>CM057337.1:614686111-619686111 GCA_030015575.1 Agapanthus africanus
TTCCCAGGGTGTAACCCCGTTAACACCTTTCTAGAAACATACTTGATCGGCTAATCGTAATGTGTAAAACACTCCTAGGAGTAACCCTTACTCGCAGTGGGTATCGGGATCCAACTATCTCATAGGAGGTATGCAATCTCACTGCAAATTTCAACACTTGAAATTCCCGATAATATTTTGCCCCGAGCGATCTATGACCTTGACAATATCAACAAACCATAGATCGTAAGTCAAGTTCAACCCGTCATTTCCTCATTGATTTAAACCCACCGGCATGACCCTTGACAAGGTCAAAAAGGTCGCACGATACAATCGCATCATATGCTTATGCAGATAAGCACTAATTAGCTACCGCACACTACGCTTTGACAAGGTCAACAAACGCAGCACGAATACTAACTATTACTTATCTGAAATGACGGAGGGCTACGACAGGTTTTTAAGAAAACCTTTTGCGTAATGAACTTGATATCGTTGTAGAATCGAGTGATTTTAAATGGAGTGTTTTTGAGGCTTTTATGAGTTTGGCTAAATAGGTCACTCCCGGTGAAGGGATCTCGGCTGTTTCCTTATCGAATAAGATGCAGGATATTTCACAAATACCACTATGCAAAGCAAAAATTATAGAAGCAATCAAAAGACAAACCGAGTGTGTAGCATCTTCTAGTTTCGCTAAAGAGGTCACTCCCGGTGAAAGGATCTCGGCTCTTTCCTTATTGAATAAGGTGCTGGATATTCTATAAGGAACACCGCTATGCAAAGCAAGAACTAGAGCTACCAGTTTTCGAGACAAGTTTCTACAATATCTTTAGGTTTCTTTTATTTCATTAATCTCATTAATGAATTCCCATCATAATATGCTTCCTAAGCATCACATATGAAACGAAAGCAACAATATATAATATATATCATATATATATAATATAAGCATTCGTCTCGGAATATAATTAATGATCACATCACAGAATATCGCAGCAGAATAAAACATATGAAATAATGGATATACTAGGATTTCCGTGTTTTAGATTAAGCCTGTATAAAACACGGATTCCACGGTTGTGATGAATAGCCAAACCCACATCCCTAGACCCCTACGAGAGCGGCAAGCAACTCTACCAATTCTAGAGTTAGGAGACCCGGTCTCGACTCCTCGAGATGGTCTCCCACTGGATCTTAGAACCCGGTTACTTATGCTCCCCGCCTTGGGTCTATCCTAATGCGGAAAAGTAAATAAAATACAATAGTGACATCATCCTCAATCCGGAAGTGTCCCAATAAAAGAATATTACATATAATGAATTTTACATGAATGAAAATAAAAACTCTCATCTCACATAAAACCCCCGGCTATTCAAAACACGACGATCCAATATAACATATCACAGCAACACATAATATCACATGTCATCAACGTAAGTAAATATGTGTATCCCAATTGTCGTTGACATATAGCTCCGAAACCGGCGATGCACCACATATTACACTTACGGTCGCAGAAAAGAAAGTGAAAAACTACAACAGTTGGAATCCGCAACCACCTTAGGCATCACATGCCTAACCAAATGAATTCCTTAGACATCGCATGCCTAACAAATATAAACCCCGCATTTTAGTCTCGATCTCGAAAATACTTTTCAATATCATGTCGAGCAATTCAACAAGATTCCCGACATTCTAATCGAATGCTCGTCGGAAACTTTAGTAGATGGACGCACCCCCTGATGCCGTCGACGAAGTGCACTAAGGCGGAACACCGTTGCCGCGAGCATCCGAACAGATGCTTTTGGCGACGGGGTTCTCCTACAGTCACTTGGTCAGGGCTATGGGGCGTGGCTATCAAGTAAGGTTACCCGGCAAGTATCCGCGTACGCTACGTGATTGCGACGGACTTTTGATCACATCAAAATCCCGTGGCAACCGATCAAATGAGACTAAGCTGCTAGATTTATAAAATTCAAATTAGTTATCTCATAACTACATTTGTGGATCCAAATATTGTATCCCATCGCTGATACCCGGACGACATTAAACTTTTCGATCGATTCATCAAAATCCCACAATTTCCCGACAGCTCAACACTTGAGCACAGTTCAATAATACTCAGAATATGCTACAGTATCTATGCACCAGCCGTAAAAGGGCAAACCCAAGCCTCACTCATTTCGCCACGGAACTGCGGAAAACCCTAGGGTATGACCGCGGTTCCGCGATCTAAAAAGTCGAGTTAGGGTTTCATTCTTCAGAAGAGTTCATAGGATTACTTGCATGTTTTTCCGAATACGTTAAACTTGGAAAAATGGGTTTTTGACATTCGATTGAACTTTTTAATTTCGCCTAGACAACATGCGAATAACCCGAAACAATGTTAAAACTATGAATACGAAGCACTCCGAATTGCTTATAGTGTAAGATTACATCACATGCAAAATTAGCAAAAACAAACAACACCTGAAACATCAAAACCAAGTCTTTGAAACACTGAAAAAAATTGGGGGGGGGGGGTACTCGGATTTGGCCCGAGATGAGGGGTGGTGGCCGGCCAAATTTTCTCTAAAATGCCTCAATTTCTCCAGTGTTCATGTTATATCTCATATAGCACTCTGTACTTGTTTAAAAAAAATTTTGACAACTTTTAAAAAACGACAGAAACTTCAATTTTGCGTTTCAAGTTTTGGAGTATTTCGGTTTCATAATCCTAACAAAATCCATCTAAATTTCTAGCATGGCTCTGATACCACTGCAGGGTTGCCTAGGACGGCAGCAAGGTTTAGGGAGGCATCGCCCATGCCAAATTCAAACTTTTGCCGTTCTAGCCAACCCTAACTAAAAATCGTTAACTAGAAATCAACGGAATATTATGCAAACAACTTCGCATATGAAAAGTGAGAAAGGAATACAACCTTTGTAGACCGGTCCTTCACTTCAATAGCTCTGTGTAGTAGTCCCTTCGCTGCGATCGTGAACTCCAGACTCTAGAGAGGCTCCCATGAAGAAACGAACATGCATGCTTCGAAGTCTTCGAGGCCGAAGATGATCTATGTCGAGGAGACACTAACCCAAGCTATCTCTTCACTAATTATAGAATTAGTGAAGCAAACACCCTATACTAAATGGCAAGTAGTAGAGAATGATGAAGTAGAAAGTGGACCCACTTTAGATTTGATTTTCTCACATCTCCATTGAAGCTAGAAAGCTTTGAGGAAGAAGAAGAAGATGCGGAAAAATATCATATGATAATTATCCAAGTGAGAATAGCAACCATGGTGAGTTAATATCATATATTAACTTTTGTAGAGAGTTAACCATGGCTAGGTTTAATTGGTTGGGTTAACAAATATCTTAGCCAAAACAAAAAGAGTGGACTTGGTCAATGAAGACTACAAGCTTCTACAAGCTTTCATCCATGACAAAATGCCACCTTTTGTAATTTCCAAAATAAATAAAACCCTATCAATTAAATCAAGCATGGTGTAAGTCATACACACACCTTTGTTGCATGTATCATCAAGCATGACACAATACATGTACAAAAAAATGTATCACATATATTCAATGTGTACAAAATGAGAAAAAGAAATCATAAGTGAGCTTAATATTAGTTAATGTAATGTAATATATCAAATATATAATTATACATTAAATTATTAAATCAACTCTTGATTTAATAATCCGGCTATATTACATATAACTGACTAATATCATATGTAACAATTTATCGAATCAACACTTGATCCGATAACCCGGCTATATCGCATATAACTGACCAATGTCACAAATCGCAAGAATAGAATACGGTATCTCATATCGTATTAATCTCGGTCCCGCACATATCACATATGTGCTCCTACTCCGTTTCGCTTGAGCCAGGAAACCCCTGTATAGGACTCTAAAGACTCGTCAATACGCCGGCAGTAGGTGATGATCATATCAAACAACCGTAAGCCGCAAGCGGTCAGCTAAACGTAACGGCCACCTGGGTATTGAACGATCAGAAGATCAACAAGAAAGTCTGTTCATACTCCTGCGAATCCAATCAGTAACACTACCGTACAGTCCGGTCTCTTCATCTGATATGTCGCATATCTCGCTTAGGGGTGGTAAACGTCTGACCCCGGTAACTCGATAAGTCATGTCGATATGAGGCTCATAACGGGTTGAGAAACTAATGATAACACTTACCAGTATATCTCTGAAGCAGTCCTGGCCAGGGATTTCCTGTTATATCCAATCGAGCACAGCGCAACATCAACCCCCAATACCTGGAGAGACAAAACACCTCCTATCGCTCATTGCTTCCATGTGATTCGGGACTGTACCCAAAAGCCACTGTTTGCACGTTCTCTTGAACGTGGTAAGGTGGAAATCAAAACACAGTGGGAATCACACAAGACTTTATGACGATCTCGGGTCTACAGACTAACCTGTACCAGTGTCACCTGAGAACTGCCATCTGACGTTAGGTATAATACCATCTGAGAGTTCTCGGCGTGTCCGTCCAGTGTACCCAGTCTCCACTAAGCACCCGTATACTGTCTCTGATGTCAAACACCAATGGATATGGTATCATCCATCGCCCATCTACATGGGTCGAGAAGCTATACGCTAGTCTACTCTAGTATATCGATGCCCTGTCTCGATACACCCTCGACTAGGAACATTTGAAGGATGTACTTATCGACTACACTGTTCCCACTAGTATGATCTGCATTGTAATCCTCGTAGTCAAATACTCATCCTAAGGGCTTTATCAACATGTAACATAGAGACAATCAGAGTACATGTTAAGATAAAGAGCAACCAGATAACATACTATCATGTCGAGTAAGAAAGTCCTCCATATATATGTCCAAGCATCCACTACAATATACATCGTATGTACAGTAATGGCCTCTAGGGCATACATATAACTAACACTACCTATTTATCTATTCTACCAGCCAATGTGGATAATTTTTGAAATTAAACCCCACTTCATCAACCTGTTGCCCAAATTTCACGGGTTTGAGTCTGAAGACGCATATGTTTTTATCACTAAATTCGAAAACGTACGCGCAATGATGGGTACATCACAACTTTCAGTGGATGCTATTCGCTTGCTTCTTCTCCCTTTCACTTTTTGCGATTTAGCAGAAAAATGGCTGTATAACACTGCCGCACACTCTATTACCAATTGGGATGAACTCGTGATAGCATTCCCTAAGAAATTTTACTCCAATCATAAGACCGCCCGTGTTCGGAGCGAAATCAACCAATTTACCCAGCTTCCCAATAAACCATTTTGGAAGTGCTTTGAACGGTTTAAGGATCTGCTTGTCCAATGTCCTCACTATGGAATACATAGATGGGATCTAAGCCAAATTATATATGAGGGCATTACTCTAGCGACAAAGCAGATTCTTGAAACCATGTGTCAATGTAATTTCATGTCCAAAGACGATGGTGAAGCTTGGAAATTTCTGGAAGATCTCGCTGAACACACTTTACAGTGGGAAAGAGTTAGACCATCATCTAGGGGAGGTATCCATTAGTTCGATATTTCCATCGCAGTAAAAGCCGAAATGGCAGCAATGCAAAAGAAACTCGACACTATGGAGAACAAATTCTCATCAATCTCCCTAAACCAGGTTACGCTTCCCAAGACCGTATGTGGTTTCTGTTCCGATCCATCACATCAGACGGAAGAATGTTCTTTGAATACACCGTTTCAAGGTCAAGAACACACTAATGCTACTTTTCAGCAGTGATTGGTAAGATTTTTCTATCGTTTTATATGAAAAGTATAATCACAATCAATGAATTTATAACCGCAATCAATAATGGTGTCGATGTAGTTCGTTAATGAGTAGCCGTCCACTGAGATTCGTGTATTTATTCGTTCTTGCTTTAGTTGAGTCGAAAGAAAATAGTAAAGAAAATTCAAAAAAATGAATCAAGATTTATTAGATGAAATATTTTTAAGAAAAATCAAGAAAGAGTTTAAGATTTAATACACAAGAAAGTGTCCAAGATCAATTTTAGTTATCAAGAAAATTGAAGAATAGCTTGTAGGATTCGACAGGAATTAGTAGCAGTGATGAATATTAATAATGACCCATCTTATCTAATGATGAATTATAGCTAGAACGATTGCGATGAATGAAGATTAGGGATCTATTGAAGAAATTAGGGTTTCTCCTTCACTATTCCTTGTCTTTTCATTGATCACCATTCAAATCTATCTTTTAGCAAAGAAAATCATCAATCATTTAATTCCAAATTTGCAACGAAATTATCAAGAACGGTGATCTCGCTCCAAATTTGGTCGTTGACAATTCTTTTTCCTAAAGTTCATAATTCTCATAAGACTTAAGATGCGTATAGGATTTCATCATCATTTGATCTACCGAATTCCTTCGAATCCTTAGCAAGCGGAGATTTACTCACGCATCATGAAAATAAAAGAATCAACAATTAGAAATTTCATAATGTGAAAATTTAAAGAAAGCAAGAATTAACAAATGATCACCTTTATCAATCAACTTCTGATTACACTTTGCTTCAATCCGAGGTTATAAGAATTGCTCTCGATCGTTCCCTTAAAGAGGTAACTATTCCGTCGAATTTTGCTTTGCTTGATCTCCGTCAGACTTGGACCTGTTGAGGATCTCGTGCTCTTGATAATGATCGACATTGCGTAAAGGATCTTGAATGTTGTCGCTCGATATTATTCTCAACGATTCTTGATTTTGGATCTTGATCTTGAATTGGAGTTACAAGTTGTGTCAGTCAACTTGTGTAATGAATTGTTCAACTAAAAATTGAGTAACCCCAAATGAAGGCTTAGGTCCTTTATATAGCCCTTCACCAATCTTCCACTAGAAGCTAGGTCAATCTTCCCTAAGAAATTAGGTAGTTGTAGGGAAACTTCTAGAATAAGGTAGTTATCAAGCTTCCTCAAGAAGCTAGGTTGTTGTAGTGTCACGACCCGAAATATTACCTCGTGACCAGCACTTAAATCACGCAACATCTAAATGCGTAACGTAATTCAAGTAAACTGAAACCCAGAAATTTAAATATTTTTAAGAAAATAAAGGAGGTGAAGTTTTGAAATAAAGGTATAATGAAATCAAGTTTTCTTAATGCATAGAAAAGAACATAAAAATTGCAAGTGAAAATTTCTAGTTGGAAAACATGTTTCGTCTTTTAAAAATTTGGGCAGCACCTCCTTTGTATTTTTTTATCCAAAACCACAAATACATAATAATAATAAAGACATCCTCAAGCAGGAGCTAGCTCTTCGCTAAATGGCGGATCACAACCACGCAAGACAGTATATATAATATACGACGCCCAACGGCGAAATTCACCACAAAAGATAAATAAATAAGCAAGGCATCAAAACCACAAGTAGCGAAAAACCCTTCGCTCTAATTCTCGCAACCAAAATCTCACTAAGCCTCATTACTTATACAATTTACTAATTTTGATTGATGGAGTTGACTAGATACAATATGAAATATAAATACAAGAGTGGGTACGATACAAATGCCCCACCTACCAATGCAAAACACCCAAATGAAGTTATGTGCCAGCGATACCGCTACGGATCCATGCGGTCAACCTGCAAGAACTGTGGCACAAAGGGGGTGAGTTGCCAACTCGTGAGTAGAAAAACATCCACAAGTAGAAATCGAATAAACAACGACTCCTAGGTCAATTATATCATAAAGGTAAAACTATGATATCTAAGATGACCGGGTCTGTATATGTGCCAACAATGTAGTCAATACCTATATGTATGCGGATATAATCCAACAATATAACCAATGTCTGTATGCATGTGGATCTCATCCAACCATATAATCAATGTATGTATGCATGTGGATCTCGTCCAACCATATAATTAATGTATGTATGCATGTGGATCTCGTCCAACCATATAATCAATATATGTATGCACAGAAATATCATAAAGGAGTGTGCATGAAAGTATGAGGATATAAATCAACGGTGTCCCTCGCGACACATCAAAATCATGGAACCTGGGTGTCCAACATCGACACCCGAAAACATCATGAAACCTGTGTCCAGCATCAACATGTAAATCCTCATATCTCGGGCTCCGTCAGTCCGGATCGGCCCACGGGCTCCGTCAGTCCGGATCGGCCCATATCATCTCTCGACTCCGGTCGGTATCCTCCGGATATCCGCCGAGCCCAAATACTATCACCGGTAGGTAGTAGTCCCACTGCCAGGCTCACCGTCTGCAGCACAACAATCCGTTCTCGTCCCGGGGTACCATACCGGGTCCACCATGTACCCGCAATCGGCCTCATCCAACTCCTCGAATCGGGTTTCACATGGCACTCTCAGAACCGAGGAAACACATGGTGGACGTACTGAAATATCATATCAAGAGAAACCGTGTTTTTAAAACAGTACATGCTTTCCTTTAAAATGTCTACGGTTCTCAAATCCAGAAATCTCATGGAAACAACATATCTCAATGCGTAAAATCATAGAGCATGATGTATGCGACATATAATAGAAATGTAAGCATATCCGTATATCATGCAACATGGAACAATGATACGACATATTAAGGAAAAACCGCTCTTTTAAATGATTCCAGTTTTTAAAATATAATATGCGGTTCCCAATTTCCCAATAAAACCAGTTATCTATGTAGGTACAATATGTATATGCGCAAGTATAAAGGTACCAATGTATGTGTGCACCAATATGGATATACAAATGCGTATGTGCGTAACTATGGATATATCAAAGTATATGTGCACCAATATGAATATACAATGTGTATGTACACAAGCATGTTATGTGAAGAGTCATATCATGATGTAACAATCCTACTGTGTAGTGACATGGCAATTATCGATGATGAAGTGTGTCAGCCGGCAATTTGTGTGCGTGTAACATACGCATCGATAACGGTGTAAGTGTACTAGCACAGGTATAAGTAATGCAATGCGAATAACATTAATGCAGCATAAGGTAAATCACATGCAAATGCTGACTGGTACACGTATCTAATATGACCGAATCGGTGAATCTATCAATCGGCATCCAGCCTCACAACATCACGTACGATATAATCCATCGTACGACATCCTCTAGTCAAGGGTATGGATCAATCATCAAGTCAAACTCATCACATATGGAAAATCATCGTACGGCGGCATTAAACCAATAGGGATCCTATCATCCTATATGACAAATGAGGGGTACGGACCTAACGTCTCGTACGGCAACCTCTCATGATTCACAACATATATAAATACATCTATATAGCTATGTCTCAGGTCACATCCACAATAATCTCATATCAGGGGACCGGCAAGGTATCAATCCTCTCAATCGACTCGCATCCGTATACCATCATATCATCAAATCATGATATCACGTCTTATATTCTTTCCATCGCATTCATATCTCACATGAAGTCAATTTTACCTATACCATCTACCCTTACTATAAGCATACGTATCTAATCTAACATACATACCCGAACCATACAAACAGTTTTTGAAAGATGCGGATCGTAGTTTTGAAAGTAGGGGCTACGGTGTTTTTATGGAAAAGGTATCATTTGAAAATCCGTAACAACCCTCAAGGTATCTGTTTAAAAGATGCATATGATTCTTCAGTTTGAAAAAATGTATGGTTCGGATGACACATCTACGTCGACTATCTAGTCCTATAGTACCCTAAACGGCAATATCATCAAATCTCATCATCAAGTCCCGTCATCACATACTAGTCGTATCATATCACTTCTAACTATCCTTAGTTTCTAATATGGTTTCTATAGCTATCATTTAATTATAACCCTAGTTTTCTACCCTTGGTTTTCTTAACCATATACTACAAATCGGTTTCCACCAAAATTTTGCGGGGGTGCTATACGCCATCCACCCGACTTCCGCCGTGGATATAGATCCACTCACCTTGATCCTTGCTTGTCGAAGTCGATGACGCCACGCTCCGTCGCCTCGGAATCCACGTGACCTACAATTATAAACAGTCGCAATCGTTATTAATATCAAGTCCGGAAACCAAAACAGCACACGGATCGCCTATAGGTTAGAACCTATAGTCCACATATGCAAAACCAACAAATTACCCCTAGTCGTTGATGTACAAACATTCAATAACCAAATACGAATTCAAATATCAAAAATTAGCATTTCAAAATATGGAAAACATAGCCAAAATCACACTAAAATTCTCCCAGATTTTGACTCAGGCCAAAAGGAGTTGCACAAACAAGTCTAGGATGCTGTATATGATGTATATGACCTACTGGACCAACCCCGACACCAATTTCCACCATTTGGCCGGCCACAAGGCCTAAAATTCCGGCCTCCTCGGGCCCCCCTGCTCAGATTGGGTCCATCTCGTCATGGTGGTCTCCTAATACTCTAATTTTGTCCTTGGAGTTGTTTGCTTGTCACAAAAATTCCCTGGGTTGCTCCAGATTTCCCTACTGTAAGTCCACGGTAGCGCCCCGGCCGTCTAACAGACGCCAATATGCGGAACAAAACTTTTACGACTGGCGCTATCGTGTACTATAACCCAGATCTGCCATTAAAGCTAAACTAACATATTGTAAAGAGGGTAGAATTGTTATACCGAACGATCCGAGTCCTTCGGTCTTCAACCATCATCCCACGCTTTGTTGCGGCTGCTCCGATCTCCTCGATCTCCGGTCTCGTCGTCCAGGTGGCACCACGTCGACGGATCTTTAAACGGGCTCCCACCTCTGAACCGAGGCAACTCGATCGTCCAGTTTGCCAAAAGAGACGACCAAGATGATGTAGAGAATGAGTAGAACACTTTGTCTCATTACGTCCAAAGCTATGGACGAACGGTTAATGAAGTTGCCAATTGGAATCGGGTAAATGGAAATTGGGCTATGAAATTTCCATATACTAAACTATCATAATCTTTTCTCAAAATCAAATGAACAACCATACCACCTCACAATGAAGGGCCGGCCACTTTAAAGGAGAGGGGGGAGGTGAGTGTAGGAGCTAGGAGGGTGATCTTTAGCTTTGAACTTATCATAACATAACATCAAAGTATGACTCACAATGACACTGCTGGAATACCTTCCAGTAAATCTCCATTACCTTGGCCAGGGATTTCGTGTAATGGCTCTCCTAAACACAGCGCGATCTCACCCCAATACCGGGAGAGACGAATCCCCTGCCGATCCGCTCACTTGCCTCCAATGTGGCTCGGGACTGTACCCAAAATATACCTGTTTGCACGACTCCTTTGACCCGTGGTAGGGTATAAATCAAAGCACAGTGGGAACTCACACGAGACAAATGACGACCTCAGGTCGATGAACTAACCTGTACACATGTCACCAGGGAACTGCTATCTGACGATATGTATAATACCAACTAGCATGTTCCCGGCGAGTCCTGTCCGGTGTACTCATAACCCAATGAGCACCTGTATACATCTTAGGTGATCCAACTGACACTAGTGGCTTGTGAGACCGGCCACCGCCTTTCGTCGGGGTCTCGACTGTATACACTAGTCTATCAGTATAGGTCATCCCTCAATCATTGCAATCACGTATCTGCGATCCAATAATTGACTTAGAGGGCACTATATCCAACAATCTCCCGCTTGCACTTAAGGCTAATTATTGCGATGTCGTGTACTCACAGCTCGTGTGATACCGAGCATCCAACTCCTCTACTAATCAGTTTCATAAAGCTTGTTTGTAAAACACTTGTGTTCGAGAAATAGCCTCAGTGAGTGGATCCGCCCTGATGTTTCTTTCTATGTCTCTCTTAATCTCAAGTTCGCGGAGAAAGCCATCTCCCGAATCGAGTAATACCTGTCTTAGAATATGTCTGGATATCTGATGGGACCTAATTCATAAATGAACTCCAAATCCAAACTTCTTAGACTGTATTGATAACTGAACCTAATCAGTATCCAGCACCTTGCCTCCCACGGTATCCTCTTGGACCACCTGTCCAAAATACTGTCCCTCGTCAGAGGGAAAACTATAACTCTGACAATCACTCTGTCATGCATGTCACCTGTGAAGCCTGGAATAATAACCGTCTCCCGAAGGAGGCTGCCGTCATCAAATCCGTAGAACTTGCACTTATGTTCTAAAACTGCTTCCTCATGTTTCTTCAGGATTGGATTAATATAAACTTATCGCATCTAGTGCAAAAACAACATCTGGTGTGGTACTTGACATCTCACGATTGACTCAATTGCCTAAACAAGTGATATGCCAATCATGCACATCCCTCTCCCCTTTAGTCTGTAAGACACCGTTAGAGAGCGTGACTCCATCATCTGCAGGTACACCACCATGCCAGAAGTCATCTATTATAAAAATACTATTAGAATACTGTCAAAGTACCCATATTGGGAAACTACCCAAATCTAGATCCAAAACCATAGATCTAGAAACCAGAATGTCAGATATTATATCCATATCCTTTGTAGAGAAACAACTGTGTGACGACCACAGTACAACCGATCGTAGTATAGGAATTTTACTTCCTCCTCTGTGTATGTCATCCAAATACCAGGACATCACACCCTACCACCTTCTCAACAAATCCATCCCCTATTCTGATGAAGTCAAAGCCATGACTGTCACATCAAAATTAGATGATCTTTCTCCGCTATATTTACTCAAGTCTATAAATAGACATAAGCTACTTGCCCACTATGCTTCCGCTGCTCCCACTGACTATGACAACCCTCTGGCGGAATAATATATACATGAACTTCTAAAATTAGTTTAGAACGACGCTATACTTATCCTCCTGCCGGGTCTCATAGTCAGGAACAACAGTAGTGTCAAGTTTGGGTTAAACAAGAACCCTCCTGTCACCGTCATTGAGGCTACCGGAGTACCTCTCAGGTGCCTGAGGTTACCTACCATATCTGCGGAGTGGCTATTGGAATATCAAAACTGATTGAATATATAGGTCCTATTAAATTTTCCATAATCGTTTGTGGTTCTGGAATCACTTCCAGTTCTACCATACTCCCACTTTTGTTTTCTGAAAAAATCCATTTTACTAAAACTGTGGCGAGTCTAGAACAATATCACTATTGATCTTCCAGATGGTAGAAAATCAACCCTCGTCAAAGCTAGGGTCAACCCACAAACTGCCATTACAGAAACGTGCCTTTAGTTATCCAGTGTCTGGTTTTAAGCATATGCTGGACAACTTCCCGTACCTTAACATCGTTAAGATATGAACCATTCTATATCCGATATAGAAATAGAGGCACTAATTTAATTGAAACCAGATTCAAATCATGCAGCTGTCTCCAGTGCATATCAACTTAATGGAGAGAGGCTAATCAGCATTACTCAACTTAGGAATACATCCAATTATGAGTAACCCGAAAGAGAAACAAGTTTCTCAAAACCGTTACTGAATACCAATCACAAGAATCTACATCTTCGGTTTCTTTGAAGAATCCCGATACTTGCGACACCTGGTTCTCTACTTTATTCCTATACCCACAACTTCTCAAAATTTAGACATTGTATTTCTACGAAACACTTGTCTAATAACTAGAGAAGTCATAAGTAAACAGAACATAGTATGAGGACCTACCCCTTTGTCCTGACGGACACTGGACAACATACAATACTCTGTATAAGTCCGCTGAGTTTGAATAACTCAAAACCTCTGCATCGTAGGTTGAAAACTGTACCCAGGCGATTTCCTCAAATATCACCAATTACAACGAATTCCGATATAATGAGGATGATCACCTTATTCCCAATAACTCACTCCCACTCAACATCTGTAAAACCATACAGATGTGAGAATCATACCTGGTAAATACATACCCTGGAGTAAGTATCTAATTGGGAAAATCAGTTTTCCATTAACAATGCACTGAAACAATAAAATATTTCGTAGGGGTATCCTGGTATTCCTAGTAATGCCACTTCCATAATCCAAATCATGACTTTAACCTTATATTTCCCTGCCATCTTCCAATTCCCTTTATTTGTCTTTAGTCGTCACCTTCTGCACACCATCATTATGCTAAATGGTTTTCTTCCTTCCCTACCATTCGGCACCAGCCTATGGTTTGAAAGAAGAATATCCAGTAAGCATAATAGGTGTACTCTCCTAAACCTAGGAGTACTCGCAACTTGAGAGAAGGTGATGATAAAAGACAACTGAATAACCTTATTCCTATTTCTCCTGAACCAGAATCCATCCTCGAAAAAATATCCTTCGAGTTCGTATATAACCATACGATGGATTTATCCAATAGAATTGGATGTTCGTAGTAATACGGGTTGTTCTGGAGAAATGAAAGGTGAAGTAGGAATGGCGATGAAAATACGTGGTTTGGTCGTGAATGTAAGTAGTCGCAATTTACTTTGCCCTCTTTCTAATTCCTTTATTTTGTCTTTACTTATTATCTTCTGCACACCCTACTTAGGCTAATTGGTTTTCTTCATTCTCTACCTTTCGGCACCTGCCTATGGTTTGGAAGAAGACTATCCAATAAGCGTAATAGGTGTACTCTCCTAAACCAAGGAGTCCTCGCAACCGGAGAGAAGGTGATAATAAAAGACAACTGAATAAACCAATTCTATTTCTCCTGAACCTGGATCCATCCTCGAAGAAATATCCTTCGAGTTCGTATATAACCATACGATGGATCTATCCAATGGAAGTGGATGTCCGTAGTAATACGGGGTGTTCTGAGAAATACTAAGGGTAAAAGAAGGAGCGGCAATGACTTATGCAACTAAAGACAATCCAAAAGCCAGTATTATAAGAAGGTTCGGTCAACTTGGTCACTTAGTTATAGTCTAGGGATGGTCAAAAGTCGCTGCCAAAGAGAGAGAGAGAAAAAGAAACACTCTGCGTGCACTCTAACCTAGATCGGAATGGTTATTACTTTTTCTAATTAGGAAACCTCCCACTGTCACTCAAATTCTCCTCCAAACCTCAAAGAAGAATTAGTCGGAATCACCCGAAGAGTAAACTAACTCATCAGTGGGAATCGGGATCCAACTATCATCGCATGATAACTTGATGGAAGCCACTCAAGTTAACACACTCCAGAAGGTATGCGCAAGTCTGGCAAGTTTCCTGTATATTTGAAACTCCCGATATAATTTTTATCCCATGCTCTTATGACCTTGACGTAGGCCAACAAATCATAAGCCACATGTCAAGTTCTACCCGTCGTTGTCCTGATTAATTTAGGTCATCGTACATGCCCTTGACGTAGGCCAACAAGGCTGTACGTCTGTCCTAAACTAATGCATCTATCTATGCAACAAACGAATACCCAGTAGCTACCAAACACTATGCCTTGACGTAGGCCAACAAACATAGCTTGAATACTACTGACCATCCATAAGAAATGACGGAGGATTACGGCTGGTTTTTGGCGAAAAACCTTTAACGTAATGAACTTGATCTCGTTGAAGGAAACTGATAGCTTTTTATAAAAAATATAGTGGCGAAAACTTTTTGCTAAAGAGGTCACTCCCAGTGAAGGGATCTCGGCTTTTTCCTCGTGGAATGAGGTGCAGGATATTCTAACTGAATACCGTGATGCAGAGCAACTTGTAATCGACTATATTGAAGTTATTACCCTGACGCAAACTTCTGCCCAAGGAGTCACTCCCGGTGAAGGGATCTCGGCCCTTGCCTCGTCGAATGAGGTGCAGGATATTCTAACTGAATACCTGTATGCAAAACAAAAGGAAATGTCTTTGTAATAACTCCCTTTTAAAATTTGTTCCAACAACATCAAATATAGGTTTGTTTTATCCTTGCATTGATAAGAAGCAATGCAGTCCCATCAATCAATCACACCAGAAAAGAATGAAAATAAAATGTACGTATATGCCATCCGCATTCGTCACTGGGTCCCGTCATCACCCGTTAGGTTACTTAACTAACGACAGAGAGGGGACTAGACTAGCGCGGGTGCAAAACATATACAACATCTACTAGTATATATACTAATATACAATAATCGCTCCAGGCGTGATAATATGCAACATTACAGAAAAGTAATAAGCATCACAGAACAATACAGATAATCTGGGATCCCCGGGTTTTATAGAGCCGCTACTGAAATCCGACGTTCCTCTGGTCGTGTGGATAGCTTGTGCAACGAAACCTAGACCCCTACGGGTGCTGCAAGTTACCCGCCAAAACCTGAAGCGAGGTAGTCCCCACAACATAGTGAATGGAACACCCGGCACTTCACGGAATCCGGTAAATTGAGCACATCTCCTTGGATCAACCTGTATCCTCTATGAGTGCGGCGAATACTCTGCCAATTCTAGAGTGAGGTCCCTTTGCCTCTCAAAGCCATGAGATACGGACCCGTTGCCCTCTAGAACCTGGCTATCCGTGCACTCCTTCGCGGGATAAACCTATTACAGAAAAAAAATATGTACAACGGGTACATCGACCTCAACCCGGTCGTGCCCCAAAAGAATATTATACAACAGGCAGTGACGGCAGTCCACATGTTGGACGCTCGCCCCGCAATATCAAATATACAAATAAATCCGAACAACACTACCATTGCACACTACTATCCACCACGACATATCCGAAACATCACAGCACAACACAGAACATCAACGCGAATGTCACGTTCGCAAACCCGTCTAAAAGAACTATAGCAATCAGACGCGGTTTACCGATCAAATGACATTCCCGGTCGGAGATATAAAGTAAATACTGTATACTAACAGGTTTAAAATTTCGATCGAATAAATTTCCCGAAGTGGGCCCCACGTACATCTGCTGTACATGCAACCAAAACTGGGCCCAAAATAACCTTACCAGAAACCACAATTTCCAAAGTTGAAAGCCCAAAAGAAAAATGGCCCTCCAAGTCGCCAAGACGGCCGCGCTTCCGTGGTCGTACGGACGAATTGATGGATCGTTTTTCTTCTGTCTTCATTAAAAAACCTGCTTGATTTTTCTGTATGGTCAAAATGAATTTTAGAACAGATTTAAAATTAACAGAAACTTTAACACATGAAAATTGTGATTTTTGAAAATCCGTTCGATCTACATTTTAAACGCGTTAGCACAAATTAGTATAGCTTAATGGTGAGGCTCTGATACCACTGTAAGTCCACGGTAGCGCCCCGGCCGTCTAACAGACGCCAATATGCGGAACAAAACTTTTACGACTGGCGCTATCGCGTACTATAACCCGGATATACCACTAAAGCTAAACTAACATATTGTAAAGAGGGTAGAATTGTTATACCGAACGATCCGAGTCCTTCGGTCTTCAACCATCATCCCACGCTTTGTTGCGGCTGCTCCGATCTCCTCGATCTCCGGTCTCGTCGTCCAGGTGGCACCACGTCGACGGATCTTTAAACGGGCTCCCACCTCTGAACCGAGGCAACTCGATCGTCCAGTTTGCCAAAAGAGACGACCAAGATGATGTAGAGAATGAGTAGAACACTTTGTCTCGTTACGTCCAAGGCTATGGACGAATGGTTAATGAAGTTGCCAATTGGAATCGGGTAAATGGAAATTGGGCTATGAAATTTCCATATACTAAACTATCATAATCTTTTCTCAAAATCAAATGAACAACCATACCACCTCACAATGAAGGGCCGGCCACTTTAAAGGAGAGGGGGGAGGTGAGTGTAGGAGCTAGGAGGGTGATCTTTAGCTTTGAACTTATCATAACATAACATCAAAGCATGACTCACAATGACACCAAGTATGAACACAATAAATGCACAATTAAAGCACCATTAATGAACAAATGAGTCACAAGCCTAATCACCACTTCTAGAACCTTCTAGAAGCATGACTCACCCTCAAGATGAAAAGACAAATCCGTATTTAACCGAATGTTAAATACGGGCGATAGAAAACTGGAAACTGGCAACTTCCAAAAGTGATCCTGAAACGAATTTCAGGATAACCCCGTAACAGTATAAACATACCCGCATTTGTATTACGACCGAATACAAATGCAACTGAGACAAAGATATTATCTCTACACAGTATAATACTTGGATCCGGTTTAAACCAAAGCCTACCAGTATTATCTGCCCGAAAAATGACACGTGCGAAAACGCACGTGCTTTTTCCGAACCCTTCCATAATACCATACAGCATCTACAACGTTTCGTCCGAACTTGGGAAAGTGTCTGTGGGGGACTCTAATGACTCATCAACACACTGGCACTGGGTACAACCCCTAGCACGTCAGAGGTATAAGCTGTACGTAACGGTTGCCTATGTATTGATAGGAAGGAAAGCTGACGAGCGAACTCATCCAGAAACCCTACTGAGCCTGACAGTGACAATATCTGTACAGTCCGGAACATTCGTCTATGAGTATCGCATATACGGCCTAGGGGGTCGGTAAACGTCAGACCCCCAATAGCAGTATAAGTCGTGTCAGAGAGCAGCCCAGAACACTCTGAGATACTGCTGGAATACCTTCCAGTAAATCTCCATTACCCTGGCCAGGGATTTCGTGTAATGGCTCTCCTAAACAAGCGCGATCTCACCCCCAATACTGGGAGAGACGAATCCCCTGCCGATCCGCTCACTTGCCTCCAATGTGGCTCGGGACTGTACCCAAAATATACCTGTTTGCACGACTCCTTTGACCCGTGGTAGGGTATAAATCAAAGCACAGTGGGAACTCACACGAGACAAATGACGACCTCAGGTCGATGAACTAACCTGTACACATGTCACCAGGGAACTGCTATCTGACGATATGTATAATACCAACTAGCATGTTCCCGGCGAGTCCTATCCGGTGTACTCATAACCTAATGAGCACCTGTATACATCTTAGGTGATCCAACTGACACCAGTAGCTTGTGAGACCAGCCACCGCCCCTCGTCGGGGTCTCGACTGTATACACTAGTTTACTCTGGAGTATCGATGCCCTGTCTCGAAACTCCTACGACTAGGGACACTTAAAGGATGTGCTTATAGACCCCAGCTCCCACATATATGATCGCCATCATACTGCTGGTAGTCAAGCAAGAATCCTATGGGCTTTATCAACATATACATGATGATAAAGACAAACCAGATAGTATACTATCATCTCGAGTAAGACTGTTCTATCGGTATAGGTCCTCCTTCAATCATTGCAATCACGTACCTGCAATCCAATAATTGACTTAGAAATCACAAAATCCAATATCAAGCGCCGAACATGAGCAAAAGTCCAATCCAAGCGCGTCAAATATGCGCAAGAATCCAATCAGGTGCACAAGGTGCACAAAACAAATATCGAGTATCACAATCGAAATCAACAGTATACAACACATTTCAATCCAAATCCAAATCAGGCATACCGTGGTATATAATCTCACAACCATGTACATCAGCGTGCACAAAAGCAAATCAAAATACTAAAAGTGCATGAAAACTATGCCGAAAGCATAAATCAAATCATATGCATGCCCTAAGCATGAAATCACAATCAATGTCTCAAATGACATCAAAATGAAATCAGGTGCAACTGTGGTGTACAAAATATGTATTAATACACTGCAAGCATATGTGAACTATACCGAGTGCAAAAACTAAATCGAATGCGTACCATATGCACAAATCAACCCAACTGTATGAAATCCGTGAAATCATAAACATGTACACCCAAGGCACAAAATGATATTAAGTGCAATAACTGTGCACAAATCATAAATCAACACAACGGTGTATAAAGCATATCTCAAGCGCAATACTATGCACAAAATGTAAATACCCAATAGGTGCAGCCATAGTGCACGAAAACGATATCATGAAACTCAATCATAAAAACTCAAATCCAAGCGATATAAGCGTGATACTCGGATCACAAACGCAAATCGCAATAAATGACATTGAAGTACACCTCCTACAATGTTGAAGAATAAATCGGTGAGCCTAAAACCGGCAGAACAAGAACATCCGCTTGCCTCCTGCTCACGGTTTGGCGTCCTCGGTCTCTTGGTCCTTATCTTCTCTGTGGATTTACCAATCTCGCAATCCATCGGCTCATCGGCCCGGTCAGGTGTGCTAATGGGAACGATTCCGCTCTAGCACTTCTCTGGTCATCTCTCGGCCAATCATCACGACCACTCGTAAGGCAGTACGTCACTGGCGTCGGCCTCTAGTCCTATGAATACACATGACACAACCGATCCTCGGTGCAAATCTTATTGCAGCAGTGTCCTAGAAGGAATCCTTCTCAAGCTCTCTTCCGATCTCGCCTATGCCGAACTGTACGGAGGCTGGTACTCGTACATAATCTTTTCTCGTTTTCTGGACATCTGCGTGTTCCGCACACATTTCCTCGGGAACTGGCCGTATCCCAACGCCTCTATATGCATATAAGATCTCTAATCTCGACGGGGAGTAGAAACAGTTCATCAGCATCTCGCATGAACCTCTGGCTCCACTCATCTTTATCATCGTTCGGTTCGACGTCACATCTTGCTGTCTGTGTACTGCTACTGTTCTCGGCCACGGTTAATCCGAAGTCTCTCACACGGACTCAAAATCGTGTACTCTGTATCTTCATCACTCTGTAGAAGGTATCTGGCCGAACACGTCCTCGGGAACTCGACCCAACCATCGGAGGAATACTCAATACTCGTCCGTTCTCTATCCACTCACAACGCGTCTGGATGAGGTCCTCTATCCGAAGCTGGTCAGCTTGCTGATCTCTTATCACATGATATCCGGACGACGTTAAGCCTTTCGATCGAGTTATCAAGGTCCCAAAATTTCCTGAAAGCTCAACACCTGAGCACAGTATAAAATATCTGGTACATACCACATTACTTCTGGACCAGCCATAGAAGGGCAAACCCAAGCCTCACTGATGGCACCGCTAAACTGCCGCAAACCCTAAGGTTCAAAGCGGTTCCATGGTCATCATGTCGAGTTAAGGGTTCATTCTTCTAGAGGGTCCACAGAATCACTTGCTTGTTCCTCCGAACACTTTAAACTTAGGAAAAATGGGTTTTCTGACATTCGTTCGAATTTTTTAACTTCGTCTGGGAAACATGCGAATACCCTTCATCCGCATGCTAAACAATGCCTCAATCCTCCAGGAAAGGCGATACATCGACGGTCATCTCTGGATCGGTCTGCTCTAGATCTGAGTAAGACTCTCAACACTGGAAATCTTCAACTCGACTGGGCCTGCGTCGGCACATCAATCTGACGAATTTTCTTCGTTTCTCAAATCGGGGTAGACTAGCTATCACCCGACGCATCTCTGCCTGGAAGCTCCAGCGATCTCATCTCGTAAGCTCTGGAAGCAACATCCTATCAATCTTAGCAACAGCTGGGTCATCTGCCTGCATGGTAGGCGACATCACAATCTCTGAGGTATGCTATACATCAACAGTCCTCTCGCAACAGGCAGCTCTAACAATGGCCCGATCATCCAGTGTAAAACCAAGCACTCGCCTCCATAAGAGGTCACAACATAACACTACATCGAGACGTTCCCATGTCACCAGAAAACACAATGGTCAGCCCTCGTACCAGACAAGCTCGCCCTGACCGCATCACTAGCAGCAGCTCAACCTGCGCTCAAACCATGGTGACAGGAACCTCAATCGAGTATCGATAAAAACATATCAATGGTAAGAAAGGAAACGACAGATCCAGAATGGATACATGATCATAAGAAGGAACGATATCACTGAGAGTATGATCATGGAAACAAATAGAATCAGGGATCTCAAATGGATGTATAATCAAGGGTACGAAGAGAATCATAGATCTCGAAATATGTACATCCTAAGGTTTCTTAATTGGAGTACCGTATCGTAAATATGCCGCGGAACATACGTACGGTACGTCACTCTAGTCAAGCTACCTACTCAATCAATCAGGGTCAGCCTATGAAATGAATGTTCGGGTCTAATACCCCCTGTTTAAGTCTAAGTTCCGTAAGGTCAAGCCTAGGTTTTGAAATACATACCCGCCCTAGACTCCGCATAGTCAAACATAAACTCGAACCAAGGTTAAACCTAGCGCTTTGATACCAACTTTGTCACGACCCGAAATATTAGCTCGTGACCAGCACTTAAATCACGCAACGTCTAAAGGCTTAACGTAATTCAAGTAAACCCAAACCCAGAAATTTAAACTTTTTTAAGAAAATAAAGGAGGTGAAGTTTTGAAATAAAGGTATAATGAAATCAAGTTTTCTTAATGCATAGAAAAGGAACATAAAAATTGCAAGTGAAAATTTCTAGTTGGAAAACAAGTTTCGTCTTTTAAAAATTTGGGCAGCACCTCCTTTGTATTTTTTGATCCAAAACCACAAATACATAATAATAATAAAGGCATCCCCAAGCGGGAGCTAGCTCTTCGCCAAACGGCGGACCACAACCACGCAAGATAGTATATATAAGTATACGACGCCCAACGGCGAAGTTCACCACAAAATATAAATAAATAAGCAAGACATCAAAACCACAAGTAGCGGAAAACCCCTCGCTCCAAGTCTCGCAACCACAATCTCACTAAGTCTCGTTACTTATACAATTTACTAATTTTGATTGATGGAGTTGACTAGATACAATATGAAATATAAATACAAGAGTGGGTACGATACAAATGCACCACCTACCAATGCAAAACACACAAATGAAGCTATGTGCCAGCGATGCCGCTACGGATCCATGCGGTCAACCTGCAAGTACTGTGGCACAACGGGGGTGAGTTTTCAACTCGTGAGTAGAAAAATATCTACAAGTTGAAATCGAATAAACGACGACTCCTAGGTCAACTATATCATAAAGGTAAAACTATGATATCTAGGGTGACCGGGTCTGTATATGTGCTAACAATGTAGTCAATACCTATATGTATGCGGATATAATCCAACAATATAACCAATGTCTGTATGCATGTGGATCTCGTCCAACCATATAATCAATGTATGTATGCATGTGGATCTCTTCCAACCATACAATCAATGTATGTATGCATGTGGATCTCGTCCAACCATATAATCAATGTATGTATGTACGTAAATATCATAAAGGAGTGTGCGTGAAAGTTTGAGGATATAAATCAATGGTTTCCCTCGCGACACATCAAAATCATGGAACTTGGGTGTCCAACATCGACACTCGAAAATATCATTAAATTCGTGTCCAACATCGACACGTAAATCCTCATATCTCGGGCTCCGTCAGTCTGGATCGGCCCATATCATCTCTCGACTCCGGTCGGTATCCTCCAGATATCCGCCGAGCCCAAATACTATCACCGGTAGGTAGTAGTCCCACTGCCAGGCTCACCGTCTGCAGCACAGCAATCCGTTCTCGCCCCGGGGTACCATACCGGGTCCACCGTGTACCCGCAATCGGCCTCATCCAACTCCTCGAATCGGGTTTCACATGTCACTCTCAGAACCGAGAAAACACATGGTGGACGCACTAAAATATCATATCAAGAGAAACCGGATTTTTAAAACAGTACATGCTTTCCTTTAAAATGTTCACGGTTCTCAAATCCAGAAATCTCATGGAAATAACATATCTCAATGCGTAAAATCATAGAGCATGATGTATGCGACATATAATAGAAATGTAAGCATATCTGTATATCTTTCAATATGGAACAGTGATACGACATATTAAGGGAAAACCGCTCTTTTAAATGATTCCAGTTTTTAAAATATAATATGCGGTTCCCAATTTCCCAATAAAACCAGTTATCTATGTAGGTACAATATGTATATGCGCAAGTATAGAGGTACTAATGTATGTGTGCACCAATATGGATATACAAATGCGTATGTGCGCAAGTATGGATATATCAAAGTATATGTGCACCAATATGAATATACAATGTGTATGTATGCAAGCATGTTATGCGAAGAGTCATATCATGATACAGCAATCCTACTATGTAGTGACATGGCAATTATCGATGATGAAGTGTGTGAGCCGGCAATCTGTTTGCGTCTAACATACGCATCATCGATAATGGTGTAAGTGTACTGGCACATGTATAAGTAATGCAATGCGAATAACATGAATGCAGCATAAGGTAAATCACATGCAAATGCCGACTGGTACACGTATCTAATAGGACCGAGTCGGTTAATCTGTCAATCGGCATCCAGCCTCACAACATCACGTACAATATAATCCATCGTACGACATCCTCTAGTCAAGGGTATGGATCAATCTTAAAGTCAAACTCATCACGTATGGAAAATCATCGTACGACGGTGTAAATCCCCGTTTCCATTGTTATAGAAGTTTCGTATTCTCTGAATTCCAGTGATTTTCTTTTCTTTTCCCTCTTTTTGAATTGGTTGTTAAGCCCAATATTATAATCTTTCCCAAAACCTAAAAGTTAAAACCCAAGAGTTAAAACCAAGCCAATTAAACTAAAACCTAAACTAAAACCTAATATAAAATGAATATTAACACACACTATTATTTCTGCAGCCCATAATCCTTGTTTCAATTAAAATTCCATCGGCCCAGATCCCCTCCTCAGCCCACTGTCTTTTTGAATTAATTGTTTTTTTTTTCGGCCCTTTTCCATTCCATTCCCCAGCCCACGTCTCTTTTTAGTTAATTCCTAAATCGTTTCGAGCCCGGCCCGTCTCCCCCGGCCTGCCTACCGACCCGATCCCTATTTTCTTTCTTCCCCACTCCTTTCCCGCTCGTTTTCTTCGCTTCCTTCTCGCGACCCCCACGTCCCGAGCTCCCCACGTTGCCCTCGCCGCTGCCCACGTCCCCGCGACCCTCGACCACGACTCCACACCCCTCAACCTCCTCTCGCCTCAAACTCATCTCTCCCTCACACTCCTCCTCAAAACTCTAACCCCTCAAGCTTCCCCCCCCCCCCGCGAACCCACTGTGAAACCCACTGCACTTCACCCCCGACGACGACGTCGCCGCCGACGGCCACACCACCTCGTCCTCCTCTATAAGTTCTCTCCACCAACAGAGCTCCCAACGCAACCCCACTCCCTTCAACCACCGAGCCCAACCTCACTCGACCCATCTCGGCCACCTTGCGACCGACACCGACGAGCCTCCCCCACTTCGCCTGAAACACTCTGAGACTCCCTAACCTCCTCAGCATCATCACCCTCGCAACAATCCCCAGCCCCACTGCTTAACACATTCCCTTATCCAAAACTCCAAAAAACCATTCTCTCAAACTTTTTCCCCACTGTGAAACTCTCCGTGCACGCTGCCGGAGCGACGCCGCCGACCGTCGTCGACCCCAGCAAGTCCCAGGCCATCCACAGAGCACACTCTATACCTCCGGCGAGCACTTGGAAACTCCGACGAAAACCCGTGTTTCGATCGAAGCTCGCGCAAACTCGTTCCGCGGCGTACAACGCGCGTTCGTGACGACGTTGCTGCCTCGCGATCCCGAGGCGTTGCCAGGCAAGTGTTTACTTGCTTCATGCTAAATTATTACTGATATGAACCCAAAATATCTAGTTTACGGATTTGCCGAATACCGATACTTAATATGACATAAGTGTTCGATGCTAGTCTCTCATGGAAATAACAATTTATTTTGACGGAAACTGATACCTTTTATTGGCCCACTTGGAAATGAATATTGTGTATAAATATCGCTGGAAAATACGATCGTTCGTAACAAAAATCGATACCCCCGAATATGCCGTTAAAACTAGAATTTTCTCGTGTCTGAAAACGAATAAAATCACTATAAATCACATGCATAATGGATTGATGTGTTCTAAGGCTTAAATCGAAGCCGACTTAACGAACTTTAACCCTATGGAAAATCCTAATGATTTATGTTCTGCAATCATGATGATAACTGGGTCGGAACATGACTCTGGACTGCAGTCCAGAGCGTTTCTGATTATTGTGCCCTGTTCAAAAATCTGGACCACTGTGTTTATTGAAGTCGTATGTTACAGAATCCTACAGTAGTTTAAAGAGAATTCTGTTAGTTTAACAAACCAAGTGGTTCCATTCCATTTCATCGCCGTTTGCTATTTTAAAGTGTAATTAAAAGGACAGAACGTATATCTGTCCAGAACAGGTTCTAAAATGACACCCTGAGATTAAACTGGTTATAACTTTCAACGTACAGATGCGATTGAGGATCCGTCTGTTGTGTTGAATACTTTATCGAAAACCCTAAATTTTATTTAACTGTGACATCACTAAATTCTGAGCCCAACTGGGTGCAATTCGTGCCGCGAAATGGATGTTCAGTTCTGAAACTGAATTTCCAGCCGCGAGCACTTAAAACTGAAATAGCTATATCTTGAGAACCGAAACTCCGATTGAACTGAAACAAATTTTGGTGAATTACCGACTGATTGTCTATGTATCTTACCTACATCATTTGTACTGAATTCTTAACATGTTAATTTGTACAATTTATGTTCATGACATGCTTGCTAATTCATAACATACAGAGCTTATTGGTAGCATATAATACATATATCATACACTTGCCACATACTCAGTGTTAGTACGTGTGGACATTGCATTATCGTGCGTGATAGATGTTGGTTTAGGAGTGACAAGTACATCAATGGAAAGTGAATATTCATGACAGTGATTGATACAGTGAACAGTGATAAAAATCGTGCCATTGGTATACTTGTACACAATTAGATCAATATCATAAATAGTGTAACCTGGGGAAAAGGGGAAATCAAAGTGGAAAGAGTATCGTATTTAGCGGGACCGTGTTTAGAGGATGATCATTCGAACAGAGATACTGATACATGTAGGATAGGATCTAGCGATCCGGCTGACAGGGTTATGTCCCGAGCATGTGGGCCGTTGTCTCGGGTATGTACGAGACTCCTGTTAAACATGATCCTCCTTCCACTATGTGATTTCAAACTTGACCTAGAGACCGATAGGGACACATAACATATTCTGCATCATATAACGACATAGTGATTACTTGCATTGTTCTTACACCAGTATTACCTCACATACATGTTTCGTCTCATTATAATAGCATTGTTATTGTGTCACTCTGACGACCTGAGTATGCATGCTCAGATCCTGCGGGAGGACCAGCACAGGAGACGGATCTACCCTTCGAGTTTACGGAGATTTAGACTGGTGTATTCTTCTATTTTTCTGCTTTCCATAAAAGTGATCGTAAGTTTGACTTTGGATAGTATTTTGTTCTTGTTATCTGTAAATTGGTGAACAATGGAATATTAATGTAATGAATTAGTGATGTGATTCCTTTACCACTGCGCTTTATTTACTGATTACCATGTAATGCTAGAAGCCGAAGTGTGACTACGGCGGGATGATTCCTTGACCGTAGGAGCATGGCTGGCCTAATCATCCCTCGTTTCCCGTATTTTGGGAAGCGGGGCGTGACATGGTTTAGTTGGTATCAGAGCCTGTGTTTAGTACCAAGGGATAACATTAACTATGCAGTATTACGTTATTCTTGTTTCACTACTCTTAATTTCCATCCTTGAATCTGATCCTATCCTTTTGAATCTTCCAGTGATATGACGTCCCCGAACGACCCCTCCTCGGACTCCAGCACTCAGGACCGCACGGAAAGGATGCTCAGCGCACTGACTACTCTCGCGGAAGCTCAGGAGAGGAAGACCGACTTGCTCACTGAGGGACTTAGGGCGATTACCGCCACAGGAGGACCCTCCGCACTTATTACCGCCCCCGAGGGCGTTGTTCCACCAGCTTATCATGCTAGGGCTGGTACAGTAGCAGACTTCCGACGGTTACACCCAGCTGCGTTCACAGGGCTAGCTGAACCCCTTGAGGCTGAGCAATGGTTGGTGAATATGGAGAATCTATTGACTGCTACCAGGGTTCCAGAGGAAGACAGAGTGGACGTGATAAAGATACAATTAGAAGACGAGGCCCGCACATGGTGGTCGGTGGAAGAGAGCAGACTTGACAGGCCGATCGAATGGAGCAAGTTTAAGGAATGCTTCCTAGATCATTACTTTCCTTCCACAGCCAAGGCAGAAATGGAGGAGAGATTTATTCTTTTGAAGCAGAATGGACGCCCAGTGGATGTTTATGCGGCAGAGTTCAACCGCTTGAGCCGTTTCGCTCCGTACATGGTCGCCTCAGAGGTCACCAGGGCCAGGCGTTTCCTTCAGGGGTTAGATTTTGAGTTGCAGCAGTTGATTGCATCGTTGGATTTACAGACTTTCGCACAGGTGCTCAACGCAGCGAGAGTTTAGGAGCAACTGATTAACAAGTTCAGGAGACCCCCAGTCGTTCCAGCACGTACCCACACGCCATCTCGAGGAGCCATACCAGTTCACAGGCCAGGGACGACGCAAATGAAGCGCCCATTTGTACCACAGCAGCGCCCCCAGAGACAGGGCGTAACTTGCGGCTATTGCGGTAGAGGAGGACATACTCAGAAGGACTGTCGCCGTGCCAAGGGACAGTGTTTGATTTGCGGTTCTCGTCAGCACAAGATTGGCAGTTGCCCTGAGCGAGCAGAGGCACAGGCAGGTTCTGGACCGCCACAGCAGAGGCCGCAGGAGCAGAGACAGCCCTTTACAGGTCGCGGTCAGGGACGGGCTTTCACCTTGACCGCCGAGCAGGCAGAGGCGTCAGGAGACGTGGTTACAGGTACTCTGCTCATACATTCCTTGCCAACTAGAGTACTTTTTGATTCGGGAGCATCGCATTGTTTCTTGTCTGAGCATTTCACTACTACACACTCAATACCACATGAACCACTAACAAAGGGATGGGAAATTCATACGGGTAATGGCATTATAATATCTAGTCGAGAATATAGATTATGCCCGGTTGTAGTGTGTGGCAGGGAATTCTATGCGAATTTCCTCTTAATTGGGACAGGCAGTTACGACGCAATTCTTGGGATGGATTGGATGAGCACTTTTTATGCGGTTATCGATTGTCGTGCGAGGAATGTGATCTTCCGCATTCCCAATCACCCGGAGTTCATTTTCGAGGGCGGAAGCGAATCTTTGGAGCCAGCTAAATACAGAGCAAAGCCTAAGGAGCTGACAGCTATGGAGATTGATAGGAGCCCAGCCCCAGAAATTGTTCGGGACTTTCTGGACGTGTTTCCCGAGGATTTACCAGGTCTACCACCTCCTCGAATTTTGGAGTTCTCAATCGATTTGATTCCAGGTACGGCCCCAGTATCCAGGGCCCCATACAGAATGGCACCAGTTGAATTGGCGGAATTGAAGAAACAGGTTGAAGAACTATTGGAGAAAGGATTCATTCGGCCAAGCGCTTCACCGTGGGGTGCACCAGTTCTATTGGTAAAGAAGAAGGATGGATCGTTGCGAATGTGTATAGATTACCGGGAGCTGAACAAGGTTACCATAAAGAACAAGTACCCAATACCGCGCATTGACGACCTAGTCGATCAGCTAAGTGGAGCCAAGGTTTTCTCGAAGTTGGAGCTCCGTTCTGGGTATCATCAAATCAGGGTAGCAGCCGAGGATGTGTGCAAGACGGCTTTCAGGACCCGATACGGACATTACGAGTTCCTTGTGATGCCGTTCGGCGTTACCAACGCCCCAGCAATATTCATGGACTTGATGAACAGGGTATTTGCAAAATACTTGGACACGTTTGTCGTTGTGTTTATCGACGACATACTTGTCTACTCGAAGACTCAGGAGGAGCACGCTGAACATTTGCGCACAGTTCTACAAATTCTTCGGGAAGAGAAGCTGTATGCGAAACTAAGCAAGTGTGAGTTCTGGCTCGACAAGGTGCAGTTTTTGGGACATATTGTTTCGGGCGAAGGCATTTCGGTGGACCCGGCAAAGATAGAATCTGTCAGGGATTGGCCGACGCCGAAGTCAGTGGCTGAGATCAGGAGTTTTCTGGGATTAGCAGGCTATTATCGGAGATTCGTCCAAGATTTCTCCAGAATTGCAGAACCATTGACGAGGCTGACACGGAAGGACGTGCCGTTTACATGGACAGAGGAGTGCACTCAGGCTTTCGACACACTAAAGCAGAAGTTAACCACGGCGCCTATTCTTATGGTACCAGATGATTCAGGTGGTTTGGTGATACACAGCGATGCCTCAGGGAAAGGTTTAGGCTGTGTTTTGATGCAGCACGGACGTGTGGTTGCTTATGCCTCTCGACAACTGAGAAATCACGAGAAGAACTACCCCACACATGACTTGGAGTTAGCTGCGGTAGTCTTTGCATTGAATATTTGGAGGCACTATCTATTGGGTGAGAAAGTGGAGGTGTACACAGATCACAAAAGTTTGAAGTATGTTTTCACCCAGAAGGAATTAAATATGAGGCAGCGCAGATGGCTAGAGCTGATGGCAGATTACGACTTGGACCTTCAGTATCATCCGGGGAAGGTGAATGTTGTACCAGATGCACTCAGTCGCAAGCCAGCGGTCATGATGTTGACCGATCAGAGGAGTATTATTAAGGATTTCCAGAGACTTGCACTTGAGGTCGTTACGCCGAACGCACTCAGTCAACTTTGGCAACTGCAGGTGCAATCTTCTCTGGTGGACCGCATCAAGACTGCGCAGGCAGACGATCCCCGATTGCAAAAGTTTAGAGAGGAAGTGAAAGCTGGACTAAGAACGGAGTTGATTATACATGAAGATGGCTCTCTGAGATTCGGTAGCAGACTCTGCGAACCTAAAGGAGGTGTTCGAGAAGAAGTGTTGGCTGAAGCACACAGTTCAGCTTATTCGGTGCATCCGGGAAGTACAAAAATGTATCAGGACCTAAAGCAGCACTTTTGGTGGAACGGAATGAAACGGGAAATTGCGAGGTTCGTATCCAGGTGCTTGGTATGCCAACAGGTGAAGGCGGAGCATCAGAGGACAGCAGGACTGTTACAACCCCTGCCGATACCGGAATGGAAGTGGGAGCACATTACTATGGATTTCGTGACGGCCTTACCACGGAGCCCTAGGAGCAATAACGCCATTTGGGTTATCGTCGATCGCCTCACGAAAGCTGCACACTTTCTACCTTTCCGAGTAGGACAGTCGACAGAATCATTGGCAGAAAGATATATGCAGGAGATTGTACGACTTCACGGTGTTCCAGTCAGCATTGTGTCAGACCGGGACACGAGATTCTTGTCGCACTTTTGGAAGAGCTTACAGGAGAGCTTGGGTACCCGCCTAAATTTCAGCACAGCTTATCACCCACAGACGGATGGACAATCCGAGCGCACGATTCAGACGCTCGAGGACATGCTGAGAGCCTGTATGTTGGACTTTCAAGGTTCCTGGGAGGACCATCTGCATCTAGTCGAGTTCTCTTATAACAATAGTTATCAGGCTAGTATTCAGATGGCTCCTTTTGAAGCACTATACGGGCGGAAGTGTCGATCTCCAGTATGTTGGGATGATGTGGGAGAAAGAAGACTGCTAGGCCCCGAACTCATTGTTCAGACAGTTGACAAAGTCCAAATGGTCAGACAGCGTATCAAGGCGGCTCAGGATCGACAGAAGAGTTGGGCAGATACCAGCAGAAGGGCCCTTGAGTTCGAAATCGGAGATCATGTGTTCTTGAAGATTTCCCCTACACGTGGAGTTATCAGGTTCGAAGGTCGGGGAAAGCTTAGTCCCCGCTTTATCGGACCTTTTGAGGTGCTAGAGCGAGTAGGAGAGGTGGCCTATCGACTCGCCTTGCCTCCATCGCTAGCTGGTGTGCACAATACCTTTCACGTGTCACAGTTGCGGCGTTACGTTCGAGATGAGAGCCATGTCCTGGACCACTCAGAGCTAGTTTTGGGTACTGACTTATCGTACGAAGAGCAGCCTACTACCATTCTCGACCGCAGAGAGAAAGTGCTAAAGAATAAGATCATTCCTTTAGTCCGAGTGTCTTGGGGCGGTCGTTCCCCAGGAGAATCCACCTGGGAGCGGGAGGAAGACATCCGTGATCGTTATCCACATCTTTTTGTTTAGTACCATGTATTCTTGTATTCTTGTCAAATTTCGAGGACGAAATTTTTGTTAAGGGGGGTATGATGTAAATCCCCGTTTCCATTGTTATAGAAGTTTCGTATTCTCTGAATTCCAGTGATTTTCTTTTCTTTTCCCTCTTTTTGAATTGGTTGTTAAGCCCAATATTATAATCTTTCCCAAAACCTAAAAGTTAAAACCCAAGAGTTAAAACCAAGCCAATTAAACTAAAACCTAAACTAAAACCTAATATAAAATGAATATTAACACACACTATTATTTCTGCAGCCCATAATCCTTGTTTCAATTAAAATTCCATCGACCCAGATCCCCTCCTCGGCCCACTGTCTTTTTGAATTAATTGTTTTTTTTTTCCGGCCCTTTTCCATTCCATTCCCCAGCCCACGTCTCTTTTTAGTTAATTCCTAAATCGTTTCGAGCCCGGCCCGTCTCCCCCGGCCTGCCTACCGACCCGATCCCTATTTTCTTTCTTCCCCACTCCTTTCCCGCTCGTTTTCTTCGCTTCCTTCTCGCGACCCCCACGTCCCGAGCTCCCCACGTTGCCCTCGCCGCTGCCCACGTCCCCGCGACCCTCGACCACGACTCCACACCCCTCAACCTCCTCTCGCCTCAAACTCATCTCTCCCTCACACTCCTCCTCAAAACTCTAACCCCTCAAGCTTTTTCCCCCCCGCGAACCCACTGTGAAACCCACTGCACTTCACCCCCGACGACGACGACGTCGCCGACGGCCACACCACCTCGTCCTCCTCTCTCAGTTCTCTCCACCAACAGAGCTCCCAACGCAACCCCACTCCCTTCAACCACCGAGCCCAACCTCACTCGACCCATCTCGGCCACCTTGCGACCGACACCGACGAGCCTCCCCCACTTCGCCTGAAACACTCTGAGACTCCCTAACCTCCTCAGCATCATCACCCTCGCAACAATCCCCAGCCCCACTGCTTAACACATTCCCTTATCCAAAACTCCAAAAAACCATTCTCTCAAACTTTTTCCCCACTGTGAAACTCTCCGTGCACGCTGCCGGAGCGACGCCGCCGACCGTCGTCGACCCCAGCAAGTCCCAGGCCATCCACAGAGCACACTCTATACCTCCGGCGAGCACTTGGAAACTCCGACGAAAACCCGTGTTTCGATCGAAGCTCGCGCAAACTCGTTCCGCGGCGTACAACGCGCGTTCGTGACGACGTTGCTGCCTCGCGACCCCGAGGCGTTGCCAGGCAAGTGTTTACTTGCTTCATGCTAAATTATTACTGATATGAACCCAAAATATCTAGTTTACGGATTTGCCGAATACCGATACTTAATATGACATAAGTGTTCGATGCTAGTCTCTCATGGAAATAACAATTTATTTTGACGGAAACTGATACCTTTTATTGGCCCACTTGGAAATGAATATTGTGTATAAATATCGCTGGAAAATACGATCGTTCGTAACAAAAATCGATACCCCCGAATATGCCGTTAAAACTAGAATTTTCTCGTGTCTGAAAACGAATAAAATCACTATAAATCACATGCATAATGGATTGATGTGTTCTAGGGCTTAAATCGAATCCGACTTAACGAACTTTAACCCTATGGAAAATCCTAATGATTTATGTTCTATAATCATGATGATAACTGGGTCGGAACACGACTCTGGACTGCAGTCCAGAGCGTTTCTGATTATTGTGCCCTGTTCAAAGATCTGGACCACTGTGTTTATTGAAGTCGTATGTTACGGAATCCTACTGTAGTTTAAAGAGAATTCTGTTAGTTTAACAAAACAAGTGGTTCCATTCCATTTAATCGCCGTTTGCTATTTTAAAGTGTAATTAAAAGGACAGAACGTATATCTGTCCAGAACAGGTTCTAAAATGACACCCTGCGATTAAACTGGTTATAACTTTCAACGTACAGATGCGATTGAGGATCCGTCTATTGCGTTGAATACTTTATCGAAAACCCTAAATTTTATTTAACTGTGACATCACTAAATTCTGAGCCCAACTGGGTGCAATTCGTGCCGCGAAATGGATGTTCAGTTCTGAAACTGAATTTCCAGCCGCGAGCACTTAAAACTGAAATAGCTATATCTTGAGAACCGAAACTCCGATTGAACTGAAACAAATTTTGGTGAATTACCGACTGATTGTTCTATGTATCTTAGCTACATCATTTGTACTGAATTCTTAACATGTTAATTTGTACAATTTATGTTCATGACATGCTTGCTAATTCATAACATACAGAGCTTATTGGTAGCATATAATACATATATCATACACTTGCCACATACTCAGTGTTAGTACGTGTGGACATTGCATTATCGTGCGTGATAGATGTTGGTTTAGGAGTGACAAGTACATCAATGGAAAGTGAATATTCGTGACAGTGATTGATACAGTGAACAGTGATAAAAATCGTGCCATTGGTATACTTGTACACAATTAGATCAATATCATAAATAGTGTAACCTGGGGAAAAGGGAAAATCAAAGTGGAAAGAGTATCGTATTTAGCGGGACCGTGTTTAGAGGATGATCATTCGAACAGAGATACTGATACATGTAGGATAGGATCTAGCGATCCGGCTGACAGGGTTATGTCCCGAGCATGTGGGCCATTGTCTCGGGTATGTACGAGACTCCTGTTAAACATGATCCTCCTTCCACTATGTGATTTCAAACTTGACCTAGAGACCGATAGGGACACATAACATATTCTGCATCATATAACGACATAGTGATTACTTGCATTGTTCTTACACCAGTATTACCTCACATACATGTTTCGTCTCATTATAATAGCATTGTTATTGTGTCGCTCTGACGACCTGAGTATGCATGCTCAGAATCTGCGGGAGGACCAGCACAGGAGACGGATCTACCCTTCGAGTTTACGGAGATTTAGACTGGTGTATTCTTCTATTTTTCTGCTTTCCATAAAAGTGATCGTAAGTTTGACTTTGGATAGTATTTTGTTCTTGTTATCTGTAAATTGGTGAACAATGGAATATTAATGTAATGAATTAGTGATGTGATTCCTTTACCACTGCGCTTTATTTACTGATTACCATGTAATGCTAGAAGCCGAAGTGTGACTACGGCGGAATGATTCCTTGACCGTAGGAGCATGGCTGGCCTAATCATCCCTCGTTTCCCGTATTTTGGGAAGCGGGGCGTGACAGACGGCATTAAACCAATAGGGATCCTATCATCCTATATGACAAATGAGGGGTACGGACCTAACGTCTCATACGGCAACCTCTCATGATTCACAACATATATAAATATATCTGTATATCTATGTCTCAGGTCACATCCACAATAATCTCATATCTGGGGACCAGCAAGGTATCAATCCTCTCAATCGACTCGCATCCGTATACCATCATATCGTCAAATCATGATATCACGTCTTATACTCTTTCCATCGCATTCATATCCCACATGAAGTCAATTTTACCTATACCATCTACCCTTACTATAAGCATACGTATCTAATCTAACATACACACCCGAACCATACAAACAGTTTTTGAAAGATATGAATCGTAGTTTTGAAAGTAGTGTCTACGGTGTTTTTAAGGAAAATGTATCATTTGAAAATCCATAATATCCCTCAAGGTATCTATTTAAAAGATGCATACGATTCTTCAGTTTGGAAAAATGTATGGTTCGGATGACACATCTACGTCGACTATCTAGTCCTATAGTACCCTAAACGGTAATATCATCAAATCTCATCCTCAAGTCCCGTCATCACATACTAGTCGTATCATATCACTTCTAACTATCCTTAGTTTCTAATATGGATTCTATAGCTATCATTTAATTATAACCCTAGTTTACTACCCTAGGTTTTCTTAACCATATACTACAAATCGGTTTCCACCAAAACTTTGCGGGGGTGTTATACGCCATCCACCCGACTTCCCCCGTGGATATAGATCCACTCACTTTGATCCTTGTTTGTCGAAGTCGATGACGCCACGGTCTGTCACCTCAGAATCCACGTCAGGGTACCTACAATAATAAACAGTTGCAATCACTATTAACATCAAGTCCAGAAACCAAAACGGCACACGGATCGCCTATAGGTTAGAACCTATAGCCCACGTATGCAAAACCAACAAATTACCCCTAGTCGTTGATGTACAAACATTCAACAACCAAATACGAATTCAAATATCAAAAATTAGCATTTCAAAATACGGAAAACATAGCCAAAATCACACTAAAATGCTCCCAGATTTTGACTCAGGCCAAAAGGAGTTGCACAAACAAGTCTAGAATGCTGTATATGATGTATATGACCTACTGGACCAACCCCGAAACCAATTTCCTCCATTTTGCCGGACACAAGGCCTAAAATTCTGGCCTCCTTAGGCCCCCCTACTCATATTGGGTCCGTCTTGTCAAGATGGTCTTCTAGTACTCTAATTTGGTCCCTGAAGTTGTTTGCTTGTCTCAGAAATTCCCCAGGTTGCTCCAGATTTCCCTTCATACCCTTTATACTCACAAAACCGACATGGATCAATTCTAAATTTTGTATTCTCTGTTCTAAACTCCGTTCCAGGTCTAGAATTTGATCCCTAGGGTCTTGTACAGCCACCATAGATCACTAATTCCCCCAAAATCCTCAAACCCTTCTCTTGAATTTTCTAAACACCACATACCCTAACCAAACACCTTCTAAACTAATCTAGAATACAAGAAATTTCAAACTAAGCTAAATGGAAGAATTTATACCTCATGGGTGTAGCCAAGCAAAACCCTAACTCTTCAATGTTGTCAAAATCCCACCTTTCTTGGTCTAGTGTGTAGAGGAGAAGGAGGTGATCATTTTTTGTGAAAGGGGTATAAGGTTTTGACAAGGTTTTTGAGATGGATCTAAGGGTTAAAGATGGAGGGAAGTGAGGAAGAAGAAGGAGAAGAAAAATAAATGGTGGAGGATAATGTGGCTACCCCCTTCTTTCTCCCCTTTATTCTCACCCACTCTCACTAAATTACCCGTTTACCCTTTTCTCTTTTCTTTTAAAACCAAACCATAAAATACCCAAAACAACACAAGAAAACAACATGTAACCAAAATGCAACATAACATGGTGCACTAGCCATGAAAAACTGTAGAAACACGGATTTGGCTTAATTGCGATTAGCAGTGCACTAATCGGGTTTTTATCAAAACTGCATATAATAAATTTTAAAATGCCAAATCTTTATATATATATTTAAATGAATAAATCATTTTAATTTCCATTTATTTCACAATTATCGGTATATATTTATACCCTTTTTCGAAAACCCCATTTTCGCAAATCGGGCAGTTTTCGGGAAAAATATTATTTTAATATTAAATTCCAAAAATAATATTTTATATTTTCAGAAATGTTACATGTAGGAAAGTTTCCAGAACAAGATTGTTATAATGGAGCGTCCTTAGCAATCTAGGAAGTTGAGATGAAGTTTTTGAAAAAGTATCATCACCGGTGCCCCCAACTCGGCCGCGGATCCACGGCGGATCGGCCTTACTCGGCTACGGATCCGCAGCCGTTTGGTGTGCTTGTTGCCTCATTTTCTCGGTGTATTCTGGTGTTGGTGAATTGGTTTTCAGGTGATATCTGGAATCTTCTTATCTCTTCTGAATTTCTGCCAGATTTTAACTCTTTTATTTCCTGTATTTTGTCGGCGAATTTGCGATTCCGATATCTGTCCTGAAATAATTTTCTGCACAAAAATCTCAATGAAGAATATTGGAGATATACAATATCATGCGTGAAATAATAGACATATAATTTCCTTTCAAAATGTTGATTATAATGTATAACACGTGGTAATTGATATTTTCCAGACAAACTTGTAATACGTGTTATATTTATAACAACCATCATTAGATGATAGAAAAGTGAGGAAATTGTTATGTTAAAGATTGCAATATTTTCGACTGAACAAATTCCCCCAAACTTGATTTTGATCGTCTCGAGCAAACTTCTTTTATTCAAGAGAAGGAGAAAATAGAAAGAAAAAGAAAAACTAACTAGCATACTTTCATAGGCAACACGATTGCACTGAGCACGTGCAACAATCCTTTAAATCTCTAGGTGTCCCTAGTAGGAGGAGTGTTGTCTCCTGAGGGTTTTCAGCAGATTGCACCCATAAAATCCTATAATAAAAGGAAGACTGTGAAAGTTACATATAAAGATAAGAATTATAAAAGAAAGAACTTGAAAATCAGAGTTTTCAACTACACTAGCTTTTCGGTTGTCATGAGCCCTATCTTAATAGTCATGAAAAAATGTTAGAAATTACATCATCTCTCAATAAAACATCTCCTTTATTCTTCATCCCTACCTTTCTTCCAAATATCGATCATATACCCCAACGTATGTATAAAAGACATTCCTACACTCGGAGAATTCAATTCAAGCCATCATACTCTTGTCCATCTACCTCAGTACTTTTTTTAGTCGGTGAATATTTTGGATGGAATTGCTCACACATTCTTCATGCGACCGTTAATACTTCTTGAGGTACTAACCGACCGATTACTAAATGTGTTTACATATTAGGCATAATTAGCAATTTTCTCGTCTTGCAACACCTAAGGTTTAGCAGTGACTCCCAAACCAGTTGGTCTAAGGTACTAGGTGATGAAGCACCCTTGCTATATTTTTTTATTTATGCTGCCTTGGTGATTAAAAAACCAGTGTTCGTTTTTCTTCACTTTTATGGTTCATTTATTATTTTCTTCGTACTTTGGATTTTAGACAAGAGCATTTCAAGGTATCCTCTACTATCCCGAGTTTTAAGGCGTGTGTAAGTGCGTATAGTAGGGTATCAACGTTCAGATATTTGGCTTCTAGAATAGAAACTATTTTTCAGACTTATTTTTATTCTCAGATTGGTGACTTCCTTCATCTTACTAACCCTTGGGACAACGGCTCATAACTACTTATTATTAGTTTCGTTTAAGAAAACATCTAACTTTCTTGGTTTCCTTAAATTCTTCCAATCTTTTAAATGTAATTTTTCACTTTCTAATCTTTCATTATAAAAGAGAATATTTTGAAAATTTGTGTGCTTATGCAAAGTGTAATGCAAAGTGATGCGTAAATAAGCCCAAACCTCCCCCAAACCTGTTTACAGCAGTGTCCTCACTGTTGTCTCTTTTAAATCTCATAACCTGTAGGCTTGGGGGGAAAAGTTATTAACGGGGAAAAGAATAAATGAAACAGAAAATCTTCCCCCTAACTTATTTTTGGCTCACAATTTTGTGTACAAATTTTATTTTCAAGAGCCAAAATTATACCCCCCCAAACTTGAGTCAAACAATATTAAGCAATTTTTTTAAGAGGGGGAGTAAAGTTGTTGGTCTATGCAATGTCTTACAAAGATCAAAAGTCAACACCAACCATTCGAATATTTTATCAATGTAACGACCCGGTTGGTGGAAATACATGTTGTCTACAGCCCAGAAGAAGTAGGGAAGAGATAAGTAGTGTAATAGAACGGGTTTACGTTTCGATTTGGAGAGACGACACAATGATGATGATGGATTACTCTGTAGGGTTACTAGGCACACACTAGAGGTTCCACAAGGTATCAACCATGCCAAATTCAAATTTTTCTGGTGCCGAGAAACCCTAATGCGATCGTTAACTAGAGTTTAGGCGAAACTAAAGGAAAGTAAATCACATTTACACTAAGTGAACGGAAAATACAACCTTTGTAGATCCGGTCCTCCACTTCCTTAGCTCCATGATGATGTCCTTCCGCTGCGATCATCGGATCCCGGACTCTAGCGATGGTTTCGTCGAAGAAATGATCGGGCTAGGTCGTCGACTTCGATGCCGAAGATGATCTACGTCGAGGCAACTCAAGATCAAGCTCCAACTTCACCAAGTCATGAAACTTATGAAGAAAACACCCTATACTACATGGCAAGTGGTAGAGGATAAAGAAATAGGAAGTGGGTTCACTTTGGATTTGGATTTCTCATTTGGAATCATCACTTAGATATTTTCAAGAAAAGGTTTTTTCTTTCTTCTTGAAGAAAAAGAAGAAGAAGCAAAAAAGAATGAATTAATTCCAAAAAGAAAATGAAGTGATGGTTATCATTTTGCAACCATGGTTAAGTGTAGAGAATAAACTAAGGTTTAGTTAAATGGTTGGGTTAAGGAAAGAAACAAAATGGTTATCACTTTCAAAGCTTCATGAAGCTTCAAGTGAAGTCCAAATAAAGCCACCATTTTATTTCTTGCCTAAATGAATAAATAAATAAATGAATAAGTAAATAAAGCAAATGAAACCCTAACCATTAACTAAACATGGTTTAAAACAAACACATACCCAAGTTTGCATGTATCATCAAACATGATACAATCTTGTACACAAAAATATATCACATATACAATGTGCACAATCAAGTGAGAAAAACATCTTAAGTGAACCAATATTAGTTAATGTAAAGTAATATATCAAATATATAATTATACATTAAATCATTAAATCAACACTTGACTTAATGATCCGGTCATATTGCATATAACCGACTAATATCAATAGTAACAAATTATCGAATCAACACTTGATCCGATAACCCGGCTATATCCCATATAACCGATCAATGTCATCTATCGCGAGAATAGAATACAGTATCACATACTGGTATTATTCTCGGTCCCGCACATATCTCATATGCGCTCCTATTTCGTTTCGCTTGAGCCAGGAAACCTCTGTGTAGGACTCTAAAGACTCGTCAATACGCCGGCAGCAGGTGATGATCATATCAAACACCCACAAGCCGCAAGCGGTGTGCTAAACGTAACGGCCACCCGGGTATTGAGCGATCAGAAGATCAACGAGCAAGCCCGCTCACACTCCTGTGAATCCAACGAGCAACACTTACCGTACAGTCCGGTCTCGTCGTCTGATATGTCGCATATCTCGCCTAGGGGTGGTAAACGTCAGACCCCAATAGCTCGATAAGTCGTGTCGATATGAGGTCTATAACAGTTCGAGAAACTACTGGTAACACTTACCAGTAAATCTCAGCAACCCTGGCCAGGGATTTCCGGTTATAGCCAATCGAACACAGTGCAACATCAACTCCCTATACCGGGAGAGACGAATCCCCTCCTATCGCTCATTGCCTCCATGTGATTCGGGACTGTACCCAAAAACCACCGTTTTGCACGCCCTATTGGACGTGGTAAGGTGGAAATCAAAACACAGTGGGAATCACACAAGACTCTATGACGATCTCGGGTCTACAGAATAACCTGTACCAGTGTCACCAGAGAACTGCCATCTGACGTAAGGTATAATACCATCTGGGAGTTCTCGGCGAGTCCGTCCAGTGTACCCAGTCTCCACTGAGCACCCATATATCATCTCTGATGTCAAACACCAATGGATATGGGATCATCCATCGCCCATCTGTATGGGTCGAGAAGGTATACGCTAGTCTACACTGGTATATCGATGCCCTGTCTCGATACACCCACGACTAGGGACCTTGAAGGATGTACTTATGGACTACCATGTCCCCACTAGTATGATCCGCATCATAGTCCAGGTAGTCAAGTACACATCCTAAGGGCTTTACCAACATGTAACAGAGAGACAATCAGTGTACACGTTAAGGTAAAGAGCAACCAGATAGCATACTATCATGTCGAGCAAGAAAGTCCTCCCTATATATGTCCAAGCATCCACTACAATATACATCCTATGTATAGTAATAGCCTCTAGGGCATACATATAACTAACATACTCGCATTCTCATAAATGTCAAGAAGAAGGGGGGTGGTTCAACTTCTTTGTTTTGGAGTTTATTCACCACAACTCCCGTGTTTTCTAAAAATGCGAGTTCATCAGTGAAAATTTCTTCAAAGCTTTCATCGATACCCCGAAAAATAATCTCATCAGAAAGAACAGAATGATACTCAGACTCCATAAAAGGTTCATAATCAGCATTAGATGTTGATCTGGACAGTTCGATAGATGAGTCTGTATGTGTATAACAAATAACTGGGTCAAACAATAACGTATTAAGAGTGTTTAGATCAGTATCGTGAAGCTGTTCAAATTCGCTGCTGTCGACATCCATTAATTCGACAGAATATATTTGAGCAGAAGGTTCAGAGGGTTCACTTCCCAACTTATAAATGTTAAGCTCAATTGATATTTTCCCGAAGGATAGGTTCATAGAGTCGTTTCAACAGTTGATTATAGCGTTGGAAGTGGCAAAAAAGGGTCGACCTAAAACCACCAGAATTTGGTTCCGTGGGTTCGCTACCGGCTGTGTATCTAGAACAATGAAGTCCACAGGGAATATAAATTCCCTGACTTTTATCAACACATCCTCAACCTCTCCCCTAGGTTTGGTGATAGATCTATCGACCATCCAGAGAGTGCAGTACGACGGTTTTAACTCTCCGATACCCAATTGCTCATACACAGAATATGGAAGCAGGTTAGCACTAGCGCCAAGATCGAGTAGAGCACGGTTAATATTTTTACCCCCAATAGAAATAGAAATTGTAGGACAGCCGGGGTCCTTACGTTTCTTAGGTAATTGTTGGGTAAAAGCTATGTTTACATTACTCGACATGAACACCTTTTTCGGCACTTGAGTTTTTCTCTTTCTAATGCACAAGTCCTTAAGTATTTTCGCATAGGATGGAACTTGTTATATAGCATCTAGGAGAGAGATATTAATATTAACCTGTTTAAAAATTTCCACAATCTTCTCCATTTGTGGACTTGGTCTGTTTCCCCTTAACCTATTTGGATAAGGAGCTTTAGCAATAAGAGATAGGTCCAACATTGGAGAAGGTCGTGTGGGTGGAACAGATCCCAGAATTGGAGTGGGGATCGTATTTGGTTGACTAGAAGAAGTGGGCTGAGGGTTCGAGCCTAGAGGAAAATGGAGAATAGGCTCGGAAGAAGACGGTTGACTAGACGAAGTAGGATCAGAAGTGGAAGTGGAAGCCGGGATGTCATTGATCATTTCATCATTATCAATCTGTTCACCGACTTGATTATTCAGCACTCTTTCGGATCTCAACGTTGTAATGGCACTCACATTGTAGTGTTGTGAATGCCAATGATTCGTTAGGGGTTGAGATGGAAGTTTCCCTTTCTCTATAGCACTCATTTCGGCATTTAATCGTGCAATTTGTGCTTCTATCGATTTAATACTCTCACCGTGGAAGGCGGAGTCCTTCTTTATATTATTGACAGAAGACTTTATCTCAGCCGAAACTTGCATGAAATTTTTCATAAACAAATTCATGGTTTGTTCGAGTGAAAAGGAATTATCGGTACCGGTCAATTGCAAAGAATTATTATACGGTGCAGAAGTGTTGGCCGGATTTTGAAAATTTTGTGACTGAAAGGGGTGCTGACTCAGTTGTAGTGGTTGCTGTTGTTGTGGAGGGACCCTTCGAAAGTTATTTTGGTTTGGAACCGTATTTTGAGTTTGGTGTTGATTCCAAGCAAAATTAGGATGATTCCTCCATCCCTGATTGTACGTGGAAGAATAAGGATCGTTTCTAGGTTGCTGCTAAAAAACAGCATTAGTGTGTTCTTGACCTTGAAACGGAGAATTCAAAGGACATTCTTCCGTCAAATGTGATGGATCGGAAGAGCATCCACACACGGTTTTAGGGAGTGTGACCTGGTTTAGGGAGGCTAATAAAAATTTGTGTTCCATAGCTTCAAGTTTCTATTGCATTGCTGCCATTTTAGCTTTGACTGCAATGGAAATATCAAGTTGATGAATACCACCTCTAGATGATGGTTGACTAACACTCTCCCATTGCAAAGTTTTTTTAGCAAAATATTCTAAAAATTTCCAAACTTCGCCATCATCTTTAGACATGAAATTGCCTTGACACATGGATTCAAGCATCTGCTTTGTTGTTGGATTAATGCCCTCATATATAATTCGACAGAGATCCCATCTATGGATTCCGTGATGAGGAAATTGGACTAGCAGATCCTTGAATCGTTCAAAACACTTCCAAAATTGTTCATTGGGAAGCTGGGTAAATTGATTGACTTCGGTACGGACACGAGCAGTCTTATTATTGGGATAAAATTCTTAAGGAATGCTATGACGAATTCATCCCAGTTTGAAATAGAGTGTGCAGCTGTGTTATAAAGCCATTTTTCGGCTAAATCGCGCAAAGTGAATGGGAGAAGACGTAAACGCATAGCATCAACAGAAAGTTGTGAAGTGCCCATCATAGCACATACGTTTTCAAATTTGGTAATAAAAACGTATGCGTCTTCAGACTCGAGACCGTGAAATTTAGGTAAAAGATTGACATAGTGTGGTTTGATTTCGAAATTATCCCCATTGGCTGGTGGAATGGAAAGACAAGTAGAAAGAGGACCACGTATAGGGTAGCGTCTCTCTTGGAGAGATATTCGCAGTAGATTCTGCGCACCTGCGGGCGGTGGCAAAGTGGTGTTAAAATTTGATGGAGAACCGTCCATCTTGGTGGATGTGGTGAGTGGTGAGGAAAAAGAAGATGTAGAATTACCGACTTCAGAGTCGATAGGAGGAACTCGGACAAGACGGGCACTAGAATCCCGTGTCCAGCCGAGCATGCACTAAGCGGTTTAGCACAAGTGGCAGCGTTAATTAATTAGAGAAAAGTTTGGTTTGTTTTTGGTTTGTTTTGAAAAAGACGGATTGAGAAAAAATCACAACAAAAATGCACAATCAACCCTAAATCTACGGTCACCTAGGTCAAGTCACTAGACCGCTCCTAGATTTCCAGAAGACAAAATCGCAGGATAAATCCTCTACAACTTCTTTATCCCTCATGTGGCCAGGTAAGTGCTAGGTAAGTGGGAGTTATCCGCTACGTAAATAGTGGGTTTAATTAAGCAACCACTTGCCATAAACACACTTGCCTTAGACACCACAAAAGAAATGCGGATAAGCAATAGATTACCCACAACCTTCTTCTGTCCTAATTGAGCACGACGGTCCTTAAAGTCTTGTCTAGATATTTTTTAGTTAATGAGGGTGATGCGGATGCTAGTTTTGTGATTTTTGGGGCTTAGGAAGGGTAATGAAATCCCCACCTAATCTGAATTTGGTCTTTGCCCCTTAATTTCCATATTAAAATATGCACAAACAACCAATATCAAAACAGGAAACAAGATTTTTTTAAGCGCAGTGAATTTTTGCAAAGAATCCTGCAGAAAAGTTGTTATTTGACAGATCAGAGGAGAGATAAGAAAGTAGAGAATATACCAGAGAAATCTGGAGCCCTAAATCGTCAAAACAGCCGTGGTTCCGCCGCCAATACCTGCAAACTGCCGCGGTTCCGCAGTCGTATGAACCATTCTTTGAACGAAATTTTGTACTGCTACTCCCTTTGCTCCTCTGTCCTAGATGAAATGATCTGAATAATTTTCTCCTTGCTGCAGTGGTTCCAGATTTCCTTGCAAAATTCACACACTAATCGTTAAGCACACGATGCGATTTTGATTCAAATTTTTGATGGAATAATAATATTTCAACTCAAATAGCAAGAACGAACAAATTACGCACAGATCCCCGGCAATGGCGCCATTTGATTGGAAAGATTGTTCCGTCGTTTTATATGAAAAGTATAATCACAATCAAAGAATTTATAACCGCAATCAATAACGGTGTCGATATAGTTCGTTAATGAGTACGGGTCATCCACTGAGATTCGTGTATTTATTCGTTCTTGCTTTAGTTGAGTTGAAAGAAAATAGTAAAGAAAATTCAAGAAAATGAATCAAGATTTATTAGATGAAATATTTTCAAGAAAAATCAAGAAAGAGTTTAAAATTTAGTAATCAAGAAAGTGTCCAAGATCAATTTTAGTTATCAAGAAAATTGAAGAATAACTTGTAGAATTCGATAGGAATTAGTAGCAATGATGAATACTAATAATGACTCATCTTATCTATTGATGAATTATAACTAGAACGATTGCGATGAATGAAGGTTAGGGATCTATTGAAGAAACTAGGGTTTCTTCTTCACCATCCTTTGCATTTTCATTGATCACCATTCAAATCTAGCCTTTAGCAAAGAAAATCACCAATTATTTAATCCCAAATTGCAATGAAATTATCAAGAACGGTGATCTCGCTTCAAATTTGGTCGTTGACGATTCTTTTTCCTAAAGTTCATAATTCTCATAATACTTAAGGTGCGTATAGGATTTCATCGCCATTTGATCTACCGAATTCCTTCGAATCCTTAGCAAGCGGAGATTTACTCACGCATTATGAAAATAAAAGAATCAACAATTAGAAATTTCATAATGCGAAAATTTAAAGAAAGCAAGAATTAACAAATGATCACCTTTATCAATCAACTTCTAATTACATTTTCCTTCAATCCGAGGTTACAAGATTTGCTCTCGATCGCTCCCTTGAAGAGGTAATTATTTCGTCGAATTTCGCTTTGCTCAATCTCCGCGAGACTTGGACCTGTCGAGGATCTCGTGCTCTTGATGATGATCGGCTTTGCGTAAAGGATCTTGAATGTCGTCGCTTGATATTGTTCTTAACGATTCTTGATTTTGGATCTTGATCTTAAATTGGAGTTACAAGTTGTGTCACTCAACTTGTGTAATGAATTGTTCAACTAAAAATTGAGTAACCCCCAAAATGAAGGCTTAGGTCCTTTATATAGCCCTTCACCAATCTTCCACTAAAAGCTAAGTCAATCTTCCCCAAGAAGTTAGGTAGTTGTAGGGAAAGTTCTAGAATAAGGTAGTTATCAAGCTTCCTCAAGAAGCTAGGTTGTTGTAGGGAAGTTTTCAGAACAAGATTGTTACAATGGAGCATTCTTAGCAAGTTAGGAAGTTGAGATGAAGCTTCTGGAAAAGTAATATCACCGGTGCCCCCTACTCGGCCGTGGATCCACGGCGGATCGGCCTGACTCGGCTGCGGATCTGCGGCCGTTTGGTGAGCTTGTTGCCTCATTTTCTCTCTGTATTCTAGTGTTGACCAATTGGTGTTCAGGTGATATCTGGAATTTTTTTATCTCTTCTGAATCTCTGCCAGATTTTAACTCTTTGATTTCCTGTATTTTGTCGGCGAATTTGCGATTCCGATATCTGTCCTGAAATAATTTTCTGCACAAAAATCTCAATGAATAATGTTGGAGATATACAATATCTTGCATGAAATATAGACATACAATTTCCTTTCAAAATGTTGATTATAATGTATAACACGTGGTAATCGATATTTTCCAGACAAACTTGTAATATGTGTTATATTTATAACAACCATCATTAGATAATAGAAAAGTGAGGAAATTGTTATGTTAAAAATTGCAATATTTTCGACTGAACAAGCAGCGAACTAGAAACGATCCTTATTCTTCCACGTATAATCAGGGATGGAGGAATCATCCTAACTTTGCTTAGAACCAAAACCAAACCCAAATTCAAAACCATTTCCAAAGTAATTATCAAAGACCTCCTCCACAGCAGCAGCAACCACACCAACAGAGTCAGCACCCCTTTCAATCGCAACCTTTTCAAAATCCGGCCAACAATTCTACACCTTATAACAATTCTTTCCAAACGGCCAGGAACGAAAACACATCTGCACTCAAACGAAGCGTGGATATGTTTATTAAACATTCTATGCAATCGACGGATGAAATAAAGTCTTCTATCCGATCATTAAGACAGACCACCACCTCTCACGGTGAAAGTATAAAATCTATAGAAGCACAACTTGCATACATAAATACCGCGATGAGTGCGAGAGAAAAAGGGAAATTTCCATCTCAACCCCTACCGAATCCTGGCCACTCACAAAGTCATAATGTGAGTGCCGTTACCACGTTGAGATCAGGAAGAGTGTTGAACAATCAAATGGGTGAACAGATTGATGATGAGGAATCAATTGAAACCTCGGCTTCCACTTCTTACCCTATTTCGTCTAGTCTCCCACCTTCTTCCGAGCCTATTCTTCATTTTCCCCAAGGCTCGAACACTTCGCCCACTTCCTCGAGTTGACTTAAAACGGTCCCTACTCCAATTCTGGGATCGAATCCATCTCCATAAACTTCTCCACAAATGTTGGACCCAAAACTTATAGATAAATCTCCGTTTCCAAACAGGTTGAAGGCCAACAAACCTAACGCACAAATGGAGAAGATTGTGGAAATGCTTAAGCAGGTTAACATAAATATCCCTCTCCTAGATACTATTCAACAAGTTCCGTCTTATGCAAAAATCCTTAAGGACTTGTGCACTAGGAAGAGAAAAACTCAAGTGCCGAAAAAGGTATCCATGACAAGTAACGTGAGCACAGCTTTTACCCAACAATTGCCTAAGAAACGTAAGGACTCCGGTTATCCTACAATATCTATAACTATTGGGGGTAAAAGCATCAATCGTGCTCTACTTGATCTCGGCACTAGTGTTAACTTGCTTCCATATTCCGTCTATGAGCATCTAGGTATAAGAGAGTTGAAACCTGCCCACTGCATTCTCCAGATGGCAGACCGATCTATTGCCCAATCTAGGGGTGAGCTTGAGGATGTGTTAATCAAAGTCGGGGAATTCATATTCCGTGTGGACTTTATTGTTTTAGATACACAGCCTGTGGAGAACCCACGTAATCAAATCCCGGTGATACTTGGTCGACCTTTCCTAGCAACTTCCAACGCAGTCATTAATTGTCGTAACGGTTCTATGAACTTATCTTTCGGGAAGATGACAATTGAGCTTAATATTTACAAGCTAGGAAGTCAACCATCTGAACCTTCTGCTCATTTAATCGATGTCTGTTCCATCAACGAGATAGCTTCCGACAGCTGCGAAGCTGAAGTACTTTGCTATGATGATCTTGACAACACTAGTGCGATATTGTTTGATCTGGAAAATTATTATAGTGAGAATATCTTCGATGAGTCCATCCACGAGTTTGAATTCGTTGACTCGGCACAAAAGTCAGTAGCGCTTTCCGAGTCAATATCCTACGCAAATTATGAACCACTTAGAGAGTCCGAGTATCTTTCCCTCACCCACCTTCTATCGTCTCTCCACCGGCACTAGATCTCAAACCGCTATCTTCTCATCCTAAATATGCATATTTAGGATAGAATGAGTCTTTTCCCGTGATCATATCCTCTTCTCTAGATTTAGAGAAAGAGAACGCAATTTTGACGGTATTAAGATCAAATCGGCAAGCATTTGATTGGACAATGGCTGACATCAAAGGGGTTAGTCCCTTAATTGTTGAACATTATATACATCTGATGGATGAAGCCAAACCAACCCGAGACCCACAATGACGGTTAAATCCCGTTATGAAGGAGGCAGTAAAGAAAGAAATCGTCAAGTGTCTAGATAGTGGTATAATTTACCCAATATCTGATAGCCAATGGGTAAGTCATATTCATGTGGTCCCTAAAAAGTCTAGCATCATGGTCATAACTAATGAGGCTAATGAGTTGATCCAAACACGCACCCAAAATGGATGGCGCGTATGTAATGATTACAGAAAACTCAATGCCGCAACGAGAAAAGATCACTTCTCTCTACCTTTCATTGACCAGATGTTAGAACGATTAGCTGGACATGAATATTATTGTTTCTTAGACGGATACTCTGGCTATAACCAGGTCTCCATCGCTGAAAAGGATCAAGATAAAACAACATTTACTTGTCCTTTCGGTACTTTTGCTTATAGACGCATGCCCTTTGGGTTATGCAACGCTCCCGCTACATTTCAGCGGTGTATGATGGGATATTCTCAGACATGGTTGAGAATTTTCTGGAGATATTTATGTACGATTTCTCCATATTTGGGGACTCCTTTGAGGAATGCCTACGTCATCTTGACGCGGTTCTTACCCGATATAAGGATAAGAACTTAACTTTGAATTGGGAAAAATGTCATTTCATGGTCCAAGAAGGTATTGTCCTTGGACATATTATTTCACGAAAAGGCATTGAGGTGGACAGAGCTAAAATTGATGTCATTCATAACCTTCCTCATCCCAAATGCGTCAAAGATATACGATATTTCCTTGGTCATGCAGGATTTTATAGGAGATTCATTAAGGACTTTAGCAAAATTGCTAGACCCTTAACTCTTTTCTTGGCCAAGGATACAACATTTTACTTCGATTCGGATTGTGAGGCTGCTTTTGAATTGCTTAAAAGATCTCTCACTACAGCCCCCGTTCTATTATCTCCGGATTGGAACCACCCGTTCGAGCTTATATGTGATGCATCAGATTTTGCTATTGGTGCAGTCTTAGGAAAGCACATTGATAAGATGCCACATGTAATTTACTATGAAAGTAGAACCTTGAACTATGCACAAATTAATTACACAACTACCGAGAAAGAACTCTTGGCAGTTGTATTTGCATTAGAAAAATTTAGGCCCTACTTGATTGGCTTGCCAATAGTGGTTTACAACAATCACTCCACCCTCCGACACCTTTTATCGAAGAAGGATGCTAAGGTCAGGCTAATACGTTGGATCCTGTTGTTACAAGAATTTGATCTTATCATACGAGACAAGAGTGGATGTGAAAACGTTGTGACCGACCATCTTTTACGCATCAATTCTTCACCAACATTGACTGTGCCAATAAACGACCCTTTCCCTGACGAACAGCTCTTAACCGTATCCTGCGAACCTTGGTTCATGGATATTGTGAATTATCTAACGACGGGACTTATACCTAGCAATTGGTCGAAACAAGACAATCTTCGATTTCTATCCCAAGTAAAACACTTTTACTGGGATGAACCTTATTTGTTTAAGTATTGTTCCAATCAAATCATTCGCAGATGTGTCCCTAACGATGAATTCAAGAGTGTATTGTCTTTTTGTCATGATCAGGCATGTGGCGGTCACTTCAGTCCACATAAAATGGCGGAGAAAGTTTTGCAATGTGACTTTTATTGGCAACATTATTTAAAGACGCATATGATCATTGCAAAACTTGTCCACGGTGTCAACACATGGGTCGGATTTCACGAAGAAATGAGATATCGCTCCAACCTATATTGGTTGTGGAGATATTCGATATTTGGGGTATTGATTTTATGGGCCTTTTTCCCAACCCTTTTAGGAATTTATATATCTTGTTAGCGGTTGATTATATCTCAAAATGGGTGGAAGCATTACCATGTCGCACTAATGAAAACAAGGTTTCTATTAAGATCTTTAAAGAAAATATATTTTCGCGATTCGGGCACCCTCGCGCTATAATTAGCGACAACGGGACGCATTTCTATAATCGGTCTTTCGAGACTTTGATGCGGAAATATTCAATCAACCACCAACTTTCTATGCCCTATCATCTCCAAACGAGCGGGCAAGCTGAGATTTCCAATAGGCAAATCAAGAAAATTTTGGAGAAGACGGTTTCTAAACACCGTAAGGATTAGTCAACCAAATTGACAGATGCTCTTTGGGCATTTCGTACCGCTTTTAAGACCGATCTTAGTATGTCTCCATACCGCCTAGTGTTTGGAAAGTCTTGCCACCTTCCTGTCGAGATCGAACATAAAGCAATGTGGGCTACTAAAGAGCTTAACTTCGATTTTGATCAAGCCTGCAGCTATCGGAAGCTGCAATTAAATGAGCTAAGCGAACTCCATGATGAAGCTTACGATAATGCGGTTATAGTAAAGAACCGGACTAAAGTGTTCCATGATCAAAACATTTTTAGAAAAACCTTCACACCGGGACAACAAGTCCTTCTTTACGATTCCCGTCTTCATCTTCATCCGGGTAAGCTAAAATCTCATTGGAAGGGATCTTTTGTGGTGCTGTATGTATATCCGCACGGGGTAGTAGAAGCTGAAAATATTAAAAATGGTTCAATTTTTAAAGTAAATGGGCATGGATTGAGACCGTATTTTTCTGCTAACCCAGCGAAGGAGCTCCTGTTTTTACAGGAGCCGCTTTATCATAACTAAATTTCCCCCGCCCCAGCTCCATGTTTCAGTAACATTTTCTCATTTTAAGAATGGAGGTGAGTGAAAAAGGACTTAACTGAATATCTGTGCATGCCAAAGTACAAGTTTGGGGGTAGTTTTCATTTGACTATTATTTTACCCCTCTTAATTTCTCTTCCCAAGTCTATAGGTCTATTCATTCAAAAATGACATCAGTGTGGACACTGCTGAAAACAGGTTTGGGGGGAGGGAGGTTTGTATTAACTGAACTATCTTTTGGCACTAGGCACTATAAAAAAAATTGATAATGAAAGTTTGAAAGTAAAGAATTACATATGAAAAATAGAAATAGTTTGAGAAAAGAAAGAAAATTAGATATTTTCTTAAATAAAACTAGTAATAAGTAGTTATGAACCGTTGTCCCAAGGGTTAGTAAGATGAAGGAAATTACCAATTTGAGGATAAAAATAAGTCTGAAAAATAGTCCCTATTCTTAAGTCCAAACATCTGAATGTTGATACCCTACTATACACACTTACACACGTCTTAAAACTTGGGATAGTAGAGAATACCTTGAAATGCTCTTGTCTAAAAACCTTGGTAAAATTAAAAAAAATGATGAAGAAAAAGATTAAAAAATGAACACTGGTTTTGTAAATACCAAGGCAGCATAAAAAAAATATAGCGATGGTGCTTTATCACCTAATGCCTTAGACCAACTGGTTTGGGAGCCACTGCTAAGCCTTAGGTGTTGCAAGACGAGAAAATTACGCTTAAATGCACGAGCACATTTTGTAATCGGTCGGTTAGTACCTCAAGAAGTACCAACGGCCGCATGAAGAACACTTGAGCAATTTTATCGAAAATATTCACCAACTAAAAAGTACTAAGGAAGATGGACAAGAGTATAATAGCTTGAATTGAATTCTCTAAGTACAGGGATGTCTTTTACACACACGTAGGGATATATGATTGATGTTTGGAAGATAAATAGGGAGGAAAACTAAAGGCGATGTTTTATTGAGGGATGATGTGATTTCTAATATTTTTTCACGACCATTAAGATAGGGCTCATAGCAACTGAAAAGCTGGTATAATTGGAAACTCTTCTTTTCAAGTTATTTCTTTTATAGTTCTTATTTTTATATGTAACTTTCACCACTTTCTTTTGTTATAGGATTTTATGGGTGTAATCCGCTGAAAACCCTCTGGAGACAACACTCCTCCAACTAGGGACACCTAGAGATTTAACGGCTTGTTGCACGTGCTCAGTGCAATCATGTTGCCTACGAAAGTGTGCTACTTAGATTTTTCTTTTTCTTTTTCTCCCTCTCTTGAATAAATAGCTTGCTCGGGACTATCAAAGTTAAGTTTCGGGGTATTTGTTCAGTCGATAAAACTGCATTTTTGATATGACATTTTCCTTGCTTTTCTTAAATATTTAAAGGTATTTATTATAAATATGACACATATGAAGGTTTATCTGTAAAAATACTATTTTCATATGTTTATATATTATAATTAACAATATGAAGGAAAATATATGCATATAATATTTATATAATATTTTGATATTTTAAATATGCATATCATATCAAGTATCTTCACCAATATTCTTAAAATATAATATCGTATCAAATGGTTAGGATATCTCAAAAATATCAAATATTACTAACATTATTCTTTGAGATATTGTGCAAGGTTTAGTTCAGGTCAGGAGATCGAGATGTTGAGATATCGGGAATCAGAAATCTGCTGATGAAGTTAGATAAAATCGAAGAATCAATACTGGCAGAGACTCATGAAATATTTTCAAGTTCCAGACATCAGCTAAATCTCCATGTGTCACAAGAATAAAGCCCCGGAAATTTGCAGCCAAGATCTCACCAAACAGCCACGGATCCGCGGCCAAACCATGAAATATGCGGCGGATCCGCGGCGGATTCACCGAGTCAGGAGTTGGGATTTTCAGGTTGGATTTGCTACAACTAACCCTTATTTTGGGAATCTTTAGTTTCTGGCTTTGTGGATATATAAAGGACCGAGGGCTAAACCTAGAAATCATCAAACCGACGAGATCACGAAGTCCAAGACGACTCAAGAATCCAGGTTGATCATCAGCTGTTCATCTACCTCCTTAAGAAGAGATCGAGAAGCAAACTAGGGTTTTGTAATCTCTTCTAAAGGAACAAAGTGTAATTGATCAAGTTGATTAATAAAGGTAGTTGTTTTATTCTTATTGAATTTTATTTTCTTTATTTACATCATGATCTCTATCCGTTCTTTTATCTCCATCATGCGCGAGTAATTCTCCGCTTGATAGGGTTCGTAGGATTAGGATAGATCAATGGATGAAAAAATCCTTTAACTCTTTTTACGTCCTATAAAGTTTATAAACTTTATGAAAAGAATAGTTAACATACTAATCGGGCGCCCTATCAATTCATTGATAGTCACGACCACAATTTGAGATTAGATTAACAATTGTTTTGGTAAAGGCTAGACATGAACGAAGATCCATGTAAAGATAAGGGTTAAGAGTAGAAACCCTATTCCCACCAAAAACCATAATCTACACGCATCTATGTCGATCTAGTTTTAAATCTATTAAAGAATAAAAGGAGTAATCTTTAATTAATCATCCATGAATACTAAATCTTAACGAACCCTACAAGTCCTCTTCTGATATAAAATCTACATCCTTCTTTAAACTAGATCTATATTCTACATCCGTGTTTAACGTAGATCTAGATTCTATAACTATTCTTCACTATTATCTATTCTTCTTCCTTTTCCTAATCAACACGTCCAAAGAAAGATTAAAAGATTCCACATATCCCTGAGGACGACCCATACTCATCTTGGTCTAGCTACATGCGACACCGTTATTGATTGCGGTTACTACACACACTTCTTTAAATACAGATCAATCAAGAACTTAGGGTTTTTCCCCTTCCGAACTGATACCAATCATATGACAGTTGGTAGTTGTTTCTTTATATGTGTTCATCTTGCTATTATCATGTCAACGAGCGCGAGCTTCACGCTTCTCCTTCTTGAAGTGTTTTCGATGGGAAACATATCCTTACCACCACTTCTTGAAGGTATGGTACTCCTCGATGGGGTGGTCGAACCTTTGGTGATATAGGCAGTATTTTAGATGTGACTCTCCTCCGTTGAAGTATGGGACTCCTGGAGTGTACATCAGGAGCGGTGGCAGTTTCATCCCCATGGACAAGGCTTTGGCGAACCGCTTTTCAGCTTTGATCATGCTCTTATTTTTGCAGGCGTGCTTTGGTTTATTCGGAGCGCTTTATGACTCGTTCTCACCGCAACTTCTTAATTCAGATGCTAACGCGTAGCCTTTTCATATATAGCTGTCTCGTGTTCTCGGTCGTCTTTGCTTTTTTGAAAGATTTCGTTTAAAAGTTTCTCAATTGTATCTTCTTCTGGCAGTTTCGGGGATTTTAGCGCCGATTCTGTCCCCATTTCCTCCATGTCGCTTTCTAACGCCGGCGGAGCTTCTTTATCTTATAACGATGAATGAGTGACCATGTAGCAGCTTGCTACACGGTCTTCCGTTTCTTCTAATGAGTCGTTTTCCTCATCATTGGCACTGTCTCCATCCTCAAGAATATGCTTGAAGAATTCTTCCAGAGTGACCGGTGTCCGCGCCTTCTGGTTATATTCTTCTAGTGCGTTTATGTATTTCTAAAGCACTGTGCCCTTGTCGTCATACTCGGCAGGCTGCACGAGTTTCTTGGTCTTCTTCTTTTTCTTAGAAGACTTGGATGGCTTTATTTGGGGGCTTTTTCCCTTGTCAACAATTTTCGGTGTTGGACGTGGTTTCAGCATCCTTTCAATAATTTCAGTTTCAAGCAGGCTGTTCCACCTGATCGCCTGTTATACCAGTAGATCCTTCAGTATTCTTTTAGTTTTTGCTGAAATGACTACTTCCCAAGGATCTTCTTCTACAAGTGAGCATGTTTCCCCATGCAAGTCCATTTTTTTGGGGGCGGGTTTACCCTCCAGTTATCAAACAACATGAATTTTCCCTACTGATACTGGTCCTCGACCCAATTTTTTAAGATATAGCAATCTTCAATTGGGTAGCCCACTATCCTTTGATAGGAGCAGTAGTTGGGGTTGTTGACATCGCCGGGTTGGGCGTGTCGCTGTAGATCTAGCAATGTGATGAGATTATTTCGCATCGCCAGCTCAAACAAGCTCCACGTTTTATCACGAGGAAACGAGTATGCACATCCCATCCTTTCTTCCAAGAACGGTCGTGTACGTGCGTTGTTTTGGCGAGCAACTGGTTTTGGACTTCTCGGTTGTTGTTGCGTATTGGCAACGAAGGACACATTCCTTTTATCCTTGTTATTTCGAGGGTCCTTATTGTTAGTTATATGTATGCCCTAGAGGCCATTACTATACATAGGATGTATATTGTAGTGGATGCTTGGACATATATAGGGAGGACTTTCTTGCTCGACATGATAGTATGCTATCCGGTTACTCTTTACCTTAACGTGTACATTGATTGTCTCTCTGTTACATGTTGGTAAAGCCCTTAGAATGTGTACTTGACTACCTGGACTATGATGCAGATCATATTAGTGGGGACATGGTAGTCCATAAGTACATCCTTCAAGGTCCCTAGTCGTGGGTGTATCGAGACGGGGCATCGATATACCAGAGTAGACTAGCGTATACCTTCTCGACCCATACAGATGGGCGATGGATGATCCCATATCCATTGGTGTTTGACATCAGAGATGATATACGGGTGCTCAGTGGAGACTGGGTACACTGGACGGACTCGCCGAGAACTCCCAGATGGTATTATACCTTACGTCAGATGGCAGTTCTCTGGTGACACTGGTACAGAGTAGTCTGTTGACCCGAGATCGTCATAGAGTCTTGTATGGTTCCCACTGTGCTTTGATTTCTACCTTACCACGTCCAAGAGGGCATGCAAAACGGTGGTTTTTGGGTACAGTCCCGCATCACATGGAGGCAATGAGCGATAGGAGGGGATTCGTCTCTCCCGGTATAGGGAGTTGATGTTGCGCTGTGTTCGATTGGCTATAACCGGAAATCCCTGGCCAGGGTTGCTGAGATTTACTGGTAAGTGTTACCAGTAGTTTCTCGAACTGTTATAGACCTCATATCGACACGACTTATCGAGCTATTGGGGTCTGACGTTTACCACCCCTAGGCGAGATATGCGACATATCAGACGAACAGACCGGACTGTACGGTAAGTGTTACTGGTTGGATTCACAGGAGTATGAGCGGGCTTGCTCGTCGATCTTCTGATCGCTCAATACCCGGGTGGCCGTTACGTTTAGCAGACCGCTTGCGGCTTGTGGGTGTTTAATATGATCATCACCTGCTGCCGGCGTATTGACGAGTCTTTAGAGTCCTACACAGAGGTTTCCTGGCTCAAGCGAAACGAAATAGGAGTGCATATGAGATATGTGCGGGACCGAGAATAATGCGTGTATGTGATACCGTATTCTATTCTCGCAATCAATGTATCGAATGGTTGTATGCGATATAACCTAGTTATCGAATCAAGGATTGATTCGATAAGCCGATACATTGGATATTAGTCGGTTATATGCGATATGACCGGATCGTTAAATCAAGTGTTGATTTAATGATTTAATGCATAATTATATATTTGATATATTACTTTGCATTAACTAATATTTGTTCACTTTAAATGGATTTTCTCACTTGATGTGCACATTGTATATGTGATATATTTTTGTGTGCACTTGATTGTATCATGTTTGATGATACATGTTTACTTGGGTTTGTGTAAAGATTAAACCATGGTTATATGAATGGTTAGGGTTTTGTTTTCTTATTCATTTATTTATTTATTCTTTTTTGGAAAATAAATGGCATAAAGAGAAAAATGGTGGCTTTCTTTGTTTGCATCTTGAAGCTTCATGAAGCTTTGACTAAGTGACCATTTTGTCTCATGCTTAACCCTAACCACTTCATCTAATCTTAGTTAAATCTCTACACTAAACCATGGTTTGTATATGATAAGAATTGATTTTTCTTTTCTATTTTATCATTCTTATCATATCATTATCTTCATCTTCTTCTTCTTCTTCAAGAAGAAAAAGCTAGCTACCATCAATGGCAACTAGTGAAAATGAGTGAGAAATCCAATTCTAAAGTGAACCCACCTCCTATTTCTTCATCCTCTACCTCTTGCCAAGTAGTATAGGGTGTTTTCTTCACAAGTTTCATGACTTGGTGAAGTGGGAGCTTGATCTTGTGATGCCTCGACGTAGATCATCTTCGGCATCGTAGTCGATGACCTAGCCCGCCCATTTCTCCGATGAAGCCGACGCTAGAGCCAGGGATTTGATTTGGACAGCATGGGGACTTCATCACGGAGCTATGGAGGTGGAGCACCGGATCTACAAAGGTTGTATTTCCGTTCACTTAGAGTAAAGTCGTTTACTTGTATTTGTTTCGCCTAAAATTCTAGTTAACGATCCGTATTAGGGTTTCTCGGCACTTGTAAAATTTGAAATTGGCATGGTTGATGCCTTGTGAGACCTCATTAGCGTGCCTAGGAACCCTACAGTGGTATCAGAGCTACTAGGCATTGGATGTCGACCTATGGGGGGTTCTCACTGTGTGACAGTGTGGCGAAGTATAGGCTCTTACCCCCAGGGTGTCCCGAGACTGGAAGGTGTTCCGGCGGGTTGTAGTCCTCGCGAGGGGGCATGCGTAAAAAGTATCTACTGAGGGACCCGTTGGTGCCACGGCGACCCCATTGGATGGGGTGGCTGCCTGACCTACAGTGGTATCAGAGCCTAGCTAGAGCCTTAGGCGAAGTGTAGACGACGTTTGAAATCCGGATCGAACCGAAACCCTAAACCCAAAATGCTCTCTGGAAATTTTCTGAAAATTTGGATTTTTGTAAATTAAAAATTGCTAAAAAATTCAGCAGGGTGTTATTTGAATTACTGTGAAATTCGAGGGGCTGATTCGCCCAAAGAGCGGCGGAACCGCGGCAGAAGCATGGCTTCTGCGGCGGTTCCGCGGCCAATAAGTCTCTTCAGTCAACGCTTTTTGCACAGTAATTCCTATATTCAGGTGCTGGATTTTCTGGGAATTTTTTAATATTTATTCAAGAGTTGAATATTCCAGGGTGTTTTGGAGCTTGGATGATTCGATCGGATTATCAGATTTTGTCTATGTGTTTTCCGGATAATTTTTGAATATGTTAAAAAGTTCGACCGGATATAAATACCCACCTTTTCCCCTGTCGGAAAATTTCCATGTATTGGATTTTTCCGTGGTTTAAAGACATTCTAAGTAGTGCAAGTAACGCGATGGACCCTCTAGAAGACAACAAACCTTAACTCGATTATGTGACCGTCTTGAACTGCCCTTTGAACCTTCGGGTTTGGGGCAGTACGGCGTGCCACATGTGAGGCGTTGGCTTGACCCTTCTACGGCTGGACCGTCGGTACTGAGGCATGAACTGGATGTTTTTAAACTTGTTTCATGTGTTGAGCTGTATCAGGAAAACTTGGGTGTTTGAATGTTCGATCGGAAAGTTTAACATTTTCTATTTATCTGGAATGGGATACAATAATTGGAATTCACAAGAAGTTATGAGATAACTGAATGAATGTTATAAACATAGCACTTTAGTCTCACTTGATCGGTTGCCACGGAATTTTGATGCGATCAAAAGTCCGTCGCAATCACGTAGCGTACGCGGATACTCGCCGGGTAAACTTAATAGACAGCCTCACTCCATAGCCCCGATCAAGTGACTGTAGGAGAACCCCTTCGCCGAAAGCATCCGTTCGGGTGCTCGCGGCAGCGGTGTTCCGCCTTGGTGCACTTTGTCGACGGCGTCGGGGGTGCGGCCGCCTACTAAAGTTTGCGACGAGCATTCGATCAGGATGTCGGGAATCTTGTTGAATTGCCCGACTTGATATTGAAAAGAGTTTTCGATAATGAGACTAAAATGCGGGGTTTATAATTGTTAGGCATGCGATGTCTAAATATTTGATTTGATTAGGCATGCGATGTCTAAAGAGATTGCGGATTCCAACTGTTGTAGTTTTACACTTTCTTTTCAGTGACCGTAAGTGTAATATGTGATATCGCCGGTTTCGTTGCTATATGTTAACGACAATTGGGATACGCATGTTTACTTACGTTGATGACATGTGATGTTATGTGTTGCTGGATATGTTATATTGGATCGTCGTGTTTGAATAGCCAGGGTTTTTTTATGTGAGATGAGTGTTTTTCATTTTCATTCATGTAAAAACTTGTATGTAATATTCTTTTATTGGGGCACTTCCAGGTTGCGGAAGATGTCACCCTCTGTATATTATTTACTTTTCCGCACTAGGATAGACCCAAGGAGGGGAGCACAAGTAACCGGGTTCTGGAGTCCAGTGGGAGACCAACTCGAGGAGTCGAGTCCGGGTCTCCTAACTCTAGAATTGGTAGGGTTGCTTGCCGCTCTCGTAGGGGTCTAGGGGTGTGGGTTTGGCTATTCATCACGACCGTGGAATCCGTGTTTTATACTGGCTCGTATTAAAAACACGGACGTCCTAGTATATCCAATATTTCATATGATTCTTCTGCTGCGATATCTGTGATGTGATCATGTGATATGTTCTGTGATGGATACTGTATATAGTATATATGATATATTATATAGGCGTTACTTATGTTTTACATCCGCGCCAGCCCTGCCCCGCTCTGCCGTCAGTTACCTAACCTAACGGTGCATGAGGGGACATCGAGGCGAATGCGGATGGCATAAGTGTACGTCGTATTTATCTGTGATGTTTAGGTACTTAAATGATGGGACTTCATTAATGTGATTAATGAAAGAAATAAAAGAAACCTAAGATGTTGTAGAATCGAATTTCAAAATAAAATAGGTAGCTACAGTTCTTGCTTTGCACAGCGGTATATATGATATATCCTGCACCTTATTCGATAAGGAAAGGACCGAGATCCCTTCACCGGGAGTGACTCCTTTAGCGATAACTGGCAGATGCTACACACTCGGTTTGTCTTTTGATTGCTTTTTAAGAGTTTTTGCTTTGCACAGTGATATATATGATATATCCCGCACCTCATTCGACGAGGAAAGGACCGACGATCCCTTCACCGGGAGTGACACCTTTAGCAAAACTAGAAAAGCCTCAAAAGCACTCCATTTTAAAATCATTTGATTCTACAACGATATCAAGTTCATTACGCAATAGGTTTTCAGAAAAACCTGTCGTAGCCCTCCGTCATTTCAAATAAGTCCTGTTTAGTATTCGTGCTGCGTTTGTTGACCTTGTCAAGGCGCAGTGTGCGGTAGCTAACCAGTATTTATCTGCTTATGCATATGATGCAGATTGGGTTAGGGTAGTCGTGCGGCCTTGTTGACCTTGTCAAGGGTCGTGCGGGTGGGTTTGATTCAATCAAGAAATGACGGGTTGAACTTGACTTCCGGTCTTTGGTTTGTTGACCTTGTCAAGGTCATAGATCGTTCGGGGCAAAATATTATCGGGAATTTCAAGTGTTGAAATTTGCAATGAGATTGCATACCTTCTATGTGATAGTTGGATCCCGATACCCACTGCGAGTAATTGTTACTCCTGGAAGAGTTTTACATATTACAATTAGCCGATCAAGTAGGTGTCTAGAAAGGTGTCAACGGGGTTATGCCTCTGGAAAAACGAGGTTTACATTAATTAGATTCGTGCGAAAGCACGGGGGACCTCCCTCAAAGTTCCGACACTGGCCTGGCTGAAAGATTGGCGAACTTGTAGTGTGTAATTAATCCCGGCTAGTCTTTCCTTTTAGGGTTTGAAGGAAGATTTGATAAAAAGCAGTGGGAGCCATCCTGATTAGATAAAATAATAACCAATCTATTCTTGCAAGAGCGCACGCTGAGTGTTTTCTTCTCTCTCTCTCCAGGTAGCGACCATATCACGCCTTAATCAAGATAATAATATGGATATTTGACAGAACCCGCTTGTTATACTGAGCTGGGGAATGTTGGTCCCGCTCCAACTTATAATTGTTATAAGACAGAGCAGGAAATTGGGGATTACCAGAATTCCCGTGCCGCCCAAACGAAGTAAGTGCATGCTGATGCATCATCTTCGGGTGTGTTCATTATATAGAACTGTTTCTCAGTGTCCTTTACGTCCTGGGTATATGATACCGGATCAGGATCCCGAATATGTAATATGTTACATAGGGCTACAGAAAGGTAGAGAACTGAGAACGGGTGATAAGTTTCATGAGGCAGAAAACGGGGCAAGAGTTGCAGCCAAGTTTGTTGGTCACTGTCACCCTGTATTACCAATACATAATTCTAAACAAATGCTATTAGATACCGAACCTGATATACAAAATCATATCAGTCTCTTTATTAGTAAAGAAATGATAAAATTTTGTATTGTTGGATAATGTTTTGAACATTTCCTATATCAAAAGTTGATCGGTTCATGCACGTTATCTAAAAGCATTGATGTTCTAAATCAAACTACGGTTCTTTAGTATACGGAACACACACAAGAGGAAGAGTTCAGAAATGAACGAATCTTTCTTGAGGCATTGTAGACTAGGTCATATCAATGCGATCCGACTGGCTGAAGTTACATTTTAGATGCATATTTAAATCAGTTTGAATTTACATCTTGTGAAACTTGCCAGTCATGTCACAGAGATAAGATGACCATAGCTCCATTTACTGGAAACAGAGAAAGAGTTAGTGAACTCTTGGGATGATACATGTTGATGTATAAAGGTCCCCTGTCTACACATGCCAAGACCGGTTCTTTGTACTTCATTACATTCTCTGATGATCTCTTAAGATTCAAACATATGTTCCTGTTGAAACAAAAGTCCGAACCTTTTGAGATATTCACAGAATATGATTTAGAAGTAGAAAACCAAAACACGGGTATAAGTATTATGTCCTTTGATGAGATCGAGGAGGAGAATACTTAAGCACGGAATTCCTGGACTATTCTAAAGGAGAATGAGATTCTCTCTCAGCATTACTCCTCCGTATACACCATAGCACGATGGTATATCGGGACGGAGCAATAGCACCCTATGTGATATGGTGTGCTCTATGATAAGTACTACTGAGTTTCCTATTTCCTTTTGGGAGTTATGCACTTGAGAAGCTCCATACCTATTGAATTGGGTTCGAATCAAATCAGTTGCCTACCACTTCATATGTGATATGGAAAGGGAAGAGCCCATATCTTAAGTTAGTTAAGATTTGGGGTTGTCCGGCCTATGTCTAAAAGCAAAATCCGGACAAGCTCGAGGCAAGATCTGTTATGTAGAACTGGAAATGTTCCAGCTATACAAACTGCAGTTGATGATTTGATAGAACCAAAGGATTCAGTAGAGACCAACGAACCTCAGCCTCTCCGCCGATCTAGTAGGGTTCCTCACCCACCTGAGAGTTACTTCGGTTTCTCTATGACAGTGGGAGCGAGGATTGTATCATGAGATGATGACCCAACTAGTTTCGAACTGGCCATCAGGAGTGGGACTCTGTAAGAATGGCTGGATGCTTAGTGATCTGAGATGGAATCCATCTACACCAACAAAGTATGGACTTTGGTTGCTATATCTGAAGGGTTAAATCCCCATCAGGAGCAAGTATATCTTGAGAAGATTACTTGGTGTAGATGGAAAAGTTGAGACTTTCAAAGCTAGACTTGTTAAAGCTTTTCGTCATCGACCAGGCGTGGATAATGATGAAACCTTTTCAAGTGGCTATGCTTAAGTCCATCCAGATCCTACTTGCCACGGCTACATACCATGACTATGATATCTGGCGGTTGGGTGCCATGACTGCTTTTCTAAATGATGTTTTAGAATAGAGCGTCTATAAGTACACAGCCAGAGTGCTTCGTAGACAGTGGGAGCAGCGGAAACGTGTACAAGATGCTTTATAGAATAAAGCAGGTATCGCGGAGTTGGAACATCTGTTTTGATGTGTTAGTCAAAGAGTTTGATATCATCAAAATGGTAGATGAACCTTGTATAAAAAAAAGGTAGTAGGGAGTATGGTGATGATCCTCGTAGAGTACGTGGATGACATACTCTTGATAAGAAAGGAGTTTCCTATGCTACGCTCGGTCAATCTCCGCTTATCACAATGATTCTCCATATAGGATCAAAGTGATACCTCCTAAATCCTGGGTTTTGGATCTATGAGATGATCTAATTGGATGTTAGGATTCTCACTAGTTGTAGTGAGATGGTATCAACCGATCCTGGGGAGAATCACTGGAAGGGTTCCAGGGTGATAAAGACGACTGAATGTCAGTCACAGGCATTGTCTTTTCCCTCAGTAAAGGGACGGTATGTTGGAAGAGTTCCAAGCTAGATACCGTGGCTAACTAGACGATGAAGGCAGGATACATCGCTACTCAAGATGCTACCAAAGAGGATGTTTGGGTGTATATTGGTTCATGAGATGAACTACGTTCCAACCATTGTGAGACAATGGAGTTGTGGCTTATGCCAAGGAACGTCCGTCCCATCAGTGATCCAGACATATTCTAAGGCAGTATCACCTGATCATGGAGATGGCTGATCTCCAAGGTGATCGAGGTTAGGAGAGCAGACTCAGAGGACAACACGACGGATCCACTCACAAAGGCCTTTTCCCAGAGAGAGACTTTTATGGGATGGTTGGGTATGAGATACTACAACCACTGCTATCAGATGGCCCTAGTGCAAGTGGGAGATTGTTAGTTATATGTATGCCCTAGAGGCCATTACTATATATAGGATGTATATTGTAGTGGATGCTTGGACATATATAGGGAGGACTTTCTTGCTCGACATGATAGTATGCTATCTGGTTACTCTTTACCTTAACGTGTACATTGATTGTCTCTCTGTTACATGTTGGTAAAGCACTTAGGATGTGTACTTGACTACCTGGACTATGATGCAGATCATACTAGTGGGGACATGGTAGTCCATAAGTACATCCTTCAAGGTCCCTAGTCGTGGGTGTATCGAGACGGGGCATCGATATACCAGAGTAGACTAGCGTATACCTTCTCGACCCATACAGATGGGCGATGGATGATCCCATATCCATTGGTGTTTGATATCAGAGATGATATACGGGTGCTCAGTGGAGACTGGGTACACTGGACGGACTCGCCGAGAACTCCCAGATGGTATTATACCTTAGGTCAGATGGCAGTTCTCTGGTGACACTGGTACAGAGTAGTCCACCCGAGATCGTCATAGAGTCTTGTGTGGTTCCCACTGTGCTTTGATTTCCACCTTACCACGTCCAAGAGGGCGTGCAAAACGGTGGTTTTTGGGTACAGTCCCGCATCACATGGAGGCAATGAGCGATAGGAGGGGATTCGTCTCTCCCGGTATAGGGAGTTGATGTTGCGCTGTGTTCGATTGGCTATAACCGGAAATCCCTGGCCAGGGTTGCTGAGATTTACTGGTATGTGTTACCAGTAGTTTCTCGAACTGTTATAGACCTCATATCGACACGACTTATCGAGCTATTGGGGTCTGACGTTTACCACCCCTAGGCGAGATATGCGACATATCAGACGAACAGACCGGACTGTACGGTAAGTGTTACTGGTTGGATTCACAGGAGTATGAGCGGGCTTGCTCGTCGATCTTCTGATCGCTCAATACCCGGGTGGCCGTTACGTTTAGCAGACCGCTTGCGGCTTGTGGGTGTTTGATATGATCATCACCTGCTGCCGGCGTATTGACGAGTCTTTAGAGTCCTACACAGAGGTTTCCTGGCTCAAGCGAAACGAAATAGGAGTGCATATGAGATATGTGCGGGACCGAGAATAATGCGTGTATGTGATACCGTATTCTATTCTCGCGATCAATGTATCGAATGGTTGTATGCGATATAACCTAGTTATCGAATCAAGGATTGATTCGATAAGCCGATACATTGGATATTAGTCGGTTATATGCGATATGATCGGATCGTTAAATCAAGTGTTGATTTAATGATTTAATGCATAATTATATATTTGATATATTACTTTGCATTAACTAATATTTGTTCACTTTAAATGGATTTTCTCACTTGATGTGCACATTGTATATGTGATATATTTTTGTGTGCACTTGATTGTATCATGTTTGATGATACATGTTTACTTGGGTTTGTGTAAAGATTAAACCATGGTTATATGAATGGTTAGGGTTTTGTTTTCTTATTCATTTATTTATTTATTCTCTTTTGGAAAATAAATGGCATAAAGAGAAAAATGGTGGCTTTCTTTGTTTGCATCTTGAAGCTTCAAGAAGCTTTGACTAAGTGACCATTTTGTCTCATGCTTAACCCTAACCACTCCATCTAACCTTAGTTAAATCTCTACACTAAACCATGGTTTGTATATGATAAGAATTGATTTTTCTTTTCTATTTTATTATTCTTATCATATCATTATCTTCATCTTCTTCTTCTTCTTCAAGAAGAAAAAGCTAGCTACCATCAATGGCAACTAGTGAAAATGAGTGAGAAATCCAATTCTAAAGTGAACCCACCTCCTATTTCTTCATCCTCTACCTCTTGCCAAGTAGTATAGGGTGTTTTCTTCACAAGTTTCATGACTTGGTGAAGTGGGAGCTTGATCTTGTGATGCCTCGACGTAGATCATCTTCGGCATCGTAGTTGATGACCTAGCCCGCCCATTTCTCCGATGAAGCCGACGCTAGAGCCCGGGATTTGATTTGGACAGCATGGGGACTTCATCACGGAGCTATGGAGGTGGAGCACCGGATCTACAAAGGTTGTATTTCCGTTCACTTAGAGTAAAGTCGTTTACTTGTATTTGTTTCGCCTAAAATTCTAGTTAACGATCCGTATTAGGGTTTCTCGGCACTTGTAAAATTTGAAATTGGCATGGTTGATGCCTTGTGAGACCTCATTAGCGTGCCTAGGAACCCTACACTTATTTATGGTGGAATGTCCATGGCCTATCTGATCTATTTGGGCCAACTTGTCTATCAGTGCCTGGATGGTTATGGGTTTGAAGAAAGTCATGAACTGAGACAAAGTCGATTGAGGATTGAGGGTCCCGATGAACATGCCCATAGCTGGAGACTCTTCAATGCGCTGTTTGCACTTAGACCACAGGTTCCACCATCGGATCGCGTATTGGACCCACGTTTCTCCTGGCTTTACCCTGGTATTAATCAGTGCCATGATCGGAGTGCGTTCACTTGTGCTAGCGAACCATTGCGTGAACAGCGGTTCCATTTCGGAGAAGGTTTTCATGGAGTCATTTGGGAGCTCCGAGTACCATTCGAAAGCTGTCTTAGACAAACTGCTGACTAATTGGTGAAGCAACAGTTTATTGTTGCCTCCAGTATTATCGCATAGAGCTTTGAATTGTGCGTCGTGCGGGTAGGGATTACCCGTTCTTTGTAAATATGGAACTTCGGGGCCGTATATCTCGAGGGTACTTGATTTGGTCATACAAGGCCGGATATGGTCGTCCGGTTTTGATAAGTTGGTTAGCGGCTTCATTGGCCTGGTGAGCTCTGATTTGCTGAGCAATGTAGTCATCTAGGGCCTCTTTGGAGATTGTTTCCTCCTTTGCCGCTGATAAGGCTGGGGGAGGATTTGATGCTTTTCGTCTGTCATACTCGATAATTACCTATGGATCATCACCCGATGGTTCTGGTTGGATCATCATTCCAACCATGTCTTGGAATAGAAGAGCCATCTGCTTGATGTTAGCAGCTTACTCCGTAGCTTCTTTGTCTTTTCTTTCCAGCACTCGTCGCAAGAACTCTGTATCGGACTCTTGCTCCTAGCGCTATTCGGCTTCTTTGTCTGGACTTTCTTTTGGTCCGGTGATCGCTGCCATTTTGGTCAGCATTTCTTGGAGCTTTTTTTGTTGCTCCTGGGCTTTTGTGAGCGACCGAGTATGTGGTCGGTGACTCGCTGAAGGGTGGCTTTCTTCTTTATCGCTAGCCATATAGACCGTATATACAGTTATGCCCTCAGACTTGGGGCGTTTAGATCCGTCGCCATTATATTTTGCCACTGGCAGAAGATTTTTCTCCGGCCTCGTTCTTTTATTAGAGGTTGGAGCTGAAAGAGCCATTGAGATAGGCGCCCGTTTAGGAGACGTCCCCTGTTGTATGGCAGAGGGGCGGTCTTTTTCTTGTCGACCCTTAGATGACGTCGGTCGACGAGAATAATTTTTTTCAATCACAGAATCTTGGACTTTTTGCCAAACTCTATGGATTTGAGAGGAGAGCCGCTGATATGGCTTCTCCAGCTTTTCCTGCACTGCTGTTTTTGCAGACGGAGGTGATTTCTTCAGTACCACTGTCGGGGAGTTCTTGCGCACCCTCCTGAGCGGGTCAACGATGTTTCTAGTTGGGACAGTAGCATCGACCTCCACCATAGGGACCGGTAGGGTAAGCCCAAAGGGGGAGTTTCCCCCAGCTTCTCTCACTCACTCGGCTCCAGTGGCAACGTCGAGCATGTCATGGAGTGGAAATTACCTCAGTTTTGAAGGTGTCTTCCACATTCCAACTGCGCTGCTGAAGAGTTTCGATTGGCGTCAGCCGGTTAAAGACTGACTTCCTTGTTGGAGTTGGAGCGGAGTTGGCCAATCTTTCGAAGACCGACCATCTTGGAGGGGTAGCACTTTTATCGGCTCTAGCAGCAAGAGTAGAGAGGGTTAGCCGTTTAAGGGTAACCCTTTCTGGAATCACATGCTTCTTTACAAGATCGTTTGAGTTCTTGTTCAGCCTGTTGAAGACTGAGACGTCAGAATTTGACGGCTTACTGATAGGAGCCGTGACGGTTGCCAGACGATCAAAGACCGACTTTCTAGGAGCTTCTCCTTATGGCGTTGAGGCACCGAAGAACGCAGGTAGAAGCATGATCCCGTAAAAGAGCCCGGTAGTGGTCTGTGTGACCTGCCTCACCGGCATTGAGAAAATGGAGGCCGTGTTAGGCCCGTATGTCACTCCTCTAGCTAGGGTGGAGTTGTCACAAGCAGTGCAGTGAGAAGCCATTGATTCTGCACAGGAGCCAGACGCCAAGCTTTAGTATCTTGAATCCAAGGGCAACCATAGTGTACCGCGATTTTGTTCGCGATCACGACACACGAAGTGTGGAATGGAAAAAGGAAAAGGTCCCACCGGGCGTGCAAGAATGTGTTTACCGCCGAAGACCGGACTGAGACGTTGGGACATCTAGCCTGAATTTGGGTGCAGATACTATTTGAAACATATCCATCCAGCTCTTCGAAAATACCAAGTTGATTTATGGCACCATATATCAGAGGTTTGGATCGATGCGACAGATGTAGCAGATTTTATCAGATTCCCCCTTGTTTGTGAGGTTTTTTTTATTGTGGGGACGCTCTTCCCTGCAGGCGCAAGCCCCTGTAGTTAATTACTTTATCTCATTGCGATAACCATTTTCTCCTGCTCCAGTAATTCACTTTGTGTCGTGTGTTATTTTGTTTATTAAGGTTGACCGTGGATTGTATATGGAGACTGGTTTATGTCGTCGTCCGTAGGGCGCGGATTAGTCCAAATCCGTATATTTTAGATTTGGGTTTTGAACTTAGCTTGTATGTTTTATTAGTTCAAAGAATATTTTATTTTATTTAAGAAGCATTAACCTATTTTTATATTAAGATCAACTTAATATATGAGCATTTGGGCTCAATTTATTTTAATTAAACATACGTTAGTCTTATTTGAAACTAAGATCAACTTAGAAATATTTTCAGGATCATTAAATTTAGTTAATATCCAACAACAGAGCATTTTGGCTCAGCTGCAAGAAAACTTCAGAGACTTAGCCAATTTAGGCTCGGTCTTGGGCTTTTTTCTCTTTATGCAGAAGTGTTAAGCACATAATTGCTGCTCTAGCGCTCACGTGTGTATCACGTGAGGCGCTCAGATATGGGTGTTTCCCCCAATCAGAGCAAAACTCTGTTTTAAAAATGAAAATGAAGCGACGCTTCTGCTTCTCCCAATTAGAGCAAAGCTCTGTTCAGATTCCAAGATTTGGAATGAAGCGACGCTTCCTTTTCCCAAGAAAAGAGCAAAACTCTGTATTAAAAATCTAAAGTAAAAAATGAAGCAACGCTTCAGATCACTTGCGCTCTGCGCTGCGTGCCACGTGTCAAACACAGGTGCGCTAGCGCTCTGCGCTGCGTTCTGCGCTGCGCTCCACGTGTCAAACACAAGTGCGCTAGCGCAGTTGCGCTGTGCGCCACGTGTCAAATGCAGGTGCGCTAGCGCAGTTGCACTGCGCTCCACGTGTCAAACGCAGGTGCGCTAGCGTCTAGTGCGCCAGCACTGTAATTTAAATAATAAATTATTAATTAATCAGAATTAAAATTCTTGAAACATCTTTCCAATCTTATTAAAATAAGAAGATTGTCTTCTGTAAAACAGAGGCCTTAAGATCAAAGATCCAACGGTGGGGAAATATCCCCAGATCAATCAGAGAAAGATCTATGTAACTAACTTAACAAATCAATTGGCCCTATATAAAGGCCCCTAGACTCCAAGTCTCATAGATAGACAGAAGAGAGAGAACCCTATGCAAACTTTGAGAAAAACTCAAAGAAAAAGAAAGGCAAGCCTTTGAAGAAAGAAGATCATCTTCTTCATCTTTAAAGGTAAAGAATCAAATTCTTGAAAGAACAGAGATGAAATCATCTCATTAGAAAAGAAGAATCCTCTTCTAAAAAGATCAAAAATCTAAGAAAAAGTTCAAGATCTTCAATAAAAAGAAGAAGATCAAAAAGATCTAATTATAGAAGACAAAAAAGAAGTAATTTACTTCATTAACAGATCATTTGATCTATAAAGGCACAGCCTTTTGATGAGAACAAGAACTTTGGTTCTTGAATCTTGAGGTAAAACCTCCTTCAAGAGAACAGAACAAAAAAGAATTTGTTCTTTGATCTTAAATTGATCAAGATGCGCTCTGCGATATTGGATAGTGCCTTGCACTTTTGAAATGCGCCTTTGCGCTCCTTGGACTGGCGCACTTCACCAGAACGCGCCACGTGTCAACCACAAAACAATCTGCGCTTTGCGCTTCTAAAAAAGCGCACTACACTCTTGGATTAGCGCACTGCGCTCTTGGATTAGCGCACTGCGCCAGAGCCCGCCACGTGTCATTCACTGGTACAGCGCACTGACGCAGCGCACTCAGAAAGCGCACTGTGCTAACAGACTTGCGCTTAGCGCAGAACGTGACACGTGTCACCTTCGCATGCGATAGCGCATTGCGCTCTTTGATTGGCACAAAGCGCCTGACAAGCCATGTGGTGCACTATCAGACCACTATTTTGCTCCTGATAAATTCTATGCATTTAATTACAGAGCCCGATGCTATGCATTATTAAAAGGGCCGAGCCCAAATAAAGGTTCAATAGCCAGAACAATAAAATGTTCAACTCATATCAACTGAGCCTATAAGCTCATAAACCTTCAAACAGACTCTAGTCCCAAATTGGACTATAGATCTCCCAACCAACATTAGTTCAAGGGTACATCTCTGAACTCCTCTGATATTTGTCGTTGTAATCCTTCAACGTCTTCAGAGAGGTGACGGGTCCCGACGGCAATACATTCTACGGACTACGATGTCCTTAACCTTGACCGAAATGTCCCTAAACTAACAATGGACCACCATGTCCTTAAACTGGAAATCGACCGAAATGTCCCTAAACTAAACAATAAAACCCAAATGCTTTCTTGTTGGATCTAAATGATCCTGTTAAGTTGATCTTAGTCTGGAAATTAGATTAATGTATCCTTAACAAACGTTTAAGTTGATCTTAGTCCCAAATGAGACTAACGTATCCTTAAACCCAAAACCCTAAACCCAAATCTAAGAAAATACGGATTTGGACTAATCCACGTCCTACGGACGACAACGTAAATTAGTCTCCGTATACAATCCACAGGTAACCACAAACAAAACAAACACCCACGACACGAAGTGACCATCTGGAGAAGGAGAAAGTTGTTACCGCGATGCGGTAGCGTAATTAACTGCAGGGGCTTGCGCCTGTAGGGAAGAGCATCCCCACAATCAAAACCCCTTCTAACGAAGGGGAATCTGACGAAGTCTGCTATATCGGCCGCATCCATTTAAACCTTCGATACATGGTGCCATAAATCAACTTGGCATCTTCGGAGAGGTGGACGGTTAGCTCCAATTAGCATCTGCCCCGAATTTCAGGCATGACGTTTGTCTTCGTCGCATCCTTCGGAGGGGAACAGATTCTGGCACACCCGGTGGGACCTCCTCCTCTTTCCACTCCACACTTCGTGTGTCTTGTTCGCGAACGAATCCCAGTTTGCTATGGTTGCCTGTGGATTTGAGGTACTTAGATTTGGTGTCTTGCTCCGTGCAGAAAACAAAAGATCAATGGCTTCAAACTACACTACTTGCAACTGCAACTCTCACTCCATCCTTGCTGGAGGAGTGACTTACGGGCCCCAAGCGGCCTCCCTTTTCAAGATGCCAGTGGAGCAGGTAACTCAAGCCACCACTGGACTATTCTTCGGGACCATACTCCCACCCATGAGCTTCAATGCCCCTGTACCGTCACAAGAAGCTCCCAAGAAGTCGATATTCGATCGGCTTGCTACTACTGCGGCCCCTCTCAACGGGTCGTCCAACTCCACTGCCTCGGTTTTTAACAGACTAGGCCAGAGCTCCAACGGGCCCATGAAGAAGCCTGCAATACCAGAAGGCGTTATCCCGATGCAGATAGCCATCCCTGCTCCCAAAATCGTCAAGGCGATTTCTCCTGCCAAAGGGTCGGTCTTCGCAAGACTGACTATTTCTGCTCCCGATCCAGGCAAAATCACCAAGGTTACTTCCTCTACCCGGAAGTCTGCTTTTGATAGGTTGGCCGTCCCCATTCAATGGATGTCAGTCTTTAAAAGGCTGATACCAGCGAATTCTGACCAACACAGGGGGCATGCGGAGGTCACCCCTACGGCAAAACCAACTCCAATCGCACGACATGCTCGCCGTCGTAACTGGCGCCGAGTAAGAAAGGCTGAGGGCATCTCTCCCTCTGGGCCAACTCTGCCAGCTCCAACGGTGGAGATCGATGCTGCTGTTCCAACCGGAAACAACTTTGAATTGCTCAACAAGGTGCGCAGAAACTCTCCTACTGCAGTGCTGAAGAGATCTCCTCCACCCGTGGAGAATGTTACAAAAATGAAGCCGGAACAGTCCCCTCAGCGGTTGTCCTCCAAAATCTACAAAGTCTGGCGACAGGTTCAGAACTCAGTAATTGATCAAGATTACACTCGCCGACAGAACAAGGTGAAGGTTCAACAAGAAAAGAACCATCTTGCCAAGCCACAAAAGCCAAAAGCTACTTGGGTGCCCACTGCAACGACCCCCTCAACTTCGACCGCTCATAAGAGGAGAAAGCCGGAGAAAGATCCCATGTCTGTGACAAAATGTCAAGGGCACTGAGCCTAAACGCCCCAAGTCTGGGGGCATGGTGGTGCACACTGTCTATATGGCATCCGAGAAAGAGGATATCCGCGCTTCGACGAGTCACCGACCGCTCACTCGATCCGTGACCAAAGCCCAGGAGCAACAACAGAAGGTTCAGGAAATGATGACTGCAATGGCCGCACTTACTGGGCCAAAAGAAAGCTCGGAGGCATCATCAGAACAGCGTCACGAACAAGAAACTGACGCTGACTTCCTATGCAGAGTCCTCGAAAAGAAGGACAGAGAAGCAGCAGAACAAGATGCCCACATAAAACAAATGGCGCTTCTCTTCCAAGACATGGTAGGAATGATGTTACAGCCGGACCCTCCAGCTGAAGACCCTCCGATCATTATTGAAGACGACTGAGGGGAGACATCGAACCCTCCTCTGGCTCATTCAGCAGCCAAGGAGGGAACCATTTCCAAAGCCGCACTAGATGACTATATAGCTCAGCAAATACGAGCTCACCAGGCGAATGAAACGGCTGGCCAAATTGTCAAGACCGGACGACCCTATCCGGGCTGGTATGACCAAATTAGTTACCCGCTGGGATATACGATCCCTAAATTCCATGTGTACAAGGGGATAGGGAATCCACATCAGCATGTCGCTCAATTCAGGGCCTTATGCGGCAACACTGGAGGCGACGACAAACTGTTGCTTCGCCAATTCGTCGGCAGCTTAGCAGAAACTGCCTTTGAATGGTATTCGGAGCTACCTAACGACTCTGTCAAAACATTTGCGGAGATGGAGCTACTGTTTACACAAAGATTCGCAAGTGCTAGTGGACGCACCACGATAACGGCACTGATTAATGCCAGGGTGAAGCCAGGCGAGACGTGGGTCCAGTACGCTATCTGATGATGGAATCTGTAGTCGAAATGCGAACAGCGGATCGAAGAAGCGCCGGCGGTGGGCATGTTCGTGGGCACTCTTGACCCTCAAGCGGCCATCTCCCAGTTCATGATGTTCTTCAAGCCAACTACTTTCCAGGACTTGATTGACAAGTTTGCCTAAATGGACCAGATAGGACATAAACCATCTCCTCCAAAGACGGACTCTCGAAATGAAAAGGGGAAAGGAAAAGCAACTTTCGTCGCCAATACTCAACAACAGCCGAGCAACTCAAAGCCGGTTGTTCGCCAAAACAACGTGCGTCCACGTCCATCCCTCGAGGAGAGACTAGGATGTCCATACTCGTTTCCTCAGGATAAAATAAGGAGACTGTTCGAGCTGGCAGTGCGCAACAGACTCATCAATCTGCCGAGTCCAAAATGTCCGTTGCAGCCAGGCGATGTCAACGATCTTAATTACTGCCCTTACCACCAAGCGGTCAGCCATCCAATCGAAGATTGCTTCGTCTTTAAGGGATGGATCGAGGATCAGTACCAACAAGGCAAGTTCGTGTTATCCGAAAACTGGAAGGTGAACCCGCCACAGCCTCACACTCCTAAGAAGACAAACACACCGGGGGCATCGTGCTCTTTTGTTGAAGAGGCCCCATGGGAGGTGGACCTTTCGGCCAAGACCAAAACGATGTTGAATGATCTTCAGACATGCCCGGCGATCAGATGGAAGAACCCGTTGGAACCTGAGATCATCAAGGGGATGTTGAAGCCGTGCCCAACTCCAAATATTGGTGGTGATAGCCAAAGCGTTCACGCCCAGCCGTCGAAATCTTCGAAAAAGAAGAAGAAATCCAAGAAGCCCGTGAAGCCTGGCGACAAGTGCACGGACCTACAGAAACAGATTGACGCGCTGGAGGAGTATAATCAGAAGGCACGGACTCCCATCACGCTCCAAGAGTTCCTCAGCCACGTCCTTGAGGACCAAGATGATGGAGAAGACTTGTCGGATGGATCTGAGGATTACGTAGTAAGCTGCTATATGATCTCCCACTCATCAATAGACGATGAAGAAGCTCCCCGCACAGAGGGACTGGGGACAAGTCCCGAGCCAGAACTTCTATGGCCGTCAGACGAAATGATCGACGCCTTCCTGAGTGAAATTCATCTGAAAAGTAAAGCCGATCGGGAGCGTGAGATAGTCATATTTGAAAAGGCCAAACGCTGGCGACTAGACAAAAGGGTCGAAACACTCCCACCAGATCAAAGTACATCCGCCGCAAATGAAAGCAGGATCAAGATAAGGAAACGATTCTCCAAAGCCATATTAATGGGGATAAGGCTGCCCTCTTTCAGAGAAAATTCTCCTGGTGGTATAAATCTTGATGAAGCGGACGTGCATCCTAACTTCTGCTTATATCATAAGAAGATCGCACATGCTACTGAAGACTGCAACTCCTTTAAGTGTTGGTGGCAAGAATATGTCACTCACAGGTAACACTTCAACAGGACAAAGCATGAAGCTCGTAGACGGCGGAAAAATGCGACAGATGAGCATAAAAGAAGTGCCGGCAATTGTCATAGGGTTGATCCCGAGGGATCGCGAGTTCTCACCTTCGGGAGCGACTCCGACGAAAAAGTAGCCCTCGGCCCTCTCTTCAAGGAATCCACCTCAAGAAAAGAGGAAGAATTGAGGAGTTGCAAGAACATCCAGCCTTGCAATTGCACGCTACCTGGAAAGAATCTCGGACCCACAAACAAGGGATCGAACAAAAAGGACAAAGGGTAGGGAAGAACGGCCTTCGTCGCCAACGCTCAACAACAATCGAGTAACCCTAGACCGGTTGTTCGCCAAAGCAACAAGCAGCAACCCCTCTATGAGAAGTTGAAACATCCTTACTCATTTCCCCGGGATGAAACAAGGAGGTTGTTCGAACTAGCAGTGCGCAACAAGCTTATCACTCTACCGGAGCCGAAACACCAAATACAACTTAATGATGTCAACAATCCTAATTACTGCCCTTATCACCAAGTATTGGGCCATCCAATCGAAAACTGCTACGTCTTCAAAAACTGAGTTGAAGACCAATACCAACAGGGCAAGTTCGCGCTGTCCGAAAACTGAAAGGTGAGCCCGCCACAACCACATGCTCCGAGAAAGATGGATACGCCGGGGGCATCATGCTCATTCATAGGGAAGGCCTCATGGACCGAAAAGTCCTTAAACTAAAAATCCGCCTCAAATACGGCAACGACAGACCGAAATGCCCTTAAACTAACAGTGGACCGAAACGTCCTTAAACTAACAACGGACCACTATGTCCTAAAACTAGCCGTTGACCGAGACATCGATAAACTACGATGGATTGCAGCGTCCCAAAGCTGATAAAAAAAAGAATAAAAAAAAGGAAGAACGGTATGTCCATAAGCAAAATGGGCACGGATGAAAACCCGAAAGGGCTCCGTGAGTAAAAACAGCCGGGTTACCGGTGAGTCTTGTGAAAACCCGAAAGGGCGCAGCCTCATTAAAATAAAAAAGAAGAAGAAGAAGAATGGTATGTCCATAAGCAAAATGGGCACGGATGAAAACCCGAAAGGGCTCCGTGAGTAAAAACAGCAGGGCTACCTGCGAGTTTTGTGAAAACCCGAAAGGGCGCAACCTCGTTAAAAGACACTTGCAAGGTCCTCTCGACTTTGTAAGGAGAAACAACATGCATAAAATCCTTACGACTCATAAAGGAGCAACGCACTTAGGGATCCCCACGATTCCTAAGGAGAAATTACACTTGCGAGATCCTCACGACTCGTAAGGAGAACCATCTTATGAGACCCTCATGGTTCGTAAGATTCAAAAGTCTTAAGCTACAGGGATCTGTGCCTGTTCTTAAGCAGCCCCCACAACCTCCGATACTGCCCTACAAGCGGCTCAATGCTAACCCTTGTATACAATCCACGGGCGCGAATAAGCATTTCCCTAACAAAGTCCCATACGTGACTAGGGATATGTTTACGTGATGAACAACCCTTGTAAGTCCTCTCGACTTATAAGGAGAAAACACTCTTATAAGATCCTTACGACTTATAAGAGATCATACACTTAGGAATCCTCACGATTCCTAGGGAAAAAACGCACTTACGAGATCCTTACAACTTGTAGGGAGAAATACCTTTATGAGACCCTTATGGCTCATAAAGTCAAAAGCCTTAGCCGACAGGATCTTAACCCTGTTTGCTAAGCCACCTTTGCTCGACGTCGACAGAGGCAAATGATGATTCGCTCCTGGCCATATCCCAGTTGCAGCGGTGCTGATGCTGAAATCAGTGTCTAATCCCAAACTCGCAATAAAAAGCAACGAGTAAAAATAAAATAAATAGCCAAAATGATTAGGCATCTCACAATAAAAATCAGCGAGTAAAAATGAAATAAATAGCCGAAATGATTGGGCACTGCAAAAAATAGCCGAAATGATTGGGCAATCGCGACTTTCGCGATGTAAAAGCTGAAATGATAGAGCATCACGGAAAGAAATAAAGAAAAATGAAATTTATACCCTACAGGCGATATCACATCAATCTCTGTATACAATCCAGGGGCACAAACCAAGAAAGAAGCAGACCGTCCCTCCCCAGGCTCCATCAGAAAAAGAGCCAAGTCTCGACGGTCACATCTGCATCTCAGAAGACCAACAACAGCGTTCTTCCTCCAGTAGGATTCAGACGCAACATCACCAAACGGAGTGACGACTTAGTCCCTAGTTCCAAACCTTGATGGTTCATAGACAACCTAGAGATCATCTCGACATTCGTCTCGTTACAACAGACGCAATGTCAACAACGACATTCCTTCGCAGTCCAGCAGGATGTAGATGCAACATCAACGAAAGACCCCATAGTCAGCAAAGTGGAGTAACGGCAAAATCCCGGCTCCACCTCAGCATTCGTCTCGTTACAGCAGACGCAATGTCAAAAACGGCGTTCCTTCGCAGTCCAGCAGGATGTGGATGCAACGTCAATGAAAGACCCCATGGTCAGCAAAGCGGAGTGACGGCGAAATCCCAGCTCCACCTCAGCATTCGTCTCGATACAGCAGACGCAATGGCAGCAAATGAAGCGAAGGCCAAATTCCTAGCTTCAGGGTCTTTACGGTAACTCATATTAAACCTGAAAGACCACCAGAGATCATCTCACCCCAGCGTGGAGTGATCACCACCTCGACGTTCGTCTCGTTACACCAGACGCAATGTCAACAATGGCGTTCCTTCGCAGTCCAGCAGGATACAGATGCAACGTCAATGAAAGACCTCACGGTCGAAGCAAAATGAAGCAAACGCAAAATTCCTAGCTTCAAGGTCTTGACGGTAACTCATATAAAACCTGAGAGACTATCGGAGATCATCCCATATGGAGTGGTCACCACCTCGACGTTCGTCTCGATACAGCAGACAAAATGTCACTACAGCATCCTTCCTCATAAAGGATTCGGACACGCCAAAGCAAACGAAGCGAAGGCCAAATTCCTAGCTTCAGGGTCTTGACGGCAACTCATATAAAACCTGAAAGACTACTAGAGATCATCCCACATGGAGTGGTAACCACCTCGACGTTCATCTCGATACAGCAGACGAGATATCACCACAGCGTTCTTTCCCCGGCAGGATTCAGACGCGACAATCAAACAAACGGAGCCACGGCAAAATCCCTAGTTCCAGACCTCGACGGTTCACCAGCAACGTAGAGACAATCACGACATTCATCTCGATACAGCAGACGCAATGCCAGCAAACGAAGCGAAAGACAAATTCCTAGCTTTGGGGTCTTGACGGCAACTCATATAAAATCTGAAAGACTATTGGAGATTATCCCACACCAGCGCGGAGTGGTTATGACTCATCGGGGCTCTCCAAAATGAGCCTAACCTCAATTAAAAAGCGGCATGGCAAAATTCCTAACGCTTGCTCTTCCGACGGTCAAACTGCCTAGGAGGATTGCTTGAAGACGTCTTGTCCAGCCCCCGAAAGGATCAGAGACACGACAGTCGCAAGGCTACTCGAACAGCAAGGTTGCCTATCGAGGAATACATCAGCCGACGTGACGGTGCTATGGACAAAACCCTAGTACCACAGACCCTAACGGACCTTTGTCGTAAAGAGCAGAGGTTAACTGTGGCGTTAGGATATCCTTGCGAGAAATGCTCGATTCGTATCGACTCGTGAGGTAAAGCCTTAGGCAGCGGGGATTAAAAAAACCTGTTTCCTAAGCACTGTGGCCCTACAAGTCGGTCCAAAACAGACTCTTGCATAATATTCACGGACCACACTCTCCAAAGTCGAATCTCGATAAGGAGGGAAACAACCACTTACGAGTCCTCTCGACTTGTAAGAGGGAAAATTCTCTAGTGAGATCCTTACGACTCTCAAGAGAAACACACTTAGGAGTCCTCACGACCCCTAAGGAGAAAATACACCTACGAGATGCTCTCAACTCGTAGGGAGAAAAGTCTTTATGAGACCCTCACGGCTCATAAAGTTGAAAAGCCTTAGGTAGCAGATCTGAACCTGCTTCCTAAGCCATCACTACTCCCCAAAGTATTCAAGACGGAATGTTCTATATTACCTACAGGCTATGCTTACTTAAGGAATACGCCAATAACAAAGCAGAAAATAAAAGGAAGGAGGCAAAAGATTTGTCATTCATACTTGGAAAATTCTTACATCAATAAAGACAATAAACAAAAATAGCATTATTGAAATGTTTACAAGGGTATAACCTCGGACCCAGGGCATGGATTGAGGAATTCAAAAGTGACCTTGTCCAGAATCTTCCAGGCCTTTCGAACCATCCTGGTGTGCTTTCTTTCGCGATCACAAGCGTCGGGATCCTCACGGATGTCCTCCTCCCTCCGATAAGCAGTAAGTATTGCAGACTGTTGAAAAGCTTGATGCGGAAGATCAATAAGGTTATCTCGCCTTCTCTTTGAGATTAGGCTCATCAGATACACCAAGTGCACCTTATCCTCGGCGGCATCCAATGCCCTAAGTGGCACACCAGTACAGAATAAGGGAAGCGCTTCCCAGATGGCTCCGACGATAAGCTTCAAGAGAGAGGAACGTCGAGGAAGCAGTCGACCATTGTATGCGTCGAAGCGACTCATGATTTTGGCACACTCGGTGTTTGTGAAGTCTCGATTCTGAGAACGGCCGAGTCGGCGGATGTCCCCGTAAGAGATAATCTCGTCGAGATCGTACATGTGGGCGTCCATTACTCCTGTAAAAGAAAATCAAAAAAATTAGCAGACTGACTGATTAAGCAATTTTTGATTCAAAACAGGCACAGGAAATTAAACTCCCCGAGAGCAATGCTCTACAGACAGGAGTGACACCCGTCAAAATCAGTTATGAGAGGAATTTAAATAAATCCCCCGAGAACATTGAGAGCTTTGCTCTGAAAAGATGATATAATTCATCAAAAAATAAAATCCCATTTTTAATCTTCAAAGATCCATGAAAAACTCTTAAGAGTTCTGCTATATGATTTAAAAGGAGCAAAGCTCCATTAATGAATCAAGAAATTATAAATAAAATCCTTTTAGAGAATAAAAGCTCTATTATAAAGGTCTTAAATTGGTTCTCTTTAGATCAAAGATCTATAAAGAGCAAAGCTCTGTTAATGGGTAAAACCCTGGTTTCTTAAAAGTTATAAACTATACCTAAGTTTTAACAGAGTTTTACTCTTGAAAAGTTCTTAAAACTTAAGAGCAATGCTCTGAATAAGAGATAATTCTCGAGGAGGAGATGAAAATCATCTAAGGGACCAAAGGTCCTATTTATAGGCATTGAGAGCCGTTTCAACTTCCAAAAGTTGATCCAACGACCAAGATGTTGTCACCGCTGCGCTCACGTTTGGGGCCACGTAAGCGCAATGGTGGGGGGGCATTTGTTTCCCCCAATCAGATCAAAACTCTGTTTTAAAAATGAAAATGAAGCGACGCTTCTGCTTCTCCCAATTAGAGCAAAGCTCTGTTCAGATTCTAAGATTTGGAATGAAGCGACGCTTCCTTTTCCTAAGAAAAGTGCAAAGCTCTGTATTAAAAATCTAAAGTAAAAAATGAAGCAACGTTTCAGATCACTTGCGCTCTGCGCTGCACGCCACGTGTCAAACACAGGTGCGCTAGCGCAGTTGCGCTGCGCTGTGCGTAGATGCGCCGTGCTCTGCGCTGCACACCACGTGTCAAACGCAGGTGTGCTCGCGCCTAGTGCGCCAGCACTGGAATTTAAATAATAAATTATTAATTAATCAGAATTAAAATTCTAGAAAGATCTTTCCAATCTTATTAAAATAAGAAGATTGTCTTCTGTAAAATAGAGGCCTTAGGATCAAAGATCCAACGGTGGGGAAATATCCCCAGATCAATCAGAGAAAGATCTCTGTAACTAACTTAACAAATCAATTGGCCTTATATAGAGGCCCCTAGACTCCAAGTCTCACAGATAGACAGAAGAGAGAGAATCCTCTGCAAACTTTGAGAAAAACTCAAAGAAAAAGAAAGGCAAGCCTTTGAAGAAAGAAGATCATCTTCTTCATCTTTATAGGTAAAGAATCAAATTCTTTGAAGAACAGAGATGAAATCATCTCATTAGAAAAGAAGAATCCTCTTCTAAAAAGATCAAAGATCTAAGAACAAGATCAAGATCTTCAATAAAATGAAGAAGATCAAAAGGATCTAATTATAGAAGACTAAAAAGAAGTACCTTACTTCATTAACAAATCATTTGATCTATAAAGGCACAGCCTTTTGATGAGAACAAGAACTTTGGTTCTTGAATCTTGAGGTAAAACCTCTTTCAAGAGAACAGAACAAAAAAGAATTTGTACTTTGATCTTAAATTGATCAAGATGCGCTCTGCGCTATTGGACAGTGCCTTGCACTTTTGAAATGCGCCTTTGCGCTCCTTGGACTGGCGCACTTCACCAGAACGCGCCACGTGTCAACCACAGAACAATCTGCTCTTTGCGCTTCTAAAAAAGCGCACTGCACTCTTGGATTAGCGCACTGCGCCAGAGCTCGCCACATGTTATTCACTGGTGGAGCGCACTGGCGCAGCGCACTAAGAAAGCGCACTGCGCTAACAGACTTGCGCTTAGCGCAGAACGTGACACGTGTCACCTTCGCATGCGTTAGCGCATTGCGCTCTTTGATTGGCGCAAAGCGCCCGACAAACCACGTGGCGCACTATCAGACCACTATTTTTCTCCTGATAAATGCTATGCATTTAATTACAGAGCCCGATGCTATGCATTATTAAAAGGGCCGAGCCCAAATAAAGGCTCAACAGCCAGAACAATAAAATGTTCAACTCATATCAACTGAGCCCATATGCTCCTTCAAACAGACTCTAGTCCCAAATTGGACTATAGATCTCCCAACCAACATTGGTTCAAGGGTACATCTCTGAACTCCTCTGATATTTGTCGTTGTAATCCTTCAACGTCTTTAGAGAGGTGACGGGTCCCGACGGCCATACATTCCACGGACTACGATGTCCTTAACCTTGACCGAAATGTCCCTAAACTAACAATGGACCACCTTGCCCTTAAACTGGAAATCGACCGAAATGTCCCTAAACTAAACAATAGAGCCCAAATGCTTTCTTGTTGGATCTAAATGATCCTGTTAAGTTGATCTTAGTCTGGAAATTAGACTAACGTATCCTTAACAAACGTTTAAGTTGATCTTAGTCCCAAATGAGACTAACATATCCTTAAACCCAAAACCCCAAACCCAAATCTAAGAAAATACGGATTTGGACTAATCCACGTCCTACGGACGACAACATAAATTAGTCTCCGTATATAATCCACGGGTAACCACAAACAAAACAAACACCCACGACACGAAGTGACCATCTGGAGAAGGAGAAAGTTGTTACCGCGATGCGGTAGCGTAATTAACTGGAGGGGCTTGCGCCTGCAGGGAAGAGCGTCCCCACAATCAAAAACCCCTATAACGAGGGGGGATCTGACGAAGTCTGCTACATCGGCCGCATCCGTTTAAACCTTCGATACATGGTGCCATAAATCAACTTGGCATCTTCGGAGAGGTGGACGGATAGCTCCAATTAGTATCTGCCCCAAATTTCAGGCAAGACGTCTGTATTCGTCGCGTCCTTTGGAGGGGAACAATGTGCGTTGCCCAATCAGTGCTAAGCACTTAGTCATTTTGACTATATAGTGCTAAGAACTTTCATACAACACTCATGTGTGTTTCACGTGAGGCACAGAGTCGTCACCTATGGGCGCTCACGTGGGAAGCACGTGAGGCGCCGAGTTTATATTTTTGGGTGCTCACATGGGAAACACGTGATGTGCTGGGTTTATATTTTTGGGTGCTCACGTGGGAAACACGTGAGGTGCTGGGTTTTTTTTTGAAATTTACTCTCTGTTTATCTTTTGAAAAGAAGTTAAACTTCTACTAATGGCGTTTTGACCATTGATGATCATCAAAATCTCTGTTTTGAAGATCTGAGAACAAGTTTTTGAGAACAAGTTTTTGAGAACTAAGTTCTTATGTTCTTTATTATAAGAACTATGTTCTTTATAGGGTTAAACCCTGTTGATCAGAGGAATTAAATTCCTGAAATATGTTTCTTTTCCTTCTTTTCCTTTTTATCTAGTTTTTCGCCTAGATTTTGAGTCTGAAGAACAGAATCTTCCTGATGAGAATTAAATTGTCAACTTATGGGAGATTTGTCTTCTGGATCCCGGATCCAGAGAAAGAGCTAAATTCTTTTTATGAAGGGTTAAACCCTTGTTTTTTTTATTTGTAGTAAGCAAAGGAGATATATTTTTATTTCTGCTTTTTTTACCTAGGGCTTGCAAAGAGAACGAGGTTTTCTTCAGCGAAAGAATTAAATTCTCAGTTACAACTTCTAACCTTTTGTTTTTAGAACCATATGGCAAGGTTTTCTCTATTTGAGACTTGAAGTCTCAGGCCTTTTATATAGGTAATGCAAACTGTTGATCAGTTTTGAGAACATCACTCATTTGAGAGATACCAATTGATTTAATTGGTCTCAAAGATTATTTGAGGAATTTTATCCACCGTTAGATTTTTTATCCAGTGATTTTTGTTTACAGAATTCATTTTCTTATTTTTAACAAGATTGGGGAAATATTTTTCCATATATAGAATATAATTCTATTAAATGGTGATTTTTAAACACCATTGGATTTTTAATCTAAGGGTTCTCTATTTAACAGATCATATATTTCTTTGTTTAGAAAGAATATTTTCCCATATTAGAATTTAATTCTGTTATTGGATCTTTAATCCAACACCTCTCTATTTAACAAAGAATATCTTTCTCATTTTAGAAAGATCAAAGAGATAATTTCTCCTAATAGAATTTAATTCTATCATTTGATAATTTTTAATCACCATTGGATTTTTTATCCAGTGGCTCTCTGTTTAATAGAGAATATTTCTCATTTTAGAAAGATCGGGGGAAGTATTTTCCCAAAATAGAATTAAATTCTATATAGAATTTAATTCTATCTGAAACTAGTGCTTCAAAAAGTATGTTCTCACTTGTTTAGTACGTGACCCCAGTATGGGTTTTAACTTGTTTATATTCTATTTTAGGAATTCTTTTCCTCTTTCTTTTCTCCCTCTTTTTTATAAGCGAACAAAATTGGTTCCTACAATATATATGTTTATTTTACTTTGTATTAATTCGATTAATACAATCCCATCATTTAGATAATCACATTATCTAGAATTATCCTTCTCACACTAACATTACAGAAAATGCAGTATGAACAGGAAAAATAGAATGCACACATACGCCATCCGCATTCACCACAGGGCCCCGTCATCCACCGTTAGGTTACTTAACTAATGGCGGAGCGGGGTCAGGGCTAACACAGGTGCAAAATGTATATAGAATTTATTATATTTACTATATATCGCACGCGCGCGCGCGCGCGCACACACACACACACACATATATATATATATATCATACGCAATTAATCACATTACAGCATGTGAAAAAACAACATCACAGAGTTGGAATGGTCGGATCACCTAAGAATCCGTGTTTCGTTCGAGCCAACAAACGATACACGAAATTCCCCGGTCACGTGAATAACCCGTGCGTAGCCAAAAGTAGACCCCTACGAGTGCGGCAAGTCATTCACCAATTTAAGAAACGAGGCAATCCGGTATCATCGCCATGATGGGGCCACCCAGCACTTTCTCGAATCCGATGACTTGAGCAGCCCACCAATCCTAGAATCGAGTGATCCGGTCTCAACTCCTTGAGATGGTGCCCCGCTGTAATTTAGAACCCATCTGCCCGTGCGCTTCTCCGTGGGGTATTCCTAATACTTATATTAATACAACGGTAACATCGATCGCAACCTGATCGAGTCCCAACAAATAATAATACAAATAGTGGAAACGATGGCCACATGTCGATCGCTCATCCCGAATAAAAGAATATAAATTTGGCTACAACATGAATGAAATGATAAACACATTACACAATACACACGGGTCTATTCATTTCGCAACAATCCAAACCAAACCAAACAAAGCAAACCAACATCTCAAACTCACTTGTGCAGCCCCATCAAATTGATCACATCAATTCGGCGACGTTAAACACCGCATATCACATATGCCATCGCATTAACAAGGTTAAACTCTTTAACCGCATCAATACGAAACCCAAAGCCAACGAATCCCAAAACCCGTGAAGCCGAAATCGAATTTCCAAAATCTAAAATTCAAGATCAGCCCCAGCCCCAAAACACCGCCATTTCTTTCATGAATCAAAACCCAAATAACCCAAAATCTATCCGAGACATCAGGAGGAGCTCGGGAACGACCCATGAGGCCCCGGGGGGCATTAGGTGGGGGCTCCAACCCATGGCCACAAAATTGTGGCCATGGGTTGGCTGCTGGGACAGCAAGCGCGTAGCTGTGTGCTTGGTGTCCTAGTGCTACACCCGAGACCATTTCATGATGGTATCGGGTATGAGATCCCATGTAATCCCTTGAGGACATCCATGGGGTCGCTCCCGAACCGCCATGTGGCTCTCACTCCGAATTGAGAGCTCCAGAATGCGAGTTATTTGCAAAAATAGTTACTAGTTTGGAACAGTTTTTCAAACAGAAACTGTTTGTTTTGTAAAAAGGTTTTGGAAATTCAAATGACCATAAACCAATTGCAAGTATTTGATTTGGCTTTGATACCATGTAAGTGGACGAGGGTTAGGGTCGTGACAATCATGACCACAGCAAAATTTGAAAAACAACAATTGTACAAAGCATAACCCTAATCCATCAGCAAGATCATCAAATACAATACAATATGCAAACTAAAAAAGAGTAGAGACACGCTAAAACCTTCGTAGCATGTCCCGCTGATCCCGGAAGACCCCGTCTAGACTTTGTGAACTCCCGGACCCGTCTGAACGCCGACCGCCTCACCGTAGATGATCCGCGTTGAAAGCAGCTTGTCCGAGCTCCAACTCCATCACCGGGCAGAGAAACTTCCTCCAGAGGCTAGCAAGGTGTAGAGGAAGACGATGTGAATGATGGGTACTCACTTTTTTTGTCACTCCCTCACCATGGCTATATTTTCCATTAACCTAGAGAGCAAAAGCTCTAGTGAAGAGGAAGAAGATGAAGTATTTTTGATGGCTTGAAAAATAATGAATTAAGTTAATTCATTTTTTCCACCCATGTCATACTAATATGACATGAGTCACTCTCTCACACATACACACTCTCTCTCTCTATTTCATGTGTGTGTCTGTAACGTTTTAAAAATAATTAAATAAATAAAATCGTTTAAGTGAATTTTCTGATTTTCGGTAAAATAAAAAGTATTTTTCGTAAAACATAACCATAATTATTTTTCATTATAAATTTAAAAAGACCTATTTTAATCATGTAATTACTAGTAAATGGTGTTTATTTAGTCACTTATAAATTTTTAGTTTAATGAAATATTTTTCCTAAATTAATTATTTTAAATATTAACATAAGCTTTTAATTATACATTAAATGGGTGCAAATTTCAAATTGCAATGGGTTAATTTGTCAAAGGTGAATCATGACACTTTAAAACAAGTGTGTATCATGGAAAAATTCCTTCTCAAAACTCTCCATGGTTCTAGAATTTTTCTAGCTTTTATTTAGAAAAGAAAAATGAATAAAATCAAATAAATGTGAAAAGACTTAAAGGAAATGATTTATTCAAGTGGTTTCTACACAATTCTACACTCATTTCTCTTTCTCTTTCCACTTCTCCTCATGTGTCCGAAACCTCATAGTGGCAGCCCCAATTATTCCCAACTCCTCATCTCATCAAAAATCATCCAAAAATTCATCAAAAATCCAAAAATAAAACCACAAAATCCTAATAAATTCATACCCTCTATTCTTTGCTCTTCTTTGCATGGATTTTGGAGATGAAAAGCACTCATTTTGGAGGCTCATTTTCATGTTTGGATTTTATGTTGTGGAGATATAAATCTTTTTCTTTTGATTTATTTTTATTAGATGTTTCTTTTAAGCATAATTAGATTTATTAAATTAATTCTATTTGCAAATTTTAAAATTCAAGTTAGGGTTGTAAATTCAAGTTGTGGTTTTATTAATTCATTAGGGTTATAATAACTTGTTTAACACTTTTAGAATTGGAAAATCTTGCATGGTTGTTGAATGATAATTTGTTCATTTAAATTTGTTTAAATTAAATATTTTTGCTAACTAAGTTTCTATAAAACATATATATTGGTGTTAATAAATTATAATTTATATTTTTATCACTATATTGTGGTTTTAATGAGAGTATTAACTTTTTAGTGGAATGGAAAACTTAATTTGGTTACTAGTTTCTATTAATAATTGGGAAATTGTAAGAAAAATGCTATTTTTGCTAACTAGAATTTGGAAATTCTTAAATAAATGAGATTTAAAATATAATTTATGGTTTCATTATATCATTATGATTATGAATTGTAGTTTAATACATTAATTCATGCAAAATCAAGTTTGTTGTGGAATTGTGGAATATTGCTTATAAGATGTTGAAAATTTATAAAGGTTGCAAACTAGGAATTTTGGTATAAATACAAATTTGTGTAATAAAAATATAGTAATGGGTTGTATAGTCTAGTTATGCTATTTAATGAGTTTTATAACCATTGGTTTCATTTAAATGTCAAGTTTTGAAGTAAAACGGTAAATTGGCATCTTCGGGTTTTACGAAATCGGGCGATTTGATGGATTTTAGGGTTTCGATGAATTAAATCATGTTTTATATTATAAGTAAAGAGTTTTAAAACTATGAGTTGTGTGTTGATATTTATCTCGATTAATCGGAGTTTGTACGCCGATATCGAGCGATATTTGGTTCTTTTGCGTGAACGGGACATAGGTTTTAACCTATGCGTGTTCAGCGTGTCGTTTTGGATTTTTGTCCGTGATTTAGTTTACGATACTATATATGTTTGCATATAGGTACCCCTCACGTGGACTGCGGAAGATGAAGAAGAGGATGGCGACACCGTCTTCGGCAGACATGGACCAGGTGAGTAGATGTGTATCTACGGGGGGAAGTCGGGTGGATGGCGTTTAGCATCCCCGCAAACGTAAAATATGAATAAGTACTTATTATCATTAGGAAGCCAGACGTGACCTTAGAATTTCGGTGAGTAGGGCCCTAGTAGTGACCTTAGGTTGGACTAGATTGATTTAGAAAGACCTTACCCGAAGATGAATATCTTGGAGGAGATTCATAGGTTTCAGGTAGATACACACACGCACACACTGAGACTCGACGTGGTGTATACGTGTATGTATATATATATGTATAGGACTAGGTGTAGGTATATATATATATATACATAATACGTATATATGATACAAGGATGTGATATGATACACGGGAATGAAACAGTATAGCTGGGCTTGATGCCGTGATTCTTGACTATACGGTCGTATTATGATATTAGCAGATCATTAAAAAAATGATATAATGAATAGGTATACATAGATAATAAAGGGTGGTGATGATATAGAGGTACATGGGACTCTAAAATAGCACCCGAACCGTAACATGTGATTGATATTCTGATATGTTATATGCGTGACTTGATCAAGATATGATATATGTGACACGACATTTCTGGGGATAAATTAACGATGTATATTTATGCTGACAATGATATATGATTGATGTATGCGATTACAGTATAATACCTTGATCATGACATGTGTTGATGATGATATTATATGAATGATGAGACATGTAGGTGATACTTGACCCGTACCCCGATATTGGGATGTCGTACGATGGATTTTACCGTACGAGGCATAGATGTGATGATTGATCCGCACTCTTGTTTCGAGGAAACCGTACTACGTACGTGACGCTATTGATGCTGGATCGCCGACTATTAGAGATATAGACTCAGACTTTAGGTGTACCCTTATTTCTTATCGACTAGTTTCTTAGGTTTAGTTCCTTAGGAGGTTAGATGGACACTAGTTTAGGCTCAAGTCATATAGTTGTAGTTATACTTGTATATCACAGATGAATGGTTATTACACATCAGTCTTACATTCATACCGTAATCATAATGTGCATGTTCATACATATGTTTCTATAATCAGCATAAAACTTTGCCTGTAGGACACCAGCACCATTACCGATGATGCGCATCTTCCACGCACACTTATTTACCGGCTCACACACATCATCATCGGTAATTGCTATGTCACGTACACTTTAGTTCATATTATCTTTTATTGATACAATCAGCTAACAGCTAGATCGATATAATATTGTGATTACTTTCTGGTGTTAGTATAGACATGGTATTTATTACTTAGACATTTCATGCATTTGCATTTTCATGTTATCATGCATTATTATGGGGCATATGCCGACACTTTTCATATACTTACTCATGATTTGGGATTTTGGATTTCTATGAGATTTCTGGATTTTGGGGAAAACCGCAAAAATATATAAAAACTTCTTTCTCTCTCCTCCTCTCTTTTTAAAACATAAGATGCGGTTTTCTCGTGATGTATATGTCGTCCACCATGAGATTTCATGTTTTCTGTTGGATTTCGAGACCCGATTCGAGGAGTGGATGAACCGTCTCGAGTACATAGTGGGCCCGGTATGGTACCCCGGGGTAAGAAGACCGAGTTGTAGACGATGAGCCTGGCAGGGGAAGGCTACCTACCGGTGATGTCTGGCGCGGCGGATATCCGGAGGATACCGACCGTTGTCGTGAGATTTGATGATATGGGCCGATCCGGACTGACGGAGCACGAGATATTGAGACTATGAGACATTGAGATTATGAGGTATTGAGAATTGAGATTTACATGCTTGTGTCGATGCTTGACACGGATTTCCATGGATTTCATTGTTGATATTTCAGATTTTTATACACATTTTACTATGATAAAAGTTAAAGATTTCTTATACAGATATACCTAGATTTCAGGATTGGTCATTTTACATTCATGGTGCATGCATACTCATTCATATGACATAGTACTATATGAGGCACTGACACGAGCACGGAGTATTTGCATTTACACGTAGCTTCTTATCCTATCTTACTTGATGACTAGGAGTATATTAGTATATTATTATGACCTAGGATAGCGTCGTGCATTCGATTTCTTTTCGTAGATGTCTTCTACTCACGAGTCGACTCACCCCCGTTGTGCCAAATTTTATTACAGGTTGATGTACAGTGTCCCTTGGCAGTTGCTGGCACATCATTTTCATTCCGGGTGATTTGCACGGTAGGTTGGTTCATTTGTATCTGAACCGCCGTTGTATTTTTATTAATTCATTTGTATCTAGAAAGCTCCATCAACCAAACTTGTATTATTTGATAGATTACTGGACCATTTATTTATTTTGACCTTAGAGTCGCGTGTATTATTCTGATTTGGTGGATTTGTTTTCTTTTGAGTTTTGAGGCTCGCCCTTTGGCGTTATATATTATTGTGCTTGTTGTGGTTGTTTCTGCCTGTTGGCGTTGAGCTAGCTCCCGTTTGGGCATGCTTTTTATTGTTTATGTATATTATACTTGTTGTACCCGTTTGGGGCCAGTTTTTACAGAGGAGACTCTGCCGAAATTTTTGGGAAAATTTGCTGATGCTTTTAAACTTGTTTTCTTCATGTTTTCTTTTACTTCTTCTTCTTTTATATGGTTTAGATTTTTGGGCTTCGGCTTACTTAGGTTACGTTGCGCCTCTAGACGTTTCGTAATCTAAGTGCCGGTCACGTTCCGTACTTTCGGGTCGTGACAAAGTTGGTATCAGAGCGATAGGTTTAACCTTGTATAAGTGTAGGTGACCCTTGGTTGATGGAGTAGGCGATTTAGGTAGAGTAACGTACCGTGGGTATGGTCCGCGGCATACTTACGATACGCTACTCTGCTTATGGAGCCTTAGGATGTACATTTCTTTGCACCGTATTTCATTCGTTCTTTTTATCTATCTTCGTCGATGTCGGAGGGTGGTTTCTGTTACCACGGTCGCACGGGCAGAGGGAGCTGCGGCTCGAACGCGATAACCATTAGGGTATTGGTTATTCTTGAGGATTGAAGCATTGCTTAGCGTGCGGACGAAGGGTATTCAGATGCCGTCCAGACGAAGTTAAAGGGTTCGAACGATTATCAGAAAACCATTTTCCCAAGTTTAAGGTATTCGGAAGAACATGCAGGTATTTCGATGGACCCTCTAGAAGAATGAAACCCTAACTAGACATAATGACCACGAGAACGCCCTTGAACATTAGGGTTTACGGCAGTTCCGTGGTGCCATTAGTGAGCCTTGGGTTTTCCCTTCTACGGCTGGACCATCGATGCTGGGGTATGTACCGGATATTTTTAAATTGTACTTGAGTGTTGAGCTCTCGGGGAATTATGGGATTTTGATGGATCGATCGAAAAGTTTAATGTAGTCCGGATATCAGGTGAAGGGATCGACTACGTGGGAGACTCTAGATATGAGTATTGCCGTTGGTAGCGCAGTTAGCACAGGTACGAAGAGACGAGTTCGAAGCAATCGACATCATAGGAAAGAGGCGCACATTGACGATAGTGTTTACGATTGCGATTTGGTGATTTGAATTTCATATTTCCGTTGGTTGGATTTTGGTATTTGAGGATTTTGTTCTACGATTGGTATTTCTTATGTGTACTTTCATTATATTCTATGCATGTTTCATATATCGGTTGTATTGATGTTGTTTTGTACATACCCAGTGCACTTGATTTGGTTTTAATACATTTTGAGATTTTGATTTGATTTCTTGCATATGGTTATACATGATTTCGACATATGCTTCAACCTAGTTTCCATGCATTTTCGTACTCTGATTTTGATTTTGATATTCAGTGTATGTTTTCGTGCACCATGTGCACCTGATTAGGATTCTTGCGCATACTTGGCGCACTTGATGCGATTTTGTGCACACCAGATGCACTAAATCGGGGTTTTGTGCAGATTAGATGCACCTGATATTGAGTCGTGCACGCCCGTTGCACTTGACAGATGTTTTTGGTGCACACCTGTTGCACTTAGTTTTATTTTTGTGTGAATCTGTGGCATCTGTATTTGGTTTTGATTTCAGTGCGCACCGGACGTACATGATATTTTTTTTTTTGATGTGATTGGGATTGATTTCAGTTTGATCAGTATATTTTTATAATCATTACTATTGATTTAGTAATCTGGCGGGACGTGTATGTTAAATAAAAGATATATATATATATAGCTATTTTTTTAAATAAACGTCCGCTACTTATGCCGTGACACGTGCATCACACGGCGATTTTCAAAAGGGGTTTTTGCATATTTCTTTATCCAGATATTTGGACGGTTTTCCTATAATGCGCACTATATATAAGTTATAGATTGATGTATATTATGATGGTTTTCATATTGGGTTTTGATATTTTATTCTCGCCATAACTCCGATTATTGCGTTATGCTTGACGGAGTTGATTTTAGTTATTTATTGATGATTTCGGAGCCCCGACGATTTGAGTGTTTTGCTAAATGTTTTAGTATTTGGAGGGGGAGTTTTGATTTAAATTCGGGGACCGAATTTTGTAAAGGGGGGAAGATTGTAACGTTTTAAAAATAATTAAATAAATAATTAAATAAATAAAATCGTTTAAGTGAATTTTCTGATTTTCGGTAAAATAAAAAGTATTTTTCGTAAAACATAACCATAATTATTTTTCATTATAAATTTAAAAAGAACTATTTTAATCATGTAATTACTAGTAAATGGTGTTTATTTAGTCACTTATAAATTTTTAGTTTAATGAAATATTTTTCCTAAATTAATTATTTTAAATATTAACATAAGCTTTTAATTATACATTAAATGGTTGCAAATTTCAAATTGCAATGGGTTAATTTGTCAAAGGTGAATCATGACACTTTAAAACAAGTGTGTATCATGCAAAAATTCCTTCTCAAAACTCTCCATGGTTCTAGAATTTTTCTAGCTTTTATTTAGAAAAGAAAAATGAATAAAATCAAATAAATGTGAAAAGACTTAAAGGAAATGATTTATTCAAGTGGTTTCTACACAATTCTACACTCATTTCTCTTTCTCTTTCCACTTCCCCTCATGTGGCCGAAACCTCATAGTGGCAGCCCCAATTTTTCCCAACTCCTCATCTCATCAAAAATCATCCAAAAATTCATCAAAAATCCAAAAATAAAACCACAAAATCCTAATAAATTCATACCCTCTATTCTTTGCTCTTCTTTGCATGGATTTTGGAGATGGAAAGCACTCATTTTCATGTTTGGATTTTATGTTGTGGAGGTATAAATCTTTTTCTTTTGATTTGTTTTTATTAGATGTTTCTTTTAAGCATAATTAGATTTATTAAATTAATTCTATTTGCAAATTTTAAAATTCAAGTTAGGGTTGTAAATTCAAGTTTTGGTTTTATTAATTCATTAGGGTTATAATAACTTGTTTAATATTTTTAGAATTGGAAAATCTTGCATGGTTGTTGAATGATAATTTGTTCATTTAAATTTGTTTAAATTAAATATTTTTGCTAACTAAGTTTCTATAAAACATATATATTGGTGTTAATAAATTATAATTTATATTTTTATCACTATATTGTGGTTTTAATGAGAGTATTAACTTTTTAGTGGAATGGAAAACTTAATTTGGTTACTAGTTTCCATTAATAATTGGGAAATTGTAAGAAAAATGCTATTTTTGATAACTAGAATTTGGAAATTCTTAAATAAATGAGATTTAAAATATAATTTATGGTTTCATTATATCATTATGATTATGAATTGTAGTTTAATACATTAATTCATGCAAAATCAAGTTTGTTGTGAAATTGTGGAATATTGCTTATAAGATGTTGAAAATTTATAAAGGTTGCAAACTAGGAATTTTGGTATAAATACAAATTTGTGTAATAAAAATATAGTAATGGGTTGTATAGTCTAGTTATGCTATTTAATGAGTTTTATAACCATTGGTTTCATTTAAATGTCAAGTTTTGAAGTAAAACGGTAAATTGGTATTTTCGGGTTTTACGAAATCGGGCGATTTGATGGATTTTAGGGTTTCGATGAATTAAATCATGTTTTATATTATAAGTAATGAGTTTTAAAACTATGAGTTGTGTGTTGATATTTATCTCGATTAATCGGAGTTTGTACGCCGATATCGAGCGATATTTGGTTCTTTTGCGTGAACGGGACATAGGTTTTAACCTATGCGCGTTCAGCGCGTCGTTTTGGACTTTTGTCCGTGATTTAGTTTACGATACTATATATGTTTGCGTATAGGTACCCCTCACGTGGACTGGGGACGATGAAGAAGAGGATGGCGACACCGTCTTCGGCAGACATGGACCAGGTGAGTAGATGTGTATCTACGGGGGGAAGTCGGGTGGATGGCGTTTAGCACCCCCGCAAACATAGAATATGAATAAGTACTTATTATCATTAGGAAGCCAGACGTGACCTTAGAATTTCGGTGAGTAGGGCCCTAGTAGTGACCTTAGGTTGGACTAGATTGATTTAGAAAGACCTTACCCGAGGATGAATATCTTGGAGGTGATTCGTAGGTTTCAGGTAGATACACACACGCACACACTGAGACTCGACGTGGTGTATACGTGTATGTATATATATATATATATGTATAGGACTAGGTGTAGGTATATATATATATATATACATAATACGTATATATGATACAAGGATGTGATATGATACACGGGAATGAAACAGTATAGCTGGGCTTGATGCCGTAATTCTTGACTATACGGTCGTATTATGATATTAGCAGATCATTAAAAAAATGATATAATGAATAGGTATACATAGATAATAAAGGGTGGTGATGATATAGAGGTACATGGGACTCTAAAATAGCACCTGAACCGTAACATGTGATTGATAGTCTGATATGTTATATGTGTGACTTGATCAAGATATGATATATGTGACACGACATTTCTGGGGATAAATTAACGATGTATATTTATGCTGACAATGATATATGATTGATGTATGCGATTACAGTATAATACCTTGATCATGACATGTGTTGATGATGATATTATAAGAATGATGAGACATGTAGGTGATACTTGACCCGTACCCCGATATTGGGATGTCGTACGATGGATTTTACCGTACGAGGCATAGATGTGATGATTGATCCGCACTCTTGTTTCGAGGAACCGTACTACGTACGTGACGCTATTGAGACTGGATCGCCGACTATTAGAGATATAGACTCAGACTTTAGGTGTACCCTTATTTCTTATCGACTAGTTTCTTAGGTTTAGTTCCTTAGGAGGTTAGATGGACACTAGTTTAGGCTCGAGTTATATAGTTGTAGTTATACTTGTATATCACAGATGAGTGGTTATTACACATCCGTCTTACATTCATACCGTAATCATAATGTGCATGTTCAAACATATGTTTCTATAATCAGCATAAAACTTTGCCTGTAGGACACCGGCACCATTACCGATGATGCACATCTTCCACGCACACTTATTTGCCGGCTCACACACATCATCATCGGTAATTGCTATGTCACGTACACTTTAGTTCATATTATCTTTTATTGATACAATCAGCTAACAGCTAGATCGATATAATATTGTGATTACTTTCTGGTGTTAGTATAGACATGGTATTTATTACTTAGACATTTCATGCATTCGCATTTTCATGTTATCATGCAGTATTATGGGGCATATGCCGACACTTTTCATATACTTACTCATGATTTGGGATTTTGGATTTCTATGAGATTTCTGGATTTTGGGGAAAACCGCAAAAATATATAAAAACTTCTTTCTCTCTCCTCCTCTCTTTTTAAAACATAAGATGCGGTTTTCTCGTGATGTATGTGTCGTCCACAATGAGATTTCATGTTTTCTGTTGGATTTCGAGACCCGATTCGAGGAGTGGATGAACCGTCTCGGGTACATGGTGGGCCTGGTATGGTACCCCGGGGTAAGAAGATCGAGTTGTAGACGATGAGCCTGGCAGGGGAAGGCTACCTACCGGTGATGTCTGGCGCGGTGGATATCCGGAGGATACCGACCGTTGTCGTGAGATTTGATGATATGGGCCGATGCGGACTGACGGAGCCCGAGATATTGAGACTATGAGACATTGAGATTATGAGGTATTGAGACTTGAGATTTACATGCTTGTGTCGATGCTTGACACGGATTTCCATGGATTTCATTGTTGATATTTCAGATTTCTATACACATTTTACTATGATAAAAGTTAAAGATTTCTTATACAGATATACCTAGATTTCAGGATTGGTCATTTTACATTCATGGTGCATGCATACTCATTCATATGACATAGTACTATATGAGGCACTGACACGAGCACGGAGTATTTGCATTTACACGTAGCTTCTTATCCTGTCTTACTTGATGACTAGGAGTATATTAGTATATTATTATGACCTTGGATAGCGTCGTACATTCGATTTCTTTTCGTAGATGTCTTCTACTCACGAGTCGACTGACCCCCGTTGTGCCAAATTTTATTACAGGTTGATGTACAGGGTCCCTTGGCAGTTGCTGGCACATCATTTTCATTCCGGGTGATTTGCACGGTAGGTTGGTTTATTTGTATCTGAACCGCCGTTGTATTTTTATTAATTCATTTGTATCTAGAAAGCTCCATCAACCAAACTTGTATTATTTGATAGATTACTGGACCATTTATTTATTTCGACCTTAGAGTCGCGTGTATTATTCTGATTTGGTGGATTTGTTTTCTTTTGAGTTTTGAGCATCGCCCTTTGGCGTTGTATATTATTGTGCTTGTTGTGGTTGTTTCCGCCTGTTGGCGTTGAGCTAGCTCCCGTTTGGGCATGCTTTTTATTATTTATGTATATTATACTTGTTGTACCCGTTTGGGGCTAGTTTTTACAGAGGAGACTCTGCCGAAATTTTTGGGAAAATTTGCTGATGCTTTTAAACTTGTTTTCTTCATGTTTTCTTTTACTTCTTCTTTTATATGGTTTAGATTTTTGGGCTTCGGCTTACTTAGGTTACGTTGCGCCTCTAGACGTTTCGTAATCTAAGTGCTGGTCATGTTCCGTACTTTCGGGTCGTGACAGTGTCACACACACAAGAGAGAGGGTAGGTCTCGAGTTCATTTCGACTCCTGGATTGGCTTAAAGCGAAATTTTTTTGGGACTTCAGAAAACTAGATTTTCAGTTTTTGGAAAATTGAAAGTGTTTGCTAATTGTGCGCGGAATTCCAACGTCGTAGTTTTGGTTACATATTTTTGTGATGTGTATATATGTTCTTGAACGTATTCTAATCGCTATGCGTCGATTAGAAGGGGTTGCACATATCTTGTTAGTTATATGTATGCCCTAGAGGCCATTATTGTATATATGATGTATATTATAGTGGATGCTTGGACATATATAGAGAGGAATTTCTTTCTCGACATGATAGTATGCTATCTGGTTGCTCTTTGTCTTAACATGTAGACTTGTATTGTGATACTGTCTTACTCTCACTTGTTGATAAAGCCCTTAGGATGTGTACTTGACTACCAGGACTATAATGAATATCATACTAGTGGGGCCAAGGTAGTCCACAAGTACATCCTTTAATTATTCATAGTTGAAGGTATATCGAGACAGGGCATCGATATTCCAGAGTAGACTAGCGTATACGCTTCTTGACCCATATGATGGACGATGGATGATGCCACATCCATTGGTGTTTGAAATCAAAGATGGTATACGGGTGCTCAGTGCAGACTGGGTACACTAAACAGGACTCGCCGAGGACTCCTATGTGGTAGTATACCTATCGTCAGATAGCAGTCCTCTGGTGACACTGGTACAGGTTAGTCTATAGACCCGAGATCGTCATGGAGTCTTGTGCGGCTCCCACTGTGCTTTGATTTCCTCCCTACCATGCTCAAAGGATACGTGCAAACAGGTGGATTTTGGATACAGTCCCGAATCGCATGGAGGCAATGAGCGATAGGAGGGGTTTCGTTTCTCCCGGTATTGGGGGTTGATGTTGCGCTATGCTCGATTGGCTATAACTGGAAGTCCCTAGCCAGGGCTTCTTATGAGATTTACTTGTTAGTGTATATGCCCTAGAGGCCATTACTGTATCATACTAGTTTGTATATTACTTAATGGAAGCTTGGGATATTCACAGTTGTATATACAATCTTGCTCGAAATGGTAGTATGCTACCTGGTTTGTCTCTGCTTTAATATGTGCATGTGTTTCTTTTAGCATATTGCTGGTATACATATTAGTAGAGCCCTTAGGATCTTTGCTTGATTACCAGCGTTGTGATGGCGCTCGCACTCGTGGGAGCTGGGTAATCTATAAGCACATCCTTATACAGGTCCCTGGTCGTTGGACTATCGAGACAGGGCATCGATACTCCGGAGTAGACTAGCGTATGCGCTTCTCATCCCAGTGTGGGAGACGGTCTGTCCCACAGCCGTTAGTACGTCGTACTTGGGATAGTATGCGGGTGCTCGTTAGGTTACGAGTACACTGGACAGGACTCGTCGGGAACTGTTGGTTGGTAATATACCTATCGTCAGTTATCAGTTCCCAGGTGACATGAGTACAGCTTAGTCCGCTGACTTGACACTGTCACTTCGCCTCGAGTGTGTTCCCACTGCACTTTGATTACTACCCTACCACGGCTTGAAGGAGTCGTGCAAACAGGTAGTTTTTGGGTGCAGTCCCGAAGCACTTGGAGGCAGTGACGGTTAGACAGGATTCGTCTCTCCCGGTATTGGGGGTTGACATCGCGCTGTGTCCAGGAGAGCCATTACACGAGTAGTCCCTGGCCAGGGCAAGCGAGATATACTGGTAGGTTTCCAGTGTTATCTCAGGGTGTTCTGGGCTACACTCCGACACGACTTGTACCGCTATTAGGGGACTGACGTTCACCGCCCCCCTAGGCCCGCCATGCGATGTATCAGACGAACAGACCGGACTGTACGGAGACTGTCACATACAGGCTCAGTAGGAGTGCAGATGGGGTTCACCTCGTCAGTCTTCTTATCGACATCTACCTGGGGACCGTTACGTACAGCTAGTGCCGCTTGCGGTCTGTGGTTAAACCCACTTCCAGCGTAGTGTCGAGTCTTTAGAGTCCCACACAGAGAGCTATTCGCCTTTAGGCTAAATGAGTAGAGGTCGCATGGTTTTGCGACAGGGTTCGTTCACATTCGCGCACTTGTGCACGTTTGCTGTCCGGACAGTTTATACTAGCGGGCTTTGGTTTAAGCCGGATCCTAGTATATGATTTGAGATTGGTTTTTCTCATTGTGTTCGTGTTCCTCGGATCACGAATGCGGGTGCGTATGCACAGTTGCTTGAGATTGAGGGAGAGGACCTTGATTAGGGTTAATGGCTATTGTCATTTTATTAACCCTAATATTTATGTGTGTGTTATTGTTAATTAGTAATTAGTTTAATAATTATCCATGGTTGTGGTTGTTGACCATTTGACTTCTTTGACTTGTTGACCTAGGTTGACACTTTGACCATCATCATTTCTTTTGGAAGATGCTTTTTGATCTTTGCAATTTGAAATGATAATGGTCATGTCATGATTTACTATGATAATTATCTAGCTAATTATTCAATTAAATTAATTCACACATATTAGTGAGAATGGCTCTATTATTTTCTCATTCTCTCATATCATTTCTCTCTCTTGTTCATCCTCTCCCTCAAGCTCTCTCCCTCTCATGTGTTGAGAAACAAAAAGCTTGAGAAAAACCTTCACTTGATCTTCTCTACTCTCTTCTAGGGTTCAAGTCTTAGCATTTCTTGCACTCTAGTTACTCCTAGCTTGGAGTTGAAGCTAAAGGTCGAGGCTTTCGGGTGGATCCTTCTTTGACGGGAGAAGACAAGCAAGGTGACCTCTTTCTACCATTCCTAGGAGCAAGGAGAGAAGGACTAAAGACCAAAGGTATAACCTTTCCATCACTTAGCTACTTTGTAGTTAGGGTTAGCAAGTTTATGTTTAGCAAAGATCCTTAAAGCATAGTCCATGTTGCCTATAGTTGATAAAAATCAAATTTTTATTATGTTTTCCGCCTCCCCGTAAGCACAGGGGTGGGCAACACGGACTTACATTACTGATAAGTGTTATCAGTAGTTTCTCAAACCAGATATCGGCATGACTTATCACGTTGCTAGGGTCTGACGATTTCCACCCCTAGACCTGATATGCGATATATCAGAAGAAGAGACCGGATTGTACAGTAGTGTTACTGATAGGTTTCATGGAGACTATGGACAAGCTTGCTTGTTGATCTTCATATCGCTCAATACCCGGGTAGCCGTTACGTCCAGCTAGTACCGCTGACGGCTTGTAGGTGATTGATATGATCATCACCTACTACTGGCGTATTGAAGAGTCTTTAGAGTCCCATACAGAAATTCCCTGGTTCAAGCGAAACGAAGTAGGACACATATGTGATATGTGTGTGGGCATGCTTAAATATGAGTATGTGATATCATATTGTAATCTAGCAGTTATCTGTTATCAGTTCGGTTATATATGATATAACCAGATTGTCGAATCAATTGTTGATTTGATAATGTGATATACAGATAAATGATATTAGTCGGTCATATGTGATATAATCGGATTATTAAATCAAGTGTTGATTTAATAATGTGATATATATTATATGTGATATAATTATATCTTAACTAATATCTTTAGCTCACTAATTATTCTTCATTATATATATATATATATATATATATATATTAATATGTATGATATATATATATATATATATATATTTAAAATAATGAAGCATGGCATATGAATTTCTATTTTGTGAAAATATAAATGAGGTGGAAAATGAGAGCATGGTTGCAAGCATGGGATTTACTTTTGTTTATTCATCTTGACTCACTATTCAAGCATGGTTGCAATTTTATATTGCATAATTCCATACTTGATGGAGTGAGGGGTCAAGAGTTGCCATTCATTCAAGCTTCATTCTCAACACTTAGCCATTTTCTTGAATTGCTCTCATGGTTGCTCTCTAGCTTCTTCTTCTTCCTCATGTCATGGTTCAAGCTTCAACCTTCACATGTGATGTGAACCATGAAGCTTGAACAAAAACTTGTGATCTTTTAACATCCTCTACTTTACCATCCTACACTTAACTAGTGATCGAGTGTAGCGTGTTTCCTATGCTAAAAAGTTTAGTGTAGAGGTAGCTTGAGTTGGAGGGACTTCGCGTGGATCATTTTCGGCACGAAGGTCATCGGAGGAAGCTCATCCAAAGCCTCAAGTGGAGTCGTGGGACTACTACACGGAGCATGTGAAGTGAAGGACCAGTCTACAAAGATTGCATTCCTTGTTCACTTGATGTAAAGTTGTTTACATTCTTGTATCTGTAAGTGCACGGCGGCGCCCCGGCCATCAATCCGACGCCGGAATGCGGAAACGAAACTTTTACGAAACTTGTAAACCGGCACCACCGCGCACTTTAAACCCGGATCGGGCCATTAACCTAATGCTAGCAAACTATAAAATGGGAAGGAAGCTATACCGAGCAATCCGTGTCCTTCGGTCTTCGGCCTCCACCCCGATCTCCTCGCGGAATCTCCGGTGTTCATCTCCTTGTCGGAACGGACACCACATCGCCGGGTTCTTTTACGGGCTCCCACCTCTGGACCGAGGCAACTCGAGCATGAAGTTGGCGAGTCGACGTGCCCAAGGATGCTGTAGATGAAGTGTAGAATCCATTGTCTCAATGGGGGTATGAAGTTGCCTTAATGGATGGAGGTGAAGAATGAACTATGGAGAGAGGTGAGGAAATTTGTAATGAGCCAAATGATATGAATAATTTCCTCACACCAAAAATGAATCCCTCCTTCTCCTCAAATGTGGCCGGCCATGTAAAATGGGAGAGTGAAAAATACTAGGGAGGTGAGCACAAGAAGAGGTAAGGGTAAGCATAAGAAAAGGTGTTGATAATGAGGGATTAATGTCACACCAAAGCCAAATCAATTCACATCTCATTAATGCAAACCATGATGAGAAAAATGGAATCAAAGATGCTAGTATTATCATAATCTCTCCATTTACAAGAAACCCCTCCATAATTGCTAATTTACATATTTGCAAATTAGCCCCTCCATCAGAAAAATCCGGCCATGAAGGAACAAAGGAAAACTGGCCGAAACGGAATGCAAACTGGCAACTTCAAAAAACTGATCCCGTAATAAATTACAGGAAAACCCCACGACTGTATATACATACCTGCATTTGTATTCCCACTGAATACAAATGCAATGAGACAAAATCTACACTGTACAATACTAGGATACGGCTTAAACCAAAGCCCGCTAGTATAATCCGTCCGATCATGATCCGTGCAATACCGCACATACATAATCAAACCCTGCCATATCTCCATACGTCCTCTACAGCGTTTCTCCCGAAACTTGAGAAAATGGTCTGTGGGAGACTCTAAAGACTCGTCAATACTTTGGTTGTGGATTTAACCACTAGCACGTCAGAGGTATTAGCCATACGTAACGGGCTACCAGGTATTGACCAAAAGGGACGTCGATGAGCGAACTCATCCTGACACCCTACTGAGCTTGTCAGTGACAATATCCGTACAGTCCGGTCCGTTCGTCTATGAGCATCGCATGGCGGGCCTAGGGGGTTGGTAAAAGTCAGACCCCCAAAAGCGGTACAAGTCGTGTCGGAGTGTAGCCCAGAACACCCTGAGATACTACTGGAATACCTACCAGTAAATCTCTTGCCTTGGCCAAGGACTTCGTGTAATGGCTCTCCTAGACACAGCGCGACCTCACCCCTAATACCGGGAGAGACGAACCCCTGAATATCCGCTCACTGCCTCCATGTGGCTCGGGACTGTACCCAACTAAAACCTGTTTGCACGACTCCTTTGAGCATGGTAGGGTAGTAATCAAAGTACAGTGGGAACTCACACGAGGCAAATGACGATATCAGGTCGATGAACTAACCTGTACACATGTCACCTGGGAACTGCTATCTGACGTCTGGTATATGACCAACTAGCATGTTCCCGGCGAGTCCTGTCCGGTGTACTCATAACCCAATGAGCACCTGTATACATTTTTGGTGAACCAACTGACACCAGTGGCTTGTGAGACCAGACACCGCCCCTCGTCAGGGTCTCGACTGTATACACTAGTCTACTCTGGAGAATCGATGCCCTATCTCGAAACTCCCACGACTAGGGACCTTTTAAGGATGTGCTTATAGACCTCAGCTCCCACGTATATGATCGCCATCATACTGCTGGCCGTCAAGCAAGAATCCTAAGGGCTCTATCAACGTGCAATAGTGACCTGTAAGGTCACCTAAAGCAGTACACGATGATAAAGATAAACCAGATAGCATACTATCATCTTGAGTAAGACTGTCCTATCGGCATAGGTCCTCTCTCAATCATTGCAATCACGTGCCTGTGATCCAATAATTGACTCTGAGGGCACTATCTCCAACAGTATCGTCTAATTCTCTAGTTAAGATTCTAGGGTAAGGGTTATTTAGCATGGAAATTTTTTGAAAATGGCATGGATGATGCATCCCGAAACCTTGCTGTCGTGCTAGGTAACCCAACATATCTTGTGATGTTCTGATGGTAATGGTTTGATGGATCGTCGTGTGAATAACCCCGTGTGAATTTAGATGTGAGATGTGAGTGGATTATGTAATTCTTGTAATAATTATTATATATTCTTTTATTGGGGCACATCCGGATTGAGAATGTAGTCACCAGCTGTATATTATATTTTCATTTCTACATCTAGGATTGACCCACAGAGGAGTGCACAAACTACCGGGATCTAGAATTCAGAGAGTGTCCATCTCGAGGAGTCGATACCCGGGTCATCCAATTCTAGGATTGGCGGGTAGCTTGCCGCACTCGTAGGGGTCTAGGATAATTCACACTCGACTATTCACATGACCGTGGAGGATTGTGTTTCATAGGTGGCTCAATGAAATGCAAATGTTCCTAGTTGATCTATTTTTCTATTCTCTGTGATATTTATATCTGTTTATGATGCTTAGCATACTTGTCACGAATGATTATATGTGTGTGTGTGTGTGTGTGTGTATGTATGTATAAATTTTGTATAAGTTTTGCATCCGCGCAAGTCCAGCCTCCGCTCTGCCGTTAGTTAAGTAACCTAACGGTGCATGATGAGTCCCCCTGATGAATGCGGGTGACATATGCGTACATTCTATTTTTGTTCTTTTCTGGTGTGATAAGGTTAATTGATGGGATCACATTAATCTCACTTAATGCAACGAAACTGTAACATTTCAGAAATATAAAATATTATTTTTGGAATTTAAATATTAAAATAATATATTTCACGAAAACTATACGATTTGCGAATTGGGGATTTCGTAAAATGGTATAATTATATACCAATATTTGGAAAATAATTGGAGATTAATATGTATTATTTATTAAAAAGGTATTTAATGGATTTGGACATTTTATAATTAATTATGCAATTATTTATATGCAAGTTTAAATTAAACTTAATTAGTTTACAACTAATCATGTTTAGGCCAAATCCGTCTTTTTAATTAACCATGGCTAATGCACCATGTTACATTTTGTTGCATGTTATTTCATTTGTGTTTGTTAATATTTGGTTTTAAATGAGATAGGAAAAAAGAAAAGATATGATTATTGATGAGAGAGAGAGAGAGGAGATGGGACATAATGCTGGCAAGGGGCATAGGCTATGAGAGAGAGTGAGAGTGAGAAAGAGAGAGAGAAGAGGATGGCTCCAATCTTGACTTCTTCATTCATTTTCTTCACTTCATTTCTTCCCTCATCCTTCATCTTTCTCCATCTCCTCCTTCCTCCACCTCCTCTACCTCCTCCATAAACACCCCAAATCATCATCAAAACCTCACCTCACCTTCAGTAAAATTGACCACCACCTCATCCTACACCCCCTTGCAAGCTCAAGTTTTGATTTTGAAGACTTGCAACCATCTAGGATTGTTTTTGAGTTGCTCCCAAGAGGTATAACTCTCACTTCTCATCTTGTAATTAGTTTCTTTACCTCCTAGTTAAGTTTAGCGTTCGATTTAGTTAGATTAGCGACTTTGGAAATTTCTAGGTTGATGTTTAGTGGGTGATTTGACATGTGAAGTGGCAATTGAGCTTTAGTAAGTGATTACAAGACTTTAGTGATGATTTTCTGGCCAAGACCAGAGACTAGAACCCCAAAAACATGAACTTAGAATTTGCCCGACCTTGGTTTTTGACAAATTGTGATGATATTTTGGAATCCGGTATCACTCGAGAGCTCCATAAATTAAATTCCCATCATAGTGAAACGAGCAGGCACATAGGAAGCTACCCTTGAAGTCCGAACCCCTTCCCCTTAGTTTTGGCCGCATATTTGCTCCTTGTGGCCGCAAATTGCGGCCACACTATAGAGTCTCATGTTGGGTTTTGGTGTATAGCTTGGTTATCTGATATTTAAACCAACTCTATATGAAAAATGTCCTTATTTGACCTAGGGTAGAATCTAGGAGTGGTTTTCTATGTTGCTGGTTTCGAGTTTTCCGATTTCTGAAACTAGGTTTTGGTATTTGAGTTTAGATTTAGTCGTTGGACGTTTGTACGTCAACGACGAGGGTTATTTGATTGTTCTTGCATGCGTGGGCTATAGGTTCTAACCTATGACCATTTCGTGTGCCGTATCAGTTTTTCGGACTTTGTTTTAATAGCATTACAATGTGTTTTGATTGTAGGTACCTTCGCATGGACTTCCGAGACGGTGAAGCACATCGACTTCGGATAAGCAAGAAGATTAGCAGGTGAGTAAATTTATATCTGCGGGGAAAGTCGTGTGGATGGCGTATAGCACCCCCACAACCTTTATAATGGAAACCGATATATAGGATATAGTTGGAGAAACCTATGCAATGAAATTACGGATATGATCAAAAAGTTAGCATGAGATGATATGCTTAATACAAGATGATGTGAATTGAGATGTCAATATGATATTATAAGAGGATATGAGCTGATATGATTGATAATGATATGATATGAGATCGATAAGGATATGACATGAGATATATATGTATTTATATATGGATAAGAATAAACGATAATATGTCGTACGAGTCCATAGATCTGTACCCTTATCGATGTATAGGACGATATAATCCCTATTCTATTTGATGACACCGTACGATGGATTACCATACGCGATAAGATGTACCGGATGATTGATCTGCGCTCGTGATTTGAGGATGATATTCGAGGATATTGCTGCATCTGATACTATGAGACTAGATCGCCGACGTAAGATTTCACATGAACCATACTTATTTCCAAAACCGACGAATCGTATGCACTTTTAAATGGAAATCTCAAAGGATGTTACGGATTTTCAAATGGTGTCCTTTCCTCAAAAACACTGTAGCCCCTACTTTCAAAACTACGATTCGTATCATTTAAACTGACCGTATAGTTCATGTGTAGTTACATACCTTATTATTTTTTATGGTTATGTTGGATTATCCCTCGCGACTTACGTGCTATGTTCCTGGTATCTACCGTTATATGATATTATCTTCTAGTACACATGCACTATTACTGATGATGCGCATGTTACACTTACACAAATTTGCTGGCTCACACATTCACCATCGGTAATTACTATGCTACTTACACAGTAGGATTGTTATATCATGATATTATTCTTAACTGTAAAATACATTCATTGTTCAGCACTATCACATGACATGCTTGCATGATATACTTAATATGCACACATTACTATTCCATGTTTGCATACATCGTACTTTATGTTTATATGCATCGAAATGTTGTTTTCATGATATCTCTGGATTCGATAACCATGGTTATATTTCAAAGGAAATTATGTGTTGTTTTAAAAATGCGGTTTCTCATGATATGATATTTCGTGTCCACCATGAGTTTTCTCGGTTCTGAGCTATGTGATACCCGATTCAAAGAGTGGGGAAGAACCGTCTATGGGTACATGGTGGACCCGGTGAGGTACCTCAGGGCAAGAAGATCGTAGAGTTGAGCGATAAGCCTGGAAAGGGATGACCGGTGATAGTTTGGACCCGGCAATTATCCGAAGGATACCGTCCAGAGTCGTGAGGTGGATATGAGGGCCGATCTGAGGATGCAGCCCATGAAAATATGAGGATTTTTGTGTCGATGCTAGACACGGGTTTCATGATATTTCGAGTGTCGATGTTGGACACTCAGGTTCCATGATATTGATGTGTCGTTGATGGACACATGTTGTTGATATTCATATACATACGGGCATATGATTCAGATGATTGGATTTTTACATGTTGATATTGGCACTACACTATTGTTGATGCATATGCATACATCGTCACCCTAGATACCATAGTATTACTTTTAGGCTACAGTAGGATCTAAGGATCTCTGTTTATTCGATTTCTACCTGCTGATATTTTCTACTCATGAGTTGGCAACTCACCCCCGTTGTGCCACAGTTTTCTTGCAGGTTTGACCGCTTGGATCAGTAGCGGTATCGCTGGCACACAGTTTCCTTCAGGGTGTTTTGCTTTGGTAGGTAGGACACACTTTGGATCGTGATCACTCTTGTACCTTTTATATTCTATTGTATCTAGATAAACTCCATCAAATCAGAAACTAGACTTGGTAGACCTGGACAAACTTATGTATTGCGAGACTTAGAGCGATGGGTGTATGTTCGCTTCTTTTGAGCTGTTGATGTCTTGCTTTACTCTTTCTTGTTGTGTTTTGATCTTCGTCGTAGGGCGTCATGTGTGTGTATGTGTGTGTGTGTGTGTGTGTGTGTGTATTCTTTGTGTGGTTGTGATTCCGCCAATTGGCGAAGAGCTAGCTCCCGCTTGGGGATGCCTTTTATTGCATGTATGTGGTTTTGGTTCAAAATATACAAGGGAGGTGCTGCCCAAATTTTAAAGGACAAAAAATATTTTCAACTATAGTAATATACTTCACTTGCTTTTCCATATAACATTATTATGCATTAAAGAAGAACTTGATTTCATTATACCTTTATTTCAAAACTGCACCTCCACTATTTTCGGCAAAAAGGATTGGATTTCTAGGCTTCGGCTTACTTGAATTGCGTTACGCCTTTAGATGTTGTGTGATTCAAGTGCCGGTCACGTGCCAAATTCCGGGTCGTGACAAAGTTGGTATCAGAGCCTTAGGTTTAACCTTGGTTCAAGTTTAGGCTTGACCTTACGGAACTTAGACTTGACTGAGGGGGTATTAGACCCGAACTTTCGTCGCGTAGGTTGACCTTGGTTGATGGAGTTGGTAGCTTGAGTAGAGCGACGTACCGTATGTATGTTCTGCGGAATACTTATGACATGCTGCTCCGCTTAAGTGACCTTAGGATGTACATTTCTTGAGATTCTTGATTTTATTCGTTCCTATGATCATACTCCTATTGGTTTCATTCTTTCCTATGATCATATATCCATTTTGGACCTATCGATTCCTTTCGTTTTTGTGATCTATCTTCCTCGATGCTTGCTTAAGGTTCCTGTCACTATGGCTTGAGCGCAGATAGAGCCGCTGCTAGAGATGCAGTCAGAGAGAGCTTGTCATGGACGGGGGCTGACCATGATGTTTTCTGGTGACATAGGAACGTATCGGTATATTTTTTGTGTTGAGATCGCTCTTTAGAGGCGAGTGTTCTGATCTGTACTGGGTGATCGGGCCATTGATAGAGGTGTTCAGATTGTGAGGACTATTGATGCACAACCTACCCCAGAAGATCACGATGTTGTCTACCGTGCAGACTGGTGACCCGGCCGTTGCTGTGATTGATGGGTTGTCGCCTCCAGAGATGATAAGCTAAAACCACAAAAGCTTTCAGACAGAAATGTGACAGAAGACCACTAGTCCATCTTGAATATAATGACTGAGATGATTTGTCTGATCTGATGCGCCGACACGGGCTCAGTTGAGTTGAAGAATTCCAGTTTGGAGTATTTTACTCAGATCTAGAGTAAATCAATTAAGAGAAGACATTGTTTGTTGGATACTCCGATGTGAGATCAGTAAGTTGACCAGTTTCGGATAGAAGAATCTCACCCAGATGCGTTGTGAGTTGATCAAGAATGGATGAATGAAGCGTATTCCTCCGATAATTTGGACGAGTTCCCAAGGATGTAATCGGCTAGATATCTTCCACAGAGTGGTGAAGATACTCGAGTTTATAACTTCGAGTTCGTGTGAGAGACTCCGGATTGATTGTAGCCGAGGACGAATTGTAGTACTTGCTAGCTAGGTATAACGTCGAAGTGGATGATAAAGATGACAGGTGGAACAAAAGGTTCGTGTGAAGTATTAACGAGCTATCGTTACTCCCTGTTGATGACGGAGGATTTACATGTATGCAGAGGCGTTGGATACGACCAAATTTCTAGAGGAAATCTGTGCTGAGGACGCAGTCGTCCAGATATGAGAAAAAGATTTCAGTAAAGAGTGCCAACCTCCGTATAGTTCGGCATAGGTGAGATTGGAAGAGACCGTAAGTAGGTTCTTCCAGGATGCCATAGCGATAAGGATTTTCCCCCAGGATCAGTTGTATCACGCGTATTCAGAAGGCTAGATGCCGCCATCAGTAACGTGCTGTTTTTCGAGTGGTCGTGTTAATTGGCCAAGAGATGATCAGAGGAGTGCCAGAGCAGAACTGTTCCATTATTACACCTAACCGGGCCGGCGAGCGGAAGGATTGTGAGATTGGTAATCCACAGAGAAAACAAGGATTTAGAAACAGAGGATGCCAGACCGTGAGCAAGAGGCAAGCGGATGTTCTTGCTCTGCCAGCCTTGGGCACACCGGCATTTTTTCGACATTGAAGGTGGTGTATCTCAATGTCATTTATTGCGATTTGCGTTCTGTGATCCGAGTATCACACTTTTATCGCTTGGACCTTGAGTTTCGATGATTGGATTTCGTGATATTTGTTTTCGTGCACCATGGCTGCACCTACTAAATATTTCTCATTTGTGCACAGTCATTGCACTCGATTTATGTTTTATACACCGTTACATTGGTTTATGATTTATGCACAGTTGTTGCACTTGATATCAATTTTGTGCATTTGATTGCACGTATTTATGATTCTATGTATTTCATACAGTCGATTTGATTTCGTGCATGTTGTATGCACTTGACTTGATTTATGCAGTCGGTATAACTCCCATGTGCTTGCAGTGCATTGATACGTGTTTTGTACACACAATTGCACATGTTTATGGTTTTATACATCTTGGTACACTCGGTGTTGTTTTATGCGCTTTTGGTACATTGACGAGTAGTCGTGCACCTAGCGCACCTGATATTTATTTTCGTGCATTTGTTCCACTAGATTGATATTTTCGTGCACTGTGCGCACTTAACATTCATTATTGTGCACATTACTGCACTAGATGTTTTGTGTGGACCTAACGCATTTGGTTTAGATTTTCGCGCTTACTGGGCGCATGGGTTGAGATTTTGTGCACACCGGATGCACTTGATTGAGATTTTTATCCATGTATGTTAGTTGCACTTGGTTGATATTTTCATGCACTCTAGATGCACTTGTTGTTGTTATCATGCACGCCCGTTGCACTTGACTGATGATTTCGTGCACACCGTCGCACTTAGTTTTGCTTTTGTGCACATTCATGGCACTTGCGTTTAGCTTTGATTTCCGTGCGCGCCAGACGCACGTGATGTTGAAAACGCCTTTTGAGGTTGATTTTACTCATGAGCATCATATTTTCATGATAGGTACCATATTATATAGCAGCCGAGCAGGACAGTACCTGAGTACTTTTGCATCCATAAAAGTTTACCAAGTGGTTTTCAAAAAGGAGTTATAGTCTTGATAGTTCCTACGTGCCCAGGTGTGACACGAACTTTTACAAAGGAAAGCCTTTTGGGATATATCAAAAAGGCGGAACATATATTTTGAGCAAAAAAAATATGAACGTATATTTACTACTTTACAAATGAGCGTCCGCCACCCGTGCCGTGAGTTACGCATCGCACGGTGATTCGGAAAAGATTTTGCATGTGTTTTATTCAGCTTTTAAAATAGTTTTATAAGGATGCGTACTATATACGTATTACGATGTTGACTATAGTATATCGGATTTTAGCAGTGGATTTCCAGATTTGCATTTCCTTTATAACTCCAGTGAGTGCGTGACGCTTGACGGGGTTTTGATTTTGAGTTTCGCACCCGTTTTCATGCGCACTCGATGCACTGTATTATGTATGAGTATTCCATGATTTCGGAGCCCTGTGATTTTGAACTGATTATTAAAATGTTTTAGTATTTGGGGGTTTAAATTTAAATTCTGGGACCAAATTTATTTAAGGGGGGAAGATTGCAACATTTTAGAAATATAAAATATTATTTTTGGAATTTAAATATTAAAATAATATATTTCACGAAAACTATTCGATTTGCAAATTGGGGTTTTCGTAAAATGGTATAATTATATACCAATATTTGGAAAATAATTGGAGATTAATATGTATTACTTATTAAAAATGTATTTATTGGATTTGGGCATTTTATAATTAATTATGCAATTATTTATATGCAAGTTTAAATTAAACTTGATTAGTGCATTACTAATCAAGTTTATGCCAAATCCGTTTTTTTAATTAACCATGGCTAGTGCACTATGACATGTTATATTTTGTTTCATGTTGTTTCATTTGTGTTTGTTGATATTTGGTTTTAAATAAGAGAGGGAAAAGGAAAAGATATGATTATTGATGAGAGAGGGGGGGGACATAATGATGATAAGGGGCATGGGCTATGAGAGAGAGAGTGAGAGTGAGAAAGAGAGAGAGAGAGGAGGATGGCTCCAACCTTGACTTCTTCATTCATTTTCTTCACTTCATTTCTTCCCTCATCCTTCATCTTTCTCCATCTCCTCCTTCCTTCACCTCCTCTATCTCCTCCATAAACACCCTAAATCATCATCAAAAACTCACCCCATCTTCATTAAAATTGACCACCACTTCATCCTACACACCCTACGAGTGCGGCGAATAGCCCGCCAATTCTAGAGTAAGGTCCCCTCCGTCTCAACGCCATGAGATGCGGACCTGTTTCCCTTTAGAATCTGGCTATTCGTGCACTCCACCGCGGGGCAAACCTAGTACAGAAAAGAAAATAATATGTACAACGGTGACATCGACCTCAACCCGGTCGTGCCCCAAATAAATAATATACAAACTGGCAGTGACGGCAAATGTACAAATGAAATTAAACTGTACTAACATTGTACCCAAGCTATCCACCACGACGATCCAACCAATATCACAACACAACACAGAACATCTACGTGAATGTCACATTCGTAAACCCGTCTAAAAGAACATATAGAAGTTAGATGGGTTTACCGATCAAATGACATTTACGGTCGCAGATAGTAATGCATGTACTGTTAAACGCTCACTTAAAATATCGATCGACTAAATTTCCCAAATTGGCCCCAAATGCAAATCCAGCACTCAAACAGAAATCTGGGCCAGAACCATATATGTCAAAAATCACAATTACAAATAACTGAGCTACAGAAAAAATTTGGTGCTCCGTTGCTACTAAATGACCGCGGAACCGCCGCAAATAGGGGTCAAATGCGGCGGTTCCGCGGCTCTTTAGAAGCATCATGAGCCCAAATTTTTTGTGTACTCCTAAAAAAGCCTGCACGGATTTTTAAGCCTCTGGATAATATTTTTTGACCACATTTGAAAATCGACAAAAACTTGAAAAACGAAATCGGGATTTCGGAAACTTTCGTCGATCGATCTTTTACGCACGTCTAAACAAGCTAGTAAGGGGTTTAAAGGCTGGCTCTATTACCATGCAGGGTTACAGTAGCGCCCCGGCCATCAAACTGTGGACAAATGCGGAACAAAAATTTACTTAAACTGGCGCTACCATTGTCCAATTCCTGGATCGACCTTAAACCCTAAACTAGCATGCTAATAAAGAAGTTAGAATGGTTATACCGAGTTGATCCGTATCCTTCGGTCTTCATTCCATGCTCCTAGTGGTTCCTTGATGAAGTTTGGTTGCCGGTCTTCCTCCATCTCCGATGATCCACCTGAGGGAAACGGCACAAGCTTCAGCCTCAACAAACGAGGCAACCGACGCTCCAGAGTTGCTAGCAATGGAGAGTAGAGGTGTAGGAGTGTGTCACTATATTTTTCTATCATCTCTTATGCTCAAGGGAGCAACCATAGAAGATGAAGGAGGTGAGGAAACAATGGCATGAGCAACTCAAGAATGGCTAAGTGTTTTGTGAGTGAGAGTGAGAGAGTGATGAATTAACAAGTGAAGAAAATAACCAAGTCTTTTTCAAGACTTGTGGCTGCCCTCTCTCTCTCTCTCATGCACAAAAACCACATACAAAAATATCTCTTTTCTTTTTCCAATAAACAAATAAGACCCATGCCTCTCTACATGTCCAAGACCATGCTCATGCCACCTCATCCCTTCCACCCCATTTATAAAACAAATGAATTTCCAAAATAGAAAATCATATAAATGAGGTGTCCACTTCTAGAAACTATTCCGTATAAATACGGAATACTTCCCGGTATACGTATCGAAATACATATACGCGTATTCCTATAAAAGTACGAATAGCCAAGAGAGAAAATGAATAGTGAACAATAATACTAAAATACATATATATATATATATATAAATTATTAAATCAAAGCATGATTTAATAATCCGGCTTAATCCTAAGCCGCTAGTATTATCAACCGTCCGATTAAAGTCTGCGCAGCATGTGCACATATTTAATCGGACACCTGTATGTACCAACATACCTCATGTACACCATATCGCCTGAGCCGTGAAAAGCCTCTGAGTGGGACTCTAAAGACTCGTCAATATGCTAGCAGTGGGTTTAACCATAAGCACATCAGCGGCACTAGCTTTACGTAACGGCTACCCAGGTATTGAGCGAAAGGGAGGCCGACGAGAAAACTCATCCTGAACCCCTACTGAGCTTGACAGTGACAATATCCATACAGTCCGGTCTGTTCGTCTGAGAGTATCGCATATGAGTCTAGGGGGGTGGATAAAGTCAGACCCCTAACAACGCGACATTTAGTGTCGGTATGAAACCCATCACCACCTGAGAAACTATCGATCCTGGATCGATAATTCTCGTCCACCGTGGCCACGGATTCCTGGTGATGGCCACCTGTGCACAATGCGACATCAACCCCCAATACCGGAAGAGACGAATCCCCGACGATCCGATCACTGCCTCCATGTGGCTTGGGACTGTACCCAACTAAAACCTGTTTGCACGCCTCCTTTGAGCCATGATAGGGTAGTAATCAAAGCACAGTGGGAACTCACACGAGACAAATGACGATCTTGGGTCGACAGACTAACCTGTACACATGTCACCTGGGAACTGCTATCTGACAATGGGTATAATACCAACTAGAACGTTCCCGGCGAGTCCGTCCAGTGTACTTATAACCTAATGAACACCTGTATACTATCTTAGGTGAACAAACTAACACCAATGACTTGTAAGACCTGGCCACCGCCCCTCGTCGAGGTCTCGATCAGTATACACTAGTCTACACTGGAGTATCGATGCCCACTCTCGATACTCCCACGACTAGGGAAATTTAAAGATGTGCTTATAGACCCCCGGCTCCCACATATATGATCGCCATCATAATGCTGGTAGTCAAGCAAGAATCCTATGGGCTCTATCAACATGTACATGATGATAAAGACAAACCGGGTAGCATACTATCATCTTGAGTAAGACTGTTTTATCGGTATAGGTCCTCCCTCAATCATCATTATCACCTGCCTGCGATTACGATAATTTCCTTGAGGGCACTATATCCAACAATCTCCCACTTGCACTTAAGGCCAATTATTGCGATGTCGCATACTCACAGCTCGTGTGATACCGAACACCCAACTTCTCTACTAATCAATTTCGCAAAGCCTGTTTGTGAAACTATTGTGTTCGAGAAATAGCCTCAGTGAGTGGATCCGCTCCAATATTTCTTTCTGTATCTCTCTATATCTCAATTTCGAGGAGAAAGCTATCTCCCGAGAAGAGCAATACCTGTCTTAGAATTTGTCTGGATATCTGATGGGACTCAGTTCATAAATGAACTCCAAATCCAGCAAACTTCTTAGACTGTATCGTCTACTGAATTTAATCAGTATCCGGTGCCATGCCTTCCATAGTATCCGCTTGGACCACCTGTCCAACATACTGCCCCTCAGAAGAGGGAAAAACTATAACTCTGACAGTCACTCTATCATCCAGGTCATTTTGGAAGCCTGAAATGATAATCGTCTCCTGAAGGAGGCTGTCGTTCCCATATCTTAAGAACATCCATTTATGTTCATAAACTGCTTCCCAACGTTTCTCCATGATTGGATTAATATATCTGCTTATTACAGCTAGTGCAAAAACAACATCTGGTGTGGTACTTGACATTTCATGATTAACTCAATTGCTTAAGCAAGTGATATGCTAATCATGCAGATCCCTCCCCCCTTTAGTCTGTAAGACATCTTCAGATAGGGTGACTCCATCACCTGCAGGTACACCACTATGCCAGGATTCGTCCATTTTAAAATACCTTTAGAATAGTGTCAAATACCCAAATTGGGACACTTCCCAAATCTAGATCTAAAACCATAGATCTAGTAACCAGAAACCCTGATATTATATCCATATCCATTGTGGAGAAACAACTTTGTAACAACCACAGTATAACCGATCGTAGTATAGGAATATCTCTTCCTATCAAGTGCATGTCATCCTAATACCTGGACATCACTCTCTACTACCTTCTTAGCAGATCCATCTTCTATTCTGATGAAGTCAAAGCCTATGACTGTCACATCAAAAATAGATGATCTATTTCCGCTATACCTGCTTTAGTCTATAAATAGACATAAGCTACTTGCCCACTATACCTCCGCTGCTCCCACTAACTACAACAACCCTCTGGCAGAGTCATATATACGTGCACATCCAAAACTAGTTTAGAACGACACTATACTCATCCTCTGCCGGGTCACATAGTCTAGAACAGTAGCAATGGCAAGTCTGGGTAAACAAGAACCTCCCTGTCACCATCTCTGAGAAGACCGAAGTGCCTCTCGGGTGCCTGAGGTTACCCACCAAATCTGCGAAATGGCTAATGGAATGTTGAAACTAATTGAATACTTAGGTTCTATTAAATCTTCAGTGATCGTTTGTGGTTCTGGAATCACTTTCAGTTCTACCATACTCCCACTTCTGTTTTTCTGAAAAAATCCATTTTACTAAAACTGTGGCGAGTCAAGAACAATATAAATATTGATCTTCCTGATGGTAGAAAATTAACCCTCGTCAAAACCCGGAATAACCCACAAATAGCCATTACTGAAACGTGCCTTGAGTTTATCCGGATTCTGTTTTTAAGTATCAGCCGGACAACTCCCTATACCTTAACATCGTTAAGATATAAATTGATTCTATATATATCTAATATAGAAACAAAAGCATTAATTTAATTGGAACCAGATTCAAAATCATGCAGCTGTCTCCTGTGCATATCAACCAAATGGAAGGAGGACATTTAGCATTACTCAACTAGGAGTGCATCCATATATGAGTAACCCGAAAGAGAAGCAAGTTCTCAAAACCATTACTATCAACGAAATACCAAATACAAGTATCTACATCTTCGACTTCCTCGAAGAATCCTGATACTTCCAACAAATGGTTCTCTACTTTATTCTTATACCTATAACTTCTCAAAATCTGGACATTGCATTTCAATGAAATACTTGTCTAGAACTGAAGAAGTCATGAGTAAACAGAATATAGTACGAGTACCAACCCAATTGTCCTAATGGACACTGGACAATATACAATACTTTGTATAAGTCCTCTGAGTTCAATAACTCAAAACCTGTGCGTCGTAGGTTGAAAAACTGTACTATGGTTAAGAAGAATTACACCGCTGTTGAATACACCTTACCTAATCACCAACTGATATAGGTAAATGTCACAGACATAATATCAAAAAGTTATATCTCACTTTATAAAATAAACGTACAAATATATAAGTTTGAAATTGGTGCATAATAACGGATAATCAAAACCAAATATTTTCCATCCGGCAAAATCAAGATGATTTCCTCAAATATCACCAATTACAACGAATTCCGATATAATGAGGATCTAATCACCCAATTCCTAATATCATACTCCCACTCACCATCTGTAACACCATACAGATGTGAGAAACTGATCTGGTAAATACATACCCTGGAGTTATATTCCAATTGGGAAAACAATTTTTCAATTAATATCGCACAGTGAAACTGAAACATGAAAATGTTTCAAAAGGGGTTAACCGGTATCCTTAGTAACGCCTCTTTCACTATCCTGATTCATGACAGTAACCATATACTTACCTGCCCTCACTCCAACCCCTTCATTATATCTTTACTTATTACCTTCTGTACACCATCTTTAGGCTAATTGGTTTTCTTCCTTCCCTACCTTTTGGCACCAGCCTAAGGTTTGGAAGAAGACTATCCAATAAGCGTAATAGGTGTACTCTCCCAATCCTAGGAGCCCTCGCAACCTGAGAGAAGGTAATGGGAAAAGACATCTGAATAATCTTATTCTATTTCTCCTGAACCGGAAACCATCCTCGAATCTGAAACGAATTCTTTCGAGTTCGTATGTAACTATACGATGGCATATCCAATGGATGTGGATATCCGTAGTGATACGGAGTGTTCTGGAGAAATCCAAAATGGATGTGGGAGTAGCAGGGGTATTCAAGGTTTTGTCGTGAATGATGGTGGTCGCAATTTTTCTTTACCCTTATTCTAATCCCTTTATTATATCTTTACTTATTACCTTCTGTACACCGCACTTAGGCTTAATTGGTTTTCTTCCTTCCCTACCTATCGGCACCTGCCTATGGTTTGGAGGAAGACTATCCAATAAGCTCAATAGGTGTACCCTCTCCTAATCCTAGGAGCCATCACAATCTGAGAGAAGGCAAATGGAAAAGACAACCGAATAATCTTATTCAATCTCTCCAGAACCAGAATCCATCCTCGAATCTGGAAGAAGTTCCTTCGAGTTCGTATGTAACTATACGATGGATTTATCCAATGGAAGTGGTTGTTCGTAGTGATACGGGGTGTTCTGGAGAAATGCAAAAGGTGATATAGAAGAGGCAATGATATATGCGACACCGTGACATTCCAAAAGCCAAAGTGTTTTTATGAAGGTTCGGTTAACTTGGTTTCATGAGTTTTAGTCAAAGGTCGGGTCATAGTCGCAGCCAAAGAGAGAGAGAGAAAAGAAACACTCAGCGTGCATTTTAACCTAGATCAGAATGGTTAGTCACTTTATCTAATCAGGATGGCTCCCACCGTTTCCTCAAATTCTCCTCTAAACCCAAAAGGAAAACTGTCGGAATCACCCGAGGAGTAATCCTACTCATCAGTGGGAATCGGGATCCAACTATCATCGCATGATAACTTGATGGAAGCCACTCAAGTCACCACACTCCAGAAGGTATGTGCATGCCTGGCAAGTTTCCTGTATGTTTGAAACTCCCGATGTGATTTTTACCCCTAGGACCTAAGTGATCTTGATGAGTAATCAACAAATCAAAAGGTCCTAGTCAAGTTCAACCTGTCATTATCTTGATTGCGTTAAGCCCACCCGTACGACCCTTGACGAATAATCAACAAAGTCGTACGACCATCCTAACCAATCCACATGTCCATGCGACAGAAAAGCATTACAGAGCTACCGCACACTACGCCTCGCCGAATAGCAACGACAAACGTAGCGCGAATACTAAGCAATACTAATCTGAAATGACGGAGGGCTACGGCTGGTTTTTGGCAAAAAACTTTTAACGTAATGAACTTGATATCGTTGAAGGAATCCAAGTAGTTTTACAAATATATAGCAGCGAAAACTTTTGCTAAAAAGGTCACTCCCGGTGAAGGGATCTCGGCTCTTTCCTCATCGAATGAGGTGAGGGATATTCCAAACTGAATACCACGATGCAAAGTAAAAGAATCGACTATAGTAAAGTTATTATGTTGACGCAAATTTTTGCCCAAGGGGTCACTCCCGATGAAAGGATCTCGGCCCTTGCCTCGTCGAATGTGGTGCAGGATATTCATAACCAAATACCACTGTGCAAAGCAAAAGAGAACGTCTGTAATGTCAGTTTTTAAAAACTTGGTTCCAACAACATCATATAGGTTTGTTTTATCCTTGCATTGATAAGAATCAACGCAGTCCCATCAATTAATCACACCAGAAAAGAACGAAAATATGATGTACGTATATGCCATCCGTATTCACCAGTGGGTCCCGTCATCACCCGTTAGGTTACATAACTAACGACAGAGCGGGGACTGGACTAGCGCGGGTGCAAAACATATACAACATCTACTAGTATATATAAATATATATAGCATTCGTCCCATGCATGATATAAGCAAAATCACAGAAGCATCACAGAAGCAACACAGAATGGTGGATAATCATGGAGCCCCAGGTTTCACTTGAGCCGCAAATGAGACCCAACGTTCCCTGTCGTGTGGATAGCCTGTGCAATGAAACCTAGACCCTTACGAGTGCGGAAGGTTACCCGCCAAAACCAGAAGCGAGGCAACCCCCCTCAACAACGTGAATGGGCTACCCAGCACTTCACGGAATCCGGTAACTTGAGCACCCCTCTATGGGTCAACCTATACCCCCTACGAGTACGACGAATAACCCGCCAATTCTAGAGTAAGGTCCCCTCCGTCTCAACGCCATAAGATGCAGACCCGTTGCCCTCTAGAATCTGGCTATTCGTGCACTCCACCGCGGGGTAAACCTAGTACATAAAAGAAAATAATATATACAACGATGACATCGACCTCAACCCGGTCGTGCCTCAAATAAATAATATACAAACTGGCAGTAACGGTTGTCCACATGTCGGACGCTCGCCCCACAATATCAAATGTACAAATGAAATTAAACTGTACTAACGTTGCACCCAAGCTATCCACCACGCCGATCCAACCAACATCACAGCACAATACAGAACATCAACGTGAATGTCACGTTCGCAAACCCGTCTGAAAGAACATATAGCAGTTAGACGGATTTACCGATCAAATGACATTCACAGTAGCAGATAGTAATGCAAGTACTGTTAAACGCACACTTAAAATATCGATCGACTAAATTTCCCAAATTTGCCCCAAATGCAAATCCAGCACTCAAACAGAAATCTGGGCCAGAACCATATATGTCAAAAATCACAATTCCATATAACTGAGCTACAGAAAAAATTTGGTGCTCCGTTGCTACTAAATGACCGCAGAACAGCCGCAAATAGGGGTCAAATGCGGCGGTACTGCTGCTCTTTAGAAGCATCATGAGCCCAAATTTTTTGTGTACTCCTAAAAAAGCCTGCACGGGTTTTTAAGCCTCTGGAAAATATTTTTTGACCACATTTGAAAATCGGCAGAAACTTGAAAAACGAAATCTTGATTTCGGAAACTTTCATCAATCGATCTTTTAAGCACGTCTAAACAAGCTAGTAAGGGGTTTAAAGGCTGGCTCTGATACCATGCTGGGTTACGGCAGCGCCCCGGCCATCAAACCGTGGCCAAATGCGGTACAAAAATTTACTTAAACTGGCGCTACCATTACCCGATTCCTGAATTGACCTTAAACCCTAAACTAGCAAGCTAATAAAGAAGTTAGAATGGTTATACCGAGTCGATCCGTGTCCTTCGGTCTTCATTCCAAGCTCCTAGTGGTTCCTTGATGAAGTTTGGTTGCCGGTCTTCCTCCATCTCCGATGATCCACCTGAGGGAAACGGCGCAAGCTTCAGCCTCGACAAAAGAGGCAACCGACGCTCCAATGTTGCTAGCAATGGAGAGTAGAGGTGTAGGAGTGTGTCACTATATTTTTCTCTCATCTCTTATGCTTAAGGGAGCAACCATAGAAGATGAAGGAGGTGAGAAAACAATGGCATGAGCAACTTAAGAATGGCTAAGTGTTTTGTGAGTGAGAGTGAGATAGTGATGAATTAACAAGTGAAGAAAATGACTAAGTCTTTTTCAAGACTTGTGGCTGCCCTCTCTCTCTCTCTCATGCCCAAAAACCACATACTCATGCCTCTCTACATGTCCAAGACCATGCTCATGCCACCTCATCCCTTCCACCTTATTTATAAAAAAAATGAATTTCCAAAATAGAAAATCATATAAATGAGGTGTCCACTTCCAAAAGCTATTCCGTATAAATACGGAATACTTCCCGGTACACGTATCGAAATACATATATGCGTATTCGTATAAAAGTACGAATAGCCAAGAGAGAAAATGAATAGTGAACAATAATACTAGAATACATATATATACATACATATATAAATTATTAAATCAAAACATGATTTAATAATCCGGCTTAATCCTAAGCCACTGGTATTATCAACAGTCCGATTAAAGTCTGCGTAGCATGTACACATATTTAATCGGATACCTGTATGTACCAACATACCTCATGTACACCATATCTCCTAAACCGTGAAAACCATCTGTGTGGGACTCTAAAGACTCGTCAGTACGCTGGTAGTGGGTTTAACCACAAGCATGTCAGCGGCACTAGCTGTACGTAATGGCTACCCAGGTATTGAGCGAAAGGGAGGACGACGAGCAAACTCATCCTGAACCCCTACTGAGCCGAACAGTGATAATATCCGTACAGTCCGGTCTGTTCGTTTGAGAGTATCGCATATCGAGTCTAAGGGGTTGGATAAAGTCAGACCCCTAACAACGCGACATTTAGTGTCGGTATGAAACCCATCACCACCTGAGAAACTATCGATCCTGGATCGGTAATTCTCATCCACTGTGGCAACGAATTTCTGATGATGGCCACCCGTGCACAACACGACATCAACCCCCAAAACCGGGAGAGGCGAATCCCCGACGATCCGATCACTTCCTCCATGTGGCTCGGGACTGTACCCAACAAAAACCTATTTTCACGACTCCTTTGAGTCGTGGTAGGGTAGTAATCAAAGCACAGTGGGAATTCACATGAGATAAATGACGATCTCAGGTCGACAGACTAACCTGTACACATGTCACCTGGGAACTGCTATCTGACAATAGGTATAATACCAACTAGCACGTTCCCGGCGAGTCCGTCCAGTGTACTCATAACCCAATGAGCACTTGTATACTATCTTAGGTGAACAAACTAACACCAATGGCTTGTGAGACCTGGCCACCGTCCCTTGTCGAGGTCTCGATCAGTATACACTAGTCTACACTGGAGTATCGATGCCCAGTCTCGATACTCCCACGACTAGGGACATTTAAGGATGTGCTTATAAACCCTCAGCTCCCATGTATATGATCGCCATCATAATGCTGGTAGTCAAGCAAGAATCCTATGGGCTCTATCAATATGCACATGATGATAAAGACAAACCAGGTAGTATACTATCATCTTGAGAAAGACTGTTTTATCGGTATAGGTTCCCGACCCCTGTCTCATCGACATTCAGTTTGAAGAACTACTACTCCGACCTCTGGGGTGATCCGTACTCCATTGTAATCCCTACCCTAGCTAGCCCCTATACAATTTTGTGCTATTTCCTACTTCCCTAACTCTATTTAGGGACATCGTTATTCGAAATTTTTGTTTTCATTATTTTGTGTTTATCGAAGAGTGCGTGTTATTAACTATTTCCGTTTTATGCATTTTAAGTACACTACTATTCTCCCCATTTTTGGTAACGCAACCCTATATTGCACATATTATTTTGGTGCTATGATTCTTACTTTCACCGTGTGGTTTTCTAAATTAGGTTAAAATTGTTTGATTGATACGTTATTCGAAAATGTTTTAACCTACCGACAGATCCTTCACTATTTCATTATGGTTATGCCTTATACTTATTATTTCAGCTGCGCTACTTTTGATATATGTATGTATGCATATATATATAGGATCTCAATTTTATCTAGCATGCCTCGAGTGTTATTGGTCGTCATTGCTATTTTATCCCCTTGTACCTACTTAGACCCGCCCTTCAGTTACGTTAGTTTTTATACATATATAGACCTTCAAAAAAAAAAAAATTATCCACCTGTTTAAGTAAATCATTATGTGTTAGTATTCGATGTGGTAGCCTTTCGCTTGTTATTTTGTAGCTTATCGTTTATTTTAAATTTCGAGGACGAAATTTTTATAAGGGTGGTATGATATAATACCCAGTCCTTTTGTATATCAACATCCGTATTTTGTTGCTCTTAAATTTACTTATTTTATTATTATTATTCATTCATTATTTTGAAAATCCTGGGCCCTTTCCCTTTCATCCTTCTTTTCCTCTATTCACCCCGTCCCCAACTCTTCAAATTCGTCTTCTACCCTTTTTCTTTCGTATTTTTCTTCCCTCTTATTAGCCGGGCCATTTCCCCAAATCTATTTTCGATTTTTATTTTATAAACCCTAACCCTAATTTAACCTCAAACCCTCACTCCCTTTTTACGTTTATTTTTCCTTTTGCTTTTCTCGTTTTCAGCCCAAGCCCAAGTCTAATTTCCTTTCCCTTCTATTTTCTTTCTTTTAATTATTCCAGCCCAAAATCCCCAGCCCAACCATCCAACCCCAAGCCCACTCATTTTTCCCTCTTAAATAAATTAATTAATTCCCTTCCTCAGCCCAATTAAACCCAGCCCAAAAGAAAATAAAATAAACAATTTAAATTAAACCTTAAACCCCTGACTCGGCCCAGCCCACACCCACAACACAACCCGACCCGACCCGCTAAGGATCCTTTCTTCCCCACGTCGCCATTTTCCCGCTCCTTTCAGTTCGCTGTGCCCCTACGCCACCGCTCCCTCACCTACGGCGCGCACGTCCCCACGCCCCTCGTCGCGACCTCACGCGCGCGCTCGTATTTTCCTCTCAACCCCATCTCTCTCTCTCTCTCTCTCTCTCTCTCTCTCTCTCGTCGGCAAAGACTCACCTCTCATCGTCTCTACATCTCACTCCCTCCTCACTCTCGATTCTCTATCTCCACCGCCATCCTCTTCCGCTCCCCTCGACGACGACGACGACTACACCCCTCGCCAAACTCCCCACTGCACCATTCTCTGCACCAATCCACCGCCGAGCTCCTCTGCATCACCTCGGCCACCACCTGCGCGCACCTCGTCGACGATTCCCCACTACCATCGTCGATGCCCCTCTGAGCACCACGACGAGCTCCCCTCGCTGCCGCCGTTGACACCCTAGCACGACCACCAACGCCTCCAACGCCTCGGCCTCCTCCCATCGGCCGCCTTGACTACCCGACGGCGCCTCCATCGACCCCCACACCGGCACTCGGTAAATTTCTCTCTCTCTATCTCTCTCTCTCTCTCTCTCAATCTCTCTCTCCCCCTCTGTCTCTATCTCTCAATCTCTCTCTCTCTGTCTCTCTCTCTCAATCTCTCAATCTCTCTCTCTCTCTGTCTCTCTCTCTCAATCTCTCTCTCTCTCTGTCTATCTCCCTCTCTCTGTCTCTCTAAAGATCTCTCTCTCTTTCTCTCTCTCTCTCTCTCAGCATCTCCATCTCCCTCTCATCAAATCAAGGTATATCTAAAGCTCGGAGCTGATGAAAACGAGTGCACGGTAGCTACCTAGGTTGGACTACTTTACCTGATTCCAAAGGATGAACCGGTGCTGCGTTCGTGACACGATCGTGCTGTTGCCACTGTAATATTATTGTCTACTCGTCACCAGGCAAGTTTAATACTTGCTTCATGCTATTTCTTATATTACATTTCCAGTTACCAAAATTCCTACACTTACTTTCATGTAAATTGTTATAAGTGAGTGTTCGATGTGAATCGTGACTTACAAATCCAATTAAATTGACGGCACTAGATGACTTTGGATTACCCGAATTAGAGTGAATACCCCTTAAAAGTTTGGTTGCAAAAATAAGATCGTTTGCTCGTATAAAATGGCGCCCCAATGTTTGTCGTGAAACCTGAAAACCCTCGTACATCCCAAACTATAAAATTTATATTAAATTGTGTATAAACCGGATTTTAGCGTTTGATGGCTGGTAACAAAGCTAACTAGTTAACCTACTGTAAAATATTGTTGATCACTGAATTGCCGTACATTATGATAGAGATAACTGCGGTGGATTATGATTCTGGACTGCAGTCCAGAAGGGAAATCCAGGTTAACCCCTGTTGTTAAACCTCTGTTTATCACTGCTCATTTAAGAGAATGCACGTAATCCTATACTGTTACGTAGGAAATTGGAGCAGATTTCTTACTCGACTATCCTCACTAGTTTCCTCAACCGTTTGATATTTTTAATTCATTTTACCTTGTTGACATGTCTTGCTGAATTCTGCAGAAGCAGATTTTGCACCCCAAACTTAATCTGGCCATAACTCTCTGTTGGTGTAATAAAATACTGATCTGCCAATTGCGGTGGAAACCTGACTAGAAATCCTAAATATAGTTCAACTGTAGAGTCGCCTAATTCTGATCTCAACTGGGATTAAATTGTGTTACGAAACGGACTTCCGATTCTGAAACCGGATTTCCAGCTGTGAACGCTTAAAATGAAATGGCCATATCTAGTGATCCTGAAGCCCGATTGACGTGAAACCAAATTCGCTGGATAGATAATCAAGCATACTACTTATCCCCTGTTCATTGTTTCGCGAAATTTGGCATGTATGATTTATGATAATTTATGCAGGACACCGACTTATGACTTCTTAATCATGCCTTACATACTGTTTTCTCATCACATCATATATATGTCATTGCATTGGTAACCTAGTGATCATGTGCTTTACCCAGTGTTAGATATTAGTGGTGATTGTGGAAAGTACGTTAGTGTTTGAATATGAATGGATAAGTGAAAAGGACACGTACTTGTACACAATCAGTGGACCCTATTGTTCTATTGTATTGTCGACGTCTGTGGGACGTGTATAAGTGTGACTATAAGTGGTATGGGACACTTATGGAAGCACTTGTATGTGTGTCATAGGTAAGGCACTAGACACTGTCCATCTATCTCGGGTATCAGTCAGGACGTGCTTGATGGAGATCCTGTTTCCAGTTCTTGCGCAGACTTGTCACGGACCGACCGGTATTTGAGGTTATGGTTGGCGTTTGATGTAGACCACTGGGTGTGGGGTAGTTTGAGTGAGTTCAACAGAATCTCGGGAGTCCCATGCTGGCATATATATATGGAGATATATGGAGATTTACAGGGATATTACATGATTATTACCGTGCGTTATATTTGGGCCCGTGGTCCCTTGCCTTTGGGTCCTACCCTTGGGTAGGGGACACTCACGAGTGGTTGACTCTCACACTTGGACTGACGATAGGCTTAGTGACATGTACAGTGAGACTTAGAGACTGATATGGTTAGTGACATTGATATGCATTGCTTACTGAGTCAACACACATGACATATTATTTTACTGCTTTACTGTTCACCTGCCCTATTATACACCCGTATTGGCTACTTCATGTTCACATCTTTACACTCTTGATTTACTGTTACATTTCATTATGATTATACGAGTTACTATTTGTACCCATATATATTGCTATCGTGTCGGTTTGACGACCTGAATATGCATGCTCAGAGTGAGAAGTGGATCTAGCTTGGACCAGGACCAGACGTACATCGTGGACATCTTTATTAGCTATCCAGAGCTATGCTCTTTTGATCTCCATCAGGTTAGTTTCTCGTATCTGTTTTGTTTCAGTTACTGCATTTCTCATTACATGTGCGTTGTTTACTGATTACCACGTAAAGCAAGAAGCCGAAGTGTGACTACGGCGGGATATTTTCTTGACCGTAGGAGCATGGCTGGCCTTGTCAACCTCTCGTATTCCGTATTTTGGGAAGCGAGGCGTGACATGGTTTTGTTAGTATCAGAGCCAGGTTTTGCTATGATTGGGATTGCAGTTTCCGAGTAGAGCTTGATGATTTAAGTCGCTCTTTCGGTCCAGATTGTGAACTGTTATCTTCGACTTGAATCTTTATTATTCGGCATGCCATATTTTGACCCCATCCGTTAGAGTTCTGGGTGACTTAGTAGAGTTACATGGTTGTAATTATGAACTGCAGCATAGCTACAATACTGTACTCTATTGGGTAACTTGGAGTTCTACATTTGCTATCCGCTCGATTGAGTTGCATTTCACCTGATATTCTTGTTTCATTGTCAATTTTATATCTTGTTCTGATTTTTCCCTGTATTTTATGCCATCCTAAAATTGTTGATTCAGGATCATGTCTTCCAACGTCTCTTCTTCTATCCCCACTCCCCAGAATCAGACCGTGGAGATTCTGAATGCACTGCAAAGTCTGAAGGAACCCCAGGAGCGAACAAACAACCTGTTAGCCGAAGGACTAAGAAGGCAGATGACTCGGGCACCAGTGGGAGTCTTCAATCGTAAAGGGATCCCTGGTAGACAAGGAAAAGAGGTGAAGATGAAGCGCCCACTTGTTTCCCCGCGACAGAAGCAGCAGAAGACCCAACGTTGTGGATACTGAAGAAGCCAGGACACCTTCAGAGGGAGTGTCGCCGCGCCAAAGGGAAATGCCTGATTTGCGGATCCAGCGAACACTTTATCAATAGTTGCCCTGAAAGGAAGGAGCTACAAGGAGGCAGCTCGTCCACACCCTCCACTTCGGCTAAGTGATGGTTATTTCGTAGTTCGACCTTCGAGGATAGTGCGGACCCCGCACAGGATTCAACTCGCGAGACAGGAATGTGGCAGTCCAGAAATCAAAGAAGAATTATCACGTTTTCTACTTTCAATAAAAATGTTGTCACTCCTTTGTAAATATTCCTTTCGTTTGAAATCTTGTATCCGTTGAACTTTTAGCTGAATGCAATAAAACTCTGAGTTGTGATGTATGTACTATTCTCTTGCTTCTCACTTTATTCTATACTATTCATTGCATCAGCACCTTTACATTTTAATTTTCCGTCCTTGCCTCCAGCATATCCTCCTTGTGCCACTGTATCCTTAAATATCTTCTTAACGTGCCCCATTGTCTAATCACGACTCTTTCTTTTCAGGTCATGGCCCACTTTGGAGAAGCGCCGCCTCTAGATGAGGACACGCGGTCGTGCGTTTCCTTGGACTGCATGCTGGTGAGTTCAGATGGCGAGATCAATGGTCCATAGGTTATTTTCGGGAACAGCGATTCCGAGGGTGAGGGATTCGCAACCCCAGAAGTTAACTTGATCAGCGACTCGGACGACGAAGAGGAGGTCCTCGGAGAAGACCCATTAGAGGAAGATTCCGAGGAGGACCCGATAGAAGAAAATCCAGTGGAGGAAAATCCCATGGAAGAGGATCCAGAAGAAGAGAATCACATGGAAGCAGACCTCGATGAAGAAGCTTCAGCCGGGGAAGAAGGACCAGAAGAACAAGACCCTGCGGCGGAAGAACTCCTAATGACGGTCCCTGCGAGGCTCTATGGAGATGGACGCCCCTATCTGAACGCGTGAGCCTACCGTAACCTGCTAAACCTCCAGAACCGCAACTGACGGGATTTAGCTGTTGTCTCCTCTGGCCAAATAAATCTGTGTATAGTTTAGGGTCATCTTTCGCTTTTCGAGAATGCTTTGTTTAAAATTTTCTGGAATGAAATAAATTTGCAGAGTTCGCTAGTCTTCTGATCTTTTGGTTCACATGCTGCTTAACTGTCTACCCTTTACATTTATTTTTCCTCCTGAGATCCCTGACTGTTCCCCCCCTGCACCTTGTACCGTCTTGACCCTCGCTTAGATTAAAAAGTACCGCACCCCGATCTTTTGAATGGGCCACTCTCCATCCTTCTTTTGTGCCTTGTCTGAGATCCTTCTGGAAGGGAAATTGATAGTGAAATTTCCGAGTTAGCTAACCCTTCGGATTTTTTTCGATTCACATGATGTATCGACCGTTTTCCTTCACATACCTTCCCTCCCCTCCTGAGGTTCATTACTGTTTGCCCTTACACCCTGTGCTGACCCTGTAAGTCCATGCTACCTCTCCCGGTTCTTTCGGGAACGCGGAATTTGGTAAAAAACGATTTTTACGGAGGTGGTAACATGGACCTAAAACCCGGATCTTGGTTAAACATCTATCTAGCAACCTAACTACGAGTTTCTAGCTACTCGGTTAGGGGGTTATACCTTGCTTGTCTTGAACTCCTTCGTCTTCAAGCTCCGATGGTGGTCCGGAATGGCTTCTTCTCGTCGTCTCCGTACGCCGAAGATAGATCCACCTGAAAGCTCCAACCTTTAGCTCCTTCTTCGTTCTTTGAAGAAACTAGTTCACTTGGTTTGCTAAACCTAGTGAACTAGAATGAGTAGAGAATACTTTGTGTGGGATTTTATCTATGGTTCTTGATTCTCAACTCATGAGACAAGAGAACCATAGATTAAAGAGAGGGAAAAAGAGCAAGAGGGTGAGAGCAAAAGGAGAGCTCAAGAACAAGAGAGAGAATGAGCAAGAAAGAATGAGGCTCTCTTTTGTCTTTCACCCTCTCATAATCCAAAGTCATCATAACTCATCATACTAAAAAAAGTCTTATGTGATGGTTTGAAGCAACCATAACCATATCATTTCATGCACTCATTTTGCACAAATGAGCAAGCAAACAAAAGTCTTTGCCATGAAATGATGGCTATGGTTATCATGATGGTCAACTAGTCAAGCCTAGTCAACCGGTCAACAAGTCAACAAAAGTCAACAAGTCAACAAAGTCAACAAGTCAACAAAAGTCAACAAGTCAACAAAGTCAACAACCATATCACCATAATACTTAATTAATATAATAGTTAATCACATATCATATTCTCATTAGGGTTGAGCAAAAAGTCAAATAGTCAACGGTCAACTGTCAACAACCCTAATGAGAATCCACTGCCTCTGTCTCCCTGTCAACTGTGCATACACACCCGCATCCGCGTTCCGAGGAACACGAATGCAAACTGGATAAATCCAATCCCATAAGGTACACTAGGATCTGGCTTAAACCAAAGCCCGCTAGTGTAAACTGTCCGGACACTATACGTGCACAAGTGCACGGATGTGACCGAACCCTGTCGCAAAACCATGCGACCTGTCGCAATACCATGCGACCTCTACTCTTTTGCCTAAAGGCGAAAAGCTTTCTGTGTGGGACTCTAAAGACTCGACACTACGCTGGCAGTGGGTTTAACCACAGACCGCAAGCGGCACTAGCTGTGCGTAACGGTCCCCAGGTAGTGCCGACAAGAAGACCGACGAGGCGAAACCCATCTGAACTCCTACTGAGCCTGAGTGTGACATTCTCCGTACAGTCCGGTCTGTTCGTCTGATACATCGCATGGCGGGCCTAAGGGGCGGTAAACGTCAGTCCCCCAATAGCGGTACAAGTCGTGCCGGAGCGAAGCCCAAAACACCCTGAGATAACACTGGAAACCTACCAGTATATCTCGTTTGCCCTGGCCAGGGACTACTCGTGTAATGGCTCTCCTAGACACAGCGCGATGTCAACCCCCAATACCGGGAGAGACGAATCCTGTCTAACCGTCACTGCCTCCAAGTGCTTCGGGACTGCACCCAACCACTACCTGTTTGCACGACTCCTTTGAGCCGTGGTAGGGTAGTGATCAAAGTACAGTGGGAACACACTCGAGGCGGAGTGACAGTGTCAAGTCAGCAGACTAAGCTGTACTCATGTCACCTGGGAACCGATAACTGACGATAGGTATAATACCAACTAGTCAGTTCCCGACGAGTCCTGTCCAGTGTACCCGTAACCTAACGAGCACCCGCATACTATCTCAAGTACGACGTACTGACGGCTGTGGGACAGACCGTCTCCCACACTGGGATGAGAAGCGCATGCGCTGGTCTACTCCGGAGTATCGATGCCCTGTCTCGATAGTCCTGTGACCAGGGACCTGCATAAGGATGTGCTTATAGATTACCCAGCCCCACTAGTGTGACGGCCATCACATCGCTGGTAATCAAGCAAAGATCCTAAGGGCTCTACTAATGTGTATAGGCGATATACAAAAATAAACACATGTACACATTGAAGTAGAAACAAACCAAGTAGCATACTACTATTTTGAGCAAGATTGTATATACAAGGTGAATATCCCAAGCATCCATTAAGTAATATACAAACCAGTATGATACAGTAATGGCCTCTAGGGCATATACACTAACAATCTCCCACTTGCACTAAGGCCATGTACTGGCGTATCGAAGACCTATCATCTCGATCAGCCGCTCGAACTGAGTCTGGGGCAGGGCCTTGGTGAATGGATCTGCAGTGTTATCTTCTGAAGCGACTCTCCGAACCTCGATCTCCTGGCGATCCACGATCTCCCTGATCAGGTGATACCGCCTCAAGATGTGCCTGGATCTCTGATGGGACCTGGGTTCCTTCGCTAAAGCTATAGCCCCGTTGTTGTCGCAATACAGAGGTATTGGATCAACAATGGACGGAACCACCTGAAGTTCTTTCAAGAACTTCCTCATCCAGACAGCTTCTTTTGCGGCATCAGATGCAGCGATGTATTCCGCTTCCATCGTCGAGTCTGCAACGGTTTCCTGTTTGGAACTCTTCCAACACACCGCCCCTCCATTGAGGGTAAAGACAAAACCCGACATGGACTTGGAATCATCCTTGTCACTCTGGAAGCTGGAGTCAGCAAAGGCCTCGATCTGGAGGTCTTTTCCGCCATACACCAAGAACATCTCCTTAGTCCTTCTCAGGTACTTGAGAATGTTCTTTACCGCTATCCAGTGTTTCTCCCCAGGGTTTGACTGATACCGGCTTACCACACTCAGTGCATAAGCTACATCCGGTCTGGTACACAACATCGCATACATTATAGAGCCTACCGCAGAAGCGTAGGGTATAATAGACATGCGATCCCTCTCCAAATCAGTCTTGGGAGACATCTCTTTAGAGAGGGTGATCCCGTGACAAGCCGGCAGGTTACCGCGCTTGGAATCTTCCATACTGAATCTTTTCAGCACGGTGTCGATGTACCTGGACTGAGAAAGTCCTAATATCCTCTTGGATCTGTCACGGTAGATCCGGATACCCAGAATGTATGAGGCATCACCCAGGTCTTTCATGGAGAACCTGTGTGACAAGAACCCCTTGACAGATTGTAGCATAGGAATGTCATTTCCTATTAAGAGAATGTCATCCACGTATAAAACGAGGAATACTACAGTTCTCGCTACAAATCTACTATAGATGCATGGTTCATCTGGATTTTTGATAAAGCCAAATTCTTTGACCGTCTCATCAAAGCAGATGTTCCAACTCCGCGATGCCTGCTTTAGTCCATAGATGGACTTAAGCAACTTGCACACCTTTTCGCTGCTCCCACTCTGAATGAAACCCTCTGGCTGGTCCATATAGACACACTCCTCTAAATTTCCATTTAGAAAAGCTGTCTTTACGTCCATTTGCCAGATCTCATAATCGTGGAAGGCAGCAATGGCAAGAAGGATCCGAATGGATTTCAGCATGGCTACTGGAGAAAAGGTTTCGTTATAGTCCAAGCCAGGTCTTTGACGAAAACCCTTTGCTACCAGCCTAGCTTTATAGGTCTCAACCTGTCCATCTACACCAATCTTCCTTTTGAAGATCCACTTGCATCCTACGGGTTTTACCCCGTCTGGAGCAATGTCCAACGTCCATACCTTGTTGGTGTACATGGACTCCATTTCGGTCCGCATTGCATCCAGCCATTTCACTGAGTCAACGCTCTGAACGGCCTGCTGGAAGCTAGTAGGCTCATCATAATCTATGATGCAATCCTCTCTATCCCCGTCTATGAGAAAACCGTAGTAGCTCTCGGGCGGATGAGTCTGCCTACTACTCCTGCGGAGCGGCGTAGGAATGTCCTGTTCTTCCGAACCCTCTGGTTCCATTAAACTTTCAGTAATAGTCCGTGGTTCTGGAATTTCTTCCAGTTCTACTGCGCTCCCACTTATTTCTTTTTCTATGAACTGATGTTCTAGAAAGTGGGCATGACGAGAAACAAGAACTTTTTGTTCCTCTTCACAGTAGAAGAAATATCCCTTGGAATTCTTTGGATATCCCACAAACTTGCACAGTACTGAGCGTGCCTCGAGCTTGTCCGCATGCTGCTTTTTGACAAAAGCTGGACTTCCCCATGTCTTAATGTGATTAAGATGGGGTCTCTTCCCACACCACATCTCAAATGGCGTGGTAGGCACAGTCTTAGTGGGAACTCGGTTCAAAAGGTATGCTGCTGATTCTAGCGCATATCCCCAGAATGATCGCGGCAACTCAGCGTTACTCATCATGGACCGTACCATATCCAATAGGGTGCGGTTCCGTCTCTCCGATACACCGTTATGTTGCGGGGTGTATGGAAGAGTAAGCTGAGAGAGAATTCCGTTCTCTTTTAAATAGTCCAGGAACTCGGCACTTAAGTATTCTCCACCTCGATCCGATCATAGAATCTTAATACTTTTGCCGGTCTGTTTCTCTACTTCATTCTTATACTCCTGGAATTTTCCAAAGGCCTCGGACTTATGTTTCATCAAGAAGACATAACCGTACCTTGAGAAGTCATCCGTAAAAGTAATGAAGTAAGAATGTCCGCTTCGGGCATGTGTAGACATTGGACCGCACACGTCACTGTGTACGAGTCCCAAGAGCTCGCTCGCTCTTACTCCATGTCCAGTAAACGGAGTCTTTGTCATCTTTCCTTTGAGACAAGATTGACAAGTGGCATACGATTGATATTCGAACGCATTCAAATATCCCTCTGTATGTAACTTAGTCAACCTTCTCTCATTGATGTGACCCAGTCTACAATGCCACAAGAAAGTCTGATTTATTTCTGGAGACTTTCTTTTGTGTGTATTCTGGACATTGAAAATCTGTGGTTGGTTTAACACGTATATACCATTACTCAATGTACCTGACCCAATCAAAACTTGATTAAGGTGAATGTTTACAACATTACTTACAAACGCAAATTCATAACCTTCTTTAGAAACTAAAGATACAGAAATGATATTACAAGTTGCGTTGGGTACAAAAAAGCAATTACGCAAAACCAAAACATGTCCATCTGACATTCCCAGGTGATAGTCCCCCACGGCTTTAGCATCCATGCTAGCTCCGTTCGCAACTCTGAGGGTCATGTCACCTGCCTTCAAAACCCTACGGTTTCTCAACGCCTGCAAAGAATTACAGATATGAGATCCTGATCCGGTATCCAATACCCAGGAAGTAGAGTTTATTGAAAGACAGTTTTCAATAACATACACACCTGAAGCTGAAGCTGCAACCTGCTTCAATTCCTGTGTTCTGGCCTTCCAGGCCCTGCAATCATTCTTCCAGTGTCCTTTCTTATGACAATAGAAGCATTCTTCCTTATCCACAAGCTTCCCCGCTAACTTTGTTGCTTTACCTTTTCCCTTCGTATCCACTTTACTAACACCGCCCCTTGGTTTGGCGGGGGCCTTCTTCTTCTTTCCCTTGGCTTTCGCCTTGGACCTAAAAGAAGGTGATCCTCCTACAAACAAAGTGGATGTATCCCTACCTTTCTGTAGGGTGCCCTCTGCGCTCCTCAGCATGTTGAGGAGCTCTGAAAGTTCAACCTCTTTTTCTTGTAAGTTGAAGTTCAGTATAAACTGGGCGTAAGTGGAAGGAAGGGACTGGAGAACTATATCCGTATATAGCTCACTCTCCAATGTGATCCCTAGGTCTGCGAGCTCCTCAATGTAGCCGATCATCTTTAGCACGTGCTCGGCTACTGATGATCCGACGGCCATTCTTGTCGAAAATAACTTTTTCGACGCTTCGTATCTTGCGATACGAGATTGCTCTCCATACAGTTCTTTTGTATGAAGCAATATGGATTCCATGTCCATATTCTCGTGCCTCCTCTGATGTTCGTTGTCCATCGAGGCAAGCAGGAGGCATTTGGCCTTCGCGCTATCAATCTCCCAAGTCTTGCGGATTTCCTTATCCGCGACGCTGGAAGTTGGACCAGGGACAGGGGGAGCTTTGGTGGTAAGAAGATACCCCAGCTTGTCGTAAGTGATTGCTATCTTGACATTCCTGAGCCAATCTTTGTAGTTTGGCCCTGTCAGTTTGTTTTTATCTAGGAGTAACTTAAGTCTAGTCATGTTGATTGGTCGCTGCAATTAGGAGAGAGAAGAAGAAACACTCAGCATGATGCTCTTGCAAGTTTAGAGTGGTTTTTAGTTTTTCTACACAGGATGGCTCCCACTGTTTCTCGAATCCCTCCTCAAACCATAAAGGAAGAATTAGTCAGGATCAATCCCACCGTACAATACTTGCTTAACCGTTCAGCCAGGCCGGTGTCGGTACTTCGAGGGAGGTTTTCCAACGCTTTCGCGAAGTTCCTTAATTAAAGAACCTCTTTTCCCTGGGGGCGTAGCCCCGCTAACACCTTTCTAGGCACCTACTAGGTTTATAGCATTGATCGTTAAGTGAGAAATTTCCCGAGGAGTGGCATATACTCACAGTAGGATCGGGATCCAAATATCATTGCGTGACGAAACTGAAGGAATCCTACCAGAATCATCACACTCCAAATGGTATGCAAATCTAGCAAGTTTCAGTACTTATGAAACTCCCGATGTGGATTTTTGCCCCATGCTCTTATGACCTTGACTTTGGCCAAAATATCATAAGTCACATGTCAAGTTCTACCCGTCATTATCCAGGTTAATTTGGATCCATCCGTACCTACCCTTGACTTTGGCCAAAATGGCAGTACGACTGTCCCAAACCAACGCATCTATCTATGCTACACATGAACACCCAATAGCTACCAATCACTGTGCCTTGACTTTGGCCAACATACACAGCTTGAATACTATTGACTATTCATGTGAAACGACAGAGGGCTACGGATGGTTTTGGCAAAACCGTGAACGTAGTGAACTTGATTTGGTCGATGGAACGAGATAGCTTTTAAAAGGAGTGGCTCAAGCTCCGCATTTAAAAGTTGTTTTGAAAAGAACCGAGCGGTTTTTCGAAAGTGTTCCAACGACTTTAACTTGGTTTATTATCTTGCATTAGTTCTTTTAATGCGTGATATTCTTGCATTAGTTCTTTTAATGCGTCCCATCATTTAATCCTACCATTGCAGAAAACAACCAAAATATGACGTACGCTTATGCCATTCGCATTCGCCACGGGGCCCCGTCATTACCCGTTAGGTTACTTAACTAACGACAGAGCGAGGGCTGGGCTAGCGCGGCTGTAAAACATAAGCAACGCCTAAATAATATCATATATAGATATACTGCAATGATAAACATTTCAGATCACAGATGAATACATTGGATATACTAGGAATCTGTAATTTGCACGAGCCTGTAACAAAAACAGATTACACGGTCGCGGTGAATAGCCAAAACCCCACCCAAGACCCCTACGGGTGCGGCAAACTACCCGCCAAGTACCCGAAGCGTAGCAACCTCCCTCATCTCCATGAGTAGGCCACTCGACACTTCGGCATACCCGGTAGTTTGTGCACCCCCTCCATAGGTCTATCCTAGGAGCAAAAACAGTAAAAAGAAATTATACAATGACGGCTACAACCCCGACCCGGTTGTGCGGCCATACAAATAATTATTACATCAATTTACAAATTTACATGAATTGAAAGAAAAGAAAACTCTCGTCTCACAACCCCCGGCTATTCACCCGCGACAATCCAACATATTCATATCCACATTCCAGCAACATTACAGATCACAGATTTGTATAACCCCCACTAATCGACATATAGCAATTAGTAGACGTTCAATACAAATATCACATAACAGAAAAACCCGTTAGCTAAAGTCTTTTAGAAGTTCGATCAAAAATACGGATTTTCGGGACCCCAAAATAAAATTTTCGTTCTGGAAAATCTGGGTTGAAAATATATATACTAAAAATCCCAAAATACCCCCAGAATAACACTGCACCAAAGATTGACCTCGGCCGAGTCAACTCGGCCGCGGATCCGCGGCGGGAGCGTGCTCCCGCCGCGCTTCCGCGGCGCTTTGACTCGATCGTGGGTCCATCTTTGGTGGTTATTCACAGAAAAGCCTGAGCCGATTTTAGGTGTTAAGATAATCAATTTTTGAACAGTAGAAAAATCGACAGAAACTGCAAATTTTCGGGGTTCGTTTTCGGGACTTTTTCTTTGATCGATCTTCTAGTTACTTGCTAATATGTTAGATAGAGTTTAACTAGGCTCTGATACCACTGTAAGTCCATGCTACCTCTCCCGGTTCTTTCGGAAACGCGGAATTTGGTAAAAAACGATTTTTACGGAGGTGGTAACATGGACCTAAAACCCGGATCTTGGTTAAACATCTATCTAGCAACCTAACTACGAGTTTCTAGCTACTCGGTTAGGGGGTTATACCTTGCTTGTCTTGAACTCCTTCGTCTTCAAGCTCCGATGGTGGTCCGGAATGGCTTCTTCTCGTCGTCTCCGTACGCCGAAGATAGATCCACCTGAAAGCTCCAACCTTTAGCTCCTTCTTCGTTCTTTGAAGAAACTAGTTCACTTGGTTTGCTAAACCTAGTGAACTAGAATGAGTAGAGAATACTTTGTGTGGGATTTTATCTATGGTTCTTGATTCTCATCTCATGAGACAAGAGAACCATAGATTAAAGAGAGGGAAAAAGAGCAAGAGGGTGAGAGCAAAAGGAGAGCTCAAGAACAAGAGAGAGAATGAGCAAGAAAGAATGAGGCTCTCTTTTGTCTTTCACCCTCTCATAATCCAAAGTTATCATAACTCATCATACTAAAAAAAGTCTTATGTGATGGTTTGAAGCAACCATAACCATATCATTTCATGCACTCATTTTGCACAAATGAGCAAGCAAACAAAAGTCTTTGCCATGAAATGATGGCTATGGTTATCATGATGGTCAACTAGTCAAGCCTAGTCAACCAGTCAATAAGTCAACAAAAGTCAACAAGTCAACAAGTCAACAAAAGTCAACAAGTCAACAAAGTCAACAACCATATCACCATAATACTTAATTAATATAATAGTTAATCACATATCATATTCTCATTAGGGTTGAGCAAAAAGTCAAATAGTCAACGGTCAACTGTCAACAACCCTAATAAGAATCCACTGCCTCTGTCTCCCTGTCAACTGTGCATACACACCCGCATCCGCGTTCCGAGGAACACGAATGCAAACTGGATAAATCCAATCCCATAAGGTACACTAGGATCTGGCTTAAACCAAAGCCCTCTAGTGTAAACTGTCCGGACACTATACGTGCACAAGTGCACGGATGTGACCGAACCCTGTCGCAAAACCATGCGACCTGTCGCAATACCATGCGACCTCTACTCTTTTGCCTAAAGGCGAAAAGCTTTCTGTGTGGGACTCTAAAGACTCGACACTACGCTGGCAGTGGGTTTAACCACAGACCGCAAGCGGCACTAGCTGTGCGTAACGGTCCCCAGGTAGTGTCGACAAGAAGACCGACGAGGCGAAACCCATCTGAACTCCTACTGAGCCTGAGTGTGACATTCTCCGTACAGTCCGGTCTGTTCGTCTGATACATCGCATGGCGGGCCTAGGGGGCGGTAAACGTCAGTCCCCCAATAGCGGTACAAGTCGTGCCGGAGCGAAGCCCAAAACACCCTGAGATAACACTGGAAACCTACCAGTATATCTCGTTTGCCCTGGCCAGGGACTACTCGTGTAATGGCTCTCCTAGACACAGCGCGATGTCAACCCCCAATACCGGGAGAGACGAATCCTGTCTAACCGTCACTGCCTCCAAGTGCTTCGGGACTGCACCCAACCACTACCTGTTTGCACGACTCTTTTGAGCCGTGGTAGGGTAGTGATCAAAGTACAGTGGGAACACACTCGAGGCGGAGTGACAGTGTCAAGTCAGCGGACTAAGCTGTACTCATGTCACCTGGGAACTGATAACTGACGATAGGTATAATACCAACTAGTCAGTTCCCGACGAGTCCTGTCCAGTGTACCCGTAACCTAACGAGCACCCGCATACTATCTCAAGTACGACGTACTGACGGCTGTGGGACAGACCGTCTCCCACACTGGGATGAGAAGCGCATGCGCTGGTCTACTCCGGAGTATCGATGCCCTGTCTCGATAGTCCTGCGACCAGGGACCTGCATAAGGATGTGCTTATAGATTACCCAGCCCCACTAGTGTGACGGCCATCACATCGCTGGTAATCCAGCAAAGATCTTAAGGGCTCTACTAATGTGTATAGGCGATATACAAAAATAAACACATGTACACATTGAAGTAGAAACAAACCAAGTAGCATACTACTATTTTGAGCAAGATTGTATATACAAGGTGAATATCCCAAGCATCCATTAAGTAATATACAAACCGGTATGATACAGTAATGGCCTCTAGGGCATATACACTAACAGACTCGACCCCTGTCTCATCGACATTCAGTTTGAAGAACTACTACTCCGACCTCTGGGGTGATCCGTACTCCATTGTAATCCCTACCCTAGCTAGCCCCTATACATTTTTGTGCTATTTCCTACTTCCCTAACTATATTTAGGGACATCGTTATTCGAAATTTTTGTTTTCATTATTTTGTGTTTATCGAAGAGTGCGTGTTATTAACTATTTCCATTTTATGCATTTTAAGTACACTACTATTCTCCCCATTTTTGGTAGCGCAACCCTATATTGCACATATTATTTTGGTGCTATGATTCTTACTTTCACCATGTGGTTTTCTAAATTAGGTTAAAATTGTTTGATTGATACATTATTCGAAAATGTTTTAACCTACCGACAGATCCTTCACTATTTCATTATGGTTATGCCTTATACTTATTATTTCAACTGCGCTACTTTTGATATATGTATGTATGCATATATATATAGGATCTCGATTTTATCTAGCATGCCTCGAGTGTTATTGGTCGTCATTGCTATTTTATCCCCTTGTACCTACTTAGACCCGCCCTTCGGTTACGTTAGTTTTTATACATATATAGACCTTCAAAAAAAAAATTTATCCACCTGTTTAAGTAAATCATTATGTGTTAGTATTCGATGTGGTAGCCTTTTGCTTGTTATTTTGTAGCTTATCGTTTATTTTAAATTTCGAGGACGAAATTTTGTAAGGGTGGTATGATGTAATACCCAGTCCTTTTGTATATCAACATCTGTATTTTGTTGCTCTTAAATTTACTTATTTTATCATTATTATTCATTCATTATTTTGAAAACCCTGAGCCCTTTACCTTTCATCTTTCTTTTCCTCTATTCACTCCGTCCCCAACTTTTCAAATTCGTCTTCTACCCTTTTTCTTTAGTATTTTTCTTCCCTCTTATTAGCCGGGCCATTTCCCCACATCTATTTTCGATTTTTATTTTATAAACCTTAACCCTAATTTAACCTCAAACCCTCACTCACCTTTTACTTTTATTTTTCCTTTTTCTTTTCTCGTTTTCAGCCCAAGCCCAACTCTAATTTCCTTTCCCTTCTATTTTCTTTCTTTTAATTATTCCAGCCCAAAATCGCCAGCCCAGCCATCTAACCCTAAGCCCACTCCTTTTTCCCCTTAAATAAATTAATTAATTCCCTTCCTCAGCCCAATTAAACCAAGACCAAAAGAAAATAAAATAAACAATTTAAATTAAACCCTAAACCCCCGACTTCGTCCAGCCCACACCCACAACACAACCCGACCCGACCCGCTAAGGATCCTTTCTTCCCCACGTCGCCATTTTCCCGCTCCTTTCAGTTCGCTGCGCCCCCACACCACCGCTCCCTCACCTACAACGCGCACGTCCCCACGCCCCTCGCCGCGACCTCACGCGCGCGCTCGTAATTTCCTCTCGACCCATCTCTCTCTCTCGCCGGCAAAGCCTCACCTCTCCTTGTCTCTACATCTCACTCCCTCCTCACTCTCGATTCTCTATCTCCACCGCCATCCTCTTCCGCTCCCCTCGACGACGACGACGACTACACCCCTCGCCAAACTCCCCACTGCACCATTCTCTGCACCAATCCACCGCCGAGCTCCTCTGTATCACCTCGGCCACCACCTGCGTGCACCTCGTCGACGAGTCCCCACTACCATCGTCGACGCCCCTCTGAGCACCACGACGAGCTCCCCTCGCTGCCGCCGTCGACACCCCAGCACGACCACCGACGCCTCCAACGTCTCGGCCTCCTCCCATCGGCCGCCTTGACTACCCGAAGGGGCCTCCGTCGACCCCCACGCCGGCACTCGGTAAATTTCTCTCTCTATCTCTATCTCTCTCTCTCAATCTCTTTCTCTCCCTCTGTCTCTCTCTCTCAATCTCTCTCTCTCTCTGTCTCTCTCTTTCTCAATCTCTCAATCTCTCTCTCTCTGTCTCTCTCTCTCAATCTCTCTGTGTCTATCTCCCTCTCTCTATCTCTCTAAAGATCTCTCTCTCTCTCAACACCTCTATCTCCCTCACATCAAATCAAGGTATATCTAAAGCTCGGAGCTGATGAAAACGAGTGCACGGTAGCTACCAAGGTTGGACTACTTTACCTGATTCCAAAGGCTGAACCGGTGCTGCGTTCATGACGCGATCGTGTTGTTGCCACTGCAGTATTATTGTCGACTCGTCACCAGGCAAGTTTAATACTTGCTTCATGCTATTTCTTATATTACATTTCCAGTTACCAAAATTCCCACACTTACTTTCATGTAAATTGTTATAAGTGAGTGTTCGATGTGAATCGTGACTTACAAATCCAATTAAATTGACGGCACTAGATGACTTTGGATGGCCCGAATTAGAGTGAATACCCCTTAAAAGTTTGGTTGCAAAAATAAGATCGTTTGCTCGCATAAAATGGCGCCCCAATGTTTGTCGTGAAACCTGAAAACCCTCGTACACCCCAAACTATAAAATTTATATTAAATTTTGTATAAACCGGATTTTATTGTTTGATGGCTGGTAACGAAGCTAACTGGTTAATCTACTGTAAAATATTATTGATCACTGAATTTCAGTAAATTATGATAGAGATAACTGTGGTGGATTATGATTCTGGACTGCAGCCAGAAGGGAAATCCAGGTTAACCCCTGTTGTTAAACCTCTGTTTATCACTGCTCATTTAAGAGAATGCACGTAATCCTATACTGTTACGTAGGAAATTGGAGCAGCTTTCTTACTCGACTATCCTCACTGGTTTCCTCAACCGTTTGATATTTTTAATTCATTTTACCTTGTCGACATGTCTTGCTGAATTCTGCAGAAGCAGATTTTACACCCCGAACTTAATCTGGCCATAACTCTCTGTTGATGTAATAAAATACTGATCTGCCAATTGCGGTGGAAACCTGACTAGAAATCCTAAATATAGTTCAACTGTAGAGTCGCCTAATTCTGATCCCAACTAGGATTAAATTGTGTTACGAAACGGACTTCCGATTCTGAAACCGGATTTCCAGCAGTGAACGCTTAAAACGAAATGTCCATATCTAGTGTTCCTGAAGCCCGATTGATGTGAAACCAAATTCGCTGGATAGATAATCAAACATACTATTTATCCCCTGTTCATTGTTTCACGAAATTTGGTATGTATGATTTATGATAATTTATGCAGGACACCGACTTATGACTTCTTAATCATGCCTTACATACTGTTTTCTCATCACATCATATATATGTCATTGCATTGGTAACCTAGTGATCATGTGCTTTACCCAGTGTTAGGTATTAGTGGTGATTGTGGCAAGTGCATTAGTGTTTGAGTATGAATGGATAAGTGAAAGTGACACGTACTTGTACACAATCAGTGGACCTTATTGTTCTATTGCATTGTCGACGTCTGTGGGATGTGTATAAGTGTGACTATAAGTGGTTTGGGACACTTATGGAAGCACTTGTATGGGTGTCACAGGTAAGGAACCAGACACTGTCCATCTATCTCGGGTATCAGTCGGGACGTGCTTGATGGAGATCCTGTTTCCAGTTCTTGCGCAGACTTGTCACGGACCGACCGGTATTTGAGGTTATGGTTGGCGTTTGATGTAGACCACGGGGTGTGGGGTAGTTTGAGTGTGAGTTCAACAGAATCTCGGGAGTCCCATGCCGGCATATATATATGGAGATTTACAGGGTTATTACATGATTATTACCGTGCGTTTTATTTGGGCCCGTGGTCCCTAGCCCTTGGGTCCTATCCTTGGGTGGGGGACACTCACGAGTGGTTGACTCTCACACTTGGACTGACGATAGGCTTAGTGACCTGTACAGTGAGACTTAGAGACTGATAGGGTTAGTGAAATTGATATGCATTGCTTACTGAGTCAACACACATGACATATTATTTTACTGCTTTACTGTTCACCTGCCCTATTATACACCCGTATTGGCTACTTCATGTTCACATCTTTGCACTCTTGATTTACTGTTACATTTCATTATGATTATACGAGTTACTATTTGTACCCGTATATATTGCTATTGTGTCGTTCTGACGACCTGAGTATGCATGCTCAGAGTGAGAAGTGGATCTAGCTTGGACCAGGACCAGACGTACATCGCGAACATCTTGATTAACTATCCAGAGCTATGCTCTTTTGATCTCCATCAGGTTAGTTTCTCGTATCTGTTTTGTTTCAGTTACTGCATTTCTCATTACCTGTGCGTTGTTTACTGATTACTACGTAAAGCAAGAAGCCGAAGTGTGATTACGGCGGGATGTTTCCTTGACCGTATGAGCATGGCTGGCCTTATCAACACCTCGTATTCCGTATTTTTGGAAGCGGGGCGTGACACTCTAGAACCCGGTTACTTGTGCTTCCCGCCTTGGGTCTATCCTAATGCGGAAAAGTAAATAATATACATCAATGGTGACATCATCCTCAACTTGAAAGTGTCCCAATAAAAGAATATTACATACAATATTTGACACGAATGAAAATGAAAAACTTTCATCTCACGCAAAAACCCCGGCTATTCATTCACGACGATCCAATATAACATTTCACAGCAACACATAATATCACATGTCATCAATGTAAGTAAATATGCATATCCCGAATTTCGTTGACATATAGTAACGAGATTGGGGATACCCCACATATTACACTTACGGTAGAAGAAAAGAAATAAAAACTACACTATTTGGAATCCGTATAATACCTTAGACATCATAAACCCGGAATATCTCATATTCGGGATTTCATGCCTAATCTATAAACCTTGCATTTTAGTCTCAAATCGAAAATACTTTTCAATAACTTAGTCGGATAACTCAACAAGATTCCCGACTAAAATAGTCGAATACTCGTCGGGAACTGTAGTAGATGGTCGTACCCCCGATGCCGACGACGAAGTGCACTTAGGCGGAACACTGTAGCCGCGAACACCCGAGTGGATGTTATTGGCAACAGGGTTCTCCTACAGTCACTTGGTCGGGGCATGGCTATCTAGTAGAGTTATCCGGCGAGTGTTCGCTTACTATACGCTATTGCGACGGAGTTTTGATCCGAATCAAACTCCGTGGCAATCGATCAACAATGACTAAAATGCTAGTTTTACAATTAGCAAACTAGTTTTCACAAAACTAACTAACTGTGGATTTCATATATTGTATCACATATCAATACTTAAACCCGAAACGAAGTTAAAACACGACTACGAAACACTCCGGTAAGCCTTAACAGAAAGATAACATCACATGCAATCTTGGCCTAATCAAACATAACCTGAAACCTCAAAAGCAAGTGAATAGAACACCACAAAAATTCCAACTTCAAAGTGCTACAGTAAACGGGTGAGATCGGGAAATATCCAAATGTGGCCGGCCACTTTTTGGTCAAATTGCCTCAAATTTTTCTGGTGTTCTAGATACTTCATAAGTAGCTTTCTGCACTTGTTTAAAAAAATTTTAGAGGCCTTTAAAAATTCGACAGAAACAATGGTTTTCGGGTTACATTTTCGGAGTTGTTTCGGTTTCGTGATTCTAATAATATCGTCGAATCTTCTAGCTTGGCTCTGATACCATGAAAGTCTACCCTAGCATCTCCATTGGGTTTTCACAGGCATCTAGCATGCTATTTTAAAAAAATTGGGGTGCTAAGCTAAACTATCTAAGAATCCTAACTAGATGATTAGGGTTTAACTATGATATAACAAAAACTTTAACTAAGTGAAGGAGGCAACAACCTTTGAAGACCGGGTCCTTCACTTCTCAAGATCCGATTTGTAGTCCTTACGACTCCTCATAGCTCCACTTGAAGTTTGAACGAGCATCTTTCATGATCTTCGTGCCAAAGATGATCCACTCAAAGCTCCACTAATCCAAGCTACCTCTTCACTGAACTCTTTAGTGAAGGAATCACAATACACCTAAGTGCTAGTTAAGTGTAAGATGGTGAAGTAGGGGTTTTGTTTCCTCACTAAGGATCTTAAGCTCTATGGTTCACATCACATGTGAGGGTTTAGGGCTTGAAGTAGGAAGAAGATCAAGAAGGAAAAATGGAGAGAGCTTGAATGAAAATGAGCTAAAGAAAAACTCAAGTCAAGAATGGCTCACCCTTGCTCACACATTATTGAAGCATGCAATTTTTAACAATTAAAAACTGTAACCAAGCTTCAATAGTGCAAGCAAAAGAATAAAATAAAAGATAAAGCCATGCTTGCCCATACCACAAATCTCTCCCCATTTTACACCTCATTTTCCATTTTCTAAAAAATAGAAAATCAACCATGCTTCATATCATATCGTATCATACATACATACATACATACATACATATATATATATATATATATTATGAAGAATAATTAATGAGCCAATAATATTAGTTAATATATAATTATATCAAATATAATATATATCAAATTATTAAATCAACACTTGATTTAATAATCCGGTTATATCATATATAACCGACTAATATCATTTATCTGTATATCACATCATCAAATTAACACTTGATTCAATAATCCGGTTATATCACATATAATCTAACCGACAACAAATAACCGTCAGATTAGAATATGGTATCATACACTCGTATTTAATCAGGCCCCTGTACACATCAGCATATGTGTCCTACTTCGTTTCGCTTGAACTAAGAAACTTCTTTGTGGGACTATAAAGACTTGTTAATACGCCAGCAGTAGGTGATGATCATATCAGTCACCCACAAGCCGTCAGCGGTACTAGCTGGACGTAACGGCTACCCAGATATTGAGCGAATAGAAAATCAACAAGTAAGCTTGTCCAAACTCCCATGAAGCGTATAAGTAACAGTTACCGTATAGTCCGGTCTCTTCGTCTGATATGTCGCATATCGAGTCTAGGGGTGGAATCGTCAGACCCTAGTAACTTGATAAATCATGCCGATGTATGGCTCATAACGGTTCGAGAAACTACTGATAACTCTTACCAGTAAATCTCATCAGCAACCCTGGTCAGGGACTTCCTGTTATAGCCAATCGAGCATAGCGCAATATCAACTCCATATACGGGGAGAGACGAAACCCCTCCTATCGCTCATTACCTCCATATGACTCGGGACTATACCCAAAATCCACCTGTTTGCATGACTCCTTTAAGCCGTGGTAGGGAGGAAATCAAAGCACGGTGGGAACCACACAAGACTGTATGACGATCTCGGGTCTACAGACTAACCTAAACCAGTGTCACCAGAGAACTGCTATCTGACGATACGTATAATACCTTCTAGGAGTTCTCGGCGCATCCTGTTCGGTGTACCCATTCTCTAATGAGCACCTGTGTACAATTGTCATGACCCGAAATGCCACGTGACTGGCACTTGAATCATATGAAGTCTATAGGACCCCATCTAATTCAAGTAAGCCAAAATCCCAGAAATCTAAACCATTTTAAAGAAGAAGTGAAGAAAACTTATTTTAAAGCAAGTACTTTTAATAACATAAGCCGAAGTATGCATTTTTAAAACCTCAAGTCTTTTCTGAAAATTTCGGCAGAGCTTCCTTTGTAAATACTGGCCCCAAAAAGGGTACAACATGCATAAAATGAATAAAGGCATCCCCAAGCGGGAGCTAGCTCTTCGTCAATTGACGGTCACAACCATGCAAGCAATATATTATACAACGCCAAGGGCGAGGATCAAAACTCAAAAGGAAACTCAAAATCATCAAGAAAATCATAATAATACAAAGCGACTCTAAGGTCGAAAGAATAAACAACTGGTTTTCAAGTATAAATTAAATATACAAGTCCGGTTGATGGAGTTTACTAGATACAACTGAATATAAATGTACAATGGTGGTCACGATGTAAGTGAACCCAACTACCAGAGCAATCACCCGGAATGGGAGCAGTGTGCCAGAAAGCCGCAATGAAACCTGTACGGCAAAACCTGCAAGAAACTATGGCACAACGGGGATGAGTTGCCAACTTATGAGTAGAAAACATCATAGAGCAAAAATCGTATGTATGACTCAATCCTAGGTCAATACAATCAGTAATATATAATTTCAATATGATAAAGTCTGAAGCATGATAAGGTGGCAAGGGTAAACATCTATACATAAGTGTAATACCAAGTGCTCGTGTCAGTGCCTCAGGTAGCAACATATCATAAACATGAGGTGTGATCAATGTAATCAACATGAATTCAGTGTCAACTATATCATGAAGTTTATAAGTATGTGGATATCATCCAACTATGTAATCAATGCCTGTATGCATGTGGATCTCGTCCACGTGTCAACCCATGACACAATAACATCATGCATGTAAATGTCATAAATGCATATGCATGAAAGTATGAAGATATAAATCAACGTGTGTCCCTCGCGACACATCAAAATCATGGAACCCGAGTGTCCAGCATCGACACTCAAAACATCATGAAACCCATGTCCAGTATCGATACGTAAATCCTCATATATCTCAGGCTCCGTCAGTCCGGATCAGCCCACGGGCTCCGTCTGCGGTATCGGCTCTCGGTCTCCGCCAGAACGGGTCGGCCCAATATCCATCTCTCGACTCCGGTCGGTATACTCCGGATAACCGCCAGGACCAACCAATCACCGGTAGGTAGTGGTATCTTTGCCAGGCTCACCGTCTACTGTACAGCAATCCGTTCTTGTCCCGGGGTACCATACCGGGTCCACCATGTACCCGTAATCGGCCTCATCTAGCTCCTCGAATCGGGTATCACTGTCACACGTCTCAGAACCAAGAAAACGCATGGTGCACGCACTGAAATATCATATCAAGAGAAACCGGGTTTTTAAAATAGTACATACTTTCTTTTGAAATACCCACGGTTCTCAAATCCAGAAATCTCATGAAAACAGCATGTCTCAATGCATATAATCATAAAGCATGATGTATGCGACATGTAATAGAAATGTAAGTATATACGTATATCATGCAACATAAAACAGTAATATGCACATATCGAGGGAAAACCGCTCTTTTAAATGAATACAGTTTTAAAATATATCATGCGGTTCTCAAATCTCCAAAATCAAGCCAGCATCATCTATGTATGTGCAACTATGTATGTACGCAAGTATGGGTGTACAATATGTGTGTACGCAAGTATGGGTGTACAATATGTGTGTACGCAAGTATGTCATGCAAGGATTCGTATCCTGATGCAACAATCCTACTGTGTAGTGATATGGCAATTATCGATGATGAAGTGTGGAGCCGGCAAACAGGTGTACGTGGAGCATACGCATCATCGATAATGGTGATGGTGTCCTTACAGCATGGGTTTAATATAACATAAATCACAAGTATATAAGCATGCAATGCGCTAATAACAACATGAATATATAGAAATGGAAGGTAAATGCAACAATAAGGAATCTACATTAGTTATACAAGTTATACAGTTTGTCATTTGAAATCACACGAATCGTGGTGGTAGGAAAAATAAGGGCTATGGTGTTTTCTTTAAGAAAAAGGGTACGTCCTTTGAAATATCCGTAGAATCCCTTGGCATGTCTTTAAAATACTCACGATTCGTTAGTTTTGAAATAGGTATGACTCGAGTCTAGTCTAACATCTACAAGTAGCTACAGGTCTAAACTAACAGACTCATCGAAAGGGTAAAAGAATACCGCCTAAGTCTGAGTCGATATATATAAATATAATAGTCGGTGATCCCGCCTCAATAGTATCACGTACGATACAATATATGGCATGACTTCCTAGAGTCAAGAGTGCGGATCTATCATCAATATAAAGCTCGTACGGTAAATCCATCGTACGGCATCCCAATCTGGGTACAGGTCGAATCTCACATTTATCTCATCATTTATCTGGTATCCTTATCATCATATCCTGTATTAGGGGTACTGATCTATGTCTAGTACAAACCGATACCATCTGCAAATATATGCGTGTATGATAACATACGCCTAAAGGCCCGCTATAATCTCATGCCGTATCTCATAATACGAATCAAAACATATCACCGATCTCATGGCATTATGCCTAAACTCATCGACTCATCTCCAAGTACCATGTACAATCCTCATCAACCATGTATAGGTATACGTGTGTGTGTGTGTGTACATAGTCCCATACCTATGTGTGTGTGTATATATATATATATATATACATATCCTCATATACGCACAAGTAAAACAAAGTAAACATGTGTGTGCGTGCGGGTGTAAACCTTATTCTAGGGCTCGCGACTAAACTAACTAGCGACATTATCATCCAATTATACTAAAATTCTCCATGACCCCTAAAGTCTATCTAGATAATCATAATCTCAAAATAAACATATAAATATATCCATATAATATGTACCATACACTACACTACGAACTGCGGGGGTGCTATACGCCATCCACCCGACTTCCCCCATAGATATATATCTACTCACATTGATCCTCGTTTGCTGGAGTCGATGACGCCACACCCATCCTCGTCGTCTCAAAGTCAACATGGGGGTACTTACATATCACATAAAGCATCGTAAACATAAATCACGCACGAAAACCAAAACTTCGTACGAATCACACATAAATTAAAACCTATGGTCTACACATGAAAGATCAACCAAACAACTCTCGACATCGTCGTACAAACGTCAAATGTTTGAGGCAAACACAAATACCAAAACCCAATTCAGTAAAAGCCGCAAAACAAATTCAGAAATTTCGTAAAACACTTCCAGATATTTCCCAAGATGAAATTTGCCAATTTTGCATATGTGGAGGGTCTATTTTATTGATAAATAAGACATGGACCAAACACGAACGAAATCCACCCTACCCTGGCCGCAATTTGTAGCCAGGAGGAAAAAAACTGCGGCCTGGCAGTAGAGTTAGGTCCAGGGTTTTGGGTATAGGTTCTAGGTTGCCTGCTTGTATCTCTGTGTTTGTTAAATAATTTTCAGAGGCTCCGGGTTACAGCAGATGTCAAAACAACCTCACAATTCTCACAAATTCCAAATATTGGGGTTTCTAAGTTTATGTTTCGGTGTTTAGTCTATGGTTTCAGTCCATTATACAATCCCTACATGGGTTTAAGGTCACTATTAAGCCTCAATTTCACCTTTGTATTCAAATCAAACCCTAACCCTTTCTAGGAATTTTCAAGGTTTACTAAACCGCATTGAAACACTTCTAAACTTATATGGGTGCTAAAGAAATTGAAATACAATACTAATGGTATAGAAATTACCTCATTTGGCAACTCAAGAATTTTCTTGAGTTGCCCCAAATGCTCAAAATCCAATTTTTCTTGGTCCAAAGTGCATCTAGTGAGCTTGTGCATGTTTTTATTGAAATGGGGATGGACTTTTTATGTTGTTTTGGGGGTGTTTTGAGGGGATAGAGGAGGGGGATGAAGTGTGCCGCCATGGAGATGAAGATGGGAGAGAATGAGGAAGGAAAAACAATGAAGGAACAAAGCCATGGTCCAAGGTTGACCCTCACCTCTCTCTCTCTCTCTCTCTTGCCCATCCCTCTTAGTTTAATATTTTATTTTATTTTCTATTCTTCTCTCTTCTCTTTTCTTTTAAAAAAACCCATGCAAGAAAATGAAGAGAAAGCCATGATAAAAATGTAACAAGTGCTAAAATGTGACATGGTGCATGTCATGTGCAAAATCCAACCTTAAGGCACGATTAGCGATATTTAATCGCCATTAGTATTAAAATAGTGTATAATTAATTATAAAAGTTCATAATTTGCTTAAATCATCTAAAGCACCCTCATTTCAGTAATTTCTATAATTTTCCAAATATTTCCCGATTTATCGGTATTTAATTATACCGCACTAATAAAATATTCATAATATTTATTATTTAATTATAAAAATTCCCAAAAATAATATTTTATTTTTCTGAAATATTACAATCTTCCCCCCTTAAACAAATTCGGTCCCCGAATTTAAATTTGAACTTCCCCAATTTCTAAAACATTTTGGTAAAATGATCCAGTCGTCGGGGCTCCGAAATCATAAATACATAAAAACATGTCGTAGCGCAAGGCATGTGCATGAAAATGAGTACATAAACCAAAATCAAAACTCCATCAAGCATCCCGTAATTATCGGAGTTATGGTGAAGACACCACTGTCAAAATCCAATACAAAAACCAACATGATATTGTAAGTCCACGTTGCCCACCCCGGTGCTTACGGGAAGGCGGAAAACGGAATAAAAAACGAATTTTTATGAACTTAGGCAACATGGACTAGACTATGAAGGATCTTTGCTAAACAAAAACAAGCTAAAACTAACAAGAAACTAGCTAAGTGCTAGAAAGGTTATACCTTGGGCTTTATGTCCTTCTCTTCTTGCTCCTTGGAGTGGTGGAAAGAGGTCACCTTTGTCGTCTACTCACGTCGAAGAAAGATCCACCCGAAAGCCTCGACCTTTGGTTTCAACTCCAAGCTAGAAGTAACTAGGGTGGAAGAAGTGCTAGTCCTTGAACCCTAGATGAGAGTAGAGATTATCAAGAAAGGGTTTTTCTCAAGCTCAAGTGTTTCTCAACACATGAGAGGGGAGAGCTTGAGGGAGAGGAAGAACAAGAGAGAGAAAATGAATGATAGAATGAGAATAAAATGAACCATTCTCACATATATGTGTATATTATTTTAATTAGATAATTAGTAAGATAATTGTCATGGCTTAATCAAGACATGACCATTATCATTTCATTTTTAATGCAAATTGTAAGGATCAAAAAGCATCTTCCAAATGAAATGATGATGGTCAAAGTGTCAACCAAGGTCAATAAGTCAAGAAGGTCAAATGGTCAACAACCATAACCATGCACAATTATTAAACTAATATCAATTAACCATAATACACACATAAGCATTAGGGTTAATAAAATGACAATAGTCATTAACCCTAATCATGGTCCTCTCCCTCTGTCTCAAGCAACTGTGCATACGCACCCGTATTCGTGATCCGAGGAATACGAATACAATGAGAAAAACCAATCCCAAATCATATACTAGGATCCGGCTTAAACCAAAGCCCACTAGTATAAGCTGTCCGGACAGCAAACGTGTACAAGTGCGCGGATGTGAACTAACCCTGTCGCAAAACCATGCGACCTCTACTCATTTTGCCTAAAGGCGAATAGCTCTCTGTGTGGGACTCTAAAGACTCGACACTACGCTGGCAGTGGGTTTAACCATAGACCGCAAGCGGCACTAGCTGTACGTAACGGTCCCCAGGTAGATGTCGATAAGAAGACTGATGAGGTGAACCCCATCTGAACTCCTACTGAGCCTGTATGTGACAATCTCCGTACAGTCCAGTCTGTTCGTCTGATACATCGCATGGCGGGCCTAGGGGGTGGTGAACGTCAGTCCCCTAATAGCGGTACAAGTCGTGTCGGAGTGTAGCCCAGAACACCCTGAGATAACACTGGAAACCTACCAGTATATCTCGCTTGCCCTGGCCAGGGACTACTCGTGTAATGGCTCTCCTGGACACAGCGCGATGTCAACCCCCAATACCGGGAGAGACGAATCCTGTATAACCGTCACTGCCTCCAAGTGCTTCGGGACTGCACCCAAAAACTACCTGTTTGCACGACTCCTTTGAGCCGTGGTAGGGTAGTAATCAAAGTGCAGTGGGAACACACTCGAGGCGAAGTGACAGTGTCAAGTCAGTGGACTAAGCTGTACTCATGTCACCTGGGAACTGATAACTGACGATAGGTATAATACCAACCAACAGTTCCCGACGAGTCCTGTCCAGTGTACTCGTAACCTAACGAGCACCCGCATACTATCTCAAGTACGACGTACTGACGGCTGTGGGACAGACCGTCTCCCACGCTGGGATGAGAAGCGCATACGCTAGTCTACTCTGGAGTATCGATGCCCTGTCTCGATAGTCCAACGACTAGGGACCTGTATAAGGATGTGCTTATAGATCACCCAGCTCCCACGAGTGTGAGCGCCATCACAACGCTGGTAATCAAGCAAAGATCCTAAGGGCTCTACTAATATGTATATCAGCGATATGCTAAAAGAAACACATGCACATATTAAAGCAGAGACAAACCAAGTAGCATACTACAATTTCGAGCAAGATTGTATATACAATTGTGAATATCCCAAGCTTCCATCAAGTAATATACAAGCTAGTATGATACAGTAATGGCCTCAAAGGCATATACACTAACAATCTCCCACTTGCACTAAGGTCATGTACTGGCGTATCGAAGACCTATCATCTCAATCAGCCGCTCGAACTGAGTCTGGGGCAAGGCCTTGGTGAATGGATCTGCTGTGTTATCTTCTGAAGCAACCCTCCGAACCTCGATCTCCTGGCGATCCACGATCTCCCTGATCAGGTGATACCGCCTCAAGATGTGTCTGGATTTCTGATGGGACCTAGGTTCCTTCGCTAAAGCTATAGCCCCGTTGTTGTCGCAATACAGAGGTATTGGGTGAACAATGGACGGAACCACCTGAAGTTCTCTCAAGAACTTCCTCATCCAGATAGCTTCTTTTGCGGCATCAGATGCAGCGATGTATTCCACTTCCATAGTCGAGTCAGCAACGGTTTCCTGTTTGGAGCTCTTCCAACACACCGCCCCTCCATTGAGGGTAAAGACAAAACCCGACATGGACTTGGAATCATCCTTGTCACTCTGGAAGCTGGAGTCAGCAAAGGCCTCAATCTGGAGATCTTTTCCGCCATACACCAAGAACATCTCCTTAGTCCTTCTCAGGTACTTGAGAATGTTCTTTACTGCTATCCAATGTTTCTCCCAAGGGTTTGACTGATACCTGCTTACCACACTCAGTGCATAAGCCACATCCGGTCTGGTACACAACATCGCATACATTATAGAGCCTACCGCAGAAGCGTAGGGTATAATAGACATGTGATCCCTCTCCAAATCAGTCTTGGGAGACATCTCTTTGGAGAGGGTGATCCCGTGACAAGTCGGTAGACTACCGCGCTTGGAATCTTCCATACTGAATCTCTTCAGTATGGTGTCGATGTACCTGGACTGTGAAAGTCCTAATATCCCCTTGGATCTGTCACGGTAGATCCGGATACCCAGAATGTATGAGGCATCACCCAGGTCTTTCATGGAGAACCTGTGTGACAAGAACCCCTTGACAGATTGTAGCATAGGAATGTCATTTCCTATTAAGAGAATGTTATCCACGTATAAAACGAGGAATACTACAGTTCTCGCTACAAATCTACAATAGATGCATGGTTCATCTGGATTTTTGATAAAGCCAAATTCCTTGACCGTCTCATCAAAACAGATGTTCCAACTCCGCGATGCCTGCTTTAGTCCATAAATGGACTTAAGCAACTTGCACACCTTTCCGCTGCTCCCACTCTGAATGAAACCCTCTGGCTGGTCCATATAGACACACTCCTCTAAATGTCCATTTAGAAAAGCTGTCTTTACGTCCATCTGCCAAATCTCATAATCGTGGAAGGCAGCAATGGCAAGAAGGATCCGAATGGATTTCAGCATAGCTACTGGAGAAAAGGTTTCGTCATAGTCCAAACCAGGTCGCTGACGAAAACCCTTTGCTACCAGTCTAGCTTTATAGGTCTCAACCTGTCCATCTACACCAATCTTCCTTTTGAAGATCCACTTGCATCCTATGGGGTTTACCCCATCTGGAGCCATGTCCAACGTCCATACTTTGTTGGTCTACATGGACTCCATTTCGGTCCGCATTGCATCCAGCCATTTTACCGAGTCGACGCTCTGAATGGCTTGCTTGAAGCTAGTAGGCTCATCAAAATCTATGATGCAATCCTCTCTATCCCTGTCAATGAGAAAACCGTAGTATCTCTCGAGCGGATGAGACTGCCTACTACTTTTGCGGAGCGGCGTGGGAATGTCCTGATCTTTCGAACCCTCTGGTTCTACTAAGCTTTCAGTAATAGCTCGTGGTTCTTGAATTTCTTCCAGTTCTATTGCGCTCCCACTTAATTCTTTTTCTATGAACTGGTGTTCTAGAAAGTGGGCATGGCGAGAAACAAACACCTTTTGTTCCTCTTCGCAATAGAAGAAATATCCGTTGGAGTTCTTTGGATATCCCACAAACTTGCACTGTACTGAGCGTGCCTCGAGCTTGTCCGCATGCTGCTTTTTTACAAAAGCTGGACATCGCCATATCTTAATGTGTTAAGATAGGGTCTTACACCACATCTGATATGGTGTAGTGGGCACAGTCTTAGTTGGAACCCGGTTCAAAAGGTATGCAGCTGATTCTAGCGCATATCCCCAAAACGATCGCGGCAACTCAGCGTTACTCATCATGGACCGTACCATATCCAATAGGGTTCGGTTCCGTCTCTCCGATACACCGTTATGTTGCGGAGTGTATGGAGGAGTAAGCTGAGAGAGAATTCCATTCTTTTTTAAGTAACCCAGGAACTCGGCACTCAAGTATTCACCACCTCGATCAGATCTCAGTGCCTTGATACTTTTTCCTGTTTGTTTTACTACTTCATTCTTATATTTCTAGAATTTTTCAAAAGCCTCGGATTTATGTTTCATTAAGAAGACATAACCGTACCTTGAAAAGCCATCCGTAAAAGTAATGAAGTAAGAATAACCGCTTCGTGCATGTGTAGACATTGGACCGCACACGTCGCTGTGTACGAGTCCCAAGAGCTCGCTCGCTCTTACTCCGTGTCCAGTGAACGGAGTCTTTGTCATCTTTCCCTTGAGACAGGATTGCCAAGTTGCATACGATTGATATTCGAACGGATCCAAATATCCTTCTGCATGTAACTTAGTCAACCTTCTCTCATTGATGTGACCCAGTCTACAATACCATAAGAAAGTTTTATTGATTTCTGGAGACTTTCTTTTGTGTGTATTCTGGACATTGAAAATCTGTGGTTGGTTTAATACGTATATACCGTTGTTCAATGTACCTGACCCAATCAAAACTTGATTAAGGTGAATGTTCACTACATTACTTACAAATGCAAATTCATAACCTTCTTTAGATAATAAAGATACAGAAATGATATTAAAGGTTGCATTTGGTACATAATAACAACTACGCAAAACCAAAAAGTGTCCATCCGACAATCCTAGGTGATAGTCCCCCACGGCCTCAGCATCCATGCTAGCACCATTTGCAACTCTGAGGGTCATGTCACCTGCCTTCAAAACTCTACGCTTTCTCAACGCCTGCAAAGAATTACAGATATGAGATCCTGATCCGGTATCCAATACCCAGGATTTAGAGTTTATTGATAGACAGTTTTCAATAACATACACACCTGAAGCAGAAGCCGCAACTCGCTTCAAATCCTGTGTTCTGGCCTTCCAAGCCTTGCAATCCTGTTTCCAGTGACCACTTTTGTGACAATAGAAGCATTCTTCCTTCCCCACCAGCTTTCCCGCTATCTTTGTTGCTTTTCCTTTTCCCTTCGGATCCACTTTACCGACACCGCCTCTTGGTTTGGCGGGGGCTTTCTTCTTCTTACCCTTGGCTTTCGCCCTGGATCTAGAAGAGGAAGATCCTCCTACAAACAAAGTGGATGTCTCCCTACTTTTCTGTAGGGTGCCCTCAGCACTCCTCAACATGTTCAGAAGTTCGGAAAGTTCAACCTCCTTTCCTTGCATGTTGAAGTTAAGGATAAACTGGGCGTAAGTGGAAGGAAGGGACTGGAGAATCAAATCAGTATAGAGTTCATTCTCCAACATGGTCCAAAGGTCCGCGAGCTCCTCTATGTAGCCAATCATCTTAAGTACGTGTTCCGCTACCGATGATCCGACGGCCAACCTTGCAGAAAACAACTTCTTCGACACTTCGTATCTTGCGATACGAGACTGCTCTCCATACAGTTCTTTTGTATGAAGAAATATGGATTCTAGGTCCATATTCTCGTGCCTCCTCTGAAGTTCGTTGTCCATCGAGGCTATGTTGGAGATAGTGCCCTCAGAGTCAATTATTGGATCACAGGCACGTGATTGCAATGATTGAGGGGAGGACCTGTCCCAGTAGGACAGTCTTACTCGAGATGATAGTATGCTATCTGGTTTATCTTTATCATCGTGTACTGCTTTAGGTGACCTTATGAGTCGCTATTACATGTTGATAGAGCCCCTAGGATTCTTGCTTGACTACCAGCAGTATGAGGGCGATCATATAAGTGAGAGCTGGAGTCTATAAGCACATCCTTAAAAGGTCCCTAGTCGTGGGAGTTTCGAGACAGGGCATCGATACTCCAGAGTAGACTAGTGTATACAGTCGAGACCTCGACGAGGGGCGGTGGCCGGTCTCACAAGCCACTGGTGTCAGTTGGTTCACCTAAGATGTATACAGGTGCTCATTGGGTTATGAGTACACCGGACAGGACTCGCCGGGAACCTGCTAGTTGGGATTATACCAGACGTCAGATAGCAGTTCCCTGGTGACATGTGTACAGGTTAGTTCATCGACCAGAGATCGTCATTTGTCTCGTGTGAGTTCCCACTGTGCTTTGATTACTACCCTACCACGGCTCAAAGGAGTCGTGCAAACAGGTTTTAGTTGGGTACAGTTCCGAGCCACATGGAGACAGTGAGCGGATCTGCAGGGGTTCGTCTCTCCCGGTATTGGGGGTGAGGTCGTGCTGTGTCTAGGAGAGCCAGAACATGAAAAGTCCTTGGCCAAGGCAGGAGATTTGCTGGTAGGTATTCCAGTAGTATCTCAGGGTGTTCTGGGCTTCACTCCGACACGACTTGTACCGCTTTTGGGGGTCTGACTTTACCAACCCCCTAGGCCCGCCATGCGATGCTCATAGACGAACGGACCGGACTGTACGGACATTGTCACTGACAGGCTCAGTAGGGTGTCAGGATGAGTTCGCTCATCGACGTCCCTTTTGGTCAGTACCTGGTAGCCCATTACGTATTGGCTTATACCTCTGACGTGCTAGTGGTTAAATCCACAGCCATAGTATTGACGAGTCTTTAGAGTCCACCACACTCAGGTTTCGGGCGAAACGCTGTAGAGGCCGTATCAAGATATGGCAGGGTTCGATCAGATACGTGCGGTATTGCACGGATCGTGATCAGACGGTTTTTACTGTTGGAGATAGTGCCCTCAGAGTCAATTATTGGATCACAGGTACGTGATTGCAATGATTGAGGGAGGACCTATCCCGGTAGAACAGTCTTACTCGAGATGATAGTATGCTATCTGGTTTACCTTTATCATCGTGTACTGCTTCAGGTGACCTTACATGTCACTATTACACATTGATAGAGCCCATAGGATTCTTGCTTAACGGCCAGCAGTATGAGGGCGATCATATAAGTGAGAGCTGGAGTCTATAAGCACATCCTTAAAAGGTCCCTAGTCGTGGGAGTTTCGAGACAGGGCATCGATACTCCAGAGTAGACTAGTGTATACAGTCGAGACCCCGACGAGGGGCGGTGGCTGGTCTCACAGGCCACTGGTGTCAGTTGGATCACCTAAGATGTATACAGGTGCTCATTGGGTTATGAGTACACCGGACAGGACTCGCCGGGAACCTGCTAGTTGGGATTATACCAGACGTCAGATAGCAGTTCCCAGGTGACATGTGTACAGGTTAGTTCATCGACCTGAGATCGTCATTTGTCTCGTGTGATTTCCCACTGTGCTTTGATTACTACCCTACCACGGCTCAAAGGAGTCGTGCAAACAGATTTTAGTTGGGTACAGTCCCGAGCCACATGGAGGCAGTGAGCGGATCTGCAGGGGTTCGTCTCTCCCGGTATTGGGGGTGAGGTCGCGCTGTGTCTTGGAGAGCCATTACACAAAGCCCTCGGCCGAGGCAGGAGATTTACTGGTAGGTATTCCAGTAGTATCTCAGGGTGTTCTGGGCTACACTCCGACACGACTTGTACCGCCTTTGGGGGTCTGACTTTTACCAACCCCCTAAGGCCCGCCATGCGATGCTCATAGACGAACGGAATGGACTGTACGGATATTGTCACTGACAGGCTCAGTAGGGTGTCAGGATGAGTTCGCTCATCGACGTCCCTTTTGGTCAATAGCTGGTGGCCCGTCACGTATTGGCTAATACCTCTGACGTGCTAGTGGTTAAATCCACAGCCATAGCATTGACGAGTCTTTAGAGTCCACCACACTTACAGTTACTCAAGCTTTCGGGCGAAACGCTGTAGAGGCCGTATGGAGATATGGCAGGGTCCGATCAGATACGTGCGGTATTGCATGGATCAGGATCGGACGGTTTGTACTAGTAGCCGTATGGATATATGGCATGGTTCGATCAGATACGTGTGGTATTGCACGGATCAGGATCGAACGGATAATACTAGCCGGCTTTGGTTTAAGCCGGATCCTAGTTTAGTACAGTGTAGATTTTGTCTCTTTGCATTTGTATCCGGACGGAATACAGATGCGGGTGTGTATGCACAGTATCGGGGTTTTCCTGTAATTTATTACGGGACCAGTTTTCTGGAGTTACCAGTTTGCATTCCGTTCCGGCCGGTTTTCCTTTGTTCTTTCCCGGCCGGACTTTTCCGATGGAGGGGGGTTATTTGCAAGTTTGCAAATAATACTTTGTGGAGGGGTTTCTTGCAAATGCTTTGATTATGATAGCATCATTTATTTTGCACCATAACTTGCATTAATTGTGATGTGAAAGGATTTGATTTGGATTTGAGTTTTGGTTATGATTATGTTTGCTTGTGGTCACCCCTTCCTACCATCACCTTCCTTCTCTTCTTTTGTTCACCTCCCCATTCCTACAAGATGATGGCCGGCCACAACTTTTAGATGAGGGATTTTCATTTGGTAGAGTGGAGAAATTATCATCTCATTTGGATACAAAAAGGTTCATCTCCATTTTGTTCTTCACTTCCCTCCATCCAATGGCAACTTCATTACCCCAAATGAGACAAGCATCATCTACACTACATTCTACAGCAAACCTTGGGCACGTCGACTAGCCAGCTTCGTGCCCGAGTTGCCTCGGTATTGAGGTGGGAGCCCGTAAAAGATGCAGACGATGTGGTGCCCTTCCGGCAAGGATGCGACAACCGGAGTTTCCGCGGGAGATCGGGACGACGACGAGAAGACCGGAGGACTCGGATCACTCGGTATATCTCTCACCCCTTTCTCTTGATAGCTAGTATCGGTTAATGGTTACGATCCGGGTTTATTGTCCGCGGTAGCGCCAGTTTCCAAGAAAGGAAAATTTTTGATTCCGCATTTTGGCCTCGGATTGACGGCCGGGGCGCTGCCGTGGCGCAACATGGTATCAGAGCCACGCCATTAACTTAGCCTAGCTTTTTCTAATGCGTTTTACTTATCCGATCGACCAAAATTCCAAAATCTACATTTTTGTTCACATCAGTTTTCTGTTGAAAATTTTTGGTGTCTAAAAATTTTTCAGGTTGTAAAAAACTAATGTACTGGAAATTATAAGACTTCTGTAAAAATTCGACACATTCAGTCGATCAATGTAGCGCGGAACCGCGGCCAAACCCCCCCTTGGGCCGCGGTTCCGCCGCGAATTGGTGTCTTCACTGTGTCCAATTTTTCCAGTGGGCTTGTGGGCTAATTTTAGGGGTTTTGGGATATTAAATTTGGGCCCAGAATTTCTGTGAGTGCTACAGTATTGCTTGGGGGCCCACTTGTTAATTATTTGATCGATCGGATATTTTAAACATATTATTTCACAGTATTTACATTATATCTGCGACCGTGAATATCACTTGATCGGTAAATCCTGTCTAACTGCTATAGCCCGGTTAGACGGATTTGCGAACGTGATTTTCACGTTGATGTTCTGTGTTTATGCTGTGTTGTTGCGGATCGGTCGTGGGGGATAGCCTGGATGCAATGTTAGTACAGTTTTGTTTTATATGTACATTTGATATTGCGGGGCGAGCGGCCGACATGTGGACTGCCGTCACTGCCTGTTTGTATTATTCTTTTGGGGCACGACCTGGTTGCGGTCGATGTACCCGATGTATGTATATTTTACTTTCTGTACTAGGATTACCCCGCGGAGGGGTGCACGGATAGCCGGGTTCTAGAGGGCAACGGGCCCGCATCTCAGGGCATTGAGACGGAGGGGGCTTCAGTCTGGAATTGGCGGGCTATTCGCCGCACTCGTAGGGGGTGCAGGTTGACCCAGGAGGGGTGCCCGAGTTACCGGATTCCGTGAAGTGCTGGGTGGTCCATTCACGTTGTTGAAGGGGGCTGCCTCGCTTCAGGTTTTGGCGGGTGACTTGCCGCGCCCGTAGGGGTCTAGGTTTTCATTGCACAGGCTATCCACACGACCAGGGGAACGTCGGGTTTCAGCAGCGGCTCTGTGAAACCCGGGGCTTCCAGATATCTGTATTGTTCTGTGATGCTGTACATTTCTGTGATGTTGCATTTTATCACGCCTTGAGCGAAATACTATATATTGGTATATATATTAGTAGATGTTGTATATGTTTTTCATCCGCGCTAGTCCAGTCCCCGCTCTGCCGTTAGTTAGCTAACCTAACGGGTGATGACGGGACCCAGTGGCGAATGCGGATGGCATATACGTACGTCAGTATATTTTCATTCTTTGTGGTGTGATCAATTGATGGGATTGCGTTGATTCGGATCAAAGCAAGATAAACAAACCTATTCTGATGTTGTTGGAACATTTTTCAAAAAGCTGTTATTGCAAGGACGTTCACTTTTGTTTTGCATCGTGATATTCATTTGGAATATCCTGCTCCTCAGTCGACGAGGCAAGGGCCGAGATCCCTTCACCGGGAGTGACCCCTTAGACAGAAGTTTGCGTCAGGGCATTAACTTCACTATAGCCGATTACTTTTGCTTTGCATCGTGGTATTCAGTTGGAATATCCTGCACCTCATTCTACGGGGAAAGAGCCGAGATCCCTTCACCGGGAGTGACCTCTTTAGCGAAGGTTTTCGTCACTATATTTTTATAAAAGGCTATGCAGTTCCTTCAACGATATCAAGTTCATTACGTTAAAGGTTTTTCGCCAAAAACTAGACGTAGCCCTCCGTCATTTCTTACAAGTATTACTTAGTATTCGTGCTGCGTTTGTTGACTGTGTCAAGGCGTAGTGTGCGGTAGCTAAGTAGTGTTTGTTTGTAGCATATTAATGGGATTGGTTAGGACAGTCGTGCGGCCTTGTTGACTGTGTCAAGGGCTCGTACGGGTGGGTTTAATGCAATCCAGGATAATGACGGGTTGAACTTGACTAGGACTCTTTGATTTGTTGACTGTGTCAAGGTCACTTGGGTACTAGGGGTAAAAAAACACATCGGGAGTTTCAAAAGAACTGAAACTTGCCAGACATGCGCATACCTTCTGGAGTGTGGTGACGTGAGTGGATTCCGTCATGTTATCATGCGATGATAGTTGGATCCCGATTCCCACTGATGAGTTGGTCTACTCCTCGGGTGATCCCGACTAATTCTTCTTTCAGGTTTGGAGGAGAATTTGAGGTACAGTGGGAGGTTTCCTGATTAGATAAAGTGATAACCATTCTGATCTAGGTTAGAGTGCACGCTGAGTGTTTCTTTTCTCTCTCTCTTTGGCAGCGACCATTGATCCGACCCTGGACTATGACTCAGTGACCAAGTTGACCGAACCTTCTTTACACTGGCTTTTGGATTGTCAGAGTTGCAGACCTCATTGCCACTCCTACTTTTACCCTTTTCTCCAGGACACCCCGTATTACTACGAACGTCCACTTCCATTGGACAAAACCATCGTATGGTTAGATACGAACTCGAAGGACTTCGAGGATGGTTTCTGGTTCTGGAGAAAACGAATAGGATTATTCAGTTGTCTTTTCTTTTCACCTTCTCTCATTGCGAGTACTCCTTGGTTTAGGAGATAGCACACCTATTATACAAATTGGATAGTCTTCTTCCAAACCTTAGGCTGGTGCCGAACGGTGGGGAATGAAGAAAACCAATTAGCATAACGATGCTGTGCAGAAGGTATTAAGGTAAGACAAAGAAAGGGATTAGTAAGAGGGCAAAGTAAATTGCGACTGATATTCACGACCAAACCGAGTATTTGTTCGCCAATCCTAAATCACCTTTGTATTTCTCCAGGACACTCCGTATCACTATGAAGATCCACAGTTTATTGGATACTCCATCGTATGGTTATATACGAACTCGAAAGGAACTTGTTCCAGTTCGGGGATGGATTCTGGTCCAGGAGAAATAGGAATACGGTTTATTCAGTTGTCTTTTCTCTTCACCTTCTCTCGCATTGCGAGTGCTCCTAAGACTAGGACAGTACACCCATTATGCTTATTGGATAGTCTTCTTCCAAACCATAGGCTGGTGCCGAACGGTAGGGAAGGAAGAAAACCATTTGGCCTAAGGGGTGTGCAGAAGGTAATGACTAAAGACATATAAAGGGATTTGGAGAGGTGGCAAAGAATTATACGGTTATAGTTGTGAATCTGGATAATGGAAGAGGCATTACTAGGAATACCAGGATACCCCAACAAAACATTTCAATGTTTCAGTTTCACTGTGTACTGTTAATAGAAAACTGATTTCCCGATTAGATACTTACTCCAGGGTATGTATTTACCAGGTATGATTCTCACATCTGTATGGTTTTACAGATGATGAGTGGGAGTAAGTTATTGGGAATTAGGTGACCATCCTCATTATATCGGGATTCGTTGTAATTGGTGATATTTGAGGAAGCCACCTGGGTTGTTTGCCGGTCGGCAAATATTTGGTTTTGAATATCCGTTGTTATGCACCAATTTCAAATTGATATATCTGTACGTCTATTTTCATAGAGTGAGATATACCTTTTGATATTATGTCGTTGACATTTACCTATATCAGTGGATGGTTAGGTAAGGAGCATCAAACAGCAGTGTAATTCTTCTTAACCATAAGTACAGTTTTCAACCTACGACGCACAGTGAAAGAGTTGTTAGACTCAGCGGACTTATATAGAGTATTGTATGTTGTCCAGTGTCCATTGGGACAGAGGGGTTGGTCCTTATACTATATTCTGTTTACTTTTAACTTATCTAGTTCTTAGACATATGTTTCGCAGAAACACAGGGTCTGAGTTTTGAGGAGTTATTGGTATAAGAATAGAGTGAACCAGGTATTGCAAGTATCGGGATTCTTCAAGGTGATCGAAGATGTAGATACTTGTGTATGGTATTCAGTTGATAGTAATGAGAACTTGCTTCTCTTTCAGGTTACTCATAATTGGAAGCATTCCTAAGTTGAGTAACGCTGATCGGCCTCTCTCCATTTAGTTGACATGCACTGGAGACAGCTGCATGATTTGAATCTGGTTGAATTAAATCAGTGCCTCTGGTTCTATATTGGATATAGTACAGTTCATATCTTAACATTGTTAAGGTACGGGGAGTTGTCCGGCTTATGATTAAAACCAGACTCTGGATAACTCAAGGCACGTTTCTGTAATGGCTGTTTGTGGTTTGACCCAGGCTATGACAAGGGTTGATTTTCTACCATCTGGAAGATCAATAATGATATTGTTCTTAACTCGCCACATTTTAAAAGAAATGGTTATTTTTCAGAAAGCAGTAGTGGGAGTATGGTAGAACTGGAAGTGATTCCAGAACCGCAAACGATTACTGAAGATTTGATAAGGAACCTAAAGATTCAATCTGATTTGACATTCCATTGGCCACTCCGCAGATAAGGTGGGTAACTTCAGGCACCCGAGAGGTACTCCGGTAGCCTCAAGGACGGTGACAGGGAAGTTCTTGTTTACCCACACTTGCCATTGTTGTTGTTCCAGGCTGCGAGACCCGGCAGGAGGATGAGTATAGCGTCGTTCTAAACTAGCTTTAGAAGTGCACGTCTATATGACTCTGCCAGAAGGTTGTCGTAGTCAGTGGGAGCAGCGGAAGCATTGGTGGACATCAGGCTTATGTCTATAGACTAAAGCAGATATAGCGTAGATAGATCATCTATTTCTGATGTGACAGTCATAGGTTTGACGTCATCAGAATAGGGGATGGATCTGTTAAGAAGGTAGTAGGGTGTGATGTCCTGGTTTTGGATGACATACACAGAGTAGGAAGTGATATTCCTATACTACGATCGGTTATACTTTGGTTGTCACACAGTGTTTTCTCCACACAGGACTTGGATATTATATCAGACATTCTGGTTACTAGATCTATGGTTTTAGATCCAGATTTGGGTGGTTTCCCAATCAGGGTACTTTGACAGCATTCTAAGAGTATTTAGAATGGACGACTCCTGGCATGGTAGTGTACCTGCAGGTAATGAAGTCACCCTCTCTAAAGGTGTCTTATAGACTAAAGTAGAGAGGGATGTGCATGATTGGCAGATCACTTGCTTAGGCAATAGAGTCAATCATGAGATGTCAAGTACCACACCAGATGTTGTTCTTGCACTAGATGCAATAAGTTGATATTGATCCAATCCTGGAGGAACAGTCGGAAGCAGTTTTAGAACATAAGTGAATGTTCTAGGGATATGATAACGGCTGCCTCCTTTAGGAGACGGTTATCACTCCAGGCTTCCAAGGTGACATGGACGACAAGGAGGCTGTCAGAGTTATAGTTCTCCCTCTGACGAGGGACAGTATTCTGGACAGGTGATCCAGGCAGATACTGAGGGAGGCATGGCGCAGGATACTGATTAAGTTCAGTTGACGATACAGTCTAAGAAGTTTGGATTTGGAGTTCATTTATGAACTAGGTCCCATCAGACATCCAGACTTTCCAAGACAGGTATTGCTCATTTCGGGAGACGGTTTTCTCCGCGAACTTGAGATATAGAGAGACATAGAAAGAAACATCCAGGCGGATCCACTCACTGAGGCTTTTCCTCGAATGCAATAGTTTCGCAAACAGGCTTTGTGCGACTGACTAGTAGAGGAGTTGGGTGTTCGGTATTGTTGGAGATAGTGCCCTCAGAGTCAATTATTAGGTCACAGGTACGTGATTGTAATGATTGAGGGAGGACCTATCCCGGTAGGACAGTCTTACTCGAGATGATAGTATGCTATCTGGTTTACCTTTATCATCGTGTACTGTTTTAGGTGACCTGACACGTCGCTATTACACGTTGATAGAGCCCCTAGGATTCTTGCTTGACCACCAGCAGTATGAGGGCGATCATATAAGTGGGAGCTGGGGGTCTACAAGCATATCCTTAAAAGGTCCCTAGTCGTGGGAGTTTCGAGACCGGGCATCGATACTCCATTAGTAGACTAGTGTATACAGTCGAGACCCCGACGATGGGCGGTGGCCGGTCTCACAAGCCACTGGTGTCAGTTGGATCACCTAAGATGTATACAGGTGCTCATTGGGTTATGAGTACACCGGACAGGACTCGCCGGGAACATGCTAGTTGGTCATATACCAGACGTCAGATGGCAGTTCCCTGGTGACATGTGTGCAGGTTAGTTCATCGACCTGGGGATCGTCATTTGTCTCGTGTGAGTTCCCACTGTACTTTGATTACTACCCTACCACGGCTCAAAGGAGTCGTGCAAACAGGTTTTAGTTGGGTACAGTCCCGAGCCACATGGGGGCAGTGAGCGTATCTTCAGGAGTTCGTCTCTCCCGGTATTGGGGGTGAGGTCGTGCTGTGTCTAGGAGAGCCATTACACAAAGTCCTTGGCCAAGGCAAGGAGATTTACTGGTAGGTATTCCAGTAGTATCTCAGGGTGTTCTGGGCTACACTCCGACACGACTTGTACCGCTTTTGGGGGTCTGACTTTTACCAACCCCCTAGGCCCGCCATGCGATACTCATAGACGAACGGACCGGACTGCACGGATATTGTCACTGACAGGCTCAGTTGGGTGTCGGGGTGAGCTTCCTCATCGACGTCCCATTTGGTCAGTACCTGGTAGCCCGTCACGTATTGGCTTATACCTCTGACGTGCTAGTGGTTAAATCCACAACCAAGATGTTGACGAGTCTTTAGAGTCCCCCACATTCTGTTACTCAGCTTTCGGGCGAAACGCTGTAGAGGCCGTATGGAGATATGGCAGGGTCCGATCAGATACGTGCGGTATTGCACGGATCAGGATCGGACGGTTTGTACTAGTAGCCGTATGGTTATATGGCAGGGTTCGATCAGATACGTGCGGTATTGCACGGATCAGGATCGAACGGATTTAACTAGCCGGCTTTGGCTTAAGCTGGTCTTAGTTTAGTACAGTGTAGATTTTGTCTCATTGCATTTGTATCCGGACGGAATACAGATGCGGGTGTGTATGCACAGTATTGGGGTTTTCCTGTAATTTATTACGGGACCAGTTTTCTGGAGTTGCCAGTTTGCATTCCGTTCCGGCCGGTTTTCCTTTGTTCTTTCCCGGCCGGACTTTTTCGATGGAGGGGGTTATTTGCAGTTTTGCAAATAACACTTTGTGGGGGGGGTTTCTTGCAATTGTATTGATTATGATGGCTTTCATATCTTGCACCATTGACTTGCTTTTTATTGTGATTGAAAGGGTATGGGTTGAATAGTAGAACAAGCATGGTTCATGTTTGTTTGTGGTCACCTCTTCACTTCTCCTACACTCACCTCCCTTCTAGCTTCATATGGTTTTTTCTCCACCCTTTATTCTCACTTGATGATAAGTCTTTCATGGTTGTGAGAAGAAGAAGAGAGAGCTTCATTCATGAGAGTTTTCTTTCTTGATCTAGTTTTCATGCTAGAAAAATGCAAGCACCATTTTTCTAATCCTTGTTTCCTCCATCATCCTCATTGGCAACAACATAACCCCAAAGAGACAAGCATCTTCTACACTACATTCTACAGCATATCTTGAGCATGTCGAGTTGCCGGCTTCATGCTCGAGTTGCCTCGGTATTGAGGCGGGAGCCCGTAAACGAAGAAGGCGATGTGGTGCACTTCCGGCGACGAGGAGGAGACGGGACTTTTCCGCAGGAGATCGGGACCATGACGAGAAGACCGGAGGACTTGGATCGTCGGTATATCTCTATTCCCATTCTTGTAGATAGCTTAGACTAGTTAATGGTTCGATCCGGAGTTTAGTGCGCGGTGGTGCCGGTTTGCAAAGTCCGCAAAATTTAAGTTTATCACCGTTTCCGCATTCCGGCGTCGGATTGACGGCCGGGGCGCCGCCGTGCACTTACAGTGGTATCAGAGCCACGCCATTAACTTAGTCTAGCTTTGTGTAATGTTTTTGCATTTCCGATCGATCAAAAAGTTCCAAAACTGCATTTTAGTTCGCATCAGTTTCTGTTGAAAATTTTTGGTCTCGAAAAATTTTTCAGGTTATAAAATATTGATGTACTGGAAAATCTAAGAGTTCTGTAAAAATTTGACGAAGTAACTCCACAGTTGGAGCGCGGAACCGCCGCGAAAACCCCGTTTGTGCGGCCCTTCCGCCGCGCACTATTCACTTCACTTCACCATTGTTTTACAGAGGCCTTCTGGGCTTAAAATATGGGTTTTGGAACATTATAGTTGGGCCAATTGTTTCTGTGAGTGCTACAGTTTTCTTTGGGGCCCACTTGTTAATTGTTTGATCAATCGGAAATTTTTTAAACACATTTTTCACAGTATTTACATTATATCTGCGACCGTGAATGTCACTCGATCGGTAAATCCGGTCTAACTGCTATAGCCCGGTTAGACGGATTTGCGAACGTGACTTTCACGTTGATGTTCTATGTATTTGCTGTGATGTTGCGGATCGGTCGTGGGGGATAGCCTGGATGCAATGCTAGTACTGTGCTGTTGTATTATGTACATTTGATATTGCGGGGCGAGCGTCCGACATGTGGACTGCCGTCACTGCCTGATTGTATTATTCTTTTGGGGCACGACCTGGTTGCGGTCGATGTACCCGGTGTATGTATATTTTACTTTCTGTACTAGGATTGCCCCGCGGAGGGGTGCACGGATAGCCGGGTTCTGGAGGGCAACAAGCCCGCATCTCATGGCATTGAGACGGAGGGGGCTTCACTCTAGGATTGGCGGGCTATTCGCCGCACTCGTAGGGGGTACAGGTTGACCCAGGAGGGGTGCCCAAGTTGCCGGATTCCGTGAAGTGCTGGGTGGTCCATTCACGGCGCTGAAGGGGGCTGCCTCGCTTCAGGTTTTGGCAGGTGACTTGCCGCGCCCGTAGGGGTCTAGGTTTTCATTGCACAGGCTATCCACACGACCAGGGGAACGTCGGGTTTCAGCGGCTCTGTGAAACCCGGGGATCCCAGATATCTGTATTGTTTCTGTGATGCTGTTCATTTTCTGTGATGTTGCATTTTATTCACGCCTTGAGCGAAATATAATATATTGGTATATATATTAGTAGATGTTGTATATGTTTTGCATCCGCGCTAGTCCAGTCCCCGCTCTGTCGTTAGTAAGCTAACCTAACGGGTAATGACGGGACCCAGTGGCGAATGCGGATGGCATATACGTACATCAGTATATTTTCGTTCTTTGTGGTGTGATCAATTGATGGGACTGCGTTGATTCGGATCAATGCAAGTTAAAAACAAACCTAATCTGATGTTGTTGGAACATTTTTCAAAAAGCTGTTATTGCAAGGACGTTCACTTTTGTTTTGCATTGTGGTATTCATTTGGAATATCCTGCTCCTCAGTCGACGAGGCAAGGGCCGAGATCCCTTCACCGGGAGTGACCCCTTGGACAGAAGTTTGCGTCAGGGCATTAACTTCACTATAGCCGATTACTTTTGCTTTGCACCGTGGTATTCATTTCGAATATCCAGCACCCCATTCTACGGGGAAAGAGCCGAGATCCCTTCACCGGGAGTGACCTCTTTAGTAAAGGTTTTCGTCACTATATTTTCTAAAAAGCTATCCGTTCCTTCAACGATATCAAGTTCACTACGTTAAAGGTTTTCGCCAGAAACCATTCGTAGCCCTCCGTCGTTTCATATGGGTAGTCAATAGTATTCAAGCTGTGTTTGTTGGCCAAAGTCAAGGCACAGTGTTTGGTAGCTGTTGGTTATTCATATGCAGCATAGATAGATGCGTTGGTTTGGAACAGTCGTATAGCCTTGTTGGCCAAAGTCAAGGGCTTGTGCGGGTGGATTCGAATCAACCTGGAGAATGACGGGTAGAACTTGACATGTGACTTATGATTTGTTGGCCAAAGTCAAGGTCATAAGAGCATGGGGCAGAAATCACATCGGGAGTTTCAAAAGAACTGAAACTTGCCAGATATGCGCATACCTTCTGGAGTGTGATACCGTGAGCGGATTCCGTCACGTTATCATGCGATGAGAGTTGGATCCCGATTCCTACTGATGAGTTGGTTTACTCCTCGGGTGACCCCGACTAATTCTTCTTTCAGGTTTGGAGGAGAATTTGAGGTACAGTGGGAGGTTTCCAGATTAGATAAATTGGTAACCATTCTGATCTAGGATAGAGTGCACGCTGAGTGTTTCTTCTCTCTCTCTCTCTGGCAGCGACCATTGACCCGACCCTAGACTATGACTCCGTGACCAAGTTGACCGAACTTACTTAACACTGGCTTTTGGATTGTCAGAGTTGCAGACCTCATTGCCACTCCTACTTTTACCCTTTTCTCCAGGACACCCCGTATTACTACGAACGTCCACTTCCATTGGACAAAACCATCGTATGGTTAGATACGAACTCGAAAGAATTATTCGAGGATGGTTTCCGGTTCTGGAGAAAACGGATAGGATTATTCAGTTGTCTTTTCCTTTTACCCTCTCTCAGGTTACGAGTACTCCTTGGTTTAGGGGTAGTACACCTATTACGCAAATTGGATTGTCTTCTTCCAAACCTTAGGCTGGTGCCGACCGGTAGGGAATGAAGAAAACCAATTAGCATAACGATGGTGTGCAGAAGGTATTAAGTTCAGACAAAGCAAGGGATTAGTAGGAGGGCAAAGTAAATTGCAACAGATATTCACGACCAAACCAAATATTTCGTTACCACTCCCACATCACCTTTGTATTTCTCCAGGACACTCCGTATCACTACGAAGATCCACAGTTTATTTGGATATTCCATCGTATGGTTATATACGAACTCGAAAGGAACTTGTTCCAGTTCGGGGATGGATCCTGGTTCAGGAGAAATAGGAATAAAGTACATTCATGTGTCTTTTATCTTCACCTTCTCTCGTGTTGCGAGTGTTCCTAGGATTGGGACAGTACACCCATTATGCTTATTGGATAGTCTTCTTCCAAACCATAGGCTGGTGCCGAACGGTAGGGAAGGAAGAAAACCATTTGGCCTAAAAGGGTGTGCAGAAGGTAAAGACTAAAGACATATGAAGGGATTTGGAGAGGTGGCAAAGAACTATACGGTTACAGTCGTGAATCTGGAAGAGGCATTACTAGGAATACCAGGATACCCCATCGAAACATTTCAATGTTTCAGTTTCACTGTGTACTGTTAATAGAAAACTGATTTCCCGATTAGATACTTACTCCAGGGTATGTATTTACCAGATACGATTCTCACATCTGTATGGTTTTACAGATGATGAGTGGGAGTAAGTTATTGGGAATTGGGTGATTATCCTCATTATATCGGGATTCGTTGTAATCGGTGATATTTGAGGAAATCACCTGGGTTGTTTGCCGGTCGGCAAATATTTGGTTTTGAATATCCGCTGTTATGCACCAATTTCAAATTGATATATCTGTACGTCTATTTTCATAGAGTGAGATATACCTTTCTGAAATTATGTCTACGACATTTACCTATATCAGTGGATGGTTAGGTAAGGAGCATTAAACAGCGGTGTAATTCTTCTTAACCATAAGTACAGTTTTCAACCTACGACACACAGTGAATGAGTAATCAGACTCAAGGGACTTTTACAGAGTATTGTATGTTGTCCAGAGTCCATCAGGACAGAGGAGATGGTCCTCGTACTATATTCGGTTTACTTATGACTCCTCTAATTTTTAGACAGGTGTTTCGTGGAAACACAGGGTCCGAATTTGGAGAAGTTATATGTATTTGAATAGAGTAGAGAACCAGGTATAGCAAGTATCGGGATTCTTCAAAGAGATCGAAGATGTAGATACTTGTGTATGGTGTTCAGTTGATAGTAATGATTAAGAGAAATTGCTTCTCTTTCAGGTTACTCATAATTGGAAGTATTCCTAAGTTGAGTAACGCTGATCTGGCCTCCTTCTATTTAGTTGACATGCACTGGAGACAGTTGCATGATTTGGATCTGGTTCAATTAAATCAGTGCCTCTGGTCCTATATGGGATATAGAACAGTTCATATCTTAACGATGTTAAGGTACGGGGAGTTGTCCGGTTTATGATTAAAACCAGACACTGGACAACTCAAGGCACGTTTCTGTAATGGCTGTTTGTGGGTTGACCCAGGCTATGACGAGGGTTGACTTTCTACCATCTGGATGAAAAATAGCGATATTGTTCTAGACTCGCCACAGTTTTAATAAAAATGGATTTTTTCAGAAAACAGTAGTGGGAGTATGGTAGAACTGGAAGTGATTCCAGAACCACAAACGATTACTGAAGATTTGATAAGGAACCTAAAGATTCAATCTGGATTGACATTCCATTGGCCACTCCGCAGATAAAGTGGGTAACTTCAGGCACCCGAGAGGTACTCAGGTAGCCTCAAGGACGGTGACAGGGAAGTTCTTGTTTACCCACACTTGCCATTGTTGTTGTTCCAGGCTGCGAGACCCGGCAGGAGGATGAGTATAGCATCGTTCTAAACTAGTTTTAGAAGTGCACGTCTATATGACTCTGGCAGAGGGTTGTCGTAGTCAGTGGGAGCAGCGGAAGCATTGGTGGACATCAGGCTTATATCTATTTATAGACTAAAGCAGATGTAGCGGAGATAGATCATCTATTTCTGATGTGACAGTCATGGGTTTGACGTCATCAGAATAGGGGATGGATCTGTTGAGAAGGTAGTAGGGTGTGATATCCTGGTATTTGGATGACATACATAGAATAGGAAAAGAAATTCCTATACTACGATCGGTTATACTTTGGTCGTCGCACAGTGGTTTCTCCACAAGGGACTTGGACATTATATCAGACATACTGGTTACTAGATCTATGGTTTTTAGATCTAGATTTGGGTGGTTTCCCAATCTGGGTACTTTGACAGCATTCTAAGAGCATTTAGAATGGACGACTCCTGGCACGGTAGTGTACCTGCAGGTGATGGAGTCACCCTCTCTAAAGGTGTCTTATAGACTAAAGTGGAGAGGGATGTACATGATTGGCAGATCACTTGCTTAGGCAATTGAGTCAATCATGAGATGTCAAGTACCACACCAGATGTTGTTCTTGCACGAAATGCAATACGTTGATATTGATCCAATCCTGGAGGAACAGTCGGAAGCAGTTTTAGAACATAAGAGGATGTTCTAGGGATATGATAACGACAGCCTCATTCGGGAGACAGTTATCATTCCAGGCTTCTAAGGTGACATGGACGACAAGGAGGTTGTCAGAGTTATAGTTTTCCTTCTGATGAGGGGCAGTATTTTGGACAGGTGATCCAAGGCAATACTGAGGGAGGCATGGCGCGCAGGTTACTGATTAAGTTCAGTTAACGATACAGTCTAAGAAGTTTGGATTTGGAGTTCATTTATGAGCTATGTCCCATCAGACATCCAGACACATTCTAAGACAGGTATTGCTCTTTTCGGGAGATGGTTTTCTCCGCGAACTTGAGAGTTTGAGAGAGACATAGAAAGAAACAACTAAGCGGATCCACTCACTGAGGCTATTCCTCGAACGCAATAGTTCCGCAAACGAGCTTTGTGAGACTGACTAGTAGAGGAGTTAGATGTTCGGTATCACACGGGCTGTGAGTAGGCGACATCGCAATAATTAGCCTTGAGTGCAAGTGGGAGATTGTTGGAGATAGTGCCCTCAGAGTCAATTATTAGGTCACAGGTACGTGATTGTAATGATTGAGGGAGGACCTATCCCGGTAGGACAGTCTTACTCGAGATGATAGTATGCTATCTGGTTTACCTTTATCATCGTGTACTGTTTTAGGTGACCTGACACGTCGCTATTACACGTTGATAGAGCCCCTAGGATTCTTGCTTGACCACCAGCAGTATGAGGGCGATCATATAAGTGGGAGCTGGGGGTCTACAAGCATATCCTTAAAAGGTCCCTAGTCGTGGGAGTTTCGAGACCGGGCATCGATACTCCATTAGTAGACTAGTGTATACAGTCGAGACCCCGACGAGGGGCGGTGGCCGGTCTCACAAGCCACTGGTGTCAGTTGGATCACCTAAGATGTATACAGGTGCTCATTGGGTTATGAGTACACCGGACAGGACTCGCCGGGAACATGCTAGTTGGTCATATACCAGACGTCAGATGGCAGTTCCCTGGTGACATGTGTGCAGGTTAGTTCATCGACCTGGGGATCGTCATTTGTCTCGTGTGAGTTCCCACTGTACTTTGATTACTACCCTACCACGGCTCAAAGGAGTCGTGCAAACAGGTTTTAGTTGGGTACAGTCCCGAGCCACATGGGGGCAGTGAGCGTATCTTCAGGAGTTCGTCTCTCCCGGTATTGGGGGTGAGGTCGTGCTGTGTCTAGGAGAGCCATTACACAAAGTCCTTGGCCAAGGCAAGGAGATTTACTGGTAGGTATTCCAGTAGTATCTCAGGGTGTTCTGGGCTACACTCCGACACGACTTGTACCGCTTTTGGGGGTCTGACTTTTACCAACCCCCTAGGCCCGCCATGCGATACTCATAGACGAACGGACCGGACTGCACGGATATTGTCACTGACAGGCTCAGTTGGGTGTCGGGGTGAGCTTCCTCATCGACGTCCTATTTGGTCAGTACCTGGTAGCCCGTCACGTATTGGCTTATACCTCTGACGTGCTAGTGGTTAAATCCACAACCAAGATGTTGACGAGTCTTTAGAGTCCCCCACATTCTGTTACTTAGCTTTCGGGCGAAACGCTGTAGAGGCCGTATGGAGATATGGCAGGGTCCGATCAGATACGTGCGGTATTGCACGGATCAGGATCGGACGGTTTGTACTAGTAGCCGTATGGTTATATGGCAGGGTTCGATCAGATACGTGCGGTATTGCACGGATCAGGATCGAACGGATTTAACTAGCCGGCTTTGGCTTAAGCTGGTCTTAGTTTAGTACAGTGTAGATTTTGTCTCATTGCATTTGTATCCGGACGGAATACAGATGCGGGTGTGTATGCACAGTATTGGGGTTTTCCTGTAATTTATTACGGGACCAGTTTTCTGGAGTTGCCAGTTTGCATTCCGTTCCGGCCGGTTTTCCTTTGTTCTTTCCCGGCCGGACTTTTTCGATGGAGGGGGTTATTTGCAGTTTTGCAAATAACACTTTGTGGGGGGGGGGTTTCTTGCAATTGTATTGATTATGATGGCTTTCATATCTTGCACCATTGACTTTCTTTTTATTGTGATTGAAAGGGTATGGGTTGAATAGTAGAACAAGCATGGTTCATGTTTGTTTGTGGTCACCTCTTCACTTCTCCTACACTCACCTCCCTTCTAGCTTCATATGGGTTTTTCTCCACCCTTTATTCTCACTTGATGATAAGTCTTTCATGGTTGTGAGAAGAAGAAGAGAGAGCTTCATTCATGAGAGTTTTCTTTCTTGATCTAGTTTTCATGCTAGAAAAATGCAAGCACCATTTTTCTAATCCTTGTTTCCTCCATCATCCTCATTGGCAACAACATAACCCCAAAGAGACAAGCATCTTCTACACTACATTCTACAGCATATCTTGAGCATGTCGAGTTGCCGGCTTCATGCTCGAGTTGCCTCGGTATTGAGGCGGGAGCCCGTAAACGAAGAAGGCGATGTGGTGCACTTCCGGCGACGAGGAGGAGACGGGACTTTTCCGCAGGAGATCGGGACCATGACGAGAAGACCGGAGGACTTGGATCGTCGGTATATCTCTATTCCCATTCTTGTAGATAGCTTAGACTAGTTAATGGTTCGATCCGGAGTTTAGTGCGCGGTGGTGCCGGTTTGCAAAGTCCGCAAAATTTAAGTTTATCACCGTTTCCGCATTCCGGCGTCGGATTGACGGCCGGGGCGCCGCCGTGCACTTACAGGTATCACACGGGCTGTGAGTATGCGACATCGCAATAATTAGCCTTGAGTGCAAGTGGGAGATTGTTGGAGATAGTGCCCTCAGAGTCAATTATTGGATCACAGGCACGTGATTGCAATAATTGAGGGAGGACCTATCCCGGTAGAACAGTCTTACTCGAGATGATAGTATGCTATCTGGTTTACCTTTATCATCGTGTACTGCTTCAGGTGACCTTACATGTCACTATTACACGTTGATAGAGCCCATAGGATTCTTGCTTGACGGCCAGCAGTATAAGGGCGATCATATAAGTGAGAGCTGGAGTCTATAAGCACATCCTTAAAAGGTCCCTAGTCGTGGGAGTTTCGAGACAGGGCATCGATACTCCAGAGTAGACTAGTGTATACAGTCGAGACCCCGACGAGGGGCGGTGGCCGGTCTCACAGGCCACTGGTGTCAGTTGGATCACCTAAGATGTATACAGGTGCTCATTGGGTTATGAGTACACCGGACAGGACTCGCCGGGAACCTGCTAGTTGGGATTATACCAGACGTCAGATAGCAGTTCCCAGGTGACATGTGTACAGGTTAGTTCATCGACCTGAGATCGTCATTTGTCTCGTGTGAGTTCCCACTGTGCTTTGATTACTACCCTACCATGGCTCAAAGGAGTCGTGCAAACAGGTTTTAGTTGGGTACAGTCCCGAGCCACATGGAGGCAGTGAGCGGATCTGCAGGGGTTCGTCTCTCCCGGTATTGGGGGTGAGGTCGCGCTATGTCTTGGAGAGCCATTACACAAAGCCCTCGGCCGAGGCAGGAGATTTACTGGTAGGTATTCCAGTAGTATCTCAGGGTGTTCTGGGCTACACTCCGACACGACTTGTACCGCCTTTGGGGGTCTGACTTTTACCAACCCCCTAGGCCCGCCATGCGATGCTCATAGACGAACGGACCCGACTGTACGGATATTGTCACTGACAGGCTCAGTTGGGTGTCAGGATGAGTTCGCTCATCGACGTCCCTTTTGGTCAATAGCTGGTGGCCCGTCACGTATTGGCTAATACCTTTGACGTGCTAGTGGTTAAATCCACAGCCATAGCATTGACGAGTCTTTAGAGTCCACCACACTTACAGTTACTCAAGCTTTCGGGCGAAACGCTGTAGAGGCCGTATGGAGATATGGCAGGGTCCGATCAGATACGTGCGGTATTGCACGGATCAGGATCGGACGGTTTGTACTAGTAGCCGTATGGATATATGGCATGGTTCGATCAGATACGTGCGGTATTGCACGGATCAGGATCGAACGGATAATACTAGCCGGCTTTGGTTTAAGCCGGATCCTAGTTTAGTACAGTGTAGATTTTGTCTCTTTGCATTTGTATCCGGACGGAATACAGATGCGGGTGTGTATGCACAGTATCGGGGTTTTCCTGTAATTTATTACGGGACCAGTTTTCTGGAGTTACCAGTTTGCATTCCGTTCCGGCCGGTTTTCCTTTGTTCTTTCCCGGCCGGACTTTTCCGATGGAGGGGGGTTATTTACAAGTTTGCAAATAACACTTTGTGGAGGGGTTTCTTGCAAATGCTTTGATTATGATAGCATCATTTATTTTGCACCATAACTTGCATTAATTGTGATGTGAAAGGATTTGATTTGGATTTGAGTTTTGGTTATGATTATGTTTGCTTGTGGTCACCCCTTCCTACCATCACCTTCCTTCTCTTCTTTTGTTCACCTCCCCATTCCTACAAGATGATGGCCGGCCACAACTTTTAGATGAGGGATTTTCATTTGGTAGAGTGGAGAAATTATCATCTCATTTGGATACAAAAAGGTTCATCTCCATTTTGTTCTTCACTTCCCTCCATCCAATGGCAACTTCATTACCCTAAATGAGACAAGCATCATCTACACTACATTCTACAGCAAACCTTGGGCACGTCGACTAGCCAGCTTCGTGCCCGAGTTGCCTCGGTATTGAGGTGGGAGCCCGTAAAAGATGCAGACGATGTGGTGCCCTTCCGGCAAGGATGCGACAACCGGAATTTCCGCGGGAGATCGGGACGACGACGAGAAGACCGGAGGACTCGGATCACTCGGTATATCTCTCACCCCTTTCTCTTGATAGCTAGTATCGGTTAATGGTTACGATCCGGATTTATTGTCCGCGGTAGCGCCAGTTTCCAAGAAAGGAAAATTTTTGATTCCGCATTTTGGCCTCGGATTGACGGCCGGGGCGCTGCCGTGGCGCAACATTTACTAGCCGGCTTTGGCTTAAGCCGGATCCTAGTATTAGATAGTGTAGATTTTGTCTCTTTGCATTTGTGTTCAGTGGGAATACAAATGCGGGCATGTATTTGCAGTAGCGGGGTTTTCCTGTAATTTATTACGGGATCAGTTTTCTGAAGTTGCCAGTTTGCATTCTGTTCCGGCCGGTTTTCTTTTATTCCTTCACGGCTGGACTTTCTGTTGGAGGGGGTTAATTGCAAGTTTGCAATTAACTTACTCGTGAGGGGTTTTCTTGCATTTGTGGCTTCATGATGAGACTAGCATCATGATGAGATTCTATTCTAGTCTTTTTCATTGCTTTTCTTGTGATGTTTCGTGAGTGGTTTTTGATGAGAAAGAAGTGTGACCTTTTTCTCATTATCATTTCTTTTTCCCTCATATATCTTTGTGACTTTTCTTTTGCTCCACCACCATTCTCATGCTTGAGGGGGGCCGGCCATTTTGTGCAAGAGGAGAAAATGAGAGAGGATCATTTTTGTGAGGGTGGGAAATTATCATTCATCTCATTTTTCATTGCCACCAAAATTCCCAAGTTCAATTCTCAACCTCATTCCTCCATCAAGGCAACTTCTAAAACCCCAAAGAGACATGGCTACTACACTATTCTACAGCATCCCTTGGACGCGTCGGCTAGCCAACTTCGCGCCCGAGTTGCCTCGGTCAAGAGGTGGGAGCCCGTAAAAGATTCCGGCTACGTGGTGCCCTTTCCGACGAGGAGGTGATGGACGGAGTTTCCGCGGGAGATCGAAGTGGAGACGAAGACCGAAGGACATGGATCGCTTGGTATTGCTTCTCTACTCTTTTATTGTTTGCTAGTTGCTAGGTTAATGGCCCGATCCGGGTGAAAAGTGCGCGGTGGTGCCGGTTCAATAGTTTTTGAAAGTTTTTGTTTCTGCGTTTCCGGCGTCGGTTCGACGGTCGGGGCGCCCCCGCGGACTTACATTGGTATCAGAGCCATGCCATTAACCTATGCCTAGCTTGCTCTAGTATGTTTGGAACTCGATCGAACAAAAATCCCCAAAAACCGTATTTTCCAATGCATCGTGTTTCTGTCGAAATTTTTTCTGCTCCAAAATTTTTTCAGGTTGTTTCAGAATACTGTGCATGAAAATCTAAGAATTCTGTGAAGATTTGGTCGCGAGATCGCTCCATACCGCCGCGGAACCGCGGCCAAACCCATGCTTGGGCCATGGTTCCGCCGCGCTTTTAACTGATCAGCATGTCAAATTTTTCCAGAGGGCTTTAGACTTGGAAATAGGGGTTTTGGGATATTCATTTTGGGCCCAGATTTTCTGTAAGTGCTACAGTACTGCTTGGGGCCAACTTTGATAAATTTGTTCGATCGGATATTTTAAACATGCTAGTTCACAGTATTTACATTATATCTACGACCGTGAATGTCACTCGATCGGTAAATCCAGTCTATCTGCTATAGCCCGGTTAGACGGATTTGCGAACGTGACATTCACGTTGATGTTCTGTGTTGTGCTGTGATGTTGCGGATCGGTCGTGGGGGATAGCCTGGATGCAATATTAGTACAGTTTTGTTTTATATGTACATTTGATATTGCGGGGCGAGCGTCCGACATGTGGACTGCCGTCACTGCCTGTTTGTATTATTATTTTGGGGCACGACCAGGTTGCGGTCGATGTACCCATTGTATGTATTTTTTTACTTTCTGTACTAGGATTACCCCGCGGAGGGGTGCACGGGTAGCCGGGTTCTAGAGGGAAACGAGCCCGCATCTCATGGCATTGAGACGGAAGGGGGCTTCACTCTAGAATTGGCGGACTATTTGCCGCACTCGTAGGGGGTATAGGTTGACCCAGGAGGGGTGCCCAAGTTACCGGATTCCGTGAAGTGCTAGGTGGTCCATTCACGTTGCTGAAGGGGGCTGCCTCGCTTCAGGTTTTGGCGGGTAACTTGCCGCGCCCGTAGGGGTCTAGGGATTTCATTGCACAGGCTATCCACACGACCAGGGGAACGTCGGGTTTCAGTAGCGGCTCTGTGAAACCCGGGGATCCCAGATATCTGTATTGATCTGTGTTGCTTTTTATCACGGCTTGAGCGAAAATTATATATTATATATATACTAGTAGATGTTGTATATGTTTTGCATCCGCGCTAGTCCAGTCCCCGCTCTGTCGTTAGTTAGCTAACCTAACGGGTGATGACGGGACCCAGTGGCAAATGCGGATGGCATATACGTACGTCAGTATATTTTCGTTCTTTGAGGTGTGATCAATTGATGGGACTGCGTTGATTCAGATCAATGCAAGATAAACAAACCTATTTGATGTTGTTGGAACACTTTTCAAAAAGCTGTTATTGCAAGGGCGTTCTCTTTTGTTTTGCACAGTGGTATTCAGTTGGAATATCCTGCTCCTCAGTCGACGAGGCAAGGGCCGAGATCCCTTCACCGGGAGTGACCCCTTGGACAAAAGTTTTGCGTCAGGACAATAACTTCATTATAGCCGATTACTTTTGCTTTGCATCGTGGTATTCAGTTGGAATATCCTGCACCTCATTCTACGGGGAAAGAGCCGAGATCCCTTCACCGGGAGTGACCTCTTTAGCGAAAGTTTTTCGTCACTATATTTTTCTAAAAAGCTATCCGTTCCTTCAACGATATCAAGTTCATTACGTTAAAGGTTTTCGCCAGAAACCATTCGTAGCCCTCCGTCGTTTCAGACGGGTAGCATGTAGTATTCATGCTATGTTTGTTGGCCTTCGTCAAGGCATAGTGTATGGTAGCTGCTTGTTACCTTTCTGCTGCATAGATAGATGCGTTGGTTTGGGACAGTCGTATAGCCTTGTTGGCCTTCGTCAAGGGCTTGTACAGGTGGGTTCAAATCAACATGGATAATGACGGGTAGAACTTGACATGTGATTTATGATTTGTTGGCCTTCGTCAAGGTCATAAGAGCATGGGGCAAAAATCCACATCGGGGGTTTCAAAAGAACTTAAACTTGCCAGATATGCGCATACCTTCTGGAGTGTGATAGCATGAGCGGATTCCGTCACGTTATCATGCGATGATAGTTGGATCCCGATTCCCACTGATGAGTTGGTTTACTCCTCGGGTGATCCCGGCTAATTCTTCTTTCAGGTTTGGGGAAGAATTTGACGTTACAGTGGGAGGTTTCCAGATTCGATAAAGTGATAACCATTCTGATCTAGGTTAGAGTGCACGCTGAGTGTTTCTTTTCTCTCTCTCTTTGGCAGCGACCATTGACCCGACCCTAGACTATGACTCAGTGACCAAGTTGACCGAACCTTCTTTACATTGGCTTTTGGATTGTCAGAGTTGCAGACCTCATTGTCACTCCTACTTTAACCCTTTTCTCCAGGACACCCCGTATTACTACGAACGTCCACTTCCATTGGACAAAACCATCGTATGGTTATATACGAACTCGAAGGAATTTATTCGAGGATGGTTTCTGGTTCTGGAGAAAACGAATAGGACTATTCAGTTGTCTTTTCCTTTTACCTTCTCTCAAGTTGCGAGTACTCCTTGGTTTAGGAAATAGTACACCTATTACGCAAATTGGATAGTCTTCTTCCAAACCATAGGCAGGTGCCGAATGGTAGGGAATGAAGAAAACCAATTAGCCTAAACGGTGTACAGAAGGTATTAAGTTAAGACAAAGTAAGGGATTAGTAAGAGGGCAAAGTAAATTGCGACTGCTATTCACAACCGAACCAAGTATTTCTTCGCCAATCCTAAATCACCTTTGTATTTCTCCAGGACACTCCGTATCACTACGAAGATCCCAAGTTTATTGGATAATCCATCGTATGGTTATATACGAACTCGAAAGGAACTTGTTCCAATTCGGGGATGGATCCTGGTACAGGAGAAATAGGAATAAAGTTCATTCAGGTTGTCTTTTATCTTCACCTTCTCTCGCATTGCGAGTCTTCCTAGGACTGGGACAGTACACCCATTACGCTTATTTGGATAGTCTTCTTCCAAACCATAGGCTGGTGCCGAACGGTAGAGAAGGAAGAAAACCATTTGGCCTAAAGGGGTGTACAGAAGGTAATGACTAAAGACATATAAAGGGATTTGGAGAGGTGGCAAAGAATTATACGGTTACAGTCGTGAATCTGGATAATGGAAGAGGCATTACTAGGAATACCAGGATACCCCATCGAAACATTTCAATGTTTCAGTTTCACTGTGTACTGTTAATAGAAAACCGATTTCCCAATTAGATACTTGCTCCAGGGTATGTATTTATCAGGTATGAATCTCACATCTGTATGGTTTTACAGATGATGAGTGGGAGTAAGTTATTGGGAATTAGGTGACCATCCTCATTATATCGGGATTCGTTGTAATTGGTGATATTTGAGGAAGCCACCTGGGTTGTTTGCCGGTCGGCAAATATTTGGTTTTGAATATCCGTTGTTGTGCACCAATTTCAAATTGATATATCTGTACGTCTATTTTTATAGAGTGAGACATACCTTTTTGAAATTATGTCTATGACATTTACCTATACCAGTGGAAGGTTAGGTAAGGAGCATTGAACAGCGGTGTAATTCTTCTTAACCAAAAGTACAGTTTTCAACCTACGACACACAGTGAATGAGTTGTTAGACTCAGCAGACTTATACAGAGTATTGTATGTTGTCCAGTGTCCATTAGGACAGAGGGGTTGGTCCTCATACTATATTCTGTTTACTTATGACTTCTCTAGTTCTTAGACATGTGTTTCGTGGAAATGCAAGGTCTAAGTTTTGAGAAGTTATAGGTATATGAATAAAGTAGAGAACCAAGTACTGCAAGCATCAGGATTCTTCAAGGTGATCGAAGATATAGATACTTGTGTATGGTATTCAGTTGATAGTAATGATTTAGAGAACTTGCTTCTCTTTCAGGTTACTCATAATTGGAAGTATTCCTAAGTTGAGTAACGCTGATCGGCCTCCTTCCATTTAGTTGACATGCACTGGAGACAGCTGCATAATTTGAATCTGGTTCAATTAAATCAGTACCTCTGTTTCTATATTGGATATAGAACAGTTCATATCTTGACATTGTTAAGATACGGGGAGTTGTCCGGCTTATGCTTAAAACCAGACTCCGGATAACTCAAGGCACGTTTCTGTAATGGCTGTTTGTGGGTTGACCCGGGCTATGACGAGGGTTGACTTTCTACCATCTGAAAGATCAATAGTAATATTGTTCTTGACTCGTCACAGTTTTAATAAAAATGGATTTTTTCAGAAAACAGTAGTGGGAGTATGGTAGAACTGGAAGTGATTCCAGAACCACAAACGATTACTGAAGATTTGATAAGAACCTAAAGATTCAATCTGGTTTGACATTCCATTGGCCGCTCCGCAGATAAAGTGGGTAACCTCAGGCACTCGAGAGGTACTTCAGTATGCTCAAGGACGGTGGCAGGGAGGTTCTTGTTTACCCAGGCTTGCCATTGCTGTTGTTCCAGGCTGTGAGACCCGGTAGGAGGATGAGTATAGCGTCGTTCTAAACTAGCTTTAGAAGTGTACGTCTATATGACTCTGCCAGAGGGTTGTCGTAGTCAGTGGGAGCAGCAGAAGCATTGGTGGACATCAGGCTTATGTCTATTTATAGACTAAAGCAGATACAACAGAGATAGATCATCTATTTCTGATATGACAGTCATAGGTTTGATTTCATCGGAAAAGGGGATGGATCTGTTAAGAAGGTAGTAGGGTGTGATGTCCTGGTAGTTGGATGACATACACAGAGTAGGAAGTGATATTCCTATACTACGATCGGTTATACTTTGGTCGTCACACAGTGGTTTCTCCACACAGGACTTGGATATTATATCAGACATTCTGGTTACTAGATCTACGGTTTTAGATCTAGATTTGGGTGGTTTCCCAATCTGGGTACTTAGACAGCATTCTATGAGTATTTAGAATGGATGACTCCTGGCATGGTAGTATGCCTGCAGGTGATGGAGTCACCCTCTCTAAAGGTGTCTTACAGACTAAAGAGGAGAGGGATACGCATGATTGGCAGATCACTTGCTTAGGCAATTGAGTCAATCATGAGATGTCAAGTACCACACCAGATGTTGTTCTTGCAGTAGGTGCAATAAGTTGATATTGATCCAATCCTGGAGAAACGGTCGGAAGCAGCTTTAGAACATAAGTGGATGTTCCAGGAAATTGATAACGGCAGCCTCCTTTAGGAGACGGTTATCATTCCAGGCTTCCAAGGTGACCTGGATGGCAGAGTGGCTGTCAGAGTTATAGTTTTCCCTCTGTCTAGGGGCAGTATTTTGGACAGGTGGTCCCGGTAGATACTGAGGGAAGGCATGGCGCAGGACACTGATTAAGTTCAGTTGACGATACAGTCTAAGAAGTTTGGATTTGGAGTTCATTTTTGAGCTAGGTCCCATCAGACATCCAGACATTCTAAAACAGGTATTGCTCATTTCGGGAGATGGTTTTCTGCGCGAACTTGAGACATAGAGAGACATAGAAAGAAACATCACAACGGATCCACTCACTGAGGCTATTCCTCGAACGCAATAGTTTCGCAAACGAGCTTTGTGAGACTGACTAGTAGAGGAGTTGGGTGTTCGGTATCACACGGGCTGTGAGTATGCGACATCGCAATAATTAGCCTTGAGTGCAAGTGGGAGATTGTTGGAGATAGTGCCCTCAGAGTCAATTATTGGATCACAGGCACGTGATTGCAATGATTGAGGGGAGGACCTGTCCCAGTAGGACAGTCTTACTCGAGATGATAGTATGCTATCTGGTTTATCTTTATCATCGTGTACTGCTTTAGGTGACCTTATGAGTTGCTATTACATGTTGATAGAGCCCCTAGGATTCTTGCTTGACTACCGGTAGTATGAGGGCGATCATATAAGTGAGAGCTGGAGTCTATAACCACATCCTTAAAAGGTCCCTAGTCGTGGGAGTTTCGAGACAGGGCATCGATACTCCAAAGTAGACTAGTGTATACAGTCGAGACCTCGACGAGGGGCGGTAGCCGGTCTCGCAAGCCACTGGTGTCAGTTGGTTCACCTAAGATGTATACAGGTGCTCATTGGGTTATGAGTACACCGGACAGGACTCGCCGGGAACCTGCTAGTTGGGATTATACCAGACGTCAGATAGCAGTTCCCTGGTGACATGTGTACAGGTTAGTTCATCGACCTGAGATCGTCATTTGTCTCGTGTGAGTTCCCACTGTGCTTTGATTACTACCCTACCACGGCTCAAAGGAGTCGTGCAAACAGGCTTTAGTTGGGTACAGTCCCGAGCCACATGGAGGCAGTGAGCGGATCTGCAGGGGTTCGTCTCTCCCGGTATTGGGGGTGAGGTCGCGCTGTGTCTAGGAGAGCCAGAACAAGAAAAGTCCTTGGCCAAGGCAGGAGATTTGCTGGTAGGTATTCCAGTAGTATCTCAGGGTGTTCTGGGCTTCACTCCGACACGACTTGTACCGCTTTTGGGGGTCTGACTTTACCAACCCCCTAGGCCCGCCATGCGATGCTCATAGACGAACGGACCGGACTGTACGGACATTGTCACTGACAGGCTCAGTAGGGTGTCAGGATGAGTTCGCTCATCGACGTCCCTTTTGGTCAGTACCTGGTAGCCCGTTACGTATTGGCTTATACCTCTGACGTGCTAGTGGTTAAATCCACAGCCATAGTATTGACGAGTCTTTAGAGTCCACCACACTCAGTTACTCAGGTTTCGGGCGAAACGCTGTAGAGGCCGTATCGAGATATGGCAGGGTTCGATCAGATACGTGCGGTATTGCACGGATCGTGATCGGACGGTTTTTACTAGCCGGTTTTGGCTTAAGCCGGATCCTAGTATTAGATAGTGTAGATTTTGTCTCTTTGCATTTGTGTTCAGTGGGAATACAAATACGGGCATGTATTTGCAGTAGCGGGGTTTTCCTGTAATTTATTACGGGATCAGTTTTCTGAAGTTGCCAGTTTGCATTCCGTTCCGGCCGGTTTTCTTTTATTCCTTCACGGCTGGACTTTCTGTTGGAGGGGGTTAATTGCAAGTTTGCAATTAACTTACTCGTGAGGGGTTTTCTTGCATTTGTGACTTCATGATGAGACTAGCATCATGATGAGATTCTATTCTAGTCTTTTTCATTGCTTTTCTTGTGATGGTTTTGTGAGTGGTTTTTGATGAGAAAGAAGTGTGACCTTTTTCTCATTATCATTTCTTTTTTCCTCATATATCTTTGTGACTTTTCTTTTGCTCCACCACCATTCTCATGCTTGAGGGGGGCCGGCCATTTTGTGCAAGAGGAGAAAATGAGAGAGGTTCATTTTTGTGAGGGTGGGAAATTATCATTCATCTCATTTTTCATTGCCACCAAAATTCCCAAGTTCAATTCTCAACCTCATTCCTCTATCAAGGCAACATCTAAAACCCCAAAGAGACATGGCTACTACACTGTTCTACAGCATCCCTTAGACGCGTCGGCTAGCCAACTTCGCGCCCGAGTTGCCTCGGTCAAGAGGTGGGAACCCGTAAAAGATTCCGGCTACGTGGTTCTCTTTCCGACGAGGAGGTGATGGACGGAGTTTCCGCGGGAGATCGGAGTGGAGACGAAGACCGAAGGACATGGATCGCTTGGTATTGCTTCTCTACTCTTTTCTTGTTTGCTAGTTGCTAGGTTAATGGCCCGATCCGGGTGAAAAGTGCGCGGTGGTGCCGGTTCAATAGTTTTTGAAAATTTTTGTTTCCGCGTTTCCGGCGTCGGTTCGACGGCCGGGACGCCCCCGCGGACTTACAGGCTAGTACGAGGCATCTGGCCTTCGCGCAATCTATTTCCCAGGTCTTGTAGATTTCCTTATCTACGACACTGGTTTTGGGACCTGGGACAGGGGGAGCTTTGGTGGTAAGGACATACCCCAGCTTGTCGTAAGTGATTGCCATCTTGACATTCCTGAGCCAATCTTTGTAGTTTGGCCCTGTCAATATGTTTTTATCTAGTAATAACTTAAGTCCGGTCATGTTGAATGGTCGCTGCAATTAGGAGAGAGAAAAGAAACACTTTAGCATGATGCTCTTACAAGTTTAGAGTGGTTTTTAGTTTGTCTAAACTGGATGGCTCCCACTGTCTCTCGAATCCCTTCTCAAACCGTAAAGAAAGGATTAGTCAGGATCAATCTCACCGTACAATACTTGCTTAACCGTTCAGCCAGGCCAGTGTCGGTACTTCGAGGGAGGTTTTCCAACGCTTTCGCGAAGTTCCTTAATTAAGTAACCTCTTTTCCCTGTGGGCGTAGCCCCGCTAACACCTTTCTAGACACCTACTAAGTTTATAGCATTGATCGTTAAGTGAGAGTTTTCCCGAGGAGTAGCATATACTCACAGTAGGATCGGGATCCAAATATCATCGCGTGATAAAACCGAAGGAATCCTACCAGAATTATCACACTCCAAATGGTATGCAGCGCTAGCAAGTTTCAGTACTTATGAAACTTCCGATGTGGATTTTTGCCCCATGCTCTTATGACCTTGACTTTGGCCAAAATATCATAAGTCACATGTCAAGTTCTACCCGTCATTCTCCTGGTTAATTTGGACCCACTCGTACCTACCCTTGACTTTGGCCAAAATGGCAGCACGACTGTCCCAAACCAACGCATCTATCTATGCTGCACATGAATACCCAATAGCTACCAATCACTATGCCTTGACTTTGGCCAAAATACATAGCTTGAATACTTTTTGACCATTCATGTGGAATGACGGAGGGCTACGAATGGTTTTGGCGAAACCGTGAACGTAGTGAACTTGATATAATCGATGGAACGAGATAGCTTTTAAAAGGAGTGGTTCATGCTCCGCGTTTAAAAGTTTAGTTTTGAAAAGAACCGAGTGGTTTTCAAAGTGTTCCAATCGACTTTTACTTGGTTTATTTTCTTGCATTAGTTCTTTTAATGCGTCCCATCATTTAATCCTACCATTGCAGAAAACAACCAAAATATGACGTACGCTTATGCCATTCGCATTCGCCACGGGGCCCCGTCATCACCCGTTAGGTTACTTAACTAACGACAGAGCGGGGGCTGGGCTAGCGCGGCTGTAAAACATAAGCAACGCCTAAATAGTTATCATATATAAATATATAGCAATGATAGACATTACAGATCACAGATGAATACATTGGATATACTAGGAATCCGCAATCCGTTCGAGCCTGCAACGAAAAGCGGATTACACGATCGCGGTGAATAGCCAATACCCCACCCAAGACCCCTACGGGTGCGGCAAACTACCCGCCAAATTCCCGAAGTGAAGCAACCTCTCTCAACACCGTGAGTAGGCCACTCGGCACTTCGAGATACCCGGTAGTTTGAGCACCCCCTCCATGGGTCTATCCTAGGAGCAAAAACTGTAAAAAGAATTATACAATGACGGCTACAACCCCGACCCGGTTGCGTGGCCATACAAATAATATTATTACATCAATTTACATATTACAATGAATGAAAGAAAAAGCAACACTCATCTCACATCCTCCCCGGCTATTCATCCGCGACAATCCAATCCATTCATATACACATACCATCATCAATCACAGATCACAGATATGTATAACCCCGACTTATCGACATATAGCGATTAGCCGACGTTCAATACATATAAACATCACAGATATAACCTTTTAGTCAAAGTGTATTGAAGTTCGATAAAAAATACGGATTTATAGGCCCCCAAAAACAAATTTCTATTCTGGAAAACCTGGGCACATATAAACCATCTTAAAAATCCCAAAACCAAGCCAGAAATACACTGCACCAAACTCGACCCAGTGAAGAGCCAAGACGGCCGCGGTTGCGCGGCAATAGCTTGCTATTGCCGTGGAACCGCGGCTCTTTGGTCGAATCACTGGATCGTTTTTGGTGGCTTTCTTCACAAAACCCTGAGATGATTTTTGGAGTATGATTTATTTTGTTTTGAACAGAAAAAATTTTAACAGAAACTTAGGGTTTTGAAAACTCGGTTTTTCGATTTTTCCGATTCGAACTTCGATACACTCTACTACCTAGCTAGTTTATGTTTAGTTAGGCTCTGATACCACTGTAAGTCCACGTTGCCCACCCCGGTGCTTATTGGGAGGCGGAAAACGGAATAAAAAATGAATTTTTATGAACTTATGCAACATGGACTAGACTATGAAGGATCTTTGCTAAACAAAAACAAGCTAAAGCTAACTAGAAACTAGCTAAGTGCTAGAAAGGTTATACCTTGGGCTTTATGTCCTTCTCTCCTTGCTCCTTGGAGTGGTGGAAGGAGGTCACCTTTGTCGTCTACTCACGTTGAAGAAAGGTCCACCCGAAAGCCTCGACCTTTGGCTTCAACTCCAAGTTAGAAGTAACTAGGGTGCAAGAAGTGCTAGTCCTTGAACCCTAGATGAGAGTAGAGATTATCAAGAAAGGGTTTTTCTCAAGCTCAAGTGTTTCTCAACACATGAGAGGGGAGAGCTTGAGGGAGAGGAAGAACAAGAGAGAGAAAATGAATGATAGAATGAGAATACAATGAACCATTCTCACATATATGTGTGTATTATTTTAATTAGATAATTAGTAAGATAATTGTCATGGCTTAATCAAGACATGACCATTATCATTTCATTTTTAATGCAAATTGCAAGGATCAAAAAGCATCTTCCAAATGAAATGATGATGGTCAAAGTGTCAACCAAGGTCAATAAGTCAAGAAGGTCAAATGGTCAACAACTATAATCATGCACAATTATTAAACTAATATCAATTAACCATAATACACACATAAGCATTAGGGTTAATAAAATGACAATAGTCATTAACCCTAATCAAGGTCCTCTCCCTCTGTCTCAAGCAACTGTGCATACGCACCCGTATTCGTGATCCGAGGAATACGAATACAATGAGAAAAACCAATCCCAAATCATATACTAGGATCCGGCTTAAATCAAAGCTCGCTAGTATAAGCTGTCCGGACAGCAAACGTGCACAAGTGCGCGGATGTGAACGAACCCTGTCGGAAAACCATGCGACCTCTACTTATTTTGCCTAAAGGCGAATAGCTCTCTGTGTGGGACTCTAAAGACTCGACACTACGCTGGCAGTGGGTTTAACCACAGACCGCAAGCGGCACTAGCTGTACGTAACGGTCCCCAGGTAGATGTCGATAAGAAGACTGACGAGGTGAACCCCATCTGAACACCTACTGAGCCTGTATGTGACAATCTCCGTACAGTCCGGTCTGTTCGTCTGATACATCGCATGGCGGGCCTAGGGGCGGTGAACGTCAGTCCCCTAATAGCGGTACAAGTCGTGTCGGAGTGTAGCCCAGAACACCCTGAGATAACACTGGAAACCTACCAGTATATCTCGCTTGCCCTGGCCAGGGACTACTCATGTAATGGCTCTCCTGGACACAGCGCGATGTCAACCCCCAATACCGGGAGAGACGAATCCTGTCTAACCGTCACTGCCTCCAAGTGCTTCGGGACTGCACCCAAAAACTACCTGTTTGCACGACTCCTTTGAGCCGTGGTAGGGTAGTAATCAAAGTGCAGTGGGAACACACTCGAGGCGAAGTGACAGTGTCAAGTCAGCGGACTAAGCTGTACTCATGTCACCTGGGAACTGATAACTGACGATAGGTATAATACCAACCAACAGTTCCCGACGAGTCCTGTCCAGTGTACTCGTAACCTAACGAGCACCCGCATACTATCTCAAGTACGACGTACTGACGGCTGTGGGACAGACCGTCTCCCATGCTGGGATGAGAAGCGCATACGCTAGTCTACTCCGGAGTATCGATGCCCTGTCTCGATAGTCCAACGACTAGGGACCTGTATAAGGATGTGCTTATAGATCACCCAGCTCCCACGAGTGTGAGCGCCATCACAACGCTGGTAATCAAGCAAAGATCCTAAGGGCTCTACTAATATGTATATCAGCGATATACTAAAAGAAACACATGCACATATTAAAGCAGAGACAAACCAAGTAGCATACTACCATTTCGAGCAAGATTGTATATACAACTGTGAATATCCCAAGCTTCCATCAAGTAATATACAAGCTAGTATGATACAGTAATGGCCTCTAGGGCATATACACTAACAGATATATATCAAAACTATACATGTAAACATCATGGTAAATTCGTCAAGACATCTGAAAGAAATGCATGCCAACCTTTTTAAGTCGCTGTGTAATGAGCGTATCACGGCACCGTGGCGGACGTCTATTGTAAGAAAATAACTATGTATATATACCCTTTGTTTAATATATACGTCCCGCCGTTTTGAAAATAATTTAGAAGGGTTTCCTTTATAAATGTTTCATGTCATCTCGGACACGTAGGTAAATACTGAGACTATAGCTCATTTTTGGAAATCCCTTAGATAACAATCGATGCCTGCAAAAACATATTCAAGTATTGTCCTCTGACTAGTCCTGCTCAGCTACTATACCAAATAGTAAATATCATAAAACATACTGCTCAAAGGAAATCAATCCCAAAAGGTATATAAGACAGCCACGTGCGTCTGGTGCGTATGGAAATCGAAATCAATGAATATGCCATACATGTGCACAGAAACAAAATCTAAGTGCAACGGGTGTGTACGAAAACACTTGCCAAGGGCAACGTGTGTGCCTGACAGCAGTATCAGGTGCATCTGATATGCATGAAGAATCTCGATTTAGTGCATCTGGTGTGCACTAAAATCGCATCAGGCGCCAAGTATGCGCAAGAATCCAAGTCAAGTGCACAAGGTGCACGAAAACAAATATCGAATATCACAATCGAAATCGACGGTATACAACACATTTCAATTCAAATCCAAATCAGGTATACCGTGGTATATAATCTCACAAGCATATGCATCAGCGTGCACAAAATGGAATCAAAAAACTGAAAGTGCATGAAAACTAAGCCGAAAGCATAAGTAAAATCACATGCATACTATAGGTATAAAATCAAAATCAACATCTCGAATGACATCACATCAAAGTCAAGTGCAACTGTGGTGCACAAAATCTCAATCATGCAAACAAATTGTCCAAAATATCAGGCATGAAATCAAAATCAACATCTCGAATGACATCAAATCGAAGTCAAGTGCAAATGTGGTGCACAAAAGCTCTATCATGCAAATAAATCGTCCAAAATATCGAAATCAACGATAGCGGAAATAGTCCCGCTCTGGCACATCCTCTATAGATCGCTGGCCAACTGTCATGGTCACTTATAACATGTCTCGTCAACGATGCCGAACTCTGGCCTGCTGGGTGTGCACAATATGACCGATCCTGGGTCCAAGTCTTCTCGTACCAGAAAGGTCCTGTCGAAATCTCCCCCAAATCTCGTTTCTGCCGAACTTCCCGGAAGTTATCATCCTTTACTAAATCTGTTTCTTGTTCCGGAACGGCTGCATACTCATCGCGACTCCTTCTGGAAAATATATCCATTTACAACGCCTATGCATTCGTATCACATCTCTGATGTCAGCGGAGTGGAATGTCATCTCGTTGAAATCTCGTACGAATCTCTTACTCCACCTTTCTCTAATGTCGGATGATTCGGACTCGTCTCTTCGTGGCTGCATGGACTGCGCTCCAACGGCTATACTCGTATCTGGAATCTCCCAAGCAATGTATCCCATCACATGATATCCGAATGGCGTCGAACCTTTCGATCGATTCGTCAAAGTTCCATAATCCCGCAAGAGCTCAACATCTTGAGTACAGTTTAATAGTATTCCCGTACATACCACGGTACCTATGGACCAACCGTAGAAAGCAAAACCCAAGCCTCATCAATGGCACCACTGAACTGTTGTAAACCCTAAGGTTTCAGAGCGTTCTCAAGGTCATTATATCGAGTTAGGGTTTCATTCTTCTAGAGGATCCACGGAAATACTGGTATTTTTTTCCGAATACTTTAAACTTGGAAAATGGTTTTCTCACATTCGATCGCCTTCTAGCAACTCTCAACGTACCTGCGTGAAGTCGTCTCTAGCTGGAATCAATCAATCTGATGACCTCGCATCGGGGTAAGTGAATGAACCACATATCCTAGTCATTCCTTCTCGGGCGTCTAGCGATCTTCCATCATATCTCTTAGTATAAACTCGTGCTGCAATAGCTCCAAACATCTGGGGCGATACCTCGTCATTCGCAGCAACAACTGGCTCATTTGTCCGCACGCTGAACAGTGCCTCAAACATCAAGATAATCGGTGCATTGACGGTCATCACATTCTGGATGGCCTCTAGCAGTGGCCCAATCCTCTGGAGCAGATCTGCACGTCCGAGAAATCTTATAGAAGCGATCCATCAAACGCTCATAGTGCGAAAACACAATAACGACGCATCTATGCAAATCGTATGTCCCTGGAATCACGCCCTGGTCAGTCATCATCCGTGATGAGCTCATGCTGACGCAACTCTAGCCGTGGCTCTCTCTGCCCGTGTAATCGTGGCATCAAAACCCATAAACCAATATCGATGAGGATAGATCATATGAATGAATATAATGACGTGCAAGGAAATGTACATCCTAAGGCTTCTTAAGTGGAGTAGCGTATCGTAAGTATACCGCGGAACATACACACGGTATGTCACTCTCCTTAAGTCACCTACTCCATCAACCAAGGTCAACCTACGCGACGAAGGTTCGGATCTAATACCCCCTCAACCAAGTCTAAGTTCCGTAAGGTCAAGCCTAAGTTCCGAATATATACAAATGCTCTAGGCTCCGCATAGTCAAAGATAGACTCGAACCAAGGTTAACCTTGTGCTCTGATACCAACTTTGTCACGACCCGAAATGGAACGTGACTGGCACTTGAATCATATGAAGTTTATAGGACCCCATCTAATTCAAGTAAGCCAAAATCCCAGAAATCTAAACCATTTTAAAGAAGAAGTGAAGAAAAATTATTTTAAAGCAAGTGGTTTTAATAACATAAGCCGAGGTATGCATTTTTAAAACGTCAAGTCTTTTTTGAAAATTTCGGCAGAGCTTCGTTTGTAAATACTGGCCCCAAAAGAGGAACAACATGCATAAAATGAATAAAGGCATCCCCAAGTGGGAGCTAGCTCTTCGTCAATTGACGGTCACAACCACGCAAGCAATATATTATACAACGCCAAGGGCGAGGATCAAAACTCAAAAGGAAACTCAAAATCATCAAGAAAATCATAATAATACAATGCGCGACTCTAAGGTCGAAAGAATAAACAACTGGTTTTCAAGTCTAAATTAAATATACAAGTCTGGTTGATGGAGTTTACTAGATACAACTGCATATAAATGTACAATGGTGGTCACGATGTAAGTGAACCCATCTACCAAAACAATCACCCGGAATGGGAGCAGTGTGCCAGAAAGCCGCAATGAAACCTGTAAGGCAAAACTTGCAAGAAACTGTGGCACAACGGGGGTGAGTTGCCAACTTGTGAGTAGAAAATATCATAGAGCAGAAATCGTATGTATGACTCAATCCTAGGTCAATACGATCAGTAAAATATATCCTCAATATGATAAAGTCTGAAGCATGATAAGGTGGCAAGGGTAAACATCTATACATAAGTGTAATACCAAGTGCTCATGTCAGTGCCTCAGGTAGCAGCATATCATAAACATGAGGTGTGATCAATGTAATCAACATGAATTCAGTGTCAACTATATCATAAAGTCTATAAGTATGTGGATATCATCCAACTATGTAATCAATGCATGTATGCATGTGGATCTCGTCCACGTGTCAACCCATGACACAATAACATCATGCATGTAAATATCATAAATGCATATGCATGAAAGTATGAGGATATAAATCAACGTGTGTCCCTCGCGACACATCAAAATCATGGAACCCGAGTGTCCAGCATCGACACTCAAAACATCATGAAACCCGTGTCTAGTATCGACACGTAAATCCTCATATATCTCAGGCTTCGTCAGTCCGGATCAGCCCACGGGCTCCGTCTGCAGTATCGGCCCTCGGGCTCCGCCAGAACGGGTCGGCCCAATATCCATCTCTCGACTCCGATCGGTATCCTCTGGATAACCGCCAGGCCCAACCAATCACCGGTAGGTAGTGGTCCCTCTGCCAGGCTCACCTTCTACTGCACAGCAATCCGTTCTCACCCCTGGGTACCATACCGGGTCCACCATGTACCCGTAATCGGCCTCATCCAGCTCCTCGAATCGGGTATCACTGTCACACGTTTCAGAACCAAGAAAACGCATGGTGGATGCACTGAAATATCATATCAAGATAAGCAGGGTTTTTAAAACAGTACATACTTTCTTTTAAAATACCCACGGTTCTCAAATCCAGAAATCTCATGAAAACAGCATGTCTCAATGTGTATAATCATAAAGCATGATATATGCGACATATAATAGAAATGTAAGCATATCTGTATATCATGCAACATAAAACAGTAATATGCACATATCGAGGGAAAACCGCTCTTTTAAATAATACGGTTTTAAAATATATCATGCGGTTCCCAAATCTCCAAACTCAAGCCAGCATCATCTATGTATGTGCAAATATGTATGTACGCAAATATGGGTGTACAATATGTATGTACGCAAATATGGGTGTACAATATGTATGTACGCAAGTATGGGTGTACAATATGTATGTACGAAAGTATGTCATGCAAAGAGTCATATCCTGATACAACAATCCTACTATGTAGTGACATGGCAATTATCGATGATGAAGTGTGTGAGACAGCAAAAAGGTGTATGTGGATCATACGCATCATCGATAATGGTGCTGGTGTCCTGACAGCATGGGTTTAATATAACATAAATCACAAGTATATAAGCATGCAATGCGCTAATAACAACATGAATATATGAAAATGGAAGGTAAATGCAACAATAAGGAATCTACATTAGTTATACGAGTCATACAGTTTGTCATTTGAAATCACACGAATCGTGGTGGTTGGAAAAATAAGGTCTACTGTGTTTTCTTTAAGAAAAAGGGTACGTCCTTTGAAATATCCGTAGAATCCCTTGGCATGTCTTTAAAATACTCATGATTCGTTAGTTTTGAAATAGGTATGACTTAGAGTCTAATCTAACATCTACAAGTAGCTACATGACTAAACTAACAGACTTATTAAAAGGGTAAGGGAATACTGCCTAAGTCTGAGTCGATATATATAAATATAATAGTCGGTGATCCCGCCTCAATAGTATCACGTACGATACAATATATGGCATGACATCCTCGAGTCAAGAGTGCGGATCTATCATCAATATAATGCTCGTACAGTAAATCCATCATACGACATCCCAATCTGGGTACGGGTCGAATCTCACATTTATCTCATCATTTATCTGGTATCCTTATCATCATATCCTGTATTAGGGGTACTGATCTAAGTCTAGTAAAAACCGATACCATCTGCAAATATATGCGTGTATGATAACACACGCCTAAAGGCCCGCTATAATCTCATGCCGTATCTCATAATACAAATTAAAACATATCACTGATCTCATGGCGTCATGCCTAAACTCATCGACTCATCTCCAAGTACCATGTACAATCCTCATCAACCATGTGTTTATACACACACACACACACACACACACACACACATACACACACACACACATAGTCTCATACCTATGTGTGTGTGTGTATACATAGTCCCATACCTATGTGTGTGTATATATATACATATCCCCATATACGCACAAGTAAACAAAGTAAGCATGTGGGGGGGGTGAACTTTATTCTAGGGCTCGTGACTAAACTAACTAGCGATACTATCATCCAATTATACTAAAATTCTCCATGACTCCCAAAATCTATCTAGATAATCATAATCTCAAAATAAACATGTAAATATATCCATATAATATGTACCATACACTACACTACGAACTGCGGGGGTGCTATACGCCATCCACCCTACTTTCCCCGTAGATATATATCTACTCACAGTGATCCTCGCTTGCTAGAGTCGATGACGCCACGCTCATCCTCATCGTCTCGAAGTCTATGTGGGGGTACCTACATATCACATATAGTATCGTAAACAGAAATCACGCACGAAAACTAAAATTTCGCACGAATCACACATAGCTTAAAACCTATGGTCTACACATGAAAGATGAACTAAACAACTCTCGACATCATCGTACAAACGTCAAATGATCGAGGCAAACACAAATACCAAAACCCAATTCAGTAAAAGCCGTAAAACAAATTCAGAAACTTCGTAAAACACTTCCAGATTTTTCCCTAGATGAAATTTGCCAATTTTGCATATGTGGAGGGTCTATTTTACTGATAAATAAGACATGGGCCAAACACGAACGAAATCCACCCTACCCTGGCCGTAATTTGTGGCCAGGAGGAATAAAACTGCGGCCTGGCAGTGGAGTTAGGGTCCAGGGTTTTGGGTATAGGTTCTAGGTTGCCTGCTTTTATCTCTGTGTTTGCTAAATAATTTTCAGAGGCTCCGGGTTATAGCAGATGTCAAAACAACCTCACAATTCTCATAAATTCCCGATATCGGGGTTTCTAAGTTTATGTTTCGAGGTTTAGTCTATGGTTTCAGTCCATTATACAATCCCTACAGGGGTTTAAGGTCACTATTAAGCCTCAATTTCACCTTTAGAGTCAAATCAAACCCAAACCCTTTTTAGGAATTTTCAAAGTTCACTAAACCGCATTGAAACATTTCTAAACTTGTATGGGTGCTAAAGAAATTAAAATACAATACTAATGGTGCAGAAATTATCTCTTTTGGCAACTCAAGAATTTTCTTGAGTTGTCCTAAGTGCTCAAAATCCGATTTTTCTTGGTCCAAAGTGCATCTAGTGAGCTTGTGCATGTTTTTATTGAAATGGGGATGGACTTTTGATGTTGTTTTGGGGGGGTGTTGAGGGGATAGAGGAGGGGTTTGAAGTGTGCCTCCATGGAGATGAAGAGGGGAGAGAATGAAGAAGGAAAACAATAAGGGAACAAAGCCATAGTCCAAGGTTGACCCTCACCCCTCTCTCTCTCTCTCTCTCTCTCTCTCTCTCTCTCTCTTGCCCATTCCTCTTAGTTTAATATTTTCTTTTCTTTTCTATTCTTCTCTCTTCTCTTTTCTTTTAAAAAAACCCATGCAAGAAAATGAAGAGAAAGCCATGATAAAAATGTAACAAGTGCTAAAATGTGACATGGTGCATGTCATGTGCAAAATCTAAGTTTAAGGCACGATTAGCGATATTTAATCGCGATTAGCATTAAAATAGTGTATAATTAATTGTAAAAATTCATAATTTGCTTAAATCATTTAAAGCACCTTCATTTCAGTAATTTCTATAATTTTCCAAATATTTCCCGATTTATCGGTATTTAATTATACCGCACTAATAAAATATTCATAATATTTATTATTTAATTATAAAAATTCCCAAAAATAATATTTTATTTTTCTGAAATGTTACAACAATCTTTGATGTCAAACACCAATGGCTATGGGATCAATCATTGCCCCCATACAGGGTCAAGAAACGTACACACTAGTCTACTCTGGAATATCGATGCCCTGTCTCGATATACCCTTGACTAGGAACAATTAAAGGATGTGCTTATGGACTATCTAAGTCCCAGTAGTATGATCCACATCATAGTCCTGGTAGTCAAGCTAATACCCTAAGGGCTTTATCAACATGTATAAGAGAGACAATATAATAATACGAAGTGTACATGTTAAGATAAAGAGTAATCAGGTAGCATACTATCATGTCGAGCAAGAAAGCCCTCTATGTATATGTCCAAGCATCCACTATAATATACATCAATGTACAATAATGGCCTCTAGGGCATACATATTCTTAACAGCTCCTCCTGAGGTAAAACCGATCGGATGCAAATGGATCTTCAAAAAGAAGATTGGTGTAGATGGACAGGTAGAAACCTACAAAGCTATACTTGTTGCAAAAGGTTTTCGTCAAAGACCATTACGAAACTTTTTCACCTGTGGCTATGCTTAAATCCATTTGGATCCTACTTGCTACTGCTGCCTTCCATGTGTATGAAATCTGGCAGATGGATGTTAAAATGCTTTTCTAAATGGAAATTTAGAAGAGTGTGTTTACATAAATCAGCCAGAGGGTTTCATAGACAGTGGGAGCAGCGGGAAGGTGTGCAGGTTACTTAAATCCATTTATGGATCAAAGCAAACATCGCAGAGTTGAAACATCTGCTTTGATGAGACGGTCAAGGAATTTAACTTTATCAAAAATATAGATGAATCTTATATTTATAAGAAGATTGTAGGGAGAACTATGGTATTCCTCGTTTTATACGTAGATGACATTCTTCTGATAGAAAATGATATTCATATGCTAGAATCAGCCAAGCTCTTTTGTCATAGAAGTTCTCTATGAAAGACCTGGGTGATGTCTCGTAAATTCTGGGGATTAAGATCTATCATGACAGATCTAAAAATGTTAGGACTTTCACAGTCAAGGGACATAGACACCATACTAAATAGGTTTAGTATGGAAGTTCCAAGAGCGGTAATTTACCCGCTTGTCACGGAATCGTCTTCTCTAAAGAGATGTCTCCCAAGCCTGATGAGGAGAGGGCTTGAATGATCATTGTACCCTATGTTTCGGCGGTAGGGTCTATAATTTATGCAATGTTATATACTAGATCATACCTAGCTTACGCACTTAGCGTCGTAAGCAAGTATCAGTCCAACCCAGGTGAGAAGCATTGGATAGCAGGAAAGAACATTTTTAAATATCTGAGAAGGACTACGGAAATGTTCTTAGTGTACGGTAATGGGGACCTCCAGATCGAGGCTTTTACCGACTCTGGATTCCAAAGTGACAAGGATGACTCTAAATCTGTCTCGGGTTATGTGTTTACCCTTAATAGAGGTGCAGTCTATTAGAAGAGTTCCAAACAAGACACCATAGCAAACTCGACAATGAAGGCTGAGTACATCGCTGTTAACAATGCCGCAAAAGAGGCAGTCTGGATGAGGAAGTTCATCTTTGAACTTCAGGTGGTTCCATCCATTGCTAATTCAATACCTTTTTATTGCGATAATAATGGATCTATGGCTTTGGAAAAGGAATCACGATCCCATCAGAAATCCAGACATATCTTGAGGCGGTATCACCTAATCAGGGAGATCGAGATTCAGAGAGTAGATACAAAGGACAATACGGAAGATCCATTAACCAAGGCCATCCCTCAAGTACAGTTCGAGAGACAATTCAATATGTTGGGTATGCGGTACGCCAGCAACTGGCCCTAGAGCAGATGTTGGGTACTTGATACGCCAATAACAAGCCTTAGTGCATGTGGGAGATTGTTGGATGTATGCCCTAGAGGCCTTTATTTTATAGGATGCTAGGGTATGTATGTACAGGACAATCTTGTTCGATATGATAGTATACTATTTGGTTTAATTTTATCTTAATATATGTATATGTTTTACTTATTATTTCATATCGCTAATACATGTTGATAAAACCCATAGGATCCTTTCGTAACTACCAGCGTTGTGATGGAAAGCATAATTATAGGAGCTGGGTAGTCGATAAGCTCATCCTTAAATGTCCCTAGTCGTGGGAGTATCGAGACTGGGCATCGATACTCCAGAGTAGACTAGTGTATACATTTTTAGACCCTGACGAGGGGAAATGATTGGTTCCACAGCCATTGGTGTGTTTCACCTAAGATTGTATACAGGTGCTCACCGGAGGTGAGTACACTAAATGGACTCACCGAGAACTGGCTAGATGGTATTATACCTATCGTCAGATAGCAGTTCTCTGGTGGCATGAGTACAGATAGTCTGTCGACCTAAGACTAGCAATTTTATCATGTGAGTTCCCACTATGGTTTGATTACTACTCTACTACAGCTCTACTGAGTCATGCAAATAGGTTTTAGTTGGGTACAGTCTCGAACTACATGAAGGCGATGCGCGATTATTGGGGATTCGTCTCTCCCTGTAACACCCTAGCACGATCGTACTGATGGGTTCCATAGCACCATAAACTAGGAATTTTTGGGCATCAAGTATACAATTTTAAAAAAAACTAGAGAGCGATGCAACTCATGCCAAGGATCTAACTAGAAAATTAGGAGTAAAGCAAGCATGTAATCAAATATTACACTAAGTGAATGAGGAATACAACTTTTGTAGACTGGTCCTTCACTTCTAAAGCTCCGTGTAGTAGTCCCTTCGCTCCAAGTAGTGAACACCCGAACTCTAGTAAGGATTCACATGAAAAAATGAACAAGCTTGCTCAAAGTCTTCGAGGCCGAAGATGATCTACGTCAAGGAGACTCAAGCTCATGCTACCTCTTTACTAATTGTGAAATTAGTGAAGCAAACACCCTAAACTAAATGGCAAGTAGTAGAGGATGATGAAGTAGGAAATGGGCTCATTTTAGATTTAATTTTCTCACATTATTTTCTCACTTAGAAAAAAGCTAGTAAGCTTTTTCTCATGAAGAAGAAGAAGCTCAAGTGAAGAATCAAGAAGAGAGAAAATGAACTTATGAGGTGAGAATAGCAACCATGGGTGAGCTAGTGTCATACACTAACCCGTGTAGAGACTTAACTATGGCTAACAATAATGGTTAAGTTAATAAATATTTTCAAGTAAAACAAAATTAGTGGACTTGGTCAATGGTTCCACAAGCTTCTACAAGCTTCAACCATATGACTAATTACCATTAATTTTGATTAACTTTAGATAAATAAAACTATATCATTATTATAAGCATGGTGTGACTCTCATACACCCATGTAACATGTGGCATCTAGCATGACACAAAATAATGTACATTAATATATATCACATATATACTAAGTGTAAAAAGGTAGAAAAAGAAATACTTAGTGAGCAAATATTAGTTAATGTAAGTTAATATATCAAATATATAATTATATATTAAATTATTAAATCAACACTTGATTTAATAATCCGGCTATATCACATACAACCGACTAATATCAAATGTAACAATCTATCGAATCAACACTTGATCCGATAACCCGGCTATATCACATATAACCGACCGATGTCACAAATCGCGAGAATAGAATGCGGTATCACATACGCGCATTAATCTCGGTCCCGCACATATCACATATGTGCTCCTACTCCGTTTCGCATGAACCAGGAAAGCTCTGTGTAGGACTCTAAAGACTCCTCAATACGCCGGCAGTAGGCGATGATCATATCAAACACCCACAAGCCGCAAGCGGTCTGCTAAACGTAACGGCCACCTGGGTATTGAGTGATCAGAAGATCAACAAGCATGCCTGCTCATACTCTTGTGAATCCAATCAGTAACACTACTGTACAGTCCGGTCACTTCGTCAGATATGTCGCATATCGCGTCTGGGTGGTAAACGTCAGACCCCAATAACTCGATAAGTCGTGCTGACATGAGGCTCATAACGGGTCGAGAAACTACTGGTAACACTTACCAGTAAATCTCATAACAGTCTTGGCCAGGGACTTCCTGTTATAGCCAATCGAGCATAGCACAACATCAACCCCTAATACCGGGAGAGACGAATCCCCTCCTATCGCTCATTGCCTCCATGTGACTCGGGACTGTACCCAAAAACCATCGTTTTACACATCCTCTTGAACGTGGTAAGGTGGAAATCAAAGCACAGTAGGAATCACACAAGACTCTATGACGATCTCGGGTCGACAGACTAACCTGTACCAGTGTCACCAGAGAACGGCCATCTGATGTGAGGTATAATACCATCAAAGAGTGCTCGGCGAGTCCGTCCAGTGTACCCAGTCTCCATTGAGCACCCATATATCATCTCTGATGTCAAACACCAATGGATATGGGATCATCCATCGCCCATCTATATGGGTCGAGAAGCTATACGCTAGTCTATTCTGGTATATCGATGCCCCGTCTTGATACACCCACGACTAGGGACATTAAAGGATGTACTTACTGACTACGTTTGTCCCACTAGTATGATCCGCATCATAATCCAGATAGTCAAGTACACATCCTAAAGGCTTTACCAACATGTAACAGAGAGACAATCAGTGTACATGTTAAGATAAAGAGTAACCAGATAGCATACTATCATGTCGAGCAAGAAAGTCCTCCCTATATATGTCCAAGCATCCACTACAATATACATCGCATGTACAATAATGGCCTCTAGGGCATACATATAACTGCGATATTAATTGGTATTTTAAATTTTGCTTTATTTATTATTTAGGTTGTGTTTGGTTTGAATAGTATAAGTGTTTATCCGACCCAACCCGCATGTATGAAACCCGTTATAGTGCTGGATTATATTTTTATTAATATTCACCTGTAACCTAAATCCATACAAATCTTAAATAACAAATATACAATATCTAAATTATATGTGCATATTTTCTAGTAGACATACGTTAGGGATATTTTATATATATTAATTGTCATCACGTTATTTAAGTATCTCATGTTTTTATATTGACATTTATCTATTACGCCTAAATCTTAAACATCATTGATACTCGATATATAATATATTAGAATATATTATTATTATAGTTTAAGAAGGATACGTAGTGTATAATTTTACCAGTATTTTTTCTCTAAATTTAGTAGAGACGGATCGGAGTTTGGTAATATCTTTTATTATATTGTTAGTTACACACACACACACACACATATTTATATATAATATAAGAATTTATATTTTACTTTTTTTAAAACTTTCTCTCTATTCTCTCTCTCTCTTTCCCCCTCGCGTCTTCCTCTCTCTTCCGCTCACCTTCTCCTTCCTCCTTTCGTCGCCTCGTCGCCATCATCTCCACCCCTTCTCCCGTCATTCTCGATCCCAAAGTCCACCCCCTAACTCCATCACCCATCATGAATACCATCGCCTTCATCTTTACCCGAGCAACCTCCTCCACCATCACCGGGTCGCCGACTCCCTTTCCGTCCTTATCTTGCCATCGTCGCCATCGCCGACCTCCACCTTCGAATCCATCTCCCTTGACCCTCCTCCTCACACCAAGTCATCATCATCATCGTTGTTATCTCGCCTCCACCAACATCCTCCGAGAAATCCAACCCCGATCACTTTCGAACCCATCTCCTGCACCTTCTTCTTCTTATCTCACCGTCGACTTCCTCTCAACTCCGAGCACCCCAGTGACCTAGCATACCTATTGCCAACCTCCTCCTTCCTAAAAACACATTGCCTCTAACTCTAATCATCATCTCTTTCTTCGAGCCTAACTTCAACTGGCTCCTTTAAACCCCCACAACCTTTACCCTTGTCGCCGACTAACAATCTCACCGCACCCGTTATCACCGGTGCCAAGCCACCATTGCAAAACACCCACCAAGATCTATACAATCATCTGCCTTTCACCTCACTGGTGAGACCCCATCTCGCAACCATCAACCGAACAACATCCCAACTCCATCAAACCCTCCTTCGACCACTGTAACGACCTCCCTCACCGTCGACCTAAGCATCATCGCCGTCATCGTCTCCCTCACTTTCATTCTCACCGCAGCCTCTTTGTCACCAAGCACACTTCTCAACTCCCCTCACCAGCGCCGCCTTCTTCTTCTGCTAACCGGAAAACCCAACTCCAGCCGTTTCCATACTCGTCTGCAGCAAGTCGCAGCGGTTGATCGCATCTACTTTCGCCAAGCGCCGCTCCTTTCTTGTCGTTGTCGTTTCATCGTGGGAGTTCCAGTCGCCGTCACTACTGTTGTGATGCCGTGACTGCATCTATCATTGTGGTGACTGTTGTCTCGAGCAAGCATCTAGCCAAACACAAATTCTTAACCGAGCCCAAGCTATAGCCATGATCGTACATCAAGCAGTGTTGTGATTCATGTCTGCATTACCATTTCGTTCATGTGTTCGTTTAAGGAAAGTTCATAACTTGCTACATGCTAGTTTACATATATATATATTTATTTATATCGTCGTAATTTATGATTAATACACAGTTATATATATATATTATGTATTTCATTAGTTAGCTAACAATAATCGTTTTACAATTATTTTTTAGAAATTTATGTGAATTATATCTATAACTAGAAATTATAATAAATTATTCTAGTTCAGTCAATCGACAAATCGAAGTGTAGAAATCATTATGATTAGTTTCGTTGTGCTATCTACAACACTGAGATAACCTTATTTCATCACGGCCTGTTTGCACGATAATGTTACAAATAACCACTTTATATAAATTAATATATTACATGGACATGCATATAACCCGTTATCTTGTTAAAGATATTGCTATCTTTCTTGTACCCGCTTACTCGTGATATTTACCGTTGCCAACAATCTTGACTTGATGTTCTGATGGATGTGATATGTTATCTAGATAGACATAACCTATACATGCATGTTCTTGTGTTGGCATTAGGTAGATATTATTCATACCTGACTTGGAAAATGAAACCTGGGGAAATAGGGAAATCAAAAGTGTAACTGAAGTGTAATTTAAAAGGATATTACTATTTGATCCATGGTTCTGGGGGGTAATGGAACAGAATCATTCTTGATTCATACATCTTAATTCGTGATCCCGAAGGGTAACGGGATATATACTTTTGAGTTATATGGAGGAGTACATCCATTTGTCTCAAATACTTGTAGGATAGTTAACCTAGAAACACAGTCTTTAGGATACATGTAACATACCTATAACCTGCTGTTATAACACATGTGATTGTTTTGTTTATACTCATACATTATTTTACACGTGACATCCTATATTGCACACTGTTCAGTTTATTATTATTATTATGATATTTATGACGCGCTGACATCTGGGTTTTGTATGGTCTAGATACTTGACTTTAGCACATGAGAATTGTGAGTACCTCAACAGGATTGCAAGTCAGTGAGAGGAATCCCCCTGATCTAATTCTTATTGATGGTTTAGGTATTCTTCTTTTCCTTGGATCCTTACTGCTTCTGCTACTATTTCCTGTTATCGTTTGTGGTTATTTGAACATGTTTAGAGATAGATAGTTATATTACTGTTCTTGATTACTGATTAACAGACGTAATGTGATTATGGGAGGATATATCCTTACCATATGTAGTATGGTTGGTTTTGTTACGTTCCTGAATTTTCGTATTTTAGGAAGCGGGGCATGACAAGGTATTGTTGGTATCAGATCAGAGGTTTTAAGTTAGTTAGGCTTGGTTCAATTTGTAGTTGGGTATGGTGCCCAATACATTGTCCTTATGTCCTAGAATTTTAGGAACATGTCATACCACATTATTTTCTTGTCATTCAAATTCTTGAATCTTATTCTTTCCATAAACTATTTTATCTCGACGATATGGATATGACGTTGCATATCAGCTTGGAACCCTCCTGATTCCTTATTGTTTCTCCCTTTTTATTCCTTCGATTCTGATATTAGAATTTGGGCGACTTGAATGGAGTTATATGATTGTAACTATGTACCACGGCATGGTTATAATGTGGTACTCTATTTAGGTAACCTGGAATGGAGTTATGTGATTCCTGGTCGTTGTATTACTTTGTTTTCTCTCGGTGTCAATGTTTACGAATTTATGTCTTATCGCGAACTTGATCCAACAATCGCATTATATCTTTCCTCTTGTCCCGTAGTGACCAATCCGTCTGCGTTTTGAGGAATAAGGAGAAATACATGAGAGCATATGATGATTTCAGTAGTTCGATATTGACCCCAGCGAGAGCTGGTACAAACCGCTTCAAGGCTGATCAGGTGTAAGATATTTCTTTGAAGAAGTTCTGACAGACCCACCTCAATTTATCAGAGTAACGCATCGGAAGTGTGGTGGGCCGATAACCTACAAGTCTTAAAACAGACTTGTAAATTCATGATGAGGGGAACTATTTTTGTGTACTCAAAGGTGAAGTTCATGAACAAGTTGCAGATGAAGCGATGATAGTGGTTCGGGAATTTATCGATGTATTCAAGAACATCTCGAGTTTACCACCAAAATAAGATGTGGAGTTCGCGATTGATCTTATTTCTGGAGCAGCGCCAATTTCAAAGGCTTATTATCCAATGGCACCGATGGAACTGGAAGAGGTAAAGAGACAAGTTTCCGAATATTTAGAGAAGGGTTGGATGCACAGCAGCGGCTCACCATGGGAAGCTCCAGTTCTTTTGGTTAAGAAGAAAGATAGCACGAGGAGAATGTGCATCGACTATCGAGAATTAAATCGGGTGACCATCGAGAATAAGTACCCAATTCTATGCATAGGAGAATTATTCGATCAACTCAGTGGCACGAGAGTATTCTCGAAGCTGGATTTGTGGTCAGGTTATCACCAAATTCAGGTGAAAGCAGAAGACATTTGCAAGACGGTGTTCCAAACTCGATATGGGCATTACGAGTATTTAGTTATGCCATTTGGAATTACTAGCGCACCGGCGATATTTATGGACTTGATGAATCAGATCTTTTCACCATTTCTAGATCAGTTTGTGGTGTATTCATTGATGATATTCTGGTCTATTCGAGAAGCAAAGAAGAGCATGAAGAACACTTAAGAATCGCACTACAGACATTGAGACAATAAAAGCTATATGTTAAGATTAGCAAGTGCGAGTTTTGGCTCGATGAAATGAAGTTCTTGGGTCATGTTATATCCAGAGATGGAATTGTAGTTGACCCCAAAAAGATTGCAGCTGTTCACGATTGGCCGACTCCTAACAATGTAAGGGAGATTAGAAACTTCCTTAGGCTTGTTGGATACTATAGAAAGTTTGTGGTGAACTTTGCTCGAATAGCAGAACCCTTAACCAAGCTAACACAAAAGGATATACCGTTTGTTTGGTCCGAGAAGTGTGTGTTAACTTTCGTGGTGCTGAAGCAAAGGTTGACAACTGCACCTCTTTTAACAGTGCCAGATGGCTTCAAAGGATTAGTTATTCACAGCGACGGATATGAGAAAGGATTGGGATGTGATTTGATGCAGTATGGAAAGGTTGTAGCTTATGTATCGAGGCAATTGAAGACTCATGAGAAGAACTACCCAACTCACGACTTGGTATTAGCAGCGGTTATCTTTGCGCTGAAAATTTGGAGACACTACTTATTGGGCGAGAAGGTAGAGGTGTTTACTAATCACAAGAGCCAAAAGTATGTGTTCACACAAAAAGAGTTCAACATGAGGCAGCGTAGATGATTGGAGCTGATGGCCGACTATGATCTTGATCTAAAGTACCATCCGGGGAAAGTTAATGTAGTGCTGGATGATTTAATCCGGTTGCCAGCAATACGGATGTTGACTTCACAGAAGGAAATTATAGCGGATTTTCAGAAGTTCGAGTTGGAAATCGTACTACCGGATTTTTCAGGACAGTTGATGCAGTTGCAAGTACAATCATCGTTGATCGATAACATTCAGGCAGCACAGTTGGACGATCCTAGACTGCAGAAATTTCGAGAACAAGTAGAGGCAGGACTTCGAATGGATTTATTGATTCATGAAGATGGTTCTTTGAGGTATGGAAGTCGTTTGTGTGTGCCTAAAGGAGAAGTTCGTGAAGAAGTCATGAAGGAGGCTCATAGTTCCGCATATTCAAAAGGCACAAAAATGTATAGAGATTTGCGACAACACTTTTAGTGGGAAAGCATAAAAAGAGAGATTGCTCGTTACGTGTTGAGGTGCTTAGTGTATCAGCTAGTCAAGTCTGAACATCAAAGGGTACCTGGTTTGTTGCAACCACTTCCGATTCCCCAATTGAAGTAGGAATATATAACTATGAATTTCGTGGCAGCCTTACTACAAAGTCCAAAGGACAATAACGCAATTTGGGTGATTGTTGATTGACTGACCAAGGCAGCTCATTTTATACCATTTCGAGTTGGTCAGTCGACGAAGGTTTTAGCAAAGAGGTACATGCAGGAGTTTGTGAGATTGCATAGAGTACCAGTGAGTATTGTTTCTGATTGTGACACTCGGTTCCTATCATATTTTTAAAGGAGTTTGCAAGAAAGTTTAGAAACTCGCTTGAGTTTTAGTACGATCTATCATTAGATAGATGGACAGTCTGAGAGAACGATCTAAACTCTTGAACATATGTTGAGAGCGTGCATGTAAGACATCAAGAGTTCATGGGAGGATCATTTACATCTAGTGGAGTTCTCATATAATAACAGTTTTCAGGCGACTATATAGATGGCTCCATTCAAAGCATTGTATGGTCGTAAGTGTCGCTCGCCGGTATGTTGGGACGATATTAGAGAAAGAAGATTGTTGGGACCAGAACTGATTGTGCAAACTGTGGAGAAAGTTAACTTGATTCATGATCATATGAAGGTGGCACAAGATCGACAGAAAAGTTGGGCTGATACTGAAAGAAGATCTTTAGATTTTATTGTTGGTGATCATGTATTCTTTAAGATATCACCGACTAGGGGAGTAATCTAGTTTGGTAGTCGAGGAAAGCTTAGTCCTCGATTCATGGGGCCTTTCAATATCATTGAGCGCAATGGAGAAGTAGCTTATCGATTAGCTTTACTACCAATCTTGGCAGGTGTTCATGACGTGTTTCATGTATCTCAACTCTGTAAGTCTATTTTACATGCTCTACAAGGTTTGTAGAGAAGCGGAATTTCAAAAACCGAATTTTGTGAGAACGCAAGAAAGACTTTTAACCAAGATCTACCACAAAACCCTAAATAGCAAGACTACAAAGATAATTATTCTACTGTGTTAGAATATTATACCTATCGAATTCATGTCCTTCGGGTCTTGAATCCTCTTCTTAAGCTCCTTTTGGGTGCCGGTCTCCTGGATCCTAGATGATTGTCATGATCCGAAGGCACCGAACGTGACCGGCACTTAAATTACGAAATGTTTAAAGGCGTAACGTAATCTAAGCAAGCCGAAGCCCAGAAATCTAAACCATTTAAAAGAAGAAGTGTAGGAAAATAAGTTTAAAAGCAACATCAAATTTTCTCAAAAATTTCGGCAGAGTCTCCTTTGTAAAAACTGGCCCCAAACGGGTACAAACAAGAATATATACATAATCAACAATAAAAGGCATCCCCAAGCGGGAGCTAGCTCTTCGCCAATTGGCGGTCACAACCACGCAATCAAAATAATATACAATGCCGAAGGGCGGGGATCAAAACTCAAAGAAAACCATCAAAACTACCAGAAAACCATAATAATATAAGCGCGGCTGTAAGGTCGAAAGAATAAACAACTGGTCTTCTAAATCTATCAAGTAATACAAGTCTAGTTGATGGAGCTTACTAGATACAACTGAAATAATATAAAAGTACAACGGCGGTCACGATGCAAGTGAACCAACCTACCAAAGCAATCACCCTGAATGAAGTGGGGTGCCAGCAAGCTGCCAAGGAAACCTGTACATCTAAACCTACAAGAAATGGTGGCACAACGGGGTGAGTTGCCAACTTATGAGTAGAAGACATCTGCGAGTAGAAACCGCATGCACGACGATCTCCTAGGTCATAATAATATACATATGTAACACTAGACATCTAGTAGTGACAGGGTAATAATTTATGCATAAGTGCAATACTCAGTGTATCGTGTCAGCATCACTAAACGGTAATATGTCACATATCTGATGTATGAATGCAACATGAATAAGAAAATCGACAACGAAAATCTGAATAATCTGATATAAGAAAACCTGAGTTTTTATCTTAGTAAAACTTGTATAATAAAGCTGAAACATCATCAGCGAAATCGACAGAAATCCGTGTCAAGCATCGACACAATATCTCAATATCTCAAGTCTCAATATCTCAATGTCTCAATATCTCAACGTCTCAATATCTCAATACCTCAATAGCTCAATATCTCGGGCTCCGGTAGTCCGGATCGGCCCATATCATCAAATCTCACGACCACGGTCGGTATCCTCTGGATATCCGCCGCGTCAAAAATAACAACAATAACCGGTCGGTAGTGCTCCCCTGCCGGACTCAACGCCATCATCTGCGATCTTCTTGCCCCGGGATACTACACCGGGTCCACCATGTACATGCAGACGGTGCATCCCCCTCCTCGAATCGGGTATATGATACTGCTCAAGAACCGAGAAAACTCATGGTGGACGGCACACACATCACATCATGAGAAAATTGCAGTTTTTCTTTGAAAATAATAATAAGTTATGAAATTGTTGCGGTTTTTACCAAAATCCAGAAATCTCATAGAAAATCCAAATCTCAAAATCCTGAGTAAATAAATAATAAGTATCGGCATAAGCCCTACAAAACTGTATGACAGTATGAATATATAAATGCATGAAGTGTCTGAGTAAGCAATGCAATATCTAAACTAGCACATGAAACAAGCGTATTAAAATATGTTTAAACTACTAATTAGCAGCTATACTAAATGAAGTAACTTTTCTTAAAATGTGCGTGATATGGCAATTACCGATGATGATGTGTGTGAGCCGGCAAAAAAGTGTACGTGGAACATGCGCATCATCAGTAATGGTGCTGGTGTCCTAACATATGGAATCATAACAGTTAAGGAACATATGTATAAACATGCAGTATAATGAGAATAACATGAATATAACAGAGAAGGAGTAATAACCGCAATACCGAAGAATATACATTTCTACCATACGAGTCATACCGTTTTGGTGTTTGAAAAAGCACGAATCGTGGTTTTTTAGAAAAATAGGGGCTACGGTGTTTTTGAGAAAAGATGCATCCTTTGAAAATCTGTAGTATCCCCCAGTTGTCTTTTTGAAAAAAATGCTCACGATTCGTTAGTTTTGAAAATAGGTATGACTCGAGCCTAAACTAGTATCTACCTAAACCACTAAAAGACTAACTAAGGAACAGGTCGAAAGGGTAAGAAAAGTCCACCTAAAGTCCGAGTCGATACCTCTAAGAGTCGGCGATCCAGCCTCAATAGCGTCACGTACGTAGTACGACTTCCTCGAGTCAAGAGTGCGGATCAATCATCCCATCAATACCTCGTACGGTAAAATCCATCGTACGACATCCCAAAGTCGGGGTACGGGTCAACTATCATATTTACATCATCATTCATTTGGGTATCGTCATCAATCAATATCACAATCTAGGTACTGTTCTAAAGTCTCGTATATTCTGATGTCATCAACACATATCATCATATATGAATCACATCGTCCAAACGATCCGTTATAGATATCATACCATGTCTCATATCACATCTCGATCATATGTCAAATTTCTCACGGTATCACGTTGTTCAGTTGATAAAACTGCACATTTGTATTACATTTTTCCTACCATTTTCATATTAAAAAAGGACTTTATTATAATATATTATACATATGAGGGTTTATGTGTAAAAACATTATTTTCCATGTGTTAATATATTTTAATTATCATTTGGTAGGAAAATGTATGCAAATAAATTCATTGACCTAATCCTAGTAGAACAAAGTCTACTAAAATCTTATTTGAGTTGTTGTGCAGAATTTTCCAAGTTGTTATGCAGAATATATCAAAGAAATCAAGCTGTTGAAGAAATCTTGCCAAATTAAGAAGCAAAACCTGGAGACCAAGTCTGGAAGCAACCGAGAGAAGATTTCTTAATTCTGAAGGTGCCTAGGATTGCCACATGTCACAAGATGCAAGCCCAAGAAAACTCATCAAGAGATCTCACCCATTGAGCGCGGATCCGCGGCCAAACCCACCCTTGGGCCGCGGATCCGCCGCAATTCCAGGGAGTTAGGGGCAGAGGATTTTTGGGGTGAATCTATGCAATATTTTACCAAGTTTTCAACCAAAAGATTCTGGCTTTGCACTATAAAAAGACACCGAGAGCCTCTTGGAAAAGCTATCAAGCCGAAGAGATCACGAAGCTCCCGACGCTCACGCATCCAGGCTGATCATCGACTGTTCGACTACCTCCTTAGGAAAGATCGAGAAGCAACTAGTTGTAATCATTCTCTATGGATTAAAAGTGTAGTTTGAAGAAGTCGATTAATAAAGGTAGTTGTTTTATTTAATTCTTTTGCATTTACATTATGTTTTCCCTCTCTTTCTTTTCATCTTCTTTTCCCAACATGCGCGAGTAATTCTCCGCTTGTTAGGGTTCGTAGGATTAGGGTAGGCTAATGGACGATGAAAATAATTAAACCCCTTTTAAGTCCTATAAAGTTTAGGAACTTTATCAAAAGAATCAATAACATCCTAATCGGGCGCGCTAGCAATTCTTTGCTAGTTCCGACCACGATTAGAGATTAGATTAATGATTGTTTTGGTAAAGGCTAGATATGAACGGAGTTCCGTGTCGAGATAAGGGTTAAGAGTGGGATTCCTTTTCCCTCCAGAAACCCTAATCTACACGCATCACCGTCGTTCTAGTTCTAAATCTATTAATGGATAAAAAGGGTAACTTTTAATTAATCGTCTATAACTACTAAATCCTAACGAACCCTACAAGCCCTCTTATTATATTAATTACATCTCTAAAATAATCTAGATCTATATTTTACATTCTTGTTTAACGTAGATCTAGAAACTTTTCACAAAATTCTTATTTCCTCCTCTCTTTATCAACACATCTAAAGTAAGAGTAAAAGGTTCCACGTTTTCCTGAGGACGACCCGTACTCATCTCGGTCTAGCTACGCGCGACACCGTTATTGATTGCGGTTAACTACAAACACACTCTTTCGTGTCAATCAAATGGCGCCGTTGCCGAGGACACGTGCGTAATTTTTTTTTTTTTACTATTTGTGTTGAATTCTTAGACGATTCATATCATTATTAACACAAAACTGCAAATTGCATATTTAACGATATGTGCGTGAATTTTGCGAGGAAATCTGGAGTCACAGAATTGAGGAAAGCAGAAGATAGAGACATTCATCGAGATCCAGAGGAGCACAGAGGGCCACAGAAAAATTTTCATCAACTGTTCCTTCTGCCACGCGGCGGAACCGCGGCATAAAGGTGCTTCCAGCGGCGGAATCGCGGCAGGTAAGAGGGATTAGGGTTACAAAACTCTCTGGTATCTTTCTTAACTCCTTAAAATCCAATAAAATCTATTTTCTGCAGGATTCTTTGCAAAATAGCGCCGCTCAAAAATCTTTTTGCAAAGTTTTGTTTTTTCGGTTTGTTTTTGCATATTTTAATACGGATTTTTAAGGGGCAAAGACCAAATCAAGATTAGGTGGGGATTTCATCACCCTTCCTAAGCCCCACAAATCACAAACCGAGCATATAGATCAACCCTTCATTAATTTAAAAAATATCTAGACCGGACTCTAAGGACTGTCGCGCTCAATAAGGACAGAGGAAGGTCGTGGGTAATCTATCGCTTATCCGCATTACTTTTGTGGTGCCTAGGCAAGTGTGTCAAAGGCTAGTGGTTTTTAATTAGGCCCACGACGTGGTTCCTTCCCACTTACCTGGCACTTACCTGGCTACAAGGGTAGTACGGAGGCGGTAGAGGATTTATCCTGCGACTTGTCCTTTGGAAGTCTAGGAGCGGTCTAGAGACTGGACCTAGGTAACCATAGTTCTAGGGTTGTGCATTTTTGTGATTTGTCTAAATCCGTCTTTTTTTTAAACAAACCAATTACTTTCTCTCCTTTTTACCCCTTCCCCCTTCTTCTCTTCTTATAATGGGTGACCTAAACAGAAGAACACTTGCCGAGCTTTGCTGTCCACAACCAGATATCTCTTGTTTTCGTAATCCCTTCGGTATACCGTCCGGCTCTTCCATGTCCTTAAGAGATCATATAGAACAAGCTGGAAGAAGCAGTTGGCCACCTCAGTCTAGGTCTTATCAACCGTATCCTAATCCTACACCTGTTTCAGTTGATACCCAGAGTGAGGAAGCCCCTAGACGAATGTCCATTGCTGAGCACATAGCTAGGGCTAGAGGCCAAAGTTTCAACCCGGACCGATATCAACCATCACCTCCACTTTCTAAAGAAGAGTTTGATAGCCAACCGATCAACCCATATCAATATTCTTCTTATCATAATTTTAATCCTACTCCTACCCAATTTTCGCAACCATTCTATTCCTATCAATCCAATCCGACTTTTCCACCTTCTCTAGAAAATTCTTCTAATCAGTCATTTGGGAGTTTTAATTATCCACAGGAATTTCAATCTTATATCGAAACCCCTTATCAACCAAAGTCTAGTCTTGAGCGGAAATTAGAAGAAGGTATAGTGATGATGAACCGCATTAGAGAGGAATGGAAGGAAAGCATGGCTAAATATGAAAGGGCAACGAGTTCCGAACCAGCCCAAAATTTTTCAGTATATAATACGGGCATCGGACAAAATGAGAATTTGGGTAGAGAGACAGAATTATATACCCTTCCTAATCAAACCTCCTCTTTCCAAACTGAAATCCACAACTCCAGTTTCATAGATTCATCAAGTACACCAAATAGAATGACTGATAAGTTGTGTGACTTTGTATTGTTTGATTTACCCGACTGTGAAGGGTCCATTTCAAGTGAAACCACACCCAACCCTTGTGATCTCTACACCTCCACTCTTGAACCAAAACTGATTGAAAACCATACTTTTGATGAGGAGTTTGAGAATTTTAACCTTCACTTGAATGAGGTGATTGACGTTGGGGATATTTTGATTGATGAACCCAAAATTTTGGATGAATTTGTCCCACCAATTTATCAAATCCTTTCACTTCCTTGTGGTCATCATCTTGAGCCTTTAATTCTTCCCGAACCCCAAATATGTCTTGAAGTTGATAATAATGGTATACATGAAGATCTGTCCGAAATACAGCCTCCATCTTCCACATCTGGTTCAGCAACACTCGACACACCAATTTGTTTACCCATTTCACTTTCTATTCTCTCTGGTTCTTCTTCTGTTTCTATAGTTTCAGTGAGTTTTGATAAATCACAATCCGTTAATTCAAATTCAATAATACCAGAAATTCAACTTGATTTAGATATTTTTGAAAATGAGGTAGATGAGTTTTTCGAGTCCTCTACCTCAATGATTTTTGATAAATCAAGTAGAATAAACTCTGGCACAAAATTCTTTGACAGCAAAATGTTCAATCACACCATCGATAAAAGTTTTGAAGAACTTTTTGCTGACGAACTTGAATTTTTAAACATTACGTATTTTGTGATTGATCGATCTCCACCTCTAGAGGTTGAACCGTCACCATTCCTTCTTTCTAATCATTCACATTCATCATCATTTTTTCTTTTCTCTAATTTCAAACCCTTTTCAGACCACCTCTTATCCCTTCCCCAATTTTTCTTTACTCGATACAACACATTCTTCCACCAACCTATACGCTATACTGATAAAATCTTTGAATGGTTGGTGTTAACTTTTGGTCTTTGTAAAGTCTTACTTTGACCAAATGACTCACCCCCTCTTAAAATGCTTCGTATTGTCTAACTCATGTTTGAGGGGGGGTATATTTTTGGCTCTTGAACATAACTTTTGTCCTCAAATTTGTGAGCCAAAAATAAGTTTGGGGGAGGATTTGTGCTTATAGGTTTTTGTGATCAAATGACTTCTTGCCCCCATTAATAATGACCTCCCAAGCTTACAGGTTTTTGTGATCCAGCAGATAGCAACAGTGAGGACACTGCTGTAAACAGGTTTGGGGGAGGTTTGTGCTTATTTACACATCAATTTGCATCATACTTTGCATAAGCACAACATTTTTCAAAAAAAAATTATATAAAAAAAGAATTCTTTTATAACAAAAGAGTAGAAAGTGAAAAATTACATCCAAAAGATAGGAATTGTTTAAGAAAACCAAGAAAATTAGAAGTTTTCTTAAACGAACTGGTAATAAGTAGTTATGAGCCGTTGTCCCAAGGGTTAGTAAGATGAAGGAAGTCACTAATCTGAGGATAAAAATAAGTCTGAAAAATAGTTTCTATTCTGGAAGCCAAACATTTGAATGTTGATACCCTACTATATGCACTTACACACGTCTTGAAACTCGGGATAGTAGAGAATACCTTGAAATGCTCTTGTCTAAAAGCCAAAGTATGAAGGAAATAAAAAAAAATGAAGAAAATATAAAAATGGTGAAAAGAAAAAAATGAACACTGGTTTTGTATCGCCAAGGTGGCAATAAAAAAATATAGCGAGGGTGTCTCTTCACCTAGTGCCCTAAGGCCAACTGGCCTGGGAGTCACTGCTAAGCCTTAGGTGGTGCAAGACGAGGAAAATATTATCACCTAATCAGCAAGCACTCGAGTAATCGGTCGGTTAGTACCTCAAGAAGTATTAACGGTCGCATGAAAAGGTGTGAGCAAACCTAAGTATTCATCAAATTAAAAAAGTATTAAGGTAGATGGACAAGAGTATGATAGCTTGAATTGAATTCTCCGAGTGTAGGGATGTTCTTTACACACACATGGGGTTATATGATCAATGTTTGGATGAAAGGTAGGAATGAAGAATAAAGACGATGTTTTATTGAGGGATGATGTGATTTCTAACATTTTTTCATGACTATTAAGATAGGGCTCATGACAACTGAAAAGCTAGTGTAGTTGGAAACTCTTATTTTCAAAGTCTTTCTTTTATGGTTCTTATCTTTATATGTAAATTTCACCATCTCTCTTTTTTTATAGGATTTTGTGGGTGTAATCCGCTGAAAACCCTCAGGAGACAATACTCCTCCTACTAGGGACACCTAGAGGTTTAACAGCTTGTTACACGTGCTCAGTGCAATCGTGTCTGCCTACGAAAGTATGCTTAGTTTTCTTATTTCTTTTTCTCCTCTTAAATAAACTAGTTTGCTCGGGACGATCAAAGATAAGTTTGGGGGTATTTGTTCAGTTGATAAAACTGCACATTTGTATTACATTTTTCCTACCATTTTCATATTAAAAAAGGACTTTATTATAATATATTATACATATGAGGGTTTATGTGTAAAAACATTATTTTCCATGTGTTAATATATTTTAATTATCATTTGGTAGGAAAATGTATGCAAATAAATTCATTGACCTAATCCTAGTAGAACAAAGTCTACTAAAATCTTATTTGAGTTGTTGTGCAGAATTTTCCAAGTTGTTATGCAGAATATATCAAAGAAATCAAGCTGTTGAAGAAATCTTGCCAAATTAAGAAGCAAAACCTGGAGACCAAGTCTGGAAGCAACCGAGAGAAGATTTCTTAATTCTGAAGGTGCCTAGGATTGCCACATGTCACAAGATGCAAGCCCAAGAAAACTCATCAAGAGATCTCACCCATTGAGCGCGGATCCGCGGCCAAACCCACCCTTGGGCCGCGGATCCGCCGCAATTCCAGGGAGTTAGGGGCAGAGGATTTTTGGGGTGAATCTATGCAATATTTTACCAAGTTTTCAACCAAAAGATTCTGGCTTTGCACTATAAAAAGACACCGAGAGCCTCTTGGAAAAGCTATCAAGCCGAAGAGATCACGAAGCTCCCGACGCTCACGCATCCAGGCTGATCATCGACTGTTCGACTACCTCCTTAGGAAAGATCGAGAAGCAACTAGTTGTAATCATTTTCTATGGATTAAAAGTGTAGTTTGAAGAAGTCGATTAATAAAGGTAGTTGTTTTATTTAATTCTTTTGCATTTACATTATGTTTTCCCTCTCTTTCTTTTCATCTTCTTTTCCCAACATGCGCGAGTAATTCTCCGCTTGTTAGGGTTCGTAGGATTAGGGTAGGCTAATGGACGATGAAAATAATTAAACCCTTTTTAAGTCGTATAAAGTTTAGGAACTTTATCAAAAGAATCAATAACATCCTAATCGGGCGCGCTAGCAATTCTTTGCTAGTTCCGACCACGATTAGAGATTAGATTAATGATTGTTTTGGTAAAGGCTAGATATGAACGGAGTTCCGTGTCGAGATAAGGGTTAAGAGTGGGATTCCTTTTCCCTCCAGAAACCCTAATCTACACGCATCACCGTCGTTCTAGTTCTAAATCTATTAATGGATAAAAAGGGTAACTTTTAATTAATCGTCTATAACTACTAAATCCTGACGAACCCTACAAGCCCTCTTATTATATTAATTACATCTCTAAAATAATCTAGATCTATATTTTACATTCTTGTTTAACGTAGATCTAGAAACTTTTCACAAAATTCTTATTTCCTCCTCTCTTTATCAACACATCTAAAGTAAGAGTAAAAGGTTCCACGTTTTCCTGAGGACGACCCGTACTCATCTCGGTCTAGCTACGCGTGACACCGTTATTGATTGTGGTTAACTACAAACACACTCTTTCGTGTCAATCAAATGGCGCCGTATATGCATATAGGTAACATCTGCCAATATCCCATATCCAGACCGCAATCTATTTTTTCCTATTGGCTAATATGAAAATATCGGCCCGCGTATATGACATAATCAAAGTTGTTAAATCTTGATACGGTTTGTGTTTCGTTTTTTTATTTATCATATCGTGTATCGTATCTGTTTCATATCGAAAGAAACAAAATTTTCTGTTACAATAACGAAATAATTATGTGTAGAACCAATTACAATTTTAAAAATGATCAAATTAACAACAATAAAGCAACGTACAAGTTAAAGCAAATTTCGGAATTGCAGCACTCAAATACATACATATAAATCATACAAACCCATGCATTTGATAATCAAATAGGGTTTTTTTCTGCCCCCCTACTTCAATATTTTGATGCATGTTTCAGTTATGTGAATTCATATGTTGCGTATAACGCTTTATGATATCAGTATCCTACATTTGTAGTTTTAATTGTTGATTGTTATAGATGAATGCCATTGCAATAATAGTTTTTGGTTGATGAATGCTATTGCAATGTAGGATGATCAGTTCTATCAATTTTGATCTCAATGGTTTAAAATCATGTTACACATACAACAAGAATGCACAACAAACGCATAATTAGAGAGCGATTCGAGATATTCAGGTTAAAACCAATATATGATACTCGAAGATAATATGAAACCTTCATATTCCCATCGATACTCATATATGAAACTAAAAGCGCTACTTAGTCCCCGTCTATCGGTTAACATACGTGCGATGCTCGTCGTGACCTAGAACTATACGAAGGTTGTTAAATATCGGACAGTATAGCTCGATACTAACAACCGTCGTATAGTCTACGCGACGAGAAAATTCAATCGTATGGTAACCCATAGATTTTTCCCGTGTGGACAAGTTAAGAATGTATAAAGCAAACGCCTTCATTCACTTGTGTTTTCATCCGTTTCGAGATATTTCGTCGGTACCTTTCTGCTGGTTCTCCGTGTACAAAGATAGATTAGATGTTCATTTCAACGTTGTTTCACAGCTTTGAAATGATTATCTATTCTATTACAGTGTACTCGGAGAACAGCAGGGAGGTGCTGCCGAAATTTACTCGAAACGGTTGGAAGCACAAGTGATGGGCGTTCGCTATATACATTCTTAATGGGATAGAAGCCTACCCCCGACAGCCGGAACACACACATACAACAAGAATACACAACAAACGTATAATTAGAGAGCGATTCGAGATGTTCGGGTTAAAACCAATATATGATAATATGAAACCTTCATATTCTCATCGATACTCATATATGAAACTAAAAGCACCACTTAGTCCCCGTCTATCGGTTAACATACGTGCGATGCTCGTCGTGACCTAGAATTATACGAAGGTTGTTAAATATCGGACAGTATAACTCGATACTAACAACCGTCGTATAGTCTACGCGACGAGAAAATTCAATCGTATGGTAACCCATAGATTTGTCCCGTGTGGACAAGTTAAGAATGTATAAAGCAAACGCCTTCATTCACTTGTGTTTTCATCCGTTTCGAGATATTTCGTCGGTACCTTTCCGCTGGTTCTCCGTGTACAAAGATAGATTAGATGTTCATTTCAACGTTGTTTCACAGCTTTGAAATGATTATCTATTCTATTACAGTGTACTCGGAAAACAGCAGGGAGGTGCTGCCGAAATTTACTCGAAACGGTTGAAAGCACAAGTGATGGGCGTTCGCTATATACATTCTTAATGGGATAAAAGCCTACCCCCGACAGCCGGAACACACACATACAACAAGAATACACAACAAACGCATAATTAGAGAGCGATTCGAGATGTTCGGGTTAAAACAAATATATGATAATATGAAACCTTCATATTATCATCGATACTCATATATGAAACTAAAAGCGCCACTTAGTCCCCGTTTATCGGTTAACATACGTGCGATGCTCGTCGTGACCTAGAACTATACGAAGGTTGTTAAATATCGGACGGTATAGCTCGATACTAACAACCGTCGTATAGTCTACGCGACGAGAAAATTCAATCGTATGGTAACCCATAGATTTGTCCCGTGTGGACAAGTTAAGAATGTATAAAGCAAACGCCTTCATTCACTTGTGTTTTCATCCGTTTCGAGATATTTCGTCGGCACCTTTCCGCTGGTTCTCCGTGTACAAAGATAGATTAGATGTTCATTTCAACGTTGTTTCACAGTTTTGAAATGATTATCTATTCTATTACAGTGTACTCGGAGAACAGCGGGGAGGTGCTGCCGAAATTTACTCGAAACGGTTGAAAGCACAAGTGATGGGCGTTCGCTCTATACATTCTTAATGGGATAGAAGCCTACCCCCGACAGCCGGAACACACACATACAACAAGAATACACAACAAACGCATAATTAGAGAGCGATTCGAGATGTTCGGGTTAAAACCAATATATGATAATATGAAACCTTCATATTCCCATTGATACTCATATATGAAACTAAAAGTGCCACTTAGTCCCCGTCTATCGGTTAACATACATGCGATAATTTATTCTTTTCAACGACAAACGCACACACAAAGCATATACACGGATTTTCTCCTTTATCAGTAACTATCACATTCTTATATTTCTCAATATAGTCAGCATAACCTACAATTTATATGTTTTACAGTCTAACATGGCCCATGAGTACGTCAGAGTTAAGGACTGGATGTATGTGGATTGGAAACAACGTATGCAACCTAAGTTTGTCGCAGGAGTTGCTGTTTTCCTTGAATTTGCACGCGCACATAATAAGATCATAATAGAGAAGATTCTTTGTCCGTGCGATAGATGTGGCAATAAGTACTGGCAGAAGGTAGAATTGGCAGAGCTTCATATTGTAAAACATGGGTTTACTAGACTTTATACAACTTGGAAATATCACGGGGAAGGAGAAGAATGCAGTATTGCGGCAGAAGAAGAAGGAGAACACGATAATGCGGCAGGAGAAGAAGAAGAATTCGGTAATGCGGCAGGAGACGGAAATTTATTTCCATCAGAAGAAATGGAGGATATGGTAGAGGCTGCCCTAGGTGAATCTATTCATACCGAAGATGACATTCTTTCCGGTCAAGGACCGCGTCCGGATAAATATGAAAATTTCATGAATGATTCTAGGAAACCAATTTATGAGAATGCGAAGTATTCCACCCTCTCATGGTTCGTCCAACTTTTCCAGATTAAGTGCCTAAATGGATGGAGTAACAAGTCATTCACAATGCTTCTTTCGTTCTTGAAAGATTCTATACCTCCAGGAAATAATGTGCCCGAAAGCTGGTACGAAGCCCAGAAGATGATGTCTGATTTGGGTCTACAGTGCGAGAAGATTCAAGCATGTCCTAAAAATTGCGTGTTGTACCGGAAAAAGAATTCAGATTTGAAAGAGTGTCCAACATGCGGAGAGGCCAGGTATAAGCCGAAAGATTCTGATAAGAAGCCTGATATACCTGTGAAGATAGCATGATACTTTCCCATAACACAGAGGCTACAGAGGCTATTCAGGTGCAAGAAAACAGCCGAGGCAATGATTTGGCATCACCGTGCTCCTCCAAGCGAAAATGGAAAAATGAGCCATCCAAGAGATTCACCGGCATGGAAGGATTTCGATAGGAGGCACGCAATATTCAGTAGCGATCCTCGCAATGTCCGGCTCGGACCGGCTACTGATGGCTTCTGCCCATTCAACTATATGGCTGGAAGTCACAGCACATGGCCCGTTGTAATGATAATTTATAATATGTCGCCTTGGTTGGCTATGGACCAATCATACTTTATGATGCCTCTTCTTATCGACAGACTAAACTCACCGGGGAACAATATCGACGTCTATCTCCGACCTCTGATCGAGGAGTTGAAATCTTTGTTCATTGATGGTGCAGAGACATATGATTCAAACACAAATACAACCTTCATACTGCGTGCGGCTTTAATGTGGACAATTAATGACTTTCCTGCGTATGGAATGCTATCAGGTTGGTCCGTACATGGTCACAAAGCATGTCCTCATTGCCATGAACACACAACATCAAAATTCTTGAATTTTAGCAGGAAGGTTTGTTATTGCGGCCATCGACGTTTTCTGCCTCCAGACCACCCCTATAGGTTAGATACGGTTCACTTTGATGGTCATCAGGAGCTTCTTGGACCTCCATCCCCATTGTGCGGAGAGGACGTGACTGCTAAAAGCGATGGTTACAATAACGTGACCTTCGGGATGGATCCGACGAAACAGGTCAAACCACAATATTGGAATAAGTTAAGCATTTTCTTCGAGCTTCCGTACTGGTCTACAAATTCAGTGCGTCATTGTCTGGACGTCATGCATATAGAGAAGGGAGTATCAGAGCACATACTTAACTTGCTTCTTTGTAAAGACGGGAAATCGAAAGACAACATGAATGCTCGGATGGATCTACAAGAGTGGGGAATAAGAAGTGAATTGCACCCTAGACCGGTAGCGGGTAAACCGGGCAAGTTTGTACTTCCCAATGCCGCTTATCATATGTCACAACCGGAGAAGAAAAGATTTCTGCAGGTGTTGCATGATTTGAAAGTCCCCACAGGTTTCTCAGGATCATTCAGCAAGAAAATAAAAAATGTGAAGGGCAAGATCGATGGGCTGAAAAGTCATGATCACCATGTTATCGTGGAGCACCTTCTTCCATTAGCCCTCAGGACTTCTCTCCCCGACTCGGCTGGTCTAGTAATCAACGACCTATGTTGTTTTTTCAGGGAATTGTGTGCTAAAACACTGGAGGTTGCGACGCTGGATAAACTAGAAAATTCTGTTGCGTTGATACTTTGCAAGTTTGAGCGTATTTTCCCACCGTCATTCTTCGATATCATAATACACTTGACGGTTCATCTTGCAACTGAGGCGAAGTTAGCCGGACCGGTACAATATCGATGGATGTATCCCGTCGAGAGGTACGTGTAATTTTTCGTTTCGCGCAATTTATAAATTTATTGTTGTCCTGTATGCCCGTATTTATTTATTCAACATATTCTCATTAGGTACCTCTACACTCTTAAGAAGTATATGCGCAATCTTCTTGATGAAGCAACCACATTTTGTTCCCGCTATCTGGACAAGAACATTGAGACAAGGCTTAACCGACCACGAAGAATTCAAGACGGGCCATATGGTAAAGCCGAGTATAAGAGGGTAGACACTATGTTTATCAACAAGATATACCGGTTTATCTTGCTTAATTGCGCATGTCTTGAACAAATTAGAGAGTAAGTTCTTTTGGATTAATTGTTATATCTGTGTTTGTGTGTGTATGAAATTATATAATATTAATGTCACAATTATTTGTCGAAAACAGAATTCATTTTAACGAGGTACGTGAGGGGCATCCTGATTGGAACGAAGAACGTTTGGAAAAATACCATCAAGATAATTTTTGTGATTGGGTCACAGATCATGTAAGTTATTCGAATAACATTTTATTGCTATCAGTTTTAATCTAAACTTGTATCGTTATGTATTTGTCGTAAAATTTGTTTTGTTAGATCCACGATTCGAACTTGTCTGCATCATTTGAGAGCGATTCAAGATGTTTAGCTCAATTTCCTAGTATGGAGGTTGCATATTACAATGGCCTGATGAAGAACATGCAAGCCAAGGTCCGAGACAACAGGAATGAGCTGAAGGCCGACTGCTACTCCCTGTGGATGGCGACCCCCGAGGCAGAGAGAGCGGCCCTCCTATCTACTCCGGCGTTTGCGAGAGTCGACGTAGAGACATGGCCTCTATTGTGCGCTTATTTCGACTCCCAACGCAAACAGGTATGTATTTTAAATGTAATTCATTATTTATGATATAATTTATTTCTTTGTGTTTCTTAATTAGAAAACTAAATGTTAATGCGTTGTGCAGAAACAGGCCGCTCAGAATATAGAGAACAGGAAGTCGGCGAAGAGGGGTCGCCCCACTTATACAGGTGGCTCGAGGAACATTACTCGAGCCATGGAGTTATCGGTAAATTACAATAGACCGACCTTTGTGATATTCTGCAATATTAAGAGTTATTTTCTAATATTTCTAATATTAAGAGTTACTTTCTAATATTGCAGACATCTCGGACCGTGGCGTCAGGTGGTACACCGAGCGTGCTGTCCGCATATCTTGCCGTCCACGGCACCTCGACAGATCCCGCCACGGGCAAGCTTCGATATCCCGACGTCGCTACCCAGGAGTACTGCGTAAGTGTTAATATTTTTTCTAACCAAATTTGAAATTTTAGTTTTGGAAGGTTCAAGTTTAAATTTTATACTTATACTTTACTGCTTAATGTGGGTGTAGGAGCGGGTGGTTGAGTAGGCCCAGGCCTCGGGGATCGATTTTACCGGACAGAGCGATCCGAGGCTGCTGACCCCAGTTCTGGACACCGCACACGGAGGGCACCACGGAGGTTGGGAGAGAGGCCGGGGACTAGGCCCTAGCAGGGCCCATATAAGGTTAGACTCCACCCCGGCGGTTACTTCCTCCGTCTCCAGTGACCGACGTGTCCATCAGGAACTGGAGAGCTTGAGGGCCACCGTTCAAGAGTTGAAGGAGATGCTGGTATGTATACTACTTTATAGTAAAATATCATGTCATATTATATAGATATCAACATATCCATAATTAGTACGTAGCTTGAGCTTATTTGGTTTTAGACTTAAGTTTGATTAATCATACATACAGATGTAATTAAAATAAACAACAAACTAGATATCCAAACGGGGTTTCGAAATAACTTAATAATGATACGAATTCGAATAATACACAGTTCTTACACGCTTATTACACACGTTATGTCCAGACGCGACAGGGTACATCGGCCGAGCCTTCACATGCATCTCCTTCGGCTGCGGCTCCGCAAGCCACTACATCGGCTGCGGTTCCGCAGACAGCTCCTATAGCTCCACCGCCCGCTCAGACTCCCGCAACCGTGGCTCCGCAAGCGACTACTTCGACGGCGGCTGCGCAGACCACATCGCCAGCTCCACAGGCCGCTCAGACTCCCACTCGGCCGAATTGCAGAGTTTATTGACCGAGGAGCAGGCGCGCGTTATTCTATCGTTATTCAGAGGTGGAGCTGGACCGAACTAGGATAGCTTTTTTGTTCTTATTTTTTGAAACATGTATTTATTTATACCATACACATTGTACTACATTTTGAAACGATATTGATATTGGTTTATATTTATATCATATTCAGTTTTTGGGTTTCTTTTGTATATTATATATATGCGTGAGATGTGATTATGAATACTGCGATATATGTTGTGTGATGATTAATTTTATATTTGATTGATGTATATATTATTGTGCACAGGGCGGGAAAAAATCAAGCAGCCCATTTTTTTAAAAAAAATACAGATAATATGTACCTCCGGATTAATCCGCAGGTACATATGTTGCCCCTACGGCTATCTCCGTAGAGGCAAAATATCAGCAGTAACTGATATTTCCCCCCTGATCTCAGTACCAGGGGGTTGGGAGTGCCCCTATGGACATATCCGTAGGGGCCACAGCCTCACCCCTACGGCTTTATCCGTAGGGGCAAAATATCAGGATTCCTGATATTTTGCCCCTACGGATAGGTACCTACGTAGATATCCGTAGGGGGTAGAACATGGCCCTACGGTTATATCTGTAGGTATATTTAATATATTAAAAAACCGTAAATAATATAACTTTTTTTACCCTACGGCCTACTCCGTAGGGGCAACAGGACCTACATAGAAATCCGTAGGGGCAAGAATTTGCCCGTAGGGGCAAGTTCAGGGCTTCAACTTGCACCTGCGGCCTTTGCACCTGCGGTGTATTTTTTCGCCCCTACGCATATATCCGTAGGGGCAGTGGGTTGCCCCTACGGATAAATCCATAGGGGCAACCCTTATTTGTAGTAGTGTGTATAAGTAGTAAGTAATAATAAGTAGAACAAACGCACATGTTAAGATAAAGTTAAACCAGATAGCATACTATCATTTCGAGCAAGATTGTCCTATACACACACACACACATATACACACATACACACATATACATATATATACACATACACACACACACACACACACACACACATATATATATATACATATATATATATATATATATATAGTACCCATTACAAATAATAGCCTTTAGGGCATATATATCTTACAATCTCTCACTTGCACTAGAGCCAGTTATTTGCATAATGCATCCCCAACATCTCGAACAGCCGCTCGAACTGTGCTTGAGGTAAGGTCTTTGTGAATGGATCCGTTGTGTTGTCTTTTATGTCCACTCTCTAAATCTCGATCTCCTTGCGATCTACGATCTCCCTGATCAGATGATACCACCTCAAGATATGCCTGGATTTCTGATGGGACCTTGGTTCCTTCGCTAAGGCTACAGCCCCATTGTTATCGCAATACAAGGGTATTGGATTGGCAATGGACGGAACCACCTGAAGTTCAAAAATGAACTTCCTCATCCACACTGCCTCTTTTGCGGCATCGTTAGCAGCATATACTCAGGTTCTATCGTTGAGTTTGCGACGGTGTCTTGTTTGGACTCTTCCAACACACCGCCTGATTAGTCTAAAATATTGCACATTTGTATGAACATTTTCCCTACTATTGTTAAGTACTAAAAGATGTTTCTTGTAAATATAGAACATATGTGGGTTTATTTGTAAAAAGTTTATTATCATATGTTTCTACATTATATTTAACATAATGAGAGAAAATATATGCATATAATATTTAAATGAAATCTTTGTAATTAAAATATGCATATCATACCAAATATTTCCAATCAATATTCTTAAGATTTAATATCATATAAAATGGTTAGGATAATATCACAAAAATACCAAGTACTGCTAACACAATGACTTGGGATATTGTGTAGATATTAGCTCAGGTCTAAAATCCAAAAGATCCGAATTAAATCGGGATGTCGGAATCAAATCGCCAGAATATGGAAGCAAATCGAGAGATCTCCAAATATCAATACAAAACACCAGAAAAAATCCCAAAATCTGATTCCACAATTTTGCGGCGGAAGGACGACAAAAGGTGACATTTGCGGCGGATCGGCGGCGGTTTGGTGGAGTTAGGATGTGATATTTTGTAGTATAGATCTTAACAGCAGATATTCACATAGGGAATCTAAGGTTTCTAGTTTAGTGACTATATAAGAGACCGAAAGCTTCACATTCAAAATCATCAACCGAAGAGATCAAGAGGTCCAAAGCGATCCACGCATCCAGGTGATCGTTAGCTAGTCATCTACCTCCAACAAGATAGAGAGCAAGAGAAAAAACGAGGATTCTTGTAATCTACCTTCAAAAGATTTGTAAATACAATAGTTGATTAATAAAGGTAGTGTTTTTATTATTCTTTTTGCAATTAATTTCTGCACTTAGTTTCTGCATTTAATTTCTGCATCTAATTTCTACATCTTTTTCATTCTTTCACCTTTCTTCTAAATCTCAAACCATGAGTGAGTAATTCTTAACTTGCTAAGGTTCGTAGGATAGGGTAGATCAATGGATGAGAAAATCATTTAACTTCTTTTAAACATTTTAAAGTCTATAAACTTTAGAAAAATAAATGTTAACATCCTCATCGAGCACGCTGTCAATTCATTGATAGTCACGACCATGATTTGAGATCTGATTAACACCTGTTTTGTTAAGAGCTAGACATGAATAGAGATCAATGCAAGGACAAGGGTTAATAGTGGGGAAACCCTAGTTTCTTCCAAAAACCCTAATCTAAATTCATCACTATCGATCTAGTTATAAACTATTAAAAGATAAAAGAAGTCATTTTTAATTATGCATCCATTGCTACCAAGTCCTATGAACCCTACAAGCCTTTTCTTTATAAATTCTATATCCGTTTCAAATTAGATCTACAACAATCAACCAATGTTTCATCAACTCGTCTAAAGCAAGAAAAAGGTTCACGTTTCCCTACGGACGACCCGTACTCATCGCGGCTAGCTACTAGAGACACCGTCTTGATTGCGGTTAATTTACAAAAACACTTTAGCGACACCGTCGTTGTAGTATAGTGGTGAGTATTCCCGCCTGTCACGCGGGTGACCCGGGTTCGATCCCCGGCAACGGCGCCATTTGATTGATCGTTTGAAAAAGTATTTTTGTAAAGTAACCACAATCAAGACGGTGTCGCTAGTAGCTAGCCGCGATGAGTACTGGTTGTCCGCAGGGAAACGTGAACATTTTTCTTTCTTCAGACGAGTTGATGAAAGATTGGTTGATTGTTGTAGATCTAATTTGAAAAGGATGTAGAATTTATAAAGAAAAGGCTTGTAGGGTTCATAGGACTTGGTAGCAATGGATGAATAATTAAAAATGACTTCTTTATCTTTTAATAGTTTATAACTAGATCGATGGTGATGAATGTAGATTAGGGTTTTTGGAAGAAACTAGGGTTTCCCCACTATTAACCCTTGTCCTTTCATTGGTCTCTATTCATGTATAGCCCTTAACAAAACAAGTGTTAATCAGATCTTAAATCGTGGTTGTGACTATCAATAAATTGACAGCACGCCCGATAAGGATGTTAACATTTATTTTGCTAAATTTTATACACTAAAATGTTTAAAAGAAGTTAAATGATTTTCTCATCCATTGATCTACCCTATCCTACGAACCCTAGCAAGCTAGGAATTACTCACTCATGGTTTGAGATTTAGAAGAAAGGTTAAAGAATGAAAACATGATTAAGATGCAGAAATTAGATGCAGAAATTAAATGCAGAAAGTAAGTGCGGAAATTAATTGCAAAAAAATAATAAAAACACTACCTTTATTAATCAACTATTGCATTTATAAATCCTTTGAAGGTAGATTACAAGAACCCTGGTTTTTGCTCTCGCTCTCTATCTTGTTCGAGGTAGATGACTAGCTAATGATCACCTGGATACGTGGATCACTTTGGACCTCTTGATCTCTTCGGTTGATGATTTTGAATGTGAGGATCTCGGTCTCTTATATAGTCACTAAACCAGAAACCTAGATTCTCTATGTGAATATATGATGTTAAGATCCATACTACAAAATATCACATCCCAACTCCACCAAACCGCCGCGGATCTGTCGTAAATGTCACCTTTTGCCGCCTTTCCGCCGCAAAATTGTGGAATTAGTTTTTGGGATTTTTTCTAGTGTTTTGTATTGATATTTGGAGACCCTATTGATGTCTAGATGAGAATAATGCTCTGAGTCTCTGCCGTTGCTAGATCTCTCGATTTTCTTCCATATTCTGGCAGATTTGATTCCGACATCCCGATTTAATTCGGATCTCTTGGATTCCAGATCTGAGCTAATATCTGCACATTATCTCAAGTCATAGTGTTAGTAGTATTTGGTATTTTTGAGATATTATCCTAACCATTTTATATGATATTAAATTTTAAGAATATTGATTAGAAATATTTGATATGATATGCATATTTTAATTACAAAGATTTCATTTAAATATTATATGCATATATTTTCCCTCATTATATTAAATATAATGTATAAACATATGATAATAAACTTTTTACAAATAAACCCATATATGTTCTATATTTACAAGAAACACCTTTTAGTACTTAACAATAGTAGGAAAAATGTTCATACAAATATATAATATTTTAAACTAATCATCGCCCCTCCATTGAGGGTAAACACATAACCCGAGACGGATTTAGAGTCATCCTTGTCATTTTGGTAGCTTGAGTCGGTAAAAGTCTCCATCTGAAGGTCCCCATTACCGTACACCAAGAACATCTGCTTAGTCCTTCTCGGGTACTTAAGAATGTTCCTTACTGCAATCTAATGCTTCTCACCCAGGTTTGATTGATACCTACTTACTACACTAAGTGCGTAAGCTGCGTCTGGTCTGGTACATAATATCGCATACATTATAGATCCTACCGCCGAAGCGTAGGGTATAATGTTCATGCGAGCCCTCTCTTCATCGGTCTTTGGAGACATCTCTTTGGAGAGGGTGATCCCATGACAAGCGAGTAAATTACCACGCTTGGAATCTTCCATACTAAACCTCTTCGGTATAGTGTCAATGTACCTGAACAGTAAAACTCCTAACATTCTTTTAGACCTATCACGATAGATCTTAATCCTCAGAATGTAGGAGGCATCACCCAAGTCTTTCACGGAGAACTTCTGTGACAAGAAGAGCTTGACTGATTATAGCATAGGATGTCATTCCCTATCAGGAGTATGTCGTCCACGTACAGTACGAAGAAGACTGCTGCTCCTCCTATAATCTTCCTATAAATGCATGGTTCATCTATATTTTTAATAAAGTCAAATTTTTTGACCGTCCCATCAAAGCAGATGTTCCAACTCCGCGATACTTGGTTTAATCCATAAATGGATTTAAGCAACTTGCAGACTTTTCCGTTGCTCCTACTGTTTAAGAAACCCTCTGGTTGATCCATATAAACACTCTCTTCTAAATTTCCATTTAGAAAAACTGTTTTCATATCCATCTGCCAGATGTCATAGTCATGGAAGACATCAATGGAAAGCAGGATCCGAATAGATTTAAGCATAGTTACTGGAGAAAATGTTTCATCATAGTCCAATCCTGGTCTTTGACGAAAACCTTTTGCAACAAGTCTAGCTTTGTAGGTTTCCACTTGTCCATCTGCACCAATCTTCTTCTTGAAGATCCATTTGCATCCAACAGGTTTTACCCAGGAGGAGAAACTTCCAAACTCTATACTTTTTTGGTGTACATGAATTCCATTTCAGATCTCATAGCATCCAACCATTTCACCGAGTCTTTACTCGTGATAGCCTGCTGAAAATTAGTAGGCTCATCATCATTGATAATTCAATCCTCTCGATCCCCATCTATAAGAAACCCATAGTATCTCTCAGGCGGATGAGAATGCCTACTAGATCTGCGGAGCGGCGTCGGTTCGTCGTGCTCTATTGAAACCTGAGGTTCTACTAAGTCCTCAGCAGTAGTTTGTGGTTCTGGAATTTCTTCCAGTTTTACCGTGCTCCCACTAATTTCTTTTGCAAGAAATTCTATCTCTAAAAAGACTATGTGGTGAGCGACAAACACTTTTTATTCTTCAGTGTGGTAGACTAGATATCCCCTTGAATTCTTGGGGTATCCTACAAACTTGCATAAAAACGATCGTGCATCGAGCTTGTCCGGATTCTGCTTTTTGACAAAATCTGGACACCCCCATATCTTAAGATACTTAAGACATGGTCTCTTCCCACTCCACATTTCATATAGAGTGGTAGGCACAGACTTAGTTGGAACCCTATTCAATAGGTATGCTGCTAATTCCAGCGCAAAACCCCAGAAGGAAAGTAGCAACTCAGCACTACTCATCATGGAACGCACCATATCGAGTAGCATGCGATTCCTTCTCTCGATGCACTGTTATGCTGAGGTGTATACGGAGGAGTAAGCTGAGAGAGAATTTCATTCTCTTTTAAACATTCAAGACTGGTACTTAAGTATTCTCCATCCCAATCAGATCGATGTATTTTGATAATTTTACCCGTTTGTTTCTCCACTTCATTTTTATACTCCTTGAATTTCTCAAAGTTCTCAGATTTATGCTTCATTAAGAATACATGTCCATACCTTAAGAAATCATCAGTAAAAGTGATGAGGTAGGAGTAACCGCTTCATGCATGTGTAGACATCGGACCACATACATCACTGTGTATGAGTCCCAAGAGCTCAGTGGCTCTTTCTCCGTGTCCCATGAACGGCGATTTGGTCATCTTTCCTTTGATACATGATTGACAAGTTGCATATGATACATATTCAAACGGATCTAAATATCCATCTGTAGAGTTCCTAAGCACGACAGCAAAGTTTCGGGTGGCATCATCCATGCAAGTTAAAATTTTGCCATGCTAAAATAACCTTAACCAAGGATGTTTAACTAGTGAATCATACAAAACGATATGCAAACAACTTTACTTCTAAGTGATTAGGGATTACAAACTTTGTAGTCCTCTCCTTCACTTCTATAGCTCCAAATTGTGGTCCCTTCGCTGCGATCATCAAGCTCCCGGACTCTTGAGAGACTCCACCCGGTGTATGATGCATGCTTGCTTGAAGTCTTCAAAATCCAAGATGATCTACTTCGAGAAAACATGGACTCAAGCTTTCACTTCATTAATATGGAATTAGTGAAGCTAACACCCTAATCTAAATGGCTAGTATAGAAGAGAATGATGAAGTAGGAATTTTGCTCACTTTAGAATTCAATTTCTCACAATTATTCTTCTTTTTCTTAAGAGCTAGAGAGCAAGAATGAGATGAATGAAGAAGATGAAGTGAATAAGATGAGATTTGAAATGCAACCTTGGGTTAGTTTATGTCATGGCTAACCCATGTAGAGAATAAACCATGAGCTAGGATTAAAGATTAGGTTAAGAAATATCTTAAGTAAAACAAAAAGAGGTGGACTTTAGTCAATGTTCTACTAGCTTCCATGAAGCTCAACCATGACTAATTCCATATCATTTGTGAATTACTTAAAAAGATAAATAAAACCATAACATAAACCCTAGCATGTTATAAGTCTTATACATACATGTTGCATGTGTAACCTAGCATGACACATTAATATATATCACATATATATTTATGTGTGCTAAAGAAAATAATACAATAAATATATATCACATATATATTAAATGTATTCAAAAGTGAGAAAAAGAAATAATTAAGTGAGCATAAATTAGTCAATGTAATTTAATGTATCAAATATATAATTATACATTAAATTATTAAATCAACACTTGATTTAATAATTCGGCTATATCACATACAACCAACTAATATATAATGTATCATTTCATCGAATCAATACTTGATCCGATGTCCCGTTTATATCACATATAACCGGCCGATATCACATATCGCGAGAATAGAATACGGTATCACATACACATATCAATCTCGGTCCCGCACATATCACACATGTTCTCTTACTCCGTCTCTCCTGAGCCAGGAAACCTCTGTGTAGGACTCTAAAGACTCGTCAATACGCCGGCAGTAGGTGATGATCATATAAAACACCTACAAGCCGCAAGCGGTCAGCTAAACGTAACGGCCACCCAGGTATTGAGCGATCAGAAGATCAACAAGCAAGCCTGCTCACACTCTTATGAATCCAATCGTAACACTACCGTACAGTCCGGTCTCTTCGTCTAATATGTCGCATATCCAGTTTAGGAGTGGTAAACGTCAGACCCCAGTAACCGATAAGTCGTGTCGATGTGAGGCTCATAACGGGTCGAGAAACTACTGATAACACTTACCAGTAGATCTCCATATCAACCCTGGCCAGGGACTTCCAGTTATAGCCAATCGAGCATAGTGGAACATCAACCCCCAATACCGGGAGAGACGAAACCCCTCCTATCGCTCATTACCTCCATGTGATTCGGGACTGTACCCAAAAGCCACCGTTTTGCACGTTCTCATGAACGTGATAAGGTGGAAATCAAAGCACAGTGGGAATCACACAAGACTCTATGACGATCTCGGGTCTACAGACTAACTTGTACCAATGTCACCAGAGAACTGCTATCTGACGATAGGTATAATACAAACTAGGAGTTCTTGGCGAGTCCGTTCAGTGCACCCAGTCTCCACTGAGCACCCGTATACCATCTTTGATGTCAAACACCAATGAATGTGGGATCATCCATAGCCCATCATATAGGTCAAGAAGCGTATATGCTAGTCTACTCTGGAGTATCGATGCCCCGTCTCGATACACCCTCGACTAAGAACAATTATAGGATGTACTTGTAGACTACTATGGCCCAACTAGTTTGATCTCCATCATAGTCCTAGTAGTTAAGTACACATCCTAAGGGTTTTATCAACATGTGAGAGCAAGACAGTAACACAATACAAGTCAACATGTTAAAACAAAGAGCAATCAGATAGCATACTATCATATTGAACAAGAAAATCCTCTCTATATATATCTAAGCATCCACTATAATATACATCATATGTACAATAATGGCCTCTAGGGCATATACATAACTAACAATCTCCCACGTGCACTAAGGCCAGCTGTTGTGGTATCTCATACCCAAGATCCTGAAGAGTCTCTCAAATTGTATCCGGGGTATGGCCTTTGTGAGTGGATCCGCAGTGTTGTCCTTCGTGTCAACTCTCCTGATCTCGATCTTCCGGTGATCAACTATCTCCCGGATCAGGTGATACCGCCTCAGAATATGCCTGGATCTCTGATGGGACCTGGGTTCCTTGGCCAAAACCACAGCTCCATTGTTATCGCAATACAAAGGTATTGGATGCTCAATGGACGGAACCACTCCAAGTTCGTATATGAACTTCTTCATCTAGACAGCCTCTTTGGCAGCATCGTTGGCAGCGGTGTATTCAGCCTCTATCGTCGAGTCTAGCACGGTTTCCTGTTTGGAACTCTTCCAACAAACCGTCCCTCCATTGAGGGTAAAGACAAATCCCGAGACCGACTTAGAGTCGTCATTATCACTCTGGAAGCTCGAATCGGTAAAGGACTCCACTTGGAGTTCTCCGTTACCATACACCAAGAACATCTCTTTAGTCCTTCTCAAGTACTTGAGAATGTTCTTCACAGCTGTCTAGTAACTCTCTCTAGGATCTTCTTGATACCTACTTACTATACTTAGCGAGTATGCTACATCGGGTCTGGTGCATAACATCGCGTACATGATAGAGCCTACTGCCGAAGCATAGGGTATCCCTTGCATGCGAGCTCTCTCCAAATTAGTCTTGGGAGACATCTCTTTGGAGAGAGTGAGTTCAGAGATCGTGGGTAAATTCCCACGCTTGGATTATTCCATACTAAACCTCTTTAGTATAGTGTCAATGTACCTAGATTGGGACAATCCCAGTATCCGTTTAGATCTATCTCTATAAATCTTAATCCCCAAGATGTAGGAGGCATCACCTAGATCTTTCATTGAGAATCTTTGTGATAAGAAGAGCTTGACCGAGTGCAGCATAGGAATATCATTTCCTATCAAGAGTATGTCATCCACATATAATACGAGAAAGACAACCTTACTCTCTGCCACCTTCTTGTATATACAAGATTCATCTACATTTTTGATGAAGTCAAACACTTTGACTACAACATTAAAACAGATGTTCCAACTCCGCGATGCCCGCTTTAACCCGTAGAAGGATTTAAGCAGCTTGCACACCTTTCCGCTGCTCCTATTATTTGCGAAGCCCTCTGGCTGAGTCATGTACACGCTCTCTTCTAAATCACCATTTAGAAAGGCGGTCTTAACATCCATTTGCCAGATTTCGTAGTCATGGTATGCAGCAATGGCAAGTAGGATCCGGATGGACTTAAGCATAGCTACTGGAGAAAAGGTTTCGTCATAATCCACACCTGGTCATTGACGAAAACCCTTTGCAACAAATCTAGTTTTGAAAGTCTTAACTTTTCCATCTACACCAAGTTTCTTCTTAAAGATCCATTTGCTCCCAATGGGTTTTACCTCTTCAGGAGCAACTTCCAAAGTCCATACTTTGTTGGTGTACATGGATTCCATCTCAGATCACATTGCATCCAGCTACCTCACAATGTCCCCACTCGTGATGGCCTGCTCGAAACTAGTTGGATCATCATCTTCCATGATGCAATACTCGCTCCCACTATCAATGAGAAAACCGTGGTATCTCTCAGGTGGATGAGAAACCCTACTAGATCGGCGGAGAGGCTAGGGTTCGTTGGGAACTATCGAATCCTCTAGTTCCACTAAATCTTCAGTTGTAGTTTGTTCTGCTGGAACTTCTTCCAGCTCTACCTCTTCGCCACTAATTTCTTTCGCAAGAAATTCCTTTTCTAAAAAGGTTGCATGTTGAGTAATAAATACCTTTTGTTGTTCACTATGGTAGAATAGATATCCAATTGAATGTTAGGATATCCAATAAATTTACAAAGAACTGATCGTGCCTCGAGTTTGTCCGGATTTTGCCTTTTGACATAGGCCGGACAACCTCATATCTTAACTCATTTAAGACATGGTCTCTTCCCACTCCATATCTCATATGGTGCGGTAGGTACAGATTTTGATGGAACTTGATTTAATACGTATGTTGCTGCTTCAAGCGCATAACCCCAAAAGGAAATAGGTAACTCAGCAGTACTCATCATTGAGCGCACCATATCTAATAGGATGCGATTCTTCCGTTCTGATACACCGTTGTGCTGTGGTGTATACGGAGGAGTAAGCTGAGATAGAATCCCATTCTCTTTTAGATAGTCCCGGAACGCATTGCTCAAGTATTCTCCTCCTCGATCAGATTGAAGGATTTTAATACTTTTACCCTTTTAGTTCTCGACTTCGTGCTTATATTCTTTGAATTTCTCAAAAGCTTCAGACTTGTGTTTCAACAGGAACACATGTCCGTATCTTGAGAGATCGTCAGTGAATATAATGAAGTACGAGGAACCATCCCTGGCATGTGTAGACATGGGACCGCATACATCACTATGTATTAGTCCCAAGAGTTCTGTAACTCTTTCTCCATATCCACTAAACGGAGTTTTGGTCATCTTGCCTTTGAGACATGACTGGCAAGTGTCATTGTAATACCTCAAGTATTATCCGGTATACCAATTTATACCAGATAAGCATGCGGACCCACTGTAGAACAATGGGGAATCTTCGGAATACATACCGAAAGAGGGCAGATCTGTACTATAAATGGAATGATACCACTCTTCAATACAGAGGCGCCTTTTTAGTGAACTGGCACTACAGGAGTTTGAGAACTCCGTAGTTAAGCGTGCTCGGGCCAGGGAAGTCTTGGGATGGGTGACCTCCTGGGAAGTGGCCCCTGGTCGGGTCCGGTTCGCTCCTATAGCGTTTTGAAAATCGTTTCGGTGAAATTTCGGAAAATCGGTAAAATAAGGGGGTTTTCTGTAAAAAGTCAAAATGCAAATATCTTATTATAAAAATTAAATATACATATTCTAGCTATGTAATTGCTATTATTTGGTGTTTATTGAGCCACTGGTGAAATTTTAAATTTTCTGAGAAATTTTAAATTTTCTGAAAAATTTTCCGAAATTAATTATTTTAATATTATTTTAAGCCGTCACTAATATATTTAATTAGGGAAAATTACAGATTGGAATGAGTTGAAACAAATTTTGTGCATCATAAAACTTTAAATAAAATTTTATCATGTGGTTTTTGAAATGAAATCGTTTGCCAAAACAGTTTAGAAAATATCGAAGAAAAAGGCTTTTTTCGGTGAAATTAGTGTTAATGGAAATTGGGGTATATCATTTATTATTTTTCCCTCACCCACACAAACCCAATTTCCCCTCCTTGGCTGAGCCCATGGTAGCCCATTACCCAAGTTCCCAAAAAAAAATGAGAGAAGCAAAACAAATGAAAGAAAAGGGAAATGAAAAGAAATAGATAAATGAGTATGGACTTTTGACTTTTGTGTTGACTTGAACCTTCCCCACTTGACTTTTTCCCACCTCACACACCCCCCACCTGAACTTGACCGAGCCCCCCCTCTTCTTCAGCCCCACATCATTTCTTCTTCTCTTTTCTCTTCAAAATTCCATCAAAAATCATCAAAAATGCTTGGAAAATTCACAAAAAATCAAGCAAAAATCCAAATCAAAATCCACCTCCTACCCATCTTCCCTCGGCTACCATAGCATGGATCTAGGGATTTAGATTTCAATTTGGGAGGCTAAGTGTGCTTGTGGGATCTTCAAATTTATTTGGGTATAATTCTAACCTTTTTGTTAAATTGTTGTTAATTGCTTTAAGTTAGCTTAATTTGATGTTTAATTGGGTTTTATTGAAACTTTAGGAAATTCAAGACTAGGGTTTGAATTTAATTAGGGTTTTTATCATTAGTTTATGGTTGTAATGAGGAGATTAACATGTAATTGTATGCAAAATCTAAGTTGGTTGCTACTTGCTAATTTGTTAAATTAAAATGGTGATAACTTTGCTAAATTGCTAACTAGGTTTAAAAAAAAATAGTTTAAATATTGGGTTTAAAAATGTGATTAGGTTTTTCATGACTTCATTAACATTATAAAATATAGTTTAATACTTTAGTTCATGAAAATCCAAGGTAGATTGTAGTTTGTGCATTTTTGCTATAAAATTGTTAAAATTGGTTAATATTGCAAACTAGGTTTTTGAAATCGAATTAAATTGTGGGTTTAAAATTTACGTAACGGTTTCTATGAAATAATTAAGATATTAAGTTATCATCTTGGTCACCAGAATTGTTAAAACATCATGTTTTGTACAAAAACGGCGAATTGTGCTTGCTAGATTTTGGGAAAAATGACTTTTTAAGTGAAATTGGGGTTTTTGTGAGTTTTAACCTATTTTATATTAAAATTTGTGTTCGTGAATGTGCAAATGAGTGTATTTGGGTTTTTCTCGATGGTTTGACGTTTGTACCCCGACGTCGAGGGTTTTTGGGTTGATTTGTGAAAGCAACCATAGGTTTTGACCTAGGTGGGATTCGTGTGTCGTTTTGGTCATGAATTGGATTTTAATGCGATACGATGCGTTGTGATATGTAGGTTCCCCCATGTGGACTTCGAGACGACAACCAAGCACGTGGCGACGTCGGCACCGGCGAGCGAGGACCAGGTGAGTAGATTTATATCTACGGGGAGAAGTCGGGTGGATGGCGTATAGCACCCCCGCAGTTCGTGGTGATGTATACGAATACGTATACACACATTATTGATTATATTTTGTTTGAGTTTATTGATGATAAATATGGATGGTTTAGTATCGCGAAACCCTAGAGTAGTGGTCGCACCATACATGCACACACCCACCCATACTTGCATACATTCTTCTTCCATTTGTGTTTACTGGAATATATATAGTTATGTGTTCACATGGGTATGGGACTATGTGTTCACATACGGATTTGAGGATGATACTTGGGATTGAGATGAGTCGATGGGATTTGTGTTGAGGTTGTGATATCGGTGATATGGCAGGATTCGTACTTGAGGTACGTCCTGGTGTCATGGCGGATCTTTGGATGACAATGCCATGTGAATAGTGATATTAGTAGTGTACTAGACGTAGGTCAGTACCCCAGATGATGATCTTGATAAAGAGGATACCAGATGAACAGTGTGATGAGTATGATATTGACCCGTACCCAGATTTGGGGATGCCGTACGACAGATTTACGTACGAGCTATATCTTGATGATTGATCCGCACTCTTGACTTGGGATGTCTGATTATAGATATGGTATCGGATATGATATTATTGAGGCGGGATCACCGACTAATATATATATACAGGTATGTATATGGATCGACTCAGATGTTAGGCGGTTTCCTTACCTGTTGTCCAGCTTGTTAGCTTAGCCCTTTAGTTTAGTTTAGTTGTTGGATTAGATTCGATTCTTACCTATTTCAAAAACTAACGAATTGTGGGTATTTTAAAAGACAGCCCAAGGGATCCTACGGATATTTCAAAAGACGTATCTTTTCATAAAAACACCGTAGCCCCTATTTCAAAACCCCATGATTCGTGTTATTTCAAAAGGCACCATTTGTAGGACTTATATTAGATTAATGCAGATTAGTTATAGTTGCGTCTAGTATTCAGCTCCCGCTCATTATTGTGGTTCGCTTCGCATCGCATGCTTATATTATGTTTCATACTCCATTATTGATATCATGCTGTTAGGACACCAGCACCATTACCGATGATGCGTATGTACCGCGTACACTTACTTGCCGGCTCACACACATCTTCATCGGTAATTGCTATGTCACGTACACCTTAGAAAATATTATTGCTTGACATAGCCTGTTAGCTAGTAGTTTAGACATGATATTAGTGTACTTGCCTTATATGTTAGTCTAGACATTGTAGTTATTACCTGCTACTTCATACATACTGTTATTCATTGTTATGCCGCATTCATGGATTCTCATGCATATATTCACTTTTTATGTGCTTTTGAGGTTTTAGATTTGGATTTCCATGAGATTTTCTGGATTTGGGGAAAACCGCAAAACATATACAAACTTCTTCTTTCTCTTTTTAAATGAAAAGCGCGGTTTTTCCCATGATGTATGAGTCGTCCACCATGAGTTTGCGGATGGATTTCGAGACCCGATTCGAGGAGTTGGATGAACCGTTTCGGGTACATGGTGGACCCGGTAAGGTACCCCGGGGCAAGAAGCTCGTGGTGATGACGATGAGCCTGGCAGGGGGAGACTACCTACCGGTGATTTTACCCGACGCGTCGGATATCCGGAGGATACCGTCGTGGTCTTGAGATGGATGGTAGGGGCCGGTCTGGACTGACGGCGCCCTAGATATTAAGATTGAGACATTGAGATTTCGAGATATTGAGATACTGAGATTTGATGATACAGGCCAGTCCGGATAGCCGGAGCCTGAGGTTTTGAGATATTGAGATTTATGTTTTGTGTCGATGCTAGACACTGTTGATGCTGATTTCATTTATGATACCTCATTTTAAAAATACAAAGGAAATCTCACTAATTTATGAAAACAGTTTCTGCATTTACATGTATTCTGTTTTCATGCATTCATACCTCATTCATATGATATATTACTACCTGAGGCACTGACACGGGCATATGAGATCACACTCGGGTTAGATATTACCCTAGCCATTGTTATAGGCTGCATGTTATTCATATATTTGAGGATATATTATGATCATTGACCTAGGTTGCGTTATTTATGCGATTTCTGTGCGTAGATGTTTTTCTATTTACGAGTTGGCAACTCACCCCCGTTGTGCCCCAGTTTCTTGCAGGTTTGCCGTACAGGTTTCTTTACAGCTTGCGGGCATAGTTTCCTTCGGGTGATTTGCTAGTAGGTGGGTTTACTTGTATCGTACCCCCATTATATGTCTTGTATATTATTATTCTGTTGTATCTAGAAGTTCCATCAGCCAAACATGTATTTATTTTGAGATAGAGACCAGTGATGTTATTCTTTCGACCTTAGAGTCGCGTGTTGTATTTCTGTAGATTTCTTGTTGTTTTGAGTTTCTTTTTGAGTTTTGATCCTCGCCCTTGGCGTTGTATATTATATTGCTTGTGTGGTTGTAACCGTCGATTGACGAAGAGCTAGCTCCCGCTTGGGGATGCCTTTTTATTGATTTTGTATACTATTCATGTTGTATTCCGTTTGGGGGCCAGTATTTACAAAGGAGACTCTGCCGAAATTTTCAGGAAATTTTTGATGTTTTTAAAATCCCGCATAATTCGGCTTATGCTATTGAAACTACTTGTTTTAAATTGGTATTCCTTCACTCTACTACTTTTCTTGGTTTGGATTTCTGGGTTTTCGGCTTACTTAGATTACGTACGCCTCGAGACGTTCGTAGTTTAAGTGCCGGTCATATTCCGTACTTTCGGGACGTGACAGCTCCAAAGGATAAAACCGTGCGGTTTCGACCAGAGCGGACAATACTCTCTGTATTGGGGGTGGGGCATGATAGAATGGTATCAGAACTGGTTCCTTAATAGTAGGTCGGTGGTTCGAGGACGAACCATTGTTCTAAGTGGGGGAGAATGTAATACCCCAGGTATTATCCGGTATACCCATTTATACCAGATAAGCATGGGGACCCACTGTAGAAAAATGGGGAATCTTCGGAATACATTCCGAAAGAGGGAAGATCTGTACTATAAATGGAATGATACCACTCTTCAATACAGAGGCTTTTTTTTTTATTGAACTGGCACTATAGGAGTTTGAGAACTCCGTAGTTAAGTGTGCTCGGGCCAGGGAAGTCTTGGGATGGGTGACCTCCTAGGAAGTGGCCCCTGGTCGGGTCCGGTTCGCTCCAAAGGACAAAACCGTGCGGTTTCGACCAGAACGGACAATACTCTCTGTATTGGGGGTGGGGCATGACAGAATTACTTTGTCACGACCCGAAGAGCACGTGACTGGCCCCTTGAACCATATGAAGTCTATAGGACTCCATCTGATCCAAGTAAGCCAAAAGCCCAGAAATCTAAAACCATTTTAAGAGTAAATAAAGAAAACTGGTTTAAAGAAGTGAAGAAAAATATATTTGAAGTCAAGGTTTTTAAATAACTAAACCGAATATGCATTTTAAAAAAGTAAAGTCTTTTCTAAAAATTTCGGCAAAGTTTCTTTTGTAAAAACTGGCCCCGAATGGGGTACAACAAGAACAATATATATGCAGTGATAAAAGGCATCCCCAAGCGGGAGCTAGCTCTTCGTCAATTGACGGTTACTACCACGCAAACAATATAATATACAACGCCGAATGGAGAGGGTCAAATCCAAAAGAAACTCAATAAGCATGAAAACCGCAATACTACTAAGCGCGACTCTAAGGTCGAATAATACATCACAAATGTCTAAGTCTGAAACAATATACAAGTTTTGGTTAATGGAATTCTAGATACAAGGAATAATACAAGTACAATGGTGGTTCTTAATGCAAAAGAACCCACCTACCAAATGCAATTCACCCGCAAGGAAGCAGTGTGCCAGAAATGCCGCTATGGAACCTGTACGGCAAAACCTGCAAGAACTGTGGCATAACGGGGGTGAGTTGCCAACTCGTGAATAGAGAATATCTACAAGCAGAAATCGAATGCATGACATAATCCTAGGTCAATACGATCAGTATAAAAACCTCAAAGAATAAGCCTGAAGCATGATAGGGTGGCAATGTAACATCTAATCGTGTATGTAGTGCCAAGTACCCGTGCTAGTGCCTCAGGTAATAACATGTCATACATATAGGGTATGTCTGCATGAAGTAAATATGATGAAGTATCAAAATGAAAGTCAATACACATATATTAGCGTCCCATTCCACTAATATTGGTGTAAGGGTATATATAACAGCGCCCTCATACCCTGTTATATATACAAGTGAAGTATGATCAATGTAATAAAAGTCTGTATATATGTGGATCCCGTCCACCTGTCACCCAATAACAATAAGCATCATGCATGTAAATGTGAGGATATAATCAAAATCATGGAAACATCATGAAACCTGTGCCTAGCATCGGCACGTAAATCCTCGTCCATATGGGGCTCCGTCTGCGGTATCGGCCCTCGGCCCCGGCAGCACGGGTACACCCATGTCCATCTCTCAACTCCGGTCGGTATCCCCCGGATATCCGCCGACCTCAAATACAATCACCGGTAGGTACTCGCCCACCTCCAGGCTCAATCGGCATAATCCTTCGATCATCTTGCCGAGGGGAACCATACCGGGCCCCACCATGTACCCTCATACGGCACACACTCCTCGTATGAGGTATGTAATCAGAACCGATAAATCTCATGGTGGCTGCGCAAATATCATATCAAGGAAACCGGATTTTTCAAATAAGTACATACTCTCCTTTGAAATTATCCACGGTTCCCAAATCCATAAATATCATGAAAACAATATCACAATGCGCATAATCAGAAAGCATGATGTATGTGACATATAATTGAGATGCAAGTATAACAGTATATCATGCAACATAGAATAGTGGTATGCACATACAAAGTCATATCCTGATGCAATAATACTACTGTGTAGTGACATGGCAATTATCGATGATGAAGTGTGTGAGCCGACAACCAAGTGTACGTGGAACATATGCATCATCGATAATGGTGCTAGTGTCCTAACAGCATGATTGCAACACAGAAATAAACACATGCAATGCGATGCGGAATCGAATAATCAATGCAACAGTGAAGAATCTACACCAATATGTACATATCCTGCAGTGGTGCCATTTGAAATAAGACAAATCGGGGTTTTGGTAAAATAAGGGTTACGATGTTTTTAAGAATAGATACGTCTTTTGAAAATACCCGTAGAATCCCTTTACTTGTCCTTAAGATACTCCCGATTCGTTAGTTTTGAAATAGGTATGACTCGGTTCTAGTCTAACATCTACTAAGCCAAGTCTATCAGGAGGTGTATGGAAACCAGCTAAATCTGAGTCGATATATATAATAGTCGGTGATCCCGCCTCACTAGTATCGCGTACAATACAGTATATCATCTGACATTCTCGAGTCATGAGCGTGGATCTATCATCAATATAAAGCTCGTACGGTAAATCGTCGTACAGCATCCCAATAGCTGGGTACGGGTCAATATCACAATCAGCTCATCAATTATTTGGTATCCTCATCACCATATCACATAATCTGGGGTACTGATCTAAGTCTAGTACAACTGATACCATCAATATGACTGCGTGTGTAAACACACGTCCAAAGGCCCGCTAGAGATCACATGGCGTATCCCAAATACGAATCACATCATGTCACCGATCTCGCGGCACAATGCCCAATATCATCGACTCATCTCCAATGTCGTCCAATATCATCAAACACAGTGCAAGTATAACGAATATGCAAGGGTGTGCGTGTAGGTGTAAATCTATTCTAGGGTTCGCGATTATGAACTACACTAGTTGCTTCTAACCCTAAACTATCCATAATACACCTATCACAATATCCACGACACACTATAACTGTTATAAATATATCAACTACGGACTGCGGGGGTGTTATACGCCATCCACTCGACTTCCCCCGTAGATATAATCTACTTACCTTGCGTCTTCATTTGTCGACGTCGTCACGCACTTGCTTGTCGGCCCGAAGTCTTCATGGGATACCTACACATTAAAGTATCGTATATGCGCATTAAAACCAAATCAAAGCTAAAACGACACACGAAAACCAAAACGATACGCTATGGGGCCTATAGGTTAGAACCTATGGGTACGCCTCTAAAACCAACAATCAATCCTCGATATCGTCGTATAAACGCCAAGTAATCGAGGTAAAAAGAAATACGCAACTGCAGAATTAAAAATACGGAATACGGAAACATGAATCAAAAACAGCAACTAAGGAAATAGGCTCCAGATTTCACCCTAGGTCAAATTAGATATATCTATACATGCCAGGGGTCTAATCTTTACATGTAGGAGCTCTGGAACAAAAACGACTCAATTTGGTGCAGGTTTGGCCGCAAATTGCGGCCAAAGGGAATTAATTAGCGGCCGGGTCATGGAGTTAGGGGCCAGGGTCTTGGTGGTAGCTTCCTCGGTGCCTGCACATGTAACTGTCCAATCAATTTTATTTTAGGATGTCTCGGGTGAAAGCAGATTCAATAAAACCTTCACAGATTTCACAAATTTTCCGATATTGTTTCCATAAATCCGTATTCTGGGTTTAAGCTTCAGGTTTGGGTCTTAATTCATGCACTAGGGTATTGGTGTAGCCTCTACTGAGCTCAGTTTCCCAACACAACTCATAATTTCCTCAAACCCTAACTAGGTTTTCTTTAAGTCCACAAAACACACAATATCGGTTCTAAACTAGCATGAGGGTATCAGAATTGCTAAAACTAATCTAATGGTCCAGAAAATACCTCATTTGGCAACTCAAGAAAATTCTTGAGTTGCCCTTAGTGGCCAAAATCCTTGCTTTCTTGGTCCAATGTGTAAATCTTGAGCTTATGTACATTTTTAATGAAACGGAGATAAGGTTTTGGTGATGTTTTTCTGGTGATTTGTGAGGGTTGAAATGAGATGAAGGGGGAGGGAGAGCTGCTGGAGATAGCTTCAGCTGGAAATGGAGGGGAGAGATGAGGGGAAATGAGAGGGGGGGAGAGAAATCCAAGTCAAAAGATGCACCATGCCTCATTAAATGCACTTGTCCCCTTTTCTTTTCCTTTTTCTTTTTCTTTTCTTTTCCTCCAAAAACCCTTCTCACAAGAATAGTAACCCCAAATAACATGATAGAAAATGCACAAGTGTGATAAAAATGATATGTGCATATTTTGCACAAAATTGCTAAAAACCCAATTAGCGATTTTTAATCGCGATTAGCACTAAATTAGCATATAACTAATTATAAAAACATAAAAATGGCATAATTCCATAAAATAACCTATTTTAGAATTTTCCATAATTTTTCCAAATTTTTCTGTATTTAATTATATCTAAATATTAAAATATTCAATAAAATAATATTAAATTATAAAAATTCCCAAAAATAATATTTTATTTTCTTGAAATGTTACAATCTTCCCCTCTTAAATAAATTCGGTCCCCGAATTTAAATTTAAACCCCCAAGTACTAAAACATTTCAGTAAAAATCAAAAGTGTCGGGGCTCCGAAAACATCAATACATAGCGAATATCATAAAAATGTACTGCCCTAAAAATCAATCCCAAAAATGTATATATAAGAATATCCTGTGCGTCTTGTGCGCAAGGAATCAAAATCCATATATGTGTTATACAGGTGCACAAAACAACATCTGGGTGCAACTGGTGTGCAAGAAACATCTGTCATAGGCAACGTGTGTGCCTGACAGCAAAATCAGGTGTATCTGACATGCACAAGGAATCCCGATTTAGCGCATCTGGTGTGCACTAAAATCGTATCAAAACACTAAAGGTGCATGAAAACTATGCTGGAAGCGTAAATCAAATCACTGGAATAAAATAGGCATGAAATCACAATCAATACCTCAACGTAATAACTATGCACAAAATATAAATACCCAGTGGGTGCAACCATGGTGCATAAAAACAAATATCATGAAACTCAGCCATCAAGACTAAATCATGAAACAGAACGTCCAAAATACCGAAATCCAAGGTGACGGATTCGTGATAATCGAATCACAAAATCACAAATTATAAATACCGTCGTCGGTAGTCCCTCCTTCAAAGTCGAGAAGGTGTCGGTGCATCCAATGCTAGCAGCGCAAGATATTTACTTGCCTCTTGCTCACGGTCTGGCGTCCTCTGCCTCCGGGTCCTTATCTTCTCTGTGGATTACCAATCTCACAATCAATCGGCTCATCGGCCCTGTCAGGTGTGCTAACGGGGACGATTCCGTTCTGGCACTTCTCTGGTCATCTCTCGGTCAATCCTCATGACCACTCGTAAAGCAGCATGTCACTGGCGTCGGCCTCTGTCTCTTTGAATGCACATCACATCTGATCCCGGATGCAAATGTCAATGCAGCAGTGTCCTGGAAGGAATCCCACTCAAGATCTCTTCCGATCTTGCCTATGCCGGAGGTTGGTACACTTGCATAATCTCTTCTCGCTCGATGGACATCTGCGTCCTCAGCACTGCATTCTCTCGGAAATTGGTCGCATCCCAACGCCTCTATAAGCATATCAGGTCTCCGGTCTCGATAGAAAGTAATGACAGCTCGTCGGCGTCTCGCACGAACCTCTTGTCCCGCTTATCTGTATCATCGTCCACATCGACGTCACGTCTTTATCTGCGCACTGCAACGTTCTCGGCTACGGTCCATCTAAATTCTCTCGCATATCTCTTTTCTGCCGAATTGCCCGGTAGTCATCGTCCTTTACTGAAGCTAATTCTTGTTCCGGAACGGCTGCATACTCATCGCGCCTCTTTCTGGAAGCTATATCCATATACATTGCCTCTGCGTGCGTATCGCATCTCTGATGTCGGCGGAGTGGAACGTCATCTCGTCGAAATCTCTTGCGAACTCTTTACTTCACTCTGCTTCAATGTCGACCGATTCGGACTCGTCTCATCGTGGCTGCATGGACTGTGCTCCAATGGCTATACTCGTATCTGGAGTCTCCCAAGCAATGCATCCCATCACATGATATCCGAATGATGTCAAATCATTCGATCGACTCGTCAGAACCTCATAATCCCCCAAGAGATCAACATCTTGAGTACAGTTTAATAGTATCGAGTACATGCCACAGCGTCGGTAGTCCAGCCGTAGAAGGGCAAACCCAAGCCTCACTAATGGCGCCGCGGAACTGCCGCAAACCCTAAGGTTCAAAGGCTTTCACACGGTCATTAAGTCGAGTTGGGGTTTCATTCTTCTAGATGGTCTATGGAATCGCCTGCATGTCTTTCCGAATACTTTAAACTTGAAAAATGGGCTCCTGACAATCGATCGTCTCTGTCGACTCTCAACGTCTTCGCGTGAAGTCGTCTCTAGCTGGAATCAATCTATCTGATGACCTCGCATCGGGGTAAGCGAACAAACCACATGTCCTAGTCATTCATCCTCGGGTGACTAGCGACTCACCATCATCACTCTAAGTATATACTCATGCTGCAGTAGCTCCAATCATCTGGGTGATATCTCGTCGTTTGCAGCAACAACTGGCTCATTCGTCTGTACGCTGAACAGCGCCTCTATCCTCCAGGAAAGGCGATACATTGGCGGTCATCTCTAAATCGGTCTGCTCTAGATCTGAGTAAGACTCTCCACACTGGAAATCTTCAACTCAACTGGGCCTGCTCCGGCGCATAAATCAAACGAATCACCTTCTCCTCTCAAATCGGGTAGGCTAGCTATCATCTGTCTCATATCTGCCTGGAAGCTCCGGCGATCTCAGCTCGTAAGCTCCAGAAGCGACATCCTATCAATCTCAGCAATAGCTAGTTCATCTGTCTGCATGGTAGGCGACATCATAATCTCTGAGGTATGTTGTACATGAACAGTCCTCCCTCAACTGGCAGCTCTAACAATGGCCCGATCATCCGATGTAAAACCAAGCACTCGCCTCCACAAGAGGTCACAATCATCAATACTAACTCGAGACGTTCCCATGTCACCAGAAAACACAATGGTCGGCCCTCGTACCAGACGAGCTCGTCCTGACCGTAGCACTAGCAGCAGCTCTACTGCGCTCAACCAATGGCGACAGGAACCTCAATCGAGTATCGAAGAGAGCGGATCAAAGGCAAGAAAGAAAACAACAGATCCAGAATGGATACATGATCATAATAAGGAACAGCGTCAATGAAAGTATGACCATGGAACTAATAGAATCGAGGATCTCAAATGGATGTATAATCATGGATATGAAGAGAATCACTGATCTCGAAAATATGAACATCCTAAGGTTCCTTAAGCGGAGTAGCGTATCGTTAGTATGCCGCGGAACATACCCACGGTACGTCACTCTACTTTAGTTACCTATTCCATCAACCAAGGGTCATCCTACGCGACGAAAGTTCGAGTCTAATACCCCCTCGACTAAGTCTAAGTTCCGTAAGGTCAAGCCTAAGTTCCGTATATATATATATATAGACGCCCTATGCTCCACAGTCAAACTTAGACTCAAACCAAGATTAACCTAGCGCGCTGATACCAACTTTGTCACGACCCGAAAGAGCACGTGACTGGCCCTTGAACCATATGAAGTCTATAGGACTCCATCTGATCCAAGTAAGCCAAAAGCCCAGAAATCTAAAACCATTTTAAGAGTAAATAAAGAAAACTGGTTTAAAGAAGTGAAGAAAAATATGTTTGAAGTCAAGGTTTTTAAATAACTAAGCCGAATATGCATTTTAAAAATTTAAAGTCTTTTCTAAAAATTTCGGCAGAGTTTCTTTTGTAAAAACTGGCCCCGAATGGGGTACAACAAGAACAATATATATGCAGTGATAAAAGGCATCCCCAAGCGGGAGCTAGCTCTTCGTCAATTGACGGTTACAACCACGCAAACAATATAATATACAACGCCGAATGGCGAGGGTCAAATCCAAAAGAAACTCAATAAGCATGAAAACCGCAATACTACTAAGCGCGACTCTGAGGTCGAATAATACATCACAAATGTCTAAGTCTGAAACAATATACAAGTTTTGGTTGATGGAATTCTAGATACAAGGAATAATACAAGTACAATGGTGGTTCTTGATGCAAAAGAACCCACCTACCAAATGCAATTCACCCGCAAGGAAGCAGTGTGCCAGAAATGCCGCTATGGAACCTGTACGGCAAAACCTGTAAGAACTGTGGCACAACGGGAGTGAGTTGCCAACTCGTGAATAGAGAATACCTACAAGCAGAAATCGAATGCATGACATAATCCTAGGTCAATACGATCGGTATAAAAACCTCAAAGAATAAGCCTAAAGCATGATAGGGTGGCAATGTAACATCTAATCGTGTATGTAGTGCCAAGTACCCGTGCCAGTGCCTCAGGTAATAACATGTCATACATATAGGGTATGTCTGCATGAAGTAAATATGATGAAGTATCAAAATGAAAGTCAATACACATATATTAGCGTCCCATTCCACTAATATTGGTGTAAGGGTATATATAACAGTACCCTCATACCCTGTTATATATACAAGTGAAGTATGATCAATGTAATAAAAGTCTGTATATATATGGATCCCGTCCACCTGTCACCCAATGACAATAAGCATCATGCATGTAAATGTGAGGATATAATCAAAATCATGGAAACATCATGAAACCTGTGCCTAGCATCGGCACGTAAATCCTCGTCCATATGGGGCTCCGTCTGCGGTATCGGCCCTCGGCCCCGGCAGCACGGGTCAACCATGTCCATCTCTCAACTCCGGTCGGTATCCCCCGGATATCCGTCGAGCTTAAATACAATCACCGGTAGGTACTCGCCCACCTCCAGGCTCAATCGGCATAATCCTTCGATCATCTTGCCGAGGGGAATCATACCGGGCCCCACCATGTACCCTCATACGGCACACACTCCTCGTATGGGGTATGTAATCAGAACCGATAAATCTCATGGTGGCTGCGCAAATATCATATCAAGGAAACCGGATTTTTCAAATAAGTACATACTCTCCTTTGAAATTATCCACGGTTCCCAAATCCATAAATATCATGAAAACAATATCCCAATGCGCATAATCAGAAAGCGTGATGTATGTGACATATAATTGAGATGCAAGTATAACAGTATATCATGCAACATAGAATAGTGGTATGCACATACAAAGTCATATCATGATGCAATAATACTACTGTGTAGTGACATGGCAATTATCGATGATGAAGTGTGTGAGCCGGCAAGCAAGTGTACGTGGAACATATGCATCATCGATAATGGTGCTAGTGTCCTAACAGAATGATTGCAACATAGAAATAAACACATGCAATGCGATGCGGAATCGAATAATCAATGCAACAGTGAAGAATCTACACCAATATGTACATATCCTGCAGTGGCGCCATTTGAAATAAGACGAATCGGGGTTTTGGTAAAATAAGGGTTACAGTGTTTTTAAGAATAGATACGTCTTTTGAAAATACCCGTAGAATCCCTTTACTTGTCCTTAAGATACTCCCGATTCGTTAGTTTTGAAATAGGTATGACTCGGGTCTAGTCTAACATCTACTAAGCCAAGTCCATCAGGAGGTGTATGGAAACCACCTAAATCTGAGTCGATATATATAATAGTCGGTGATCCCGCCTCACTAGTATTGCGTACGATACAGTATATCATCTGACATCCTCGAGTCATGAGCGCGGATCTATCATCAATATAAAGCTCGTACGATAAATCGTCGTACGGCATCCCAATAGCTGGGTACGGGTCAATATCACAATCAGCTCATCAATTATTTGGTATCCTCATCACCATATCACATAATCTGGGGTACTGATCTAAGTCTAGTACAACTGATACCATCAATATGACTGCGTGTGTAAACACACGTCCAAAGGCCCGCTAGAGATCACATGTCGTATCCCAAATACGAATCACATCATGTCTCCGATCTCGCGGCACAATGCCCAATATCATCGACTCATCTCTAATGTCGTCCAATATCATCAAACACAGTACAAGTATAACGAATATGCAAGGGTGTGCATGTAGGTGTAAATCTATTCTAGGGTTCGCGACTAAGAACTACACTAGTTGCTTCTAACCCTAAACTATCCATAATACACCTATCACAATATCCACGACACACTATAACTATTATAAATATATCAACTACGGACTGCGAGGGTGCTATACGCCATCCACCCGACTTCCCCCGTAGATATAATCTACTCACCTTGCATCTTCATTTGTCGACGTCGCCACGCACTTGCTTGTCGTCCCGAAGTCTTCATGGGGTACCTACACATTAAAGTATCGTATATGCGCATTAAAACCAAATCAAAGCTAAAACGACACACGAAAACCAAAACGATACGCTATGGGGCCTATAGGTTAGAACCTATGGGTACGCCTCCAAAACCAACAATCAATCCTCGATATCGTCGTATAAACGCCAGGTAGTCGAGGTAAAACGAAATACGCAACTGCAGAATTAAAAATACGGAATACGGAAACACGAATCCAAAACAGAAACTAAGAAAATAGGCTCCAGATTTCACCCTAGGTCAAATTAGATAAATCTATACATGCCAAGGGTCTAATCTTTACATGTAGGAGCTCTGGAACAAAAACGACTCAATTTGGTGCAGGTATGGCCGCAAATTGCGGCCAAAGGGAATTAATTGGCGGCCGGGTCATGGAGTTAGGGGCTAGGGTCTTGCTGGTAGCTTCCTCGGTGCCTGCACATGTCACTATCCAATCAATTTTATTTTAGGATATCTCGGGTGAAAGCAGATTCAATAAAACCTTCACAGATTTCATAAATTTTCCGATATCGTTTCCATAAATCCGTATTCAGGGTTTAAGCTTCAGGTTTGGGTCTTAATTCATGCACTAGGGTGTTGGTGTAGGCTCTACTGAGCTCAATTTCCCAACACAACTCATAATTTCCTCAAACCCTAACTAGGTTTTCTTTAAGTCCACAAAACACACAATATCGGTTCTAAACTAGCATGAGGGTATCAGAATTGCTAAAACTAATCTAATGGTCCAGAAAATATCTCATTTGGCAACTCAAGAAAATTCTTGAGTTGCCCCTAGTGACCAAAATCCTTGCTTTCTTGGTCCAATGTGTAGATCTTGAGCTTGTGCACATTTTTAATGAAACGGAGATAGGGTTTTGGTGATGTTTTTGTGGTGATTTGTGAAGGTTGAAATGAGATGAAGGGGGAGGGAAAGATGCTGGAGATAGCTTCAGCTGGAAATGGAGGGGAGAGATGAGGGGAAATGAGAGGGGGAGAGAGAAATCCAAGTCAAAAGATGCACCATGCCTCATTAAATGCACTTGTCCCCTTTTCTTTTCCTTTTTCTTTTTCTTTTCTTTTCCTCCAAAAACCCTTCTCACAAGAATAGTAACCCCAAATAACATGATAGAAAATGCACAATTGTGATAAAAATGATATGTGCATATTTTGTACAAAATTGCTAAAAACCCGATTAGTGATTTTTAATCGCGATTAGCACTAAATTAGCATATAACTAATTATAAAAACTTTAAAATGGCATAATTCCATAAAATAACCTATTTTAGAATTTTCCATAATTTTTCCATAATTTTTCTGTATTTAATTATACCTAAATATTAAAATATTCAATAAAATAATATTAAATTATAAAAATTCCCAAAAATAATATTTTATTTTTTTGAAATGTTACAGTCATAAGATGAAAATTTGAACGGATTCAAATATCCATCCTTATTTAACTTAGCTAGTCGTGTCGCATTGATATGACCTAGTCTACAATGCCACAAGAAGGATTCGTTAATTTCTGAACTCTTCCACTTGTGTGCGTTTTGTATATTAAGAACTATGGTTTGATTCAGAACGTATATGACATTATTTAACGAACCTGATCCAATCAACTTTTGATTCGGGAAGATGTTCATAACATTATCCTGTACTACAAAATTATATCCTTCTTTACTCAATAAGAAAACTGATATAAGATTGCATATCAGGGTCGGAATGTAATAGCATTCGTTCAGAATCAATGTATTACCATTTGGTAATATAAGATGATATTCGCCAACTGTTTTGGCTGCAGCATTTGCACCATTCCCTACTCTTATGGAATGATCACTCTCTCCCAGTTCTCTACCTTTCTTTAGCCCATGTAACATATTGCATATATAGGATCCCGATCCGGTATCTAATACCCAGGACGTAGAGTGAACCGAGAAACGGTTCTCGATAACTAACACACCCGAAGAAGATGCATCAACATGCTCATTCTTCGTCTGGGCGGCGTGGGAATCCGAATATTCCCCTATTTCCTGCTCATTCTTATAATAATTATAAGAAAGAACGGAACCAACGTTTCCTTGCTCAGTATAACAAGCGGGTTCGGTCAATACATCCATATTATTATCTTGATTAAGACCTGACATGGTCACTACCTGGAGAGAGAGAGAGAGATAGAAGAAAAACACTTTAGCATATGCTCTTGCAAGATTAGATTGGTTATTATCTTATTTAATTAGGATGGCTCCCACTGTTTTTATCAAATCTTCCCTAAAACCCTAAAAGGTATGACTAGCCGGGATTAATTACACCTTACAGTTCACCAATCTTTCGGTCAGGCCAATGTTGGTACTTTGAGGAAGGTTCCCCGTGCTTTCGCACGAATCTAATTAAAATAAACCTTGTTTTCCCAGAGGCACAACCCCGTTAACACCTTTCTAAACACCTACTTGATCGGCTAATTGTCATGTGTAAAACTCTCCCAGGAGTAACTCTTACTCACATTGGGTATCGGGATCCAACTATCTCATAGAAGGTATGCAATCTCATTGAAAATTTCAACGCTTGAAATTCCCGATAATATTTTTGTCCCTAGCGTGCTATGACCTTAACAGAGGTCAAGAAACCATAGTACACTAGTTAAGTTCTGTAGGGTTCCTAGGCACGCTAATGAAGTCTCACAAGGCATCAACCATGCCAATTTCAAATTTTACCGGTGCCGAGAAACCCTAATACGGATCGTTAACTAGAATTTTAGGCGAAACATAAAGCTAGTTAACATCTTAACTAAAAGTGAGAAGCTACAACCTTTGTAGATCCGGTTCTCCACTTCCTTAGCTCCACGTAGACGTCCTCTCGCTGTCCTAGTCGGATCTCGGACTCTAGCATCGGCTTCATCGGAGAAATGAGCGGACAAGTCGTCGGCTACGATGCCGAAGATGATCTACGTCGAGGTTACACAAGATCAAGCTCCAACTTCACCAAGTTGTGAAACTTGTAAAGAAAACACCCTATACTACTTGGCAAGAGGTAGAGGGTAAAGAAATAGGAGGTGGGTTCACTTTAGAATTTGATTTCTCACACTTTTGCTCAAGATGCCATTAATGGTGGCAAGCTTTTTCTTGAAGAAGAAGATGAAGAAGAAGATAGAATATGATAAGTTATTCTTGAAAAGAATAATAAAATGAATACTTATCATCTTCTAACCTTGGTTAGGTGTAGAGAATAGACCATGGTTAGTAGGAATGGTTAGGGTTAAGGATGAAGACAAAATGGTCACTTTAGTCAAAGCTTCATGAAGCTTCAACAAGCTTCATGAAAGAAAGAAACCATTTTGTTTTTCTTTTATCTATTTCTCATAAAAGAATGGATAAATAAATAAGTGAATAACTCAAAACCCTAACCATTATTATAACCATGGTTTAATTCTTTGCACAAAGCTAAGTAAGTATGTATCATCAAACATGATACAATCAAGTGCATACAAAATATATCACATATACAATGTGCACTTCAAGTGAGAAAATCCTTTTAAAATGAACCAATACTAGTTAATGCAAAGTAATATATCAAATATATAATTATGCATTAAATCATTAAATCAACACTTGATTCAATGATCCGTTCATGTCGCACATAACCGACTAGTATCAAATGAATCGACTTATCGAATCAATCTTTGATTCGATAACTAGGTTATATCGCATACAACCAATCGAAACATTCATCGCGAGAATGAAATACGGTATCACATACACGCATTATTCTCGGTCCTGCACATATCTCATATGCGCTCCTATTTCGTTTCGCTTGAGCCAGGAAACCTCTGTGTAGGACTCTAAAGACTCGTCAATACCCCGGTAGCAGGTGATGATCATATCAAGCACCCACAAGCCGCAAGCGGTCTGCTAAACGTAACAACCACCCGGGTATTGAGCGATCAGAAGATCGACGAGCTAGCCTGCTCACACTCCTGTGAATCCAACCAGCAACACTTACCGTACAGTCCGGTCTGTTCGTCTGATATGTCGCATATCAAGTCTAGGGGTGGTAAACGCCAGACCCCAATAACCGATAAGTCGTGCCGATGTGAGGCTCATAACGGGTCGAGAAACTACTGGTAACACTTACCAGCAAATCTCTGATCAGCCCTGGCCAGGGACTTCCCTGTTACGGCCAATCGAGCACAGCGCAACATCAACCCCCAATACCGGGAGAGACGAAACCCCTCCTATCGCTCATTGCCTCCATGTGACTCGGGACTGTACCCAAAGACCACCGTTTTGCACGCCCTCATGGACGTGGTAAGGTGGAGATCAAAGCATAGTGGGAATCACACAAGACTCTATGACGATCTCGGGTCTATAGACTAACCTGCACAAGTGTCACCTGAGAACTGCCATCTGACGTGAGGTATAATACCATCTGGGAGTTCTCGGCGAGTCCGTCCAGTGTACCCAGTCTCCACTGAGCACCCATATACCATCTCTGATGTCAAACACCAATGGATATGGGATCATCCATCGCCCATCTCATGGGTCGAGAAGCGTATACGCTAGTCTACACTGGTATATCGATGCCCCGTCTCGATACACCCACGACTAGGGACCTTGAAGGATGTACCTATAGACTACCATGTCCCCACTAGTATGATCCGCATCATAGTCCAGGTAGTCAAGTACACATCCTAAGGGCTTTACCAACATGTAACTACAAGACAGTTTAAAGAGACTAGTATACATGTTAAGATAAAGAGTAACCAGATAGCATACTATCATATCGAGCAAGAAAGTCATCTCTATATATGTCCAAGCATCCAATATAATATACATCATCTGTACAATACTGGCCTCTAGGGCATACATACAACTAACAATCTCCCACTTGCACTAGGGCCAACTGCTGTAGTATCGCATACCGAGCATCCCGAAGAGTCTCTCAAACTGTATCTGGGGAATGGCCTTCGTGAGTGGATCCGCCGTGTTGTTCTTCGTGTCAACCTTCCTGACCTCGATCTCCCGGTGATCAACTATCTCCCGGATCAGGTGATACCGCCTCAGAATATGCCTGGATCGCTGATGGGACCTGGGTTCCTTAGCCAAAGCCACCGCTCCATTGTTATCGCAATACAAAGGTATTGGATGCTCAATGAATGGAACCACTCCAAGTTCAGTAATGAACTTCTTGATCCAGACAGCCACTTTGGCAGCATCGTTGGCAGCGATGTATTCAGCCTCCATCGTCGAGTCTGCCACGGTTTCCTGCTTGGAACTCTTCCAGCTAACCGCCCCTCCGTAAAGGGTAAAGACAAATCCCGACTGTGACTTAGAGTCGTCCTTATCACTCTGGAAGCTTGAATCGGTAAAGGACTCCACTTGAAGTTCTCCGTTACCATACACCAAGAGCATCTCTTTAGTCCTTCGCAAGTACTTGAGAATGCTCTTCACAGCTGTCCAGTGACTCTCTCTAGGATCAGCTTGATACCTGCTCACTATACTTAGTGAGTATGCTACATCGGGTCTGGTACATAGCATCGCGTACATGATAGAGCTTACAGCCGAAGCATAGGGTATCCCTTGCATGCGAGCTCTCTCCAAATCAGTCTTGGGAGACATCTCTTTGGAGAGAGTGACTCCAGAGATCGTGGGCAAGTTCCCACGCTTGGATTCTTCCATACTAAACCTCTTTAGTATGGTGTCAATGTACCTGGATTGGGACAATCCTAATATCCGTTTGGATCTATCTCTATAGATCCTTATTCCCAATATGTAGGAGGCATCACCAAGATCTTTCATTGAGAATCTTTGTGATAAGAAGAGCTTGACCGATTGCAGCATAGGAATATCATTTCCTATCAAGAGTATGTCGTCCACGTACAATACGAGGAAGACTACCTTACTCTCTGCTACCTTCGTGTAGATACAAGGTTCATCTGGGTTTTTGACGAAATCAAACTCTTTGATAACGACGTCGAAGCAGATGTTCCAACTCCGTGATGCTTATTTTAATCCATAAATGGATTTAAGCAGCTTGCACACCTTCCCGCTGCTCCCACTGTCTACGAAGCCCTCTGGCTGAGTCATGTACACGCACTCTTCTAAATCACCATTTAGAAAGGCGGTCTTAACATCCATTTGCCAGATTTCGTAATCATGATATGCAGCGATGGCAAGCATGATCCGGATGGATTTAAGCATAGCCACTGGAGAAAAGGTTTCGTCATAGTCCACACCTGGCCTTTGACGAAAACCCTTTGCTACAAGTCTAGCTTTGAAAGTCTCCACTTTCCCATCTACACCAAGTTTTTTCTTGAAGATCCACTTGCTCCCGATGGGTTTTACCCCTTCAGGAGCAACATCCAAAGTCCATACTTTGTTGGTGTACATGGATTCCATCTCGGACCGCATAGCATCCAGCCATTTTACTGAGTCCCTACTCGTGATGGCCTGCTCGAAGCTAGTTGGGTCATCATCCTCCATGATGCAATCCTCGCTCCTACCATCCATGAGAAAACCGTAGTATCTCTCAGGTTGGCGAGGAACCCTACTAGATCGGCGGAGAGGCTGAGGTTCATTGGGAGCTACTGAATCTTCTGGTTCCACTAAATCTTCAGTTACGGTTTGTGTATCTGGAAGTTCTTCCAGCTCTACCACTTTGCCACTAATTTCTTTTTCAAGGAATTCCTTTTTTAAAAGGGTGGCATATTGAGAAACAAACACCTTTTGTTCTTCAGCATGGTAGAAAAAATATCCTTGTGAATTCTTAGGATATCCCACAAACTTGCAAAGAACTGACCGTGCCTCGAGTTTGTCTGGATTTTGCCTCTTGACATAGACCGGACAACCCCATATCTTAACTCGTTTAAAATATGGTCTCTTCCCACTCCATATCTCATATGGTATGGTAGGTACAGATTTAGATGGAACTTGATTCAATAGGTATGTTGCTGTTTCCAGCGCATATCCCCAGAAGGAAATAGGTAACTCAGCTGTGCTTATCATAGAGCGCACCATATCTAATAGGGTGCGGTTCCTCCGTTCTGATACACCGTTGTGCTGTGGTGTATATGGAGGAGTCAGCTGAGAGAGAATCCCATTCTCTTTTAGGAAGTCCAGGTATTCATTGCTCAAGTATTCACCTCCTCGATCAGATCGTAGGATTTTAATACTTTTTCCGGTTTGGTTCTCAACTTCTTGTTTATATTCTCTAAATTTCTCAAAAGCTTCTGATTTGTGTTTCATCAGGAACACATACCCGAACCTAGAGAGATCGTCAGTGAATGTAATGAAGTATGAAGAACCATCCCTGGCATGTGTAGACATAGGACCGCATACATCACTATGTATCAGTCCCAAGAGTTCGGTAACTCTTTCTCCGTGTCCCGTAAACGGAGTTTTGGTCATCTTTCCTTTGAGACATGACTGGCAAGTGTCATAAGATGAAAATTCAAACGGATTCAAATATCCATCCTTATGCAACTTAGCCAGTCGTGTCGCATTGATGTGACCCAGTCTACAATGCCACAAGAAGGATTCGTTCAGTTCAGAACTCTTCCTCTTGTGTGTGTTTGTTATGCTCAGAACTGTTGATTGATTTAGAACATAAATGCCATTGCACAACGTGCCTGATCCAACCAACTTTTGGTTACGGAAAATGTTCATAACATTGTCCTCTAATACAAAATTATATCCCTCTTTACTCATCAAAGAAACCGATATAATGTTGCATATCAGGTTCGGCATGTAATAGCATTCGTTCAGAACCAATGTATTACCAGATGGTAATGCTAGGTGATATTCCCCGACAGTTTTAGCTGCAACAATTGCACCATTTCCAACTTTAATGTCTTTATCACCTTCTCCAAGTTCTCTACCTTTTCTTAGCCCATGTAACTGATTACATATATGGGATCCTGACCTGGTATCTAATACCCAGGACGTAGAGCAAATGGAGAAACAGTTCTCAGTAACGAACACACCCGAAGAAAATGCATCATCATGTACTTTCTTCAATCGGGTGGCATGGGAATCCTGGTATTCCCCTATATCATGTTCATTCCTATAACTCTTATAAGAAAGAACGGAACCAACGTTTCCCAGCACAGTATAACATGTGGGTTCAGTCAATACATCCATATTATTATCTTTATTAGGGCATGACATGGTCGCTACCTGGAGAGAGAGAGAGAAGAAAACACTTTAGCGTATGCTCTTGCAAAATCAGATTGGTTATTATCTTATCTAATCAGGATGGCTCCCACTGGTTTTTATCAAATCTTCCTTCAAACCCTAAAAGGAAAGACTAGCCGGGATTAATTACATACTACAAGTTCGCCAATCTTTCAGCCAGGCCAGTGTCGGTACTTTGAGGGAGGTTCCCCGTGCTTTCGCACGAACCTAATTACTGTAAACCTCGTTTTCCCATAGGCGTAACCCCGTTGACACCTTTCTTGACACCTACTTGATCAGCTAATTGCAATGTGTAAAACTCTCCCAGGAGTAACTCTTACTCGCAGTGGGTATCGGGATCCAACTATCTCATAGAAGGTATGCAATCTCATTGCAAATTTCAACACTTGAAATTCCCGATAATATTTTGCCCCTAGCAGCTATATGACCTTAACATAGTCAACAAATCATAAGTGCTAGTCAAGTTCAACCCGTCATTTCCTGATTGAATTAAACCCACCCGCACGACCCTTAACATAGTCAACAAAGTCGCATGACTACCCTAATCCAATCGCATCATATGCTTATACAGATAAGCACCAATCAGCTACCGCACACTACGCCTTAACATAGTCAATAAACGTAGCACGAATACTAACTAGTACTTATCTGAAATGACGGAGGGCTACGACAGGTTTTTCTGAAAACCTATTGCGTAATGAACTTGATATCGTTGTAGAATCAAATACAATTTTGAAATGGAATGATTTTGAGGCTTTTCTAGTTTTGCTAAAGGGGTCACTCCCGGTGAAGGGATCGTCGGCCCTTTTCTCGTCGAATGAGGTGCAGGATATATCATATATATCGCTGTGCAAAGTAAAACTATAGAAGCAATCAAAAGTCAAACCGAGTGTGTAGCATCTGTCAGTTATTGCTAAAGGAGTCACTCCCGGTGAAGGTATCTCGGTCATTTCCTCATCGAATAAGGTGCAGGGTATATCATATATACCGCTATGCAAAGCAAAACTGTAGCTACTCTTTTTATTTAAAATTTGATTCTACAACATCTTAGGTTTCTTTTCTTTCATTAATCACATTAATGAAGTCCCATCATTTAAGTCACCTAAACATCACAGATAAATACGACGTACACTTATGCCATCCGCATTCGCCTGGATGTCCCCTCGTGCACCGTTAGGTTAGGTAACTAACGACAGAGCAGGGCAGGGCTAGCGCGGGTGCAAAACATAAGTAACGTCTATATAATATATCATATATACTATATACTGTATCTATCACAGAACATCACATGATCACATCACAGATATCGCAGCAGAAGAAACATATGAAACATTGGATATACTAGGACGTCTGTGTTTTCAATACGAGCCAGTATAAAACACGGATTCCACGGTCGTGATGAATAGCCAATCCCACACCCCTAGACCCCTACGAGAGCGGCAAGCAACCCTACCAATTCTAGGGTTAGGAGACCCGGACTCGACTCCTCGAGATGGTCTCCCACTGAACCCTAGAACCCGGTTACTTATGCTCCCCTCCTTGGGTCTATCCTAATGCGGAAAAGGAAATAATATACAAACGGTGACAACTTCCGCAACCTGGAAGTGCCCCAATAAAAGAATATTACATACAAGTTTTTACATGAATAAAAATAAAAAACACTCATCTCACATAAAAAACCCCGGCTATTCAAACACGACGATCCAATATAACATATCCAGCAACACATAACATCACATGCCATCAACGTAAGTAAATATGCGCATCCCAATTGTCGTTGGCATATAGCAACGAAACCGGCGATATCACATATTACACTTACAGTCACAGAAAAGAAAGTGTAAAACTACAACAATTGGAATCCGCAAACTCTTTAGACATCGCATGCCTAATCAAATGAAATACTTAGACATCACATGCCTAACAATTAAAAACCCCGCATTTTAGTCTCATTATCGAAAACTCTTTTCAATATGAAGTGAGACTAAACTGCTAGATTTATAACATTCATTCAGTTATCTCATAACTGTGTGTGAATTCCAATTATTGTATCCCATTCCGGATAATTAGAAAATATTAAACTTTCCGATCGAATGAGGGCGTGAAAAAAATAGGGTTTCGGGTTCGATCGGGTTTCAAACATCGTCTAAGCATCGCCTAAGGCTCTATCTAGGCTCTGAAACCACTGTAGGGTTCCTAGGCACGCTAATGAAGTCTCACAAGGCATCAACCATGCCAATTTCAAATTTTACCGGTGCCGAGAAACCCTAATACGGATCGTTAACTAGAATTTTAGGCGAAACATAAAGCTAGTTAACATCTTAACTAAAAGTGAGAAGCTACAACCTTTGTAGATCCGGTTCTCCACTTCCTTAGCTCCACGTAGACGTCCTCTCGCTGTCCTAGTCGGATCTCGAACTCTAGCATCGGCTTCATCGGAGAAATGAGCGGACAAGTCGTCGGCTACAATGCCGAAGATGATCTACGTCGAGGTTACACAAGATCAAGCTCCAACTTCACCAATTTGTGAAACTTGTGAAGAAAACACCCTATACTACTTGGCAAGAGGTAGAGGGTGAAGAAATAGGAGGTGGGTTCACTTTAGAATTGGATTTCTCACACTTTTGCTCAAGATGCCATTAATGGTGGCAAGCTTTTTCTTGAAGAAGAAGATGAAGAAGAAGATAGAATATGATAAGTTATTCTTGAAAAGAATAATAAAATGAATACTTATCATCTTCTAACCTTGGTTAGGTGTAGAAAATAGACCATGGTTAGTAGGAATGGTTAGGGTTAAGGATGAAGACAAAATGGTCACTTTAGTCAAAGCTTCATGAAGCTTCAACAAGCTTCATGAAAGAAAGAAACCATTTTGTTTTTCTTTTATCTATTTCTCATAAAAGAATGGATAAATAAATAAGTGAATAACTCAAAACCCTAACCATTATCATAACCATGGTTTAATTCTTTGCACAAAGCCAAGTAAGTATGTATCATCAAACATGATACAATCAAGTGCACACAAAATATATCGCATATACAATGTGCACTTCAAGTGAGAAAATCCTTTTAAAATGAACCAATACTAGTTAATGCAAAGTAATATATCAAATATATAATTATACATTAAATCATTAAATCAACACTTGATTCAATGATCCGGTCATGTCGCACATAACCGACTAGTATCAAATGAATCGACTTATCGAATCAATCTTTGATTCGATAACTAGGTTATATCGCATACAACCAATCGAAACATTCATCGCGAGAATGAAATACAGTATCACATACACGCATTATTCTCGGTCCCGCACATATCTCATATGCGCTCCTATTTCGTTTCGCTTGAGCCAGGAAACCTCTGTGTAGGACTCTAAAGACTCGTCAATACCCCGGTAGCAGGTGATGATCATATCAAGCACCCACAAGCCGCAAGCGGTCTGCTAAACGTAACGGCCACCCGGGTATTGAGCGATCAGAAGATCGACGAGCTAGCCCGCTCACACTCCTGTGAATCCAACCAGCAACACTTACCGTACAGTCCGGTCTGTTCGTCTGATATGTCGCATATCAAGTCTAGGGGTGGTAAACGTCAGACCCCAATAACCGATAAGTCATGCCGATATGAGGCTCATAACGGGTCGAGAAACTACTGGTAACACTTACCAGCAAATCTCTGATCAGCCCTGGCCAGGGACTTCCCTGTTACGGCCAATCGAGCACAGCGCAACATCAACCCCCAATACCGGGAGAGACGAAATCCCTCCTATCGCTCATTGCCTCCATGTGACTCAGGACTGTACCCAAAGACCACCGTTTTGCACGCCCTCATGGACGTGGTAAGGTGGAGATCAAAGCACAGTGGGAATCACACAAGACTCTATGACGATCTCGGGTCTACAGACTAACCTGCACAAGTGTCACCTGAGAACTGCCATCTGACGTGAGGTATAATACCATCTGGGAGTTCTCGGCGAGTCCGTCCAGTGTACCCAGTCTCCACTGAGCACCCGTATACCATCTCTGATGTCAAACACCAATGGTTATGGGATCATCCATCGCCCATCTCATGGGTCGAGAAGCGTATACGCTAGTCTACACTGGTATATCGATGCCTCGTCTCGATACACCCACGACTAGGGACCTTGAAGGATGTACCTATAGACTACCATGTCCCCACTAGTATGATCCGCATCATAGTCCAGGTAGTCAAGTACACATCCTAAGGGCTTTACCAACATGTAACTACAAGACAGTTTAAAGAGACTAGTATACATGTTAAGATAAAGAGTAACCAGATAGCATACTATCATATCGAGCAAGAAAGTCATCTCTATATATGTCCAAGCATCCAATATAATATACATCATCTGTACAATACTGGCCTCTAGGGCATACATACAACTAACAATTTCAACCCGCAATTTCATGATTGAATCAAACCCACCCGCACGATCCTTGACAGAGGTCAACAAGGTCGTACGACTACCCTAATCCAATCGCATCTTATGCTTTACAGATAAGCACTAATCAGCTACCGCACACTACGCCTTGACAGAGGTCAACAAACGCAGCACGAATACTAAATAATTCTTATCTGAAATGACGGAGGGCTACGCGGGTTTTTCAGAAAACCTTTTGCGTAATGAACTTGATATCCTTGTAGAAACAAGTGATTTTTGAAAAAGGAGTGTTTTTAAGGCTTTTACTAGTTTCGCTAAAGGGGTCACTCCCGGTGAAGGGATCTCGGCTCTTTCCTTATCGAATAAGGTGCAGGATATTTCATAAATACCACTATGCAAAGCAAGAACTATATAAGCAATCAAAAACAAAACCGAGTGAGTTGTAGCATCTGCTAGTTTCGCTAAAGAGGTCACTTCCGGTGAAGGGATCTCGGCTCTTTCCTTATTGAATAAGGTGCTGGATATTCTATAAGGAATACCGCTATGCAAAGAAAAAACTAGAGCTACCCTTTTTGAAAATTTGATTCTACAACATATTTTAGGTTTATTTTCTTCCATTAATCTCATTAATGAAGTCCCATCATTTATGCTTCCTAAGCATCACAGAAGAAACGAAAATACAACGTACGCTTATGACATCCGCATTCGCCAAAGTGTCCCGTTATGCACCGTTAGGTTACTTAACTAACGGCATACCGGGGCGGGACTAGCGCAGGTGAAAAACATAAGCAACGTTTATTATATATCAACAATAATAAATCATTCGTCTCATGCATATAAAGTGATCACATTACAGAATATCGGCAGCAGAAGATAACATATGAAATATTGGATATACTAGGAGGTCCATGTTTTATTTTGAGCCTGTATAAAACACGGATTCCACGGTCGCGATGAATAGCCAAACCCACATCCCTAGACCCCTACGAGAGCGGCAAGCAACCCTACCAATTCTAGAGTTAGGAGACCCGGACTCGACTCCTCGAGATGGTCTCCTACTGGACTCTAGAACCCGGTTACTTGTGCTCCCCTCTTTGGGTCTATCCTAATGCAGAAAAGTAAATAATATACAACAATGGTGACATCATCCTCAACCCGGAAGTGCCCTAATAAAATAATATTACATACAATGAGTTTTACAAGAAAAAAAACTCTCATCTCACATAAAAACCCCGGCTATTCAAAACACGACGATCCAATATAACATATCACAGCACACATAACATCACATGTCATCAACGTAAGTAAATATGCGTATCACAATTGTCGTTGACATATAGCAACGAAAACGGTGATACACCACATATTACACTTACGGTCGCAGAAAAGAAAATGTCAAACTACAACATTTGGAATCTATAATCACCTTAGACATCATAAACCCGAAATATCATATATCTCGGATTTCATGCCTAACTATATGAATTCCACATATTGTATCACATTCCAGAAAATAGCTAGATGATGTTAAACATTCCGATCGAATTAACAAACACCCAAAATTTCCCAGAAGTTCAACCACTTGAGCGCAGTTTAAAAATACTCAGTACATGCCACAGTACCAATGAACCAGCCGTAGAAGAGCCAACCAATGCCTCACCTGTGGCGCCGCGGAACTACTACGAACCCTAGGGTTTGGCGGCGGTTCTTACGGTCACAGAATCGAGTTAGGATTTCGTTCTTCTAGAGGGTCCACCGCATTACTTGCATGATTTTAGAATGTTCTTTAACATGAAAAAAATCCAACTCTTGGAAAATTTCCACCAAGGGTTAAAGTGGGTATTTGATATCCGATCGAACTTTTTAACACCGTCTAAATAACCCGAAAACAAACTAGAATTACGAATACAAAACACTCTGAATAGCCAATGCATAAAGTTAACATCACATGCAAATTTAGCAAAAACTAGCAACACCTGAAATACCAAACCCCAAAGACCGTAACACACTACAAAATTCAACCCTGGACACCACCAAAAAACCGAGCAGGCCGTTTTCCTTGCTCTGTGGCCAGCTAAAATTCGAGGTCTGGGGTTCAATTTTATACTATATTCATCTTGCATCTCATACAACATTCTGCAGTTGTTTAAAAAAAATTGAACTCTCAGAAAATTTCGGCAGAAACTAGGGTTTAGAATCGAGTGTTTCAGAGTTGTTTCGGTTTCGTAATCCTACACAATCCGTCTAATTCTCTAGCTAGGCTCTGATACCACTGTAGGATTCCTAAGCACGACAGCAAGGTTTCGGGTGCCATCATCCATACCAAGTTAAAATTTTGCCATGCTAAAAGAACCCTAACTAAGGATGTTTAACTAGTGAATCATACGAAACGATATGCAAACAACTTTACTTCTAAGTGATTAGGGATTACAAGCTTTGTAGTCCTCTCCTTCACTTCTATAGCTCCAAATTGTGGTCCCTTCGCTGCGATCATCGAGCTCCCGGACTCTTGAGAGACTCCCCCAGGTGTATGATGCATGCTCGCTTGAAGTCTTCAAAATCCAAGATGATCTACTTCGAGGAAACACGAACTCAAGCTTTCACTTCACTAATATGGAATTAATGGAGCTAACACTCTAATTTAAATGGCTAGTATAAAAGAGGATGATGAAGTAGGAATTTTTCTCACTTTAGAATTCAATTTCTCACAATTATTCTTCTTTTTCTCAAGAGCTAGATAGCAAGAATGAGATGAAGGAAGAAGATGAAGTGAATGAGATGAGGTTAGAAATGCAACCTTGGGTTAGTTTATGTCATGGCTAACCCATGTAGAGAATAAACCATAGGCTAGGGTTAAAGGTTAGATTAAGAAATATCTTAAGTAAAAACAAAAGAGGTGGACTTTAGTCAATGTTCTACTAGCTTCCATGAAGCTCAACCATGACTAATTCCATATCATTTGTGAATTACTTAAAAAGATAAATAAAACCATAACATAAACCCTAGCATGGTATAAGTCTCATACATATATGTTTCATGTGTAACCTAGCATGACACATTAATATATATCACATATATATTTATGTGTGCTAAAGAAAATAATACAATAAATATATATCACATATATGTTAAATATATTCAAAAGTGAGAAAAAGAAATACTTAAGTGAGCATATATTAGTTAATGTAATTTAATATATCAAATATATAATTATACATTAAATTATTAAATCAACATTTGATTTAATAATCCGGCTATATCACATACAACCGAATAATATATAATGTATCATTTCATCGAATCAACACTTGATCCGATGTCCCGGTTATATCACATACAACCGGCCGATATCACATATCGCGAAAATAGAATACGGTATCACATAAACGTATCAATCTCGGTCCCGCACATATCACATATATGCTCCTACTCCTTTTCGTCTGAGCCAGGAAACCTCTGTGTGGGACTCTAAAGACTCGTCAATACGCCGGCAGTAGGTGATGATCATATAATACACCTACAAGCCACAAGCGGTCAGCTAAACGTAACGAGCACCCGGGTATTGAGCGATCAGAAGATCAATGTGCAAGCCTGCTCACACTCCTGTGAATCAAATCAGTAACACTACCGTACAGTCCGGTCTCTTCGTCTGATATGTCGCATATCCAGTCTAGGTAAACGTCAGACCCCAGTAACCGATAAGTCGTGTCGATGTGAGGCTTATAACGGGTCGAGAAACTACTGATAACACTTACCAGTAGATCTCTATATCATCCCTGGCCAGAGACTTCCACTTATAGCCAATCGAGCACAGCGTAACATCAACCCCCAATAACGGGAGAGACGAAACCCCTCCTATCGCTCATTGACTCCATGTGATTCGGGACTGTACCCAAAAACCACCGTTTTGCACGTTCTCATGAACGTGGTAAGGTGGAAATCAAAGCACAGTGGGAATCACACAAGACTCTATGACAAACTCGGGTCTACAGACTAACCTGTACCAGTGTCACCAGAGAACTGCTATCTGACGATAGGTATAATACCAACTAGGAGTTCTCGGCAAGTCCGTTCAGTGTACCCAGTCTCCACTGAGCACCCGTATACCATCTTTGATGTCAAACACCAATGTATGTGGGATCATCCATAGCCTATCATATGGGTCAAGAAGCGTATACGCTAGTCTACTCTGGAGTAAAAATGCCCTGTCTCGATACACCCTCGACTAGGAACAATTATAAGATATACTTGTGGACTACCTTGGCCTCACTAGTATGATCTCCATCATAATCCTCGTAGTCAAGTACACATCCTAAAGGCATTATCAACATGTGAGAGCAAGACAGTAACACAATACAAGTCAACATTTTAAGACAAAGAGCAATCAGATAGCATACTATCATATCGAGCAAGAAAGTCCTCTCTATATATATCCAAGCATCCACTATAATATACATCATATGTACAATAATGGCCTCTAGGGCATATACATAACTAACACCATCTTTGTACAACTTAGTCAGTCTTGTTCATTAATATGACCAAATCTAGAATGCCATAAGAAAACTTGGTTTGAATCTGGAGCCATTCTTTTGGGTGTGTTTTGGATGTTGATTGAGTATGTATATGCCATTTTCCAGTGTGCCAGACCCAATCAGTTCTTGATTTAGGTGAATGTTCATGACATTTCTTTCAATTGCAAAATTATATCCTTCACTAGATAACAAAGATACTGATATAATATTACATACTATACTGGGTACACAAAAACAGCTGTACAACACCAAAATTTGTCCACTTGTCAACCTCATGTGATAATCCCCTACTGCAACAGCATTAACGTTTGCTCCGTTGCCAACCCTGAGGGTCATATCACCTGCTTTTAGTACTCTACAGTTTCTTAGAGCCTGTAAAGAATTACAGATGTAAGAACCAGAACCAGTATTTAGTATCCATGATGTAGAGTTTACTGAAAAATGGTTTTTGATTACGAACACACCTGAAGCAGAAGCATCAGCTTGCTTCGTGTCCTTGCCTTTGGCTTTGAAAGAATTGCAATCTTTCTTCCAGTGCCCCTTCTTGTCACAGTAGTAGCACCCATCCTATTCTACTTTAACTCTCCCTGATTTGTTCGTTCCTTGCACCTTTTTGACACCTCCTTTCGGTTTGGTAGAGGTCTTCTTCTTTTTCCCCTTAACTTTTGCTTTGGATTTAGAAGAGGAAGATTCCACAACAATAAGAACAGATGTCTTCTCCTTTTTCAAGGAACTCTCCGCTACCCTTAACATGTTGAGGAGCTTTGGAAGATCAACTTCCATACCGTGCATGTTAAAGTTCAGCACGAACTGAGAGAAGGTGTGAGGAAGGGTATGTAGAATCAAGTCACTATATAACTCGTTCTCTAACACGCATCCCAGTTTTGCGAGTTTCTCAATGAGACTGATCATATTTAGAACGTGCTCTCCTACAGGTGATCTGGGAGCTAACCTCATCTAGAATAACTTCCTTGAGGTCTCGTACCTTGCGATACGAGAGTGCTCTCTATACAAATCCTTGAAATAGAGAAAAATGGATTTGATGTCCATATTCTCGTGTTGCTTCTGGAGTTCATTATTCATGGACGCCATGTCACGTCCCGAAAGTACGGAACATGACCGGCACTTAGGCTACGAACGTCTCAAGGCGTACGTGCTCTAAGTAAGCCGAGCCCAGAAATCCAAACCAAGAAGAGTAGTAGAGAGTAGGGAGAACCATATCAAAACAACCAGCTAGCAACATAATATACAACGCCTAAAGGCGGGGATCACAACAGAAAGAAAACTCCAACAATAAGAAATCCACAGAATATAACGTGCGACTCTAAGGTCGAAAGAATAACAACACTGGTCTCTATCTCAAATAAATACATGTTTGGTTGATGGAACTTCTAGATACAACTGAATATAATATACAATGTATAATGATGGGTACGATACAAATAACCCACCTACTAGCAAGTCACCTGAAAGAAGCTGTGCCCGCAAAGCCGTAATGAAACTCGTACGACAACACCTACAAGAAACTGGGGCACAACCGGAGTGAGTTGCCAACTCGTGAGTAGAAAAAGATCTATGAACAGAAATCGCATGTATGACGCAATCCTAGGTCATACGATCATAATATATAATCCTCAAATATATATAACCAGCAACCTATAACAATGGCTAGGGTAAATATCTAACCCAAGTATAATCCCATGTACCCGTGTCAGTGCATCAGGTGGCAATGTATCATATGAATGAGGTATGAATGCATGAAACAGAATGCATGTACTGAAGAAAACTGCTTTCATAAAGTTGTGAGATTACTGTATTTTTAAAATGAGGTATCATAATGAAATCAGCATACAACAGTGCCTAGCATCGGCACAAAACATAAATCTCAATATCTCGATATCTTTGTATCATAATCTATGTACCTCAATATCTCAAATCTCAATCTCTCAATCATAATATCCAGGGCGCCGTCAGTCCAGATCGGCCCCTACCATCCATCTGACTACGACGGTATCCTCCGGATATCCGACGTGTCGGGTAATATCACCGGTCGGTAGTGCTCCCCTGCCAGGCTCAACGCCATCTCCTGCGATTTTCTTGCCCCGGGGTACCGCACCGGGCCTACCATGTACCCGAAACGGTTCATCCGCCTCATCGAATTGGGTCTCGAAATCCATCAGCAAAACTCATGGTGGACGACTCATACATCATGGGAAAACCGCCTTTTTATTAAAAAGAGAAAGCAGTTTATATATGTTTTGCGGTTTTCCTCCAAATCCAGAAAATCTCATAGAAACCCGAATCCAAATCATCAATAGCATGTGAAATCATGAATATAAGCATGAGAATCCATGAATGCAGCATATAATGAGTAACAGTATGCATGAAGTGACAAGTAATAGCTACAATGTCAAGCTAACATATAAGACAAGCATGCTAATATCATGTCACTACTAGCTAACAAGCTAAATCAAGCAATAATATTTTCTAAGTGTTCGTGACATGTCAATTACCGATGAAGATGTGTGTGAGCCGGCAAATAAGTGTACGTGATACATACGCATCATCGGTAATGGTGCTGGTGTCCTAACAGCATGATATCAATAATGGAATATGGATCATAACAGTATGCAATGCAGAGCAACAATAATCATATGCGGGAGCTGAATGCTAAACACCATGAAAATTGAACAGCATCTAATGTCACAAGAGTCATATAGCTACACGCTATAAGGCTGAGCTAAAGCTAACAGTAGGCAAGGGAAACCGCCTAACCTCTGAGTCGATACATATATATATATATATATATATATATATACATATATAGTCGGTGATCCCGCCTCGATTATATCACATCCGATACCATATCTCTATAATCAGTTATTCCCAAATCAAGAGTGCGGATCAAACATCAAAACATAGCTCGTACGTAAATCCATCGTACGACATCCCCAAATGTGGGTACGGGTCAATATTATATTCGTCATATCATTCATCTGGTATTCTCTATATCAAATATCATGATCTGGGTACTGACCTACATCTAGTACAAAGCTAACATCATCACTATCATCATTATCTGAACACTGATCAACAGTCTCGTATGAATCGATATCATCAGCTCCTATCCTCTCAAGGAGTACACAATGCCTAAGGCAGCCTATCATAAATATCCTGTCATATCGTATCATATCCAATCTCGTATCATAATCACATGTCGATCATTTTATATATATGTGTCACTATTCCTATGGCATCATCATCCCAAAATCCGCTAAAGCATCACGACGTATCTCAACTATGAACTTTACCATATCACCGATATCATAACCTCAGAACAAACTCATCGACTCATCTCAAACCCATGTCTCATCCTCAAGTCTGTATATGAACACGAAGCCCCATACCTATGTGAACACATATCTATATGGAATCCCATAAGCACATATGGACAAGGATGTATGCAAGTATGTATGTGTGTATATGTATGTGTAGTGCACCCACTACCTAAGTTTTCGCGACACTAAATCATCCAAGTCCACCAATTATCCATCCTAAACATCAATAATTTCTCAAACAACATATAATAATTATAGGTGTGTATACGCATCCGTATACATCACTACGGACTGCGGGGGTGCTATACGCCATCCACCCGACTTCTCCCCGTAGATATAAATCTACTCACCTTGTTTTATGTGTGCCGGTGCCGATGTTGTTAGTTGTATGTATGCCCTAGAGGCCAGTATTGTACAGATGATGTATTTTATATTGGATGCTTGGACATATATAGAGATGACTTTCTTGCTCGATATAATAGTATGCTATCTGGTTGCTCTTTATCTTAACATGTACACTTGTCTCTTTAAACTGTCTTATAGTTACATGTTGGTAAAGCCCTTAGGATGTGTACTTGACTACCTGGACTATGATGCAGATCATACTAGTAGGGACATGGTAGTCCATAGGTACATCCTTCAAGGTCCCTAGTCGTGGGTGTATCGAGACGGGGCATCGATATACCAGTGTAGACTAGCGTATATGCTTCTCGACCCATGAGATGGGCGATGGATGATCCCATATCCATTGGTGTTTGACATCAGAGATGGTATACGGGTGGTCAGTGGAGACTGAGTACACTGGACGGACTCGCCGAGAACTCCCAGATGGTATTATACCTCACGTCAGATGGCAGTTCTCAGGTGACACTTGTGCAGGTTAGTCTGTAAACCCGAGATCGTCATAGAGTCTTGTGTGATTCCCACTGTGCTTTGATCTCCACCTTACCACGTCCATGAGGGCGTGCAAAACGGTGGTTTTTGGGTACAGTCCCAAGTCATATAGAGGCAATGAGCGATAGGAGGGGTTTCGTCTCTCCCGGTATTGGGGGTTGATGTTGCGCTGTGCTCGATTGGCCGTAACAGGGAAGTCCATGGCCAGGACTGATCAGAGTTTTGCTGGTAAGTGTTACCAGTAGTTTCTCGACCCGTTATGAGCCTCACATCGGCACGACTTATCGGTTATTGGGGTCTGACGTTTACCACCCCTAGACTTGATATGCGACATATCAGACGAACAGACCGGACTGTACTGTAAGTGTTACTGGTTGGATTCACAGGAGTGTGAGCGGGCTTGCTCGTCGATCTTCTGATCACTCAATACCCGGGTGGCCGTTACGTTTAGCAGACCGCTTGCGGCTTGTGGGTGCTTGATATGATCATCATCTGCTACCGGCGTATTGACGAGTCTTTAGAGTCCTACACAGAGGTTTCCTGGCTCAAGCGAAACGAAATAAGAGCGCATATGAGATATGTACGGGACCGAGAATAATGCGTGTATGTGATACCGTATTTCATTCTCGCGATGAATGTTTCGATTGGTTGTATGCGATATAACCTATTTATCGAATCATTGATTCGATAAATCGATACATTGAATACTAGTCAGTTATGTGCGACATGACCGGATCATTGAATCAAGTGTTGATTTAATGATTTAATGTATAATTATATATTTGATATATTACTTTGCATTAACTAGTATTGGTTCACTTTAAAAGGTTTTTCTCACTTGATGTGCACATTGTATATGTGATATATTTTTATGTACACTTGATTGTATCATTTTTGATGATACATGTTTACTTGAGTATGTGTAAGGATTAAACCATGGTTATGTAATGGTTAGGGTTTTTCTTTTCCTTACTTATTTATTTATTTATTTATTTTGGAAAAGATAAAAGAGAAAATGGTGGCTTTCTTTGTTTGTTGTTGAAGCTTCATGAAGCTTTGACTAAAGTGACCTTTTATTCTTCATGCTTAACCCTAACCATTCAAACTAACCATGGTCTTTTCTCTACACCTAACCAAGGTTAGGATATGATAAGTATTGATATTATTTTCATTTTAAAGCAACACTTATCATATTCTTTCTTCTTCATCATCATCTTTGACAAGAAGAAAAGCTTACTAGCTTTAATGGCATCTTGAGAAAAAGAGTGAGAAATCCAATTCTAAAGTGAACCCACCTCCTATTTCTTCACCCTCTACCTCTTGCCAAGTAGTATATGGTGTTTTCTTCACAAGTTTCACGACTTGGTGAAGTTGGAGCTCGATCTAGAGTTGCCTCGACGTAGATCATCTTCGGCATCGAAGCCGACGACCTAGCCCGCCCATTTCTCCGATGAAGCCGATGCTAGAGTCCGGGATCCGAAATGGACAGCGAGAGGACGTCTACGTGGAGCTAAGGAAATGGAGAACCGGATCTACAAAGGTTGTAGCCTCTTTCTTTTAGTTAATATGTTAACTAGTTTTACTTTTCGCCTAAACTCTAGTCAACGAATCCGTATTAGGGTTTCTCGGCACTTGTAAAATTTGAAATTGGCATGGTTGATGCCTTGTGAGACCTCATTAGTGTGCCTAGGAACCCTACAGATGTCGCCATTGCATATCCAACGCCTCGACGCCACGTGAGTACCTACAAGAATATCACACGCTAAAACACATGAAAACCATATCGGAAACCAAAATGGTGCACGCTATGCCCATAGGTAAAAACCTGTGGCCTCGCGTGGAATCACAGCCAATATCCCTCTGCTGTAGGCGTTCAAACGCCACCCGACAGAAACGAATCATCGAATACCAAAATCCACACGAAAACAAGTCGTAAATCATGCGCCAACTCAAGAAAATCAACCCAGATTCTACCCTGGTTGGAACCAGACAAAACTAGACATACCTAGGGTCAAGTTTACAGGTAAAAGAGCCGTGCACGCAAAACGAGGGGGTTCCGTACTGCTCTGGCCGCAAATTGCGGCCATAGGGAATATATCTGCGGCCAAGAAATTGAGGTGGGGGCTAGGGTTTTGGGTGTTGGTTCCTATCTACCTGCACGTCTCACTGCCAAGTCAATTTTATTTTAGGGTTCCCGGGGTGAAAGCAGATCTCAGAAAGGTCACAAAATCGACAAAAACGCTAAATTACACCGATTCTAAACTTTCAGGTGTGACACTGGAATCTGAGGTAATCTTGGTTACAATGGTCTCAAATACACCTAATAAGGTTACCCTAGCAATCAAAACCATCACTTGGCCACATCTCACTCAAAATCACTAAACTAGCACTAAACTACATAGCAAACACTAAATTTTCAGCTAAATAACCATATATTTGCAAGCTAGAAGTCGGGTTAAGGGGTTATACCTCTGGATATCCTAAGATATAGGAGAAGAGAGGAAGAAGAGGGATGGTTGCTGCTGGAGAGTTGCTGCAGTTGCTCCTGTAGCAGCTGCTGCTGATGTTGCTGTTTTTACTGATGCTGAAGCTGTTATCTGGGCTGAAGTTGCTTGCTGCAATTTGTTGTGGTGGTTTTGTAGTTGGGGTATTGTGTTGGTGTGTCTGATGAAATTGGAGTTTTCTTTGGATAGTGTAGAGGCTGTTCTTGCTGCTGTTGCAGCTGATGTAATTGGGGTTGAAGTGCTGGGCTGATGTTGTTTTGTTGCAGCAGAAGATTTTGTTGCTTCTGTGGTTGCTATATATTTTTGAATGAGGCTGTTGTTGTTACAATGGGCTGAAATGTGTTGAGTTGATGCATGGTTTCAGCAGTTGATGTAGCTGCAGGTGCAGGGGGCTGTTTTGTGGCTGAAGTAACTGCTGATGGGTTGATATGGGGCTGAAGTGTGCTGATGATGCTACTGCTGCTGCAGCTGAAGTGTTGGGGTGGCTGATGTGATAAATTGGGGCTGATGTTGAGTAGATGTGAGGGTGTAGATATGGGGCTATGATGTTGCAGCTTGTAGCAGCAGCTAGGGGGCTGATGTGTGGGTGAAGGGACCTGATGCAGCCGCTGCTGGAGTGTTCTGATGTCTTCACTTGGAGGCATTATCATTTGAGAGGGAGGGAAGAACACAAGGGATAATGAAATGGGATGGAGCATGGCACACCCTAGCCACCTCTCTCTCTCCCTCAAGTTAATACACAACCACTATGGCTTACTCTCTCTCTCCCTACACAAGTCAACCCCAACCTAATCACCTTTAGACAAAGCTAACAACCCTCAAATAACCCCACTAACCTAACCAATTGGTTCAACCCACCATGGTCATCTAACACGGTTCAACCCTAGGCTTAACATGAGTCCAAAACATGAAACAAGTATGACAAGTGTAGGAAATGTTATGTGCATATTTTTGCACAAAAAGCCAAAAATCCCATTAGCGATTTTTAATCGCGGTTAACACCAAAATAGCATTTACGTTACCATAAAAGCTTAAAAATGATATATTTCCACCAAATACCCTATTTTAGAGTTTCCAAAATTATCTCCGGAATTTTCACCGTTTATCGGTATTTTATTATACCGACTATTAAAATATCCATTAAAAATTAATATTAAATTATGAAAATTCCCAAAAATAATATTTTTTTTTTGAAATGTTACAGTCTTCCCCCCTTAAAGAAATTCGGTCCCCGAATTTAAATTTAAACCCCCAAATTTTAAAACATTTTAATAAAATTTTAAAATTGCGGCCATAGGGAATATATCTGCGGCCAAGAAATTGAGGTGGGGGCTAGGGTTTTGGGTGTTGGTTCCTATCTACCTGCACGTCTCACTGCCAAGTCAATTTTATTTTAGGGTTCCCGGGGTGAAAGCAGATCTCAGAAAGGTCACAAAATCGACAAAAACGCTAAATTACACCGATTCTAAACTTTCAGGTGTGACACTGGAATCTGAGGTAATCTTGGTTACAATGGTCTCAAATACACCTAATAAGGTTACCCTAGCAATCAAAACCATCACTTGGCCACATCTCACTCAAAATCACTAAACTAGCACTAAACTACGTAGCAAACACTAAATTTTCAGCTAAATAACCATATATTTGCAAGCTAGAAGTCGGGTTAAGGGGTTATACCTCTGGATATCCTAAGATATAGGAGAAGAGAGGAAGAAGAGGGATGGTTGCTGCTGGAGAGTTGCTGCAGTTGCTCCTGTAGCAGCTGCTGCTGATGTTGCTGTTTTTACTGATGCTGAAGCTGTTATCTGGGCTGAAGTTGCTTGCTGCAATTTGTTGTGGTGGTTTTGTAGTTGGGGTATTGTGTTGGTGTGTCTGATGAAATTGGAGTTTTCTTTGGATAGTGTAGAGGCTGTTCTTGCTGCTGTTGCAGCTGATGTAATTGGGGTTGAAGTGCTGGGCTGATGTTGTTTTGTTGCAGCAGAAGATTTTGTTGCTTCTGTGGTTGCTATATATTTTTGAATGAGGCTGTTGTTGTTACAATGGGCTGAAATGTGTTGAGTTGATGCATGGTTTCAGCAGTTGATGTAGCTGCAGGTGCAGGGGGCTGTTTTGTGGCTGAAGTAACTGCTGATGGGTTGATATGGGGCTGAAGTGTGCTGATGATGCTACTGCTGCTGCAGCTGAAGTGTTGGGGTGGCTGATGTGATAAATTGGGGCTGATGTTGAGTAGATGTGAGGGTGTAGATATGGGGCTATGATGTTGCAGCTTGTAGCAGCAGCTAGGGGGCTGATGTGTGGGTGAAAGGACCTGATGCAGCCGCTGCTGGAGTGTTCTGATGTCTTCACTTGGAGGCATTATCATTTGAGAGGGAGGGAAGAACACAAGGGATAATGAAATGGGATGGAGCATGGCACACCCTAGCCACCTCTCTCTCTCCCTCAAGTTAATACACAACCACTATGGCTTACTCTCTCTCTCCCTACACAAGTCAACCCCAACCTAATCACCTTTAGACAAAGCTAACAACCCTCAAATAACCCCACTAACCTAACCAATTGGTTCAACCCACCATGGTCATCTAACACGGTTCAACCCTAGGCTTAACATGAGTCCAAAACATGAAACAAGTATGACAAGTGTAGGAAATGTTATGTGCATATTTTTGCACAAAAAGCCAAAAATCCCATTAGCGATTTTTAATCGCGGTTAACACCAAAATAGCATTTACGTTACCATAAAAGCTTAAAAATGATATATTTCCACCAAATACCCTATTTTAGAGTTTCCAAAATTATCTCCGGAATTTTCACCGTTTATCGGTATTTTATTATACCGACTATTAAAATATCCATTAAAAATTAATATTAAATTATGAAAATTCCCAAAAATAATATTTTTTTTTTGAAATGTTACAGTCTTCCCCCCTTAAAGAAATTCGGTCCCCGAATTTAAATTTAAACCCCCAAATTTTAAAACATTTTAATAAAATGTCCAAACCAACGGGGCTCCGGAATCATCAATACATAAAAGGCATCATAGCGCAATACATGCGCATGAGTAACGAGCAGATAACTCGAAATCAAAACTCCGTCAAGCATCTTGCAATCATCGGAGTCAGGGCAAAATACGAATGCCAAATCCAAAGCAAAACCGATATGCTATAAATCGGAACTATACATGTAAATATCAAATCTGTACATGTGAATATCTGAAGGAAATGCATGCCAAAATTCTTTAAAGTCGATGTACAATGCACATAACACTGCACAGTAGCGGGCGTCTCTATAAGAAAATAGCCATATACGTATGTATTTTTTGTTTAGTATGCGCGATCCGCCGTTTTAAAAACAATTTCAGAAGGGTTCCCTGGTTAAAACGTTTCGTGTCATATCGGACACGTATATAAATAATGAGACTATAGCTCGTTTTTGGAAATCCCTTTGAAATCTATCAGTGCATGCAAAATATATCCAGGCACTGTCCTCTGACTAGTCCTGCTCAGTACGAAAACACATAGCAAATATCATAAAACGTACTGCTCCATAGAAATCAATCCAAAAGTGCATATGAAAACCCTGTGCGTCCGGTGCGCACGGAAATCAAAATCCAAACATGTGCAAAGCAGGTGCACAAAATGACATCAGGGTGCAACGGGTGTGCACGAAGCATCTGTCATGGGCCAGTGTGTGCCTGACAGCAAAATCAGGTGCATCTGACATGCACGAAAAATCCCGATTTAGTGCATCTGGTGTGCGCCAAATCGCATCTCATAACCTGCGCCCAACATGCGCTAAAAATCCAAATCCGGTGCATCCATCATGCACGAAATCATGAAATCCAATATCAAGCGCCGAACATGCGCAAATCCAATCAGGTGCATAAAATGCACAAAACAAATATCGAGCATCACCATCAAAATCGAAGTCCAGTGCATCCAAGTGCACAAAATACATATCACTGCACTGCAAGCATATGTGAACTATACCGAGTGCAAAACCCAAATCATGTGCGTGCATACGCACGAAATCAACTCACATGTATGAAACCCATGAAGTCATTAACATGTGAAACCAAGGCACGAAAACGATATCAAGTGCAATAACTGGGCAAAAATCGTAAATACTCAGTAAGTACAACCATGGTGCATGAAAACACATATCATGAAACCCAATCATCACAATCAGTCATGCGAATAGATCGTCAAAATACTGAAATCAAGTATGGCGGAATAGTTCCGCTCAAGCGCATCCTCCAAGAATCTCTGGCCAATTGTCGTGATTACTCATAGCATATCTCGTCGACGATCCTGAACTCTGGCCTACTGGTGTGCGTAATATGACCACTCCTGGGTCCAAGTCTTCTCTGTAGATTACCAAGCTCACGATCCATCGGCTCATCGGCCCTGTCAGACGTGCTAACGGGGATGATTCCGTTCTGGCACTTCTCTGGTCATCTTTCGGTCAATCATCGCGACCACTTGCAAAGCAGCATGTCACTGGCGTCGGCCTCTGGCTCTCTGAATGTACGTAACACATCTGATCCTGGGTGCAAGTATCATTGCAGCAGTGTCCTGGAAGGAATCATGCTCAAGGTCTCTTCTGATCTCGCCTATGTCGAACTGTACGGAGGCTGGTACTCTTGCATAAACTCTTCTTGCTTAATGGACATCTGCGTCCTTAGCACCACATTCTCTCAAAAATTGGTCTCATCCCAATGCCTCTGTAAGCATATTAGGTCTCTGGTCTCGACGGGAAGTAATAACAACTCGTCAGCGTCTCGCACGAACCTCTCGTCCCGCTTGTCTGTATCATCGTCCACTTCGACGTCACGTCTCTATCTGCGCACTGCAACGTTCTCGGCTATGATCAATCCGAAGTCTCTCTCAAATCTATTTTCTGCCGAATTGCCCGGAAGCCATCATCCTTTACTGGAGCTAATTCTTGTTCCGGAACGGCTGCATACTCATCGCGACTCCTTCTGGAAGGTATATCTGTGCGCATCGCATCTCTGATGTCGGCGGAGTGGAACGTCATCTCATCCAGATCTGGTACGAACCTCTTACTCCACTTTTCTCTAATGCCGACTGCTTCGGACTCGTCTCGTCGCGGCTGCATGGACTGAGCTCCAACGGCTATCCTCATATCTGGAGTCTCCCAAGAAATGCATCTCATTACCTAGCATCCGAATTAAGTCGTGCCATCCGATCGATTTGTCGAAACCTCATAATCCCCAAGGGCTCAACATCTTAGGTACAGTATAATAGTATCGAGTACATACCACAGCATCGGTGTCCAGCCGTAGAAGGGCAAACCCAAGCCTCACTAATGGCGCCGCAGAACTGCCGCAAACCCTAAGGTTCAAAGGCTTTCACACGGTCATTATGTCGAGTTAGGGTTTCATTCTTCTAGAGGGACCATAGAATTGCCTGCATGTCTTTCTGAATACTTTAAACTTGGAATAATAGGTTTCTGACATTCGACCGTCTCTGTCGACTCTCAACGTCTCCGCGTGAAGTCGTCTCTAGCTGGAATCAATCTATCTGATGACCTCGCATCGGGGTAGCGAACGATCCACATGTCCTAGTCATTCATCTTTGGTGACTAGCGATCTTCTATCATCTCTTAGTACAATCTCGTACTGCAATAGCTCCAACATCTAGGGCGATATCTCGTTGTTCGCAGCAATAGCTGGCTCACTCATCTGCATGCTGGACAGTGCCTCAATCCTCATGAATAAGCCATCCGTCAACGGTCATCAAAATCTGGATGTCCTCTGTCAGTGGCTCAATCCTCTGGTGCTGATCTACACGTCCGAGTAATCTCATACAGCAATCCATCCAACGCTCGTGGCGTGAAAACACAGTAAAAAGACACATCTCTACAATCGTGTGTCGCCGGAATCACGCCCTGGTCAGTCCTCATTCGTGACGAGCTCATACTGACTGCAACTCTAGCCGTAGCTCTCCCTGCCCGTAATCGTGGCAGCAAAACCATACTGGTACCGATGAGGCTAGATCAGGAATGAATATGATACTGAACAAAGAAATGTACATCCTAAGGCTTCTTAAGTGGAGTGGCGTATCGTAAACATGCCGCGGAACATACCAACGATACGTCACTCTACTTTAGTCACTTATTCCATCAACCAAGGGTCATCCTACGCTCAGAAGGTAAAACCTAACGCTTTGATACCAACTTTGTCACGTCCCGAAAGTACGGAACATGACCGGCACTTAGGCTACGAACGTCTCAAGGCGTACGTACTCTAAGTAAGCCGAGCCCAGAAATCCAAACCAAGAAGAGTAGTAGAGAGTAGGGAGAACCATATCAAAACAACCAGCTAGCAACATAATATACAACGCCTAAAGGCGAGGATCACAACAGAAAGAAAACTCCAACAACAAGAAATCCACAGAATATAACGTGCGATTCTAAGGTCGAAAGAATAACAACACTGGTCTCTATCTCAAATAAATATATGTTTGGTTGATGGAACTTCTAGATACAACTGAATATAATATACAATGTATAATGATGGGTATGATACAAATAACCCACCTACTAGCAAGTCACCTGAAAGAAGCTGTGCCCGCAAAGCCGTAATGAAACTCGTACAGCAACACCTGCAAGAAACTGGGGCACAACGGGGGTGAGTTGCCAACTCGTGAGTAGAAAAAGATCTATAAACAGAAATCGCATGTATGACGCAATCCTAGGTCATATGATCATAATATATAATCCTCAAATATATATAACCAGCAACATATAACAATGACTAGGGTAAATATCTAACCCAAGTATAATCCCATGTACCCGTGTCAGTGCATCAGGTGGCAATGTATCATATGAATGATGTATGAATGCATGAAACAGAATGCATGTACTGAAGAAAACTGCTTTCATAAAGTTATGAGATTACTGTATTTTTAAAATGAGGTATCATAATGAAATCAGCATACAACAGTGCCTAGCATCGACACAAAACATAAATCTCAATATCTCGATATCTCTGTATCATAATCTCTGTACCTCAATATCTCAAATCTCAATGTCTCAATCATAATATCCAGGGCGCCGTTAGTCCAGATCGGCCCTTACCATCCATCTCATGACTACGACGGTATCCTCCGGATATCCGACGTGTCGGGTAATATCACCGGTCGGTAGTGCTCCCCTGCCAGGCTCAACGACATCTCCTGCGATCTTCTTGCCCCGGGGTACTGCACCGGGCCCACTATGTACCCGAAACGGTTCATCCGCCTCCTCGAATCGGGTCTCGAAATCCATCAGCAAAACTCATGGTGGACGGCTCATACATCATGGGAAAACCACCTTTTTATTAAAAAGAGAAAGCAGTTTATATATGTTTTGCGGTTTTCCTCCAAATCCAGAAAATCTCATAGAAACCCGAATCCAAATCATCAATAGCATGTGAAATCATGAATATAAGCATGAGAATCCATGAATGCAGCATATAATGAGTAACAGTATGCATGAAGTGACAAGTAATAGCTACAATGTCAAGCTAACATATAAGGCAAGCATGCTAATATCATGTCACTACTAGCTAACAAGCTAAATCAAGCAATAATATTTTCTAAGTGTTCGTGACATGTCAATTACCGATGAAGATGTGTGTGAGCCGGCAAATAAGTGTACGTGGTATATACGCATCATCGGTAATGGTGCTGGTGTCCTAACAGCATGATATCAATAATGGAATATGGATCATAACAGTATGCAATGCGGAGCAACAATAATCATATGCGGGAGCTGAATGCTAAACACCATGAAAGCTGAACAGCATCTAATGTCACAAGAGTCATATAGCTACACCGCTATAAAGCTGAGCTAAAGCTAACAGTAAGTAAGGGAAACCGCCTAACCTCTGAGTAGATACATATATATATATATATATATATACATATATAGTCGGTGATCCCGCCTCGATTATATCACATCCGATACCATATCTCTATAATCAGTTATTCCCAAATCAAGAGTGCGGATCAAACATCAAAACATAGCTCGTACGTAAATCCGTCGTACGACATCCCCAAATCTGGGTATGGGTCAATATTATATTCGTCATATCATTCATCTGGTATTCTCTATATCAAATATCATGATCTGGGTACTGACCTACGTCTAGTACAAAGCTAACATCATCACTATCATCATTATCTGAATACTGATCAACAGTCTCGTATGAATCGATATCATCAGCACCTATCCTCTCAAGGAGTACACAACGCCCAAGGCGGCCTATCATAAATATCTTGTCATATCGTATCATATCCAATCTCGTATCATAATCACATGTCGATCATTTTATATATATGTGTCACTATTCCTATGGCATCATCATCCCAAAATCCGCTAAAGCATCACGACGTATCTCAACTATGAACTTTACCATATCACCGATATCATAACCTCAGAACAAACTCATCGACTCATCTCAAACCCATGTCTCATCCTCAAGTCTGTATGTGAACACGTAGTCCCATACCTATATGAACACATATCTATATAGAATCCCATAAGCACATATGGACAAGGATGTATGCAAGTATGTATGTGTGTATATGTATGTGTAGTGCACCCACTACCTAAGTTTTCGCGACACTAAATCATCCAAGTGCACCAATTATCCATCCTAAACATCAATAATTTCTCAAACAACATATAATAATTGTAGGTGTGTATACGCATCCGTATACATCACCACGGACTGCGGGGGTGCTATACTCCATCCACCCGACTTCTCCCCGTAGATATAAATCTACTCACCTTGTTTTATGTGTGACGGTGCCGATGTCGCCATTGCATCTCCAACGCCTCGACGCCACGTGAGTACCTACAAGAATATCACACGCTAAAACACATGAAAACCATGTCGGAAACCAAAATGGTGCACGCTATGCCCATAGGTAAAAACCTGTGGCCTCGCATGCAATCACAGCCAATATCCCTCTGCCGTAGGCGTTCAAACGCCACCCGACAGAAACGTATCATCGAATACCAAAATCCACACGAAAACAAGTCGTAAATCATGCGCCAACTCAAGAAAATCAACTCAGATTCTACCCTGGTTGGAACCAGACAAAACTAGACATACCTAGGGTCAAGTTTACAGGTAAAAGAGCCGTCCACGCAAAACGAGGGGGTTCCCTACTGCTCTGGCCGCAAATTGCGGCCAGAGGGAATATATCTGCGGCCAAGAAATTGAGGTGGGGGCTAGGGTTTTGGGTGTTGGTTCCTATCTACCTGCACGTCTCACTGCCAAGTCAATTTTATTTTAGGATTCCCGGGATGAAAGCAGATCTCAGAAATGTCACAAAATCGACAAAAACGCTAAATTACACCGATTCTAAACTTTCAGGTGTGACACTGGAATCCGGGGTAATATTGGTTACAATGGTCTCAAATACACCTAATAAGGTTACCCTAGCAATCAAAACCATCACTTGGCCACATCTCACTCAAAATCACTAAATTAGCACTAAACTACATAGCAAACACTAAATTTTCAGCTAAATAACCATATATTTGCAAGCTAGAAGTCGGGTTAAGGGGTTATACCTTTGGATATCCTAAGATATAAGAGAAGAGAGGAAGAAAAGGGATGGTTGCTGATGGAGAGTTGCTGCAGTTGCTCCTGTAGCAGCTGCTGCTGATGTTGCTGTTTTTACTGATGCTGAAGCTGTTATCTGGGCTGAAGTTGCTTGCTGCAATTTGTTGTGGTGGTTTTGTGGTTGGGGTATTGTGTTGGTGTGTTTGATGAAATTGGAGTTTTCTTTGGATAGTGTAGAGGTTGTTCTTGCTGCTGTTGCAGCTGATGTAATTGGGGTTGAAGTGCTGGGCTGATGCTGTTTTGTTGCAGCAGAAGCTTTTGTTGCTGCTGTGGTTGCTATATATTTTTGAATGAGGCTCTTGTTGTTACAATGGGCTGAAATGTGTTGAGTTGATGCATGGTTTCAGCAGTTGATGTAGCTGCAGGTGCAGGGGGCTGTTTTGTGGCTGAAGTAACTGCTGATGGGTTGATATGGGGCTGAAGTGTGCTGATGATGCTACTGTTGCTGCAGCTGAAGTGTTGGGGTGGCTGATGTGATGAAATTGGGGCTGATGTTGAGTAGATGTGAGGGTGTAGATATGGGGCTATGATGTTGCAGCTTGTAGCAGCAGCTAGAGGGCTGATGTGTGGGTGAAGGGACCTGATGCAGCCGCTGATGGAGTATGCTGTTGTCTTCACTTGGAGGCATTATCATTTGAGAGGGAGGGAAGAACACAAGGGATAATGAAATGGGATGGAGCATGGCACACCCTAGCCACCCCTCTCTCTCCCTCAAGTTAATACACAACCACTATGGCTTACTCTCTCTCTCCCTACACAAGTCAACCCCAACCTAATCACCTTTAGACAAAGCTAACAACCCTCAAATAACCCTACTAACCTAACCAATTGGTTCAACCCACCATGGTCATCTAACATGGTTCAACCCTAGGCTTAACATGAGTTCAAAACATGAAACAAGTATGACAAATGTAGGAAATGTTATGTGCACATTTTTGCACAAAAAGCCAAAAATCCCATTAGCGATTTTTAATCGCGGTTAACACCAAAATAGCATTTACGTAACCATAAAAGCTTAAAATGATATATTTCCATCAAATACCCTATTTTAGAGTTTCCAAAATTATCTCCGGAATTTTCACCGTTTATCGGTATTTTATTATACCGACTATTAAAATATTCATTAAAAATTAATATTAAATTATGAAAATTCCCAAAAATAATATTTTATTTTATTTTTTTTGAAATGTTACACGTCAGCACGATGCACTTAGCTTTCTCGCAATCCAGGTCCCACGTTTTGCGGACCTCGATGTCCGCAATTTAGGAATCTGGTCTGGGACAGGGGGAGCAATACTTGTGAAGACATATGCTACTTCATAAGCAAGTACAATGTTGACGTTCCTCAGCCAACCTTTATAGTTTAGCCCAGTCAGTGTATTTTTTTCAAGTAGTAATTTAAGTTCCGTCATGGTTGCTGCCAGAGAGAGAAAAGAAACACTCAGCGTATGCTCATGCAAGATTAGATTGGTTTATTATCTTATCTAATCAGGATGGCTCCCACTGTTTTCTCGAATTCTCCATTAAACCTTAAAAGGAGAACTATTCGGGATCATTTGCACTTTACAAGTTCGCTAACCGTTCAGCCAGGTTGGTGGTTAGCTAATTGTGAAGTGAGAAGTATCTCCCAAGAGTAATCCTACTCATCAGTAGGATCAGGATCCAACTATCATTGCGTGACAACCTAGATGGAAGCCACTCTAGTCACCAGACTCCAGAAGGTATGCTAAATCTGCAAGTTTCCTTTGTGTTTGAAACTCCCGATATGATTTTTGCCCCAAGCTCTTATGATCTAAGGCCAACAACTCATAAGATGCAAGTCAAGTTATCCTAATTAATTTAGACCCACCCGCACTCGCCCTTGACGAAGGCCAACAAGATGGCTGTACAACTGTCCTAAACCAATGCATCTATCTATGCTACAAACAAGCAACACACCGCTACCATTCACTATGCCTTGACGAAGGCCAACAAACATAGTATGAATATGATGTGCTACTCATTTGAAACGACAGAGAGCTACGGCTGGTTTATGGAGAAAACCTTGAACGTAATGAACTTGATATCGTTAAGGGAATGATAGCTTAGATACGGAGTGGTTCAAACTCCGCCTTTTAAACGAGTGTTTTGAAAAAAACCGACTGGGTTTTCAAAATGTTCCAACAACATCTTTTTAGGTTTCTTATCTTGCATTAATGAGAATTAATGTGGTCCCATCATTTAATTCATCTTGTTCTTCTTGAGAGGTATTGTGTGAATTGTGCAGGAAAAGAAGACGGACAGATTCAGATCTGGAAAATCCCAGTGAACAAATCAAGAAACAGAAAATCTCAACAAACAGGAGAGAATCCAAACAACACAGAGAAATATTTTGGAGATCCAAACGAACTAAACCGCCGCGGAACCGCGGCAGATTTAGGGGTTTGACCGCGGAACCGCGGTCAACCAGTGACGTCAGCATCCCAAAACTTCTCTGTGAGTATTTTATCCTCTCTTCTACCCTCTGAACTCAACTAAAAATTTTTCCTGCAGGGTTCTTTGCGCAAAATCTTTCTCCCTCTCCAATAAATTGTTTCTGTGCAGGATTCTTTGCGCTACAAAATAATTTTTTTTTGAAAGTGTTTTAGATTTTTGGTGTGTTAATTGCTTTGCATATTTAAAACGGACTTTTAAGGGGCTATAACACCAATCAAGATTGGGTGGGAATTTCATTACCCTTCCTAAGACCTCAGAAATCACAAAAAGCATTTTTGCATCAACCCTCGAGTTAATAAAAAAAAATATTAGACTCAGCTAATAAGGACTGTCGTGCTCAATAGGACAAAAGAAAAGTTATAGGCATTGGTCGTTTATCTAAACCATACTTTGTGGTGCCTAAGGCTAGACAAGTAGGAAAGGTAATTTTAAAAGGCCCGTCTCACGGTGATTTGTGAGCAGATCCCTCCTTTCTTTACTTGTGCTTACCTGGCCACAATTGGCGGTGAAGAGGCGATTTGAGGATCTCACAACTTGCCTTTTGGAACAGTTAGGAGCAGTCTAGTTGACTTAGGAGACCCTAGCTCTAGGCTTGATTGTGCATGCTTATATTGTGACTGTTTGAAAGTGTGTAGTAGTCCGTAAAAATTTTGCAAAAACACTTTCTAAAAAAAAGAAAAAAAAATACTTTCAAAAATTTCAAAACTCCAAAAACAAACAATTTTTTTTAATAAAAAAAATTTTAAAAAAAAACCCATCACATTCTTTTTTTTTCCTTTCTTACATCATGGGTACCCCACCTCACAAAACTCTTACCGAACTTTGGTACCCTCATCCAAACATTGCTTCCTACGCGTATTGTTTTGGTCGAATTACGGACGACCCCTCCATGCCCAAAATTTCTTTGAAAGATCGAATAGACGCGTCTAGGAGAAACAGTTGGACTCCGCAACCCACCTTATATCAATCATTTCAACCTTCACCACCTTTTTACGTTGATACTCCCTCTTCGAGTCCTGTTGTAACTCCGAAACCTATATCTATTGCTGAACATATTGAACAATCTCGTAACCGATCTTTCACTCCTTTCAACACTTTCAGTTCTTGGGATCAACAAGTCCATTCACCTTTTTATCCAAATGTTGATCCTACTCCTGTCCAACCATTCAATTCCTACCAATCCTATCCGACTTTCGCACCTTCCCTAGACGTTGCTTCTACACAGCCATTTGGGAGTTTCCAGTATCCAAACAACTTTGAATCTTTTACTAAAACCCCTTCACAACCCATGTCTAGTCTGGAACAATCGTTAGAAGCTTATATTGTAGCGACAAACCAACAGATGAGGAATCTGGATGCGTCCATTGCCGCCCTTAATTCATCAAGACAACCTAGTGAACCGGTAGCTAGTTTCCAACTATCTCTAAATTTTCCAATGTATGATGAGGCGGTAGGACAGATTGAGAATTTGAGTGAAGAGAGTGAGCTGTGCACCCTTCCAAATCAAACCTACCAATCCCCAATTGAATCCCACAACTCCGGTTTTGAATGTCTATCAAGTGTCCCAAATGATTCACCAGTTGAAAATAAAACGTTTAATGAGTTGTGCCACTTTGTAGTGCTTGATTTGCCAGATTGTGAAGGGTCCCTTTCGAGTGAAACCATCACCAATCCTTTTGACCTCTACACCTCCAATCTAGAACCTGAATTGATAAATATCCATGCTTTTGATGAGGTGTCTTAAAAAATTGATTTTCACTTGATTGAGGATATTGACGCAGGGAATAATTTGGATGATGAACCCGCAGATTTGGCCGAGTTTTTCTCTCCAATTCATCATCCTGAATCATTAAATGTTTTTCCCGAACTTCATATGCGTCTTGATTTTGATGAGAACGGCATGGATAAGCTAAATTTTGAGGAGAATATTGAGGAAATTATTGAGGATAAACCAGTTTTGTTTGATGAGTTGGATTTTCCAATTCATCCCGTTCTTTCCAATGACTGTGTACACCCTCCTGAACCTTTAACTGTGACCCTTCCTAAATCACTCCCCTTCGTCCTTTCCATCGTTCCGACCACGCACGAGACCGTATCCCTTTCATTTTCAATGTCTGGTTTACCAAGTTCGACGTACCCATGTTTTCTTACGAACCTTGAGGGATTTAACCTCATTTCTCAGTAGGTTGATAGATTAGCACAATCGCTCTTTACACATCGGTCATTACAAAATGTGCTAATTTATACACTCCATCTCCACCCTCAAGTTCGTATTCAACTTCTTTCTCCCACTTTCTCTGGTTCTTCTTCTAATCTTCCGTTAATGATATCGAGTGTTAATGAATCACAATCCGATATTTTGAGTTTGATAATTCTAGGAAAACAACTTGATTTAGACTCTTTTGAAAATAAGGTAAATGAGCCTTACGACTATCCTACCTTCATAATTTTTGAACAATCAAGTGTGTTGAATTCTGGCGTGACACTTATTGACATTGAAACGTTCAATCGAACCTTCGATGAGAGTTTTGAAGAACTTTTTGTTGACGAACTTGCATTCCTAAATGACACGGATTTTGTGATTAATCAACCTCCACCTGAAGAAGTCGAACCACCACCATTTCTTTTTCCCTTCCGCCATTCCTTTCCTCCACCGAGACCGTATACTGCTTCTATCTCCACATGGTCTCGTGTGTTTCTCATTTCTTTTCTCTACACTCTATTCTTTCACCAACCACACCATTATAACGATAAAATTTTTGAATGGTTGGTGCTAACCTTTGGCCTGTGTAAGGCCTTGTATAACTTGATACTTTGTTTTTTCTCCCCCCTAACTCTGAACTTTAACGCTTAAACAGTGGAAACACTGTTTCACTTAAGTTTGGGAGGAACCTTTTTGTGTATATATATTTTGTGTTCTTTTTCTGTTAATAATTAAAAATAAATAAACAGGGGAGTGCCAACAATTTTGACCCTCTTGGTGTAGCCTGACAGTGATGACACTTTCAAGTTTAAGTTTGGGGGTGTGCTCGGTAAGTTTTCTTCCTTCGCATTCATGTGTATATTTTTGCATTTGCATACTTATTTTAAAACCCATAAAAATTGAAAAATTTTAAAAATTGAAAAATTCAATTTTGGCCATTATTGACTTAAGTTTGACAAGACGGTTAACTAGCTAGGAAAAACTAGATCCTAGACTTAGTAAATTAAAAACCCTAAAAATAACCTTTCTTAAAATTTAACGATAGAAAATATATGTCCTTGTGGTTTACTTAGAAATATGCAAATTTTGAGTTCATTTCTTGGGCTAAGTCAAAATAAAGGAAGAGTATTGAAATTTTTATTGAAGTGTAAGTCTGAAAAATAATTCCTAAGTTTAAGTCTAAATCCTGAAAATATATACCCTACAACTTGCACAAACACGAACCTTGAAACTTGGAATAGTAGAGAATATCTTGAAATACTCTTGTCTAAAATCCTTAGTATGAAGGAAAATAAAATTATAAGTGTGAATAAAGAGATATAAAAAAATGAACACTGGTTTTGTAATTACTTAAGACTGCGTTAAAATAAAAAATATATATAGCGAGGGTGCTTTATCACCTAGTGTCTTAGACCAACTGGTTTGGGAGTCACTACTAAAGCCTTAGGTATTACAAAACGAGGAATTACGCCTTAATACGCAAACACATTTTGTATCGGTCGTTAGTACCTCAAGAAGTATTAACAGTCGCATGAAGAATGTGTGAGCAATTTTATCTAAAATTCACCAACTAAAAGTACTTTGGACGATGGACAAGAGTATAAGAGCTTGAATTGAATTTCCAAGTATAGGGGTGATACATACACACACGTGGGGGTATATGATTGGGGTTTGGATGGGAGATAGGAATGAAAAATAGGACTTATATCTTTAGTAGAAATGATAAAAATTCCTAAGTTGAGATGGAACTTTAGAAGGAAAACTCAAAAGATGCTGAAAGCTAAATAAATTTACAGAACATATACAATCTTAAGTTAAATGATAAGGAAGTGTAAAAAATATGGGTTAATAATTTCTGAGTCGAAGATAATAGAATTTCTTGCTAGAACACCGAATTGAAAAATGAAAGTCAATAGGCCAAATTGATCGGATTTTGTGGGTAGTATCCGCTGAAAACCCTCAGGAGACAACACTCCTCCTATTAGGGACACCTAGAGGTTTAACGGCTTGTTGCACGAGCTCAGTGCAATCGCGTTTCCCTGCGAAAGTAAGGTTAGGCTTTTTCGAGAATAAACTAGTCTTGCTCGGGATGAGCAAAAAATAAGTTTGGGGGTATTTGTTCATATCATAATTTTGCGTTATTATATTCTCCATTCTTAATCATTTTACAAATATATAGGTGCTTTTGATCCATGTCTGCTAAATAGTTGTAGGTTATATGTTCTCGGAACAATATAGTGAAAATGGTGAAAAGACGCTACAAAAGTGAGATTACGACCAACAAATAGAAGAATCTTTATCATGCCACCTACAGTTCAAAGAACAAACGAAAATCAGCAAACAGTTCGATTGTACAAAGTACAAAAGCAGCACAAGATTCAAGACTTCAACACGAAGCGAACGGTAAAAGTCCACAACATTCTGCACTGTGGAAATCTGGAAGAAACTAGAAGACATTCTGAAGAACCAAGTGAAGAAACCAGAAGGAAAAAAGCAACAGAAAGCAACCCTAGAAAAATGAGCCAGCAAGCCCACTATATGGCCGTGGAACCGCGGCCAAACCATGCTTATGGCCGCAAATCTGCGGCCGTGCGTCGCACATGTCGGCACGTGTCGGTGTGTGTCGGTGGAGTCGGTGCATTGACCTGGTTTTCTTAGGTTATTTTTGTAATTCTAGATATGGATCAGATGTAAACCCTAGGGTTTCTATTATCTATAAATAGGAATCCTACAGCTCTTTTTGGAGCGTGCCTCTTTTTGGGTTCCTCTTTTGAGATGCCTCTTTTAATTTCTAGATCTTAGATTTTCAATTCCATGTAATCTGTCAAGGAGTGCATCAATAAAGAAGTAAGTTTTTTTCTATCTTGAATTTCTTTTCTGCCGTAGTTATAAATTTTTTATCTGCCGTAGTTATAGATTTTTTTATCTGCCATAGTTATTAAATTAAAACCATAAAAAAATGAACTCTTTTATCAATTCCCTAATGAGTGAGTAGTTCCTCACTTGTTAGGGTTAGGTTTAGGGAAGGTTTGAGAGATAAAAATCTCTCACCCCTTTCTTGCCCGTTCAACATTTTAAAATAGGAATCTATGCATACAAACACACACCACTCACTACGGCACCCTATCCCATGAGGTAGCGGTGATACCCTAGTTAAAGACCGGTTGTGATTGTTTTCCATAGAAGTTAGGGATAAGAGTTAAGAAAGGACGGACAAGGACCAAGAGGAAGAAACCTAGTTTCTTCCCGATCGTGCTAATCCCCTTTGTTAACTATTACCTTAACACCCAAAAGTTCTTAATTAGGGCAAAGAAAGCGGTGAGAATAATTGATTTTCCAAACCAACCTAATCCTAACCCTAGCAAGCTTTTAATCTTTTTATAAACTTTTATCTCATTCTTAGATTTTAAAATAAAACCCAAAATCTTTTGGATTTAACTCGTTAAAACATAAAGAAAAGGAATCCATCTCCCTGTGGACCGACCCGTACTCAACCGGCTAGCTACCAAGCGACACTGTTATTGATTGCGGTTAATTCTTTGATTCAAAAACGCACGTATGCAAAATCTCTTTCAATCACATACCAGAAAAGAACGAAAATAAAATGTACGTATATGCCATCCGCATTCGCCATGGGGCCCCATCATGCACCGTTATGTTACTTAACTAACGGCAGAGCGGAGGCAGGACTAGCGCGGATGCAAAACATAGACAACATCTACTAGTATGTATGTATGTATATGTGTGTATGTGTGTGTGTGTATATATATAACCATTCGTCTCAGGTATGATATAAGATATAACCATTCGTCTTAGGTATGATATAAGCAACATCACATAAAACTAATAAGCAACAAGAATAACGGATAATTTTGGAGCCCTGAGTTTCATTTGAGCCATAAATGAAACTTGACATTCCCTGTCGTGTGGATAGCCTGTGCAATGAAAAACCTAGACTCCTACGAGCACGGCAAGCCACCCACCAATCCCGGAAGCAAGGCAACCCTATTCAACAAAGTGAGTAGGCCATCCAGCTCTTCACAGAATCTGGTAACTTTTATACCCCACCGTGGGTTATCCTATACCCCCTACGAGTACGGCGAGTAGCCCACCAATTCTAGAGTAAGGCATCCCGGTCTCAACTCTATGAGATGGGGCCATGTTGCCCTCTAAAATCCGGCTACTCGAGCACTCCTCCATGGGGTAATCCTAGTACAGAAAAAGAAAAATATATACAACGGTAACATCGACCTCAACCCGTCCGTGCCCCGACAAAAGAATATACAAACGGGCAGAAACGACAGTCCACATGTCGGACGCTCACCCCGCAATAATGAATATACAAATGAATTAACACTGTACTACAACCATTGCACAATGGGCCATCCACCATGACAAATTATCCATAACAACAGTGCAACACAGAACATCAACGCGAATATCATGTTCGTAAACCCGTCTGATTGTATATATAGCAATCAGTCGGGTTATACCGCTCAATGATATTCACGGTCGCAGAAACAAATGCACAGAAAAACAAGAATTTAGAATTTCGATCGATTAAAACTTTCCGTTTTTACCCCTATATACAAACCAGTACACAAACAAGTCTGGGCAAAAACTAATATACACAAAAATCACATCTCCATAAACATGAACCACAGAAAAAACTTAGGGCAGCGTAACCAATATTAGGTCGCGGATCCGCGGCCAAATGACCTATTTGGCCACGGATTAGCGGTCTAATTAGTTGATCGGTTGCTCGAAATTTTTTCTTGTCTTTAGAAAAGCCTGTACATAATTTTAAGGTGACTGAAAATATTTTTTGAACACTTTTTAAAATTCGAACAACGAGCATGTTTTGGAGATGCGATTCGGATAATTTCCGTCGATCGAAGTTCTAAACGTGTGCAAACTGGCTAGTTAAGTTTTATGGACCAGCTCTGATACCAATGTAAGTCTATTTTACATGCTCTACAAGGTTTGTAGAGAAGCGGAATTTCAAAAACCAAAATTTGTAAGCATGCAAGAAAGACTTTTAACCAAGATCTACCACAAAACCCTAACTAGCATGACTACAAAGATAATTATTCTATCATGTTAGAATATTATACCTATCGGATTCGTGTCCTTCGGGTCTTGAATCCTCTTCTTAAGCTCCTTTTGGGTCTTCGGTGTAGTTTGACTGCCGGTCTCTTGGATTCTAGATGATCCACCCGAAGGTCCTAGGTTCAAGCTTTAACTTTCCAAATGAAAGACACTTAACGAACTAGATTGTTAATCTAGCTAGTCAAGGATAAGAGGAGAAGATTAGTGGTGAGTTTCTATCTCAAAAATTCTTGTTTCTCAACTCATGAGAGCGAAAGAATTTTTGTGAAGAGAAGAGAGCAAAGAATCAAGAGAAGATGGCAACTCAAGAAAAATGATGAACTCAAGAAAAAGTTCTAGCAACCATGAAGAATGGCTACTACAGCATAATATCTAGCCTTTTTCTTTTCTTTTAAAATCTTGCCATACTTCAATAGTGATAGCAATAAATGCCCAAACCATCCCTCATGTCATGCTTCCTTTACACCTCATTTTCTATTTATCAATAAATAAAAAAATCTATAATATGAGGTGTCCCCTTCTAGAATGTATTTTGTATAAATACAAATTACTTTCTACCGTATATACATACCCGTATTCGTATCAAAATACGAATACCCAAGAGATAGAATAACACCACTAAAAATAATACTAGTATTAAATCAATATCTGATTTAATAAACCGGCTTAATCCTAAGCCCGCTAGTATTAAAAATCGTCCGATTAAATTCCGTGCAACAAGTACACGCAATCAATCGGAACCCTGCACGTATAAACATACAACCTCCACATCGTTTCGTCTGAACCAGAGAAAATTTTTGTGTGGGACTCTAAAGACTCAACAATACGCTGGCAGTGGGTTTAACCACAAGCGCATCAGCGGTACTAGCTGTACATAACGGCTGCCCAGGTACCTGTCGAAAAAGAAAGCCGACGAGCAAACTCATCTGAACCCCTACTGAGCATAACCGTGACAATATCCATACAGTCCGGTCTGTTCGTCTGAGAGTATCGCATACCGGGTCTACGGGACGGTTAACGTCAGACCCCTACTAACCCTGATAAGTCGTGCAGGTGTGGCTTAATACCATCCGAGAAATTACTGATCTAACTATCAGTAATTCTCAACTGCCCTAGCTAGGGGCTTATGGTGTTGACCAACCAAACACAGTGCGATATCGACTCCCTATACCGGAAGAGACGAATCCCTAACAATCATTCACTGCCACCATGTGGTTCGGGACTGTACTCATCTAAAACCTGTTTGTACGACTCCTTTGAGCCGTGGTAGGGTAGTAGTCAAAGCACAGTGGGAATTCACACGAGACAAATGATGATCTTAAGTCTACAGACTACCTGTACACATGCCACACGAGAACTGCCATCTGACGTTAGGTATAATACTATATAGCAGTTCTCGGTGAGTCCGTCCAGTGTACCCACCCACAGTGAGCATCTGTATATAATCTTAGGTGAAACACACCAACGGCCGTTGGACTAACTATCGCCCCTCATCGGGGTCTAGAAATGTATACACCAGTCTACTTTGAAATATCGATGCCCTATCTTGATATTCCTACGATTGGGGACACTTTTAAGGATATGCTTATAGACTACCCATCTCTCACAAGTATGACCACCATCACAACGCTGGAAGTCAAGCATGTCCTACGGGTTTTATCAATATGTATAAGTAGTACGTAATAACAAGTAGAACATACACACATGTTAAGATAAAGTTAAATCAGATAGCATATTGTCATTTTGAGCAAGATTGTCCTACACACACACACACACACACACACATATCCATAGTACCAATTACAAATAATGGCCTCTAGGGCATATATATCCTACAAACTCCGCAAGTATGTTCAAGATGAGACACACGTCCTAGACCACTCAGAATTGACAGTGAAGGAGGATTTGACTTATGAAAAGCAACCGATGGCTATTATGGATCGACAAGAAAATGGTCTTAAGAATATGGTGATCTCTCTAGTACCTGTTTCGTGGGGAAATCGTTCGCATAGAGAATCTACTTGGGAACGTACGGTGAAGTTTGACAAAAGTTTCCACAGCTCTTCCCTTAGATCTGTATCTTCATTGTTCTTCTCTTTTCCTGTTTTGTGAATTTCGAGGACAAAATTTTTTTGTAGTTGGGTATAATGTAACACCTTATGATATTAATTGGTATTTTAAATTTTTCTTTATTTATTATTTGGGTTGTGATTGGTTTGAATAGTAGAAGTGTTTATCCGACCCGACCCGCATATTTGAAACTCGTTATGGTGCTAGATTATATTTTTATTAATATTCATCCATAACCTAAATCCATACGGATCTTAAATAAAAAGTATACAATATCTAAATTATATATGCATATTTTCTAGTAGACATACGTTAGGGATATTGTTCGTACCTGTTTAAGTGCGCATGCAAATCAAGTGCGTGCTTAAGGGAAGAATTAGTCTAAAGGCATGTGGGCGTGCAAGGGTTAATGCATGACACGTGCGCAGCATACACGCTTATCATTGGCGTTCGCGCTTAGCAGAGATTCCTAAATTCAAAGTGTACATGCGTATACGCTTACCATATGCACTTGCAAAGCACATGCGCACATGCAAGGTGCGGATATCAATGGAAGGAAATTTGTTGGAGATGAAATATTTATCAGATAACAACATAAAAACATGCATTTAAATAAATATTTTATTCCATGGGGAAAAGATCACCAAACACGAGATCCGGACTACAGGGATTAGTGAAACAAAATACAAAATTCTCTAACTCTCTCCCGGCCCTCTCAACCATGTCAAAACGAAGATTCTCACGAACAGTCGCTCCCCACCTATCAGTGTCGTGTTCATTGGTAAAAGAAAACATGACAGCTCGCCGAGCCCATATCTGACTCAACATGTGGAGAGAGCAGTCCCTTAAAGAATTTGTGATCAGACCTGCCTCTCGAAAGAAATCAACCTTGTCCTCCACCACGTCGAGCATCGATAAAATCATCTCCTCCGGGTGAGGAGTAACGTCGTCAAGAACGGCGAGAAAGATCATGCGAAGTCATATAGAGCCGGCAGGAAGAGGAAATCCCCTACGGGACATCAACTCATATATCACGATGTCACACCGAGCATCCGTGAGACCGGGGTTCACTAAGTGGGCAGCAAAACAAGGAATGATCTCTTCAATAGGTACTTCCCATGGCTGTCGAGGAGCGTGTGAGCGGTCACGAGCCATATTCTTTTCTCTGTGGATGTGAAAGAGAAGAGGGTCACTTCTCTAATTTATAAGGAGAGTATTCAAGTCATGACACAGAAAATTTTGTGTGTCATTAAAATGTGAACAATTCCCAAGTTTTGACCAAAAGAAAGTGTTGAAAAAGAGGTAGATAACACTGAAAATTAAGGGTCATCGGTCTGCACACTTACATTTATGTGTGCACTTGATAGAAGTATCATTGACACTCGTACTTAACAAAAGTTATTTAATGCGATGTGCGAATGCAAAGCGTGTGCGCACATGTTAGCCACAGGCATACGCAAAACAAGTATGCGTATGATAGGTGCGCATATGCACGTGCAACGCACGAGCGCATTGCGCACTTAATCAATGACAAGTGCAAATATATGCGCATCCCATGAAAACAGACGCCTATTGAAAAGAGAATAAATCTTAATTGATAAGTGATCGAATTTTTAATTAACAGTAAAACATTCTGTTAGTTAAATACCTTAACCAAATGATCTGGGATCAAAGATCCAACGGTGTGCATGTCATCCTTAATTGATATAAATCTATTAAATCTTTTTAAATCAATTTAAAATCAGATTGAGATAAAAACAAACTGAAACAAACTGAACAAGGCATAATTTCTTCTCTCCTATAAATAGGAGCCTCCTATGAAGAAATCAGGGACGGAAAATCCTCCTATATGCTAAAAAAATTCAGGTCTTCTCCTTTTTCAACAAAAAACTGTGAAAATTAAAAACAAAGAGAAAAAACTTCTCTTTTTAAAAAAAGCTTTTGCTTTTATACAGACGCCTTTGATTCTTTATGAATCCATGGATTCGCCATTAAAAGATCAAATGATCTTAAAGTTTGTCTCTCGTTCATAAAAGTTCATATTTTTGCGAGAGATTGATCCTAAGATAAAAAAAATAGGATGTGCACCAAAAGAAAATAAATGAAAACCAAAATTTTCACTTCTCTACAAATAAAAGAAGAAAGAAAAAAAGAGATAAAAACAGAATTCATGACTTCTTGTGCTTTCTGGTAAAAGCAAGTGCGCACCAAAATTAGTGCGTGCTTAATGATAAAGAAATTAATGCCCTTGGGAAAATAATGCACTGGGGATATACGCATCACGTGATATCCACGTGTGCGCACTTAACAAAAACAGCCTATGAAGGCATGCACACACGTGGATATCCTATGAAAGCGTGCGCATCACGTATATACACGTGTGCGCACTTGACGAAAGCCACCTATGAAGACATTCTCATCATGTGATATCCATGTGTGCGCACTTCACAAAAGTTGCCTATGAAGACATGTGCGTTATGTGATACACACTTGCGCAACATGCTTGAAATAAAATAGTGTGTAACCATGTGCAACACATGTGCGCACCCTTTCAAAATGAAAATAAACGGGCATGTGCGTTGCATATACCTGCACACTTATACCATTTAATCACTTAAACAAAGTTTAATTAAATGATGAAGCTTATGTTGATCAAAATATCAACAGACCCAAGTGATCTTAGTCTCAAAAATGACTAAAAATCCTTAATCTATACTGGTTAAATTGATCTTAATCCGAAACCGGATTAACGAGCCTTAAATCCATACTTCTGAGTTGATCATAGTCTCGAAAATGACTAACGATCCTCATATAACGTATTCCGAACTGATGGACCTCGTTCATACGAGATCTTTATCCTAAGTTCAAACCCAAATTCATATATGTAAGGATTTGGACTAATCCGCACCCTACGGGCGACAATATAAACTAGTCTCCGTATATAATCCACGGGCAACTAAAAATAAATAAAACATAACACGACACGAATTGACCTACCGGAGCAGGAGAAAATTGTTATCGCTATGCGATAAAGTAGAATCTGATAAAGTCTGCTATATAGGTTGCATCTATCTAAACCTCCGATATACGGTGCCATAAATCAACTTAGTATTTTCGGAGAGGTGGATGGATATGTCCAAATAACATCAGCCCCCAAATTCAGGCTATACGTCTCAACATCTCAGTCCAGTCTTCAGCGGTATATATATATATATATATATATATATATATATATATATATATATATATATATTAATTGTCATCACGCTTATTTAAGTATCTCATGTTTTTATATTGGCATTTATCTATTAAGCCTAAATCTTAAACATCCTAAATACCCGATATATTATATATTATAATATATTATTATAATCTTTAGATTATAGTTTAAGGAGCCTACGTGGTGTATAATTTTACTAGTATTTTTTCTCTAAATTTAATAGAGACGGATTAGAGTTTGGTAATATCTTATATTATATTTTTAGTTATATATATATATATATATATATATATAACATAAGAATTTATATTTTAATTTTTTTTTAAACTCTCTCTCTTCTCTCTCTCTCTCTCCATCACGTCTCTTTCTCTCTTCCGCTCACTTTCTCCTTCCTCTTCTCGTCGCCACCATCTCCACCACCTTCTCCCCCGTTCTCAATCCTAAATTCCACCCGGGGCTCCATCGCCTATAACCAACACCATCGCCTACATCTTCATCCGAGCAACCTCCTCCACCATCACCAAGTCGCCGACTCCCTCTCCATCCTCATCTCGCCGTCGTCACCATCGCCGTCCTCCACCTTCGAATCCATATCCTTCGACCCTCCTCCTCACACCAAGTCATCATCATCATCGTCTTCATCTCGCCTCCACCAACATCCTCCGAGAAACCAAACCCCGATCACTTCCAAACCCATCTCCTGCACCTTCTTATTCTCATCTCGCCATCGACTTCCACTCAACTCCGAGCATCCTAGTGACCTAGCATATCCATTGCCAACCTCTTCCTTCCTCAAAACACGCCGCCTCCATCTCTAGTCATCATCTCCTTCTTCGAGCCTGACTTCAACCGACTCCTTTAAACCCCCGCAACCTTTACCCTCGTCGCCGACCAACAATCTCACCGCACCCGTTATCATCGGCGCCAAGCCACTATTTCCAAACACGCACCGAGATCTCCACCATCACCTACCCTTCACCTCACCGGTGAAACCCCATCTCACAACCATCAATCGAGAAACATCCCAACTCCATCAAACCCTCCTTCGATCACCGCAACGACCTCACATCACCGTCGACCCAAGCATCATCGCCATCATCGTCTCCCTCACTTTCATTCTCAACGCAGCATCTTCGTCGCCAAGCACTCTTCTCAACTCCCCTCATCGACGCCGCCTTCTTCTTCTACCAACCTGAGAACCCAACTCCAGTCGTCTCCCTACACGTCTGCAGCAAATCGCAGCAGTTGATCGCGTCTACTTTCGCCATGTGCCGCTCCATTCTCATCGTTGTCGTTTCGTCGCGAGAGTTCCAGTCATTGTCGCTACTGCTGTGTTGCCATGACTGCATCTATCATTGTCGTGACTGTTGTCTCGAGCAAGCAGCTGGCCGAACACAAATTCTTAACCGGCCCAAGTTATAGCCATGATCATACGTCAAGTCGTGTTGTGCTTCATGTCTGCATTACTGTTTGGTTCATGTGTTCTTCGAGACAAGTTCACAACTTGCTATATGCTAGTTACTTATATCTATATATTTATATTATCGTAATTTATTATTAATATACAGTTTTATATAGATAATCCGTATTTCATTAGTTAGCTAACACCAACACATTTTACAATTACAGTTTAAAAAGTTATGTGAATTATATCTATAACTAGAAATTATAAAAAATTATTCTAGTTCAGTCAATCGACAAATCGAAGTGCAAAAATGAATATGATTAGTTTTGTTACGCTATTTACAGCACCGAAATAACCGTATTTCATCACGACCTGTTTGCACGATATTGTTACAAATAACCACTTTGTATAAATTAATATATTACATGGACATGCATAAAACCCGTTATTTTGTTATAGATATTGCTATCTTTCTTGTACCCGCTTACTCGTGATATTTACCATTGCCAACAATCTTAACTTGATGTCCTGGTAGACGTAACTTGTTGTCTAGATAAATATAACATGTACCTGCCTATTCCTGTATTGGCATTAGGTAGATATTATTCAAACCTGACTTGAAAAACGAAACCTGGGGAAATGGGGAAATAAAAGTGTAACTGAAGTGTAACTTAAAAAGATATTACTATTTGATCCGTGGTTCCGGGGGGTAACGGAACAGAATCATTCTTAATTCATATATCTTGATCCGTGGTCCTGGGGGGTAACGGCATATATACTTTTGAGTTACATGGAGGAGTACATTCATTGGTTTCAAATACCTGTAGATGGTTAACCTAGAAACACAGACTTTAGGATACACATAACATACCTATAGCCTGCTGTTATAACACCTGTGATTGTTTTGTTTATACTCATAGCTTATTTTACACGTGACATCCTATATAGCACACTATTCAGTTTATTATTATTATTATTATTATTATTATTATATTTATAACGCACTGACATCAGGGTTTTGCATGGCCCGGATACTTGATTTTAGCACATGAGAATCGTGAGTACTTCGACAGGATTGCCGATCAGTGAGAGGCATCCCTCTGATCTAATTCTTATTGATGGTTTAGGTATTCTTCTTTTCCTTAGATCTTTACTGCTTCCGCTACAGTTCCCTGTTATCGTTTGTGCTTATTTGGACATGTTTAGAGATAGATATATTATTGTTCTTGATTATTGATTGAAAGCCGTAATGTAATCATGGGAGGATATTTTCTTACCATAAATAGCCTGGTTGGTTTTGTTACGTTCCCGAATTTTCGTATTTTGGAAAGTGGAGCATGACACTCCCGGTATAGGGAGTCGATATCACGCCGTGTTCGGTTGGCCAACACCATAAGTCTCTGGCCAGGGCTGTTGAGAATTACTGATAGTTAGATCAGTAGATTTTTGGATGGTCTTGAGCCATATCGGTATGACTTGTCAGGTTATTAGGGTTCTGACATTTTCCACTCCATAAACCCGTCATGCGATACTCTCAGACAAACAGATTGGATTATATGGAGAGTGTCACGAACAGGCTCAGTAGGGGTTCGGATGCGTTTGCTCGTCGGCCTTCTTTTCGACAGGTACCTGTGTAGCCGTTACATACAGCTAGTACCACTGACGTATTTGTGGTTAAACCTACCGCCAGCGTACTATCGAGTCTTTAGAGTCCCACATAGAGCGTTTCTTCGTTTCAAGCGAAACGATGTAGAGTCCGTATGGTTTTACGTGCAGAGTTCCGATCCAGGATTCTTCATTTTGGAGGAATTCAGGATCAAACTTTGCTAGGAATTTGGAAGATAAATGTCCTACACAAGGTCAAAATCTTCAATTGGATAACGTTGAGGAATTCTATTCTAACTAAAGATAACCTCGCTAAAAGGAAATGGGTAGGAATGTTGGATTGTGGCCTCTGCGGTAAAGTAAATGAAACGATTGACCACCTATTCCTTAATTGTAAGCTCACGTCACAATTTTGGAATAGGTACTCCTCTCTGACGAGGGAGGGGTTTTACCGCATACCATTCAGGAACTTTGGGGTTTGGGGAGGTCTAGGAATTGGTAAAAGCAAGTTCGTTCATCTTGGGACATCGTAGTTAGTGCAATTTGTTGAGTTGCCTGGAATGAGGGGAACAATAGAATTTTCAATTTGGAATTGAGATCCATATCTAGACTCATATGTTACACCGAGACTACAGTTATGCTTTGGGCAGGTGCGGCGGAGGAAAGGGCCCAGAAGAGAGCGAGATTCGTACCACAGACACAACTGGACGTCGACGAGCGTTTGTTCGCTATTTCTGTAGGCAGGGTGCGACTTTTAGCAGAGACTGTCGGATCAGTGCACAACACTTAGATGGTTACCCTGCAGCATGTTTTGAATCCTTGGAAGGATTTGTGATGTTTTTATTACTTCATATGGCTTGTACGAGATTGCATGGTTGATCTTGTTTTTTCTTTTTCTTTTTCTTTTTCTTTTGGCTTAGACCTAATTTTATTTGTTAATATTTATTTAATGGAAGGCTGGGCCTAGTTGGCTTTCGCTTTTAATCAAAAAAACATAGAAGAAGAGATATAAGTAGCTAGTCTTTTTTTATTTGGAGGGAGGGGGAGGGTCTTTAATCTGCGATCCTCCTATTCAAGAGCAAGAAGTATGAAATCACACAATTTTTTGTATGTGCATATCATAAATATCTTCATCAAGATGAGTAGTACAATCATTTAAAAAGCTGATAGATTGTTGACTTTTCAACCGACTAAAAGAGTTTATCCTCATGTTCCTTTGAAAACACATCCCCCCTTTACCCGAAAGAGAAATATATGTTTGACAATACTTTCAAAAATGGGATATGAAATTAGTGTAATGGTGAGAACTTGGAATATCTTAATGCAACACAAGAAATTGAATTATTTAAATGGTTTGCAAATATGTAAGGCGCTCAAGAAAATTATTCCTTTCCTGCTTTCCATTTTTTGACACCCCTGTTAGACTTGTATGGGAAGAAAAGGAGAGAGAAGGGATATTTTTGCAAACGGTTGATAGCTCTGTGAACTTATTTTATTTCCTCCGCTTAATCAGATCATCATTTAAAGTCATGTCAGTGAATTAGGTGGCCAAATTATTCATCTGTCTTCCCCTTCAATAATAATTTGCATGGTTTGACAACCCCCAAATATAATCGTACTATTCCTTGAATAAATATTGAAGTAATTTTTAGTGCAGAGTTCGTGATGATAGAAAAGAATTTGAGAATGCTGGAGATCACGAATAGGTAAAGGTCTTATATCTCTATCTCTATTGTTACCGGGCAAAGAGAAGGAATCATTTAATTTTGAAATTGATTGGTGATATGGCGTCTTATTTTTTCAAAGAAATCAAAAAAAATAACACTATTGATTTGTGCGTAATACACGATTAAATGCCACATCATTATTAAGTTACAAATGCAATACAGGTAATAGAATTAATTGTTATTTTATAAGTAGGAATGCACGCAGTTTAAATTAATAAAGACATTTACAATAAAGTGTGTGTGTGTGTATACACACACACATGCAAGCCATGTACTAAAAACGCTGGTCTTCTTAGTATCACAAAAGGCAACAAAAGTGCATGCAGAGCTTTCATCCATTTATACACAATGAGATGTCGCTGCCGGTTTGATTCTCCAAGAAGGCGCATCCAATAAGCACGATGATTACAACAATCAGAAGGAAAATAATCAATTAGCGCAAAATTGCAACATTTCCATTTTGGAGAATTATTCTAAGCAGCATTCCCTTTAAACTTAATGAAAACAATATCGGTCGACATTGGATTATTTTGTCAAGGGAGCAAAAAATATTACCTCAATTTTCTTTTCAAATCTCAAATAGGTATTATAAAGCGATTATTCTTTTTGAGCTAGTTTCAAACTTAATACGGTTAGCCACACTTAAAATCTGATGGAGGCGCTGGTGGAGCCAGAAGTTTTATTAGCCAAAAGTGGTAGACATCATGGGTGTGTTCCCGGATTCAAGCCTTACGGAAAAATTTAAAGATGTTACAAAAATTTTGCAATTCATTCTTATATAGTCCACATCATCCCTGTGCCAACGCAAAAGAAGACAAGCATGCACCTCGGATTTGGTGGGAAAAGAATGTGCACCTTGGAAAATACTTTCTTAGATTTCTTGCTATGTTTAAGGATGCGTAGATCCTTGTTATGAATGCTCGAATGCGGGTATTGACCCGGTTTGTTGATGAATGCAGATATGTTAGGTCATTGAACAGGCTGAGGGGATGGCCTTTTGTCTTCGGTTGAGCTATAGCTCCGGGATGAACTACTTTCATGCCATATCAGGTCCCATAATCAACGTTTATCTCTCTATCCTAGGAAGAGCCCTAGCACTATGGACAGGAACTGGAAAGTTCCAATCAGCTTGAAAATCCTTCTATGGCGGCGGTCATAGTCTATTCTATACCATTTTCTTAGATGATCAACACTGACTATCTTCATCTTTATTGTTTTAAATGTAGCTACAATAATTTTCATGTGATTCTTATAGCTCTTAATCGTTGATTTTATGGAGTTAAATGTATTATCAGAAAAGCATTAATTTTTCACCCACTGAAGCAGCGGTCAAAAAATGTTAATCATATGAAAATTTTGATACATCTTAGACGGTGAATAGAAATTTCAAGATATCATATATGGAAATTATAATGTACCAAATCTATATGAAAATAATCTATATGAAATTTGTGACAATCAACGTGATAAAAAAGAATATTGAATGAAACATTATACCCGCTTATTACCATTTTGATTTGAATTGCTCAATTGGCTAGATCTCTGATCTCTGTAACATTTCAGAAAAGGAGAAATATTATTTTGGAATTTAAATAATAAAATAATATGTTTTGTTATATTAACACCAATTATTGAATTGGGTTATCATAATTTTATCATGATAAAACTAATATTTTCTTTTTATGGTTAAGCATTTAGTTTGAAACATGACTGTATATATATATTTAGATTTAACTGCATGGTTAGAATAATGGGTGGTATTTCTTTATACCGAGAGAGTGAGGACATGAAGGCATGGTCACACCCATTCCCCTCCCTCCCTCCCTCCCTTCCTTCACTCTCATTATCTACACACAACTTTCTCTCTCAAACTCTCATTTCTTTCTCACTCTCCCTTGGCTGCCTCTCCCCTCTCTCACACTCACAAACTCTCACACTCATCATAAACTCAACTTCAACACCAATTAACTCAAATATTCTCTTCTTGATACCAAACACAACTCTTTCAAGTAAAGCCTCGTCAAATTTTCAAGTGACCTCCTACAAATTTGATCTTCTCTTTCATCTTTTCATATAGGTAATAATCCTTATTTTATCAAATTTTACATGTGTTTAGAGTTTCAAATATCGGTTAAGTTTTCAAAAACTAGGAGTTTTAGTGTTCAAACAAAATCTGGTATAGTTTGGGATCTCTGCAAAATATTTTGCGTATAGATTTGGCCTATTTAGACCATTAGGAGACCTCAGAAGAAGCACGAGCCCCCAACTCATAGGTCAGGCCGCAAATTGCAGTAAAATAGATTTTTTTGACGGTCCAATTTTTTATCTAGGTGTCGGGGTTTGTCCAGTAGATCTTATACATGATATATAAGTCCTTTTTATATGCTAAATTGTCCCAGATTCTCCGAGTCAAAATCTAGAGTTGTTTTACTTAGCTTTTAGACGATGTTTAAGGTTTTTTGAACTTGATAATCCGTATTTTGAAGTCTTGATACATTCTTTTATGGTAAAACAGAGAGTATGGGTTAATTCGTGGTAGTTAGCACACGGGTGGCTCACGATTGGTCATAGATTCTAACTTATAGGTGTTGTTCGTTATATCGATGTCGAATTGAATTCTTATATGCGTGTATGGTTATGTGAATGCTAGGTTTGATTGCGGAGACCTCCGAGGCAGTGAAGAAGGGCAAAGCATTCGTAAGATACGAATAACTCGATCGAAAACTATGAGTAGATTATATTTACGAGTGGGAAATTGGATGGATGACGTATAGCACCCCCGTGAAACATAACTTTTATTATATCATTGAAATTACTTAGCATTCTTTCCATGTATGTTAGACTTATTCGATATGCAGTATAAGTACGTTAGTATCTCTTAGTAGACGTATTGTAGGTATACTTGGTAGAACACTAGCAAAAATGCTAATGATTTCCATGTTGCACGATCACGGACTCACATGTACACCACACATCATTAGTGCCGCCATATCACGTAGAACTTGTCATGCTTACGTATCGTAATAGGATCGAAGTTATAGTAGGACGATGTATATACGATTCATATTGGATGCGCGTACGAGACTTGGAGTCTGTACCAGTCGCCGTCTGTATACGTGACACGAGATGTCCGTACCGACCGTGGGGAGGGTGCGTGAACGAAATGCCCGTACCGGTGCTATGTTTGTACGTGACTAGATATCCGTACTGTTTATATTCCATTGCTATGTGTGTACGTAGACTTGATGTTCGTACCAGTTATACTATGTGTTTGGGTACGTAGATTAGATATCCGTACCAATTATTATTATGATATGGGATAATGGAATATTTAATGACTATCGTATGAGGTGAGATTCCGTAAGGGATATGATGAGGATAGATGATGATGATTAGCTGGATATGGCCCCATTTTTACTTGACTCGTGGAGTCTTACTATTTTACCCGTTTGGGAGATTTTACTGATATGTCGGTATTACCGACTTTCTAAAAGCAACGATTCGTTTTATATTTTTAAAATTGATAATGAAAGGATATGCTACTTGGATTTTAAAGGGGTATATATATGTGATCGAAAAATAATATGTTTTGTTATATTAACATCAATTATTGAATTGAGTTATCATAATTTTGTCATGATAATGGCTAAGCATTTAGTTTGGAGCATGGCTACATATGTGTAGGTTTAATTGCAAGGTTAGAATAATTGGTGGTGTTTCTTTATATTGAAAGAGAGTGACGACATGAAGGCACGGTCACACCTATGCCCCTTCATACCTCCTTATTTCCCCCATCATTTACTCTCATTCTCTACACACAACTGTCTCTCTCAAATTATCATTTCTTTCTCACTCTCCCTTGGCTGCCTCTCCCCTCTCTCACACTCATAAACACTCTCACATTCACCACAAACTCAACCCCAACACCAATTAACTCAAAATTTGCTCTCCTTGATGCTAAGCACAACTTCAAGTGAAGCCTCATCAAATTTTCAAGTAACATCCTACAAGGTTGATCTTCTTTTTCATCTCCATATAAGTAATAATCCTTCTTTTATCAAGTTTTATATGTGTTTAGAGTTTTAAATATCGGTTAAGTTTTCAAAAACTAGGAGTTTTAGTGAAGTTTTAGTCTTCAAACAAAATTTGGTGTAGTTTGGAATCTCTGCAAAATATTTTGTGTATAAATTTAGCATATTTAGACCACTAGGAGACCCCAGAAAAAGAACGAGCCCCTAACTCCTAGGTCAGGCCGCAAATTGCGGTAAAATGGATATTTTTTATGGTCCAATTTTTGATCTAGGTGTCGGAGTTTGGCCAGTAGATCTTATACATGATATATATAAGTCCTTTTTATATACTAAATTGTCTCAGATTCCCTGAGTCAAAATCTAGAGTTGTTTTACTTAGCTTTTGGTCGATATTTTAAGGTTTTTGAACTTGATAATCCGTATTTTGAAGTCTTGATGCGTTCTTTTATGGTAGAACAGAGAGTCTAGGGTTAATTCGTGGTAGTTAGCACACGGGTGGCTCACGATTGGTCATAGATTCTAATTTATAGGTGTTGTTCGTTATATCGATGTCGAATTGAATTCTTATATGCGTGTATGGTTATGTGAATGCTAGGTTTGATTGCGGAGACCTCCGAGGCGGTGACGAAGGGCAAAGCATTCGTAAGATACGAATAGCTCGATCGAAAACTATGAGTAGATTATATTTACGAGTGGGAAATTGGGTGGATGACGTATAGCACCCCCGTGAAACATAACTTTTATTATATCATTGAAATTACTTAGCATTCTTTCCATGTATGTTAGACTTGTTCGATATGCAGTATAAGTACGTTAGTATCTCTTAGTAGACGTATTGTAGGTATACTTGGTAGAACACTAGCAAAAATGCTAATGATTTCCATGTTGCACGATCACGGACTCACATGTACACCACACATCATTAGTGCCGCCATATCACGTAGAACTTGCCATGCTTACGTATCGTAGTAGGATCGAAGTTATAGTAGGACGATGTATATACGATTCATATTGGATGCGCATACGATTGGATGCGCGTACGAGACTTGGAGTCCGTACTAGTCGTCGTCTGACACGAGATGTCTGTACTAACAGTGGGGAGGGTGTGTGAACGAGATGTCCGCACCGGTACTATATTTGTATGTGACTAGATACCCGTACTGTTGATATTCCATTACTATGTGTGTATGTAGACTTGATGTTCGTACCGGTTATACTATGTGTTTGGGTACGTAGATTAGATATCCGGGCCGATTATTATTATGGTATGGGATAATGGAATATTTGATGGTTATCGTATGAGGTGAGATTCCGTACAGGATGATATGATGAGGATAGATGATGATAATTAGTCTGATATGGCCCCATTTTTACTTGACTCGTGGAGTCTTACTATTTTACCCGTTTGGTAGATTTTTCTGATATGTCGGTATTACCGATTTTCTAAAAACAACGATTCATTTCATATTTTTAAAATTGATAATGAAAGGATGTGCTGCTTGGATTTCAAAGAGGTATATATATGTGTTTTTAAAAATACCGTAGCCTCCTTATTTTCAAACAACGTTTCGTTCTACTTTAAAAATATATAAGTGCGAATATTAGAATAAATTACCTATTTACTGTTCTTTTACGCTACGCTTACTTAACATATCATTCGCACGCGCTTTATTTACCTTATTCGTTATGCTACGCTTTATGATTTCCGCTATGCGTCATACATTGTTGATGTTACACCTCAGTGGTATGGGACATTGATATATATATATATATATATATATATATATATATATATATATCGCTACACTTTTATTACTGGCTTATGCTATGATATGTTGCCCGTCTGTGCTATTCCTACTTCACACAGACTAAAAGGGTACGAGTTTGACGAGATTTATATTATTATGGTTATGATGTGATATGATATCAATCTTAAAAGATTGAATATATATATATAAAGGAATAAAAGAAGATAAAGATAATTCGGACACGGTTGATATAGCCGAGGTTCATGATGTGTGATCAATTCATGAGCAATTGAGGCAGGGAGAGACACGATGTCGCCCGGTGATATGTGTGATCAATTCATGAGTAATTGAGGGTAGTTGACATATGATCTCTCTATGAATATTATATATATGTAAGGGATCGATATATATGCCCTGCACTAAGATAGATATTATATATATATATGTGAGGGGTCGATATAGATGTCCTGCACTGATGAGATATATTACGTTATATATAGTAGCCGGACAGGACTAGTTCACGAGACAGTACCTGAATATTATTTTTGTACATCTATGTATTCTAAAGAGGTTTTTAAAGGAGCTATAGTCTCACTACTTTCCATGTGTATCGACACAGACTTTTACAAAAGAAAACCCCTTTTAAATAAATCATTTTCAAAAGGCAGAACCTATACTTTAAACGAGATGCATACCTTTCTTCATAAAACAATGCCCGCTACATGTGCTGCTATATATATCACATGGCTATTTTAAAAGGATTTCATATGCATACATCTTCCGGCTACTTTTATATGATTGCATATGGATGGGTGCTATATATATGTATTATAGCCTTGATTGTGTTCTCGTTGGTCGTGTGCTATAGATATTGCATTACGGATAAGGTGATTATGATTTGACACCGTTGTATATATATTATGCAGGAGTTATCGACGGTTGATGATTATTAGCGTTTCATTTCTCAGTGTTGTATTTACTTCCTGAACTCACATGCTTTCGGATACTTGTGGTTACGTTGTGTCTGTACCGGGCCAGATATCGATTACTTGATTTTGACACGATAACCACACACATATTCATATTTTACATGTTTGGATAGCGGTACACGAGTTGTACATGAGGGCACTTCATCTTATATTCCATCACTCGAACTATAGTTTCGGCGCGTGCTTATTTACCCTTCTTGATGTACACATTTTATCATGCTTAGTTGTTTCACCGCTTATCCATGCAACTTCTAACTTGTTATATAATTCTATTCACGAGTTGGCAACTCACCCCCGTTGTGTCATAGTTCTTTGCAGGTTTGACCACTTGGATCCGTAGTAGCTTATTGGGCACGTTTGCTATCTTTTGAGCGTTATTGCACATATTTGAGTTGGTGGGTTTTTTTTTGTATCAGATTTTATCTTGTACCTATTTGTATCTAGAAGTACTCCATCAAAGACCAAGTCTAGTTTTGTCGAGACCTTAGAATTGTCTATTTTGTTGTAGTCGGACTCGTGTGGAGTTGACTTGATGTATATTTATGTTTTTACTTTCTGCTTTGTTGATCCTTCGTCATTTGGCATCATATATTACTGCGTGGTTGTGATTCCGCCATTTGGGCGATGATTTAGCTCCCGTATGTGGGGATACTTATTATATACTTATCATTGTATCTGTTTTGTTCAAAATTTACAAAGAAGGTATTGTCCGTTTTTCAAACAATCTTTCGAAATAAGCTTTACTTTTTATAAAAACTTTTCTAAAACTTCACCTCTACATATTATCTAGTTCTTTATATATATATATATATATATATATATATATATATATATATATATGGTTTAGATTCCTGGTTTTGGCTCACTTGGGTTAGAATGGGGTCCACTTGACTTCATGTAATTCATGTGCCGGTCATGTGCCCCTTTTTGGGTCGTGTCAAAGTTGGTATCAGAGCACTAGCTTTTACCATTATCGAGTCTAGGTTTAACCATGTGGGGTCTAGGTTATTATGTTTTGAAACTAAGTCCTAACCTTGCGGAGCTGTTCATACAAGAATATTGCATTTAATACCGCTCATTCTTATGCACATTAATATATAGGTAGGTGCTTTTGATCCGTATTTGCTACATGATTACAGGTTACGGGTTCTCAATCCAGAATAACGCAAATCACGCACAATCTCTACAGTTATGACAAAAGTCAGAACAACTGCCGAAAATAGATAAAATCCAGGGTTCCGATCATCCACACCCGTCAGGTGTTGCTTACCAGTACAAGGGACAAGATCAAGTGATGGTCATTCATGTCTGGGACAAGCACAGAGCACAAGAGAGGCAGCACAAGGATCAAGGTGGCAACGCTGAACTCGAGGGAGATCAAGGCACAAAAGACAAAAAGAGTTGTCATTTTGGACTGTTGTAAATATGAGAATATTTTAGAACTATTTTGCGAGCTTGAACCTTCCAAACAAAAGAACAAAGCAACATGAGAACCCACATGAAATACGGCGCACCAATTCCACAAGACGACCGCGGATCCATAAAATTTATCCCCTATTGGCGGCGGATCCGCGGCCTTAACATTGTGTCTCGCGACGAAATTTCATGGGTATTTTTGTAATTGTACATGGACTCAGAATATTACCCTAAGGTTTCCCTTCTCTGCCTATATATACTCCATATTTGAGCCAAGTGTGGGATGATTTACTTTCCTCAGGATTAGTGTTAGATTAGTATAGTTTTCTTTTTCTTCATCATCTCTTCTCCATTGAAATGTAGTGAGAGCTTTTGAGTAGATGAATAATGAAGATGAGAGTTTTTTTTTTATCTTATATCCTTATTTTCTTACATTGTATTTTAATTCTTAGTATAACTTTTATTGCTTGTTTGTTAAAGTAGTTGTTTTTTTTTTGTTCTTCTTTTCTTCTCTTCTAATCTCTATTTTTAAGCCATGATGCTCAATCGAGTCCCTTTCTTAGGTGAAGGCCCAAGTAGTTAGCTTGTTATTTTTGTTCTAATCTTATTCTTCCATTTTTTCTTCTCTTCTTCTTGTTTTATTTTCTTTTCATGTGTGAGTAGATTACTCACTTGTTATGTCACGCCCCGCTTCCCAGTAGACGGAAACGGTGACGTGGCAAGCCCGCAACGTATTACTATGAAAATACGTTAAGCGTAATTAAGCAATATAACAATGAGTAAGAATGAGAAGAGTAATAAAATGAAACGGCAACTTTATTTACATTCAACTTTACATACAACTGTTTGAAAACAAAGATACAATAATAAAAGCAAATGCCTAAACAATGGCATACTAAAAGTAAGTGCAGGCTGGAAGGAACTAGTAGTCAGGCTAAGATGCAAACTGGTCCAAGTCCTGTTGGCTCGGCTCTATGCCTTCAGATTCCGGTCCTCCTGACGAACATTCCAAAGAAAGAAAACAGAGAGGAATGTCGTCAGCGAACTAGCGCTCGGTAAGTCCCAAAAGAAGAAAGAGAAGATAGTATATAATCTGAAATGAACAGAGAACAGATAAAATTGTATATGATCATTTATAGGTATAAGATAGTTATTCTAACGTGGTTATTTGTAATTTGATAAAGAAGCTATTCATGTATACGAGAGGATTCCATCTTACCCCGTGGACTATGGTAACATGTAGTACAAGGCCCTGTCATAACCCACGGGACAACGACACGTGAATTCATATAGGTGTCTTTTAAAGTGACCTCTCGTGCCACGATATACGTTCCATACCAATCTATCATTTTATCCCCGCGTATTATATTGTATAGATTAAGATTATAGGTCTTGGCTGAATCCATGGATATAAAATATACAAGTTCATGTTTAAGATGTAATCATGTATTCAGGTATTCATGTCAAGTTATTACCATGGTTCGGTCAAGTTGAGTCAAGTATTCAAGTTTGAGTTTGATATTGGAATCGAGTGTTTAGGTTCATGATCAAATATTCAAGTTCGTGTTTGATTTTAGATTCTGGTTTGAGTTTGGATTCTTGTTGGAGTTAGAATCTTATGAAAGGACTTTTTTCTTACAACATCTTAAGTTCGGGAGTAATCGGCAACTGCTGCACATGGACGGCAGGATTTTTGTCTTTTTCCAAGACAATTGCCATTGAAAACTCCGTTACGTTGTCTAACTTGGATAGTTAAGCACTCACTTTCTCCGGCTCCCCAAGGCTCAAGAAAATTGATCCCACTTAAACTTATATTAATCTAGAGTCCTTAAATATTACTTGCATATCTCGACGGGGTTTTATGAAAAAATAATTTAATATAGTTTAAAAATAAATCTCGAGGGGTGATTTATAATATTTAGGGTTTTCATCAATATGGATTTTAATTTAAATGGTATTTTTGGTGATGAAACTTAGCCTTTTTAAAAGTTTGTGGTATTTTATTGAAAACTAGCACTTTTGGTAAGTTGATGGTATTTTATTAAAATTCTAATCTTTCGTTTAAAAAAATAGTTTCATAGTATGTTTTTATTGAAAATACGGATTCATATATTTATATAATTTTTCCAAAATTTCAGTTTTGTTTAGAAAAGTCGTATTTCTTAAAATTCGTATTTTTATTTCCTTCGGAGACCGAATACTCTGTGAGGAGTTCCGCATCCCGCTCTACTATCCCAAGGATGTGCGATAATCCGCACCATCCATTAGCAGGTCCCCTGACGAGAGTTATAGAGGCGTAATTGCCAAGGATTACAAAAATACCGATTAAAAGAAACCCGTTTTGAATAGATGTGGTATTTTAATGAAAAACTTCTTCTTTGAATTACCCATATACTTAGAATACCGTGTTATGAAATCATAGTGTTCTTGTGGGGTGGGTCGTTATCCCGTGAAGTTTTCTTAAAGATATTTTTAACGATTATCGAAATAAGGGTTATACTGAAGTTCATGGTATTTTAATGAAAAGTTCGTTATATGATTCTTTTATATGAAAATTTTAGTTAAACTCAAAACTAAATGATTCTAAACAAAGTTACAAGTGATGTGAGAAAGTTAGTTTGACCTATTTTGCTTTAAAGAGGGGAGCTCCAAGGTTAAAGTAACATGTATCGGAGTTAACTCCACTTTACTGACATGTTTTTAAAAGATGATTTGAGATGAAAGAAAAGAGAGAAAAGAGACTTACTCATTGTGTAGTGTTAGGAAGAGGTTAAAGAAAAGATAGGGATTTCTGTGGCATCGCGGAAGCTCTGGAAACGACTTCGATCTTTGATGGAAAGAGCTTGGTTGCTAACTCCACTTGACTCCACTTGCACTTAGAAACTTTTGAGATAGTTTTGCAAGAAATTTTCAGAATAGAGGGGAGCTAGGGCATGAGGTGGTATTTATAGTGAAGAATTAGGGTTTGGGAATTAAAATTTTGGATTAAAAGAATTAAAATGGTGTTAAATGGTGAATTGAAGAATCTCTATTTGATTGTAGGAAAATCAAACAGTGCAGGAGAGTTGAGGGGAGCTGAGGGGGTGTGTGTGCAAAGCACGGAAAGAAAAGGAGCCAATTTGACCGTCGGCGTCGGCCAAAGAGAGGAAACGGGCGGTCAAGATTTGATGATCCGTCTCGAGATTCGTGCCATGTGGTTTAGTCAGGGTTTACTCCTTTTTGCGCATGTTTGATTTTTTTGAAACTTTTTGTTTCTCCGTGAATTGCACGTGCAACTCTTGGGCTTCCGAAAAATTAAAAAGAAAAATCTTAAAAATAATTGGGTCTGATGGAATTCGAACACACGGGCTATGTCGCAGCAATATAGAGGTTTTACCAGTGAGCTACAAGTCGCTTCTTTCTTTTTTTGAAAAAAAATAACCTATAACTTTTACACAGGCTGTAATACCCTTTTATGTACAATAAGAAGAAATTTTGTACAGGAATTTCAGAGTCGTTACATGTTAGGGTTAAGGAAGGGTGGTATGAGGAATAGAAAAACCCCTTGTGCTTCTCTTCGCCAAACAACTTGAAATCGAATCTAGACCAAACAAACACAACCCACTCTCTTAGGCGCACTATAAGTGACATATAGCTGTGATCTAAATCGAGAATTCCTTTAGGCGCACTATAACGTGACATGTAGTTGTAACCTAATTAGAGACTTGTTGTGTATGTTTGGCCTAGAGTTGGAAATAAGAGCATGGAACGGACATACAAGGGGCACTCGAAATGGATTTGGCGTTGGAAAACTTGCTTAAACTCGCAAATACCATTCCAATGTCTTCCTAATCCCCGTTACTTTCGATTATTCCAACATCATTTCAATGATAGCACAAGACAAGCACAAGATTAATTCCTAACTCTACTAACTAAGTCTAACCCTAACAAGCTCTCTTGAACATAAAATACAAACATTTAGGATAGAATTGAACAAACTTGTATATTTTTATTTGACTCATCTAAAATAAGAACGAAAACACATACCATCTCTCCGTGGATCGATTCATACTAAACCGGCTAGCTACTAAGCGAAACCGACTTGATTGCGGTAAGTAGAACGCATTTTACATCCCGAGGGTTCTACCAATCAAATGGCGTCATTACCGGTGAGACGGTAACATATTTCTTTCTTGTTATTCAGGTTAATTTGTGTGTGTGTGTATAAATTTCAAAACCCTATAAAAAAAACCCATAAATATAATAAAAAACCATTTTGTTATTTTTGATAATTTTTGTGTGAGTGTGCAAGGAAATCTGGGGCAAATCCAGTGAACAAATCGAGAACCAGAGGCTGAAAACCAGAAGAACAGAATAAGAGAAGTGCACCGAAAAAATTTGGAGATAAGATTCAAAGATTCCACCGTGAAACCGCGGTCTTCCTATTCATTTAGCCGCGGATCCATACTCAAAAATTGGCTTCAGAGCCCCAAAATTTTGTAGGTCCTTCCCTTCTCCAGCATCCCCCTCCGAGCTCCAATAAATTTCCTTTTCTGCAAGTTTCTTTGCACAAATTACGCCGCCGCCAAATAATTTTTTTGTTGTTTTAGATTTTGATTGTTTTATCGATTTGCATACAATAATACAGATATTAAGGGGCTTGACACCAATTCAGATTGGGTGGGGATTTTATCACCCTTCCTAAGACCCCACAAATCACAAAAAGCATACGCATTACCTTGAGTTAATTAAAAAATATCTAGACCAAACCTATAAGGACTTGTCGCGCTCATTTAGGATAAGTGAAGGTTGCGAGGAATCGGTCGTTTATTTAAAGTTGACTTTGTGGTGCCTAAGCTAGACAAATGAGGAGGTTATTTTTAAAGACTCGTCTCAAGGTGATTCATGAGCAGAACCCTCCTTACCTCACTTGTGCTTACCTGGCCACAATTGGCAGTGAAGAGGCGATTCGAGGGTTATCTTGCAACTTGTCGTTTGGAAGTCTAGGAGCGGTCTAGTTGGACTTTGAAGACTCTAGCTCTAGGTGTTGCTTGTGCATATTGTGATTGTGATTATGATTGTTTGAAATTTAATCCCATAATTCCGTATTTTTCAAAAAAAATCCAAAAACTCTCAAAAATTTATAAAAAATCGCCCACCTTCCACCTTCTCTACTTTTCACTCCTATCATGGGTACCCCTAACCGACCTACTCTTGCTGAAATTTGATACCCTCAACCAGATATTTCATCATACGGTTATTGCTTTGGTAAAAATTCAAACGATCCATGCATTCCCAAAATTTCTTTGAAAGATTAGATAGACGCTTCTAGAAATACCAATTAGACACCACAATCTACTTCGTATTAACCGCTTCAACCGTCCACACCTTCTTACGTTGATACCCCTTCTGAGAGTCATGTGGCGACTCTGAAACTCATGTCCATTGCTGAGCCAATCTTTCACTCCTTTTACCACTCCTAATTTCTTAGGACAACAATTCCAATCTCTTTCTTATCAAATTGTTGATCCTAATCATGTCCATTCTACACATCCATTCAATTCCTATCATTCCTACCTGACTTTTACACCTTCTCTAGACATTTCGTCTGAACATCAATTTGGGAGTTTCACGTAATCAAATAACTTCGAACCTTTTATTGAAACCCCTCCACAACCCATATCTAGTTTTGAACAAACATTGGAAGAATTTCGGGTAGCTTTGTACCGAAAAATTAAGGAATTGAATGAATCCATGGCTGCGCTCATACAACCTAACGAACTAGCAGCTGGTTCCCAACTAGCTCAAAATTTTACAATGTATAATGAGGCGATAGGAAAATTTGATAATTTGAGTAGTGAAAGTGAACAATCCACCCTTCAAAATAAAACCAACCCATTCCCAATTAAACTCCACAACTCTTATTCTGAAGTCTATCGTGTAAACCAAATGATTCACCGATTGAGGATAGCATGTTTGATGAGTTGTGCGATTACATAGTGTTTGATTTACCAGATTGTGAAGGGACCCTGTCAAGTGAAACCACCACCACTCCGTTTGATCTCTACATATCCAATATAGAAATCCAACCAAGTGCGATTTGTAATCCACCGATTGAAAATCATGCTTTTGATGAGGTTTCTGAGAAATTTAACTTTCACTTGATTGAGGATATCGACGCTGGGAATAATTTGGATGATGAACCTATAATTTTGGATGATGAACCCATAATTTTGGATGAGTTTTTCTCACCAATTCATCACGTTCCTTCAAATCCGTGTAGGTATCATCCCGAACCATTAATTGTTTTTCCCGAACCCCCTGTGCGCCTGCGTGTTATTGATGATGATGAATGCATAGATGAGCTAAATTTGGAGGATATCTTTGAGGATGAACTTGTTATTATGGATGAGTTGGATGTTCCAATTCATCATGTCCCTTCCATTGTGTAACATTTCAAAAAAATAAAACATTATTTTTGGGAATTTTTATAATTTAATATTATTTTTAATGAATATTTTAATATTTCGGTATAATTAAATACCGATAAAATGGGGGGAAAATTTGGAAAATTATAGAAATTACTAGAAAGAGGGTGTTTTATGTGAATTATGCAAATTTTAAGTTTTTATGATTAGTTTGACACTAATTTAGTGCTAATCGCGATTAAAAATCACTAATCGGATTTTTAGTATATTTGTGCAAAACATGCACCATATCTTTTTTTACACTTGTTACATATTCTTATGGCTTTCCTACATGTTTTATACCATGGTTATTGAATTATTAGAGAGAGGAAAAGAAAAGAAAAGAAATTGATTAAAGAATGGAATAGTAGTAGGTATGGGTGAGAGAGAGAAAGGTGAGAATTTCTTTGACTTAGCCATTTCCCCCTTCAAACTTCACTCATTCCTCTCCCCTCTCATCATCTTGCTGCTGCTGCTGCTTCCTTCACTCCCTCCCCCTCTTCAACTCCTCAAAACATAATGAAAATCAACTCAAAACCCAAATCCCATTTCACAAAAAAGATGCATAAGCTCAAGGGAAACACATTGGACCAAGAAAGTAAAGGTTTTGGACACTTGGGGCAACTCAAGAATTTTCTTGAGTAGCCAAATAAGGTAATTTTTGAACTATAAGCTTAGTGTTTCCTTTACTTATACCCCCATGTTAGATTTGAACCGATATCGAGTGGTTTTGTGGACTTAGGAAAAACCTAGTTAGGGTTAATGGGAATTGAGAGTGGTGATGGGTAATTAAGCTCATTAGAGGCCATACAAACCCCCTAGTGCTAGAATCTAGGCCTAAACCAGAGACTAGAAACCCGGAATACGGATTTAGAAACCTGATATCGGGAAATTGTGGAATCTGTGAGGGTTATATGAAATCTGCTATCACCCCGAGACTCTGAAAATTATTTTGCAAATACAGAGAGATGTGCAGGCACCCAGGAAGCTAACCCCAAAACCCCAGACCCTATTTCCCAATGCAGGCCACAGATTTAATCTAATTGGCCTCAATTTGCAGCCTGGGTCCCACCAATTTGGTTCATGTTGGTTCTGTAGCTTTATTTCATGTAAATTAGACCCCTGGCATGTGTAAAATTGTCCAATTTGACCTAGGGTGAAATCTGGAACCTTTTTCCTGAGATGCTGTTTTGGATTCGTGTTTTGTTTTTCGTATTTTGAATTCTGGATTTGTATATTTGCATTTTACCTCGATTACTTGGCATTTGTACGACGATATCGAGGATTGTTCGATGGTTTTGAAGCGTAGTCTATAGGTTCTAACCTATTAGCTTTTAAGCGTATCGTGTTGGTTGTCGTATGTCGTTTTGGTTTTGATTTGGTTTTAATGCGATGCGATACGTGTGATATGTAGGTACCCCCACGGTGATCCGAGGCGATGAAGATGATGGTGGCAACATCGACACCGACACGCAGGATACAAGGTGAGTAGATTATATCTACGGGGAAAGTCGGGTGAATGGCGTATAGCACCCCCGCAGTTCAATGTCTAGTATACTATATATACTATATATATGATAGCTTATGTGTGACATGGTTATTCAGGATATAATTAGGTGTACTATAGATAGAATAGGGTTTAGATGTAAACTAGTATAGTTTCCTAGATGCGAACCCTAGAATAGGTTTACACTCACACGCACACACATGCTTATTGCTATACATATACCCAGAGGATGAGGATAGTGGATGATATTTGGAGATGAGTCGATGAGATAGGGCATAGTGCCATGAGATCGGTGATATATTGTGATTCGTATTTGGGATACGACATGTGATTTTAGCGGGCCTTTGGACGTGTGTTTCACACACGCATTCGTAATTACCTCGATGGTATCAATTTGTACTAGACGTAGATCAGTACCCCAGATCATAAGATATGATGATAAGGATACCTGATAATTGATGAGAGGAATGTGATATTGACCCGTACCCAGCTTTTGGGATGCCGTACGATGATTTACCGTACGAGCTTTATATTGATGATAGATCCGCACTCATGACTTGAGGATGTCATATGATATTGTATCGTACGCGGTACCTTGAGGCGGGATCACCGACTATTATACTTTTATATATATATCGACTCAGATTTAGGTGGTTTCCATACCCCTCCTGATTGACTTGTTAGTTAGAGCTGTAGTTTTGCTAGTAGATGTTAGGCTAGGTTGATGTCATACCTATTTTAAAAACTAATGAATCGGGAGTATTTTAAAGACAGGCAAAGGGATTCTACGGATATTTTCAAAAGACGCATCTTTTCTTAAAAACACCGTAGCCCTTATTTTACTAAAAACCCCGATTCGTCTTATTTCAAATGGCAAACTGTATGACTTTCTTTATATTGATGCAGATGCATCACTGTTGCAATTATTAGTCAATTTTGCATATTCTCGTTATTCGCATTGCATTGCATGTGCAAATGGTTATTGTTATATTAAACTCATGCTGTTAGGACACCAGTACCATTATCGATGATGCATATGTTCTATGTACACCTGCTTGCCGGCTCACACACTTCATCATCGATAATTGCCATGTCACTACACTGTAGTACTGTTGAATTCAGGATATGATCTCTTTCATGGCATACTTATATACATACCCATTGTACACCCATACTTACATACATAAGTATTTGCACATACATAGATAATTCTGGCTTGATTAGAGATTTGGGAACCGCAATATACTCTTTAAAACTGATTCATTTTAAAAGAGCGGTTTCCCTCAATATGTGCATATTACTATTCCATATTGCATGATATACTGATATGCTTACATTTCTTTTACATGTCGCATACATCATGCTTTTGATTATACGCATTGAGATATGTTGTTTCCATGATACTTCTGGATTTGGGAACCGTGGATATTTCAAAAGAGATTATATAATTGTTTTCAAAACCCGGTTACCCTTGATATGATATTTCAGTGCATCCACCATGTGTTTTCTCGGTGCTGAGAGCGACATGTGAAACCCAATTCGAGGAGCTGGATGAGGCCGATTGCGGGTACATGGTGGACCCGGTATGGTACCCCGGGGCGAGAATGGATCTGTTGTGTAGCTAGACGGTGAGCCTGGCAGAGGGACCACTAGCTACCGGTGATTGTATTTGAGCTCGGCGGATATCCGGAGGATACCGACCGGAGTTGAGAGATGAGACGGGCTGATCCGTACTGACGGAGACCCATATATATGAGGATTTACGTGCCGATGCTAGGCACAGTTTTCATGATATTTTTGAGTGTCGATGCTAGACACTCAGGTTCCATGATTTGATATGTCGCGGGCGACACATGTTAATTTACATCCTCATACTTCCATGCATATGTTTATGATATTTACATGCATGATGCTTATTGTCATTGGGTGACACGTGGACGAGATCCACATATATACAGACATTGATCATATAGTTGGATGATATCCACATACTCGTAGACTTCCTGATATAGTTGACATTGATTACATTGATCATACCTCATTTTTATGATATCTTGCTACCTGGGGCACTGACACGGGCACTTGGCACTACACTTATGTATAGATGTTATATTGCCACCTTATCATACTTCAGACTTATTCATATTGAGGATATATTATTATTGATCGTATTGACCTAGGATTATGTCATGCATACAATTTCTACTCTGCGATGTTTTCTATTCACGAGTTGGCAACTCACCCCGGTTGTGCCACAGTTCTTGCAGGTTTTGCTGTACAGGTTTGATTTCGGCTTTTCTGGCACACTGCTTCCTTTCTGGGTGATTGCATTGGTCGATGGGTTCACTCGCATCGTGACCACCCTTGTATTATTTTAGTCAGTTGTATCTAGTAATTCCATCAACCAAAACTTGTATATTGTTTCAGACTTAGAAAACCAGTTATGTATTATTTCGACCTTAGAGTCGCGCATTGTAGTATTATGGTTTTCATGCTGATTTTGAGTTCTTTTTGAGTTTTGATCCTCGCCCTTTGGCGTTGTATATTATATTGCTTGCGTGGTTGTGACCGTCCATTGACGAAGAGCTAGCTCCCGCTTGGGGATGCCTTTTATCATTGTATATGTATTATTCTTGTTGTACCCCGTTCGGGGCCAATATTTACAAATGAAACTCTGCCGAAATTTTCAGAAAAGAATATAGATTTTAAAAATGCATATTCGGCTTACTTATTTAAAAACCTCGTTTTTAAAACATGTTTTCCTTACTTCTTAAAAACTAGTTTTCTTATTTACTCCTTAAAATGGTTTTAGATTTCTGGGCTTTTTGGCTTACTTGGATTAGATGGGGTCTTATAGACTCCATATGATTCAAGTGCCAGTCTCGGGCTATTTCGGGTCATGACAAAGTTGGTATCAGAGTGCTAGGTTAACCTTGGTTCGAGTCTAAGTTTGACTATGCGGAGCCTAGGGCGTTTATATATATACGGAACTTAGGCTTGACCTTACGGAACTTAGACTTAGTCGAGGGGGTATTATACCCAAACTTTCGTCGCGTAGGATGACCCTTGGTTGATGGAGTAGGTAGCTTGAGTAGAGTGACGTACCGTACGTATGTTCCGCGGCATATTTACGATACACTACTCCGCTTAAGAAACCTTAGGATGTACATTTCCTTGCACAGTATTATATTCATTCCTATGATCTATCCTCATCGATACTGATTATGATTTTGCTGCCACGATTACACGGGAAAAGAGAGCTACGGCTAGAGTTGCGTCAGCTTGAGCTCATCACGGATGAGAACTGACCAGGGTGTGATTCCAGAGACATACGATTGCATATGGAGGCGTCGTCTTATTGTGTTTTCGCGCCATGAGCGTTTGACCGATCGCTGTTACAAGATTTCCCGAATGTGCTGATCGGCACCAGAGGATCAAGCTACTGCTAGAGGCCGGCCAGAGTGTGATGACCATTGATATATCGCTTATTCATGATGATTGAGACGCTGTTCAGCGTACAGACGAATGAGCCAATTGTTGCTGTAAATGACAAGATATCGCCCAGATGTTGGAGCTACTACAGCATAAGTATATACTCAGAGATATGATGGAAAGTCGCTAGTAACCCAAGGAGGAACGACTAGGACATATGATTCGTTCGCTTACCCCGATGCGAGGTCATCAGATTGATTGATTCCAGCTAGAGACGACTTCACGCAGGTTCGTTGGTAGTCGATGGAGGCGATCGAATGTCAGAAACCCATATTCTATGTTTAAAGTATTCGGAAAGACATGCAAGCGATTCTATGGACCCTCTAGAAGAATGAAATCCTAACTCGACATAATGACCATGTGAAAGCCTTTGAACCTTAGGGTTTGCGGCAGTTCCGCGACGCCATTAGTGAGGCTTGGGTTTGCCCTTCTACGGCTGGTCCACCGATGCTGTGGTATGTACTCGATACTATTAAGCTGTACCCAAGATGTTGAGCTCTTGGGGGATTATGAGGTTTTGACGAATCGATCAAAAGGTTCGACATCTTCCGGATGCCATGTGGTGGGATGCATTGCTTGGGAGACTCCAGATACGAGTATAGCTGTTGGAGCACAGTCTATGCAGCCACGAGAAGATGAGTCCGAATCAGTCGACAGCAGAGAAAAGTGGAGTAAGAGTTCGTACGAGATCTTGATGAAATGACATTCCACTCCGCCGACATCAGAGATGTGATACGCATGTAGAGGCGATATATATATATATATATATGGATTCCTTTCAGGACACTGCTGCTTTACGAGTGGTCGTGAGGATTGACCGAGAGATGACCAGAGAAGTGCCGGGACGGAATCGCCCCCGTTAGCACACCTGACAGGGCCGATGAGCCGATGGATTGCGAGATTGTTAATCCACAGAGGAGATAAGGACCTAGAGACAGAGGACGCCAGACCATGAACAGGAGGCAAGTAGATATCTTACGCTGCTAGCATTGGATGCACCGACACCTTCTCGACCTTGATGGAGGAAATATTGACGACGGTATTTATGATTTGTGATTTGGTGATTCGATTATCACGTATCCGTCATCTAGGATTTCGGTATTTTGGGCGACCTATTCGCATGATTTAGTCTTGATGGCTGAGTTCCATGATATTTGTTTTCGTGCACCATGGTTGCACCTACTGGTTATTTATATTTTGCGCATAGTTATTACGCTTAAGGTATTGATTGTGATTTCATGCCTATTTTATGCCGGTGATTTGATTTACGCTTCCAGCATAGTTTTCATGCATTTTTAGTGTTTTGATTTGATTTGTGCACGCTGATGCACATGGTTGTGAGCTTATACACCGCGGTATACCTGATTTGGATTGAGCCGTATAGTATACCGTCGATTTTGATATTGATGTTGATTTCTTGCACTCCGTGCATTTGATTTGGATTTTCGCGCGTGTTGAGTGCATGTTTTGAGATACGATTTTGGTGCACACCAGATGCACTAAATCAGAATTCCTTGTGCATGTCAGATGCACCTGATTTTGTTGTCAGGCACGCCCGTTGCCCTTGGTAGATGTTTCGTGCACACCCATTGCACCTAGATGATGTTTCTGTGCACATGTGTGGCACATATATGGATTTTGATTTCCGTGCGCACCAGACGCACAGGGTATTCTTATATACATTTTTTGGATTTATTCCTTATGGACCAGTACGTTTTTATGATATTTGCTATGTGTTTTCGTACTGAGCAGGACTAGTCAGAGCACAGTACCTGGATATATTTTGCATGCATTGATAGTTATCGAAGGGATTTCCCAAAAGAGAGCTATAGTCTTAGTGTTTACCTACGTGTCTGATATGACACGACACGTTTAAAACAAGAGAACCCTTCAAAATTGTTTTCAAAACGGCGGAACGTATATATTAAACAAGAGATATATACATATAAGGTTATTTTCTTACAATAGACGTCCGCCACTGTGCAGTGTTATGCGCATCGCACAGTGACTTAAAAAGATTTGGCATGCATTTACTTCAGCTATTTACATGTATAGACTTGATGTCTACATGTATAGTTCTGATTTATATCATATTGGTTTTATTTTGGATTTGACATTTGTGTCTTTACCATGACTCCGATGATTGCAGGATGCTTGACGGAGATTTGATTTTGAGTTATCTACTCATTACTCATGCGCGTGCATTGCGCTATGATATGTCTTATGTATTGATGATTTCGGAGCCCCGACGACTTGGATTTTCTATTGAAATGTTTTAGAATTTGGGGGTTTAAAATTTAAATTCGGGGATCGAATTTCTTTAAGGGGGGAAGATTGTAACATTTCAAAAAAATAAAATATTATTTTTGGGAATTTTTATAATTTAATATTATTTTTAATGAATATTTTAATATTTTGGTATAATTAAATACCGATAAAACGGGGGAGGGGGGGGGGGAAATTTGGAAAATTATAGAAATTACTAGAAAGAGGATGTTTTATGTGAATTATGTAAATTTTAAGTTTTTATGATTAGTTTGACACTAATTTAGTGCTAATCACGATTAAAAATCGCTAATCGGATTTTTAGCATATTTGTGCAAAACATGCACCATATCTTTTTTTACACTTGTTACATATTCTTATGGCTTTCCTACATATTTTATACCATGGTTATTGAATTATTAGAGAGAGGAAAAGAAAAGAAAAGAAATTGATTACAGAATGTAATAGTAGTAGGTATGGGTGAGAGAGAGGAAGGTGAGGATTTCTTTGACTTAGCCATTTCCCCTTCAAACTTCACTCATTCCTATCCCCTCTCATCATCTTGCTGCTGCTGCTTCCTTCACTCCCTCCCCCTCTTCAACTCCTCAAAACACAATGAAAATCAACTCAAAACCCAAATCCCATTTCACAAAAAAGATGCACAAGTTCAAGGGAAACACATTGGACCAAGAAAGGAAAGGTTTTGGACACTTGGGGAAACTCAAGAATTTTCTTGAGTTGCCAAATAAGGTAATTTCTGAACCATAAGCTTAGTGTTTCCTTTACTTATACCCCCGTGTTAGATTTGAACCGATATCGAGTGGTTTTGTGGACTTAGGAAAAACCTAGTTAGGGTTAATGGGAATTGAGAGGGGTGATGGGTAATTAAGCTCATTAGAGGCCACACAAACCTCCTAGTACTAGAATCCAGGCCTAAACCAAAGACTAGAAACCCGGAATACGGATTTAGAAACCCGATATCGGGAAATTGTGGAATCTGTGAGGGTTATATGAAATCTGCTATCACCCCGAGACTCTGAAAATTATTTTGCAAACACAGAGAGATATGCAGGCACCCAGGAAGCTAACCCCAAAACCCCAGACCTTATTTCCTAATGCAGGCCACAGATTTAATCTAATTGGCCGCAATTTGTGGCCTGGGTCCCACCAATTTGGTTTGTGTTGGTTCTGTAACTTTATTTCATGTAAATTAGACCCCTGGCATGTGCAAAATTGTCCAATTTGACCTAGGGTGAAATCTGGAACCTTTTTCCTGAGATGCTGTTTTGGATTCATGTTTCGTTTTTCGTATTTTGAATTCTAGATTTGTATATTTGCATTTTATCTCGATTACTTGGCGTTTGTACGATGATATCGAGGATTGTTCGATGGTTTTGAAGCATAGTCTATAGGTTCTAACCTATAAGCTTTTAAGCGTATCGTGTTGGTTGTTGTATGTCGTTTTGGTTTTGATTTGGTTTTAATGCGATACGATACGTGTGATATGTAGGTACCCCCACGATGATCCGAAGCGATGAACATGATGGTGGAAACATCGACACCGACACGCAGGATACAAGATGGGTAGATTATATCTACGGGGGAACTCGGGTGGATGGCGTATAGCACCCCCACAGTTCGATGTCTAGTATACTATATATAATATATATATGATAGCTTATGTGTGACATGGTTATTTAGGATATGATTAAGTGTACTATGGATAGAATAGGGTTTAGATGTAAACTAGTATAGTTTCCTAGATGTGAACCCTAGAATAGGTTTACACTCACACGCGCACACATGCTTATTGCTATACATATACCCAGAGGATGAGGATAGTGGATGATATTTGGAGATGAGTCGATGAGATTGGGCATAGTGCCATGAGATCGGTGATATATTGTGATTCGTATTTGGGATACGACATGTGATTTTAGCGGGCTTTTGGACGTGTGTTTCACACACGCATTCGTAATTACCTCGATGGTATCGATTTGTGCTAGACGTAGATCAGTACCCCAGATCATGAGATATGATGATAAGGATACCTGATAATTGATGAGAGGAATATGATATTGACCCGTACCTAGCTTTTGGGATGCCGTACGATGATTTACCGTACGAGCTTTATATTGATGATAGATCCGCACTCATGACTCGAGGATGTCATATGATATTGTATCGTACGCGGTACCTTGAGGCGGGATCACCGACTATTATACCTTTATATATATATATCGACTCAGATTTAGGTGGTTTCCATACCCCTCCTGATTGACTTGTTAGTTAGAGCTGTAGTTTTGCTAGTAGATGTTAGGCTAGGTTGATGTCATACCTATTTCAAAAACTAATAAATCGGGAGTATTTTAAAGACAGGCAAAGGGATTCTACGGATATTTTCAAAAGACGCATCTTTTCATAAAAACACCGTAGCCCTTATTTTACTAAAAACCCCGATTCGTCTTATTTCAAATGGCAAACTGTATGACTTTCTTTATATTGACGCAGATGCATCACTGTTGCAATTATTAGTCGATTTTGCATATTCTCGTTATTCGCATCGCATTGCATGTGCAAATGGTTATTGTTATATTAAACTCATGCTGTTAGAACACCAGCACCATTATCGATGATGCATATGTTCTACGTACACCTGCTTGCCGGCTCACACACTTCATCATCGATAATTTCCATGTCACTATACTGTAGTACTGTTGCATTCAGGATATGATTCTTGCATGGCATACTTATGTACATACCCATTGTACACCCATACTTACATACATAAGTATTTGCACATACATAGATGATTCTGGCTTGATTAGAGATTTGGGAACCGCAATATACTCTTTAAAACTGATTCATTTTAAAAGAGCGGTTTCCCTCAATATATGCATATTACTATTCCATATTGCATGATATACTGATATGCTTACATTTCTTTTACATGTCGCATACATCATGCTTTTAATTATACGCATTGAGATATGTTGTTTCCATGATACTTCTGGATTTGGGAACCGTGGATATTTCAGAAGAGATTATATAATTGTTTTAAAAACCCGGTTACCCTTGATATGATATTTCAGTGCGTCCACCATGTGTTTTCTCGATGCTGAGAGCGACATGTGAAACCCGATTCGAGGAGCTAGATGAGGCCAATTGCGGGTACATGGTGGACCCGGTATGGTACCCCGGGGCGAGAATGGATCTATTGTGTAGCTAGACGGTGAGCCTGGCAGAGAGACCACTACCTACCGGTGATTGTATTTGAGCTCGGCGGATATCCGGAGGATACCGACCGGAGTTGAGAGATGAGACGGGCTGATCCGTACTGACGGAGCCCCATATATATGAGGATTTACGTGCCGGTGCTAGGCACAGTTTTCATGATGTTTTCGAGTGTCGATGCTAGACACTCAGGTTCCATGATTTGATATGTCGCGGGAGACACATATTGATTTACATCCTCATACTTCCATGCATATGTTTATGATATTTACATGCATGATGCTTATTGTCATTGGGTGACACGTGGACGAGATCCACATACATACAGACATTGATCACATAGTTGGATGATATCCACATACTCGTAGACTTCCTGATATAGTTGACATTGATTACATTGATCATACCTCATTTTTATGATATATTGCTACCTGGGGCACTGACACGAGCACTTGGCACTACACTCATGTATAGATGTTATATTGCCACCTTATCATGCTTCAGACTTATTCATATTGAGAATATATTATTATTGATCGTATTGATCTAGGATTATATCATGCATACGATTTCTACTCTGCGATGTTTTCTATTCACGAGTTGGCAACTCACCTCCGTTGTGCCACAGTTCTTGCAGGTTTTCCCGTACAGGTTTGATTTCGGCTTTTCTGGCACACTGCTTCTTTTCTGGGTGATTGCATTGGTAGGTGGGTTCACTCGTATCGTGACCACCCTTGTATTTTTTTATTCAGTTGTATCTAGTAATTCCATCAACCAAAATTTATATATTGTTTCAGACTTAGAAAACCAGTTATGTATTATTTCGACCTTAGAGTCGCGCGTTGTAGTATTATGGTTTTCATGCTGATTTTGAGTTCTTTTTGAGTTTTGATCCTCGCCCTTTGACGTTGTATATTATATTGCTTGCATGGTTGTGACCGTCGATTGACGAAAAGCTAGCTCCCTTGGGGATGCCTTTTATCATTGTATATTTATTATTCTTGTTGTACCCCGTTCGGGGCCAGTATTTACCAATGAAACTCTGCCGAAATTTTCAGAAAAGAATATAGATTTTAAAAATGCATATTCAGCTTACTTATTTAAAAACCTCATTTTTAAAACATGTTTTCCTTACTTCTTAAAAACTAGTTTTCTTATTTACTCATTAAAATGGTTTTAGATTTCTGGGCTTTTTGGCTTACTTGGATTAGATGGGGTCCTATACACTCCATATGATTCAAGTGCCAGTCACAGGCTATTTCGGGTCGTGACACATTGACTATAAATATTCTCCTGAACACTTAACTGATACCATTCCTCAATCACTTCCTTCCATCTTTTTCAAGTTGCAAGACGACGTATCACCTTCATCTCTCATATCTGATTTCCCAAGTTTAGTCGGCCCATGTTTTCTTGCGAATCTTAAAAGCTTTGATCCCATCTCTCAACAGATTGATAAATTAGTACAGTTAGAAAATTCCAGTTTCACATCATTACAAATTGTACTAATTTATTCAATCAAATTTCAACCTCAAGTTCGTGCTCCATTTCTTTCTCCACTTCGTTCATCTTCTCATCTGCCGAGACTGTATCCCATTTCCGCCCACACACAGTCTCATGTATTCTTCATTTCTTTCTTCTACACGTTCTTTCTCCAACTATGACATCATCATGATACAATTTATGGTTGGTGTTAATTTTTGGTCTGTGTAAGGCCTTGTATAGATCGATAATGTTCTCCCCCCTAACATTGAACATCAACGCTTAAACAGTGGAAACACTATTTCACTTAAGTTTGGGGGGACCTTTTGTGTGTGTGTATTTTGTTTGCTTTTTCTTGGGAGAAAAAAAGGAACCGACAAATTTTGACCCCTCAACAATTTTGACCCTCTTTGTATGGCATGACAGTGAGGGCACTGTCAAGTTTAAGTTTGCGGGTGTGCTCAGTAAGGTTTCTATCTTTGCATTTATATGTATATTTTGCATTTGCATACTTATTTGAAAAACCAATAAAAACTAAAAAAAATTCCAAAACATAAAAACTTTGTCGTCAAATTAGCTAGTAGGGTAACTTCGATTTTATTCCGAAAATTTAGCTTGATAGGTTAGAAATAACTAAATCCTAGGCTTAGGAATTGAAAACCCAAAAAATAACCCTCCTTGAGTTTAACCGTAGTAAATATACGTCATTGCAGTTTTTTTTAGAAGTAAGTAATCTTGAGTTCAGTTCTTAAGTTAAGTTGAGATGAAGGGAAAGGATTGAATGCTTTATTGAAGGATAAGTTTGAAAAATAGTTCCTATTCTTGAGTTCAAATTCAGAAAGTATATACCCTACAAACTGCACTTACACGCACCTTGAAACTTGGGATGGTAGATGATACCTAAAAATATTTTTGCCTGAAAGCCTAGTATGAAAGAAAAAATGGTATTTGTAGCCAACCACCATAAGAGCGTCACTGAAAAAATATCCGGTCTTAAAAAAAGAAAAATATATATTACTGTTAGATATGTATGCCCTAGAGGCCTGTATTATATAGGATGCTAGGCATGTATATGTACAGAAACAATATTTGCTCGAAATGATAGTATGCTATCTGATTTATATTCATCTTAACGTGTGTGATTTGTTGTATTTCATATCTTATATACATGTTGATGAAGCCCTAAGGATTATGCTTGACTACCAGGATTATGATGTAGATCATACTAGTGGGGCCTGTGCAGTCTAAAAGCATATTCCTTATTTAGTTCCTAGTCGAGGGTATATCGAGACAGGGCATCGATATTACCAGAGTAGACTAATGTGTACGTTTCTTGACCCTGGGGGCGATGGTTGATCCTACAACTATTGGTGTTTGACATCAAAGATTGTACACAGGTGCTCATTAGAGAATGGGTACACAGAACATGACTCGCCGAGAACTCCTACATGGTATATATACTTATTGTCAGATAGCAGTTCTCTGGTGACACTTGTACAGGTTAGTCTGTAGACCCGAGATCGTCATAGTGTCTTGTGTGATTCCCACTGTGCTTTGATTTCCTCCCTACCATGGCTCTACTGAGTCGTGCAAATAGGTGGATTTTGGGTACAGTCCCGAATCACATAGAGGCGGTGAGCGATAGGAGGGGTTTCGTCTCTCCCGGTATAGGGAGTTGATGTCGCGCTATGCTTGATCGGCCATAACAGCAAATCCCTGGCCAGGGTTGTCGAGATTTACCGGTAAGAGTTATCAGTAGTTTCTCGAACCGTTATGGGCCATAAATCAGCATGACTTATTGTCACGCCCCGCTTCCCAGAGTACGCTAGATTGGGCACGTGACATAGCCAACCATGCTACATGTGGGTAGGAAGTATCCATCCACAGTCACATTACGGCTGTATAAATATCAAGAACAAGATAAAACTATCTAAAACATGTCCATAATCCAGAATAACAGGAGTGAATAATAAATAAATGCGGAAGCAAATGATCCAATACAAATAACTGAAAAGTGTGTCCCATAATGCGGGCTCACATCAGGAAATAAATGCAGGAAATAAAACTAACTACTACTGAACTCACAGCTCAGCCTGCTGGCTGAAGTACTCCTGCTCGGACTGCAACAGCGGTACGGAATCTGGGCCATGCAAAATCCAGACGTCAGCGCGTCATGTCATCAAGTAATATAATATGAACAGTGTAGCAGGTAATGTAATATAAACATGAATACAGCAAGAATAATAATAATATGAATCATACCAGTACAGGGTAGCGTGCAGTGGGTAAACTAAACTGTTCTATCAGGTTTTCTATTCTAAAGTCTTTGAAATCAATTGATGAATTATCGATATAACTCAATAGTATCCCGTACATACCCGGGACCACGACCACAATATTCTCGGCTGCAGCCGAGACATGCCGCTAGGCACAAAACAGGAATGTGTACATTCGATAGTATCCCGTACATACCCGGGACCACGGCCACAATATTCTCGGCTGAAACCGAGACATGCCGCTAGGCACAAAACAAGAATATGTACACCCAGAACAGGTAGTGAACTGTCGAGTTACAAGTCAGGTTTCACCTTTGATTTCCCCATACCCCCAAGTTATATATGTCAAGTCAGGTATTCAGTAGTCAAGAACTAATGCCAACACAGGATCAGGTAAAAGCAGGTTTGTCTGGATAGACAATAGGAACGGTCCATGAGGACTACATGTTATGTTTGTTGGCATTAGACACAAGATCAAGTAACAAGTAAAGCCATGGTACATCAGGTCCAACCAGGTAATGTATAAAGGTATCATGTCATGTCAAGAGTGTACGGTACCATGTCATGTCAAGTAGGAAGTGTATCAGGTCATGTCAGGAAGCACAAGATGTCATGTGGATGCTCATAATCAAACTAACATAAGCATGTGTATAAATAAACAAGCATGAGTACTATCAGAACAATAAACTGGAATATGTAATATGATATGCAAATAGATATAATTTCAAGGATATGGATGCACAGTTATCGATTAGGGTTACATTTATAGTTCCAATATTAATTAGGATGCAATTTATTAAACATGGAGTGTTAATATCACATTATTATGTAGTAATGTGATCTATGGATGCAATTATATGTATCTTAAATGCGATGGATGCAAACGGGTATCCGAAAAGTTATAAAACTATAAAAATGGTAATGTGGGATGTACAACTAAGCAATATATGATATAAATATTGATATAATAATATTAATATGGATAGCATATTCAAAGCGATTAATAACTATAAAAGTAGTATTGATTAACCATGCACAAGAAGGTTCCATTCAGAAATTCAGCGTCACCCTAATTTGTAAAATAGCTTAAAAATAACAAACATTCTCCAAAAGGGACGTGTCTTATACCAAAACAAAGATAATTCAATAAGGTTTTCAGTTTTATAAGTATAAGCATCTCAGATTATCCCTACAAAAAGTTATGAATATTCGAAGTTGAAAGTTTGTTGCTGGAATTTCCCTGGACAGCAGTTTGGAGACATTTTCATTTGCATTTTACGTTATTTAAACAATTTATTTTGCCAGTAAATATTTCATAAAGTTATAGTATTCTGAGTTAGCTTCGTAACGAACTAAAGAACGTATACTAATGATTTTTCTATGATTTATAATGAATTTTATAAGATAAAGTGTACAGTAAATTTCAGATTTGTCATATCCGATTTTTCAACGACGTTTCATGTGTAAACTATAAGATTTTCAAATGTATAACATTATAAAATGAAGATTATAAACTAATTAAAGATAATAATAATAAATATTACGACGATATATATTTTAAATGATATGGTTGCAGTATAATGTAATCTAGTATGTCACAAGATAAGTTTTCATGATCTAGATTTAATATGATATAAACGGATGCAAACGGAATATCGAAACGTTATAAAATTAAACATGGGGCACTAGATTTGAACTATAGGTAAGGTATTTATTTAAGTAGGTATAAAATGAATTATATAGCATGTAGCAAGATTAACTTGCCTCGATGGGTCGCGAATCGGGAAAACGGAACGTTAACCGTCGGCGGGGAAAACTCGCGACGGGCGCACGGTTCACGGAATGAACCCAAACGACGAACAAAGGAACCACACGGGTCGGGGTACCTCGCTGGAACGTCGAGAAGCGTCACCGGCACGACGGAATTCCGGTAACAAAAGAACAGTTAAAAAAAATGAGAAACGAGACATGAAGCAAGAAGAGAAAGAATGATAAAGAGAAGTACGAGAGAATATATGAGAGAGAGAGAAAAAGTGGAGAGAGAGAGAGAGAGCGAGAGGGAGAGAAGAGGGAGAGAGAGAAAGCGAGAGAGAGAGAGAAAGAGCTGCAGGTGGGGGCCCACGGAATCATATACTAACTCATGTAGAGACATAACCATGGCTAATCTAAATGGTTATGTTAACAAGAATCTAAAGTAAAGACAAAGCTAGTGGATTTTGTCAAAGCAAAGTAAGCTTCTACAAGCTTCATGCTCTTTCCAAATCTCCACTAATTTTGTAATTACCTTAAATAATCATAACCCACCATAATATATAGAATGATGTATGTCTTATACACCCAAGTATGATGTATCATCAACCATGATACAAAAAGAAAACACATTTTAATATATATTACATATATATCAAAGTTGTGTACATGTGAGAAAAAACCATAAGTGAACAAGTGTTAGTTAATGTAAATTAGCATATCTAATATACAATTATACACTAAATTATTAAATTAACACTTGACTTAATAATCCGGTCATATCTCATATAACCGACTAACAAACATTGTATCGACTTATCGAATCAACACTTGATTCGATAACCCGGCTATATTATATATAACCGACCGATACAAAAAGTCGCGAGAATAGAATACGGTATCACATACACGCATTATTCTCGGTCCCGCACATATCACATACGTGCTCCTATTTCGTTTTGCCTGAACCAGTAAAACCTCTATGTAGGACTCTAAAGACTCGTCAATACGCCGGCAGTAGGTAATGATCACATCAAGCACCCACAAGCCGTCAGCGGTACAAGCTGGACGTAACGGCTACCCGGGTATTGAGAGATCAGAAGATCAGCAAGCAAGCCCGTTCCAACTCCTATAAAAGCCTGCCGGTAACACTTCCCGTACAGTCCGGTCTCCTCGTCTGATATGTCGCATATCAAGTCTAGGGGTGGTAAACGTCAGACCCCAATAACCGATAAGTCGTGCCGATGTGAGGCTCATAACGGGTCGAGAAACTACTGGTAACACTTACCAGTAAATCTCTAAATCAACCCTGGCCAGGGACTTCCCTGTTACGGCCAATCGAGCACAGCGCAACATCAACCCCCAATACCGGGAGAGACGAAACCCCTCCTATCGCTCATTGCCTCCATGTGACTCGGGACTGTACCCAAAAACCACCGTTTTGCACGCCCTCTTGGATGTGGTAAGGTGGAAATCAAAGCACAGTGGGAATCACACAAGACTCTATGACAATCTCGGGTCTACAGACTAATCTGCACAAGTGTCACCAGAGAACTGCCATATGACGTGAAGTATAATACCATCTGGGTGTTCTCGGCGAGTCCGTCCAGTGTACCCAGTCTCCATTGAGCACCCGTATACCATCTCTGATGTCAAACACCAATGGATATGGGATCATCCATCGCCCATCTCATGGGTCAAGAAGCGTATACGCTAGTCTACTCTGGTATATCGATGCCCTGTCTCGATACACCCACGACTAGGAACATTAAAAGATGTACTTATGGACTACTCTGTCCCTACTAGTATGATCTGCATCATAGTCCAGGTAGTCAAGTACACATCCTAAGGGCTTTACCAACATGTAACTATAAGACAGTATCAAGAGACAAGTATACATGTTAAGATAAAGAGCAACCAGATAGCATACTATCATATCGAGCAAGAAAGTCCTCTCTATATATGTCCAAGCATCCAATATAATATACATCATCTGTACAATACTGGCCTCTAGGGCATACATACAACTAACAATAATAATCCACTACATGATCTCTACATCATCTATGTGATCATTTCTAGCACACTTGATCTCTTATTTAACTCTTGAGAAGAGTTTGAAGATTGCTCCATCTCTCTCGGGTGGATCATCTACGTCTTGAGGTGACCGGAGATCGAGGACATTGCAAGCATCCAAAGAGCCTAGGAGTTGCATCTAAAAGAAGACTCGAAGGACCGGTTCATTAGGTATAACCCTTTCATAGTAGTTAAGAACTCTAGATAGGGTTTGCTAGTTAAGGTTTAAGCACAAGATCTAGGGTTCAAGTGGGTGTTGCATGCAAGAAAATTTTCGTTTCCACTTCCACCTCCTCATAAGTGTTGTGAGGGTGTGCAACATCCACTAACATGGTATCAGAGCTACTAGGCATTAGATGTCAACCTATGGGGGATTCTCACTGTATGACAGTGTGGAAAAGCATAGGCTCTTACCCCCAGGGTGTCCCGAGACCGGAAGGTGTTACGGCGGGTTGTAGTCCTCGCGAAGGGGCATGCGTAAAAAGTAGCTGCTGAGGGACCTGTAGGTGCCACGGCGACCCCATTAGATGGTGTGGCTGCCTGACTAACATGGTATCGGAGCCTCTCTTAAACCTTAAATAGCTTGTAGCGACGTTAGAAATCTGCCGTTTTTTTTTCGAGCAAAAGCTGCCAAAAAAATAGTTTCCAAAATTGATGTTTTAAGTTGTTTGCACACCCCGCGGGCTTACGGTTTGAACTGAGAAACCGTGGGGTGGAGCGTGCGCACCTCGGGGACACCCCGGGGGGACCATAAGCCGGACCCACACCCCAAGACCACCAAAAGGTGGCCTTGGGGGTGGGTGACCCGAGAGCACCCCATATGGGTGCTCTCAGATCTGCCTTCCCCTAGGGGCCACCTCGAGGTGGCCCCCGGGGGTGGGTACCCTCCCGAGGCCCCCCATTCGATAGTTAATTTTGGGATCTTTGCATGCGCGAAGATTCGGGCGGGTTTCGAGTTCGTTTTGACTCCCGGATTGGCTTAAAACGGTCGGTTTTGGAACTTTAGCTCACTTAATTTTTTCAAGTGTTGGAAAATTGGTTTAGTTTGCTAATTGCGTGCGGAATTCTAATGTCGTGGTTACTTTACAAGCTTTGTGATGTGTATGTGTGTTTGGAAATGTCGACTAATTGCTATACGTCGATTAGTCGGGGTTGCACACATCTGTAATGATATCATGTGATGGTATGTGTATATGAATATGTTGGATCATCGTGGATGAATAGCCGGGGATGTGAGAAGTGCGTTTTTCTTTTCTTTCATTCATGTAATTTGTAAAAAGTGATGTAATATTATTTTGTGGGGCACATCCGGGTTAATGTTGTAGCCACCGTTGTACAATTTCTTCTTACTGTTTTTGCTCCTAGGATAGACCCAAGGTGGGGTGCACAAACTACCGGGTTTTCGAAGTGCCGAGTGGACTACTCACTTTGTTGAGAGAGATTGCTTCACTTCGGGAATTTGGCGGGTAGTTTGCCACACCCGTAGGGTTCTAGGGTGAGGTTTGGCTATTCATCACGACCGTGAAACCCGTCTTTCGTTAAGGGCTTAAATGAAATACGGAATTCCTAGTATATCCAATGTATTCATCTGTGATCTTGAATGTTTATAAATGCGTGCGACGAATGGCTATTTATATATGAGATATATATAATAAACATTGCTTATATTTTGCACCCGCGCTAGTCCAGCCCCGGCTCTGCCATTAGTTAAGTAACCTAACGGTGTATGACGGGGCCCCGTGGCGAATGCGGATAGCATAAGCGTACGTTCTATTTTCGTTTCTTTTCTGTGATGTTTAGGAAACGTAAATGATGGGACAATATTAATGTGATTAATGTTAAGAAAAAGAAACCTAAAAATATTGTAGAATCAAAATTTTTAAAATGGGTAACTCTAGTTTTTGCTTTGCATAGTGGTATTCCTTGATGAATATCCAGCACCTCATTCGATGAGAAAATGGCCGAGATCCTTTCACCGGGAGTGACCCCTTTAGCGAAACTAGCAAATGTTACAAAGCACTCGATTGTTTTTTATAGTTGATCTAACTTTTGATTTGCATCATGGTATTCATGAATATCCAGCACCTCATTTGATGTGGAAAGAGCTGAGATCCCTTCACTGGGAGTGACCTCTTTAGCAAAATTAGAAAGATACTACAAAACCATTCGACTTTTAAAACTGGAGCTTAAACCACTCCTTTCACTAGATTCTACAATGATATCAAGTTCAAAGCGTTAAAGGTTTTCATCAAAACCATTCGTTGCCCTCAGCCATTTTAGGAAGCAGAGTACTTAGTATTCGTACCACGTTTGTTGACTATGGTTAAGGCGTGGTGTACGGTAGCTATGTAATGTCTTCCTACAAAGCATATGATGCGATCGATTAGGACATTCGCATGACCTTGTTGACCATAGTTAAGGGTTATGCGGGTGGGTCTAAATCAATCACGAAATGGCGGGTAGAACTTGACTAGTGCTTATGATTTGTTGACCATAGTTAAGGTCATAAGACACTAGGGGTAAAAATCATATCGGGAATTTCAAGTGTTGAAATTTGCAATGAGATTGCATACCTTCTATTTGATAGTTGGATCACGATTCCACTGTGAGTAAAAGTTACTCCCAGGAGAGTTTTGCACTTTACAATTAGCTATTCCAGTAGGTGTCTAGAAAGGTGTCAACGAGATTATGCCTCTAGGAGAATGAGGTCCATACGAAAGCACGGGGAACCTCCCTCGGAGTACCGAAACTGGCTTGGCCGACCGGTTAGCGAATTTGTAGATTGCAATTAATCCTGACTAATTTTCTTTTTAAGGTTTGAAGGAAAATTTGATAAAAGCAGTGGAAGACATCGATTAAATAAGATTAATAACCAATCTAATCATGTAAAAGCAATCGCTGAGTGTCTTCTTTTCTCTCTCCTAATGGCAGATACCTATGATGGGACTTAAACTTTTATCAGACAAGAATAAACTCACGGGACTGAATTACAAAGAATGGCTGAGGAACGTAAATATTTCCCTGACCTATGATTAGGTCGGATACGTCCTAACTACTCCAACCCCTCCGAGCCCAGGCCCTGATTCTTCAGTTGCGGATAAAGAAATCCGCAAGACATGGGATATAGACTATGCAACAGCCAAATGCCTCACGCTTACTTCTATGGACAATGAATATCAGAAGCAGCATGAGAAGATGGATGTACAATCCATCTTTCTCCATACAAAGGATATGTATGGAGAGCAATCTCGCACTCTCCGATACGAAGCATCTTGAAAGTTGTTTCAGATGCGCATGACTGCTGGCATGTCTGTAGGTGACCATGTATTGAAGATGATAGGACTTATCGAAGAACTAGAGGACCTGGGATGGACCATGGAGAACGAACAGTATGTTGATATTGTTCTACAGTCCTTCCCCCTGCCTTTGCTCAGTTCATTGTAAACTTCAACATGCACAACATGGAGAAATTACATCCTGAACTCCTCAATATGTTGAGGAGTGCAGAGAGCACGCTAAAGGTAGCGAAAACTCCCGCTCTAATTGCTGGGCCATTGATCAGTCGAAAATATTGCATATTTTAGCCGGCAATTTCCTCATCATTTGCATCCATATAGAAGTGTACGGTATTCATAATTCACATATTAGCAAATCGGTAGCAAAATATCAGATTACATGTATTCGACCTTAAAACCGGCATTTCTAGGGAAATTGACTGCATTGCATTACATAGCATATTTTCTATATCTTGCAACCCCTGTTTCAAAGTCTGTGCAGGAAAAGAGAAGCTTGCTCGACCATTACAATTGCTCGTAAACTCACTTAACTCAAATCTGGTATCAACACAGAAGAGGAAGTACAAATATAAACATCAAAGAAAGCTACAAACAGCAGTACCAAGCAGCAGAAGAAGGCACAGATCCCAAGGCCAACAATACGCGGCGGAAGCGCGGCATATAGGCACATTGTGCGGCGGTTGCGCGGCGGTTCCAGTAACTCAGCTCCTCAAATTTCACCAAAACTCCTGTTTCAGTGGGTACAGCTCAATAATGCTCACAAACTTCCAGAATATCCCAGATACTTCCTCCAGATCAGCAAACACCTAAACTAGCCTAATCTTTCTAGAACTTTCCCTAAACCCTAGCTTAAACCCTAAGCTAACTCCTAACAAACTCCTTCTAGAAACTCTTCAACAAACTTTGGGAGGGAAAGTTCTAATTCAAACCTAAACCTAGGGTTTGGGAGTTCTATAAATAAGACCCTAGGCTCATCATTGAAGAGGATTCAACCTTGATTGAAGTTTAGAAAATCAATCTCTTTCTTCATCCCCTCTTCCTCAAGTTTAGTGAGAGAGCTTGTAGGAAACCCTAACCCTAAATCCAACCACAATTCAAGATCTTGAGTGCAAGCCAAGCAAGATGCCTTCAACCCTTTTATGAGCCGAGCCGATCTTCAATCGGGCAAGAGATCAAAGTAGATCCACGATCCACGGAGACGAGCGAAGCCGAGTCAACGATCGATTTCTTCTTCTTGTAGATTCTTGAAAGAATGTATTGAAATTGTTGATTAAATAAAAGGTGATATTCTTTTATCTTGTTTTCTTTAAATTCCGCATCATGTTATCATTCCTATTCTTGAATATTGTCTTTGTGGTGATGTGTGAATAAAACTCCGCTCGTCGGGGAGTCGAAACGATCTTTAGTATGATTATGTAACAAATTTGTAATCGATTCTTGAATCCCACGAGTTTGTAAACCCTAGCAAGTTCAAGAATCGACGACCCAATTCGTTGCGATGCTTTCTTGATCGACATCGCTCGAGATTGGGGAGTTCCGATCGTTTCTTGGAATTGCTAGAGGCTAGAATATAAATGGTATCCTCGAAAGAATAAGGGTTAAGAGATGAAACCCTAATTTCATCAAGAAAACCCTAACTCTCGTCGATCACCATTGATCTAGTATCAATTCTTCGAAGGACAAGAACACGAAACCCTTTAGATTACATCACGTCTAAAGATCCGATCGACTCCTACGAGCCTCTCTTATATTCTTGATTGTTGATTGGAAATATTATCAAAACAACCGATTCTTGATTGTTTATAGTTTCTTGATTCTTGAGTAAAGGATAGTGACACTCGAATACAAATCACATCTTGAATCATGTTTTCGTTTATTGTTGTTTAACATTTCATTTCAAACGTATCAAAATACAATTGAATTGCACAATCCCTGTGGACGATCCGCACTCATTCATTAACTACATCCGACACCGTGGTTTGATTGCGGTCAATATAATTTTTTGATTGTCGTTACTTTTTACATATACACGTCAGAAAATGAATCAATCAAAATGGCGCCGTTGCCGGGGATCGCGCTAATTCATTTGCATTCTTAGTTTGAAGTGAAAGAATTATTACGTTTTACTTCTTGAAATCAAAATTCGTACAAACTCTTACACGTGTGTTGTGATTTGATTGCAAGGTGATCTGGAGCATTCTGTTCTGTGGAAAAATTTGTTTGAACATACCAGAGAGCTGGAGATAGTAGCAGGAGTTTGTTGAAGAAAAATTGTTCACTGTTCCCAAGAACCGACCGCTCATCCGCGGTAGATACATGCTTATTGCGGCGGAAGCGCCGCCGTCTTGGAGGATCTCTGTGGGATTTTTCTGCAGGTGACTTCTTGCTCTCTCCTCTCACCCTTTTTAGCTCCAATTAACCCTTTGCTGCAGGATTCTTTGCAAATAAATCGCAGCGCCGCAAAGCAAAAATAAAATTGTGTGTGATTTTTGATTTCTTGGTTGTTTGCATTCTAATACGGAAATTTAAGGGGCACGGCCAAATCCAAATTAGGTGGGGATTTCATTACCCTTCCTAGGCCCCGAAAATCGTCAAACTTGCATCCGCATTACCCCCATTAACTAAAAGAAATCTAGAGAAGACTCTAAGGACTGTCGTGCTCAATAGGACAAGAGAAGGTCGTGGGTAATTCATTGCTTATCCGCGTTTTCTTGTGGTGCCTAAGGCGAGTGTGTCTAAGGCTAGTGGTTATTAATTAGGTCCACTGTAGTGGTGGTTCCTTCCCACTTACCTGGCACTTATCCGGCCACAGGGGGACAAAGAGGCAGTGGAGGATTCTATCCTGCGGCTTGTCTTTTGGCAGTTAGGAGCGGTCTAGAGATCGGACCTAGGTGACCATTAGATTCTAGGGTTTGTGTGCTGCATTTGTTTTGTCGCATCATTTTTTCAAAATCCGTCCCTTTTTAAAGCAAACACCGCATTCATTCATCCCTAATTATAAGTCAACGCTGCCACTTGTACTAACCCTTTTTAGTGCAAGATAGGCTGGACACGGGATTCTAGTGCCCGTTTAGTCCGCGTACCTCCTATCGACTCCGAAATCGGTAATTCTCCATTTACCTTTTCTTTACCTACTACCACACCCACACCGATGGATCCGAATCCATCAAACTTCTTTAACCCTAATCTGCCACCGTCCGTTGGTGCGCAGAATCCTACTCCACCCCACATTTCTCTCCAGGAAAGATGCTATCCACATAGAGGTCCACTTTCGACCTGCTTATCCACACCACCAGCCAATGGGGATAATTTTGAGATTAAGCCCCAGTATATCAATCTTTTACCCAAATACCACGGACTCGAGACCGAGGACGCTTACGTTTTCATTACCAAATTTGAAAACGTATGCGCAATGATGGGTACGTCTCAACTTTCAGTGGATGCGATGCGTCTACGACTTCTTCCATTTACCTTGTGCGATATAGCCGAGAAGTGGCTATATAACACCACCGCACACTCTATTACGAATTGGGAAGAATTCGTCGCTGCATTCCTTAAGAAATTTTACCCAGTCCAAAAGACGGCTCGAATCCGTAGCGAACTGAACCAATTTGCCCAGCTCCCTGCCGAACCATTTTCAAAATACTTTGAACGTTTCAAGGATCTATTGGTTCAATGTCCTCATCACGGCATCCCGAGATGGGAGCTTTGCCGAATCATATATGAGGGCAGTAACCCTAGCACTAAACAGAGCCTTGAAAACATGTGTCAAGGTACATTTATGACTAAAGATGACGGGGAAGCCTGGCGATACTTAGAAGAGTTCGCTGAAAAATCACTAATTTGGGAGAGTGGAACACAACCATTGAATAGGGGTGGCGTACACCAAATAGATGTGTCCATAGGTGTTCGAGCTGAAATGGCAGCAATGCAAAAGAAGCTCGACGCTATGGAACACAAATTTGCAGCAGCCTCCCTAAACCCAATGTCGCTCCCCAAAACTGTGTGTGGGTGCTGTTCTGATCCGTCACATTTAACGGAAGAATGTCCATTAAACTCTGCGTTTCAAGGTCACGAGCATTCTAATGCCGCATTTCAAAGACCTCGAAACGATCCATATTCTTCCACTTACAATCAGGGTTGGAGGAACCACCCGAATTTTGCTTGGAACCAATCACAATCTCAAAACACGGTTCCAAACACGAATCAATTTCAACGGGCTCTTCCTCCACCACAACAGCAACCCCTACAACTCACTCAGCACCCCTACCAGTCACAAAATTTCCAAAATCAGGGAAACACTCCTGCACAGTCTAATCCTATGCAGTCCTGTTCTGACGAGTTCTCTCAATTCACTCAAACCATGAAATCACTTTTATCAAATTTCATGGATGTTTCGACTGAGGTTAGATCTTCCGTCAGTGAAATAAAGAAAAACTCAGCATCCCAAGCTGAGAGTGTTCGCACGATGGAAGCTGAAATCGCACGCTTAAAAGCCGAAATGAGTGCGAGAGAAAAAGGGAAACTTCCCTCTCAACCCCTACAGAATCCTGGGCATTACAATGTAAATGCCATTACCACGTTGAGATCGGGAAGAGTGCTGAACAATCATGTCGGGGAAGGTATTGATGATACTGAAAATCATATCAACGCCCCGGCTGAGTCTTTCCCACATACACACACTTCACCTTCTGATCCTTCTTCTTCTACCAAACCACCTTCGCACGAGCCTATTCTCCATTTCCCCTTAGGCTCAACACCTTCACCCAACCCTTATAGTTCTCCACAGACGGTCCCCACACCTCCTTTGGGACCTCGTCTACCCCCCTTTCCTTCTCCTGTGATGGACCCCGCGCTTATTGCGAAAGCACCTTACCCGAACCGGCTAAGGGCTAATAGAACGAGTCCTCATATGGAGAAAATTTTAGAGATGTTCAAACAGGTTAACATCAATATCCCTCTCTTAGATGCGATTCAGCAAGTCCCCGCTTATGCGAAGATTCTAAAGGACTTGTGCACTAGGAAGAGGAAGACCCAAGTGCCGAAGAAGGTCTTTATGTCTAATAACATTAGCACTGCTTTTATACCCCAGCTTCCAAAGAAAAGAAAGGACCCAGGTTGTCCTACAATTTCGATTTCGATTGGGGGTAAAAACATAAATCGTGCTCTGTTAGACCTTAGCGCGAGTGTTAACCTGTTACCTTATTCTGTCTATGAGCAATTAGGGATTGGAGAGCTGAAACCTGCTCATTGCACTCTCCAGATGGCAGACCGATCTATCACCAAACCAAGGGGTGAATTAGAGGATGTGCTGATAAAGGTCGGGGAATTTGTTTTCCCCGTAGACTTCATTGTGCTCGACACACATCCTGTAGCAAACCCCCGGGGCCAAATTCCGGTGATTCTAGGTCGTCCTTTCCTTGCCACTTCCAACGCTGTTATAAACTGTAGAAATGGTTCAATGAATTTATCATTTGGAAATATGACCATTGAACTAAATATCTATAAAGTTGGAAGTCAGCCGTCAGAACCCTCTGCTCATATTTTAGATGTGTGCTCTGTCCATGAGATCGCTCCCGATAGTTGTGGAGCTGAGGATATTTGCTTTACTGATCTCGATGACACTAGCACATCTCTGTTTGACTTAGCACAAGATCTTAGTGAGGACACTTTAGCTACACATGAGTCCTGCACTTCTGACTTTTCTCCACCCGAGTCTGTATCTTTCACAGGCTCTGAGCTTCTTTGTAGATCCAAAAATCAATCTATGACCCTTCCTTCTATCATTTCTCCGCCTGAGTTAGATCTCAAAGTTTTACCTTCTCACCTGAAATATGCATATCTTGGTGAGAACGAGTCATTACCGGTTATCATTTCCGCTTCTCTTGCATCAGAGCAAGAGAATGCCCTTTTATCGGTATTGAGATCTAACAAAGAGGCGTTTGGTTGGAGTATGGCGGACATCAAAGGGATTAGTCCCTTGATAGTTGAACATCATATACATGTGATGGATGATGCCAGACCGACCCGAGAACCACAGAGACGGTTGAATCCTGTCATGAAGGAAGCTGTCATGAAAGAAATCGTCAAGTGCTTAGATAATGGTATTATCTACCCAATCTCCGACAGCCAGTGGGTAAGTCCTATACATGTCGTTCCTAAGAAATCCGGCATCACAGTTATCACAAATGAAGCGAATGAGTTGATTCAGACACGCGCCCAAACTGGGTGGCGTGTATGCATCGATTATAGAAAACTCAACGCTGCTACGAGGAAAGATCATTTTCCTCTACCATTTATTGATCAAATGCTGGAACGCTTAGCGGGACGAGAGTTTTATTGTTTTATGGACGGTTACTCAGGCTACAATCAGGTCCCCATCGCCAAAAAGGATCAAGATAAAACCACTTTTACTTGTCCTTTTGGTACCTTTGCTTACAGTCGCATGCCCTTTGGGTTATGCAATGCTCCCGCTACCTTTCAGCGGTGTATGATGGGGATATTCTCTGATATGGTAGAGAATTTTTTGGAGATCTTTATGGACGACTTCTCGATTTTTGGAGACTCTTTTTCTGATTGCCTAGCGAATCTAGACGCTGTTCTTACTCGTTGCAAAGAGAAGAACTTGACATTAAACTGGGAAAAATGCCACTTTATGGTCCAAGAAGGAATAGTCCTTGGACATGTCATTTCACAGAAAGGCATTGAGGTTGACAGAGCTAAAGTAGATGTCATTCAAAACCTGCCTCATCCCAAAAGCGTCAAAGATATTCTCTCTTTCCTTGGCCATGCAGGCTTTTATAGGAGATTCATAAAGGACTTTAGCAAAATTGCTAGACCTTTAACACTACTCCTGGCCAAGGATACGACCTTCCACTTTGACTCGGATTGCGAGACAGCTTTCGACTCACTTAAACACTCACTCACCACAGCCCCCGTTTTATCATCACCAAATTGGGACTACCCCTTCGAGCTGATGTGTGACGCATCTGATTTTGCAGTAGGTGCAGTCTTAGGACAGCACATCGATAAGATGCCACACGTGATTTACTATGCTAGTAAGACCCTGAATGATGCGCAAATCAATTATACAACCACCGAGAAAGAGCTTTTAGCAGTTGTATTCGCATTAGAAAAGTTCAGGCCTTACTTAATCGGCTCACCTATAGTTGTATATACTGACCATTCCGCTTTAAAACATCTTCTGGCGAAGAAAGATGCAAAAGGTCGACTAATACGTTGGATCCTTCTTTTACAAGAATTTGATCTTGTTATCAAAGATAAGAAAGGATGTGAAAACGTAGTAGCTGACCACCTTTCACGCATCGTTTCTTCCCCTGTGACCCTGCCGATCAATGACTCATTCCCTGATGAACAACTCTTGAGCATATCCGCTGAACCATGGTTCAGGGATATTGTGAACTATCATGCCACGGGACTTATACCGAGCGATTGGTCAAAACAGGACAAATATCGTTTTCTTTCCCAAGTAAAACACTTTTACTGGGACGAGCCCTATTTGTTTAAATATTGTCCTGATCAGATCATTCGCCGGTGCGTCCCAAATGAAGAGTTCAAGAGTGTTCTTTCATTTTGTCATGATCAGGCTTGTGGGGGTCACTTTGGTCCTAGAAAGACAGCGGAAAAGGTTTTGCAATGTGGATTTTATTGGCCGACCTTATTCAAGGACGCATTTGAGTATTGCAAAACCTGTACACAATGTCAGTATACGGGTAGAATATCCCAGAGGAATGAAATGCCTCAGCAACCCATTCTGGTTGTTGAAATGTTTGATGTTTGGGGCATTGATTTTATGGGTCCTTTTCCCAACTCCTTTGGGAATCTGTACATTTTGCTGGCGGTTGATTATGTCTCCAAGTGGGTAGAAGCCATTCCATGTCGCACTAATGACAGGAAAGTTGTCATTAAGTTCTTAAAAGAGAATATCTTTTCGCGATTTGGACACCCACGCGCTATCATTAGTGATAATGGGACACATTTCTGCAACAGGTCTTTCGAGACTCTGATGCGAAAATACTCAATCAACCACCGACTTTCTACACCCTATCACCCCCAAACAAGCGGGCAGGCTGAGATCTCAAACAGACAAATCAAACTTATCCTGGAGAAAACTGTTGCTAAAAATAGAAAAGACTGGTCGACCAAATTGACGGATGCTCTTTGGGCATTCAGGACTACATATAAGACCGAACTAGGAATGTCTCCATATAGGATAGTGTTTGGAAAAGCATGTCATCTACCTGTTGAGATAGAACATAAAGCATTGTGGGCTATAAAGGAAATAAATTTTGATCTAAACCTTGCTTGCAACTTTCGGAAGCTGCAACTTAACGAGCTAAGCGAACTCCGCGATGAAGCTTATGATAATGCTGTAATCACAAAGAATAGGACTAAGGTTTTTCACGATAAAAGCATTTTAAGGAAAACATTTTTACCTGGTCAACAAGTCCTTCTTTATGATTCACGATTACACCTTCATGCGGGTAAGCTCCGATCTCGTTGGAAGGGACCTTTTGTTGTGCGGTCTGTATACCCGCACGGGGCAGTAGAAGTAGAAAATGTTAAAAACGGCACTGTTTTTAAAGTAAATGGACATAGACTAAAGCCGTATTTTTCCACTGACCCCACGGAGGAGCTCTTGTTCTTACAAGAGCCAGTTTATTTGGATTAAAATTCCTCCGTCTCACCTTCATATCCTGTATATCATTGCATCATCTTTTGAATGAAGGTGAGTGAAAAACAAGTTTGGGGGAAGTTCTTCACTTATATATTTTGCCCCCACTAATAATTCCCCCCAGATTTACAGATTTTTGTAGGTATAGCTGTCGGCAACAGTGAGGACACTGTTGAAAACAAGTTTGGGGGAGGTTTGTGCTTATTTTCGCATCATTTGCATATCATCTGCATAAGCACAAAACATTTCTTTTAAAAATCTATAAAAATTGAAAAATTTTCAAAACTCATAAAAATTTAAAAATTTTCAAATATAAAAATAATTTTAATATTTACACCTTTTTTGTATATAAATAAGATAATGAAAGTTTAGATAGTGAAAAATTGCATCCATGAGATTAGAAAAATTTTAGAAAACTAAGAAAATTAGAAGTTTTCTTATACGAACTAGTAATAAGTAGTTATGAGCCGTTGTCCCAAGGGTTAGTAAGATGAAGGACGTCACTAATCTGAGGATAAAAATAAGCCTGAAAAATAGTTTCTATTCTGGAAGCCAAACATTTTGAACGTGGCTACCCTGCTATTCGCACTTACACACGTCTTGAAGCCTGGGATAGTAGAGGATACCTTGAAATGCTCTTGTCTTAAAGCCAAAAGTATGAAGAAAAAAAAAATGTGTTCTAAAGTGGTGAGAAAAATGGATACTGGTTTTGTTATCACCGAGGGCAATAAAAATATATAGCAAAAGGGTGCTTCTTCACCTAGTGCCCCAAGGTCAACTGGTCTGGGAGTCACTGCTATGCCTGAGGTGGTGCAAGACGAGGAAAATACACCAAGCATGCAAGCACATTAGTAATCGGTCGGTTAGTACCTCAAGAAGTATTAACGGTCGCATGAAAGTGTGTAAGCAATCTCGTTTGCCAAGAAGTACTGAGGCCGATGGGCAAGGGTATGATAGCTTGAATTGAATTCTCCGGGTGTAGGGATGTCTTTACACACACGCAGGGTGATATGATCGATGTTTGGAATAAAGATAGGAATGAAGAATAAGACGATATTTTATTGAGGGAGGACGTGATTTCTGACATCTTTTCATGACCATTAAGATAGGGCTCATGACAACCGAAAAGCTAGCTTAGTTGGAAACCCTAATTTTCAAAGTCTTTCTTTTACGATTCTCTTCTTTAAATGTAATATTCATGATCTTGCTTTTATTATTGGATTTTGTGGGTGCAATCCGCTGAAAACCCTCAGGAGACAACACTCCTCCTACTAGGGACACCTAGAGGTTTAAAGGCTTGTTGCACGTGCTCAGTGCAATCGTGTTGCCTACAAAAGTGTGCTAGTTAGTTTTTCTCTTTCTTTATTTTCTCCTTCTCTTTTTAATAAAACATTCGCTCGAGATGATCGAAATTAAGTTTGGGGGTATTTGATCAGTCGAAAATATTGCATATTTTAGCCGGCAATTTCCTCATCATTTGCATCCATATAGAAGTGTACGGTATTCATAATTCACATATTAGCAAATCGGTAGCAAAATATCAGATTACATGTATTCGACCTTAAAACCGGCATTTCTAGGGAAATTGACTGCATTGCATTACATAGCATATTTTCTATATCTTGCAACCCCTGTTTCAAAGTCTGTGCAGGAAAAGAGAAGCTTGCTCGACCATTACAATTGCTCGTAAACTCACTTAACTCAAATCTGGTATCAACACAGAAGAGGAAGTACAAATATAAACATCAAAGAAAGCTACAAACAGCAGTACCAAGCAGCAGAAGAAGGCACAGATCCCAAGGCCAACAATACGCGGCGGAAGCGCGGCATATAGGCACATTGTGCGGCGGTTGCGCGGCGGTTCCAGTAACTCAGCTCCTCAAATTTCACCAAAACTCCTGTTTCAGTGGGTACAGCTCAATAATGCTCACAAACTTCCAGAATATCCCAGATACTTCCTCCAGATCAGCAAACACCTAAACTAGCCTAATCTTTCTAGAACTTTCCCTAACCCTAGCTTAAACCCTAAGCTAACTCCTAACAAACTCCTTCTAGAAACTCTTCAACAAACTTTGGGAGGGAAAGTTCTAATTCAAACCTAAACCTAGGGTTTGGGAGTTCTATAAATAAGACCCTAGGCTCATCATTGAAGAGGATTCAACCTTGATTGAAGTTTAGAAAATCAATCTCTTTCTTCATCCCCTCTTCCTCAAGTTTAGTGAGAGAGCTTGTAGGAAACCCTAACCCTAAATCCAACCACAATTCAAGATCTTGAGTGCAAGCCAAGCAAGATGCCTTCAACCCTTTTATGAGCCGAGCCGATCTTCAATCGGGCAAGAGATCAAAGTAGATCCACGATCCACGGAGACGAGCGAAGCCGAGTCAACGATCGATTTCTTCTTCTTGTAGATTCTTGAAAGAATGTATTGAAATTGTTGATTAAATAAAAGGTGATATTCTTTTATCTTGTTTTCTTTAAATTCCGCATCATGTTATCATTCCTATTCTTGAATATTGTCTTTGTGGTGATGTGTGAATAAAACTCCGCTTGTCGGGGAGTCGAAACGATCTTTAGTATGATTATGTAACAAATTTGTAATCGATTCTTGAATCCCACGAGTTTGTAAACCCTAGCAAGTTCAAGAATCGACGACCCAATTCGTTGCGATGCTTTCTTGATCGACATCGCTCGAGATTGGGGAGTTCCGATCGTTTCTTGGAATTGCTAGAGGCTAGAATATAAATGGTATCCTCGAAAGAATAAGGGTTAAGAGATGAAACCCTAATTTCATCAAGAAAACCCTAACTCTCGTCGATCACCATTGATCTAGTATCAATTCTTCGAAGGACAAGAACACGAAACCCTTTAGATTACATCACGTCTAAAGATCCGATCGACTCCTACGAGCCTCTCTTATATTCTTGATTGTTGATTGGAAATATTATCAAAACAACCGATTCTTGATTGTTTATAGTTTCTTGATTCTTGAGTAAAGGATAGTGACACTCGAATACAAATCACATCTTGAATCATGTTTTCGTTTATTGTTGTTTAACATTTCATTTCAAACGTATCAAAATACAATTGAATTGCACAATCCCTGTGGACGATCCGCACTCATTCATTAACTACATCCGACACCGTGGTTTGATTGCGGTCAATATAATTTTTTGATTGTCGTTACTTTTTACATATACACGTCAGAAAATGAATCAATCAGCCATCTTCCTCTTCCATCACGAAAGAGAAGGCCAAGGGAAGGAAGAAGAAGAATTCCATCAAGCCGAGAGGAGAAGTGAAAAAGGCACCGGGAAGGGAAAGGATAAGGGCTGCTGCGTCAGGAAGAGGGGAATGCTTCCACTGCCACAAGACTGGGCACTGGAAGAGAAACTGTGTTGCATACCTTGCCGACCTCAAGAAGAAGAAGCATGCTGATGCTTCCACTTCAGGTGTGTTTGTAACAGAAAACTGTTTTTCAACTAACTCTGCTTCCTGAGTATTAGATACCGGGTCAGGATCTCACATCTGCAATTGTGTGCAGGGGCTGAGAAATAGCAGGTTTTTGAAGAAAGGTGGTCACACTCTCCAAATTGGGAATGGTTCCTCTGTACATGCTGTAGCAGTGGGAGAGTATCACCTTGGTTTGCCGTCGGGTTGTATATTGGTTTTGAACCCATGTTATTTTGTACCTTCGATGTTATGTAATATTATATCAATATCGTTGTTAGACAATAAAGGACATAATTTTGTGTTACAATCTAATGTTATGAACATTAACCTTAATCAAGAGTTGATTGGGTATGGTACATTAAATAACGGGATATACGTCATAAATCAACATACAGTTTTCAATATACAACACACAAACAAAAGGAAGATTTCAGACATAAATGAAGCTTTCATTTAGTATTGTAGACTTGGTCATATTAATGAAACAAGACTAACCAAGCTACATAAAGATGGATATTCAAACTCCTTTGAATATAAATCTTATGCGACTTGCCAGTCTTGTATCAAAGGTAAATTGACCAAAACTCAATTTAGTGGACACGGAGAGAGAGCTACTGAACTCTTAGGCCTCATACATAGTGATGTATGTAGACCAATGTCTACACATGCGAGAGGTGGTTTTTCGTACTTCATGACTTTTACTGATGATTTCTCAAGATTCGGACACGTGTTCTTGTTAAAACATAAGTCTGAAGCCTTCGAAAAATTCAAGTAGTACAAATCTGAGGTAGAAAAACAAACATGCTTGAGTATCAAGAAACTTCGATCAGATCGAGGAGGTGAGTATCTAAGCTCGGAATTTCTAGATTTCCTAAACGAGAATGGGATTCTCCCTCAGATCACTCCTCCGTACACACCATAGCACAACGTGTGTCGGAACGGAAGAATCGTACCCTATTAGATATGGTACGATCAATGATGAGTGATGCTGAGTTACCACTTTCATTATGGGGGCATACATTGGAGACTGCGATATATCTATTGAATAGGGTTCCGACCAAAACCGTGTCTACCACTCCATATGAGATATGGTATGGAAAGAGACCATCTCTTAAACGAGTTAGGATATGGGGTTGTCCGGCTTATGTGAAAAAGAAAAATCCAGACACACTCGAGACACGATCGGTTTTGTGTAAATTTGTGGGATATCCAAAACACTCATATGGATATCTTTTCTACCATAAGGAGGAACAAAGGGTGTTTATTTCTCAATATGCCACATTTTTAGAAAATGAATTTTTTACAAATGATACTGTTGGCAATGCGGTAGAACTGGAAGAATTTTCAGATCCACAAACAATTACCGATGATTTTGTTGAACCTGAGGTTTCAATAGAACCTGACGAGCCCCAGCCACTCCGTAGATCTAGTAGGACTTCTCGCCCACCTGATAGATACTACGGTTTTCTAATTGATGGTGATAGAGAAGTTTGCATCATGGATGATGATGATCCTACTAGTTTTCAGCAAGCTATCACGAGTGGTGACTCAGTGAAGTGGCTGGATGCCATGAGTTCCGAAATGGAATCCATGCACACCAACAAAGTATGGACTTTGGAGGTTGCACCTTCTAGAGTAAAACCCATAGGGTGCAAGTGGATATTTAAGAGAAAGATTGGTATGGATGGTCAGGTGGAGACCTATAAAGCTAGGCTGGTTGCAAAAGAATTTCGTCAAAGACCAGGCTTGGACTATGATGAAACCTTTTCACCGGTCGCGATGCTCAAATCCATTCGGATCCTGCTTGCTATAGCTGCTCACTATGACTATGAGATCTGGAAGATGGATGTTAAAACGGCATTTCTAAATGGTGATTTAGAAGAATATGTTTTTAAGGATCAGCCAGAAGGCTTCATTGACAGTGGGAGCAGCGGAAAAGCATGCAGGTTGCTTAAATCCATCTATGAATTAAAGCAGGTATCACGGAGTTGGAACATCTGCTTTGATGATACAATCAATGAGTTTGGTTTTATCAAAAATATAGATGAACCATGTATTTATAAAAGAATTGTAGAGAGTACTGTTACATTCCTCGTATTGTACGTGGATGACATTCTCTTGATAGAAAATGATGTTCATATGCTACAATCGGTCAAACTATTCTTATCGCAGAGGTTCTCTATGAAAGACTTGGGTGAAGCCTCGTACATTCTGGGAATTAAGATCTATAGAGATAGATCTAAGAAATTATTGGGATTGTCCCAATCGAGATACATAGACACCATACTAAAGAGGTTTAGTATGGAAGATTCCAAGCGAGATAATTTACCCGCTTGTCACGGGATCACCCTCTCCAAAGAGATGTCTCCAAAGACTGATGAAGAGAGGGCTCGCATGAGCATTATACCCTACGCTTCGGCGGTAGGATCTATAATGTAGGCGATGTTGTGTACTCGCCCAGATGTAGCTTATGCACTGAGTGCAGTAAGCAGGTATCAATCCAATCCAGGGAAGAAACACTTGACTGCTGTGAAGAACATTCTGAAGTACTTGCGAAGGACTAAAGAAATGTTCTTGGTGTATGGTAACGGAGATCTCCAAATGGAGGGCTTTACCGACTCCAGCTTCCAGAGCGACAAAGATGATAGTAAGTCAATCTCAGGGTTTGTATTTACCCTAAATGGAGGGGCGGTATGTTGGAAGAGTTCCAAGCAAGATATCGTCGCTGACTCCACGATGGAAGCTGAGTATATTGCTGCTAATGATGCCGCAAAAGAGGCAGTCTGGATGAGGAAGTTCATTTCTGAACTTCAGGTGGTTCCATTCATTGCTAATCCAATACCTTTGTATAGCGATAACAATGGAGCCATGGCTTTGGCAAAGGAACCGCGGTCCCATCAGAAATCCAGACATATCTTGAGCCGGTATCACCTCATCCGGGAGATAATGAATCGCCAGGACATCGAGGTATAGAGAGTAGACATAAAAGACAACAAGGCAGATCCATTCACCAAGGCCATCCCTCAGGTCCAGTTTGAGAGACTGTTCGAGATGTTGGGCATGCGATACGCCGGCAACTGGTTCTAGTGTAGACAGAGGGTACTTATTGCACCAACTACAGGGCTTAGTGCAAGTGGGAGATTGTTAGATATGTATGCCCTAGAGACCTGTATTGTATAGGATGCTAGGCATGTATATGTACAAAAACAATCTTTGCTCGAAATGATAGTATGCTATCTGGTTTATATTCATATTAACGTGTGAGGTGTTGTATTTCATATCTTATATACATGTTGATGAAGCCCTTAGGATTATGCTTGACTACCAGGATTATGATGTAGATCATAATAGTGGGGCCTGGGCAGTCTAAAAGAATATTCCTTATTTAGTCCTTAGTCGAGGGTATATCGAGATAGGGCATCGATATTACCAGAGTAGACTAGTGTGTACGTTTCTTAACCCTGGGAGTAATGGTTGATCCCGTAACCATTGGTGTTTGACATCAAAGATTGTACACAGGTGCTCATTGGAAAATGGGTACACCGAACAGGACTCGCCGAGAACTCCTAGATGGTATATAGACCTATTGTCGGATAGCAGTTCTCTGGTGACACTTGTACAGGTTAGTCTGTAGACCCGAGATCGTCATAGTGTCTTGTGTGATTCTCACTGTGCTTTGATTTCCTCCCTACCACAGCTCTACTGAGTCGTGGAAACAGGTGGATTTTGGGTATAGTCCCGAATCATATGGAGGCGGTGAGAGATAGGAGGGGTTTCGTCTCTCCCGGTATAGGGGGTTAATATCGCGCTATACTTGATCGGCCATAACAACAAATCCCTGGTCAGGGTTGTCGAGATTTACTGGTAAGAGTTATCAGTAGTTTCTCGAACCGTTATGGGCCATAAATCAGCATCACTTATAAAGTTACTGGGGTCTAACATTTACCACCTATAGACTTCATATGCGACGTATTAGACGAAGAGATCGAACTGTATGGTAAGTGTTGCTTACTGGCTCGTTAGGGTTGTGATGAGTTCGCTTGTCGGCCACCTTATCGTCATGTACCTGGGTCGCCGTTATGCACAGCTAATGCCGCTGACGTACTTGTGGTTAAACCCACTGCCAGCGTACTGTCGAGTCTTAACTGTCCCACACAGAGGGTTCCCTAGTTCAGGCAAAAGATGTAGAGGTCGTAAGTTGTTACGACAGGGTTTCGATCATGTTCGTGTAATGGTTACAGGAATAATGATCGGAAGGATAATACCGGTAGGCTTTGGTTTAAGCTGAATACTGGTATTATATTATTGGATTATTTGTATTCATATTTTTTGGAATTCGGATACGGGTATACTTATACGGTATACGATGAGGGTTATTCTTGTAATTGTACAAGAATACCTTCTAGAAAGGGACACCTCATAAATGGTTTTCATTTTATGAAAATGGAAATTATGAGGTGGAATTTGGAGAGAGTCAAAGCATGGGTGATGGCATGGCTCAATTCATTTTATATTAATTTGGGGTTACTATTGAAGTATGGTGCATTATTTTTTAAGAAAAATATTGCATGCTTCGATTATTTTCTTTTGAGCCATATCATTTTTCCATGCTTGATTTTTTCATTCATCACTCTCATCTTCTCTCTCCTCATTATCTCCTTCTTCCTCCTCTTAGTTTTATCCTTCACAAGTGTTGTGAATCAAAAGCTCAAGAGATATAATAATCCACTACATGATCTCTACATCATCTAAGCGATCATTTCTAGCACACTTGATCTCTTAGTTAACTCTTGAGAAGAGTTTGAATCTTGTTCCATAGCTCTCGGGTGGATCATCTACGTCTTGAGGTGACCGGAGATCGAGGACATTGCAAGCATCCAAAGAGCCTAGGAGTTGCATCCAAAAAAAGACCCGAAGGACCGGTTCATTAGGTATAACCCTTTTATAGTAGTTAAGAACTCTAGATAGGGTTTGCTAGTTAAGGTTTAAGCACCAGATCTAGGGTTCAAGTGGGTGTTGCATGTAAGAAAATTTTCGTTTGCCACTTCTGCCTCCTCACAAGTGTTGTGAGGGTGTACAACATCCACTAACAATTACAAGACCTAGAAACTGCTATTTATGCCTTAATAAGCTCACACATTCGGTAATCGGCTGATTAGTGCCTCAGGAAGCAGTACTAGTCGCATGAAAGGTGTGTGAGCGATTCCGCCTATCATTAATAAAAAGAAGTAGTACTAAGTATTAGGGTAAGGGTACTATAGTTTGAATTGAATTCTTGAGTGTAGAGATGAAAATTTACATATACGTAGGGGTATACAATCGATATTTAGAGAAGAGATGGGGACAAAGAATAAGTCTTGTGTTTTCCGTAAAGATGATAAAAACCAGATTGGAGACTGTGGTTTAGAAGGAAAACTCAAGAGATACCGAGGTCTTTATAAACTGACAAAACGTATAGGATCTTTGGTTGAATAAATAGGAGGTGTGAAGAATAAAGGATGGATATTGCTAACTTAGAATTATAGAGTTTCTAACTTAGATACTAAACCGTAGGATTGGAGTCATGATTAGCTTATGAAACTAGCTTGACGGGATTTTGTAGGTAGTATCCGCTGAAAACTTTCAGGAGACAACACTCCTCCTAGTAGGGACACCTAGAGGTTTAACGGCTTGTTGCACATGCTAAGTGAAGCCGTGATGCCTACGAAAATGAGCTTAGGACTTTTTTTATTGAAAATAAAATGGTTTTGCTCAAGACAAGCAAATAAAAAGTTTAGGGGTATTTGTTCACACCAGAATATTGTATTTAATACCGCTCATTCTTATGCACATTTGTATATAGGTAGGTGCTTTTGATCCGTGTTTGCTACATGATTATAGGTTACAGGTTCTCAGTTCAGAACAATGCAAATCACGTACAATCTCTACAGTTATGACAAAAGTCAGAACAACTGCCGAAAACAGATAAAATCTAGGTTCCGGTCATCCACAACCATCAGGTGCCGCTTACCAGTACAAGGGACAAGATCAAGCGATGGTCATTCATGTCTGGGACAATCTTAGAGCATGATAGAAGCAGCACAAGGATCAAGGTGGCAACGCGGAGCTCGAGGGGGATCAAGGCACAAAAGACAAAAAGAGTTGCCATTTTGGATTGTTCTAAATCTGAGAATATTTTAGAACTATTTTGCAAACTTGAACCTACCAAACAGAAAAAAAAAAGCAACACGAGAACCCACATGAAATACGGCGCGCCAATTCCACAAGACGGCCGCGGATCCACGAAATTTATCCCCTATTGGCGGCAGATTCGTAGCCTTAACATTGTATCTCGCGACAAAATTTCAGGGGTATTTTTGTAATTGTACATGGGCTCAAAATATTGCCCTAGGATTTCACTTCTCTGCCTATATATACACCAGATTTGAGCCAAGTGTGGGATGCTTTACTTTTCTTAGGATTAGTGTTAGATTAGTGTAGTTTTCTTTTTCATCATCATCTCTTCTCCATTGAAATGTAATGAGAGCTTTTGAGTGGATGAATAATGAAGATGAGAGTTTTTTTTACCTTGTATTTTTATTTTCTTGAATTTTATTTTAATTCTTAGTATAACTTTTATTACTTGTTTGTTAAAGTAGTTGTTGTTTTTTTGTTCTTCTTTTCTTCTCTTCTAATCTCTATTTTTAAGCCATGATACTCAAAGGAGTCTCTTTTTTAGGTGAGGGCCCAAATAGTTAGCTTGCTATTTTTGTTCTAATATCATACTTCCATTCTTTCTTTTCTTCCTTTTGTTTTATTTTCTTTTCATGTATGAGTAGATTACTCACTTGGTAGGGTTAGGAAGGGTGGTATGAGGGATGGAAAATGTAAGTCTATGCTAGCGTCCCGGCCGTCAATCCGATACCAAATGCAGAATAAAAACTTTTTCATAAACTGGAGCTAACATAGACTGTAACCCGGATCGTGCCATTAACACTAAACTAGCAATCTACAAAATGATAGAATGGCTATACCGATCGATCCGTGTCCTTCGGTCTTTAGCCATCATCCCACGCTCCTCGCGGCATCTGCGATCTCACTCGATCTCTGGTCTCCTCGTCGAGGTGGCTCCACGTCAACGGATCTTTATACGGGCTCCCGCTTCAAAACCGAGACAACTCGGACATGAAGTTTGCTTAACCGACATGTCCAAGAATGAAGTAGAGAGTGTGTAGAATAGTTTGTCTCAAGCCACCCAAGCCATTGGGTGAAGGTAAATGAAGTTGCCTTTGGAGTAGAGATGAAGTGAGAATGAAATTTGCAATGAATGAAAATTTTCCTCACTCAAAATTGCTCTCGGCCAAAAACAGAAAATGCTCACTGTCTAAATCATGCTCTCTCATTTTAGTGGGGCCGGCCACTACAAATAGATGATGGGATAAATGTTCACTGTCAATTGTGAAGGGGGGATGAGCACAAGAAAGTGAAGGGTGAGAATAAGGAAAATATCCTTAACAAAAATCTTAAAGCTTGACAATAAACATTTAAAGCAAATGCCACCACAACAACAACACCATGCCTTTCTAGAATATAAGAACAATGACTCACCATCAAACAAATCCCCACTACAATTTCGGCCACAACAAGAAATGAAGGGAATGTGGCTAAAAAGAAATACACAACATGAAGCATTAATTAAACATTAAAACTAATGTTTAATCGGGAGGAGAAAAACTGGCAACTTCAAAAGTAATTTCGTAACGAATTACAGGATTACCCCACAACTGTATATACATACCCGCATTTGTATTCCGACCGAATACAAATGCAATGAGACAAAAATATCCTTACACGGTATAATACTTGGATCCGGCTTAAACCAAAACCTACCAGTATTATCTGTCCGAACCATGACACGTGCACAAGTGCACGTGCATGTTCGAATTCTGCCATAAAACCATACGGCCTCTACAACGTTTTGCCCGAACTTGGGAAACTATCTGTGGGGGACTCTAAAGACTCGTCAATACGCTGGCAGTGGGTTTAACCACAAGCCGTCAGTGGTACTAGTTGTACGTAACGGCTGCCCATGTATTGACAGAAAGGGAAGCCTATGAATGAACTCATCTTGGAACCCTACTGAGCCTATCAGTGACAATATCCGTACAGTCCGGTCCGTTCGTCTATGAGCATCGCATATCGGGCCTAGGGGGCTGGTAACGTCAGACCCCCAATAGATGTATAAGTCGTGTCGGAGGGTAGCCCTGAACACCCTGAGAAACTACTAGAATACCTACCAGTAATTCTCACCTGCCTTGGCCAAGGACTTGGTGTAATGGCTCTCCTAGACAGAGCGCGATCTCACCCCCAATACCGGGAGAGATGAATCCCCTGCCGATCCGCTCACTGCCTTTATGTGGCTCGGGACTGTACCCAACTAAAACATGTTTGCATGACTCCTTTGAGCCGTGGTAGGGTAGTAATCTAAGCACAGTGGGAACTCACACGAGACAAATGTCGACCTCAGGTCGATGAACTAACCTGTACACATGTCACCAGAGAACTGCTATCTGACGCTAGGTATAATACCAACTAGCAGGTTCCCAGGGAGTCCTGTCCGGTGCACTCATAACCCAATGAGCATCTGTATACATCTTAGGTGAACCAACTGACACCAATGGCTTGTGAGACCAGCTACCGCCCCTAGTCGAGGTCTCGACTGTATACACCAGTCTACTCCGTGAGTATCGATGCCCTGTCTCGAAACTCCCATAACTAGGGACCACTTTTAAGGATGTGCTTATAGACTACCCAACTCTCACGTATATGATCGCCATCATACTGCTGGTAGTCAAGCAAGAATCCTAAGGGCTCTATCAACGTGTAATAGTGATCATGTCACCTAAACCTGTACACGATGATAAAGGCAAACAAGATAGCATACTATCATCTCGAGTAAGACTGTCCTACCGGTATAGGTCCTCCTCAATCATTGCAATCACATGCATGTGATCCAATAATTGACTTTGAGGGCACTACATACAACAATCTCCCACTTTCACTTAAGGCTAATTATTGCGATGTCGCATACTCACAGCCCGTGTGATACCGAACACCCAACTCCTCTACTAATCAGTTTCACAAAGCTCGTTTGTAAAACTCTTGTGTTCGAGAAATAGCCTCAGTGAGTGGATCTGCCCTGATGTTTCTTTCTATGTCTCTCTTAATCTCAAGTTCGCGGAGAAAGCCATCTCCCGAATTGAGTAATATATGTCTTAGAATATGTCTGGATATCTGATGAGACCTAGTTCATAAATGAACTCCAAATCCAAACTTCTTAGACTGTATCGTCAACTGAACCTAATCAGTATCCTGCACCATGCCTCCCTCAATATCCTCTTGGACCACCTGTCCAAACTACTTCCCCCTTCGTCAGAGGGAAAACTACAACTCTGACAGTCACTCTGTCATCCATGTCACCTTGGAAGCCTGGAATGATAACCGTCTCCTAAAGGAGGCTGCCGTTATCAAATCCCTAGAACATCCACTTATGTTCTAAAACTGCTTCCGAATGTTTCTCCAGGATTGGATTAATATAAACTTATTGCATCTAGTGCAAAAACAACATCTGGTGTGGTACTTGAAATCTCATGATTGACTCAATTGCCTAAGCAAGTGATATGCCAATCATGCACATCCCTCTCCCCTTTAGTCTGTAAGACACCTTTAGAGAGGGAGACTCCATCACCTGCAGGTACACCACCATACCAGGATTCATCCATTCTAAAACACTTTTAGAATGCCGTCTAAGTACCCAGATTGGGAAACTACCCAAATCAAGATCTAAAACCATAGATCTAGTAACCAGAATGTCAGATATTATATCCATATCCTTTGTGGAGAAACAACTGTGTGACAACCTCAGTATAACTGATCGTAATATAGGAATTTCACTTCCTACTCTGTGTCTGTCATCCAAATACCAGGACATCACACCCTACTACCTTCTTAACAGATCCATCCCCTATAATGATGAAGTCAAACCCATGACTGTCACATCAAAAATAGATGATCTATCCCCGTTATATCTGCTTTAGTCTATAAATAGACACAAGCTACTTGTCCACTATGCTTCCGCTGCTCCCACTGACCACAACAACCCTCTGGTAGAGTCATATACACGTGCACTTCTAAAGCTAGTTTAGAACGACGCTATACTCATCCTCCTGCCGGGTCTCATAGTCTGGAACAGCAGTAATGGAAAGTCTGGGTAAACAAGAACCTCCCTGTCACCGTCCTTGAGACTACCGGAGTACCTCTCGGGTGCCTGAGGTTACCCACCATATCTGCGGAGTGGCTAATGGAATGTCAAACCGGATTGAATCTTTAGGTCCTATTAAATTTTTAGTAATCGTCTACGGTTCTGGAATCACTTCCAGTTCTACCATACTCCCACTACTGTTTTCTAAAAAAATCCATTTTACTAAAACTGTGGCGAGTCAAGAACAATATCACTATTGATCTTCCAGATGGTAGAAAATCAACCTTCGTCATAGCCCGGGTCAACCCACAAACTGCCATTACAGAAACGTGCCTTGAGTTATCCAGAGTCTGGTTTTAAACATAAGACGGACAACTCCCCGTACCTTAACATCGTTAAGATACGAACCATTCTATATCCAATATAGAATCCGAGGCAAAGATTTAATTGGAACCAGATTCAAATCATGCAGCTGTCTCCAGCGCATGTCAACAAAATGGAGAGAGACCGATCAGCATTACTCAACTTAGGAGTGCATCCAATTATGAATAACCCGAAAGAGAAACAAGTTTCTTAAAACCATTACTATCAACTGAATACCATACACAAGTATCTACATCTTCGATCACCTTGAAGAATCCCGATACTTGCAATACATGGTTCTCTACTTTATTCTTGTACCTATAACTTCTCAAAACTTGGACCTTGTATTTCTACGAAACACGTGTCTAAAACTTGAGAAGTCACAAGTAAACAGAATATAGTACGAGGACCAACCCCTCTGTCCTTATGGACACTGAACAACATACAATACTTTGTATAAGTCCGCTGAGTTGAATAACTCAAACCCTGTGCGTCGTTGGTTGAAAAATGTACCCAGGCGATTTCCTCAAATATCACCAATTACAACGAATTCCGATATAATGAGGATAATCACCTAATTCTCAATAACTTACTCCCACTCATCATCTGTAAAACCATACAGATGTGAGAATCATACATGGTAAATACATACCCTGGAGCAAGTGTCTAATTGGGAAATCAGTTTTCTATTAACAATGCACAGTAAAACTGAAACATGAATGTTTCGTAGGGGTATCCGGGTATTCCTAGTAATGCCTCTTCCATTATCCAGATCCATGACTGTAACCGTATATTTCATTGCCATCTCTCCAAATCCCTTTATTTGTCTTTAGTCATAACCTTCTGTACACCATCGTTAGGCTAAATGGTTTTCTTCCTTCCCTATCGTTCGGAACCAGCCTATGGTTTGGAAGAAGACTATCCAATAAGCGTAATAGGTGTACTCTCATAATCCTAGGAGTACTCGTAACCTGAGAGAAGGTGATGATAAAAGACAACTGAATAAAACCTTATTCTATTTCTCCTGAACTGGAGAAAAGCAAAGGTGAAGTAGGAGTGGCGATAAAGTAGGCGGTTTGGTCATGAATAACAGTAGTCGCAATTTACTTCGCCCTCTTTCTAATCCCTTCATTTTGTCTTTACTTATTACCTTCTGTACACCCTACTTAGGCTAGTTGGTTTTCTTCATTCCCTACCTTTCGGCACCTGCCTATGGTTTAGAAGAAGACTATCCAATAAGTGTAATAGGTGTACCGTCTCCTAAACCAAGGAGTACTCTCAACCTGAGAGAAGGTGATGATAAAAGACAACTGAATAAACAAATTCAATTTCTCCTGAACCTGAATCCATCCCCGAAGAAGTCCCTTCGAGTTCGTATATAACCATACGATGGATTTATCCAATGGAAGTGGATGTTCATAGTAATACGAGGTGTTCTGGAGAAATGCAAAGGGTAAAAGAAGGAGTGGCAATGATGTATGCAACTCAGACAATCTAAAAGCCAATATTTTAATAAGGTTCGGTTAACTTGGTCACTGAGTCATAGTCTAGGGTCGGGCCATAGTCGCTGCCAAAGAGAGAGAGAGAAAAGAAACACTCTGCGTGCCCTCTAACCTAGATCAGAATGGTTATCACTTTATCTAATCAGGAAACCTCCCACTGTACCGTCAAATTCTCCTCCAAACCTGAAAGAAGAATTAGTCGGGATCACCCGAAGAGTAAACCAACTCATCAGTGGGAATCGGGATCCAACTATCATCGCATGATAACGTGAAGGAATCCACTCACGTTATCACACTGCAGAAGGTATGCGCATGCCTGGCAAGTTTTCTGTATGTTTGAAACTCCCGATATTGATTTTTGCCCCATGCTCTTATGACCTTGACGAAGGCCAACAAATCATAAGTCACATGTCAAGTTCTACCTATCATTGTCCAGGTTAATTTGAACCCACCCATACATACCCTTGACGAAGGCCAACAAGGTAATACGACTGTCCCAAACCAACGCATCTATCTATGCAACAGAAAGGTAACAAGCAGCTACCATATACTATGCCTTGACGAAGGCCAACAAACACAGCATGAATACTAAGTGCTACCCGTCTGAAACGACGGAGGGCTACGGCTGGTTTTGGCGAAAAACCTTTAACGTAATGAACTTGATCTCGTTGAAGGAACCTGATAGCTTTTTACAAAAATATAGTGGTGAAAACCTTTGCTAAAGAGGTCACTCCCGGTGAAAGGATCTCGACTCTTTCCTCGTAGAATGAGGTGCAGGATATTCCAAACTGAATACCACGATGCAAAGCAAAAAGTAATCAGCTATAGTGAAGTTATTACCCTGATGCAAACCTCTGCCCAAGGGGTCACTCCCGATGAAGGGATCTCGGCCCTTGCCTCGTCGAATGAGGTGCTGGATATTCATAACCGAATACCACTGTGCAAAACAAAAGAAAACGTCCTTGCAATAACAGTTTTTTTGAAAATTGTTCCAACAACATCGAAACAGGTTTGTTTTCCTTTGCATTGATCAGAATCAACGCAGTCCCATCAATTAATCACACCAGAAAAGAACGAAAATAAAATATACGTATATGCCATCCGCATTCGTCACTGGGTCCCGTCATCACCCGTTAGGTTACTTAACTAACGGCAAAGCGGGAACTGGACTAGCGCGGGTGCATATACAACATCTACTAGTATATATACCAATATAAAATAATCGCTCCAGGCATGATAAATACAACATTACAGAAAAGTAATAAGCATCACAGAACAATACAGATAATCTGGGATCCCCGGGTTTCACAGAGACGCTACTGAAACCCGACGTTCCTCTGGTCGTGTGGATATCCTGTGCAATGAAACCTAGAGCCCTACGAGTGCGGCAAGTTACCCGCCAAAACCTGAAGCGAGGCAGCCCCCTTCAGCAAAGTGAATGAACCACCCGGCACTTCACGGAATCCGGTAACTTGAGCACCCCACCTTGGGTCAACCTGTACCCCCTATGAGTGCGGCGAATAGCCTGCCAATCCTAAAGTGAGGCCTCCTCCGTCTCAAAGCCATGAGATGCGGGCCCGTTTCCCTCCAGAACCCAGCTATCCGTGCACTCCGTCGCGGGGTAATCCTAGTACAGAAATGAAAATATGTACAACGGGTACATCGACCTCAATCCGGTCGTGCCCAAAAAGAATAATATACAAACAGGCAGCGACGGCAGTCCACATGTCGGATGCTCGCCCTGCGATATCAAATGTACAAATAAATCCAAACTGCACTAACATTGCACACAAGCTATCCACCACGACAAATCCGCAGCATCACAGCACAACACAGAACATCAACGTGAATGTCACGTTCGCAAACCCGTCTAAAAGGACTATAGCAATTAGACGAATTATACCGCTCAAATGACATTCACGGTCGCAGATATAATGTAAGTACTGTAAACTAACACATTTAAAATTCCGATCGACAAAACTTCCCGAAGTGGGCCCCAAGAATAAATCCAGTACTCAAACAAATCTGGGCCCAAACAAAATAGTCCAGAAACCACAATTCCACATGAAAGACACCCAGAAGAAAAATGGAGCACTGAAGCCCCAAAACAGGGCGGAACCGCGGCAAAACCCATGGGTTCTACGGCGGTTCCGCGGCGGTTTTGTGTGATCAGTCTACCAAATTTCTTCTGCAGTCTTAGAAAAGCCTGCTCGATTTTCTGACATACTCAAAATAATTTTTAGACGACAAAAAAATTTCGACAGAAACTTTAAATTTGGAATCGCCGTTTTGGAAATTTCGTTCGATCGATATTTTAAACATGTTAGAACAAGCTAGTATGTGTTAATGGCGTGGCTCTGATACCATGTAAGTCTATCAATCCGACGCCAAACACGGAATAAAAACTTTCTCATAAACTGGCGCTAACATAGACTCTAACCCGGATCGTGCCATTAACACTAAACTAGCAATCTACAAAATGATAGAATGGCTATACCGATCGATCCGTGTCCTTCGGCCTTTAGCCATCATCCCATGCTCCTCACGGTATCTGCGATCTTGCTCGATCCCCGGTCTCCTCGTCGAGGTGGCTCCACGTCAACAGATCTTTATACGGGCTCCCGCTTCAAAACCGAGGAAACTCGGACATGAAGTTTGCTAACCGACATGTCTAAGATTGAAGTAAAGAGTGTGTAGAATAGTTTGTCTCAAGCCACCCAAGCCATTGGGTGAAGGTAAATGAAGTTGCCTTTGGAGTAAAGATGAAGTGAGAATGAAATTTGCTATGAATGAAAATTTTCCTCACTCAAAATTGCTCTCGGCCAAAAACAGAAAATGCTCACTGTCCAAATCATGCTCTCTCATTTTAGTGGGGCCGACCACTACAAATAGATGATAGGAAAAAATGTTCACTGTCAATTGTGAAGGGGGGTGAGCACAAGCAAGTGAAGGGTGAGAATAAGGAAAATATCCTTAACAAAAATCTTAAAGCTTGACAATAAACATTTAAAGCAAATGCCACCACCACAACAACACCATGCCTTTCTAGAATGTAAGAACAATGACTCACCATCAAACAAATCCCCACTACAATTTCGGCCACAACAAGAAATGAAGGAAATGTGGCCAAAAAGAAATGCACAACATGAAGCATTAATTAAACATTAAAACTAATGTTTAATCGGGAGGAGAAAAACTGGCAACTTCAAAAATAATCCAGTAACGAATTATAGGATTACCCTACAACTGTATATACATACCCGTATTTGTATTCCGACCGAATAAAAATGCAATAAGACAAAAATATCCCTACACAGTATAATACTTGGATCCGGCTTAAACCAAAGCCCACCAGTATTATCTGTCCAAACCGTGACACGTGCATAAGTGCATGTGCATGTTCGAACCCTGCCATAAAACCATACGGCCTCTACAACGTTTCGCCTGAAATTTGGAAACTATCTGTGGGGGACTCTAAAGACTCGTCAATATGCTGGCAGTGGGTTTAACCATAAGCCGTCAGTGGTACTAGCTATACGTAACGACTGTCCATGTTTTAACAGAAAAGGAAGCCGATGAACTCATCCTGGAACCCTACTGAGCCTATTAGTGACAATATCCGTACAGTCCGGTCCGTTCGTCTATGAGCATCGCATATCGGGTCTAGGGGGCTGGTAACGTCAGACCCCAATAGCTGTATAAGTCATGTCGGAGGGTAGCCCTGAACACCCTGAGAAACTACTGAAATACCTACCAGTAATTCTCACCTGCCTTAGCTAAGGACTTGGTGTAATGGCTCTCCTAGACACAGCGCGATCTCACCCCCAATACCGGGAGAGACGAATCCCCTGCCGATCCGCTCACTGCCTCTATATAGCTCGGGACTCTACCCAACTAAAATATGTTTGCACGACTCCTTTGAGCCGTGGTAGGGTAGTAATCTAAGCACAGTGGGAACTCATACGAGATAAATGACGACCTCAGATCGATGAACTAACCTGTACACATGTCACCAGGGAACTGCTATCTGACGCTAGGTATAATACCAACTAGCAGGTTCCCGGCGAGTCCTGTCCGGTGCACTTATAACCCAATAAGCACATGTATACATCTTAGGTGAACCAACTGACACCAATGGCTTGTGAGACCGGCCACCACCCCTCGTCGGGGTCTCGACTGTATATACTAGTCTACTCCGGAGTATCGATGCCCTGTCTCGAAACTCCCACGACTAGGGACCACTTTTAAGAATGTGCTTATAGACTATCCAACTCTCACGTATATGATCGCCATCATACTGCTGGTAGTCAAGCAAGAATCATAAGGGCTCTATCAACGTGTAATAGTGATCATGTCACCTAAAACTGTACACGATGATAAAGGCAAACAAGATAGCATACTATCATCTCGAGTAAGACTGTCCTACCGGTATAGGTCCTCCTCAATCATCGTAATCACGTGCCTGCGATCCAATAATTGACTTTGAGGGCACTACATCCAACAGAAAAATCCCTTGTGCTTCTCTTCGCCAAACAACTTGAAATCGAATCTTGACCAAACAAACACAACCCTCTTCCTTAGACGTACTGTAAGTGACATATAGTCGCGACCTAAGTCGAGAATTTCATTAGGCGCACTACAGCGTGACATGTAGTTGTGACTTAATTGGAGACTTGTTGTGTGTGTTTGGCCTAGGGTTGGAAATAAGAGTATGGAACGGACGGACATGGGCACTAGGAATGTATTTGACATTGGAAAACTTGCTTAAACTCGCAAATATCATTCCTATGTCCTCCTAATCCCCGTTACTTCCGATTATTCCGATATCATTTCAATGATAGCACAAGACAAGTACAAGATTAATTCCTAACTCTACTAACCAAGCCTAACCCTAACAAGCTCTCTTGAACATAAAAATACAAACACTTAAGATAGAATTGAACAAACTTATACATTTTTACTTGACTCGTCTAAAATAAGAATGAAAACACATACCATCTCTCCGTGGATCGACTCGTACTCAACCGACTAGCTACCAAGCGAAACCGACTTGATTGCAGTAAGTAGAACAAGTAAACACATTTCTTATCACGAGGGTTCTACCGATCAGGAACTTAGACTTGACTTTGGGGTATTAGACCCGAACTTCATTTTCCTTTATTAAGTTTAGGTTTTACCATCCGGAGTCTAGGGTATAATCTTCCGAGACCTAGGCTTAACCTTACGGAACATAAACTTGATATTGGGGGTCTTAAACCCGACCTTTCGACGTATAGACTACCTTTGGTATGTTGGAGTAGGTAGCTTAAGTAGAATTGCGTACCGTACGTATGTTCCATGGCATATTTACGATACGGCACTCCGCTTAAGTGACCTTAGGATGTACATTTCGTATTCTTCCAAGATTCTTTTTTCTTCTTTCCCGAACTGTTAGCATTGTGTTGCTATTTCGTTGAGATTCAATGACCGAATGTTGATTGTTTCTTGTTCCAGTCACCATGCCGTCAGGGACTGTGTGAGCCGAGAGGGCTGCAGTTAGTAACGAAGTCAGGGCAGGCTCGTCCGAGACGAGGACTGACCAGGACAATACTTCAGTGACACTGGAACATGGTGATCCTCTTATTTTTGATAGGATTTCTCGTTTGAAGGCGAGCATTATTGATCTACATCGTTCGATTGGGTCGTTAGCTGAGACTATTCGGACCCAAGGGCCTGCAGTTGCATAGCCAGCTCTAGAGATTTTGGTACAGTATGGTACTCAGAGATCAGTTATACCTCCGGTGATTGGGACGTTAGATGTGTCACTTCCCGAGTTCTTGAAGCTGAAGCCTTCGGTGTTTACTGGCATGGATGCGTCAAAGGATCCACTTTCGTTCCTCGACAGGATGGTGAGGAAATTTCATTTAATGAGATGCTTGTTAGTGATATGTATGCCCTAGAGACCATTATTATATATTATAGTGGATGCTTGGAAATAAATATATATATAGGACATTCTTGCTCAATATGATAGTATGCTATCTGGTTACTCTTTATCTTAACATGTACATTTATTCTAATTTACTATTTTGCTGATACATGTTGATATAGCCCTTAGGATGTTTTGCTTGACTACCAGGAAAATGATGTAAATCATACTAGTGGGGCCTGAGAAGCCCACAAGCACATCCTTAAAGTCTTCCTAGTCGAGAGAGTATCGAGACAGGATATCGATATTCTAGAGTACACTAGTGTGTACGTTTCTTGACCATGTACGGGGGCGATGGTTAATCCCACAACCATTGGTGTTTGACACCAAAGATTGTACACGGGTGCACATTGGAGAATGAGTATACCGAACGGACTCGACGAGAACTCCTAGATGGTACCATACCTATCGTCAAATAGTAGTTCTCTGGTGACACTTATACAGGTTAGTCTATAGACCCGAGATCATCATAGTGTTGTAACGACTCTGAAATTCCTGTACAGAAATTTCTTGTATTTCACAGTAAAAGAGTATTACAGCCTGTATAAGAGTTAAAAGTTAAATTTGTTAAATAAAATCAAGAAGCAACTTATAGCTTAGTGGTAAAGCCCTTGCACTGCTGTGACGTAGCCTGTGTGTTCGATTCCCATCAGACCCAATTATTTTTAGATTTTTTTCTTTTTAATTTTTGGAAGCTCAAGAGTTGCACGTGCAATACATGGAGAAATGAAAAGTTTCAGAAAAATCAAACATACGCAAAATGGAGTAAACACAGATATACACACGTGGCATGAATCTCGAGGCAATGCCTCAAGATCCGACCGCCCAAACTCACCTATTGGTCGGCGCCGACAGTCAGATGTGCTCCATTTTTCTCTGTGCTTTGCACACTCATCTCTTAAACTCCCCTCAACTCCCCTGCACTGTTTGATTTTCCTGCAATCAAACAGAGACTCTTCAATTCACCATTTAACACCTTTTTAATGCATTTCAATCCACATTTTTAATTCCCAAACCCTAATTCTCCACTATAAATACCACCATGTGCCCTAGCTCCTCTCTATTCTGAAAATTTCTAGCAAAATTACCTCAAAAGTTTCTAAGTGCAAGTGGAGTCAAGTGGATTTAGCAACCAAGCTCCTTCCATCGAAGATCAAAGCCATTCCGGAGCTCCCGCGATGCCATGAAACCCTCTCCCTTCTTCCTTACTCTCTTCTCGATATTACAAAGTCGTAAGTCCTTCTCATCTTTTCTTCTTTTCATCTTAATTCATCTCCTAAAAATATATCGGTAAAGTGGAGTTACCTCCGATACATTCTTTTTTAGAACTTGGAACTCCCTTTTCCTTAATACATAGGTTAAACTAATTTTATCACCCTACTTGTAATTTTAATTACAAACTTTTAGCTTCGAGTTTAACCAAAATTTTCATGTGAAACAAACATAAACGAACTTTTTCATCAAAATACCTTGAACTTTAGTATCACCCTCTTTTCGATAATTGTTAAAACAATACTTTAGGAAAACTTCATGGGGTAACGACCTACCCTACACGCACACTATGGTTTCATAGCACAATATCTATATATATAGTTGGTTTAAAGAATAGCTTTTACAATAAAAATACTACATCTTTTCAAAAACGGGTTTCTTTTAAAATGGTATTTTGTAATCCTTGGCAAATACGCCTCTACAACCCTCATTAAAGGACCCGCTAATGGATGGTGTGGATTATTGCACATCCTTGAGATAGTAGAGCGAGATGCATAACTCCTCACGGAGTATTCGACCTCAAAAGGAAATAAAATACGGTTTTTAAGAAATGCGACTTTTCTAAATAAAACTAATTTTTGAAAAAGTTAAATAAAAATATAAATCTGTATTTTTAATAAAACATATAACTATATTTTTTAATATGAAAGATTAAACTTTTAATAAAATATCATTAAGTTTCCAAAAAGGGCTAGTTTTCAATAAAATACCATAAGCTTTTAAAAGCTAAGTTTTTATCATTAAAATATCCAATAATTAAAATACATGCCCATGAAACCCTAAAGCTTGTAAATCACCCTAGAAATTATTTTTAAAAACGATATTAATATATATTTTTTATAAAACCCCCTCGAGATATACAAACAATAATTAAAGACTCTAAATTAATATAGGTTTAAGCAGGATCAATTCTCTTGAGCCCCAGAGAGCCGGAGAAAGTGAGTGCTTGCCTATTCAGGTTAGACAATATAACGGAGTTATTAATGGTAATTGTGTTGGAAAAGGACACAAATCCTGCCGTTCATGTGCAGCAGTTGCCAATTACTCCCGAACTTAAGATGTTACAAGAACAAAGTCATTTTCATGATTTTAACTCAAACCAGAATCCAAAATCAAACACAAGCTTGAATACTTGATCATGAACCTGAATACACGAATTCAAATATCAAACTCAAACTTGTATACTTGACTCGACTTGACCGAACCATGGTTATGACTTGACATGAACTTGACATGACTACCTGAACACATGATTATATCCTGAACATGAACCTGAACATTTTATATCCATGGATTCGGCTAAGACCTGTAATCTTAATCTATATAATACAATACGTGGGGATAAAGGGGTAGATTGGTACGGAACGTATATCGTGGTACGATAGGTCACTTAAAAGAAATCTACATGAATTCACATGCCGTTATCCCGTGGGTTATGACGGGGCCTTGTACTACATGTTACCATAGTCCACGGGGTAAGATGGACTCCTCTCGTATACATGAATACCTTCCTTATCAAGCTGCAAATAACCACGTTAGAATAACTATCTTATACATGTGAACGATCATATACAATTTTACCTATTCATTTCACATTATATACGATCTTCTCTTTCTTCATTTGGGACTTATCGAGCGCTAGTTCGCTGACAACATTTCTCTCTGTTTTCTTTCTTTGGAATGTTCATCAGGAAGACGGAAGTCTGAAGACGTAGAGCCGAGCCAGGAGGACTTGGGACCAGTTTACAGCTCAGCCTGACTACTAGTTCTTCCTGCACTTACTTTCAATATGCCATTGTTTAGGAATTTGCATTATTGTATCTTTTACTGTTAGACAAATTGTATGTAAAGTTGAATGTAAATAAAGTTGTTGTTTTATTTTATTACTCTTGTCATTCTTGTTCATTGTTATATTGCTTAATTACGCTTAACGTATTAATTTTCATAGTAAATACGTTGCGGGCTTGCCACGTCACCATTTCCATCTATTGGGAAGCAGGGCGTGACAGGTTTTGTCGGCGGCCCATGCAGGTTAGTTCTGCATGAAGTCTTAAGCAATATATCACAAGAATTATAAGAATCAGCAACTATACATTCCTTACATTTCAAATTTCTTGAATCTTTCCTAACCTTTCCTTTTCTATCAAGGTAATGGATTCTCCCAACAATACCAGCACCAATGTCAATGGCAATACACCACCACCTACCTTACCACCTCCCTCTACCGTTGCTTCTCCTATTAATGAACAAACGGTGCTTTTAGAAGCCATCAAAAGTCTTCTAGAGGGCCAGCAGCAGCAGACTGCTATCTCATGAACCATCCGGAAGCCGAAGCACCTGGAGTAAAGCAATTTCGTGCATTGCATCTCAGGAACTTTTCAGGGAAAGAAAGTCCTCTTGAGGCTGAAGAATGGGCCCAGAATATAGAGGATCACCTTGCCGTAGCACAGGTACCAGACATAGCTTGGGTTTGTGTGGCCAAGCTCCAGCTCACCGACAATGCAAGAGTCTGTGGAAAGCTGAGGAAAGCCGTCTCACACAACCCATAGAGTGGAAGACGTTCCGCGATCTGTTCGATGCAAAGTTCTTCCCTGAGACTGCCCGTTTTGAGATGGAACAACAGTTCATCCACCTACAACAAGGCTCCATATGGGTAAAATCAGTGGATGGATATAATGCCAAATTCATCATGCTTAGCAGGTAATGAATTCGTATCAAATTTTGTTCTGTAAAACACATCACTATCCTGACATCAACATCTTATTAGGTTCACAACACACTCGATCCCGACCGATGAGATTCGGGCTAGACGATTCTGTTAGTTATATGTATGCCCTAGAGGCCATTACTGTACATGTGATGTATATTATAGTAGATGCTTGGACATATATAGGGAGGACTTTCTTGCTCGACATAATAGTATGCTATCTGGTTGCTCTTTATCTTAACATGTACACTTATTGTCTCTCTATTACATGTTGATAAAGCCCTTAGGATGAGTACTTGACTACCAGGATTATGATGCAGATCATACTAGTGGGGACAGGGTAGTCGGTAAGTACATCCTTCAAATGTTTCTAGTCGTGGGAGTATCGAGACAAGGCATCGATACTCTAAAGTAGACTAGCGTATACGCTTCTCGACCCATGTGATGGGCGATGGATAATCCCACATCCATTGGTGTTTGATATCAAAGAAGGTATACGGGTGGTCAGTGGAGACTGGGTACACTGGACGGACTCGCCGAGAACTCCTAGATGGTATTATACCTATTGTCGGATAGCAGTTCTTTGGTGACACTGGTACAGGTTAGTCTGTAGACCCGAGATCGTCATAGAGTCTTGTGTGATTTCCACTGTGCTTTGATTTCCTCCATACCACGGTCAAGAGATCGTGCAAAAAGGTGGTTTTTGGGTACAGTCCCGAGTCACATGGAGGCAATGAGCGATAGAAGGGGTTTCGTCTCTCCCGGTATTGGGAGTTGATGTTGCGCTATGCTCGATTGGCCATAACAGGAAATCCCTGGCCAGGGTTGCTGAGATTTACTGGTAAGTGTTACCATTAGTTTCTCGAACCGTTATAGACCTTGCATCGACATGACTTATCAGGGTATTGGGGTCTGACGTTATACCACCCCCCAGGCTGTGATATGCGACATATCAGATGAAGAGACTGGACTGTACGGTAGTGTTACTGATTGGATTCGCAGGAGTATGAGCAGGCTTACTCGTTGTTCTTCTGATAGCTCAATACCCAGGTGGACGTTACGTTTAGCAGACCGCTTGAGTCTTATGGGTGTTTGATGTGATCATCACCTACTGCCGGCGTATTGACGAGTCTTTAGAGTCCTACACAGAGGTTTCCTGGTTCATGCGAAACGAAGTAGGAGCACATATGTGATATGTGCGGGACCGAGATTAATGCGAGTATGTGATACCGTATTCTATTCTCACGACTTGTGACATTGGTCGGTTATATGTGATATAGCCGGGTTATCGGATCAAGTGTTGATTCGATAAGTTGTTGCATTTGATATTAGTCGGATATATGTAATATAGCCGGATTATTAAATCAAGTGTTGATTTGATAATTTAATGTATGATTATATATTTGATATATTACATTACATTAACTAATATTAGCTCACTTAAGTATTACTTTTTCTCACTTGATGATACATTGATATATATATGATATATGGTAATTATATTATTTTATTTTTGTACACAAAATATATATGTGATATATATTGTTGTGTCATGCTAGGTTACACTTGCAATATGTATATATAAGATTCACACCATGCTAGGGTTAAGTTAGGGTTTATATTTATTTCAAGTAAATTCAAAATTGTGGAGATATTTGTCATGGTTCAAAGCTTGTAGAAGCTTGTAGTCTTCATTGACTTAGTCCACTCTTTTGTCTTGCTTAAGATATTTGTTAACCCAACCCTTAATCTTAGACTATGGTTTATTCTCTACATGAGTTAGGCCTGACACTAACTCACCATGATTGCAATTCTAACCTCACTCTCTCATTCATTTGTTTCATCACTTCTTCTTCTTCTTCAAGAGAAAAAGCTTGCTGGTTTTTTCTAAGTGATGATAAATTGTGAGAAAAAGAAATCTAAAGAGAGCCCAATTCCTACTTCATCATCCTCTACTATTAGCCATTTAGTTTAGGGTGTTTGTTTCACTAATCTCACCATTAGTGAAGAGATAGCATGAGCTAGTGTATCCTCGACGTAGATCATCTTCGGCCTCGAAGACTTCGATGCAAGCTTGTTCATATCTTCATGGGAGCATTTCTTGAGCCCGGGAGTTTGTGATCGCAGCGAAGCGATTACTACACGGAGCTATTGAAGTGAAGAATCGGTCTACAAAGGTTGTATTCCTTGTTCACTTTAGTTGCAAAGTTGTTTGCATTCGTTTCGTCGGATTTTCTAGTAACGATTCTAGGGTTAGGGTTAGCTAGAACGGCAAAATTTAAATATGGCATGGACGATGCCTCCCGAAACCTTACTGCCGCGCTAAGCAACCCTGTAGATTCCAACAGGGTTTAGACCCAGAGATTCAGGCGGCATTAGCCACAGGCGACTACCCAACTCCTGAACTCGCCCTGAAGGCAGCACGTCGTTACGAAGCTGTGGTCAAGAAGAAGGGTAAGCCCCAAATAGCCGGAATCAAATGCTCTGCTACACAGATGAAAGGAGGAGCCTCTTCTAGGCTGACTTTTGCACCCAAGAGGCCTGGAGGATCGTTTAACTGGTCCAGTCCAGATTTCTGTTTCTACTGCAAGAGAACTGGACACTTGGAGAAGGACTGCAGGCGTGCAAATGGCCTGTGTTTGATTTGTAGTGTGTTCATATCAGAATTTTGCATTATTATATCACCCATTCTTAATCATATTACAAATAAATAGGTGCTTTTGATCCATGTCTGCTAAATAGTTGCAGGTTACAGGTTCTCAGAACAATACAGTGAAATTCATGAAAAGACGCTACAAATGTGAGACTACGACCAACAATAGATGAATCCGTATTATGCCGCCTACCAGTTCAAGGAACAAATGAAGATCAGTAGGCAGTTCAATGAACAAAGGCAATACAAGATTCAAGACTTCAACGCGAAACTTACGGTAAAAGTCAACATAATTCTGCACTGTTGGAAATCTGGAAGAAAGTAGAAAAGATTCTGAGAGACCAAGTGAAGAGAACAGAAGATAAAAGCAACTTGAAGAAACCCTAAAGAATTGGGCCCATGAGCCCACCAAATGGCCGCGGATCCACGGCCAAACAGGCTATTCTGCCGCGGTTCCGCGGCCGTGCAATGCATGTGTCAGTGCATGTATCGGTGCTTTGACTTGGTCTTTGGGATTGTTTTGTAATTTCATGTATGGATCAGAATGTAAACCTAGGGTTTTTCATATCTATAAATAGGAGGGCTCAAAACCAAATAAGGTGTGCCTCTTTTGGGTGCCTCTTTTGAGATGCCTCTTTTTATTTTCTGGATTAATTTTAATTTCCTTGTAATCATCAAGAGGTCATCAATAAAGGTATTTTTTATCTCGCATTCTTTTTATCCGAATTTTATTTTTCTACAATTTTTTATCTGTCTTTATTTATCTGCAAGTTAATTAGGTTATTAAAAGAAAATTATAAAAATGAATTTCATCCCTAATGAGTGAGTAATTCCTCACTTGTTAGGGTTATGATAGGGAAGGTTTGAGAGAAAGAAATCTCTCTCCCTCCTTTCTTTGCCCAAATAATTTTATTTAAAGGACTCTCTTTAAATCAACCACACACCGCTCACTACGGCACCCTATCCTACAAGATAGTGGTGATTCCCTAGTTAGACCGGTTGTGGTTGAATTAACCAGAGGTTAGGGCTAAGAGCCAAGAACGGACGGACAAGGACCAAAGGGAAGAAACTTAGTTTCTTCCTGGTCGTGCTAATCCCCGTTGTTGACTATTACCCTAACACCTATATTCTTAATTAGGGCATTGATAGAAGCGAGAAGAATCCCTTTTTCGAATTAGCCTAATCCTAACCCTAGCAAGCTTTTTAATCAATTTAATCTCATTCATAGATCTACAACAAAACCACCAATTTTTTGGACTTAACTCGTTAGAACATAAAGAAAAGGAATCCTTCTCCCTGTAGACCGACCCCTACTCAGCCGGCTAGCTACCAAGCGACACCGTTATTGATTGTGGTATTCTTAACTTTGATTTTAAAAGCGCGCGCACGCAAAATCTCTACAATCAAATGGCGCCGTTTCTGGGGAGACGGTAGTCTCTTTCTTTCTGTAATTTCGGGTTTAAAAAAAATTTTAAAAAATCATAAAAATTGAAAAAAAATTAAAACAAAAAAATAAAATAAAATAATAAAATAAAATAAAAATAAAAATCAACTTGTTCTTTTTGAAAGGTTTTTGTGCAAGTGTGCAGGAAAAGAAGACGGACAGATTCAGATCTGGAAAAAACCCAGTGAACAAATCAATAAACAGAAGATCTGAACAGACAGAGGAGAATCATAACAACAAATAGAAAAATTTTGGAGATCCAAACTAACAGAACCACCGCGGAACCGCGGCGGATATATGTTGTTGACCGCGGAACCGCGGCGGATATATGCTGTTGACCGCGGAACCGCGGTCAACCAGTGACGTCAACATCCCAAAATTCTCTGTAAGTATTTTTGTCCTCTCTTCTATCCTCTGAACTCTACTGAAAAATTTTCCTGCAAGGTTCTTTGCGCAAAATTCTTCTCCCTCTCCAATAAATTATTTTTGTGCAGGATTCTTTGCGCTGCCAAATAAAAAAAATTTTGCAAGTGTTTTAGATTTTTGGTGTGTTAACTGCTTTGCATAATTAATATGGACTCTAAGGGGCTATAACACCAATCAAGATTGGGTGGGGATTTCATTACCCTTCCTAAGACCCCAAAAATCACTAAAAAGTATATGCATCACCCTTGAGTTAATTAAAAAATATTTAGACTCAGCCAACTAAGGACTGTCGTGCTCAATAGGACAGAGGAAGGTTGTGGGCATTCAATCGTTCATCTAAACCTGACTTTGTGGTGCCTGGGCTAGACAAGTGAGAAAGGTAACTTTAAAAGGCCCGACTCACGGTGATTCATGAGCGGAACCCTCCTTTCTTCATTTGTGCTTACCTGGCCACAATTGGCAGTGAAGAGGGGATTTGAGGGTTATCTCACAACTTGTCAGTTTGGAACAGTTAGGAGCAGTCTAGTTGACTTAGAAGACCGTAGCTCTAGGTTTGATTGTGCATGTTTTAAACTGTGATTGTTTGAAATTTTGCCGTATTTCTGTACAAATTTTTGCAAAACTCTTTCTAAAAAAAACACTTTCAAAAATTTCGAAACTCTAAAAACAAACAATTTTTTTAAATAAAAAAAATATTTAAAAAAATAAATATAAAATATAAAATATAAAAAAACCATCACATTCTTTTTCTTCTCCTTTCTCACATCATGGGTACCCCACCTCGCAAAACTCTTGCCGAACTTGGTACCCTCAACCAGACATTACTTCTTACGCGCATTGTTTTGGTCGAATTTCGGACGACCCCTCCATGCCCAAAATTTCTTTGAAAGATCGAATAGACGCGTCTAGGAGAAATAGTTGGACTCCGCAATCCACTTTGTATCAACCGTTTCAACCTTCACCACCTTCTTACGTTGATACCACTTTTGAGAGTCCGGTGGTAACTCCGAAACCCATGTCTATTGCTGAACATATTGAACAATCTCGAAGCCGATCTTTCACTCCTTTCAACACTTCCAGTTCTTGGGATCAACAATTCCATTCACCTTTTTATCTAAATGTTGATCCTAATACTGTCTAACCATTCAATTCCTATCCATCTTACCCAACTGTTGCACCTTCCCTAGACATTGCTTCTACATAGCCATTTGGGAGTTTCCAGAATCGAAACAACTTTGAATCTTTTACTGAAACCCCTTCACAACCCATGTCTAGTCCGAAACAGTCGTTGGAAGATTTTATGGTAACGTCAAGACAACATATGATGGATCTGAATGCGTCCATGGCCGCCCTTATACAACCTAGTGACCCGGTAGCTAGTTTCCAACTAGCTCCAAATTTTCCAATGTATGATGAGGCAGTTGGACAGATTGAGAATTTGAGTAGTGAGAGTGAGCTGTACACACTTCCAAATCAAACCTACCCATCCCCAATTGAATCCCATAACTCCGGTTTTGAATGTCTATCAAGTGTTCCAAATGATTCACCAGTTGAAGATAAAACGTCTAATGAGTTGTGCGAATTTGTAGTGTTTGATTTACCTGATTATGAAGGGTCCCTTTCGAGTAAAATCACCACCAATCCTTTTGACCTCTACACCTCCACTCTAGAACCTGAATTGATTAATATCCATGCTTTTGATGAGGTGTCTGAGAAATTTAATTTTCACTTGATCGAGGATATTGACGCTGGAAATATTTTGGATGATTAATATCAGAATTTTGCATTATTATATCGCTCATTCTTAATCATATTACAAATAAATAGGTGCTTTTGATCCATGTCTGCTAAATAGTTATAGGTTACAGGTTCTCAAAACAATACAGTAAAATTCATGAAAAGACGCTACAAATGTGAGACTACGACCAACAATAGATGAATCCGTATGATGCCGCCTACCAGTTCAAGGAACAAATGAAGATCAGTAGGCATTTCAATGCACAAAGGCGGTACAAGATTCAAGACTTCAACACGAAGCTTACGGTAAAAGTCCACATAATCCTGCACTCTTGGAAATCTGGAAGAAAGTAGAAAAGATTCTGAGAGACCAAGTGAAGAGAACAGAAGATAAAAGCAACTTGAAGAAACCCTAAAGAATTGGGCCCATGAGCCCACCAAATGGCCGCGGATCCGCGGCCAAATAGGCTATTCTGCCGCGGTTCCACGGCCGTGCAATGCACGTGTCGGTGCATGTGTCGGTGCTTTGACTCGGTCATTGGGGTTGTTTTGTAATTTCATGTATGGATTAGAATGTAAACCTAAGGTTTTTCCTATCGATAAATAGGATGGCTCAAAGCCAAATAAGGTGTGCCTCTGTTGGGTGCCTATTTTGAGATGCCTCTTTTTATTTTCTAGATTAAATTTTAATTTCCTTGTAATCGTCAAGAGATCATCAATAAAGGTATTTTTATCTCGCATTCTTTTTATCCGAATTTTATTTTTCTGCAATTTTTTATCTGTCTTTATTTATCTGCAAGTTAATTAGGTTATTAAAAGAAAATTATAAAAATGAATTTCATCCCTAATGAGTGAGTAATTCCTCACTTGTTAGGGTTAGGATAGGGAAGGTTTGAGAGAAAGAAATCTCTCTCCCTCCTTTCTTTGCCCAAATAATTGTATTTAAAGGACTCTCTTTAAATCAACCACACACCGCTCACTGCGGCATCCTATCCTACAAGATAGTGGTGATTCCCTAGTTAGACCGGTTGTGGTTGAATTAACCAGAGGTTAGGGCTAAGAGCCAAGAACGGACGGACAAGGACCAAAGGGAAGAAACTTAGTTTCTTCCTGGTCGTGCTAATCCCCGTTGTTGACTATTACCCTAACACCTATATTCTTAATTAGGGCATTGATAGATCTACAACAAAAGGTTTGAGAGAAAGAATCCCTTTTTCAAATTAGCCTAATCCTAACTCTAGCAAGCCTTTTAATCAATTTAATCTCATTCATAGATCTACAACAAAACCACCAATTTTTTGGACTTAACTCGTTAGAACATAAAGAAAAGGAATCCTTCTCCCTGTGGACCGACCCATACTCAACCGGCTAGCTACCAAGCGACACCGTTATTGATTGTGGTATTCTTAACTTTGATTTTAAAAGCACGCGCACGCAAAATCTCTACAATCAAATGCGCGCAAAAGTACGATCAATCAAACCTTCCCTCTCCTATCCCTAGCAAGCTTTTTATCAATTTATTCTCATTCATAGATCTTAAAACAAAACCCAAAATCTTTTGGATTTAACTCATTAAAATATAAAGAAAAGGATTACATCTCCCTGTGGATCGACCCGTACTCAACCGGCTAGCTACCAAGCGACACCGTCTTGATTGCGGTATTCTTAAATTTAAAACGCATACAAAATCTCTACCAATCATAGTGCATCTACTCACGCGATAGGAGCATGCCCATATCGTATTAACACAGCACCTGCACCTAGACCCGCAATCATAACCCCACAGCGGCCAGCCATTTAAGCTCCTACACCTCGCCTAGCTCTTCCAGCTCCAGATCCACGTGGACTACCTACACGCCTCATCGTCAATTCCACCAGGCACAGAGAAAAGTGTCTCAAGGGCAGAGGAATGTGCCACCGGCAAGGAGGAATGCACCGAGACGATAGGCTTTTACAATGACGGTCGAGGAGGCCGAAGCCGCAGGACAAGTCATCACTCATAAAATTCCCCCATCCTTTCAATCTTTCAATTCTTGTGTATCGTCATACTTTTCCTATATCTAAATAAGATCTCACACAACTTAGGTACTATACTAGTAACCACCCTTCCTGCACTCGTACTTTTCGACACTGGAGCTTCACACTGCTTCATGTCACAACGATTCATGAGAATACATGTGATTCCCGTGAAGCCACTCATTTCAAGCTAGAATGTCAGTTCCGGGAATGGAGTCTTGAAGGAAACTTTGGGGTATGATCAGTGTCCAGTTGTGGTTTGCGGTCGAGAATTCTACGCAAATTTCAAAGTGCTGGACATAACAAATTTTGATGTTGTGTTAGGAATGGATTGGCTGGGAGTATTCTATGCTACTATTGACTGCCGTCAAAGGAGGGTAGTATTTGAGATACCAGATTACCCAGTCTTCTATTCCAAAAGTGGAGATAGAACTTTGGAGCCAGGCAGCTACCATGGTAAACCGAAGAATGCAGAAGTGTTCTCTCTACCTGCGGAAGAAGAAAAGCCTGAAATAGTTCGAGAGTTCGAGAATATATTCCCTGAAGACATATCAGGTTTGCCTCCCGATCGAGCTCTTGAGTTTAGTATTGATTTACAACCTGGTGCACAACCTGTAATCAAAGCTCCATACCGGTTAACTCCGGAGGGATTGAAGGAGATCCGTATTCAGTTGGATGAACTTCTAAAAAAAGGTTGGATCCGACCCAGTACTTCAAGTTGGAGATCTCCGGTGTTACTCGTGAAGAAGAAGGAAGGTTCCTACAGGATGTGTGTGGATTATCAAGCTCTGAACGAAGTGACGAATAAGAATAAGTATCCACTACCGCGCATCGATTACCTTTTCGATCAATTAAGTGGGTCTTGTGTCTTTTCAAAGCTAGATCTTCGTTCGGGTTATCATCAGGTGAAGGTCAAAAAGTCTGACATTCCGAAGACGGCGTTTAAGACTCGTTATGGTCATTATGAATATCTCGTAATGCCATTTGGAGTGACCAATGCACCTGCCATCTTTATGAACCTAATGAACCAAGTTTTCCGACAGTACTTAGACAGCTTCGTTGTCATCTTCATCGACAATATCCTGGTATTCAAAGAATCGGAAAGAACATGCCGAACACTTACGCATTGTCCTAGAGACATTACGACAACACCAGCTCTACGCTAAGTACAACAAGTATGAATTTTGGCTAGATCAAGTCGGATTTCTCATACATATTATTTCAGGAGAAGGAATCTCGATGGATCCAGCTAAGGTGTTAGCTGTCAGCGAGTGGCCGACACCAAAGACGGTGAAAGATATAAGAAGTTTCTTGAGATTAGCATAATACTACCGACGATTCATTGAAGGATTCTCAAAGATCGCAGCACCCCTGACCAAGCTCATACGTAAAGACGAAGCATTCGTGTGGTCAGAAGCATGTGAGAAGGCTTTTGTAGAACTCAAGTCGAGGTTAACCTCTGCACCTATCTTTGTAATACCGGATCAATCTGGCGGATTCGTTGTATATTGTGATGCGTCCAGTAAAGGATTAGGATGTGTTCTAAACCAGTATGGAAAGGTTGTGGCTTTTGCATCAAGACAACTAAAGGTTCATGAGCGCAACTATCCAACACATGATCTGGAGTTGGCAGCTGTCATCTTCGCACTCAAGATTCGGCGCCATTATCTTTTGGTAGAACGATTGGATATATACACTGACCACAAAAGTCTGAAGTATGTATTTACTCAGAAGGAACTCAATATGCGGTAGAGAAGATAGCTAGAACTCATGGCGGACTTCGACATCAACCTACAGCATCATCCTGGGAAGGTGAACGTAGTTCTCGATGCCCTTAGTCGCCGGCCATTAGCAATGAACCTCACCGCTCAATAGAAACTACAACAAGAATTGCATGGATTGGAGATTGAAGTAGTTATGCCAAGTAATGCTTCATATTTGATGAATTTACAAGTCCAGTCCACTCTTGACAATCAGATCAAGGCAGCTTAAGCAAATGGCGCCAAGCTACAAAGGATCCGAGAACAAGTAGAAAGTGGACTACGAACTGATTTCATCATCCACGAAGATGAATCCTTGCGGTATGAAAGCCGTTTATGCGTGCCAATTGGACCTATTCGAGAAGAGTTGATGAAAGAAGCTCATAGCTCTCCTTATTCTGTACACGCCGGTGGCATGAAGATGTAAAAGGATCTACGGCAACATTACCGGTGACATAGAATGAAGCGCGAAGTAGCAAGGAGCGTAGCAAAGTATCTAGTATGTCAGCAAGTGAAGGCTGAACATCACAGAACTGCTGGTCTACTTTAGCCGTTACCAATCCCAGAATGGAAATGGCAGCACATTTCCATGGACTTCGTGACTGCCCTCCCTCGCAGCACGAAGAGTAACGACACAATTTGGGTTATTGTGGATCGACTCACCAAGTCAGCTCACTTTATTCCATTTCGAGTTGGCCAGTCAATCGAGACGTTAGCAAAGAAGTACATGGAGGTTAGCATAAATCTAAAATAAGATTTAATCCTTCAAGATATACCATATTTAATACTCATAAACTCATGCAGGAGATAGTGAGATTACATGGAGTACCTGTTTGCATCGTCTCCGATCGTGATACAAGATTCCGATCACAATTTTGGCAAACTCTGCAGGCTAGCCTGGGAACGAATCTGAATTTCAGCACGGCGTATCATCCACAAACGGACGGACAGTCCGAGCGAACAATTCAGATTCTGGAAGACATGCTAAGAGCATGTATGTTAGACTTCGAAGGTTCGTGGGAAGATCACCTACACTTTGTAGAGTTTTCATACAACAACAGCTATCAGGCAAGCATTGGGATGACATCATTCGCAGCACTCTACGGATGGAAGTGTCGTTCACCGCTAAGTTGGGACGACATTGGAGATCGTGAACTCCTTGGACTAGAGATGGTCATGGCAACTGTGGACGTGGTTCGCACGATCAAGGAAAGGATGTGCATAGCCCAAGACTGACAGAAACATTGGGAGATGCAAAGCACCGACATCTGGAGTTCCAACCTGAAGACCATATATTCCTGAAGATCTCTCCAAACAGAGGAGTGATACATTTTGGCAAAAGGGGTAAATTAAGTCCAAGATATATAGGATCGTTCGACATACTCGAACGAGTTGGAGAAGTGGCATACCGTTTAGCACTACCACCCTCATTGGAAGGAGTGCACAATGTGTTCTATATATCCTAACTACAACAATATGTGAGTAACTCCAGCCACATACTTGATCACTCAGAGCTAATAGTACAAACCGACCTAACCTGCGAGAAACAACCAGTTGAGATCCTGGACCAAAAGGTGAAAACATTACGGAACAAGGAGGTAAACTTGGTCCGAGTGATATGGAGAAAAGATTCGTCGGGAGAATCAACTTGGGAAAGAGAAGAAGATATGCATGCACAATACCCTTACCTCTTTGAAAATTAGTCCCAATGTAATTATAAATTTTGATGACGAAATTTTTATAAAGAGGGTAAAATGTAACGACTCTGAAATTCCTGTACAGAAATTTCTTGTATTTCACAGTAAAGGGGTATTACAGCCTGTGTAAGAGTTAGAAGTTAAATTTGTTTAATAAAAGCAAGAAACAACTTGTAGCTCACTGGTAAAGCCCCTGCACTGCTGTGACATAGCCTGTGTGTTCGATTCCCATGAGACCCAATTATTTTTAGATTTTTTTATTTTTATTTTTGGAAGCTCAAGAGTTGCACGTGCAATACATGGAGAAATGAAAAGTTTCAAAAAAATCAAACATACGCAAAATGGAGTAAACACAGATATACACACGTGGCACGAATCTCGAGGCAATGCCTCAAGATCCAACCGCCCAAACTCACATATTGGTCGGCGCCGACAATCAGATGTGCTCCATTTTGCTCCGTGCTTTGCATACTCGTCTCTTAAACTCCCCTCAACTCCCCTGCACTGTTTGATTTTCCTGCAATCAAACAGAGACTCCTCAATTCACCATTTATCACCTTTTTAATGCATTTTAATCCACATTTTTAATTCCCAAACCCTAATTCTCCACTATAAATACCACCCCATGCCCTAGCTCCCCTCTATTCAGGAAAATTCTAGCAAAATCACCTCAAAAATTACTAAGTACAAGTAGAGTCAAGTGGAGTTAGTAACCAAGTTCCTTCCATCAAAGATCGAAGCTATTCCAGAGCCCCCGCGATGCTACGAGCCCCCTCCCTTCTTCCTTACTCTCTTCTCGATATTACAAAGCCATAAGTCGCTCTCATCTTTTTTTCTTTTCATCTCAATTCATCTCCTAAAAATATATCGGTAAAGTGGAGTTACCTCCGATACATTCTTTTTTAGAACTTGGAACTCCCTTTTTCTTAATACATAGGTGAAACTAATTTTATCACCCTACTTGTAACTTTAATTACAAACTTTTAGCTTCAAGTTTAACCGAAATTTTCATATGAAACAAATATAAACGAACTTTTTCATCAAAATACCTTAAACTTTAGTTTCACCCTCTTTTCGATAATTGTTAAAACAATACCTTTAGGAAAACTTTACGGTGTAACAACCTACCCCCCACGCACACTATGGTTTCATAGCACGATATATATATATATGTGGTTGGTTCAAAAAATAGCTTTTACAATAAAATACCACATCTTTTCAAAAATGTATTTCTTTTAAAGCGATATTTTGTAATTCTTGGAAAATACGCCTCTAAAACCCTCGTCAGGGGACCCGCTAATGGATGATGCGGATTATCGCACATCCTTAGGATAGTAGAGCAAGATGTAGAACTTCTCATGGAGTATTCGATCTCCAAAGGAAATAAAATATGGTTTTTAAGAAATGCGACTTTTCTAAATAAAACTAATTTTTAAAAAAATTATATAAAAATATAAATCTGTATTTTTAATAAAACATATAAACTAATTTTTAATATGAAAGATTAAATTTTTAATAAAATATCATCAAATTACCAAAAGGGCTAGTTTTCAATAAAATACCATAAACTTTTAAAAGCTAAGTTTTTATCATTAAAATACCCAATAATTAAAATACATGCCCATGAAAACCCTTAATCTTGTAAATCACCCTCGAGATTATTTTTAAAAACAATATTAATATATATTTTTCATAAAACCCCCTCGAGATATACAAACAATAATTAAGGACTCTAAATTAATATAGGTTTAAGCAGGATTAATTCTCTTGAGCCTAAGGAGCCGAAGAAAGTGAGTGCTTGCCTATTCAGGTTAGACAATTTAATGGAGTTATCAATGGCAATTGTCTTGGAAAAAGACACAAATCCTGCCGTCCATGTGCAGCAGTTGCCGATTACTCCTGAACTTAAGATGTTACAAGAACAAAGTCTTTTTCATAAGATTTTAACTCAAACTAGAATCCAAACTCATACCAGAATCAAAAATCAAACACAAGCTTGAATATTTGATCATTAACCTGAACACACGAATTCAAATATCGAACTCAAACTTGTATACTTGACTCGACTTGACCGAACCATGGTTATGACTTGACATGACTATTTGAACACATGATTACATCCTGAACATGAACCTGAACATTTTATATCCATGGATTCGGCTAAGACCTGTAGTCTTAATCTATACAATATAATATGCGGGGATAAAGGGGTAGATTGGTACGGAACGTATATCGTGGCACGAGAGCTCACTTAAAAGACACATACATGAATTCACGTGCCATTGTTCAGTGGGTTATGACGGGGCCTTATACTACAGTTACCATAGTCCACAGGGTAAGATGGACTCCTCTCATATACATGAATACCTTCCTTATCAAGCTACAAATAACCACATTAGAATAACTATCTTATACCTGTGAACGATCATATACAATTTCACATGTTCATTTCACATTATATACTATCTTCTTTTTCTTCTTTTGGGACTTACCGAGCGCTAGTTCGCTGACGACATTCCTCTCTATTTTCTTTCTTTGGAATGTTCGTTAGGAAGACTGGACTCTGAAAACGTAGAGCCGAGCCAGGAGGACTTGGACCAGTTTGCAGCTCAGCTTGACAACTAGTTCTTCCTGCACTTACTTTCAGTATGTCATTGTTTAGGCATTTGCTTTTATTATTGTATCTTTTACTGTCAGACAAATTGTATGTAAAGTTGAATGTAAATAAAATTGTTGTTTCATTTTATTACTCTTGTCATTCTTGTTCATTTTTATATTGCTTAATTAAGCTTAACGTATTTATTTTCATAGTAAATATGTCACACCCCGCTTCGCAGAGTGTGCGCTAACTACGGCACGTGACAGAACCAACCATGCTACATGTGGTTAGGAAGCATCCCTCCATAGTCACATTATGGCTGTCTTTAGGATATCAAGAACAGTAATATAAAATCTATCTAATACATGTCCATTTGCCAAAATAAAGATTCAAGAAAATATATAAGCGGAAACGATAAATCCAATAAATAACAACATCTGGAAATACGTCCCAATATGGGCTCACATCAAGAAATAAAAGCTGCGGAAAATAACTAGACTAAACATCACTAAACACAATCCTCACTGCTCAGCTTGACGGCTAAAATACTCCTGTTCGGCCCGCGATAGAGATAGAGGAACCGGGCCATACAAAACCCAGACATCAGTGCATCATAATATCAAACAATAGTAATAACTAGGATGTAACCAGATATACAGGCATGAATATAAATCAACAACATGAATATAACAGTGAGGTGTGTATATGTATGTGAAGTGCGATGAGTAATCTAAACTGTGCTACTGGGTTATCTACTCTAAAGTTTTTTAAATCAATTTAATGGAATCGTCGATGTAACTCAATAGTATCCCGTGCATGCCCGGAACCACGGTCAAGATTCTCGGGCTGAATCCGAGACGTGCCGCTAGGCAGTAAACAAGTAACATATACAGATGAATGATGTCAGCAGCAGCATCCCGGGACTGACCTAGCCCGTAAAGACTGATCAATATAAGTATCGAATTGTTGAGTTACAAGTCAGGTTTTATTATTGATTTCCTCTTACCCCCAAGGTTGTGTGTTCAAATCAGGTATTGATAATATGGAACTAATGCCAACACAGGATCAAGCAAGTACAGGTTTTATCTATGTAGACAACAGGTTACGTCCGTCAAGACAACAAGTCAAAATTGTCGGCATTAGTAACAAGCTCAAGTATCAAGTTAAGTAGTGTATCAGGGCATGGCATGTGGTGTGTATGTATCAAATGGACACCAAAAAAACTGTAAACGATATCGGGATCACAGTAAATAGTGCTGATGTCAGGATGTCTATGTGTCTATCTGTAATAACTTGTTATACGTCCATGACTATTTATGATGCAATCTAGATAACATGTCATGATAATATAATAGTGAAATGATATCAGGGTGTTCCTGCGTGTAATTAGATATGCAATCGTCAGTATGGATACGTACGGGTATCGTAAAACGGTAAAACTATAACATGAGATGCATAATTAAACTACATGTAATATTTTTATTCATATGGATATAAATATAGCAGCATAGCATGTAGCAAGATAAACTTACCTGATCAGATCTCACGACGGGGTGCGTACGTCACGTTTGACGTCGGGTAAACATCACGATGCGAACCACGTGCATACATAACTGAACCAGGCTACTCAAAGACGTGACCACGCTGGATGAGTACGACGACTGGGTTGCCCGGATCGTCGACGACGTGCGCGACTCCGGCGACGGTCAAGAACCGAGAAATCAAGAAAGAAAAAGAAAGAAGAAAGAAAGAAGAGAGGAAAGGAGAAGGAGAATGGGTTGGCTCAGCCGTCGGCTCTGGGTTTAGAGGACAGGGGGAGGTGACGTCGATGATGGGCCATCGACGGAGAGATCCACGGCAATGGGGAGTGGGGATTCTTGCTGTCGGGGTCAAGGTTTTCTCAGGGATGTAGGGGTGATGGTATCGGGAGTTGAAGAGAGATGCGAGGAGATGGAGGTGGTGACAACGGCGGTGGTGACGGCGAGTCGCCGGCGATGGGTTCTGTGGGTTTTCTTGGGTTGCACGAGGGGTTCGGGTTTTGCAGGGGTTGGGGTTCTTAGGTTCTCGTCGGGGGTGAAGGAGAAGAGAGGAGGTAGTGGTGATGGTGGTGATGAGGGCGGTGAGGCGACGGCGAAGTTTTCTGGCGGTGGAGGAGATGGGTGCTGTAGGTTTCATCGAGGTCGTAGGTTTGCAGGGTGTATGTGTGCAGGGACTGCCCGAGAAAAGGAAGAGAGATGATGAAGAGGGTGAGGATGTGATGAAGGTGAGGTTCGAACGGTCGTGGGGAGGTCGACGACGAGGCTAAGGCTCGGTATGGGTTTCTCATGGCGATGAATGTAGGGAAGGGAAGAAAAGGGTCATGGTCGGGGAACAGGAGAGGAGAGGAGGTGGAGGTGCGGTGATGGAACTAGGGTGAAGAGATGGTAAGAGGATGAGGGCGAGGAGGTTGAGGGCGACGGCGGCGTGAAGCGAGGCTAGGGTTAAGGTCTCATCGTCGCGGGAGGCGGGGAATGTGAAGAAGAGGGAGAAGGATGTGAAAATATTAGGTTTGATATATTAAAATTTTATATTATATAGAAAGGGGAGAGAGAGTGAGGGTAAGAGAGAGAAAGAGAAAATAGAGTGAGAGGAGAGAGAGAGACAGTGAGTGGAGAGAGAGTGGCAGAGGAATTATATTAAGAGAGTGTGTGCACGCGCGCGCTGTGATTTATTTAGTTTTAAAATATATTATGTGTGTGTGTGTGTATTATATGTATGTATGAATTGAAATATATATATATTATAATATATTTTCTAGGATTTTATATCTAATACAAAAATACTCCGAAAAATTCCCGGGTCATGTCTAAAAATCTAGTTTTAAAATACGGATAATATACGTATCAACCAAAACCACAATACGATATCCAGTTAGAGAAAATGCATACCCCCAAGAACGGATACACATAAATGCACGTAGCGATCAAAACGGGTATGTTTCCTTAAGCAGGACATGAACACAATGTACGGATGCAACCATAGGGTATGGGGTATGATGCAGGCCATGCTGGGTATTTAAAATATTATATTTGGTTATATTTATATTATTTAAAATATATGCAGATGCCAAATATATGATACAGGTATATAAAGCATATATGTGTGCACGAATCCGCTGTACTAGCAAGGATAAGACGTAATCTAGAACCAAGATGGGTTTCAAGCATGCGGGTCGGGTTGGATACAAATATAGATACCAAATGCACTATCCGCACCCAAAACAGATAATAATCAAGAAATAGCCACAAGATTAGAAAAACCCAAATAAATTATGGTATAAATGAGCTAGGGTGTTACATTATACCCAACTACAAAAGAATTTCGTTCTCGAAATTCCCGGAACAAGTAAAGACAAGAAAACATGAATCTAAGAAAATAAGTTGGAAACTTCTGTCGAATCTCGTCTTCTCGTTCCCAAATTGATTCTCTGCGCGAACGATTCCCCCATGAAACAAGTACGAGAGGGATAACCTTGTTCTTGAGGACCTTTTCTTTTCGATCTACAATCGCCATCGGTCGTTCATCGTATGTCAAGTCCTCCCTTATTGTCAGCTCCGAATGATCAAGTACGTGCATCTCATCTCGAACATACTTGCGGAGTTGAGATACATGAAACACGTCGTGAACACTAGCCAAAAATGGTGGTAAAGCCAATCGATAAGCTACTTCTCACACGCGCTCGATAATACCGAAAGGCCCCATAATGTAGGGTTCCTAGGCACTCTAGTGAGGTCTCACAAGGCATCGAACATGCCAATTTTAAATTTTATGGTGCCGAGAAACCTTAGACTACGGATCGTTGCTAGAATTCTAGGCGAAACTACAAACTAGTTAACACTTTAACTAGAGTTGAGATGCTACAACCTTTGTAGATCCGGATATCCACTTGCTAAGCTCCATGTGGTCGTCCCCTCGCTGTCCATCACGAACCTCGGACTCTCGCGACGGCTTCATCGGAGAAGTGAGCGGAATAGTTCGACGGCTTCGTGTCAAAGACGATCTACGTCGAGGTTGCACTAGTTCAAGCTCCGACTTCACAAACTTGTGAAACTTGTGAAGAAAACACCCAAAACCACTTGGCAAGAGGTATAGGATGAAGAAATAGGAGATGGGTTCACTTTTGATTTGGATTTCTCTCACTAAAACTCAAGTTGCCATTGATGTAGCAAGCTTGAAGAAGAAGAAGAAGATGATGGTTATGATAAGTTCTAATAAAAAGAAATAGAAAACCAATACTTATCATAACATAAACTAGGGTTAAGTGTAGAGAATCAACCATGGTCATTTGAGTGGGTTAGGGTTAAGCATGAAGACAAGAATGGTTAGCAAAGTCAAAGCTTCATGAAGCTTCAACATAAAACAAATAAAGCCACCATTCTTATCTTAATCCATTTCAAATAAATAAATAAACAAATAAATAAATAAATGAATATGCAAAACCCTAATTATCAAATTAACCATGGATTAATTCTATATACTTAACTAAATGATCAAGTATCATCAAACATGATACAAAAAGGTGCACGAAAGCATATCACATATACAATGTGCAAACCAAGTGAGAAAAATCCGTTTAAAAATGAACCAATACTAGTTAATGCAAAGTAATATATCAAATATATAATTATACATTAAATCATTAAATCAACACTTGATTCAATGATCCGGTCATGTCGCACATGACCGACTAGTATTCAATGTATCGGCTTATCGAATCGATAACTAGGTTATATCGAATATGACCATTCGATACATATATCGCGAGAATGGAATACGGTATCACATACACGCATTATTTTCGGTCCTGCACATATCTCATATGCGCTCCTATTTCGTTTCGCTTGAACCAGGAAACCTCTGTGTAGGACTCTAAAGACTCGTCAATACGCCGGTAGCAGATGATGATCATATCAAACACCCACAAGCCGCAAGCGGTCTGCTAAACGTAACGGCCACCCAGGTATTGAGCGATCAGAAGATCGACGAGCTAGCCCGCTCACACTCCTGCGAATCCGACCAGTAACACTTACCGTACAGTCCGGTCTCTTCGTCTGATACGTCGCATATCAAGTCTAGGGGTGGTAAACGTCAGACCCCAATAACCCGATAAGTCGTGCTGATATGAGGCTCGTAACGGGTCGAGAAACTACTGGTAACACTTACCAGCAAATCTCTGATCAGCCCTGGCCAGGGACTTCCCTGTTACGGCCAATCGAGCACAGCGCAACATCTACCCCCAATACCGGGAGAGACGAAACCCCTCCTATCGCTCATTGCCTCCATGTGACTCGGGACTGTACCCAAAGACCACCGTTTTGCACGCCCTAATGGACGTGGTAAGGTGGAGATCAAAGCACAGTGGGAATCACACAAGACTCTATGACGATCTCGGGTCTACAGACTAACCTGTACAAGTGTCACCTGAGAACTGCCATCTGACGTGAGGTATAATACCATCTGGGAGTTCTCGGCGAGTCCGTCCAGTGTACCCAGTCTCCACTGAGCACCCGTATACCATCTCTGATGTCAAACACCAATGGATATGGGATCATCCATCGCCCATCACATGGGTCGAGAAGCGTATACGCTAGTCTACTCTGGTATATCGATGCCCCGTCTCGATACACCCACGACTAGGGACCTTGAAGGATGTACTTATGGACTACCATGTCCCCACTAGTATGATCTGCATCATAGTCCAGGTAGTCAAGTACAAATCCTAAGGGCTTTACCAACATGTAACTTTAAGACAGTATAAAGAGACTAGTGTACATGTTAAGATAAAGAGCAACCAGATAGCATACTATCATGTCGAGCAAGAAAGTCATCTCAATATATGTCCAAGCATCCAATATAATATACATCATCTGTACAATACTGGCCTCTAGGGCATACATACAACTAACAATCTCCCACTTGCACTAGGGCCAGCTGCTGTAGTATCTCATACCGAGCATCCCGAAGAGTCTCTCAAACTGTATCTGGGGAATGGCCTTCGTGAGTGGATCCGCCGTGTTGTTCTTCGTGTCAACTCTCCTGACCTCGATCTCCCGGCGATCAACTATCTCCCGGATCAGGTGATACCGCCTCAGAATATGCCTGGATCGCTGATGGGACCTAGGTTCCTTGGCCAAAGCCACCGCTCCATTGTTATCGCAATACAAAGGTATTGGACGCTCAATGGATGGAACCACTCCAAGTTCAGTAATGAACTTCTTGATCCAGACAGCTTCTTTAGCAGCATCGTTGGCAGCGATGTATTCAGCCTCCATCGTCGAGTCTGCCACGGTTTCCTGCTTGGAACTCTTCCAGCTAACCGCCCCTCCGTAAAGGGTAAAGACAAAGCCTGACTGCGACTTAGAGTCGTCCTTATCACTCTGGAAGCTCGAATCGGTAAAGGACTCCACTTGGAGTTCTCCGTTACCATACACCAAGAACATATCTCTAGTCCTTCGCAAGTACTTGAGAATGCTCTTCACAGCTGTCCAGTGATTCTCTCCAGGATCAGCTTGATACCTGCTCACTACACTTAGTGAGTATGCTACATCGGGTCTGGTACATAGCATCGCATACATGATAGAGCCTACCGCCGAAGCATAGGGTATCCCTTGCATGTGAGCTCTCTCCAAATCAGTCTTAGGAGACATCTCTTTGGAGAGAGTGACTCCAGAGATCGTGGGCAAATTCCCACGCTTGGACTCTTCCATACTAAACCTTTTTAGTATGGTGTCAATGTACCTGGATTGGGATAATCCCAAAATCCTTTTGGATCTATCTCTATAGATCCTGATTCCCAATATGCAGGAGGCATCACCAAGATCTTTCATTGAGAATCTTTGTGATAAGAAGAGCTTGACCGATTGCAGCATAGGAATATCATTTCCTATCAAGAGTATGTCGTCCACGTACAATACGAGGAAGACAACCTTACTCTCAGCCACCTTCTTGTAGATACAAGGTTCATCTGGATTTTTGACGAAATCAAACTCTTTGATAACGACGTCAAAGCAGATGTTCCAACTCCGCGATGCTTGCTTTAATCCATAAATGGATTTAAGCAGCTTGCACACCTTCCCGCTGCTCCCACTGTCTACGAAGCCCTCTGGCTGAGTCATGTACACGCACTCTTCTAAATCACCGTTTAGAAAGGCGGTCTTAACATCCATTTGCCAGATTTCGTAATCATGGTAAGCAGCGATGGCAAGCATGATCCGGATGGATTTAAGCATAGCCACTGGAGAAAAGGTCTCGTCATAGTCCACACCTGGTCTTTGACGAAAACCCTTTGCTACAAGTCTAGCTTTGAAAGTCTCCACTTTCCCATCTACACCAAGTTTCTTCTTAAAGATCCACTTGCTCCCAATAGGTTTTACCCCTTCAGGAGCAACTTCCAAAGTCCATACTTTGTTGGTGTACATGGATTCCATCTCGGACCGCATTGCATCCAGCCATTTCACAGAGTCACCACTCGTGATGGCCTGCTCGAAGCTAGTTGGGTCATCATCCTCCATGATGCAATCCTCACTACCACCATTAATGAGAAAACCGTAGTATCTCTCAGGTTGGCGAGGAACCCTACTAGATCGGCGGAGAGGCTGGGGTTCATCGGGAACTACGGAATCCTCTGGTTCAACCAAATCTTCTGTTGTAGTCTGTATTGCTGGAACCTCTTCCAGTTCTACCTCAATGCCACTTGTCTGTTTCATAAGAAAACTTTTTTCTAAGAAAGTGGCATGTCGAGAAACAAACACTTTTTGTTCCTCAGAGTGGTAGAAGATATACCCTCGCGAATGTTTGGGATATCCAACAAACTTACATAGAACAGACCTTGCCTCGAGCTTGTCCGGATTTTGTGTTTTAACATAGGCCGGACAACCCCATATCTGAATAAAATTAAGACATGGTCTCTTGCCATTCCATATCTCATATGGAGTGGTAGGCACTGATTTGGTTGGAACTCTATTCAGTAAGTATGCAGCAGTCTCCAGTGCATATCCCCAGAAGGAAATAGGTAACTCAGCTGTACTCATCATAGAGCGCACCATATCTAATAGGGTGCGATTTCTCCGTTCAGATACACCGTTGTGCTGTGGTGTATATGGAGGAGTCAGCTGAGAGAGAATCCCATTCTCTTTTAGGAAGTCCAGGAATTCATTGCTCAAGTATTCCCCTCCTCGATCAGATCGTAGGATTTTAATACTTTTTCCGGTTTGGTTCTCAACTTCTTGTTTATATTCCCTAAATTTCTCAAAAGCTTCTGATTTGTGTTTCATCAGGAACACATACCCGAACCTAGAGAGATCGTCAGTGAATGTAATGAAGTATGAAGAACCATCCCTGGCATGTGTAGACATGGGACCGCATACATCACTATGTATTAGTCCCAAGAGTTCGGTAACTCTTTCTCCATGTCCCGTAAACGGAGTTTTGGTCATCTTGCCTTTGAGACATGACTGGCAAGTGTCATAAGATGAAAATTCAAACGGATTTAAATATCCATCTTTATGCAACTTAGCTAGTCGTGTCATATTGATGTGACCCAGTCTACAATGCCACAAGAAGGATTCGTTCAGTTCTGAACTCTTCCTCTTGTGTGTGTTTGTTATGCTCAGAACTGTTGATTGATTTAGAACATAAATGCCATTGCATAACGTGCCTGATCCAACCAACTTTTGGTTACGGAAAATGTTCATAACATTGTCCTGTAATACAAAATTATATCCTTCTTTGCTTAATAAAGAAACCGATATAATGTTGCATATCAGGTTCGGCATGTAATAGCATTCGTTCAGAACCAATGTATTACCAGTTGGTAATACAAGGTGATATTCCCCGACAGTCTTAGCTGCAACAATTGCACCATTTCCAACTCTAATGTCTTTATCACCTTCTCCAAGTTCTCTACCTTTCCTAAGCCCATGTAACTGGTTACATATATGGGATCCTGACCCGGTATCTAATACCCAGGACGTAGAGCAAATGGAGAAACAGTTCTCAGTAACGAACACACCCGAAGAAAATGCATCAACATGTACTTTCTTCATTCGGGTGGCATGGGAATCCTGGTATTCCCCTATATCCTGTTCATTCCTATAACTCTTATAGGAAAGAACGGAACCAACGTTCCCCAGCACAGTATAACATGCGGGTTCGGTTAATACATCCATATTATTATCTTCATTAGGGCATGAAATGGTCGCTACCTGGAGAGAGAGAGAAGAAAACACTTTAGCGTATGCTCGTGCAAGATCAGATTGGTTATTATCTTATCTAATCAGGATGGCTCCCACTGCTTTTTATCAAATCTTCCTCCAAACCCTAAAAGGAAAGACTAGCCGGGATTAATTACACACTACAAGTTCGCCAATCTTTCAGCCAGGCCAGTGTCGGTACTTTGAGGGAGGTCCCCCGTGCTTTCGCAAGAACCTAATTACTGTAAACCTCGTTTACCCAGAGGCGTAACCTCGTTAACACCTTTCTAGACACCTACTTGATCGGCTAATTGCAATGTGTAAAACTCTCCCAGGAGTAACTCTTACTCGCAGTGGGTATCGGGATCCAACTATCTCATAGAAGGTATGCAATCTCATTGCAAATTTCAACACTTGAAATTCCCGATAATATTTTGCCCCTAGCATCCTATGACCTTGACGGAGGCCAAACAACCCATAGTGTGCTAGTCAAGTTCAACCCGTCATTTCCTGATTGAATTAAACCCACCCGCACGACCCTTGACGGAGGCCAAACAACGCCGTACGAATACCCTAATCCAATCGCATCATATGCAAGCAGATAAGCACTAGTTAGCTACCGTACACTGCGCCTTGACGGAGGCCAAACTACCGCAGCACGAATACTAACTAATACTTATCTGAAATGACGGAGGGCTACGCAGGTTTTTCATAAAAACCATGAGCGTAATGAACTTGATATCGTTGTAGAATCAAATGATGTTTTGAAATGGAGTGATTTTGAGGCTTTTCTAGTTTTGCTAAAGGAGTCACTCCCGGCGAAGGGATCTCGGTCCTTTCCTCGTCGAATGAGGTGCGGGATATATCATATATATCGCTGTGCAAAGCAAAAACCCAAAAGCAGTCAAAAGCAAACCGAGTGTGTAGCTTCTGCCAGTTATTGCTAAAGGAGTCACTCCCGGTGAAGGGATCTCGGTCCTTTCCTCATTGAATAAGGTGCGGGGTATATCATATATACCGCTGTGCAAAGCAAGAACTGTAGCTACCTGTCTTATTTTAAAATTCGATTCCACAACATCTTAGGTTTCTTATCTTTCATTAATCACATTAATGAAGTCCCATCATTTAAATACCTAAACATCACAGATAGATATGACGTACACTTATGCCATCCGCATTCGCCTCGATGTCCCCTCGTGCACCGTTAGGTTAGGTAACTAACGACAGAGCAGGGCAGGGCTAGCGCGGGTGTAAAACATAAGTAACGTCTATATAATATATCATATATACTATATACTATATCCATCACAGAAACATCACATGATCTCATCACAGATATCGCAGCAGAATAAACATATGAAATATTGGATATACTAGGACGTCCGTGTTTTCAATACGAGCCAGTATAAAACACGGATTCCACGGTCGTGATGAATAGCCAATCCCACACCCCTAGACCCCTACGAGAGCGGCAAGCAACCCTGCCAATTCTAGGGTTAGGAGACCCGGACTCGACTCCTCGAGTTGGTCTCCCACTGGACCCCAGAACCCGGTTACTTGTGCTCCCCTCCTTGGGTCTATCCTAATGCGGAAAAGTAAATAATATACAAAAGGTGACAACTTCCGCTACCTGGAAGTGCCCCAAATAAAAGAATATTACATACAAGTTTTTACATGAATGAAAATGAAAAACACTCATCTCACATAAAAACCCCCGGCTATTCGAACACGACGATCCAATATAACATATCCAGCAACACATAACATCACATGTCATCAACGTAAGTAAGTATGCATACCCCAATTTTCGTTGACGTATAGCAACGAAACCGGCGATATCTGCATACTACACTTACGGTCACAGAAAAGAAAGTGTAAAACTACAACAATTGGAATCCGCAACCTCTTTAGACATCACATGCCTAACAGTTACAAACCCCGCATTTTAGTCTCATTATCGAAAACTCTTTTCAATATCGTATGGGACTAAACTGCTAGATTTATAACATTCATCCAGTTATCTCATAACTGTTTGTGAATTCCAATTATTGTATCCAATTCCGGATAAATAGAATATATTAAACTTTCCGATCGAACATTCGAACACCCAAGTTTTCCCGACACCGATCAACACATGAAATAGGTTCAAAAACATTCACTTCATGCCTCAGTACCAACGGTCCAGCCGTAGAAGGGTCAAGCCAACGCCTCACATGTGGCACGCCGTACTGCCCCAAACCCGAAGGTTCAAAGGGCAGTTCAAGACGGTCACATAATCGAGTTAAGGTTTGTTGTTTTCTAGAGGGACCATCGCGTTACTTGCACTACTTCGAACGTCTTTTAACCACAGAAAAATCCAACACTTGGAATTTTTCCGGCAGGGGAAAAGTTGGGTATTTGTATCCGGTCAAACATTTTAACATATTCTACAGTTATCTGGAAAAACACAAAGACAAAATTTGATACTCCGATCGAAACACCGAATCCCCAAAACTTCCAGAAAATTCAACTCTTGAATAAATATTAAAAATTCCCAGAAAAATCAGTATAATTAAATATGAGTTACTGTGCAAACAGTATTGCGCAACATGAACAGTGAGCCGCGGAAGCGCGGCAGAAGGCATGCTTCTGCCGCGTTTCCGCGCTAGTTTTGATGAATCAAGAGATCGTGTTTCACCATAACTCTTAGATATTCCTGCTGAATTTTTTAGGCATTTTTAATCTGGAAAAATCCCGGTTTTTAGAAAATGTACAGAGAGCATAATAGATTTGGTGTTTCGAGTTCGTTCGGACTTCAAATCGCGTCTAGACTTCGCCTAAGGCTCTAGCTAGGCTCTGATACCACTGTAGGGTTCCTAGGCACTCTAGTGAGGTCTCACAAGGCATCGAACATGCCAATTTTAAATTTTATGGTGCCGAGAAACCCTAGACTACGGATCGTTGCTAGAATTCTAGGCGAAACTACAAACTAGTTAACACTTTAACTAGAGTTGAGATGCTACAACCTTTGTAGATCCGGATATCCACTTGCTAAGCTCCATGTGGTCGTCCCCTCGCTGTCCATCACGAACCTCGGACTCTCGCGACGGCTTCATCGGAGAAGTGAGCGGAATAGTTCGACGGCTTCGTGTCAAAGACGATCTACGTCGAGGTTGCACTAGTTCAAGCTCCGACTTCACAAACTTGTGAAACTTGTGAAGAAAACACCCAAAACCACTTGGCAAGAGGTAGAGGATGAAGAAATAGGAGATGGGTTCACTTTTGATTTGGATTTCTCTCACTAAAACTCAAGTTGCCATTGATGTAGCAAGCTTGAAGAAGAAGAAGAAGATGATGGTTATGATAAGTTCTAATAAAAAGAAATAGAAAACCAATACTTATCATAACATAAACTAGGGTTAAGTGTAGAGAATCAACCATGGTCATTTGAGTGGGTTAGGGTTAAGCATGAAGACAAGAATGGTTAGCAAAGTCAAAGCTTCATGAAGCTTCAACATAAAACAAATAAAGCCACCATTCTTATCTTAATCCATTTCAAATAAATAAATAAAAAAATAAATAAATAAATGAATATGCAAAACCCTAATTATCAAATTAACCATGTATTAATTCTATATACTTAACTAAATGATCAAGTATCATCAAACATGATACAAAAAGGTGCACGAAAGCATATCACATATACAATGTGCAAACCAAGTGAGAAAAATCCGTTTAAAAATGAACCAATACTAGTTAATGCAAAGTAATATATCAAATATATAATTATACATTAAATCATTAAATCAACACTTGATTCAATGATCCGGTCATGTTGCACATGACCGACTAGTATTCAATGTATCGGCTTATCGAATCAATAACTAGGTTATATCAAATATGACCATTCGATACATATATCGCGAGAATGGAATACGGTATCACATACACGCATTATTTTCGGTCCTGCACATATCTCATATGCGCTCCTATTTCGTTTCGCTTGAACCAGGAAACCTCTGTGTAGGACTCTAAAGACTCGTCAATACGCCGGTAGCAGATGATGATCATATCAAACACCCACAAGCCACAAGCGGTCTGCTAAACGTAACGGCCACCCGGGTATTGAGCGATCAGAAGATCGACGAGCTAGCCCGCTCACACTCCTGCGAATCCGACCAGTAACACTTACCGTACAGTCCGGTCTCTTCGTCTGATACGTCGCATATCAAGTCTAGGGGTGGTAAACGTCAGACCCCAATAACCCGATAAGTCGTGCTGATATGAGGCTCGTAACGGGTCGAGAAACTACTGGTAACACTTACCAGCAAATCTCTGATCAGCCCTGGCCAGGGACTTCTCTGTTACGGCCAATCGAGCACAGCGCAACATCTACCCCCAATACCGGGAGAGACGAAACCCCTCCTATCGCTCATTGCCTCCATGTGACTCGGGACTGTACCCAAAGACCACCGTTTTGCACGCCCTAATGGACGTGGTAAGGTGGAGATCAAAGCACAGTGGGAATCACACAAGACTCTATGACGATCTCGGGTCTACAGACTAACCTGTACAAGTGTCACCTGAGAACTGCCATCTGACGTGAGGTATAATACCATCTGGGAGTTCTCGGCGAGTCTGTCCAGTGTACCCAGTCTCCACTGAGCACCCGTATACCATCTCTGATGTCAAACACCAATGGATATGGGATCATCCATCGCCCATCACATGGGTCGAGAAGCGTATACGCTAGTCTACTCTGGTATATCGATGCCCCGTCTCGATACACCCACGACTAGGGACCTTGAAGGATGTACTTATGGACTACCATGTCCCCACTAGTATGATCTGCATCATAGTCCAGGTAGTCAAGTACAAATCCTAAGGGCTTTACCAACATGTAACTTTAAGACAGTATAAAGAGACTAGTGTACATGTTAAGATAAAGAGCAACCAGATAGCATACTATCATGTCGAGCAAGAAAGTCATCTCAATATATGTCCAAGCATCCAATATAATATACATCATCTGTACAATACTGGCCTCTAGGGCATACATACAACTAACACATAAATCGAGGACTAAGCTTGCCTCGACACCCAAATCGAATCACTCCTATGGTCGGTGATATCTTCAGGAATACAAGATCACCAACTGCGAACTCCAGAGGTCTTCGTCCTTTATCGGCCCAACTTTTCTGCCGATCTTGCGCTACCTTCATATGATTTCGGATCGTATTAAGTTTCTCCACGGTTTGCACGATAAGATCCGGTCCCAATAATCTTCATCCTCCAACATCGTCCCAACAGACGGGCGAGCGAAACTTACGACCATATAATGCTTCGAATGGAGTCATCTGAATAGTCGCCTGAAAACTGTTATTATAAGAAAACTCCACCAAGTGAAAATGATCCTCCCATGAACCTTTGAAATCTAATATGCATGCTTTCAACATATCTTCAAGAGTTTGGATCGTTCTTTCTGACTGGTCATCTGTCTGCGGATGATAGGCGGTGCTGAACTTCAATCGAGTCCCCAAACTTTTCTGTAAACTCCTCCAAAAATGCGATAAAAATCGGGTATCACGATCGGAAATGATGCCCACAGATACTCCATGAAATCTCACAATCTCCTGCATGTACCACTCTGCTAACGCTTCCATCGACTGACCAACTCGAAACGGTATGAAATGAGCTGCCTTGGTCACTCAATCAACAATCATCCAAACTGCATTATTACCCTTTGGACTCCGCGGTAATGTTGTCATGAAATCCATGGTTATATGTTCCTACTTCCACTGAGAAATTGAAAGTGGTTGCAATAAACCAACTACCCTTTGATGTTCAGTCTTGACTTACTGATACACTAAGCACTTCGCTACAAAGCGAGCAATCTCCCTTTTCATGCCTTCCCACCAGAAATGTTGTCGTAGATCTCGGTACATCTTTGTGCCTCCTGGATGTACGAAACTATGCGCCTCCTTCATAACTTCTTCATAAATATCTCCTTTCAACACACATAAACGGCTCCCATATCGTAACGAACCATCTTCCTGAATCAACAAGTCCGTTGGAAGTCCTGCTTCTACCTGTTCTCGAAACTTCTGTAACCTTGGATCGTGCGACTGTGCTGCTTTAATATTATCGATCAGGGACAACTGTGCTTGCAGCCGCATCAACTGTCCTGGAGAATGCGGTAACACGATCTCCAACTCGAATCTCTGAAAATCATCTATAAGCTCTTTCTGTGCAGTCAACATCCGTATTGCTGGCAACCGACTTAACGCATCCGGCACTACATAAACTTTTCCTGGATGGTACTTTAGATCAAGATCATAGTCATCCATCAGCTCCAACCATCTACGCTGCCTCATGTTGAGCTCTTTCTGCATGAACACATACTTTAGGCTCTTGTGATCGGTAAATACTTCTACCCTTTCGCCTAATAAGTAGTGTCTCCAAATCTTCAAAGCGAAAATCACTGTTGCTAGCTCCAAATCATGACTTGGGTAATTCTTCTTATGAATCTTCAACTGTCTCGAGGCATAGACTATAATCTTTCCATTCTGCATAAGAACCCATCCCAAGCCTTTCCCAAATGCGTCGCTATGAATAACCAACCCTCTGGAACTGTCTGGCACTGTCAAGATAGGAGCAGTGGTCAATCTTTGCTTCAACGCTTCAAAAGATGACGCACATCTATCCGTCTATACGAATGGTACCTCCTTTCGCGTAAGCTTGGTCAATGGTTTAGCTAACCGTGCGAAATTCTCCACGAATCTTCTATAATATCCGGCAAGTCCAAGAAAACTTCTGATCTCCACTACGTTCTTTGGAATCGGCGAATCATGAACTGCTGCAATCTTTTTAGGATCAACAGCAATTCCATCTCCGGATACGACATGACCCAAAAACTTCACTTTTTCGAGCCAAAACTCACACTTGCTCATCTTCGCATATAATCTTCCTTGCCTCAATGTTTGCAGTGCGATCTTCAACTGTCCTGCATGCTCTTCTTGGCTCCTCGAATAGACTAGAATATCATCAATAAACACCACTACGAACTGGTCCAAATACGGTGAAAAGATTCGGTTCATCAAGTCCATAAATATTTCAAGTGCATTCGTGACTCCGAATAGCATCACTAAGTATTCGTAATGCCCATATCGAGTTCGGAACGCCGTCTTTCAAATATCTTCTGATTTTACTCGAACTTGATGATATCCGGATTGTAAATCCAACTTCGAGAATACCCTCGCGCCACTGAGTTGATCGAATAATACGCCGATGCGAGAGATCGGGTATTTGTTTTTAAAAGTCACCCGGTTTAATTCTCGATAATCGATGCACATTCTCCGCGTGCCATCTTTCTTCTTGACTAGAAGAACTGGAGCTCCCCAGGGTGAATTGTTGCTGCGAATCCAACCCTTCTTTAATAATTTGGAAACTTGTCTCTTTAACTCTTCTAGTTCCACCGATGCCATCGGATAATAAGCTTTCGAAATTGGCGCTGCTACAGGAATAAGATCAATCGTGAACTCCACATCTTGTTCTGGCGGTAAACCCGAGATGTCCTTGAATACCTCTAGGAATTCCAAACAACTATCGGTGCTTTATCTGCAACTTGTTTACGAACTTCACCTTTCAGTAAACGAATCTGTTCCCGCCAAAAATTTCTACGCAAAGGAGTCCAAGGTATCAAATGGCAGTAATACGCTTAAAGAAATGCGAACCAGTATCTTCCGGCCTATATTTTGATAAACTCCCGAAGGAGGAATTATTAAATTCTGATGGTATTGGAAGCATCTCGAAAAACCCTTCGATTTGATATATTATGGGCCTCATAATTCATCCGGGATCAAAAGTTATGAGGTATCACGTGTCCACACGTGATGGACCTTTAAGAACCCACTGGAGGAGTTAAAAGATATAATAAAAACTCAGAAAAGACCCCAATGGGGCATCACGTGCTCACACGTGACCATGGGTCACATGCAGACACGTGATGGGCTCTTAAGGCCTCTAAAATAATGAACAGAATTAAATTCTAAAATCTGTTCCCTGATTAAAAATCAGAAGTTACCTCAATGAGGTATCACATGCTCACACGTGACCAATGATCACGTGTTGACACGTGATGGTTAAAACAACAACATAAATAAGCGGCTGTTAAAAGAACCAATTTGGGGGTCACGTGCTTACACGTGACCAAGGGTCACGTGCCAGCACGTGACAGGCTTTGAAAGCCTTACAGTTTAATAGAATTAAAATTCTAAATTTCTCTAAAATCTTTCGAAATAGAATTAAAATTCTAAAAGCTTCTAAATCTTTCCAAATGGAAAAAGATTATGAGGACCGTTGGATTAAAGATCCAAGAGTGATTAAAAATCACCAATTTATGGAAAAAATCTTAGACAAGGAAAGATTTCCCCTAAATCTCACCGAGAATAACAAACATAATATCTTTGGATTTAAAATCCAACGATGAATAAAATTCACTGAATGATCTAAAGGATCATATTAATCATGAAATCAATTAAAATCTTTCAATGAAAGATTCACAAAACAAATTGATTCTCTTCCTCCTCCTATAAATAGGAGCCAAGAGAAGAGAAGAGGGATGGACCCTTTTTGGAAAGAAAAACAGAGAGAGGAGAATTTAATTCTCAGGAGGGAAGAAAAGAGAGGAGAATTTAATTCTCAACAAAGAAAACCCTAGGTGAGAAAAGAAAGGGAATCAAAACTTCAAAAAGAGAATTTAATTCTCAAAAGAGTTTAACTCTTCTATAAAGAAAAGAACTTAGTTCTTTCTCTGGTTGAAGATCTGCAAAGTGCACATCTCCCCATAAATTGAGAATTTAATTCTCATTGGGTTGAGATCCTGCCATGCAGATCTAAAATATAGAGGAGGAATTGAATTTTGAGAATTTAATTCTTACAAGAGTTATAGAATTTAATTCTTTTGAGATAAAATTAGGGTTTAACCCTATATTATAGGAATTTAATTCCTTAAAAATGGACAGAACTAGGGTTTAACCCTAATTGAGAACTTAATTCAATCAAAATAACAGGAATTTAATTCCCTTAAGATAGAAGAAATTAGGGTTACACCCTATGACAGAACCTAATATGGGAATTCAATTCTTACAGAATATAAATTAAGGTTTAACCCTATGATAGAACTCAGTTCTTCACATATATGAGGAATTTAATTCCTACAGAAAAGAAATTAGGGTTTAACCCTATCTAAGAATATAATTCTTCAAAAGAAAAGTGGGAATTTAATTCCTTTAAAGTTATTGCTAGGGTTTAACCCTATGAAGGATTTGACTCTTAAAAAGATAAAGAGATCTTCAAACATGCAAAGAACCAGAGTCATGTTCTACCACGTGACCCATGTAAAGATCCACAGAAAAGAACTTTGAGGCAATGCCTCACGTGCTCCCACGTGACTCCCAAAACGCAGAAAGAAAACGCAAAGGAAATGAAGGCTTTGGGCGCTCTCACGTGTTACCACGTGACCCCTTAGCAAACGCTTTAACAGTCAGCGCATAAATCCCCATCACGTGTCAACACATGACGCTCAAAATATAAGACAAAAAGTGTTTAACACTTAATTGCAGAACGAAGAAAAGGGATCTGGTCCCCCCTTTGGGCGCTCTCACGTGTCCACACTTGACCCCTCTGTCTTTAGTGTTTAACACTAATTTGGGGATTATATTTCCAGTGTTTAACACTGATTGTTTCTAGTGTTTAACACTAAATTGAAGATTATATCTCCAGTGTTTAACACTGATTGTCTTTTAGTGTTTAACACTAATTTGAGAGTTCTACCTCCAGTGTTTAACACTGTTGTTCTCTAGTGTTCAACACTACTTTTAGCTAAATTGGCCAATTTTCCAGAGGCAAAAGGCCCTCCTCCAAATGAATCTCAAAATTGAGAAAATCAAAGACAAAATGTTGTCAGAGCCCCCAAACCTCTGTTTAGCACTGCTGAATGGCGAGGGGCTGAACCCAGACAAATGTCTAATGGCCCAAAGGGCCAATATTTCAAACATAATTGGACTTAGCCCAAACTGGCCATAAGTCCTCAAATCATCTTGAACTGAGCACATCTGCTCTTTCAACCAACTCATTGGTTCAAGGGTACATCTCTGAACTCCTCTGATATTTGTCGTTGTAATCCTTCAACGTCTTCAGAGAGGTGACGGGTCCCGACAACCACACATTAATACGGACTGTGGGGTCCTTAAACTCATGGACTAATGCGTCCTTAAACTAACATTTGTCCCCAAAACGGGAACTTGGACCACCACGTCCCTAAACTGGAACTTGGACCACCACGTCCTTAAACTGGAACTTGGACCACCATGTCCCTAAACTGGCAATGGACCACCATGTCCCTAAACTGGAACAATAGAGCCCAAATGCTCTTTTGTCGGATCTAAACGATCCCGTTTAAGTTGATCTTAGCCTCAAATATGGCTAACGTGTCCTTAAACCTTCAAACAGACTTTAGTCCCAAATTGGACTCTAGATCCCCCAATCAACTTTGGCTCAAGGGTACATCTCTGAACTCCTCTGACATCTGTCGTTGTAATCCTTCAACGTCGTCAGAGATGTGATGGGTCCCGACGGCCATACATGTAATGGACCCCTATGTCCCTAAACTGGAATAATAGAGCCAATTGCTCTTTTGTTGGATCTAAACGATCCCGTTAAGTTGATCTTAGTCTCAAATTGGACTAACGAATCCTTAACAAACGTTTGAGTTGATCTTAGCCTCAAATATGGCTAACGTATCCTCAAACCAAAACCCCAAACCCAAATATAAGAAAATACGGATTTGGACTAATCCACGTCCTACGGGCGATGACATAACTCAGTCTCCGTATACAATCCACGGGCAACCGAACACAAAACAAACACCCACGACACGAAGTGATCATCTGGAGAAGGAGAAAGTTGTTACCGCAATACGGTAGTGTAATTAACTGCAGGGGCTTGCGCCTGCAGGGAAGAGCGTCGCCACAATCAAAAAAACCCTCAAGCGAGGGGGAATCTGACGAAGTCTGCTACATCGGACGCATCCGTTTAAACCTTCGATACATGGTGCCATAAATCAACTTGGCATCTTCGGAGAGGTAGACGGATAGCACCAATTAGCATCTGCCCCGAATCTCAGGCAAGACGTCCATGTCTAGACCGCCGTTCGGAGGGGAACAGATTCTGGCACTCCCGGTGGGACCTCTTCCTCTTTCCACTCCACACTTCGTGTGTCGTGTTCGCGAACGAATCGCGGTTTACTATGGTTGCCTGTGGATTCGAGGTACTAAGATTTGGTGTCTTGCTCCGTGCAGAAAATAGAAGATCAATGGCTTCAAACTGCACTACCTGCAACTGCAACTCTTGCTCCGTCCCTACCGGAGGAGTGACCTACGGGCCCCAAGCGGCCTCTCTTTTCAAGATGCCAGTGGAACAGGTAACTCAAGCCACCGCTGGACTATTCTTCGGGACCATACTCCCACCCATGAGCTTCAACGCCCCTGTACCGTCACAAGAAGCTCCAGAGAAGTCGGTATTCGACCGGCTTGCTACTACTGCGGCCCTTCTCAATGGGTCGCCCAACTCCACTGCCTCGGTTTTTAACAGACTAGGCCAGAGCTCCAACGGGCCCATGAAGAAGCCTGCAATACCAGAAGGCGTTATCCCGAAGCGGATAGCCATCCCTGCTCCCAAAATCGTCAAGGCGGTTTCTCCTGCCAAGGGGTCGGGCTTTACAAGACTGACCGTCCCAACTCCAACTTCCGCTCCGGCTACTCAAAGGATATCAGTCTTTAACAGGCTGACACCGGCAACGGCTCCTCACCTGAGCCGGGGGCAAAACGAAACCATCCCTATCACCAGACCAGCTCCAACGACTCTACACGCTCGACGTCGCCACTGGCGCCGAGTAAGGAAGGCCGGGGGCAACTCTCCCTCAGGACTAACTCCACCAGCTCCAATGGTGGAAGTTAATGCTGCTGTTCCAACTGGGAACAGCTTTGAACCGCTAAGGAGGGTACGCAAGAACTCTCCGATTGCCACGTTGAAAAGATCTCCTCCACCTGCGGAGAGTGCTACAGAGAAGAAGCCGGAGCAACCTCCTCAACGGCTATCCTCTGAAATTTACAAGGTTTGGCGACAGGTCCAAGAGTCGGTGATTGATGAAAACTATCTCCGCCGACAGAAAAAGATGAAGGTTCGGAAGGAGAAAGATTACTCTGTCAAGCCACCAAAAGCGACAACTACTTGGATACCCACTACAACGGCCCCCTCAACTTCAACCACTCAAAAGAAAGGGAGGCCGCAGAAAGCCCCTGTAAACATGGCGAGCCGTAAACGCGCTGAGCACAAACACCCCAAGTCTGGGGGAATGATGGTGCACACTGTTTATATTACTTCTGGAAAGGAGGAAAGCCGTGCTTCGACGGGTCACCGACCGCTCACCCGATCCGTGACGAAAACCCAGGAGCAGCAACAGAAGCTTCAGGAGATGATGACTGCAATGGCTACACTTACCGGGCCAAAAGAAAGCTCGGAGGCATCATCAGAGCAGCGTCATGAACAAGAAACTGACGCTGACTACCTACGCAGAGTCCTCGAAAAGAAGGACAAAGAAGCCGCAGAGCAAGCGGCTAACATAAAACAAATGGCGCTTCTCTTCCAAGATATGGTAGGGATGATGATCCGGCAAGATCCTCCTGCTGAAGATCCTCCGATTGTCCTTGAAGATGACAAAGGAGAGACATCGAATCCTCCACCGGCTCTGTCAACAGCCAAGAAGGAGACAAATTCCAAAGCTGCCCTGGAGGAATATATAGCTCAGCAAATACGAGCTCATCAAGCAAGTGAAGCGGCTGAGCAAATTGTTAGAACCGGACGGCCCTATCCGAGCTGGTATGACCAAATCAGTTACCCGCCGGGATATACGATCCCTAAGTTCCATGTATACAAAGGGACGGGAAATCCGCATCAGCACGTCCCTCAATTCAGAGCCTTATGCGGCAACACTGGCGGTGATGATAAACTCTTGCTTCGCCAATTCGTCGGCAGCTTATCGGAGACGGCATTCGAGTGGTACTCTGAACTCCCAAATGACTCTGTCAAGACATTCGTAGAGATGGAGTTGCTATTCACCCAGTGTTTTGCAAGCGCTAGTGAACGCACCCCAATCACGGCATTGATCAATGCCAGGGTGAAGCCTGCAGAAACTTGGGTCCAGTATGCGATACGATGGCGGAATCTATGGTCGAAGTGCGAACAACGCATCGAAGAAGCACCTGTGGTAGGCATGTTCGTGGGCACACTTGATCCGCAAGCGACCATCTCGCAATTCATGATGTTCTTCAAGCCAACTACTTTCCAGGCCTTGATTGACAAGTTGGCCCAAATGGATCAGATGGATCATAGATCATCTCCTTCAACGACGGACCCTCAGAATGAAAAGGGGAAAGGGAAAGCAACATTCGTCGCTAAGACTCAACAACAGTCGAGCAACTTAAAGCCGGTTGTCCGTCAAAACAATATGCGTCCACGCCCATCCCTCGAGGAGAGACTGGGACGTCCTTACTCGTTTCCTCAGGATAAAACGAGAAGACTGTTCGAGCTGGCAGTGCGCAACAGACTCATCAATCTGCCGAGTCCAAAACGTCCGTTGCAACCAGGCGATGTCAACGATCCCAATTATTGCCCTTACCACCAAACGGTAAGTCACCCGATCGAGAATTGTTTCGTCTTTAAGGGGTGGATCGAGGATCGGTACCTACAAGGAAAGTTCGCGCTGTCTGAAAAGTGGAAAGTAAACCCACCACAGCCGCACACTCCAAAGAAGACGGACGCACCGGGGGCAACTTGTCACGTGATCTCCCACTCATTTACGGACGATGAAAAAACTCCTTGCACTGAGAAACTAGGGGCAGAGCCTGAGCCGGAATTCGTGTGGCCGTCAGACGAAATGATCGACGCTTTTCTAGATGAGATTCATCTAAAAAGTAAAGCTGGTCGGGAGCGCGAGATAGCCATATTTGGAAAGGCCAAACGCCGGCGACTGGACAAAAGGGTCGAAACACTCCCACCAGATCAAAGTACATCCGCCGCAAATGAAAGCAGGATCAAGACAAAGAAACAATTCGCCAAAGCCATATCAATGGGGATGAGGCCGCCCTCTTTCAGAGAAAATTCTCCTGGTGATATACATCTTGTTGAAGCGGACGTGCATCCTAACTTCTGCTTATATCATCAGAAGATCGCACATCCTACTGAGGACTGCAAATCCTTTAAGTGTTGGTGGCAAGGGTATGTCGCTCACAGGCAACACTTCAATAGGACAAAGCGTGAAGCTCGTAAACAGCAGAAAAATGCGACAGATGAGCGTAAAAGAATTGCCGGCAGTTGTCATAGGGTTGATCCCGAGGGACCGCGAGTTCTCACATTCGGGAGCAATTCCGACGAAAAAGTAGCCCTCGGCCCTCTTTTCAAGGAGTCCATCTCTAAAACGAAAGAATTGAGGAGTTGCGAGAGCATTCAGCCTTGCAATTGCACGATACCCGGAAAAATTCTCGGCCCCGCAAACAAAGGATCGAGCAAAAAGGATAAAGGGAAGGGAAAAATAGCCCTCGTAGCTAACACTCAACAACAATCGAGTGGCCCTAGACCGGTTGTTTGCCGAAACAACAAGCGGCAACCCCTCTATGAAAAGTTGAAACGTCCTTACTCATTTTCCCGGGATGAAACAAGGAGGCTGTTCGAACTAGCAGTGCGCGACGGGCTTATCACTCTACCAGAGCCGAAATGCCAGCTACAACTGAATGAGGTCAACAATCCTAATTACTGCCCTTACCACCAAGTATTGGGCCATCCGATCGATAACTGCTACGTCTTCAAAAACTGGGTTGAAGACCAGTACCAACAGGGCAAGTTTGCGTTGTCCAAAAACTGGAAGGTGAGCCCGCCACAACCACATGCTTCGAAAAAGATGGACACGCCGGGGGCATCATGCTCATTCAAAGAGAAAGCCCAACGGACCACTACGTCCTAAAACTGGATAATAGACCGAAACGTCGTTAAACTAACAACGGACCACTACGTCCTAAAACTGGATATGGACCGAAACGTCCTTAAACTAACGGCGGACCGCAATGTCCTAAAACTTGCAAATGACCGAAACGTCGTTAAACTACTCCCAACCCGCAGCATCTTCAGGTTGACGTGGTAAAAAAAACGGTACGTCCACAAGCAAAATGGGCACGGATGAAAACCCGAAAGGGCTCCGTGAGTAAAAACAGCAGGGCTACCAGCGAGTGTTCGTGAAAACCTGAAAGGGCGCGACCTCGTTAAAAAAAAAGAATAAAAAAAATAAAAAATAAAAAGAACGGTATGTCCATAAGCAAAGTGGGCACGGATGAAAACCCAAAAGGGCTCCGTGAGTAAAAACAGCAGGGCTACCGGCGAGTGTTTGTGAAAACCCGAAAGGGCGGAAGCTCGTTAAAAGACACTTATAGGGTCCTCTCGACCTTGTAAGGAGAAACCACCCACGTGAGATCCTTACAACTCACAAGGGAGCAACACACTTAGGGATCCTCACGATTCCTAAGGAGAAATTACACTTGCGAGATCCTCACGACTCGTAAGGAGAACTCTCTTATGGGACCCTCACGGCTCATAAGATTTGAAAGTCTTAAGTTACAGAGACCTGAACCCGTTCTTAAGCAACCCCCATAACCTTCGATATGGCCCTACAAGTGGCTCAGTACTGACCCTTGTATACAATCCACGAGCACGAATAAACATTTCCCTAACCAAGTCCCACCCGTGACTGGGGATATGTCCATACGGTAAACAACCCTTATAAGTCCTCTCGACTTGTAAGGAGAAAACCCATTTGTAAGATCCTTACGACTTACAGGGGAACATACACTTAGGAGTCCTCATGATTCCGAAGGAGAAAACACACCTACGAGATCCTCACGACTTGTAAGGAGAAATACCTTTGTGAGACCCTTACGGCTCATGAAGTCAAAAGTCTTAGTCGACAGGATCCTAACCCTGTTTACTAAGCCACCTTTGTTCAACATCAACAGAGGCAAATGATGATTCGCTCCTGGCAATATCCCAGTTGTAGCGATGCTGATGCTTAAACCGGTATCAAATTCCAAGTCCTTTCATGGCAAATGATGATTCGCTCCTAGCAATATTCCAGTCGTAGCGATGATGATGCTAAGATTGGCATCAGATTCCAAGTTACACACTCGCGATAAAAAAAAATCAGCGAGCCAAAAATGCATATGAAATAGCCGAAATGATGGGGCAACTTGCAACGAAATCAGCAAGTAAAAATATATGCATACAAAGACGGCCGAAATGATTGGGCAACTCGCAATAAAAAGCAGCGAGTAAAAATAAAATAAATAGCCGAAATGATTGGGCACCGCGAAAAATAGCCGAAATGATTGGGCAATCGCGACCTTCGTGATGTAAAAGCTGAAATGATAGAGTATCGCGGAAATAAAAAAAAGATCTGAAAGAATGAAACTTTTTTCCCTGCAGGTGAGGTCACATTGACCCCTGTATACAATCCATGGGCACGAACAAAGAGGGAACCATACCTTCCCAACAGGTTCCATCAGAAAGCGAAGCCAAATCTCAACGATTCATAGACAACCTAGAGACAATCTCGACATTTGTCGCAATATTGTAGACACAATGTCAACAAACGAAGCAAAAGAAGATCCCTGCCTTCACGGTCTCGACGTCGATATCGACAAATTAAAGATCACCAACGGCGTTTCTCCTCATTTCAACCAGATGCAGACGTGACATCAACAATCGACCTCAGAGTCGCAACGAAACGGAACCATGGCAAACTCTCTTGTTCCAAATCTCAATGGCCACATGTACAGCCTGGAGACCAACAACGGTGTGCCTCCTCATTCCAGTAGGACATAGATGCTTCATCATCAAACGAAGCCACTGCATAGTCCCTAGTTCCAAATCTTAACGGCAATATCTACAGCCTAAGAATCAGCAACGGCGTTCCTTTGCAGTCCAGCAGGATGTAAATGCAACGTCAACGAAAGACCCCATGGTCGAAATAAAATGGAGTGACGAAAAAATCCCAGCTCCATCTCAGCATTCGTCTCGATGCAGCAGACAAGATGTCAACGGCGGTGTTCTTTCGTGGTCCATCAGGATGCAGATGCAACGTGAACGAAAGACCCCATGGGGTCAAAACAATGCAGAGTGATGGCAAAATCCCAACTCCACCTCGGCATTCGTCTCGTTACAGCAGACGCAATGTCAACAACGGCGTTCCTTCGCAGTCCAGCAGGATGTAGATGTAACGTCAACAAGAGACCCAATGGTCGAAACAATGCGGAGTGACAGCAAAATCCCAACTCCACCTCGGCATTCGTCTCGTTACAGCAGACGCAATGTCAACAACGGCGTTCCTTCGCGGTCCAGCTGGATGCAGAAGCAACGTCAACAAAAGACCACATGGTCGAAATAAAGCAGAGTGACGGAAAAATCCCAGCTCCACCTCAACATTCGTCTCATTACAGCAGACGCAATGCAAGCAAATGAAGCAAAAGGCCAAATTCCTAGCTTCAGGGTCTTGACGGCAAGTCATATAAAGCCTGAAAGACATTCGGAGATCATCTCGCACCAATGCGGAGTGGTCACCACCTCGACAATCGTCTCGATACAGCAGATGAAATGTCACCCCAGCGTTCTTCCCCCAGCAGGATTCGGACGCGACAAAGAAAATGAAGCAAAAGGCCAAATTCCTAGCTTCAGGGTCTTGACGGCAAGTCATATAAAGCCTGAAAGACAATCGGAGATCATCTCGCACCAGCGTGGAGTGGTCACCACCTCGACGTTCGTCTCAATACAACAGACAAGATGTCATGACAGCGTTCCTCCTCCAACAGGATTCGGACGTGACAAAGCAAACGAAGCGAAGGCCAAATTCCTAGCTTCAGTGTCTTGACGGCAAGTCATATAAAGCCTGAAAGACAATCGAAGATCATCTCGCACCAGCGCGGAGTGGTCACCACCTCGACGATCGTCTCGATACAGCAGATGAAATGTCACCCCAGCGTTCTTCCCCCAGCAGGATTCGGACGCGCCAAAGCAAATGAAGCAAAAGGCCAAATTCCTAACTTCAAGGTCTTGACGGCAAGTCATATAAAGCCTGAAAGACAATCGGAGAGCATCTCGCACCAGTGCGGAGTGGTCACCACCTCGACGATCATCTCGATACAGCAGATGAAATGTCACCCCAGCGTTTTTCCTCCAGCAGGGTTTAGATGCGACACTCAAACAAATGGAGCCATGGCAAAATCCCTAGTTCCAAACCTCGACGGTTCACATGCAACCTAGAGACAACCGCGACATTTTTCTCGATACAGCAGACGCGATGCCAGCAGACGAAGCAAAGGCCAAATACCTAGCTTCAGGGTCTTAACGGCAAGTCATATAAAGCCTGAAAGACTATCGGAGATCATCCCACACCAGCGCGGAGTGGTTATGACTCATCGGGGCTCTCCAAAATGAGCCTAACCTCAAGTAAAAAGCGGCATGGCAAATTCCTAACGCTTGCTCTTCCGACGGTCAAACTGCCAAGGAGGATTGCTTGAAGACGTCTTGTCCAGCCCCCGAAGGGATCAGAGACACGGCAGTCGCAGGGCTACTCGAACAGCATGATTGCTTATCGAGGAATATATCAGCTGATGCGACGGTACGACGGCCAAAACCCTAAGTACCACAGACCCTAACGAACTTCTGTCGTAAAGAGCAGAGGTTAACTGTGACGTTAGGATATTCTTGCGAGAAATACTCGATTCATCTCGACTCGTGAGGAAATTGATGTCTTCGCGAGAACTGCTCGATTCGTCTCGACTCGTGAGGAAAAGCCTTAAGCAGTAGAGATTAAGAAACCTGTTCCCTAAGCACTGGGACCCTGCAAGTCGGCCCAAAACGGTCTCTTGCATACTATCCACGGGTCTCACTCTCCAAAGTCGAATCTCGACAAGGAGGGAAACAACCGCTTACGGGTCCTCTCGACTCGTAAGAGGGAAAATTCTCTTGTGATATCCTTACGACTCTCAAGAGAAAACACACTTGGGAGTCCTCACGACCCCTAGAGAGAAAATACAACTACGGGATCCTCTCGACTCGTAGGAAGAAAAGTCTTTATGAGACCCTCACGGCTCGTAAAGTTGAAAAGTCTTAGGTGGCAGATCCTACCCCTGTCTCCTAAGCCATCACTGCCCTGCAAAGAGGTCAAGACAGACCATTTATGAGCCGCACCTGCCAAAACTACATGCCACTGAAATGGAGAAGTTACTCATGAGCGTATAAACTACTTCACACCAGAGTAAGACATAAAGAAATAGAAGGGTGCGGCTCATGGAGTTGAGAGTTTGGAACTATATCTCTTAAGAGTCGAGAATTGAGTCAATGATAAATGACGACGCTTGTGTCCGCTCGTTATCTTCTCAGATCGAGATTCTGAAAGTGATACACTAACCCGAAACTGGTCATACGCCATGCATAACTCTGCACTACTTCACCCACGTACATACTTACGTGGGCAAAGTAGTGGAGGGCATTTGTTCCCGCCAAAAATTTCTACGCAAAGGAGTCCAAGGTATCAAATGGCAGTGATACGCTTAGAGAAATGCGAACCAGTATTTCCCGGCCTATATTTTGATAAACTCCCGAAGGAGGAACTATTAAATTCTGATGGTATTGGAATCATCTCGAAAAACCCTTCGATTTGATATATTATGGGCCTCATAATTCATCCGGGATCAAAAGTTATGAGGTATCACGTGTCCACACGTGATGGACCTTTAAGAACCCGCTGGAGGAGTTAAAAGATATAATAAAAACTCAGAAAAGACCCCAATGGGGCATCACGTGCTCACACGTGATCATGGGTCACGTGCAGACACGTGATGGGCTCTTAAGGCCTCTAAATAAATGAATAGAATTAAATTCTAAAATCTGTCCCTGATTAAAAATCAGAAGTTACCTCAATGAGGTATCACGTGCTCACACGTGACCAATGATCACGTGTTGACACGTGATGGTTAAAACAACAACATAAACAAGCGGCTATTAAAAGAACCAATTTGGGGGTCACGTGCTTACACGTGACCAAGGGTCACGTGCCAGCACGTGACAGGCTTTGAAAGCCTTACAGTTTAATAGAATTAAAATTCTAAATTTCTCTAAAATCTTTCGAAATAGAATTAAAATTCTAAAAGCTTCTAAATCTTTCCAAATGGAAAAAGATTATGGGGACCGTTGGATTAAAGATCCAAGAGTGATTAAAAATCACCAATTTATGGGAAAAAATCTTAGACAAGGAAAGATTTCCCCTAAATCTCACCGAGAATAACAAACATAATATCTTTGGATTTAAAATCCAACGATGAATAAAATTCACTGAATGATCTAAAGGATCATATTAATCATGAAATCAATTAAAATCTTTCAATGAAAGATTCACAAAACAAATTGATTCTCTTCCTCCTCCTATAAATAGAAGCCAAGAGAAGAGAAGAGGGATGGACCCTTTTTGGAGAGAAAAACAGAGAGAGGAGAATTTAATTCTCAAGAGGGAAGAAAAGAGAGGAGAATTTAATTCTCAACAAAGAAAACCCTAGGTGAGAAAAGAAAGGGAATCAAAACTTCAAAAAGAGAATTTAATTCTCAAAAGAGTTTAACTCTTCTATAAAGAAAAGAACTTAGTTCTTTCTCTGGTTGAAGATCTGCAAAGTGCACATCTCCCTATAAATTGAGAATTTAATTCTCATTGGGTTGAGATCCTGCAATGCAGATCTAAAACATAGAGGAGGAATTGAGTTTTGAGAATTTAATTCTCACAAGAGTTATAGAATTTAATTCTTTTGAGATAAAATTAGGGTTTAACCCTATATTATAGGAATTTAATTCCTTAAAAATGGACAGAACTAGGGTTTAACCCTAATTGAGAACTTAATTCTGTCAAAATAACAGGAATTTAATTCCCTTAAGATAGAAGAAATTAGGGTTACACCCTATGACAGAACCTAATATGGGAATTCAATTCTTACAGAATATAAATTAAGGTTTAACCCTATGATAGAACTCAATTTTTCACATATATGAGGAATTTAATTCCTACAGAAAAGAAATTAGGGTTTAACCCTATCTAAGAATATAATTCTTCAAAAGAAAAGTGGGAATTTAATTCCTTTAAAGTTATTGTTAGGGTTTAACCCTATGAAGGATTTGACTCTTAAAAAGATAAAGAGATCTTCAAACATGCAAAGAACCAGAGTCACGTGCTACCACGTGACCCCTGTAAAGATCCACAGAAAAGAACTTTGAGGCAATGCCTCACGTGCTCCCACATGACTCCCAAAACGCAGAAAGAAAAAGCAAAGGAAATGAAGGCTTTGGGCGCTCTCACGTGTTACCACGTGACCCCTTGGCAAACGCTTTAACAGTCAGCGCATAAATCCCCATCACGTGTCAACACGTGACGCTCAAAATATAAGACAAAAAGTGTTTAACACTTAATTGCAGAACGAAGAAAAGGGATCTGGTCCCCCCTTTGGGCGCTCTCACGTGTCCATACGTGACCCCTCTGTCTTTAGTGTTTAACACTAATTTGGGAATTATATTTCCAGTGTTTAACACTGATTGTTTCTAGTGTTTAACACTAAATTGAAGATTATATCTCCAGTGTTTAACACTGATTGTCTTTTAGTGTTTAACACTAATTTGAGAGTTCTACCTCCAGTGTTTAACACTGTTGTTCTCTAGTGTTCAACACCACTTTTAGCCAAATTGGCTAATTTTCCAGAGGCAAAAAGCTCTCCTCCAAATGAATCTCAAAATTGAGGAAATCAAAGACAAAATGTTGTCAGAGCCCCCAAACCTCTGTTTAGCACTGCTGAATGACGAGGGGCTGAACCCAGACAAATGTCTAATGGCCCAAAGGGCCAATATTTCAAACATAATTGGACTTAGCCCAAACTGGCCATAAGTCCTCAAATCATCTTGAACTGAGCACATCTGCTCTTTCAACCAACTCATTGGTTCAAGGGTACATCTCTGAACTCCTCTGATATTTATCGTTGTAATCCTTCAACGTCTTCAGAGAGGTGACGGGTCCTGAAAACCACACATTAATACGGACTGTGGGGTCCTTAAACTCATGGACTAATGCGTCCTTAAACTAACATTTGTCCCCAAAACGGGAACTTGGACCACCACGTCCCTAAACTGGAACTTGGACCACCACGTCCCTAAACTGGAACTTGGACCACCATGTCCCTAAACTGGCAATGGACCACCATGTCCCTAAACTGGAACAATAGAGCCCAAATGCTCTTTTGTCGGGTCTAAACGATCCCGTTTAAGTTGATCTTAGCCTCAAATATGGCTAACGTGTCCTTAAACCTTCAAACAGACTTTAGTCCCAAATTGGACTCTAGATCCCCCAATCAACTTTGGCTCAAGGGTACATCTCTGAACTCCTCTGACATCTGTCGTTGTAATCCTTCAACGTCGTCAGAGATGTGATGGGTCCCGACGGCCATACATGTAATGGACCCTTATGTCCCTAAACTGGAACAATATAGCCAATTGCTCTTTTGTCGGATCTAAACGATCCCGTTAAGTTGATCTTAGTCTCAAATTGGACTAACGAATCCTTAACAAACGTTTGAGTTGATCTTAGCCTCAAATATGGCTAACGTATCCTCAAACCAAAACCCCAAACCCAAATCTAAGAAAATACGGATTTGGACTAATCCACGTCCTACGGGCGACGACATAACTCAGTCTCCGTATACAATCCACGGGCAACCGAACACAAAACAAACACCCACGATACGAAGTGATCATCTGGAGAAGGAGAAAGTTGTTACCGCAATGCGGTAGCGTAATTAACTGCAGGGGCTTGCGCCTGCAGAGAAGAGCGTCCCCACAATCAAAAAACCCCTCAAGCGAGGGGGAATCTGACGAAGTCTGCTACTACGCATCCGTTTAAACCTTCGATACATGGTGCCATAAATCAACTTGGCATCTTCGGAGAGGTAGACGGATAGCACCAATTAGCATCTGCCCCGAATCTCAGGCAAGACGTCCATGTCTTGGCCGCCGTTCGGAGGGGAACAGGTTCCCTTCATCATGAATTTACAAGTTTGTTCTAAGACTTATGGGTTATTGGCCTACCACTCTTCTGCTGCGCTACTCTGATAATTTGCAGCGGGTTCATCGGAACTCCTCGAAACATCCTGCATCTGAATGGTCTTAAAGCAGTCTGTACTACTGCAATCAAAAACTTCTCATGTGTTTCTCCTTGTTCTTCGAAACACAAACGGATTGGTCACTACGGGACAAGCGGAAAGATACAACGCGGTTGCTGGATTCAAGCTTGCGATAAGACATAAACTTGTAAGCAATGACGCCGATAGGAAACAAGGTAATATAACGACCATAAATCAAGAAAAAGAATCAAAATAGGACTCCAAGTTACTTAAATAGAATTCCGCATTGTAACCATACCGCGGTACATAGTTACAATCACATAAGTCCATTCAAGTCGTCCAAATCCTACTATCAGAATCGAAGAAATAAGAGGGAGAAACAATAAGGAATCAGGAGGATTCCAAGTTAAGATGCAAGGTCATTTCCATATCGTCAAGATACAAGGGTTAAGGGAAAGATAAGATTCAAGAATTTGAATGACAAGACAATGATGTGGCAGGACATGTTCCTAATTCCGGGTTTTCTGATTAGTGTATTGGGTTCAATACTCAACTACAAAAGATCCAAACCCGACTAATCCTAAATCCTATGGCTCTGATACCAAACAAACCCTGTCACTCCCCGCTTCGCAAAGTGCGCTAACTACGGCACGTGACAGAACCAACCATACTACATGTGGCTAGGAAACATCCTTCCACAGTCACATTACGGCTGTCTATAGGATGTCAAGAACAGTAATATAAAATCTATCTAATACATGTCCATTTGCCAAAATAAAGAGTCAAGAAAATATATAAGTGGAAACGATAAATCCAATAAATAACAACATCTGGAAATACATCTCAATATGGGCTCACATCAAGAAATAAAAGCTGCGGAAAATAACTAGACTAAACATCACTAAACACAATCCTCACTACTCAGCTTGATGGCTAAAATACTCCTGTTCAGCCTGCGATAGAGATAGAGGAACTAGGCCATGCAAAACCCAAACGTCAGTGCGTCATAATATCAAACATATACAGGCATGAATATAAATCAACAACATGAATATTACAGTAAGGTGTGTATATGAATATGAAGTGCGATGAGTAATCTAAACTGTGCTACTGGGTTATCTACTCTAAAGTTTTTGAAATCAATTTTATGGAATCGTCGATGTAACTCAATAGTATCCCGTGCATGCCCGAGACCACGGTCATGATTCTCGGGCTGAATCCGAGACGTGCCGCTAGGCAGTAAATAGGTAACATGTACAGATGAATGATCTCAGCAGCAACATCCCGGGGCTGGCCTAGCTCGTAAAGACTGATCTGTATAAGCATCGAACTGTCGAGTTACAAGTCAGGTTTCATTATTGATTTCCCCTTACCACCAAGGTTGTGTGTTTAAGTCAGGTATTGATAATATGGAACTAATACCAACACAGGATTAAGCAAGTACAGGTTTTGTATATGTAGTCAACAGGTTACGTCCGTCAGGACAACAAGTCAGTATTGTCGGCATTAGTAATAAGATCAGGAATCAAGTCAAGTAGTGTATCAAGGCATATCATGTGGTGTGTATGTATCAAATGGACACCAAATGTAAAACTGTAAATGATATCGGGATCACGGTAAATAGTGCTGATATCAGGATGTATATGTGTCTATCTGTAATAACCTGTTGTACGTTCATAACTATTTATGATGCAATCTAGATAATATATCATGATAATATAATAGTGAATGATATCAGGGTGTTCTGGCATGTAATTAGATATGCAATCGTCAGTACGGATAGGTACGGGTATCGTAAAATGGTAAAACTATAACATGGGATGCATAATTAAACTACATGTAATATTTTATTCATATGGATATAAATATAGCAGCATAGCATGTAGCAAGATAAACTTGCCTGATCGGATCTCACTACATGGTGCGTACGTCACGTTCGACGTTGGGTAAACGTCGCGATGCGAACCACGTGCGTACAGAACTGAACCAGGCTACTCAAAGACGTGACCATGCTGGATGAGGACGACGACTGGGTCGCCCGGATCATCGGTGACATGCGCGACTCCAGCGACGGTCAAGAACCGAGAAATCAAGAAAGAAGAAAGAAAGAAGAGAGGAAAAGGAGAAGGATAATGGGTTGGCTCGGCCGTCGGCTCTAGGTTCAGAGGACAGAAGGGAGGTAACGTCAATGATGGGCCATCGACGGCGAGATCCACGGCAATGGGCAGTTAGGATTCTTGCTGTCGGGGTCGGGGTTTTCTCGGGGATGTAGGGTTGATGGTGGTGGTGGTGTCGGGAGTTGAAGGGGGAGGCGAGGAGATGGAGGTGGTGACGAGGGCGGTGGCGATGGCGAGTCGCCGACGATGGGTTCCGTGGGTTTTCTTGGGTTGCAGGAGAGGTTCAGGTTTTGCAGGGGTTGGGGTTATTGGGTTATCGTCGGGGGTGAAGGTGAAGAGATGAGGTAGTGGTGATGATGGCGGTGAGGCGACGGCGAAGTTTTCTGATGGTGGAAGAGATGGGTGCAGCGGGTTTCGTCGGGGTCGAGGGTTTGCAGGGTGTATGGGTGCAGGGACTGCTCGAGAAAAGGAGGAGAGATGATGAAGAGGGCGAGGATGTGATGAAGGTGAGGTTCGGACGGTCATAGGGAGGTCGGCGATGAGGCTAGGGCTCGACGTGGGTTTCTCGTGGCGAGGAATGCAGAGAAGGGAAGAAAAGGGTCGTGGTCGGGGAACAGGAGAGGAGAGGAGGTGGAGGTGCGGTGATGGAACGAGGGTGAGCAGATGGTGAGGGGATGAGGGCGAGGAGGTTGAGGGTGACGGCGGCGTGAAGCGAGGCTAGGGTTAAGGTCTCATCGTCGCGAGAGGCGGGGAATGTGAGGAAGAGGGAGAAGGATGTGAAAATATTAGGTTTGATGTATTAAAATTTTATATTATATATAGAGGAGAGAGAGATGTTAGGGATATGTATGCCCTAGAGGCCATTATTGTACATTGATGTATATTATAGTGGATGCTTGGACATATATATAAAGGACTTTCTTGCTCGACATGATAATATGCTATCTGGTTACCTTTATCTTAACATGTTCGCTGGTGTTATTATACTGTCTCTCATATACATGTTGATAAAGCCCTTAGGATGTAGGCTTAACTACCAGGACTATGATGTGGATCATACTACTAGGATCTGGGTAGTCCACAAGCACATCCTTTAATTGTTCTTAGTCGAGGGTATATCAAGACAGGGCATCGATATTCCAGAGTAGACTAATGTGTACGTTTCTTGATCCTGTATGGGGCGATGGTTGATCCCATACCCATTGGTATTTGACATCAAAGATTGTACACATGTGCTCATTAGAGAATGGGTACACCGAACAGGGCTCACCGAGAACTCCTAGTTGGTACTACACTTATCGTCAGATAGCAGTTCTCTGGTGACACTGGTACAGGTTAGTCTGTAGACCTGAGATCGTCATAGAGTCTTGTATGCCTCCCAATGTGCTTTGATTTCCTCCCTACCACAGCTCAAAGAAATCGTGCAAATAGGTGGATTTTGGGTACAGTCCCGAGTCACATGGAGGTAATGAGCGATAGGAGGGGTTTCGTCTCTCTCGGTATTGGGAGTTGATGTTGCGCTATACTCGATTGGTTATAACAGGAATGTAGGGTTCCTGGGCACACTAATGAAGTCTCACAAGTGATCTAACATACCCAATTATAAAATTTCATGTGCCTACAAACCCTAATACGGATCGTTAACTAGATAATGAGGCGATGCAATGCGAGTAAACGAATTTAACGCTAAAGTAAAGGGGCTACAACCTTTGTAGATCCGGTCCTCCATCTCCATGGCTCCGTGATGAAGTCCCCTCGCTGTCCAAATCCAATCCATGACTCTAGCATCGGCTTCATCGAAGAAATGGGCGGGCTAGGTCGTTGACTTCGATGCCGAAAATGATCTACGTCGAGGCAACTCAAGATCAAACTCCAACTTCACCAAGTCATGAAACTTGTGAAGAAAACACCATATACTACTTGGCAAGAGGTAGAGGATGAAGAAATAGGAAGTGGGTTCACTTTGGAATTGGATTTCTCACTCATTTTCACAAGTTGTTATTGATGGAGGCAAGCTTTCTTCATTGTTGAAGATGAAGAAGAAGAAGAAAGAATATGATAAGTTTTTTTTAAAAAGAAAATAATATGGATACTTATCATATACTAACCATGGTTTAGTGTAGAGAACTAACTAGGGTTTAGTAGAATGGTTAGGTTTTAGAGATAAAGACAAAATGGTTACTTTAGTCAAAAATTGCATGAAACAACAAGAACCTTCTAGTATGAAAGCAACCATTTATCTTTTCTTTTCTCATTTAACCAAAACAAATAGATAAAGAATTAAATGAAATGAAACCCTAACCATTCACTAATCATGGTTTAAGTCTTTACACAAACCCAAGATAGCATGTATCATCAAACATGATACAATCAAGTGCACACAAAAATATATCACATATACAATGTGCACATCAAGTGAGAAAATCCTTTTAAAGTGAACCAATACTAGTTAATGCAAAGTAATATATCAAATATATAATTATACATTAAATCATTAAATCAACACTTGATTCAATGATCCGGTCATATCGCATATAACCGACTAGTATCCAATGTATCGGCTTATCGAATCAATCCTCGATTCGATAACTAGGTTATATCGCATACAACCAATCGATACATTTATCGCGAGAATAGAATACGGTATCACATACACGCATTATTCTCGGTCCCGCACATATCTCATATGCGCTCCTATTTCGTTTCGCTTGAGCCAGGAAACCTCTGTGTAGGACTCTAAAGACTCGTCAATACGCCGGCAGCAGATGATGATCATATCAAGCACCCACAAGCCGCAAGCGGTCTGCTAAACGTAACGGCCACCCGGGTATTGAGCGATCAGAAGATCGACGAGCAAGCCCGCTCACTCTCCTGTGAATCCAACCAGTAACACTTACCGTACAGTCCGGTCAGTTCGTCTGATATGTCGCATATCTCGCCTAGGGGTGGTAAACGTCAGACCCCAATAGCTCGATAAGTCATGCCGACGTGAGGTCCATAACAATCGTGAAACTACTGATAACTCTTATCGGTATATCACTGCAACCCTGGCCAGGGATTTCCTGTTATGGCCAGTCGAGCATAGCGCAACATCAACCCCCAATACCGGGAGAGACAAATCCCCTCCTATCGCTCATTGCCTCCATGTGAATCGAGACTGTACCCAAAAACCACCTGTTTGCACGACTCAGTAGAGCCGTGGTAGGGTGGAAATCAAAGCACGGTGGGAGACACACAAGACTCTATGACGATCTCGGGTCAACAGACTAAGTTGTACCAGTGTCACCAGAGAACTGCCATCTGACGTGAGGTATAATACCATCTGGGAGTTCTCGGCGAGTCCGTTCAGTGTACCCAGTCTCCACTGAGCACCCGCATACCATCTCTGATGTCAAACACCAATGGATATGGGATCATCCATCGCCCATCACATGGGTCGAGAAGATATACGCTAGTCTACTCTGGAATATCGATGCCCCGTCTCGATATTCCCATGACTAGGAACATTGAAGGATGTACTCATGGACTATCCAGGCCCCACTAGTATGATCTACATCATAGTCCTGGAAGTCGAGTACACATCCTAAGGGCTTTATCAACATGTAATCAGAGAGACAGAGTGTATACATGTTAAGATAAAGAGCAACCAGATAGCGTACTATCATGTCGAGCAAGAAAGTCATACCTATATATGTCCCAGCATCCACTACAATATACATCCAATGTACAGTAATGGCCTCTAGGGCATACATATAACTAACAATCTCCCACTTGCACTAGGGTCATCTGTAGCAGTGGTTGCAGTATCACATACTCAACCATCCTCTAAAAGTCTCTCTTTGGGAAAAGGCCTTCGTGGGTGGATCCGCCGTGTTGTCCTCTGAGTCTACTCTCCTAACCTCGATCACTCTGGAGATCAACTATCTCCATGATCAGGTGATGCTGCCTCAGAATATGTCTGGGTCACTGATGGGATCGGGGTTCCTTGGCCAAAGCTATACTTCCATTGTCATACAATGGTAGGAACCTAGTTCATCTAATGAACCAATATACACACAAACTGCCTCTTTGGTAGTATCTTTTATAGAGATGTTACCCGCCTTTATCATCTAGTTTGCCACGGTATCTAGCTTGGAACTCTTCCAACATACCGTCCCTTTACCGAGGGTGAAGACAATGTCTGTGACTGACTTTCAGTCGTCCTTATCACCCTGGAACCCTTCCAGTGATTCTTCCCAGGATCGGTTGATACCATCTCACTACAACTAGTGAGAATCCTAACATCCAATTAGATCTATCTCATAGATCCAAAACCTAGGATTTAGGAGGTATCACTTTGATCCTATATAGAGAATCATTGTGATAAGCGGAGATTGACCGAGCGTAGCATAGGAAACTACTTCTGTATCAAGAGTATGTCATCCACGTACTCTACGAGGATCACCACCGTACTCTCCACTACCTTTTTGTTTATACAAGGTTCATCTACCATTTTGATGATGTCAAACTCTTTGACTAACACATCAAAACAGATGTTCCAACTCCGCGATACCTGCTTTATCCTATAAAGCATCTTGTACACGTTTCCGCTGCTCCCATTGTCTACGAAGCCCTCTGGCTGTGTACTTATAGACGTTCTCTTATAAGACATCATTTAGAAAAGCAGTCATGGCACCCAACGGCCAGATATTGTAGTCATGGTATGTAGCCGTGGCAAGTAGGATCTGGATGGACTTAAGCATAGTCCCCGGAAAAGGTTTCATCATTATCCATGCCTGGTTGATGATGAAAAACCTTTAACAAGTCTAGCTTTGAAAGTCTCAATTTTTTTCATCTACACCAAGTAATCTTCTCAAGATATACTTGCTCCTGATGGGGATTTAACCCTTCAGATATAGCAGCTAAAGTCCATACTTTGCTGATGTACATGGATTCCATCTCAGATCGCTAAGCATCCAGCCATTCTTACAGAGTCCCTACTCTCGATGGCCTGCTCGAAACTAGTTGGGTCATCATCTCATGATGCATTCTTCGCTCCCACTGTCATCGAGAAACCGAGGTATCTCTCAGGCGGATGAGGAACCCTACTAGATCGGCGGAGAGGCTGAGGTTCGTCGGGAACTATTGAATCCTTTGGTTCTGTCAAATCATCGGCTGCAGTTTTGTATAGCTGGAACCTTTCCAGTTCTACAGAACTGACCTTGCCTCGATCTTGTCCGGATTTTGCTTTTGACATAGGCCGGACAATCCCAAATCTTAACTTACTTAAGAGATGGGCTCTTCTCATACCATATCTCATATGGAGTGGTAGGCACTGATTTGATTCGAACCTAATTCAATAGGTATGCAGCTTCTCAAGCGCATAACTCCCAAAAAAGGAAACAGGTAACTCAGTATTACTCATCATAGAGCGCACCATATCGAATAGGGTGTGATTGCTCCACCCCGATATACCATCGTGCTATGGTGTATTCGGAGGAGTAATGCTGAGAGAGACTCTCATTCTCCTTTAGAATAGTCCAGGGATTCTATGCACAAGTATTCTCCTCCCTGATCTCATCACAGGACATAATAGTTATACCCGTATTGGTTCTCTACTTCTAACTTATATTCTGTGAATATCTCAAAAGGTTTGGACTTGTGTTTCAACAGGAACATATGTCTGAATCTTGAGAGATCATCAGAGAACGTAATGAAGTAAAAAGAACCGGTCCTGGCATGTGTAGACAGGAGACCTTACATACATCATCATGTATCAGTCTCAAGAGTTCATCAACTCTTTCTCTGTTTCCAATAAACAGAGCTATGGTCATCTAATCTTTGTGACATGACTGGCAAGTTTCACAAGATGTAAATTCAAACTGATTTAAATATGCATCTAAAATGTAACTTCAGCCAGTCGGGTCGCATTGATATGACCTAGTTTACAATGCCTCAAGAATGATTCGTTCATTTCTGAACTCTTCCTCTTGTGTGCGTTCTATATACTAGGAACTGTAGTTTGATTTAGAACGTCAATGCTTTTAGATAACATGCCTGAACCGATCAACTTTTGATATAGGAAATGTTCAAAACACTATCCATCAATACAAAATTTTATCATTTCTTTACTAATAAAGAGATAGATATGATTTTGTATATCAGGTTCGGCATCTAATAACATTTGTTCAGAATCAATGTATTGGTAATACAGGGTGACAGTGACCAACAGACTTGGCTGCAACACTTGCCCCGTTTTCTGTCTCATGAAACTTATCACCCGTTCTCAGTTTTCTACCTTTTTGTAGCCCTATGTAACATGATTACATATCTGGGATCCTGATCCAGTATCAAATACCCAGGATGCAGAGGATACTGAGAAAACAGTTCTGTATAATGAACACACCCGAAGGAGATGCATCATATGCACTTTCTTCGTTTGGGCGGCATAGGAATTCTGGTATTCCCTTATTTCCTGCTCTGTCTTATAACAATTATAAGTTGGAGCGGGGGACGACGTTCTCCAGCTCAGTATAACAAGCGGGTTCGGTCAATACATTCATATTATTATCTTGATTAAGGCGTGATATGGTCGCTACCTGGAGAGAGATAGAAGAAAACACTCTGCGTGCGCTCTTGCAAGATTAGATTGGTTATATATTTTATCTAATCAGGATGGCTCCCACTGTTTTTATCAAATCTTCCTTCAAACCCTAAAAGGAAAGACTAGCCGGGATTAATTACACTCTACAAGTTCGCCAATCTTTCAGCCAGGCCAGTGTCGGTACTTTGAGGAAGGTTCCCCGTGCTTTCGCACGGACCTAATTACAGTAAACCTCGTATTCCCAGAGGCGTAACCCCGTTGACACCTTTCTAGACACCTACTTGATCGGCTAATTGTAAAGTGCAAAACTCTCCCAGGAGTAACAATTACTCGCAGTGGGTATCGGGATCCAACTATCACATAGAAGGTATGCAATCTCATTGCAAATTTCAACACTTGAAACTCCCGATAATGGTTTTTACCCCTAGCACCTATGACCTTGGCTAAGGTCAACAAATCATAGGTACTAGTCAAGTTCTACCCGTCATTTCGTGATTAATTAGACCCACCCACATGACCCTTGGCTAAGGTCAACAAAGCCACATGACTGTCCTAACTAATCGCATCATATGCGGTGTAGGAAGACATCACTTAGCTACCGCACACTACGCCTCGGCTATGGTCGACAAACGTAGCACGAATACTAAGTACTCTACTTCCTAAAATGACGGAGGGTTGCGAATGGTTTTTAAGAAAACCTTTAATGCTTTAAACTTGATCTCGTTGTGGAATCAAATAGTTTTTAAATGGAATGTTTTTGAGGCTTTTCTAGTTTTGCTAAAGGGGTCACTCCCGGTGAAGGGATCGTCGGCCCTTTCCTCGTCGTATGAGGTGCGGGATATATCATATATATCACTGTGCATAGCAGAAACTATAGAAGCGATCAAAAGACAAACCGAGGGTTGTAGCATCTGCCAGTTATTGCTAAAGGAGTCACTCCCGGTGAAGGGATCTCGGTCCTTTCCTCATCGAATAAGGTGCAGGATGTTCTATAATGAACACCGTGATGCAAAGCAAGAACTGTAGCTACCTATTTTATTTTGAAATTCGATTCCACAACATCAATTAGGTTTATTTTCTTTCATTAATCTCATTAATGAATATCCCATCATTTAAGTCCACCTTGACATCACAGATAAATATAACGTACGCTTATGCCATCCGCATTCGTCTCGATGTCCCGTCTGCACCGTTAGGTTAGGTAACTAACGCCAGAGCGAGGCAGGGCTAGCGCGGGTGTAAAACATAAGCAACGTCTATATAATATATCATATATACTATATATAATATCTATCTGAACAAATCTCATGATCACATCACAGATAACGCAGCAGAAAAATATCATATGAAGTATTGGATATACTAGGACGTCCGTGTTTTTAATACGAGCCAGTATAAAACACGGATTCCACGGTCATGATGAATAGCCAAACCCACACCCCTAGACCCCTACGAGAGCGGCAAGTAACCCTACCAATTCTAGAGTTAGGAGACCCGGACTCGACTCCTCGAGTTGGTCTCCCACTGGACCCTAGAACCCGGTTACTTGTGCCCTCCTCCTTGGGTCTATCCTAGTGCAGAAAAGTAAATAATATACAAATGGTGACATCATCCGCAACCTGGAAGTGCCCCAATAAAAGAATATTACATACAAGTTTTTACATGAATGAAAATGAAAAACACTCATCCCACATAAAAAAAACCCGGCTATTCGAACATGACGATCCAATATAACATATCCAGCAACACATAACATCATATGTCATCAACGTAAGTAAATATGCGCATCCCAATTGTCGTTGACATATAGCAACGAAACCGGCGATATCACATATTACACTTACGGTCACAGAAAAGAAAGTGTAAAACTACAACAGTTGGAATCCGCAACCTGCATAGACATCGCATGCCTAATCAAATGAATTCCTTAGACATCGCATGCCTAACAATTATAAACCCCGCATTTTAGTCTCATTATCGAAAACACTTTTCAATATCAAGTAGGGTAATTCAACAAGATCCCGATATCTTGATCGAATACTCGTCGCAAACTTTAGTAGACGGCCGCACCCCCGATACCGTCGACGAAGTGCACCAAGGCGGAACACCGCTACCGCAATCACCCGAACGGATGCTTTCGGGGACGGGGTTCTCCTACAGTCACTTGGTCGGGGTTAAGGGATGTAGCTGTCTAATAAGTTTATCCGGCGAGTATCCGCGTACACTACGTGATTGCGACGGACTTTTGATCACATCAAATTTCCGTAGCAACCGATCAAGTGAGACTAAACTGCTATGTTTATAACATTCATTCAGTTATCTCAAAACAACTTGTGAATTCCAAGTATTGTATCACATTCCGGATAAAATAAAAAAAAATGTTAAACTTTCCGATCGAACAATCGAACACCCAAGTTTTCCCGATACAGCTCAACACATGAAATAAGTCTAAAGACATTCAGTTCGTGCCTCAGTACCAACGGTCCAGCCGTAGAAGGGTCAAGCCAACGCCTCACATGTGGCATGCCGTACTGCCCCAAACCCTAAGGTTCAAAGGGCAGTTCAAGACGGTCACATAATCGAGTTAAGGTTTGTTGTCTTCTAGAGGGTCCATCGCGTTACTTGCACTACTTAGAACGTCTTTAAACCACGGAAAAATCCAACACTTGGAAATTTTCCGGCAGGGGAAAAAGTGGGTATTTATATCCGATCGAACTTTTTAACATATTCAAAAATTATCCCGAAAACACATAGACAAAATTTGAAATTTTCGATCGAATCAATGAAGCTCCAAAACACCCTAGAATATTCAACTCTTGAATAAATATTAAAAAAAATCCCAGAAAATCCAGAACCAAAAAATAGGAATTACTGTGCAAAATTTGAAGAGTTATCTCATACTGTGGCCGCGGAACCGCCGCAGAAGCCAAGTTTCTGCCGCGGCTCCGCCGCGCTTTAGAAGCACCTTTAGGAAATTTTTGCACCGTAATTCTTATAATTCCCTGCTGAATTTTTTAAGAATTTTTAATCTGGAAAAAACCCAGTTTTTGAAAAAAGTCCAGAGAGCATTTTGGAATTGGGGTTTCGGTTCGATCGGACTTCAAACCCCGTCTACGCATCGCCTAAGGCTCTGGCTAGGCTCTGATACCACTGTAGGGTTCCTGGGCACACTAATGAAGTCTCATAAGTGATCTAACATGCCCAATTATAAAATTTCATGTGCCTACAAACCCTAATACGGATCGTTAACTAGATAATGAGGCGATGCAATGCGAGTAAACGAATTTAACGCTAAAGTAAAGGGGCTACAACCTTTGTAGATCCTGTCTTCCATCTCCATGGCTCCGTGATGAAGTCCCCTCACTGTCCAAATCGAATCCATGACTCTAGCATCGGCTTCATCGAAGAAATGGGCGGGCTAGGTCGTTGACTAAGATGCCGAAGATGATCTACGTCGAGGCAACTCAAGATCAAACTCCAACTTCACCAAGTCATGAAACTTGTGAAGAAAACACCCTATACTACTTGGCAAGAGGTAGAGGATGAAGAAATAGGAAGTGGGTTCACTTTGGAATTGGATTTCTCACTCATTTTCACAAGTTGCCATTGATGGAGGCAAGCTTTCTTCATTGTTGAAGATGAAGAAGAAGAAGAAAGAATATGATAAGTTTTTTTTAAAAAGAAAATAATATGAATACTTATCATATACTAACCATGGTTTAGTGTAGAGAACTAACTAGGGTTTAGTAGAATGGTTAGGTTTTGGAGATAAAGACAAAATGGTTACTTTAGTCAAAAATTGCATGAAACAACAAGAACCTTCTAGTATGAAAGCAACCATTTATCTTTTCTTTTCTCATTTAACCAAAACAAATAGATAAAGAATTAAATGAAATGAAACCCTAACCATTCACTAATCATGGTTTAAGTCTTTACACAAACCCAAGATAGCATGTATCATCAAACATGATACAATCAAGTGCACACAAAAATATATCATATATACAATGTGCACATCAAGTGAGAAAATCCTTTTAAAGTGAACCAATACTAGTTAATGCAAAGTAATATATCAAATATATAATTATACATTAAATCATTAAATCAACACTTGATTCAATGATCCGGTCATATCGCATATAACCGACTAGTATCCAATGTATCGGCTTATCGAATCAATCCTCGATTCGATAACTAGGTTATATCGCATACAACCAATCGATACATTTATCGCGAGAATAGAATACGGTATCACATACACGCATTATTCTCGGTCCCGCACATATCTCATATGCGCTCCTATTTCGTTTCGCTTGAGCCAGGAAACCTCTGTGTAGGACTCTAAAGACTCGTCAATACGCCGGCAGCAGATGATGATCATATCAAGCACCCACAAGCCGCAAGCGGTCTGCTAAACGTAACGGCCACCCGGGTGTTGAGCGATCAGAAGATCGACGAGCAAGCCCGCTCACTCTCCTGTGAATCCAACCAGTAACACTTACCGTACAGTCCGGTCAGTTCGTCTGATATGTCGCATATCTCGCCTAGGGGTGGTAAACGTCAGACCCCAATAGCTCGATAAGTCATGCCGACGTGAGGTCCATAACAATCGTGAAACTACTGATAACTCTTACCGGTATATCACTGCAACCCTGGCCAGGGATTTCCTGTTATGGCCAGTCGAGCATAGCGCAACATCAACCCCCAATACCGGGAGAGACGAATCCCCTCCTATCGCTCATTGCCTCCATGTGAATCGGGACTGTACCCAAAAACCACCTATTTGCACGACTCAGTAGAGCCGTGGTAGGGTGGAAATCAAAGCACGGTGGGAGACACACAAGACTCTATGACGATCTCGGGTCAATAGACTAAGCTGTACCAGTGTCACCAGAGAACTGCCATCTGACGTGAGGTATAATACCATCTGGGAGTTCTCGGCGAGTCCGTTCAGTGTACCCAGTCTCCACTGAGCACCCGCATACCATCTCTGATGTCAAACACCAATGGATATGGGATCATCCATCGCCCATCACATGGGTCGAGAAGATATACGCTAGTCTACTCTGGAATATCGATGCCCCGTCTCGATATTCCCACGACTAGGAACATTGAAGGATGTACTCATGGACTATCCAGGCCCCACTAGTATGATCTGCATCATAGTCCTGGAAGTCGAGTACACATCCTAAGGGCTTTATCAACATGTAATCAGAGAGACAGAGTGTATACATGTTAAGATAAAGAGCAACCAGATAGCGTACTATCATGTCGAGCAAGAAAGTCATACCTATATATGTCCCAGCATCCACTACAATATACATCCAATGTACAGTAATGGCCTCTAAGGCATACATATAACTAACAAGGAAGTCCCTGGCCAGGGCTGTTGATGAGATTTACTGGTAAGTGTTATCAGCAGTTTCTCGAACCGTTATGAGCCATACATCGGCATGACTTATCAAGTTATTGGGGTCTGACGATTCCACCCCTAGAGTCGATATACGACATATCAGACGAAGAGACCGGACTGTACGGTAAGTGTTACTTATAGACTTCATGAGATTTTGGACAAGCTTGCTTGCTGATCTTCTAATCGCTTAATACTTGGATAGCCATTACGTCCAGCTAGTACCGCTGACGGATTGTGGGTAACTGCTGTAATCATCACCTACTGCTGGCGTATTGACGAGTCTTTAGAGTCCCACACAGAAGTTTCCTGGTTCAAGCGAAACGAAGTAAGGCGCATATGTTGATATGTGCCGGGGCCTGATTAAATACGAGTATGTGATACCATATTCTAATCTGGCGGTTATTTGTTATCAGGTTATATGTGATATAACCGGATTATCGAATCGAGTGTTGATTTGATAATATGATATACAGATAAATGATATTAGTCGGTTATATGTGATTGTAATGCTCTTGCAGAACCATGGTGATCTGCAAACTCCGATCATCTCCAGCAAAGGCTTGTATTGATGGTCGAACAGAAAATACGGCATTGACCTCATCTTCCGGGTCGTTGCCGAAGACCAGAATAGGGGTGGACGGTCCCGGCTTGTTGCATTGGGGCGGCCCTGAATAAACTATTTCTTCTTCCTCCTCGGTATCACTCCAGAAGACCGGAATAGTGGTGATAGCTTTGTTCTTCGGTTTATGGCATCTTTCCGTGTCTTCGAAATCTGGTAAGAAGTATTTTGCATCTTCGTACTTTCGGACTTCATTCACGGAGAATGAGTTCAACTCCCCTGTCACGGTATTCTCGAGACCATCCTTGAAATACTTCATACACTGATGTTGTGTAGAAGGTATGATGTTGTACTCGTGTAACCAAGGTCTGCCGAGCAAAGCATTGTAACATGTCTTGGCGTCAATGACATGAAATTTGATGTCCGTGACGAGCAGCCCAAAGAGTAACGTCAGTATCACAGACCTGAGCGTCCGTGACGATTGGGAGTCAAACCCGAAGATGGTGATTTTATCACGAGCGAGGTGCGGAACGCTCATGCAGATTTCCTTCAACACTCTTACATTGAGGAGATTGACGGAGGACCCATTGTCAACCAGGATTTTGCCTATCTTGATATCATGACAGTATCCGAAGACTTAAAGGGGACGGTTATGCTCGTACGTCCCGAGGAGGAGATCTTCATCGCCGAAGATGATATCGGCTGTGTGTACTTCTTCCAACTCATCCTTCATCTTTTCTTCGGCGAGAAAAACTTGAAACTGGTCAGGCTCTTGTAACGCCTTGATCAAAGAATCTCTCGCCTCTTTGGATAGCAGAAGGGCGTCGAGAATGCTTAGGTGCGAGAGTATCTTCCTCAGGTGTGCCAGAACGTTGTAATCCACCTTGTTTTTCTTGGGCAGGTTCTTGGCTGTCAACTCTTTGACGACTTGATCATCGAGGGCGATATCCTTAGGGACTTTTTCCTTCCCTTTATCTTTTTTATTCGATTCGGTGTTCGTAGGTCTAAGATTCTTTTCGGGCAACATATGGTTGCGCGGCTGAATATTCTCACAGTTCTTCATCTCTTCTGCTTCAGAGGTGGGTTCTTTGAAGAGAGGGCCAAGGGCTATTTCTTCGTCAGAATCGCTTCCGAAGGTGAGAACTTGCGATCCCCCGGAATTAACCATGTGACATTTACCGGCAGCTCTTCCTCGTTCGTCTGTCGCATTTTTCCACTGTCGACGAGCTTCACACTTCATCTTCTTGAAGTGTTGCCTGTGAGCTACATATCCTTGCCACCAATTGTAACCCTTCGAAAATCGTTTAGGCAGTTTTTCGGTAATCGGCAAATTTTTCGGCTTTTTCCGTAAAAAGTCAAAATAGGTATTTTTCTTTGTAGACCTAATTATACAAAATTCAAATAAGATATTACTATAATTTTGTCACTAAAATGTCATTTATAATTTTCTAGTTAAATAAAAAAAATTTCGTAATTAATTAATTTTTATTATTTTAAGCCTTTTTAAATACATTTAATTAGGGATAAATACAAATTTAATTAGGTAAATTTCTTAATTACGAATCTTTATAAACTAAAATAGAGTGTTAATAAATTGTATCAAGACTTTATAAGATTTTAGTTTTATGGTTGGAAATTTATGAAAAAAATGAAGTAAAAAGGGTTTTTTTGTAAAAATTGTTGTGTTAAGCATTAAATACATGTGAGAGTGACTTTTTCTTAGAACTTTCTACATTTTTCCCACACTCTCCCTCACCTCCTTGCTCTGGCCGAGCTTCATACCTGCAGCCCCCAAATTTTCCCTCACTTTCTTTCTTCAAATTTCATGCAAAAATCCACAAAAATGCACTTTTTCTTCTCTAATTCAAACCGTAATCCTATTCCACCTCTTCTCAAACCCTAAATTGTTTAAAACAAGGATAAAGAAGACCTTTTTGGAGGCTAAGTGCAAGAGATCACCACTTGGGAGGTATAAATCCTAATCTAGTTGTTAATTGTTGTTTAAGTTGCTAGATTTAGTAGTTTTAGTGTGCAATTTGCTTATGAATTCTTGTTTAGGAAATTCAAGAAAGGGATTTGATGTTGTAATTAGGGTTTGTAGCATGGTTGATGGATTTAGGTTAGGGCTTTGGTTATCTAATTGGTTAGAGTGGTTAATTGAGCGATGTTGCGCTCGCTAGATCGATAAAATTGCGGTTTTTGCATTGAATCGGGATGCTAATCGCTTACTAGATTTTTACGGAAAATAGTATGCGTTCAAATTTCGCTAGGTTAGCAATATTACTAGCTTCGTATAGGATTATTAGAGTACGCGAACGTGGGGTTTCGTCTAGTCGGGTTGTAGTTTTGACGATTTCCCCGAAACGGCGATTTTAGTTAAGGTTTTAGCGATTTTCGTGTATTTTCCGCGTACCGAGTGCACGTTGTGATTAATTCGAGAGCGTCGATCTTTTCATAGTGTGAGTTGCATCATTTCAAAAATCTGTAACCTTATATTTTTGTGTTATGCAATTCTAGGATCGGTCGGGGAAACTTCGGATACGGCGCGAAAGGGCAAAGCGGTGGCCGGATCAGATTAGCGGGGATTTCTGGTGAGTAGATATATTCATCTACGGGGGAATCGTCTGGATGGCGTGAGGCCCCCCTAGTTAGGATTACCCTACTTTATGCATTAATTATATTGTTAGCTAGCTTATCCATTTATATACATGGCATACCCTCACAGCTAACCCTATACTAGATTGCATGGACATTCATATGACGTTCATATATACATACGCGATATCATTTCGTAGGACACGAACACCTTACCATTGGCATCGATTGCACGCGCACTATTCATGTGATACACACGCCTTTGGTAATTGCCATGCCACGTGCACTAGAAAACCTGTTTAACTTAATATCGCCATTTGCATTCAAACATGATATATGAAATTGCATAGCATGCATATACCTCGCATTATCATCATATTTATATAGATTGCTACCAAAACTCACATCATATACAATGATATCATAGACATTTATTATATATAACATGTGGACACTATGATTTTCTTGATGATTTCAGTTTTTCTGTGATTTCTGGATTTTTGGGGGAAAACCGCAAGAATTTAACAAAACCTTAGATTTATCATTTTCAAAACAATGTTGCGGTTTTCTCGTGATGCATGTGTCGTCCACCATGAGTTTTCATGTTTTCTGTTGGATTTCGAGACCCGATTCGAGGAGTGGATGAACCGTCTCGGGTACATGGTGGGCCCGGTATGGTACCCCGGGGCAAGAAGATCGAGTTGTAGACGATGAGCCTGGCAGGGGAAGACTACCTACCGGTGATGTCTGGCGCGGCGGATATCCGGAGGATACCGACCGTTGTCGTGAGATTTATGATATGGGCCGATCCGGACTGACGGAGCCCGATATTGAGACAGATATGATTCCTTTTTGGTGTCGATGCTTGACACAGGTTTTCAGATGATTTCTCGATGATATTTAGCTACTATACAGATGTTCATGTTTTAAAGTTAGGAATTCAATAACCTTAGCATTTAAAACACTTAAAGACTTAATAATGACATTGCATACCTGCGCATACATACTAGAGATATTATAGCACATATGGACATACATGTTGTTCCGCATTGCGTGCATTCTTACGATTGCCTTAGTAGATGTTATATTTACTCACGAGCTGGCAACTCACCCCCGTTGTGCCACAGTGTCTTGCAGGTCGGACCCGTCAGTCTCGTAGCGGCGGGCTATCTTGTCATCAGTTTCTTTTGCTCAGACTCGCGATATTGCCCGTAGGTGGGTTGCGAGTATACTTTATTTCTTTTTGCTTTATCATTTTATCTAGTATTCTCCATCTACCACTTGTATTGTATATGTGACCTAGTGACGAGACTGAGAGATTTGTATATTTGTGGTTTCTTTTGGGTTGAGCTCACTTGAGCCGACGTGTGTTCTCTGGTATTTGCATCTCTTTTATGCTCTTTTTCTTGATATTACTATTATATTGCATGTGGTTGTGATCCGCCTTGGGCGAAGAGCTAGCTCCCGCTTGGGGATGCCATTTTTATCATTTCAGGTTTATTATCTTGTTGTACCCATTTCGGGGGATAGAAAATACAGGGGAGACTCTGCCGAAATTTTCGGGAATTTTTGATGTTTTTTTTTATTTTGGATTCTATGCAACTTAATTGATTTCAAAACCGTTTTCATCTAAGGTTTTCCTTCACTCTCTTTTGATTTTGGGTTAGATTTCTGGGCTTTGGCTGACTTAGGTTACGGTACGCCTTTAGACGTCTCGTAATTTAAGTGCCAGTCACGTTCCGTACTCTCGGGTCGTGACAAAGTTGGTATCAGAGCGTAGGTTTTACCTTTCTGAGTGTAGGACAACCTTGGTAGATGGAGTAGGTGACTTAAGCAGAGTGGCGTAGCGTGGGTATGATCCGCGGCATACTTACGATACGGTACTCCGCCTAAGTAACCTTAGGACATAATTGCTTGTATTTCCTTTCTTGATTCCTTGCATTCCTTGATTCAATTGCAATGTCCTTATCAGTTCTATTTCTTATTCCAGCTTCGATGCCGCCAAAGACTACGAGAGCTCAGCGGGCTGCCGCTAGGGATGAGATTCGAGCGGGCTCGTCTGAGGCGAGGATCGAGCGGGAGGATACTCCTACCCCTCAGGGTCCCACTGATCCGCCTCATCCAGACCGTATTGCCAGATTAGAGGCCGGCATGCAAGAGTTGCGGCAGATGATGGGATCTTTAGTTGAGTCCAGCCGGGCACAGAGATCCGAGGACGTTCCTTCCACCGCACAGACCACGATCGTACCTGCTGCACAGATGGTCACTCCTGCTGCTGCTACGGAGACTATCCCCGTTTCACTACAGGAGTTCATGAGATTGAGACCTCCAGCTTTTACCGGTACAGATGCGACAGAGGACCCACAGGCATTTCTCGATAGGATGGCATGGATTGGCCGTTCGTTGAGGTGTTCTGAGGATAGATTGGTGGAGTTTGCGAGTTTTCGTCTGGAGGGTCTTGCCCAGACATGGTACGACTCAGTAGAGAGAGGCCGAGCTGCAGGTCTGCCTTCTATGACCTGGGATGAGTTTACATCTGCATTTCTTGCCCGTTTTCTTCCGGAGAGTGTCCGAGATGCTCGAGCCCGTAGTTTTGAGTCTCTGCGCAAGACTCCGGGGATGACAGTGTCGGAGTATGATATACAGTTTACCCAGTTGTCTCGATATGCTCCGTACCTAGTCGACACAGAAGAGAAGAGGATAAAGAGGTTTGTACGAGGGCTTGATACACAGTTATTCCTTGCCATCGGCACCCAGCACTTTGATACATACGCAGCCGCGATGGACGCAGCCTTACTTTTGGATGAGCGTATTTCTGAGACTCCGGTCGTTTCTGGGCCGAAGAGGATCCGTACTGATACGCCAGCTCAGCGGCAGATGGGCAGACATCGTGATAGATTATTTCCGGGAGATGGCGGAGGCAGAGGATTGAGACGAGGTCAGTTATTTGGTTCATATCCACAGACCCAGCAGTCGTCTCCAGGATGTTTTCGGTGCGGGAGTCAGTACCACCGTATCAGAGACTGTACCATGGGACGTCCGGGCGCGGCGACAGTCCCGCATGTGACCTTACCACCCTCACCACCTTCTCAGAGAGCTTTACTTCCTACTCCTGATGATGCTCCACGCCAGTCAGATGCTTCTAGAGGCCGTGGGTGTGGCGGTCCGGTTCAGAGAGGACGAGGCGACAGAGGCAGAGGCAGAGGCCGAGGTAGAGGCAGAGCACAGCCAGCTATTAGTGGTGGACAGGCCCGAGTGTTCGCGTTGACTCCTCAGGATGCACAGGCATCCAATGCCGTCGTGACAGGTACTCTGCCAGTATGTTCTTTTGATGCACGGGTATTATTTGATCCAGGCTCCACACATTCCTATGTATCCACGTATTTTGCACCGAGGTTGGGCCGAGAGTCTTGTCCGTTAGATCAGCCGCTTGTCATTATTACCCCGGTAGGTGAGTCTTTTGTTGCCCGTTTTGTGTATCGATCTTGTTCCGTTCGTATCGGGGAGAGAGATTCTTCAGTAGATTTGATTCTCCTCGATATGCTCGACTTTGACGTTCTTCTTGGTATGGACTGGCTAGCCACCTGTTATGCATCTGTGGACTGCCGTGAAAAAGCAGTCAAATTCAGTTTTCCTGGTGAGCCGATTCTTATTATTCAGGGAGATCGTAGTGCTACCCTTCCCAGCTTGATTTCTTCTCTTCGCGCTGGTCAGCTCTTAAGGAAAGGGTGTCAGGGATTCTTAGCCTATGTTTGTGATACTAGCTCCACAGAGGTTCCGTTGGACCAGGTCCCTGTTGTGAGAGAGTTTCCTGATGTATTCCCTGACGACCTGCCTGGTCTGCCACCAGAGCGCGAGATTGAGTTCTGTATTGACTTGATCCCTGGCACGGGGCCTATTTCTATACCTCCTTATCGGATGGCCCCGGCAGAGCTGAGAGAGCTAAAGGATCAGTTACAGGACTTGCTGGACAAAGGGCTTATCCGACCGAGTGTGTCACCTTGGGGCGCTCCCGTCTTTTTTGTTAAGAAGAAGGACGGAAGTATGCGTTTATGCATTGATTATCGTCAGCTGAACCGAGTTACTGTGCGGAACAGGTATCCCCTACCCCGCATTGATGACTTATTTGATCAGCTCCAGGGTGCAGGGTTTTTCTCGAAGGTTGATTTACGATCAGGTTATCACCAGTTGCGGGTTCGGAAGGAGGATATTCCGAAGACTGCCTTCCGTACTCGTTATGGTCATTACGAGTTCTTGGTGATGTCGTTCGGGCTCACCAATGCCCCGGCAGCTTTTATGGATTTGATGAACCGCGTATTCAGGCCGTATCTCGATCAGTTCATCATTGTGTTCATTGACGACATCTTGGTTTATTCTCGGAGCCGGGAGGAACATGAGCAGCACTTACATATCACATTGCAAACTTTGAGGGAGCATCAGCTGTTCGCCAAATTCTCCAAGTGCGCATTCTGGCTAGACAGTGTCGACTTCTTGGGTCATGTGGTGACGAGAGATGGTATTTGCGTGGACCCGAAGAAGATCGAAGCAGTTCAGCGCTGGCCTAGACCAGTATCAGTTACAGAGGTTCGCAGTTTTCTAGGTCTGGCCGGCTATTATCGACGTTTTGTCCAGGATTTCTCCCGCATTGCTGCACCGTTGACCGGGTTGACCCGGAAGGGGGTTCCTTTTGATTGGACCCAGGCATGTGAGGATAGCTTCCAGCAGTTGAAGACTCGTCTGACTACTGCTCCAGTGTTAGCATTGCCTTCAGGATCCGGCGGGTTCGTCGTATATTGTGATGCTTCTAGAGTGGGGCTAGGCTGTGTATTGATGCGGCACGACAGAGTTATCGCGTATGCTTCTCGACAGCTGAGGAAACACGAGCAGAACTACCCCACCCATGATTTAGAGATGGCTGCAGTGGTGTTTGCACTCAAGATCTGGAGACATTACCTATACGGTGAGTCGTGCCAGATATACACTGACCACAAGAGTTTGAAGTATATTTTCCAGCAGCGAGACCTGAACCTGAGACAGCGCCGTTGGATGGAGTTGGTGAAAGATTATGACTGCGAGATTCTATACCATCCGGGCAAGGCGAATGTGGTGGCAGATGCTTTGAGTAGGAGGCCCGGAGGTAGCTTATCTTGTTTGAGCGCAGTACAGATGCAGTCGACGGCGGATTGTTAGGTTTTATGTGATAGCAGAGTGCAGTTCGAGTTTACTCCTACAGGGCGACAGCTGGCCCATTTCAGAGCACGCCCACAGTTACTTGACCGTATCCACGAGGCACAGTCCGGCGATGCCCGTATCTTAGAGATTATTGAGCAGATTCGACAGGGCAGAGTTTCGGAGTTCGTGATTGATGATCAGGGGATACTTCGATTTGGGACTCGACTGTGTGTGCCAGATTCAGAGGGACTGAGGCGTGATATTCTCGAGGAGGCACATAGATCAGTATACAGTGTTCACCCAGGTTCCACCAAGATGTACCGTGATTTGAGAGAAATTTACTGGTGGGACGGGATGAAGAAGGATATTACAGATTTTGTGTCGAGGTGCCTGACTTGTCAGCAAGTCAAGGCCGAGCACCAGAGGCCAGCCGGCGAGTTACAGCCTTTGCCCATCCCTGAGTGGAAGTGGGAGCAGGTCTCCATGGACTTCGTTGTGGGTCTACCCAGGACCAGTCGAGGGTATGACTCTATTTGGGTGATTGTGGATCGACTGACGAAAGCGGCTCACTTTCTGCCAGTGAAGACCACTTTTGGATTTTCTCAGTACGCCCAGGTTTATATTGATGAGATCGTGCGACTGCATGGTGTTCCGACTTGCATCGTGTCTGACCGTGGCACCCAGTTTACCAGCCGATTGTGGCAGAAACTACAGGAAGCTTTGGACACCCGATTGAGTTTTAGCACAGCCTTTCATCCTCAGACTGACGGTCAGTCGGAGCGTACGATTCAGACTCTTGAGGACATGCTCAGAGCTTGTGTTTTAGATTTCGGTGGTAGCTGGGATCGTCATTTGCCTTTGATCGAGTTTTCCTACAATAATAGCTTCCAGGAGACGATTCAGATGGCACCTTTCGAGGCTTTATATGGGAGGAGATGCCGATCGCCGGTATGTTGGACAGAGCTCAGGGAGAGCAGTATTTTAGGGCCTCAGATCGTACAGGAGACGACCGAGAAAATACAGCTGATTCGGGACAGGATGAGAGCGGCACAGAGCAGGCAGAAATCTTATGCTGACAGGCGTCGTCGCCGACTCGAGTTCGCTGTTGGCGATCATGTTTTCCTGAAGGTCTCTCCGATGAAGGGTGTGATGAGATTTGGGCGGAAAGGGAAGCTGAGTCCTAGATATGTTGGTCCTTTCGAGATCCTAGAGCGTGTTGGTCCAGTCGCTTATCGGTTAGCTCTTCCGCCCAGCTTCCCCGATGTTCACCCCGTATTCCATGTCTCGATGCTCCGCAAGTACCTTCATGATCCTTCCCAGGCGATTCAGCACCAGACGATCCAGTTAGAGAGTGACCTTTCTTTCACCGAGCAGCCGGTTGTCATCTTGGATCGGCAGGTGAAGAAATTGAGGTCGAAGGTCATACCGTCTGTTAAAGTCCTTTGGCGTGGCCCGAACAGCGAGGAGGTCACCTGGGAGACCGAGGTCGAGATGAGGAAGAGATATCCCCATCTTTTTGAAGGTACGCGTAGTTAAATTCTAAATTCGGGGACCGAATTTCTTTAAGGGGGGAAGATTGTAACCCTTCGAAAATCGTTTAGGCAGTTTTTCGGTAATCGGCAAATTTTTCGGCTTTTTCCGTAAAAAGTCAAAATAGGTATTTTTCTTTGTAGACCTAATTATACAAAATTCAAATAAGATATTACTATAATTTTGTCACTAAAATGTCATTTATAATTTTCTAGTTAAATAAAAAAAATTTCGTAATTAATTAATTTTTATTATTTTAAGCCTTTTTAAATACATTTAATTAGGGATAAATACAAATTTAATTAGGTAAATTTCTTAATTACGAATCTTTATAAACTAAAATAGAGTGTTAATAAATTGTATCAAGACTTTATAAGATTTTAGTTTTATGGTTGGAAATTTATGAAAAAAATGAAGTAAAAAGGGTTTTTTTGTAAAAATTGTTGTGTTAAGCATTAAATACATGTGAGAGTGACTTTTTCTTAGAACTTTCTACATTTTTCCCACACTCTCCCTCACCTCCTTGCTCTGGCCGAGCTTCATACCTGCAGCCCCCAAATTTTCCCTCACTTTCTTTCTTCAAATTTCATGCAAAAATCCACAAAAATGCACTTTTTCTTCTCTAATTCAAACCGTAATCCTATTCCACCTCTTCTCAAACCCTAAATTGTTTAAAACAAGGATAAAGAAGACCTTTTTGGAGGCTAAGTGCAAGAGATCACCACTTGGGAGGTATAAATCCTAATCTAGTTGTTAATTGTTGTTTAAGTTGCTAGATTTAGTAGTTTTAGTGTGCAATTTGCTTATGAATTCTTGTTTAGGAAATTCAAGAAAGGGATTTGATGTTGTAATTAGGGTTTGTAGCATGGTTGATGGATTTAGGTTAGGGCTTTGGTTATCTAATTGGTTAGAGTGGTTAATTGAGCGATGTTGCGCTCGCTAGATCGATAAAATTGCGGTTTTTGCATTGAATCGGGATGCTAATCGCTTACTAGATTTTTACGGAAAATAGTATGCGTTCAAATTTCGCTAGGTTAGCAATATTACTAGCTTCGTATAGGATTATTAGAGTACGCGAACGTGGGGTTTCGTCTAGTCGGGTTGTAGTTTTGACGATTTCCCCGAAACGGCGATTTTAGTTAAGGTTTTAGCGATTTTCGTGTATTTTCCGCGTACCGAGTGCACGTTGTGATTAATTCGAGAGCGTCGATCTTTTCATAGTGTGAGTTGCATCATTTCAAAAATCTGTAACCTTATATTTTTGTGTTATGCAATTCTAGGATCGGTCGGGGAAACTTCGGATACGGCGCGAAAGGGCAAAGCGGTGGCCGGATCAGATTAGCGGGGATTTCTGGTGAGTAGATATATTCATCTACGGGGGAATCGTCTGGATGGCGTGAGGCCCCCCTAGTTAGGATTACCCTACTTTATGCATTAATTATATTGTTAGCTAGCTTATCCATTTATATACATGGCATACCCTCACAGCTAACCCTATACTAGATTGCATGGACATTCATATGACGTTCATATATACATACGCGATATCATTTCGTAGGACACGAACACCTTACCATTGGCATCGATTGCACGCGCACTATTCATGTGATACACACGCCTTTGGTAATTGCCATGCCACGTGCACTAGAAAACCTGTTTAACTTAATATCGCCATTTGCATTCAAACATGATATATGAAATTGCATAGCATGCATATACCTCGCATTATCATCATATTTATATAGATTGCTACCAAAACTCACATCATATACAATGATATCATAGACATTTATTATATATAACATGTGGACACTATGATTTTCTTGATGATTTCAGTTTTTCTGTGATTTCTGGATTTTTGGGGGAAAACCGCAAGAATTTAACAAAACCTTAGATTTATCATTTTCAAAACAATGTTGCGGTTTTCTCGTGATGCATGTGTCGTCCACCATGAGTTTTCATGTTTTCTGTTGGATTTCGAGACCCGATTCGAGGAGTGGATGAACCGTCTCGGGTACATGGTGGGCCCGGTATGGTACCCCGGGGCAAGAAGATCGAGTTGTAGACGATGAGCCTGGCAGGGGAAGACTACCTACCGGTGATGTCTGGCGCGGCGGATATCCGGAGGATACCGACCGTTGTCGTGAGATTTATGATATGGGCCGATCCGGACTGACGGAGCCCGATATTGAGACAGATATGATTCCTTTTTGGTGTCGATGCTTGACACAGGTTTTCAGATGATTTCTCGATGATATTTAGCTACTATACAGATGTTCATGTTTTAAAGTTAGGAATTCAATAACCTTAGCATTTAAAACACTTAAAGACTTAATAATGACATTGCATACCTGCGCATACATACTAGAGATATTATAGCACATATGGACATACATGTTGTTCCGCATTGCGTGCATTCTTACGATTGCCTTAGTAGATGTTATATTTACTCACGAGCTGGCAACTCACCCCCGTTGTGCCACAGTGTCTTGCAGGTCGGACCCGTCAGTCTCGTAGCGGCGGGCTATCTTGTCATCAGTTTCTTTTGCTCAGACTCGCGATATTGCCCGTAGGTGGGTTGCGAGTATACTTTATTTCTTTTTGCTTTATCATTTTATCTAGTATTCTCCATCTACCACTTGTATTGTATATGTGACCTAGTGACGAGACTGAGAGATTTGTATATTTGTGGTTTCTTTTGGGTTGAGCTCACTTGAGCCGACGTGTGTTCTCTGGTATTTGCATCTCTTTTATGCTCTTTTTCTTGATATTACTATTATATTGCATGTGGTTGTGATCCGCCTTGGGCGAAGAGCTAGCTCCCGCTTGGGGATGCCATTTTTATCATTTCAGGTTTATTATCTTGTTGTACCCATTTCGGGGGATAGAAAATACAGGGGAGACTCTGCCGAAATTTTCGGGAATTTTTGATGTTTTTTTTTATTTTGGATTCTATGCAACTTAATTGATTTCAAAACCGTTTTCATCTAAGGTTTTCCTTCACTCTCTTTTGATTTTGGGTTAGATTTCTGGGCTTTGGCTGACTTAGGTTACGGTACGCCTTTAGACGTCTCGTAATTTAAGTGCCAGTCACGTTCCGTACTCTCGGGTCGTGACACCAATTTTTAAAGGCGTTGCATTCTTCAGTAGGGTGTGCAATCCTCTGATGATATAAGCAGAAGTTAGGATGTACGTCCGCTTCATCAAGATGTATACCGCCAGGAGAATTTCCTTTGAAAGAGGGCAGCTTCATTCCTATCGATAAGGCTTTAGCGAACCTTTTCCTTGTCTTGAACCTGCTTTTATTTACGGCGGATGTGCTTTGATCTGGTGGGAGTGTTTAACCCTTTCGTCCAGTCGCCGGCGTTTGGCCTTTTCACATATGGCCATTTCGCGCTCTCGATCAGATTTGCTTTTCAGAAGGGCTTTGTTCAGGAATAAGTCAATCATCTCATCCGACGGTCCTAGGAGTTCCGGTTCGGGATATGCCCCTAGTTTCTCTGCATCAGGAGCCTCTTCACCATCTACTGAATAGTGTGAGATCGCGTGGTAGCTTGCCACATAGTTCTTAGGTTCATCTGACGAGTCTTCTCCCTCATCATTTCCGTCCTCAAGGATGTGGTTGAGAAACTCTTGTAGTGTGACCGGGATTCGCGCCTTCTGGTTATATTCTTCCAGCGCGTCAATATGTTTTTGCAGGTTAGTGCGCTTGTTATCAAGCTTCACGGACTTTCTGGTCTTCTTTTTCTTCTTTGAAGATTTTGACGGCTGGGTATGGGCGTTTTGACCACCCCCACTAATTCTTGGCGTTGGGCGCGGCTTCAGAATTCCCTCGATGACCTCAGGTTCTAGCAGATTTTTCCACCTGATCGCCGGGCATGTTTGGAGATCCTTCAGCATTCTTTTCGTCTTGGCTGAAAGAGCGACCTCCCATGGAGCTTCTTCTACAAAAGAGCATGATGCCCTCAGCGTGTCCCCCCTTTTAAGAGCGTATGGCTGAGGCGGGCTCACCTTCTAATTCTTGGACAGTGCGAATTTGTCCTGTTGGTATTGGTCCTCAATCCAGCCTTTGAAGACGATGCAATCTTCGATTGGATGGCCTACCACTTGGTTATAGGGGCAATAATTGGGATTATTGGCCTCACCGTGTTGCAATGGGCATTTTGGATCCGGCAAGATGATAAGCCTGTTGCGCACCGCCAGCTCGAACAGTCTCCTCGTTTTATCCCGGGGAAACAAATAAGGGCGCTTTAGTTTCTCATTGAAGAATCGCCGTCTTTCATCTTAGCGATCAGTTGGCTTTGGACCACTGGGTTGCTGCTGAGCATTGGCGACGAAGGTCGCTTTCCCTTTCCCTTTTTCATTTCGAGATTCCAGTTTCGAAGAAGATGGTCTATGACCCATCTGATCCATTTGGGCCAGCTTGTCAATCAAGGCCTGGAAAGTAGTCGGCTTGAAGAATATCATGAATTGTGAAATGGTCGCCTGAGGGTCGAGGATCCCTACGAACATACCTACCACGGGAGCTTCTTCGATGCGCTGCTCGCATTTCGACCATAAATTTCGCCACCGTATCACGTACTACACATATGTTTCGCCTAGCATTACTCTGGCGTTAATTAATGCGGTGATTGGGGTGCGTTCACTAGCGCTTGCGAACCGCTGGATGAACAGCAATTCCATCTCTGTAAAAGTTTTGATGGAGTCGTTGAGAAGCTCTGAGTACCATTCGAACGCCGTCTCCGCCAAGCTGCCGTGGAATTTAGGAATCGTGTATCCTGGCGGGTACTTTATTTGATCGTACCAACCCGGATAGGGCCGTCCAGTTCTGACGACTTGGACAGCCGCTTCATTCGCTTGATGAGCTCGTATTTGTCGAGCTATATAATCATCGAGCGTGGCTTTGGAGATGGTCTCCTTCTTGGCTGCTGACAGAGCCGGCAAAGGATTTGATGTCTCTCCTCTATCATCTTCAATTATTATTGGAGGATCTTCGGCTGGAGGGTCCGGCTGGATCATCAGGCCCACCATATCTTGAAATAGAAGGGCCATTTGTTTTATGTTGGCCGCTTGTTCCGCGGCCTCTTTGTCCTTTTTCTCAAGCATTCTCCGAAGGAATTCAGCATCAGTTTCCTGCTCATGACATTGCTCTGAGTACGTCTCTGGGCTTGCTTTCGGTCCCGTGAGTGCGGCCATAGCTGTTAGCATCTCTTGGAGCTTTTGTTGTTGTTGCTCCTGAACCTTAGTCACTGATCGCGTAAGCGGTCGATGACCTGTGTGTTAGTTATATGTATGCCCTAGAGGCCATTACTATACATAGGATGTATATTGTAGTGGATGCTTGGACATATATAGGGAGGACTTTCTTACTCGACATGATAGTATGCTATCTGGTTGGTCTTTATCTTAACATGTACACTGATTGTCTCTCTATTACATGTTGGTAAAGCCCTTAGGATGTGTACTTGACTACCTGGACTATGATGCGGATCATACTAGTAGGGACATGGTAGTCCATAAGTACATCCTTCAAGGTCCCTAGTCATGGGTGTATCGAGACGGGGTATCGATATACCAGAGTAGACTAGCGTATACCTTCTCGACCCATACAGATGGGCGATGGATGATCCCATATCCATTGGTGTTTGACATCAGAGATGATATACGGGTGCTCGGTAGAGACTGGGTACACTGGACGGACTCGCCGAGAACTCCCAGATGGTATTATACCTTACGTCAGATGGCAGTTCTCTGGTGACACTGGTACAGGTTAGTCTGTAGACCCGAGATCGTCATAGAGTCTTGTGTGATTCCCACTGTGCTTTGATTTCCACCTTACCACGTCCAAGAGGGCGTGCAAAACGGTGGTTTTTGGGTACAGTCCCGAATCATATGGAGGCAATGAGCGATAGGAGGGGATTCGTCTCTCCCGGTATAGGGAGTTGATGTTGCGCTGTGTTCGATTGGCTATAACCGAAAATCCCTGGCCAGGGTTGCTGAGATTTACTGGTAAGTGTTACCAGTAGTTTCTCGAACTGTTATAGACCTCATATCGACACGACTTATCGAGCTATTGGGGTCTGACGTTTACCACCCCTAGGCAAGATATGCGACATATCAGACGACGAGACCGGACTGTACGGTAAGTGTTACTGGTTGGATTCACAGGAGTGTGAGCGAGCTTGCTCGTCGATCTTCTGATCGCTCAATACCCGGGTGGCCGTTACGTTTAGCAGACCGCTTGCGGCTTGTGGGTGTTTGATATGATCATCACCTGTTGCCGGCGTATTGACGAGTCTTTAGAGTCCTACACAGAGGTTTCCTGGCTCAAGCGAAACGAAATAGGAGCGTATATGAGATATGTGCGGGACCGAGAATAATGCGTGTATGTGATACCGTATTCTATTCTCGCGATGAATGTATCGATTGGTTGTATGCGATATAACCTAGTTATCGAATCGAGGATTGATTCGATCAGTCGATACATTGGATATTAGTCGGTCATATGCGATATGACCGGATCGTTAAATCAAGTGTTGATTTAATGATTTAATGTATAATTATATATTTGATATATTACTTTACATTAACTAGTATTGGTTCACTTAAGATGGATTTTCTCACTTGATTTGCACAAGTTGTATATGTGATATATTTTTGTGTACTTGTTTGTATCATATTTGATGATACATGCAAACTTGGGTGTGTGTATGCTATACACCATGTTTAATGAATGGTTAGGGTTTCATTTCACTTTTTTATTAATATTTGGCAAAAAGAAATGGTGGCTTTCTTTTGTTGTTAAGCTTCATGAAACTTTTCTAGCATCTTTGAAAAGTCTACCATTTTTGTTTTGTCCTTAACCCTAACCCTTTAACTAAACCCTAGTTTATTCTCTACATGAGTAAACTTCACCCATGGTTGCAACATGATAAGTATTCACTTGAATTTTATTTTAAAATAATTCATTCTTTTTTCTTCTTCTTGATCTTCTTCTTCAAGTGAAGAAAAAGGAAAACTTTGCTAGAAAAATTCAAGTGATGAATCCAAGTGAGAAATCCAAATCCAAAGTGAACCCACTTCCTATTTCTTCATCCTCTATCACTTGCCAAGTAGTATAGGGTGTTTTCTTCATAAGTTTCATGGCTTGGTGAAGTTGGAGCTTGATCTTGTGTTGCCTCGACGTAGATCATCTTCGGCATCGAAGTCGACGACCTAGCCCGATCTTTTCTCCGATGAAACCACCGCGAGAGTCTAGGATCCGATGATCGCAGCGAAGGGACATCGTCACGAAGCTATGGAGGTGGAGGACCGGATCTACAAAGGTTGTATTTTCGGTTCACTCTTAGTTAAGTTGTTAACTAGCTTGTAGTTTCGCCTAATCTCTAGTTAACGATCCGTATTAGGGTTTCTCGGCACCGGAAAATTTGAATTTGGCATGGTTGATACCTTGTGAGACCTCATTGGCGTGCCTAGAAACCCTACAGTGGTATCAGAGCCTAGCTAGAGCCTTAGGCGAAGTGTAGACGATGTTAGAAATCCGATCGAACCCGAAACCCTAGTTTAAAACCCTTCTCTGTACATTTTTTCAAAACTCGGATTTTTGTGAATTAAAAATATGCAGAAAAATAAGCAGGGTTTTCTAAGAGTTACTGTGAAACATGTACACATAAGTCGATTAAAGCGCGGCGGAACCGCGGCATGAGCATGGCTCATGCGGCGGTTCCGCGGCCACTTAGTCGCTTCAGTGAGTTCTGTTTGCACAGTAATGTTCTTCTGTCATTTCTGATTCTTCTGGATATTTTTAATTTATATTACACTGTTGTGTAATTTGAGGTGTTTTGGGGATTCGATGATTCGATCGGAATCTTTAATTTTGTCTATGTTTTTTTCCGGATAATTTAGAATATGTTAAAAAGTTCGACCGGATAAAAATACCCACTTTTTCCCCTGCCGAGAAATTTCCAAGTGTTGGATTTTTCCATGGTTTAAGGACATTCTAAGTAGTGCAAGTAACGCGATGGACCCTCTAGAAGACAACAAACCTTAACTCGATTATGCGACCGTCTTGAACTGCCTTTTGAACCTTAGGGTTTGGGGCAGTACGGCGTGCCACATGTGAGGCGTTGGCTTGACCCTTCTACGGCTGGACCGTTGGTACTGAGGCATAAAGTGAATGTTTTTAAACTTATTTCATGTGTTGAGCTATTCCGGGAAAACTTGGGTGTTTGATTGTTCGATCGGAAAGTTTAATATTTTCTATTTATCTGGAATGTGATACAATAATTGGAATTCACAAGTAGTTATGAGATAACTGAATGAATGTTATAAATCTAGTGGTTTAGTCTCACTTGATCGGTTGCCACGGAATTTTGATGTGATCGAAAGTCCGTCGCAATCACGTAGCGTACGCGGATACTCGCCGGGTAAACTTAATAGACAGCCTCACTCCATAGCCCCGACCAAGTGACTGTAGGAGAACCCCGTCGCCGAAAGCATCCGTTCGGGTGCTCGCGGCAGCGGTGTTCCGCCTTGGTGCACTTCTTCGGCGGCATCGGGGGTGCAGCCGTCTACTGAAGTTTGCGACGAGCATTCGATCAGGATGTCGGGAATCTTGTTGAATTGCCCGACTTGATATTAAAAAGAGTTTTCGATAATGAGACTAAAATGCGGAGTTTATAATTGTTAGTCATGCGATGTCTAAGTATTTCATTTGATTAGGCATGCGATGTCTAAAGAGATTGCGGATTCCAACTGTTGTAGTTTTACACTTTCTTTTCTGTGACCGTAAGTGTAATATGTGATATCGCCGGTTTCGTTGCTATATGTCAACGACAATTGGGATGCGCATATTTACTTACGTTGATGACATGTGATGTTATGTGTTGCTGGATATGTTATATTGGATCGTCGTGTTTGAATAGCCGAGGTTTTTATGTGAGATGAGTGTTTTTCATTTTCATTCATGTAAAAACTTGTATGTAATATTCTTTTATTGGGGCACTTCCAGGTTGCGAAAGATGTCACCATTGTATACTATTTACTTTTCCGCACTAGGATAGACCCAAGGAGGAGGGCACAAGTAACCGGGTTCTGGAGTCCAGTGGGAGACCAACTCGAGGAGTCGAGTCCGGGTCTCCTAACTCTAGAATTGGTAGGGTTGCTTGCCGCTCTCGTAGGGGTCTAGGGGTGTGGGTTTGGCTATTCATCGCGACCGTGGAATCCGTGTTTTATACTGGCTCGTATTGAAAACACAGACGTCCTAGTATATCCAATGTTTCATATGATTCTTCTGCTGCGATATCTGTGATGTGATCATTTGATATGTTGTGATGGATACTTTATATAGTATATATGATATATTATATAGACGTTACTTATGTTTTACACCCGCGCTAGCCCTATCCCGCTCTGCTGTTAGTCACCTAACCTAACGGTGCACGAGGGGACATCGAGGCGAACACGGATAGCATAAGTGTACGTCGTATTTATCTGTGATGTTTAGGTAACTTAAATGATGGGACTTCATTAATATGATTAATGAAATAAAATAAACCTAAAGATGTTGTAGAATCGAATTTCAAAAATAAAACAGGTAGCTACAGTTCTTGCTTTGCACAGCGGTATATATGATATATCCTGCACCTTATTCGATGAGGAAAGGGCCGACGATCCCTTCACCGGGAGTGACCCCTTTAGCAATAACTGGCAGATGCTACACACTCGGTTTGTCTTTTGATAGCTTCTATAGTTTCTGCTTTGCACAGTGATATATATGATATATCTCGCACCTCATTCGACGAGGAAAGGGCCGACGATCCCTTCACCGGGAGTGACCCCTTTAGCAAAACTAGAAAAGCCTAAAAAACACTCCATTTTAAAATCATTTGATTCTACAACGATATCAAGTTCATTACGCAATAGGTTTTCAGAAAAACCTGTCGTAGCCCTCCGTCATTTCAGATAAGTCCTACTTAGTATTCGTGCTACGTTTGTTGGCCTGCGTCAAGACGTAGTGTGCGGTAGCTAACTAGTATTTATCTGTTTATGCATATGATGCAGATTGGATTAGGGTAGTCGTGCGACTTTGTTGGCCTGCGTCAAGGGTCGTGCGGGTGGGTTTAATTCAATCAAGAAATGACGGGTTGAACTTGACTAGCGGACTATGATTTGTTGGCATGCGTCAAGGTCATAGGACGCTAGGGGAAAAATATTATCGGGAATTTCAAGTGTTGAAATTTGCAATGAGATTGCATACCTTCTATGAGATAGTTGGATCCCGATACCCGCTGCGAGTAATTGTTACTCCTGGGAGAGTTTTACACATTACAATTAGCCGATCTAGTAGGTGTCTAGAAAGGTGTCAACGGGGTTACGCCTCTGGGAAAACGATGTTTACATTAATTAGGTTCGTGCGAAAGCACGGGGGACCTCCCTCAAAGTACCGACACTGGCCTGGCTGAAAGATTGGCGAACTTGTAGCGTGTAATTAATCCCGGCTAGTCTTTCCTTTTAGGGTTTGAAGGAAGATTTGATAAAAACAGTGGGAGCCATCCTGATTAGATAAAATAATAACCAATCTGATCTTGCAAGAGCGCACACAGAGTGTTTTCTTCTCTCTCTCTCCAGGTAGCGACCATATCACGCCTTAATCAAGATAATAAAACGGATATTTTGACAGAACCCGCGTGTTATACTGAGCTGGGGAACGTTGGTCCCGCTCCAACTTATAATTATTATAAGACAGAGCAGGAAATAGTGGAATACCTGAATTCCTATGCCGCCCAAACGAAGAAAGTGCATATGATGCATCTCCTTCGGGTGTGTTCATTATAAAGAACCGTTTCTCAGTTTCCTCTGCATCCTGGGTATTTGATACCGAATCAGGATCCCAGATATGTAATCTGTTACATAGGGCTACATATAAGGTAGAGAACTGAGAATGGGTGATAAGTTTCATGAGACAGAAAACGGTGCAAGTGTTGCAGCCAAGTCTGTTGGTCACTGTTACCCTGTATTACCAGTACATTGATTCTGAATAAATGCTGTTAGATACCGAACCTGACATACAAAATCATATCAGTCTCTTTATTAGTAAAGAAATGATAAAATTTTGTATTGTTGGATAATGTTTTGAACATTTCCTATATCAAAAGTTGATCGGTTCAGGCACGTCATCTAAAAGCATTGACGTTCTAAATCGAACTACAGTTCCTAGTATGTAGAACACACACAAGAGGAAGAGTTCAGAAATGAACGGATCCTTCTTGAGGCATTGTAGACTAGGTCATATCAATGCGACCCGACTAGCTGAAGTTACATATAGATGCATATTTAAATCAGTTTGAATTTACATCTTGTGAAACTTGCCAGTCATGTCACAAAGATATAATGACACCAGCTCTGTTTATTGGAAACAGAGAAAGAGTTAGTGAACTTTTGGGATTGATACATGCTGATGTATGAAGGTCCCCTGTCTACACATGCCAAGACCGGTTCTTTGTACTTCATTACATTCTCTGATGATCTCTCAAGATTCAAACATATGTTCCTGTTGAAATACAAGTCCGAACCTTTTGAGATATTTACGGAATATAAGTTAGAAGTAGAGAACCAAAACGAGTATAAGTATTATGTCCTTTGATGTGATCAAGGAGGAGAATACTTGAGCACGGAATTCCTGGACTATTCTAAAGGAGAATGAGACTCTCTCTCAGCATTACCCCTCCGTATACACCATAGCACGATGGTATATCGGGGCGGAGCAATAGCACCCTATTTGATAAGGTGTGCTCTATGATGAGTACTACTGAGTTACCTATTTCCTTTTGGGAGTTATGCACTTGAGAAGCTGCATACCTATTGAATAGGGTTCAAATCAAATCTGTTGCCTACCACTTCATATGTGATATGGAAAGGGAAGAGCCCATATCTTAAGTTGGTTATGATTTGGGGTTGTCCGGGCTATGTCTAAAAGCAAAATCCAGACAAGCTCTAGGCAAGGTCTGTTATGTAGAACTGGAAAGGTTCCAGCTATACTAACTATAGCAGATGATTTGGCATAATCAAAGGATTCAGTAGATTCCAACGAACCTCAGCCTCTCCGCCGATCTAGTAGGGTTCCTTACCCACCTGAGAGATACTTCGGTTTCTCTATGACAGTGGGAGCGAGGATTGCATCATGAGATGATGACCCAACTAGTTTCGAGCCTGGCCATCAGGAGTAAGACTCTATAAGAATGGCTGGATGCTTAGTGATCTGAGATGGAATCCTTATACACCAACAAAGTATGGACTTTGGTTGCTTTATCTGAAGGGTTAAATCCCCATCAGGAGCAAGTATATCTTGAGAAGATTACTTGGTGTACATGGAAAAGTTGAGACCTTCAAAGCTAGACTTGTTAAAGGTTTTCGTTATCGACCAGGCGTAGATAATGATGAAACATTTTCCAGTGGCTATGCTTAAGTCCATCCAGATCCTACTTGCCACGGCTACATACCATGACTATGATATCTGGTTGTTGGGTGTCATGACTGCTTTTCTAAAATGATGTTTCAGAAAAGAGAGTCTATAAGTACACAGTCAGAGGGCTTCGTAGACAGTGGGAGCAGCGGAAACGTGTACAAGATGCTTTAAAGGATAAAGCAGGCATCGCGGAGTTGGAACTTCTGTTTTGATGTAGTAGTCAAATAGTTTGACTTCATCAAAATGGTAGATGAACCTTGTATATACAAAAAGGTAGTAGGGAGTATGGTGGCAATCCTCGTAGAGTACGTGGATGACATACTCTTGATAGGGAAGGAGTTTCCTATGCTACGCTCGATCAATCTCCGCTTATCACAATGATTCTCCACAAAGGATCAAGGTGATACCTACTAAATCCTGGGTTTTGGATCTATGAGATAGATCTAAATGGATGTTAGGATTCTCACTAGTTGTAGTGAGATGGTATCAATCGATCCTGGGGAGAATCACTGGAAAGGTTCCAGGGTGATAAGGACGACTGAATGTCAGTCACAGGCATTGTCTTTACCCTCAGTGAAGGGACGGTATGTTGGAAGAGTTCCAAGCTAGATACCGTGGCATACTAGACGATAAAGGCTGGATACATCGCTACTTAAGATGCTACCAAAGAAGCTGTCTGGGTGTATATTTGTTCATGAGATGAACTTAGTTCCTCCCATTGTGTGACAATCGAGTTGTGGTTTATGCCAAGGAACATCCATCCCATCAGTGATCCAGACACATTCTGAGGCAGTGTCACCTGATCATGGAGATGGCTGATCTCCAAGGGATCGAGGTTAGGAGAGTAGACTCAGAGGACAACACGGCGGATCCACTCACAAAGGCCTTTTCCCAGAGAGAGACTTTTATGGGATGGTTGAGTATGAGATACTACAACCACTGCTATCAGATGGCCCTAGTGCAAGTGGAAGATTATTAGTTATATGTATGCCCTAGAGGCCATTACTATACATATGATGTATATTGTAGTGGATGCTTGGACATATATAGGGAGGACTTTCTTGCTCGACATGATAGTATGCTATCTGGTTGCTCTTTATCTTAACGTGTACACTGATTGTCTCTCTGTTACATGTTGGTAAAGCCCTTAGGATGTGTACTTGACTACCTGGACTATGATGCGGATCATACTAGTGGGGACATGGTAGTCCATAAGTACATCCTTCAAGGTCCCTAGTCGTGGGTGTATCGAGACGGGGCATCGATATACCAGAGTAGACTAGCGTATACCTTCTCGACCCATATAGATGGGCGATGGATGATCCCATATCCATTGGTGTTTGACATCAGAGATGATATACTGGTGCTCAGTAGAGACTGGGTACACTGGACGAACTCACCGAGAACTCCCAGATGATATTATACCTTACGTCAGATGGCAGTTCTCTGGTGACACTGGTACAGGTTAGTCTGTAGACCCGAGATCGTCATAGAGTCTTGTGTGATTCCCACTGTGCTTTGATTTCCACCTTACAACGTCCAAGAGGGCGTGCAAAACGGTGGTTTTTGGGTACAGTCCCGAATCACATGGAGGCAATGAGCGATAGGAGGGGATTCGTCTCTCCTGGTATAGGGAGTTGATGTTGCGCTGTGTTCGATTGGCTATAACCGGAAATCCCTGGCCAGGGTTGCAGAGATTTACTGGTAAGTGTTACCAGTAGTTTCTCGAACTGTTATAGACCTCATATCGACACGACTTATCGAGCTATTGGGGTCTGACGTTTGCCACCCCTAGGCAAGATATGCGACATATCAGACGACGAGATCGGACTGTACGGTAAGTGTTACTGGTTGGATTCACAGGAGTGTGAGCGGGCTTGCTCGTCGATCTTCTGATCGCTCAATACCCGGGTGGCCGTTACGTTTAGCAGACCGCTTGCGGCTTGTGGGTGTTTGATATGATCATCACCTGCTGCCGGCGTATTGACGAGTCTTTAGAGTCCTACACAGAGGTTTCCTGGCTCAAGCGAAACGAAATAGGAGCGCATATAAGATATGTACGGGACCGAGAATAATGCGTGTATGTGATACCGTATTCTATTCTCGCGATGAATGTATCGATTGGTTGTATGCGATATAACCTAGTTATCGAATCGAGGATTGATTCGATAAGTCGATACATTGGATATTAGTCGGTCATATGCGATATGACCGGATCGTTAAATCAAGTGTTGATTTAATGATTTAATGTATAATTATATATTTGATATATTACTTTACATTAACTAGTATTGGTTCACTTAAGATGGATTTTCTCACTTGATTTGCACAAGTTGTATATGTGATATATTTTTGTGCACTTGTTTGTATCATGTTTGATGATACATGCAAACTTGGGTGTGTGTATGCTATACACCATGTTTAGTGAATGGTTAGGGTTTCATTTCACTTATTTATTAATATTTGGCAAAAAGAAATGGTGGCTTTCTTTTGTTGTTATGCTTGAAGCTTCATGAAGCTTTTCTAGCATATTTGAAAAGTCTACCATTTTTGTTTTGTCCTTAACCCTAACCCTTTAACTAAACCCTAGTTTATTCTCTACATGAGTAAACTTCACCCATGGTTGCAACATGATAAGTATTCACTTGAATTTTATTTTAAAATAATTCATTCTTTTTTCTTCTTCTTGATCTTCTTCTTCAAGTGAAGAAAAAGGAAAACATTGCTAGAAAAATTCAAGTGATGAATCCAAGTGAGAAATCCAAATCCAAAGTGAACCCACTTCCTATTTCTTCATCCTCTACCACTTGCCAAGTAGTATAGGGTGTTTTCTTCACAAGTTTTATGGCTTGGTGAAGTTGGAGCTTGATCTTGTGTTGCCTCGACGTAGATCATCTTCGGCATTGAAGTCGACGACCTAGCCCGATCATTTCTCCGATGAAACCACCGCGAGAGTCTAGGATCCGATGATCGCAGCGAAGGGACATCGTCACGGAGCTATGGAGGTGGAGGACCGGATCTACAAAGGTTGTATTTTCGGTTCACTCTTAGTTAAGTTGTTAACTAGCTTGTAGTTTCGCCTAATCTCTAGTTAACGATCCGTATTAGGGTTTCTCGGCACCGGAAAATTATGAATTTGGCATGGTTGATGCCTTGTGAGACCTCATTGGTATGCCTAGGAACCCTACACTGTGGAGATACGGCTATCCTCTTTTCCGGATGCCATATAGAAGGTATGCACCACCATGCCCCCGGACTTGGGGCACTTAGATTCAGTGTCTTTGCGATTTTCCAAAGACGCAGGGATTTTCCCCGGCCTCCTTCTTTTGTGGGCGGTCGAAGTTAAGGGAGCCGGTGCAGCGGGCATCCAAACAAATGACACCTTTTATGGCTTGACAGGATGGTCTTCTTCTCGCCGAACTTTCATCTTTTTCTGTCGGCGGGGGTAGTCTTGATCAATCACGGAGTCTTGGACCTGCCGCTAGACCTTGTGAATTTTGGAGGACAGCCGCTGAGGGGGCTGCTCTGAAAGGTTACCTACGACGGCAGCAAGGTTTTGGGAGGCATCGTCCATGCCAAATTAAAATTTTTCCGTTTTAGCTAACCTTAACATAGATCGTCTAGTAGAAATATACGGAAAGAGATATGCAAACACTTTGCAATATGTAAAGAGAGCGAGGAATACAACCTTTGTAGACCGGTCCTTCACTTCAAATAGCACCGTGTAGTAGTCCCCTTCGCTGCGATCGCAAACTCCGGATTGTAGAGAGGCTCCGTTGAAGAAACGAACGTGCTTGCTTCGAAGACTTCGAGGCCGAAAATGATCTACGTCGGGAAGACATTAACTCAAGCAATTCCTTCACTAGGTCATGAACTTTGTGAAGAGAACACCCTATACTACAAGGCAAGTAGTAGAGGATGATGAAGTAGGAAATGGGCTCACTTTAGAATTGATTTTCTCACACTTTTTCTCATAGCACCATTAGAGAGAGCAAGCTTTTTCATGGAGCTTGATAATGAAGAAGAAGAAAGAATAATTCATCATATGAATTATTTCTCTCAATAATGTAACCATGGGTGAGTTAAGCTATCATGCTTAACTCATGTAGAGAATTGACCGAGGTATGAGGTTAATGGTTGGGTTAAAGAATATCAAGAGAAATGACAAAAGAGTGGACTTTGTCAAAGTTTCTCCAAGCTTCTTCCAAGCTTGAGAACTTTGACTAAGTCTTTCTCATTTGTTAAATCTTAAGATATAAACAAAACCCTAATTTAACCTAATCATGGTGTAAGTCTCATGCACCCATCTTGCATGTATCATCAACCATGACACTATGCATGTACACAAGCATACATATCACATATGTACAATGTGCACACAAAGTGAGAAAATAAATCTTAAGTGGGCTAATACTAGTTAATGTAATGTAATATATCAAATATATAATTATACATTAAATTATTAAATCAACTCTTGATTTAATAATCCGGTATAACCGACTAATATCATGTGTAACAACTTATCGAATCAACACTGGATCCGATAAACCGGCTATATCACATACAACTGATCAATGTCACAAATCACGAGAATAGAATACAGCATCTCATATTGTATCAATCTCGGTCCCGCACATATCACATATGTGCTCCTACTCCATTTCGCTTGAGCCAGGAAACCCCTGTGTAGGACTCTAAAGACTCGTCAATACGCCGGCAGTAGGTGATGATCATATCAAACACTCACAAGCCGCAAGCGGTCTGCTAAATGTAACGGCCACCCGGGTATTGAGCGATCAGAAGATCAACAAGCAAGCCTGCTCACACTCCTGCGAATCCAATCAGTAACACTACCGTACAGTCCGGTCTCTTCGTCTGATATGTCGCATATCTCGTCTAGGTTGGTAAACATCAGACCCCAGTAACTCGATAAGTCATGTCAATATGAGGCTCATAACGGGTTGAGAAACTACTGATAACACTTACCAGTATATCTCTGAAGCTGCCTTGGCCAAGGACTTCCTGTTATAGCCAATTGAACACAGCGCAACATTAACTCCCTATACCGAGAGAGACGAAACCCCTCCTATCGCTCATTGCCTCCATGTGACTCGGGGTTGTACCCAAAAGCCACCATTTTGCATGCCCTCTTGGACATGGTATGATGGAAATCAAAGCACAGTGGGAATCATACAAGACTCTATAACGATCTCGGGTCTATAGACTAACCTGTACCAGTGTCACCAGAGAACTGCCATCTGACGATAGGTATAATACCATCTGGGAGTTCTCGGCGAGTCCGTCCAGTATACTCAGTCTCTACTGAGCACCCGTATATTGTCTCTGATGCCAAATACCAATGGATATGGGATCATCCATCGCCCATATGCATGGGTCGAGAAGCATACGCTAGTCTACTCTGGTATATAGATGCCCTGTCTCGATACACCTACGACTAGGAACATTTGAAGGATGTACTTTGCGATTACACTGTCCCCACTAGTATGATCTGCATCATAGTCCTGGTAGTCAAGTACTCATCCTAAGGGCTTTATCAACATGTAACATAGAGACAATCAGAGTACATGTTAAGATAAAGAGCAACCAGATAGCATACTATCATGTCGGGCAAGAAAGTCCTCCCTATATATGTCCAAGCATCCACCACAATATATATTGTATGTACAGTAATGGCCTCTAGGGCATACATATCACGAACAATCTCCCACTTGCACTAGGGCCATCTGTTGTAGTATCTCATACCCAACAATCAGCAGTGGTTGAAGTATTTCATACTCAACCATCCTATAAAAGTCTCTACTGGGAATAGGCCTTTGTGAGTGGATCCGCGCTGTTGTCCTCTGTGTCTACTCTCCTAACCTCGATCTCCTTGGAGATTAGCCATCTCCATGATCAGGTGATACTGCCTAAGAATATGTCTGGATCTCTGATGGGACGGGGGTTCCTTGGCCAAAGCCATAACTCCATTGTCACACAATGGTAGGAACGAAGTTCATCTCATGAACTTATATATATCCAGACTGCCTCTTTGGTAGCATCCTTGGTAGCAATGTATTAGCCTTTATCGTCTAGTATGCCACGGTATCTAGCTTGGAACTCTTCCAACATACCCTCCCTCCAACGAGGGAAAAGACAATGCATGTGACTGACATTCAGTCAACCTTACCACCCTGGATCCTATCCAGTGATTCTCCCCAGGATCGATTGATACCGTCTCACTACAACTAGTGAGAATCCTAACATCTAATTAGATCTATCTCATAGATCCATAACCCAGGATTTAGGAGGGATCACCTTGATCCATATGGAGAATCCTTGTGATAAAAGGAGATTGACCGAGCGTAGCATAGGAAACTCCTTTCATATCAAGAGTATGTTATCCACGTACAATATGAGGATCATTACCATACTCCCTACTACCTTGTTGTGTATACAAGGTTCATCTACCATTTTGATGAAGTCAAACTCTTTGACTACCACATCAAAACAGATGTTCCAACTCCGCGATGCCTGCTTTAACCCATAAAGCAACTTGCACACATTTTCGCTGCTCCCACTGTCTACGAAGGCCTCTGGCTGTGTAATTATAGACTCTCTTTTCTAAATCACTATTTAGAAAAGCAGTCATGACACCCAACCGCCAGATATCGTAGTTATGGTATGTAGCAATAGCAAGTAGGATCTGGATGGACTTAAGCATAGTTTTGAATGTCTCAACTTTTCCATGTACACCTAGTAATCTTCTCAAGATATACTTGCTCCTGATGGGGATTTAACCCTTCAGATAAAGCAACCAAAGTCCATACTTTGTTGGTGTATATAGATTCCATCTCAGATCGCTTAGCATCCAGCCATTCTCACAGAGTCCCCACTCCTGATGGCCTGCTCAAAACTAGTTGGGTCATCATCTCATGATGCAATCCTCGCTCCCACTGTCATAGAGAAACCGAAGTACCTCTCAAGTGGATGAGGAAACCTACTAGATTGGCAGAGAGGCTGAGGTTCGTCGGAAGCTATTGAATCCTCCGGGTTTACCAAATCATCAGCTGCAGTTTGGATAGCTGGAACTCCTTCCAGTTCTACCTCATGACCACTAATTTCTTCACAAGAAATTCCCTTTCTCAAAGGTGGCATGCTGAGAAACAAAACAACTTTTGCTCCTCAGAGTGGTAGAAGATATTCCCTTGCGAATGCTTGGGATATCCAACAAACTTCCACAGAACTGACCTTGCTTCGAGTTTGTCCGGATTTTGCTTTTGACATAGGCCGGACAACCCCAAATCTTAACATCCTTAAGAGATGGGCTCTTCCCATACCATATCACATATGGAGTGGTAGGAACCTAATTTGATTGGAACCCTATTCAATAGGTATGCATCTTCACAAGTGCATAAGCCCCAAAAAGAAATAAGCAACTCAGTAGTACTCATCATAGAGCACACCATATCATATAGGGTGCGATTGCTCCGCCCCGATATACCAACATGCTGTGGTGTATACGGAGGAGTAATGCTGAGAGAGAATCTCATTCTCCTTTAGAATAGTCCAGGAATTCCGTGCTCAAGTATTCTCCTCCCTGATCTTATCATAGGACATAATACTTATACCCATTTTGGTTCTCTACTTCTAACTTATATTCTGTGAATATCTCAAAAGGTTCAGACTTGTGTTTCAACAGGAACACATGTGCGAATCTTGAGAGATCATCAGTGAATGTAATAAAGTATAAACAATCGGTGCTGGCATGTGTAGACAGGGGACCTTCATACATCAGCATGTATCAATCCCGAGAGTTCACTAACTCTTTCTCTGTTTCCAATAAACGGAGCTATGGTCATCTTATCTTTGTGACATGACTGGCAAGTTTCACAAGATGTAAATTCAAACTAATTTAAATATGCATCTTTATGTAACTTCAGCTAGTTGGGTCGCATTGATATGACCTAGTCCACAATACCTCAAAAAGGATTCGTTCATTTATGAACTCTTCCTCTTGTGTATGTTCTGTACGTTAAGAACTGTGGTTTGATTTAGAACGTATATGCTTTTAGATAACGTGCCTGAACCTATCAACTCTTGATATAGGAAATGTTCAAAACATTATCCAATAATACAAAATTATATCCTTCTTTACTAATAAAAAGACTGATATGATGTTGTATATCAGGTTCGGTATCTAGTAACATTCGTTCAGAATCAATGTATTTGGTAATACAGGGTGATAACTGCCAACAAACTTGGCTGCAACACTTGCACCATTTCCAACTCTTGAAACTTATCACCCGTTCTCATTTCTCTACCTATCTGTAGCTCATGTAACATATTACATATGTGGGATTCTGATCCGGTATCTCATACCCAGGACGTAAAGGATACTGAGAAACAGTTCTCTGTAATGAACACACCCGAAGATGATGTATCAACATACACTTTCTTCGTTTGGGTGGATGGGAATTCTGGTAATCCCCTATTTCCTGCTCGGTCTTATAACAATTATAAATTGGAGCGGGACCAACGTTCCCTAACGCAGTATAACAAGCGGGTTCGGTCAATACATCCGTATCACTATCTTGATTAAGGCGTGACATGGTCGCTACCAGGAGAGAGAGAGAAGAAAACACTCAGCGTATGCTCTTGCAAGATTAGATTGGTTATTAATACATCTAATCAGGATGTCTCCCACTATTTTTGTCAAATCTTCCTTCAAACCCTAAAAGGAAAGACTAGCCGGGATTAATTACACCCTACAAGTTCATCGATCTTTCAGCCAGGCCAGTGCCGGTACTTTGAGGGAGGTTCCCCATGCTTTCGGACGGATCTAATTAAAATAAACCTCGTTTTGCCAGAGACATAACCACGTTGACACCTTTCTAGACACCTACTTGATCGGCTAATTGTAATGTGTAAAGCTCTCCCAGGAATAACTCTTACTCGCAGTGGGTATCGGGATCCAACTATCTCATAGGAGGTATGCAATCTCATTGCAAATTTCAACACTTGAAATTCCCGATAATATTTTTACCTCTAACCTCCTATGACCATGACAAAGGCCAAAAAACCATAGGATGCTAGTCAAGTTCAACCCGTCATTTCCTGATTGAATTAAACCCACCCGCATGCCCCTTGACAAAAGCCAACAAGGTCGCACGACTACCCTAACTCAATCGCATCATATGCTTATATAGATAAGCAGTAATCAGCTACCGCACACTACGCCTTGACAAAGACCAACAAATGCAGCACGAATACTAAATACTACTTATATGAAATGACGGAGGGCTACGTCAGGTTTTTAAGAAAACCCTTTACGTAATGAACTTGATATCGTTGTAGAATCGAGTGATTTTGAAAAGGAGTGTTTTTTAGGCTTTTACTAGTTTCGGTAAAGAGGTCACTCCCGGTGAAGGGGTCTCGGCTCTTTCCTTATCGAATAAGGTGCAAGATATTTCACAAATACCGTTGTGCAAAGCAAGAACTAGAGGTACCAGTTTTCGAGACAAGTTTCTACAACATCTTTAGGTTTCTTTTATTTCATTAATCTCATTAATGAAGTCCCATCATTTTAAGTTACCTAAACATCACAGATAAATACAACGTACGCTTATGTCATCCGCATTCGTCTTGATGTCCCCTCGTGCACCGTTAGGTTAGGTAACTAACGGTAGAGCGGGCAGTGCTAGCGCGGGTGTAAAATATAAGCAACGTCTATATAATATATCACATATACTATATCCTGTATCTATCTCAACATATCAAATGATCACATCACGGATATCGCAGCAGAAGAACAACATATGAAATATTGGATATACTAGTATTTCCGTGTTTTATTTTAAGCCTGTATAAAACACGGATTTCACGGTCGTGATGAATAGCCAATCCCATACCCCTAGACCCCTACGAGAGCGGCAAGCAACCCTACCAATTCTAGAGTTAGGAGACCCGGTCTCGACTCCTTGAGATGATTTCCCACTGGACTCCAGAACCCGGTTACTTGTGCTCCCCGCTTTGGGTCTATCCTAATGCGGAAAAGTAAATAATATATAATGGTGACATCATCCTCAACCCGGAAGTGCCCCAATAAAAGAATATTACATACAATGAATTTTACATGAATGAAAATAAAAAAACTCTCATTTTCCATAAAACCCCCGGCTATTCAAACACGACGATCCAATATAACATATCCAAGCAACACATAACATCACATGTCATCAACGTAAGTAAATATGCGTATCCCAATTGTCGTTGACATATCACACCAAAATCGGCGATACACCACATATTACACTTACGGTCACAGAAAAAAAGTGAAAAACTACAACAGTTGGAATCCGCAACCTTCTTAGACATCGCATGCCTAACAATTATAAACCCCGCATTTTAGTCTCGATCTCGAAAACACTTTTCAATATCTAGTCGGGCAATTCAATAAGATTCCCGACAACTTGATCGAATGCTAGTCGGAAACTTTAGTAGACGGCCACACCCCCGATGCTGTCGACGAAGTGCACTAAGGTAGAACACCGCTGCCGCGAGCACCCGAACGGATGCTTTTGGCGACGGGGTTCTCCTACAGTCACTTGGTCGGGGCTATGGGGCATGGCTATCTATTAAATTTACCCAGCGAGTATCTGCGTACGTTATGTGATTGCAACGGACTTTTGATCGCATCAAAATCCCTTGGCAACCGATCAACTGAGACTAAACCACTAGATTTATAACATTCAATTTAGTTATCTCATAACTACATGTGGATTCCAAATATTGTATCCCATCACATAATATCCGGACGACGTTAAACTCTTCAATCGATTCATCAAAGTCCCACAATTTCCCGATAGCTCAACATTTGAGCACAGTTTTAGTAATACCCAGAAGATGCCACAGTACTTATGAACCAGCCGTAAAAGGGTCAAACCAACACCTCACATGTGAAACGCTAAACCACCACAAACCCTAGGGTTCAAGTGGCGGTTTTGACGGCCACATAATCGAGTTAAGGTTTCGTTCTTCTAGAGGGTCCAAAGAATCACTTGCATGTTTTTTCCGAATACGTTAAACTTAGAAAAATGGGTTTTGGACATTCGATTTAACTTTTTAATATTGTCTAGACAATATATGAAACACCCGAAACAATATTAAAACTACGAATACGAAACACTCCGAATTGCTTATAGTGTAAAATTACATCACATGCAAAATTAGTAAAAATAAACAACACCTGAAACATCAAAACCAAGTCACTGGAACACAGGCAAAATTTCGGGGGGGGGTGCTCGGTTTTGGCCGATTTGGGACCTATGGTGGCCGGCCCAATTTCCATAGAATGCCCTGAAATTTTGCCAGTGTTCATGATATATCCCATACATCACTCTGTACTTGTTTTAAAAAAATTTTGACAACCTTTAAAAATCGACTGCAAGCAGGTTTTCCGTTTCAAGTTTCGGAGTTGTTTCGGTTTCGTAATCTTAACAAAATCCGTATAAATTTCTAGCATGGCTCTGATACCACTGAAGGGTTACCTATGATGGCAGCAAGGTTTCGGGAGGCATCGTCCATGCCAAATTAAAATTTTGCCGTTTTAGCTAACCCTAACATAGATCGTCTACTAGAAATGTACGGAAAGAGATATGCAAACACTTTGCAATATGTAAAGAGGGCGAGGAATACAACCTTTGCAGACCGGTCTTTCACTTCAAATAGCTCCGTGTAGTAGTCTCCTTCGCTGCGATCGCAAACTCCGGACTCTAGAGAGGCCCCGTTGAAGAAACGAACGTACTTACTTCGAAGACTTCGAGGCCGAAGATGATCTACGTCGGGGAGACAGTAACTCAAGCTATTCCTTCACTAAGTCATGAACTTTGTGAAGAGAACACCCCATACTACATGGCAAGTAGTAGAGGATGATGAAATAGGAAGTGGGCTCACTTTAGAATTTATTTTCTCACACTTTTTCTCATAGCACCATTAGAGCTAGCAAGCTTTTTCATGGAGCTTGATGATGAAGAAGAAGAAAGAATAATTCATCATATGAATTATTTCTCTCAATAATGTAACCATGGGTGAGTTAAGCTATCATGCTTAACTCATGTAGAGAATTGACCAAGGTATGAGGTTAATGGTTGGGTTAAAGAATATCAAGAGAAATGACAAAAGAGTGGACTTTGTCAAAGTTTCTCCAAGCTTCTTCCAAGCTTGAGAACTTTGACTAAGTCTTTCTCATTTGTTAAATCTTAAGATATAAACAAAACCCTAATTTAACCTAATCATGGAATAAGTCTCATACACTCATCTTGCATGTATCATCAACCATGACACTATGCATGTACAAAAACATACATATCACATATGTACAATGTGCACACAAAGTGAGAAAATAAATCTTAAGTGAGCTAATACTAGTTAATGTAATATAATATATCAAATATATAATTATACATTAAATTATTAAATCAACTCTTGATTTAATAATCCGGTTATAACCGACTAATATCATGTGTAATAACTTATCGAATCAACACTTGATCCGATAATCCGGCTATATCACATACAACCGATCAATATCACAAATCACGAAAATAGAATACGGTATCTCATATCGTATCAATCTCGGTCTCGCACATATCACATATGTGCTCCTACTCCATTTCGCTTGAGCCAGGAAACCCCTGTGTATGACTCTAAAGACTCGTCAACCGGCAGTAGGTGATGATCATATCAAACACCCACAAGCCGCAAGCAGTCAGCTAAACGTAACGGCCACCCGGATATTGAGCGATCAGAAGATCAACAAGCAAGCCTTCTCACACTCCTGCGAATCCAATCAGTAACACTACCGTACAGTCCGGTCTCTTCGTCTGATATGTCGCATATCTCGTCTAGGGGTAGTAAACATCAGACCCCAGTAACTCGATAAGTCGTGTCGATATGAGGCTCATAACGGGTCGAGAAACTACTGATAACACTTACCAGTATATCTCTGAAGCTGCCTTGGCCAAGGACTTCCTGTTATAGCCAATCGAACACAGCGCAACATCAACTCCCTATACCGGGAGAGACGAAACCCCTCCTATCGCTCATTGCCTCCATGTGACTCGGGACTGTACCCAAAAGCCACCGTTTTGCAGGCGATATGATGGAAATCAAAGCACAGTGGGAATCACACAAGACTCTTTGACGATCTCGGGTCTACAGACTAACCTGTACCAGTGTCACCAGAGAACTGCCATTTGACGATAGGTATAATACCATCTGCGAGTTCTCGGTGAGTCTGTCCAGTGTACTGATTGTTAGTGATTCTGCGTGTTCAAGTTTTAGTTAAATACCGCAATCAAGACGGTTTCGCTTGTAGCTAGCCGGTTGAGTACGGGTCGTCCGCAGGGAGATGGGAGTCTTTTTCAATGTGTTTTAACGAGTTAAGTCCGGTTTTTCAGATTTTGTTGTGGTTATCTAAGTGTTGAGTTGATATTTAAAGAGAGCTTGTTAGGGTTAGGATTAGGTTAGTTTGAGTTAGGAGTCTCCACATCTTTCGTTGCCCCTCTTAATATCGGTGTTACGGTAATCGGCAACAACGGGGATTAGCACGACTAGGAAGGAACTTGCGGGTATAAGCTAGGCTTTCCAACGCATAGTCCTTCCTTTTGGTGCTTGTCCGTCCGTTCTTGGCTCTTAGCCATAACCTCCGGTTAATTCAACCACAACCGGTCTCACTACGGACTCACCGCTATCATGTAGGATAGGGTGCCGTAAGGAGCGGATTGTGGTTCAATTAACGGGAGTCGAATTAAGCTGTTGGGCAAGAAAAGAGTGAGAGAGATTTCCTTCTCTCAAACTTCCCTTATCCTACCCTAACAAGTATGAACTACTCACACATCATGATACGGCAAAATAAAACAAAACAAAAGAGGGAGATAGAAAGAAAGAGATTAGAAGATAACGACTAGCTATTTACGACCTCACCTTGGCGAGGATCGAGCGTAAGCATCATGGTCGTTTTAAGGATAAAGAAAAAGAGAGAAGAAAGAAACACAAGAAATAACAACAACTAGTTAACAAATTAAAATTACAACACTTAACAAGATAATGAGACAAGCATGATAATAAACGGTTCTTCTTTATTCATCACTCTTCACTCACAAGCTCACTACAAGTTTAATGGAGAAGAGGTGAGAAGAGGAAGAAGAAACACAACTAAACCTAGCAAAATGAAAATACAAGAATGGACCCTTTCCTTCACAAAGTTCTGGGCTATTTATAGGCTGGAGAATGGAAATCTAGGGCAACCACCAGAACACATATGAAATGACCAAAATACCCCCCAAAGCCCATACTCTGACTCCACAGTATGGCCGCGGATCCGCGGCCTAAGCCTCCCTATGCCGCGGATCCGCGGCAATCTGGTGGAGTTAGGGCATGGGATTTTTTGTGCTTTCCTGGTTTGCTGTGTACTTTATTCTGGCATATGTATTTTCTCAAATTGTCTTCATGATTTTTCCAGAATTTCTGTTGAGGGAAAGGTGGACTGTTGTGGATGTTTTTGTCATGATTGCCTCGAGCTCCGCGTAGATTTCTTGGATCTTGTGCTGCCATTGAGCCTTGTGCATGAAAACGACATTGATTTGACATTTTGTCTTCCTAAACTGGTATCTGGCAACATACGGATGAAGAGCGGAGACCGTGTTTTATCTGTGGTTGGCAGGAACCCGGATTTTGTCGTGTTTTCCATGAATTTCACCGTTTTAGAACCGAGAACCTGTATCCTGCAATTGACTAGCAAACACGGCTCAAGAGTATCTACCGATATGCAATGTGATAAAAATTGGGCGGTATAAAAATGCAAAAATCTGATATGAACAAATACCCCCAAACTTATCATTTGCTCCTCCCGAGCAAAGCCAATTTATTCACAAAAAATTTCCTACCCTCACTTTCGCAGGGAACGCGATTGCACTGAGCATGTGCAATAAGCCGTTAAACCTCTAGGTGTCCCTAGTAGGAGGAGTGTTGTCTCCTGAGGGTTTTCAGCGGATACTACCTACAAAATCCGGTCAAGTTGGTTTTGTAAAATAACTAAGATTCAAACCCTACAGTTTTGTTTTAGAAAATAACAATTCTATAATCCTAAGTCTAGACCATCGAACCTTTATTTTTCACACCTCGCTTCTTATTTAACTACAGATTTTTTATGTCTTTACGTGCAGTGCAAATAGTGTCGTTAAGTTCCAGAAGGATCGATTAAAGTCATCATGTCGCACAATAAAGCCCAGATAACAATTTTAAAAGGATCACATAAGTTTTATAAAGAGTTAAGCATTTTTCAAGTTTCGTTTTCCAGTAAGGTTTCAACTTCAGAATTTCTATCTTCCTTAACAGGAAACTAAGTCGTATTCTTCACTCCACCTTTTTCTTGTTTTCATTTCATACACACCTCTGTGAACGTGCAATAGTCTTTATCACAGAATAAAACCTTCATATCTCTGCTAAAATTTTTTTTATAAAAGCCTGTCTTTTATCAAGATTATTCTCACACAAAGAACCGTTAGGAATTTTAACTCGGAGAGAACACTTGCTTGACTTTGTTTTAATCTGGACTTTCTAGGCTTCTTAGCGAGCTTTGGGCCAATGCACCCAAACCAGTTGGTTTTAGGGCATTAGGTGTAGAAACACCCCAGCGGACTTAATTACTCAAGTTACCTAGGTCCAAAAACAAAAGACAGTTTGGCGTGAAAATCAGATGATTTGATACGAACGGAGATATAACCGGCAGTTCAAATATTTTTTTGGATAAAAGACGTGTTTAGTGGGTTCGGTGTGTAATCATTCCAATCAAGTTTCAGATGGGTTATTTTTCAGACTTAGTTCCAATTATGGCATCAATAACATTCCTTCATATTCGCTTTACTTCATAAACTATTCTTGACATTACTTATTTCAGAACAAATCTATTTGATCCTCAGAAAATCATTTATCTGTTTAAAAGTTTTTAAACATAAAAGACTTGTCATCTAATTCCCAAAAACTCACGACACGTGTAGTGTGATGTAAAGACGTATATCATCTATAGTTAACTTCAAAGGAGAGTTATCTTTCAGGTTTTCAAAATCTAAACATAAGATTTAGTTATTCCTATTTTTTCCAACAAAAACCGTCGAAATGTTGAATCAGAGTTCTTCCACAAGCTAACTTGACAAAAAAGTTTTTCTATTTTTTTAGAAAATTTTCAGATTTTTATGGATTTTATGGATTTTAATATGCAGATGCAAAATATACATATGAATGCGAAGGTAAGAAATGCGTACCGAGCGTACCCCCAAACTTAAACTGGACAGTGTCCTCACTGTCATTGCATGAAGAGATCATTTGAAGGGTCAAAATTGTCGGTTAGCGATACACAATTTTTTTTTGTTTTTGTTTTTAAAGAAAAGAAAAAGAATATACACAAGTATATACAAAATGGTTTATACAGACCCCCAAACTTATTTGGAACAGTGTCCACTGTTCTTGGCTGGATAACCGAAGTTTGGAGGTAGGCAGAGGAAGATTAGGCAGGGTAAACCGGCTCCTGTAGGAACAGGAGCTCCTCTGTTGGTTCGGCGCTAAGGTACGGTTTGCATCGGTGTCCGTTTACTTTGAAAAGTGAACCGTCCTTTGGATTTTCCAAATCCACAGCGCCCTGCGGATACACATTCCGCACAAAATACGGCCCTTTCCAGCAAGATCTGAGCTTTCCAGGATGGAAGTAAAGTCGGGTGTCGTAAAGCAGTACCTGTTGACCATGTACGAAGGTTTTGCGCAAAAGGTGTTTATCGTGAAACACCTTCGTTCGATTCTTAACGACAACCGCGTTATCGTAAGCCTCATCCCTAAGCTCACTTAGTTCGTTCAACTGCAGCTTCCGATGGCTGCCCGCATCCTCGAGAGACAGATTCAGCTCCTTTATCGCCCAAAATGCGCGATGCTCTATTTCGACAGGTAGGTGGCAGGCTTTTCCGTACACAAGCCGATAGGGAGACATGCCAAGGTCGGTCTTATAAGCGGTTCGAAAAGCCCAAAGGGCATCAGTGAGTTTCAGCGACCAATCCTTACGGTTCTTTGAAACCGTCTTCTCCAGTATCTGCTTGATTTGCCGATTTGAAACTTCGGCCTGCCCGCAGGTTTGGGGATGGTAGGGCGTAGAGTGCTTATGATTAATGGAGTATTTCCGCATCAAGGCCTCGAAAGTCTTGTTGCAGAAATGACTCTCATTATCGCTAATGATCGCTCGGGGGTGCCCAAAACGAGAGAAAATGTTTTCTTTAAGGAACCTAACGACAACCTTGTTGTCGTTAGTTCGGCTGGGCACAGCCTCGACCCATTTAGAGACGTAATCAACAGCGAGAAGGATGTACAAGTTCCCGAAAGAGCTGGGAAACGGCCCCATGAAATCTATCCCCCAAACATCGAAAATCTCCACAACCAAGATCGGTTGGAGCGGCATCTCGTTCCTCCGGGATATCCGGCCCATGTGTTGGCACCGGGAGCAAGTCTTGCAATAGTCGTGAGCGTCTTTGAAGAGGTGTGGCCAGTAGAAACCACATTGCAAGATCTTCTCAGCTGTCTTTCTGGGCCCAAAATGCCCGCCACACGCTTGATCGTGGCAAAATGACAGCACACTCTTGAATTCCTCATCAGGGACACACCGACGAATAATCTGGTCGGGACAGTACTTGAACAAGTAGGGTTCGTCCCAGTAAAAGTGTTTTACTTGGGATAAGAAGCGAAGTCTGTCCTGACTCGACCATTCAGTCGGGAGTAATCCTGTGGCCAAATAGTTCACAATATCTGCGAACCAGGGTTCGCACGATACTGTCAAGAGCTGTTCATCCGGGAAAACGTCGTTGATCGGAATTGGAAGCGAAGGCGAAGAAGGAAGTCGTGAGAGATGGTCGGCAACTACGTTTTCACATCCTCGTTTGTCCTTAATGACAAGGTCAAACTCTTGAAGCAAGAGGATCCAACGTATTAACCGAGATTTTGCATCTTTCTTCGCAAAAAGATGGCGCAGAGCAGAATGGTCCGTGTAGACAATGACTGGAGAGCCGATGAGGTAGGGCCTGAACTTTTCTAAAGCAAATACAACAGCTAAGAATTCCTTCTCAGTTGTTGTATAATTGAGTTGGGCGTCGTTCAGGGTTCGGCTCGCATAATAGATTACGTGCGGCATCTTGTTGATGTGTTGTCCAAGGACAGCACCAATGGCAAAGTCGGATGCATCGCACATAATCTCAAATGGGTGCGTCCAGTCAGGTGAAGAAAGAACGGGAGCAGAAGTGAGTGAGCGTTTTAGTGACTCGAAGGCAGTCACACAGCTCGAGTTGAAGTCGAATGGCGTGTCCTTGGCCAGCAAAAGAGTCAAGGGCCTAGCAATCTTGCTAAAGTCCTTGATGAACCGTCTATAGAAACCGGCATGGCCAAGGAAGGCTCGGATATCTCTGACGCATCGGGGAGGAGGCAGATTGGAAATGACCTCAATCTTTGCTTTGTCAACCTCTATGCCATTTTGCGAGATGATATGTCCTAAGACAATACCTTCGCGCACCATGAAGTGGCATTTCTCCCAGTTCAAAGTGAGATTCTTGTCCTTACATCGGGTAAGGGCAGCGTCAAGATGCAGCAAACACTCGTTGAAGGAATCGCCAAAGATGGAGAAATCATCCATGAAAATCTCCAGAAATTTTTCCACCATGTCTGAGAAGATACCCATCATACACCGCTGGAAGGTAGCGGGCGCATTGCATAACCCAAAGGGCATGCGACGATATGCAAACGTGCCGAAAGGACAAGTGAAAGTGGTCTTGTCCTGGTCTTTTTCGGCGATGGGAATTTGATTATAGCCGGAGTAGCCATCAAGAAAGCAGTAGTACTCGTGTCCGGCCAATCGTTCAAGCATCTGGTCAATGAAAGGTAGCGGAAAGTGGTCTTTCCGCGTTGCGGCATTGAGTTTTTTGTAATCAATGCATACTCGCCACCCAGTTTGGGTGCGAGTAGGGATTAACTCGTTCGCCTCGTTGGTTATGACCGTGATGCCCGACTTCTTGGGGACAACATGAATGGGGCTAACCCACTGGCTATCAGAGATAGGGTAAATGATACCACTATCTAGACATTTTACGATCTCCTTCTTCACAGCCTCTTTCATGACTGGATTGAGACGTCTTTGTGGATTCCGGGCTGGTTTGGCATCATCCATCAGATGAATGTGATGCTCAACGATCAGGGGACTAATCCCCTTGATGTCCGCCATGGACCAGCCAAAAGCTTGCCTGTTGCTGTGCAAGACCGCGAGAAGGGCTTTCTCTTGCTCGGGAGCTAGAAAAGCCGAGATGATGACAGGGAGGGTCTCGTTCTCACCTAAGTAAGCGTACTTAAGGTGAGACGGCAAAGGCTTGAGTTCGAGCGTTGGAGGTGAAACGATGGAAGGCAAGATTGGTGCAAAGGTCTCGAACTCAAAGGACTCCAGCAAAGGTTCAAAACGAGTGTAAGCGACCGAGTCGGATGGTTCAGGTAACTCATCCGGAAATTCGAAGGATTCAAACTCGGGTTGTACGCGGCTAAGATCGTTTGAAAATGTGAAACACTCGTAGTCGTTGTCGGGCGCAGAAACAGCAGCAGGTTTGAAGAGAAACGCACTAGTGGCGTCAAGATTATCGTGATCAAACAGAAACTCCTCGAATTCACACTCTTCTGGGGTGATCTCCTGGATCGAGCAGATGTCCAGTATATGAGCATTAGGTTCGGCGGGCTGATTCCCCAACCTAAAAATGTTGAGTTCAATCGTCATATTTCCAAAAGAGAGGTTCATCGAACCATTGCGACAATTGATCACAGCATTTGAGGTTGCGAGAAATGGGCGACCGAGTATCACCGGAATTTGATTCCGGGGGTTAGCTACAGGCTGTGTATCTAAGACAATGAAGTCAACGGGGAATATGAAGTCCCCGACTTTTATTAACACATCCTCTAGCTCACCCCTAGGATGGGTGATCGATCGGTCGGCCATTTGGAGAGTGTAGTGCGTGGGTTTCAGCTCTCCGACGCCTAATTGCTCGTATACTGAATACGGAAGCAGGTTAACACTGGCACCAAGATCTAATAGTGCGCGGTTGATGTTCTTATCCCCAATAGTAATTGAAATCGTAGGACAGCCAGGGTCCTTCAGATTTTGTGGTAAAGATTGGGTAAGGGCATCACTCACAGCACTAGCCAAGAAAACTTTCTTGGGTACCTGAGACTTCCTCTTTTTCGTGCACAAGTCCTTTAAGATTTTCGCGTAGGACGGGACTTGTTGGACAGCATCTAAAAGAGGAATGTTAATGTTAACCTGCTTAAATAACTCCAGAATCTTCTCCATTTAAGGATTTTGTTTATTAGACCTCAACCTGTTTGGAAATGGAACATTTTGAAAATTGGTTGAGTCTAATGCTGGAGGAGGAGATTGTGGAGTTGGAACGGATCCCAGAATAGGTGTCTTCGTGGAGTGAGAAGTGGGTCCGTTCAGAGCAGAAGAAGAGGGAGGGGAGCCTTGTGAAGAACGGAGAATAGGCTCAGAAGACGAAGAAGAAGAAGAAGAAGAAGAAGAAGCGGCCGGGGTGTCATCGTTGATCCGTTTGCCAATGTTGTTTTGCAGCATCCTCCCCGATCTCAGTGTGGTCACGGCACTCATATTATGGTTTTGTTGTTCAAGAGCAACATGTGCATTATGTGGGTGACCGGGATTTGGAAGTGGCTGGGACGGGAGCTTCCCCTTTTCTCGCTCGCTTAAGGCCGCGTTCAGCTGTGCAATCTGGGCCTCGATGGTTTTGATGCTTTGCCCGTGTGCGGCAGTGTGTTGCACTAAAGATTGAATGGAAGACTGAATGTTGGCGGTGGATTGAGTCGATTGTTTAACAAACGCCTCCAGACTTCGTTCGAGCGAGGAAACCTTATCGTTGTTTGACGGAACAAAGTTGTTTGGTGGAAAAGAATTGTTGGGTGCAAAGTTGTTCGTCTGATTTTGGAAAGGTTGGGGTTGGAAGGGCTGCTGAAATTGATGTTGAGTTTGTTGTTGCGCTTGTGGTTGCGGCGGAGGGGCCCTTTGGAAATTGTTGCCTTGGAATTGATTCTGATTCTGATTCCAGGCGAAATTGGGGTGGTTCCTCCAACCGGGATTGTAGGTGGAAGAGTATGGATCATTCCTCGGTCTTTGCTGGAATGCAGCATTAACCTGATCCTGTCCTTGCGAGGGTGGATTGTAAGGACACTCTTCGGTCAAGTGGGAAGGATCGGAACAACAAGCGCAAATGGTACGAAGGGGGAGAACAGGGGCAGGAGCAGGAGCAGAAAATTTGCTCTCTATCGCTTCAAGTTTTCTTGTTATTGCAGCCATTTCAGCTTTCATCGCAATAGAGACATCAAGTTGGTGGATTCCTACCCTAGACTGACCGGTAGAAGTGGAGGTAGAAGAAGAAGACGTCGGTCTGGTGCTCTCCCATTGTAGCGTTTGCTCCGCAAGGTCGTCAAAGAATTGCCACGCTTCCTCGTCAGATTTCGATAGGAAGTGGCCTTGACAGATGGTTTCCAACAACTGCTTCGTTGCTGGGTTCAGTCCCTCGTATAAGGTTTGGCAAAGTTGCCATTTCTCTATACCGTGGTGAGGACACTGAACAAGAAGGTCTTTGTATCGGTCAAAGCACTTCCAGAAGGGTTCAGAAGGAAGCTGGGAGAATTGGTTGATTTCATTTCGAATCCCTGCGGTTTTATGATTCGGATAGAATTTTTTTAGAAACGCTTTAACAAACTCGTCCCAGCTGGTTATGGAATGGGACGCGGTGCTATACAGCCATTTTTCAGCAAGATCGCATAAAGTGAACGGAATGACCCGTAGACGTATAGCATCGTCCGACAGCTGCGTGGTTTTCATCATGGCACAGACGTTTTGAAATTTGTTGATGAAGATATAGGCATCTTCAGATTCAAGCCCATGAAAACGTGGAAGCATGTTGATGAAGTGGGGCTTAATTTCAAAGTTGTCCCCATTGGCCGGAGGAAGGGAAAGGCAGGTGGGAAGTGCAGAACGGGTGGGATAGAAACGATCCTGGAGCGCGATTCGCTGCGGCGCTACAACAGGCGGTGGTGGTGGGATATTGGTCTCCGTAGGAGGTGGAGCCAATCCAGGGGTTGTCAAAGAGATGTTCGGATTAAATCCCGACATCGCGGAAGAAGAGGTTGGTGAAGGTGAAGGTGAAGATGTATGAACAGAATTCCGGTCAACGTCGGAGTTGGCCGGCAAAGGAAGGGGTGAAAGAGGAGTGGACGGAGTATCGACTTCGGAGTCGATCGCGTAGTCGGTAGCGACTAACGTAACGCGGACTAGACAGGCGCTAGTGTCCCGAGTCCAAGCGGACATACACTAAACGAGTTTAGTATAGTCAAAGCGGAGAAGGTGAGGGTAAGAAAACGTCAATGGAGAAAGGCGATGGGTGGTGGGTGAAAATGGATTTGGCGACAAAGGGCAAGTTTTTATAAAAGTTTTTGATTTTTTTTCTTTTTTTTTTTTTGTTTTTAGAAAGAGATTTACAGAAATATGTACGGATATACGGCTTAAGTAATCACAAACAAGATATGCACAATCACACCTGGATCTAGGGTAACCTAGGTCTACTAGACTTGCTCCTGAACTTGATTGTCGAAGTTAAACAGTGTCGAGAAATGGGCTTAAAAATACATTGATCACGAGGCCAGGTAAATGCAGAGATAAGGGGAGGTTGTCCAACGCTTTCGCGAAGTTCCTTAATTAAATAACCCTTTCTCTTTTGGCGGTTGCGCCGTTAACACTTTCCTAGACACCCCGTAAACAATATACCGTTAAGCGAGGTTCTAAACACGGTTTATCTTCTCCTAATGAGCGCGAAGTCCTTAGGGCTGAAGTCTAGTATTTTTTTAATTTACAATGGACAATGCATATGCTTTTGTGATTTTTGGGGTCCTGGGAAGGGTGATGAAATCCCCACCCAATCTGGATTGGTTTCAAGCCCCTTAAGTCCGTATTAAGAAATGCAAAGCAGTAACAAATCAACTGCAAACAATTTTTTATTTGCGGCGCAAAGAATCCTGCACAAGAACAGTTTATTGGAGGGGGGAGAAGAATTTGCGCAAAGAAGGCTGCAGAAAACACAATTCAGTGGAGTCCAGAGGAGTGGAGAGGAGAACAGGGACTTACAGAGAGATTTTGGCAGCCCAAAGGCACCAAGTGGCCGCGGATCCACGGCCTAAGCCTTCTATTGCCGCGGTTCCGCGGCAGGAACAGTGAGTTGGGCTTCTGGGTTTTTGGTGTGAGCTCCTGTGTTTGTCCTCTGCTTGTATGGATCTTCTGAATTTTTATTTGCTTACTGTACCTGCTCCAGATCTTGACAGTAGACCGTTTGTTCCGTTTTGATCCGTCGCGGTGTAGCCGCGAAATGTGGGTCTATCTTCCCACGTCTTTGGCACTGTACTTGAACTCCGTCTTATCTGACGTCTTTGGCGCCGATCTTGAACTTCGTATTTTCCTGCACACTTGCACAAAAGCTAATCAAAAACAACAAGATGGTTTTTTTTTTTTACAATGTATATTTTTTTTTGTTTTGTTTTTCGGTTATATTCACAAGTTAACCCGAAATTACACAAGGAAATAAACTACCGTCTCCCCGGCAACGGCGCCATTTGATTGTTAGCGATTCTGCGTGTTCAAGTTTTAGTTAAATACCGCAATCAAGACGGTTTCGCTTGTAGCTAGCCGGTTGAGTACGGGTCGTCCGCAGGGAGATGGGAGTCTTTTTCAATGTGTTTTAACGAGTTAAGTCCGGTTTTTCAGATTTTGTTGTGGTTATCTAAGTGTTGAGTTGATATTTAAAGAGAGCTTGTTAGGATTAGGATTAGGTTAGTTTGAGTTAGGAGTCTCCACATCTTTCGTTGCCCCTCTTAATATCGGTGTTACGGTAATCGGCAACAACGGGGATTAGCACGACTAGGAAGGAACTTGCGGGTATAAGCTAGGCTTTCCAACGCATAGTCCTTCCTTTTGGTGCTTGTCTGTCCGTTCTTGGCTCTTAGCCATAACCTCCGGTTAATTCAACCACAACCGGTCTCACTACGGACTCACCGCTATCATGTAGGATAGGGTGCCGTAAGGAGCGGATTGTGGTTCAATTAACGGGAGTCGAATTAAGCTGTTGGGCAAGGAAAGAGTGAGAGAGATTTCCTTCTCTCAAACTTCCCTTATCCTACCCTAACAAGTATGAACTACTCACACATCATGATACGGCAAAATAAAACAAAACAAAAGAGGGAGATAGAAAGAAAGAGATTAGAAGATAACGACTAGCTATTTGCGACCTCACCTTGGCGAGGATCGAGCGTAAGCATCATGGTCGTTTTAAGGATAAAGAAAAAGAGAGAAGAAAGAAACACAAGAAATAACAACAACTAGTTAACAAATTAAAATTACAACACTTAACAAGATAATGAGACAAGCATGATAATAAACGGTTCTTCTTTATTCATCACTCTTCACTCACAAGCTCACTACAAGTTTAATGGAGAAGAGGTGAGAAGAGGAAGAAGAAACACAACTAAACCTAGCAAAATGAAAATACAAGAATGGACCCTTTCCTTCACAAAGTTCTGGGCTATTTATAGGCTGGAGAATGGAAATCTAGGGCAACCACCAGAACACATATGAAATGACCAAAATACCCCCCAAAGCCCATACTCTGAATCCACAGTATGGCCGCGGATCCGCGGCCTAAGCCTCCCTATGCCGCAGATCCGCGGCAATCTGGTGGAGTTAGGGCATGGGATTTTTTGTGCTTTCCTGGTTTGCTGTGTACTTTATTCTGGCATATGTATTTTCTCAAATTGTCTTCACGATTTTTCCAGAATTTCTGTTGAGGGAAAGGTGGACTTTTGTGGATGTTTTTGTCATGATTGCCTCGAGCTCCGCGTAGATTTCTTAGATCTTGTGCTGCCATTGAGCCTTGTGCATGAAAACGACATTGATTTGATATTTTGTCTTCCTAAACTGGTATCTGGCAACATACGGATGAAGAGCGGAGACCGTGTTTTATCTGTGGTTGGCAGGAACCCGGATTTTGTCGTGTTTTCCATGAATTTCACCGTTTTAGAACCGAGAACCTGTATCCTGCAATTGACTAGCAAACACGGCTCAAGAGTATCTACCGATATGCAATGTGATAAAAATTGGACGGTATAAAAATGCAAAAATCTGATATGAACATGTACTCAGTCTCCACTGAGCACCCGTATACTGTCTCTGATGTCAAACACCAATGGATATGGGATCATCCATCGCCCATCTGCATGGGTCGAGAAGCATACGCTAGTCTACTCTGGTATATCGATGCCCTGTCTCGATACACCTACGACTAGGAACATTTGAAGGATGTACTTTGCGACTACACTGTCCCCACTAGTATGATCTGCATCATAGCCCTGGTAGTCAAGTACTCATCCTAAGGGCTTTATCAACATGTAATATAGAGACAATCAGAGTACATGTTAAGATAAAGAACAACCAGATAGCATACTATCATATCGAGCAAGAAAGTCCTCCCTATATATGTCCAAGCATCCACTACAATATACATCGTATGTACAGTAATGGCCTCTAGGGCATACATATCACTAACATGCTCCAGCTTCGCCTTCGTAGTGCTCTCCATAGGTGATGGAGATCTCTTCAGCACGGCGGTCGGAGAGTTCTTGCGCACCCTCCTGAGTGGTTCAAAGGTGTTCCCGATTGGAACAGCAGCGTCGACTTCTACCATTGGAGCTGGCGGAGTCAATCCTGATGGGGAATTACCCCAGCTTTCCTCACTCTGCGTCAGTGGCGACGTCGAGCATGTCGTGCGGCCGGGATCACCTCCGCTGTTGGTTGAGCTTCCTCATGCCCCCTATTTTGAGGAGAGACTATTATTGGCGCTAGCCTGTCGAAGACTGACCTTCGTTGAGAAAGGATAGTCAGTCTTGCGAAGACCAACTTTCGAACAGGGGAAATAGCCTTCATGACTTTGTCTGGAATAGGAGCTAAAACGGCCAGTCTTGTGAAGACCTACCCCTTAGCAGAAGAAGTCGCCTTGGTGACTTCAGGAGTAGGAATGGCTATCCGCTTCGGGATAACGCCTTCTGGCATTGCGGGCTTCTTCACGGGCCTGTTGGAGCTTTGGCCCAGTCTATTGAAAATTGAGGCGGTGGACTTGGACGACCCGTTGAGAGGGGCCGCAGTAGTTGCAAGCCGATCAAAGACCGACTTCTTTGGAGCTTCTTGCGATGGTACAGGAGCGCTGAAGCTCGTTGGCGGGATCATGGTCCCGAAGAATAGCCCAGTGGTGGCTTGGGTCACCTGTTCCACCGGCATTGTGAAAAGGGAGGCCGCTTAGGGCCCGTAGGTTACTCCTCCAGATGAGGCGGTACGGGAGTTGCAGTTGCAGTTGGAGCAGTTAGAGGCCATTGATGTTCTTTTTTCTGCACGGAGCAAGATACCAAATCTTAGTACTTCACATCCAAAGGTAACCATGTCAAACCGCGATTTGTTCGTGATATACGACACACGAAGTGTGGAGTGAAAAGAGGAAAATGTCCCACTAGGCGTGCCAAAATCTGTTCTTCGCCGAAAGATGGGACCGGGACGTTGGGATGTCTGTCCTGAATTTCGAGGGCAGATGTTATTTGGTGCTATCCGTCCACCTCTCCGAAGATGCCAAGTTGATTTATGGCACCATGTATCGAAGGTTTAAACGGATGCGGCCGATGTAGCAGACTTCGTCAGATTCCCCCTCATTTGAGGGGTTTTTAATTGTGGGGACGCTCTTCCCTGCAGACGCAAGCCCCTGCAGTTAATTACGCTACCGCATCGCGGTAACCACTTTCTCCTTCTCCAGATGGTCACTTCGTGTCGTGTGTGTTTGTTTTGTTTTTGGTTGCCCGTGGATTGTATACGGAGACTAATTTATGTTGTCGCCCGTAGGGTATGGATTGGTCCAAATCCGTATCTTCTTAGATTTGGGTTTGGAGTTGGGTTTAAGGATACGTTAGTCTCATTTGAGACTAAGATCAACTTAAACGTTTGTTAAGGATACGTTAGTCTAATTTTAGACTAAGATCAACTTAACGGGATCATTTAGATCCAACAAAAAGAGCATTTGGGCTCTATTGTTTTAGTTTAGGGACTTTGCAGTCCATTAGTTTAAGGACATTACGGCCCATGGTTAAGGACATCATAGTCCATGGGCTTAAGGACCCCACGGTCCAAGGTTAAGGACATCATAGTCCATGGGTTTAAGGACCCCACAGTCCAAGGTTAAGGACATCATAGTCCATGAGTTTAAGGACCCCACAGTCCTTAGCATGTCTAGCTGTCGGGACCCATCACCTCTCTGAAGACGTTGAAGGATTACAACGACAAATATCAGAGGAGTGAAGAGATGTACCCTTGAACCAATATTGGTTGGGATATGTAGTCCAATTTGGGACTAAGATCAAGGATTTATGAGCATATGGGCTCAATTAATCTGAAGTAGGGTTCTGTGGCCACTTTAGGCTTGGCCCGTTTAGTTAAAATGATAAAAAGTTAACAATGCTAAGCATTGGTTTGGGTTCTAACAATCTTTTTGTCTTTTATTGAATGCTAAGCATTCATCATAGCTCTGGGCTTTATTTATAGAACAATTTATGTTCTTTTAGCACACATGTGAGGAGCATGTGGCGCGCTTGGCGCTTTGCGCCGATCAAAGAGCGCAGAGCACTTCTGCTGAGTAGCACACACGTGAGGAGCACGTGGCGCGCTTGGCGCTGTGTGCCAGATTTGGAGCGCTAAGGCGCTTCTGCTGAGTAGCGCACACATGAAGAGCATGTGGCGTGCTTGGCGCTAAGCGCCAGTCAATGAGCGCAGAGCGCTTCTTGTGATGTAGCGCACACGTGAGGAGCACGTGGCGCGCTTGGCGCTGAGCGCCAGTCCAAAGAGCGCAAAGCACTTCTGTCCAAGTAGCGCACACGTGGGAAGCACATGGCGCGCTTGGCGTTGAGCGCCGGTTCAAAGAGCGCAATGCGCTTCTGTTCAAGTTTGGAGCGCTAAGGCTCTGCAGCGCTATGCGTTAGATTTGGAACGCTGAGGCGCTCTTCTTTAATTGGAGCACTAAGGCTCTTTTTAGGCAGTTTTGCGTCCTGAGAATTAAATTCTCTATAAGAGACTTTGTCTCATGGATTTAAGAACGAAGTTCTTATTTTTTATAGGAGATATTTCAATCTCTTATGTTTTTGGTGAAAGGCTTTGCCTTTATGAATTTATGATCCTGAGAGAGTTGAATTATTCTCCCCCCCTCCCCTTTTATAATGAAATACTATGATCTCTGAAAGACAATGTGTCTTATAGATCTATGATCTGAAGAAAGTTAAATTCTTCCCCTTATTTTTATGATGAGATACTTTGATCTTTATTGTGAAAGACCTTGGTCTTATAGATCTATGATCTTAGAAAAAGAAGTAAATTCTTCTTTTTATATGAGACGATTTCGTCTTTGTATTCTTCTTTCTTTTTACCTTGAAGAAAGTTTTCTTCTTCCGAGAGCCTGCTCTTTGTCTTTGAATTTCTCAAAGTTTATGGGGGAATTCCTCTATTTGTCTATGTATATATCCCAGACTTGAAGTCTTAGGGCCTTTATATAGTGAAGGCTGATTTGTTCAATCGGTTAAGGAGATCTTTTTTCTCTAATTGATTTGGGGATTTCCCCATCGTTGGATCTTTGATCCAAAGGCTTCTGATTTACAGAAGGCAATCTTCTTGTTTTTAACAAGATTGGAAAATCTTTTCCCATATAGAATTTATTCTGTATTCTGGTGATTTTTAATCACCTTTGGATCATTGATCCAACGGTGCTCTGATTTACAGAGCACAATCTTTTTGTTTGGAAAGATTTTAAGGAATCTTTTCTTAACAAAATTTTATTCTGGTCAATTGATGATTTTTAATCATGTTCCTTGGATCTTTGATCCAACGGTAGAGAACATTTAGTTCTAGCGCTAGCGCACTTGTGCTTTGCACATGAGCGCTGCTTCAGAGCGCTGGCGCTCTTTGCGCTAGCGCACCCGTGCTTTGCACACGAGCGCTTCTTGCTGGCGCTTTATGAAGCACTGCTTCATTTCAAATTTTGAAAATTTGAACAGAGCTTTGCTCTGATTGGGGGAAACAGTGATATAACCGGATTATTAAATCAAGTGTTGATTTAATAATATGATATATATATTTATATTTGATATAATTATATATTAACTAATATTATTAGCTCACTAATTATTTTCTTTTCTTTATATATATTTTTGTATATATATGATATATATATATATATAAAGCATGGTTGATTTTCTATTTTTAGTAAATAGAATAAAATGTGGAAAAATGGGGAGATATTTTAAGTATGGTGTGAAGCATGGGCTTTATTATTTTTTATTAGTCTTGACTCACTATTCAAGTATGGTTGCAATTTATTATTGCAAATAATTCCATGCTTGAATAAGTGAGCTCAAGAGAGAGCTATTCTTCACTTCATTCTACACTTAGTCATTTTTCTTGACTTAGGCTCATTTTGCTCTCTAGCTTCTTACATCTCCATCTTCTTCCACCTCAAAGCCCTAACGCTCACATGTGATGTGAACCATTGGGCTTTGCATCAACCTAGTGAGCCAAACACCCCTATTTCACCATCCTACACTTGATTAGTAATCAAGTGTAGTGTGTTTCCTTCACTAAAGATAGTTTAGTGAAGAGGTAGCTTGAGCTAGAGGAGCATCAGGTGGATCATCTTCGGCACGAAGGTCATCGGAGGAAGCTTGCACCTTTTTCAAGTGGAGCATAGTGGAGTCGCGTGGACTACAACCCGGAGCATTTGAAGAGAAGGACACGATCTACAAAGGTTGTAGTTTCGTTCTCTTAGTATAGTTTTGTTTATATCATAGTTAAACCCTAATAATCTAGTTTAAGATCTTGGTTAGTGTAGATTAGCACCACTAATTTCTAAAAAACGGCATGCTTGATGCTAGTAAAACCCAGTAGTGGAGCTAACATACACTTTCATGGTATCAGAGCCAAAACTAGAAGATTAGACGATATTATTAGAATTGTGAAACCGAAACAACTCCGAAAACCGAAACCCAAATACCAAGTTTATGTCGATTTTAAAACGATCTCTGAAAATTTTTTAAACAACTGCAGAAGCTTACATATGATGTAATTAGAACACCCTACGAAAACGAACCCTAAATTTTACATATTGGCCGGCCAAATGAGCCAAAAAAACCGGCTTGGCCGGTTTTTCCAAGCAGTTGGGGTTTGGATTTTGTATGGTGTTCTTAGCTCTTGGTTTTAGGGTTTCAGGTCATGTTTGATTGGCCAAGTTTGCATGTGATGTTAACTTTTTTGTTGTGGCAACTCGGAGTGTTTCGTAGTCGTAATTTTAATATCGTTTCGGGTTTAAGTTTGATATGTGATACCGTAGTTGGAATCCACATTAAATTAGTTTTGTCAAAACTAGTTTGTTTGTAAATCTAGCATGTTAGTCTCTATTGATCGATTGCCACGGAGTTTCGATTCAGATCGAAACTCCATCGCAATCGCGTATCGTACGCGAATACTCGCCAGATAACTTTACTAGGAAGCCACGCCCCATAGCCCCGGCCAAGTGATTTTAGGAGAACCCCGTTGCCAAAAGCATCCACTCGGGTGCTCGCGGCCACGGTGTTTCGCCTAAGTGCACTTGGTCGATGGCATTGGGGGTGCGGCCATCTACTAAAGTTCCCGATGAGTATTCGATCGGGTAGTCGGAAATCTTGTTGAATTACCCGACTAAGTAATTGAAAAGTGTTTTCGATATGAGACTAAAATGCAAGGTTTATAGGGTTAGGCATGAAATTCGGAATATGAGATATTCCAGGTTTATGATGTCTAAGAGAAATGCGGATTCCAATTATTGTAGTTTTTCATTTCTTTTCTGGGACCGTAAATGTAATATGTGGGGTATCCCAAATCTCGTTGCTATATGTCAACGGAATTTGGGATATGCGTATTTACTTATGTTGATGATATGTGATGTTATGTGTTGCTGTGATATGTTATATTGGATCGTCGTGAGTGAATAGCCGGGGGTTTTATGTGAGATGAGAGTTTTACAATTTTCATTCATGTAAAATTTGTATGTAATATTCTTTTATTGGGACACTTCCGGGTTGAGGATGGTGTCACCATTGATATATATTATTTACTTTTCCGCATTAGGATAGACCCAAGGTGGGGAGCACAAGTAACCGGGTTCTGGAGTCCAGTGGGAAACCATCTCGAGGAGTCGAGACCGGGTCTTCTAAATCTAGAATTGGCAGGGTTGCGCTCTCGTAGGGGTCTAGAGATGTGGGTTTGGCTATTCATTACGAATGTGGAATCCGTGTTTTTCATTATTGGCTTAATTTAAAACACAGACCTTCTAATATATCCAATATTTCATATGTTGACTTCTGCTGCTTGGTTCTGTGATGTGATCATATAACCGCGTGAGACGAATGCTATATATATGTGATGTATATAATAAACGTTGCTTATGTTTTGCACCCGCGCTAGTCCAGCCCCCGCTCTGCCTTTAGTTAAGTAACCTAACGGTGCATGACGGGGCCCCGTGGCGAATGCGGATGGCATAAGCGTACGTTCTATTTTCATTTCATTTTCTGTGATGTTTAGGAAACATTAAATGATGGGACTTCATTAATGAGATTAATGAAAAGAAAAGAAACCTAAAGATGTTGTAGAATCAAAAGTTTTTAAAAAGGTAGCTCTAGTTCTTGTTTTGCATAGAGGTATTCCTTGATGAATATCTAGCACCTCATTTGATGAGTAAAGAGCTGATATCCCTTCACCGGGAGTGAGCTCTTTAGCAAAACTAGCAAATGCTACAACCCACTCAGTTTTGTTTTAATAGCTTCTCTAGTTCTTGTTTTGCATAGTGGTATTCCTTGATGAATATCCCGCACCTCATTCGATGAGGAAAGAGCCGAGATCCCTTCACCGGGAGTGAGCTCTTTAGCAAAACTAGCAAATGCTACAACCCACTCAGTTTTGTTTTAATAGCTTCTCTAGTTCTTGTTTTGCATAGTGGTATTCCTTGATGAATATCCCGCACCTCATTCGATGAGGAAAGAGCCGAGATCCCTTCACCGGGAGTGACCTCTTTAGCGAAACTAGTAAAAGCTACAAAAACACTCCTTTTCAAACCACTAGATTCTACAACGATATCAAGTTTATTACGTTAAAAGTTTTTTTTAAAAACCAGCCATAGCCCTCCATCATTTCAGATAAGTACTATTTAGTATTCGTGCAGAATTTGTTGACCTCCGTCAAGGCGTAGTGTGCGGTAGTTGATTAGTGCCTACCTGCCGCATATGATGCGATTGGATTAAGGTAGTCGTACGACCTTGTTGACCTCCGTCAAGGGTCGTGCGAGTGGGTTTAATTCAATCACGAAATGAACGGGTTGAACTTGACCAGCGGCCTATGGTTTGTTGACCTCCGTCAAGGTCATAGGATACTAGGGGTAAAAATAATTATCAGGAATTTCAAGTGTTGAAATTTGTAATGAAATTGCATACCTTCTATATGATAGTTGGATCCCGATACCCACTGCGAGTAAGAGTTACTCCTGGGAGAGTTTTCCACCTTACAATTAGCTCATCAAGTAGGTATCTAAGAAAGGTGTTAATGGGTTTATGCCCCTGCAGAAACGAGATTATTTAATTAGTTCCATGCGAAAGCATGGGGAGACTCCCTCGGAGTACCAATACCTGCCTGGCCGAACGATCGGCGAACTTGTAGGGTGTAATTAATCCCGGCTAATCTTACCTTTTACGGTTTGAAGGAAGATTTGATAAAAACAGTGGGAACCTGTAAGTCGATGTACAACACCCCACGACATGCGGGGAGGCGGAAATATGAAAAACGATCTTGTTCTTTGCTTAAACATCGACTAACCGCAAGAATCGAAGCTAAACGATAACTAACACAAATCATAGAAGTTCTAAACTACTATGTGAAGTGATTATACCTAATGAACCGTGTCCTTCGTCTTTACGTTCTCCACCTCCTCCTCGGCCTTCTCCAAGTAGTAGACGATCCACCCGAGAGCTATACTTCACGCTTCACCTCAAACTAGAGGTAACTAGGTTTCTTAAAGTGCTAATCTAAGTAACCTAGGTGATATAGAGAAGGGTTATGGATTAAGTAGTCTAATCTAATCCTTGATCTCAACACATGAGAGAGGAGGATTAGGGTTTGAAGAGAGAGAGCTTGAGGAGAGAGAAGGTGAGCATGAGAATGAGATGAGATAATGATCTATCATAATATATATCAAGCATTATCATTTATCCAATAAAAGAAAATAAAGGATGAATAATCATGCTTCATAAATACAAGAGGGTGATTCATCTCCATGAGTCATTAAGCATTTATGATGCATTAATGATATGGATGAATCACTCATATGACTCACTAATCTCATTTAATGCATATGCCACCTTAACCCCCAAGTCACCATCTTCTAGAATCTTCTCGCGTAATTACGAGAACGCCCCTCCTATCCGTGAAAACACGGAAAAACTTTAGACTGTATAAATCCAATAACTGGATACTAGAAACTGGCTTAAACCAAAGCCTGCTAGTAAAAACTGTCCGGATGTCGTACGTGCGTAAACACACGTATGCGTCCGAACCCTTGTCGTAAAACCATACGACCTCTATATCGTTTCGCCTGGAATAGGGAAACTCTCTGTGTGGGACTCTAGAGACTCGACTACTATGCTGGCAGTGGGTTTAACCACAGATCGCAAGCGGCACTAGCTGTACGTAACGGTCCCCAGGTAGATGTCGATAAAAAGGCCGATGAGGAAACCCATCCGAACTCCTACTGAGTCTGGTGTGACAATCTCCGTACAGTTCGGTCTGTTCGTCTAAGACTATCGCATATCGGGCCTAGGGGGCGGCAAGCGTCAGTCTCCTTATAGCGGTATAAGTCGTGTCGGAGCGAAGCCCATTACACCCTGAGAAACTACTGGAACCTACCAGCAAATCTCGCTTGCCCTGGCCAGGGACTTTGCGTAATGGCTCTCTGACACAGCGCGATATCAACTCCCAATACCGGGAGAGACGAATCCTATCTAACCGCCACTGCCTCCAAGTGCTCGGGACTGCACCCAACTGCTACCTGTTTGCACGACTCCTTTGAGCCGTGGTAGGGTAGCAATCTAAGAACAGTGGGACACACTCGAGGCGAAGTAGCAGTGTCAAGTCTGCGGACTATGCTGTACTCATGTCACCTGGGAACTGTTAACTGATGACTGGTATAAAACCCAACCAACAGTTCCCTGCGAGTCCTGTCCGGTGTACCCGTAACCCAACGAGCCCCTGTATACTATCTCCAGTACGACGTACTGACGGCTGTGGGACAGACCATCTCCCCAACTGGGATGAGAAGCATACACACTAGTCTACTCCGGAGTATCGATGCCCTGTCTCGATAATCCTACGACTAGGGACCTGAATAAGGATGTGCTTGTAGACTACCCAGCCTCCACTAGTGTAACTGCCATCACAACGCTGGTAGTCAAGCAAGATCCTAAGAGCTCTATCAATACGTATACTCACATATTAAGATAGAAAAACCAAGTAGCATACTACCATGTTTAGCAAAACTGTTATATATATGTGAATATCCTAAGCTTCCATTAAGTAATATACAAACTAGTATGATACAATAATGGCCCCTAGGGCATATACACTAACAGAACCATCCTGATTAGATAAGATAATAACCAATCTAATCTTGCAAAGAACACGCTAATGCGTTTCCTTCTCTCTCTCTCTCTCTCTCTCTCTCTCTCTCTCTCCAGGTAGCGACCAATGACATGCCTTAATTAAGATAATAATATGGATGTATTGACCGAACCCGTTTATTATACTGGGCTAGGTTCTGCTCTATCTTATGATTGTCATAAGTCTGAGTAAGGAATAGGGGAATACCCGGATTCCCACGCCACCCGAATGAAGAATAAGCATGTTGATGCATCGTCTTCGGGTGTGTTCGTAACCGAGAACCGTTTCTCAGTTTGCTCTACGTCCTGAGTATTGGATACCGGATCAGGATCCCACATATGTAATTTATTACATGGGCTGAAGAGAGGTAGAGAACTGGAAAATGGTGATAAGTCTCTAACGGTAGGGAATGGAGCAATTGTTGCAGGCAAAGCAGTTGGCGAATATCACCTAGTGTTATCAACTGGTAATACATTAATTCTGAACGACTGTTACTACGTACCAAAGATGATGTGCAATATTATATCGGTTTCTTTGCTAACTAAAGAAGAATATAATTTCACATCAAAGGATAATGTTATGAACATTTTTCTAAATCAAGTATTGATTGGGTTTGGTACGTTATGTAATGGTATATACGTTCTAAATCAAATGACAGTTCTAAATGTACAGAACACACACAAGAGGAAGAGTTCAGAAATGAACGAAGCCTACTTGTAGCATTATAGACTAGCTCATATCAATGTGACAAGACTAGCTAAGTTATATAAAATGGATATTTGAATCCATTTGAACTTACATCATATGAAACTTGCGAGTCATGTCTCAAAGGTAAATGAACAAAACTCCGTTTACTGGACGGAGAAAGAGCTACTGAACTCTTGGGACCGATACATAGTGATGTATGCGGTCCTATGTCTACACATGCCAGGAATAGTTCCTCGTATTTTATTACATTCACCGATGATCTCTCAAGATTCGGACATGTGTTCTTGTTGAAACACAAGTCTGAAGGTTTTGAGAAATTCAAGGAATATAAGAACGAAGTAGAGAACCAAACGAGTAAAAATATTAAAATCCTTCGATTTGATCGAAGAGGAGAATACTTAAGCATGGAGTTCCTGGATTATTTAAAAGAGAATAAGATTCTCTCTCAGCTTACTCCTCCGTATACACCACAACACAACGGTGTATCGGAATGGAGGAATCGTACCCTATTAGATATGGTGTGCTTTATAATGAGTACTGCTGAGTTACCTATTTCTTTTTGGGGTTATGCACTTGAGACAGCTGCATACCTATTGAATAGGGTTCCAACCAAATCAGTACTTACCACTCCATATGAGATATGGGAGGGGAAGAGACCATGTCTTAATTACATTAAGATATGGGGTTGTCCGGTTTATCTCAAAAAGCAAAATCCGGACAAGCTCGAGGCAACGTCAGTTCTGTACAAGTTTGTAGGATTTCCCAAACATTCGCGAGGGCATATCTTCTACCACACTGAGGAACAAAAAGTGTTTGTTGCTCAGCATGCCACCTTTTTAGAAAAGGAATATCTTGTGAATGAAATTAGTGGCAATGAGTTAGAACTGGAAGAAGTTCCAGCTACACAAACTATATCTGACAATTTGGTAAAACTGGAGGATTCAATAGTCCCCGTCGAACCCCAGCCACTCCGCAGATCTAGTAGAGTTCCTCATCCACCTGAGAGATACTACGGTTTTCTCATAAACGGTGGGAGCGAGGATTGCATAATGGAAGATGATGACCCAACTAGTTTCGAGCAGGCCATCACAAGTGGGGACTCTGTGAAATGGTTGGATGTTATGCGATCCGAAATGGAATCTATGTACACCAACAAAGTATGGACTTTGGAAGTTGCTTCTGAAGGGGCAAAACCCATCGGGAGCAAGTAGATCTTTAAGAAGAAAATTGGTGTAGATGGAAAAGTTGAGACTTTCAAAGCTAGACTTGTTACAAAAGGTTTTCGTCAACGACCTGGTATTGATTATGATGAAACCTTTTCTCCAGTAGCTATGCTTAAGTCCATCAGGATATTACTTGCCATTGCTGCATACCATGACTACGAAATCTGGCAGATGGACGTCAAGACCGCTTTTCTAAATGGTGATTTAGAAGAGAGCGTGTACATGACACAGCCAGAGGGCTTCGTAGATAGTGGGAGCAGCGGAAGAATGTGCAAGCTGGTTAAATCAATCTACGGATTAAAGCAGGTATCGCGGAGCTGGAATATCTGTTTCGATGAAGCTATCAAAGAGTTTGACTTCATCAAAAACGTAGATGGACCTTCTATATACAAGAAAGTTGTAGAGAGTAAGGTTGTCTTCCTCGTATTGTACGTGGATGACATATTCTTGATAGGAAACGATGTTCCTATGCTACACTCGGTGAAGCTCTTCTTATCACACAAATTCTCTATGAAAGATCTCGGTGATGCCTCCTACATCCTGGGAATTAAGATCTATAGAGATAGATTTAAACGGATGTTGGGATTGTCCCAATCCAGGTATATAGACAGCATACTAAAGAGATTTAGTATGGAAGATTCTAAGCGTGGTAATTTACCCACTTGCTCAGAAATCACTCTCTCTAAAGAGATATCTCCCAAGACTGATTTGGAGAGGGCTCGCATGCAAGGGATACCCTATGCTTCGGCAGTCGGGTCAATCATGTATGCAATGTTATATATCAGACCAGATATAGCTTACTCACCAGGTGTAGTGAGTAGGTATCAATCAGATTATGGGGAAAACCACTGGACAGCTGTGAAGAACATTCTTAAGTACTTGAGAAAGACTAAAGAAATGTTCTTGGTGTATGGTAACGGTGAACTCCAGGTGGAGTCCTTTACCAATTCGAGCTTCCAGAGTGATAAGGACGACAGTAAGTCGGTCTAAGGTTTTGTCTTCACCCTCAATGGAGAGGCGGTATGTTGGAAGAGTTCCAAGCAAGATATCGTAGCAGACTCGACGATGGAGGCTGAATACATCGCTGCCAACGATGCTGTCAAAGAGGCTGTCTGGATGAAGAAGTTCATAGCTGAACTTGGTGTGGTTCCATCCATTGAGCATCCAATATCTGTGTATTATGATAACAATAGAGCTGTGGCATTGGCCAAGGAACCCCGGTCCCATCAGAGATCCAGACATATTCTTATATGGTATCACCTGATTCAGGAGATAGTTGATCGCCGGGAGATCGAGATCAGGAGAGTTGACACGAAGGACAACGTAGCGGATCCACTCACGAAGGCCCTCCCCCAGACTCAATTCGAGAGACTGTTTAGGATGTTGGGTATGAGATACTACAACAACTAGCCTTAGTGCAAGTGGGAGATTGTTAGGGATATGTATGCCCTAGAGGCCATTATTGTACATTGATATATATTATAGTGGATGCTTGGACATATATATAGAGGAATTTCTTGCTCGACATGATAGTATGCTATCTGGTTACCTTTATCTTAACATGTTCACTGGTATTATTATACTGTCTCTCATATACACGTTGATAAAGCCCTTAGGATGTACGCTTGACTACCAGGGTTATGATGCGGATCATACTACTAGGACATGGGTAGTCTACAAGCACATCCTTTAATTGTTCCTGGTCGAGGGTATATCGAGACAGTGCATCGATATTCCAGAGTATATTAGTGTGTACGTTTCTTGACTTTGTATGGGGCGATGGTTGATCTCATATCCATTGGTGTTTGACATCAAAGATTGTACACAGGTGCTCATTAGAGAATGGGTACACCGAACAGGACTCGCCGAGAACTCCTAGTTGGTACTATACCTATCGTCCGATAGCAGTTCTCTGGTGACATTGGTACAGATTAGTCTGTAGACCCGAGATCGTCATAGAGTCTTATGTGGCTCCTACTCTACTTTGATTTCCTCCCTACCACGGCTCAAAGGAGTCGTGCAAGCAGGTAGATTTTGGGTACAGTCCCGAGTCACATGGAGGCAATGAGCGAAAAGAGGGGTTTCGTCTCTCCCGGTATTGGGAGTTAATGTTGCGCTATGCTCGATTGGCTATAACAGGAAGTCCCTGGCTAAGGCTGTTGATGAGATTTATTGGTAAGTGTTATCAGTAGTTTCTCGAACCGTTATGCCATACATCAGCATGACTTATCAAGTTACTGGAGTCTGACGATTCCACCCCTAGACTCGATATGCGACATATCAGACGAAGAGACCGGACTATACGTTAAGTGTTATTTATAGGCTTCATGAGATTTTGGACAAGCTTGCTTGCTGATCTTCTAATTGCTCAATACCTGGGTAGCCGTTACGTCCAGCTAGTACCGCTGACGACTTGTGGGTGACTTGTGTGATTATCACCTACTGCTGGCGTATTGACGAGTCTTTAGAGTCTCACACAGAAGTTTCCTGGTTCAAGCGAAACGAAGTAGAGTGTATACGTTGATATGTGCGGGGGGCCTGATTAAATACGAGTATGTGATACTGTATTCTAATCTGGCGGTTATTTGTTATCAGGTTATATGTGATATAACTGGATTATCGAATCAAGTGTTGATTTGATAATGTGATATACAAATAAATGATATTAGTCGGTTATATGTGATATAACCGGATTATTAAATCAAGTGTTGATTTAATAATATGATATATATATATATATATTTGATATAATTATATATTAACTAATATTATTAGCTCACTAATTATTTTCTTTTCTTTATATATATTTATGTATATATATGTGATATATATATATATATATAAATCAAGCATGGTTGATTTTCTATTTATATATATATATATATATATATATATATATATATATATATAAATCAAGCATGGTTGATTTTGAGTATGGTGTGAAGCATGGGCTTTATCATTTTTTATTAGTCTTGACTCACTATTCAAGCATGGTTGCAATTTATTATTGCAAATAATTCCATGCTTGAATAAGTGAGCTCAAGAGAGAGCTATTCTTCACTTCATTCTACACTTAGTCATTTTTCTTGACTTGAGCTCATTTTGCTCTCTAGCTTCTTACATCTCCATCTTCTTCCACCTCAAAGCCCTAACCCTCACATGTGATGTGAACCATAAGGTTTTGCATCAACTTAGTGAGCCAAACACTCCTACTTCACCATCCTACACTTGATTAACAATCAAGTGTAGTGTGTTTCCTTCACTAAAGATAGTTTAGTGAAGAGGTAGCTTGAGCTAGAGGAGCTTCGGGTGGATCATCTTCGGCACGAAAGTCATCGGAGGAATCTTGCACCTTTTTCAAGTGGAGCGTAGTGGAGTCGCGTGGACTACAACCCGGAGCATTTGAAGAGAAGGGCACGATCTACAAAGGTTATAGTTTCGTTCTCTCAGTATAGTTTTGTTTATATCATAGTTAAACCCTAATCATCTAGTTTAAGATCTTGGTTAGTGTAGATTAGCACCACTAATTTTTTTTAAAACGGCATGCTTGATGTTAGTAAAACCCAGTAGTGCAGCTAACATACACTTTTAAGAGAAAGAGGCCGGGGAGAGAAAGAGTGAGGGTAAAAGAGAAAGAGAGAGACAGTAAGTAGAGAGAGGCAGAGGAATTATATTAAGAGAGAGTGTGTGTGTGTGTGCTGTGATTTATTTAGTTTTAAAATATTATATATATATATATATATATATATTTATGTATGAACTAAAATATATATATATATTATAATATATTTTCTAGGATTTTATAGCTAATACAAAAATACTCCGAAAAATATCCGGGTCCTGTCTAAAAATCTAGTTTTAAAATACGGATAATATACGTATCAATCAAAACCATAATGCAATGTCTGGTTAGAGAAAATGCATACCCCCAAGAACGGATACACGTAAATGCACGTAGCGATCCAAACGAGTTTGTTTCATTAAACAGGACATGAATACGATGTACGGATACAACCATAGGGTATGGGGTATGATGCAGGCCATGCTGAGTATTTAAAATATTCCATTTGATTATATTTTTATTATTTAAAATATATGCAGGTGCCAAATATATGATACAAGTATATAGAGCATATATGTGTGCACGGATCCTCTGTACTAATAAGGATAAGATGTAATCTAGAACCAAGACGGGTTTCAAGTATGCGGGTCGGATCGGATACAAATACAGATACCAAATGCAATATCCGCACCAAAAACAAATAATAATCAAGAAATAGCCACAAGATTAGAAAAACCCAAATAAATTATGGTATAAATGAGTTAGGGTGTTACAAAATACGTTGCGGGCTTGCCATGTCACTGTTTTCGTCTATTGAAAAGCGGGGCGTGACAAGTGTCTTGTGTAGTTCCCACTGTGCTTTGATTACCTCCCTACCACAGCTCTACTGAGGTGTGCAAACAAGTGGTAGTTAGGTACAGTCTCGAGTCACATAGAGGCGGTGAGCGATAGGAGGGGTTTCGTCTCTTCCGGTATTGGGAGTTGATGTTGTGCTATACTCGATTGGTTATAACAGTAAATCCCTAGTCAGGGCTGATAGGATTTACTGATAAGTGTTATCAATAGTTTCTCGATTGGTTATAGGCCACACATCGGCATGACTTATCAAGTTATTGGGGTCTGACGATTCCACCCCCCAGACTCGATATACAACATATCAGACGAAAAGACCGGATTGTACGGTAAGTGTTGCTTATAGGCTCTGTGGAAGTTTGGACAAGTTTACTTATTGGTCTTCTATTCGTTCAATATCTAGGTAGATGTTACGTGCAGCCAGTACCGCTGACGTGCTTGTAGGTGTTTGATGTGATCATTACTACTGCCAGCATATTGGCGAGTCATTAGAATCCCACATAAAGGTTTTCTAGCTCAAGCGAAACGAAGTAGGGTATGTATGGAGATATGTGCAGGAGTTTGACTAAATACGGATATATGATACCGTATTCTAATCTAACGTTATTTGATATTAGCCGGATTATATTTGATATAACCGGATATTAAATCAATAGTTGATTTAATAATTTGATATATATATATATATTAACTAATATTATGCTCACTTTAATTTTTTCATATCATTATATATTATTTGTATGTGATATAAATAATATATATAATTGTAATATGGTTGATGATACACAATAGATGGATGTATAAGAGAATTGCATTGGATAAAAGATAAGAAATAATGACATCTTATTTGAATTTAGAAAAGAAAGAATGAGTCATTAGTTGAGAACATGCTAGCAACCATGACTCATTCTCTCTTTTCTTTATAATTCACATAAGTTTATCATTTGCACTTATCCTATCTCCTAGCTCATTCTTATCTACACCATCTTCATCTTCTTCATCTCCATCTCTTGAAACACTATTCATTCAAGAGAAAAGAGAAAATAAAGAATTTTTAGTGAGCTAAAACCTTACTTTATCAAGCTAGACTATTCTAGCAAATTAGTTTAGGTTGTTCTCTTCACTAATACTTTGATCAGTGAAGTGTGAGTTTGAGTGTGGGTTGCCTCAAGATGGATCATCTTCGACAAAGAAGACTTCAAGAAAGCAAGTTCATTTCTTCAAGTGGAGCTGTAGAAGGAGTTCAAAGGACTACAACTTGGAGCATTAGAAGTGAAGGACTTGGCCACAAAGGTTGTAGCCCCTCTTCACTTAGTTAATCTCTTGTTTTGCTTTCTTTGAAACCCTAAACTTTTAGTTTGATTCTAGCTAATAGACTTAGCTCTCTAGATTTTTTTAAATTGCATGCTTGATATTGTTAAAACCCTAGTAGAGGTGCTAAGACCTACTTTCAATGCTCCGATACGAGATCAGTGGAGTTAGTCAGTTTTCGGTTAAAGGGTCTTGCTCAGACCTGGTGCGATTCGATCGAGAGAGGCCGAGCAGTGAGGCTTCCTGCTATGACTTAGGATGAGTTTTCAAAGGTCTTCCTAGTCCGATTTCTACCTCTGAGTGTTAGAGACGCCCGAGCGCGTAGTTTTGAGTCTTTCCGCAGGACTCCGGACATGACAATTGCCGAGTATGACCTTCAGTTCACCCAGTTGTCGCTATATGGTTCTTATCTGGTTCCTACGGAAGAGATCTAGATTAAAAGATTCGTGCGCAGACTAGATGCGTAGTTGTTTTTATCCGTTGGTGTTCAGCATTTCGATATCTATGCAGAGACATTGAATGCGGCTACATTGATAGAAGAGCATTATGTTGAGATTGGAGTGACTCCATAGCCGAAGCGAGCTCGAGTGGTGTAACAACCCTAAACTTCTGTACATAATATTTTTTGTAAAGTACAGAAAGGAATACCTTAGCCTGAGCATAAGTTATAAATTTAAATTGCTTTTGAACAGCAAGAAAACACTTGTAGCTCATTGGTAAAGCCTTACACTACTGTGACATAGCCCCTGTGTTTGAATCCCCTCAGCCACATAATATTTTTGCTAATTTTTCTATTAAAATTTTTGGAAGCCCAAAAGTTTACACGTGCAAAACACGTAAAAATGAAAAGTCTCAGAAATTAAACATGTGCACTGAGCTATATGAAGCGACTAGGACACATGGCAGCAATCCCATACCCCACCACACCAAGATGGCCGGTGAGATCCTACTTGGGGCCGGCGCCGCCGGTCCCAACCGTAGCAAATGCTACAAAAATTTGACCCTAGCACCCTTTGGCCTCCCCCACTACTCCTATTCTGTTTGATTTTTCTGCACATTAACAGAGAGTGTTAATTCACATCTTTAATCCAAGTTTTAATACATTTTTAATTCTATATTCATACCCTAAACCCTAATTCTATCTTACAAATACCACACTACACTTTAGCCCTCTCTATTCTAAAATCTAGCATCAAAACTCTCAAAATTTCTAAGTCCAAAAGTTTTACAAGTGGAGTTAGCCAAGGTCAAAGTTCCGGCTATATTTCGAGACAAATCCGGCGACGACGCGACTCCACGACGCCTTTGAAATCTTCCTCTACCTCCCCTTTCTATTCTCAAACTGTAAGTCCCCTTCCCCTCCTAGATTTCTAATCTAAAACACTCTCTTCTCAAAACTCGTCGGAAGCGGAATTATTCCGACTTCCGATTCTCATTTCATTAAAAACTCAACTTTTCTTAAACAACAAATTAACCATCTCTTCTTATATTGTTTAACAAATATAAAACAATATTTACAACAAGTTTCAATTCAAAATAATATGTATTGCAACTTTTATTTCATTTTTATGGTAAAATACCATCAAATTTACATACGACAATATTTTATCGTTTTGCTCATATTACCTTTAGAAAACTCACGAGATAATGACCTAGCTCATCACAACACTCATCTTAACATAGCATGATGGCTTTTATAACAATTTTTGTGGGACAAAATACAATATTTTACATTAAAATACCCTAAACTAATCAAACCGTATTTCTTTTAATTGTTTTAATCAAGTTCCATACGATTAAGTCCTTACAACCCATTTTGAGGAATTCGATTTAGTTGGTGCGGGTTATCGCACATCCATCGAACTAGTAGGGCAAAATGCATACCTCCTCACGGAGCATATGATCTCGATGGAATTTTATTACAATTTTTAAGAAAACGTAATTTCTATTAATAAAGAAATTCTATTTTTAATAAATATATATATATAATTTTATCAAAATATCTATTTTAAAAATATAATATATTCTATGTTTTCTAATCAAAAGAAAAGAATCACAAAAGTTCATGAAAATACCATCAAGAATCAATACAAGTCAAATTACATGAAAATATCATATACTATTCAATTTAGGTTTATATCCACTAGACTATCTCATCACTCTTAAAAATTATATCTATGAAAACCCTAAAGACGATGATTAAATACTTGAGGTGTATTTTGAAAATATATCAAAACTATTTTTCATAAAACCCCCTCAAGTTATATTAAATTACAATAAGGACCCTAGTAAATATAGGTTTAAGCGGGACCAGTTCTCTTGAACCTCAGGGAGCCGGAGAATTTGGGTGCTTTCCTATTTAAGATAGACAAACTAAAAACGGTATTATCAACATGGTAATTGTCTTGGAAAAAGACACAAATCCTGCCGTCCATGTGCAGCAGTTACCGATAACATCAAAACTAATTCAGGACTTCAATTCTGTTTAAAGAGTCTGACTCAATCTGAGTCCCGGTCTAATCTGAAAACAATCCGAATACAATCTATACTTGAATACAATTCAAATGTAACTGTAATACAATATGAATCCATGTATACCAGAATTTCCGTCTATATCAATATAACTTGATTTGACCAAACCATAGATATTCATTGACTTGATTACATGACTATCTGTTTACATCCTATCCGTTTATATGAACAACTGATATCATGGTTTCGGCAAGTCTTACATCTATAATTTACTTCAATACAATCAATACAAAAGACATTACGGGGTTTTAAAGGGGTATACTGGCACGGAATGTGTTAAAAGTGGCACGGGATGGTCATTAAAAGACGTAACTATACATCCATTGCCGTTGTTCCGTAGTTTTATCGACGGAGCCTTGTACTACGGGTTACCATAGTCCACGGTGTAAGTTGGACTCCTCTCGTATACACTGGCATATTCTGTACCAAGCTACAAACAACAGCGTTAGTATAACAATCAAACATTATACCAGTTACATCCTCTTATCTGTCTATTTTATTTCTATCTCTCTTTGGGACTTACCGAGCGATTGTTCGCTGAAGACATTCCTATTTCTCTTCTTTCTTTGAAATGTTGTCAGGAGAACCCAACTCTGAGGAGTTCGAGACCAGCCAGGAGAAATTGGAGCAGACTACTGAGCAGCACGACCACTAGGCTTCACTTGTACTCACTTTTCTTTCAGTTCATGCCATTGTTTAGGCATTGTTTTCCATTCTTGTATTTACATTTTCAAAAATGTTTAATAAATAAAAGTTGATGTTCAATTACATCTCTTGTCATTTTTTTCCTTGTGTATTTTATTATATTGCTTATTTACGCTTAGCGTGTTTACTTCTGAGTAAATACGTTGCATGACCCGCCACGTCCCCTTGTCCGTACACCGAGAAGCAGGGCGTGACAATTGGACACTCCATCTGTTGTGCAGGAGAGCGATGACATGAGTGGATAGCCCCGAGAGCTGCCATTCGACACCGATAGGATGCAGAGACCGGCCTGGTTGTGTTTTAATTGTATGAGGCCCGGTCATAAAGCCAGAAACTATCCTGCCAGGAGTCAAAGCAGGATAGCATCCCGATGGGCTGCTTCGCTTACTTTTCCCCTCCACCGGTGATTACTCAGGTTCCATCCAAGAATCGGATAGGTAGTGGATATGATGGTCCTGTGCAAAGAGGACAGGGATCCAGCGTTAAAGGACGTCAGGCCGTGAGCGGTGGGTGATCAAGAGTTCTTGCTCTGACTACTCCGGGTACTCAGGCACCAGTCGACGTTGAAGCGGGTATGCTTCAATGTCGGTTGTTTTGATTTGTGTTTTTGGTGATCTGGATATCACCCTTTGTCTTGTCCTTGATATTTTGGTGATTCAAGTATCACACTTTCGAAGTTGAAGAGGGAATATTTTGATGCCGGCGGTTTTGATTTATATGTTTTGATGACTTGATTGATACTTTCATGCACAGTAGTTGCACTTGATTTCCGTTTCGTATACACTCGAGGCCCTTGATATTGTTTCGTACACACCCATTGCACTTGGTTTTGTTTTCATGCACATACGTCGCATTTGATTTCGTGATTCATGCATTACACGTTGTATCGTAGCTGGTGTGGTTAGCGCAGCAAGTGTTGGAGTTCCAATTATCTGGGTTTCACATTTTCATTCCATATGCATACACATTGAATCATGATATTTTGGGATTTCGGGTGTCGATGATTAGCACAGGATTTGATGATGTTTTATCGATGAGAATTTCATATTGTGTGTGATCCTTTAGGATGTGCTTGTTTCTACATATGCTATATGTATACATGTTATCACACATTATGTAATATTTCTAGCTTGTGCGAGACCTTAGAGCCCCGTTAATTTGGTTTACTGAAATGTTTTGAGATTGGGGTTTAAATTTTAAATTCGGGGACCAAATTTATTTAAGGGGGGAATATTATATCTTTCAGAAAAGGAGAAATATTGTTTCGGAATTTAAATAATAATATAATATATTTTGTTATATTAACACTAATTATTGAATTGGGTTATCCTAATTTTATGATAAAACTAATATTTTCTTTTTATGGTTAAGCATTTAGTTTGGAGCATGGCTACATATATATGTAGGTTTAATTGCATGGTTAGAATAATTGGTGGTATTTCTTTATATTAAGAGAGAGCGAAGACATAAAAGCATGGTCACACCCATGCCCCTTCATACCTCCTTATTCCCTCCTCATTTACTCTCATTCTCTACACACAACTTTCTCTCTCAAACTCTCATTTCTTTCTCACTCTCCCTTGGTTGTCCTTCCCCTCTCTCACACTCACAAATATTCTCACACTCACCACAAACTCAACCTCAACACCAATCAACTCAAAATATCCTCTCCTTGATGCCAAGCACAACTCCTTCAAGTGAAGCCTCATCAAATTTTCAAGTGACATCCTACAATGTTGATCTTCTCTTTCATTTCTTCATATAGGTAATAATCCTTCTTTTATCAAGTTTTATATGTGTTTAGAGTTTCAAATATCGGTTAAGTTTTCAAAAACTAAGAGTTTTAGCGAAATTTTAGTGTTCAAACAAAATCTACTGTAGTTTGGAATCTCTGCAAAATATTTTGCGTATAAATTTAGCCTATTTAGACCACTAGGAGACCCCAGAAGAAGCTTGAGCCCCTAACTCCTAGGTCAGGACAAAAATTGCGGTAAAATGGATATTTTGACGGTCCAATTTTTTATCTAGGTATCGGGGTTTGGCCAGTAGATTTTATACATGATATATATAAGTCCTTTTTATATGCTAAATTGTCTCAGATTCCCTGAGTCAAAATCTGGAGTTGTTTTACTTAGCTTTTGGACGATATTTTAAGGTTTTTGAACTTGATAATCCATATTTTGAAGTCTTGATGTGTTCTTTTATGGTAGAACAGAGAGTCCGGGGTTAATTCATGGTAGTTAGCAGACGAGTGGCTCATGATTGATCATAGGTTCTAACTTAAAGGTGTTGTTCGTTATATCGATGTCGAATTGAATTCTTATATGCGTGTATGGTTATGTGAATGCTAGGTTGGATTGCGGAGACCTCCGAGGCGGCGACGAAGGGCAAGGCAGTCGTAAGATACGACTAGCTCGATCGAAAACTATGAGTAGATTATATCTATGAGTTGGAAATCCGGTGGATGACGCATGGCACCCCCGTGAAACATAACTTTTATTACATCATTGAAATTACTTAGGATATATATCATCTACGTTAGACTTGTTCGATATGTAGTATAATTACGTTAGTATCTCTTAGTAAGCGTATTGTAGGTACACTTGGTAGAACACTAGCATAAATACTAATGATTGCCATGTTATACGATCACAAACTCGCATGTATACTACACATCATTAGTGTAAGTCTACGGTAGCGCCCCGGCCGTCGATCCGAGGCCAAAATGCGGAAATAAAAACTTTTTCATAAACTTGAAACTGGCGCTAACGCATACTTTCTCCCGGATCGAACCATTAACCTATAACTAGCAAACTAGAGAAGGGTTAGAAAAGCTATACCGATCGATCCGTGTCCTTCGGTCTTTGGCTTCCAACCCAAGCTCCTCGCGGCATCTCCGATCTCCGGTCTCCTCGTCGGAAAGGGCACCACATCTTCGAATCCTTTTACAGGCTCCCGCTTCATCCGAAGCAACTCGGACACGAAGTTTGCTAGCCGACGTGTCCAAGACGATGTAGAGAATGTGTGTGATCACTTTGTCTCAAACATCCATTGATTCTCAACACATGAGAGTGTATGGATGGAGGTTGAAGATGATGCCATCAATGGAGATAGTGAGCTCAAGAAGAAAGAGGAGGAAGAAGAGCTTTCTTTTTCTTTCTTGTTGCAATGATAAAATGAGAGTGAGATGAAGAATAATAAACACAAGAGCCAACCCTTTTACCTTGGATGCCCTCTCTCTCTCTCTTCTTATCATTTCAACACATAAATCAATCAATAATGTGACATATGCACAAAGAAAGAGACCATGAGTCATCACTTGTGCATGTGTTACAATTAATGCTCCTAATCATGACTATGAGCTCATTATTTCCATTTGTAAACATTAATCCAAATGTTTACAACAATAAAAAGATACGGCAACATCTAAAGTAAACTCGTGACGGATCACAAGGATACCCCTCACCTGTATATACATACCTGCATCCGCATTCCGACTGAATGCGAATGCGATGAGACTAAAGTAATCCAACAAATCTAATATTAGGATCCGGCTTAAACCAAATCCCACTAGTATGATCCGTCCGATCATGATACATGCACTACTGCACGTATATGATCGAACCCTGCCATATATCATACGGCATCTACAACGTTTCGCCCGAAACTTGAGAAACTGTCTGTGGGGGACTCTAAAGACTCGTCAATATTTTGGCTGTGGATTTAACCACTAGCACGTCAGTCGTACTAGCTGTACGTAACGGGCTACCAGGTATTGACCAAAAGGGAGGCTGATAAGCGAACTCATCCAGACACCCTACTGAGCCTGTCGGTGACAATATCCATACAGTCCGGTCCGTTCGTCTATGAGTATCGCATGTCGGGCCTAGGGGGTTGGTAAAAGTCAGACCCCCAAAAGCGGTACAAGTCGTGTCGGAGTGTAGCCCAGAACACCCTGAGATACTACTGGAATACCTACCAGTAAATCTCCTGCCTTGGCCAAGGACTTCGTGTAATGGCTCTCCTCGACACAGCGCGATCTCACCCCCAATACCGGGAGAGACGAAACCCCTGCCGATCCGCTCACTGCCTCCATGTAGCTCGGGACTGTACCCAACTAAAACCTGTTTGCACGACTCCTTTAAGCCGTGGTAGGGTAGTAATCAAAGCACAGTGGGAACTCACACGAGACAAATGACGATCTCAGGTCGATGAACTAACCTGTACACATGTCACCAGGGAACTGCTATCTGACGTCAGGTATAATACCAACTAGCATGCTCCCGGCGAGTCCTGTCTGGTGTACTCATAACCCAATGAGCACCTGCATACATCTTAGGAGAACCAACTGACATCAATGGCTTGTGAGACCGGCCACCGCCCCTCGTCGGGGTCTCGACTGTATACACTAGTCTACTCCGGAGTATCGATGCCCTGTTTCGAAAACTCCCACGACTAGGGACCTTTTAAGGATGTGCTTATAGACCCCAGCTCCCACGTATATGATCACCATCATACTGCTGGCAGTCAAGCAAGAATCCTAAAGGCTCTATCAATGTGTAATAGCGACCTGTAAGGTCACCTAAAGCAGTACACGATGATAAAGATAAACCAAATAGCATACTATCATCTTGAGTAAGATTGTCCTACCGGCATAGGTCCTCCCTCAATCATTGCAATCACGTGCTTGCGATCCAATAATTGACTTTGAGGATACTATATCCAACAATCTCCCACTTGCACTCAAGGCTAATTATTGCGATGTTGCATACTCACAACCCATGTGATACCGAACACCCAACTCCTCTACTGATCAGTCTCACAAAGCCCATTTCTGAAACTATTGCGTTCGAGAAATGGCCTCAGTGAGTGGATCCGCCCTGATGTTTCTTTCTATGTCTCTCTTTATCTCAAGTTCGCGGAGAAAGCTATCTCCCGAAATGAGTAATACCTGTCTTAGAATATATCTTGATATCTGATGGGATCTAGTTCATAAATGAACTCCAAATCCGAACTTCTTAGACTGTATCGTCAACTGAACTTAATCAGTATCCTGCGCCATGCCTCCCTCGGTATCCCCTTGGACCACCTGTCCAGACTACTGCCCTTCTTCAGAGGGAAAACTATAACTCTGACAGTCACTCTGTCATCCAGGTCACCTTGGAAGCCTGGAATGATAACCGTCTCCCGAAGGAGGCTGTTGTTATCATATCTCTAGAACATCCACTTATGTTCTAAAACTGCTTCCGAACGTTTCTCCAGGATAAGATTAATATCAACTTATTGCATCTAGTGCAAAAACAATATCTGGTGTGGTACTTGACATCTCATGATTGACTCAATAGCCTAAGCAAGTGATATGCCAATCATGCACATCCCTCTCCCATTTAGTCTGTAAGACACCTTTAAAGGGGGTGACTCCATTACCTGCAGGTATACTACCGTGCCAGGAGTCGTCCATTCTAAAACACCTTTAGAATGTTGTCTAAGTACCCAGATTGGGAAACTCCCCAAATCTAGATCTAAAACCATGGATCTAGTAACCAGAATATCTGATATAATATTCATGTCTTATGTGGAGAAACCACTGTGTGACAACCAAAGTATAACCGATCGTAGTATAGGAATTTCACTTCCTACTCTGTGAATGTCATCCAAATACCAGGACATCACACCCTACTGCCTTCTTAACAGATCCATCCCCTATTCTGATGAAGTCAAACCCATGACTGTCACATCAAAAATAGATGATCTTTTTCCGCTATATCTGCTTTAGTCCATAAATAGACATAAGCTACTTGTCCACTATGCTTCCGCTGCTCCCATTGACTACGACGACCCTTTGGCAGAGTCATATACACATGCACTTCTGAAGCCAGTTCAGAACGACGTTATACTCATCCTCTTGCCGGGTCTCATAACCTGGAACAACAGTAGTGTCAAGTCTGGGTAAACAAGAACCTCCCTGTCACCATCTTTGAGCATACCGAAGTACCTCTCGAGTGCCTGAGGTTACCCACCTTATCTGTGGAGTGGCCAATGGAATGTCAAACCAGATTGAATCTTTAGGTCCGATTAAATTTTCAGTAATCGTTTGCGGTTCTGGAATCACTTCCAGTTCTACCATACTCCACTACTGTTTTCTGAAAAAATCCATTTTATTAAAACTGTGGCGAGTCAAGAACAATATCACTATTGATCTTCCAGATGGTAGAAAGTCAACCCTCGTCATAGCCCGGGTCAACCCACAAACAACCATTACAGAAATGCGCCTTGAGTTATCCAGAGTCTGGTTTTAAGCATAAGCCGGACAACTCCCCGTACCTTAACATTGTTAAGATATGAACTATTCTATATCCAATATAGAAACAGAGACACTGATTTAATTGGAACCAGATTCAAATCATGCAGCTGTTTCCAGTGCATGTCAACTAAATGGAGAGAGGCCGATCAGCATTACTCAACTTAGGAGTGCATCCAAATATGAGTAACCTGAAAGAGAAATAAGTTTCTCAAAAACCATTACTATCAACTGAATACCGAATACAGGTATCTACATCTTCGATCTCCTTGAAGAATCCTGATACTTGCAACACCTGGTTCTCTACTTTATTCTTATACCTATAACTTCTCAAAACTTAGACCTTGTATTTCTACGAAACACTTGTCTAAAACTAGAGAAGTCACAAGTAAACAGAATATAGTATGAGGACCAACCCCTCTGTCCAAATTGACACAAGACAACATACATTACTTTGTATAAGTCCGCCGAGTTGAATAACTCAAACCCTGTACGTAGTAGGTTGAAAACTGTACTATGGTTTTGAAGAATTATACCGCTGTTGAATGCTCCTTACCTAACCATCAACTGATATAGGTAAATGTCATGGACATAATTTCAAAATGTTATATCTCACTTTATAAAAATAAACGTACAGATATATCAATTTGAAATTGGTGCATAACAATGGATATTCAAAACCAAATATTTGCCGTCCGGCAAACAACCCAGACGATTTTCTCAAATATCACCAATTACAACGAATCCCGATATAATGAGGATGGTCACCTAATTCCCAATAACTTACTCCCACTCATCATCTGTAAAACTATACAAATGTAAGAATCAAACCTGGTAAATACATACCCTGGAGTAATGACTAATTAGGAAATCAGTTTTCTATTAACAATACACAGTGAAACTGAAACATGTAAATGTTTCGAAGGGGTATTCTGGTATTCTTAGTAATGCCTCTTCCATTATCCATATTCATGACTGTAACCGTACATTTCTTTGCCATCTCTCCAAATCCCTTTATTTATCTTTACTCATTACCTTCTGTACACCCTCTTAGGCTAAATGGTTTTCTTCCTTCCCTACCGTTCGGCACCAGCCTATGGTTTGGAAGAAGACTATCCAATAAGCGTAATAGGTGTACTGTCCTAATCCTAGGAGCACTCGCAACGCGAGAGAAGGTAAAGATAAAAAACAACTGAATAAACCTTATTCCTATTTCTCCTGAACCAGAATCCATCCCCGAACTGGAACAAGTTCCTTCGAGTTCGTATATAACCATACGATGGATTATCCAATAAACTGTGGATCTTCGTAGTGATACGGAGTGTTCTGAAGAAATACAAAGGTGAAATAGGAGTGGCGATGAAATACTTGGTTTGGGTCGTGAATAGCATTCGCAATTTACTTTGCCCTCTTTCTAATCCCTTTATTTGTCTTTACTTAATACTTTCTGTACACCTTACTTAGGCTGATTGGTTTTCTTCCTTCCCCACCTTTCGGTACCTGCCTATGGTTTGGAAGAAGACTATCCAATAAGCATAATAGGTGTACCGTCTTAATCCAAGGAACACTCGCAACTTGAGAGAAGGTATAAGGAAAAGACAACTGAATAGTCCTATTCATTTTCTCCAGAACCGGAAACCATTCTCGAATCTGGAACAAGTTCCTTCAAGTTCGTATATAACCATACGATGGTTTTATCCAATGGAAGTGGACGTTCGTAGTGATACGAAATGTTCCGGAGAAAAAGGGTAAAAGTAGGAGTGGCAATGAGGTATGCAACTCAGACAATCCAAAAGCCAGTATTTTAAGAAGGTTCGGTTAATTTTGGTCACTGAGTCATAGTCTAGGGTTGGGCCATGGTCGCTGCCAAAGAGAGAGAGAAAAGAAACACTCTGCGTGCACTCTAACCTAGATCAGAATGGTTACCAATTTATCTAATCAGGAAACCTCCCACTGTATTCTCAAATTCTCCTTCAAACTTGAAAGAAGAATTAGTCGTGATCACCCGAAGAGTAAACCAACTCATCAGTAGGAATCGGGATCCAACTATCATCGCATGATAACGTGATGGAATCCACTCACATTATCACACTCCAGAAGGTATGCACATATCTGGCAAGTTTCAGTTTCTTTAGAAACTCCCGATGTGATTTTTACCCCATGCTCTTATGACGTTGACGAAGGTCAACAAATCATAAGTCACATGTCAAGTTCTACCCGTCATTGTCCTAGTTAATTTGAACCCACCCGTACAAGCCCTTGACGAAGGTCAACAAGGCTGTACGACTGTCCCAAACCAACGCATCTATCTATGCAACAGAAAGGTAACAAGCAGCTACCATACGCTATGCCTTGACGAAGGTCAACAAATATAGCATGAATACTAAGTGCTACCCGTCTGAAATGACGGAGGGCTACGAATGGTTTTTGGCAAAAAACCTTTAACGTAATGAACTTGATATCGTTGAAAGAACGAGATAGCTTTTTTATAAATATATAGTGGCGAAAACCTTTGCTAAAGAGGTCACTCCCGGTGAAGAGATCTCGGCTCTTTCCCCTTAGAATGAGGTGCAGGATATTCCAACTGAATACCACGATGCAAAGAAAAAAGTAATCGGCTATAGTGAAGTTATTACCCTGACGTAAACTTCAGCCCAAGGGGTCACTCCCGGTGAAGGGATCTCGGCCCTTGCCTCGTCGACTGAGGTGCTGGATATTCATAACCGAATACCACCGTGCAAAGCAAAAGAGAATGTCCTTGCAATAACATCTTTTTGAAAAATGTTCCAACAACATCAGAATAGGTTTGTTTAGCTTGCATTGATCCGAATCAACGCAGTCCCATCAATTGATCACACCAATAAAGAACGAAAATACGATGTACGTATATGCCATCCGCATTCGCCACTGGGTCCCGTCATCGCCCGTTAGGTTACTTAACTAATGAAAAAGCGGGGACTGGACTAGCGCGGGTGTAAAACATATACAATATCTACTAGTATATATATATATATATATCAATATATAATAATCGCTCATGGCGTGATAAAATGCAACATCACAGAGAGTAATAAGCATTACAGAACAATACATATAATCTGGGATCCCCGGGTTTCCTTTGAGACGCAACTGAAACCCGACGTTCCCATGGTCGTGTAGATAGCCTGTGCAATGAAATCCTAGACCCCTACGGGCGCGGCAAGTTACCCGCCAAAACCTGAAGCGAGGCAGCCCCTTCAGCAAAGTGAATGGACCACCCAGCACTTCACGGAATCCGGTAACTTGAGCACCCCTCCTTGGGTCAACCTATACACCCTACGAGCGCGGCGAATAGCCCGCCAATTCTAGAGTAAAGCCCCCTCCGTCTCAAAGCCATGAGATGCGGGCTCGTTGCCCTCTAGAACCCGCCTATCCGTGCACCGCACCGTGGGGTAATCCTAGTACATAAAGTAAAATATATACAATGGGTACATCGACCTCAGCCCGGTCGTGCCCCAAAAGAATAATATACAAACAGGCAGTGACAGCAGTCCACATGTCGGACGCTCGCCCCGCAATATCAAATGTACAAATAATACCAAACTGTACTAACATTGCACCAAGCTATCCACCACGACAAATCCGCAACATCACAGCACAACACAGAACATCAACGTGAATGTCATGTTCGCAAATCCGTCTAAAAGAGCTATAGCAATTAGACAAGATTTACCGATCAAATGACATTCACGGTCACAGATAGTAATGTAAGTACTGCGAACTAACTTATTTAAAATTTTCGATCGACAAAATTTTCCGAAATAGGCCCCAAGCACAAGTCCAGTACTCAAAATAATCTGGGCCAAAACTATATATTCCAGAAACCCCAATTCCAAGTCAAAGACCACAGTAGAAAAATTGGTGCACTGAAGCTACAGTACCGCGGCGGAACCGCAGCCAAAGCGTGGGTAATGCCGCGGTTCCGCGGCGCTATGGTGGAATCACACTTCCAAATTTCTACAGTGGTCTTAGAAAAGCCTACCTGATTTTCTAACGTACCCAAAATAATTTTTAAACCACAAAAAAATTCGACAGAAACTTGACTTTTGAAATTGCGGTTTCGGAAATTTTGTTCGATCGATATTTTAAACAAGTTAGAACAAGCTAGTAAAGGTTAATAGCATGGCTCTGATACCAATGTAAGTCTACGGTAGCGCCCCGGCCGTCGATCTGAGGCCAAAATGCGGAAACAAAAACTTTTTCATAAACTTGAAACTGGCGCTAACGCATACTTTCTCCCGGATCGAAACCATTAACCTATAACTAGCAAACTAGAGAAGGATTAGAAAAGCTATACCGATCGATCCGTGTCCTTCGGTCTTTGGCCACCAACCTAAGCTCCTCGCGGTATCTCCGATCTCCGGTCTCCTCGTCGGAAAGGGCACCACATCTTCGAATCCTTTTACGGGCTCCCGCTTCATCCGAAATAACTCGAACACGAAGTTTGCTAGCTGGCGTGTCCAAGGCGATGTAGAGAATGTGTGTGATCACTTTATCTCAAGCATCCATTGATTCTTAACACATGAGAGTGCATGGATGGAGGTTGAAGATGATACCATCAATGGAGATAGTGAGCTCAAGAAGAAAGAGGAGGAAGAAGAGCTTTCTTTTTCTTTCTTGTTGCAATGATAAAATGAGAGTGAGATGAAGAATAATAAACACAAGAGCCAACCCTTTTACCTTGGCTGCCCTCTCTCTCTCTTCTTATCATTTCAACGCATAAATCAATCAATAATGTGACATATGCACAAAGAAAGAGACCATGAGTCATCACTTGTGCATGTGTCACAATTAATGCTCCTAATCATGACTTTGAGCTCATTATTTCCATTTGTAAACATTAATCCAAATGTTTACAACAATAAAAAGATATGGCAATATCTAAAGTAAACTCGTGACGGATCACAAGGATACCCCTCACCTGTATATACATACCTGCATCCGCATTCTGACTGAATGCGAATGCGATGAGACTAAAGTAATCCAACAAATCTAATATTAGGATCCGGCTTAAACCAAAGCCCACTAGTATGATCCGTCCGATCATGATCCGTGCGCAACAGCATGTATATGATCAAACCCTGCCATATATCATACGGCATCTACAACGTTTCGCCCGAAACTTGAGAAACTGTATGTGGGGGACTCTAAAGACTCGTCAATATTTTGGCTGTGGATTTAACCACTAGCACGTTAGTCGTACTAGCTGTACGTAACGGGCTACCAAGTATTGACCAAAAGGGAGGCTGATAAGCGAACTCATCCAGACACCCTACTGAGCATGTCGGTGACAATATTCGTTATGTGCGGTCCGTTCGTCTATGAGTATCGCATGTCGGGCCTAGGGGGTTGGTAAAAGTCAGACCCCCAAAAGCGGTACAAGTCGTGTCGGAGTATAGCCCAGAACACCCTGAGATACTACTGGAATACCTACCAGTAAATCTCCTGCCTTGGCCAAGGAATTCGTGTAATGGCTCTTCTAGACACAGCGCGATCTCATCCCCAATACCGGGAGAGACGAAACCCCTGCCGATCCGCTCACTGCCTCCATGTGGCTCGGGACTGTACCCAACTAAAACCTATTTGCACGACTCCTTTGAGCCGTGGTAGGGTAGTAATCAAAGCACAGTGGGAACTCACACGAGACAAATGACGATCTCAGGTCGATGAACTAACCTGTACACATGTCACCAGGGAACTGCTATCTGACGTCAAGTATAATACCAACTAGCATGCTCCCGGCGAGTCCTGTCCGGTGTACTCATAACCCAATGAGCACCTGTATACAACCAACTGACACCAATGGCTTGTGAGACCGGCCACCGCCCCTCGTCGGGGTCTCGACTGTATACACCAGTCTACTCCGGAGTATCGATGCCCTGTCTCGAAAACTCCCACGACTAGGGACCTTTTAAGGATGTTCTGATAGACCCCAGCTCCCACGTATATGATCGCCATCATACTGCTGGCAGTCAAGCAAGAATCCTAAGGGCTCTAGCAATGTGTAATAGCGACCTGTAAGGTCACCTAAAACAGTACACGATGATAAACCAGATAACATACTATCATCTCGAGTAAGACTGTCCTACCGGCATAGATTCTCCCTCAATCATTGCAATCACGTGCTTGCGATCCAATAATTGACTTTGAGGGCTCTATATCCAACAATTAGTACTGCCATGTCACGTAAAACTTGACATGCTTATGTATCGTAGTAGGATTGAACTTATAGTAGGACGATATATATATGATTCATATTGGATGCACGTACGAGACTTGGAGTCCATTCTAGTCGTCGTCCGTGTATGTGACACGAGATGTCCGTACCGACCGTAGGGAGGGTGCGTGAACGAGATGTTCGCGCCGGTGCTATATTTGTACGTGACTAGATGTCCGTACTATTGATATTCCATTGCTATGTGTGTACGCAGACTTGATGTTCGTACCAGATATACTATGTGTTTGGGTACATAGATTAGATATCCGTACCGATTATTATTATGATATGGGATAATGGAATATTTGATGGTTATCGTATGAGGTGAGATTCCGTACGGGATGATATGATGAGAACAGATGATGATGATTAGCCGGATATGGCTCCATTTTTACTTGACTCGTGGAGTTTTACTATTTTACCCGTATGGGGGATTTTACTGATATGTCGGTATTGCCGACTCTCTAAAAACAACGATTCGTTTCATATTTTTAAAATTGATAATGAAAGGATGTGCTACTTGGATTTCAAAGGGGTATATATATATGTGTTTTTAAAAATACCGTAGCCTCCTTATTTTCAAACAACGTTTCGTTCTATTTTAAAAATATTTAAGTGGGAATATTAGAATGAATTGCATATTTACTATTCTTTTACGCTACACTTACTTTACATGTCATTCGCTCGCGCTTTATTTACCTTATTCATTATGCTACACTTTATGATTTCCGCTACGCGTCATATATTGTTGATGTTACACCTCAGTGGTATGGGACACTAATATATACAGTTTTATTACTGGTTTATGCTATGACATATTATCCGTCTGTGCTATGCCTACTTCACACAGACTAAAAGGGTACGAGTTTGACGATATATATATATTCAATCTCTTAAGATTTATAATACTATGGATATGATGTGATATCAATCTTAAGAGATTGAATATATATATATCATACATATACATACATATATATATAAAGGGATAAAAGAAGATAAAGATAATTCGAACGCGGTGGTTATAACCGAGGTTCCATGATATATATATAATGGAGGAAAGATGCCATAGGAGGGAATTTCCTCCTATGGCGTCGCAAAAATACACCCTCTCTCATTTTTTTTGCCGATCGGCACCCACTATCTTCATCGTTATCATCTAAGATGTGGATACACCAAATTTCATGTGATTCTACAACCATTTCACCGTTGATTTAGCAATGCAAAAAGTTCTATTATCGGTAAACCGTTAATTTTGAATCCACTAAATCAACGGTGAAAAGTTGTAGAATCACATGAAATTTGGTGTACCCACATCTTAGATGATAACGATGAAGATGGTGGGTGCCGATCATCGGAAAAAATGAAGGAGAGTGTATTTTTTCAACGCCATAGGAGGAAATTCCCTCCTATGGCCTCTTGCCTCCATTAACTTCCCTCTCTCTCTCTTTCTCTCTCTCTCTCTCTCTCTCTCTCTATATATATATATATATATAGCTAGCAAACTTCGTGTCCGAGTTGCTTCGGATGAAGCGGGAGCCCGTAAAAGGATTCGAAGATGTGGTGCCCTTTCTGACGAGGAGATCGGAGATCGGAGATACCGCGAGGAGCTTGGGTTGGTGGCCAAAGACCGAAGGACACGGATCGATCGGTATAGCTTTTCTAATCCTTCTCTAGTTTGCTAGTTATAGGTTAATGGTTTCGATCCGGGAGAAAGTATGCGTTAGCACCAGTTTCAAGTTTATGAAAAAGTTTTTGTTTCCGCATTTTGACCTCAGATCGACGGCCGGGGCGCTACCGTAGACTTACATTGGTATCAGAGCCACGCTATTAACCTTTACTAGCTTGTTCTAACTTGTTTAAAATATCGATCGAACAAAATTTCCGAAACCGCAATTTCAAAAGTCAAGTTTCTGTCGAATTTTTTTGTGGTTTAAAAATTATTTTGGGTACGTTAGAAAATCAGGCAGGCTTTTCTAAGACCACTGTAGAAATTTGGAAGTGTGATTCCACCATAGCGCCGCGGAACCGCGGCATTACCCACGCTTTGGCTACGGTTCTGCCGCGGTACACCATCTGAAGAGGCTTGATATATATTTATGTTGTTTACTTTCCAATATACGCCATCCGAAGCGGCTTATTGGACATGTTTGCTATCTTTTGGGCATGGTTGCGTATATTTGAGTTGGTGGGTTTCTTTTTGTATTGGATTTTTCCTTATACCTATTTGTATTTAGAAGTACTCCATCAAAGACCAAGTCTAGTTTTGTCGAAACCTTAGAGTTGTATGTTTTGTTGCTGTCGGACTCGTGTGGAGTCGACTTGATATATATTTATGTTGTTTACTTTCCGTTTTGTTGATACTTCGCCATTTGGAGTTGTATCTTACCGCGTGGTTGTGATTCCGCCGTTTGTGCGATGATTTAGCTCCCGTATGTAAGGATGCTTGTTATATACTTATTACTGTATCTGTTTTGTTCAAAATTTACAAAGGAGGCGCTGTCCGTTTTCAAACAATTTTTCGAAACAAGCTTTATTTTTCACAAAAACTTTTCTAAAATTTCATATCTACCTATTATTATCTAGTTCCTTATATATATATATATATATATATATATATATATATATATATGGTTTAGATTTCTAGTTTTGGCTCACTTGGGTTACGATGGGGTCACTTGACTTCATGTAATTCTTGTGCCGGTCATGTGCCCCCTTTTGGGTCATGACAATCTCAATGTGCACATATTCAATTGATAGATTGAAGAACCTAACACCTCGTAGTTCACCATGCCAAAGGCATCATTTAGAGAAGAAAGGAAGCCTGTCTGTTTATCTTTACAATCATTATAGTGTATTGCACATGCAATGCACATAATTAGTAATTATAAAAGGATTGTATGAATATTAAGTCTGATTAAAAAAAGATTGGAGTTAGTTATTGAGAGAAGTTTGTGGAGTTCGTTATTGGAAGAGATGTATGGGGTAAGTTATGGTTATAAATTGATGTTCGATTTTTTATATTTTTTTAGTGAATTTCTCTTACAAATTAGATGGTGTCGTGACTCGGTTCTTGCTCACAGAACAAAGTGCCACGCCAAGTGTCATGCCAAGGGTCGGAGGCCACCTCTTGAATCCACGGGGGCCACCTCTTGATTCCGTGCGACCCACTGTAGAACAATGGGGAATTTTCAGAATACATTCCGAAATAGGGCAGATCTGTATTATAAATGGAATGATACCACTTTTCAATATAGATGTGCCTTTTAAGTGAACCGGCATTATAGGAGGTTGAGAGCTTTGTAGTTAAGCGTGCTCGGGCCAGGGAAATCTTGGGATGAGTGACCTCCTGGGAAGTGGCCCTTAATCGGGTCCGGTTCGCTCCGAAAAACAAAAATCGTACGGTTTTGCACCTAAATGGAATGATACCACTGTTCAATACAGAAACGCCTTTTTAAGTGAAACGGCACTACAGGAGTTTGAGAACTCTATACTTAAGCGTATGCCTTTTGCTCTATAATAGAGATACTAATCGAAAGAGGTATCAAAAAGTGGAAATTTCGGTTTTGCACCTAAATGGAATGATACCACTATTTAATACAGAAACGCCTTTTTAAGTGAACCGGCACTATAGGAGTTTGAGAACTTCATACTTAAGCGTATGCCTTTTGCTCTATAATAGAGATACTAATCGAAAGAGGTATCAAAAATTGGAAATTTCGAAATTTCCATTTTTGATACTGCTTTCTATTAGTTTAGGTTTACTGGAGAAATCAATAAGTTAGCAATTTTGTCATTTTTGAAAAATAGTGGGGATAAAATTGTAAATCTCCTACTTTGCCAGAACTTCTCTTTATTTACAATTGTGCCATCAGCCCAAAACTTTTCTTTATTTACCATTATGCCATCAGCTCAAAGCCTTTTGGTTTTCACTAAAATACCATGAGCTTTTGACATTTTAAAGATAAAATACCGTGAACTTTATTGTTTACAAACAAAAATCACGACTTCGTTTATCACCATTAAATTTTCGCTAAAATACTATGCGCTTTTGATTTCCCCCCATATAAATACCATAGATTTTATTTATTGCAAATAAGTACCATGGTTTTCACCATTTTCTAGATATATACCATGGACTTTATTTATTACAAATAAATATCATGACTTCCGCCGTTTTCTAAATTAATGCTATGGGTTTTGTTTAACATAAATAAATACCACAATCTTTTAGCGTTTTCCATATAAATATCATGGAGTTTGTTTATTGTAAATCAATATTATGATTTTCGCCATTTTTGGAATAAATACTATGGATTTTGTTTATTACAAATAACTACAATGAGATTTTATTTTTTGCTTATAAATACTATGGATTTTGTTTATTACAAATAAATACAACGAACTTCAAATAAATTTCAGATAAATACCATGGAGTTTGTGTATTACAAACAAATATCATGAAATTTTAATACTTTCAGATAAATGCGATGGACTTAGTTTATTACATAAATACCATGAACTTTTACCGCTATGATGACTGATATAGTTATTTATATGAGTTGTTGTATTTTCATAGATTATTCTGAAAACCCGCCGCATTCATCCGGAAAAAAATCATATGGGAATCTATTTATAAAACTTTTTATAGGGAGGAGGTGAAACCGTACACGTGGCAGATTATCTTTGAGACTCACACCCAATCACTACCAAATCTGCCACGTGTACGGTTTCACACCCAATCTTTGAGATTCCTTTTTTTGGGACTTCTTTATTTTTGAGATTCACACCCAATCTGCCACGTATACAGTTTCACCTCCTCCCTATAAAATGTTTTATAGATGGGTTCTCATATGTTTTTTTCCCCATTCATCCGGGCCTGACCACCAATTGATTGGGAATCGAAGCGCGGCCAATAGCTGTAAAATAGGTGGGCCATGCTTTCACTTGAAGCTCCACGGGCCGAGCGAAGCAAAGAGCACCCTGCAGAGGATCCTGATCCGTCCAAAGACTATTGTTCTCCCCGCGCACAGCCAACGTTCCACAGGTCTAGGGTTTTACAATTATTGAAGCAAGCAGCTACAAAAATGGCGACGTCGATACGCCCAAGCGACGATCTCGCCGGAGAAATGGAGGTCGAAGCCTATCGCCGCCTCTTCCCCCTTCAATACTACGAGCGCCACCTCGCCGAGTCGATTCGCCCCGACGCCCGCCCCCTCACCCGCTCCAGAGACACCACTGCCGCCCTCGGCCCTGTCGCCTCCGCCGACGGCTCCGCCCTAGTCAAGATCGGCGAAACTGTATTTATTAAGACCCTTACCCTAGCCCAAACCCTCTCCCTTCTTCTCTATTCATGATTTACTTTGGTTATGCAGGCGATGCTGGCTGCCATCAAGCTCGAAGTCATGTCGCCATCCGTGGATTCGCCCGATCAGGGATTGCTAGGTTTGTGTTTGTGATTCTTTAGATTTTTGGTGTATTAGTTCAATTTTTCAGGGCAAAGGAACGGTTTATGTGTGCTTTGTGTCTTCAGCCATTGATTTCCACATGCCGCCAATTTGTTCTCCTGCTGTGAGGCCAGGGAGGCCGGCTGAGGTTGCATCCGTGATTTCTAAGCAGCTTCTGGATGTTGTGACGAGGTGTGTCATTCTTGCTTAAAAACCTTATTATGTTATGGCTTTTGAATTATTGAGGCATGTGGTGTATGGAATTGAGGAGTTCCCGTCATTCTGCAGTTTTAAATTTCTTTTGAATTGTACTTGAAAAAACTAGATCGATTGCAATATTTTATGGCCTTTGTAATATTGTCGTATACCATGAAGTCAAAACTATGATCCTGATAGAATAGTTGTTCTATATATAAGATCGTTGGCTATACAAAAGAAAAGATAAATGTTATATCTTGAAAGGTTTTCCAAGATGGTTAAGGCTCCTTAGTGGAATGCGCATGTATCTAAGCAACTTCTTCGATTTTCATACCCATAATTAATAATTTTCTATGACATAGATACAAGAAGTTGTACTCATATATGCAAACCGACAAGCATTCTCTTCATATTTAAATTCAAAATTTAATTACCATGATTCCTAAATCTAAATTTTGTGTCAGGTCATAGGATGGTTAAGCATACAGTCTTATTTAATCTTGTTGCTGTGTTTTCTCAGTTGCTGAAATGTACACATTCGGTTGTCAATCTGTTATGAAATTTTATCAAGTTCTTAATGGAGACTTATTAATATGGAATTATACTTCATAGCCAACTCTCAATATGGATTAAGTGCATGAGATTGCTTTACCACTTAAAGACATTGATTGCGAAATATTCTGCCTACTATGTTTTGTCCTTTGCATGTCTCCCTCTCCACTTCTAAAGCACGGACTGGAGAAATTTCCTAAAATTCAGGATTATAAAATTAATAAAGCTCTGTGTTTATGATCTCAAATCCATAGGTAAGACCACAATTCTATATTATGTTCATGGGCCTCGCCTAATTCCTTGTGTGCATACAGTACTTCATTGATGCTAGAACTGTTTTTTGTCTAGTTGCTACTTTGAAAATTATGTAAAAATTTGGCAATACATAAGCTTAGTTGTTTTTGTCAATGTTCCTAGGGCGCTTTCACTGGTATAGAAGCGCTTAATAGCGATGATAGATCATGTATAAATCTCACTAGTTAGAAGCTAAGTGCACATATGAACCATGTTACATAATTGTTGAACACATTCAGTATCAATTTATTTAATAAAACACAACAGTAAGGCTCCTGTTCTTAATGTTCTATGATAGGCTTGGCAAGCACTATTACACGCTTGGTTCTATGGTCTACAGTGGAAGCTATGATATGTTTGTGCAATTTGTGTGCCAAATACAATTATGCTGTTATTGCATCTGGCCTTGTATGTTCGTCTCTGAAAATTTGTGTTATCAAACTACCAACCATCTCCTAAGAATTGATGTAGTCACAATCTGTTCATGATCCAACACAAATTTATTTAACCTAAGATTTGTTTATAGATTATATTCTAGTCGGTTGAGTTTAGAGACCCCCTACTAGAAAGCTAAGCTAGGATGAGCTGCAACTATAAAAGTTGGGTTGCGTATGGTTAGCTTTCAACTCAATTATACTCATTCAAGTTACAGCTGTTGTACCCCAAATCCCAGGAATGGACAATTTCTGTGCTGAGCTTATAACTGTTTGATTCAACAACTGTTTGTATCAAACTAACCCATCTATATCTTTTCCGACGGAAGGGGGCATAAGAACATTATTCGTGGCTGCCTTTTGAACTAATTGCAATTATGATTTATTAACTCGTTTGTCAATACCCGAGTTCTGAAAAGCATATGCACCAAGTTGTAAGATAAAGATCTTAGAGCAGACAAATAGAAGTTAAACCACTTTCTTTTTGCTCATACTAAAGATTAGGGTGCAGAGGTAATAATATCTAGGTATCTATTAGAATACCTTCATGGTGGAAAAATAGCATGCTATGGGTGTCGTTCATAGCTGACTGGATATGGTCCAAGTCATTCTCATTTTGAGTGGTTGATCTTCCCTTAATATGTTATATTTCTGCTGGTCCAGGACAATTTATTTCCGCCAATAGTTCTACCTTTGTTTGAAGCTTGCAAGTGCATTATCGACAACTAGGATACCGTGTGTGTGAACACGCAGAAATACATGCATACACATATATACATACACACTTCCAGATATATACATAGATATATACATATACATGCACACGCATACATGATACATACATATATATTTGTGTTTGTGCGTGCATGTGTGTGCATTTGTCATATATGTGCGCGCGCGCGCGTGCATTTGTTATATATATATATGCTCCTATCCGTAGGATTTGGAAACAAATCCTACCAACTTTCTAACCATTGGATTTGCTTGGGATGTGTGCAAACAATAAAAAAGAAAGTTTCTCATTTATTCAAACGTTGCCATAATTGTTTGCACACATCCCAATATTGATCTAAAGGTTAAAAAATTGGTAGGATTTATTTCTAAATACTATCGGTAGTATTCTAATCTCTCTCTATAATAATAATAATAATAAAGGCCTTAGGAGGGAAACCATTCGAAATAAGTACACCCATCCACCGGTTTTTCGACGATCGACACCGTCCACCTTGATCCATATCATTTATTATGTATATACACCAAATTTCATGTGGTTCCAACACATTTTCACCGTTGATTTAGAGATTTAAAAATTAAAAAAATGTTAATTTTCACTAAATCGCCGGTGAAAAATTGTTGGAATAACATGAAATTTGGTATAGACATCTTAGCCAATAATAAGAGGATGGTGTGTGCCGATCGGCGAGAAAAATGTTGTTGAATAGATTTTATGCGACGCCATATGAGGAATGTGTGTATGTGTATATGTATGTCTATGTATATCTGTATGTACATGTATGTATCTATACACATCTATGTATGTATGTATCTATACACATCTATGTATGTATATATATATACAAGTATGTATATCATTTGTATGTATGTATATACATATGTATGTGTATGTTTATGTATCTATGTATGTATATGTGCATGTATGTGTGTGTGTTTGCATCTTTCATGACCTGCATGTAAGGTTGTGTGCATTTGCACACTAAACAGTACTCATTGTTGACATATCTTTGTGTATTTCTACGTGAGTTCACAGCTTTCTTTCCCTCTTCTTTGTACTATTTCTTTCCACGCGTGCATAAGCAGATGTAGAAATTTTAGTCAGTGGGGGCAAAATAAAGACAATGATGTTTTATTGAAAAGTCCTAAATATTATATAAAAAATCATTACACAATTTTAAAAAGTAAAAAAATAATCTTTAAAACAATTTAAACATTTGGAAATTTTCATATCATAAAGATATATTGGAACCCATACCATTAACATGAAGTATCTTTACTATTATAACTAGAATCCACATGCTATCTTCTCATTTTTTAAAGAAACGCCAAAAAAAGGAAAACAAATTCTTTATGCCTCTCGCTAAATTTGTGATTTGCATTTATTTTATACTCTCTTTCCTCGCTCCTTCTGCCTCTTTAAATTTGTGTTTTACATTCATTTTGCACAAATCCCAATACATACACATGTGCATAGATGTGCAAAAAATCGAAAAATAAATAATGCAGACACTAGGAATTGAATCCATGACCTTCAACTATGCAATTGTTGAACTTACCATTTAAGCTAGACTCCAATATTGATGTTTCATAACATATGTATGTATAAAATATATTCCAAAATATAATACTTTTTTACTGCCGATATAAATCTTTTGTTTTCTGGCAAAAATTCAGTGAAAGGTAATTGCCCCTGTTGGGCCCCATGTAGATCCGCTCCTGCATGCATGGATCAGCCATACATGTGAATGTTGATTGTCTTTTTAAACCTTAGCAATAAAAACAAAAAGATGGTACAAAAAGAAAGTAAATGAAAAGAAAGAGAATACAAGAGTACAAAGGTATGGGAAGAGATTATAATGTTGTCAACCTTAGTAATGAAAAAACTATATCCACCCGACGAGATCTATATGCAATTCCCATGTAATAATAAAAAAGGTTTTGTAGGTTGTGTATACCCTTCTGCTGGATAATATGTATTTTGAGTATTCTATATAGGAATGTAAACGGATATAGATAATTCGAATGAAATCCGTTTTTATTTTCATCAAATACTAGCGGTACCCCCCAATATCAAATACTAGCGATAACCCCCCATTCATGGGGTAATTGGGACACGGTCTAAAATTTAAAGTAGCAACAAAATTTTATTATTGAATATTTTAAGCAGTTATTTTATATGGTTAAATTTTATTTTGAATCATTATTGTGCCGATATATCGTTATCTATCACCGAGTGAAAATCTATATATTAGACCTTTTTTCTTTCTTTCTATTTTTTTTGAAATTTATCAAAAAAAATGGCATCATTTTGAAGTGTAGAAGGAAAACGTAATCCCATCAAGTACACACTACTGATATGAATTGATCCTGCATGTACTGCTAGTTCTCCCGAAAAAATATCAACACATTCTATTCATATATATAAGCAAGTTGAACTTTATTATTTCATAACTTTTTATAAAGTATTCCTCTCATCGTAGAGAATAATGAGCTTAATGAGATTAATAATCATATCCTTGAAACTTTACCGGGAGAAATTTTCATTTACCTGAGTGCAGATAAAAAAATTATTGATGGAGATTCTCATAACTCGAACAAAATATTGCACACAACAGAATTTTTGAACACCATAAAGTCGTCTGGATTACCCAATCATTATTTGAATTTAAAAGTTTGGGCACCGATTATTCTTTTACGAAACATTAATCAATGTATTGGTCTTTGTAATTGAACACGACTTATCATAATAAAGTTAGGTACAAGGGTCATTGAAGCAAAAATTATAACTGGTTCAAAAATTGACACGATTGTCTCAATACCACGGATAAAAAATGTCCGGCACGATTAGCATTTGCAATGACAATAAACAAAAGCCGAGGACAAATATTTAAAAAGACTGGAATATATATACGAGCACCAGTATTTTTCCATGGACAATATGGAGCAATTTCAAGGGCATCATCCCCAAACGCAATAAAATTCCTCCTAGAAGAACATTCAGATGCGCCGTATGGTTACACTCAATATATTGTTTATATGTTTTACAATGTGTAATGAAAAAGGTTTTATGATTCAATTAGCTTTCAAGTTTGAACTGCATTATATAATCGTGCATTTCCTTTATGCTATAGATTTAAATCATAATCCTTCCATGTTTGTAGCACACAATGCTTCATGACATAAACTGTAATAGGTACAAAGTTTAGAGAGATGGTATATTATTTCTTAACATATCATATACAGGCTTGACACTTTCTTAACATCATACACCCAAAATGAATATACAGTACAAAAATTTCAGAAACCGCTAATAATTCATAATATAATGGTCTAAATGGATGAGCCGAAAAATTTATGTATCTTGATGACTTTTTTAAGAAAGGAGGAAAATACGAATCATATGATAGAACAATTTTGAAGCATGATTTCAAAAGTGTTAATTACATACAAAAAAACCTTTTTTTTGAAGGAATGTCAATCTTTTCTTCCCTTTTTTCAATGTTTGGACCGCATTTGAAAGGTGATTAATTAAAGAATACTGCAAGTGCTAAAAGTTGTAATCAAATAAATAAATTAACTCCATCAGATACCCCACCTTATATTTTAAGGACTATGCTTATATCGTGAGGAAAACGTGCATTTATTCAATAAAGTTAATAAAAGAGAAAAACAAAATGCATAGGAGATAAAGTATCATTCATTCAGTCATCTCTATTTCTTTATCTTTTTCCCTTTTATTTCAGGCTTAAAATCAGGTATGTAACGATTTGTTCTTAAAATTTGATTTGTTCTTAATTACCAGATATAGAATTTGTTGAAGAGAAATTCAGTAAAAAAATTAAAATGTAAACAAAATTTTTTGGGGGAAATCTTACATCTTTAAATAAAGTTTGGGGTCGAAATCGTTTCATTAAAAATCGAAAAAATTGCTGATTAGTTAATATTATATAAACAAATCAAGAAAAACTTAATTTTGAGGATGGAAGAAGTTTCTGAAGTAAAGAATACGAGATCTGAAACCTAAGAAGAAAGAACTAAATCTTTATTTTATCTTCAATGAAAGCTACTTCTCCAAACCCTTTTTTCTTCCACTTCTCTCAACCTTTTGCCTTTTTGTTTGCAGAAGTCATTTTTCTGCTCAACCCATGCTTATATGTTTTCACCAACCATCATAATCTCAAAACATTCATCCACGTACACACCTTCATATGTCTTGGGTCCCACACAGTAGGTGAGTAAGAGGTGAAACGGCTCCTATATTGTTCTGTAAGCCCACTCTTTTATAGGCCTATTTTTAGTTATTGAGTTTTCATGGAAATATTTCACACTTATCCTTTTAATGCCTTTGCTATCAAATGAATATAACAATTGTGCCAACAGATTCAATTTTCATGTTAAGAAGCCAATTGTTAAAAGTCAAGGACAATTTGGGATTTCAATTAAATTCCGTGCCGCTTTTGGCTATAGTAAGTATATATGATAGATATTTGATGAAAATCGTGACTTGCACATAATAATAATAATAATAATAATAATAATAATAATAATAATAATAAAGGTTTTATTAGTTGTGTAGACCCTTCTACTGGATAATATATATCTTGGATAAGGATGTAACCAGATACGGATAATCCGAATAAAATCTGTATCCGTAACCGATTTTCATCAAATATGGATATTAGCTTTCATTTCCGTTTGTGTAATTTGTCTAATAATACTATAATCTTATATGTACTATGTATATTAGAAAAGTATATATCTTGAACCTATATATGTAGCATAGACAAGGAGAGCTCAAAAAGAGAAAGAAAAGACCTTAGCTCACATAGGCCAGCCACAAACGTCTTTGTTTGTGAATGAAATTGAGCATGGATGCATTTCTTATAAATAGAAAAAGAGTGTTTTTGTATATAAGTCCTTAAATATCACTATTTTACACCACTTTTTTCAATTGAAATAAGCATAATGAATCAGGACCCAGCAGAAATACTCCATAAGTTAAATTAGGGAACGCGAAATCAGCAAAGCAGAGATAAGTGGAGAGTTTTGTATCATGGATCAACATAAGAATTGAAGTTAACTATGAGGATATAGTATTGTGTATACGATTGATGTTTAAGAAATATTTTATTTAATTATAAAATGTCATATAGGATTGTTGGAATGGATTTAAATCCACCGGCTATATTCTTTAACAAAATTTGGAGGAGAAATATGCCCCTCAAGACTGTGAATCGACACCTGATTTTTTTAACTTATAACTTGAATAGTCCACCACATCTATTCTGGTAACATCTTAAGCCAATCATTTGACATTCATGTGAAAATCAAGAAACGTGTCTTCCATCAACTATGACTCGTATGTGTAATGCATGTAAACGATGAGATGAGAAGCATTAGTTTATCTAAATTATATATAAAAAAAATAGCACATGGAAACCATAGAATAACTTGAATACGATTCTAAATAAAACTATTGTTCAAATTAACATTTTCGATGCTTCATAGTTTTAAAGTATTTCATGAAACTAGCACATGAAACCAAGGCTGACTACATTATTACCTTTATACATACCTTTGTACTCTTGTGTTCTGCATTTCTTACTATTTTCTCTCTTTGTACCATCTCTCTGTCTTTATTGCTAAGGTTTAGAAGGACAATCAATCTTCACGAGCATGGATCCATGCATGAAAAGAAATAGTAAAAAGAAGAGGGAAAGAAAGCTGTGAACTCACGTGAAAATACACAAAGTGTGTCAACAATGAGTACTCTTTAGAATGCAAATGCACGCAACCGTACATACAAGTCACGAAAGGTGTGTCAATCATGAGTCCTTGTTAGCGTGCAAAATGTCACGCAAATAATGAGGCCCACAAATTTATTGAAGTGAACTTTTACGTAGTGTTAGAGGGATAGTTAGTGATGAGAAGCCGCAAATTTTTAATACCACAAATTGTCTACGCCAAATGGTTTGGTTTTCTAGATATAATGCTCCTAGGCGAGAGAGAGAGAGAAAGAGAGAGAGAGAGAATTTCGGGCAACCTTCAGGTAGCTTGGTGGTGCTCATATACTTATTTCTTTCTATCCCATGTCCGGCACATATAGCCGACACACCATAGAATTTTTCCTTGACTGGAGAGAGATTGTTCGAATTTTTTAGTTATAACTTTTATATATTTATATACAAGGTAGCTTAAAAGGTTTTCCGTTAGATTGTTCGAAGTTTTTCGTAAGCTACCTTGAAGTTTTTCCGTACACACACACACACACAAATCACCTTAACAAGTTCATGTTTCCAACTTCTCCTGAAAATAAATATAACTGGTCACAATTTAAATGCTATGTAACAACTAACATATTGAGGAATGGTAATACAGTATCATCATCTTGTACAATGTAAGCTAACATTTTATCTTAGACACGTCAGCTAACTATACCCTTTTTGACCTGCATACTTATGCAAAGCCTGCCCTAATTTTTGCTGCTAAGTTCGGGGAGCGAACATATGCCTTATTCCAGAAAGCAACAGCTCTTTCATATCTTTCTCACAGTAGCACCACTACCGACCATTTGCCTTTACAGCTTAAGTACAACGTTGGACATTTTAACATCACACACAAATATTAATCTATTGAATGTATATCATATTAACTGATACTTCGTCACATAATCAATGTACATATTGATGTTCCCATATATTACAGACCGTATATCATAATGATTTGTATTTGGTTCCTGCAGTTCTGGCATGGTGGACTTAAAAGAGCTCTCCTTAATCAATGGAAAGGCTGCATGGATGGCCTACCTGGTACTCTTAGCATTTCCTTGGGTTCAACCTTTTTCTTTGGCTTTATAATTTTATTTTATTTTTCTGTGGGTTCATGAATATGGATACTGAATGATGGCCACTTGACGACTAAGATGGCTTAAGTGTTACTCGTGTTGGTCTATTTGTATATTACACTTATTTGTGTGGTAATGCAGGATATATACTGTCTCAATGCTGACGGTTCTCTATTTGATGCTGCTCTATTATCTGCAATAGCTGCATTTTCCCAATGTAAGTCTAGATTTAAATTTTCCTTCACGTTAATGATTACTCAAATTTTTATCTTTGCATATTGCTACCCTGGAACCAGGCTTATTTTAGGCTGGTATATAGTTTATCCATATCAAATCTCAATTAGTTTTTGGTGCGGTTCTAGAGTCATTGTGATCTTACTGATTGTGTTTGAGTAGTATTTACACTCCATATGGCTATGTTAGGGGATGTTTGGGGGTGTTTGGTGTGTATGAGTGTGTTGGGGTTGGGATGAGGATAAGAAAAAAGACTGAGAGCTAAAGATCTACTTAAGACATTGGAAATCAATATAAGGAATCCAGTGTTCAGTCCTCTTTATCTCACCCACCTCCATGCTTCACAGCATCTTATGCCTTCGGATCAGGATTGTAAAAGGAAGGGGAAGAGAGGAGTGAGGCTGTTACCTGTTAGTTAAATAGGTTTGGTTTCAGTCATTTACAGGTTCACAGGTTCAAAGTTGAAACTAAATCCATCTCTTACTAAGCTTATAGAGTTTTGTTTTGTTCCTAGTGTTTAGAAATAAGGATCCCCCACCCACCCCCACCCAACAAAAAAACGAGAAAAATAAATAAATTCAAGGTTTCAGATATCATGACATGCCAGCCAGTTGAAATAGGGCCGAGATGAAACACTCCTAAATTACCCGGGCCGATGAGATAGGGGATGTTTCAGTTAAATACATTGCTTGCACGGTAGAATAAGGGACTGTTCCGACCTTTGACCCAACATGAATTGTGTTTATATTCTTTTATTCCCTTTGAGCACATGCGACCTGATAGGAGAGATGATAGTTCTATTTTCTTCTTTATATTGATTTGTACTTCCAAAGAAGATATAATTAGTTAATTGGTTAACACTTGTTAATGGAAATACTCATCAATCTATTTGCCCATTATCATACTACAAATTGATATGGCGGTCCCTTAAAGTGTACCATCACATGGTAAGTTAATGGTTCTCAACTAGTTGTTAAATATTTCCAACAACTATTAAGTTATTGCATGCTAATGAATATTTATGTCAGGATACCGATGGAAATAAATGGAGGAAAGAGGCCATAGGAGGGAATTTCCTCCTATGGCTTCGATAAAAATCAATCCTCCATTTTCAACGACCGGCTTCCATCATCTTCATCCTTATCATCTAAGATGTATATATACCAAATTTCATGTGATTCTAAAACCTTTTCACCGTTGATTTTGTGGGTGCAAATTTTTTCGGTTCCTGACAATAGAACATCTTTCGTATTTTTACATCGTTGGATCAACCATGAAACAATGTTAGAATAACATGAAATTTGGTGGCTCGGCATATTAGACGAAGAAGGTCAAGATGGACCGTGCCAATCATAAAAAAAACGATGGAAGGTATACTTTTTCAACGCCGTAGGAGGAAATTCCCTCCTATAGCCTCTTTCCTCCATTTTTCTCATTAATTTATTATCATTAGCTATTGACTTGCTATGTAAAATTTTCAAAAGAAGAAGAGAATTTCTTGTTGATGTATTACCGCAGTTTTGCATCTACTGCTATATTATACAATATTTCATCAAACATAAATGTACACTTCATCAGGTCAAAATATGTTTCCTTGCTTGCTCACTTCGGGCGCTTTAGATACAGTTAATTCCATGTGCCGTGCAACACTGCAGATGGTTCTTCTAGTTTGTCATATGTTTATTACTAACGTTTTTCACGCGTTTATTACCAACGTTTTCCACTGAAGAATCTGATCATCACTTCCTGTTTATGACTTAGAAAAAATTTGTAACCCGCAGGATTTTTCATTTAATTATTATATAATCGTGATTACAATCTATAGTGCAGATCCCTCTTGTTTCCATCAACGATGATGGAAGAGTAATTGCTGTGTCTGGAGAGCAAGAAGTGGAGTCAAGATCCGAGCTGGTCAACAAAGAAAAGAGGAAGCTGACTCTCAAGAGCATCCCATTCTCACTAACATGCATGCTTCATAAGAAGTACATATTTGTAGATCCCACTGCGGAAGAAGAGTCCATCATGGATACTGCAGTGACCGTGGTGATAGATTCGCTAAGCCGGCTTGTGTCTGTTTACAAACCCGGAGGAGCAGTTCTCGTCTACAATAAATCTCTTCAGGTTTGTAACTCTCCATCTTTATCCTGTTCTACTATCCTATTGTGTTTTGCCATTTATTTTCTCTTGTTTTTGGCTTGAACTTCTTGAAGCCACAATTGGCTTTAAGATTAGGAACAGGGCTGTAAACTGGTGGGTCACCTAAACCAATTCTTTTTCTTGTTACTTAATTAATTTATTTTTGGAGTAGGGCTCCTCACCCTACGTGAATCATACAGGCGGAAATTGCAGGAATCCCCCCCCCCCCTCCCCCCCTATTTGCCACTTTTCACTAACATTGCGTATTTTGTACTTTCACCGAAGGGTATTTGGAATAAAAAAATTTGAAATCTGGAAAGAGAAAAATTCCAGCTATTAAAGAAGGGCCAAAGTTCAGCTTTTAGAAATGTAGGATAGATAGATATTCTGCTAGCAGGAAAGTGAGGGAGGTTTCCAGTAATTTAGCCGTTCATATTGGGATGCCTGCACAACTTTTGTGGTTCGTTATCTCTGGACTAATGAATTTAGGCGCATTAGCACCGATTCTTTCAAAAATATTTAGCCATTCATATAAAATAGGTTTGACCAACTTTGGTAAACTTTATATTACAGTTGTAATATGTAAACTATAATATGACATCAAGAATGGTTAATCAATCTTGTTTGGATTTAGGAATGCATTGTGCTTACGAAAAGGAGAGCGGAGGAGCTACAAAAAATTTTGGCTGATGCCCTGTCCTCTCAGATGGAAGTTGATGCAGATTGATTCAGATAAAGCATGAGAGGAGTTGCTACATTCAAATTTGTTGTGCAAGATTTTACCTTTTTATTTATATGTTCCTTTTAGTATATGGATTTTCGTTGTACTACACTGCACTTCATTCAATTCTGTTGTAGTTTCGCTTTTGCAGAATCATAATTTAGTCTTTTATTAACCTTTTAGTCGAAGCAATCCAAGGAAATCACATTCATCTTTAGAAAGCTTGAGAGTGGAAGTTACTAAAATCATGTTTCTGTTTGTGCTCAAATTGTGTGATTATTAATAAGATGTGGGGTGTTAAAAAAATCGAAATTAGTGGCTCTGGGTCTTATCATGTTCCATGTGCAGAAAATAAAGAGTCAACCTGAATTAAAGGGGGAATTAAAAGCTACACCAGCTCAATATGTATACGGCTTCATAATGTTTTGTTAGATTTCTTTCATCAGTTTCATGTATTATTTCATAAAATGAGGAATGAAGTAAGAAGTCAAGAGAAAATAAATAAGCAGACTCCGTGATTTGTCCAAAATGGTTTATCAAAGTTTATATTGCTGGTTGGTAAAGATGTACAACATTGCAACGATATTTGAATCACAACTGCGTGTGCTGCATATGTCGTATGTGCAACATGAATAAGAAGTGCAAGCTTTTTACTAAAAAGCCTTTCATACTACGCTAGTTACTAAAAAGTATTTTCATACTTCGTATTTGCTTAAAAGATCTCTCATGCATTTAAATTGCACTAAAAAGCCCACTTACTAGTTTTGTGTTTGAGCCGTTCTTTTACCTTCTAGCTATTTAGATTGATCTTTCTCTCATAAAAAGAACCCATATCCTCGCTTAGTTGAAGATTGGGATTTAACGCAACTCAAGAACTGCTCTCTCAAAAGTTTTAATTGAGAAGACAACGGTACTCGACAAGTTCGTTGTTGGAAAAAGTTGAGAAAGATGAGCCGGTTTCCATGATTAATTTGAGAGATCTTTGATTAAAACCCTAATCCTAAAGTCAATTGCGTGGAAAATTTAGGGATTTTGGGAAAAGTAGAGAGTTTGTGAAGGTTTTAAAACCTCAACCCGATACTCACTCTTAGCCTTATAATGAAGTAATGGAAGATGCCAAAAAGATTCTATTTTTGGCATGTTGAGGTGATTTTTAGTGCAATTTGAATGTGTGATGGGTAAGAAAAATAAATACTATGTATGAAGATTTTTTTAGTAATTAGAAGTCCAAATTACTAACGGTAAATTCTGAACAGGATTCAAAAAACAAATAAGCCAGGCAACAAATGAAGCGTGAGTTGAAATTTCGATCATTACAGCCCATGATTATTACTTAAAAGCCAGAAAATACATGAAAATCGCAAATTTCAAAGACAGGTTAGATGGGCTAGCCAAGTTGAGTTAGAACTGTAAACAACAGAGGGCAACAGCATATGCGCATCTCAGTTCAGCACTGCAATGATAAATTTCATGCTAGTAACTATTCATACAAAAATCAGATAAGTATAAATTTATTTTCCGCTGATTTTTAAACAAAAAATTGAGTGCTATGTAAATAAAACAACTCCTGTATTACATAATTTGATTAGTATGTCAGCAGCGACTTCCGTAGTAACTTACATAACAGTAGTGCCTCAAAAAATACAATATCAATCAGACGATTTGAATATAATTAGCTGTAGCGGTCAAATTCTTTTATGAAATTTCAAAGTCTTTGCGTCTTTGCACAACATCCAACTGCGAACTCAATTCCAGCTTGCAGCTCTCTTTCAATAGATCCATCTGACGCTTTAATATTATTCTCTCTATTCCTCTTTTTCTTCTGTATCAATGCTTTGATTTTGTCTCCATTAATCTCATTGAACTCATTGCTTTTACCAACTTCTTCACAATCCTCAACCATGCCAGTAGGGCTCTCAGAATCTCTCTTCAGCTTGTACCGGACTTCTTTTTGAACAACGGGGCTCGGGCTGCAATTTGAAGATAAATCCCCGTTCGAAACACAAGAATCTGGACACTGCGCAATGCTGCTTCTTTTGATGATACTTTGATCAGGGATTGTATTGGCTTCAGCTTCACCATGGGCCTTCTCTTTTGAGCGAGCAACTCCATTTGTACAATAACAGCTGCAATTAATAACATAAGCTCAGGTAAGTATTATCATATGGTGATTATGCATCCGCTAGACTCATGATTTGATGTAATTTTTTTTAATGGAAAATTGAATGTGTATTATTATATATCCAATGCAGAAGGAAATATTAAAAGGGCATTTTTTCTTAAATAAAAAAGGGAAGGTAATCTTTAATGCAAAATGCAAAGGCTAAATTACACCAAGGACCCTTGACTATCACCGTTTTCACTAACTTCAAAGTTTTTTTAAAAAAAAAAATTACAGTAAGCTCCCTTACAGTGCAACATTTAAGGGTATACTAGTGGATAAAAAGCCCCTTAAAGAAAGTTTAGGAGATTACTGTAATAAATAAAACTTTTAGATAATTTAGTTAAAAATAAATAAATATAGGTATTTTAGTGTGTAATTTACCCAAATAAGAAATTGTACAAACCTATATGTAAAAAGGCATGTACATATGTCCTAAATTCTATACTTGCTTTGCCCTATATTATTAGACCATGATGTGCAATAGTAATAGACGAACTTGTAAGAATTTGGACAAAGATTATCTTACCATGTAATTGGTGAGGAATGATGTCGAAGACTTGCCACCATAAAAGGCCATTCCTTGATGGAAGAATCACATTAAGATGCTTAGCAGCAGCAAGGTAAAGAGACCCAGCTGCAATGTAATTGGGCTTGTACTGAAGGCAGAGTGTGGTCTGAAGCCTGCATTGCACCAACAAGATACCATATCGCTTCAATGTCATCACAAGCATGAATATTTATAAACAATTTATCTGGATTAAGAATCTAAATATGCAAATGAAATCTTATATATACCAGGGAATTTTGAAATGAACTTAGCGAAAAATAACTTAATTTGACTAGGTAAAATAGAGGAAATATGGCTTGCAATGTCACAACTCTTACTGCGATGTTCACATGGCAAATTCCAATTCCCATTGAGTTTTGCCTATTATTTAATTTGATATGGCACACATCACATAATAGAATCGCAGCTTACACCATTATCTCATCTTATTAAACAATAGACAACACTCAATGGGGTTGTTGTGAGGTGTTGTGGCATGAGCATCATATAGTTGACCTGTAAGGTAATGCAGAAAAAGTGTGAAGATGCAAATCTGTGAAGTGAATCAAACTTTGGCTAAAGTAGCAATTATAACAAGGCATATTATAAATCAATGAACTAAAATATTTCAAGACTCTGGATACATTTAAAATATGTGATTATTTTGTTAGAATGGTTTTTATTTTTTGTTTTTTTAATGAAAGGCTTGAAAACAATTAAAGAATTTTTCTTACAAGTAAGATGGCATACCAGTAAGAGACAAAATTATAAGCTGTTTGTCTCACATCCTTCAGACTAACTTGCAATTTCTTCAAAGCTTCTCAAAGTGGTTTATAAGGATGCTGAACATCAGAATCAAACCGAATGGTGCACATCAGCAGCCTTTACCGAATTAAAATTAGTTCTTTCTGTCTATCGAAGATATCCTGTTCATTGAAAAGAAGAAAGGGAAAATTAGTGAAGCGGTAGAAGACAAGCATGTTTAATTAAGATCAGTACCTGATTGCAGTTTTTGTTACCTTTTAATGTATTCTTTGGGCAGCAACAGGATCTCTTTGGTACATTGTCTCATACGCCACTCTAACAACCTTATCCAAACGACAGGGAGTATCTTGAACCTTTGAAGCAAGGAACATGCAAACTGTGGAAATGGTCTGCAAAATTTCTTGATATTAGTAACAGATAGGTAAACGATAATAATAGAGAAACACATAACACTATCTTTACAGATCAGCATTAAAGCATTGTATTAAATCTAAAATAACTGAGTTATTAGACAACTTTTTTTTACAGAATAGAAGGGAAAAAGTGCAACATGCAAACTGTCAAAATGGTCTGCAAAGTGTCTGATATTAACCACAGGAAGAGGAAGAAAAAGAAAAGAGACATGGTACAGAATTAGTTGAAAGCAATAAAGCATTCTTATATGTAATCTTGAAATACATGAGATATTAGATTAAAAATTGCTGGATAGGAAAAAGGTAAAATTTTTCATTCACTGGAAAGTCTTCAAGAGCAAGACGATGAAATACAGGAAAACATATCTAGGCTCAAGAAAGCATCACAACATAAAAGAGAGGAAACGGAGAAAAAATTGAAGAGTGTTGGCATTGATTCAAGATGACATATAAGTACTTGCTGATTACTGGACTACTAAACAGATGGAGCCATCAAGTTAGAAAAATTTCCTCAGGCAAAAATATGTAGCTCAGGATTAGGTACTGTTCAAGGGGCACATGTTCTCAAATCCTAGTGCAGTGGCAGATCTTTCAGCATCGAGTATTTGAACCTGAACTAACAAAAGAACTTGAAATATATTCAGCAAAAACTTTAGCATCTGGAAGGGGGAGAAAAAGGCCTTGCATATGTCTTAGTAAAATTGAAGGAGAAGAATGAAGATAAAATATTGTCTGCATAATAACAAAAGATTACCTCAATGATGTTTATCTACAAGTTGGAAGAAGTCAATATGGGAGAGAAATGCCATCGGTTCAAGGCTTCAGAAGCACAATATAAAGGAGGGTTTTCCTCCTCTAACGAAGGAGATCACCTTGATTACATAGAACAATCTACCAAATTTAAATCATCTGAAAAAGAAATGCGCCTAATAGTGCATTTTGATATCACATTATAGGGCTTAATCAGCATCCAAGGCACTTTGTAAGTTTATCTGTTTCTTAAGTACATCCGTCTATTAAACATTTGGTAGTGAAATAATCCATTCTTTGTGACACGTGTTTGCATGGCATGTGAATATCATAAACATGCATAAGAACATAAAAAACTGATGCATACCTGCCATTCATTCTTCACGTGAGACTGATGGAGATAAAAGCGATGGCAAAACAAGATTGCAGTTGCGATAGTGACCTGAGGCCTGCAAAACAACATTAAGCACTTTTATCAGAACAAATAAATGACATAGATGTTGACAACACATTGACCTGAGGGCTGCAGCCCTTTAAAAACAATAAAAGAAGTATCGATATGCAAAGTTGAAATGGGTAACAATGTCAAAATCACTCAACAGAAAACACTAGGAATTCCCATGATATAATGGTTTCTCTATATCTGCTTATATATTCCAAACCAATTTTTTTTATTGTTGACTTGAATTTCCTAGTATTCTCGCAATAAAGGATAAGCATAACCATCACACCACCACACAATTTGGGAGCCAGATTCCTAACTTCAATAGAAAACAAACTGGGTATTGAGTTCAGACCTAGGTTTATAGCTTTGAGACATAAGCATGTTAACAATGCATCGGTGACTCACGAATGCAACGTTCACACATCCGATCATCCTACAAAACTAAAGATATACTTATAAGTTAGGGAAAAGTAGATCTACGCAACCCGCTGTGCAACAGACCCAGCACAGGTGGGCCCCTCACTTTAGTGCAGGGGGGCACACTTCTGTGCTGGGAGTGTTGCGCAGCGGGGTACGTAGCCCCACTGCGTACCGCACCTAAGCCCTATAAGTTAAATGGAGTGTCAATTTGATATACAGCGAGATAGAAGAAAAGAGGTACAATAAAGTGAATAGGGCTTTGATGAGTTCTAATATGAAGCGTCAAGCACTTCCATTACTGAACAGCTGCATTAGTTTATATATTAGAAGTAATTATTTGTGAACCCTCTTTTAAGAATTACCAAACTCATACAAATATAGAGTAGAAACGTTGTGACCTTTAGCCATGTGAATAGTATAGTACTACTAGAGACAATGTTAATTAGACAGTTATCATAGGCTGAAGGAAGATGAATTATTTTCAATGTGCTTACACTCCAAGCCTCACACCAATGTCTTGAAGGAAGCAACAATATGCCGTTCAAGGTTGTGACTCCTTCCTCAAATCAATGACATCCTTCCTTGAAGGTGAATTATACTCAATCTCTTTTCTGTTCCAGAATCAATCTCTTTTCTGTTCCAGAATCAGCTGTATCTATAATCCTCATCCGCTCCAAGCTGATTACATGTACCATGTGCTGACAATTCTCTCTCCATTTTACTTTTCACCTTTAACTTTCAAGTGTGTATCAAAGTCGAATATATCGCTTTCTCCAACATCTATTTCAAGGACGCAGTCAGCTTCCTGCAAGGTAATATTACCGGCATATTAGAATCAGAAATGTATTGTGGTACATATTATATCCAAATCCAACTATGAATAATAGAATACGGAAATAAACTAAACTCATTGTACTTCCTAGCCATTAAAGATTGCACTTCTGTATATGGGCACAACAAAATACCAAATTACATTTAACGCAATACCAAACATAATATCGAGAAACTATTTTGAGATCTAGATTCTCAAACCATCATCAATAACAAGAGATCCCATACTGAACAACAGGAGAATTACACAAACCCTGTATCATATCGAAGCGCTACAACCAAACCAAGCAATTATAGACTCAAAGATCAACATCATACAAAAAAAATCGATCTTTTTCTATTAAGCATAATGGGAGACGAATCAACGCCATACTTTTTACAATAATCCTTCACGATCCTCAGAAAATGATCAAAGTTCGAGAAAATATAACGAATGCCGTACAAGATCTAAAAATAAGAAACCGAGACGGAGATCTTCACCTGAACTCGACTAGGAGACGAAGAAATCGCAGAGTTCTGAAATCAAAGCCCTGGTTTTTTTTTCAGTCTCGAAACCCTAGGTTGCGGTTCCTTGGAGGGAAAGAGAGCAGGCGGTGGGCATCCCAACCGAATGGGAACTGAATTACATTGTGTAGGCCATATTGGGCCGGGTTGGGACATGCTTGGGCTTTTCTAAGGCTAAATGGTTGGCAACTCCCTTCGCGTTTGCCCGAACAGCAGAAAATCCCATTAACTTGAAAACCCGGTATTGACCGGACAAAATTTGGGATTAGGCACTTTTTCCAAACTAGCTATATATTTAGACACTTTTTAAAACTATTCAGAAAATTAGCACAATCGGGTCACATCAATATCATATAAGAATGACGATTGGGATTTTGTTGAAGTTTTATTCCGCACTTTGCAAGTGCGGAATAGGTCTTGGCCTCAGCCAAGTATCAAATCTTGGCTTTTTGAGCCTTATTCCACACTTTGCAAGTGCGGAATAGGTTTTGGTCTCAGCCAGAGAGCCAAACATGAAGACTTGGCTCTCTAGGTGAGGCCAAGTCTTATTCCGCACCTTGTAAGTGCGAAATAGGTTTTGGCCTTAGCCGAAGAACCAAGCATGAAGACTTGGCTCTTTGGGAGAGGTCAGGTCTTATTCCGTACTTTGCAAGTGCGGAATAAGACTTACCCCCAGCAATCCAATCTAAAGAGCCAAGTATTAAGAGTTGGTTCTCTAGGCTTATCCTTCACTTTGTAAGTGTGGTATAAGACTTATCCCAACCGCTAGTCCCATGTGGCGTCTACATGGCATTGATGTGACCTAATTGTGCTAATTCTCTAAATAGTTTTAAGCTGGGTCTAAATCCCAAATTAGCTTTGAAAAAGTGCCTAATCCCGAATTTTGTCCGGTACTGGTCTCTTTCTTTCACCGTCTTTCTTTCACCGCCGTCAACCTTTCTCTGCTGTTAATGGTATTTATCCCAAAGTATCCCTCGCTTAAAATATTGATTTAAGCTGTTCACGAAATAACAGCAAAAATATTATAAAGTTTAAGAGTATTTTGGGAATAATCAATTCCGGTAGGTTTGAAAGGATAGGCTGCATGTTTTTTCAAGCGAATGAGGTTTCTTACTATACAGACAAAAACGATAGGTTTTGTCACGCCCCGTTTCCCAAAATACGGAATACGAGGGGTGACAAGACCAGCCATGCTCCCGCGGTCAAGAAAATATCCCGCCGTAGTCACATTTCGGTTTCTAGCATTACGTGGTAATCAGTAAAACACAGCACGGATAAAGAGAAATACAATCACTAAAACCATCAGATGTAAAGAAACCGAGTACAACGGATACAAACCAAGAAACAACTAATCAGTGATATCAGAGGAATGATACCGTTGGTTCACTGGTCTGGACCTCCGCGATCTTCTCGAATTTAGTCAGGTCCACTTCTTCCTCTGAGCATGCAAACTCAGGTCGTCAGAGCGACACAACAGCAATATATACGTATATAATGTGCAATGATGACAAACATAAAGCAGTAAGTAAAGAATAATGACACGAGCATGAAATGACAGGTGCATATAAACAGTATAGCAAGTGTATCAGATCAGTAATCAAAGCAATGTCCATATCACTAAACCTATCCATCTCTAAGTCTCAAAGTCCAAGTCACTAAACTTATCGTTGGTCCGAGAGTGAGCGTCAACCACTGCAAGAGTATTCCCAACCTAAGGGTAAGCCCCAGGGGCAAGAAAACACGGGCCCGAATCACGATCAGTAAGAATCAGTAACACGGTCAGTATAAAAATCATGAAATTACGAAATATGCCGACAGTGGGACTCCTGAGATTCCGTTGATCGAACCCACACTCAAACTACCCCACACCCCATGATATACATCAAACACCGACCATGAATCTAAATACTAGACGTTCCATGACAAGTCTATATGAGAATTGGAGACAGGGTCTCCATCAAGCATATCTCGACCGGCATCCAAGATAAGTGGACAGTCATCGATATCTTACCTATGACACTAATATAAGTGCTTTCATACTCATCTCATACCAGTTATAGTCTTATATCTGTCCCATAGGCGTTGACAATGCAATAACTAATTGGTTCCTGTGTTCAAGTACGTGTCACTTCCATTATTCAATCACGTTTTTACACTAACGTACTTACCACAATCCAATCACTAATATTTATCACTTGGTAATGTAACACGGTCACCAGGCTATCAATGTATATAACCACTATTCAATAAGGGTATATGAAGGGTCCCAGTAGCGCTCCGGCCGTCGAAACGCAGCCAAAATGCGGAACAAAAATTTATCAAACCGGCGCTACCGCTACCCGATTTTCGGATCGACCTTAAACCCTAAACTAGCAAACTAAGAAGAGGTTAGAATCGTTATACCGAGTTGATCCAAGTCCTTCGGTCTTCATTCCAAGCTCCTAGCGGTTCTTTGACGAAGTTTGGTTGCCGGTCTTCCTCCATCTCCGATGATCCACCCGAGGGAAACGGCGCAAGCTCCAGCTCGACGAACGAGGCAACCGACGCTCCAAAGTTGCTAACAATGGAGAGTCAGGGTGTAGTAATGTATCACTATGATTTTCTCTCAACCATGTGCTCCATGAGAGCATCCATAGAAGATGAGTGGAGGTGGTGAAGCATTGGCATGAACAAAAATGGATAACTATTTTTCCTTTTTGTGTGAGAATGAGAGAGTGGGCTAGCATGTTAATTAATCATCCAAATGAAAATCAACCCCATGCCCCCTAGTAGTGGCCGGCCCCCCTCTCCCATTCCCATAAAAAAGATATCATTTTCCAATTTCCTTTTTACAATAAATTAATAGCAGCCATACATTGCTACATGCCCAAAACCATGCTTAACACTATGCACTTTCCACCTCACATTTCCACCTCATTTGTGAGTCAAATGAATTTCCAAAAATTAGAAAATCATACAAATTAGGTGGCCACCTTCTAGAAGCTATTCCGTATAAAATACGGAATACTTCCCGGTACATGTATCGAAATACATATACGCGTATTCGTACCAAAATACGAATAGCCGAGAGAGAAAACGAATAGTGAACAATAATACTAGAATACATATATATATAAATACATATGTAAATTATTAAATCAAAATCCGATTTAATAATCCGGCTTAATCCTAAGCCGCTAGTATTATCAACCGTCCGATTAAAATCTGCGCAGCACATGCACATATTTAATCAGATACCTGTATGTATCAACATACGTCATGTACATCATATCGCCTAAACCGTGAAAACCCTCTGTGTGGGACTCTAAAGACTCGTCAATATGCTGGCAGTGGGTTTAACCACAAGCACGTCAGCGGCACTAGTTGTACGTAACGGCTACCCAGGTATTGAGCGAAAGGGAGGCCGACGAGCAAACTCATGAAGAACCCTTACTGAGCCTGACAGTGATAATATCCGTACAGTCCGGTCTGTTCGTCTAAGAGTATCGTATATCGAGTCTAGGAGGGTGGATAAAGTCAGACCTCTAACAACGCGATATTTAGTGTCGGCATGTAACCCATCACCTCCTGAGAAACTATCGATCCTGGATCGGTAATCCTCGTCTACCATGGCCATGGATTTGTGGTGATGGCCATCCGTACACAATGCGACATCAACCCCCAATACCGGGAGAGACGAATCCCCGACGATCCGATCACTGCCTCCATGTGGCTCGGGACTGTACCCAACTAAAACCTGTTTGCATGACTCCTTTGAGCCGTGGTAGGGTAGTAATCAAAGCACAGTGGGAACTCACACGAGACAAATGACGATCTCAGGTCGACAGACTAACCTGTACACATGTCACCAGGGAACTGCTATCTGACAATAGGTATAATACCAACTAGCAGATTCCCGGCGAGTCCGTCCAGTGTACTCATAACCCAAGAGCACCTGCATACTATCTTAGGTGAACAAACTAACACCAATGGCTTGTGAGACCTGGCCACCGCCCCTCGTCGGGGTCTCGATCAGTATACACTAGTCTACATTGGAGTATCGATGCCCGGTCTCGATACTCCCACGACTAGGGACATTTAAGGATGTGCTTATAGACCCCAGCTCCCACATATATGATCGCCATCATACTGCCGGCAGTCAAGTAAGAATCCTATGGGCTTTATCAACATGATGATAAAGATAAACCAGATAGCATACTATCATCTTGAGTAAGACCGTTTTATCGGTATAGGTCCTTACCCAATCATCATAATCACAAGTCCGTGACTATGATAATTGCCTTGAGGGCACTATAGCCAACAATCTCCCACTTGCATTTAAGGCCAATTATTGCGATGTCGCATACTCACAGCCCGTGTGATACCGAACACCCAACTTCTCTACTAATCAGTTTCGCAAAGCCTGTTTGCGAAAATGATCGCGTTCGAGAAATAGCCTCAGTGAGTGGATCTGCTCCAATGTTTCTTTCTGTATCTCTCTTAATCTCAACTTCGCGGAGAAAACTATCTCCCGAAATGAGCAATACTTGTCTTAGAATTTGTCTAGATATCTGATGGGACCCAGTTCATAAATGAACTCTAAATCCGGCAAACTACTTAGACTGTATCGTCCACTGAATTTAATCAGTATCCTGCGCCTTGCCTTTCCTCAGTATCCGCTTGGACCGCCTGTCCAACATACTGTCCCTCAAAGGAGGGAAAAACTGTAACTCTGACAGTCACTCTGTCATCCAGGTCACCTTGGAAGCCTGATATGATAACCGTCTCCTGAAGGAGGCTGCCGTTACCATATCCATAGAATATCCATTCATGTTCATAAACTGCTTCCCTATGTTTCTCCAGGATTGGATTAATATATCTGCTTATTGTATCTAGTGCAAAAGCAATATCTGGTGTGGTACTTGACATTTCATGATTAACTCAATTGCCTAAGCAAGTGATATGCTAATCATGTAGATCCCTTTCCCCTTTAGTCTGTAAAACACCTTTAGAGAGGGTGACTCCATCACCTGCAGGTACACCACCATGCAAGGAGTCGTCCATTCTAAAATTCCTTTAGAATAATGTCAAAGTATCCAGATTAGGATACTTCCCAAATCTAGATCTAAAACCATAGATCTAGTAACCAGAAAACCTGATATTATATCCATATCCTGTGTGGAGAAACAACTTTGTGACAACCAAAGTACAACCGATCGTAGTATAGGAATATCTCTTCCTATTAAGTGCATGTCATCCCGAATCCTCGGACATCACACCCTACTACCTTCTTACCAGATCCATCTCCTATTCTGATGAAGTCAGAACCTATGACTGTCACATCAAAAATAGATGATCTATTTCCGCTATACCTATTTTAGTCTGTAAATAGACATAAGCTACTTGCCTACTATGCTTCCGCTGCTCCCACTGACTACAACAACCCTATGGCAGAGCCATATACACGTGCACTTCTAAAGCTAGTTTAGAATGACGCTATACTCATCCTCCTGCCCGGTCTTATAGTCTAGAACAGCAGCAATGGCAAGTCTGGATAAACAAGAACCTCCCTGTCACCGTTACTGAGAAGACCGAAGTACCTCTCGGGTGCCTAAGGTTACCCACCAAATCTGCGGAGTGGCTAATGGAACGCCAAAAACAATTGAATCCTTAGGTTCTATTAAATCTTCAGTGATCGTTTGCGGTTCTGGAATCACTTCCAGTTCTATCATACTCCCACTTCTGTTTTCTGAAAAAATCCATTTTACTAAAACTGTGGCGAGTCAAGAACAATATAAATATTGATCTTCCTGATGGTAGAAAGTTAACCCTCATCAAAGCCCGGGATAACCCACAAACAACCATTACTGAAATGCGCCTTGAGTTTATCCGGATTCTGGTTTTAAGCATCAGCCGGACAACTCCCTATACCTTAACATCGTTAAGATATAAATTGATTCTATATTAATCTAATATAGAAACAAAAGCACTAATCTAATTTGAACCAGATTCAAAAATCATGCAGCTGTCTCCAGTGCATATCAACCAAATGGAAAGAGGACAATCAACATTACTCATCTAGGAGTGCATCCATATATGAGTAACCTGAAAGAGAAGCAAGTTCTCAAAACCATTACTATTAACTGAATACCAAACACAAGTATCTACATTTTCGACTTCCTCGAAGAATCCTGATACTTCCAACAAATGGTTCTCTACTTTATTCTTATATCTATAACTTCTCAAAATCTGAACCTTGCACTTCAACGAAGTACATGTCTAGAATCAGAGAAGTTATGAGTAAACAGAATGCAGTGCGAGTACCAACCCCATTGTCCTAATGGACACTGGACAACATACAATACTTTGTATAAGTCCCCTGAGTCCAATAACTCAAACTCTGTGCGTCGTAGGTTGAAAAACTGTACTTTGGTTAAGAAGAGTTACACCGCTGTTGAATGCACCTTACCTAATCACCAACTGATATAGGTAAATGTCATAGACACAATATCAAAAAGTTATATCTCACTTTATAAAATAAATGTACAGATATACCGGTTTGAAATTGGTGCATAACAACGGATATTCAAAACCAAATATTTTCCATCCAGCAAAATCCAGATGATTTCCTCAAATATCACCAATTACAACGAATTCCGATATAATGAGAATCTAATCACCCAATTCCCAATATTTTACTCCCACTCACCATCTGTAATAACATACAGATGCGAGAAACTGATCTGGTAAATACATACCCTGGAGTTAGATTCCAACTGGGAAAACAGTTATCAATTAACATCGCACAGTGAGACTGAAATATGGAAATGTTTCAAAAGGGTTAACTGGTATTCCTAGTAACGCCTCTTCCATTATCCTGAATCATGACAGTAACCATATACTTACCTGTCTTCACTGCAATCCCTTTATTATGTCTTTACTTATTACCTTCTGTACACCTCCTTTACGCTAATTGGTTTTCTTCATTCCCTACCTTTCGGCACCAGCCTAAGGTTTGGAAGAAGACTATCCAATAAGCGTAATAGGTGTACTCTCCTAATCCTAGGAGCCCTCGCAACCTGAGAGAAGGTAATGGGAAAAGACATCTGAATAATCCTATTCTTTTTCTCCTGAACCAGAATCCATCCTCGAAAAAGTGCATTCGAGTTCGTATGTAACTATACGATGGATTTATCCAATGGAAGTGGATGTTCGTAGTGATACGAGGTGTTCTGGAGAAATGTAAAGTGAATGTAGGAGTGGCAGGGGTATACACGGTCTTTGTCGTCAATGATGGTGGTCGCAATTTCCTTTGCCATTATTCTAATCCCTTTATATGTCTTTACTTATTACCTTCTGTACACCACACTTAAGCTTAATTGGTTTTCTTCCTTCCCTACCGTTCGGCACCTGCCTATGCTTTGGAAGAAGACTATCCAATAAGCTCAATAGGTGTACCCTCTCCTAATCCTAGCAGCCCTCACAACCTGAGAGAAGGTAAAGAGAAAAGACAACCGAATAATCCTATTCAATCTCTCCAGAACCAGAATCCATCCTCGAAACAGATCCTTCGAGTTTGTATATAACCATACGATGGATTTATCCAATGGAAGTGGATGTTCGTAGTAATACGGGGTGTTCTGGAGAAATGAAAAGGTGATATAGAAGTGGCAATGATGTATGCGACACCGTGACATTCCAAAAGCCAAAGTGTTCTAAGAAGGTTCGGTCAACTTGGTTTCATGAGTTTTAGTCAAAAGTCGGGTCATAGTCGCAGCCAGAGAGAGAGAGAGAGAAGAAACACTCAGCGTGCACTCTAACCTAGATCAGAATGGTTAATCATTTTATCTAATCTGGATGGCTCCCACTGTTTCCTCGAATTCTCTTCCAAACCCAAAAGGAGAATTAGTCGGAATCAACCGAGGAGTAATCCTACTCATCAGTGGGAATCGGGATCCAACTATCATCGCATGATAACTTGATGGAAGCCACTCAAGTCACCACACTCCAGAAGGTATGCGCAAGCCTGGCAAGTTTCCTGTATGTTTGAAACTCCCGATATTAGTTTTTACCCCTAGGACCCAAGTGACCTTGACACAGTCAACATATCAAAGGGTCCTAGTCAAGTTCAACCCGTCATTATCTTGATTGCATTAGACCAACCCACACGACTCCTTGACACAGTCAACATGACCGTACGACTGTCCTAACCAATCCACATATCCATGCGACAGAAAAGCATTACAGAGCTACCGCACACTACGCCTTGACACAGTCAACATACGTAGCACGAATACTAAGCAATACTAGTCTGAAATGACGGAAGGCTACGGCTGGTTTTTGGCGAAAAACCTTTAACGTAATGAACTTGATATCGTTGAAGGAATCCAAGTGGTTTTATAAATATATATAGTGGCGAAAACTTTTGCTAAAGAGGTCACTCCCGGTGAAGGGATCTCGGCTCTTTCCCCGTCGAATGGGGTGCAGGATATCCCAAACTGAATACCATGATGCAAAGCAAAATTAATCGACTATATTAAAGTTATTACGTTGACGCAAACCTTTATCCAAGGGGTCACTCCCGATGAAGGGATCTCGGCACTTGCCTCGTCAAATGAGGTGCATGATATTCCAAAATGAATACCACGATGCAAAGCAAAAGTGTACGTATGTAATGTCAGTTTATAAAAACTTGGTTCCAACAACATCACAAATAGGTTTGTTTTATCTTTGCATTGATAAGAATCAATGCAGTCCCATCAATTAATCACACCAGAAAAGAACGAAAATAAAATGTACGTATATGCCATCCGCATTCGCCACTGGGTCCCGTCATCACCCGTTAGGTTACTTAACTAACGACAGAGCGGGGACTGGGCTAGCGCGGATGCAGAACATATACAACATCTACTAGTATATATAAATATATATAACAATCGTCCCAGGCATGATATAAAGCAACATCACAGAAACATCACAGAAGCAATACAGAATGGTGGATAATCTGGAGCCCCGAGTTTCACTTGAGCCGCAAGTGAGACTCGACGTTCCCTGTCGTGTGGATAGCCTGTGCAATGAAAACCTAGACCCCTACGAGCGCGGCAAGTTACCCGCCAAAACCAGAAGCGAGCCAGCCCCCTTCAGCAACGTGAATGGACCACTCAGCACTTCACGGAATCCGGTAACTTGAGCACCCCTCCTGGGTCAACCTATACCCCCTACGAGTGCGGTGAATAGCCCGCCAATTCTAGAGTAAGGTCCCCTCCGTCCCAACGCCATGAGATGTGGACCCGTTGCTCTCTAGAATCCGGCTATTCGTGCACCCCACCGCGGGGTAATACTAGTACAGAAAATAAAATAATATACAAGGGTGACATCGACCTCAGCCCGGTTGTGCCCTAAAAGAATAATATACAAACTGGCAGTGACGGCAGTCCACATGTCAGATGCTCGCCCCGCAATATCAAATGTACAAATGAAATAAAACTGTACTAACATTGCACCATTGCTATCCACCACGACGATCCAACCAATATCACAGCACAACACAGAACATCAACGCGAATGTCACGTTCGCAAACCCGTCTAAAAGAACATATAGCAGTTAGACGGGTTTACCGATCAAATGACATTCACGGTCACAGATAGAAATGTATGTACTGTCAAAAGTACGCTTAAAATATCGATCGACTAAGTTCCAAATTGGCCCCAATAGCAAAACAACACTTCACTGAAACCTGGGCCAAAACAGAATATCACAAAAATCACATTTCCAAGTAAATGGGCTACAGCAAAAATTTGGTCGCCCGTTGCCACTAAACCGCCGCGTAACCGCCGCTAATAGGGGCTAAGTGCGGCGGATCCGCGACGCTTTTGGGGAATCATGAGCCCAAATTTTTCCAGTACCCTTAAAATTGCCTGCATGGATTTTTAAGATGTGTGAAATAATTTTTTGACCCCATTTGAAAATCGACAGCAAACTGAAGAATGAAATCGTGTTTTTTGTAAATTCCGTCGATCGATCTTTTAAGCACGTTTAAACAAGCTAGTAGGGTTTAAAGGGTGGCTCTGATACCATGAAGGGTCCCGGCAGTTCCCCGGCCGTCGAAACGCGGCCAAAATGCGGAACAAAAATTTATCAAACCGGCGCTACCGCTACCCGATTTCCGGATCGACCTTAAACCCTAAACTAGCAAACTAAGAAGAGGTTAGAATCGTTATACCGAGTTGATCCAAGTCCTTCGGTCTTCATTCCAAGCTCCTAGCGGTTCTTTGACGAATTTTGGTTGCCAGTCTTCCTCCATCTCCGATGATCCACCTGAGGGAAACGGCGCAAGCTCCAGCTCGACGAATGAGGCAACCGACGCTCCAAAGTTGCTAACAATGGAGAGTCGGGGTGTAGTAATGTATCACTATGATTTTCTCTCAACCATGTGCTCCATGAGAGCATCCATAGAAGATGAATGGAGGTGGTGAAGCATTGGCATGAACAAAAATGGATAACTCCTTTTCCTTTTTGTGTGAGCATAAGAGAGTGGGCTAGCATGTTAATTATGTAAGTCCATGCTACCTCTCCCGGTACTTTCGGGCATGCGGAATTTGACGAAAAACGATTTTCTTAGAGGTGGTAACATGGACTCAAAACCGGATCTTTGTTAAACATCTAACTAAAAACCTAACTACGAGTTGCTAACTACTCGGTTAGGGGGTTATACCTTTCTTTTTCTCGAACTCCTTCGTCTTCAAGTTTCGATGGTCGTCCGAATCGGCTTCTCCCCGTCGTCTCCTTGCGCCGAAGATAGATCCACCTGAAAGCTTCAACCTTTGGCTCCTTCTTCGAACTTTGAAGAAACTAGTTCACTCGGTTTGCTAAACCTTGTGAACTAGAGTGAGTAGAGAAGAGTTTGTATGGGATTTTATCTATGGTTCTTGGTTCTCAACTCATGAGACAAGTGAACCATAGAGTCAAGAGAGGGAGAGCAAGAGGAGGAGATGAGAGCTCAAGAACAAGAGAGAGAATGAGCATGAAAGAATGAGAGAGGACTTTTCTCATTTGGCTCTCATAATCCAAAACAATCATAACACCTCATATCAATCAAGTATTATGTGATGGTTTAAGCAACCATAGCCATATCATTTCATGCACTCATTTTGCACAAAAGAGCAAGCAAGCAAAAGTCTTTGCCATGAAATGATAGCTATAGTTATCATGATGGTCAACTAGTCAAGCCTAGTCAACCGGTCAACAAAGTCAACAAGTCAACAAAAGTCAACAAGTCAACAAAGTCAATCCCTCAACAACCATGTCACCATAATACTTAATTAATATAATTGTTAATCACATATCATATTCTCATAAGGGTTGAGCAAAAAGTCAATAGTCAACGGTCAACGGTCAACAACCCTAATGAGAATCCTCTGCCTCTGTCTCTCCGTCAACTGTGCATACACACCCGCATCCGCGTTCCGAGGAACACGAATGCAAACTGGATAAAACCAATCCCAATACGTACACTAGGATCTAGCTTAAACCAAAGCCCGCTAGTGTAAACTGTCCGGACACTAAACGTGCACAAGTGCATGGATATGACTGAACCCTGTCGCAAAACCATGCGACCTGTCGCAAAACCATGCGACCTCTACTCTTTTGCCTAAAGGCGAATAGCTTTCTGTGTGGGACTCTAAAGACTCGACACTACGCTGGCAGTGGGTTTAACCACAGACCGCAAGCGGCACTAGTTGTGCGTAACGGTCCCCAGGTAGATGCCGACAAGAAGACTGACGAGGCGAAACCCATCTGAACTCCTACTGAGCCTGAATGTGACATTCTCCGTACAGTCCGGTCTGTTCGTCTGATACATCGCATGGCGGGCCTAGGGGGCGGTAAACGTCAGTCCCCCAATAGCGGTACAAGTCATGTCGGAGTGAAGCCCAAAACACCCTGAGATAACACTGGAAGCCTACCAGTATATCTCGTTTGCCCTGGCCAGGGACTACTCGTGTAATGGCTCTCCTAGACACAGCGCGATGTCAACCCCCAATACCGGGAGAGATGAATCCTGTCTAACCGTCACTGCCTCCAAGTGCTTCGGGACTGCACCCAACTACCACCTGTTTGTACGACTCCTTTGAGCCGTGGTAGGGTAGTAATCAAAGTACAGTGGGAACACACTCGAGGCGAAGTGACAGTGTCAAGTCAGCGGACTAAGCTGTACTCATGTCATCTGGGAACTGATAACTGACTATAGGCATAATACCAACTAGTCAGTTCCCGACGAGTCCTGTCCAGTGTACTCGTAACCCAACGAGCACCCGCATACTATCTCAAGTACGACGTACCGACGGCTGTGGGACAGATCGTCTCCCACACTGGGATGAGAAGCGCATGCGCTAGTCTACTCCGGAGTATCGATGCCCTGTCTCGATAGTCCTGCGACCAGGGACCTGCATAAGGATGTGCTTATAGATTACGCAGCCCCACTAGTGTTACTGCCATCACAACGCTGGTAATCAAGCAAAGATCCTAAGGGCTCCACTAATGTGTATAGGCGATATACTAAAATAAACACATGTACACATTGAAGTAGAAACAAACCAAGTAGCTTACTACTATTTTGAGCAAGATTGTATATACAAGGTGAATATCCTAAGCTTCCATTAAGTAATATACAAACTAGTATGATACAGTAATGGCCTCTAGGGCATATACACTAACAATCTCCCACTTGCACTAAGGCCATGTACTGGCGTATCGAAGACCTATCATCTCGATCAGTCGCTCGAACTGAGTCTGGGGCAAGGCCTTGGTGAATGGATCTGCAGTGTTATCTTCTGAAGCAACCCTCCGAACCTCGATCTCCTGGCGATCCACGATCTCCCTGATCAGGTGATACCGCCTCAAGATGTGTCTGGATCTCTGATGGGACCTGGGTTCCTTCGCTAAAGCTATAGCCCCGTTGTTGTCGCAATACAGAGGTATTGGATCAACAATGGACGGAACCACCTGAAGCTCTTTCAAGAACTTCCTCATCCAGACAGCTTCTTTTGCGGCATCAGATGCAGCGATGTATTCCACTTCCATCGTCGAGTCTGCAACGGTTTCCTGTTTGGAACTCTTCCAACACACCGCCCCTCCATTGAGGGTAAAGACAAAACCCGACATGGACTTGGAATCATCCTTGTCACTCTGGAAGCTGGAGTCAGCAAAGGCCTCGATCTGGAGGTCTTTTCCGCCATACACCAAGAACATCTCCTTAGTCCTTCTGAGGTACTTGAGAATGTTCTTTACTGCTATCCAGTGTTTCTCCCCAGGGTTTGACTGATACCGGCTTACCACACTCAGTGCATAAGCTACATCCGGTCTGGTACACAACATCGCATACATTATAGAGCCTACCGCAGAAGCGTAGGGTATAATAGACATGCGATCCCTCTCCAAATCAGTCTTGGGAGACATCTCTTTAGAGAGGGTGATCCCGTGACAAGCCGGTAGGTTACCACGCTTGGAATCTTCCATACTGAATCTCTTCAGTATGGTGTCGATGTACCTGGACTGAGAAAGTCCTAATATCCTCTTGGATCTATCACGATGGATCCGGATCCCCAGGATGTATGAGGCATCACCCAGGTCTTTCATGGAGAACCTGTGTGACAAGAACCCCTTGACAGATTGTAGCATAGGAATGTCATTTCCTATTAAGAGAATGTCATCCACGTACAAAATGAGGAATACTACAGTTCTCGATACAAATCTACTATAGATGCATGGTTCATCTGGATTTTTGATAAAGCCAAATTCCTTGACCGTCTCATCAAAACAGATGTTCCAACTCCGCGATGCCTGCTTTAGTCCATAGATAGACTTAAGCAACTTGCACACTTTTCCGCTGCTCCCACTCTGAATGAAACCCTCTGGTTGGTCCATATAGACACACTCCTCTAAATTTCCATTTAGAAAAGCGGTCTTTACGTCCATCTGCCAGATCTCATAATCGTGGAAGGCAGCAATGGCAAGAAGGATCCGAATGGATTTCAGCATAGCCACTGGAGAAAAGGTTTCGTCATAGTCCAAACCAGGTCTTTGACGAAAACCCTTCGCAACAAGTCTAGCTTTATAGGTCTCAACCTGTCCATCTACACCAATCTTCCTTTTGAAGATCCACTTGCATCCTACGGGTTTTACCCCGTCTGGAGCAATGTCCAACGTCCATACTTTGTTGGTGTATATGGACTCCATTTCGGTCCGCATTGCATCCAGCCATTTTACTGAGTCAACGCTCTGAACGGCCTGCTGGAAGCTAGTAGGCTCATCATAATCTATGATGCAATCCTCTCTATCCCCGTCTATGAGAAAACCGTAGTATCTCTCGGGCGGATGAGACTGCCTACTACTCCTGCGGAGCGGCGTAGGAATGTCCTGTTCTTCCGAACCCTCTGGTTCTACTAAGCTTTCAGTAATAGTCTGTGGTTCTGGAATTTCTTCCAGTTCTACTGCGCTCCCACTAATTTCCTTTTCCAAGAACTGGTGTTCTAGAAAGTGGGCATTACGAGAAACAAGGACTTTTTGCTCCTCTGCGTAGTAGAAAAGATACCCCCTGGTGTTCTTTGGGTATCCCACAAACTTGCACAGTACTGAGCGTGCCTCGAGTTTGTCCGCATGCTGGTTTTTAACAAAAGCTGGACATCCCCAGATCTTCAGATATTGAAGATAGGGTTTCTTCCCACTCCATAACTCATAAGGTGTGGTAGGCACAGTCTTAGTGGGAACTCGGTTCAAAAGGTATGCAGCTGATTCTAGCGCATACCCCCAGAATGATCGCGGTAACTCAGCATTACTCATCATGGACCGTACCATATCCAATAGGGTTCGGTTCCGTCTCTCCGATACACCATTATGTTGTGGAGTGTATGGAGGAGTAAGCTAAGAGAGAATTCCGTTCTCTTTTAAATAGTCCAGGAACTCGGCACTCAAGTATTCACCACCTCGATCCGATCTTAGAATCTTGATACTTTTGCCGGTCGGTTTTTCTACTTCATTTTTATATTCCTGAAACTTTCCAAAGGCTTCGGATTTATGTTTCATTAAGAAGGCATGTCCGAACCTTGAAAAATCATCCGTAAAAGTAATGAAGTAAGAAAACCGCTTCGCGCATGTGTAGACATTGGACCGCACACGTCACTGTGTACGAGTCCCAAGAGCTTGCTCGCCCTTACTCCGTGTCCAGTAAACTGAGTCTTTGTCATCTTTCCTTTGAGACAGGATTGACAAGTGGCATACGATTGATATTCGAACGGATTCAAATATCCTTCTGTATGTAACTTCGTCAACCTTCTCTCATTGATGTGACCCAGTCTACAATGCCACAAGAAAGTCTGATTTATTTCCGGAGACTTTCTTTTGTGTGTATTCTGGACATTGAAAATCTGTGGTTGGTTTAATACGTATATACCATTGCTCAATGTGCCTGACCCAATCAGAACTTGATTAAGGTGAATGTTTACAACATTGCTTACAAACGCAAATTCATAACTTTCTTTAGAAACTAAAGATACAGAAATGATATTACAAGTTGCGTTGGGTACAAAAAAGCAATTACGCAAAACCAAAACATGTCCATCTGACATTCCCAGGTGATAGTCCCCCACGGCTTTAGCATCCATGCTAGCTCCGTTCGCAACTCTGAGGGTCATGTCACCTCTTTCAAAACACTACGGTTTCTCAACGCATGCAATGAATTACAGATATGAGATCCTGATCCGGTATCCAATACCCAGGAAGTAGAGTTTATTGAAAGACAGTTTTCAATAACATACACACCTGAAGCTGAAGCTGTAACCTGCTTCAATTCCTGTGTTCTGGCCTTCCAGGCCCTGCAATCATTCTTCCAGTGTCCTTTCTTATGACAATAGAAGCATTCTTCCTTATCCACAAGCTTCCCCGCTTTCTTTGTTGCTTTAGCTTTTCCCTTCGTATCCACTTTACTAACACCGCCCCTTGGTTTGGCGGGGGCTTTCTTCTTCTTTCCCTTGGCTTTCGCCTTGGACCTAGAAGAAGATGATCCTCCTACAAACAAAGTGGATGTTTCCCTACCTTTCTGTAGGGTGCCCTCTGCGCTCCTCAGCATGTTGAGGAGCTCTGAAAGTTCAACTTCTTTTTCTTGTAAGTTGAAGTTCAGTATAAACTGGGTGTAAGTGGAAGGAAGGGACTGGAGAACTAAGTCCGTATAGAGCTCACTCTCCAATGTGGTCCCTAGGTCCGCGAGCTCCTCAATGTAGCCGATCATCTTAAGCACGTGTTCTGCTACTGATGATCCGACGGCCATCCTTGCCGAAAATAACTTTTTCGACGCTTCGTATCTTGCGATACGAGATTGCTCTCCATACAGTTCTTTTGTATGAAGAAATATGGATTCCAAGTCCATATTCTCGTGCCTCCTCTGATGTTCATTATCCATAGAGGCAAGTACGAGGCACTTGGCCTTCGCGATATCAATCTCCCAAGTCTTACGGATTTCCTTATCCGCGACGCTGGAAGTGGGACCAGGGACAGGGGGAGCTTTGGTGGTAAGAAGATACCCCAGCTTGTCGTAAGTGATTGCCATTTTGACATTCCTGAGCCAATCTTTGTAGTTTGGCCCTGTCAGTATGTTTTTATCTAGGAGTAACTTAAGTCCAGTCATGTCGATTGGTCGCTGCAATTAGGAGAGAGAAGAAACACTCAGCATGATGCTCTTGCAAGTTTAGAATGGTTTTTAGTTTGTCTAAACAGGATGGCTCCCACTGTTTCTCGAATCCCTCCTCAAACCAAAAAGGAAGAATTAGTCAGGATCAATCTCACCGTACAATACTTGCTTAACCGTTCAGCCAGGCCAGTGTCGGTACTTCGAGGGAGGTTTTCCAACGCTTTCGCGAAGTTCCTTAATTCAAGAACCTCTTTTCCCTGGGGGCGTAGCCCCGCTAACACCTTTTTAGGCACCTACTAGGTTTATAGCATTGATCGTTTAGTGAGAAATTTCCCGAGGAGTAGCATATACTCACAGTAGGATCGGGATCCAAATATCATCGCGTGACGAAACTGAAAGAATCCTACCAGAATCATCACACTCCAAGTGGTATGCAAATCTAGCAAGTTTCAGTTCTTTTGAAACTCCCGATGTGGATTTTTGCCCCATGCTCTTATGACCTTGGCGTGAGGTCAAAATGTCATAAGTCACATGTCAAGTTCTTCCCATCATTATCCAGGTTAATTTGAATCCACCCGTACCTACCCTTGACGTAGGCCAAAATGGTAGTACGGCTGTCCCAAACCAACGCATTCTATCTATGCAACAGATAAATATCCGGCAGCTACCAATCATTATGCCTTGGCGTGAGGTCAAAATACATAGCTTGAATACTACCGAATATTTAACTGAAATGATGGAGGGCTACGAATGGTTTTGGCAAAACCGTGAACGTAGTGAACTTGATATAATCGATGGAACGAGATAGCTTTTAAAAGGAGTGGCTCAAGCTCCCCATTTAAAAGTTAGTTTTGAAAAGAACCGAGTGATTTTCCGAAAGTGTTCCAACGATTTTAACTTGGTTTATTTTCTTGCATTAGTTCTTTTAATGCGTGATATTCTTGCATTAGTTCTTTTAATGCGTCCCATCATTTAATCCTACCATTGCAGAAAACAACCAAAATATGACGTACGCTTATGCCATTCGCATTCGCCACTGGGCCCCGTCATTACCCGTTAGGTTACTTAACTAACGACAGAGCGGGGGCTGGGCTAGCGCGGCTGTAAAACATAAGCAACGCCTAAATAATATCATATATAGATATATTACAATGATAGTCATTTCAGATCACAGATGAATACATTGGATATACTAGGAATCCGCAATTCGTATGAGCCTGTAATGAAAAGCAGATTACACGGTCGCGGTGAATAGCCAATACCCCACCCAAGACCCCTACGGGTGCGGCAAACTACCCGCCAAGTACCCGAAGCGAAGCAACCTCCCTCAACTCCGTGAGTAGGCCACTCGGCACTTCGGCATACCCGGTAGTTTGTGCACCCCCTCCATGGGTCTATCCTAGGAGCAAAAACAGTAAAAAGAAATTATACAATGACGGTTACAACCCCGACCCGGTTGTGCGGTCATACAAATAATTATTACATCAATTTACAAATTTACATGAATTGAAAGAAAAGAAAACTCTCGTCTCACAACCCCCCGGCTATTCACCCGCGACAATCCAATGAATTCATATACACATTCCAATAACATTACAGATCATAGATTTGTATAACCCCCACTAATCGACATATAGCGATTAGCAGACGTTCAATACAAATATCACATTACAGAAAAACCCGTCAGCTAAAGTCTTTTAGAAGTTCGATCAAAAATACGGATTTTCAGGACCCCAAAAATAAAATTTTCGTTCTGGAAAATCTGGGCAGAAAATATATATTCCAAAAATCCCAAAATACCCCTACAAGCATACTGTAGCAAAGCAAACACAGAGAGGAGCCAAGAAGGCCGCGGAACCGCGGCAATAGCAAGCTATTGTCGTGTTTCCGCGGCGCAATGATGAGATCATGTGACCATTTTTCTACAGTATACTTAGAAAACCCTGAGTCGATTTTTGGTGTATCCCAAAAAAATTTTCCAGCACTTTTAAAATCGACAGAAAGTTTAAAAACGGGGTTCGTTTTGCGACTTTTTCTTTGATCGATCTTCTAGCTACTTTGCTAACATGTTAGATAGAGTTTAACTAGGCTCTGATACCACTGTAAGTCCATGCTACCTCTCCCGGTACTTTCGGGCATGCGGAATTTGACGAAAAACGATTTTCTTAGAGGTGGTAACATGGACTCAAAACCGGATCTTTGTTAAACATCTAACTAACAACCTAACTACGAGTTGCTAACTACTCGGTTAGGGGGTTATACCTTTCTTTTTCTCGAACTCCTTCGTCTTCAAGCTTCGATGGTCGTCCGAATCGGCTTTTCCCCGTCGTCTCCTTGCGCCGAAGATAGATCCACCTGAAAGCTTCAACCTTTGGCTCCTTCTTCGAACTTTGAAGAAACTAGTTCACTCGGTTTGCTAAACCTTGTGAACTAGAGTGAGTAAAGAAGAGTTTGTATGGGATTTTATCTATGGTTCTTGGTTCTCAACTCATGAGACAAGTGAACCATAGAGTCAAGAGAGGGAGAGCAAGAGGAGGAGATGAGAGCTCAAGAACAAGAGAGAGAATGAGCATGAAAGAATGAGAGAGGACTTTTCTCATTTGGCTCTCATAATCCAAAACAATCATAACACCTCATATCAATCAAGTATTATGTGATGGTTTAAGCAGCCATAGCCATAGCATTTCATGCACTCATTTTGCACAAAAGAGCAAGCAAGCAAAAGTCTTTGCCATGAAATGATAGCTATAGTTATCATGATGGTCAATTAGTCAAGCCTAGTCAACCGGTCAACAAAGTCAACAAGTCAACAAAGTCAATCCCTCAACAACCATGTCACCATAATACTTAATTAATATAATTGTTAATCACATATCATATTCTCATTAGGGTTGAGCAAAAAGTCAATAGTCAACGGTCAACGGTCAACAACCCTAATGAGAATCCTCTGCCTCTGTCTCTCCGTCAACTGTGCATACACACCCGCATCCGCGTTCCGAGGAACACGAATGCAAACTGGATAAAACCAATCCCAATACGTACACTAGGATCTGGCTTAAACCAAAGCCCGCTAGTGTAAACTGTCCGGACACTAAACGTGCACAAGTGCACGGATGTGACTGAACCCTGTCGCAAAACCATGCGACCTGTCGCAAAACCATGCGACCTCTACTCTTTTGCCTAAAGGCGAATAGCTTTCTATGTGGGACTCTAAAGACTCGACACTACGCTGGCAGTGGGTTTAACCACAGACCGCAAACGGCACTAGCTGTGCGTAACGGTCCCCAGGTAGATGCCGACAAGAAGACTGACGAGGCGAAACCCATCTGAACTCCTAATGAGCCTGAATGTGACATTCTCCGTACAGTCCGGTCTGTTCGTCTGATACATCGCATGGCAGGCCTAGGGGGCGGTAAACGTCAGTCCCCCAATAGCGGTACAAGTCGTGTCGGAGTGAAGCCCAAAACACCCTGAGATAACACTGGAAGCCTACCAGTATATCTCGTTTGCCCTGGCCAGGGACTACTCGTGTAATGGCTCTCCTAGACACAGCGCGATGTCAACCCCCAATACCGGGAGAGACGAATCCTGTCTAACCGTCACTGCCTCCAAGTGCTTCGGGACTGCACCCAACTACCACCTGTTTGCACGACTCCTTTGAGCCGTAGTAGGGTAGTAATCAAAGTACAGTGGGAACACACTCGAGGCGAAGTGACAGTGTCAAGTCAGCGGACTAAGCTGTACTCATGTCACCTGGGAACTGATAACTGACGATAGGCATAATACCAACTAGTCAGTTCCCGACGAGTCCTGTCCAGTGTACTCGTAACCCAACGAGCACCCGCATACTATCTCAAGTACGACGTACCGACGGTTGTGGGACAGATCGTCTCCCACACTGGGATGAGAAGCGCATGCGCTAGTCTACTCTGGAGTATCGATGCCCTGTCTCGATAGTCCTGCGACCAGGGACCTGCATAAGGATGTGCTTATAGATTACCCAGCCCCACTAGTGTGACTGCCATCACAACGCTGGTAATCAAGCAAAGATCCTAAGGGCTCCACTAATGTGTATAGGCGATATACTAAAATAAACACATGTACACATTGAAGTAGAAACAAACCAAGTAGCATACTACTATTTTGAGCAAGATTGTATATACAAGGTGAATATCACAAGCTTCCATTAAGTAATATACAAACTAGTATGATACAGTAATGGCCTCTAGGGCATATACACTAACAAATTAATCATCCAAATGAAAATCAACCCCATGCCCCCTAGTAGTGGCCGGCCCCCCTCTCCCATACCCATAAAAAAGATATCATTTTCCAATTTCCTTTTTACAATAAATTAGTAGCAACCATACATTGCTACATGCCCAAAACCATGCTTAACACTATGCACTTTCCACTTCACATTTCCACCTCATTTGTGAGTCAAATGAATTTCCAAAAATTAGAAAATCATACAAATTAGGTGGCCACCTTCTAGAAGCTATTACGTATAAAATACGGAATACTTCCCGGTACATGTATCGAAATACATATACGCGTATTCGTACCAAAATACGAATAGCCGAGAGAGAAAACGAATAGTGAACAATAATACTAGAATACATATATATATATAAATACATATGTAAATTATTAAATCAAAAATCCGATTTAATAATCCGGCTTAATCCTAAGCCGCCAGTATTATCAACCGTCCGATTAAAGTCTGCGCAGCACATGCACATATTTAATCAGACACCTGTATGTATCAACATACGTCATGTACACCATATCGCCTGAACCGTGAAAACCCTCTGTGTGGGACTCTAAAGACTCGTCAATACGCTGGCAGTAGGTTTAACCACAAGCACGTCAGCGGCACTAGCTGTACGTAACGGCTACCCAGGTATTGAGAGAAAGGGAGGCCGACGAGCAAACTCATGCATAACCCCTACTGAGTCTGACAGTGACAATATCCGTACAGTCCGGTCTGTTCGTCTAAGAGTATCGCATATTGAGTCTGGGAGGGTGGATAAAGTCAGACCCCTAACAACGCGATATTTAGTGTCGGCATGTAACCCATCACCTCCTGAGAAACTATCGATCCTGGATCGGTAATCCTCGTCTACCATGGCCATGGATTTATGGTGATGGCCACCCGTACACAATGCGACATCAACCCCCAATACCGGGAGAGACGAATCCCCGACGATCCGATCACTGCCTCCATGTGGCTCGGGACTGTACCCAACTAAAACCTGTTTGCACGACTCCTTTGAGCCGTGGTAGGGTAGTAATCAAAGCACAGTGGGAACTCACATGAGACAAATGACGATCTCAGGTCGACAGACTAACCTGTACACATGTCACCAGGGAACTGCTACCTGACAATAGGTTAATACCAACTAGCAGATTCCCGGCGAGTCCGTCCAGTGTACTCATAACCCAATGAGCACCTGCATACTATCTTAGGCGAACAAACTAACACCAATGGCTTGTGAGACCTGGCCACCGTCCCTCGTCGGGGTCTCGATCAGTATATACTAGTCTACATTGGAGTATCGATGCCCGGTCTCGATACTCCCACGACTAGGGACATTTAAGGATGTGCTTATAGACCCCAGCTCCCACATATATGATCGCCATCATACTGCTGGCAGTCAAGCAAGAATCCTATGGGCTTTATCAACATGATGATAAAGACAAACCAGATAGCATACTATCATCTTGAGTAAGACTGTTTTATCGGTATAGGTCCTCACCCAATCATCATAATCACAAGTCCGTGACTATGATAATTGCCTTAAGGGCATTATAGCCAACAGTATAACCGCTACATGATATGATAAGAATGCAATCAATTATAATACGAATGAAAATATAGCAGCTGGTGTCATACAACTTGCAAAATTCACTATGAATCACACGTGCAGAATTGATCAAAACAATATAAAAAGAGTAAGCAGTATATTTAATCATCTATACAGAAAAATTGGTTTCAAGTCAATCGGGTTTCAGGTTTGCGAGTTACGGTCATTCTATTTTGAGTGTTTACTGCTGGAAATCCAATTTCTGAACTGGAAGTTCGTTTCGTAACACGTTTTACTCCTGTTAGGAGCATAATTAGGCGACACTACAGTTAGATAATATTTAGGTGTATCAATTAAGTATCCGAAGCACCAGACTGATCGATAATATCCGCTGCGTACTGAGAGATATGCACTGTTTAAGGTTAAGGTATACATTCTGTCTCTGTACTAAACTGCAGTACAGCACGATGGATTAAAATGCAATTAAAATATCAAACGACCGTAAAATCGAATGACACCACCACTTATAGTTATTTAACAGGATTATCTTCGCAATGGTGTAGGGTTCTGCATATTTTCATTTCCATACGGAGTTATACAATTAATTAGAACATGTGTCAGTATGTAATTCTGCTCAGGACTGCGGTCTAGAGCCAAGAATTGCCTCAGTTTTCGCTGTCATAATTTCTTAAATTTTAGACATCAACTATGGGGTGATGTAGTTTTATCCGTTGGCTTCGATACGAGCCCTAGGAAATTGGATTATGAGTGGTATTCGAATTAATATAGATTTTGCAAGAAGACATGTACGGTAGATTCCAGGTTAGGTTAATTCATCGAGCGGGTTGTATGCTTATTCATTTCAAACGAGAATTAAATCCTGGATATTTCAAACAGGACAGAAAATCAATTCCTGCAAACTCTTCACGGCCCAAGACGCAGTTTTAGACCCCGTCATAACTAAACCAACACCACAACACAGCCACGGCTCATATATTACCATTTGTCGATAAATTACGATATATATATATACACACACATACATACAATTATAATACCACTATAATTATAGCATGAAAAAGCAAGTTTTTGAACCTACCACACAGTGAAACGATGTGGCGAGATGGCGATCGACGGCAACGGCACGAAGCGGCGGCTGTAGCGGCGGCAAGGCGCAGCGACGAGCTCGGTCAAGCTCGGCTATGGGGTTCTGGGCGCTTCCGTCGGCTGGAGGCAGATGGTGAGGTGGTTTCCGAGGGGGAGGGAGCTCGGGTTTGGGTCCACGTCGAAGAAGTTTGTCGGCGTTGAAGTGGGCGCGACGGTGCAGGGAGTTTGGGGAGTGGGGTTGGTGCTGTTGTAGGGGAGCCGGTTAGACGAGGTGGCAGTGGTCTCTACGGCGGAGGGTTGTAGGGCTCGTCGGAGTGGTGTCATCGGTGAATAGGTCGTCAGCGGTGAAGTGTAGGAGTTGGTAGTCGTGGGTGTTTGCGAGGGATGATGATGACGAGGTGGCTCGTGGTGATGGTGGAGGTAGAGACGAGGAGCTGTGGGATGTTGGTGAGGGTGGCGGTCGGCGGCGGCGAAGATTCTTGTTGTGGGGGCGGCCGTGATGGGTCGGGTTGGTGAGTTTAGAGAGAGAAGGGAGATGAGAGGGGGAGAGAGAGAAGATGAGGGGTGATGGAGGTGGTGTTGAAGAGGAGAGGTAGGTGGTGATGGGGACTTTGGTTGTTGGAGGAGGAGAAAAGGAGCTCGTGGCAGCGTATGGGGTCGGTGCAAGGTGACGATGGTCGGGGATGCTCGTCGGTGAGGGGAGGCGTCGCGGTGGTGGTCGGAGGTGAGCCGGAGGTAGCCGGAGATGGCGGGGGAGGAGCTTAAGGGTTGCGGCAATGTTAGTGTATATGCCCTAGGGGCCATTATTGTATCATACTAGATTGTATATTACTTAATGGAAGCTTGGGATATTCACAGTTGTATATACAGTCTTGCTAAAAATGGTAGTATGCTACTTGGTTTGTGTCTACTTTAATATGTGCATATGTTTCTTATAACGTATCACTTATACATATTAGTAGAGCCCATAGGATCTTTGCTTGATTACCAGCGTCGTGATGGCAGTCACACTAGTGGGGGCTGGGTAGTCTGTAAGCAACATCCTATACAGGTCCCTGGTCATTGGATTATCGAGATAGGGCATCGATATTCCGGAGTAGACTAAGTGTGTACGCTTCTCATCCCAGTTGGGGAGATGGTCTGTCCCACAGCCATCAGTACGTCGTACTGGAGATAGTATGCAGGTGCTCGTTAGGTTACGGGTACACCGGACATGACTCGTAGGGGAACTGATTGGTTGGTATTATACCCATCGTCAGTTAACAGTTCCCAGATGACATGAGTACAGCATAGTCCGCAGACTTGACACTGCTACTTCGCCTCGAGTGTGTCCCACTGTTCTTAGATTGCTACCCTACCACGGCTCAAGGGAGTCGTGCAAACAGGCAGCAGTTGGGTGCAGTCCCGAGCACTTGGAGGCAGTAGTGGTTAGATAGGATTCGTCTCTCCCGGTATTGGGAGATGATATCGCGCTGTGTCAGAGAGCCATTATGCAAAGTCCCTGGCCAGGGCAAGCGAGATATACTGGTAGGTTCCAGTAGCTTCTCAGGGTGTAATGGGCTTCGCTCCGACACGACTTATACAGCTATTAGGGGACTGACGCTTGCCGCCCCCTAGGCTTGATATGCGATAGTCTTAGACGAACAGACCATACTGTACGGAGATTGTCACATCAGGCTCAGTGGGAGTTCGGATGATTTTCCTCATCGGCCTTCTTATCGACATCTACCTGGGGACCGTTACGTACAGCTAGTGCCGCTTGCGGTCTGTGGTTAAACCCACTGCCAGCGTAGTGTCGAGTCTTTAGAGTCCCACACAGAGAGTTTCCCTACTCCAGGCAAAACGATATAGAGGTCGTATGGTTTTACGACAAGGGTTCGGACGCGTACGTGTGTTTACGCACGTACGACTTTTCGGACAGTTTTTACTAGTCGGCTTTGGTTTAAGCCAGATTCTAGTATCGGGTTATTGGATTTATACAGTCTAAAGTCTTTCCGTGTTTTCATGGATTGGAGGGGCATTCTCATAATTTGTCGGGAAGCTTCTAGAAGAGTGGTGACTAAGGGGTTAAGGTGGCATTGTATTAAATGAGATTAGTGACTCATTTGTGTGATTCATCCAAGTCATTAATGCATCATAAATGCTTAATGACTCATGGTGATGAATCACTCATAGATATTTATGAAGCACGGTTGTTAATTCTATTATTTGATTTTTGGATAAATAATAATGCTTCATATATATTATGATAAGTTCATTATCTCATTTCATTCTCATCTTCACCTTCTCTCTCCTCAAGCTCACTCTCTCTTCAAACCCTAACCCTAGACTCTCATGTGTTGAGATCAAGGGTTAGCTAGACTAATACTTCCATAACCTCACTCTATATCCCCTAGGTAGCTTAGATTAGCACTTTAAGCAACCTAGTTATCTCAAGTATGAGATTAAGCTTGGCGTAGGATCTTTCGGGTGGATCGTCTTTGATTCGAGGAGGCCGTTGAGGTGCCGATGTTCCAAGGAGCCTACGAGGAGTGGAGGACCGTGATGAAGACCCGAAGGACTAGTATCATGAGGTATAACTTCGTATCCGAGTAGTTAAACCTCTAATAGATAGTTAGCAATGGTTTAGAAACGATTCATGCGCTCAAGTCCGTGTTACGAAGCTTTGATAATCGTTTTTCATATATTCCGCCTCCCCGCAAGTTCGTGGGGTGCGTGACATGGACTTACAGTGGTATCAGAGCCAACTAAACCATTACTAGCTTGTTAGCAACTGATTAGAAGTTCGATCGACGGAAAACACGAAAACAAAACCCTGAATTTTCTGAGTTTCTGTTAATTTTAAACCTGTCTAAAAAATTATTTGACATACTTTAAAATTCACAGCAGGGTATTTTAAGAATACTGAGAAAAAACGAGCCAGTGAGTCGGCAAAACGGCCGCGGTTCCGCGGCAATAGAGAGCTTGTGCCGCGGAACCGCCGCCGAGTCAACGCCGAGTTGACTCGGATTTGCTCAGTAATTCCTATTTTGTTGTTTTCTGTTTTCTTGTATGTTCTGTTTCTGCCCAGGTTGCCTCTGTGATGATTTGCTTTTGGGGTAGACACGGATATAGGTAATCGATCGATGTTCTAAACTATTTGCTAATTGGATCTTTATCTGTAATGTTTAATGTGTTCGTAAACCTTCCCTAACTGCTAATATGTCGGTTGGCAGGGGGTTGCACATTTCTGAAATGTTTACTGTTTGTGTATATGAACTGTGTTGGACTGTTGTGATGATTAGCCGGGGTTTGAGATGTGTTTAATATTCATTCAATGTAAATGTAATTTGATGTAATATTCTTTTGCGGGGCACATCCAGGTTGCGGTTGTAGCCACCGTTGTATTATTTCTTTTTACTGTTTTTGCTCCTAGGATAGACCCAAGGTGGGGTACACAAACTACCGGGTACGTCAAAGTGTTTAGTGGCCTACTCACGTTGTTGAGGGAGACCGCTTCACTTCGGGTACTTGGTGGGTAGTTTGCCGTACCCGTAGGGGGTCTAGGGTGGGGTAATGGCTATTCATCATAACTGTGTAATCCGTCTTTTATTGCAGGCTCAAAGCAAATGCGGATTGCTAATAAATCCAATAAAATTCATCTGTGATCTGGAATGCTTATTATTGCGTCTGACGAATGTACAATATCTATATATGATAGCTATTAGACGTCACTTATGTTTTACACCCGCGCTAGCCCAGCCCCCGCTCTGTCGTTAGTTAAGTAACCTAACGGGTGATGACGGGACCCAGTGGCGAATGCGGATGGCATAAGAGGGCGTAGTATTTTCGTTGTTTTCTGCAATAATAGGATAAATGATGGGACGCATTATTATAATGCAAAGAAAATAAACCAAAGTTGAATCGTTGGAACAAATTTAAAAGAAACTACTCGGTTATTTTAAAAGATCAGAATTTTTTAAATTGCGGAGCTTTAACCACTCCCTTTAAAAAGTATCAGGTTCCTTCGATTATATCAAGTTCACTACGTTCACGGTTTTGCCAAAACCATTCGTAACCCTCCGTCATTTCATTTGGGTATTCAATAGTATTCAAGCTGTGTTTGTTTGGCCAAAGTCAAGGCACAGTGTTTGGTAGCTGTTGGATAGTCATATGTAGCATAGATAGATGCATTGTTTTGGGACAGTCGTACTACCTTGTTTGGCCAAAGTCAAGGGTATGTACGGGTGGATTCAAATTAACCTGGACAATGACGGGTAGAACTTGACATGCGACTTATGATTTGTTTGGCCAAAGTCAAGGTCATAAGAGCATGGGGCAAAAATCCATATCGGGAATTTCTAAAGAAACTGAAATTTGCAGAGAGATGCATACCACTTTGGAGTTTGATGAATGTTGGTAGGATTCCTTCAACATTATCATACGATGAGATTTTGGATCCCGATCCTACTGTGAGTATATACTACTTATCAGGAGATTCGTCACTTAACGATCAATGCTATAAACCAAGTAGGTGCCTAGAAAGGTGTCAGCGGGGTTACGCCCCCAGAGAAAAGAGGTTATTTAATTAAGGAACTTCGCGAAAGCGTTGGAAAACCACCCTCGAAGTATCGACACTGGCCTGGCTGAACGGTTAAGCAAGTATTGTACGGTGAGAATAGTCCTGGCTAGTTCTTCCTTTTTTGTTTGAGGAGGGATTCGAGAAACAGTGGGAGCCATCCTGTTTAGATAAACATAAAACCAATCTAAACTTGCAACAGCATCATGCTAAAATGTTTTCTTCTCTCTCTGTTAATTGCAGCGACCTTGTGACCACACATAGGTTACATCTAGATAACAAATTGACTGAATCTGACTTATATGACTGGCAAAGGTCTGTCCAGATGTCCATTGGCTATAACAAGCTGGACCACCCTATTACTACTCAAAATCCCGCCGTCCCAGGTCCAGTTTCCACTGTCGCGGATATGGATATCCGTCAGACAAGGGAAAAAGATAAAGCGAAAGCTAAGTGCCTCGTGTTAGCTTCAGTTGATGGTGTATACCAGAAGCAGCACGAGATGATGGACTTAGTTTCCATCTTTCTCCATAATAAAGATTTATATGGAGAGCAATCTCATATCACTAGATATAAAACCTCGAACGAATTAATTCAAGCGAGGATGGCTGACGGGTCATCTGTAGGGGACAACGTCCTTACAATGACTAGCTGTATTGATGAGCTCCAGGACCTGGAGACCGTGTTGGGAAACGAGTCAAATACTGACTTGATTCTACAGTCTCTGCCTTCTACCTTGAAGGAAACCAGGGAAGGAGAAGGAAAGAGAAAGGCAAAAGTTTCGGGACTGGATATAGTAAAACAGGGACGTTCCTATTGTCACAGGAATGAACATTGGCAGAAAGATTGCAGGGCTTTAGAAGCCAGTAACCAGGATATGAAGCTTGTTGTGGCTTCAACCTCAAGTGTGTTTGTAATTGAGAACTGTTTGTTAATTAACTCTACTTCCTAGGTATTAGATACCGGAGCATGATCTCATATCTGTAATTCATTACATACTTTGAGAAACCGTAAAGTTATAAAGATAGGTGATTGGTCTCTCAAAGTTGCAAACGGAATGACAGTAAACGCTGAATCCGTGGGAGAATATCGCCTAGGTTTGACAAGTGGGCATATATTGATTTTACGTAACTGTTTATATATACATAGTATGACTTGTAATATCATATCAGTGTCCTCACTTTCAAGAGAGGGATATGATTTTACATTCATAAGTGATGTAGTTAACATCCACCTAAATCAAGTTCTGATTGGGTCAGGTACATTAGATAACGGAATATACGTATTAAGTCAAGCTCAGGTTTTCAATGTCCAGAATACACTTAAAAGAAAGTCTCCGGAAATAAATCAGGCTTTCTTATGGCATTGTAGACTAGGTCACATCAATGAAAGAAGGTTGACTAAGTTACATGGAGAAGGATATTTGAATCCGTTCGAATATCAATCTTATGCTACTTGTGAATCTTGTCTCATGGGAAAGATGACAAAGACTCCGTTCACTGGACACGGAGTAAGAGCAGGCGAGCTCTTCGGACTCGTACACAGTGACGTGTGCGGTCCAATGTCTACACATGCGCGAGGACTTCATTACTTTTACGGATGATTTCTCTAGGTATGGATATATCTTCTTAATGAAGCATAAATCCGAGGCCTTTGAGAAATTCCAAGAATACAAGAATGAAGTGGAAAAACAAACCATCAAAAGTATCAAGACACTGAGATCTGATCGAGGTGGTGAATACTTAAGCGCCGAGTTCATGGGTTACTTAAAAGAGAATGGAATTCTCTCTCAGCTTACTCCTCTATACACACCACAACACAACGGTGTATCAGAAAGGAGGAATCGAACCCTATTGGATATGGTTCGTTCCATGATGAGTAAGGCTGAGTTACCGCGATCATTCTGGGGATATGCACTAGAATCAGCTGCATACCTTTTGAACCGAGTTCCAACTAAGACTGTGCCTACTTCACCATCTCAGATGTGGTGTGGGAAGAAACCCTATCTTAAGCACATTAAGATATGGGGATGTCCAGCTTTTGTAAAGAAGCAGTTTGCGGACAAGCTCGAGGCACGATCAGTACAGTGTAAGTTTGTGGGATATCCAAAGAACTCCAAGGGATATTATTTCTATTACACAGAGAAACAAAAGATTTTTGTTTCTCATAATGCTCGCTTCTTGGAAACTGAGTTTTTAGAAAATCAGATAAGTGAGGGCGCAATGGAACTGAAAGAAATTCCAGAACCACAAACTATTACTGAAACCTTAGTAGAACAAGAAGGCTTAGGAGAACATGACATCCCAACGCCACTCCGTAGGAGTAGTAGGCAATCTCATCCGCCCGAGAGATACTACGGTTTTCTCATAGATGGGGATAGAGAGGATTGCACTATTGACTATGATGAGCCTACTAGCTTCCAGCAAGCCATTCAGAGCGGTGACTCAGTAAAATGGCTGGATGCAATGCGGACCGAAATGGAGTCCATGTACACTAACAAAGTATGGACTTTGGACGTTGCTCCAGATGGGGTAAAACCCGTAGGATGCAAATGGATCTTCAAAAAGAAGATTGGTGTAGATAGACAGGTTGAAACCTATAAGGCTAGACTTGTTGCAAAGGGTTTCCGTCAAAGACCTGGTTTGGACTATGACGAAACCTTTTCTCCAGTGGCTATGTTTAAATCTATTCGGGTCCTTCTTGCTATTGCTGCCTTCCATGATTATGAAATCTGGCAGATGGACGTAAAGACGGCCTTTTTAAATGGTAATTTGGAAGAAAGCGTCTATATGGATCAGCCGGAGGGATTCATTCAGAGTAGGAGCAGCGGTAAAGTATGCAAGCTGCTTAAGTCCATTTATGGACTAAAGCAGGCATCGCGGAGTTGGAACATCTGTTTTGATGATGCTGTCAAAGAATTTGACTTTATCAAAAATCCAGATGAACCATGCATATATAGTAAGATTGTAGGGAGAGCTGTAGTATTCCTCGTCTTGTACGTGGATGACATTCTCCTAATAGGAAATGATATTCCTATGTTACAGTCAGTCAAAAGATTCTTGTCACATAAATTCTCCATGAAAGACCTGGGTGATGCCACCTATATCCTAGGGATCCGGATCTATCGTGATAGATCAAAGAGGATGTTGGGACTTTCACAGTCCAGGAACATAGACACCATAGTGAAGAGATTCAGTATGGATGATTCTAAGCGCGGTAACCTACCGGCTTGTCACGGAATCACCCTCTCCAAAGACATGTCTCCCAAGACTGATTTAGAAAGGGATCGCATGTCGATTATACCCTACGCTTCTGCGGTATGCTCTATAATGTATGCGATGTTATGTACCAGACCAGATGTAGCATATGCATTAAGCGTTGTAAGCCGGTATCAGGCAAACCCAGGGGAGAAGCACTGGATAGCAGTAAAGAACATTCTCAAGTACCTGAGGAGGACTAAGGAGATGTTCTTGGTGTATGACGGAAAAGACCTCCAGATGAAGGCCTTTGCCGACTCCGGCTTCCAGAGTGACAAAGATGACTCCAAGTCCATGTCGGGTTATGTCTTTACCCTCAATGGAGGGGCTGTCTGTTGGAAGAGTTCCAAGCAGGAGACCGTTGCTGACTCAACAATGGAAGCGGAGTACATAGCTGCTTGCGATGCCGCAAAAGCGGCTGTCTGGATGAAGAAGTTCCTCACAGAACTTCAGGTGGTTCCTTCCAGTGTTGGTCCAATACCTCTGTATTGTGACAACAACGGCGCTATAGCTTTAGCGAAGGAACCTAGGTCCCATCAGAAATCCAGACACATCTTAAGGCGGTATCACCTGATCAGGGAGATCGTAGATCGCCGGGAGATCGAGGTGAAAAGAGTAGAGACAGAGAATAACATTGCTGATCCATTCACAAAGGCCCTTCCTCAGACGCAGTTCGAGAGGCTATTCGAGATGATAGGTCTACGATATGCCAGCTCATGGCCCTAGTGCAAGTGGGAGATTGTTAGTGTATATGCCCTAGGGGCCATTATTGTATCATACTAGATTGTATATTACTTAATAGAAGCTTGGGATATTCACAGTTGTATATACAGTCTTGCTAAAAATGGTAGTATGTTACTTGGTTTGTGTCTACTTTAATATGTGCATATGTTTCTTATAACGTATCACTTATACATATTAGTAGAGCCCATAGGATCTTTGCTTGATTACCAGCGTCGTGATGGCAGTCACACTAGTGGGGGCTGGGTAGTCTGTAAGCAACATCCTATACAGGTCCCTGGTCGTTGGATTATCTGTCACGACCCGAAAGTACGGAACATGACCGGCACTTAAACTACGAACGTCTCGAGGCGTACGTGGTCTAAGTAAACCGAAAACCCAGAAATCCAAACCAAGAAAAGTAGTAGAGTGCAGGAAAAACCAACTTAAAGCAAGTAATTTCAATAGCATAAGCCGAATTATGCGGTTTTTTAAAACATCAAAATTTTACTGAAAATTTCGGCAGAGTCTCCTTTGTAAATACCGGCCCCCAAACGGGATACAACATGAATGGTATACGAAATCAAGAAAAAGGCATCCCCAAGCGGGAGCTAGCTCTTCGTCAATCGACGGTCACAACCACACAAGCAATATAATATACAACGCCAACGGCGAGGATCAAAACTCAAAAGGAAACTCAAAACCACCAAATATATAACGAGCGACTCTAAGGTCGAAAGAATAAACAACACTGGTCTCTATCTCAATAAATACATGTTTGGTTGATGGAACTTCTAGATACAACAGAATAATAATATACAAGATATAATGATGGGTAAGATACAAATAACCCACCTACTAGCAAGCCACCCAGAAATGGAAATAGTGCCAGCAAAGCCGTAATGAAACCTGTACTGCAAATCCTGCAAGAAACTGGGGCACAACGGGGGTGAGTTGCCAACTCGTGAATAGAAAAACATCTACGCACAGAAATCGCATAAATAACGCAATCCTAGGTCAATGATCATAATATGTCCTCAAATACAGGAATAACACGTAGCCTATAACAAGGCTAGGGTAAATATCTAACCCGAGTGTAATCTCATGTGCCCGTGTCAGTGCCTCAGGTAGCAATATATCATATGAATGAGGTATGAATGCATGAAAACAGAATACATGTAAATGAAGAACTGTTTTCATAAATTAGTGAGATTTCCTTTGTATTTTTAAACTGAGGTATCATAAATGAAATCAGTATCAACAGTGTCTAGCATCGACACAAAACATAAATCTCAATATCTCGAAATATCAATGTCTCAATCTCAATATCTAGGGCGCCGTCAGTCCAGACCGGCCCCTACCATCCATCTCAAGACCACGACGGTATCCTCCGGATATCCGACGTGTCAGGTAATATCACCGGTAGGTAGTGCTCCCCAGCCAGGCTCAACGTCAACACCACATTCCTCTTGCCCCGGGGTACCATACCGGGCCCACCATGTACCCGAAACGGTTCCTCCACTCCTCGAATCGGGTCTCGAAATCCATCAGCAAACTCATGGTGGACGACTCATACATCATGGGAAAACCGCACTTTTTATTTTAAAAGGGAGAAAAGGTTTATTTATGTTTTTGCGGTTTTCCTCCAAATCCAAGAAATCTCATGAAATCCGAATCCAAGTCATCAATAGCATGTAAACAGTGAATATAGGCATGAGAATCCATGAATGCGACACAACAGTGAATAATAACATGCATGAAGTAGTAGGCAATAACTACAATGTCTAACTAGCATATAAGGCAAGTACACTAATATCATGTCTAAACTATTAGCTAACAACCTATGTCAAATGAAATAGTATTTTCTAAAGTGTTCGTGACATGTCAATTACCGATGAAGATGTGTGTGAGCCGGCAAGTAAGTGTACGTGGTACATACGCGTCATCGGTAATGGTGCTGGTGTCCTAACAGCATGATATTAATAATGCAATAAGAAATTATAATATAAGTATGCGATGCGGAGCGAACAGTAAAAATGAGCGGGAGCTGAATACTAGACGCAACTATAACTAATCTGCACTAATCTAATATAAGTCCTACAAATGGTGCCTTTTGAAATAACACGAATCATGGGGTTTTGAAAATAGGGGCTACGGTGTTTTTAAGAAAAGATACGTTTTTTGAAATATCCGTAGAATCCCTTGACCTGTCTTTTAAAATACGCATGATTCGTAAGCTTTGAAATAAGTAAGAATCGAATCTAATCTAACAACTAAACTAAGCTAAAGGGCTAAGCTAACAAGCTGGACTACAGGTAAGGAAACCGCCTAACGTCTGAGTCGATACATATACATACCTGTATATATATTAGTCGGTGATCCCGCCTCAATAATATCATATCCGATACCATATCTATAATCAGACATCCCAAGTCAAGAGTGCGGATCAATCATCAAGATATAGCTCGTACGTAAATCCGTCGTACGGCATCCTCCAATTCTGGGTACGGGTCAAAATCACATTCATCATACTATTCACCTGGTATCCTCTTTATCAATATTATGATCTGGTACTGATCTACGTCTAGTACAATACCGATATCGCCTAAGTATGCATGCACGTGTGTAAAAACTACGTCAAGGACCCGCTACAACGTCATGTCGTATCTCAAATACGAACCCCGCTATATCACCGATCTCACGGCCTCAAATCAAATCTCATCGACTCAGCTCAATCCCAAGTATCATCCTCAATCCGTATGTGAACACATAGTCCCATACCCATGTGAACACATAACTATAAAGAATCCCATGAGCACATATCAATAGGAATGTATGCAAGTATGTATGTGTGTATGTGTGTGTGTAACACTACCCTAGGGTTCGCAACACTAAAGTAATCCAACACACCAATATCCATCCTAAGCATCGTTATTAATCCCAAATAACATATAATAATTGTTGGTGTGTATACGCATCCGTATACACCACCACGGACTGCGGGGGTGCTATACGCCATCCACCCGACTTCTTCCCGTAGATATAAATTTACTCACCTGGTCCTCGCTAGCCGGTGCCGACGTCGCCACACGCTTGCTTGTCGTCTCGAAGTCCACATGGGGGTACCTAAATATCATAACGTACCATATCGCATTAAAACTAAATTCGAAATCGAAACGGCATACGAAAATCAAATCGGCACGCGTATCACGCATAAGTCCAAACCTATCGCCTACGCATGCAAGAATAGTCAAACCAACCCTCGATGTCGATGTACAAACGTCAAACCATCGAGAAAAATCCAATCACACTCATTTGCACATTCCCGCACACTAATTTTAATATAAACTAGGTTAAAACTCACAAAAACCCCAAATTCACTTTAAAAGCCGTTTTTCCGAAAAACTAGCAAGCAAAATTACCCGTTTTAGTGCAAAACTCGATGTTTAAACAATTCTAGCGGCCATAATACTTATTAAATAACTTAAATAAGTCATAAAAACCATTTCCATAATTTAATCACATAAATTTGCATAATTTCCAAAATCCTAGATTGCAAAAATATCAATTTTAACACTTTTTATTGTAAAATTCACAATTTTACAATTAAACTTGGTTTTGCATATATTAAATGGTTAAACCACTCATGGAAACCTTAATGATGTGCTAAAAATCCTAACTAGATTTTAATCCCACGTTTTTATTTAATTTCTAAAACCTAGTTAGCAATTTAGCATAATTATCACCATTTTTAAACCAACAAATTAGCAACTAGTAACCAAATTAGATTTTGCATTCAATTACATGTTAATCCCCTCATTACAATCATAAGCTAATGATAAAGAACCTAATTTAATTCAAACCCTAGCTTCAATTCAAAATTCCGAATTGAATTTCCAAACATTCAATTAAACCCACAATTTAACACCTAATTAGCTTCATTAAGGAATTTAAATCAAAAAAATTGAATAATGGGTCAAAAGTTATACCTCACAAATCATGATCAAACTTGAATTCTAGACCTCCATTTTGAAATCCTTACACCAAGATCCATGCTAAAGGAGATGAGGGAAAATGGGTAGGAGGTGGATTTTGATTTGGATTTTTGCTTGATTTTTTGTGGATTTTTCAAGCATTTTTGAAGAACTTTTTTAAAGAGGAGGAGATGAAGAATGAAGGGCTGTTGGGGTTCAGATTTTGGCCAGAAAATGAGTGGGGGAGGAGAGAGAGGGAGGTGGAGAAAAATGGGGAGAAAGTCAAAGTCAATTCAAGGTCAAAAGTCTAACTAATTTATCCATTTTCTTTTCTTTTCTTTCATTTCTTTTCCTTTGAAATTCAAGTGGGGAAAAAAATGGGGGCTGCTGAATTTAGCTAAGGGGAGAAGTAAGTGGGGGTGTGTGGGTGTGGGCACGGGTGTGGGGTGATGAAAAATGATAAATACAATACCCCAAACATCCATTTACGCTAAAAAAAGCCTTTTTTTCTTCAATAATTTCTAAACCGTTTTGGCAAATGATTTCGTTCCAAAAACCACATGATAAATTTTTATTTAAAGTTTTATGATGCACAAAATTTGTTTCAACTCATTCCAATTTGTAATTTTCCCTAATTAAATGTATTAGTGACGGCTTAAAATAATAATAAAATAATATTTTTTTCAGAAAATTTGAAATTTCACCAGCGGCTCAATAAACACCAAATAATAGCAATTATATAGCTAGAATATGTATATTTAATTTTTATAATAAGATATTTGTATTTTGACTTTTTACAGAAAACCTCTTTATTTTACCGATTTTTCGAAATTTCACCGAAACGATTTTCAAAACGCTACATTATCGAGATAGGGCATCGATATTCCGGAGTAGACTAAGTGTGTACGCTTCTCATCCCAGTTGGGGAGATGGTCTGTCCCACAGCCATCAGTACGTCGTACTGGAGATAGTATGCAGGTGCTCGTTAGGTTACGGGTACACCGGGCAGGACTCGCAGGGGAACTGATTGGTTGGTATTATACCCATCGTCAGTTAACAGTTCCCAGATGATATGAGTACAGCATAGTCCGCAGACTTGACACTGCTACTTCGCCTCGAGTGTGTCCCACTGTTCTTAGATTGCTACCCTACCACGGCTCAAGGGAGTCGTGCAAACAGGCAGCAGTTGGGTGCAGTCCCGAGCACTTGGAGGCAGTAGTGGTTAGATAGGATTCGTCTCTCCCGGTATTGGGAGATGATATCGCGCTGTGTCAGAGAGCTATTATGCAAAGTCCCTAGCCAGGGCAAGCGAGATATACTGTTAGGTTCCAGTAGCTTCTCAGGGTGTAATGGGCTTTGCTCCGACACAACTTATACAGCTATTAGGGGACTGACGCTTGTCGCCCCCTAGGCTTGATATGCGATAGTCTTAGACGAACAGACCGGACTGTACGAAAATTGTCACATCAGGCTCAGTGGGAGTTCGGATGATTTTCCTCATCGGCCTTCTTATCGACATCTACCTGGGGACCGTTACGTACAGCTAGTGCCGCTTGCGGTCTGTGGTTAAACCCACTGCCAGCGTAGTGTCGAGTCTTTAGAGTCCCACACAGAGAGTTTCGCTGCTCCAGGCGAAACGATATAGAGGTCGTATGGTTTTACGACAAGGGTTCGGACGCGTACGTGTGTTTACGCACGTATGACTTTTCGGACAGTTTTTACTAGTCAGTTTTGGTTTAAGCCAGATTCTAGTATCGGGTTATTGGATTTATACAGTCTAAAGTCTTTCCGTGTTTTCATGGATTGGAGGGGCATTATCTTAATTTGTCGGGAAGCTTCTAGAAGAGTGGTGACTAAGGGGTTAACGTGGCATTGCATTAAATGAGATTAGTGACTCATTTGTATGATTCATCCAAGTCATTAATGCATCATAAATGCTTAATGACTCATGGTGATGAATCACTCATAGATATTTATGAAGCATGGTTGTTAATTCTATTATTTGATTTTTGGATAAATAATAATGCTTCATATATATTATGATAAGTTGATTATCTCATTTCATTCTCATCTTCACCTTCTCTCTCCTCAAGCTCACTCTCTCTTCAAACCCTAACCCTAACCTCTCATGTGTTGAGATCAAGGGTTAGCTAGACTAATACTTCCATAACCTCACTCTATATCCCCTAGGTAGCTTAGATTAGCACTTTAAGCAACCTAGTTATCTCAAGTATGAGATTAAGCTTGGCGTAGGAGCTTTCGGGTGGATCGTCTTTGATTCGAGGAGGCCGTTGAGGTGCCGATGTTTCAAGGAGCCTACGAGGAGTGGAGGACCGCGATGAAGACCCGAAGGACCATGAGGTATAACTTCGTATCCGAGTAGTTAAACCTCTAGTAGATAGTTAGCAATGGTTTAGAAACGATTCATGCGCTCAAGTCCATGTTACGAAGCTTTGATAATCGTTTTTCATATATTCCGCCTCCCCGCAAGTTCGTGGGGTGCGTGACATGGACTTGCAGGCAAGTCGCATGAGACTTGATGACGAAGGTGGGTTGCAGCGATGGTAGTGGAGAGAGGAGGTGTTGGCGATGGTTTGGACGACGAGGTGTGGAGAAAGAGAGTGGGAGGTTAGAGAGGTGAGGATTTGGAGGCCGGGGATCTCGGGTAGTTGCGGCGAGGGCACGGTCGTGGAGGAGCCGTTGCGAAGGAGGAGGGGGCTGGGATCGAGATGAGAGAGAAGGAGAAAGGAAAAGAGAGGAAAGAGAAAGAGAGAAAAGAGAGGGGGAGATGGGATCGGGTCGAGTCGGGCTTTAGGTTAAGGTTTGGGATAATAGAAAAATAGGATAGGAAAAAATAGGGTTAGGGTTTAATTTAAAATAGGAAAGTAGGAATTTAAAAGAAGTTGGCTTTGAGAATAGGTATTTACAAATAATGTTAGGAAAATGTTGGATATGTATGCCCTAGAAGCCATTATTGTATATATATACATATGGATGTTTGGACAAATGTATGTACAGGACAATCTTGCTCGATATGATATTATGCTATCTTGTTTGTCTTTATCTTAACATGTGCATATGTTTTACTTGTTATTACGTATCATTTATACATGTTGATAAAGGCCGTAGGATCATTGCTTGACTACCTGCGTTGTGATGGCGATCATACTTGTGGGAGCTGGGTAGTCGATAAGCACATCCTTAAACTGTCCCTAGTCGTGGAAGTATCAATACTGAGCATTGATATTCCGGAGTAGGCTAGTGTATATGTTTCTAGACCCTGACGAGGGGCGATGGTTGGTCCGCAGCCATTGGTCTTTCGCATATAAGATCGTATACAGGTGCTCACTAGATGTGAATACACTGGACGGACTTGCCGAGAACTTATAGATGGTACTATACCTATCGTCAGATAGCAGTTCTCAGGTGTCATGAGTACAGGTTAGTCTTCAAACCCGAGATCGTCATTTTCTCGTGTGAGTTCTCACTGTACTTTGATTATTACCCTACCACGGCTCTACTGAGTCGTGCAAACCGGTTTTAGTTGGGTACAGTCCCAAGGCACATGGAGGCAGTGAGCGATTGTTGGGGATTCGTCTCTACCGGTATAGGGAGTTGATATCGCACCGTGTTTGATTGGCCCGCACCATAAGAGCTTGGTCAAGGCAGTTGGGATTTACTGATAGATTGATCAGTAGTTTCCCGGATTGGTCCTGAGCCACATCAGCATGAATTATTGGGTTATTAGGGTCTGACGTTTACCACCCCCTAGACCCGGTATGCGATACTCTCAGACGAAGAGACCGGACTGTACGAAGATTGTCACAGATAGGCTCAGTAGGGATCCGGATGAGTTTGCTCGTCGGCCTTCCTTTTCCACAGGTACCCGGGTAGCCGTTATGTACAGCTAGTGCCGCTGACGTACTTGTGGTTATGGATTTATCCAGTAACTTACTGCCGGCGTACTGTCGAGTCTTTAGAGTCCCACACAGAGGGTTTTCCTGGTTCAGGCGAAATGATGTAGTAGCCGTATTGGATACGTGCAGGGTTCCGATCGATTGATTGCACTAGTTACCCGAATTTTCGATCGGACAGTTGATAATACTGGCCAGCTCGAGATTGAGCCGGATTATTAAATCAGGTATTGATTTAATAATTTACATATATGTATTTCGATATGTATATTCTAGTATTATGTTCTTAGTGTTATTTTATCTCTTTGGGTATTCGTATTTTGATACGAATACAAGTATGTATATACAGTAGAGTGTAATCCGTATTTATACGGAAAACATTCTAGCAGGTAGACACCTCATTTTAGATTTATCCATTTATCTTTAAATGGAAAATGAGATGTAAAATGTGGCGAGGGCAGTATGGTGAGAACCATGCTTCTATAGCGTTGACAAATGAATATTCAATTCATTTGTGTAAACTATTCAAGCATGGTTGGGTTTCAATATTAGAAAAATGATTTTACAAAACCATGGTTGATCTTTCTCTCTCTCATGGATTTCATTCTCACCATTTTTTCTTCGCTTCACTCTCCTCACTACCTTTCTTGAGTTTCTCCACCTTCATCTTCAACCTCCTCTCTCTACAATCTCATGTATTGAGAATCAAGAGAGGAGGTTGTTAGTTATATGTATGCCCTAAAGGCCATTATTGTACATATGATGTATATTATAGTGGATGCTTGGACATATAAAGGGAGGACTTTCTTGCTCGACATGATAGTATGCTATCTGGTTTACTCTTTCTCTTAATATGTACACTTATTATCTCTCTGTTACATATTGATAAAGCCCTTAGGATGTGTACTTGACTATCAGGATTATGATGCAGATCATACTAGTAGGGCCAGGGTAGTCTATAAGTACATCTTTCAACTGTTCCTAGTCGTGGGAGTATCGAGACGGGGCATCGATATTCCAGAGTAGACTAGCATATTCGTTTCTTGACATATATGATGGGCGATGGATGATCCCACATCCATTGGTGTTTGACATCAAAGATTGTATACGGGTGCTTAGTGGAGACTGGGTACACTGAACATAATTCGCCGAGAACTCCTAGATGGTATTATACCTCACGTCAGATAGCAGTTCTCTGGTGACACTGGTACAGGTTAGTCTGTAGACCCGAGATCGTCATAGAGTCTTGTGTGATTCCCACCGTGCTTTGATTTCCACCTTAACACATTCAAGAGAACGTGCAAAACGGTGGTTTTTGGGTACAGTCCCGAGTCACATGGAGGCAATGAGTGATAGGAGGGGATTTCGTCTCTCCCGGTATTTAGGGTTGATGTTGCGCTATGCTCGATTGGCCATAACAAGAAATCCCTGGCCAGGCTTGCTGAGATTTACTGGTAAGTGTTATTAGTAGTTTCTCGAATCGTTATGGGCCTCACATCGGCATGACTTATCAGGCTATTGGGGTATGACGTTTACCACCCCCAGGCTAGATATGCGACATATTAGACGAAGAGACCGGACTGTACGGCAGTATTACTTATTGGATTCGCAGGAGTATGAGCATACTTGCTTGTTGATTTTCTGATCGCTCAATACCCGGGTAGCCATTACGTCCAGCTAGTACCGCTGACGGTTTGTGGGTGACTGATATGATCATCACCTATTGCTGGCGTATTGATGAGTCTTTAGAGTCCTACATAGAGGTTTCCTGGCTCAGGCGAAACGAAGTAGGATCACATATGTGATATGTGCGGGACCGAGATTAATACATGTTAGTTGTATGTATGCCCTAGAGGACATTATTGTACATGAGATGTATATTATAGTGGATGCTGGGACATATATAGGGATGACTTTCTTGCTCGACATGATAGTACGCTATCTGGTTGCTCTTTATCTTAACATGTATACTTACTGTCTCTCTGTTACATGTTGATAAAGCCCTTAGGATGTGTACTCGACTTCCAGGATTATGATGCAGATCATACTAGTGGGGCATGGGAAGTCCATGAGTACATCCTTCAATGTTCCTAGTCGTGGGAATATCGAGACGGGGGATCGATATTCCAGAGTAGACTAACGTATATCTTCTCGACCCATGTGATGGGCGATGGATGATCCCATATCCATTGGTGTTTGACATCAGAGATGGTATGCGGGTGCTCAGTGGAGACTGGGTACACTGAACAGACTCGCTGAGAACTCCCAGATGGTATTATACTTCACGTCAGATGGCAGTTCTCTGGTGACACTGGTACAGCTTAGTCTGTTGACCCGAGATCGTCATAGAGTCTTGTGTGTCTCCCACTGTGCTTTGATTTCCACCCTACCATGACTCTACTGAGTCGTGCAAACAGGTGGTTTTTGGGTACAGTCCCGAGTCACATGGAGACAATGAGCGATAGGAGGGGATTCGTCTCTCTCGGTATTGGGGGTTGATGCTGCGCTATGCTCGACTGGCCATAACTGGAAATCCCTGGCCAGGGTTGCAGTGATTTACTGGTAAGAGTTATCAGTAGTTTTACGCTTGTTATGGACCTTACATCGGCATGACTTATCAAGCTACTAGGGTCTGACGTTTACCACCCCTAGGGGAGATATGCGACATATCAGACGAACAGACCGGACTGTGCGGTAAGTGTTACTGATTGGATTCGCAGGACTGTGAGCAGGCTTGCTCGTTGATCTTCTGATCGCTCAATACCCGGGTGGCTGTTACGTTTAGCAGACCGCTTGCGGCTTGTGGGTGATTGATATGATCACAACCTACTGCCGGCGTATTGACGAGTCTTTAGAGTCCTACATAGAGGTTTCCTGGCTCAAGCGAAATGAAATAGGAGCGCATATGAGATATGTGCAGGACCGAGAATAATACCAGTATGTGATACTGTATTCTATTCTCGCGATTTGTATCATCGGACGGTTATATGTGATATAGCCGGGTTACCGAATCAAGTGTTGATTCGATATATTGATACACTAGATATTAGTCGGTTATATGCGATATAACCGGATCATTAAATCAAGTGTTGATTTAATGATTTAATGACTTAATGTATAATTATATATTTGATATATTACTTTACATTAACTAGTATTGGTTCACTTAAGATTGCTTTTCTCACTTGATGTGCACAAAGTATATATGTGATATATAATTGTGTACATGTTTGTATCATGATTGATGATACATGCAAACATGGGTGTGTGTGTGACATACACCATGCTAATTATAATTTAGGTTTTTATTTATCTTAATTATTCAAAATGGTGGCTTCTTTTTTCATGACTTGAAGCTTCATGAAGGTTGAAGTATCTTTGACAAAGTTCATTTATTTTGTCTTGATTAAGATTTTTATTAACCAAACCATTATAATTAACCATTGTTATGTCTCTACAAAGATTAGTGGATGATAATTACTCACCCATGGTTGCATTATGGTATTATTCTTTTCTCATTTTTCTTCTTGCTTCTTCATCAAGAAGAAAACCTTGCTAGATTTTTCTAAGTGAAGAAATAAAGTGAGAAATCAAAATCTAAAGTGAACCCATTTCCTATTTCATCATCCTCTACTACTTTCCATTTAGTTTAGGGTGTTCTCTTCACAAAGTTCTTGACCAAGTGAAGAGGGAGCTTGAGTTTGAGTCACCTCGACGTAGATCATCTTCGGCCTCGAAGTCAACAAGCTAGCTTGATCATTTCTCCGGAGAAATCCATTCTAGAGTTCGGGACTACGATGATCGCAGCGAAGGGACGTCAACATGGAGCTTTAGAAGTGAAGGACCGGATCTACAAAGGTTGTATTTTCATTCACTTCTCTTTGTAATGTTAGATTACAAGTTTTTGTTACCCTAGTTTTCTAGTACGATTTGTAGTTGATTGTTTAGCACCCCCTTGAATTTTTGTTGTGGCATGTGTGATGCTTGCAAACCCTAAGCTAGGTGCTAAGGAATCCCAACATGGTATCAGAGCAACTAGGCATTGGATGTCGACCTATGCGGGTTCTCACTGTGTGACAGTGTGGCGAAGCATAGGCTCTTACCCCCAGAGTGTTCCGAGACCGGAAGGTGTTCCGGCGGGTTGTAGTCCTCGCGATGAGGCATGCGTAAAAAGTAGCTGCTGAGGGACCCGTTGGTGCCACGGTGACCCTATTAGATGGGGTGGCTGCCTGACCAACATGGTATCAGAGCCTAACTAGAAATCTAGACGATGCTAGATTAATACGGAAACGAAACAAATCCGTAAACATCAAATTTCTGGAACCCTGCACACATGCTCTCTGTTGATTTTCAAAAGGTCTCTAAAAATTTTGCAAACAAGTGCAGAGTGATGTATAAGATACCTTGAGAGCATAGAACAAAAACGAGGCCAAGACCTCGGATTTTAACCGAGCACTCTTCCTTGAAAACCGGGGAGGCCGGCCCCCTTGGCTCCTCTGGGCATCGTTTTTGTTTTGTGCTCTGGTGTGTGTATTTTGGGGTTTCAGGTATTTTTTGCTTGGTCCAATTTTTCATGTGATGTAAATTTTTCTATAGGACCAATACGGAGTGTCTCGTTGTCGTATAATTTAACATTGTGATGGTAACCTAGGCCATGTTTGATAGTTCGAACGATTTTCAAACAGCACCCCATAACCCCCTCTGAAATTTCCAAGTGTTGGAATTTTTGCAAGTTAATTATATTCAATGTTCGTGCAAGTAACTCTATGGAGCCTCTAGAAGAACATAAACCTTAACTCGATTCTATGCCCTCGGAACCGCGGTTTGAACCCTAGGGTTTGCCGTGGTTCCGCGGTGTCATAGGTGAGGCGTTGGTTTGACCCTTCTACGGCTGGATCATAGGTATTGTGGCACGTTTTGGGTACTTTAACTTCGCTCAAGTGTTGAGCTCAATGGGAGTTGTGGGGATTTGTTGATTCGCTCGAAACGTTTAATATTGTCTAATATATTGTGATACAATACTTGGAATCAACAACATTTGAATTTTATAAGTCTAGCAATTTAGTCTCATTTGATCGGTTGCCACGGGATTTTGATGCGATCAAAAGTTCGTCGCAATCACTTTGTGTATTCGGATACTCGCCGGGTAATATTACTAGATATCCACGCCCCATAACCCCGACCAAGTGACTGTAGGAGAACTCCGCGGTGTTCCGCCTAAGTGCACTTCGTCGTCGGTATCGGGGGGTGCGGCCGTCTACTAAAGTTTCGGACCAGCATTCGATTTGAATGTCGGGAATCTTGTTGAATTGCCCGACTGATTATTGGAAAGTGTTTGCAATATCGAGACTAAAATGCGGGGTTTATAATTGTTAGGCATTTGATGTCTAAGGAATTCATATTGTTAAGCATGCGATGTCTAAGGCGGTTGCGGATTCCAACTGTTGTAGTTTTTCGCTTTCTTTTCTGCGACCGTAAGTGTAATATGTAGGGTATCGCCGATTTCGTTGCTATACGTCAACGACAATTGGGATACGCATATTTACTTACGTTGATGACATGTGATGTTATGTGTTGCTGGATATGTTATATTGGATCGTCGTGTTTGAATAGCCGGTGTTTTTATGTGAGAAGAGTGTTTTTCATTTTCATTCATGTAAAAACTTGTATGTAATATTCTTTTATTGGAGCACTTCCGGGTTGAGGAAGATGTCACCGTTGATGTATATTATCTACTTTTCTGCATTAGGATAGACCCAAGGAGGGGAGCACAAGCAACCGGGTTCTAGAGTTCAGAGGGAGACCATCTCGAGGCGTCGAGACCGGGTCTCCCAACTCTAGAATTGGTAGAGTTGCTTGCCGCACTCGTAGGGGTCTAGGGATGTGGGTTTGGCTATTCATCACGACCGTGGAATCCGTGTTTTATATAGGCTCAAAATAAAACATGGACATCCTAGTGTAAGTACGCGGCAGTGCCCCGGCCGTCTGACAGACGCCGATATGCGGAACAAAACTTTTACGACTGGCGCTATCGCGTACTATATCCTGGATCGTCCATTAAAGCTAAACTAACAAATTGTAAAGAGGGTAGAATTGTTATACCGAATGATCCGAGTCCTTCGGTCTTCAACCATCATCCCATGCTATGTTGCAACTGATCCGAACTTGCTTGATCTCCGGTCTCGTCGTCTAGGTGGCACCACGTCGACGGATCTTTAAACGGGCTCCCGCCTCTGAACCGAGGCAACTCGATCGTCAAGTTTGCTAAAAGAGACGACCAAGATGAAGTAGAGAATGAGTAGAACACTTTGTCTCGTTACGTCCAAGGTCACGGACGAACGGTTAAAAGAAGTTGCCTTTTGGAATCGGGTAAATGGAAATTGAACTAAAAATGAAATTTCCATACACTAGTATCATAATCTTTTCTAATGAAAATGAATCAAAATCTTCTCACCACACAAATGAGTGGCCGGCCAATATAAAGGAGAGGAGGGAGGTGAGTGTAGGAGAGTTAAGTGGTGATCTTAAGCATTCATCCTTATCATGTCATTAAAGAAAGAATGAATCATCAAAATGCATTAAGTGTAAAAGCATGAATCATAAAGCCTTGTCATCAACTCATTAATGAACCATTAATGACACAAATGAGTCACAAGCCTAATCATCACTTCTAGAACCTTCTAGAAGCATGGCCCACTCTGAAGACGAAAAGACAAATCCGTATTTAACCGAATGTCAAAATACGGCTGATAGAAAACTGGAAACTGGCAACTTTCAAAAAGTGATCCTGAAACGAATTTCAAGATAACCCCGTAACAGTATAAACATACCCGTATTTATATTACGACCGAATATAAATGCAACTGAGACAAAGATATTATATCTACACAGTATAATACTGGGTTCCGGTTTAAACCAAAGCCTACCAGTATTATCTGCCCGAAAAATGACACGTGCGAAAACCCACGTGCATTTTCCGAACCCTGCCATAATACCATACGGTATCTACAACGTTTCGCCCGAACTTGGGAAAGTGTCTGTGGGGGACTCTAATGACTCATCAATACACTGGCACTGGGTATAACCACTAGCACGTTAGAGGTACAAGCTGTACGTAACGGTTTGCCTATGTATTGATTGGAAGGGAATCTGACGAGCGAACTCATCTATAAACCCTACTGAGCCTGACAGTGACAATATCTGTACAGTACGGAACATTCGTCTATGAGTATCGCATAGACGGCCTAGAGGGTCGGTAAACGTCAGACCCCCAATAGCTGCATAAGTCGTGTCAGAGAGCAGCCCAGAACACTCTAAGATTCTACTAGTATACCTACCAGTATATCTCGATTACCCTGGCTAGGGATTTCGTATAATGGCTCTCCTAAACACAGCGCGATCTCACCCCCAATACAGGGAGAGACGAATCCCCGACGATCCGCTCACTTGCCTCCAATGTGGCTCGGGACTGTACCCAAAATATACCTGTTTGCACGACTCCTTTGAGCGTGGTAGGGTATAAATCAAAGCACAGTGGGAACTCACACGAGACAAATGACGACCTCAGGTTGATGAACTAACCTGTACACATGTCACCAGGGAACTGCTATATGACGATATGTATAATACCAACTAGCATGTTCCCGGCGAGTCCTGTCCGGTGTACTCATAACCCAATGAGCACCCGTATACATCTTAGGTGATCCAACTGACACCAGTGGCTTGTGAGACCGGCCACCGCTCCTCGTCGGGGTCTCGACTGTATACACTAGTCTACTCCGGAGTATCGATGCCCTGTCTCGAAACTCCCACGACTAGGGACACTTTTAAGGATGTGCTTATAGACCCCAGCTCCCACATATATGATCGCCATCATACTGCTGGTAGTCAAACAAGAATCCTATGGGCTTTATCATGATGATAAAGACAAACCAAATAGCATACTATCATCTCGAGTAAGACTATTTTATCGGTATAGGCCCTCCCTCAATCATTGCAATCACGTACCTGCGATCCAATAATTGACTTAGAGGGCACTATATCCAACACCTAGTATATCCAATATTTCATATGTTATTTTCTGCTGCTTTATCTGTGATGTGATCATGTGATATGTTCAGATAGATATTGTATATAGTATATATGATATATTATATAGACGTTGCTTATGTTTTACACCCGCGCTAACCCTGCCCCGCTATGCCGTTAGTTACCTAACCTAACGGTGCATGACGGGACATCGAGGCGAATGCGGATGGCATAAGCGTACGTTGTATTTATCTGTGATGTTTAGATGACTTAAAAGATGGGACATTCATTAATGAGATTAATGAAAGAAAATAAACCTAAAAGATGTTGAATCGAATTTCAAAAATTAGGTAGCTCTAGTTCTTGCTTTGCATAGCGGTATTCCTTGTAGAATACCAGCACCTCATTCGACGAGGAAAGAGTCGAGATCCCTTCACCGGGAGTGACCTCTTTAGCAATAATTAGCAGATGCTACAACCTTCGGTTTGTCTTTTGACTGCTTTTTTAGTTCTTGCTTTGCATAGTGGTATTATGAATATCCTGCACCTCATTAGATGAGGAAAGAGCCGAGATCCCTTCACCGGGAGTGACCTCTTTAGCGAAACTAGCAAAAGCCACAAAAACACTCCATTTAAAATCATTTGATTCTGCAACGAGATCAAGTTCAAAGCATTAAAGGTTTTCTTAAAAACCATCCGCAACCCTCCGTCATTTTAGGAAGTAGAGTACTTAGTATTCGTGCCGTGTTTGTTGACCTTAGTTAAGGCACAGTGTACGGTAGCTAAGTGATGTCTTCCTATACAGCATATGATGCGATTAGTTAGGACAGTCACGTGACTTTGTTGACCTTAGTTAAGGGTCATGTGGGTGGGTCTAATTAATCACGAAATGACGGGTAGAACTTGACTAGTACGTATGATTTGTTGACCATAGTTAAGGTCATAGTACTAGGGGTAAAAACTATTATCGGGAGTTTCAAGTGTTGAAATTTGCAATGAGATTGCATACCTTCTATGCGATAGTTGGATCCTGATACCCATTGCGAGTAACTGTTACTCCTAGGAGATTTTTGTACTTTACAATTAACCGATCAAGTAGGTGTCTAGAAAGGTGTTAACGGGGTTATGCCCATGGGAAAACGAGGTTTATTTTAATTAGGTCTGTGCGAAAGCACGGGGAACCTCCCTCAAAGTACCGACACTGGCCTGGCTGAAAGATTGGCGAACTTGTAGAGTGTAATTAATCCCGGCTAGTCTTTCCTTTTCAGGTTTGAAGGAAGATTTGATAAAAACAGTGGGAGCCATCCTGATTAGATAAAATATATAACCAATCTAATCTTGTAAGAGCACACGCATAGTGTTTTCTTCTCTCTCTCTCCAGGTAGCGACCATGTCACGCCTTAATCAAGATAATAATATGGATGTATTGACTGAACCCGCTTGTTATACTGAGCTGGGAACGTTAGTCCCGCTCCAACTTATAATTGTTATAAGACCGAGCAGGAAATAGGGGAATACCAGTATTCCTATGCCACCCAAATGAAGAAAATGCATGATGATGCATTTCCTTCGGGTGTGTTCATTACATAGAACTGTTTCTCAGTATCCTCTACGTCCTTGGTATTTGATACCGGATCAGGATCCCGAATATGTAATCTGTTATATGGGCTACAGATAGGAAGAGAACTAAGAACGGGTGATAAGTTTCAAGAGTTGAAAATGGTGCAATTGTTGCAGCCAAGGTGTTGGCAGTTCTCACCCTGTATCACCAAATACATTGATTCTGAACGAATGCTATTAGATACCGAACCTGATATACAACATCATATCGATCTCTTTATTTAGTAAAGAAAGATATAATTTTGTATTGTTGGATGATGTTTTGAACATTTCCTATATCAAGAGTTGATCGGTTCAGGCATGTTATCTAAAAGAATATACATTCTAAATCAAACCACAGTTCCTAATGTACAGAACACATACAAGAGGAAGGGTTTAGAAATGAACGAATCCTTCTTGAGGCATTATGGACTAGGTCATATCAATGCGACCCGACTAGCTAAGTTACATTTAGATGCATATTTAAATTAGTTTGAATTTACATCTTGTGAAACTTGCCAGTCATGTCACAAAGATAAGATGACCATAGCTCCGTTTACTTGAAACAGAGAAAGGGTTGGTAAACTCTTGGAATGGATACATAGTGATGTATGAAGGTCTCCAGTTTACATATGCCAGGACTGGTTCTTTGTACTTCCTTAATTCACTGATGATCTCTCAAGATTCGGACACATGTTCTTGTTGAAACAAAGGTCTGAAGCTTTTGAGAACTTCAAAGAATATAAGTAAGAAGCAGAGAACCAAAACCGGATAAGTATTATGTCCTTTTATGTGATCAGGGAAGAGAATACTTAGGCATAGAGATCCTGGACTATTCTAAAGGAGAATAAGATTCTCTCTCAGCATTACTCCTCCATATACACCACAACACAACGATGTATCAGGGCGGAGCAATCGCACCCTATGAGATATGGTGTGCTCTATGATGAGTATTACTGACTTACCTGTTTCCTTTTTGGGGTTATGCACTTGAGAAGCTGCATACCTATTGAATTGGGTTCCAACCAAATCAGTGCCTACCACTCCATATAAGATATGGTATGGTAAGAGCCCATCTCTTAAGTGAGTTATGATTTTGGGTTGTCCGGCCTATATCTAAAAGCAAAATACGGACAAGATCGAGGCAAGGTCAGTTCTGTAGAACTGGAAGGAGTTCCAGCTATACAAACTACAGCTGATTTTTTGGTAAAACCAAAGGATTCAATAGTTCCCGACGAACCTCAGCCTCTCCGCCGATCTGGTAGGGTTTCTCATCTGCCGGAGAGATACTTCGGTTTCTCAATGACAGTGGGAGCGAGGATTGCATCATGAAATGATGACCCAACTAGTTTCGAGCAGGCCATCAAAAGTGGGGTCTCTGTAAGAATGGATGGATGCTTAGCGATCTGAGATGGAATCCATGTACACCAACAAAGTATGGACTTTGGCTGCTATATCTGAAGGGTTAAATCCCCATCAGGAGCAAGTATATCTTGAGAAGATTACTTGGTGTAGATGGAAAAGTTGAGACTTTCAAAGCTAGACTTGTTAAAGGTTCTCGTCATTGACCAGGCGTGGATAGTGATGAAACCTTTTCCAATGGCTGTACTTAAGTCCATCCGGATCCTACTTTCCATTGCTACATACCATGACTACGATATCTGGTGGTTGGGTGTCATGACTGCTTTTCTAAATATTGATTTAGAAGAGAACGTTCATAAGAACACAGCCAGAGGGCTTCGTAAATAGTGGGAGCAGCGGAAACATGTGCAAGTTGCTTTACAGGTTAAAGCAGGCATCGCGGAGTTGGAACATCTGTTTTGATGTGGTAGTCAAAGAGTTTGACTTCATCAAAATGGTAGATGAACCTTGTATATACAAAAAGGAAGTAGAGAGTAAGGTGGTCTTCCTCATACTGTACGTGGATGACATACTCTTGATAGGAAAATAGTTTCCTATGCTACGCACGGTCAATCTCCTCTTATCACATTGATTCTCCATATAGGATCAAAGTGATACCTCCTAAATCCTGGGTTTTGGATCTATGAGATAGATCTAAATGGATGTTAGGATTCTCACTAGGTGTAGTGAGATGGTATCAATCGATCCCGGGAAGAATCACTGGATAGCTTCCAGGGTGGTAAGGACGACTGAATGTCAGTCACAGGCATTGTCTTTACCCTCAGTGGAGGGACGGTATGTTGGAAGAGTTCCAAGCCAGATGCCGTGGCAAACTAGACGATAAAGGCTGGATACATCGCAACCAAAGATGCTACCAAAAAGGTAGTCTGGGTGTATACTTGTTCATGAGATGAACTAGGTTCCTACCACTGTGTGACAATGGAAGTGTGGTTTTGGCCCAGGAACCCCGGTCCCATCAGTAACCCAGACATATTCCAAGGCAGTATCACCTGATCATGGAGATAGTTGATCTCCAGGGAGATCGAGGTTAGGAGAGCAGACTCAGAGGACAACATGGCGGATCCACTCACAAAGGCCTTTTCCCAAAGAGAAACTTTTATGGGATGGTTGAGTATGAGATACTACAACCACTGCTATATGATGGCCCTAGTGCAAGTGGGAGATTGTTAGTTGTATGTATGCCCTAGAGGCCATTATTGTACATGAGATGTATATTATAGTGGATGCTGGGACATATATAGGGAGGACTTTCTTGCTCGACATGATAGTACGCTATCTGGTTGCACTTTATCTTAACATGTATACTTACTGTCTCTCTGTTACATGTTGATAAAGCCCTTAGGATGTGTACTCGACTTCCAGGATTATGATGCAGATCATACTAGTGGGGCCTGGGAAGTCCATGAGTACATCCTTCAATGTTCCTAGTCGTGGGAATATCGAGACGGGGCATCAATATTCCAGAGTAGACTAGCGTATATCTTCTCGACCCATGTGCTGGGCGATGGATGATCCTATATCTATTGGTGTTTGATATCAGAGATGGTATGCGGGTGCTCAGTGGAGACTGGATACACTGAACGGACTCGCCGAGAACTCCCAGAAGGTATTATACCTCACGTCAGATGGCAGTTCTCTAGTGACACTGGTACAGCTTAGTCAGTTGACCCGAGATCGTCATAGAGTCTTGTGTGTCTCCCACTGTGCTTTGATTTTCACCCTATCATGGCTGTACTGAGTCGTGAAAACATGTGGTTTTTGGGTACAGTCCCGAGTCACATGGAGGAAATGCGAGATATGAGGGGATTCGTCTCTCCCGGTATTGGGGGTTGCTGTTGCGCTATATTCGATTGGCCATAACTGGAAATCCCTGGCCAGGGTTGCTGTGATTTACTGGTAAGTGTTATCAGTAGTTTCACGACCGTTATGGACCTTACATTTGTAAGTGCACGGCGGCGCCCCGGCCGTCAATCCGACGCCGGAATGCGGAAACGGTGATAAACTTAAATTTTGCGGACTTTGCAAACCGGCACCACCGCGCACTAAACATCCGGATCGTAACCATTAAACTAGTCTAAGCTAACTACAAGAATGGGAAGAGATGTATACCGACGATCCAAGTCCTCCGGTCTTCATCTCCACTCCGATCTCCTCGCGGGATCTCCGTCCGTCTCCTCCTCGTCGGAAAGGGGCACCACATCGCCTGTAGCTTTTACGGGCTCCCACCTCAATACCGAGGCAACTCGCGCATGAAGCCGGCAACTCGACATGCTCAAGATATGCTGTAGGAAGTGTAGTGTAGAGTGGATGTCTCACTTTGGGGTTTGTTGCCATTTGTAGATGATGGAGGAAATGAGATAAGAAAAATGGTGCTTGCATTTTTCTAGCATGAATGAGATCAAGAAGATGAAACTCTCAAGAATGAAGAACTCTCTCCTTCTTCATCTCTCTTTTCTTTTTCCTCTCATGAAGAACTTATCATATCAAGTGAAGAATAAGGTGGAGGAAAGAACTATATGAAAGCAAGAGGGAGGTGAGTGTAGGAGCACAAGAATGGTGACCACATCCAAGGACAAGAAAACATCAACCATGCTTGTTACTATTCAACCCATACCCATTCATCTAATCACAATTTAAATCAAGTCAAGGTGCAAGATATGAAAGGTGTCATAATCAATCATTATGCAAGAAAACCCCTCCACAAAAGTAATTTGCAAAACTGCAAATTACCCCCTCCATCGGAAAAGTCCGGCCGGGAAAGAACAAAGGAAAACCGGCCGGAACGGAATGCAAACTGGCAACTCCAGAAAACTGGTCCCGTAATAAATTACAGGAAAACCCCGATACTGTGCATACACACCCGCATCTGTATTCCGTCCGGATACAAATGCAAAGAGACAAAATCTACACTGTACTAAACTAGGACCGGCTTAAACCAAAGCCGGCTAGTAATATCCGTTCGATCCTGATCCGTGCAATACCGCACGTATCTGATCGAACCCTGCCATATACCTATACGGCTACTAGTACAAACCGTCCGATTCTGATCCGTGCAATACCACACGTATCTGATTGGACCCTGCCATATCTCCATACGGCCTCTACAGCGTTTCGCCCGAAAGCTGAGTAACTGAAAGTGTGGTGGACTCTAAAGACTCGTCAATACTATGGCTGTGGATTTAACCACTAGCCCGTCAGAGGTATAAGCCAATACGTAACGGGCCACCAGCTATTGACTAAAAGGGACGTCGATGAGCGAACTCATCCTGACACCCTACTGAGCCTGTCAGTGACAATATCCGTGCAGTCCGGTCCGTTCGTCTATGAGCATCGCATGGCGGGCCTAGGGGGTTGGTAAAAGTCAGACCCCCAAAAGCGGTACAAGTCGTGTCGGAGTGTAGCCCAGAACACCCTGAGATACTACTGGAATACCTACCAGTAAATCTCCTTGCCTTGGCCAAGGACTTTGTGTAATGGTTCTCCTAGACACAGCACGACCTCACCCCCAATACCGGGAGAGACGAACCCCTGAAGATACGCTCACTGCCTCCATGTGGCTCGGGACTGTACCCAACTAAAACCTGTTTGCACGACTCCTTTGAGCCGTGGTAGGGTAGTAATCAAAGTACAGTGGGAACTCACACGAGACAAATGACGATCCCCAGGTCGATGAACTAACCTGCACACATGTCACCAGGGAACTGCCATCTGACGTCTGGTATATGACCAACTAGCATGTTCCCGGCGAGTCCTGTCCGGTGTACTCATAACCCAATGAGCACCTGCATACATCTTAGGTGATCCAACTGACACCAGTGGCTTGTGAGACCGGCCACCGCCCCTCGTCGGGGTCTCGACTGTATACACTAGTCTACTAATGGAGTATCGATGCCCAGTCTCGAAACTCCCACGACTAGGGACCTTTTAAGGATAAGCTTATAGACCCCCAGCTCCCACTTATATGATCGCCCTCATACTGCTGGTGGTCAAGCAAGAATCCTAGGGGCTTTATCAACGTGTAATAGCGACGTGTCATGTCACCTGAAGCAGTACACGATGATAAAGGTAAACCAGATAGCATACTATCATCTCGAGTAAGACTGTCCTACCGGGATAGGTCCTCCCTCAATCATTACAATCACGTACCTGTGACCTAATAATTGACTCTGAGGGCACTATCTCCAACAACATTGGCATGACATATCAAGCTACTGGGGTCTGACGTTTACCACCCTTAGGTGAGATATGCGACATATCTCACGAACAGACCGGACTGTGCGGTAAGTGTTACTGATTGGATTCGCAGGAGTGTGAGCAGGCTTGCTCGTTGATCTTCTGATCACTCAATACCCGGGTGGCCTTTACGTTTAGCAGACCGCTTGCGGCTTGTGGGTGGTTGATATGATCACCACCTACTGCCGGCGTATTGATGAGTCTTTAGAGTCCTACACAGAGGTTTCCTGACTCAAGCGAAACGAAATAGGAGCGCATATGAGATATGTGCGGGACCGAGAATAATACCAGTATGTGATACTATATTCTATTCTCGCGATTTGTATCATCGGTCGGTTATATGTGATATAGCCGGGTCACCGAATCAAGTGTTGATTCGATATATTGATACACTAGATATTAGTCGGTTATATGCGATATGACCGGATCATTAAATCAAGTGTTGATTTATTGATTTAATGTATAATTATATATTTGATATATTACTTTACATTAACTAGTATTGGTTCACTTAAGATTGCTTTTCTCACTTGATGTGCACAAAGTATATATGTGATATATAATTGTGTACATGTTTGTATCATGATTGATGATACATGCAAACATGGTGGGTATGTGACATACACCATACTAATTATAATTTAGGTTTTTATTTATCTTAATTATTCAAAATGGTGGCTTCTTTTGTCATGACTTGAAGCTTCATGAAGCTTGAAGTATCTTTGAAAAGTCCACTTATTTTGTCTTGATTAAGATATTTATTAACCAAACCATTATAATTAACCATGGTTATGTCTCTACAAAGGTCAGTGGATGATAATTACTCACCTATGGTTGCATTATGATATTATTCTTTTCTCATTTTTCTTCTTGCTTCTTCTTCATCAAGAAGAAAACCTTGCTAGATTTTTCTAAGTGAAGAAATAAACTGAGAAATCAAAATTTAAAGTGAACCCATTTCCTATTTCATCATTCTCTACTACTTTCCATTTAGTTTAGGGTGTTCTCTTCACAAAGTTCTTGACCAAGTGAAGAGGGAGCTTGAGTTTGAGTCAGCTCGACGTAGATCATCTTCGGCTTCGAAATCAACAAGCTAGCTTGATCATTTCTCTGGAGAAATCCATTCTAGAGTTCGGGACTACGATGATCGCAGCGAAGGGACGTCAACACGGAGCTTTAGAAGTGAAGGACCGGATCTACAAAGGTTGTATTTTCAATTCACTTCTTTTTGTAATGTTAGATTACAAGTTTTTGTTACCCTAGTTTTCTAGTACGATTCGTAGTTGATTGTTTAGCACCCCCTTGAATTTTTGTTATGGCATGTGTGATACTTGCAAACCCTAGGCTAGGTGCTAAGGAATCCCAACAATACGCGTATGTGATACCGTATTCTATTCTCGCGATATGTGATATCGGTCGGTTATATGCGATATTGCCGGATTATCGGATCAAGTGTTGATTTGATAAGTTGATACATATGATATTAGTCGGTTATATGTGATATAGCCGGATTATTAAATCAAGAGTTGATTTAATAATTTAATATATAATTATATATTTGATATATTAATTTACATTAACTAATATTAGCTCACTTAAGTATTTTTTCACTCACTTGTGTACACTTAATATAGATGTGATATATATTATTGTGTCATGATAGATGCTACATGCAACATGGATGTATGCGACTCACACCATGCTTATCATAATGAAGGGTTTTATTTATTTAAAGTAAATCAAAATTAGTTGGAAATTAGTGTTCAGTCGAAAATAGTGTATTTTTAACATGACAATTTCCTTACTTTTCTTAATCATCTAAAGGTATTTGATATAAATATAACACATATTAGAAGTTCATCTGCAAAATATCAGTTAGCATGTGTTATACATTATAATCAACATTATGAAGGAAATTGTATGTTTAATATTTTTACGCATAATATTTTGTATCTCACATTCTTCATTGAGATCTTATGCAAGATTAGCTCAGGTCGGATATCGGGAATCAGGAATCTGCCGATAAAATATAGGAAAGTCGAAGAATCAAATACTGGCAGAAATTCAGAAGAGATAAGAAGATTCCAGATATCACATAAATACCCAAAGATCAACACCAGAAGACCACAGAATTTTGAAGCAACAATCTCACCAATTGGCCGCGGAACCGCGGCCGAGTCAGGCCGAGTCGCCGCGGATCCGCTGCCGATTCAGGGGCTTCGGGGTCGAGAAGTCTCTGGAAACTTCTTCTCAACGTTCTAGCTTGTTGGGGAAGCCTCTATGTAACAACCTAGCTTGTTCTGGAAACCTTGTTCTGGAAACTTCTCTATAACAACCTAGCTTGTTGGGGAAGCTTGATTAAGGGCTATATAAAGGACCTAAGACTACATTGAAGGGGTTACCAATTAGTTCCCAATTTAGTTCCTATTTCCCCCCAAATTCATTCATCAAATCAAATCAAGAAAAGAGCCAATATCAAATCCAAGATCCAAAATCAAAAATCATCGAGAAGTTCATCAAGCAATTCAACACAAGATCCTTTATACGAAGCCGATCTTCATCATCGAGCAAGCGATCCACGACAGGTCCAAGACTCACGGTGATCGAGCAACGTAAAGATCGACGGAAAAATTACCTCTTCAAGGGAGTGATCGAGAGCGATTATTCTTGTAATCTCGGATTGAAGAAGTTGTAATTTGAAGTTGAATAATAAAAGTGATAATTAGTTTCAATTTCGCTTTCTTTTAAAATTCCGCATTATAAGTTCTTTTTCTAATCATTCTTCTATTTTCAGGATGTGCGAGTAAATCTCCGCTTGCTATGATTCGTAGGATTAGGGTAGATAGATGGATGATAGAATTCTATACTTTTCTTTAGTCTTATGAAGTTTACAAACCTTCGCAAAAGAATCGTTAACATCCTCATTGGATATGATATCAAATTATTGATTATCTTGACCACAATGTATGATAAGATTGACGATCTTGTTGTGAAGGGTTAGAAAATGAATGGGATCAATGAAAGGTGCAGGGTTGTCTAGTACGGCAGCAAGGTTTCGGGAGGCATTGTCCATGCCAATTTCAAAAATTTGCCGTTCTAGCTAACCCTAACCCTAGAATCTGTACAAAATTTCTGCAGTGGTCTTAGAAAAGCCTGCCTGATTTTCTGACATACCCAAAAAAATTTTTAGAGCACAAAAAAATTCGACAGAAACTGCAAAATCGGAATCGCGGTTTTGAAAATTTCGTTCGATCGATATTTTAAACACGTTAGAGCAATCTAGTAAAGGTTAATGGCGTGGCTCTAATACCATGTAAGTCTACTGTAGCGCCCCGGCCGTCTGTCTGAGGCCAAAATGCGGAAACGAAAACTTTTTCAAAACTTGAAACCGACGCTATCGCAGACTTTAATCCCGGATCGAACCATCAACCTATAACTAGCAAACTAGAGAAGGGTTAGAAAATCTATACCGATCGATCCGTGTCCTTCGGTCTTTGGCCACCAACCCAAGCTCCTCGCGGCATCTCCGATCTCCGGTCTTCTCGTCGGAAGGGCACCACATCAATGAGTCTTTTTACGGGCTCCCACTTCGTCCAAAGCAACTCGGACACGAAGTTTGCTAGCCGACGTGTCCAAGGTGAAGTAGAGAATGTGTGTGATCACTTTATCTCAAGCATCCATTGATTATCAACGCATGAGAGTGCATGGATGGAGGTTGAAGATGATGCCATTAATGGAAATGGTGAGCTAGAGGAGGAAGAAGAAGAAGAGGTTCTTTTCCTTTTGTGTTGTATGATAAAATGAGACAGTGAGATCTCATAATACAAGAGCTAACCTCTCCTTTTGCTGCCCTCTCTCTCTCTTCTTATCATTTCAACACCCTAATCAATCACATAATGTGACATTTGCATAAGAAATGAGACCATGAGTCACCTATGAAGTACATGTCTCATTTAATGCACAAAATGATGAAATGCACTCACAATTTCCACCATCCAAACATTAATCCAAATGTTTGGTCCAATAATAATCCAAATGTTTGGTCCAACAAAAAGATACGGCAACATCTAAAGTAAAAGATACGGCAACATCTAAAGTAAACTCGTGACGGATCACAAGAATACCCCTCACCTGTATATACATACCTGCATCGGCATTCCGACTGAATACGAATGCAATGAGACTAAAGTCATCCAACAAATCTAATATTAGGATCCGGCTTAAACCAAAACCCACTAGTATGATCCGTCTGATCATGATCCGTGCACTACTGCACGTATATGATCGAACCCTGCCATAATACCATACGGCCTCTACAACGTTTCGCCCGAAACTTGAGAAACTGTCTGTGGGGGACTCTAAAGACTCGTCAATACTTTGGCTGTGGATTTAACCACTAGCACGTCAGTGGTACTAGCCGTACGTAATGGGCTACCAGGTATTGACCAAAAGGGAGGTCGATGAGCGAACTCATCCTGACACCCTACTGAGCCTGTCAGTGACAATATCCGTACAGTCCGTTCCGTTCGTCTATGAGTATCGCATGTCGGGCCTAGGGGGTTGGTAAAAGTCAGACCCCCCAAAGCGGTACAAGTCGTGTCGGAGTGTAGCCCAGAACACCCTGAGATACTACTGGAATACCTACCAGTAAATCTCCTTGCCTTGGCCAAGGACTTTGTGTAATGGCTCTCCTAGACACAGCACGACCTCACCCCCAATACCGGGAGAGACGAACCCCTGAAGATACGCTCACTGCCTCCATGTGGCTCGGGACTGTACCCAACTAAAACCTGTTTGCACGACTCCTTTGAGCCGTGGTAGGGTAGTAATCAAAGCACAGTGGGAACTCACACGAGACAAATGACGATCTCAGGTCGATGAACTAACTTGTACACATGTCACTAGAGAACTGCTACCTGACGTCAGGTATAATACCAACTAGCATGTTCCCGGCGAGTCCTGTTCGGTGTACTCATAACCCAATGAGCACCTGTATACATCTTAGGTGAACCAACTGACACCAATGGCTTGTGAGACCGGCCACCGCCCCTCGTCGGGGTCTCGACTGTATACACTAGTCGACTCCGGAGTATCGATGCCCTGCCTCGAAAACTCCCACGACTAGGGACCTTTTAAGGATGTGCTTATAGACTACCCAACTCTCACGTATATGATCGCCATCATACTTCTGGTAGTCAAGTAAGAATCCTAAGGGCTCTATCAATGTGTAATAGTGGTCTGTAAGGTCAACTAAAGTTGTACACGATGATAAAGATAAACCAGATAGCATACTATCATCTTGAGTAAGACAGTCCTACCGGCATAGGTCCTCCCTCAATCATTGCAATCACGTGCCTGCGATCCAATAATTGACTTTGAGGGCACTGTATCCAACAATCTCCCACTTGCACTCAAGGCTAATTATTGCGATGTCGCATACTCACAACCCGTGTGATACCGAACACCCAACTCCTCTACTGATTAGTCTCACAAAGCCCGTTTGCGAAACTATTGCGTTCGAGGAATAGCCTCAGTGAGTGGATCCGCCCTGATGTTTCTTTCTATGTCTCTCTTTATCTCAAGTTCGCGAAGAAAGCCATCTCCCGAAATGAGCAATATCTGTCTTAGAATATGTCTGGATATCTGATGGGACCTAGTTCATAAATGAACTCCAAATCCAAACTTCTTAGACTGTATCGTCAACTGAACTTAATCAGTATCCTGCGCCATGCCTCCCTCAGTATCCGCTTGGACCTCCTGTCCAAACTATTGCCCCTCGTCAGAAGGAAAACTATAACTCTGACAGTCACTCTGTTATCCAAGTCACCTTAGAAGCCTGGAATGATAACCGTCTCCCGAAGGAGGCTGCCGTTATCAAATCCCTAGAATATCCACTTATGTTCTAAAACTGCTTCCGAACGTTTCTCCAGAATTGGATTAATATCAACTTATTGCATCTCGTGCAAAAACAACATCTGGTGTGGTACTTGACATCTCATGATCAACTCAATTGCCTGAGCAAGTGATATGTCAATCATGCACATCCCTCTCCCCTTTAGTCTGTAAAACACCTTTAGAGAGGGTGACTCCATCACCTGTAGGTATACTACCGTGCCAGGAGTCGTCCATTCTAAAACACTTGTAGAATGCCGTCTAAGTACCCAGATTGGGAAACTACCCAAATCTAGATCTAAAACCATAGATCTAGTAACCAGAATGTCTGATATTACATCTATATCCTATGTGGAGAAACCACTGTGTGACAACCAAAGTATAACCGATCGTAGTATAGGATTTGCACTTCCTACTATGTGTATGTCATCCATATACCAGGACATCACACCCTACTACCTTCTTAACAGATCCATCCCCTATTCTGATAATGTCAAACCTATGACTGTCACATCAGAAATAGATGATCTATCTCCGCTATATCTGCTTTAGTCCATAGATAGATATAAGCTACTTGTCCACTATGCTTCCGCTGCTCCCACTGACTACGACAACCCTCTGATAGAGTCATATACACGTACACTTCTAAAGCTAGTTTAGAACGACGCTATACTCATCCTCCTGCCGGGTCTCACAGTCTGGAACAACAGCAATGGCAAGTCTGGGTAAACAAGAACCTCCTTGTCACCGTCTTTGAGCATACCGAAGTACCTCTCGAATGCCTGAGGTTACCCACCATATCTGCGGAATGGCTAATGGAATGACAATCCAGATTGAATCTTTAGGTCCTATTAAATTTTCAGTAATCGTTTGCGGTTCTGGAATCACTTCCAGTTCTACCATACTCCCACTACTGTTTTCTGAAAAGAAATCCATTTGTATTAAAACTGTGGCGAGTCAAGAACAATATCACTATTGATCTTCCAGATGGTAGAAAATCAACCCTCGTCATAGCCCGGGTCAACCCACAAACAACCATTACAGAAACGTGCCTTGAGTTATCCAGAGTCTGGTTTTATGCATAAGCCGGACAACTCCCCGTACCTTAACATTGTTAAGATATGAACTATTCTATATACAATATAGAAACAGAGGCACTTATTTAATTGGAACCAGATTCAAATCATGCAGCTGTCTCCAGTGCATGTCAACTAAATGGAGAGAGGCTGATCAACATTACTCAACTTAGGAGTGCATCCAAATATGAGTAATCTGAAAGAGAAACAAGTTTCTCAAAACCATTACTATCAACTAAATACCATACACAAGTATCTACATCTTCGATCACCTTGAAGAATCCTGATACTTGCGATACCTGGTTCTCTACTTTATTCACATACCTATAACTTCTCAAAACTTAGACCTTGCATTTCTACGAAACACTTGTCTAAAACTAGAGAAGTTACAAGTAAACAGAATGTAGTATGAGGACCAACCCCTCTATCCTAATGGACACTGGACAACATACAATACTTTGTATAAGTCCGTTGAGTTGAATAACTCAAACCCTGTGCGTCGTAGGTTGAAAACTGTACTATGGTTATGAAGAATTACACCGCTGTTGAATGCTCCTTACCTAACCATCAACTGATATAGATAAATGTCATGGACATAATTTCAAAAATTTATATCTCACTTTATAAAAATAAACGTACAGATATATCAATTTGAATTTGGTGCATAACAATGGATATTCAAAACCAAATATTTGTCGTCCGGCAAACACCCAGGCTATTTCCTCAAAGATCACCAATTACAACGAATCCCGATATAATGAGGATGATCACCAAATTCCCAATAACTTACTCCCACTCATCATCTGTAAAACCATACAGATGTGAGAATCAAAACCTGGTAAATACATACCCTAGAGCAAGGACTAATTGGGAAATTAGTTTTCTGTTAGCAACGCGCAGTGAGACTGAAATATGAAAATGTTTCGAAGGGGTTTCCGGGTATTCCTAGTAATTCCTCTTCCATTATCCAGATTCACGACTGTAACCGTATATTTCTTTGCCATCTCTCCAAATCCCTTTATATGTCTTTAATCATTACCTTCTGCACACCATCGTTAGGCTAAATGGTTTTCTTCCTTCCCTACCGTTCGGCACCAGCCTATAGTTTGGAAGAAGACTATCCAATTAAGCGTAATAGGTGTACTGTCCTAATCCTAGGAGCACTCGCAACCCGAGAGAAGGTAAAGATAAAAGACAACTGAATAAACCTCATTCCTATTTCTCCTGAACCAGAATCCATCCCCGAACTGGAACAAGTCCTTTCGAGTTCGTATATAACCATACGATGGAGTATCCAATAAACTGTAGATCTTCGTAGTGACACGGGGTGTTCTGGAGAAATACAAAGGTGAAATAGGAGTGGCGATGAAATACTTGGTTTGGTCGTGAATGTTAGCAGTCGCAATTTACTTTGCCCTCTTACTAATCCCTTTATTTGTCTTTACTTAATACCTTTTGTACACCATTTAGGCTAAATGGTTTTCTTCATTCCCTACCGTTCGGCACCTGCCTATGGTTTGGATGAAGATTATCCAATTAGTGTAATAGGTGTACTGTCCCCTAATCCAAGGAGCACTCGCAACCTGAGAGAAGGTAAAAGGAAAAGACAACTGAATAGTCCTATTCATTTTCTCCAGAACTGGAAACCATCCTCAAATCTGAAACAAGTTCCTTCGAGTTCGTATATAACCAAACGATGGTTTTATCCAATGGAAGTGGATGTTCGTAGTAATACGGGGTGGTCTGGAGAAAAGAGTAAAAGTAGGGGTGACAATGAGGTATGCAACTCAGACAATCCAAAAGCCAGTGTTTTAAGAAGGTTCGGTTAACTTGGTCACTGAGTCATAGTCTAGGGTCGGGCCATGGTCGCTGCCAAAGAGAGAGAGAGAAAAGAAACACTCTGCGTGCACTCTAACCTAGATCAGAATGGTTATCAATTTATCTAATCAGGAAACCTCCAGCTGTTGTAGGGTTGCTAGGCACTGTCACAAGGTTCTACAAGGCATCAACCATGCCCAATTCAAAAATTAGACGTGCCGAACAACCCTAACCAAGATCGTATACTAGAGATTATGCGAAAACTATAAGCAAGTAAACAACTTTACTTCTAAGAGTTTGGGATTACAACCTTTGTAGTCCGGTCCTTCACTTCTAAAGCTCCGTGTTGACGTCCCTTCGCTGCGATCATCAAGATCCCGGACTCTAGCGATGGTTTTCTCGGAGAAATGAGCGGGCTAGGTCGTTGACTTCGAGGCCGAAGATGATTTACGTCGAGGAGACTCAAACTCAAGCTCCATCTTCACTAGGTCATAAACTTTGTGAAGAGAACACCCTAAACTAAATGGCAAGTAGTAGAGGATGATGAAATAGGAAGTGGGTTCACTTTGGATTTGGATTTCTCACTCTATTTCTTCACTTGAAAATTTCTAGTAAGCTTTTCTTCTTCTTGAAGAAGAAAGAAACGAATAAGAATAATGAATTATATAAAAAGAATAATCAAGTGAAGTCTATCATAATGCAACCATGAGTGAGTTAACCTTTGTAGAGACTAAACCATAGTTTGAGTTAATGGTTTGGTTAATAAAAATCTTATGCAAAACAAAATGAGTGGACTTTGTCAAAGATGCTTAAAAGCTTCATGAAGCTTCAAGCCAAGACAAAGAAAGCCACCATTTTGTTTTACCAACATAAATAAAAACCCAAACCATTATCTTAAATATGGTGTAAGTCATACACACACCTAAGTTTGCATGTATCATCAATCATGATACAAACTAGTGCACAAACATATATCACATATACAACTTGTGCACATCAAGTGAGAAAATCAATCTTAAGTGAACCAATACTAGTTAATGTAAAGTAATATATCAAATATATAAGTATACATTAAATCATTAAATCAACACTTGATTTAATGATCCGGTCATATCGCATATAACCGACTAATATCTAGTGTATCAATATATCGAATCAACACTTGATTCGGTAACCCGGTTATATCACATATAACCATCCGATGATACAAATCGCGAGAATAGAATACATTATCACATACTGGAATTATTCTCGGTCCCGCACATATCTCATATGCGCTTCTATTTCGTTTCGCTTGAGCCAGGAAACCTCTGTGTAGGACTCTAAAGACTTGTCAATACGCCGGCAGTAGGTGGTGATCATATCAATCACCCACAAGCCGCAAGCGGTCTGCTAAACGTAACGGCCACCCGGGTATTGAGCGATCAGAAGATCAACGAGCAAGCCTGCTCACACTCCTGCGAATCCAATCAGTAACACTTACCGCATAGTCTGGTCTGTTCGTCTGATATGTCGCATATCTCGCCTAGGGGTGGTAAACGTCAGACCCCAATAGCTTGATAAGTCATGCCGATGTAAGGTCCATAACAAGCATGAAACTACTGATAACTCTTACCAGTAAATCACTGCAACCCTGGCCAGGGATTTCCAGTTATGGCCAGTCGAGCATAGCGCAACATCAACCCCCAATACCGGGAGAGACGAATCCCCTCCTATCGCTTATTGCCTCCATGTGACTCGGGACTGTACCCAAAAACCACCTGTTTGCACGACTCAGTAGAGTCGTGGTAGGGTGGAAATTAAAGCACAGTAGGAGACACACAAGACTCTATAACGATCTTAGGTCAACAGACTAAGCTGTACCAGTGTCACCAGAGAACTGTCATCTGACGTGAGGTATAATACCATCTGGGAGTTCTCGGCGAGTCCGTTCAGTGTACCCAGTCTCCACCGAGCACCCGCATACTGTCTCTGATGTCAAACACCAATGGATATGGGATCATCCATCGCCCATCACATGGGTCGAGAAGATATACGCTAGTATACTCTGGAATAGTGATGCCCCGTCTCGATATTCCCACGACTAGGAACATTGAAGGATGTACTCTTGGATTACCCAGGCCCCACTAGTATGATCTGCATCATAGTCCTGGAAGTCGAGTACACATCCTAAGGGCTTTATCAACATGTAACAGAGAGACAATAAGTGTACATGTTAAGATAAAGAGCAACCAGATAGCGCACTATCATGTCGAGCAAGAAATTCCTCCCTATATATGTCCCAGCATCCACTACAATATACATCTCATATACAGTAATGGCCTCTAAGGCATACATATAACTAACAATCTCCCACTTGCACTAGGGCCATCTGTAGCAGTGGTTGCAGTATCTCATACTCAACCATCCCATAAAAGCCTCTCTCTGGGAAAAGGCCTTTGTGAGTGGATCCGCCGTGTTGTCCTCTGAGTCTACTCTCCTAACCTCGATCACCCTGGAGATTAACTATCTCCATGATCAGGTGATGCTGCCTCAGAATTTGTCTGGGTCATAGATGGGACCGGGGTTCCTAGGCTAAAGCCACACTTCCATTGTCACACAATGGTAGGAACCAAGTTCATCTCATGAACTTATATATATCTAGACTGCCTCTTTGATAGTATCCTTGGCAACGATGTATCTTGCCTTTAATCGACTAGTAAGTCACGGTATCTAGCTTGGAACTCTTCCAATATACCGTCCCTCTACTGAGGGTAAAGATAATGCCTGCGACTGACATTCAGTCGTCCTTATCACTCTGGAACCTTTCCAGTGATTCTCCTCAGGATCGGTTGATACCATCTCACTACTACTAGTGAGAATCCTAACATCCAATTAGATCTATTCCATAGATCCATAACCCAGGATTTAGGAGGTATCACTTTGATCCTATTTGGAGAATCCTTGTGATAAGCGGAGATTGACCGAGCGTAGCATAGGAAACTCCTTCCCTATCAAGAGTATGTCATCCAGGTACTCTACGAGGATTACCACCATACTCTCTACTACCTTTTTGTATATACTAGGTTCATCTACCATTTTGATGAAGTCAAACTCTTTGACTACCACATCAAAACAGACGTTCCAACTTCGCGATGCCTGCTTTAACTTTTAAAGCAACTTGCACACGTTTCCGCTGCTCCCACTGTCTACGAAGCCCTCTGGCTGTGTACTTATAGACATTCTCTCCTAATCAATATTTAGAAAAGCAGTCATGACACCCAACCACCAGATATCACAGTCATGGTATGCAGCAATGGCAAGTAGGATCCGGATGGACTTAAGCATAGCCACTGGAAAAGGTTTCATCATTATCCACGCCTGGTCGATGACGAGAACTTTTAACAAGTCTAGCTTTGAAAGTTTCAACTTTTCCATTTAGACCAAGTAATCTTCTCAAGATTTACTTGCTCCTGATGGGGATTTAACCCTTCAGATATAGCATCTAAAGTCCATACTTTGTTGGTGTATAAGGATTCCATCTCATATCGCTAAGCATCCAGCAATTCTTACAGAGTCTCACTCCTGATGGCCAGCTCGAAACTAGTTGGGTCATCATCTCATGATGCAATCCTCGCTCCCACTGTCATAGAGAAACCGAAGTATCTCTCAGGTGGATGAGGAACCCTAATAGATCGGCGGAGAGGCTGAGGTTCGTTGGAAACTATTGAATCCTTTGGTTCTGCCAAATCATATCAGCTGCAGTTTGTATAGCTGGAATTCTTTCCAGTTCTACCTCATGACCATTAATTTCTTCACAAGAAATTCCCTTTCACAAAGGTGGCTGCTGAGAAACAAAACAACTTTTGTTCCTCTGTTTGGTAGAAGATATTCCCTTGCGAATGCTTGGGATATCCAACAAACTTCCACAGAATTGACTTTGATTTGAACCCTATTCAATAGGTATGCAGCTTCTCAAGTGCATAACTCCCAAAAGGAAATAGGAAACTCAGTAGTACTCATCATAGAGCGCACCATATCAAATAGGGTGTGATTGCTCCGCCCCGATACACCGACGTACTGTGGTGTATACGGAGGAGTAATGCAGAGAGAGAATCTCATTCTCCTTTAGAATAGTCCAGGAATTCTCCTCCCTGATCTCATCAAAGGACATAATACTTATACCCGTTTTTGGTTCTCTACTTCTAACTTATATTCTGTGAATATCTCAAAAGCTTCGGACTTGTGTTTCAACAGGAACACATGTCTGAATCTTGAGAGATCATCAGAGAATGTAATGAAGTACAAAGAACCGGTCTTGGCATGTGTAGACAGGGGACCTTCATACATCAGCATGTATCAATCCCAAGAGTTCACTAACTCTTTCTCTGTTTCCAATAAACGGAGCTGTGGTCATCTTATCTCTGTGACATGACCGGCAAGTTTCACAAGATGAAAATTCAAACTAATTTAAATATACATCTATATGTAACTTCAGCTAGTCAGGTTGCATTGATTTGACCTAGTCTACAATGCCTCAAGAAGGATTCGTTCATTTCTGAACTCTTCCTCTTATGTGTGTTCTGTACATTAAGAACTGTGGTTTGATTTAGAACGTCTATGCTTTTAGATAACGTGCCTGAACCGATCAACTCTTGATATAGGAAATGTGCAAAACATTATCCAACAATACAAAATTATATCCTTCTTTAATAAATAAAGAGACTGATATGATGTTGTATGTCAGGTTCGGTATCTAATAACATTCGTTCATAATCAATGTATTCTGGTAATACAGGGTGATAGTGACCAACAGACTTAGCTGCAACACTTGCACCGTTTCTATCTCATGAAACTTATCACCCGTTCTCAGTTCTCTACCTATCTGTAGCCCATGTAACAGATTACATATGCGGGATCCTGATCCGGTATCTCATACTCAGGACGTAAAGGATACTGAGAAACAGTTCTATGTAATGAACACACCCGAAGATGATGCAACAACATGCACTTTCTTCGTTTGGGCGGCACGGGAAATCTAGTATTCCCCAATTTCCTGCTCTGTCTTATAACAATTATAAGTTGGAGCGGGACCAACGTTCCCCAGCTCAGTATAACAAGCGGGTTCGGTCAATACATCCATTTTATTATCTTGATTAAGGCGTGACATGGTCGCTACCTGGAGAGAGAGAGAAGAAAACACTCTGCGTGCGCTCTTGTAAGATTAGATTGGTTATATATTTTATCTAATCAGGATGACTCCCACTGTTTTTATCAAATCTTCCTTCAAACCCTAAAAGGAAAGACTAGCCAGGATTAATTACACTCTACAAGTCCGCCAATCTTTCAGCCAGGCCAGTGCCGGTACTTTGAGGGAGGTTCCCCGTGCTTTCGCACGGACCTAATTAAAATAAACCTCGTTTTCGCAGGGGTGTAACCCCGTTGACACCTTTCTAGACACCTACTTGATCGGCTAATTATAAAGTGCAAAACTCTCCCAGGAGTAACAATTACTCGCAGTGGGTATCAGGATCCAACTATCATATAGAAGGTATGCAATCTCATTGCAAATATCTACACTTGAAACTCCCGATAATGGTTTTTACCCCTAGCACCTATGACCTTGGCTATGGTCAACAAATCATAAGCACTAGTCAAGTTCTACCCGTCATTTCGTGATTAATTAGACCCACCTACATGACCCTTGGCTAAGGTCAACAAAGTCACATGACTGTCCTAAATAATCGCATCATATGTTGTGTAGGAAGACATCACTTAGCTACCGTACACTACGCCTCGGCTATGGTCGACAAACGCATCACGAATACTAAGTACTCTACTTCCTAAAATGACGGAGGGTTGCGGATGGTTTTTAAGAAAACCATTAATGCTTTGAACTTGATCTCGCTGCAGAATCAAATGGTTTAAAATGGAGTGTTTTTTAGTCTTTTGCTAGTTTCGCTAAAGAGGTCACTCCCGGTGAAGGGATCTCGGCTCTTTCCTCGTCGAATGAGGTGCAGGATATTCACAATACCACTATGCAAAGCAAGAACTAGAAAAGCAGTCAAAAGACAAACCGAAGGTTGTAGCATCTACTAGTTATTGCTAAAGAGGTCACTCCCGGTGAAGGGATCTCGGCTCTTTCCTTATCGAATAAGGTGCTGGATGTTCTACAAGGAACACTGCTATGCAAAGCAACAACTAGAGCTACCTAATTTTTTTTTTGAAATTCGATTCCACAACATCTTTTAGGTTTATTTTCTTTCATTAATCTCATTAATGAATGTCCCATCATTTAAGTCACCTAATCATCACAGATAAATACAACGTACGTTTATGCCATCCGTATTCACCTCGATGTCCCGTCATGCACCGTTAGGTTAGGTAACTAACGGCATAGCGGGGCAGGGCTAGTGCGGGTGTAAAACATAAGCAACGTCTATATAATATATCATATATACTATATACAGTATCTATCTGAACATATCACATGATCACATCACAGATAACGCAGCAGAAAATATCATATGAAATATTGGATATACTAGGACGTCCGTGTTTTATTTTGAGCCTATATAAAACACAGATTCCACGGTCGTGATGAATAGCCAATCCCACACCCGTAGACCCTTACGAGAGCGGCAAGCAACCCTACCAATTCTAGAGTTAGGAGACCCGGACTCGACTCCTCGAGATAGTCTCCCACTGGACCCTAGAACCCGGTTACTTGTGCTCCCCTCCTTGGGTCTATCCTAATGAGGAAAAGTAAATACTATACAATGGTGACATCATCCTCAGCCCGGAAGTGCCCCAATAAAAGAATATTACATACAATGAATTTTACATGAATGAAAAAGAAAAACTCTCATCTCACATAAAAAACCCCGGCTATTCAAACACAACGATCCAATATAACATATCCAGCAACACATAACATCACATATCATCAACGTAAGTAAATATGCGTATCCCAATTGTCGTTGATGTATAGCAACGAAACCGGCGATACACCACATATTACACTTACGGTCGCAGAAAAGAAAGTGTAAAACTACAACAGTTGGAATCCGCAATTTCCTTAGATATCGCATGCCTAACCAAATGAATTCCTTAGACATCGCATGCCTAACTATTATAAACCCCACATTTTAGTCTCATCATCGAAAACTCTTTTCAATATCAAGTCGGGCAATTCAACAAGATTTCCGACATCCTGATCGAATGCTCGTCGCAAACTTTAGTAGACGGCCGCACCCCCGGATGCCGTCGACGAAGTGCACTAAGGCGGAACACCGCTGCCGTGAGCACCCTAACGGATGCTTTTGGCGACGGGGTTCTCCTACAGTCACTTGGTCGGGGCTATGGGGCGTGGCTATCTATTAAGTTTACCCGGCGAGTATCCGCGTACGCTACGTGATTGCAACGGACTTTTGATCACATCAAAATCCCGTGGCAACCGATCAAATGAGACTAAAGTGCTAGATTTATAACATTCAAATTAGTTATCTCATAACTACTTGTGGATTCCAAATATTGTATCACATTCCAGATAAATAGACAATGTTAAACTTTTCGATCGAATAATCAAACACCCAAGTTTTCCCAAATAGTTCTCAACACTTGAGGGGAGTTTAAAAACATCCATCACATGCCACAGTACCAATGGTCCAGCCGTAGAAGGGTCAAGCCAACGCCTCACATGTGGCAATGCCGTACTGCCCCAAACCCTAAGGTTCAAAAGGAAATTCAAGACGGTTACATAATCGAGTTAAGCTTTGTTGTCTTCTAGAGGGTCCACCGCATAACTTGCACGATTTAGAACGTTCTTAAACTACGGAAAAATCCAACGCTTGGAAATTTTCCGGCAGGGGAAAAAGTGAGTTATTGATATCCGTTCGAACCTTTTAACACGTTCTAAAATTACTCGGAAAAACTTAAACGAAGTTAAATTATCCGATCGAATCAACGAGTTTCCAATACAACCCAGAGAACTCAACACTTGAGTAGAATTAAAAATTCCCAGAAGAATCAGGAAGTTGGTACTGAAGTTACTGTACAAAACCCTAACCCTAATTCTACTATTCCGCCGCGGAACCGCCGCGCAAGCAGGGTATTGCCGCGGTTCCGCGGCGCTTTAGTGGAATTAAGATGTCGTATTTCACAGTAATTCCTAAAATACCCTGCTGATTTTTTTGAGTATTTTTAATATGAAAAAATCAACATTTTTGAAAAATTTCCAGAAACTAGGGTATATCGGGTTTTCCGGGTTCGATCGGACCTTAAACTTCATCTAGACTTCGCCTAAAGCTCTAGCTTGGCTCTGATACCACTGTAGGGTTGCTAGGCACTGTCACAAGGTTCTACAAGGCATCAACCATGCCCAATTCAAAAATTAGACGTGCCGAACAACCCTAACCAAGATCGTATACTAGAGATTATGTGAAAACTATAAGCAAGTAAACAACTTTACTTCTAAGAGTTTGGGATTACAACCTTTGTAGTCCGGTCCTTCACTTCTAAAGCTCCGTGTTGACGTCCCTTCGCTGCGATCATCAAGATCCCGGACTCTAGCGATGGTTTCCTCGGAGAAATGAGCGGGCTAGGTCATTGACTTCGAGGCCGAAGATGATCTACGTCGAGGAGACTCAAACTCAAGCTCCATCTTCACTAGGTCATAAACTTTGTTAAGAGAACACCCTAAACTAAATGGCAAGTAGTAGAGGATGATGAAATAGGAAGTGGGTTCACTTTGGATTTGGATTTCTCACTCTATTTCTTCACTTGAAAATTTCTAGTAAGCTTTTCTTCTTCTTGAAGAAGAAAGAAAAGAATAAGAATAATGAATTATATAAAAAGAATAATCAAGTGAAGTCTATCATAATGCAACCATGGGTGAGTTAACCTTTGTAGAGACTAAACCATAGTTTGAGTTAATGGTTTGGTTAATAAAAATCTTATGCAAAACAAAATGAGTGGATTTTGTCAAAGATTCTTAAAAGCTTCATGAAGCTTCAAGCCAAGACAAAGAAAGCCACCATTTTGTTTTACCAACATAAATAAAAACCCAAACCATTATCTTAAATATGGTGTAAGTCATACACACACCCAAGTTTGCATGTATCATCAATCATGATACAAACTAGTGCAAAAACATATATCACATATACAACATGTGCACATCAAGTGAGAAAATCAATCTTAAGTGAACCAATACTAGTTAATGTAAAGTAATATATCAAATATATAATTATACATTAAATCATTAAATCAACACTTGATTTAATGATCCGGTCATATAGTATATAACCGACTAATATCCAGTGTATCAATATATCGAATCAACACTTGATTCGGTAACCCGGCTATATCACATATAACCGTCCGATGATACAAATCGCGAGAATAGAATACAATATCACATACTGGTATTATTCTCGGTCCCGCACATATCTCATATGCGCTCCTATTTCATTTCGCTTGAGCCAGGAAACCTCTGTGTAGGACTCTAAAGACTCGTCAATACGCCGGCAGTAGGTGGTGATCATATCAATCACCCACAAGCCGCAAGCGGTCTGCTAAACGTAACGGCCACCCAGGTAATGAGCGATCAGAGGATCAACGAGCAAGCCTGCTCACACTCCTGCGAGTCCAATCAGTAACACTTACCGCACAGTCCGGTCTGTTCGTCTGATATGTCGCATATCTCTCCTAGGGGTGGTAAATGTCAGACCCCAGTAGCTTGATAAGTCATGCCGATGTAAGGTCCATAACAAGCGTGAAACTACTGATAACTCTTACCAGTAAATCACTGCAACCCTGGCCAGGGATTTCCAGTTATGGCCAGTCGAGCATAGCGCAACATCAACCCCCAATACCGGGAGAGACGAATCCCCTCCTATCGCTCATTGCCTCCATGTGACTCGGGACTGTACCCAAAAACCACCTGTTTGCACGACTCAGTAGAGTCGTGGTAGGGTGGAAATCAAAGCACAGTGGGAGACACACAAGACTCTATGACGATCTCGGGTCAACAGACTAAGCTGTACCAGTGTCACCAGAGAACTGCCATCTGACGTGAGGTATAATACCATCTGGGAGTTCTCGGCGAGTCCGTTCAGTGTACCCAGTCTCCACCGAGCACCCGCATACCGTCTCTGATGTCAAACACTATAGGATCATCCATCGCCCATCACATGGGTCGAGAAGATATACGCTAGTCTACTCTGGAATATTGATGCCCCGTCTCGATATTCCCATGACTAGGAACATTGAAAGATGTACTCTTGGACTACCCAGGCCCTACTAGTATGATCTGCATCATAGTCCTGGAAGTCGAGTACACATCCTAAGGGCTTTATCAACATGTAACAGAGAGACAATAAGTGTACATGTTAAGATAAAGAGCAACCAGATAGCGCACTATCATGTCGAGCAAGAAAGTCCTCCCTATATATGTCCCAGCATCCACTACAATATATATCTCATGTACAGTAATGGCCTCTAGGGCATACATATAACTAACAACTGTAACCTCAAATTCTCCTCCAAACCTGAAAAAAGAATTAGTCGGGATCACCCGAGGAGTAAACCAACTCATCAGTGGGAATCGAGATCTAACTATCATCGCATGATAACGTGATAGAATCCACTCACGTTATCACACTCCAGAAGGTATGCGCATGCCTGGCAAGTTTCAGTTTCTTTAAAAACTCCCGATGTGATTTTTACCCCATGCTCTTATGACCTTGATTTTGGCCAACAAATCATAAGTCACATGTCAAGTTCTACCCGTCATTTTCCAGGTTAATTTGAACCCACCCGTACCTACCCTTGACTTTGGCCAACAAAGCAGTATGACTGTCCCAAACCAACGCATCTATCTATGCAACAGAAAGGTAACAAATAGCTACCATACACTATGCCTTGACTTTGGCCAACAAACATAGCATGAATACTAAGTGCTACCCGTCTGGAATGACGGAGGGCTACGGATGGTTTTTGGCGAAAAACCTTTAACGTAATGAACTTGATATTGTTGAAGGAACCGGATAGCTTTTTATAAAAATATGGTGGCGAAAACCTTTGCTAAAGAGGTCACTCCCGGTGAAGGGATCACGGCTCTTTCCCCGTAGAATGAGGTGCAGGATATTCCAACTGAATACCACGATGCAAAGCAAAAGGCAATCGGCTATAGTGAAGTTATTACCCTGACGCAAACTTCTGTCCAAGGGGTCACTCCCGGTGAAGGGATCTCGGCCCTTGCCTCGTCGACTGAGGTGCTGGATATTCAAAACCGAATATCACTGTGCAAAACAAAAGAAAACGTCCTTGCAATAACAGTTTTTTTGAAAAATTGTTCCAACAACATCAGAATAGGTTTGTTTAGCTTGCATTGATCTGAATCAATGCAGTCCCATCAATTAATCACACCACAAAAGAACGAAAATATGATATACGTATATTCCATCCGCATTCGCCTCTGGGTCCCGTCATCACCCGTTAGGTTACTTAACTAACGACAGAGCGAGGACTGGACTAGCGTGGATGTAACATATACAACATCTACTAGTATATATATCAATATATAATAATCGCTCAAGGCGTGATAAAATGCAACATCACAGAAATGTAATAAGCATCACAGAACAATACAGATAATCTGGGATCCCCGGGTTTTATAGAGCCGCAACTGAAACCCGACGCTCCCCTGGTCGTGTGGATAGCCTGTGCAATGAAAACCTAGACCCCTACGGGTGCGGCAAGTTACCCGCCAAAACCTAAAGCGAGACAGCCCCCTTCAACAAAGTGAATGGACCACCCAACACTTCACGCAATCCGGTAACTTGGGCACCCCTCCGTGGGTCAAGCTATACCCCCTACGAGTGCGGCGAATAGCCCGCCAATTCTAGAGTAAAGCCCCCTCCGTCTCAAAGCCATGAGATGCAGGCTTGTTGCCCTCTAGAACCCGGCTATCCGTGCACCCCACCGCGGGGTAATCCTAGTACAGAAATTAAAATATACAACGGGTACATCGACCTCAGCCTGGTCGTGCCCCAAAAGAATAATATACAAACAGGCAGTGACGGCAGTCCACATGTCGGACGCTCGCCCGACAATATCAAATGTACAAATACAACCAAACTGTACTACCATTGAATCCAGGCTATCCACCACGACAAATCCGTAACATCACAGCACAACACAGAACATCAACGTGAATGTCACGTTCGCAAATCCGTCTAAAAGAGCTATAGCAATTAGACAAAATTTATCGCTCGAATGGCATTCACGGTCGCAGATATAAAGCAAGCACTGTGAACTAACATATTTAAAATTTTCTATCGACAAAATTTCCCGAAGTGGGCCCCAAGCACAAATCCAGCACTCAAAATAATCTGGGCCAAAACTAAAAATACCAGAAACCCCAATTCCAAGTCAGACACCACTGTAGAAAATTTGGTGCATTGAAGCCACTGTAGCGCCGCGGAACCGCGGCCTATTGTTGGATATAGTGCCCTCAAAGTTAATTATTGGATCGCAGGCACGTGATTGCAATGATTGAGGGAGGACCTATGCCGGTAGGACAGTCTTACTCAAGATGATAGTATGCTATCTGGTTTATCTTTATCATCGTGTACAGCTTTAGGTGACCTTACAGATCACTATTACACATTGATAGAGCCCTTAGGATTCTTGCTTGACTACCAGCAGTATGATGGAGATCATATACAAGAGAGTTGGGTAGTCTATAAGCACATCCTTAAAAGGTCCCTAGTCGTGGGAGTTTTCGAGGCAGGGCATCGATACTCTGGAGTCGACTAGTGTATACAGTCGAGACCCCGACGAGGGGCGATGGCCGGTCTCACAAGCCATTAGTGTCAGTTGGTTCACCTAAGATGTATACAGGTGCTCATTGGGTTATGAGTACACCGGACAGGACTCGCCGGGAACATGCTAGTTGGTATTATACCTGACGTCAGGTAGCAGTTCTCTGGTGACATGTGTACAAGTTAGTTCATCGACCTGAGATCGTCATTTGTCTCGTGTGAGTTCCCACTGTACTTTGATTACTACCCTACCACGGCTCAAAGGAGTCGTGCAAACAGGTTTTAGTTGGGTACAGTCCCGAGCCACATGGAGGCAGTAAGCGGATCGGCAGGGGTTTCGTCTCTCCCGGTATTAGGGGTGAGATCGCGCTGTGTCTAGGAGAGCTATTACACGAAGTCCTTGGCCAAGGAAGGAGATTTACTGGTAAGTATTCCAGTAGTATCTCAGGGTGTTCTGGGCTACACTCCGACACGACTTGTACCGCTTTTGGGGGTCTGACTTTTACCAACCCCCTAGGCCCGACATGCGATACTCATAGACGAACGGACCGGACTGTACGGATATTGTCACTGACAGGCTCAGTAGGGTGTCAGGATGAGTTCGCTCATCGACCTCCCTTTTGGTCAATACCTGGTAGCCCGTTACATACGGCTAGTACCACTGACGTGCTAGTGGTTAAATCTACAGCCAAAGTTTTGACGAGTCTTTAGAGTCCCCTACAGATAGTTTCTCAAGTTTCGGGCGAAACGTTGTAGAGGCCGTATGGTATTATGGCAGGGTTCGATCATATACGTGCAGTAGTGCACGGATAATGATCGGACGGATCATACTAGTGGGCTTTGGTTTAAGCCGGATCCTAGTATTAGATTTGTTGGATGACTTTAGTCTCATTGCATGCGCATTCAGTCGGAATGCGGATGCAGGTATGTATATACAGGTGAGGGGTATTGTTGTGATCCGTCACGAGTTTACTTTAGATGTTGCCGTATCTTTTACTTTAGATGTTGCCGTATCTTTTTGTTGGACCAAACATTTGGATTATTGTTGGACCAAACATTTGGATTAATGTTTGGATGGTGGAAATTGTGAGTGCATTTCATCATTTTGTGCATTAAATGAGACATGTACTTCATAGGTGACTCATGGTCTCATTTCTTGTGCAAATGTCACATTATGTGATTGATTAGGGTGTTGAAATGATAAGAAGAGAGAGAGGGGGCAGCAAAAGGAGAGGTTAGCTCTTGTATTATGAGATCTCACTCTCTCATTTTATCATACAACACAAAAGGAAAAGAACCTCTTCTTCTTCTTCCTCCTCTAGCTCACCTTTTCCATTAATGGCATCATCTTCAACCTCCATCCATGCACTCTCATGCATTGAGAATCAATGGATGCTTGAGATAAAGTGATCACACACATTCTCTACTTCACCTTGGACACGTCGGCTAGCAAACTTCGTGTCCGAGTTGCTTTGGACGAAGTGGGAGCCCGTAAAAAGACTCATTGATGTGGTGCCCTTCCGACGAGAAGACCGGAGATCGGAGATGCCGCGAGGAGCTTGGGTTGGTGGCCAAAGACTGAAGGACATGGATCGATCGGTATAGATTTTCTAACCCTTCTCTAGTTTGCTAGTTATAGGTTAATGGTTCGATCCGGGATTAAAGTCTGCGATAGCGTCGGTTTCAAGTTTTGAAAAAGTTTTCGTTTCCGCATTTTGGCCTCAGACAGACGGCCGGGGCACTACAGTAGACTTACATGGTATTAGAGCCACGCCATTAACCTTTACTAGATTGCTCTAACGTGTCTAAAACATCGATTGAACGAAATTTTCAAAACCGCGATTCCAATTTTGCAGTTTCTGTCGAATTTTTTTGTGCTCTAAAATTTTTTTTGGGTATGTCAGAAAATCAGGCAGGCTTTTCTAAGACCACTGCAGAAATTTTGTACAGATTCTAGGGTTAGGGTTAGCTAGAACGACAAATTTTTGAAATTGGCATGGACGATGCCTCCCGAAACCTTGCTGCCGTGCTAGACAACCCTGCACCTTTCATTGATCCCATTCATTTTCTAACCCTTCACAACAAGATCGTCAATCTTATCTCACATTGTGGTCAAGATAATCAATAATTTGATATCATATCCAATGAGGATGTTAACGATTCTTTTGCGAAGGTTTGTAAACTTCATAAGACTAAAGAAAAGTATAGAATTCTATCATCCATCTATCTACCCTAATCCTACGAATCATAGCAAGCGGAGATTTACTCGCACATCCAGAAAATAGAAGAATGATTAGAAAAAGAACTCATAATGCGGAATTTTAAAAGAAAGCGAAATTGAAACTAATTATCACTTTTATTATTCAACTTCAAATTACAACTTCTTCAATCCGAGATTACAAGAATAATCGCTCTCGATCACTCCCTTGAAGAGGTAATTTTTCCGTCGATCTTTACGTTGCTCGATCACCGTGAGTCTTGGACCTGTCGTGGATCGCTTGCTCGATGATGAAGATCGGCTTCGTATAAAGGATCTTGTGTTGAATTGCTTGATGAACTTCTCGATGATTCTTGATTTTGGATCTTGGATTTGATATTGGCTCTTTTCTTGATTTGATTTGATGAATGAATTTGGGGGGAAATTGGAACTAAATTGGGAACTAATTGGTAACCCCTTCAACGTAGTCTTAGGTCCTTTATATAGCCCTTAATCAAGCTTCCCCAACAAGCTAGGTTGTTATAGAGAAGTTTCCAGAACAAGGTTTCCAGAACAAGCTAGGTTGTTACATAGAGGCTTCCCCAACAAGCTAGAACGTTGAGAAGAAGTTTCCAAAGACTTCTCGACCCCGAAGCCCCTGAATCGGCAGCGGATCCGCGGCGACTCGGCCTGACTCGGCCGCGGTTCCGCGGCCAATTGGTGAGATTGTTGCTTCAAAATTCTGTGGTCTTCTGGTGTTGATCTTTGGGTATTTATGTGATATCTGGAATCTTCTTATCTCTTCTGAATTTCTGCCAGTATTTGATTATTCGACTTTCCTATATTTTATCGGCAGATTCCTGATTCCCGATATCCGACCTGAGCTAATCTTGCATAAGATCTCAATGAAGAATGTGAGATACAAAATATTATGCGTAAAAATATTAAACATACAATTTCCTTCATAATGTTGATTATAATGTATAACACATGCTAACTGATATTTTGCAGATGAACTTCTAATATGTGTTATATTTATATCAAATATCTTTAGATGATTAAGAAAAGTAAGAAAATTGTCATGTTAAAAATGCACTATTTTCGACTGAACACTAATTTCCAACTAATTTTGATTTACTTTAAATAAATAAAACCCTTCATTATGATAAGCATGGTGTGAGTCGCATACATCCATGTTGCATGTAGCATCTATCATGACACAATAATATATATCACATCTATATTAAGTGTACACAAGTGAGAAAAAAAATACTTAAGTGAGCTAATATTAGTTAATGTAAATTAATATATCAAATATATAATTATATATTAAATTATTAAATCAACTCTTGATTTAATAATCTGACTATATCACATATAACCGACTAATATCATATGTATCAACTTATCGAATCAACACTTGATCCGATAATCCGGCTATATCGCATATAACCGACCGATATCACATATCGCGAGAATAGAATACGGTATCACATACACGTATTGTTGGGATTCCTTAGCACCTAGCCTAGGGTTTGCAAGTATCGCACATGCCATAACAAAAATTCAAGGGGGTGCTAAACAATCAACTGCGAATCGTACTAGAAAACTAGGGTAACAAAAACTTGTAATCTAACATTACAAAAAGAAGTGAATTGAAAATACAACCTTTGTAGATCCGGTCCTTCACTTCTAAAGCTCCATGTTGACGTCCCTTCGCTGCGATCATTGTAGTCCCGAACTCTAGAATGGATTTCTCCAGAGAAATGATCAAGCTAGCTTGTTGATTTCGAGGCCGAAGATGATCTACGTCGAGCTGACTCAAACTCAAGCTCCCTCTTCACTTGGTCAAGAACTTTGTGAAGAGAACACCCTAAACTAAATGGTAAGTAGTAGAGAATGATGAAATAGGAAATGGGTTCACTTTAAATTTTGATTTCTCAGTTTATTTCTTCACTTAGAAAAATCTAGCAAGGTTTTCTTCTTGATGAAGAAGAAGCAAGAAGAAAAATGAGAAAAGAATAATATCATAATGCAACCATAGGTGAGTAATTATCATCCACTAACCTTTGTAGAGACATAACCATGGTTAATTATAATGGTTTGGTTAATAAATATCTTAATCAAGACAAAATAAGTGGACTTTGTCAAAGATACTTCAAGCTTCATGAAGCTTCAAGTCATGACAAAAGAAGCCACCATTTTGAATAATTAAGATAAATAAAAACCTAAATTATAATTAGTATGGTGTATGTCACATACCCACCATGTTTGCATGTATCATCAATCATGATACAAACATGTACACAATTATATATCACATATATACTTTGTGCACATCAAGTGAGAAAAGCAATCTTAAGTGAACCAATACTAGTTAATGTAAAGTAATATATCAAATATATAATTATACATTAAATCAATAAATCAACACTTGATTTAATGATCCGGTCATATCGCATATAACCGACTAATATCTAGTGTATCAATATATCGAATCAACACTTGATTCGGTGACCCGGCTATATCACATATAACCGACCGATGATACAAATCGCGAGAATAGAATACAGTATCACATACTGGTATTATTCTCGGTCCCGCACATATCTCATATGCGCTCCTATTTCGTTTCGCTTGAGCCAGGAAACCTCTGTGTAGGACTCTAAAGACTCATCAATACGCCGGCAGTAGGTGGTGATCATATCAACCACCCACAAGCCGCAAGCGGTGTGCTAAACGTAACGGCCACCCGGGTATTGAGTGATCAGAAGATCAACGAGCAAGCCTGCTCACACTCCTGCGAATCCAATCAGTAAGACTTACCGCACAGTCCGGTCTGTTCGTGAGATATGTCGCATATCTCACCTAGGGGTGGTAAACGTCAGACCCCAGTAGCTTGATATGTCATGCCAATGTAAGGTCCATAACGGTCGTGAAACTACTGATAACGCTTACCAGTAAATCACAGCAACCCTGGCCAGGGATTTCCAGTTATGTCCAATCGAACATAGCGCAACAGCAACCCCCAATACCGGGAGAGGCGAATCCCCTCACATCTCTTATCGCCTCCATGTGACTCGGGACTGTACCCAAAATCCCCTCATATCTCTCAAAGGAGTCGTGCAAACAGGTTTTAGTTGGGTACAGTCCCGAGCCACATGGAGGCAGTGAGCGGATCGGCAGGGGTTTCGTCTCTCTCGGTATTGGGGGTAAGATCGCGCTGTGTCTAGGAGAGCCATTACACGAAGTCCTTGGCCAAGGCAGGAGATTTACTGGTAGGTATTCCAGTAGTATCTCAGGGTGTTCTGGGCTACACTCCGACACGACTTGTACCGCTTTTGGGGGTCTGACTTTTACCAACCCCCTAGGCCCGACATGCAATACTCATAGACGAACGGACCGGACTGTACGGATATTGTCACTGACAGGCTCAGTAGGGTGTCAGGATGAGTTCGCTCATCGACTTCCCTTTTGGTCAATACCTGATAGCCCGTTACGTACGGCTAGTACTACTGACGTGCTAGTGGTTAAATCCACATCCAAAGTATTGACGAGTCTTTAGAGTCCTCCACAGACAGTTTCTCAAGTTTCGGGCAAAACGTTGTAGAGGCCGTATGGTATTATGGCTGGGTTCGATCATATACGTGCAGTAGTGCACGGATCATGATCGGACGGATCATACTAGTGGGCTTTGGTTTAAGCCGGATCTTAGTATTAGATTTGTTGGATGACTTTAGTCTCATTGCATTCGCATTCAGTCGGAATGCGGATGCAGGTATGTATATACAGGTGAGGGGTATTCTTGTGATCCGTCACGAGTTTACTTTAGATGTTTCCGTATCTTTTTGTTGGACCAAACATTTGGATTAATGTTTGGATGGTGGAAATTGTGAGTGCATTTCATCATTTTGTGCATTAAATGAGACATGTACTTCATAGGTGACTCATGGTCTCATTTCTTGTGCAAATGTCACATTATGTGATTGATTAGGGTGTTGAAATGATAAGAAGAGAGAGAGAGGGCAGCAAAAGGAGAGGTTAGCTCTTGTATTATGAGATCTCACTCTCTCATTTTATCATACAACACAAAAGGAAAAGAACCTCTTCTTCTTCTTCCTCCTCTAGCTCACCATTTCCATTAATAGCATCATCTTCAACTTCCATCCATGCACTCTCATGCGTTGAGAATAAATGGATGCTTGAGATAAAGTGATCACACACATTCTCTACTTCACCTTGGACACGTCGGCTAGCAAACTGTTAGTTATGTATATGCCCTAGAGGCCATTGTTGTACATATGATGTATATTATGATGGATGCTTGGATATATATAGAGAGGACTTTCTTGCTCGTCATGATAGTATGCTATTTGGTTTCACTTTATCTTAACATGTTGACTTGTATTGGTTTACTGTCTTTCTCTCACATATTGATAAAGCCCTTAGGATCTGTACTCGACTACTGGGACTATGATGAGATCATACTAGTGGGGCTACGGTAGTCGATGAGTACATCCTATAACTGTTCCTAGTCGAGGGTATATCGAGACAGGGCATCGATACACCAGAGTAGACTAGCGTATACGCATCTTGACCCATATGATGGGCGATGGATGATCCCATATCCATCGGTGTTTGACATCCAGGATGGTATATGGGTGCTCAGTGGTGACTGGGTACACTGGACGGACTCGCCGAGAACTCCTAGATGGTGATATACCACACGTCAGATGGCAGTTCTCCGGTGACACTGGTACAGGGTAGTTTGTAGACCCGAGATCGTCATAGAGTCTTGTGTGATTCCTACTGTGCTTTGATTTCCACCTTACCACGTCCAAGAGGGCGTGCAAAACGGTGGCTTTTGGGTGCAGTCCCGAATCACATGGAGGCAATGAGCGATAGGAGGGGATTCCTCTCTCCCGGTATAGCGAGTTGATGTTGTGCTGTGTTCGATTGGCTATAACTGGAAGTCCCTGGTCAGGGCTGATATAGAGATTTACTGGTAAGTGTTACCAGTAGTTTCTCGACCTGTTATGAGCCTCACATCAACACGACTTATTGGTTACTGGGGTCTGACGTATACCACCCTTAGACTTGATATGCGACATATCAGACGACCAGACCGGACTATACGGGAGTGTTACTGATTGGATTCACAGGAGAACGTACAGGCTAGCTTGTTGATCTTCTGATCGCTCAATACCTGGATGGCTGTTACGTTTAGCTGACCGCTTGCAGCTTGTGGGTGATTGATATGATTATCACCTGCTACCGGCGTATTGACGATTCTTTAGAATCCTACCCAGAGGTTTCTTGGCTCAGGCAAAACAGAGTAGATGCACATATGTGATATGTGTAGGACCGAGGATAATGCGATATGAGATACCGTATTATATTCTCGCGATATTTAGATATGAACCAGGTCATCGGATCAAGTGTTGATTCGATGAATCGGTACATGATATATTAGTCGGTTATATTAGATATAGCCGGATCTTCGGATCAAGTGTTGATTCGATGATTTAATGTATAATAATATATATGATATATTGTATTACATTATCTAATATTGGCTCGCTTTATTATTTCATTTTCTCACCAGATAATACATTGATATATATGCGATATATATTAAATGTATTATTTTCTTTTGTTACAAATATATAATATATATGTGATATATATTATAGTAACATGATATGATTAATAATGAAACATGTTTAGTGATGATTAAATGAGGTTAGGGTTTGATTAGGGTTAGCTCCTTCTTGCACCATTTAGAAGCTTTCCTTTTGTCATGAAGAAGATATTATGATAGATATTTTCTTATGACTCATTTCTTAACCCAACCAAACCCTAGCCTTAGTTAACTCTCTACAAGGGTTATCCTTGTCATCATTAACCATAGTTGCATTATTATTGATATACTCTTATCATTATTCATCACAATAGGATTATCTCATTATTCATCATCTTCTTCTCTATTGAGTTTTTGAAATAGCTTACTAGATTTTCCTTTGGTGATGATTTCTTGTGAGAAATTGATATAAAAAGATAGCATAAATACTACTCCATCATCCTCATCTAATCTAGCCCATTAGATTAGGGTGTTCACCTCATTAGAGTGAGAGAGCTTGAGTTATAGCAACTTCGACGTAGATCATCGGAGAAACGGAACACTACAAGCTAGCATGGATCGTTCGAGTCGTGGAGCCTCTCTTGAGTCCGGGAGATCATGGATCGCGGCGAAGGGACTTCTACTCGGAGCTTATGAAGCGAAGGAGCAGACTACAAAGGTTGTAATCCCTCACACTTAGTGGTAAAGATGTTTACTTGCATGTTAAACCCTAATAATCTAGCAAAGATCCCGGCTTTGGGTTGTTCGGCACGTTTAAAATTTTATTCGGGTATGTTTGATACCTTATGAACCTTCACAAGAGTGCCTAGGAACCCTACAGTGGTATCAGAGCCTAGCTAGAGCATTAGGTGACGTGTATACAAAGTTAAAACTCCGAACGAACCCCGAAACTACGAAATGAACCCCTCTCTGGATATTTTTTAAAAACTATGATTTTTCAGAATTAAAAATGCTTAAAAATACCAGCAGGAAAATATAACCATCTCTGTGAAACACGTGTCAATGATCCGTACAATCCACCGCGGAACCGCGGCGATACCTTGCTCCTACCACGGATCCGCGGCCGTACAGACATGTCGTTGACTCGTTTTTCCATGGTTATATCCGTAGGTGATTATGTATTTTTTTGGGTACTTTTAATCTGGCTCAAGTGTTGAGTGTTCTGGGGTTTATTTTGTAATCGTTGATTCGATCGGAAAATTTAATTTTGTGATGTTTTCCGGATATTTAGAAACTGCTAAAAAGTTCGAGCGGATATCATTAACTCACTTTTTCCCGGCACGAAAATTTTTCAAGTGTTGAATTTTTATCGGGTTTAAATCTTTCGGAAAAACGTACAAGTAACGCGGTGGACCCTCTAGAAGAACACAAACCTTAACTCGATTATGTGACCGTCTTGAACTGCCTCTAAACCTTAGGATTTGGGACAGTACGGCGTGCCATATGTGAGGCGTTGGCTTGACCCTTCTACAGCTGGATCATCGGTACTGTGACATATTTCTGGGATTATTTGAACTCCGCTCAAGTGTTGAGCTATTTAGGAAATTTTGGGTATTTGATTATCTGTTCGGAAAGTTTAATACTGTCTATTTATCTGGAATGTGATACAATATGTGGAATTCATAAAGTTAGGCATGAAATGCGAAGTATGTGATATTTCGGATTTACGATGTCTAAAGTGATTGTGGATTCCAAATGTTGTAGTTTTACAATTTCTTTTCTGTGACCGTAAGTGTAGTATGCAGTTGTATTGCCGGTCTTCGTTGCTATACATCTACGACGATCGGTGTATGCATACTTACTTTCGTTGATGATATGTGATATTATGTATTGCTGTAATATGTTATATTGGATCGTCGTGTTCTGAATAGCCGGGGGTTTTATGTGAGATGAGGGTTTTTATTTTCATTCATGTAAAATTCATTTGTATGTAATATTCTTTTATTGGGGCACTTCCGGGATGAGGTTGATGTCACCAGTGTATATTATTTACTTTTCCGCATTAGGTAGACCCAAGGAGGGGAGCACAAGTAACCGGGTTTTAGGGTCCAGTGGGAGGCCATCTCGAGGAGTCGAGACCGGGTCTCCTAACCTTAGAATTGGCAGTGTTACTTGCCGCTCTCGTAGGGGTCTAGGGATGTGGGTTTGGCTATTCATCGCGACCGTGGAATCCGTGTTTTATACCGGCTCGTATTAAAAACACGGACATCCTAGTATATCCAATATTTCATATATGTTCTTCTGCTGCAATGTTCCGTGATGAGATCATATTACTGCCTGAGACGAATGCTTATACTATATATATATGCTGATATATAAATATTACTGCTTTCGTTTCTTCTGTGATGCTTAGGAAGCATAAGCTGATGGGATTTATTAATGAGATTAATAAAAAGAAAAGAAACCTAAAAGATGTTGTAGAATCAAAACTTTATAAAAAAAGGGTAGCTACAGTTTTGCTTTGCATAGCGGTATATATGATATATCCTGCACCTTATTCGATAAGGAAAGAGCCGAGATCCCTTCACCGGGAGTGACCTCTTTAGCGAAACTGGCAGATGCTACAAACTTGCGGTTTAGTTTTTGACAGCTTATATAGTTTTTGCTTTGCACAGTGGTATATATGATATACCCTGCACCTTATTCGATGGGGAAAGAGCCGGGATCCCTTCACCGGGAGTGACCTCTTTAGCGAAACTAGAAAAGCCTCAAAAACACTCCTTTTTCAAAAACTACTAGATTCTACGACGATATCAAGTTCATTACGCTCAGGGTTTTCTGAAAAACCTGCGTAGCCCTCCGTCATTTCAGATAGAGACTAGTTAGTATTCGTGCTGCGTTTGTTGATCTTAGCCAAGGCATGGCGTACGGTAGCTAATTAGCATTTATCTGTTAAAACATGAGATGTGATTGAGTTAGGGTAGTCGTACGACTTTGTTGACCTTAGCCAAGGGTCGTACGGTTGGGTTTAATTCAATCAGGAAATGACGGGTTGAACTTGACTAGCACTTATGATTTGTTGACCTTAGCCAAGGTCATAAGTTGCTAGGGGTAAAAGCATTATCGGGAATTTCAAGTGTTGAAATTTGCAATGAGATTGCATACCTCCTATGAGATAGTTGGATCCCGATACCCACTGCGAGTAAGTGTTACTCCTGGGAGAGTTTTGCACAGGACAATTAGCCGATCAAGTAGGTGTCTAGAAAAGTGTTAACGGGGTTACGCCTCTGGGAAAACGAGGTTTACTTTAATTAGGTCCGTGCGAAAGCACGGGGAACCTGCCTCAAGTACCGACACTAATCTGGCTGAAATATTGACGAAATTGTAGGGTGTAATTAATCCCGGCTAATCTTACCTTTTAGGGTTTGGAGGAAGATTTGATAAAAACAGTGGGAGACATCCTGATTAGATAAGATAATAACCAATCTAATCTTGCAAGTGCATACGCTAAAGTGTTTTTCTTCTCTCTCTCTCCAGGTAGCAACCATGTCAGGCCATAATCAAGATAATAATATGGATGTATTGACTGAACCCGCTTATTATACTGAGCAGGGAAACGTTGGACCCGTTCTTTCTTATAAAAGTTATAAGACTGAACAGGGAATAGGAGAATATCTGGATTCTCAAGCCACCCAAAAGAACATGCATGCTGATGCATCTTCTTCGGGTGTGTTAGTTATTGAGAACTGTTTCTCAGTTCACCCTACGTCCTGGGTATTAGATACCGGATCAGGATCCCACATATGTAAATTGTTACATGGGCTACGTAAAGGTAGAGAACTGGGAAAAGGTGATCATTCCGTTCAAGTAGGGAATGGTGCAAGTATTGCAGCCAAAGCAGTTGGTGAATATCACCTAGTATTACCAAGTCGTAATACACTGATTCTGAATGAGTGCTATTATATACCGAACATGATGTGCAACATTATATTAGTTTCTTTATTAAGTAAAGAAGGATATAATTTTGTAATACAGGATAATGTTATGAACAGCTTCCTAAATCAAAAGTTGATTGCATCAGGCTCGTTAAATAATGGCATATTCATTCTCAATCAAAATACAGTCCTCAATATACAAAACACACACAAGAGAAAAAGTTCAGAAATGAACGAATCTTACTTGTGGCATTGTAGATTTGGTCATATCAATGCGACACGACTGGCTAAGTTACATAAGGATGGATATTTGAATCCGTTCGAATTATCATCTTATGATACTTTCCATTCATGTCTCAGAGGAAAAATGACCAAAGCTCCGTTTAGTGGACACGGAGAAAGAGTTACAGAACTCTTAGGACTGGTACATAGTGATGTATGCGGTCCCATGTCTACGCATGCCAGGAACGGTTCTTCCTACTTTATTACATTCACTGACGATCTCTCTAGATACGGACATGTATTCCTGATAAAACACAAGTCTGAAGCTTTTGAGAAATTCAGAGAATATAAGCACGAAGTAGAGAACCAAATGGGCAAAAGTATTAAAATCCTTCGATCTGATCGAGGAGGAGAATACTTAAGCAATGAGTTCCTAGATTATCTAAAAGAGAATGGGATACTCTCTCAGCTTATTCCTCCTTATACACCACAGCACAACGGTGTATCGGAACGGAGGAATCACACCCTATTAGATATGGTGCGCTCTATGATGAGTACAGCTGAGTTACCTATTTCCTTCTGGGGGTATGCGCTGGAGACAGCCATATACCTATTGAATAGAGTTCCAACTAAATCTGTGCCTACCATTCCATATGAGATATGGAATGGGAAGAGACCATCTCTTAAAAGAGTTAAGATATGGGGTTGTTCGGCCTATGTTAAAAGGCAAAATCCGGACAAACTCGAGGCACGATCAGTTCTTTATAAGTTTGTAGGATATCCAAGCAATTCGTATGGATATCTATTCTACCACAGTGAACAACAAAAGGTGTTTGTTGCTCAACATGCCACCTTTTTAGAAAAGGAATTTCTTGCAAAAGAAATTAGTGGTAATGAGGTAGAGCTGGAAGAGATTCCAGCAACACAAACTACAACTGAAGATTTAGTCGAACCAGATGATTCAGTAGTACCCGACGAACCCCAGCCTCTCCGCCGATTTAGCAGGGTTTCTCATCCACCTGAGAGATACTACGGTTTTCTCTTTGATGGTGGAAGCGAGGATTGCATCATGGAAGATGATGACCCGACTAGTTTCGAGCAGGCCATCACGAGTGGGGACTCTGTGAAATGGCTGGATGCAATGCGATCTGAGATGGAATCCATGTACACCAACAAAATATGGACTTTGGAAAATACTCCTGAAGGGGTAAAACCTATTGGGAGCAAGTGGATCTTTAAAAGGAAATTTGGTGTAGATGGAAAAGTTGAGACTTTTAAAGCTAGACTTGTTGCAAAGGGTTTTCGTCAACGACCAGGTGTGGATTATGACGAAACCTTTTCTCCAGTGGCTATGTTTAAGTCCATCCGGATCTTACTTGCCATTGCTGCATACCATGACTACGAAATCTGGAAAATGGATGTTAAGACCGCCTTTCTAAACGGTGATTTAGAAGAGTGCGTGTACATGACTCAGCCAGAGGGCTTCGTAGTTAGTGGGAGCAGCGGAAAGGTGTGCAAGCTGCTTAAATCCATTTATGGATTAAAGCAAGCATCGCGGAGTTGGAACATCTGTTTTGATGTTGTAGTCAAAGAGTTTGACTTCATCAAAAATATAAATGAACCTTGTATCTATAAGAAGGTAGCAGAGAGTAAGGTTGTCTTCCTCGTATTGTACGTGGATGGCATGCTCTTGATAGGAAATGATATTCCTATGCTGCAATCAGTCAAGCTCTTTTATCACAAAGATTCTCAATGAAAGATCTAGGTGATGCCTCCTGTATATTGGGAATCATGATCTATAGAGATAGATCTAAGCGGATATTGGGATTGTCCCAATTCAGGTACATTGACACCATACTAAAGAGGTTTAGTATGGAAGAATCCAAGCGTGGAAACCAACCCACGATCTCTGGACTCACTCTCTCCAAAGAGATGTCTCCCAAGACTGATTTGGAGAGAGCTCGCATGCAAGGGATACCCTATGCTTCGGCAGTAGGCTCTATCATGTATGCGATGCTATGTACGAGACCCGATGTGGCATACTCATTAAGTGTAGTGAGTCGGTATCAAGCAGATCCTGGAGAGAGTCACTGGACAGCTGTGAAGAACATTCTCAAGTACTTGTGAAGGACTAAGGAGATGTTCTTGGTGTATGGTAACGGAGAACTCCGGGTGGAGTCCTTTACCGATTCCAGCTTCCAAAGTGATAAGGACGACTCTAAGTCGCACTCGGGATTTGTCTTTACCCTCAATGGAGGGACGGTATGTTGGAAGAGTTCCAAACATGATACCGTTGCAGACTCGATGATGAAGGCTGAATACATCGCTGCCAACGATGCTGCCAAAGAGGCTTTCTGGATAAAGAAGTTCATTAGTGAGCTTGGTGTGGTTCCATCCATTGAGCATCCAATACCTCTTTATTGCGATAACAATGGAGCTGTGGCTTTGGCTAAGGAACCCAGGTCCCATCAAAAGTCCAGACATATTCTGAGGCGGTATCACCTGATCAGGGAGATAGTTGATCGCCGGGAGATCGAGGTCAGGAGAGTAGATATGAAGGACAACATTGCGGATCCACTCACGAAGGCCATTCTCCAGATACAGTTTGAGAGATTATTCGGGATGCTAGGTATGAGATACTACAGCAGCTGGCCTTAGTGCAAGTGGGAGATTGTTAGTTATGTATATGCCCTAGAGGCCATTGTTGTACATATGATGTATATTATGATGGATGCTTGGATATATATAGAGAGGACTTTCTTGCTCTTCATGATAGTATGCTATTTGGTTTCACTTTATCTTAACATGTTGACTTGTATTGGTTTACTGTCTTTCTCTCACAAGTTGATAAAACCCTTAGGATCTGTACTCGACTACTGGGACTATGATGAGATCATACTAGTGGGGCCACAGTAGTCGATGAGTACATCCTATAACTGTTCCTAGTCGAGGGTATATCGAGACAGGGCATCGATACACCAGAGTAGACTAGCGTATACGCATCTTGACCCATATGATGGGTGATGGATGATCCCATATCCATCGGTGTTTGACGTCAAGGATGGTATATGGGTGCTCAGTGGTGACTGGGTACACTGGACGGATTCGCCAAGAACTCCCAGATGGTGATATACCACACGTCAGATGGCAGTTCTCCGGTGACACTGGTACAGGATAGTCTGTAGACCTGAGATCGTCATAGAGTCTAGTGTGATTCCTACTGTGCTTTGATTTCCACCTTACCATGTCCAAGAGGGAGTGAAAAACGGTGGCTTTTGGGTGCAGTCCCGAATCACATGGAGGCAATGAGCGATAGGAGGGGATTCGTCTCTCCCAGTATAGGGAGTTGATGTTGTGCTGTGTTCGATTGGCTATAACTGGAAGTCCCTGGCCAGGGCTGATATAGAGATTTACTGGTAAGTGTTACCGGTAGTTTCTCGACCTGTTATGAGCCTCACATCGACATGACTTATCGGTTACTGGGGTCTGACGTATACCACCCCTAGACTTGATATGCGACATATCAGACGAACAGACCGGACTGTACGGGAGTGTTACTGATTGGATTCACAGGAGAACCTACAGGCTAGCTTGTTGATCTTCTGATTGCTCAATACCTGGGTGGCTGTTACGTTTAGCTAACCGCTTGCAGCTTGTGGGTGATTGATATGATCATCACCTGCTACCGGCGTATTGACGATTCTTTAGAGTCCTACACAGAGGTTTCTTGGCTTAGGCAAAACGGAGTATAGGCATATATGTGATATGCGCAGGACCGAGGATAATGCGATATGAGATACCGTATTATATTCTCGTGATATTTAGATATGAATCAGGTCATCGGATCAAGTGTTGATTCGATGAATCGGTACATGATATATTAGTCGGTTATATTCGATATAGCCGGATCGTCGGATCAAGTGTTGATTCGATGATTTAATGTATAATAATATATATGATATATTGTATTACATTATCTAATATTGGCTCTCTTTATTATTTCATTTTCTCACCAGATAATACATTGATATATATGCGATATATATTAAATGTATTATTTTCTTTTGTTACAAATATATAATATATATGTGATATATATTATAGTAACATGATATGATTAATAATGAAACATGTTTAGTGATGATTAAATGAGGTTAGGGTTTGATTAGGGTTAGCTCCTTCTTGCACCATCTAGAAGCTTTCCTTTTGTCATGAAGAAGATATTATGATAGATATTTTCTTATGACTCATTTCTTAACCCATCCAAACCCTAGCCTTAGTTAACTCTCTACAAGGGTTATCCTTGTCATCATTAACCATGGTTGCATTATTATTGATATACTCTTATCATTATTCATCACAAAAGGATTATCTCATTATTCATCATCTTCTTCTCTCTTGAGTTTTTGAAATAGCTTACTAGATTTTCCTTCGGTGATGATTTCTTGTGAGAAATTGATATAAAAAGATAGCATAAATACTACTCCATCATCCTCATCTAATCTAGCCCATTAGATTAGGGTGTTCACCTCATTAGAGTGAGAGAGCTTGAGTTATAGCAACTTCGACGTAGATCATCGGAGAAACGGAACACTACAAGCTAGCATGGATCGTTCGAGTCGTGGAGACTCTCTTGAGTCCGGGAGATCATGGATCGCGATGAAGGGACTTTTACTCGGAGCTTATGAAGCGAAGGAGCGGACTACAAAGGTTGTAATCCCTCACAGTTAGTGGTAAAGATGTTTACTTGCATGTTAAACCCTAATAATCTAGCAAAGATCCCGGCTTTGGGTTGTTCGGCACGTCTAAAATTTTATTCGGGCATGTTTGATGCCTTATGAACCTTCACAAGAGTGCCTAGGAACCCTACACAAACTTCGTGTCCGAGTTGCTTCGGACGAAGCGGGAGCCCGTAAAAAGACTCATTGATGTGGTGCCCTTCCGACGAGAAGACCGGAGATCGGAGATGCCGCGAGGAGCTTGGGTTGGTGGCCAAAGACCGAAGGACACGGATCGATCGTTATAGCTTTTCTAACCCTTCTCTAGTTTGCTAGTTATTGGTTAATGGTTCGATCCGGGATTAAAGTCTGCGATAGCGCCGGTTTCAAGTTTTGTAAAAGTTTTCGTTTCCGCATTTTGGCCTCGGACAGACGGCCGGGACGCTACCGTAGACTTACAGAATCGTTACTAGAAACACCGACGAATAAACATGTAAATTACTTTACATACAAGTGAATGTGGAATACAACCTTTGTAGACCGGTCCTTCACTTCAAATGCTCCGTGTAGAAGCCCCTTCGCCGTGAGTAAGAATCTCCCGAACTCTTGAGAGGCTCCACAAGGTGAAAGTTGCAAACTTGCTCGAAATTTTCGAGGCCGAAGATGATCTACATCGAAGAGACTCTAGCTCATGCTACCTCTTCACTAAATTAGGGTTCAGTGAAGCAAACACCCTAAACTAAATGGCTAATAGTAGAGGATGGTGAAGTAGGACATGGGCTCTCTTTAGATTTATTTTTCTCATAATATTTCTTCACATCTCAAAACCCTAGAAAGCTTTTTGAGCTCATGAAGAAGATGAAGAATGAAGAAGAGAGAATGAACTCATGAGGTTAGAAATGCAACCAAGGGTGAGTTAGTATCATACACTAACTAATCTAGGGAGTTAACCATGGTGTAAGGTTAATGGTTAGATTAATAAATATCTTAAGAAAAACAAAACAAGAGGATTTAGTCAATGGTTCTACTAGCTTCTTCTAAGCTCAACCATGACTAATTCCAAATCATTATGAATTACTTAAAACAAATAAAACCCTAAAATTAACCTAGCATGGTGTGAGTCCCATACATATATGTTGCATGTGTAACTTAACATGACACAACAATATATATCACATATATATTTTGTGCAAAAAGAAAACAATATATTTAACATATATCACATATATATCAATGTATCATAAGTGAGAAAAAATGAATGCTTAAGTGAGCTAATATTAGTTAATGTAATTTAATATATCAAATATATAATTCTACATTAAATTATTAAATCAACACTTGATTTAATAATCCGGCTATGTCTCATATAACCGACTAATATCAACAGTAACAACTTATCAAATCAATACTTGATCCGACAACTTGGCTATACCACATATAACCTACGAATGTCACATATCGCGAGAATAGAATACGGTATAACATACACGTATTAATCTTGGTCCCGCACATATCACATATGTGCTCTTACTCCGTTTCGCATGAACCAGGAAACCTCTGTGTAGGACTCTAAAGACTCATCAATACGCCGACAGTAGGTGATGATCATATCAAACACCCATAAGCCGCAAGCGGTCTGCTAAACGTAACGGCCACCCGGGTATTGAGCGATCAGAAGATCAACAAGCAAGCCTGCTCGTACTCCTGCGAATCCAATCAGTAACACTATCGTACATTCCGGTCTTTTTGTCTAATATATCGCATATCACAGCCTGGGGGTGGTATAACGTCAGACCCCAATAGCCTGATAAGTCATGCCGATGCAAGGTCCATAACGGTTCAAGAAACTACTGATAACACTTACCAGTAAATCTCAACAACCCTGGCCAGGGATTTCCTGTTATGGCCAATCGAGCATAGCGCAACATCAACTCCCAATACCGGAAGAGAAGAAACCCCTCCTATCGCTCATTGCCTCCATATGACTCGGGATTGTATCCAAAAACCATCTTTTTGCATGATCTCTTGACCGTGGTATGGTGGAAATCAAAACACAATGGGAATCACACAAGACTCTATGACGATCTCGGGTCTACAGACTAACCTGTACCAGTGTCACCAGAGAACTGCTATCCGACGATATGTATAATACCATCTAGGAGTTCTCGGCGAGTCTGTTCAGTGTACCCAGTTTCCACTAAGCATCCGTATACCTTCTCTGATGTCAAACACTAATGGATGTGGGATCATCCATTAGCCCATCATATGGGTCAAGAAGTGCATACGCTGGTCTACTCTGGAGTATCGATGCCATGTCTCGATACTCCCACGACTAGGAACAGTTATAGGGTGTATTTGTGGACTATCCTTGGCCCCACTTGTATGATCTCCATCATAGTCCTGGTAGTCAAGTACACATCCTAAGGGCTTTATCAACATGTGAGAGCAAGACATCATCACTTATACAAGTCAACATATTAAGACAAAGAGCAACCAGATAGTATACTATCATATCGAGCAAGAAAGTCCTCCCTATATATGTCCAAGCATCCACTACAATATACATCCCATGTACAGTAATGGTCTCTAGGGCATACATATAATTAACAAAAGGATAATGGATTATATTGAAGAAACCCTAGTTCTTCCAAGAAACCCTAATCCGCATTCATCACCATCAATCTAGCGTTAAGCTTTCAATAGAAAAGATGAGTCACCTTTATTCGTCATCCATGGCTACTAAATCCGATCGAATCTTACAAGCCTTCTTCATATTTTCTAAATAATTAGATCTTGATATTTTCTTGATTTCCTTTCTTGAAAACAATTTCTTGAATTTCTTGAAATTATTAAATTCAACCAAATCTTAAACAATTTCTTGAATTTCTTTACTAGTTCTTTCAACTCAACTAAAGCTAGAATTTACGAATTCCTCGAATCTTAGAGGATGACCCGTGCTCACTAACGCTCGCTACACGCGATACCGTTATTGATTGCGGTTACTAAACTACAAACCTTTACTTATTCTTTTTGAGCAAATCAAATGGCGCCGTTGCCGGGGATACGTGCGTAATTTGTTCTTTCTTGCTATTTGGGTTGAAGTATTATTATTCCATTAAAATTTAAATCAAGAACGTATCGTGTGCTTAACGATTAGTGTATGAATTTTGCAAGGAAATCTGGAATTATTATAGCAGGTAGATAAATATTCAGATCATTTCATCGAGACTAGAGGAGCAAGGGGAGCATCAGAAAAAAGTTTTGTTCAAAGAATAGTCCATTTGACCGTGGAACTACGGCAAGAAGCTGGAATTGGCCGCGGAACCGCGGCATCTTGGACGAATAGGTCTTGAAAGCTCTCTGGTATATTTTCTATCTTCTCTTCTCTAAAAAGTCCAATAACAATTTTTCTGCAGGATTCTTTGCAAAAATTCGCCGCTTAAAAAAATTCTTGTTGCATGTTTTGATATTGGTTGTTTTTGCATATTGTAATATGGAAAATTAAGGGGCAAAGACCAAATTCAGATTATGTGGGGATTTCATTACCCTTCTTAAGCCCCACAAATCACAAAACTAGCATCCGCATCACCCTTCATTAATTAAAAAATATCTAGACCAAGACTCTAAGGACTGTCGCGCTCAATTAGGACAGAGGAAGGTCGTGGGTAATCTACTGCTTATCTGCATTTCTTTAGTGGTGTCTAGGAAAGTATGTCTAAGGCAAGTGGTTACTTAATTAGACCCGCTAGTTACATAGTGGATACCTCCCACTTACCTGGCACTTACCTGGCCACAAGAGGGATAAAGAGGTAGTAGAGGATTGATCCTGCGATTTGTCTTTTGGAAGTCTAGGAGCGGTCTAGTGACTTGACCTAGGTGACCGTAGATCTAGGGTTGATTGTGCATTTTTGTGATTTGTCTAAATCCGTCTTTATTTCGAAACAATCCTTTCTTTTCTTTTAATTTACACATACGCTGCCATTTGCGCTAAACCCGCTTAGTGCATGCTCGGCTGGACACGGGATTCTAGTGTCCGTCTTGTCCGCGTTTCTTCTATCGACTCCGAAGTCGGTATTTCTTCATCTTCTTTTTCCTCACCACCCAAAACATCCATCGAGATGGAAGTTCTCCATCGAATTTTAATAACACCACTCTGCCACCACCCGCAGGTGAGCGGAATCTACCGCGTATATCTCTCCAAGAGAGATATTACTCTATACGTGGTCCTCTTTCTACTTGTCTTTCTATTCCACCAGCCAATGGGGATAATCGAAATCAAACCACACTTTATCAATCTTTTGCCTAAATTTCACGGTTTAGAGTCTGAAGACTCATACGTTTTTATCACCAAATTCGAAAACGTATGTGCTATGATGGGCACTTCACAACTTTCTGTGGATGCTATGCATTTACGTCTTCTTCCATTTACTTTGTGCGATTTAGCCGAAAAGTGGCTTTATAACACACCCGCACACTCTATTTCCAATTGGGATGAATTCGTTATAGCATTCCTTAAGAAATTTTATCTCAATCATAAGATCGCCCGTGTTAGGAGTGAAATCAACCAGTTTTCCCAGCTTCCCAATGAACCATTTTGGAAATGCTTTGAACGGTTCAAGGATCTGCTTGTCCAATGTCCTCACATGGAATCCATAGATGGGATCTGTACCGAATTATATATGAGGGCATTAATCTAACGACAAAACAGATGCTTGAAACCATGTGTCAAGGCAATTCATGTCTAAAGACGATGGTGAAGCTTCAAAATTCTTGGAAGATTTTGCTGAAAACGCTTTGCAATGGGAAAGCGTTAGTCCATCATCTAGGGATGGTATCCATCAACTTGATGTTTCCATTGCCGTAAAAGCCGAAATGGCAGCAATGCAAAAGAAACTTGAAGCTATGGAAAACAAATTTTTATTAGCCTCCTAAACCAGGTGACGCTCCCTAAAACCGTGTGTGGATACTGTTCCGATCCATCACATCTGACGGAAGAATGTCCTTTGAATTCTTCGTTTCAAGGTCAAGAACACACTAATTCTACTTTTCAGCAGTGACCTAGAAACGATTCTTATTCTTCCACATATAATCAGGGTTGGAGGAATCACCCTAATTTTTCTTGGAACCAACACCAAACTCAAAATACAGTTCCAATCCAAAATAACTTTCAAAGGGTTCCTCCACAGCAATAGCATCCACCACAAAATCAGCACCCCTTTCAACCACAAACTTTTCAAAATCCTGCCAACAATTCTGCACCTTATAATAATTCTTTCCAAACGGTCGGTACCAAAAACTCCTCTTCACTCGAACGAACCTTGGATTTGTTTATGAAACATTCCATGCAAATGTCGGCTGATATAAGGTCTTCTATCGATACCATAAAGAAGGAATCCGTCTCACACGGTGAGAGTATAAAATCGATAGAAGCACAAATTGCACAATTAAATGCCGCAATGAGTGTTAGAGAGAAAGGGAAACTTCCATCTCAACCCTTACCGAATCCTGGCCACTCACAATATCATAATGTGAATACCATCACCACGTTGAGATTTGGAAAAGTACTGAATAACTAAGTCAGTGAACAGGTTGATAATGATGAATCAATCAATGACACCCCGGCTTCCACTTCCACTTCTGACCCTATTTTATCTAGTCCATCTTCTTCCGAGCCTATTCTCCGTTTTCCTCTAGGCTCGAACCCTCCGCCCACTTTATTGAGTCAACCTGAAACGATCTCCACTCCAATTCTGGGATCCGTTCTACCCACACGAACTTCTCTACAAATGTTGGACCTAACTATTATCGATAAAGCTCCTTATCTAAATAGGTTGAGGGCCAACAAACCTAATGCATAAATGGAGAAGATTATGGAAATGTTTAAACAGGTTAACATAAATATCCCTCTCCTAGATACTATCCAACAAGTTTCGACTTATGCGAAAATTCTTAAGGACTTGTGTACTAGGAAGAGAAGAACTCAAGTGCCGAAAAAAGTGTTCATGACGAGTAATGTTAGCACAGTTTTTACCCAGCAATTACCAAAGAAACGTAAGGACCCTGGCTGTCCTACAATCTCTATTTCTATTGAGGATAAGAATATCAACCGTGCTCTACTCGACCTTGGCGCTAGTGTTAACCTGCTTCCTTACTCTGTCTACGAGCAGTTAGGTATTGGAGAGTTGAAATCTGCCCACTGCACTCTCCAGATGGCAGATCGATTTATCACCAAACCTAGGGGTGAGCTTGAGGATGCGTTGATAAAAGTTGGGGAATTTATATTCCCTGTGGACTTTATTGTTTTAGATACACAACCTGTAGCGAACCTACAGAACCAAATTCCGGTGATTCTCGGTCGACCCTTCTTAGCTACTTCCAATGCTGTTATTAATTATCGTAACGGTTCTATGAACTTATCCTTTGGAAAAATGATAATTGAGCTTAACATTTACAAACTAGGAAGTGAACCATCTGAACCTTCTGCTTATTTACTTGATGTCTGTTCTGTCCACGAGATAACTCCCGAAAGCTGCGAGGTTGATGAACTTTGCTATAATGATCTCGACGACATTAGTACATCATTGTTTGATCTAGCACATGATTATAGTAAGGACATCTTTGACGAGTCCACCCTCGAGTTTGAACTTTTTGACTCATCATAAAAATCAGTAGCACTTTCCGAGTCAATATACTATGCAGGTTATGAACTTCTTAGGGAATCCAAATATCATTCCCTTACCCCACCTTCTATTGTTTCTTCGCCGACATTAGATCTCAAACTGTTACCTTCTCATCTTAAATATGCATATTTAGGTGAGATTGAGTCTTTGCCCATGATCATATGTAGGATTGTTCGGCACGACAGCAAGGTTTCGGGAGTCATCAACCATGCCATTTTCAAAAATTTGCCGTACAAAACAATCCTAACCCTAGAATCTTTACTAAAGATTTAGACAATACAATGTGTAAACTACTTTACAACTAAGTGATTAAGGATTACAACCTTTGTAGTCCGGTCCTTCACTTCTTTAGCTCCTTGTAGTAGTCCCTTCGCTCCAAGTTGTGATCTTGCGGACTCTCGAACGGCTCCACAAGAAGAAAGATGCATGCTTGCTTGAAGTCTTCCAAGCCGAAGATGATCTATGTTGAGGAGTCACAAACCCAAGCCACCCTCTTCACTAATGTGGGATTAGTGAAGCTAACACCCTATACTAAAGTGCTAATCTAGTAGAGGATGATGAAGTAGGATTTTTGCTCACTTTAGAATTACTTTTCTCACTTGTTTTTAAGCTTCTCTCAAAACCTAGAGAGCTCTCTTGAGCTTTGAGGAAGAAGAAGCAAATAATAGATGTGAGAGAGAATGGTAACCATGGGTGAGAAAATATCTAATATATCTCATGTAAAGACTTAACCATGAGTTTAGATAATGGTTGGGTTAACAAATATCTAGTATAAGACAAAACTAGTGGACTAAGTCAATGGGTTTCCAAGCTTCATGAAACTTCATGCCATGTGACAAATTTCCAACTAATAATTGTTTTATTCTAAATAAATAAACCCTTCATTATCATTACCATGGTGTAGGTCTTATACACCCATGTTGCATGTATCATCAACCATGACACATAAATAAAACACAATTAATATATATCGCATATATATCAAGTGTGCACATATGAGAAAAAGAAATGCTTAAGTGAGCTAATATTAGTTAATGTAAATTAATATATCATATATATAATTATACATTAAATCATTAAATCAACACTTGATTTAATAATCCAGTTATATCTCATAAGACCGACTAATATAATTTGTATCAACTTATCGAACCAACACTTGATTCGATAACCCGGCTATCTCTCATATAACCGACCGATACTGTATCGACTTATCGAATCAACACTTGATTCGATAACCCGGCTATATCTCATATAACCGATCAATACTTTATATCGCGAGAATAGAATACGGTATCATATACTCGTATTAATCTCGGTCCCGCACATATCACATATGTGCTCCTACTTCGTTTTGGCTGAGCCAGTGAAACCTCTATGCAGGACTCTAAAGACTCGTCAATACGCCAGCAGTAGGTGATGATCACATCAAGCACCCACAAACCATCAACGGTACTAGCTGGACGTAACGGCTACCCGTGTATTGAACGATCAGAGGATCAGCAAGCTAGCCCGCTCCAACTCCTGCAAAAGCCTGTCAGTAACACTACCGTACAGTCCGGTCTCTTCATCTGATATGTCGCATATCTAGTCCAGGGGTGGTAAACGTCAGACCCCAATAACCGATAAGTCGTGCCGATGTGAGGCTCATAACGGGTCGAGAAACTACTGATAACACTTATCAGTAAATCTCCGTAGCATCCCTGGCCAGGGACTTGTCGTTATGGCCAATCGAGCACAGCGCAACATCAACCCCCAATACCGGGAGAGATGAATCCCCTCTTATCGCTCATTGCCTTCATGTGATTCAGGACTGTACCCAAAAGCCACCGTTTTGCACATTCTGTTGAACATAGTAAAGTGGAAATCAAAGCACAACGGGAATCACACAAGACTCTATAACGATCTCAGGTCTACTGACTAACCTGTACCAGTGTCACCAGAGAACTGTTGTCTGACGATAGGTATAATACCAACTAGGAGTTCTCGGCGAGTCCATTCAGTGTACCCAGTCTCCACTGAGCACCCGTATACCATCTTTGATGTCAAACACCAATGGATGTAGGATCATCCATCGCCCATCATATGGGTCAAGATGCGTATATGCTAGTCTACTCCGGAATATCGATGCCTTGTCTCGATATACCCTCGACTAGGAACAATTTTAGGGTGTACTTGTGGACTACCCTTGGCCCCACTAGTATGATCTCCATCATAGTCCTGGTAGTCAAGTACACAACCTAAGGCCTTTATCAACATGTGAGAGCAAGACGGCATCGCATATACAAGTCAACATGTTAAGATAAAGAGCAACCGGACAACATACTATCATGTCGAGCAAGAAAGTCCTCTCTATATATATCCAAGCATCCACTATAATATACATCACATGTATAATAATGGCCTCTAGGGCATACATATAACTAACATCATATCCGCTTCTCTAGCTTTAGAGCAAGAGAACGCTCTTTTGATGGTCTTGAGATCAAATCGGCAAGCATTTGGTTGGACAATGGCAGACATCAAAGGGATTAGTCGCTTAATTGTTGAACATCATATACATTTGATGGATGAAGCCAAACCAACCCGAGAGCCATAAAGACGGTTAAATCCCGTCATGAAGGAGGCGGTAAAGAAAGAAATCGTCAAGTGTCTTGATAGTGGTATAATTTACCCAATCTCTGATAGCCAATGGGTAAGTCCTATTCATGTGGTCCCAAAAAATCTGGCATCACTGTCATAACTAATGAGGCTAATGAGTTAATCCAAACACGCACCCAAACTGGGTGGCGTGTATGTATTGATTATAGAAAACTCAATGCCGCAACGAAGAAAGATCACTTCCCTCTACCTTTCATTGACCTGATGTTGAAACAATTAGCTGGGCATGAATATTATTGTTTCATGAACGGATACTCTGGCTATAACCAGGTCCCTATCACCGAAAATGATCAAGATAAAACAACATTTACTTGTCCTTTCAGTACCTTTGCTTATAGACGCATGCCCTTTGGGTTATGCAATGCTCCCGCTACATTTCAGCGGTGTATGGTGGGGATATTCTCAGACATGGTCGAGAATTTTCTGGAGATTTTCATGGGCGATTTCTCTATATTTGGGGACTCATTTGAGGATTGCCTACATCATCTTGACGTAGTTCTTACCCGCTGTAAGGATAAGAACTTAATTTTAAATTGGGAAAAATGCCATTTCATGGTCTAAGAAGGTATCGTGCTTGGACATTTCATTTCATGAAAAGGCATTGAGGTAGACAGAGCTAAAATAGATGTCATCCATAACCTTCCTCATTCCAAATGCGTTAAAGATATACGATCTTTCCTTGGTCATGCAGAATTTTATAGGAGATTCATTAAGGATTTTAGCAAAATTGCTAGACCTTTAACTCTTCTCTTGGCCAAAGATACAACATTTCACTTCGATTCGGATTGTGAGGTTGCTTTTGAATCACTTAAAAGATCTCTCACTATAGCCCACGTTCTATCATCTCCTGATTGGAACCATCCGTTTGAGCTTATGTGTGATGCATCAAATTTTGCTGTTGGTGCAATCCTAAGACATCACATTGATAAGATACCGATTGCAATTTATTATGCAAGTAAGACCTTGAATGATGCCCAAATTAATTATACAACCACCGAGAAAGAACTCTTGGCAGTTGTATTTGCATTAGAAAAATTCAGGCCTTACTTGATTGGCTCACCGATTGTGGTTTACACCGATTACTCCACCCTAAAACATCTTTTATTTAAGAAGAATGCTAAGGCCAGGTTAATACGTTGGATCCTGTTATTACAAGAATTTGATATTGTCATACGAGATAAGAAAGGATATGAAAACGTAGTAGCCGACCATCTTTCACGCATCTCTTCTTCACCTACTGTGACCTTACCAATAAACGACTCTTTTCCTAACAAACAGCTCTTGAACGTATCCTGCGAACCTTGGTTCGTGGATATTATGAATTATCTAGCAACAGAACTTATTCCCAGTGAATGGTCTAAACAAAACAATCATCGATTTCTATCCCGATTAAAGCATTTTTACTGGGATGAACCTTATTTGATTAAGTATTGTCCTGACCAAATCATTCGCAGATGTGTCCCTAATAATGAATTCAAGAGTGTTTTGTCTTTCTGTCATGATCAGGCATGTTGCGGTCACTTTGGTCCACGTAAAATGGTGGAGAAAGTTTTGCAATGTGGTTTTTACTGGCCTACATTATTCAAAGATGCATTTGATCATTGCAAAACTTGTCCATGGTGTCAACACACGGGTCGGATTTCTCGAAAAAATGAGATGCCACTCCAACCTATCTTGGTTGTGGAAAATTTTGACGTTTGGGGTATTGATTTTATGGGCCATTTTCCCAACTCTTTAGGGAATTTATATATCTTGTTAGCGGTTGATTACGTCGCAAAATAGGTGGAAACAATACCATGTCGCACTAATGACAACAAGGTTGTTATTAAGTTCCTTAAAGAAAATATCTTTTCGCGATTTGGACACCCTCGCGCTATAATTAGCGACAATGGGACGCATTTCTGTAATCAGTCTTTCAAGAGTTTGATGCGGAAATATTCAATCAACCATAAACTTTCTACGCCCTATCATCCCCAAACGAGCGGGCAGGCTGAGATTTCCAATAGGCAAATCAAATAAATTTTGAAGAAAACAGTTTCTAAAAACCGGAAAGATTGGTCAACCAAATTGACGGATGCTCTTTGGGCATTTCGTACTGCTTATAAGACTGATCTTGGTATGTCTCCTTACCGTCTAGTGTTTGGAAAGGCTTGCCACCTTCCTGTTGAGATCGAACATAAAGCAATGTAGGACATTAAAGAACATAACCTCGATTTAAATCAAGCCTGCAACTTTCGGAAGCTGCAATTAAATGAGCTAAGCAAACTCCGCGATGAAGCTTACGATAATGCGGTTATAGTAAAGAACCGGACTAAGGTATTTCACGATAAAAATATTTTGAGAAAAACTTTTATCCCAGGACAACAAATCCTTCTTTACGATTCTCCTCTCCATCTTCATTAAGCTAAAATCTCGTTGGAAAGGACCATTTGTGGTGCGGTATGTATACCCGCATGGGGCAGTTGAAGTTGAAAATGTTAGTTGTATGTATGCCCTAGAGGCCAGTATTGTACAGATTATGTATATTATATTGGATGCTTGGACATATATAGAGATGACTTTCTTGCTCGACATGATAGTATGCTATCTGGTTACTCTTTATCTTAACATGTACACTAGTCTCTTTATACTGTCTTATAGTTACATGTTGGTAAAGCCCTTAGGATTTGTACTTGACTACCTGGACTATGATGCAGATCATACTAGTGGGGACATGGTAGTCCATAAGTACATCCTTCAAGGTCCCTAGTCGTGGGTGTATCGAGACGGGGCATCGATATACCAGAGTAGACTAGCGTATACGCTTCTCGACCCATGTGATGGGCGATGGATGATCCCATATCCATTGGTGTTTGACATCAGAGATGGTATACGGGTGCTCAGTGGAGACTGGGTACACTGGACGGACTCGCCGAGAACTCCCAGATGGTATTATACCTCACGTCAGATGGCAGTTCTCAGGTGACACTTGTACAGGTTAGTCTGTAGACCCGAGATCGTCATGGAGTCTTGTGTGATTCCCACTGTGCTTTGATCTCCACCTTACCACGTCCATGAGGGCGTGCAAAACGGTGGTCTTTGGGTACAGTCCCGAGTCACATGGAGGCAATGAGCGATAGGAGGGGTTTCGTCTCTCCCGGTATTGGGGGTTGATGTTGCGCAGTGCTCGATTGGCCGTAACAGGGAAGTCCCTGGCCAGGGCTGATCAGAGATTTGCTGGTAAGTGTTACCAGTAGTTTCTCGACCCGTTACGAGCCTCACATCGGCACGACTTATCGGGTTATTGGGGTCTGACGTTTACCACCCCTAGATTTGATATGCGACATATCAGACGAAGAGACCGGACTGTACGGTAAGTGTTACTGGTCGGATTCGCAGGAGTGTGAGCGGGCTAGCTCGTCGATCTTCTGATCGCTCAATACCCGGGTGGCCGTTACGTTTAGCAGACCGCTTGCGGCTTGTGGGTGCTTGATATGATCATCATCTGCTACCGGCGTATTGACGAGTCTTTAGAGTCCTACACAGAGGTTTCCTGGCTTAAGCGAAACGAAATAGGAGCGCATATGAGATATGTGCAGGACCGAGAATAATGCGTGTATGTGATACCGCATTTCATTCTCGCGATATATGTTTCGAATGGTTATATTCGATATGACCTAGTTATCGAATCATTGATTCGATAAATCGATGCATTGAATACTAGTCGGTTATGTGCGACATGACCGGATCATTGAATCAAGTGTTGATTTAATGATTTAATGTATAATTATATTACTTTGCATTAACTAGTATTGGTTCACTTTAAACGGATTTTTCTCACTTGATGCACATTGTATATGTGATATGCTTTCGTGCACTTTTTTGTATCATGTTTGATGATACTTGATCATTAAGTTAAGTGTATAGAATTAATCCATGGTTAATTTGATAATTAGGGTTTTGCATATTCATTTATTTATTTATTTGTTTATTTATTTATTTGAAATGGATTATGATGAGAATGGTGGCTCTTTTTGTTTTAAGTTGAAGCTTCATGAAGCTTTGACTTTTGTAACCATCCTTATCTTCATGCTTAACCCTAACCCTCTAAAGTGACCATGGTTTATTCTCTACACTTAACCCTAGTTTAGTTATGATAAGTATTTGATTTTCTATTTTCTTTTTATCATAACTTATCATAACTAGCTCATTTTCTTCTTCTTCTTCAAGCTTGCTACAACAATGGCAACTTGAGATCTAGTGAGATAAATCCAATTCTAAAGTGAACCCACCTCCTATTTCTTCACCCTCTACCTCTTGCCAAGTTGTTTTGGGTGTTTACTTCACAAGTTTCACAAGTTTGTGAAGTCGGAGCTTGAGTTTGTGCAACCTCGACGTAGATCGTCTTTGACACAAAGCCGACGACCTATTCCGCTTGTTTTCCCGATGAAGCCGATGATCGAGTCGAGGATTCATGATGGACAGCGAGGACATGACTACGTGGAGCTAAGGAGGTGGAAATCCGGATCTACAAAGGTTGTAGCATCTCGACTTTAGTTAAATAGTTAACTAGTTTTCCGTTTCGCCTAAACATCTAGTTTAAGATCCGTAGTCTAGGGTTTCTCGGCACCAAAAATTTTAAATTGGCATGTTCGATGCCTTGTGAGACCACTATAGGGTGCCTAGGAACATTTCACTGGTATCAGAGCCTGGCTAGAGCCTTAGGCGAAGTCTAGACGGAGTTTGAAGTCCGGACGAACCCGAAACCCCGATGCCCAAGAGCTCTCTGGACATTTTTTGAAATCTGGGAATTTTTGATATTAAAAATGCTTAAAAAATTCACCAAAGAATTCTAAGAATTACTGTGTAAAACGTTTCCCATGAACAGTTCAATGAGCCACGGAAACGCGGCAGAAGCATGGCTTCTGCCGCTGTTCCGCGGTCAGATAGTGACGTCAGCCATGTTTGACTGCACAGTAATACCTGATAAATTCTGGTGAGTTTTCTGGGTATTTTTAAATTGATTTAAGGGTTGAGTACTCTGGGGTTATATTGGGAATCGACGATTCGATCGGAATATCAAACTTTGTCTAAGTGTTTTTCCAGATAACTGTAGAATATGTTAAAGAGTTCGACCGGATATAAATACCCAGGTTTTCCCCTGCCGGAATAATTCCAAGTGTTGGATTTTTCTGTGGTTAAAAGACGTTCTGAGTAGTGCAAGTAACGCGATGGTCCCTCTAGAAGACAACAAACCTTAACTCGATTATGTGACCGTCTTGAACTGCCCTTTGAACCTTCGGGTTTGGGGGAGTACGGCGTGCCACATGTGAGGCGCTGGCTTGACCCTTCTACGGCTGGACCGTTGGTATTGAGGTATGAAGTGAATGTCTTTGAACCTATTTCATGTGTTGATCGGTGTCGGGAAAACTTGGGTGTTCGAATGTTCGATCGAAAAGTTTGATATATTCTATTTATCCGGAATTGGATACAATAATTGGAATTCACAAACAGTTATGAGATAACTGGATAAATGTTATAAATCTAGCAGTTTAGTCCCATACGATATTGAAAAGAGTTTTCGATAATGAGACTAAAATGCGGGGTTTGTAACTGTTAGGCATGTGATGTCTAAAGAGGTTGCGGATTCCAATTGTTGTAGTTTTACACTTTCTTTTCTGTGACCGTAAGTGTAGTATGTTCATATCGCCGGTTTCGTTGCTATACGTCAACGACAATTGGGGTATGCATACTTACTTACGTTGATGACATGTGATGTTATATTTTTCTGGATATGTTATATTGGATCGTCGTATTCGAATAGCCGGGGGTTTTTATGTGAGATGAGTGTTTTTCTTTTTCATTCATGTAAAAACTTGTATGTAATATTCTTTTATTCGGGGCACTTCCAGGTTGCGGGAGTTGTCACCCTTTGTATATTATTTACTTTTCTGCACTAGGATAGACCCAAGGAGGGGAGCACAAGTAACCGGGTTCTGGGATCCAGTGGGAGACCAACTCGAGGAGTCGAGTCCGGGTCTCCTAACCCTAGAATTGGCAGGGTTGCTTGCCGCTCTCGTAGGGGTCTAGGGGTGTGGGATTGGCTATTCATCACGACCGTGGAATCCGTGTTTTATACTGGCTCGTATTGAAAACACGGACGTCCTAGTATATCCAATATTTCATATGTTTATTCTGCTGCGATATCTGTGATGTGTTTCTGTGATGGATATAATATATAGTATATATGATATATTATATAGACGTTACTTATGTTTTACACCCGTGCTAGCCCTGTCCTGCTCTGTCGTTAGTTACCTAACCTAACGGTGCACGAGGGGACATCGAGGCGAATGCGGATGGCATAAGTGTACGTCATATCTATCTGTGATGTTTAGGTATTTAAATGATGGGACTTCATTAATGTGATTAATGAAAGATAAGAAACCTATGATGTTGTGGAATCGAATTTTAAAATAAAACTGGTAGCTACAGTTCTTGCTTTGCATAGAGGTATATGTGATATGCCCTGCACCTTATTCGATGAGGAAAGGACCGAGATCCCTTCACAGGGAGTGACTCCTTTAGCAATAACTGGCAGATGCTACACACTCGGTTTGTTTTTGACTGCTTCTATAGTTTCTGCTTTGCACAGTGATATATATGATATATCCCGCACCTCATTCGACGAGGAAAGGACCGAGATCCCTTCACCGGGAGTGACTCCTTTAGCAAAACTGGAAAAGCCTCAAAATCACTCCATTTTAAAACTTCATTTGATTCTACAACGATATCAAGTTCATTACGCTCATGGTTTTATGAAAACCTGCGTAGCCCTCCGTCATTTCAGATAAATCCTACTTAGTATTCGTGCTACGTTTGTTGACCTCCGTCAAGGCGTAGTGTTCGGTAGCTAACTAGTATTTGTCTGCTTATGCATATGATGCAGATTGGATTAGGGTAGTCGTACGACCTTGTTGACCTCCGTCAAGGGTCGTGCGGGTGGGTTTGATTCAATCAAGAAATGACGGGTTGAACTTGACTTGCACCCTGTGGTTTGTTGACCTCCGTCAAGGTCATAGGATGCTTGGGGCAAAATATTATCGGGAATTTCAAGTGTTGAAATTTGCAATGAGATTGCATACCTTCTATGAGATAGTTGGATCCCGATACCCACTGCGAGTAAGAGTTACTCCTGGGAGAGTTTTACACAGTGCAATTAGCCGATCAAGTAGGTGTCTAGAAAGGTGTTAACGAGGTTACGCCTCTGGGAAAACGAGGTTTACAGTAATTAGGTTCGTGCGAAAGCACGGGGGACCTCCCTCAAAGTACCGACACTGGCCTGGCTGAAAGATTGGCGAACTTGTAGTGTGTAATTAATCCCGGCTAGTCTTTCCTTTTAAGGTTTGGAGGAAGATTTGATAAAAAGCAGTGGGAGCCATCCTGATTAGATAAGATAATAACCAATCTGATCTTGCACGAGCATACGCTAAAGTGTTTTCTTCTCTCTCTCTCCAGGTAGCGACCATTTCATGCCTTAATAAAGATAATAATATGGATGTATTGACCGAACCCGCATGTTATACTGTGCTGGGGAACGTTGGTTCCGTTCTTTCTTATAAGAGTTATAGGAATGAACAGGATATAGGGGAATGCCAGGATTCCCATGCTACCCGGATGAAGAAAGTACATGTTGATGCATTTTCTTCGGGTGTGTTCGTTACTGAGAACTGTTTCTCCATTTGCTCTACGTCCTGGGTATTGGATACCGGGTCGGGATCCCATATATGTAATCAGTTACATGGGCTAAGGAAAGGTAGAGAACTTGGGGAAGGTGATAAAGACATTAGAGTTGGAAATGGTGCAATTGTTGCAGCTAAGACTGTCGGGGAATATCACCTTGTATTACCAACTGGTAATACATTGGTTCTGAACGAATGCTATTACATGCCGAACCTGATATGCAACATCATATCGGTTTCTTTGCTAACTAAAGAAGGATATAATTTTGTATTACAGGACAATGTTATGAACATTTTCCATAACCAAAAGTTGGTTGGATCAGGCACGTTATGCAATGGCATTTATGTTCTAAACCAATCAACAATTCTGAGTATAACAAACACACACAAGAGGAAGAGTTCAGAATTGAACGAATCCTTCTTGTGGCATTGTAGACTGGGTCACATCAATACGACACGACTAGCTAAGTTGCATAAGGATGGATATTTAAATCCGTTTGAATTTTCATCCTATGACACTTGCCAGTCATGTCTCAAAGGCAAGATGACCAAGACTCCGTTTACAGGACACGGGGAAAGAGTTACCGAACTCTTGGGACTTATACATAGTGATGTATGCGGTCCCATGTCTACACATGCCAGGGATGGTTCTTCATACTTCATTACATTCACTGACGATCTCTCTAGGTTCGGGTATGTGTTCATGATGAAACACAAATCGGAAGCTTTTGAGAAATTTAGGGAATATAAACAAGAAGTTGAGAACCAAACCGGAAAAAGTATTAAAATCCTACGATCTGATCGAGGAGGAGAATACTTGAGCATTGAATTCCTGGACTTCCTAAAAGAGAATGGGATTCTCTCTCAGCTAACTCCTCTATATACACCACAGCACAACGGTGTATCGGAGCGGAGAAACCGCACCCTATTAGATATGGTGCGCTCTATGATGAGTGTAGCTGAGTTGCCTATTTCCTTCTGGGGATATGCACTGGAAACAGCAGCATACCTACTGAACAGGGTTCCCACCAAATCTGTGCCTATCACACCATATGAGATATGGGAAGGGAAGAGACCATATCTTAATTTTATAAAGATATGGGGTTGCCCGGCCTATGTCAAAAGACAAAAACCGGACAAACTCGAGGCAAGATCTGTTTTGTGTAAGTTTGTTGGATATCCCAAACATTCGCGAGGGTATATCTTCTACCACAGTGAGGAACAAAGAGTATTTGTTGCTCAACATGCCACCTTTTTAGAAAAGGAATTTCTTGCAAAAGAAATTTGTGGCTCTGAGGTAGAACTGGAAGAGGTTCCAGCTGAACAAAACACAACAGAAGATTTAGTGGAACCAGAGCATTCAGTAGCTTCCGACGAACCTCAGCCTCTCCGCCGATCTGGCAGGGTTTCTCGTCCACCTGAGAGATACTACGGTTTTCTCATTGATGGTGGAAGCGAGGATTGCATCATGGAGGATGATGACCCAACTAGCTTCGAGCAGGCCATCACGAGTGCGGACTCAGTGAAATGGCTGGATGCTATGCGGTCCGAGATGGACTCCATGTACACCAACAAAGTATGGACTTTGGAAGTTGCTCCTGAAGGGGTAAAACCCATTGGGAGCAAGTGGATCTTCAAGAAGAAACTTGGTGTAGATGGGAAAGTGGAGACTTTCAAAGCTAGACTTGTAGCAAAGGGTTTTCGTCAAAGACCAGGTGTGGACTATGACGAAACCTTTTCTCCAGTGGCTATGCTTAAATCCATCCGAATCATGCTTGCCATTGCTGCCTTTCATGACTACGAAATCTGGCAAATGGATGTTAAGACCGCCTTTCTAAATGGTGATTTAGAAGAGTGCGTGTACATGACTCAGCCAGAGGGCTTCGTAGACAGTGGGAGCAGCGGGAAGGTGTGCAAGCTGCTTAAATCCATTTATGGATTAAAGCAAGCATCGCGGAGTTGGAACATCTGCTTTGACGTCGTTATCAAAGAGTTTGATTTCGTCAAAAATCCAGATGAACCTTGTATCTACAAGAAGGTGGCAGAGAGTAAGCTTGTCTTCCTCGTATTGTACGTGGACGACATACTCTTGATAGGAAATGATATTCCTATGCTGCAATCGGTCAAGCTCTTCTTATCACAAAGATTCTCAATGAAAGATCTTGGTGATGCCTCCTGCATATTGGGAATCAGGATCTATAGAGATAGATCCAAAAGGATATTGGGATTGTCCCAATCCAGGTACATTGACACCATACTAAAGAGGTTTAGTATGGAAGAGTCCAAGCGTGGGAATTTGCCCACGATCTCTGGAGTCACTCTCTCCAAAGAGATGTCTCCTAAGACTGATTTGGAGAGAGCTCGCATGCAAGGGATACCCTATGCTTCGGCAGTAGGCTCTATCATGTATGCGATGCTATGTACCAGACCCGATGTAGCATACTCACTAAGTGTAGTGAGCAGGTATCAAGCTGATCCTGGAGAGAGTCACTGGACAGCTGTGAAGAGCATTCTCAAGTACTTGCGAAGGACTAGAGATATGTTCTTGGTGTATGGTAACGGAGAACTCCAAGTGGAGTCCTTTACCGATTCCAGCTTCCAGAGTGATAAGGACGACTCTAAGTCGCAGTCGGGCTTTGTCTTTACCCTATACGGAGGGGCGGTTAGCTGGAAGAGTTCCAAGCAGGAAACCGTGGCAGACTCGACGATGGAGGCTGAATACATCGCTGCCAACGATGCTGCCGAAGAGGCTGTCTGGATCAAGAAATTCATTACTGAACTTGGAGTGGTTCCATCCATTGAGCATCCAATACCTTTGTATTGCGATAACAATGGAGCGATGGCTTTGGCCAAGGAACCCAGGTCCCATCAGCGATCTAGGCATATTCTGAGGCGGTATCACCTGATCCGGGAGATAGTTGATCGCCGGGAGATCGAGGTCAGGAGAGTTGACACGAAGAACAACACGGCGGATCCACTCACGAAGGCCATTCCCCAGATACAGTTTGAGAGACTCTTCGGGATGCTCGGTATGAGATACTACAGCAGCTGGCCCTAGTGCAAGTGGGAGATTGTTAGTTGTATGTATGCCCTAGAGGCCAGTATTGTACAGATTATGTATATTATATTGGATGCTTGGACATATATAGAGATGACTTTCTTGCTCGACATGATAGTATGCTATCTGGTTATTTTTTATCTTAACATGTACACTAGTCTCTTTATACTGTCTTATAGTTACATGTTGGTAAAGCCCTTAGGATTTGTACTTGACTACCTGGACTATGATGCAGATCATACTAGTGGGGACATGGTAGTCCATAAGTACATCCTTCAAGGTCCCTAGTCGTGGGTGTATCGAGACGGGGCATCGATATACCAGAGTAGACTAGCGTATACGCTTCTCGACCCATGTGATGGGCGATGGATGATCCCATATCCATTGGTGTTTGACATCAGAGATGGTATACGGGTGCTCAGTGGAGACTGGGTACACTGGACGGACTCGCCGAGAACTCCCAGATGGTATTATACCTCACGTCAGATGGCAGTTCTCAGGTGACACTTGTACAGGTTAGTCTGTAGACCCGAGATCGTCATGGAGTCTTGTGTGATTCCCACTGTGCTTTGATCTCCACCTTACCACGTCCATGAGGGCGTGCAAAACGGTGGTCTTTGGGTACAGTCCCGAGTCACATGGAGGCAATGAGCGATAGGAGGGGTTTCGTCTCTCCCGGTATTGGGGGTTGATGTTGCGCAGTGCTCGATTGGCCGTAACAGGGAAGTCCCTGGCCAGGGCTGATCAGAGATTTGCTGGTAAGTGTTACCAGTAGTTTCTCGACCCGTTACGAGCCTCACATCGGCACGACTTATCGGGTTATTGGGGTCTGACGTTTACCACCCCTAGATTTGATATGCGACATATCAGACGAAGAGACCGGACTGTACGGTAAGTGTTACTGGTCGGATTCGCAGGAGTGTGAGCGGGCTAGCTCGTCGATCTTCTGATCGCTCAATACCCGGGTGGCCGTTACGTTTAGCAGACCGCTTGCGGCTTGTGGGTGCTTGATATGATCATCATCTGCTACCGGCGTATTGACGAGTCTTTAGAGTCCTACACAGAGGTTTCCTGGCTCAAGCGAAACGAAATAGGAGCGCATATGAGATATGTGCAGGACCGAGAATAATGCGTGTATGTGATACCTCATTTCATTCTCGCGATATATGTTTCGAATGGTTATATTCGATATGACCTAGTTATCGAATCATTGATTCGATAAATCGATGCATTGAATACTAGTCGGTTATGTGCGACATGACCGGATCATTGAATCAAGTGTTGATTTAATGATTTAATGTATAATTATATTACTTTGCATTAACTAGTATTGGTTCACTTTAAACGGATTTTTCTCACTTGATGCACATTGTATATGTGATATGCTTTCGTGCACTTTTTTGTATCATGTTTGATGATACTTGATCATTAAGTTAAGTGTATAGAATTAATCCATGGTTAATTTGATAATTAGGGTTTTGCATATTCATTTATTTATTTATTTGTTTATTTATTTATTTGAAATGGATTATGATGAGAATGGTGGCTCTTTTTGTTTTAAGTTGAAGCTTCATGAAGCTTTGACTTTTGTAACCATCCTTATCTTCATGCTTAACCCTAACCCTCTAAAGTGACCATGGTTTATTCTCTACACTTAACCCTAGTTTAGTTATGATAAGTATTTGATTTTCTATTTTCTTTTTATCATAACTTATCATAACTAGCTCATTTTCTTCTTCTTCTTCAAGCTTGCTACAACAATGGCAACTTGAGATCTAGTGAGATAAATCCAATTCTAAAGTGAACCCACCTCCTATTTCTTCACCCTCTACCTCTTGCCAAGTTGTTTTGGGTGTTTACTTCACAAGTTTCACAAGTTTGTGAAGTCGGAGCTTGAGTTTGTGCAACCTCGACGTAGATCGTCTTTGACACAAAGCCGATGACCTATTCCGCTTGTTTTCCCGATGAAGCCGATGATCGAGTCGAGGATTCATGATGGACAGCGAGGACATGACCACGTGGAGCTAAGGAGGCGGAAATCCGGATCTACAAAGGTTGTAGCATCTCGACTTTAGTTAAATAGTTAACTAGTTTTCCGTTTCGCCTAAACATCTAGTTTAAGATCCGTAGTCTAGGGTTTCTCGGCACCAAAAATTTTAAATTGGCATGTTCGATGCCTTGTGAGACCACTATAGGGTGCCTAGGTACCTTTCAGAAAATATTAAAAACGGTTATATTTTTAAAGTGAATGGGCATAGATTAAAACCGTATCTTTCCACTGACCCCACGGAGGAGCTCCTGTTTTTACAGGAGCCGCTTTATCATAACTGAATTTCCTCCGCCTCACCTCCATGTCTCGATAATATTTTCTCATCATAAGAATGGAGGTGAGTTTAAAAAGGACTTAATTGAATATCCATATGTTTAAAAATAAGTTTGGGGGAGATTTTCACGTTCATTTATTCTTGTCCCCGTTAATAACTTTACCTCCCAAGTCTACAGGTTTTTGAGATTTAAAAGATGACAACAGTGAGGACACTGCTGTAAACAGGTTTGGGGAAGGTTTGTACTAATTTACGCATTACTTTGCATTACACTTTGCATAAGCACAAAATTTTCAAAAATTTTCTTTTATAATAAAAGATTAGAAAGTGAAAAATTACATTTAAAAGATTGGAAAAGTTTAAGAAAAACAAGAAAGTTATATTTTCTTAAGCGAAACTAGTAATAAGTAGTTATGAGCTGTTGTCCCAAGGGTTAGTAAGATAAAGGAAGTCACTAATCTAAGGATAAAAATAAGTCTGAAAAATAGTTCCTATTCTGGAAGCCAAACATCTGAATATTGATACCCTACTATACACACTTACACACGTCTTGAAACTCGGGATAGTAGAGGATACCTTGAAATACTCTTGTCTAAAAGCCAAAGTATGAAGAAAATAAATTTAAATGAAGCATAAAAGTATAAAATGGTGAAGAAAAATGAACGCTGGTTTTGTAATCACCAAGGTAGCATAAAAAATATAGCGAGGGTGCTTCATCACCTTGTTCCTTAGACCAACTGGTTTGGGAGTCACTGCTAAGCCTTAGGTGTAGCAAGACGAGGAAATTGCTAATTACGCTTAATATGTGAGCACATTTAGTAATCGATCGGTTAGTATCTCAAGAAATATTAACGGTCGCATGAAAAATGTGCGAGCAATTCTATCTAAAATATTCACCGACTAAAAAGTACTGAGATAGATGGACAAGAGTATGATAGCTTGAATTAAATTCTCCGAGTGTAGGGATGTCTTTTACACACACGTAGGGGTATATGATCCGTGTTTGGAGGAAAGGTAGGGATGAAGAATAAAGGCGATGTTTTATTAAGGGATGATATGATTTCTAATATCTTTTCATGGCTATTAAGATAGAGCTCATGACAACCGAAAAGCCAGTTTAGTTGAAAACTCTGATTTTCAAGTTCTTTCTTTTATAATTCTTATCTTTATATGTAACTTTCACAGTCTTTCTTTTATTATAGAATTTTGTGGGTGTAATCCGCTGAAAACCCTCATGAGACAACACTCTTCCTACTAGGGACACCTAGAGGTTTAAAGGCTTGTTGCACGTGCTCAGTGCAATCGTGTTGCCTACGAAAGTGTGCTAGTTAGTTTTTGTATTTTTCTTTTCTCCTTCTCTTGAATAAATAAAGTTTGCTCGGGACGATCAAAGTCAAGTTTGGGGGTATTTGTTCAGTCGAAAATAGTGCATTTTTAACATGACAATTTCCTTACTTTTCTTAATCATCTAAAGGTATTTGATATAAATATAACTCATATTAGAAGTTCATTTGCAAAATATCAGTTACCATGTGTTATACATTATAATCAACATTATGAAGGAAATTGTCTGTTTAATAATTTTACGCATAATATTTTGTATCTCACATTCTTCATTGAGATCTTGTGCAAGATTAGCTCGGGTCAGATATCGGGAATCAGGAATCTGCCGATAAAATATAGGAATGTCGAAGAATCAAATACTGGCAGAAATTCAGAAGAGATAAGAAGATTCCAGATATCACATAAATACCCAGAGATCAACACCAGAAGACCACAGAATTTTGAAGCAACAATCTCACCAATTGGCCGCGGAACCGCGGCCGATTCAGGGGCTTCGGGGTCGAGAAGTTTCTGGAAACTTCTTTTCAACGTCCTAGCTTGTTGAGGAAGCCTCTAAGTAATAACCTTGTTCTGGAAACTTCTCTATAACAACCTAGCTTGTTCGGAAAACTTGATTAAGGGCTATATAAAGGACCTAAGACTACATTGAAGGGGTTACCAATTATTTCCCAATTTAGTTCCTATTTTTCCCCAAATTCATTCATCAAATCAAATCAAGAAAAGAGCCAACATCAAATCCAAGATCTAAAATCAAGAATAATCGATAACTTCATCAAGCGATTCAACATAAGATCCTTTATACGAAGCCGATCTTCATCATCGAGCAAGCGATCCACGACAGGTTCAAGACTCACGGTGACCGAGTAACGTAAAGATCGACGGAAAAATTACCTCTTCAAGGGAGTGATCGAGAGCGATTCTTCTTGTAATCTCGGATTGAAGAAGTTGTAATTTGAAGTTGAATAATAAAGGTGATAATTAGTTTCAATTTCGCTTTCTTTTAAAATTCTGCATTATGAGTTCTTTTTCTAATCATTCTTCTATATTCAGGATGCGTAAGTAAATCTCCGCTTGCTAGGATTCGTAGGATTAGGGTAGATCGATGGATGATAGAATTCTATACTTTTCTTTAGTCTTATGAAGTTTACAAATCTTCGCAAAAGAATCGTTAACATCTTCATTGGGTACGATATCAAATTATTGATTATCTTGACTACAATGTGAGATAAGGTTGACGATCTTGTTGTGAAGAGCTAGAAAATGAATGGGATCAATGAAAGGACAAGAGATTATAGTGAAGAAACCCTAGTTCTTCCAAGAAACCCTAATACGCATTCATCACCATCAATCCAGCATTAAACTTTCAATAGAAAAGATGAGTCACCTTTATTCGTCATCCATGGCTACTAAATCCGATCGAATCCTATAAGCCTTCTTCATATTTTCTTGATAATTAGATCTTGATATTTTCTTGATTTCCTTTCTTGAAAACGATTTCTTGAATTTCTTGAAATTATTAAATTCAACTAAATCTTAAACAATTTCTTGAATTTCTTTACTAGTTCTTTCGACTCAACTAAAGCTAGAATTTACGAATTTCTCGAATTCCAGAGGACGACCCGTGCTCACTAACGCTCGCTACACGCGATACTGTTATTGATTGCGGTTACTAAACTACAAACCTTTACCTATTCTTTTTGAGCAAATCAATTAGTCACATGGTTTAAGCTTAGTGGAAGCTTGTAGAACCATTGACTTAGTCCACTAATTTTGTTTTATTTGAGATATTTATTAACCCAACCATTATCTTAAGCCATGGTTAAGTATCTACATGAGTTAGTATGAGATATTATCTCACCCATGGTTGCTATTCTCTCATATTAATACATTCATTCTATTCTCCACTTCATCTTCTTCTTCATCTCCAAGAGCTCACTAGGTTTTTGGGATGTGAAGAAAATTAGTGAGAAAAATATTTCTAAAGTGAGTAAAATTCTTACTCCATCAACCTACACTAGACCAACCATTTAGTTTAGGTTGTTTGCTTCACTAATTCCTAATTAGTGAAGAGGTAGCTTGAGTTAGTGTCTTCTCGACGTAGATCATCTTCGACCTCAAAGACTTCAAATAAGCTTGTTCATTTCACCTTGTGGAGTTTTACTAGAGTCCGGGAGATCACTACTTGGAGCGAAGGGACTACTACACGGAGCCTTTGAAGTGAAGGACCGGTCTACAAAGGTTTTATTCCTTGTTCACTTAGATGTAAAGATATTTACATGCATGTTTTGTCTAATTCTCTAGTTAAGATTCTATGGTCAGGGTTCTTTAGCATGCCAAAATTTTGAAAACGGCATGGTCGATACCTCCCGAAACCTTGTGGCGGTGCTATGGAATCCAGCAGTGGTATCAGAGCCAAGCTAGAGAATTAGACGATGTTAGTAGAACTACGAAACCGAAACAATCCGAAACCTCGAGACAAAAAACCTAGTTTCTGTCGAAATTTTTAAGTCCTCTAATTTTTTTTAAGTAGTTGCAGAATGTCACATGAGATGTAACATGAACACCAGACAAAAACGAGCCCCATTCGCCGAATTTGACCCGGCGACATGCTCCATAAGACCTGCCCCACAGGTTTTCCTAAGGTGTTCTGGCTTCGTTTTGGTTTGGTGTTCTAGTCTCCAGGGTTTGGTGTTTCAGGTGTTGTTTGTTTTTACTAAGATTGCATGTGATGTTGTCTTTCTGTAAAGGCAATTCGGAGTGTTTCATAGTCGTAATTCTAACTTCATTTCGGGTAATTTAGACGGCGTTAAAAAGTTCGAACGAATATCAAACAGCACCACATTACCCTCGCTGGAAATTTTCCAAGAGTTGGAATTTTTCAAGTTAAAAATATTCGAAAAATCATGCAGGTAATTCTATGGACCCTCTAGAAGAACGAAACTCTAACTCGATTCTATAAGCACCGGAACCGCCACCAAACTCTAGGATTTGCGGTAGTTCCACGGCGCCATAGGTGAGGCAAGGGTTGGCCCTTCTACGGTTGGTTCGTAAATACTGTGGCATGTTTTGGGTATTTTTTAAACTGTGCTCAAGTGTTGAGCTTTCTGGGAATTTTTGGGAGTTTGTTGATTCGATCGAAATGTTTAACATCGTCTATCTATCTGTGATTATGATACAATATTTGGAATCCACAATAATTAGTTTTGTGAAAACTGATTAGAATTTTATAAATCTAGCAATTTAGTCTCATTTGATCGGTTGCCGTGGGGTTTTGATTTGGATCAAAACTCCGTCGCAATCTCGTATAGTACGCGAACGTTCGTCGGGTAACGTTACTTGATAGCCACGCCCTATATCCCCGACCAAGTGACTGTAGGAGAACCCCATTGCCTAAAGCATCCGTCCGGATGCTCGCGGCCGTGGTGTTCCGCCTAAGTGCACTTCGTCGACGGCATCGGGGGTGTGGCTGTCTACTAAAGTTTCCGACGAGCATTCAATCAGGATGTCGGGAATCTTGTTGAATTGCCCAACTTGTTATTGGAAAGTGTTTTCAATAACGAGACTAAAATGCGGGGTTTGTAATTGTTAGGCATGAAATTTGGAATATGTGATATTCCGGGTTTATGATGTCTAAGGAATTCATTTGGTTAGACATGAAATCCGAAGTATGTGATATTTCGGGTTTATGATGTTTAAGGTGGTTGCGGATTCCAATTGTTGTAGTTTTCACTTTCTTTTCTGCGGCCGTAAGTGTAATATGTGGTGTATCGCCGCTTTCGTTGCTATATGTCAACGACAATTGGAATACGCACATTTACTTACGTTGATGTCATGTGATGTTATGTGTTGCCGTGATATATTTTATTGGATCGTCGTGTTTGAGTAGCCGGGGTTTTTTGCGTGAGATGAGAGTTTTTCATTTTCATTCATGTAAAAACTTGTATGTAATATTCTTTTATTGGGGTACTTTCGGGTTGAGGATGATGTCACCATTGATGTATATTATTTACTTTTCCGCATTAGGATAGATCCAAGGTAGGGAGCACAAGTAACCGGATTCTAGAGTCCAGTAGGAGACCATCTTGACGAGTCGAGACCGGGTCTCCTAACTCTAGAATTGATAGGGTCGCTTTCCGCTCTCGTAGGGGGTCTAGGGATGTGAGTTTGGCTATTCATCACGACCGTGGAATCCGTGTTTTTTACTGGCTTAATTTAAAATACGGAACTCCTAGTATATCCAATATTTCATATGTTATTTTCTGCTGCTGATATTCTGTGATGTGATCACTTTATATGATGAGACGAATGTTGTTATTATATATGTGATATATAATAAACGTTGCTCATGTTTTACACCCGCGCTAGTCCCGCCCCGCTATGCCGTTAGTTAAGTAACCTAATGGTGCATAACGGGACATAGTGGCGAATGCGGATGACATAAGCATACATTGTATTTTTGTTTCTTTATCTGTGATGCTTAGGAAGCATAAAAGATGGGACTTCATTAATGAGATTAATGAAAAAGAAAGAAACTTAAAGATGTTGTAGAATCCTGTTTTAAAAACTGGCAGCTCTAGTTCTTGCTTTTCATAGCGGTATTCCTTATAGAATATCTAGCACCTCATTCGATGAGGAAAGAGTCGAGATCCCTTCATCGGGAGTGACCTCTTTAGCGAAACTGGCAGATGCTACAACCTATTCGGTTTTATTTTTTATTGCTTTTTTAGTTCATGCTTTGCATAGTGATATTCCTTGAAGAATATCCAGCACCTCATTCGATGAGGAAAGAGCCGAGATCTCTTCACCGGGAGTGACCTCTTTAGCAAAACTAGCAAAATCCTAAAAAAACACTCCTTTTCAAAATTACTCGATTCTACAACGATATCAAGTTCATTACGCAAAAGGTTTTCTTAAAAACCTGTCGTAGCCCTCCGTCATTTTAGATAAGTACTACTTAGTATTCGTGCTACGTTTGTTGGCCTGCATCAATGCGTAGTGTGCGGTAGCTATTTAGTGCTTATCTGCTGCATATGATGCGATTTGATTAGGGTAGTCGTGAGACTTTGTTGACCTTCATCAAGGGTCGTGCGGGTGGGTTTAATTCAATCATGAAATGTACGGGTTGAACTTGACTAACGGCCAATGGTTTGTTGGCCTTCGTCAAGGTCATAGGAAGCTAGGGGTAAAATATTATCGGGAATTTCAAATGTTGAAATTTGCAATGAGATTGCATACCTTCTATGGGATAGTTGGATCCCGATACCCACTGCGAGTAAGAGTTACTCCTGGGAGAATTTTACACATTACAATTAGCCGATCAAGTAGGTGTCTAGAAAGGTGTTAACGGGGTTACGCCCCTAGGAAAATGAGGTTTATTTTAATTAGATCCGTGCGAAAGCACGGGGAACCTCACTCAAAGTACCGACACTAGCCTGGCCGAAAGATTAGCGAACTTGTAGGGTGTAATTAATTCCGGCTAGTCTTACCTTTTAGGGTTTGAAGGAAGATTTGATAAAAACAGTGGGAGCCATCCTGATTAGATAAAATAATAACTAATATGATCTTGCAAGAGCATACGCAAAGTGTTTTCTTCTCTCTCTCTCTCCTGATAGCGACCGTGACATACCTTAATCAAGATAATAATATGGATGTATTGCACGAACCCGCTTGTTATACTGAGCTGGGGAACGTTGGTTCCGCTCTATCTTATAACTGTTATAAGTCTGAGCAGGAAATAAGGGAATACCAGGATTCCCATGGAACCCAAATGAGGAATGAGCATGTTGATGCATATTTTTCAGGTGTGTTCGTTACCAAGAATTGTTTCTCAGTATCCTCTATATTCTAGGTATGAGATACCGGATCTGGATCCCACATATGTAATCTGTTACATGGGCTACAAACAGGTAGAGAACTGGGATTGGGTGATATATCTCTAAGTGTAGAGAATGGTGCAATTGTTGCAGCCAAATCAGTTGGCGAATATCACCTTGTATTACCAAGTGGTAAATACATTGATTCTGAACAAATGTTATTACATGCCGAACCTGATATACAACATTACATCAGTTTCTTTATTAAGTTAAAGAAAGATATAATTTTGTATTGCTGGATAATGTTGTGAACATTTTCCTTAATCAAGAGTTGATTGGATCAGGCACGTTATGTAATGGCATAAATGTTCTAAATCAAACCACAGTTCAAAGTATATAGAACACACACAAGAGGAGTAGTTCAGAAATGAACGAATCTTTCTTGTGGCATTGTAGACTAGGTTATAATAATGCGACACGACTAGTTAAGTTACATAAGGATGAATATTTGAATCCGTTCGAATTCTCATCTTATGATACTTTCCAGTCTAATCTCAAAGGTAAAATGACCAATACTCCGTTTACTGGAAACAGAGAAAGAGTTACTGAACTCTAGGGACTGATACATGGTGATGTATACGGTCCTATGTCTACAAATACCAAGGTTGGTTCCTCGTACTTCATTATATTCACTGACCATCTCTCAAGATTCTGGCATATATTCCTGTTGAAACACATGTCTGAAACTTTTAAGAAATTTAAGGAATATAAGCTTGAAGTTGAGAACCAGACGAGTAGAAGTATTAAAGTCCTTCGATGTGATCGAGGAGGAGAATACTTGAGCGCGGAGTTCCTGGATTATTTAAAAGAGAATAAGATTCTCTCTTAGCTTACTCCTCTGTATACACCACAGAATAATGGTGTATTGGGGCGGAGGTATCATGCCCTATGAGATATGGTGCGCTCTATGATGAGTACTGCTGAGTTGCCCATTTCCTTTTGGAGTTATGCACTTGAGAAGCTGCATACCTATTGAATATGGTTCCATCCAAATCCGTGCCTACCACTCCATATGAGATATGGAATGGGAAGAGACCATGTCTTAAACGAGTTAAGATATGGGGTTGTCAACCCTATGTTGAAAAGCAAAATCCGGACAAGCTCGAGGCAAGGTCAGTTCTGTATAAGTTTGTTGGATATCTCAAACATTCGCGAGGGTATATCTTCTACCACCCTGAGGAGCAAAAAGTGTTTTGTTTTCCAGCATGCCACCTTTTTAGAAAAGGAATTTCTTATGGAAGAAATTTGTGGTCATGAGGTAGAACTGGAAGGAGTTCCAGTTAGACAAACTAACAGCTGATGATTTGGTGAAACCAAAGGATTCAGTAGTCTCCAACGAACCTCAGCCTCTCTGCGAATCTGGTAGGGTTTCTCATCCACCTGAGAGATACTACGGTTTTCTTAATGACAGTGGAAGCAAGGATTGCATCATGGTAGATGATGACCCAACTAGGTTCAGGCAGGCCATCACAAGTGGGGACTCTGTGAAATGGCTGGATGCTATACGATCTGAGATGGAATCCATGTACAACAACAAAGTATGACTTTGAATGTTGCACCTGAAGGGGTAAAACCCATCAGGAGCTAGTGGATCTTTATAAGACTCTTGGTGTAAATGGAAAAGTTGAGACTTTCAAAGCTAGACTTGTAATAAAAGGTTTTCGTCAATAACCAGATGTGGATTATGATAAAACCTTTTCTCTAGTGGCTATACTTAAGTCCATCAGGATTAGAGCACGCATCGCGGAGTTGGAACATCTGTTTTGATGTGGCAGGCAAAGTGGTTGACTTCATCAAAAAGGTAGATGAACCTTGTATATACAAGAAGGTTGTAGAGAGTAAGGTTGTCTTCCACGTATTGTGCGTAGATGACATACTCTTGATAGGAAATGGTATCCTATGCTACACTCGGTCAAGCTCCTCTTATCACGAGGATTCTCTATGAAAGATCTAAATGATACCTACCACATCTTGTGGATTATGATCTATAGTGATAGATCTAAGTGGATGTTGGGAGTGTCCTAAATCCAGGTACATTAACACCATACTAAAGGGGTTTAGTATGGAGGATTCTAAGCATGGTGGTTCACCCACTTACTCATGAATTACTCTCTTCAAAAAGATGTCTCCTGAGACTAATTTGGAGAGAGCTCGCATACAAGGGATAACCTACGCTTCGGCAGTAGGCTCTATCATGTATGCGATGTTATGTACCAGACCAGATATAGCTAACTCACTAGGTGTAGTGATCAGGAATCAATCGGATCATGGGAAAATCACTGGACAGCTGTGAAGGACATTCTTAAGTACTTGAGAAGAACTGAAGAAATGTTCTTGGTGTTTGGTAACGGTGAACTCCAGTGGGATTTCCTTTACCAATTCGAGCTTCCAGAGTGATAAGGTCGACCGAAAGTCAATCTCAGGCTTTGTCTTAACCCTCAGTGGAGGGACGGTTTGTTGGAAGAGTTCCAAGCTAGATACCTTGGCAAACTAGACGATAAAGGCCGAATACATTGCTACCAACGATGCTTCCACAGTGGGTGTCTGGATATTTCTTGTTCATGAGATGAACATGGTTCCTACCATTAAGCGTCCAATAACTGTTATTGTGACAACAATAGAGTTGTGGTTTTGGCCTAGGAACCCCAGTCCCATCAGCGATCTAGACATATTCTGAGGCAATATCACCTGATCAGGGAGATAGTTGATCTCCAAGGGATCGAGATAAGGAGAGTTGACGTGAAGGATAACACGGCGGATCCACTCACAGAGGCCTTTTCTTAGAGAGACTTTTATGGGGCGTTGAGTATGAGATACTACAACAAATGGCCTTAGTGCAAGTGGGAGATTATTAGTTATATGTATGCCCTAGAGTGTAACATTTTAAAAAATTAAATAAATAAATAATTAGATAAATAAAATCCTTTAGGTGAATTTTCTGATAATCGGTAAAATAAACCGTATTTTCCGTAAAACTCAAATACAATTATTTTTCAATATAGATTTAAATACGCTTATTTTAACTATGTAATTGCTAGTAATTGATATTATTTAGTGGCTTATAAATTGTTAGTTTAATTAAATATTTTTCCTAAATTAATTATTTCAAATATTATTATAAGCTTTTAAATATACATTAACTTAGTGTAAATTGCAAATTGGAATGGGTTAATTTGACAAATGAGAACCATGACATATTGGACACATAGTGTGTAACATGTAAATTCTTTCTCAAAATTTCTCCATGGTTCTAGAGATTTCTAGGAAAAAGGTTAAATTGGAAAAAAATTAAAAATTAAGGGTTTAAGTAAAAATGTGTAATAAATTGGAGAAGTCTTCTACACATTTCTACACACCACACTCTCTCTCTCCCTCTCCAAAATTGTGGCCGAGCTCTCATCCATGGCTGCCCTCTCTATTCTCCACTCATTTTCATCACAAAAATCATCAAAAATTCCATCAAAAATCAATACAAAATTCCACTAATTCATCATTTAACCCATACCCATTATTCTTTAGGCATATTAGCTTGGATCTTGGAGCAAAGTTAGCATTTTTGGGAGGCTTGGGTGCATGTCTGATCTCATGTTTATTGAGGTATAATTCTAACCCTAGTGTTAATTGTAGGTTAATTACTTTAATTTAATGAATTTCGGTGTTTTATTATGGTTCAAATTGCTAACTTGAAAATTCAATATTAGGGTTTTTAAATCAAGTTAGGGTTTTTATAAGTTGTTTATGATTACATGGTGTAGTTTAACATGTTAAGACATGGAAAACTTAATCTAGTTGCTAATTTGTAAATTGTTGCATTTAAAATATCCAAATTAAGATTTTTAAGCAAACTGGGTTTTTAGAAATTGATTAAATAATTGAGATTAAAATCTAATTAGGGTTTTCATCACATCATTAACATTATAAATTGTAGTTTTACACTTTAGATCATGCAAAACCTAGTTTAGTTGTTGTTTTGTGCATTGTTACTTTGAAATTGTTAAAATTAGATAATTTTGCAAACTAGAATTTTGGGTTTAATGAAAATTGATGAGATTAAATTATAGAAATGGTTTGTATGATCTAGTTATGATATTGAGTGAATATTGTGGCAACTAGTTTTGTTTAAACATCAAGTTTTCTACTAAAATGGTTATTTGAGGCTTTTTAGTTTTTCGGAAATATATCGATTTGAGTTATTTTGAGGTTTTGATGATTTAAACCCTATTTCATATTATAATGCGTGAGTTTTGAAACCGCGATTGGTATGTTTGGGTTTTTCTCGATCAATTGGCATTTGTACGCCGATGTCGAGGGTTATTTGGTTCTTTTGCATGAGCGGGTCATAGGTTTTAACCTAGACGCGTTTCGTGTGCCGTTTTGGTTTTGTCCGTGATTTCGGTTTACGATATTATATGTTTACATATAGGTACCTCTCACGTGGACTTCGGACGATGAAGAAGAGGATGGCGGTATCGACTTCGGCAGACAAGGACCAGGTTTTGTCCCCTATTTTTCTAAAAACCACGATTCGTGCTTTTTCAAATACCAAAACGGTATGACTCGTATAGTAGAAAAGTATATTCTTCGGTATTGCGGTTATTACTCCTTCTCTGTTATATTCATGTTATTCTCATTATACTGCATGTTTATACATATGTTCCCTAACTGTTATGATTCCATCTGTTAGGACACCAGCACCATTACCGATGATGCGCATGTTCCACGTACACATATTTGCCGGCTCACACACATCATCATCGGTAATTGCCATGTCACGTACACTTTAGAAAATATTATCTCATCGATATAATCAGCTAAATATTAGTTACCACATAATACCTGTGTGATTGCTCTCATGCGTTAACTTAAAGATTGCATTCTTTACATAGATACTTCATGCATTCATATTGTCATGACCCAAAATTGGCCCGTGACGGCCCTAATACTACGCAACGCTTAAAGACGTAACCCAGTAAAAGAAAGCCAAAACCCAGAAATCTAAACCAAGAAAATACGGAAAAGATAATATAAGTTTTTAAAACATTTGAAATCGCAACCCAAATTCTTTAAAAGTCCTATTTTCTTTCTTTAAAATTTTGGCAACACCCCTTTTTTGTAAAAACTAGCCAAGATGAAAACAACACAAATATACGACGCCGTAGCGAAGAAATAAAGACAATAGAGAGAAAGCTGTATATAAAAGACAACACAACACAAATAATATACAATATCGTCCTCACCAAGTCTCTAAGTCAACAACATACTAGTAGATGGAGAGTACAAGATACAACGAATATACAGTATGAAATACAGATAATCATCCAACCCACCTAAGCAAAATAGTATACTGTGAGCCGATGCGGTATCTGTAGCAAAAGATGATAGCTGAATAGCGGAATAGCCTGCCTCGACTACTCTGGGGGACAACCTGAAACACCTGTGGCACAACGGGGGTGAGTTGCCAACTCGTGAATAGTAGATAACATATGCAGGTAATCGCAGGAATGTACGTACAACATGAATCTAAGATATGCGATTACAGTAATAATATGTCATGTGAAAGCAAATAATGAAAAGTACACTAGCAGGTACAATCAATATGTGAAGCAATAGTAACATGACAATAGTATGCAATAACCATGCAATAGGGATATGAGAATGTAGATATGCAACTATCATAAGGGTACACTAACAGGTACTACCAATATATGAAACTGTGCATAAAATAGATAAGTGTGAGGTATAGGGTGGAATATGTCATTTCCATGGAAACCTGATATCGTGGCAGGATCACAATCCATCAAGACACTCAAATCCACAATTCCTCAAATCAGCCCCCAAACTGGGCTCTCACATCATATAAGTCTCACATCACCTCAATGTACAATATCGAATAGCTCTCCTATATCTCGAATGTACAAATCAACAATCTCTTTCATATCCAATATCCAATCTCAATGAATCACCTATATCCCAAGTCGAATCTCAAGTAAATTTCTAACATCCTAAATAAATATATATGCAGAAATAAATATGATGGGGTCAATACACATATATTAGCGTCCCATTCCACTAATATTGGTGTAAGGGTATATATAACAACGGCTAAATCCCCTGTTATATATACAAAGGTATTAAAGAAATATCATGAAAACAATGTGCCAAGTATCGACACAGAAATCCTGATAGGTACGTATCATACGCTGTCCCGAAAGCACGAGTGCCTAGCTCTGACCCTCGCCTTTCGACGTATGCATACGTGCATGACTCCCAACGGTATCTCCATGATCCCCGCCGAGTCATCAGTACTGTCACCGGTAGGTACTCGCCCGCCTCCAGGCTCAATCGGCAACATCCATCGATCTTCTTGCCGAGGGGAACTATACCGGGCCCCACCATGTACCCTCATACGGCAACCACACCTCGTATGGAGTATATAATCAGAACCGATAAATCTCATGGTGGCTGCGCAAATATCATATCAAGGAAACCGGGTTTTTCAATGTATGCATAATTTCATGAACTCCCGCGGTTCCCAAATCCAGAAAACATCATATAAAATCCAAATAATAATGCGCAATCCAGGAATAAATATATACGATATATCTGAAATGCGAGCATATAACAGAGAATATGTAGCTGAAACCAGATGTATGCGAAACCAATAAGGTACAGCTAAGTAACATCAGTAAAGGTAAATATGTAACAGCAACTAAATATGTGTGTAACATACAGGTGTAGCAATGTATAGGTATCTACCTATAAGAACTGATGTCGTATACCCCCTGGGTATAAGTAAAATATGTAGGATATCCCCCCGGTATAAGTAAAACATGTGCAAGGTATACCTGTAGCTGTATCGCAAGGTGTATTTGTACCTATCACTAAAGGTATGATACACTATAGGTATACTGATAAGCTAGATGTCATGTGTGATAAGCAATAGTATCTATAATGGTTAGTGTGTGACATGGCAATTATTGACGGTGTGTGTGTAGCATACAATCCGTACTCGTGCAATATGAACCGTCAATAATGTGTGCAGTGCCCTATGGCTACTAGTCACAGTACAACTATATCTAAGTAAATAGGTAAAGGCGCAATTCTAACAATGACGTAGAATATGCGACAAGTATTTGAATCCTAGCCCAGACGCATAACGCCATGCGGGCGATTCCCCTGTAGATGTTAAATCTACTCACCTACGCTCCACGCTAGGTGAATCCTACCATCTGCTCCCTCCTGTAGCAGTGTCCGTAGTCTCTGCCTGCAAACCTGCAATTAAGACATGGAAATCATATATAAGCCAAATATTCCGCAAAACGCGATATCGAACCCAAACGAGAAACTCGTGTCGCGAACTAAACGCGCGTGTACGATACGCTAAAACGTGTGTATACGGGTCTAAAACCATCGCGACACGCCGCGATACGCTGGATCACAGAATCCACTCACGTATCGTGCGTATCGCGCAAACACAACGAACTAGAAATACGACATTTGATCCCAGATTTTCCTACAGGGCAAATCTAACAAAACTATACATGCCAAAACACTATAGAATACAGCAGACAACCCTACACAAAAATGCAACACCCCACTCCCTTTCCTGGCCGCAATTTGCGGCCAGATGGAATAAAACGGCGGCCAAGATTGGGAAAGGGTGGCTCGTGTTTTGGTGGTGTATTCTAGACGTAACAAGCATGTTCCAGTTTCCTCAATTTTGTCCTGAAGGCCCCGGGTCAAAAGCAGATCACAGAATACCATAATATCGCTTTAAAAAATCACCAAATACACTAAAAAGGAAACCCTATTTTATTTTAGTGTAATCTGGGTTAATTCTCAGTTGAAGTGGCCCTAATAACACTTAAATAGGTAGGGTTAACCAACACAATCATCACATAAACAAAGTTCCACATAAAACACCATAATCTAGCACAAAACTCACTTTAAATGCAAACCGACGCTAAACTACACACAAGCTAAGCAATAAGGGGAAATGAGTTAAGAAATTATACCGTATAGAATCCTAGAAAGCAGGTGAAGAAGTGAAAGGAGCTGCTGCAAGTTGCTGGAGCTCCTACTACTGCTGTTGCTGCCTGCTGCTCCTGCTGCTGCTGATGATGATGCTGTCTGCTGCTGCTGCTGATGATGCTGTTGCTGCTACTAGTTGCTGCTGCTGGAGCTTCTTCTGCTGCTGTGGCTGCTGAGTGTGTGTGTGTGAGAGAGAGAGTGAGAGAGTGAGTGAAAAGAGAGAACAAAGAGAGAAATGAGAGGAAATTCAAAAAACCCCTCCACTCTCTTTCTCTTCCCTCATTTAATGAGCATAGCTTGAGCCATGTTGCCCCATGCTTTCCCTCTCTCTCTCTCTCCCAAAGTCAACAATTCAAACCAATATTAAAACCTTTTTCATATTCATTTTCATTTTAAAACAACCATGAATAATAAAACCAAAACACTTAAATAATAATTAACTTAAAGAGAATGGGTTAATCCATCATGCTGCTAATCATGGTCTAACCCCATCTCTAAACCCTAGTTTACATGCACAAGTGTGTGTGTGCCTAGAAAAATTCTAATAAAATATTCATTAAATAGGATAAAATAATTAAAAACCAAATTGGTAAACTTTTTATTAAAAACTATATATATATAATATAATTAACCATAAAACACATTCTAAGGTGTTACACATATATTCATACATGTACTATTCTGGGGCTTTATGCCGATATTCACTGTTTAGTTACCCTTGATTCTTGAATTTCGGATTTCCATAAGATTTCTGGATTTGGGGGAAAACCGCAAGAATTTATAATAACTTCTCTCTCTCTTATTTAAAATACCAGTTGCGGTTTTCTCGTGATGTATGTGTCGTCCACCATGAGTTTTCATGATTGCTGTTGGATTTCGAGACTCGATTCGAGGAGTAGGATGAACCGTTTTGGGTACATGGTGGGCCCGGTAAGGTACCCCGGGGCAAGAAGCTCAAGTTGTAGATGATGAGCCTGGCAGGGGAAGACTACCTACCGGTGATGTCTGGCGCGGCGGATATCCGGAGGATACCGACCGTTGTCGTGAGATTTGATGATATGGGCCGATCCGGACTGACGGAGCCCGAGATATTGAGACATTGAGACTTTGAGATATTGAGATATTGTGTCGATGCTTGACACGAGCTTTCTGTCGATTTCACTGATGATGTTTCAGTTTTATTATACAAGTTTTACTAATGATTTCTTTATATCATATTTTTTTTAGATTTCGTGGTGGATTTCTTCATTCATGATGCATTCATACATCAGATATATAATTTATTACTGTTTAGTGACACTGACACGAGCACTGAGTATTGCACTTATGCATAGGTTCTTACCCCGTCACTACGAGATGTCTAGTGTTATGTTAAGTATATTATTATGACGTAGGAGATCGTCGTGCATGCGATTTCTACCCGCAGATGTCTTCTACTCACGAGTTGGCAACTCACCCCCGTTGTGCCAAATTTTCTTATAGGTTCAGACGTACAGGTTTCCTTGGCGGCTTGCTGGCACAGTACTTCATTCAGGGTGATTGCTTGGTAGGTTGGTTCACTTGTATCGTGACCGCCGTTGTATCTTTATTTATTTCAGTTGTATCTAGTAAGCTCCATCAACCAGACTTGTATTATTTGATAGATTTAGAAGACCAGTTGTTTTTCTTTCGACCTTAGAGTCGCGCTTGTATTATTATGGTTTTCTGGTGGATTTTAGTTTTCTTCTAAGTTTTGTTCCTCGCCCTTCGGCGTTGTATATTATTTTGCTTGCGTGGTTGTGTCCGCCAATTGGCGAAGAGCTAGCTCCCGTTTGGTGATGCCTTTTATTATTGCTTATGTACATATTCTTGTTTGTACCCGTTTGGGGCTAGTTTTTACAAAGGAGACTCTGCCGAAATTTTTGAGAAAATTTGATGTTGCTTTTAAACATGTTTTAAACATGTTTTCCTACACTTCTTCTTTTAAATGGTTTAGATTCTGGGCTTCGGCTTACTTAGATCACGTTACGCCTTTAGAGGTTTCGTAATTTAAGTGTCGGTCACGTTCCGTACCTTCGGGTCGTGACATAAAGGCCATTATTGTATATATAATGTATATTATAGTGGATGCTTGGACATATATAAGGAGGACTTTCTTGCTTGACATGAAAGTATGCTATCTGGTTTACTCTTTATCTTAACATGTACACTTATTATCTCTCTGTTACATGTTGATAAAGCCCTTAGGATGTGTACTTGGCTACCAGGATTATGATGCAGATCATACTAGTGGGGCCAGGATAGTCTATAAGCACATCCTTTAATTGTTCCTAGTCGTGGGGGTATCGAGTCGGGGCATCGATATTCCAGAGTAGACTAGCGTATACGTTTCTTGACCCATATGATGGGTGATGGATGATCCCACATCCATTGCTGTTTGACATCAAAGATTGTATACGGGTGCTCAGTGGAGACTGGGTATACTGAACAGGACTCGCCGAGAACTCCTAGATGGTATTATACCTCACGTCAGATAACAGTTCTTTAGTGATACTGGTACAGGTTAGTCTGTAGACCCGGGATCGTCATAAAGTCTTGTGTGATTCCCACCGTGCTTTGATTTCCACCTTACCACGTTCAAGAGAACGTGCAAAATGATGGTTTTTGGGTACAGTCCCGAGTCACAAGGAGGCAATGAGCGATAGGAGGAGATTTCGTCTCTGTCGGTATTGGGGGTTGATGTTGCGCTGTGCTCGATTGGCCATAACAAGAAATCCCTGGCCAGGGTTGCTGAGATTTACTGGTAAATGTTATCGGTAGTTTCTCGAATAGTTATAGGTCTCACATCGGCATGACTTATCAGGCTATTGGGGCCTGACGTTTACCACCCCAGGCTGGATATGCGACATATCAGAGGAAGAGACCGGACTGTACGGTAGTGTTACTTATTGGATTTGCAGGAGTATGAGCAGGCTTGCTTATTGATCTTCTGATCGTTCAATACCCGGGTACCCGTTACGTCCAGCTAGTACCTGTTCCCTTATAAAAAATGAATAATAAATAAAAGCAACGGGAAAAAGTCCCCAAATGGAGCATCACGTGCCCACACGTGATAGGCGCCGCGCTTGACAAAACTAAACTGAAACCGGGCCTCACGTGCAGACACGTGACCTCTCTATACAAAGTATATAGGCTCCTGAATAAAGTAAACAATTGGTCAGAGCAAAAACTCACATGATAGCACGTGACGCTATTTGGTAGGCTTAATTTGGTGGGGTCACGTGCTACACGTGATGGGCTCCTATGCCTTCTGAACCGATATTATTAATTTTTAATTAAGAGGAATCAAAACCCTTAGTTAGAAAATGTTTCCTGAAATCTTTCCAAACAAGAAAGATTGTGCTCTGTAAATTAGAGCACCGTTGGATCAAAAGATCCAATGGTGATTAAACATCACCAAGATACAGAATAAGTTCTGTATGAGAAAATATTTTCCCAATCTTGCTAAAAACAAGAAAGATATTTTCTATAAAACAGAAGCCCTTGGATGAAAGATCTAATGGTGGGATAAATTCTCAAATCAATTAGAGATCTCTCAATAAGAGATTTTCTTAACTGATTCAACAAATTGGCCTCCCCTATATAAAGGACCCAAGACTTCTAGTCTTGTACAGAGGAACCCCCCATAAACTTCAAGTTCAAAAATACAGAAAACAGAGAGAAAAACCCCTTGGTATGAAAAAACCAAAAGAGAATTTAATTCCCAAACCAAGAGTTTAACTCTTCTCAAAGAACTTAGTTCTTCCTCTGGTTGGGATATGCAGAAGTAGATCTCTCTGCAAGTTGAGAATTTAATTCTCATCGGGGAGATTCTGTTATATAGATCCAAACCTAGGGGAAAGAGCTAAGTTCAAAGAATTTAATTCTTACCAAAAAGATATAGGAATTTAATTCCTCTGATAAAACTAGGGTTTAACCCTATAAAGAATTTAATTCTTAAAAAATAAGGGACCTGAAATTCACAAAACTCAGATCCAGAGCTCCATGCATATTAGTGTTCAATGCTACACAATAAAAGCTCACGTGTTCCCACATGAGCACCTTTGAAGAACAAAAAAAGGAAGACTGAGATCCAGCCACGTGACCCCACGTGACCCCTGAGAAGTGCTCAGCACTTATAAAAGAGAAAAAGGGAATATACCCTATTTTGGGGCACCTAACGTAATCCCACGTGACCCTTGAGAAGTGCTCAACACTTATAAAAGAGAAAAGGGGAATAAGCCCTAATTTGGGGCGCCTCACGTGATCCCACGTGACCCTTGAGAAGTGCTCGGCACTTATAAAAGAGAAACGGGGAATAAACCCTATTTTGGGGTGCCTCACGTGATCCCACGTGACCCCTGAGAAGTGCTCAGCACTTATAAAAGAGAAAAGCGGAATAAGCCCTATTTTAGGGTGCCTCACGTGATCCTACGTGACCCCTGAGAAGTGCTCATCACTTATAAAAGAGAAAAAAGGAATAAGCCCTATTTTGGGGCGCCTCACGTGATCCCACGTGACCCTTGAGAAGTGCTCGGCACTTATAAAAGAGAAAAGGGGAATAAACCCAAGACAGTTCCTATTCTGGGGCGCCTCACGTGATCCCACGTGACCCAACAGTGCTTAGCACTAGAATAAACGAATAAAAGAGGCAGCGCCCAACTCTAAGCGTCTCACATGCCACACGTGAGCGCCCCAACTTTCAATGTTTAACACTGCTATGGCGCCTCACGTGCCTCACGTGCCATACGTGAGCATCTCAAATCTCAGTATTTAACACTGCCTTAGAATATCACGTGGGAGCACGTGGGCACTGAGCATACACTAGTGTTTAACATTATAAGAGGCCAACTTCAACCCCAGATTAGCTAAGTCTTTCCTGAGATTAAATGTCTAAATAAACCAAGCCTCCATGCTCATGACTGATGTTTCCTCAATTTGGAATTTGGTTCAAGGGTACATCTCTCCACACCTCTGATACATGTCATTGTAATTATTCAACATCTTCAGAGAGGTGGTGGGTCCCGACAACCAACAAGCTGGACCGTAATGTCCTTAAACTAAACCCTTACCTCAAAAATGGTGATCTGCGGACCGTAACGTCCCTAAACTAAACTCTATAGACTATGATGTCTTTAAACTCTATGGACTATGATGTCCTTAAGCTCCACGGACTATGATGTCCCTAAACCCAATGGACCGTAACGTCCTTAAACTAAATTGATAGGGCCCAAATGCTCTTTCATTGGATCTAAATGATCCTAAAACCTTGTTAAGTAGATCTTAGTCTAAAATTAGACTAACGTATCCTTAACAAACATTTAAGTTGATCTTAATCTCAAACAAGGTTAACGATCCTTAAACCAACCAAACACAAGTCTAAGAAAATACGGATTTGGACTAATCCCCTTCCCACGGGCGACAACATAAATTAGTCTCCGTATACAATCCACGGGCAACCAAAAATAAAACAAAAACACACGACACAAAATGACCATCTGGAGAAGGAGAAAGTTGTTACCGCGATGCGGTAGGGTAATTAACTGTAGGGGCTTGCGACTGCAGGGAAGAGCGTCCCCACAATAAAAAACCCCTCACAACGAGGGGTATCTGACGAAGTCTGCTACATCGGCCGCTTCTGTCTAAACCTCCGATATACGGTGCCATAAATCAACTTGGCATTTTCGGAGAGGTGGACGGATAAAACCCAAATAGCATCTGCCCCCAAATTCAGGCAAGACGACCTACGCGGTTTCGTCTCTGTTTTCGGCGGTAAACAAATTCTGGCACACCCAGTAGGACCTTTTCCTCTTTCCACTCTAAACTTCGTGTGTCGTGTTCACGGACAAATCGCGGTTTAATATGGTTGCCCCTGGATTCGAGGTACTAAGATTTGGTGTCTTGCTCCGTGCAGAAGAGAAAATGGCTTCCAACTGCACCAACTGCAACAACAACTCCCACTCCGTCCTCGCTGGAGGGGTGACCTATGGGCCCCAAGCAACCTCCATCTTCGCTATGCCAGTGGAACTGGTGACTCAAGCCACCACTGGAATGTTCTTTGGGACCATGATCCTACCGGCAAGCTTCAACGCTCCAGTGCCGTCGTAGGGAGCTCCAAAGAAGTCGGTCTTCGATCGGCTTACAACTACCACGATCCCTCTCAACGGGTCGTCCAATTCCAATGCCTCAGGCTTCGACAGGCTGAACATGAGCTCCAGTGGTCCCGTAAAGAAGCCTGCAATACCCGAAAGAGTTATCCCGAAGCGGATAGCCATTCCAGCTCCAGTAAACAAAGTCATCAGAGGGGCTTCTCCGGCTAAGGGGTCGGTCTTTGCAAGACTGGACATCTCAATTCCTGCTTCGGGTGAGGTCATCACGAATGCTTCCCCTGCCAAAAAGTCGGTCTTTGCAAGATTGACCGTTTCTTCTCAGCGGACGTCAGTCTTCGATAGGTTGGCACCAACAGCAATCCTTCACCAGAACAGGGGGCATGATTAAGCCACCCCCGTAACTGAGCCAGTCCCATCTGCAAGGCATGCTCGACGTCGCCACTGGCGCCGAGTGAGGAAAACTGAGGGCAGCTCTTCCTCTGGACTAACTCCACTAGCTCCAATGGTGGAAATTGATGCTGCTGTTACAACTGGGAACAACTTTGAGCCGCTCAGGAGGGTGCGCAAGAACTCTCAAACTGCCGTATTGAAAAGGACTCCTCCACCCACTGAAAATGTCACAAAGGCGAAGCCGGAGCAGCCCCCTCAGCGGCTGTCCTCCAAAATCCACAGGGTCTGGCGAAGAGTCCAAGACTCTGTAATCAGCAACGACTATTCCCGCCGACAGAAGAAGATGAAGACTCAACAGGAAGATGACCATCCCTCTGCCATGCCACGCAAAGTATTGTCTGCTCAGGTGCCTACTGCCATAGCCCCCTCAACTTCAATTGTCCATAAAAAGAGGAGGGCGGAGAAGATCCCTATGCCTGCGATGAATCTCAAGGGCACTGAACCCAGACGCTCCAAGTCGGGAGGCATGGTGGTGCATACTGTTTATATAGCTTCCGGGAAGGAGGAGAGCCGTGCCTCTGGGGGTCATCGACCACTCACCCGATCGGTAACAAAAGCTCAGGAGTAACAACAGAAACTCCAGGAGATGTTGACAAAGGTGGCTGCACTCACGGGACATAAGGAAATCCCCGAAGCATCATCGAATCAGTGCCAGGAACAGGTAACCGATGCCGAGTTCCTCCGGAGGATGCTAGAAAAGAAAGATCAAGAGGCAGCGGAACAAGCAGCCAATATAAAACAAATGGCGCTATTGTTCCAGGATATGGTGGGCATGATGATCCAGTCAGACCCTCCAGCTGAAGATCCACCAATAATAATCGAAGACGACAGAGGGGAGACATCAAACCCTCTTCCGGCCTTTTCAGCAGCAAGGAGGAAACGATCTCGAAGGCTGGGCTCGATGATTATATAGCTCAACAGATACAAACCCATCAAGCGAACGAAGCTGTTGGCCAAGTCGTCAGAACTGGACGAACATATCCTAGCTGGTATGATCAGATTAAATACCCGCCGGGATACACGATTTCTAAGTTTCACGTATACAAGGGGACATGCAATCCCATCAACATGTCGCTCAGTTCAGGGCTCTGTGCGGCAACACTGGAGGTGATGATAAGCTACTGCTTCGCCAATTAATCAGCAGCTTGGCGGAGACGGCGTTCGAATGGTATTCAGAGCTTCCCAACGATTCCGTCAAAACTTTTACGGAGATGGAGTTGCTATTCACCCAGCGTTTCGCAATCGTTAACGAACACACCCCAATCACGACATTGATCAATGTCAGGGTGAAGCTGGGAGAAACATGGGTTCGGTACGCGATACGGTGGTGGAACCTATGGTCGAAGTGTGAACAGCGCATAGAAGAGGCTCCTGCCGTGGGCATGTTCATGGGAACCCTTGACCCTTAAGCAACCATTTCCCAATTCATGATCTTCAAGCCGACCACTTTCCAGGCTTTGATCGACAAGTTGGCCCAAATGGACCAGATGGGCCATAGACCGTCCTCCTAAAAAATGGAGCCGCGAAATGAAAATGGCAAAGGGAAAGCAACCTTCGTCGTCAACGCTCAACAACAACCGAGTGACCCGAGACCGGTTGTTCACCAAAGCAACAAGCGGCGATCCCTCGATGAGAAGTTGAGACGTCCTTACTCGTTTCCCCGAAATAAAGCAAGTAGACTGTTCGAACTGGCAGTGCGCAACGGGCTCATCACTCTACCGGAGTCGAGACACCCGCTACAACCGAATGACGTCAACAATCCCAATTACTGCCCCTACTACCGAATATTGGGCCATCCGATCGAAGAATGCTACATCTTCAAAAACTGGGTTGAAGACCAGTACCAACAAGACAAGTTCGCGTTGTCTGAAAACTGGAAGGTAAATCCGACACAACAGCACACTCTTAAAAGGATAGACACGCCGAGGGCATCATGCTCATTTATAGAGGAAGCTCCATGGGAGGTCGCTCTTTCAGCCAAAACAAAAAGAATGCTGAAGGATCTTCAAACATGCCCAGCGATTTGGTAGAAAAGCCTGCTGGAACCTGAGGTCATTGAGGGAATGCTGAAACCGCGCCCGACGCCAAGAATTGATAGTGATGGGAAAAACGCCCAGGCCCAGCCGTCAAAATCTTCGAAAAGGAAGAAGAAGACCAAAAAGCCCATGAAGCCTGATGACAAGCGCACGGACCTGGAAAAACAGATTGACGCACTGGAAGAATATAATCAGAAGGCGTGAACCCCAGTCACGCTCTAAGAATTTCTCAACAACATTCTTGAGAGCGGAGAAAACGACAGTGACGACAGAGACGACTCGTCAGAAGAATTTGAGGATTATGTGGCAAGTTGTCACATGATCTCTCATTCGCCCGTAAATAACGAAGAAGCTCACATAAAGGAGCTGGGGGCAAGAGTGGTGCCAAAATCTTTCGAACCGTCTGACGAGATGATCGACATGCTGCTGAAAGAAGCCCGTCAGAAGAGCAAGGCCGATCAGCAGCGTGAAATGGCCATATTCGAAAGAGCCAGGCATCGGCATCAAGCTGAAGAAGTCATGGCGAGGATGAGTCGCAGAGCGCTCCAACCAGATCGAAGCATGCCTGCGGCAGACAAAAGCAAGCTTAAGGCAAGGAAACGGTTCGCTAAAGCCCTGTCAATAGGAATGAAGCTGCCACCTTTCAAAGGAAATACTCCTGGCAGTATACACCTTGACGAAGCGAATGCACATCCAAACTACTGCTTATACCATCAGAGGATCACACACCCTACCGAAGAGTGCAACACCTTTAAAAAATGGTGGCAAGGGTATGTCGCTCACAGGCAACACTTCAAGAGGATAAAGTGTGAAGCTCGTCGACAGCGAAAAAGTGCGACAGACGAACGTGGAAGAGCTGCCGGCAACTGTTAAATGGTTGATAGCAGGGGATCGTAAGTTCTCACCTTCGGGAGCGATTCTGAAGAAGAAATGGCTCTCGGCGCTTTCTTCAAAGAATCCACCTCAGGAAAAGAGGAAGAAACAAAGAGCTGCGAGAATATTCAGCTGCGCAACCGTACGTTGCCCGAGAAGAATCTCGGACCTACAAACAAAGGATTGAACAAAAAAAATAAAGGGAAGAGAAAATTCCCTGAGGATATCACCCTCGATGACCGAGTCGTCGAAGAGCTCGCAGCCAAGGACCCGCCCCAGAAAAACAAGGTGGATTATAATGTTATGGCACACCTGAGAAAGATACCCTCACAGCTAAGCATTCTCGATGCCCTTCTATTGTCTAAAGAGTGCGAGATTCTCTGATCAAGGCATTACAAGAGCCCGATCAATTTCAAGCTTTCCTTGCTGAAGAAAAGATGAAGGACGAGCTGGAAGAAGTGCACACAGCTGACATCACTTTCGGCGATGAAGATCTCCTCCTCGGAACGTGCGTGCACAACTGCCCCTATATGTAACCGGCTATTGTCACGATATCAGGATAGGCAAGATCCTGGTCGACAACGGGTCCTCGGTCAACTTTCTCAACGTGAGGGTGCTAAAGGAAATTTGCATGAGCGTGCAACACCTCGCCCGGGATAAAATCATTATCTCTGGATTCGACTCCCAGTCATCACGGATGCTCGGGTCTGTGATTCTGACGTTACGCTTTGGGATGCTCGTCACTGACATCAAATTTCACATCATCGACGCCAAGACCTGCTACAACGCCTTGCTTGGTAGGCCTTGGTTGCACGAGTACAATATCATCCCTTCTACACAGCATCAGTGTATGAAGTACTTCAAAGACGGGCTTGAATACATAGTAACGGGAGAACTGAACCTGTTTTCCGTAAATGAAGTCCGAAAGTACGAGGATGCAAAGTATTTCCTACCAGACTTTGAAGACGCGGAAAGATGCCATAAACCAGAGAATAAGCAAAAAGCTATCACCACTATTCCGGTCTTCGGGAGCGATACATAGGAGGAAGAAGAAATAGTTTATTCGGGGCCACCCCAATACAACAAGCCCGAACCATCTACCCCTATCCTGGTCTTTAGCAGTGACTCTGAAGACGAGGTCAACGCAGTATTCTCGGTCTGCCCATCGACGCAGGCCCTCATCGGAGATGATCAGAGTTTGAAAATCGCCATGGTTCTGCAAAAGCATTACAAAGAGCTTGACGCACTTGATACCTATAGTGTGCAAGAACTGCAGACATTCTACGTCCCTTCCAGGCGAAAAGATGAAAAGGCGATCCTCTTTTATCGATCCGCGGAAACCAAAGTGGAGAAAGAAATCTGGCAGGGTGCCGATTCTACGCTTGACAGGCTCCAGCCCATCCGTCTTCCCAGATACTACACAGAAGGATTAAAAAGGCTGTTGAGGCGCCAGGGCGTACCCTTCAAACAGACTGCTCAACAAGCTGAGTTCTACAACATGATCTGGAACGTCCCCGGAACTCAGCGAAAATTGCCTAACGGGAGAATGGAAACGATCGGGCTTGGATATGTTCAATCCAAGAAACGGGAGCGATTCCATGGCTGCTACGTTATACATGACTTCGATGAAGAAACGGATGCTCTTTTAAAAGACGCTAACGCTGAGCCAGAACACGGTCCTGTCATAAAAATGCCGAGTCCGTCGTTCGAAGAACAGATGGACAAGCTAATACGGGAAGCAAGTCAAAAGGTCCGGGATGACCACAACCGTGAAATGGCCATTTACGAGAAAGCCAGGACGCAGCGCCTCCTTCAGTAGGCTACGGAGAATGACGATGTCCTTCGTCGCAAGCCCGTCATACAGAAAACCCGACGCAGAGGCAAAAACAAGTCAAAGAACGGAAAAAACGTTCGGCAACGGTGAAGCGGGTCCAAAAAGCCTCGCGATCAAAGAAAGTTCAGCCGGAATCCATCACTGATGAAGAAGATGGATCAGGAATATTCTTTTCCCCAAGACAAGACAAGGAAGATATTCAATCTTGTCATAAAACATCAAATGATTACGCTCCCGGAGTCCAAACACCCCGAACAAGCAGACAAAGTCTCTTACCCGGATTATTGCTCCTATCACCGAGCGATAGGACATCCTCTCGAAGACTGCTTCACATTCAAAAACTGGGTCGAAGACCTATATCAACTCGGCAGGTTCGCTCTATCCAACAGTTGGAGAGTAGCCCCTGTAAGTCTATGGTAGCGCCCCGGTCGTCTAACAGACGCCAAATGCGGAACAAAAACTTTTTACAAACTGGCGCTATCGTGTACCGTAACCCGGATCTGCCATTAAAGATAAACTAACAAACTACAAAGTGGGTAGAAATGTTATACCGAATGATCCAAGTCCTTCGGTCTTCAACCATCATCCCACGCTTGTTGTGGCTGCTTCGATCTTCTGAAACTCCAGTCTCGTCGTCCAGGTGGCACCACGTCGACGGATCTTTAAACGGGCTCCCGCCTCTGAACCGAGGCAACTCGGTCGTCAAGTTTGCCAAAAGAGATGACCAAGATGTTGTAGAGAATAAGTAGAACACTTTGTCTCATTACGTCCAAGGCTATGGATGAACAGTTAATGAAGTTGCCATTTGAATCGGGTGAAATGAGAATTGTCTATTCTAATTTCCATGAATCCAAAACTATCATAATCTTTTTACCAAATGAACAACAACCATCATCCTTGAACAAGAGGGGCCGGCCAAACTTATAGGAAGAGGGAGGTGAGGGTAGAAGCAAAATGGTGACCATAAGAATGAAGCTTATCATGAAAGAATGAATCACACAAAACATTAAATGCTAACCAATGAACATTAACCTAGTCACAAAAAGCATTTAATGCATCATTAATGGCACTAATGAGTCACAAGCCTCATCACCACTTCTAGAAGCTTCTACATACATGACTCAACATATGACTCACCCTCAAGAAGAAAAGATAAATCCGCATTTAACCGAATGTCAAAATACGGCTGAAAGAAAACTGGAAACTGGCAACTTCCAAAAGTGATCCTGAAACGAATTTCAGGATAACCCCGTAATGGTATAAACATACCCGCATTTGTATTACGACCGAATACAAATGCAACTGAGACAAAGATATTATATGTACACAGTATAATACTGGGTTCCGGCTTAAACCAAAACCTACCAGTATTATCTGTCCGAAAAACGACACGTGCGAAAACGTACGTGCATTTTCCAAACCTTGCCATAAACCCATATGGCCTCTACAACGTTTCGTCCGAACTTGGGAAAGTGTCTGTGGGGGACTCTAATGACTCATCAACACACTGGCACTGGGTATAACCCTTAGCACATCAGAGGTACAAGCTGTACGTAACGGTTTGCCTATGTATTGATTGGAAGGGAAGCTGACGAGCAAACTCATCTATAAACCCTACTAAGCCTGACAGTGACAATGTATATACAGTCCGGTCCGTTCGTCTAAAGAGTATCTCATATCGAGTCTAGGGGGTGGATAAAGTCAGACCCTTAATAACGCGATAAATCGTGTCGGCATGAAGCCCATCACCATCTGAGAAACTACTGATCCAAATCAGTAATTCTCCACTACCTTGGCCAAGGATTTCAAGTGATGGCCACCCGTGCACTGTGCGACATCAACCCCCAATACCGGGAGAGACGAAACCCTGACGATCCGCTCACTGCCTCCATGAGGCTCGGGACTGTACCCAAAAAATACCTGTTTGCACAACTCCTTTGAGCGTGGTAGGGTAGGAATCAAAGCACAGTGGGAACTCACACGAGACAAATGACGATCTCAGGTCGACAAACTAACCTGTACACATGTCAGCAGGGAACTGCTATCTGACGATATGTATAATACCAACTAGCATGTTCCCGGCGAGTCCTGTCCGGTGTACTCATAACCTAATGAGCACCTGTATACATCTTAGGTGAACCAACTGACACCAGTGGCTTGTGAGACCGGCCACCGCCCCTCGTCGGGGTCTCGACTGTATACACTAATCTACTCTGGAATATCGATGCCCTGTCTCGAAACTCCCACGACTAGGGACACATTTAAGGATGTGCTTATAGACCCCAGCACCCATGTATATGATCGCCATCATACTGCTGGTAGTCAAGCATGAATCCTATGGGCTCTATCATCATGCAATAGTGAACTAAAGCATATATACGATGATAAATACAAACCAGATAGCATACTATCATCTCGAGCAAGACTGTCATATCGGTATAGGTCCTGCCTCAATCATTGCAATCACCTACCTGCGATCCAATAATTGAATTTGAGAGCACTATCTCCAACAATCTCCCACTTGCACTCAAGGCTAATTATTGCGATGTCGCATACTCACAGCCTGTGTGATACCGAACATCCAACTCCTCTACTAATCAGTTTCACAAAGCTAGTTTGAAAAACTCTTGTGTTCGAGAAATAACCTCAGTGAGTGGATCCGCCCTGATGTTTCTTTTTATATCTCTCTTAATCTCAAGTTCGCAGAGAAAGCCATCTCCCGAATCGAGTAATACCTGTCTTAGAATATGTCTGAATATTTGATGGGACCTAGTTCATAAATGAACTCCAAATCCAAACTTCTTAGACTTTATTGATAACTGAACCTAATCAGTATCGCGCGCCATGCCTCCCACGGTATCCTCTTGGACCACCTGTCCATAATACTGTCCATCATCATAGGGAAAACTATAACTCTGACAATCACTCTGTCATCCATGTCACCTCTGAAGCCTGGAATGATAACCGTCTCCCGAAGAAGGCTGCCGTCATCAAATCCATAGAACATGCACCTTATGTTCTAAAACTGCTTCCTTACGTTTCTTCGGGATTGGATTAATATAAACTTATCGCATCAAGTGCAAAAAACTACATCTGGTGTGGTACTTGACATCTCATGATTGACTCAATTGCCTAAGCAAATGATCTGCCAATCATGCTCATCCCTCTCTCCTTTAGTCTCTAAGACACCTTTAGAGAGGGTGACTCCATCACCTACAGGTACACCACCATGCCGGGAGTCATCTATTCTAAAATACTATTAGAATACTGTCTAAATACCCACATTGGGAAACTACCCAAATCTAGATCTAAAACCATAGATCTAGTAACCAGAATGTCTGTTATTATATCCATATCCTGTCTGGAGAAACAACTGTGTGACGACCACAGTACAACCGATCGTAGTATAGGAATTTTACTTCCTACTATGTGTATGTCATCCAAATACCAGGACATCACACTCTACTACCTTCTTAACAGATCCATCCCCTATTCTGATGAAGTCAAAGCTATGACCGTCTCATCAAAATTAGATGATCTAATCTCCGCTATATTTGCTCAAGCCTATAAATAGACATAAGCTACTTGCCCACTACGCTTCCGCTGCTCCCACTGACTATGACAACCCTCTGGCAGAATAATATACACGTACACTTCTAAAGCTAGTTTAGAACGTCGCTATACTTATCCTCTTGCCGGGTTTCATAGTCTGGAACAACAGTAGTGTCAAGTCTGGGTAAACAAGAACCTCCCTGTCACCGTCCTTGAGGCTACCGGAGTACCTCTCGGGTGTCTGAGGTTACCCACCATGTCTGCGGAGTGGCTATTGGAATGTCTAACCTGATTGAATATATAGGTTCTATTAAATTTTTCGTAATCGTTTGCGGTTTTGGAATCACTTCCAGTTCTACCATACTCCCACTACTGTTTTCTGAAAAAAAATCCATTTTAATAAAACTGTGGCGAGTCAAGAACAATATCACTATTGATCTTCCAGATGGTAGAAATGTCAACCCTCGTCAAAGCCAGGGTCAACCCACAAACTGCCATTACAGAAACGTGCCTTAAGTTATCCAGTGTCTGGTTTTAAGCATAAGCTGGACAACTCCCCTTACCTTAACATCGTTAAGATATGAACCATTCTATATCCAATATAGAAACAGAGGAACTAATTTAATTGGAACCAGATTCAAATCATGCAGCTGTCTCCAGTGCATAACAACTTAATGGAAAAAGGCTAATCAGCATTACTCAACTTAGGAATCCATCTAATTATGAGTAACCTGAAAGAGAAACAAGTTTCTCAAAACTATTACTATTATCTGAATACCAATCACAAGAATCTATATCTTCGATCTCTTTGAAGAATTCCGATACTTGCGACAACTGGTTCTCTACACAACTTCTCAAAACTTAGACATTGTATTTCTACGAAACATTTGTCTAAAAACTAGAGAAGTCACAAGTAAACAGAACATAGTACGAGGACCTACCCCTCTGTCCTGACGGACACTGGACAACATACAATACTCTGTATAAGTTCCCTGAGTTGAATAACTCAAAACCTGTGCATCGTAGGTTGAAAACTGTATCCAGGCGATTTCCTCAAATATCACCAATTACAACGAATTCCGATATAATGAGGATGATCATCTAATTCCCAATAACTTACTCCCACTCTTCATCTGTAAAAACCATACAGATATGAGAATGTAACCTGGTAAATACATACCCTGGAGTAAGTATCTAATCAGGAAAACAGTTTTCTTTTAACAATGCGCAGTGAAACTGAAACATTAAAATGTCTCGTAGGGGTATCCTGGTATTCCTAGTAATGCCTCTTCTATAATCCTATTCATGACTGTAACCGTATATTTCTTTGCCATCTCTCCAAATCCTTTTATTTGTCTTTAGTCGTTACCTTCTGTACATCTTCGTTAGGCTAAATGGTTTTCTTCATTCCCTACCGTTCGGCACCAGCCTATGGTTTGGAAGAAGACTATCCAGTAAGCATAATAGGTGTACTCTCCTAATCCTAGGAGTACTCGCAACTTGAGAGAAGGTGATGATAAGAGACAACTGAATAATACCTTATTCTATTTCTCCCAAACTGGGGAAAAAGCAAAGGTGAAATAGGAGTGGCGATGAAGTACGCGGTTTGGTCGTGAATGATAACAGTCGCAATTTACTTTGCCCTCTTTCTAATCCCTTTATTTTGTCTTTAGTTATTACCTTCTGTACACCCTACTTAGGCTAATTGGTTTTCTTCATTCCCTACCTTTCGGCACCTGCCTATGGTTTGAAATAAGACTATCCAATAAGCGTAATAGGTGTACTCTCCTAAACTAAGGAGCCCTCGCAACCTGAGAGAAGGTGATAATAAAATACAACTGAATAAACTAATTCAATTTCTCCTGAACCTGGATCCATCCTCGAAGAAATCCCTTCGAGTTCGTATATAACCATACGATGGATCTATCCAATGGAAGTGGATGTCCGTAGTAATACGGAGTGTTCTGAGAAATGAAAAGGGTAAAAGAAGAAGCGGCAATGACTTATGCAACTCGGACAATCCAAAAGCCAGTATTTTAAGAAGGTTCGGTCAACTTGGTCACTGAGTTATAGTCTAGGGTTGGTCAAAGGTCGCTGCCAAAGAGAGAGAGAAAAGAAACACTCTGCGTGCACTCTAACCTAGATCAGAATGGTTATCAATTTATCTAATCAGGAAACCTCCCACTGTAATCTCAAATTCTCCTCCAAACCTGTAAGAAGAATTAGTCGGGATCACCCGAGGAGTAAATCAACTCATCAGTGGGAATCGGGATCCAACTATCATCGCATGATAACTTGATGGAAGCCACTCAAGTTATCACACTCCAGAAGGTATGCGCATGCCTGGCAAGTTTGCTGTATGTTTGAAACTTCCGATGTTATTTTTGCCCCATGCTCTTATGACCTTGATTAAGGGCCAACAAATCATAAGTCACATGTCAAGTTCTTCCCGTCATTGTTCTGGTTGATTTGAACCCACCCGTACATACTCTTAACTAAGGGCCAACAAAGTAATACGACTGTCCCAAACCAACGCATTCATCTATGCTACAAATGAATACCCAGCAGCTACCAAACACTATGCCTTGACTAAGGGCCAACAAACATAGCTTGAATACTACTGACCATCCATAAGAAATGACGGAGGGCTACGGCTGGTTTTTGGCGAAAAACCTTTAACGTAATGAACTTGATCTTGTTGAAGGAAACTGATAGCTTTTTATAAAAATATAGTGGTGAAAACGTTTTGCTAAAGAGGTCACTCCCGGTGAAGGGATCTCGGCTCTTTCCTCGTAGAATGAGGTGCAGGATATTCCAATTGAATACCGCGATGCAAAGCAACTTGTAATCGACTATAGTGAAGTTATTACCCTGATGTAAACTTCTGCCCAAGGGGTCACTCCCGGTGAAGGGATCTCGGCCCTTGCCTCGTCGAATGAGGTGCGGGATATTCTAACTGAATATCACTATGCAAAACAAAAGAAAACATCTTTGTAATAACACCTTTTAAAATTGGTTCCAACAACATCGAATATAGGGTTTTTTTATCCTTGCATTGATCAGAATCAATACAGTCCCATCAATCAATCACACCAGAAAAGAACGAAAATAAAATGTACGTATATGCCATCCGCATTCGTCACTGGGTCCCGTCATCACCCGTTAGGTTACTTAACTAACGACAGAGCGGGGGCTGGACTTGCGCGGGTGTAAAACATATACAACATCTAATAGTATATATACCAATATACAATAATCGCTCCAGGCGTGATAATATGCAACATTACAGAAAAGTAATAAGCATCACAGAACAATACAGATAATCTGGGATCCCCGGGTTTCACAGAGCCGCTGCTAAAACCCGACGTTCCCCTGGTCGTGTGGATAGCCTGTGCAATGAAACCTAGACCCCTACGGATGCGGCAAGTTACCCGTCAAAACCTGAAGCGAGGTAGTCCCCCACAGCATAGTGAATGGAACACCCGGCACTTCACGGAATCCGGTAAATTGAGCACCCCTCCTTTGGTCAACCTGTACCCCCTACGAGTGCGGCGAATAGTTTGCCAATTCTAGAGTGAGGCCCCTCTGCCTCTCAAAGCCATGAGATACGGACCCATTGCCCTCCAGAACCCGGCTATCCATGCACTCTATCGCGGGGTAAACCTAGTATAGAAATAAAAATATGTACAACGGGTACATCGACCTCGACCCGGTCGTGCCCCAAAAAAAATATTATACAAACAGGCAGTGACGGCAGTCCATATGTTGGACGCTCGACCCGCAATATCAAATGTACAAATAAATCCAAACTGCACTATCATTGCACCCTACTATCCACCACGACATATTCGCAACATCACAGCACAACACAGAACATCAACGCGAATGTTACGTTCGCAAACCCGTCTAAAAGAACTATAGCAATCAGACGCGTTTTACCGATCAAATGACATTCCCGGTCGGAGATATAATGTAAATACTGTAAACTAACAAGTTTAAAATTTCGATCGACTAAATTTCCCGAAGTGGTCCCCACGTACATCTGCTGTACAGTAATAAAATCTGGGCCCAAAAGAACTATACCAAAAATCACAATTTCCACAGTAAAGCCTACTGAAGAATTTTGAAGCGCTGTTCCCACAGTACTGCCGCGTTTCCGCGGTCAAACCCTTGGTTTGACCGCGGATCCGCGGCGGTCATGTGGGATCACGTGCTCAAAATTCATCAGTATTCTTAGAAAACCCTGCTTAGTCTTCTGTGATATGTAAAATTATTTTTAGACTGTTTTAAAAATCGACAGAAACTCAGATCATAGAAATTGCAGTTTTTGGAAATTCGGTTCGATCGATATTTTAAACGCGTTAGCACAAGTTAGTAAAGCTTAATGGTAAGGCTCTGATACCACTGTAAGTCCACGGTAGCGTCCCGGCCGTCTAACAGACGCCAAATGCGGAACAAAAACTTTTTACAAACTGGCGCTATCGTGTACCGTAACCCGGATCTGCCATTAAAGCTAAACTAACAAACTACAAAGTGGGTAGAAATGTTATATCGAATGATCTGAGTCCTTCGGTCTTCAACCATCATCCCACGCTTGTTGTGGCTGCTTCGATCTTCTGAAACTCCAGTCTCGTCGTCCAGGTGGCACCACGTCGACGGATCTTTAAACGGGCTCCCGTCTCTGAACCGAGGCAACTCGGTCATCAAGTTTGCCAAAAGAGACGACCAAGATGTTGTAGAGAATGAGTAGAACACTTTGTCTCGTTACGTCCAAGGCTATGGACGAACGGTTAATGAAGTTGCCATTTGAATCGGGTGAAATGAGAATTGTCTATTCTAATTTCCATGAATCCAAAACTATCATAATCTTTTTACCAAATGAACAACAACCATCATCCTTGAAAAAGAGGGGCCGACCAAACTTATAGGAAGAGGGAGGTGAGGGTAGGAGCAAAATGGTGACCATAAGAATGAAGCTTATCATGAAAGAATGAATCACACAAAACATTAAATGCTAACCAATGAACATTAACCTAGTCACAAAAAGCATTTAATGCATCATTAATAGCACTAATGAGTCACAAGCCTCATCACCACTTCTAGAAGCTTCTACACAAATGACTCACCTTCAAGAAGAAAAGATAAATCCGCATTTAACCGAATGTCAAAATACGGCTGAAAGAAAACTGAAAACTGGCAACTTCCAAAAGTGATCCTGAAACGAATTTCAGGATAACCCCGTAATGGTATAAACATACCCGCATTTGTATTACGACCAAATACAAATGCAACTGAGACAAAGATATTATATGTACACAGTATAATACTGGGTTCCAGCTTAAACCAAAGCCTACCAGTATTATCTGTCCGAAAAAAGACACGTGCGAAAATGCACGTGCATTTTCCAAACCTTGCCATAAACCCATATGGCCTCTACAACGTTTCGCCCGAACTTGGGAAAGTGTCTGTGGGGGACTCTAACGACTCATCAACACACTGGCACTGGGTATAACCCCTAGCATGTCAGAGGTACAAGCTGTACGTAACGGTTTGCCTATGTATTGATTGGAAGGGAAGCTGACGAGCGAACTCATCTATAAATCCTACCGAGCCTGACAGTGACAATGTATATACAGTCCGGTCCGTTCGTCTAAAGAGTATCGCATATCGAGTCTAGAGGGGTGGATAAAGTCAGATCCCTAATAACGCGATAAATCATGTCGGCATGAAGCCCATCAACATCTGAGAAACTACTAATCCAAATCGGTAATTCTCCACTACCTTGGCCAAGGATTTCAAGTGATGGCCACCCGTGCACTGTGCGACATCAACCCCCAATACCGGGAGAGACGAATCCTTGATGATCCGCTCACTGCCTCCATGTGGCTCGGGACTGTACCCAAAAAATACCTGTTTGCACAACTCCTTTGAGCGTGGTAGGGTAGGAATCAAAGCACAGTGGGAACTCACACGAGACAAATGACGATCTCAGGTCGAAAAACTAACCTGTACACATGAGACCAGGGAACTGCTATCTGACGATATGTATAATACCAACTAGCATGTTCCCGGCGAGTCCTGTCCGGTGTACTCATAACCTAATGAGCACCTGTATACATCTTAGGTGAACCAACTGACACCAGTGGCTTGTGAGACCTGCCACCGCCCCTCGTCGGGGTCTCGACTGTATACACTAGTCTACTCTGGAGTATCGATGCCCTGTCTCGAAACTCCCACGACTAGGGACACATTTAAGGATGTGCTTATAGACCCCAGCACCCACGTATATGATCGCCATCATACTGCTGGTAGTCAAGCATGAATCCTATGGGCTCTATCATCATGCAATAGTGAACTAAAGCATATATACGATGATAAATACAAACCAGATAGCATACTATCATCTCGAGCAAGACTGTCATATCGGTATAGGTCCTACCTCAATCATTGTAATCACCTACCTGCGATCCAATAATTGATTTTGAGGGCACTATCTCCAACAGCCCCACCGCAAAGGCATGTGCCAAAAGCGACGTATATCGCGAGAGTAGAACCAGGTCAATATCGGTCTTGGAAACAATCTAGTACCTTCCACGTGATAACACGGTCAGAAGAAGGAGAGCGTGAGAAAATGGATGACCTCTCCTATTGCTTCGCAAATGAGGATGAAGATGAGTTGATCTCAGAACTTCCACCGGCGCCAAATGAGCTGGAAGATGGGATGCATACTACTGCGGACAACCTAAGGAAGATCAACTTGGCGACGGAAAACGACCCGAGGCCTACGTTCGTCAGTGAGCTGTTGTCCGAAGAACAGGTAGCTACGCTGAGAGACGTGCTCATGCAGTATAAAGACTGCTTTGCATGGAACTATTCCGAAATGCCGGGGCTAGATCCAGAGATAGCTGTGCATAAATTGGCTATATCTCCGGACGTCAAGCCAGTTAAGAAAGCACCAAGAAGAATGCGGCCCGAACTTGAAATGAGCATCAACGCCGAAGTCAAGAAGTTAATCGACTCCAGCTTCATCCAAGAAGTTCAGTACCCTGACTGGATCGCCAATATCGTCCCAGTGATGAAGAAGAATGGGACGGTGCGCATCTGCGTAGACTTTCGGGACCTCAACAAAGCTTTTCTGAAGGATGACTTTCCCGTACTGGTAACCGAGCTGATGATAGACAACACATCCACTCACGAAGTCTTCTCCTTCATGGACGGCTCATCAGGGTACAATCAAATAAAGATGCATCCCGAGGATCAGAAGAATACCGCTTTCCGGACTCCTCTGGGCATATTCTGCTACAAAGTGATGCCTTTCGGTCTGAAGAACGCCGACGCTACTTATCAGAGGGCCATGATGAAGATTTTCGATGACCTCATACATGAAATCGTCGAATGCTATATCGATGACCTCGTGGTGAAAAGCAAATCATATGAGGAACACTGGGAGCATTTGAAAATAGTGTTCCAGTGTCTTCGGAAATACAATATGAAGATGAACCCTCTCAAATGCGCATTTGGAGTTTCCTCGGGCAAATTCCTAGGGTTCATCATCCGACACCGGGGCATCGAAATAGATCCATCAAAGATCAAGAAGATTATGGAAATGCCTTCTCCAAGAACTCTCAAGCAATTGCGGTCTCTCCAAGGAAAGCTCGCGTATATCCGACGGTTCATAGCTAATTTTTCCGGCAAATGCTTCCCCTACAGCCATTTAATGAAGAAGGGAACCCTGTTCGTTTGGGATCGCAAATGCCAAAGTGCACTGGACAAAATCAAGCAATACCTGCAGAATCCGTCGGTGTTGACCGCTCCAGTCAAGGGAAAACCCCTTATCCTGTATACAACAGCCCTTGAAGGCTCCTTGAGCACGTTATGGGCATAGGAGAATGACCAAGGGAAAGAGAGGGCCCTCTACTATTTGAGTCGAGTTCTCCTGGGAGAAGAAAACAACTACCCCCTATCGAAAAACACTGCCTGGCATTGATCTTTGCGATAACGAAGCTCAGACACTATGCGTTGGCGCATGAGGTCTACCTTGTATCAAAAGTTGACCCTCTCAAATATTTGATGTCAAGAGCTATACTAGCAGGGCGGCTCGCTAAATGGGCCCTACTCTTAATGGAATTCTCAATAACATACCGACCTCTCAAGGCAGTGAAAGGCCAGGCCATCGCCGACTTCCTCGCTGAACATCCGATACCTGCCGATTCACCCCTAAACTACGAATTGCCAGACGAACACGCGTTTGACACGATCGACGGGAAGAAAGGAGGGAGTGATACCCGGTGGGATCTCTATTTCGATAGGGCATCTTCCATGAAGAAGCAAAAGCACAGCTCCCCCATAATCAAGTCCGGAATAGGCCTCATCTTCGTGACTCCACAAGAAGGGATAATGCGCTTTGCCTTTTCCTTGACAGAGCCGAGGACAAACAATGAAGCATAATATGAAGTTTTGATAGCAGGTCTTGAGATCGCTGTCGACATGGGAATCGAAAACCTCCTTATATACGGAGACTCCCAGTTGATCGTTAGTCAAGTAAACGACGACTATCAAACGTGCAAACCAGAGTTGGTAAAATATGGCGAAAGAGTGCAACAATTGCTGACTCAAATCCCTTCATACGCACTGGAAAGCATACCATGAGTGGAGAATAGCAAGGCGGATGCGTTAGTCAAGCTCGCTAAAGAATTGGCTGGCGAAAACCTCGATGACGTAAGGATCGTTGTACAAAACCGTCAGGTTCTTGCACCGGCAGAAATATCTCCGGAGCCGTTTGAAGAAAAGGAAGCAACCGAGCAAACAACCCTACAAATAGAGGACCGGGAAAAGGCCAAGGATTGGAGAGAAGTCTTTATATACTACTTCAAATCCCGTCAAACACCTGAAGATGCATCCTCAAGACATCAGCTCATGAAACGAGCTCTGTCTTTCGCCTTCATCGATGATACTCTATATAAGAGATCGTTCGACTCTCTATGGCTAAGATGCCTGGGACCGGAAGAAGCAAGGAGAGTCGTCCGAGAGACTCACGACGGACTCCGCGGTTCTCATCAAGCCGGGCCAAAGATGAAGCTGAAGATCAAAAGGATGGGCTACTATTGGCCCATGATGATTCAAGACTATCTCGAATACGCAAAGTAGTGCCACTCGAGCCAAATTCATGGAGACTTCATCCACCAGCATCCAAACCCGCTACACCCAACGGTGGGTAGCTGGCCGTTTGAAATGTGGGGAAGCGACATAGTCGGCCCCATCGAACCGGCGTTATCCAGAGGACATCGGTTCATATTGGCGACAACCGATTACTTCTCTAAGTGGGCAGAAGCCATACCGCTAAAAGAAGTGAAGACGGAGAACGTTCTCCATTTCTTCAAGACACACGTCATCTATCGGTTCGGCACTCCACGACGGATTATCTCGGATAACGGGCCGGCCTATAGAAATCATAAGATTAGCCGCTTCGCACAGCAGCATAATATAGACTGGAGATACTCTTCGGTCTATAATTCCCGAGCTAACGGTCTAGCTGAGGCTTTCAACAAGACCTTAACGAAGATCATAAAGAAGACGGTGACCAAAAATAAAAAGGACTGGCACGAGAGACTGCAGGAAGCTCTCTGGACTTATCGGACCACGTTCAAAACGGCCACGAACACAACGCCATTCGCGTTGGTATTCAGAACTGAAGCAGTACTACCCTTGGAGATAGAGCTACCCTATCTACGAGTGGCGGTTTATTATGAGCTAATAGACGAAGAGAATGCTCATCTTCGGCTTGAAGAGCTCGACGCCCTCGATGAAACTCGTCTCATGGCGCAACAAAACCTAGAAGCTTACAAAGCAAAGACGACGCGCTCATACGAAAGATTGACTAGGCCGAGAACATTTCGCCAAGGCGAACTTGTGCTAGTGGTCAAGAAACCTATGATCCCCAATCGTGCCAAACGGGGGAAATTCGACCCGAACTATGAGGGCCCGCACATCGTAGACAAAGTCTACTAAGGTGGGGCTTACTTGCTCATGGATATGCATGGCGAAAGACCCTTCCGGCCAATAAACGACCGGTTCCTGAAAAAATACTACGCCTGACGAGTCACAGCCTAGGGTAATGATAGATGACGACGCCTATGTTCGCTCACTATTTCCCAAGCCTAAACTCTATAAGTAGTATCCAGCGAAGCCGTTGTCTCAAATATGGCAACAATGGACCGAAACGTCCCTAAACTAACAATGGACTCCAATGTCCTAAAACTAGCGACGGACCGAAACGTCTCTAAAACTACTACAAATCGCAGCATCCTTGGGCTGACGTAAAAAAAATATAATAAAAAATAAATAAAAAATAAAAAATAAAAAAAGGTACGTCCATAAGCAAGATGGGCACGGATGAAAATCCGAAAGGGCTCCGTAAGTAAAAACAGCAGGGCTACCGGCGAGTTTGTGAAAACCCGAAAGGGCACAATCTCGTTCAAAGACATTTGCAAGGTCCTCTCGACCTTGTAAGGAGAAAACTACCTGCATGAGATCCTTACGACTCACGAACGAGCGACACACTTATGGATTCCCACGATTCCTAAGGAGAAATTACACTTACGAGATCCTCACGACTCGTAAGGAGAACCCTCTTATGAGACCCTCACGGCTCATAAGATTCAAAAGCCTTAAGCTACAGAGATCTGAACCCGTTCTTAAGCCATCACATTTCCCGGACTGCCCTACAAGCGTTTCAATATTGACCTTTGTATACAATCCACAGGCACGAATAAACATTTCCCCAACAGAGTCCCACCAGCGATGAGGGATATCCTCACATGGTGAACGACCCTTGTAAGTCCTCTCGACTTATGAGGAGAAAACACTCTTGTAAGATCCTTACGACTTATAAAAGAACATACACTTAAGAAACCTCATGATTCTTAAGAAGAAAACGCACTTACGAGATCCTCACGACTCGTAAGGAGAAACATCTTTATGAGACCCTTACGGCTCATGAAGTCAAAAGCTTTAGTCGACAAGATCTTAACCTTGTTTGCTAAGCCACCATTGGTCGAATCGAAAAAATCAAATGATGATTCGCTCTTGGTAATATCCCAGTTGTAGCGATGCTGATGCCTAAATCGGTATCAAATTCCGAGTTCCATACTCGCGGCAAAAGTCAGCGAGCCATAAGTGCATATGAAATAGCCGAAATGATAGGACAACTTGCAACAAAATCAGCAAGTAAAATATATTCATACAAAAATAGCCGAAATGATTGGCTAACTCGCAATAAAAAGCAGCGAGTAAAAAGAAAAATAGCCGAAATGATAGGCACCGCGAAAAATAGCCGAAATGATTGGGCAATCGCGACTTTCGCGATATAAAAAGCTGAAATGATAGAGTATCATGGAAAGAAATAAAAAAATGATGAAAGAATGAAACTTTTGCCCTACAGGTAAGTCCATACTAGCCCCTATATACAATCCATGGGCATAAACGAAAAGGGAACCACATGTCCCAACAAACTTTGTCAAAGGGAAAGTCAGATCTCGACAGCAACATCTGCATCCCACAAGACCAACAACGGCGTTCTTCCTCCTGCCAGCAGGGCACAGACGCGACACCACCAATCGGAGCCATGACAAAGTCCCCAGTTCCAAGACTCTACGGTTCACAGACAACCTAGAGTCAGCCCCGACACCACAGAAGGCGGAGTAAGTCAACCCGACACCGTAGAAAGCGGAAATACGTCATCCAATGACCCCGTCTCGGAAACACGTCATCAAATGACCCCTTCGCGGAAATACGTCAGCAAATGACCCCGTCACAGAAATACGTCATCAAATGATCCCGTCTCGGAAATACGTCATCCAATGACCCTGTCTCGGAAAAACGTCAGCAGTGACCCCGTCTCGGAAATACGTCATCCAATGACCCCATCTCGGAAATACGTCAGGAAGTGACCCCGTCTCGGAAATACGTCATCCAATGACCCCGTCTCGGAAACACGTCATTAAATGACCCCGTCGCGGAAACATGTCAGCAAATGACCCCATCACGGAAACACGTCATCCAATGACCCCGTCTCGGAAACACGTCATCAAATGACCCCGTCGCGGAAATACATCAGCAAATGACCTCGTCACAGAAATACGTCATCAAATGACCCCGTCGCGGAAACACGTCATCCAATGAACCCTTCTCGGAAATACGTCAGCAAGTGACCCCGTCTTGGAAATACGTCATCCAATGACCCCGTCTCGGAAATACGTCATCCAATGACCCCGTCTCGGAAATACGTCAGCAAGTGACCCCGTCTTGAAAATACGTCATCCAATGACCCCGTCTCGGAAACATGTCATCAAATGACCCCGTCGCGGAAATATGTCAGCAAATGACCCCGTCGCGGAAATACGTCATCAAATGACCCCGTCACGGAAACACATCATCAAATGACCCCGTCGCGGAAACACGTCAGCAAATGACCCCGTCTCGGAAATACGTCATCCAATGACCCCGTATCGAAAATACGTCAGCAAATGACCCATCATGGAAATACGTCATCCAATGACCCTGTCTCGGAAACACGTCATCCAATGACCCCGTCTCGAAAATATGTCAGCAAGTAGCCCCGTCTCGAAAATGTGTCATCCAATGACCCCGTCTCGGAAACACGTCATCAAATGACCCCGTCGCGGAAATACGTCAGCAAATGACCCCGTTGCGGAAATACGTCATCAAATGACCCCGTCACGGAAACACGTCATCCAATGACTCCGTCTCGGAAATATGTCATCCAATGACCCCGTTTCGGAAATACGTCAGTAATGACCCCGTTTCGGAAATACGTCATCCAATGACTCCATCTCGGAAACAAGTCAACCAACCTCCAAGGAAATCAGTGTCCTTGGCAAGACTTCTCTATTCAGGGAAATTACCGTCCTTAGTGAGAACCTCTCGATTCGTGTCGACCCGCAAGGAAATCAGTGTCTTTGCAGGAATCTCTCGATTCGTTTCGACCTCAGGGAAATACGTGTCCTTGGCAAATATCTCGATTCAAGGAAATCATCGTCCTTGGCGAGAACCTCTTGATTCGTGTCGACCCGCAAGGAAATCAGTGTCTTTGCAGGAATCTCTCGATTCGTTTTGACCTCAGGAAAATCAGTGTCCTTGGCAAATATCTTGATTCAGGGAAATCATCGTCCTTGGCGAGAACTTCTAGATTCGTTTCGATTCGTAAGGAAATCAGTGTCTTTGCAGGAATCTCTCAATTCGTTTCGACCTCAGGGAAATCAGTGTCTTTGGCAAATATCTCGATTCAGGGAAATCGACGTCCTTGGCGAGAACCTCTCGATTTGCGTCGACCCGCAAGGAAATCAGTGTCTTTGCAGGAATCTTTTGATTCGTTTCAACCTCAGGGAAATCAGTGTCCTTGGCAAATATCTCGATTCAGGGAAATTAGTGTGCTTGGCAAAAATCTCGATTCAGAGAAATCAACATCCTTGGCGAGAACTTCTCGACCCGCTTCAACCCGCAAGGAAATCAATGTCTTTGTAGGAATCTCTCGATTCGTCTCGACCAGCGGGGAAATTAGTGTCCCTACGCATAAAGAAAATTCTCTTGTGGGATCCTTACGATTCTCAAGAGAAAACGCACTTAGGAGTCCTCACGACTCCTAAGGAGAAAAGACACCTACGGGATCCTCTCGACTCGTAGGAAAAAAAGTCTTTATGAGACCCTCATGGCTCATAAAGTTGAAAAGTCTTAGGTGGCAGAGCCTAACCTTGTCTTCTAAGCCATCACTGCCCTACAAGGAAGTTAAGATGGACTATCTATGGGCCACACTCTTCGAAGTCGAACATCGACGAAGAGGGAAACAACCACTTACGAGTCCTATCGACTTGTAAGGGAGAAAATTCTTTTATGAGATCCTTACGACTCTTAAGAGAAAATGCACTTAGGAATCCTTACAATTCCTAAGGAGAAAATACACCTGTGAGATTCTCTCGACTCGTAGGGAGAAGTATTTATGGGACCCTCATGGCTCATAAAGTTGAAAAGTCTTAGGTAACAGACCTAAACCTTTTTCCTAAGCCGTCGCTGTCCTGCAACAAGATCAAGATAGACTATTTACGGTACGCGTTTGCTAAAAGGGACACGCCAATATGAAATAAAGTATACGTCTTTTATTCATGAATTCAAAATGAATACAAGATACATTTCATAAAAAGAATCAAAATGGATACAAAATAGTCTCTCATTCAGAAGTGAATACAAGAAAAGGAGAGTATACAAAAAAATCTTCAAGCCAGCGGATGGTGTAATAAATTCATAAGTTCATCCTTCTTCCACCGGGCCTCGACTTCAAGTTTTGTTATTTCCACAAGACGGGTCTTCATCTGGGACTGTTAGGTCTGATACGACGCGAACCGGCTCTCGAGCTCCCTTTCGGTGGCCTGATGAGCTTCAACCATCTCACGGGTAAAGATGACGGCTTTGTCGAGAGCGACTACTTCAGTGATAGCTTCTTGAAGTACTCGCCAGATTTCATAGGCATGAGTGGTCTTGGTAGTGAGTTGAGCCTGGAGTTCTTCCAAAGCATTCGAGGCTAGCTCCCTCTCCGAAAATTTTCGGTTGAGCCTCTTCTCACATGACTGCAGATTCGTGGCGCACCGTTCAATCGACCCCTACAAGTCCGTCCTTGCAGCAAGGACCTCTGAAGGAAGGCGTACGCATTCAAGACCATGTAAGCAAGCCTCCACTCGGCGACAATACTCGACCCAGACATGCACCAAGGTTTCATCGTGGTAAGTGGCGAGAAGGGGTAAAGAGATGTTGGCTTCGGCAGCAAATTCTTCGGCTGTGATCGAACTACCAGCACGAAGATCTTTGATAAGAGCCGACAAGGAGTGGATGCTTTGTTTCGCCATCCATTCAGACGCATGCCGGGCATAAGGGCCTGGTGGCATAATGACGTGAGACTCCAGCTGGGTAAGAGCAGGCAAAGCTGTCAAGATTCGTGAACAATCAGCGAGATTTGCAAACAAAGAATAGATGGAACAACGTCAAAACCTTACTTACCCACAGTCATGCAAGGAGGGTTTAAAAAATCCCCAGGCCCGTCGAGGATCTCAACTTCGTCGTCAGCTTCCAGAACTACAGAAGACATATTAGCATCGCTATATGAAATAATGATAATACAATGAAGGGGTCAAATAACACCAACCTTGCCCAGAAGAGAGGACGATGCTTTGTGAGGATATTGCCTGTGGGGCTGCCATCTCGAGCAGACGCTAAGAAGACTTTCTGGGGGATAGATCCACGATGGACGCCACCAACCCTCATAATTCTGAAAAGACAGAAAGATTCAGATAATGGAAATTCATTAAAACAAAATATAGGAGACTACCTTCGTTGCTCCTCCCGATATGAACTGGAAGGATAGCAGTTTCGGTAACCTCCTCCGTACCCTCAGGCACATCACCGAGGACGTGGGCTGGCATAGCAGCTTCCAGCCGCGAAACGACATCTGCCATTTCAGGTTCCAAGGAGGGAATAATAGCCATGGAGGTGCTTTCTACAATCTTCGAGGTGCCAACAGAAAGATCCATCGGGTCTATAACCGACAAGGTCGCCTCTGTGGAAGGTGTAGGCAATGAAGAAGTAGAGGCTATCATCGGAAGCTCCGTAGCAGGAATAGCAGCTATAACAATCTCCTCCGCACCTGCCGGTGCCTCATCGGAGACATTTGTAAAATCCACAGGCGGAGCATGACTTGGACTCAAATCCTCTGTCATCACCGAAGTCCCTGCAAAGTTTTTCACGAAGATAAGGAGATATAAAAAGCAATACAAATTATTTGCTGAAAGGAAAAAATACGGAAAGCACACATATCGATGCGCCAAGATACTTCTAGTATGGCTTTTTCAAGCCGTCGTTCCTTCCTGAGGAAGTGTGCTCGCCGGGGTTCAAATGCGGATTCATGGCCACCGGTCTTTAATGCCAGCTCATCTTCGGAAGCAGCTGAGATAGGTTGCTTGAGTGCTATCTCATCTTCCCATCGCAGAGGACCCATATGTACCCTCCGTAGTGATGAGGGATCTTCGTAGAATCTGACAGGAGGGTAAGGTTTCTTCGGGACACCCACATTCTCAGTTTCGTCTTGTGAGCGCCTTATAGCCTCAGCCAATTGTGCGGCTTCCTCGGCAGACAAACCCGGAAAGAGAAGACCGTCATCTGGCTCTTGCATGGATATTGGCTCGTCTTGAACAATAGGCTCGGATTCCAGCAAAAGGTCAAGCAGACCGGTGACCATCTTCTTTCTCCTCTTCGACCCAGAATTAATGGTGGAAGAAGATCGTTTCCTTCCCTTCGGCGCTTTGGCGCAATGTTGACCCACTTTGCCTCTACTATCCACTTTTAGCGACACCACTGCTGATAGTGTCGCCACTAATGGCACTGCCGCTGGCGCTTCGGTGGAAGCTTTTGCTTGAGATCTAGTGTGCATTGGCATCCCTGTAGTGGGAGGAATCGATTCAGTTTCTGCGACTTGCGAGATAAGGACCACGCCACCATCCCTCAAGATACGGCGAACGACTGACCGCGGTCGCAATGGAATGCTGGCAGCTTGGGTTGGAGCAGGAGTCTTATATTCAAATAGTACCCGCCTCTCCTCAACAATAACAGGACCAACCCGATGGTGATACCAGCCCACAAAGGACCCTACAGGCCTTGGGAGGTAGTTAGGTTCTAGAATCATGAACATAGAGCCAGTGTTCAGCCGCATGAAGTGATGAATTACTTCGCGAATAACTCCCAGAGACGAGGTAGGCTCAACTAAAAATGCTTTGAAGGGGACGCCCTAATTATAGCCTAATTTCCGAGCGAAGCGGTGCGGATTATACCGCATGAGGATAGCCGTATCATTCCAGCGGAACACCAAGTAGCCCGGCTTAATCGAATACAAATGCATGATCTCTTTAGGCTTTAAAGATGGTGCTCCCCCTTTTGACAAGTCGAATAGCTGTTGGATGGGCCCCGCTCGGGCAGAAAGAACTCGATCAGTAAACACCATCCCCCCCTCATTAGCATATGTATTGAGCAGAACGTGGAGGGCCCCTAGCTGAGTCGGATCGGGAGCGGAGGCATCTACCAATCTCATAACTCGCGGGAAGGTGAAGGAATCATAGAAACTCGGCCGTCAATATGCTGCGAATGCCCCCAGCACATGCATTTCGATCGAAGATGTGAAGTAATGAAGGGGGAGATTCACAACATCTACACCTGGAGTCAAAGTGTTGGTTGCAACACTTAACCCATGATAAAGGAGTGATAATCCTGCAATACCAATGGCCAACCTTGCCTTTTCAGCTGCACGATGGGTGGGGTAGAAGGCAGAAGCTCTCATGAAGCGGCGGTGGATTGGTATCGAAAACCAACTGAGCCAGAGGCTAATAAAGCCGACGAAGAAGGTCTCTTCGTCTATGCCGGGGGCCGCAATTGCATCAAAAGACACGGCCGACGTGATCAGGATGTAAAACTGCGGTAAATCTTCTTCTTTGACTGGCAGCTTATTCAACCTAAACCCAAAAGGTTCGTCGATACTCACAAACTTTGGGGCATCCTTGGATAGAGCATCTTCCCGGATGAAGCAGGCGATGAAACTCTCGAAAGTGACGCCCTGCCTCTCTGACTTCGTAAACAATCTGTCGAAGATACCCAGAGCCTTGATTAGACTAGGATACTTATGACGGACAGCAGTTTCAGTCATCAGGTCATTAAGCGTAGCCGGCATGGTGGAGAAAACATACTCATCTGGAGGCAGCAACTCCTCGTAATGCCCACCCCTGATTGGCAACCCCGAAATCTCACAAAACTCATCCAATGAAATAGACACCTCTCGATCCCCTAGCAGAAAGGTGTTGGTAGGCAAATTCTATTGGTTTACGAAAGCTTTGATCCACCAGACGTGAGGAGCCTGATAGTGGAATAGCGACGTGTATACTGCCTGACCTTTTGCAGTCTTGCGTGATGGGCGGAAAGAATATAGAGAGCCCAAATAAGGTAGCCCACCGAGTGCCGGGGAGTAACGCCCACTTTATAGACCTGCCCCCAAGGTCGAGCTTCACCTTGGCAAATCCGACGCCCTAAGATGTCTATAGCCGGAAAGGGCTGGTTGGGTATCCCGGGAGTAGAGGGCTCCAGCCGGCCCGAAGAAGTCCAATTGGTCACCTCCACTGCGTAAGCAGTCTTTAGGCGTTCCATCGACAGTATAGGGCGAAGAGGTTCCGCTGGCTTGTAGAGAGGTGAAAGAAGATGAAGAAACAGTGGCTGCTTAAGGAACCCAACCCTCGCATTTATAAGACATGACAAGGGGTACATCTCCCCGTTCCCTAGGCAATCCAACGTCTGTAAAGGTGACAGCGTTGCACTCACGTGCAAACCACGTGAGAAAAACGCTGTGGGGGCATTTGTTCCCTTATAAAAAATGAATAATAAATAAAACCAATAGGAAAAATTCCCCAAATGAAGCATCACGTGCCCACACGTGATAGGCACCGCGCTTGACAAAACTAAGCTGAAACCGTGCCTCATGTGCAGACACGTGACCTCTATAAACAAAGTATATAGGCGCCTGAATAAAGCAAACAATTGGTCAGAGCAAAAACTCATGTGATAGCACGTGATGCTCTTTAGTAGGCTTAATTTGATGGAGTCACATACTACACGTGATGGGCTCTTATGCCTTCTGAACCGATAGAATTAAATTCTAATTAAGAGGAATCAAAACCCTTAGTTGGAAAATGTTTCCTTAAATCTTTCCAAACAAGAAAGATTGTGCTCTGTAAATCAGAGCACCGTCAGATCAAAGATCCAATGGTGATTAAACATCACCAAGATACAGAATAAGTTCTGTATGGGAAAATATTTTCCCAATCTTGCTAAAACCAAGAAAGATGCCTTCTGTTAAACAGAATCCCTTGGATCAAAGATCTAATGGTGAGATAAATTCTCAAATCAATTAGAGATCTCTCAATGAGAAATTTCCTTAACTGATTCAACAAATTGGCCTCCCCTATATAAAGGACCCAAGACTTCTAGTCTTGTACAGAGGACCCCCCCATAAACTTCAAGTGCAAAAATACAGAAAACAGAGAGGAAAACCCCTTGGTAAGCAAAACCCAAAAGAGAATTTAATTCTCAAACCAAGAGTTTAACTCTTCTCAAAGAACTTAGTTCTTCCTCTGGTTGGGATCTGCAGAAGTAGATCTCTCTGCAAGTTGAGAATTTAATTCTCATCGGGGAGATTCTGTTATGTAGATCCAAACCTAGAGGAAAGAACTAAGTTCAAAGAATTTAATTCTTACCAAAAAGATATAGGAATTTAATTCCTCTGATAAAACTAGGGTTTAACCCTATAAAGAATTTAATTCTTATAAAATAAGGGACCTGAAATTCACAAAACTCAGATCCAGAGCTCCATGCATATTAGTGTTCAATGCTACACAATAAAAGCTCACGTGTTCCCACGTGAGCACCTATGAAGAACAAAAAAGGGAAGACTGAGATCTAGCCACGTGACCCCACGAGACCCCTGAGAAGTTCTCAACACTTATAAAAGAGAAAAGGGGAATAAACCCTATTTTGGGGCGCCTCACGTGATCCCACGTGACCCCTGAGATGTGCTCAACACTTATAAAAGAGAAAAGGGGAATAAGCCCTATTTTGGGCGCCTCACATGATCCCACGTGACCCCTGAGAAGTGCTCAGCACTTATAAAAGAGAAAAGGGGAATAAACCCTATTTTGGGACGCCTCACGTGATCCCACGTGACCCCTGAGAAGTGCTCAGCACTTCTAAAAGAGAAAAGGGAAATAAGACCTATTTTAGGGCGCCTCACATGATCCCACGTAACCCCTGAGAAGTGCTCAGCACTTATAAAAGAGAAAAGGGGAATAAGCCCTATTTTGGGGCGCCTCACGTGATCCCACGTGACCCAACAGTGCTTAGCACAAGAATATAAGAATAAAAGAGGCAGTGCCCAACTCTAAGCGTCTCACGTGCCACACGTGAATGCCCCAACTTTCAATGTTTAACACTGCTATGGCGCCTCACGTGCCACACGTCAGCATCTCAGATCTCAGTGTTTAACACTGCCTTAGAATATCACGTAGGAGCACGTGGGCACTGAGCATACACTAGTGTTTAACATTATAAGAGGTCAACTTCAACCCCAGATTGGCTAAGTCTTTCCTGAGATTAAATCTCTAAATAAACCGAGCCTCCATGCTCATGACTGACGTTTCCTCAATTTGGAATTTGGTTCAAAGGTACATCTCTCCACACCTCTGATACATGTCGTTGTAATTATTCAACGTCTTCAAAGAGGTGGTTGGTCCCGACAACCAACAAGCTGGACCGTAATGTCCTTAAACTAACTATGGACCGTAATATCCTTAAACTAAACCCTCACCTCAAAAATGGTGATCTGCGGATCGTAACGTCCCTAAACTAAACTCTATAGACTATGATTTTTTTAAACTCCACGGACTATGATGTCCTTAAACTCCACGGACTATGATGTCCCTAAACCCAATGTACCGTAACGTCCTTAAAGAAAATTGATAGGCTCAAATGCTCTTTCATTGGATTTAAATGATCCTAAAACCTTATTAAGTAGATCTTAGTCTAAAATTAGACTAACGTATCCTTAACAAACATTTAAGTTGATCTTAATCTCAAACAAGGTTAACGATCCTTAAATCAACCAAACCCAAATCTAAGAAAATAGGGATTTGGACTAATCCCTGCCCTACGGGCGACAACATAAATTAGTCTTCGTATACAATCCATGGGCAACCGAAAATAAAACAAACAAACACAATACGAAGTGACCATCTGGAGAAGGAGAAAGTTGTTACCGCGATGCGGTAGCGTAATTTACTACAGAGGCTTGCGCCTGCAGAGAAGAGCATCCCTACAATCAAAAACCCCTCACAACGAGGGGGACATCGGCCGCATCTGTCTAAACCTCCGATATACGATACCATAAATCAACTTGGCATCTTCGGAGAGGTGGATAGATAAAACCCAAATAGCATCTGCCCCCAAATTCAGGCAAGACGACCTACGCGGTTTCGTCTCTATTTTCGGCGGTAAACAGTACCGCTGACGGTTTGTGGGTGACTGATATGATCATCACCTACTGTCATTGCCTCATTTGCAGCATGGCAGCATCGTTTCTTTCCCCTTCGCTTTATGGTACATTCGAGTGGGAGTTGACGAGTCTTTAGAGTCCTACCCAGAGATTTCCTGGATCAGGCAAAACGAAGTAGGGGCACATATGTGATATGTGCGGGACCAAGATTAGTACGCGTATGTGATACCGTATTCTATTCTCGCGATATGTGATATCGGTCGGTTATATATGATATAGCCGGGTTATCGGATCAAGTGTTGATTCGATAAGTTGATACATATGATATTAGTCGGTTATATGTGATATAGCCGGATTATTAAATCAAGTGTTGATTTAATAATTTAATGTATAATTATATATTTGATATATTAATTTACATTAACTAATATTAGCTCACTTAAGCATTTCTTTTTCTCACTTGTGTACACTTAATATATATGTAATATATATTATTGTGTCATGCTAGTTGCTACATGCAACATGGGTGTATGAGACTCACACCATGCTTATCATAATGAAGGGTTTTATTTATTTAAAGTAAATCAAAATTAGTTGGAAATTAGTCACATGGTTTAAGCTTAGTGGAAGATTGTAGAACCATTGACTTATTCCACTAATTTTGTTTTATTTGAGATATTTATTAACCCAACCATTATCTTAAGCCATAGTTAAGTCTCTACATGAGTTAGTATGAGATATTATCTCACTCATAGTTGCTATTCTCACATATTGATTCATTCATTCTATTCTACACTTCATCTTCTTCTTCATCTCCAAGAGCTCACTAGGTTTTTGGGAGGTGAAGAAAATTAGTGAGAAAAATATTTCTAAAGTGAGTAAAATTCCTACTTCATCAACCTACACTAGACTAGCCATTTAGTTTAGGTTGTTTGCTTCACTAGTTCCTAATTAGTGAAGAGGTAGCTTGAGTTAGTGTCTCCTCGACGTAGATCATCTTCGGCTTCGAAGACTTCAAGCAAGCTTGTTCATTTCACCTTGTGGAGCCTTACTAGAGTCCTGGAGATCACTACTTGGAGCAAAGGGACTACACGGAGCTTTTGAAGTGAAGGACCGGTCTACAAAGGTTGTATTCCTTGTTCACTTAGATGTAAAGATGTTTACATGCATGTTTCGTCTAATTCTCTAGTTAAGATTTTATGGTTAGGGTTCTTTAGCATGCCAAATTTTTGAAAACGGCTTGGTCTATGCCTCCCGAAACCTTGTGGCGGTGCTATGGAACCCAGCAGAGGTGAGATAGATACATACATAGATCCATTCACTACATCCTAGACACTTTAGATTAGCAATCTAAAATCTTTAGTTGCTCCACTAGACTCTTAGTGTGGAGCTAGAGCCATGGACTGCATCCCTTGGGTGGATCATCTTCGACGGAGGAAGATCGGCAATCAAGCTCGATCCAGAAGATCTCAAGAAATAAGGAAAGGCAATCAAAAGTGTTCAAGGAGATCCCTAATAGCAAGAGAAGATGATAGAAGACCGAAGGACACGGATCCTTTGGAAATACATCTCTATCATAGTAGTTAGATATCTTCTCTTGTTAGTTAGTTTAGGTTTATGGTATTCTTGGACGGGTTTTTCTAGCACCAGTTTTCATAACCCCAAAAAAATTATTCCGCAACGGCCACGGTAGATGGTCAGGGCGCTAGGAAATCCCAACATGGTATCAGAGCCACCCTATAAACCTTAACTAGTTTGTTTAGACAAGTTTAAAATATCGACCGACGAAATTTTTTCAAATCACATTTTCATTTCTCATGCTTGCTATCGATTTTAAAAATTGTTCAAAAAATTATTAAGAGCATCATAAAAATACGTGCAGGCAATTTTAGAAGGCTTGAAGAAATTTAGGCACATAAGCCTATCAAGCGGCCGCGGAACCGCCGCATAACATGCATGTTGGCGGCAGTTCCACGGTCTAAGTGGGGCCGTTGTGAACCAAAATTCTAATAGCACTCTATTATACGGATATGTAATTTTTGGGATGTATGATTTTGGCCCGTATTTTTTTGAGTACTAGTTAGCACTTTGGGCCAATACAGAAAAGTTTTAGTCGATCGAAATTTTAAATAAGTGTTTATCATGCATGTGTTAGTATCTGCGACCATGAATATCATTGAGCGGTATAACCCAACTAATCGCTATATGTTCTATTAGACGGGTTTGCAAACATGATATTCATATTGATGTTCTACAATGTGCTGATATTGTGGATGGATTGTCGTAGTGGATGGCCTATGGTGCAACGGTAGTAGTACAGTTCAGATTCATTTGTGTATTCATTATTGCGGGGGCGAGCGTCCGACATGTGGACAGTCGTTTCTGCCGGATTGTATATTATTTTATTGGGGCATGACCGGGTTGAGCTCGATGTCACCATTGTACATATATTTTTCTTTTGTATACTAGGATTACCTTACGGTGGCGTGCTCGAATAGCCGGGTTCTAGAGGGCAACGGGCCCGCATCTCATGGTGTTGATACGGAAGGGGCCTTACTCTAGAATTGGTGGGCTATTCACTGCACTTGTAGGGGGTATAGGATGTGTTAGTTGTATGTATGCCCTAGAGGCCAGTATTGTACAGATTATGTATATTATATTGGATGCTTGGACATATATAGAGATGACTTTCTTGCTCGACATGATAGTATGCTATCTGGTTGCTCTTTATCTTAACATGTACACTAGTCTCTTTATACTGTCTTATAGTTACATGTTGGTAAAGCCCTTAGGATTTGTACTTGACTACCTGGACTATGATGCAGATCATACTAGTGGGGACATGGTAGTCCATAAGTACATCCTTCAAGGTCCCTAGTCGTGGGTGTATCGAGACGGGGCATCGATATACCAGAGTAGACTAGCGTATACGCTTCTCGACCCATGTGATGGGCGATGGATGATCCCATATCCATTGGTGTTTGACATCAGAGATGGTATACGGGTGCTCAGTGGAGACTGGGTACACTGGACGGACTCGCCGAGAACTCCCAGATGGTATTATACCTCACGTCAGATGGCAGTTCTCAGGTGACACTTGTACAGGTTAGTCTGTAGACCCGAGATCGTCATAGAGTCTTGTGTGATTCCCACTGTGCTTTGATCTCCACCTTACCACGTCCATGAGGGCGTGCAAAACGGTGGTCTTTGGGCACAGTCCCGAGTCACATGGAGGCAATGAGCGATAGGAGGGGTTTCGTCTCTCCCGGTATTGGGGGTTGATGTTGCGCAGTGCTCGATTGGCCGTAACAGGGAAGTCCCTGGCCAGGGCTGATCAGAGATTTGCTGGTAAGTGTTACCAGTAGTTTCTCGACCCGTTACGAGCCTCACATCGGCATGACTTATCGGGTTATTGGGGTCTGACGTTTACCACCCCTAGACTTGATATGCGACATATCAGACGAAAAGACCGGACTATACGGTAAGTGTTACTGGTCGGATTCGCAGGAGTGTGAGCGGGCTAGCTCGTCGATCTTCTGATCGCTCAATACCCGGGTGGCCGTTACGTTTAGCAGACCGCTTGCGGCTTGTGGGTGCATGATATGATCATCATCTGCTACCGGCGTATTGACGAGTCTTTAGAGTCCTACACAGAGGTTTCCTGGTTCAAGCGAAACGAAATAGGAGTGCATATGAGATATGTGCGGGACCGAGAATAATGCGTGTATGTGATACCGTATTTGATTCTCGCGATTAATGTTTCGATTGGTTGTATATGATATAACCTAGTTATCGAATCGAAGATCGATTCGATAAGTCGATACATTGAATACTAGTCGGTTATGTGCGACATGACCGGATCATTGAATCAAGTGTTGATTTAATGATTTAATGTATAATTATATATTTGATATATTATTTTGCATTAACTAGTATTGGTTCACTTTAAACGGATTTTTCTCACTTGAATTACACATTGTATATGTGATATACTTTTGTGCACTTATATGTATCATGTTTGATGATGCATGTAGTTTTGGCTTTGTGTAAAGAATGCAACCATGGTTATGAGAGTGGTTAGGGTTTAAGATTTATTCTCTTATTATTAAATCCATTTATTATTTATTAAATGGATTTATGGAAACAAAAGGGTTTCATTTTATCATGAAGTGTGGTGAAGCTTCATGAAGCTTTTAGTAATGATGCCATTTTGTCTCCTTGCTTAAACCTAACCACTCCCACTAACCATGGTCAATTCTCTACACTTGACCATGGTTAGAAGATGATAAGAATTCCTTTATTATTCATTTTAGAAATAACTTATCATAAGAATTCTATCATCTTCTTCATCTTCTTCTTCTTCTTCAAGCTTGCTACTTTAATGGCAACTTGAGATCTTGTGAGATAAATCCAATTCTAAAGTGAACCCACCTCCTATTTCTTCACCCTCTACCTCTTGCCAAGTTGTTTTGGGTGTTTACTTCACAAGTTTCACAAGTTTATGAAGTCGGAGCTTGAACTTGCGATGCCTCGAGGTAGATCGTCTTTGACACAAAGCCGACGACCTAGCTTGCCCGTTTCTCCGATGAAGCCAAAGTTCGAGTTTGGGAATCGAGATGGACAGTGAGAGGATGCCTTCGTGGAGCCAAGGAAGAGGATTACCGGATCTACAAAGGTTGTAGCATCTAACCTATAGTTAATTTGTTAACTAGTTTTATATTTTGCCTAGAATTCTAGCAACGATCCGTAGTCTAGGGTTTCTCGGCACCATATTTTTGAAAATTGGCATGGTTGATGCCTTGTGAGACCTCTATAGGATGCCTAGGAACCCTACAGTGGTATCAGAGCCTAGCTAGAGCCTTAGGCGAAGTCTAGACGGAGTTTGAAGTCCGGACGAACCCGAAACCCATATACCCATGAGCTCTCTGGAAATTTTCTAAATCTGGGATTTTTTAATATTAAAAATGTCTAAAAAATTCAGTAAAGAATTATAAGAATTACGATGCAAAATATTTCACATGAACAGTTCCTTAAGCTGCGGAACCGCGGCAGAAGCATGGCTTCTGCCGCTGTTCCGCGCTCAAAAGGTGACGTCAGCCATACTTAATTGCACAGTAATTCCTGATAAATTCTACTGAGTTTTCTGGGTATTTTTAAATTGACTCTAAGATTGAGTGCTCTGGGGTTAAATTGGGAATCGACGATTCGATCGGAATATCAAACTTTGTCTAAGTGTTTTTCCAGATAACTGTAGAATATGTTAAAGAGTTCGACCGGATATAAATACCCAAGTTTTCCCCTGCCGGAATAATTCCAAGTGTTGGATTTTTCTGTGGTTAAAAGACGTTCTGAGTAGTGCAAGTAACGCGATGGTCCCTCTAGAAGACAACAAACCTTAACTCGATTATGTGACCGTCTTGAACTGCCCTTTGAACCTTCGGGTTTGGGGGAGTACGGCGTGCCACATGTGAGGCGTTGTCTTGACCCTTCTACGGCTGGACCGTTGGTACTGAGGCATGAAGTGAATGTTTTTGAACCTATTTCATGTGTTGATCGGTGTCGGGAAAACTTGGGTGTTGGAATGTTCGATCGGAAAGTTTAATATATTCTATTTATCCGGAATTGGATACAATAATTGGAATTCACAAACAGTTATGAGATAACTGGATGAATGTTATAAATCTAGCAGTTTAGTCCCATACGATATTGAAAAGAGTTTTCGATAATGAGACTAAAATGCGGGGTTTGTAACTGTTAGGCATGTGATGTCTGAAGTAGTTGCGGATTCCAACTGTTGTAGTTTTACACTTTCTTTTCTGTGACCGTAAGTGTAGTATGTTCATATCGCCGGTTTCGTTGCTATACATCAACGACAATTGGGGTATGCATACTTACTTACGTTGATGACATATGATGTTATGTGTTGCTGGATATGTTATATTGGATCGTCGTGTTCGAATAGCCGGGGGTTTTTATGTGAGATGAGTGTTTTTCATTTTCATTCATGTAAAAACTTGTATGTAATATTCTTTTATTTGGGGCACTTCCAGGTAGCGGAAGCTGTCACCCTTTGTATATTATTTACCTTTCCGCATTAGGATAGACCCAAGGAGGGGAGCACAAGTAACCGGGTTCTGGGGTCCAGTGGGAGACCAACTCGAGGAGTCGAGTCCGGGTCTCCTAACCCTAGAATTGGCAGGGTTGCTTGCCGCTCTCGTAGGGGTCTAGGGGTGTGGGATTGGCTATTCATCACGACCGTGGAATCCGTGTTTTATACTGGCTCGTATTGAAAACACGGACGTCCTAGTATATCCAATATTTCATATGTTTATTCTGCTGCGATATCTGTGATGTGATTCTGTGATGGATATAGTATATAGTATATATGATATATTATATAGACGTTACTTATGTTTTACACTCGCGCTAGCCCTGCCCTGCTCTGTCGTTAGTTACCTAACCTAACGGTGCACGAGGGGACATCGAGGCGAATGCGGATGGCATAAGTGTACGTTATATCTATCTGTAATGTTTAGGTATTTAAATGATGGGACTTCATTAATGTGATTAATGAAAGATAAGAAACCTAAGATGTTGTGGAATCGAATTTTAAAATAAAATAGGTAGCTACAGTTCTTGCTTTGCATAGCGGTATATGTGATATGCCCTGCACCTTATTCGATGAGGAAAGGACCGAGATCCCTTCACCGGGAGTGACTCCTTTAGCAATAACTGGCAGATGCTACACACTCGGTTTGTTTTGATTGCTTCTATAGTTTCTGCTTTGCACAGTGATATATATGATATATCCCGCACCTCATTCGACGAGGAAAGGGCCGACGATCCCTTCACCGGGAGTGACCCCTTTAGCAAAACTAGAAAAGCCTCAAAATCACTCCATTTCAAAACTTCATTTGATTCTACAACGATATCGAGTTCATTACGCAATAGGTTTTCAGAAAAACCTGGCGTAGCCCTCCGTCATTTCAGATAAGTAGTAGTTAGTATTCGTGCTACGTTTGTTGGCCTGCGTCAAGGCGTAGTGTGCGGTAGCTAACTAGTATTTATCTGCTTATGCATATGATGCAGATTGGATTAGGGTAGTCGTGCGACTTTGTTGGCCTGCGTCAAGGGTCGTACGGGTGGGTTTAATTCAATCAGGAAATGACGGGTCGAACTTGACTAGCGCACTATGGTTTGTTGGCCTGCGTCAAGGTCATAGGACGCTAGGGGCAAAAGATTATCGGGAATTTCAAGTGTTGAAATTTGCAATGAGATTGCATACCTTCTATGAGATAGTTGGATCCCGATACCCACTGCGAGTAAGAGTTACTCCTGGGAGAGTTTTACACATTACAATTAGCCGATCAAGTAGGTGTCTAGAAAGGTGTAAACGAGGTTACGCCTCTGGGAAAACGAGGTTTACATTAATTAGGTTCGTACGAAAGCACGGGGGACCTCCCTCAAAGTACCGACACTGGCCTGGCTGAAAGATTGGCGAACTTGTAGTGTGTAATTAATCCCGGCTAGTCTTTCCTTTTAGGGTTTGAAGAAAGATTTGATAAAAAGCAGTGGGAGCCATCCTGATTAGATAAGATAATAACCAATCTGATCTTGCACGAGCATACGCTAAAGTGTTTTCTTCTCTCTCTCTCCAGGTAGCGACCATTTCATGCCCTAATGAAGATAATAATATGGATGTATTGACCGAACCCGCATGTTATACTGTGCTGGGGAACGTTGGTTCCGTTCTTTCCTATAAGAGTTATAGGAATGAACAGGATATAGGGGAATACCAGGATTCTCATGCCACCCGAATGAAGAAAGTACATGTTGATGCATTTTCTTCGGGTGTGTTTGTTACTGAGAACTGTTTCTCTATTTGCTCTACGTCCTGGGTATTGGATACCGGGTCAGGATCCCATATATGTAATCAGTTACATGGGCTCAAGAAAGGTAGAGAACTTGGAGAAGGTGATAAAGACATTAGAGTTGGAAATGGTGCAATTGTTGCAGCTAAGACTGTCGGGGAATATCACCTTGTATTACCAACTGGTAATACATTGGTTCTGAACGAATGCTATTACATGCCGAACCTGATATGCAACATTATATCGGTTTCTTTATTAAGTAAAGAGGGATATAATTTTGTATTACAGGACAATGTTATGAACATTTTCCGTAACCAAAAGTTGGTTGGATCAGGCACGTTGTGCAATGGCATTTATGTTCTAAACCAATCAACAGTTCTGAGCATAACAAACGCACACAAGAGAAAGAGTTCTGAACTCAACGAATCCTTCTTGTGGCATTGTAGACTGGGCCACATCAATGCGACACGACTAGCTAAGTTGCATAAAGATGGATATTTAAATCCGTTTGAATTTTCATCTTATGACACATGCCAGTCATGTCTCAAAGGAAAGATGACCAAAACTCCGTTTACGGGACACGGAGAAAGAGTTACCGAACTCTTGGGACTGATACATAGTAATGTATGCGGTCCCATGTCTACACATGCCAGGGATGGTTCTTCGTACTTCATTACATTCACTGACGATCTCTCTAGGTTCGGGTATGTGTTCCTGATGAAACACAAATCAGAAGCTTTTGAGAAATTTAGGGAATATAAACAAGAAGTTGAGAACCAAACCGGAAAAAGTATTAAAATCCTACGATCTGATCGAGGAGGGGAATACTTGAGCAATGAATTCCTGGACTTCCTAAAAGAGAATGGGATTCTCTCTCAGCTGACTTTTCCATATACACCACAGCACAACGGTGTATCTGAACGGAGGAACCGCACCCTATTAAATATGGTGCGCTCTATGATGAGCACAGCTGAGTTACCTATTTCCTTCTGGGGATATGCACTGGAAACAGCTGCAGACCTATTGAATATGGTTCCCACCAAAACCGTGCCGACCACTCCATATGAGATATGGAAAGGAAAGAGACCATGTCTTAATTATGTTAAGATATGGGGTTGTCCGGCCTATGTAAAAACGCAAAATCCGGACAAACTCGCGGCAAGGTCTATTCTGTGTAAGTTTATTGGATATCCCAAACATTCGCGAGGGTATATCTTCTACCACCCTGAGGAACAAAGAGTGTTTGTTTCTCGGCATGCCACCTTTTTAGAAAAGGAATTTCTTGAAAAAGAGATTAGTGGTCATGAGGTAGAACTGGAAGAGGTTCCAGCTGCAGAAGCTACAACAGAAGATCTGGTGGAACCAGAGGATTCCGTAGTTCCCGATGAACCCCAGCCGCTCCGCCGATCTAGTAGGGTTCCTCGCCAACCTGAGAGATACTATGGTTTTCTCATGGAAGGTGGGAGCGAGGATTGCATCATGGAGGATGATGACCCAACTAGCTTCGAGCAGGCCATCACGAGTAGGGACTCAGTGAAATGGCTGGATGCTATGCGGTCCGAGATGGAATCCATGTACACCAACAAAGTATGGACTTTGGAAGTTGCTCCTGAAGGGGTAAAACCCATTGGGAGCAAATGGATCTTCAAGAAAAAACTTGGTGTAGATGGGAAAGTGGAGACTTTCAAAGCTAGACTTATAGCAAAGGGTTTTCGTCAAAGACCAGGTGTGGACTATGACGAAACCTTTTCTCCAGTGGCTATGCTTAAATCCATCCGAATCATGCTTGCCATTGCTGCCTTTCATGACTACAAAATCTGGCAAATGGATGTTAAGACCGCCTTTCTAAATGGTGATTTAGAAGAGTGCGTGTACATGACTCAGCCAGAGGGCTTCGTAGACAGTGGGAGCAGCGGGAAGGTGTGCAAGCTGCTTAAATCCATTTATGGATTAAAGCAAGCATCGCGGAGTTGGAACATCTGCTTTGATGTCGTTATCAAAGAGTTTGATTTCGTCAAAAATCCAGATGAACCTTGTATCTACAAGAAGGTGGCAGAGAGTAAGGTTGTCTTCCTCGTATTGTACGTGGACGACATACTCTTGATAGGAAATGATATTCCTATGCTGCAAGCGGTCAAGCTCTTCTTATCACAAAGATTCTCAATGAAAGATCTTGGTGATGCCTCCTGCATATTGGGAATTAGGATCTATAGAGATAGATCCAAACGGATTTTGGGATTGTCCCAATCCAGGTACATTGACACCATACTAAAGAGGTTTAGTATGGAAGAGTCCAAGCGTGGGAACTTGCCCACGATCTCTGGAGTCACTCTCTCCAAAGAGATGTCTCCCAAGACTGATTTGGAGAGAGCTCGCATGCAAGGGATACCCTATGCTTCGGCAGTAGGCTCTATCATGTATGCGATGCTATGTACCAGACCCGATGTAGCATACTCACTAAGTATAGTGAGCAGGTATCAAGCTGATCCTGGAGAGAGTCACTGGACAGCTGTGAAGAGCATTCTCAAGTACTTGCGAAGGACTAGAGATATGTTCTTGGTGTATGGTAACGGAGAACTCCAAGTGGAGTCCTTTACCGATTCCAGCTTCCAGAGTGATAAGGACGACTCTAAGTCGCAGTCGGGTTTTGTCTTTACCCTTTACGGAGGGGCGGTTAGCTGGAAGAGTTCCAAGCAGGAAACCGTGGCAGACTCGACGATGGAGGCTGAATACATCGCTGCCAACGATGCTGCTAAAGAAGCTGTCTGGGTCAAGAAGTTCATTACTGAACTTGGTGTGGTTCCATCCATTGAGCATCCAATACCTTTGTATTGCGATAACAATGGAGCAGTGGCTTTGGCCAAGGAACCCAGGTCCCATCAGCGATCCAGGCATATTCTGAGGCGGTATCACCTGATCCGGGAGATAGTTGATCGCCGGGAGATCGAGGTCAGGAGAGTTGACACGAAGAACAACACGGCGGATCCACTCACGAAGGCCATTCCCCAGATACAGTTTGAGAGACTCTTCGGGATGCTCGGTATGAGATACTACAGCAGCTGGCCCTAGTGCAAGTGGGAGATTGTTAGTTGTATGTATGCCCTAGAGGCCAGTATTGTACAGATTATGTATATTATATTGGATGCTTTGACATATATAGAGATGACTTTCTTGCTCGACATGATAGTATGCTATCTGGTTGCTCTTTATCTTAACATGTACACTAGTCTCTTTATACTGTCTTATAGTTACATATTGGTAAAGCCCTTAGGATTTGTACTTGACTACCTGGACTATGATGCAGATCATACTAGTGGGGACATGGTAGTCCATAAGTACATCCTTCAAGGTCCCTAGTCGTGGGTGTATCGAGACGGGACATCGATATACCAGAGTAGACTAGCGTATACGCTTCTCGACCCATGTGATGGGCGATGGATGATCCCATATCCATTGGTGTTTGACATCAGAGATGGTATACGGGTGCTCAGTGGAGACTGGGTACACTGGACGGACTCGCCGAGAACTCCCAGATGGTATTGTACCTCACGTCAGATGGCAGTTCTCAGGTGACACTTGTACAGGTTAGTCTGTAGACCCGAGATCGTCATAGAGTCTTGTGTGATTCCCACTGTGCTATGATCTCCACCTTACCACGTCCATGAGGGCGTGCAAAACGGTGGTCTTTGGGCACAGTCCCGAGTCACATGGAGGCAATGAGCGATAGGAGGGGTTTCGTCTCTCCCGGTATTGGGGGTTGATGTTGCGCAGTGCTCGATTGGCCGTAACAGGGAAGTCCCTGGCCAGGGCTGATCAGAGATTTGCTAGTAAGTGTTACCAGTAGTTTCTCGACCCGTTACGAGCCTCACATCGGCACGACTTATCGGGTTATTGGGGTCTGACGTTTACCACCCCTAGACTTGATATGCGACATATCAGACGAAAAGACCGGACTGTACGGTAAGTGTTACTGGTCGGATTCGCAGGAGTGTGAGCGGGCTAGCTCGTCGATCTTCTGATCGCTCAATACCCGGGTGGCCGTTACGTTTAGCAGACCGCTTGCGGCTTGTGGGTTATGTGCGACATGACCGGATCATTGAATCAAGTGTTGATTTAATGATTTAATGTATAATTATATATTTGATATATTACTTTGCATTAACTAGTATTGGTTCACTTTAAACGGATTTTTCTCACTTGAATTACACATTGTATATGTGATATACTTTTGTGCACTTATATGTATCATGTTTGATGATGCATGTAGTTTTGGCTTTGTGTAAAGAATGCAACCATGGTTATGAGAGTGGTTAGGGTTTAAGATTTATTCTCTTATTATTAAATCCATTTATTATTTATTAAATGGATTTATGGAAACAAAAGGGTTTCATTTTATCATGAAGTGTGGTGAAGCTTCATGAAGCTTTTAGTAATGATGCCATTTTGTCTCCTTGCTTAAACCTAACCACTCCCACTAACCATGGTCAATTCTCTACACTTGACCATGGTTAGAAGATGATAAGAATTCCTTTATTATTCATTTTAGAAATAACTTATCATAAGAATTCTATCATCTTCTTCATCTTCTTCTTCTTCTTCAAGCTTGCTACTTTAATGGCAACTTGAGATCTTGTGAGATAAATCCAATTCTAAAGTGAACCCACCTCCTATTTCTTCACCCTCTACCTCTTGCCAAGTTGTTTTGGGTGTTTACTTCACAAGTTTCATAAGTTTGTGAAGTCGGAGCTTGAACTTGCGATGCCTCGAGGTAGATCGTCTTTGACACAAAGCCGACGACCTAGCTTGCCCGTTTCTCCGATGAAGCCAAAGTTCGAGTTTGGGAATCGAGATGGACAGCGAGAGGATGCCTTCGTGGAGCCAAGGAAGAGGATTACCGGATCTACAAAGGTTGTAGCATCTAACCTATAGTTAATTTGTTAACTAGTTTTATATTTCGCCTAGAATTCTAGCAACGATCCGTAGTCTAGGGTTTCTCGGCACCATATTTTTGAAAATTGGCATGGTTGATGCCTTGTGAGACCTCTATAGGATGCCTAGGAACCCTACAGGATGACCCACGAAGGGGTGCTCAAGTTACCGGATTCCGTGAAGTGCTGGGTGACCCATTCACTTTGTTGATTGGGGTTGCCTCACTTCTGGAATTGGCGGGTAACTTGCCGTGCTCGTAGGGGTCAAGGTTTTCATTGCACGGGCTATCTACACGACCGAGAACATCGGGTCTCATTTGCGGCTCAAATGAAACCCGAGGCTCCAAGATTATCTGCCATTCTGTGTTGCTTGTTATTGTTCTGTGATGTTGCTTTTATCATGCCTAGGACGAATGTTATATATATATATATATTTATATATATATACTAGTAGATGTCGTATATGTTTTGCACCCACGCTAGTCCAGCCCCCGCTCTGCCGTTAGTTAAGTAACCTAACGGTGCATGATGGCTCTGTTTATAATGTACAGAAATTTTTTAAAGTTAATGTACAAATGGAGTATTTGTAAATCCTTAGCACAAGTTTTAAATTTAATTTGTTTATGAACAGTAAGAAAGCACTTGTAGCTCATTGGTAAAGTCTTGCATTACTGTGACATAGCCCCTGTGTTCAAATCCCTTCAGCCACATATTATTTTTTCTGATTTTTCTTTTAAAATTTTGGAAGCCAAAAAGTTTACACGTGCAATAAACGTAAAATGAAAAGTTACATAAAAATCAAACATGTGCAAAATACTATTAACTACGACTAAGACACGTGGCATTCATCCAGACCCCAACCCACTCACCACGACCGGCGAGATACCTCTCTGGACCGACGCTGCCGGGCCTCCCCATCCCTAATGCCTCCAATTTTTGCCCTATCACCCCTTGGACCCCCCCACTAACCCTAGTCTGTTTGTTTTCCCTGCACATTAACAGAGAATTAAAATGAGGTATTAATCCAAAATGTTAATGCATTTTAATTCCATTCTTTAATCCTTAAAACCCTAATTTCTCCTATAAATACCACCCTACACTCTAGCCCTCCTCATTCTGAAATCTCTTGTTAAAACTCTCAAAATTTTCTAAGTCCAAAAAGTTGTACAAGTGGAATTAGCCCAAGGTCAAGTTCCAGCGACATTTCGGGACAAATCCGGCGACACCGTGACTCCACGACGCTTTTAAAATCTTCCTCCATCTCTTCTCTTTACCCTAATCCAGTAAGTTCCCCCTCCTCTCATATTTTCTATTCTAAAACAATCTTTTATTAAAACTCATCGGAAGCGGAGTTATTCCGATTTTCGATTCTAATTTCATCAAAAACCCAACTTTTCTTAACAACAAATCAACCATCTCTTAATATCTTGTTTAGCAAGCATAAGACAATATTTAGAAAAAGTTTCAACCCAAAATAAAATGCTATGCAACTTGTATTACACTTTTTCGTTTAAATACTACAAAGTTTACCTACGACATTAATTCATCATATTACTCATATCACCTTTAGAAAACTCACGAGGTAATGACCTTCCTCATCACAACACTCATCATGACATAGCACGATAGTTTGAAAATAATATTTTTTTATGGCTAAGGCGAATTTTAAAGTTAAATACCAGAAACTATCAAAACCGTATTTCTTTTAATTGTTTTAATCAAATTCTATACAATTATGTCCTTACAACCCATTTTGGAGAATCCGATTTAGTTGGTGCGGGTCCATCATCGGACTAGTAGGGAGAGATGCAGACCTCCTCACGGAGCATACGATCTCGATGGAATTTTTATTACAATTTTTAAGAAAAAGTGATTTCTATTTAATAAATAAATTCTATTTTTAATATATATATATATTATCAAAATATCTATTTTAAATATATTTAATAATTCCATGTTTTCTAAATCAAAAGAAAAGAATCACAAAAGTTCATGAAAATACCCTCGAAACCAATACAAGTCGAATTACATGAAAATACTATATACTATTCAATTTAGATTTATATCCACTAGAAATCTTATCACTTTTAAAATTACATCTATGAAAACCCTAAAGACTATAATTAAATACTTGAGGTTTACTTTGAAAATATATCAAAACTATTTTTCATAAAACCCCCTCAAGTTTATTAAATTACAATAAGGACTCTGTTCCGTCGAAAACGGAGACAAACCGGGATGGATCGTCCTGCCTGAATTTTGTGGGAAGATGCTATTTGGATTTATCCGTCCACCTCTCCGAAGATGCCAAGTTGACTTATGGCACCGTATATCGGAAGTTTGGACGGATGCGGCCGTTGTAGCGTGACTTCGTCAGATTCCCCCTCGTTTGTGAGGGGTTATTGATTGTAGGGACGCTCTTCCCTGCAGGCGCAAACCCCTGCAGTTAATTACGTTATCGCATCGCGATAACCACTTCCTCCTGCTCCGAAAGTTCACTTCGTGTCATGTGTGTTTTTGTTTGTTTGGGTTGCCCGTGGATCGTATACGGAGACTAATTTATGTCGTCGCCCGTAGGGCGTGGATTAGTCAAAATTCGTATATCTTAGATTTCGGGTTTTTTTTATTTAAGGATCGCTAATCTATTTTGAGATTAAGATCGATTTAAATGTATGTGAGCATTTAGGGGCTCGATTTGTTTTTGTTAAGGATACATTAGTCCAATTTGAGACTAAAATCCACTTAACGGGGTTTCAGGATCATTTTTATTTCAAATCCAATAAAAGAGCATTTGAACTCTATTGTTTTAGTTTAAGAACGTTTCGGTCCGTTATCGCAATTTTGGAGGCGAATATTAGTTTAGGGACATTTCGGTCCATTATCGCCGTTTTGGAAGCGAATATTAGTTTAAGGACATTTCGGTCCATTATTGTCATTTTGGAGGCAAATATTAGTTTAAAGACGTTTCGGTATGTTATCGCCATTTTGGAAGCGAATATTAGTTTAGGGACATTTCAGTCCATTGTTAGTTTAAGGACGTAGTGGTCTATTGTGTTCATCTTGCGCGCACGTATATTTGTTATGTGATGGAATGAACAAGGGTGATATGAAATGCACCCAGTATGGGGTGCGGTCTGATTTAAGGTGTGCATGTCGGTTTGGACAATTTAGGAATGCACTGAAGAATTGTTGGTTATCGGGACCCGCCACCTCTCTGAAGACGTTGAAGAATTATAATGACGTATATCAGAGGTGTGGAGAGATGTACCCTTAAACCAAATCCCGTATTTGAGGGCCGAAAATGATGCTGTGGACTTAAGAGTCATTTTTGAGACTAATATTATCTTAGGAGATATGGGATGAATATCATTTGGATATCATCAGTTGAAGGATCATTAGTCATGTTTGGGACTAAGATCATTTTGGGGAATCATGAGCACATGGGGGCTCGGTTGATTGGAAATCGAAGAGGTTTTGACTTTAGGAAAACTTAGCCAATTTGGGCTAGGTATGGGTCTCCATAGTTACCCAACAGTGCTAAGCACTGGTATATGCAGCACTCATGTGTATCCCATACGAGACGCTGGATCAGTGTTAAACACTGAACTCTGGAGGCGCTCACGTGTGAACACGTGAGGCACTCTAAATATGGGCGCTGCTCTTTGGGGTTTTATTCTCCCTTTTTGTATAAGTGCTAAGCACTTGGTTCTTGTGGCGCTCACGTGTGAAACACGTGAAGCGCCCTAAATATGGGCATTGCCTTACGAAGTGCCTCTTGTTTTTCTTTTAAGCACTCGCATGGGAAACACGTGAGGCAATCTGGGCCGTTCTTGTTGTTCATTAGAGGCACTCACGTGGAAAACACGTGAGCTATCATTATAGTGTTAAACACTAACGAATCCCCAGGTTTTCCTTCTGTTTTCTTAAAGATCTTGATCTCTTATTAATGACATTTTTAGTCATTAGGATTTGGGTTTGGAAAGTCTCAGATTATTATCATCATCTGGACCGAGGAATCAAATTCTCCTCTCGTTTTTACAAGAATCAAATTCTTTATATAGGGTTAAACCCTAGTTTTCAGAGGAATTAAATTCCCATATGTTTTTGTAAGAATTAAATTCTTTGAACTCGGTTCTTTCCCCTATGTTTTAAATCTGCAGGATAGAATCTCCCCGATGAGAATTAAATTCTCAACTTATGGGGAGATCTGCTTCTGCAAATCTCAACCAGAGGAAGAACTGGGTTCTTCTATGAAGAGTTAAACCCTTAAAGATGCAAAGAAGAGATGGAACAATCTCAGTGTTTTCTTTTCTTTTTACCTAGTTTGTTATGAAGAAACAAGTCTTCACCGAGAATTAAATTCTCTTTTTTTTTGTCTCTCTTTATGTCTCGTCCTTTTTCTCTTGTTCTCTTTGGAAGCTTTCTGCTTTAATTTTTAGAAGCTTATGGGGGGTTTCTCTATGTCAGACTTGAAGTCTTCGGTCCATTATATAGTGGAAACAAGTTTTTAAATTAGTTTTGAAGAAATCTCTCATTAAGAGATCCCAATTGATTTGGGAAATTTTACCTACTATTGGATCTTTGATCCAAGGGTTTCTGTTTTTATAGAACATATTTTCTTGTTTTTAACAAGATTGGGGAAATATTTTTCATATGCGGAGTTTTACTCTGTGAAATGGTGATTTTTTAATCACCATTGGATTTTTAATCCAAGAGTTCTCTGTTTTACAGAAGGCAATCTTTCTTGTTTAGAAAGATTGAAGGCATATATTCCTAAAAAATAGAATTTTATTCTATTGTTGGATCATTGATCCAACCGAGAGTATCCTTCTTATTTAGAAAGATTTGGGAGATGTTTCCTCCATTGGATCTTTGATCTAACAACTCTGTTTAACAGAGAAAATCCCAATCTTTGTTAGGGAAATGTAGAATTTAATTCTACAGATATTAACTTGGGCGCTGGCACTCACGTGTTGTGCACGTGGGCGCCGCTTAAGAATTTAATTCTTAAGATGAGTACTTCTGTGCTTTGCATATTGGCGCCCGCGTGAGTAACACGCGCGGCACCTTCTAAGAGTTTGACTCTTTATTCAGAGAATGCTTCTGTACTTTGCACATTGGCGCACACGTGAGGTGCATGTGCGGCGCTCTGATAGGTTTTATCCTAGAAGACTGGCTCTGGCGCCCTCATGGAGAGCACGTGAGACGCTGCCTCATTGAGTTCCAACAAAGCTTTGCTCTTTATTAAGCTAAATATTGGGGAAACAAATGCCCCCCACTACTTTGCCCATGTAAGTATGTACATAGGTGAAGTAGTGAAAAATTATGCATGGCTATAGAATTGATGGCTTAGGAGACACGTTTAGGATCCTTGTAGCCTAAGGCTTTTTTCATCTTCTTGAGCCGTAAGGGTCTCAAGAAAGTTTTGTCTCTCTATGAGTCGTGAGGATCTCATAGGTGCATATTCTCTCCAGAAATCGTGAGGATTCCTAAGTGTTCATCACCTCCGTGAGTCTTAAGGATCTCACTCGGATATTTTTTTCCTTACGAGTCGTGAGGACCCATAAGTGGTTTTTCCTCCTCATCGATATACAACTTTGGAGAATGTGGCCCGTGGATAGTATACAAGAGTCATTTTGGACATACTGTAGGGCCGCGATAGCTTGGGAAATAGGTTTTAGATCTGTCGTCTAAGGCTTTTCAATTTTATGAGCTGTGAGGGCCTCATAAAGATATTTCTCCTTACGAGTCGAGAGGATCTCATAGGTGTATTTTCTCATTAGGAGTCGTGAGGGCTTCTAAGTGTGTTTTCTCTTTAGAGTCGTAAGGATCTCACAAGAGAATTTTCTCCTTACGAGTCGAGAGGACTCGCAAGTGCTTTTTCCTCCTTGTCGGTATGCGACTTTAGAGAATGTGGCCCGTGGATAGATACAAGAGTCAATTTGGACCTACTTGTAGGGCCATATTTCTTAGGAAACGATTGATATCCCCATCACCTAAGGCTTTTCATCTTCATGAGCCGTGAGGGTTTCACGGAGGTGTTTTTCCCTACGAGTCGAGATGAGTCGAGAGATTCTCGCAGGTGTATCCTAACGTGAAATATAGATAATCCATATTCTTTACGACAGGGGTCCATTAGGTTTGTGGTACTAGGGTTTTAGTCTGTGGTACCGTCGCGTTGGCTGATGTATTCCTCGATATGCGATCTTTAAGCCGTTGTTCGAGTAGCCCCGCGACTGTCGTGTCTCTGATCCCTTCGGGGGTTGGAAAAGACGTCTTCAAGTAATCTCCTTAGGTTATATTACCGTCGAGAGAGCAAGTGTTAGAAATTTGCCATGTGGCTTTTTACTTGAGGTTAGGCTCAATTTGGAGCCCCAATGAGTCATAACCACTCCGCTCTGGTGTGGGATGATCTCCGATAGTCTTTTAGGTTTTATATGAGTTGCCTTCAAGACCCTGAAGCTGAGAATATGCCATTGCTTCATTTTTGTTTGACGATGTCATGCCGTTTCTTTGCTGAACAAGGGTAGACATCTGTAGGATCTCTATGTTGTATGTATTGCAGTTGAAGTCCGGAGCTAGGAATATGCCTTTGCTCTAATTTGATTTAGCTATTTGGAGCCTTTGTTGACATTACGTGTGCTGTAACGAGAAGAATGTCGAGCTGGAGCTGGGATTTTGCCATCACTTCTTTTTGATTTGGCTATTTGGAGCCTTTGTTGACATTGCGTCGCTGTAATGAGAAGAATGTCAAGCTGGAGTTAAGATTTTGCCATCATTCCTTTTTGATTTGGCTATTTGGAGCCTTTATGGACATTGCGTCTGCTGTAACGAGAAGAATGTCAAGTTAGAGCTGGGATTTTGCCGTCACTCCTTTTTGATTTGGCTATTTAGAGCCTTTGTTGACATTACGTCTGCTATAACGAGAAGAATGTCGAGCTGGAGCTGGGATTTTGCCATCATTCCTTTTTGATTTGGCTATTTCGAGCCTCGCATCTGCATCCTGATAGAATTAGAAGGTACGCCGGAGGAGTCTTTAGGTTGTATGTGAACCGTCAAGACTTGGAGTTAGGAATTTGCCATAGCTCCAGTTTTGTTTCGACCTTTGGGCCTTTGTTGACATTGCTCCTGCGTCCTGATGGAATGAGAAGGAACACCGGGCTGATCTCTAGGCTGTAGATGTTGCCATCAAGACCTCGCTCTCCCTTTGACGGAGCTTGGTGAGAAAACATGGTTCTCTTTTTCATTTGTGCGCATGGATTGTATACAGGGGTCGGTGTAGAATCACCTGCAGGGCAAAGAAAATTTCCTTTTATTTTATTTTATTTTTGATTTCCGCGATGCTCTATCTTTTCAACTTTTCATATCGAGAAAGTCGCGATTGCCCAATCATTTCGGCTATTTTTTTTATATTTTTACTCGCTGCTTTTTATTGTGAGTTGCCTAATCATTTCGGCTGTTTTTATATGCATATTTTTTGCTCGCTGATTTTTATTACGAGTTGTCCCATCATTTTGACTATTTTTATATGCATATTTTTTGCTCGCTGATTTTTATTGCGAGTTGCCCAATCATTTCGGCTATTTAAAATGCAATTTATTTTGCTCGCTAATGTTTTTTATTGCGAGTTTAGAATCTGATACCAATCTTCGTATCAGCATCGCTACAACTGGAATATTGCCAGGAGCGAATCATCAAGGACTTGGAGTTTGACACCTGTTTAGGCATCAGTATCGCTACCACTGGAATATTGCCAGGAGCGAATCATCATGTGCCTTTATCGATTTGAACAAAGATAGCTTAGTAAACAAGGTTAGGACCTTGTCGACTAAGACTTTTCGACTTTATAAGCCGTAAGGGTCTCATAAAGTTATTTCTTCCTACGAGTCGTGAGGATTTCGTAGGTGTATTTTCTCCTTAGGAATCGTGGGGACTCCTAAGTGTGTGCTCTCCCTTGCAAGTCATAAGGATAGAGTGTTTTCTCCCTATAAGTCGAGGGGACTTACAAGTGTCATTCACCATATGGGGACATTTCGCGCCATTGGAGGAACTAGGTGAGGGCTTGTTTCCTTATAAAAAAGGATGAGGGAAAGTTCCCCACTAAAAGAGCCCCCCACGTGTCTAACACGTGAGTGCCTATATGCAACGCATATAGGCACTGCAGTTAAAACAATTGCTAGGCTAAAACATCCCCACGTGTTTAACTCATGAGTGTTTACCGCCGAAAATGGGAGACGGATCCGGGATGGATCATCTTGCCTGAATTTAGGGGAAGATGCTATTTGGGTTTATCCGTTCACCTCTCCGAAGATGCCAAGTTGATTTATGGCACCATGTATCAGAGGTTTGGATGGATGCGGCCGTTGTAGCAGATTTCGTCAGATTCCCCCTCATTTCTGAAGGGTTTTTTGATTGTGGGGACGCTCTTCCTTGCAGGCACAATCCTCTGCAGTTAATTGCGTTACCGCATAGCGATAACCACTTTCTCCTTCTCCGGAAATTCACTTCGTGTCATGTGTGTTTGTTTTATTTTTGGTTGCCTGTGGATTGTATACGGAGACTAATTTATGTTGTCGCCCGTAGGGCGTGGATTAGTCCAAATCCATATATTCTTAGATTTGGGTTTGGGTTGATTTAAAGATCGTTAATCTCGTTTGAGATTAAGATCAACTTAAATGTTTGTTGAGGATACGTTAGTCTAATTTTAGACTAAGATCTACTCAACGGGATTTTGGGATCATTCAGACCCAACAAAAGAGCATTTGGGCTATATTGCTTTAGTTTAAGGACGTTTTGGTCCATCGTTAGTAAAATGACATTTTGGTCCGTAGCTAGTTTAAGGACGTTTCGGTCCATCGTTAGTTAAAGGACATTTTGGTCCATAGCTAGTTTAAGGATGTTGCGGTCCATAGCTAGTTTAAGGACGTTGCGGTCCGTATTGGGATGTTCCCATAGATTTAGGAGTGCACCAAAAAGTTGTTGGTTGTCGGGACCCACCACCTCTCTGAAGACGTTTAAGTATTACAACGACATGTATCAGAGGTGTGAGGAGATGTACCCTCGAACAAATTTCGAGATTGAGGGGAGGTGTGAGATGAATCTCCTGTCGGAAGATCAGTAGTCGCGTTTTGGACTAAGACCAACTTGGAGAATAATGAGCACATGAGCTCAGTTAATCTGAATTATGAATCTGGTCAACTTGGGCTCAGCCCCCTCAGTCTTTGAATAAAGTGTTAAACACTTGCTTGGGCTCAGTCCTTTTTCTGTGCAAATGATGCTGAGCATTTATATGGGTTCTGACACTCATACTTTACTTTACTTCCTCTTTTTTGTTTTTATGAGTGTTAAACACTCTTTATGGCGCCCATGTGCGGAGCGCGTGAGGCGCTTGGTGTTGAGCGCCAGACATTGAGTGTCAAGCACTCTTTATTAAGCAGCGCCCATGTGAGGGAAACGTGAGGCGCTTGGCGCTGAGTGCAAACCATTGAGTGCTAAGAACTCTTTATTAAGCAGCGCCCACGTGAGGGACACGTGAGGCACTTGGTGCTGAGCGCCAACCATTGAGTGCTAGGCACTCTTTATTGAGCAAGCGTCCACATGAGAGGCACGTAAGGCGCTTGGATGCTAGGTTTTTTCTTCGCATATTCTGTTCTGAAGAGTTCAATTCTCTGTTCGTTTCTAGATCATTGATCCCCGAGAACAAGTTCATCCCTATGAGAATTAAATTCTCATTTATGGGGGATTTGTCTCATGGATCTCAGATCCAGAGAAAGAACTAAGTTCTTTTATAACGGTTAAACCCTTGGATATGCAGATGAGATGCTCTGATCTCTATTATTTTTATTTACCTCAAATAGAGGTATTCTTCTTTCTTTCTTCTTAAAGCTTTCTTCTTACTTGCTCTTTTCTTTAAGTTTAAAGCTTATGGGTTTTTTTGTACAAGACTTGAAGTCTTGGGTCCTTTTGATAGTAGAGGCTAGTCTGTTGATTTAGTTGAAGAAATCTCTCATTGAGAGATCTTTAATTGATTTGGGGATTTTATCCACCGTTGGATCTTTGATCTAAGAACTTCTGCTTTATAGAAAATATCTTTCTTGTTTTTAACAAGATTAGGGAAATATTTTCCCATACAGAATTTTTCTGTAGATAGGTGATTTTTTAATCACAATTGGATTTTTTAATCCAACGATGCTCTGTTTTACAGAGAATAATCTTTCTTGTTTAGAAAGATTTGAGAAATATTTCCTCAACAGAATTTAATTCTGTATTTTGATGATTTATCATCTCCGTTGGATCTTTAATCCAATGGCTCTGTTTAACTTAGAGATTTTAGTTCTGACGCCAGTGCCTTCGTGCGAGGCATGTGAGGCGCTGCCTCAGAGTTTTTTAACTCTTGGCACTGGCGCCCTCGTGCAAGGCACGTGAGGCGCTGCCTCAGAGTTTTTAACTCTTGGCACTGCCTTTCAAATTTTGAACAGAGCTTTGCTCTTTTATTGGGAAAACAAATGCCCCCCACCGCCGCGCTCACGTGGCTCACACGTGAGTGCAGCGGTGGCAGCTTTTCCACCGTTGTATTTTCTTGGAAGTTGAATCGATTTCCTATGCCTATAAGTAGGGTCTTTGGCCCTTGAGATGACTGCTGTTCATCTCCTCTTGTACTTCCTTTTTTCTGAGAATTTAATTCTCCTTTCAGAGCTCAGATCTCTTCCCAAAGAAATCCCTTCTAGAGTTAAAACTCTGCCCAAAAATTTGGTAAGGATCATAATCGAACCCATTAACAGAGCTTTGCTCTTCTTAGATCGTAGATCTTAAGATGTATTTTAGAGCTGCTTAACCCATTAATTAGCACACTTTTCATCTTTCATGAAGAACTCTTAGAGTTTGTTTTGCAGATCTTAAAGATCTTGGGGTTTTACCTTGTTAAAAAGCTTTGCTTTTGAGGGTTCTAGTAGATTATCCCATTGTTTTTACAGAGCATAACTCTTTGGAAATTTTTTTGGGGAATTTTGTTCCCTCTTAATTAGAGAGCACAACTCTCGAGGGAGTTTAACTCCTTCGCCCAATGAGCTTTCTCATTAAATCAGAATCCTCTTAGGATTTCATCCTTAATGAGTGTCTGCCCCATCAATGATGGGACGTCACCACTGTTTTTATTTTAGACTCTAAGAATCTTGATATTTAATTGCTAAAATTTTATTGAATTTTCTTTCCAGATACTATGGCTGCTTATCTATATGATCTTGACGAGATTATCTTCTATGAAGACATTCGCATCCAAGGACACTGTCAAGACCAGGAGTTTATGGATGCCCAATGAGTTGAGGTGATGCGTCGCTTCGATGTATACAACGGTCGACTACTCCCCCGTCGTTCCACTCTTTTGAAAATTATCGTGGGGGCGATTTGGGAAGCACTTCCTGAATTTAACGAGGCTATACCACTTGAGGCACTTGATGATGCCGAAGACAAGGTGCACTCAGTATATCTGATAGGCCTAATCTCGAAGAGGTGGCGAGATGATCTTGTCGATATTTTTCATTAGGTCTTCCAACAAACGGCGATAATCTCCACCTACCAGAGGACGGACGATATCAGCGGGAATCCCGACGCTTGCATTCGTGAGAAAATGCATAAGAAAATGGTCAGACAAGCCAGAAGCATTTTACTCGGACTTGCTTCCGAATTCTTAAATCTATGCCTAGGATTCAGTATCTTTCCATTGTAAACATTTTGATGATATTTTTGTTTTGTTGTTATTACTGATGTATAAATTTTCTTAAGTATGAATGAAAAAATTTCCCTTTCTTTTATACCACTGCTTATAGTAGTAGTTACTCGTATATAAAATGCTGGGGCCCCTGTGTTATACGTGCGAGACACGTGAGGCGTTGCTTCAAAGTTTTTCACTCCCGGCGCTGACACCCTCGTGCAAGGCACGTGAGGCGCTGCCTCATTACTGAAGGTGTCTTTTCACCATCTTTCTCTGCTTCCTATGGGTCAACTATCTTGTTCTCCATGCCCTTTTTTCCGGCCTTGGAAATAGTTCTACCATGCACAAAATTTTCCGTGCGTAGATTTGAATGTTTCTCTTTATAACCCGAAGCTATGTCTTCCTTCTTCTCTTCAAAGAGAAACCCATTTCTACTAACAAAACTCAAGCAAACCAAGAGCTATGGCTTGCAATCGTCCTCACGCTTGTCGGCAACCATGGGAGGTTCCCATCGAGGAAACGATTCCTCGCTTTGCTGCACGTCTAGTAGACCCTCTTCTTACCGATGCTCAGTGTGACGTGGTGATGTATGAGCTCCTGACTCGTAGGGGCTCCCCTCTTCCTATGGGCTCCATTTGGCTCCGGATGATCTTTCTATCCGTGCTTGCCGACATCCCTCCCCATCCGGCAGAGATGACTCCGGCGATTCTCGATGCGGAGAAGGATAAGATCGAGCGCTTTCACGAGGCACGTTTGATTACCCAGTCTTTAAGGGACCAATCGGTTCAGCTGCTAAGCCAAATACGGGCTCAACGGGCTATCATGTCCGCCTTCGCTGTGGACATGGTGCTAATCGATAGGGAGCAACTTTTCGCGAAAACCACCGCTTCAATATGGTGGAAAGAGCAGAGAGGGAATTGGAGAACTTTGTATTTTTTTTGTCAACCCCTGTATCTCTGATCCCATATTTGGTGATCTCTTCCCCGTAGAGTAGTATATTTACATCAATGTATTTCTCTTATTATTGACAGTTGAATGTTTTCTATTGAATGCTTCCTTTTCATCACATATTCATACATGTATCTCGCTTTTGTGCATGAGCTTTATACTTTACCCTTAGGAATTTTTTGCTAAGTGCGAGCGCCATTGTAGTGTCGTACATAAACCAGCATGTTTTGGACACCATTTCCATTTAAACAGGTACGCAGTCGTGAATGAACACTTAGTGGGGCGTGAACCAAAAACCCTCCTTACCGCCTTGCACAGTACATGGTTAGTGCTCGTAGGTTGCGTCTTTCTGTCTTGACTGGACGTGAAGTAGTTTATATTCTCATTTCAGAGTTTGTTTAGTTTACCTCCCTTGGGTTTGTAGGCAAACCTGTCATAACGTCACAGTTAACCCTTGCTCTTTACGACAGGGGTCCGTTAGAGTGTGTGGTACTAAGGCATTCCCGATACGCAGTCTTGCTGTCGTGTCTCTGCTCCCTTCGGGGCTGGACAAGACGTCCTCAGATAATCTCCCAGGTTATATTAACGTCAGGAGAGAATATTCTCCCCAGAAATCATGATGATTTCTAAGTGTTCATTACCTCCGTGAGCCGCAAGGATCTCATTCGCATCGTGAGGACCCGTAAGTAGCTTCTTTATTCCAGTGGCATGTAACTTTGGCAAATGTGGCCCGTAGATAGTCCATCTTGACCTCCTTATAGGGCAGCGATGGCTTAGGAAACAGGTTTGGATTCGCCGTCTAAGACTTTTCAACTTTACGAGCCGTGAAGGTCTCATAAAGACTTTTCTCCCTATAAGTCGAGAGGATCCCGTAGGTGTATTTTCTCCTTAGGAGTCGTGAAGACTCCTAAGTGCGTTTTCTCTTGAGAGTCATAAGGATCTCACAAAAGAATTGTCACGACCCGAAATATTAGCTCGTGACCAGCACTTAAATCATGCAACGTCTAAAGGCGTAACGTAATTCAAGTAAGTTGAAATCCAGAAATCTAAACCTTTTAAGAAAATAAAGGAGGTGAAGTTTTGAAATAAAGGTATAATGAAACCAAGTTTTCTTAATGCATAGAATAGGGACATGAAAATGCAAGTGAAATTTGCTAGTTTGAAAACGTGTTTCGTCTTTGAAAAATTTGGGCAGCACCTCCTTTGTATTTTTTGATCCAAAACCACAAATACATGAATATAATAAAGGCATCCCTAAGCGGGAGCTAGCTCTTTGCCAAACGGCGGATCACAATCACGCAAGACAATATATATAAGTATACGACGCCCAACGGCGAAGATCACCACAAAAGATAAAGAAATAAGCAAGACATAACCATAAAAGAGAATATAAAACCCATCGCTCAAATCTCGCAACTACAAGTCTCACTAAGTCTCATTACTTATACAATTTACTAATTTTGATTGATGGAGTTTACTAGATACAATATGAAATATAATACAAGAGTGGGTACGATACAAATGTCTCACCTACCACTGCAAAACACCCAAATGAAGCTGTGTTCCAGCGAAGCCGCTACAGATCCAAGCGGTCAACCTGCAAGAACTGTGGCACAATGGGGGTGAGTTGCCAACTCGTGAGTAGAAAAATATCTACAAGTAGAAATCGAATAAACAACGACTCCTAGGTCAACTATATCATAAAGATAATACTATGATATCTAGGATGACCGGGTCATCATATGTGCCAACAATGTAATCAATACCTATATGTATGCGGATATAATCCAACAATATAATCAAGGTATGTATGCATGTGGATCTCGTCCAACCATATAATCAATGTATGTATGCATGTGGATCTCGTCCACCCATATAATCAATGTATGTATGCACGTGAATATCATAAAAGAGTGTGCATGAAAGTATGAGGATATAATCAACGGTGTCCCTCGCGACACATCAAAATCATGGAACCTGGGTGTCCAACATCGACACCCGAAAACATCATTAAACCCGTGTCCAGCATCGACATGTAAATCCTCATATCTCGGGCTCTGTCTGTCCGGATCGGCCCACGGGCTCCGTCAGTCCGGATCGGCCCATATCATCTCTCGACTCCGGTCGGTATCCTCCGGATATCCGCCGAGCCCAAATACTATCACCGGTAGGTAGTAGTCCCTCTGCCAGGCTCACCGTCTGTATACACAGCATCCCTTTCTTGCCCCGGGGTACCATACCGGGTCCACCATATACCCGCAATCGGCCTCATCCGCCTTCTCGAATCGGGTTTCACATGTCACACGTCTCAGAACCAAGAAAACGCATGGTGGACGCACTGAAATATCATATCAAGAGAAACCGGGTTTTTAAAACAAGACATAATCTCTTTTAAAATCTCCACGGTTCTCAAATCCAGAAATCTCATGAAAACAACATATCTCAATGCGTAAAATCATTGAGCATGATGTATGCGACATATAATAGAAATGTAAGCATATCCGTATATCATGCGACATGGAACAGTGATATGACATATTAAGGGAAAACCGCTCTTTTAAATGGTTCCAGTTTTTAAAATATAACATGCGGTTCCCAATTTCCCAATAAAACCAGTTATCTATGTAGGCATAATATGTATATGCGCAAGTATAGATGTATCAATGTATATGTGCACCAATATGGATATACAATGTGTATGTGCGTAAATATAGATATATCAATGTATATGTGAACCAATATGGATATACAATGTGTATGTGCGTAAATATGGATATATCAATGTATATGTGCACCAATATGGATATACAAATGTGTATATGCACAAGTATGGATGTATCAAAGTATATGTGCACCAATATGGATATACAATGTGTATGTGGGCAAATATGGATATATCAATGTGTATGTGCACCAATATGGATATACAATGTGTATGTGCGCAAATATGGATATATCAATGTATATGTGCACCAATATGGATATACAAATGTGTATATGCACAAGTATGGATGTATCAATGTATATGTGCACCAATATGGATACACAAATGTGTATATGCATAAGTATGGATGTATCAATGTATATGTTCACCAATATGGATAAACAATGTGGTATATATGCAAGCATGTTATGCGAAGAGATATACAATGTGGTATATACGCAAGCATGTTATGCGAAGAGTCATATTATGATGCAGCAATTCTACTGTGTAGTGACATGGCAATTATCGATGATGAAGTGTGTGAGCCTACAAATCTGTGTGCGTGTAACATACGCATCATCGATAATTGTGCAGGTATACAAGCACAGGTATAAGCAATGCAAAGAGAATAATATGAATGCAGCATAAGGTAAATTATATGCAAATGCTATAAGGTATACGTGTCTACAAGACCGAGTCGGTGAATCTATCAATCGGCATCTAGCCACACAACAACGCGCACAGTAATATACATCGCACGGTAGCCTCTAGTCAAGGGTATGGATCAAACATCAAGTCAGACTCATCACGCACGGAAAATCATCGTACGGCGGCATTAAACCAATAGGGATCCTATCATCCTATAAGACAAATGAGGGTACAGCCTAATATCACGTACGACCTATCATCCATAATTCACAACATTCTATATATGCATATATATCTATATACCTATGTCCCAGGTCACATCCATAACGATCTCATATCAGGGGACCGACAAGGTATCAATCATCTCAATCGACTCGCATCCGTATACCAACATATCTTCAGGTCATCATATTGTATCGTACATTCCTTTCATCACATTTATCTCTCACATCGAATCAATTCTACATAACCACTCTATCTTACTATAAGCATACATATCTAATCTAACATACGCACCCGAACCATACAACAGTTTTTGAAAGATGCGAATCGTAGTTTTGAAAGTAGGGGCTACGGTGTTTTTAAGGAAAAAGATATCATTTGAAAATTCGTAACGTCCCTCAAGGTATCTGTTTAAAAGATGCATACGATTCTTCAGTTTGGAAATAGGTATGGTTCAGATGACACATCTACGTCGACTATCTAGTCCTATAGTACCCTAAATGGCAATATCGTCAAATCTCATCCTCAAGTCCCGTCATCTCATACTAGCCGTATATATCACTTCTAACTATCCTTAGTTTCTAATATGGTTTTACTAACTATTATTTAACTCTAACCCTAGTCTCCAAATCTAGGTTTTCTTAACCAAATTCTATAAATCAATTTCCATCAAAACTTTGCGGGGGTGCTATACGCCATCCACCCGACTTCCCCGGTAGATATAGATATACCCACCTTGGTCTTTGCTTGCCGAAGTCGATGACGCCATGCTCCATCGTCTCGGAATCCACGCGAAGGTACCTACAATAACATAACGTATCGTACCGCATTATAATCCAATTCAAAACCAAAACGACACACGAAAACCAAAATGTCGCACGAATCACCCATAGGTAAAAACCTATGGTCTACCTCTCGCAATTCAACCAAATAACCTTCGATATAGACGTACAAACGTCAAGTGATCGAATACAAAACCAAATATCAATACTTAAATCCATAAGCATCATGAAACACATGGCAGCAACCTAGAAAAGTGGTCCCAGATTTTGTCTCAGGTGAAAACAAGGAAAGCAAACAAGTCTAGGGTGTAGTATATTGAGTGTGTGACCTACTGAAGCAACCTGGGCACCTAACACACTAGGGTGGCCGGCCACATAATGAGGAATTCCGGCCAGGCCGGTTTTGCTGGCTCCTATGGGCTTCGTCTTCGTAGGGTGGTCTCCTGGTGATGTATCTAGGTCCCTGGTATTGTTTACTTTTCTAGAAAATGTCCCGGTTCATTCCATATTTCCCTGCACGCTCCAATTCCTCACAAACCGACATGAAAGTTCTGTAATTCCGTATTTTGGGTTTCAGTTGGGCTTGGTCTGGATTTCTATCATTATAGGGGGTCTAAGGTCCTCAATAAGGCTCAAATTCACCAACACAACTCAAATAAACCCTAACCTCTTTAGAATTTTCCAAAGTGCACAAAACTACAAGAAATTGATTTTAATATTGAATAGAGGCTAAAACAATTGAAATATTATTCTATTTGTGAAGGGATTACCTCATTTGACACATGAATCCCCAAGATTATCAAAATCTGAATTTTCTTGGTCCAATGTGCTTCCCTTGAGCTTGTACAAGTTTTTAATGAAATGTGTATGGGGTTTTGGTGGATATTTCATATAGGGGTCATGAGGGTAGAGGATGGACGGAGATGAGGAGGAAGAAGAAGATTTAAATGGTGGAGAAAATAATGAGGCAACACCCTCTCTCTCCCTCTCAATTATTCTCACTTCTCTCTCTCACAAAAAGTATACCTACCCTAATCATTATGTCCCCTTTTGACTTTTCTTTTTCTTTTCCTTTCTTCTTTCAAATAAAACAACAACTATGATATAACATGAAGAAAAGCCATGATAAAAATGTAACAAGTGTAAAAATGACATGATGCATGTCATGTGCACAAAACAAACTTAATACGCGATTAGCGATATTTAATCGCGATTAGCACTAAAAGTGAATATAATAAATCATAAAAATCCATAATTTTCTTAAATCACAAAAGGCACCCTATTCTAGTAATTTCTATAATTTTCCAAAAATTTTCTTTTTTTTCTTCAATTTATCGGTATTTAATTATACCGCCCTATTAAAATATTCAATATTTTATTTTAATTATAAAAATTCCCAAAAATAATATTTTATTTTTCTGAAATGTTACAAGAATTTTCCCCTTTTACAAGTCGAGAGGACTCATAAGTGGTTTTTCCCTCTTTGTCGATATTCGACTTTGGAAAGTGCGGCCCGTGGATAATATACAATAGTCTATCTTGGACCTACTTGCGGGGCCCCAGTGCTTAGGAAACAGGTTGATATCCCCGCTGCCTAAGGCTTTTCACCTTCATGAAGGTTTCATGAAGATGTTTTTCCCTACGAGTCGAGACGAGTCGAGAAGTTCTCGCAGGAACATTGTTTTCCCTACGAGTCGAGACGAATCGAGAAGTTCTCGCAAGAATGTCCTAACGTCACAGTTAACCTCTGCTGATAGAAGTCCGTTAGGGTCTGTGGTACTAGGGTTTTTGTCCGTCGTACCTTCGCGTTGGCCGATTTATTCCCCGATATGCAATCTTGCTATTCGAGTAGCCCCACGATCGTCGTATCTCTGATCCCTTCGGGGGCTGGACAAGACATCTTCAAGTAATCTCCCAGGTCATATTACCGTCGGAAGAGCAAGCGTTAGGGATTTTCCATGCTGCTTTTTACTTGAGGTTAGGCTCAATTTGGGAGCCCCGATGAGTCACGACCGCTCCGTGCTGGTGTAGGATGATCTCCGATAGTCTTTCAGGTTTTATCTGAGTTGTCGTCAAGACCCTGAAGCTTGGGATCTTCCTTTGCTTCGTTTATTGACATTGTGTCTGCTATATTGTGACGAATGTTGAGGTTGTCTCTAGGTTGTCCGTGAGCCGTCGAGTCTTGGAACTAGGGACTTTTCCATGGCTCCATTGTTTTTACCCTGGGGTCTGTTGTTGACGTTGCGCCCGCATCCTGATGGAGTGAGAAGGAACGCCGTGGTGATCTCTAGGCTGTAGATGTTGCCGTCAAGACCCTGAAGCTAGGGATCTTTCTTCGCTTCGTTTATTGACATTGTGTCTGCTATATCGCGACGAATGCCGAGGTTGTCTCTAGGTAGTCCGTGAACCGTCGAGGCTTGGAATTAGGGACTTTGCCATGGCTCCATTCGTTTTGACCCTGGGGTCGTTTGTTGACGTTGCATCTGCATCCTACTGGAGTGAGAAGAAACGATGTTGTTGATCTCTAGGCTGCAGATGTTGCCGTCGAGACTTGGCTCTCCTTCTGATGGAGCTTGGTGGGAAAATGTGGTTCCCTTATCGTTCGTGCCCATAGATTGTATACAGGGGTCGATGTGGACTCACCTACAGGGAAGAAATTTCATTTTTTTTGTTTCCGCGATGCTCTATCATTTCATCTTTTTATATCGCGAAAGTCGCGATTGCCCAATCATTTCGGCTATTTTATCGCGGAGCCCAATCATTTCGGCTATTCTTTTCTTTTTACTCGCTGTTTTTATTGCGAGTTGCCCAAACATTTCGGCTGTTTTTATATGCATATATTTTGCTCGCTGATTTTTATTGCGAGTTGCCCCATCATTTCGGCTATTTCATATGCATTTTTTCTCGCTGATTTTTATTGCGAGTATGGAACTCAAGATCTGATACCAAGCTTAGCATCAGCATCGCTGCGACTTGAATATTGCCAGGAGCGAATCATTATTTGCCTTGAAAGGACTTGGAATTTGATACCGATTTAGGCATCAACATCGCTACAACTGGGATATTTCCAGGAGCGAATCATCATTTGCTTTTGTCGATTTGAACAAAGGTGGCTTAGAAAACAGGATTAGGATCCTGTTGACTAAGGCTTTTTGAATTTACGAGCCGTAAGGGTCTCATAAAGGTATTTCTCCCTACGAGTCGTGAGGATCTCGTAAGTGTATTCTCTCCTTAGGAATCATGGGGATCCCCAAGTATGTGTTTTCTTATAAATCGTAAGGATCTCATAAGAATATTTTCTCCTTATAAGTCGAGAGGACTTACAAGTGTCGTTCACCATATGAGGGCATTCCTCGTCATTGGTGGGACTTGATGAGGGAACGTTTATTTGTGCCCGTGGATTGTATACAAGGGTCAATATAGACCGCCTGTAGGGCAAATTGGGGAGTGTGATGGTTTCAGAACAGGTTTAGCTCCCCGTATCTTAAGTATTTTGAATCCTATGAGCCATGAGGGTCTTATAGGGGGAATTCTTCTTACGAGTCGTGAGGATCTCGTAAGTGTAATTTCTCCATAGGAATCGTGGGGATCCCTAAGTGTGTTGCTCCCTTGTGAGTCGTAAGGATCTCACGCTGGTGTTTTCTCCTTACAAGGTCTAGAGGACCTTGCATGTGTTTTTATTTTAATGAGATTGCATCCTTTCGGGTCTTCACAAACTCGCCGGTAGCCCTGCTATTTTTACTCACGACGCCCTTTCAGGTTTTCATCCGTTTCCGTTTCGCTTATGGACGTACCGTTTTTTTTACCGCTCTGTTTGCCAATGGCACTTAGGGAGGCTTCGCCACCGGGGTAGTTGTGTGGCCAACCGGATTTGTGTTGCAATCTTTGCCACTGGGACCTGTGGACTTGAATTCCACTATCATCGTGTTTGAAGCGACGTATTTAGTTTAAGGACATTGCGGTTCATTGTTAGTTTAGGGACATCTCGGTCCGGGGCCAGCTTCGAGGTGAAGTTTTGTCAGATACTACTTATAGAGTTTGGACTCAGGAAGACAGCGAGCGGATACGAGCGTCGTCATCTATCATTAACCTGAGCTGTGACTTGTCAAGCGTAGTACTTCTTATGGAACCGGGCATTTACCGGTCGGAAGGGTCTTTCGCCATGCATATCCATGAGAAAGTAAGCCCCACTTTGGTAGACCTTGTCTATGATATACGGACCCTCGTAGTTTGGCTCGAATTTTCCCCGCTTTGCATGGTTGGGGATCATAGGTCTTTTGACAATTAGCACGAGTTCGCCTTGGCGGAATGTTCTCGGCCTAGTTAATCTTTCGTATGAGCGCGTCATCCTTGCTTTGTAAGCTTCCAGGTTTTGCTGCGCCATGAGACAAGTTTCGTCGAGGGCATCGAGCTCTTCAAGACGAAGATGAGCATTCTTTTCATCCGTCAGCTCATAACGAATCGCCACTCGTAGAGAGGGTAGCTCTATTTCTAAGGGGAGTACCGCTTCCGTGCCGAATGCCAATGCGTATGGCGTTGTATGCGTGGCCGTTTTGAACGTGGTTCGATACGCCCAGAGAGCTTCATGCAGTTTCTCGTGCCAGTTGTAGGGATGCTAGGCACACACACAAGGGTCTATAAGGCATCAACCATGTCCGATTTAAAATTTAGCCGTGCCGAACAACCCTAAACCAAGATCTTAGACTAGAGATTAGGCGAAACAAAGCATGTTAAACACTTTAACATCTAAGAGTTTGGGATTACAACCTTTATAGTCCGGTCCTTCACTTCATAAGCTCCGTGTTGTGGTCCCTTCGCTGCGATCATCAAGTTCCGGACTCTCGAGAGGCTCCACGAAGAAAAAGACGCAAGCTTGCTTCCGATCTTCGATAACAAAGATGATCTACCTTGAAGTTTTATTAACACAAGCTCTCACTCACTAAATGAAGTGAACACCCTAATCTAAATGTCTAGGATAGATTAGGATGATGAAGTAGGATTTTAGCTCTCATTTATTTTCATTAACTCACTCATTTTCATCACTTCATAAAAAGCTAAAAAGCTTTTCATGAAAGAAGGAAGAAGGAAGAAGAAGAACAATCCACCCTTTTGTGATGAATAATGAAACTCATATATGAGGTTAGAAATGCAACCATAGTTAAGAATGAATCCTTAACTCATGTAGAGAAACAACCATGGTAAAGGGGTTTGGGTTAGGTTAAGGAAATATCTTCACAAAATATCTTAACCAAAACAAAAAGCAAAGCTTCTAGAAACTTCTAGAAAAGCTTAACCTAAATCAAACCCTAACCATGTTTAATCTCCACTAAACATGTTGCATTAATAACCATATCATGTTACAATATTATATATCACATATATAATATTTATTGTAACAAAATAAAATAATACAATTAACATATATCGCATATATATCAATGTATTACCCGAGTGAGAAAAAGAATCTTTTAGTGAGCTTATATTAGTTAATGTAATTTAATATATCAAATATATAATTATACATTAAATTATCGAATCAACACTTGATCCGATAATCCGGCTATTTCACAAATAACCGACTAATATAATCTGTATCAATTCATCGAATCAACACTTGATCCGATGACCCGGCTATATCACATATACCCGGCCGATATCTCATATCACGAGAATCTAGTACGGTATCACATACACGTATTGTTCTCGGTCCCGCACATATCACATATGTGCTCCTACTCCGTTTGGCCTGAGCCAAGAAACCTTTGTGTAGGACTCTAAAGAATCGTCGATACGCCGGCAGTAGGTGATGATCATATCAAACACCCACAAGCTGCAAGCGGTTAGTTAAACGTAACAGCCACCCAGGTATTGAGCGCTCAGAAGATCAACAAGCAAGCCTGCACATTCTCCTGCGAATCCAATCAGTAACACTCCCGTACAGTCCGGTCTCTTCGTCTGATATGTCGCATATCTCGCTAGGGGTGGTAAACGTCAGACCCCAGTAGCTTGATAAGTCGTGTCGATATGAGGTCTATAACAGTTCGAGAAACTACTGATAAAACTTACTAGTAAATCTCAGCAACCCTGGCCAGGGATTTCCAGTTATAGCCAATCGAACACAGCGCAACATCAACTCCCTATACCGGGAGAGACGAATCCCCTCCTATCGCTTATTGCCTCCATGTAATTCGGGACTATACCCAAAAGCCACCGTTTTGCATGCCCTCCTAGACGTGGTAAGGTGGAAATCAAAGCACAGTGGGAATCACACAAGACTCTATGACGATCTTGGGTCTACAGACTAACCTGTACCGGTGTCACCAGAGAACTGCCATCTGACGTGAGATATAATACCATCTGGGAGTTCTCGGCGAGTCCGTACAGTGTACCCAGTCTCCACTGAGCACCCGTATACCTTCTCTGATGTCAAACACCAATGGATATGAGATCATCCATCGCCCATCATATGGGTTAAGAAGCGCATACGCTAGTCTACTCTGGAGTATCGATACCCTGTCTCGGTACTCCCATGACTAGGAACATTTGAAGGATGTACTTGGCGACTACACTGTCCTCACTAGTATGATCCACATCATAGTCCTGGTAGTCAAGTACTCATCCAAAGGGCTTTATCAACATGTAACATGGAGACAATCAGAGTACATGTTAAAATAAAGAGCAACCAGATAGCGTACTATCATGTTAAGCAAGAAAGTCCTCCCTATATATGTCCAAGCATCCACTACAATATACATCGTATGTACATTAATGGCCTCTAGGGCATACATATAACAAACAATCTCCCACTTGCACTAGGGCCATCTGTTGTGGTATCACGTACCCAACAATTAGCTGTGGTTAAAGTATCTCATACTCAACCATCCCATAAAAATCTCTACTGGGAAAAAAGGCCTTTGTGAGTGGATCCGCGCTGTTGTCCTCTGTGTCTACTCTCCTAACCTCGATCTCCCTGGAGATCAACCATCTCCATGATCAGGTGATACTGCCTAAGAATTATATCTGGATTTCTGATGGGATGGGGGGGTCCTTGGCATAAGCCACAACTCCATTGTCACACAATGGTAGAAACGAAGTTCATCTCATGAACTAATATATTCAGACCGCCTCTTTGGTTGCATGCTTGGTAACGGCGTATCTTGCCTTTAATCTCTAGTAAGTCACGGTATCTAGCTTGGAACTCTTCCAATATACCGTCCCTCCACTGAGGGTAAAGACAATGCCTGCGACTGACATTCAGTCGTCCTTATCACTCTGGAACTTTTCCAGTGATTCTCCCGAGGATCGATTGATACCATCTCACTACAACTAGCGAGAATCCTAACATCCAATTACATCTATCTCATAGATCAAAACTCAGGATTTAGGAGGTATCACTTTGATCCTATATGGAGAATCCTTGTGATAAGCGGAGATTGACCGAGCGTAGCATAGGAAACTCCATCCCTATCAAGAGTATGTCATCCATGTACTCTACGAGGATCACCACCATACTCTCTACTACCTTTTTGTATATACAAGGTTCATCTACAATTTTGATGAAGTCAAACTCTTTGACTACCTCATCAAAACAGACGTTCCAACTCCGCGATGCCTGATTTATCACATAAAACATCTTGCTCACGTTTTCGCTCCTCCCACTGTCTATGAAGCCCTTTGGCTGTGTACTTATAGATGCTCTCTTCCAAATCATCATTTAAAAAAGCTGTCATGACACCCAACCGCCAGATATCGTAGTCATGGTATATAGCAGTGGCACGTTGGATCTGGATAGACTTAAGCATAGCTTTGAAAGTCTCAACTTTTCCATGTACACCAAGTAATCTTCTCAAGATATACTTGCTCATGATGGGGATTTAACCCTTCAGATAAAGAAACCAAAGTCCATACTTTGTTGGTGTATAAGGATTCCATCTCAGATCGCTAAGCATCCAGCCATTCTTACAGAGTCCCACTCCTGATTGCCTGCTCGAAATAAGTTGGGTCATCATCTCATGATGCAATCCTCGCTCCCACTGTCATAGAGAAAACCGAAGTATCTCTCAGGTGGGTGAGAAACCCTACTAGATCGGCGGAGAGGCTGAGGTTCGTTGGAAACTATTGAATCCTTTGGTTCTACCAAATCATCAGCTGCAGTTTGTATAGCTGGAACTTTTTCCAGTTCTACCTCATGACCAATAATTTCTTCACAAGAAATTCCCTTTCACAAAGGTGGCATGCTGAGAAACAAAACATCTTTTGTTCCTCGGTTTGGTAGAAGATATTCCCTTGCGAATGCTTGGGATATCCAACAAACTTCCACAGATCTGACTTTGCCTCGAGCTTGTCAGGATTTTGCTTTTAGACATAGGCCGGACAACCCCAAATCTTAAATTACTTAAGACATGGGCTTTTCCCATTCCATATCACATATGAAGTGGTAGGCAACTGATTTGATTGGAACCCTATTCAATAGGTTTGCAGCTTTACAAGTGCATAACTCCCAAAAGGAAATAGGAAACTCAGTAGTACTCATCATAGAGCGCACCATATCAAATAAGGTGTGATTGCTCCGCCCTGATACACCGACGTGCTGTGGTGTATACGGAGGAGTAATGCTGAGAGAGAATCTCATTCTCTTTTAGAATAGTCCAGGAATCCCGTGCTCAAGTATTCTCCTCCTTGATCTCATCAAAGGACATAATACTTATACCCGTATTTGGTTCTCTATTTCTAACTTATATTCTGTGATTATCTCAAAAGTTTCAGACTTGTGTTTCAACAGGAACATATGTCTGAATCTTGAGATATCATCAGTGAATATAATGAAGTACAAAGAACCGGTCTTGGCATGTGTAGACAGGGGACCTTCATACATCAGCATGTATCAATCCCAAGAGTTCACTAACTCTTTCTCTGCTTCCAATAAACGGAGCTGTGGTCACCTTATCTCTGTGACATGACCGGCAAGTTTCACAAGATGTAAATTCAAACTAATTTAAATATGCATCTATATGTAACTTCTGCTAGTCGGGTCGCATTGATATGACCTAGTCTACAATGCCTCAAGAATGATTCATTCATTTCTGAACTCTTCCTCTTGTGTGTGTTCTGTACGTTAAGAACTGTGGTTTGATTTAGAACATCTATGCTTTTAGATAACGTGCCTGAACCGATCAACACTTGATATAGGAAATGTTCAAAACATTATCCAACAATACAAAATTATATCCTTCTTTACTAATAAAGAGACTGATATGATGTTGTATATCAGGTTCGGTATCTAATAACATTCGTTCAGAATCAATGTATTCTGGTAATACAGGGTGATAACTACCAACAGACTTGGATGCAACACTTGCACCGTTTCTATCTCATGAAACTTATCACCCGTTCTCAGTCCTCTACCTATCTGTAGCCCTATGTGACAAATTACATATGCGGGATCCTGATCCGGTATCTCATACCCAGGATGCTAGGGATACTGAGAAACAGTTCTCTGTAATGAACACACCCGAAGAAGATGCATCAGCATGCACATTCTTCGTTTGGGCGGCACTGGAATTCTGGTAATCCCCTATTTCCTACTCTGTCTTATAACAATTATAAGTTGGAGCGGGACCAACGTTCCTTAGCGCAGTATAACAAGCGGGTTCGGTTAATACATCCGTATTATTATCTTGATTAAGGCGTGACATAGTCGTAACCAGGAGAGAGAGAGAGAAGAAAACACTCAGCGTGCGCTTTTACAAGATTAGATTGGTTATCAATTTATCTAATCAGGATGTCTCCCACAGTTTTAGTCAAATCTTTCTTCAAACCCTAAAAGGAAAGACTAGCCGGGATTAATTACACCCTACAAGTTCGCCAATCTTTCAGCCAGGCCAGTGCCGGTACTTTGAGGGAGGTTCCCCGCGCTTTCGCACGGACCTAATTAAAATAAACCTCGTTTTCCCTGGGGCGTAACCCCGTTGACACCTTTCTAGACACCTACTTGATCGGCTAATTGTAATGTGTAAAACTTTCCCAGGAGTAACTCTTACTTGCAGCGGGTATCGGGATCCAACTATCTCATAGAAGGTATGCAATCTCATTGCAAATTTCAACTCTTGAAATTCCCAATAATATTTTTACCCCTAGCGTCCTATGACCTTGACGAATGCCAACAAACCATAGGCTACTAGTCAAGTTCAACCCGTCATTTCCCGATTGAATTAAACCCACCCGCACGACCCTTGACGAAATCCAACAAAGCCGCACGACTACCCCAACTCAATCGCATCATATGCTTATACAGATAAGCATAAATAGCTACCGCACACTACGCCTTGACGAAAGCCAACAAATGTAGTACGAATACTAAATACTACTTATCTGAAATGACAGAGGGCTACGATAGGTTTTTAAGAAAACCCTTTGTGTAATGAACTTGATATCGTTGTAGAATCGAGTGAATTTTGAATGGAGTGTTTTTGAGGCTTTTACTAGTTTTTCCAAAGAGGTCACTCTCGGTGAAGGGATCTCGGCTCTTTCCTCATCGAATAAGGTGCAGGATATTTCACAAATATCACTATGCAAAGCAATAACTATAAAAAAAACAATCAAAAGACAAACTGAGTGTGTAGCATCTGCTAGTTTCGCTAAAGAGGTCACTCCCGGTGAAGGGATCTCGGCTCTTTCCTTATCGAATAAGGTGCTGGATGTTGTACAAGGAACACCGCTATGCAAAGCAAGAACTAGAGCTACCAGTTTTTAAACAAGTTTCTACAACATCTTTAGGTTTCTTTTATTTCATTAATCTCATTAATGAAGTCCCATTTTAATTATGCTTCACAAGCATCACATTTGAAACGAAATCTTCAATATAACATATATCTCATATATATAATATAAACATTCGTCTCAGGCAGTAATATAATCTCATCACAGAACATTGCAGCTGAAGAACATATATGAAATATTGGATATACTAGGATGTCCGTGTTTTAATACGAGCCTGTATAAAACACGGATTCCACGGTCGCGATGAATAGCTAAACCCACATCCCTAGACCCCTACGAGAGCGGCAAGCAACACTGCCAATTCTAGGGTTAGGAGACCCGGTCTCTACTCTTCGAGATGGTCTCCCACTGGACCCTAGAACCCGGTTACTTATGCTCCCCGCCTTGGGTCTACCTAATGCGGAAAAGTAAATAATATACAATGGTGACATCATCCTCAGCCCGGAAGTGCCCCAATAAAAGAATATTATATACAGATGAATTTTAAATGAATGAAAAAGAAAAACTCTCATCTCACATAAAACCCCCGGCTATTCAAAACGCGACGATCCAATATAACATATCACAGCAACACATAATATCGCATATCATCAACGTAAGTAAATATGCGTATCCCAATTGTCGTTGATGTATAGCAACGAAACCGGCGATACACCATATATTACACTTACGGTCGCAGAAAAAAAATGTAAAACTACAATATTTGGAATCCACAATCATTTTAGACATCTTAAATCCGAAATATCACATACTTCGCATTTCATGCCTAACTGTATGAATTCCACATATTGTATCACATTCCAGATAAATAGACAGTATTAAACTTTCCGATCGAATAATCAAACACCCAAGTTTTCCCAAATAGTTCTCAACACTTGAAATTAGTTTTAAAAAATCCATCACATGCCACAGTACCAATGGTCCAGTCGTAGAAGGGTCAATCCAACGTCTCACATGTGGCAACGCCGTACTGCCACAAACCCTAAGGTTTAGAGGCGGTTCAGACGGTCACATAATCGAGTTAAGGTTTTTGTTCTTCTAGAGGGTCCACCGCGTTACTTGCACGACTTAGAACGTTCTTAAACAACGGAAAAATCCAACACTTGGAAATTTTCCGGCAGGGGAAAAAATGAGTTATTGATATCCGTTCGAACTTTTTAACACGTTCTAAAAAATTACCCGGACAGACTAAACGAAGTTATACTTTCCGATCGAATCAACGATCTCCCAATACAACCCAGAAAACTCAACACTTGAGTAAATTAAAAATTTCCCAGAAGAATCAGTAATTACATACGGACATTACTGTAGAAAACGGATCCCATAATATTACTATTTGGCTGCGGAACCGCCGTGCAAGCAACGGTACGGCCGCGGTTCCGCGGCGCTTTAATGGTGTTAGAATCTCGTTTTTCACAGTAATTCCTAAAATACCCTGCTGATTTTTCTGAGTATTTTTAATATGAAAAAAATCAACTTTTTGAAAAATTTCTAGAAACTAGGTTTTATCGGGTATTCGGAGTTCGATCGGACTTTAAACTTCGTCTAGACTTCGCTTAAAGCTCTAGCTTGGCTCGGATACCACTGTAGGGATGCTAGGCACACGCACAAGGGTCTATAAGGCATCAACCATGCCCGATTTAAAATTTAGCCGTGCCGAACAACCCTAAACCAAGATCTTAGACTAGAGATTAGGCGAAACAAAGCATGTTAAACACTTTAACATCTAAGAGTTTGGGATTACAACCTTTGTAGTCCGGTCCTTCACTTCATAAGCTCCGTGTTGTGGTCCTTTCGCTGCGATCATCAAGTTTCGGACTCTCGAGAGGCTCCACAAAGAGAAAGACGCAAGCTTGCTTCCGATCTTCGATAACAAAGATGATCTACCTTGAAGTTTCATTAACACAAGCTCTCACTCACTAAATGAAGTGAACACCCTAATCTAAATGGCTAGGATAGATTACGATGATGAAGTAGGATTTTAGCTCTCATTTATTTTCATTAACTCACTCATTTTCATCACTTCATAAAAAGCTAGAAAGCTTTTCATGAAAGAAGGAAGAATGAAGAAGAAGAACAATCCACCCTTTTGTGATGAATAATGAAACTCATATATGAGGTTAGAAATGCAACCATAGTTAAGAATGAATCTTTAACTCATGTAGAGAAACAACCATGGTAAAGGGGTTTGGGTTAGGTTAAGGAAATATCTTCACAAAATATCTTAACCAAAACAAAAAGCAAAGCTTCTAGAAACTTCTAGAAACTTTTAGAAAAGCTTAACCTAAATCAAACCCTAACCATGTTTAATCTCCACTAAACATGTTGCATTAACAAGCATATCATGTTACAATATTATATATCACATATATAATATTTATTGTATCAAAATAAAATAATACAATTAACATATATCGCATATATATCAATGTATTGAGAAAAAGAATCTTTTAGTGAGCTTATATTAGTTAATGTAATTTAATATATCAAATATATAATTATACATTAAATTATCGAATCAACACTTGATTCGATAATCCGGCTATTTCACAAATAACCGACTAATATAATCTGTATCAATTCATCGAATCAACACTTGATTTGATGACCCGGCTATATCACATATACCCGGCCGATATCTCATATCGCGAGAATCTAGTACGGTATCACATACACGTATTGTTCTCGGTCCCGCACATATCACATATGTGCTCCTACTCCGTTTTGCCTGAGCCAAGAAACCTCTGTGTAGGACTCTAAAGAATCGTCAATACGCCGGCAGTAGGTGATGATCATATCAAACACCCACAAGCTGCAAGTGGTCAGCTAAACGTAACAGCCACCCAGGTATTGAGCGCTCAGAAAATCAATAAGCAAGCATGTACATTCTCCTGCGAATCCAATCAGTAACACTCACGTAAAGTCCGGTCTCTTCGTATGATATGTCGCATATCTCGCCTAGGGGTGGTAAACGTCAGACCCCAGTAGCTTGATAAGTCGTGTCGATATAAGGTCTATAACAGTTCGAGAAACTACTGATAACACTTACCAATAAATCTCAGCAACTCTGGCCAGGGATTTCCAGTTATAGCCAATCGAACACAGCGCAACATCAACTCCCTATACCGGGAGAGACGAATCCCCTCCTATCGCTTATTGCCTCCATGTGATTCGGGACTGTACCCAAAAGCCACCGTTTTGCACGCCCTCTTGGACGTGGTATGATGGAAATCAAAGCACAGTGGGAATCACACAAGACTCTATGACGATCTCGGGTCTACAGACTAACCTGTACCAGTGTCACCAGAGAACTGCCATCTGACGTGAGGTATAATACTATCTGGGAGTTCTCGGCGAGTCCGTCCAGTGTACCCAGTCTCCACTGAGCACCCGTATACCTTCTCTGATGTCAAACACCAATGGATATGAGATCATCCATCGCCCATCATATGGGTCAAGAAGTGCATACGCTAGTCTACTCTGGAGTATCGATGCCCTGTCTCGGTACTCCCATGACTAGGAACATTTGAAGGATGTACTTGGCGACTACACTGTCCTCACTAGTATGATCCGCATCATAGTCCTGGTAGTCAAGTACTCATCCTAAGGGCTTTATCAACATGTAACATAGAGACAATCAGAGTACATGTTAAGATAAAGAGCAACCAGATAGCGTACTATCATGTTAAGCAAGAAAGTCCTCCCTATATATGTCTAAGCATCCACTACAATATACATCATATGTACAGTAATGGCCTCTAGGGCATACATATAACTAACACCAGTCCTTTTCGTTTCTGGACATCATTTTCTTTATGATCTTCGTTAAGGTTTTGTTGAAAGCCTTAGCTAGACCATTAGCTCGGGGATTATAGACCGAAGAATATCTCCAATCTATGTTATGTTGTTGTGCGACGCGGTTGATCTTATGGCTTCTGTAGGCCGGCCCATTATACGAGATGATTCGTCACGGAGTACCAAACCGATATGACGTGAGTTCTGAAGAAATGGAGGATGTTCTTCGTCTTCACTTCCCTTAGCGGTACTGCTTCTGCCCACTTAGAGAAGTAATCGTTTGTTGCCAGTATGAACCGGTGTCCCTTGGACGATGCTGGTTTGATGGGCCTGATTATATCGGTTCCCCACATTTCGAATGGCCAGCTAGCTAATGTTAGGTGTAGCGGGTTTGGATGCTGATGGATGAAGTCCCCGTGAATTTGGCACGAGTGACACTGCTTCGCGTATTCGAGGCAGTCCTGAATCATCGTTGGCCAATAGCAACCCATTCTTTTGATCTTCAGCTTCATCTTTGGCCCAACTTGATGGGAACCGCAGAGTCCATCATGAGTTTCTTGGACGACCCTTTTTGCTTCTTTTGGTCCTAAGCATCTCTGCCACAGGCAGTCGAATGATCTCTTATAAAGAGTATCATTGACGAAAGCGAAAAACAGGGCTCGCTTCATGAGCTGATGTCTTGACGACGCATTTTCGGGTGTTCGATGGGATTTGAAGTAGTCTATGAAGACTTTTCTCCAACACTTAGCCTTTTCTTCGTCTTCTACTTGGAAGGCCGCTTGTTTGGTCTTTTCCTCTTCTTCAGGCGTCTCCGGAGATATCTCTGCCGGCATGAGAATCTGGCGGTTTTGCACAATGATCCTTACATCATCGAGGTTTTCGTCGGCCAGTTCCATAGAAAGCTTGGATAATGCATCCGCCTTGTTATTTTCCACCCGCGGTATGCTTTCCAGGATGTAAGAGGGGATTTGTGTCAGCAATTGCTGCACTCTTTCACCATATTTTACCAACTCTGGCTTGCATGTCTGATAATCGCCATTTACTTGGCTAACGACCAGCTGGGAGTCTCCATATATGAGGAGGTTTTTGATTCACATATCAATAGCGATCTCAAGACCTGCTATCAAAGCTTCGTACTCAGCTTCTGTAGGGTGTTTTTCGTCACCCCATTGAGATGGGAATACGCGCGCGCTTGTCAGGCATACTACAGATTCCCCCTGCCTAGGGTAGGTCGGGATTTAATGATTGTGGGGATCCGAATCTCCGGCAGCCGCGGACTAAGCTGCCGTTAATTACCCCTCGCCTTTGGGACGAGGGAACCTCTGATTAATGGGTTAAACTGTTCATGCGAACTCAATATGCAGTGTGCGTGTGATGTGTTTTGAAAAAGGGGTTTTGGGTATGTCGGGAGCCACGCAGAGTTTCTACGGGGGTCCCGCTACCCGGATAGCGGGCTGGGGGTCAAGCGGGCTAGCAGCCCCCTTGCGGGGTGCGGGGCAGCGCCCCGTTAGAAATTTTTTTCTAACAGGGACAGTGTCATGGAGTATGTGTGTATGCACATATGTATACATATGTACATATATATGTATGTACATAAAAAAAGGTGAAAAGCATCCAAAGGATGCGTGGGGGCAGCACCTTGGGCGCTGTGCGCCTAGGTGCTGTGCGCTCAGGCGCTAGAGTGCCACGTGTCGACACGTGGGCGCTCTGCGCTTGAGCGCCGGGCGCTTGAGCGCAAGGGCGCCACGTGTCGGCACGGGGGTGAATTGCGCTCGAGCGCCTGCGCTTGAGCGCAAGTGCGCCACGTGTCGGCACGGGGGAGACTTGCGCTCGAGCGCTTGCGCTTGAGCGCAAGTGCGCCACGTGTCGGCACGGGGGCGAGTTGCGCCTGAGCGCTTGCGCTTGAGCGCAAGCGCGCCATGTGTCGGCACGGGGGAGACTTGCGCTCGAGCGCTTGCGCTTGGGCGCAAGCACGCCACGTGTCGGCACCGGGGCGACTTGCGCTCGAGCGCTTGCGCTTGAACGCAAGCACGCCACGTTTCGGCACCGGGGCGACTTGCGCTCGGGCGCTTGCGCGGGAGCGTAAGAGCGCCACGTGTCGGCACGTGGGCGACTTTCGCTCGGGCGCTTGCGCTTGAGCGCAAGCGCGCCACGTGTCGGCACGCGGGCGCTCTGCGCTTGAGCGCCGGCGAGAAAAAGAGGCTTTTAGCCTAAGAAACAGAAGCTATGCTTCAGAAAGGAAATATTTGTTGTTATATATATATATATGTTATGGAGTTAAAACTCCTAGGATGTTTTGAAGCTGATAAAGGGGGTTCTTCTTCTTCCTCCTGTTGTTTGGCCGGATCTTGAAAATCAAGAAGTAGGAGATTTTAAAAATCACTCCTTTTTGAGATCTGATGGGAGATCTGAGTTCCCCTTTGTGGGTTTTGTGGTAGAAAACTACTTAGTTTTGGAAGAGAAAGAGTAAAACTCTTGATTTAATTCAAAAGAAATGAGAAGGTTTAGAACCTTGGAGAAGGAGCAGGAGGCACAAAGAACCCTAGTTTTTTTTAGGGGAATGAAAAGTGTTGCTTTATTCATCATCATATTGCCTTATATAGGCTTACATTTACATATAGCCCCTTGGGCTTTACAAAAATGGCATTTTAGCCATCCCATGGCTCATGTGCCATTTCATTTTGCACATAAGCCATGGGCTTACAAAAATTTGGCTTTATGCCCATTTTGCATACATTCATGCACAAAAAATTACATAAAAATTATTTATTACATGAATTTGTTGTTGGCGTTGGGAGGCTGGCCGCGGGCTCGACTTGGGCATGGGCCCGCTTGACCTGGGCTTGGGCCCACCTAGGTTGTGGGTTGACTTTGACTTTGACTCAGTCAACCGGGGTGTAAATTTTTACCCCAACAAATTGCCCCCCATCAATGAATGCACACCGCACATGTGTGTCGTGTGCATGAAATTGATGGATCTTCTTTTGCGTGGAGGCGACTTGCTTTGGTCCCTACTTTTTGGGATGCACTGCCCTTTTTACGACGTGGACGGTCGGTGCTTGACGTGTCTCTGAGACAAAGTTACCGTGGTAGACGTTTCTCTGACCCGGAGTGTCTGTGTTGGACGTATCCCCGATGCAGAGTGTCGCTTGTTGACGTGTCCCCGGCACGGAGTGTCGTCGTCGGACGTTACCCTGATGTGGAGTGTCTGTGTTGGACGTTTCCCCGATGCAGAGTGTCGCTTGTAGACGTGTCCCCGGCACGGAGTGTCTGCTTGACGTTTCCCCGGCACGGAGTGTCGTTGTCAGACGTTTCCCTAATGCGGAGCGTCTGTGTTGGACGTTTCCCCGATGCAGAGAGTCGCAGGTTGACGTGTCCCCGGCACGGAGTGTCGCTGATCGACTTTTCCCCGGCGCGGAGTGTCAGGTTGACTTTTCCCCGGCACGGAGTGTCGCTGATCGACTTTTCCCCGGCGCGGAGTGTCGGGTTGACTTTTCCCCGACGCGGAGTGTCGCTGATCGACTTTTCCCCGGCGCGGAGTGTCGCTGATCGACTTTTCCCCGGCGCGGAGTGTCAGGTTGACTTTTCCCCGGCGCGGAGTGTCAGTGGTTGACTTTTCCCCGGCACGGAGTGTCGCTGATCGACTTTTCCCCGGCACGGAGTGTTGGTGGTTGACTTTTCCCCGGCGCGGAGTGTCGGTGGTTGACTTTTCCGTGGCACGGAGTGTCGCTGATCGACTTTTCCCCGGCGCGGAGTGTCAGGTTGACTTTTCCCCGGCACGGAGTGTCGCTGATCGACTTTTTCCCCGGCGCGGAGTGTCGCTGATCGACTTTTCCCCGGCGCGGAGTGTCGGGTTGACATTTCCCCAGCGCGGAGTGTCGGTGGTTGACTTTTCCTCGGCACGGAGTGTCGCTGATCGACTTTTCCCCGGCGCGGAGTGTCAGGTTGACTTTTCCCCGGCACGGAGTGTCGCTGATCGACTTTTCCCCTGCGCGGAGTGTCGGGTTGACTTTTCCCCGGCACGGAGTGTCGCTGATGGACTTTTCCCCGGCGCGGAGTGTCGGGTTGACTTTTCCCCGGCGCGGAGTGTCGGGTTGACTTTTCCCCGACGCGGAGTGTCGCTGATCGACTTTTCCCCGGCACGGAGTGTCAGGTTGACTTTTTCCCGGCGCGGAGTGTCGGTGGTTGACTTTTCCCCGGCACGGAGTGTCGCTGATTGACTTTTTCCCGGCGCGGAGTGTCGGGTTGACTTTTCCCCGGCACGGAGTGTCGCTGATGGACTTTTCCCCAGCACGGAGTGTCGGGTTGACTTTTCACCGGCGCGGAGTTTCGGTGGTTGACTTTTCCCCGGCACGGAGTGTCGCTAATCGACTTTTCCCCGGCACGGAGTGTCAGGTTGCCTTTTCCCCGGCGCGGAGTGTCGGTGGTTGACTTTTCCCCGGCACGGAGTGTCGCTGATCGACTTTTCCCCGGCGCGAAGTGTCGGGTTGACTTTTCCCTAGCACGGAGTGTCGCTGATGGACTTTTCCCCGGCGCGGAGTGTCGGGTTGACTTTTCCCCGGCACGGAGTGTCGCTGATGGACTTTTCCCCGGCGCGGAGTGTCGCTGGTGGACTTTTCCCCGGCACGGAGTGTCGCTGATCGACTTTTCCCCGGCGCGGAGTGTCGCTGGTTGACTTTTCCCCGGCACGGAGTGTCGCTGATCGACTTTTCCCCAGCGCGGAGTGTCGGTGGTTGACTTTTCCCCTGCACGGAGTGTCGCTGATCGACTTTTCCCCGGCGCGGAGTGTCGGGTTGACTTTTCCCCGGCACGGAGTGTCGCTGATGGACTTTTCCCCGGCGCGGAGTGTCGCTGATCGACTTTTCCCTGGCGCGGAGTGTCGGTTGATTTGATTCCGAGGCGGAGCATAATTCCGGCAGGGAAGGTACATATCCCGAGGCGAAGCATGATTTTGACACGGGGTAAATTCTGGGACGGAGCATAATTCCACCATAGAGGTTGGTTTGATTTGATTTAGGTTGACATCAGCATCGCTACACTGGAATATGGTACCAGGAGCGAATCATCATCTGTCTTGAGAGGATTTGGGAATTGTTTTTTTTTTTTGGCATCTGCATTGCTGCACTGGAATAATGCCAGGAGCAACTCATCATTTGCCCCGGGAGGATTTGGATTTGGTTTGTTCGGCATCTGCATTGCTGCACTGGAATAATGCCAGGAGCAACTCATCATGTGCCCTGGGAGGATTTGGGAATTGGTTTTGTTTTGGCATCTGCATTGCTGCACTGGAATGATGCCAGGAGCAACTCATCATGTGCCCCGGGAGGATTTGGGAATTGTTGGCTTAGGAGACAGGTTTAGATCCCTATCACCTAAGGCTTTTCAATTTTATGGGCCATGAGGGTCCCATAAAAGCATTTTCTCCCTACGGGTCGTAAGGATCCCGTAGGTGTATTTTCTCCTTAGGATTCGTGAGGACTCCTAAGTGTGTGGCTCCTTTGTGAGTCGTAGGGATCTCACGCGGGAATTTTCTCCTCACAAAGTCGATAGGACTTTGCGAGTGCATCTCATCTCTTTTTCACGAGTTCGCGCCCTTTCGGGTTTTCAAAAACTCACCGGCAGTCCTACTATTTTTACTCACGGAGCCCTTTCGGGTTTTCATCCGTGCCCATTTTGCTTGTGGACATGCCTTTTTTTTATTTCTATTCTTTTTTCTTTTTTTTTAAAAATTTTTGGTGGGACTTTGAATGTGGTCTCACCGGTAGGACTTGGGAGGGACTGGGATTGTTTTACGCCCGTGGATTGTATACGGTTTTGCAGGATGTATGATCCAGACTGTAGGGCCGGAAAAATTTCGGGACTTTGTCGACGTCTGCATCGCTGCACTGGAATATGGTACCAGGAGCGACTCATCATTCGCCACTTTGGGGTTGGGGAGCGATAGCTTAGGAGACAAGTTTAGATCCCTGTCACCTAAGACTTTTCAATTTTATGGGCCGTGAGGGTCCCATAAAAGTATTTTCTCCCTGCGAGTCGTAAGGATCCCGCAGGTGTATTTTCTCCCTAGGATTCGTGAGGACTCCTAAGGGTGTTTTTCCTTTGTGAGTCGTAAGGATCCCACAAAGGTTTGTTCTCCTCATGTATCGTGAGGACACATGAGTGGATTTCCCTCGTTCTCAGTTTAATGACTTAGAGGTCGACTGTTTCCAGTTTAATGACTTAGAGGTCATCTGTTTCCAGTTTAACGACGTGGTGGTCTACTGTTTCCAATTTAAAGACTTAGAGGTCTACTGTTTCCAGTTTAACGACTTGGAGGTAGTCTGCTTCCAGTTTAAAGACTTAGAGGTCGTCTGTCTCCAGTTTAACGACGTGGTGGTCATCTGTTTCCAGTTTAACGACTTGGAGGTCATCTGTTTCCAGTTTAACGACGTGGTGGTCTACTGTTTCCAATTTAAAGACTTAGAGGTCTACTGTTTCCAGTTTAACGACTTGGAGGTCTTCTGCTTCCAGTTTAAAGACTTAGAGGTCGTCTGTCTCCAGTTTAACGACGTGGTGGTCATCTGTTTCTAGTTTAATGACATGGAGGTCATCTGTTTCCAGTTTAACGACGTGGTGGTCATCTGTTTCCAGTTTAAAGACTTAGGGGTCTATTGTGCCCAGTTTAACGACTTAGCGGTCATCTGTTTCCAGTTTAATGACTTAGAGGTCATCTGTTTCCAGTTTAACGACTTGGAGGTCATCTGTTTCCAGTTTAAAGACTTGGAGGTCATCTGTTTTCAGTTTAACGACTTAGAGGTCATATGTTTCCAGTTTAACGACTTGGTGGTCATCTGTTTCCAGTTTAGAGACTTAGAGGTCTACTGTTTCCAGTTTAACGACTTGGAGGTCGTCTGCTTCCAGTTTAAAGACTTAGAGGTCGTCTGTTTCCAGTTTAAAGACTTAGAGGTCTTCTATTTCCAGTTTAAAGACTTAGAGGTCTGTTGTTTCCAGTTTAAAGACTTAGAGGTCTTCTATTTCCAGTTTAAAGACTTAGAGGTCTAATGTTTCCAGTTTAACGACTTGGTGGTCATCTGTTTCCAGTTTAACGACTTGGTGGTCATCTGTTTCCAGTTTAACGACTTGGTGGTCATCTGTTTCCAGTTTAACGACTTGGAGGTCATCTGTTTCCAGTTTAAAGACTTAGGGGTCTACTGTTTCCAGTTTAACGACTTGGAGGTCAACTGTCTCCAGTTTAACGACTTAGAGGTCATCTGTTTCCAGTTTAACGACTTGGAGATTATCTGTTTCCAGTTTAACGACTTGGTGGTCATCTGTTTCCAGTTTAAAGACTTAGGGGTCTATTGATGGCGAGCTTGGAATTTTAGGGTGGGGGCCGGCATCAGCGTTGCTAACACTGAAGCAGAGGTGCCAGGAGCAATTCATCATTTGCCTACTCTTGTTGGCGGAGCGATGGCTTAGGAGACGGGTTTAGGTCCCTATCGACTAAGGCTTTTCAATTTTATGGGCCGTGAGGATCCCATAAAAGCATTTTCTCCCTGCGAGTCGTAAGGACCCCGCAGGTGTATTTTCTCCTTAGGAGTCGTGAGGACTCCTAAGTGTGTTTTTCCTTTATGAGTCGTAAGGATCCCACAAAGGTTTGTTCTCCTCATGTATCGTGAGGACACATGAGTGGGTCTTCTCAATGGAGCATAATTTTAAAGGCGAAGACCAGCCGCGTAACTGGTGATTACGGTAGGGCATGGGTATGATGAGAATTATTTGAGCCCGTGGATTGTATACGGTAGTCAATTTGGGGACTAACCGTAGGGCTGGAAGAATTTTGGAAAACTGGAATTTGGTCGGCGTCTGCATCGCTGCACTGGAATATAGTACCAGGAGCGACTCATCATTCGCCGTTTTTTTTTGTTTTACCGCGATTGCTCTATCATTTTCTTATCGCGAAGATCGCGATTGCCCTATCATTTCGGCTTTTATTCGCGGTTGCCCCATCATTTCGGCTTTATTTTCATCTTTATTTTACTCGCTGATTTTTATTGCGAGTTGCCCCATCATTTCGGCTTTTCTTTATTTTTCTTTTATTTACATATTTTTTTGTCTATTTACATATATATATATATATGTTTTTCTTTTACATTCCCAGTTTAACGACTTAGAGGTCGATTATTCCCAGTTTAATGACGTGGCGGTCGATTGTTCCCAGTTTAATGACGTGGCGGTCGATTGTTCCCAGTTTAATGATGTGGCGATCGACTGTTCCCAGTTTAATGACGTGGTGGTCGATTGTTCCCAGTTTAATGACGTGGTGGTCTTTTTTGCTTGTCCCAGCTCCTTGAACTTTGATCTTGGCGGAGCTGTGTTGATGACCTAGCTCTGTGGCTTGCCGATACATCCGAGAATTGTGAGGTTTTTCCAAGCTTATATTGGTCCTCTGCCCAATCTTTGAAAATATAGCAGTCTTCGATGGTATGACCCACCACTCTATGATATGGGCAGTATATGGGATTGCCGGTCATGTTCATTTCCTGTGGCCTCTTTGGAACAGGCAGTTGCAGACCGCTGTTCAGGGCGTCCATGAATATTTTGCGGACTTCATCCCTCCTGAAGGAGTATACCTTCTTCTTTCTCTCTATTGGAGTAGGTGCCTTTACTGATGCTGGTCCTCGAGGCACATGTCTGGGAGGATTAGGTTCCCGAAAGGTTTCAGTCTCCATTTGCATGAAATCGGCGATCGTAGCTTGACTGTTTGCTAACACGCGTTTAGAAAGTTCTATCTCTCCCATCTTGTATTGCCTTTCGACCCAATCTTTGAAGACGAAGCAGTCCTCAATGGCATGACCTATCACCCTGTGATAGGGGCAATATTTTGGGTCGTCGGTCATATTCTCTTCTTGCGGTCTCTTAGATTCTGGCAGTTGTAGACCGTTTCTTAGGGCGTCCCTGAATATCTTGTGGACCTTTTCCCTCTTGAAGGAATAGACCTTTTCCAGCTTCTCTTTCATAGGCGATTCCCCCCGGCGTATGTATCGGAGGGACTGGAGGCTGATTGCGGCCGTTTTTCGCGAAGGCGCTACGCTTTTAGGTTGAAAGGGATATCAGTTGGCTGCCCCCGGGTATCAATCCCTGGCTCATGAGCCAAAATTTGATTCTGCTGTAATTGCAATCGGGCGACTTGGGTCGCGAGATCTGCCACGACGTTTGCCAGCTCGTCGACTTTGGAATAGACCTCGGCAATTTTCTCATCCCTGTCCTGAAATTGCCTTTGAAGCCATTGGAATAATGCTTGTTCTGTAGTTCCGGCTATGACAACCGGGTAATCTTTATTGCCTGAGCTCCATTCCGTAGGAACCACGGGCTCCTCTGGCTTATCGGCCTGAGCGGGCTCTTCATCATTTAGATCGAGCCGATGTTGGGTAGCATCAACCATATCATCACCATGGCTGTGAAGAAGAGGAGGATTCGTTTCTTCATGTCCGGCCATATAGACAGTGTGGATAACACATTCAGCCATTCTTTCATCACCGGCGGCTGGTTTCGCGGGGCGGTCCGGGCTTTGGAAATTCATAAATTTTAGCATGGCTAGAGCCCTAGCCCTTTTGTTGGCTCTATTTCTGAGCCGTTTCTGCCTCAGCTTCTCTGCCTTAAGCGCTTGGCAGGCTTCTGCTCTTCGGGGAGCCGCCATAGGCTGAGTGATGGGGAGGCTTGAGAAGACACCCAATCGAGCAGTTGTCGGAGGCGCCGCTGGAGATTGCTCAAGACGCGTTATAGCTTTGTTGGTGTTGATGGCCTTGCCCCCAGTTGGGGTCAAGGAAAGTCGTTCAGACACTGACTTGCGTTTGGGTTGAGGTGCCCTTGCGACCACTACATTTGGTCTCCTGCCTTTCGAGACTGGTTTGTCTGCCACCGGGGCCTGAGAAGCTGGGATGGCGCCAACTGGCATGAATATAATAGAGCCGAATGGTAGCAGCGGCTCTTCCCATTGTCGCCCGAGACTGGCCGGAAGGACCGTCCTGGAGTCTATCTTCATCGTGTAGGAGACATGAGCTGAGTTCATCATCGAAGACATCGTCGGAAGGTGATTGCTTGAAAACCTGCATGAAAGAGAATTATTTTAGTATAAATACAGGTATGTATATTGATTGAGTTCGCATGAACGCATAACCCGAAATATGGGAGGAGAGATTGGTCCCACCGGGTGTGCCAGAACTTGTAGGGTGTTTTTCGTCACCCCATTGAGATGGGAATACGCGCACGCTTGTCAGGCGTACTACAGATTCCCCCTGCCTAGGGTAGGTCGGGATTTAAAGATTGTGGGGATCCGAATCTCCGGCAGCCGCGGACTAAGCTGCCGTTAATTACCCCTCGCCTTTGGGACGAGGGAACCTCCGATTAATGGGTTAAACTGTTCATGCGAACTCAATATGCAGTGTGCGTGTGATGTGTTTTGAAAAGGGGGTTTTGGGTATGTCGGGAGCCACGCAGAGTTTCTATGGGGGTCCCGCTACCCGGATAGCGGGCTGGGGGTCAAGCGGGCTAGCAGCCCCCTTGCGGGGTGCGGGGCAGCGCCCCGTTAGAAATTTTTTTCTAACAGGGACAGTGTCATGGAGTATGTGTGTATGCACATATGTATACATATGTACATATATATGTATGTACATAAAAAAAGGGGAAAAGCATCCAAAGGATGCGTGAGGGCAGCACCTTGGGCGCTGTGCGCCTAGGTGCTGTGCGCTCAGGCGCTAGAGTGCCACGTGTCGGCACGTGGGCGCCGGGCGCTTGAGCGCAAGGGCGCCACGTGTCGGCACGGGGGTGAATTGCGCTCGAGCGCCTGCGCTTGAGCGCAAGCGCGCCACGTGTCGGCACGGGGGAGACTTGCGCTCGAGCGCTTGCGCTTGAGCGCAAGTGCGCCACGTGTCGGCACGGGGGCGAGTTGCGCCTGAGCACTTGCGCTTGAGCGCAAGCGCGCCATGTGTCGGCACGGGGAGACTTGCGCTCGAGCGCTTGCGCTTGGGCGCAAGCACGCCAGGTGTCGGCACCGGGGCGACTTGCGCTCGAGCGCTTGCGCTTGAACGCAAGTGCGCCACGTGTCGGCACCGGGGCGACTTGCGCTCGGGCGCTTGCGCTGGAGCGCAAGAGCGCCACGTGTCGGCACGTGGGCGACTTGCGCTCGGGCGCTTGCGCTTGAGCGCAAGCGCGCCACATGTCGGCACGCGGGCGCTCTGCGATTGAGCGCCGGCGAGAAAAAGAGGCTTTTAGCCTAAGAAACAGAAGCTATGCTTCAGAAAGGAAATATTTGTTGTTATATATATATATATATATATATATATATATGTTATGGAGTTAAAACTCTTAGGATGTTTTGAAGCTGATGAAGGGGGTTCTTCTTCTTCCTCCTGTTGTTTGGCCAGATCTTGAAAATCAAGAAGTAGGAGATTTTAAAAATCACTCCTTTTTGAGATCTGATGGGAGATCTGAGTTCCCCTTTGTGGGTTTTGTGGTGGAAAACTACTTAGTTTTGGAAGAGAAAGAGTAAAACTCTTGATTTAATTCAAAAGAAATGAGAAGGTTTAGAACCTTGGAGAAGGAGCAGGAGGCACAAAGAACCCTAGTTTTTTTTAGGGGAATGAAAAGTGTTGCTTTATTCATCATCATGTTGCCTTATATAGGCATACATTTACATATAGCCTCTTGGGCTTTACAAAAATGGCATTTTAGCCATCCCATGGCTCATGTGCCATTTCATTTTGCACATAAGCCATGGGCTTACAAAAATTTGGCTTTATGCCCATTTTGCATACATTCATGCACAAAAAATTACATAAAAATTATTTATTACATGATTTTGTTGTTGGCGTTGGGAGGCTGGCCGTGGGCTCGACTTGGGCATGGGCCCGCTTGACCTGGGCTTGGGCCCACCTAGGTTGTGGGTTGACCTTGACTTTGACTCAGTCAACCGGGGTGTAAATTTTTACCCCAACAGCTTCGTTGTTTGTTCTTGGCTCTGGTAAGGAAAGGGCAAAACGCATTATCCCTTCTCGTGGAGTCACAAAGATAAGGCCTACCCCGGCTTTGATTATGGGGGTGTTTTGCTTTCGCTTCTTCATGGATGACGCTCCGTCGAAGTAGAGTTCCCATTGGACATTATTTTCCTTCGTATTCCTTTCGATTGTATCGAACGCATATTCATCCGGCAACTCGTAATTTAAGGGTGAGTCGGTGTAACGTTTCAAAAAATAAAATATTACTTTTGGGAACTTTTATAATAAAATAATAAAATATTGAATATTTTAATAAGGCGGTATAATTAAATACCGATAAATTGGGAAAAAATTGGAAAATTATGGAAATTACTAAAAAGATGGTGTTTTATGTGAATTATGCAAATTATAAGTTTTATGAATAATTATATGCTAATTTAGTGCTAATCGCGATAAAAAATCGCTAATCGCGCATTAAGCTTGTTTTGTGCAAAACATGGACATATCTTTTTTAGCACTTGTTACATTTTTCACATGGCTTTTCTTCATGTTTTATATCATGGTTGTTGTTTTTAGTTGAGAGGGGAAAAGAATGGAAAAGGAAAGAAAAGGAAAAGGGAATAAAGAATGGAGGGATGAGCATGAGAGAGAGTGAGAGGGTAAGGGGTCAAAACTAGGACCAAGCTCCCATTCCCACTTCACTCTTCACCATTTTCTCTCCTCTCCCTCACTCTTGCTGCTGCTGCTGCCCTCACTCCCTCCCCCTCTTCAATCCTCTCAAACACCATTAAAAACATCTCAAAACCCAATACCCACTTCATTAAAAATGTGCATGAGCTCACTAGCAACACATTGGACCAAGAAAGCTTGCATTTTGGACACTTGGGGAAACTCAAGAAAATTCTTGAGTTGCCAAATGAGGTATTCTCTTAACCATTAGCCTAGTATTTCCATTTCTTTTACATCCATGCTTGTTTAGAACCGTTTTGGTGTCGTTTAGTGAGACTTGGGAAATTCTAGTTAGGGCTTATGGAATATTTGAGTTGTGGTGTAATTGAGTTCAGTAGAGGCCACACAAACCCCCTAGTGCTAGAATACAGACTAAACCAGAGACTAGAACCACGGAATACGGGTTTAGAAAACCGATATCGGAAGAATTGTGGATTCTGTGTGTGTATATTGAAATCTGCTAACACCCGGGTGACCTGAAAATTATTTAGTAAACAAAGAGAGATGTGCAGGTGATTTAGAACATACCCTAAAGACCCCAGCCCCTGAATCCATGTCTGGGCCGCAAATAAAACCCTTCTGGCCACAATTTGCGGCCAGATCTTGAGCATTGTGGTTTGTGGTTTGTCTGTAGCTTCATCTCATGTAAACTAGACCCTTGGCATATGCAAAATTGACTAATTTGAGCTAGGGTAAAATCTGGGACCTTTTTCAAGAGTAGTTGTTTTGATTCGGGGTTTCGTTTTGCGTATTTTATATTCTGGATTTTTGTAATTTGCATGGTGTTCGATCACTTGAGGTTTGTACGTCGAAATCGAGTGTTATTTGGTGGTTTTGAAAGCGTAGTCCATAGGTTCTAACCTATAGGCCTTTAGAGTGTCGTTTTGGTTTTCCGACGTGATTTTAATGCGCATTTGCGATTCGTTATGATTGTGTAGGTACCCCACGAAGACTTCAAGACGACAAGCAAGCACGTAGCGACGTCGGAAACGGAAAGCGAAGAGCAAGGTGAGTAGATTATATCTACGGGGGAAGTCGGGTGGATGGCGTATAGCACCCCCGCAGTTCGATGTATAGTATGCTATATATATATACTATATATATATATGATATCTTTTATGTGTGACATGGATATTTAAGATGTGATTAGGTGTTCTATGGTTAGATTAGGGTTATTAGAAGTGAACTAGTATAGCTTCTTAGTCACAAACCCTAGAATAGGTTTACACCCACACGCACACACATGCTTACTTTGTTATACTTGTGCATATATGGGGATACGTATAGACACACACACACACACACATAGGTATGGGATGATGTATATATATACACGTATACCTACAGTTGGATGATGAGGATAGTGGATGATATTTGGAGATGAGTCGATGAGTTTGGGCATGGTGCCATGAGATCGGTGATATGATGTGGTTCGTATTATGAGATACGACATGAGTTATAGCGGGCCTTTGGGCGTGTGTTTCACACACGCATATATATATATATATATATATATATATATATATGGTATTAGTTTGTACTAGACTTAGGTCAGTACCGAGTTCATGAGAGATGATGATAAGGATACCAGATAAATGATGAGATGAATGTGATATTTGACCCATACCCTGATTTGGGATGCCGTACAACGGATTTACGTACGAGCTATGTATTGATGATAGATCCGCACTCTTGACTCGAGGATGTCATATTGTATATTGTATCGTATGTGATACTATTGAGGCGGGATCACCGACTATTATATGTATATATATATCGACTCAGATTTAGGTGGTTTCCCTTACCCTTTCGGTTAGGCTGTTCGTTTGGTTCTGTAGCACTTAGTAGATGTTAGACTAGACCCGAGTTATACCTATTTCAAAACTAACGAATCGTGAGTAATTTAATGACAGGCTAAAGTATTCTACGGATATTTTCAAAAGACGCATCTTTTCTTAAAAACACCGCAGTCCTCATTTTTCTAAACACCACGATTCATGTTATTTCAAATGGCAAAACTATATGGCATATATATACTGATATAGATTCTTCACTGTTGTGTCATTATTCATTTTCCTCATATTCTTGCTATTCGCATTGCATCTCATGTTTAAATGTGTTTATTGTTATATTAAACCCATGCTGTCAGGACACCAGCACCATTATCGATGATGCGTATGTTCCACGTACACCTACTTGCCGGCTCACACACTTCATCATCGATAATTGCCATATCACTACATAGTAGGATTGTTGCATCAGGATATGACTAATTGTACACCCATACTTGCATACATACGTATTTGCACATACATAGATGATTCCGGCTTTATTTTGGAGATTTGGGAACCGCAAGATATATTTTAAAACTGGATTCATTTAAAAGAGCGGTTTTCCCCTCGATGTGTGCATATTACTGTTTTATGTTGCATGATATACGGATATTCTTACATTTCTATCACATGTCGCATACATCATGCTTTGTGATTTACGTATTGAGATATGCCGTTTTCATGAGATTTCTGGATTTGAGAACCGTGGTCATTTTAAAAGGAAGTATGCATTGTTTAAAAACCCGGTTTCTCTTGATATGATATTTCAGTGCGTCCACCATGCGTTTTCTCGGTTCTGAGATGTGTGACATGTGAAACCCGATTCGAGGAGCTGGATGAGGCCGATTACGGGAACATGGTGGACCCGGTATAGTACCCCGGGGCGAGAACAGATCTGTCGTGCAGTAGGCGATGAGCCTGGCAGAGGGACCACTACCTATCGGTGATTGTATTTGAGCTCAGCGGATATCCGGAGGATACCGACCGGAGTTGAGAGATGATATGGGCCGATCCGGACTGACGGAGCCCGATATATGAGGATTTACATGCCGATGCTGGGCACGGGGTTCATGATGTTTTCGAGTGTCGATGCTGGACACTCAGGTTCCATGATTTTGACGTGTCGCGAGTGACACACGATGATTTACATCCTCATACTTCCATGCATATGCTTTATGATATTTACCTGCATGATGTTTTGTGTCATTGGGTGACACGTGGATGAGATCCACATACATACAGACATGACTACATTGATGATACCTCATATTTATGATACGTTACTACCTGAGGCACTGACACGAGCACTTGGTATTACATTGATGTATAGATGTTTACCATTGCCACCTTATCATGCTTCAGACTTTATCATATTGAGGATATATATTATTACTGATCGTTTGACCTAGGATGAGTCATACATACAATTTTTGCTCTGTGATGTTTTCTATTCACGAGTTGGCAACTCACCCCCGTTGTGCCACAGTTCTTGCAGGTTTTGCCGTACAGGTTTCATTGCGGCTTTTCTGGCACACTGCTTCCTTTCTGGGTGATTGCTTTGGTAGGTGGGTTCACTCGCATCATGACCACCCTTGTATTTATTTTAATCAGTTGTATCTAGTAATTCCATCAACCAGACTTGTATATTTATTTCAGACTTAGAAACCAGTTGTGTATTATTTCGACCTTAGAGTCGCGCGTTGTAGTATTATGGTTTTCTTATTGATTTGAGATTCTTTTTGAGTTTTGACCCTCGCCCCGTCGGCGTTGTATATTATATTGCTTGTGTGGTCATGACCGTCGATTGACGAAGAGCTAGCTCCCGCTTGGGAATGCCTTTTATCATTATGCATATATTATTCTTGTTGTACCCCGTTTGGGGCCAGTATTTACAAAGGAAACTCTGCCGAAATTTTCAGAAAAGACTTGAGGTTTTAAAAATGCATATTCGGCTTACTTATTTAAAAAACATGTTTTCTTCACTTCTTTAAAACTAGTTTTCCTTCAATTATTATTTAAAATGGTTTTAGATTTCTGGGCTTTTGGCTTACTTGAATTAGATGAGGTCCTATAGACTTCATATAATTCAAGGGCCAGTCACGTGCTATTTCGGGTCGTGACAAAGTTGGTATCAGAGCGCTAGGTTAACCTTGGTTCGAGTCTAAGTTTGACTATGCGGAGCCTAGAGCGTTTGTATATATACGAAACTTAGGCTTGACCTTACGGAACTTAGACTTAGTCGAGGGGGTATTAGACCCGAACTTTCGTCGCGTAGGTTGACATTGGTTGATGGAATATGTGACTTGAGGAGAGTGACATACTGTGTGTATGTTCCGCGACATACTTACGATACGCCACTCTGCTTAAGGAGCTTTAGGATGTACATTTCCTTGCATAGTATTATATTCATTCCTATGATCTATCCTCATCGATATTGGTTATGATTTTGCTGCCATGATTACACGGGCAGAGAGAGCTATGGCTAGAGTTGCGGTCAGCACGAACTCGTTACGAACGAGGACTGACCAGGGTATGATTCCAGAGACATACGATTGCATAGAGGCGTCGTTTTATTATGTTTTCGCGCCATGAGCGTTTGATGGATCGCTTTTACGGGATTTCTCGGACGTGCAGATCAGCACCAGAGGATCAGGCTACTGCTAGAGGCCAGCCAGAATGTGATGACCATTGATGTATCGCTTATTCATGATGATTGGGCACTGTTTAGCGTGCAGACGAATGAGCCAGTTGTTGCTGCAAATGACGAGATATCGCCCAGATGTTGGAGCTACTGCAGCATGAGTATATACTTAGAGATATGATGGAAGGTCGTTAGTCACCCGAGGATGAATGACTAGGATATGTGGTTCGTTCGCTTACCCCGATGCGAGGTCATTAGATGGATTGATTCTAGCTAGAGACGACTTCACGCAGGTACGTGGAGAGTCGATGGAGACGATCGAATGTCAGGAGCCTATTTTCCAAGTTTAAAGTATTCAGAGACGAATGCAAGTAATGCTATGGACCCTCTAGAAGAATGAAACCCTAACTCGGCGTAATGACCATGGAACGCCTTTGAACCTTAGGGTTTGTGGCAGTTTAGCGGTGCCATTTGTGAAGCTTGGGTTTGCCCTTCTACGGTTGGTCCACAGGTGTTGTGGCGTGTACTGGAGTACTATTAAACTGTGCCCAAGATGTTTAGCTCTTGGGGGAATTATGGAACCTTGACGAATCGATCGAAAGGCTTGACATCTTTCGGATATCATGTGACGGATGCATTGCTTGGGAGACACCAGATACGAGTATAGCCGTTGGAGCACAGTCCATGCAGCCACGATGAGACGAGTCCGAAGAAGTCGACGGCAGAGAAAAGTGGAGTAAGAGGTTCGTACAAGATCTTGAAGAGATGACGTTCCACTCCGCCGACATCAGAGATGTGATACGCATGCAGAGGCGTTGATTATTGATATATCTTCCAGGAGGAGTCATGATGAGAATGCAGCCATTCCGGAACAAGAAATATATATAGTAAAGGGTTGTAACTTCCGGTCAATTCGGCAGAAACGAGATTTGAGAGAGACCTCGACAGGACCTTTCTGGAATACTATACGAGAAGACTTAGACCCAGGAGCGGTCATATGGCGCACACCCAGCAGGCCAGAGTTCGGCATCGTCGACGAGATAGTTGACCAGAGATCTGTAGAAGATGTGCCAGAGCGGGACTGTTTCCGTCGTCATTCCATATTGGGCCTTTGAGCCGAGGAACTATCGACGACGGTATTTATGATTTGTGATTTAGTGATTCGATTATCACGTATCCGTCACCTTGGATATTGGTATTTTGGGCGATCTATTCGCATGATTTAGTCTTGATGACTGAGTTTCATGATATTTGTTTTCGTGCGCCATGGTTGCACCTACTGGGTATTTATATTTTGTGCATAGTTATTACACTTGAGTTATGGATTATACATCGTTGTGTTGATTTATGATTTGTGCATAGTTATTGCACTTGATATCGTTTTGTGCCTTAGCTGCACATGTTTATGACTTCATGGCCTTTATACAGTTGAGTCGGTTTTGCGCATATGATACGCACACGATTTGGTATTTGCACTCGGTATAGTTCACATATACTTGCAGCGCATTGATACGTATTTGTGCACCACGGTTGCACCTGATTTCGATTATGATATTGATGTTGATTTCGTGCACTCTGTGCATTTGATTTGGATTCTTGCGCATATTTGGCGTGCTTAGATTGGATTTTGCCTATGTTCGGCGCTTGATATTGGATTTTGTGATTTCGTGCATGTTGGATGCATATGATTTAGATTCTATTCGTGCATGATGGATGCATATGATTTAGATTCTATTCGTGCATGATGGATGCACCTGATTTGGATTTTCGCGCATGTTGGGCGCATGTTATGAGATGCGATTTTGGTGCACAACAGATGCACTGTATCGGGATTCCTCGTGCATATCAGATGCACCTGATATTTATTGTCAGGTATACCCGTTGCCTTTGACAGGTGTTTCGTGCACACCCATTGCACTTAGATGTTGTTTCTGTGCACATGTATGGCACATATATGGAGTTTGATTCCCGTGCGCACCAGACGCACGTAGCATTCTTATGCACATTTTGGGACTTATTTCTTATGGAGCAGTACGTTTTTATGATATTTGCTATTTGTTTTCATACTGAGCAGGACTAGTTAGAGAACAGTACCTGGATATATTTTTGCATGCATTGATAGTTATCGATGGGATTTCCAAAAAGGGGAGCTATAGTCTCAGTATTTACCTACGTGTCTGATATGACACGAAACGTTTAAAACAAGAAAACCCTTCTAAATTGTTTTCAAAACGGCGGAACGTACATATTAAATAAAAGATATATACATATATGGTTATTTTCTTACAATAGACGTCTGCCACTGTGCAGTGTTATGCGCATCGCACAGCGACTTAAAAAGGTTTGGCATGCATTTCCTTCAGATATCTACATGTATAAATTTGATGTTTACATGTATAGTTCTGATTTATATCATATTGGTTTTCGTATTGGATTTGACATTTGATGTCTTCCCCATGAATCCGATGATTGTGGGATGCTTGACGGAGTTTTTTTTTTGAGTTATCTGCTCATTGTTCATGCGCACGCATTGCGCTACGACGTATTTTATGTATTGATGGTTTCGGGACCCCGACGGTTTAGTCTTTTACTAAAATGTTTTAGTATTGAGGGATTTAAATTTAAATTCGGGGACCAAATTTCTTTAAGGGGGGAAGATTGTAACGTTTCAAAAAATAAAATATTACTTTTGGGATTTTTTATAATTAAATAATAAAATATTGAATATTTTAATAAGGCGGTATAATTAAATACCGATAAATTGGGAAAAATTTGGAAAATTATGGAAATTACTAAATTGAGGGTGTTTTATGTGAATTATACAAATTATAAGTTTTTATGAATAATTATATGCTAATTTAGTACTAATCGCGATAAAAAAATCGCTAATCGCGCATTAAGCTTGTTTTGTGCAAAACATGCACATATCTTTTTTAGCACTTGTTACATTTTTCTCATGGCTTTTGTTCATATTTTATATCATGGTTGTTGTTTTTAGTTGAGAGGGGAAAAGAATGGAAAAGAAAAGAAAAGGAAAAGGGAATAAAGAATGGAGGGATGGGCATGAGAGAGAGTGAGAGGGTAAGGGGTCAAACCTAGGACCAAGCTCCCATTCCCACTTCACTCTTCACCATTTTCTCTCCTCTCCCTCACTCTTGCTGCTGCTGCTGCCCTCACTCCCTCCCCCTCTTCAATCCTCTCAAATACCATTAAAAACATCTCAAAACCCAATACCCACTTCATTAAAAATGTGCATGAGCTCACTAGCAACACATTGGACCAAGAAAGCTTGCATTTTGGACACTTGGGGCAACTCAAGAAAATTCTTGAGTTGCCAAATGAGGTATTCTCTTAACCATTAGCCTAGTATTTCTATTTCTTTTACATCCATGCTTGTTTAGAACCGTTTTGGTGTCGTTTAGTGAGACTTGGGAAATTCTAGTTAGGGCTTATGGAATTTTTGAGTTGTGGTGTGTAATTGAGCTCAGTAGAGGCCACACAAACCCTCTAGTGCTAGAATTCAGACGTAAACTAGAGACTAGAACCCCGGAATACGGATTTAGAAAACCGATATCGGAAGAATTGTGGATTTTGTGTGTGTATATTGAAATCTGCTAACACCCGGGTGACCTGAAAATTATTTAGCAAACACAGAGAGATGTGCAGGTGATTTAGAACATACCCTAAAGACCCCAGCCCCTGAATCCACGTCTGGGCCGCAAATAAAACCCTTCTGTCCGCAATTTGCGGCCAGATCTTGAGCATTGTAGTTTGTGCTTTGTCTGTAGCTTCATCTCCTGTAAACGAGACCCTTGGCATATGCAAAATTGACTAATTTGACCTAGGGTAAAATCCGGGACCATTTTCAAGAGTTGCTGTTTTGATTCGGGGTTTCGTTTTGCGTATTTTATATTCTGGATTTTTGTAATTTGTGTGGTGTTCGATCACTTGACGTTTGTACGTCGAAATCGAGTGTTATTTGGTGGTTTTGAAAGCGTAGTCCATAGGTTCTAACCTATAGGCCTTTAGAGTGTCGCTTTGGTTTTCTGACGTGATTTTAATACACATTTGTGATACATGATGATACCTCATATTTATGATACGTTGCTACCTGAGACACTGACACGAGCACTTGGTATTACACTGATGTATAGATTTTTACCCTTGCCACCTTATCATGCTTCAGACTTTATCATATTGAGGATATATATTATTACTGATCGTTTGACCTAGGATGAGTCATACATACGATTTCTGCTCTGTGATATTTTCTATTCACAAGTTGGCAACTCACCCCCGTTGTGCCACGGTTCTTGCAGGTTTTGCCGTACAGGTTTCATTGCGGCTTTTCTGGCACACTGCTTCCTTTCTGGGTGATTGCTTTGGTAGGTGGGTTCACTCGCATCGTGACCACCCTTGTATTTATTTTAATCAGTTGTATCTAGTAATTCCATCAACCAGACTTGTATATTTATTTCAGACTTAGAAACCAGTTGTGTATTATTTCGATCTTAGAGTCACGCGTTGTAGTATTATGGTTTTCTTGTTGATTTGAGATTCCTTTTGAGTTTTGACCCTCGCCCGTCGGTGTTGTATATTATATTGCTTGCGTGGTCGTGACCGTCGATTGACGAAGAGCTAGCTCCTACTTGGAGATGCATTTTTTCATTATGCATATATTATTCTTGTTGTACCCCGTTTGGGGCCAGTATTTACAAAGGAAACTCTGCCGAAATTTTCAGAAAAAACTTGAGGTTTTAAAAATGCATATTCGGCATACTTATTTAAAAACCTTGTTTTTAAAACATGTTTTCTTCACTTCTTTAAAACTAGTTTTCCTTCAATTATTATTTAAAATGGTTTTAGATTTCTAGGCTTTTGGCTTACTTGAATTAGATGAGGTCCTATAGACTTCATATGATTCAAGGGCCAGTCACGTGCTATTTCGGGTCGTGACTGTCGGCAGGTATCGGATGCTCAGCGAGGAAGTCAATGATGGACTGGCCTTTCACTGCCCTGAGAGGTCGATATGTTATCGAGAACTCCATTAAGAGGAGGGCCCATTTGGCAAGCCTTCCCGTTAGTATGGCTCTTGACATCAAATATTTGAGAGGATTCACTTTTTATATGAGATGGACCTCATGTGCCAAGGCATAATGTCGAAGCTTCGTTATCGCGAAGATCAGTGCCAGGCAATGCTTTTCGATAGGGGAGTAGTTGTTTTCTGCCCCCAGGAGAACTCGACTCAAATAGTAGAGAGCTCCTTCCCCTGGTAGTTCTCCTGTGCCCATAATGCGCCTAAAAAACCTTCAAGGGCTGTTGTGTACAGGATGATAGGCTTTCCCTTGACTGGAGCGATCAGTACTGGCGGGTTCTGCAGATATTGCTTGATTTCATCTAGTGCACTTTGGCATTTACAATCCCAAATGAATGGGGTCCCCTTCTTTATTAGATGGCTGTAGGGACGGTATTTTCCGGAGAGGTTAGCTATGAACCGTCGGATATACGCGAGGTTTCCTTAGAGAGACTGCAGTTTCTTAAGAGTTCTTTGCGAGGGCATTTCCATAATCGCCTTGATCTTTGATGGGTCTATTTCGATGCCTCGGTGTCGTACGATGAATCCTAGAAATTTGCCTAAGGAGACTCCAAACGCGCATTTCAGGGGGTTCATCTTCAGATTATATTTCCGAAGACGCTGGAACACTATTTTCAAATGCTCCCAGTGCTCCTCATATGATTTGCTTTTCACCATGAGGTCATCGATATAACATTCAACAATCTCGTGTATGAGGTCATCGAACATCTTCGTCATGGCCTTCTGGTAGGTAGCGCCAGCATTCTTCAGACCGAACGGCATCACTTTATAGCTGAATATGCCCAGCGGATTCCGAAAGGCGGTATGCTTTTGGTCTTCGGGATGAATCTTTATTTGATTATACCGTGAAGATCCGTCCATGAAGGAGAAGACTTCATGAGTGGACGTGTTATCTATCATCAGCTCGGTAACCGGTACGGGGAAGTCATTCTTCGGGCACGCTTTATTAAGGTCTCGAAAGTTCACACAGACGCGCACCGTCCCATTTTTCTTCATCACTGGGACAATGTTTGCGATCCAGTCAGGATATTGAACTTCTTGGATGAAGCCAGAGTCGATTAGTTTCTTGACTTCAGCATTGATGCTCATCTCGAGTTCGAGCCGCATTCTTCTTGGCGCCTGTTTGACTGGTTTGACGTTCGGTGATATCGCCAGTTTATGCACAGCTATTTCTGGATCTAGTCCCGACATCTCGAAATAGTTCCATGTAAAGCAGTCTTTATACTGCATAAGCACGTCTTTCAGTGTAGCCACCTGCTCTTTAGACAGCAGCTCACTGACGAACGTTGGCCTCGGATCGTTTATCGTCCCCAAGTCGATTTTCTTCAGATTGTCTGCTGTGATGTGTATCCCATCTTCCAGCTCTTTTGGCGTCGGTGGAAATTCTGAGATCACCTTGTCCTCATCTTCATTTGTGAAGCATTGGGAGAGGTCGTCCATATTCTCATGCTCTCCCTCCTTTAAGAATGCTATCATGTGGCAGGTACGAGTTCGTTTCCAAAAACGATGTTGATCTGGTTCTACTCTCGCCATATAGGTTGCTTTTGGCTCATGTTTTTGTGGTGGGGTTACCCTCCAATTGTCGGACAGAGCAAACCTGCCTTACTGATACTGGTCTTGGACTCAGTTTTTGAAGGTGAAGCAATCTTCAAGAGGATGTCCTATTGCTCGATGGTAGGAGCAATAAGCCGGATGATGGACCTCGTTTATTTGCTCAGGGTGCCTAGACTCCGAGAGTGTCATCATTTGATACTTCATGACAAGGTTGAATATTTTCCTTGTTTTGTCTTAAGGAAAAGAGTACTACCGACCCATCTTCTTCATAAAAGACGGGTTCCAGCTGACTTTTTCTCGACCGCGTGGCTTCCTGGATCTTCTTTGCTATTTTTGAACGTTGTTCCCGTCCTTCACCTTATTATTGCTTCTACGTCGGGCCTTTTTCTTGCCGCGAGAGCGCACAGCGGGCTGAGGGTGAAGGGCATCGTCATCTTCTCTTTCCATAGTCTGCTGAATGATACGTTGCATCCTAGTTTTCTTTTAAATGGCCATTTCGCGGCTGTGGTCATCCCGAACCTTTTGGCCCGGTTCCCTTATTAGCTTGTCAATTTGTTCTCTGAATGACGGGCTTGGTATTCTCACGGCAGGATCTCGCTCTGGTTCAATGTCAGCGCTATCTGGAAATGCATTCGCTTCTCCACCGGAGTTATTTATGACATGGAAACCATAGAATCTCTCCCATTTCTTGGACTGAACGTATCCAAGCCCGGTCGTCTCCATCCTCTCGTTGGGCATTTTTCGCTGAGTCCCGGAAACGTCCCAAATCTTGTTGTAGAACTGGGCTTGTCGAACGGTTTGTTTAAAGGATACGCCTTGGCATCTTAATAGCCTCGTCAATCCCTCTGCGTAGTATCTGAGCAGACAGATTGGTTGGAGCCCATCGAGCGCAAAATGGGTACCATGCCAGACTTCTTTTTCCACTTTAGTCTCCGTAGATTGGTAGAAGAGGATCGCCTTTTCACCTTTTCGCCTAGGAGGAACGTAGAAGGTCTGCAACTCTTGCACGTCGTATGTATCGAGCGCATCAAGTTCTTTGTAATACTACTGCAGAACCATGGTGACTTGTAAACTCTGATCAGCTCTAGTGACGGTTTTTATTGATGGACGAACAGAGAACACTACGTTGACCTCGTCTTCAGAGTCGCTGCCAAAGACTAAAATAGGGGTAGATGGTCTGGGTCTGTTGCATTGGGGCTGCCCTGAATAAACCATCTTTTCATCCTCCTCGGTATCACTCCCAAAGACCGGGATAGTAGCGACGACATTTTGCTTATTCTCCAGTTTATGACATTTTTCCATGTCTTCGAAGTCTGGTAGGAAGTACTTTGCGTCTTTATATTTTCGGACTTCATTTATGGAGAATGGATTTAATTCTCCCGTCACGGTGTACTCGAGGCCGTCTTTGAAATACTTCATACACTGATATTGTGTAGAAGGGATGACGTTGTACTCGTGTGACCAAGGTCTGCCGAGCAAAGCGTCGTAGCAAGTCTTGGCATCAATGACATGAAATTTGATGTCAGTGACTAGCATCCCGAAGCGTAACGTCGGTATTACAGACCCGAGCGTCTGTGATGATTGCGAGTCGAACCCAGAGATGGTAATTTTGTCCCGAGCCAGGTGCTGAACGTTCAGGCAGATCTCCTTCAACACCTTCACGTTGAGAAGGTTGACAGAGGACCCGTTGTCGATCAGGATTTTGCCTATCTTAATGTCGTAGCAACACCCGGTGACATATAGAGGACGGTTGTTCTCACATGTTCTGAGGAGGAGATCTTCATCGCCAAATGTGATGTCAGCTGTATGAACCTCTGCCAGCTCGTCCTTCATCTTTTCTTCTGCAAAGAAAGCTTGGAAATGATTAGGCTCTTGCGGTGCCTTGATTAGAGAATCTCGTGCTTCTTTGGACAGGAGGAGAGCATCCAGTATGTTTAGTTGCGAGGGTATCTTCCTCAGGTGTGCCAGGACATTGTAATCCATCTTATTTTTCTTAGGCGGGTCTTTCGCTGCGAGCTCTTTGACGACTCTATCATTGAGGGCAATCTCCTCAGGAACTTTTTCCTTCCCCTTGTCTTTCTTACCCGAACCTTTGTTTGAGGGTCCGAGATTCTTTTCAGGAAACGTATGGTTATGCAGCTGAATGTTCTCACAGTTCTTCACCTCTTCTTCTTTTCCAGAGGTGGATTCCTTGAAGAGAGGGCCGAGGGCTATTTCTTCGTCAGAATCGCTCCCGAAGGTAAGAACTTGAGATTTCCCTTTTGTTGAAATAGCATCAACCATATGACAGTTACCGGCTGTTCTTTTATGCTCATCTGTCGTGTTTCTCTGTTACCGATGGGTTTTGCACTTCATCCGCTTGAAGTGTTGTCGGTGGGCAACGTATCCCTGCCACCACTTCTTGAAGGCATTGCACTCTTCGGTAGGGTGTATGACCCTCCGATGGTATAAGAAGTACTTCGGATGTACATCCACTTCAGCAAGGCACATACTCCCGGGAGTATTTCCCTCGAAAGGTGGCAGCTTCATTCCTATTGACAGGGCTTTGGCGAACCGTTTCCCCGTCTTAAACCTGCTTTTGTCTGCCATGGGTATGCTTCGATCCAGTTGGAGTACTTTGTGACTCTTCCTTGCCGCGTCTTCTTCATCCTGACACTGACGCTTGGCCTTTTCGTATATGGTCGTTTCACGTTCTCGGTCGGCTTTGCTCTTTTGAAGGACTTCGTTTAGCAGCCTATCAATCAAGTCGTCTGACGGCTTCAGGGATTTGGATGCCGGTCCTGCCCCCAGTTCCTCTGCTTTGCTTTCCGACGCCAAGGGAGCTTCTTCGTCTTTTAACGACAGGTGAGAGACCATGTGGCAACTTGCTACATAATTCTCGGATTCTTCTGACGAGCCGTTTCCTTCATCAATGTCGCTGTCTCCATTCTCAAGAATATGCTTGAGGAACTCTTCAAGTATGACTGGGGTCCGCACCTTTTGGTTGTATTCCTCCAGTGCGTCGATGTATTTTTGCAGATCCGTATGCTTGTCGTCATGCTGCACGGGCTTCTTGGTCTTCTTCTTTCCCATCGAAGACTTTGAAAACTTGACTTAGGTGTTTTGCCCATTGTTACCGGCGTTCGGTGCTGAGCGCGGTTGAAGTATCCCCTCAATGATCTCGCGCTCCAGCGGGCTTTTCCACCTGATTGCCAGTCATGCTTGAAGATCCTTCGGCATGCTTTTAGTTTTAGCCGAAAGGATAACTTCCCATGGAGCTTCTTCTACAAATGAGCATGATGCCCCCGGCGTGTCCACCTTTTTAGGAGCGTGCTGCTGTGGCGGGTTTACCTTCCAGTTTTCGGACAGCGCGAACTTCTCTAGTTGGTACTGGTCCTCAACCCAATTTTTGAAGACATAGCAATCTTCAATTGGGTGGCCCATTACTCTGTGATAGGGGCAGTAGTTGGGACTGTTGACGTCACCAGGCTGCAATGGGCGTCTCGAATCTAGCAGAGTGATGAGCCTGATGCGCACCACCAGTTCGAACAGTCCCCTCGTTTTATCCCAGGAAAACGAGTAAGAATGTCTCAACTTTTCTTCGAGGGATCGTGGTTTGTTGCTTTGGCGAGCAACCAGTTTCGGGTCACTCGGTTGTTGTTGAGCGTGGGCAACGAAGGTCGCTTTCCCTTTGCCCTTTTTCATTCCGGGGATCTGTTTTTAAAGAGGATGGCCTATGGCCCATCTGGTCCATTTGAGCCAGCTTGTTGATCAAGGCCTGGAAGGTGGTCGGCTTGAAGAACATCATGAATTGGGATATAGTTTCCTGAGGATCAAGGGTCCCTACGAACATGCTCACGGCTGGAGCTTCTTCTATGCGCTGTTCGCATTTTGACCATAGGTTCCACCATCGAATTGCGTATTGAACCCAGGTCTCTCCTGGCTTTACCCTGGCATTGATTAATGCCGTGATTGGGGTACTCTCGCTTGCTCATGCGACTGCTGTGTGAATAGTAATTCCATCTCCGTGAATGTTTTGATAGAATCATTTGGGAGCTCAGAGTACCATTCAAATGTCGTCTCCGACAAGCTGCCAACAAACTAGAGAAGCAGCAGTTTGTCGTCGCCTCCAGTATTACTGCACAAAGCTCTGAATTGAGCAACGTGCTGGTGTGGATTGCCCGTCCCCTTATACATATGGAACTTAGGGATCGTATATCCTGGCGGGTTTTTGATTTGATCATACCAACCTGGATAAGGTCGTCCAGTTCTGACGACTTGGCCAGCCGCTTCACTCGCTTGATGAGCTCGTATTTGTTGAGCTATGTAGTTATCAAGGGCAGCCTTAGAAATTGTCTCTTCTTGGGCTACTGAGACAGCCATAGGATGGTTTGACGTTTCCCCTCTGTCGTCTTCGATGATTATCGGAGGGTTTTCGGCTGGAGGTTCCGGCTGGATCATCATCCCAACCATGTCTTGGAACAGAAGCGCCATCTGCTTTATATTAGCGGCTTGTTCTGCGGCCTCTTTATCCTTTCTTTCTAGCACCCTCCATAGGAACTCGGTGTCGGTCTCCTGATCTTGACGCTGTTCGGACGATACTTCCGGGCTTTCTTTCTGCCCAGTGAGTGCGGAGATCTTCATTAGCATTTCTTGGAGCTTTTGCTGCTGCTCCTGATCTTTTGTCAACGACCGAGTGAGTGGTCGATGACTCGCAGAAGCATGACTATCCTCTTTCCCGGAAGCTATGTACACCGTGTGTACTACTATGCCCCCAGACTTGAGGCGTTCGGGTCCACTGCCTTTGAAATTTACCGCAGGCATGGGTATCTTCTCCGGCCTTCTCCTCTTGTGGGAGGTCGAAGTTCAGGGGGCCGTTGTAGCAGGCACCCATGCAGAAGATACCTTCCGTGGTACGAATGAAGGATGGTCCTCCTCTTGCCAAGCATTCATTTTCTTCAGCCGGCAAGAGTAGTCTTTATCAATTACAGAGTCTTGGACTTTCCGCCAGACCCTATGGATTTTGGAGGACAACCGCTGAGGAGGCTGTTCCGGTTTTGACGGCGTTGTGTTTTCAACAGGCAGAGGATACTTCTTTAATACAGCGGTTGGAGAGTTTTTGCCCACCCTCCTGAGCAGCTCGAAGCTGTTCCCAGTTGGAACAGCAGCATCAATTTCCACCATTGGAGTTGGTGGGATAAGTCCAGAGGGGGAACTGCCCCCAGCCTTCCTTACTCGGCGCCAGTGGCGACGTCTAGCATGTCGTGCAAACGGAACCAACTCTGTCATGGGAGCGGCTTCGTCTTGCCTCCTGCTCTGATGAAGGGCTACTGTTGGTGCCAGCCTGTTGAAAACCGATGTCCGTTGAGAGGGGACAGTCAATCTTTCGAAGGCTGACCTTTTGGTAGGGGAAGCAGTCTTGATGACTTCGCCGGAAGCAGGAATTGGAGCGGTCAATCTTGCATAGACCGATCCTTTAGCAGGAGAATCCCCTCTGACGACTTCGTCTGCTGGAACTGGAATGGCTATCCGCTTCGGGATAATCCTTTTAGGTATTACGAGCCTCTTTGCAGGCCCACTGGAGCTTTGGCTCAGTCTGTTAAAGACTGAGGTATAAGACTTGGACGACCCGTTGAGAGGGGCCGTGGTGGTTGCAAGTCGATCGAAGACCGACATCTTAGGAGCTTCTTGTGATGGCACCGGGGCGCTGAAGCTTGCTGGAGGGATCATGGTCCCAAACAATAGTCCAGTGGTAGCCTGAGTCACCTGTTCCACTGGCATTGCAAAGATGGAGGCCGCTTGGGGCCCATAAATCACTCCCCCGGTCGGGGTAGAGCGAAAGTTGCTGTTGCAGGTACACTTGGAAGCCATTGATCTTCTTTTCTCTGCACAGGAGCAAGATACAAAATCTTAATACCTCGAATCCACGAGCAATCATAGTAAACCGCGATTTGTTCACGAACACGACACACGAAGTGTGGAGTGGAAAGAGGAAAAGGTCCCACCGGGGGTGCCAGAATCTGTTTACCGCCGAAAATGGGAGATAGATCCGGAATGGATCGTCTTGCCTAAATTTGGGGGAAGAAGCTATTTGGGTTTATCCGTTCACCTCTCTGAAGATGCCAAGTTGATTTATGGCACCATGTATCGGAGGTTTTGATGGATGCAGCCGTTGTAGCAGACTTTGTCAGATTCCCCCTCATTTCTGAAGGTTTTTTTTATTGTGGGGACGCTCTTCACTGCAGGCGCAAGCCCCTGCAGTTAATTACGTTACCGAGTAGCGATAACCACTTTCTCCTGCTCCGGAAATTCACTTCGTGTCATGTGTGTTTGTTTTATTTTTGGTTGCCCGTGGATTGTATACGGAGACTAATTTATATTGTCGCCCGTAGGGCGTGGATTAGTCCAAATCCGTATATTCTTAGATTTATGTTTAGGTTGATTTAAGGATCGTTAATCTCATTTGAGATTAAAATCAACTTAAATGTTTGTTGAGGATACGCTAGTCTAATTTTAGACTAAAATCTACTCAACAGGATTTTGGGATCATTCAGACCCAACAAAAGAGCATTCAGGCTCTATTGCTTTAGGTTAAGGACGTTTCGGTCCGTCGTTAGTTTAAGGACGTTGCGATCCATATCTAGTTTAAGGACGTTGCGGTTCGTATTGGGATGTGCCCATTGGTTTAGGAGTGCACCAAAGAGTTGTTGGTTGTCGGGACCCACCATCTCTCTGAAGACCTTAAAGAATTACAACGACATGTATCAGAGGTGTGAGGAGATGTACCCTCGAACCAATTTCCGGATTGAAGGGAGGTGTGAGATGAATCTCCTGTCGGAAGATCAGTAGTCACGTTTTGGACTAAGACCAACTTAGAGAATAATGAGCACATGAGCTCAGTTAATCTGAATTATGGATCTGGTCAACTTGGGCTCAGCCCCCTCAGTCTTTGAATAAAGTGTTAAACACTTACTTGGGCTCAGTCCTTTTTCTGTGCAAATGATGATGAGCATTTATATGGGTTCTGACACTCATACTTTACTTTACTTCCCCTTTTTTGTTTTTATGAGTGTTAAACACTCTTTATGGCGCCTACGTGCGGAGCGTGTGAGGCACTTGGCGCAGAGCGCTAAACGTTGAGTGCTAAGCACTCCTTATTAAGCAGCGCCCACATGAGAGACACGTGAGGCGCTTGGCGCTGAGCGCTAACCATTGAGTGCTAAGCACTCTTTATTAAGCAGTGCCAGCGTGAGGGACACGTGAAGCACTTGGCGCTGAGCGCCAACCATTGAGTACTAAGCACTCTTTATTGAGCAAAAGTCCACGTGAGGGGCACGTGAGGCGCTTCGATGCTAGGTTTTTTCTTTGCATATTCTGTTCTGAAGAGCTTAATTCTCTGTTCTTTTCTGGATCTTTGATCCTCGAGAACAAGTTCATCCCTATGAGAATTGAATTCTCATTTGTGGGGGACCTGTCTATGGATCTCAGATCCAGAGAAAGAACTAAGTTTTTCTATAAGGGTTAAACCCTTGGATATGCAGATGAGATGCTCTGATCTCTATTATTTTTATTTACCTCAAAGAGAGGTATTATTCTTTCTTTCTTCTTAAAGCTTTCTTCTTTCTTGCTCTTTTCTTTAAGTTTAAAGCTTATGGGTTTTTTTTTCTGTACAAGACTTGAAGTCTTGGGTCTTTTTTATAGTAGAGGCTAGTCTGTTGATTTAGTTAAAGAAATCTCTTATCGAGAGATCTTTAATTGATTTGAGGATTTTATCCACCGTTGGATCTTTGATCCAAGGACTTCTGCTTTAAAGAAAGTATCTTTCTTGTTATTAACAAGATTAGGAAAATATTTCCCATACAAAATTTTTTTGTAGATAGGTGGTTTTTTAATCGCCATTGGATTTTTTAATCCAACGGTGCTCTGTTTTACAGAGAATAATCTTTCTTGTTTAGAAAGATTTGAGGAATATTTCCTCAACAGAATTTAATTCTGTATTTTGATGATTTATCATCTCCGTTGGATCTTTTGATCCAATGGCTCTGTTTAACAGAGAGATTTTAGTTCTGGCACTGACGCTCTTGTGTGAAGCACGTAAGGCGCTGCCTCAGAGTTTTTAACTCTTGGCGCTGGCGCCCTCGTGCAAGGCACGTGAGGTGCTGCTTTATAGTTTTTAACTCTTAGCGCTGGCCTTCAAATTTTTTACAGAGCTTTGCTCTTTTATTGGGAAAACAGTGAGTTCCTATATACAACGCATATATGCACTGCAATTAAAACAATTGCTATGCTAAAACAGCCCCACGTGTTTAACACGTGAGTGCCTATATGCAACGTATATAGGCACTGCGATTAAAACAATTGCTAGGCTAAAAAAGCCCCACGTGTTTAACACGTGAGTACCTATATGCAACGCATATAAGCACTGCTATTAAAACAATTTCTTGGCAAGAAGAGCCCCACGTGTTTAACATGTGAGTGCCTATATTCAACGCATATAGGCACTGCAATTAAAACAATTGCTAGGCTAGAAGAGCCCCACGTGTTTAACACGTGAGAGCGCTTCTCTACGTAGAATTAAAATTCTACTCAACAAGGAAACGTTGGATCAAAGATCCAATGATGATTAAATATAGAATTAAATTCTATTGAACTTTTAAATAGGAAATGATATTTTCTGTTAGACAGAAAGTTGACGGATCAAAGATCCCATAAGTTGGAAAATATTTTTTATATCTTTCTAAACAAAGAAAGATTGTGCTCCGCTAAACCAAACACGCTTGGATTAAAAATCCAACGGTGATTAAAAAATCACCAATCTACAGAATAAATTCTGTATAGGAAAATATTTTCCTAACCTTGTTTAAAAAACAAGAAAATATGTTCTGTGAGACAGAAACCTTTGTATCAAAGATCCAACAGTGGGTAAAACCCTCAAAATCAACTAGGATCTCTCAATGAGAGATTTTCTAAAACTAATCAACAAACTTCTTTCCGCTATATAAAGAACCCATGACATTCTATAAGAAAAAGGAGAAGGGAGAGAAAAGAGAGAAACATACAGAGAAAAAGAGGAAGAAGAGAATTTAAGTCTCGAAAAAGAGTTGCTTCATCAGAACATTCTAGGTAAAAAAAGAAATAAACAGAGATTGTTCTATCTTGACCTTTCTAAGAGTATAACTCTTCACATAAGAACTTAGTTCTTCCTCTGGTTGAGATCTATAGAAGCAGATCTCCCCATAAGTTGAGAATTTAATTCTCATCGGGGAGATTCTGTCATACAGATTCAAAACCTAGGGGAAAGAACTGAGTTCAAAGAATTTAATTCTTACAGAAATGTATGGGAATTTAATTTCTCTGAAAATCAAGGCTTAACCCTACAATAAGAATTTAATTCTTACAAAAAAAAAGAGAGGCACGAAATCCTCCAAAATCCTAGCATGAGATCAAAATCTCCAAACACTCAATAAGATCTCACGTGCTCCACGGGAGCGTTTCTGATGAATGAAAAAGGGAAACACACAAAATCGCCTCGCGTGCTCTCATGTGAGTCAAGTGTTTAACACTTCTATATAAAAAAGGAAGGGGAATAGAACCCAGAAAACAATTCTCACTTTTGGGCGCCTCACGTGCCCACACATGAGCGCTTCTAAAAGTCAAGTGTTTAACACATCTATATAAAAAAGGAAAGGGGGAATAGAACCCAGAAAACAATTCTCACTTTGGGGCGCCTCACGTGCCCACACGTGAGCGCTTCCAAAAGTCAAGTGTTTAACACTTCTATATAAAAAAAAAAAAGGAAAGGGGGAATAGAACCTATAAAACAAATCCTACTTTGGGGCGTCTCACGTTCCTACATGTGAGCGCTTCCAAAGTGCAGTGTTTAACACTGATTCAGAGCTTCACATGGGAACACGGGAGTGCAGAACATATACCAGTGCTTAGCATTTTTGGGAAATCAGACTTCAGCCTCAAATTGGCTAAGTCTTCTTGAGATCAAAACCTCTTTGATCTCCAAGTCAACCGAACCTCTGTACTCATGTTTTCCCAAACTAATCTCAGTCTCAAACATGACTGATGACCACTCAACTAATAATATCCAAAACTATATTCATCCCACATTTCCCTGAGGAAATCATAGTCTCAAAATACGACTAATGATTTCGGGATTGACCACCAACTTCATTTTCCCTTGGAAAGGGAAATTGGTTCAAGGGCACATCTCTCCACACCTTTGATACATGTCGTTGTAATTTCTCAACGTCTTCAGACAGGTGGCGAGTCCCGACAACCAACTGCTCTTCGGTGCACTTCCCAAACTGACGTGCACATCCTAGATCAAACCACACCCCAAGCTGGGTGTCTCACATATCATCGTTGCTCATCCCGACACGTAACAAATACATGTGCGCGCATCTACAAACCGAAATGTCCTCAAACTACACTTCACCTCCAAAATGGTGATCTACGGACCGTAACGTCCTTAAACTAAACTCTACGGACCATAACATCCTCAAACTACTACGGACCGAAACATCCTTAAACTAAACCCTCACCTCAAAAATGGTGATCTACGGATCGTAACGTCCTTAAACTAAACTCTACGGACCGTAACGTCCTCAAAATACTACGGACCAAAACGTTCTTAAATTAAACCTTCACCCAAAAATGGTGATCTACGGACCGTAACGTCCTTAAACTAAACTCTACGGACCGTAACATCCTCAAACTACTACGGACCGTGACATCCTTAAACTAAACTCTACGGACCATAACGTCCTCAAACTACTACGGACCGAAACGTCCTTAAACTAAACCCACTACGGACCGAAACGTCCTTAAACTAAACCATCACCTCAAAAATGGTGATCTAAAAACCGTAACGTTCTTAAACTAAACTCTACGGACTGTAACGTCCTCAAACTACTACGGACCGAAACGTCCTTAAACTAAACCCTCACCTCAAAAATGATGATCAACGAACCGTAATGTCCTTAAACTACTACGGACCGAAACGTCCTTAAACTAAACCCTCACCTCAAAAATGGTGATCTACGGATGATTGGTTCGAAAGAGTGTGTTTGTAGAATAACCGCAATCAATAACGGTGTCACGCATAGCTAGACCAAGATGAGTACAGGTCATCCTCAGGGAACGTGGAACCTTTTATTCTTACTTTAGGCGTGTTGAGAGAGAAAGAAGAGAGAATAAAGAATGGTGAAGAATGGTTGTAGGATCTAGATCTACGTTTAAACACTAATGCAAAATATAGATCTAGATTAACTACGGAGGTAAGTATATATAAGAAGAGGGCTTGTAGGGTTCATTAGGATTTAGTAGCTATGGATGATTAATTAAAAATTACCCTTTCTATCCTTTAATAGATTTAAAAATAGAACGACAGTGATGCGTGTAGATTAGGGTTTCTGGAGGGAAAAGGAATCCCACTCTTAACCCTTATCTCGACACGGAACTCCGTTCATATCTAGCCTTTACCAAAACAATCATTAATCTAATCTCTAATCGCGGTCGAGACTAACAATGAATTGGTAGCGCGCCCAATTAGGATGTTAATGATTGTTTTGATAAAGTTTATAAACTTTATAGGACGTAAAAAGAGTTTAGTGATTTTCATCATCCATTAGCCTACCCTAATCCTACGAACCCTAACAAGCGGAGAATTACTCGCTCATGTTGGGAGAAAAAGATATGGAGAGAAAATGCATAATTAAACTACAAATAAATAGAATAGGAAAAAGAGCTACCTTTATTAATCAACAATATTCATTACACTTTGATCCCTTAGAAAATGATTACAAATACTAGTTTGCTTCTCGATCTCTTCCAAGGAGGTAGACGAACAGTTGATGATCAGCCTGGATGCGTGAGCCGTCTTGGACTTCGTGATCTCGTCGGCTTGATAATTTTTCCAAGAGGCTCTCGGTCCATATTTATAGTCCCAAAGCCAGAACCCAAGCTTCTAAATTAGGAAGAAAATAGCAAAGATTTTCCCCAGAAAAGCGCAGCCCCTAACTCCCTAACATTGCCGCGGATCCGCGGCCCGGGGGGGTATGGCCGTGGATCCGTAGCCATTTAATCTCGGCCTTTGATTTTATTTCATCAGTTTCTCTCTACTTGGCACGTGGAGTTCTCTGAAATCTTTGGATCTTTGAAATCTTCTCGTAGTTGCTGCCAGACTTGATCTCCAAGTTTTGCTTTCTTAATTAGGCAAGTTTTCTTTAACAACTTGATTTCCTTGATTTTAGTCTTGGAAAAATTCTGCACAACAACTCAGATGATAATTAGTAGAGTTTGTTTTCTTAAGATTTGGTCAATGATATTATTTGCATACATTTTCTTACCAAATGCTAATTATAATATATCAACACATGGAAAATAGTATTTTTACAGATAAGCCCTTATATGTATGATATATTATAATAAAGACCTTTTTAATATAGAAATAGTAGGAAAAGTGTAATAACAAATGTGCAGTTTTATCAACTGAACAAATACCCCTAAACTTATCTTTGATCGTCCCGAGCAAACTAGTTTATTCAAGAGAAGGAGAAAAAGAAAGGAGAAAACTAAGCACACCTTCGTAGGCAAACACGATTGCACTGAGCACGTGCAACAAGCCGTTAAACCTCTAGGTGTCCCTAGTGGGAGGAGTGTTGTCTCCTGAGGGTTTTCAGCGGATTACACCCACAAAATCCTATAATAAAAGAGAGATGGTGAAATTTACATATAAAGATAAGAACCATAAAAGAAAGACTTTGAAAATAAGAGTTTCTAACTACACTAGCTTTTCAGTTGTCATGAGCCCTATCTTAATAGTCATGAAAAGATGTTAGAAATCACATAATCCCTCAATAAAACATTGTCTTTATTCTTCATTCCTACCTTTCATCCAAACATCGATCATATAACCCTACGTGTGTGTAATGGACATCCCTACACTCGGAGAGTTCAATTCAAGCTATCATACTCTTGTCCATCTACCTCAGTACTTTTTAATTTGATGAATATTTATATGGATTTGCTCACACATTTTCATGCGACCGTTAATACTTCTTGAGGTACTAACCGACCGATTACTTATGTGCTTGCTGATTAGGTGATAGTATTTTCCTTGTCTTGCACCACCTAAGGCTTAGCAGTGACTCCCAGACCAGTTGGTCTAAGGCACTAGGTGATGAAGCACCCTCGCTATATTTTTTTATTGCTGCCTTGGCGATAACAAAACCAGTGTTCATTTTTCTTTTCACCATTTTTATATTTTCTTCATTTTTTTTATTTCCTTCATACTTTGGCTTTTAGACAAGAGCATTTCAAGGTATCCTCTACTATCCCGAATTTCAAGACGTATGTAAGTGTATATAGTAGGGTATCAACATTCAAATGTTTGACTTCCAGAATAGAAACTATTTTTCAGACTTATTTTTATCCTCAGACTAGTGACTTCCTTCATCTTACTAACCCTTGGGACAACAGCTCATAACTACTTATTATTAGTTCGTTTAAGAAAACTTCTAATTTTCTTGGTTTTCTTAAATTTTTCCTATCTTTCATATATAGTTTTTTTACTTCTATTCTTTTATTATCAAAGGAAAAAAATTTAAAATTTTTGAAAATGTTGTGCTTATGCAAAGTATGATGAAAATTGATGCGTAAATAAGCACAAACCTCCCCCAAACCTGTTTACAGCAGTGTTCTCACTGATGTCATCCGTTAAGCTCAAAAACCTGTAGACTTAGGAGAAAAACGGGGACAAGAAATAATGCAAGTGAAATCCTCCCCCATACTTATTTTTGGCTCACAATCTTATAAAAATTCTTTTTCTTTCAAGAGCCAAAATATATCCCCCCCCAAACTTGAGTTAAACAATGTTAATCTTTTAAAATCATACGAGGGGGGGTCAAGGTTATTGGTCAAAGTAAAGCCTTACAAAGACCAAAAGTCAACACCAACCATTCAAAAAATTTATCGATGAAGCACCAAGATTGGTGGAAAAACATGTCACCTTTCGACGTGAAGAAGTGGGGAGGTGATAAGAGGTGCAATGGAAAATGATTGCGTCTCAATTTGGAGAGACGACACAGTGATAGTGATGATGGATTACTCGCATTATCGTGATTGTCCAGAAGAAGGGGTGGAGGTTCAATTTCTTTATCTTGGAGTTGATTCATCTCAACACCCGTATCTTTTAAAAATGCGAGTTCATCAGCGAAAATTTCCTCAAAGCTTTCATCGATACCCCGAAGAATAATGTCATCAGAAAAAATGGGGTGATCGTCAGACTCTATAAAATGTTCCTCATCAGCGTTAGATGTTGACCCGGACAACTCGGTGGAAGAGTCCGTGTCAAGCAACAACATATGAAAAGAGTCAGTATCATGAGGTTGATCAAATTCGCTGCTGTCGACATCCATTAATTCGACAGAACACACATGAGCATAGGGTTCGGAGGGTTCACTTCCCAACTTGTAAATGTTAAGCTCAATTGACTTCTTTCCAAAGGATAGGGTCATGGAGCCGTTTCTACAATTGATTACAGCGTTGGAAGTGGCCAAAAAGGGTCGACCAAGGATCACCGGAATTTGATTCCGTGGGTTCGCTATAGGCTGTGTATTTATAACGATAAAGTCCACGGGAAATATAAATTCCCCGACTTTGATTAACACATTCTCTAGCTCACCCCTAGGTTGGGTGATAGATCGATCGGCCATCTGAAGAGTGCAATGCGCCGGTTTTAACTCGCTGATCCCTAATTGCTCATAAACAGAATACGGAAGCAAGTTAACACTAGCACCTAAATCGAGTAGAGCACGATTGATATTTTTACCCCCAATAGTTATAGAAATTGTAGGACTTCCGGGGTCCTTTCGTTTCTTGGGTAGTTGTTGTGTAAAAGCAGTGCTCACATTACTCGCAAGGAAAACTTTTTTAGGTACTTGAACTTTTCTCTTCCTAGTACACAAGTCCTTTAAGATTTTCGCATATGACAGAACTTGTTGAATAGCATCTAGGAGAGGAATGTTTATGTTAACTTGCTTAAAAATTTCCACAATCTTCTCCATTTGTGGACTTGGTCTGTTGCCCCTTAACCTGTTTGGATAAGGTGCTTTATCAATAAGGGTTTGGTCCAACATTGGAGAGGATTGTGGGGATGGAGTGGATCCCAGAATTGGAGTGGGGATCGTTTTAGGTAGATTCGAGGAAATGGGCGAAGGGTTCGAGCCTTGGGGAAAACGGAGAATAGGCTCGGATGAAGGTGGGAGACTAGACGAATTAGGGGAAGAAGAAGAAGCTGGGGTATCATCATCACATTGCTCACCCACTCGGTTATTCAGCACTTTTCCCGATCTCAACGTAGTAACGACACTCACATTATAACTTTGTGAGTGGCCAGGATTAGGTATGGGTTGAGATGGGAGTTTCCCTTTCTCTCTCGCACTTATTGCGACGTTTAACTGTGCGAGTTGGTTTTCTATTGATTTAATACTCTCACCATGGGAGACGGAGTCTTTCTTTATGGTATCAATAGAAGACTTTATCTCAGCCGACAATTGCATGGAATGTTTCATGAACAAATCCAAAGTTTGTGCGAGAGAAGAGTTATCAGTACCGGCCACTTGGGGTGTAGAAGTGTTGGTCGGATTTTGAAAATTTTGTGACTGAAAGGGGAGCTGATTTTGTGGTTGTGGTTGCTGTGGAGGAGGTCTTTGATAATTGCTTTGTTGGTTTTGGTTCCAAGCAAAGTTAGGATGATTCCTCCATCCTTGATTGTACATGGAAAAATAAGGATCGTTTCTAGGTCGCTGCTGAAAAGCAGCATTAGTTTGCTCGTGACCTTGAAACGGTGCATTCATAGGACATTCTTCCGTTAAGTGTGAAGGATCTGAACAGCATCCACAGACGGTTTTTGGAAGCGTAACCTGATTTAGGGAGACTGATGAGAATCTGTTCTCAATAGCGTCGAGTTTCTTCTGCATCGCTGCCATTTCGGTTTTCACTGCGATGGAAACATCGAGCTGGTGAACACCTCCCCTAGATGAAGGTGGTCTTACGCTTTCCCACTGCAAAGTGTTTTCAGCGAGATCTTCCAGATATTTCCACGCCTCACCGTCATCGTTAGACATGAAATTGCATTGACACATTGTTTCAAGCATCTGCTTTGTCGCTGGATTAATGCCCTCATATATAATTCGACATAAATCCCATCTTTGTATTCCATGATGAGGACATTGGACAAGCAGATCCTTGAAACGTTTAAAGCACTTCCAAAATAGTTCATTGGGAAGCTGGGTGAACTGGTTGATCTCGCTCCTAATATGGGCAGTCTTATGGTTTGGATAAAACTTCTTAAGAAATGCAATTACGAATTCATCCCAGTTAGTGATAGAGTGTGCGGCAGTATTATAAAGCCATTTTCTACCAAGTCGCACAGTATGAATGGGAGAAGACGTAAGCGCATAGCATCCACAGTCAATTGTGAAGTACCCATTATTGCGCATACGTTTTTGAATTTGGTGATGAAAACGTACGCGTCTTCCGACTCAAGCCCGTGAAATTTGGGCAACAAATTGATGTAGTGGGGTTTAATTTCAAAATTATCCCCGTTAGCTGGTGGAATGGATAGACAAGTAGGAAGGGGACCACGGATAGGATAACGTCTCTCTTGGGGAGAGATGCGCGGTGGATTCTGCGCACCTACGAGCGGTGGCAGCGTGGTGTTATAATCTGATAGAGTACCGTCCATCTCGGTCGTGGTGTGTGGTGGGGGAAAAGAAGATGAAGAAGTACCGACTTCGGTGTCGATAGCAGGAACGCGGACAAGACGGGCTCAAGAATCCCGTGTCCAGCCGAGCATGCACTAAGCGGGTTTAGTGCAAGTGGCAGCGTGTGTGTGATTTAAAATTGGTCTGTTTTGAAAAAAGTGGGACTCAAGACAAATCACTCTAAAATGCATGAACAGCCCTAGAACTAAGGTTACCTAGGTCCAGTCTCTAGACCGCTCCTAGACTTCCAAAGGACAAGCCGTAGGATCAATCCTTTACCACCTATTTACTACTCTTGTGGCCAGGTAAGTGCCAGATAAGTGGGAGGTATCCGCTATACAAATCACCGAAAATAGCGGGCCTAATTAAGTAAACCACTTGCCTTAGACACACTTGCCTTGGCACCACAAAAGTAATGCGGATAAGCGATAGATTACCCACGACCTTCCTCTATCCTTAATGAGCGCGACAGTTCTTAGAGTCTGGTCTAGATATTTTTTAAATTAATGTAGGGTTGATGCAGATGCTCGGTTTGTGATTTGTGGGGCTTAGGAAGGGTGATGAAATCCCCACCTAATCTGGATTTGGTCTTTGCCCCTTAAAGTCCGTATTAAAATATACAAAACAAAACCAATCACAAAACTTTTGCAAAAAGATTTTTGAGCGGCGCTATTTTGCAAAGAATCCTGTAGAAAATAGATTTTATTGGATTTCAGAGGAGAGAGAAAGAGGTTAGAATCTTACCAGAGAAATGTGGAACCCTAGATCCTCTAACTGGTCGCGCTTCCGCCGCAAATGAGCTCCTTTGCCGCGCTTCCGCCGCGGAGTAGATGGATCAGTTGATGAAAATTTTTCTGTGGCCTCCTGTACTCTTCTGGATCTCGATGAATGTCTCTGTCTTTCTGTTTCCTCAAGTTTGTGACTCCAGATCTCCTTGCAAAAATTCACGCACAAATCGTTAAATATGCAATTTGCAGTTTTGTTTTAATTATGATATGGATCGTATAAGAATTCAACACAAATAGTAAGAATAAAAAATTACGCACGTATTCCCGGCAACGACGCCATTTGATTGGTTCGAAAGAGTGTGTTTGTAGAATAACCGCAATCAATAATGGTGTCGCGCGTAGCTAGACCGAGATAAGCACGGGTCGTCCTCAGGGAAACGTGGAACTTTTTATTCTTACTTTAGGCGTGTTGAGAGAGAAAGGAGAGAGAATAAAGAATGGTGAAGAATGGTTGTAGGATCTAGATCTACGTTTAAACACTAATGCAAAATATAGATCTAGATTAATTACGGAGGTAAGTTTATATAAGAAGAGGGCTTGTAGGGTTCATTAGGATTTAGTAGTTATGGATGATTAATTAAAAATTACTCTTTCTATCCTTTAATAGATTTAAAACTAGAACGATAGTGATGCATGTAGATTAGGGTTTCTGGAGGGAAAAGGAATCCCACTCTTAACCCTTATCTCGATACGGAACTCCGTTCAGATCTAGCCTTTACCAAAACAATCATTAATCTAATCTCTAATCGCGGTCGAGACTAACAATGAATTGGTAGCGCGCCCGATTAGGATGTTAATGATTGTTTTGATAAAGTTTATAAATTTTATAGGACGTAAAAAGAGTTTAGTGATTTTCATCATCCATTAGCCTACCCTAATCCTACGAATCCTAACAAGCGGAGAATTACTCGCTCATATTGGGAGAAAAAGAGATGGAGAGAAAATACATAATTAAACTATAAAGAAATAGAATAGGAAAAAGAGCTACCTTTATTAATCAACAATATTCATTACACTTTGATCCCTTAGAAAATGATTACAAATACTAGTTTGCTTCTCGATCTCTTCCAAGGAGGTAGACGAACAGTTGATGATCAGCCTGGATGCGTGAGCCGTCTTGGACTTCGTGATCTCGTCGGCTTGATAATTTTTCCAAGAGGCTCTCGGTCCATATTTATAGTCCCAAAGCAAGAACCCAAGCTTCTAAATTAAGATGAAAACAGCAAAGATTTTCCCCAGAAAAGCGCAGCCCCTAACTTCCTAACATTACCGCGGATCCGCGGCCCAAGGGGGGTATGGCCACGGATCCGCGGCCATTTAATCTCGGCCTTTGATTTTATTTCATCAGTTTCTCTCTGCTTGGCACGTGGAGTTCTCTGAAATGTTTGGATCTTTGAAATCTTCTCGTAGTTGCTGCCAGACTTGATCTCCAAGTTTTGCTTTCTTAATTAGGCAGGTTTTCTTTAACAACTTGATTTCCTTGATTTTAGTCTTGGAAAAATTCTGCACAACAACTCAGATGATAATTAGTAGAGTTTGTTTTCTTAAGATTTGGTCAATGATATTATTTGCATACAGTTTCCTACCAAATGCTAACTATAATATATCAACACATGGAAAATAGTATTTTTACAGATAAGCCCTCATATGTATGATATATTATAATAAAGACCTTTTTTAATATAGAAATAGTAGGAAAAGTGTAATAACAAATGTGCAGTTTTATCAACTGAACAATGGACCAAAATGTTCTTAAACTAACAACGGACCGTAACGTCCATAAACTAAAACAATAGAGCCCAAATGCTCTTTTGTTGGATCTGAACGATCCTAAAACCCTGTTAGTCTCAAATTGGACCAACTTATCCTTAATAAAAATTTAAGTCAATCTTGATCTCAAAACAGATCAACGATCTTTAAATCAACCCAAACCCAAATCTAAAATATACGGATTTGGACTAATCCACACCCTACGGGTGTCACGACCCATATGTGGCATGTGACCGGCACTTAAATCACGTGACATCTATAGACATCGACGCGATCCAAGTAAGCCGAAACCCAGAATCTAAACCCTTTTTGAAAACATTGGAGATGAGGTTTAAAATAGTCATCCGATGAAGTCAGTTTAAAATAACCTTTAAATTTAACTAAGTATGTTTGAAAAACATCTATGACGTTTTGAAACTTGACATCACCTCCTTTTCATTTTTGTAAAACCCGATACAACATAATAATAAAATAGCATCCCAACGGGAGGTAGTCTCCACGTCCAAACGACAGAGCAATCAACAATCTAAATCAGAAGTCAATTCTAAAGAGTGCGACCTCAGAATTTCTAAGTCTCACTTCTAAGTCCACAATATACCATTTCTAAGTTGATGGAGTTTTCACTAGATACAAGAATATATGAAAAATCAAGTATGAGTACGATACAATAGTAACCCACACACCCATCAATCACCGAGAAGAAAGTGTGCCCAAAGCCGCTGATAAGCCAAGCGGTAAAACCTACAAGAACTGTGGCACAACTGGGATGAGTTGCCAACTCAGTGAATAGAAGTACATCTAAAGGTAGAAATCGAAATGCACGACGATACCTAGGTCATAAATATAATACTATCATAATCTGTACAAATATAATATGATATGTGTATGTATCATTATGCAACTCTAATTATCATGCTATCCCAGTAGAATATCTCAATTTCATATCAGACATTTCAAAGTAATGAGTCTATAGCTCGTGTTTGAATCCCTTTTTTATGTACATGAATGCCCGTATAATTGTATACATGTATTGTCCCCTGGATCAGTCCTGGTTGGCTACGAACTATAATCTAACTGTGTACCTCATGATAGAAATCATATCAATATATATGGATGTTTAGCATCGACACCCGAAATCAGAAACATCTCGTGTCCATCACCGACACGTAAATCGTCGACACCACCTCAACAAATGATCCACCCGATATCCCTGGCCTCGGTCGGTATCCCCTGGATATCCGCCGTGCCATATCGAACCCCGGTCAGTATCCCCTGGATATCTGCCGTGCTTATCTCTATTTCCGGTATCGAGTGTCTTTGTTAGGCTCCCCGTCTATAATGCGGCTATCTTGTCCCTCGGCCCCGACTGGGTCCACCATGTATCCAACTGTATGCCCCCCGACTCAGTCTGGATAACTTGTAAATCCGTAACCGTATGACCCCCAACTCGGTTCGGAATCAAAATCAGAAAACACAAAACTCATGGTGGATGTTTAACTCATCATATCAAAAATATCAGGTAAGGAATAAGAATACTTGCATAGATTATGTTGATAATATATTATATATATACATATATAACAGTGTTCCATACCACCGATATATATCATCAGGAGTAAAATATCCAGAAAATCCATAAGAATCAAATACAGCATCTATAGAACTAATATTCGTAATTTACAACAGGAATAAAGAAAGACTACATAATTATATCACATAGGCATAATGATCTCAATTCTACAGTGTCATGGCAATACTAATGATGTGTAGTGTAGCATACGCGTATGTGCTCATGCAACATGGAAATCATTAGTATTTGTGCAAGTGTTCTACGGTGTAACAACCTATTTATATTAACACATGTATATATACGCATTATACAACAGAACGGTTCTACAATGACATGGCAGTACCAATGAGGTGTAGTGTACATATATTTATGTGCTTGTGCCGCATAGTATTCATTGGTATTTGTGCAGTGTTCAATCAGAGTGTTCGTAACGTAGATAACGTCGATAACATAATACAAACATGTAAAGTAATCTAAACGTAACTATTGTAATTACTTTCTATAAGCTATACCATTATCTTTAGGAATACACGAAACGTTTGAAATAAGGAAGCTGCCCTAGATTTAAAATAGATATTCGTTTTGGAAATTGGCACCGCATCCTAGTATTTTATTAAGAGATAAACGAATCGTGGTTTTTAAAAGAATATGGCTCACACATGTATTACATCCTAAAACGGAATATCACCTATTGCTACGAGTCTAAAGGAAAAACCTTGCCGTTATTCGGCATACGAATTTCATCAATTCCAATACGTATAAACTCTTGTATAATATCTCATTATATCGCTATATCTGTATCATCTCAAGTACGGCATGATCCCTCGTACAAATCCATCAAACCATATCCATGTCGTACGGGTCTAACATCACATACGTATCTCATTTAAAACTATATATGAAACTTTATACAAATGAAGGACATATAAGATGCGATACTATATCCATAGCTTGAATAAATACTACACTAACTAGATATCATAATAATACTTATAAGGTTGCGGGGGTGCTACACGCCATCCACCCGACTTCCCCCGTAGATGTAAATCTACTCACCAACTTAATAAGCTTGCTGAATCCATGCTGCTATATCGCCAAATCCATCTCGGAATCCTCGAATCGTACCTATATTCGTATTTAAATCGCATTGATGTAAATATCATATCGAAAACAAAAACAACAAGCTAAACACCCGTAGGTTAGAACCTACAGCATACTCAACCCAAAAACGACAATATAATTTTGTCGTTAACGTATAAACGTTAACGTTTCAGCTGCAATATTAAAATACGAAAACTCCGTATCGTAAATATCTGAAATTTGATAAAGCCATTACTAAAATGTTCTTAGATTTTACTATGTAAATATTTGGATAACACAAACAATACAGAGACTTGTAAAATACCAACTCAAAGTTACAGAAGAAGAATCAATACCAAATGCCTAGGCAAGGCCGGCGTCACCGGATTTTGTTTGCTTGTCGCCGGATTAATTAAGGAGTTTTGGGCTCTGGTTTTAAGTGGTGTTTCCTATTGGTCTCATTATACTTTTGGTCTTTCTAGTTTTTCTAGCGATTATATGTATTAGTTCCAGATTTATTTACAGTAGGTTTAACATCACAAAAGTTCATGTTTTCTGTTTTTCTTATGAAAACTGATATTGAACAGAATTGATTAAATTGAAAAGAGAGGAAGATATACCTATGGAGATTGTGTATAGTAGAACACCAGCTCCTAATTTGTATGTGGAAGCATCTAGGTTTGGTAATGGATCAAGCTTGATGATGGGTACAAGTTGATGAAGGGATTCATTGCTCTCACTCTTTAGTATGAACACTTAGAAAATTTTCTTGGTTTGGGGCTGAAGAGTGTAGTGTTTCAGTTGGAATAGCTATTGAAAATTATAAGTATAATGTGTAAATAGGGTGAGGAGCTTGTAGAGAAAGCATGAGGTGTAGGATGAGAGATAGAGGTGGCATGAGAGGAAGAAGGTTGTGTCACTTGATGAAGCATGGTTGATTCATGCAAGGAGGAGGTGTTGGATTTGAAGAAGGAGGTGTAAAGCTATGATGGAGAAGGTGTAAGGTTATAAGTAAGGGTGGAAATGAGGTGTTTGTATGAAAGTTAGCATAGAATGTTATATGCCATCCATGATAAAAATATAACAATAAGTAAAAACCTTCATATCATAAATCCAAATCCATATAATATAAAAGATATGAAATGATAAATCTATCACTTAATTATCATTAGCTCAATGACAAATAAAATATCATGATAAAATAATTAAAATATCATTTTCTTGATATCACCCACTTATTCATATTTATCAAAATAATTTCATTTTTCAGATATGATTCTGATACTCAATTTCATAAGCGATATCATTTTCGTAAACTTGTCAATTATATTATTTTTATAATAAAAATATATAACTAAATATTCTTAATTTTCCAAAATGTTACAACGGGCGACAACATAAATTAGTCTCCGTATACAATCCACGGGCAACCAAAAATAAAACAAACACATATGACACGAGGTGAACTTCTGGAGCAGGAGAAATTGGTTATCGCGATGCGGTAACGTAATTAACTGCAGGGGCTTGCGCATGCAGGAAAGAGCGTCCCCACAATCAAAAACCCCTCGCAAACGAGGAGGAATCTGACGAAGTCTGCTACAACGGCCGCATCCATACAAACCTCCGATATATGGTGCCATAAATCAACTTGGTATCTTCGGAGAGGTGGACGGATAAATCTAAATAGCATCTGCCCCCAAATTCAGGCAAGACGACCCATTCCGGTTTCGTCTCTATTTTCGGTAGTGAACAGATTCTGGCACGCCCGGTGGGACCTTTTCCTCTTTCCACTCCACACTTCGTGTGTCGTGTTCACGAAAAAATCGCGGTTTACTATGGTTGCCCTGGGATTCGAGGTACTAAGATTTGGTGTCTTGCTCCCGTACAGAGAAAAGAAGATCAATGGCTTCCATGTGTACCTGCAACAGCAACTCCCGCTCCGTCCCCGCTGGAGGAGTGATATACAGGCCGAATGCGGCCTCCATATTTGCAATACGATGGAGCAGGTGACTCAGGCCACCACTGGATTGTTCTTTGGGAACATGCTCATGCCAAAAAGCTTCAGCGCCCCAATGCCACCACAGGAAGCTTCAAAGAAGTCGGTCTTCGATCGAGTTGTAACTACCACGGCCCCTCTCAACGGGTCGTCTAAGTCTGCAACCTCGGTCTTCAACAGGCTGAGCTGAAACTCAAGTGGGCCTGCAAAGAAGCTCGCAATACCTAAAGGGGTTATCCCGAAATGGATAGCCGTTCCAACTCCGGCAGGTGAAGTCATCAAGACTGCTTCCCTTACCAGAAGGTCGGCCTTTGAAAGATTGACCGTCCCCTCTCAACGGACGTCGGTCTTTGACAGGCTGGCACCAGCAGTATCCCTTCACCAAAGCAGGGGGCATGACGAAGCCACTCCCACAACTGAGGCAATCCTGTCTGCAAGAAATGCTCGATATCGCCACTAGCGCCGAGTGAGGAAAGCTGGGGGCAACTCCCCCTCTGGACTTACTCCACCAGCTCCAACGGTGGAAGTTGATGCTGTTGTTCCAACCGGGAACAACTTTGAACTTCTAAAGAGGGTGCGCAAGAACTCTCCAACCGTGGTGTTGAAGAAATCTCCCCCACCTGTTGAAAACATGATACAAGTGAAGCCGGAGCAGCCCCCTCAGCGGCTGTCTTCCGGAATCCACAGAGTCTGGTGGAAAGTCCAAGATTCTATGATCAACAAGAACTACTCTCGTCAAACGGAGAAAATGAAGGTTCGACAAGAGGACAATCATCCCTCTAGCATGTAGTGAGGGACTTCTCAGGCGCCTGTTATAATAGCTCCTTCGACTTTGACTTCTCACAAAAAGAGAAGGCCGGAAAATCTCCCACCGTCGGCGGCAAATCCCATGGGTGATGGATCCAAACGCCCCAAGTCTGGGGGCATGATCGTGCACACAGTTTACATGGCTTCCGAAAAAGAAGAGAGCCGTGCTTCTGTGAGTCATCGGCCGCAAACTCGGTCGTTAACAAAAGCTCAGGAGCAGCAACAAAAACTCCAGGAGATGCTAACGAAAATGGCAGCACTCACAGGGAAGAAAGAAAGCTCGGAAGCAGCGTCTGAACAGCGCCAGGAGCAGGAGACTGATACGGAGTTCTTGCGAAGGGCGCTGGAAAGGAAGGATAAGGAGGCCGCGGAAAAAGCTGCTAATATAAAACAGATGGCGCTCCTGTTCCAAGACATGGTTGAAATGATGATCCTGCCCGAACCTCCAGCTGAAGACCCGCCGATAATCATCGAGGACGACAGAGGAGAAACATCAAACCTTCTTCCGGCTTTATCGACAGCCAGGGAGGAGACGATCTCCAAGGCTGCCCTTGATGACTACATAGCTCAGCAAATACGAGCTCATCAGGCAAGCGAAGCGGCTGGCCAAGTCGTCAGAACCTGACGACCTTACCCAGGCTGGTACGATTAAATTGAGTACCCGCCGGGATATACGATTCCCAAGTTCCACATATACAAGGGGACAGGCAACCCGCATCAGCACGTCGCCCAGTTCAGAGCGTTATACGGAAATACTGGAGGCGACGACAAATTGCTGTTTCGCCAGTTCGTTGGCAGCTTGTCAGAGATGGTGTTTGAATGGTATTCGGAGCTCCTAAATGACTTCGTCAAAACATTCACAGAAATGGAGTTGCTATTCACACAGCGGTTCTCCGGCGCAAGCGAACGCAGCCCCGATCACGGAATTAATCAATGCCATGGTGAAGCCAGAAGAGACCTGGGTTCAATATGCAATCCGGTGGAGAAACCTATGGTCAAAATGCGAACAACGCATAATAGAAGCTCCTGCCGTGGGCATGTTCGTAGGGACCCTCGATTCTCAGGTGACTGTATCCCAGTTTATGATGTTCTTCAAGCTGACCACCTTCCAGGCTTTGATCGACAAACTGGCCTAAATGGACCAGATGGGCCACGAGCTTTCCTCTTCAAAAACGGACCCTCGGAATGTAAAGGGCAAAGGGAAAGCGGCCTTTGTTTCCAACACTCAACAACAGCCGAGCGACCAGAAATCGGCTGCTCGCCAAGGTAACGCGCACCCACGCCAATCTCTCGAAGAGAAGCTAGGACGTGTTTACTCATTTCCCCGTGATAAAACGAGGAGATTTTTCGAACTGGCAATGCGCAACAAACTCATCACACTGCCGGATCCGAGACATCCACTGCAGCCTGGTGACGTCAACAGTCCTAACTACTGCTCCTACCATAGAGTAGTGGGCTACCCAATTGAGGATTGCTATGTCTTCAAAAACTGGGTCGAGGACCAGTACCGCCAAGGGAAATTCGCGCTGTTCAAAAAATGGAGGGTGAATCCGCCACAGAATAATGCTCCTAAAATGGTGGACACACCGGGGGCATCATGCTTGTTTGTAGAAGAAGCTCCGTGGGAAGTTGTCCTTTCAGCTAAACTAAAAGAATGCTGAAGGACCTTCAAGCATGTCCTGCGATCAGGTGGAAAAGCCCGCTGGATCCCGAGATCATTGAGGAAATGCTTAAACCGCGCCTAACACCGAAAACTACTAACGATGGGCAAGATGTCACGACCCGAAATAGCCCATGACTGCCACTTGAATCATATGAAGTCTATAGGACCCCATCTGATCCAAGTAAGCCAAAAGCGCAGAAATCTAAAACCTTTTTAAGTAATAAATAAGGGAAAACTAGTTTAAAGAAGTAGGGAAAATAGCTCTTAAAAGTGAAGAAGACATGTTTTAAAATCAAGGTTTTTAAATTAACTAAGCCGAATATGCATTTTAAAAATCACATAACTTTTCTGAAAATTTCGGCAGAGTTTCCTTTGTAAATACTGGCCCCGAACGGGGTACAATATAAATAATATGTATGAAATGGTAAAATGCATCACCAAGCGAGAGCTAGCTCTTCGTCAATCGACGGGCACAACCATGCAAGCAATATGATATACAACGCCGAAGGGCGAGGTTCAAAACTCAAAGAAAACTCAACAGCATGAAAACCGATATACTACAAGGCGCGACTCTAAGGTCAAAATAATACATCACTAGTGTCTAAGTCTGAAACAATATACAAGTTTTGGTTGATGGAATTTCTAGATACAATGAATAATACACAAACAAGGGTGGTTCTGATGCAAAGAACCCACCTACCAAGCAAATCACCCGCAAAGGAAAGCAATGTGCCGGAAATGCCGCTATGGAACCTGTACGGCAAAACCTACAAGAACTGTGGCACAACGGGGGTGAGTTGCCAACTCATGAATAGAAGAATATCTACAGGCAGAAATCGAATGCATGACATAATCCTAGGTCAAACGATCAGATATAATATAATCCTCAAGGGGTAAGTCGAAGCATGATAAGGTGGCAATGTAACATCTAAACATGTAGGTAGTGCCAAGTACTTGTGCCAATGCCTCAGGTAATAACATGTCATAATATAATGTATGTCTGCATGAAGTAAATATGATGAAGTATCAAAATGGATATCAATACACATATATTAGCGTCCCATTCCACTAATATTGGTGTAAGGGTATATATAACAGCGCCCTCATACCCTGTTATATATACATATGAACTATGATCAATGTAATCAAGTCTGTATGTGATCAAAGTATGTATAAGCGTGGATCCCGTCCACCCATCACCCAATGACAATAAGCATCAAGCATGTAAATGTGAGGATAAAATAAAAAATCATGGAAAAATATCATGAAACCCGTGCCTAGCATCGACACGTAAATCCTCATACATCGGGCATCCGTTAGTCCGGGTCAATCCACGGGCTCCGTTTGCGGTATCGGCCCTCGGCCCCAGCAGTACACCCATATCCATCTATCGACTCTGGTCAGTATCCTCCGGATAACCGCCAGGTCCAACCAATCACCGGTAGGTAGTAATCTCTCTGCCAGGCTCACCGTCTACTGCACAGCGATCTGTTCTCGCCCCGGGGTACCATACCGGGTCCACCATGTACCCGCAATCGGCCTCATCCGCCTCCTCGAATCGGGTTTCACATATCACTCTAGCACCGAGAAAACACATGGTGGACGCACTGAAATATCATATCAAGGGTAACCGGGTTTTTAAAACAATCACATATTTTCTTTCGAAATATCCTCGGTTCCCAAATCCAAAAATATCATGGAAATGACATATCTCAATGCGTATAATCAAAAGCATGATGTATGCGACATGTAAAAGAAATGCAAGCACATCTGTCTATCATGCAACCTGGAATAGTAATATGCGCATATTGAGGGAAACCACCCTTTTAAAATGAATCAGTTCTAAAGAGTATCTTGCGGTTTCCAAATCTAGAAATATCATCTATGTATGTGCAAATATGTATGTGTACAAATATGAGTGTACGACAGGTAGGTGCACAAGTATGAGTGTACGATAAGTATATGTACAAGTATGCCATGCAAGGGTCATATCCTGAATGCAACAGTACTACAGTGTAGTGACATGGCAATTATCGATGATGAAGTGTGTGAGCCGGCAAGCAAGTGTACGTAGAGCATACGCATCATCGATAATGGTGTTGGTGTCCTAACAGCATGGTGGTAATATAGCAATAGCACATGAAATGAAATGCGAATAGCACTGAAAATGCGGAATCGAATAAATCAACGCAACTATGAAGAGTCTACATCAATATGTATATGTCATGAAATTGTGCCATTTGAAATAAGACAAATCGGGGTTTTTAGTAAAATAAGGCTACGGAGTTTTTAAGAAAGATACGTCCTTTGAAAATACCCGTAGAATCCCTTTACTTTTTTTTAAGATATTCCCGATTCGTTAGTTTTTGAAATGGGTAAGACTCGGGTCTAGTCTAACACCTCCTATGTAACTACAGGTCTAATTATCAAGTCCATCAGAAGAGGTATGGAAACCACCTAAATCTGAGTCGATATATATATAAATATAAATATAATAGTCGGTGATCCTGCCTCAATAGTATCGCGTACGATACCGTATATCATCTGACATCCTCGAGTCATGAGTGCGGATCAATCATCAAAATACAGCTCGTACGGTAAGTCGTCGTACGACATCCCAGTAGCTGGGTACGGGTCAATATCACATTTTTCTCATCACATATCCGGTATCATTATCATCATGTCACATAATCTAGGGTACTGACCTAAGTCTAGTACAAATCGATACCATTATCTAAGTGAGAATGCGTGTGTGAAATACACGTCCAAAGGCCCGCTAAAATCACATATCGTATCCCAAATACGAATCACATCACATCACCGATATCATGGCACTATGCCCAATCTCATTGACTCATCTCCAATGTCCTCCAATATCCTCATCATCACAGTAAAACATAGCAAATATGCACGTGTGTGCGTGTGGGTGAAAACCTATTCTAGGTTCGCGACTAGGAACTACACTAGTTCTTCTAACCCTAATCTATGCACAGTACACCTAACACATCCTAAACAACCAAGTCACACATAAGCTATCGTATATATATATATAAGTATAGTATATATGGTACACTAGACATCGGACTGCGGGGGTGCTATACGCCATCCACCCGACTTCTCCCCGTAGATATAAATCTACTCACCTTGCTTTCGTGTTCCGATGCCGATGTCGCCATCTCAATCTTTAACGCCTCGACGTCGCGTGGGGTACCTACAAGGATATCACAAACGCTAAAGCACATGAAAACCGTGTCGGAAACCAAAACGGTACACGCTACGCCCGTAGGTAAAAACCTATAGCCTCGCGTGCAAACATAGCCAATATCCCTCTGCCGTTGGCGTTCAAACGCCACCCGACAGAAACGAATCATCGAATATCAAAAACCATGCTAAAACAAGTCGTAAATCATGCGCCAACTCAAGAAAATCAACCCTGATTCTACCCTAACTAGAATCAGACAAAACTAGACATACCAGGGGTCAAGTTTACAGGTAAAAGAGCCGTGCACCAAAAACGAGGGGGTTTCCTCCTGCTCTGGCCACAAATTGCGTCCAGGGGGAATAAATCTGCGGCCAGGATCAAGAGGTGGGAGCTAGGGTTTTGGATGTTGGTCCCTATCTGTAAGTGCACGGCGGTGCCCCGGCCGTCAATCCGACGGCCATATGCGGAAGCGGTGATAAACTTTAATTTTACTTGAACTGGCAAACCGCCGCGCACTAATACCCGGATCGAACCACTAACTAGTCCTGGCTATCTATAAGAAAGGGAAGAGAGATATACCGACAGATCCGAGTCCTCCGGTCTTCTCGTCGTCGTCCCGATCTCCTGCGGAATGTCCCGTCTCCTCCTCGTCGCCGGAAGTGCACCACATCGCCTACTTCTTTTACGGGCTCCCACCTCAATGCCGAGGCAACTCGGGCACGAAGCTGGCTAGTCGACGTGCCCAAGATATGCTGTAGAATGTGTAGTGCTCAAGTCTCACTTTGGGGTTCATGGAGATGCCATTTTAGGTGGAGGGATGATACAAGAACAATGTGGAGGAACTTGGGGATTTTTCTAACATCAAGAGAGCAAAAATCCCCACTACAAAAATGGGCAACCCCTCCTCCAAGCTTGGCCGGCCATCACTAGAAGGGGAGGAGAGAATGAGAGTGAAGATAGTGTATCAAAAGATAAAATCAACCTCATAATGCAAGAGAGAGAGAGGGAGAAAAACTATCATGCAAAAACATGATAACCAACTAAAACCAACACTCCACAACCATATCATAACCCATCATCAAGCATGATGACTTCAAAAAGTCAAGCCATCATGAAGAAGTCAAGAAGTCAAGGTCAATGGATGGTGCACCATATGAAAGCCATCATGATGCAACAAGATGCAAAGAACCCCCTCCACTAATGCCTGTTTGCAACAATGCAAATAAACCCTCCTCCACCAATCTTCGGCCAATGAACGATACAAAGGAAATTGGCCGAAACGGAAAGCAAACTGGCAACTCCAGAAAACTGGTCCCGTAATAAATTATAGGAAAACCCCGATACTGTGCATACACACCCGCATCTGTATTTCGACCGAAATACAAATGCAATGAGACAAAATCTACACTGTACTATACTAGGATCCGGCTTATACCAAAGCCAGCTAGTAATATCCGTTCGATCCTGATCCGTGCAATACCGCACGTATCTGATCGAACCCTGCCATATATCCATACGGCCTATAGTACAAACTGTCCTATCCTGATCCGTGCAATACCGCACGTATCTGATCGGACCTTGCCATATCTCCATATGGCCTCTACAACCTTTCGCCCGAAAGCTGAGTAACTGAATGTGGGGGACTCTAAAGACTCGTCAACACCTTGGTTGTGGATTTAACCACTAGCACGTCAGAGGTATAAGCCAATACATAACGGGCTACCAGGTATTGACTAAAAGGGACGTCTGTGAGCGAACTCAGCCTGACAACCCTACTGAGCCTGTCAGTGAAAATATCCGTACAGTCCGGTCCGTTCGTCTATGAGCATCGCATGGCGGGCCTAGGGGGTTGGTAAAAGTCAGACCCCCAAAAGCGGTACAAGTCGTGTCGGAGTGTAGCCCAGAACACCCTGAGATACTACTGGAATACCTACCAGTAAATCTCCTTGCCTTGGCCAAGGACTTCGTGTAATGGCTCTCCTAGACACAGCACGACCTCACCCCCAATACCGGGAGAGACGAACCCCTGAAGATACGCTCACTGCCTCCATGTGGCTCGGGACTGTACCTAACTAAAACCTGTTTGCACGACTCCTTTGAGCCGTGGTAGGGTAGTAATCAAAGTACAGTGGGAACTCACACGAGACAAATGACGATCCCTGGGTCGATGAACTAACCTGCACACATGTCACCAGGGAACTGCCATCTAACGTCTGGTATATGACCAACTAGCATGTTCCCGGCGAGTCCTGTCCGGTGTACTCATAACCCAATGAGCACCTGTATACATCTTAGGTGATCCAACTGACACCAGTGGCTTGTGAGACCGGCCACCGCCCCTCGTCGGGGTCTCGACTGTATACACTAGTCTACTATGGAGAATCGATGCCCTGTCTCGAAACTCTCACGACTAGGGACCTTTTAAGGATATGCTTATAGACCCCCAGCTCCCACTTATATGATCGCCCTCATACTGCTGGTGGTCAAGCAAGAATCCTAGGGGCTCTATCAACGTGTAATAGCGACGTGTCAGGTCACTTAAAATAGTACACGATGATAAAGGTAAACCAGATAGCATACTATCATCTCGAGTAAGACTGTCCTACCGGGATAGGTCCTCCATCAATCATTACAATCACGTACCTGTGACCTAATAATTGACTCTGAGGGCACTATCTCCAACACTATCTGTCTGCACATCATACTGCCAAGTCAATTTTATTTTAGGGTATCTCGGGTTGTAGCAGATTCCAGAAAGGCTTGGAAATTCATAAAAATGCTAACAGACACTAAATCGAAAAATCTGATTTTTGGGTGAAATCTGGAACAATCTTGGGTTAACTGGTCTCAAATACACCTAATAAGGCTATACTAACATTCAAAACCAACACTTGGCCAAATCTCACTCAATTTTCCTAAACTAGCACTAATCACAATATAAACACTAAATTTCAGCCTACTACCCATAACTTGCAAGATAGGAGTTGGGTTGCAAGATTATACCTCAAGAGGGTCCTAGGATGAAGGAGAAGGGAAGAAGGAGGAAATGGGGAAGTGAGTTGCTGTTGCTGTGCTCCTGTAGCAGCTGCCGATGTTGCTGTTTTTTTGTTGCTGTAGCTGTTGCTGGTTCTGTTTTGGGTTGCTGCTGCTGCTTGCAAAATCCTCTTTTTGTTGCTGTTGCAGCAGCTACAGCTGTGGCTGTTGCAGCAGCTACAGCTGTGGCTGTTTCTGTTGGGGTGTTGTTGGCTGAAGTTGTGGTTGTTTGTGGTGGAGTTGAAGTATAAGATGGTGTGGTGTTGTGTGAGAGTGAGAGATGTGAGAGATGAGAGTTGAAATATAGCAAAAAGTGTTGAAGTGAATGGTGTGACACAACCTAAGAGCCACCTCCCCCTCTCTCTTAATAAATGCACAACCATCATGGCTCTCTCCCCCTTAACACAAGTCAACCCCCATAAACAATTTAAATCTTAAAAACTAAAACCCCTTAATTAAGCTAATTAATCTAACCAAATGGGTTAGACCACCATGGTCATCTAAGCATGGTTCAACCCTAGGCTACCAAGAATCCAAAATATGAAACAAGTGTGACAAGTGTGGAACATGTGTTCATATCAGATTTTTGCATTTTTATACCGCCCAATTTTTATCATATTGCTTATCGGTAGGTACTCTTGAGCCGTGTTTGCTAGTCAATTGCAGGATACAGGTTCTCGGCTCTAAACGATGAAATTCATGGAAAAGCACGACAAAATCCGGGTTCCTTCCAACCACAGATAAAACACGGGTCTCCGCTCTCTATCCGTATATTGCCACACACCAGTTTGAGAGACAAAATGGCAAATCAATGTCATTTTCATGCACAAGGCTCAATGGCAACACAAAATCCAAGAAATCTACACGGAGCTCGAGGAAATCATGACAAAAAGATCCACATCAAATCACCTTTTGCTCAACAGAAATTCTGGAAAAATCGTGAAGAAAATCTGAGAAAAAACATGTACCAGAATAAAGGACACTGTAGACAGGGAAGCACCAAAAATCCCATGGCCCAATTCAACTATACGGCCGCGGAACCGCGGCCAATAGGGGGTATAGGCCGCGGTTCCGCGGCCATATAGGCGCCGCAGTTGGCCAAACTTCAGGGGTATATTTGTCTTTTCATGAAGGGTCAGAATGTTGCCCTGGATTTCCTTTTCCCTGCCTATAAATAGCCCAGAACCTTGTGAAGCCAAGGGTGCATAATCTTGTATTTAGAATTTTAGAATACATGTATTGTTCTTCTTCTTCCTCTCATATCTTCTCCATTAAAAACTTGTAGTGAGCTTTTGTGAGTGAAGAATGAATAATGGAGTTCTTGTTCTTACCATGCTTGTCTTTTTATTTTGTTAACTATTATTTCTTGTAATTTTTCATTTGCTAAATTAGTTGTTGTTATTTGTGTTTGTTTCTTTCTTGTTCTCTTTTCCTTTATCCTTAAACAACCATGATGCTTACGCTTGATCCTCGCCGAGATGAGGTCGCAAATAGCTAGTTGTAATCTTCTAACCTCTTTCTTTCTACCTTCCTCTTTTGTTTTATTTTCTTTTTGTTATGATGTGTGAGTAGTTTCCATACTTGTTAGGGTAGGATAAGGGAAGTTTGAGAGAAGGAAATCTCTCTCACTCTTTCCTTTCCCAACATCTTGATTCGAACTCCCATTAATTGAACCACAATCCGCTCCCTACGGCACCCTATCCTACATGATAGCGGTGATTCCGTAGTGAGACCGGTTGTGATTGAATTAACCGGAGGTTATGGCTAAGAGCCAAGAACGGACAGACAAGCACCAAAATGAAGAACTTATGCATTGGAAAGCCTAGCTTATACTCGCAAGTTCCATCCTAGTCGTGCTAATCCCCGTTGTTGCCGATTACCGTAACACCGATATTAAGAGTGGCAACGAAAGAAGTGAGCGACTCCTAACTCAAACTAACATAATCCTAACCCTAACAAGCTCTCTTTACATATCATTTTAACACTTAGTTAATCACAAACAAATCTGGACTTTTGGACTTAACTCGTTAAAGCACATAGAAAAAGATTCCCATCTCCCTGCGGACGACCCGTACTCAACCGGCTAGCTACAAGCGAAACCGTTTTGATTGCGGTAATTAACTAAACTTGAACACGCAGAATCCCTAACAATCAAATGGCGCCGTTGCCGGGGAGACGGTAGTTTATTTCTTTGTGTAATTTCGGGTTAATTTGTGAATATAAGCTAACCGAAAAACAAACAAAAAAATATACATTGTAAAAAAAAAACCATCTTGTTATTTTTGATTAGTTTTTGTGCAAGTGTGCAGGAACAAAAAGACGGTCGAGTTCAGTGCCAAAGACGTGGGAAGTTAGACCCACATCTCGCGGCTACACCGCAACAGATTCAAGACGGATAAAACGGTCTACTGAAAAATTCTGGAGCAGTTCCAGTGAGCAAATCAAGATTCAGAAAATCCAGACAAGCAGAGGACTCCCAGGCCAGCACACACAAGAAAATTGGAAGCTCAATCTCTCTGTTTGGCCGCGGAACCGCGGTCTAAGCTGGTGTTTGGCCACGGAACCGCGGCCATATAGTGCCTTCAAGGTGCCTAAATTTCTGGGTAAGTCTCTCTACTCTCCCCCACTCCTCTGAACTCTACTGAACTGTGTTTTCTGCAGCATTCTTTGCGCAAACTCTCTTCCCCCTTCCAATAAATTGTTCTTATGCAGGATTCTTTGCGCCGCGCTAAAAAAATAAAAATTGTTTGCAGTTGATTTGTTACTGCTTTGCATTTATTAATACGGACTTTAAGGGGCTTGAAACCAATTTAGATTGGGTGGGGATTTCATCACCCTTCCCAGGACCCCAGAAATCATAAAAAGCATATGCATTGACCATTGTTAATTAAAAAATACTAGACTCAGCCCTAAGGACTTGGCGCTCAATAGGACAGAGGACTTGTTACAGGCATCGGCCGTTTATCCTATCCTGACTTTGCGGTGTCTAGGCAAGTGTGTCGAAGGCAAGTGGTTACTTAATTAGGACCACTACTTACGTAGTGGGGAGCCTCCCACTTACCTGGCCGCAATTGGCGGAGAAGAGGCGGTTTGAGGTCCTGTTTCTAGCCCTTTGGAACAGTTAGGAGCTGTCTAGCTGACCTAGGTGACCCTAGATCTAGGTGTGATTGTGCATATCTTGTTTGTGATTGTTTGAAGCCGTAAGTCGGTACATATTTCTATAAATCTCTTTCTAAAAAAAGAGGAAAAAAAATCAAAAACTTTTATAAAAGCTTACCCTTTGTCGCCAAAATCCCATTTTTCACCCACCACCCATCGTATTTCTCCATTGACGTTTTCTTACCCTCACCTTCTCCGCTTTGACTATACTAAACTCGTTTAGTGTATGTCCGCTTGGACTCGGGACCCGCTTAGTCCGCGTTACGTAAGTCGCTACCGACTACGCGATCGACTCAGACGTCGAAACTCCGTCCACGCCTCTTTCACCCTTACCTTTGCCGGCCAACTCCAACGTTGACCGGAATTCTGTTCATACATCCTCACGTTCACCTTCACCAACCTCTTCTTCTGCGATGTCAGGATTTAATCCAAACATCCCTTTGACTCCCCCGGGATTGATTCGACCTCCTATGGATGCGAATAACCCACCACCACCGCCTGTCGTAACGCCACAGCGAATCGCGCTCCAGGATCGTTTCTATCCCACCCGTTCTGCACTTCCCACCTGTCTTTCTCTTCCACCGGCCAATGGGGATAATTTTGAAATTAAGCCCCATTTCATTAATATGCTTCCAAAATTTCATGGGCTTGAATCTGAAGATGCCTATATCTTCATCAACAAATTTCAAAACGTGTGTGCCATGATGAAAACCACCCAGCTGTCGGACGATGCTATACGGCTACGGGTCATTCCGTTCACTTTATGCGATCTTGCTGAAAAATGGCTGTATAGCACCGCTTCACACTCCATAACCAGTTGGGACGAGTTTGTTAAAGCGTTTCTCAAAAAATTCTATCCGAATCATAAAACCGCAAGGATCCATAACGAAATCAACCAATTCTCCCAGCTTCCTTCTGAACCCTTCTGGAAGTGCTTTGACCGGTATAAAGACCTTCTTGTTCAGTGTCCTCACCATGGTATCGAGAAATGGCAACTTTGCCAAACCTTATACGAGGGCCTGAACCCAGCAACCAAGCAGTTGTTGGAAACCATTTGTCAGGGCCACTTCCTATCGAAATCTGACGAAGAAGCGTGGCAATTCTTCGACGACCTTGCGGAGCAAACGCTACAATGGGAGAGCACCAGACCGACTTCTTCTTCTTCTACCTCCACTTCTACCGGTCAGTCTAGGGTAGGAATTCACCAACTCGATGTCTCTATTGCGATGAAAGCTGAAATGGCTGCAATAACGAGAAAGCTTGAAGCGATAAAGAGCAAATTTTCTTCTCCTGCTCCTGCCCCTGTTCTTCCCTTTCGTACCATTTGTGCTTGTTGTTCCGATCCTTCTCACTTAACCGAAGAGTGTCCTTACAATCCACCATCGCAAGGACAGGATCAGGTTAATGCTGCATTTCAGCAAAGACCGAGGAATGATCCATACTCTTCCACCTACAATCCCGGTTGGAGGAACCACCCCAATTTCGCCTGGAATCAGAATCAGCATCAATTCCAAGGCAACAATTTCCAAAGGCCCCCTCCGCCGCAACAACAAGCGCAACAACAAACTCAACATCAGTTTCAGCAGCCCTTCTAACCCCAACCTTTTCAAAATCAGACGAACAACTTTGCACCCAACAATTCTTTTCCCCAAAACAATTGTGTTCCGTCAAACAACGATAAGGTTTACTCGCTCGAACGAAGTCTGGAGGCGTTCGTTAAACAATCGACTCAGTCCTCCGCCAACATCCAGTCTTCCATTCAGTCCTTAGTGCAACACACTGCCGCTCACGGGCAAAGCATCAAGACCATCGAGGCCCAGATTGCACAGCTGAATGCGGCCTTAAGCGAGCGAGAGAAGGGGAAGCTCCCGTCCCAGCCACTCCCAAATCCCGGTCACCCACATAATGTACATGTTGCTCTTGAACAACAGAATCATAATGTGAGTGCCGTGACCACATTGAGATCGGGAAGGATGCTGCAAAACAACATTGGCACACGAATCGATGATGACACCCCGGCCGCTTCTTCTTCTTCTTCTTCTTCGTCTTCTGAGCCTATTCTCCATTCGTCAAAAGGCTCCTCTTCTTCTTTTCTGCTCTGAACGGACCCACTTCTCACTCCACGAAAACACCAGCTCTGGGATCCGTTCCAACTCCACAATCTCCTCCACAAGCATTAGACTCAACCAATTTTTAAAACGTCCCATTTCCAAACCGGTTGAGATCTAATAAACAAAATCCACAAATGGAGAAGATTCTGGAGTTATTTAAGCAGGTTAACATTAACATTCCTCTTTTAGATGCTGTCCAACAAGTCCCGTCCTACGCGAAAATCTTAAAGGACTTGTGCACAAAAAAGAGGAAGTCTTAGGTACCCAAGAAAGTTTTCTTGTCTAGTGCTATGAGTGATGCTCTTACCCAATCTTTACCACAAAAACGGAAGGACCCTGGCTGTCCTACGATTTCTATTACCATTGGGGATAAGAACATCAACCGCGCACTATTAGATCTTGGTGCCAGTGTTAACCTGCTTCTGTACTCAGTATACGAGCAATTAGGCGTAGGAGAGCTGAAACCCACACACTGTACTCTCCAAATGGCCGACCGATCGATCACCCATCCTAGGGGTGAGCTAGAGGATGTGTTAATCAAAGTCGGGGACTTCATATTCCCCGTTGACTTCATTGTATTAGACACACAGCCTGTAGCTAACCCCCGGAATCAAATTCTGGTGATACTCGGTCGCCCATTCCTTGCAACCTTAAATGCTGTGATCAATTGTCGCAATGGTTCGATGAACCTCTCTTTTGGAAACATGACAATTGAACTCAACATTTTTAGGTTGGGGAATCAGCCCTCCGAACCTAATGCTCATATACTGGACGTTTGCTCAATCCAGGAGATCACCCCAGAAGAGTGTGAATTCGAGGAGTTTCTGTTTGATCACGATAACCTTAACGCCACTAGTGCGTTCCTCCTCGAACCTGCTGCTGTTTCTGCGCCCGACAACGACTATGAGTGTTTCACATTCTCGAACGATCTTAGCCGCTCACAACCCGAGTTTGAATCCTTCGAATTTCCAGATGAGTTACCTGAACCATCCAACTCGGTCGCTTGCACTCGTTTTGAACCTTTGCTGGAATCTTTTGAGTTCGAGACCTTTGCACCAATCTTGCCTTCAATCGTTTCACCTCCAACGCTCGAACTCAAGCCTTTGCCGTCTCACCTTAAGTACACTTACTTAGGTGAGAACGAGACCCTCCCTGTCATCATCTCGGCTTCTCTAGCTCCAGAGCAAGAGAAAGCCCTTCTCGCGGTCTTGCACAGCAATAGGTAAGCTTTTGGCTGGTCCATGGCGGACATCAAGGAGATTAGTCCCCTGATCGTTGAACATCACATTCATCTGATGGATGATGCCAAACCAGCCAGGGATCCACAAAGACGTCTCAACCCTGTCATGAAAGAGGCTGTGAAAAAGGAGATCGTAAAATGTCTGGATAGTGGTATCATTTACCCTATCTCTGATAGCCAGTGGGTTAGCCCCATTCATGTTGTCCCCAAGAAGTCAGGCATCACGGTCATAACCAACGAGACGAACGAGTTAATCCCTACTCGCACCCAAACTGGGTGGCGAGTATACATTGATTACAGAAAACTCAACGCCGCAACGCGGAAGGACCACTTTTCGCTACCTTTCATTGACCAAATGCTTGAACGATTGGCCGGACACGAGTACTACTGCTTTCTTGATGGCTACTCTGGCTATAATCAAATTCCCATCGCCGAAAAAGACCAGGACAAGACCACATTCACTTGTCCTTTCGGCACGTTCGCATATCGTCGCATGCCCTTTGGGTTATGCAATGCGCCCGCTGCCTTCCAGCTGTGTATGATGGGAATCTTCTCAGACATGGAAAATTTCTGGAGATCTTCATGGACGATTTCTCCATCTTCGGCGATTCCTTCAACGAGTGTTTGCTGCATCTTGACGCTGTCCTTACCCGATGTAAGGACAAGAACCTTACTTTGAATTGGGAGAAGTGCCACTTCATGGTGCGCGAAGGTATTGTCTTAGGACATATCATCTCGCAAAATGGCATAGAGGTTGACAAAGCGAAGATTGAGGTCATTTCCAATCTCCCTCCTCCCAGATGCGTCCGAGACATCCGAGCCTTCCTTGGCCATGCCGGTTTCTATAGACGGTTAATCAAGGACTTTAGCAAGATTGTTAGGCCCTTGACTCTTTTACTGGCCAAGGACACGCCATTCGACTTCAACTCGAGCTGTGTGACTGCGTTCGAGTTACTAAAAAGCTCACTCACTTCTGCTCCTGTTCTTTCTTCACCTGACTGGACGCACCCATTTGAGATTATGTGCGATGCATCCGACTTTGCCATTGGTGCTGTCCTTGGACAACACATCAACAAGATGCCGCACGTAATCTATTATGCGAGCCGAACCCTGAACGACGCCCAACTCAATTATACAACAACTGAGAAGGAATTCTTGGCTGTTGTATTTGCTTTAGAAAAGTTCAGGCCCTACCTCATCGGCTCTCCAGTCATTGTCTACACAGACCATTCTGCTCTGCGCCATCTTTTTGCGAAGAAAGATGCAAAATCTCGGCTAATACGTTGGATCCTTTTGCTTCAAGAGTTTGACCTTGTCATTAAGGACAAACGAGGATGTGAAAACGTAGTTGCCGACCATCTCTCACGACTTCCTTCTTCGCCTTCGCTTCCAATTCCGATCAACGACGTTTTTCCGGATGAACAGCTCTTGACCGTATCTTACGAACCCTGGTTCGCAGATATTGTGAACTATTTGGCCACAGGGTTACTACCGACTGAATGGTCAAGTCAGGACAGACTTCGCTTCTTATCCCAAGTAAAACACTTTTACTGGGACGAACCCTATCTGTTCAAGTACTGTCCCGACCAGATTATTCGTCGGTGTGTCCCTGACGAGGAATTCAAGAGTGTGGTGTCATTTTGCCACGATCAAGCATGTGGCGGGCATTTTGGCCCCAGAAAGACAGCTGAGAAGATCTTGCAATGTGGTTTCTACTGGCCGCAACTCTTCAAAAACGCTCATGACTATTGCAAGACTTGCCCCCAGTGCCAACACATGGGCCGGATATCCCGGAGGAACGAGATGCCGCTCCAACCAATCTTGGTTGTAGAGATTTTTGACGTTTGAGGGATAGATTTCATGGGGCCGTTTTCCATCTCTTTCGGGAACTTGTACATCCTTCTCGCTGTTGATTACGTCTCTAAGTGGGTCGAGGCTGTGCTCAGCCGGACTAACGACAACAAGATTGTCGTTAGGTTTCTTAAAGAAAACATTTTCTCCCGGTTTGGGCACCCCCGAGCGATCATTAGCGACAATGGAACTCATTTCTGCAATAAGACTTTCGAGGCCTTGATGCGGAAATATTCCATTAATCATAAGCTATCTACGCCCTACCACCCCCAAACCTGTGGGTAGGCCGAAGTTTCAAATCGGCAAATCAAGCAGATACTGGAGAAGACGGTTTCCAAGAACCGTAAGGATTGGTCGCTGAAACTCACTGATGCCCTTTGGGCATTTCGAACCGCTTATAAGACCGATCTTGGCATGTCTCCCTATCGGCTTGTGTACGGAAAGGCTTGTCACCTACCTGTCGAAATTGAGCATCGCGTATTTTGGGCGATAAAGGAGCTGAATCTGTCTCTCGAAGATGCGGGCAGCCATCGGAAGCTGCAGTTGAACGAATTGAGCGAGCTTAGGGATGAGGCTTACGATAACGCGGTTGTCGTTAAGAACCGAACGAAGGTGTTTCACGATAAACACCTTTTGCGCAAAACTTTCGTACCTAGTCAACAGGTACTGCTTTACGACACCCGGCTACACTTCCATCCAGGAAAGCTCAGATCTCGCTGGAAAGGGCCATATTTTGTGCGGAATGTGTATCCGCATGGCGCTGTGGATTTGGAGAATCCAAAGGACGGTTCATTTTTCAAAGTGAACGTACACCGACTAAAACTGTACCTTAGCGCCGAACCAACAGAGGAGCTCCTGGTCTTACAGGAGCCGGTTTACCATGCATAATCTTCCTCTGCCTACCACCAAACTTCGGTTATCCAGCCAAGAACAGTGGACACTGTTCCAAATAAGTTTGGGGGTATGTATATACCATTTTGTATATATTTGTGGATATTCTTTTCCATTTTTGCTCCTTTTCTTTTCTTTAAAAACAAAACAAAAAAATGTGTATATTTAACCGACAATTTTGACCCTTCAAATGATCTCTTCATGCAATGACAGTGAGGTCACTGTCCAGTTTAAGTTTGGGAGTACGCTCGGTACGCATTTCTAACCTTCGCATTCATATGTATATTTTGCATCTGCATACTAAAATCCATAAAATCCATAAAAATCTGAAAATTTTCGAAAAACATAAAAACTTTTTTGTCAAGTTAGCTAGTGGGAGGACTCTGATTCAACATTTCGACGGTTTTGTTTGATAAAATAAGAATAACTAAATCTTATGTTTAGATTTTGAAAACCTGAAAGATAACTCTCCTTTGAAGTTAACTATAGCTGATATACGTCTTTACATCACACTACACGTGTCGTGAGTTTTGGAAATTAGATGACAAGTCTTTTATGTCTAAAAACTTTTAAATAGATAAATGATTTTCTGTGGATCAAATAGGTTTGTTCTGAAATAAGTAATATCAAGAATAGTTTATGAAGTAAAGTGAATATGAAGGAATGCTATTGATGCCTTAATTGGAACTAAGTCTGAAAAATAACCCATCTGGAACTTGATTGGAATGATTACACACCAAACCCACTAAACACGTCTTTTATCCAAAAAAATAATTGAACTGCCAGTTATATCTCCGTTCGTATTGAATCATCATGATTTTCACGCCAAACTGTCTTTTGTTTTTGGACCTAGGTAACTTGAGTAATTAAGTCCGCTGGGGTGTTTCTACACCTAATGCCCTAAAGCCAACTGGTTTGGGTGCATTGGCCCAAAGCTCGCTAAGAAGCCTAGAAAGTCCAGATTAAAACAAAGTCAAGCAAGTGTTCTCTCCGGGTTAAAATTCCTAACGGTTCTTTGTGTGAGAATAATCTTGATAAAAGACAGGCTTTTATAAAAAAATTTAGCGGAGATATAAAGGTTTTATTCTATGATAAAGACTATTGCACGTTCAAAGAGGTGTGTATGAAATGAAAACAAGAAAAAGGTGGAGTGAAAAATAAGACCTAGTTTCCTGTTAGGGAAGATAGAAATTCTGAAGTTGAAATTTTACTGGAAAACGAAACTTGAAAAATGCTTAACTCTTTATAAAACTTATGTGATCATTTTAAAATTTTTATCTGGGCTTTATTGTGTGATATGATGACTTTATTCGATCCTTCTGAAACTTAACGACACTATTTGTACTGCACGTAAAGACATATAAAATCTGTAGTTAAATAAGAAGTGAGGTGTGAAAAATAAGGGTTCGATAGTCTAGACTTAGGATAATAGAATTGTTATTTTCTGAAACAAAATATTAGGGTTTGAATCATAGTTATTTTGCAAAACTAGCTTGACCGGATTTTGTGGGTAGTATCCGCTGAAAACCCTCAGGAGACAACACTCCTCCTACTAGGGACACCTAGAGGTTTAACGGCTTGTTGCACATGCTCAGTGCAATCGTGTTCCCTGTGAAAGTGAGGTTAGGATTTTTTGTGAATAAATTGGCTTTGCTCAGGACGAGCAAATGATAAGTTTGGGGGTATTTGTTCATATCAGATTTTTGCATTTTTATACCGCCCAATTTTTATCATATTGCTTATCGGTAGGTACTCTTGAGCCGTGTTTGCTAGTCAATTGCAGGATACAGGTTCTCGGCTCTAAACGATGAAATTCATGGAAAAGCACGACAAAATCCGGGTTCCTGCCAACCACAGATAAAACACGGGTCTCCGCTCTCTATCCGTATATTGCCACACACCAGTTTGAGAGACAAAATGGCAAATCAATGTCATTTTCATGCACAAGACACAATGGCAACACAAAATCCAAGAAATCTACACGGAGCTCGAGGAAATCATGACAAAAAGATCCACATCAAATCACCTTTTGCTCAACAGAAATTCTGGAAAAATCGTGAAGAAAATCTGAGAAAAAACATGTACCAGAATAAAGGACACTGCAGACCAGGGAAGCACCAAAAATCCCATGCCCCAATTCAACTATACGGCCGCGGAACCGCGGCCAATAGGGGGTATAGGCCGCGGTTCCGCGGCCATATAGGCGCCGCAGTTGGCCAAACTTCAGGGGTATATTTGTCTTTTCATGAAGGGTCAAAATGTTGCCCTAGATTTCCTTTTCCCTGCCTATAAATAGCCCAGAACCTTGTGAAGCCAAGGGTGCATAATCTTGTATTTAGAATTTTAGAATACATGTATTGTTCTTCTTCCTCCTCTCATCTCTTCTCCATTAAAAACTTGTAGTGAGCTTTTGTGAGTGAAGAATGAATAAAGGAGTTCTTGTTCTTACCATGCTTGTCTTTTTATTTTGTTAACTATTATTTCTTGTAATTTTTCATTTGCTAAATTAGTTGTTGTTATTTGTGTTTGTTTCTTTCTTTTTCTCTTTTCCTTTATCCTTAAACAACCATGATGCTTACGCTTGATCCTCGCCGAGGTGAGGTCGCAAATAGCTAGTTGTAATTTTCTAACCTCTTTCTTTCTACCTTCCTCTTTTGTTTTATTTTCTTTTTGTTATGATGTGTGAGTAGTTTTCATACTTGTTAGGGTAGGATAAGGGAAATTTGAGAGAAGGAAATCTCTCTCACTCTTTCCTTTCCCAACATCTTGATTCGAACTCCCGTTAATTGAACCACAATCCGCTCCCTACGGCACCCTATCCTACATGATAGCGGTGATTCCGTAGTGAGACCGGTTATGGTTGAATTAACCGGAGGTTATGGCTAAGAGCAAAGAACGGACGGACAAGCACCAAAAGGAAGAACTTATGCGTTGGAAAGCCTAGCTTATACTCGCAAGTTCCATCCTAGTCGTGCTAATCTCCGTTGTTGCCGATTACCGTAATACCGATATTAAGAGTGGCAACGAAAGAAGTGAGCGACTCCTAACTCAAACTAACCTAATCCTAACCCTAACAAGCTCTCTTTACATATCATTTTAACACTTAGTTAATCACAAACAAATCTGGACTTGTGGACTTAACTCGTTAAAGCACATAGAAAAAGATTCCCATCTCCCTGCGGACGACCCGTACTCAACCGACTAGCTACAAGCAAAACCGTTTTGATTGCGGTAATTAACTAAACTTGAACATGCAAAATCCCTAACAATCAACATGTTATGTGCACATTTTTGCACAAAAAGCCAAAAATCCAATTAGCGATGCTTAACACTAAAATAGCATATACTTAACCATAAAATTTAAAAATGGCATATTTCCACAAAATAACCTATTTTAGAATTTCCATAATTTTTTTCCCATTTATCGGTATTTAATTATACCGCAATATTAAAATATTCATTTAAAAATTAATATTAAATTATGAAAATTCCTAAAAATAATATTTTATTTTTTTGAAATGTTACACAAGACCTTCAGGCCAAGCCTTTGAAGTCTTCGAAGAAAAAGAAGAAGACCAAGAAACCCGTGCAGCCCAACGACAATCGTACGGACCTGCAAAAATGCATCGACGCACTGGAGGAATACAACTAAAAAGCGCGGACCCCGGTCACATTCGAAGAGTTTCTCAACCACATACTTGAGAACAGAGATAGTGACATTGATGAGGGAAACGACTCGTTAGAAGAACCCGAGGATTATGTAGCAAGTTGCCACATGGTTTCTCATTCGTCGTTAAATAATGAAGAAACTCCCTCGGCGTCGGAAAGCAAAGCAGAGGAACTGGGGGCAGGACCGGCGCCAGAATCCCTGGAACTATCAGAAGACCTAATTGACAGGCTGCTGAACGAAGCCCTTCAAAAGAGCAAAGCTGACCGAGAACGTGAAACGGCCATATACGAAAAGGCCAAGCGTCGACGTCTGGATGAAGAAGCTACGGTAAGGATGAGTCGTAAAATACTCCACCCAAGCCAAAGCTATTAGTTGTATGTATGCCCTAGAGGCCATTATTGTACACGAGATGTATATTATAGTGGATGCTGGGACATATATAAGGAGGACTTTCTTGCTCGACATGATAGTATGCTATCTGGTTGCTCTTTATCTTAACATATATGCTTACTGTCTCTCTGTCACATGTTGATAAAACCCTTAGGATGTGTACTTGACTTCCAGGATTATGATGCAGATCATACTAGCGGGGCCTAGGTAGTCCATAAGTTCATCCTTCAATGTTCCTAGTCGAGGGAATATCGAGACGGGGCATCGATATTCCAGAGTAGACTAGCGTATATCTTCTCGACCCATGTGATGGGCGATGGATGATCCCATATCCATTGGTATTTGACATCAGAGATGGTATACGGGTGCTCAGTGGAGACTGGGTACACTGAACGGACTCGCCGAGAACTCCTAGATGGTATTATACCTCATGTCAGATAGCAGTTCTCTGGTGACACTGGTGCAGGTTAGTCTGCTGATCCGAGATCGTCATAGAGTCTTGTGTGGCTCCCACGATGCTTTGATTTCCATCCTACCATGACTCTATCGAGTCGTGCAAACAGGTGGTTTTTGGGTACAGTCCCGAGTCACATGGAGGCAATGAGCGATAGGAGGGGATTCGTTTCTCCCGGTATTGGGGGTTGATATTACGCTATGCTCGATTGGCCATAACTGAAATCCCTGGCCAGGGTAGATGTGATTTACTGGTAAGTGTTATCAGTAGTTTGACGCCCGTTATGGACCTTACATCGGCATGACTTATCAAGCTACTGTGATCTAACGTTTACCACCCCTAAGCAAGATATGCGACATATCAGACGAACAGACCGGACTGTACAGTAGTGTTATTGATTGGATTCGCAAGAGTGTGAGCAAGCTTGCTTGTTGATCTTCTGACCGCTCAATACCCGGGTGGCCATTACGTTTAGCAGACCGCTTGCGGCTTGTGGGTGACTGATATGATCACCACCTACTATCAGCGTATAGACGAGTCTTTAGAGTCCTACACAGAGGTTTCCTGGCTCAAGCGAAACGGAGTAAGAGCACATATGTGATATGTGCGGGACCGAGAACAATGCGAGTATGTGATACCGTATTCTATTCTCGCGATATGTATCATCGGTCGGTTATATGCGATATAGCCGGGTTATCGAATCAAGTGTTGATTCGATAAAATGATACACATGATATTAGTCAGTTATATAAGATATGACCGGATCATTAAATCAAGTGTTGATTTAGTGATTTAATGTATAATTATATATTTGATATATTACTTTATACATTAACTAATATTTAGCTCACTTGACCATTTCTTTTCTCACTTGTGCATGAATGATATATATGTGATATATATTATATCATGCTTGGTTATACATCAAACATGAGTGTATTAGAATTATACCATATTAAGATAATGGGGGTAATTAATTGTTAAGGATAAATGCAAAATCAAGTGGAGAATTACAAGGATTTGGAAGCTTAATGAAGCTTGTAGTTTTTTTTATTTTTTCCACCCATTTTTGTATTATCCTAGATATTTATTAACCCAACCATTCTCTTAACTCATGGTTTATTCTCTACAATGGTTTGTGATGACAAATACTCACCCATGGTTGATTTTCTAACCTCATTCTCATTTTCATTTTATTCATTCTCAATGTTCATCTTCTTCATAAGCTCAAAGCTCAAAAGCTTCCTAGGGTTTTGAGATATGAAGAATCCTAGTAAGAAAATAAAATCTGAAGTGAGCTCACTTCCTATTTCATCATCCTCTACTACTTGCCATTTAGTTTAGGGTGTTCTCTTCACAAAGTTCATGACCTTGTGAAGGGTTAGCTTGAGTTTGAGTCTCCTCGACGTAGATCATCTTCGGCCTCGAAGACTACGAGCAATCTTATTCATTTCTCCGAGAGAATCAATACTAGAGTTCAGTAAATAGATGATCGCAACGAAAAGACGTCAACACAGAGCTTTAGAAGTGAAGGACCGGTTCTACAAAGGTTGTATTCTTGATCACTTCTTTTGTAATGTTTGATTGCATGTTTCTTGTTACCCTAGTTTTCTAGTTGTATCCTTGGATGATTGCTTAGCACCCCCTTTAAAATATTGTTGTAGCATATGTGATGCTTGTAAACCCTAGGCTAGGTGCTGAGGAATCCTAACATGGTATCAGAGCCTAACTAGAAACTTAGACGATGCAAAAATAATATGAAACCGAAAGACTCCGCAAAATTACGATTTTAGAAACCTTAAAAATTGCTCTCTAGAAATTTTTTGAAAAGTAGTTTAAAAATTATTTTAGCAACTGCAAAGTGATGTACTGGAGATTATAAGAACACAGGTAGAATACGAAGGGGGGCTCGGATTTTAGCCGAGCACTAGGGCTCTTTTTCCGGTGTCGCCGGCCTTGTGTGCTCCTTCCCTCCTCGTATTGCACCAGTACTCTAGTCTTCATAGTTTGGAGTTTCTAGTATTGTTTGGGTAGTCCAGATTTTCATGTGATGATAATTGAGTTATGGACTTTTTACGGAGTATTTCGTATTCGTATTTTTTTAGCATCGTAATGGTAACCTAGGCTATATTTGACAGTTCGAACGAAATTCAAACATCACCCTATGACCTCCTCTGAAATTTCCAAGTGTTAGAATTTTTCTAAGTTAATTATATTCAATGTTCGTGCAAGTAACTCTATAGACCCTCTAGAAGAACAAAAACCTTAACTCGATTCTATGCCCTCAGAACCGCGGCTTGAACCCTAGGGTTTGCCATAGTTCCGCGGTGTCATAGGCGAGGCATTGGTTTGACCCTTCTACGGCTGGATCATAAGCACTGTGGCATGTTTTGGGTACTTTAACTTCGCTCAAGTGTTGAGCTCATTGGGAGATGAGGGTGTTGTTTGATTCGCTCGAAACGTTTAACATCGTCTAGTATATTGTGATACAATACTTGGAATCAACAACATTTGAGTTTTATAAGTCTAGCAATTTAGTCTCATTTGATTGGTTGCCATGGGATTTTGATGTGATCAAAAGTCCGTCGCAATCACTTTGTGTATTCGGATACTCGCCGGGTAACATTACTAGATAGCCACGCCCCATAACCCCGACCAAGTGACTGTAGGAGAACTCCGTTGCCAAAAAGCATCCGTCCGGGTGCTCACGGCCGCGGTGTTGCGCCTAAGTGCATTTCGTCGTCGGTATCGGGGGGTGCAGCCTTCTACTAAAGTTTCCGACGAGCATTCGATCGGGATGTCAGGAATTTTGTTGAATTGCCCGACTGTTTATTGGAAAGTGTTTTCAATATCGAGACTAAAATGCGGGGTTTATAATAGTTAGGCATGCGATGTCTAAGGAATTCATATGGTTAGGCATGTGATGTCTAAGGTGGTTGCGGATTTCAACTGTTGTAGTTTTTTCATTTTCTTTTCTGCGACCGTAAGTGTAATATGTGAGGTATCGCCGGTTTTGTTGCTATACCTCAACGACAATTGGGATACGCATATTTGCTTACGTTGATGACATGTGATATTATGTGTTGCTGGATATGATATATTGGATCGTCGTGTTTGAATAGCCGGGTTTTTTTATGTGAGATGAGGGTTTTTTCATTTTCATTCATGTAAAAACTTGTATGTAATATTCTTTTATTGGGGCACTTCCGGGTTGAGGAAGATATCACCATTGATGTATATTATTTACTTTTCCGCATTAGGATAGACCCAAGGAGGGGAGCACAAGTAACCGGGTTCTAGAGTCCAATGGGAGACCATCTCGAGGCGTCAAGTCCGGGTCTCCTCACTCTAGAATTGGTAGGGTTGCTTGCCGTTCTCGTAGGGGTCTAGGGATGTGGGTTGGCTATTCATCACAACCGTGGAATCCGTGTTTTATACAGGTTCAAAATAAAACACGGATATCCTAGTATATCCAATATTTCATATGTTTTCTGCTGCGATATCTGTGATGGGATCATTTGATATGATGAGATAGATACTGTATATAGTATATATGATATATTATATAGACATTACTTATGTTTTACACCCGCACTAGTCCTGCCCTGCTCTGCCGTTAGTTACTTAACCTAACGGTGCATGACGGGACATCGAGGCGAATGCGGATGGCATAAGCGTACGTTGTATTTATCTGTGATGTTTAGGTAACTTAAATGATGGGACATTCATTAATGAGATTAATGAAAGAAAATAAACCTAAAAGATGTTGTGGAATCGAATTTCAAAAATGAGGTAGCTCTAGTTGTTTCTTTGCATAGCGGTATTCCTTGCAGAATATCCAGCACCTTATTCGATAAGGAAAGAGCCGAGATCCCTTCACCGGGAGTGACCTCTTTAGCAATAACTGGCAAATGCTACATCCCTCGGATTTTCTTTTGATTGCTTTTCTAGTCCTTGCTTTGCATAGTGGTATTGTGAATATCCTGTACCTCATTCGACGAGGAAAGAGCCGAGATCCCTTCACCGGGAATGACCTCTTTAGCGAAACTAGCAAAAGCCTCAAAAACACTCCATTTAAAATCATTTGATTCTGCAACGAGATCAAGTTCAAAGCGTTAAAGGTTTTCTTACAAACCATCGGCAACCCTCCGTCATTTTAGTAAGTAGAGTACTTAGTATTCGTGCTGTGTTTGTTAATCTTAGTTAAGGCACATTGTACGGTAGCTAAGTGATGTGTTCCTACACAGCATATGATGTGATTAGTTAGGACAGTCATGTGACTTTGTTGACCTTAGCCAAGGGCCATATGGGTGGGTCTAATTAATCACGAAATGACGGGTAGAAATTGACTAGTGCTTATGATTTGTTGACCATAACCAAGGTCATAGGTGCTAGGGGTAAAAACCATTATCGGGAGTTTCAAGTGTTGAAATTTGCAATGAGATTTCATACCTTCTATATGATAGTTGGATCCTGATACCCACTGCGAGTAATTGTTACTCCTGGGAGAGTTTTGCACTTTACAATTAGCCGATCAAGTAGGTGTCTAGAAAGGTGTCAACGGGGTTACGCCCCTGGGAAAATGAGGTTTATTTTAATTAGGTCCGTGCGAAAGCACGGGGAACCTCCCTCAAAGTACCGGCACTGGCCTGGCTGAAAGATTGGCGAACTTGTAGGGTGTAATTAATCCCAGCTAGTCTTTCCTTTTAAGATTTGAAGGAAGATTTGATAAAAACAGTGGGAGCCATCCTGATTAGATAAAATGTATAACTAATCTAATCTTGCAAGAGCGCACGCATAGTGTTTTCTTCTCTCTCTCTCCAGGTAGCGACCATGTCACGCCTTAATCAAGATAATAATATGGATGTATTGACCGAACTCGCTTGTTATACTGAGCTGGGGAACGTTGGTCCCGCTCCAACTTATAATTGTTATAAGACCGAGCAGGAAATAGGGGGTTACCAGGATTCCCATGCCGCCCAAACGAATAAAGTGCATGATTGATGCATCTTCTTTGGGTGTGTTCATTACATAGAACTATTTCTCAGTATCCTCTACGTCCTGGGTATTTGATACCGGATCAGGATCCCAGATATGTAATCTGTTACATGGGCTACAGATAGGTAGAGAACTAAGAACGGATGATAAGTTTCAAGAGTTGAAAATGGTGCAATTGTTGCAGCCAAGGTGTTGGCAGCTATCACCCTGTATTACCAAATACATTGATTCTGAACGAATGCTATTAGATACCGAACTTGATATACAACATCATATCGGTCTCTTTATTTACTAAAGAAGGATATAATTTTGTATTATTGGATAATGTTTTGAACATTTCATATATTAAGAGCTGATCGATTCAGGCACGTTATCTAAAAGCATATACGTTCTAAATCAAACCACGGTTCTTAACGTACAGAACACACACGAGAGGAAGAGTTCAGAAATGGATGAATCCTTCTTGAGGCATTGTAGACAAGGTCATATCAATGTGACCCGACTAGCTATGTTACATTAAGATGCATATTCAAATCAGTTTGAATTTACATCTTGTGAAATGTGCCAGTCATGTCACAAAGATAAAATGACCATAGCTCTATTTACTGGAAACAGAGAAAGGGGTAGTAAACTCTTGGGACTGATACATAATGATGTATGTGATCCCCTATCAACACATACCAAGACTGGTTCTTTGTACTTCATTATATTCATTGATGATCTCTCAGGATTCGGACATGTGTTCCTGTTGAAACACAAGCCTGAACCTTTTGAGAAATTCAAAGAATATATGATTGAAGTAGAGAACCAATACATGTATAAGTATTATGTCCTTTGATGTGATCAGGGAGGAGAATACTTAGGCATAGAGATCCTGGACTATTCTAAAGGAGAATAAGATTCTCTCTCAGCATTACTCCTCCGTATACACCACAGCACAACGGTGTATCGGGACGGAGCAATCGCACCCTATTAGATATGGTGCGCTCTATGATGAGTACTACTGAGTTACCTGTTTCCTTTTGGTGGTTATGCACTTGTGAAGCTGCATACCTATTGAATAAGGATTCAATAGTTCCCGACGAAGCTCAGCCTCTCCGCCGATCTGGTAGGGTTCCTCATCCGCCTGAAAGATACTTTAGTTTCTCGATGACAGTGGGAGCGAGGATTGCATCATGAGATGATGACCTAACTGGTTTCGAGTAGGCCATCAAGAGTGGGGACTCTGTAAGAATGGATGGATGCTAAGTGATCTGAGATAGAATCTATATACACCAACAAAGTATGGACTTTGGTTGCTATTTCTGAAGGGTTAAATCCCCATCAAGAGCAAGTATATCTTGAGAAGATTACTAGATATAGATAGAAAAGTTGAGACTTTCAAAGCTAGACTTGTTGCAAAAGGTTCTCGTCATTAACCAGGATTGGATTATGATGAAACCTTTTCTCCAATAGCTATGCTTAAGTCCGTCCGGATCCTACTTGCCACTGCTGCATACCATGACTACGATATCTGGCGGTTGGGTGTCATGACTGTTTTTTTCTAAATATTGATTTAGAAGATAGCGTCTATAAGTACACAGCCAGAGGGCTTCGTAAACAGTGGGAGCAGCGAAAACGTGTGCAAGTTGCTTTACAGGTTAAAGCAGGCATCGGGGAGTTGGAACATCTATTTTGATGTGGTAGTCAAAGCGTTTGACTTCATCAAAATGGTAGATGAACCTTGTATATACAAAAAGGTAGTAGAGAGTAAGGTAGTCATCCTCGTATTGTACGTGGAAGACACACTCTTGATAGGAAAAGAGTTTCCTATGCTACGTATGATCAATCTCCTCTTATCACATTGATTCTCTATGTAGGATCTAGGTGATACCTCCTAAATCCTGGGTTTTGGATTTACGAGATAGATCTAAATGGATGTTAGGATTCTCACTAGGTGTAGTGAGATGGTATCAATCGATCCTGGGGAGAATCACTAGATAGCTTCCAGGGTGGTAAGGACGACTGAATGTCAGTCACAGACATTTCACCCTCAGTGGAGGGACGGTATGTTGGAAGAGTTCCAAGCCAGATACCGTGACAAACTAGACGATAAAGGCTGGTGACATCACTATCAAAGATGCTATCAAAGAGGGAAGTCTGGGTGTATATTTGTTCATGAGATGAACTAGGTTCCTTCCATTGTGTGACAATGGAGGTGTGGCTTTTGGCCTAGGAACCCCGGTCCCATCAGTGACCCAGACATATTCTAAGGCAGTATCACCTGATCATAGAGATGGTTGATCTCCAAGAGATCGAGGTTAGGAGAGTAGACTCAGATGTTAACACGGCGGATCCACTTGTTCATATTAGAATTTTGCATTATTATATTCCCCATTCTTAATCATATTGCAAATAAATAGGTGCTTTTGATCCATGTCTGCTAAATAGTTGCAGGTTACAGGTTCTCAGAACAATACAGCGAAATTCAGGAAAAGACGCTACAAATGTGAGACTACGACCAACAAATAGATGAATCTGCAAGATACCGCCTACAGTTTAAGGAACAAATGAAGATCAATGAACAGTTCGATTGCACAACGTATGAGGGCAACACAAGATTCAAGACTTCAACACGAAGCTAACGGGAAAAGTCCACAACATTCTGCACTGTGGAAATCTGGAAGAACAGAGAAGATATTCTGAGAAACAAAGTGAAGAAAACAGATGGAAAAAGCAACTTGAAGCATCACAGAAAAACAGAGCCCAAGAGCCCATCAAATGGCTGTGGATCCGCGGCCAAACAAGACATTCCGCCACGGATCCGCGGCCGTGCAATGCACGTGTCGGTGGATAAGTCGGTGTTTTGACTCGGTCTTTGAGGTTGTTTTGTAATTTCATGTATGGATCAGATGTAAACCCTAGGGTTTCTCCTATCTATAAATAGGAAAGTTGAGAGCCTAATTAGGTGTGCCTCTTTTGAGATGCCTCTTTTGAGATGCCTCTTTTTATTTTCTAGTTTAAAATTTGCATTCCATTGTAATCGTCAAGAGGTCATTAATAAAGGTATTTTTATTTTTGCGTTCTTTTTGTTATCTGAATTTAATTCGTGCAATTTTTTATCTGTCTTTTATTAGCTGCAAATTAGATAATCTTTTAAAATGAAAATTACAAAAATGAATTCTTTTGTCATCTTCCTAATGAGTGAGTAATTCCTCACTTGTTAGGGTTAGGAGAGGGAAGGTTTGAGAGAAGGAAATCTCTCTCACTGCTTTCTTTGCCCATATAATTTTTAATTAGGACTCTATTTAATTCAACCACACATCGCTCACTACGGCACCCTATCCTATGAGATAGCGGTGATTCCCTAGATAGACCGGTTGTGGTTGATTTACATAGAGGTTAGGGCTAAGAGTTAAGAAAGGACGGACAAGGACCAAAGGGAAGAAACTAAGTTTCTTCCTAGTCGTGCTAATCCCCTTTGTTGACTATTACCCTAACACCTAAATTCTTAACTAAGGCAAAGAAAGCAGTGGGTAGAATCCCTTTTCCGAACTAACCTAATCCTAACCCTAGCAAGCCTTTTTATCAATTTATTCTCATTCATAGATCTACAATAAAACCACCAATTTTTGGGGCTTAACTCGTTAGAATATAAAGAAAAAGAATTCATCTCCCTGTGGACCGACCCATACTCAACCGGCTAGCTACCAAGCGACACCGTCTTGATTGCGGTATATTCTATCCTTGTATGTATGCCCTAGAGGCCATTATTGTACATGATATGTATATTATAGTGGATGCTGGGACATATATAAGGAGGACTTTCTTGCTCTACATGATAGTACGCTATCTTGTTGCTCTTTATCTTAACATGTATGCTTACTGTCTCTCTGTCACATGTTGATAAAGCCCTTAGGATGTGTACTGGACTTCCAGGATTATGATGCAGATCATACTAGCGGGGCCTGGGTAGTCCATAAGTTCATCCTTCAATGTTCCTAGTCGAGTGAATATCGAGACGGGGCATCGATATTCCAGAGTAGACTAGCGTATATCTTCTCGACCCATATGATGGGCGATAGATGATCCCATATCCATTGGTGTTTGATATCAGAGATGGTATACGGGTGCTCAATGGAGACTGGGTACACTGAACGGACTCGCCGAGAACTCCTAGATGGTATTATACCTCACGTCAGATAGCAGTTCTCTGGTGACATTGGTGCAGGTTAGTCTGCTGACCCGAGATCGTCATAGAGTCTTGTGTGGCTCCCATGGTGCTTTGATTTCCACCCTACCACGGCTCTACCGAGTAGTGCAAACAGATGGTTTTTGGGTACAGTCCCGAGTCACATGGAGGCAATGAGCGATAGGAGGGGATTCGTCTCTCCCGGTATTAGGGGTTGATGTTGCGCTATGCTCGATTGGCCATAACTGAAACCTCTGGCCAGGGTAGATGTGATTTACTGGTAAGTGTTATCAGTAGTTTCACGTCCGTTATGGACCTTACATCGGCATGACTTATCAAGCTACTGGGGGTCTGACGTTTACCACCCCTAGGCAAGATATGGAACATATCAGACGAACAGACCGGACTATGCGGTAGTGTTACTGATTGGATTCGCAGGGGTGTGAGCAGGCTTGCTTGTTGATCTTCTGATCGCTCAATACCCGGGTGGCCGTTGCGTTTAGCAGACCGCTTGCGGCTTGTGGGTGACTGATATGATCACCACCTACTGCCGGCGTATTGACGAGTCTTTAGAGTCCTACACAGAGGTTTCCTGGCTCAAACGAAATGGAGTAGGAACACATATGTGATATGTGCAGGACCGAGAACAATGCGAGTCTGTGATACCGTATTCTATTCTCGCGATATGTATCATCGGTCGGTTATATGCGATATAGCCGGGTTATCGAATCAAGTATTGATTCGATAAAATGATACACATGATATTAGTCGGTTATATGAGATATGACCAGATCATTAAATCAAGTGTTGATTTAGTGATTTAATGTATAATTATATATTTGATATATTACTTTATACATTAACTAATATTTAGCTCACTTGATCATTTCTTTTCTCACTTGTGCATGAATGATATATATGTGATATATATTATATCATGCTTGGTTATACATCAAACATGGGTGTATTAGAATTATACCATATTTAAGATAATGGGGGTAATTAATTATTAAGGATAAATGCAAAATCAAGTAGAGAATGACAAGGATTTGGAAGCTTAATGAAGCTTGTAGTTTCCTTGACTTTTTCCACCCATTTTTGTATTATCCTAGATATTTATTAACCCAACCATTCTCTTAACTCATGGTTTATTCTCTACAATGGTTTGTGATGACAAATACTCACCCATGGTTGATTTTCTAACCTCATTCTCATTTTCATTTTATCCATTCTCAATGTTCATCTTCCTCATAAGCTCAAAGCTCAAAAGCTTTCTTGGGTTTTGAGATATGAAGAATCCTAGTGAGAAAATAAAATCTAAAGTGAGCTCACTTCCTATTTCATCATCCTCTACTACTTGCCATTTAGTTTAGGGTGTTCTCTTTACAAAGTTCATGACCTGGTGAAGGGTTAGCTTGAGTTTGAGTCTCCTCGACGTAGATCATCTTCGGTCTCGAAGACTACGAGCAATCTTGTTCATTTCTCCGAGAGAATCCATACTAGAGTTCGGGAAATAGATGATCGCAGTGAAGGGACGTCAACACGGAGCTTTAGAAGTGAAGGGCCGGGTCTACAAAGGTTGTATTCTTGATCACTTCTTTTGTAATGTTTGATTACATGTTTTTTGTTACCCTAGTTTTCTAGTTGTATCCTTGGATGATTGCTTAGCACCCCCCTTTAAAATATTGTTGTAGCATATGTGATGCTTGAAAATGCTAGGCTAGGTGCTGAGGAATCCCAACAAAAGCACGCCTGCTACAAACAAGGGCAGGATCAATGCGGAGAAGCAGTTCGCTAAAGCCCTGTCAATGGGAATGAAGCTGCCCCCTCTCATGGAAAACACTCCCGGGAGTACGTGCCTCGACGAAGCAGATGTGCATCTGAACTATTGCTTATACCATCGGAGGGTCACGCACCCCACCGAAGAGTGCAATGCGTTTAAGAAGTGGTGGCAAGGATACGTTACTCACTGGCAACACTTCAAGTGGATGAAGCGCAAAACCCGTCGACAACAAAGAAGTGTAACATATGAGCGTGAAGGAATGGCTGGCAGCTGTCACATGGTTGATGCTAGTTCAAAAAGAGGAAAATCTCAAGTTCTTACATTCAGGAGCGATTCTGAGGAAGAAATAACTCTTGTCACTCTCTTCAAAGAATCCACCTCTGGAAAAGAAGAATGGGAGAAAAACTGCGAGAATATTCAGGCCTACAAACAAAGGTTCGAGCAAAAGAGACAAGGAAAGAAAAAAGTCCCTGAGGAAATTGCCCTCGATGATAGAGTTGTCAAAGAGCTCGCAGCCAAAGATCCTCCTAAGAAAAACAAGGTGGATTATAATGTCCTGGAACATCTGAGGAAGATACCTTCACAACTGAGCATACTGGATGATCTCCTCCTGTTCAAAGAGGCACGAGATTCTCTGAACAAGGTATTACAAGAGCATGATCAGTTCCAAGCTTTCCTTGCAGAAGAAAAGATGAAAGACGAGCTGGCAGAGGTTCATACAGCCTACATCATATTCGGCGATGAAGATCTCCTCCTTGGAATGTGCGAGCACAACTATCCTTTATATGTCACCGGGTACTGCCACGACATTAAGATAGGAAAGATCCTGGTTGACAATGGGTCATCCATCAACCTTCTCAACGTGAAGGTGCTGAAGGAGATTTGCATGAACGTTCGGGACTTGGCCCGGGACAAAATTACCATCTCCGGCTTTGACTCGCGGTCATCATGGACGCTTGGGTCCGTATTGAAATTACGCTTTAGGATGCTCATCACCGACATCAAATTCCATGTCATTGACGCCAAGACCTGCTACAACGTCCTACTCGGCCGACCTTGGTTCCACGAGTACTACGTCATCCCTTCTACACAACACCAGTGTATGAAGTACTTCAAAGACGGCGTCGAATACACAGTTACTAGGGAGCTAAACCCATTTTCCGTAAATGAAGTCCGTAAATATGAAGACTCCAAGTACTTCCTACCAGAATTCGAAGACACGGAAATATGTCGTAAACCGGAGAACCAACAAAAAGCCGTCACCACTATCCCGGTCTTTGGGAGCGATACCGAGGAAGATGAAGAGATAGTCTACTCGGGGCAATCCCAAAGCAACAGGCCTGGACCATCTACCCCTATTTTGGCCCTCGGCAGTGACTCTGAGGACAAGGCCAACGCAGTGTTCTCCATCCTCCCGTCAATGCAGACCTTCACTAGAGCTGATCAGAGTTTAGAAATTACCATGGTTCCACGGTGGCATTACAAAGAACTCGATGCGCTTGATACATACAGCATACAAGAGTTATAGACTTTCTACGTCCCTCCTAGGCGAAGAGGTGAAAAGGCGATCCTCTTCTATCGATCTACGGAGACCAAAGTGGAGAAAGAAGTCTGGCATGGTGCCGAACTTGCGCTTGACAGGCTTCAGCCAATCCGTCTGCCCAGATATTACGTAGAGGGATTGAAAAAGCTTTTTAGATGCCAAGGCGTACCCTTCAAACAAACCGCTCGACAAGTCCAGTTCTATAAAAAGATTTGGGACATTCCCGGGACTCAGCGAAAGATGCCCAATGGGAAGATGGAGACGACTGGACTTGGATATGTTCGGTCCAAGAAACGGGATCGACTCCATGGCTTCCGTGTCATGAATAACTCTGGTGGAGAAGGGAATGCTTTTCCAGATAGTGCTGATATTGAACCAGAGCGAGATTCCTCTGTAAGAATGCCAAGTTCGTCATTTGAAGAACAAATTGACAAGCTAATGAGAGAAGCCGGTCAAAAGGTTCGGAATGACCACAGCCGCGAAATAGCCATTTACGAGAAAGCCAGGACGCAACGTCTCACTCAGCAGTCTACGGAAAGAGAAGACTACGATACCCTTCACGCTCAGCTCGATGTGCGCTCTCGTGGCAAGGAAAGAGCTTGACGCAAATGCAACAACAAGGTGAAAAATGGGAATGATGTTCGAAAGCAGCGAAGTGGATTTAAGAAGCCACGCGATCGAGAAAAGGTCAGCTGGAATCCATCGCTGATGAAGAAGATGGGTCGAGAATATTCTTTCCCCTAAGACAAGACAAGGAAAATATTCAACCTTGTCATTAAGCATCAAATGATGATACTCCCGGAGTCTCGGCACCCCGAACAAATAAACGAGGTCTATCACCCGGCTTATTGTTCCCACCACCGAGCAATAGGACATCCTCTTGAAGACTGCTTCACCTTCAAAGACTGGGTCGAAGACAAGTATCAGCAAGATAGGTTTTCTCTATCCGATAGTTGGAGGGTAAACCTACCATGAAAGCATGAGCCAAAAGCAACCTATATTGCGAGGGTAAGTCCAGATCAACATCGAGCTTGGAAATAAAATCGTACCTGCTACGTGATAACATTCTCAAAGGAGGGGAAGCACGAGAATATGGAAGACCTCTCTCAGTGCTTCGCAAATGAGAATGAGGACGAGATGATCTCAGAGTTTCCACCGGCGCCAAAAGAGCCGAAGGATGGGATACACACCATGGCAGACAATTAAAGAAAAATTGACTTAGGGATGGAAAACGATTCAAAGCCAACGTTCATCGGCGAGTTATTTTCTAAAAAATAGGTGACCACACTAAAGGACGTGCTTATGCAATATAAAGACTGCTTCGCATGGAACTATTCCGAGATGCCGGGACTATATCCAGAAATAACGGTACATAAACTGGCTATATCGCCGGACATTAAGCCGATCAAGCAAGCGCCAATGAAAATGCGGCTCGAACTTGAGATGAGTATCAATGCCGAAGTCAAGAAACTAATTGACTCTGGCTTCATCCAAGAAGTTCAATATTCTGACTGGATTGCCAACATTGTTCCAGTGATGAAGCAAAATGGAACAGTGCGCATCTACGTGGACTTTCGGGATCTCAACAAAGATGGTCCGAATGATTACTTCCCAGTACCTATTACTGAGCTGATGATCGATAATACGTCCACTCATGAGGTCTTCTCCTTCATGGATAGATCTTCAGGCTATAATCAAATAAAAATGCACCCCGAAGACTAAAAGCATATTGCCTTCCGGACTCCGCTGGGCATATTCTGCTATAAAGTGATGCCCTTCGGTCTGAAGAACGCTGGCACTACCTACCAGAGGGCCATGACGAAGATTTTCGATGACCTGATACATGAGATTGTCGAATGTTATATTGACGACCTTGTGGTGAAAAGAAAATCGTACGAGAAACACTGGGAGCATTTGAATATAGTATTCCAGCGTCTTTAGAAGTACAATCTGAAGATAAATCCTCTAAAATGTGCGTTTGGAGTTTCCTCAGGCAAATTCCTAGGATTCTTTATACGACACCGAGGCATCGAAACAGACATATCAAAGATCAAGGCGATTATGGAAATACCCGTGCCAAGAACTCTCAAACAACTGCGGTCTCTTCAAGGAAAGCTCGCGTATATCCGACGGTTCATACCTAACCTCTCCGGCAAATGCCGCCCCTACAACCATCTAATGAAGAAGGGGACCCCATTCGTTTGGGATCGTAAATGCCAAAGTGCGCTGGACGAAATCAAGAAATATCTGCAGAACCCGCCGGTACTAACTGCTCCAGTCAAAGGAAAGCCCCTCATCCTGTATACAACAGCCCTTGAAGATTGTTTAGGCGCACTATAGGCACAAGAGAATGACCAAGGGAAGGAGAGAGCTCTCTACTATTTGAGTCGAGTTCTTCTGGGGCAGAAAACAACTACTCCCCCATCGAAAAGCATTGCCTAGCATTGATCTTCGCGATAACGAAGATTCGACATTATGCATTGGCACATGAGGTCCATCTCATATCAAAGGTGGATCTTCTCAAATATTTGATGTCAAGAGCCATACTAATAGGAAGGCTTGCTAAATGGACTCTCCTCTTGATGGAGTTCTCGATAACGTATCGAACCCTCAAGGCAGTGAAAGGCCAGGCCATCGTCGACTTTCTCGCTGAGCATCCAATACCGGCCGACTCTCCCTTAAATTGCGAATTGCCAGACGAACACGCGTTCGACACAATCGAAGGGGAAAAGGAAGGAAATAATGCCCGATGGGAACTATACTTCGACGGTGCATCTTCTTTGAAGAAGCGAAAGCAAAGCACCCCCATAATCAAAGCTGGAGTGGGCCTTATCTTCGTGACTTCGCAAGGAGAGATAATGCGTTTCTCCCTTTCCTTAACAGAGTCGAGGACAAACAATGAGGCTGAGTACGAAGCTTTGATAGCAGGTCTTGAGATTGCTGTTGACTTGGGCATCGAAAACCTCCTCATATATGGAGACTCCCAGCTAGTCGTTAGCCAAGTAAATGGCAACTATCAGACGTGTAAACCAGAGTTGATAAAATATAGCGAAAGAGTGTAGCAACTGCTGACTCAAATTCCCTCTTACATCCTGGAAAGAATACCGCAGGCGGAATATAGCAAGGCGGATGCGTTAGCCAAGCTCGCTAAAGAACTGGCCGACGAAAACCTCGATGACATAAGGATCATTGTGCAAAGCCGCCAGTCTCGCGCCAGTAGAAATATCTCCGGAGTTGTCTGAAAGAAAGGAAGTGACTGAACAAGCAGTCTTCCAAATAGTGGACGAAGAAAAGGCTAAGGATTGGAGGGGAGTCTTCATAGACTACTTAAAATCCCATCGAACACCCAAAAACGCATCTTCAAGACATCAGCTCATGAAACGAGCTGTGTCTTTTGCCTTCGTCAATGATACTCTATATAAGAGATCGTTCGACAGTTTGTGGTTAAGGTGCCTGGGACCAGAAGAAGTATAAAAGGGTCGTCCAAGAAACGCACGGTGGACTCTGCGGTTCTCATCAAGCCGGACCAAAGATGAAGCTGAAGATCAAGAGAATGGGTTACTATTGGCCCATAATGATTCAGGACTGGCTCGAATATGCGAAGCAGTGTCACTCGTACCAAATTCATGTGGACTTCATCCACCAGCATCCAAATCCGCCACACCCAACGTTGGCTTGTTGGTCGTTCGAAATGTGGGGAACCGATATAGTCGGGCCCATCGAACCAGCATCATCCAAAGGACATCAGTTCATATTGGCAACAACCGATTACTTCTCTAAGTGGGCAGAGGCAATACCGCTAAGGGAAGTGAAGACGGAGAACATCCTCCATTTCTTCAGGACACATGTCATCTACTGGTTCGGTACTCCGCGACGGATAATCTTAGATAATGGGCCAGCCTACAGGAGTCGTAAGATCAGTCGCTTCGCACCGCAGCATAATATAGACTGGAGATACTCTTCAGTTTATAATCCCCGAGCTAACGGTCTAGCTGAGACTTTCAACAAAACCTTGACGAAGATCATAAAGAAAACGGTGTCCAGAAATAAAAAGGACTGGCACATGAGACTGCATGAAGCTCTCTGGGCTTATCGAACTACGTTCAAAACGGCCACGAATACAATGCTATACGCGTTGGTATTCGGCACGGAAGCGGTACTTCCCTTGGAAATAGAGCTACCCTCTCTACGAGTGGCAGTTCGATACGAGCTGACGGATGAGGAAAATGCCCATCTTCGGCTTGAGGAGCTCGATGCCCTCGATGAAACTCATCTCATGGAGCAGCAAAACCTGGAAGCTTACAAAGCAAGGACGACACGCTCATACGAAAGACTAACCAGGCCAAGAACATTCCGCCAAGACAAACTCGTGCTAGTCGTCAAAAGACCTATGATCCCCAACCGTGCAAAGCGGGAGAAATTCGAACCAAACTATGAGGGCCCGTATATCATAGACAAGGTCTACCAAGGTAGGGCCTACTTGCTTATGTATATGCATGGCGAAAGACCCTTCCGGCCAATAAACGGCCGATTCCTTAAGAAATACTACGATTGACAAATCATGACTCAGGTTAATGATAGATGACGACGCTCGTGTCCGCTCGCTATCTTCTTGAGTCAAAACTCTAAAGCAGTATCCAACATAATTTCTGCCTCCAAACACGGCTGCAAGGGACCGAGATGTCCCTAAACTAACAAAGGACCACTATGTCTTTAAACTGGCAATGGACCGAAATATCCCTAAACTAGTGCTCCGCCTCAAACATGACGCATCGCCCCAAATAAGGTGATATCTTTGCTTGGAATCTATGTTGCAATCAAAGCTCCAATGGCTGCAACCCAAGTAGTAAAAAAACGGTACGTCCATAAGCGAAATGGGCACAGATGAAAACCTGAAAGGGCCCCGTGAGTAAAAACAGCAGGGCTACTGACGAGCTTGTGAAAACCTGAAAGGGCGCAATCTCGCCAAAAAAAATGTACGTCCACAAGCGAAATAGACATGGATGAAAACCCAAAAGGGCGTCGTGAGTAAAAACAGCAGGGCTATCGGCGAGCTTGTGAAAACCTGAAAGGGCGCAATCTCGCCAAAAAAGTTACATTCACAAGCGAAATGGGCACAGATGAAAACCCGAAAGGGTGCCGTAAGTAAAAATAGCAGAGCTACCGGTGAGTTTGTGAAAACCCGAAAGGGCGCAATCTCATAAAATTTTCACTTACGAGATCCTCTCGATTCGTAAGGAGAACTCCCCCTATCAGACCCTCATAGCTCATAGGATTGAAAGTCTTAAGCTACAGGGACCCGGACCTATTCATAAGCCATCGTATTCCCCAAACTGCCCTACAGGCGGTCCAATATTAGCCCTTGTATACAATCCACGGGCACAAATAAACAATTTCCCCCACCAAGTTCCACCAATCACGAGGAATGTCCTCATATGGTGAACGACACTTGTAAGTCCTCGTGACTTATAAGGAGAAAATACTCTTATGAGATCCTTATGACTTATAAGAGAAAACACCACTTAGAAGTCCTCATGACTTCTAAGGAGAACATACACCTACGAGATCCTCATGACTCATAAGGAGAAATACCTTTACGAGACCCTTACGGCTCGTAAAGTCAAAAAGCCTTAGTCGACAGGATCCTAACCCTATTTGCTAAGCCACCTTTGTTCAAATAAACAAAGGCAAATGATGATTCTCCCCTGGTAATATCCCAATTATAGCGATACTGATTCCTAAATCGGTATCAAATTCCAAGTCCCTTCACAACAAATGATGATTCGCTCCTGGCAATATTCTAATCGCAGCAGTGCTGATGCCAAGATTGGTATCAGATCTGAAGTTCCATACTCGCAACAAAAATCAGCGAGCAAAAAATGCATATGAAATAGCCGAAATGATGGGGCAACTCGCAATAAAAATCAGCACGCAAAATATATGTATATAAAAACAGCCAAAATGTTTGGGCAACTCGCAATAAAAAGCAGCGAGTAAAAAGAAAACAAATAGCCGAAATGATTGGGCACCACGATAAAAAGCCGAAATGATTGGATAATCGCGACTTTCGCGATATAAAAAGCTGAAATGATAGAGTATCGCGGAAAGAAATAAAAAAACGATGAATGAAACTTTTGCCCTACAGGTGAGTCCACATCAACCCCTGTATACAATCCATGGGTATAAATGAAAAGGGAACTATATTTTCCCACCAGGCTCCGTCAAAGGGAGAGCAAAAACTTGACGGTTCGCAAGCAACCTAGAGACCACTTCGACATTTGTCCCGTTACAGCAGACGCAGTATCACCAACGGCATTTCTTCTCACTCCAGCAGGAAGCAGACGCGACGTCAACAAGCAACCCCAGGGTCAAAACAAAACAGAGCCATTGAAAAGTCCCTAGTTCCAAGTCTCGACAGTTCACAGATAGCCTAAAGATCAACAACGGCGTTTCTTCTCATTCCAATAGGATGCAGACGCGACGTCAACAAAGTGGAGCCATGGCAAAATCCCTAGTTCCAAATCTCGACGGTTCACAGACGGCCTAGAGATCAACAACGGCATTTCTTCTCACTCCAACAGGATGCAGACAAGACGTCAACAAAGAGGAGCCATGGCAAAGTCCCTAATTCCAAATCTCGACGGTTCACAGAAAGCCTAAAGATCAACAACGGCGTTTCTTCTCACTCCAACAGGATGCAGACGCGACGTCGACAAAACGGAGCCATGGCAAAGTCCCTAGTTCCAAATCTCGACGGTTCATAGACAGCCTAGAGATCACTAATAGCGTTTCTTCTCTCTCCAGCAGGATACATACACGACGTCAACAAGTGACCCTAGGGTCAAAACAAAACGGAGCCATGGCAAATTCCCTAGTTCTAAGTCGAGACGGTTCACAAACAACCTAAAGATCACCTCGACATTCGCCTCGCTGCAGTAGACACAGTGTCGACAGAGGAAGCAAAGGCCAAATTCCTAGCTTCAGGGTCTTGATGGCAACTCAAATAAAACCTTAAAGTCTATCGGAGATCATCCCACACCAGTGCGGAATGACTATGACTCATCGGGGCTCCCAAACTGAGCCTAACCTCAAGTAAAAAGCGACAAGGCAAAATTCCTACCACTTGCTCTTTCGACGGTAATATGAACTAAGGAGATTACTTGAAGATATCTTGTCCAGCCCCCGAAGGGATCAGAGACACGACAGTCGCGGGGCTACTTGAACAGCAGCGTAAAGTCTGCATATCGAGGAATGCATCAGCCAACGCGACGGTACGACGGAAAAAAACCCTAGTACCACATACTCTAACGGACCTCTGTCGTAAAGAGCAGGGGTTAACTGTGACGTTAGGACATGTTTGCCTATAAGCCCAAAGGAGGTAAACTATACAAACTCCAAAATGAGTTCATAAACTAGAGATTCCGAGATGAGTGAATAAACTACAAGCTCCAAAATGAGCTCATAAATTAGAGACTCTGGGATGAGTGAATAAACTACAAACTTCGTAATGGGTATATAAACTACTTTATACCAAGTCAAGACAGCAGAAGAAAGAAAAAAGCTAGTATGAAATGAAATATGTCTTTTATTCATGAATCAAAATGAATACAAGATACTCTTATTAATGAATGAATACAAAAAAAGAGGAAATACAGCGGCAAAAATGTTTGAAGTCGGCGGACGATTCAACAGGCCAGCCAGTTCGTCGTTCTTCCGCTGGACTTCGGCTTCAAGCTCCACCAGTGCTGCAAGGCGAGTCCCTGCCTGGATCTGTTGATTTTGGTATGAAGCAAACCGACTCTCAAGCTCCTTCTCGACAACCTTATAGGCTTCAACCATCTCGCGGGTAAAAATAACGGCTTTGTCAATAGCCAACACCTCTGTAATGGCTTCTTGAAGTACCCGCCAAATTTCGTACGCACGGGTGGTCTTGGCAGTAGGCTGAGCCTGAAGTTCCCCCAAAGCATTTAAAGCCAACTCCCTCTCTGAAAACTTTCGGTTGAGCCTCTTCTCGCATGACTGAAGATTGGTTGCACACTGTTTGATCCATCCTCGGAGGCTCGCTTTTATAGTTAAGATGTTAGAGGGAAGGCATATGCACTGGAGCCCGTGTAGGCAGGCCTCCACTCGGCGACATTACTCAACCCAAATACGCACTAATGCTTCATAATGATAGGTGGCGAGAACTGACAAGAAAGCGTTGGCTTCAGCAGCAAATTCTTCGGCCGTGACAGAGGTACCAGCGCGAAGGTCTTCAATGAGAGCCACCAGGGTGTAAATGCTTTTTTTAGCCATCCTTTCATATGCATGTCAGGCATAAAGGTCTAGTGGCATGGGGATCCGAGAATCTAGTGGGGTCAGGGCTGGCAAAGCTGTGAAGATCAGGTGCGGTCAGTTGGGTTTCCAAACATGGAGTAAACAAAACGATTCTCGAAATAAAGCGTCACTTACCCATAATCATGAAAGATGGGTTTGAAAGATCCCCAGGTCCGTCTAGAATCTCGACTTCGTCGTCAACCTCTAGAACTGTGATTTAAAATAAAGGGCATATCAGCATCATCATGAAAATATAAAACTAGAAGGGCAAAGCATACCAACCTTGGCCTGAGGAAATAACTATGCTTTATGGGGGTATTGCTTGTAGGGCAACCATATCGAGCAAGCGCTGGAAGGTTTTTCTCTGAGAGAGATCCATGATGGAAGCCGCCAATTCCCGCAATTCTGAAGGAAAGAAAGAGTCAGATGACAGAAGGGTCATTAAACAAAATGTATAGGTACATGAGATTACCTTCAATGCTTCGCCCGCCCTGAGCTGGAGGGATGGAAACCTCAGCGGTCTCCTCCACACCTTCAGGTGCATCACTGGAGATATTTGTAAAACCTATGGTCGGCATGGTAGTCTCCAATAGAGGGACAAAAGCCGCCGCTGAAGGCTCCAAGGCAGGGATAACGGCCTCAGCAATCTCCTCTACACTCTCCGGTACGTCGCTGGGGATGTCCATGGGATCTATGGCCGATGACGTAAGCTCTGCTAAAGGAGTAAACATGGAAGAGACAACAGTCTGTAGGGTTCCTAGGCACTCTCAAGAGGTCTCACAAGGCATCAACCATGCCAATTTCAAAAAATCTAGGTGCCGAGAGACCCGACTACGGATCGTTGGCTAGATATTTAGGCGAAACAATAAACTAGTTAACAACTTAACAATAAGGAAACGGAAATACAACCTTTGTAGATCCGGTGCTCCACCTCCACGGCTCCGCAACGAAGTCCCCTCGCTGTCCTAGTGAATTCCCGGGCTCTAGCGTCGGCTTCGTCGGAGAAATGGCGAGCTAGGTCGTCGATGTCCATGCCGAAGATGATCTACGTCGAGGCATCGCTAGATCAAGCTCCACCTTCACCAAGCCATGAAACTTGTGAAGGAAACACACTCTACTACTTGGCAAGAGGTAGAGGATGAAGAAATAGGAAGTGGGTAGACTTTAGAATTGGATTTCTCACTCATTTCCATCAATCACTATTGATGGAGCTTGCTTTCTTCAAGTGAAGAAAGGAAGAAGAAGAAGAATTATGTTATGATAAGTTAATTAAAAAAGAAAAGAATAATCAATCCTTATCATAACATGACCATAGTTAAGTGTAGAGAACTAATCATGGTTCAATGCAATGGTTAGGGTTAAGCTAAAAACAAAATGGTCATCAAGTCAAAGCATTCATGAAGCTTCATGAATGTACAAAAGAAATGCCACCATTTTATCATTTCATTTCCTTTTTCCAATAAGAAAAAGATTAATAAATAAATGAATAAAATGAATAAGCAAATAGTAAACCCTAACCATTCCATTAACCAAGGTTTAATTCTATACACTTAATTAAAAAGACATGTATCATCAAACATGATACAAGCATGTGCACAAAATCATATCGCATATGCAATGCGCACACCCGAGCGAGAAAATCCATTTAAAGTGAACCGATACTAGTTAATGCAAAGTAATATATCAAATATATAATTATGCATTAAATCATTAAATCAACACTTGATTTAACGATCCGGTCATATCGCATATAACCGACTAGTATCATTAGTAACAACTTATCGAATCAACACTTGATCCGATAACCCGGCTATATCGCATATAACCGATCAATGTCACATCGCGAGAATCGAATACAGTATCACATACTGGTATTATTCTCGGTCCCGCACATATCTCATATGCGCTCCTATTTCGTTTTGCTTGAGCCAGGAAACCTCTGTGTAGGACTCTAAAGACTCGTCAATACGCCGGCAGCAGGTGATGATCATATCAAGCACCCACAAGCCGCAAGCGGTCTGCTAAACGTAACGGCCACCCGGGTATTGAGCGATCAGAAGATCGACGAGCAAGCCCGCTCATAATCCTGTGAATCCAACCAGTAACACTACCGTACAGTCCGGTCTGATCGTCTGATATGTCGTATATCTCGCCTAGGGATGGTAAACGTCAGACCCCAATAGCTCGATAAGTCGTGTCGATATGAGGTCTATAACAATTCGAGAAACTACTGATAACACTTACCAGTAAATCTCAGCAACCCTGGCCAGGGATTTCCTGTTATAGCCAATCGAACACAAAGCAACATCAACCCCCTATACCAGGAGAGACGAATCCCCTCCTATCGCTCATTGCCTCCATGTGATTCGGGACTGTACCCAAAAACCACCGTTTTGCACGCCCTCTTGGACGTGGTAAGATGGAAATCAAAGCACAGTGGGAACCACACAAGACTTTATGACGATCTCGGGTCAACAGACTACTCTGTACCAGTGTCACCAGAGAACTGCCATCTGACGTCAGGTATAATACCATCTGGGAGTTCTCGGCGAGTCCGTCCAGTGTACCCAGTCTCTACTGAGCACCCGTATATCATCTCTGATGTCAAACACCAATGGATATGGGATCATCCATCGCCCATCTATATGGGTCGAGAAGGTATACGCTAGTCTACTCTGGTATATCGATGCCCCGTCTCGATATACCCACGACTAGGGACTTTGAAGGATGTACTTATGAACTACCATGTCCCCACTAGTATGATCCGCATCATAGTCCAGGTAGTCAAATCCATATCCTAAGGGCTTTACCAACATATAACAGAGAGACAATCAGTATACACGTTAAGGTAAAGAGCAACCAGATAGCATACTATCATGTCGAGCAAGAAAGTCCTCCCTATATATGTCCCAGCATCCACTACAATATACATCCAATGTACAGTAATGGCCTCTAGGGCATACATATAACTAACAATCTCCCACTTGCACTAGGGCCATCTGTAGCAGTGGTTGTAGTATCTCATACTCAACCATCCCATAAAAATCTCTCCCTGGGAACAGGCCTTTGTGAGTGGATCCGCTGTGTTGTCCTCTGAGTCTACTCTCCTTACCTCGATCGCTTAGAAATCAACCATCTCCATGATCAGGTGATACTGCCTTAGAATATGTCTGGATCACTGATGGGACCGGCGTTCCTTTTCATAAGCCACAACTCCATTGTCACACAATGGGAGGAACATAGTTCATCTCATGAACCAATATACACCCAAACAGCCTCTTTGGTAGCATCTTAAGTAGCGATGTATCCTGCCTTTATCGTCTAGTATGTCACGGTATCTAGCTTGGAACTCTTCCAACATACCGTCCATTTACTGTGGGTAAAGACAATGCCTGCGACTGAAATTCAGTCGTCTTTATCACTCTGGAACACTTCCAGTGATTCTTCCCAGGATCAATTGATACCATCTCACTATAATTAGTGAGTATCCTAACATCTATTTAGATCTATCTCATAGATCCAAAAACTAGGATTTAGGAGGTATCACTTTGATCCTATATGGAGAATTATGGTGATAAGCGGAGATTGACCGAGCGTAGCATAGGAAACTCCTTCCCCATCAAAAGTATGTCATCCACGTACTCTACGAGGATCGCCACCATACTCCCTACTACCTTTTTGTTTATACAAGGTTCATCTACCATTTTGATGATGTCAAACTCTTTGATTAATCCATCAAAACAGATGTTCCAACTCCGCGATGCCTGCTTTAATCCTATAAAGCATCTTGCACACGTTTCCGCTGCTCCCACTGTCTACGAAGCCCTCTGGCTGTGTACTTATAGACACACTCTTCTAAATCATCATTTAGAAAAGCAGTCAAGACACCCAACCGTCAGATATCGTAGTCATGGTATGTAGTCGTGGCAAGTAGTATCTGGATGGACTTAAGCATAGATATTGGAAAAGGTTTCATCATTATCCACGCCTGGTCGATGACGAAAACCTTTAACAAGTCTAGCTTTGAAAGTCTCAACTTTTCCATATACACCAAGTAATCTTCTCAAGATATACTTGCTCCTGATGGGGATTTAACCCTTCAGATATAGCAACTAAAGTCCATACTTTGTTGGTGTATAAGGATTCCATCTCAGATCGCTAAACATCCAGCCATTCTTACAGAGTCATACTCCTGATGGCCAGCTCGCAACTAGTTGGGTCATCATCTCATGATGCAATCCTCGCTCCCACTGTCATAGAGAAACCGAAGTATCTCTCAGGTGGGTGAGGAACCCTACTAGATCGGCGGAGAGGCTGAGGTTCGTTGGTATCTACTGAATCCTTTGGTTCTATCAAATCATCTGCTGTAGTTTGTATAGCTGGAACATTTCCAGTTCTACATAACAGACCTTGCCTCGAGCTTGTCCGGATTTTGCTTTTAGACATAGGCCGGACAACCCCAAATCTTAACTAGCTTAAGACATGGGCTCTTCCCTTTCCATATCATATATGAAATGGTAGGCAACTGATTTGATTGGAACCCTTTTCAATAGGTATGCAGCTTCTCAAGTGCATAACTCCCTTAAAGGAAATAGGTAACTCAGTATTACTCATCATAGAGCACACTTTATCATATAGTGTGTGATTGCTCCGCCCCGATATACCATCGTGCTATGGTGTATACAGAGGAGTAATGCTGAGAGAGAATCTCATTCTCCTTTAGAATAGTCCAGGAATTCCGTGCTCAAGTATTCTCCTCCTTGATCTCATCATAGGACATAATACTTATACCCGTATTTTGGTTCTCTACTTCTTGCACATATTCTGTGAATATCTCAAAAGGTTCAGACTCATGTTTCAACAGGAACATATGACTGAATCTTGAGAGATTATCAGAGAATATAATGAAGTACAAAGAACCAATCCTGGCATGTGTAGACAGGAGACCTTCCATACATCATCATGTATCAGTCCCAAGAGTTCATTAACTCTTTCTCTGTTTCCAATAAACAGAGCTATGGTCATCTTATCTTTGTGACATGACTGGCGAGTTTCACAAGATGTAAATTCAAACTGATTTAAATATGCATCTTTATGTAACTCTAGCCAGTCGGGTCTCATTGACCTGACCTAGTCTGCAATACCTCAAGAAGGATTCGTTCATTTCTGAACTCTTCCTCTTGTGTGTGTTCCATATACTAAAACTGTAGTTTGATTTAGAACATCAACGCTTTTAGATAACGTGCCTGAACCGATCAACTTTTGATATAGGAAATGTTCAAAACATTATCCAACAATACAAAATTTTACCGTTTCTTTACTAATAAAGAGACAGATATGATTTTGTATATCAGGTTCGGTATCTAATAACATTCGTTCAGAATCAATGTATTGGTAATACAGGGTGACAGTGACCAACAGACTTGGCTGCAACTCTTGCCCCGTTTTCTGCCTCATGAAACTTATCACCCGTTCTCAGTTCTCTACCTTTCTGTAGCCCTATGTAACATATTACATATCTGGGATCCTGATCTGGTATCACATACCCAGGACGTAAAGGATACTGAGAAACAGTTCTCTGTAATGAACACACCCGAAGATGATGCATCAGCATGCACTCTCTTCGTTTGGGCGGCACGGGAATTCTGGTAATCCCCAATTTCCTGCTCTGTCTTATAACATTTATAAGTTGGAGCGGGACCAACGTTCCCCAGCTCAGTATAACAAGCGGGTTCGGTCAATATTCCGTATTATTATCTTGATTAAGGCATGATATGGTCGCTACCAGGAGAGAGAGAGAAGAAAACACTCAGCGTGCGCTCTTTCAAGAATAGATTGGTTATTATTTTATCTAATCAGGATGGCTCCCACTGCTTTTTATCAAATCTTCCTTCAAACCCTAAAAGGAAAGACTAGCCGGGATTAATTACACACTACAAGTTCGCCAATCTTTCAGCCAGGCCAGTGTCGGTACTTTGAGGGAGGTCCCCCGTGCTTTCGCACGAACCTAATTACAGTAAACCTCGTTTTCCCAGAGGCGTAACCCCGTTGACACCTTTCTAGACACCTACTTGATCGGCTAATTGTAATGTATAAAACTCTCCTAGGAGTAACTCTTACTCGCAGCGGGTATCGGGATCCAACTATCTCATAGAAGGTATGCAATCTCATTGCAAATTTCAACACTTGAAATTCCCGATAATATTTTGCCCCAAGCGATCTACGACCTTGACTGAGTCAACAAATCATAGACCACAAGTAAAGTTCAACCCGTCATTTCTCGATTGAATTAAACCCACCCGCACGACCCTTGACTGAGTCAACAAGGCCGCACGACTATCCTAATCCAATCGCATCATATGCTTTGCAGATAAACAATAATCAGCTACCGCACACTACGCCTTGACTGAGTCAACAAACGCAGCACGAATACTAATTATTACCTATCTGAAATGACGGAGGGCTACGACAGGTTTTTAAGAAAACCTTTTGCGTAATGAACTTTATATCGTTGTAGGATCGAATGAATTTTGAAATGGTGTGTTTTTGAGGCTTTTCTAGTTTTGCTAAAGGAGTCACTCCCGGTGAAGGGATCGTCAGTCCTTTCCTCGTCGAATGAGGTGCGGGATATATCATATATATCACTGTGCAAAGCAAAAACTCTTAAAAGCAATCAAAAGACAAACCGAGTGTGTAGCATCTGCCAGTTATTGCTAAAGGAGTCACTCCCGGTGAAGGGATCTCGGTCCTTTCCTCATCGAATAAGGTGCAGGATATATCACATATACCGCTATGCAAAGCAAGAACTGTAGCTACCTGTTTTATTTTGAAATTCGATTCTACAACATCTTAGGTTTCTTTTATTTCATTAATCACATTAATGAAGTCCCATCATTTAAGTACCTAACATCACAGATAAATACGACGTACACTTATGCCATCCGCATTCGCCTCGATGTCCCCTCGTGCACCGTTAGGTTAGGTAACTAACGGCAGAGCGGGGCAGGGCTAGCACGGGTGTAAAACTTAAGTAACGTCTATATAATATATCATATATATACTATATAAAGTATCTATCACAGAACATCACATGATCACATCACAGATATCGCAGCAGAAGAATATCATATGAAATATTGGATATACTAGGACGCCCGTGTTTTCAATACGAGCCAGTATAAAACACGGATTCCACGGTCGTGATGAATAGCCAAACCCACACCCCTAGACCCCTACAAGAGCGGCAAGCAACCCTACCAATTCTGGAGTTAGGAGACCCGTACCCGACTCCTCGAGTTGGTCTCCCACTGGACTCCAGAACCCGGTTACTTGTGCCCTCCTCCTTGGTTCTATCCTAGTGCGGAAAAGTAAATAATATACAAAGGGTGACAACTTCCGCAACCTGGAAGTGCCCCAATAAAAGAATATTACATACAAGTTTTTACATGAATGATAATGAAAAACACTCATCTCACATAAAAAAAAAACCCCGGCTATTCAAACACGACGATCCAATATAACATATCCAGCAACACATAACATCACATGTCATCAACGTAAGTAAATATGCGCATCCCAATTGTCGTTGACATATAGCAACGAAACCGGCGATATCACATATTACACTTACGGTCACAGAAAAGAAAGTGTAAAACTACAACAGTTAGAATCCGCAACCTCCTCAGACATCGCATGCCTGACCAAATGAATTCCCTAGACATCGCATGCCTAACAATTATAAACCCCGCATTTTAGTCTCTATATCGAAAACTCTTTTCAATATCAAGTCGGGCAATTCAACAAGATTCCCGAAATACTGATCGAATGCTCGTCGCAAACTTTAGTAGGCGGCCGCACCCCCGATGCCGCCGACGAAGTGCACCAAGGCGGAACACCGCTACCGCGAGCACCCAAACGGATGCTTTCGGCGACGGGGTTCTCCTACAGTCACTTGGTCGGAGCTATGGAGTGAGGCTGTCTATTAAGTTTACCCGGCGAGTATCCGCGTACGCTACGTGATTGCGACGGACTTTTGATCACATCAAAATTCCGTGGCAACCGATCAAGTGAGACTAAACTGCTATGTTTATAACATTCATTCAGTTATCATATAACTTTTGTGAATTCCAATTATTGTATCACATTCCAGATAAACAGAAAATGTTAAACTTTTCGATCGAACAATCGAATACCCAAGTTTTCCCGATACAGCTCAACACATGAAATAAGTCTAACAACATTCCGTTCGTGCCTCAGTACCAACGGTCCAGCCGTAGAAGGGTCAATCCAACGCCTCACATGTGGCACGCCGTACTGCCCCAAACCCGAAGGTTCAAAGGGCAGTTCAAGACGGTCACATAATCGAGTTAAGGTTTGTTGTCTTCTAGAGGGTCCATCGCGTTACTTGCACTACTTAGAACGTCGTTAAACTACGGAAAAATCCAACACTTGGAAATTTCCCGACAGGGGAAAAATTGGGTATTTATATCCGGTCGAACTTTTTAACATATTCAAAAATTATCCGGAAAGCCAAATAGACAAAGTCTGATAAACCCGATCGAATCATCGAAGCTTCAAAACATCCCAGATTATTCAACTCTTGAATAAATATTAAAATTACCCAGAGAACTCATCACTGTAAAATAGGAATTACTGTGCAAAAGTCAACGCAAGAGGAGACCATAAGGCCGCGGAACCGCCGCGCATGCCAAGTACGTGCCGCGGTTCCGCGGTGGTTTAATTGAATTAGGCCCCCGTATTTCACAGTAATTCATATAAAACCCTGCTTAATTTTCTGCATATTTTTAATGTGGAAAAATGCACTGTTTTGAAAAAAGGACAGAGAGCATGGGAAAAATGAGGTTTCAGGTTCGATCGGGATTCAAACGTTGTCTAGACTTCGCCTAAGGCTCTAGCTAGGCTCTGATACCACTGTAGGGTTCCTAGGCACTCTCAAGAGGTCTCACAAGGCATCAACCATGCCAATTTCAAAAAATCCAGGTGCCGAGAGACCCGACTACGGATCGTTGGCTAGATATTTAGGCGAAACAATAAACTAGTTAACAACTTAACAATAAGGAAACGGAAATACAACCTTTGTAGATCCGGTGCTCCACCTCACGGCTCCGCAACGAAGTCCCCTCGCTGTCCTAGTGAATTCCCGGGCTCTAGCGTCGGCTTCGTCGGAGAAATGGCGAGCTAGGTCGTCGATGTCCATGCCGAAGATGATCTACGTCGAGGCATTGCTAGATCAAGCTCCACCTTCACCAAGCCATGAAACTTGTGAAGGAAACACACTCTACTACTTGGCAAGAGGTAGAGGATGAAGAAATAGGAAGTGGGTAGACTTTAGAATTGGATTTCTCACTCATTTCCATCAATCACCATTGATGGAGCTTGCTTTCTTCAAGTGAAGAAAGGAAGAAGAAGAAGAATTATGTTATGATAAGTTAATTAAAAAAGAAAAGAATAATCAATCCTTATCATAACATGACCATAGTTAAGTGTAGAGAACTAATCATGGTTCAATGCAATGGTTAGGGTTAAGCTAAAAACAAAATGGTCATCAAGTCAAAGCATTCATGAAGCTTCATGAATGTACAAAAGAAATGCCACCATTTTATCATTTCATTTCCTTTTTCCAATAAGAAAAAGATTAATAAATAAATGAATAAAATGAATAAGCAAATAGTAAACCCTAACCATTCCATTAACCAAGGTTTAATTCTATACACTTAATTAAAAAGGCATGTATCATCAAACATGATACAAGCATGTGCACAAAATCATATCGCATATGCAATGCGCACACCCGAGCGAGAAAATCCATTTAAAGTGAACCGATACTAGTTAATGCAAAGTAATATATCAAATATATAATTATGCATTAAATCATTAAATCAACACTTGATTTAACGATCCGGTCATATCGCATATAACCGACTAGTATCATTAGTAACAACTTATCGAATCAACACTTGATCCGATAACCCGGCTATATCGCATATAACCGATCAATGTCACATCGCGAGAATCGAATACAGTATCACATACTGGTATTATTCTCGGTCCCGCACATATCTCATATGCGCTCCTATTTCGTTTTGCTTGAGCCAGGAAACCTCTGTGTAGGACTCTAAAGACTCGTCAATACGCCGGCAGCAGGTGATGATCATATCAAGCACCCACAAGCCGCAAGCGGTCTGCTAAACGTAACGGCCACCCGGGTATTGAGCGATCATAAGATCGACGAGCAAGCCCGCTCATAATCCTGTGAATCCAACCAGTAACACTACCGTACAGTCCGGTCTGATCGTCTGATATGTCGCATATCTCGCCTAGGGGTGGTAAACGTCAGACCCCAATAGCTCGATAAGTCGTGTCGATATGAGGTCTATAAAAATTCGAGAAACTACTGGTAACACTTACCAGTAAATCTCAGCAACCCTAGCCAGGGATTTCCTGTTATAGCCAATCGAACACAGCGCAACATCAACCCCCTATACCGGGAGAGACAAATCCCCTCCTATCGCTCATTGCCTCCATGTGATTCGGGACTGTACCCAAAAACCACCGTTTTGCACGCCCTCTTGGACGTGGTAAGATGGAAATCAAAGCACAGTGGGAACCACACAAGACTTTATGACGATCTCGGATCAACAGACTACTCTGTACCAGTGTCACCAGAGAACTGCCATCTGACGTCAGGTATAATACCATCTGGGAGTTCTCGGCGAGTCCGTCCAGTGTACCCAGTCTCTACTGAGCACCCGTATATCATCTCTGATGTCAAACACCAATGGATATGGGATCATCCATCGCCCATCTATATGGGTCGAGAAGGTATACGCTAGTCTACTCTGGTATATCGATGCCCCGTCTCGATATACCCACGACTAGGGACTTTGAAGGATGTACTTATGGACTACCATGTCCCCACTAGTATGATCCGCACCATAGTCCAGGTAGTCAAGTCCACATCCTAAGGGCTTTACCAACATGTAACAGAGAGACAATCAGTATACACGTTAAGGCAAAGAGCAACCAGATAGCATACTATCATGTCGAGCAAGAAAGTCCTCCCTATATATGTCCCAGCATCCACTACAATATACATCCAATGTACAGTAATGGCCTCTAGGGCATACATATAACTAACACAGTCACCACCGGAAGCTCCACAGTAACGGTAGCAGCTTCAGTAATCTCCTCTACACTCGCCGGTGCGTCATTAGAGATATTCATGGAATCCGTAGCCATGACCTGATCCGGACTCGAACCCGCTTCCGCTGCAGAAGTCCCTACAAAGATCGCAAAAAAAATAAAAATAAGAAGACATAAAAGTAATACAAATTACTTGCTAAAAAGAAGGATGCAAAAAATACGCATACCAATACGCCAGGGAGCCTGAAGTATGGCTTTTTCGAGCCGTTGTTCTTTTCTCAATAAATACGCTCACCGGGCTTCAAGCGCTAATGAATGACTACCTGTCTTTAGTGCAAGCTCGTCCTCGGAAGCATCTGTGATGGGCTGGTTAAGGGCCCATTCTTCTTCTGTTAATAGAGAACCCGTGTGCACCCTCCGTAATGATGGTTCGACGTCGTAGAATGCAACGGGGGGTAAGCTTTTTTCGGAGCGCACACATTCTCAATCTCATCTTGAGAGCGCCTTAAAGCCTCAGCCAACTGCGCGGCCTCCTCGGCAGATGAACCAGGAAAGAGAAGTCCATCGTCCAGCTCTTGCACAGATAACGGCTCGTCCTAAATGAATGGCTTGGATTCAAACAGAGTGTCGAGAAGGCCGGCGACCGATTTCTTTCTCCTCTTGGAGCTTGTGCTGACGCTAACGGAGGAGCACTTCCTCCCCCCGGGTGCTCTGGCGCGACGCTGCCCTACTTCACCTTCGATATCGCCCTTTGGTGAAACCGCCGCTGGTGACACTACCACTGGTGCTTCATTAGTGTAACGTTTTAGAAACCGTTTAAGTGAATTTTCCGTTATTAGGTAAAATAAACTCGTAAAAACCTAGAAGTGATCATTTTTGTGTATAGACTTTCTGCACCTAGTTTAACTAGGAAATTGCTAGTTTGCGGTTTTTAGTTGTCACTTGAAAATTTTAGTTCACTTTAATATTTTTTCTTAATTAAAATATTATTATAAGCTTTTAATTATGCACTTAATTAGTGGTAATTACAATTTGGATTGGGTTAATTATGCTAAAGTGAATCCATGCTAACTTAATCACAAGATTAAGCATTAAACCATTTTTGAAAATATCCTAGAAAATATCTAGATATTTTGGTGAATTAAAAGAAAACTTTAATTAGAAAAGAAAAGGTTTAAGAGGTGTCATGATGGGAGAGGCTTTAATTGAGCATTAATTGTGAACTTAGCTAGAAATTTCCACACAATTTCCACACCTCATCTCTTTTTACCTCTTGGCCGAGCCCCCCTGCTGCCCTCTCTCTCTCTTCTCACCCCATTTTCACTTCTAAAAGCTCAAATAAGTCATCAAAAATTATCAAATAATCCCACAGACTCAAATACAAATCCATACCCATTATTCTTTAGCCTAAATCTTGCATGGATCTTCATGAAAGTTAGCATTTTGGAGGCTATTTTGATGATCTTGTTGCAAATTTGTGATTCAAGTGGAGGTATAAAATCCTAACCCTAAGCTTTAGTTGTTGTTTAAATACTTTAAACTAGCTTATTAGATGTTTATGTATGGCTTTAATTTGCATGTTTAGAAATTCAAGAAAAGATTATGAAGATCAAGTTAGGGTTTTGATTATTGTAATAGTTAAGTGAGTTGTTTAGACAAGGAAAACTTAACCTAATTATGAGATTGTTATTTATTATTTTCCTAATTGTCTAATTAAGCTTAATAGCAAACTAACTTTTACTAAATCTTATATGGGTGAGATTTAAATTGTAGTAAAGATTTGTGTGGTTTAATCAAGCTTTTAGGTGATGATTGTGATCACTAGATTTGGTTAAACTACTAGATTTGAGCTAAAATGATTAAAAGTGCTTACTAGGTTTTCGGATAATTTAGGCATGGGTTTCTATTGACGTTGCGATATTATATATATTAGATTCCATGATATATCTTGTGTTGTGAATGCGCGATCGGTATGATCAGGGTCTAGGCTTGGTGATTATTTCGTTTTGCGTTCTTAGCTAGGGTTGTGCCGATATCGTACGCATTTTGTGCACTAAGTGCACAGTGTGTATATCCTGTGGACGTTATCCTTGTGTTTCATTGTCTTTGTGTCGGCGCAGGATATTTAGTCTTATGTGTTGTGTTTGTGAAATTTAGGATCGCGAGCAGAGACTTCGGACGCTGCGAAGAAAGGGAAGCAGGTGATCGGATTTACTTAGCTCGAGGTCATCGGTGAGTAGATTTAACATCTACAGGGGAATCGCCCGCATGGCGTTCTGCGTCTGGGCTAGATTATATGACATGATTATTAGTTATAAGTATATGGACATTGATTGTGCATGTGTACCTTTGTTGCATATCTTATTTTCCTATTGCATATGGACATAATATTAATGAGACACAACACCATTATTGACGGTTCATGCTACACGAGCACTAATTGTATGTTACACACACACCGTCGATAATTTACATGACACGCACAATCCATATACATATGTGATATCGTATTGCTTAGGGACATTGAGACATGATCCTTATTTCCATTATGTATAAGAAAAATAGCATACACATATACCTTGCTGTACATACATGCTTACACCTATACATTGTGATATTGTATCAGTTAGGGACATAGAGACATGGATTCTGATTTCCACTGTGCATATGAAATATAGCATACCTGTATACCAACATGCTCACACATATGCCTTGCTATGCCTACATGCTTACACATATATACCTATATAGTATTGCATCATTATTGATAGGTATATACACAGACCTTGCTATAGCTACATGTACATCATGCATACATACTTACTTGTACACCCACATACCTTGCTATAGCTACATGTACATCATATATACATGCTTACATGTAGATACACCTATCTTGCTATAGTTACATGTACACCTCATATGATGTTGCATTTGACTTTGGAGAAATTGGAAACCGCATGATATATTTAATAACTTGATGCATTTAAATAGCGGTTTTTCTTTTATATGCTCATATTACTGTTTCATGTTGCATATATTATATTTCATAGATTTCGCATTGTGATTTGGATTTCACATGATGTTTTCTGGATTTGAGGACCGTGGTACTTCATGAAATTATGTATTGTTTGAAAAACCCGGTTTCTCTTGATATGATATTTCGATGCGTCCACCATGAGATTTCTCGGTTCTGAGACTTGTGTTAGATACCCCATGCGAGGAGTGGACGAGGCCGTGTGCGGGTACATGGTGGGGCCCGGAGGTACCCCGGGGCAAGAAGATCGCAGATGATGGCGATGAGTCCGAGGCAGGGGTATTACCTTACCGGTTACAGTATTTGGACTCGGCGGATATCTGGAGGATACCGATCGGAGTTATGAGACGTATGGATACGTGGATCACGAGTGTCGGAGCTAGACACTCAGATTCTGTGAGACGTACGACACGTGGATATGAGGGCCGGTCCTGGTGACGGCGCCTGAGAGATGAGTATTTACGTGTCGATGCTGGACACTAGTTTTCATGATGTTTTCGGGTGTCGATATTGGACACTCAGGTTCCATGAGACTTACAGGATGAGGGCCGATCTGAGGATGCGGTGCTTTTGGTATTGGGATTTAGATTGTCTTAATGGATACTGGTCCTGGCACGATGAGGATTCCGTGAGGATGACATGTTTTATCCCATACTCAGCATTTATTTGATATGCATTGCTTCATGTATTAGTAGTACCTGATAGAGTACCTTTCATAACTGTTGCATATACATATTGCCATATTATACTATCAGCTTGGATGTGATAGATTATCGCAGTACGTGCATACCTGCAATTACCTGCATATGTTATTTACTATTCACGAGTTGGCAACTCACCCCCGTTGTGCCCCAGTGTTTTGCAGGTGTCCCTAAGAGTGGTAACGGCAGGGCTTCTTCTTATCGTATCATCTTTCGCAGCGGATACCGCTATGGCTGACTGTGTGCAGTTTTGTTACAGGTGGGTGTAAGTGCACGGCAGCGCCCCGGCCGTCTGAACGAGGCCAAAATGCGGAAACGATACTTTCTTTTAACTTTTAAAACTGGCGCTACCGCATACTAAAAACCCGGATCGGGCCATTAACCTAATCCTAGCAAACTAGAGAAGGGGTAGAGAGATATACCGAGCGATCCGTGTCCTTCGGTCTTCTCGTCGTCATCCCGATCTCCCTGCGGAATCTCCGGTCTTCATCTCCTCGTCGGAAGGGCACCACATCGCCGGGTTCTTTTACGGGCTCCCACCTCTGGACCGAGGCAACTCGGGCATGAAGTTGGCGAGTCGACGTGTCCAAGAATACTGTAGATGAAGTGGAGGATGGTTTGTCTCTCGCGGGTATGAAGTTGCCATGTATTGAGTGGAGAAGGAGGTGCAAGCTTTTTGTGGAGCTATATGAATTTGTGCAAGCCAAAAGATATGAGAACACCACACTAAATTTTTGGACAGCCCCATCTAGGGAATGGCCGGCCAAACTCAAAGAAGAGGAGTGAGTGAGTGTCATGCAAGAAAGAATGATGAGTGATGATAAGAAAAATCATGATCACAAAAAAGTCTCCTTCTCATCAACCATCTCATCACAAAGTCAAGTAATGATGAACATAGAAGTCAAATGATGGTTGAACCATCATGAAGAAACAATATACAAAGACCACCCTCCACAATGCTAATTTGCACATTTGCAAATAAGCCCTCCTCCACCAATTTTCAGCCAAGGAAAGAAACAATGGAAAATGGCCGAAACATAATGCATACTGACAACTTCAGAAAACTGATCCCGTAATAAATTACAGGAAAACCCCGCGACTGTATATACATACCCGTATTTGTATTGCGACCGAATACAAATGCAATGAGACAAAATCTACACTGTACAATACTAGGATCCGGCTTAAGCCAAAGCCTGCTAGTATTATCCGTCCGATCATGATCCGTGCAATACCGCACGTATATGATCGAACCCTGCCATATCTCCATACGGCCTCTACAGCGTTTCGCCCGAAACTTGAGAAACGGTCTGTGGGGGACTCTAAAGACTCGTCAATCCCTTGGCTGTGGATTTAACCACTAGCACGTTAGAGGTATTAGCCATACGTAACGGGCTACCAGGTATTGACCAAAAGGGACGTCGATGAGCGAACTCATCCTGACACCCTACTGAGCCTGTCAGTGACAATATCGGTATAGTCCGGTCCGTTCGTCTATGAGCATCGCATGGCGGGCCTAGGGGGTTGGTAAAAGTCAGACCCCCAAAAGCGGTACAAGTCGTGTCGGAGTGTAGCCCAGAACACCCTGAGATACTACTGGAATACCTACCAGTAAATCTCCTGCCTTGGCCAAGGACTTCGTATAATGGCTCTCCTAGACACGGTGCGACCTCACCCCCAATACCGGGAGAGACGAACCCCTGCAGATCCGCTCACTGCCTCTATGTGGCTTGGGACTGTACCCAACTAAAACCTGTTTGCATGTCTCCTTTGAGCGTGGTAGGGTAGTAATCAAAGTACAGTGGGAACTCACACGAGACAAATGACGATCTCAGGTCGATGAACTAACCTATACACATGTCATCAGGGAACTGCTATCTGACGTCTGGTATAAGACCAACTAGCATGTTCCCGGCGAGTCCTGTCCGGTGTACTCATAACCCAATGAGCACCTGTATACATCTTAGGTGAACCAACTGACACCAGTGGCTTGTGAGACCGGCCACCGCCCCTCGTCGGGGTCTCGACTGTATACACTAGTCTACTCTGGAGTATCGATGCCCTGTCTCGAAACTCCCACGACTAGGGACCTTTTAAGGATGTGCTTATAGACCCCAGCTCCCACGTATATGATCGCCATCATACTGCTGGTCATCAAGCAAGAATCCTAAGGGCTCTATCAACGTGTAATAGTAACCTGTAAGGTCACCTGAAGCAGTACACGATGATAAAGGTAAACAAGATAGCATACTATCATCTTGAGTAAGACTGTCCTACCGGCATAGGTCCTCCATCAATCATTGCAATCACGTGCCTGTTATCCAATAATTGACTCTGAGGGCACTATCTCCAGCAATCTCCTACTTGCACTCAAGGCTAATTATTGCGATGTCGCATACTCACAGCCCGTGTGATACCGAACACCCAACTCCTCTGCTAATCAGCCTCACAAAACCAGTTTGTGAAACTAATGTGTTCGAGGAATAGCCTCAGTGAGTAGATCCGCCTTGATGTTTCTTTCTATGTCTCTCTTTATCTTAAGTTCGCGGAGAAAGCCATCTCCCGAAATGAGCAATACCTGTCTTAGAATATGTCTAGATATCTGATGGGACCTAGCTCATAAATGAACTCCAAATCCAAACTTCTTAGATTGTATCGTCAACTGAACTTAATCAGTATCCTGCGTCATGCCTCCCTCAGTATCCCCTTGGACCACCTATCCAAAATACTGCCTCTCGTCAGAAGGAAAACTATAACTCTGACAACCTCTCTGTCATCCATGTCACCTTGGAAGCCTGGAATGATAACTGTCTCCTAAAAGAGGTTGTTGTTATCATATCCCTAGAACATCCACTTATGTTCTAAAACTGCTTCCGTTCGTTTCTCCAGAACTGGATCAATATCAACATATTGCATCTACTGCAAAAAACAACATCTGGTGTGGTGCTTGACATCTCATGATTGACTCAATTGCCTAAGCAAGTGATCTGCCAATCATGCACATCCCTCTCCACTTTAGTCTGTAAGACACCTTTAGAGAGGGTGACTCTATCACGTGCAGGTACACTACCGTGCCTGGAGTCGTCCATTCTAAAACACTTTCAGAATGCTGTCTAAGTACCCTGATAGGGAAACTACCCAAATCTAGATCTAAAACCATAGATCCAGTAACCAGAATGTCTTGATATTATATCCAAGTCCCATGTGGAGAAACAACTGTGTGACAACCAAAGTATAACCGATCGTAGTATAGGAACATCACTTCCTACTCTGTGTATGTCATCCAAATACCAGGACATCACACCCTACTACCTTCTTAATAGATCCATCCCCTATTCTGATGATGTCAAACCTATGACTGTCATATCAGAAATAGATGATCTATCTCCACTACATCTGCTTTAGTCTATAAATAGACATAAGCCACTTGTCCACCAATGCTTCCGCTGCTCCCACTGACTACGACAACCCTCTGGTAGAGTCATATACACGTACACTTCTAAAGCTAGTTTAGAACGACGCTATACTCATCCTCCTGCCGGGTCTCGCAGCCTGGAACAACAGCAATGGAAAGTCTGGGTAAACAAGAACCTCCCTGTCACCGTCCTTGAGGCTACCGGAGTACCTCTCGGGTGCCTGAGGTTACCCACTGTATCTGCGGAGTGGCCAATGGAATGTCAAACCAAATTGAATCTTTAGCTTCTTATTAAATTTTCAGTAACCGTCTGCGGTTCTGGAATCACTTCCAGTTCTACCATACTCCCACTACTGTTTTCTGAAAAAATCCATTTTTGTTAAAACTGTGGCGAGTCAAGAACAATATCATTATTGATCTTCCGGATGGTAGAAAGTCAACCCTCGTCATAGCCTAGGTCAACCCACAAACAGCCATTACAGAAACGTGCCTTGAGTTATCCAGAGTCTGGTTTTAAGCATAAGCCGGACAACTCCCCGTACCTTAACATCGTTAAGATATGAACTGTTCTATATCCAATATAGAACCAGAGGCACTGATTTAATCGAACCAGATTCAAATCATGCAGCTGTCTCCAGTGCATGTCAACTAAATGGAAAGAGGCCGATCAGCGTTACTCAACTTAGGAATGCTTCCAATTATGAGTAACCCAAAAGAGAAGCAAGTTCTCTTAATCATTACTATCAACTGAATACCATACACAAGTATCTACATCTTCGATCACCTTGAAGAATCCCGATACTTGCAACATCTAGTTCTCTACTTTATCCACATACCTATAACTTCTCAAAACTTGGACCCTGTGTTTCTACGAAATACCTGTCTAAAAACTAGAGAAGTCATAAGTAAACAGAATCTAGTACGAGTACCAACCCCTCTGTCCTAATGGACACTGGACAACATACAATACTCTGTATAAATCCCTTGAGTCTAATGACTCGTTCCCTGTGTGACGTAGGTTGAAAACTGTACTTATGGTTAAGAAGAATTACACCGCTGTTTAATGCTCCTTACCTAACCATCCACTGATATAGGTAAATGTCATGGACATAATTTCAAAAAGGTATATCTCACTCTATAAAAATAGACGTACAGATATATCAATTTGAAATTGGTGCATAACAGCGGATATTCAAAACCAAATATTTGCCGTCGGGCAAACTACCCAGGTGATTTCCTCAAATATCACCAATTACAACGAATTCCGATATAATGAGGATGATCACCCAATTCCTAATAACTTACTCCCACTCATCATCTGTAAAACCATACAGATGTGAGAATCATACCTGGTAAATACATACCCTGAAGCAAGGACCAATTGGGAAATCAGTTTTCCTTTTAACAGTACACAGTGAAACTGAAACATTGAAATGTTTCGTAGGGGTATCCGGGTATTCCTAGTAATGCCTTTTCCATTATCCAGATTCACAACTGTAACCGTATATTTCTTTGCCATCTCTCCAAATCCCTTCATATGTCTTTAGTGATTACCTTCTGTACACCCTCTTAGGCTAAATGGTTTTCTTCCTTCCCTACCGTTCGGCACCAGCCTATGGTTTGGAAGAAGACTATCCAATAAGCGTAATGGGTGTACTGTTATAATCCTAGGAGCACTCGCAACGCGGAAGAAGGTGAAGATAAAAGACATTCCTATTTCTCCTGAACCAGAATCCATCCCCGAACTGGAACAAGTTCCTTTCGAGTTCGTATATAACCATACGATGGAGTATCCAATAAACTGTGGATCTTCGTAGTGATACGGAGTGTCCTGGAGAAATACAAAGGTGAAGTGGGAGTGGTAATGAAATACTTGGTTTGGTCGTGAACATCAGTCGCAATTTACTTTGCCCTCTTACTAATCCATTTATTTATCTTTACTTAATACCTTCTGCACACCATCGTTAGGCTAATTGGTTTTCTTCATTCCCCATCGTTCGGCACCAGCCTATGGTTTGGAAGAAGACTATCCAATAAGCGTAATAGGTGTACTGTCCTAATCCAAGGAGCACTCGCAACCTGAGAGAAGGTAAAAGGAAAAGATAACTGAATAGTCCTATTCTTTTTCTCCAGAACCGGAAACCATCCTCGAATAAATTCCTTCGAGTTCGTATATAACCATACGATGGTTTTATCCAATGGAAGTGGACATTCGTAGTAATACGGGGTGTCTTGGAGAAAAGGGTAAAAGTAGGAGTGGCAATGAGGTATGCAACTCTGACAATCCAAAAGTCGGTGTTTAAAGAAGGTTCGGTCAACTTGGTCACTGAGTCATAGTCAAGGGTCGAGTCATGGTCGCTGCCAAAGAGAGAGAGAAAAGAAACACTCAGCGTGCACTCTAACCTAGATCAGAATGGTTACCAATTTATCTAATCAGGAAACCTCCCACAGTAACCTCAAATTCTCCTCCAAACCTGAAAGAAGAATTAGTCGGGATCACCCGAGGAGTAAACCAACTCATCAGTGGGAATCGGGATCCAACTATCATCGTATGATAACGTGATGGAATCCACTCACGTTATCACACTCCAGAAGGTATGCGCATATCTGGCAAGTTTCAGTTTCTTTAGAAACTCCCGATGTGATTTTTACCCCATGCTCTTATGACCTTGACGAAGGTTAACAAATCATAAGTCACATGTCAAGTTCTACCCGTCATTGTCCAGGTTAATTTGAACCCACCCGTATAAGCCCTTGATGAAGGTCAACAAGGCTATACGACTGTCCCAAACCAACGCATCTATCTATGCAGCAGAAAAGTAACAAGCAGCTACCATTCACTATGCCTTGACGAAGGTCAACAAACATAGCATGAATACTACGTGCTACCCGTCTGAAATGACGGAGGGCTACGAATGGTTTTTGGCGAAAAACCTTTAACGTAATGAACTTGATATCGTTGAAGGAACCGGATAGCTTTTTATAAAAATATAGTGACGAAAACCTTTGCTAAAGAGGTCACTCCCGGTGAAGGGATCTTGGCTCTTTCCCCGTAGAATGAGGTGCAGGATATTCCAACTGAATACCATGATGCAAAGCAAAAGGCAATCGGCTATAGTGAAGTTATTACCCTGACGAAAACTTCTGTCCAAGGGGTCACTCCCGGTGAAGGGATCTCAGCCCTTGCCTCGTCGACTGAGGTGCTGGATATTCATAACCGAATACCACTGTGCAAAATAAAAGAGAACGTCCTTGCAATAACAGCTTTTTGAAAATTGTTCCAACAACATCAGAATAGGTTTGTTTAGCTTGCATTGATCCGAATCAACGCAGTCCCATCAATTGATCACAACGATAAAGAACGAAAATAAGATGTACGTATATGCCATCCGCATTCGCCACTAGGTCCCGTCATCACCCGTTAGGTTACTTAACTAACGACAGAGCGAGGACCGGACTAGCGCGGATGCAAAACATATACAACATCTACTAGTATATATATCAATATATAATAATCGCTCAAGGCGTGATAAAATGCAACATCACAGAAATGTAATAAGCATCACAGAACAATACAGATATCTGGGATCCCCGGGTTTCATAGAGCCGCTACTGAAACCCGACGTTCCCCTGGTCGTGTGGATAGCCTGTGCAATGAAATCCTAGACCCCTACGGGCGCGACAAGTTACCCGCCAAAACCTGAAGCGAGGCAGCCCCCTTCAACAACGTGAATGGACCACCCAGCACTTCACGGAATCCGGTAACTTGTGCACCCCTCCTTGGGTCAACCTGTACCCCCTACGAGTGCGGCGAATAGCCCGCCAATTCTAGAGTGAAGCCCCCTCCGTCTCAACGCCATGAGATGCGGGCCCGTTGCCCTCTAGAATCCAGCTATCCGTGCACCCCTCCGTGGGGTAATCCTAGTACAGAAAGTAAAATATACATACAACGGGTATATCGACCTCAGCCCGGTCGTGCCCCAAAAGAATAATATACAAACAGGCAGTGACGGCAGTCCACATGTCGGACGCTCGCCCCGCAATATCAAATGTACATATACAATAAAACTGTACTACCATTGCATCCAGGCTATCCACCACGACAAATCCGCAACATCACAGCACAACACAGAACATCAACGTGAATGTCACGTTCGCAAATCCGTCTAAAAGGGCTATAGCTATTAGACAGGATTTACCGATCAAGTGACATTCACGGTCGCAGATATAAAGTAAATACTGTGAACTAACATATTTAAAATTTTCGATCAACTAAAATTTACCGAAGTAGGCCCCAAGCATAACTGTAGCACTCAAAAAAAATCTGGGACCAAAAAGAATATATCAGAAACCCTATTTCCATGTCAGAGAGCCACTGTAAAAATTTGATGCAGTGAAGCCACATTTCGGCGGCGGATCCGCGGCCAAAACGTAGTTTTGGCCGTTGTTCCGCCGCGCTACAGTAACTTCAGTCTACCAAATTTTCACAGAATTCATAAAAAACCCTTCACGTATTTTTACAATGTATCAAATAATTTTTAAGGCACTGGAAAAATTCGACAGAAACCTGACATGGAAACGCGGTTTTTGGAAAATCCGTTCGATCGAACTTGTAAACAAGTTAGAGCAAGCTAGACTAGGTTAATGGCGTGGCTCTGATACCAGTGTAAGTGCACGGCAGCGCCCTGGCCGTCTGAACGAGGCCAAAATGCGGAAACGATACTTTTCTTTAACTTTTAAAACTGGCGCTACCGCGTACCAAAAACCCGGATCGGGCCATTAACCTAATCCTAGCAAACTAGAGAAGGGGTAGAGAGATATACCGAGCGATCTGTGTCCTTCGGTCTTCTCGTCGTCATCCCGATCTCCCCGCGGAATCTCCGGTCTTCATCTCCTCGTCGGAAGGGCACCACATCGCTAGGTTCTTTTACGGGCTCCCACCTTTGGACCGAGGCAACTCGGGCATGAAGTTGGCGAGTCGACATGTCCAAGAATACTGTAGATGAAGTGTAGGATGGTTTGTCTCTCGCGGGTATGAAGTTGCCATGTATTGAGTGGAGAAGGAGGTGCAAGCTTTTTGTGGAGCTATATGAATTTGTGCAAGCCAAAAGAAATGAGAACACCACACTAAATTTTTGGACAGCCCCATCTAGGGAATGGCCGGCCAAACTCAAAGAAGATAAGGGAATGAGTGTCATGCAAGAAAGAATGAAGAGTGATGATAAGAAAAATCATGATCACAAAAAAGTCTCCTTCTCATCAACCATCTCATCACAAAGTCAAGTAATGATGAACATAGAAGTCAAATGATGGTTGAACCATCATGAAGCAACAATATACAAAGACCACCCTCCACAATGCTAATTTGCACATTTGCAAATAAGCCCTCTTCCACCAATTTTCAGCCAAGGAAAGAAACAATGGAAAATGGCTGAAACGTAATGCAAACTGGCAACTTCAGAAAACTGATCCCGTAATAAATTACAGGAAAACCCCGCGACTGTATATACATACCCGCATTTGTATTGCGACCGAATACAAATGCAATGAGACAAAATCTACACTGTACAATACTAGGATCCGGCGTAAACCAAAGCCTGCTAGTATTATCCGTCCGATCATGATCCGTGCAATACCGTACGTATATGATCGAACCCTGCCATATCTCCATACGGTCTCTACAGCGTTTCGCCCGAAACTTGAGAAACGGTCTGTGGGGGACTCTAAAGACTCGTCAATCCCTTGGCTGTGGATTTAACCACTAGCACGTTAGAGGTATTAGCCATACGTAACGAGCTACCAGGTATTGACCAAAAGGGACGTCGATGAGCGAACTCATCCTGACACCCTACTGAGCCTGTCAGTGACAATATCCGTACAGTCCGGTCCGCTCGTCTATGAGCATCGCATAGCGAGCCTAAGGGGTTGGTAAAAGTCAGACCCCCAAAAGCGGTACAAGTCGTGTCGGAGTGTAGCCCAGAACACCCTGAGATACTACTGGAATACCTACCAGTAAATCTCCTGCCTTGGCCAAGGACTTCGTGTAATGGCTCTCCTAGACACAGCGCGACCTCACCCCCAATACCGGGAGAGACGAACCCCTGCAGATCCGCTCACTGCCTCCATGTGGCTCGGGACTGTACCCAACTAAAACCTGTTTGCACGTCTCCTTTGAGCGTGGTAGGGTAGTAATCAAAGTACAGTGGGAACTCACACGAGACAAATGACGATCTCAGGTCGATGAACTAACCTGTATACATGTCACCAGGGAACTGCTATCTGACGTCTGGTATAAGACCAACTAGCATGTTCCCGGCGAGTCCTGTCCGGTGTACTCATAACCCAATGAGCACATGTATACATCTTAGGTGAACCAACTGACACCAGTGGCTTGTGAGACCGGCCACCGCCCCTCGTCGGGGTCTCGACTGTATACACTAGTCTACTCTGGAGTATCGATGCCCTGTCTCGAAACTCCCACAACTAGGAACCTTTTAAGGATGTGCTTATAGACCCTAGCTCCCACGTATATGATCGCCATCATACTGCTGGTCATCAAGCAAGAATCCTAAGGGCTCTATCAACGTGTAATAGTAACCTGTAAGGTCACCTGAAGCAGTACACGATGATAAAGGTAAACCAGATAGCATACTATCATCTTGAGTAAGACTGTCATACCGGCATAGGTCCTCTATCAATCATTGCAATCATGTGCCTGTGATCCAATAATTGACTCTGAGGGCACTATCTCCAACAGTGGGTTTTTGCGGCTATCCGGTGATGCTCATTTGTATATTCATTGTATCTAGTACTCTCCATCTACTACTTCATGTATTGACTTAGAGACGAGTTGTGAGGACGATATTGTATATTATTTTGTGACCGTGGGTGTCGTGCTCGTGTGAGCCAGCCTTTTATTTAGCTTTATCTTTTGTGATGTTTTCACTTTATATCGTCCATTTTCTTCGCTACGGCATCGTATATCTGCTTGTGGTGGTTGTTTCCGCCTTTGGGCGTGGATTTGCTCCCGTTTAGGGATGCTTTACTTATATTATATGTTGTATCCTTTTTGGGGCAAGTTTTACAAAGAAGGTGCTGCCAAATTTTTAAAGAAAGTAAATTTGGACTTTAAAGGATTTTTACTTGAGATTCCCAAAAGTTTTTAACAATGTTCTTATCACTTACTACTTTTGATGGTTTAGATTGTTGGGTTTTCGGTTTATTTAAATTGCGTTACGCCTGTAGACGTTACGTGTCGGAGTATTGTAACGTTTTAGAAATCGTTTAGGTGAATTTTCCGATAATTGGTAAAATAAGTTGTGTTTTTCGGAAATAAAACCTAGAAGTGATCATTTTTCAGTATAAACTTAACTGCACCTTGTTTAACTAGGAAATTACTAGTTTGCGGTTTTTAGTTGTCACTTGAAAATTTTAATCCACTTTAATATTTTTCCTTAATTAAAATATTATTATAAGCTTTTAATTATGCACTTAATTAGTGGCAATTACAATTTTGATTTGGGTTAATTATGCTAAAGTGAATCTATACTAACTTAATCATAAGATTAAGCATTATACCATCCTTGCAAACATCTTGAAAATATCTAGATATTTGTTGAAATTAAAGGAAATTTTAAATAAAGAATTAAAAGGATTAAGAGGTGGCATGGATGGGAGGTGTTTTAATGAGCATTAATTGATGTTTTAGACTAGAAATTTCCACACAATTCCTTTACCTTCATCTTTTTCCTACTTTGCCCCCCCCTCTCCTTGCTGCCCTCTCTTTTCTTTCACCGCATTTGCACTTCTAAAAGCTCAAATAAACCATCAAAAATCATCAAATAATCCCACAAACTCAAATACAAATCCATACCAATTATTCTTTAGCCTAAATCTTGCATGGATTTTCATGAAAGTTGGCATTTTGGAGGCTATTTTGATGATCTTGTTGCAAGTTTGTGATTCAAGTGGAGGTATAAAATCCTAACCCTAAGCTTTAGTTGATATTTAAATACTTTAAGCTAGCTTATTAGATGATTAAGTATGGCTTTAATTTGCATGTTTAGAAATTCAAGAAAAGATTATGAAGATCAAGTTAGGGTTTTGATTATTGTAATGGTTAAGTGAGTTGTCTAGACAAGGAAAACGTAACCTAGTTGTGAGATTGTTATTTGTTATTTTCCTAATTGTCTAATTAAGCTTAATAGCAAACTAACTTTTACTAAATCTTATATGGGTGAGATTTAAATTGTATTAAAGCTTTGTGTGACTTAGTTAAGCTACTTTGTGATGATTGTGATCGCTATAATTGTTTAAACTTCTAGACTTGAGCTAAAATGATTAAAAGTGCTTACTAGGTTTTCGGTAAAAATTAGGCGTGAGTTTCTATTGACGTTGCGATGTTATATATATTAGATTCCACGATATATATATTGTGTTGTGAATGCGCGATCGGTACAATCAGGGTCTAGGCTTGGTGATTATGTCGCTTTGCGTTCCTAGCTATGGTTGTGCCGATATCGTACGCGTTTTGTGCACTAAGTACACAGTGTATATATCTTGTGGACATTATCCTTGCGTTTCGTTGTATTTGTGTCGGCGCAGGATATTTAGTCTTATGTGTTGTGTTTGTGAAATTTTAGGATCGCGAGCAGGGACTTCGGACGCTGCAAAGAAAGGGAAGCAGGTGGTCGGATTTACTTAGCTCGAGATCATCGGCGAGTAGATTTAACATCTACAGGGGAATCGCCCGCATGGCGTTCTGCGTCTGGGCTAGATTATATGGCATGATTATTAGTTATAAGTATATGGACATTGATTGTGCATGTGTACTTTTATTGCATATCTCATTTTCTTATTGCATATGGACTTAGTATTAATGAGACACAACACCATTATTAACGGTTCATGCTATATGAGCACTAATTGTATGTTACACACACACCGTCGATAATTGCCATGACACGCACAATCCATATACATATGTGATATTGTATTGGTTAGGGACATTGAGACGTGATCCTTATTTCCATTGTGTATAAGAAAGATAGCATACACATATACCTTGCTATACCTACATGCTTACGCCTATACATTGTGATATTGCATCGGTTAGGGACATAGAGACATGGATTCTGATTTCCACTGTACATATGAAATATAGCATACATGTATACCTACATGCTCACACATATGCCTTGCTATGCCTACATGCTTACACATATATACCTATATGGTATTGCATCATTATTGATAGGTATATGCACAGACCTTGCTATAGCTACATTACATCATGCATACATACTTATCTGTACACCCACATACCTTGCTATAGCTACATGTACATCATACATACATGCTTACATGTAGATACACCTATCTTGCTATAGTTACATGTACACCTCATATGATGCTGCACTTGACTTTGGAGAAATTGGAAACCGCATGATATACTTAATAACTTGATGCATTTAAATAGTGGTTTTTCCTTTATATGCTCGTATTACTGTTTCATGTTGCATATATTATATTTCATGGATTTCGCATTGAGATTTGAATTTCACATGATATTTTTTGGATTTGAGAACCGTGGCAGTTCATAAAATTATGCATTATTTGAAAAACCCGGTTTCTCTTGATATGATATTTCGATGCGTCCACCATGAGATTTCTCGGTTCTGAGACTTGTGTTAGATACCCCATGCGAGGAGTGGACGAGGCCGTGTGCGGGTACATGGTGGGGCCCGGAGGTACCCCGGGGCAAGAAGATCGCAGATGATGGCAATGAGTCCGAGGTAAGGGAGTACTACTGTACTGGTGACAGTATTTGGACTCGGCGGATATCTGGAGGATACCGACCGGAGTTATGAGACGTATGGATACGTGGATCACGAGTGTCAGAGCTGGACACTCAGGTTCCGTGAGACGTATGACACATGGATATGAGGACCGGTCCTGGTGACGGCGCCTGATAGATAAGTATTTACGTGTCGATGCTGGGCACTATTTTTCATGATGTTTTCGGGTGTCGATGTTGGACACTCAGGTTCCATGAGACTTACAGGATATGAGGGCCGATCGGGGGATGCGGTGCCTTTGGTATTAGGATTTGGGGTGTCTTTGATGGACACTAGTTTCTCCATGATGAGGATTCCTTGTTGAAGATATGTTTTATTCCATACTCAGCATTTATTGATATGCATTGCTTCATGTTTTAGTAATACCTGATAGAGTACCTTTCATGACTGTTGCATATACATATTGCCATTTATTGCTATCAGCTTGCATGTGATAGATTATCGCAGTACGTGCATACCTGCGATTATCTGCATATATTATTTACTATTCTCGAATTGACAACTCACCCCCGTTGTGCCACAGTGTTTTGCAGGTGTCCCTCAGAGTGGTAGAGGCAGGGCTTCTTCTTATCGTATTATCTTTTGCAGCGGATACCGCCACAGTTGCCTGTGAGCAGTTTTGCGATAGGTGGGTTTTGCGGTTATCCGATGATACTCATTATATATTATTGGGGTCGAAAATTGTACCCCGGTTGACCAAGTCAAAGTCAACCCCAAGCCAAGTGGGCCCAAGCCCAGGTCAAGTGGGCTCATGCCCGAGTCGAGCCCGAACATGAAGCGGCCGGCCTCCCCCATGCCAACATAAAAATCATGTAATAGATAATTTTAATGTATTTTTTTTATGCATGAATGGGCATAAAGCCAAATTTTTGTTAACCCCATGGCTTATGTGCAAAAAAGAAAAAGCACATGAGACATGGGATGGGCAAAATACCATTTTGTAAAGCCCAAGGGGCTATGTGTAATTTTGTAAGCCTATATCAGGCAACATGATGATGAATAAAAAGACAACTTTTCATTCTCCCCAAAAACTAGTGTTCCTGTGCCTCCTTCTCCTTCCTCAAGGTTCTAAACCTTCTTCCTCTTTTTCAATTAAATCAAGAGTTTTACTTTTCCTTTTCCAAAACTAAGTAGTTTTTCACCATAAAACCCATAAAGGGGAACTCAGATCTCAAAAATAAGAGATTTTTAAAATCTCATACTTCTTGTTCTTCAAGATCCAACCGACAGAAAAGGAGGAAGGAGACCCATCTCCAAAAATCCCACTTTGGGGAAGATCGAGGGCTCAAGAGAGAAGCCCCTTCATCAGCTCCAAAAATATCTTAGGAGTTCAACTCCATAAGTCAAATCGGGAGCACAGCTCCCAGTGCAGGGGCCAAGTCTCTTTTGCTGGTGACGCTTAGCGCCCGTGTGCCAGGCACGTGGGGAGCTGGCGCTCTGACGCACAGCGCCCGCGTGCCAGGCACGTGGGGCACTGGCATTCTGGCGCGCAGCGCCCGCATGCCTGGCACGGAGGGCGCTGTCCCACGCATCCTTTGGATGCCCTTTCCTTTTTTTTACACACACGCACACACGCACGCACATACTCCACGACACTGTCCCCTGTAAAAACTCTGCGGGGCCCCCGATATATCCAAAACCCCTTCAAAACACAACACTGCACATTGAGTTCGCATGACCAGTTTAACCCGTTAATCGGAGGTTCCCTTGCTTCAAAGGCGAGGGATAATTAACGGCAGTTTAGTCCGCGACTGCCGGAGATTCGGATCCCCACAATCAATAAATCCCAGCCTACCCTAGGCAGGGGGAATCTGTAATGCGCCTGGCAAGCGCGCGCGCATTCCCATCTCAATGGGGTGACGAAAAACACCCTACAGATTCTGGCACGCCCGGTGGGACCAATCTCTCCTTCCATATTTCGGGTTAAACGTTCATACGAACTCAATCAATATACATATCTATATTTATACTAAAATAATGCTCTTTCATGCAGTTTTCCAAGCAATCAATTTTCAACAATGTCTCCAAAGGTGAACTCAGCTCCCATCTCCTACACGATGAAGATGGACTCCAGGACGGTCCTCCCGGCCAGTCTTGGGCTACAGTGGGAAGAGCCGCTGCTACAGTTCGGCTCTATTCTGTTCGTTCCAGTTAATGCCATTCCTGCACCTCAAGCTCCGGTAATCGACAAACCGGTCTCGAAAGGCAAGAGGCCAAATGTGGTGGTTTCGAGGGCGCCCCAACCCAAAAGCAAATCCGTTTCCGAACGTCTCTCCGTCGCTCCAGCTGGGGGCAAGGCCATTAACGTCAACGAAGCAACGGGGCATCTCGAGAAAGCTCCAACGATACCCTCGACAACTGCTCGATCAGGTGTCTTCTCTAAGCTCCCCGCCAATGATAAAGAGACAGCTGGATATGTGGTCTACACTGTGTACATGGTGAGAACGCGCAGCAAGAGCAAGGAAAGGGCCACTACATCTCAAATTCAATCTGGTATGAATATGGCTGCCACATTCTAAGACCAACGTCCTCTGGAAGGTAATGAAGACCCTTCCAGTGAAGCTGATAAGCAGGGAGAGCCCTCAGTTCATGTGGAGTCGGGCTCGGAAAGCGAAGATGAACCAACTTTCCATCCTAAGACCGCAGAGCAGCAACTTCACCAGGAGCTCCGAAAGCAGCTCAGAAGTAGAGACAAGGAGATGGCCAGGCTCTACTCAAAAATTGACGACTTGAAAAACATCGTCTTACGGCTCACAGCTCAAGTTGCCTCTCAGCCGCCCAATCAAGTGCATGGTTCTACTCATGAACCAGTAAACGGTGTCCCGAGACAGCCGATGCCTATTCCCTCAAATCCAAAGGTGGGCGGACCGCACGAAAGTCAGTCGCATCCTATCTCGGGAAATGTCTTGGCTGCCGATGACAATAACCCGCTAACTCAAGATCAAATCATGGATTTGGTTACCAACAAAGTCAAAACAATGGTAGCCAAATCCGGAGAGTAAAAAGAGGTCAGTAGCAGCGGAAGACCATACCCTGCTCAGTACAAACTTGTGGAGTTTCCTACTGGCTATGTCGTCCCCAAATTTGAAAGGTTCGATGGGACGGGAAATGCGAACCGGCACATTGCCCAATTTAAAGCATCATGTGCGAACACTGGGGGCAATGGTGCGCTCCTTCTCCGCCAGTTTGTCAATAGTTTGACCGATGTTGCTTTCGATTGGTATGCAAGCATACCGGATGACTCGATCACGACGTTTGCTCAAATAGAATCCATGTTCAAGCAAAGGATCATGAGTGTCAGCGATAAAATCACCATTGCTGACCTTGTAAGGACCGATCCAAAGAACAATGAAAGCAACATGGATTTTATAGTCCGGTGGAGCAATCTCTCTATCAAATGCGAACCGCCGTTAGAGTAAGACCAATCCGTCAGTCTTCTTATAGAAAATCTGAACGACTGGATGAAACCTTTCCTGTGCACCGTAGGCCTCAAAACATTCCAAGAGCTGACCAAGAAAGTTCAAATGTTGGAACGCTCAAAGCTCGAGTCCACTCAGAATCTCCAATTCACAAACAGACCAAGACATCGGAGGGACGACAACCGGAAAATCGAAAGCTCCAACAGCACCAATTCTCTGGATAAGCAGAGAGCGGGCGGAGCAAAGACTAACAAATCTCGAGATCCAACTTTGGAGGAAAGAAGAAATAAGGTCTACTCTTTCCGAAGGGACAAGGTCCACAAAATTTTCAAAGATGCTCTGAAGAATGGCTTGCGGCTACCAGAACCAAAAAGGCTCAGTGAAGCAAACGGGACTGATCATCCCAACTTTTGCCCGTACCACCGAGTACTGGGACACACTATTGAAGATTGTTGCATCTTCAAGGATTGGGTCGAGAAACAATACAAGGCGGGAGAAATATCGTTGTCCCCTGGCGTGTTAACAAACAATCAAGCTGCGACCGCCAATTTCATACAAATGGAGACCGAAGTCCTTCAGGGACCTGATTCTCTTAGACACCTGCCTTTCTCTAAAAAGAGCGGACCAAGGCAACAAGCTAAGAGCCAAGCGAGCCACATTGCCAATGAAGAAGCAATAGACGGGCACACAACCCATACGGCTTATATGATGGAGCTCGGAGGAGCAAGTCCTCATACGCCTTATAGCCATGACAATGATGCGGTTGTTGCCATCCAACATCGGCTTGATCCAAATGATGAAGAGCTCGCTCATGTAATTAAGCCCAAGGAGCCCGTAGTTCCTGCAAAATCGAGCCCAAGCTCCAACAGCTAACCACCACGTTGTTAAACTGGGAATGATAGACCTCTAAGTCTTTAAACTGGAAACCGTCGACCACCACGTCATTAAACTGGGAATAGCTGACCACCACGTCGTTAAACTGGGAATGATACACTCCTATAAATAAGGGTTGCCCCTACGGATTTATCCGTAGGGGCAACCCACTGCCCCTACGGATATATGCGTAGGGGCGAAAAAATACCCCGTAGGTGCAAAGACCGTAGGTGCAAGTTGAGGCCCTGAACTTGCCCATACGGGCAAATTCTTGCCCCTACGGATTTCTGTGTAGGTCCTGTTGCCCCTACGGAGTAATCCGTAGGGTATAAAATTTTATATTATTTACGGTTTTTTTTAATATATTACATGTACCTACGGACATAACCGTAGGTCCATGTACTACCCCCTACGGATATATACGTAGGTACCTATCCGTAGGGGCAAAATATCAGGAATCCTGATATGTTGCCCCTACGGATAACGCCGTAGGGGAGAGGCAGTGGCCCCTACGGATATGTCCGTAGGGGCACTCCCAACCCCCTAGTAGGGGAAATATCAGTTACTGCTGATATTGTGCCCCTACGGATATAACCGTAGGGGCAACATGTGTACCTACGGATTAATCCGTAGGTACATATTATCTATATTTTTTTTTAAATGGGCTGCTTGATTTTTTCCCGCCCTGTGCACAATAATATATACATCAATCAAATATAAAATTAATCATCACACAACATATATTGCAGTATTCATAATTGCATCTCACGCATATATATAATATACAAAAGAAACCCAAAAACTGAATATGATATAAATATAAACCAATATCAATATAGTTTCAAAATGTAGTACAATGTGTATGATATAAATAAATACATGTTTCAAAAAATAAGAACCAAAAAGCTACCCTAGTTCGGTCCAGCTCCACTTCTGAATAACGATAGAATAACGCGCGCCTGCTCCTCGGTCAATAAACTCTGCAATTCGTCGTGAGCAGGAGTCTGAGCGGCATGAGGAGCTGGCGATGTGGTCTGCGCAGCCGCCGTCGAGGTATTCGCTTGCGGAGCCGCGGCTGCGGGAGTCTGAGTAGGCGGTGGAGCTACAGGAGCTGTCTGCGGAACCGCAGCCGATGTAGTGGCTTGCGGAGCCGCAGCCGAAGGAGATGCATGTGGAGGCTCGGCTGATGTACCCTGTCGCGTCTGGACCTAACGTGTGTAATAAGCGTGTAAGAACTGTGTATTATTCGAATTCGTATCATTATTAAGTTATTTCGAAACCCCGTTTGGATATCTAGTTTGTTGTTTATTTTAATTACATCTGTATGTATGATTAATCAAACTTAAGTCTAAAACCAAATAAGCTCAAGCTACGTACTAATTATGGATATGTTGATATCTATATAATATGACATGATATTTTACTATAAAGCAGTATACATACCAGCATCTCCTTCAACTCCTGAACGGTGGCCCTCAAGCTCTCCAGTTCCTGATGGACACGTCGGTCACTAGAGACGGAGGAAGTAACCGCCGGGGTGGAGTCCAACCTCATATGGGCCCTGCTAGGGCCCAGTCCCCGGCCTCTCTCCCAACTTCCGTGGTGCCCTCCATGTGCGGCGTCCAGAACTGGGGTCAGCAGCCTCGGATCGCTCTGTCCGGTAAAATCGATCCCCGAGGCTTGGGCCTGCTCAACCACCCGCTCCTACACCCACATTAAGCAGTAAAGTATAAGTATAAAATTTAAACTTGAACCTTCCAAAACTAAAATTTCAAATTTGGGTAGAAAAAATATTAACACTTACGCAGTACTCCTGGGTAGCGACGTCGGGATATCGAAGCTCGCCCGTGGCGGGATCTGTCGAAGTGCCGTGGACGGCAAGATATGCGGACAGCACGCTCGGTGTACCACCTGACGCCACGGTCCGAGATGTCTGCAATATTAGAAAGTAACTCTTAATATTAGAAATATTAGAAAATAACTCTTAATATTGCATAATATCACAAAGGTCGGTCTATTGTAATTTACCGATAACTCCATGGCTCGAGTAATGTTCCTCGAGCCACCTGTGTAAGTGGGGCGACCCCTCTTCGCCGACTTCCTGTTCTCTGTATTCTGAGCGGGCTGTTTCTGCACAACGCATTCACATTTAGTTTTCTAATTAAGAAACACAAAGAAATAAATTATATCATAAATAATGAATTACATTTAAAATACATACCTGTTTGCGTTGGGAGTCGAAATAAGCGCACAATAGAGGCCATGTCTCTACGTCGACTCTCGCAAACGCCGGAGTAGATAGGAGGGCCGCTCTCTCTGCCTCGGGGGTCACCATCCATAGGGAGTAGCAGTCGTCCTTCAGCTCATTCCTGTTGTATCGGACCTTGGCCTGCATGTTCTTCATCAGGCCATTGTACAGAGCATGAAGGTCGAGCACCCTCCCCGGGTGATCAGGGTCGGCTACAGGCTGAAAATCGTAATCCAACTGAAAATACAAAAAAACATTGTTATTAGATTGCAAGTGTTAATAATAAATATATTGGATAGATCAAATGAAAATATATATTAATACATACCCGAGCCTGATCAAAAAAGAGGGCGAATGAGCGCTGGTGCTGCTCGCCCCACTCAACGTGAAGTGGATAGTTCTTCACGAGCCGGCTCTCGTCCCCCAAATACCGGCCGAACCTCTCGGCATGAGGGCCGGTATAGCGATAGTCAAGGGTAAAAAAAAGGGGGAATGCTGCCTCCCCCCTAGCTCTGTCAGGCCTCAGCCTATGGGACTGATTCGGGCCTCGAGTCCCCCTCTGGGGATGGGGAGGCCCTGCGTCTGCACGAAATATCAAGACAATCAATAATAAGACAAAGTTGTATTAAGAAATCAAGGTTAAACGAAAATTCAAGTGTGATATATACCTCCGGTGACTATCGCACGAGCCTGGGCCCGGGCAGCAGCACGAGCGGGACGATAGTTCCTCCGGTGAGGAACAACCGGGGTCCCGGATGCGGACGCATCCCCTCCAACTAGAAAATAAACATCGACGCTAAATTTCCATGAAGTTCATATTTATTCTATAGAGCATATGTAAAATGAATAAATATTTTAAATTTATTCATACTAACCTGCAGACGATGCGGAGGGTATGGAAGCGGCAGGAGTGGCCCCTGCGGAAGATGTGGACGCACCACCTATAATTAGACAATTAAAAATAGATTATATAAGTAATTGCAAAAAGAATGTGTAGATCAATAATATAATGTTCTAAATAAATATGCATGCACTATAGGATATATAAACATACCCGCAGGTGCGGTGGTGTCACCACCTACAGCTAGACAATAATAAAAATTGCTAAGTAAGAGCAAAAGGAATGTGTGTATTTATGATATAGGATTATAAATCAATATACATACACTATATGATATATAAACATACCTGGAGGAGCGGGGGTGGCCTCTGTCCCAGATGTGGACGCATCACCAACAACTAGACAATCAAACATTGACAGTATAAGTAATTTTGACATAAACAGGCATGAATATCTGTAATATTACATTCAAAATGGATATGCGTGCAGTATACCTGGAGGTGTGGCAAAATCCACACGGAAGGAGGCATCCGAAGGGGTCTCCGATCAAGGTGTAAGACCGGCCCTCTGAAGCTCCCTACGGAGCTCTCCGGGCGGCAGAACCGCTCTGCCTCTGCCGCGGCTGGAGCTCCTGCCGCCCCTCGCTGCTCCCGACATCATCATCAAATCTAGATAAACGGTTCGTGGACGCATTAGACAATCATTAAAAGTATTGACTATATATGTATAGAGCGTAAAATGTGAAGTAATAATATAACATTACTGATAACCTTTTTCGTTTCGTGGGCGCATCATACATATCTACTTGGATTTCATCGTCGATGTCATTTCTAACCCACGTAACTTCATGATCGGTCGAAGACAACCCATAATTTTGAATAAAGCGTTATACGCAACATTGATCGGTATTCATCATTTTCTTCGTTATCATCTAAGATGTGGATACATCAAATTTCATGTGATTCTATAAATTTTTCATCGTTGATTTAGCAATGTAAAAAATTTTATTGCCCTTAATTTTGAACCCACTAAATCAACGGTGAAAAGTTGTAGAATCACATGAAATTTGTTGTACCCACATCTTAGATGATAACGAATAATATGATGTATGTCGATCGTCGGAAAAAATAAGGAAGGACGTATTTTTTCGACGCCATAAGAGAAAATTCCCTCCTTCATTATATATATATATATATATATATATATATATATATATATATATATATAATTTTCCAACAAGGGATTAGGATATCATCAAGTCATGTGACAACACTAGATAAATTAATCTTAATGGAGTTTTTGTCTAATCAGATTCAACTCCAACCATCATTTTAAAAGAACGAACCAACATCATTAAAAAAATGTAAATACCAACTCCAAATTCCCAAAAAAGTAACGAGTAGGATGAAAATAAAGCCTATCCGTGCTTTTTGTTCTCTTTGTAAGCAGCATTATAAATGGCCGAGTTACGAAATATGTTGTTAGGCATGAGTTAAGCTGATAAACAAATTCAGATCATTTAATCATATTTATCTTCCTAAAAACCTGTCATTGATTAAAAGTTGATAGCAATGATCAAGCAACACGGGAATTTAACCAACACTGTTAACGTATAATCAATCTTGCACCACTAATCATTCCTACGACAACCGTTAGTCGACAATCAGAAGGATCTCTCTCTAAATCATACCCTGCTGTCAAACGTTTTTCTCCCATCAAATCAATTATACTAGTATAGGTCGCGATGAGTACAACCGTCAAAACCAATCACACCGCCCATACACGAAAACTAGCCATGCTCATAACATTTACATATCCTCAACTAACCCATTAAAACTCTCTCCAAGTTGGATATTAGTTGACCAATCACCATTAAACCGCCCACACACGAAAACTAACCATGCCCACCCTAGCCCCAGCCCCAACCCCAACCTAACCCTAGCCCAGCCCCAGCCCCAGCCCAGCCCCAACCTAACCCTAACCCCAGCGCGGCCAGCTAAACCCCAACCCCAACCCTAACCCCAGCCCCAGCCGCAGCCGAACCCCAACCCTAACCCTAACCCCGACCCCGACCCCGACCCCGACCGCGACCCCTGCCGAACCCCAACTCGCGCCCAACCCCAGACCCAGCCATGAACCCTAGCCCTAAATAATCAAAAAATTCTTTAATTTACATGAAGATTTACTCACCTGAACGGCAGTGGCGACGACCTGAACGGCAGTGGCGACGACGAGAATGGTGGTGGCGACGAGAACGGCGGTGGCGATGAGAACGGGGGTGGCGACGAGGAGAACGGCGGTGGCGATGACGAGAACGGCGGTGGCGATTTGGGGATTTTCTTTCGCGCGCGATCGAGAGAGGAAGAAAGTGAGCGTAGGCGATCGATCTGTGCCTTTATTAAATCTATATTTAGTTGCCCCTACGGATTTGTCCGTAGGTCCTTGGTTTGCGGCTCCGTAGGGGCAAACACCAAATTAAGAATTAATATTTTTATTCTTGGACGTCTGGGCCCGTAGGGGCAACCTTTTAGCCCTACGGATTAATCCGTAGGGCCTACTTAAATCTGCCCCTACGGATTTCAATATCCGTAGGGGCAACCCCCTATTGTACTAGTGATAGACCTCTAAGTATTTAAACTGGGAACCGCCGACCACCATGTCATTAAACTGGGAATAGTCGACCTCTAAGTCGTTAAACTGGGGATGTAAAAATGTGTAAATAAAATATATATATATATATATATAAAGCTGAAATGATGGGGCAACTCGCAATAAAAATCAGCGAGTAAAAATAAAAATGAAAATAAAGCCGAAATGATGGGGCAACCGCGAATAAATAGCCGAAATGATAGGGCAATCGCGACCTTCGTGATAAAAAAAGCTGAAATGATAGAGCAATCGCGGTAAAAAAAACGGCGAATGATGAGTCGCTCCTGGTACCATATTCCAGTGTAGCGATGCAGACGCCAACCAAATTCCAAATCCCAAAAAAGCGAATGATGAGTCGCTCCTGGTACCATATTCCAGTGTAGCGATGCAGACACCAACCAAATTCCAAATCCCAAAATGGCGAATGATGAATCGTTCCTGGTACCATATTCCAGTGCAGCGATGCAGACGCCAACCAAAATTCCGAATTTCTGAATGTCCCAACGGCGAATGATGAATCTCTCCTGGTACCATATTCCAGTGCAGCGATGCAGACGCCAACCAAAATTTAAATTCCCAAAATTCTTCCATCCCTAAGGTTGGTCCCCAAGTTGACTACCGTATACAATCCACAGGCTCAAATAATTCTCATCATACCCATGCCCCACTGCAATCACCAGTTACGCGGCTGGTCTCCGCCCTTGGAATTATGCTCCATTTGGGAAGACACACTCATGTATCCTCACGATACATGAGGAGAACAAACTTATGAGATCCTCACGACTCGTAAGAAAACACTTTCATGGGATCCTTACGACTCATAAAGGAAAAACACACATGGGGGTCCTCGCGACTCCTAAGGAGAAAATGCACCTGCGGGATCCTTACGACTCGTAGGGAGAAAATGCTTTTATAGGACCCTTACGGTCCATAAAATTGAAAAGCCTTAGGTGATAGAGATCTAAACCTGTCTCCTAACCATCGCTTCCCAACAGGGAATGGCAAATGATGATTCGCTCTTGGTAAGTGTAGCGGTGCTGATGCCGACCCGAAAAAAAACCAATTCCCAAATCCTCCCGGGGCAAATGATGAGTTGCTTCTGGCATTATTCCAATGCAGCAATGCAGATGCCGACAAAAAAACAATCCCCAAATCCTCTCAAAGGCAAATGATGATTCGCTCCTGGTACCATATTCCAGTGTAAGCGGTGCTGATGCCAAACCAAAACCAAAATCATAAGTCCTCCCGGGGCAAATGATGAGTTGCTCCTAGCATTATTCCAGTGCAGCAATACTGATACTAAACAAATTCCAAATTCCTCTCAAATTCAAAAGTCCCGCCGAACAAGGCAAAAATCAAACAAATCAAACCAACCAATTCTAACATCGACCTCTGCGTCAAACAGCGACACTCTGTGCCGGGGAAACGTCAAGCAGACACTCCGTACCGGGGAAACGTCAAGCAGACACTCCATACCAGGGACACATCGACCGGTAACACTCCGTGCCGGGGAAAAGTCAAGCAGACACTCCATACCGGGGAAACGTCAAGCAGACACTCCGTACCGGGGAAACGTCGACCGGCGACACTCCGTGCCGGGAAAACGTCAAGCAGACACTCCGTGCCGGGGAAACGTCAAGCAGACACTCCGTCTCGGGGACACGTCAACCAGCCGACACTCTGCCTCGGGGAAACGTCAAGCAGACACTCCGTGCCGGGGGCACGTCGACTACAGACACTTCGTCTCGGGGACACGTCAACTAACCGACACTCCGCCTTGGGGAAACGTCAAGTAGATACTCCATGCCAGGGGCACATCGACTACAGACACTCCGCTTCGGGGAAACGTCGACCAGCGACACTCCGTACCGGGGAAACGTCCAACAGCAAAACTCCGTAATGGGGTAACGTCAAGCAGACACTCCGTCTTGGGGACACGTCAACCAGCCGACACTCCGCCTTGAGGAAACGTCAAGTAGACACTCCGTGCTGGGGGCATGTCGACTACAAACACTCCATCTCGGGGATACGTCAACCAGCCGACACTCCTCTTTGGGGAAACGTCAAGTAGACACTCCGTGCAGAGGGCACGTCGACTACAGACACTCCGCTTCGGGGAAACGTCGACCATCGACACTCCGTACCGGGGAAACGTCCAACAGCGACACTCCGTAATAGGAAAACGTCAAGCAAACACTCCATCTCGGGGACACGTCAACCAGCCGACACTCTGCCTCGGGGAAACGTCAAGTAGACACTCCGTGCCGGGGGCACGTCGACTACAGACACTCCGCTTCGGGGAAACGTCGACCAGCGACACTCCGTATCGGGGAAACGTCCAACAGCGACACTCCGTAATGGGGAAACATCAAGCAGACAGTACGTCTCGGGGACACGTCAACCAGCCGACACTCCGCCTCGGGGAAACGTCAAGTAGACACTCCATGCCGGGGGCGCGTCGACTACAGACACTCCGCTTCGGGGAAACGTCGACCAGCGACACTACGTACCGGGGAGACGTCCAACAGCGACACTTCGTAACGGGGAAACGTCAAGCAGACACTCCGTGCCGAGGATACGTCAACCAGCCGACACTCCGTAACGGGGAAACGTCAAGCAGACACTCTATCTCGGGGACACGTCAACCAGCCGACACTCCGCCTCGGGGAAACATCAAGCAGACACTCCGCCTCGGGGAAACGTCGACCAGTGACACTCCATATCGGGGGCACGTCTACCAAATAACTCCATACCAGGGACACGTCTACCACAGACACTCCGTCTCGGAGACGCGTCAAGCGTCGATCGTCCATGTCGTTAAAAGGGCAGAGCATCCCAAAAAGTGGGAACCAAAGCAAGTCGCCTCCACGTGACAGAAGATTCATCAATTTCATGCACATGACCCACATATGTGGTGTGCTTTTATTGATGGGGGGCACTTTATTGGGGTCGAAAATTGCACCCCGGTTGACCAAGTCAAAGTCAAAGTCAACCCCAAACCAAGTGGGCCCAAGCCCAGGTCAAGTGGGCCCATGCCCAAGTCGAGCCCAAACATGAAGCGGCCGGCCTCCCCCATGCTAACATAAAAATCATGTAATAAATAATTTTAATGTAATTTTTTTATGCATGAATGGGCATAAAGCCAAATTTTTGTAAAGCCCATGGCTTATGTGCAAAAAAGAAATAGCACATGAGACATGGGATGGGAAAATGCCATTTTGTAAAGCCCAAGGGGCTATGTGTAATTTTGTAAGTCTATATAAGGCAACATGATGATGAATAAAAAGACAACTTTTCATTCTCCCCAAAAACTAGGGTTCCTGTGCTTCCTTCTCCTTCCTCAAGGTTCTAAACTTTCTTCTCCCTTTTCAATTAAATCAAGAGTTTTACTCTTCCTTTCCCAAAACTAAGTAGTTTTTCACCATAAAACCCACAAAGGGGAACACAGATCTCCCATTAGATCTCAAAAATAAGAGATTTTTAAAATCTCATATTTCTTGTTCTATAAGATCCAGCCGATAGAAGAGGAGGAAGGAGACCCATCTCCAAAAATTCCACTTTGGGGAAGATCCAGGGCTGAAGGGAGAAGCCCCTTCATTAGCTCCAAAAATATCTTAGGAGTTCAACTCCATAAGTTAAATCGGGAGCACAGCTCCCAGTGCAGGGACCAAGTCCCTTTTGCTGCTGACGCCTAGCGCCCGTGTGCCAGGCACGTGGGGCGCTGACGCTCTGGCGCGCAGCGCCCGCGTGCCAGGCACGTGGTGCGCTGGGCTCTGGCGCGCAGCGCCCGCGTGCCAGGCATATGGGGTGTTGGCGCTCTGGGGCGTTGGCGCACAGCGCCCGCGTGCCTGGCACGTGGGGCGCTGGCGCTCTGGCACACAGCGCCCGCATGCCTGGCACGTGGGGTGCTGGCCCATGCATCCTTTGGATGCCCTTTCCTTTATATATATATATATATATATATACACACACACACACGCACGCACATACTCCACGACACTATCCTCCGTAAAAACTCTGCGGGGCCCCCGATATATCCAAAACCCCTTCAAAACACAACACTGCACATTGAGTTCGCATGACCAGTTTAACTCGTTAATCGAAGGTTCCCTCGCTTCAAAGGCGAGGGGTAATTAACGGTAGTTTAGTCCGCGGTTGCCGGTGATTCGGATCCCCACAATCAATAAACCCCAGTCTACCCTAAGCAGGGAGAATCTGTAATGCGCCCGGCAAGCGCGCGCGTATTCCCATCTCAATGGGGTAACGAAAAACACCCTACATATATCTTTTTGTATCTAATACTCTCCATATACTACTTTCATGTATTGACTTAGAGACAAGTTGTGAGGACGATATTATATATTATTTTGTGACTTGGGTGTCGTGCTCGTGTGAGCCGGCCTTTTATGCAGCTTTATCTTTTGTGTTGTTTTCACTTTATATCGTCCATTTTCTTCGCTACGGTGTCGTATATCTTCTTGTGGTAGTTGTTTCCGCCTTTGGGCGTGGATTTGCTCTCGTTGTGGATGCTTTATTTATACTTTATGTTGTACCCGTTTCGGGGCTAGTTTTTACAAAAGAGGTGCTGCCGAAATTTTTTTTAAGAAAGAAACTTAAGTTAAAGATTTTCATTTGAGATTCCCTAAAGTTTTAACAATATTTTCTCCACTTATCCCTTTTTGGGGTTGTTTAGATTTCTGGGTTTTCGGTTTACTTGAATTGCATTACACCTGTAGACGTTACGTAGTTTAAGTGCCGTCACGTACTTTGTCACGACCCGAAATTGGCACATAACGCCACTTAAACTACGTAACGTCTACAGGCGTAACGCAATTAAAGTAAGCCGAAAACCCAGAAATCTAAACCACCCCAAAAAAGGATAAGTGGAGAAAATATTGTTAAAACTTTAGAGAATCTCAAATGAAAATGTTTAACTTAAGTTTCTTTCTTAAAAAATTTCGGCAGCACCTCCTTTGTAAAAACTAGCCCCGAAACGGGTACAACATAAAGTATAAATAAAGCATCCCCAATGGGAGAAAATCCATGCCCAAAGGCGGAAACAACCACCACAAGAAGTTATACGACGCCGTAGCGAAGAAAATGGACGATATAAAGTGAAAACAACACAAAAGATAAAGCTGCATAAAAGGCCGGCTCACATGAGCACGACACCCAAGTCACAAAATAATATACAATATCGTCCTCACAACTCGTCTCTAAGTCAATACATGAAAGTAGTAGATGGAGAGTACTAGATACAAAAAGATATATAATGAGCATCATCGGATAACCGCAAAACCCACCTATAGCAAAACTGCTCACAGTCAACCGAAGCGGTATCCGCAACAAAAGATAATACGATAAGAAGAAGCCCTGCCGCTATCACTCTGAGGGACACCTGCAAAACACTGTGGCACAACGGGGGTGAGTTGCCAACTCATGAATAGTAAATAACATATGTAGGTAATCACAGGCATACACGTACTGTGATAATCTATCATATGCAAGCTGATAGCAATAAATGGCAATATGTATATGCAACAGTCATGAAAGGTACTCTATCAGGTACTACTAAAACATGAAGCAATGCATATCAATAAATGATGAGTATGGGATAAAACATATCATCAACACGGAATCCTCATCATGGAGAAACTAGTGTCCATCAATGACACCCCAAATCCCAATACCAAAGGCACTGCATCCTCCGATCGGCCCTCATATCGTATAAGTCTCATGGAACCTGAATGTCCAACATCGACACCCGAAAACATCATGAAAACTAGTGTCCAGCATCGACACGTAAATACTCATCTGTCAGGCGTCGTCACCAGGACCGCCCTCATATCCACGTATCATATGTCTCACAAAACCCGAGTGTCCAACTCCGACACTCGTGATCCACGTATCCATACGTCTCATAACTCCGGTCGGTAAGGTATCCGCCGAGTCCAAATACTGTCACTGGTAAGGTAGTACTCCCCTGCCTCGGACTCATCGCCATCATCTGTGATCTTCTTGCCCCGGGGTACCTCCGGGCCCCACCATGTACCCGCACACGGCCTCGTCCACTCCTCGCATGGGGTATCTAACACAAGTCTCAGAACCGAGAAATCTCATGATGGACGCATCGAAATATCATATCAAGAAAAACCGGGGTTTTCAAACAATGCATAATTTCATGAACTACCACGGTCCTCAAATCCAAAAAACATCATGTGAAATCCAAATCTCAATGCGAAATCCATGAAATATAATATATGCAACATAAAATAGTAATCTGAGCATATAAAGGAAAAACCGTTATTTAAATGCATCAAGTTATTAAGTATATCATGCGGTTTCCAATTTCTCCAAAGTCAAGTGCAGTATCATATAAGGTGTACATGTAACTATAGCAAGATAGGTGTATCTACATGTAAGCATGTATATATGATGTACATGTAGCAATAGCAATGTATGTGGGTGTACAGATAAGTATGTATACATGATGTACATGTAGCTATAGCAAGGTCTGTGCATATACCTATCAATAATGATGCAATACCATATAGGTATATATGTGTAAGCATGTAGGCATAGCAAGACATATGTGTGAGTATGTAGATATACAGGTATGCTATATTTCATATGCACAGTGGAAATCAGAATCCATGTCTCTATGTCCCTAACCAATATAATATCATAATGTATAGGCGTAAGCATGTAGGTATAGCAAGGTATATGTGTATGCTATCCTTTTTATACACAATGGAAATAAGGATCATGTCTCAATGTCCCTAATCAATACAATATCACATATGTATATGACTTGTGCGTGTCATGGCAATTATCGACGGTGTGTGTGTAGCATACAATTAGTGCTCGTGTAGCATGAACCGTCAATAATGGTGTTGTGTCTCATTAATACTAAGTCCATATGCAATAGGAAAATGAGATATGCAATAAAGGTACACATGCACAATCAATGTCCATATACTTATAACTAATAATCATGTCATATAATCTAGCCCAGACGCATAACGCCATACGGGCGATTCCCCCGTAGATGTTAAATCTACTCACTGATGACCTCGAGCTAAGTAAATCCGACCACCTGCTTCATTTTCTTCGCAGCGTCCGAAGCCCCTGCTCACGATCCTAAAATTTCACAAACACAACACATAAGACTAAATATCCTGCGCCGATACAAAGACAATGAAACGCACGGATAATGTCCACAAGATATACACACTGTGCACTTAGTGCACAAAACGCATATGATATCGGTACAACCCTAGCTAGGAACGCAAAACGATATAATCACTAAGCCTGGACCCTGATCGTACTGATCGCGCATTCACAACACAATATATATCGTGGAATCTAATATATATAATATCGCAACGTCAATAGAAACTCACGCCTAATTTTTACCGAAAATCTAATAAGCGCTTTTAATCATTTTAGCTCAAGTCTAGAATTTTAAACAATTCTAGCGATCACAATCATCACAAAGTAGCTTAACTAAGTCACACAAACCTTTACTACAATTTAAATCTCACCCATATAAGATTTAGTAAACGTTAGTTTGCTATTAAGCTTAATTAGATAATTAGGAAAATAACAAATAACAATCTCACAACTAGCATAAGTTTTCCTTATCTAAACAACTCATTTAACCATTACAATAATCAAAACCCTAACTTAATCTTCATAATCTTTTCTTGAATTTCTAAACATGCAAATTAAAGCCATACTTAAACATCTAATAAGCTAGTTTAAAGTATTTAAACAACAACTAAAACTTAGGGTTAGGATTTTATACCTCTACTTGAATCACAAACTTGCAACAAGATCATCAAAATAGCCTCCAAAATGCTAACTAAAGAATAATATGTACGGATTTGTATTTGAGTTTGTGGGATTATTTGATGATTTTTGATAATTTATTTGAGCTTTTAGAAGTGCAAATGGGGTGAAAGAAAAGAGAGGGCAGCAGGGGGTCGGCCAAAGTAGGAAAAAGATGAAGGTTAAGGAATTGTGTGGAAATTTCTAGTCTAAAACATCAATTAATGCTCATTAAAGCATCTCCCATCCATGCCCCCTCTTAATCCGTTTAATTCTTTATTTAAAATTTTCTTTAATTTCAACAAATATCTAGATATTTTCAAGATATTTTGCAAGGATGGTTTAATGCTTAATCTTGTGATTAAGTTAGCATAGATTCACTTTAGCATAATTAACCCAAATCAAAATTGTAATTACCACTAATTAAGTGCATAATTAAAAGCTTATAATAATATTTTAATTAAGGAAAAATATTAAAGTGAACTAAAAATTTCAAGTGACAACTAAAAACCGTAAACTAGCAATTTCCTAGTTAAACTAGGTGCAGTTAAGTCTATACTGAAAAATGATCACTTCTGGGTTTTTTTTCCGGAAAACAAAACTTATTTTACCTATTATCGGAAAATTCACCTAAACGATTTCTAAAACGTTACAATCTTCCCCCCTTAATGAAATTCGGTCCCCGAATTTAAAATTCTATCTACGCGTAACTTCGAAGAGATGAGGGAAATTCCTCCGCATCTCGCTCGCAGCCTCTCAAGTGATCTCCTCACTAGACGGGCTACGCCAAAGAACCTCCACTGATGGCAAGACCTTTGACCGAAGTTTCTCCACCTGCCGATCCACTATCACTATCGACTGCTGGTGAACGAAAGATCGCGTCCTAATTGAATGGTCTGGTGCTAAATCATGTGAGATGGGTCATGAAGATATTTGCGAAGTATCGACACAATGAATACGGGGTGAACATCCGAAATCTGGGCGGAAGTGCCAAATGATAGGTAACGGTACTAACTCGCTCAAGGATCTCAAAAAGACCTGCAATTTGGGACTAAGCTTCCCAAAACTAAACACGCCATTCATCGGAAAAATCCGTAGGAATACATGATCTCCCACTGCGAACTCAAGTCTGTGACAACGACGGTCGGCATAAGACTTCTGTCTGCACTGGGCTTCTCTCATCTTGTCCTGAACCAAATGGATCTTCTCCGAAGTCTCTTGACTAGCTGGGGTCCAAAATCCTGCTTTCGCGGAGTCGGTAAAACAGACTGGCGATCGACACAACCTACCATAAAAAGCCTAAAAGTTGTTATCTGAATCGTCTCCTGATAACTGTTATTGTAGGAGAATTCTATCAATGGCAAGTGACGATCCCTACTGCCAACAAACTTAAGCACGCACGCACGAAGCATATCCTCCAGAGCCTGTATAGTCCGCTCTGACTAACCATCGGCCTACGGATGGAAAGCGGTGCTAAAGCTCAACCAGGTACCGAAGGCTTCCTGAAGCTTCTGCCAAAGACGGCTAATGAACTGGGTGCCTGTAAGTCCACGTTGCTCACCCCGGTTCTTATGGGGAGGCGGAAACGACACCATGGACTATAAGCCGGATCTTTGCTAAACTAGAAACTAACAAACTACTAGAGGATTTAACTACTATGCCGTAGAAATTATACCTTATGAAACCGGTCCTTCAGGTCTTCTCTCCTCTGTCCGGCTCGTCCATCCACGCTCCGAGGGTCGATCCAGATCTTGGTCACCTCCGCGGCCTTCTTGAGTCGAAGACGATCCACCCGAGAGTTGTACACCGAGCTCCACCTCGAGCCGAGGCAACTTGGGCAACGAGATCGCTAGTCTAGATGCCCTAGGTTGTGTAGTAGAGATATATGGAAGTGTTTGTCTTTGTGGGATCTTTTTCTCTCAACACATGAGATCAAAAGAAGAAATCAAGAGGAGGAAGAAGGAGGAGCTAGCAAATATGAGAGCTTTTCTTTTCTTCTCACAAGAACAAGAGAGAGAATAAGAAATGAATTATGAGCTAAAGAAAAGAACCATGGTTGCAATAATGCAAAAATATCATCATTACCAATCCTTTCATGATAAAGTTGATGGCTACTAATTGAATTGACCATTTTCATAATCCATAAAAGAAAAAGAAATCCAAAGAAGAGTGTAGACCTCTCATGAAGGTCAACGGTCAACTTCGGTCAACGGGTCAACAAAGTCAAGAGTGGTCAAGGTGGTCAAATGGTCAATGCAATTAGCCATCATAAAATTATCACTAAAAGGATTAGTAAATAATGTCTCCGGCTCATAATGGTTTTGACCGAACGAATTGCCAAAACCCTAATGAGCCTGCCACATAACGGTTTTGGCCGAACCAACTGCCAAAACCCTAATGAGGCACCTCCTCCTTCATCGTTCCTCGAAACTGTGCATACACACCCGCATCCGCATTCCGTAGAATGCGAATGCACAGAGGACAAGACAAATCCATCCGTGCAATACTAGGATCCGGCTTAAACCAAAGCCCACCAGTATTGCCTGCCCGAACAGCATACGTACACAAGTGCACGTAAGTGATCGCAGCCCTGCCATAAAACCATACGGCCTCTACATGTTTCGCTCAGTGTAGGGAAACTCTCTGTGTGGGACTCTAAAGACTCGACACTACGCTGGCAGTGGGTTTAACCACAGACCGCAAGCGGCACTAGCTGTACGTAACGGTCCCCAGGTAGATGTCGATAAGAAGGCCGATGAGGTAAACCCATCCGAACTCCTACTGAGCCTGTATGTGACAATCTCCGTACAGTCCGGTCTGTTCGTCTGATACATCGCATGGCGGGCCTAGGGGGTGGTGAACGTCAGTCCCCTAATAGCGGTACAAGTCGTGTCGGAGTGTAGCCCAGAACACCCTGAGATAACACTGGAAACCTACCAGTATATCTCGCTTGCCCTGGCCAGGGACTACTCGTGTAATGGCTCTCCTAGACACAGCGCGATGTCAACCCTCAATACCGGGAGAGACGAATCCTGTTTAACCGTCACTGCCTCCAAGTGCTTCGGGACTGCACCCAACTACTACCTGTTTGCACGACTCCTTTGAGCCGTGGTAGGGTAGTAATCTAAGTACAGTGGGAACACACTCGAGGCGAAGTGACAGTGTCAAGTCAGCGGACTAAGTTGTACTCATGTCACCTGGGAACTGATAACTGACGATAGGTATAATACCAACCAACAGTTCCCGACGAGTCCTGTCCAGTGTACTCGTAACCTAACGAGCACCCGCATACTATCTCAAGTACGACGTACTGATGGCTGTGGGACAGACCGTCCCCCCTCCCGCTGGGATGAGAAGCGCATACGCTAGTCTACTCCGGAGTTTCGATGCCCTGCCTCGATAGTCCTACGACTAGGGACCTGTATAAGGATGTGCTTATGGATTACCCAGCCCCTACGAGTATGACTGTCATCACAACGCTAGTAATCAAGCAAAGATCCTAAGGGCTCTACTAATATGTATAAGCGATATGCTAAAAGAAACACATGCACATATTGAAGTAGAGACAAACCAAGTAGCATACTACCATTTTAAGCAAGATTGTCTATACAACTGTGAATATACCAAGCTTCCATTAAGTAATATACAAGATAGTATGATACAGTAATGGCCTCTAGGGCATATACACTAACAATCTCCCACTTGCACTAAGGCCATGTACTGGCGTATCGAAGACCTATCATCTCGATCAGCCGCTCGAACTGAGTCTGGGGTAGGGCCTTCGTGAGTGGATCTGTAGTGTTATTCTCCGTATTTACTCTCTTCACCTCGATCTCCCGGCGATCTACGATCTCCCTGATCAGGTGGTACCGCCTCAAAATATGCCTGGACTTCTGATGGGACCTGGGTTCCTTCGCTAAAGCTATAGCACCGTTGTTGTCGCAATACAGCGGTATTGGATCAACAATGGTAGGAACCACCTGAAGCTCCGTGAGGAACTTCTTCATCCAGACAGCTTCCTTTGCGGCATCGCAAGCAGCTATGTACTCCGCTTCCATAGTTGAGTCAGCAACGGTCTCCTGCTTGGAACTCTTCCAGCAAACCGCCCCTTCATTGAGGGTAAAGACATAACCCGACATGGACTTAGAGTCATCCTTGTCACTCTGGAAGCTGGAGTCAGCAAAGGCCTCGATCTGGAGGTCTTTTCCGCCATACACCAAGAACATCTTTTTAGTCCTTCTCAGGTACTTGAGAATGTTCTTTACCGCTATCCAGTGTTTCTCCCCTGGGTCAGACTGATACCGGCTTACAACGCTCAATGCGTATGCTACATCTGGTCTGGTACATAACATCGCATACATTATAGAGCCTACCGCAGAAGCGTAGGGTATAATAGACATGCGATCCCTTTCCAAATCAGTCTTGGGAGACATCTCTTTGGAGAGGGTGATCCCGTGACAAGCCGGTAAATTGCCGCGCTTGGAATCTTCCATACTGAACCTTTTCAGTATGGTGTCGATATACCTGGACTGTGAAAGTCCCAACATCCTCTTAGATCTATCACGATAGATCTGGATCCCCAGAATGTAGTTGGCATCGCCCAGGTCCTTCATGGAGAACCTCTGCGATAAGAATCCTTTGACTGACTGTAGCATAGGAATATCATTTCCTATTAGGAGAATGTCATCCACGTACAAGGCGAGGAATACCACAGTTATCCCTACAATCTTACTGTAAATGCATGGTTCATCTGGGTTTTTTGATAAAGTCGAATTCTTTGACAGTATCATCAAAGCAGATGTTCCAACTCCGCGATGCCTGCTTCAGTCCATAGATGGACTTGAGCAACTTGCACACTTTACCGCTGCTCCCACTCTGAATGAATCCTTCCGGCTGATCCATATAGACGCACTCTTCTAAATTTCCATTTAGGAAAGCCGTCTTTACGTCCATCTGCCAGATTTCATAATCGTGGAAGGCAGCAATGGCAAGAAGGATCCGAATGGATTTCAGCATAGCCACTGGAGAAAAGGTCTTGTCATAGTCCAAACCAGGTCTTTAATGAAAACCCTTTGCAACAAGTCTAGCTTTATAGGTCTCAACCTGCCCATCTACACCAATCTTCTTTCTGAAGATCCATTTGCAGCCTACGGGTTTTACCCCTTCTGGAGCAAAGTCCAAAGTCCAAACTTTGTTGGTGTACATAGACTCCATTTCGGTCCGCATTGCATCCAGCCATCTTACCGAGTCACCGCTCTGAATGGCTTGCTGGAAGCTAGTAGGCTCACCATAATCCATAGTGCAATCCTCTCTATCCCCGTCTATGAGAAAACCGTAGTATCTCTCGGGCGGATGAGACTGCCTACTACTCCTGCGGAGTGGCGCTGGAATGTCCTGTTCTTTCGAACCCTCTGGTTCTACTAAGCTTTCAGTAATAGCTTGTGGTTCTGGAATTTCTTCCAGTTCTATTGCGCTCCCACTTATCTGATTTTCCAAAAACTCAGTTTCCAAGAAGCGGGCATGACGAGAAACAAAAACCTTTTGTTCCTCTGCGTAATAGAAAAGATACCCCTTGGAGTTCTTTGGGTATCCCATAAACTTACACTGTACTGAACGTGCCTCGAGCTTGTCCGCATGCTGCTTTTTAACAAAAGCTGGACACCCCCATTTCTTAAAGTGTTTAAGACAGGGTTTCTTCCCACTCCACATCTGATATGGTGTGGTAGGCACTGACTTAGTAGGAACTTGGTTCAAAAGATATGCAGCTGTTTCTAGTGCATAACTCCAGAAGGATCGCGGCAACTCAGCTTTACTCATCATAGAACGAACCATATCCAATAGGGTTCGATTCCGCCTTTCCGATACACCGTTGTGTTGTGGTGTGTATGGAGGAGTAAGCTGAGAGAGAATTCCATTCTCTTTTAAGAAGCCCAGAAACTCGGCACTCAAGTATTCACCACCTCGATCAGATCTCAGTGTCTTGATACTTTTGCCTGTTAGTTTTTCAACTTCATTCTTGTATTCCTGAAATTTCTCAAAGGCCTCGGATTTGTGCTTCATCAAGAAGACATATCCATACCTAGAGAAATCGTCTGTGAAAGTAATGAAGTATGAATAACCACTTCGCGCATGTGTAGACATTGGACCACACACATCACTGTGTATGAGTCCCAAGAGCTCTCTTGCTCTTTCTCCGTGTCTAGTGAACGGAGTCTTTGTCATCTTTCTCATGAGACAAGATTCACAAGTGGCATAAGACTGATACTCGAACGGATCCAAGTATCCTTCTTTATGTAACTTTGTCAACCGTGTCTCATTAATGTGACCCAGTCTACAATGCCATAAGAAAGCCCGATTTAATTCCGGAGACTTTCTTTTAAGTGTGTTCTGGACACTGAAGACCTGAGCTTGATTCAAAACGTATATACCGTTTTTCAATGTACCTGACCCAATCAGAACTTGATTTAGGTGGATGTTTACTACATCGCTTACAAAAGTAAAATCATATCCTTCCTTAGAAAGTAAGGATACAGATATGATATTACAAGTCGCACCTGGTACATAAAACAGTCACGCAGAATCAATATCTGCCCGGTTGTCAGTCCTAGATGATATTCCCCTACGGATTCAGCATACATGCTCATTCCGTTAGCAACCCTGAGAGTCATATCACCATTCTTGATAACCCTACGGTTTCTCAGAGCCTGTAACGAATTACAGATATAAGATCCTGATCCGGTATCCAATACCCAGGAAGTAGGGTTAACTGACATACAGTTCTCTATCACAAACACACCCGAAACTGAAGCCACAACATGCTTCGAATTCTGGCTACTGGCTATGCTAGCCCTGCAATCTTTCTGCCCATGTTCACTCCCATAACAATAGGAACGTCCCTCTTTTACTACATCCATTCCCGAAACTTCTGCCCTTCCCTTTCTCTCCACTTCCCTAGTTTCATTCAGGGTAGTAGGTAGAGACTGTTGAACTAAGTCAGCGTCTGACCCGTTCTTCAACGTGGTCTTCAGGTCCGTGAGCTCAAAAGTGATGGTCTCTGTAAGGACGTTGCCCCCTACAGATGACCCGATAGCCAACCTCGCTGGAAGCAATTCGTTCGAGGTCTCATATCTTGCGATACAAGATTGCTCTCCATATAAATCTTTGTTATGGAGGAAAATAGAAACTAAGTCCATCTTCTCGTGCTGCCTCTGGTATGCACCATCAACTGAGTCTAACACGAGGCACTTGGCTTTCGCACAGTCTTTTTCCGATGTGTTGCGGATATGAATATCCGTGACAGGGGAAAATGGACCTGAGACGGCAGGGGTTGGATCAGTCAAGAGGTGTCCCAGCTTGTCATGGGCAATGGACATCTGGACAGACCTTTGCCAGTCATAACAGTCAGATTCAGTCATTTTATTATCTAGATGTAACCTAGGTGCGGTCACTGGGTCGCTGCAATTAAGAGAGAGAGAAGAAAACACTTAGCATGATGCTCTTGCAAGTTTAGATTGGTTTTTAATTTATCTAAACAGGATGGCTCCCACTGTCTCTCGAATCCCTCCTCAAACCATAAAGGAAGAATTAGTCGGGATCAATCTCACCGTACAATACTTGCTTAACCGTTCAGCCAGGCCAGTGTCGGTACTTCGAGGGAGGTTTTCCAACGCTTTCGCGAAGTTCCTTAATTAAGTAACCTCTTTTCCCTGTGGGCGTAGCCCCGCTAACACCTTTCTAGACACCTACTTGGTTTATAGCATTGATCGTTAAGTGAGAAAGTTCCCGAGGAGTAGCATATACTCACAGTAGGATCGGGATCCAAATATCATCGCGTGATAAAACTGAAGGAATCCTATCAGAATCATCACATTCCAAATGGTATGCAGGGCTAGCAAGTTTCAGTTCTTTTGAAACTCCCGATGTGGATTTTTGCCCCATGCTCTTATGACCTTGACTAAGGCCAACAAATCATAAGTCACATGTCAAGTTCTACCCGTCGTTGTCCAGGTTGATTTGAACCCACCCGTATATACCCTTGACTATGGCCAACAAAGTAATACGACTGTCCCAAACCAACAGTTCCCGACGAGTCGGAACACACTCGAGGTGAAGTGACAGTGTCAAGTCAGCGGACTAAGCTGTACTCATGTCACCTGGGAACTGATAACTGACGATAGGTATAATACCAACCAACAGTTCCCGACGAGTCCTGTCCAGTGTACTCGTAACCTAATGAGCACCCGCATATTATCTCAAGTACGACGTACTGACGGCTGTGGGACAGACCGTCTCCCCCGCTGGGATGAGAAGCGCATACGCTAGTCTACTCCGAAGTATCGATGCCCTGTCTCGATAGTCCTATGACTAGGGACCTGTATAAGGATGTGCTTATGGATTACCCAGCCCCCATGAGTATGACTGCCATCACAACGCTGGTAATCAAGCAAAAGATCCTAAGGGCTCTACTAATATGTATAAGCGATATGCTAAAAGAAACACATGCACATATTGAAGTAGAGACAAACCAAGTAGCATACTACCATTTTGAGCAAGATTGTCTATACAACTGTGAATATCCCAAGCTTCCATTAAGTAATATACAAGCTGGTATAATACAGTAATGGCCTTTAGAGTATATACACTAACAGTGCCTCTATTGGATACAATGCATGAAGGAACTCCATGCAGACGCACAAACTTATCGACTTACAAATAAGAAAACTGAGCATACTGAGCATAACCAGACAACAAACACCCAAATGGAGTCATACCCCTGACTAGACCTGGGTAGACTCACAACGAAATCCATGGAGATTTGCTCTCATTCCCACTCTGGAATGGTTAAAGGTTGCAACTCTCCTGCCGGTCTCAAATACTAAACCTTAGCTCGCTAACAAGTCAGGCACTTCAAAACGAAATCTGAAACTTCACTCTCCATCCCTGCCCACCCATAACTATCTCTCAAGTTACGTTACATCTTGGTGGCACTTGGGTGAACACTGAAAGCTGACTGATGTGCCTGCTCTAGGATCTCGCGTCTCTACCCATCAGTATCTGGTACATACAAATGAGTCCCGCAACGTAGCATACCCTGGTCATCAATCAAGAACTCCGAATCTATACCCTGCCGAACATGCTCAAGAATCTCATACAATGGGCATCGACGGGCTGTGCCTCACGAAAACGATTAAGTAGAAGTGGATGGGCGCGGACGTGAGCAAGATGTCCCCTAGTAAAGGTGAACTTAAGCTGTACTCAACGGTCGCACAAGAACTGTAAATCTGCAAAAGACTGTCTCTGAACTGCGCTCAACTGGAACAAGCTAACCCCCGGGCCTACGACTCAAAGCATCAGCTACCACAATCGCCTTGCCCTGGGCAATAAAAGATCTCACAATCATAATCCTTTATAAGCTCCATCCAACGGCGCTGTCTTAAACCCAGATCCAGCTGCGGGAAGATTAAGCTCTAGTGGTCTGTGAAGATCTGACATGACTCTCCGTACAAGTAGTGTCTCCAATCTTCAACGCATGACCACCGCGGCCATCTCAAGATCATGACTGGGATAATTCTACTCGTACTTCCTCCAACCATCGGGAAGCATAAGCGGTAACTCCATCATGCTGCATCAATACACAATCGAGCCCCACTCGCGAAACATCACAGTAAACAACAAAGTCGCCCGATCCAGAAGGCAAAGATAGAACTGGTGCAGTCGTCAACCGAGTCTTCAACTGCTGAAAACTCAGCTCGCATGCCTCGGTCTAAAGAAAAGGAACCCCGTTCCTTGTCAATACGGTCAACGGTGCAGCGATACTTAAGAAATCCTGCACAAAACGGCGGTAAAAACCGGCTAAGCCCAAAAAGCTGTGGACCTCTGTAACTGAACAGGTATGGGCCAAAGCTGTATGGCCTCGATCTTCCTCGGGTCCATACGAATACCATCTCCCGTAACCACATGACCTAGGAAGTCGACACTATCAAGCCTAAAAGAACACTCCAAGAATTTAGCAAACAGCCGGTGCTCTCTCAATGTCTGCAAAGAAATCCTCAAGTGCTGCTCATGTTCCTATCGACTCATGGAATAGACCAGAATGTCATCAATAACACAACAATAAACTGGTCGAGGAACGGCCTGAAAAATCTGGTTCATCACATCCATGAATGCTGCTAGGGTATTGGTGAGTCCAACAACACCACCAAAAACTCATAATGCCTGTAGCGCGCACAAAAAGCAGTCTTCGGAATGTCATCATTCCGAACCCGGAACTGATGATGACCTGATCACAAATCAAACTAGATAAATGTCCCGCACCCTGGAGCTGATCAAAGAAATCGTCAATGCGAGGTAAAGGATACCTATTCCGCACCGTAACCCGGTTCAATTGACGATCAATCAATACACAACCTCAAACTGTCGTCCTTCTTCTTGACGAACAGAATAGGAGCTCCCCAAAGCAAAACACTTGGACGTATAAGTCTCCCTATCTAGCAACTCTGCAGCTGATCCTTAAGCTCCCTAAGCTCTGTCGGCTCATCTGGAACAATGTCGGAAACTCTCGCACAATAGGAACCCGGTCCAATGAATCTACTGTGGCTCTGGTATCACGAATGAAAGCCAAGAATCCTCGACATCTTTTCCTCAAAAGCCGACTAGCGTAAAAGGCTGAAATCAAGCTGTGAGGGGCGGCACCACGGTCCCCCTGCACAACAAGAACTGACTCACCGGGAAAACAAAACCTGACTGTTTTCTCGCGGCAGTCCACAGACACATAGCACGTAGCTAACCATCCCGTGCCCAGGAGAACGTCAAAGTCCAACATCTCTAGAAAGATCAAATCGATGGACGAATCTCTATCTCCTATCCGATTGGCACATGACTGAAACACGTGTCGCGCAACAAAAGAATCGCTAACAGGAGTAAACACCACAAACAGCTGACCTAGCATACATGACTCTCGGCCCAACCTTGGCATGAAGTGTGTAGAACATACGAGTGCATAGATCCCGAATTAAACAAAACATGCGCATCAAAAGATCATACAAAAAAGAATACCTGAAACCACTGCATTGGACGCCTGCGCGTCCCGACGGGTAGAAGCAAACACTCGCGCATGCCCTCTACCTGCAACTGGCTGTACTCTTCCTCTGCATCCTGTTCTCTCTGAACAAACACTCTACGGCCATGACCTCTCTGAACATATGTCTGACGCGGATCAACAACAGGCGCAAAAGATGACTCTCCCTGAGGTGAAGGTGGTAGGGTAACATATGGTACGGCTGCCCTCCTCTGGCGTACCAAGGTATAATTTATGACGAGGTGATGGAAACTCCTGCACCGGAAACATCCATACGGTAACTGCTGACCCTCTTGGGGATAAGCGCTAAACAACCGTCCTCGTCCCAAGCCTCTGCTACTCCCGCGACGTAAACGAAATCTGTCGCGGCGACTAAGCATCTGTCTCTGGGCTGGTACACCTGTACGAGCCCTCCTCGGTCATGAAACTTCCAAAGTCTCGGGAAGATGTGCCTCATCTAGTAGGGTTGCATCCACTGCTGCTGTATACGTAACACAATGATGTGTGTTGATAGCAAGGAATAACTGGGTAACAGGGGTGGCAACCTCCTGTCGCTGCGCTCGACTGGCTTCAACCAACGATCCCATCATCTGGCGCAAATCCTGCATATCTGAAATATAGCATACCTGTATACCTACATGCTCACACATATGCCTTGCTATGCCTACATGCTTACACATATATACCTATATAGTATTTCATCATTATTGATAGGTATATACACAGACCTTGCTATAGCTACATGTACATTATGCATACATACTTACATGTACACCCACATACCTTACTATAGCTACATGTACATCATACATACATGCTTACATGTAGATACACCTATCTTGCTATAGTTACATGTACACCTCAAATGATGATGCATTTGACTTTGGAAAAATTGGAAACCGCATGATATATTTAATAACTTGATGCATTTAAATAGCGATTTTTCCTTTATATGCTCATATTACTGTTTCATGTTGCATATATTATATTTCATGGATTTCGCATTGAGATTTTGATTTCACGAGTTGGCAACTCACCCCCGTTGTGCCACAGTGTTTTGCAGAGTATCCCTCAGAGTGGTAGCGGCAGTGTAGGGTTCTTAGGCACCCTAATGAGGTCTCACAAGGCATCAACCATGCCAATTTCAAAAATACGGTGCCGAGAAACCCTAGACTGCGGATCGTTAGCTAGATGTCTAGGCGAAAAGATAACAAGTTAACACTTAACTAAGAGAATACGGAAATACAACCTTTGTAGATCCGGTGCTCCACCTCCATAGCTCCGCAATGAAGTGCTCTCGCTGTCCAAAACAAATCCCGGGCTCTAGCGTCGGCTTCATCGGAGAATAGGCGAGCTAGGTCGTCGATGTCCATGCCGAAGATGATCTACGTCGAAGCATCGCTAGATCAAGCTCCACCTTCACCAAGCCATGAAAACTTGTGAAGGAAACACACTCTACTACTTGGCAAGAGGTAGAGGATGAAGAAATAGGAAGTGGGTAGACTTTAGAATTGGATTTCTCACTTTATTTCATCAATCACCATTGATGAAGAAAGGTTTTCTTCATGGAAGAAGATGAAGAAGAAGAAGATGAAGTTATGATAAGTTATCAAGAATAGAAAAGAATAATCATTCTTATCATAATCAAACCATAGTTAAGTGTAGAGAGCTAACTAGAGTTTAAGTGAGTGGTTAGGGTTAAAGAAGAAGACAAAATGGTCACATGGTCAAAAGTTGCATGAAGCTTGAAGAAGCTTCTAAGAAAGCAACCATTTGTTTTCTTTTCTCATTCTTTTCATCCAAAAAGAAATAGATAAAAGAATGAATAAATAAATAAAACCCTAACCATTTACTTAACCAAAGATTAATTCTTTACACTTAACCAAACTAGCATGCATCATCAAACATGATACAAACAAGTGCACAAAAGTATATCGCATATACAATGCGCACATCCGAGTGAGAAAATCCATCTTAAGTGAACCGATACTAGTTAATGCAAAGTAATATATCAAATATATAATTATGCATTAAATCATTAAATCAACACTTGATTTAACGATCCGGTCATATCGCATATAGCCGACTAGTATCCTATGCATCGGCTTATCGAATCAACACTTGATTCGATAACTAGGTTATATCGCATATAACTAATCGATACATTTATCGCGAGAATGAAATACGGTATCACATACACGCATGATTCTCGGTCCCGCACATATCTCATATGCGCTCCTATTTCGTTTCGCTTGAGCCAGGAAACCTCTGTGTAGGACTCTAAAGACTCGTCAATACGCCGGCAGCAGGTGATGATCATATCAAACACCCACAAGCCGCAAGCGGTCTGCTAAACGTAACGGCCACCCGGGTATTGAGCGATCAGAAGATCGACGAGCAAGCCTGCTCATACTCCTGTGAATCCAACCAGTAACACTACCGTACAGTCCGGTTTGATCGTCTGATATGTCGCATATCTTGCCTAGGGGTGGTAAACGTCAGACCCCAATAGCTCGATAAGTCGTGTCGATATGAGGTCTATAACATTTCGAGAAACTACTGGTAACACTTACCAGTAAATCTCAGCAACCCTGGCCAGGGATTTCCTGTTATAGCCAATCGAACACAGCGCAACATCAACCCCCTATACCGGGAGAGACGAATCCCCTCCTATCGCTCATTGCCTCCATGTGACTCGGGACTGTACCCAAAAACCACCGTTTTGCATGCCCTCTTGGACGTGGTAAGATGGAAATCAAAGCACAGTGGGAACCACACAAGACTCTATGACGATCTCGGGTCAACAGACTACTCTGTACCAGTGTCACCAGAGAACTGCCATCTGACGTGAGGTATAATACCATCTGGGAGTTCTCGGGGAGTCCGTCCAGTGTACCCAGTCTCCACTGAGCACCCGTATATCTCCTCTGATGTCAAACACCAATGGATATGGGATCATCCATCGCCCATCTGTATGGGTCGAGAAGGTACACGCTAGTCTACTCTGGTATATCGATGCCCTGTCTCGATACACCCACGACTAGGGACTTTGAAGGATGTACTTATGGACTACCATGTCCCCACTAGAATGATCCGCATCACAGTCCAGGTAGTCAAGTACACATCCTAAGGGCTTTACCAACATGTAACAGAGAGACAATCAGTGTACACGTTAAGGTAAAGGTCAACCAGATAGCATACTATCATGTCGAGCAAGAAAGTCCTCCCTATATATGTCCCAGCATCCACTACAATATACATCCAATGTACAGTAATGGCCTCTAGGGCATACATATAACTAACAGGCAGGGCTTCTTCTTATCGTATCATCTTTCGCAGCGGATACTGCTACGACTGACTGTGTGCAGTTTTGCTATAGGTGGGTTTTTGCGGTTATCCGATGATGCTCATTTGTATATTCGTTGTATCTAGTACTCTCCATCTACTACTTCATGTATTGACTTAGAGACGAGTTGTGAGGATGATATTGTAAATTGTTTTGTGACTTTGGATGTCTTTTATGCTGTTGTCACTTTATATCGTCCATTTCCTATGCTACGGCGTCGTATATCTGTTGTGGTGGTTGTTTCCGCCTTTGGGCGTGGATTTGCTCCCGTTGGGTATGCTTTACTTATATGTTTTGTTGTACCCTTTTTAGGGCTAGTTTTTACAAAGGAGGTGCTGCCAAATTTTAAAGAAAGTAAATTTGGACTTTAAAGATTTTTACTTGAGATTCCCAAAAGTTTTTAACGGTGTTCTTATCACTTACTACTTTTGATGGTTTAGATTGCTGGGTTTTCGGCTTACTTAAATTGCATTACGCCTGCAGGTGTTACGTGGTTTAAGTGCCGTCATGTGCCAATTTCGGGTCGTGACAAGCCTTTGTTTCAGCTCTAGTGCGCACTGGCATACCAGTAGTACGAGGGGTCGGTTCTATTTCTGCGATTCTAGGGATAAGTACCAAACCGCTATCCCTCAGTGGAGGGCGAACCACTGACCGTGGCCGTAATGGGGCATCGGTGGCCTGAATTGGAATGGGAGCTCTACCCTCGAAAGTACCCGTCTCTCCTTTGCAATGACGGGGCCAACCCGGTGGCGATACCAACCCTTAAAGGACCCCGCAGGCCTCGGGAGATAGTCAGGCTCCGGGATTATGAAGCGGGAGCCAGTGTTTAACTGCATGGAGTAGTGAATGACGTTGCGAGTAACCTCTAAGGAGAGAGCAGGCTCGACTAAAAATGCCTCGAGGGGGACACCCTGGTCATAGCCTAACTGCTGGGCAAAGCGGTGCGGACGCATAAAAAGGACATCATTATTTCAGCGGAACACCAGATACCTTGGCCTGATCAACTATAGGTGCATGACCTCTTTTGGTTTCAAAGCCGGGATCCCACCCTTCGATAAATCGAACAATTGCTGAACAGGCCCCGATGGAGCGGAAATGACTCGATCGCTGAACACCATTCCGCCTTCATTTGAATACGGGTTCAGCAGCACGCGGAGAGCCCCTACCTGTGTCGAATCGGGAGCGGAGGCATCATCCAACCTCATAATCCATGGGAAGGTGTGCGCATCATAAAAATCCGGTCGCTGGTGCGCAGCGAACGCTCCTAGCACATGCATCTCGATCCACGACGTGAAGTAGTGGAGGGGGAAATTCACGGTCTCCTCACCCGGGTTTGAAGTATTAGCCACGGCACTTAACCCGTGATATAGATGCGACAACCCTGCGACACCAACAGCAAGTCGTGCTCCTCCAGCTATGCAATGAGCAGGATAAAGAACGGAGGCTCTCATAAAGTGGCGATGCATCGGCATGGCGAACCAGCTTAGCCAAAGACTGATAAAACCAACGAAGAAGGTCTCTTCATCCATGCCAGGGGCAGCAATTGCATTGAAAGCTGCGGTTGATGAGTTTAGGATATAGAAATGCGGCAGGTCTTCCTCCTTGGCCGGAAAATTCCTTAATCCTGATCCAAAAGGGTCTTCAATTTTTGCAAATTTCGAAGTCTTTTTGGATAAGACGTCCTCTCGAAGGAAGCAAGCAATGAAACCATCAAGGTGACACCTTGCCCTTCTGATGTCACGAACAGCTTTTCAAAGATACCCAGAATCTTGATTAGACTCGGGTACTTGTGACGTACAGCATTCTTAGTCGACAGGCCGTCAAGCATAGCAAGCATCATATCAAACATATATTCATCGGGTGGCAATAACTCTTCATAGTGCTGTCCCCTGATAGGCAACCCGGAGATCTCGCGAAACTCTTCCAGTGAAATTGAGACCTCCCGATCCCCTAGAAAGAACGTGTTGGTAGGAAGATTCCATTGATTCAGGAAAGCTTTAACCCACCAGACGTGGGGGCATGGTAATAAAACAACAAAGCATACACTGCGTGGTACAGCCCGACCTTCTGCAGACGGCATATTAGGCAGATATGTACAGAGCCCATGGAAGGTAGCCCACTGGGTGGCGGGGGATAACGCCTACCTTATAAACCTGCCCCCAGGGTCGAGCTTCGCCCTAACATATTCGGTGCCCCAGAATGTCGATGGCCACCATGGTTTGGTTGGGTATCCCGGTCGTTGATGGCTTAAGTCGGCCCACGGGAGTCCAGTTAATCGCCTCCACTGCATAAGCAGTCCATGGGCGTTCCATCAATGATATAAAGCGGATGGGTTCTGACGGTTCTTCGCAGGTAAAACTACGGCGAACACCGATGATATGACCGTACCACTTTCCCCACAAGAGAAGACTAGTATGGTCCCTTTCATGCGCCCTGATCATCGCCATAGCCTCCTCGTCCGACGGCGACTGTGGGAAAGCCGCTTCTGAGGGAGTGTAAGGGAAGTCAGGAACCGAGGCCATCATTCCTAAAAATAAAAAAAACATTTAAAAATAATAATAATAAATAATAAGGTAACATAAAATAAAATAACAGAAAACCGTGATGTGACGGGACCACTGCCTGCAAAACCAGTAGACCCTATAAAATCTAAATAACGGCTCACCAATGATGATGCAAAATAATCATAAGAGAATCAAAAAGTATTCTCATCAAGTAAACAATAAAGTTTAAACAACTCTTGAAGCGAGTTTTGCTAAAAAGCGCAAAAGATTCAAATCTTCTTTAGGGGTATTAAAACCCTCAAATACTCGAGAGCATTAGGGAATAAAATTCCCAAAAATATTCGAGTCTCTCTCAGAGCCAAGCTCTGTGAACAAGGAATTAAATTCCTTTAATAAAGGGATTAAATCCTAGAAAACCCCTATAGCAAGGAGGCAAGGAAAATAGAATTAAATTCCGAGGATCTTAAAGATCGGTGACAGGGTAAAACCTTAAGAGGAGGATCAACAATCCCCATCGATTCAAGATCTTAGAATCTACAAAAAAATATGTGTGCTTTGGATCTTTAAGAAACCAATTTAAGAAAAAAGCAACGCTCTGTCCCCGGATTTAAAATCCACGATGAAAAGAACAAAGAAAGGGGGTTCCGTTCATGATCCTTACCAAAGAAAAGTTTTAACAGAGTTTAACTCTGAGATTCCAGCAGGCAGATAACTAAGCTCTGAAGAGGAGAATTAAATTCCCAAGGAAAATAAGTAGGGAATAAGATGAAAGAACAGTGGTCTTCTTTTAGTGGGGAACTTTCCCTCATCCTTTTTTATAAGGGAACAAATGCCCCCAGCGTTGCACTCACGTGCAATCCACGTGAGAGACGCTGGGGGCATTTGTTCCCTTATAAAAAAGGATGAGGGAAAGTTCCCCACTAAAAGAACCCCCCACGTGTTTAACACGTGAGTGCCTACATGCAATGCATATAGGCACTGCAGTTAAAAAAATTACTAGGCTAAAACAGCCCCACATGTTTAACACGTGAGTGCCTATATGCAACGCATATAGGCAATTAAAACAATTGATAGGCTAAAACATCCCCCACGTGTTTAACACGTGAGTGCCTATATGCAACGCATATAAGCACTGCAATTAGAACAATTGCTAGGCTAAAACAGCCCCACGTGTTTAACACGTGAGTACCTATATGCAACGCATATAGGCACTGCAATTAAAATAATTGCTAGGCTAGAAGAGCCCCACGTGTTTAACACGTGAGTGTCTATATGCAACGCATATAGGCACTGCGATTAAAACAATTGCTAGGCTAGAAGAGCCCACGTGTTTAACACGTGAGTGCCTATATGCAACGCATATAGACACTGCGATTAAAACAATTGCTAGGCTAGAAGATCCCCACGTGTTTAACACGTGAGGGCACTTCCCTACGTAGAATTAAAATTCTACTCAACAAGGAACGTTGGATCAAAGATCCAATGATGATTAAACATATAATTAAATTCTATTGAACTTTTAAATGGAAAATGATACTTTCTGTTAAACAGAAAGTTGACGGATCAAAGATCGCATAAGTTTGAAAATATTTTTCATAGCTTTCTAAACAAAGAAAAATTGTGCTCCGTTAAACCATACACCCTTGGATTAAAAGTCCAACGATGATTAAAAAATCACCAATCTATAAAATAAATTCTGTATGGGAAAATATTTTCCTAATCTTATTTAAAAAACAAGAAAATATGTTCTGTGAGACAGAAACCCTTGGATCAAAGATCCAACGGTGGGTAAAACCCCCAAAATCAACTAGGATCTCTCAATGATAGATTTCCTAAAACTAATCAACAAACTTCTCTCCGCTATATAAGGAACCCATGCCATTCTATAAAAAAAAGGAGAAGGGAGAGAACAGAGAGAAACATAAAGAGAAAAAGAGGAAGAAGAGAATTTAAGTCTCGAAAAAGACTTGCTTCATCAGGATATTCTAGGTAAAAAAAAGAAATACACAGAGATTGTTCTATCTTGACCTTTCTAAGGGTTTAACCCTTCGCATAAGAACTTAGTTCTTCCTCTGATTGAGATCTATAGAAGCAGATCTCCCCATAAGTTGAGAATTTAATTCTCATCGGGGAGATTCTGTCATGCAGATTCAAAACCTAGGGGAAAGAACTGAATTCAAAGAATTTAATTCTTACAGAAACATATGGGAATTTAATTCCTCTGAAAATCAAGGCTTAACCCTACAATAAGAATTTAATTCTTATAAAAAAAAGAGAGGCATGAGATCCTCCAAAATCCTAACATGAGATCAAAATCTCCAAACACTCAATAGGATCTCATGTGCTCCATGTGAGTGTTTCTGATGAATGAAAAGAGGAAACACACAAAATCGTCTCGCATGCTCGCACGTGAGTCAAGTGTTTAACAGTTCTATATAAAAAAGGACAGGGGCAATAGAACCCAGAGAACAATTCTCACTTTGGGGCGCCTCACGTGCCCACACGTGAGTGCTTCCAAAACTCAAGTGTTTAACACTTTTATATAAAAGAGGAAAGGGGGAATAGAACCCAGAAAACAATTCTCGCTTTGGGGTGCCTCACGTGCCTACACGTGAGCGCTTCCAAAAGTCAAGTATTTAACACTTCTATATAAAAAAAGAAAGGGGAATGGAACCCAGAAAACAAATCCCTCTTTGGAGCGCCTCACGTGCCCACACGTGAGCGCTTCCAAAGTGCAGTGTTTAATACTGATTCGGAGCTTCACGTGGGAACACGTGAGTGCTGAACATATACCGGTGCTTAGCATTTTTGGGAAATCATACTTCAGCCTCAAATTGGCTAAGTCTTCCTGAGGTCAAAACCTCTTTGATCTCCAAGTCAACCGAGCCTCTGTGCTCATGTTTTCCCAAACTAATCTCAGTATCAAATATGACTGATGACCGCTCAACTGATGATATCCAAAACTATATTCATCTCACATTCCCCCGAGGAAATCTTAGTCTCAAAATACGACTAATGATTTCGGGATTGACCACCAACTTCATTTTCCCTCGGATAGTGAAATTGGTTAAAGGGTATATCTCTCCACACCTCTGATACATGTCGTTGTAATTTCTCAACGTCTTCAGAGAGTTGGCATGTCCCAACAACCAACTGCTCTTTGGTGCTCTTCCCAAACTGACGTGCACACCCTAGATCAAACCACACCCCAGATCAAACCACACCCCAAGCTGGGTGTCTCCCATATCATCATTGCTCATCCCTACACGTAACAAATACAAGTGCGTGCAAGATGATCTACAGACCGAAATGTCCTCAAACTACAACTTCACCTCCAAAATGGTGATCTACGGATCGTAACGTCCTTAAACTAAACTCTACGGACCGTAACGTCCTCAAACTACTATGGACCAAAACGTCCTTAAACTAAACCCTCACCTCAAAAATGGTGATCTACGGACCGTAACGTCCTTAAACTAAACTCTATGGACGTAACGTCCTCAAACTACTACGGACAAAAACGTCCTTAAACTAAACCATCACCTCAAAAATGGTGATCTACGGACTGTAACGTCCTTAAACTAAACTCTACGGATCATAACGTCCTCAAACTACTATGGACCATAACGTCCTTAAACTAAACTCTACGGACCGTAACATCCTCAAACTACAATGGACCGAAACATCTTTAAACTAAACCCTCACCTCAAAAATGGTGATCTACGGACCGTAACGTCCTTAAACTAAACTCTACGGACCGTAACATTCTCAAACTACTACGGACCGAAACGTCCTTAAACTAAACTCTCACCTTAAAAATGGTGATCTACGGACCGTAACGTCCTTAAACTAAACTCTACGGACCGTAACGTCCTTAAACTACTACGGACCGAAACGTCCTTAAACTAAACCCTCACCTCTAAAATGGTGATCTACGGACCGTAACATCCTCAAACTACTATGGACCGAAACGTCCTTAAACTAAACCCTCACCTCAAAAATGGTGATTTACGGACCGAAACGTGCTTAAACTAACAACGGACCATAACATCCTCAAACTAAAACAATAGAGCCCAAATGCTCTTTTGTTGGATCTGAATGATCCTAAAACCCTGTTAAGCAGATCTTAGTCTCAAATTTGACTAACGCATCCTTAACAAAAATTTAAGTTGATCTTGATCTCAAAATAGATCAACAATCCTTAAATCAACCCAAACCCAAATCTAAGATATACGGATTTGGATTAATCCACGCCCTACGGGCGACAACATAAATTAGTCTCTGTATACAATCCACGGGCAACCAAAAATAAAACAAACACACACGACACAAGATGAACTTCTGGAGAAGGAGAAACTGGTTATCGCGATGCGGTAACGTAATTAATTACAGGGGCTTGCGCCTGCAGGGAAGAGCATCCCCACAATCAAAACCCCTCACAAACGATGGAGGATCTGACGAAGTCTTCTACAACGGCCGCATCCGTCCAAACCTCCGATATACGGTGTCATAAATCAACTTGGCATCTTTGGAGAGGTGGACGGATAAATCCAAATAGCATCTACCCCCAAATTCAGGCAAGACGACCCATCCCGGTTTCGTCTCTGTTTTCGGCGGTGAACAGGGCTATATTTATTTGTGCCTGTGGAATGTATACAAAAGCTAATATTGGACCACCTGTAGGGCAACTTGGGAGATATGATGGCTTAATAACAGGTTTTAAGTGTCTGTACCTTAAGGCTTTTGATTCCTATGAGCCGTGAGGGTCTCATAGGGGGAGTTCTCCTTACGAGTCGAGAGGATCTCGTAAGTGAAAATTTTACGAGATTGCGCCCTTCCGGGTTTTCACAAACTCGCCGGTAGCCCTGCTGTTTTTACTCACGGCGCCCTTTCGGGTTTTCATTCGTGCCCATTTTGCTTGTGGGCATACCGTTTTTTTAACGAGATTGTGCCCTTTCGGGTTTTCACAAACTTGCCGGTAGCTGTAACAACCCTAAATTTTTGTACAAAATTTTTCCAAAATACAGAAAGGAACACCTGAGCCTGAGCACAAATTATAAATTTTATTTGCTTTTGAACAGCAAGAAAGCACTTGTAGCTCATTGGTAAAGCCTTGCACTGCTGTGAAGTAGCCCCTGTGATCGAATCCTCCCAGCCACATATATTTTTAATTGATTTTTTCTTTTAATCCTTTAGAAGCCCAAAGGTTTACACGTGCACTATACGTAAAATGAAAAGTCACAAATAAAACAAACATGTGGGAAATGTTATACCAACAGACCCTGACACGTGGCGGAGATCCAAGCCCCCGACCCCACCAAACTACCGGCGAGATCAGGCTTGGGGTCGGCACCGCCGGTCCCCCCTCCCCCCGTGGCAAATGCTCCTAAAATTTTACCCCTGAACTCCTTCGCCTACCCCACTATCCCCATGTTGTTTATTTACTCTGAAAACATCCAGAGAGTGATAATTCCTCTCTTTAATTCATTTTTAATGCAAATTTTAATTCCATTCTTTATTACCCTAAACCCTAATTTTTCCTATAAATATCACACTACATTTCACCCCTCCTCATTCAGTATTCCATTACAAAAACTCTCTAAAATTTCTAAGTCCTAAGTTGTACAAGTGGAGTTAGCAACGGTCGAAGTTCCGGCGATGTTTCGGGAAGATTCCGGCGACGAAACGACTCCCCGACGGTGCCAATAGCTTCCCATCTCTCTCCTATTGTTTGATAATCAATAAGTCCCCACACCCCTCCTCCATCTCTATTCTAAAATAATCTATTTTCAAAACTCGTCGGAAGTGGAGTTATTCCGACTTCCGATTCGTTTTTCTTTAAAAACTCCATTTTTCTTAAACAATAAAATACCATATTCTCTCATAATGATCAACAAACATAAATAAAAATATTAGAACAAGTTTTATCTCAAAATAATAAGTATCGCAATTTCTATTTCATTTTTACAGTAAAATACCATCATGTCTTACCCTATTACCTTTAGAAAACTCACGAGGTGATGACCTAGCTCATCACAACACATATTTTTGACATAGCACGATAACTCTTGGGACATTTGTTTATGGGAAAACACAAGTTTACATTTAAATACCTTAAACATTCAAAATCATTTCTTTAAAAAGTGTGTTATTTAAATTCCTTGCAATTACGTCTCTACAACCCATTTGGGGAACCTCGATCGAGATGGTGCGAATTATCGCACGTCCTCGGGCCTAGTAGAGCGAGATGCAGATCTCCGCAAGGAGCATTCGATCTCGATGGAATTTTGATGCAATTTTTAAGAAAATGAGATTTCTACAAAATAAATAAAATTTATTTTTATTAAATATATATATATATGAATATTATCAAAAGATCTATTTTAAAATATTATATATATGTATATTCCAAAATCAAAGGAATCACATTTTTATGAAACTACCATTACAATTCAATACAATTCTAATATTTTATTAAAATACCATGTACAATGAAATCTAGGTTCTATTCACTAGAAAATTTCATTTTTATAAAAAATTACATCCATGAAAACACTAAAGACGATAAATAAATACTTGAGGTCTATTTTGCAAATATACCAAAACTATTTTGCATAAAACCCCCTCAAGTTATATTAATTTACAATAAGGACCCTAGTAAACATAGGTTTAAGCGAGACCAGTTCTCTTGAGCTCAGGGAGCCGGAGAATATGGGTGCTTGCCTATCTAAGGTAGACAACCTAAAAACGGTGTTATCAACACGGTAATTGTCTTGGAAAAAGACATAAATCCCGCCGTCCGTGTGCAGCAGTTACCGATAACTCCAAAACAATCAGGACTTCAATTCTGTTTAAAAGTCTGACTCAGGTAGAGTCACGATCAAATCTGAATACATTCTGACTTGAATTCAATTCAAGTATAACTACAATACAACATGAATCCACAAATACCAGAATACAATCCATATCAACATGAACATGACTTGAACCGAACCATGGATATACTCTATTTACATGACTATCTACTTATATCCATTCCGTTTACTGATATCATGGTTTCGACAAGTCTTCCATTTACTACAAGACAATACAATACAATCAATACAATAAACATTACGGGGTTTATAAAGGGCTAGACTTGAACATGTTAAAGGTGGCACGATGTGGTCACTAAAAGACGTAATTACATCCATGTCGTTGTTTCGTGGTATTATCGACGGAGCCTTGTACTACGGATTACCAAAGTCCACGGTGTAAGTTGGACTCCTCTCGTATACACTGGCATATTCTGTACCAAGCTACAACAACTACGTTAGTATAACAAATATAACATTATCTACTTCACCTGTTCTATTCTCTGTTTATTCTTCTCCTTCTTTCTTTTGGACTTACCGAGCGATTGTTCGCTGACAACATTCATATTTCTCTTCTTCTTTGGAATGTTGTCAGGAGGACCCGACTCTGAGGAGTTTGAGACCAGCCAGGAACACTTGGAGCAGTTCACGGAAAACCCTGAGCATTAGACTTTACTTGTACTTACTTTTCATTCAGTTCATGACATTGTTTAGGCATTGCTTTCTATTCCTATATTTATATTTCCAGTTGTATTGTAAAGGAATATTGAATAAATAAAAGTTGTTGTTCATTTATATTCATGTCTCTTGTGTACATTTTACTTTATATTTCTTAAATACGCTTAGCGAGTTTTCTTCGGAGTAAATACGTAGCGGGCATCGCCGTGTCCCCTCCCCGTACATCGGGAAGCGGGGCGCGACAGTAGCCCTGCTGTTTTTACTCACAGCGCCCTTTCGGGTTTTCATCCGTGCCCATTTTGCTTGTGGACATACCATTTTTTTTGTTTTTTTTTTTGTTTTATTATTATTTTTTTTTAACGAGATTGCGCCTTTCCGAGTTTTCACAAACTCGCCGGCAGCCCTGCTATTTTTACTCACGGTGTCCTTTCGGGTTTTCATCCGTGCCATTTTTTCTTATGGACATACCATTTTTTTTATCATCGGTTTGCCAATAGGACTTGAGTTGCAGTCTTCGCCGTTGGAGATTTGATTGCAATATAGATCTCAAGAGAGGATATCGACGTATTTGGGGCGATGCACCATGTTTGAGGCGGCGCCCTACTTTAAGGGCATTCCGGTCCATTGTTAGTTTAGGGACATCTCAGTCCATGGCCAGTTTAAGGATGTAGTGGTCCCCTGTTACCATTTTCAAGGCAAAAGATCTTCTGGATACTACTTTTAGGGTTCTGACTCAGGAAGATAGCGAGCGGACACAAGCGTCGTCATCTATCATTGACCTAGGTCGTAACCCGTTGGGTATAGTATCTTATAAGGAATCGACCATTTATTGGCCGGAAGGGTCTTTCGCCATGTATATCCATGAGTAGGCCCTACCGTGGTAGACCTTGTCTATAATATACGGGCCTTCATAGTTCGGCACGAATTTCCCCTGTTTTGCACGATTGGGGATCATAGGTCTTTTGACGGCTAGCACGAGTTCACCTTGGCGGAATGTTCTCGGCCTGGTCAGTTTTTCATATAACCGCGTCATCCTTGCCTTATAAGCCTCCAAGTTCTGCTGTGCTATAAGGCAAGTTTCGTCGAAAGCAATTTTCTCAAGGATTTTTTTCTTTCCCTTTGTCCTTTTTGCTCGAACTCTTGTTTGTAGGTCCGAGGTTTTTTCAGGTAGTGTGCGGCTACACTGCTAAATATTCTCGCAGTTCTTCTCCTCCTCTTCTTTTTCGGAGGTGGAGTTCTTGAAGAGAGGGCCGAGAGTCATTTCTTTCTCAGAATCGCTCCCGAAGGTAAGAACTTGGAGTTTTTCGCTTTCTCGGCTGATATCAACCATATGATAGTTGCCAGTCATTTTCTCGCACGCACTTGTCAAACTTATTTGTTGTCGACGAGCTTAATGTTTTATCCTCTTGAAGTGTTGTTGATGGGCAACGTATCATTGCCGCCACATCTTGAAAGCACTGCATTTCTCGGTGGGGTGGGTAACCCTCCAATGATATAGGCAGTAGTTTGGATGTATATCCGCTCCGTCAAGGCACATGACCCCGGGAGTGTTTTCCACGAGAAGGGGCGCTTCATTCCTATTGATAGGGCTTTGGCAAACCGCTTTTCTGCTTTAATCCTGCTCTTGTTTGTGACAGGTGTACTTTGGATTGGTTGGAGTACTTTACGACTCGTCCTTACCGTAGCTTCTTCATCCTGACGCCGACGCTTAGCCTTTTCATATATGGTTGTTTCGCGTTCTCAGTCAACTTTTCTCCTTCGAAAGGCTTCATTTAACAACCTATCGATTGGGTCTTCTGACAGTTCCGGGGATTTTGGCGCTGATCCTACCCCCAGTTCCTCTGTGTTGTTTTCTGACGCCGAGGGAGCTTCTTCACCATTTGATGACGAATGGGAGACCATGTGGCAACTTGCTACATAGTCTTCGGTTTCTTCTGATGAGTTATTTTCCTCATTGTTGTCACTCTCTTCGTTCTCAAGAATATGCTTGAGGAACTCTTTGAGGACGATCGGTGTCCGCGCCTTCTGGTTTTACTGCTCCAGCGCGTCAATGTACCTCTATAAGTCTGTGCATTTGTCGTCATACTCGGCAGGTTGCACAGGTTTCTTGGTCTTCTTCTTTTTTTCGAAGACTTTGAAGGCTTGACTTTGGTATTTTGCCCTTTGTCAACTATTTTCGGTACGGGACGCAGTTTCAGCATCCCTTCGATGATTTCCGGTTCAAGCGGACTCTTCCACCTGATTGCCAGACATGCATGGAGATCCTTCAGCATTCTTTTAGTTTTAGCTGAAAGGACAACTTACCATGGAGCTTCTTCTACGAGCGAGCATGACGCTCTCGGCGTATCCACCTTTTTAGGAGCGTACTTCTGTGATGGGTTCACCTTCCAGTTCTCAAAAAGCATGAATTTCCCCCGTTGATACTGGTCCTCGACCCAATTTTTGAAGACGTAGCAATCTTCAATTGGGTGGCTCGTCATTCTGTGATAGGAGCAGTAGTTGGGATTGTTGACATCGCCGGGTTGCAGTGGACGTCGTGGGTCCGACAATGTGATAAGTTTGTTGCGCACTGCCAGCTCGAACAGTCTCCTCGTCTTGTCACGGAGAAACGAGTAGGCGCATCCTAGCCTTTCTTCCATGGATAAGCATGGACGTGCATTGTTTTGGCGAGCAACCGGTTTCGAATCATTTGGTTGCTGTTGAGTATTGGCAACGAAGACCGCTTTCCCTTTACCCTTGGCATTTCGAGGGTCCATTTTCGAGGAGGAAGGCCCATGGCTCATCTGGTCCATTTGGGCCAGTTTGTCAATCAGAGCCTGAAAGGTGGTCGGCTTGAAGAACGTCATGAATTGGGACACCGTCATTTGAGGATCTAGCGTCCCGATGAACAAACCCACGGCAGGAGATTCTTCGATGCGTTGTTCACACTTCGACCATAGGTTCCGCCACCGGATCGCATATTGGACCCAAGTTTCTCCTGACTTCACCCTGGCATTGATTAATGCCATGATTGGGGTGCGCTCGATTGTGCTGGCGAACCGCTGTATGAATAGCAGTTCCATCTCGGTGAATGTTTTGACGGAGTCATTTGGGAGCTTCAGGTACTATTCGAATGCCGTCTCCGACAGGCTGCCGACAAACTGGCAAAGCAGCAGTTTGTCGCCACCTCCAGTGTTGCCACATAGAGCTCTGAACTGAGCGACATGCTGATGCGGATTGCCTGTTCCTTTGTACACATGAAACTTGGGGATTGTATATCCTGGCGGGTACTTGAATTGGTCATACCATCGCGGATACGGTCGCCTAGTTTTGACAGTTTGACCAACCGCTTCACTAGCTTAATGAGCTCGTATTTGTTGAGCTATATGGTCATCGAGAGTGGCCTTATAGATTGTTTCCTCTTTGGATGTTGGTAGAGCCAGAAGAGAGTTTGATGTTTCCCCTCTGTCATCCTCGATGATTATCGGCGGATCTTCAGCTGGAGGTTCTGGCTGGATCGTCATTCCAACCATATCTTGGAACAAAAGCGTCATCTGCTTTGTATTAGCAGCTTATTCCGTGGCCTCCTTGTCTTTTCTTTCTAGCACCCTTCGCATGAACTCTGTATCGGTTTCCTGCTCTTGACGCTGTTAAGATGCAGATTCCGGGCTTTCTTTCTGCCCGGTAAGTGCTAACATTTTGATCAGTATTTCCTGGAGCTTTTGTTGTTGCACCTGAGTTTTTGTCAACGATCGAGTTTGTGGCCGATGACCCACGGAAGCACGACTTTCCTCTTTCCCGGAAGACATGTAAACCGTTTGTATGATCATACCCCCAGTCTTGGGGCATTTAGGTCCATCGCCTTGGAATTTGCCGTCGGCGATGGGAGATTCTCCAGCCTCACCCTTTTGTGGGAGGTCAAAGTTGAAGGAGCCGTTATAACAAGCACCCGTGTTGAAGACGTCCCTCTCTGTATAACGGAGGGATGGTCCTCCTCTTACCGAGCCTTCATTTTCTTCAGTCGGCGAGAGTAGTCTTTGTTGATCAAAGAATCTTGGACTTTCCGCCAGACCCTGTGGATTTGGGAGAACAGCCATTGAGGGCCTACTCCGGCTTTTCCTGTGTCATGTTTTCAGCAGGTTGGGGAGATTTCCTCAGCACCGCGGTTGGAGAGTTCTTTCGCACCCTACTAAGTAGATCAAAGTTGTTCCTGGTTGGAACAGCAGCGTCAACTTCTACTATTGGAGCTGGTGGGGTAAGTCCAGAGGGGGAGTTGGCCCCAGCCTTTCTCACCCGACGCCAGTGGTGACGTTGAGCGTGTCTTGCAGATGGGACCACCTTAGTTGTGGAAGCGGCTTCGTCATGCCCCCGGCTTTGATGAGGGGCTACTTTTGGTGCCAGCCTGTCGAAAACTGACGTCCATTGAGAGGGAACGGCCAATCTTTCGAAGGCCTATTTTCTGGTAGGGGAAGCACTTTTGACGACTTCACCCGCAGCAAGAGTTGAAACGGCCAATCTGTCAAAGAACGATCTTTTGGTAGGCGAAGCACCTTTGACGACTTTACCCGTCGGAGGAGTTGGGAGGACTATCCGTTTTGGGATAGCCTCTTCAGGTATCGCGAGCCTCTTTGCAGGCCCACTTGAGCTTTGGCTCAGCCTGTTGAAGACTGAGGTGGCAGACTTGGACAACTCGTTGAGAGAGGCCGTGGTGGTTGCATGTCGATCGAAGACCGACTTCTTAGGAGCTTCCTGTGGTGGCACTGGGGTGCTGAAGCTTGCTGGCGGGAGCATGGTCCTGAAGAACAATCCAGTGGTGGCTTGAGTCACCTACCCCACCGGCATTGAAAAGATGGAGACTGCATTGGGCCCGTAAGTCACTCTTCCAGTTGGGGCGGAGCGGGAGTTGCTGTTGCAGGTTGTGCAGCTGGAAGCCATTGAACTTTTTCCTAGACAGGAGCAAGAAACCAAATCTTAGTACTTCAAATCCAAGAGCAACCATAGAAAACCGCGATTTTGTTCGCGAAACACGACACACGAAGTATGGAGTGGAAAAAGGAAAATGTCCCACCGGGCGTGCCAGAATCTGTTCACCGCCGAAAACGAGGACGAACCGGGATGGATCATCCTGCCTGAATTCTGGGGGCAGATGCTATTTTGGATTTATCCGTCCACCTCTCCGAAAATTCCAAGTTGATTTATGGCACCGTATATCGAAGGTTTGGACGGATGCGGCCGTTGTAGCGTGACTTTGTCAGATTCCCTCTCGTTTGCGAGGGGGTTTTGATTGTGGGGACGCTCTTCCCTGCAGACGCAAGCCCCTGCGGTTAATTACGTTATCGCATCACGATAACCACTTTCTCCTGCTCCGCAAGTTCATTTCGTGTAGTGTGTGGGTTTTTTTGTTTGGGTTGCCCGTGGATCGTATACGGAAACTAATTTATGTTGTTGCACGTAGGGCATGGATTAGTCCAAATCCGTATATCTTAGATTTGGGGTTTTTTTTATTTAAGGATCGTTAATCTATTTTGAGATTAAGATTAACTTAAATGTATATGAGCATTTGGGGGCTCGATTTGTTTTTGTTAAGGATACATTAGTCTAATTTGAGACTAAGATCCACTTAACGGGGTTTCAGGATCATTTTTATTTTAGATCCAACAAAAGAGCATTTGGGCTCTATTGTTTTAGTTTAAGAACGTTTCGGTCCATTATCGCCATTTTGGAGGCTAATATTAGTTTAGGGACATTTAGGTCCATTATCACCGTTTTGGAAGCGAATATTAGTTTAAGGACATTTCGGTTTATTATCGCCATTTTGGAGGCAAATATTAGTTTAGGGACGTTTCGGTCTGTTATCGCCATTTTGAAGGCGAATATTAGTTTAGGGACATTTCGGTCCATTGTTAGTTTAAGGACGTAGTGTTCTATTGTGTTCATCTTGCGCGCACGTGTATTTGTTACGTGATGGAATGAACAAGGGTGATATGGAATGCACCCAGTATGGGGTGTGGTTCGATTTGAGGTGTGCACGTCGGTTTGGATGGTTTGGGAATGCACTGAAGAATTTTTGGTTGTCGGGACCCGCCACCTCTCTGAAGACATTGAAGAATAACAACGACCTATATCAGAGGTGTGAAGAGATGTACCCTTAAACCAAATCCCGTATTTGAGGAAAAAAGGCTGTTGTGGACCTAATAGTCATTAGTCATTTTTTAGACTAATATTATCTTAGGAGATGTGGGATGAATATCATTTGGATATCATCAGTTGAAGGATCATTAGTCATGTTTGGGACTAAGATCAGTTTGGGGAATCATGAGCACAGGGGGGCTCGGTTGATTAGAAATCGAAGAGGTTTTGACCTTGGGAAAACTTAGCTAATTTGGGCTAGGTCTGGATCTCCATGGTTACCCAACAGTGCTAAGCACTGTTATATGCAGCACTCACGTGTATCCCACGTAAAACGCTGGATCAGTGTGAAACACTGAACTCTAGAGACGCTCATGTGTGAACACATGAGGCACTCCAAATATGGGGGCTGCTCTTCAGGGTTTTATTCCCCTTTTTTGTATAAGTGCTAAGCACTTGGTTCTTGTAGCGCTCACGTGTGAAAAACGTGAGGCACCCCAAATATGGGCACTATCTTGCGAAGTGCCTCCTGTTTTTCTTTTAAGCACTCGCATGAGAAACACGTGAGGCAGTCTGGGCCATTCTTGTTGTTTATTAGAGGCACTCACGTGGAAAACACGTGAGGTCCCATTATAGTGTTAAACACTAACGAATCCCCAGGCTTTCCTTCTGTTTTCTTAAAGATCTTGATCTCTTATTAATGACATTTCTAGTCATTAGGATTTGGGTTTGGAAGGTCTCAGATTATTATCATCGTCTGGACTGAAGAATCAAGTTCTCCTCTCGTTTTTACAAGAATCAAATTCTTTATATAAGGTTAAAGCCTAGTTTTTAGATGAATTAAATTCCCATATGTTTTTGTAAGAATTAAATTCTTTGAACTCGGTTCTTTCCCCTAGGTTTTAAATCTGCAGGACAGAATCTCCCCGATGAGAATTAAATTCTTAACTTATGGGGAGATATGCTTCTGCAAATCGCAACCAGAGGAAGAACTGGGTTCTTCTATGAAGGGTTAAACCCTTAAAGAGGCAAAGAAGAGATAGAACAATCTCTGTGTTTTTTTTCCTTTTTACCTAGTGTGTTATGACGAAACAAATCTTCACAGAGAATTAAATTCTCTTTTTTCTGTCTCTTTTTATTTCTTGTCATTTTTCTCTTGTTCTCTTTTGAAGCTTTCTGCTTTAATTTTTAGAAGCTTATGGGGGGTTTCTCTATGTCAGACTTGAAGTCTTCGATCCTTTACATAGTGGAGACAAGTTTGTTAATTAGTTTTGAAGAAATCTCTCATTAAGAGATCCCAATTGATTTGGAAAATTTTACCCACCATTAGATCTTTGATCCAAGGGTTTCTGTTTTTACAGAACATATTTTCTTGTTTTTAACAAGATTGGGAAAATATTTTTCATGTGCAGAGTTTTACTCCGTGAAATGGTGATTTTTTATTCACCATTGGATTTTTAATCCAAAAGTTCTCTGTTTTACAGAGGGCAATCTTTCTTGTTTAGAAAGATTGAAGGCGTATATTCCTAAAAAATTGAATTTTATTCTATTGTTGGATCATTGATCCAACCCAGAGTATCCTTCTTATTTAAAAAGATTTGGGAAACGTTTCCTCCATTGGATTTTTGATCCAACGACTCTGTTTAACAGAGAAAATCCCAATTTTTGTTAGGGAAATGTAGAATTTAATTCTATAGATATTAACTTGGGCGTTGGCGCTCACGTGTTGTGCATGTGGGCACCGCTTAAGAATTTAATTCTTAAGATGAGTACTTCCGTGCTTTGCACATTGGCACCCGCGTGAGTAACACGTACGGCGCCTTCTAAGAGTTTGCCTCTTTATTCAGAGAATGCTTATGTTCTTTGCACTTTGGCGCCTACGTGAGGTGTATGCGCGACGCTCTCGTAGGTTTTATCTTATAAGACTGGCTCTGGCGCTGGCGCCCTCATGGAAAGCACGTGAGGTGCTGCCTCATTGAGTTCCAACAGAACTTTGCTTTTTATTAGGCTAAATATTAGGGAAACAGACTCTAGTAAACATAGGTTTAAGCGGGACCAATTCTCTTGAGCCTCAGTCAGCCGAAGAATGTGGGTGCTTGCCTATTTAAGGTAGACAACTAAAACGGGGTTATCAATACGGTAATTGCCTTGGAAAAGATACAAATCCTGCCGTCCATGTGCAGCAGTTACCGATAACTCCATAACTAATTCAGGACTTCAATTTTGTTTAAGTGTCTGACTCAGTCGGAGTCTCAGTCTAATATGAAATCAATCCATCCATGTATACAATTCAATATAACTCCAATGCAACATGAATCCTTTTATACCAGAATACAATTTATATCAACATAACTTGATTTGACCGATCCATGGATATACATTTGACTTTTTTACATGACTATCCGTTTATATCCTTATCCGTTTACATGAACAATTGATATCATGATTTCGGCAAGTCTTATATTTACAAATCACTACAAAAAAATACAATAATACAATACGGGGTTTAAAAGGGTAGATTGGTACGGAATGTGTTTAAAGTGGCATGAAACGGTCACTTTAATACACCTAACCTGAATATCCATTGCCGTTGTCCCGTGGATTTTGATGGGGCCTTGTACTCCTTATACCATAGTCCACGGGGTAAGCTGGACTCCTCTCGTAGACACTGGCATATTCTGTACCAAGCTATAAACAACTGCGTTAACATAACTATCAACATTATACCAGTTATATTCTCATTACCTGTTCAGTCTATTTCCATCTCTCTATGGGACTTACCAAGTGATTGTTCACTGACGACATTCCTTTTCTATTCTTTCTTTGAAATGTTGTCAGGAGGACTCGACTCTCTGATGATCAAGCCCAGCTCAGAAGACTTGGAACAGTTCGTCGACGATCCAGAGCTCTAGACACTTGTATATACTTTTATTTTCAATTTCATGCCATTGTTTAGGCATTGATTTCCAGTCTTGTATTTACTTTCCACCATTGTATTGTAAAGAATGTTTAATAAATAAAAAGTTGTTGTTTATTTACATCTCATTTCTTTCTTGTGTACATTTACATTATATTACTTATATACGCTTAGCGTGTTTACTTCTCAGTAAATACGTCGCGTGACCCGTCACGTCTCCTTACCGTACTCTAGGAAGCGGGGCGTGACAGTGCATGATGGGGCCCCGTGGTAAATGTGGATGGCATATACGTACATTGTATTTTCGTTCTTTTCTGGTGTGATAGGCATTAATTGATAGGACCGTATTAATTTTGATTAATGCAAGAAAAGAAACCTAAAAGATATTGTTGGAACAAATTTCGAAAAACTATAGTCATATTCTTTCGCTTTGCATAGTGGTATTCGGTCAGGAATATCCAGCACCTCATTCGAGGAGGCAAGAGCCTAGATCCTTTCGTGGGAGTGACTTCTTGACAAAAGTTTATACAATAGATTACTCAGTTTTCTTTAAAACCACAAGTTTTCAAAAGCGGAGCCTAAACCACTCCTTTTCAAAACTACTCGGTTCCTTCAATAATATCAAGTTCATTACGTTAAAGGGTTTTTCGCCAAAAACCCAGCCGTAACCCTCCGTCATTTCATACAAGTGTCACTTAGTATTCGTGCAGCGTGTTTTGACCTAGTCAAGACGTGGTGTTCAATAGCTGAGTGCTGCTTGTTTGTTGCAAGTGTTGCGATTATTTAGGACAGACGCATAACCATTTTGACCTAGTCAAGGGTATATGCGGGTGGGTTTAAATTAATCTAGGATAATGACAGGTTGAACTTGACTAACGGTTTATGATATGTTGACCTAGTCAAGGTCATAAGCTGTTAGGGGCAAAAACCACATCGGGAGTTTCAAATATACAGGAAACTTGCTAGTGCTGCATACCTTCTGGAGTGTGGTGACTAGAGTGGCTTCCATCTAGTTTATCACATGTTGGCTATAGTGCCCTCAAGTCAATTATTGAATCGCAGGCGTGCGATTGTGATGATTGAGGGAGGATCTATACGGGTAGAACAGTCTTACTCGAGATGATAGTATGCTATTTGGTTTGTCTTTATCATCATGTACATGCATTATGTAGCATTACAGATCACTATTACATGTTGATAGAGCCCATAGGATTCTTGCTTGACTACTAGCATTATGATGGCGATCATATACGTGGGAGCTGGGTGGTCTATAAACACATCCTTAAATGTCCCTAGTCGTGGGAGTATCGAGACTGGGCATCGATACTCCAGAGTATACTAGTGTATACTTATCAAGACCCCAACGAGGGGTGGTGGCCGGTCTCACAAGCCATTGGTGTCAGTTAGTCACCTAAGATAGTATACAGGTGCTCATTGGGTTATGAGTACACTGGACAGACTCGCCGGGAACATGTCAGTTGGTATTATACCTAATGTCAAATAGCAGTTCCCAGGTGACATGAGTACAGGTTAGTCTGTCGACCTGAGATCGTTATTTGTCTCGTGTGAGTTCCCACTGTACTTTGATTACTACCCTACCACGGCTTAAAGGAGTCATGCAAATAGGTTTTAGTTGGGTACAGTCCCGAGCCACATGGAGGTAGTGAGCGGATCGTTGGGGATTCGTCTCTCCCGGTATTGGGGGTTGATGTCGCACAGTGCACGGGTGGCCATCACCAGAAATCCTTGGCCAAGGTAGTCGTGAATTACTGATTTGGATCGGTAGTTTCTCAATGGACGATGGGCTTCATACCGACACAAAATATTGCGTTATTAGGGGCCTGACTTTATCCACCCACTAGACTCGATATGCGATACTCTTAGATGAACAGACCGGACTGTATGGAGATTGTCACAGACAGGCTCCGTAGGGGTTTAGATGAGTTTGCTCTTCGGCCTTCCTTTCGCTCAATACCTGGATAGTCGTTACGTACAGCTAGTGCCGCTAACGTGCTTGTGGTTAAACCCACTACCAGCGTATTGACGAGTCTTTAGAGTCCCACACAGAGGGTTTTCACGGCTCAGGCGATATGGTGTAGATGACGTATGTTGGTATATACAGGTGTCTGATTAAATATGTGTACAGGCTACACAGATTTTAATCGGGCGGTTGATAATACTAGCGGCTTAGGATTAAGCCGGATTATTAAATCAGGTTTTAATTTAATAATTTATATATATATATATATATATATATATATATGTATTCTAGTATTATTGTTCACTATTCATTTTCTCTCTTGACTATTCGTATAGCCTTGTTGGCCTTTGTCAAGGGTTTATACGGGTGGGTCTAGATTAATCCTGGATAATGACGGGTTGAACTTGACTAGTGGTTTTGATTTGTTGGCCTTTGTCAAGGTCATAGACCGCTATGGGTAAAAACTACATCGGGAGTTTCAAACATACAGGAAACTTTCCAGGCATGTGCATACCTTCTGGAGTGTGGTGAGTTGAGTAGCTTCCATCAAGTTATTATGCGATGATAGTTGGATCCCGATTCCCACTGATGAGTAGGTGTTACTCCTCAGGTGATTTTGGATGATCCCGACTAGGGTTTGAAGGAGAATTCAAGGAAACAGTGGGAGCCATCCTGATTAGATAAAGCGATTAACCAATCTAATCTAGGTTAGAGTGCATGTTGAGTGTTTCTTTTCTCTCTCTTTGGCAGCGACCATGGCCCGACCCTAAACTAAAACACATGAACCAAGTTAACCGAACCTTCTTTAAACACTTTGGATTTTGGATTGTCATTTAGTCGCATATATCATTGCCACTACTATATTCCCTTTGCATTTCACCAGAACATTCCGTATCACTACGAAGATCCACATTTCTTGGATATTCCATCGTATAGTTACATACGAACTCGAAGGAACTTGTTCCAACTCGAGGATGGATTCAGGTTCTGGAGAAATTTAATAGGATTATTCAGTTGTCTTTTCTTTTTACCTTCTCTCAGGTTGCTAGGGCTCCTGGTATTAGGAGAGTACACCTATTACGCTTATTGGATAGTCTTCTTCCAAACCTTAGACTGGTACCGAAGGGTAGGGAAGGAAGAAAACCATTTAGCCTAAGTGTGGTGTATAGAAGGTAAGAAGTAAAGACATATAAAGGGATTGGAGTGAGGGCAAGGAAATATATGGTTACTGTCATGAATCTGGATAGTGGAAGAGGTATTACTAGGAATACCCGGTTACCCCTTCGAAACATTTTCATATTTTAGTTTCACTGTGCAGTGTTAATTGAAAACTGTTTTCCCAATTAGATTCTGACTCCAGGGTATGTATTTACCAGATTTGATTCTCACATCTGTATGGCGTTACGATGCTGAGTGGGAGTAAGATATTGGAAATTGGGTGATTAGATCCTCTGTATATCAGAATTCTTTGTAATTGGTGATATTTGAGAAAATCACCTGGGTTTTTCCTGATGGCAAATATATTTGGTTTTGAATATCTGTCGTTATGCACCAATTTCAAACTGATATATCTGTACGTTTATTTTATAAAGTGAGATATAAATTTTTGAAATTATGTCTATGACATTTACCTATATCAGTTGATGGTTAGATAAGGTGCATTCAACAGCAGTGTAATTCTTCTTAACCATAGTACAATTTTCAGCCTACGTCGCACATGGTTTGAGTTATTAAACTCGGTGGACTTATACAGAGTATTGTATGTTGTCCGGTGTCCGTTAGGACAAAGAGGTTGGCACTCGTGCTATATTTTGTTTACTCATAACTTCTCTAATTTTAGACAAGTATTTCGTTGAAATACAGGGTCCTAGTTTTGAGAAGTTATAGGTATAAGAATAAAGTAGATAACCATTTGTTGCAAGTATCAGGATTCTTCAAGGTGATCGAAGATATAGATACTTGTGTTAAGTATTCCGTTGTAAGTAATAGTTTTGAGAACTAGCTTCTCTTTCACGTTACTCATATGTGGATATGTGGATGTATTCCTGAATGAGTAATGTTGTATGGCCTCCTTCCATTTAGTTGATATGCACTGGAAACAGGTGCTTAATTTTTTGAATCTGGTTCCAATTAAATTAGTGCCTTTGTTTCTATATTGGATATATAGAATGGATTCATATCTTAACGGTGTTAAGATATATGGAGTAGTCCAACTGATTCTTAAAATCGGAACTGGACAAACTCAATGCACGTTTCAGTAATGACAGTTTGTGGGTTATCCCGGGCTTTGATGAGGGTTAACATTCTACCATCTGGAAGATCAATAGTTATATTGTTCTTGACTCGCCACAGTTTTAGTAAAATGGATTCTTTTCAGAAAACTATAGTGGGAGTATGGTAGAACTGGAAGTGATTTTAGAACCACAAACGATTACTGAAAATTTAGTGGAACCTAAAGATTCGATTGTATTCGACAATCTATTAGCCACTCCGCAGATTTGGTGGGTAACCTCAGCCACCCGAGAGGTACTTCGGTCTTCTCAAAGATAGTGACAGGAAGGTTTTTGTTTACCCAAACTTGCCACTACCGTTGTTCTAGACTATGAGATCGGCAGGAGGATGGATATAACGTCGTTCTAAATTAGCTTTAGAAATGTATGTGTATATGACTCTGCTAGAGGGTTGTTGTAGTCAGTGGGAGCAGCGGAAACATAGTGGGCAAGTAGCTTCTGTCTATTTATAGACTAAAGCAGGTATAGCAGAGATAGATCGTCTAGTTTTGATGTGACAGGCATAGAGTTTGACTTCATCAGAACAACAGATGGACTTGGTAAGAAGGTAGTAGGGAGTGATGTCCTGGTATTTGGATGACATGCACTTGATAGGGAGAGATCTTTCTATACTACGATCGGTTATACTGTGGTTGTCACAAGGTGGTTTCTCCATATAGGATATGGATATAATATCAGGGATTCTGGTGACTAGATCTATTGTTTTAGATCTAAATTTGGAAAGTGTCCCAATTCAGGTACTTTGACATTATTCTAAAGTATTTTAGAATGGACGACTCCTGGCGTGGTGGTGTACCCGCAGGTGATGGAATCACCCTCTCTAAAGAGATGTCTTCTAGACTGATGAGGAGAAGGATTTCCATATCACTTGCTTAGACAATTGAGTTAATCATAAGATGTCAAGTACAACACCAGATATTGATTTTGCACAGGCTGCAATAAGTATATATCAATCCAATCCTGGAGAAACATTGGGAAGTAGTCATGAACATAAATGGATGTTCTTGGTATATGGTAACAGCAGCCTCCTTCGGGAAGCGGTTATCATTTCAGACTTCCGAGGTGACCTGGATGATAGAGTGACTGTCAGAGTTATAGTTTTTCCTCTTTTAAGGGGCAGTATGTTGGACAGGTGTTCCAAGCGGATACTGAGAAAGGCATGGCGTAGGATACTGATTAAATTCAGTGGATGATACAGTCTAAGAAGTTTGTTGGATTTGGAGTTCATTTATGAACTAGGTCCCATCAGATATCCAGACAAATTCTAAGACAGGTATTGTTCATTTCGGGAGATAGTCTTTCTCCGCGAAGTTGAGATATAGAGAGATAAAGATAGAAACACTGGAGTGGATCTACTCACTGAGGCTATTTCTCGAACGCAATAGTTTCGCAAACGGGCTTTGCGAGACTGTTTAGTAGAGAAGTTGGGTGTTCGGTTGTTAGTTATATATATGCCCTAGAGGCCATTACTGTACATTGGATGTATATTGTAGTGGATGCTGGGACATATATAGGTAGGACTTTCTTGCTCGACATGATAGTATGCTATCTGGTTGCTCTTTATCTTAACATGTATACTTTCTGTCTCTCTGATTACATGTTGATAAAGCCCTTAGGATGTGTACTCGACTTCCAGGACTATGATGCAGATCATACTAGTGGGGCCTGGGTAGTCAATGAGTACATCCTTCATTGTTCCTAGTCGTGGGAATATCGAGACGGGGCATCGATATTCCAGAGTAGACTAGCGCATATCTTCTCGACCCATGCGATGGGCGATGGATGATCCCATATCCATTGGTGTTTGACATCGAAGATGGTATGCGAGTGCTCAGTGGAGACTGGGTACACTGAACGGACTCGCCGAGAACTCCCAGATGGTATTATACCTCACGTCAGATGGCAGTTCTCTGGTGACACTGGTACAGCTTAGTCTGTTGACCCGAGATCGTCATAGAGTCTTGTGTGTCTCCCACTGTGCTTTGATTTCCACCCTACCACGGCTCTACTGAGTCGTGCAACCAGGTGGTTTTTGGGTACAGTCCCGATTCACATGGAGGCAATGAGCGATAGGAGGGGATTCGTCTCTCCCGGTATTGGGGGTTGATATTGTGCTATGCTCGACTGGCCATAACAGGAAATCCCTGGCCAGGGTTGCAGTGATATACTGGTAAGAGTTATCAGTAGTTTCACGAATGTTATGCACCTCAAGTCGGCATGACTTATCGAGCTACTGGGGTCTGACGTTTACCACCCCTAGGCGAGATATGCGACATATCAGACGAACAGACCGGACTATACGGTAAGTGTTACTGGTTGGATTCACAGGAGTGTGAGCAGGCTTGCTCGTCGATCTTCTGATTACTCAATACCCGGGTGGCCGTTACGTTTAGCAGACCGCTTGCGGCTTGTGGGTGTTTGATATGATCATCATCTGCTGCCGGCGTATTGACGAGTCTTTAGAGTCCTACACAGAGGTTTCCTAGCTCAAGCGAAACGAAATAGGAGCGCATATGAGATATGTGTGGGACCGAAAATAATGCGTGTATGTGATACCGTATTTCATTCTCGCGATGAATGTGTCGAATGGTTGTATGCAATATAACCTAGTTATCGAATCAAAGATTGATTCGATAAGCCGATACATTGGATACTAGCCGGTTATATGCGACATGACTGGATCATTGAATCAAGTGTTGATTTAATGATTTAATGTATAATTATATATTTGATATATTACTTTGCATTAACTAGTATTGGTTCACTTTAAATGGATTTACTCACTTGGTTTGTGCACATTGCATATGTGATATATTTTGTGCACAAGATTGTATCATGTTTGATGATACATGCAAGCTAGGGTTAGTGTAAAGAATTAGACCATGGTTAAGATTATGATTAGGGTTTTCTTTTTTCTTATTTATTTATTTATTTATTTTGGAAAAAGATGAGAAAAGAATGGTTGCTATTTTTGTTTGCTAGTTGAAGATTCTTGAAGCTTTGAATTAGTCCACCATTCTTGTCTCATCCTTAACCCTAACCATTCAAGTTAACCATGGTCCATTCTCTACAACTAACCAAGGGTTAGTAAATGATAAGTATTGATTTATTTATCATTTACTTAATACTTATCATATTCTTTTTCCATCATCTTCTTCTTCTTCAACATGAGAAAAAAGCTTGCTACATCAATGGTGATTGATGAAAAAGTGTGGGAAATCCAAATCTAAAGTCTACCCACTTCCTATTTCTTCATCCTCTACCTCTTGCCAAGTTGTATAGGGTGTTTACTTCACAAGTTTTCAAAGCTTGGTGAAGTTGGAGCTTGTTCTTGTGATGCCTCGACGTAGATCATCTTCGGCATCGAACCGACGATCAAGCCCGCCCATTCTTCGATGATGCCAATGCTAGAGTCAAGGGTTCGATTTGGACAGCGGAGGGAGATCATCGCGGAGCTTAGGAAGTAGTGGACCGGATCTACAAAGGTTGTAGCCCCTTCCCTTTAGCTATATTTCCGTTTACATGCTTGCTTCGCCTATATATCTAGTCAACGATCCGTATTAGGGTTTGTAGGCACTTGTAAAACATGATTTATGCATGTTTGATCACTTGTGAGACTCCATTAGAGTGCCTAGGAACCCTACAGTGGTATCAGAGCCTAGCTAGAGCCTTAGGCGAAGTCCCGACGGAGTTAGAAGTCCGATCGACCCGAAACCCCGATTTTAACATGCTCTCTGGACTTTTTTGAAATTCGTGGTTTTTTGTGAATTAAAAATATTCAGAAAAATCAGCAGGAAGATCTAAGACTTACTGTGAAATTCGAGCTCCTGTATCCATCAAAGAGCCGCGTTTCCGCCGCATAAGCATGGCTTATGCGGCGGATCCGCAGCCATAATGTATCTTTATTTGATGAAATGTGCACAGTAATTCCTAGTATGCAGTGCTGGTTTTCCTGGGAATATTTTAATATTTATTCCAGAGTTTTATTTTCTGGGTTGTATTGGGAACTCAGTGTATCGATCGGATTGTCTAATTTTGTCGGTATGTTTTTCCGGATAAATCTTAGAATATGTTAAAAAGTTCGACCGGATATAAATACCCACTTTTTCCCCTGCCGGGAAATTTCCAATTGTTGGATTTTTCCGTAGTTTAACGACGTTCTAAGTAGTGCAAGTAACGCGATGGACCCTCTAGAAGACAACAAACCTTAACTCGATTATGTGACCGTCTTGAACTGCCCTTTGAACCTTCAGGTTTGGGGCAGTACGGCGTGCCACATGTGAGGCGTTGGCTTGACCCTTCTACGGCTGGACCGTTGGTACTGAGGCACGAACTGAATGTTGTTAGACTTATTTCATGTGTTGAGCTGTATCGGGAAAACTTGGGTGTTCGATTGTTCGATCGAAAAATTTAGCATTTTCTATTTATCCAGAATGTGATACAATAATTGGAATTCACAAATTGTTATGAGATAACGGAATGAATATTATAAACGTAGCAGTTTAGTCTCACTTGATCGGTTGCCACGGAATTTTGATGTGATCAAAAGTCCGTCTCAATCACGTAGCGTACGCGGATACTCGCCGGGTAAACTTAATAGACAGCCTCACTCCATAGCCCCGACCAAGTGACTGTAGGAGAACCCCGTCACCGAAAGCATCCGTTCGGGTGCTCGCGGCAGCGGTGTTCCGCCCTGGTGCACTTTGTCGACGGCGTCGGGGGTGCGGCCGCCTACTAAAGTTTGCGACGAGCATTCGATCAGAATGTCGGGAATCCTGTTGAATTGCCAGACTTGATATTGAAAAGTGTTTTCGATAATGAGACTAAAATGCGGGGTTTATAATTGTTAGGCATGCGATGTCTAAGTATTTCATTTGATCAGGCATGCGATGTCTGAGGTGGTTGTGGATTCCAACTGTTGTAGTTTTACACTTTCTTTTCTGTGACCGTAAGTGTAATATGTGATATCGCCGGTTTCGTTGCTATATGTCAACGACAATTGGGATGTGCATATTTACTTACGTTGATGACATGTGATGTTATGTGTTGCTGGATATGTTATATTGGATCGTCGTGTTTGAATAGCCGGGGGTTTTTATGTGAGATGAGTGTTTTTTCATTTTCATTCATGTAAAAACTTGTATGTAATATTCTTTTATTGGGGCACTTCCAGGTTGCGGAAGATGTCACCGTTGATGTATATTATTTACTTTTCCGCATTAGGATAGACCCAAGGAGGGGAGCACAAGTAACCGGGTTCTGGGGTCCAGTGGGAGACCATCTCGAGGAGTCGAGTCCGGGTCTCTTAACCCTAGAATTGGTAGGGTTGCTTGCCGCTCTCGTAGGGGTCTAGGGGTGTGGGATTGGCTATTCATCACGACCGTGGAATCCGTGTTTTATACTGGCTCGTATTGAAAACACGGACGTCCTAGTATATCCAATATTTCATATGTTTCTTCTGCTGTGATTTATCTGTGATCATGTGATGTTCTGTGACAGATATTATATATAGTATATATGATATATTATATAAACGTTGCTTATATTTTACACCCGCGCTAGCCCTGCCCCGCTCTGCCGTTAGTTACCTAACCTAACGGTGCAGACGGGACATCGAGGCGAATGCGGATGGCATAAGCGTACGTTATATTTATCTGTGATGTTTAGGTGGACTTAAATGATGGGATATTCATTAATGAGATTAATGAAAGAAAATAAACCTAATTGATGTTGTGGAATCGAATTTCAAAATAAAAACAGGTAGCTACAGTTCTTGCTTTGCATCGCGGTGTTCATTATAGAACATCCTGCACCTTATTCGATGAGGAAAGGACCGAGATCCCTTCACCGGGAGTGACTCCTTTAGCAATAACTGGCAGATGCTACACACTCGGTTTGTCTTTGATCGCTTCTATAGTTTTCGCTTTGCACAGTGATATATATGATATATCCCGCACCTCATTCGACGAGGAAAGGGCCGACGATCCCTTCACCGGGAGTGACCCCTTTAGCAAAACTAGAAAAGCCTCGAAAACATTCCATTTAAAAACCATTTGATTCCGCAACGAGATCAAGTTCAAAGCGTTAAAGGTTTTCATAAAAACCATTCGCAACCCTCCGTCATTTTAGGAAGTAGAGTACTTAGTATTCGTGCTGTGTTTGTTGACCATAGTCAAGGCACAGTGTACGGTAGCTAAGTGATGTCTTCCTACACCGCATATGATGCGATTAGTTAGGACAGTCATGTGGCTTTGTTGACCTTAGCCAAGGGTCATGTGGGTGGGTCTAATTAATCACGAAATGACGGGTAGAACTTGACTAGTACCTATGATTTGTTGACCTTAGCCAAGGTCATAGGTGCTAGGGGTAAAGACCATTATCGGGAGTTTCAAGTGTTGAAACTTGCAATGAGATTGCATACCTTCTATATGATAGTTGGATCCCGATACTCACTGCGAGTAATTGTTACTCCTGGGAGAGTTTTGCACTTTGCAATTAGCCGATCAAGTAGGTGTCTAGAAAGGTGTCAACGGGGTTACGCCTCTGGGAAAACGAGGTTTACTGTAATTAGGTCCGTGCGAAAGCACGGGGAACCTCCCTCAAAGTACCGACACTGGCCTGGCTGAAAGATTGGCGAACTTGTAGAGTGTAATTAATCCCGGCTAGTCTTTCCTTTTAAGGTTTGAAGGAAGATTTGATAAAAAACAGTGGGAGCCATCCTGATTAGATAAAATATATAACCAATCTGATCTTGCAAGAGCGCACGCAGAGTGTTTTCTTCTCTCTCTCTCCTGGTAGCGACCATATCACGCCTTAATCAAGATAATAATACGGATGTATTGACCGAACCCACTTGTTATACTGAGCTGGGGAACGTTGGTCCCGCTCCAACTTATAATTGTTATAAGACAGAGCAGGAAATTGGGGAATACCAGAATTCCTATGCCGCCCAAACGAAGAAAGTGCATATGATGCATCTCCTTCGGGTGTGTTCATTACAAAGAACTATTTCTCAGTATCCTCTGCATCCTGGGTATATGATACCGGATCAGGATACCAGATATGTAATCTGTTACATAGGGCTACAAAAGGGTAGAAAAACTGAGAACGGGTGATAAGTTTCATGAGACAGAAAACGGGGTAAGTGTTGCAGCCAAGTCTGTTGGTCACTGTCACCCTGTATTACGAATACATTGATTCTGAACAAATGCTATTAGATACCGAACCTGATATACAAAATCATATCAGTCTCTTTATTAGTAAAGAAAGGATATAATTTTGTATTGATGGATAATGTTTTGAACACTTCCTATATCAAAAGTTGATCGGTTCAGGCACGCTATCTAAAAGTATTAACGTTCTAAATCAAACTACAGTTCCTAGTATACTGAACACACACAAGAAGAAGAGTTCAGAAATGAACGAATTCTTCTTGAGGCATTGTAGACTAGGTCATATCAATGCGACCCGACTGGCTGAAGTTACATTTAGATGTATATTTAAATCAGTTTGAATTTACATCTTGTGAAACTTGCCAGTCATGTCACAAAGATAATATGACCATAGCTCTGTTTATTGGAAACAGAGAAAGAGTTAATGAACTCTTGGGACTGATGCATGATGATGTATGTAAGGTCTCCTGTCTACACATGCCAGGACTGGTTCTTTATACTTCATTATATTCTCTGATGATCTCTCAAGATTCAGTCATATATTCCTGTTGAAATATAAGTCCGAACCTTTTGAGGTATTCACAGAATATAAGTAGGAAGTAGAGAACCAAAATACGGGTATAAGTATTATGTCCTATGATGAGATCAGGGAAGAGAATACTTGTGCATAGCATTCCTGGACTATTCTAAAAGAAAATGAGATTCTCTCTCAGCATTACTCCTCCGTATAAACCATAGCACGATGGTATATCGGGGCGGAGCAATCACACCCTATATGATAAGGTGTGCTCTATGATGAGTACTACTGAGTTGCCTATTTCCCTTTTGGGAGTTATGTGCTTGAGAAGCTGCATACCTATTGAATTAGGTTCAAATCATATCAGTGCCTACCACTCCATATAAGATATGGTGCGGGAAGATCCTATCTCTTAAGTAAGTTAAGATTTGGGATTGTCCGTCCTATGTCAAAAGCAAAATCCGGACAAGATCGAGGCAAGATCAGTTCTGTAGAACTGGAAAGGTTCCAGCTGTACAAAACTGCTAATGATTTGACAGAACCAAAGGATTCAATAGTTTCCGACGAACCTCAACCTCTCCGCCGATCTAGTAGGGTTCCTCACCCACCTGAGAGATACCTCGGTTTCTCGATGACAGTGGGAGCGAGGATTGCATCATGAGATGATGACCCAACCAGTTTCGAGCAGGCCATCGAGAGTAGGGACTCTGTAAGAATGGCTGGATGCTTAGTGATCTGAGATGGAATCCTTATACACCAACAAAGTATGGACTTTGGTTGCTATAACTGAAGGGTTAAATCCCCATCAGGAGCAAGTATATCTTAAGAAGATTATTTGGTGTAGATGGAAAAGTTGAGACTTTCAAAGCTAGACTTGTTAAAGGTTTTCGTCATCGACCAGGCGTGGATAATGATGAAACCTTTTTCCAGTAGCTATGCTTAAGTCTATCCAGATCCTACTTACCACGGCTACATACCATGACTACGATATCTGGCGGTTGGGTGCCATGACTGCTTTTCTAAATACTGATTTAGAAGAGAACGTCTATAAGAACACAGCCAGAGGTCTTCGTAAACAGTTGGAGCAGCAGAAACGTGTGCAAGTTGCTTTACATAATGAAGCAGGCATCGCGGAGTTGGAACATCTGTTTTGATGGATTAGTCAAAGAAGTTGACATCATCAAAATGGTAGATGAACCTTGTATAAACAAAAAGGTAGTAGGGAGTATGGTGACGATCATCGTAGAGTACGTAGATGACATACTCTTGTTAGGGAAGGAGTTTCCTATGCTACGCTCGATCAATCTCCACTTATCACAATGATTTTCCATATAGGATCAAAGTGATACATACTAAATCCTAAGCTTTGGATCTATGAGATAGATCTAATTGGATGTTAGGATACTCACTAGTTGTAGTGAGATGGTATCAATCGATCCTGGAGAGAATCACTGGAAAGGTTCCAGAGTGATAAAGACGACTGAATGTCAGTCACAGGCATTGTCTTTACCCTCAGTAAAGGGACGGTATGTTGGAAGATTTCCAAGCTAGATACCGTGACAAACTAGACGATAAAGGCTGGTAACATCGCTATTAAAGATACTACCAAAGAGGCAGTTTGGGTGTATATTGGTTCATAAGATGAACTAGGTTCCTGCCATTGTATAACAATGGAAGTGTGGCTTCGGCCCTGGAACCCTGGTCCCATCAATGACCCAGACAAATTCTGAGGCAGCATCACCTGATCATGGAGATAGTTGATCTCCAGGGTGATCGAGGTTAGGAGAGAAGACTCAGAGGACAACACGGCGGATCCACTCACGAAGGCCTTTTCCCAGAGAGAGACTAATATGGGATGGTGGTCTTCGTAAACAGTGGGAGCAGCAGAAACGTGTGCAAGTTGCTTTACATAATGAAGCAGGCATCGCGGAGTTGGAACATCTGTTTTGATGGATTAGTCAAAGAAGTTGACATCATCAAAATGGTAGATGAACCTTGTATAAACAAAAAGGTAGTAGGGAGTATGGTGACGATCCTCGTAGAGTACGTAGATGACATACTCTTGTTAGGGAAGGAGTTTCCTATGCTACGCTCGATCAATCTCCACTTATCACAATGATTTTCCATATAGGATCAAAGTGATACATACTAAATCCTAAGCTTTGGATCTATGAGATAGATCTGATTGGATGTTAGGATACTCACTAGTTGTAGTGAGAAGGTATCAATCAATCCTGGAGAGAATCACTGGAAAGGTTCCAGAGTGATAAAGACGACTGAATGTCAGTCACAGGCATTGTCTTTACCCTCAGTAAAGGGACGGTATGTTGGAAGATTTCCAAGCTAGATACCGTGACAAACTAGACGATAAAGGCTGGTAACATCGCTATTAAAGATACTACCAAAGAGGCAGTTTGGGTGTATATTGGTTCATAAGATGAACTAGGTTCCTGCCATTGTATGACAATGGAAGTGTGGCTTCGGCCCTGGAACCCTGGTCCCATCAATGACCCAGACAAATTCTGAGGCAGCATCACCTGATCATGGAGATAGTTGATCTCCAGGGTGATCGAGGTTAGGAGAGAAGACTCAGAGGACAACACGGCGGATCCACTCACGAAGGCCTTTTCCCAGAGAGAGACTAATATGGGATGGTTGAGTATTAGATACTGCGACCAATGCTACAGATGGCCCTAGTGCAAGTGGGAGATTGTTAGTTATATGTATGCCCTAGAGGCCATTACTGTACATTGGATGTATATTGTAGTGGATGCTGGGACATATATAGGCAGGACTTTCTTGCTCGACATGATAGTACGCTATCTGGTTGCTCTTTATCTTAACATGTATACTTTCTGTCTCTCTGATTACATGTTGATAAAGCCCTTAGGATGTGTACTCACTTCCAGGACTATGATGCAGATCATACTAGTGGGGCCTGGGTAGTCAATGAGTACATCCTTCATTGTTCCTAGTCGTGGGAATATCGAGACGGGGCATCGATATTCCAGAGTAGACTAGCGCATATCTTCTCGACCCATGCGATGGGCGATGGATGATCCCATATCCATTGGTGTTTGATATCGAAGATGGTATGCGAGTGTGTTGGAGATAGTGCCCTCAGAGTCAATTATTGGATCACAGGCACGTGATTGCAATGATTGAGGGAGGACCTATCCCAGGAGGACAGTCTTACTCGAGATGATAGTATGCTATCTGGTTTACCTTTATCATCGTGTACTGCTTTAGGTGACCTGACATGTCGCTATTGCACGTTGATAGAGCCCCTGGGATTCTTGCTTGACGACCAGCAGTATGATGGCGATCATATACGTGGGAGCTGGGGTCTATAAGCACATCCTTAAAAGGTCCCTAGTCGTAGGAGTTTCGAGACAGGGTATCGATACTCCATTAGTAGACTAGTGTATACAGTCGAGACCCCGACGAGGGGCGGTGGCCGGTCTCACAAGCCACTGGTGTCAGTTGGTTCACCTAAGATGTATACAGGTGCTCATTTGGGTTATGAGTACACCGGACAGGACTCGCCGGGAACCTGCTAGTTGGTCTTATACCAGACGTCAGATAGCAGTTCCCAGGTGACATGTGCACAGGTTAGTTCATCGACCTGAGATCGTCATTTGTCTCGTGTGAGTTCCCACTGTGCTTTGATTACTACCCTACCATGGCTCAAAGGAGTCGTGCAAACAGGTTTTAGTTGGGTACAGTCCCGAGCCACATGGAGGCAGTGAGCGGATCTGCAGGGGTTCGTCTCTCCCGGTATTGGGGGTGAGGTCGCGCTGTGTCTAGGAGAGCCATTACGCAAAGCCCTCGGCCGAGGCAGGAGATTTACTGGTAGGTATTCCAGTAGTATCTCAGGGCGTTCTGGGCTACGCTCCGACACGACTTGTACCGCTTTTGGGGGTCTGACTTTTACCAACCCCCTAGGCCCGCCATGCGATACTCATAGACGAACGGACCGGACTGTACGGATATTGTCACTGACAGGCTCAGTTGGGTGTCGGGGTGAGCTTCCTCATCGACGTCCCTTTTGGTCAATAGCTGGTGGCCCGTCACGTATTGGCTTATACCTCTGACGTGCCAGTGGTTAAATCCACAGCCATAGTATTGACGAGTCTTTAGAGTCCACCACACTTTCAGTTACTCAGCTTTCGGGCGAAACGCTGTAGAGGCCGTATGGAGATATGGCAGGGTCCGATCAGATACGTGCGGTATTGCACGGATCAGGATCGGACAGTTTTGTACTAGTGGCCGTATAGTTATATGGCAGGGTTTGATCTGATACGTGCGGTATTGCACGGATCAGGATCGAACGGATTTTACTAGCCGGCTTTGGCTTAAGCCGGTCCTAGTCTAGTACAGTGTAGATTTTGTCTCATTGCATTTGTATCCGGTCGGAATACAGATGCGGGTGTGTATGCACAGTGTCGGGGTTTTCCTGTAATTTATTACGGGACCAGTTTTCTGGAGTTGCCAGTTTGCATTCCGTTCCGGCCGGTTTTCCTTTGTTCTTTCCCGGCCGGACTTTTCCGATGGAGGGGGTTATTTGCAGTTTTGCAAATAACTCTTAGTGGAGGGTTTTCTTGCATAATGATTGATTATAATAGCTTTCTTATCTTTCAACCATGCTTGCTTTATTGTGATTTGAAGTGTTATGGAGTGAATAGGAGAAGAAGCATGGTTGAATGTTTTCTTGTCTAGGATGTGGTCACCTTTCTTTAGCTCCTACACTCACCTCCCTTTGTGTTATGATATTCATTCCTCCACCATTCTCATTCTCACTTGAAGAAAGTCTTTCATGGTTATGAGAAAAGTGAGAAGAAGAAAAAGAAAGAGAGAAAGAAAAAGAATGAGAGAGTTCATCTTGATTATGTGAGGAATTCTTCATCTCCTTCTTCTTCTTGTTTTAGAAAAATGAAAGCACCATTTTTCTTAACCCCAATCCTCCATCATGGCAACTACAAACCCCAAATGAGACTAGCATCATCTACACTACATTCTACAGCACATCTTGAGCATGTCGAGTTGCCGGCTTCATGCGCGAGTTGCCTCGGTATTGAGGCGGGAGCCCGTAAAAGAAGAAGGCGATGTGGTGCCCTTTCCGGCGAGGAGGCGACGATGTGGAGGCAACACTTTCCGCGGGAGATCGGGACGATGACGAGAAGACCGGAGGATTCGGATCACTCGGTATACTTCTCACCCTATCTCTTGATTGCTAGCGTAGGTTAATGGTTTACGATCCGGGTTTTCTTTGTCCGCGGTAGCGCCGGTTTCCGAGTAAGGAAAAATTTTGATTCCGCATTTTGGCCTCGAGTAAGACGGCCGGGGCGCTGCCGTGGCGCAACATGGTATCAGAGCCAGGCCATTAACCTTACCTAGCTTGTGCTAACGTGTTTAGAACTCGATCGAACAAAAAATTGCAAAAACCGCATTTTTCTTCACATCAGTTTCTGTCGAAATTTTTTGAAGTCCAAAAATTTTTCAGGTTGTTTCAGAATGATGTGTAGGACATTATAAGATATCTGCAAAAATTTGGAATCGTGAACAGTAAACCTCGCCGCGGAAGCGCGGCTAAAGCCATGCTTTGGCCGCTCTTCCGCCGCGGGTTAGACTGTTCAGTCACCCAAATTTTTGTAGTATGTTTCTGTGTTGAAAATGTGGTTTCTGGAATGTTAATTTTGGGCCCAGAATTTCTGTGAGTGCTACAGTAGTGCTTGGGGGCCCACTTGGTAATTTTGATCGATCGGATAATTTTTAAACACATTATTTCACAGTATTTACATTATATCTGCGACCGTGAATGTCACTCGATCGGTAAATCCGGTCTAACTGCTATAGCCCGGTTAGACGGATTTGCGAACGTGACTTTCACGTTGATGTTCTATGTTTATGCTGTGATGTTGCGGATCGGTCGTGGGGGATAGCCTGGATGCAATGCTAGTACAGTTTTGTTGTATTTTGTACATTTGATATTGCGGGGCGAGCGTCCGACATGTGGACTGCAGTCACTGCCTGTTTGTATTATTCTTTTGGGGCACGACCTGGTTGCGGTCGATGTACCCGGTGTATGTATATTTTACATTCTGTACTAGGTTTGCCCCGCGGTGGGGTGCACGGATAGCCGGGTTCTGGAGGGCAACGGGCCCGCATCTCAGGGCATTGAGACGGAGGGGGCTTCAGTCCAGGATTGGCGGGCTATTCGCCGCACTCGTAGGGGGTACAGGTTGACCCAGGAGGGGTGCCCAAGTTACCGGATTCCGTGAAGTGCTGGGTGGTCCATTCACGGTGCTGAAGGGGGCTGCCTCGCTTCAGGATTTGGCGGGTGACTTGCCGCGCCCGTAGGGGTCTAGGATTTCTTTGCACAGGCTATCCACACGACCAGGGGAACGTCGGGTTTCAGCAGCGGCTCTGTGAAACCCGGGGCTTCCAGATATCTGTATTGTTCTGTGATGCTGTACTTTTCTGTGATGTTGCTTTTTATTCACGCCTTGAGCGAAATACTATATATTGGTATATATATTAGTAGATGTTGTATATGTTTTACATCCGCGCTAGTCCAGTCCCCGCTCTGCCGTTAGTTAGCTAACCTAACGGGTGATGACGGGACCCAGTGGCGAATGCGGATGGCATATACGTACGTCAGTATATTTTCGTTCTTTGTGGTGTGATCATTTGATGGGACTGCATTGATTCGGATCAATGCAAGTTAAACAAACCTAATCTGATGTTGTTGGAACATTTTTCAAAAAGCTGTTATTGCAAGGACGTTCACTTTTGTTTTGCATCGTGGTATTCATTTGGAATATCCTGCTCCTCAGTCGACGAGGCAAGGGCCGAGATCCCTTCACCGGGAGTGACCCCTTGGACAGAATTTTGCGTCAGGGCATTAACTTCACTATAGCCGATTACTTTTGCTTTGCATCGTAGTATTCAGTTGGAATATCCTGCACCTCATTCTACGGGGAAAGAGCCGAGATCCCTTCACCGGGAGTGACCTCTTTAGTAAAGGTTTTCGTCACTATATTTTCTAAAAAGTTATGCAGTTCCTTCAACGATATCAAGTTCATTACGTTAAAGGTTTTTCGCCAAAAACCAGTCGTAGCCTTCCGTCATTTCAGATTAGTATTACTTAGTATTCGTGCTGCGTATGTCGTGCTCAGCCGAGGCGTAGTGTTCGGTAGCTATGTAGTGCTTTTCTGTTGCATGGATATGTGATTGGTTAGGACAGTCGTGCGGTCATTTTGGCTCAGTCAAGGACTCGTGCGGGTGGGTCTAATGCAATCAAGATAATGACGGGTTGAACTTGACTAGGATCCTTTGATATGTTGGCTCAGTTAAGGTCACTTGGGTCCTAGGGGTAAAAATCACATCGGGAGTTTCAAAAGAACTGAAACTTGCTAGGCATGCGCATACCTTCTGGAGTGTGGTGACTTGAGTGGATTCCGTCAAGTTATCATGCGATGATAGTTGGATCCCGATTTCCACTGATGAGTTAGTTTACTCCTCGGGTGATCCCGACTAATTCTTCTTTCAGGTTTGGAGGAGAATTTGAGGTACAGTGGGAGGTTTCCAGATTAGACAAAGTGATAACCATTCTGATCTAGGCTAGAGTGCACGCTGAGTGTTTCTTTTCTCTCTCTGGCAGCGACCATTGACCCGACCCTGGACTATGACTCAGTGACCAAGTTGACCGAACCTTCTTAACACTGGCTTTTGGATTGTCAGAGTTGCAGACCTCATTGCCACTCCTACTTTTACCCTTTTCTCCAGGACACCCCGTATTACTACGAACGTCCACTTCCATTGGACAAAACCATCGTATGGTTATATACGAACTCGAAGGACTTCGAGGATGGTTTCTGGTTCTGGAGAAAACGGATAGGACTAAACGGATAGGACTATTCAGTTGTCTTTTCTTTTCACCTTCTCTCGGGTTGCGAGTACTCCTTGGTTTAGGAGTAGTACACCTATTACGTAAATTGGATAGTCTTCTTCCAAACCATAGGCTGGTGCCGACCGGTAGGGAATGAAGAAAACCAGTTAACCTAGACGGTGTACAGAAGGTATTAAGTTCAGACAAAGAAAGGGATTAGTAGGAGGGCAAAGTAAATTGCGACTGATATTCACGACCAAACCAAGTATTTCTTCGCCAATCCTAAATCACCTTTGTATTTCTCCAGGACACTCCGTATCACTACGAAGATCCACAGTTTATTGGATATTCCATCGTATGGTTATATACGAACTCGAAAGGAACTTGTTCCAGTTCGGGGATGGATTCTGGTTCAGGAGAAATAGGAATAAAGTACATTCAGGTGTCTTTTATCTTCACCTTCTCTCGCATTGCGAGTGCTCCTAGGATTAGGACAGTACACCCTTTATGCTTATTGGATAGTCTTCTTCCAAACCATAGGCTGGTGCCGAACGGTAGGGAAGGAAGAAAACCAATTGGCCTAAAGGGGTGTGCAGACGGTAATGACTAAAGACATATAAAGGGATTTGGACAGCTGGCAAAGAATTATACGGTTATAGTTGTGAATCTGGATAATGGTAGAGGCATTACTAGGAATACCAGAATACCCCATCGAAACATTTCAATGTTTCAGTTTCACTGTGTACTGCTAAAAGAAAACTGATTTCCCGATTAGACACTTACTCCAGGGTATGTATTTACCAGGTTTGATTCTCACATCTGTATGGTTTTACAGATGATGAGTGGGAGTAAGTTATTGGGAATTGGGTGATCATCCTCATTATATCGGGATTCGTTGTAATCGGTGATATTTGAGGAGATCACCTGGGCTGTTTGCCGGTCGGCAAATATTTGGTTTTGAATATCCGCTGTTGTGCACCAATTTCAAATTGATATATCTGTACGTCTATTTTCATAGAGTGAGATATACCTTTTGATATTATGTCGATGACATTTACCTATATCAGTGGATGGTTAGGTAAGGAGCATTGAACAGCGGTGTAATTCTTCTTAACCATAGGTACAGTTTTCAACCTACGACACACAGTGAAAGAGTTATTAGACTCAGCGGACTTATACAGAGTATTGTATGTAGTCCAGTGTCCATTAGGACAGAGGGGTTGGTCCTCATACTATATTCTGTTTACTTTTAACTTCTCTAGTTCTTAGACATGTGCTTCGTGGAAACACAGGGTCTGAGTTTTGAGGAGTTATTGGTATAAGAATACAGTAGAGAACCAGGTATTGCAAGTATCGGGATTCTTCAAGGTGATCGAAGATGTAGATACTTGTGTATGGTATTCAGTTGATAGTAATGAGAACTTGCTTCTCTTTCAGGTTACTCATAATTGGAAGCATTCCTAAGTTGAGTAACGCTGATCGGCCTCTCTCCATTTAGTTGACATGCACTGGAGACAGCTGCATGATTTGAATCTGGTTCAAATAAATCAGTGCCTCTAGTTCTATATTGGATATAGAACAGTTCATATCTTAACGATGTTAAGGTACGGGGAGTTGTCCGGGTTATGCTTAAAACCAGACTCCGGATAACTCAATGCACGTTTCTGTAATGGCTGTTTGTGGGTTGACCCAGGCTATGACGAGGGTTGACTTTCTACCATCTGGCAGATCAATAGAAATATTGTTCTAGACTCGCCACAGTTTTATTAAAAATGGATTTTTTCAAAAACAGCAGTGGGAGTATGGTAGAACTGGAAGTGATTCCAGAACCGCAAACGATTACTGAAGATTTAATAAGGAACCTAAAGATTCAATCTGATTTGACATTCTATTAGCCACTCCGCAGATAAGATGGGTAACTTCAGGCACCCGAGAGGTACTCCGGTAGCCTCAAGGACGGTGACAGGGAAGTTCTTGTTTACCCACACTTGCCATTGTTGTTGTTCCAGGCTGCGAGACCCGGCAGGAGGATGAGTATAGCGTCGTTCTAAACTAGCTTTAGAAGTGCACGTCTATATGACTCTGCCAGAGGGTTGTCGTAGTCAGTGGGAGCAGCGGAAGCATTGGTGGACATCAGGCTTATGTCTATTTATAGACTAAAGTAGATATAGCGGAGTTAGATCATCTGTTTCTGATGTGACAGTCATGGGTTTGACGTCATCAGAATAGGGGATGGATCTGTTGAGAAGGTAGTAGGAAGTGATATTCCTATACTACGATCGGTTATACTTTGGTCGTCACACAGTGGTTTCTCCACAAGGGACTTGGATATTATATCAGACATACTGGTTACTAGATCTATGGTTTTAGATCTAGATTTGGGTGGTTTCCCAATCTGGGTATCTTGACAGCATTCTATGAGTATTTAGAATGGACGACTCCTGACACGGTAGTACACCTGCAGTTGATGGAGTCACCCTCTCTAAAGGTGTCTTATAGACTAAAGGGGAGAGGGATACTCATGATTGGCAGATCACTTGCTTAGGCAATTGAGTCAATCATGAGATGTCAAGTACCACACCAGATGTTGTTCTTGCACTAGATGCAATAAGTTGATATTGATCCAATCCTGGAAAAACAGTCGGAAGCAGTTTTAGAACATAAGTGAATGTTCTAGGGATATGATAACGGCTGCCTCTTTTAGGAGACGGTTATCACTCCAGGCTTCCAAGGTGACATGGACGACAAGGAGGTTGTCAGAGTTATAGTTCTCCCTCTGACGAGGGGCAGTATTTTGGACAGGTGGTCCAAGGCAATACTGAGGGCGGCATGGCGCAGGATACTGATTAAGTTCAGTTGATGATACAGTCTAAGAAGTTTGGATTTGGAGTTCATTTATGAGCTAGGTCCCATCAGACATCCAGACATTCTAAGACAGGTATTGCTCATTTCGGGAGATGGCTTTCTCCGCGAACTTGAGATATAGAGAGACATAGAAAGAAACATCACAGCGGATCCACTCACTGAGGCTATTCCTCGAACGCAATAGTTTCGCAAACGAGCTTTGTGAGACTGACTAGTAGAGGAGTTGGGTGTTCGGTATCACACGGGCTGTGAGTATGCGACATCGCAATAATTAGCCTTGAGTGCAAGTGGGAGATTGTTGGAGATAGTGCCCTCAGAGTCAATTATTGGATCACAGGCACGTGATTGCAATGATTGAGGGAGGACCTATCCCAGGAGGACAGTCTTACTCGAGATGATAGTATGCTATCTGGTTTACCTTTATCATCGTGTACTGCTTTAGGTGACCTGACATGTCGCTATTGCACGTTGATAGAGCCCCTGGGATTCTTGCTTGACGACCAGCAGTATGATGGCGATCATATACGTGGGAGCTGGGGTCTATAAGCACATCCTTAAAAGGTCCCTAGTCGTAGGAGTTTCGAGACAGGGTATCGATACTCCATTAGTAGACTAGTGTATACAGTCGAGACCCCGACGAGGGGCGGTGGCCGGTCTCACAAGCCACTGGTGTCAGTTGGTTCACCTAAGATGTATACAGGTGCTCATTTGGGTTATGAGTACACCGGACAGGACTCGCCGGGAACCTGCTAGTTGGTCTTATACCAGACGTCAGATAGCAGTTCCCAGGTGACATGTGCACAGGTTAGTTCATCGACCTGAGATCGTCATTTGTCTCGTGTGAGTTCCCACTGTGCTTTGATTACTACCCTACCACGGCTCAAAGGAGTCGTGCAAACAGGTTTTAGTTGGGTACAGTCCCGAGCCACATGGAGGCAGTGAGCGGATCTGCAGGGGTTCGTCTCTCCCGGTATTGGGGGTGAGGTCGCGCTGTGTCTAGGAGAGCCATTACGCAAAGCCCTCGGCCGAGGCAGGAGATTTACTGGTAGGTATTCCAGTAGTATCTCAGGGCGTTCTGGGCTACGCTCCGACACGACTTGTACCGCTTTTGGGGGTCTGACTTTTACCAACCCCCTAGGCCCGCCATGCGATACTCATAGACGAACGGACCGGACTGTACGGATATTGTCACTGACAGGCTCAGTTGGGTGTCGGGGTGAGCTTCCTCATCGACGTCCCTTTTGGTCAATAGCTGGTGGCCCGTCACGTATTGGCTTATACCTCTGACGTGCCAGTGGTTAAATCCACAGCCATAGTATTGACGAGTCTTTAGAGTCCACCACACTTTCAGTTACTCAGCTTTCGGGCGAAACGCTGTAGAGGCCGTATGGAGATATGGCAGGGTCCGATCAGATACGTGCGGTATTGCACGGATCAGGATCGGACAGTTTTGTACTAGTGGCCGTATAGTTATATGGCAGGGTTTGATCTGATACGTGCGGTATTGCACGGATCAGGATCGAACGGATTTTACTAGCCGGCTTTGGCTTAAGCCGGTCCTAGTCTAGTACAGTGTAGATTTTGTCTCATTGCATTTGTATCCGGTCGGAATACAGATGCGGGTGTGTATGCACAGTGTCGGGGTTTTCCTGTAATTTATTACGGGACCAGTTTTCTGGAGTTGCCAGTTTGCATTCCGTTCCGGCCGGTTTTCCTTTGTTCTTTCCCGGCCGGACTTTTCCGATGGAGGGGGTTATTTGCAGTTTTGCAAATAACTCTTAGTGGAGGGTTTTCTTGCATAATGATTGATTATGATAGCTTTCTTATCTTTCAACCATGCTTGCTTTATTGTGATTTGAAGGGTTATGGAGTGAATAGGAGAAGAAGCATGGTTGAATGTTTTCTTGTCTAGGATGTGGTCACCTTTCTTTAGCTCCTACACTCACCTCCCTTTGTGTTATGATATTCATTCCTCCACCATTCTCATTCTCACTTGAAGAAAGTCTTTCATGGTTATGAGAAAAGTGAGAAGAAGAAAAAGAAAGAGAGAAAGAAAAAGAATGAGAGAGTTCATCTTGATTATGTGAGGAATTCTTCATCTCCTTCTTCTTCTTGTTTTAGAAAAATGAAAGCACCATTTTTCTTAACCCCAATCCTCCATCATGGCAACTACAAACCCCAAATGAGACTAGCATCATCTACACTACATTCTACAGCACATCTTGAGCATGTCGAGTTGCCGGCTTCATGCGCGAGTTGCCTCGGTATTGAGGCGGGAGCCCGTAAAAGAAGAAGGCGGTGTGGTGCCCTTTCCGGCGAGGAGGCGACGATGTGGAGGCAACACTTTCCGCGGGAGATCGGGACGATGACGAGAAGACCGGAGGATTCGGATCACTCGGTATACTTCTCACCCTATCTCTTGATTGCTAGCGTAGGTTAATGGTTTACGATCCGGGTTTTCTTTGTCCGCGGTAGCGCCGGTTTCCGAGTAAGGAAAAATTTTGATTCCGCATTTTGGCCTCGAGTAAGACGGCCGGGGCGCTGCCGTGGCGCAACAGAGTGCTCAGTGGAGACTGGGTACACTGAACGGACTCGACGAGAACTCCCAGATGGTATTATACCTCACGTCAGATGGCAGTTCTCTGGTGACACTGGTACAGCTTAGTCTGTTGACCCGAGATCGTCATAGAGTCTTGTGTGTCTCCCACTGTGCTTTGATTTCCACCCTACCATGGCTCTACTGAGTCGTGCAAACAGGTGGTTTTTGGGTACAGTCCCGATTCACATGGAGGCAATGAGCGATAGGAGGGGATTCGTCTCTCTCGGTATTGGGGGTTGATGTTGTGCTATGCTCGACTGGCCATAACAGGAAATCCCTGCCCTGGGTTGCAGTGATATACTGGTAAGAGTTATCAGTAGTTTCACGAATGTTATAGACCTCAAGTCGGCATGACTTATCGAGCTACTGGGGTCTGACGTTTACCACCCCTAGGCGAGATATGCGACATATCAGACGAACAGACCGGACTATACGGTAAGTGTTACTGGTTGGATTCACAGGAGTGTGAGCGGGCTTGCTCGTCGATCTTCTGATCACTCAATACCCGGGTGGCCGTTACGTTTAGCAGACCGCTTGCGGCTTGTGGGTGTTTGATATGATCATCATCTGCTGCCGGCGTATTGACGAGTCTTTAGAGTCCTACACAGAGGTTTCCTAGCTCAAGCGAAACGAAATAGGAGCGCATATGAGATATGTGCGGGACCGAGAATAATGCGTGTATGTGATACTGTATTTCATTCTCTCGATGAATGTGTCGAATAGTTGTATGCGATATAACCTAGTTATCGAATCAAGGATTGATTCGATAAGCCGATACATTGGATACTAGCCGGTTATATGCGACATGACCGGATCATTGAATCAAGTGTTGATTTAATGATTTAATGTATAATTATATATTTGATATATTACTTTGCATTAACTAGTATTGGTTCACTTTAAATGGATTTACTCACTTGGTTTGTGCACATTGCATATGTGATATATTTTGTGCACATGATTGTATCATGTTTGATGATACATGCAAGCTAGGGTTAGTGTAAAGAATTAGACCATGGTTAAGATTATGATTAGGGTTTTCTTTTTTCTTATTTATTTATTTATTTATTTTGGAAAAAGATGAGAAAAGAATGGTTGCTATTTTTGTTTGCTAGTTGAAGATTCTTGAAGCTTTGAATTAGTCCACCATTCTTGTCTCATTCTTAACCCTAACCATTCAAGTTAACCATGGTCCATTCTCTACAACTAACCAAGGGTTAGTAAATGATAAGTATTGATTTATTTATCATTTACTTAATACTTATCATATTCTTTTTCCATCATCTTCTTCTTCTTCAACATGAGAAAAAAGCTTGCTACATCAATGGTGATTGATGAAAAAGTGTGGGAAATCCAAATCCAAAGTCTACCCACTTCCTATTTCTTCATCCTCTACCTCTTGCCAAGTTGTATAGGGTGTTTACTTCATAAGTTTTCAAAGCTTGGTGAAGTTGGAGCTTGTTCTTGTGATGCCTCGACGTAGATCATCTTCGGCATCGAACCGACGATCAAGCCTGCCCATTCTTCAATGATGCCAATGCTAGAGTCAAGGGTTCGATTTGGACAGCGGAGGGAGATCATCGCGGAGCTTAGGAAGTGGTGGACCGAATCTACAAAGGTTGTAGCCCCTTCCCTTTAGCTATATTTCCGTTTACATGCTTGCTTCGCCTATATATCTAGTCAACGATCCGTATTAGGGTTTGTAGGCACTTGTAAAACATGATTTATGCATGTTTGATCACTTGTGAGACTCCATTAGAGTGCCTAGGAACCCTACATCGGTATCACACGGGCTGTGAGTATGCGACACCGCAATAATTAACCTTAAGTGCAAGTGGGAGATTGTTGGCTATAGTGCCCTCAAGTCAATTATTGAATCACAGGCGCGATTGTGATGATTGAGGGAGGACCTATACAGGTAGAACAGTCTTACTCGAGATGATAGTATGCTATCTGGTTTGTTTTTATCATCATGTACATACATTAGGTGGCATTACAGATCACTATTACATGTTGATAGAGCCCATAAGATTCTTGCTTAGCTACTAGAATTATGATGGCGATCATATACGTGGGAGCTGGGTGGTCTATAAGCACATCCTTAAATGTCCCTAGTCGTGGGAGTATCGAGACTGGGCATCGATACACCAAAGTAGACTAGTGTATACTTATCAAGACCCCAACGAGAGGCGGTGGCCGGTCTCACAAGACATTGGTGTCAGTTAGTCACCTAAGATAGTATACAGGTGCTCATTGGGTTATGAGTACACTGGACGGACTCGCCGGGAACATACTAGTGGGTATTATACCTATTGTCAGATAGCAGTTCCCAGGTGACATGAGTACAGATTAGTCTGTCGATCTGAGATCGTCATTTGTCTCATGTGAGTTCCTATTGTACTTTGATTACTACCCTACCACAGCTTAAAGGAGTCGTGCAAACAAGTTTTAGTTGGGTACAATCCCGAGCCACATGAAGGCAGTGAGCGGATAGTCGGAGATTCGTATCTCCTGGTATTGGGGGTTGATGTTGCGCAGTGTATGGGTGGCCATCACCAAAAATCCTTGGCCAAGGTAGTCGAAAATTACCGATTTAGATTGGTAGTTTCTCAGTGGGTGATGGGCTTCATACCGACACAAAATATCGCGTTATCAGGGATCTAGCTTTATTCACCCCCTAGACTCGATATGTAATACTCTTAGACGAACAGATCGGACTGTATGGAGATTGCTACGGACAGGCTCAGTATGTGTTCAGATGAGTTTGCTCGTCGGCCTTCCTTTTGCTCAATTCCTGGGTAGCCGTTGTGTACAGCTAGTGCCGCTGACGTGCTTGTGGTTAAACCCACTGTCAGCGTATTGATGAGTCTTTAGAGTCCCACACAGAGGGTTTTCACGGTTCAGGCAATATGGTGTAGATGACGTATGTTGGTACATACAGGTGTCCGATTAAATATGTATACATGCTACACAGACTTTAATCGGGTTGATAATACTAGCGGCTTAGGATTAAGCCGGATTATTAAATTAGGTTTTGATTTAATAATTTATATATATATATATATATATGTATTCTAGTATTATTGTTCACTATTCATTTTCTCTCTTGGCTATTCATATTTTTGTACGAATACGCGTATATGTATTTCGATACGTATACCAGGTTGTATTCCGTATTTATACGGAATTACTTCTAGAATATTGACACCTCCTTATATGATTTTCTTTTTAGAAAATCATTTTGGAAATGAGGTGGAGAGGTGAGGTGGCATGAGCATGGTTGAAGTATGTAGAGAGGTATGGCACTCATTTGTTTATTGCAAATGGATGAGATATTTTGGTTGCATTGTTGATAAAGACTTAGCCATCTTTCTACATACTACACACACACTCACATTCATTCATACTCTCTCTTAGAGAGACTTAGCCATTTTTCTTAAGTTGCTCATACCACTTGTTTTCCTCACCTCCTCCTCCTTCTTCTTGAGTTGCTCATTTAAGCATTTAGCATGAGAGAAAAAGATAGCGAGATAATTCTACACCTTCACTCTCCATTGCTAGCAACCTTGGAGCGTCGGTTGCCTCGCTTGGCAAGGCTAGAGCCTGCGTCGTTTCTCTCGGGTGGATCATCGTCGATGGAGAAAGACTGGCAACCAAGTTCGATCCGCAGCTCCTAGGAGCTAATGAAGGTGGTAGAAGACCGAAGGACTTGGTTCATTCGGTATAACATTCTAACCTTGTAGTTTAGCTCTCTTTAGTTTGCTAATATAGGTTTATGGTTTCGATCTTGGGCCGAGTTTTGTTTGCGCCAAAATTTTTGAATGCCAGTTTTTGTTCCGCATCGGCTACGGTAGATGGCCAGGGCGCCGGCAGAACCCAGCATCATGCAATGATAGTTGGATCCCAATCCCACTGATGAGTAGAATTACTCTTGGGAGATATTTTTCATTTCACAATTAGCTAACCTATTAGGTGTCTAGAAAAGTGTTAATAGGGCTACGCCTATGCGGAAACGAGGTTTATTTTAATTAGGTCTATGCGAGAGCACGGAAAACCACCCTCGGAGTACCAACACTCACCTGGATGAACGGTTAGTGAACTTGTAAAGTGTTAATGATCCCAGCTAGTTCTCCTTTTAAGGTTTGAAGGAGAATTCGAGAAAACGGTGAGAGCCATCCTGATTAGATAAACTAATAACCAATCTAATCTTGCAAGAGCGCACGCTGAGTATTTCTTTTCTCTCTCTCCAGGTAGTAACCAATTCATGCCTTAATCAAGATAATAAAATGTATCGTTTGACCGATCCGAATTCTTATTCGGGGCTGGGAACGTTGGTTCGGCTCTAACTTATGACAGCAGTCATGAGAATGAGCAAGAGAAAGAGGATTACATGAATTTCTTGATGATCCCAATGAAGAAGAAGCATACTATTATGTCTCCTTTAAGTGTTCTTGTTATTGAGAACTGTTTTTCGGTTAGTCCTACCTCCTGGGTACTAGATACCGGATCAGAATTTCATATCTGTAATTTTTTGCAGGGACTGAGAAAAAGTAGGATAGTTGGACCTGGTGATATATCCCTCAGAGTAGGGAACGTAGCACAAGTTAATGCTGTTGCCGTCGGTGAATATCACCTAGCATTTCCAAATGGCAATACTATGATTTTGAACAATTGCTACTATGTACCTTCCATGGTTTGCAACATCATATCAGTTTCTTTACTTGATAAAAATGGATATAGTTTTGTTCTTGATAGAAATAACATGAACATTTACCTTGATAAGGTATTGGTTGCAGAAGGTACACTGTGTAATGGTATCTATGTTCTAAATCAAAACACAGTTTTCAATATACAAAACACACGCAGGAGGAAGAGTTCAGAAGCGAACGAATCCTACTTGTGGCATTGTAGACTTGGTCATATCGGAGAGAAAAGACCGAGTAAGTTGCATAAGGATGTATATTTGAATACGTTTGAATTTTCATCTTATGAAACTTGTCATTCTTGTCTCAAGAGAAAGATGACCAAATCTCCATTTACCGGACACGGAGAAAGAGCAGCAGAGCTCTTGGGACTCATACACAGTGATGTATGTGGTCCGATGTTTATACATGCAAGGAGTGGGTTCTCGTACTTCATTACATTCACTGACGATCTCTCTAGGTTCGGATATGTTTATCTTTTGAAACACAAATCTGAAGTTTTTGATAAATTCAAAGAATATAAGAACGAAGTAGAAAACCAGACTAGCAAAAGTATCAAGATCCTCCGATCTGATAGAGGAGGGGAGTACTTAAGCACGGAATTCCTAGAATACCTAAAAGAGAATGGAATTCTCTCTCAGCTTACTCCTCCGTATACACCACAGCACAACGGTGTATCGGAGCGGAGGAACCGTACCCTATTGGACATGGTTCGCTCCATTATGAGTAACGCCGAGTTACCTCTTTTATTCTGGGGTTATGCGCTATAGACAGCGGCATATCTATTGAATGATGTTCCATCCAAATCCGTACCTAAGACACCATTCGAGATATGGAATAGTAAAAGGCCATATCTTAAAAGATTTAAGATATGGGGTTGTCCGGCTTACGTTAAAAAGCATAAACCGGATAAACTAGAGACACGGTCAGTTTTATGTAATTTTGTGGGATAGCCAAAGAATAGTTATAGATATCCGTTCTACCACATTGAGGAACAGGAAGTGTTTGTTGCTCAGCACGCCAAATTTTTAGAATGGCAGTTTCTTGCAAAAGAAATTAGTGGGAGTACGGTAGAACTGAAAGAAATTTCTGAACCGCAAAATAAAACTGAAGATTTGGTGGAACCGCTAGATTCAATATTCCCAAACGAACCTCAGCCACTCCGCAGATCTGGTAGGATTTCTCATCCGCCCGAGAGATACTACGGTTTTCTCATAGACGGGAATCGAGAGAATTGCATCTTGGAAGAAGATGATCCTACTAGTTTCAAGCAGGCCATTATCAGTAGGGACCCTGATAAATGGTTGGATTATGCGATCCAAAATGGAGTCCATGTACACCAATAAAGTGTGGACCTTGGATATTGCTCTACCCGGGGTAAAACCCGTTGGATGTAAATGGATCTATAAAAGGAAATTTGGTGTAGAGGGACAGATGGAAACCTATAAGGCTAGACTTGTTACAAAAGGTTTTCGTCAAAGACCAAGTGTGTACTATGACGAAACCTTTTCTCCAGTGGCTATACTCAAATCCATTCTAATCCTACTTTCCATTGATGTCTTCCATGACTATGAAATCGGGCAGATGGACGTAAAAACGGCTTTTCTAAACGGAAGTTTGGAAAAGTGCGTTTATATGGATCAGCTGGAAAGTTTTGTAGACAGTGGGAGCAACAGGAAGGTATGCAAGTTACTTAAATCCATTTATGGATTAAAGTGGGCATCGCAGAGCTGGAACATCTGTTTTGATGAAACGGTCAAGGAATTTGACTTCATCAAAAACGAGGATGAGCCTTGTATATATAAGAAGATTGTAGGATGAACTGTTGTATTCCTAGTCTTATACGTGGACGACATTCTTTTGATAGGAAATAATATTCCTATGCTACAATCGGTCAAGCTGTTCTTGTCACAAAGGTTCTCCATGAAAGACCTGGGTGATGCCTCATACATTCTCGGGATTAAGATCTACAGAGATAGATCCAAGAGATTATTGGGACTTTCGCAGTCCAGGTACATAGTGACCATACTAAAGAGATTTAGTATGGAAGATTCCAAGCGCGGTAACATACCCGCATTGCACGGAATCACCCTTTCCAAAGAGATGTCTCCCAAGACTGATGAGGAGAGGGTCCGCATGATCACTATACCCTACGCTTTGGCGGAAGGATCTATAATGTATGCGATGCTATGTACAAAACCAGATGCAGCTTATGAGCTTAGCGTGGTGAGCCGGTATCAGTCAAACCCAGGAGAGAACCACTGGACAGCAGTAAGAACATTCTTAAGTACCTAAGAAGGACTAAAGAACTGTTCCTGGTATTCGGTAATGGGGACCTCCAAGTGGAATCCTTTACCAACTCAAGCTTTCAGAGTGACAAGGATGACAGCAAGTCTGTCTCGGGTTTTGTATTTACTCTCAACGGAGGGGTGGTCTGTTGGAAGAGTTCCAAATATGACACCGTCCCAGACTCGACGATGGAGGCTGAATACATTGCTGCCAACGATGCCGCAAAGGAAGCAGTCTGGATTAAGAAGTTCATTACTGAACTTCAGGTAGTTCCATCCATTGTTAACCCAATACCTTTGTATTGCGACAACAATGGAGTTATAGCTTTAGCGAATGAACCTCGGTCCCATCAGAAATCTAGACACATCTTAAGGCGGTATTACCTGATCAGGGATATCGTTGATCTCTCGGAGATCGAGGTGCGGAGAGTAGACACAAAAGACAACACTGCGGATCCATTCACCAAGGCCCATCCTCAAGCACAGATCGAGAGACTATTTGAGATGTTGGGTATGCGATACGTCAATAACTGGCCCTAGTGCAGACATTGAGTACTCGGTACGCCAATATATGGCCCTAGTGCAAGTGGGAGATTGTTGGATATGTATGCCCTAGAGGTCATTATTGTATATGTATACATGTGGATGCTTGGACATATGTATGTACAGGACAATCTTGCTCGATATGATAGTATGCTATCTGGTTTGTCTTTATCTTAACATGTGCATATGTTTTACTTGCTATTACGTATCATTTATACATGTTGATAAAGGTCGTAGGATCATTGCTTGACTACCTGCGTTGTAATGGCGATCATACCTGTAGGAGCTGGTTAGTCGATAAGCACATCCTTAAAGTGTCCCTAGTCGTGGGAGTATCGAGACTGGGCATTGATATTCCGGAGTAGACTAGTGTATACATTTTTAAATCCCGACGAGGGGCAATGGTTGGTCCCGCAGCCATTAGTCTTTCGCACCTAAGATCGTATACAGGTGCTCACTGGAGATGAGTACACTGGGCGGACTCGCCGAGAACTTCTAGATGGTATTATACCTATCGTCCGATAGCAGTTCTCAGGTAGCATGAGTACAGATTATTCTTCAGACCTGAGATCGTCATTTCTCTTATGTGAGTTCCTACTGTACTTTGATTATTACCCTACCACGGCTCTACTGAGTCGTGCAAACAGGTTTTAGTTGGGTATAGTCCCAAGCCGCATGGAGGCAGTGAACGATTGTTGGGGGTTTGTCTCTCCCGGTATAGGGAGTTAATATCGCACTGTGTTCGATTGACCAGCGCCATAAGACCTTGGCCAAGGCAGTTGGGATTTACCGATAGCTTCATCAGTAGTTTCCGGGATTGGTGATTGTTTAGAGATTTAGTGCTTACGCGTTTTTGAGATCAAAGAATTAACCGCAATCAAGAACGGTGTCGCTTGGTAGCTAGCCGGTTGAGTACGGGTCGGTCCACAAGGAGATGGATTCCTTTTCTTTATGTTCTAACGAGTTAATCCGAAAAAATGGTGGTTTTATTTTAGATCTAAGAATGAGAATAAATTGATAAAATGCTTGCTAGGGTTAAGATTAGGTTAGTTTGGAAAATCAATTATTCTCACCGCTTTTTTTGCCCTAATTAAGAACTTTTTAGGTGTTAAGATAATAGTTAACAAAGTGGATTAGCACTATCGGAAAGAAACTAGGTTTCTTCTCTTTGGTCCTTATCCGTCTTTTCTTAACTCTTTTCCCTAACCTCTATGGAAAACAATCGCAACCGGTCTTTAACTATGGTATCACCGCTACCTCGTGGGATAGGGTGCCGTAATGAGCGGTGTGTGTTTGTATGCATAGAGTCCTACTTTAAAATGTTGAACGGGCAAGAAAAGGATGAGAGATTTGCATCTCTCAAACCTTCCTTAAACCTAACCCTAACAAGTGAGGAACTACTCACGCATTAGGGAATTGATAAACGAGTTCATTTTTTTATGGTTTTAATTTAATAACTATGGCAGATAAAAAGATTTATAACTACGGCAGATAAAAGATTTATAACTACAGCAGATAAAAAATTATAACTACGGCAGAAAAGAAATTCAAGATAAAAAAAACTTACTTATTCATTGATGCACTCTTTGACAGATTACATGCAATTGAAAATCTAAGATCTAGAAATTAAAAGAGGCATCTCAAAAGAGGCACCCAAAAGAGGCACCCTCCAAAAAGAGCTGTAAGATTTCTATTCATAGAGAATAGAAACCCTAAGATTTACATCTGATCCATATCTAGAATTATAAAAATACCCTAAGAAAACCGGGTCAACACACCGACTCCACCGACACGTGCACAGCACGGCTGCGGATCCGCGGCCATAAGCATGGTTTGGCCGCGGTTCCGCGGCCATATAGTGGGCTTGCTGGCTCTGTTTCTCAGGTATACTTCATGTTGCTTTTTCCTTGAATTTTCTTCACTTGGTTCTTCAGAATGTCTTCTAGTTTCTTCCAGATTTCCACAGTGCAGAATGTTGTGGACTTTTACCGTTCGCTTCGTGTTGAAGTCTCGAATCTTGTGCTACCTTCGTGCTTTTTGAACTGTTCATTGATCTTCATTTGTTCCTTAACTGTAGGCGGCATCATAAAGATTCTTCTATTTGTTGGTCGTAGTCTCACTTTTGTAGCGTTTTTTCATCATTTTCATTGTATTGTTCCGAAAACCTGTAACCTGCAACTATTCAACAGACATGGATCAAAAGCACCTATTTATTTATAAAATGATTAAGAATGGGGAATATAATAATGCAAAATTATGAGATGAACAAATACCCCCAACTTATCTTTTTCTCATCCCGAGCAAAACTAGTTTTATTCTCGAAAAATCCTAACCTCACTTTCGCAGGGAAACGCGATTGCACTGAGCTCGTGCAACAAGCCGTTAAATCTCTAGGTGTCCCTAGTAGGAGGAGTGTTGTCTCCTGAGGGTTTTCAGCGGATACTACCCACAAAATCCTATTTGGCCTATTGACTTTTATTCTTCAATTCGGTGTTCTAGCAAGAAATTCTATTATCTTCAACTCAGAAATTATCAACCCATATTTTTCACGCTTTCTTATCATTTAACTTAAGATTGTATATGTTCTGTAAATTCATTTAGCTTTCAGCATCTTTTGAATTTTCCTTCTAAGGTTCCATCTCAACTTAGGAATTTTTATCATCTCTACTGAAGATATAAGTCCTATTTTTCATTCCTATCTCTCATCCAAACCCCAATCATATACCCCTACTTGTGTGTATGTATCGCCCCTACACTTGGAAATTCAATTCAAGCTATTATACTCTTGTCCATCATCCAAAGTACTTTTAGTTGGTGAATTTTTAGATGAATTGCTCACACATCCTTCATGCGACCGTTAATACTTCTTGAGGTACTAACGACCGATTACAAAATGTGTTTGCGCATTAAGACGTAATTCCTCGTCTTGTAATACTTAAGGCTTTAGCAGTGACTCCCAAACCAGTTGGTCTAAGGCACTAGGTGATAAAGCATTCTCGCTATATATTTTTTTATTTTACGCAGACTTAAGTAATTACAAAACCAGTGTTCATTTTTTTTATATCTCTTTATTCACACTTATAATTTTATTTTCCTTCATAGTAAGGATTTTAGACAAGAGCATTTCAAGGTATCCTCTACTATTCCAAATTTCAAGATTCGTGTTTGTGCAAGTTGTAGGGTATATATTTTCAGAATTTAGACTTAAGCTTAGGGATTATTTTTCAGACTTACACTTTAATAAAAATTTCAATACCCTTCCTTTATTTTGACTTAGCCCAAGAAGTGAACTCAAAATTTGCCTATTTCTAAGTAAACTACAAAGACATATATTTTCTACCGTTAAATTTTCAGAAAGGTTATCTTTATGGTTTTTAATTTACTAAGTTTAGGATCTAGTTTTTCCTAGCTAGTTAACCGTCTTGTCAAACTTAAGTCAATTATGGCCAAAATTGAATTTTTCAATTTTTATAATTTATAATTTTTTTTTATTTTTATGGATTTTAAAATAAGTATGCAAATGCAAAAATGTACATATGAATGCGAAGGAAAAAACCTTACCGAGCACACCCCCAAACTTAAACTTGACAGTGTCCTCACTGTCATGCCACACCAAGAGGGTCAAAAATTGTCGGTACTCCGCTGTTTATTTTTATTTTTATTTTTTTTATAAATTTTTTTTTGTTGTTAACAGAAAAACAAAACAAAATATATGTATAAAAAGGTACCCCCCAACTTAAGTGAGACAGTGTTTCTACTGTTTAAGCGTTAAAGTTCAGAGTTAGGGAGGAGAAAAACACAGTATCAAGCTATACAAGGCCTTACACAGGTCAAAGGTTAGCACCAACCATTCAAAAAATTTATCGTTATAATGGTATGGTTGGTGAAAGAATGGAGTATAGAGAAAAGAAATGAGAAGCACACGAGACCGTGTGGAGATAGAAGTGGTATACGGTCTCGGTGGAGGAGAAGAATGGCGGAAGGGAAAAAGAAATGGTGGTGGTGGTTCGACTTCTTCGGGTGGAGGTTGATTAATCACAAAATCCGTGTCGTTTAAGAATGTAAGTTCGTCGGCGAAAATATTTTCGAAACTTTCATCGAAGGTTCGATTTAACGTTTCAATGTCAATAAGTGTCGCGCCAGAATTCAACACACTTGATTTTTCAAAAATTATGAAGGTAGGATAGTCGTAAGGCTCATTTTCAAAAGAGTCTAAATCAAGTTGTTTTCCTAGAATTATCGAACTTAAAATATCGGGTTGTAATTCATTAACACTCGGTATCATTAAAAGAAGATTAGAAGAAGAACCAAAGAAAGTGGGAGAAAGAAATGGAATACGAAATTGAGGATGGAGATGGAGTGTATAAATTAGCACATTTTGTAATGATCGATGTGTAAAAAGCGATTGTGCTAATCTATCAACCCACTGAGAAATGAGGTCAAATCCCTCAAGATTCGTGAGAAAACATGGGTACGTCGAACTTGGTAAACCAGACATTGAAAATGAAAGGAATACGGTCTCGTGCGCGGTCGGAACGATGGAAAGGACGAAGGGGAGTGATTTAGGAAGGGTCACAGTTAAAGGTTCAGGAGGGTGTACACAGTCAGTGGAAAGAACAGGATGAATTGGAAAATCCGACTCATCAAACAAAACTGGTTTATCCTCAATAATTTCCTCAATATTCTCCTCAAAATTTAGCTTATCCATGCCATTCTCATCAAAATCAAGACGCATATGAAGTTCGGTAAAAACATTTAATGATTCGGGATGATGAATTGGAGAGAAAAACTCGGCTAAATCTGCGGGTTCATCATCCAAATTATTTCCTGCGTCAATATCCTCAATAAAGTGAAAATCAATTTTTTTGGACACCTCATCAAAAGCATGAATATTTATCAATTCAGGTTCTAGATTGGAGGTGTAAAGCTCGAAAGGATTGGTGATGGTTTCACTCGAAAGGGACCCTTCACAATCTGGCAAATCAAGCACTACAAAGTCGCACAACTCATTAAACGTTTTATTTTCAACTGGTGAATCATTTGGGACACTTGATAGACATTCAAAACCGGAGTTGTGGGATTCAATTGGGGATGGGTAGGTTTTATTTGGAAGGGTGCACAGCTCACTCTCTTCACTCAAATTCTCAATCTGTCCAACTGCCTCATCATACATTGGAAACTTTGGAGCTAGTTGGAAACTAGCTACCGGGTCACTAGGTTGTAATAGGGTGGCAATGGACGCATCCAAATCCTTCATCTGTTGGTTTGTCGCTACAATATAAGCTTCCAACGACCGTTCCAGACTAGACATGGGTTGTGAAGGGGTTTCAGTAAAAGATTCAAAATTGTTTGGATTCTGGAAACTCCCAAATGGCTGTGTAGAAGCAATGTCTAGGAAAGGTGCGAAAGTCGGGTAGGACTGGTAGGAATTAAATGGTTGGACAGGAGTAGGATCAACATTTGGATAAAAAGGTGAATGGACTTGTTGATCCCAAGAACTAAAAGTGTTGAAAGGAGTGAAAGATCGGTTACGAACTTGTTCAATATGTTCAGCAATAGACATGGGTTTCGGAGTTACAATAGAACTCGAAAAAGGGGTATCAACGTAAGAAGGTGGTGAAGATTGAAATGGTTGATACAAAGTGAATTGCGGAGTCCAACTGATTCTCCTAGACGCTTCTATTCGATCTTTCAAAGAAATTTTGGGTATGGAGGGGTCGTCCGTAATTCGACCAAAACAATGCGCGTAGGAAGCAATGTTTGGATGAGGGTACCAAAGTTCGGCAAGGGTTTTGCGAGGTGGGGTACCCATGATGTAAGAAAAGAGAAGAAAAAGAATGTGATGATTTTTTTATTTTTTTTTTATAAAAAAAATTTATTTTTTTTTTTTTAGAAATTGTTTGTTTTTGGGTTTTTGAAATTTTTGAAAGTATTTTTTTTCTTTTTTTTTTCAGAAAGAGTTTTTGCAGAATTTGTACGGACTACTACACACTTTCAAACAGTCATAATATAAGCATGCACAATCAAGCCTAGAGCTAGGGTCTCCTAAGTCAACTAGACTGCTCCTAACTGTTCCAAAGGGCAAGTTATGAGATCCTCAATTCGCCTCTTCACTGCCAATTGTGGCCAGGTAAGCACAAGTAAAGAAATGAGGGATCCGCTCACGAATCACTGTGAAACGAGCCTTTTAAAATTATCTTTCCTACTTGTCTAGCCTAGGCACCACAAAGTCTGGTTTAGATAAACGACTGATGCCTACAACTTTTCCTTTGTCCTATTAAGCGCGACAGTCCTTATTGACTGAGTCTAATATTTTTTTTAATTAACTCGAGGGTTGATGCAAAATACTTTTTGTGATTTCTGGGGTCTTAGGAAGGGTAATGAAATCTCCACCCAATCTTGATTGATGTTATAGCCCCTTAAAAGTCCGTTTTAAATATGCAAAGCAATTAACATACTAAAAATCTAAAACACTTTCAAAAAAAAATTTATTTTGCAGCGCAAAGAATCCTGCACATAAACAATTTATTGGAGAAGGAGAAAGATTTTGCGCAAAGAACCCTGCAGGAAAATTTTTCAGTGGAGTTCAGGGGGTTACAGAGGAGAAATGAATGCTTACAGAGACTTTTTGAAACGCTGACGTCACCACTGCGCGGCGGATCCGCGGCCAAAAGCATGCAAGAGCGGCGGTTCCGCGGTCAGTCTGTTGGATCAGGTCTCTAAATTTTTTCTGTTTTCTGGTTATGATTCTCCTCTATCTGTTCAGATCTTCTGTTTCTTGATTTGCTTACTAGGATTTTCCAAATCTGAATCTGTCCGTCTTCTTTTCCTGCACACTTGCACAAAAACCTTTCAAGAAGAACAAGATGATTTTTATTTTTATTTTATTTTTTTTTGTTTTAAAATTTTTCAATTTTTATAATTTTTAAATTTTTTTATTTTTATTATTATTTTTAACCCGAAATTACACAAAGAAAGAGACTACCGTCTCCCCGGTAACGGTGCCATTTGATTGTTTAGAGATTTAGTGCTTACGCATTTTTGAGATCAAAAAATTAACCGCAATCTAGAACGGTGTCGCTTGGTAACTAGCCGGTTGAGTACGGGTCGGTCCACAGGAAGATGGATTCCTTTTCTTTATGTTCTAACGAGTTAATCCGAAAAAATGGTGGTTTTATTTTAGATCTAAGAATGAGAATAAATTGATAAAATGCTTGCTAGGGTTAAGATTAGGTTAGTTTGGAAAATCAATTATTCTCACCGCTTTCTTTGCCCTAATTAAGAACTTTTTAGGTGTTAAGATAATAGTTAACAAAGTGGATTAGCACTATCGGAAAGAAACTTGGTTTCTTCTCTTTGGTCCTTATCCATCCTTTCTTAACTATTATCCCTAACCTCTATGGAAAACAATCACAACCGGTCTTTAACTATGGTATCACCGCTAGCTCGTGGGATAGGGTACCGTAGTGAGCGGTGTGTGTTTGTATGCATAGAGTCCTACTTTAAAATGTTGAACAGGTAAGAAAGGAATGAGAGATTTTCATCTCTCAAACCTTCCTTAAACCTAACCCTAACAAGTGAGGAACTACTCACTCATTAGGGAATTGATAAACGAGTTCATTTTTTTATGGTTTTAATTTAATAACTATGGCAGATAAAAAGATTTATAACTACGGCAGATAAAAGATTTATAACTACGGCAGATAAAAAATTATAACTACGGCAGAAAAGAAATTCAAGATAAAAAAAACTTACTTCTTCATTGATGCACTCTTTGACAGATTACATGCAATTGAAAATCTAAGATCTAGAAATTAAAAGAGGCATCTCAAAAGAGGCACCCAAAAGAGGCACCCTTCAAAAAGAGCTGTAAGATTCCTATTTATAGAGAATAGAAACCCTAGGGGTTATATCTGATCCATATCTAGAATTACAAAAATACCCTAAGAAAACCGGGTCAACACACCGACTCCACCGACACGCACCGACACGTGCACAGCGGATCCGCGGCCATAAGCATGGTTTGGCCGCGGTTCCGCGGCCATATAGTGGGTTTGCTGGCTTTGTTTCTCAGGTATACTTCATGTTGCTTTTTCCTTGAATTTTCTTCACTTGGTTCTTCAGAATGTCTTCTAGTTTCTTCCAGATTTCCACAGTGCAGAATGTTGTGGACTTTTACCGTTCGCTTCGTGTTGAAGTCTCGAATCTTGTGCTGCCTTCGTGCTTTGTGAACTGTTCATTGATCTTCATTTGTTCCTTAACTGTAGGCGGCATCATAAAGATTCTTCTATTTGTTGGTCGTGGTCTCACTTTTGTAGCGTTTTTCATCATTTTCACTGTATTGTTCTGAGAACCTGTAACCTGCAACTATTCAACAGACATGGATCAAAAGCACCTATTTATTTGTAAAATGATTAAGAATGGGGAATATAATAATGCAAAATTATGAGATGAACAATTGGTCCTGAGCCACATCAGCACGAATTATCGGGTTATTAGGGTCTGACGTTTACCACCCCCTAGACCCGGTATGCGATACTCTCAGACGAAGAGATCAGACTGTACGGAGATTGTCACAGATAGGCTCAGTGGGGATCTGGATGAGTTTGCTCGTCGGCCTTCCTTTTCGATAGGTACCCGGTAGCCATTACGTACAGTTAGTGCCGCTGACGTTCTTGTGGTTATGGATTTAACCAGTAACTCACTGCCGGCGTACTGTCGAGTCTATAGAGTCCCACACAGAGAGTTTCTCTGGTTCAGGCGAAATGATGTAGTAGCCGTATTGGATACGTGCAGGGTTCCAATCGATTGATTGTACTAGTTACCCGGACTTTCGATCGGACAGTTGATAATACTAGCCGGCTCGGGATTGAGCCGGATTATTAAATCAGGTATTGATTTAATAATTTACATATATGTATTTCGATATGTATATTCTAGTATGATGTTCTTTGTGTTATTCTATCTCTTTGGGTATTCGTATTTTGATATGAATACAGGTATGTATATACAGCAGAGTGTAATCTGTATTTATACGAAAAGTATTCTAGAAGGTGGACACCTCATTTTAGATTTATCCATTTATCTTTAAATGGAAAATTAGGTGTAAAAGGTGGTGAAGGGAGTATGGTGAGAACCATGCTTCTATATTGTTGACAAATGAATATTCAATTCATTTGTGCAAACTATTCAAGTATGGTTGGGTTTTAATATTGAAAAAATGATTTTACAAAACCATGGTTGATCTTTTTCTCTCTCATGAATTTCATTCTCACCATTTTTTCTTCGCTCCACTCTCCTCACTACCTTTCTTGAGTTTCTCCACCTTCATCTTCAAGCTCCTCTCTCTACAACCTCATGTGTTGAGAATTAAGAGAAGAGATGAGATAGATACACACATAGATCCATTCACTACATTCTAGACACTTTAGATTAGCAATCTAAAGTCTCTAGTTGCTCAACTAGACTCTTAGTGTGGAGGTAGAGCTATGGACTACATCTCTCGGACGGATCATCTTCGACGGAGGAAGACCGGCAATTAAACTCGATCCAGGAGATCTCAATGAGCAAGGAAAGACGATCAAACGTGTTTAAGGAGATCCCTAGGGGTAAGAGAAGAAGATAGAAGACCGAAGGATACGGATCCTTTGGTAATACATCTCTATAATAGTAGTTAGATATTTTCTCTTGTTAGCTGGTTTAGATTTATGGTAGATTTTTGGACGGATTTTTCTAGCACCAGTTTTCATAACCCAAAAAATTTTGTTCCGCAACGGCCACGGGAGATGGTCAGGGCGCTAGGAAATCCCAACAGAAAATTTTTACTAAAGATACGGTTACTAAGAAAAATATTTAGAAAATTATTGTATATTGTATTTGCAGATGTTGTTGTTGTCCGATCTGATCAATCCGCTGGGATAAAGTTTCCTGCAAATGGCCTTCTCCTCTGTGTTATGGTTTATGTGTATGAAGGTGTGCTTTATCAATGCTTGTATGATTCTATTGGTCCCATTTCTTAGAACAAAAGAAAGCGATAAAGCATATGCTAGCTATCTTACTGTGGTTACTGGTTCTTTCTTAGTTTCTCCTTGAAGGTCTCAATCTGCTTGCCTGCTTTTACTGTCTCTTTCTCCTCAGATTGAGGCTGCTGAGGATCCTGAGTTCCACAATATTGTTAGAGTATTGATGATACGGTGAGCACCAATCATCCAATATTCTGCACTTAAATTCATCACTCTTTTCTTTTAATCCTTTCTAACTACAATTTGGGGTGGGGTGGGGGGGGGGGCGGGGGGGGGGTCTTCAATTTCTGTAGAGGCTATTAGATTTCAACATATATCAGTGGACTTACAGCTATGTTTCCCATTTATATGCTGTAACTTTCAAGATCTATTTACATTGTTGAGGCGAGATATGATAAAACAAACCCTAGAATTATCCTTAACTTAAATTTACCTCGTACAAGTATCAACCAACGAGTAATTCTTGATTGGGTTCTACAACTGGCTATTTATAATTCATGTGATTATCACATAAGCAAAATATTACATGTTAGGTTTTCTTCCAAACAAGATGAGTGATGTACAGACTTTTACAAGTGATCATTATAATTGGAAACGACTATGCCATATCTTTCTACAGAGTGTATTTTTAACTCTTGCTTCACGTGCTATGATGCCATTGTAATGGTGTGTGGATTGCTGTGGAAGATCAATAAATGCAGGCCATGGGGCAAGGTTGTGGAAAGCGCTGCCGCTAGGCAGTGTTGGGTGTTAGGGGTACCACCTATTCTAATTGCGTAGGCACTATCTTGGTGGTGGCCAAGTGGTTTTACCTTTCACAAGTAGATACTGGATATATCCATAAATGCAAATAACTAGCAAAGAAGAGCAAGAGTAATTTACTAATATTCCAATAAAATTAAAAATATAAATAGCGAATATACATGTTACAATCAAGAAACGATTTAATATGAAAACATTATTTGGACATCAAACTGACAAATAACAGTGTATAGAATGTCTAGAGTCCACTTAACTCCTGCCTATATGACGTGATCCGCTTAAAATTCAGTCTTGTAGCTTTAACCGTTTACTTCCACCGCCTAGTCCCAAAGCGGGAGCGCCCTAAGGCTGCCTAGACCACTTTTTAGAACCATGCTCTGGGGGCATGAAGTGTATCTGACTTGTTATGTCTGACCTGCAGCTGTTTACACCAGGTTGCTTATGGTCATTAATATAAGGTCAATACATGCAGCCCATGGAGGCACTTGTATCTTATAGTTACTAATACAAGATTTATAAGATCTTACTATGTGAACTTAAGTAAAATGAAATTGTCATATCGGGCTTCCACTGCTCCAGCTGCTCTCTGTTTCTAAGGCAGGCACACCAAACACTAAACCAGGTTAATGTTTATGATGTGCATGCACATTTGCGTGCGTGCATTCTTGTCTTGATAGGTAGATGGGTAGTTTCTGTTCATGCGGCTACAAAATGAAAGCTTCTCTCTCTCTCTACACACACACACACACACACACACACACACACATATTAGTCAAAAGTGTAATCATGATGTCTATTACTTCTCTTTTCTTAGTTATGAAGGATTCCTTCAATGTATAAATAAAAGAGCTCTCCCTCGTTTGTAAGCGTGGAAAAATCAATAAAACTGTTTTCTTCCCAAACTCCTCTCACATCTAGCTTGCTTCATGCTTTTTTTGTGCCTGATCTCCGAATTGGTATCAAAGCCTAGTCGTCGTGTTCTTGAAGGCAGTATACATATCTGGTACATTTTCTTTACTTTGTTTAGTTGTTTAGACTATCTATTTCATTGAAAGTCTTTAACAAAGTCTAGTAATGGATGTAATCTAGATTTCTTTCTAAAAGAATAAATTAATGAGGTCATGTAGAAACTACGCCGGAAGTAGGAAATGAAACCAGGCTGTGCTTATGTTACCTGAAGCAGCATGGTAGGCTTGTGGTGTTCAAGTCAAGGTTGCACCCACTATAAACCCACGGTCTAAACTCCGAAGACAAATGTCGGAGCTTGGGGGCTATGTGTTGAGCCGGGTGGTTATAGGTAATTTTTTTTCACTTAAACCAATTATATTACTCTTCATAGAGAAATCAACAATTATACCGTTATTGATCAGTTAAAGATGAGTATGTATGAAAGAGAAGTCCTACAAAAAATCACGACAAAAATAAAAATTGAAATTATCACTACCGAATGTTATCAAAATGATAAAGAAGTTGACACTACAACATATGAACATATTATGCATATATTCTAAAGAATAAAACAAATATTAATGTCAATGATATAACTGGCATGTTAAATTACAATAATGATATAGTAGCTAGAAATAGATCAATGGGAGTTGCAACTTGGAATAAATTATTAGACATTGAATCATGCTTCACTAATGTTCAAAATAAGATAGAATCTTAGTTTGATAAAATATATAAAAAAAAAACAAAAAGATATCGAATCTAAGATATATAATATGAAAATTCCTGAAGTCAAAGATGTAGATTTAAATAAAGAATCAAAAGTAGTCTTATATGATGTTAAAAAGGAATGGAACGTTGTTCCGATTTTCTCTGAAAAGATTAAAGTTGATCATAGAGAATTAATAATGCACTGGTTAAACAATATAAATATGGTTAAATTATCATCAGCAGATAAATCAAATATAAATACAAAAAATTATAATAGAATAATTTATGACGTATTTTTAGAATTTACAAAAAGAATTACTAGGAATTATTAATTATGAAGAATTATATGAATATTACTATAAGCACCAATTAACATTGGACTGTTATAATAATGCAATAGAAATTCAATATAACTCGGATTCGTCTATGGATATAGATGAAAGTTTGATATGCATGGATACAACTTCTTTATCTAATCCGCCTCAGATTACTGATACATCAATGATACCGGTTAATAGAAGATCTAGAGATGGAAGAAATGAACCATCTGTAGGATCTACAGAACAATCTGATTTTGAAAGATATGGTAGATCAAGCCAAGCTAAAAGTTATTTTAGAAATAGAGATAATAGTGTTAGAATTGCTTATGGTAGATTTGCAATGGATGATCCATTTGAAGGACCGTCAACTTCAGGCAATCTGACGGGAAATTATTTTAACATAGATAAAGTTTCTGATTACAAATTGAAAAAATATTTACTTAATTGGACTCAACATGCAGCAGGGTTTAAACATTTATTTTCTGAATTATCTAAAGAAGATTTATTAGATTATTTTACTAGTTTCTTCGAAGGAAGGGTTTTAGCATAACTGAAAAATTTAGACATAATTCATCCGATGCAAACGCAAAATATAAGATCGGTGCTATCCAAAGAAGAAATGATGGAGAAATTAATGAAACAATTATACTAAGATTTAACAGGTGAAAATATTGATGAAAGTAACGACTATGCGTCTTATTTATCTAAAATACAATTATGTGATATATGTTATTTAGAAGAGTTCATAGACACATATATTGGATACATATTTGAGCTAACGACAACAGATAAAAAATTATTATGGTTAAAGACAGTTTTTGATAAAATACCTAAGTCATGGGATAAGATTATAAAAGATAAATATGATAATTATGTTAAAAGCATAACCCTATTAGGACAAAATTCGGAGAATTATAATAATACATATTTCTTGAAAAGAGCTTCGTTAGAAACAGTTAAATAAGTTTGTATTCAAGCCAAAATGGCTAAGGAAATGAAATCAAAAATAAAATATTCAAATTAGGAATGCATTGTTGTAAGAAGCATGATCCAGATCTTAACTTACTTTTTGGATGTTCTCCTCAATATGTAGAAGAAAAAAATTAGGAAGAAACAACAAGAAAAGATATAAGATAACTAGAAGAAAGTGGAATGCTAATTTTAAGAAAAAGTATAATAGAAAACCCAACGAAGATAACTATAATAAGTTTATTAAAAATGATACTTTTAAGAGAGAATTTAGACCAGGATGTAGATGTTTTAAATGCAACAACGAGGGACACTTTGCTAATGAATGTACATATGAAATAAATGAAATAATCCTTTCAGACATTGATGAATATGGTATTAATGTTGGAACATTTTCAGATATAGAAGAAAATGAAGATAACACTTCAATTTATGAGATAACGAGTGTATATTCAGAAAATGATAGCAAAGAATTTTCAGAATCAGAAATAGAAAAATTCGAAAGAATTTATATAAACATGAATACTCTGGATACTTTACCCCAAACATATGTTAAATTTAAAAAGCTATCTTCTTACGCACTAAAACAAAGAAGTGCTACTGAATATTCGGTAGGGTTAGATATATTCTCTGCAATAGATATAAGAGTAAATAGGTATACCATGACTCAGATACAAACTGATATTGCTATACAAATTCCACAAGGATATTATGGAAAAATATGTGATAGGAGTTCAATTGTGTTGGAAATGGCCAACAGTAAGATATTTCTCAGATTAGTTAGAATCTGTTTGTAACAGAATCTGTTTATACTTAGTTAGAATCTGTTTGTAACAGAATCTGTTTATACTTAGAATCTGTTTGTAACAGAATCTGTTTGTAACTTCCTTATTGTTTTCAAGGCTATAAAAAAGCCGCTCTGTATACTGAATTTATACTGAATTTAAAGTGAGAAAGAAAGTTCAATTCGCTTATATGGTATCAGAGCGGTAAAACTTTCTCTAAAAAAACCAAAAATTTTTCCTCAACCAAATTTTTTTCCCAGTTCCTTTTTTTTCCAGCCATAATGTCCTCCACCACAGAGACCGAAGTATCCTCCATTTTGCAGATCGAGTCCGATAGTTCTCATGAGTCAAGAATCAACTCAGGATCGTCTCCATTCACAAAGGAACAACTGGAGCACTTGTACAAGTTCTTTACCCCACCGCAGACCCGTCAAAACCCTCTTGTTCTTTAGCCCAAATCGGTAATAATCAACTTCCTTGGATTCTTGATTCTGGAGCAACTGATCACATGACCAGTTGCTTCATATTATTTTCAACCTACACATCCTATGCAGGAAACAAAAGGGTCAAAATTGCAGATGGTTCATATTCTGCCATAGCCGGCTAAGGAACCATCACAATCTTTCCTTCCTTAACCCTTCTTAATGTTTTACATGTTCCAAAGCTTTCCTGCAATCTGATTTCCATTATAAAGCTAACCCAAGACCTTAAGTGTCAAGTTAAATTCATGTTCTCTCATTGTGAAATTCAGGTTCTGAACTCTGGAATGATGATTAGCAATGCTAGGACCAGTGGACGTCTCTACTTGCTTGAAGAAGAATCGCATCTCAATAAGTATGCATCTAGTCTGTGTTTTCAGTCCATGTTTGTTTCTCGTGACAATAAATTGATTATGTTACATTTTCGTTTAGGTCATCCTAGTTTTCATTATATGCGGTATTTGTTTCCAAAGTTATTTCGGAATAAAAATCCTTCTCAATTTCAATGTGAAGTTTGTGCTTTTGCCAAACAAAAAGGGCAATTTATCCACCTCGACCCTATAAACCTTCAGCACCGTTTGCCTTAATCCATAGTGACAGTTGGGGACCATCCCGCGTTTTATCTGTCTTCGGAAAAAATAGTTTGTTTCGTTTATTGATGATCATACTAGAGTCCTTTGGGTGTTTTTACTAAAGAAGAAATCAGAAGTTGAATAAGTTTTCAAAACTTTTTATGTCATGATTGAAACACAGTTTAACACAAAAATTCAGAATTTTCGAAGTGACAATGGACGAGAATTTTTTAACGAAATCTTAGGAGATTTTTTTGCAAAGAAAGACATCATTTACCAAAATTCTTGCATTAACACACCGCAACAAAACGGTGTGGCTGAAAGAAAAAATAAACACATTCTTGAAATTGCTAGGGTATTATTATTCACCAACCATATTCCAAAAACATTATGGAATGAAGCAATTTTAACAGTAACCTATCTTATTAATAGAATAACCTCGAAAATTCTCAATTTTAAAAAACCTGCTGCCTTGTTGAAATCTCTTTACCCTCAAAACTGCCTTGCAATCTCGGATCTGCCGTTGAAATTTTTTGGTTGTACCGTGTTTGTTCACGATCATAACCCCACTAGGGGTAAACTTGATCCAAAATCGAAAAAATGTGTTTTCATTGGCTATACCACGAATCAAAGAGGGTATAAATGCTTTGATCCTTTATCAAATAAAATATTTATCACAATGGATGTGTTGTTTTTTGAAAATAAAGCTTTTTTTAAGCCTCCTCTTCACGGGGAGACAAATAGTGAAGACTCAGTTTCCATAAAACATAGTCTCCCAAAAATAGTCAACTTAATCCCATATACAAATTCACAAGATCTAGATTTTTAAATTAAGACATTTTAGACCCGTCTTTTGAACACCTGGCAAACCAAAACAGTGAAAATTCACTGGACACTAAAAAAACGATCCTTGAAAACTCAGAAAATATGTCAGTTGAAAATTCGGTTCCTTTATTAGAAAATCCAGAAAAATCCCATAAAAATAGGAACACACCACCGACTCCTAAAACAACTTGCCCTGTGGATTTAAATCCACCAGAAGCTGATGTGGAAATTAAAACTTACAAAAGAAAACAACGTGAAACAGGTCTGGAAAAAACACAACAGGAACATTTAATTGAGATAAATCCTTCTTCAGAAGCAGAGGCCGACTCTGTCCAGCCCCACCAAGAATCCGACTCGAGAACAGAACCGGATCACAGTGAGCTGGATCTTCCCATAGCCTTCCGAAAGTCCACAAGGTCATGTACTAGTCGTCCCTTGTATCCAATGTCAAAATTTGTGTCCTTAAATAATCTCTCATCCAGTTTTTCAGCCTTTACTTCTAATGTGTCTGCTGTGGAGATTCCAAAAACTGTACAGGATGCTCTGAGAGCTCCAGAGTGGAGAAAGGCGATTTTTGAGAAGATGAATGCACTTAAGAAAAATCAGACTTGGAACATAGAGGAGCTGCCGAGAGGAAAGAAGACTGTATGATGCAAATGGGTATTCACACCAAAGTTTCGTGCAGATGGAACCCTAGAACGATATAAGGCGAGGGTCGTTGCTAAAGGGTTCACTCAAACATACGGGATTGACTGCATGGAGACTTTTGCACCTGTGGCTAAGCTAAACACGATCCGAATCTTGCTGTCGGTTGCAATAAATCTCGATTGGCGACTTCAACAACTAGATGTGAAGAACGCGTTTTTGAAAGGAGACCTGGACGAAGAAGTGTACATGGAACCTCCACCGGGGTTTGAAAAAGGGTTCGGCTCCAAAGTGTGCAGATTGAAAAGATCACTTTACGGTCTTAAACAATCTCCACGAGCTTGGTTCGAACGTTTCCATCAGTTTGTGAAAGGGCAAGGATACAATCAGGCTCAGGCAGATCACACCATGTTCTACAGAGTCTCGAGACATGGAAAAATTGCAATACTAATTGTTTACGTTGATGACATCATTGTTACCGAAGATGACGAGGAAGAGGTCAACCAGTTAAAAGGAAGTCTCGTCAAGGAGTTTGAAGTAAAAGACTTGGGAGAATTGAAGTATTTCTTGGGTATGGAAATTGCTCGAAATAAGAAAGGCATTATCTTGTCTCAACGGAAATATGTTCTCGAGCTTCTCAAAGAAATAGGGATGATAAACTGCAAACCTGCGGAGACACCGATAGATCCGAATAAAAAGCTCGGAGAATTTACACAGAGCCCGCCAGTGGACATTCCACAATACTAGAGATTAGTAGGAAAATTGATCATCTCTCACACACACGTCCCGATATCACCTTTGCAGTAAGTATGATAAGCCAATTTATGCACCCACCTCAAGAAGAGCACCTTGATGCAGCATATAGAGTTTTGAAGTATTTAAAGGGCGCACCAAGAAGAGGTTTATTCTTCAAAAAAGGTGAGACTCGCAGCGTCGAAGTATTCACTGACGCGGATTGGGCAGGTTCTATCGTAGACAGGAAGTCAACTTCAGGGTATTGTACGTACGTGTGAGGCAATCTAGTTACATGTCGGAGCAAGAAACAAAGTGTCGTGGCAAGGAGTAGTGCGGAGACAGAATTTCGAGCCATGGCCAACGGTATTTGTGAAGTTCTGTGGGTTCAATGAATACTACAGGAAATAAAGCAGCCTATAACTCAGCCACTAAAACTATACTACGACAACAAAGCTGCCATCAGCATAGCACACAACCCCGTACAGCATGACAGAACGAAGCATATTGAAGTGGACCGACACTTCATTAAGGAAAAACTGGATGTCGGTACCATCTGTATCCCCTACATTCCGACACAAAAACAAACTGTAGATATCTTTACAAAGGGACTATTCAAAGCAGTGTTCGAGGGACTCATAAGCAAGTTGGGCATGATGGACATTTACGCACCAACTTGAGGGGGCATGTTGGAAATAGCCAACAGTAAGATATTTCTCAGATTAGTTATAATCTGTTTGTAACAGAATCTGTTTATACTTAGTTAGAATCTGTTTGTAACAGAATCTTTTTGTAACTTCCTTATTGTTTTCAAGGGTATAAAAGAGTTTCTCTGTATACTGAATTTAAAGTGAGAAAGAAAGTTCAATTCACTTATAAATTTCTTTATTTAATCATCACGTTATAGAAGGAATCATTGATTCCAACTATAGAGGAAATATTGTAGTATTAATAAAAAAATTATATTTTCAAAATATTGATGTTTGAAAAGGTGATAAAATTGCATAATTAATAATCATGAAATATGATAATATACCAATAATTGAAGTTCCTGAGTTAGATCCTACTTTGACTAGATTATGTGGTTTTTGTTCTACAGGATCAACATCATTTTCAAATACAGAATGACAAGGACCTAAATTAGTTGATACTAAAACTAGGTACTCAGGTGCCAGACAGATTAACGTGATAAATATAGATGATTGGGACAAAAACTTACTAGAAGACCTTCAAGTGAATATGAATAAAGAAGGTGAAATCTCTAGTAATAATTATATAGATAGTATAGGTTAAGTATTTGAAGTTATTAATGAAAAATTAGAAGAGTTAAAAGAAATGATTCCACATCCAGATAAAAATGATATATACAAATCAAGAGACAAAAGTATATTACCAAACTTTACATCAAGGTTTTCTAATAAACATGCTTATAAATTTGAAAGAATGAATTTTTACATTGAATTAAAAGAAGAAGATTTTACTTCAATTAAATTAATAGATCCTATAAAAATAAAAAATAAAAAATATTGCAAAAATATCCTACAATGAACTATTTACATTTAGGGATGATACAAGTCATACCTCAATTTAGATCAGGTAATGATACTCCAATTATGATAATTTGTATGGATGAAAGGATAATAGATAATCCTTTAACATCACTAATTGGAGGAGCAAAATCAAATTTAGCAAATATATGCTTAAAAGGAGTAAAAATGAAACCGGGATCTAAAGTTAGCAATACAATAGGAAAGTTGTATGGTGTTGAGCGAAATCCAAACATTTAAAACTAAGGTTCACAAAGATCATATTACATTAGTTGAAGTTGGAACAGACAAAATAATTAAGCCACATGTTGTACAAAAATCACATTTAACAATTGATCAGGATATGAAAATTTTTGTTAACAGTTGGAAACCCAAAAAGATGGAAATACCCGAAAAGGTTTTTATTGCTTCTGGAAATCAGATAGCAACCACATATAAAAACTATAACGATAATCGAGCTTTCTCTTCCTCAGTTTCATCATCATTATTTCAATCATCTTCAGCTTCTGACATATCTGAAAGAAAAGATGATACACTAATTAGTGTAACCTTAACATTAAAGATTATACAAGATTTAAGGAGTACATCTTTAAATTATCCTTCTGTAGAAAAATCCATTATAACACATGAAGATCAAGAACCTTAATTACTTGATAGCGAAAAAAGGACTTTAACAGTAAAAGTACCTATAAAAAATATTGAAAATAAGTCTTAATCTGTAGCACAGTGATGATATATTGCTTGATAATATTTCAGGAAACATGGATGAAGAAACGAAGAAGAAATTTTTCGATGATTTTATAGAGAAATGGAATATTGATTAGGATTCAAATAAACAAGTTTCTAATATTATGTAAGATTAACGTATGGAAATACCTTCCGGTCAGATCATCTCCAGTTAGATCAATTGCGAGTGACTACTTGGCCAATAATCGAGAAGATTGAAGATAAGAGAAGTATGGTGGACGAAAAAAAAGTCGGGTGAGGTGTAATGTGGGATTTGATGAATTCCTAGAGGATTTGATAGATTCCTAAAAGAGATAGAGATTTGGTGGAGCACTACGGGAGAGGTTGGTGAGAATGCACTAATGGAGGGATTAGAGAGCACTAAGGAAGAGATTATATATATGTATATGTATATATATATATATATATAGAGAGAGAGAGAGAGAGAGAATAATATGTGTGTGTGTATAGAGAGAGAGGTTAATGGAGAAAAGGTGCCATAGGAGGGAATTTTCTTCTATGGCGTCAGAAAAATGCACCCTCCATGATTTTTTTCGATGGTCGGCATGCATTACGTTCATCTTTATCATCTAAGATATGAATACATCAAATTTCATGTGGTTATACCATTTTTTCGCCGTTGATTTAGTTGGTGCAAAATTAACGGTTTACCGACAATAGAACTTTTTACATTGCTAATTCAAGAGTGAAAAAGTGGTGGAATCACATGAAATTTGGTGTATGCACATCTTAGATGATAACGATGATGATGATGGATGCTGATCGTTGGAAAAATGGTGGAGACTGTATTTTTTCGACGCCATAGGAGGAAATCCCTTCCAATGGCCTCTTTCCTCCATTATTCTCATATATATATATATATATATATATATATATATATATATATATATATATATAGAATAATGAAGAAAAGAGATTGTTATGTGGTGTAACACCCTAATTTGGATGCGGTGTTTTTAGAGTTATCGAGATATTTTTTTAATAAAAACTTTTACTATAATTTTAAAATTTATTTTATGGTTGGTTGCCAGTATAATTATTTTGATTTTTCCGTATATCATTTTGATATGAAAATCTTCAGTTTTTAGATAGTATATAATAGTTCCTTAGTGGCAGCAAAACAATATTTTTCATATCTTAAAATCCCTAAACTAATTTATTAATATTTGGTTTGCATACACATATTTTTTTGGCCAACTCCTTTTGCTATTGATATGAGAACAAGTAAAATCCGTACCAAATCTCTAAATACACTTATATAAAGATATGTATGTGTGTGTGTATTGTCATATACAATATCCCTCTCTCTAAATTTATATATAAATTAATCTCTCTCTCTTATACTCACGTTTCTCTCTCTCCCCCTCCGCTCCTCAAATTTTCTCTCGACGCCGTCTCCACCCTCGTCACCAGCATCATCGCCGCGAACCATTCCCCTCACCCCGACGACCACCGCTTCTCTTTCCTCCCTCGCCTTCATCCCATTGCCTGCACTCGACCCCACTTCGCAACCACCGCCACCGTCGCCTTCACCCCCATCACTGAGCTCCACCTCAGAACGCCCACGACCCATCTCGTTTTTGTCATCGCCACCTCCTTCTACCCTTCCTCACCACCGCACCACCACAAGCCCTCACCGTCGAACCCATCGCCCTATCTCCCCTCTCGACGAACCCATTCCCTAAGCATCCCACCGCAGCCGCCTCGACACCAACACCACTACCGTAACACCACAAACCCCGACCTCCCCCTCCTCTCATCCCGACGACCACCACCGCGACACATCACTTGCAACCACCCCTCACCCGAGAACCTAAACCCAACTCCATCGCCTTGTCGCAACCACTGCAGCAACCTCTGACCTCGTCGCTCCCCTCTTCATCGATCTCCTCTGTCGGCGACCCCCCTTTTCACCATCGCAGCAACCCTAGCAACCAACACTATCCCCTTCTCGTCACCATCACAGTGAACCACCCCATAGCCGCGCCTTCAAGCTTGGAATTTTGCGTGGCATCGTCGTGCTTATTCCGTCTCGGAGGCAAGTATTCTTGCTTTACTTTTGGTCGATGCACATCGGCAACCCTCATATATATATATATATATATATATGTATTTTTCTGCACTGTTAAAATAGAAAGAAAAGTGTTAGTATTCAATTATTTCATATCGTTAGAAAAATATAGATCTTGATGCAACAAAGCGATAAAAGGAAATTTGACTAAGTGTGGATCTGCAATGAGTTTATTTTTAACTACAATTAAAATTCGAGAGTTGTCAACCTATCTTATATATATATATCTTACTAACCAGCTTGTAATTATTATATCCACATTAAGGTTAATGGTAAAGATAACAATTGTGACTTATACCAGCTTGTACATTACTTTCAAGCAGTTACTATCACCAAATGGCAATTACCTCTAACATGACATGACTATTCAATTCTCCAGTCTTTTAATAACGAGATCTCTAATTATGATGCTGAGCTACATGCTATGGTACACACTACTGTTTATCAGTTTCATTTCTTTATAATTACCATATTACAAGTTCCAATCTTTTTAGCATTCTTACTTAGTGATTTAGTTATTACCATGGTAGATATGAATACACGGGATGTAGGGATAGTTTGAGTGTACGTTCGTGTAATAGGATCTCAGGAGTCTCATGCCGGCAGCTCGTACCAGGCTATATCGGTCGCATGCTATTACAGCTCATACCGGGTTATATCGGTCGCACGTTCATCCTATAGTTAGGCCCATGTTTCCTAGCCTCTGGGGCCCTACCCTTGCGTGAAGAATACTCCTGCAGAGGCTGATGCACATACTCGAACTCACGATAGGATAGATTATCTTTTAGTGGCCAGTTAGGTTATGACTTGATCTGTTTACATGCCTGTTTCATAGTTTTAATGCATATATATATATATATATATATACATCTATTTCTACTTACGCACACGAGCTTCACTACACTCATATATTCATGTTATCATATCACACATACACACCTTATACGTCGAGTACTTGCTGGGATGTTCTGACGTCACTGAGATTTGCCATCTCAGGTTTAGAGGCAGATTTTCAGGCTGAGTAGGATCGGAGCGGCTATCAGGACTTTGCCGGAGATCAATAACATGTAGGTTTATTTCTTTTCTGTTAGTATTTAGCATGTGCGTCCTTGTGGGACATTATGACTTATGTATCTCCTTTCGGATCTTGTTCTTATTTCGAACCTATTGTATCGGATTTTTATTTGCATCGATTATCTAGTGGGTCTATTTTTAGTATTCCTTATGGTTTTGTTGCAGCATGATTATCAGTGTTATCTCTCCAGTTGTTGGATATCATATTTGATAGGTTAGCTAGACAGCCTTTATGTGACTATGGAAGGATCTTTCCTTACCATAGATAGTACGGCTGGGCTTCGTTGCTCTTCGTATTCCGCAATTTGGGAAGCGGGATGTGACAAGATTTTGTTGGTATCAGAGCCAGGTTGACGCCGAAATTAGTCTGGGTTCTACCGACCTTTAGAGTTAGAATCACATGTCTAGGTTTTCCCCAGTATGTAATGCTACATATTCCTTTGACTCCGATTGTCGGATTCAGACGACTTAGATAAAGTTATGATATTATGCCCATGTACCGCGGCATGGATACAATATGGTATTCTGTATGAGTAACTTAGAGATCTACTTTTAATTCGTATCCATTGATTTGATTATATTGTAGTATCTTTTTTCGCTCAATTATTTTAATACTCTGAATTTGAACCTCGTTTTCGTTGCTAAACTTCGTCGTTCGTTTTGACTTTAGAATTATGGCAGAAGAAAATTTGCGAGTATATAGAAGGCGTGACAACAATGCTGCACTATTTGGAGTTATACGTGGTATGTTAGAGAGCCAACAACAGCAGACCGAATTGCTGCTGGAGGGTCTACTTGCTTCTCAGCAGACCGCTACTGCAGCCTTGAATAAGGTGGCTGAGGTTCGTGAGGGTAGACGTTCGGGCAGTGTCGCTGATTTCAGGAGACTACAGCCAACAGTTTTCATTGGCTCGGGCGGTCCACTTGATGCCGAGCAGTGGATTGTCGACATGGAGAATTTGCTGTCGGCCGCCCGAGTTCCTAAAGAGGACAGAGTAGATATAGTCAAGATTCATCTGCAAGATATAGTTAGAATTTGGTGGCTCGCAGAGAACAGGTTGAAGAAACTGATTCATGGACTGATTTCTCTACGGCTTTTATTGAGAATTTCTTTCCCCAGTCGGCAAGGATCGAAATGGAGCAGTAGTTTATCAGTCTTCGTCAGAGAGATCCACAGTGGACGAAGTAGCGGCTGAGTTTATCCAACTCAGTCGTTTCGCTCCTTCGATGGTTGCTCAGGAGGAAGACAGGGCCAGGAGATTTTTACAGTGCCTTACTCTGGAAATACAGGAGAAACTAGCTTCACATGATCTGGGGACTTATTCTGAGATATTAAATGCAGCCCTCAGAATTGAGACAGTTATGGATAAGAGGAATAAACTTCAGGGTGGAGGATTTAAACGCCAAGTGAATCAAATTTCAGGAAGGATTCCGGTTAGACAGCATGGAGGAGTTCAGATGAAGCGTACCGCAACCCCACCACAACGAGAATCTCTGATTTGTGGATATTGTCAGATATCGGGACACATTGAGAGAAATTGCCGCCGGGCCAAGGGTCTATGTCTGATTTGTGGTGCTAGTGACCACCAGATTGGGAGTTGTCTTAGGAGAGTAGAGCGCAACCAGCCTCAGAAAAGACTTGTCCCTCAGAAACAACTTTTTGATCAGAGGCGAGACAACACAGGTCGTGGACAGGGGTGAGCCTTTACCCTGACTGCTGAGCAGGCAGAGGCATTAGAGGATGTCGTTTCAGGTACCATTCTAGTTTGTTATGTTCCTGCTAGAGCACTTTTCGATTCTGGGGCTTCACATTGTTTTATATCTTTGGTTTTTGCCACAACACATTCTATTGCACACGAAACACTGATTCGAGGTTGGGACATTCACACTGGAAATGGAGTAGTTGCCACTAACCTAGAGTGCAAGGTTTGTCCAGTAGTGATTTGCGGCAGGGAGCTTTTCCCAAATTTCCTACTGATTGGGACCGGTAGTTATGATGTTGTCTTAGGAATGGATTGGTTAGGCACCTTTCACGCACATATTGATTGTTGGGCCAAAACCGTAATCTTTCGCATTCCTAACCACCCAAAGTTCGTGTTTACTGGGGGCAGCAAATCTCTGGAACCCATAAAGTTTAGAGCAAAGCCGACGAGCAGCATACTAGCCTCAATGGAGATTAATAAGAGTTCGGCATCGGTTGTAGTTCGGAAATTCTTGGATGTCTTTCCCGAGGACTTACCCGGCCTACCCTCGCTTCGTGCCTTGGGGTTTTTAATAGAATTATTACCGGGAACGACACCGATTTCTAAGGCACCTTACAGGATGGCACCAGTTGAGTTAGTAGAATTGAAAAAGCAGATAGAAGACCTCCTCAGTAAGGGTTTCATTCGCCTAAGTACTTCTCCGTGGGGCGCTCCAGTTTTACTAGTGAAAAAGGACGTTTCGTTACGCATGTGTATTGACTACTGAGAGTTAAATCGGGTTACAGTTAAAAACAAGTATCCAATATCTCGGATTGATGACTTGTTCGATCAGTTATGTGGTGCTTGAGTGTTCTTTAAGTTGGATCTTTGGTCAGGGTACCATCAAGTTCGGGTTAAAACGGAGGATGTATGTAAGACGGCTTTCAGAACTCGATACAGTCATTATGAGTTTTTAGTGATGCCATTCGGTGTTACTAATGCCCCAGCTGTGTTCATGGATTTAATGAACCGAATTTTCTCGCAGTACTTTGATCAGTTTGTTGTAGTTTTATCGACGACATTCTTGTGTACTCCAAAAGCAAGGAGGAGCATGCTGAGCATCTGTAGCGTCTTGAAAAGTCGTTTGGTGTTTTCCTGAAAATCGGTGAAAATTCGGTATTTTTCCGAAAACCGTCTTTTTTGTTATTTTGCAGTTTATGGCTAATTATACCTAAAATGGATAGGTAATTGCTTGTTTTTAGTAGCTAATGAGTTACTTATTAAATTTTGGTCATTTAAAAATTTTTCCCTATTTTTCAATTTTTTTATATTATTTTAAGCCGGTAAGAAAATACATTAAATTAGCGATAAATACAAATTTTTCCGGGCTAATTTTAATCCTTAAAATTATGTTAATTAAAATCTAGTTGTAACATAAATTTTTAGTATTTATTATGATTTTTAACTAATTTTTATTATAGGAAACGAAATTTATTGAATTTAAGCCTAAACTTGCAATTTTTGACTTGTAGGGGGTCTTTTTGCATAAAATTTCTTTTGTAAAACCCCTCTCTCTCTTCCCTCAGCCCTAGGCCGACCCCACCAGCAGCAGCTCAAGATTTTTCCTTGCCTCTTTTTGACTTTAAACCATGTGAAGAAGTGTTGGTTTTAAAAGGGTTTTAAAAGGGTAAATTTGGAAGTATGTGTGCTTTGATTGGAGAGGGTTGACTTGGGCTTTTTCCCACATCACCCCACACCACTTCCCCCACTCCCTTGCAGCCGAAATTCTGCAGTTGCAGCAGCCCCATTCCCCCTCCTTGTCTCATCTCTTTTCTTCATCAAAATTCATCCAAAATTGCTCCAAAAATCAACAATTTTCTTCACAAATTCAACACAAAACCCTATTCTATCTCTTTTCAAGCCCACATTGGTTTAAATCTTGTGGAAATGAGGCATTTTTGGAGGCAAATGATCATGCTAGATCCATAGATTGTGAGGTATAATTTCAATCTTGGTTAAATTGTAGTTTAATGTATGCTAAATTAGAACCTTGAAGTGTTAATTTTGTGCTAAATTCTAATCTAGTTTTTTTTATAGTTCATGGCTTGAGTTGTAATTAGGGTTTAGAAATCCATTATTAGGTTAATTAATTTACTTTGCTATCTAGTGTTTTGCTAACCTAAATCTAAGAGGTGAACTTGCTATTGGGTTTGAAATTAGTGTTAGTTAAGTTTTTCTAGTATGGTTTTTAATTGCAATTGCTTATAAGAAAAAAATCAAGAAAGGGTTGTGTTTGGAAAATGGTTTTGTAGCATGGTAAATGAGTTGGAATTATGTGATTGTGGCTAACTAGTTGTGTGGTTGGATATTTGTGTTGGATTGTGATAACTTTATCTTTAATTTTCGATGTTGCACCAAATTAGCAAGTTTTGTGCTTACTAGTTTTTATTAAAATATTGTGATGAACTATTTGCGAGATCTTGGCAATATTTTTGAGATATCCTATGACATTTAGGATGCGTGTGTACGGATTTTTTTTGAGAAGTCAGGTTGTAGTTTTGCCGGGCGGCCAAATCGACTTTCTTGTAGATTTTTGCGATTTTCGCTGTGTTCCGCGGACCCTGTGCACGTTGTACCTAGCTAGTGAACATTAGTATTTTCGTTTGGGTTTTGCGTCAGTCTTGATAGGTAACCTTATGTTTGGTATTGATGTAAATTCCAGGTTCGGTCGCGTAGACGTCAGACGCGGAACGAAAGGGGAAAGCGGTGATTGGACACAGCTAGCCAGGGATTCCGGTGAGTAGATGTAACATCTACGGGGGACTATCGTTGGATGGCGCAAGCCGCCCGATAGTTTTAGTAACTTAAAAGATTCTTAGTGATGTTAGTAATTAGGGGTGTAATACTTGTATGATTATTTGCTACATTCATGCCCTATATTGACATACCTATACGAAACCATTTTATAGGACACCTGCACCATTGCCAGGGTTTTTATATGCAGTACGGGCACTATTCATGCTTACACACACACCCTGGTAATTGCCATGCCACCACACTAGATAACCTTTAAATTGAAACCTTTTACTAATTGATACTTAAACTTGTGCTATTGCCTTTAATTCCTTAAAATGAAACCGTAGGATTGCTATTCATGTGCATGTAGTTCATCATATTAATTGTTCATGCCTAATCTATTAATCACGCATCGCAACTTGATTATTGATACCATATGCATTCATTATCATTGATATATGCACTTATGAGGATTTCTTGAGATTTTATGATATTTCTGGATTTCGGGGGAAAGCCGCAAAATTTCTAAACTTATTATATTTTTAAAACATGTAAATTGCGGTTTTCTAGTGATGTAAGTGTCGTCCACCATGAGTTTGCTGTGGTTTTTGAGACCCGTTTCGAGGAGTTGGATGAACCGTCTCGGGTACATGGTGGGCCCGGTAGGGTACCCTGGGGCAAGAAGCTCGTGGTGCTGACGATGAGCCTGGCAGGGGACGGATTACCTACCGGTGACTTCATTGGGCACGGCGGATATCCAGAGGATACCGACCGGGGCCGCGAGAGGATGAGATATTGATATTGAGATGGGTCAGCCGGATGGCTGAGGCCAGAGACACTATGACATGGATTCATGAGATTTGAGACAGCTTTTAGGTGTCGTTGCTGGACACCGGTTCTCGTCGATTCTTTGAGTATTATGCTGGCATTCTAAAAGAGTTTCCAAAAACAAAAAGAGATGCAATGTTTCTTATATATACCTATTGAGACCTCAGATATTCATGTTGCATACACATTAGTACACTGATGTTGTATACACACCTGCTAGTGCATCCAGTCATACCTGTATTTTAGATGTTAGGATGCTTGTGTGCATGCATACGATAGCCTTTGTAGATGTTATTTATTACTCACGAGTTGGCAACTCACCCCCGTTGTGCCACAGCCTTTTGCAGGTCCGCTCCGTCAGTACAGTAGCGGCGGGCGCACTTGTTCTTTTGCTCTCTTGCCTGGACTCGAGGTTTTGCTCTTAGGTGGGTTATTATTATTTTTGCACCACCTTATATATTCTTTATATCTATAGCACTCCATCTACTGTATCTACCAGTATTATTGTATATTGACCTAGAGATGAGACTATGAGGTTTGTGGACTTTTATGCTGTATTTTGGGGTCGAGCTCACTTGAGCCGACATGCTGCTTTTCTCATGCTTCCTTATGATTATTTCGCATGTTGTTGCTTTATATTGCATGGGATTTGTGACCGCCTTGTGGTGAAGAGCTAGCTCCCGCTTGGGGATGCCCTATTTTGTTGGATTCATATTTATTCTTGTTGTACCCATTTTGGGGGCCAGTATTTACAAAGGAGACTCTGCCGAAATTTTCGGAAAAATTGGTATTGTTTTAAAAAAAAAAGGTTTTACATGACTTATTTGATAAACTCGCTTTCAATTGATTGGGTTTTCTTCACTCTTTTGCTTTTTGGTTTGGTTTTCTGGGCTTTGGCTTACTTATTTTACGGACGTCTTTAGACGTTTCGTAAACTTAAGTGCCAGTCACGTTCCGTACCCTGCGGATCGTGACAAAGTTGGTATCAGAGCCAGGTTTTACCTTTTTGAATGTAGGATGACCCTTGGTAGATGGAGTAAGTGACTTAAGTAGGGTAACGTAGCATGTGTATGTCCGCGGCATACTTACGATACGGTACTCCGCCTAAGTGACTTTAGGATATACTTGCTTGAAAATTCCTTCTTCAATTCCGTGTATCCTATGATCCTATTGCACTGTTCTTACTATCCGTTTTCCTGTAACAGCCACTATGCCGCCGAAGGCTACGAGGGCACAGAGGGCTGCCGCCAGAGACGAGATTCGAGCTGGCTCGTCCGAGACTAGGACTGAGCAGGGTGGTATGCCTACGCCGCAGGGACAGACCGATCCACCTTCCCCAGGCCGTATGGATAGGCTCGAGACTGGTATGGAGGAGTTGCGGCAGATGATGGGAGGCATGCAGGAGCTACGTCAGATGGTAGGATCCCTAGTTGCAGCCAGTCGTACACCGAGGCCGGATGACGTACCTACTACATCACAGACGACCATGATACCTGCTCCTACTACTACCACCGTGGCCATTCCGGTTTCACTACAGGATTTCATGAGGCTGAGACCTCCAGTATTCACCGGCACCGAGGCAGCGGAGGACCCACAGACGTTCCTTGACAGTTTAGCCAGGATCTGCCGTTCGCTGAGATGTTCGGATGGTCGATGGGTAGAGCTTGCGAGTTTCCGACTAGAGGGTCTCGCGCAGACATGGTGGGAGTCAGTCTTGAGAGGTCGAGCTGCAGGTCTACCGCCTATGACTTGGGTCGAGTTAACAGCGGTCTTTCTAGCCCGTTTCCTCCCAGAGAGCGTTCGTGACGCCAGAGCTCGTAGCTTCGAGGCCTTAGTCAAGACACCTGGGATGACGGTGTCTGAGTATGACATCCAGTTTACACAGTTATCCCGATATGCTCAGTATTTGGTGGATACCGAGGAGAAGATGGTGAAGAGGTTCGTACAGAGACTTGATGCCCAGCTATATCTTGCCATTGGCGCCCAGCACTACGACACTTATTCAGCTGCTATGGATACGGCATTGCGGATGGAGGCACGCATATCACAGACTTCGACCGTTTCTGGGCCGAAGAGGATTCACACCGATGTACCGTCTCAGAGGCAGCGCGCCAGATTCTTTCCGAGAGATAGTCCTGGCAGAGGATTTGGGCGGGGACAGATATATGGTTCTTATCCCCAGGGGCAGCAGCCGTCGCCAGGGTGTTTTGGGTGCAGGAGTCTGCACCATCTTGTCAGAGACTGTCCGGCGAGACGACAGGGAGCAGCGACAGTTCCGCATGTGACCCTACCACCATCACCACCCCCTCCTTAGAAAGCCCTACTTCCTACCACCGGCGATGCTCCACGCCAGTTAGGTGCACCCAGAGGCCGTGGACGCGGCGGTCCTGTTCAGAGAGGACGAGGAGGCAGAGGCCGAGGTCGAGGTCAGCCCGCTATCGGTGGAGGACAGGCCCGAGTTTTTGCTTTGACACCGCAGGATGCGCAGGCATCCAATGCCGTTGTGACAGGTACCTTGCCAGTTTGTTCTTTCGACGTCCGGGTATTATTTGACCCAGGTTCCACACATTCGTACGTCTCTACACACTTTGCACCGATGTTGGGCCGTGAGTCGTCGTCGTTAGATCATCCGCTTGTTGTTGTTACTCCGGTAGGCGAGTCGTTTGTCGCTCGTTTTGTATTTCGATTGTGTTCCGTTCGTATCGGGGAGAGGGATTCATCGGTTGATTTGATTCTCCTCGATATGTTGGACTTTGATGTGCTTCTGGGCATGGATTGGTTAGCCACTTGTTATGCTTCGGTAGACTGCCGTGAGAAGGCAGTCACATTTAGCTTTCCGGGAGAGCCAGTCCTTGTTATTCAGGGAGACCGCAGCGTCACCCTTCCCAGCTTGATTTCGTCTCTTCGCGCTGGTCAGCTCTTGCGGAAGGGATGTCAGGGATTCTTAGCGTTTATTTGTGATACTCGAGCTGCAGAGGTTCCGTTGGACCGGATCCCGGTTGTTTCTGAGTTCCCTGATGTTTTCCCTGATGAGCTATCTGGGCTACCGCCTGAGCGCGAGGTTGAGTTCTGCATTGATTTGATTCCCGGCTCGGAGCCTATTTCTATACCGCCTTATCGGATGGCCCCGGCAGAGCTTCGAGAGCTGAAGGATCAGTTGCAGGATTTGTTAGATAAGGGGCTTATTCGACCGAGTGTTTCTCCGTGGGGTGCTCCGGTCCTGTTTGTCAAGAAGAAGGATGGAAGTGTGCGCTTATGTATCGACTACCGCCAGCTGAACAAAGTTACCGTTCGGAACAGATATCCGTTGCCGCGCATTGATGATTTGTTCGACCAGCTTCAGGGTGCGGGGTATTTTTCGAGGATCGACTTGCGATCAGGATACCATCAGCTGCGAGTTCGACAGGAGGATATACCGAGGACAGCTTTCCGCACGCGCTACGGCCACTACGAGTTTTTGGTGATGTCGTTCGGACTCACCAACGCCCCAGCAGCATTCATGGATTTGATGAACCGTACATTCAGGCCGTATCTTGACTTGTTCATCATCGTGTTTATCGACGATATCTTGGTGTACTCTCGGAGCAGAGAGGAGCACGAGCAGCACTTGCGGATTACGTTACAGACTCTGAGGGAGCACCAGCTGTTCGCAAAGTTCTCCAAGTGTGCTTTCTGGCTGGACAACGTCGGATTCTTGGGTCACGTGGTTACGAGAGACGGCATTTGTGTGGACCCGAAGAAGATTGAGGCTGTTCAGCAGTGGCCCCGACCTACATCGGTTACTAAGATCTGTAGTTTTCTAGGGCTGGCAGGCTACTACAGGCGTTTTGTTCAGGACTTCTCCCGTATAGCTGCACCTTTGACCGGTTTGACCCGGAAGGGAGTTCCTTTCGTTTGGACAGAGGAGTGCGAGCGCAGTTTTCAGCAGCTACGGACTTGTTTGACTACGGCGCCGGTATTATCTTTGCCTTCGGGATCAGGCGGATTTGTGGTCTACTGTGATGCTTCGCGAGTGGGATTAGGATGCGTATTGATGCAGCATGGCGGGGTGATCGCTTATGCTTCTCGGCAGTTGAAGAAGCATGAACAGAACTACCCCACTCATGATTTGGAGATGGCTGCAGTGGTCTTTGCACTGAAGATTTGGCGACATTACCTATACGGTGAGTCGTGTCAGATATTCACCGATCACAAGAGCTTAAAGTACATATTTCAGCAGCGAGACCTGAACCTCAGACAGCGTCGTTGGATGGAGTTGGTGAAAGACTACGACTGCGAGATCTTATATCACCCAGGCAAGGCGAATGTGGTGGCAGATGCATTGAGTAGGAGGCCCGGGGGTAGTCTATCCTTTTTGCGCGCAGTGCAGCGGCAGTCGTCAGCAGATTGGCAGATGTTATGCGACAGCCGAGTTGAGTTCGAGTTCACTCAGACAGGAGGACAGCTCGCGCATGTTCGTGCACGCCCACAGTTGCTTGACCGTATATATGAGGCACAGCGCAGTGACGACCGTTGCTCAGAGATCATGGCACAGATGGGACAGGGCAGATTTTCCGAGTTCGTGATTGACGATCAGGGGATTTTACGATATGGATCTAGACTGTGCATACCAGATGCTGATGGATTGCGGCGCGACATTCTTGAGGAGGCACACCAATCAGTGTATAGTGTCCACCCCGGTTCCACCAAGATGTACCATAATATGAGAGAGACCTATTGGTGGGACGGGATGAAGAGGGACATTGCGAAGTTCGTTTCGAGATGCCTGACTTGTCAGCAAGTCAAGGCCGAGCACCAGAGACCCGCAGGAGAGCTACAGCCGTTACCCATTCCAGAGTGGAAATGGGAGCAGATTTCGATGGACTTCATTGTGGGTCTATCCAGGACCAGTCGAGGGTACGACTCCATCTGGGTGATCGTGGATAGATTGACGAAAGCGGCTCACTTCCTACCAGTGAAGACCACTTTCAGCTTCGCTCAGTATGCTCAGCTCTATATTGACGAGATCGTGCTACTACATGGCGTACCGACTTGTATCGTGTCAGATCGAGACACTCAGTTCACCAGCCGACTTTGGCAGAGACTTCAGGAGGCTTTGGGCACTCGTTTGAGCTTCAGCACAGCATTTCATCCGCAGACCGACGGACAGTCAGAGCGGACCATTCAGACTCTCGAGGACATGCTCAGAGCGTGCGTTTTAGACTTTGGTGGTAGCTGGGATCGTCATTTACCTCTAGTGGAGTGCTCCTACAACAACAGCTTCCAGGATACTATTCAGATGGCACCTTTCGAGGCATTGTATGGGAGGAGATGCAGATCGCCCGTTTGTTGGACAGAGCTCTGCGAGAGCAGTATTTTGGGGCCGCAACTTGTTGAGGAGACAACAGCGAAGATACAGTTGATTCGAGACCGGATGAGGGCAGCTCAGAGCAGACAGAAATCCTATGCAGACAGGCGCCGTCGCAGATTAGAGTTCGCAGTTGGCGACCATGTTTTTCTGAAAGTCTCTCCGATGAAGGGCGTGATGCGTTTTGGGCAAAAGGGGAAGCTTAGCCCTAGATTCGTAGCTCCCTTCGAGATCCTCGAGCGTGTCGGCGTTGTTGCTTATCGTTTGGCCCTTCCACCCAGCTTTCCCGATGTTCACCCCGTCTTCCATGTTTCGATGCTCCGCAAGTACCTTCACGACCCTTCGCATGCGATTCAGCACCCGACAGTCCAGCTAGAGCGCGACCTTTCTTTTGCAGAGCAGCCGGTGGCCATCCTGGATCGGCAGGTGAAGAAGTTGAGATCGAAAATTATACCAACCGTCAAGGTCCTTTGGCGTAGCCCGAGCAGCGAGAAGGTCACCTGGGAGACCGAGGGCGAGATGAGGAAGAAATATTCCCATCTCTTTGAAGGTACGCGTAGCTATATTTTTAAATTCGGGAACCGAATTTCTTTAAAGGGGGAAGATTGTAGCGTCTTGAAAAGTCGTTTTGGTGTTTTCCTGAAAATCGGTGAAAATTCGGTATTTTTCCGAAAACCGTCTTTTTTGTTATTTTGCAGTTTATGGCTAATTATACCTAAAATGGATAGGTAATTGCTTGTTTTTAGTAGCTAATGAGTTACTTATTAAATTTTGGTCATTTAAAAAATTTTCCCTATTTTTCAATTTTTTTATATTATTTTAAGCCGGTAAGAAAATACATTAAATTAGCGATAAATACAAATTTTTCCGGGCTAATTTTAATCCTTAAAATTATGTTAATTAAAATCTAGTTGTAACATAAATTTTTAGTATTTTATTATGATTTTTAACTAATTTTTATTATAGGAAACGAAATTTATTGAATTTAAGCCTAAACTTGCAATTTTTGACTTGTAGGGGGTCTTTTTGCATAAAATTTCTTTTGTAAAACCCCTCTCTCTCTTCCCTCAGCCCTAGGCCGACCCCACCAGCAGCAGCTCAAGATTTTTCCTTGCCTCTTTTTGACTTTAAACCATGTGAAGAAGTGTTGGTTTTAAAAGGGTTTTAAAAGGGTAAATTTGGAAGTATGTGTGCTTTGATTGGAGAGGGTTGACTTGGGCTTTTTCCCACATCACCCCACACCACTTCCCCCACTCCCTTGCAGCCGAAATTCTGCAGTTGCAGCAGCCCCATTCCCCCTCCTTGTCTCATCTCTTTTCTTCATCAAAATTCATCCAAAATTGCTCCAAAAATCAACAATTTTCTTCACAAATTCAACACAAAACCCTATTCTATCTCTTTTCAAGCCCACATTGGTTTAAATCTTGTGGAAATGAGGCATTTTTGGAGGCAAATGATCATGCTAGATCCATAGATTGTGAGGTATAATTTCAATCTTGGTTAAATTGTAGTTTAATGTATGCTAAATTAGAACCTTGAAGTGTTAATTTTGTGCTAAATTCTAATCTAGTTTTTTTTATAGTTCATGGCTTGAGTTGTAATTAGGGTTTAGAAATCCATTATTAGGTTAATTAATTTACTTTGCTATCTAGTGTTTTGCTAACCTAAATCTAAGAGGTGAACTTGCTATTGGGTTTGAAATTAGTGTTAGTTAAGTTTTTCTAGTATGGTTTTTAATTGCAATTGCTTATAAGAAAAAAATCAAGAAAGGGTTGTGTTTGGAAAATGGTTTTGTAGCATGGTAAATGAGTTGGAATTATGTGATTGTGGCTAACTAGTTGTGTGGTTGGATGTTTGTGTTGGATTGTGATAACTTTATCTTTAATTTTCGATATTGCACCAAATTAGCAAGTTTTGTGCTTACTAGTTTTTATTAAAATATTGTGATGAACTATTTGCGAGATCTTGGCAATATTTTTGAGATATCTTATGACATTTAGGATGCGTGTGTGCGGATTTTTTTTGAGTAGTCAGGTTGTAGTTTTGCCGGGCGGCCAAATCGACTTTCTTGTAGATTTTTGCGATTTTCACGTGTGTTCCGCGGACCCTGTGCACGTTGTACCTAGCTAGTGAACATTAGTATTTTCGTTTGGGTTTTGCGTCAGTCTTGATAGGTAACCTTATGTTTGGTATTGATGTAAATTCCAGGTTCGGTCGCGTAGACGTCAGACGCGGCACGAAAGGGGAAAGCGGTGATTGGACACAGCTAGCCAGGGATTCCGGTGAGTAGATGTAACATCTACGGGGGACTATCGTTGGATGGCGCAAGCTGCCCGATAGTTTTAGTAACTTAAAAGATTCTTAGTAATGTTAGTAATTAGGGGTGTAATACTTGTATGATTATTTGCTACATTCATGCCCTATATTGACATACCTATACGAAACCATTTTATAGGACACCTGCACCATTGCCAGGGTTTTTATATGCAGCACGAGCACTATTCATGCTTACACACACACCCTGGTAATTGCCATGCCACCACACTAGGTAACCTTTAAATTGAAACCTTTTACTAATTGATACTTAAACTTGTGCTATTGCCTTTAATTCCTTAAAATGAAACCGTAGGATTGCTATTCATGTGCATGTACTTCATCATATTAATTGTTCATGCCTAATCTATTAATCACACATCGCAACTTGATTATTGATACCATATGCATTCATTATCATTGATATATGCACTTATGAGGATTTCTTGAGATTTTATGATATTTCTGGATTTCGGGGGAAAACCGCAAAATTTCTAAACTTATTATATTTTTAAAACATGTAAATTGCGGTTTTCTAGTGATGTAAGTGTCGTCCACCATGAGTTTGCTGTGGTTCTTGAGACCCGTTTCGAGGAGTTGGATGAACCGTCTCGGGTACATGGTGGGCCCGGTAGGGTACCCCAGGGCAAGAAGCTCGTGGTGCTGACGATGAGCCTGGCAGGGGACGGATTACCTACCGGTGACTTCATTGGGCACGGCGGATATCCAGAGGATACCGACCGGGGCCGCGAGAGGATGAGATATTGATATTGAGATGGGTCAGCCGGATGGCTGAGGCCAGAGACACTATGACATGGATTCATGAGATTTGAGACAGCTTTTAGGTGTCGTTGCTGGACACCGGTTCTCGTCGATTCTTTGAGTATTATGCTGGCATTCTAAAAGAGTTTCCAAAAACAAAAAGATATACAATGTTTCTTATATATACCTATTGAGACCTCAGATATTCATGTTGCATACGCATTAGTACACTGATGTTGTATACACACCTGCTAGTGCATCCAGTCATACCTGTATTTTAGATGCTAGGATGCGTGTGTGCATGCATACGATAGCATTTGTAGATGTTATTTATTACTCACGAGTTGGCAACTCACCCCCGTTGTGCCACAGCCTTTTGCAGGTCCGCTCCGTCAGTACAGTAGCGGCGGGCGCACTTGTTCTTTTGCTCTCTTGCCTGGACTCGAGGTTTTGCTCTTAGGTGGGTTATTATTATTTTTGCACCACCTTGTATATTCTTTGTATCTATAGCACTCCATCTCTTGTATCTACCAGTATTATTGTATATTGACCTAGAGATGAGACTGTGAGGTTTGTGGACTTTTATGCTGTATTTTGGGGTCGAGCTCACTTGAGCCGACATGCTGCTTTTCTCATGCTTCCTTATGATTATTTCGCATGTTGTTGCTTTATATTGCGTGGGATTTGTGACCGCCTTGTGGCGAAGAGCTAGCTCCCGCTTGGTGATGCCCTATTTTGTTGGATTCATATTTATTCTTGTTGTACCCATTTTGGGGGCCAGTATTTACAAAGGAGACTCTGCCGAAATTTTCGGAAAAATTGGTATTGTTTTATAAAAAAAGGTTTTACATGACTTATTTGATAAACTCGCTTTCAATTGATTGGGTTTTCTTCACTCTTTTGCTTTTTGGTTTGGTTTTCTGGGCTTTGGCTTACTTATTTTACGGACGTCTTTAGACGTTTCGTAAACTTAAGTGCCAGTCACGTTCCGTACCCTGCGGGTTGTGACAGCATCTGAGGACCGTGTTACAAATACTGAGACAGGAGAAGTTATACGCCAAACTTAGTAAATGCGAATTTTGGCTTGAATAAATTCAATTTTTGGGCTACATCGTTTCTGGAGATGGTATCTCAATAGACCCGGCAAAGATTGAAGCAGTGAAAGATTGGCCAGCACCAAAATCAATAGCAGAGATTAGAAGTTTCTTGGGACTCGCGGGCTACTACCGGAGATTTGTTAAAGATTTTACCCGAACGGCTGAGCTGTTGACAAGACTTACTCGGAAGGGGGAGTTGTTCGTATGGTCAGAAGAATGCAACCAAGCATTCGAGTTATTAAAGAAGAAACTCACAGTTGCACCTATATTAATCATACCAGATGGGACAGGAGGACTAGTTATTCATAGTGACGCTTCTAGTAAGGGGTTAGGTTGTGACTTGTTGCAGCGTAGGAGTGTTGTAGCTTATGCCTCGCATCAATTGAGGACGCACGAGAAAAATTACCCAACCAACGATTTAGAGTTGGCCGCAGTGATCTTTGCCTTGAAGATTTGGAGACATTATCTTTTGGGAGAACGAGTGGAAGTCAATACGGACTACAAGAGCTTGAAGTATGTATTCACGCAAAAGGAGCTAAATATGAGACATCGTAGGTGGTTGGAGTTCATGGCTGATTATAACATTGATTTGCAATATCACCCCGGGAAGGTAAATATGGTACCGGACGCTCTCAGTCGGAGACCAACAGCGATGTGGTTGACTAGCCAGAAGGAACTCCTTGATGAGTTTCGGAGACTTAATTTAGAAGTGGTAAAACATGGGACACACGGGCAGTTTTGGCAACTATAAGTGCAGTTCTCATTAGTAGATCGTATTAAAGCTGCACAGGCTGGGGATCCGCAATTGCAGAAGTTCCGCGGGTTAGTAGAGGCCGGATTGAGAACGGATTTATCGATACATGGAGATGGCTCCTTAAGATTCGGCAGTCGATTATGCATGCCAAAGGGCGAGGTTCGAGAAGAAGTATTGAAAGAAGCACACAGTTCAGCCTATTCAATGCACCCGGGTAGCACCAAGATGTATAGGGATGTTAAACAACACTTTTGGTGGAATGGCACGAAGAGGAAGATTGTCCGCTATGTGTCGAAATGCTTAGTGTGGCAGCAGGTGACGGCCGAACATCAGCGAGTGGTCGGCCTTTTGCAACCATTTTCCATTCCTCAGTGGAAGTGGGAACACATCACCATAGACTTCATGGCGACTTTACCATGGAGACCTAAGGGCAACAATGCTATTTGGTTCATCGTCGACCGTCTCATAAAGACGGCCCATTTTCTACCATTTCAAGTTGGACAATTGACGGAGACGTTGGCAGAGAAATATATGCAAGAGATCGTAAGGTTACATGGGGTGCCTATCAACATAGTGTCAGACAGGGACACAAAATTCCTCTCACATTTATGGAGAAGCTTGCAAGAGAGCTTAGGCATTCGTCTCAATTACAGTACAGCTTACCACCCTCAGACTGATGGACAGTCTGAACGTACGATACATATATTAGAAGACATATTGAGGGCATGTATGCTAGATTTCAAGGGATCGTGGGAGGATCACCTACACTTGGTGGAATTCTTGTATAATAACAGCTACCAGGCGAGTATTCAGATGGCCCCGTTTGAGGCATTTTACGGGCGCAAGTGTCGTTCCCCACTTTGCTGGGATGATGTGGGTGAGCGAAAATTACTAGGACCGGAGCTTATAACCCAAACCGTTGAGAAGGTCCAGTCGATCAGAAACCGTATCAAGACAGCACAAAATCGGTAGAAGAGTTGGATCAATACTGATCGAAGACCTCTTGAGTTTGGCATAAGAGAGCATGCCTTCCTTAAGATTTCGCCGCCTCGAGGAGTGATTAGATTCGATAGTCGTGGGAAACCCAGTCCCCGATTTATCGGACCATTCGAGATTGTGGAACGCGTTGGAGTAGTGGCATACAGATTGGCTTTACCACCCTCTTTGGCCGGTGTGCACGATGTATTCCATGTATCACAGTTACGTCGGTACGTTCGCGATGACAGTCATGTTCTCGATCACTCTGAATTAACCTTGAGCATTGATCTCTCGTATGAAGAGCAATCTACAGCTATTATTGACCATAGAGAGGTGTTGAGGAACAAGATCATCCCTTTAGTTCTTGCATCTTGGGGCGTACATTCACGCGGGGAATCCATTTGGGAGCGTGAAGACGAGATTCGTCAAAAGTACCCACACTTGTTTTCTTAATTTTGTAGTTGTCCTTCTAATTTCGAGGACAAAATTTTTTGTAAGATGGGTAGGATGTAACACCCTAGTTTGGATGCGGTGTTTCTAGAGTTATCGAGATATTTTTTTAATAAAAACTTTTACTATAATTTTAAAATTTACTTTATGGTTGGTTGCCAGTATAATTATTTTGATTTTTCCATATATCATTTTGATATGAAAATCTTTAGTTTTTAGATAATATATAATAGTTCCCTAGTAGCAGCAAAACAATATTTTTCATATCTTAAAATCCCTAAACTAATATATTAATATTTGGTTTGCATACACATATTTCTTTGGCTAACTCCTTTTGCTGTTGATATGAGAACAAGTAAAATCTGTACCAAATATCTAAATACACTCATATAAAGATATGTATGTATATATATATTTTGTCATATACAACAATATCGCTCTCTCTCTCTAAATTTATATATAAATTAATATATATCTCTCTTATACTCACGTCTCTCTCTTCCCTCTGCTCCTTAAATTTTCTCTCGACGCCGCCTCCACCCTCGTTGCCAGCATCATCGCCGCGAACCGCTCCCCTCACCCCGACGACCACCGCTTCCTTCTCTTTCCTCCCTTGCCTTCACCCCATCGCCTGCACTCGCCCCCACCTCGCAACCACCGCCACCGTCGCCTTCACCCCCATCACCGAGCTCCACCTCAAAACGCCCATAACCCATCTCATCTGTCATCGCCACCTCCTACCCTTCCTCACCACCGCAACACCACAAGCCCTCACCGTCGAACCCATCGCCCCACCTCCCCTCTCGACGAACCCATTCCCTAAGCATCCCACTGCAGCAGCCTCGACACTAACACCGCTACCGCAACACCACAAACCCCGACCTCCCCCTCCTCTCACCCTGACAACCACCACCACGACACATCACCTGCAACCACCCCTCACCCGAGAACCCAAACCCAACTCCATCGCCTTGTCGCAACCACTGTAGCAACCTCCGACCTCGTCACTCCCTTCTTCGTTGATCTCCTCCGCCGGTGACCCCCCTTTTCACCATCGCAGCAACCACAGCAACCAACACTATCCCCTCCTCATCACCATCACAGTGAACCACCCTATAGCCGCGCCTTCAAGCTTGGAATTTTGCGTGGTATCGTCGTGCTTATTCCGTTTCGGAGGCAAGTATTCTAGCTTTACTTTTGGTCGATGCACATCGGCAACCCTCGTATATATATATATATATGTATGTATGTATGTATTTTTCTGCACTGTTAAAATAGAAAGAAAAGTGTTAGTATTCAATTATTTCATATCGTTAGAAAAATATAGACCTTGATGCAACAAAGCGATAAAAGGAAATTTGACTGAGTGTGGATCTGCAATGAGTTTATTTTTAACTACAATTAAAATTCGAGAGTTGTCAACCTATCTTATATATATCTTACTAGCCAGCTTGTAATTATTATATCCACATTAAGGTTAATGGTAAAGATAACAATTGTGACTTATACCAGCTTGTACATCGCCTTCAAGCAGTTACTATCACCAAATGGCAGTTACCTCTGACATGACATGACTATTCAATACTCTAGTCTTTTAATAACGAGATCTCTAATTATGATGCTGAGCTACATGCCATGGTACACACTACTGTTTATCAGTTTCATTTCTATATAATTACCATATTACAAGTTCCAGTCTTTTCAACATTCTTAATTAGTGATTTAGTTATTACCATAGTAGATACGAACACGCGGGGTGTAAGGGTAGTTTGAGTGTGTGTTTGTGCAACAAGATCTCAGGAGTACCATGCCGGCAGCTCATACCGGGCTATATCGGTCGCATGTTATTACAGTTCGTACCGAGCTATATCAGTCGCATGTTATTACAGCTCGAACAGGGCTATATCGGTCGCATGTTCATCCCACGGTTGTGCCCGTATTTCCTAGCTCCTGGGGCCTTATCCTTGGGTTAGGAATACTCCTGCAGAGGTCGATGCACATACTCGAACTCACGATAGCATAGATTACCTTTTAGTGACCAGTTAGGTTATGAATTGACCGGTTTACATGCCTGTTTTATAGTTTTATTGTATATATATATATATATATATATTTCTACTTATGCACACGGGCTTCACTACACTCATATATTCATGTTATCATACAACACATACACCTTATACGTCGAGTATTTGCTGGGATGTTCTGACGTCCCTGAGATTTGCCATCTCAGATTTAGAGGCAGATTTTCAGGCTGAGCAGGATCGGAGCAACTATCGGGACTTTGCCGAAGATCAGTAACCCGTAGGTTTATTTATTTTCTGTTAGTATTTAGCATGTGCGCCCTTTTGGGACATTAGGACTTATGTATCTCCTTTCGAATCTTGTTCTTATTTCGAACCTATTGTTTCGGATCTTTATTTGCATCAATTATCTAATGGGCCTATTTTTAGTATTCCTTATGGTTTCGTTGCAGCATGATTATCAGTGTTATCTATTCTGTTGTTGGATATTATCTTTGACAGGGTAGCTAGACAGTCTTTATGTGACTATTGAAGGATCTTTCCTTATCATATGTAGCACGGCTGGCCTTCGTTGCTCTCCATATTTCGTATTTTGGAAAGCGGGACGTGGCATGTGGCGTCAAAAATTATGTCCTCCATAATTTTTTTCGACGATCGGCATTCATCATCTCCAATTTTACCATTCAAGATGTGGATACACCAAATTTCACGTGGTTCTCACCTTTTCACCGTTGATTTAGTGGGATCTTAGATGATAAAGATGAAGGTGATGGATGCCGATCATTGAAAGAAAACATGGAGGGTGTATTATTTCCACGCCATAGGAGGAAATTCACTCCTATGGTACCTTTTCTCCATTATCCTCATATATATATATGTGTGTGTGTGTGTGTGTATGAAAGCGTGTCTTAGCACCACCACTAGTTTTATATAAGTATCAAGTATGCAATTTTAAAAATCTATAGTGCTAAGCTACACTAACCTAGAATCTAATTAGAGTATTAGGGTTTTCTAAGCATGAAAGCAAGTTCTATACTAAGTGAAGAGGGTTACAACCTTTGTAGACCAAGTTCTTCACTTCTAAAGCTCCAAGTAGTAGTCCCTAGAACTCCTCTTGGCTCCACTTGAAGAAAGGATCGAGCTTGCTTTGCGGTCTTCGAGGCCGAAGATGATCCACTTTGAAGTCTCTCTAAGTCAAGCTATCTCTTCACTAATCAAGTATCAGTGAAGGAAACAATATAATCTAAAGGGCTAGTTTAGAGTAGGTTGATGAAGTAGGAGTTTTGGCTCACTTAGAAATCTCTTTCTCTTTTTATTTCCAACTCAAGAAAACCCCTAGTGAGCTCTTGAGAGGAAGAAGGTGAACATGGGGCAAAAAATGAAAACCTTGTGATCAAGTGAGAGAGTGAACCATGAGTTAAAGATAAGCTTGGGTGAGAAAATATCTACAGTTGTTGAGGTAAAAATTTACACCCCGGTTGACTAAGTCAAAAATCAAAGTCAACCCCAAGCCAGGTGGGCCCAAGCCCATGTCAAGTGGGCCAATGCCCGGAGCGAGCCCGACCATGCAGCGGCCGGCCTCCCCCATGCCAACAACAAAGATCATGTAACAGATAATTTTGATGTAATTTTTGTGCATGAATGTATGCAAAATGGGCATAAAGCCAAATTTTTGTAGGCCCATGGCTTACGTGCAAAATGAAATGGCACATGAGCCATGAGATAGGCAAAATGCGATTTTACAGAGCCCAAGGGGCTATATGTAAATATGTAAGCCTATATAAGGCAAAATGATGATGAATAAAATACACACTTTCATTCTCTCCAAAAAAAATTAGACCTGAGATCTTTTCTCCTTCCTCAAGGTTCCAAAAGCTTCTTCTTTCTCTTGAATTAAATCAAGAGTTTTACTCTTCCTTTTCAAAAACAAAATAGTTTTTCACCACCAAACCCATAAAGGGAAACTTGAATCTGTCTTTAGATCCCCAAAAGGAGAGATTTTGAGATCTCACATCTCTTGATCTTCAAGATCCAGCTAACAGAGGAGGAAGAAGAAGAACCCCTTCCACTAACCCTAAAAACACATTTAGGAGTCCAACTCCACTCTGATTTCTCTTCCGAGAATCTTTTTTTGGCTAAAAGCCTCTTTTCCTCGCCGGCGCTCAAGCGCAGAGCGCCCACGTGCCGACACGTGGCGCGCTTGCGCTCAAGCGCTCAGCGCTCAAGCGCAGAGCGCCCACGTGCCGACACGTGGCGCGCTTGCACAACAGCGCCCATGTGCCGACACGTGGCGTGCTTGCGCTTAAGCGCAAGCGCTCGAGCGCAAGCGCTCGAGCGCAAGTCCCCCCAGTGCCGACAAGTGGCGCGCTTGCGCTCGAGCGCAAGTCGTCCCAGTGCCGACATGTGGCGCGCTTGCGCTCAAGCGTCCAGCGCTCAAGCGCAAGTCGCCCCCGTGCCGACACGTGGCGCGCTTGCGCTCAAGCGCCCAGCGCTCAAGCGCAAGTCGCCCCCGTGCCGACACGTGGCGCGCTTGCGCTCAAGCGCCCAGCGCTCAAGCGCAAGTCGCCCCCGTGCCGACACGTGGCGCATTTGCGCTCGAGCGTCAGGCGCTGAAGCGCAAAGCGCCCACGTGCCGACACGTGGCGCGCTTGTGCTACAGCGCCCTGCGCTCAAGCGCAGAGCGCCCACGTGCCGACACGTGGCACGCTAGCGTCTGAGCGCACAGCGCCCAAGGCGCTGGCCCCATGCATCCTTTGGATGCCTTTTCCCCCTCTTTCTTTTATATATATATATATACATATATGCATATATATATATATATACACATATGCATACATATATGCACACACACATACACCACGACACTGTCCCTGTTAGAAAAAATTTTCTAACGGAGCCCTGCCCCGCACCCCGCAAGGGGGCTGCTAGCCCCCTTGACCCCTAGCCCGCTATCCGGGTAGCGGGACCCCCGTAAAAACTCTGCGTGGCTCCCGATATATCCAAAACCCCCTTTTAAAACACAACACACGCACACCGCACATTGAGTTCGCATGACCAGTTTAACCCGTTAATCGGAGGTTCTCTCGCCCCAAAGGCGAGGGGTAATTAACGGCAGCTTAGTCCGCGGCTGCCGGAGATTCGGATCCCCACAATCAATAAACCCCAGCCTACCCTAGGCAGGGGGAATCTGTAATATACGCCTGACAAGCGGACGCGTATTCCCATCTCAATGGGGTGACGAAAAACACCCTACAACAGTAAAAATGAGAGATGAGTCATGCCTTCTTTATGCTTCCACAAGCATCCAAGCCATGCTCATTTATCTACTCATTTTTATTTTCCTCTTAATAAATAATCACCTCAATTATTTTTAGGTCATGGTGTGAGTCTCATACATCCATATTCAATGTATCATCAAGCATGATACAATATAATTTATATATAAATATATATCATATACATATATAGTTATATATAAAGAGAAGAGAAGAAAATAATTAGTGAGCATTAATATTGGTTAATATATAAATATATCAAATATAAATATATATCAAATTATTAAATCAACACTTGATTCAATAATCCGGTTATATCATGTATAACCGACTAATATCATTTATATGTATATCAAATTATCAAATCACCACTTGATTCAATAATCCGGTCATATCGTATATAACCGGCCTATATCAAATATATATATACATATAGCATATCATTTAATCAACACTTGATTCAATAATCCGGTTATATCACATATAACCTAACCGATATCAAATATCGCGAGATTAGAATACGGTATCATATACCTGTATTTAATCAAGCTCCCGCACATATCAGCATATGTGTCCTACATCGTTTCGCATGAGTTAGGAAACCTCTGTGTGGGACTCTAAAAACTCGTCAATACGCCAGCAGTAGTAGGTAATGATCACATCAGTCACCCACAAGCCGTGAGCGGTACCAGCTGGACGTAACGGCTATTCAGGTATTGAACGAATAGAAGATCAACAAGCAAACTTGTCCAAACTCTCATGAAGCCTATAAGCAACACTTATCGTACAGTCCGGTCTCTTCGTCTGATATGTCGAATATCGAGTCTAGGGGTGGAATCGTTAGACCCCAGTAACTTGATAAGTCATGCCGATATGTGGCTCATAACGGTTCGAGAAACTACTGATAACACTTACCAGTAAATCTTATCAGCCCTGGTCAGGGACTTACTGTTATAGCCAATCGAGTATAGCGCAACATCAACTCCCTATACCCGTAGAGATGAAACCCCTCATGTCACTCACTATCTCCATATGACTCGGGACTGTATCCAAAATCCATCTATTTGCACGACTCCTTTGAGCCATGGTAGAAAGGAAATCAAAACACAGTAGGAACCACACAAGACACTATGACGATCTTGGGTCTACAGACTAACATGTACCAGTGTCACCAGAGAACTGCTATTTGACGATAGGTATGGTACCATCTAGGAGTTCTCGGCGAGTCCTGTTCGGTATACCCATTCTCTAATGAGCACCTGTGTACAATCTTTGATGTCAAACACCAATGGTTGTGGGATCAACCATTGCCCCATACAGGATCAAGAAACGTACGCACTACTCTACTCTGGAATATCGATGCCCTGTCTCGAAATCCCCTCGACTAGGAATTATTAAAGGATGTGCTTGTGCACTATCCAGGCCCCACTAGTATGATCTGCATCATAGTCCTGGAAGTCAAGTCCACATCCTAAGGGCTTTATCAACATGTATCAGAGAGTTAATATAATAATACAAGTGTACATGTTAAAATAAAAAGCAACCAGATAGTATACTATCATGTCGAGCAAGAAAGTCCTCTCTATATATGTCCAAGCATCCACTATATCATACAATAATAATCTCTAGCGCATACATATTCTTAACAATCTCCCACTTGCACTAAAGCCAGTTGTTATAGTATCCCATACCCAACATCCCAAAAAGTCTCTCAAACTGCGTCTGGAGAAGGGCCTTCGTGAGCGGATCCGCTGTGTTGTCCTTCGTGTCAACTCTCCTGACCTCGATCTCCCGGCGATCAACTATCTTTCGAATCAGGTGATACCGTCTAAGAATATGTCTGGATCGCTGATGGGACCGGGGTTCCTTGACCAAAACCACAGCTCCATTGTTATCACAATACAAAGGTATTGGATGGTCAATGGATGTAACCACACCAAGTTCAGCAATGAACTTCTTCATCCAGGCAGCCTCTTTGGCAGCATCGTTGATATTCAGCCTCCATCAACGAGTCTGCTACTGTATCTTGCTTGGAACTCTTCCAACATACCGTCCCTCCATTGAGGGTAAAAACAAAACCCGAGACCAACTTGTTGTCATCCTTATCAGCTCGAATCGGTAAAGGACTCCATCTGAAGTTCACCGTTACCATACACCAAGAACATCTCTTTAGTTCTTCTCAAGTACTTAAGAATATTCTTCACAGCTGTCTAGTGTTTCTTCCCAGGATCTGATTGATATCTGCTTACCACACTAAGTGAGTAAGCTACATCCGGTCTAGTGTATAATATCGCGTACATGATTGACCCAACTGCAGAAGTATAGGGTATCTCTTGCATACGAGCCCTTTTCAAATCAGTCTTGAGAGATATCTCTTTGGAGAGAGTGATTCCTGAGCAAGCTGGTAAATTACCATATTTAGAATCTTTCATACTAAATCTCTTAGTATGGTGTCAATGTATCTGGATTGGGACAATTCCAGCATCCTCTTAGATCTATCTTTAAAGATCTTTATCCCTAGGATGTAGGAGTCGTCATCTAGATGTTTCATGGAGAACTATTATGATAAGAAGAGCTTGACCGAGTGTAGCATAGGAACATCATTTCCTATCAAGAGTATGTCATCCACGTACAATACGAGGAAGTCAATCTTACTCTCAACAACCTTTTTGTATATACAAGGTTCATCTACGTTTTTGATGAAGTCAAACTCTTTCTCGATCAGATCGAAGGACTTTAATATTTTTATCCGTTTGGTTCTCTATTTCGTACTTATATTTCTTGAGTTTCTCAAAAGTTTCAGATTTGTGTTTCAACAGAAACACATGTCCGAATCTTGAGAGACCATCGGTGAATGTAATAAAGCACGAGGAACCATACCTGGCATGTGTAGACATAGGACCGCATACATCACTATGTATCAGTCCCAAGAGTTCAGTAGCTCTTTTTCCGTGTCCAGTAAACGGAGTTTTGGTCATCTTGCCTTTGAGACATGACTCGTAAGTTTCATAAGATGTAAATTCGAACGGATTCAAATATTCATTTTTATGTAACTTAGCTAGTCTAGTCGCATTGATATGACCTAGTCTACAATGGCATAAGAAGGCTTCATTTATTTCTGAATTTTTTCTCTTGTGTGTGTTCTCTATGTTTAGAATTGTCGTTTGATTTAAAATGTATATACTATTACACAACGTGCCAAACCTAATCAACACTTGATTTAGGAAAATGTTCATAACATTTTCCTCCAATACAAAGTTATATCCTTCTTTATGTAATAAAGAAACTGATATAATATTGTACATCATTTTTAGTACGTAATAACAGTCGTTCGGAATCAATGTATTATCATTTGGTAATACTAGATGATATTCGCTAACTGATTTGGCTGCAACAATTGCATCATTCCCTACTACGAGAGACTTATCATCCTTTCCCAGGTCTATACTTTTTCTTAACCCTTGTAACATATTACAAATATGGGATCCTGATCCGGTATCTAATACCCAGGACGTAGAGAAAACTGAGAAACAGTTCTCGGTAACGAACACACCCGAAGAAAATGCATCGGTATGCTCTTTCTTCGTTCGGGTTGCATGGGAATCCGGGTATTTCCCTATTCCTTGCTTAAACTTATGACAGTCATAAGATGGAGCGGAACCAACGTTCCCCAGCTCAGTATAATAAGCGGGTTCGGTCAATACATCCATATTATTATCTTGATTAAGGTGTGTCAGGTCGCTACCTGGAGAGAGAAGAAAAACACTTTAGCGTGCGCTCTTACAAGATTAAATTGGTTATTATCTTATCTAATCAAGATGGCTCCCACCGTTTTTATCAAATCTTTCTTCAAACCCTAAAAGGTAAGATTAGCCGGGATTAATTACACCCTACAAATTTTCCAATCGGTCAGCCATGCATGTATTGGTATTCCGAGGAAGTCTCCATGTGCTTTCGCATGGAACTAATTAACCCCATTTCTGCAGGGGCATAACCCCGTTAATACCTTTCTCAGACACCTACTGGATCAGCTAATTGTAAAGTGGAAAACTCTTCCAGGAGTAACACTTACTCGCAGTGGGTATTGGGATCCAACTATCATATAGAAGGTATGCAATCTCATTGCAAATTTCAATACTTGAAATCCCCAATATCTGTGTTTACCCATAACGACCTATGACCTTGACGGAGGTCAACAAACCATAGGCCGCTAGTCAAGTTCAACCCGTCATTTCGTGATTGAATTAAACCCACCCGCATGACCCTTGACGGAGATCAACAAGATCGTACGACTACCCTAAACCAATTGCATCATATGTTGCAAATAAACACTAATCAGTTACCGCACACTACGTCTTGACGGAGGTCAACAAACGCAACACGAATACTAAATAGTTCTTATCTGAAATGACGGAGGGCTACTGCTGATTTTGAAGAAAACGTTCAACGTAATGAACTTGATATCGTTGAAGAATCTAGTGATTTGAAAAGAAGTACTTTAAGCTCCGTTTTTGAAATCGAATAGTTTTCAAAACAAACCGAGTAGTTTGTAGCATTTGCTAGTATTGCTAAAGAGGTCACTTCCGTTGAAGGGATCTAGGTTCTTTCCTCATCGAATGAGATGCTAGATATTCATAAAGGAATACCGCTATGCAAAGCAATAACTAGAGCTACCTTTTTGAAAAATTTGATTCTACAACATCTTTAGCTTTCTTTTCTTTTCGTTAATCTCATTAATGACGTCCCATCATTTATATTTCCTAAACATCATAGAAGAAACGAAAATAGAACGTACGCTTATGCCATCCGCATTCGTCACGGGGCCCCGTCTTGCACCGTTAAGTTACTTAACTAACGGCAGAGCGGAGGCTGGACTAGCGCGGGTGCAAAATATAAGCAACGTTTATTATATATCATATATATATAGTATTCATCTCACGCAGTTATATGATCACATTACAGAACTCAAGCAGCAGAAGCAAACATATGAAATATAGGATATACTAGGAGGTCCGTATTTTAAATTTAGCCAGTAATGAAAAACACGGATTCTACGGTCGTGATGAATAGCCAAACCCACTTCTCTAGACCCCTACGAGAGCGGCAAGCAACCCTCCTAATTCTAGAGTTAGGAGACCCGGTCTCGACTTCTCGAGATGGTCTTCCACTGGACTCTATAACCCGGTTACTTATGCTCCCCGTCTTGGGTCTATCCTAATGCGGAAAAGAAAATAATATACATCAATGGTGACATCAATCTCAATCCGAAAGTATTCCAATAAAAGAATATTACATACAACTTTTTATATGAATGAAAATTGAAACTCTCATCTCACGCAAAAACCCCCGGCTATTCAATCACGACGATCCAATATAACATATCATAGCAATATCATAACATCACATGTTATCAACGTAAGTAAATATGCGTATCCCGAATGTCGTTGACGTATAGCAACGAAATCGGGGATACCCCACATATTACACTTACGGTCGCAGAAAAGAAATGAAAACTACAATAATTAGAATCCGTATATTTCTTAGACATCATAAATCTGGAATATCACATATTCCGAATTTCATGCCTAACCCTATAAACCTTGCATTTTAGTCTCGAATTGAAATCACTTTTCAATAACCAGTCAGGTAATTCAACAGGATTCCCGATAAATGATCGAATGCTCGTCGGGAACTTTAGTAGATGGCCGCACCCCCGATACCGTCGACGAAGTGCGCTTAGGCGGAACACCGTGATCGCGAGCACCCGAGTGGATACTTTTGGCAACGGGATTCTCCTACAATCACTTGGTCGGGGCTATAGGGCTTGGCTATCTAGTAGTATTTCCCGGCGAGTGTTCGCGTACGATACACGATTGCGACGGAGATTTGATCCGAATTGAAACTTCGTGGCAATTGATCAAACGAGAATAAAATGCTAGATTTACAAACAACAAACTAGTTTTCACAAAACTAATTAATGTGGATTCCAAAAATTGTATCACATATCATAATAATCTAGACGATGTTAAACATTTCGATCGATTTATCAAATACCCACAAATCTCAGAGACCTCAACAACTTGAGCCTTACTAAAAATACCCAGAAAGTGAAAAATATCGCAATGGAGCAGCATAAAAATACGAGTCATCAACTCTCCAAATGTGCGGCGGAACCGCGGCCAAACCATGCGTTAGGCGGCGGTTCCGCGGCAGTTTGGGTGAGTTATGGCCTCGTATTTCTTGAGGCTCCATTAAATTACCTGCATGATTTTCTGAATATTTTTAATCTGAAAATTTTTAAATTTTGAAAAAATGGACAGAAACTTGTAATTTTACGTGTTTCGAATTTCGATCGAACACTTTAACGTCGTTTAGACTTCGCCTAATGCTCTAGCTTGTCTCTGAAACCATGAAAATGTGTCTTAGCACTACCACTAGGTTTATACAAGTATCAAGTATGTAATTTTAAAAATCTAGAATGCTAAGGTACACTAATCTAGAATTTAACTAGAGTATTAGGGTTTTCTAAGCATGAAAGCAAGTTCTATACTAAGTGAAGAGTGTTACAACCTTTGTAGACCAAGTCTTTCACTTCTAAAACTCCAAGTAGTAGTCCCTAGAACTTCTCTTGGCTCCACTTGAAGAAAGGATCGAGCTTGCTTTGCGATCTTCGAGGCCGAAGATGATCCACCTTGAAGTCTATCTAGGTCAAGCTAGCTCTTCACTAATCAAGTATTAGTGAAAGAAACAATTTAATCTAAAGGGCTAGTTTAGAGTAGGTTGATGAAGTAGGAGTTTTGGCTCACTTAGAAATCTCTCTTTTTATTTCCAACTCAAGAAAAACCCTAGTGAGCTCTTGAGAGGAAGAACATGAACATGGGTAAAAAAATGGAAACCTTGTGAGCAAGTGAGAGAGTGAACCATGAGTTAAAGATAAGGTTGGGAGAGAAAAAATCTAGAGTAAAAACAAAAAATGTGAGATGAGTCATGGTTTCTACATGCTTCCACAAGCATCCAAGCCATGCTCATTTATCCACTCATTTTTATTTTCCTCTTAATAAATAATCACCCCAATTATCTTTAGGTCAATGTATCATCAAGCATGATACAATACATTTTATATATATATATATATATCATATACATATATAATTATATATAAAGAGGAGAAGAAAATAATTAGTGAGCATTAATATTAGTTAATATATAAATATATCAAATATAAATATATATCAAATTATTAAATCAACACTTGATTCAATAATCCGCTTATATAATATATAACCGACTAATATCATTTATATGTATATCAAATTATCAAATCAATACTTGATTCAATAATCCGGTCATATCGTATATAACCGGCCTATATCAAATATATATACATATAACATATCATTGAATCAATAATCTGGTTATATCACATATAACCTAACTGATATCAAATATCGCGAGATTAGAATACGGTATCATATACCCGTATTTAATCAAGCTCCCGCACATATTAACATATGTGCCCTATTTCGTTTCGCATGAGCTAGGAAACCTCTGTGCGGGACTCTGAAGACTCGTCAATACGCCAGCAGCAGTAGGTAATGATCACATCAGTCACCCACAAACCGTGAGCGGTACTAGCTGGACGTAACGGCTATCCAGATATTGAACGAATAGAAGATCAACAAGCAAGCTTGTCCAAACTCTCATGAAGCTTATAAGCAGCACTTACTATACAGTCTGGTCTTTTCGTATGATATATTGCGTATCGAGTCTAGGGGTGGAATCGTCAGAACCCAGTAACTTGATAAGTCATGCCGATGTATGGCTCATAACGGTTCGAGAAACTACTGATAACACTTACCAGTAAATCTCACCAGCCCTGGTCAGGAACTTACTGTTGTAGCCAATCGAGTATAGCGCAACATCAACTTTCTATACCGGGAGAGACGAAACCCCTTCTATCGCTCACTGTCTTCATGTGACTCGGGACTGTACCCAAAATCCATCTGTTTGCACGACTCCTTTGAGCCATGGTAGGGAGGAAATCAAAGCACAGTGAGAATCACACAAGACACTATGACGATCTCGGGTCTACAAACTAAGCTGTAGCAGTGTCACCAGAGAACTGCTATCTGACGATAGGTATAGTACCATTTAGGAGTTATCGGCAAGTCCTGTTCGGTGTACCCATTCTCTAATAAGCACATGTGTACAATTTTTGATGTCAAACACCAATGGTTGTGGGATCAACCATCGCCCCAGGGTTAAGAAACGTACACACTAGTCTACTCTGGAATATCGATGCCCTGTCTCGATATCCTCTCGACTAGGAACTATTAAAGGATGTGCTTGTGGACTATGCAGGCCCCACTAGTATGATCTACATCATAGTCCTGGTAGTCAAGTCCACATCCTAAGGGCTTTATAAACATGTATCAGAGAGTCAGTATAATAATACAAGTGTACATGTTAAGATAAAGAGCAATCAGATAGCATACTATCATGTCGAGCAAGAAAGTCCTTTCTATATATGTTCATGCATCCACTATATTATACAATAATGGCCTCTAGGGCATACATATTCCTAGCAATATATATATATATATATATATATATATATATATATATATATATATATGAGGTTAATGGAGGAAAGGTGCCATAGGAGGGAATTTCCTCCTATGGCATCGGAAAAATGCACCGTCCATGATTTTTTTCGACGATCGGCATACACCACGTCCATCTTTATCTTCAAAGATGTGGATACACAAAATTTCATATGATTATACCATTTTTTCACCGTTGATTTAGTTGGTGCAAAATTAATGGTTTACCGACAATAGAACTTTTTACATTGCTAATTCATCGGGGAAAAAGTGGTGGAATCATATGAAATTTGGTGTATGCACATCTTAGGTGATAACGATGATGATGATGGATGCCGATCGTCGGAAAAAATGGTGGAGGTTGTATTTTTTTCGATACCATAGGAGGAAATCCCCTCCTATGGCCTCTTTTCTCCATTATTCTCTCTCTCTCTCTCTCTCTCTCTCTATATATATATATATATATTCTTTCTCTGATACAACTGAATGTTCTGCTAGCAGCAAATCCAAATTAGGATGCTTCCTAGCCATCACTTAAAGAAAACATATTAGAAATTGGATTTTGTATAGACGTTGTAAGTTTGGATTCGTAGGAGTGTTATACCATGTGTTTTACTCGCTCATTTTCTTTTTGTAACGTTTGCTTAGAGTCATTTAGTTTTGTTTGGTTATCATCGATCTTGGAGTTTTACTTGTATCTACTCATATCCAGATTCAAAAGGATGATTTGGGTGATTGGTGCAATGTGTGCGCTGAGTATTTATCTGAGAAACAGAGCATATGCCCACCTATCTATTGGCTCCGTGCAGGTGCTCAAATCTATGTGGAAGTCTCGGCTTCTTGAAACTGTTTCCATCTAGTGTTGTTTAATTTAAATCGATTGCTGATGGACCCTTGAATGTTATTCTCTTGAGTAATGCAGTTCCACTAGCAGTTTTTCCTCTTGGAGTCGCACCGACGAGCTACAAAATGCTATTATGCCTGTTTACCATAAGTATTGGAGTAATTATTTCTTCTTATGAGGATGCAAGCTTCAGCTGGTTTGGAGTGGTATACCTAATAGGCAGTGTCATAATCGAAGCTTTGAGATTTATTGCATGGGATTGTTTGGTGGAAAGTAATGTTTTCGTAGTTGACTCGGCTTCTGCCAAGTATTATGTTAGTCTGTTCAGGTACATATACTTGCTATCCTCGTTCTTTAATTCATTTCTCTAAAAGGCAATTATTTTAACATTACTTGTGTATCTTCCTCGAGCTCATTCTGCCTCTTTCCATTCTGGATTTTCTTTGAGATGTCGAATGCCAATCTTTATTGGTCCTGGGACCGAATCATGCTATTGGTATTGACCATAGCAGCAGTGACCATAGATTGTCACCTAATGTTTGCATTCGATTTTCCAGCTTGCCTTTATATCTCAGATGTGAGTGCTCTGCATTTTGCTTGGGTGAAAGTTATCAGGGACTTGGTGGTACTGTTAATCACAAGTGCACATTACAACTAGACAGGCAAGTTATCTACAGATAGTACTAGCTTTAACATATTTTATTTTCAAATGATATTTGGACATTTTCCTGATTTTCTTCTGTTTATTTAGAATGAATAACTTTATGCTTTTGTTTCCGTTTTAGGGTTAAACATCAGCAAGTATAATAGTTCCCCACATTTTAGTAATCAGTGGTTACCAAAACATCATGAGTTTGACTTGGATCTTGTTGATAGGATTTAGAAACAAATCTTATTGACATATTATTCATTACATCTACTATAGGATGTGGCAAACAGGTATGAAGAGAGCCTCTTATTCTTTCCAACAACAAAGTTATTTTTCGCTTACATCCCAAAGCGAGTTTAATGGCTACAGAGCTGATAGGATTTGTTTTGATTTGTTTTCAAATATTAGGATCCTAGTCAAACTCAAAAATTACTACCTTTGCTTCAAAAAAATAAAAAATAAAAAATCACTACCTCCAAGATATTTTTCCAGAACTTGAAGGCAGTATTGCGGAACTTGTTGGGTAGATGACGAATGATTCTAGAAGCTTTTCTGTGCTTGAGGGGTCTAGTCCGATATATGTTTGGGGTTCATTCATTAGTGACTAGTTTTTGAGAAAGGTCTTGTTAATCATGAAATATTATAGAAACACTCTCATAATTCTCTGTTTGCAGATCTGTGGTGGACAAGAAGAAGCGCATTCAGTTGCATATTAGGTAAGATATCTACAGCTTGTACTAACCTCTTACATATTTTCATCTAGATCTTCTTTCTTTCTTCGATGAAGCATAGACATTTGACCGATTTTCTTCTTCTTACTTGAACATATAACTTTCCTAATGTTGTTTTGCGTAATATGTAATCCCCCCCCCCCTCCCCAAAAAAATGGGAGTATAACAGATGCCTACAATTCACTAAATATAAATATATAATGTAAGCAACAAACACGACGCAGCATAAATATAATGTTAGAAACAACAACCCTGTGAAGTTTATCTAGAGCACTGAGACGGGATTGAGGCAGTTTTCATGCAGATTACAGAATACTCGACTTTAAAGTTCTATATACTAATTTATTTGAACGTGCGATGCATGTAGATATGTGTCTTCGAATAAAGCTTATAGATACTTCAATAAATTAAAAGAATAGATTTGTAGGTTTTTCTTTTTTTTTTTTTTGAATTATTTTACTAAATAAATAGGCCGTCAATAGATGACACTTGGCTACACGCCGACACCTCTAGAATTAGCATTATAATAGTAAAGATGTTTTAGAAAGGTATTGCAAACTATGAAACACAGAGAAACAAAAGACGTACCAGCATAAAAACAATCTTCCTCAGTAATTAATGCTTTTACTTTTTATGTATCTCTGTCTTCACATTACCATACTTATACTGTTTTATTTTCGATAACTGTAGCCTTTGCTGGTCTTGCGATATGCTATCCTCTCATCAGGAGAAAGGGACCAAGCCTTGCGATCAAGTAGCCATAGAAGGGACGTGCGTCTAGAAATCTTTGAGAAGATAGCCAATGCCAGGTTCCATTTGTTACTGCGAGATGCCCTCTGATTCCAAGCAGCAGATAGATGCCTACTAGTAAGAATGCTACAAAATTTACAAAAGAAAAAGAGGCCAAATTGCAGGAAACCCCCCTTAACCTTTTCCCGACTAGCATGATGTTATCCTTAGTCTTTGATCATTTTCCTTGCATCGTTAAATTAACTGATTGTAAGTGATGTCAGGGTGGTTTCCTGCAATTTAGCCCAAAATGAACTGTTCTTTTATGTCATCTCTCTGCATCTAAATTTGCATTTGATTTTGACTTGTGCAGTTTTACAAGGGATTGTACAGAATTGGAGATATATATTCAGAAATTTGGAACTGTGTAATTTCAATACTTTAAATTCTTTGTTATTTTGCTGATTCATTACAGGTTGCCATTCAACCCAATCTATATACAAGTGTAACATCTGCCCATCTGCTCTTTTTAAGCAGTTGCAAGAACTTGTGCATATTGTAGATAAATACCTACATTCATTAGAAATCTTTTGGATTAATTGAATCTGTGACTTGTCGCCGAGAATTCTACTTTGTCTTTGATCTTATCATGCATTTTGCCGGCAGTCATGGTTCAATTTTATTGTTTTATCTTCTTGAAGTCAATTGAAAACTTCATGGTTACTAGGATTGAGAAGGTATGGTTTGAGGCCTGCTTGGATACGTTGTTAGGATACTGGAGGTTATTTTTCAAGTTATTTTTCAAGTGAAGCTAGAGGGTTTGCAAGCTCCAAACTCCATTTATGACTCTAGCTTTGATGGGGTGTTTGGCTTTGTAGTTCGCTATTTTCTTTATAAATTTTGGAGTTTAGAGAACTTTGGTTGAATTGGAGTTTTGGAGTAAACTTACGGTTATCATGACTTTGGAGTTTAGATAACCATAGTTTTCTAAACACCAAAATCCATCCTAAACATGTCACAGCTAGTATTTTAGAGTTAAGATTATTGTCTAAGTTCACTCCCAAACTTGGCCTTCTGTTCTAATAATTTCTTGTGAGTTGAGGACCTTTTATGACCCCATAACTTCATACCTATGAAAATAAAAGGGTAAAATTCTTTTAGGGTTTGGAGGCCTGCGAATCCCCCCTGAACCCTCCCTTGTGAATCGTGAGTAAAACATGAGGGCAGTTCTTGCTGACCCGTGTGTGACCTGCTTGTCAGTCGTTTTCTCAATTCTTTTATGAACCAACTAGCATTGTATCCGCGCTACGCGCAGGGATAGCATGAATCAAGAAAAATGAGACGATGAAGTAGTTTTCAAGTAAAAATTTAAATTCTATTTAGTCCCTCGTACTCTCAACTTATCTTGGTTATACTCAATGATTAATAGATACTTAAGAGACTATAAGTTATATTTTTTATTTTAAATTAGAATTAAGAATGTGTCTCTTTGTTTCTCTGAATTGAAAAGACATGCAAGGCATTAATGGATGATAGCATAATAAGGTACATGATATTTATTTAACCTAAATATATAAAATGTGAAAGCATAAAAATATTTTAAGGAAATGCACATTATTAGTCATCCATTTCATTGAAATAGACGTATAATATAAGCAAAAATTCATGTCCTATGTATTGATAAAGTACATCATATCCGTATTACATAAAAAATAAAACAACACTAAATAACAAACTGAAAAAAAACTTACAATCTCACAGCGGCATAATATAATGGAATACTTGGAAAATAAATAAAGTGACCTTATATAGGAGAGTAAGAGTTCAAAAAGTAATAGCAAAATAAAATATTAATAAATATATCATTTTAGTTTGTTAATAAGGTGTTACTTTTTGAACTGTTACTCTTATCATAATTCACTCTGTATTTGAACGGTTTTCAATAAAGTAGATTTGACAAAATATAACTTGACTGATTTGATAGCATCGTAACTTGAGTAAATTAAATAAAAATATTTGAAAAAGATAATATTTGATATTGTTTAGTGGTGAAGAACACAACAAAAAATGAATGGCGCCAATATTTCTGATTTCAATGTTTTCTGTTGAGACTATTATCATTCAACAACAAACTAAAATCGGTTACGATATGAAAATTATATTTAGCAACAAAAGGAGATGTTGGTTTCTTACTTACAAAAACGAATCATTGCAAAGTGATCACAGATTTCATCCTACCCAGCAAATATGACACATACTTCTGAAATCTAAAAATTGAAAGAAAAAAACTTCGAAAACACAATCAGTTAAGAGATGGTAGCAATGTTTCCATTGGCATTAATTTCCAAAGAATTTGTAGCACTCGTCCATCCATCGGCAAAACTGACCGCAAAATGCCCTCGGAAGTCGATCATTATCAACCCAGTAGCCATCACTTTTTGCCTTCACAACCCTTCCACAGAGCTTATCCTTGCTGGAAGATCTTGGTTCCATCTTCAACATCATCCTTGTCCAACTTTTATTCGTAATCTGCAAAGCATCTCTTCTGCATCTGTCTATTATCGGTGTAACGACCGTGATTTCTAATACCTAATAAAATATATTCTATTTAAATTTCTAGTATCAAATAATTATTTACGTGTTTCGTTGATAGAAAAATAAATTTTAAAGTAATGTTAATAATTTTCAAAGCATTGAACAGGATTAAAGGAATTTTATAAAATCTATTTATTGTTTTTCTAGACTTAAAATGTTTTAATTAAATTTTATAATGCCTTAAAATAATCTGCATATTTGTATTATCAATTAAAATAATTAATTCGTAATTAAAAATATTTTAAAGGATAAACTAGATTTTAAATAATTATAATAACTAGCTAACAATATAGAAATGGATATATTATTTGTTTTTAGCCCAAAATTATTTTTATACTAAAGATAACAATAAAATATATTTTCTGAAATTTTTCCATAATTTTCCCGTATTTTTAACAATTATTTTAAAACCAAATTCGATTCTTAATATATAAATCCGTTTAGCTTTTATATAAAAAAAATAATAATTAAAAAAATTAAATTCCCCTTGATCCTGGACCGTTGGATCATATGATCCAACGGCCCAGAACCCACCGACGCGCCCACATGGTGGGGACCATGCGAAAACGCGTGATTCCCCCACGTGTGACGCGAGGCGCGTAGGCCTGGCGGCGACGGCGCGATCTCAGCCGTTGGATCTTGATCCAACGGCTGAGGTGAAGAAGAGGCGGCGGCTAATGATTCTGAATGATCGGGGGTGCGGATTTTAATGGGATTTTAACGGATTTCTTGGATTTTATGGTTGGTGATAAAACGCTATAAATAGGCACTTCAAACCTAAATTTCTCACACCTCCGAACTCCAAAAATTCTGAAAAAAATACCGGTGCCTTCGTATCGACGACGCCGACGCTACGGCTCCACCCAATCGCAGAGGAAAAATCGGGGCATGGAGCTTTTGAGGAGTTTTGCACAAGCCTACGTCTTCAATCGTCTATGCCTAACTCTAATCAAAGGTAGAATCCGCCTCTCTCTCCTCATTCTGTCGCCTTCTTCTTTTCTCAATAACCTAGTTCCAACTTCTAATCATCAACCCTCTATTTAAAATGTTGTTATAATATTCGTGCATGCCTATTCCTTGTACCCTCAATGATGATAATGTTAACCCATGTTTTAAAACGGTGTTTAATTTCCTTTGTACACAAAAATATATTGCACTCTCATACTACCTGGAATCTGATATGCTTAATGTCATAACTCATGAATTGTCAATTCACCTCTGACATACCCACACTTACCCACACTATCAAAATGATCTCGAAATTAGTTACTTCCACAAAATACCCTCGTTTAATTAAAATGTTATATTTGTTTAAAATATCCATAAGAGATAAGATATGTGAAATAAATGTTTTAGATACGACATACATATATCTTACTTGCACTTTTTCATCAACTACTATAATATTGTTAAACCCCCTTCAACCTTTTTAAATAAGAAAATACTAAATTTAAATAACGGCGTATGGTTTTTCCAAAACGAACGTATTTTCTAAAACGTTACCCCGAATCTAAAACACTATAATTTCATAAAAATTATTAATTTCATTTAAATATCTCGACCTTTATTGAAGGGTCATTTTCCACAAGGATCATAATCTGTATAACGATATCTTTTCAAAAGAAATATCTAGTACCTTATTAAAAGGAAATTTTCAAATAACACCAATGTAGGACAAAGGAAAGGTTGTAGGCATCGGTCGTTTATCTAAACCAGAGTTTGTGGTGCCTAGGCTAGATAAGTGGGAAAGGTAATTTTAAAAGGCCCATCTCACGGTGATTCGTGAGCGGATCCCTCCTTTTCTTACTTGTGCTTACCTGGCCACAATTGGCGGTGAAGAGGCGATTTGAGGATCTCACAACTTGCCCTTTGGAACACTTAGGAGCAGTCTAGTTTTTCAAATAAAAACCTCTTGCAACTTGTCCTTATAAAAATCTCTTGCAAAAGATTTTCAAATAAACATCGAAAGGATATTTTTCCGTAAAACATTATGTTTTTCCAAAATGATAAATATCCCAAATCTCATGGTTTTTCTTAGAAGTAATAAAAGATAATTAAACACTATTATTCTTTTTACTAAGCATTCTCTAAGATGACACGAAGTACTTTACGAACTTTAGAAAATAAAACGAGTGGTTGTGGAAGGCCATATTAAATGAGATCAATACTTTTTAAATTTCCAGTTTATGACAACATGATATATACAAAACATGATACGGTTAAGGTTAGAATGCGCGAACCTAGGTATGGAATACTAAATATGAAGATCCCGATATTCCGGGTGACCAGTTCAATATATGGGCGATTATACAAATATGAAAATCCCGATATTTCGGGTGACCAGTCCAATATATGGGCGACTATACCAATATGAAGATCCTGATATTCCGGGTGACCAGTCCAAAATATGGACGACTATACAATGTGGAAATTCCATGCCTAGAGCTATACGCATTAACTCTAATTCGTCCAAACCTTTATACTGAACCACGGGGATGGATAGTTTGATTAGGCAAGGAGATTCGGAACTCGGATTCCCATACTACTCGATCATGATCCAGGGAAGTGAAACGGTACATTTCACTTCTCCAGTTGTTGTTCCGTAGCCACAACGGAATAATCGCGAGTATCCGGACCCTTGTTTAACAAACTAAAACATTTACAATACCTATTGATACTCAACACTAAACTCACATCATATTCTATACCTATTTGTTATCTTGTCTACCTTTCTTTCTAAGACACGAGTTATTTAGTATCTTGGATGTGGATATTTTACCAGTTTAGACTTGTTGTTTATTATGGAACTGAAGGGTGGTAATACCTGTGCATTTGAGTGATATTCACGCTATACAAAGCTCCATCGTAGTCATGGGACACCTTTCGGGGATGTTCATGCTACCACATTGATTGCCATCCCAGGCACGAGCACCAGCTCAAACTGCTTCCAGCTAGTCATGGGATACCTCAAGGATACGAATATGTTCACCCGTCAATTCCATCCATACACACCTTGTTTAACCTGATCTAACTCTTAGACTGAATATCCGTTTGACTTGACTTGAACCTTTACCAAACATATACCTCACACAACCTACTCATATTCACATATCTAATTTGTATATAACCTCATACCTTTATACACATGTACATCATATTCATTATATACACCTGTTCATTTCTATACCTTTACTTTCTTATGAGGCAATCCTACCCGAGTATAACTCGCTGACGGACCTTCATTTTCTTTCTCTATCTTTGGAATGTCCGTCAGATAAGAATGAGTATTATGGCGAGGATCAAGATGTGAAGCCAACTTATGAAGATTATGCAGACTGGATGATGGAAGATTAACTAGATTTAATTTTTGTTGTTGCCCACATGTTTAGGGTTTTTATTTCTCTTCGATGTAATTAAACTACTTAGTTTATTTTACTCTTTCTTTTGGAATGTAATAAAGTTTGGTTAATGGAAATAAATGCCTCTCGCTTTTATTATTTTTGTTTTGGTACACATCCTGCATGTTAAATATTCATACGCTTAACGTAACTGTATTGAATAGACCGCCTTCAATACAGTTAGGTTGCGGACCGTGCCACGTCATCCTTCTCCTTCTTTTGGGAAGCGGGGCATGACAGGTTTTTGTGGTGGCCCGTGCAGGTCATCTTGTGTACTAAAATGAAACCGTTAACTGACTTATTATATTTGTGAATCTCATCCATTCATACTGATTTCATAATTCTCCTATGTCCCTTGTCCCTTCCTTGACATTCTGTACCCTGACCATGACCTTTCCTTCTGGTCATGGCAAATCTTTCCAACGAGGATGACATGTCCGATATTACTTTTTAAGCTACATCTGGAGATTCAGATGACGAAGTCGTAGACTCTCAGGCGGTTATTTTCGACAGCGACTCGGAAGACGAAGAAGTCGATACTGCAACTCCGGGGCCTGTGATGGCCAATGACTCTGAAGACGAAGAAGAAGATCCTGTGGAAAAGGAGCATATAAAGGATGGGTTAGAAAAAGAGGCTCCTGCGGCGGAAGAGAATCCTATGGAATATGATTCGGATGAGGAGACTCCTGTAGAAGAAGAATACCCTATAGAGGTGGAATCAGATAGCGAGGCTCCTGCCAAGGATGAGTCGAAGGACGAAGCTTCGAGTGAGAAGGAACTCGAGGCCGAAGAAACTCAGGCAGTTGTCCCCACAAGGCACCGTGGGAATGGCCGTACCTTTCTTAGTGCGAGGACCTATCACCACTTGTTGAACTCCCATAATCAAGATTAATAAGTCTTTTTCCTTTTCTTTGGCCGAATAAAACGATGTAAGAACATTAAGGGCATGTCCTTACTTTTCGGTTGTACTCTCCATATTGAAGTTGGATAATAAAATCTTAGTTTCGAGCAAAAATCTCTCTTGTGTCTCTTGCTCTTCCTATTAGTCTCTCTTGCATTAATTGTTGTTCTTCCATGCAAGTTATTACCTTGCCTCATCCCTCAGCCTGTTTGTAACCTAACCTATTCTGATCATCAATGGACGGACGACACCATGACCGCAAACGAAGGGGAAATGGAGTCAATGAAGCCGCTGCTCAGCAAGAAGCTATGCTACATGATGCAAGGACTACTTGAGCAACCGCAGCAGCAGACAGCTGCCCTTCATCAGGAGCCACGAGAAAGTAGGCAGCAGCAAGCAGAGATTTTAAGTAAGGCACTAACCCCAGTTCCTCAAGATTCGACGGGAGTGAAGCAGTTCAGATCACTCCACCCTAAGACTTTTTCGGGGAAGGGAACTCCCTTAAAAGCTGAGGAATGACTCAAGGGAACAGTCAATGATCTCAGTGCCGCCCAAATTCCGAAGGACGCATGGGTGAACATCGCTAAGCTACAACTTACGGATAATATCAGGATATGGTGGGAGGCAGAGGAAAGTAGATTGAAGGAGCCCATCGACTGGGAAACGTTCAAACAACGTTTTGATACCAAGTATTTTCCAATCGTGGCACACTTAAGGATGGAAAGAGAGTTTATACATTTCCAACAAGGGAGCATGTGGGATAAGTCAGTGGACGAGTACGCTTCGGAGTTCGCAAGATTAAGTCGGTTCGCGCATCATCTGGTGGCAACCCCAGAACTTTATGCTAAGAGATTCAGACAAGGATTGGACCTGAAGACGCAGTCCTCCATGTCTTCTGCTACTCTTTCGACTTATGTCTTCTGCTACTCTTTCGACTTATGATGAAATCTTAGAGGCGACACGAAACTTTGATGACCTTCAGAGACGCATGAGGAAGGATGACCGTTTGTCTGGCATTAAGCGACCAGCCAATCAAATTCTTGAAGGATCATCTTCCAGATTCAACAGAAGACAACAACCCAAGAGACCAGCCGGACTAACTATCTTCGGAAAACCAGCCGTTATATGCAACCATTGTGGTAGGACCGGACACTACAGGAGAGACTGTCGCATTTTGAACAAACTTTGCATAGTCTGTGGGTCTCCGGATCATACCTCAGAGAGGGAGACAATCAGGCCCCGTCAACCAGCCGGCTAACTATGGGGCACCAACACAGGGAAACCGGCCACTTTCCGCCACTAAACCAACCGGTCAAGGGGCATCACCAAAGGGACCACCCTTTTCATCACAGGAGCGTGTTTTTCAGCAAGCGCAAAGGAATGGACCCAAACGCCAGACTTTCACCATGACAGCCGAGAAGGCTGATACCACGTGGTAAGACAGCAGAGATACTCTTTTCTCTTTCAACCTTTCTTTTGATACCATGCTTACTTATCTTTCGATGTAAATCTTAGTTGGACTCGCCATAATTCCTCTAGTTTTCGTAATTTCGACTAGTTGCCTTTATGTTATATCTCGCAAGTTTTCCATCAATTCACAACCTCCCTTCAACTTCCAAACTTTTCTATCTGGAAGCAACTACTGATTTTACATTTTCCGAATTCCTTGTACCTAAACCCTTCAGAGACTTTACATGCATCAAGTGATACACCAACTCGCGGGAGCGACACATGCAGCAAAGAGGATTCCTGACAGCGTTACTGATTTTCCGTGCCTAGTAGTGGCTACTCCTGTGAAAATTTCAAATATAAAATTATTCTAAGGAGGGTAGATCGTAACTAATGCATCCATCCTTACCATACTCAATAAACCCAGAAGTTTTAAACATCCATAATGATTTTCGGAGAAGGGATTTGGTAGTATGATGTATCAGCGCGGCGATATAGTTGTGTTGGATATATGTATGCCCTAGAGGCCATTATATGATAGTGGATGTATTCATACATGTATGTATATATATATATATATATATATATTCAGTGTACATTCTTGCTCGACATGATAGTATGCTATCTGGTTCTTCTTTATCTGACATGTTGATTTGATCATGTTTTTATTCATTCACACATGTTGATAAAGCCCTGAGGATATAGACTTGACTACTGTGATTATGATAGAGATCATACTAGTGGGACATCTGTAGTTTATAAGCATATCCTGGAATGTCCCTAGTCGTAGGTGTATCGAGACGGGGCATCGATATACCAGAGTAGACTAGCGTATATGATACTAGACCCATATGATGGGCGATGAATGTTCCCACATTCATCGATGTTTGACATCGAGATCATATACGGGTGCTCAGTGATGACTGGGTACACTGGACGGACTCACCGAGAACTCCTATATGGAATTATATCTATCATCGGATAGCAGTTCTCAGGTGACACTGGTGCAGATTAGTCTGTAGACCCGAGATCGTCATAGAGTCTTGTGTGTTCTCCCACTGTACTTTGATTACTACCCTACCACGGCTCTACTGAGTCGTGCAAACAGGTGGCCATTGGGTACAGTCCCGAGACACACGAAGGCGATGAGCGATAGGAGGGGTTTCGTCTCTCCCGGTATTGGGAGTTGATGCTGTGCTGTGCTCGATTGGCTATATCAGTAAGTCCCTGGCCAGGGCTGTTGAGATTTACTGGTAAATGTTATCAGTAGTTTCTCTATCTGTTATAGACCATTCATCGGCACGACTTATTGAGTTATTGGGGTCGACGTTACCATCCCCAGACTCGATATGCAGCATATTTGACGAAGAGACCGGACTGTACGGTAGTGTTGCCGGTTGGCTCGATGGGAGTTGTAACAGATTCGCTTGTTTTCTTCTGATCGCTCAATACCCGGGTGGCCGTTACGTTTAGCTGACCGCTTGCGGCTTGGGGGTTCTTGATATGATCATCACCCATTGCCGGTGTATTGACGAGTCTTAGAGTCCCACAATGGAGTTACCTAGTCCAGGCGAAACGATGTGGTGCGCATATGCGATATGCGCGTGGACCCGGTTAAAATGCGCGTATGAGATACCGTATATTAATCGGGCGGCTTGCATTTGGTCGGGTCGTATGTGATACGACCGGGTTGCTAAATCAAGTGTTGATTTATCATTAACCATTAGTTTCTCACTTGAAATCCTTTCTTGTCTTTATGTTGTATGCATGCATGTATGCATTCATTCTCATTCATGCACATAGGATGTGCATGCACACATACATGCATACATAATGGTTATCATGGTTGTTAATATAGTAGATGGTGGCAATATAAGACTCACACCATATGTAAAATATATGGATATTATTTATTTGGAAAAAGGAAAATGAAAATGGAAATTGTTTCATGGTTTAATCTTTTATTCTTGCACTAACCCCTTGAATTAACCATGATTCATTTTCTATGGTCATTTTTGTTCCAAACTAAAATATCTAAGATATTTTACAACCATGGTTTAGAATGAGAGAGTGAAAATATATATATATATTCATTTTCTCATTTTCTTCACAAGCTTATCATTATCTTGAGCTTAAAAAGCCATCATCTTCTTCTTCCTTTCTCTTTTGCTCTCTAGTTCTCTCAAGTAAGCAAAAGAGTTACCAAATTAGGATTTTGAAGTGAGAAAACCAACCACAACACCATTCTACACTAGTCTTGCCCATTAGTGAAGAGTGTTAGCTTCCATTTCTTCTCTTGATCTTGTGAAGTTTCAAGCTTGGACAAAGATGACTCCGGGTGGATCATCGTGGACCTAGAGGATCTCAAGCGGACTTTTTTCCAACCCTCAAGTAGCCAAGGAGTCTAGCGTAGGGAGCTACAAAGGTTATACTCTCAAAACCCTAGCTTTTACTACTTGTGATGATGTCAATGTTATGAAACCCTAAATTTCTAGTGATGATTCTTTGTATGTTCACTTAGCACCTTAAAAATTTGATTTTGACACATGTGATGCTTCCAAACCCTTCATGAGGTGCTAGGTAAACCTAACAATGGTATCAGAGCCAAGCTAGAGCTTTAGGCGACGCTTTGGCGAAGTTAAAACTCCGATCGAACCAAAAATACGCATCTTTTAACCCTCTCTGGACATTTTTTGAAACTGTGTTATTTTCAAAATTAAAAATACGAAAAAAATTCAGCAGGGAAATCTAAGCAACACTGTAAAAAACGACGCAATAATTCGTATATACCGCCGCGGAACCGCGGCCAGACCTTGCTTGGGCCGCAGATCCGCGGCCGTACAGGAGATGTATGGCCTCGTTTTTATACAGTAATGTTAGTATCTGCTTGTACATATTTTTGGGTATTTTTAATCTGATTCAAGTGTTGAATGTTCTGGGGATTGTTTTGGATTCGGTGATTCGATCGGAATTTTAATTTCGTGCCTTTTTCGGATAATTTAGAAAGTATTAAAATGTTCGAACGAGTATCATTAACTCACTTTTTCCCGGCACGAAAATTTTTCTAGTGTTGATTTTTTCTCGGGTTTAAAATTTTTCGGAAATACGTGCAAGTTAAGTGGTGGACCCTCTAGAAGAACATAAACCTTAACTCGATTATGTGACCGTCTGAACTGCCTCTAAACCTTAGGGTTTGGGACAGTACGATGTGCCACATGTGAGGCGTTGGCTTGACCCTTCTACGGCTGGACCACTGCTACCGTGTCACATTCTGGGATTTTTGAACTCCGCTCAAGTGCCGAGCTTTAGGAAATTTTGGGTATTTGATCATTCGATCGAAAACTTTAATACTGTCTATTTATCTGGAATGTGATACAATATGTGGAATTCATATAGTTAGGCATGAAATGCGAAGTATGTGATATTTCGGATTTACGATGTCTAAAGAGAATATGGATTCCAAATATTGTAGTTTTACACTTTCTTTTCTGTGATCGTAAGTGTAGTATGTAGTTGTATTGCCGGTTTCGTTGCTATACATCAGCAACAATCGGGGTACGCATACTTACTTACGTTGATGATATATGATATTATGTGTTGCTGAGATATGATGTGCAGGATTGTTGCGATTGAATAGCCGGGGGTGTTTATGTGAGATGAGAGTTTTCTTTTCATTCATGTAAAATTCAAATGTAATGTAATATTCTTTTATTTGGGGCACTTCCGGGTTGAGGTTGATGTCACCGGTGTTGTATATTATTTACTTTTCTGCATTAGGATGGACCCAAGGAGGGGAGCACGGGTGACCGGGTTCTGGGGTTCAGTGGGAGGCCATCTCGAGGAGTCGAGACCGGGTCTCCTAAACTCCAGAATTGGTAGGGTCGCTTGCCGCTCTCGTAGGGGTCCAGGGTGTGGGCTTGGCTATTCATCGCGACTGTGGAATCCGTATTTTCTATTGTTGGCTAAATACTAAATACGGACGTCCTAGTATATCCCATCATATCTGTGTTTCTGCTGCCTGTATTCTGTGATGTGATATCTGAGACTAATGATATATTATATATATAATATATAGTAGGCGTTGCTTATGTTTTACACCCGCGCTAGTCCCGTCCCGGTATGCCGTTAGTTAAGTAACCTAACGGTGCATAACGGAACATTACGGCGAATGCGGATGGCATAAGCGTACATTGTATTTTCGTTTCTTTTCTGTGATTGGCTTAAGGACTTAAATGATGGGACTACATTAATATGATTAATGTAAAGAAAATAAACCTAAAAAGATGTTGTACAATCGGATTTAAAAACCACTCGGCTCTTTATGAAAAAGCTACATTTCAAAACTGCGGAGCTCAAGCCACTCCTTTTGAAAACCATTTGATTCTACGACGATATCAAGTTCAAAGCGTTAAAGATTTTCTTAAAAATCATCCGCAACCCTCCGTCATTTTAGGAAGTAGAGTACTTAGTATTCGTGCTATGTTTGTTGACTATAGTTAAGACGTAGTGTACGGTAGCTAAGTGATGTCTTCCTACACTGCATATGATGCATATTAATTAGGACATTCATGCGACTTTGTTGACCATAGTTAAGGGTCATATGAGTGGGTCTAATTAATCAAGAAATGACGGGTAGAACTTGACTGGTACTTATGATTTGATGACCATAGTTAAGGTCATAGGTACTAGGGGTAAAAACTACATCGGGAATTTCAATAGTTGAAATTTGCAATGAGATTGCATACCTTCCATATGATGGTTGGATCCCGATCCCACTGTGGGCAATAGTTGCTCCCAGGAGAGTTTTGCAGTTTACAATTAGCTAACCCATTAGGTGTCTAGAAAGGTGTTAACGGGGCTACGCCTCTGGGAAAACGAGGTTTACTTTAATTAGGTCCGTGCGAAAGCACGGGGAACCTCCCTCAAGTACCGACACTGGCCTGGCTGAACGGTTAGCGAAGTTGTAGACTGTAATTAATCCTGGCTAGTTTTCTTTTTAAGGTTTGAAAGAAAAACTTGATTAAAAGCAGTGGGAGACATCGATTAGACAAGATAATAACCAATCTGATCTTTGCAAGAGCTTTCACTGAGTGTATTCTTTTCTCTCTCTTAATGGCAGATACCCATGACAGGACTCAAGCTTCTACTAGATAAAAATAAACTGAATGGGACCAATTATAAAGACTGGCTGAGGAATCTGAAAATTGCCTTGACTTATGATAAAGTATCATATGTCCTCACGGCTCCAGCCCCGCCTGTCCCAAGTCCAAAATCCTCAGTTGCGAATAAAGAAGTCCGCAAGACATGGGACGCTAACTGTGCCACGGCCAAATGCCTCGCGCTTGCATCGATGGACAACACACATCAAAAGCAACACGAGAATATGGACATTCACACCATATTCCTCCATACAAAGGAGTTGTATGGAGAGCAATCCCGCGTATTACGATACGAAGCATCAAAGAAATTGTTTCAGATGCGAATGGCTCCTGGCACACCAGTAGGAGACCATGTTCTGAAGATGATAGCTCTCATAGAAGAGCTTGAGGATCTTGGATGGACGATGGACAATGAACAATATACGGATATTATTCTGCAGTCCCTCCCCTCCACCTTTGCTCAATTCATAGTTAACATCAATATGCACAACATGGAGAAGGAACTACCTGAACTCCTTAATATGTTAAGGAGTGCAGAGAGCACACTGAAATCAGTGAAAACTCCCGTTTTGAGTGTTGGGCAATCTTCCTCTTCTCGCCCAAAGGTTAAGGCCAAGAGAAAGAAAAAGAAGAAGCCCACCAATCCTAGGGGTGGAGTTAAAAAGGTTAAGGGGAAGGACAAGTCCAAAGCTGGAGAATCGGGGAAAGGGGAATGTTTTCATTGCTACAAAACAGAACATTGGAAGCGCAACTGTACGGAGTACTTAAATCTCAAGAAGAAGCATGGGGATGCTTCCTCTTCAGGTGTGTTTATGACAGAAAACTGTTTTTCAATAAACTCTGCTTCCTGGGTATTAGATACCGGTTCAGGTTCTCACATTTGCAATTCTATGCAGGGGCTGAGAAATAGCAAGGTTTTGAAGACAGGTGACCATACTCTCCGTGTTGGAAATGGTTCCAATGTACATACAGTCGCAGTGGGAGAGTATCACTTGGGGTTGCCATCTGGGTGTATATTGGTTTTGAACCCATGTTATTTTGTACCAAGTATGCTTAGTAATATAATATCTGTTTATTTGTTAGACAATGAAGGATATAATTTTGTATTGCAGAACAATGTTATGAACATTCACCTGAATCAAATGTTGGTTGGGTATGGTACGCTTAATAACGGGATATACGTCCTAAATCAACACACAGTTTTCAGCATGCAACACACTAATAAAAGAAAACTTTCAGAAATAAATGAAGATTTTCTTTGGCACTGTAGACTTGGTCATATTAACGAAACAAGACTAAACAAGTTACACAAAGATGGATATTTAAACCCTTTTGAATATAAATCTTATGCGACTTGCCAGTCTTGTATTAAGGGTAAAATGACCAAAACTCCGTTTACCGGACACAGAGAAAGAGCTACTGAGCTCCTAGGCCTCATACATAGTGATGTATGTGGGCCAATGTCTACATAGGCTAGAGGCGGTTTTTCATACTTCATTACTTTCACTGACGATTTCTCAAGATTCGGTCATGTATTTTTATTAAAGCACAAATCCGAAGCTTTCGAGAAATTCACTGAATATAAACTCGAAGTAGAAAAACAAACCGGCTTGAGTATCAAAATGCTTCGATCAGATCGAGGTGGGGAGTACCTCAGTACAGAATTTGCAAACTTCCTAAAAGAGAATGGGATTCTCTCTCAGCTCACTCCTCCTTACACACCACAGCACAACGGTGTGTCAGAACGAAGGAATCGGACCCTATTAGATATGGTCCGTTCCATGATGAGTGATGCTGAGTTACCCGTCTCATTTTGGGGGCATGCATCGGAGACTGCAGCGTTTCTACTGAACAGGGTCCCAACCAAAACCGTGTCTACCACGCCATATGAGATATGGCATGGGAAGAGACCATCTCTTAAGAGAATTAAGATTTGGGGTTGCTCGGCCTATGTTAAAAAGCAGAATCCGGACAAACTCGAGACACGGTCGGTCATGTGTAACTTTATGGGATATCCAAGGAACTCTTATGGATATTTATTCTACCACAAGGAGGAACAAAAGGTGTTTGTTTCTCAGTATGCCACATTCTTAGAAAAAGAGTTTTTCACAGATAAAGATGATGGCAATGTGGTGGATCTAGAAGAGGTTCTCGAGACACAAACTACAAATTACGACTTGGTTGAACCGGATGTTGCAATAGAAACTGAGGAGCCTCGGCCACTCCGTAGATCTGGTAGGACTTCTCGCCCACCGGAGATGTACTACGGTTTTCTCATTGATGGTGACAGAGAAGACTGCATCATGGAAGATGATGATCCTACCAGTTTTCAGCAAGCTATCACGAGTGGAGACTCTGTGAAGTGGCTGGATGCCATGAGATCCAAAATGGAGTCTATGTACACCAACAAAGTATGGACTTTGGACGTTGTACCCCCTGGGGTAAAACCTGTGGGGTGCAAATGGATCTTTAAAAGAAAGATTGGTGTAGATGGGCAGGTAGAGACCTATAAGGCAAGACTTGTGGCGAAGGGTTTTCGTCAAAGACCAGGTTTGGACTATGACGAGACTTTTTCGCCCGTAGCCATGCTTAAATCCATTCGGATCCTACTTGTTATTGCTGCTCACTACGACTATGAAATCTGGCAGATGGACGTTAAAACGGCATTTCTAAATGGAAATTTGGATGAATGCGTTTATATGGATCAGCCAGAGGGCTTCATTGATAGTGGGAGCAGCGGGAAAGTATGTAAATTGCTTAAATCCATATATGGGTTAAAACAGGCATCACGGAGTTGGAACATCTGTTTCGATGATGTTATCAAAGAGTTTGATTTCATCAAAAATCCAGATGAACCTTGTGTTTATAAGAAAGCTGTAGGGAGAGCTGTCACATTTCTCGTATTGTACGTGGATGACATTCTTCTGATAGGAAATGATATTCCTATGCTATAGTCGGTCAAATTTTTCTTATCACTAAGGTTCTCCATGAAGGACCTGGGTGATGCCACATACATTCTGGGCATAAGGATCTATTGGGATAGATCCAAGAGGTTATTGGGATTGTCCCAAACCAGGTACATCAACACCATCCTAAAAAGGTTTAGTATGGAAGACTCCAAGCGGGGTGCCTTACCCGCTTGCCATGAGACCACTCTCTCTAAGGACTCTTGCTCAAAGACCGATGAAGAGAGAGCTCGCATGATCATAATACCCTATGCTTCGGCAGTAGGATCTATAATGTATGCGATGTTATGTACACGCCCAGATGTAGCTTATGCACTTAGTGTTGTAAGCAGGTATCAATCCAACCTAGGGGAGAATCACTGGATAGCTGTAAAGAACATTCTTAAGTACTTGCGAAGGACTAAAGAATTGTTCTTGGTGTATGGTAATGGAGATCTCCAAATGGAGGCCTTTACCGATTCGAGCTTCCAGAGCGATAAGGACGACAACAAATCTATCTCCGGGTTTGTATTTACCCTCAATGGAGAGGCGGTAAGTTGGAAGAGTTCCAAACAGGATACCGTTGCAGACTCTATGATGGAGGTTGAGTACATTGCTGCGAATGATGCCGCCAAGAAAGCCATCTGGATGAGGAAGTTCGTCTCGGAGCTAGGAGTAGTTCCAACCATTATTGATCCAATACCATTGTATTGTGATAATAATTGGGCTATGGCGTTAGCCAAGGAGCCCAGGTCCCATCAGCGGTCCAGACACATCTTGAGGCGTTTTCATTTGATCCGGGAGATTGTAGATCGCCGCGAGATCGAGATTAGGAGAGTAGACACAAAGAATAACGCCGCGGATCCACTCACCAAGGCCCTCCCTCAGCCGCAGCATGAGCGACTTTTTGAGATGTTGGGTATGAGATACGCCAATAACTGGCCTTAATGCAAGTGGGAGATTGTTGGATATATGTATGCCTTAGAGGCCATTATATGATAGTGGATGTATTCATACATGTATGTATGAATATATATATATATATATATATATATATATATATATTCAGTGTACATTCTTTCTCAACATGATAGTATGCTATCTGGTTCTTCTTTATCTGACATGTTGATTTGATCATGCTTTTATTCATTCACACATATTGATAAAGCCCTGAGGATATAGACTTGACTACTGTGATTATGATAGAGATCATACTAGTGGGACATCTACAGTTTATAAGCATATCCTGGAATGTCCCTAGTCGTAGGTGTATCGAGACGGGGCATCGATATACCAGAGTAGACTAGCATATATGATACTAGACCCATATGATGGGCGATGGATGTTCCCACATTCATCGATGTTTGACATCGAGATCGTATATGGGTGCTCAGTGATGACTGGGTACATTGGACGGACTCATCGAGAACTCCTATATGGAATTATATCTATCGTCGGATAGCAGTTCTCAGGTGACACTGGTGCAGGTTAGTCTGTAGACCCGAGATCGTCATAGAGTCTTGTGTGTTCTCCCACTGTACTTTGATTACCACCCTACCACGGCTCTACTGAGGCGTGCAAACAGGTGGCAATTGGGTACAGTCCCGAGACACACGAAGGCGATGAGCGATAGGAGGGGTTTCGTCTCTCCCGGTATTGGGAGTTGATGCTGTGCTGTGCTCGATTGGCTATATCAGTAAGTCCCTGGCCAGGGCTGTTGAGATTTACTGGTAAGTGTTATCAGTAGTTTCTCGATCTGTTATAGACCATTCATCGGCACGACTTATTGAGTTATTGGGGTCGACGTTACCATCCCTAGACTCGATATGCAACATATTTGACGAAGAGACCGGACGGTACGGTAGTGTTGCCGGTTGGCTCAACGGGAGTTGTAACAGGTTCGCTTGTTTTCTTCTGATCGCTCAATACCCGGGTGGCCGTTACGTTTAGCTGACCGCTTGCGGCTTGGGGGTTCTTGATATGATCATCACCCACTGCCGGCGTATTGACGAGTCTTAGAGTCCCACAATGGAGTTACCTAGTCCAGGCGAAACGATGTAGTACGCATATGCGATATGCGCATGGACCAGGTTAAAATGCGCGTATGAGAAACCGTATATTAATCGGGCGGCTTGCATTTGGTCGGGTCGTATGTGATACGACCGGGTTGCTAAATCAAGTGTTGATTTATCATTAACCATTAGTTTCTCACTTGAAATCCTTTCCTGTCTTTATGTTGTATGCATGCATGTATGCATTCATTCTCATTCATGCACATAGGATGTGCATGCACACATACATGCATACATAATGGTTATCATGGTTGTTGATATAGTAGATGGTGGCAATATAAGACTCACACCATATGTAAAATATATGGATATTATTTATTTGGAAAAAGGAAAATGAAAATGGAAATTGTTTCATGGTTTAATCTTTTATTCTTGTACTAACCCCTTGAATTAACCATGATTCATTTTCTATGGTCATTTTTGTTCCAAACTAAAATATCTAAGATATTTTACAACCATGGTTTAGAATGAGAGAGTGAAAATGTATATATTTTCATTTTCTCATTTTCTTCACAAGCTTATCATTATCTTGAGCTTAAAAAGCCATCATCTTCTTCCTCCTTTTTCTCTTGCTCTCTAGTTCTCTCAAGTGAGCAAAAGAGTTACCAAGTTAGGATTTTGAAGTGAGAAAACCAACCACAACACCATTCTACACTAGTCTTGCCCATTAGTGAAGAGTGTTAGCTTCCATTTCTTCTCTTGATCTTGTGAAGTTTCAAGCTTGGACAAAGAGGACTCCGGGTGGATCATCGTGGACCTAGAGGATCTCAAGCGGACTTTTTTCCAACCCTCAAGTAGCCAAGGAGTCTAGCGTAGGGAGCTACAAAGGTTGTACTCTCAAAACCCTAGCTTTTACTACTTGTGATGATGTCAATGTTATGAAACCCTAAATTTCTAGTGATGATTCTTTGTATATTCACTTAGCACCTTAAAAATTTGATTTTGACACATGTGATGCTTCCAAACCCTTCATGAGGTGCTAGGTAAACCTAACAAGTTGCCTATGCGTCAAGACAATTAATGGTGCATGAGCGAAACTACCCAACGCACGATTTAGAACTTGCCGCCGTTGTTTTCACACTAAAGATTTGGAGGCATTATTTATTGGGTGAGAGGGTAGATATTTACACCGTTCACAAGAGCTTGAAATATATCTTCACCCAGAAGGAACTCAATGTGAGGCAGAGGAGATGGCTGGAATTAATGGCAGATTTCGACGTAAATTTACAATACCATCCAGGAAAGGTGAATGTAGTCCCGGACGCTTTGAGTCGCCAACCAAGGATTTCGAGTCTGACTGCTCATTGGAGGAATTGTCAAGATCTTAATGAACTAGAGACCGAGTTGATAATGCCCGGAATGCTTACATCCTTCATGAATTTGCAAATTCACTCAATTTTAGTCGAACGGATCAAGACCGCTCAAATGGAGGACCCGAGGTTGCGAAGGATCAGAGAACAAGTGGACGCAAATCTGCGGACGGACTTCATCATCCACGAAGATGGTTCTTTGAGATATGGATGCAGAGTCTGTGTACCTAAGAGGGAGATGAGAGAGGAATTATTAAAAGAGGCACATAGTTCTCCATACTCTGTTCATCCGGGAGGAACAAAGATGTACAAGGACCTCAGACAAAACTATTGGTGACATGGGATGAAGCGGGAGATAGCCAAGAGTGTATCCAAATGTCTTGTTTGCCAACAAGTAAAAGCCGAACACCACAAGACGGCAGGTCTATTACAGCCATTACCAATACCGGAATGGAAATGGCAAAACATTTCTATGGATTTTGTAACCGCACTCCCCGCAGCTCTAAGGGAAACGATACTGTATGGGTGATTGTGGACCGACTCACCAAGTCGGCGCATTTCATCCCTTTTCGAGTGGGTCAATCAACCGAAAGCCTTGCAAAAAAGTATATGGAGGAGATTGTCAGATTGCACGGCGTACCGATTTGCATCGTGTCCGACCGAGATACACGTTTCAGATCTCAGTTTTGGCAAAGCCTACAAGAGAGTCTGGGCACGAATCTGAGTTTCAGTACTGCCTACCATCCTCAGACCGATAGCTAATCAGAAAGAGTTATTCAAATTCTCGAAGACATGCTCCGGGCCTGTATGTTGGATTTTAAAGGATCTTGGGAAGATCACCTGCACTTGGTAGAGTTTGCTTACAACAATAGCTACCAGTCTAGTATCGGCATGGCGCCTTTCGCCGCTTTGTATGGACGAAAGTGTAGGTCACCGTTAAGTTGGGACGATGTTGTGGATCGAGAACTTCTAGGCCCCGAGATGATTGTCGAGACAGTGGAGGTGATAAGAACCATCAGAGAACAATTACGCATAGCACAAGATCGGCATAAGCATTGGGCAGATACGAAGAGAAGGCCACTAGAGTTCCAACCAGGAGAACACGTGTTTCTGAAGATTTCTCTTAACCGGGGAGTGATACGTTTCGGGAAACGCGGGAAACTCAGCCCACGGTTCATAGGTCCCTTCGATATTCTCGAACGAGTTGGAGAGGTTGCGTATCGTCTAGTCTTGCCCCCTTCTCTGGAAGGCGTACACAACGTTTTTCATATCTCTCAATTGAGGAAATATGTCAGCGACCCCGGTCACGTTTTGGATCATTCTGAAATCACCGTGGGGACTGACCTAACCTATGAACAGCAGCCGGTGGAGATCCTAGATCGGAAGGAAAAGATTTCGAGAGACAAGACGATCAGATTGGCTAAAGTTATGTGGAGGAAGGAACTACTAGGCAAGATATACGCGGAAGCGAGAAGACGGGACAAGAAAGTGAGACCCAAACTTTTTAACCACGATAATCCCTTCTTATTGATTTTTCTTTCCTTGATCTACCTTCTGAAATTTCGAGGACGAAATTATTTTAAGGAGGGTAGATTGTAACGACAGTGATTTCTAATACCTAATAAAATATAATCTATTTAAATTTCTAGTATCAAATAATTATTTACGTGTTTCGTTGATAGAAAAATAAATTTTAAAGTAATGTTAATAATTTTCAAAGCATTGAATAGGATTAAAGGAATTTTATAAAATCTATTTATTGTTTTCCTAGACTTAAAATGTTTTAATAAAAAATTTTAATACCTTAAAATAATTTGCATATTTGTATTATCAATTAAAATAATTAATTCATAATTAAAAATAATTTAAAGGATAAACTAGATTTTAAATAATTATAATAACTAGCTAACAACATAGAAATGGATATATTATTTGTTTTTAGCCCAAAATTATTTTTATACTAAAGATAACAATAAAATATATTTTCTGAAATTTTTCCATAATTTTCCCGTATTTTTAACTATTTTTAACAATTATTTTAAAACCAAATTCGATTCTTAATATATAAATCCGTTTAGTTTTTATATAAAAAAATAATAATAATTAAAAAAATTAAATTCCCCTTGATCCTGGACTGTTGGATCATAAGATCCAACGGCTCAGAACCCACCGACGTGCCCACGTGGTGGGGACCACGCGAAAACGCGTGATTCCCCCACGCGTGACGCATGGGCCTGGCAGCGACGGCGCGATCTCGGCCGTTGGATCTTGATCCAACGGCTGAGGTGAAGAGGCGGCGGCGGCTAATGATTCTGAATGACTGGGGGCACGGATTTTGATGGGATTTTAACGGATTTCTTAGATTTTATGGTTGGTGATAAAACGCTATAAATAGGCACTTCAAACCTAAATTTCTCAGACCTCCGAACTCCAAAAATTCTTTAAAAAATGTCGGTGCCTTAGTATCGACGACGCCGACGCTACGGCTCCACCCAATCACCGAGGAAAAATCGGGACGCGGAGCTTTTGAGGAGTTTTGCACAAGCCTACGTCTTCAATCGTCTACGCCTAACTCTAATCAAAGGTAGGATTCGCCTCTCTCCCCTCATTATGTTGCCTTCTTCTTTTCTCAATAATCTAGTGTTGGAGATAGTGCCCTCAGAGTCAATTATTAGGTCACAGGTACGTGATTGTAATGATTGAGGGAGGACCTATCCCGGTAGGACAGTCTTACTCGAGATGATAGTGTGCTATCTGGTTTACCTTTATCATCGTGTACTGCTTTAGGTGACATGACACGTCGCTATTACACGTTGATAGAGCCCCTAGGATTCTTGCTTGACCACCAGCAGTATGAGGGCGATCATATAAGTGGGAGCTGGGGGTCTACATGCATATCCTTAAAAGGTCCCTAGTCGTGGGAGTTTCGAGACCGGGCATCGATACTCCATTAGTAGACTAGTGTATACAGTCGAGACCCCGACGAGGGGCGGTGGCCGGTCTCACAAGCCACTGGTGTCAGTTGGATCACCTAAGATGTATACAGGTGCTCATTGGGTTATGAGTACACCGGACAGGACTCGCCGGGAACATGCTAGTTGGTCATATACCAGACGTCAGATGGCAGTTCCCTGGTGACATGTGTGCAGGTTAGTTCATCGACCTGGGAATCGTCATTTGTCTCGTGTGAGTTCCCACTGTACTTTGATTACTACCCTACCACGGCTCAAAGGAGTCGTGCAAACAGGTTTTAGTTGGGTACAGTCCCGAGCCACATGGAGGCAGTGAGCGTATCTTCAGGGGTTCGTCTCTCCCGGTATTAGGGGTGAGGTCGTGCTGTGTCTAGGAGAGCCATTACACAAAGTCCTTGGCCAAGGCAAGGAGATTTACTGGTAGGTATTCCAGTAGTATCTCAGGGTGTTCTGGGCTACACTCCGACACGACTTGTACCGCTTTTGGGGGTCTGACTTTTACCAACCCCCTAGGCCCGCCATGCGATACTCATAGACGAACGGACCGGACTGCACGGATATTGTCACTGACAGGCTCAGTTGGGTGACGGGGTGAGCTTCCTCATCGACGTCCCTTTTGGTCAATAGCTGGTGGCCCGTCACGTATTGGCTTATACCTCTGACGGGCTAGTGGTTAAATCCACAGCCATAGTATTGACGAGTCTTTAGAGTCCACCACACTTTCAGTTACTCAAGTTTCGGGCGAAACGCTGTAGAGGCCGTATGGAGATATGGCAGGGTCCGATCAGATACGTGCGGTATTGCACGGATCAGGATCGGACGGTTTGTACTAGTAGCCGTATAGGTATATGGCAGGGTTCGATCAGATACGTGCGGTATTGCACGGATCAGGATCGAACGGATATTACTAGCCGGCTTTGGTTTAAGCCGGTCCTAGTTTAGTACAGTGTAGATTTTGTCTCATTGGATTTGTATCCGGACGGAATACAGATGCGGGTGTGTATGCACAGTATCGGGGTTTTCCTGTAATTTATTACGGGACCAGTTTTCTGGAGTTGCCAGTTTGCATTCCGTTCCGGCCGGTTTTCGTTTGTTCTTTCCCGGCCGGACTTTTCCGATGGAGGGGGTAATTTGCAGTTTTGCAAATTACTTTTGTGGAGGGGTTTTATTGCATATATATTGATTATGATGGCTTTCTTTTCTTTGCACCATGCTTGCTTTGACTTGTGATTTGAGTGGGTATGGATTCAATAGTGTGCAAGCATGGTTGATGTTGATGTTGTGGTCACCTCTTGACTTCTCCTACCCTCACCTCCCTTCATCACATGTATTTTTGTTCCCTCCACCATTTTCCAACCTCATATGGCCGGCCACCTCTTTTTGAGAGAGGGGGAGTGCTTCATTTGTGAGGAGAATTATTGTTCATATCATTTTGTATGCAAAAGAATTTGGTAGCTTCATTTCCCTCAAAAGTTCTATCTTCATTCCTCCATCCAAAGGCAACAAACCCCAAAGAGACAAGTAGCCTCTACACTACACTTCCTACAGCATATCTTGGGCACGTCGAGTAGCCGGCTTCGTGCCCGAGTTGCCTCGGCATTGAGGTGGGAGCCCGTAAACGAAGAAGGCGATGTGGTGCCCTTTCCGACGAGGAGGAGACGGACGGAGATCCCGCGAGGAGATCGGAGTGGAGATGAAGACCGGAGGACTCGGATCAGTCGGTACAACATTTCTACACTCTTTACTGTTTGTTAGTTTAGCAATAATGGTAGATCCGGGTTAAAGTATACGATAGCGCCAAGTTAAAAAGTTTTATTCCGCAATTGGCGTCTGTAGACTGCCGGGGCGCTAACGTAGACTTACAGTGGTATCAGAGCCTCACCATTTTGCTATGCTAACTTGTGCTAACGCGTTTAAAACTTCGATCCGACCGGAAATCGAAAACTGCAAAAATCCAAGCCGACAGTTTCTGTTGTTTTTAAACGGTCTCAAAAATTATTTCTGGATGTCTTAAAAATCAGAGCAGGAACTTTTAAGAGTCACGACAAAATTTGGGGTCGTGATCCCTCCAAGTTGCCGCGGAAGAGCGGCCAAAACCATGGTTTTGCCGCGCAACCGCGGCCACGTGGGGAGCACGTGCTCCCAAATTTTGTCAGTTGGTTCTTGGTTGGATTTTGGGGTTTTTGAAATATATCGTTTTTGCCCAGATTTTGTTACTGTTCACCAGTAAGTCGTGGGGCCCACTTCTTGATATTTTGTCGATCGAAATTTAAACACGCTAGTTTTCACAGTATTTACATTATATCTGCGACCGTGAATGTCACTCGATCGGTAAATCCGGTCTAACTGCTATAGCCCGGTTAGACGGATTTGCGAACGTGATTTTCACGTTGATGTTCTATGTATTTGCTGTGATGTTGCGGATCGGTCGTGGGGGATAGCCTGGATGCAATGCTAGTACAGTGTTGTTGTATTATGTACATTTGATATTGCGGGGCGAGCGTCCGATATGTGGACTGCCGTCACTGCCTGTTTGTATTATTATTTTGGGGCACGACCTGGTTGCGGTCGATGTACCCGTTGTATGTATATTTTACTTTCTGTACTAGGATGCCCCACGGAGGGGTGCACGGATAGCCGGGTTCTGGAGGGCAACAAGCCCGCATCTCATGGCATTGAGACGGAGGGGGCTTCACTCTAGGATTGGCGGGCTATTCGCCGCACTCGTAGGGGGTACAGGTTGACCCAGGAGGGGTGCCCAAGTTACCGGATTCCGTGAAGTGCTGGGTGGTCCATTCACGGTGCTGAAGGGGGCTGCCTCGCTTCAGGTTTTGGCGGGTGACTTGCCGCGCCCGTAGGGGTCTAGGATTTCATTGCACAGGCTATCCACACGACCAGGGGAACGTCGGGTTTCAGCGGCTCTGTGAAACCCGGGGATCCCAGATATCTGTATTGTTTCTGTGATGCTGTTCATTCTCTGTGATGTTGCATTTTATTCACGCCTTGAGCGAAATATAATATATTGGTATATATATTAGTAGATGTTGTATATGTTTTGCATCCGCGCTAGTCCAGTCCCCGCTCTGTCGTTAGTTAGCTAACCTAACGGGTAATGACGGGACCCAGTGGCGAATGCGGATGGCATATACGTACATCAGTATATTTTCGTTCTTTTTGGTGTGATCAATTGATGGGACTGCATTGATTCGGATCAATGCAAGTTAAAAACAAACCTAATCTGATGTTGTTGGAACACTTTTCAAAAAGCTGTTATTGCAAGGACGTTCACTTTTGTTTTGCATCGCGGTATTCATTTAGAATATCCTGCTCCTCAGTCGACGAGGCAAGGGCCGAGATCCCTTCACCGGGAGTGACCCCTTGGACAGAAGTTTGCGTCAGGGCATTAACTTCACTATAGCCGATTACTTTTGCTTTGCACCGTGGTATTCATTTGGAATATCCTGCACCTCATTCTACGGGGAAAGAGCCGAGATCCCTTCACCGGGAGTGACCTCTTTAGTAAAGGTTTTCGTCACTATATTTTCTAAAAAGCTATCCGTTCCTTCAACGATATCAAGTTCTTTACGTTAAAGGTTTTCGCCAGAAACCATTCGTAGCCCTCCGTCGTTTCATATGGGTGGTCAATAGTATTCAAGCTGTGTATGTTGGCCAAAGTCAAGGCACAGTGATTGGTAGCTATTGGGGTATTCATATGCAGCATAGATAGATGCGTTGGTTTGGGACAGTCGTGCTGCCATTTTGGCCAAAGTCAAGGGTATGTACGGGTGGATTCAAATTAACCTGGAGAATGACGGGTAGAACTTGACATGTGACTTATGATATGTTGGCCAAAGTCAAGGTCATAAGAGCATGGGGCAGAAATCACATCGGGAGTTTCAAAAGTACTGAAACTTGCCAGATATGCGCATACCTTCTGGAGTGTGATACCGTGAGCGGATTCCGTCACGTTATCATGCGATGATAGTTGGATCCCGATTCCCACTGATGAGTTAGTTTACTCCTCGGGTGACCCCGACTAATTCTTCTTTCAGGTTTGGAGGAGAATTTGAGGTACAGTGGGAGGTTTCCTGATTAGATAAATTGGTAACCATTCTGATCTAGGTTAGAGTGCACGCTGAGTGTTTCTTTTCTCTCTCTCTTTGGCAGCGACCATTGACCCGACCCTAAGACTTTGACTCAGTGACCAAATTGACCGAACCTTCTTAACACTGGCTTTTGGATTGTCAGAGTTGCAGACCTCATTGCCACTCCTACTTTTACCCTTTTCTCCAGGACACCCCGTATTACTGCGAACGTCCACTTCCATTGGACAAAACCATCGTATGGTTAGATACGAACTCGAAGTAATTCGAGGATGGTTTCTGGTTCTGGAGAAAACGGATAGGATTATTCAGTTGTCTTTTCCTTTTACCCTCTCTCAGGTTACGAGTACTCCTTGGTTTAGGGGTAGTACACCTATTACGCAAATTGGATTGTCTTCTTCCAAACCTTAGGCTGGTGCCGACCGGTAGGGAATGAAGAAAACCAATTAGCATAACGATGGTGTGCAGAAGGTATTAAGTTCAGACAAAGCAAGGGATTAGTAAGAGGGCAAAGTAAATTGCAACAGCTATTCACGACCAAACCAAATATTTCGTTACCACTCCCACATCACCTTTGTATTTCTCCAGGACACTCCGTATCACTACGAAGATCCACAGTTTATTTGGATACTCCATCGTATGGTTATATACGAACTCGAATGGAACTTGTTCCAGTTCGGAGATGGATTCTGGTTCAGGAGAAATAGGAATAAGGTTTATTCGGTTGTCTTTTATCTTCACCCTCTCTCATTGCGAGTGTTCCTAGGATTGGGACAGTACACCCATTATGCTTATTGGATAGTCTTCTTCCAAACCATAGGCTGGTGCCGAACGGTAGGGAAGGAAGAAAACCATTTGGCCTAAAAGGGTGTGCAGAAGGTAAAGACTAAAGACATATGAAGGGATTTGGAGAGGTGGCAAAGAACTATACGGTTACAGTCGTGAATCTGGAAGAGGCATTACTAGGAATACCAGGATACTCCATCGGAACATTTCAATGTTTCAGTTTCACTGTGTAATGTTAAAGGAAAACTGATTTCCCGATTAGATACTTACTCCAGGGTATGTATTTACCAGGTACGATTCTCACATCTGTATGGTTTTACAGATGATGAGTGGGAGTAAGTTATTGGGAATTGGGTGATTATCCTCATTATATCGGGATTCGTTGTAATCGGTGATATTTGAGGAATTCACCTGGGCTGTTTGCCGGTCGGCAAATATTTGGTTTTGAATATCCGCTGTTATGCACCAATTTCAAATTGATATATCTGTACGTCTATTTTCATAGAGTGAGATATACCTTTCTGAAATTATGTCTACGACATTTACCTATATCAGCGGATGGTTAGGTAAGGAGCATTAAACAGCGGTGTAATTCTTCTTAACCATAAGTACAGTTTTCAACCTACGACACACAGTGAATGAGTTATCAGACTCAAGGGACTTATACAGAGTATTGTATGTTGTCCAGGGTCCATCAGGACAGAGGGGTTGGTCCTCGTACTATATTCGGTTTACTTATGACTTCTCTAGTTTTTAGACAGGTGTTTCGTGGAAACACAGGGTCTAAGTTTTGAGGAGTTATAGGTAATTTGAATAGAGTAGAGAACCAGGTATAGCAAGTATCGGGATTCTTCAAAGAGATCGAAGATGTAGATACTTGTGTATGGTATTCAGTTGATAGTAATGATAAAGAGAAATTGCTTCTCTTTCAGATTACTCATAATTGGAAGCATTCCTAAGTTGAGTAACGCTGATCGGCCTCTCTCCATTTAGTTGACATGCACTGGAGACAGCTGCATGATTTGAATCTGGTTCAATTAAATCAGTGCCTCTGTTTTCTATATTGGATATAGAACAGTTCATATCTTAACATTGTTAAGGTACGGGGAGTTGTTCGGTTTATGCTTAAAACCAGACACTGGACAACTCAAGGCACGTTTCTGTAATGGCTGTTTGTGGGTTGACCCAGGCTATGACGCGGGTTGACTTTCTACCATCTGGATGAACAATAGCGATATTGTTCTAGACTCGCCACAGTTTTATTAAAAATGGATTTTTTTTTAGAAAACAGTAGTGGGAGTATGGTAGAACTGGAAGTGATTCCAAAACCACAAACGATTACTAAAGATTTGATAAGGAACCTAAAGATTCAATCTGGATTGACATTCCATTGGCCACTCCGCAGATAAGGTGGGTAACTTCAGGCACCAGAGAGGTACTACGGTAGCCTCAAGGACGGTGACAGGGAAGTTCTTGTTTACCCACAATTGCCATTGCTGTTGTTCCAGGTTACGAGACCCGGCGGGAGGATGAGTATAACGTCGTTCTAAACTAGTTTTAGAAGTGTACGTCTATAGGACTCTGCCAGAGGGTTGTCGTAGTCAGTGGGAGCAGCGGAAGCATTGGTGGACAGGCAGCTTATGTCTATTTATAGACTAAAGTAGATGTAGCGGAGATAGATCATCTATTTCTGACGTGACAGTCATGGGTTTGACTTCATCAGAATAAGGGATGGATCTGTTGAGAAGGTAGTAGGGTGTGATGTCCTGGTATCTGGATGACATACACAGAATAGGAAAAGAAACTCCTATACTACAATCGGTTATACTTTGGTCGTCACACAGTTGTTTCTCCACAAAGGAAATGGATTTTATATCAGACGTACTGGTTACTAGATCTATTGTTTTAGATCTAGATTTGGGTGGTTTCCCAATCAGGGTACTTGACAGCATTCTAAGAGTATTTAGGATGGACGACTCCTGGCACGGTAGTGTACCTGCAGGTAATGGAGTCACCCTCTCCAAAGGTGTCTTACAGACTAAAGGGGAGAGGGACGTGCATGATTGGCAGATCACTTGCTTAGGCAATTGAGTCAATCATGAGATGTCAAGTACCACACCAGATGTTGTTCTTGCACTAGATGCAATAAGTTGACATTAATCCAATCCTGGAGAAACAGTCGGAAGCAGTTTTAGAACATAAGTGCATGTTCTAGAGATATGATAACGACAGCCTCATTCAGGAGACAGTTATCATTCCAGGCTTCCAAGGTGACATGGACGACAAGGAGGTTGTCAGAGTTATAGTTTTCCCTCTGACGAGGGGCAGTATTTTGGACAGGTGATCCAAGGCAATACTGAGGGAGGCATGGCGTGCAGGATACTGATTTAGTTCAGTTGACGATACAGTCTAAGAAGTTTGGATTTGGAGTTCATTTATGAGCTATGTCCCATCAGACATCCAGACATATTCTAAGACAGGTATTGCTCATTTCGGGAGATGGGTTTCTCCGCGAACATGAGATATAGAGAGACATGGAAAGAAACAACAAAGCGGATCCACTCACTGAGGCTATTCCTCGAACGCAATAGTTTCGCAAACGAGCTTTGTGAGACTGACTAGTAGAGGAGTTGGGTGTTCGGTATCACACGGGCTGTGAGTATGCGACATCGCAATAATTAGCCTTGAGTGCAAGTGGGAGATTGTTGGAGATAGTGCCCTCAGAGTCAATTATTAGGTCACAGGTACGTGATTGTAATGATTGAGGGAGGACCTATCCCGGTAGGACAGTCTTACTCGAGATGATAGTGTGCTATCTGGTTTACCTTTATCATCGTGTACTGCTTTAGATGACATGACACGTCGCTATTACACGTTGATAGAGCCCCTAGGATTCTTGCTTGACCACCAGCAGTATGAGGGCGATCATATAAGTGGGAGCTGGGGGTCTACATGCATATCCTTAAAAGGTCCCTAGTCGTGGGAGTTTCGAGACCGGGCATCGATACTCCATTAGTAGACTAGTGTATACAGTCGAGACCCCGACGAGGGGCGGTGGCCGGTCTCACAAGCCACTGGTGTCAGTTGGATCACCTAAGATGTATACAGGTGCTCATTGGGTTATGAGTACACCGGACAGGACTCGCCGGGAACATGCTAGTTGGTCATATACCAGACGTCAGATGGCAGTTCCCTGGTGACATGTGTGCAGGTTAGTTCATCGACCTGGGAATCGTCATTTGTCTCGTGTGAGTTCCCACTGTACTTTGATTACTACCCTACCACGGCTCAAAGGAGTCGTGCAAACAGGTTTTAGTTGGGTACAGTCCCGAGCCACATGGAGGCAGTGAGCGTATCTTCAGGGGTTCGTCTCTCCCGGTATTAGGGGTGAGGTCGTGCTGTGTCTAGGAGAGCCATTACACAAAGTCCTTGGCCAAGGCAAGGAGATTTACTGGTAGGTATTCCAGTAGTATCTCAGGGTGTTCTGGGCTACACTCCGACACGACTTGTACCGCTTTTGGGGGTCTGACTTTTACCAACCCCCTAGGCCCGCCATGCGATACTCATAGACGAACGGACCGGACTGCACGGATATTGTCACTGACAGGCTCAGTTGGGTGTCGGGGTGAGCTTCCTCATCGACGTCCCTTTTGGTCAATAGCTGGTGGCCCGTCACGTATTGGCTTATACCTCTGACGGGCTAGTGGTTAAATCCACAGCCATAGTATTGACGAGTCTTTAGAGTCCACCACACTTTCAGTTACTCAAGTTTCGGGCGAAACGCTGTAGAGGCCGTATGGAGATATGGCAGGGTCCGATCAGATACGTGCGGTATTGCACGGATCAGGATCGGACGGTTTGTACTAGTAGCCGTATAGGTATATGGCAGGGTTCGATCAGATACGTGCGGTATTGCACGGATCAGGATCGAACGGATATTACTAGCCGGCTTTGGTTTAAGCCGGTCCTAGTTTAGTACAGTGTAGATTTTGTCTCATTGGATTTGTATCCGGACGGAATACAGATGCGGGTGTGTATGCACAGTATCGGGGTTTTCCTGTAATTTATTACGGGACCAGTTTTCTGGAGTTGCCAGTTTGCATTCCGTTCCGGCCGGTTTTCGTTTGTTCTTTCCCGGCCGGACTTTTCCGATGGAGGGGGTAATTTGCAGTTTTGCAAATTACTTTTGTGGAGGGGTTTTATTGCATATATATTGATTATGATGGCTTTCTTTTCTTTGCACCATGCTTGCTTTGACTTGTGATTTGAGTGGGTATGGATTCAATAGTGTGCAAGCATGGTTGATGTTGATGTTGTGGTCACCTCTTGACTTCTCCTACCCTCACCTCCCTTCATCACATGTATTTTTGTTCCCTCCACCATTTTCCAACCTCATATGGCCGGCCACCTCTTTTTGAGAGAGGGGGAGTGCTTCATTTGTGAGGAGAATTATTGTTCATATCATTTTGTATGCAAAAGAATTTGGTAGCTTCATTTCCCTCAAAAGTTCTATCTTCATTCCTCCATCCAAAGGCAACAAACCCCAAAGAGACAAGTAGCCTCTACACTACACTTCCTACAGCATATCTTGGGCACGTCGAGTAGCCGGCTTCGTGCCCGAGTTGCCTCGGCATTGAGGTGGGAGCCCGTAAACGAAGAAGGCGATGTGGTGCCCTTTCCGACGAGGAGGAGACGGACGGAGATCCCGCGAGGAGATCGGAGTGGAGATGAAGACCGGAGGACTCGGATCAGTCGGTACAACATTTCTACACTCTTTACTGTTTGTTAGTTTAGCAATAATGGTAGATCCGGGTTAAAGTATACGATAGCGCCAAGTTAAAAAGTTTTATTCCGCAATTGGCGTCTGTAGACTGCCGGGGCGCTAACGTAGACTTACACCTAGTTTCAACTTCTAATCATCAACCCCCTATTTAAAATGTTGTTATAATATTCGTGCATGCCTATTCTTTGTACCCTCAATGATGATAACGTTAACCCATGTTTTAAAACGGTGTTTAATTTCCTTTGTATACAAAAATATATTACACTCTCTTACTACCTGGAATCTGATATGCTTAATGTTATAACTCATGAATTGTCAATTCACCTCTGACATACCCACACTTACCCATACTATTAAAATGATCTCGAAATAGGTTACTTCCACAAAATACCCTCGTTTAATTAAAATGTTATATTTGTTTAAAATATCCATAAGAGATAAGATATGTGAAATAAATGTTTTAGATACGACATACATATATCTTACTTACACTTTTTCATCAACTACTATAATATTGTTAAACCCCCTTCAACTTTTTTAAAGAAGAAAATACTAAATTTAAATAACGGCTTATGGTTTTTCCAAAACGAACGTATTTTCTAAAACGTTACCCCGAATCTAAAACACTATAATTTCATAAAAATTATTAATTTCATTTAAGTTCCTCGACCTTTATTGAAGGGTCATTTTCCACAAGGATCATAATCCGTATAACGATATCTTTTCAAAAGAAATATCTAGTACCTTATTAAGAGGAAATTTTCAAATAACACCAATCTAGGACAAAGGAAAGGTTGTAGGCATCGGTCGTTTATCTAAACCAGACTTTGTGGTGCCTAGGCTAGACAAGTGGGAAAGGTAATTTTAAAAGGCCCGTCTCACGGTGATTCGTGAGCGGATCCCTCCTTTTCTTACTTGTGCTTACCTGACCACAATTGGCGGTGAAGAGGCGATTTGAGGATCTCACAACTTGTCTTTTGGAACAGTTAGGAGCAGTCTAGTTTTTCAAATAAAAACCTCTTGCAACTTGTCCTTATAAAAATCTCTTGCAAAACATTTTCAAATAAACATCGAAAGGATATTTTTCCGTAAAACATTATGTTTTTCCAAAATGATAAATATCCCAAATCTCATGGTTTTTCTTAGAAGTAATAAAAGATAATTAAACACTATTATTCTTTTTACTAAGCATTCTCTAAGATGACACGAAGTACTTTACGAACTTTAGAAAATAAAACGAGTGGTTGTGGAAGGCCATATTAAACGAGATCAATACTTTTTAAATTTCCAGTTTATGACAACATGACATATACAAAACATGATACGGTTAGGGTTAGAATGCGCGGACATAGATATGGAATACTAAATATGAAGATCCCGATATTCCGGGTGACCAGTCCAATATATGGGAGACTATACAAATATGAAGATCCCGATATTCCGGGTGACCAGTCCAATATATGGGCGACTATACAAATTTGAAGATCCCGATATTCTGGGTGACCAGTCCAATATATGGGCGACTATACCAATATGAAGATCCCGATATTCCGGGTGACCAGTCCAAAATATGGACGACTATACAATGTGGAAATTCCATGCCTAGAGCTATACGCACTAACTCTAATTCGTCCAAACCTTTATACTGAACTACGGGGATGGGTAGTTTGATTAGGCAAGGAGATTCGGAACTCGGATTCCCCCACTACTCGATCATGATCCCGGGAAGTGAAACGGTACATTTCACTTCCCCAGTTGTTGTTCCGTGGCTACAACGGAATAATCGTGAGTATCCGGACCCTTGTTTAACAAACTAAAACGTTTACAATATCTATTGATACTCAACACTAAACTCACATCATATGCTATACCTACTTGTTATCTTGTCTTCCTTTCTTTCTGAAACACGAGTTATTCAGTATGTTGGATGTGGATATTTTACCAGTTTAGACTTGTTGTTTATTATGGAACTGAAGGGTGGTAATACCTGTGCACTTGAGTGATATTCACGCTAGACAAAGCTCCATCGTAGTCATGGGACACCTTTCGGGGATGTTCATGCTACCACATTGTTTGCCATCCCAGGCACGACCACCAGCTCATACTGCTTCCAGCAAGTCATGGGATACCTCAAGGATACGAGTATGTTCACCCGTCAATTCCATCCATACACACCTTATTTAACCTGATCTAACTCTTAGACTGAATATCCGTTTGACTTGACTTGAACCTTTACCAAACATATACCTCACACAACCTACTCATATTCATATATCTAATTTGTATATAACCTCATACCTTTATACACATGTACATCATATTCATTATATACACCTGTTCGTTTCTATACCTTTACTTTCTTATGAGGTAATCCCACCCGAGTATAACTCGCTGATGGACCTTCCTTTTCTTCCTCTATCTTTGGAATGTCCGTCAGATAAGATTGAGTATTATGGCGAGGATCAAGGTGTGAAGCCAACTTATGAAGATTATGCAGACTGGATGATGGAAGATTAGCTAGATTTAATTTTTGTTGTTGCCCACATGTTTAGGGCTTTTGTTTCTCTTCGATGTAATTAAACTACTTAGTTTATTTTACTCTTTCTTTTGGGATGTAATAAAGTTTGGTTAATGGAAATAAATGCCTCTCGCTTTTATTATTTTTGTTTTGGTACACATCCTACATGTTAAATATTCATACGCTTAACGTAACTGTATTGAATAGACCACCTTCAATACAGTTAGATTGCGGACCGTGCCACGTCATCCTTCTCCTTCTTTTGGGAAGCGAGGCGTGACAATCGGATTGCCCGATCTCGTGCACTCTTTAACTTCATGACCAGCGCATAAAAGATCGCCGCAAGAAACCTTGTTCAGAATTTCCATGGCCTGTGCCCATGTATATGAATAAAAAAAACAGTATGATCCTGACCACATATGCCGCTGCAAAGTGGCCACCAGTCATCGCTGTCTTGAGATGCTCCATACCCAAAGTCATCCTTCCTAATTGTATATCTCTTCCTATAGGTTTAAAGAAAAACCCAACATCGATGAATTAGACAATTTATATATATATATATATATATATATATATATGAAGATATGTATTAAATCAAATTATTTACCAGCCCAAAAATAAAGTTGGCATCAAGATTGCCGCTATTTGCACAGTTTCGAAGCAAAATTAGACATGCACCTTTTTCTCACTAATACATCCTCAAGTACTTCTTAATCACCGAGATTGAACGCCCAACCATCTTATCTTTGGAGGCACGGTAAAAACTCTTACATCTAAAATGCATACAAAACGATATTAGATAATTTATATGTTGGTTCTGAAATTATAAAAAGTAATAAATGCTTACGTTACACGTAGGTTTTTAATATCATCGAGAGGAGCCGAGGACTTGGAGGCGACTTGCATGGCTATTTCGATGAGCATATCTTGTGGGAGAGAGGTCACGGTCGACGTCTTACTTTTTTATGGCATTTCTTCATTACCAACGGACTAAGCTTAAGGTTCATCATGGACAACTTAAGTACTTGAAATAGTCAGGGATAAGTATTTGTTAGAAAATGCATGATCATGGTTTATATATATATATATATATATATATATATATATAAGTCACCAAGTCAGTTTGAAATTTAAAATTAGCAAGTAGCGAATGCAATTATGGTGAATTGGAAATGTATAGCTATAACGTTTTAGAAAACGTTATACGAATTTTTTTCCGTTTTAACCCGATTGTGATCAAACGTCCGTATAAAATTGCCGGCATCTAGTTTAGCTAAAATAAAGCTAGTGCGCGAGTTTTGGGGTATATGGGAAGTTTTGGTTCAAATAGAATTTTTTCCTATTTAAATATTATTTTAATGTGGTATTTACATATTGGGTTTGGGTAATTACTCCTAAATTGTATCATTGCTAATTAATCAAGCTTGAGTAAAACAAAAACCCTCCATATAATATCTAGATCTTTTGTGCAAAGGATTAAAGTTTTTAAAGAAAAGAAAATGAATGGAAAAGGTGGCATGTTGCATTAATTGCACATTTATGGAAGAATTAGCTAGAAAACTCCACACAATTCTTCACAAATCCCCCCACTTCCTCACTTGGCCGAGCCTCCACCTCCTTCTGCCCTTGGTTTTCTTTCACCATTTGCAACAAGTCCAAGCTCAATAAATCCTCAAAATTCCCTAAATAATCTCACCAAAACACTTCAAGTCTTGCTTTTGCCTCTATGATCACTTGGAACTTGGAAAACTAGGATCTTATGAGCAAGTGTTGATAGGTTTAATCCCTAAACTGTTAAATAGGAGTTTTTATGATGTATAGTTCGTGGGTTGTTGTGTAGAACACTTTAAGTATCGCTTAGTGCAATATTGTATTTTTAGTGTCTTTTTAGAGCCTCTGTGATCTGCTGTGACCTGGGATTTTCGCTGATTGACCAAACAAGATATTAGTGTTGTACTAATGACCCTAGTATTCCACCTGAAACACGAGACCCACCCCACTGGTTTTGGCCGGCGACCCGACCACGAATTCCGGCGACCTCGGTTTTGGAGGGGGGTGTTGGGGTTGGGTTTTGTTTGGTAGTTGTCTGCTGTGGTTTAGGGGTGTTTGGTACTGTTTATTTTTTTAGTATTTACAGTATGCAAAATCTGGGATTGTTTTCGTATAATCTAGTGTTTTGAGTCCGCGTGTTACGTTATCCGACACGGATCATGATCTTGTGCAGCTGCTGCACTTGGGTTGGTTTCGTAGTGTCGCCACGCACGTTAGCCACTAGACGGGCACTTGTGAGATAGTTTGGAGTTGGTGCGTCGTTTAAAACGTAGTTTTATGTTATATTGGTCGATTTCTGAAATTTTGCACTGTCTGTGTGTTTGTGAAATTATAGCATCGCAAGCGGGGACTTCGGACACTGCGAACAAAAGGAAGCAGGTGGTCGGATTTTCATAGCTCGAGACCATCGGTGAGTAGATTTAACATCTACGGGGAAATCACCCATATGGCGTTATGCGTTGGGGCTGATATGATATGATAGCTGCATGTTATTACATATGAACGTCATTGCATAGTATTATCTATTGTACTTTGACTTGTACCTTTAGATATAACACATTACTGACGGTTCATGTTGCACGAGCACTAATTTGTATGCTACACCCACACCATCAGTAATTGCCATGACACGCAAAAGCCACCTACATACGTGATATTGTGGAGATGAAATACTGCAGACACATACATACGTGATATTGCATTGGACATGGATAGTTGAGATAGCGACCCTTATTCCATTTCGCGTATACCTTGCTATAGCTACTTGTACATCATGCATACATGTTGACATGTACACCCACATACTCGATTACAACTACATGTACATCATGCACACCTACTGACATGTACACCCACATATTTTGCTATAGTTGCATATACCCTAAGTGGTATTGTTTTGATATGTGATTTTGAGACGTTGACTATTATGCTTATGAAATGCATCATGCATATTTGCTTACATATAGATACTTAAACCTTACTACAATTACATGTACACCTCATATGATGCTGCACTTGTTTTCGGAGGATTTTGGAACTGCATGATATATTTTAAAGCTGGATTCATTTAAAAGAGCGGCTTTCCCTTGATATGCTCATATTGTTGTTTTATGTTGCATATATCAGTTTTCATGGATTTATGCATTGAGATATGGATTTCATATGATTTATGGATTTGAGAACCGTGGGGGTATTTCAAGAAAACTATGTATTGTTTGAAAACCCGGTTTCTCTTGATATGATATTTCAGTGCGTCCACCATGTGATTTCTCGGTTCTGAGATTTGGCTTGTGATACCCGATTCGAGGAGCGGAAGGCACCGTCTGCGGGTACATGGTGGACCCGGTATGGTACCCCGGGACGAGTGGTGATTTCGTGGTGTAGACGATAAGCCTGACAGAGGGACCACTACCTACCGGTGATTTTATTTGGACTCGGCGGTTATCGTGGGGATACCGACCAGAGTGATGTACGACATATCGTCAGGGCCAGTCGTGGTGATAACGCCTGAGTTATGAGGATTTACGTGTCGATGTTAGACACGGGTTTCATGATATTTCGAATGTCGGTGTTTGACACTCAGGTTTCCATGATTTTTACGTATCGTCGGTGGACATACGTGGTTGAGATATATATATATATATATATATATATATATATACACATATATATATATATATATATACATACATACATACATACATACATACATACAGGTATGTGTTTTCATGATGTTTTGGGTGTCGATGTTGGACACTCAGGTTCCATGAGACTTACAGGATATGAGGGCCGATCTGAGGATGCGGTGCCTGATGATTTGGGATTTGATGTGTCAGTAAGGGACACTGGTGTTTTCCATGCTGATGATTTTTGCATGAGGTTTATTATATCATCCCACACTCAGGATTATTTTGCTATGCATTGCTTCATGTAGTTGTAGTACCCTGATGATGTACCTTTACATGATTGCTGCATATTCATATTGTCATACTTATGCTATCGGATTACATATGATAGATTAATCGCTATTCGTGCATACTTGCGATTACAGTATGATGTTAATTACTATTTACGAGTTGGAAACTCACCCCCTTTGTGCCACAGTGTTTTGCAGGACTTACCCTCTGAGTAGTCGCGGCAGGGCGTCTTATCACCTCTGCTTTTGCGGATACCGCTACGGTTGGCTGTGAGGCCTTTGTTCTTAGGTGGGTTTACGATTATCTGTTTGTACATTGTATATCTTTGTGTTGGATCTAGTATTCTCCATCTACCACTTCTTGTATTTGACTTAGAGAAGAGTTGTGAGGATCCGGTGTTGTATTATTATTTTGGTGACTTTGGGTGCCGTGCTTGTGGGAGCCGTGCTCGTGGGAGCCGGTTTTGTTGAAAAGTTTTACTTCTTTATGCAGTTTTCTTTTATATTTTTTCGCTTCGGCGTCGTATATATGTTTGTGGTGGTTGTCTCCGCCGATGGGCGTGATTTGTTCCCGTTTGGGATGCTTTATATATTATTTATGTTGTACCCATTTTCGGGGCTAGTTTTTACAAAGGGGGTGCTGCCGAAATTTTCAAGAAAGAAAACTAAAGTTAAAGATTTTTACTTAAGATTTTCCGAATGTTTTAAATTATGTTTTTCTCCATTTATCCCTTTTGGGGTGGTTTAGATTTCTGGGTTTCGGCTTACTTAAATTACGTACTCCTGTAGACGTTACGTGGTTTAAGGGCCGGTCATATGCCTACTTTTGGGTCGTGACTATAGCTGCATGTGGTCTCATCATATATTTTTCTTCATTTTGATGTCATATCATATATAAATATGCATGAAGAAAAAACACATGATTGGATGGATGAAATATATGCATTTATAGCTCATATCATAATTGCACTATGCATGTGAAAAATTCTCAATAAAACATATTCTGATAAAATATAATTTGACTGGTTTGATAGCATCGTAAGTTGAGTAAATTAAATAAAAATATTTGGAAAAGACATTATTTTATGTTGTCCGGTGACAGAAAAGAAAACAAAAAGTGCTTTAGCCGCGAAAAAAGGGAATGCAATTAGAGCGAACTGGAAATGCTGGCTTCATGTGTCCCGTCATGCATTTTTCTTCATTTTGATGTCGTGTCATATATATATAGGGATGCAAAAAACGCATGATTGTACGGATGAAGTATATGTATTTATAGATCATATCATAATTGCACTATACATGCGAAAGATTCTCAATAAAATATATTCTGGTAAATGTATAATTTGATTGATTTGATAGTATCGTAACTTGAGTAAATCAAATAAAAATATTTGGAAAAGATAATACTTGATGTTGTCTAATAGTAGAGAAGACAATCAAAGGCGTTTCAACCGCAAAAATAAGGAATGCAATTATGGTGAATTAGAAATGCTGGATTTATCTATCCCATCATTCATTTTTCTTCATATATTTATATATGATATTGTACAAACAATCATCTGTCCAATCAGCGTTATACTTTCTATTCAGTATATAACTTAATATTTAGAATAAATGAATATATATTGTTTGGCTTATTGATTTTTATTTTCTTTTAGACTTATTATTTTTAATTTCTTATTAACAACAAATATTATATAGCAAGTAAGATATCATAAGTATAATGATTGTAAGGATTTATAAAATATTCATATAACTAAAGTTTACATAATTGTATAAAAATAACCTATAACTGACATGATCAAAAATGAAAGATAAATATCACTTAAACTCTGCGATATTACATCTTGATTTTAGAATTTCATTATACATAGCAAAATACTTTTACATCAAGGATAATCTCCACGCATTAAAGAAGTGACAATTATTGTATGCTCGAACACTTCATAAGACGGAGTGATAAATGTGCAATGATGGTCATTCTTACGAATATCACTTTCACGATATATTCGGACCGGACAGGTTCCTTGATAGAAATAAAATATGCAGAAGACATCAAGATCCGATCGCAAAGAAACATAACTATGATTTTCAGACAACTGATAGCATATCCCACCTAAACTAAATCCAACTGGATGGTGTCCATTGGTTATGAAATCATGAAACATAAACCATAATATACTAAAATTGACAATATCAACTCTCGCTGTCCATTTAGCAGTATATTCTTCTGTAATGCATAATTCCAATTGCATTCTGAGTACATCCTTATGTCTATACTGAAATAAAAAATTTGAAGTTATATATAGTTAAGATTTTTTTTGTTATTAAATTTTTTTCTTTCTAATAGAAATTTTAATAGAATAAAGTTGAGCTTAACATATTTCATGATTTTTATAAAAATAGTATTAGAAAATTATAGAATAATACAGAAATTGTTAATTATACTCTACCGTTATACAATTCTATATATGGAAGAGAACTTACATTTCCGGTTGATGGAGAGGACATTCCAGGAAGACCAATGGTTAGATCCATTCAATGCAATACTAATCGTTTATCTGAATCTATATCATTGTATTAATATTCCATTAAACTAATTTTAGATACTGCTATGTAGTTGAAATCATATATATATATATATATATATATATATATTGTATTGATTTATTATTGTTCTTCGTTTCAGCAAGTATACCTAACTAAGTAAATATTGTTACCTCAAAGAAATAAAATGAGTTTTATAGGCAAATAACAAAAAAAATATCAAAATGGATATTATTTCAAAGAAATTAAATGAACGATATAAACAAATAACACAAAGTACCATACATGAATTTAAATAAAAACATTTAAATAAGCATAATGTTTTTATAATATCAAAATTTAACTCTAAAAGAAAAAACTATGCATCCAAAATCAGTGAGATGTTTTTTTATGAAACTTAAGAGAATTTTAAACTCTTCATTTCAAATTTTAGCATAGAGACATAATCGACTAAGAAGGCATTCGAGTAAAAAATAAAGAAAAACTTTAAATTTTATTCAAGTATAATAAAAATTGACTTACAATAATATCCGTTAAGTTGTTGAACTTTGAAGTGGCAATAACTAAAATTACCTCCCATATATATAGATAGAAGTATAACTATACCACAAAAAGAGTTGGTTGTATTTGTTAATAGGAATCTTTGAAAAAGTAAAGTTATTTTAAAATGACTTTCTAGGTAACTCATAAAATTTACATCAACTTATAATATTATGATACCCAGTTTATGATTTATATGAACTCTCTAACATGTAATACTTTTATCTTATATCTTATAAATCGAAAAATCAAGTATGGATAGTCCCGACAACTTTTTATCCAACACTTATGTGTTTTCTCTATGCATTAGTTGATTTTGCTCTACTTATGATAACCTCTCTATGTTGAGGACGGTTTTCAATAAAATATAAATAGGTGTCAAGAATTAATGCATTCTCCGTTAAAAAGAGAAAAGAAAACCGAAATATGCTCTAGTCTAAACGACTATTTTCGATGTCATATCATGTATAAATAGGCATAAAGAAAAAATGCATGATTAGATGGATGAAGTATATGCATTCAACTCATGTCATTAATACACTCTGTATATAAACGGGTTTCAATAAAAATATATTTTGACAAATGTATGATTTGACTGATTTGATAGTATCGTAATTTGAGTAAATTAAATAAAAATATTTAGAAAAGATAATTCTTGATATTGCCTAGTGATAAAGAAGAGAACCAAACATGTTTCAACCGTGAAAGCAGGGAATGCAATTATGGTGAATTGGAAATGCATAGCTTTATCTGTCCCATCATGCATTTTTCTTCATATTTCTATTTATGATATTATACAAACAATTATCTGTCCAATCATGCATTATCTATCCAATCGTTGTCTCCAACATCGCTTTCACAATTTATTCGAAGTTGGACAGATTTCTCGATAGTAATAAAATATGCAGTATACATCAAAATCTGATTCCAGAAAAGCAAGTATTATTTGTCATAGTAACCAAGTGGTGAATTTTGCAACAAAGTTCTTTTGAATACATGAGGTGATAAGAGAATAAAGAGATAAAAACAATTAATGTATTCTCTGTTAAAAAGAAAAATTAAAGTCGAGTTATGCTTTAGTCTAAATGACTATTTCGATGTCATATCATGTATAAATAGGAATGAAGAAAAAATACATGATTGGACAGATGAAATATATACATTTACAGCTCATATCATTATCGCACTCTATATATAAACAGTTTTCAATAAGGTATATTTTGACAAATGTATGATTTGACTGATTTAATAGCATCGTAATTTGAGTAAATTAAATAAAAAATATTTGGAAAAGACAATCCTTGATATTGTCTAGTGAAAAAGAAGACAACCAAACGTGTTTCAACCGTGAAAACAGGAAATGCAATTATGGTACATTGGAAATACATAGCTCCATCTATCCCATCATACATTTTTCTTCATATTTCTGTATATGATATTATACAAACAATCATCTGATCAATCACGTATCATCATAACTATATCACAGAAAGAGTTGGTTATATTTGTTAATAGGAATCTTTGAAAAAGTAGAGTTATTTTAAAATGACTTTCTAGATAACTTATAAAAGTTACATCAACTTATAATATTACGATACCCACTTTATGATTTATATGAAAACATGTAATACTTTTATCTTATATCCTATAAATCGAAAAATCAAGTATGGATAGTCCCGACAACTTTTTATCCAACACTTATGTGTTTTCTCTATGCATTAGTTGTTTTTGCTCTACTTATGATAACCTCTCTATGTTAAGGACGGTTTTCAATAAAATATAAATAGGCGTCAAGAATTAATGTATTCTCCGTTAAAAAGAGAAAAGAAAACTGAAATATGCTCTAGTCTAAACGACTATTTTCGATGTCATATCATGTATAAATAGGCATAAAGAAAAAATGCATGATTAGACGGATGAAGTATATGCATTCAACTCATATCATTAATACACTCTGTATATAAACGGTTTTCAATAAAATATATTTTGACAAATGTATGATTTGACTGATTTGATAGTATCGTAATTTGAGTAAATTAAATAAAAATATTTAGAAAAGATAATCCTTGATATTGCCTAGTGATAAAGAAGATAACCAAACATGTTTCAACCGTGAAAGCAGGGAATGCAATTATGGTGAATTGGAAATGCATAGCTTTATCTGTCCCATCATGCATTTTTCTTCATATTTCTATTTATGATATTATACAAACAATTATCTGTCCAATCATGCATTATCTATCCAATCGTTGTCTCCAATATCGCTTTCACAATTTATTCGAAGTTGGACAGATTTCTCGATAGTAATAAAATATGCAGTATACATCAAAATCTGATTCCAGAAAAGCAAGTATTATTTGTCATAGTAACCAAGTGGTGAATTTTGCAACAAAGTTCTTTTGAATACATGAGATGATAAGAGAATAAAGAGATAAAAACAATTAATGTATTCTCTGTTAAAAAAAAAAATTAAAGTCGAGTTATGCTTTAGTCTAAATGACTATTTCGATGTCATATCATGTATAAATAGGAATGAAGAAAAAATACATGATTGGACAGATGAAATATATACATTTACAGCTCATATCATTATCTCACTCTACATATAAACAGTTTTCAATAAGATATATTTTGACAAATGTATGATTTGACTGATTTAATAGCATCGTAATTTGAGTAAATTAAATAAAAAATATTTGGAAAAGACAATCCTTGATATTGTCTAGTGAAAAAGAAGACAACCAAACGTGTTTCAACCGTGAAAACAGGAAATGCAATTATGGTACATTGGAAATACATAGCTCCATCTATCCCATCATACATTTTTCTTCGTATTTCTATATATGATATTATACAAACAATCATCTGATCAATCACGCATTATCTATCCAATTGTTGTCCTGAACAGCGCTTTCACAATCTATTCGGAGTTGGACAAATTCCTCAATAACAATAAAATATGCAGTATACATTAAGATCTGATTGCAGAGATGCACAAGTATGACTCTTTCCAGATAGCTGATAACATAACCCATCTAAACTAAACACAACAGAATGGTACCCATTGGTTGTGAAGGTATGAACCTGTAAAATATGTTGAATCTTATAAGTCAATATCTCCTTTGGAAAAATGATAAGCGAGAACGCATTAAGTAAATCTAGCTAGTATAAATCTAAAATTTGTTTAAAGGTGTAAAGTTCGATTAAGAGTTTTCAAGATGATCTTGAAATTTTGGAATCTAAATTTTTTGAGTAAACAAATAAATTGGGCGAGAGGGGGTTCTCATGGAAATAGAATTCTAAATCATATATTTCTATAGATTTGTACTTAATAACTAAAAAGATCCTCTATATGCATAGGCAATGTGTAACACAAACAAATTTAAAATTAATTTGAGGCATGCTAATAATTTGTTTCATTCAGCAATTAAGAATTATTGTTTTCCTAGAAGAAGACATGCACAAAAACCTAGTAAAACACAATTTAAACATGAATCTACAACCGCTTTACCAAAACCTTAAATTTAAATGCAAACGACATTTAGAACTCCACTGTTCTTAGTTAAGAACCATAAAAATTCGTTCATATGCTAATGCCGTACCAAAACTTTAGCCTTTCAACTATACCAAACATTCGATCATCTAACAAAACAATAATCTAAATTAATGCAATCCACATCATCACTTATATATTGAAGATTTTTCTATATTTCAACTAAGACACATTTACATAAGAAAACCCCAATCTAAATTACTGTATATTCTACTTTATAGTTTATATATAGATTGATCTCCTCATAACCCTTACCATCTTCACTCTCATATCCGGTAGCCAAATGCAAGATCACCTCTCACAAATGCAACTTCCCAACCAAAACCAACCACAGAGATGAACAACCCGAGGCTCCACTGGATACTTAGGCGTCCGCAAACGTAATTGGGGACGATATTCAGCAGAAATCCGAAACCCACACACTAAAAAAAGATACTGATTAGGCACATTCGACACGGCTGAGGATGCCGCTATAGCTTACAATCTCTATTCGATATCGTTCAGTGGGCCTGAAAGGGCAAGGACCAATTTTGTTCATTACCCGGGTTTTTTCAATTCCCACGCTTCTTATTCACCGCCTCCTCCACCGTCGCCATCGGAGGAGTTGATCGTGAATGACAGCCTCTCTTCGATATCGTTCAATGGATCTGAAGGGGCGAGAAACAATTTTAATTATATTGGTTTTTTCAATGACCGTGTTTCTTATTCACCGCCTCCTCCACCACCACCGTCGCCAGAGTCAATGGAGATTTATGGAGGTTTAGATGAGAAGAAAGATGTAACGCTTTAGAAATCGTTATGCGAATTTTCCGTTTTTAGGGTAAAATAGTCGGTGTTTTCCGTAAAAACCTAGAAACGATCTTTTATCTGTATGGATTTCACTGCACCTAGTTTAACTAGGAAATTACTAGTGTGCGGTTTTTAGCAAGTCACTTGTAATTTTGGTGCATTTTAATATTTTTTCCTTAATTAAAATATTATTATAATTTGTTAATTGTACACTTAATTAGTGGTAATTACAATTTTATTTGGGTTAATTATTACTAGTGTGAATCTATGCTAATCTAATCACTAGTTTAAGCTAAATCCATCCATGCAAAATATCTAGTTATTTATGTAATTAAAATGAATTTTTAAAGAAAAGAAATGAGGTGGCTTATGATATTTTTTGCTTTAATGAGCATTTATTGTTGTTTTGCACTAGAAAATTCCACACATTTCCACAAATCCGCTCCTCTTCATTTGGCCGAACCCTCCCCCCCCCCCCCAAAATTCTGCCCTCTCTTTTCTTTTGCTTCATTTCATCTCTCCAAAGCTCAAATAAATCTTCAAAAATTATCAAATAATCACACAAACTCATAAATAAATCCATACCCTTCTTTCTTCAACTCTAAACAAACTTAGATCATCATGAAAGACTTCATTTTGGAGGCTTAAATTTGGAGTTAGTTGCTAATTTGTGTTCTTGAGGAGGTATAAATTTCTAACCCTAATCTTTAATTGATGTGTTAAAATCTTTAAGCTAGCCATTTAAATGTTTAATATAGCATTAATTGCATGTTTAGATGATTCATGATAGTTTTGTGAAGATCAAGTTATGGTTTTGTTTAGTGAAATGGTTAAGTGTGAAGTTTAGACAAAAGAAAACTTAACCTAGTTGCAAAATTGTTAAATGATATTTTTTCCTAATTGTCTAATTAGCTTAAGTGCAAACTAAACTTTTACTAAATCCTATTTGTGTGAGATTAAAATTCTAGTAAAGATTTGTGTGGTTTAATCAAGCTATTATGAGATCATTATGATTACTAGTTTGGGTTAAACTTGTAGTTTTGAGCTAAATATTTAAATGTTGCTTACTAGATTTCGGTAAAGTTTAGGCGTGAGTTTCTATTGACATTGCGATGTGATATATATTATCTTCCACACTATATATTGTGTTATGAATGCGCGATCGGTATGATCAGGGTCTAGGCTTGGTGGTTGTGTCGTTTAGCGTTTCTAGCTAGGGTTGTGCCGATGTCGTACGTGTTTGGTGCACTAGGCGCACAGTGTGTTTATCTTGTGGGCGTTATCCTTGCATTTCGTTGTTTTTGTGTCGGCGCAAGATATTTAACCTTATGTGTTGTGTTTGTGAAATTATAGGATCGCAGACGAGGACTTCGGACGCTGCGAAGAAGGGAAGGCAAGTGGTTGGCTTTATTTAGCCAGGATCGTTTGTTAGTAGATTTAACATCTACAGGGGAATCGCCCGCATGGCGTTATGCATCTGGGCTAGATTAAATGATATGATTCTTGATATTAAGTATATGGACATTGATTGTGCATGTGTACCTTTGTTGCATATCTCATTTTCTTATTTGCATATGGATATAGTATTAATGAGACACAACACTATTATTGACGGTTCATGCTATACGAGCACTAATTGTATGCTACACACACTCCGTCGATAATTGCCATGACACGCACAACCCATATACATACGAGATATAGTTGTCACCTATACATATGTGATATTGTATTGGTTAGGGATATTGAGACATTGATTCATATTCCATAGTGCATATGACATATAACATACCTGTATACCTACATGCTTACACATATGCCTTTCCGTGTCTACATGCTAGCTACCCATATACCTATATGGTATTGTACCATTAGAGATAGGTATATACACATACGAGACACAGCTACATGTACATCTTGCATACATACTTACATATACACTTACCTAGCTTGATATAGCTACACATATACCCGGAGGGTATTGTATCATTATTGACATGTATATACACATACCTAGCTTGATAGAGCTACATATACCTGGAGGGTATTACATCATTATTGATAGGTAGATACACATATCTTGCTATACCGACATGGTTACGCCTACCTGGCTATAGCTACATGTTCACCTTTATATGATATTGTATGGATTTGGAGAACTTAGGAACCGCATGATATATTTAGTAACTTGTTGCAATTAAATAGCGGTTTTTTCTTTATATGCTCATATTACTGTTTCATGTTGCATATATTATATTTCATGGATTTCGCATTGATATATGGATGTCATATGATATTTTCTGGATGTTTTACTCCTGCGTATATATATCAGTGGTATGGGATGCTGAGATATATATGTATATATATGGTATATATATCAGTGGTATGGGACGCTGTTATATATGTACACCTACCTAATATATCATCATAATGATATTTGCAAATATACTTATTCATTACTTGATGTTTTCTGGATTTGAGAACCGTGACAGTTTCATTTGAAAAACCCGGTTTCTCTTGATATGATATTTCGATGCGTCCACCATGAGATTTCTCGGTTCTGAGTTTGTATATATACCCGATGCGAGGAGTGGAGTGGGCCGTGTGCGGGTACATGGTGGAGCCCGGTATGGTTCCCTGGGGCAAGAAAGGTATGTCGATGGTTTTAGCCGATGAGCCTGGCAGGCGGGCAAGTACCTACCGGTGATAGTATTTTGACTCGGCGGTTATCGTAGGGATACCGACCGGAGTCATGTACATATGGATACGTGGAATTTCGAGTGTCGAAACTGGGCACTCGGGTTTCCGAGAGACGTGTGATACGTACCTATCAGGGCCAGTCGTGGTGACGGTACTTGATAGAGGAGTATTTATGTGTCGATGCTAGACACTAGTTTTTATGATATTTTCGGGTGTCGATGTTAGACACTCAGGTTTCATGAGACTTGCAGGATTTGTTTTATTCCATATTCTGCATTTATTTGATATGTATTGCTTCATGTATTAGTAGTACCTGATAGAGTACCTTTCATGACTGTTGCATTTACATATTGTCATTTATTGCTATCAGCTTGCATGTGATAAACCATCGCAGTACGTACATACTTGCAATTACCTGCATATGTTATTTACTATTCATGAGTTGGCAACTCACCCCCGTTGTGCCACAGTGTTTTGCAGGTAGTCCCTGAGGGCAGTCGCGGCAGGGCTTTCATCTATCGTATCATCTTTTGCAGCGGATACCGCTACGGCTGACTGTGTGCAGTTTTGCTACAGGTGGGTTTTGCGGTTATCCGATATTGCTCATTGTATATTTGTTGTATTCAGTACTCTCCAGCTACTACTTCATGTATTGACATAGAGACGAGTTGTGAGGACAATATTGTATATTATTTGTGACTTGGAGGTCTTTTATGCAGTTTCACTTTATATCGTCTTTTTCTTTGCTACGGCGTCGTATATCTGCTTGTGGTGGTTGTTTTCCGTCTTTGGGCGTGGATTTGCTCCCGTTGGGGATGCTTTACTTATATCTTTGTATGTACCCATTTTTGGTGCTAGTTTTTATAAAGGAGGTGCTGCCAAAATTTTTAAGAAAGTAAATTTGGACTTTATAGAATTTGTACTTGAAAATTTCAAAAGTTTTTAACAATGTTGTTATCACTTATACTTTTGATGGTTTAGATTGCTGGGTTTTCGGCTTACTTGAATTGCATTATGCCTGTATATGTTACGTAGTTTAAGGGCCGTCATGTGCCAAATTTTCGGTCGTGACAAAAGATGATGAATTTATGACCATTGCGGCTATCTTACAGACTTTTGGACAATCAAAAGATATTTCTTCTTTTTATATATGAAGAACTTAATGATTATTGTTTGACAACTTTGTATTGGAGAACCTACACCACTCAATGATGGAGTGTTCTAGTTGTTGGTGGTGTTGCTGATATCTTATCTATAATATGAATTTTCTTTCCATCTCATTTTACTTTTTTTGGGATATTGCAATCATAAGTTTTTAAGTATATTTTATGCGTGGAACATATTTTCAGATCCATTTATCATAAGTACATGATTTATTTTAAAATGTTAAGATGAATTAGCTTTATTTTAGCGATTACTTAATGGAATCCTAAGTATAAGATAGTTATGCTATTAATGATAATATATTTTGATGAATTGAGGGGTTCAAGCTAATAAACTAAGGTTCTAATTTGAACTATAGAATTTTTTTTCAAAAAGTATATTGATAAATACCGGGAAGTTTCCTTCGCAAACAAAAGAGGATAACGATCGTTTGGAGATAAGGTAACTTTTAAGGCACAAAAACACACGATATCAAAAATATTGTTTAAGTGGAGATACGAAGTTATAAATTAATTTTAATTTGCATACGCTATTAGATATCTGTTATAACTAATTTTTTAATTGAGGGTTTTGCAATATGATATTATGTAATTATATTCTCATATAATACAGGCATTCTGATAAATCTTTATACTCATCTTGCAATTAAAAACTCAGAGTCGCATACAGCTTAGATTTATTTTGTTACAAATTTTTTCAAATGGAAAATTTAATAGAATAAACACAATCTCAAAATATTTCATAGTTTTCATTAAAAAAATGTATTAGAAGGTTTTAGAATAATAAAGGAACTATTAACCATATTTTGTTGTCATACAATTTTATATATTTTTTATTGGAAAAAATGAAATTCCAGAAATACCAATACTTAGATCCATTTACTGTATTTATGTTTTTTTCAGCGTTTGTTATCTTTACTCTACTTGTAATAATTTCTCTCTGCTGATCATTGCTTGTAAAATTCTGTTACTTTTTCTTTCCTTATTTGGATAGACTATTGAAACTTTCTAGGCTTATAATAATGTAACAGTTGTTAGTTGTGTATAACAGCCATTTGGAGATAAGACAACTCTGAAGACACAAAAACACACGACTTCAAAGATATTGTTTAAGTGGAGATATGGAGTTACGAATTAATTCTAGTTTGCATACGCCATTAGATATCTATTATAACTAATTGTTTAATTGAGGGTTTTGTAATATGATATTGTGTAATTATATTCTCTCATAATACAGAGTTTCAAATGCATTCTGATAGATCTTTATGCTCATCCTGAAATTAAAAACTCAGAGTCGCATGCTATTATTGATTAAAAAGTATATTATAAATTAACATCACCCTATATGCCCGCAATCTGAATAAAAGCAAGTATAATTTTGCCAAGACTGCACCATTATACTTCGCTTGCATTTAGAATATATATAACATAGTTTATCGAGAAACATGTAAAAAACTGTGGCATTAACTATAAAATCCAGAACCTATATAGAATTATAGAGTTTTTAGTCTTAATTAGTTTTCTCTTCACTTTCTTGGCATTTTTTTAACGAAACTGGGAAAACCCGGTTATTTTATTAAAATATAATAGATTTTGTGGGCCAGGCCCAATACATCAACGCCCAAATATGGGTTATACATACAGATGAAGAGAGGTAGTGTTTACTAAATAAATCGAGAGAGGCGGAAGAGAGAGAAAAATATCCGCTCTCTCTCTATTTCTCACTTATCTCTTAAATGAAAAAATAACCCAATATCGCAATTTTCTTCTCCTTTCTACTATTTTATTTGTAAATCATTGCAATCTTCACTTTCTTGCCATTAAAAAGGTTTTAATCAAAATTTTGATAAATAAAGAAGCTCTCTTTTTCTCAAACGGTGTTCCAATTTAAGTTTTTTTAAAATTAAATCGGGAGTAGACCCAGCTGAATTTTATTAAGAAAAATATTAAGTGGGCTTTAGCCAATACACCATGACCCTTAAAAGGAATATATATACATCGCAGGAATTAGGGTTCCCGTAGAAAAACCTAGAGGTAGAAAATATTTTCATCTCTCTTTTTCTTCATGATCTTCGCCCCATTCGAACTCCAAAGTCTACAAATTTCCACCAGTCTTCAAAAATCTTTTCAGTAGATCTGATCTCTCCACACCGATATCATTCATCTCTCCTTTTCTTCGTCCGTTCGCCTCACCCCAACTTCAGATCTTAAAATTTTTCATTATTTTTCAAGAGTATTTTGAGAGATCTGAGCTTTTCAACCTTGGGAACTATATAGGTAAGCATAAAATGAGCAAAAACACTTAGCTTGCTAAACTTTTTTTCGTCTCTAGTATTGTGATTATCAGATCCAGTTTCTACTCTTAACGATCTCTCTTCTAAGCAACCAAATTACAAATTTCCACCAGTCTCCAAAAATCTTTTTAGTAGATCTGATCTGTCCACACCGATATCATTCATCTCTCATTTTCTTCGTCCGTTTCGCCTCACCCCAACTTCAGATCTTAAAATTTTTCTTTATTTTTCAAGAGTATTTTGAGAGATCTGAGCTTTTCAACCTTGGGAACTATATAGGTAAGCATAAAATGAGCAAAAACACTTGGCTTGCTAAACTTTTTTTGTCTCTAGTATTGTAATTATCAGATCCAGTCTCTACTCTTAACGATCTTTCTTCTAAGCAACCAAATGTCCAACCTTAAGACTTTTTTTGATTTCTCCTGCTTTATAAATTATTAGATCTGTACTTTTCCTCAAAAATTTTTTGACGCTAAAATCAAAAATGCAAATTTAAACTTCAGAATTTCAGAATCCGCAAAGAGAATCCTCAAAGCTGACATTTTTAACTCTAAGAACTGATTTTTATTCTCCTCAAATTAATAAAACTTGATTTTTGATTTTTCCAGCATTCTTCATGCTACCCAGTTTCCTAATCAAAGAAAAAAAGAAACTCTTTGCTTTATTCTTCTCAATCTCGGCAGGTGAGATAAATCCAACTTTATAAATATTTTTATCTTCTCTAAAAAAGGTAAGTAATTATTTAGAATTTTCAAATCATGTCTACTCTAGTTTTTTTTATTCTTTATTGTTTGTCCCTTTCTTTTATTGTTGGGATACTGATGATACTTGTTTTTGGATTAATTTTTCTTTGGATTACTCGTAATGATGGTAAGCGTAGTGATGCTCATCGCAAGGATAGTAAAAAAAAGTTAATAATTATTATTTGCTTGCTAGATGAGAGGATGTGGTTTAAAGGATTGGTTTTGATTTCTCACAATTCTTTGATCTAACTTTTTAGAGAATCGAACTTGAATTCGGTCATGAGCAAGATAATCGCATGGGTTTCCAAATTACTTCGTCAATCTGTATTTATATATTTTTCAATGTTTATTGTCTTTGCTCTACTTATAATAATTTCTATGTGTTGAGAATTGCTTGTAAATTTCTGTTACTCTTTCTTTCTTTATTGGGATATACCATTGGAACTTTCTAAGTTTATAATAATACAACAGCTGCTAAATGTGATTGATGACAAAAGGTTTCTCATAAACACCCTTATAATAACCACAACTCCACACATAATTATACAATATCATACTGAAATACTGGAAGCAATAATACTTAATTAAACATCATTATATAAATACCCTAATCTTAGTACTAATCTTCACCATCATCTTCTCCAGTTGGCTCCAAAGTTGGGGCTTTATAAAATTGACGGACAACCCTTTCCAGACTATTGACGGTAAATCCTCCACTTTAGATAAATTTATGATTATTATTAGTCACTCTTATCTTTATCTTATATGCAATAGATGCACACTTATCAAGATATTTCTCATAGTCATACGAATCTTTACTCTGCATCAACGAAAAAAGAATTGTTAGACATACATTGATTATTATGTTGCATTTGAAATTATTTTAACAATTTATGTCATACCGATGAATAAAGTTGTATCATATCATCCAGTGGATAATGGAGAAGTGTCTGAGCATGCTGATCAAAAGCTACAATATTTGTTTCATCAAATTTTTCCTCAATTCTTGCTTTAATTCGGTACCTACAATATGTATATATTGATCAAATAATATGTATTAATTTTATTCAGCAACCTATAAGGTTTTCTTTAAAAAAATACCTTTTCCTAGAATCCCACCCCATATGCCCGCAATCCGAATAAATGCAAGTATAATTTTGCCCAGGCTGAACCTTTACACTTCGCTTGCATAGAGAACATACATTATAGCATGGTTCATCGGGAAAGATGTAAATAATTGTGGCATTAACTATAAAATCCAGAACCTATATAGAAAAATAGAGATAAACAAACCCTTTTAATAAAACAAAAATATAAAAATATAACTTACTTTAGATTATATGCTAAATACATGTTAATATTAAATTATATATCATATATATTACATATAAATTATCATTTCATACCGTATTAGGTGGAGGGCAAATTCTTGTTTCATTGATTGGATGTTCAATGGTACACGTTTCTACCATCTGATTTGCATTATTGCTGCTCCTTCCTACTTGTCTCGAATACCCAATTTGCTTTGTTGGCAGATCAAATCGAACCCTAAAAGCATGACACTCTTATCAACATTGCCTTTAACAAATGTAAAAATGTAATACTCGAAATATAATAAATATATAATATACTATCATCTCATCAGCCGTTCTGCTTCGGGGATACCATCGGCTTTAAATCTCATTTTCGTAAAGCCTGTTGTTTCTAACATGTAACTTCCTATAATTGTATCATTTACCATATTAATAGCGCTATACTTGTCAAAACTTAATAACTATTGATAACCACTAAACTTTAATTTTATTTTTAAAATAACAAAAATTATATGAGTGCAAGTAAAAGATTTACCTCTGAATTCTTTTGCACGCACACCTATCGCGGCAATTAAGAAACTATTAGTGTATCCTTCCCCAAAAATACTCATGTGCTTTGTCATAAAATTCTCCCAGATCGTTAAAGTGACCGGTTTCTCGTAACAGCCATCATCAATGAGTGATACTTCAACTAATTTACTTGTACCTCCAGACTTTAAAGAGATTATGCGTTCATGGCTCACATCAACGACATATCCTACTATATCTGCAATTCACATAATGAATATAAAAGGTCATAAATATATAAATGTTGTAATCAGTTATAGTAAAAAAATTAAAAAGCTTAACGGTTATGAGTACACATTATCTTACCATAAACACATTCAGGCTTACGCGCAAGATCGCGTACTTTGCACAACTTTTTAAAATGGTAAGTACGGCCAGCCGATATTTCTTTCACAGAAACTTCATCAACCTTTGATTGTCTTGTCAATGATAATTACCATCTGTTTTCCAAAACTTTAATAGATTTACCGGTTATCAAAGTCACAACATTTTTTATCACGTATACTTTATCAACGAATATCATGTTTTTCCATTTGTCAGCATATAAATTGTCATGCCCCGCTTCCCAGAGTGCGCTAAGATAGGCACGTGACAGAGCCAACCATGCTACCTGTGGATATGAAACATCTCTCCACGGTCACATTACGGCTGTCTAGATATATCAAGAACAGTAGAAACAAAATAAACTATTTAGTACATGTCTATATGCCAGAATAAACGAGTCAAGAAATAATATGCGGAAGCAATAGATCCAATAAACAATAATAATCTGGAATGTACGTCCTAAATACAGGCTCACATCAGGAATGAAAATGCTGAAAGAAAACTAAACTAAAATACTAACAGGTCCTCACTGCTCGGCCTGTTCACTGAAATACTCCTGATCGGTCTGCTGCAAAGGTAAAGGATCTGGGCCATGCAAAACCCAGACGTCAGTGCGTCATAATATCAACAATAATATAATCAGGGTAGCGAACATGCAAGCATGAGTATGAACAGTAATAAAGGTATAACAGTAACACGAATAAGAAATAGTGAAGGGTATAAGCACATGTGACGTGCGGTGAGTAATCTGAACTAAACTACTGAGTAACTACTCTCAATTCTGTGAAATCAATTTAATGAATCGTCGATGTAACTCAATAGTATCCCGTGCATACCCGGGACCACGGTCCAGATTCTCGGGCTGAATCCGAGATATGCCGCTAGGCACTAAACAAGAAACATGTACAGATGAATGATGTCAGCAACAGCATCCCCGGGCTAGCCTAGCCCGTAAAACTGATCAGTATAAGTATCGACTGTCGAGTTACAAGTCATGTTTCATCATTGATTTCCCCATATCCCAAGTTATGTGTTCAAATCAGGTATTGATAAATCTGGGACTAATGCCAACACAGGATCAAGCAGGAATAGATTTGTCTATACAGACAACAGGATATGTCCATCGGGACAACATGTCAGGATTGCCGGCATTAGAAACAGGATCAGGTAACATGTCAAGTAGTGATATATCAGGTCATATCAAGTGGTGGTGTATCAGGTCATGTCAAGTAGTGCACAGGTATCAAGCGGGTGCTCATAATCAAACTGTAGAAAGTATTGAATCATGGTGAAAGTACGGATGTACAATAAAAGCATGGATGCATAAATATCGATCAGGGGTTATATCATGACTAAGTAGGATGCACAATATCAAGCATGGGGTACTAATGTATTAATAATATGAGTTAATATAATATGGGATGCAACTAGTTATGCAGAATTAATGGTATGGGTACACAAATAAACATGGATGCATAAATAACTATCAGGGGTTACAACTATAGCTTCATAACTATGTAGGATGCACATTTTCTAGCATGGGGTGTTAATGTAGCAGTAATATGAAATAACGTGACTTAAAATGCAAATAGATATATAATTAATGGTATGAATGCACAATTATCGATTAGGGTTATATTTACAGTTCCAAAACTAAGTGGGATGCACATTATTAAGCATGAGGTGTTACTACAATAATAACATGAATTAACATGATCTATAGATGCAGTTATATATATTTTAAATGATATAGATGCAAACGGGTATCCGAAAACAGTAAAACTGTAAAATGGTAATGTGGGATGCATAACTAAGCATTATGTGATGTTATCATTCAAATGGGTGCAGTATATTGTAGTATAGCATGTAGCAAGATTAACTTGCATGCGACTAGATATGTAAATAACGGTATGGATGCATATGGGTATCGAAAACTGTAAATTTGTAATATGGATGCACAATATAATAAACATGTAATATTTTATTCATATGGATGCAAAATATGTATCATAGCATGTAGCAAGATAAACTTGCCTCGATCGGATCACACGATGGATACGTACGGCACGTCGGATGTCGGTAAAAGTTGCGATGCACACACAGGCGTAAAGAACTGAACCAAGCAAAGAAAGAACACGACCACGCTGGCTGGGCACGTCAACTGGATTGTTCGGATCGTCGACAGCGGCACGGCTCCGGCGATCACCGGAAAAAGTACGAGATCAAGAAAAGCAAGAGAAGAAGAAAGAAGAAGGAGGAGGAGGAGGAGGAAGGAAGGAAAAGGGCTGGGGTTATGATCTGGATTCAGAGGCGAGGCGAGGGATACGACGAAGACGATGGGCTGTCGACGGCGAGATCCACGGCGATGACAGTGGGGTTTCGGGTTCTTGAAGTCGGATGTGCAGGGTTCTTGCGCAGGGGAGAGAGGCACGGGTCTGGGGAGTAAGAAACAGGAGAGGGGGGAGAAGGTGGTGACGAGTGATGAGGCCGACTGGATCGGAGTTCTGGCGGCGAGGTAACGGGCTACTAGGGTTTCACGTGAGGGAAAAGCCCGGGTTGAGGGTTTCTTGGTGGCTGTAGGGTGAGGGTGGTGTCGAGAGGTCATGGAAGAGAGGTGAAGGGAGATGAAGATGGTGGTGCCGAGGGGTCCGAGTTCCGGCGATGGGTTAGGGCAGAGGCCGGTGGGGTTTGGTTCTGTGGGGATCTCGTTGGGAATGAAGGGGAGAGGAGGAAGTGAAGAAGGTGACGAGGGTGGTGCTGAGACGTCGGCCAGGGTCGGAGTTCCAGCGACGAGGGCAGCGAGGGTGTCGTGGTCATCGGGTTGCAGCCGGGATTCTTGGGTTGGTGGGTTTGCATGAGGATGGAGTTGAGGTGGTGGTGTGGTGAGGTCGCGGGGATGAGGGTGGTGGTGAGGTGAGGAGGAGAGCTCGGGGAGATGGGCGGTGACGGCGACGACGCGAGCACGACCGCGATGGGCGTGGATTTCGTTCGCAGGCGGGAAAAAATATGAAAAGAAGAAGAAGGAGAAGAGAGAGGGGGGGGGGAGAGAGAAAGAGTGCGATAGGAGAGAGAGTGCGAGAGGAGAGAGAGTTTTGTTTGTATTAGATTTAGGATTTATAAAAAAAAAAATAGGGGAGGAGAGAGAGAGGCCGTGGTTTATTTGTGTATTGGGTTTAAAAAATATATATATATAGGAAGAGAAAGAGATGGCCTGTAAAACAAATCTTTAAAAAAAAATATTTATACGAATTTTAACAATAAAAAAATCTTTAAGAATAAAATATTGATTGCAACTGAGATTTTTTTTGGTAATACAAAAATAGTTCAAAACACGCCCGAGTCGGGTCTAAAAATCCAGTTTTAAAATACGAAAAATATATGTGTTGACCAAAACTAAAATTGGATATCCGGGTAACGAAAATGCATACCCCCAAGAGCGGATGCACGTACATGCGCGTAGCCATCCAAATAAGTCCGTTTCACTGAACGGGACGAGAACAAGATGCGCGGATGCTACCACAGGGTCAGGGGTATTATGCAGACCATGCAATGTATTTTTAAAAATATTTTATGTGACTTTAAATGTTATATTTAAAATGCAGGTGCTTGATATAATGCGAGTATGCAATGTATAAATTAAAATGAAGGTGCACGGATCTACATAACAAGCCAGGATAAATCATAAACAGGAATCAAGACGGGTTTCAAGCAAGCGGCTCGGGTCGAATGCTAATATAGATGTCAGATATACTATTCGCACCCAAAATACAGTAAATCAGGAAAATACCATAAATAAAGAAATACTTGAACTAGAACTGGTATAAATGAACTAGGGTGTTACATTATACCCAACTACAAAAAGAATTTCGTCCTCGAAATTCCCAAGACAAGAAAAAATAAACAATCAAGAATTTATAACAATGGGTGTGGAAACTTCTGTCGAATCTCGTCTTCTCGTTCCCAAATCGATTCTCCATGCAAGCGATTTCCCCAAGAAACAAGTACGAGAGAGATAACCTTGTTCTTAAGGACCTTTTCTCTTCGATCAATAATCGACATCGATTGTTCCTCAAAGGTCAAAGGACAAACGAATATCATGTTTTTCCATTTGTCAGCATATAAATCATCAACTAACACCTCTCATTCAACGCCCTGCATAAAGTCGTAAAATTAATATTTAAATAATAAATTTTACGTTGAAAAGATAACTGTTGTTGTAAATAACAACTCACTTTTTCGTCTCTAGCCAAAAATGCAAGCGAGTTTGATGCTTTGCATACAATCAACCATACCACAATCGCGTGATACGTACCTTAATATTATACAAGTTATCCCGTTCTACAATTTTTTCAAAAGTGGTGATCTCTAAAGGTGTAGGTAGTATTTTCTTCTTACTTTCTGGATAAGATTCGTCAGAAATCAAAGTCGATAGATTCTTCTCTTTCTTTCTTTTGCTTTCATGTTGGCTACTGGTTTCTTCGTCTTTTAGTATAAGAAAATACGTTGGTAAAATTAGAACGAAGTTTTTTTTACAAATAAATAAAACAGATAATCGGTATACACATACCGTTTTTATAATCCTTCTTTAAAAGAGTCACAGGAGCGATTTCTTTTTTACTACTTTCACTTTGTCTCCATGATCCTTTTGCTCTCTTATTTGCAAATTTTCCTTTGTTTTCACCTGCACAATGAGCTTGAATATTACTAATATCACAGTCGTCACGATCCTCCAAATCTGAAACTGACATGCACAATAAAATATAAGTAATTTATTAAAATCCAAATATAATAAAATATAAAATTTGAAATAATATTGTAGGAACTCATACCTTTTTTTGACTTATGAACTGGTTTATTTTTTTTCCACGTTTATTCAATGCTTTCTCTCCTTTTAAAACGTCATGCTCTCTTTTCCGAGATTTCTTATCATTGATACATTTATTTCTTATTTCCCCAATGGTAAGATTAACACCATCACTGTCATCCCCACCTTCATTACTACTGTATTGATAATTGGCCTCATCTTCAAAATTTTCAAAAATAACAGACTCTTCATTTAAGAATATATTTCCATCACAATCATTTGAATTATTCTTTTCCATCCTATACAGAAAATAGAAAAAATAAATCAATAACAACAAACATCACGATGTAAAAAAAATCTGACAAAAATGAATAAATCAAGTGAATGCATATATTATATAAAATTTAATGTAAGAACTACATATATACAACAAATGAAATCGAGTATTAATTCAATATTGGAAAGTAACACTCTGATTTAAAAATAAATTTACTGTAAAAGTATTTTTAAATCAGAGCGATACTTTCCAATATTGGGATTAATACTCGATTTCATTTGTTGTGTATATAGTTCTTATGTATCTTTACCTTTGTGAGAACGCTCTGTAGAACTTCTTTATAAATAACATTTTGTATACAATTTTTTGGAATGCCAATTTGTTATTCTAGAAAAACTTTTAAGGATGAAGCAGATCTAGCTCTTGAGAATGCAACATACAATTGTCCATGACAAAAAACTGATGTACGTAGATATAGTCCAACTTTTTCCAAGGTTTGTCCTTGACTTTTGTTTATAGTCATAGCATAAGCAACACAAACGGGAAATTGACGCCATTTAAGGACGAAAGGGAGATTTTCATTATCAGTTGACATAATTATTCTTGGTATTGCCATATATTTTCCAATATTTGTACCAGTCATGATTTCTGCTTTTATGACCTTTTCACCTAACTGTTTAATGATAAGACGAGTGCCATTACATAGACCAATATTTTGATCTAAATTACGAAGTAACATAATCGGTGTATTTACTTTAAGTTCAAGCGAATGAGGAGGCAATCCAGAGCATATCAACGAATTAAAAAATTCTGTTGTATGTAAAAAGTCATTGCAAGCAGAATCATCAGCAACAGAAACCTTCGTGTCTGCACTCAAGTAAATCCGACTTTTTTCTCTAATTTGAGATATGACTTTCTTATTAATTTTATCAACTTCTTCATTTCTACATGCAAGTATTGCTCTTGATTCCAAATACCGCGGATTTTGATAATTATCATTTAAATCTGTATATATTTCATTTATTAATCCACTAATACCAAGTATGTGATTAAATAACATTGAATCCGGAATCTCTATCCAATTATCATCACAATCGTTGCCCATTTGAATTCCTTTAACATCACCATTACCAATATCGATTAGCCATTTTGCAAAATTTTCGCTGTCTTCTTCTGACCTCGTATTCGTATGAACACACATATTTTTTGTCAGTATAAACATCTCATATTGATCTCATAGATATGATTTATGTAATGTAGTAGACACAATTTGTTATCTCCTACCTTTATGGACGACTGGTAAAATCTGTCGAAAATCACCACCAAGAACAACAGTCTTTCCACCAAATGGTTTATTCTCAAGTTGTGGATTAATATTTGATAGAATATCTCTGAAAGTTCGATCCACGGCTTCAAATGCAAAGCAATTTATCATCGGAGCTTCATCCCAAATAATCAGTGTCGCTTCTTTGATGAGAGAAGAAAGATTAGATTAGCGAGATATTGCGCAGGATGAAAACTCATGAAGATCGATAGAAATTTTGAATCTTGAATCTGTTGTACGTCCTCCGGGTAGTAACAAAGAAGCAATGCCAGAAAATGCAACTGCAAGAACGATTTGTTTCTTACCACGCAACTTCACTAAAATTGCATTCCATAAGTATGTTTTGCTAGTTCCACCACCTCCATACACAAAAAATAGCCTTCCAATATTTTGTTCGCACGAAATTATAACCGCATCAAAGATTTTTCTCATCATTTAAACCACATTCTAATTCAATAGATTTTTTCGACAACTCAAAAGTATCATAATTTAGCTTCTCAAATATCAATCTATTGTTCTTATTTAAATTGCTAGGAGAGGGTATTGGCATAAATGGAAAATCTATCAAGCTTTTATTATTATACGACAAAATCACATCTATATCATAAAGCGCAAAATCTCTTAATTGTTCGTTACCGAGTACAATTTTTAAATCAGGATGCAAATTTTCCAAACGTCTTTCATAATCATCACTCATGGCCTCCCAATGTAAATCCCATAGTTCTCGAGAATTCATAACTTCGTTAAAAAGTAACATCGTGCAAAACATGCGACGAAGTTGATTAGCCATAGCCCACTTAGACGCTTCTTGGAGTGCTAAGTTTCATTCATTATCATCATCAAGAAGTCCAAGTGCTATACATGCTACCTTATAAGTTTCATGTTCAACACCATCAATTGTTCTCATATTAATAAAATTAATTCTTCCTTTCACTATTGTCAACAACATCCTGAGATAATATTTTTCACCAGCGGCAGGATATGCATAAGGTAATCTACCTATCGCTTTCCTTCTTTTTCGTTGCTTCTAACATAAGTTTTTTTTGTTCCAAATAAAGTGATTTGGAAACTCAACATAAGTATAGTTTCTAGCATGAGGAAATTTAAGATTTATAGTAAACCATTCAGTTAACATTGTTTTATTAGCCCGCTCAGACTCCATTATTTCTTGAACACTTCCATCTTCTCTAAAAAAACCATTTGTTCACCAAAAAGATGATACTGCAACCGTTCAACGGCAAGATAACGTTTATTTATTTTAAATTCAAAAAGCCTCCATGAAGCTTCAGATGCTGCAATATATCTAGAATCTAAATATAATTTGACATCGTCATATCTTTCGACTACATTTTGATGAATGATAGATGTTGCAAAATCAGATCCTTTATTCACATATTTAAATAAATATTTTATTGCTCGTCTATGATTGCATATTTCAACATTAATATGCGATTGATATTTCAGTAGCAGATTAGCATTGTAAGGCACAACCCAAGATAAGGTCACGGCGAGACGAGCCGTTTATCATTACGTTGTCAATATCCTTTCCATCTGCCATGTAGGATCTTGATTTGCGTCTTCGGTAAATTGCATATCCCTTTTCATCAATAATAGTATGGTCATTGAACATTTTAGGGAATTTTTTTGAGCATTTATTATTTTTCATGCAAACACATTTTGGATTATGTGTACCACATGGTCCATCAATCATATGGGTAACTACCAAATCATGAAATAAAGGTTCCATTTTAATGTCAGGAAGCTCAGCTCTAATTAAATTATCAATATCCTTTGCGAGTTTTATTTTTTTTTGAACTTTCCAATGTAATAAGGATATGAGAATGTGGTAATCCTCATTTTTGAAATTCTACCACAGATAGATCTACAAATGGAAAAATTAAAATTTTAAATAGAAACATATAACAATATACAAAATATATATCAACAAATAATGACAATAACCTACCAGAAATTACTCGTCCAAAATATTTATGTTTAATCAAATCATCAAGAAGCTGCATAAGTTTTACGTAAAAAACTCTGGCAACAATATCAGGTCTATCAGATACACTTTGATCACCAGCAATCAATAAAAAATCATGTATTTCTTTCCAATTAGGATTGCATGTAAAATTAATGAATAAATCCGGAGGCCCGGCCCATGCATAATTTGCCATAGCATCTTGATAGTTTTGAATCATGTATCGTGGACCTCCAATAAAGGATGAAGGCAAAATGATTTTTTTACCAATTGTGTGAGCATCATTATCACTATCGTCAACAGCATCCTGCAAGCCTTGATAAAACTCACATCGTAAAGTTTTTTGATTATTACGAATCCATCCAAGACGATTCCCTTCAACAGATGCATAAGCATCAACTATATACTGCTGTAATAATTTTCCACCTCTCAACAACGTTGTTCTTTCATGACAACGTTGTTATAACCTAAATGCGTAGAAATCCTTCATTGAAACTTTATTCATTTTTTTCTTCGTATTGTTACCTTCAATATAATTATGCCAACTATCTTCTCCATATGGGAATAATAAGAGATATTGCAATGGCATGTATGCTGTATAAATCTCACCAATTCTTTGATATCCTTTTTTTCGATCGTTGACAATAACATCTCGAGTAGATGAAGGAAAAAAAATCATCATCAATCATCAGAGCAGCTATTTCTGTTGAATTTGGTTTATTATATTGTTGACCTTTATGATTTCTATTCTCTAGAATGCGCAAACTAAACTCTTTATCCTTATTGTTCTCATACCAATCACGTACGTATCGAAATTTCTTAACATATTTGTTGTATTTATCCAACATTTTCTTTAAACTTTTCACAGTTTCTGAATCATATTCCGTAGCATTACAATTATCTCCAATAGATGCAATTTGATTTTCAATTTCATGCTCGGTATCATATATATAAAGCTGTGCATATTTAGGTTGACTTCCGATAGCCGGTAGCAATAAACCTATTTTATGATAGTTTTGTCCATGAATTCGAAATGTATATGGTCCCCTTCCTTTCAAAATTTGATAATCTATCTTTGCACCAATAGATGTAAAAGCAAACATAGAGTTGAACGAACGATTTTTTTTCCGAAATTGTTTAGCTTGTTCAGAAACATTTTGATAGTTTAATAAAGAGTCCAGCATTTCAGGTGTCTTCTTAAGAAAAGGCAGAGAAACTCTTCCACTCTTACAACAAAGTGAATAATTTATTTTTTTCTTATCATTAGTTCTAACCCTTTCTTCTTTCCACACAATTGCATCACATCTAGAACATTTTTCAGTAGGAGCCCCCAAATAATGGAAACGACTATGCCAATCTGTTAAATAATTATCGTTAAAACTTTCTTATCATGTATCATTATAAAACACAAATTACAATTTAATCAGCAATCAGAAAATATAATATATTATATTATTATATTTATGGAGGATTTTATTTAATAATCTTATAGCTTTTAAAACATGTAAAATATTTGTAAATCAAAAAAATTAAAAAATTAAAGATTTTTGAGTAATATGTTCTTTAAATATAGTTAATATCAAACATTCAAGTTAAATTAAATAAAATTTTGTGTTTTATAAGGATATATAATGAGGATGAAGCGTGCTCTTACTTTCATTATCGTTTTTTTGACTGCATGACAAATCTTGATGAATATCTTTATCAACTATACGGTGATCATTTAAAAAGCTCACTTCCGTAGAATGATACAAAACGGTATCATCATCCATCGAAAATGTGTTGCATTCAACATTAGCAGAAAAATTAGGAATTTGTTCTAATGGTCTTTTAAAGTGCGGGATACCAAAATCAAATGCCTGTCGCTTTCGCTTAAAAGAAAATTCATTATTTTTAGTATTAGTGTTGGATGACTGTTTTTTTTTTTTGATATCTTATTTTTTCACGTTCACATTTACATTGTTTTTGTGCTTCTGATAACGGTTTGCGAATGTGTTTTGATTTATTTCCATGCATAGCTGAATAAAAGACAAAAGATAATATCACAATAGAAACAATTATAGAGATTAACATAAATGATTAACTAATAACAATAAATATGTCACATCATTTATTAATAATTTAAATGGAAAACTGTACAGATTCCAATAGGAATTTAAATTCAGAGAACAAATAATTTACTTCTACATATAAGCATAAATAAATAAAAATCTTAAATATTGAATTTTTCGAATAATAGATTTTTTGTTACCTTAGTTTTTACTCCAATTTTGTTGTTGACCAAATCAAACGAACACTTTCTTGCAAATGGAAAAAATATCAATTCAAGTCAAGTATTGCATTAATAATGTCAACTTTTAAAAATATTCTCATCAGTTAAAAAAATACTAAATGAAGTATGAAAAATAATACGTTGAAAAAGAAAAGTTTAGTTATGGAAAAAAAAAGTTTAGTGCAAACTATCCTGATTCATGATCATATATGTTGAAGAAGAAAACAAAGAAAGAGATAAAAATACTTACTGAAGGTATGGTGCTTTGAAACGATCTAAGCCAAGGATTTAAGTTTTAAAAGTGTTGGAAAATCCAGAATTTGGTAAGAATGAGATCTCTCTCTTTCTCAATTTTCCCTTTTTTCAATATTTTTCCTTTTTCTTCAAGTGAGAAAGAAGATGAAAAGTACTGGATTAAATAGAGAAAGGAGATGATGAGGTAAGACGTCAATAGGAGGTAGAGACAAAAACAAATTCAATTCATTTTTATTTTTTTAAATTTCTGATAAAATATTTTGGTTTTATCATACGAATTTATTTTATTTACTATTTCTCATCACTACTAACGTCTTTATTTTTCTACCGTCCTTTTGCATCTGGTAACGTGTCTCTCTTCTTCATTTTATTTTTCTTTTGACATTTTCTGTCGTACTTATCCTTTTCGTCCTGTTTATACGTGGTGACATCTTTATTTTTTGATAATGATTTGACAGAAAAAGGAGAGATAAAATGATCCTTTTCGTCATGTTGTTCTGCAGTCCATATCATTTCTTTGTCAAATCATGAATAACGTTGACGTCGCTGTTGTTCTGCAGTCCGTCATGACTGATGTCTCTTTTTTGTCAAATCATGAATAGCGTTAACGTCACTGTTGTTCTACAGTCCGTCATTGCTGATGTCATTTTTTGTCAAATCATTACCAATGTTCAGGTTACTATTTTTCTACAGTCCTTCATGACTATTGTCCGTTTTCTGTCGTCAACACTATTCTTCTACAGTCCATCATGACTAATGTCATTTTCTGTCAAATAACGGCCAATATTAACGCCATTGGTGTTCTGCAGTCCGTCATGACTGGTGTCCTTTTTCTGTCAAATCACGAATAACGTTAACGTCACTGTTGTTCTGCAGTCCGTCATGACTACTGTCCCTTTTTCTGTCAAATCACGGCCAATCTTAACGTCACTGTTGATCTGCAGTTCGTCATGACTGATGTCTTTTTTCTGTCAAATCACGACCAATATTAACGTCACTGTTGATCTGCAGTCCGTTATGACTGATGTCCCTTTTCTGTCAAATCACGAATAACGTCAACGTCACTGTTGTTCTGCAGTCCATCATGACTCCTGTCCCTTTTCTGTCAAATCATGAATAACGTTAACGTCACTGTTGTTCTACTGTCCGTCATGACTAATGTTCCTTTTCTGTCAAATCATTACCAATGTTCAGGTGACTATTTTTCTACAGTCCGTCATGACTATTGTCCTTTTTATGTCGTCAACACTATTTTTCTACAGTCCACCATGACTAATGTACTTTTTCTATCAAATCATGACAAATATTAACGTCACTATTTTTCTACAGTCCGTCATGACTATTGTCCTTTTTTGTCATCAGCGCTATTTTTCTACAGTCGATCGTGACTGATGTCCTTTTTCTGTCAAATAATTACCAATGTTCATGTTACTATTTTTCTACAGTCCGTCATGACTATTGTCCTTTTTCTGTCATCAGCACTATTTTTCTACAGTCCAGCATGACTGATATACTTTTTTTGTCAAATCATGGTCAAAGTAACGTCATTGTTGATCTGCAGTCCGTCATGACTGGTCCTTTTTCTGTAAAATCACGGTCAAAATTAACGTCACCGTTGATCTGCAGTCCGTCATGTCTACTGTCTCTTTTCTGTCAAATCACGAATAAGGTTAACGTCACTGTTGTTCTGCAGTCTGTCATGACCACTGTCATTTTTCTGTCAAATCATGAATAATGTTAACGTCACTGTTGTTCTGCAGTCCGTCATGACTACTGTCCTTTTTCTATCAAATCACTACCAATATTCAGGTCACTATTTTTCTACAGTCCATCATGACCAATGTCATTTTTCTGTCATTAACTTTTTCTGTCAAATCACTATCAATGTTAACGTCACTATTTTCTACAGTCTATCATGACTGATATTCTTTTTCTATCAAATCAAGACTAATGCTAATGTCACTATTTTTATCGTTAACGCTATTTTTCTTCCAGCGTGACCAATGTTCTTTTTCTGTCCTGTTTGTACCTGATAACGTTTTTCCTCATATACGTACTCAACTGCATGCACTTGCACGCGAGCCTTTGTCCTTTATCAATTTATGCGCTGGTATTATGCCTCATTGATGCACGTCGCGTCTAGTTCAACCCGAAAATTCCGAACTTGGTTTTATGCCTTATTTTTAGCAGTTTTTCTATTTTAGCAGTTCTTCTTTTATTAGAAAATTATTTATGATTTAGATTTTGCAATTGTAAGAGGGAAATTTTAATTAAATAAAACCCTAGTTTGGTTAAATTGCCATTGTTATATTTCTATTCTTTCAATTTCTCTTAAATCTGCTTAGAAGCGCCGCATCCCAAAGCAGAGCTGCACCACTTACCAATTAAAAAAGAGCATCATAACTAATGTGTTTTTCTATTTAATAATGATTAATTATGATTGTTACAAATTATGATTATAACATGCATATTTTCCAACCAAAGAAGTATCCGTTAAAGCCAATTGGTAATATTATTATTCCTTTTTATTTGAGTTTTTCTATACCTCAACGCTGTCACCTTCTCAATTTTTTTTGTCTTTTTTTGTCCTTTGTCAAAGTTGATTGCAAAAATACGACCGAGTTAGAAAATTAAGTGATTTATACTATATATCCAAATACATCATATGATCATCATATTAAATATATTAAACTATTGAAAATATTTGAAAACACAATCAGAACTTGTGAATATTGTTCATCCCTTCTTCGAAATTTACATGCCAAAATAACAGAAATAACAGAACCTTGATCAACAAAGAAAAACTAAAATTAACATCCTAGTCTATTTCACATGGGTTCTCATATCGACATAGCGGACATGAGTTATTGTTGAACAACCAAGGAACAATGCAATTCATATAGAATGCATGGTCACAGCACAAATGCACTCTTTCGAACAAATCACCACTGCTACTCTTATCAATTTTTTCGAAGCACACCGCACAAACAATATCGTCAATCCGGTCCTTCAACTCTTGCCTCTTTCGCTTACGAGATCTCTTAATTGTCACAATCCTATCAACGTTAGTATAAACATATATCTTGATATGAAATTTAGCATTTGCTACCTCCACAGCTTCATGGACGAATTTGCTGGTCTCCGTTTCAAGATACATGCGATGTTGATCTTGGATCGGGCATTTACGACGCACCACCCAGCCGGCGAAGCTACGACAGTTCTCGGGCGAACGTAATTTAGAGGCTACATATTTGCGATGCTTAAAAGATGGCATTTCGTCCAAAATACACTTTGTACCATCACGAGGGCCAACGGGAGAGGGAATGATCACTTGGGCGGAGTCTTCAATGTACCCGTGGGTGCAAACGGAAGGATCGACACCGTCGGCATCCGACGACGTGGGCGTTAGTTTTGCATGGAGGAGGAGAAACAACGGCGGTTTGTTATACTCTTTGACCATTGAGAGAGGCAATGGCTGTCCTGCATCAAGATTTTATGCCATTAAGAGATGCAAAATAGTTCTGGCTTACCTTTTTTTTACCCTCTCTTTTGTAGGGATTGAAAATGAAGTACCTTGGTTTAAATAGAGTAGAGGTGTGCATAGGTGTCAATAAGAGATGGGACATGTGGTAATAGGAGGTGGACATGACTAATGTCCTTTTTCTGTCAAATCATGACCAATGCTAACGTCATTATTTTTCTACAGTCCGTCATGACTAATGTCCTTTTTCTGTCAAATCATGACCAATGCTAACGTCATTATTTTTCTACAGTCCGTCATGACTAATGTCCTTTTTCTGTCAAACGATAGCCAATGCTAACATCACTATTTTTCTACAGTACATCACCAATGTCCTTTTCTGTCAAATCATGCCTAATGTCCTTTTTCTGGCCGACATGAATAATGTCTTTTTCTGTCAAATTATGACTAATATTAAAGTCACTATTTTGCGACTGCATGCACTTGCACGTGGGCCTCTGTACCCTCTCAGTCTATGCGTTGGTATTATACCTTACTGACGCAGCTCTGGCCTACTTGGAGTTGCTCGACCGATCCAAAACACGTCGGGTCTAGTTCAACCCGAGAATCCTAAACTGTCAAATCTTGTCCGATTCGCGCGTTCCACCAGCCAAATCGAAGATCTCGCAAAATCGTCTGGGTCAATAGATTGCCTAAGGCATTCAATTGACGTCTCTCGGAATCGCGAAAATCCATCATTTAAGGCCCCGAAATCGCGGTCAAAGATTTGCTCCGAACTTTGACTTTCGAATTAGGAGTGAAATTACCACCCGAATCAGTTAAGAATTGAAAGGAATTATCGGGAATCAATTTGGGATGCAATCAAATAATTAGTTTCTCGTTTTAACAACTTTTTATTTTTAGCAGTGTTCTAATTTTAGCAGTTTTTCCTTTGATCTATTCCGTCCGACTTGTCATTTCTGTCCTATTTCTATCTGATAACGTCCCTATTTTTCTACAGTCTTTTTGGAAATGGTAACGTCTTTCTCTTTTTTCATGACTACTGTCTTTTTCGGTTTAATAATTCTTACTTATACTTGTTACAAATTATGGTCATAAACCTGTTGTTCCAACCCAAGAAGTACCCATTAAAACCAATTGGCAATCTCATTGTTTTTTTTTCATTTGAGTTTTTTCTACACTTGCATGTTGGCACCTTCTCAATTTTTTTCTCCTTTTCCGTCATTTGTCAAATTTAATTGCAAAAATAAGACCGAGTTAGAAAATTAAATGATTTATACTATATATCCATAAAATGTATCATTTAATCATCGTATTAACCATATTAAAACAATTGAAAATATTAGAAAACACAATCAGAACTTGTTAACATTGTTTATTCTTATTCGAATTTTACATGTCAAAATAACAGAAACAACAGACGATCGATCAACAAAGAAAAACTAACAGTGACATCTTAAGTTATTTGGTATGGCTTTTCACATCGACATAGTGGGCATGAGTTTTTCTTGAACAACCAAGAAACAATACACTTCATGTGGAATGTATGATCACAACATAAATGCACTCGTTCGACTAAATCACCGTTGCTATCCATATCAATTTCTTCAAAACACACAGCACAGATATCGCCATTCTCGTCCTTCAACCTTCATCTCTTTCGCTTACACGGCCGCTTATTTGTCACCATCTTATCGATACTTGTAGGAGGATACTTCGTCCAAAATAAATTTTGCACCATCATGAAGGCCATCGGAAGAGGGATGATCATTTGGGCGGAGTTTTCAATATACCCGTGGATGCACATGGAAAGATCGACACCGTCGGTATCCGACGATGTAGGCGTCGGTTTTGCATGGAGAAAGAGAAGCGACGGTTGTACTTTTTGACCATTGAGAATGATAACAACCGTTCTGTATCAAGCTTTTGCGCAATTGAGAGAAATGTAAAATAGGAAAAGAAGATCGGTAGAGTTTTAAAGGCCTTTCTCTCTCCTCTCTGTCAACTTTTTTTTATTTTTATTTTTTCTCTTTTCAGTAGAGAATGAGGATGAGGTGCTCTATCTTAAATAGAGCAGGAGGTGGGCACGGGCGCCAATAGAAGATGTGACATGTGGCAATAAAAAGTGGAAATACCAAAATTTATGAGGGCAAAATTGGCATTTTGAAAAGGAGATGGGACAGACGGCAGTAGGAAGTGGAAATATCAAAATTTATGAGGGCAAAATTGACATTTTGAAAATTCTGCCACCTCTTTATACCTTTACATTATGTATATAGGATAGTATCATTAATTCTAATATGAGATTTTTCACTATCAAATGTCACTCTTTTACCTCCTGAACTAGTTCTTAGTGGACATATTTTTCACTGTCAGATATCTCACTCGACCTGCAAATTCCAATTTCTTATTCCATCCTCTCTTGAATACCATGTGTATATCTATCTAAACTGCATATGACATTCTTTCCAAATAATGGAATAAGAACATCCATCCTTTTTTTTATCATTCAAATCCTTGATTTTTTGAAGAAATAGGATACACATAGCGTTTGATATTATTTTTAGCATATAACCCTGGGCCTAATCAAAACCCTCTGTATATCAGTTGCTTGTAATGTCTAAGCAGTTGCAGTTGCATGTAAAATCTAAGCAGTTGCATGTAATATCCAAACAGTTGAAAGAATACAAGGCCTAAATGAAATACAACCCATGAAGTTTTTCATAAAGATTTATTCCCAAGAATTTCGAAAACTAAAGGGTTTTGAGACAACTCCTGAGCAGGCTAGAGGCTTTTTGACAGGTTACCTGAAATTAAATAGGCTAAAATGCAGGAAACCTTCCTCACTCATGGCCTAGGTGAACTGTCCTCGCATTTAAAAACTTATATATTGCTTCTCTCTGTTAACCGTCAATTTTTCCGTCAAAAAACCATCTGAATCGACCCAAATCCCGTTTTAGAAAAAAAGGAAAAAAAGTACACTCTTCTCTCTCACAGACTCCACAACCCCAATTTAACCTTCCCACCTCTGTGGCCCCACTCCGGCAAGCTTCAAGCCGATGAGCCCGACCCACGCCGACAAGCCCGACCCCACTCCAGCGAGCGTGGCCCCCTCCCCCGACCCAATCCGTCAAAACCCAATCTCTTCTCACAAAAATGATTGGGTTTGATCTAGGGTTCACAATTAAATTTTTGATTATGGTTTTAATTGAAATCTAAATTAAAACCATGATTCAAAATCTAAATGGAACCCCTAATTAAAATCTAATTGAAACATTAAATCGAAATCCAAGGAAAACCCAAAATTTTTTGGAGGGATTTTTCTATACAGAGAAGAGCATGAATGTCTGGGTTTAGTGGTCAACAAGGGTGCAACTGATGTTAGTCGCGATAATCGCCTTAGGGGTCGCCGGAGTGGTGGCATCGGCGAGTGATGGAGGCTGTGATCTTCTTCAGATATTGTCCTCCGTCGATCTGATGGCGGTCTTTGACGGTTCAGATTTGGTTTGGAAGTTATGAAGCGTGTGGATCTCAATGGGTTGGTGTTGACGCCGAGCTATCTCCAAAGGAAGTCCCGGGATGGGGAACCACCGTAGAACTCTCCGACGATCAAATTAGTGTCAAGAAATAGGTGCATAGTAACGGCGTCAACGCCAACTCATTGAGATCCACACGCTCAATAACTCCCAAACCAAATCTCAACTGTCAAAGACCGCCATCATAGGATCGTTGGAGGACAACATCTGAAACAGATCACAGCCTCTATCAGTTGGCATCGTCTATGAGAACGTTTCAGAAGCTTCTCCATCCCTAAAATTGATCTTCCGCCCTCGACCAGATGGCAAGCGACAACCGCGGCGATCCAAATACGAGCCGCCACAACGGAGGTGGGAGCGGCTTGTCTTCCCCTCCTAACATATTAACGCCTTATTCGCTCGGATAGACAGGTTCACATCGCTGGTGGATGCTCTCGTCCGTGTTCAAGCGACGGGCCCTACCTGAAGGGTTCCGGCAGCGCCCCGGCCGTCGAAACGCGGCCAAAATGCGGAACAAAATTTTATTAAACTGGTGCTACCGCTACCCGATTTCCGGATCGACCTTAAACCCAAAACTAGCAAGTTAAATTAAGAATTAGAATTGTTATACCGAGTTGATCCAAGTCCTTCGGTCTTCATTCCAAGCTCCTAGCGGTTCTTTGACGAAGTTCGATTGCCGGTCTTCCTCCATCTCCGATGATCCACCCGAGGGAAACGGCGCAAGCTCCAACCTCGTCGAATGAGGTAACTGACGCTCCAAGGTCGCTAGCGATGGAGAGTGGAGTGTATGAAAGTGTCACTACAATTTTCTCTCAACAAAATTTGCTCATGGAACAACCATGGAAGATTAGGAGAAGATGATCAAAAGCATGAGCTAATATGGCCAAGTGTTTTGTGTATGTGAGATTGAGAGAGTGAGGAGGCAAAAATGTATTGCTCTAATCAAAATGAACCACACCCCTTGAAAAATGAGTGGCCGACCCCCTCCCCTCTCTCATTCCCATCATAAAAAAAATCATTTCCTTTGTTTAATTTCATTAAACAAATGCAACTATACCTAGGTCCATGCTTTGACCCATATCTCCTTTCCACCTCATTTCCTAAATGATTTTCAATAAAGAAAATCATTAATGAGGTGGCACCTTCTAGAAGCTATTCCGTATAAAATACGGAATACTTCCCGGTACATGTATCAAAATACATATACGCGTATTCGTACCAAAATACGAATAGCCGAGAGAGAAAACGAATAGTGAACAATAATACTAGAATACGTATATACAAATACATATATTAATTATTAAACCAAAACCCGATTTAATAATCCGGCTTAATCCTAAGCCGCTAGTATTATCAACCGTTCGATTAAAGTCTGCGCAACATGTGCACATATTTAATCGGACACCTGTATGTATCAACATATCTCAAGTACACCATATCGTCTGAACCATGAAAACCCTCTATGTGGGACTCTAAAGACTCGTTAATACGCTGGCAGTGGGTTTAACCAAAAGCACGTTAGCGGCACTAGCTGTACGTAACGGTTACCCAGGGATTGAGCGAAAGGGAGGCCGATGAGCAAACTCATCCTGAACCCCTACTGAGCCTGTCAGTGACAATATCCGTACAGTCCGGTCTGTTCGTCTAAGAGTATCGCATATCGAGTCTAGGGGGTGGATAAGGTCAGACCCCAACAACGCGATATTTAGTGTTGACATGAAACCCATCACCACCTGAGAAACTATCGATCCTGGATCGGTAGTTCTCGTCCACCGTGGCAACGGATTTATGGTGATGGCCATCCATACACAACGCGACATCAACCCTCAATCTCAGGAGAGACGAATCCCCGACGATCCGATCACTGCCTCCATGTGGCTCGGGACTGTACCCAACTAAAACCTGTTTGCACGATTCTTTTGAGCCGTGGTAGGGTAGTAATCAAAGCACAGTGAGAACTCATACGATACAAATGACGATCTCAGGTCGACAGACTAACCTGTACACATATCACCTGGGAACTGCTATCTGACAATAGGTATAATATCAACTAGCAGGTTCCCGGCGAGTTCGTCCAGTGTACTCATAACCCAATGAGCACCTGTATACTATCTTAGGTGAACAAACTAACATCAATGGCTTGTGAGACCTGGCCACCACCTCTCGTCGGGGTCTCGATCAGTATACACTAGTCTACACTGGAGTATTGATGCCCGGTCTCAATACTCCTACGACTAGGGATATTTAAGGATGTGCTTATAGACCCCAGCTCCCACATATATGATCGCCATCATAATGCTGGTAGTCAAGCAAGAATCCTATGGGCTCTATCAACACGTACATGATGATAAAGACAAACCAGATAGCATACTATCATCTTGAATAAGACTGTTTAATCGGTATAGGTCCTACCTCAATCATCATAATCACAAGTCCACGACTATGATAATTGCCTTGAGGGCACTATAGCCAACAATCTCCCACTTGCACTTAAGACCAATTATTGCGATGTCGCATACTCACAGCCCGTGTGATACCGAACACCCAACTTCTCTACTAATCAGTTTCGCAAAGCCCGTTTGCGAAAATGATTGCGTTCGAGAAATAGCCCCAGTGAGTGGATCCGCTCCAATGTTTCTTTCTGTATCTCTCTATATCTCAACTTCTCGGAGAAAGCTACCTCCCGAAATGAGCAATACTTGTCTTAGAATTTGTCTGGATATCTGATGGGACCCAGTTCACAAATGAACTCCAAATCCAGCAAACTACTTAGACTGTATCGTCCACTGAATTTAATCAGTATCCTGCGCCATGCCTTTCTTCAGTATCCGTTTGGACCACCTGTCCAACATACCGTCCCTCAAAAGAGGGAAAATGTAACACCTTAGGATGTGTTTAGTGGCTAATTATATTTAAATAAATGGTTTTTAATAAAAAGTTTACCAAATTGATTTTTAAGTATTTTATCAAATTTAATGAATATTTTGTTAGAATTTTTCTAGGCTTGCACACACATGTGCATGTAAACTAGGGCTTAATTGGGGTTAAAACCATGATTAGCAACCATGGTGGGTTAACCCATTTTAATTAAGTTATTTAGTTTTGGGTTTTAATTTAGTATGGTTGTTTTTTTTTAAATGGAAAAGGATTTGAATTTTCTTTTGTGTTGACTTGGGGAGGGGGAGAGAGAGAGAGAGTGGGCATCATGGCAAGTGTCATGCTTGCATTAAATGAAGAGAGAGAGGGGGGGTTGACTAGCTTAACTCCCATTTCTTTTGTTACTACACTCATTTCATTCTCACAACTCCTCTCACTCTCTCTCTCACACACACAACCCCACAGCAGCAGCAGAGGGAGCAGCAGCAGCACCAACAGCACCATCAGCAGAAGCTCCAGCATCAGCACAGCAGCAGCAGCTCCAGCATCAGCAACAGCATAGCAGGCAGCAACAGCAACAACAGCTCTTTTCCTCCTCTTCTTCTCCTTCTCCTTGCACGTAGGATTCCTAGGGGGTATAATCTCTGAACTCATTCTTTTGTTTGCTAAACTTATGTGTTTAGTAGCTTCGTTTAGTGTAAAATGTGAGATTTAGTGCTAAAATGGTGTTTAATGTGGACTTCTGGCTAAGTGATGATTTTACTGGTTAGCCTAGCCCAGTTAAGTGTTATTAGGGCCACTTAAACCTAGATAAACCTCAGATTTCACCAAAATACCCTAGGGTTTCATTTTGTGCAAAATATATCGTTTTTAAGCAAGACTTGGCCTCTCTGTGATCTGCTTGTAACCCGGCTCCTTCAGAGAAAATATGAGCAAACTGGAGCATGTATACTAGGTCTAGACTACACACACCAAGCACGAACCCCTAACCCCACACCCAGGCCGCCGATTTATTCTTTCTGGCCGCAAATTGCGGCCAGATGAGGGAGTTAGGTGTTAGGGTTTTGGCTATAGGAGTCTGCTGCATATTCCAGTGTTTTGGCATGTGCAATTTTGTAAGTTTTTCACCTGGGTAGAATCTGGAACATTATATCGTTTTTCAAGTATGTTTTGTTTGCGCGATACGTGAGTGGGTTCTGTGATCCAGCGTGTCGCGACGTGTCGGGGTAGTTTTAGATGCGTACACATCATCTAGCGTATCGGACACACGTGCGTATGGTTCGCGATGCGAGTTTCTCGTTTGATTTCGATATCGCGTTTTGCGAGATAGTTTGCTTATTTATGGATTCCTTGTGTAAATTCCAGGTTCGCAGGGGGGTACGTCGGACGCCGCAAAGAAGGGGAAGCAGGTGGTCGGCTACATGTAGCATGCGACCAGGTGAGTAGATTTAACATCTACGTGGAAATCGCCCGTATGGCGTTATGCGTCAAGGCGTGTTAGGATATTTAGTCGTAGATGTTCATGTGTATTAGTGTAGCATACCTCCCTTATTGCATACAGAAATGGTAGATATAGAACACTGCACTGTCACTAACGGTTAAAACCGCACGAGCACTATTTGTATGTTACACTCACACCGTTAGTGATTGCCATGACACTTGCACTATAGGATTACTACGAATTACATATCATTTGATTGCCGCATCATTGATGATTGTCATGACTTGTCGCATTTTGGCATATACATATATTGATATCTTCGTACCTGCGCACATGCACACTGTATATTCATACCAGTGCATACATATATTGATATCTTCATACCTGCGCACATGCACACTGTATATTCATACCAGTGCACACATATATTGATATCTTCGTACCTGTGCACATGCACACTGTATATTCATACCAGTGCACACATATATTGATATCTTCATACATGCGCACATGCACACTGTATATCCATACCAGTGCACACATATATTGATATTTTCATACCTGCGTATATGCACACTGTATATTCATACCGGTGCACACATATATTGATATCTTCTTTCCTACGCGCATGCACACAGTATTTTCATAGTAGTGCTACACTGATATTCACGTATATATCCTTTTGCACATCCGTACCTATATATGCTACATACATGGATGGTATCGATTTGATTTCATGAATAATAGGGACCGCATGAGATATTTTCAAAACTGGATTCTTTAAAACAAGCGGTGTTCCCTTTTTACTCTTAGTGTCATACGACACATTGCATGGATTTACGCATTGAGTTTAGATTTTATGGGACTTCTGGATTTGAGAACCGTGGTATTATTTTCAGAAAATACGCACTGTTTTAAAAAACCCGGTTTCTCTTGATATGATATTTCAGTGCGTCCACCATGAGTTTTCTCGGTTCCAGAGAGCTTGTGTGAGTATACCCGATTCGAGGAGCGGTAGGCACCGATTGCGGGTACATGGTGGACCCGGTACGGTACCCCGGGGAAAGAAAACTCGTATTGTTAGACGGTGAGCCCGGCGGAGGGACTACTACCTATCGGTGATTGGTTAGACCTGGCGATTATCCGGAGGATACCGACCAAAGTCGATAGATGGATACAGGATGACGCGTACTGCCGGGGCCGAGGGCCGATTTCGCAGACGGAGCCCGTGGGCCGATCCGACTGACCGAGCCCGATACTTGAGGATTTTCGTGTCGACGCTAGACACGACGATTTTATGATATTTCGAGTGCCGATATTGGGCACTCACGATTCTATGAGATTTACAGGATTTGAGGGCCGATGAGGATGACGGCGCCTGAGTTTTACTGGGATTTAGGTGTATTGATGGACACCGATTATTTCCACGTTGACATTCCGTGTAGATGTTAATTATTCCCATGCTCAGCATTCAGTATTTTACATCTCATCCTATATCTGTAGTGCCTGATAGAGTACATATGACATGCACGATTATTGCATACCTGCTCACTCTATATAGATGTTGTTAGATTGCATTTGCTATGCACGATTATTGCATACCTGCTCACTCTATATAGATGTTGTTAGATTGCATTTGCTATGCACGATTATTGCATACCTGCTCACTCTATAGATGTTGTTAGATTGCATTTGCTATGCACGACTATTGCATACCCTGCTCATCATATAGAGATGTCATTAGATCGCACTTGTTGCATGATTATTGCTCATCTAGTTCATCATATAGATGTTATCTGTTGGCATAGGTTAGAGTATCGCAGCACGTGCATACTCGCGATTACCTTTATATGTTATCTACTATCCACGAGTTGGAAACTCACCCCCGTTGTGCCACAGTATTTGCAGGTTGCCTCTCGGAGCAGTCGCGGCAGGCTGCTTTCTTACATCTTTTGACACAGATACCACTGCAGTTGGCGTACTAGCCCTTTTGCTGATAGGTGGGTTTTTGTGCGGTATCCGTTATTTCCAGTTGTACATACTATTGTATCTAGTACTCTCCATCTACTACTTATATATTGACTTAGAGACCAGTTGTGAGGACGATGTATATTATTTGTATTCTGGTGTTGAGCTCGTTGTGAGCCGACTTTATTTATGCAGCTTTACCTTTCATGATTTTCGTTTTCACTTATACTGCTCATTCTTCGCTACGGCGTCACATATTATCTTTGTGGTGATTGTTTCCGCCGTTGGGCATGATTGCTCCCGTTTGGGATGCCTCATCCTTACTGTATATCATTTTACTCATATATTGTGTTGTACCCGATTTCGGGGCTAGTTTTTACGAAGGAAATGCTGCCAAAATTTTTAAGATAATAATTTGAACCTTAAAGAATTTTACTAAACAACTTAAAGTTTTCTAAATGCTTTAACAAATGTTCTAATAAATGTTTTAAACACTCAATACTTTTAATGGTTTTGATTTCTGGGTTTCGCCTTACTTAGTCGCGTTACGCCTGTAGACGTTACGTGGTTAAATGCCGATCACGGACCGAATTTTGGGTCGTGACAAAGTTGGTATCAGAGCGTAGGTTTTACCTTCGGAGTGTAGGATGACCCTGGTATGATGGAGTAGGTAGCTGAAGCAGAGTGGCGTAGCGTGCGTATGTTCCGCGGTATACTCACGACACGGTACTCCGCCTAAGAGACCTTAGGACTTATTGATTGAAATTCCTTTATGATTGTATACATTCTTATGATTCGATTTTCGTATCCTTATCGAATCCTACTTTCTTTTCAGCCATTATGCCACCAAAGACTACTAGGTTGCAGAGAGCGGCCGTGAGAGCCGAGATTCGAGTTGACTCGTCCGAGACGAGGACTGATCCGGGTAGTACCCCTGTTGTACTAGAGCAGACCGTTCCTCCTACGACAGATCAGATCGCCATGCTAGGGGCTGGTATGAAGGAGATGCGCCAGATGATAGGATCGCTAGTTGAGATGCTTCGAGCGCAGAGCTCCACCCATTACGGGGACCGCGATGGTACCCACAGTACAGGCAGTTGCCCCTGCAGCCACGGAGGTTATTACGGTATCGCTATCAGAGTTTATGAGGCTGAAGCCTCCGGTCTTCACAGGCACCGATGCAGACGAGGACCCACAGTCTTTCATTGATAGGATGGCTCGGATATGTCGTTCGCTCAGATGCTCAGATGCGAGGTGGGTAGAGTTCGCGAGCTTCCGCCTGGAAGGTCTTGCGCAGAAATGGTGTGAATTGGTTGAGAAGGGCAGAGCAGCCGGTCTTCCTCCTATGACCTGGACCGAGTTTGTGACGGTATTTCTAGCCCGCTTCCTTCCCCAGAGTGTTAGGGATGTCCGAGCACGCAGATTCGAGTCCTTATGCCAGACGCCAGAGATGACAGTGGCAGAGTACGATGTACTGTTCACCGAGCTATCCGTTTATGCCCCACACCTAGTGGCGACTGAGGAGATGCGAGTCAAGAGGTTTGTTCGAGGCTTGCTTACCCCACTGTTCCTTGCGATCAGCGCACAGCATTGCGAGACTTATGCAGCAGCTGTAGATGCAGCCCTATTAGTCAAGGAGCGCCTTGTAGAGACTTCGGTCGTTCCAGGGCCGAAGAGGGTTCGTATTGATACAGTAGCACGGAGAATTCCATTCGGACGCCGTGATAGACGTCGTACAGGTGGCAGAGACTCAGGGCGAGGTCAGATGTTTAGCTTTTATCCCCAGGAGGTTCAGCAGTCATCGCATGGATTCTTTGGATGTGGTAGTCCCTATCACCGCGTCAGAGATTGTACCGAGATACGCCGGAAGGAGCCAGTAGTACCACGTGTCACGCTTCCACCTTCCCCACCCCAGAGGGCATTACCTATTGTACCTACTGTTGCTCCGCGCTAGACTCATGCACAGAGAGGCCGTGGTCGCGGAGGGTTTACTCATAGAGGACGAGGTGGCTGAGGCAGAGGACAGCCAGCTGCTGGCAGAGTACAGCCAGTTGTTAGTAGGGGACCGCCAGTTGCAGGCAGAGGACAGGCACGGGTTTTCGCGTTGATGCATCAGGACGCGCAGGCGTCCAATGCCATGGTCTCAGGTACCCTATCAGTATGTTCTGTTGACGCACACGTATTGTTTGATCCCAGATCCACGCACTCGTACGTTTCCACACACTTCGTGCCGAGTTTGGGTAGAGAGTCCTGTTTGCTTGATCAGCCGCTTGTTGTGACCACTCCTGTGGGAGAGTCGTTTGTTGCTAGGCACGTGTTCCGATCCTGTGTTGTCCGTATTGGCGAGAGAGAGTTTCCTGTCGACTTGATCCTTCTTGAGATGTTGGACTTCGACGTTCTTTTGGGCATGGATTGGTTAGCCACGTGCTATGCGTCTGTGGACTGCCGCGAGAAGACAATTAGATTTTGTTTTCCCGGCGAGTCGGCTTTTGTTGTGCAGGGGGACCGTGGTGCCGCCCCTCACAGTTTGATTTCTTCTCTTCGCGCTGGACAGCTTTTGAGGAAGGGATGTCAGGGATTTTTAGCCTATGTTTGCAATACTAGAGCTATAGATGTTCCGTTGGACCAGGTTCCGATTGTATATGAGTTCCCTGATGTTTTCCCTGACGAGCTTCCTGGGCTACCGCCTGAGCACGATATTGCCTTCTGTATTGATTTGATTCCCGGCACGGGGCCGATTTCTATACCGCCTTATCGGATGGCCCCGATGGAGCTTAGTGAGTTGAAAGGTTAGTTGCATGATTTGCTGGATAAGGGACTTATTTAACCCAGTGTTTCTTCTTGGGGTGCTCCGGTCCTGTTTGTCAAGAAGAAGGATGGCAGTTTGCGTTTGTGTATCAACTACCGCCAGTTGAACAGGGTTACCGTGCGGAATAGATATCCTTTGCCACACAACGACGACTTGTTCGACCAGCTTTAGAGGGCAGGATACTTTTCGAGGATCGACTTGCGATCAGGATACCATCAGCTGCGGGTTCGACAGGAGGATATACCGAGGACAGCTTTTCGCACGTGATACGGCCATTATGAGTTTCCGGTGATGTCGTTCGGACTCACCAATGCACCAGCAGCATTCATGGACTTGATGAACCATATATTCAGGCCGTATTTGGAATTTTTCATCATCGTATTCATTGACGATATATTGGTGTATTCCTGGAGCCGAGAGGAGCACGAGCAGCACCTGCGGATCACACTGCAGACCTTGAGGGAGCACCAGCTTTTCGCAAAATTCTCCAAGTGCGCATTCTGGCTTGACAGCGTAGACTTCTTGGGTCACGTGATTACACGAGACGGTATATGTGTAGACCCGAAGAAGATCGAGGCCGTTCAGAGTTGGCCCAGACCCGCATCAGTTATGGAGATCCGCAGCTTTTTAGGACTGGCCGGCTACTACAGGCGATTTATGCAGGATTTCTCCCGTATTGCCGCACCTTTGACCGGGTTGACCCGGAAGGGAGTTCCCTTCGATTGGACGGAGGAGTGCGAGCATAGCTTTCAGCAGCTACGGACTTGTTTGACTACGGCGCCGGTGTTATCATTGCCTTCAGGATCGGGTGGATTTGTGGTCTATTGTGATGCTTCACGAGTGGGGCTAGGGTGCGTATTGATGCAGCATGACAGGGTGATCGCGTATACTTCACGACAGCTGAAAAAACATGAACAGAACTACCCTACTCACGATTTGGAGATGGCCGCAGTGGTCTTTGCACTCAAGAACTGGCGACATTACCTATACGGCGAGTCGTGCCAGATATTCACTGATCACAAGAGCTTAAAGTATATATTTCAGCAGCGAGACCTGAATCTTAGACAGCGTCGTTCGATGGAACTAGTGAAGGACTACGATTGCGAGATCTTGTATCACCCGGGCAAGGCTAATGTAGTGGCGGATGCTTTGAGCAGGAGGCCCGGGGGTAGTCTATCTTGTTTCAGCACAGTGCAGAGGCAGTCATCGGCGGATTGGCAGACTTTATGCGACAGTCGAGTGCAGTTCGAGTTCACGCCGATCGGGGACAGCTTGCGCATGTTCGTGCACGCCCACAGTTGCTTGACCGTATACATGAGGCACAGTACAGTGATGACCGTTGTTCAGAGATCGTGGCACAGATTGGACAGGGCAGATTTTTCGAGTTCGTGATCGATGATCAGGGGATACTGCGATTTGGGACTAGACTGTGCGTACCAGATGCTGAGGGACTGCGACGTGAGATTCTTGAGGAGGCACATCGATCGGTGTACAGTGTTCATCCGGGTTCCACCAAGATGTACCATGATATGAGAGATGTTTACTGGTGGGACAGAATGAAGAGGGACATCGCAGACTTCGTGTCGAGATGCCTGACTTGTCAGCAAGTCAAGGCCGAGCACCAGAGGCCAGCGGGAGAGCTACAACCGTTATCCATTCCGGAGTGGAAATGGGAACAGATTTCGATGGACTTCATCGTGGGTCTACCCAGGACTAGGCGAGGGTATGACTCCATTTGGGTGATCATGGATTGTTTGACGAAAGCGGCTCACTTCCTGCCAGTAAAGACAACTTTCGGATTTGCTCAGTATGCCCAGATATACATCAACGAGATAGTACGACTGCATGGAGTCCCTACGTGTATCGTGTCCGACCAAGGCACCCAGTTTACCAGCCGACTATCGCAGAGGCTTCAGGAGGCTTTGGGCACCCGCTTGAGTTTCAGCACAGCATTTCATCCGCAGACCGACGGCCAGTCAAATCGGACTATTCAGACTCTCGAGGACATGCTCCGAGCGTGCGTTTTAGATTTTGGTGGTAGCTGGGATCATCATTTACCCTTGGTGGAGTTCTCCTAAAACAATAGTTTCCAGGATACTATTTAGATAGCACCTTTCGAGGCTTTGTATGGGAGGAGATGTAGATCGCCCGTCTGTTGGACAGAGCTCAGTAAGAGCAGTATTTTGGGGCCACAGATCGTATATGAGACGACCGAGAAGATACAGCTGATTCGAGACAGGATGAGGACAGCTCAGAGCAAGCAGAGATCGTATGCTGATCGACGCCGCCGCAGATTAGAGTTCGCAGTTGGCGAGCACGTTTTTCTTAGGGTCTCTCCAATGAAAGGAGTGATGAGGTTTGGACGGAAGGGAAGCTTAGCCCCAGATTCATAGGTCCCTTCGAGATCCTCGAGCGTGTGGGCGCAGTAGCATATCGTTTGGCTCTTCCACCCGACTTCCCAGATGTTCACCCCATATTCCATGTGTCGATGCTTCGCAGATACCTACATGACTGCTCGCACATGATTCAGCATCAGACCGTTCAGCTCAAGCGCGATCTTTCGTTCACCGAGCAACCAGTCGTGGTATTGGACCGGCAGGTGAAGAAACTTCGATCGAAGGTCTTGCCATCAGTAAAGGTGCTTTGGTGCAGCCCGAATGGTGAAGAGATCACTTGGGAGGCCGAGGGCGAGATGCGGAAGAAATTCCCTCATCTCTTTGAAGGTATGCGCAGCTTTATATTTTTAAATTCGAGGACGAATTTCTTTAAGGGGAGAAGATTGTAACACCTTAGGATGTGTTTAGTGGCTAATTATATTTAAATAAATGGGTTTTAATAAAAAATTTTACCAAATTGATTTTTAAATATTTTATCAAATTTAATGAATATTTTGTTAGAATTTTTCTAGGCTTGCACACACATGTGCAAGTAAACTAGGGCTTAATTAGGGTTAAAACTATGATTAGCAACCATGGTTTAAATTATTTGGTTTTGGGTTTTAATTTAGTATGGTTGTTTTTTTTTTAAATGGAAAAGGATTTGAATTTTCTTTTGTGTTGACTTGGGGAGAGAGAGAGAGAGTGAGCATCATGGCAGGTGTCATGCTTGCATTAAATGAAGAGAGAGAGGGGGGTTTGACTAGCTTAACTCCCATTTCTTTTGTTACTACACTCATTTCATTCTCACAACTCCTCTCACTCTCTCACTCACACACACACAACCCCACAGCAGCAGCAGAGGGAGCGGCAGCAGCACCAACAGCACCATCAGCAGCAGCTCCAGCATCAGCAACAGCTCCAGCATCAGCACAGCAGCAGCAGCTCCAGCATCAGCAACAGCATAGCAGGCAGCAGCAGCAACATCAGCTCTTTTCCTCCTCTTCTTCTCCTTCTCCTTGCATGTAGGATTCCTAGGGGGTATAATCTCTCAACTCATTCTTTTGTTTGCTAAACTTATGTGTTTAGTAGCTTCATTTAGTGTAAAATGTGAGATTTAGTGCTAAAATGGTGTTTAATGTGGACTTTTGGCTAAGTGATGATTTTACTGGTTAGCCTAACCTAGTTAAGTGTTATTAGGGCAACTTAAACCTAGATAAACCCCAGATTTTACCAAAATACCCTAAGGTTTCATTTTGTGCAAAATATATCGTTTTTAAGCAAAACTTGGCTTCTCTGTGATCTGCTTGTGACCCGGCTCCTTCAGAGAAAATCTGAGCAAACTGGAGCATGTATACTAGGTCTAGACTACACACACCAAGCACGAACCCCTAACCCCACACCTAGGCCGCCGATTTATTCTTTCTGGCCGCAAATTGCGGCCAGATGAGGGAGCTAGGTGTTAGGGTTTTGGCTATAGGAGTCTGCTGCATATTCCAGTGTTTTGGCATGTGCAATTTTGTAAGTTTTTTACCTGGGTAGAATCTGGAACAATATATCGTTTTTCAAGTATGTTTTGTTTGCGCGATACACGCGATACGTGAGTGGGTTCTGTGATCCAGCGTGTCGTGGCATGTCGGGGTAGTTTTAGACGCGTACACACGATCTAGCGTATCGGACACACGTGCGTATGGTTCGCGACGCGAGTTTCTCGTTAGATTTCGATATCGCGTTTTGCGAGATAGTTTGCTTATTTATGGATTCCTTGTGTAAATTCCAGGTTCGCAGGCGGGTACGTCGGACACCGCAAAGAAGGGGAAGCAGGTGGTCGGCTACGTGTAGCACGCGACCAGGTGAGTAGATTTAATATCTACGGGGAATTGCCCGTATGGCGTTAAGCATCAGGGCGTGATAAATATTTAGTCGTAGATGTTCATGTGTATTAGTGTAGCATACCTCCCTTATTGCATACAGAAATGGTAGATATAGAACACTGCATTGTCACTAACGGTTAAAGCTGCACGAGCACTATTTGTATGTTACACTCACACCGTTAGTGATTTCCATGACACTTGCACTATAGGATTGCTACGAATTACATATCGTTTGACTGCCGTATCATTGATGATTGTCATGACTTGTCGCATTTTGGCATATACATATATTGATATCTTCGTACCTGCGCACATGCACACTGTATATTCATACCAGTGCACACATATATTGATATCTTCATACCTGCGCATATGCACACTATATATTCATACCAGTGCACACATATATTGATATCTTCATACCTGCGCACATGCACACTGTATATTCATACCAGTGCACACATATATTGATATCTTCGTACCTGCGCACATGTACACTGTATATTCATACCAGTGCACACATATATTGATATTTTCGTACCTGCGCACATGCACACTGTATATTCATACCAGTGCACGCATATATTGATATCTTCGTACCCGCGCACATGTATACTGTATATTTATACCAGTGCGCACATATATTGATATCTTTATACATGCGTACATGCACACTGTATATCTATACCAGTGCACACATATATTGATATCTTCATACTTGTGCACATGCACACTGTATATACCAGTGCACACATATATTGATATCTTCTTATCTGCGCGCATGCACACAGTATTTTTATAGTAGTGCTACACTCATATTCGCGTATATATCGTTTTGCACATCCGTACCTATATATGCTATATACATGGATGGTATCGATTTGATTTCATGAATAATAGAGACCGCATGAGATGTTTTCAAAACCGGATTCTTTTAAACAAGCGGTGTTCCCTTTTTACTCTTAGTGTCATACGACACATTACATGGATTTACGCATTGAGTTTAGATTTTATGGGACTTCTGGATTTGAGAACCGTGGTATTATTTTAAGAAAATACGCACTGTTTTAAAAAAACCCGGTTTCTCTTGATATGATATTTCAGTGCGTCCACCATGAGTTTTCTCGGTTCCAGAGAGCTTGTGTGAGTATACCCGATTCGAGGAGCGGTAGGCACCGATTGCGGGTACATGGTGGACCCGGTACGGTACCCCGGGGAAAGAAAACTCATATTGTTAGACGGTGAGCCCGGCGGAGGGACTACTACCTACCGGTGATTGGTTAGACCTGGCAATTATCCGGAGGATACCGACCAAAGTCGATAGATGGATACGGGACGACGCGTACTGCCGGGGCCGAGGGCCGATTCCGCAGACGGAGCCCGTGGGCCGATCTGACTGACCGAGCCCGATACTTGAGGATTTTCGTGTCGACGCTAGAAACGACGATTTTATGATATTTCGAGTGCCGATATTGGGCACTCACGATTCTATGAGATTTACAGGATTTGAGGGCCGATGAGGATGACGGCGCCTGAGTTTTACTGGGATTTGGGTGTATTGATGGACACCGATTATTTCCACGTTGACATTCCATGTAGATGTTAATTATTCCCATGCTCAGCATTCAGTATTTTACATCTCATCCTATATCTGTAGTGCCTGATAGAGTACATATGACATGCACGATTATTGCATACCTGCTCACTCTATATAGATGTTGTTAGATTGCATTTGCTATGCACGATTATTGCATACCTGCTCACTCTATATAGATGTTGTTAGATTGCATTTGCTATGCACGATTATTGCATACCTGCTCACTCTATAGATGTTGTTAGATTGCATTTGCTATGCACGACTATTGCATACCCTGCTCATCATATAGAGATGTCATTAGATCGCACTTGTTGCATGATTATTGCTCATCTAGTTCATCATATAGATGTTATCTGTTGGCATAGGTTAGAGTATCGCATCACGTGCATACTCGTGATTACCTTTATATGTTATCTACTATTCACGAATTGGCAACTCACCCCCGTTGTGCCATAGTGTTTGCAGGTTGCCCCTCGGAGTAGTCGCGGCAGGCTGCTTTCTTACATTTTTTGACACAGATACCACTGCAGTTGGCGTACTAGCCCTTTTGCTGATAGATGGGTTTTTGTGCGGTATCCATTATTTCCAGTTGTACATACTATTGTATCTAGTACTCTCCATCTACTACTTATGTATTGACTTGGAGACCAGTTGTGAGGACGATGTATATTATTTGTACTCTGGTGTCGAGCTTGTTGTGAGCCGACTTTATTTATGCAGCTTTACTTTTCATGATTTTTGTTTTTACTTATACTGCTCATTCTTCGCTATGGCGTCGCATATTATCTTTGTGGTGATTGTTTCCGCCGTTGGGCGTGATTGCTCCCATTTGGGATGCCTCATCCTTACTGTATATCATTTTACTCATATATTGTGTTGTACCCGATTTCGGGGCTAGTTTTTACAAAGGAAATGCTGCCAAAATTTTTAAGATAATAATTTAAACCTTAAAGAATTTTACTAAACAACTTAAAGTTTTCTAAATGCTTTAACAAATGTTCTAATAAATGTTTTAAACACTCAATACTTTTAATGGTTTTGATTTCTGGGTTTCGGCTTACTTAGTCGCGTTACGCCTGTAGACGTCGCGTGGTTAAGTGCCGGTCATGGGCCGAACTTTGGGTCGTGACAGAAAAATATAACTTTGACAGTCACTCTGTCAACCAGGTCACCTTGAAAGCCTGTAATGATAACCGTCTCCAAAGGAGGCCGCCGTAATCATTTCCCTAGAACATCCATTTATGTTCATAAACCGCTTCCCAACGTTTCTCCAGGATTGGATTGATATATCTGCTTATTGTATCTAGTACAAAAACAACATCTGGTGTGGTACTCGACATTACATGATTAACTCAATTGCCTAAGCAAGTGATATGCTAATCATGCGGATCCCTCTCTCCCTTTAGTCTGTAAGACACTTTTAGAGAGGGTGACTCCATCACCTGCAGGTACACTACCTTACCAGGAGTCGTTCATTCTAAAATCCCTTTAGAATAATGTCAAGGTACCCAAATTGGGATACTTCCCAAATCTAGATCTAAAACCATAGATCTAATATCCAGAAAACCTGATATTATATCCATATCCTATGTGGAGAAACAACTTTGTGACAACCATAGTTTAACCGATCGTAGTATAGGAATATTTCTTCCTATCAAGTGCATGTCCTCCCAATACCTGGACATCACTCTCTACTACCTTCTTATCAGATCCATCTCCTATTCTGATGAGGTCAAAGACTATGACTGTCACATCAAAATTAGATGATCTATTTTCGCTATACCTGCTTTAGTCTATAAATAGACATAAGCTACTTGCCCATCATGCTTTCGCTGCTCTCACTGACTACAACAACCCTCTGGCAAAGTCATATGCACGTGCATTTCCAAAGCTAGTTTAGAATGACGCTATACTCATCCTCCTGCTGGGTCTTATAGTCTAGAACAACAGCAATGGCAAGTCTGGGTAAACAAGAACCTCCCTGTCACCGTCCCTGAGAAGACCGAAGTACCTCTCGGGTGCCTGAGGTTACCCACCAAATCTACGGAGTGGCTAATGGAATGTTGAAACTAATTGAATTCTCAGGTTCTATTAAATCTTCAGTAATCGTTTGTGGTTCTGGAATCACTTCCAGTTCTACTATACTCACACTTGTGTTTTCTGAAAAAGTCCATTTTACTAAAACTGTGGCGAGTTAAGAACAATATAGATATTGATCTTCCTGATGGTAGAAAATTAACCCTCGTCAAAGCCCAGGATAACCCACAAACAGCCATTACTGAAATGTGCCTTGAGTTTATCCGGATTCTGGTTTTAAGCATCAGCCAGACAACTCCCTATACCTTAACATCGTTAAGATATAAATTGATTCTATATATATCTAATATAGAAACAAAAGCACTAATTTAATTGGAACCAGATTCAAAATCATGCAGTTGTCTCCAGTGCATATCAACCAAATGGAAAAAGGACAATCAACATTACTCATCTAGGAGTGCATCCATATATGAGTAATCCGAAAGAGAAGCAAGTTCTCAAAACCATTACTATCAATGGAATACCAAACACAAGTATCTACATTTTCGACTTCCTCGAAGAATCCTGATACTTCCAACAAATGGTTTTGTACTTTATTCTTATACCTATAACTTCTCAATATCTTGACCTTGCATTTCAATGAAATAGATGTCTAGAACTTAGAGAAGTTATGAGTAAACAGAATATAGTACAAGTACCAACCCCCATTGTCCTAATGGACACTGGACAACATACAATACTTTGTATAAGTCCCCTTAGTTTAATAACTCAAACTCTGTGTGTCGTAGGTTGAAAAATTGTACTATGTTAAGAAGAATTACACCGCTGTTGAATGCACCTTACCTAATCACCAACCGATATAGGTAAATGTCACAGACATAATATCAAAAAGATATATCTCACTTTATAAAAATAAACGTACAGATATATCAGTTTGAAATTGGTGCATAACAACGGATATTCAAATCCATATATTTGCCATTCGGCAAAATCCAGATGATTTCCTCAAATATCACCAATTACAACGAATTCCGATATAATGAGGATCTAATCACCCAATTCCCAATATCTTAATCCCACTCACTATCTGTAATAACATGCAGATGTGAGAAACTGATCTGGTAAATACATACTCTGGAGTTAGATTCCAACTGGAAAAACAGTTATCAATTAAAATCACACAGTGAAACTGAAACATGAAAATGTTTCGAAGAGGTTTACTGGTATTCCTAGTAACGCCTCTTCCACTATCCTGATTCACGACAGTAACCATATACTATACCTGCCCTCACTGCAATCCCTTTATTATGTCTTTACTTATTACCTTCAGTATACCTTCTTTAGGCTAACTGGTTTTCTTCTTTCCCTACCCTTCGGCACCAGCCTAAGGTTTGGAAGAAGACTATCCAATAAGCGTAATAAGTGTACTCTCCTAATCCTAGGAGCCCTCGCAACCTGAGAGAAGGTAATGGGAAAAGACATCCGAATAATCCTATCCAATCTCTCCAGAACCAGAATCCATCCTCGAAAAAAGTTCCTTCGAGTTCGTATATAACCATACGATGGATTTATCCAATAGAAGTGGATGTCCGTAGTGATACGGAGTGTCCTAGAGAAATGCAAAGTAGATGTAGGAGTGGCAAGGGTATACCCGGTCTTTGTCGTGAATGATGGTGATCGCAATTTCCTTTTCCATTGTTCTAATCCCTTTATATGTCTTTACTCATTACCTTCTGTACACCACACTTAAGCTTAATTAGTTTTCTTCTTTCCCTACCGTTCGGCACCGGCCTATGGTTTGGAAGAAGACTATCCAATAAACTCAATAGGTGTACCCTCTCCTAATCCTAGGAGCCCTCACAACCTGAGAGATGGTAAAGAGAAAAGACAACCGAATAATCTAATTCATTCTCTCCAGAACCAGAATCCATCCTCGAAAAAGTTCCTTTGAGTTCGTATATAACCATACGATGGATTTATCCAATGGAAGTGGATGTTTGTAGTGATACGAGGTGTTCTGGAGAAAAGCAAAAGGTAATGTAGGGGTGGCAATGATGTATGCGACACCGTGACATTCCAAAAGCCAAAGTGTTTTAAGAAGGTTCGGTCAATTTGGTTCAAGAGTTTTAGTCAAGGGTCGGGTCATAGTCGCAGCCAGAGAGAGAGAGAAGAAACACTCAGCGTGCACTCTAACCTAAATCAGAATGATTAATCATTTTATCTAATCTGGATGGCTCCAATTGTTTCCTCGAATTCTCCTCCAAACCTTAAGGGAGAATTAGTCGGAATCACCCGAGGAGTATTCCTACTTATCAGCGGGAATCGGGATCCAACTATCATCGTATGATAACTTGATGGAAGCCACTCAATTTACCACACTCCAGAAGGTATGCGCAAGCCTGGCAAATTTTCTGTATGTTTGAAACTCCCGATGTGATTTTTACCCCTAACGACCTATAACCTTTACGCTTGCCAACAAATTATAGGTCACTAGTCAAGTTCAACCCGTCATTGTCCTGGATTAACTCGAACCCACCCGCACAAGCCCTTGACGCTTGCCAACAAAGCTGTACGACTGTCCCGATCAATCGCATATCCATGCTACAAATAAGTATTATTCAGCTACCGCACACTATGCCTTGACGCTTGCCAACAAACATAGCACGAATACCAATAGCACTTATAAGAAATGACGGAGGGCTACGGCTGGTTTTTGGCGAAAAACCTTTAACGTAATGAACTTGATCTCGTTGAAGGAATCCAAGTGGTTTTATAAATATATAGTGGTAAAAACTTTTGCTAAAGAGGTCACTCCCGGTGAAGTGATCTCGGCTCTTTCCCCGTCGAATGGGGTGCGGGATATCCCAAACTGAATACCATGATGCAAAGAAAAAATAATCGACTATAGTAAAGTTATTACGTTGACGCAAACTTTTACCCAAGGGGTCACTCCCGATGAAGGGATCTCGTCCTTTGCCTCGTCGAATGAGGTGCAGGATATTCCAAATGAATACCACGATGCAAAGCAAAAGAGAACGTCTGTAATGTCAGTTTTTAAAAACTTGGTTCCAACAACATCAAATACAGGTTTGTTTTATCCTTGCATTGATAAGAATCAATGCAGTCCCATCAATTAATCACACCAGAAAAGAACGAAAATAAAATGTACGTATATGCCATCCGCATTCGCTACTGGGTCCCGTCATCTCCCGTTAGGTTACTTAACTAACGACAGAGCGGGGACTAGGCTAGCACGGGTGCAAAACATATATAACATCTACTAGTATATATATAAATATATAACACATTCGTCCCAGGCATAATATAAAGCAACATCACAGAAACATCACAGAATGGTGGATAATCTGGAGCCCCGGGTTTCATTTGAGCCGCAAATGAGACCTGGCATTCCCTGTCGTGTGGATAGCCTGTGCAATAAAAACTAGACCCCTACGAGTGCAGAAAGTTACCCGCTAAAACCAGAAGTGAGGCAGCCCCCTTCAACAACATGAATCGGCCACCCGACACTTCACGGAATCCGGTAACTTGAGCACCCCTCCTGGGTCATCCTATACCCCCTACAAGTGCGGCGAATAGCCGCCAATTCTAAAGTAAGGTCCTCTCCATCTCAACGCCATCTGATGCGGACCAGTTGCCCTCTAGAACCCGACTATTCGTGCACTCCACCGCGGGGTAACCCTAGTACAGAAAATAAAATTGTAGGGTTCCTAGGCACACTAATAAAGTCTCACAAGTGATCAAACATGGCTAATTCAAATTTTACAAGTGCCTACAAACCCTAATACGGATCGTTAACTAGATATATAGGCTATGCGATGCAAGTTAACGACTTTAACTAAAGGAAAGAAGCTACAACCTTTGTAGATCCGGTCCTCCACGTCCTAGGCTCCATGATGAGGTACCTCCGCTGTCCAAATCAAATCCATGACTCTAGCATCGGCTTCATCGGAGAAAAGAGCGGACTTGGTCGTCGGTTCGATGCCGAAGATGATCTACGTCGAGGCATCACAAGATCAAGCTCCAACTTCACCAAGCCTTGAAAACTTGTGAAGGAAACACCCTATACAACTTGGCAAGAGGTAGAGGATGAAGAAATAGGAAGTGGGTTCACTTTAGAATTGGATTTCTCACTCATTTTCACTAGTTGCGATTGAAGCTATCAAGCTTTCTCTTCTTGAAGAAGAAGAAGAAGAAGAAGAAGATGATATATGATAAGTTATTTAAAAGGAACATAAAAAGAATACTTATCATGTCTTCAACCATGGTTTAGTGTAGAGATTTAACTAAGGTTAGATGAGTGGTTAGGGTTAGAGAAGAGACAAGAATGGTGGACTTGTTCAAAGCTTCAAGAAGCTTCAAAGAAAAAACAAAACTAGCAACCATTATTTTCTCTTTATCTTTTCAAATGAAATAAATAAAATAAATAAATAGATAAATGAATAAGTAAATGAAATGAAACCCTAACCACTAACTAACCATGGTTTAATTCTTTACACAAAACCAAGCTAGAATGTATCATCAAACATGATACAATTATGTGCACAAAAAATATATCACATATACAATGTGCACTTCATGTGAGAAAATCCATTTAAAGTGAACCAATACTAGTTAATGCAAAGTAATATATCAAATATATAATTATACATTAAATCATTAAATCAACACTTGATTCAATGATCCGGTCATGTCGCATATAACCGGCTAGTATCCAATGTATCGGCTTATCGAATCAATCCTTGATTCGATAACTAGGTTATATCGCATACAACCATTCGACACATACATCGCGAGAATGAAATACGGTATCACATACACGCATTATTCTCGGTCCCGCACATATCCCATATGTGCTCCTATTTCGTTTCGCTTGAGCCAGAAAACCTCTGTGTAGGACTCTAAAGACTCGTCAATACGCCGGCAGAAGATGATGATCATATCAAACACCTACAAGCCGCAAGCGGTCTGCTAAACGTAACGGCCACCCGGGTATTGAGCGATCAGAAGATAGACGAGCAAACCCGCTCACACTCCTGTGAATCCAACCAGTAACACTTACCGTACAGTCCGGTCTGTTCGTCTGATATGTCGCATATCTCGCCTAGGGGTGGTAAACGTCAGACCCCAATAGCTCGATAAGTCATGCCGACGTGAGGTCCATAACTATCGTGAAACTACTGATAACTCTTACCAGTATATCACTGCAACCCTGGCCAGGGATTTCCTGTTATGGCCAGTCGAGCATAGCGCAACATCAACCCCCAATACCGGGAGAGACGAATCCCCTCCTATCGCTCATTGCCTCCATGTGAATCGGGACTGTACCCAAAAACCACCTGTTTGCACGACTCAGTAGAGCCGTGGTAGGGTGGAAATCAAAGCACAGTGGGAGACACACAAGACTCTATGACGATCTCGGGTCAACAGACTAAGCTGTACCAGTGTCACCAGAGAACTGCCATCTGACGTGAGGTATAATACCATCTGGGAGTTCTCGGCGAGTCCGTTCAGTGTACCCAGTCTCCACTGAGCACCCGCATACCATCTCTGATGTCAAACACTAATGGATATGGGATCATCCCGTTAGTTATATGTATGCCCTAGAGGCCATTACTATACATAGGATGTATATTGTAGTGGATGCTGGGACATATATATGGAGGACTTTCTCGCTCGACATGATAGTATGCTATCTGGTTGCACTTTACCTTAACGTGTATGCTGATTGTCTCTCTATTACATGTTGGTAAAGCCCTTAGGATGTGTACTTAACTACCTGGACTATGATGCAGTTCATACTAGTGGGGACATGGTAGTCCATAAGTACATCCTTCAAAGTCCCTAGTCGAGGGTGTATCGAGACGGGGCATCGTTATACCAGAGTAGACTAGCGTGTACCTTCTCGACCCATACAGATGGGCGATGGATGATCCCATATCCATTGGTGTTTGACATCAGAGATGATATACGTGTGCTCAGTAGAGACTGGGTACACTGGACGGACTCGCCGAGAACTCCCAGATGGTATTATACCTTACGTCAGATGGCAGTTCTCTGGTGACACTGGTACAGAGTAGTCTGTTGACCCGAGATCGTCATAGAGTCTTGTGTGGTTCCCACTGTGCTTTGATTTCTATCTTACCACGTCCAAGAGGGCATGCAAAACGGTGGTTTTTGGGTACAGTCCCGAGTCATATGGAGGCAATGAGCGATAGGAGGGGATTCGTCTCTCCCGGTATAGGGAGTTGATGTTGCGCTGTGTTCGATTGGCTATAACAGGAAATCCCTGGCCAGGGTTGCTGAGATTTACTGGTAAGTGTTACCAGTAGTTTCTCGAATTGTTATAGACCTCATATCGACACGACTTATCGAGCTATTGGGGTCTGACGTTTACCACCCCTAGGCGAGATATGCGACATATCAGACGATCAGACCGGACTGTACGGTAGTGTTACTGGTTGGATTCACTGGAGTGTGAGCGGGCTTGCTCATCGATCTTCAGATCGCTCAATACTCGGGTGTCCGTTACGTTTAGCAGACCGCTTGCGGCTTGTGGGTGTTTGATATGATCATCACCTGCTGCCGGCGTATTGACGAGTCTTTAGAGTCCTACACAGAGGTTTCCTGGCTCAAGCGAAACGAAATAGGAGCGCATATGAGATATGTGCGGGACCGAGAATAATGCGTGTATGTGATACCGTATTCTATTCTCGCGATGAATGTATCGAATGGTTGTATGCGATATAACCTAGTTATCGAATCAAGTAATGATTCGATAAGCCGATACATAGGATACTAGTCGGTTATATGCGATATGACCGGATCGTTAAATCAAGTGTTGATATAATGATTTAATGCATAATTATATATTTGATATATTAGTTTGCATTAACTAGTATCGGTTCACTTAAGATGGATTTTCTCACTCGGATGTGCGCATTGCATATGCGATATGATTTTGTGCACATGCTTGTATCATGTTTGATGATACATGCTAACTTGATTAGGTGTATGATTAAACCATGGTTAGTTAATGGTTAGGGTTTCATTTGATTTATTTATGCCTTTATTTATTTTGTTTTGACAAAAAGAAAAAGGGGAATGAAAACAAAAGGGTTGCTTTCAAAAATGAAGCTTGTTGAAGCTTCATGAAGGTTTGACCAAAGTGACCATTTTGTCTTCATCTCTAAACCTAACCATTCACTAACCCTAGTTGATTCTCTACACCTAACCATGGTTTGCTTATGATAAGAATTGATTTTCTTTTCTATTTCAATTATTCTTATCATAACAATTATCATCATCTTCTTCTTCTTCTTGAAGATGAAAGCTTACTTCATCAATGGTGATTTGAGCATAAGTGTGAGAAATCCAAATCTAAAGTGAACCCACTTCCTATTTCTTCATCCTCTACCTCTTGCCAAGTAGTAGAGTGTGTTTCCTTCACAAGTTTTCATGGCTTGGTGAAGGTGGAGCTTGATCTAGCGATGCCTCGACGTAGATCATCTTCGGCACGTTGTCGACGACCTAGCCCGGTCTTTTCTCCGATGAAACCACCGTGAGAGTCATGGTTCGATTTGGACAGCGGAGAGGACTTCATTGCGGAGCCGTAGAGGTGGAGCACCGGATCTACAAAGGTTGTATTTCCGTATTCTTATAGTTAAGTGTTAACTAGTTTACTTTTCGCCTAGAAATCTAGCCAACGATCCGTTCTAGGGTTTCTCGGCACCGTTTAAATTTGAAATTGGCATGGTTGATGCCTTGTGAGACCTCATTAGGGTTCCTAGTTACCCTACAGTGGTATCAGAGCCTAGTTAGAGCCTTAGGCGAAGTCTAGACGGAGTTTGAAGTCCGAACGAACCCGAAAACCCATTTCAAAATTGCTCTCTGTCCTTTTTTCAAAAACTGGGATTTTTCCAAATTAAAAATTGCTAAAAAATTCAGCAGGGAAAAATAAGAATTACGATGCAAAATTTTTTCGATGAAAAGTACTTATTGCGGCTGAACCGCGGCTATCTGGTGACGTCAGCCATCATTGTTTGCACAGTAATTCCTGATAAATTATGCTGAGTTTTCTGGGAATTTTTAAAATTTATTATAGAGTTGAATTTTCTGGGATTGATTTGGGGATTCGGTGTTTCGATCGGAGTATCAAATTTTGTCTGTGTGGCTTTCCGGATAGTTTTTAGAATATGTTAAAAAGTTCGACCGGATATAAATACCCAATTTTTCCCCTGTCGGGAAATTTCCAAGTGTTGGATTTTTCCGTGGTTTAACGACGTTCTAAGTAGTGCAAGTAACTCGATGGACCCTCTAGAAGACAACAAACCTTAACTCGATTATGTGACCGTCTTGAACTGCCCTTTGAACCTTCGGGTTTAGGGCAGTACGGCGTGCCACATGTGAGGCGTTGGCTTGACCCTTCTACGGCTGGACCGTTGGTACTGAGGCACGAACTGAATGTTGTTAGACTTATTTCATGTGTTGATCTGTATCGGGAAAACTTGGGTGTTTGACTGTTCGATCGAAAAGTTTAACATTTTCTATTTATCTGGAATGGGATACAATAATTGGAATTCACAAAAAGTTATGAGATAACTGAATGAATGTTATAAACATAGCATTTTAGTCTCACTTGATCGGTTGCCACGGAATTTTGATGTGATCAAAAGTCCGTCGCAATCACGTAGCGTACGCGGATACTCGCCGGGTAAACTTAATAGACAGCCTCACTCCATAGCCCCGACCAAGTGACTGTAAGAGAACCCCGTCGCCGAAAGCATCCATTCGGGTGCTCGCGGTAGCGGTGTTCCGCTTTGGTGCACTTCGTCGACGGTAACGGAGGTGCGGCCGTCTACTGAAGTTTGCGACGAGCATTCGATCGGGATGTCGGGAATCTTGTTGAATTGCCCGACTTGATATTGAAAAGTGTTTTCGATAATGAGACTAAAATGCGGAGTTTATAATTGTTAGGCATGCGATGTCTAAGGAATTCATTTGGTCAGGCATGCGATGTCTGAGGTGGTTGCGGATTCCAACTGTTGTAGTTTTACACTTTCTTTTCTGTGACCGTAAGTGTAATGTGTGATATAGCCGGTTTCGTTGCTATATGTCAACGACAATTAGGATGCGCATATTTACTTACGTTGATGACATGTGATGTTATGTGTTGCTGGATATGTTATATTGGATCGTCGTGTTTGAATAGCCGGGGGTTTTTATGTGAGATGAGTGTTTTTTCATTTTCATTCATGTAAAAACTTGTATGTAATATTCTTTTATTGGGGCGCTTCCAGGTTGCGGAAGTTGTCACCCTTTGTATATTATTTACTTTTCCGCACTAGGATAGACCCAAGGAGGAGGGCACAAGTAACCGGGTTCCGGAGTCCAGTGGGAGACCAACTCGAGGAGTCGAGTCCGGATCTCCTAACTCTAGAATTGGTAGGGTTGCTTGCCACTCTCGTAGGGGTCTAGGGGTATGGGTTTGGCTATTCATCACGACCGTGGAATCCGTGTTTTATACTGGCTCGTATTGAAAACACGGACGTCTTAGTATATCCAATATTTCATATGATTCTTCTGCTGCGATATCTGTGATGTGATCATGTGATGTTCTGTGATAGATACAGTATATAGTATATATGATATATTATATAGATGTTACTTATGTTTTACATCCGTGCTAGCCCTGCCCTGCTCTGCCGTTAGTTACCTAACCTAACGGTGTACGAGGGGACATCGAGGCGAATGCGGATGGCATAAGTGTACGTCGTATTTATCTGTGATGTTTAGGTACTTAAATGATGGGACTTCATTAATGTGATTAATGAAAGTAAAAGAAACCTAAGATGTTGTAGAATCGAATTTCAAAATAAAACAGGTAGCTACAGTTCTTGCTTTGCACAGAGGTATATGTGATATATCCTGCACCTTATTCGATGAGGAAAGGACCGAGATCCCTTCACCGGGAGTGACTCCTTTAGCAATAACTGGCAGATGCTACACACTCGGTTTGTCTTTTGATTGCTTTTAAGTGTTTTTGCTTTGCACAGTGATATATATGATATATCCCGCACCTCATTCGACGAGGAAAGGACCGACGATCCCTTCACCGGGAGTGACTCCTTTAGCAAAACTAGAAAAGCCTCAAAAGCACTCCATTTTAAAATCATTTGATTCTATAACGATATCAAGTTCATTACGCAATAGGTTTTCAGAAAAACCTGTCGTAGCCCTCCGTCATTTCAGATAAGTGGTAGTTAGTATTCGTGCTACGTTTGTTGGCCTGCGTCAAGGCGTAATGTGCGGTAGCTAACTAGTATTTATCTGCTTATGCATATGATGCAGATTGGATTAGGGTAGTCGTGCGACTTTGTTGGCCTGCGTCAAGGGTCGTGCGGGTGGGTTTAATTCAATCAGGAAATGACGGGTTGAACTTGACTAGCGCACTATGGTTTGTTGGCCTGCGTCAAGGTCATAGGACGCTAGGGGCAAAATTATCGGGAATTTCAAGTGTTGAAATTTGCAATGAGATTGCATACCTTCTATGAGATAGTTGGATCCCGATACCCGCTGCGAGTAATTGTTACTCCTGGGAGAGTTTTACACATTGCAACTAGCCGATCAAGTAGGTGTCTAGAAAGGTGTCAACGGGGTTACGCCTCTGGGAAAACGAGGTTTACATTAATTAGGTTCGTGCGAAAGCACGGGGGACCTCCCTCAAAGTACCGACACTGGCCTGGCTGAAAGATTGGCGAACTTGTAGTGTGTAATTAATCCCGGCTAGTCTTTCCTTTTAGGGTTTGAAGGAAGATTTGATAAAAAGCAGTGGGAGCCATCCTGATTAGATAAAATAATAACCAATCTATTCTTGCTAGAGCGCACGCTGAGTGTTTTCTTCTCTCTCTCTCCTGGTAGCGACCATATCACGCCTTAATCAAGATAATAATACGGATAATTGACCGAACCCGCTTGTTATACTGAGCTGGGGAACGTTGGTCCCGCTCCAACTTGTAATTGTTATAAGACAGAGCAGGAAATTGGGGAATACCAGATTTCCCGTGCCGCCCAAACGAAGAGAGTGCATGCTGATGCATCATCTTCGGGTGTGTTCATTATACAGAACTGTTTCTCAGTATCCTCCGCATCCTGGTATATGATACCGGATCAGGATCCCAGATATGTAATCTGTTACATAGGGCTACAGAAAGGTAGAGAACTGAGAACGGGTGATAAGTTTCATGAGGCAGAAAATGGGGCAAGTGTTGCAGCCAAGTCTGTTGGTCACTGTCACCCTGTATTACGAATACATTGATTCTGAACAAATGTTATTAGATACCGAACCTGATATACAAAATCATATCTATCTCTTTATTAGTAAAGAAATGATAAAATTTTGTATAGTTGGATAATGTTTTGAACATTTCCTATATCAAAAGTTGATCGGTTCACGCACGTTATCTAAAAGCATTGACGTTCTAAATCAAACTACAGTTCTTTAGTATACAGAACACACACAAGAGGAAGAGTTCAGAAATGAACGAATCCTTCTTGAGGTATTGTAGACTAGGTCATATCAATGCGACCCGACTGGCTGAGTTACATTTAGATGCATATTTAAATCAGTTTGAATTTACATCTTGTGAAACTCGCCAGTCATGTCACAAAGATAAGATGACCACAGCTCTGTTTATTGGAAACAGAGAAAGAGTTAGTGAACTCTTGGGATGATACATGTTGATGTATGTAGGTCCCCTGTCTACACATGCCAAGACTGGTTCTTTATACTTCATTACGTTCTCTGATGATCTCTTTAGATTCAGACATATGTTCTTGTTGAAACAAAAGTCCGAACCTTTTGAGATATTCACGGAATATAAGTTAGAAGTAGAGAACCAATATACGGGTATAAGTGTTATGTCGTTTGATGTGATCAAGGAGGAGAATACTTGAGCACGGAAATCCTGGACTATTCTAAAGGAGAATGAGATTCTCTCTCGGTATTACTCCTCCGAATACACCATAGCACGATGGTATATCGGGGCGGAGCAATCACACCCTATATGATATGGTGTGCTCTATGATGAGTATTACTGAGTTACCTATTTCCTTTTAGGGGTTATGCACTTGAGAAGCTGCATACCTATTGAATAGGTTCGAATCAAATCAGTTGCCTACCACTCCATATGAGATATGGAAAGGGAAGAGCCCATGTCTTAAGCTAGTTAAGATTTGGGGTTGTCCGACCTATGTCTAAAAGCAAAATCCGGACAAGCTCGAGGCAAGGTCTGTTATGTAGAACTGGAAGTGTTCCAGCTATACAAACTACAGCAGATGATTTGGTACAACCAGAGGATTCAGTAGAAACCAACGAACCTCAGCCTCTCCGCCGATCTAGTAGGGTTCCTCACCCACCTGAGAGATACTTCGGTTTCTCTATGACAGTGGGAGCGAGGAATGCATCATGAGATGATGACCCAACTAGTTTCGAGCTGGCCATCAAGAGTGAGACTCTGTAAGAATGGATGGATGCTTAGCGATCTGAGATGGAATCCTTATACACCAACAAAGTATGGACTTTGGTTGCTATATCTGAAGGGTTAAATCCCCATCAGGAGCAAGTATATCTTGAGAAGATTACTTGGTGTACATCGAAAAGTTGAGACTTTCAAAGCTAGACTTGTTAAAAGTGTGCATCATTGACCAGGTGTGGATAATGATGAAACCTTTTTCAAGTAGCTATGCTTAAGTCCATCCAGATCCTACTTGTCACGGCTACATACCATGACTACGATATCTGGTGGTTGGGTGTCATGACTGCTTTTCTAAATGATGTTTTAGAAGAGTGCGTCTATAAGTACACAGCCAGAGGGCTTCGTAGACAGTGGGAGCAGCGGAAACGTGTGCAAAATGCTTTATAGGATAAAGCAGGCATCGCGGAGTTGGAACATCTGTTTTGATGGATTAGTCAAAGAGTTTGACATCATCAAAATGGTAGATGAACCTTGTATAAACAAAAAGGTAGTAGGGAGTATGGTGGTGATCCTCGTAGAGTACGTGGATGACATACTCTTGATAAGAAAGGAGTTTCCTATGCTACGCTCGATCAATCTCCGTTTATCACAATGATTCTCCATATAGGATCAAAATGATACCTCCTAAATCCTGAGTTTTGGATCTATGAGATAGATTTAATTGGATGTTAGGATTCTCACTAGTTGTAGTGAGATGGTATCAATCGATCCTGACGAGAATCACTGGAAGGGTTCCAGGGTGATAAAGACGACTGAATGTCAGTCACAGGCATTCTCTTTACCCTCAGTGGAGGGACGGTATGTTGGAAGAGTTCCAAGCTAGATACCGTGACATACTAGACGATAAAGGCTGGATACATCGCTACTTAAGATGCTACCAAAGAGGCTGTCTGGGTGTATATCTGTTCATGAGATGAACTTAGTTCCTTCCATTGTGTGACAATGGAGTTGTGGCTTATGCCAAGGAACGTCCGTCCCATCAGTGATCCAGACATATTCTAAGGCAGTATCACCTGATCATGGAGATGGTTGATCTCCAGGGTGATCGAGGATAGGAGAGTAGACTCAGAGGATAACACGGCGGATCCACTCACGAAGGCCTTTTCCCAGAGAGAGACTTTCATGGGATGGTTGAGTATGAGATACTGCAACCACTGCTACAGATGGCCCTAGTGCAAGTGGGAGATTGTTAGTTATATGTATGCCCTAGAGGCCATTACTATACATAGGATGTATATTGTAGTGGATGCTGGGACATATATAGGGAGGACTTTCTCGCTCGACATGATAGTATGCTATCTGGTTGCACTTTACCTTAACGTGTATGCTGATTGTCTCTCTATTACATGTTGGTAAAGCCCTTAGGATGTGTACTTAACTACCTGGATTATGATGCGGTTCATACTAGTGGGGACATGGTAGTCCATAAGTACATCCTTCAAAGTCCCTAGTCGAGGGTGTATCGAGACGGGGCATCGATATACCAGAGTAGACTAGCGTGTACCTTCTCGACCCATACAGATGGGCGATGGATGATCCTATATCCATTGGTGTTTGACATCAGAGATGATATACGGGTGCTCAGTAGAGACTGGGTACACTGGACGGACTCGCCGAGAACTCCCAGATGGTATTATACCTTACGTCAGATGGCAGTTCTCTGGTGACACTGGTACAGAGTAGTCTGTTGACCCGAGATCGTCATAGAGTCTTGTGTGGTTCCCACTGTGCTTTGATTTCCATCTTACCACGTCCAAGAGGGCGTGCAAAACGGTGGTTTTTGGGTACAGTCCCGAGTCACATGGAGGCAATGAGCGATAGGAGGGGATTCGTCTCTCCCGGTATAGGGAGTTGATGTTGCGCTGTGTTCGATTGGCTATAACAGGAAATCCCTGGCCAGGGTTGCTGAGATTTACTGGTAAGTGTTACCAGTAGTTTCTAGAATTGTTATAGACCTCATATCGACACGACTTATCGAGCTATTGGGGTCTGACGTTTACCACCCCTAGGCGAGATATGCGACATATCAGACGATCAGACCGGACTGTACGGTAGTGTTACTGGTTGGATTCACTGGAGTGTGAGCGGGCTTGCTCGTCGATCTTCAGATCGCTCAATACCCGGGTGGCCGTTACGTTTAGCAGACCGCTTGCGGCTTGTGGGTGTTTGATATGATCATCACCTGCTGCCGGCGTATTGACGAGTCTTTAGAGTCCTACACAGAGGTTTCCTGGCTCAAGCGAAACGAAATAGGAGCGCATATGAGATATGTGCGGGACCGAGAATAATGCGTGTATGTGATACCGTATTCTATTCTCGCGATGAATGTATCGAATGGTTGTATGCGATATAACCTAGTTATCGAATCAAGTAATGATTCGATAAGCCGATACATAGGATACTAGTCGGTTATATGCGATATGACCGGATCGTTAAATCAAGTGTTGATATAATGATTTAATGCATAATTATATATTTGATATATTAGTTTGCATTAACTAGTATCGGTTCACTTAAGATGGATTTTCTCACTCGGATGTGCGCATTGCATATGCGATATGATTTTGTGCACATGCTTGTATCATGTTTGATGATACATGCTAACTTGATTAGGTGTATGATTAAACCATGGTTAGTTAATGGTTAGGGTTTCATTTGATTTATTTATGCCTTTATTTATTTTGTTTTGACAAAAAGAAAAAGGGGAATGAAAACAAAAGGGTTGCTTTCAAAGATGAAGCTTGTTGAAGCTTCATGAAGGTTTGACCAAAGTGACCATTTTGTCTTCATCTCTAAACCTAACCATTCACTAACCCTAGTTGATTCTCTACACCTAACCATGGTTTGCTTATGATAAGAATTGATTTTCTTTTCTATTTCAATTATTCTTATCATTACAATTATCATCATCTTCTTCTTCTTCTTGAAGATGAAAGTTTACTTCATCAATGGTGATTTGAGCATAAGTGTGAGAAATCCAAATCTAAAGTGAACCCACTTCCTATTTCTTCATCCTCTACCTCTTGCCAAGTAGTAGAGTGTGTTTCCTTCATAAGTTTTCATGGCTTGGTGAAGGTGGAGCTTGATCTAGCGATGCCTCGACGTAGATCATCTTCGGCACGTTGTCGACGACCTAGCCCGGTCTTTTCTCCGATGAAACCACCGTGAGAGTCATGGTTCGATTTGGACAGCGGAGAGGACTTCATTGCGGAGCCGTAGAGGTGGAGCACCGGATCTACAAAGGTTGTATTTCCGTATTCTTATAGTTAAGTGTTAACTAGTTTACTTTTCGCCTAGAAATCTAGCCAACGATCCGTTCTAGGGTTTCTCGGCACCGTTTAAATTTGAAATTGGCATGGTTGATGCCTTGTGAGATCTCATTAGGGTTCCTAGGAACCCTACAGTGGTATCAGAGCCTAGCTAGAGCCTTAGGCGAAGTCTAGACGGAGTTTGAAGTCCGAACGAACCCGAAAACCCATTTCAAAATTGCTCTCTGTCCTTTTTTCAAAAACTGGGATTTTTCCAAATTAAAAATTGCTAAAAAATTCAGCAGGGAAAAATAAGAATTACGATGCAAATTTTTTTCGATGAACAGTACTTATTGCGGCGGAACCGCGGCAGAAGCCTAGCTTCTGCGGCGGTTCCGCGGCTATCTGGTGACGTCAGCCATCATTGTTTGCACAGTAATTCCTGATAAATTATGCTGAGTTTTCTGGGAATTTTTAAAATTTATTATAGAGTTGAATTTTCTGGGATTGATTTGGGGATTCGGTGTTTCGATCGGAGTATCAAATTTTGTCTGTGTGGCTTTCCGGATAGTTTTTAGAATATGTTAAAAAGTTCGACCGGATATAAATACCCAATTTTTCCCCTGTCGGGAAATTTCCAAGTGTTGGATTTTTCCGTGGTTTAACGACGTTCTAAGTAGTGCAAGTAACTCGATGGACCCTCTAGAAGACAACAAACCTTAACTCGATTATGTGACCGTCTTGAACTGCCCTTTGAACCTTCGGGTTTAGGGCAGTACGGCGTGCCACATGTGAGGCGTTGGCTTGACCCTTCTACGGCTGGACCGTTGGTACTGAGGCACGAACTGAATGTTGTTAGACTTATTTCATGTGTTGATCTGTATCGGGAAAACTTGGGTGTTTGACTGTTCGATCGAAAAGTTTAACATTTTCTATTTATCTGGAATGGGATACAATAATTGGAATTCACAAAAAGTTATGAGATAACTGAATGAATGTTATAAACATAGCATTTTAGTCTCACTTGATCGGTTGCCACGGAATTTTGATGTGATCAAAAGTCCGTCGCAATCACGTAGCGTACGCGGATACTCGCCGGGTAAACTTAATAGACAGCCTCACTCCATAGCCCCGACCAAGTGACTGTAAGAGAACCCCGTCGCCGAAAGCATCCGTTCGGGTGCTCGCGGTAGCGGTGTTCCGCTTTGGTGCACTTCGTCGACGGTAACGGGGGTGCGGCCGTCTACTGAAGTTTGCGACGAGCATTCGATCGGGATGTCGGGAATCTTGTTGAATTGCCCGACTTGATATTGAAAAGTGTTTTCGATAATGAGACTAAAATGCGGAGTTTATAATTGTTAGGCATGCGATGTCTAAGGAATTCATTTGGTCAGGCATGCGATGTCTGAGGTGGTTGCGGATTCCAACTGTTGTAGTTTTACACTTTCTTTTCTGTGACCGTAAGTGTAATGTGTGATATCGCCGGTTTCGTTGCTATATGTCAACGACAATTAGGATGCGCATATTTACTTACGTTGATGACATGTGATGTTATGTGTTGCTGGATATGTTATATTGGATCGTCGTGTTTGAATAGCCGGGGTTTTTTATGTGAGATGAGTGTTTTTTCATTTTCATTCATGTAAAAACTTGTATGTAATATTCTTTTATTGGGGCGCTTCCAGGTTGCGGAAGTTGTCACCCTTTGTATATTATTTACTTTTCCGCACTAGGATAGACCCAAGGAGGAGGGCACAAGTAACCGGGTTCTGGAGTCCAGTGGGAGACCAACTCGAGGAGTCGAGTCCGGATCTCCTAACTCTAGAATTGGTAGGGTTGCTTGCCGCTCTCGTAGGGGTCTAGGGGTGTGGGTTTGGCTATTCATCACGACCGTGGAATCCGTGTTTTATACTGGCTCGTATTGAAAACACGGACGTCTTAGTATATCCAATATTTCATATGATTCTTCTGCTGCGATATCTGTGATGTGATCATGTGATGTTCTGTGATAGATACAGTATATAGTATATATGATATATTATATAGATGTTACTTATGTTTTACACCCGTGCTAGCCCTGCCCTGCTCTGCCGTTAGTTACCTAACCTAACGGTGCACGAGGGGACATCGAGGCGAATGCGGATGGCATAAGTGTACGTCGTATTTATCTGTGATGTTTAGGTACTTAAATGATGGGACTTCATTAATGTGATTAATGAAAGTAAAAGAAACCTAAGATGTTGTAGAATCGAATTTCAAAATAAAACAGGTAGCTACAGTTCTTGCTTTGCACAGAGGTATATGTGATATATCCTGCACCTTATTCGATGAGGAAAGGACCGAGATCCCTTCACCGGGAGTGACTCCTTTAGCAATAACTGGCAGATGCTACACACTCGGTTTGTCTTTTGATTGCTTTTAAGTGTTTTTGCTTTGCACAGTGATATATATGATATATCCCGCACCTCATTCGACGAGGAAAGGACCGACGATCCCTTCACCGGGAGTGACTCCTTTAGCAAAACTAGAAAAGCCTCAAAAGCACTCCATTTTAAAATCATTTGATTCTATAACGATATCAAGTTCATTACGCAATAGGTTTTCAGAAAAACCTGTCGTAGCCCTCCGTCATTTCAGATAAGTGGTAGTTAGTATTCGTGCTACGTTTGTTGGCCTGCGTCAAGGCGTAATGTGCGGTAGCTAACTAGTATTTATCTGCTTATGCATATGATGCAGATTGGATTAGGGTAGTCGTGCGACTTTGTTGGCCTGCGTCAAGGGTCGTGCGGGTGGGTTTAATTCAATCAGAAAATGACGGGTTGAACTTGACTAGCGCACTATGGTTTGTTGGCCTGCGTCAAGGTCATAGGACGCTAGGGGCAAAATTATCGGGAATTTCAAGTGTTGAAATTTGCAATGAGATTGCATACCTTCTATGAGATAGTTGGATCCCGATACCCGCTGCGAGTAATTGTTACTCCTGGGAGAGTTTTACACATTGCAACTAGCCGATCAAGTAGGTGTCTAGAAAGGTGTCAACGGGGTTACGCCTCTGGGAAAACGAGGTTTACATTAATTAGGTTCGTGCGAAAGCACGGGGGACCTCCCTCAAAGTACCGACACTGGCCTGGCTGAAAGATTGGCGAACTTGTAGTGTGTAATTAATCCCGGCTAGTCTTTCCTTTTAGGGTTTGAAGGAAGATTTGATAAAAAGCAGTGGGAGCCATCCTGATTAGATAAAATAATAACCAATCTATTCTTGCTAGAGCGCACGCTGAGTGTTTTCTTCTCTCTCTCTCCTGGTAGCGACCATATCACGCCTTAATCAAGATAATAATACGGATAATTGACCGAACCCGCTTGTTATACTGAGCTGGGGAACGTTGGTCCCGCTCCAACTTGTAATTGTTATAAGACAGAGCAGGAAATTGGGGAATACCAGATTTCCCGTGCCGCCCAAACGAAGAGAGTGCATGCTGATGCATCATCTTCGGGTGTGTTCATTATACAGAACTGTTTCTCAGTATCCTCCGCATCCTGGTATATGATACCGGATCAGGATCCCAGATATGTAATCTGTTACATAGGGCTACAGAAAGGTAGAGAACTGAGAACGGGTGATAAGTTTCATGAGGCAGAAAATGGGGCAAGTGTTGCAGCCAAGTCTGTTGGTCACTGTCACCCTGTATTACGAATACATTAATTCTGAACAAATGTTATTAGATACCGAACCTGATATACAAAATCATATCTATCTCTTTATTAGTAAAGAAATGATAAAATTTTGTATAGTTGGATAATGTTTTGAACATTTCCTATATCAAAAGTTGATCGGTTCACGCACGTTATCTAAAAGCATTGACGTTCTAAATCAAACTACAGTTCTTTAGTATACAGAACACACACAAGAGGAAGAGTTCAGAAATGAACGAATCCTTCTTGAGGTATTGTAGACTAGGTCATATCAATGCGACCCGACTGGCTGAGTTACATTTAGATGCATATTTAAATCAGTTTGAATTTACATCTTGTGAAACTCGCCAGTCATGTCACAAAGATAAGATGACCACAGCTCTGTTTATTGGAAACAGAGAAAGAGTTAGTGAACTCTTGGGATGATACATGTTGATGTATGTAGGTCCCCTGTCTACACATGCCAAGACTGGTTCTTTATACTTCATTACGTTCTCTGATGATCTCTTTAGATTCAGACATATGTTCTTGTTGAAACAAAAGTCCGAACCTTTTGAGATATTCACGGAATATAAGTTAGAAGTAGAGAACCAATATACGGGTATAAGTATTATGTCCTTTGATGTGATCAAGGAGGAGAATACTTGAGCACGGAAATCCTGGACTATTCTAAAGGAGAATGAGATTCTCTCTCGGCATTACTCCTCCGAATACACCATAGCACGATGGTATATCGGGGCGGAGCAATCACACCCTATATGATATGGTGTGCTCTATGATGAGTATTACTGAGTTACCTATTTCCTTTTAGGGGTTATGCACTTGAGAAGCTGCATACCTATTGAATAGGTTCGAATCAAATCAGTTGCCTACCACTCCATATGAGATATGGAAAGGGAAGAGCCCATGTCTTAAGCTAGTTAAGATTTGGGGTTGTCCGGCCTATGTCTAAAAGCAAAATCCGGACAAGCTCGAGGCAAGGTCTGTTATGTAGAACTGGAAGTGTTCCAGCTATACAAACTACAACAGATGATTTGGTACAACCAGAGGATTCAGTAGAAACCAACGAACCTCAGCCTCTCCGCCGATCTAGTAGGGTTCCTCACCCACCTGAGAGATACTTCGGTTTCTCTATGACAGTGGGAGCGAGGAATGCATCATGAGATGATGACCCAACTAGTTTCGAGCTGGCCATCAAGAGTGAGACTCTGTAAGAATGGCTGGATGCTTAGCGATCTGAGATGGAATCCTTATACACCAACAAAGTATGGACTTTGGTTGCTATATCTGAAGGGTTAAATCCCCATCAGGAGCAAGTATATCTTGAGAAGATTACTTGGTGTACATCGAAAAGTTGAGACTTTCAAAGCTAGACTTGTTAAAAGTGTGCATCATTGACCAGGTGTGGATAATGATGAAACCTTTTTCAAGTAGCTATGCTTAAGTCCATCCAGATCCTACTTGTCACGGCTACATACCATGACTACGATATCTGGTGGTTGGGTGTCATGACTGCTTTTCTAAATGATGTTTTAGAAGAGTGCGTCTATAAGTACACAGCCAGAGGGCTTCGTAGACAGTGGGAGCAGCGGAAACGTGTGCAAAATGCTTTATAGGATAAAGCAGGCATCGCGGAGTTGGAACATCTGTTTTGATGGATTAGTCAAAGAGTTTGACATCATCAAAATGGTAGATGAACCTTGTATAAACAAAAAGGTAGTAGGGAGTATGGTGGTGATCCTCGTAGAGTACGTGGATGACATACTCTTGATAAGAAAGGAGTTTCCTATGCTACGCTCGATCAATCTCCGTTTATCACAATGATTCTCCATATAGGATCAAAATGATACCTCCTAAATCCTGAGTTTTGGATCTATGAGATAGATTTAATTGGATGTTAGGATTCTCACTAGTTGTAGTGAGATGGTATCAATCGATCCTGACGAGAATCACTGGAAGGGTTCCAGGGTGATAAAGACGACTGAATGTCAGTCACAGGCATTGTCTTTACCCTCAGTGGAGGGACGGTATGTTGGAAGAGTTCCAAGCTAGATACCGTGACATACTAGACGATAAAGGCTGGATACATCGCTACTTAAGATGCTACCAAAGAGGCTGTCTGGGTGTATATCTGTTCATGAGATGAACTTAGTTCCTTCCATTGTGTGACAATGGAGTTGTGGCTTATGCCAAGGAACGTCCGTCCCATCAGTGATCCAGACATATTCTAAGGCAGTATCACCTGATCATGGAGATGGTTGATCTCCAGGGTGATCGAGGATAGGAGAGTAGACTCAGAGGATAACACGGCGGATCCACTCACGAAGGCCTTTTCCCAGAGAGAGACTTTCATGGGATGGTTGAGTATGAGATACTGCAACCACTGCTACAGATGGCCCTAGTGCAAGTGGGAGATTGTTAGTTATATGTATGCCCTAGAGGCCATTACTATACATAGGATGTATATTATAGTGGATGCTGGGACATATATAGGGAGGACTTTCTCGCTCGACATGATAGTATGCTATCTGGTTGCACTTTACCTTAACGTGTATGCTGATTGTCTCTCTATTACATGTTGGTAAAGCCCTTAGGATGTGTACTTAACTACCTGGACTATGATGCGGTTCATACTAGTGGGGACATGGTAGTCCATAAGTACATCCTTCAAAGTCCCTAGTCGAGGGTGTATCGAGACGGGGCATCGATATACCAGAGTAGACTAGCGTGTACCTTCTCGACCCATACAGATGGGCGATGGATGATCCTATATCCATTGGTGTTTGACATCAGAGATGATATACGGGTACTCAGTAGAGACTGGGTACACTGGACGGACTCGCCGAGAACTCCCAGATGGTATTATACCTTACGTCAGATGGCAGTTCTCTGGTGACACTGGTACAGAGTAGTCTGTTGACCCGAGATCGTCATAGAGTCTTGTGTGGTTCCCACTGTGCTTTGATTTCCATCTTACCACGTCCAAGAGGGCGTGCAAAACGGTGGTTTTTGGGTACAGTCCCGAGTCACATGGAGGCAATGAGCGATAGGAGGGGATTCGTCTCTCCCGGTATAGGGAGTTGATGTTGCGCTGTGTTCGATTGGCTATAACAGGAAATCCCTGGCCAGGGTTGCTGAGATTTACTGGTAAGTGTTACCAGTAGTTTCTAGAATTGTTATAGACCTCATATCGACACGACTTATCGAGCTATTGGGGTCTGACGTTTACCACCCCTAGGCGAGATATGCGACATATCAGACGATCAGACCGGACTGTACGGTAGTGTTACTGGTTGGATTCACTGGAGTGTGAGCGGGCTTGCTCGTCGATCATCAGATCGCTCAATACCCGGATGGCCGTTACGTTTAGCAGACCGCTTGCGGCTTGTGGGTGTTTGATATGATCATCACCTGCTGCCGGCGTATTGACGAGTCTTTAGAGTCCTACACAGAGGTTTCCTGGCTCAAGCGAAGCGAAATAGGAGCGCATATGAGATATGTGCGGGACCGAGAATAATGCGTGTATGTGATACCGTATTCTATTCTCGCGATGAATGTATCGAATGGTTGTATGCGATATAACCTAGTTATCGAATCAAGTAATGATTCGATAAGCCGATACATAGGATACTAGTCGGTTATATGCGATATGACCGGATCGTTAAATCAAGTGTTGATATAATGATTTAATGCATAATTATATATTTGATATATTAGTTTGCATTAACTAGTATCGGTTCACTTAAGATGGATTTTCTCACTCGGATGTGCGCATTGCATATGCGATATGATTTTGTGCACATGCTTGTATCATGTTTGATGATACATGCTAACTTGATTAGGTGTATGATTAAACCATGGTTAGTTAATGGTTAGGGTTTCATTTGATTTATTTATGCCTTTATTTATTTTGTTTTGACAAAAAGAAAAAGGGGAATGAAAACAAAAGGGTTGCTTTCAAAGATGAAGCTTGTTGAAGCTTCATGAAGGTTTGACCAAAGTGACCATTTTGTCTTCATCTCTAAACCTAACCATTCACTAACCCTAGTTGATTCTCTACACCTAACCATGGTTTGCTTATGATAAGAATTGATTTTCTTTTCTATTTCAATTATTCTTATCATTACAATTATCATCATCTTCTTCTTCTTCTTGAAGATGAAAGCTTACTTCATCAATGGTGATTTGAGCATAAGTGTGAGAAATCCAAATCTAAAGTGAACCCACTTCCTATTTCTTCATCCTCTACCTCTTGCCAAGTAGTAGAGTGTGTTTCCTTCACAAGTTTTCATGGCTTGGTGAAGGTGGAGCTTGATCTAGCGATGCCTCGACGTAGATCATCTTCGGCACGTTGTCGACGACTTAGCCCGGTCTTTTCTCCGATGAAACCACCGTGAGAGTCATGGTTCGATTTGGACAGCGGAGAGGACTTCATTGCGGAGCCGTGGAGGTGGAGCACCGGATCTACAAAGGTTGTATTTCCGTATTCTTATAGTTAAGTGTTAACTAGTTTACTTTTCGCCTAGAAATCTAGCCAACGATCCGTTCTAGGGTTTCTCGGCACCGTTTAAATTTGAAATTGGCATGGTTGATGCCTTGTGAGACCTCATTAGGGTGCCTAGGAACCCTACACATCCATCGCCCATCACATGGGTCGAGAAGATATACGCTAGTCTACTCTGGAATATCGGTGCTCCGTCTCGATATTCCCACGACTAGGAACAATGAAGGATGTACTCATTGACTACCCAGGCCCCACTAGTATGATCTTCATCATAGTCCTGGAAGTCGAGTACACATCCTAAGGGCTTTATCAACATGTAATCAGAGAGACAGAGAGTATACATGTTAAGATAAAGAGCAACCAGATAGCATACTATCATGTCGAGCAAGAAAGTCCTATCTATATATGTCCCAGCATCCACTACAATATACATCCAATGTACAGTAATGGCCTCTAGGGCATACATATAACTAACAATCTCCCACTTGCACTAGGGCCATTTGTAGCAGTAGTTGTAGTATCTAATACTCAACCATCCCCTAAAAGTCTCTCTTTGGGAAAAGGCCTTCGTGAGTGGATCCCCCGTGTTGTCCTCTGAGTCTACTCTCCTAACCTCGATCACCCTGGAGATTAACTATCTCCATGATCAGGTGATGCTGCCTCAGAATATGTCTGGTTCACTGATGGGACCAGGGTTCCTTGGCCAAAGCCATAGTTCCATTGTCATACAATGGTAGGAACCTAGTTCATCTTATGAACCAATATACACCCAAACTGCCTCTTTGGTAGTATCATTAATAGCGATGTTACCAGCCTTTATCGTCTAGTTTGCCACGGTATCTAGCTTGGAACCTTTCCAACATACCGTCCCTTTACCGAGGGTAAAGACAATGCCTGCGACTGACATTCAGTCGTCCTTATCACTCTGGAACCTTTCCAGCGATTCTCCCCAGGATCGAGAAGGTATCACCTTTATCCTATTTGGAGAATCCATGTGATAATAGGAGATTGACCGATCGTAGTATAGGAAACTCTTTTCCAATCAAGAGTATGTTGTCTACGTACAATACGAAGATGACCACCTTACTCTCTACTACCTTTTTGTATATACAAGGTTCGTCTACCATTTTGATGAAGTCAAACACTTTGACTATCACATCAAAACAGACGTTCCAACTCCGCGATGCCTGCTTCATTATGTAAAGCAACTTGCACACGTTTCCGCTGCTCCCACTGTTTACGAAGCCCTCTGGCTGTGTTCTTATAGACGTTCTCTTCTAAATCATTATTTAGAAAAGTAGTCATGGCACCCAACCACCAGATATCGCAGTTATGGTATGTAGCCGTGGCAAGTAGGATCTGGATGGACTTAAGCATATTCCCTGGAAAAGGTTTCATCATTATCCGTGCCTGGTTGATGACTAAAACCTTTAACAAGTCTAGCTTTGAAAGTCTCAACTTTTCCATCTACACCAAGTAATCTTCTCAAGATATACTTGCTCCCGATGGGGATTTAACCCTTCAGATATCGCAACTAAAGTCCATACTTTGTTGGTGTACATGTATTCCATCTCAGATTGCTAAGCATCCAGCCATTCTTACAGAGTCCCTACTCTTGATGGCCTGCTCGAATCTAGTTGGGTCATCATCTCATGATGCATTCCATGCTCCCACTGTCATCGAAAAACCGAAGTATCTCTCAAGCAGGTGAGGAATCCTGCTAGATCGGCGGAGAGGCTGAGGTTCGTCGGGAACTATTGAATCCTTTGGTTCTGTCAAATCATCAGCTGCAGTTTTGTATATCTGGAACCTTTCCAGTTCTACAGAACTGACCTTGCCACGATCTTGTCCGGATTTTACTTTTGACATAGGCCGGACAACCCCAAATCTTAACCAACTTAAGATATGGGCTCTTCCCATACCATATCTCATATGGAATGGTAGGCAGTGATCTGATTCGAACCTAATTCAATAGGTACGCAGCTTCTCAAGCGTATATCCCCAAAAGGAAATAGGTAACTCAGTAATACTCATCATAGAGCACACCATATCTAATAATGTGCGATTGCTCCGCCCTGATACACCGTTGTGCTGTGGTGTATTCAGAGGAGTAATACGGAGAGAGAATCTCATTTTCTTTTAGAATAGTCCAGAAATGCCATGCATAAGTATTCTCCTCCCTGATCTCATCATAGGACATAATACTTATACCCGGTTATTGGTTCTCTACTTCTAACTTATATTCTGTGAATATCTCAAAAGGTTCGAACTTGTGTTTCAACAGAAACATATGTCAGAATCTTGAGTGATCATCAGAGAACGTAATGAAGTATAAAGAACCGGTCCTGGCATGTGTAGACAGGAGACCTTACATACATCATCATGTATCAATCCCAAGAGTTTACTAACTCTTTCCCTGTTTCCAGTAAACAGGGCTATGGTCATCTAATCTTTGTGACATGACTGGCAAGTTTCACAAGATGTAAATTCAAACTGATTTAAATATGCATCTAAAATGCAACTTCAGCCAGTCGGGTCGCATTGATATGACCTAGTCTACAATGCCTCAAGAATGATTCGTTCATTTCCGAACTCTTCCTCTTGTGTGTGTTCTGTATACGAAGAACTGTAGTTTGATTTAGAACGTTAATGCTTTTAGATAACGTGCCTGAACCGATCAACTTTTGATATAGGAAATGTTCAAAACATTATCCATCAATACAAAATTTTATCATTTCTTTAATAAATAAAGAGATGGATATGATTTTGTATATCAGGTTCGGTATCTAATAGCATTCGTTCAGAATCAATGTATTGGTAATACAGGGTGACAGTGACCAACAGACTTGGCTGCAACACTTGCCCCGTTTTCTGTCTCATGAAACTTATCACCCGTTCTCAGTTTTTCTACCCTTTTGTAGCCCTATGTAACAGATTACATATCTGGGATCCTGATCCGGTATCAGATACCCAGGATGCAGAGGATACTGAGAAACAGTTCTATATAATGAACACACCCGAAGGAGATGCATCTCATGCACTTTCTTCGTTTGGGCGGCATGGGAATCCTGGTATTCCCCTATTTCCTGCTCTGTCTTATAACAATTATAAGTTGGAGCGGGACCAACTTTCCCCAGCTCAGTATAACAAGCGGGTTCGGTCAATACATCCATTTTATTATCTTGATTAAGGCGTGATATGGTCGCTACCAGGAGAGAGAGAGAAGAAAACACTCTGCGTGCGCTCTTGCAAGATTAGATTGGTTATATATTTTATCTAATGAGGATGGCTCCCACTATTTTTATCAAATCTTCCTTCAAACCTTAAAAGGAAAGACTAGCCGGGATTAATTACACTCTACAAGTTCGCCAATCTTTCAGCCAGGCCAGTGTCGGTACTTTGAGGGAGGTTCCCCGTGCTTTCGCACGGACCTAATTACAGTAAACCTCGTTTTCCCAGAGGCGTAACCCCGTTGACACCTCTCTAGACACCTACTTGATCGGCTAATTGTAAAGTGCAAAACTCTCTCAGGAGTAACAATTGCTTGCAGTGGGTATCGGGATCCAACTATCATATATAGAAGGTATGCAATCTCATTGCAAGTTTCAACACTTGAAACTCCCGATAATGGTTTTTACCCCTAGCACCTATGACCTTGGCTAAGGTCAACAAATCATAAGCACTAGTCAAGTTCTACCCGTCATTTCGTGATTAGTTAGACCCACCCACATGACCCTTGGCTAAGGTCAACAAAGCCACATGACTGTCCTAACTAATCGCATCATATGCGGTGTAGGAAGACATCACTTAGCTACCGCACACTACGCCTCGGCTATGGTCGACAAACATAGCACGAATACTAAGTACTCTACTTCCTAAAATGACGGAGGGTTGCGAATGGTTTTTGTGAAAACCTTTAATGCTTTGAACTTGATCTCGTTGCGGAATCAAATGGTTTTTAAATGGAATGTTTTTCGAACTTTTCTAGTTTTGCTAAAGGGGTCACTCCCGGTGAAGGGATCGTCGGCCCTTTCCTCGTCGAATGAGGTGCGGGATATATCATATATATCACTGTGCAAAGCAAAAACTATAGAAGCGATCAAAAGACAAACCGAGTGTGTAGCATCTGCCAGTTATTGCTAAAGGAGTCACTCCCGGTGAAGGGATCTCGGTCCTTTCCTCATCGAATAAGGTGCAGGATGTTCTATAATGAACACCGCGATGCAAAGCAAGAACTGTAGCTACCTGTTTTTATTTTGAAATTCGATTCCACAACATCAATTAGGTTTATTTTCTTTCATTAATCTCATTAATGAATATCCCATCATTTAAGTCCACCTAAACATCACAAATAAATATAACGTACGCTTATGCCATCCGCATTCGCTTCGATGTCCCGTCTGCACCGTTAGGTTAGGTAACTAACGGCAGAGCGGGGCAGGGCTAGCGCGGGTGTAAAACATAAGCAACGTTTATATAATATATCATATATACTATATACAATATCTGTTACAGAACATCACATGATCACAGATAAATCACAGCAGAAGATACATATGAAATATTGGATATACTTGGACGTCCGTGTTTTCAATACGAGCCGGTATAAAACACGGATTCCACGGTCGTGATGAATAGCCAATCCCACACCCCTAGACCCCTACGAGAGCGGCAAGCAACCCTACCAATTCCAGGGTTAGGAGACCCGTACTCGACTCCTCGAGATGGTCTCCCACTGGACCCTAGAACCCGGTTACTTGTGCTCCCCTCCTTGGGCCTATCCTAATGCGGAAAAGGTAAATAATATACAAAGGGTGACATCTTCCGCAATCTGGAAGTGTCCCAATAAAAGAATATTACATACAAGTTTTTACATGAATGAAAATGAAAAACACTCATCTCACATAAAAACCCCCCGGCTATTCAAACACGACGATCCAATATAACATATCCAGCAACACATAACATCACATGTCATCATCGTAAGTAAACATGCGTATCCCAATTGTCGTTGACATATAGCAACGAAACCGGCGATATCACATATTATACTTACGGTCACAGAAAAGAAAGTGTAAAACTACAACAGTTGGAATCCGCAATCTCTTTAGACATCGCATGCCTAATCAAATGAAATACTTAGACATCGTATGCCTAACAATTATAAACCCCGCATTTTAGTCTCATTATCGAAAACTCTTTTCAATATCAAGTCGGACAATTCAACAGGATTCCCGACATTCAGATCGAATGCTCGTCGCAAACTTCAGTAGACGGCCGCACCCCCGATGCCGTCGACGAAGTGCACCAAGGCGGAACACCGCTACCGTGAGCACCCAAACGGATGCTTTCGGCGACGGGGTTCTCCTACAGTCACTTGGTCGGAGCTATGGGGTGAGGCTGTCTATTAAGTTTACCCAGCGAGTATCCGCGTACGCTACGTGATTGCGACGGACTTTTGATCACATCAAAATTCCGTGGCAACCGATCAAGTGAGACTAAACTGCTATGTTTATAATATTCATTCCGTTATCTCATAACTACTTGTGAATTCCAATTATTGTATCACATTCCGGATAAATAGAAAATGCTAAACTTTTCGATCGAACAATCGAACACCCAAGTTTTCCCGAAACAGATCAACACATGAAATAAGTCTAACAGCATTCAGTTCGTGCCTCAGTACCAACGGTCCAGCCGTAGAAGGGTCAAGCCAACGCCTTACATGTGGCACGCCGTACTGCCCCAAACCCTAAGGTTCAAAGGGCAGTTCAAGATGATCACATAATCGAGTTAAGGTTTGTTGTCTTCTAGAGGGTCCATCGCGTTACTTGCACTACTTAGAACGTCGTTAAACTACGGAAAAATCCAACACTTGGAAATTTCCCGACAGGGGAAAAATTGGGTATTTATATCCGGTCGAACTTTTTAACATATTCTAAAATTTATCCGGAAAAACACACAGACAAAATTAGACAATCCGATCGATACACCGAATCCCCAATACAACCCAGAAAATTCAACTTTTAAAAAATTATTAAAAATTCCCAGGAAAACCAGAACTGCAAACTAAGAATTAAGGTGCAAAATTCGATGCACAACAAGACAAAATGGCCGCGGAACCGCCGCATGAGCATGCTCATGCCGCGGATCTGCGGCGCTCTTAAGGAATTAGGCCCTCGAATTTTACAGTAACCCTTAGATCTTCCTGCTGATTTTTCTGAATATTTTTAATTTGGAAAAAACCACTATTTTGAAAATTGTCCAGAGAGCACGTTTAGGGTTAGGGTTTCGGTCCGATCGGATTTCTAACTCCGTTTACGCATCGCCTAAGGCTCTAGCTAGGCTCTGATTCCACTGTAGGGTTCCTAGGCACACTAATGAAGTCTCACAAGTGATCAAACATGGCTAATTCAAATTTTACAAGTGCCTACAAACCCTAATACGGATCTTTAACTAGATATATAGGCTATGCGATGCAAGTTAACGACTTTAACTAAAGGAAAGAAGCTACAACCTTTGTAGATCCGGTCCTCCACGTCCTAGGCTCCATGATGAGGTACCTCCGCTGTCCAAATCAAATCCATGACTCTAGCATCGGCTTCATCGGAGAAAAGAGCGGACTTGGTCATCGGTTCGATGCCGAAGATGATCTACGTCGAGGCATCACAAGATCAAGCTCCAACTTCACCAAGCCTTGAAAACTTGTGAAGGAAACACCCTATACAACTTGGCAAGAGGTAGAGGATGAAGAAATAGGAAGTGGGTTCACTTTAGAATTGGATTTCTCACTCATTTTCACTTGTTGCCATTGAAGCTATCAAGCTTTCTCTTCTTGAAGAAGAAGAAGAAGAAGATGATATATGATAAGTTATTTAAAAGGAACATAAAAAGAATACTTATCATGTCTTCAACCATGGTTTAGTGTAGAGATTTAACTAAGGTTAGATGAGTGGTTAGGGTTAGAGAAGAGACAAGAATGGTGGACTTGTTCAAAGCTTCAAGAAGCTTCAAAGAAAAAACAAAACTAGCAACCATTATTTTCTTTTTATCTTTTCAAATGAAATAAATAAAATAAATAAATAGATAAATGAATAAGTAAATGAAATGAAACCCTAACCACTAACTAACCATGGTTTAATTCTTTACACAAAACCAAGCTAGAATGTATCATCAAACATGATACAATTATGTGCACAAAAAATATATCACATATACAATGTGCACTTCATATGAGAAAATCCATTTAAAGTGAACCAATACTAGTTAATGCAAAGTAATATATCAAATATATAATTATACATTAAATCATTAAATCAACACTTGATTCAATGATCCGGTCATGTCGCATATAACCGGCTAGTATCCAATGTATCGGCTTATCGAATCAATCCTTGATTCGATAACTAGGTTATATCGCATACAACCATTCGACACATACATCGCGAGAATGAAATACGGTATCACATACACGCATTATTCTCGGTCCCGCACATATCCCATATGTGCTCCTATTTCGTTTCGCTTGAGCCAGGAAACCTCTGTGTAGGACTCTAAAGACTCGTCAATACGCCGGCAGAAGATGATGATCATATCAAACACCTACAAGCCGCAAGCGGTCTGCTAAACGTAACGGCCACCCGGGTATTGAGCGATCAGAAGATAGACGAGCAAACCCGCTCACACTCCTGTGAATCCAACCAGTAACACTTACCGTACAGTCCGGTCTGTTCGTCTGATATGTCGCATATCTCGCCTAGGGGTGGTAAACGTCAGACCCCAATAGCTCGATAAGTCATGCCGACGTGAGGTCCATAACTATAGTGAAACTACTGATAACTCTTACCAGTATATCACTGCAACCCTGGCCAGGGATTTCCTGTTATGGCCAGTCGAGCATAGCGCAACATCAACCCCCAATACCGGGAGAGACGAATCCCCTCCTATCGCTCATTGCCTCCATGTGAATCGGGACTGTACCCAAAAACCACCTGTTTGCACGACTCAGTAGAGCCGTGGTAGGGTGGAAATCAAAGCACAGTGGGAGACACACAAGACTCTATGACGATCTCGGGTCAACAGACTAAGCTGTACCAGTGTCACCAGAGAACTGCCATCTGACGTGAGGTATAATACCATCTGGGAGTTCTCGGCGAGTCCGTTCAGTGTACCCAGTCTTCACTGAGCACCCGCATACCATCTCTGATGTCAAACACCAATGGATATGGGATCATCCATCGCCCATCACATGGGTCGAGAAGATATACGCTAGTCTACTCTGGAACATCGGTGCCCCGTCTCGATATTCCCACGACTAGGAACAATGAAGGATGTACTCATTGACTACCCAGGCCCCACTAGTATGATCTTCATCATAGTCCTGGAAGTCGAGTACACATCCTAAGGGCTTTATCAACATGTAATCAGAGAGACAGAGAGTATACATGTTAAGATAAAGAGCAACCAGATAGCATACTATCATGTCGAGCAAGAAAGTCCTACCTATATATGTCCCAGCATCCACTACAATATACATCCAATGTACAGTAATGGCCTCTAGGGCATACATATAACTAACAAAAATAATATGCAAGGGTGACATCGACCTCCGACCGGTCGTGCCCCAAAAAAATAATATACAATCTGGCAGTGACGGCAGTCCACATGTCGGACTCTCGCTCCGCAATATCAAATGTACAAATGAAAATAAACTGTACTAACATTGCACCATAGCTATCCACCACGACGATCCAACCAGCATCACAGCACATCATAGAACATCAACGTGAATGTCACGTTTGCAAACCCGTCTAAAGGAACATATAGCAATTAGACGGGTTTACCGATCAAATGACATTCACGGTCGCAGATAGAAAAGTATGCACTGTTAAACGCCCACTTAAAATATTGATCGACTAAATTTCCAAATTGGCCCCAATAGTAAAACCAGCATTGAAACAGAAATCTGGGCCAAAACAGAATATGTCAAAAATCACAACTCCAAGTCAGAGGGCTACAGGAAAATTTTGGAAGCCCGTCGCCACTAAATGGCCGCGGAACCGCCGCTAATAGGGGGTAAGTGCGGCGGTTCGGTGGCGAGTTTGAGGCTTCAGGCGACCAAATTTTTCCTGTACCCTACAAAAAGCCTGCACGGATTTTTAAGCCACCGGAAAATATTTTTTGACCACTTTTGAAAATCGGCAGAAACATCAAAATTGGAATTGTGATTTCGGAAATTTCCGTAGATCGATCTATTAAGCACATTTAATTAAGCTAGTAAGGGGTTTAAAGGGTGGCTCTGATACTATGAACGGTCCCGGCAGCTCCCTGGCCGTCGAAACACAGCCAAAATGCGGAACAAAATTTTATTAAACCGGCGCTACCGCTACCCGATTTCCGGATCGACCTTAAACCCAAAACTAGCAAGCTAAACTAAGAGTTAGATTTGTTATACCGAGTTGATCCAAGTCCTTCGGTCTTCATTCCAAGCTCCTAGCGGTTCTTTGATGAAGTTTGATTGCCGGTCTTCCTCCATCTCCGATGATCCACCCGAGGGAAACGGCTGATTCTTATGTCAAAAATATTTCTATACCGCAATCAAGAACGGCGTCGCTTGGTAGCTAGCCGGTGAGTACGGGTCGGTCCACAGGGATTTTGTGTTTTCCTAATCGCTCTAACGAGTTAATTCCGATGGGTGTTTGATTGATTATTTCTAAAACCTAAATTGATTTATACTAAGATTATCTAGATCTAAGTATTGCTAGGGTTAGGTCTAGGGTAAGTTGGGAGATTGAAGGTTTCCTCACCGTTTTCAATACCCTATTTTAGATCTATTAGGTGTTATGGTAATTATCAATAAAAGGGATTAGTACCATCGGGAAGAAATGGTGTTTCTTCCTCTAGGTTCTTGTCTTTCCTTTATCGATCCTTACCCTAACCTCCATGGAAAACATACACAACCGGTCCTTTATACTACGGTATCACCGTTACCTCGAGGGGTAAGGTGCCGCAGGGAACGGTGTGTGTATGTATGCATGGAGTCCTAATTATTATGTGTGATGGGGCAAGAAAGGGATGAGAGATCTCATCTCTCAAACCTTTTCCTAAAGCTAACCCTAACAAGCGAGGAGACTACTCGCTCATTAAGGAATTTAAGAACATTCTAAATTAAAAGTAAACTAAGGCAATGAAAATAAAAGAACTTACTAATTTTTATTGATGGCTCTCTCCAAACATCAACACAGTACAGATCTGAATTTATGAAATGAAAAGAGGCATCGATGCTCTCCAAAAGAAATCTGAATTTTATTAATGAAAGGAGGCATACCCCAAAAGAGATATTAGGGATTCTATTTATAGATCATAGAAACCCTAGGCTTACAATTGACTCGCATATCTGCTTTTACAAAAATACCCCTAAGAAAAAGACCTAGTCAACGCTCCGCAGCCGCCTCAAGAAAATCCACCGACACGGGCTCTTAATGGCCGCGGATCCGCGGCCAAAGGCCAGGTTTGGCCGCGGTTCCGCAGCCAAGTTAGAGGCTTGTGGGCTGTATCTTCTGGGCTTGGTTCTGGTTTCATTTTACTTGGTTTTTCTTCAGGTGTTTTCTCAGATAGGCTTCTGGTTCTCTTCCAGATCTCCACAGTGAATAAAGTCGTGGACTTTTACCGCTTGCTTTGTGACGAAGTCTTGAACCTTGCACTGCCTTTGTTCTTTGTGAAATTGTTTGTTGTCCTTCGTTTAGTCTTCAAATTGTAGGCATGATCAAGATCCTCTGTTTGTTGGTCAAAATCTCACTTTTGCATCGTCTTTTCATCATTTCACTATTTTTATTCCGAGAACATGTAACCTGCAACTATGTAGCAGACATGGGTCAAAAGCACCTGTTTATTTGTAAAATAACTAGGACTGGGGAATATAATAATGCAATATTATGGTATGAACAAATACCCCCAAACTTATCTTTTGCTCGTCCTCGAGCAAACTTAGTTTTTATTCTCAACAAAAACCCAACCTCACTTTCGCAGGGAAACGCGATTGCACTAAGCTCGTGCAACGAGCCGTTAAATCTCTAGGTGTCCCTAGTAGGAGGAGTGTTGTCTTCTGAGGGTTTTCAGCGGATACTACCCACAAAATCCTATCAATTTGGCCCATTGACTTTAATTCTCCAATTAGGTTTTCTAACAAGGAATTCTATTATCTTCGACTCGTAAATTATCCACCCGTATTCTTCACGCTTCCTTATCATTTAACTTAAGTTTATATATGTTCTGTAGACTTACTTAGCTTTTGGCATCTCCTAAGTTTTTCTTCTAGGGTTCCATCTCAACTTAGGAATTTTTATCATCTATATTAAAGATACAAGTCCTATTCTTCATTCCTATCTCTTATCTAAACCCCAATCACATACTCCTACATGTGTGTATATATCACCCCTACACTTGGAAATTCAAATCAAGCAATCATACTCTTGTTCGTTGTCCAAAGCACTTCTTAAATGGTGAATTTTTAGATAAATTTCGCTCACACATCCTTCATGCTCCCGTTAATACTTCTTGAGGTACCAACGACCGATTACAAAATACGTTTGCACTTTAAAGCGTAATTCCTAGTCTTGTAACACCTAAGGTTTTAGCAGTGACTCCTAAACCAGTTGGTCTAAGGCACTAGGTGATGAAGCACCCTCGCTAAATATTTTTCTATTTTTGCAGCCTTAAGTAATTACAAAAACTAGTGTTCATTTTTTTTCTTTATTCTTTATTCTTTATTCACACTTGTATTTTTTTATTTTTCATCGTACTAAGGACTTTAGACAAGAGCATTTCAAGGTCTCTTCTACTATTCCAAGTTTCAAGGTGCGTGTTTGTGCAAATTGTAGGGTATACATTTTCAGAATTTAGACTTAAGCTAGGAATTATTTTTCAAACTTATACTCTAATAAAAACATCAATACTCTTCCCTTATTTTAACCAAGCCCAAGAAGTGAACTCAAAATTTACTTATTTCTAAATAAACTACAAAGACATATACTTTCTACCGTTAAACTTTAAGAAAGATTATTTTTAGGGCTTTTTTAATTTACTAAGTCTAGATCTAGTTGTTCCTAGCTAGTTAACTTTTTTGTCAAACTCAAGTCAATTATGGCCAAAATTGAATACTTTAATTTTTATAATTTTTGAAATTTTTTCAATTTTTATGGGTTTTAAAATAAGTATGCAAATGCAAAAAATGTACATATGAATGCGAAGGAAGAAGGCTTGCCGAGCATACCCCCAAACTTAAACTTGACAATGTCCTCACTGTCATGCTACACCGAGAGGGTCAAAATGTCGGCACTCCCCTGTTTATTTATTTATAATTTTTTTATTTTTTATTTAAAAGAAAAACAAAATATATATACAACAAGGTTCTCCCCAAACGAAACAAGGCCTTACATAAGCCAAAGGTTAGCACCAACCATCAAAAATCTTATCGTGGTAATGGTAGAGTTGGTGAAAGAATGGAGTGGAAAGAAAAGAAATGAGAAGCACATGAGACCGTGTGGAGATAGAAGCGGTATACGGTCTCGGTGGAGGAGGAGAATGGCGGAAAAGAGAAAGAAGTGTAGTACGAACTTGAGGGTGTAAATCGAGTGAATAAATTAGCGCAATTTGTGATGACCGATGTGTTAAAAGTGATTGTGCTAATCTATCAACCCGTCGAGAAATGGGGTCAAATCCCTCAAGATTCGCAAGAAAACATGGGTACATCGAACTTGGTAAACTTTCCATTAAAAATGGAAACGCGAAGGAGTCTTGCGTGGTCGAAACGATAAGAAGGACGAAAGGGAGTGATTTAGCGATAGTCTTATTCTCACCTAAGTAATCTGTCTCGAACTTGAAGGATTCCATCAATGGTTCGAAATGACTGTAAGCAACCGAGTCTGATGGTTCAACTAACTCATCTGAAAATGTAAAGGACTCAAACTCGGGAGGTGAGTTTTCAACATCGTCCGAAAAAGTGAAACACCCGTAATCATTATCGTCTGTGAGAACTGTGTCAGATTCAAAGAGAAATTTTTCAAGCTCACAGTCTTCAAGCGTGATATTTTGCGTGGTAGGAACGATGGAAAGGAGGGAGGGTGATTTAGTTAAAGGTTCAAGAGGATGAATTGGAAAATCCGACACATCAAACAAAAATGGTTCAACCTCAATATTATCCTCAATATTCTCCTCAATACTATCCTCATAATTCTCCTCAAAATTTATCCTATCCATGCCATTATCATCAAAATCAAGACGCATATGAGGTTCGGGAGAAACATTTAATGACTCGGGATGATGAATTGGAGATAAAATTTCAGTCAAATTTACGGGTTCATCATCCAAAATATTCCCGGCGTCTATATTCTCAATCAAGTGAAAATCAATTTTTTTGGACACCTCATCAAAAGCATGGATATTTATCAATTCAGGTTCTAGATTGGAGGTGTAAAGATCGAAAGAATTAGGTGTGGTTTCACTCAAAAGAGACTCTTCACAATCTGGCAAATCAAGCACTACAAAGTCGCACAACTCATCATTTTGGACACATGTTTGAAAACCGGAGTTGTTGGATTCAATTAGGTATGGGTAGGTTTGATTTGGAAGGGTGTAAAACTCACTCTCTCCTCTCAAATTCTCACTCTGTCCAACCGCCTCCTCATACATTGAAAAATTTGGAGCTAGTTGGAAACTAGCTACCGGTTCATTAGGTCGTATAAGGGCGGATATGGACGCATCCACATTCCTAATTATTTGGTTTGTCGCTACCATATAAGCCTCCAACGACTGTTCCAAACTAGACATGGGTTGTGAAGGGGTTTCAGTAAAATATTCAAAATTATTTGGATACGTGAAACTCCCAAATGGTTGTGTCGAAGCAATGTCTAGGGAAGGTGAGAAAGTCGGGTAGAACTGGTAGGAATTGGATGGTTGGACAGGAGTAGGATCAACATTTGGATAAAAAGGTGAATGGACTTGTTGATCCCTAGAATTGGATGTGTGGAGAGGAGTGAAAGATCGGCTACGAGATAGTTCAATGTGTTTGGCAATAGACATGGGTTTCGGAGTTACATTCGGACTCGAAAAAGTGGTATCAACGTATGAAGATGGTGAAGGTTGAAATGGTTGATACAAAGTGGATTGCGAAGTCGAACTGTTTCTCCTAGACGCTTCTATTCGATCTTTCAAAGAAATTTTGGGCATGGAGGGGTCGTCCTTAAATCGACCGAAACAATTCGCATAAGAGGCAAAGTTTGGTTCGGGATACCAAAATTCGGCAAGAGATTTGTGAGGTGGGGTACCCATGATGTAAGAAGGAGACAAGAAAGAAGGTGGGTGGTACAAGGAGTTCTTAGCGACAAAATTTGCAAGTCTTTTTTTTTTATAAAAATTTCCCTTCTTTTTTTTATTTGGAACTTTTTGCAAAAAAGATTTTCGATAAACACTTTCAATCAACCACAAATACACAATCAGGCCTAAATCTAGGGTCACCTAGGTCAGCTAGACAGCTCCTAACTGTTCCAAAGGGCTAGAAATAGGACCTCAAACCGCCTCTTCACCGCCAATTACGGCCAGGTAAGTGCCAGGTGAATGGGAGGCTCTCCACTACAAGTAGTGGCCCTAATTAAGTAACCATTCGCCTTAGACACACTTGCCTAGATACCGCAAAGTCAGGTTAGGATCAACGGCCGATGCCTACGACTAGTCCTCTGTCCTATTGAGCGCGACGTCCTTAGGGCTGAATCTAGTATTTTTTAATTAAAAATGGTCAATGCAAATGCCTTATGTGATTTCTGGGGTCCTGAGAAGGGTGATGAAATCCCCACTCAATCTGGATTGGTCTCAAGCCCCTTAAAGTCAGATTAAATATATGCAAAACAGTAATAACCACTTGCAATCAAATTTTTTTATTTTTTTAATGCGGCGCAAAGAATCCTGCACAAGATTTGTTATTAGAATAGGGAAGATTTTTAAGCGCAAAAAATTCTGCAGGCAGAGGAGATATCAGAGATTTGCAGAGGAGGAGATCAGAAGACTTACAGAGATTTTTTTTGGGACCCGATCCGTCGCCTCCACCGCGGAACCACCGCGAATTGCGCCCTCCGACCGCGGATACTCCGCGGGTTGGTCGCTTCGGTACGGTTTTTTTATGTCACCAGATTACCGCGGTTCTTCTTGTTGACTCGGTCCTCCAAATATCTTCTGTTGTCTGTTATGATATTCCTCTATTTGTTCGAATTTGATATTTGCTGTTTTGATCTCTGGAGATTTCCAGATCCGAACTTGATTGTAGATCCTGCAAAATTCAAACAAAGATACCCTTCACAAAATAACAAAACGATAAATTTTTATATTTTTTTGATTTTTCAGTTTTTATGATTTTTTAATTTTAGATTAACCCGAAATTGCAAAAAGAAAATAACACGCCATCCCCGGCAACGGCGCCATTTGATTCGTATGTTAAAAATATTTCTAAACCGCAATCAAGAACGGCGTCGCTTGGTAGCTAGCCGGTGAGTACGGGTCGGTCCACAGGGATTTTGTGTTTTCCTAATCGCTCTAACGAGTTAATTCCGATGGGTGTCGGATTGATTATTTCTAAAACCTAAATTGGTTTATACTAAGATTATCTAGATCTAAGTCTTGCTAGGGTTAGGTCTAGGGTAAGTTGGGAGATTGAAGGTTTCCTCACCGCTTTCAATGCCCTATTTTAGGTCTATTAGGTGTTATGGTAATTATCAATAAAATGGATTAGTACCATGGGGAAGAAACGGTGTTTCTTCCTCTAGGTTCTTGTCCTTCCTTTATCGATCCTTACCCTAACCTCCATGAAAAACATACACAACCGGTCCTTTATACTACGGTATCACCGTTACCTCGAGGGGTAAGGTGCCGCAGGAAACGGTGTATGTATGTATGCATGGAGTCCTAATTATTATGTGTGATGGGGAAAGAAAGGGGTGAGAGGTCTCATCTCTCAAACCTTTCCCTAAACCTAACCCTAACAAGCGAGGAGACTACTCGCTCATTAGGGAATTTAAGAACATTCTAAATTAAAAGTAAACTAAGGCAATGAAAATAAAAGAACTTACTAATTTTTATTGATGGCTCTCTCCAAACATCAACACAGTACAGATCTGAATTTATGAAATGAAAAGAGGCATCGATGCTCTCCAAAAGAAATCTGAATTTTATTAATGAAAGGAGGCATACCCCAAAAGAGGTATTAGGGCTTCTATTTATAGATCATAGAAACCCTAGGCTTACAATTGACTCGCATATCTGCTTTTACAAAATACCCCTAAGAAAAAGACCTAGTCAACGCTCCGCGGCTGCCTCAAGAAAATCTACCGACACGGGCTCTTAATGGCCGCGGATCCGCGGCCAAAGGCCAGGTTTGGCCGCGGTTCCGCGGCGAAGTTAGAGGCTTGTGGGCTGTATCTTCTGGGCTTGGTTCTGGTTTCATTTTACTTGGTTTTTCTTCAGGTGTTTTCTCAGATAGGCATCTGGTTCTCTTCCAGATCTCCACAGTGAATAAAATCGTGGACTTTTACCGCTTACTTCGTGACGAAGTCTTGAACCTTGCACTGCCTTTGTTCTTTGTGAAATTGTTTGTTGTCCTTCGTTTAGTCTTCAAATTGTAGGCATGATCAAGATCCTCTGTTTGTTGGTCGAAATCTCACTTTTGTATCGTCTTTTCATCATTTCACTGTTTTTATTCCGAGAACCTGTAACCTGCAACTATGTAGCAGACATGGGTCAAAAGCACCTGTTTCTTTATAAAATAACTAGGACTGGGGAATATAATAATGCAATATTATGGTATGAACAACGGCGCAAGCTCCAACCTCGTCGAATGAGCTAACCGACGCTCCAAAGACTCTAGCGATGGAGAGTAGGGGTGTATGAAAGTGTCACTATAAGTTTCTCTCAACAAAATTTGCTCATGGAGCAACCATGGAAGATTAGGAGAAGATGATCAAAAGCATGAGCTAATATGGCCAAGTGTTTTGTGTATGTGAGATTGAGAGAGTGAGGAGGCAAAATGTATTGCTCTAATCAAAATGAACCCCACCCCTTGAAAAATGAGTGGCCGGCCCCCTTCCCCTCTCTCATTCCCATCCTAAAAAAAATCATTTCCTTTGTTTAATTTCATTAAACAAATGCAACCATACTTAGGTCCATGCTTTGACCCATATCTCCTTTCCACCTCATTTTCCAAATGATTTTCAATAAAGAAAATCATTAATGAGGTGGCACCTTCTAGAAGCTATTCCATATAAAATACGGAATACTTCTCGGTACATGTATCAAAATACATATACGCGTATTCGTACCAAAATACGAATAGCCGAGAGAGAAAACGAATAGTGAACAATAATACTAGAATACGTATATACAAATACATATATTAATTATTAAATCAAAACCGGATTTAATAATCCGGCTTAATCCTAAGCCGCTAGTATTATCAACCGTCCGATTAAAGTCTGCGCAGCATGTGCACATATTTAATCGGACACCTGTATGTATCAACATACCTCAAGTACACCATATCACCTGAACCGTGAAAACCCTCTATGTGGGACTCTAAAGACTCGTCAATACGCTGGCAGTGGGTTTAACCACAAGCACGTCAGCGGCACTAGCTGTACGTAACGGCTACCCAGGTATTGAGCGAAAGGGAGGCCGACGAGCAAACTCATCCTGAACCCCTACTGAGCCTGTCAGTGACAATATCCGTATAGTCCGGTCTGTTCGTCTAAGAGTATCGCATATCGAGTCTAGGGGGGTGGATAAGGTCAGACCTCCAACAACGCGATATTTAGTGTTGGCATGAAACCCATCACCACCTGAAACTATCGATCCTGGATCGGTAGTTCTCGTCCACCGTGGCCACGGATTTATGGTGATGGCCATCCATACACAACGCGACATCAACCCTCAATACCGGGAGAGACGAATCCCCGACGATCCGATCACTGCCTCCATGTGGCTCGGGACTGTACCTAACTAAAACCTGTTTGCACGATTCTTTTGAGCCGTGGTAGGATAGTAATCAAAGCACGGTGAGAACTCACACGAGATAAATGACGATCTCAGGTCGACAGACTAACCTGTACACATATCACCTGGGAACCGCTATCTGACAATAGGTATAATACCAACTAGCAGATTCCCGGCGAGTCCAACCAATGTACTCATAACCCAATGAGCACCCGTATACTATCTTAGGTGAACAAACTAACACCAATGGCTTGTAAGACCTGGCCACCGCCCCTCGTCGGGGTCTCGATTAGTATATACTAGTCTACACTGGAGTATTGATGCCCGGTCTCAATACTCCTATGACTAGGGACATTTAAGGATGTGCTTATAGACCCCAGCTCCCACATATATGATCTCCATCATAATGCCGGCTGTCAAGCAAGAATCCTATGGGTTCTATCAACACGTACATGATGATAAAGACAAACCAGATAGCATACTATCATCTTGAGTAAGACTGTTTAATCGGTATAGGTCCTATCTCAATCATCATAATCACAAGTCCGCGACTATGATAATTGCCTTGAGGGCACTATAGCCAACAATCTCCCACTTGCACTTAAGGCCAATTATTGCGATGTCGCATACTCACAGCCCGTGTGATACCGAACACCCAACTTCTCTACTAATCAGTTTCGCAAAGCCCGTTTGCGAAAATGATTGCGTTCGAGAAATAGCCTCAGTGAGTGTATTCGCTCCAATGTTTCTTTCTGTATCTCTCTATATCTCAACTTCGCGGAGAAAGCTACCTCCCGAAATGAGCAATACTTGTCTTAGAATTTGTTTGGATATCTGATGGGACCCAGTTCACAAATGAACTCCAAATCCAGCAAACTACTTAGACTGTATCGTCCACTGAATTTAATCAGTATCATGCGCCATGCCTTTCCTCAGTATCCGCTTGGACCACCTGTCCAACATACTGTCCCTCAAAAGAGGGAAAATGTAACACCTTAGGATGTGTTTAGTGGCTAATTATATTTAAATAAATGGTTTTTAATAAAAAGTTTACCAAATTGATTTTTAAATATTTTATCAAATTTAATGAATATTTTGTTAGAATTTTTCTAGGCTTGCACACACATGTGCATATAAACTAGGGCTTAATTGGGGTTAAAACCATGATTAGCAACCATGGTGAGTTAACCCATTTTAATTAAGTTATTTGGTTTTGGGTTTTAATTTAGTATGGTTGTTTTTTTTAAATGGAAAAGGATTTGAATTTTCTTTTGTGTTGACTTGGGGAGAGAGAAAGAGAGAGAGAGGGGGCATCATGGCAAGTGTCATGCTTGCATTAAATGAAGAGAGAGAGGAGGGGTTGACTAGCTTAACTCCCATTTCTTTTGTTACTACACTCATTTCATTCTCACAACTCCTCTCACTCTCTCACTCACACATACACAACCCCACAGCAGCAGCAGAGGGAGCAGCAGCAGCACCAGCAGCACCAGCAGCACCGGCTCCAGCATCAGCAGCAGCTCCAGCATCAGCACAACAGCAGCAGCTCCAGCATCAGCAACAGCATAGCAGGCAGCAGCAGCAGCAACTCTTTTCCTCCTCTTCTTCTCTTTCTCCTTGCACGTAGGATTCCTAGGGGGTATAATCTCTGAACTCATTCTTTTGTTTGCTAAACTTATGTGTTTAGTAGCTTCGTTTAGTGTAAAATGTGAGATTTAGTGCTAAAATGGTGTTTAATGTGGACTTTTGGCTAAGTGATGATTTTACTGGTTAGCCTAGCCTAATTAAGTGTTATTAGGGCCATTTAAACCTAGATAAACCCCAGATTTCACCAAAATACCCTAGGATTTCATTTTGTGCAAAATATATCGTTTTTAAGCAAAACTTGGCCTCTCTGTGATCTGCTTGTGACCCGACTCCTTCAGAGAAAATCTGAGCAAACTGGAGCATGTATACTAGGTCTAGACTACACACACCAAGCACGAACCCCTAATCCCACACCCAGGCTGCCGATTTATTCTTTCTCGCCGCAAATTGCGGCCAGATGAGGGAGCTAGGTGTTAGGGTTTTGGCTATAGGAGTCTGCTGCATATTCCAGTGTTTTGGCATGTGCAATTTTGTAAGTTTTTCACCTGGGTAGAATCTGGAACAATATATCGTTTTTCAAGTATGTTTTGTTTGCGCGATACATGAGTGGGTTCTGTGATCCAACGTGTCGCGGCGTGTTGGGGTAGTTTTAGATGCGTACACACCATCTAGCGTATCGGACACACGTACGTATGGTTTGCGATGCGAGTTTCTCGTTTGATTTTGATATCGCATTTTGCGAGATAGTTTGCTGTTAGTGTATATGCCCTAGAGGCCATTACTGTATCATACTAGTTTGTATATTACTTAATGGATGCTTGGGATATTCACCTTGTATATACAATCTTGCTCAAAATAGTAGTATGCTACTTGGTTTGTTTCTACTTCAATGTGTACTTGTGTTTATTTCAGTATATCACTTATACGCATTAGTGGAGCCCTTAGGATCTTTGCTTGATTACCAGCGTTGTGATGGCAGTCACACTAGTGGGGGCTGGGTAATCTATAAGCACATCCTTATTCAGGTCCCTGGTCGCAGGACTATCGAGACAGGGCATCGATACTCCGGAGTAGACCAGCGCATGCGCTTCTCATCCCAGTGTGGGAGACGGTCTGTCCCACAGCCGTCAGTACGTCGTACTTGAGATAGTATGCGGGTGCTCGTTAGGTTACGGGTACACTGGACAGGACTCGTCGGGAACTGACTAGTTGGTATTATACCTATCGTCAGTTATCAGTTCCCAGGTGACATGAGTACAGCTTAGTCCGCTGACTTGACACTGTCACTCCGCCTCGAGTGTGTTCCCACTGTACTTTGATCACTACCCTACCACGGCTCAAAGGAGTCGTGCAAACAGGTGGTGGTTGGGTGCAGTCCCGAAGCACTTGGAGGCAGTGACGGTTAGACAGGATTCGTCTCTCCCGGTATTGGGGGTTGACATCGCGCTGTGTCTAGGAGAGCCATTACACGAGTAGTCCCTGGCCAGGGCAAACGAGATATACTGGTAGGTTTCCAGTGTTATCTCAGGGTGTATTGGGCTTCACTCCGGCACGACTTGTACCGCTATTGGGGGACTGACGTTTACCGCCCCCTAGGCCCGCCATGCGATGTATCAGACGAACAGACCGGACTGTACGGAGAATGTCACGCTCAGGCTCGGTAGGAGTTCAGATGGGTTTCGCCTCGTCGGTCTTCTTGTCGGCATTACCTGGGGACCGTTACGCACAGCTAGTGCCGCTTGCGGTCTGTGGTTAAACCCACTGCCAGCGTAGTGTCGAGTCTTTAGAGTCCCACACAGAAAGCTTTTCGCCTTTAGGCAAAAGAGTAGAGGTCGCATGGTATTGCGACAGGTCGCATGGTTTTGCGACAGGGTTCGGTCACATCCGTGCACTTGTGCACGTACAGTGTCCGGACAGTTTACACTAGCGGGCTTTGGTTTAAGCCGGATCCTAGTGTACCTTATGGGATTGGATTTATCCAGTTTGCATTCGTGTTCCTCGGAACGCGGATGCGGGTGTGTATGCACAGTTGACAGGGAGGCAGAGGCAGTGGATTCTCATTAGGGTTGTTGACAGTTGACCGTTGACTTTTGACTTTTTGCTCAACCCTAATGAGAATATGATATGTGATTAACTATTATATTAATTAAGTATTATGGTGATATGGTTGTTGACTTGTTGACTTTTGTTGACTTGTTGACTTTGGTGACTTGTTGACTTTTGTTGACTTGTTGACCGGTTGACTAGGCTTGACTAGTTGACCATCATGATAACCATGGTTATCATTTCATGCCAAAGACTTTTTTTTTTTGCTTGTTTTTGAGTAAAATGAGTGCATGATATGATAACCTTATGGTTGCTTCTAACCATCACCAAAAGACTTTTTTGATATGATGAGTTATGATCACTTTGGATTATGAGAGGGTGAGAGAGAAAAGAGAGCCTCATTCTTTCTTGCTCATTCTCTCTCTTGTTCTTGAGCTCTCCCCTTGCTCTCACCCTCAACCTCTTGCTCCCTCTCTTGATCTATGGTTCTCTTGTCTCATGAGTTGAGAATCAAGAACCATAGATAAAATCCCATTCTACATCCTCTCTACTCATTCTAGTTCACTAGGTTTAGCAAACCAAGTGAACTAGTTTCTTCAAAGACCGAAGAAGGAGCTAAAGGTTGGAGCTTTCAAGTGGATCTATCTTCGGCGTACGGAGACGACGAGAAGGAGCCATCGGACCACCACCGGAGCTTGAAGAGAAGGAGTTCAAGTTTAGGTATAACCATCTTCATCCGAGTAGCTAAACATCTTTAGCTTAGTTTGCTAGTTTTAGTTTAGGTAACGATCCCGACCATAAGTTAGTCCATGTTGCCTCTTGCGATAAAAATTTTGATTTTATACCGTTTCCGCCTCCCCGTAAGAACCGGGGGTCGCAATATGGACTTACAGTGGTATCAGAGCCTAACTAAACTTAAACTAGCTAGGTAGTAAAGTGTAACGAAGTTCGGAACCGAAAAAAATCACAAAACCGGAAAACTACAAAAACTGAGTTTCTGTTGAAATTTTTTCTGGTCAAAATGAAAAACTTCATACTCCTAAATTCGTCTCAGGGTTTTGTTAGAACACCCATGAAAAACGATTCACCAATTCGTCTAAACCGCCGCGCTTCCGCCGCGTGACCCTTCTTGGCCGCCGCGGAAGCGCCGCGGTTTGTTGTCTTTAGTGCGTCGTTTTTCGTGCAGTGTGTGTCTGTGTTGGTTTTGGGATTTTTGAGATATATTATATGTGCCCAGATTTTACAGAAAAGAAATTTCCTTTTGGGGTCCTATAATTCCGTATTTTTTCCGAACTTCATTGCACTTTGACTATGATGGTTATATCTGTGATGTTTGCATGTATTGAACGTCGGCTAATCGCTATAAGTCGATTAGTCGGGGTTATACATGATCTGTAATGTGCTGGAATGTGTATATAAATATGTTGGATTGTCGCGGGTGAATAGCCGGGGGTTGTGAGACGAGAGTTTACTTTTCTTGCAATTCATGTAAATTTGTAAATTGATGTAATAATTATTTGTTTGGCCGCACAACCGGGTCGGGGTTGTAGCCGTCATTGTATAATTTCTTTTTACTGTTTTTGCTCCTAGGATAGACCCGTGGAGGGGTGCACAAACTACCGGGTATGCCGAAGTGTCGAGTGGCCTACTCATGGAGATGAGGGGAGGGTTGCTACGCTTCGGGTACTTGGCGGGTAGTTTGCCGTACCCGTAGGGGTCTTGGGTGGGGTATTGGCTATTCACCGCGACCGTGTTATCTGTTTTTGTTACAGGCTCGTACAAATTACAGATTACTAGTATATCCAATGTATTTATCTGTGATCTGAAATGTTTATCATTGCAGTATATCTATATAAGATATTATTTAGGCGTCTTATGTTTTACAGACGCGCTAGCCCAGCCCCCGCTCTGTCGTTAGTTAAGTAACCTAACGGGTAATGACGGGGCCCAGTGGCGAATGCGAATGGCATAAGCGTACGTCATATTTTGGTTGTTTTCTGCAATGGTAGGATTAAATGATGGGACGCATTAAAAGTACTAATGCAAGAATATCACGCATTAAAAGAACTAATGCAAGATAATAAACCAAGTTAAAGTCGTTGGAACACTTTCGAAAAACCACTCGGTTCTTTTCAAAACAAACTTTTAAAATACGGAGTTTGAGCCACTCCATTTTAAAGCTATCTCGTTCCATCGACCAAATCAAGTTCACTACGTTCACGGTTTTGCCAAAACCATCCGTAGCCCTCCATCATTTCAGTTAAATATTCGGTAGTATTCAAGCTATGTATTTTGACCTCACGCCAAGGCATAGTGATTGGTAGCTGCCGGATATTTATCTGTTGCATAGATAGAATGCGTTGGTTTGAGACAGTCGTACTGCCATTTTGGCCTACGTCAAGGGTATGTACGGGTGGATTCAAATTAACCTGGATAATGATGGGACGAACTTGACATGTGACTTATGACATTTTGACCTCACGCCAAGGTCATAAGAGCATGGGGCAAAAATCCACATCGGGAGTTTCATAAGTACTGAAACTTGCTAGATTTGCATACCATTTGGAGTGTGATGATTCTGGTAGGATTCCTTCAGTTTCGTCACGCGATGATATTTGGATCCCGATCCTACTGTGAGTATATGCTACTCCTCGGGAAATTTCTCACTTAACGATCAATGCTATAAACCTAGTAGGTGCCTAGAAAGGTGTTAGCGGGGCTACGCCCCCAGGGAAAAGAGGTTCTCTAATTAAGGAACTTCGCGAAAGCGTTGGAAAACCTCCCTCGAAGTACCGACACCCGGCCTGGCTGAACGGTTAAGCAAGTATTGTACGGTGGGATTGATCCTGACTAATTCTTCCTTTATGGTTTGAGGAGGGATTCGAGAAACAGTGGGAGCCATCCTGTTTAGACAAACTAAAAACCACTCTAAACTTGCAAGAGCATCATGCTGAGTGTTTCTTCTTCTCTCTCCTAATTGCAGCGACCAATCAACATGACTGGACTTAAGTTACTCCTAGATAAAAACAAACTGACAGGGCCAAACTACAAAGATTGGCTCAGGAATGTCACGATAGCAATCACTTATGACAAGCTGGGGTATCTTCTTACCACCAAAGCTCCCCCTGTCCCTGGTCCAACTTCCAGTGTCGCGGATAAGGAAATCCGCAAGACTTGGGAGATTGATAGCGCGAAGGCCAAATGCCTCCCTGCTTGCCTCGATGGACAACGAACATCAGAGGAGGCATGAGAATATGGACATGGAGTCCATATTGCTCCATACAAAAGAACTGTATGGAGAGCAATCACGTATCGCAAGATACGAAGCGTCGAAAAAGTTGTTTTCGACAAGAATGGCCGTCGGATCATCAGTAGCCGAGCATGTGCTAAAAATGATCGGCTTCATTGAGGAGCTCGCTGACCTAGGGATCACATTGGAGAGTGAGCTATATACGGATATAGTTCTCCAGTCCCTTCCTTCCACTTACGCCCAGTTTATACTGAACTTCAACCTACAAGAAAAAGAGGTTGAACTATCAGAGCTCCTCAACATGCTGAGGAGCGCAGAGGGCACCCTACAGAAAGGTAAGGAAACATCCACTTTGTTTGTAGGAGGATCATCTTCTTCTAGGTCCAAGGCGAAAGCCAAGGGAAAGAAGAAGAAGGCCCCCGCCAAACCAAGGGGCGGTGTTGGTAAAGTGGATACGAAGGGAAAAGGCAAAGCAACAAAAATAGCGGGGAAGCTTGTGGATAAAGAAGAATGCTTCTATTGTCATAAGAAAGGACACTGGAAGAATGATTGCAGGGCCTGGAAGGCCAGAACACAGGAATTGAAGCAGGTTGCAGCTTCAGCTTCAGGTGTGTATGTTATTGAAAACTGTCTTTCAATAAACTCTACTTCCTGGGTATTGGATACCGGATCAGGATCTCATATCTGTAATTCTTTGCAGGCGTTGAGAAACCGTAGGGTTTTGAAGGCAGGTGACATGACCCTCAAAGTTGCGAACGGAGCTAGCATGGATGCTAAAGCCATGGGGGACTATCACCTGGGAATGTCAGATGGACATGTTTTGGTTTTGCGTAATTGCTTTTTGTACCCAACGCAACTTGTAATATCATTTCTGTATCTTTAGTTTCTAAAGAAGGTTATGAATTTGCGTTTGTAAGTAATGTTGTAAACATTCACCTTAATCAAGTATTGATTGGGGTCAGGTACTCTGAGTAATGGTATATACGTGTTAAACCAACCACAGATTTTTAATGTCCAGAATACACACAAAAGAAAGTCTCCGGAAATAAATCAGACTTTCTTATGGCATTGTAGATTGGGTCACATCAATGAGAGAAGGTTGACTAAGTTACATACAGAAGGATATTTGAATGCGTTCGAATATCAATCGTATGCCACTTGTCAATCTTGTCTCAAAGGAAAGATGACAAAGACTCCGTTTACTGGACATGGAGTAAGAGCGAGCGAGCTCTTGGGACTCGTACACAGTGACGTGTGCGGTCCAATGTCTACACATGCCCGAAGCGGACATTCTTACTTCATTACTTTTACGGATGACTTCTCAAGGTACGGTTATGTCTTCTTAATGAAACATAAGTCCGAGGCCTTTGGAAAATTCCAGGAGTATAAGAATGAAGTAGAGAAACAGACCGGCAAAAGTATTAAGATTCTAAGATCGGATCGAGGTGGAGAATACTTAAGTGCCGAGTTCCTGGACTATTTAAAAGAGAACGGAATTCTCTCTCAGCTTACTCCTCCATACACCCCGCAACATAACGGTGTATCGGAGAGACGGAACCGCACCCTATTGGATATGGTGCGGTCCATGATGAGTAACGCTGAGTTACCGCGATCATTCTGGGGGTATGCGCTAGAATCAGCCGCATACCTTTTGAACCGAGTTCCCACTAAGACTGTGCCTACCACGCCATTTGAGATGTGGTGTGGGAAGAGACCCCATCTTAATCACATTAAGATATGGGGAAGTCCAGCTTTTGTCAAAAAGCAGCATACGGACAAGCTCGAGGCACGCTCAGTACTGTGCAAGTTTGTGGGATATCCAAAGAATTCCAAGGGATATTTCTTCTACTGTGAAGAGGAACAAAAAGTTCTTATTTCTCGACATGCCCACTTTCTAGAACACCAGTTCATAGAAAAAGAAATAAGTGGGAGCGCAGTAGAACTGGAAGAAATTCCAGAACCACAGACTGTTACTGAAAGCTTGATGGAACCAGAGGGTTCAACAGAACAGGACATTCCTACGCCGCTCCGCAGGAGTAGTAGGCAGTCTCATCCGCCCGAGAGATACTGCGGTTTTCTCATAGACGGGGATAGAGAGGATTGCATCATAGATTATGATGAGCCTACTAGCTTCCAACAGGCCGTTCAGAGCGTTGACTCAGTGAAATGGCTGGATGCAATGCGGACCGAAATGGAGTCCATGTACACCAACAAGGTATGGACGTTGGACATTGCTCCAGACGGGGTAAAACCCGTAGGATGCAAGTGGATCTTCAAAAGGAAGATTGGTGTAGATGGACAGGTTGAGACCTATAAAGCTAGGCTGGTAGCAAAGGGTTTTCGTCAAAGACCTGGCTTGGACTACGACGAAACCTTTTCTCCAGTAGCCATGCTGAAATCCATTCGGATCCTTCTTGCCATTGCTGCCTTCCACGATTATGAGATCTGGCAAATGGACGTAAAGACAGCTTTTCTAAATGGAAATTTAGAGGAGTGTGTCTATATGGACCAGCCAGAGGGTTTCATTCAGAGTGGGAGCAGCGGAAAGGTGTGCAAGTTGCTTAAGTCCATCTATGGACTAAAGCAGGCATCGCGGAGTTGGAACATCTGCTTTGATGAGACGGTCAAAGAATTTGGCTTTATCAAAAATCCAGATGAACCATGCATCTATAGTAGATTTGTAGCGAGAACTGTAGTATTCCTCGTTTTATACGTGGATGACATTCTCTTAATAGGAAATGATATTCCTATGCTACAATCTGTCAAGGGGTTCTTGTCACAAAGGTTCTCCATGAAAGACCTGGGTGATGCCTCATACATCCTGGGGATCCGGATCCATCGTGATAGATCCAAGAGGATATTGGGACTTTCTCAGTCCAGGTACATCGACACCGTACTGAAAAGATTCAGTATGGAAGATTCCAAGCGCGGTAACCTACCGGCTTGTCACGGGATCACCCTCTCTAAAGAGATGTCTCCCAAGACTGATTTGGAGAGGGATCGCATGTCTATTATACCCTACGCTTCTGCGGTAGGCTCTATAATGTATGCGATGTTGTGTACCAGACCGGATGTAGCTTATGCACTGAGTGTGGTAAGCCGGTATCAGTCAAACCCTGGGGAGAAACACTGGATAGCGGTAAAGAACATTCTCAAGTACCTGAGAAGGACTAAGGAGATGTTCTTGGTGTATGGCGGAAAAGACCTCCAGATCGAGGCCTTTGCTGACTCCAGCTTCCAGAGTGACAAGGATGATTCCAAGTCCATGTCGGGTTTTGTCTTTACCCTCAATGGAGGGGCGGTGTGTTGGAAGAGTTCCAAACAGGAAACCGTTGCAGACTCGACGATGGAAGCGGAATACATCGCTGCATCTGATGCCGCAAAAGAAGCTGTCTGGATGAGGAAGTTCTTGAAAGAACTTCAGGTGGTTCCGTCCATTGTTGATCCAATACCTCTGTATTGCGACAACAACGGGGCTATAGCTTTAGCGAAGGAACCCAGGTCCCATCAGAAATCCAGGCACATCTTAAGGCGGTATCACCTGATCAGGGAGATCGTAGATCGCCAGGAGATCGAGGTTCGGAGAGTCGCTTCAGAAGATAACACTGCTGATCCATTCACCAAGGCCCTGCCCCAGACTCAGTTCGAGCGGCTGATCGAGATGATAGGTCTTCGATACGCCAGTACATGGCCTTAGTGCAAGTGGGAGATTGTTAGTGTATATGCCCTAGAGGCCATTACTGTATCATACTAGTTTGTATATTACTTAATGGATGCTTGGGATATTCACCTTGTATATACAATCTTGCTCAAAATAGTAGTATGCTACTTGGTTTGTTTCTACTTCAATGTGTACTTGTGTTTATTTCAGTATATCACTTATACGCATTAGTGGAGCCCTTAGGATCTTTGCTTGATTACCAGCGTTGTGATGGCAGTCACACTAGTGGGGGCTGGGTAATCTATAAGCACATCCTTATTCAGGTCCCTGGTCGCAGGACTATCGAGACAGGGCATCGATACTCCGGAGTAGACCAGCGCATGCGCTTCTCATCCCAGTGTGGGAGACGGTCTGTCCCACAGCCGTCAGTACGTCGTACTTGAGATAGTATGCGGGTGCTCGTTAGGTTACGGGTACACTGGACAGGACTCGTCGGGAACTGACTAGTTGGTATTATACCTATCGTCAGTTATCAGTTCCCAGGTGACATGAGTACAGCTTAGTCCGCTGACTTGACACTGTCACTCCGCCTCGAGTGTGTTCCCACTGTACTTTGATCACTACCCTACCACGGCTCAAAGGAGTCGTGCAAACAGGTGGTGGTTGGGTGCAGTCCCGAAGCACTTGGAGGCAGTGACGGTTAGACAGGATTCGTCTCTCCCGGTATTGGGGGTTGACATCGCGCTGTGTCTAGGAGAGCCATTACACGAGTAGTCCCTGGCCAGGGCAAACGAGATATACTGGTAGGTTTCCAGTGTTATCTCAGGGTGTATTGGGCTTCACTCCGGCACGACTTGTACCGCTATTGGGGGACTGACGTTTACCGCCCCCTAGGCCCGCCATGCGATGTATCAGACGAACAGACCGGACTGTACGGAGAATGTCACGCTCAGGCTCGGTAGGAGTTCAGATGGGTTTCGCCTCGTCGGTCTTCTTGTCGGCATTACCTGGGGACCGTTACGCACAGCTAGTGCCGCTTGCGGTCTGTGGTTAAACCCACTGCCAGCGTAGTGTCGAGTCTTTAGAGTCCCACACAGAAAGCTTTTCGCCTTTAGGCAAAAGAGTAGAGGTCGCATGGTATTGCGACAGGTCGCATGGTTTTGCGACAGGGTTCGGTCACATCCGTGCACTTGTGCACGTACAGTGTCCGGACAGTTTACACTAGCGGGCTTTGGTTTAAGCCGGATCCTAGTGTACCTTATGGGATTGGATTTATCCAGTTTGCATTCGTGTTCCTCGGAACGCGGATGCGGGTGTGTATGCACAGTTGACAGGGAGGCAGAGGCAGTGGATTCTCATTAGGGTTGTTGACAGTTGACCGTTGACTTTTGACTTTTTGCTCAACCCTAATGAGAATATGATATGTGATTAACTATTATATTAATTAAGTATTATGGTGATATGGTTGTTGACTTGTTGACTTTTGTTGACTTGTTGACTTTGGTGACTTGTTGACTTTTGTTGACTTGTTGACCGGTTGACTAGGCTTGACTAGTTGACCATCATGATAACCATGGTTATCATTTCATGCCAAAGACTTTTTTTTCTTGCTTGTTTTTGAGTAAAATGAGTGCATGATATGATAACCTTATGGTTGCTTCTAACCATCACCAAAAGACTTTTTTGATATGATGAGTTATGATCACTTTGGATTATGAGAGGGTGAGAGAGAAAAGAGAGCCTCATTCTTTCTTGCTCATTCTCTCTCTTGTTCTTGAGCTCTCCCCTTGCTCTCACCCTCAACCTCTTGCTCCCTCTCTTGATCTATGGTTCTCTTGTCTCATGAGTTGAGAATCAAGAACCATAGATAAAATCCCATTCTACATCCTCTCTACTCATTCTAGTTCACTAGGTTTAGCAAACCAAGTGAACTAGTTTCTTCAAAGACCGAAGAAGGAGCTAAAGGTTGGAGCTTTCAAGTGGATCTATCTTCGGCGTACGGAGACGACGAGAAGGAGCCATCGGACCACCACCGGAGCTTGAAGAGAAGGAGTTCAAGTTTAGGTATAACCATCTTCATCCGAGTAGCTAAACATCTTTAGCTTAGTTTGCTAGTTTTAGTTTAGGTAACGATCCCGACCATAAGTTAGTCCATGTTGCCTCTTGCGATAAAAATTTTGATTTTATACCGTTTCCGCCTCCCCGTAAGAACCGGGGGTCGCAATATGGACTTACATTTGCTTATTTATGGATTCCTTGTGTAAATTCCAGGTTCGCAGGCGGATACGTCGGACGCCGCAAAGAAGGGAAAGTAGGTGGTCGGCTACGTGTAGCATGCGACCAGGTGAGTAGATTTAACATCTACGGGGAAATCGCCCGTATGGCGTAAAGCGTCAGGGCGTGATAGGATATTTAGTCGTAGATGTTCATGTGTATTAGTGTAGCATACCTCCCTTATTGCATACAGAAATGGTAGATATAGAACACTGCACTGTCACTAACGGTTAAAGCCGCACGAGCACTATTTGTATGTTACACTCACACCGTTAGTGATTGCCATGACACTTGCACTATAGGATTACTACGAATTACATATCATTTGATTGCCGCATCATTGATGATTGTCATGACTTGTCGCATTTTGGCATATACATATATTGATATCTTCGTACATGCGCACATGCACACTGTATATTCATACCCATGCACACATATATTGATATCTTAATACCTGCGCACATGCACACTGTATATTCATACCAGTGTACACATATATTGATATCTTCATACCTGCGCACATGCACACTGTATATTCATACCAGCGCACACATATGTTGATATCTTCATACCTGCTACTCAGGTATTGAGCGAAAGGGAGGCCGACGAGCAAACTCATCCTGAACCCCAACTGAGCCTGTCAGTGACAATATCCGTACAGTCCAGTCTGTTCGTCTAAGAGTATCGAATATCGAGTCTAGGGGGTGGATAAGGTCAGACCCCCAACAATGCGATATTTAGTGTCGGCATGAAACCCATCACCACCTGAGAAACTATCGATCCTGGATCGGTAGTTCTCGTCCACCGTGGCCACGTATTTATGGTGATGGCCATCCGTACACAACGCGACATCAACCCCCAATATCGGGAGAGACGAATCCCCGACGATCCGATCACTGCCTCCATGTGGCTCGGGATTGTACCCAACTAAAACCTGTTTGCACGACTCCTTTGAGCCGTGGTAGGGTAGTAATCAAAGCACAGTGGGAACTCACACGAGACAAATGGCGATCTCAGGTCGACAGACTAACCTGTACACATATCACCTGGGAACTGCTATCTGACAATAGGTATAATACCAACTAGCAGGTTCCCGGGGAGTCCGTCCAGTGTACTCATAACCCAATGAGCACCTGTATACTATCTTAGGTGAGCAAACTAACATCAATGGCTTGTGAGACCTGGTCACCGCCCCTTGTCGGGGTCTCGATTAGTATACACTAGTCTACACTGGAGTATTGATGCCCGGTCTCGATACTCCTACGACTAGGGACATTTAAGGATGTGCTTATAGACCCCAGCTCCCACATATATGATCGCCATTATAATGCCGGCAGTCAAGCAAGAATCCTATGGGCTCTATCAATACGTACATGATGATAAAGACAAACCAGGTAGCATACTATCATCTTGAGTAAGACTGTTTAATCGGTATAGGTCCTACCTCAATCATCATAATCACAAGTCCGCGACTATGATAATTTCCTTGAGGGCACTATAGCCAACACTACCCACCATACCGCGATTCCCCCTTCCCGGGATAACGACGTCCGCAGAAGCACGGATGGGCACGCTAAAGCCCTCGATCTCACTCGTGCTCATCACAACGTCACCGAGCGCTGGTGTGCCGACTCCGGCCACCGTGACCCGCATGCGGCGATTGATTTTGTGACCCGCTGGGCGCCGGATAGCTCCATGCCCCGATCCCAGAGAAGACTAGGCTGCTCTGATGCCCGTCGCGCATTCTGTCCCCCTGAGGAGGTGTTGGTCAGCTTGCCTGCTTCCAGGCATGACCGACGCCTCGATGCTCGCCGAGGCTGCGCGAATGGCGAACGCCGGGACTACTCGAGGAGGGCCTCGCCCGAGAATTTGAGAAATTTGATAGAGCGAAATCGGAGCCGCACCATCACGCAGACCCGGAGCGGGGGTAGCCACCACTCCGACTATGTAGAATTCTCGGGGTACCACCACCGACTTGAAGCCCTCGAAAAGAAGATCGAAGGCATACGACGGGATAGCCATACGTCCGGCGAAGGGGCCAGTTACTTCGTCGACTCACTAACAAAGCCCTTTACAGAAGAGCTGCTGGCCGAGCATGTCTCATCCAGAAATAAGCCGCCAAAAGCGGCCCTCTTCGACGGGATGTCCAACCCGAAGGACCACTTGGACGCTTTTACGGCGGGCATGAGCTTCCAAGATAACTCAGATGCAACTCAATACCGAGCTTTTCCCGTCACCTTGATCCGAGCTGGCCGGGACTGGTTCCGGGGGCTTGCGCCGCGCTCTATCTCTACCTTTGCAGAGCTGGTTACCGAATTCCTCGGTCATTTTGTCGGTAACTGACCACAAAAGAAGACAGTCGGCTACTTATTCACTGTCAAGAGCGGGGACAAGGAATCCTTCAAAGGGTATGTCACCCGCTTCTACAATGCCCTCCTGGAGGTACCTGAGCACCGCGACGAGACGATCATCACCACGCTGAGGTCGGGTCTTAGGCACAAAGAGTGGCTCTGCTCTTTTGCATTGGAGCTACTTAAGACCATGGCCGAAGTGAAAGCCTGGACCGAGCGAGAAAACTAGCTCGAGTTAGAGGTAAACTCAAACCTTTTCCGAGCCGACCAAGCAGACCGGAAGAAGAGGGACAGCGAAGAGAAAAGGAAAGAAGATCGTTCGAGACCTTATTCCCTAAGGTTCCAGGAGTACACCTCTCTGAACATTTCCCAAGCCGAGCTGTTGGAGGAAGCTAAGAGCGAGAGGTTCTTCAGGCTCCCACCGGCTACCCGAAGCCCGGGCAAACGGCTCCGAGGCCCGTATTGTGCCTATCACCGGACGCACGGACATCCGACCGAGGATTGTAAACAGCTGTGCGATTACATCAAAGAACTGATCCGCTCCGGTCACTTGGCGAAATACCTGAGAGACAAACGTCAAACAGATAGGGGGCAAGCTGACCAAATTATGGCTGAAGAACTGACAATTGGGCAGATCATGGTCGTCACCAACTGACCCAAGTCCGAGCAACAAGGACACCCGCCGAATCTGTTCATTTAATACGGGAGAGCTTAAATCAAATCATTAAAATCTGTATTTTCTTTAATTATAAAGATTCTTTCCTCTATGCAATATGAACTGCTTCTCTCTGTTTCCATGCTATAACTCCCTGCAGGGCCGCCGTGATCTTCTTGCTCGGTCCATCCGTAGTGGGCATCTTCCTACCCAACAATGATGTGGATCAAAAGCCCTCCTCACGAGGCCACCGAGCAGCTTCCTGCTCGGTCCATCCACAGCAGGTAGCTTCCCACCCAACAACGCTGTGGATCTAAAATCCTTCCTCACGAGGCCACCGAGTAACTTCCTGCTCAGTCCATCCGCAGTGGGTAGCTTCCTGCCCAACAACACCGTGGATCCAAAGCCCTCATCACGAGGCCACTGTAAGGTGTTTTTCGTCACCCCCATTGAGATGGAAATACGCGTCGCTTGTCAGGCGCATTACAGATTCCCCCTGCCTAGGGTAGGCTGGGGTTTATTGATTGGGGGGATCCGAATCTCCGGTAGCCGTGGACTAAGCTGCCGTTAATTACCCCTTGCCTTTGGAGCGAAAGAACTTCCGATTGACGGGTCAAACTGGTTATGCGAACTCAATGTGCAGTGTGCATATGTGTGTCTTAAGGGGTTTTGGATATATCGGGAGCCTCGCAGAGTTTACCTGGGTCTCGCTGTTAGTTGTATGTATGCCCTAGAGGTCATTGTTGTACATGATTGTATATTACAATGGATGCTTGGACATATATAGGGAGGAATTTCTTGCTCGACATGATAGTATGCTATCTGGTTACTCTTTATCTTAACATGTTGACTAGTATTGTGATACTGTCTTGCTCTTACATGCTGGTAAAGCCCTTAGAATGTATACTTGACTACCAGAATTATGATGCAGATCGTACTAGTGGGGACAGGGTAGTCCACAAGTTGATCCTTTAATTGTTCCTAATCAAGGGTGTATTGAGACGGGGCATCGATATTCCTGAGTAGACTAGCGTATATGCTTTTTGACCCATTTGATGGGCGATGGATTATCCCATATCCATTGGTCTTTGACATCAAAGATGGTATACGGGTTCTCAGTGGAGACTGGGTACACTGAACAGGACTCGCCGAGAACCCTAAATGGTATTATACCTAACGTCAGATAGCAGTTCTCTGGTGACACTGGTACAGGTTAGTCTGTAGACCCGAGATCATCATAGAGCCTTGTGTGATTCCCACTGTGCTTTGATTTCCACCTTACCACGTTCAAGAGAGCGTGCAAAATGATGGTTTTTGGTTACAGTCCCGAGTCACATAGAGGCAATGAGTGATGGGAGGGGTTTCGTCTCTCCCGGTATTGGGGGTTGATGTTGCGCTATTCTCGATTGGCCATAACAGGAAGTCCCTGGCCAGGGCTGATATGGAGATTTACTGGTAAGTGTTATCTATAGTTTTTCGACCCGTTATGAGCCTCACATCGGCATGAATTATTAAGTGACTAGGGTCTGACGTTTACCACCCCTACACTCGATATGCGAAATATCAGTCAAAGAGACTGGACTGTACGGTAGTGTTACTGTTGGATTCACAGGAGTATGGACAAGCTTGCTTGTTGATCTTCTGATCGCTCAATACCCGGGTAGCCGTTACGTCCAGCTAGTACCGCTGACGGCTTGTGGGTGACTGATATGATCATCACCTACCACCGGCGTATTAACGAATCATTAGAGTTCTACACAGAAGTTTCCTAGCTCATGCGAAACGAAGTAGGGCACATATGTGATATGTGCGGGACCGAGATTAATACTTGTATGTGATACTGTATTCCAATCTCACGATGCAGGTGATATGTGATATAACCGGATTGTTGAATCAAGTGTTGATTCAATGATATATTATATGTATATGTAATATGCATATAAATGATATTAGTCGGTTGTAAGCGATACAGACGGGTTATTAAATCAAGTGTTGATTTAATAATTTAATGTGTAATTATATATTTGATATATTAATATACATTAACTAATATTAGCACACTTAAGAAAATGTTTTCTCTTTATACATTTAATATATATGTGATATATATTAATGTATTATTGTAACATTTCAAAAAATAAAATATTATTTTTGGGAATTTTTATAATTTAATATTAATTTTAAATGAATATTTTAATATTTCGGTATAATTAAATTCCGATAAATTGGAGAACATTTTTGAAAATTATAGAAATTACTAAAAGAGCGTATTTTATGCGAATTATGCCATTTTTAAGTTTTTATGATTAATTATATGCTAATTTAGTGCTAATCGCGATTAAAAATCGCTAATCGCGTTTTAAGCTTATTTGTGCAAAACATTGCACCGTATCATTTTTACACTTGTTACATATTTTTCCATGGCTTTCCTTCATTTTTTTTTATCATGGTTGTTGTTTTATTTGAGAGGGAATTAGAAAAGAAAAGAAAAGAAAAAGAAAAGAGTATTATATATTAGGTATGGTGAAGAGAGAGAAAGAGTGGGTAAGGGGTCAACCCTTGTCTTGAGCCATCCCTCATCATTCCTTACACTCATTTCCTCTCCCTCTCTTTCCTTTGCTGCTGCTGCTGCCTCCCCCCTCCTCCATCTTCAATTCCCAAAACCCCCATGAAAATCACCTCAAAACTCAAATCCCAATTCACAAAAAGAATGCACAAGCTCACTAGCTACCCCATGGACCAAGAAAGAGAAGATTTTGAGGACTTTAAGCAACTCAAGAAAATTCTTGAGTTGCCAAAGGAGGTAATTTTTGCACCATTAGAGTAGTGTTTCAATTCCTTATGCATCCATACATGTTTCATGTCGATATTGAGTGGTTATGTGGACTTAGAAAATTCTAGTTAGGGTTTGAGGGAACTTTAGGTTGTGATGGGTAATTAAGCTCAGTAGACGCCACACAAACCCCCTAGTGCTAGAACCCAGGCCTAAAACCAGAGACTTGAAAACTGGAATACGGATTTAGAAAGCCGATATCGGAAAAACTGTGATTCTGTGAAGGTTAAATGGAATCTGCTATCACCCCGAGACTCTGAAAATTATTTTGCAAGGACAGTGATACATGCAGGCACCTAGGAAACTACTACCAAAACCCTAGCCCCTACACCCCAACCCAAGCCACCAATTAATTCATTCTAGCCGCAAATTGCGGCCAGAGTAGGGAGGATGTGACTCGTTTTTGTTCCAGGGCTTTATCATCAGTAAATTAGACCCTTAGCATATGCAAAATTGTCTGAATTGACCTAGAGTAGAATCTGGAACCTTTTTCCTAAGTTACTGTTTTAATTCGTGTTTTCGTTTTGCGTATTTTAAATTCTGGATTTGTATAATTGCGTTTTACCTCGATTACTTGGCGTTTATACGACGATATCGAGGATAGTTTGATGGTTTTGAAAGCGTAATCCGTAGGTTCTAACCTATAGGCCTTAGCGCGTCGTTTGGTTTTCTCGATGTGATTTTAAGGTTTATTTGCGATTGTGTTATCTTGTAGGTACCTTCTCGAGGGCTTCATACGATGAAGAAGATGAAGGCGATATCGACACCGACACGCAGGATACAAGGTGAGTAGATTATATCTACGGGGGAAGTCGGGTGGATGGCGTATAGCACCCCCGCAGTTCGATATTTAGTATACTAGATATATACTATATTTATATATATGATAGCATTATGTGATATGGATATTGGAGATGAGATTAGGTGTACTATGGGTAGAATAGGGTTTAGATGTAAACTAGTATAGTTTCCTAGATGCGAACCCTAGAATAGGTTTACACTCACACGCACACACATACTTATTTGTTATAGTTATACCTAGATGATGAGGATAGTGGATGATATTTGGAGATGAGTCGATGATATTGGGCACAGTGCCATGAGATCGGTGATATATTGTGACTCGTATTTGGGATACGACATGTGATTTTAGCGGGCCTTTGGACGTGTGTTCCACACACGCATTTATATTTATATAGACGGTATCGATTTGTACTAGACTTAGATCAGTACCCCAGATCATGAGATATGATAATAAGGATACCTGATAATTGATGAGAGGAATGTGATATTGATCCGTACCCAGCTATTGGGATACCGTACGATGATTTACCGTACGAGCTTTATATTGATGATAGATCCGCACTCATGACTCGAGGATGTCATATGATATTGTATCGTACGCGGTACCTTGAGGCGAGATCACCGACTATTATATATATATATATATATCGACTCAGATTTAGATGGTTTCCATACCCCTCCTGATTGACTTGTTAGCTAGAGCTGTAGTTTTGCTAATAGATGTTAGGCTAGGCCGATGTCATATTTATTTCAAAAACGAATGAATCGGGAGTATTCTAAAGACAGGAAGAGGGATTCTACGGATATTTTCAAAATACGCATCTTTCCTTAAAAACACCGTAGCCCTTATTTTACTAAAAACTCCGATTCGTCTTATTTTAAATGGCAAACTGTATGACATTTTTATATTGATGCAGATGCGTCACTGTTGCATTTATTAGTCGATTTCTGCATATTCTTATTATTCGCATCGCATTGCATGTGCGAATGATTATTGTTATATAAAAATCATGCTGTTAGACACTAGCACCATTATCGATGATGCATATGTTCCACGTACACCTGCTCGCCGGCTCACACACATCGTCATCGATAATTGCCATGTCACTACAATGTAGTACTGTTGCATTCGGGATATGACCCTTGCATGGATACTTGTGCACATACCTATTGTACATTCATATTCGTGTACTCACATATTGTACACTCATACTTGTGCACATACCTATTGTACATCCATACTCGTGTACTCACATATTGTACACTCATACTTGTGCACATACCTATTGTACATCCATACTTGTGTACTCACATATTGTACACTCATACTTGTGCACATACTTACTGTACACTCATACTCTTGCACCTACCTGTTGTACACTCATACTTGTATACATACATATTTGCACATACATAGATGATTTCTCGCTTGATTTGGAGATTTGGGAACCGCAAGATACTCTTTAAAACTGATTCATTTTAAAAAGAGCAGTTTTCCCCAATATGTGCATATTACTATTCCATTTTGCATGATATACTGATATGCTTACATTCTTTTATATGTCGCATACATCATGCTTTCTGGTTATACACATTGAGATATGTTGTTTCCATGATATTTCTGGATTTGGGAACCGCGGGTATTTTAAAAAGAGAGTATGTATTGTTTTAAAACCCCGGTTACCCTTGATATGATATTTCAGTACGTCCACCATGTGTTTTCTCGGTTCCGAGAATGGCATGTGGAACCCGATTCGAGGAGCGGTAGGCACCGTCTGCGGGTACATGGTGGACCCGGTGAGGTACCCCGGGGCAAGAAGACTCGTATATGTTAGACAGTGAGCCTGGCAGGAGAGTACTACCTACCGGTGATTGTATTTGAGCTCGGCGGATATCTGGGGGATTCCGACCGGAGTTGAGAGATGATACGGGCCGATCCGAACTGATGGAGCCCTATATATATTAGGTTTTACGTGTCGATGCCAGACACAGTTTTCATGATGTTTTCGAGTGTCGATGCTAGACACTCAGGTTCCATGATTTTGATATGTCGCGAGCGACATATATTGATTTATATCCTCATACTTCCATGCATATGCTTTATGATATTTACATGCATGATGTTTATTGTCATTGGGTGACACGTGGACGATATCCACATACATATAGTTGACATTGATGACTTTGATCACATAGTTGGACGAGATCCACATACATGATGGCATTGATTATATAGTTGGATGATATCCACATACTTATAGACTCCATGATATAGTCGACATTGATCATACCTCATATTTATGATATGTTATTACTTGAGGCACTGGCACGAGCACTTGGCACTACACTCTTGTATAGATGTTACATTGCCACCTTATCATGCTTCAGACTTAGTCATTTGAGGTATATATATATTGATCGTATTGACCTAGGATTGTGTCATACATACGATTTCTGCTCTGTGATGTTTTCTATTCATGAGTTGGCAACTCACCCCCGTTGTGCCACAGTTTCTTGCAGGTTTTGCCGTACAGGTTTCATTGCGGCTTTTCTGGCACACTACTTCCCTTACGGGTGACTTGCTTTGGTAGGTGGATTCTTTTGCATCAGAACCACCATTGTATATGTATTATTCAGTTGTATCTAGAAATTCCATCAACCAAACATGTATATTGTTTCAGACTTAGAAAACCAGTTATATACTATTTCGACCTTAGAGTCGCGGGTTGTAGTATTATGGTTTTCATGCTGATTTTGAGTTTCCTTTTTGAGTTTTGATCCTCGTCCTTTGGCGTTGTATATTATATTGCGTGCGTGATTGTGACCGTCGATTGACGAAGAGCTAGCTCCCGCTTGGGGATGCCTTTTCATTGTGCATATATATATTATTCATGTTGTACCCCGTTCAGGGTCAGTATTTATAAAGGAAACTCTGCCGAAACTTTCAGAAAAGATATTGAGGATTTTACAAATGCATATTCGGCTACTTATTTAAAAACCTTGTTTTTAAACATGTTTTCTTACTTCTTAAAAACTAGTTTTCCTTATTTACTTCTTAAAATGGTTTTAGATTTCTGGGCTTTTGGTTTACTTGGATTAGATGGGGTCCTATAGACTTCATATGATTCAAGTGCCAGTCACGTGCTATTTCGGGTCGTGACAAAGTTGGTATCAGAGCGCTAGCTTAACCTTGGTTCGAGTCTAAGTTTGACTATGTAGAGCCTAGAGCGTTTATATATATACGGAACTTAGGCTTGACCTTACGGAACTTAGACTTAGTCGAGGGGGTATAATACCCGAACTTTCCTCACGTAGGATGACCCTTGGTTGATGGAGTAGGTAGCTTGAGTAGAGTGACGTACCGTACGTATGTTCCGCGACATACTTACGATACGCTACTCTGCTTAAGAAACCTTAGGATGTACATTTCCTTGCATAGTATTATATTCATTCCTATGATCTATCCTCATCGATATTGGTTATGATTTCGCTGCCACGATCACATGGGCAGAGGGAGCTACGGCTAGAGTTTCTTCAGTATGAGCTCGTCATGGACGAGGACTGACCGGGGCGTGATTCCAGAGACGTATGATTGCTTAGAGGCTTCATTTTATTGTGTTTTCGCGCCATGAGCGTTTGACAGATTGCTTCTACGAGATTTCTCGGACGTGCAGATCAGCACCAGAGGATCAGGCTACTGCTAGAGGCCATGATGATTGAGGCGCTGTTCAGCGTACAGACGAATGAGCCAGCTGCTGCTGCAAATGACGAGATACTGCCCAGACGTTGGAGCTGCTGCAGCATGAGTATATACTTAGAGATATGATGGAAGGTCGCTAGTCATCCGAGAATGAATGACTAGGACATGTGGTTCGTTCGCTTACCCCGATGCGAGGTCATCAGATAGATTGATTCCAGCTAAAAACGACTTCACGCAGATTCGTTGAGAGTCGATAGAGACGATCGCATGTCAGGAACCCATTTCCAAGTTTAAAGTATGCGACAGACAAAGCAAGTAATGCTATGGACCCTCTAGAAGAATGAAACCCTAACTCGACGTAATGACCATAGAACGCCTCCGAACCTTAGGGTTTGCGGCAGTTTAGTGGTGCCATTTGTGAGGCTTAGGTTTGCCCTTCTACGGTTGGTCCACAGGTATTGTGGCATGTACTGGAATACTATTAAACTGTACTCAAGATGTTGATCTCTTGGGAGATTATGAGGTTCTGACGAATCGATCGGATGATTCGACATCATTCGGATATCATGTGATGGGATACATTGCTTGGAGACTCCAGATACGAATATAGCCGTTGGAGCGCAATCCATGCAGTCATGAGAAGACGAGTCCGAATTAGTCGACATTGGAGCAGAGTGAAGTAAAGAGTTCGCATGAGATTTTGACGAGATGACATTCCACTCCGCTGACATCAGAGATGCGATACGCATGCAGAGGCGTTGTATATGGATATACCTTCAGGAAGAGTTGCGATGAGATTGCAGCCGTTCCGTAACAAGAGCCAGATATAGTAAAGGTGGTAATTTCCGGGCAATTCGGCAGAAATGAGAATTGAGAGAGACCTCGACAGGACCTTTCTGGAATACTATACGAGAAGACTTGGACCCAGGAGTAGTCATATTGCGCACACCCAGCAGGCCAGAGTTCGGCACCGTCGACGAGATAGTTGATCAGGTTTGGATAAAAGACCTCAACCAGATGCGTTGTGAATTGATCAAGAATGGACGAGTATGGAGTACACCTCCACAGGTTGGGACGAGTTCCTGAGGACGTGTTCGGCCAGATATCTTCAACAGAGTGATGAAGATACCGAGTTCGTAATTTCGAGTCCGTGTGAGAGACTTCGGATTGACCGTAGCCGAGAACATTTGCAGTGCGCAGATAGAGACGTGACGTCGAAGTGGACGATGATACAGACAATGGGACAAGAGGTTCGTGCGAGATGCTGATGAGCTATTGTTACTCCCCGTTAAGATTAAAGGTCGGATATGTCTACAGAGGCGTTGGGACGCGACCAGCTTCCGAGGAAATGCTGTGCTGAGGACGCAGATGTCCAGAGAGCGAGAAAAGATTATGCAAGAGTACCAGCCTCCGTACAGTTCGGCATAGGCAAGATCGGAAGAGACCTTGAGCAGGATTCCTTCCATGATACTGTTGCAATAAGATTTGCACCCAGGAGCAGATGTGTAATGTGCACTCCGAGGAGCAGAGGTCGGCGCCAGTGACGTGCTGCTTTATGAGGGGCCGTGAGGATTGGCCGAGAGATGACCAGAGAAGTGCCAGAACGGAATCGTCCCCGTTAGCACACCTGACAGGGCCGATGAGCCGACGGATTGCAAGATTGGTAATCCATAGAAGAGATAAGGGCCCAGAGATAGAGGACGCCAGACCGTGAGCAAGAGGCAAGTAGATATCTTGCGCTGCCAGCATTGGATGCACCGACACCTTCTCGACTTTGAAGGAGGATATACCGACGACAGTATTTATGATTTGTGATTTTGTGATTAGATTATCACGTATCTGTCACCTTGGATTTCAGTATTTTGGGCGATTTATTCACATGATTTAGTCTTAATGACCGAGTTCCATGATATTTGTTTTCGTGCACCATGGTTGCACCTACTGGGTATTTATATCTTGCGCATAGTTATTACACTTGAGATGTGCTTTTTACACCGTTGTGTTGATTATGATTTGTGCATAGTTGTTGCACCTGATATCGTTTTCGTGCCTTGGCTGCACAAGCTTATGAATTCATGGATTTCATACAGTTGAGTTGATTTTGTGCATATGATGCGCACACGATTTGATTTTTGCACTCGGTATAGCTTATATGTGCTTGTAGTGCATTGATATGTGTTTTGTGCACGCAGTTGCACACGTTTATGATTTTTACACTTTGGTACACTTGGTGTTGCTATTTACGCATTTGAGTTATTGTTTGGGTTTTGTGCACAGGATGCACCAGTTTTATATTTCGTGCGTTTGTCGCACCAGTTTTACATTTCGTGCGTTTGTCGCGCCAGTTTTATGTTTCATGCGTTTATCGCACCGGATTTATATTTCGTGCCTTTGTTGCACCAGATTTGTATTTTGTGCACTATGGTTGCACCTGACTTCGATTTGATGTCATTCGATATGTTGATTTTGATGTCATATCTATGTTATGCTTGCGATTTGACTTATGCCTTCGGCATCGTTTACATGCACTTTTAGCGTTTTGATTTGAATTGTGCACGCTGATGTACATGGTTGGGAGCTTATATACCGTGGTATACCTGATTTTGATTGAGCCGTATTGTATACCGTCGATTTTGATTCTGATATTTATGTTGATTTCTTGCACTCCGTGCATTTGATTTGGACTTTGCGCATGTTCGATGCTTGATATTGGATTTCGTGATTTCGTGCATGTTGAGTGCGCATGATTTAGATTTTATTCGTGCATGATGGATGCACCTGATTTGGATTTTCGCGCGTGTTGAGCGCATGTTTTGAGATACGATTTTGGTGCACACCAGATGTACTAAATCGAGATTCTTCGTGCATAACAGATGCACCTGATTTTGCTGTCAGGCACACACGTTGCCTATGATAGATGTTTCGTGCACACCTGTTGCACCTAGATGTTGTTTTTGGCACATATATGGATTTTGATTGCCGTGCGCACCAGACGCACAAGGTATTCTTATATACATTTTGGGATTGATTCCTTATGGAGCAGTACGTTTTTATGACATTTGCTATGTGTTTTCGTACTAAGCAGGACTAGTCAGAGGACAGTACCTGGATATATTTTGCATGCATTGATAGTTATCGAAGGGATTTCCAAAAGGGAGCTATAGTCTCAGTATTTACCTGCGTGTCTGATAGGACACGACACGTTTAAAACAAAGGAACCCTTCTAAATTGTTTTCAAAACGGCGGGACGTACATATTAAACAAAAGATATATACGTATATGGTTATTTTCTTATAATAGACGTCCGCCACTATGCAGTGATATGTGCATCGCACAGCGATTTAAAAAAGTTTAGCATGCATTTCCTTCAGATATTTACATGTATAGATTTAATGTCTACATGTGTAACTCTGATTTATATCATATTGGTTTTAATTTGGATTTGACATTTGTGTCTTTACCATAACTCCGATGATTGCGAGATGCTTGACGGAGTTTTGAATTTGAGTTATCTGCTCATTTCTCATGCGCATGCTTTGCGCTATGATGCGTTTTATGTATTGATGATTTCGGAGCCCCGACGACTTGGACTTTTATTTGAAATGATTTAGAATTTGGGGGTTTAAATTAAAATTCGGGGACCGAATTTACTTAAGGGGGGAAGATTGTAACATTTCAAAAAATAAAATATTATTTTTTGGGAATTTTTATAATTTAATATTAATTTTAAATGAATATTTTAATATTTCGGTATAATTAAATACCGATAAATTGGGGATTTTTTTTGAAAATTATAGAAATTACTAAAAGAACGTGCTTTATGCGAATTATGCCATTTTAAAGTTTTTATGATTAATTATATACTAATTTAGTGCTAATCGCGATTAAAAATCGCTAATTGCGTTTTAAGCTTATTTGTGCAAAACATTGCACCGTATCATTTTTACACTTGTTACATATTTTTCCATGGCTTTCCTTCATGTTTTTATCATGGTTGTTGTTTTATTTGAGAGGGAATTAGAAAAGAAAAGAAAAGGAAAGGAAAAGAGTATTATATATTAGGTATGGTGAAGAGAGAGAAAGAGTGGGTAAGGGGTCAACCCTTGTCTTGAGCCATCCCTCATCATTCCTTACACTCATTTCCTCTCCCTCTCTTTCCTTTGTTGCTGCTGATGCTGCCTCCCCCCTCCTCCTCCATCTTCAATTCCCAAATAACCCATGAAAATCACCTCAAAACTCAAATCCCAATTCACAAAAAGGATGCACAAGCTCACTGGCTACCCCATGGACCAAGAAAGAGAAGATTTTGAGGACTTTGAGCAACTCAAGAAAATTCTTGAGTTGCCAAAGGAGGTAATTTCTGCACCATTAGAGTAGTGTTTCAATTCCTTATGCATCGATACATGTTTTATATCGATATTGAGTGGTTATGTGGACTTAAAAAATTCTAGTTAGGGTTTGAAGGAACTTTGGGTTGTGATGGGTAATTAAGCTCAGTAGAGGCCACACAAACCCCATAGTGCTAGAACCCAGGCCTAAAACCAGAGACTTGAAAACCGGAATACGGATTTAGAAAGCCGATATCGGAAAAACTGTGATTCTGTGAAGGTTAAATGGAATCTGCTATCATCCCGAGACTCTGAAAATTATTTTGCAAGGACAGTGATACATGCAGGCACCTAGGAAACTACCACCAAAACCCTAGCCCCTACACCCCAACCCAGGCCGCCAATTAATTCATTCTGGCCGCAAATTGCGGCCAGAGTAGGGAGGATGTGACTCGTTTTTGTTCCAGGGCTTTATCATCAGTAAATTAGACCCTTAGCATATGCAAAATTGTCTGCATTGACCTAGGGTAGAATCTGGAACCTTTTTCCTAAGTTGCTGTTTTAATTCGTGTTTTCGTTTTGCGTATTTTAAATTCTGGATTTGTATAATTGCGTTTTACCTCGATTACTTGGCGTTTATACGACGATATCGAGGATAGTTTGATGGTTTTGAAAGCGTAGTCCGTAGGTTCTAACCTATAGGCCTTAGCGCGTCGTTTAGTTTTCTCGATGTGATTTTAAGGTTTATTTGCTATTGCGTTATCTTGTAGGTACCTTCTCGAGGGCTTCATACGATGAAGAAGATGAAGGCGACATCGACACCGATATGCAGGATACAAGGTGATTAGATTATATCTACGGCGGAAGTCGGATGGATGGCGTATAGCACCCCCGCAGTTCGATATTTAGTATACTAGATATATACTATATTTATATATATGATAGCATTATGTGTGATATGGATATTGGAGATGAGATTAGGAGTACTATGGGTAGAATAAGGTTTAGATGTAAACTAGTATAGTTTCCTAGATGCGAACCCTAGAATAGGTTTACACCCACACGCACACACATATTTATTTGTTATAGTTATACCTAGATGATGAGGATAGTGGTTGATATTTGGAGATGAGTCGATGATATTGGGCATAGTGCCATGAGATCGGTGATATATTGTGACTCGTATTTGGGATACGACATGTGATTTTAGCGGGCCTTTGAACGTGTGTTCCACACACGCATTTATATTTATATAGACGGTATCGATTTGTACTAGACTTAGATCAGTACTCCAGATCATGAGATATGATAATAAGGATACCTGCTAATTTTTGAGAGGAATGTGATATTGACCCGTACCCAGCTATTGGGATACCGTACGATGATTTACCGTACGAGCTTTATATTGATGATAGATCCGCACTCATGACTCGAGAATGTCATATGATATTGTATCGTACGCGGTACCTTGAGGCGGGATCACCGACTATTATATATATATATATATATATATATATATATATATCGACTCAGATTTAGGTGGTTTCCATACCCCTCCTGATTGACTTGTTAGCTAGAGTTGTAGTTTTGCTAGTAGATGTTAGGCTAGGTCGATGTCATATCTATTTCAAAAACGAATGAATCGGGAGTATTCTAAAGACAGGAAAAGGGATTCTACGGATATTTTCAAAATACGCATCTTTCCTTAAAAACACCGTAGCCCTTATTTTACTAAAAACCCCGATTCGTCTTATTTTAAATGGCAAACTGTATGACATTTTTATATTGATGCAGATGCGTCACTGTTGCATTTATTAGTCGATTTCTGCATATTCTTATTATTCGCATCGCATTGCATGTGCGAATGATTATTGTTATATAAAAATCATGCTGTTAGACACCAGCACCATTATCGATGATGCATATGTTCCACGTACACCTGCTCGCCGGCTCACACACATCGTCATCGATAATTGCCATGTCACTACACTATAGTACTGTTGCATTCGGGATATAACCCTTGCATGGATACTTGTGCACATACCTATTGTACATTCATATTCGTGTACTCACATATTGTACACTCATACTTGTGCACATACCTATTGTACATCCATACTCGTGTACTCACATATTGTACACTCATACTTGTGCACATACCTATTGTACATCCATACTTGTGTACTCACATATTGTACACTCATACTTGTGCACATACTTACTGTACACTCATACTCGTGCACCTACCTGTTGTACACTCATACTTGTACACATACATATTTGCACATACATAGATGATTTCTCGCTTGATTTGGAGATTTGGGAACTGCAAGATACTCTTTAAAACTGATTCATTTTAAAAAGAGCGGTTTTCCCTAATATGTGCATATTACTATTCCATGTTGCATGATATACAGATATGCTTACATTCTTTTATATGTCGCATACATCATGCTTTCTGGTTATACGCATTGAGATATGTTGTTTCCATGATATTTCTGGATTTGGCAAACGTGGGTATTTTAAAAAGAGAGTATGTATTGTTTTAAAAACCCGGTTACCCTTGATATGATATTTCAGTTGTAACGTTTTAGAAATCGTTATGCGAATTTGTCCGTTTTAGGGTAAGTCTGTCGGTATTTTCCGTTTTAACCCGACTGTGAACTAACGACCATATATACTTGACGGCACCTAGTTTAGCTAAAATAAAGCTAGTGCGCAAGCTTTGGGGGTATATGGGACGTTTTGGTTCAATTTTAATTTTTCCCAATTTTAATATTATTTTAATGCGGTATTCGCATTTTGGGAAATTTCTGTTAAGTGAACTTCTCATCAATTAAGTTTGAGTTAAACCAAAACCTTCTCACATATCTATATATTTATGTGGACTGGGATTAATGGTTTAAAGAAAAGAAAAGAAATGAATGTAGATGCATGCATGTGTGCTTAGGTGTGTATGAATGCATTTATTGCATTAAATATTGGTAATTGCTAGGAAACCCTCACAAAACTCCCACCTCACTCTCTTGGCCGAGATCCCTTCTTTCCCTACTGCCCTTGCTCTTTTCCTTCTCATTTTACATCAATCTAAACTCATAAATCCTCAAAATCTCAAAACATATCACAAAAATACCAAAAAGTCTTGATTTTTGCTCTTGGATCACTTGGAGCTAGAGAAAGCTTAGATCTTGTGAGCAAGATTGTTAGGTATAACCCCTACACTGTTAATTAGGAGTTTGTATGCTGTTTTGCTCGTTGGTTGTTGCGTAGAACGCTTTTTATATCGAATAGTGCGATATCGGGTTTTAAAGTTTTTTTAGAGCTTTTAATATCTGCTGTGACCTGGAGATTTTAGTGTTTGTCAAAACAAAATTATAGAGATGTACTAGTGAACCTGAGACACCACCTGAGGGACGGGGACCACCTCACCGGCCGAGGCCGGCGACCCTAGGGTAAAATCCGACGACGTCGGCTAGGTAGGAGGGGGATGGGGTTGGTCTTCTGTGGGTTGTTGTCTGTTGTTGGCTAGGGGTGTTTGGTACTGTTTACTTTTATTGTAAATTCAGTATGCAAAATCTGGGATCGATTACCTATAATCTAGTGTTTTGAGTCCGGGTTTTGAGGTATCGCAACGTGCGTTAGCCACTAGACATGCACTCGCGAGTTAGTTTAGTGTGTTGGTGCGTTTTTGAATACGTAGTTTTGCGTTATTTTGATCGATTTTGAGATGTTCGCATTATTTCTTGTGTTTGTGAAATTATAGCGTCGCAAGCGGGGACTTCGGACGCTGCGAACAAGGGGAAGCAGCTTGTCGGATTTTCATAGCTGGAGACCATTGGTGAGTAGATTTAACATCTAGGGGGAAATCGCCCTTATGGCGTTATGCGTCGGGGCGAATATGATATATTAGCTGCATAGTATTTGCATATTAGTTACTTTCATATGAATGTCATTGCATAGTATTATCTGCTGTACCTGACTCGTACCTTTAGATATAACACATTACTGACGGTTCATGTTGCACGAGCACTAAATTGTATGCTACACCCACACCGTCTGTAATTGCCATGACACGCACAAACCACCTACATACGTAATACGGTAGTGGATAGTGATAGTTGTGGTAGTAGCCCTTATCCCATTGTGCATATGAGATATTGTTGATACTTACATACGTGACATTCCATTGGGCAGGAATAGTTGAGGTAGTAACCATTATTCCATTTCATGTATACCTTACTATAGCTATATTGTACGTCTTGCATACATATTGACATGTACACCCATATATTCTATTATAGTTATATGTATATTATACACTCATATTGACATGTACACCGTATATTTTCGCTATAGTTGTATGTATGCCAAGTGGTATTGTTTTGATATGTGGTATTGAGTTGTTGATCATTGCGCTTATGAAATGCATCATACCCACTTGCTTACTTGTAGATGCTTAAACCTTGCTACACTTACATGTACACTTCATATGATACTGCATTGTTTTCGGAGGATTTTGTGAACCGCAAGATATATTTTAAAAGCTGGATTCATTTAAAGAGCGGTTTTCCCTTTATATGCTCATATTGATGTTTTATGTTGCATATATATCAGTTTTATATGGATTTTATGCATTGAGATATGGACTTTCATATGATTATGGATTTGAGAACCGTGGGGGTATTTACAAGAAACTGTGTATTGTTTGAAAACCCGGTTTCTCTTGATATGATATTTCAGTGCGTCCACCATGTGATTTCTCGGTTCTGAGATTTGGCTTATGATACCCGATTCGAGGAGCGGGAGGCACCGTCTGCGGGTACATGGTGGACCCGGTATGGTACCCCGGGACGAGTGGTGATTTCGTGGTGTAGACGATCAGCCTGGCGGTGGGACCACTATCTACCGGTGATTGTATTTGGACTCGGCGGTTATCATGGGGATACCGACCGGAGTGATGTACGACATATCGTCAGGGCCAGTCATGGTGACAGCGCCTGAGTTATGAGGATTTACGTGTCGATACTAGACATGGGTTTTATGGATGTTTCGAGTGTCGGTGTTAGACACTCAGGTTTCCATGATTTTTATGTATCGTCGGTGGACATACGTGGTTGATATCCTTATATATATATACTTACAGGTATATGTTTTCATGATGTTTCGGGTGTCGATGATAGACACTCAGGTTCCATGAGACTTACAGGATGTGAGGGCCGATCTGGAGATGCGGTGCCTGAGGATTTAGGATTTGATGTGTCAGTGAGGGACACTGGTGTTTTTTCCATGCTGATGATTTTGCATGAGATTTTATTGTATCATCCCACACACTCAGGATTATGTTGATATGCATTGCTTCATGTAGTTATAGTACCCTATTGATGTACCTTTACATGATTGTTGCATATTCACTTATCATACTTATGCTATCATATTACATGTGATAGATAGATTGATGTTCGTGCATACCTGCGATTACAGTATGATGTTATTTACTATTCACGAATTGGCAACTCCCCCCTGTTATGCCACAGTGTTTTGCAGGACTTACCCTCAGAGTAGTCGCGGCAGGGTGTCTTTTCATCTCTAGTTTTGCGGATACCGCTACATTAGGCAGTGACGCCTTTGGTTTTAGGTGGGTTTGCGGTTATCTGGTAGTACATTGAAATCTTTTTTTGTTGGATCTAGTATTCTCCATCTACCACTGTTTGTATATGACTTAGAGACGACTTGTGAGGATTCAGTGTTGTATTATTTTGGTGACTTTGAGTGCCGTGCTCGTGGGAGCCGGTTATGTTGGGAAGTTTACCTCTTTATACAGTTTCCTTTATATTCTTCGCTTCGGCGTCGTATACTTGTTGTGGTGATTGTCTCCGCCGTTGGGCGTGATTTTGCTTCCATTTGGGATGCTTTATATATTATCTGTGTTGTACCCGTTTTCGGGGCTAATTTGTACAAAGGAGGTGCTGCCGAAATTTTCAAGAAAGAAAACTAGAGTTAGAGATTTTACTTATGATTTTCTAAATGTTTTAAACTATGTTTTCTCCGTTGATCCAGTTTTGGGTGGTTTAGATTTCTGGGTTTTCGGCTTACTTGAGTTGCGTACGCCTGTTGACATTACGTAGTTTAAGTGCCGGTTACGGGCCAAATTTTGGGTCGTGACAAAGTTGGTATCAGAGCGTTAGGTTTACCTTTCGGAGTGTAGGATGACCTTGGTATGATGGAATAGGTAGCTTAAACAGGGTGACGTAGCGTGTGTATGTTCCGCGGCATACTTACGACACGGTACTCCGCCTAAGTGACCTTAGGACTTATTGATTGATATTCCTTCCGTGATGATATTCATCTTTATGATTCGATTTCCGTTTCCTTATCTAATCTTGTTTCAATTTCCAGCCTATATGCCGCCGAAGACTATGAGGGCACAGAGAGCGGCCGCGAGGGCTGAGGTCAGAGTTGACTCGTCTGAGGCGAAGACTGACCAGGGCGGTACGCCTATCGTACCGGAGCACATTGCTATGATTGGAGCTGGTATGCAGGATCTGTGCCAGATTGTGGGGACTTTGGTAGAGACCATCCGAGCGCAGGGGCAGGCAGTTGCTCCACCCACTGCAGGGACTACGATGGTACCTACTGTTCCGGCAGTCGCAGTCCCAGCTCCGGAGGTTATTACTGTGTCATTGATAGATTTTATGAGGCTGAGGCCTCCGGTGTTCACAGGCACAGATGTTACTGAGGATCCACAGTCGTTCATCGACCGGATGGCCAGGATTTGTCGCTCACTCCGATGTTCCGACGAGAGATGGGTAGAGTTTGCGAGTTTCCGGCTGGAGGGTCTGGCCCAGAAGTGGTGTGAGTCCTTGGAGAAGGGCAGAGCCGTGGGTCTTGCTCCTATGACCTGGGCTGAGTTTGTGACGGTGTTTCTCACCCGTTTTCTTCCACCGAGCGTCAAGGATGCGCGAGCATGCAAATTTGAGTAGTTACGTCAGACTCGGGGGATGACGGTGTCTGAGTATGATGTATTGTTTACCGAGCTGTCTGTGTATGCTCCGTACCTGGTGGCGACTGAGGAGATGAGGGTGAAGAGGTTTGTTCGAGGCCTGCTTACACAGTTGTTCCTAGCCATCAGCATTCAGCATTGCGACACTTACGTGGCAGCTGTCGATGCAGCTCTTTTGGTGGAGGAGCATCTAGTTGAGTCATCGGTTGTTCCGGAACCGAAGAGGACTCGTACGGATGTACCAGCACGGAGACAGAGGTTTGCACGCCGAGGCAGAGTTCCTTCAGACTCGGGGAGTAGCAGAGACGTGGGACATGGCCAGTTATTTAGTGCTTATTCCCAGGAAGGCCAGCGACTGTCTTATGGATGCTTCGGGTGTGGCAGTCTACATCACCTTGTTCAGGATTGTACCGTGGTGCAGCAGAGAGGGCCAGCAGTACCGCAGGTTACCTTACCACCTTCTCCGCCTCAGAGGGCGTTGCCTCTTAGTCCTGTTGTTGCGCCGCGTTAGACTCCTGTTCAGAGAGGTCGTGGTCACGGGGGTTTTGTACCGAGAGGTCGAGGTGGTGGAGGCAGAGGACAGCCAGTAGCCGGTAGAGGGCAGGCACGGGTTTTTGCCTTGACTCACCAGGACGCTCAGGCGTCCAATGCTTTGGTTTCAGGTACCCTTTCTGTATGTTCTTATGATGCACATGTTCTTTTTGATCCGGGATCTACGTATTCGTATGTTTCTTTGCACTTCATGCCGAGGTTAGGCCGAGAGTCGTGTTTGCTGGATCAGCCACTTGTCATGACTACTCCTGTAGGAGAGTCGTTTGTTGCGCAACATGTGTTCCGATCGTATGCTGTCCGTTTAGGAGACAGAGATCTGTCCGTCGACTTGATCCTTCTTGAGATGTTGGACTGCGACGTTCTGTTTGGCATGGACTGGCTAGCTACTTACTATGCGTTTGTGGATTGCCGCGAGAAGACATTTAGATTTTGTTTTCCCGGCGAGTCAGTGTTTGTTGTGCAGGGGGACCGTGGTGCCGCCCCTCACAGTTTGATTTCTGTCCTGTGCGCTAGTTGGCTTTTGAGGAGGGGATGTCGGGGATTCTACGCTTTCATTCATGATACTGGAGCCACAGTGGAGTCGTTGGACCAGGTTTCTACCGTGCGAGAGTTTCCCGATGTCTTTCCCGATGAGTTGCCTGGGTTGCCGCCAGAGCGCGATATTGAGTTTTGCATTGATCTGATTCCTGGCACGGAGCCTATTTCTATACCGCTTTATCGAATGGCTCCGGCAGAGCTTAGAGAGCTTAAAGATCAATTGCAAGAGTTGCTTGATTTGGGACTTGTGCGTCCGAGTGTTTCGCCGTGGGGAGCTCCTGTTCTGTTCGTCAAGAAGAAGGACGGCAGTTTGAGGCTATGTGTGGATTATCGTCAGTTGAACCGAGTTTCGGTGCGGAACAGGTATCCTTTACCCCGCATTGACGATTTATTTGATCAGCTCCACGGTGCGAAACATTTTTCAAAGATTGATTTGCGTTCGGGTTATCATCAGTTGCGAGTTCGGAATGATGACATTCCGAAGACTGCTTTTCGTACGCGCTATGGGCTTTATGAGTTTTTGGTGATGTCGTTCGGACTCACCAATGCGCCAGCAGCGTTCATGGATCTGATGAATTGGATTTTCAGGACGTTCCTCGACCAGTTCATTATAGTGTTTATTGATGACATACTGGTCTACTCTAGGAGTCGTGAGGAGCATGAGCAGCACTTAAGGATTACTTTGCAGATATTGAGAGAGCACCAGCTGTATACTAAATTCTCAAAGTGCGCATTTTGGCTTGATAGAGTTGACTTCCTGGGTCATGTGGTGACGGGTGATGGTATTCTTGTGGACCCGAGGAAGATCGAGGCTGTACAGCTTTAGCCCAGACATGTATCGGTGACTGAGGTCCGCAGCTTTTTGGGCTTAGCTGGTTATTATCGCCGTTTTGTGCAGGACTTCTTGAGTATCACTGCACTGTTGATGGGACTGACCCGGAAGGGAGTTCCTTTTCTCTGGACTGATGCGTGCGAGCAGAGTTTTCAGCAGTTGAAGACTCGGTTGACGACAGCACCAGTTCTTTCTTTACCTTCTGGATCGGGCGGCTATGTTGTTTATTGTGATGCTTCTAGAGTGGGGCTCGACTGTGTTTTGATGCAGCATGATAGGGTGATTACGTATGCTTCAAGGCAGCTGAAGAAGCACGAGCAGAATTACCCTACTCACGATCTTGAGATGGCAGCGGTAGTCTTTGCGTTGAAGATTTGGAGACACTACTTATACGGAGAGTCGTGTCAGATCTTCACGAATCACAAGAGTTTGAAGTATATCTTCCAGCAACGGGATCTGAACCTGAGACAGTGCCGTTGGATGGAGCTAGTGAAGGATTATGTTTGTGAGATCTTTTATTATCCGAGCAAGGCAAATGTGGTAGCTGATGCTTTGAGTTGTAGGCCCGGGGGTAGCTTGTCCCAGTTGAGCGCAGTTCAGCGTCAGTCTTTTGCAGATTGGTAGCTCTTGTGTGATAGTATAGTGCAGTTCGAGTTTACTTCCGCTGGGGGACAGCTTGCTCATGTCCGCGTCCGTCCACTACTATTTGATCGTATCCGTGAGGCGCAACCCAGTGATGCCCATTTGTCCGAGATTCTTGAGCTTGTTCGACAGGGTACAATTTCGGAGTTCATGATTGATGACCAGGGTGTGCTATGATGCGGGACTCGCTTGTGTGTACCAGATGCTGATGGGTTGAGACACGAGATCCTAGAGCAGGCACATCAGTTAGCCTTTAGCGTTCATCCAGGTTCCACCAAGATGTACCGTGACTTGAGAGACTTTTATTGGTGGGAAGGGATGAAACGCGATATTTCGGACTTTGTTTCGAGGTGCCTGACTTGTCAGCAAGTCAAGGCTGAGCATCAGAGACCGGCTAGAGAGTTGCAGCCTTTAACCATTCCGGAGTGGAAATAGGAACAGATTTCCATGGACTTCATTGTGGGTCTATCTAGGACCAGTAGGGGGTATGACTCCATTTGGGTGATTGTTGACCGGTTGACGAAAGCGGCTCACTTCTTTTCAATGAAGACCACTTTCGGGTATGCTCAGTATGCGCGGCTGTATATAGATGAGATTGTGCGTTTGCACGGTGTTCCCACATGCATAGTATCCGACAGAGGCACCCAGTTTACTAGCCGTCTTTGGCAGAAGCTTCAGGAAGCTTTAGGTACCCGGTTGAGTTTTAGCACCGTTTTTCATCCGCAGACCGATGGTCAGTAGGAGCGGACTATTCAGACTCTGGAGGATATTCTCCGTGCATGTGTGCTTGATTTTGGTGGTATTTGGGATCGTCACTTGCCGTTGATTGAGTTTTCCTACAACAACAGCTTTCAGGAGACTATTCAGATGGCACCTTTTGAGGTTTTATATGGTAGGAAGTGTCGATCGCCAGTCTGTTGGACCGAGCTTAGTGAGAGTCTGGTTTGTAAGTCGATGTACAACACCCCACGACTTGCGGGGAGGCGGAATAATGAAAAACAATCTTGTTTAAAGCGTAAACATCGACTAACCGAGAATCATTGCATAAACAATAACTAACATCAAACATAGGAGTTAACAACTACTATGAAAAGTGATTATACCTAAAGATCCGAGTCCTTCGTCTTGTCGTTCTCCACGTCCTCTCCGGCCTTCTCTAAGTAGTAGAAGATCCACCCGAGAGCTTTACTACAAGCTTCACCTCAAACTAGAGGTAACTAGGTTTCTTTAAGTGCTAATCAAAATACCTAGATGATATAGAGTGAGGGTTATGGTTTAATTAGTCTAACTAATCCTTGTACTCAACACATGAGAGGGGAGGATTAGGGTTTGAAGAGAGAGAGCTTGAGGAGAGAGAAGATGAACATAATAATGAAATGAGAAAATGAGCTATCATAATATATATCAAGCATTATTGTTTTTCAAGAAAATAAAATAAAATGATTTACAACTATGCTTGATAAATATCTAATGGTGATTCATCTCCATGAGTCATTAAGCATTTATGATGCATTAATGACATGGATGAATCATCCATATGACTCACTAATCTCATTCAATGTATATGCCACCTAAACCTCCTTAGTCACCATCTTCTAGAAGCTTCTCGCGCAATTACGAGAACGCCCCTCCTATCCGTGAAAACACGGAAAAACTTTAGACTGTATAAAATCAATAACCGGATACTAGTAACTGGCTTAAACCAAAGCTGACTAGTAAAAACTGTCCAAACGACGTACGTGTGTAAACACACGTATACGTCCGAACCCTTTGTCGTAAAACCATATGACCTCTATATCGTTTCACCTGGAGTAGGAAACTCTCTGTGTGGGACTCTAGAGACTCGACTACTACGCTGGCAGTGGGTTTAACCACAGACCGCAAGCGGCACTAGCTGTACGTAACGGCCCCCAGGTAGATGTCGATAAGAAGGCCGATGAGGAAACCCATCTGAACTCCTACTGAGCCTGCTGTGACAATCTCCATACAGTCCGGTCTGTTCGTCTAAGACTATCGCATATCGGGCCTAGGGGGCGGCAAGCGTCAGTCTCCTAATAGCGGTATAAGTCGTGTCAGAGCGAAGCCCATTACACCCTGAGAAACTACTGGAACCTACCAGCAAATCTCGCTTGCCCTGGCCAGGGACTTTGCGTAATGGCTCTCTGACACAGCGCGATATCAACCCCCAATACCGGGAGAGACGAATCCTGTCTAACCGCCACTGCCTCCAAGTGCTCGGGACTGCACCCAACTGCTACCTGTTTGCGCGACTCCTTTGAGCCGTGGTAGGGTAGCAATCTAAGAACAGTGGGACACACTCGAGGCGAAGTAGCAGTGTCAAGTCTGCGGACTATGCTGTATTCATGTCACCTGGGAACTGTTCACTGACGACTAGTATAAAACCAACCAGCAGTTCCCTGCGAGTCCTGTCCGGTGTACCCGTAACCTAACGAGCACCTGCATACTATCTCCAGTACGACGTACTGACGGCTGTGGGACAGACCATCTCCCCAACTGGGATGAGAAGCGTACACACTACTCTACTCCGGAGTATCGATGCCCTGTCTCGATAATCCTACGACTAGGGACCTGAATAAGGATGTGCTTGTAGACTATCCAGCCCCCACGAGTGTGACCGCCATCACAACGCTGGTAGTCAAGCAAGATCCTAAGAGCTCTATCAATACGCATACTCACATATTAAGATAGAAAAACCAAGTACCATACTACCATGTTTAGCAAGACTGTTATATACATGTGAATATCCCAAACTTCCATTAAGTAATATAAAAACTAGTATGATACAATAATGTCCCTTAGGGCATATACACTAACATGGTTTTGGGACCCCGGCTAGTTCAGGATACTACGGAGAAGATCCAGCTGATTCAGGACAGGATGAAAGCAGCCCAGTGCAGGCAGAAGTCTTATGCCGACCGTCGTCGTCGCAGACTTGAGTTCGCAGTGGGGGATCATGTATTCCTGAGGATTTCTCCGATGAAGGGCGTTATGCGATTTGGGAAAAGAGAGAAGCTCAGTCCCAGATTTGTAGGTCCTTTCGAGATCCTTGAGCGAGTGGGTTCTGTTGCTTATCGTTTGGCGCTCCCGCCTAGTTTTTCGGATGTTCACCCCGTTTTCCATGTGTCGATGCTTCGTAAATACCTTCATGATCCTTCTCACATGATTCAACACGAGACCGTTCAGCTTGAGCGCGATCATTCGTTCACTGAGCAGCCGGTAGTTATTTTGGATCGGCAGGTGAAGAAACTTCGGTCAAAGGTCTTGCCGTCTGTGAAGGTTCTATGGCGTAGCCCTACTAGTGAGGAGATCACTTGGGAGGCCGAGAGCGAGATGCGGAAGAAATTCCCTCATCTCTTTGAAGGTACGCTTAGTATGAAATTTTAATTCGGGGACCGAATTTCTATAAGGGGGGAGATTGTAACGTTTTAGAAATCGTTATGCGAATTTGTCCGTTTTAGGGTAAGTCTGTCGGTATTTTCCGTTTTAACCCGACTGTGAACGAACGACCATATAGACTTGCCGGCATCTAGTTTAGCTAAAATAAAGCTAGTGCGCAAGCTTTGGGGGTATATGGGACATTTTGGTTCAATTTGAATTTTTCCCAATTTTAATATTATTTTAATGCGGTATTCTCATTTTGGGAAATTTCTGTTAAGTGAACTTCTCATCAATTAAGTTTGAGTTAAACCAAAACCTTCTCACATATCTAGATATTTGTGTGGACTAGGATTAATGGTTTAAAGAAAAGAAAAGAAATGAATGTAGATGCATGCATGTGTGCTTAGGTGTGTATGAATGCATTTATTGTATTAAATGTTGGTAATTGCTAGGAAACCCTCACAAAACTCCCACCTCACTCTCTTGGCCGAGATCCCTTCTTTCCCTACTGCCCTTGCTCTTTTCCTTCTCATTTTACATCAATCTAAACTCATAAATCCTCAAAATCTCAAAACATATCACAAAAATACCAAAAAGTCTTGATTTTTGCTCTTGGATCACTTGGAGCTAGGGAAAGCTTAAATCTTGTGAGCAAGATTGTTAGGTATAACCCCTACACTGTTAATTAGGAGTTTGTATGCTGTTTTGCTCGTTGGTTGTTGCGTAGAACGCTTTTTATATCGAATAGTGCGATATCGGGTTTTTAAGTCTTTTTAGAGCTTTTAATATCTGCTGTGACCTGGAGATTTTAGTGTTTGTCAAAACAAAATTATAGAGATGTACTAGTGAACCTGAGACACCACCTGAGGGACGGGGACCACCTCACCGGCCGAGGCCGGCGACCCTAGGGCAAAATCCGACGTCGCCGGCTAGGTAGGAGGGGGATGGGGTTGGTCTTCTGTGGGTTGTTGTCTGCTGTTGGCTAGGGGTGTTTAGTACTGTTTACTTTTTTTGTAAATTCAGTATGCAAAATCTGGGATCGATTACCTATAATCTAGTGTTTTGAGTCCGCGTGATACGTATTGCGACACAAGTCATGAGCTTGTGCTGCTGCTATACTCAGTTACGTTTTGAGGTATCGCAACGCGCGTTAGCCACTAGACATGCACTCGCGAGTTAGTTTAGTGTGTTGGTGCATTTTTGAATACGTAGTTTTGCGTTATATTGATCGATTCTAAGATGTTCGCATTATTTCTTGTGTTTGTGAAATTATAGCGTCGCAAGCGGGGACTTCGGACGCTGCGAACAAGGGGAAGCAGCTTGTCGGATTTTCATAGCTGGAGACCATTGGTGAGTAGATTTAACATCTACGGGGAAATCGCCCATATGGCGTTATGCGTCGGGGCGAATATGATATGTTAGCTGCATAGTATTTGCATATTAGTTACTTTCATATGAATGTCATTGCATAGTATTATCTGCTGTACCTGACTCATACCTTTAGATATAACACATTACTGACGGTTCATGTTGCACGAGCACTAAATTGTATGCTACACCCACACCGTCTGTAATTGCCATGACACGCACAAACCACCTACATACGTGATACGGTAGTGGATAAGGATAGTTGTGGTAGTAGCCCTTATCCCATTGTGCATATGAGATATTGTTGATACTTACATACGTGACATTGCATTGGGCAGGAATAGTTGAGGTAGTAACCCTTATTTCATTTCACGTATACCTTACTATAGCTATATTGTACATCTTGCATACATATTGACATGTACACCCACATAGTCTATTATAGTTACATGTATATCGTGCATTCATATTGATATGTACACCGCATATTTTCGCTATAGTTGTATGTACCCCAAGTGGTAATGTTTTGATATGTGGTATTGAGTTGTTGATCATTGCGCTTATGAAATGCATCATACCCACTTGCTTACATGTAGATGCTTAAACCTTGCTACACTTACATGTACACTTCATATGATGCTGCATTGTTTTCGGAGGATTTTGGGAACCGCAAGATATATTTTAAAAGCTGGATTCATTTAAAGAGCGGTTTTCCCTTTATATGCTCATATTGATGTTTTTTGTTGCATATATATCAGTTTTATATGGATTTTACGCATTGAGATATGGACTTTCATATGATTATGGATTTGAGAACCGTGGGGTAATTTTCAAGAAACTGTGTATTGTTTGAAAACCCGGTTTCTCTTGATATGATATTTTAGTGCGTCCACCATGTGATTTCTCGGTTCTGAGATTTGGCTTATGATACCCGATTCGAGGAGCGGGAGGCACCGTCTATGGGGACATGGTAGACCCGGTATGGTACCCCGGGGCGAGTGGTGATTTCGTGGTGTAGACGATCAGCCTGGCGGTGGGACCACTACCTACCGGTGATTGTATTTGGACTCGGCGGTTATCATGGGGATACTGACCGGAGTGATGTACGACATATCGTCAGGGCCAGTCATGGTGACAGCGCCTGAGTTATGAGGATTTACGTATCGATGCTAGACATGGGTTTTATGGATGTTTCGAGTGTCGGTGTTAGACACTCAGGTTTCCATGATTTTTACGTATCGTCGGTGGACATACGTGGTTGATATCTTTATATATATATATATATATATACTTACAGGTATATGTTTTCATGATATTTCGGGTGTCGATGATAGACACTCAGGTTCCATGACACTTACAGGATGTGAGGGCCGATCTGGGGATGCGGTGCCTGAGGATTTGGGATTTGATGTGTCAGTGAGGGACACTGGTGTTTTTTCCATGCTGATGATTTTGCATGAGATTTTATTGTATCATCCCACACACTCAGGATTATGTTGATATGCATTGCTTCATGTAGTTGTAGTACCTTGTTGATGTACCTTTACATGATTGTTGCATATTCACTTATCATACTTATGCTATCATATTACATGTGATAGATAGATCGATGTTCGTGCATACCTGCGATTACAGTATGATGTTATTTACTATTCACGAGTTGGCAACTCACCTCCGTTGTGCTACAGTGTTTTGCAGGACTTACCCTCAGAGTAGTCGCGGCAGGGCGTCTTATCATCTCTAATTTTGCGGATACCGCTACATTAGGCAGTGAGGCCTTTGGTTTTAGGTGGGTTTGCGGTTATATGGTTGTACATTGAAATCTTTTTTGTTGGATCTAGTATTCTCCATCTACCACTGTTTGTATATGACTTAGAGACGACTTGTGAGGATTCAGTGTTGTATTATTTTGGTGACTTTGGGTATCGTGCTCATGCGAGCCGGTTATGTTGGGAAGTTTACCTCTTTATACAGTTTCCTTTATATTCTTCGCTTCGGCGTCGTATACTTGTGGTGATTGTCTCCGCCGTTGGGCGTGATTTTGCTCCCATTTGGGATGCTTTATATATTATCTGTGTTGTACCCGTTTTCGGGGCTAGTTTGTACAAAGGAGGTGCTGCCGAAATTTTTAAGAAAGAAAACTAGAGTTAAAGATTTTACTTGTGATTTTCTAAATGTTTTAAACTATATTTTCTCTGTTGATCCTGTTTTGGGTGGTTTAGATTTCTGGGTTTTCGGCTTACTTGAGTTGCGTACGACTGTTGACGTTACGTAGTTTAAGTGCCGGTTACGGGCCAAATTTTGGGTCGTGACATCAGTGCGTCCACTATCTGTTTTCTCGGTTCTGAGAGTGTCATGTGGAACCTGATTTGAGGAGCGGTAGGCACCGTCTGCAGGTACATGGTGGACCCGGTAAGGTACCCCGGGGCAAGAAGACTCGTATATGTTAGACGGTGAGCCTGGCAGGGGAGTACTACCTACCGGTGATTGTATTTGAGCTCGGCGGATATCTGGGAGATACCGACCGGAGTTGAGAGAAGATACGGGCCGATCCGAACTGACGGAGCCCTATATATATGAGGATTTACATGCCGATGCTAGGCACAGTTTTTATGATGTTTTCGAGTGTCGATGCTAGACACTCAGGTTCCATGATTTTGATATGTCACGAGTGACACATGTTGATTTACATCCTCATACTTCCATGCATATGCTTTATGATATTTACATGCATGATGTTTTGGTTGACACGTGGACGATATCCACATATATATAGTTGACATTGATGACTTTGATCACATAGTTGGACGAGATCCACATACATGATGACATTGATTACATAGTTGGATGATATCCACATACTTATAGACTCCATAATATAGTCGACATTGATCATACCTCATATTTATAATATGTTATTACCTGAGGCACTGGCACGAGCACTTGGTACTACACTCTTGTATAGATGTTACATTGCCACCTTATCATGCTTCAGACTTAGTCATTTGAGGTATATATATATATATATATATATATATATATATATATATATATTGATCGTATTGACCTAGGATTGTGTCATACATACGATTTCTGCTCTGTGATGTTTTCTATTCATGAGTTGGCAACTCACCCCCGTTGTGCCACAGTTTCTTGCAGGTTTTGCCGTACAGGTTTCATTGCGGCTTTCCTGGCACACTGCTTCCCTTACGGGTGACTTGCTTTGGTAGGTGGATTCTTTTGTATCAGAACCACCATTGTATATGTATTATTCAGTTGTATCTAGAAATTCCATCAACCAAACATGTATATTGTTTCAGACTTAGAAAACCAGTTATATACTATTTCGACCTTAGAGTCGCGCGTTGTAGTATTATGGTTTGTATGTTGATTTTGAGTTTCCTTTTTGAGTTTTGATCCTCGTCTTTTGGCGTTGTATATTATATTGCGTGCGTGGTTGTGACCGTCGATTGACGAAGAGCTAGCTCCCACTTGGGGATGCCTTTTCATTGTGCATATATATATTATTCATGTTGTATCCCGTTCGGGGCCAGTATTTATAAAGGAAACTCTGCCGAAATTTTCAGAAAAGACATTGAGGATTTTACAAATGCATATTCGGCTACTTATTTAAAAACCTTGTTTTTAAACATGTTTTCTTACTTCTTAAAAACTAGCTTTCCTTATTTACTCCTTAAAATGGTTTTAGATTTCTGGGCTTTTGGCTTACTTGGATTAGATCGGGTCCTATAGATTTCATATGATTCAAGTGCCAGTCACGCGCTATTTCGGGTCATGACAATTATTTTTTTATGTTATGCTTGATGATACATTATACATGGGTGTATGAGACTCATGCCATACTTAAGATACTGTAGGGTTTTAATTATTAAGGGAAAATCAAAATTAGGTGGAAATTTGTCATGGCTTGTGAAGCTTGGAGAAGCTTGTGGAAATCTTGACTTAGTCCACTAATTTTGTTTTATCTTAGATATTTATTAACCTAACCATTTTTTTAGCCTTGGTTAAGTATCTACATGAGTTATATATGATATTTTCCCACCCATGGTTCATGAGTTGATCATTTTCTTCATCTCCTCCATTTGCTCTCTAGCTTTGAGCGAGTGAAGAAAAGAAAGAGAGAAAAATTATTTTAAAGTGAGCAAAATTCCTACTTCACCAATGTATACCAAACTAGCCATTTAGCATAAGTTGTTTCTTCACTAGTTCATCAATTAGTGAAGAGGTGGCTTGAGTTAGAGATTTTTCGACGTAGATCATCTTCGGCATCGAAGTTCTTCAAGCAAGCTTGTTCCTTTCGTCTAGTGGAGCCTAACGAGAGTCCAGGAGACCACTACTTGGAGCGAATGGACTGCTACACGAAGCTTTTAAAGTGAAGGACCGGTCTACAAAGGTTGTATTCCCATTTCACTTAGTGTAAAGTTGTTTACATATTTTAATAACCCTAATTCTCTAGTTAGATCCTTGGTCCGGGTTTCCTAGCACTCTACATTTTTTAAAATTGCATGCTAGATGCCTTAGAAAACATAGTGAGTGTACTAAGGAACCAAGCACCCGCTATCCGGATAGCGGGCTGGGGGTCAAGGAGGCTAACAGCCCCCTTGCGGGGTGCGGGGCAGCACCCCGTTAAATTTTTTTTAACGTACAGTGTTGTGGAGTGTGTGTATATATAAAAAAAAGGAAGAAAAGCACCCCACGTGCTTGGCATGCGGGCGCTGGGCGTCAGCAGGAAAAGGAACTTGGTCTCTGTACTGGGAGCTGTGCTCCCGATTTGACTTCTGAAGTTGAACTCCTGAAAAAAGATTAAATTATGGAGTTAAACTCCAATAGATCTTGAATGGAGTTAAACTCCCAGAAATCTTTGTAAAAGATTGAAGGGGACCCCCTTCTTCTCTCCTTTAGCTTTGGCTCTTCTTAGATCTTCCCAAAATGGGATTTTTTGGAGATGGATCTCCTTCTTCCTTCTCTCTGTTTGTTGGATCTTGGGGAAAAGGGGGATGAGACTTAAAAATATTCCCTTTTAGAGATCTGATGGGAGATCTGAGCTCCCCTTAGTGGGTTTGGTAGTGAAAAACTATTTATTTTTGGAAAAAGAAGAGTAAAACTCTTGATTTAATTCAGAAAAGGAGAAGAAGGTTTAGAACCTTGAGGAAGGAGAATGAGGCACAAAAACCCTAGAATTTGGGAGAATGTGAAGTTCTTTTTTTTATTTCATTATCATGTTGCCTTTTATAGGCTTACAAAATTATACATGGCCCTTTGGGCTTTACAAAATGGTATTTTGCCCATCCCATGCCTCATATGCTCATTTCTTTTGCACATGAGCCATGGGGTTTACAAAAATTTGGTTTTATGCCCATTTTTCTTGCATTTAATCATAAAAATTATATCAAAATTATTCATTACATGATTTTTATTTCGGTATGGAAGAAACCGGCCATGGGGCTCGACCTGGGTATGTGCCTACATGACCTGGGCTTAGGCCTATCTGTCTTGGGGTTGACTTTGACTTTGACTTGGTCAACCGGGGTGTAATTTTTTACCCTAACAGCCACCGAGTAGCTTCCTGCTCGGTCCATCCGCAGTGGGTAGCTTCCTGCTCAACAACGCTGTGGATCCAAAGTCGTTATCACGAGGCAACCGAGTAGCTTCCTGCTCGGTCCATCCGCAGTGGGTAGCTTCCTGCCCAACAACGTTGTGGATCTAAAAGCCCTCACCATGAGTTGGTCGGGCATATTCCTGCTCGGCTCATCCTCAGCGGGTAGCTTCCTGCCCAACAAACGCTGTGGATCTAAATCCCTCCTTACGAGGCCACCGAGTAGCTTCCTACTCGGTCCATCCGCAGCGGGTAGCTTCCTGCCCAAAAAACGCTATGGATCAAAAGCCCTCCTCACGAGACCATCGAGTAGCTTCCGGCTCGGCTCATCCGCAGCGGGTAGCTTCCTGCCCAACAAAATCTGTGGATCTAAAGCCCTCCTCATAAGGCAACCGAGCAGCTTCCTGCTTGGTCCATCCGCAGTGGGTGGCTTCCTACCCAACAACGCTGTGATCCAAAGCCCTCGTCCTGAGGCTATCGACTAGCTTCCAGCCCGGTCCATCCGCAGCGGGTAGTTTCTGTAAGTGCACGACAGCGCCCCGGCCGTCAATCCGATGCCGGAATATGGAAACGAAACTTTTACAAAACTTGTAAACCGGCACTACCGCGCACTAAAATCCCGGATCGGGCCATTAACCTAATCCTAGCTAACTAGAGAATAGGGTAGAGAGCTATACCGAGCGATCCGTGTCCTTCGGTCTTCGGCCTCCACTCCGATCCCCTCGCGGAATCTCCGGTATTCATCTCCTCGTTGGAACGGGCACCACATCGCCGGGTTCTTTTACGGGCTCCCACCTCTGGACCGAGGCAACTCGAGCATGAAATTGGCGAGTCGACGTGCCCAAGGATGCTGTAGGCAAAGTGTAGAATCCATTTGTCTCTATTGGGGTTGAAGTTGCCATGATGAATGGAGGTGAAGAAAAATGGAGATGAGCTTAGGAATTTTGTAGCAAGCATAATATGAGATGAAGAAATTTTTCCCCACAAAATGAATTCACTCTTCATCAAGAAGTGCCCGGCCTCATAACAAAGTGGAGGAGGCAAAAAGCAAGGGAGGTGAGTGTAGGGAAAAGAAAAATAGTGACCATAAGCCATGTGAAGATAATGAGGTTATAATGTCACACTCAAAACCAAATCAAATCCCATCTCATTTAATGCTAGCCACAATGAGAAAAACTGAATCAAAGATGCTAGTATTATCATAATCCTCCATTTACAAGAAACCACCTCCACATAACTAATTTGCATACTTGCAAATAACCCCCTCCATCAGAAAAATCCGGCCGTGAAGGAACAAAGGAAAACTGGCCGAAACGGAATGCAAACTAGCAACTTCAGAAAACTGATCCCGTAATAAATTACAGGAAAACCCCGCGACTGTATATATATACCCGCCGTATTCCCACTGAATACAAATGCAAAGAGACAAAATCTACACCGTACAATACTAGGATCCGGCTTAAACTAAAGCCCGCTAGTATTATCCGTCCGATCATGATACGTGCAATACCGCACGCATAAGATCGAACCCTGCCATATCTCCATACGGCCTTTACAGCGTTTCGCCCGAAACTTGAGAAACTGTCTGTGGGGGACTCTAAAGACCCGTCAATACTTTTGGCTGTGGATTTAACCACTAGCACGTCAGAGGTATTAGCCATACGTAACGGGCTACCAGGTATTGACCAAAAGGGATGTCGATGAGCGAACTCATCCTGACACCCTACTGAGCATGTCAGTGACAATATTCGTACAGTCCGGTCCATTTGTCTATGAGCATCGCATGGCGGGCCTAGGGGGTTGGTAAAAGTCAGACCCCCAAAAGCGGTACAAGTCGTGTCGGAGTGTAACCCAGAACACCCTGAGATACTACTGGAATACCTATCAGTAAATCTCCAGCCTTGGCCAAGGACTTCGTATAATGGCTCTCCTAAACACAGCGCGACCTCACCCCCAATACCGGGAGAGACGAACCCCTGCAGATCTGCTCACTGCCTCCATGTGGCTCGGGACTGTACCCAACTAAAACCTGTTTGCACGACTCCTTTGAGCGTGGTAGGGTAGTAATCAAAGTACAGTGGGAACTCACACGAGACAAATGACGATCTCAGGTCGATGAACTAACCTGTACACATGTCACCAGGGAACTGCTATCTGACGTCAGGTATAAGACCAACTAGTATGTTCCCGGCGAGTCCTGTCCGGTGTACTCATAACCCAATGAGCACCTGTATACATCTTAGGTGAACCAACTGACACCAGTGGCTTGTGAGACCGGCCATCGCCCCTCGTCGAGGTCTCGACTGTATACACTAGTCTACTCTGGAGTATCGATGCCCTGTCTCGAAACTCCCACGACTAGGGACCTTTTAAGGATGTGCTTATAGACCCCAGCTCCCACGTATATGATCGCCCTCATACTGCTGGCAGTCAAGCAAGAATCCTAGGGGCTCTATCAATGTGCAATAGTGATCAGTAATGTCACCTAAAGCAGTACACGATGATAAAGATAAACCAGATAGCATGCTATCATCTTGAGTAAGACTGTCCTACCGGTATAGGTCCTCCCTTAATCATTGCAATCATGTGCCTGTGATCCAATAATTGACTCTGAGGGCACTATCTCCAACAATCTCCCACTTGCACTCAAGGCGATGTCGCATACTCACAGCCAGTGTGATACCGAACACCCAACTCCTCTACTAGTCAGTCTCACAAAGCTCGTTTGCGAAACTATTGCGTTCGAGGAATAGCCTCAGTGAGTGGATCCGCCCTGATGTTTCTTTCTATGTCTCTCTTTACCTTCGCGGAGAAAGCCATCTCCCAAAATGAGCAATACATGTCTTAGAATATGTTTGGATGTTTGATGGGACCTAGCCCATAAATGAACTCCAAATCCAAACTTCTTAGACTGTATCGTCAACTGAACTCAATCAGTATCCTGCGCCATGCCTCCCTCAGTATCCCCTTAGACCATCTGTCCAAAATACTTCCCCTCGTAAGAGGAAAAACTATAACTCTGACAGTCACTCTGTCATCCAGGTCACCTTGGAAGCCTGGAATGATAACCGTCCCCCAAAAGAGGCTGTCGTTATCATATCCCTAGAACATCCACTTATATTCTAAAACTGCTTCCGAATGTTTCTCCAGGATTGGATCAATATCAACCTATTGCATCTTCTGTAAAAACATCTGGTGTGGTACTTGACATCTCATAATTGACTCAATTGCTTAAGCAAGTGATCTGCCAATCATGCACATCCTTCTTCCCTTTAGTCTGTAAGACACCTTTAGAGAGGGTGACTCCATCACCTGCAGGTACACTACCGTGCCAGGCGTCGTCCATTCTAAATACCTTTAGAATGCCGTCTAAGTACCCTGATTGGGATACTTCTCAAATCTAGATCTAAAACCAAAGATCCAGTAACCAGAACGTCTGATATAATACCCAATTCCTTTGTGGAGAAACCACTGTGTGACAACCAAAGTATAACCGATCGTAGTATAGGAATTTCACTTCCTACTCTGTGTATGTCATCCAAATACCAGGACATCACACCCGACTACCTTCTTAATAGATCCATCCCCTATTCTGATGAAGTCAAACCTATGACTGTCACATCATAAATGGATGATCTATCTCCGCTATATCTGCTTTAGTCCATAAATAGACATAAGCTACTTGTCCATCATGCTTCCGCTGCTCCCACTGACTACGACAACCCTCTGGCAGAGTCATATAGACGTACACTTCTAAAGCTAGTTCAGAACAACGCTATACTCATCCTCCTGCCGGGTCTCACAGCCTAGAACAACAGCAATGGCAAGTCTGGGTAAACAAGAACCTCCCTGTCACCGTCCTTGAGGCTACCGGAGTACCTCTCGGGTGCCTGAGGTTGCCCACCATATCTGCGGAGTGGCCAATAGAATGTCAAACCAGATTGAATCTTTAGGTTCTTATTAAATCTTCAGTAATCGTTTACGGTTCTGGAATTACTTCCAGTTCTACCATACTCCCACTACTGTTTTCTGAAAAAATCCATTTTTATTAAAACTGTGGCGAGTCAAGAACAATATCACTATTGATCTTCCAGATGGTAGAAAATCAACCCTCGTCATAGCCCGGGTCAACCCACAAACTGCCATTACAGAAACGTGCCTTGAATTATCCGGAGTCTGGTTTTAAGCATAAGCCGGACAACTCCCCGTACCTTAACATCGTTAAGATATGAACCGTTCTATATCTAATATAGAAACAGAGACACTAATTTAATTGAACCAGATTCAAATCATGCAGCTGTCTCCAGTGCATATCAACTAAATGGAGAGAGGCCGATCAGCATTACTTAACTTAGGAGTACTTCCAATTATAAGTAACCTGAAAGAGAAGCATGTTCTCTTAATCATTACTATCAGCTGAATACCATACACAAGTATCTATATCTTCGATCACCTTGAAGAATCCCGATACTTGCAACATCTGGTTCTCTACTCTATTCTTATACCTATAACTTCTCAAAACTCAGACCCTGCGTTTCTACGAAACACTTGTCTAAAAACTAGAGAAGTCATAAGTAATCCGAATATAGTACGAGAACCAACCCCTCTGTCCTAATGGACACTGGACAATATACAATGCTCTGTATAAGTCCCATGAGTCTAATAACTCATTCCCTGTGTGTCGTAAGTTAAAAACTGTACTTATGGTTAAGAAGAATTACACCGCTGTTTTAATGCTCCTTACCTAACCATCCACTGATATAGGTAAATGTCATGGACATAATTTCAAAAAGGTATATCTCACTCTATAAAAATAGACGTACAGATATATCAATTTGAAATTGGTGTATAACAGCGGATATTCAAAACCAAATATTTGCCGTCCGGCAAACAATCCAGGTGATTTCCTTAAATATCACCAATTACAATGAATCCCGATATAATGAGGATAATCACCCAATTCCCAATAACTTACTCCCACTCATCATTTGTAAAACCATACAGATGTGAGAATCAAACCTGGTAAATACATACCCTGGAGCAAGTGTCTAATTGGGAAATCAGTTTTCCTTTAACAGTACACAGTGAAACTGAAACATTGAAATGTTTCGTAGGGGTATCCGGGTATTCCTAGTAATGCCTCTTCCATTATCAGATTCACAACTGAAACCGTATATTTCTTTGCCATCTCTCTAAATCCCTGTATATGTCTTTAGTCATTACCATCTGCACACCCTTTTAGGCTAAATGGTTTTCTTCCTTCCCTACCTTTCGGCACCAGCCTATGGTTTGGAAGAAGACTATCCAATAAGCATAATGGGTGTACTGTCCCAATCCTAGGAGCACTCGGAACCTGAGAGAAGGTAAGCGGAAAAGACAACTGAATAGTCCTATTCGTTTTCTCCAGAACCGGAAACCATCCTCGAATAAATTCCTTCGAGTTCGTATATAACCATACGATGGTTTTATCTAATGGAAGTGGACGTTCGTAGTAATACGGGGTGTTCTGGAGAAAAGGGTAAAAGTAGGAATGGCAATGAGGTATGCAACTCTGATAATCCAAAAGCCAGTGTTTAAGAAGGTTCGGTTAATTTTCGTCACTGAGTCATAGTCAAGGGTCGGGTCATGGTCACTGCCAGAGAGAGAGAGAAAAGAAACACTCAGCGTGCACTCTAACCAAGATCAGAATGGTTGTCACTTTATCTAATCAGGAAACCTCCCACTGTAACGTCAAACTCTCCTCCAAACCTGAAAGAAGAATTAGTCGGGATCACCCGAGGAGTAAACCAACTCATCAGTGGGAATCGGGATCCAACTATCATCGCATGATAATGTGATGGAATCCATTCATGTTATCACACTCCAGAAGGTATGCGCATATCTGGCAAGTTTCAGTTTCTTTAGAAACTCCCAATGTGATTTTTACCCCATGCTCTTATGACCTTGGCTTTGGCCAACAAATCATAAGTCACATGTCAAGTTCTACCCGTCATTATCCAGGTTGATTTGAACCCACCCGTACCTACCCTTGACTTTGGCCAACAAGACAGTATGACTGTCCCAAACCAACGCATCTATCTATGCTGCAGAAAAGTAACAAATAGCTACCATACACTATGCCTTGACTTTGGCCAACAAACATAGCATGAATACTGCTTGCTACCCGTTTGGAATGACGGAGGGCTACGAATGGTTTTTGGCGAAAAACCTTTAACGTATTAAATTTGATATCGTTGAAGGAACCGGATAGCTTTTTTAAAAATATAGTGACGAAAATCTTTGCTAAAGAGGTCACTCCCGGTGAAGGGATCTCGGCTCTTTCCCCGTAGAATGAGGTGCAGGATATTCCAACTGAATACCACGATGCAAAGCAAAAGTAAACGGCTATAGTGAAGTTATTGCCCTGACGCAAACTTCTGTCCAAGGGGTCACTCCCGGTGAAGGGATCTCGGCCCTTGCCTCGTCGACTGAAGTGCTGGATATTCATAACCGAATACTACTGTGCAAAACAAAAGAGAACGCCCTTGCAATAACAGCTTTTTGAAAAATTGTTCCAACAACATTAGAATATGTTTGTTTAGCTTGCATTGATCCTAATCAACGCAGTCCCATCAATTGATCACACCAATAAAGAACGAAAATTATGATGTACGTATATGCCATCCGCATTCGCCACTGGGTCCCGTCATCACCCGTTAGGTTACTTAACTAACGACAGAGCGGGGACTGGACTAGCGCGGGTGCAAAACATATACAACATCTACTAGTATATATATCAATATATAATATTCGCTCAAGGCGTGATAAAATGCAACATCACAGAAATGTAATAAGCATCATAGAACAATACAGATATCTGGGATCCCCGGGTTTCATAGAGCCGCTACTGAAACCCGACGTTCCCCTGGTCGTGTGGATAGCCTGTGCAATGAAATCCTAGACCCCTACGGGTGCGGCAAGTTACCCGCCAAAACCTGAAGCGAGGCAGCCTCCTTCAGCAACGTGAATGGACCACCCAGCACTTCACGGAATCCGGTAACTTGGGCACCCCTCCTGGGTCAACCTATACCCCCTACGAGTGCGGCGAATAGCCCGCCTATTCTAGAGTAAAGCCCCCTTCGTCTCAACGCCATAAGATGCGGGCCCGTTGCCCTCTAGAACCCGGCTATCCGTGCACCCCTCCTTGGGGTAATCATAGTACAGAAAGTAAAATATACAACGGGTACATCGACCTCAGCCCGATCGTGCCCCAAAAGAATAATATACAAACAGGCAGTAACGGCAGTCCACATGTCGGACGCTCGCCCCGCAATATTAAATGTACATATACAACCAAACTGTACTACCATTGCATCCAGGCTATCCCCACGACAAATCCTCAATATTACAGCACAACACAGAATATCAACGTGAATGTCACGTTCGCAAATCCGTCTAAAAGGGCTATAGCAGTTAGACAGGATTTACCGATCAAGTGACATTCACGGTCGCAGATATAATGTAAATACTGTGAACTAACATGTTTAAAATTTTCGATCGACTAAATTTACCGAAGTGGGCCCCAAGCACTACTGTAGCACTCAAAGAAAATCTGGGCCCAAACAGAATATACAAAAAACCCTATTTCCATGTCAGAAACCCACTGTAAAAATTTGGTGCAGAGAAGGCACATAATGGCCACGGAACCGCGGCCGGAAGGGGGTTATGGCCGCGGTTCCGCGGTGCGTCCGTACGATCATGCAATCAAATTTTCACAGAATGCTTAAAAAACCCTACTCGTATTTTTCCAATATACCAAATAATTTTTAGAGCATAGGAAAAATTCGACAGAAACTGGATTTGAAAATACTGTTTTTAGAAAATCCGATCGATCGAACTTGTAAACACGTTAGAGCAAGCTGGACTAAATTAATGGCGTGGCTCTGATACCAGTGTAAGTGCACGGCAGCGCCCCGGCCGTCAATCCGACGCCGGAATGCGGAAACGAAACTTTTACAAAACTTGTAAACCGGCACTACCGCGCACTAAAATCCCGGATTGGGCCATTAACCTAATCCTAGCTAACTAGAGAATGTGGTAGAGAGCTATACCGAGCGATCCATGTGTAAGTCGATGTCACGCACCCCATGAACTTGCGGGGAGGCGGAATATATGAAAAACGATTATCAAAGCTTCATAACACGGACTTGAGCGCATGAATCGTGTCTAAACCGTTACTAGCAAACTACGAGAGGTTTAACTACTCGGATTTGAAGTTATACCTCACGTTACATGTCCTTCAGGTCTTCATCGCTGTCCTCCACTCCTCGTAGGCTCCTTGGAACATCGGCACCTCAACGGCCTCCTCGAGTCAAAGACGATCCACCCGAAAGCTCCTTCTCCAAGCTTGATCTCTAACTTGAGATAACTAGGTTGCTCAAATTGCTAATCTAAGCTACCTAGGGGATATAGAGTGAGGTTATGGATGGATTAGTCTAGCTAACCCTTAATCTCAACACATGAGAGGTTAGGGTTAGGGTTTCAAAAATGAGAGAGCTTGAGGAGAGAGAAGGTGATAATAAGAATGATATTGAATAATGAGCTCATTTGAATATAACAACCATAACATTTTATCAAATAAATAATTTAAATGATTAATCATCATGGTTGATGCATTCACCTTGTATGATTCATTAGCTAATAAATGCTTCATTTAACTCCATGGATGAATCACACAAATGAGTCATTAAGCAATAAATGCTTATGCCACCTTAACCCCCAAGTCACCATGCTTCTATAAGCTTCCCAAAAAATTACGAGAATGCCCCTCCAATCCGTGAAAACACGGAAAAACTTTAGATTGTCTAAATACAATAACCCGATACTAGAATCTGGCTTAAACCAAAGCCGGCTAGTAAAAATTGTCCGAACGTCGTACGTGCGTTTAAACGCGTATGCATCCGAACCCTTGTCGTAAAACTATACGACCTCTATATCGTTTCGCCTGGAGCAGGGAAACTCTCTGTGTGGGACTCTAAAGACTCGACACTACGCTGGCAGTAGGTTTAACCACAGACCGCAAGCAGCACTAGCTGTACGTAACGGTCCCCAGGTAGATGTCGATAAGAAGGCCGATGAGGAAACCTATCCGAACTCCTACTGAGCCTGTCCGTGACAATATCCGCACAGTCCGGTCTGTTCATCTAAGAGTATTGCATGTATGGTCTAGGGAGGTGGAGAACGTCAGACCCCTAATAACCGTACAAGTCGTGCCGGTATGGCTCAAGACCATTTGAGAATCTACTGATCAGTCCACCAGTAATTCTCCATCAGCCCTGGCCAGGGACTTATGGTAATGACTAACCGATCACAGTGCGATATCAACTCCCTATACCGGGAGAGATGAATCCCTAACAGTCGCTCACTGCCTCCATGTGGCTCGGGACTGTGCCCAACTAAAACCTGTTTGCATGACTCCTTTGAGCCGTGGTAGGGTAGTAATCAAAGCACAGAGGGAACTCACACGAGACAAATGACGACCTTAAGTCAACAGACTATCTGCACACATGTCACCTGAGAACTGCTATCTGACATTAGGTATAATACCATCCAGTCAGTTCTCCTGCGAGTCCTGTTCGATATACCCATAACACAACGAGCACCTGTATACTATCTCCAGTACGACGTACTGATGGCTGTAGGACAGACCATCTCCCCAACTGGGATGAGAAGCGTACACACTAGTCTACTCCGGAGTATCGATGCCCAGTCTCGATAATCCTATGACTAGGGACAAGTTATAGGATGTTGCTTATAGACTACCCAGCCCCCACTAGTGTGACTGCCATCACAACGCTGGTAATCAAGCAAAGATCCTATGGGCTCTACTAATATTTATAAGTGATACGTTACAAGAAACATATGCACATATTAAAGTAGACACAAACCAAGTAGCATACTACCATGTTTAGTAAGACTATTATATAAATGTGAATATCCCAAGCTTCCATTAAGTAATATACAACCTAGCATGATACAATAATGGCCCCTAGGGAATATACACTAACACCATGTCCTTCGGTCTTCGGCCTCCACTCCGATCTTCTCGCGGAATCTCCGGTCATCATCTCCTCGTCGGAACGGGTACCACATCGCCGGGTTCTTTTACGGGCTCCCACCTCTGGACCGAGGCAACTCGAGCATGAAGTTGGCGAGTCGACGTGCCCAAGGATGCTATAGGCAAAGTGTAGAATACATTTGTCTCTATTGGGGTTAAAGTTGCCATGATGAATGGAGGTGATGAATAATAGAGATGAGCTTAGGAATTTTGTAGCAAGCATAATAAGAGATGAAGAAATTTTTCCCCACAAAATGAATTCACTCTTCATCAAGAAGTGCCCGGCCTCATAACAAATTGGAGGAGGGAAAAAGCAAGGGAGGTGAGTGTAGGGAAAAGAAAAATAGTGACCATAAACCATGTGAAGATAATGAGGTTATAATGTCACACTCAAAACCAAATCAAATCCCATCTCATTTAATGCTAGCCATAATGAGAAAAATGGAATCAAAGATGCTAGTATTATCATAATCCTCCATTTACAAGAAACCCCCTCCACATAACTAATTTGCATACTTGCAAATAACCCCCTCCATCGGAAAAATCCGGCCGTAAAGGAACAAAGGAAAACTGGCCGAAACGGAATGCAAACTGGCAACTTCAGAAAACTGATCCCGTAATAAATTACAGGAAAACCCCGCGACTGTATATACATACCCTCCGTATTCCCACTGAATACAAATGCAAAGAGACAAAATCTACACCGTACAATACTAGGATCCGGCTTAAACTAAAGCCCGCTAGTATTATCCGTCCGATTATGATACGTGCAATACCGCACGCATAAGATCGAACCCTGCCATATCTCCATACGGCCTCTACAGCGTTTCGCCTGAAACTTGAGAAACTGTCTGTGGGGGACTCTAAAGACCCGTCAATACTTTTGGCTGTGGATTTAACCACTAGCACGTCAGAGGTATTAGCCATACGTAACGGGCTACCAGGTATTGACCAAAAGGGACGTCGATGAGCGAACTCATCCTGACACCCTACTAACCTGTCAGTGACAATATCCGTACAGTCCGGTCCGTTCGTCTATGAGCATCGCATGGCGGCCCTAGGGGGTTGGTAAAAGTCAGACCCCCAAAAGCGGTACAAGTCATGTCGGAGTGTAGCCCAGAACACCCTGAGATACTACTGGAATACCTACCAGTAAATCTCCTGCCTTGGCCAAGGACTTCATGTAATGGCTCTCCTAGACACAGCGCGACCTCACCCCCAATACCGGGAGAGACGAACCCCTGCAGATCCGCTCACTGCCTCTATGTGGCTCGGGACTGTACCCAACTAAAACCTGTTTGCACGACTCCTTTGAGTGTGGTAGGGCAGTAATCAAAGTACAGTGGAAACTCACATGAGACAAATGACGATCTCAGGTCGATGAACTAACATGTACACATGTCACCAGAGAACTGCTATCTGACGTCAGGTATAAGACCAACTAGCATGTTCCCGGCGAGTCCTGTCCGGTGTACTCATAACCCAATGAGCACCTGTATACATCTTAGGTGAACCAAATGACACCAGTGGCTTGTGAGACCGGCCACCGCCCCTCGTCGGGGTCTCGACTGTATACACTAGTCTACTCTGGAGTATCGATGCCCTGTCTCGAAACTCCCACGACTAGGGACCTTTTAAGGATGTGCTTATAGACCCCAGCTCCCACGTATATGATCGCCCTCATACTGCTGGCAGTCAAGCAAGAATCCTAGGGGCTCTATCAATATGCAATAGTGATCAGTAATGTCACCTAAAGCAGTACACGATAATAAAGATAAACCAAATAGCATGCTATCATCTTGAGTAAGACTGTCCTACCGGTATAGGTCCTCCCTCAATCATTAAAATCACGTGCCTGTGATCCAATAATTGACTCTGAGGGTACTATCTCCAACAGGTTCCTGCCCAACAACGCTGTGGATCCAAAAGCACTCGTTACGAGGCCGCCGAGTAGCTTCCTGCTCGGCCCATCCGCAGCGGGTAAATTTCTGCCCTACAAAGAAGCGGATTTAAAAGCCCTCTTCACGAGGCCGCCGAGCGGATTCTTGTTCGGCCCATCATTCGGTTCATACTCGACGCGCGATCGCCACCTCGACTCTGAGGAAAGGGAGGATACCAACCTTCCTACACTTGGCCATCAATCGACTCGTACTCGACGCGCAATTGCCACCTCAACTTCGGGGAAAGGGAGTATAGACCTTCCTACACTTGGCCATCGTTCAACTCTACTTGATGAACGATCGGCAAGAGTGGGAAAGGTGGACACCGGCCTAACACTTGCAAGATGAAAAGATACTTACGAGTGTTGGATATAGTGCCCTCAGAGTCAATTATTTGATCACAGGCACGTTAATGCAATGATTGAGGGAGGACCCATATTGGTAGGACAGTTTTACTCAAGATGATAGTATGCTATCTGGTTTATCTTTATCATCGTGTACTGCTTTAGGTGACCTTACAGGTCACTATTACACATTGATAGAGCCCTTAGGATTCTTGCTTGACTGCCAGCAGTATGATGACGATCATATACGTGGGAGCTGGGGTCTATAAGCATATCCTTAAAGTGGTCCCTAGTCGTGGGAGTTTTCGAGACAGGGCATCGATACTCCGGAGTAGACTAGTGTATACAGTCGAGACCCCGACGAGGGGCGGTGGCCGGTCTCACAAGCCACTGGTGTCAGTTGGTTCACCTAAGATGTATACAGGTGCTCATTGGGTTATGAGTACACTGGATAGGACTCGCCGGGAACATGCTAGTTGGTATTATACCTGAGGTCAGATAGCAGTTCCTTGGTGACATGTGTACAGGTTAGTTCATCGACCTGAGATCGTCATTTGTCTCGTGTGAGTTCCCACTATACTTTGATTACTACCCTACCACGGCTCAAAGGAGTCATGCAAACAGATTTTAGTTGGGTACAATCCCGAGTCGCATGGAGGCAGTGAGCGGATCGGCAGGGGTTTCGTCTCTCCCGGTATTGGGGGTGAGATCGCACTGTGTCTAGGAGAGCCATTACACAAATTCCTTGGCCAAGGCAGCAGATTTACTGGTAGGTATTCCAGTAGTATCTCAGGGTGTTCTGGGCTACACTCCGACACGACTTGTACCGCTTTTGGGGGTTTGACTTTTACCAACCTTCTAGGCCCGCTATGCGATGCTCATAGACGAATGGACCGGACTGTACGGATATTGTCACTGACAGGCTTAGTAGGGTGTCAGGATGAGGTCGCTCATCGACCTTCCTTTTAGTCAATACCTGGTAGCCCGTTACGTACGGCTAATACCTCTGATGTGCTAGTGGTTAAATCCACAGCCAAAGTATTGATGAGTCTTTAGAGTCCCCCACAGATAGTTTCTCAAGTTTCGGGCGAAACGTTGTAGAGGCCATATGGTTTTATGGCAGGGTTCGAACGTACGCGTGCACTTGTGCACGTGTCATGGTTTGAACGGATAATACTAGCGGGCTTTGGTATAAACCAGATCCTAGTATTATGCAGTGTAGATTTTGTCTCATTGCATTTGTATTCGGTCGGAATACAAATGCGGGTATGTATATACAGTCGCGGGGTTATCCTGTAATTTATTACGGGATCGCTTTTTGAAGTTGCCAGTTTGCATTCCGTTTCGGCCATTTTTCTTTATTCCTTCTTGGCTGAAATTCCTTTGATGGAAGGGGGCTTATTTGCAAATGTGAAATTAGTGGAGGGAGGGGTTTTTTGTGATGGAGGTTTCTTGCGTTATCTAGATTGAGGTTGACACCATTATGCATCATTACTTGCTTTATGGAGATGGGATTGTGATGGATATGGGTGTGACCATTTTTCCTTGTTATCACACATTTTTTCCCCTCTTGCTTTATTCCATCACCTCCCTTCTCTCAAAAAGGGCCGGCCACTATTTTGGGAAGCAACATTTTCTTTTGGTGTGAGGAATTTTTGGTTCATTCTCATTGCAAAGAAAAATTCCTCAAGCTCATTCCTCTTGCTCATTTTCTTCTCCACTCCAAAAATGGCAACTTCATTAACCCTTGAGACAAAGTGATCTACATATATTCTACAGCAATCTTGGACACGTCGGCTAGCAAACTTCGTGTCCGAGTTGCCTCGGTTCAGAGGTGGGAGCCCGTAAAAAGACTCGATGATGTGGTGCCCTTTCCGATGAGGAGATCGAGACTGGAGATGCCGCGAGGAATTTGGGATGGTGGCCAAAGACCGAAGGACACGGATCGATCGGTATAGCCTCTTTTCCCTTCTCTAGATAGCTAGTTTATAGGTTAATGGTTCGATCCAGGGAAAAAGTATACGATAGCGCCAGTTTCTTGTTAAAGAAAAGTTTTTGTTTCTGCATTTTGGCCTCGGACAGACGGCCGGGGCGCTACCGTAGACTTACATGGTAACGAAAATTCCGAAACCGCAATTTTAAGTCATGCAGTTTCTGTCGATTTTCTTTTGTTGTCAAAATTTATTTGGTATATTGCAGAAATATGTGCATGGTTTTTTAAGAGAACTGAGAAAATTTGGTGGGCTGATTTCACTGTATCGCGGCGGCTCCACGGCCGTACCCACGTTTTGGATGCGGATCCGCGGCCGTACTGTAGCCACAGTGCACGAAATTTTCTGAGGTGGTCTCTGACTTGGAAATGTGGTTTCTGGTAATTTTTGTTTGGCCCCAGATTTGTTTGAGTACTGGGTATTGTGCTTGGGGCCTACTTCGGGAAATTTAGTCGATCGAAAATTTTAAACATGTTAGTTCACAGTATTTACATTATATCTGCGACTGTGAATGTCATTTGATCGGTAAATCCTGTCTAATTGCTATAGTTCTTTTAGACGGATTTGCGAACGTGACATTCACATTGATGTTCTGTGTTGTACTGTGATGTTGCGGATTTGTCGTGGTGGATAGCCTGGATGCAATGGTAGTACAGTTTGGTTGTATATGTACATTTGATATTGCAGGGCGAGCGTCCAACATGTGGACTGCCGTTACTGCCTGTTTGTATATTATTCTTTTGGGGTACGACCGGGCTGAGGTCGATGTACCCGTTGTATATATATTTTGTTTTCTGTACTAGGATTACCCCGCGGTGGGGTGCACAGATAGCCGGGTTGTAGAGGGCAACGGGCCCGTATCTCATGGCTTTGAGACGGAGGGGGCTTCACTCTAGAATTGGCAGGCTATTCGCCGCACTCGTAGGGGTACAGGTTGACCCAAGGAGGGGTGCTCAAGTTACCGGATTCCGTGAAGTGCTGAGTGGTCCATTCACATTGTTGAAGGGGGCTGCCTCGCTTCAGGTTTTGGCGGGTAACTTGCCGCGCCCGTAGGGGTCTAGGATTTCATTGTGCAGGCTATCCACATGACCAGGGGAACGTCGGGTTTCAGTAGTGGCTTTATGAAACCTGGGGATCCCAGATTATCTGTATTGTTCTGTTATGCTTATTATATTTCTATGATGTTGCATTTTATCACGTCTTGAGCGATTATTATATATTGATATATATACTAGTAGATGTTGTATATGTTTTACATCCGCGCTAGTCCAGTCCCTACTCTGTCGTTAGTTAAGTAACCTAACGGGTGATGACGGGACCCAGTGGCGAATGCGGATGGCATATACGTACATCGTATTTTCGTTCTTTATTAGTGTGATCAATTGATGGGACTGCATTGATTTGGATCAATGCAAGCTAAACAAACCTATTCTGATGTTGTTGCATTTTTCAAAAAAAGCTGTTATTGCAAGGACGTTCTCTTTTGTTTTGCACAGTGGTATTCGGTTATGAATATCCAGCACCTTAGTCGACGAGGCAAGGGCCGAGATCCCCTTGGACAGAAGTTTGCGTCAGGGTAATTACTTCACTATAGCCGATTGCTTTTTGCTTTGCATCATGGTATTCAGTTGGAATATCCTGCACCTCATTCTACGGGGAAAGAACCGAGATCCCTTCACCGGGAGTGACCTTTTTAGCAAAGGTTTTCGCCACTATATTTTTATAAAAAGCTATCCGGTTCCTTCAATGATATCAAGTTCATTACGTTAAAGGTTTTTCGCCAAAAACCATTCGTAACCCTCCGTCATTTCAGACGGGTAGCACTTAGTATTCATGTTATGTTTGTTGGCCTTCGTCAAGGCATAGTGTATGATAGCTATTTGTTACCTTTCTGCTGCATAGATAGATGCTTTGGTTTGGGACAGTCGTATAGCCTTGTTGGCCTTCGTCAAGGGCTTGTACGGGTGGGTTCAAATTAACCTGGACAATAACGGGTAGAACTTGACATGTGACTTGTGATTTGTGGGCCTTCGTCAAGGTCATAAGAGTATGTGGTAAAAATCACATCGGGAGTTTCTAAAGAAACTGAAACTTGCCAGATATGCGCATACCTTCTGGAGTATGATAACGTGAGTGGATTCCATCACGTTATCATGCGATGATAGTTGGATCCCGATTCCTACTGATGAGTTGGTTTACTCCTCGGGTGATCCCGACTAATTCTTCTTTCAGGTTTGGAGGAGAAATTGAGGTTACAGTGGGAGGTTTCCTGATTAGATAAATTGATAACCATTCTGATCTAGGTTAGAGTGCACGCTGAGTGTTTCTTTTCTCTCTCTCTTTGGCAGCGACCATGGCCCGACCCTTGACCATGACTCAGTGACCAAGTTGACCGAACCTTCTTAAATACTGGCTTTTGGATTGTCAGAGTTGCATACCTTATTGCCACTCCTACTTTTACCCTTTTCTCCAGAACACCCCGTATTACTACGAACGTCCACTTCCATTGGATAAAACCATCGTATGGTTATATACGAACTCGAAGGAACTTGTTCCAGATTCGAGGATGGTTTGCGGTTCTGGAGAAAATGAATAAGACTATTCAGTTGTTTTTTCCTGTCACGCCCCACCCCCAATACAGAGAGTATTGTCCGCTCTGGCCGAAACCGCACGATTTTGTCCTTAGGGGCGAACAGGACCCGACCACGGGCCACTTCCCAGGAGGTCACCCATCCCAGGACTTCCTTGGCCTGAGCACGCTTAACTACGGAGTTCTCAAACTCCTGTAGTGCCAGTTCACTTAAAAGGCGGCTCTGTATTGAAGAGTGGTATCATTCTATTTATAGTTCAGATCTGCCCTATTTCGGAATGTATTCCGAAGAGTCCCCATTGTTCTACAGTGGGTCCCACGGACTCAAGAGGTGGCCCCCATGGATTCAAGAGGTGGCCCCCGCCCACTTAACATGACACTTGGCGTGGCACTTTGTTCCATGTGGCACTTTGCTCCGTGAGCAAGAACCGGATCCCGACATTTTCCCCACCTTTGAACAATGGTTCATCCTCGAACCACAGACTTACTATTGAGGGACCAGCTATTCTTGACTCATGTTATCTTGGCTTATGGACATGTATTAGATAATTATATTTTGATTCTTGATATCTCTACAGCCGTAATGTGACTGTGGATGGATACTTCCTACCCACAGGTAGCATGGTTGGTTATGTCACGTGCCTATCTTAGCGTACTCTGGGAAGCGGGGCGTGACATGGTTCTTTTGATATCAGAGCCATAGGTTAGTCGGGTTGATTCTTTTGTAGTTGGGTATTGTACCCAATATGCGAATCAGGATACCCGTGTTAAAGAAACATGTCCTGCCACCTTGCCGTTTTACCGTTCTTGAATCTAAGTTCTTCCCGATTATATCTTTTACGGTGTGCAAGCTTCCTTTGCATATCGACTCAAAACCTAATTCCTTGGTATCTCTAGAACTTAGGCGACTTGGGTGGAGTTATGTAATTGTAGCTATGATATCGCGGCATAGTTACAATGCGGTACTCTATTTAAGTAACTCGGAGTTCTAGTCTTGATCTACATTTTGAATCTGTTATCATGCTAATATTTGGGTGTTTTGATTTCAGGAATATGGCAGACAAGAATCTGAAGATGTATCAAAGGCGTGTTGATGAAGCCGCCATGCTTGGAGTGATACGGGGAATGCTGGAGAATCAAAAGAGGCAGACCGAGCTGATCCAGCAGCAAGCTGAATCATTTCAGGAAGGTTTGCGGACCGCTCAGCAGTCCGTGACCAATGTTAGAGTTAAGCCAGTTGATCGTGTAGGGACCGTAGCAGATTTCAGGCGTTTGGGACCGTCTGTCTTTACTGGTTTGGAGGAGCCGTTGCCAGCGGAGCAGCGGCTAGTTGACACAGAGAACTTACTTATTGCGGCGCAGATCCCAGATGATAAACGAGTGGATGTGGTGCGCATTCAGTTAGTGGACTACGCCCGTGAGTGGTGACTGGTGGAAGAGGCCCGCTTGCCCAAGACGATCAAGTGGGCGGATTTTTCGAAGAGTTTCCTGGAGAAGTTCTTCTCGCGGACTGCACGGGAAGAAATGGAAGAGAAGTTCATCAGTTTGAAGCAGAATGGTGCACCCGTAGATGTACATGCAGCAGAGTGGACATGGCTCAGTAGATTCGCTGGACCTTTAGTTACCAACGATGCAGACAGAGTAAGGAGGTTCATGCGCAGCTTGGATGTGGACATCCAGAGGCAGATTGTCTTCCTGGGTTTGACCACTTTCTCACAGGTACTTACGGCAGCACGAGAACAGCAGAGCTTATCTGGGAAGACTGGGAGTTCACAGCAGACAGCAGTTGCGGTAAGGAAGCTGGCATTTGTACCAAACCGAGCTCATGGACGCAGGGGTATTCCAGTGGACCGTCGTGGTGTAACACCGATGAAGAAGTCTGTTGTCGTTGATCAGAGGAAGCACGTGGTTTGTAGCAATTGCCACTTACCCGGGCATTTGCAAAAGGAATGTCGCAGGATGCGGGGACATTGTCTGGTTTGTGGATCGGCGGATCATACTGTTAGTTCGTGTCCGTCGAAGCTACGCACAAGGGATGATATTCAGAAGCCTCCGTAGAAACCATTTCAGGGATAGAAGCAGCTGACTCAAGGACCTAATCAGGCTCGAGCTTTTACCTTGACGGCTGAGGAAGCTAAGGCTTCAGGAGAAGTTGTTTCAGGTATTCTACTCGTTCATGGTTTTCCCGCATTAGCGTTATTTGATTATGGTGCATCCCATTGTTTTATGTCGTCCAAGTTTATAACTACACACTCGATGACTTGCACGACCCTGTCTAGTTTCTGGGATATACACACTGCGAATGGGAAAATCATATCTAGTAGGGAATGTAAAGATTGTACAGTTGTTGTTTGTGGACGGGAGCTTTTTGCAGATTTCTTGGTGATTGATACGGGCAGCTACGAAGTCATCTTGGGAATGGATTTTCTTGGCACTTTCCACGCTCACATTGATTGTAGGGCAAAGAAGTAATTTTCCAGATTCCCGGACATCCCGAGTTTACCTTCACTGGAGGAAGTAGTTCTGTCGGGCCAGTCGAGTTTAGGGCTAGGCCGACAACTAATATTCTTGCATCAATGGAGGTTGATGAAAGTGAAGAGCCAGCTGTTGTTCACGATTTTATGGACGTGTTTGAAGATATATCGGGATTACCGCTAAAGCGAGACGTGGAGTTCGCAATTGATCTTATTCCTGGTACAGTGCCAGTATCTAAAGCGTACTATCCAATGGCACCAGTGGAGTTGGAAGAAGTCAAGAAACAGGTTGCTGAATTGCTTGAGAAGGGTTGGATTCGAAGCAGTAACTCGCCTTGGGGAGCTCCAGTTCTTCTAGTCAAGAAGAAGGATGGCACAAGAAGGATGTGCATCGACTATCGAGAATTAAACCGGGTGACTATTACGAACAAGTACCCGATCCCTCGCATTGGCGAATTATTTGAGCAGCTTAGTGGCGCGAGGGTATTCTCGAAGCTGGATTTGCGATCCGGATATCATTAGGTCCGAGTGAAAGCAGAAGATATTTGGAAAATGGCGTTCCGAACTCGGTATGGACATTACGAGTACTTAGTGATGCCCTTCGGAGTAACGAATGCACCGGCGATATTCATGGACTTGATGAACCGAATCGTTTCACCATTCTTGGACCAGTTTATTATGGTGTTCATTGACGATATCCTGGTCTATTCGAAGAGTTTTGAAGAGCATGCTGAACATTTGAAGATCGCGCTGCAGACGCTGAGACAAGAGAAGTTATATGCGAAGATGAGCAAGTGCGAGTTTTGACTGGAGGAAGTAAAGTTTTTGGGGCATGTTGTGTCTGGCGATGGAATCGCCATCGATCCCGAAAAGATTGCAGCAGTTCGTGATTGGCCGATCCGAAGAATGTCGCGGAGATAAGAAGTTTTCTTGGACTAGCCGGGTATTACAGAAGATTTGTGGAGAACTTTGCTCGTCTGGCGGAGCCGTTGACAAAGCTTACGCGCAAGGAGGTACCTTTTGTGTGGACGGATAGTTGTGCGTCAGCTTTTGAGACGTTGAAGCAGAGATTGATAACCACTCCTATTCTGACCGTGCCAGACAGTTCCGGAGGATTAGTGATTCACAGCGACGCATCTGAAAAAGGATTGGGATGTGTTTTGATGCAGCATGGGAAGGTTGTAGCGTACGCATCAAGACAGTTAAAGACCCATGAGAAGAATTACCCAACTCACGACTTGGAGCTTGCGGCTGTGATTTTCGCTTTGAAGAGTTGGAGACACTACCTTTTGGGCAAAATAGTCGAAGTTTTCACGGATCATAAGAGTTTGAAGTATGTGTAAACGCAGAAGGAGCTTAATATGAGGTAGCGTAGATGATTAGAGCTGATGGCTGATTACGATCTTGATCTTAAGTACCATCCGGGAAAGGTTAATGTCGTACCGGATGCGCTCAGTCGGTTACCAGCAATTCAGATGTTGACTACGCAAAAGGAACTCGTTAAAGAATTTCGAAGATTTGATTTGGAGGTTGTGCTACCGCATTCTTCGGGACAGTTGATGCAGCTGCAAGTACATTCGTCGTTGATCGAGAATATTAAAGCAGCGCAATCGCAGGATCCTAGATTGCAAAAGTTTCGAGAACAGGTTGAAGCCGGACTACGAACAGATTTATTGATCCACGAAGATGGTTCGTTGAGGTATGGTAGCCGTTTGTGTGTGCCAAAGGGAGATATTCATGAAGAACTTATGAAGGAGGCACACAGTTCAGCTTATTCCGTACATCCAGGAGGCACAAAGATGTACCGAGATATTCGACAGCATTTCTGGTGGGAAGGCATGAAATGGGAGATTGCTCGCTTTGTGGCCAGGTGCTTGGTGTGTCAGCAAGTTAAGGCTGAACATCAAAGGGTTGCTGGTTTATTGCAACCACTTCCGATTCCTCAGTGGAAGTGGGAACATATAACCATGGATTTCGTGACAGCTCCACCGCGGAGTCCAAAAGGCAACAATGCAGTATGGGTGATTGTTGATCGTTTGACCAAGGCAGCTCATTTTATTCCTTTTCGGGTTGGTCAATCAACAGAAGCTTTGGCGGAGCGGTACATGCAGGAGATTGTAAGATTGCATGGAGTACCGGTAAGCATCGTGTCCGATCGTGACACTCGGTTTTTATCACACTTTTGGCGGAGTTTACAGGAAAGTTTTGGGACTCGATTGAAGTTTAGCACAGCTTATCATCCTCAAACTGATGGTCAGTCGGAGAGAACGATCCAAACTCTTGAAGATATGTTGAGAGCGTGCATGTTGGACTTCAAGGGTTCTTGGGAGGATCTTCTACATTTGGTGGAGTTTTCTTACAACAACAGTTTCCAGGCGATGATTCAGATGGCTCCATTCGAAGCTTTATATGGTCGCAAGTGTCGTTCACCTGTTTGTTAGGGCGATGTCGGTGAACGAAGATTGTTGGGACCAGATCTGGTTGTGCAGACAGTTGAGAAAGTTAACACTATTCGGAATCATATGAAAACAGTTCAAGACCGACAGAAGAGTTGGGCAGATACGTCGAGAAGACCTCTAGAGTTCGCCGTGGGTGATTTGGTATTCTTGAAAATATCACCGACTAGAGGGGTAATTCATTTTGGAAGTCGAGAAAAGCTCAGTCCTCGATTTGTTGGACCCTTTGAGATCTTGGAGCGTATTGGCGAGGTAGCGTATCGATTGGCGTTACCGCAATCCTTGGCGAATATTCATGATGTGTTTTACGTATCTCAACTCCGTAAGTATGTTCGAGATGAAACGCATGTATTGGATCATTCGGAGCTGACCGTACGAGAAGATTTGACTTTTGAGGAGCGACCGGTTGAAATTGTGGATCGAAGGGAAAAGGTTCTTAAGAACAAGGTTATCCCTCTTGTACTTGTTTCTTGGGGTAATCGCTCACATGGAGAGTCCACTTGGGAACGGGAAGATAAAATCCGGCAGAAGTTTCCTCATCTTTTCTTGTAGTTTGATTTTCGTCTATCCTTTGTATTTTTGGAATTTCGAGGACGAAATTCTTTTTGTAGTTGGGTATAATATAACAATCGAGTCCGGTTCTACAATTTCTGTTACCGTATGTGCGGTGTGTGGTATTTATTTCATTTATCCTGCTTTGACTGTTACCAGTTATAGTATATACCGACATGTCATATTCTGCATATACCAATTTAAGTCACTTAAAATAAATTAAAAATACTTGTCATGGCCTGCTCGATACCCCTAACCCTGTGGTAGCGTCCTCTCATCGTGTTCTCGTCCCGTTCAGTGAAACGGGCGTGTTTGGACGACTACGCGCACGTATGTGCGTCCGTTCTTGGGGGTATGCTTTTTCAGTTCAAAATCCTTCATTTTAATTTTTGGAACCTGCCAATATTTTTCATATTTCAAATCCAAATTTTGGACCCAACCCGGACGCAATTCTGAAATAGTTTTGTATTCCGCCAAATCCTATTTCAAGATTTCTAAAAAAAATAAAAATCTGTTTAAAAAAAATATATCTTTTACAGTCTATTAAGATTTTCTAAAAGATGAGATTACGCTTATAAAATCCCAGTAAGTCATTTCTTAGAATCAGCTTAGATTTAGCCAGCGAGATTGTAATTCTATTAAACCTGTGAATCTTTTTTTTTTTCCTTATCAATTCCCCTCACCAATCAAAGCACTCCTTCCCTCGTCGCTGGCCCCACCTTCGTCTCTCTCTCTTCCTTTTCTTATTCTCTCTCTTCCTCGTTTTCTCTCACCCCCACTATGAGACGAAATCTTCTCTCCTCCTCCTCTCTCTCTCCTCTTGCTTCTCTCTTCCTCTCTCCTATCGCGTCTCTCTCTCACTCCTCTCGCGGTGAGAAGAGATTCCGTCACCGCTCCCTCTCTTCTGCTCACCTTCCTTATATATATCTTCTCCTTCTTCTTCTGTTATTTCTTTGAAACCCATGCACGCACGAGAACAGGAAGCTAAACCCTAACTCTTTTCCTTCGCTCCTCAAACCCCGTCAACATCCCTTTCACCTCCTCTTCGCCCTCATCTCCATCGTATTCCGTTCTCTCCTTCTCCCGAGTCTCTTTCCCTTTCCACTGCACACACCCGACGAGAACTCGTGAACCCAATGCCACCTTCCTTCGCCATCGACCATCCCCATCGCCATCACCACGTCCTCCCTCTCCTCTGTTCTCCCTCCAGCAACCTAAATCCTGCACACTAAAACCCCAGCAACTTCTACCCGAGCCCAAAACCCTACGCAAACCCTAGATCCTCTGAAAACCCTTCACCGGTGTTCTTCACCGCCGTCGATCTCGCCGTCACTGCTAGCACCCCTCTGAGACCCAGTAAGTTATCCCTTATTCTCTTTCTTCTTCTTCTTTACCTGTTCTTTTCTTTTCTCTCTCTGTATAGATTTATTTAGCATTCTTGTTTACTGTTGCTTTGGATCCCCAGAATCCGGTCGGGCCGTGGATGACCCCGACGACCCAGCGAGGACCCCTGACCCGTGTGATTCTATCGTTCGTCGTTTGGACTCATTCCGTGTACCGTACGCGCATCGCGACTTTTCCCCGCCGACGCGTAACGTTCCGTTTTCCGTTTCGCCACCCGTCGAGACAAGTGAAACTTGCTATATGCTACTATATTATTTATACAAATTTATTTCATGATGGAACTTGTAAATTGATCAAATTGCTATTAGCTTCCATTCGTGCGTATCGATGTCAAAATATAGCATTAAAAGAATCGGGTTTAAATTATAACTTATTGCACCTTGAAGTACAATATCTCATACTCACATACGTGGTTAGATTGTTTACTAGTTAACTGCATAATACATAGCACTGTTAAATAGTTTCTACCCTGAATAACCGGTTGCATTCATTGAGCATATTTTATATACTACTGCATCTTTAGACCAGTTAACCCATAATAACAAGATTTAACAATTCTATATTTGTTTAAGTGTAGGATATTTAGAGTTGGAACCACAACCCTAACTTTAATCTATAACTGTGCATCCCCATGCTTTAATCTGTACCCATGCCTGTTTGGTTTATACAGATTTATATTAGTTTGATTTACGAGCACCCACATAGTATTTTGTGCTTCCTAACATGACCTGTGCACTTCCTATTGGTTACGACATGGTACCGTACACTCTTGACATGACATGACATCTAAATACACTACTTGTCTTGACCTGATGTACCATAGTTTGACCTGTTACCTGATCTTGTGTCTAATGCCAACAGACCTGACATGTAGTCCTCACGGACCGTTCCTGTCGTTTATCTAGACAAACCTGCTCCTACCTGATCCTGAGTTGGCATTAGTTCTTGATTACTGAATACCTGACTTGACATACATAACTTGGGGGTATGGGGAAATCAATGATGAAATCTTGACTTGTAACTCGACAGTTGCTTGCTTTTACTGATCAATTTTAGAAGCTAGGCCTGCCTCGTGACGATGCTGCTGATATCGTTGGTCTGTACCCTTTTCCTGTTAGTGCCTAGCGGCACGTCTCGGTTTCAGCCCGAGAGTCTTAGACCGTGTTCCCGGGTATGTACGGGATACTATTGAGTTACATCGATGATTCATCAAATTGATTTCAAAGACTTTAGAGTAGATAACCCAATAGACCAGTTTAGTTTACTCACTGCACACTACCCTTCACTGCACTAATGTATATTACCGTTATACATGCTTTATCACTCATGATTATATTTGCATTGCTTGTTACCCTGTTTACACTTTATTACTTGATGACATGACGCGCTGACGTCTGGGTTTTGCATGGCCCAGATTCTGTACCTTTGCTGCAGTCCGAGCGGGAGTACTTCAGCCAGCAGGCTGAGCAGTGAGGTTTCAATAATAGTTAGTCCTTTTATTTTCTGCATATTATTCCTGATGTGAGCCCGCATTATGAGACATACATTTCAGTTATTTTGTCTTGGATCTTTTGTAAGTCCACGTTGCTCACCCCGGTTCTTACGGGGAGGCGGAAACGGCGAAAAACAATAATTTGGCACAAGGCAACATGGACTCAAAAGCAAGGATCTTGGCTAAACTAGAAACTAGCAAACAAGTAGAGGCTTTAACTACTATGCTGTAGAAAATATACCTCATGGAACCGGTCCTTCGGGTCTTCTCTCCGCTGTCCGGCTCGTCCATCCATGCTCCGAGGGTCGATCCGGATCTTGGTCACCTCCGCGGCCTTCTTGAGTCGAAGACGATCCACCCGAGAGTTGTACACTAAGCTCCATCTCAAGCCGAGGCAACTAGGGCAACGAGATCGCTAATTTAGATGCTCTAGGTTGTGTAGAAGAGAAAGATGGAAGTGTTTGTCTATGTGGATTCTTTTTCTCTCAACACATGAGATCAAAAGAATTATCAAGAGGAGGAAGATGAATGAGAAAGTTTAGCAACCATGGAGCTTTTCTTTTCTTCTCACTTCAAGAGAGAGAATGAGAAGAGAATAATGAAAAGATTTACTAAGGAAAATGAACCATGGTTGCAATAATACACCCAAAACCATCATTACTAAGCCTATCATGATAAAGTTGATGGCACAAATGACTTGACCATTTTCATAACTCAAGAATTAAAAAGAAAATCAAAAAAGAGTGTAGACCTCTCTTGAAGGTCAATAGTCAACACGGTCAATGGGTCAACAAAGTCAAGAGAGGTCTAAGTGGTCAAATGGTCAATGCAATTAGCCATCACAAATCTATCACTAAAAGGATTAGTAAACAATGTCTCCGGCTCATAATGGTTTTGACCAAACGAATTGTCAAAACCCTAATGAGCCTGCCACATTACGGTTTTGGCCGAACCAACTGCCAAAACCCTAATGGGTCACCTCCTCCTTCATCACTCCTCAAAACTGTGCATACACACCCGCATCCGCATTCCGTAGAATGCGAATGCACAGAAGACAAAACAAATCCATCTGTGCAATACTAGGATCCGGCTTATACCAAAGCCCACTAGTATTGCCTGCCCGAACAGCATACGCACACAAGTGCACATAAGTGATCGCAGCCCTGCCGTAAAACCATACAGCCTCTACACGTTTCGCTCGGTGTAGGGAAACTCTCTGTGTGGGACTCTAAAGACTCGACAATACGCTGGCAGTGGGTTTAACCACAGACCGTAAGCGGCACTAGCTGTACGTAACGGTCCCCAGGTAGATGTCGATAAGAAGGCCGATGAGGTAAACCCATCCGAACTCCTACTGAGCCTGCATGTGACAATCTCCGTACAGTCCGGTCTGTTCGTCCGATACATCGCATGGCGGGCCTAGGGGGGCGGTGAACGTCAGTCCTCTAATAGCGGTACAAGTCTTGTCGAAGTGTAGCCTAGAACACCCTGAGATAACACTGGAAACCTACCAGTATATCTCGCTTGCCCTGGCTAGGGACTACTCATGTAATGGCTCTCCTAGACACAGCGCGATGTCAACCCCCAATACTGGGAGAGACGAATCCTGTCTAACCGTCACTGCCTCCAAGTGCTTCGGGACTACACCCAACTACTACCTATTTGCACGACTCCTTTGAGCCGTGGTAGGGTAGTAATCTAAGTACAGTGGGAACACACTCGAGGCGAAGTGACAGTGTCAAGTCAGCGGACTAAGCTGTACTCATGTCACCTGGGAACTGATAACTGACGATAGGTATAATACCAACCAACAGTCCCCGACGAGTCCTGTCCAGTGTACTCGTAACCTAACGAGCACCCGCATACTATCTCCAGTACGACGTTCTGATGGCTGTGGGACAGACCATCTCCCCTGCTGGGATGAGAAGCGCATACGCTAGTCTACTCCGGAGTATCGATGCCCTGTCTCGATAGTCCAACGACTAGGGACCTGTATAAGGATGTGCTTATAGATTACCCAGCCCCCACAAGTGTGACTGCCATCACAATGCTGGTAATCAAGCAAAGATCCTAAGGGCTCCACTAATATGTATATAAGCGATATGCTAAAAGAAACACATGCACATATTGAAGTAGAGACAAACCAAGTAGCATACTACCATTTTGAGCAAGACTGTCAATACAACTGTGAATATCCCCAGCTTCCATTAAGTAATATACAAGCTAGTATGATACAGTAATGGTCTCTAGGGCATATACACTAACAATCTCCCACTTGCACTAAGGCCATGTACTGGCGTATCGAAGACCTATCATCTCGATCAGCCACTCGAACTGAGTCTGGGGTAGGGCCTTCGTGAGTGGATCTGCAGTGTTATTCTCCGAATTTACTCTCTTCACCTCGATCTCCCGGCGATCTACGATCTCCCTGATCAGGTGGTACCGCCTCAAAATGTGCCTGGACTTCTGATGGGACCTGGGTTCCTTCGCTAAAGCTATAGCTCCGTTGTTGTCGCAATACAGCGGTATTGGATCAATAATGGTAGGAACCACCTGAAGCTCCGTGAGGAACTTCTTCATCCAGACAGCTTCCTTTGCGGCATCGCAAGCAGCTATGTACTCCGCTTCCATAGTTGAGTCAGCAACGGTCTCCTGCTTGGAACTCTTTCAGCAAACCGCCCCTCCATTGAGGGTAAAGACATAACCCGACATGGACTTGGAGTCATCCTTGTCACTCTGGAAGCTGGAGTCAGCAAAGGCCTCGATCTGGAGGTCTTTTCTGCCATACACCAAGAACATCTCCTTAGTCCTTCTCAGGTACTTGAGAATGTTCTTTACCGCTATCCAGTGTTTCTCCCCTGGGTTCGACTGATACCGGCTTACAACGCTCAATGCGTATGCTACATCTGGTCTGGTACATAACATCGCATACATTATAGAGCCTACCGCAGAAGCGTAGGGTATAATAGACATGCGATCCCTTTCCAAATCAGTCTTGGGAGACATCTCTTTGGAGAGGGTGATTCCGTGACAAGCCGGTAGATTACCACGCTTTGAATCTTCCATACTGAATCTTTTCAGTATGGTGTCAATGTACCTGGACTGTGAAAGTCCCAACATCCTCTTAGATCTATCACGATAGATCTGGATCCCCAGAATGTAGTTGGCATCGCCCAGGTCCTTCATGGAGAACCTCTGCGACAAGAATCCTTTGACTGACTGTAACATAGGAATATCATTTCCTATTAGGAGAATGTCATCCACGTACAAGACGATGAATACCACAGTTCTCCCTACAATCTTACTGTAAATGCATGGTTCATCTGGGTTTTTGATAAAGTCGAATTCTTTGACAGTATCATCGAAGCAGATGTTCCAACTCCGCGATGCCTGCTTCAGTCCATAGATGGACTTTAGCAACTTGCACACTCTACCGCTGCTCCCACTCTGAATGAATCCCTTTGGCTGATCCATATAGACGCACTCTTCTAAATTTCCATCTAGGAAAGCCGTCTTTACGTCCATCTGCCAGATTTCATAATCGTGGAAAGCAGCAATCGCAAGAAGGATCCGAATGGATTTCAGCATAGCCACTAGAGAAAAAGTCTCGTCATAGTCCAAACCAGGTCTTTGACGAAAACCCTTTGCAACAAGTCTAGATTTATAGGTTTTAACCTGCCCATCTACACCAATCTTCTTTCTGAAGATCCATTTGCATCCTACGGGTTTTACCCCATCTGGAGCAAAGTCCAAAGTCCAAACTTTGTTGGTGTACATGGACTCCATCTCGGTCCGCATTGCATCCAGCCATTTTACCGAGTCACCGCTCTGAATGGCTTGCTGGAAGCTAGTCGGCTCACCATAATCCAATCCTCTCTATCCCCGTCTATGAGAAAACCGTAGTATCTCTCGGGCGGATGAGACTGCCTACTACTCTTGCGGAGTGGCGTAGGAATGTCCTATTCTTTCAAACCTTCTGGTTCTACTAAGCTTTCAGTAATAGCTCGTGGTTCTGGAATTTCTTCCAGTTCTATTGCGCTCCCACTTATCTGATTTTCCAAAAACTCAGTTTCCAAGAAGCGGGCATGACGAGAAACAAAAACCTTTTGTTCCTCTGCGTAATAGAAAAGATACCCCTTGGAGTTCTTTGGGTATCCTACAAACTTACACTGTACTGAACGTGCTTCGAGCTTGTCCGCATGCTGCTTTTTTACAAAAGCTGGACATCCCCATGTCTTAAAGTGTTTAAGACTGGGTTTCTTCCCACTCCACATCTGATATGGTGTGGTAGGCACTGACTTAGTAGGAACTTGGTTCAAAAGATATGCAGCTGTTTCTAGTGCATAACTCCAGAAGGATCGCGGTAACTCAGCCTTACTCATCATGGATCGAACCATATCCAATAGGGTTCGATTCCGCCTTTCCGATACACCGTTGTGTTATGGTGTGTGTGAAGGAGTAAGCTGAGAGAGAATTCCATTCTCTTATAAGAAGCCCAGAAACTCGGCACTCAAGTATTCACCACCTCGATCAGATCTCAGTGTCTTGATACTTTTGCCTGTTTGTTTTTCAACTTCATTCTTGTATTCCTGAAATTTCTCAAAGGCCTCGGATTTGTGCTTCATCAAGAAGACATGCCCATACCTAGAGAAATCATCTGTGAAAGTAATGAAGTATGAATAACCACTTCGCGCATGTGTAGACAATGGACCACACACATCACTGTGTATGAGTCCCAAGAGCGAGCTCGCTCTTTCTCCGTGTCCAGTGAACGGAGTCTTTGTCATCTTTCCCATGAGACAAGATTCACAAGTGGCATAAGACTGGTACTCGAACGGATCCAAGTATCCTTCTTTATGTAACTTAGTCAACCGTGTCTCATTAATGTAACCCAGTCTACAATACCATAAGAAAGCCTGATTTAATTCCGGAGACTTTCTTTTAGGTGTGTTCTGGACACTGAAGACCTGAGCTTGATTCAAAACGTATATACCGTTTTTCAATGTACCTGACCCAATCAGAACTTGATTTAGGTGGATGTTTACTACATCGCTTACAAAAGTAAAATCATATCCTTCCTTAGAAAGTAAGGATACAGATATGATATTACAAGTCGCACCAGGTACATAAAAACAGTCACGCAGAATCAATATCTGCCCAGTTGTTAGTCCTAGATGATACTCCCCTACGGATTCAGCATACATGCTCATTCCGTTAGCAACCCTGAGAGTCACATCACCTTTCTTGATAACCCTACGGTTTCCCAGAGCCTGTAACGAATTACAGATGTGAGATCCTGATCCGGTATCCAATACCCAGGAAGTAGGGTTAACTGACATACAGTTCTCTATTACAAACATATCCGAAGCCGAAACCACAACATGCTTCGAATTCTGGCTACTGGCTATACTAGCCCTGCAATCCTTCTGCCCATGTTCATTCCCGTAACAATAGGGACATTCCTCTTTTACTACATCCATTCCCGAAACTTCTGCCCTTCCCTTTCTTTCTACTTCCCTGGTTTCCTTCAGGGTAGTAGGTAGAGACTGTTGAACTAAGTCAGCATCTGACCCGTTCTTCAACGTGGTCTTCAGGTCCGAGAGCTCAAAAGAGCTGGTCACTGTAAGGATGTTGCCCCTACAGATGACCCGATAGCCAACCTCGCTGGAAGCAATTCATTCGAGGCCTCATATCTTGCGATACGAGATTGCTCTCCATATAAATCTTTGTTATGGAGGAAGATAGAAACTAAGTCCATCTTCTCGTGCTGCCCCTGGTATGCACCATCAACTGAGGCTAACACGAGGCACTTGGCTTTCACACATTCCTTTTCCGATGTCCTACGGATATGAATATCCGTGACAGGGGAAGCTGGACCTGAGACGGCAGGGTGGGATTAGTTAAGAGGTGTCCCGGCTTGTCATGGGCAATGGACATCTGGACAGACCTTTGCCAGTCATAACAGTCAGATTCAGTCATTTTATTATCTAGATGTAACCTAGGTGCGGTCACTGGGTCGCTGCAATTAAGAGAGAGAGAAGAAAACACTTAGCATGATGCTCTTGCAAGTTTAGATTGGTTTTTAATTTATCTAAACAGGATGGCTCCCACTGTCTCTCGAATCCCTCCTCAAACCATAAAGGAAGAATTAGCCGGGATCAATCTTACCGTACAATACTTGCTTAACCGTTCAGCCAGGCCAGTGTCGGTACTTCGAGGGAGGTTTTCCAACGCTTTCGCGAAGTTCCTTAATTAAGTAACATCTTTTCCCTGTGGGCGTAGCCCCGCTAACACCTTTCTAGACACCTACTTGGTTTATAGCATTGATCGTTAAGTGAGAAAGTTCCCGAGGAGTAGCATATACTCACGGTAGGATCGGGATCCAAATATCATCGCGTGACAAAACTGAAGGAATCCTACCAGAATCATCACACTCCAAATGGTATGCAGCGCTAGTAAGTTTCAGTACTTTTGAAACTCCCGATGTGGATTTTTGCCCCATGCTCTTATGACCTTGACTAAGGCCAACAAATCATAAGTCACATGTCAAGTTCTACCCGTCATTGTCCAGGTTGATTTGAACCCACCCGTATATACCCTTGACTATGGCCAACAAAGCAATACGACTGTCCCAAACCAACGCATTCTATCTATGCATCATATGAATACCCACCAGCTACCAAACACTATGCCTTGACTAAGGCCAACAAACACAGCTTGAATACTGTTGAATATTCATATGAAATGACGGAGGGCTACGGATGGTTTTGGCAAAACCGTGAACGTAGTGAACTTGATATAATCGATGGAACGAGATAGCTTTTAAAAGGAGTGGTTCAAGCTCCGCGTTTAAAAAGCTGGTTTTTGAAAAGAACCGAGTGGTTTTGAAAGTGTTCCAACGAATTTTACTTGGTTTATTTTCTTGCATTAATTCTTTTAATGCGTCCCATCATTTAAATCCGACCATTGCAGAAAACAACCAAAATATGACGTATGCTTATGCCATTCGCATTCGCCACGGGGCCCCGTCATCACCCGTTAGGTTACTTAACTAACGACAGAGCGGGGGCTGGGCTAGCGCGGCTGAAAAACATAAGCAACGCCTAAATAGTTATTATATATAGATATATAGCAATGATAGCCAATCCAGATCACAGATGAACACTTTGGATATACTAGGAACCCGCGATTCGTTCGAGCATGCAACGAAAAGCGGATTACACGGTCGCGATGAATAGCCAATACCCCACCCTAGACCCCTACGGGTGTGGCAAACTACCCACCAAGTAGCCGAAGCGAAGTAACCTCCCTCAACCCGTGAGTAGGCCACTCGGCACTTCGAGATACCCGGTAGTTTGTGCACCCCACCTTGGGTCTATCCTAGGAGCAAAAACAGTAAAAAGAATTATACAATGACGGCTATAACCCCGACCCGGTTGTGCGGCCATACAAATAATATTACATCAATTTACAAATTTTTTAAATGAATGAAAGAAAAAGAAACTCTCATCTCACATCTACCCCGGCTATTCATCCGCGACAATCCACCGAGTTCATATCCACAAACCATCAACATTACAGATCACAGATATGTATAACCCCTACTAATCGACGTATAGCGATTAGCGGACGTTCAATACATATATCACATCACAGATAATATCCATTAGCCAAAGTCTACAGAATATCGATCAAAATACGGATTTTTAACCACCCCAAAAGTCAATTTGCTCTCTGGAAAATCTGGGTAGAAAAAACATGTCTTAAAAATCCCAAAACAGCCAAACTAAAACACTGCACGAAACCCGATCCACTGCCGAGTTAAATCGGCCGCGGAACCGCGGCAATAAGCATGTCATTGCCGTGGAACCGCGACGGTTTAATCGAATCACTGGATCGTTTTTCTGCAGTGTTTTTACAAAACCCTGAGACGGTTTTTCATATATTTTAAATCACTTTTTGAGCAGTATAAAAATCGACAGAAACTTGAGGTTTTGCGGACGTGTTTTGCGACTTTTTTCCGATCGATATTCTAAAAACTTTGCTAACTTACTAGTTTATGTTTAGCTAGGCTCTGATACCGCTGTAAGTCCACGTTGCTCACCCCGGTTCTTACGGGGAGGCGGAAACGGCGAAAAACAATAATTTGGCACAAGGCAACATGGACTCAAAAGCAAGGATCTTGGCTAAACTAAAAACTAGCAAACAAGTAGAGGCTTTAACTACTATGCTGTAGAAAATATACCTCACGGAACCGGTCCTTCGGGTCTTCTCTCCGCTGTCCGGCTCGTCCATCCACGCTCCGAGGGTCGATCCGGATCTTGATCACCTCCGCGGCCTTCTTGAGTCGAAGACGATCCACCCGAGAGTTGTACACTAAGCTACATCTCAAGCCGAGGCAACTAGGGCAACGAGATCGCTAATCTAGATGCTCTAGGTTGTGTAGAAGAGAAAGATGGAAGTGTTTGTCTATGTGGATTCTTTTTATCTCAACACATGAGATCAAAAGAATTATCAAGAGGAGGAAGATGAAGGAGAAAGTTTAGCAACCATGGAGCTTTTCTTTTCTTCTCACTTCAAGAGAGAGAATGAGAAGAGAATAATGAAAAGATTTACTAAGGAAAATGAACCATGGTTGCAATAATACACCCAAAACCATCAATACTAATCCTATCATGATAAAGTTGATGGCACAAATGACTTGACCATTTTCATAACTCAAGAATTGAAAAGAAAATCAAAGAAGAGTGTAGACCTCTCTTGAAGGTCAATGGTCAACACGGTCAACGGGTCAACAAAGTCAAGAGAGGTCTAAGTGGTCAAATGGTCAATGCAATTAGCCATCACAAATCTATCACTAAAAGGATTAGTAAACAATGTCTCCGGCTCATAATGGTTTTGACCAAACGAATTGTCAAAACCCTAATGAGCCTGCCACATTACGGTTTTGGCCGAACCAACTGCCAAAACCCTAATGGGGCACCTCCTCCTTCATCACTCCTCAAAACTGTGCATACACACCCGCATCCGCATTCCGTAGAATACAAATGCACAGAAGACAAAACAAATCCATCTGTGCAATACTAGGATCCGGCTTAAACCAAAGCCCACTAGTATTGCCTGTCCGAACAGCATACGCACACAAGTGCACGTAAGTGATCGCAGCCCTGCCGTAAAACCATACGGCCTCTACACGTTTCGCTCAGTGTAGGGAAACTCTCTGTGTGGGACTCTAAAAACTCGACACTACGCTGGCAGTGGGTTTAACCACAGACCGCAAGCGGCACTAGCTATACGTAACGGTCCCCAGGTAAATGTCGATAAGAAGGCCGATGAGGTAAACCCATCCGAACTCCTACTGAGCATGTATGTGACAATCTCCGTACAGTCTGGTCTGTTCGTCTGATACATCGCATGGTGGGCCTAGGAGGGCGGTGAACGTTAGTCCCCTAATAGCGGTACAAGTCGTGTCGGAGTGTAGCCCAGAACACCCTGAGATAACACTGGAAACCTACCAGTATATCTCGCTTTCCCTAGCCAGGGACTACTCGTGTAATGGCTCTCCTAGACACAGCGCGATGTCAACCCCCAATACCGGGAGAGACGAATCCTGTCTAACCGTCACTACCTCCAAATGCTTCGGGACTGCACCCAACTACTACCTGTTTGCATGACTCCTTTGAGCCGTGGTAGGGTAGTAATCTAAGTACAGTGGGAACACACTCGAGGCGAAGTGACAGTGTCAAGTCAGCGGACTAAGCTGTACTCATGTCACCTGGGAACTGATAACTGACGATAGGTATAATACCAACCAACAGTCCCCGACGAGTCCTGTCCAGTGTACTCGTAACCTAACGAGCACCCGCATACTATCTCCAGTACAACGTACTGATGGCTGTGGGACAGACCATCTCCTTTGCTGGGATGAGAAGCGCATACGCTAGTCTACTCCGGAGTATCGATGCCCTGTTTCGATAGTCCAACGACTAGGGACCTGTATAAGGATGTGCTTATAGATTACCCAGCCCCCACAAGTGTGACTGCCATCACAACGCTGGTAATCAAGCAAAGATCCTAAGGGCTCCACTAATATGTATATAAGCGATATGCTAAAAGAAACACATGCACATATTGAAGTAGAGACAAACCAAGTAGCATACTACCATTTTGAGCAAGACTGTCAATACAACTGTGAATATCCCAAGCTTCCATTAAGTAATATACAAGCTAGTATGATACAGTAATGGCCTCTAGGGCATATACACTAACATCTTTTGCTTCCGCACGTTTATTATTCTTGACTCATGTTATCTTGGCTTATGGACATGTATTAGATAGTTATATTTTGATTCTTGATATCTCTACAGCCGTAATGTGACTGTGGATGGATACTTCCTACCCACAGGTAGCATGGTTGGCTATCTCACGTGCCCATCTTAGCGTACTCTGGGAAGCGGGGCGTGACATTTCCTTTTACCTTCTCTCAGGTTGTGAGTGCTCCTTGGATTAGGACGGTACACCTATTACGCTAATTGGATAGTCTTCTTCCAAACCATAGGCAGGTGCCGAACAGTCGACAATGAAGAAAACCAATTAGCCTAATGATGGTGTACATAAGGTAATAAGTTAAGACAAATAAAGGGATTAGAAAGAGAGCAAAGTAAATTGCGACTGCTATTTACGACCAAACCAAGTATTTCATCGCCACTCCTACTTCACCTTTGTATTTCTCCAGAACACTCCGTATCACTACGAAGATCTACAGTTATTTGGATACTCCATCGTATGGTTATATACGAACTCGAAAGGAACTTGTTCCAGTTCGGGAATGGATTCTGGTTCAGGAGAAATAGGAATAAAGTTTTATTCAGGTGTCTTTTATCTTTACCTTCTCTCGGGTTAAGAGTGCTCCTAGGATTAGGACAGTACACCCATTATACTTATTTGATAGTCTTCTTCCAAACCATAGGCTGGTGTCGAAAGGTAGGGAAGGAAGAAAACCATTTAGCTTAAGAGGGTGTACAGAAGGTAATGACTAAAGACATATGAAGGGATTTGGAGAGATGGCAAAGAAATATACGGTTAAAGTCGTGAATCTAGATAATGGAAGAGGCATTACTAGGAATACCCGGATACCCCTTCGATACATTTACATGTTTCAGTTTCACTGTGTACTGTTAAAAGAAAACTGATTTCCCAATTAGACACTTGCTCCAGGGTATGTATTTACCAGGTTTGATTCTCACATCTGTATGGTTTTACAGATGATGAGTGGGAGTAAGTTATTGGGAATTGGGCGATCATCCTCATTATATTGGGATTCGTTGTAATTGGTGATATTTGAGGAAATCGCCTAGGTTGTTTGCCGGACGGTAAATATTTGGTTTTGAATATCCGTTGTTATGCACCAATTTCAAATTAATATATCTGTACATTTATTTTTATAAAGTGAGATATAACTTTTTGAAATTATGTCCATGACATTTACCTATATCAGTTGATGGTTAGGTAAGGAGCATTAAACAATGGTGTAATTCTTCTTAACCATAGTACAGTTTTCAATCTACGACGCACAGGATTTGAGTTATTCGACTCAGGGGACTTATACAGTGTATTGTCTAGTGTCCATTAGAACAGAGGGGTTGGTCATCGTACTATACTCTGTTTACTTTTGACTTCTCTAGTTTTAGACAGGTGTTTCGTAGAAACACAAGGTCATAGTTTTGAGAAGTTTTAGGTATAAGAGTAAAGTAGAGAACCAGGTGTTGCAAGTATCGGGATTCTTCAAGGTGATCGAAGATGTAGATACTTGTGTATGGTATTCAGTTGATAGTAATGGTTTTTGAGAAACTTGTTTCTCTTTCAGGTTACTCATATTTGGATACAGTCCTAAGTTGAGTAATGCTGATCGACCTCTCTCCATTTAGTTGACATACACTAGAGACAACTGCATGATTTGAATCTGGTTCCAATTAAATCAGTGCCTCTATTTCTATATTGTATATAGAATAGTTCATATCTTAACATTGTTAAGGTACGGGGAGTTTTCCGGCTTATGCTTAAAACCAGACTCTGGATAACTCAAGTCACGTTTCTGTAATGGCTGTTTGTGGGTTGACCCGGGCTATGACGAGGGTTAACTTTCTACCATCTGGAAGATCAATGGTGATACTGTTCTTGGCTCGCCACAGTTTTAGTAAAATGGACTTTTTTAGAAAATAGTAGTGGGAGTATGGTAGAACTGAAAGTGATTCCAGAACCACAAACGATTACTGAAAATTTTATAGGACGTAAAGATTCAATCTGATTTGACATTCCATTGGCCACTCCGCAGATAAGGTGGGTAACCTCAGGCACTCGAGAGGTACTTCGGTATGCTCAAAGACGGTGACAAGGAGGTTCTTGTTTACCCAAACTTGCCATTGCTGTTGTTCCAGACTATGAGACCCGGCAGGAGAATGAGTATAGCGTCGTTCTGAACTGGCTTTAGAAGCGTACGTGTATATGACTCTGCCAGAGGGTTGTCGTAGTCAGTGGGAGCAGCGGAAGCATAGTGGACAAGTGGCTTATGTCTATTTATAGACTAAAGCAGATATAACGGAGATAGATCATCTATTTCTGATGTGACAGTCATAGGTTTGACTTCATCAGAATAAGGGATGGATCTGTTAAGAAGGTAGTGGGATGTGATGTCCTGGTATTTAGATGGCATACACAGAGTAGGAAGTGAAATTCCTATACTACGGTCGGTTATACTTTGGTTGTCACACAGTGGTTTCTCCACAAAGGAATTGGATATTATATCAGACATTCTGGTTACTAGATCTATGGTTTTAGATCTAGATTTGGGAAGTGTCCCAATCAGGGTACTTAGACAGCATTCTAAAGGTATTTAGAATGGACGACTCCTGGCACGGTAGTATACCTGCAGGTGATGGAGTCACCCTCTCTAAAGGTGTCTTACAGACTAAAGGGGAGAGGGATGTGCATGATTGGCAGATCACTTGCTTAGGCAATTGAGTCAATCATGAGATGTCAAGTACCACACCAGATATTGTTTTTGCACGAGATGCAGTAAGTTGATATTAATCCAATCCTGGAGAAACATTCGGAAGCAGTTTTAGAACATAAGTGGATGTTCTAGGGAAATGATAACGACAGCCTCTTTCGGGAGACGGTTATCATTCCAGGCTTCCAAGGTGACCTGAATGACAGAGTGACTGTCAGAGTTATAGTTTTTCCCTCTGACGAGGGGCAGTATTTTGGACAGGTGGTCCAAGCGGATACTGAGGGAGGCATGGCGCAGCATACTGATTAAGTTCAGTTGACGATACAGTCTAAGAAGTTTGGATTTAGAGTTCATTTATGAGCTAGGTCCCATCAGATATCCAGACATATTCTAAGACAGGTATTGCTCATTTCGGGAGATGCCTTTCTCTGCGAACTTGAGATAAAGAGAGACATAGAAAGAAACATCAGAGTGGATCCACTCACTGAGGCTATTCCTCGAACGCAATAGTTTCGCAAACGGGTTTTGTGAGACTGATTAGTAGAGGAGTTGGGTGTTCGGTATCACACGGGCTGTGAGTATGCGACATCGCAATAATTAGCCTTGAGTGCAAGTAGGAGATTGTTGGATATAGTGCCCTCAGAGTCAATTATTGGATCACAGGCACATGATTGCAATGATTGAGGGAGGACCCATACCGGTAGACAGTCTTACTCAAGATGATAGTATACTATCTGGTTTATCTTTATCATCGTGTACTGCTTTAGGTGGCCTTACAGGTCACTATTACACATTGATAGAGCCCTTAGGATTCTTTCTTGACTGCCAGCAGTATGATGGCGATCATATACGTGGGAGCTGGGGTCTATAAGAACATCCTTAAAGTGGTCCCTAGTCGTGGGAGTTTTCGAGACAGGGCATCGATACTCCGGAGTAGACTAGTGTATACAGTCGAGACCCCAACAAGGGGCGGTGGCCGGTCTCACAAGCCACTGGTGTCAGTTGGTTCACCTAAGATGTATACAGGTGCTCATTGGGTTATGAGTACACTAGACAGGACTTGCCGGGAACATACTAGTTGGTATTATACCTGACGTCAGATAACAGTTCCCTGGTGACATGTGTACGTGTTAGTTCATCGACCTGAGATCGTCATTTGTCTCGTGTGAGTTCCCACTATACTTTGATTACTACCCTACCACGGCTCAAAGGAGTCGTGCAAACAGGTTTTAGTTGGGTACAGTCCCGAGCCACATGGAGGCAGTGAGCGGATCGGCAGGGGTTTCGTCTCTCCCGGTATTGGGGGTGAGATAGCACTGTGTCTAGGAGAGCCATTCCACGAAGTCCTTGGCCAAGGCAGGAGATTTACTGGTAGGTATTCCAGTAGTATCTCAGGGTATTCTGGGCTACACTCCGACACGACTTGTATCGCTTTTGGAGGTCTGACTTTTACCAACCCTCTAGGCCCGCCATGCGATGCTCATAGACGAACGGACCGGACTGTACGGATATTGTCACTGACAGGCTCAGTAGGGTGTCAGGATGAGTTCGCTCATCGACCTCCCTTTTGGTCAATACCTGGTAGCCTGTTACGTACGGCTAATACCTCTGACGTGCTAGTGGTTAAATCCACAGCCAAAGTATTGACGAGTCTTTAGAGTCCTCCACAGACAGTTTCTCAAGTTTCGGGCAAAACGTTGTAGAGGACATATGGTTTTATGGCAGGGTTCGAACGTACGCGTGCACTTGTGCACGTGTCATGGTTCGGACGGATAATACTAGCGGGCTTTGGTATAAGCCAGATCCTAGTATTATACAGTGTAGATTTTGTCTCATTGCATTTGTATTCGGTCGGAATACAAATGCGGGTATGTATATACAGTCGCGGGGTTATCCTGTAATTTATTACGGGATCGCTTTTTGAAGTTGCCAGTTTGCATTCCGTTTCGGCCATTTTTCTTTATTCCTTCTTGGCTGAAATTCCTTTGATGGAAGGGGGCTTATTTACAAATGTGAAATTAGTGGAGGGAGGGTTTTTTTTGTGATGGAGGTTTCTTGAGTTATCTAGATTGAGGTTGACACCATTATGCATCATTACTTGCTTTATGGAGATGGGATTGTGATGGATATGGGTGTGACCATTTTTCCTTGTTATCACACATTTTTTCCCCTCTTGCTTTATTCCATCACCTCCCTTCTCTCAAAAAGGGCCGGCCACTATTTTGGGAAGCAACATTTTATTTTTGGTGTGAGGAATTTTTTGTTCATTCTCATTGCAAAGAAAAATTCCTCAAGCTCATTCCTCTTTGCTCATTTTCTTCTCCACTCCAAAAATGGCAACATCATTAACCCTTGAGACAAAGTGACCTACATATATTCTACAGCAATCTTGGACACGTCGGCTAGCAAACTTCGTGTTCGAATTGCCTCGGTTCAGAGGGGGAAGCCTGTAAAAAGACTCGGTGATGTGGTGCCCTTTCCGACGAGGAGATCGAGACCAGAGATGCCGTGAGGAGTTTGGGATGGTGGCCAAAGACCGAAGGACACGGATTGATCGGTATAGCCTCTCTTCCCTTCTCTAGATAGCTAGTTTATAGGTTAATGGTTCGATCCGAGGAAAAAAGTATACGATAGCGCCAGTTTCTAGTTAAAGAAAAGTTTTTGTTTCCGCATTTTGGCCTCGGACAGACAGCCGGGGCGCTACCGTAGACTTACAACGAGCTAAAAGTACTTGAAAAATGAAAAGACCTACGAGCTAAAAATACTTGCAGAATGAAGATTCGAACACTGAAAAGTATACGAGTTAAAGTACTTGCGTAGTGAGCAGACATTTGGGCAAAGGAAAAAGGGGTACTTTATTTATAATCAAAAATAAATATAAAGTATTCTGGGCTCCTCAGCCTTACAAAAATACCCGGAGGCTTACAAAAATCCTAAAAAGAAAAATCTTCAAAGGAGGATAGCTCAGGCTGCCTGCTCGGCCGGGATCTCTCCCTGCTCAGTGCCCTCGCCGGGGACCAGAATGGTAACCTCGGGGTCGGCGCTCCCGCCGACGACCTCGCCTCCTACGGCCTGCTCGGTGACTCCCCTTTGCGGCGCCTCCTCGGCGAGGGGCTACTTGGTGCGGAGCTCGCGGTCGACGAATTCCGGCATGGACTCCTTGACGGCGTCGAGGTCGCTGTGCCACACGACGGCCGCGGTGAGATCAAGGTAGAATTGATCGGACGCCTTGTATTTCTCTACGACCTTCTCCACCCGACCCTCTGCAAGCTTCGCCGCATCTAAGGCCGCCCGAGCATCCTTCTTGGCGGCGTCCTTCGACCTCTTCATCGCATTGTAGAGGCTGTTCGTCTCCTCCAACTTGGCTTGGATAGCCCGGTTAGACTCGTCCAGGAGCCGATGTGACTCCTTCAGCCTGGAGGTCGTCAGCCCCTCTGCGACCAATCTCGAGTCAAGACTGGCCGCTGATTAGTCCAAAAATACTTGTTATGTTAACCGTAATCAGAAACGGCGTCGTTTTGCAGCTAGCCGATGAATATGGGTCGATCCACAGAGATGTGTAATTTTCTTAATGTGTTTTTACGAGTTGATTCCAAATGTTGTTTGGATTGATTAAATCTAAAACCTAGATCTATCAATAAACTAAATTAATCTAAATTAAAGTCTTGCTAGGGTTAGGCTTAGGGGAAGTTTGGAGATTAAAGGTTTCCTCACCGCTTTCAATGCCTTATTTTTGATCTATTAGATGTTACGGTAATTATCAATAAAGTGGATTAGAGTCTTTTGGGAAGATGTTTCTTCCTCTAGATTGTTATCCTTCCTTTATCGATAATTACCCTAACCTTCATGGAAAACGCGCGCAACCGGGCCTTTATACTACGGTGTCATCGTTACCTCGAGGGGTAGGATGCTGTAGGGCGCGGTGTGCGCGCGTATGCATGGAGTTCTAATTCTTAGTTGTGAAAGGGCATGAAAGGGGTGAGAGATCTCATCTCTCAAACCTTTCCCTAAGGTTAACCCTAACAAGCGAGGAGATTACTCGCTCATTAGGGGATTAAAAGACATTCTAAATTAAAAGAGAATTAAAACAAAGAATTAAAAATAACTTACTAATTTTATTGATGGCTCCCTCCAAGCAATAATAAAGAACAGATCTGAATTTGTTTATTGAAAAGAAGCATGGGTTTTACAGATCTGTGATTACAATTTATAGGTAAACAGGGAAACTAGGGTTACAGATTCTCGCACACGTTATTTTACAGATATGCCCATAGAAAATCTAAACCCCCGCACCAACGCACCGACTCACGAAATTTGCACCGACACGGGCTCTGAATGGCCGCGGAACCGCGGCGCCAGCCTAGGTTTGGCCGCGGTTCCGCGGCCAAAGAAGGGAATTGGGTCTCCAAATTTCTGGGCTTTCTTTACTGCTTCTTGGGCTTTCTATTTTTATACTTCTTTTCTCCATTTGACATCTGGGTCTTCTCCAGATCTTCAGTGAAACTTGTAAGGATCTTTTGACCGTTCACTTTGACATTTCGGACTGCATTGCCTTATACACTTGTGAATTGTTCTTCGTCTAGGCTTGACTAGGATCCGTCTACTTGTTGGTCAAAAGTCCCTTTTCTGTATCAACTTTCGTCTTTTTCACTGTATTCGCTCCAAGAGCCTGTATCCTGTAACATGTAACAAACGTGCGTCAAGAGTACCTGTTTATTTATAAAACGAATAAAAATAGGGAGTACAATAATGCAATATTATAGTATGAACAAATACCCCCAAACTTATCTTTTGCTCGTCCTCGAGCAAACTTATTTTTTTATTCACTAAAATCCTAACCACACTTTCGCAGGGAAATGCGATTGCACTGAGCATGTGCAACAAGCCGTTAAACCTCTAGGTGTCCCTAGTAGGAGGAGTGTTGTCTCCTGAGGGTTTTCAGCGGATTACACCCACAAAATCCTATCAATTCGGCTTTTCGACTTTTGTTCTCCAATTAGGTTTTCTAATAAGGAATTCTATTATCTTCTTCTTGTAAATTATCCACTCATATTCTTCACGCTTCCTCATCATTTAACTTAAGATTATATATGTTCTATAGACCTACTTAGCTTTCGGCATCTCTTAAGTTTTCCTTCTAGGGTTACATCTCCACTCAGGAATTTCTATCAACCCTACTAAAGATACAAGTTTTATTCTTCATACCTTTCTCTCATCTAAACTCCAATCACATATCCCTACGTGTGTGTTTAGATCACCCTTACACTTGGAAATTCAAATTAAGCAATCGTACTCTCGTCCATTGTCCAAAGCACTTATTAATTAGTGAATTTTTTTTATAGAATTTTGCTTCCACATCCTTCATGCGACCGTTAATACTTCTTGAGGTACCAACGACCGATTACAAAATGTGTTTGCACATTAAAGCGTACTTCCTAGTTTTGCAACCCCCAAGGCTTTTAGCAGTGACTCCCAAACCAGTTGGTCTAAGGCACTAGGTGATGAAGCACCCTCGCTAAATATTTTTCTATTTTTACAGCCTTAAGTAATCACAAAAACCAGTGTCCATTTTTTTCTTTATTCACTTTTTTTTCTTTTATTTTCATTGTACTAAGGACTTTAGACAAGAGCATTTCAAGGTCTCTTCTACTATTCCAAGTTTTAAGGTGCGTGATTGTGCAAATTGTAGGGTATATATTTTCAGAATCTAGACTTAAGCTAGGAACTATTTTTCAAACTTATACTCTAATAAGAACATTAATACTCTTCCCTTGTTTCGACTTAGCCCAAGAAGTGAACCCAAAATTTGCCTATTTCTAAATAAACTACAAGGCATATACTTTCTACCGTTAAACTTTAAGAAATGTTATTTTTAGGGTTTTTAATTCACTAAGTTTAAAATCTAGTTGCTCCTAGCTAGTTAACCTATCTGTCAAACACTAGTCAAATAAGGCCAAAATTGAATACAATTATTTTTATAATTTTTCAAAAATTTTCAATTTTTATGGGTTTTCAAATAAGTATGCAAAAATATGTACAAATGAATGCGAAGGAAGAAGACGTACCGAGCATACCCCCAAACTAGAACTTGACAGTGTCCTCGCTGTCATGCTAAACCAAGAGGGTCAAAATACCGGCACTTCCCTGTTTATTTATTTATTATTTTTTTTATTGTTAAGGAAAACAAAAATATATACAGAAAGGCCCTCCCCCAAACTTCATTTAAACTATGTTAGACATTACTGCCAAACTTTGCATAGACCAAACGTTAACACCAACCAGTTGAAAAATTTATCAGTAAAGAGTATCAGTTGGTGGAAGAATAAGTCGTAGCGATCCATAAAGAATTGGGGAAGATAGAAGTAGTGGTATGGAAGGTATGGAGGTGAATAGACAGGAGGTGGTGATGAATCAAAATGAGAATGCGAATGATCAGCAATCAATGGAATGTTGGCATTCTCGTAGCTTCTTAAAAGAAATGGGGGTGGTTCAACTTCTAAAGGAGGAGGTTGACTAACCACAATACCCCCAAAATGTTTCTGTGGGTCCTCTATTGACTTGGCATCATCCATCAATTGCATATGATATTCAATTATAATGGAACTGATCTCCTCGATGTCCGCCATAGTCCAACCGAAAACTTGCCGCCTATCTTGTAAGACTTTTAAAATAGCGTTCTCTTGCTCGAAGGCTAGAGAGGCTGATATTATAATGGGAAAAGTCTCATTCTCACCTATGTAAGCATATTTAAGGTGAGTCGGCAAGGGCGTGAGTTCGAGCTTCGGAGGCGAAAGAATCATTGCGGAATCTACCTCGAACTCAAAGGACTCCAACACAGGTTCGAAATCACTGCAAACAACCGATTCGGATGGTTCAACAAACTCATCCACAAATTCAAAAGACTCATATTCGGGCTGTGAGTCGTCATCACCCGAAAAAGTGAAACATTCATAATCCATATCGGTTGTGTCAACGGTGGTAGGCTCAAGGAGGGACGCACTAGTGGCGTCAAAACTGTTTTCATCAAACAAGAATCTTTCAAGTTCGCAGTCCTCCTGCGTGATTTCGTGAACAGAGCAAACTTCTCGTGTACTAGTTTTAGGCACGGGGGGGGGGGCAGACTTTCCATCTTATAAATATTAAACTCACTAGACATCTTCCCAAAGGATAGAATCATGGAGCCATTGCGACAGTTTATTACAGCATTGGAAGTGGCCAAAAATAGTCGACCGAGGATCACCGGAATTTGGTTCCGTGGGTTAGCAACAGGTTGTGTATCCATAACAATAAAATCAACGGGGAATATGAACTCCCCAACTTTGATCAACACATCCTCTAGCTTACCCCTTGGATGGGTGATTGATCGATCAGCCATTTGGAGAGTACAACGAGTGGGCTTCAACTCTCCAACCTCTAATTGTTCGTACACGGAGTAGGGAAGCAGGTTAACACTAAACCCAAGATCTAAAAGTGCTCGATTAATTTTCTTATCCCCAATTGTGATTGAAATCGTAGGACAGCCGGGGTCCTTTCGTTTTTGGGGTAAGGTTTGAGAGTGGTTAATAGCATTGCTCACTGCAATAGCCACTAGCACTTTCTTGGGTACTTGAGATGCCTTTCTCTTCGAGGTGCATAAGCCCTTTAAGATTTTTGCGTATGAAGGGACTTATTGGATTGCATCCAAGAGAGGTATATTTATGCTAACCTGCTTAAATAATTCCACAATCTTCTCCATTTGTACAGTTGGTTTATTGGGACTCAACCTGTTTGGAAATGGAGCATTTTGAAGATTTGTTGAGTCAAATGTCTGTGGAGTAGAATGTGGAGTAGAATGTGGAGTAGGAATAGCACCCCGTGTAGATGTGTTCGTGTTGTGAGAAATGGGTCTGTTCGAGTTAGAAGAAGTAGAGCCGTGTGAAGGGTGGAGTATAGGCTCTAAAGAAAAAGGTGAAGAAGAAGGTGAAGAAAATGAAGAAGGGGAAGATGACGATGGAGAAGAAGAAGAAGAACCACCAGCGGGGATGTCATCACTAATACCCACATTATTTTGCAACACTCTTCCGGATCTCAACGTGGTCACCGCATTTACATTGTGATTGTGATATGTGTTTTGAGTGTGACCGGGATTTGGCAATGGTTGAGATGGAAGCTTTCCCTTTTCTCTCTCGCTCAACGCAGCAGTTAATTGTGCAATTTGTGCCTCAATAGATTTGATACTTTGATCGTGTGAGGCATTGTTATGCATCAAAGACTGAACATAATTTTCAAATCTTGCTGCGGATTCTGTAGATTGCTTGAGAAATGCATCTAGACTTTTTTCGAGCGAGATAACCTTATCATCATTTGGTTGAACCAAATTGTTCGTTTGATTTGTATAAGGTTGTTGTTGGAAAGATTGCTGGTTTTGAGTTTGTGAAGGTGCTTGTTGTTATTGTGGAGGAGGAGGTCTTTGAAAATTGTTATTTCCTTGGAATTGTTGATTTTGGTTCCAAGCGAAATTTGGGTGACTCCTCCACCCCGGATTGTATGTCGAAGAGTACGGATCGTTTCTTTGTCGTTGCTGAAATGCATCATTGACTTGATCCTATCCTTGAGTAGATACATTATAAGGACACTCTTCGGTTAGATGCGATGGATCCGTACAACAAGCACAAACAGTTCGTGGAGGCATAACAGGGGCAGGAGAAGGCGATGAGATTTTGGTCTCAATGGCTTCTAGCTTTTTCATAAGTGCGGCCATCTCGGCCTTCATAGCAATCGACATATCTACTTGATGTATGCCTGCCCTAGATTGACCAATAGAAGAAGATGATGTGGTCTTGGTACTCTCCCACTGAATTGTTTGCTCACTAAGATCCTCAAGAAACTGCCACGCTTCGTCACTAGACTTGGAGAGAAAATGACCTTGACATATGGTTTCTAGCAACTGCTTTGTTGCCGAGTTCAATCCCTCGTATAATGTTTGGCAAAGTTGCCAACTTTCGATCCCATGATGAGGGCATTGAACAAGTAGGTCTTTAAATCTCTCGAAACACTTCCAAAATGGTTCGGAAGGAAGCTGTGAAAATTGTATAATCTCGTTACGGATTCTAGCAGTTTTGTGATGAGGATAGAACTTTTTCAGAAAAGCTTTCACAAACTCGTCCCAATTTCTAATGGAATGTGATGCGGTGCTGTATAGCCACTTCTCGGCTAGGTCACATAAGGTAAAAAGAATGACCCTTAGCCTTATAGCGTCATCACTTAATTGGGTCGTTTTCATCATAGCGCACACATTTTGGAATTTATTGATAAAGATATATGCATCTTCAGATTCCAAACCATGAAATTTTGGCAGCATATTGATGAAATGTGGTTTTATTTCAAAATTGTCCCTATTTGCCAGTGGGAGTGAAAGACATGTAGGTAAAGAAGTGCGGACGGGGTAGAAGTGATCCTGGAGCGCGACTCGTGCGGGCGCTACAACAGGCAGAAGATTCGGGTTATTCGCACCTAACGGAGGTGGAATCATTCCCGTCGGTAAGGTATTGTTGGGGTTGAATCCCGACATACCTTCGAAAGAAGAATTTGAAGGTGGAGGTAAGGAAATGGAGGGAATTTCGACTTCGGTGTCGAAAGGTTCGTCGGTCGGTACCAACGAAACACGGACTAATCGGGCGTTAGTATCCCTAGTCCAAAGTGACATACACTAAAAGGAGTAGTGTAGTCAGAAAAAAAAAGAAAAAAAACAGAATGTGGAGGTAAGATAACGTCAATGAGAAGAAGTGGTGTAAGTGAGTTGTAAGTTCCTTGAGCGACAAGTTGCAAGTTTTGAAAAGATTTTTTTTTTATGTGAGAATGTTTGCAAAGAGATTTTTGAAAAGAGACACGTGACACAATTGCTATCAACCACACATGCACAATCAGGCCTAGATCTAGGGTCACCTAGGTCTGCTAGACAGCTCCTAACTAAGGCTAGAAATAGGACCTCAAACCGCCTCTTCACCGACAATTATGGCCAGGTAAGTGCCAGGTAAGTGGGAAGGAACCACAATAGTGGGCCTAATTAATAACCACTAGCCTAGACACACTTGCCTAGACACCGCAAAGTCAGTTAGGATAAACGGTCGATGCCTATATTAGTCCTTTTCCTATTGAGCTCGATGTCCTTAGGTCTGAGTCTAGTATTTTTTAATTAATTGTGGTCAATGCAAATGCTTTAAGTGTTTTCTGGGGTCCTGGAAAGGGTGATGAAATCCCCACCCAATCTGAGTTTGGTCAATTAGCCCTTTAAAGTCCGATTAAATTATGCAAAATAATAAAATTCACTTGCAATCAATTTTTTTAGCGCAGCGCGAAGAAACCTGCAGAAAATCTGTTATTTAGAAGGGGAGAGAAGATTTTTAGCGCAAAGAATTCCTGCAGAAAATTTTCACAGTGGATATATTGTAGGTTACAGAGGGGAGAATGAGAGATCTAACCATGCAATTTTCATGCAGAGAGGAGGTAATACCGCCGCGGGTCCGCGGTTTTAGCGCCCAATGGCCGCGGTTTCGCGGTCAGGTGACAAGATCAGCTCCTGAAAAAAATTCTACTGCTCTGTTGTTATATTTCTCCTCTGTTCTGATATGATTTTTCCTGGTTTGCCCTCTGTAAAATTTCAGATCCGAGACTCTTTGCTGTTCCTGCAAGAATCAAACGACAAAACCCTTCAAACAGATAAAAGTTGATAAAATGTTTTTATATTTTTTTTTATTTTCAGATTTTTTTGATTTTTAAAATTTATATCAACCCGAAATTACATAGAAAGAAATTTTACGCCATCCCCGGCAACGGCGCCATTTGATTGATTCTCAAAAACTTGTTATGTTAACCGTAATCAGAAACTGCGTCGCTTTGGAGCTAGCCGGTGAATACGGGTCAATCCACAGATTTGTGTAATTTTCTTAATGTGTTTTTACGAGTTGATTCCAAATGTTGTTTGGATTGATTAAATCTAAAACCTAGATCTATCAATAAACTAAATTAAAGTCTTGCTAGGGTTAGGCTTAGGGGAAGTTTGGAGATTAAAGGTTTCCTCACCGCTTTCAATGCCTTATTTTTGATCTATTAGATGCTACGGTAATTATCAATAAAGTGGATTAGAGTCTTTTGGGAAGATATTTCTTCCTCTAGATTCTTATCCTTCCTTTATCGATAATTACCCTAACCTCCATGGAAAACGCGCACAACCGGGCCTTTATACTACGGTGTCATCGTTACCTCGAGGGGTAGGATGCTGTAGGGCGCGGTGTGTGCGCGTATGCATGGAGTTCTAATTCTTAGTTGTGAAAGGGCATGAAAGGGGTGAGAGATCTCATCTCTCAACCTTTCCCTAAGGCTAACCCTAACAAGCGAGGAGATTACTCGCTCATTAGGGGATTAAAAGACATTCTAAATTAAAAGAGAATTAAAACAAAGAATTAAAAATAACTTACTAATTTTATTGATGGCTCCCTCCAAGCAATAATACAGAACAGATCTGAATTTGTTTATTAAAAAGAGGCATGGGTTTTACAGATCTGTGATTACAATTTATAGGTAAACAGGGAAACTAGGGTTACAGATTCTCGCACACGTTATTTTACAGATATGCCCACGGAAAATCTAAACCCCCGCACCGACGCACTGACTCACGAAATTTGCACCGACACGGGCTCTGAATGGCCGCGGAACCGCGGCGCCAGCCTAGGTTTGGCCGCGGTTCCACGGCCAAAGAAGGGAATTGGGTCTCCAAATTTCTGGGCTTTCTTTACTGCTTCTTGGGCTTTCTATTTTTATACTTCTTTTCTCCATTTGACATCTGGGTCTTCTCCAGATCTTCAGCGAAACTTGTAAGGATCTTTTGACCGTTCACTTTGACATTTCGGACTGCATTGCCTTATACACTTGTGAATTGTTCTTCGTCTAGGCTTGACTAGGATCCGTCTACTTGTTGGTCAAAAGTCCCTTTTCTGTATCAACTTTCGTCTTTTTCACTGTATTCGCTCCAAGAGCCTGTATCCTGTAACATGTAACAAACGTGCGTCAAGAGTACCTGTTTATTTATAAAATGAATAAAAATGGGGAGTACAATAATGCAATATTATAGTATGAACAGCCGCCTTCTCCACCGCCTGCTGCAGTTGGAGGCGAAGTTCTTCCTCCTGCGAGGATGATTCGCTCGCCTTTTTCATAGCCGGGGCTACCTCCTCGGATTCCATGGTGACGAGGAGAGCGCAGTGATGAAGGACTTCAGGAAAGCAGCAAATGGGTTAGAAAGCTCAAACCGAGAAAGTAAGACTTAAAATTTTTTAAGAAAAGTCAAGTACCGACCTGAACCGCCTCTTGCGCTATGGCGGCCACCTGGGCCTTCATGGTCCACCGGGGAATCTTGCCCTCGGCCGCCTGCTCCATATCCGAAAGCAAGTTGTCGGCGACGGAGAGCCCCGAGAGCACCTCAATGCAGAAATCACCCTCCTGCATTGGAATCTCGGTAGGTGGTGGCCGAGAGACCGCCCGCTACAGTCTTTTGAGAGGGCCTCGGCGGGCTCCTCCTCCTCTTCCTTCGCCCGAGGTGTCGGGTCCCACACATGCTTCTGACCCCCCCCACGGCGCTCCTCCCGGACTGGAGGTGCTGCAGAAGGTTTGGACGGAGGTGTTTGCCTCGGGGCCAAGCTCGAACTGGGGCGGGACGAGCTTGTGCCCCCGGCCTTCCTTCCTTTGGTCTTGGCGGCCATGGCGGCTAGGATTTTTGATCGGTCCATGGGCTCTGCAAAAAAAGTATACACAAATAAAAGTGGGTCAGCGACACTGAAAAGGCAAAAGGAAGTTTAACGAAGTCTAAACAGGTCGTCGAAACTCTAACTTACCTAGAAAACGCGCAGGACTGAGCCCAGCCCAGCTCAGTACCTGCTCGGAAAGAAGGACATCAGCCTGCTGGACTGGTTCCGACAGGGACACCACTCTCGCCTCGGGGGAGGACGACTGCTTCGCCCTCGGGCAATCGGCCCTGTGCCACTGTGTGGGCATAGGCCAATCCTCTCCCTCAGGTGGCCCGACGAAGATAAACATCTCCTTCCATTCATGGATGGAAGAAGGGACGACCACTATCCCCAACCCGGTCACCCCACCATTATGTTTTTGAACGAAAAATACACCAGGCTCAGCTCTTCCTTGCTGGTGCCGGGGTGATTTTTATAACAAAGGAAAGATACGAGGATGGTCAAACTGAAAGGGATCTGATCTAATTTCAACCGGAACAGAAACCCGAGGAGGATTCTCCACGAGTTCGGCGTTAACTGGCCCGGGGCAAGATGGAAGTAACGAAGCACCCTACAAACCTTGGTTGAGAAGGTTAGACGCATTCCTGCCCAGAACGCTTCCAAATACAGGGTAATTTTCTTGCCCTGCACCAGGTTTACCCGCTCACCCTCTCTAGCTAAACGGATGGAATAGCTAGAGGGGATGTGGAATCGAGTTCGAATCTCGAAAAGATCGTCCAGACTCTTCAAGACGGAGGGGCGCATCGCGGGTGTTCCCGATGCGCACCTTGGGGTCCCTGATCGCCGCCCGACGGCAAGTGACAACGACAGCCCTGACTTTAGGGGGAGCCCAACACAGAAGACGTAGCAGAAGAGGAACCCTCTTGGCTATCTAAAGCCGAAGAGGAGGAAGATCCACTGGACTCGGCCCAGCAACTGGAGCCTCATTGTCCTACTCTACCCTTACTACCTCTACAGACTCCTTGGATGAAGACATCTAACCCGAATCAAAGGAAGGGACTCACCGAGGAAAAATCAATCGAGGATCCGATCTAAGAAGTGGAGCGCCGGGCAATCTTCAACAATGAAAGAGAATTATAGCGAAGTGTTGGCCCTGGGATGGTCCCCTCTTATTTATACACCCCAAAAGAGAATATCCTACGACCCAGATTGATTCCCGCCAAAACGAAACATCGCGCCCAGCGGCCGGCGGGGCTCCACATGGCGATCGGCCATTGGGGACGTTTCTTCAACTGCAGGAGTCAGAGACAGTCTGTTGCTTCCGCCAACCAACGTCGGACACGTGACCCGTAGCCCAACTGACGATCAAGCGAAGCGGCACCTCTTCTTTAAAGTGCAATCATTTCACTGATCCGCTGACGCCATCGGCAATACGTGCTAAAATTCAGGCGCACGACGAGACGATACGTGGGCCCAAAGATCGAAACAACGCAATCGCCAAACGCTATGTCGTTCCCGGACGATCCACATTATGATTCTCGCCGCCAAACTGAGCAGAAGAAAAATCAAGCAGGCCACTCTCGACCCAACCCATAAATAGGTCGGAACGAGAGTGGTGGGCTAATGATGATACTCACAAGTGGTATTTCCTCGGATTACGACACATGGGGGACGACATGTCCCGAAGGCTACGGAGGTGGAATAAATGAGTTGCATTAGGGGCGTTCTTCGAGACCTCGTTTCGAGGACGTATCCGACCTTTCAGGAGCCCTCCCTGAGTACTCTCCACCTTCACTTAGCAACGGCCAACAGCCCGTCTCCGAGCTTCCTCGGTCTCCTTCCTCGTCTCCGAGCCATCAGACAGGCCGAGCTTTCTCGGCCTCCATGCTCGTCTCCGAGCCATCAGACATGCCGAGCTTCCTCGGTCTCCGCGCTCGTCTCTGAGCCATCTGACAGGTCGAGCTGCCTCGGTCTCCGTGCTTGTCTCTGAGCCATCTGTCAGGCCGAGCTTTCTCGGCTTCCCCGATCAACCGAGAGCGCAGAACCCAAACGCCCCCGCAACGGCTCTGCGTATCCCGCGAGGGCGAGATATCCGCCTCCCCACGTTCCGCGTCCCACGCTAGCGCATCCCGCCATTAAATACGAGAATAACGCATGGGCGTAACTGACGGCGATGATCTCGCGCCTGCTCGCTCCATGCGACCACTATATAAATCCCTCTCTCAGACGACTCAGGTAACTCGAACTTACTCCAATACGCCGTTACTCTGCACTTATTCCTCGGCACTAACTTGATCGTCGGAGGGTCCTACGGTGGTCACCTATCCCGGGACTTCCTTTGCAGATAGCTCGGTGTCAACACCAACCCATTGAGATCCACACGCTCAATAATTTCCAAATCAAATCTCAGCCGTTAAAGACCGCCATCACAGGATCGATGGAGGACACCATCTGAAGGTTAACGGAGCGGGTCAGTTTGCAGGTTTTTTAACTGTGAGGGTATAAGTGTGGGAGGTTTACTGCATTTTAGTCAATTAAATAATAAATGATGAGAATCCGGTCCGTTAACAACAAGCCAGAACCCAATCCCGCCTTCGGCGTTGTGCTGCACCAGCAGAGCTGAATAACAGAACCCGTTATGTCCACGTCAGCGCTCCAGCAGACACAATCCTTACAAATAGCACGATGCCAGAATCCATTGCTCGAAGATCCGCAGGAGTTTCTTACCGCTGAGATCATCTCTCTGGAGCTCGAGCACAAGCAGCAATGGCGATTCTTGGGGCAGCGAAGCTGTGGATTAAAGAAAATGGATCCGACCTGTTCCTTCTCTTCTTCTACATTGCGCTCTCGGTTCTATTCATCTTCATCAACAAGGTGAGCTCCGCTCTCTCTCTCCCCCCCCCTCTCTCTCATTTGTGAGATGTTCAATTTCTTGCTTTCAATCTCCATGGATTTTCTTCTCTCTGAGGTCTTTGATGATGTGAATCGCTAGGATTGTGTTCTCATTTGATTGTGACGATTGTGTAATTTAGTTAAGCGCTCCAGAATATTGCAGAACAAATCGTGATAAAAAATCTTTTCCCCCACTTTTCAAGAAATCGATAGTTACGAGAGTTGTTTGAAGAAATCAATTAATATGCTGATGTGAAGCGCAAAAAAAGAAAGAAAGAAAGAGAAAGGACAATCTTTTCCCCCTTTTGTTTTCAAGAATCAATTAATATGCTGATAGCTAGTTGTGTTAACTTCAAGAAATCAATTAGGTTAAGAATATGGTGAAAGATTCTTTTTTTGGATGCGACCCTTTGGGAATCGAATTGGCCACCTCTCACGTTAGAGAGGAAATTCTTACCACTTGAGCTACGGCCTATCGGTAATATGGGAATAGGGTGTGAGGTGCATTAGATCAATAATTGTTTTTTTTTGGTCTTTTCACCATCTAGATCAATACCACTTGGCTTGTTGTTTAAGTCAATTGGCGTATCGGTGTTGAAATGGTCCGAGCACCAGAGATACCAGAACTTGTAATATAATCATATTAGATCAGGTCAAGTGATATGTTTTAATGTGATATTTATAGCTCTTTTAAACCTAGCGAATTATAATGTTTAGTATCATTTCATCCGGAACAGTTCAATTTCTTTTGTTAATTTCGTGTGATTTTTGCAACAGAGGTAATTTGTTTGTAACTATTTCTGTTACCTATTTGTGTATTTGAAATGATGACCTTTTAGCACCTGTTAATATAGCTTTCTTGATGGAACATTTTTTGGGTATAATGTTGGGTCCGTGCGGGACTGTATCCATTATATTAAATAAATAGGATCTGTCTCCTATCCCTCCTATGTTGGTTCCGTCACATGAGTTTGTGACCCTCCCCTGTCACAATTCTCATGCTCTACCAACTCTTCCATCCTGTGAGAGTTTTAAAAAAAAAAAATTATAAACTTGATCAAGATGTTTAAAACTTTTTTCCTTGATCGAGATATTTTAATATTTACTTGCATTAAGCAATGATGACTCATCATAGAACTTATGGAATGAGTGTTTTGATGCAAATGAATGTGTAATGCATTGAAGCATGCCCCATTAACTAATTTGGTTGACAAGGCTTGCTACCTCTATATTTTCAAGTTTTCACTTTATTAATAAAAAGTTAGGGTGGAAGATGAGAATGGGGATGAGAAGCGCATGAGGGCAATTCTTTATCTCTGTTTCTCAGAAGTGCATGAGGGCAATTCTTTATCTCTGTTTCTCTGCCGTCAGATTCAATAGAACTCAACTTCGGTCATTTCATACTTTGAAGGTAGGATGATTGTTGAGACTATAATTTTCTATTATAATACACCTCTGCAGTGGGCCTAAACCTAAACCTGAATTTTTTGCAAGTAACTTTTAAACTGCTATTAGAGCCTGCTGGGATTTCAACTGTGGTTGCTTTGATACCATCTTAAAGTCCTTATTAGTTATCACAAAGGCCAAAGTTGTATTGCGGTTGAGGAATATATTTGTATATTCTAACATTAAATGTATGTTAATTACTAAAATTTGATATATGTATTTGTAAATCTGAAAGCTTCCTTCGAGTATTTCCTTTAGAGAGTTTTCTGTTTATCATTGCTTTATAAACTTCTATAGTTGCCTAGACTTCTTTTTATAATAGGCCATGCAAGCTGGATTTGAATCCCAAAACCTCTTTCTTGACGACTTGAAGCTTTTTCCACTATCCTATAGTGACAATCACCAATTCACCATGCTCCACCTGCATGGTCATGGGTGTCATTATAATTGATCAGGAGACCTTAGGTATATACAAGTAATCGACAAACGACAAAACTCTTACATTATTAGAACTCATATTATTTCTTCAACCTTCTTCATTTGATCAATAAATAATGAAGTTTCCTTGAAGACAGAGTTGCATAGATATAACGATATATATGAAGCTCCCTGTTTACTCTTGCACTAATACTCTCTATTGAGTATGCTGCTTGCCTCTTAGTGCAAATATTTCTAGTTTTCCCAGCACTGATTCCCGTTATCCAACCATTATCTGCATGTTTCGGTCCTATGCGTGGTTTATCACTTTGATGGAAGATAATTTGACTCTATTACAAGGTTTCAATTTTTAATTTTATAGTCATATCTGTACTCTCCGCCTCCAGCTTAAGCAAGTAAACTACCTTCGGCGATTGAGAATACTAGCCCCCTGGCGCTTGAGGGGGCTGTATCTTTTTACCATGTCCCATCATGCCTCCAAATTTGTTCTTTCGTTACAAGGTCTAGCTGTCTCACAATCATGAACTTCATTTTGACTGAGGCAACAACAAATAGCTCCGAAACATGTGACTGGCCAACTTCGTAAAATTTATTCGGTTGGTAATATGACAGGCCAACTTAGTACATTTAATTTTTTATTTCAGAATGATATTCTTACCTTTAGAGCATTTTCTAGAACATTTTTTTGGTCATGATGAATGGTGATATTATATATACATGGTTCATTCAATATCATACTCCTCTACTAACTTCCATTTTGTATATGCAGCTACTGTTGTCTCCCCAGCTGATGACCTTTCGATATCCTCTGGGGTTAAGTTTTCTGCTGATGGCCATCTCTTCTGCATTATGGTTTATAACAATGGTTGTTTGCTTTTATCAGACCTACGTTTTAGAGAACACGTGCGTGTGCGCACGCACATTCACACACACACACAAAAACATGATGAAGCATATACTTATTATCTTATGGTGATTATTGTTTCTTTGTAATCTTAATTTCTCCTCAGATCGCAGCAGTTGAGGATCCTGAGATCCGCAATGCTGAAAGAATATGGATGACACAGTGAGCACTGATCATCCAATATTCTGCATTTAAAGTCCTTTTTTTTATAATCACAATTGAAAAGGGAAAAAAGTCTCTTGCTTCATCTTTAATATCTTGGGATCTTATAAGATTTTACACATATTTATGCTCTTAAAGCTAAGTTACCTGTTTAAATGCTGTAACTTTCAACATCTACCTCATTATAAAGATCCATGTACATTGTTGAGGTGAGATATGATAAAAGATATACGTAGAATCTTCCATATCTTTATGTGACTTGGTACAAAAATCAATTAACAAATAATTCATGATTGGGTTCTTTAACAGGGTATTCATAATTTATGTGATATATCAAATATGAAAAATATCACATGTTAGGTATTCTTACATACGAGAGTAGCGATGTATTATGGACGTTACAACTCTCTTATAGAACAATTATTCAATATCTTTGTCTTGCTTGTAGTCTTAACTCTTGCAGCCTTGCTAGTTGCTACACATACTACATACCACATAACTATTGTAATGATGCGCATATGAGAATTTGGTGTCGGAGATTACTAAATGCTCCCAAGGAGGCTCAGAACATGGCTTGTTATAACACCTCTATAAATTGTATCTACTAAGTAATTTAAAAAAAAAAATTAACTTCCACTGCTCCAGCTGCTCCTAAACACTAAAACAGGTCTGTGTGTGAACATGCACATGTGCGTGCATGCATGCATGCCTTGATAGGTAGATGGGTGCTTTTTTTGCTCATTTGCAGCTAAAATATGGAAGTATATTCTTTCTTTCATTAATCTTTTTTCTCCAGCTACAAATGAATGTTCTGATAGAAACAAATCCAAATTAGGATGCTTCCAATCCATTAATTAAAGGAAAACATATCGACAGCTGGATTTCAAACCTAAATTAGCTTGTAGAGACATTGCCAGTTCTAATTTTGTTGTAGTGTTGTAAAACGTTTATTTTGCTTGATTTTCTTTTGTATCGTTTTCTTAAGGTCAATTAGCTTAGAGTTTTACTTGTATCTTCTGATATCCAGATACCCAAAGCCGGTTTTTCTGATTGGTGCAATGTCTGCGCTGAGTCTTTGTCTAAGAAATATAGGATACTGTCACCTATCTGTTGGCTTCATGCAGGTGCTCAAGTCTCTGTGTAAGTATTAGCTTCTTGATACAGTTTCCGCCATCATCTTCAGTTAGTCCATCTAAAGCACAGTTAGATCACTGATTGATCCTTGAATGTTATGCAGTGCCTGTAGAAATCTTTTGTTTTAGATACGCAGCTTGGTCTGAACCGATGAGCTATAAAATGCTATTATGCCTGTCTGCCATCACTATTGGAGCAGCCATTTCTTCTTATGAGGAAGCAAGCTTAAGCTGGTTTGGAGTGCTATGCCAGGTAAGCAGTGTCATGATTGAAGCTTGCAGAGTAAATTTTGTGGATTATTTGGTGAAAAGGAATGGCTTTAGAGTTCACTCGGCTTCTGCCATGTACTATACTAGTCTCTGCAGGTACATATACTTGCTATCTTCATTTCTTAATTCATTTTTCAAAATGGCATTCTTAACATTACTTGTGTTTCTTCCTCCAGCTCGTTGTGCCTCTTTCTTCTGTGGATTTTCTTTGAGATGTGGAAAGTTGATTCTTTTTGGCTCTGGGACTTCTTCCTGCTGCTTATAGTAGGCATCGACTGTTTCCTGATGTTTGCACTCAATTATCTGGCTTGCCTTAAATCCTCGCATTTGAGTGCACTGAAATTTAGTTGTGCCAAAGTTATTAGGGACATGGTGGTTGTATATCTATTTGCAGATATGATGCTGACAATCACAAGTTCAGGTTACATGATAGGTAAGATCTCTAAAGCTAGCACTAGCGTTTACATATTTTCTTCTAGATCTTGTGTTGGCTTTGCAGCTCTGATTTTTCGTTTTCGTGTTAAACAGCGTCAGCAAGTATTACAGTCACCCCCTCCCCTTCCCCCGCAAACCCCACCCCACCCCACCCCAAAAAAGTCAGTAATCAGGATCTTATTGCTAGGATTTTGAAACATTCTTATTAGTCTTCAATCCATTGTATCTACTTTGGGATGTGTGCAAACAATTTATGAAGAAAACTTCTTGTTCTTTCCAATAATGACATTATTGTTCGCGCAGATCATAAGCCGGTCTAATGGCTACAAAGTTGTTGGGATTTATTCCAAACTCAAATACCACAACATAATTTCAAAGTAAATACCACGTCTCTACAAAGGTTTTCAAGAACTTTTAGACAATATTGGGGTAGTTTTTGGGTACATGACTGATTTTAGAAGCTCTCTGTACTCAAGGGGTTAATTCTCTATATTATATGTAGGGGGTTCATTAATACTTTAGAAATATCTTATAGATTATGAAACAAATAAATAAGAGCTAGCACTCGCTTACATTCTCTCTTTGCAGAAATGAGGTGGGCACCCACAGGCGCATTCGGTTACATAATAGGTAAGATATGTACCACAGATTTTCATTTAGATCTTCTTCATTAAATGATGATTTGGACATTTGCCTGATTTCTTTCTTATTTCAAACAAATAACTGTTTCGATGTTGCTTTTTTTCCTTTTTGGGATACACAGCTAGTAAAGCAGTTCCCTACATTTGACCAAGCAGGATTTAACCAACAACATGACATAAATATTAGCAGGAACTAAAAAAACTACTTTATGAAGTTTTCGCAGAACTTGAAGGCAGTATTGACTATTGAGGTAGTTATTCGTGTAGATAATGAATGATTTTATGAGCTTTTCTGTACTCGACAGAATCCTCTATATGATACACATAAGAAGAAGTATCAGCATAAAAACACACTTTCTCGGTAGTTAATGTTTTTTTCTCTTATGTGTTTATGTTTTCACATTATTATACTTATACTATGTTTTCCCCCGTAATCGTAGCCTTTGAGGGTGTTGCGGTATACTATCTTCTCATGAACAGAGCCCTTATCGAAGATGAGAGAGTCCAAGCCTTGCCAAATGAAACATCATCGAAGAGAAGTAGAAGGAAAAGAGCCCCGGCTCCATCTCCAGAAATACTGGAGAAGAAAGCCAATGTCAGGTTACATGTGCTACTAGGAGATGCCTACTGATATTACCAGTGCTGCAGATGTCTTCTAGTAAGAATGCTACAAAATTTACACAAAAAAGAAAAGAAAAAAGAAAGGCTAAATTACAGGAAATCCCTTTATGTTTTGCACGAATAGCTGGAAACCAGCCTTAATTTTGGAAAAATGCGTTTTACCCCTCTGATCCTATCGGCTTTGATATTTCCTTTAATTGTTTCTAAAATACCCCTAGACTTCATTCATTTTTTGGTTGTCGTTTGATTCACTATTCGTAATCAACGTTATTATTGAGGGGTATTTTTGGCCATCAAAACAGGAGGGCAAAGTGTAGGTTCATTAAACTCAAGGCGGTTTCCTGCTGATCGGTTAAAAGTAAAGGGCGTTTTCTGCAATTTAGCCAAAAAGAAGCTGCACTTTACTGTCATATCTGCATCTAAAGGAATGGATTTTGCATTTAATTTACCTTTTGCAGTTTTGAGGCGATCATTCTGAAACGATTACAACGGATTGTACAGCACTAACTGCAGAATGGGGGATACATCAGTAAATTCTAATTGTGTAATTTGACCCTCAATTATTTCTTTTTCTAGTTAAATTTAGGTTTGGGATTCAGCCCTTTCTATAGTCAACTGTATCATCTGCTCTTTTTAAGAGTTGCGAGAAGCCGTGCATATAGACACAATAGCAACAGTTTTACTAGACACATTAAAAATCTATTAATTGGAGTAAATGGAATCTGTGACTTTCACCATGAATGCTACTAATTTTGTAATGCATTTTTCGGTGCACCGCTGATTACATTGGCCAGGCATGGTTAATTTTTACTGATTTTAATCTGCATCTTTCTTATAATTCTCGAAGCCAATGGAAATTTCAAAGTTGCGAGGGCTTACCTCATAAGATGAGAACACCTACTGGCTAAATTTGATTTTAGATGGCACCAAAACTTTGAATCTGCGGCGAACATAAAACATAAAAGGGAAATTTACTTTTGAATTCTAATGACTGAATGGCTATCAAATATCACTCTTTTACCTCCTGAACTAGACCTTGATTGCCATATTTATTCCCCAAACAGAAAATAATGCAAAAAATTTATTTTCTGTTTGGGGACCCGAATGACACATGATTGGCATTTGAATCATTTGAAGTCTATAAGACCCTACCTGATTCAAGTAAGCCAAAAGTCCAGAAATCTAAACCATTTTAAATGAAAAGAGTGAAGGAAAACTTGTTTTAAAGCAAGTGGTTTTAACAAAATAAGTGGCATTAAACATTTAAAAGCAACATCATATTTTTTCGAAAATTTCGGCAGAGTCTCCTTTGTAAATACTGGTCCCAAACGGGTACAAACATGCATATACATAAATAATGAATAACGGCATCCCCAAGCGGGAGTTAGCTCTTCGTCAATTGGAGGAAACAACCACGCAAGCAGTATAGTATACAACGCCGAAGGACGAGAATCAAAACTCAAAAGAAAACCAAACATCCTCAAGAAAACCAGAGAAGAACCATAATATACAAGCGCGCGACTATAAGGTCGAAAGAATAAGCATCTGGTTTTCCAAGTCTATCAAATAATATAAGTCTGGTTGATAGAGCTTACTAGATACAACTGAAATAAATAAAATACAACGGTGATCACGATGCAAGTGAACCCACCTACCAAAGCAATCACCCGGAAGGAAGCAGTGTGCCAGCAAGCCGCAATGAAACCTGTACGGCCAACCTGCAAGAAACTGTGGCACAACGGGAGTGAGTTGCCAACTCGTGAGTAGAAAACACCACCGAGAGGAAATCACATGTATGACTCTCTCCTAGGTCATACAAATAAATACATAATACTACTATAAGGGTAACAGTATATCATAAGTGTGATATCAAAGTACTCGTGTCTGTGCCAAGAATAATAATATATCGATGCGTGACATGTACTAATGCACCATCCAACGTGTGTCCAGCAACGACACACAATCATGATAAAACCCGAGTGCCCAGCATCGGCACTCAAAACATCATGAAGTCCGTGTCCAACAGCGACACATAATACTTAAATCTCGGGCTCCGCATAATCAGGATCGGCCCAAACTCCGAACGGTATCCTCCGGATGTCCGTTGAGTTTTCATACAATCACCGGTAGGTAGTGCTCCCCTGCCAGGCTCATCGTCATCCCCACAAAATCACTCTCGCCCCGGGGTACCTCACCGGGTGCACCATGTACCCGCAGACGGTTCATCCTCCTCCTCGAATCGGGTCTCGAAAACTAACTCAGAACCGAGAAAACATCATGGTGGACGCTACTCATCATATCAAGGAAAACCGCATCTTTCTCTTTTAAAGTAATCATAAATTTATAAAACATTCACATGCGGTTTCTTAAATCCAGAAATCTCATGAAAGATCTGAAATCTCAAAATCACGAGTCAGTGAACAGTGAATATCGGCATAAATCCCCAGAACGGTATATAACCGAATGAATATATGAATGCACCGGGTATTAAGTAAGGAATGCAATAACTAAACTAGCACATGAAAGCAATCGTACCGGTACTTTGTTGTAACTACCAGCTAGCAATTTATATTTACGAAGTAATGTTTTCTAATGTGTACGTGACATGAAAATTACCGATGATGATGTGTGTGAGCCGGCAAGCGAGTGTACGTGGAGCATACACATCATCGGTAATGGTGCTGGCGTCCTGATAACAGGGATTCATAATAACTATAGAAAATGCATTTATAAGCATGCAATGCGATGAGAATAGCATGAATATACAGAAAATGATGTATTAACCGCAACATTGAAGAGTATACATTTCCAATCTAGTCAAGAGTGCGGATCAATCATCATATCTATATCTCGTATGGTAAAATCTATCATACGGCATCCCAAAAATCGGAGTACGGGTCAAATATCTCATATACCTTATCATCCATATAGTATCATTATCGATAAATCAAGAATTAGGAGTACCGTTCTAAAATCTAGTACATTCCCATATCATCACGCATATATCCTCGTGTGTATGAAAACACTTCGCCCACGATCCGCTATAATATCATGTCGTATCATATCATGACCCAATCACATATCACAAACTCACGGCATCATGTCCGATCATATCGGCTCATCTCCAAGTATCATATACTGGGCTCAACATCCGTGTATACGTATATGTGGGTGCGCGCGCGCGCGTGTACACACACACACATACATATAAACATATACACCCATAATCAAATCATGTGTGTGTGTGTCAACCTTTACTTTAGGGTTTCGCGACTAAGATACTAACTAAAAACACTTTCATCCAATTTCACTAAAACCGACAAATGTCTCCTAAAGTCCTTCTTGCTAAGTATAGACATCTCGCAACAACACATATGTATATATATATAAACGCATCATATCTTACGAAATTGCGGGGGTGCTATACGCCATCCACCTGACTTCCCCCGTAGATATACATCTACTCACCTGGACGCCTCGGCTAATCTGACCCGATTTCAGCTCTGTCATTTCCGCGCCACATCCGACGTCTCTGCATCCGATCCTAGAAACGTACACAAGGAAATGAGAGAGTAAATATAAAAATATTCGCGAACACAACAATACAAGTCAACCACGCGCACTATCAAACGCGTTCGCGACAACGCCACAAATCACCACTAGGGTCGTAATACGTGAAAACCACTAATCCTAGTACTCACTCGTACCAATTGCGCATTCGCAAAACTCTAAATATTATATGAAATAGGTTGTAACTCATCAAAACCTCAAAATTAATCAAATCGATTTATTTCCAAAAACCCAGTAAGCTTCTTTTAACCATTTGTTACAAAACTAGATGTTTAAACAAATCTAGTGGCCATAATGTTCATCTAATAACTTAATTAGGTCACTTAAACATTAACTAGATTTTAATCTCACATATTTTCATTAATCCTAAAATCTAGTTTGCAAAATAGCTTAATTTGGACAATTTAAATGTAACAATTTGCAATATAACAATAAGATTAAGTTTTGCATGCCTTAAGATGTTAAACAATATCTCACAACCATAATTAAATGATCAAAAATCCTAACTTGATCCAAACCTTAATCTTGAATTTTCTAGTTAGCAATTAGAACCAAATTAACACTTAAATATGCTAGATTAAAGCAATTAAACAACAAATTCACTATAGGGTTCAGATTTATACCTCCCAATTTTGAGTTCTAGCATGCAATCTTAGCCTCCCAAATTGCTCTCTTGCACCAAGATTCCAAGCTAGTTTGGCCAAAGAAAATTGGATGAAGGTTAAGTGAAGAATTTGTGAGGTTTTGCTTTGATTTTTGATGAGTTTTGATGTGGAAAAAGAGATGGGAGATGGGGGTTGCTGCTGTTGGGGAGCTCGGCCAGCAAGGGAATGGGAAAGAGAGAGTGAGATTTGAGTTGTGGCCAAGTCAAGAAAATCCCATACATTAAGTCAAAATGCCCGTACCTCTTTCTTTAATCTTTTCACTTTATTTCTTTTTTTCTTTCATTTTCTGAGGAATGAAGTAGGGAATTTTGGGGAGAGGGTTGCTGGTGTGGGGTTGGCCAAGATGGGTGTGGGTGAGTGTAGAATTTTTCCAAGTCAAGACAACACCCATTATCACATATATTAATCACTTTTCTTAATTATTTACTTTTATTTTAATTATGACCTAGACTTCTCTAGAACTTTGGAGTTAAATTGAGAAGGAGGTAACATTTTACAAGCTAAATTCTAAGTTGTCATGGTTCACATTTGTATATTTAACCCATTCCAAATTGTAATAATCACTAATTAAATGTATTAATGAAAGCTTAAAATAATATTAAAAATAATCAATTAAGGAAAAATATTTAAGTAAACCAACAATTCATAAGGACTAATTAAAATCAAATACTAGCAATTATATAGCTAGAATAGGTATATTTCGTTCATGTAGAAAAATAATTATTTCCTGGTTTTTACGGAAAACACCAGTTAATTTACCGATTATCGGAAATTTCACCTAAACGATTTTTTTTTTGTTTTTCAGAACGTTACAATCTTCCCCCTTAAAGAAATTCGGTCCCCAAATTTAAATTAAAACTCCCCCAAATATTAAAACATTTCAGCAAAGCACTCAAATCGGCGGGGCTCCGAAATCTTAAATACTTAAGACACATCTCAGCGCAATGCATGCGCATGAAAACGAGTATATAACTCAAAATCAAACTCCGTCAAGTATCACGCAATTATCGGAGTCATGGTGAAAATACCAATGTCAAAGTCCAATACTAAAACCAACATGATATACTCAAAACTATAACATGTACATAGTACGCATCGTTGTAAACTCGTCAAAACATCTGAAAAGAAATACATGCCAAACCTTTTTCAAGTCTCTATGCGATGCGCGTATCACGACACAAGTAGCGGACGTTTATTGTAAGAAAGATAACTATATATATATATATATATATATATATATATATATATATCTTTTGTTTAACATACACGTCCCGCCGTTTTGAAAATAATTTAGAAGGGTTTCCTTTGTAAAAATGCTTCGTGTCATCTCTGACACATAGGAAAAATATTGAGACTGTAGCTCCTTTCTTTGGAAATCCCTTCGATAACTATCGATGCATGCAAAAACACCTAGGTACTGTTCTCAGAACAGTCCTGCTCGATTACTAAACCAAATAGTAAATATCATAAAAACGCACTGTTCAAAAGAAATCATACTCAATAGTACATGTAATAATGCCACGTACGTCTGGTGTGCACAGAAATCGAAATCAATGAATGTGCCATATATGTGCATAGAAACTAAAATCTAAGTGCAACGGGTGTGCATGAAAACACCTGTCAAGGGCAACGGGTGTGCCTGACAACAATATCGCGTGCATCTGATATGCACGAAAAATCCCGATTTAGTGCATCTGGTGTGCACCAAAATTGCATCAAGTGCTCCAAGTATGCGCAAGAATCTAAATCAAGTGCACAAGGTGCACGAAAACAAATATCGAATATCATAATCGAAATCGACGGTATACAACATATCTCAATCTAAATCAGGTATACCGTGATATATAATCTCACAACCACGTGCATCAGCGTGCACAAAATCGAATCGAAATACAAAAAGTGCATGAAAACTACACCGAAAGCACAAGTCAAATCACCTACATACCATAGGCATGAAATCAAAATCAAACATCTCGAACGATATCAAATCGAAGTCGAGTGCAACAGTGGTGCACAAAATCTCAATCATGCAATTAAATCGCCCAAAATACCGAATTCTGAAATGACGGACACGTGATATTCGAATCACCAAATCGCAAATCGTAAACACTGTCGTCCATATGTGTTGGATATAGTGCCCTCAAAGTCAATTATTGGATCGCAGGTACGTGATTGCAATAATTGAGGAGGACCTATACCGGTAGCACAGTCTTACTCGAGATGATAGTATGCTATCTGGTTTGCCTTTATCAGTCGTGTACAGGTTCAGGTGACTGATCACTATTACACGTTGATAGAGCCCTTAGGATCTTGCTTGACTACCAACAGTATGATGGAGATCATATACGTGAGAGTTGGGTAGTCTATAAACACATCCTTAAAAGTGGTCCCTAGTCGTGGGAGTTTCGAGACAGGGCATCGATACTCCGGAGTAGACTAGTGTATACAGTCGAGACCCCGACGAGGGGCGGTGGCCGGTCTCACAAGCCACTGGTGTCAGTTGGATCACCTAAGATGTATACAGGTGCTCATTGGGTTATGAGTACACCGGACAGGACTCGCCGGGAACCTGCTAATTGGTATTATACCTAGCGTCAGATAGCAGTTCCCTGGTGACAAGTGTACAGGTTAGTTCATCGACCTGAGGTCGTCATTTGTCTCGTGTGAGTTCCCACTGTGCTTTGATTTCTACCCTACCACGGCTCAAAGGAGTTGTGCAAACAGATTTTAGTTGGGTACAGTCCTGAGCCACATGGAGGCAAGTGAGCGGATCGGCAGGGGATTCGTCTCTCCCGGTATTGGGGGTGAGATCGCGCTGTGTTTAGGAGAGCCATTACATAAAGCCCTCGGCCGAGGCAGGAGATTTACTGGTAGGTACTCCAGTAGTATTTCAGGGTGTTCTGGGCTACACTCCGACACGACTTATACCGCTATTGGGGGTCTGACGTTACCAGCCCCTAGGCCCGATATGCGATACTCATAGACGAACGGACCGGACTGTATGTATATTGTCACTGTTAGGCTTAGTAGGGTTCCAGGATGAGTTCGCTCATCGGCTTCCCTTGAGGTCAGTATATGTGCAGCCGTTATGCACTGCTAGTGCCGCTGACGTGCTTTTGGATTAATCTTTTTGGTTTAAATGATTATTGGATTTTGGAAAGGGTGACTCATTATGTATGACACATTAACTCTAGAATGTTCACTAATGACTCATGTAATGAGTCGTCTAGTGAGTCATTAAGGAGTTAATGTGTTTTGTCATGTGAAGAGATATTTGAGATATTTTTCTCTTTGGTTTTTTAAATACCACCTCTCATATCTATTCACATAAGAAGAAGAAAATAAGTGAGAAGATTATTATGCTTGAGTTCCTTTTGCTCACTAGTTTTCTTGAGTTCATCATTTCCAAACCCTAGTATCTTCTTCAACCTCCACCCTAACCCTCTCATGTGATGAGAACCCTAGGGTGTTTGAGACAAAGTATTCTACTCATTCTCTACTTCATCTTGGTCATATCTTTTAGCAGACTTGATGACCGAGTTGCCTCGGTATAGAGGCGGGAGCCCGTTTAAAGATCCGTAGATGTTGTGCTACCTCGACGAGGAGCAAAGAGACCGGAGTTGCCGCAAGGAGCGTGGGATGATGGCTAAAGACCGAAAGACTCGGATCGATCGGTATAGCCTTTCTACCTCTTTACAGTTTGTTAGTTTAGCGTTAATGGCAAGATCCGGGTTATAGTATGCGATAGCGCTAGTTATAAAAGTTTTATTCCGCGTTTGGCGTCAGATTGACGGCCGGGGCGCTACCGTAGACTTACATGGTATCAGAGCCACGCTATTAACCTTTACTAGCTTGTTCTAACGCGTTAAAAATATCGATCGAACGAAATTTCCGAAACCGCGATTTTCAGTGTAAAGTTTCTGTCGATTTTAAAAACTGGTCTAAAAATTATTTTGAGCATCTCAGAAAATCGAGCTGGCTTTTTTAAGAATTCTGGTGAAATTTGGTCGACTGTGGCTACAGTACTACCGCGGAACCGCCGCACAAACCAGGGTTTGGTCGCGGTTCCGCCGCCTGTTTGTAGCTACAGTAAACCCTATTTCTACAGTAACCTCCTGCATAGAAAATTGTGGTTTCTGGAATATTTCTTTTGGGCCCAGATTTTATTTGAGTACTGCAGATGTATGTGGGGCCCACTTCGGGAAGTTTTGTCGATCGGAATTTTAAACTTGTTAGTTTGCAGTACTTACATTATATCTTCGACCGTGAATGTCATTTGAGCGGTAAATTGCGTCTAATTGCTATAGTCCTTTTAGACGAATTTGCGAACGTGACATTCGTGTTGATGTTCTGTGTTGTGCTGTGATGTTGCGGATTTGTTGTGGTGGATAGCAGTGTGCAATGGTAGTGCAGTTTGGATTTATTTGTATATTTGATATTGCGGGGCGAGCGTCCAATATGTGGACTGCTGTCTCTGCCTGTTTGTATAATATTCTTTTGGGGCACGACCGGGCTGAGATCGATGTACCCGTTGTACATATTTTTCATTTCTGTACTAGGTTTACCCCGCGACGGAGTGCACGGATAGCCGGGTTCTGGAGGGCAACTGGTCCGCATCTCATGGCTTTGAGAGGCAGAGGGGCCTCACTCTAGAATTGGCAGACTATTCGCCGCACTCGTAGGGGGTACAGGTTGACCCAAGGAGGGGTGCTCAAGTTACCGGATTCTGTGAACTGCAGGGTGGTCCATTCGGGTTTTGGCGGGTAACTTGCCGCACCCGTAGGGGTTTAGGTTTCATTGCACAGGTTATCCACACGACCAGGGGAACGTCGGGTTTCAGTAGCGGCTCTGTGAAACCCGGGGATCCCAGATTATCTGTATTGTTCTGTGATGCTTATTACTTTTCTGTAATGTTGCATTTATCACGCCTGGAGCGATTATTGTATATTGGTATATATACTAGTAGATGTTGTATATGTTTTACACCCGCGCTAGTCCAGTCCCCGCTCTGTCGTTAGTTAAGTAACCTAACGGCGATGACGGGACCCAGTGGCGAATGCGGATGGCATATACGTACATTTTATTTTCGTTCTTTTCTGCTATGATTAATTGATGGGACTGCGTTGATTCTGATCAATGCAAAGAAAACAAACCTGTTTGGATGTCGTTGGAACAGTTTTAAAAAGTGTTATTACAAAGACGTTTTCTTTTGTTTTGCACAGTGGTATTCAGTTGGAATATCCTGTACCTCATTCGACGAGGCAAGGGCCGATATCCCTTCACCGGGAGTGACCCCTTGGGCAGAAGTTTGCGTCAGGGTAATAACTTCACTATAGTCGATTACATGTTGCTTTGCAACGCGGTATTCAGTTGGAATATCCTGCACCTCATTCCACGAGGAAAGAGCCGAGATCCCTTCACCGGGAGTGACCTCTTTAGCAAAGGTTTTCGCCACTATATTTTTATAAAAAGCTATCAGGTTCCTTCAGCGATATCAAGTTTCGTTACGTTAAAGGTTTTTCGCCAAAAACCAGCCGTAGCCCTCCGTCATTTCTTTTGGGTATTTAGTAGTATTCAAGCTATGTATTTTGACCAAAGCTAAGGCACAGTGTTTGATAGCTGCTTGGTATTTATTTGTTGCATAGATATATGAGTTGGTTTGGGACAGTCGTTCTGCCATTTGGCCAAAGTCAGGGGCATGTGCGGGTGGGTTCAAATTGACAAGATAATGATGGGTAGAACTTGACATGTGACTTATGGCATTTTGGCCAAAGTCAAGGTCATAAGAGCATGGGGCAAAAATCATATCGGGAGTTTCTAAAGAAACTGAAACTTGCCAAGTATGCGCATACCTTCTGGAGTGTGATAACATGAGTGGATACCTTCACGTTATCATGCGATGAGAGTTGGATCTCGATTCCCACTGATGAGTTGGTTTACTCTTCGGGTGATCCTGATTGATTCTTCTTTCAGGTTTGGAAGAGAATTTGACAGTACAGTGGGAAGTTTCCTGATTAGATAAAGTGATAACCATTCTGATCTAGGTTAGAGTGCACGCAGAGTGTTTCTTTTCTCTCTCTCTTTGGCAGCGACCTTTGACCGACCCTAGACTATGACTCAGTGACCAAGTTGACCGAACCTTTTTAAAATACTGGTTTTTGGATTATCTAAGTTGTATAAGTCATTGCCGCTCCTTCTTTTACCCTTTGTATTTCTCAGAACACCTCGTATCACTACGAGCATCCACTTCCATTGGATAGATCCATCGTATGGTTATATACGAACTCGAAGGGACTTCTTCGAGGATGGATCCAGGTTCAGGAGAAATTGAATTGGTTTATTCAGTTATCTTTTATTATCACCTTCTCTCAGGTTGCGATGGCTCCTTAGTTTAGGAGAGTACATCTATTACGCTTATTGGATAGTCTTCTTTCAAACCATAGGCAGGTGCCGAAATGTAGGGAATGAAGAAAACCAATTAGCCTAAGTAGGGTGTACAGAAGGTAATAACTAAAGACAAAATAAAAGGATTAGAAAGAGGCCAAAGTAAATTGCGACTGCTATCATTCACGACCAAACCGCGTACTTCATCGCCACTCCTATTTCACCTTTGCTTTTTTCCCCAGTTCGGGAGAAATAGAATAAGGTATTATTCAGTTGTCTTTTATTATCACCTTCTCTCAAGTTGCGAGTACTTCTTGGTTTAGGAGAGTACACCTATTATACTAATTGGATAGTCTTCTTTCAAACCATAGGCTGGTGCCGAACGGTAGGGAAGGAAGAAAACCATTTAGCCTAACGATGGTGTACAGAAGGTAACGACTAAAGGCAAATAAAGGGATTTGGAGAGATGGCAAAGAAATATACGGTTACAGTCATGAATAGGATTATGGAAGAGACATTACTAGGAATACCAAGATACCCCTACGAAACATTTTCATATTTCAGTTTCACTGTGCATTGTTAAAAGGAAAACTGATTTCCCGATTAGATACTTACTCCAGGGTATGTATTTACCAAGTATGATTCTCACATCTGTATGGTTTTACAGATGATGAGTAGGAGTAAGTTATTGGGAATAAGGTGATCATCCTCATTATATCGGAATTCGTTGTAATTGGTGATACTTGAGAAAATCGCCTGGGTTTTTGCCGGACGGCAAGTATTTGGTTTTGAGTATCCGTTGTTGTGCACCAATTTCAAACTGATATATCTGTACATTTATTTTTATAAAGTGAGATATAACTTTTTGAAATTATGTCCGTGACATTTACCTATATCAGTTGTCGATTGGGTAAGGAGTATTGAACAGCGGAGTAGTTCTTAACCATAAGTATAGTTTTCAACCTACGATGCATAGGTTTTGAGTTATTCAACTCAGTGGACTTATACAGAGTATTGTATGTTGTCCAGTGTCCATCAGGACAAAGGGGTTGGTCCTCGTACTATGTTCTGTTTACTTGTGACTTCTCTAGTTTTTAGACAAGTGTTTCGTAGAAATACAATGTCTAAGTTTTGAGAAGTTGTGGGTATAAGAATAAAGTAGAGAACCGGATGTCACAAGTATCGGGATTCTTCAAAGAGATCGAAAATGTAGATACTTGTGATTGGTATTCAGTTGATAGTAATGGTTTTGAGAAACTTGTTTCTCTTTCAGGTTACTCATAATTGGATGTATTCCTAAGTTGAGTAATGCTGATTAGTCTCTCTCCATTAAGTTGATATGCACTGGAAATAGCTGCATGATTTGAATTTGGTTCCAATTAAATAAGTGCCAAAGTTTCTATATTGGATATAGAATGGTTCATATCTTAACGATGTTAAGGTACGGGGAGTTGTCCGACTTATGCTTAAAACCAGACTCTGGATAACTCAAGACACGTTTCTGTAATGGCAGTTCGTGGGTTGACCCAGGCTATGACGAGGGTTGACTTTCTACTATCTGGAAGATCAATAGTTATATTGTTCTTGACTCGCCACAATTTTAGTAAAATGGATTTTTTCAGAAAACAGTAGTGGGAGTATGGTAGAACTGGAAGTGATTCCAGAACCGCAAACGATTACGGAAAATTTAAATAGAACCTAAAGATTCAATCAGGTTTGACATTCCATTAGCCACTTCGCAGATATGGTGGGTAACCTCAGACACCCGAGAGGTACTCCGGTAGCCTCAAGGATGGTGACAGGGAGGTTCTTGTTTACCCAGACTTGACACTACTGTTGTTCCAAGCTATGAGACCCGGCAGGAGGTTAAGTATAGCGTCGTTCTAAACTAGCTTTAGAAGTGCACGCATATATATTATTCTGCCAGAGAGTTGTTGTGGTCAGTGGGAGCAGCGGAAGCATAGTGGGCAAGTAGCTTATGTCTATTTATAGACTTGAGCAGATATAGCGGAGATAGATCATCTAATTTTGATGTGACAGTCATGGCTTTGACTTCATCAGAATAGGGGATGGATCTGTTAAGAAGGTAGTAGGATGTGATATCCTGGTATTTGGATGGCATACACAGAGTAGGAAGTAAAGTTGCTATACTACAATCGGTTATACTGTGGTCGTCACACAGTTGTTTCTCCACACAGGATATGGATATAATATCAGACATTCTGGTTACTAGATCTATGGTTTTAGATCTAGATTTGGGTAGTTTCCCAATATGGGTACTTTGACAGTATTCTAATAGTATTTTAGAATAGATGACTCCTGGCATGGTGGTGTACCTGCAGGTGATGGGGTCACCCTCTCTAAAGGTGTCTTACAGACTAAAGGGGAGATGGATGTGCATGATTGGCATATCACTTGCTTAGGCAATTGAGTCAATCGTGAGATGTCAAGTACCACACCAGATGTTGTTTTTGCACTAGATGCGATAAGTTTATATTAATCCAATCCTGAAGAAACATTCGGAGGCAGTTTTAGAACATAAGTGGATGTTCTACGGATTTGATGACGGCAGCCTCCTTCGGGAGACGGTTATCATTCCAGGCTTCAAAGGTGACATGGATGACAGAGTGATTGTCAGAGTTATAGTTTTCCCTCTGATGAGGGACAGTATTATGGACAGGTGGTCCAAGAGGATACTGTGGGAGGCATGGTGCTAGACACTGATTAGTTTCAGTGATCGATATAGTCTAAGAAGTTTGGATTTGGAGTTCATTTATGAACTAGGTCCTATCAGGTATCCAGACATATTCTAAGACATGTATTACTCAATTCGGGAGATGGGTTTCTCCGCGAACTTGAGATTAAGAGAGACATAGAAAGGAACATCAGGGTGGATCCACTCACTGAGGCTATTTCTCGAACACAATAGTTTTACAAACGGGCTTTGTGAAACTGATTAGTAGAGGAGTTGGGTGTTCGGTATCACACGGTCTGTGAGTATGCGACATCGCAATAATTATCCTTAAGTGTAAGTGGGAGATTGTTGGATATAGTGCCCTCAAAGTCAATTATTGGATCGCAGGTACGTGATTGCAATGATTGAGGAGGACCTATACCGGTAGCACAGTCTTACTCGAGATGATAGTATGGTATCTGGTTTGCCTTTATCAGTCGTGTACAGGTTCAGGTGACTGATCACTATTACACGTTGATAGAGCCTTTAGGATCTTACTTGACTACCAACAGTATGATGGCAATCATATACGTGAGAGTTGGGTAGTCTATAAGCACATCCTTAAAAGTGGTCCCTAGTCGTGGGAGTTTTGAGACAGGGCATCGATACTCCGGAGTAGACTAGTGTACACAGTCGAGACCCTGACGAGGGGCGGTGGCCGGTCTCACAAGCCATTGGTGTCAGTTGGATCACCTAAGATGTATACAGGTGCTCATTGGGTTATGAGTACACCGGACAGGACTCGCCGCGAACCTGCTAGTTGGTATTATATCCAGCGTCAGATAGCAGTTCCCTGGTGACAAGTGTACAAGTTAGTTCATCGACCTGCGGTCGTCATTTGTCTCGTGTGAGTTCCCACTGTGCTTTGATTTCTACCCTACCACGGCTCAAAGGAGTTGTGCAAACAGGTTTTAGTTGGGTACAGTCCTTAGCCACATGGAGGCAAGTGAGCGGATCGGCAGGGGATTCGTCTCTCCCGGTATTGGGGGTGAGATCGCGCTGTGTCTAGGAGAGCCATTACACAAAGCTCTCGGCCGAGGCAGGAGATTTACTGGTAGGTATTCCAGTAGTATTTCAGGGTGTTCTGGGCTACACTCCGACACGACTTATACCGCTATTGGGGGTCTGACGTTACCAGCCCCCTAGGGCCGATATGCGATACTCATAGACGAACGGACCGGACTGTATGTATATTGTCACTATTAGGCTCAGTAGTGTTCCAGGATGAGTTCGCTCATCGGCTTCCCTTGAGGTCAGTACATGGGCAGCCGTTACGCACTGCTAGTGCCGCTGACGTGCTTGTGGTTAAACCCACTGCCAGGGTATTGATGAGTTATTAAAGTCCCCCACAGATGGTTTCCCAAGTTCGGGCGAAACATTGTAGAGGCCGTATGGTTTTATGGCAGGGTTCAGAAAATGCACGTGCATTTATGCACGTGTTATATTTCGGGCAGATAATACTGGTGGGCTTTGGATTAAGCCGGATCCATGTATTATATTGAGTCGGAATATTTTAGTCTCTCGTATTCGTATTCGGTCGGAATACGGATACAGGTATGTATATACAGCTGAGGGGTATTTTCGTAATCTGTTACGAGAATATTTTAGAAGATGCATTTCTTTTTGGATTAATCATTTTGGTTTAAATGATTATTGGATTTTGGAAAGGGTGACTCATTATGTATGACACATTAACTCTAGACTGTTCACTAATGACTTATGTAATGAGTCGTCTAGTGAGTCATTAAGGAGTTAATGTGTTTTGTCATGTGAAGAGATATTTGTAGATATTTTTCTCTTTGGTTTTTTAAATACCACCTCTCATATCTATTCACATAAGAAGAAGAAAATAAGTGAGAAGATTATTATGCTTGAGTTCCTTTTGCTCACTAGTTTTCTTGAGTTCACCATTTCCAAACCCTAGCATCTTCTTCAACCTCCACCCTAACCCTCTCATGTGATGAGAACCCTAGGGTGTTTGAGACAAAGTATTCTACTCATTCTCTACTTCATCTTGGTCATCTCTTTTAGCAGACTTGATGACCGAGTTGCCTCGGTATAGAGGCGGGAGCCCGTTTAAAGATCCGTAGATATGGTGCCACCTCGACGAGGAGCAAAGAGATCGGAGTTGCTGCTAGGAGCGTGGGATGATGGCTAAAGACCGAAGGACTAGGATCGATCGGTATAGCCTTTCTACCTCTTTAGAGTTTGTTAGTTTAGCGTTAATGGTAAGATCCGGGTTATAGTATGCGATAGCGCCAGTTATAAAAGTTTTATTCCGCGTTTGGCGTCAGATTGACGGCCGGGGCGCTACCTGTTCATATCATATTATTGCATTATTACAGTCCCCATTCTTATGCATTTTACAATAAAACAGGTGCTTTTGACGCATGTCTGCTACATATTACAGGTTACAGGTTCTTGGAGTGAAAACAGTGAAAAAGACAAAAGACGACACAAAAAAGGGACTTTGACCAACAAATAGAAGGATCTTAATCAAGCCTACACAAAAGATCAGTACAAGGCAACGCAAGGTCCAAGATTACAAAGCAAACGGTTAAAAGTCCACTGCAATTGTTCACTGGAGATCTGGAAGAAATAAAGAAGCCAAATTGAATAAAGATCCAAAGAAATAAAAAGCCCAAGAAGCCCAGAATCAGTTCCAAAATTTCCAGACATAAAATTTTACCAAAACTTGGAGTCTATTTTGACTAGGTCTTCCTAAGGATATTTTGGTAAATGCAGACGTGCGAATGAATTGTAACCTAGGGTTTCTATGTCTTATAAATAGAAGCCCAAATCATTGTATTCTTTTCATGCCTCCCTATGCCTCCTTTTAATAATAAATTCCAGAATTCTTTTGGAGAGCATCGATGCCTCTTTTCAATTCATTAATTCAGATCTGACAACTCTGCGTTGATATTTGGAGAGAGCCATCTGTAAGTAGTTTTATTTAATTGCTCTAGTTTAGATTTTAATTCTTTGCCCTAGGTAGATTTAATTCCTTATCGTAGATAATTGTTTAGAGTTAGCTTTGGGGAAGGCTTTTGAGAGATGAGATCTCTCATCCCTTTCTTACCCACTATATATTTTTAATAGGACTCCATGCATACACGCACACACCGCGCCCTACGGCACCCTATCCTTCGAGGTAGCGGTGATACCGTAGTATAAAGGCCCGGTTGCGCGCGTTTTCCATGGAGGTTAGGGTAAGGATCTCTAAAGGAAGGACAAGAACCTAGAGGAAGGAACACCTTCCCGAATGGATCTAATCCTCTTTATTGATAATTACCATAACTCCTCATAGATCTTCATTCGGGTATAGAAAGTTTTTGAGATTTACTTGCATTTCCAAACCATCATTTAACCTAACCCTAGCAAGTCTTAGATCTAGATTAATTTAGTTTATAGATAGATCTAGTTTTTTAGATTTAATAATCAATCCGAGCACCCTTCGGAATTAACTCGTTTGCGCGATTAGGAGATTCACAACAGCCCTGTGGACCGACCCGTCCTCACCGGCTAGCTTCATGTGACGCCGTTCTTGATTGCGGTAATAGATAGTTTTTGAGATAAATCAAATGGCGCCGTTGCCGGGGATGGCGTAAAATTTCTTTTGTGTAATTTCGGGTTGATATAAATTTTAAAAATCATAAAAATCTGAAAATATAAAAAGTACAAAAAATTTTATTATTTTATTATTTGTTTGAAGGGTTATTGTTTGAATCTTGCAGGAACAGCGAAGAATCTCGGATCTGGAAATTTACAGAGGGCAAAACAGAAATTGGTACATCAGAACAGAGGAGTATTAGAACAGAGGAGAGGCAGATTTTTTCTCGGGAAGTGATCCTTCTACCAGACCGTGGTTCCGCGGCAATTCTGCGCCCCAGACCGCGGTTCCGCCGCACTCCAGCTACGTCAGCTCCTAAAATTTTGTCGGTTTGTTCCTCATTCTCCCCTCTGGCAACCTCAATATATCTTTTGTGAAATTTTCTGCAGGATTTCTTTGCGCTAAAAATTCTTCTTCCCCCTTCTAAATAACAAATTTTCTGCAGGTTTCTTTGCGCCGCGCTTACAAAAATTAATTATAAGTGAATTTACTGTTTTGCATAATTTAATCGGACTTTAAGGGGCTATTGACCAAACTCAGATTGGGTGGGGATTTCATCACCCTTCCCAGGACCCCGGAAAGCACTTAAAGCATTTGCATCGACCACTCTTAATTAAAAAAAAATACTAGACTCAGCCTTAAGGACTTCGAGCTTAATAGGACAAAGGACTAGACATAGGTATCGACCGTTTATCCTAACTGACTTTGCGGTGTCTAGGCAAGTGTGTCAAGGCAAGTGGTTACTTAATTAGGACCGCTACTTGTAGCGGGGAGCCTCCCATTTACCTAGCACTTACCTGGCCGCAATTGGCGGTGAAGAGGCGGTTTGAGGTCCTATTTCTAATCCTAGTTAGGAGCTGTTTAGCTGACCTAGGTGACCCTAGATCTAGGCCTGATTGTGCATGTGTGGTTGATCGCATTTGTGTCACAAGTCCCTTTTCAAAAATCTTTTTGCAAAAATTTCACATAAAAGAAAAAAAAAGATCTTTTCAAAACTTGCAACTTGTCGCTAAAGAAACCTTGCAACTCACTTACACCACTCCCTTTTATTGACGTTATCTTACCTCCACATTCTGTCTTTCATTTTTTTTCTGACCACACTACCCCTTTAGTGTATGTCACTTTGGACTAGGTACACTAACGCCCGATTAGTCCGTGTTTCGTTGGTACCGACCGACGAACCCTTCGACACCGAAGTCGACATTCCGTCCACTTTCTTACCTCCACCTTCAAATTCTTTCTCCGAAGGCATGTCGGGATTCAACCCCAACAATACCTTACCGACGGGAATGATTTCACCTCCGTTAGGTGCGAATAACCCGAATCAACCGCCTGTTGAAGCGCCCGCACGAGTCGCGCTCCAGGATCTCTTCTACCCCGTCCGCACTTCTTTACCTACCTGTCTTTCACCCCCACCGGCAAATGGGGACAATTTTGAAATAAAACCACATTTCATTAATATGCTGCTAAAATTTCACGGTTTGGAATCAGAAGATGCGTATATTTTTATTAATAAATTCCAAAACGTTTGCGCTATGATGAAAACGACCCAATTAAGTGATGACGCTATAAGGTTAAGGGTCATTCTTTTCACCTTATGTGATTTAGCCGAGAAGTGGCTATACAACACAGCATCACATTCCATTAGAAATTGGGACGAGTTTGTGAAAGCCTTTCTTAAAAAGTTCTATCCTCATCACAAAACTGCTAGAATCCGTAATGAGATTATACAATTTTCACAGCTTCCTTCCGAACCATTTTGGAAGTGTTTTGAGAGATTTAAAGACCTGCTCGTTCAATGCCCTCATCATGGGATCGAAAGTTGGCAACTCTGCCAAACATTATACGAGGGATTGAACTCGGCAACGAAGCAGTTGCTAGAAACCATCTGTCAAAGTCACTTTCTCTCCAAATCTAGTGAGGAAGCATGGCAGTTTCTTGAGGTTCTTAGTGAACAAACAATTCAGTGGGAGAGCTCCAAGACCACATCATCTTCTTCTAGTGGTCAATCTAGGACAGGCATACATCAAGTAGAGATGTCGATTGCTATAAAGGCCGAGATGGCCGCTCTTACGAAAAAGCTAGAAGCGATCGAGACCAAAATCTCGTCGCCTTCTCCTGCCTCTGTTATGCCTCCACGAACTGTTTGTGCTTGTTGTGCGGATCCATCACATCTCACCGAAGAATGTCCTTACAATGCTTCTACGCAAGGACAGGATCAAGTCAATGCTGCCTTTCAGCAACGACAAAGAAACGATCCGTACTCTTCGACATACAATCCGGGATGGAGGAGTCACCCAAATTTCGCTTGGAACCAAAATCAACAATTCCAAGGAAATAACAATTTTCAAGGGCCTCCTCCACAACAACAAGCACCCCCACAAACTCAATTTCAACAGCAACCTTACCCTAATCAAGTGAACAATTTTGTGCCTAACATTTCTTACCCGCCAAACAATTTTGTTCAACCTAATAATGACAAGGTTAGCTCGCTCGAAAGAAGTCTAGATGCGTTCCTAAAGCAATCTACACAGTCTACAGCAAGACTAGAGACTTCTATTCAATCTTTAGTGCAAAACAGTGCCTCACACGATCAAAGCATCAAATCTATTGAGGCACAAATTGCACAACTCAATGCAGCATTGAGCGAGCGAGAAAAAGGAAAGCTCCCATCTCAACCACTGCCCAATCCCGGTCACACACATGCTGCATATCAACAACAAACTCATAACGTAAACGCTGTGACCACGTTGAGATCGGGAAAAATGTTGCAAAACACTGTGGGTATTCACGATGACACCCCTGCCGGTGGTTCTTCTTCACCTTCTTCTTCTACTTCTTCTTCGTTAGAGCCTATTCTCCATCCTTCACATGGCTCTACTTCTTCTAGCTCGAACGGACCCACTTCTCACAACACGAACACATCTACACGGGGTTCCGTTCCAACTCAACAATCTGATCCGCAAAAATTGGACTCAACAACCTTTCAAAATGTTCCTTTTCCAAATCGGTTGAGATCCAATAAACCAACTCCACAAATGGAGAAGATTGTTGAGCTGTTCAAACAGATTAGCATAAATATCCCTCTTTTGGATGCAATCCAACAAGTTCCTTCATATGCAAAAATCTTAAAGGACTTATGCACCAAAAAGAGAAAGTCACAAGTACCAAAGAAAGTTTTTGTGGCTAGTGCTATTAGCGATGCTCTTGTCAATTCTTTACCCCAAAAGCAAAAGGACCCCGGTTGTCTTACCATTTCAATAACAATTGGGGACAAGAACATCAATAGAGCACTACTTGATCTTTGTGCTAGTGTCAACCTGCTTCCCTACTCCGTGTACGAACAATTAGGGGTTGGAGAGTTAAAACCCACTCGTTGTACTCTCCAAGTGGCTGATCGATTAATCACCCATCCTAGGGGTGAGCTAGAGGATGTGTTGATCAAAGTTGGGGACTTCATATTCCCCGTTGATTTTATTGTTATGGACACACAACCTGTGGCTAACCCATGAAACCAAATTCCGGTGATCCTCGGTCGCCCATTTTTGGCCACTTCCAATGCCGTAATAAATTGTCGTAATGGCTCCATGACTCTATCCTTCGGAAAGACATCTAGTTCAATATTTACAAGTTAGGAAGTCTGCCCCCCGTGCCTAAAACTAGTACACGAGAAGTTTGCTCTATTCACGAAATCACGCAGGAGGACTGCGAGCTTGAAAGATTTTTGTTTGATGAAACTAGTTTTGACGCCACTAGTGCGTCCCTCCTTGAGCATATCACCGTTGACACAACCGATATTGATTATGAATGTTTCACTTTTTCGGATGATGACGACTCACAACCCGAATATGAGTCTTTTGAATTTTTGGATGAACCATCCGAATCGGTTGTTTGCAGTGATTTCGAACCTGTGTTGGAGCCCTTTGAGTTCGAGGTAGATTCCTCAATTTTGCCTATGATTCTTTTGCCTCCAAAACTCGAACTCACGCCCTTGCCATCTCACCTTAAACATGCTTACATAGGTGAGAATGAGACCTTTCGCGTTATCATATCGTCTTCTCTAGCCCTCGAGCAAGAGAACGCTCTTTTAAGGGTCTTACATGATAGGCGGCAAGTTCTCGGCTGGACTATGGCGGACATCGAGGAGATTAGTTCCCACATAATTGAATATCATATGCATATGATGGATGATGCCAAGTCGATAAGGGATCCACAAAAATATCTTGGGGTTAGTGTGGTTAGTCAACCTCCTCCTTTAGAAGTTGAACCCCCCCATTTCTTTTAATAAGCTACGAGAATGCCAACATTCCACTGTTTGTTGATCATCCCCATTCTCGTCTTGATTCATCACCACCTCCTATCTATTCACTTCCACACTTTTCATACCACCACTTCTATCTTCCCCAATTCTTTTTAGATCGGTACAACATCTTCTTCCACCAACCGATACTCTTTACAGATAAATTTTTTGACTGGTTGGTGTTGACGTTTGGTCTATGCAAAGTTTGGGAGTAATGTCTAACATTGTTTAAATGAAGTTTTGGGGGAGGGGCTTTCTGTATATATTTTTCTTTTAACAATAAGATAAAAAAAATCATAAATAAATAAACAGGGAAGTGCCGGCATTTTAACCCTCTTGGTGCAGCATGACAGTGAGGACACTGTCAAGTTTAAGTTTGGGGGTATGCTCGGTACGTCCTCTTCCTTCGCATTCATATGTACATTTTGCATTTGCATACTTATTTTGAAAAACCCATAAAAATTTAAAAATTTGAAAAATTATAAAAATTAATTCAATTTTGGCCATATTTGACTTTGGTTTGACAAATAGGTTAACTGGTTAGGAACAACTAGATCTTAGACTTTGTAAATTAAAAACCCTAAAAATAACCTTCTTTAAAGATTAACGGTAGAAAGATATGTCTTTGTAGTTTATTTAGAAATAGGCAAATTTTGAGTTCACTTCTTAGGCTAAGTCAAAGCAAAGAAAAAGTATTGATATTTTTATTAGAGTATAAGTTTGAAAAATAATTCCTAGCTTAAGTCTAAATTCTGAAAATGTATACCCTACAAATTGCACAAACACGAATCTTGAAACTTGGAATAGTAGGAGAGACCTTGAAATGCTCTTGTCTTAAGTCTTTAGTACGAAGAAAAAATATACAAGTGTGAAAAAAAAAGAATAAAAAAATGAATACTGGTTTTTGTGATTACTTAAGGCTGCAAAAATAGAAAAAATATTTAGCGAGAGTGCTTCACCACCTAGTGCCTTAGACCAACTGGTTTGGGAGTCACTGCTAAAAGCCTTGGGTGTTGCAAGACTAGGAATTACGCTTTAATGTGCAAACACGTCTTGTAATCGGTTGTTGGTACCTCAAGAAGTATTAACGGTCGCATGAAGGATGTGTAAGCAAAATTCATTAAAATTCACCAATTAAGAAGTGCTTTGGACAACGGACGAGAGTATGATTGCTTGATTTGAATTTCCAAGTGTAGGGGTGATTTATACACACACGTAGGGGTATGTGATTGGGATTTAGATAAGAGAGAGGAATGAAGAATAGAACTTGTATCTTTAGTAGAGTTGATAAAAATTCCTAAGTGGAGATAGAACCCTAGAAGGAAAACTTAAGAGATGCCGAAAGCTAAGTAAATCTGTAAAACATATATAATCTTAAGTTAGATGATGAGGAAGTGTGAAGAATATGGGTGGATAATTTACGAGCCGACGATAATAGAATTCCTTGTTAGAAAACATAATTGGAGAATAAAAGTCGAAAAGCCGAATTGATAGGATTTTGTGGGTAGTATCCGCTGAAAACCCTCAGGAGACAACACTCCTCCTACTAGGACACCTAGAGGTTTAACGGCTTGTTGCACGAGCTCAGTGCAATCGCGTTTCCCTGTGAAAGTGCAGTTAGGTTTTTGTCGAGAATAAAAAATAAGTTTGCTCGAGGACGAGCAAAAGATAAGTTTGGGGGTATTTGTTCATATCATATTATTGCATTATTACAGTCCCCATTCTTATGCATTTTACAATAAAACAGGTGCTTTTGACGCGTGTCTGCTACATATTACAGGTTACAGGTTCTTGGAGTGAAAACAGTGAAAAAGACAAAAGACGACACAAAAAAGGGACTTTGACCAACAAATAGAAGGATCTTAATCAAGCCTACACAAAAGATCAGTACAAGGCAACGCAAGGTCCAAGATTACAAAGCAAACGGTTAAAAGTCCACTGCAATTGTTCACTGGAGATCTGGAAGAAATAGAGAAGCCAAATTGAATAAAGATCCAAAGAAATAAAAAGCCCAAGAAGCCCAGAATCAGTTCCAAAATTTCCAGACATAAAATTTTACCAAAACTTGGAGTCTACTTTGACTAGGTCTTCCTAAGGATATTTTGGTAAATGCAGACGTGCGAATGAATTGTAACCTAGGGTTTCTATGTCTTATAAATAGAAGCCCAAATCATTGTATTCTTTTCATGCCTCCCTATGCCCCCTTTTAATAATAAATTCCAGAATTCTTTTGGAGAGCATCGGTGCCTCTTTTCAATTCATTAATTCAGATCTGACAACCCCGCGTTGATGTTTGGAGAGAACCATCTGTAAGTAGTTTTATTTAATTGCTCTAGTTTAGATTTTAATTCTTTGCCCTAGGTAGATTTAATTCCTTGCCGTAGATAATTGTTTAGAGTTAGCTTTGGGGAAGGCTTTTGAGAGATGAGATCTCTCATCCCTTTCTTACCCACTATATATTTTTAATAGGACTCCATGCATACACGCACACACCGCGCCCTACGGCACCCTATCTCTCGAGGTAGCGGTGATACCGTAGTATAAAGGCCCGGTTACGCGCGTTTTCCATGGAGGTTAGGGTAAGGATCTCTAAAGGAAGGACAAGAACCTAGAGGAAGGAACACCTTCCCGAATGGATCTAATCCCCTTTATTGATAATTACCATAACTCCTCATAGATCTTCATTCGGGTATAGAAAGTTTTTGAGATTTACTTGCATTTCCAAACCATCCCTAAACCTAACCCTAGCAAGTCTTAGATCTAGATTAATTTAGTTTATAGATAGATCTAGTTTTTTAGATTTAATAATCAATCCGAGCACCCTTCGGAATTAACTCGTTTGCGCGATTAGGAGATTCACAACATCCCTATGGACCGACCCGTACTCACCGGCTAGCTTCATGCGACGCCGTTCTTGATTGCGGTAATAGATAGTTTTTGAGATCAATCACTATCGTAGACTTACAATATGCTCCTTCTCCAATGTTGAAGGGTGTCGGTGTATCCAAAGCTAGCAAAGCAAGATGTCTACTTACCTCCTATTCATGGTCTAGCGCCTCGTGCCCTTAGGCCCTCATCTCTCACTGCGGATTGCCACTTACATAGCTCCTCGGCTCAACGACCCAATATAGAATGATGACGAAAATAGTTTCGCTCTGGTACATCCTCTAAAGATCTCTGGCCAACTATCATGGTCACTCATAACATGTCTCGTCGATGATGCCGAACTCTGGCCTACTGGGTGTGCGTGATACGACCTCTCTTGGGTCCAAGTCTTCTTGTTTTGTATCCCAGAAAGATTCTTGTCGGGTCTCTCCCAAATCTCATTTTTGCCGAACTGCCCGGAAGTTATCACCCTTTACTAAATCCATTTCTTATTCCAGAACAGCTGGATACTTATCACGACTTCTTCAAAAAGGTATATCCATATTCAACGCCTCTGCATGCGTATCACATCTCTGATTTCAACGGAGTGAAACGTCATATCGTCGAAATCTCGTACGAACCTCTTACTCCATTTTTCTCTAATGTGAACTGATTCGGACTCGTCTCTTTGTAGCTGTATGGACTGCGCTACAAACGGCTATACTCATATCTAGAGTCTCCCTTTCGAAGCCATGAACTCGACAGCTCAACATCTCATGGTAGGTACCTGGCCATCTACGCCTTTGGAAACTCTTCCAAATTATCGGAGGAATACTCATCATTCGTCCTTTTTCTATCGACTCTCAACGTGCCTGTGTGAAGTCCCCTCTAGCTGAAATTAATCAATCTGATGACCTCGCATCGGGGTATGCAAACGAACCACATGTCCTATTCATTCCTCCATGGGTGACTAGCAATCTTCTATCATATCCCTAAGTACAAACTCGTGCTGCAATAGTTTCAAACATCTGGGGCGATATCTTGTCAGTCGCAGCAACAATTAGCTCATTCATCCACACGCTAAACAATGCCTCAATCCTCAAGAATAGACGATACATTAACGGTCATCACATTCTAGCCGGCCTCTAGCAGTGGCCCAATCCTCTGGTGCTGATCTGAACGTTCGAGAAATCTTAGTAAAAACAATCCGTCAAAACGCTCATGTCACGAAAAACACAAATAAACGACACATCTATACAATCGTGTGTCACCGGAATTACGCCATGGTCAGTCCTCGTCCAAGACGAGCTCATGCTGACCGCAACTCTAGCTGCAGCTATCTTTGCCCATGCAACCGTGGTAACAGAAACCACAATCCGATATCGATGAGGATAGATCATAGGAATGAATAGAAATACAATGTATAAGAAATGTACATCCTAAGGCTTTTTAAGCGGAGTAGCGTATCGTAAGTATGCCGCGGAACATACACACGGTACGTCACTCTACATAAGTCACCTACTCCATCAACTAAGGTCAACCTACACGACGAAAGTTCGGGTCTAATACCCCCTCGACCAAGTCTAAGTTCCGTAAGGTCAAGTCTAGGTTCCGAATACACACACACACACACACACATACACACACGCTCTAGACTCCGCATAGTCAAACCTAGATTCGAACAAAGGTTAAACCTAGCGCTCTGATACCAATTTTGTCACGACCCGAAATGGCACGTGACTGGCACTTGAATCATGTGAAGTCTATAGGACCCCACCTAATTCAAGTAAGCCAAAAGCCCAGAAATCTAAACCATTTTAAATGAAAAGAGTGAAGGAAAACTTATTTTAAAGCAAGTGATTTTAACAAAATAAGTGGCATTAAACATTTAAAAGCAACATCATATTTTCCTGAAAATTTCGGCAGAGTCTCCTTTGTAAATACTGGCCCCAAACGGGTACAAATATGCATATACATAAATAATGAATAACGGCATCCCCAAGCGGGAGCTAGCTCTTCGCCAATTGGCGGAAACAACCACACAAGCAGTATAATATACAACGCCGAAGGGCGAGGATCAAAACTCAGAAGAAAACCAAACATCCTCAAGAAAACCAGAAAAGAACCATAATATACAAGAGCGCGACTCTAAGGTCGAAGGAATAAACAGCTGGTTTTCTAAGTCTATCAAATAATACAAGTCTGGTTGATGGAGTTTACTAGATACAACTGAAATAAATAAAGTACAACGGTGGTCACGATGCAAGTGAACACACCTACCAAAGCAATCACCCGGAAGGAAGCAGTGTGCCAGCAAGCCGCAATGAAACCTGTACGTCCAATCTGTAAGAAACTGTGGCACAACGGGTGTGAATTGCCAACTCGTGAGTAGAAAACATCACCGAGAAGAAATCGCATGTATGAATCTCTCCTAGGTCATACAAATAAATACACAATACTACTACAAGAGTAATAGTATATCATAAATGTGATATCAAAGTACTCGTGTCTGTGCCAAGAATAATAATATATCGATGCGTGACATGTACTAATGCACCATTCAACGTGTGTCCAGCAACGACACACAATCATGATAAAACCCGAGTGCCCAGCATCGACACTCAAAACATCATGATGTCCGTGTTTAACAGCGACACATAATACTCAAATCTCGGGCTCCGCATAATCAGGATCGGCCCAAACTCCGAATGATATCCTCCGGATATCCGTCGAGTTTCCATACAATCACCGGTAGGTAGTGCTCCCTGCCAAGCTCATCGTCATCCCCACAAAATCACTCTCGCCCCGGGGTACCTCATCGGGTCCACCATGTACCCGCAGACGGTTCATCCTCCTCTTCGAATCGGGTCTCGAAAACCAACTCAGAACCGAGAAAACATCATGGTGGACGCTACTCATCATTTCAAGGAAAACCACATCTTTCTCTTTTAAAATAATCATAAGTTTATAAAACATTCACATGCGGCTTCCCAAATCCAGAAATCTTATGAAAGATCCGAAATCTCAAAATCACGAGTCAGTGAACAGTGAATATCGGCATAAAGACCCAGAACGATACATAACCGAATGAATATATGAATGCACCGGGTATCAAGTAAGGAATGCAATAACTAAACTAGCATATGAAAGCAATCGTACTAGTACTTTGTTGCAACTACTAGCTAGCAATTTATACTTACGAAGTAATGTTTTCTAATGTGTACATGACATGAAAATTACCGATGATGATGTGTGAGAGCCGGAAAGTGAGCGTACGTGGAGCATACGCATCATCGGTAATGGTGCTGGTGTCCTGACAACAGAGATTCATAATAACTATAGAAAACGCATTTATAAGCATGCAATGCGATGAGAATAGCATGAATATACGGAAAATGATGTAACCGCAACATTGAAGAGTATACATTTCCAATCTACGAGTCATACAGTTTTTGGTGTTTGAAATAGCACGAATCGTGGTTTTAGAAAAATAGGGGCTACGAGATCTTTGAGAAAAGATACGCCTTTTAAAAAATCCGTAGTATCTCTCTGCTTGACTTTTAAAAATACTCACGATTCGTTAGTTTTGAAATAAGTATGACTCGAGCCTAGTCGAAAAGGGTAAGGAAAACCACCTAAAGTCCGAGTCGATATATCTAATAGTCGGCGATCCTGCCTCAATAGCGTCACGTACGGTAAAATACATAGTACGACATTCTTGAGTCAAGAGTGCGGATCAATCATCATATCTATATCTCGTACGGTAAAATCCATCGTACGACATCCCAAAAATCGGGATACGGGTCAAATATCACATATACCTCATCATCCATATAGTATCATTATCGATAAATCAAGAATTAGGGGTACCGTTCTAAAATCTAGTATATTCCCACTCGTGTGTATGAAAACACATCGCCCACGATCTGCTATAATATCATGTCGTATCATATCACGACCCAATCACATATCACAAACTCACGGCATCATGCCCGATCATATCGGCTCATCTCCAAGTATCATATACTGGGCTCAACATCCGTGTATGCGTATATGTATATATATACACACACACACCAACACATCCACACACACACACACAAACATATACACCCATAATCAAATCACGTGTGTGCATGTGTGTGTGTGTGTCAACCTTTACTCTAGGGTTTCGCGACTAAGATACTAACTAAAAACACTTTCATCCAATTTCACTAAAACCAACCCATGTCTCCTAAAGTCCTTCTTGCTAAGTATAAATATCTCGCAATAATACCTGTGTGTGTGTGTGTGTGTGTGTGTGTGTATAAACGCATCATACCCTACGAAATTGCGGGGGTGCTATACGCCATCCACCCGACTTTTCCCGTAGATATACATCTACTCACCTGGACGCCTCGGCTAATCTGATTCGATTTCAGCTCTGTCATTTCCGTGCCACATCCGACGTCTCTGCACCCGATCCTAGAAACGTACACAAGGAAATGAGAGAGTAAATATAAAAATAGTCGTGGACACAACAATACAAGTCAACCACGCGCACTATCAAACGCGCTCGCGACAACGCCACAAATCACCACTAGAGTCGCAATACGTGAGAACCACTAATCCTAGTACCCAATCGTACCAATTGCGCATTCGCAAAACTCTAAATATTATATGAAATAGGCTGTAACTCATCAAAACCTTAAAATTAATCAAATCGATTTATTTTCAAAAACCTAGTAAGTCTCTTTTAACCATTTGTTACAAAACTAGATATTTAAACAAATCTAGTGGCTACAATGTTCATCTAATAACTTAATTAGGTCACATAAATATTAACTAGGTTTTAATCTCACATATTTTCATTAATCCTAAAATCTAGTTTGCAAAATAACTTAATTTGGACAATTTAAATGTAACAATTTGCAATATAGCAACAAGATTAAGTTTTGCATGCATTATGATGTTAAACAACATCTCACAACCATAATCAAATGATCAAAACCGCTAACTTGATCCAAACCCTAATCTTGAATTTTCTAGTTAGCAATTAGAACCAAATTAACACTTAAATATGCTAGATTAAAGCAATTAAACAACAAATTCACTATAGGGTTCAGATTTATATCTCCCAATTTTGAGTTCTTGCATGCAATCTTAGCCTCCCAAATTGCTCTCTTGCACCAAGATTCCAAGCTAGTTTGGCCAAAGAAAATTGGATGAAGGTTAAGTGAAGAATTTGTGAGGTTTTGCTTTGATTTTTGATGAGTTTTGATGTGGAAAAAGAGATAGGAGATGGGGGTTGCTGCTGTTGGGGAGCTCGGCCAGCAAGTGAATAGGAAAGAGAGAGTGAGATTTGAGTTGTGGCCAAGTCAAGAAAATCCCATACATTAAGTCAAAATGCCCATACCTCTTTCTTTAATATTTTCACTTTATTTCTTTTTTTCTTTCATTTTCTGAGGAATGAAGTGGGGAATTTTGGGGAGAGGGTTGCTGGTGTGGGGTTGGCCAAGATGGGTGTGGGTGAGTGTAGAATTTTTCCAAGTCAAGACAATACCCATTATCACATATATTAATCACTTTTCTTAATTATTTACTTTTATTTTATTTATGACCTAGACTTCTCTAGAACTTTGGAGTTAAATTGAGAAGGGGGTAACATTTTACAAGCTAAATTCTAAGTTGTCATGGTTCACATTTGTATATTTAACCCATTCCAAATTGTAATAATCATTATTTAAATGTATTAGTGAAAGCTTAAAATAATATTAAAAATAATTAATTAAGGAAAAATATTTAAGTAAACTAACAATTCATAAGCAACTAATTAAAATCAAATACCAGCAATTACATAGCTAGAATAAGTATATTTACGTTCATGTGGAAAATAATTATTTCGTGGTTTTTACGGAAAACACCAGTTAATTTACCGATTATCGGAAATTTCACCTAAACGATTTTTTTTCTTTTTTCAGAACGTTACATCCTTGTACCTCCAGGGTGTACAGAGTAGGGAGAGTTGTGAGCTTCTTTCATTAACTCTTCCCAAACAGAACCTTTTGGTATACATAATCTGCTGCCGTATCTCAAAGAGCTGTCTTCATGGATGATGAAGTCGGTTCTGAGTCCATTCTCCACTTGTTCTCTGATCTTTTGCAACTTAGCATCACTTGCTTGAGCTGCTTTGATCTGATTGACAGTGGTAGATTGAACTTGTAAATTTATCAATCTTGAAGCGTTACCTGGCATGACTACTTGAATCTCCATCTGATGCAATTCTTGTTGAAGCTTCCACTGTGCGGTGAGATTCAATGCTAATGGTTGGCGACTAAGGGCATCAGGTACCACATTCACCTTCCCTGGGTGATATTGCAGGTTGATGTCAAAGTCCGCCATGAGTTCTAACCATCGTCTCTGTCGCATATTAAGCTCCTTCTAAGTAAACACATATTTCAGACTCTTGTGATCTGCGTATATGTTCACTCGTTCACCAAGAAGATAATGGCGCCAAATCTTAAGAGCAAAGATAACGGCTGCCAATTCCAAATCATGCGTCGGATAATTGCGCTCATGAATTTTCAGTTGTCTTAAAGCATAAGCCACAACTTTACTGTGCTGATATAGAACACATCCTAATCCCTTACCGGATGCATCACAATGCACTTCGAAACCTCCAGATTGGTCCGGTATAACGAGAATAGGCGATGATGTCAACCTTGACTTGAGTTCTACGAAATCTTGTTCGCATGCTTCTGACCACACAAAGTCTTCATCTTTACGTGTGAGCTTGGTCAGGGGTGTTGCTATCTTCGAAAATCCTTCAATGAACCTTCGGTAATATCCAGCTAGACCCAAGAAACTTCAAATGTCCATCACTGACTTTGGTGTCGGCCATTCGCTTACTGCTGAAACTTTCGCTGGATCCACAGAGATTCCTTCGCCTGATACAATATGTCCGAGGAAACCGACTTGATCTATCCAAAACTCGCATTTGCTGTACTTGGCATATAGTTGATGTTGTCGTAGAGTTTCCAGGACAATTAGTAGGTGTTCGGCATGTTCTTTCCGACTCTTAGAATACACCAGGATGTCGTCGATGAAGATGACAACAAACCTGTCTAAGTACTCCCTGAAAACTTGATTCATCAGGTTCATGAATATTGCTGGTGCGTTGGTCACTCCAAATGGCATCACAAGAAATTCGCAATGACCATAACGAGTTCTGAATGCTGTTTTATGAATATCAGCTTCCTTGACCTTCACCCGATGATAACCTGAACGAAGATCTAACTTAGAGAAAGCACAAGATCCACTCAGCTGACCGAATAAATCGTCGATGCGCGGGAGTGGATACTTGTTCTTTATCGTTACTTCGTTCAAGTCTCTATAATCGATGCACATTCTGTATTAACCTTCCTTCTTCTTCACAAGTAGAACTGGAGATCCCCAACTTGAAGTGCTAGGACGAATCCATCCTTTCGCCAATAATTCGTCCAACTGAGTTCGAACTTCCTTCAAACCTTCCGGACTTAGTCGATACGGTGCTTTGATTACTGGTTGTGCTCCTGGTACTAAATCAATGCTGAATTCAAGAGCTCGATCGGGAGGCAAACCTGATATATCGTCAGGAAACACATCGTTGAACTCTCGAACCACATCTGGCTTTGATCCTTCCTCCGCTTGAATAGCTGCAATCACTGCCTTCTTTGGTTTCGCCTTGTAAGTACTTGGCTCCAGTTGTAATGACCCCAAAATCTTTATACATTTGTATTATCCCTCTTCAAAAATATACCGTATTTATTTGTACTTGGTATTTTCCACTTTCTATTAAATTTATTATTATTTTATTCCTCAATCTATTATGTATTTTTTTTCTAGGTACAATTTCTTTTTCTTATATTTAAGTTTTTAACTTCTCATTCTTATTTTTTCCTTTCACCCAAATCCATTATTCTTATTCTCTACAGCTCATCTAAAAAGCCCATTTTCTTTTTAAGCAACATCATATATTTAATTCTAATTAAATATGTGCATGAACAACTTTATAGCTCATTGGTTAAGTCTTTACATTGTTATTGCATAAGTCACATGTTCAAATCCCCATTCTTGCAATTATTTTTATCATTTTTTATTCTTCTCATAACCTACAAATGAGACCTTTCATTTCCAAATTGAATGGTGACCTTTCATTTCTCTTTTAATTCTCATGTTGAATGCATATATTATTATGCATAATTCACCATTACACCACCTTTATTGTCCTCCTATATCTTTTCCTTCCTCATATTTTTCTATCTCTCACTTCTTCCTCTTCACCTAGAGTCCAAGAAGAAGAACATGAAGAAGTATTCAAGAAGGTCTCGCTACTAACGCGAGGCTATCGGCGGATAGACAAGCCCGGTGACAATACCGGCTTGTGCATGTAAGTCCCTTCTCTCCTTCCTTCCCTCCATCTCTTTCTTCTTCTCTTTATATTTCTCTTGTTTTATATTACCATGAAAAACTTCCATTGACATATCATTGTTCCTAAATAATTAATTAAACGGATACATATATAAATAATGAATACACAAACATACACACATATATTGTTTGTAAAGTCTTTTTCATTACTCCCAATTCACATGTTAAGATTTCATAGTGACCAATTAGGATTGCATGTTTGTTGTTTTATTTTAAATCACTTTATTTAAAATTTGTATAAAAAAAATGAAGTTACGAATAAATACCATGGTTTTCTCATTTCTCACATATGACATATCAATATCTTTAGTTTTAAAATAATTTTTATAAATTAATTTTTAATTCTGAAAATTTCATGAAATTTATATATAATAGAATATGTTATTTTATACACTCTGTAAAAATTTTAGATCGATCCGCATAACGGTTTAGGAATTACATCGTATTTATTCACTGATCGTAAAACAGAAAACTGCAGCTATCTGTCAGTTTGTAGGACACATAACTTGGTATAACGGTATCCAAATTGAGCAAACTCAGGTGTTTTTGATATCTACATCGAATGATCTAGATTTTCTTAGTTTTATAGTTTTACTGAAAACCCATCTAAGATAAAGAAAACTGCGTTACAATATTAAGTGACGGATCTGGACAGAATCTGTTCCGATTCGCACACTGTTTTTAAATTGGACATAACTCGAACATCCGATGTCCGTTTGTGACAAAATTTAGATGTGTAGATGCACCATTGATAGAACTATAATTTTATATATATTATATTACTTAGGAATGCATGAAACAACCTGATATAGGCTTTGCAATAGAATATATAGTTGCTGTCCAGAAATCTGAATTTCTGTTTTAAACGCTGATATTAAAATGATCATAACTAGAGCTTCAGAAATCCAAATCATGCGAATCTTGGTGTTTTCGATAAGTTCATCGAAATACCTACAATTTTATAATACTTTTCATAACGTGAAAACCGATAGAAATTAACTCAAACTGCGTTTTAAAAATATATGACGGTGCCAAATAGATTCTGATCTGTTTTGCGCGACGATACGAAAATATATATATCTCTCAAACCGGTAGTCGTATTTAGGTGAAAGTGGAACTCACGCATGCAAAACATTTAGAGCCATATTTCTGTTTATATTCCGCATTCGTTCAACTTGATTAATTAGTCGTACATAATATTTCTTTACAGCATTGTTTATGGTAGTTACTCGAATAATATACTTGACTCATTTCATGCTATTTGAACATGTATACATATTTATCTTGATCATTAAATTATTGTATGTACATAAAGACGGTAATTAAATACTTGAGTTGTATTTTGAAAACTATACAAAAGTATTTTTACATAAAACCCCCTCAAGTTTTATAAATTACTCTAAGGACCTTAGCAATTATAAGACTTCGATTCACAATTCTGATTGTCTGACTCGGGTTTGAGTCTGATTAATCTGACTTGAATATGATTCAAGTCAATTTATAATCTACAAGATTCCAATTCAAAATGAACACATGAATCCATGAATACAATTATCAATTTATACAATTTGGCTGAACCGAACCATGAATATATTCCTTTTACATGATTCTCAGTATTCCATTTACATGACTCTACGGTTACAACCGTTTCCTGATATCATGGTTTCGGTCAGTCAGTCAATCAATTATACAATCAATACAATTTACAAGACAAACAATACAAACAAGACATCACGGGGTTCAAGGGGTAGATTGGTACGGAAGGTGTTAAAGGTGGCACGAGACGGTAAGATTAAGACACCTAACATGAATCCAATTGCCGTTGTTCCGGGTTGTATAACGGAGCCTTGTACTTCCATTTGCCCTGATCTCTAGCATATGGAGATCCCTCTCGTATACACTGGCATCCTTCTGTACCAAGCTACAAAACTTGAATATGTTTCAAGTCAATCTATATTCTTTTATATTCTAACTCAACATGAATACATGAATTCCAGATTCCAGTTAACAATCTATATAACTTGACCGAACCGAACCATGGATATTCCTTTTACATGATTCCCAGTATTCCATTTACATAACTCTATGGTTATAACCGTTTCCTGATATCATGGTTTCGGTCAGTCAGTTAATCAATCTTACAATCAATACAATTTTACAAGATAACAATACAAGTATGACATCGCGGGGTTTAAAGGGGTAGATTGGTACGGAAGATGTTAAAAGTGGAATGAGGTGGTCAGATTAAGACACCTAACCTATATTCAGTTGCTGTAGTACCGTGGCATAAACGGTTCCTTGTACTATACGTGCCCTTAGTCTCTGGCATATAGAGATTCCCCTCGTATACACTGGCATCCTTCTGTACCAAGCTACAAACAACATCGTTAAACAATATTCCATAATTTACTACAATACAATACTTTAGAAAATACTATACTCTGTCACTCTCATTCTTCTTTCTTCTTGGGACTTACCGAGCGACCTGTTCGCTGACGACATTCTATTTCTCTCTTCTTTGAATGTCGTCAGGTGCGTTGGATCAAGTTGAGACCGAGCCTACAAGTGAAGACTTGGAGCAATTTGCTGAAGACCCTGCAGTATGATTTCATTGTACACTTTTCTCTTCAGTACTTTCCATTCCCTGTTATGCCACTGTTTAGGCATCTTTATTTCAGTTGTACTTTCTTTTCATGTATTGTACAAAGAATGTTAATAAATAAAAGTTGCTGTTCTTTTTATACTCTTGTTTCTTGTGTAATATTTTATATTGCTTAGCTACGCTTAGCGTATGTACTTCTGAGTACATACGTAGCGGGCCTCGTCGCGTCCACTTCGCCGTACACTGGGAAGCGGGGCGTGACACCAGTGTACGGTCTCCACTTTTGAAATAAAAGAACGGATGCTCTGGAATCTCGAATACTACCCTCCTTTGACGACAGTCGATGGTAGCATAGAATGTTCCGAGCCAATCCATACCCAAGACGACGTCGAAACTTGGTATGTCCAGTACCTTAAAGTCAGCATAGAATTCTCTGCTGCAGACGACTACTGGACACAAGCTGTATCCCATTGTTGCATTTAGAGCGCCATTTCCTAAAGTGACATTCCAGCTGGATACAAGCGGTGTGACTGGAACCGCATGAGTTCGGACGAACCGTTGCGACATAAAGCAATGAGATGCTCCAGTATCTAATAGTGCTAGTGCAAGAAGTGAGGCTACTAAGATTGTACCTAAGGTATATGGGATATGTTTTAGGTATAGAGAAAAATATGTAGGTGGGTGTTAAGACTGAAAGAAAAGCTTGAGAAGAAAGGGTTACTAGTGATGACTTGACCAGTGGCCTCAGCTTCTTCCACGGTCATCTTGAAAGCTTGTCGTCGTGGTACATTCCTCCTGGCCGGGGGAGCATTCCTCTGAATGTTCCTTTAAGCTTGATGGAACTGATGAGGAGGAGGTGCAGTCGGTGGTCCTCTATGTGGTGGAGCAGGGAGAGCGAGTCTTGGAGCAGGTGCTTGAATGGCTGGGCGCTGTGGGTATGTGATTGCTGGCCTGGGTGCAGCAATTGGGTTATGTCTTCAGGGACAAGACCCAATATCATGAGTAGCTGAGCCGCAGACTAAGCAAAGACGGTTGGCTCGCCGGCAGTCTTTCGCCAAATGTACATCTCTCTTGCAGTAGGTACAAAAGGCTGGCCTGGGCCAGTTGATTGGTACTCCCGGTCTCCTGGGCACAAATGGTGGCCTTGAAGAGGCTCCTCCTGCTATCTGGGTGGCAGGGCGCTTAACTCCAGCAGATTGAGATCTGCCCCTCATCTTTACCACAACCTCATAACGGCGGGTAGCTTTCAGAGCCGATTCATGGGTCGGAAAATCTCTGTGGCTAATGCAGCCTGGATCTCCGAATCTAACCCTTGTTGAAATCGACGGGCTCTGATCTCATCCGTCGGTATCAAGTGTGCCGCAAATCTGTTAAAGTATTGTGTTAGCTGTGTAGTATGTGATTTATTAAAAAATCGAATTATTGAAACATATCTTACCGACTGAGCATGGTGAACTCAGCATCGTATTCATCCACTGATTTGGTCCACATCGAACCCTGTTGTAAGTGGATGAACTGCTGTTCTATGTCGAATCTGGCAGTCTCAGGGAAGTACTTCGCGTCAAACATATCGCGAAAGGTCCTCCATTCGGTAGGATGAGTGAGACGTCTTTCTTCTGCCTTCCACCAGACCCATGCATTGTCCGTGAGCTGCAACTTCACAACACGAACCCAAACTATCTCTGGCACTTGTGCCGCTGCCAGATCATCTTCAATGCTTTGAGCCCATTCCTCTGCTTCCAGAGAGCTCTCTTTACCTGCAAACTGTTTGGGGTGCAAGGCCCTGAATTGCTTCACCCCAGGTGCTTCTGCCTCGAGACGGTTCATTAGAATAGCAGCCTGCTGCTGCTGTCCTTCCAGGAGGCTGCAGATTGTCTCAAGCAGAAACGTCTGCTCGTTGATCGGAGCAGCGATGGCAGGTGTGAGTGGTAGTGGTGGGGGAGTGTTGTTGACATTCGTGCTGGTGTTATTTGGGGAATCCATAACCTTGAAAGAAAAATTTGGGTTAGGACAGATTCAAACTATATGAAATTGTAAGATTCAAGGAATATGAATTGTAAAGAATGTTTTTAGTTGCTGGTTCTTGTGTTATATTGCTTAGGTTGTCCACGCAGAAGGAACTGTATGGTAGGGTTCCATACAGCTCTGACCTGCATGGGCCACCAACAAAACCTGTCACGCCCCGCTTTCCAGTATACGGGCAGAGGACGCGACGAGGCGGCTACGTATTTACTCTGAAGTAAACACGCTAAGCGTATCTAAGCAATATAAAATGTAATGTACACAAGAGAAAAGATATAAATGAACAACAACTTTATTTATTAACATTCTTTTTACAATACATCTGAAAGGTAAATACATGGAATGAAAAGCAATGCCTAAACAGTAGCATAACAGAAATGGAAAATACTGAAATGAAATGTACAAGTAACTAGAGCTCTGGGTCGAAGGTTAGCTGATCCAAGTCCTCGAAGGTGGGCTCGATCTCCTGAAGGTCCGAATCACCTGACGACATTCCAAAGAAAAGAAAGAGAATGTCGTCAGTGAACAAATCGCTGGGTAAGTCCCGTAAATAGACAAGAATGGAATAGACAGAATAGAGAGTATATTGTTATAATGTTGTATTTAATGTTAACGCCGTTGTTTATAGCTTGGTACAGAAGAATGCCAGTGTATACGAGAGGAGTCCCACTATTCCGGAGACTAAGGTATACGGAGCACAAGGAACCGTTCAGCCACGGTACAACGACAATTGAATTCAGGTTAGGTGTATTATGGTTACAGTCTCGTGCCACTTCTAACACCTTCCGTACCAGTCTACCCCTTATAAACCCCGCGATGTCTTGATTGTATTGTTGTATTGTTTGAATTGTATATTGTATATAGATGGATGACTTGCCGAAACCATGATATCAGTAATGGAACAAATATAATGGATGAACATGTAGATGGAATATATCCATGATTCGGTTCGGTTAACATAGATTGAATAGATTGAATATATGGATTCATGGATTCATGTTGAATTTTAGTTTGTACTTGAATCATATTCAAGTCAGATTAATTATATCGAGACTCAGTCTGAGTTAGACAATTAGAAAAGAAATTGAATCCTGAATTATGTTTTGGTGCTATCGGTAACTACTGCACATGGACGGCAGGATTTGTGTCTTTTTCAAAGACAATTACCGTGTTGATAACACCGTTTATTAAGTTGTCTACCTTAAATAGGCAAGCACCCATATCTCCGGCTCCCTGAGGCTCAAGAGACTGGTCCCGCTTAAACCTATGTTTACTAGGGTCTTTATTGTAAATTAGTATAACCTGAGGGGGTTTTATGTAAAAATAATTTTGTATAATTTTCAAAATACACCTCAAGTATTTTATTATCGTCTTTAGAGTTTTCATGGATGTATATTTTATCAATGTGACATTTCTAGTGAATAAAACCTAATTTCATAATATATGGTATTTATTTGTAATATTGGAATTGTACGGTATTTTCTTGTAAATGGAATGTTTTTCTTGAATTTTGGAAATGTGGAATATTTTAAATATTAAAAATAGATATTTTGATATTAATTGCATATATATTTATTTATTAAAAATATAAGTTTTATTTATAATAGAAATCACATTTTCTAAAGAAAATTGTATTTTAAATCTTTCGAGATCGTATGCTCCTTGCGGAGGTCTGCATCTCACTCTATTAAGCCCGAGGATGTGCGATAATCCGCACCATCTTGAATGGGTTCCCCGAAATGGGTTGTAGAGGCACAATTGCAAAGATTTGTTAAAACACATTTCTTGTAAAAAAAGGTTTTTATAAGTTGGAGGTAATTATATGTAAAGTCGTATTTTTCCCAAATCTATGTTCCCAAATTCTATCGTGCTATATTAGATATGTGTGTTGTGAGGAGGTAGGTCATTACCCCGTGAACTATTTAAAGGTACAGCAAGGAATTATAAGGATTTATGTCGAAACTAAACTATATGGTATTTTTCTGTAAAAGTGTGATAAAATTTACAAAAATGATCCTTGTAAGGTGAAACTTGTTTTAATAGATTTATTAGTGTTTGTTAAACAATATGTGAGAGCATGGTATGTTTTGGATGAAAAGTTGAGTTTTGAAGAAAAACCGATTCGGAAGTCGGATTAACTCCGCTTCCGTCGGGTTTTATTATTCAAGATTTTTAGAATAGAGAAACAAAGGGAAAGAGGGGACTTACAGGTTAGTTGACTATAAGAGAGAAGGAGGAAGAGGTGGGAGGTGCCGGTACATCGTTTAGTCGCCAGAAACTCCTTGGATTGCTGTCGGAAGTTCGTCGGAGTTTCGCCCTTTTGCTAACTCCACTTGCACGCAAAAGATTTGGGAATTTTCTTGAGAGTTTTTGTAGGAAATTTCAGTGTGAAGGGGTGTAAAAATAGAGTGGGTATTTATAGGACAAATTAGGGTTTAAGGGGTGATGAAAAATGCATTTAAAATTTCATTAAAATAGAATTTAAAGGGTTGTATTATTCTCTGTAAATGTACAGAGAAAATAAGTAATGCAGGAGTTATAGGGGTAGCTCAAGGGTCTAGGTTTACAAAAAAAATAAGGTTTGGGTTCAACAGAACCGGCGGCGCCGGGCCTAGGGTTATTCTCGTCGGTCCGATCCCGGTGGTGGGGGCTCGGATTGGTGCCACGTGTCTCTGACGCTTGGTCTAGCGTATTGCACATGTTAGATTATTCTGTAACTTACCCTATTACGTATGTTGCACGTGTAGACTCTTAGGCTTCTAAAAGATTAAAAGAATTTAAAATAAAAAGAATATGTTGCTGATGGGATTTGAACTCTGGTGCTTTGGTTCAGCAGTGCAAGGTATTACCAATGAGCTACAAGCTCTTTCTTGCTGTTCAAAAGTAAATCAAATTCTTATAGTACTTACAGGAATTGTAAATACCCCAATTGTACATTAACTTTAAATGAATTTTATGTACACTAAAATTGGAGTTGTTATAGGAGCCACTGATTTAGCCAACGTCTTTTTCGCCAATTTCAAGACCAATGTCGATTTACCGTTTTATTCTTTGATTTAGGAGCCATTCTGTAGGGAGTGATGGTGATGAACCTGTTCTTGTGACAAAAGAGGGGGTTTAGGAGGCTGACGAGAAGACGACGAAGATCCATAGTTTTGGTGTTGACTTGGGGCCGACGAGAGGACGGAGAGGGCTCTGGGGTTTGTGTCACGTCCCGCTTCCCAAAACAGCGGTAACAACACGTCATGAGACCCGCGACTTATTTATTCTGAGAAAGTCATTTTTGTAATACATACGCCAAGTTTCTATAAGCAACATAAAATAAAAAAAATAACAAGTGAAATAAAATCCAACCACTATATATCACATTCAAAATTTCACAGAGTTTCAAACATATAAAAGATGTCTTAAAATGATAAACATAAACATTAAGAGCCTAAACACGTGGCATACTGAAAATGTAAGCTGGAAAGAAAACTAAGAATCCGCTTCAGAAACGAACTGGTTGTACTCCTCTTTAGTTGATTTCCCCGTCTCAGTCTCTAAGTCACCTGACGAACATTTCAAGAAATAAAGAAATATGGTGGAATGCCCGTCAGCGAACTAACGCTCGGTAAGCCCCCAAGAAAGATAGGATGCGAATATATATAAATAAAATGCAAGGTGACATGTGATATAGTATGAATGAAAATGAAACATGAACAAGTATAGAATGACAATGTTAATGGCAACTATGTAAGCATGACAATATAACATGATGTTGGATATGTATGCCCTAGAGGCCTTTATTGTACATGATGCTAGGGGTATGCATGTACAGGACAATCTTGCTCGATATGATAGTATGCTATTTGGTTTGACTTTATCTTAACATGTGTATATGTTTTACTTGTTATTTCATATCATTTATACATGTTGATAAAGCCCGTAGGATCCTTTCTTAACTACCAGCGTTGTAATAGCAATCATATTTGTGGGAGCTGGGTAGTCGATAAGCATATTCTTCAATGTCCCTAGTCGTGAGAGTATTGAGACTGGACATCGATACTCTAGATTAGACTAGTGTATACATTTCTAAACCTTGATGAGGGGCGGTGGTTGGTCCCATAGCCATTGGTATGTTTCACCTAAGATTGTATACAGGTGCTCACTGGGGGTGAGTACATTGGACGGACTCGCCAAGAACTGGATAGATGGTATTATACTTATCGTCAGATAGCGGTTCTCTGGTGATATGAGTATAGATAGTCTGTCGACCTGAAATCGTCATTTGTCTCATGTGAGTTCCCACCATGCTTTGATTGCTACTACTCTACCATGGCTCTATTGAGTCGTGCAAACAGGGTTTAGTTGGGTACAATCCCGAGGCACATAGAGGCAATGAGATTGTTGGGGATTTGTCTCTCCCGGTATAGAGAGTCGATCTCGCGCCGTGTTCGGTTGGCCAAAACCATAAGTCCCTGACCAGGGCGGATTGAGAATTACTGATAGGTAGATCAGTAGATTCTCGGATGGTTTTGAGCCATATCGGCATGACTTGTCAGGTTATTAGGGGTCTGACGTTTTCCACCCCTAGACCCGGCATGCGATACTCTTAGACGAGTAGACCGGACTGTACGGAGATTGTCATGGACAATCTCAGTAGGAGTTCGGATTAGTTTGCTCATCGACCTTCTTTTTGACAGATACCTGGGTAACCGTTACGTACCGCTAGTAGCACTAACGTGTTTATGGTTAAACTCACTGCCAGTATACTGTCGAGTTTTTAGAGCCCCACACAGAGGGTTTCCCTGGTTCAGACGAAACGATGTAAAGGCCGTATGGTTATACGTGCAAGGTTCCGATCATATACGTGTACCAGCTACACGGATTTTTGTTCGGACGGATAATATTAGCGGGTATAGGATTAAGCCGCATTATTGAATTGAGTATTGATTTAATAAGGATCTAGTATTATATTACTGGATTATTTTATCACTTGGTATTCATATTTTTTGTAGTATGAATACGGATATGTATATACGGTATAGGTATTCTTGTATTTATACTTGAGTGCTTCTTGAAGAGGACACCTCATTTTGTGTAATTCTATTTATTGTAAATAGATAATGAGTGGAGGGGTGAGGTGTCTTTAAGCATGGCTATTGTATTTCTTTATTCATTTGTAAATACTATTCAAGCATGGCTAGTATTTTTAATGAAAATGAAATGCTTGATATCTTTTTTCCTTAGCCATTCTTCACATCATTCTATTTTTGCCACTCTTACCTCCTTGAGCTCTTCTTCTTCCTCAAACCCTAACCCTCTCATGAGCTGAGGGACCTAGGGTTTATGAGATAAATTAATTCAATTAACACACTCTACATCCAGTAAACAACCTAGATTAGCAAACTAGGTCCTTTAGTTACCTCATTTTTGAGATTGGAGCTTAAATCAAGAACTCTCGGGTGGATCGTCTTCAACGTGAGGAAGCCGACGACCAAGTTCGATCCCGACGGACGGGGAGTTTAAGAAGAGGATTAAGAAGACCCGAAGGACTTGATCATATAGGTATAAATCTCTTCATAATAGATTAGAAACCTATGTTGTTTTGTTATCTTGGGCTTATGGTTGTTCTTGGGAGAGTAGTCGATGTTGCCCGCTTGAAAATCATTTTTTGTAAATCCCGTCACTCTACAAACCCTGTGGAGTGTGTGACATCGAATTACATGGCTTCAGAGACACTCCATAAGCTTTAGATAGCTCATAGCGACGTTGGAAATCCACTGTTCTTTTCGCGCACGAACCGCCGGCAAAAACAGTCCCAAAAATTTAGTTTTAATATGTTTGCACACCCCGTGAGCTCACGGTTTGAACTGAGAAGCCGCGGGGTGAAGCTTGGGCACCCCGGGGGGACCGAAGGTCGGGCCTATACCCCAAGACCACCATAAGGTGGCCTTGGGGGTGGGGACCCGAGAGCACCCCACAAGGGTGCTCTCGGGTTTGCCTTCCCCTTAGGTCCACCTCGTGGTGGCCCTCGGCTGTGGGTACTGTAACAACTCTGAATTTTCTGTACGAAATTTTTCTTCTAAAAGTACAGAAAAGAGTTTGCATGCCTGAGCACAATTTAAAAGTTATTCTTGTTTAAGAACAGCAAGAAAGCACTTGTAGCTCATTGGTAAAGCCTTGCACTGCTGTGACATAGCCCCTGTATTCGAATCCCATCAGCCACATATTATTTTTCCTGATTTTTCTTTTAAACTTTCTGGAAGCCCAAAAATTTACACGTGCACTGCACACAAAAATGAACAGTCAGGAAAAACAAACATGTGCAAAATGTTATTAACAGCGACATGGACACGTGGCAAGCATCCGACGGCTCCCCTCCACCACTTGGCCGGCGAGATGTAGCTTAGGGCCGGCGGGGACGGTCCCCCATAGCCAATAGTCCCTGTACTCTACACACTTGACTCTTGGCCTACTCCCTTTACCCCTGCACTGTTTGATTTCTCTGAATTTAAACAAAGAATTCAATTTCCCCAATTAATCCATTCTTAATGCATTTTAATTCATTCTTTCAATTCCAAAACCCTAATTCCACACTATAAATACAACACCATACCTTAACCCCTCCTCATTCTGAAACCTCTAGCCAAAATTATCAAATTTTTCTAAGTACAAGTGGAGTAGAAGTGGAGTTAGCCCAAGACCAACTTCCGGCGAGGAATCGAGCAAATTCCGGCGACTCCACAATGCCACGAAGGATACCACATCTTCTTCTACCTCTTTCCTACCCTTCTAGCTAGTAAGTCCCTCCCCATTCTACTCCTTTTTCTTAAAAAAGATCTTTTTATAAAACATGTCGGTAAGTGGAGTTAATGTAAGTGCACGGCGGCGCCCCGGCCGTCAATCCGACGGCCAAACGCGGAAACGGTGATAAACTTTAATTTTGCGGACTTAGCAAACCGGCACCACCGCGCACTAAACCCCGGATCGTGCCATTAAACTAGTCTAAGCTAACAAGAGGATGAGTTAGAGATATACCGAGTGATCCGAGTCCTCCGGTTTTCTCGTTGCCGTCCCGATCTCCTGCGGAAACTCCGGTGGTCGCCTCCTCGCCGGAAGGGCACCACGTAGCCGGATTCTTTTACGGGCTCCCACCTCTATACCGAGGCAACTCGGGCGCGAAGTTGGCTAGCCGACGCGCCCAAGATTTGCTGTAGAATAATGTAGAATCGTTGTCTCTTTTGGGGTTATGAGGTTGCCATTTTTGGAGGAATTTTGCACTAGAATTTCATGGATGCAAGAGGGAGAAAAAGGAGCATGCCAGGAATTGAGCTCGGCCAAACAAAAATGATGCTCACTGGAAAATGAAAGTGAAGCAAGCTCTCTGTCATATGCTGTGGAAAAAAAATGAGCCTAAAATTAAGCTCATTCATTTCCAAAAGAAATGAAACCCTCAGCCTAAAGAATGTGGGGGCCACGAAATAAATCATGAAGGAATTAATTCACACACACAACAAATTAAACCTCACTCTTTCTCCACCTCAAATGGCCGGCCCCCCTGCACAAATGTTAAAAGCACAATCCCCTATATAATAAATTAATCTCTCATCTCCATCATTCCAACAGTGGCCGGCCCCCATTTCCAATCTTATCACAATTAATGCAAAGAAGTGATTAGAATGGAATCTAATCATGACAAAGGCTACAATATGTAAGGAAGCCCTCCACTAAAAGTTATTTGTGAACTTGCAAATAACCCCTCCAACGGATAGTCCGGCCGGGAAGGAAAAAGAGAAAACCGGCCGGAACGAAATGCAAACTGGCAACCCCAGAAAAACGATCCCGTAATAAATTACAGGAAAACCCCGCTACTGCAAATACATGCCCGCATTTGTATTTCCACTGAACACAAATGCAAAGAGACAAAACTACACTATCAAATACTAGGATCCGGCTTAAGCCAAAGCCGGCTAGTAAAAACCGTCCGATCACGATCCGTGCAATACCGCACATATCTGATCGAACCCTGCCATATCTCCATACGGCCTCTACAGCTTTTCGCCCGAAAGCTTGAGTAACTGAAAGTGTGGTGGACTCTAAAGACTCGTCAATACTATGGCTGTGGATTTAACCACTAGCACGTCAGAGGTATAAGCCAATACGTGACGGGCCACCAGCTATTGACTAAAAGGGACATCGATGAGGGAACTCATCCTGACGCCCTACTGAGCCTGTCAGTGACAATATCCGTACAGTCCGGTCCGTTCGTCTATGAGCATCGCATGGCGGGCCTAGGGGGTTGGTAAAAGTCAGACCCCCAAAAGCGGTACAAGTCGTGTCGGAGTGTAGCCCAGAACACCCTGAGATACTACTGGAATACCTACCAGTAAATCTCCTGCCTTGGCCAAGGTCTTCGTGTAATGGCTCTCCTAGACACAGCGCGACCTCACCCCCAATACCGGGAGAGACGAACCCCTGAAGATCCGCTCACTGCCTCCATGTGGCTCGGGACTGTACCCAACTAAAACCTGTTTGCACGACTCCTTTGAGCCGTGGTAGGGTAGTAATCAAAGCACAGTGGGAACTCACACGAGACAAATGACGATCCCCAGGTCGATGAACTAACCTGTACACATGTCACCTGGGAACTGCTATCTGACGTCAGGTATAAGACCAACTAGCATGTTCCCGGCGAGTCCTGTCCGGTGTACTCATAACCCAATGAGCACCTGTATACATCTTAGGTGATCCAACTGACACCAATGGCTTGTAAGACCGGCCACCGCCCCTCGTCGGGGTCTCGACTGTATACACTAGTCTACTCTGGAGTATCGATGCCCTGTCTCGAAACTCCCACGACTAGGGACCTTTTAAGGATGTGCTTATAGACTACCAGCTCCCACGTATATGATCGCCCTCATACTGCCGGTAGTCAAGCAAGAATCCTACGGGCTCTATCAACGTGCAATAGTGACCTGTCATGTCACCTAAAGCAGTACACGATGATAAAGGTAAACCAGATAGCATACTATCATCTCGAGTAAGACTGTCCTACCGGGATAGGTCCTCCCTCAATCATTGCAATCACGTGCCTGTGATCCAATAATTGACTCTGAGGGCACTATCTCCAACAATCTCCCACTTGCACTCAAGGCTAATTATTGCGATGTCGCATACTCACAGCCCGTGTGATACCGAACACCCAACTCCTCTACTAGTCAATCTCACAAAGCTCGTTTGCGAAACTATTGCGTTCGAGGAATAGCCTCAGTGAGTGGATCCGCCTAGATGTTTCTATCTATGTCTCTCTATATCTCAAGTTCGCGGAGAAACCCATCTCCCGAAATGAGCAATACCTGTCTTAGAATGTGTCTGGATGTCTGATGGGACATAGCTCATAAATGAACTCCAAATCCAAACTTCTTAGACTGTATCGTCAACTGAACTTAATCAGTATCCTGCGCCATGCCACCCTCAGTATTGCCTTGGATCACCTGTCCAAAATACTGCCCCTCGTCAGAGGGAAAACTATAGCTCTGACAACCTTCTTGTCTTCCATGTCACCTTGGAAGCCTGGAATGATAACTGTCTCCCGAATAAGGCTGTCGTTATCATATCCCTAGAACATCCACTTATGTTCTAAAACTGCTTCCTACTGTTTCTCCAGGATTGGATTAATGTCAACTTATTGCATCTAGTGCAAGAACAACATCTGGTGTGGTACTTGACATCTCACGATTGACTCAATTGCCTGAGCAAGTGATCTGCCAATCATGCACGTCCCTCTCCCTTTTAGTCTGTAAGACACCTTTGGAGAGGGTGACTCCATTACCTGCAGGTACACTACCGTGCCAGGAGTCGTCCATTCTAAATACCCTTAGAATGCTGTCTAAGTACCCTGATTGGGAAACCACCCAAATCTAGATCTAAAACCATAGATCTAGTAACCAGTATGTCAGACATAAAGTCCAAGTCCTTTGTGGAGAAACTACTGTGTGACGACCAAAGTATAACCGATTGTAGTATAGGAGTTTCTTTTCCTACTTTGTGTATGTCATCCAAATACCAGGATATCACACCCTACTACCTTCTCAACAGATCCATCTCCTATTCTGATGAAGTCAAACCCATGACTGTCACGTCAGAAATAGATGATCAATCTCCGCTACATCTGCTTTAGTCTATAAATAGACATAAGCTACTTGTCCACCAATGCTTCCGCTGCTCCCACTGACTACGACAACCCTCTGGCAGAGTCATATAGACGTACACTTCTAAAACTAGTTTAGAACGACGCTGTACTCATTCTCCCGCCGGGTCTCGCAGCCTGGAACAACAGCAATGGTAATTGTGGGTAAACAAGAACTTCCCTGTCACCGTCCTTGAGGCTACCGTAGTACCTCTCTGGTGCCTGAAGTTACCCACCTTATCTGCGGAGTGGCCAATGGAATGTCAATCCAGATTGAATCTTTAGGTTCCTTATCAAATCTTCAGTAATCGTTTGTGGTTCTGGAATCACTTCCAGTTCTACCATACTCCCACTACTGTTTTCTGAAAAATCCATTTTTAATAAAACTGTGGCGAGTCTAGAACAATATTGCTATTGTTCATCCAGATGGTAGAAAGTCAACCCGCGTCATAGCCTGGGTCAACCCACAAACAGCCATTACAGAAACGTGCCTTGAGTTGTCCAGTGTCTGGTTTTAAGCATAAGCCAGACAACTCCCCGTACCTTAACAATGTTAAGATATGAACTGTACTATATCCAATATAGAAACAGAGGCACTGATTTAATTGAACCAGATTCAAATCATGCAGCTATCCCCAGTGCATGTCAACTAAATGGAAGGAGGCCGACCAGCGTTACTCAACTTAGGAATACTTCCAATTATGAGTAACCTGAAAGAGAAGCAATTTCTCTAAATCATTACTATCAACTGAACACCATACACAAGTATCTACATCTTCGATCACTTTGAAGAATCCCGATACTTGTGACACCTGGTTCTCCACTCTATTCAAATACCAATAACTTCTCCAAATTCGGACCCTGTGTTTCCACGAAACACTTGTCTAAAAACTAGAGAAGTCATAAGTAAACTGAATGTAGTACGAGGACCAACCCCTCTGTCCTGATGGACCCTGGACAACATACAATACTCTGTATAAGTCCCTTGAGTCTGATAACTCATTCACTGTGTGTCGTAGGTCGAAAACTGCACTTATGGTTAAGAAGAATTACACCGCTGTTTAATGCTCCTTACCCAACCATCCACTGATATAGGTAAATGTCGTAGACATAATTTCAGAAAGGTATATCTCACTCTATGAAAATAGACGTACAGATATATCAATTTGGAATTGGTGCATAACAGCGGATATTCAAAACCAAATATTTGCCGACCGGCAAACTACCCAGGTGACTTACTCAAATATCACCGATTACAACGAATCCCGATATAATGAGGATGATCACCCAATTCCTAATAACTTACTCCCACTCATCATCTGTAAAACCATACAGATGTGAGAATCATACCTGGTAAATACATACCCTGGAGCAAGTGTCTAATCGGGAAATCAGTTTTCTTTTAACAGTACACAGTGAGACTGAAACATTGAAATATTTCGATGGGGTATCCTGGTATTCCTAGTAATGCCTCTTCCAGATTCACGACTGTAACCGTATAGTTCTTTGCCACCTCTCCATATCCCTTCATATGTCTTTAGTCTTTACCTTCTGTACATCCCTTTAGGCCAAATGGTTTTCTTCCTTCCCTACCGTTCGGCACCAGCCTATGGTTTGGAAGAAGACTATCCAATAAGCATAATGGGTGTACTGTCCCAATCCTAGGAACACTCGCAATGAGAGAGGGTGAAGATAAAAGACAACCGAATAAACCTTATTCCTATTTCTCCTGAACCAGAATCCATCCCCGAACTGGAACAAGTTCCATTCAAGTTCGTATATAACCATACGAAGGAGTATCCAAATAAACTGTGGATCTTCGTAGTGATACGGAGTGTCCTGGAGAAATACAAAAGTGATGTGGGAGTGGTAACGAAATATTTGGTTTGGTCGTGAATATCTGTTGCAATTTACTTTGCCCTCTTACTAATCCCTTGCTTTGTCTGAACTTAATACCTTCTGCACACCATCGTTATGCTAATTGGTTTTCTTCATTCCCTACCGGTCGGCACCAGCCTAAGGTTTGGAAGAAGACAATCCAATTTGCGTAATAGGTGTACTACCCCTAAACCAAGGGGTACTAGTAACCTGAGAGAGGGTAAAAAGAAAAGACAACTGAATAATCCTATCCGTTTTCTCCAGAACCGGAAACCATCCTCGAATAAATCCCTTCGAGTTCGTATCTAACCATACGATGGTTTTGTCCAATGGAAGTGGACGTTCGTAGTAATACGGGGTGTCCTGGAGAAAAGGGTAAGAGTAGGAGTGGCAATGAGGTTTGCAACTCTGACAATCCAAAAGCCAGTGTTTAAGAAGGTTCGGTCAACTTGGTCACTGAGTCAAAATCTTAGGGTCGGGTCAATGGTCGCTGCCAAAGAGAGAGAGAAAAGAAACACTCAGCGTGCACTCTAACCTAGATCAGAATGGTTACCAATTTATCTAATCTGGAATCCTCCCACTGTACTTCAAATTCTCCTCCAAACCTGAAAGAAGAATTAGTCGGGGTCACCCGAGGAGTATACTAACTCATCAGTGGGAATCGGGATCCAACTCTCATCGCATGACAACGTGACGGAATCCGCTCACGGTATCACACTCCAGAAGGTATGCGCATATCTGGCAAGTTTCAGTACTTTTGAAACTCCCGATATGATTTCTGCCCCATGCTTTTATGACCTTGACTTTGGCCAACATATCATAAGTCACATGTCAAGTTCTACCCGTCATTCTCCAGGTTAATTTGAATCCACCCGTACATACCCTTGACTTTGGCCAAAATGGCAGTACGACTGTCCCAAACCAACGCATCTATCTATGCTGTATATGAATACCCCAATAGCTACCAATCACTGTGCCTTGACTTTGGCCAACATACACAGCTTGAATACTATTGACCACCCATATGAAACGACGGAGGGCTACGAATGGTTTCTGGCGAAAACCTTTAACGTAAAGAACTTGATATCGTCGAAGGAACGGATAGCTTTTAAAAATATAGTGACGAAAACCGTTGCTAAAGAGGTCACTCCCGGTGAAGGGATCTCGGCTCTTTCCCCGTAGAATGGGGTGCAGGATATTCCAAATGAATACCGCGATGCAAAGCAAAAGTAGTCGGCTATAGCGAAGTTAATGCCCTGACGCAAACTTCTGTCCAAGGGGTCACTCCCGGTGAAGGGATCTCGGCCCTTGCCTCGTCGACTGAGGAGCAGGATATTCCAATGAATACCACGATGCAAAACAAAAGTAAACGTCCTTGCAATAACGGCTTTTTGAAAAGTGTTCCAACAACATCAGATTAGGTTTGTTTTTAATTTGCATTGATCCGAATCAATGCAGTCCCATCAATTGATCACACCAAAAAGAACGAAAATATACTGATGTACGTATATGCCATCCGCATTCGCCACTGGGTCCCGTCATTACCTGTTAGGTTAGCTAACTAACGACAGAGCGGGGACTGGACTAGCGCGGATGAAAAACATATACAACATCTACTAATATATATACCAATATATTATATTCGCTCAAGGCGTGAAAGAAATGCAACATCACAGAAATGTACAGCATCACAGAACAATACAGATATCTGGGATCCCCGGGTTTCACAGAGCCACTACTGAAACCCGACGTTCCCCTGGTCGTGTGGATAGCCTGTGCAATGAAATCCTAGACCCCTATGGGCGCGGCAAGTCACCCGCCAAGACCTGAAGCGAGGCAGCCCCCTTCAGCGACGTGAATGGACCACCCGGCACTCCACGGAATCCGGCAACTTGGGCACCCCTCCTGGGTCAACCTGTACCCCCTACGAGTGCGGCGAATAGCCCGCCAATCCTAGAGTGAAGCTCCCTCCGTCTCAATGCCATGAGATGCGGGCTTGTTGCCCTCCAGAACCCGGCTATCCGTGCACCCCTCCGCGGGGTAATCCTAGTACAGAAAGTAGAATATACATACAACGGGTACATCGACCGCAACCAGGTCGTGCCCCAAAATAATAATACAAACAGGCAGTGACGGCAGTCCACATGTCGGACGCTCGCCCCGCAATATCAAATGTACATAATACAACAAAACTGTACTAGCATTGCATCCAGGCTATCCCCACGACCGATCCGCAACATCACAACAAATACATAGAACATCAACGTGAATGTCACGTTCGCAAATCCGTCTAACCGGGCTATAGCAGTTAGACCGGATTTACCGATCGAGTGACATTCACGGTCGCAGATATAATGTAAATACTGTGAAAAATGTGTTTAAAATATCCGACCGATCAAAATTTAACAAGTGGGCCCCAAAATAATACTGTAGCAGTTAAAGAAATTATGGGCCCAAAATTAATGTTCCAAAACCCCTAAAATAAGCCCAGAGGCCCACTGGAAAAATCCGACCCATTGAACCTTTCATTCTGCGGCGGAACCGCGGCCCAAGGTGGACATTGGCCGCGGTTCCGCGCTCTGACTGAAAAGTCAACGGCTCGAATTTTCCCAGAAGTCTAATGTCATCCTGTACAGTACTTTTATACAACCTGAAAAATTTTTGGGGACCAAAAAATTTCAACAGAAAACTGTCGTGAGCAAATACGGGTTTTTGGACATTTCGATCGATCGGAACAGAAAAACACACTACACCAAGCTAGACTAAGTTAATGGCGAGGCTCTGATACCACTGTAAGTGCACGGCGGCGCCCCGGCCGTCAATCCGACGGCCAAACGCGGAAACGGTGATAAACTTTAATTTTGCGGACTTAGCAAACCGGCACCACCGCGCACTAAACCCCGGATCGTGCCATTAAACTAGTCTAAGCTAACAAGAGGATGAGTTAGAGATATACCGAGTGATCCGAGTCCTCCGGTCTTCTCGTTGCCGTCCCGATCTCCTGCGGAAACTCCGGTGGTCGCCTCCTCGCCGGAAGGGCACCACGTAGCCGGATTCTTTTACGGGCTCCCACCTCTATACCGAGGCAACTCGGGCGCGAAGTTGGCTAGCCGACGCGTCCAAGATTTGCTGTAGAATAATGTAGAATCGTTGTCTCTTTTGGGGTTATGAGGTTGCCATTTTTGGAGGAATTTTGCACTAGAATTTCATGGATGCAAGAGGGAGAAAAAGGAGCATGCCAGGAATTGAGCTCGGCCAAACAAAAATGGTGCTCACTGGAAAATGAAAGTGAAGCAAGCTCTCTGTCATATGCTGTGGAAAAAAAATGAGCCTAAAATTAAGCTCATTCATTTCCAAAAGAAATGAAACCCTCAGCCTAAAGAATGTGGGGGCCACGAAATAAATCATGAAGGAATTAATTCACACACACAACAAATTAAACCTTACTCTTTCTCCACCTCAAATGGCCGGCCCCCCTGCACAAATGTTAAAAGCACAATCCCCTATATAATAAATTAATCTCTCATCTCCATCATTCCAACAGTGGCCGGCCCCCATTTCCAATCTTATCACAATTAATGCAAAGAAGTGATTAGAATGGAATCTAATCATGACAAAGGCTACAATATGTAAGGAAGCCCTCCACTAAAAGTTATTTGCGAACTTGCAAATAACCCCTCCAACGGATAGTCCGGCCGGGAAGGAAAAAGAGAAAACCGGCAGGAACGAAATGCAAACTGGCAACCCCAGAAAAACGATCCCGTAATAAATTACAGAAAAACCCCGCTACTGCAAATACATGCCCGCATTTGTATTCCCACTGAACACAAATGCAAAGAGACAAAACTACACTATCAAATACTAGGATCCGGCTTAAGCCAAAGCCGGCTAGTAAAAACCGTCCGATCACGATCCGTGCAATACCGCACATATCTGATCGAACCCTGCCATATCTCCATACGGCCTCTACAGCTTTTCGCCCGAAAGCTTGAGTAACTGAAAGTGTGGTGGACTCTAAAGACTCGTCAATACTATGGCTGTGGATTTAACCACTAGCACGTCAGAGGTATAAGCCAATACGTGACGGGCCACCAGCTATTGACTAAAAGGGACATCGATGAGGGAACTCATCCTGACGCCCTACCGAGCCTGTCAGTGACAATATCCGTACAGTCCGGTCCGTTCGTCTATGAGCATCGCATGGCGGGCCTAGGGGGTTGGTAAAAGTCAGACCCCCAAAAGCGGTACAAGTCGTGTCGGAGTGTAGCCCAGAACACCCTGAGATACTACTGGAATACCTACCAGTAAATCTCCTGCCTTGGCCAAGGTCTTCGTGTAATGGCTCTCCTAGACACAGCGCGACCTCACCCCCAATACCGGGAGAGACGAACCCCTGAAGATCCGCTCACTGCCTCCATGTGGCTCGGGACTGTACCCAACTAAAACCTGTTTGCACGACTCCTTTGAGCCGTGGTAGGGTAGTAATCAAAGCACAGTGGGAACTCACACGAGACAAATGACGATCCCCAGGTCGATGAACTAACATGTACACATGTCACCTGGGAACTGCTATCTGACGTCAGGTATAAGACCAACTAGCATGTTCCCGGCGAGTCCTGTCCGGTGTACTCATAACCCAATGAGCACCTGTATACATCTTAGATGATCCAACTGACACCAATGGCTTGTGAGACCGGCCACCGCCCCTCGTCGGGGTCTCGACTGTATACACTAGTCTACTCTGGAGTATCGATGCCCTGTCTCGAAACTCCCACGACTAGGGACCTTTTAAGGATGTGCTTATAGACTACCAGCTCCCACGTATATGATCGCCCTCATACTGCCGGTAGTCAAGCAAGAATCCTACGGGCTCTATCAACGTGCAATAGTGACCTGTCATGTCACCTAAAGCAGTACACGATGATAAAGGTAAACCAGATAGCATACTATCATCTCGAGTAAGACTGTCCTACCGGGATAGGTCCTCCCTCAATCATTGCAATCACGTGCCTGTGATCCAATAATTGACTCTGAGGGCACTATCTCCAACAGTTAATACCGACATCTTATTCTAAATCCTAAATATTTCATTATTTTCTTCTATAACCTTCATGTAAACTCTTACTCTATATTTATAACCATGAATCTAATATTTAGAAATAACTTTCACTTTAAAATATCATGCTAGATAACTTTAATTTAACTTTTACAGTAAAATACCATGAACTTTGTATCGACCGTATTTAGTTGTTTTGCTTAATTAGCTCTAGAAAACATCACGGGGTAATGCCCTACCCCTCACATACACATATGTTTACATAGCACGATACTCTTTGAAACACATTTTGTGGCGAAGCCAATATTTAGTTAAAATACCATGAATTATAAAAACCCGGTTTTCTTTGAATTGTATTATCAAAATTTCTTTGTGATTATACCTCTACAACCCTTTTTTGGGGACCCGCTATTAGATGGTATGGATTATCGCACATTTTTGGGCTAGTAGAGCGAGATGCAGACTTCCTCACGGAGCATTCGGTTTCGAAAGATTTTTAATACGATTTTAAAAAAAAACGAGATTTTCTAATTAATAATAAAATTAATTTTTAATATTATATTAGTATTATCAAACCACACATTTTCAAGTTATAATAAAATTCCAAGTTTTTCTAAAAATAAAAGAATGACAAATTTCACTAAAATACCATCAAGTATCAATACAAGATAAGTTTTACACTAAAATACCTTAAACTATTCAAGCTATGTAAATATTCAATAATATACCTCACTCTTTAAAATTCACATCCATGAAAACCCTAAAGAACATAAATAATTACTCGAGATTTATTTCGAAAGTATATAAAATATTTTTCATAAAACCCCCTCGAGTTATATAAAATTACAATTAAGGACCTTAGTAAATATAGGTTTAAGCGGGATCAATTCTCTTGAGCCTCAGGGAGCCGGAGAAAGTGAGTGCTTGCTATTTGAGGTAGAAAAACTTAACGGAGTTATCAATGGTAATTGTTTTGAAAAATAGACACAAATCCTGCCGTCTATGTGCAGCAGTTACCGATAACAACCGACCCTAATTCAGGATCCAAATCTGTTTAAAGTGTCTGACTCAAGTCTGAGTCTAGATCAATCTGAGTCTAACTCAATCTGAATCCAACCAGAATCCAATCCAAACATGAATCCAATTTAACATGAATCCAATATACCAAACATGTATACTTGAATCTGAACCTGAATACCAGAACAATATCAACATGCAAACATGACTTGACCTGACCGAACCATGGCTATATCTTGACTTGATTACTTGATTACTTGTTTACATCCTGAACCTGATTACATGAACAACTTGTATCCATGACCTCGGCAAGTCTGATAACTATAATCTATAATTCAATACAAAACATTACGGGGTTTAACGGGGTAGATTGGTACGGAATGTATTAGAAGTGGAACGAGACGGTCACTAAAAGACACCTAACCTGAACATCCATTGCCGTTGTCCCATGGGTTTTGATGGGGCCTTATACTATGGGTTACCATAGTTCACGGGATAGTTGGACTCCTCTCGTATACACTGATACCTTCTGTACTAAACTACAAACAACCACATTAGTATAACAAACATATACTTGTACAAATTACCAGTCATATATTCTCTACTTGTCCTATTCTATTCTACTCTACTCTTACTTTTGGGACTTACCGAGGGCTAGTTCCCTGACGACATTCCTGTCTCTTCTTTCTTTAGAATGTTTGTCAGGAGGACCCGACTCTCAGGAGACCGAGCCTATCCAGGACTGTTTGGACCAGTTCACAGAAGAGCCAGACTTCTAGTTTTTACTTGTACTTATTTCAGTTCATATGCCACTATTTAGGCATTGCTTTCTATCATTGTACATTTTCTTTTCAAATCAGTTGTAATGTAAAGAATGAAAGTTAATAAAAGTTGCTGTTTATATTGCATCTCTTGTTATTCTTGTGCATTTTATTTATATATTGCTTATTTACGCTTAGCGTGCTTACTTCTGAGTAAATACGTTGCGTGCCTCGCCACGCCCCCTTCTCTGTACGCCGGGAAGCGCGGCGTGACATGTACCCTCTTTAGGCCCCCAATGCGACAGTTAATTTTGTACCTTTCGCCTCCACGAAGATTCAGACGGGTTTCGAGTTCATTTTGACTCCCGAATTGGCTTAAAACGATATCGTTTGGGACTTTAGCTAACTGACTTTTCATGTGTTAGAAAATTGGTTTTGTTAGCTAATTGTGCGCGAAATTCTAACGTCGTGGTTTTCTTTAGTTGCTTTTGTGATGCGTATATGTGTTCTTAAATGCCTTCTAATCGCTACACGTCGATTAAAAGGGGTTGCACATATATTATGATGTTCTGTGTTGATAATGGTTCGATAGATCGTCGTGTGAATGGCCCGGTGTGAATTTAGATGTGAGATGTGAGTGGATTTTGTAATTCATGTAATAATTGATGTATATTCTTTTATTGGGGCAAATCCGGGTTGAGGATATAGTCACCGGCTGTATATTATATTTTCCATTTTTGCATCTAGGGTTGACCCACGGAGTGCACAAACTACTGGGTTCTAGAATTCAGTGGGTGGCCATCTCGAGAAGTCGAGAGCCGGATCACCCAATTTTAAGATTGGCGGGTAGTTTGCCGCACTCGTAGGGGTCTATGATTATTCACACTCGGCTATTCATACGACCATAGAGGACCGTGTTTCATAGGTGACTCAATGAAATGCAAATGTTTCTACTTGATCTATTTTTCCATTCTCTGTGATGCTTATATCTGCCTGTAATGAATGGTTATATATATATATAATAAATATTGTATATGTTTTGCATCCGCGCTAGTCCAGCCCCCGCTCTGCCGTTAGTTAAGTAACCTAATGGTGAATGACGGGCCCTGTGGCGAATGCGGATGACATACGTACATTCTATTTTCGTTCTTTTTTTGGTGTGATAAGATTAATTGATGGGACCAAATTAATCTCACTTAATATAAAGCAATAAACTTAATATTTGAGGTCGTTGAAACAATTATAAAATCACTCGGTTTTCTTCAAAAACAACTTTTAAAAGCGGAGCCTAAACCACTCCTTTTCAAAAGCTATTCGGTTCCTTTGACCATATCAAGTTCATCACGTTCACGGTTTTCGCCAAAACCAGCTGTCACCCTCTGTTATTTCAGATAGGTATCAACTAGTATTCGTGCTATTTGATTTGATCTTCGCCAAGGCATAGTGTCTGGTAGCTAGCGGGTACTTATCTGTAGTATAGGTAGATGCATTAATTTAGGATAGGCGTACAGCTGTTTTGACTTTCTTCAAGGGCTTGTATGAATGGGTCTAGATTAATCTAGACAATGATGGGTTGAACTTGATTTGCGACTTATGATGTTTTGACCTTCATCAAGGTTATAAGCGCTTGGGGGAAAAAAACACAGCGGGAGTTTCAAACATACAGGAAACTTACTAGTGTTGCATACCTTCTGGAGTATGATAGTTTTGATAGGCTTCCTTCAAAATTTTCACACGATGATAGTTGGGTCCCAGTCCTACTATGAGTATCAGCTACTCTTCGTAAGAGTTTTTCACTTTGAAATTACCTAATTAAGTAGGCGTCTAGAAAGGTGTTAATGAGGCTATGCCTCTGGGAAAGCGGGGTTATTTAATTGGGTACATACGAAAGCATGGGGGACCTCCCTCCAAAATATCAATACTGGCCTGACCGAAAGATAAGTGAACTTGTAGAGTGCGACTAATCCTAACCAATTCTTCTTTTAGGGTTTGAAAGAGAATTCGAGAAAACAGTGGAAGCCATCCTATTTAGATAAACTAATAACCAATCTAAATTTGCAAGAGCATATACTGAGTGTTTCTTTTCTCTCTCTCCTAATTGCAGCGACCATGACAGGACTTAAGTTTATACTATATAAAAATAAACTGACTGGGCCGAACTATAAAGACTGGCTGAGGAACATCCACACGGACTTTACTTATGGTATGGTTGCGTATTTCTTCACGGCTAAAGCCCCCTGTTCCAGGTCCAGAATGCTCAGTCGCGGACATTGAGGTCCGTAAGACTTGGGATCTTGATTGCGTGAAAACCAAGTATCTCGTGTTGGCCTCCATGAATAATGAACATCAGAGGCGGCATGAGAAGATGGAACTTAGTTCCATCTTCCTCCATACCAAAGATTTATATGGAGAGCAATCTAGTATTACAAGATACGAGAGCTCAAAAAAATTGTTTCAAGCGAGGTTGACTGTCGGATTATCCGTTGGGGACCACGTCCTAAAGATGATTACTCTCATTGAAGAACTCGTGGATCTGGGAACTACGTTGGAGAATGAGTTGTATACCAACTTAATTCTGCAGTCCCTTCCTTCCACCTATGTCCAATTCGTATTGAATTTCAATATGCAAAAGTCGGAAGTCACACTTCCTGAGCTCCTCAACATATTGAGGGTGGTAGATGGCATCTTGAAGAAATCCAAGAAAACACCCGCTCTATTTGTCGGGGAATCTTCTTCCACTAAATTCAAGGCTAAGACCAAGGGGAAGAAGAAGAAGGCCCCCACTAAATCGAGAGGAGGTGTGCAGAAGGCGCATGGTAGGGAAAGGATAAGATTTGGGGATCAGCTTGCCATAAGAAGGGACATTGGAAGAAAAATTGTCGGGCTTTAAAATCTAAGAATCAAGACACAAAGCAAGTTGTGGCTTCGGTTTTAGGTATGTTCGTGATTGAAAACCGTTTCTCTATTAACTCTACTTTCTGGGTATTGGATACCGGATCAGGATCTTACACCTGTAATTCTTTGCAGGCGCTGGGAAGCCGTAGAGTTATGAGAAAAGGTGATATGACTCTTAGGGTTGGCAATGGAACCCGTGTGGATGCTATTGCAGTGGGAGTTATCACCTTGGATTGGCGAGTAGGCATATTTTGTTGTTGCATAACTGCTTTTGTGTACCCAATATGTAATATTATATATGTATCTTTGTTTTCTAATGAAGGATATAATTTTGCGCTTGAAATCATTGTCATAAACATTCACCTGAATCATGAAATGATTGGATCAGATACACTAAATAACGGAATATACGTATTCAATCAACATCAAGTTTTCAACTTCCAAAATACGCTAAAAAGAAAGTCTCCATAATTAAATCAAGTTTTCTTATGGTATTGTAGACTTGGTCATATCAATAAAACACGATTGACTAAGTTACATAAAGATGTATATTTAGATCTGTTTGAATATCAATTATATACAACTTGTCAATCATGTATCAAAGGAAAGATGACCAATATTCCGTTCAATGGACAGAGAAATAGCTACTGGGCTCCTGGGACTCATATACAGCGACGTATATGGTCCAATGTCTACACATGCAAGAAGTGGCTATTCCTATTTCATCACTTCTACCGATGATTTTTCAAGGTATGGACATGTATTCTTGATGAAATATAAATTCGAGGCCTTTGAGAAATTCCAGGAGTATAAGATTGAAGTGGAAAAGCAAACCGGTAAAAGTATGAAGATGCTTCGATCTGATCGGGGTGGTGAATAGTTAAGTACCGAGTTCCTGAAATATCTAAAAGAGAATGGAATTCTCTTTCAGCTTACTCCTCCATACACACCACAACACAACTGTGTATCAGAAAGACGGAATCGCACCTTACTAGATATGGTGCGTTCCATGATGAGTAATGCTGAGTTGCCGCCATCCTTCTAGGGTTATGCACTAGAATCTGCTGCATTCCTATTGAATAAAGTTCCAATTAAGTCTGTTCATACCACTCCATATAAAATGTGGAGTGGGAAGAAACTCTCTCTTAAGCATCTTAAGATATGGAGGTGTCCTGCTTTTGTCAAAAAGATTCATCCGGACAAGCTCGAGGCCCGCTCAGTATTGTGTAAGTTTGTGGGATACCCGAGGAATTCTACGGGGTATTTTTTCTATTACGCTGAGAAACAAAAGGTTTTTGTTTCTCATCATGCCCGCTTTATGGAAACTCAATTTCTTGAAAATGAAATTAGTGGGAGCGCAATAGAACTGAAAGAAATTTCATAACCATAGATTATTACTGAAGACTTAATAGAACTTGAAGTTTTAATGGAACCGGATGTACCTACCCCACTCCGTAGATTTAGTAGGCAGTCTCATCCGCCCGAGAGATACTACAGTTTTCTCATAGACGGGGATCGAGAGGATTGCATTATCGATGATGATGAGCCTACTTGTAACACTTTAAAACGCGATTAGAGTTAAGTAAGCGATATAATGCGGGTTTTTAATAAATTTAACTAATAATTATTTTTCACATATTTTATTATAATTAATTAATATTTTATTAAATTATTTATGTACTTGTTGTGGTTATGCACACACATGTGCATGCTAATCTAGCATTAAGAATGTGTTAACTATGCTTTACTTGCCATGGCAAACTAACCATATTATATTGTTTCTTATATATATTTTAAGTAAAATAAAAAGGGTTTTTATAAAAATAAAAGAAAAGAAGGGATGGGGAGACAAAGGAGCATGGTGCAATTAATGAAGAGAGAGGCGGGCATGGTTCTCATGAGCCGTCCCTCTCCCTTCATCTCTCTCCTCTCTCTCGTTCTTCTTCCTTTCTTCTTCTTCTTTCTGTTGGGGTTAAAAATTACATCCCGGTTGACCAAGTCAAAGTCAACCCCAAATCAGATGGGCCCATGCCCAATTCGAGACCAGCGGCCAGCCTCCCCCATGCCAAAATGAAATCATGTAATAAATAATTTTGATGTAATTTTTTATGCATGAATGTGAATAAAGCCAAATTTTTGTAAAGCCCATGGCCCATATGCAAAATAAATGAGCACATGAGGCATGGGATGGGCAAAATGCCATTTTGTAAAGCCCAATGGGCTATATGTAAGTTTGTAAGCCTATAAAAGGCAACATGATAATGAAATAAAGGATAAGAATTCATTGCCCCAAAAATTAGGGTTTCTGTGCCTCCTTCTCCTTCCTTAAGGTTCTAAACCTTCTTCCCCTTTTTCGAATTAAATCAAGAGTTTAACTTTTCCTTTTTAAAAAATAATCAGTTTTTCACCATCAAACCCTTGAAGAGGAACTCGGATTTTCCATCAGATCTCAAAAAGGGAGATTTTGAATCTCACTCCCCTTTCCTCTAAGATCCAGCTAACAAAGAGGAAGAAGAAGGGACCCATCTCCGAAAATCCCACTTTGGGAAAAATCTAAGGCTCAAGAGAAGATCTAAGGCTTAAGAGAAGAAAGGGGTCCTCTTTGACCACCTCTGAAGATCTTTGGGGAGTTCAACTCCTAATTCGGATCCTTTAGAAGTTTAACTCCAAATCTAATTTTTTTGGAGTTTAACTCCACCCAAAATCCTCTTTCAGAGTTTAACTCCTATTTCTGGGATTAAAAGCCCTTTCTTTCCGCCGGCGCCCAGCGCCCACGTGCCGGGCACATCAGGCGCTCGCGCCCAAGCGCTGGGCAAGTCAGGCGCTCGCGCCCAAGCGCCCAGCGTCCACGAGCCGGGCACGTCAGGCGCTCGCGCCCAAGCGCCCAGCGCCCACGTGCCGGGCATGTGAGGCACTAGCGCCCAAGCGTCTAGCGCTAATGCCAGCGCTCAAGCCCCCAGCGCCTAAGCACCCAGCTCCCTAGCGTCTTTAAGACGCTCTTCATCTTATTTTTTCACACACTCCACAACACTTTCCCCGTTAGAAAAGATTTCTAACGGGGCGTTGCCCCGCACCCCGCAAGGGGGCTGCTAGCCCCCTTGACCCCCAGCCCGCTATCCGGGTAGCGAGACCCCCCGTAAACTTTGCGGGGCCCCCGATATATCCAAAACCCCTCAATGCACAAAACAGGCACACTGCACAATGAGTTCACATGACATGTTTGACCCATCAATCGGAGGTTCCCTTGCTCTAAAGGCGAAGATTAATTAACGGCAGCTTAGTCCGCGGCTACCGGAGATTCGGATCCCCACAATCAATAAACTCCCGCCTACCCTAGGCAGGGGGAATCTGTAATGCGCCTGACAAGCGACGCGTATTCCCATCTTAATGGGGTGACGAAAAACACCCTACAGATTCTGGCACTCACGGTGGGACCTATCTTTTCTCCCATATTTCGGGTCAAACGTTCATGCGAACTCAATCAATATACATATCGATTGCCTGTACTGAAATCATGCTTCTTTGTACAGGTTACAAATTTCCAATTGCAATTTTCGAACGCAGCAAAAATGTCTCCAAGGACAAGCTCAGCTCTCAACACAACTCCCATCTCCTACACGATGAAGATGGACGTTAGGACGGTCCTCCCGGCCAGTCTCGGACGACAGTGGGAGGAGCCGCCGCTACTATTTGGCTTTATTCTGTTTGTGCCAGCTAACACCATCCCTGTTCCTCAAGCCCTGGTGACTGATAAACCGGCCTCAAAAGGGAAGATGCCAAATGTGGTGGTCTCGAAGGTGCCCCAACCCAAACGCAAGTCGATGTTTGAACGACTTTCTTTGGCCCTAGCTGGGGGCAAGGCCATCAACACCAACAAAGCAACAAGGCGTCTCGAGCAAGCTCTGGCGGTGCTCTTGACAACTGCTCAATCGGGTTTCTTCTCTAAGCTCCCCGTTAATCGGCTCACGATGGCTTCCTGGATGACGGATGCTCGCCAAGCCCTCAAAATCGAGAAGCTAAGGCAGAAAAGACTCAGATATAGAGCCAACAAAAGGGCTAGGGCTCCTGCTAGGCTGAACTTCATGAAGTTCGAATAACAGGGTTACCCTGCCAAAGATAAATATATGGCTGGATATGTGGTCCACATCGTCTACATGGTGGGCACACGCAGCAAGAGCAAGGACGGGGCCACTACATCTCAAATCCAATCTGGTGTGAATGCGGCTGTCACTTCCTAAGACCAGCATCCTCCGGAAGGTAATGAAAATCCTCCCAGTGAAGCTGATAAGCGGAGAGATCCCTTGGTTCATGAGGAGTCGGGATCGGAAAGCGAAGAGGAGCCAATTTTCCGTCCTAAGAACACAGAGCAACAACTTCTCCAAGAGCTCCGAAAACAACTCAAAAGTAAAGACAAGGAGATGTCCAAGCTCTACTAAAAAATGGACGACTTGACAAACGTCGTCTTATAGCTCACGGCCCAACTTGCCTCTCAGCCGTCCAATCAAGCGCAGGGTTCTGCTCATGAACCGGGAAACGGTGTCGCGAGACAGCCGACGCCTATTCTCTCAAATTCAAAGGTGGACGGACCGCATGAAAGTCAGTCGCATCTTATCTCGGGAAATGTCTTGGCTACCGATGACAGTAGCCCGCTAACTCAAGATCAAATCATGGATTTGGTTGCCAACAAAGTCAAAATATTGGTAGCCGAAACCGAAGCGCAAAAAGATGTTAGCAGTAGCGGGAGACCATATCCTGCTCAGTATGATCTGGTAGAATTTCCTAGCGGCTATGTCATCCCCAAATTCAGAAGATTTGATGGGATGGAAAATGCGAATCAGCACATCGCCCATTTTAAAGGCTCATGCGGGAATACTGGGGGCAATGATGCGCTTCTCCTCCGCCAGTTCGTTAATAGCTTAACCGATGTCGCTTTCGACTGGTACGCGAGCATACCAGATGGCTCTGTTACTACTTTCGTCTAAATGGAATCTCTATTCTGACAAAGGTTCATGAGTGTCAGCGATAAGATTACCATTGCCGACCTCGTAAGGACCAAGCCAAAGAATAATGAAAGCAGCACGGATTTTATAACCTGATGGAGCAATCTCTCCGTTAAATGCGGACTGCCGATAGAGCAAGACTAATCTGTCAGCCTCCTCGTCGGAAATCTCAACAATTGGATGGCCCCTTTTCTATGCACCACGGGTCTCAAAACATTCCAAGAGCTAACCAGGAAAGCTCAGATGCTGGAACGCTCAAATCAGGAGTCCTCCTCGGATTCCAAAAATAACAATAGGTCCTGGAGAAATCGAAAGAATGATAGTCGCAAAGGCGGAGATTCCGACGATACTGAATCTTTTAACACTTCGGCTAACCGAAAGAAGCAAGAAATAAGCGAGCCTAATGCCAACCGGCCTCGGAAGCCAGTGTTCGGAGAGGGAGGAGAATCTCTATTGAAAGAGAGGCTGGATATGGTTTATTCCTTCAGAAGGGACAAAGTCCGTAAAATATTCAAAGACGCCCTAAGAAACGGTCTACAATTGCCAGAATCTAAAAGACCGCAAGAAGCGAATATGACCGACGACCCCAAATATTGCACCTATTACAGAGTGATAAGTCATGCCATTGAGGACTGCTTCGTCTTCAAAGATTGGGTTGAAAAGCAATACAAGGTAGGAGAGAAAGAACTGTCTAAAGGCGTGTTAACAAATAGTCAAGCTGCGACCGCTAATTTCATACAAACGGAGACCGAAGTCCTTCGGGAAACTGATTCTATCAGACATCTGCCTTTATCTAAGAACAGCCGACCACCACGTCGTTAAACTGGGAACAGTCGACCTCTAAGTCGTTAAACCGGGGATGTAAAAATGTGTAAATAAAAAAAAATGAAAATAATAAATAAAAAAAGCCAAAATGATGGGGCAACTCGCAATAAAAATCAGCAAGTAAAATAAAGATGAAAAACAGCCGAAATGATGGGGCAACCGCGAATAAATAGCCGAAATGATAGGGCAATCGCAACCTTCGCAATGAGAAAAGCTGAAATGATAGAGCAATTGCGGTAAAAATAAAAAATAAAAAAAAGGCTAATGATGAGTCGCTTCTGGTACCATATTCCAGTGCAGCGATGCAGACGCCGACCAAAATCCAAATCCCCAAGTGGCGAATAATGAGTCGCTCCTGGTACCACATTCCAGTGCAGCGATGCAGACGCTAACCAAAATTTCAAATCTTTGAATTTCCCAACGGCGAATGATGAGTCGCTTCTTGTACCATATTCCAGTGCAGCGATGCAGACGCCAACAAAGTCCCAAAATTCCCAAGCCCTACAGGTGGTCCCCAAATTGACTACCGTATACAATCCACGGGTTTAAATAATTCTCATCACACCCATGCCCCACCGTAATCACCAGTCACGCGGCCGGTCTCCGTCCTTGGAATTATGCTTCATTTTGGAAGACCCACTCATGTGTTCTCACGATACATAAGGAGAACAAACTTACGAGATCCTCTCGACTCAAAAGAAAACACCTTCGTGAGATCCTTACGACTCACAAAGGAAAAACACACTTGGGAGTCCCCACGATTCCTAAGAAGAATATACCTACGGGATCCTTTCGACTCGTAGGGAGAAATGCTTTTATGGGACCCTTACGGCTCATAAAATTGAAAAGCCTTAGGTGATAGGGATCTAAACCTGTCTCCTAAGCCATCGCTCCCCAACGGGTAAAGGCAAATTGTCACGCCCTACCTCCAATACAGAGAGTATTGTCCGCTCTGGCCAAAGCCGCACGGTTTTGTCCTTCGGGGCGAACCGGACCCGACCAGGGGCCACTTCCTAGGAGGTCACTCATCCCAGAACTTCCCTGGCTCGAGCACGCTTAACTACGGAGTTCTCAAGCTCCTGTAGTGCCGGTTCACTTAAAAGGCGCCTCTGTATTGAAGAGTGGTATCATTCCATTAATAGTACAGATCTGTCCTCTTTCGGATTGTATTCCAAAGATTCCCCATTTTTCTGCAGTGGGTCCCACAGACTCAAGAGGTGCCCCCCACGGATTCAAGAGGTGGCCCCCGCCCACTTAACATGACACTTGGCGTGGCACTTTGTTCCGTGTGGCATTTTGCTCCGTGAGCAAGAACCGGGTCCCGACACAAATGATGAATTGCTCTTGGCACTTGTGCTTCAGTGTTAGCAACGCTGATGCCGACCCCTCCCCTAAATTCCAAACTTTCGATCCAGCAGACCCCTAAGTCTTTAAACTGGGAACAGATGACCTCTAAGTCGTTAAACTGGGAACAAATGACTTCTAAGTCGTTAAACTGGGAACAGAAGACCCTTAAGTCTTTAAACTGGGAACAGATGATCCCTAAGTCATTAAAATGGGAATAGATGACCCCTAAGTCATTAAACTGGGAACGAGGGAAATCCCCTAATGGCAAATGATGATTCGCTCCTGGTACCATATTCCAGTGTAGCGATGCTGATGTCAACCCAAATCAAATCAAGTCAGCAAGTCAACCAACGACTTTCCCATCGGAATTAAGCTCCGCCTCGGAATCAAGTCGACCAACAAGCTCTGCGTCGGAATCATGCTTCCTCTCAGAGTGTACCACGTGTCGATATCATGCTTCACCTCGGTGTATCTGCTTTCCCTGTCGAAATTATGCTTCGTTTCGGAATCAAGTCAACCAACGACCTCCCCGCTAGAATTAAGCTCCGCCTCGGAAACAAGTCAAATCCCGACACCATGGAAAGCGGAGCAAGTCAAATTGAATTCTGCCACCGCAAGAAGCGGAGCAAGTCAAATCCAGTATCGACCGTCCACGTCGCTAAAAGGGCAGCATCGACCGTCCACGTCGCAAAAAGGGCAACACCGACCGTCCACGTCTCTAAAAGGGCAGCAACGACCGTCCACGTCGCTAAAAGGGAAACACCGACCGTCCACGTCGCTAAAAGGGCAGCATCGACCGTCCACGTCGCAAAAAGGGCAGCACCGACCGTCCACGTCGCTAAAATGGCAGCATCGACCGTCTACGTCGCAACAAGGGCAGCATCGACCGTCCACGTCGCTAAAAGGGCGGCACCGACCGTCCACATCGGTAAAAGGGCAGCATCGACCGTCCACGTCGCTAAATTGGCAGAACCGACCGTACACGTCCCTAAAAGGGCAGCATCGACCGTCCACGTCGCTAAAATGGCAGCACCGACCTTCCAAGTCGCAAAAAGCGCAGCAGCGACCTCCCTATCGGAATTATGCTCCGCCTCGGAATCAGGTCAACCGGCGACACTCCATGCCGGGGAAAATTCGACCGGCGACACTCCGTGCCGGGGCACGTCGACTAGTGACACTTCGTCTTAGAGATACGTCATACACCAACACTCCGTCTCAGAGACACGTCAAGCATCGATCGTCCATGTCATAAAATGGGCAGTGCCATCTTCCCAAAAAGCGGGAACCAAATCAAGTCGCCTCTACGTGAAAGAAAATCCATCAATTTCATGCACACGACCCACATGTGCAGTGTGCATTTATTGATGGGGGGCACTTTGTTGGGGTCAAAAATTACACCCCGGTTGACCGAGTCAAAGTCAAAGTCAACCCCAAGCCAGGTGGGCCCAAGTCCAGGTCAAGTGGGCCCATGCCCAAGTCGAGCCCTGCAGCCAGTCTCCCCCATGCCAAAATGAAATCATATAATAAATAATTTTGATGTAATTTTTTATGCATGAATGGGCATAAAGCCAAATTTTTGTAAAGCCCATGGCCCATGTGCAAAATAAATGAGCACATGAGGCATGGGATGGGAAAAATGCCATTTTGTAAAGTCCAAGGGGCTATATGTAAGTTTGTAAGCCTATAAAAGGCAACATGATAATGAAATAAAGGATAAGAATTCATTCCCAAAAAAATTAGGGTTTCTGTGCCTCTTTCTCCTTCCTCAAGGTTTTAAACCTTCTTCCCCTTTTTTGAATTAAATCAAGAGTTTAACTCTTTCTTTTCCAAAAATAAACAGTTTTTCACCATCAAACCCTTGAAGGGAAACTCGGATCTTCCATCGGATCTCAAAAAGGGAGATTTTGAATCTCACCCCCCTTTCCTCCAAGATCCAGCTAACAAAGAGGAGGAAGAAGGGACCCATCTCCGAAAATCCCACTTTGGGAAAGATCTAAGGCTCAAGAGAAGATCTAAGGCTTAAGAGAGAAGAAAGGGGTCCTCTTTGACCACCTCTGAAGATCTTTGGGGAGTTCAACTCCAAGACCTAAATTCTCAACGGGGTTTAACTCCTAATCCAGATCCTTTAGGAGTCTAACTCCAAATCTAATTTTTTTGGAGTTTAACTCCATCCAAAATCCTCTTTCGGAGTTTAACTCCTATTTTTGGGGTTAAAAGCCCTTTCTTTCCGCCGGCGTCCAAGCGCCCAGCGCCCACGTGCCGGACACGTGGGCGCTGGCGTCTAAGTGCCTAGCGCTAACTCCAGAACTCAAGCACCTACCGCCCAAGCGTCCAGCGCCCAGCGCCCAGCTCCCTAGCGTCTTTAAGATGCTCCTCATCCTATTTTTTCACACACTCTACAACACTTCCCCCGTTAGAAAAAATTTCTAACGGGGCGCTGCCCCGCACCCCGCAAGTGGGCTGCTAGCCCTCTTGACCCCCAACCCGCTATCCGAGTAGCGGGACCCGTGTAAATTCTGCGGGGCCCCCGATATATCCAAAACCCCTCAATGCACAATACACGCACACTGCACATTGAGTTCGCATGACCTGTTTGACCCGTCAATCGGAGGTTCCCTCGCTCCAAAGGCGAGGGGTAATTAAAGACAGCTTAGTCCGCGGCTGCCGGAGATTCGGATCCCCACAATCAATAAACCCCCGCCTACTTTAGGCAGGGGGAATCTGTAATGCGCCTGACAAGCGACGTATATTCCCATCTCAATAGGGTGACGAAAAACACCCTACACTTTCTTAAACAAATTCATCTCTTGAGAATTTCCACCACAAACCATGAAACTTTAATCACCACAAAACTCTCACTAAACTCTCAATTAATCGTGTTTAGCCTCTCTTGAGAGTCTTGGAGCTTGCTGTTGGATATAGTGCCCTCAAAGTCAATTATTGGATCGCAGGCACGTGATTGCAATGATTAAGGAGGACCTATACCGGCAGGACAGTCTTACTCGAGATGATAGTATGCTATCTGGTTTGCCTTTATCAGTCGTGTACAGGTTCAGGTGACTGATCACTGTTACACGTTGATAGAGCCCTTAGGATCTTGCTTGACTACCAACAGTATGATGGCGATCATATACGTGAGAGTTGGGTAGTCTATAAGCACATCCTTAATTGTGGTCCCTAGTCGTGGGAGTTTCGAGACAGGGCATCGATACTCCGGAGTAGACTAGTGTATACAGTCGAGACCTCGACGAGGGGCGGTGGACGATCTCACAAGCCACTGGTGTCAATTGGATCACCTAAGATGTATACAGGTGCTCATTGGGTTATGAGTACACCGGACAGGACTCGCCGGGAACCTGCTAGTTGGTATTATACCTATCGTCAGATAGCAGTTCCCTGATGACATGTGTACAGGTTAGTTCATCGACCTGAGGTCGTCATTTGTCTCGTGTGAGTTCCTACTATGCTTTGATTTCTACCCTACCACGGCTCAAAAGAGTCGTGCAAACAGGTCTTTTTTGGGTACAGTTCCGAGCCACATGGAGGCAAGTGAGCGGATCGGCAGGGGATTCGTCTCTTCCGGTATTGGAGGTGAGATCGCGCTGTGTCTAAAAGAGCCATTACACAAAACCCTCGTCCGAGGTAGGAGATTTACTGGTAGGTATTCCAGTAGTATCTCAGGGTGTTCTGGGCTTCACTCTGACACGACTTATACCGCTATTGGGGGTCTGACGTTACCAGCCCCCTAGGCCCGATATGCAATACTCATAGACGAACGGACCGGACTGTATGTATATTGTCACTGTTAGACTCGGTAGGGTTCCAGGATAAGTTCGCTCATTGGCTTCCTTTGATGTCAGTACATGGGCAACCGTTACGCACAGCTAGTGCAGCTGACGGCTTATGGTTAAACCCACTGCCAGGGTACTGATGAGTCATTAGAGTCCCCCACAGATAGTTTCCCAAGTTCGGGCGAAACGTTGTAGAGGCCGTATGGTTTTATGGCAGGGTTCGGAAAATGCATGTGCGTTTACGCACGTGTCATATTTCGGGCAGATAATACTGGTGGGCTTTGGTTTAAGCCGGATCCGAGTATTATACTATGTAGATATAATATCTTTGTCTCAGTTGCATTTGTATTCGGTCGTAATACAAATGCGGGTATGTTTATACTGTTACGGGGTTATCCTGAAATTCGTTTCGGGATCGCTTTTGGAAGTTGCCAGTTTTCTATCACCCGTCTTAAACATTTGGTTTAATACGGATTTATCTTTTCTTGAGGGTGAGTCATGAGTGTGGAAGCTTCTAGATGGTGACTAGGTTTGTGAGTCATTATTGCATTTAATGGTTTTAAGTGATGTGTTAACATGACTCATTGTTGCATTTAATGATTTGCAAGGTGTTTTCTATGACTCATTGTTTCAATTAATGTTATGATAAGCTTTGATTATGGTCACCTTCCTCTCCCTCCTACACTCACCCCCTCTCCTCACTTATAGTGGCCGGCCCCTCATTGTAAAGATGATGGTGGTTGATTAAAAAGATTATGGAATTTGGTTCATGAAAATTTGATACTTATTTCTCATTTCATTCATTCCAAAAGGAAAGTTCATTAACCGTTCATCCATGGTTTTGGATGTAACGAGACAAAGTGTTCTACTCATTCTCTACATCAATCTTGGACATGTCGGCTAGCAAACTTCATGTCCGAGTTGCCTCGGTTCAGAGGCGGGAGCCCGTTTAAAGATCCGTTGACGTGGTGCCATCTGGACGAGGAGACCGGAGATCCAGGAGATCGGAGCAGCCGCAACAAAGCGTGGGATGATGGTTAAAGACCGAAGGACTCGGATCGTTCGGTATAGCCTTTCTACCTACTTTGTAATTTGTTAGTTTAGCGATAATGGCAGATCCGGGTTATAGTATGCGATAGCGCCAGTTAAAAGGTTTTTGTTCCGCATTTGGCTTCTGAAAGACGGCCGGGACGCTACCGTAGACTTACAGTGGTATCAGAGCCACGCCATTAAGCTTTACTAACTTGTGCTAACGCGTTTAAAATATCGATCGAACGGAATTTTGAAAACAACAATTTTCAATGTTAAAGTTTCTGTCGATTTTAAAACAGGCCTAAAAATAATTTTGAGCATCTCAGAAAATCGAGCAGGATTTTTTAAGAGCCCAGAAGAAATACGGCCCACTGAGTCGACCGTGCGGCCGCGGAACCGCGGCCAATGCAAGGGTTTGGCCGCGGATCCACTGCCGTCTTAGTGGCTCAGTGAACCATACTTCTTCTGTGGGTTTTTCATAGGAAATTGTGGCTTCTAGAAAGGTTATTTTGGGCCCAGATTTTATTACTGTAGAGCAGATGTACGTGGGGCCCACTTCGGGAAGTTTTGTTGATCGAAATTTTAAACTTGTTAGTTTGCAGTACTTACATTATATCTCCGACCGTGAATATCATTTGAGTGGTAAATTGCGTCTAATTGCTATAGTTCTTTTAGACGGATTTGCGAACGCGACATTCGCGTTGATGTTTTGTGTTGTGCTGTGATGTTGCGGATTTGTCGTGGTGGATGGCAGTGTGCAATGGTAGTGCAGTTTGGATTTATTTGTACATTTGATATTGCGGGGCGAGCGTCTAACATGTGGACTGCCGTTTCTGCCAGTTTGTATAATATTCTTTTGGGGCACGACCGGGCTGAGGTCGATGTACCCGTTGTACATATTTTTCATTACTGTAATAGGTTTACCCCTCGACGGAGTGCATGGATAGCTGGGTTCTGGAGGGCAACGGGTCCGTATCTCATGGCTTTGAGAGACAGAAGGGCCTCACTCTAGAATTGGCAGACTATTCACCGCACTCGTAGGGGGTACAGGTTGACCCAAGGAGGGGTGCTCAAGTTACCGGATTCCGTGAAGTGCTGGGTGGTCCATTCACTATGCTGTAGGGGGCTGCCTCGCTTCAGGTTTTGGCGGGTAACTTGCCGCACCCGTAGGGGTCTAGGTTTCATTGCACAGGCTATCCACACGATCAGGGGAACGTCGGGTTTCAGTAGCGGCTCTGTGAAACCCGGGGATCCCAGATTATCTGTATTGTTCTGTGATGCTTATTACTTTTCTGTAATGTTGCATATTTATCACGTCTGGAGCGATTATTGTATATTGGTATATATACTAGTAGATGTTGTATATGTTTTACACCCGCGCTAGTCTAGTCCCCGCTCTGTCGTTAGTTAAGTAACCTAACGGGTGATGACGGGACCCAGTGACGAATAAGGATGGCATATACGTACATTTTATTTTCGTTCTTTTCTGGTGCGATTAATTGATGGGACTGCGTTGATTCTGATCAATGCAAAGGAAAACAAACCTTTTTGGTAGTTGTTGGAACAGTTTTAAAAAGTGTTATTACAAAGAAGTTTCCTTTTGTTTTGCATAGTGGTATTCGGTTGGAATATCCTGCACCTCATTCGACGAGGCAAGGGCCGATATCCCTTCACCGGGAGTGACCCCTTGGGCAGAAGTTTGCGTCAGGGTAATAACTTCACTACAGTCGATTACAAGTTGCTATGCATCGCGGTATTCAGTTGGAATATCCTGCACCTCATTCCACGAGGAAAGAGCCGAGATCCCTTCACCGGGAGCGACCTCTTTAGCAAAGGTTTTCGCCACTATATTTTTATAAAAAGCTATCAGGTTCCTTCAGCGATATCAAGTTCATTATGTTAAAGGTTTTTCGCCGAAAACCAGCCGTAGCCCTCCATCATTTCTTTTGGGTATTCAGTAGTATTCAAGCTATGCATTTTGGCCGAAGTCAAGGCATAGTGTTTGGTAGCTGCTGGGTATTCATTCGTTGCATAGATAGATGAGTTGGTTTGGGACAGTCGTTCTGCCATTTGGCCAACGTCAGGGGCATGTGCGGATGGGTTCAAATTGACAAGATAGTTATGGGTAGAACTTGGCATGTGACTTATGACATTTTGACCAACGCCAAGGTCATAAGAGCATGGGGAAAAAATCATATCGGGAGTTTCTAAAGAAACTGAAACTTGCCAAGTATGCGCATACCTTCTGGAGTGTGATAACATGAGTGGATTCCTTCACGTTATCATGCGATGAGAGTTGGATCCCGATTCCCACTGATGAGTTGGTTTACTCTTCGGGTGATCCCGATTGATTCTTCTTTCAGGTTTTGAGGAGAATTTGACAGTACAGTGGGAGGTTTCCTGATTAGATAAAGTGATAACCATTCTGATATAGGTTAGAGTGCACGCAGAGTGTTTCTTTTCTCTCTCTCTTTGGCAGCGACCTTTGACCGACCCTAGACTATGACTCAGTGACCAAGTTGACCGAACCTTCTTAAAATACTGGCTTTTGGATTGCCCGAGTTGCATAAGTCATTGCCGCTTCTTCTTTTACCCTTTGTATTTCTCAGAACACCCCATATTACTATGGACATCCACTTCCATTGGATAGATCCATCGTATGGTTATATACGAACTCGGAGGGACTTCTTCGAGGCTGGATCAAGGTTCAGGAGAAATAGAATTGGTTTATTCAGTTGTCTTTTATTATCATCTTCTCTCAGGTTGCGAGGGCTCCTTAGTTTAGGAGAGTACACCTATTATGCTTACTGGATAGTCTTCTTCCAAACCACAGGCAGGTGCCGAAAGGTAGGAATGAAGAAAACCAATTAGCCTAAGTGTTAGTTATATGTATGCCCTAGAGGCCATTACTGTACATAGGATGTATATTGTAGTGGATGCTGGGACATATATAGGGAGGACTTTCTTGCTCGACATGATAGTATGCTATCTGGTTACCCTTTACCTTAACGTGTATGCTGATTGTCTCTCTGTTACATGTTGGTAAAGCCCTTAGGATCTGTACTTGACTACCTGGACTATGATGCGGATCATACTAGTGGGGACATGGTAGTCCATAAGTACATCCTTCACAGTCCCTAGTCGTGGGTGTATCGAGATGGGGCATCGATAATACCAGAGTAGACTAGCGTGTACCTTCTCGACCCATACAGATGGGCGATGGATGATCCCATATCCATCGGTGTTTGACATCAGAGGAGATATACGGGTGCTCAGTAGAGACTGGGTACACTGGACGGACTCGCCGAGAACTCCCAGATGGTATTATACCTCACGTCAGATGGCAGTTCTCTGGTGACACTGGTACAGAGTAGTCTGTTGACCCGAGATCGTCATAGAGTCTTGTGTGGTTCCCACTGTGCTTTGATTTCCATCTTACCACGTCCAAGAGGGCGTGCAAAACGGTGGTTTTTGGGTACAGTCCCGAGTCACATGGAGGCAATGAGCGATAGGAGGGGATTCGTCTCTCCCGGTATATGGGGGTTGATGTTGCGCTGTGTTCGATTGGCTATAACAGGAAATCCCTGGCCAGGGTTGCTGAGATTTACTGGTAAGTGTTACCAGTAGTTTCTCGAACAGTTATAGACCTCATATCGACACGACTTATTGAGCTATTGGGGTCTGACGTTTACCACCCCTAGGCGAGATATGCGACATATCAGACGATCAGACCGGACTGTACGGTAGTGTTACTGGTCGGATTCACTGGAGTGTGAGCGGGCTTGCTCGTCGATCTTCAGATCGTTCAATACCCGGGTGGCCATTACGTTTAGCAGACCGCTTGCGGCTTGTGGATGTTTGATATGATCATCATCCGCTGCCGGCGTATTGACGAGTCTTTAGAGTCCTACACAGAGGTTTCCTGGGTCAAGCGAAACGAAATAGGAGCGCATATGAGATATGTGCGGGACCGAGAATAATGCGTGTATATGATACCGTATTCTATTCTCGCGATAAATATATCGAATGGTTGTATGCGATATAACCTAGTTATCGATTCAAGCGATGATTCGATAAGCCGATATATTGTATACTAGTCGGTTGTGTGCGACATAACCGGGTCATTGAATCAAGTGTTGATTTAATGATTTAATGCATATTTATATATTTGATATATTACTTTGCGTTAACTAGTATTGGTTCACTTTATATGGATTTTCTCACTTGTTATGTGCATATTGTATATGTGATATACATTTGTACATTTGCTTGTATCATGTTTGATGATACATGATTGTTTAAGTGTAAGTTAAGAATAAACCATGGTTATTTATATGATTAGGGTTTTATTTCCTTTTCTTATTTATTTATCTATTTATTTATTTTGGAAATAAAGAAAAGGCATAAGAAGAAAATGGTGGCTATTTTTGTTTCATATTGAAGCTTCTTCAAGACTTTGACCTAGTGACCATTTTGTTCTTATCCTTAACCCTAACCATTCAATTAACCATGGTCTTTTCTCTACACTTAACTAGGGTTGAAGATATGATAAGTATTGATTTACTTATTCATTTTTCTAATAACTTATCATAACCTTTTTCCTTCTTCTTCTTCATTCTTCAAGTGAAGAAGCTTGAAGTCCATCAATGGTGATTGTTGGATATGAGTGAGAAATCCAATTCTAAAGTTAACCCACTTCCTATTTCTTCATCCTCTACCTCTTGCCAAGTAGTAGAGTGTGTTTCCTTCACAAGATTTTAGGGTTTAGTGAAGGTGGAGCTTGATTCATCGATGCTTCGACGTAGATCATCTTCGGCATGGACATCGACGACCTAGCTTGCCCATTCTCCGACGAAGCCGATCCTAGAGCCCAGATTCGTTTTGGACAGCGGAGAGGACCTCGTTGCGGAGCTATGGAGGTGGAGCACCGGATCTACAAAGGTTGTATTTCCGTATTCTCAGTAGTTAATTGTTAACTAGTTCTTGTTCGCCTAGACATCTAGTTATCGATCCGTAGTTTAGGGTTTGTAGGCACCATAAAATTTGAAATTGCCATGGTTGATGGCTTGGGAGACCTCACTAGTGTGCCTAGGAACCCTGCACTAAGTAGGGTGTACAGAAGGTAATAACTAAAGACAAAATAAAGGGATTAGAAAAGAGGGCAAAGTAAATTGTGACTGTTATCATTCATGACTAAACCGCGTACTTCATCGCCACTCCTATTTCACCTTTGCTTTTTTCCCCAGTTTGGGAGAAATAGAATAAGGTATTATTCAGTTGTCTTTTATCATCACCTTCTCTCAAGTTGCGAGTACTCCTTGGTTTAGGAGAGTACACCTATTATGCTTACTGGATAGTCTTCTTCCAAACCATAAGCTGGTGCCGAACGGTAGGGAAGGAAGAAAACCATTTAGCCTAACGATGTTGTATAGATGGTAATGAATAAAGACAAATAAAGAGATTTGGAGAGATGGCAAATGAAATATACGGTTAAAGTCATGAATTTGATTATGGAAGAGGCATTACTAGGAATACCAGGATACCCCTACGAAACATTTTCATGTTTCAGTGCATTGTTAAAGGAAAACTGATTTCCCGATTAGATACTTACTCCAGGGTATGTATTTACCAGTTATGATTCTCACATCTGTATGGTTTTACAGATGATGAGTGGGAGTAGGTTGTTGGGAATAAGGTGAACATCCTCATTATATCGAAATTCGTTGTAATTGGTGATATTTGAGGAAGTCGCCTGAGTTTTTGCCGGACGGCATGTATTTGGTTTTGAGTATCTGTTGTTGTGCACCAATTTCAAAATGATATAGCTGTACATTTATTTTTATAAAGTGAGATATAACTTTTTGAAATTATGTCCGTGACATTTACCTATATCAGTTGACGATTGGGTAAGGAGTATTGAACAACGGAGTAGTTCTTAACCATAAGTACAGTTTTCAACCTACGATGCACAGGTTTTGAGTTATTCAACTCAGCGGATTTATAGAGAGTATTGTATGTTGTCCAGTGTCCATCAGGACAAAGGGGTAGGTCATCGTACTATGTTCTGTTTACTTGTGATTTCTCTAGTTTTTAGATAAGTGTTTCGTAGAAATACAAGGTCTAAGTTTTGAGAAGTTGTGGGTATAAGAATAAAGTAGAGAACCAGGTGTCCCAAGTATCGGGATTCTTCAAAGAGATCGAAGATGTAGATTCTTGTGATTGGTATGATAGTAATGGTTTTAAGAAACTTGTTTCTCTTTCAGGTTACTCATAATTAGATGGATTCCTAAGTTGAGTAATACTGATTAGCCTCTTTCCATTAAGTTGATGTGCACTGGAGACAGCTGCATGATTTGAATCTGGTTCCAATTAAATAAGTGCCAAAGTTTCTATATTGGATATAGAATGTGGTTCATATCTTAACGATGTTAAGGTACAGGGAGTTGTCCGGCTTATGCTTAAAACCAGACTCTGGATAACTCATGGCACGTTTCTGTAATGGCAGTTTGTGGGTTAGCCCTGGCTATGACGAGGGTTGACCTTCTACCTTCTGGAAGATCAATAGTGATATTGTTCTTGACTCGCCACAGTTTTAGTAAAATGGATTTTTTCAGAAAACAGTAGTGGGGGTATGGTAGAACTGGAAGTGATTCCAGAACCGCAAACGATTACGAAAAATTCAATTGGACCTAAAGATTCAATCAGGTTAGACATTCCATTAGCCACTCCGCAGATATGGTGGGTAACCTCAGACACCCGAGAGGTACTCCGGTAGCCTCAAGGACGGTGACATGGTGGTTCTTGTTTACCCAGACTTGACACTACTGTTGTTCCAGGCTATGAGGCCCGGCAGGAAGTTAAGTATAGCGTCGTTCTAAACTAGGTTTAGAAGTGCACGTATATATTATTCTGCCAGAGGGTTGTTGTGGTCAGTGGGAGCAGCGGAAGCATAGTGGGCAAGTAGCTTATGTCTATTTATAGACTTGAGCAAATATAGCGGAGATAGATCATCTATTTTTGATGTGACAGTCATGGGTTTGACTTCATCAGAATAGGGGATGGATCTGTTAAGAAGGTAGTAGGGTGTGATGTCCTAGTATTTGGATGACATACACAGAGTAGGAAGTAAAATTCCTATACTACAATCGGTTATACTGTGGTCGTCACACAGTTGTTTCTCCACACAGGATATGGATATAATATCTGACATTCTGGTTACTAGATCTATGGTTTTAGATCTAGATTTGGGTAGTTTCCCAATGTGGGTATTTTGACAGTATTCTAAAGGTATTTAGAATAGTTGACTCCTGGCATGGTGGTGTACCTGCAGGTGATGGAGTCACCCTCTCTAAAGGTGTCTTACAGACTAAAGGGGAGAGGGATGTGCATGATTGGCAGATCACTTGTTTAGGCAATTGAGTCAATCATGAGATGTCAAGTACCACACCAGATGTTATTTTTGCACTAGATGCGAAAAGTTTATATTAATCCAATCCTGAAGAAATATAAGGAAGCAGTCTTAGAACATAAGTGCATGTTCTACGGATTTGATGACGGCAGCCTCCTTTTGGAGACGGTTATCATTCCAGGCTTCAAAGGTGACATGGATGACAGAGTGATTGTCAGAGTTATAGTTTTCCCTCTGACAAGGGACAGTATTATGGACAGGTGGTCTAAGAGGATACTGTGGGAGGCATGGTGCTGGATACTGATTAAGTTCAGTTATCGATAAAGTCTAAGAAGTTTGGATTTGAAGTTCATTTATGAACTAGGTCCCATCAGATATTCAGATATATTCTAAGACAGGTATTACTCAATTCGGGAGATGGCTTTCTCCGCGAACTTGAGATTAAGAGAGATATAGAAAGAAACATCCGGGCGGATCCACTCACTGAGGCTATTTCTCGAACACGAGAGTTTTACAAACGAGCTTTGTGAAACTGATTAGTAGAGAAGTTGGGTGTTCGGTATCACACGGGCTATGAGTATGTGACATCGCAATAATTAGCCTTAAGTGCAAGTGGGAGATTGTTGGATATAGTGCCCTCAAAGTCAATTATTGGATCGCAGGCACGTGATTGCAATGATTGAGGAGGACCTATACCGGTAGGACAGTCTTACTCGAGATGATAGTATGCTATCTGGTTTGCCTTTATCAGCCGTGTACAGATTCAGGTGACTGATCACTGTTACACGTTGATAGAGCCCTTAGGATCTTGGTTGACTACCAACAGTATGATGGCGATCATATACGTGAGAGTTGGGTAGTCTATAAGCACATCCTTAATTGTGGTCCCTAGTCGTTGGAGTTTCGAGACAGGGTATCGATACTCCGGAGTAGACTAGTGTATACAGTCGAGATCCTGACGATGGGTGGTGGCCGGTCTCATAAGCCACTGGTGACAGTTGGATCACCTAAGATGTATACAGGTTCTCATTGGGTTATGAGTACACCGGACAGGACTCGCCGGGAACCTGCTAGTTGGTATTATACCTATCGTCAGATAGCAGTTCCCTGGTGACATGTGTACAAGTTAGTTCATTGACCTAAGGTCGTCATTTATCTCGTGTGAGTTCCCACTGTGGTTTGATTTCTACCCTACCACGGCTCAAAGGAGTCGTGCAAACAGGTCTTTTTTAGGTATAATCCCGAGCCACATGGAGGAAAGTGAGCGGATCGGCAGGGGATTCGTCTCTCCCAGTATTGGGGGTGAGATCGCGCTATGTCTAGGAGAGCCATTACACAAAACCCTCGGCCGAGGTAGGAGATTTACTGGTAGGTACTCCAGTAGTATCTCAGGGTGTTCTGGGCTTCACTCTGACACGACTTATACCGCTATTGGGGGTCTGACGTTACCAGCCCCTAGGCCCGATATGCGATACTCATAGACGAACGGACCGGACTGTATGTATATTGTCACTGTTAGGCTCGGTAGGGTTCCAGGATGAGTTCGCTCATCGGCTTCCCTTGATATCAGTACATGGGCAACCGTTACGCACAGCTAGTGCAGCTGACGGCTTATGGTTAAACCTACTGCCAGGGTACTGATGAGTCATTAGAGTCCCCCACAGATAGTTTCCCAAGTTCGGGCGAAACGTTGTAGAGGTCGTATGGTCTTATGGCAGGGTTCGGAAAATGCATGTGCGTTTACGCACGTGTCATATTTCGGGAAGATAATACTGGTGGGCTTTGGTTTAAGCCGGATCCGAGTATTATACTGTGTAGATATAATATCTTTGTCTCAGTTGCATTTGTATTCGGTCGTAATACAAATGCGGGTATGTTTATACTGTTACAGGGTTATTCTGAAATTCGTTTCGGGATCGCTTTTGGAAGTTGCCAGTTTTCTATCACCCGTCTTAAACATTCGGTTTAATACGGATTTATCTTTTCTTGAGGGTAAGTCATGAGTGTGGAAGCTTCTAGATGGTGACTAGGTTTGTGAGTCATTATTGCATTTAATGGTTTTAAGTGATGTGTTAACATGACTCATTGTTGCATTTAATGATTTGCAAGGTGTTTTCTATGACTCATTGTTTCAATTAATGTTATGATAAGTTTTGATTATGGTCACCTTCCTCTCCCTCCTACACTCACCCCCTTTCCTCACTTATAGTGGCCGGACCCTCATTGTAAAGATGATGATGGTTGATTAAAAAGATTATGGAATTTGGTTCATGAAAATTTGATACTTATTTCTCATTTCATTCATTCCAAAAGGCAACTTCATTAACCGTTCATCCATGGTTTTGGATGTAACGAGACAAAGTGTTCTACTCATTCTCTACATCAATCTTGGACATGTCGGCTAGCAAACTTCATGTCCGAGTTGCCTTGGTTCAGAGGCGGGAGCCCGTTTAAAGATCCATTGACGTGGTGCCACCTGGACGAGGAGACCGGAGATCCAGGAGATCGGAGCAGCCGTAACAAAGCGTAGGATGATGGTTAAAGACCGAAGGACTCGGATCGTTCGGTATAGCCTTTCTACCCACTTTGTAGTTTGTTAGTTTAGCGATAATGGCAGATCCGGGTTATAGTATGCGATAGCGCCAGTTAAAAGGTTTTTGTTCGTCATTTAGCGTCTGAAAGATGGCCGGGACGCTACCGTAGACTTACACTTGCATGACTTGGGTTTTTTTCAAGTTTTGGTGAGGTAAGGGTCTAAACTCTTATGTAGGTTCTAGAGAAGCTTTCATGTTATCTAGTTTTGCTAATCAAACCCCTAATCCTAACTAGTGTTATGGTTTATGATATTTAGACTTGAGTTTAGTTCTTGAGGCTATGAAGTTTCTAGGTTAATCATGACCTAATATAGGTTAAAGAGGATGTTTTGTTAACTAATTAGCCTTGTTAGAACACTAAGTTTCACTAAACTACCTTAATGATTTGGGTTTAGTGTTAAATATCATATTTTGTTAAACTTAGGGTTCTGTTTTTAATCTGCTTTCGACCCAGATGTTATTTTGTGAAGTTGCTATCATAGAGAGCTAGTTTAGAGGCCTAGAACCTATCCCTAAAACCAAAACCTAAGCCCAACCCTTCACTTCATGGCCTTAAATTTATTCATTCTTGCCGCAAATTGCGGCCAGGTTGGGGAGTTTGGGTGCGGGTGTTCATCGTGGGATCTCTAGGGCAGTGTGTAGGCTTATGGTATGTGCAACTTTCTCTAATTACTTGTGTAGGAAAATATGGGACCGTTTTGCCGTAATTCAAGCATTTCGATAATGTGCGATGCGGATTTATCCGACTTTCATTTAGGTGTTTCATATGTTTAACAGCCATAGAATTGGTTTAGGATATCGCTGCACACGTTTAGCCCGCTAAGCTAACACTTGGTAGCTTGTGGGAGTCGATTAGTTAGTTTGGCGTTTGTGTCCGCGTGTTATCAGAAAGTTTACTAATCTCCCTCGTTTTGGTTTGTGCGATACTAGGACCACTTGCTCGGACGTCGGTCGTAGCTAGGAAGGGGAAAGAGGTGATCGGATTCACTTAGCTCGAGATCATCCGGTGAGTAGATTTAACATCTACGGGGAAATCGCTTGTATGGCATTAAGCGTCGATGGTTAGATTCAACTGATATAACCTTGTGCTATATGCTTATATATATTGTGATTGTACATGAGTACCATATTGTGCATCCTGTTGCCTGTTGTATATTGACATATCATTAATAGGGCTCTGCTTACTAACGGTTTATGTTGCGTGAGCACTGATTTATATGCCATACACAACGTTGGTAATTGCCATGTCATGCACACTATAGAAATTGCTATGAATAAATATATTGTACTACATTCATTATTGACAGATAGACATTGTTCATTGTGCTAGTACGCATCATGTTAGGATCATACATACATTGCAATAGTTCCATATCTCATATGATGTTTTCATGAGATTTCTGTTTCGTGGATTTGGGAAACAGCAAAGTATATTTAGAAAACTTGAAATATTTAAAAAAGTGCGGTTTTCCTTGATATGATATTTCGTGTCCACTATGAGTTTTCTTCGTTCTAAGCAATGTGATACTCGATTCAAGAAGAGAGGAGGAACCATCTGCGGGTACATGGTGTTGGGTTACCTTAACTCCCTAGCCATCGAACGTGGCGGTTTGCGGAACAAAATTTTTCTACGAGTTTAAAAACGGTGCTAAGTTAACCTAATAAAATCCGGATCTTTCTATAAACCTATCTAGCAAAACTAAAAGAGCTAACTACTATGAAGGAAGTCTCACCAAACGATCCAATTCCTTCGGTCTTCTTTCCTCGTTGTTAGCTCCAAGTGACCACCTTGAACATACTTGATCTTCTTTACCCTCTCTATAGGTCCTCCGGGATCGAGCCTGTTCTCCGGTCCTCTTTTGTCGTAGATGATCCACCCGAGGGATGTGATCCATGGCTCTAGCTCCTAACTAAGTGTCAATATGAGCAACTAGAGAACTTGGGTTGCTAATCCAAGTTTCTAGGATGTAGTGTGGAGTTCTATGTGTTCTACTATCTCTATCTTGCCTCTTCACTTGTTTCTCAACTCATGAGAGGGTAGTGATGAGGAAGATGATGAAGGTGGAGGAAACTCAAGAGGAGGGAGGAGGGTGAAGCAAAAATATGAGAGGTCAAGAATAATGAAGCATCCATGTGAGAGAAATTCCAACACAATGGTTTTGTGTATGAATTTCTTTCAATAAACAAGTGTAGCCATGCTTCAATAGTTGCCATAAATGAATAAAAAATTCATTTGTCAACTATTGAAGCCATACCTCTCACCATTCCCCCCTCTCCTTAATTTCCACCTCATTTCCATTTATCAATAAATGGAAAAGTCCATGATGAGGTGTCCACCTTATAGAAGGTAATCTGTAATAAAATACGGATTACAGTCTACTACTGTATACACATACCTGCATCCGGATAAAAACACAAATGCCTAAAGAGATAGAATAATATGAAGAACGTAATACTAGAATATACATATAGAAATACATATATGTAAATTATCAAATCAATACCAGATTTAATAATCCGGCTCAAACCCGAGCCGGCTGGTATCACCGACTGTCCGATCAAAAGTCCGGGTACAAAGTACATCAATCGATCTAAAACCTGCACATATCCAATACGGCTACTATATCATTTCGCCAGAACCAGGGAAACCCTTTTTGTGGGACTCTAAAGACTCGACAGTACGCCGGCAGTGAGTTACTGGATAAATCCAAAACCACAAGCACGTCAGCGGCATTAGCTGTACATAACGGCTACCCGGGTACCAGTCGAAAAGGAAGGCCGACAAAAAAACTCATCCGGATCCCTACTGAGCCTATCTGTGACAATCTCCGTACAGTCCGGTCTCTTCGTCTGAGAGTATCGCATACCGGGTCTAGGGGGTGCTAAACGTCAGACCCTAATAACCCGGTAATTCATGCTGATGCGGCTTAGGACCAATCCGGGAATCTACTGATAAGCCTATCGGTAAATCCCAACTTCCTTGGCCAAGATCTTATGGTTCTGACCAATCGAACACAGTGCGATATCGACTCCATATACCGGGAGAGACGAATCCCCGACAATCGCTTACTGCCTCCATGTGGCTCGGGACTGTACCCAACCAAAACCTGTTTGCACGACTCAGTAGAGCCGTGGTAGGGTAGTGATCAAAGCACAGTGGTGTAACATTTCAGAAAACATAAAATATTACTTTTGGAATTTAATATTAAAATAATATATTTCGCGAAAACTACCCGAATTGCGAAACTGGGGTTTTCGTAAAATGTTATAAATATATACTAATATTTGTGAAATATTTGGAGACCAAAATGATTTATTCATTTAAAAATATATTTATTGGATTTGGCAATTTTATAATTAATTATATGCAGTTTAAAAATTAAACCCGATTAGTGCACTACTAATCGCGATTAGGCCAAATCCGTGTTTCTACTTTTTCCCATGGCTAGTGCACCATGTCATGTTGCATTTTGTTGCATGTTGTTGCATTTGTGTTGTTTTATGGGTATTATGTGTATTTTTATGAGAAAAAGAAAGAAATGAGAGGGTATTATTGAGGGGAGAGAGAGAGGGGACCACATCATGACTTGGAGCATGCCATGAGAGAGAAAGAGAGTGAGAATAAGCGAGGATAAGAGAGAGAGAGAGAAAGAGAGGGCTACCATCATCCTCCCCCAGTTGTTTCTTCATCTCCTTCTTCTTCCTCATCTCCCTCCACCTTCACCCCCAAGCTTCATCTCAATTTCCTTCCCAAAACCCTACACCCTCTTCATTAAAAATGATCCCCACTTCATCCTCAACACCATGGACCTTTCAAAGTTGGATTTTGAAGACCTTGGGCATCCAGGGTTTTTCTTGAGTTGCCCAAATGAGGTATATCTTCTTTCATTTAGTTTAGTTTTAAATTTCCTAGCATCCTAGTTAGTTTAGAGTTAAACTTGTTTAGATTTGTGATGTTTAGAATTTCCAAGAGAGGGTTTAGGTGATTGTGTGGATTTGTGATATGTAGTGACTGTTTGCAAGACCTGAGTGATGATATTCTGGTTAAACTAGAGACTTGAAATCCAACACTTGAACTTAGAAGTTTTCCGATATCGGGTTTTGACAGTTTGCGAGGTTTATATGATATCTGCTATGACCCGAGAGCACCACTAAGTAAGTTCCCTTCGCAGTAAGACGTGCAGGCCACATAGAAGCAACCCTAGAAACCTGAGACCCTAATGAAAATTTCTGGCCGCAGATTTAATGGGTTTGGCCGCAAATTGCGGCCAAGTCATCGTGGTTTCGTGTGATTTTTGGACCATAACTTCCTTATTTAATATCTAGAGCAACCCTATATGCAAAATTCCTTAGTTTGGCCTAGGATGAAATCTGGGAGTGGTTTTCCTAGGTTGCTGTTTTCGCGTTTTGCTATTCTGAAACTTGGGTTTTGGTATTTGATATTGTATTTGGTCGTTGGATATTTGTACGTCAACGACGAGGGATAATTGGTTGTTTTTGCATGCGTAGGCTATAGGTTCTAACCTTTGAGCACACCGTGTGCCGTATTGGTTTTCCGAACTTGATGATAATAGCAATTGCGATTGTGTATTTATTGTAGGTACCTTTGAGTGGATTCCGAGACGACGAAGCACATCGACTACGGCTGAACAAGGAGTTCCGCAGGTGAGTAGATTTATATCTACGGGGGAAGTCGGGTGGATGGCGTATAGAACCCCCGCAAATTATAAATGGAAACTGATCTATAGGATACAGTCGTAGAAACCTATATTAGAAAACTAGGGATATGGTTAAAAAGATAGTTAGAGGTGATATGAGTGATTGAATATATATATTGAGATATGAGATGAAAGCTTTAGGAAGATGAAAAGTGAATGTGAATCACTACTTATAGATATGTAGTTGCACTAGAATAAGTATGAGTTTTAGAGTAGCATGACATTTGATGCATAAGATAGATTGTATATGTAAGATGACTTGATGTGAGGTATTAATGTGATGAAAAGACTATACGATGTGATATGATGACTTGGTGTGATATGTCGGTATACGGATGCGAGTCGATATGAGATAATTGATATCTTTGCCGGACCCCAGATATGAGATTGATACGGATGTGACCTGAGATATAGGTATATAGATATGTTTAATGTTGTGAATCATGAGTGATATGCCGTACGAGAAGTTAGGTCCGTACCCTCATTGTCATATAGGTTGTTAGGATCTTAAATTGTTTAATGCCGCCGTACGATGAATTACCGTATGTGATGAGTTCATCTGATAATTGATCCATACCCTTGACTAGAGGATGCCGTATGATGGATTATACCGTACGTGATGTTGTGAGGCTGGATGCCGATTGATAGATTCACCGACTCGGTCATGTTAGATATGTATACCTTTTAGCATTTAGCCGACGATGTACTTTATGCTAAGATTATGTCATTCTCATTGCATTACATATACCTGTCCTAGTACACCTACACCATTATCGATGATGCGTATGTTACACTTACACAGATCGGACGGCTCACACACTTCATCATCGATAATTGCTATATCACTCACACAGTAGAATTTCTACATCATGCTATTATATTGCTATGTTCACATTATGATGATATGCCCATCTCGCCTCACTGTTCCATGTTGCATGACATACGGATATGCTTACATTCGGTTATATGTCGCATACATCATGCTTTACGATTATACGCATTGAGATATGCTGTTTTCATGAGATTTCTGGATTTGAGAACCGTGGTTATTTCAAAAGAAAGTATGTATTGTTTTAAAAACCCGGTTTCTCTGGATATGATATTTCGAGACGTTCACTATGCGTTTTCTCGGTTCTGAGACGTGTGATATGTGAAACCCCGATTCGAGGAGTTGGATGATCCGTTTGCGGGTTCATGGTGGACCCGTTATGGTACCTCGGGGCGAGAATAGAAGGTTGTGCAGTAGACGATGAGCCTGGCAGAGAGACTACTACATACCGGTGACTGGTTGGACCTGGCGGTTATCCAGAGGATACCGACCGGAGTCGAGAGATGGATATGGGCCAATCCGTTCTGCCGGAGCCGAGGGCCGATCCCGCAGACAGAGCCCGTGGGCCGATCCGGACTGACGGAGCCCGAGATATGAGGATTTACGTGTCGATGTTGGACATGAGTTTCATGATGTTTCGAGTGTCGATGTTGGACACTCAGGTTCCATGATTTTGATGTGTCGTTGATGGACACACGTTGATTGATATCCTCATATTTACATGCATATGCTTTCATGATATTTACATGCATGATGTTGTTGTGTCATTGGTTGACACGTGGATGAGATCCACATGCATACAGTCATTGATTATATGGTTGGATGATATCTACATGTAGATAGGCATCGATTACATTGTTGGCCCATATGCAAATACGGTCACCCTAGATATCATAGTATTACCTTTATGATAGAGTTGACCTAGGAATCATTGTTTATTCGATTTCTACCTGATGATGTTTTCTACTCACGAGTTGCCAACTCACCCCCGTTGTGCCACAGTTCTTGCAGGTTGATCGCATGGATCAGTAGCGGCATCGCTGGCACACAGCTTACATTCGGGTGATTGCTTTGGTAGGTGGTACATGTTGGATCGTACCCCTCTTGTATTTATTATTCCTGTTGTATCTAGTTAACTCCATCAATCAGAAACTAGTATTTGTATATGTAGTAAGACTTAGCAAGACTTGTAGTTTCGAGGCTTGAGCGATGGGTTATATGTTCGCTTGGTGGGTTTGATGTCTTGTTTTACATTATTGTTTGTGTTGATCTTCGCCGTTGGGCGTCGTATACTTATATTATGACTTTCGTGGTTGCGAATCCGCCGATTGGCGAAGAGCTAGCTCCCGCTTGGGGATGCCTTTTATATTATCATGTTTATGTGGTTTTTGATCAAAATATACAAAGGTGGTGCTGCCCAAATTTTTAAAAGACGAAACATGTTTTTCAACCAGTAAAATCCACTTGCGTTTTTCATGTTCCATTATCTATGCATTTAATAAAACATTTGATTTCATCATACCTTTATTTCAAAACTTCACCTCTTTTATTTTCCTAAAAAGGTTTAGATTTCTGGGTTTCGGCTTACTTGAATTACGTTACGCTTTTAGATGTGGCGTGGTTTAAGTACCGTTCACGAACAATATTTTCGGGTCATGACAAAATTGGTATCAAAGCGCTAGGTTTAACCTTGGTTCGAGTCTAGGTTTGACTATGTGGAGTGTGGGGCGTAATTTATTTTGGAACCTAGGCTTGACCTTACGGAACTTAGACTTGAACAGGGGGTATTAGACTCGAACTTTCGTTTCATAGGCTGGCCCTGATTGATGGAGTAGGTAGCTTGAGTAGAGTGACGTACCGTACGTATGTTCTGCGGCATATTTATGATACGATACTCCACTTAAGAAACCTTAGGATGCACATATTTTGAGATCTATGATTCTCATCGTTCCCTTGATCATACATCCATTTGAGATCCTTGATTCTATTCGTTTCCATGATCATACTCTCACCGATTCCGTTCCTTCTTATGATCATGTATCCATTTTGGGATTTGTTGATTCTTTTCATCCCTTTGATCTATTTTCGTCGATACTTAATTGAGGTTCCTGTCACCATGGCTTGAGCGCAGATTGAGCTGCTGCTAGTGATGCGGTCAGGATGAGCTCGTCATGGACGAGGAATGACCATCGTGTTTTCTGGTGACATGGGAACGTATCGATTTAGTGTTTGTATTATGACTTCTCGTTGAGGCGAGTGTTCGGTTTTGCACCGGATGATCGGGCCACTGATAGAGGCTGCTTGTGTGAGAGGGCTGTTGATGTACAGCCTACCTCAGAGTTTGTGATGTCGACTTTGCAAACAGATGATCCAGCTGTTGCTGAGATTGACGGGATACCGCTTCCAGAGCTTACAAGCTGAGATCGCTGGAGCTTTCAGGCAGAGATGCGACAGATGATAGCTAGTCTATCTTGAGTTGAGAGACGAAGGTGATTCGTCTAATTTGATGCGCCGACGCAGGCCCAGTTGAGTTGAAGATTTCCAGTGTGGAGAGTTTTACTCAGATCTAGAGTAGATCGATCCAGAGATGACGTTGTTCGTTGGATCCGATAGGAGATCAGTAAGTTGACCAGTTTCGGATAGAGGATCTCACCCAGATGCGTTGTGAGTTGATCAAGAATGGACGAGTATTGAGTGTTCCTCCGATGGTTGAGACGAGTTCCCGAGGACGTGTTCGGATAGGGATCTTCTACAGAGTGATGAAGATACCGAGTTCGCGATTTCGAGTCCATGTGAGAGATTCCGGATTGACTGTAGCCGAGAACAATTGCAGTACGCAGATAGCATGACGTGACGTCAAAGTAGACGATAATAAAGACGAGTGGAACGAGAAGTTCGTGCGAGATGCTGACGAGCTGTTGTTACTCCCCGTTGAGATTAGAGATCGGATATGTATACAGAGGCGTTGGAACACGACCAGTTCCCGAAGAAATGCTGTGCTGAGAACGCAGATGTCCAGAAAACGAGAAAAGATTTTGTAAGAGTACCAGCCTCTGTATAGTTCGGCATAGACGAGAGCGGAAGAGACCTTGAGCAGGTTCCTTCCAGGACACTGCTGCGATAGGATTTGCACCGAGGATCAGTTGTGTCATGTGTATTCAGAGGGCCAGAGGCCGATGCCAGTGACGTGTTTGTTTATGAGTGATCATGCTAATTGGCCGAGAGATGATTAGAGGAGTGTCAGAGCGGAATCGTTTCCGTTAGTACACCTAACCGGGCCGATGAGCCGATGGATTGCGAGATTGGTAATCCGCAGAGAAATGAGGACCCAGAGACAGAGGATACCAGACCGTGAGCAGGAGGTAAGCGGATGTTCTTGCTCTGCCAGTTTTGGGCGCACCGACTTTTTTCGACATTGTAGGAGGTGTATCTCAATGTCATTTATTGCGATTTGCGTTTGTGATCCGAGTATCATGCTCATATCGTTTGGATTTAAGTTTTGATGATTAAGTTTCATGATATTGTTTTCGTGCACCTGGGTTGCACCTGCTGGGTATTTACATTTTGTGCATAGTTATTGCTCCTGATATATGTTTTACACACTGTTGTGTTGGTTTATGATTTGTTTGTATTTATTGCACTTGAGATCGATTTTGTGCCTTAGCTACACGCGTTTATAATTTCGTGGATTTCATACAGTTTATTTGATTCGTGCATGTGGTACGCACTCGATTTGATTTTGCACTCGGTATAGCTCACATGTGCTTGCAGTGCATTGATACGTGTGTTGTGCATGCAGTTGTACACGTTTTTGATTTTATACACCTTGGTACACTCGGTGTTGTTTTATACGCATTTGAGTTATTGATGAGTCTCCGTGCATTTGTTGCACTGTATTTGTATTTCGTGCACTGGATGCACTATATTTGTATTTTGTGCACTGGATGCACTGTATTGGTATTTCATGCACTGGATGCACTGGATTTGCATTTCGTACATTTATTGCGCCAGATGGGTATTTCGTGCATTGGTTGCACTAGATTTATACTCCGTACCTTGGTTGCACCCGATTTATGTCTTGAGCATTTGTTTTACCAGATTTATGTTTTTGTGCGCATTGCCCTGACGTTCGTTTTCGTGCATGCTACTGCACTAGACGCTTTTTACAGACCTGACGTGCTTGGGTTGGATTTTTGCGCACATTAGGCGCTTGGTATTGGATTTTCTGCGCATCGGATGCACTTGATTGAGATTTCATTCGTGCATGTTGGATGCACTTGATTTAGATTTCATTCGTGCATGACGAATGCACTTGATTTGGATTTTCGTGCATGTTGGGCGCATGATATGAGATGTGATTTTGTGCACACCGGATGCACTCGATTGGGATTTTCATTCGTGCATGTTAGTTGCACGGGATTGAGATTTTCGTGCACTCTAGGTGCACTTGATATTGTTGTCATGCACATCCGTTGCACTGGACAGATACTTTCGTGCACATCCATTGCACTTAGTTTGGTTTTGTGCACATTCGTAGCACTCGTATTTGGCTTTGATTTCCGTGCGCACCAGACGCACGTGATTGTTGGATACGCCTTTCGAGGCTGATTTTGCTCTTGAGCATTTTGTTTTCATGATGGGCACTATACTAGATAGTAGCCGAACATGACTGATCTGAGGACAGTATCTGAGTACTTTGCATGCATTAAAGGTTTACTAAGGGGTTTTAAAAAAGGAGCTATATTCTCGCTATTTTCTACGTGTCCGCGAGCGACACGAACGTTTACAAAGAACAACCTTCGGAATATTTCATAAAGGCGGAACGTATAATTTGAGAAAAGACATGTATAGATATATTTACTACTTTACAAATGAGCGTCCGTCATTTATGCTGTGAGTTACGCATCACACGGCGATTCAGAAAAGATTTTGCATGAGTTTTATTCAGTTTTTAGAAGATTTTTCAAGGATGCGTACTATATATGTATTATAGTATTTGACTAGTGTATATTGGATTTCAGTAGTGGATTTCGAGATCTGTATCTCCATTGTAACTCCGATGATATGCGTGCAAATCCGACGATTTGCGTGACGCTTGATGGAGTTCGATTTTGAGTTTCGTACTCATTTTCAGGCGCACACGAGGCGCTGTAGTATTTCTAGATCTTCCATGATTTCGGAGCCCCGTTGATTTGAGCTGATTATTGAAATATTTTAGTATTTGGGGGGTTTAAATTTAAATTCGGGGACAAAATTTATTTAAGGGGGGAAGATTGTAACATTTCAGAAAATATAAAATATTATTTTTGGAATTTAATATTAAAGTAATATATTTCGCGAAAACTATCCGGATTGCGAAACTGGGATTTTCGTAAAATGGTATAAATATATACCAATATTTGTGAAATAATTGGAGACTAAAATGATTTATTCATTTAAAAATAAATTTATTGGATTTGGCAATTTTATAATTAATTATATGCAGTTTAAAAATTAAACCCGATTAGTGCACTACTAATCGCGATTAGGCCAAATCCGTGTTTCTACTTTTTCCTATGGTTAGTGCACCATGTCATGTTGCATTTTATTGCATTTTGTTGCATGTTGTTGCATTTGTGTTGTTTTATGGGTATTATGTGTATTTTTGTGAGAAAAAGAAAGAAATGAGAGGGTATTATTGAAGGGAGAGAGAGAGGGGACCACATCATGACTTGGAGCATGCCATGAGAGAGAAAGAGAGTGAGAATAAGTGAGGATAAGAGAGAGAGAGAGAGAAAGAGAGGGCTGCCATCATCCTCCCCCATTTGTTTCTTCATCTCCTTCTTCTTCCTCATCTCCCTCCACCTTCACCCCCAAGCTTCATCTCAATTTCCTTCCCAAAACCCTACACTCTTTTCATTAAAAATGATCCCTACTTCATCCTCAACACCATGGACCTTTCAAAGTTGGATTTTGAAGACCTTGGGCATCTAGGGTTTTTCTTGAGTTGCCCAAATGAGGTATATCTTCTTTCATTTAGTTTAGTTTTAAGTTTCCTAGCATCCTAGTTAGTTTAGAGTTAAACTTGTTTAGATTTGTGATGTTTAGAATTTCCAAGAGAGGGTTTAGGTGATTGTGTGGATTTGTGATGTGTAGTGACTGTTTGCAAGACCTGAGTGATGATATTCCGGTTAAACTAGAGACTTGATACCCAACACTTGAACTTAGAAGTTTTCCAATATCGGGTTTTGACAGTTTGCGAGGTTTATATGATATCTGCTATGACCCGAGAGCACCACTAAGTAAGTTCCCTTCGCAGTAAGACATGCAGGCCACATAGAAGCAACCCTAGAAACCTGAGACCATAATGAGAATTTCTGGCCGCAGATTTAATGGGTTTGGCCGCAAATTGCGGCCAAGTCGTGGTGGTTTCGTGTGATTTTTGGACCATAACTTCCTTATCTAATATCTAGAGTAATCCTATATGCAAAATTCTCTAGTTTGGCCTAGGGTGAAATCTGGGAGTGGTTTTCCTAGGTTGCTGTTTTCGCGTTTTGCGATTCTGAAACTTGGGTTTTGGTATTTGATATTGTATTTGGTCGTTGGATATTTGTACGTCAACGACGAGGGATAATTGGTTGTTTTTGCATGCGTAGGCTATAGGTTCTAACCTATGAGCGCACCGTGTGCCGTATTGGTTTTCCGAACTTGATGTTAATAGCAATTGCGATTGTGTATTTATTGTAGGTACTTTCGCGTGGATTCCGAGACGACGAAGCACATCGACTATGGCTGAACAAGGAGTTCCGCAGGTGAGTAGATTTATATCTACGGGGAAACTCGGGTGGATGGCGTATAGCACCCCCACAAATTATAAATGGAAACTGATCTATAGGATACAGTCGTAGAAACCTAGATTAGAAAACTAGGGATATGGTTAAAAAGATAGTTAGAGGTGATATGAGTGATTGAATATATATATATTGAGATATGAGATGAAAGCTTTAAGGAGATGAAAAGTGAATGTGAATCACTACTTATAGATATGTAGTTGCACTAGAATAAGTATGAGTTTTAGATTAGCATGACATTTGATGCATAAGATAGATTGTATATATAAGATGACTTGATGTGAGGTATTAATGTGATGAAAAGAGTATACAATGTGATATGATGACTTGGTGTAATATGTCGGTATACGGATGCGAGTCGATATAAGATAATTGATACCGTTGCCGGTCCCCAGATATGAGATTGATACGGATGTGACCTGTGATATAGGTATATAGATATGTATAATGTTGTGAATCATAAGTGATATGCCGTACGAGACGTTAGGTCCGTACCCTTATTGTTATATAGGTTGTTAGGATTTTAAATTGTCTAATGCCGCCGTACGATAAATTACCGTACGTGATGAGTTCATCTGATGATTGATCCATACTCTTGACTAGAGGATGTCGTACGATAAATTATACCGTACATGATGTTGTGAGGCAAGATGCTGATTGATAGATGCACCGACTCGGTCATGTTAGATACGTATACCTTTTAGCATTTAGCCGACGATGTACTTTATGCTACGATTATGTCATTCTCATTGCATTACATATACCTGTGTTAGTACACCTACACCATTATCGATGATGCATATGTTACACTTACACATATCGGTCGGCTCACACACTTCATCATCGATAATTGCTATGTCACTCACACAGTAGAATTGCTACATCATGCTATTATATAGCTATGCTCACATTATGATGATATGCCCATGCTCACCTCACTGTTCCATATTGTATGATATACGGATATGCTTACATTCGGTTATATGTCGCATACATCATGCTTTACGATTATACGCATTGAGATATGCTGTTTTCATGAGATTTCTGGATTTGAGAACCGTGGTTATTTCAAAAGAAAGTATGTATTGTTTTAAAAACCCGGTTTCTCTTGATATGATATTTCAAGACGTCCACCATGCGTTTTCTCGGTTCTGAGACGTGTGATATGTGTAACCCGATTCGAGAAGTTGGATGATCCGTTTGCGGGTTCATGGTGGACCCGTTATGGTACCTCGGGGCGAGAATGGAAGGTTGTGCAGTAGACGATGAGCCTGGCAGAGAGACTACTACTTACCGGTGACTGGTTGGACCTGGCGGTTATCCAGAGGATACCGACCGGAGTCGAGAGATGGATATAGGCCGATCCGTTCTGCCGGAGCCGAAGGCCGATCCCTTAGACGGAGCCCGTGGGCCGATCCGGACTGACGGAGCCCGAGATATGAGGATTTACGTGTCGATGTTGGACATGAGTTTCATGATGTTTCGAGTGTCGATGTTGGACACTCAGGTTCCATGATTTTGATGTGTCGTTGATGGACACACGTTGATTGATATCCTCATATTTACATGCATATGCTTTCATGATATTTACATGCATGATGTTGTTGTGTCATTGGTTGACACATGGATGAGATCCACATGCATACAGTCATTGATTATATGGTTGGATGATATCCACATGCAGATAGGCATTGATTACATTGTTGGCCCATATGCAGATACGGTCACCCTAGATATCATAGTATTACCTTTATGATAGAGGTGACCTAGGAACCATTGTTTATTTGATTTCTACCTGATGATGTTTTCTACTCACGAGTTGGCAACTCACCCCCGTTGTGCCACAGTTCTTGCAGGTTGACCGCATGGATCAGTAGCGGCATCGCTGGCACACGGCTTACATTCGGGTGATTGCTTTGGTAGGTGGTAAATGTTGGATCGTACCCCTCTTATATTTATTATTCCTGTTGTATCTAGTTAACTCCATCTGTAACGTTTTGAAAATCATTTCGGTGAAATTTCGAAAAATCGGTAAAATAAGGGGGTTTTCGATAAAAAGTCAAAATACAAATATCTTTATTATAAAATTAAATATACATATTCTAGCTATGAAATTGCTGGTATTTGGTGTTTATTGAGCCACTGGTGAAATTTCAAATTTTCTGAAAATTTTTCCGAAATTAATTATTTTAATATTATTTTAAGCCGTCACTAATATATTTAATTAGGAAAAATTACAAATTGGAATGAGTTGAAACAAATTTTGTGCATCATAAAACATTAAAAAAAATTTTATCATGTGGTTTTTGAAACGAAATCGTTTGTCAAAACGGTTTAGAAATTATTGAAGAAAAAAGGCTTTTTTTTAGTGTAAATGGATGTTTGGGGTATTGTATTTATCATTTTTCATCACCCCACACCCATACCCACACTCACACCCCCCCATTTAGTTCTTCCCTTGGCTGAATTCAGCAGCCCCATCACTTTTCCCCACTTGAATTTCAAAGAAAAGAAAAGAAAGAAAAGAAAAGAAAAGAATAGAAAATGATAGAAATTGAGTGGATTTTGACTAGATTTATCTTTCCCCACCTCACTCTCTCTCCTCCCTCACCCAATCCTCACAAATTTCTGGCCGAAACCTGCACTCAAACAGCCCCTCTTGATTCTTCTCCATTTCATTGCAAAACCCATAAAATTCCACCAAAAATCCAAGTCAAAAATCCCACAAAAACAAAATCCAATCTCTACCCATTATTTCTTTGCCCGAGCTAGCATGGATCTTGGAAGAAATTTGGCATTTTGGAGGCCAAGATCTTCATGTTGATCTCTTGATCATGAGGTATAAAAATTCTTCCATATTTGTTAATTGTTAGTTGTATGTTTAAAGCAAACTTGTTTAGGTGTTTAAAAAATATAAATAAAGGGGTTTGAATTCAAGTTTAGAAATTCAAGTGGATGGTTTTGGATTATAGTTAGGGTTTTGTTGTATGATTATGGTTGCAAGTGGGATTCTTCTTTTTGTGGAATGTGAAACATAATCAAATTGTTAGTTGTAAATTGTTAAGTTGAAATTGTAATATTTAAGCTATTTTACTTACTAGATTTTTGGAAAATTATTGAATGTCTTAGATTAAAATATAATTATGGTTTCATGTTATTATTAGTATTATAATAAGTGGTTTAATGCCTTTGGACCATGCAAAACCAAGCTTATTTGTAAAATTGTGAATTTTACTTTAAAAAGAGTTAAAGTCGGTATTTTTGCAAACTAGTTTTTTTTTTTGAACGTATGTGGTTTGGTGAAATTAAATCGTAGGAATGGTTTGTATGGATTATTTAAGTTATTTAATAAGTATTATGGCCGCTAGAATTGTTTAAACGTCGAGTTTTGTACTAAAACGGGTAATTTTGCTTGCTAGATTTTCGGAAAAATGACTTTTTAAGTGAAATTGGGGTTTTTTGTGAGTTTTAACCTATTTTATATTAAAATTAGTGTTCGTGAATGTGCAAATGAGTGTATTTAGGTTTTTCTCGATGGTCTGGCGTTTGTACACCGACGTCGAGGGTTTTTGGGTTGATTTGTGAAAGCAACCATAGGTTTTGACTTATATGGGATTCGTGTGTTGTTTTGGTCATGAGTCGGATTTTAATGCGATACGATGCGTTGTGATATGTAGGTACCCCCATGTGGACTTCGAGACGACAAGCAAGCGCGTGGCGACGTCGGCACCGGCGAGCGAAGACCAGGTGAGTAGATTTATATCTACGGGGAGAAGTCGGGTGGATGGCGTATAGCACCCCCGCAGTCCGTAGTGTAGCTCATATATATATATATTTATATAGGTGTTGTATGATACGAGAATGTTTATTCATGTTATGTTTATATGTTCATGGAGTACCTTTGGGTTAGTTGCGAAAGCCTAGAGTAGTTGTTATACCCACATACGCACACACAGACTTGCATACTTTACTTTCTTGTGCGCAGATTGGGATGTGTATATATGTATATATGCGTGGGTATGGGACTATGCATATGTACATTCATATACGCATGCATGGATAATGAGGATAGTACTTGGGATCTAAGATGAGTCGATGAGATTTGATTTGAGGCCGTGAGATCGGTGATATAGCAGGGTTCGTATTTGAGATACGACATGACGTTGTTGCGGGTCCTTGACGTAGTGTTTCACACACGTGCATGCATACTTAGGCGGTATCAGTATTGTACTAGACGTAGATCAGTACCCCGATCATGATATTTGATAAAGAGGATACCGGGTGAATAGTATGATGAATGTGATATTGACTCGTACCCAGATTTGGGATGCCGTACGACGGATTTACGTACGAGCTATATATTGATGATTGATCCGCACTCTTGACTTGGGATGTCTGATTATAGATATGGTATCGGATATGATATTATTGAGGCGGGATCACCGACTATACATATACAGGTATGTGTATGTATCGACTCAGATGATAGGCGGTTTCCTTACCTGTAGTTCAGCTTGTTAGTTCAGCCGTATAGTTTAGTGTAGTTGTTAGATTAGATTAGACTCCTACCTATTTCAAAACTAGCGGATCGTGGGTATTTTAAAAGACAGCCCAAGGGATCCTACGGATATTTCAAAAGACGTATCTTTTCATAAAAACACCGTAGCCCCTATTTTCAAACCCCCATGATTCGTGTTATTTCAAAAGGCACCATTTGTAGGATTTATATTAGGGTAATGCAGATTAGTTATCGTTGTGTTTAGTATTTAGCTCCCGCTCATTTTTACTGTTCGCTCCGCATCGCATACTTATATTATAATTTCTTATTGCATTATTAATATCATGCTGTTAGGACACCAGCACCATTACCGATGACGCGTATGTACCACGTACACTTACTTGCCGGCTCACACACATCTTCATCGGTAATTGCCATGTCACGAACACTTTAGAAAATACTATTTCATTTGACATAGGTTGTTAGTTAATAGTTTAGACATGATATTAGGGTACTTGCTTTATATGCTAGTTAGACATTGTAGTTATTGCCTACTACTTCATGCATGTTATTATTCACTGTTGTGTCGCATTCATGGATTCTCATGCTTATATTCACTGTTTATATGCTATTGATGACTTGGATTCAGATTTCAAGAGATTTCTTGGATTTGGAGGAAAACCGCAAAAACATAAATAAACCTTTTCTCTCTTTTAAAATAAAAAGTGCGGTTTTCCGATGATGTATGAGTCGTCCACCATGAGTTTGCTGATGGATTTCGAGACCCGATTCGAGGAGTGGAGGAACCGTTTCGGGTACATGGTGGGCCCGGTGCGGTACCCCGGGGCAAGAGGATCGTGTTGTTGACGTTGAGCCTGGCAGGGGAGCACTACCGACCGGTGATATTACCCGACGCGTCGGATATCCGGAGGATACTGTCGTGATCTTGAGATGGATGGTAGGGGCCGGTTTGAACTGACGGCGCCCTAGATTTTGTGATTGAGACATTGAGATTTCGAGATATTGAGGTATAGAGACTCTGATACAGAGATATCGAGATATTGGGATTACGTTTTGTGCCGATGCTAGACACTGTTTTATGCTGATTTCATTATGATACCTCATTTTAAAAATACAGAAATCTCACTAATTTATGAAAGCAGTTTTACTCAGTACATGCATTCTGTTTCATGCATTCATACATCATCCATATGATATATCGCTACCTGAGGCACTGACACGGGCACATGGGATTACACTCGGGTTAGATATTTACCCTAATCATTGTTAGGCTGCATGTTATATATATTTGAGGATATTATGATCGTTGACCTAGGATTGCGTTATTCATGTGGTTTCTGTTTGTAGATATTTTTCTATTCACGAGTTGGCAACTCACCCCCGTTGTGCCCCAGTTTCTTGCAGGTTTTGCCGTACAGGTTTCATTACGGCTTTGCTGGCACTGCTTTCCATTTCCGGGTGATTTGCTAGTAGGTGGGTTTACTTGTATCGTACCCCCATTATATATCTTGTATATCATTATTCTATTGTATCTAGAAGTTCCATCAACCAAACATGTATTTATTTCTGAGATAGAGACCAGTGATGTTATTCTTTCGACCTTAGAGTCGCGCGTTGTATTTCTGTGGATTTCTTGTTGTTTTGCGTTTCCTTTTGAGTTTCCTTTTGAGTTTTGATCCTCGCCCTTGGCGTTGTATATTATATTGCTTGTGTGGTTGTGACCGTCGATTGACGAAGAGCTAGCTCCCGCTTGGGGATGCCTTTTTATTGATTTCGTATACTATTCATGTTGTATCCCGTTTGGGGGCCAGTTTTACAAAGGAGACTCTGCCGAAATTTTCAGGAAATATTTGATGTTTTAAAAAGGCATAATTCGGCTTATGCTATTAAAACTACTTGATTTAAATTGGTTTTCCTTCACTCTACTACCTTTCTTGGTTTGGATTTCTTGGTTTTCGGCTTACTTAGATTACGTACGCCTCGAGACGTTCGTAGTTTAAGTGCCGGTCATATTCCGTACTTTCGGGACGTGACACCATCAATCAGAAACTAGTATTTGTATATGTAGTAGGACTTAGCAAGACTTGTAGTTGCGAGGCTTGAGCGATGGGTTATATGTTCGCTTGGTGGGTTTGATGTCTTACTTTACATTATTCTTTGTGTTGATCTTCGCCGTTGGGCATCGTATACTTATATTATGACTTGCGTGGTTGTGAATCCCCCGATTGGCGAAGAGCTAGCTCCCGCTTTGGGATGCCTTTTATATTATCATGTATATGTGGTTTTTGATCAAAATATACAAATGAGGTGCTGCCCAAATTTTTAAAAGACGAAACATGTTTTTCAACTAGTAAAATCCACTTGCATTTTTCATGTTCCATTATCTATGCATTTAATAAAACATTTGATTTCATCATACCTTTATTTCAAAACTTCACCTCTTTTATTTTCCTAAAAAGGTTTAGATTTCTGGGCTTCGGCTTACTTGAATTACGTTACGCCTTTAGACGTGGCATGGTTTAAGTGCCGGTCACGAACAATATTTTCGGATCGTGACAAGTGGGAACTCACATGAGATAAATGATGATCTTAGGTCTAAAGACTAATCTGTACTCATATCACCTGAGAACTTCCACCTGACGATAGGTATAGTACCATCTGGAAGTTCTCGCCGAGTCCGTCCAGTGTACTCATCCCCAGTGAGCACCTGTATACGATCTTAGGTGTGAAAAACCAATGGTTGCCGGACCATACCATCGTCCCTCTTCAGGGTCTAAAAACGTATACACTAGTCTACTTCAGAATATCGATGCCCAGTCTCGATACTCCTACGACTAGGGACCATTTAAGGATGTGCGTATCGACTACCCAGCTCCCACAACTATGATCTCCATCACAATGTAAGTAGTCTAGCAATGATCCTACGGGCTTTATCAACATGTATAAAATATATGTAATAACAAGTAAAATATATGCACATGTTAAGATAAATACAAACCAGATAGCAGACTATCATATCGAGCAAGACTGTCCTGTACATATATATGTCCAAGTATCCATATGTATACATATACAACAATGGCCTCTAAGGCATACATATCCAACAATTTCCCACTTGCACTAAGGCCATATATATCGGCGTATCGAGTACCCAACGTCTGCTCTAGGGCCAGTTGTTGGCGTATCGAATACCCAACATCTCAAAAAGTCTCTCGAACTGTTCTTGAGAAAGGGCCTTGGTGAATGGATCCGCAGTGTTGTCTTTTGAGTCCACTCTCTGCACCTCGATCTTCCGGCGATCAATGATCTCCCTGATCAGGTGATACTGACTCAAGATGTGCCTGGATTTCTGATGGGACCGTAGTTCCCTTGCTAAAGCCATAGCTCCATTATTGTCACAATACACAGGTATTGGGTTAACAATGGATGGAACCACCTGAAGTTCAGTAATGAACTTCTTAATCCAGACGGCTTCTTTTGCTGCATCGTTGGCAGCAATGTATTCAGCCTCCATCGTCGAGTCTGCGACGGTGTCCTGCTTGGAACTCTTCCAACAGAGCGCCCCTCCGTTGAGGGTAAACACAAAACCCAAGACAGACTTGCTGTCATCCTTGTCACTCTGGAAGCTCGAATCGGTAAAAGACTCCACCTGGAGGTCACCATTACTGAATACCAGGAACAGTTCTTTAGTCCTTCTCAGGTACTTCAGAATGTTCTTAACAGCTGTCCAGTGGTTCTCACCTAGGTTAGACTGATACCGGCTCACCACGCTAAGCGCGTAAGCTACATCTGGTCAGGTACATAGCATCGCATACATTATAGATCTTACCGCCGAAGCGTAGAGTATAGTGCTCATGCGAACCCTCTCCTCATCAGTCTTGGGAGACATCTCTTTGGAGAGGGTGATTCCGTGCAATGTGGGTATGTTACCGTGCTTAGAATCTTCCATACTAAATCTCTTTAGTACGGTCTCTATGTACCTGGACTGTGAAAGTCCCATTAATCTCTTGGATCTATCTCTGTAGATCTTAATCCCCAGAATGTACGAGGCATCACCCAGGTTCTTCATGGAGAACCTTTGTGACAAGAACATCTTGACCGAATGTAGCATAGGAATGTCATTTCCTATCAAAAGAATGTCGTCCAAATACAAGACTAGGAACACGACAGTTCGGCCTACAATCTTCTTATATATACAAGGCTCATCCTCGTTCTTGATGAAGTCAAATCCCTTGACTGTTTCATCAAAACAGATATTCCAGTTCCGCGATGCCTGCTTTAATTCATAAATGGATTTAAGTAATTTGCACACCTTCCCGCTGCTCCCACTGTCTATGAAACCTTCCGGCTGATCTATATAAACGGACTCTTCTAAACTTCCGTTTAGAAAAGCCGTTTTTACATCCATCTGCCAGATCTCATACTCATGGAAGGCATCAATGGCAAGTAGGATCTGAATAGATTTGAGCATAGCCACTGGAGAAAAGGTTTCGTTATAGTCCGCACCTGGTATTTTAAGAAAACCTTTTGCAACAACTCTAGCCTTATAGGTTTCCACCTGCCCATCTACACCAAATTTCTTTTTGTAGATCTATTTGCATCCAACAGGTTTTACCCCAGGTGGAGCACTTTCCAAGGTCCACACTTTATTGATGTACATGGACTCCATTTTGGATCTCATAGCATCCAGCCATTTATCAGAGTCCCTACTGATAATGGCTTGCCTGAAACTGGGAGGATTATCTTCTTCCAAGATGCAATCCTCTCGATCCCCGTCTATGAGAAAACCGTAGTATCTCTCGGACGGATGAGAAATCCTACTAGTTCTGCGGAGTGGCTGGGGCTCGTCCAGGGTTATTGAATCTTGAGGTTCCACCAAATCTTCAGTTGTTGTTTGTGTATCTGGAATTTCTTCCAGTTCTACCATGCTCCTACTGGTTTCTTTCGTAAGAAATTGCCATTCCAGAAAGGTGGCATTCCTAGAGACAACAATCTTTTGTTCCTCTGCATGGTAGAAAAGATATCCCCGCGAATGTTTGGAATACCCCACAAATTTACAGAACACCGATCATGCCTGCGGTTTGTCTGGATTGTGCTTTTTAACATAAGCCGAACACCCCCATACCTTAATGAATTTAAGACATGGTTTCTTTCCACTCCATGTTTCATATGGAGTCTTAGGCACAGACTTGGAAGGAACTTGATTCAAAAGGTATGCCGCCGTTTCAAGCGCATATCCCCAAAATGAAAGAGGCAACTCGGCGTTACTCATCATGGAGCAAACCATGTCCAACAGGGTACGGTTCCTTCGCTCCGATACACCATTGTGCTATGGTGTATACGGAGGAGTAAGCTGAGAGAGAATTCCATTCTCTTTTAGGTAATCTAGGAATTTCGTGCATAAGTACTCCCCTCCTCTGTCAGATCGGAGAATCTTGATACTTTTGCCAGTCTGGTTCTTTACTTCATTTCTGAATTCTTTGAATTTCTCAAAAGCTTCAGATTTGTGTTTCATAAGATACACATACCCGATCCTAAAGAGATCGTCAGTGAATGTGATGAAGTACGAGAACCCACCCCTTGCATGTGACATTGGTCCACATACACCACTGTGTATGAGTCCTAAGAGATCTACTGCTCTTTCTCCGTGTCCGGTGAACGGAGATTTGGTCATTTTTCCATTGAGACAAGACTGACAAGTTTCATAAGATGAAGATTCGAACGTATCCAAAAATCCATCTTTATGCAACTTACTCAGTCTTTTCTCTCCGATATGACCAAGTCTACAATGCCACAAATAGGTTTTATTCGTTTATGAACTCTTCCTCTTGCGTGTGTTTTGTACATTGAGAACTGCATTTTGATTTAGAACATAGATACCATTACACATTGTACCTCTGCAAGCAATATCTTATCAAGGTAAATGTTCATGATATTTTTATCAAGAACAAAACGATATCCATCTTTATTAAGTAAAGAAACCGATATGATATTGCAAACCATGGAAGGTACATAGTAGCAATTGTTCAAAATCATAGTATTGCCATTTGGCAACACTAGGTGATACTCACCGACGGCAGAAGCATCAACTTGTGCTCCGTTCCCTACTCTAAGGGACATATCACCAGGTCCAACCATCCTACTTTTTCTCAGTCCCTGCAATAAATTACAGATATGAGATCCTGATCCGGTATCTAGTACCCAGGAGGTAGGACTGACCGAAAAACAGTTCTCAATAACAAGAACACCTGAAGAAGATGCAATAGTTTGCTTCTTCGATGGGGTCATCAAGGAATTCAAGCAATCCTCTTTCCTCTGCTCATACTTATGACTGCTGTCGTAAGTTAGAGCCAAATTGACGTTCCCTAGCTCTGAATAAGAATTTGGATCGGTCAAGCGATACATTTTATTATCTTGATTAGGGCATGAAATGGTTGCTACCTGGAGAGAGAGAAAAGAAACACTCAGCATGCGCTCTTGCAAGATTAAATTGGTTATTAGTTTATCTAATCAGGATGGCTCCCACTGTTTCCTCGAATTCTTCTTCAAACCTAAAAAGGAAGAATTAGTCGGGATTAATCGCATGTCACAATACTTGCTTAACGTTTCGGCCAGGCTAGTGTCGGTACTTCGAGGGAGGTTTTCCAACGCTTTCGCGAAGTTCCTTAATTATATAATCTCTTTTCCCTGGAGGCGTAGCCCCGCTAACACCGTTCTAGACACCTACTTGGTTTATAACATTGATTGTTAAGTGAAAAAAATCTCCCAGGAGTAATCCTACTCATCAGTGGGATCGGGATCCAACTATCATTGCGTGATAAACTAGATGGAAGCCACTCTAGTCACCACCCTCCAGAAGGTATGCAACACTAGCAAGTTTCCTGTATATTTGAAACTCCCGATGTGGTTTTTGCCCTTAGGACCCAAGTGACCTTGACTAAAGATCAAAATATCAAAAGGTCCTAGTCAAGTTCCACCAGTCATCATCTTAATTGCATTAGACCCACCCGTACGAGCCTTGACTAAAGATCAAAATGATCGCACGACTGTCCTAACCAATCGCATATTCAACGGAAAAGCATTACATAACTACCGAACACTATGCCTCAACTAAAGATCAAAATGCGTAGCACGAATACTAAGCAATACCAATCCGAAATGACGGAGGGCTACGGCTGGGTTTTTGGCGAATAATCCGTTAACGTAATGAACTTGATATTGTTGAAGGAACCTGAGCAGTTTTGAAAAGGAGTGGTTTAGGCTCCACTTTTGAAAACTTGTGGTTTTGAAAAAAAAAACCGAGTAATCTACAGTATAGACTTTTGCTCAAGAGGTCACTCCCCGCGAAGGGATCTCGGCTCTTGCCTCCTGGAATGAGGTGCTGGATATTCACAACTGAATACCACTATGCAAAGCGAAAGAATAAAACTATAGTTTTTCAAAATTTGTTCCAACAACATTCTTTTAGGTTTCTTTTCTTGCATTAATCAAAATTAATGTGACCCCAACATTTAACCTATCACACCACTAAAAAAACAAAAATATGATGTACGTATATGCCATCCGCATTCGCTACTGGACCCCGTCATCACCCGTTAGGTTACTTAACTAACGACAGAGCGGGGGCTGGACTAGCACGGGTGTAAAACATATACAACATCTACTACTATATATATAAATATATATAACATTCGTCCCAGGCATGATAGCAAACAACATCACAGAATCTCAGCAAGCAACACAGAATGGTGGATAATTTTGGAGCCCTGGGTTTCATTTGAGCCGCAAATAAAACCCGACGTTCCCGGTCGTGTGGATAGCCTGTGCAATGAAAACCTGGACCCCTACGAGCGCGACAAGTTACCCGCCAATCCCAAAAGCGAGGCAACCCCCTTCATCAAAGTGAATGGGCCACCCAGCACTTCATGGGACCCGGTAACTTGAGCGCCCCTCCGTGGGTCATCCCTATACCCCCTACGAGTGTGGCGAATAGCCCGCCAATTCTAGAGTGAAAACCCCTCCGTCTCAACGCCATGAGATGCGGGCTTGTTGCCCTCTAGAACCCGGCTATTCGTGCACTCCACCGTGGGGTAATCCTAGTACAGAAAATAAATAAAAAAAAATATGTACAAGGTGACATCGACCTCAACCCGGTCATACCACAATCAAATAATATACAATACGGCAGAGACGGCTGTCCACATGTCGGACGCTCGTCCCGCAATAACAAATGTACAAATGAATATAAACTGTACTAAATCATTGCACCACCGGCTATCCACCAAGACAATCCAACCACAATATCAGCACAATCACAGAACATCATCGTGAATGTCATGTTCGCAAACTCGTCTAAAAGGACATATAGCAGATAGACGGGTTTACCGATCAAATGACACCCACGGTCGCAGATGCTAATCTAAGTACTGATAACTATTAAACAGTTGTTAAAATATCGACTTTGAAATACTCCGTAATGCCCCAAAACTCAAGATAACTGAAAAATCATTCTGGGCAAAAACAAACATATCCTGAAACCCTAAATCAAAGAGTTACAGAAAACCAAACAAAAACGACTCGATTCCACAATACCAAAACCGGTGAGGACGTTTTTTTTCATGTTTGGCCGGCCAAATAAAGGTGGAATCATCTCGTTTTTGTTCTGTGTTCATCTCATAGCCAAAAGAGCACTCTACACTTGTTTAAAAAATTTTCAGAGGCCTTTTAAAAATTGACAGAAACTTGAATTCAAGGTTTCGTGTTTTGGAGTTATTTCGGTTTCGTTATTTAAAACATTGTTTAAACTACTAGTATAGGTCTTATGGGGTGGCTCTGATACCATGTTGGGTTACCTTAACGCCCTAGCCATCGAACGTGGCGGTTTGCGAAACAAAATTTTTTCTACGAGTTTAAAAACGGTGCTAAGTTAACCAAATAAAACCCGGATCTTTCCATAAACCCATCTAGCAAAACTAAAAGAGCTAACTACTATAAAGGAAGTCTCACCAAACGATCCAAGTCCTTCGGTCTTCTTTCCTCGTCATTAGCTCCAAGTGACCACCTTGAACATGCTTGATCTTCTTTTCCCGCTCCATCGGTCCTCCGAGATCGAGCTTGTTCTCCGGTCCTCCTTTGTTGTAGATGATCCACCCGAGGGATGTGATCCATGGCTCTACCTCCTAACTAAGTGTCAATATGAGCAACTAGAGAACTTGGGTTGCTAATCCAAGTTTCTAGGATGTAGTGTGGAGTTCTATGTGTTCTACTATCTCTATCTTGCCTCTTCACTTGTTTCTCAACTCATGAGAGGGTAGTGAAGAGGAAGATGATGAAGGTGGAGGAAACTCAAGAGGAGGGAGGAGGTTGAAGCAAAAATATGAGAGGTCAAGAATAATGAAGCATTCATGTGAGAGAAATTCCAACATAATGGTTTTGTGTATGAATTTCTTTCAATAAACAAGTGTAGCCATGCTTCAATAGTTGCCACAAATGAATAAAGAATTCATTTGTCAACTATTGAAGCCATGGCTCTCACCATTCCCCCCTCCTTAATTTCCACCTCATTTCCATTTATCAATAAATGGAAAAGTCCATGATGAGTATCCAATACGGCTTACACCTTCTAGAAGGTAATCTGTAATAAAATACGGATTACAGCTTGCTGTATATACATACCTGCATTCGGCTAAAAACACGAATGCCCAAAGAGATAGAATAACACGAAGAACGTAATACTAGAATATACATATCGAAATACATATATGTAAATTATCAAATCAATACCTGATTTAATAATCCGGCTCAAACCCGAGCCGGCCAGTATTACCGACTGTCCGATCGAAAGTCCGGATACAAAGTACATCAATCGATCGGAACCCTATACGTATCCAATACGGCTACTACATCATTTCGCCTGAACCAGGAAAACCGTCTGTGGGACTTTAAAGGCTCGACAGTACGCCAGTAGTAAGTTACTGGATAAATCCAAAACCACAAGCACGTCAGCGGCACTAGCTGTATGTAACGGCTACCCGGGTACCTGTCGAAAAGGAAGGCTGATGAGCAAACTCATTCGGATCCCTACTGAGCCTATCTGTGACAATCTCCGTACAGTCCGGTCTCTTCGTCTGAGAGTATCGCATACCGGGTCTAGGGGGTGGTAAACGTCAGACCCTAATAACCCGGTAATTCGTGCTGATGCAGCTCAGGACCAATCCGGGAAACTACTGATCAGCCTATCAGTAAATCCCTACTGCCTTGGCTAAGGTCTTATGGTCCTGACCAATCGAACACAGTGCGATATTGACTCCCTATACCGGGAGAGACGAATCCCCAACAATCGCTCACTGCCTCCATGTGGCTTGGGACTGTACCCAACCAAAACCTGTTTGCACGACTCAATAGAGCCATGGTAGGGTAGTGATCAAAGTACAGTGGGAACTCACACGAGACAAATGACGATCTCAGGTCTAAAGACTAACCTGTACTCATGTCACCTGAGAACTTCCACCTGACGATAGGTATAGTACCATATGGAAGTTCTCGGCGAGTCCGTCCGGTGTACTCATCCCCAGTGAGCACCTGTATACGATCTTAGGTGCGAAAAACCAATGGTTGCGGGACCATACCATCGCCCTTGTCGGGGTCTAGAAACGTATACACTAGTCTACTCTGGAATATCGATGCCCAGTCTCGATACTCCCACGACTAGGGACCATTTAAGGATGTGCATACCGACTACCCAGCTCCCACAAGTATGATCGCCATCACAACGCAGGTAGTCTAGCGATGATCCTACGGGTTTTATCAACATGTATAAAAGATATGTAATAGCAAGTAAAACATATGCACATGTTAAGATAAATACAAACCAGATAGCATACTATCATATCGAGCAAGACTGTCCTGTACATATATATGTCCAAGTATCCATATGTATACATATACAATAATGGCCTCTAGGACATACATATCCAACACATGGTGGGCCTGGTAAGGTACCCCGGGGCAAGAAGATCGTGGAGTTGACGATGAGCTTGGCAGGGGGAGCACTGCCTACCAGTGATTCGGAACTTGGCGGATATCCGGAGGATACCGTTCAGAGTTATATGATGAGATGGATATGAGGTCCGATCAGAGTGACGGCGCCATAGATATTGGGATTTTAGTGTCGTTGATGGACACCAGATTTCTATGATGATGATTTATTGAGTCTGACTCTGTTTTATCCCCCACTCAGGACTTATTATGACATGCACTGATTATATAGTTGTTGTACCCTGATGTTGTACCTTGATTACGATTATGATGCATTTCATACTGTTATACATATGCCATCATGATCGCATGCTTAGAAATTGTCGCTTTTCATCATGCTTGCTATTATTTCGTATGATGTTATTTACTACTCACGAGTTAGCAACTCACCCCCGTTGTGCCACAGTGTTTTGGAGGGTTGACCCTCAGTGTAGCTGCGGCAGGACTTTATCTATTTCACCAATTCCTGTGGATATCGCTATTTTTGGACGTGGGATATTCTGTAGGTGGGTTTTGTGCGAGTATCCACATGTTTCTACTTGTATATCTTATTTTGTATCTAGTACTCTCCATCTACCACCAGTATATATTTGATTTAGAGAAGAGACTAAGAGATTCGTTATTTGTATATTATGTGACTCTGGTTGTCGTGCTCGTGTGAGCCGGCCTTTGTTTTATGTTGCGATGCTGTTTTCACTCCTTATTTGCTTATTTCTTCGCCTACGACGTCATATATATATATATATATATATCTGTTGTGGTTGTGTTCCGCCTTTATGCATGAGTTGCTCCTAATTGGTGATGCCTTTTTATATATTATGTTTTGTATCCGTTTTGGACCAGTTTTTACATGGGAGATGCTGCCGAATTTTTAAGCAATAACTTGATATTTTAAAAAGAGATGTAATGTTTTGAAACAAATGTTTTTACCACTCTATCTTTTTATGGTTTAGATTTTTGGGTTTTCGGCTTACTTGAATTATGTTACGCCTTTAGACGTTGCGTGATTTAAGTGCCGGTCGCATTCCAAAATTGGGTCGTGACACTACTAGTTTTCAGCAAGCCATTACGAGTAGAGACTCGGTGAAGTAGCTGGATGTTATGCGATCTGAGATGGAATCTATGTACACCAATAAAGTATGGAATTTGGATGTTGCTCCTCCTGGGGTAAAACCTGTTAGATGCAAATGGATCTTCAAAAAGAAGATTGGTGTAGATAGACAGATAGAAACCTACAAAGCTAGACTTGTTGCTAAAGGTTTTTGTCAAAGACCAGGATTGGACTATGAAGAAACTTTTTCACCACTGGCTGTGCTTAAATCCATTCGGATCCTACTTACCATTGCTACCTTCCATGACTATGACATCTGGCAGATGGATGTTAAAACCACTTTTTGGAAGTTTAGAAAAGTGTGTTTACATGGATCAACCAGAGGGTTTCATAGGCAGTGTGAGCAGCGGAAAGGTGTGCAAGTTGCTTAAATCCATTATTGAATTAAAGCAGGCATTGCGGAGTTGGAATATCTGCTTTAATGAGACCGTCAAGGAATTTGATTTTATCAAAAATATAGATGAATCTTGTATTTATAAGAAAATTGTAGGGAGAAATGTGGTATTCTTTGTTTTATACATAGATGACATTCTTCTAATAGGAAATGATATTCCTATACTACAATCGGCTAAGCTCTTCTTGTCATAGAAGTTCTCTATGAAAGACCTGGGTGATACCTCATACAATCTGGGGATTAAGACCTATCATGACAGATTTAAAAGAATGTTGGGACTTTCACAGTCAAGATACATAGACACCGTACTAAAGAGCTTTAGTATGGAAAATTTCAAGTGCGGTAATTTACGCGCCTATCACGGAATCACCCTTTCCAAAGAGATGTCTCCCAAGACTGATGAGGAAAGGGCTCGCATGAGCGTTGTACCCTATACTTCGGCGGTAGGGTCTATAATGTATATGATGTTATGTACCAGACCAGATGTAAATTACGCACTTAGTGTCGTAAGTAGGTATCAGTCCAACCCAGGTGAGAAGCATTGGATAGAGGTAAAGAACATTCTTAAGTACCTGAGAAGGACTAAGGAGACGTTCTTGGTGTACGGTAATAGGGACCTCCAGATCGAGCCTTTTACCGACTCTGGGTTCCAAAGTGATAAGGATGACTTTAAATCCATCTTGGGTTATGTGTTTACCCTCAATGGAGGGACGGTCTGTTGGAAGATTTCCAAACAGGACACTATAGCAGACTCGACGATGGAGGTTGAGAACATCGCTGCCAACGATGTCGCAAAAGAGGCAGTCTGGATGAGAAAGTTCATTTCTGAACTTCAGGTGATTCCATCCATTGTTGATCTAATACCATTGTATTGCGATAACAATAGATCCATAGTTTTGGCAAAGGAACCACGGTCCCATCAGAAATTTAGAAATATCTTGAGGCAGTATCACCTGATTAGGGAGATCGTTGATCGCCGGGAGATCGAAGTGCGGAGAGTAGATACAAAGGACAACACAGTAGATCCATTCATCAAGGCCATCCCTCAAGTCTAGTTTGAGAGACTATTCAAGATGTTCGATATTCGGTACGCTAGCAATTGGCTCTATTACAGACGTTGGGTACTCGATACGCTATAACAAGCCTTAGTGCAAGTGGGAGATTGTTGGGTATATATGCCCTAAAGGCTTTTATTGTATATGATGTTAGGGGTATGTAGGTACAGAACAATCTTTCTCGATATGATAGTATACTATTTGGTTTGACTTTATCTTAACATGTGTATATGTTTTACTTGTTATTTCATATCGCTTATACATGTTGATAAAGCCCGTAGGATCTTTGCTTGACTACCAGCGTTGTGATGGCAATCATACTTTTGGGAGCCGGGTAGTCGATAAGCACATTCTTAAATGTCCCTAGTCGTAAGAATATCGAGACTGGGTATTGATATTTCAGAGTAGACTAGTGTATATATTTTTAGATCCTGACGAGAAGCGGTGGTTGGTCCCACAGCCATCGGTATATTTCATCTAAGATTGTATACAGGTGCTATCTGGGGTGAGTATACTGGACGGGCTCATTGAGAACTGGATAGATGGTATTATACCTATCGTCAGATAGCAGTTCTCTAGTGACATGAGTATAGATAGTCTGTCGACCTGAGATCGTCATTTGTCTCGTGTGAGTTCCCACCGTGCTGTAACGATCATAAAATTCCTATACTTTCGCGTATCATTTCTTTAATAAAATATTGCAACTATTTATTTTTGGTATATTTTGCTTTCTAATAAATATATTATTTTATCACTTCATCTATTTTATAATTTTTCAAAGCCGAAACCCAAACCAAGACAATACAATTTGATTTCTTTCTTTTCTTTTTCTAAACCCACTTCTTTTCAAGTAACAATATATATTTCATACTTATTAAATATGTGCATGAACAATCTTATAGCTCATTAGTTAAGTCCTTGCATTTTTATTCCATAAGTCACATCTTCAAATCCCCATTCTTGTAATTATTTTTTTTATCAATTTTTATCCTTCTCATAACTTATAAATGAGATATTTCATTCATCTTCTTTTTAACTCCCAAAATAATTAGAATGGTTATGAGCTATAATTTATTAGAATTATGGTGGCCATAAACCATTTTAATATGTCACTCCTCTTTCTTTTTTTCATCACATATTTCTATCATTTCATATCTCCCTCTTCATCTAGATTCCTCGAAGAAGAACATAAAGAAGTTCTCAAGAAGGTCTCGCTAGCAACGTGAGGCTATCGGCGGATAGACAAGCCCGGTGACAATACCAGCTTGTGTATGTAAGTCCTCTTCGTTTCTTCTCATCCTCTTGTAGAATCATTCTCATCTTGTCATGTCTCCAATGATTTCCATACTTGCTAATAACATATGTAAACTCCTTGTTTAGAAAACACAAATAAAATAAATAGATAATCTAACAGTTAATTATTTTGTAAATTTATTTACCTTCATGAATATGATACATTTTTAACTAGTAGTGATTATCTTGTTTCATGTTTTAGTAGTTATGAAAATATGTGAATCTTATTATCCTATATTGCATACCATCACATAACACGATCGTTTATTCAAAACAAAACAAGAGTGTTTAATAATTTTTGTATAGAATTTTTATTGATCGTTCATATCGATTTTCGTATATATATCATGACCGATTCATATGCTTTTTCGTATGCCTTTCATAATTTATTCCTCGCTATTTTTATTTTATTTCATTTATATTTAGTTTTTAAAAAAAAACGAGGTTTCAAATAAATACCATTACCTTGTCAATCTCAAATACCACTTTGGAGAAATACCTTTACCTTCAAAATAATTTTTAAAAAAATCAATCTTGACTTCTAGACATTCTAGGAAAATTATATTATATATTAGATAGAATTTTAGGTCTACAGTAAAAATTTCATATCAAACCGAATAACGGTTTAGAAGTTGCATAGTTTTTTTTTTACTATTTTTAAAACCAGAAAACTACCAATAAGGGTCTTTTTCGATAGACCATAACTCTGTAATCGTTGATCCAAATTAAGTGTTTTTAGATGTTTTGAATATATACATCGAAAGATCTAAATTTTCTTAGTTTTAAATTTGTACTGAAAATCGACGTAAAATATAGAAAACTGTGTTACAATATTAAGTGACGAATCTGGACAAAATCCATCTTTATTCACACACTGTTTTTAAATATGACATAACTCGAACTCCCGATGTCCGTTCGTGACAAACTTTAGATGTTTAGATGGACAATTGATAGAAATATAATTTTCTGTATATTATATTACTTAGAAACGCATGAAACAATCCGGTATAGGCTTTACAATATAACATATAGTTGCTGTTCAAAAATCTGAATTTCTGTTTTAAACGCCGATATTAAAATGATCGTAACTAGAGCTTCAGAAATCCAAATCGTGCGAATCTTAGTGTTTTGGATGAGTACTTAGAAAAATCTATAATTTTCTAATAATTTTTGTAAGCTGAAACCTGATATAAATTAACTCAAATTGCATTTTAAAAATATGTGACGGTGTTGAACAGATTCTGATCTGTTTTGCGCGATGATACGAAAACATGTATATCTCCCAAACCGGTAGTCGTATTTAGGCGAGACTGGACTCACATGTGCATAACACTTAAGCCTATGTTTTTGTTTATATTCTGATTTTAAATGACTTGATTAACTAGTCATACATATCATATATTTACAACATTGTTTTGGACGTTACTTGTATACTTATTTCATATCATGTTCTGTGATTACTTATTTCTTTTTATTTATATGATTTGTGATTAAATCATTATATGTTAGAATTTACTTGATCTTGACATGACTCAATCATGAATACTTAAACCCAGTATGTACACTTGAACCAACTTGATTCGAACCATGAATACAATTGGCATGACTTGCACTTGACATGACTACATGAACTCAATCTTGAAAACTTGATATCATACATCACCTTTTATATTCATGGATTCGATCAACACTCATAACATTAATCATAAACTAATAAACACGGGGTGTTGGGGGTAGTTTGAGTATGAATCCAACGGAATCCCATGACTTCTATTAATACAAATCATGTTGTTATGGTACCGGGCTGAAACGGTACAAATCATGTTGCTGTGGTACTGGGCTGAAATGGTACAAATCATATTGCTGTGGTACCGGGCTGAAATGGTATAAATCACGAATTCACGAATTAGGGCTCGTATTTCCAATCCCCTGGATGATAGCCTGTTGGGTTTGGAATACTTCAATAATAATTGAAGTCCCGCTATTTTAGGCCTGTGATTCCTTGCCCCTGGACGATAGCCTTGGGTTCGAGAATACTTTTGAGATTGGTTGACATTTACACTTGAATTCACGTTAGTTACTTTTACCCTTTTAGAGACCTTTTAGGACACTTATATTCACTTCATATTCACTATACCAACACTCCACGGTCATGCTATACTTGTTTACTATGCTCATGTTATATTACCATGCTTACATAGTTGTCATTAACATTACCATGTTATACTTGTTCATGTTTTATTTCCATTCATACTATATCACATGTCATCTTGCATATTCATTTATATACTTTCACATCCCACCTTTCTTAGGGACTTACCGAGCACACGTTTGCTGATGGGTATTCCACCCATTTCTTTATTTTCTTGGAATGTTCATCAGATAATCTAGAGATTGAAGAGATTGAGCCAAGTCAGGAGGATAACTCTTAGCTTGCGGAGCTGACCGACTACCAGTTCTTTCTTTTCATCTTTTACTTCCTGTATGTTACATGTTTTGGCACTTTCTTTTATGCATCTTTCTTTTCAGATATCATGTATTCAGTTTGAAACTTGTGAATGTCAGGAATGTAAATATATAAAATTGGATTTTTATTATCATGTTTTTTCTTATCATTTTATATTGCTTATTAACGCTTAGCGTATTTGTTTCGAAAAATGACCTTCTCGGAATAAATACGTCGCGGGCTTGTCACATGCCGTTACCGCTCTTTTGGGAAGCGGGGCGTGATAGGTTTTATTGGTGGCCCATGCAGGTCCGTTCTGCATGAACATCGTAAGCAATATATTGAAAGAATTAATGAAATTCAACAACTTTTACATTCCTTGCATTTCAATTCCTTTGAATCTCATCTTATTCCTTGAATCCATCTTCACTTTTTACTTTCTTGAATTCATCCTCTCGAGTTTTGAATTCTTAAATCTAGTTCACCCTTCTACTTATATCTCTTAGGCTTATTAGCTTAGTTGGTTAGATCATCGATCGACGAATCTTGAAAATGTCATTCTGAGCGTTTCACGTACCTTTGCGACGTACCTCTCGAGAGAATTTCGCGGACGAAATTATTTTAAGGAGGGTAGACTTTAACGACACGCTATACTTGAATCAATCTCATTTCCTTCATTTGATTTTCTTGAGATCACTTCTTGGACTTTTAAAATTCGTTTCTGTGTCTCCTTGTATTTTTTAGACCATCTTTTACATGCAATATTGCTCTCTTGTCAATTAGAGTACCGACTGGTGGAGCGACGAAATATGACCACATTTAGTTTCCTTTTTGTGTTACCATATCCTTCTTAAGTAATTTCGAGGACGAAATTATTTTAAGGGGGTAGAATGTAACGATCATAAAATTTCTATACTTTCACGTATCATTTCTTTAATAAAATATTGCAATTATTTATTTTTGGTATATTTTGCTTTCTAATAAATGTATTATTTTATCACTTCATCTATTTTATCCATTTTATAATTTTTCAAATCCCAAACCCAAACCAAGACAATTCCATTTGATTTCTTTCTTTTCTTTTTCTAAGCCCACTTCTTTTCAAGTAACAATATATATTTAATTCTTATTAAATATATGTATGAACAACCCTGTAGCTTATTAGTTAAGTTCTTGCATTGTTATTCCATAGATCATATGTTCAAATCCCCATTCTTGCAATTATTTTTTTTTTTATCATTTTTTATCTTTCTCATAATCTACAATTGAGACCTTTTATTTCATCTTCTTTTTAACTCTCAAAATAATTAGAATGGTTATGAGCTATAATTTATTAGAATTATGGTGGTCATAAACCATTTTAATATGTCACTCCTCTTTCTTTTCTTCATTACACATTTCTATCATTTCACATCTCCATCTTTATCTAGATTCCTTGAAGAAGAACATGAAGAAGGTCTCGCTAGCAACGCGAGGCTATCGACGGATAGACAAGCCCGGTGACAATACCGGCTTGTGTATGTAAGTTCTTTTTGTTTTTTCTCCTCCTCTTGTTGAATCACCCTCATCTTGTCATGTTTCCACTGATTTCCATACTTGCTAACATCATATGTAAACTCCTTATTTAGAAAACACACATAAAATAAATAGATAATCTAATAGTTAATTGTTTTGTAAATTTATTTACCTTCATGAATATGATACATTTTTAACTAGTAGTGATTATCTTGTTTCATATTTTAGTAGTTATGAAAATATGTGAATCGTATCATCATATATTGCATACCATCACATAACACGATCGTTTATTCAAAACAAAAGAAAAGTGTTTGATAATTTTTGTGTAGAATCTTTGTTGATCTTTTATATCGATTTTAGTATATATATCATGACCGATTCGTATGCTTTTCATAATTTATTCCTTTCTATTTTTATTTTATTTTATTTATATTTAGTTTTAAAAGAAAACGAGGTTTCAAATAAATACCATGACCTTGTCAATCTCAAATACCACCTTGAAGAAATACCTTTACCTTCAAAATAATTTTTAAAAAAATCAATCTTGACTTCTAGACATTCTAGGAAAATTATATTATATATTAGATAGAATTTCAGGTCCATAGTAAAAATTTCATATCAAACCGAATAACGGTTTATAAATTGCGCAGTTTTTTTCCACTATTTTTAAAACCAGAAAACTACCAATAAGGGTCTTCTTCGAGAGACCATAACTCTATGATATTTGATTCAAATTAAGTGTTTTCAGATGTTTTAAATATCTACATTGAAAGATCTAAATTTTCTTAGTTTTAAGTTTTTACTGAAAATCGACATAAAATATAGAAAACCGCGTTACAATATTAAACGACGAATCTGGACAGAATCCATCCTTATTCGCACACTGTTTTTAAATAGGACATAACTCGAACTCTCGATGTCCGTTTGTGATAAAATTTAAATGTGTTGATGGACAATTGATAGAAATATAATTTTCTGTATATTATATTACTTAGAAACGCATGAAACAAGCCGATATAGGCTTTACAATATAACATATAGTTGCTGTCCAGAAATCTGAATTTCTGTTTTAAACGCTGATATTAAAATGATCGTAACTAGAGCTTCAGAAATCTAAATCATGCGAATCATAGTGTTTTGGATAAGTACTCCGAAAGACCTACAATTTTCTAATAATTTTTGTAACCTGAAATCTGATAGAAATTAACTCAAACCGCGTTTTAAAAATATATGATGGTGCTGAACAGATTTTGATCTGTTTTGCGCGACAGTGCGAAAACATGTATATCTCCCAAACTAGTAGTCGTATTTAGGTAGATGAGTCTAATGAACTCCATGTTTTGCATAATCGTCTTTTCAACTCCCCTCAACTCCTCTGCACTGTTTGATTTCTCGGCAATCAAATAGAGACCTTTCATTTCACAATTTAACGCCATTTTAATGCTTTTTAATCCACATTTTTAATTCCCAGACCCTAATTCTATACTTTAAATACCACCCCACATTTTGGCTCAACACCATTCTGAAAATTCTAGCCAAAACTTTCTAAAAAGTTTCTAAGTGCAAGTGGAGTAAAGTGGAGTTAGCGAGCAAATTGGTTCCGGCGAAGATCGAAGCCAATTCTGGAGCTTTCGCGATGCCCCGAAGCATCCCTCTTCTTCCTAACTCTTCCTTTCACGTATTCAAACCGTAAGTCCCTCCCAATCTCTCTTTCTCTTCATTGAAATTCAATTTTAAAACTGTTATCGGTAAGTGGAGTTATTATCGATATCCTTTTTTCTAAATCCTAGAAACTCCTTATCCTTTATGCTTTGATCAACCAAATTTTTACACAACACTTGTAACCTTAAAAATAAATGTTTAGAATCAAGTTTAACCAAAAATCTCATGTGAAACAACCTTAATTTAACTTTTTCATTAAAATACCATGAACTTTGATATCACTTCTTTTAGTTTTGTTAAAACTATACACTTAGGAAAAACTTCACAGGGTAATGGCCCACTCCTCACGTATACTTTGGTTTCATAGCACGATACTAATTTGTATGAATATTTGTTTCAAAATATAAGCTTTATAATAAAATACCACCTGCTTTACAATAAAATACCACCTACTTTAAAACCAAATTTTTTTAAAAACAATATTTCATAAATCCTTTGCAATTATACATCTACAACCCTCTTTAGGGGACCCGCTAATGGATGGTGCGGATTATCGCACATCCTGAAGATAGTAGAGCGAGATGCAGACCTCCTTACGGAGCATTCGATCTCGAAAGAATATAAATACGGTTTTTAAGAAAAACAAATTTCTAAATAAAACTAATTTTTAAAATTATATAAAATTATAAATCCATATTTTCAAAATATAACAAACCTATATTTTTTCTAAAAATGAAATTTTATAATATGTCAATAAAATACCATCAAGTTACTAAAAAAGGCAAGTTTTTCAATAAAATACCATAAACATTCCAAAGATAAGTACTTATCACTAAAATACCCCAATACTTAAAATCCATGCTCATGAAAAGCTAAGTAATACCAATCACTCTCAAGATTTACTTTTTAACTATATTAAAATATTTTTCATAAAACCCCTTCGAGATATATAAAAACAATATTTTAAGAATTCTAGTAAATATGGGATTAAGCGGGATCAATTCTCTTGAGCCTCAGGAAGCCGGAGAAAGTGAGTGCTTACCTATTCAGGTTAGAAAACTTAACCGGAGTTATCAATGGCAATTGTCTTGGAAAAATACATAAATCCTGCCGTTCATGTGCAGCAGTTGCCAATAACACCCAAACCTAAGAATTCAAGAGTTTAAATTAGTTTACAAGTGTCTGACTCATTCTGAGTTCAATCTCAAACCTGATTACAATATCAAACATGAATACTTGATCACGAACATGAATACTCGAATTTAAACATCAAATTCAAATATGTATACTTGACTTGACTTGACCGAACTATGGTTATAATTGGACCTGACTACTTGAATACATTGTTACATCCTGGACATGAATACTTGAACATTTTATATCCATGGTTTTGGCAAGACTGGTTGTTCTCCACCGAAAGACGCGACCGGGACGTTAGGACGTCTGGCATGAATTTTGGGGGGCAGATGCTATTTGGATTTATCCGTCCACCTCTTCGAAGATGCCAAGTTGATTTATGGCACCGTATATCGGAGGTTTGTACGGATGCGGCCGTTGTAGCAGATTTTGTCAGATTCCCTCTTGTTTGCGAGGGTTTTTTTTATTGTGGGGACACTCTTCGCTGCAGGCGCAAGCCCGTGCAGTTAATTACGTTACCGCATCGCGATAACCACTTTCTCCTACCCCGGAAGTTCACTTCGTGTCGTGTGTGTTTTTATTTGTTTGGGTTGCTCGTGGATTGTATACGGAGACTAATTTATGTCGTCACCCGTAGGGCGCGAATTAGTCTAAATCCGTATATCTTAGATTTGGGCTTGGGTTGATTTAAGGATCGTTGATATGTTTTGAGATCAAGATCGACTTAAATATATATGAGCGATTGGGGGCTCGATTGGTTTTTTGTTAAGGATACGTTAGTCCAATTTGAGACTAAGATCTACTTAACAAGGTTTTAGGATCATTTTTGCTTTAGATCTAACAAAAGAGCATTTGGGCTCTGTTGTTTTAGTTTAAGGACGTTTCGGTCTGTTATCGCCATTTTGGAGGCGAAGTTTTAGTTTGAGGACATTTCGGTCCGTTGATCACCATTTTGGAGGTGAGATTTTAGTTTAAGGATATTACGGTCCGTTGATCACCATTTTGGAGGTGAGATTTTAGTTTAAGGACGTTACTGTCTGTTGATCAAGATTTGAGGGTGAGATTTTAGTTTAAGGACGTTACAGTGCGTTGATCACCATTTGGGGGTGAGATTTTAGTTTAAGGAGTTCCTCAATTCCTATCTTTTTGTACACCCTAAGCGACTTTATCGAGAAATAGAAAATGAGTATGGTAGAATTCCACGGTACGGTCAAGGACATTACGGTCCGTTGTTGCCATTTTGGAGGCAACGGTTAGTTTAAGGACGTTTCGGTCCGTTATTAGTTTAGGGACATCTCGGTCCATTGTCCATCTTGCGTGCACGTGTATTTATTACGTGACGGGATGAGCAACGATGATATGGGATGCATCCAGTCTAGGATGTGGTTTGATTTGGGATGTGCACGTCAATTTTGGAAGTGCACGAGAAAGCAGTTGGTTGTCGGGACCTGCCACTTCTCTGAAGACGTTGAGGAATTATAACGACATGTATCAGAGGTGTAGAGAGATGCACCCTTGAACCAATTCCAGTGTTCTAGGGAAAAGGGATTAATGGTAAACTCAGGAATCATTAGTCGTATTTTGAGACTAAGATTTCCTCAGGGGAATGTGGGACGAATATCATTTTGAGATATCATCAGTTGGAAGATCGATAGTCGTATTTAGGAATAAGATCAGTTTGGAAAGTAGTGAGCACATAGGCCCGGTTGATCTGAATTAGGGAGTTTCTACTCTCATGGGGTCTAACCAACCCGAGCTTGGTCTACTCAGTTTTCTTTTTGTTGAAAAGTGCCAAGCATTTGTTTGGGCTCAGTCCCCTTTTTGTATAAAAAGTGCTGAGCACTTATATGGTCATGTGGGCTTTTCAGTCATGCAAATTGCCCAATAAGTGTTGAACACTTCATCCCTTTTTTTCTTTACATAGAGTGCTAAGAACTCTTTATGGCGTCTGCATGCGAAGCACGTGAGGAGCTAGGCGCTGCCCAGTAAGTGCCAAGCACCTTTATTCTGTGGCACCCACGTGAGAGTCACATGGGGTGCTGGACGCCACCCACTAAGTGCTAAGCGCTCCTCATTTTTCTGAGGCGTCCACATGAGGAGCACGTGAGGCACTGGGCGCCGCTCAATTTGAGTGCTAAGCACTCCTTATTTTGTGGCGCCCACGTGAGGGGCACATGAGGCGCTGGGCACGTGAGGCGCTGGGCGCTGAGCGCCACTCAATTTGAGTGCTAAGCACTCCCTATTATGTGGCACTCACGTGAGGGGTGATTTTATTTTGTTTTGAGGAATTCAATTTCCTGGTTCTTTTCTGAATCTTTGATCTCCAAGAACTTGTTCTTCCCGATGAGAATTAAATTCTCAACTTGTGGGTGACTTATTTTGTGGATCTCAGATCCAGAGAAAGAACTAAGTTCTTTTAAAATGGTTAAACCCTTTAATAGATAAAACGAGATGCTTTGATCTCTCCTCCTTTTATTTACCTAGAGTTTTTTTCTTTTAAGAGGGGGTGACTTCTTCTTTCTTCCTTTTTGAAGTGTTTTGCTTTGTTTTTAGAAACTTATGGGGAGTTTTTTTATCTCAGACTTGAAGTCTTAGGTCCCTTATATAGTAGAGGCAAGTTTGTTGATTAGTTAAAGAAATATCTCATTAAGAGATCCTAATTGATTTGGGGATTTTTACCCACCATTGGATCTTTGATCTAAGGGTTCCCGTTTTATAGAACAAGATTGGGGAAATATTTTCCCTTGCGCAGAATTTATTTTTCAAAACGGTGATTTTTTAATCACCGTTGGATTTTTAATCCACCGATTCTCTGTTTTACAGAGAGCTGTCTTTCTTATTTGGAAAGATTGAGGGTGTATATCTTGAGAACATAATTTTATTCTATTTTTTAATTTGGGGTACGTTTTCTCCCGACGGAATTTAATTCTGTATTTCTGATGATTTATCATCTCCGTTGGATCTTTGATCCAACGACTCTGCTTTTAACAGAGAGTAGAATTTAATTCTACATGGGCGCCGGCGCTCACGTATTGTGCATTTGGACGCTAATTAAGGTTTTAATTCTTTTATGTGCTTTGCACATTGGCGACCACATGAGGAGCACGTGCGGCGCCAACATAAGAGTTTTTTTTAACTCTGGCGCTGTCGTCCTCGTGGAAGGCACGTGAGGTGCTGCCTCTTGAATTTTGAATAGAGCTTTGCTCTTTTTATTGGGGGAAACAAATGCCCCCCATCGTTGCGCTCACGTGGCTCACACGTGAGTGCAGCGGTGGCACATTTTCCACCGTTCGATCCCTCTGGAGAGTTGAACCATCTCTTGAAGTTTTATAAATAGGGCATTTGGCCCTTGTGATGGCCGTTGTTTATCTTCTTTCTAAACTTCTTCTATCTTGAGAATTTAATTCTCCTTCCAAAGCTCAGATCATTGTTTAAAGAAACTCTTTTAGAGCCAAAACTTTGTCAAAGTTTTGGTAAGAACCATGACCATGTCCTAATGTTTAAGGATTTTCTTCATGTCTTAGGGATTTTTTAACCCATTAACAGAGTTTTGCTCTTCTTTTGCAACGATCTCATAGAGATCTAAAGATAAAATTTTATTTGAGTAGATCGTAGATCTTAAAGATATTTCAGGGTTTTATCATGTTAGAAAGCTTTGCTTTTGAGGGTTCTGGGATGTTATCCCATTGTTCTACAGAGCATGGCTCTGAAAAATTTTGGAAATTTTATTCTCTCTCTAATTTTCTTAACAGATTTGAAATCTGTTTGCAGAACACGGTTCTCGAGAGAGTTTAACTCCCGAGTCGAATGATATTTTCTCTATTTTTAATGAGTGACTGCCCCATCATTGATGGGGCGTTACCTTGATTTTGTGGGACCCCTGTCGCCCCTTTTTTCAACTGTGGTGCAGTACAATCATTGATGGGCCGTTACGTTCGGAAAGCGCTTTCGCCGACGCGCCCGTAGATCGGGAATTCTTCGCACTTATTAAGGATCATGACCCAGAGCAAAAATCTCTTCATCTGTTGGGGTCATGGTATAGCCAGATTATCCGGGGTCGGCGCAGTTTTTCTTGTGCAGAGCCTTCGGAGCTGTCACGACCCGAAATTTAGTTCGTGACCGGCACTTAAATCACGCAACGTCTAAAGGCGCAACGTAAATTAAGTAAGCCGAAGTCCAGAAATATAAACCTTTTTAAGAAAATAAAAGAGATGAAGTTTTGAAATAAAGGTATAATGAAATCAAAAGTTTTCTTAAATGCATAGATAATGGAATATTAAAATGCAAGTGAATTATGCTAGTTAAAAAAAACATGTTTCGTCTTTTGAAAAATTTGGGCAGCGCCTCCTTTGTATATTTTGATCCAAAACCACATATACATGATAACAATAAAGGCATCCCCAAGCGGGAGCTAGCTCTTCGCCAATCGGCGGAATCACAACCACGCAAGTCATAATATAAGTATACGACGCCAAACGACGAAGATCAACACAAAGGGTAATGTAAAGCAAGACATCAAACCCACCAAGCGAACATATAACCCATCGCTCTAAGTCTCGCAACCACCAGTCTTTCTAAGTCTTCTACATATAAAAATACTAGTTTCTGATTGATGGAGTTAGCTAGATACAACGGAATAGTAAATTCAAGAGTGGCACGATCCAATATGTCCCACCTACAAAAGCAAATCACCCGAAAGCAAGCTTTTTGCCAACGATACCGCTACTGATCCATGCGGTCAAACCTGCAAGAACTGTGGCACAACGGGGGTGAGTTGCCAACTTGTGAATAGAAAATATCAGCATGTAGAAATCGAATAAAACAACGATTTCCTAGGTCAACTATATCATAAAGGTAATACTATGATATCTAGGGTGACCGTATATGTAAAAATTGTAGGGTTCCTAGGCACTCTTGTGAGGGTTCATAAGGCATCAACCATGCCCGAATAAAAATTTAGACGTGCCGAACAACCCAAAGCCGGGATCTTTGCTAGATTATTAGGGTTTAACATGCAAGTAAATATCTTTACAACTAAAAGTGAGGGATTACAACCTTTGTAGTCCGCTCCTTCGCTTCATAAGCTCCGAGTAGAAGTCCCTTCGCCGAGATCCACGATCTCCCGGACTCAAGAGAGGCTCCACGACTCGAACGATCCATGCTAGCTTGTAGTATTCCTTTTCTCCGATGATCTACGTCGAAGTTGCTATAACTCAAGCTCTCTCACTCTAATGAGGTGAACACCCTAATCTAATTGGCTAGATTGGATGAGGATGATGGAGTAGTATTTATGCTTTCTTTTTATATCAAATTCTCACATGAAAACATCACAAAAGAAAAAACTAGTAAGCTTTCTCAAAACTCAAGAGAGAAAAAGATGATGAAAAATGAATTCAACCTTTTGTGATGAATAATGAAATGAATATATGATTGATAATGGAACCATGGTTAAGGATGACTAGGATAACCCTTGTAGAGAATTAACTAGGGCTAGGGTTTGGTTGGGTTAAAGAATGAGTCATAGGAAAATATCAACCATAATATCTAACTTATGACAAAAGAAATTCCTTCTAGAAGGTGCAAGAAGAAACTAACCCAAATCAAACCCTAACCTTATTTAATCTCCACTAAACATGTTTCATCATTAATCATATCATGTTACTATAATATATATCACATATATATTATATATTTGTAACAAAAGAAAATAATACAATTAATATATATCGCATATATATCAATGTATTATCCAGTGAGAAAATGAAATAATAAAGCGATCCAATATTAGATAATGTAATACAATATATCATATATATTATTATACATTAAATCATCGAATCAACACTTGATCCAACAATCCGGCTATATCGAATATAACCGACTAATATATCATGTACCGATTCATCGAATCAACACTTGATCCAATGACCCGGCTTATATCTAAATATCGCGAGAATATAATACGGTATCTCATATCGCATTATCCTCGGTCCTGCACATATAACATATGTGCCCCTACTCCGTTTTGCCTGAGTCAAGAAATCTCTGTGTAGGACTCTAAAGAATCGTCAATACACCGGTAGCAGGTGATGATCATATCAAACACCCACCAGTTGCAAGCGGTCAGCTAAACGTAACAGCCTCCCAGGTATTGAGCGATCAGAAGATCAACAAGCTAGCCTGTACATTCTCCTGTGAATCCAATCAGTAACACTCCCGTACAGTCCGGTCTGTTCATCTGATATGTCGCATATCAAGTCTAGGGGTGGTATACGTCAGACCCCAATAACCGATAAGTCGTGTCGATGTGAGGCTCATAACGGGTCAAGAAACAACTGGTAACACTTACCAGTAAATCTCTATATCAGCCCTAGCCAGGGATTTCCAGTTATAGCCAATCGAACACAGAACAATATCAACTCCCTATACCGGGAGAAACGAATTCCCTCCTATCGCTCATTGCCTCCATGCGATTCGGGACTGCTCCCAAAAGCCACCGTTTTGCACGCCCTCTTGGACGTGGTAAGGTGGAAATCAAAGCACAGTAGGAATCACACAAGACTCTATGACGATCTCGGGTCTACAGACTACCTTGTACCAGTGTCACCGGAGAACTGCCATCTGACGTATGGTATATCACCATCTGGGAGTTCTCGGCGAGTCCGTCCAGTATACCCAGTCTCTACTGAGCACCCGTACACCATCCTTGATGTCAAACACCGATGGATATGGGATCATCCATCGCCCATCATATGGGTCAAGATGCGTATACGCTAGTCTACTCTGGTGTATCGATGCCCTGTCTCGATATACCCTCGACTAGGAACAGTTATAGGATGTACTCATCGACTATCGTGGCCCCACTAGTATGATCTCATCATAGTCTTAGTAGTCGAGTACAGATCCTAAGGGCTTTATCAACATGTGAGAGTAAGACAGTAAACCAATACAAGTCAACATGTTAAGATAAAGTGAAACCAAATAGCATACTATCATGACGAGCAAGAAAGTCCTCTCTATATATATCCAAGCATCCATTATAATATACATCATTTGTACAACAATGGCCTCTAGGGCATATACATAACTAACAATCTCCCACTTGCACTAAGGCCAGCTGCTGTAGTATCTCATACCTAGCATCCCGAATAATCTCTCAAACTGTATCTGGGGAATGGCCTTCGTGAATGGATCCGCAGTGTTGTCCTTCGTATCTACTCTCCTGACCTCGATCTCCCGGCGATCAACTATCTCCCTGATGAGGTGATACCGCCTCAGAATGTGTCTGGACTTTTGATAGGACCTGGGTTCCTTGGCCAAAGCCACAGCTCCATTGTTATCGCAATACAGAGGTATTGGATGTTCAATGGATGGAACCACACCAAGTTCACTAATGAACTTCTTTATCCAGAAAGTCTCTTTGGCAGCATCGTTGGCAGCGATGTATTCAGCCTCCATCGTCGAGTCTGCAACGGTATCCTGTTTGGAACTCTTCCAACACACCGCCCCTCCATTGAGGGTAAAGACAAATCCCGAGTGCGACTTAGAGTCGTCCTTATCACTTTGGAAGCTCGAATCGGTAAAGGACTCCACCTGGAGTTCTCCGTTACCATAAACCAAGAACATCTCCTTAGTCCTTCGTAAGTACTTGAGAATGTTCTTCACAGCTGTCCAGTGATTCTCTCCAGGAACTGCTTGATACCGACTCACTACACTTAGTGAGTATGCTACATCGGGTCTGGTACATAGCATCGCATACATGATAGATCCTACTGCCGAAGCATAGGGTATTCCTTGCATGCGAGCTCTCTCCAAATCAGTCTTGGGAGACATCTCTTTGGAGAGAGTGAGTCCAGAGATCGTGGGTAGGTTCCCACGCTTGGATTCATCCATACTAAACCTCTTTAGTACGGTGTCAATGTACCTGGATTGGGACAATCCCAATACCCGTTTAGATCTATCTCTATAGATCATGATTCCCAATATGCAGGAGGCATCACCTAGATCTTTCATTGAGAATCTTTGTGATAAGAAGAGCTTGACTGATTGCAGCATAGGAATATCATTTCCTATCAAGAGTATGTCATCCACGTACAATACGAGGAAGACAACCTTACTCTCTGTTACCTTCTTATAGATACAAGGTTCATCTATATTTTTGATGAAGTCAAACTCTTTGACTACAACATCAAAACAGATGTTCCAACTCTGTGATGCTTGCTTTAACCCATAAATGGATTTAAGCAGCTTGCACACCTTTCCGCTGCTCCCACTATCTAAGAAGCCCTCTGACTGAGTCATGTACACGCACTCTTCTAAATCACCGTTTAGAAAGGCAGTCTTAACATCCATTTACCAGATTTCGTAGTCATGGTATGCAGCAATGGCAAGTAAGATTCGGATGGACTTAAGCATAGCCACTGGAGAAAAGGTTTCGTTATAATCCACACCTGGTCGTTGACGAAAACCCTTTGCAACAAGTCTAGCTTTGAAAGTCTCAACTTTTCCATCTATACCAATTTTCTTTTTAAAGATCCACTTGCTCCTAATGGGTTTTACCCATTCAAGAGCATTTTCCAAAGTCCATACTTTGTTGGTGTACACGGATTCCATCTCAGATCGCATTGCATCCAGCCATTTCACAGAGTCACCACTCGTGATGGCCTGCTCGAAACTAGTCGAGTCATCATCTTCCATGATGCAATCCTCGCTTCCACCATCAATGAGAAAACCGTAGTATCTCTCAGGTGGATGAGAAACCCTACTAGATCGGCGGAGAGGCTGGGGTTCGTCGGGTACTACTGAATCCTCTGGTTCTTCCAAGTCTTCTGTTATAGTTTGTGTTGCTGGAACTTCTTCCAGTTCTACCTCCTCGCCACAAATTTCTTTTGCAAGAAATTCCTTTTCTAAAAAGGTGGCATGTCAAGAAACAAACACCTTTTGTTCCTCAGTGTGGTAGAAGATATACCCTTGTGAGTTCTTAGGATATCCTACAAACTTACATAGGGCAGACCTTGCCTCGAGTTTGTCCGGATTTATCCTTTTGACATAGGCCGGACAACCCCATATCTTAACATACTTAAGAGATGGTCTCTTCCCTTTCCATATCTCATATGGAGTAGTAGGCATTGATTTGGTAGGAACCATATTCAATAGGTGTATGGATGTCTCAAGCGCATACCCCCAGAAGGAAATAGGCAACTCAGCCTCACTCATCATAGAGCGCACCATATCTAATAGGGTGCGATTCCTCCGTTCCGATATACCGTTGTGCTGTAGTGTATAAGGAGGAGTAAGCTGAGAGAGAATCCCATTCTCTTTTAGATAATCCAGAAAATCATTGCTCAAGTATTCTCCTTCTCGATCAGATCGAAGGATCTTAATACTTTTCCCCATTTGGTTCTCTACTTCGTGCTTATATTCTCTGAATTTCTCAAAAGCTTCAGACTTGTGTTTCATCAGGAACACATGTCCGTATCTAGAGAGATCGTCAGTGAATGTAATAAAGTAGGAAGAACCGTTCCTGGCACGCGTAGACATGAGACCGCATACATCACTATGTACCAGTCCTAAGAGTTCGGTAACTCTTTCTCCGTGTCCACTAAACGGAGTTTTGGTCATTTTTCCTTTGAGACATGAATGGAAAGTATCATAAGATGATAATTCGAACGGATTCAAATATCTATCCTTATGTAACTTAGCCAGTCGTGTCGCATTGATATGACCAAGTCTACAATGCCACAAAAAGGATTCGTTCATTTCTGAACTCTTCCTCTTGTGTGTGTTTTGTATATTAAGGACTGTATTTTGATTGAGAATGAATATGCCATTATGTATCGAGCCTGATGCAATCAACTTTTGATTCAGGAATATGTTCATAACATTATCCTGTACTACAAAATTATATCCTTCTTTACTTAATAAAGAAACTGATATAATGTTGCACATCATGTTCGGTATATAATAGCACTCATTCAGAATCAGTGTATTACTACTTGGTAATAGAAGGTGATATTCGCCAACTGCTTTGGCTGCAATACTTGCACCATTCCCTACTTGAACGGAATGATCACCTTTTTCCCAGTTCTCTACCTTTACGTAGCCCATGCAACAATTTACATATGTGGGATCCCGATCCGGTATCTAATACCCAGGACGTAGGGTGAACTGAGAAACAGTTCTCAATAACTAACACACCCGAAGAGGATGCATCAGCATGCATGTTCTTGGTTTGGGCGGCATGAGAATCCAGATATTCTCCTGTTTCTTGTTCAGTCTTATAACTCTTATAAAAAAGAATGGGACCAACGATCCTCTGCTCAGTATAATAAGCGGGTTCAGTCAATACATCCATATTATTATCTTGATTAAGTCCTGACACGGTCGCTACCTGGAGAGAGAGAGAAGGAAACACTTTAGCGTATGCTCTTGCAAGATTAGATTGGTTATTATCTTATCTAATCAGGATGTCTCCCATTGTTTTTATCAAATCTTCCTTCAAACCCTAAAAGGTAAGATTAGCCGGGATTAATTACACCCAACAATTTCGTCAATCTTTTAGCCAGATCAGTGTCGGTACTTGAGGGAGGTTCCCCGTGCTTTCGCACGGACCTAATTAAAATAAACCTCGTTTTCCTAGAGGCATAACCCCGTTAACACCTTTCTAGACACCTATTTGATTGTCTAATTGTCCTGTGTAAAATTCTCCCAGGAGTAACTCTTACTCACAGTGGGTATCGGGATCCAACTATCTCATAGGAGGTATGCAATCTCATTGCAAATTTGAACACTTGAAAGTCCCGATAATGCTTTTACCCCTAACGGGCTATAACCTTGACGAATGCCAACAAACCATAGTTCGCTAGTCAAGTTCAACCCGTACATTTCTTGATTGAATTAAACCCAGCCGTACGTCTCTTGACAAAAGCCAACAAAGCCGCACGACTACCCTAACCCAATCTCATCATATGTTACAGATAAGCAATAGTTAGCTACCGCACACTACGCCTTGACGAAAGCCAACAAATGCAGCACGAATATTAAGTATTACCTATCTGAAATGTCGGAGGGCTACGCAGGTTTTTCAGAAAACCATGAGCGTAATGAACTTGATATCGTTGTAGAAACAAGTGATTTTGAAAAGGAGTGTTTTTTAGGCTTTTCTAGTTTCGCTAAAGAGGTCACTCCCGGTGAAGGGATCTCGACTCTTCCCCATCGAATAAGGTGCAGGATATATCATATATACCGCTGTGCAAAGCAAGAACTATATATAAGCTGTCAAAAACTAAACCACGAGTTTGTAGCATCTGCCAGTTTCGCTAAAGAGGTCACTCCCGGTGAAGGGATCTCGGTTCTTTCCTCATCGAATAAGGTGCAGGGTATATCATATATACCGCTATGCAAAGCAAAACTGTAGCTACTCTTTTTATAAAGTTTTGATTCTACAACATCTTTTAGGTTTCTTTTCTTTTTATTAATCTCATTAATAAATCCCATCAGCTTATGCTTCCTAAGCATCACAGAAGAAACGAAAGCAGTAATATTTATATATCAGCATATATATATAGTATAAGCATTTGTTTCAGGCAGTAATATGATCTCATCACAGAATATTGCAACAGAAGAACATATATGAAATATTGGATATACTAGGATGTCCATGTTTTTAATACGAGCCGGTATAAAACACGGATTCCACGGTCGTGATGAATAGCCAAACCCACATCCCTAGACCCCTATGAGAGCGGCAAGTAACACTGCCAATTCTAGGGTTAGGAGACCCGGTCTCGACTCCTCGAGATGGCCTCCCACTGGACCCTAGAACCCGGTTACTTGTGCTCCCCTCCTTGGGTCTACCTAATGCGGAAAAGTAAATAATATACACTGGTGACATCAACCTCATCCCGGAAGTGCCCCAATAAAAGAATATTACATACAAATGAATTTTACATGAATGAAAAATAAAAACCCTCATCTCACATAAAACCCCCGGCTATTCTGAACACGACGATCCAATGTAACATATCACAGTAACACATAATATCTCATATCATCAACGTAAGTAAGTATGCATACACCGATCGTCGTTGATGTATAGCAACGAATACCGGCAATACAACTACATACTACACTTACGGTCATAAAAAAGAAATTGTAAAACTACAACATTTGGAATCCACAATCACTTTAGACATCGTAAATCCGAAATATCACATACTTCGCATTTCATGCCTAACTATATGAATTCCACATATTGTATCACATTCCAGATAAATAGACAGTATTAAACTTTCCGATCGGATAATCAAATACCCAAGATTTCCTAAATAGCTCAACACTTGAGCAGAGTTCAAATAATCCGAGAATATGTCACAGTACCGATGGTCCAGCCGTAGAAGGGTCAAGCCAACGCCTCACATGTGGCACGCCGTACTGCCTCAAACCCTAAGGTTTAGAGGCAGTTTAGAAGGTCACATAATCGAGTTAAGGTTTGTGTTCTTCTATAGGGACCGCCGCGTTACTTGCACGTTTTTTCGAAAAATTCAAACCCAAGAAAAATTCAACACTTGAAAGTTTTTCGTGCCGGGAAAAAATGAGTTAATGATATCCGTTCGAACATTTTAACAGTTTCTAAATATCCGGAAAACATAATGAAATTAAATTTTTCCGATCGAATCAACGAATACAAAATAATCCCCAGAACACTCAACACTTGAGTCAGTTTAAAAATACCCAGAAATATACATTAGCAGCTAAGGGCATTGCTGTGCAAAACAAAAAGTCAAATGCAACTGTACGGCCGCGGATCCGCGGCCCAAGCAAGGTATGGCCGCGGTTCCGCGGCGGTCCGTACGTCTTAAGTCATCGTTTTTCACAGTTATGCTTAAAATTACCTGCTGATTTTTTTAGGTATTTTTAATTCAGGAAAAATCACAGTTTTAAAAATTGTCCAAAGAGGGGTTCATTTTGACGTTTCGGGGTTCGTTCGGAGTTCTAACTTCGTATACACATCGCCTAATGCTTTAGCTAGGCTCTGATACCACTGTAGGGTTCCTAGGCACTCTTGTGAGGGTTCATAAGGCATCAACCATGCCCGAATAAAAATTTAGACGTGCCGAACAACCCAAAGCCGGGATCTTTGCTAGATTATTAGGGTTTAACATGCAAGTAAATATCTTTACAACTAAAAGTGAAGGATTACAACCTTTGTAGTCCGCTCCTTCGCTTCATAAGCTCCGAGTAGAAGTCCCTTCACCGCAATCCACGATCTCCCGGACTTAAGAGAGGCTCCACGACTCGAACGATCCATGCTAGCTTGTAGTATTCCTATTCTCCGATGATCTACGTAGAAGTTGCTATAACTCAAGCTCTCTCACACTAATGAGGTGAACACCCTAATCTAATTGGATAGATTAGATGAGGATGATGGAGTAGTATTTATGCTTTCTTTTTATACAAATTCTCACATGAAAACATCACAAAAGAAAAAACTAGTAAGCTTTCTCAAAGCTCAGGAGAGAAGAAGATGATGAAAAATGAATTCAACCTTTTGTGATGAATAATGAAATGACTATATGATTTATAATGGAATCATGGTTAAGGATGACTAGGATAACCCTTGTAGAGAATTAACTAGGGCTAGGTTTTGGTTGGGTTAAAGAATGAGTCATAGGAAAATATCAACCATAATATCTAACTTATGACAAAAGAAATTCCTTCTAGAAGGTGCAAGAAGAAACTAACCCTAATCAAACCCTAACCTTGTTTAATCTCCACTAAACATGTTTCATCATTAATCATATCATGTTACTATAATATATATCACATATATATTATATATTTATAACAAAAGAAAATAATACAATTAATATATATCGCATATATATCAATGTATTATCCAGTGAGAAAATGAAATAATAAAGCGAGCCAATATTAGATAATGTAATACTATCATATATATTATTATATATTAAATCATCGAATCAACACTTGATCCGACAATCCGGCTATATCGAATATAACCGACCAATATATCATGTACCGATTCATCGAATCAACACTTGATCCGATGACCTGGCTTATATCTAAATATCGCGAGAATATAATACGGTATCTCATATCACATTATCCTCGGTCCTGCACATATCACATATGTGCCCCTACTCCGTTTTGCCTGAGTCAAGAAACCTCTGTGTAGGACTCTAAAGAATCGTCAATACGCCGGTAGCAGGTGATGATCATATCAAACACCCACAAGCTGCAAGCGGTCAGCTAAACGTAACAGCCACCCAGATATTGAGCGATCAGAAGATCAACAAGGTAGCCTGTACGTTCTCCTGTGAATCCAATCAGTAACACTCCTGTACAGTCCGGTCTGTTCGTCTGATATGTCGCATATCAAGCCTAGGGGTGGTATTGATTCGTATGAAAATACTTGTTAACCGCAATCAAGAACGGCGTCGCTTTGCAGCTAGCCGGTGAGTACGGGTCGATCCACAGAGATGGGTAGTTTTCTTAATGTGTTTTTACGAGTTGATTCCAAATGTTGTATTGGATTGATTTATTATGTCTAAAAAAACCTAGATCTATCAATAAACTAAATTAATCTAAATTAAAGTCTTGCTAGGGTTAGGTTTAGGGAAAGTTTGGAGATTAAAGGTTTCCTCACCGCTTTCATTGCCCTATTTTAGATCTATTAGATGTTACGGTAATTATCAATAAAGTGGATCCGAATCTTTTGGGAAGATGTTTCTTCCTCTAGATTCGTATCCTTCCTTTATCGATAATTACCCTAACCCCTATGGAAAACACGCGCAACAGGCCCTTTATACTACGGTTCATCGTTACCTCGAGGGGTAGGATGCCGTAGGGAGCGGTTGTGCGTGCATGCATGGAGTTCTAACTCTTAGGTGTGGATGGCATGAAAGGGGTGAGAGATCTCATCTCTCAAACCTTTCCCTAAGGCTAACCCTAACAAGCGAGGAGATTACTCGCTCATTAGGGGATGATAGAACATACTAATTAAGAGAGAATAAAAACACAGAAATTAACTTACTAGGTTGACGGCTCCCTCCAAGCAATATAGAACAGATCTGAATAAACTCCCAGCAATTCTGAATTTTATTGATTGAAAAGAGGCATAGGGTTTTACAATTTTTGATTACAATTTATAAGCAAACAGGAGAATTTAGGGTTACGGGATTCGCACATGTGCAATTACAGATTTGCCCACGAAAAATCCAAACCCCCGCACCGACGCACCGACACAAGAAAAATACACCGACACGGGCTTTAAATGGCCGCGGAACCGCGGCATTAGTGGGCTTGGGCCGCAGTTCCGCGGCCCTTTGTTGAGATCATCTCACCAAACTTCCTAGGTTGGTTCTTTATACATTGGGCTTAATATTTCCATAGTTCTTTTCTCCCTTTGGCTTCTGGTCTTCTCCAGATCTTCAGTGAAACTTGTAGTGGTCTTTTAACTGTTTCCTTTGACATTTCGGACCATGCGTTGCCTTGTACACTTGTGAATTGTTCTTTGTCTAGGCTTGACTAGGGTCCTTCTACTTGTTGGTCAAAAGACCCTCTTTTTGTATCATCTTTTGTCTGTTTCACCGTTTTCGCTCCAAGAACCTATATCCTGTAATATGCAACAAACGTGCGTTAAGAGTACCTGTTTATTTATAAAATGAATGAAAATGGGGAGTACAATAATGCAATATTATAGTATGAACAAATACCCCCAAACTTATCTTTTGCTCGTCCTCGAGCAAACTTATTTTTATTCACTAAAATCCTAACCGCATTTTCGCAGGGAAACGCGATTGCACTGAGCACGTGCAACAAGCCGTTAAACCTCTAGGTGTCCCTAGTAGGAGGAGTGTTGTCTCCTGAGGGTTTTCAGCGGATTACACCCACAAAATCCTATCAACTCGGCCCATTGACTTTTGTTCTCCAATTAAGTTCTCTAACAAGGAATTCTATTATCTTTTGACTCGCAAATTATCCACCCACATTCTTCACACTTTCTCATTATTTAACTTAAGATTATATATGTTATGTAAACCTACTTAGCTTTCGGCATCTCTTAAGTCTTCCTTCTAGGGTTTCATCTCTACTTAGGAATTTCTATCAACTCTACTAAAGATACAAGTTCTATCTTTCATTCCTTTCTCTTATCTAAACTCTAATCACATATCCCCACGTAGTGAATTTTTAATAGAATTTTGCTTACACATCGTTCATGCGACCGTTAATACTTCTTGAGGTACCAACAACCGATTACAAGATGCGTTAGCACTTTAAAGCGTACTTCCTAGTTTTGCAACACCCAAGGCTTTTAGCAGTGACTCCCAAACCAGTTGGTCTAAGGCACTAGGTGATAAGGCACCCTTGCTAAATATTTTTTTCTATTTTTGCAGCCTTAAGTAATCACAAAAACCAGTGTCCATTTTTTTATTCTTTATTCACACTTGTATTTTTTTTTCATTGTACTAAGGACTTTAGACAAGAGCATTTCAAGGTCTCTTCTACTATTCCAAGTTTCATGGTTCGTGATTGTGCAAATTGTAGGGTATACGTTCTCAGAATCTAGACTTAAGCTAGGAACTATTTTTCAAACTTATACTCTAATGAGAACATCAATACTCTTCCCTCATTTTGACTTAACCCAAGAAGTGAACCCAAAATTTGCCTATTTCTAAATAAACTACAAGGCATATACTTTCTACCATTAAACTTTAAAGAAGGCTATGTTTAGGGTTTTTAATTCACTAAGTCTAAGATTTAGTTGTTCCTACCCAGTTAACCTATTAGTCAAACTCAAGTCAATTAGCCAAAATTAAATACAAAATTGAATACAATTATTTCTAAATAAACTACAAGCCCACTAATGCCGCGGTTCCGCGGCTATTTAAAGCCCGTGTCGGTGTATTTTTCTTGTGTCGGTGCGTCGGTGCGGGGGTTTGGATTTTTCGTGGGCAAATCTGTAATTGCACATGTGCGAATCCCGTAACCCTAAATTTTTATGGGTTTTCAGATAAATATGCAAATGCAAAAATATGTACAAATGAATGTGAAGGAAGAAGACGTACCGAGCATACCCCCAAACTTGAACTTGACAGTGTCCTCACTGTCATGCTAAACCAATAGGGTCAAAATACCGGCACTTCCCTGTTTATTTATTTATAATTTTTTTATTGTTAAGGAAAACAAAAATATATACAGAAAGGCCCTCCCCCCCAAACTTCATTTAAACTATGTTAGACATTACTGCCAAACCTTGCATAGACCAAACGTCAACACCAACCAGTTGAAAAATTTATCAGTAAAGAGTATTGGTTGGCGGAAGAATAAGTTGTGGTGGTCCACAAAGAATTGGGGAAGATAGAAGTGGTGGAATGGAAGGTGTGGAGGTAAATATACAGGAGGTGGTGATGAATCAAAACGAGAATGTGAATGATCAGCAATCAATGGAATATTGGCATTCTCGTAGCTTATTAAAAGAAATGGGGGTGGTTCAACTTCTAAAGGAGGAGGTTGACTAACCACAATACCCCCAAAATGTTCCTGTGGGTCCTCTATTGACTTGGCATCATCCATCAATTGCATATGATATTCAATTATAATGGAACTGACCTCCTCGATGTCCGCCATAGTCCAGCCAAAAACTTGCCGCCTATCTTGTAAGACTTTTAAAATAGCGTTCTCTTGCTCGAAGGCTAGAGAGGCTGATATTATAATGGGAAAAGTCTCGTTCTCACATATGTAAGCATATTTAAGGTGAGGCGGTAAGGACATGAGTTCGAGTTTCAGAGGCGAAAGAATCATTGCGGAATCTACCTAGAACTCAAAGGACTCCAACACAGGTTCAAAATCACTGCAAACAACCGATTCGGATGGTTCAACTAACTCATCCACAAATTCAAAAGACTTATATTTGGGCTGTGAGTCGTCATCATCCGAAAAAGTGAAACATTCATAATCAATATCGGTTGTGTCAACGGTGGTAGGCTCAAGAAGGGACACTCTAGTGGCGTCAAAACTGTTTTCATCAAATAGAAATCTTTCAAGCTCGCAGTCCTCCTACGTGATTTCGTGAATAGAGCAAACATCTCGTGTACTAATTTTAGGCACGGGGGGCAGACTTCCCATCTTATAAATATTGAACTCACTAGACATCTTCCCAAAGGATAGAGTCATGGAGCCATTGCGACAGTTTATTACAGCATTGGAAGTGGCCAAAAATGGTCGACCTAGGATCACCAGAATTTGGTTTCTTGGGTTAGCAACAGGTTGTGTATCCATAACAATAAAATAAACGGGGAATATGAACTCACCCACTTTGATCAACGCATCCTCTAGCTGACCCCTTGGATGGGTGATTGATCGATCAGCCATTTGGAGAGTACAACGAGTGGGTTTCAACTCTCCAACCCCTAATTGTTCGTACACGGAGTAGGGAATCAGGTTAACACTAGACCCAAGATCTAAAAGTGCTCGATTAATTTTCTTATCCCCAATTGTGATTGAAATCGTAGGACAGCCGGGGTCCTTTCGTTTTTGGGGTAAGGTTTGATGGTGGTTAATAGCAATGCTCACTGCACTAGCCACTAGCACTTTCTTGGGTACTTGAGATGCCTTTCTCTTCGAGGTGCATAAGCCCTTTAAGATTTTCGCGTATGAAGGGACTTGTTGGATTGTATTCAAGAGAGGTAAATTTATGCTAACCTGCTTAAATATCTCCACAATCTTCTCCACTTGTGCAGTTGGTTTATTAGGACTCAACCTGTTTGGGAATGGAGCATTTTGAAAATTCGTTGAGTCAAATGTCTGTGGAGTAGAATGTGGAGTAGGAACAGATCCCGGTGTAGATGTGTTCATGTTGTGAGAAATGGGTCCGTTCGAGTTAGAAGAAGTAGAGCCGTGTGAAGGGTGGAGAATAGGCTCTAAAGAAAAAGGTGAAGAAGAAAGTGAAGAAAATGAAGAAGGGGAAGATGACGATGGAGAAAAAGAAGAAGAAGAAGAAGAACCACCGGCGGGGATGTCATCAGTAATTTCCACATTATTCTGCAACACTCTTCCGGATCTCAACGTGGTCACCGCATTTACATTGTGATTGTGATATGTGTTTTATGTGTGACCGGGATTTGGCAATGGTTGAGATGGAAGCTTTCCCTTTTCTCTCTCGCTCAATGCAGCAGTTAATTGTGCAATTTGTGCCTCAATAGATTTGATACTTTGATCGTGTGAGGCATTGTCATGCATCAAAGACTGAACATAATTTTCAAATCTCGCTGCGGATTCTGTAGATTGCTTAAGAAATGCATCTAGACTTTTTTCGAGCGAGATAACCTTATCATCATTTGGTTGAACCAAATTGTTCGTTTGATTTGTATAAGGTTGTTGTTGGAAAGGTTGCTGGTTTTGAGTTTGTGAAGGTGCTTGTTGTTGTTGTGGAGGAGGTCTTTGAAAATTGTTATTTCCTTGGACTTGTTGATTTTGGTTCCAAGCGAAATTTGGATGACTCCTCCACCCCTGATTGTATGTCGAAGAGTACGGATCGTTTCGTTGTCGTTGCTGAAATGCAGCATTGACTTGATCTTGTCCTTGAATAGGTGCATTATAAGGACACTCTTCGGTTAGATGCGATGGATTCGAACACCAAGCACAAACAGTTCGTGTGGGTAAAGTAGGGGCAGGAGAAGACGATGAGATTTTTGTCTCAATGGCTTCTAGCTTTTTCATAAGTGCGGCCATCTCGGCCTTCATAGCAATCGACATATCCACTTGGTGTATGCCTGCCCTAGATTGACCAACAGAAGAAGATGATGTGGTCTTGGTACTCTCCCACTGAATTGTTTGCTCACTAAGATCCTCAAGAAACTGCCAAGCTTCTTCGCTAGACTTGGAGAGAAAATGACCTTGACATATGGTTTCTAGCAACTGCTTCATTGCCGAGTTCAATCCCTCGTATAATGTTTGGCAAAGTTGCCAACTTTCGATCCCATGATGAGGGCATTGAACAAGTAGGTCTTTAAATCTCTCGAAGCACTTCCAAAATGGTTCGGAAGGAAGCTGTGAAAATTGTATAATCTCGTTGCGGATTCTAGCAGTTTTGTGATGAGGATAGAACTTTTTCAGAAAAGCTCTCACAAACTCGTCCCAATTTCTAATGGAATGTGATGCGGTGCTGTATAGCCACTTCTCGGCTAGGTCACATAAAGTGAAAGGAATGACCCTTAGCCTTATAGCGTCATCACTTAATTGGGTCGTTTTCATCATAGCGCACACATTTTGGAATTTATTAATAAAGATATACGCGTCTTCAGATTCCAAACCATGAAATTTTGGCAGCATATTGATGAAATATGGTTTTATTTCAAAGTTGTCCCCATTTGCCGGTGGGGGTGAAAGACATGTATGTAAAGAAGTGCGGACGGGGTAGAAGAGATCCTGGAGCGCGACTCGTGCGGGCGCTACAACAGGCGGAAGATTCGGGTTATTCGCACCTAACGGAGGTAGAATCATTCCCGTTGGTAAGGTATCGTTGGGGTCGTGTCCCGACATACCTTCGAAAGAATTTGAAGGTGGAGGTAAGGAAATGGACGGAATGTCGACGAAGGGTTCGTCGAAGGGTTCGTCGGTCGATACCAACGAAACACGGACTAATCGGGCGTTAGTATCCCTAGTCCGAAGTGACATACACTAAAGGAGTAGTGTAGTCAGAAAAATAGAAAAACAGAATGTGGGGGTAAGATAACGTCAATGGAGGGAAGTGGTGGAAGTGAGTTGCAAGTTTTCTTAGCGACAAGTTGCAAGTTTTGAAAAGATTTTTTTTCTTTTTTTTTTATGTGAGTTTTGCAAAGAAGTTTTGAAAAGAGACTCGTGACACAAATGTATCAACCACACATGCACAATCAGGCCTAGATCTAGGGTCACCTAGGTCTGCTAGACAGCTCCTAACTAGGGCTAGAAATAGGACCTCAAACCGCCTCTTCACCGACACTGCGGCCAGGTAAGTGGGAAGGAACCACAGTAGTGGGCCTAATTAAAAACCACTAGCCTAGACACCGCAAAGTCAGTTAGGATAAACGGTCGATGCCTATACTAGTCCTTTTCCTATTGAGCTCGATGTCCTTAGGGCTGAGTCTAGTATTTTTTAATTAATTATGGTCGATGCAAAATGCTTTAAAGTGATTTCTGGGGTCCTGGGATGGGTGATGAAATCCCAACCCAATCTGAGTTTGGTCATTTAGCCCCTTAAAGTCCGATTAAATTATGCAAAACAATAAAATTCACTTGCAATCAATTTTTTAGCGCGGCGCAAAGAAACCTGCAGAAAATCTGTTATTTAGAAGGGGAGAGAAGATTTTTAGCGCAAAGAATTCCTGCAGAAAATTTTTATAGAAAGATATATGGAAGGTTGCAGAGGGGAGAATGAGGGATCAAACCATGTAAAATTGAGGAGCTGACGTGGCTAACATGCGGCGGAACCGCGGCACTGGGCACCCTTTTGCGGCGGAAGCGCGGTCCATTGAGGGATTCACTCTCTGAAAAAAATTTGGCTGCTCTGTTATCCAATTTCCCTTCTGTTCTGATATGATTTTTTTTGGTTTACCCTCTGTAAATTTTCAGATCCGAGAATCCTCGCTATTCCTGCAAGATTCAAAAGATACACCCTTCAAACAGATCAAAATTGATAATTTTTTTTTATTTTCAGATTTTTATAATTTTTAAAATTTATATCAACCCGAAATTACACAGAAAAAAATTTACGCCATCCCCGGCAACGGCGCCATTTGATTCGTATGAAAATACTTGTTAACCGCAATCAAGAACGGCGTCGCTTTGCAGCTAGCCGGTGAGTACGGGTCGATCCACAGAGATGGGTAGTTTTCTTAATGTGTTTTTACGAGTTGATTCCAAATGTTGTATTGGATTGATTTATTATGTCTAAAAAAACCTAGATTTATCAATAAACTAAATTAATCTAAATTAAAGTCTTGCTAGGGTTAGGTTTAGGGGAAGTTTGGAGATTAAAGGTTTCCTCACCGCTTTCATTGCCCTATTTTAGATCTATTAGATGTTACGGTAATTATCAATAAAGTGGATCCGAATGTTTTGGGAAGATGTTTCTTCCTCTAGATTCGTATCCTTCCTTTATCGATAATTACCCTAACCCCCATGGAAAACACGCGCAACAGGCCCTTTATACTACGGTTCATCGTTACCTCGAGGGGTAGGATGCCGTAGGGAGCGGTTGTGCGTGCATGCATAGAGTTCTAACTCTTAGGTGTGGATGGCATGAAAAGGGTGAGAGATCTCATCTCTCAAACCTTTCCTTAAGGCTAACCCTAACAAGCGAGGAGATTACTCGCTCATTAGGGGATGATAGAACATACTAATTAAGAGAGAATAAAAACACAGAAATTAACTTACTAGGTTGACGGCTCCCTCCAAGCAATATAGAACAGATCTGAATAAACTCCCGGCAATTCTGAATTTTATTGATTGAAAAGAGGTATAGGGTTTTACAATTTTTGATTACAATTTATAAGCAAACAGGAGAATTTAGGGTTACGGGATTCGCACATGTGCAATTACAGATTTGCCCACGAAAAATCCAAACCCCCGCACCGACGCACCGACACAAGAAAAATACACCGACACGGGCTTTAAATGGCCGCGGAACCGCGACATTAGTGGGCTTGGGCCGCGGTTCCGCGGCCCTTTGGTGAGATCATCTCACCAAACTTCCTGGGTTGGTTCTTTATACATTGGGCTTAATATTTCCATAGTTCTTTTCTCCCTTTGGCTTCTGGTCTTCTCCAGATCTTCAGTGAAACTTGTAGTGGTCTTTTAACTGTTTCCTTTGACATTTCGGACCATGCGTTTCCTTGTACACTTGTGAATTGTTCTTTGTCTAGGCTTGACTAGGGTCCTTCTACTTGTTGGTCAAAAGTCCCTCTTTTTGTATCATCTTTTGTCCGTTTCACCGTTTTCGCTCCAAGAACCTATATCCTGTAATATGCAACAAATGTGCGTCAAGAGTACCTGTTTATTTATAAAATGAATGAAAATGGGGAGTACAATAATGCAATATTATAGTATGAACAGGTATACATCAGACCCCAATAACCGATAAGTCGTGTCGATGTGAGGCTCATAACGGGTCGAGAAACTACTGGTAACACTTACCAATAAATCTCTATATCAGCCCTGATCAGGGACTTCCAGTTATAGCCAATCGAACACAGCACAACATCAACTCCCTATACCGGGAGAGACGAATCCCCTCCTATCGCTCATTGCCTCCATGTGATTCGGGACTGCACCCAAAAGCCACCGTTTTGCATGCCCTCTTGGACGTGGTAAGGTGGAAATCAAAGCACAGTGGGAATCACACAAGACTCTATGACGATCTCGGGTCTACAGACTACCCTGTACCAGTGTCACCGGAGAACTGCCATCTGACGTATGGTATATCACCATCTGGGAGTTCTCGGCGAGTCCGTCCAGTGTACCCAGTCTCTACTGAGCACCCGTACACCATCCTTGATGTCAAACACCGATGGATATGGGATCATCCATCGCCCATCATATGGGTCAAGATGCGTATACGCTAGTCTACTCTGGTGTATCGATGCCCTGTCTCGATATACCCTCGACTAGGAACAGTTATAGGATGTACTCATCGACTACCGTGGCCCCACTAGTATGATCTCATCATAGTCCCAGTAGTCGAGTACAGATCCTAAGGGCTTTATCAACATGTGAGAGTAAGACAGTAAACCAATACAAGTCAACATGTTAAGATAAACTGAAACCAAATAGCATACTATCATGACGAGCAAGAAAATCCTCTCTATATATATCCAAGCATCCATTATAATATACATCATATGTACAACAATGGCCTCTAGGGCATATACATAACTAACAAATATGTCAACAATAATCTCAATGTCAAAGGCATGTACAAATAAACATCTGACATCATATGCATATATGCATATGGATATCATCCACGTGTGTCCATCAACGACACAATCAACGTCATGGAATATCATGAAAGCATATGCATGTAACTGTGAGGATATCAACCAACGTGTGTCCATCAACGACACATCAAAATCATAGAACCTGAGTGTCCAACATCGACACTCGAAACATCATGAGAACCCGTGTCCAACATCGACACGTAAATCCTCATATCTCAGGCGCCCCATCCTCAGATCGGCCCTCATGCGCCGCATACTCTGGTCGGCCCTCATATCCATCTCATGACTCCGGTCGGTATCTTTCGGATAACCGCCGAGTCCAAATACTATCACCGGTAGGTAGTGCTCCCCTGCCAGGCTCACCGCCTAACTATACGAGTCTTCTTGCCCCGAGTTACCTCACCGGGTCCACCATGTACTCGCAGACGGTGCCTACCGCTCATCGAATCGGGTTTCACATACCAATCTCAGAACCGAGAAAACACATGGTGGACGTCTAGAAATATCATATCAAGAGAAACCAGGTTTTTTTAAAACAATACATACTTTCTTTTGAAATATAACCACGGTTCTCAAATCCAGAATCTCATGAAAACGGCATCTCAATGCGTATAATCATAAAGCATGATGTATGCAAACGTAGAACCGAAATGTGAGCATATCAAGTAAATCATGCGACATAGCATAATGATGTGTGCAAAGCAATATATCATGCAACATAGCATAGTGATGTGAGGATAACAATATATCATATCATGATATAGCAACTCTACTCTGTAAGTGACATAGCAATTATCGATGATGAACGTGTATGAGTCGGCAAATCTGTGTAAGTGTAACATACGCATCATCGATAATGGTGTAGGTGTACTAGCACAGGTATATATAATGCAATGAGAATATCATGAACGTGGCATAAAGTACATCGTAAGCGAAATGCTATAAGGTATACGTATCTATACATAACCGAGTCGATGAATCTATCAATCGGCATCCAGCCTCACAACGTCACATACGGTATAATACATCGTATGACATTCTCTAGTCAAGGATATGGATTAATCATCAGATAAAACTCATCACGTACGGAAATTCATCGTACGGCGACATTAAACAATTAGGGATTCTATCAACCTATATGACAATGAGGGTACGGACCTAACGTCTCGTACGGCATATCACTTATTATTCACATCATTATATATATATATACACCTATCTCTCAGGTCACATCTATCTCAATCTTGTCATATTCATCGATCTCATGTCATATCTTATATCATGTTACTATAAATCTCATATATCAATTCGAGATATCCTTATCAATCATATCATTTCATACTAAACCTTTAATCACATTCATAGGTTCCTAGTATAGGTTTCTCCAACCATATCCTATATATATATATATTGGTTTCCATTTATAATTTGCGGGGGTGCTATACGACATCCACCCGACTTCCCCGTACATATAAATCTACTCACCTGCGGATCTTCTTGTTCAGCCGTAGTCGATGTGCTTCGTCGTCTCGGAATCCACGTGAAGGTACCTACAATCAATACATAATCACAATGCTATTAAAATCAATGTCCGGAAAACAGATACGGCACATGGTGCGCTCATAGGTTAGAACCTATAGCTTACACATGTAAAATCAATCAAACAACCCTTGTTGTTGACGTACAAACGCCCAACAACCAAATAAAAATCCAAACATCAAAACCAAGCATTCAAACCTCGGAAAACTTTGCCCAAAACACTCACAACAGCTCCCAAATTTCATCTCAGGTTAATTAGGACTAAACTAGCAAGTACAGGGAGTTGATTATAGGGATTAGGAGCTACACACCAAATCCCTTCACCCTAGCCCAAAACTTGGCCGGCGACAATGCCATGAAATCTAGCCTGCTCGGCCCTACCCTCTCTGTTTGGGTTCGTCTTCTCAGGATGCTCTTCTAGTGGTCCATCTAGGTCTCTGGGGTTGCTAGTTTTTCTCATAAATGGCCTAGGTTGCTCCAGATACTCTGTAGGCCTACATAACTTCACAAAACCGACACGGGTAAGTTTCTAAGTTCATATTTTGATTTCCAATCTCTGTTCTTTAGCCATAAAATCCACACTAAGGTCTTACAACAGCCACTACACATCACCACAACACAACTCAAACCCTAACCTCAACTTGGAATTTTCAAAGGTCTCAAAACGACACATAAACAAATTCTAAAATACACCAAGATGCTAGAAAACTAAAACTGAACTAAGGGCATGGGATTTACCTCATTTGGCAGCTCAAGAATTTTCTTGAGTTGCTCAAAGTCTTCAAAATCCAAGTTTGAAAGGTCTAAAGTGTTGAGGATGAGGTGAGGATCATTTTTAATGAAGGGAGTATAGGGTTTTGTGATGAATCATGAGGGTAGAAGTGAGGGGAGCTTGAAGAAGGAGTTGAAGAAAAATAATGGGGGAGGAAAATGATGGTAGCCCTCTCTCTCTCCTATTCTCACTCTTTCTTATTCTCACCCCTCACAAGCTCATGCCTCACTCACTCTCTCTCTCCAATAATTACCTTTCTCACCTCTTCTCTTTTTCTTTTCTTTTAAAGCCAAATATCAACAAATAAAAATGAAACATGCAACAAAAATGCGACATGACATGGTGCACTAACCATGGAAAAATGTAGAAATACGGATTTGGCTTAATCGAGATTAGTAGTGCCTTAATCAATTTTTATTTAAACTGCATATAATTAATTATAAAAATGCCAAATCCAATAAATATATTTTTAAATGAATAAATCATTTTAATCTCCAATTATTTCACAATTATTGGTATATACTTATACCATTTTACGAAAACCCCAAATTCGCAAATCGGGTAGTTTTCGCGAAATATATTATTTTAATATTAAATTCCAAAAATAATATTTTATATTTTCTGAAGTGTTACAATCTTCCCCCCTTAAATAAATTTGGTCCCCGAATTTAAATTTAAACCCCCAAATGCTAAAACATTTCAATAATCAGCTCAAATCAACGGGGCCCCGAAATTACAGAAGATACAGAAATACCACAGCGCATCGTGTGCGTCTGAAAACGAGTACGAAACTCAAAATCGTACTCCGTCAAGCGTCACGCAAATCATCGGATTTGCACGAAAATCATCGGAGTTACAATGGAGATACAAATCTCGAAATCCACTACTGAAATCCAATGTACACTAGTCGAATACTATAATACGTATATAGTACGCATCCTTGGAAAAATCTCCTAAAACTGAATAAAACACATGCAAAATCTTTTCTGAATCGCCGTGTGATGCGTAACTCACGGCACGAGTGACGGACACTCATTTGTAAAGTAATAAATATACGTTCATATATGTTTTGCTCAAATATACGTTCCGCTATTTTGAAATATCCCAAAAGGTTTTCCTTTATAAACGTTCGTGTCGCTCGCGGGCACGTAGGAAATATCGAGACTATAGCTCCTTTTTGAAAACCTCTTGTTAAACTTTTAATGCATGCAAAGTACTCAGGTACTGTCCTCAGATCAGTCCTATTCGGCTACTACATAATATAGTGCCCATCATGAAAACAAAGTGTTCAAGAGCAAAATCAGCCTCAAAAGGGCATATCCAACAATCTCGTGCGTCTGGTTCGCACGGAAATCAAATCCAATACAAGTGCCACGATATGCACAAAAACAAAATTAAGTGCAACGGGTATGCACGAAAGCATCTGTTCAGTACAACGGGTGTGCACGACAATAATATCGAGTGCATCTATAGTGCACGAAAATATCAACCCAGTGCAACTAACATGCACGAATGAAAATTCCAATCGAGTGCATCCGGTGTGCACAAAATCCAACACCAAGCGCCTAATATGAGCAAAAATCCAACCCAAGCGCGTCAGGTCTGTATAAAACATCTAGTGCAGTAGCATGCACAAAAACGAACATCAAGTGCAAAAGCACACAAAAACATAAATCTGGTGAACAAATGCTCAAAGACATAAATCGGGTGCAACCAATGTACGGGGTATGAATCTGGTGCATCCAGTGCACGAAATGCAAATCCGGTGCAACAAATGCACGGCGTAAAAATCTAGTGCAACAAATGCACAAAATACAAATCGGCTGCAACAGGTGCACGGAAACTCATCAATAAATACGTATAAAAACAACACCGAGTGTACCAAGGTGTATAAAATCATAAACGTGTGCACTGCGTGCACAAAACACGTATCAATGTACTGTAAGCACATGCGAGCTATACCGAGAGCAAAAATCAAATCGAGTGCGTACCATATGCACAATCAACTGTATGAAATCTACGAAATCATAAACACGTGCAGCTAAGGCAGAAAACCGATATCAAGTGCAATAGATATGCACAAGTCATAAACCAACACAACGGTGTATAAAACATATATCAAGTGCAATAACTATGCACAAAATGTGAATACCCAATAGGTGCAGCCATGGTGCACGAAAACATAAATCACGAAACCCAATCGTCGAAATTCAATCCAAGTGATATAAGTATGATACTCGGATCACGAAACACAAATTGCAATAAATGACATTGAGGTATACCTCCTACAATGTCGAAAAAATGTCGGTGCACCCAAACTGGCAGAGCAAGAACATCCGCTTGCCTTCTGCTCATGGTCCGGCGTCCTCTGTCTCTGGGTCCTCATTTTCTCTGTAGATTACCCACCTCGAAATCTATCGGCTCATCGGCCCATTCGGGTGTGCTAACGGAAACGATTCCGCTCTGGCACTCCTCTGGTCATCTCTCGGCCAATTAGCATGACCACTCGTAAAATAGCATGTTACTGGCGCCGGCCTCTGGCTCTCTGAACACACGTGACACTACTGATCCTCGGTGCAAATTTTATCGCAGCAGTGTCCTGGAAGGAACCTGTTCAAGGTCTCTTCCAATCTCTCCTATGCCGAACTATACGGAGGCTGGTACTCTTACATAATCTTTTCTCATTTTCTGGACATCTGCGTTCTCAGCACAGCATTTCCTCGGGAACTGGTCGTATCCCAATGCTTCTGTATACATATCAGATCTCTAATCTTAACAGGGAGTAACAACAGCTCGTTAACATCTCGCACGAACCTCTTGTTCCACCCGTCTTTATTATCGTCCACTTCGACGTCAAGTCATCCTATCTGCGTACTGCAATTGTTCTCGGCTACAGTCAATCCGGAGTCTCTTACACGGACTCGAAATTATGAACTCGGTATCTTCATCACTCTGTAGAGGATATCTAGCCGGACACGTCCTCGGGAACTCGTCCCAACCATCGGAGGAATACTCTATACTTGCCCGTTCTCGATCAACTCACAACGCATCTGGATGATGTCTTTCTGTCCGAAACTGGTCAACTTATCGATCTCACATCGGGGCATCCGATGAACAACGTCCTCTCTGTGTCGATCTACTCTAGATCTGAGTAAGATTCTCCACACTGGAAATCTTCAACTCAACTGAGCCTGCGTCGGCGCATCAAATCAGACGAATCATCTCAGTTGCTCAACTTCACTTAAGATAGACTAGCTATCTTCTGTCGCATCTCTGCCTGGAAACTCCAGCGATCTCAGCTCATAAAGTCTGGAGGCGACGTCCTATCAATCTCAGCAACCGATGGGTCATCTGTCTGCACGGTAGACGACATCACAAATTCTGAGGTAAGCTATACGTCAACAATCCTCTCACAACAGGCAACCTCTAACAATGGCATGATCATCCAGTGCAAAATCGAACACTCGCCTCAAACGAGAGGTCACAACACAAACACTAAATCGATACGTTCCCACGTCACCAGAAAACACGATGGTCAGTCTTCGCCCATAACGAGTTCACCCTGACCGCATTACTAGCAGGAGCTCAATTTGCGCTCAAACCGTGGTGACAGGAACCTCAAGCATGTATCGATGAAGATATATCAAAGGAACGAAAGAAATCAACAGATCCCAAAACGGATACATGATCATAAGGAGGAACAGAATTAATGAGAGTATGATCATGGGAACGAATAGAATCAAGGATGTCCAATGGATGTATGATCAAGGGAACGAAAAGAATCATAAGTCTCAAGATATGTACATCCTAAGGTCACTTAAGCGGAGTATCGTATCGTAAGTATGCCGCGGAACATACGCACGGTACGTCACTCTACTTGAGTTACCTACTCCATCAATCAGGGTCAACCTATGTAACGAAAGTTTGGGTCTAATACCCCCTTGTTCAAGTCTAAGTTCCATAAGGTCAAGCCTAGGTTCCGAAATATATACGCCCTAGACTCCGCATAGTCAAACCTAAACTCGCACTAAGGTTAAATCTAGCGCTCTGATACCAACTTTGTCACGACCCGAAATTTAGTTCGTGACTGGCACTTAAATCACGCAACGTCTAAAAGCGCAATGTAAATTAAGTAAGCCGAAGCCCAGAAATCTAAACCTTTTTAAGAAAATAAAAGAGGTGAAGTTTTGAAATAAAGGTATAATGAAATCAAAAGTTTTCTTAAATGTATCGATAATGGAACATGAAAATGCATGTGGATTATGCTAGTTAAAAAAAACATGCTTCGTCTTTTGAAAAATTTGGGCAACACCTCCTTTGTATATTTTGATCCAAAACCACATATACATGATAACAATAAAGGCATCCACAAGCGGAAGCTAGCTCTTTGCCAATCGGTGGAATCACAACCACGCAAGTCATAATATAAGTATACGACGCCAAACAACGAAGATCAAAACAAAGGGTAATGTAAAGCAAGACATCAAACCCACTAAGCGAACATATAACCCATCGCTCTAAGTCTCGCAACCATAAGTCTTTCTAAGTCTTCTACATATACAAATACTAGTTTCTGATTGATGGAGTTAGCTAGATACAACGGAATAGTAAATACAAGAGTGGCACGATCCAATATGTCCCACCTACCAAAGCAAATCACCCGAAAGCAAGCTGTGTGCTAACGATACCGCTACTGATCAATGCGGTCAAACATGCAATACACTGTGGCACAACAGGGGTGATTTTCTAACTCATGAGTAGAAAACATCAGCATGTAGAAATCGAATAAAACAATGATTTCCTAGGTCAACTATATTATAAAGGTAAAACTAAGATATTTAGGGTGACCGTATATATAAATATGTCAACAATAATCTCAATGTCAATTGCATGTACAAATAAACATGTGACATCATATGCATATATGCATGTGGATATCATCCACGTGTGTCCATCAATGACACAATCAACGTCATGGAATATCATGAAAGCATATGCATGTAAATATAAGGATATCAACCAACGTGTGTCCATCAACGACACATCAAAATCATGGAACCTGAGTGTTCCACATCGACACTCGAAACATCATGAAAACCCGTGTCCAGCATCGACACGTAAATCCTCATATCTCAGGCGCCGTATACTCTGGTCGGCCCTCAGGCGCCACATACTCTGATCGGCCCTCATATCCATCTCATGACTCCGGTCGGTATCCTCCGGATAACCGCCGGGTCCAAATACTATCACCGGTAGATAGTGCTCCCCTGCTAGGCTCATCGCCTAACTATATGAGTCTTCTTGCCCCGGGGTACCTCACCGGGTCCACCATGTACCCGCAGACGGTACCTACCGCTCCTCGAATCGGGTTTCACATACCAATCTCAGAACCGAGAAAACACATGGTGGACGTCTCGAAATATCATATCAAGAGAAACCGGGTTTTTTAAAACAATACATACTTTCTTTTGAAATATAACCACGGTTCTCAAATCCAGAATCTCATGAAAACGGCATCTCAATGCGTATAATCATAAAGCATGATGTATGCAAACGTAAAACCGAAATGTGAGCATATCAAGTATATCATGCGACATAACATAATGATGTATGCATAGAAATATATCATGCAACATAGCATAGTGATGTTAGGATAGCGATATATCATATCATGATGTAGCAACTCTACTGTGTAAGTGACATAGCAATTATCGATGATGAACGTGTGTGAGCCGATAAATCTGTATAAGTGTAATATACGCATCGTCGATAATGGTGTAGGTGTACTAGCACAGGTATATATAATGCAATGAGAATATCATGAACGTAGCATAAAGTACATCGTAAGCGAAATGCTATAAGGTATACGTATCTATACATAACTGAGTCGATGAATCTATCAATCGGCATCCAGCCTCACAACGTCACGTACGGTATAATACATCGTACAGCGTCCTCTAGTCAAGGGTTTGGATCAATCATCAAATAAAACTCATCACGTACGGAAATTCATCGTACGACGGCATTAAACAATTAGGGATTCTATCAACCTATATGACAATGAGGGTACGGACCTAACGTCTCGTACGGCATATCACTCATTATTCACATCATTATATATATATATATATACCTATCTCTCAGGTCACATCTATCTTAATCTTGTTATATTCTTCGATCTCATATCATATCTTATATCATGCTACTATAAATCTCATATATCAATTCGAGACATCCTTATTAATCATATCATTTCATACTAAACCATTAATCACATCCATAGGTTCCTAGTATAGGTTTCTCCAACCATATCCTATATATATATATTGGTTTCCATTTATAATTTGCAGGGGTGCTATGCGACATCCATCCGACTTTCCCCGTAGATATAAATCTACTCACCTGCAGATCTTCTTGTTCAGCCGTAGTCGATGCGCTTCGTCGTCTCGGAATCCACGCGAAGGTACCTACAATCAATACACAATCGCAATGCTATTAAAATCAATGTCCGGAAAACCGATACGGCACATGGTGCGCTCATAGGTTAGAACCTATAGCTTACACATGCAAAATCAATGAAAAAACCCTTGTTGTTGACGTACAAACACCCAACAACCAAATACAAATCCAAACATCAAAACCAAGCATTCAAACCTCGGAAAACTTTGCCCAAAACACTCACAACAGCTCCCAGATTTCATCTCATGTTAATTGGAACTAAACTAGCAAGTACATGGAGTTGATTATAGGGATTAGGGGCTACAGACCAAATCCCGTCACCCTAGCCCACAACTTGGCCGGCGACAATGCCATGAAATCCGGCCTGCAAGGCCCTACCCTCTCTGTTTGGGTTCGTCTTCTCAGGGTGCTCTTCTAGCGGTCCATCTAGGTCTCTGGGGTTGCTAGTTTTTCTCACAAATAGCCCAGGTTGCTCCAGATACCCTGTAGGCCTACATAACTTCAGAAAACTGACACGGGTAAGTTTCTAAGTTCGTATTTTGGTTTCCAATCTCTGTTCTTCGGCCATAAAATCCACACTAAGGTCTTACAACAGCCACTACACATCACCACAACACAACTCAAACCCTAACCTCAACTTGGAATTTTCAAAGGTCTCAAAACGACACTTAAACAAATTCTAAACTACACTAAGATGCTAGAAAACTAAAACTGAACTAAGGGCATAGGATTTACCTCATTTGGCAACTCAAGAATTTTCTTGAGTTGCTCAAAATCTTCAAAATCCAACTTTGAAAAGTCCAAAATGTTGAGGATGAGGTGAGAATCATTTTTAATGAAGGGAGTATACGGTTTTGGTGAAGATTTTGTGATGAATCATGGGGGTAGAAGTGAGGGGAGCTTGAAGAAGAAGGAGTTGAAGAAAAATAATGGGGGAGAAAAATGATGGCAGCCTTCTCTCTCTCTCCTATCCTCATTCTCTCTTATTCTCACCCCTTACAAGCCCATGCCTCACTCTCTCTCTCTCCAATAATTCCCTTTCTCACCTTTTCTCTTTTTCTTTTCTTTTAAAACCAAATATCAACAAATACAAATGAAACATGCAACAAAAATGCAACATGATATGGTGCACTAACCATGGAAAAATGTAGAAACACGGATTTGGCTAAATCGCGATTAGTAGTGCCCTAATCAATTTTTATTTAAACTGCATATAACTAATTATAAAAATGCCAAATCCAATAAATATATTTTTAAATGAATAAATCATTTTAATCTCCAATTATTTCACAATTATTGGTATATACTTATACCATTTTACGAAAACCCCAAATTCATATATCAGGTAGTTTTCGCGAAATATATTATTTTAATATTAAATTCCAAAAATAATATTTTATATTTTCTGAAATGTTACAGGAGCCAATCCCAGCGGTCCATTATGTTGATTCGCCTCAAGTGACTTACGCCGTAGAAGAGGTCAACTGGACCTCGGAAGGTCGTCTTCAGCCTTCCATGGCGTCGATACCCGTACAGCCACCGATGGCCTTGAAAATTTTAGGGCGACGCATATGCCAAGGAGAGTCGCATCCTTGGGGGAAAATTTATATGATAGGATTGACACCCCGTCATTCGGCCGGCTATCTACAGTAGGCCCGGTATATCCTGTCGGCCAAGAAGTCGCTGCTATTAAAGACCGGGTTGTATCCCGCAATCTACGCGTCTCTCTTTCATTACCACGCTCCCCATGTGTGGTGGATCAAGTCTTTTTTGGAAAAATGGAACATCCCGACCCACAACTTTCTCTTATCAGATCAGGAAGTTTCGATTTCATCGGAAGAATTTGCGGAGATCTCCGGCTTACCCGTCAGAGGGGAGCACTATGAGGAGATACTTCCTCCTGATGAGTACATCTTTGCCACTAAATCAGTGGTAATGGGCCTTACCCCGGAAAACGCCGTTCAACATCAGTTTCCCAGCTTGATCAAGATGCTGAACATGTACGAGAATTTATTCCTGGAGTCTGCGGGCATGGGGTTGCTTCGTAGATTTTATCGCCCGCTTTCTTCGTCCTGAAGTTCTGTGTAAACAGGCCGCGAAATTCGCTAAACTCGATGGCCCGTTCGGGTTTGGTTTAGATAACTTGCCGATGGCGGAAGCAGATTTAAAGAATTTCTTTATTCCGGACACTCCAGTTGTCCCTTTTGCGGAGATCACTGCTCCGGGCGTTGACGAAGAGTCGTTCTTTTTGGGGTTCATTGGCTTGTGGCTGAGTTGGTTCGCGCTTCCGACGCACCCCCGCTACATGAGGCCATCTGGTTTTTATCCGTCCCATCGCATCGTCGCAGGGACGTATGTGACCGTTAGGATCGCGGGGTTAGCTCATCTATACCACGGCCTGAGTTTAGCAGCTGACACTACTCAGCCGGGGGTAAAGCCCATGTATCTCCCATTACATTACTTCACATCATGGATTGAGATGCACATGCTGGGTTCCTTTGGCGTTCACAAACGACCCTGATTCTACGAAAGCTACAACTTCCCCCGGGTAATGTACCTAGTTGACGCTTCCACTTCAGACCCGTCAGAGCGAGAGGCTCGGAGATTGCTCCTTCGACCACGCATGGTTAGAGACAGTATGACCTTTGTCGATAAGGTCTTGACCATCGGCAAAGAATCCACCAAAGTGGTTCAACCATTGCGTGATACTTTTAAGGACGGGGCTTCCGCATTGAGGGCCCGGTAGGTTATGCACCTGTACTCCATCAGGCCGGGTTTCCTAGTGTTTAGACAGAACGCCTCGGTGCTGTTCATGAGGTACAACCCGCATCGCTTCGCTCAACAGTTGGGTTATAATCAGGGTTTTCCTCTCGAGGCGTTCTTAGTCGAGCCAGCTGCTAGAAAGGAGGGTATTCGCAGCGTGATGCATCATTTTATGCGATTAAATACAGGGTCCCATTTCCTTGTCAGCGAGCCGAGCTATGTGCCGAAAGCTTCAAATGCTCACGTGGTGTGGTACCAGCATGTGACGGATGTTGTTATTAGGCATGAGAGGCGACTGTTACTCGATCACAAGGATACCGTCCCAGCCGGTAATTCAGTGGTCCCTTTGAAGCGATGAACATCCGTTCGCCCCTCTTTAAGAGAAATCACTACGGCTATAGTCCCATGAGCTTTCTCTGAGAATCTTCAGCCAAATATTCCTGTGACTGCGGCAGCCATGGCGTCTCCGGAATCGGGCATTGGTTCAAAGATCGGAACCTGCCGTCCGAAGAGGCCTGTCAAGCGAAAGCTCTTATCGTCGGCTGTTGGTGTCAGTTTGCAGAAGAAAAAGAAATCTCTATTCTCTGCTGACGTCGTATTCGGCCAGGAGCCCCATGCTCCCTATAGTGAGGGCTTGTGCTAATATGGCATCAATGAGGGTTTGTTTGACACGCCTGTAACCGATACTGATCTTCAGGCTGCCCTCGCAGCTTCTGAGCGACTGGCTCGCGAGGAAGCAGCGTTGATCTTTATTGCGGAGTCGGGTATACTTCATTTACATTCTTCTGCATTTATCCCTTCTCCCTTTATTATGCTTTATTAATGCTCTCTTCTTTAACAGGTATTTCTGCCGAAGAGGCTCTCGCGGCTTCCCTCAAGACGTTTGAGGAGGAAGAGAGGTTTCGCGCCACCTTGGGTCTTGGTATGATTCGCTTTACTACAATTTAGTTCCTTCTATTCATGGTCTGACTCTTTTCTTTATCTTGATGCAGTGACTACCAAAACCCAGGTTGTTCCACATGTAATTCCAATCCTAGGCGGTGACGCAGAAAAGCTTCTAGAGCCACCAACTACGGCCAAGGCCATCCCAAAGCCACTACAGGGGGTTGCCGAAGCAGCCGATGATGGACGCCGTAGCGGCTCCGGAGGCCAAGCTCGGTTCGGACGATGACGTCCCCCTGTCGGAAGTTTTAAGGAGGTCGGTCCTCACGGTCCAGGCTGAGAGGAAGCGCAGAAAGCACGCGGCGAGGGAACGCGACGTTGTCATGGCCACGGGTGCAGGCTTGAGCAATGTTCCACCTGTTGACGTTCTTTCGATAGACGTTCCTTCTGCCCTGTCTACTGCCCATAGACAGGTTGTGCGTATAGCTCGTGAAGAGAGTGAACGACTACTTCGAGGTAGTACAACGCACGGTCCTTAATAACAGCTCCTCTCCCCTTTCTATTTATTTAACATACGCATTTTTATTTACATCGCTGAATTTGGGTGACGGCATGACAGATGAAGTGCTGGCAACTAAAGAGCCCGAAATGTCTAATCTTTCCCTGGAATCTGGGACCCTTCCAACTGCCGCTCTTTCATTGGATCCTTGATATCGGCGAGTGACGCAAGCGTTACGACAACCCTTATCGAATCAGAAGATGAAGCTGTGGGCATTGATTCCTCTCTCCCAATGGAAATCGAAGAAGTCGTCACAACTGGTGACACTTCGGGCACGGTTTCGGTTTCTGACTTGTCAGGTATTCGTTGGGTTATTATCTTTGAGTTTTTTTTAATCCTGCTAAGCGTCTCTGATGATATTTCCTTTGTCTTGAGCACAGGCGCAATAAACCTTGAAGCTGTACTGGCCGAGGAATTACCGCCGGCCGCTGCCTTAACTGTTGCGGTTCCTTCTGTGCCTCCCCGAATTGTGGAAGGTAAAGGTTTCTCCTTTAGTTGTTTTATCGTAGATACCAATTTTCTTTGCTTTAATCATATATTGTCGCAACCTTGCAGGAGTGCTCTTTGACCACTTGTACCAAGTGCTACACCCGCACTTTTCCTTCCAATCGAAAGTCGTTCCCTCTTCCAGCAGTGGTCAGTATAGTCTTTGTTTAGTGTTTCTCCTTTTCGTGAGTAAACTTTCTGTTACTAAGCCTTCCTTATATTGTCCCCAGTATCATAGTTCAAAAGAGGGAGCGAAGGAATAGCCAAGCTTCCGGAGCTCCCTGTTTTGCCACCTTTAATAGATGGTATGGTAGATTTCGTCCTTCAGGTGTCTTCTTTATCTTTCAAGTTAAAATCTGACTGTAATTTATTTTGCAGCGTTTACACTGGCTTCCGCTCCTTTTGAGTCCCGCGTTCCTATGCCTGCAGGGCCCTTCGCTAAACGTCCATCTTCCAGGGACGCGGTGAATAGCCGACGGATATTAAGCGAGTTTATCGAGGACCTTGATGCCGAGGCTCTCACCTCTGCTATGGATTTTGCCGACGAAGTCAATCCAATGCTAGCGATGCTCGTGAATTTCTACAGTAAGACCTCTTCGGTTCTTCGGTTGATTATTGCAGGAAGACCGAGGCTTGTCTGCATGAGATTGAGCTTAAGCGCCTGGCTCCTGAGGTATTAACTTTGAAATTTCAGCGAGCCGCATGGATCGAGCAGAGTGTCGCTTTCATTCGATATTTTGAACAAGAGGTGACCCTGAGGCGAAAGGAGCATAAGACGGCTTCAGGCAAATCCATCCAATTGCGCCCCCAGATTGAAATGAATGTCGCGCAACTGAAAGCTATTTTTGAAAACCTCCAATGATGTATCTATGATGGATTGGCGCTAAGGCAGAAGCTTGACTTTACTGAGCGGGTCACGCAAAGTTGCGAAGCTGTCAAACGTGAAATTGCTGAGAAGCTTTCATCCTGCTTGCAACAACGAGCTCAAATCGAAGCGGAGCTGACCGCCGTAGCTGAACGCGAGGAGGAATTACGGGGAGCGCATGAGCGGGTCGTTAGTTTGTTGAAAGTGCCTCCTTCTTAATCATTGTAACCGATTCCCCTTTTTGCATTGGTTGTATCTCTTAAACATTTTGATTCATGGATAAGAATATACATTCTCTTTATGCGCTTATCCGTGTCTTGATACCTTGATGTGGTGGCAATTAGTTTACTTACTCGTTTCGGAGTTTGTAGTTTATGCGCTCATTTCGGAGCCTGTAATTTATTCACTCATTTCGGAGTTTCTAGTTTATAGATTCATTTCGGAGTTTATTTAGTTTATGAACTCATTTCGGAGCTTGTAGTTTATGGACTCATTCCGGAGTTTATTTAGTTTACCTCCCTTGGGCTTATAGGCAAACTTGTCCTAACTTTATAGTTAACCCCTGCTCTTTACGACAGATGTCCGTTAGGTTTTGTGGTATTAGGGTTTTAGTCCGCAGTACCGTCGCATTGGCTGATGCATTCCCCGATATGCAGACTTTACGCTGTTAGCCCCACGACTGTCGTGTCTATGATACCTTCGAGGGCTTAACAAGACGGCTTCAAGTAATCTTCTTAGGCAGTTTGACCATCGGAAGAGCAAGCGTTAGGAAGTTTGCCATGTCGCTTTTTTACTTAAGCTTAGGCTCAATTTGGGAGCCCCGATGAGTCATAACAACTCCGCAATGGTGTGGAATAATCTCCGATAGTCTTTCAGGTTTTATTTGAGTTGCCGTCAAGACCCTGAAGCTAAGAATTTGGCCTTCGCTTCCATTGATTTGGCTATTTTGGAGCCTTTGTTGACATTGCGTCTGCTATAACGAGAAGAATGTCGGAGTAGTTTTTAGGTTATTTTTGAACCGTCAAGATTTGGAGCTAGGAATTTGGCCATGGCTCCATTTTGTTGTGACCCGAGAGTCTTTGTTGACGTCGCGTCTGCATCTTGCTAGAGTGAGAAGGAACGCCGTTGTTGATATTGCGTCTGCTGTAACAAGACGAATGTTGAGGTAGTTTTTAGGTTGTTTTGTGAACCGTCAAGACTTTGGCTCTCCATTTGACGGAGCCTGGTGGGAAAACGTGGTTCCCTTTCGTTCAAGCCCATGGATTGTATACAGAGGCTGATGTGGACTCACCTGTAGGGCAAAAATTTCATTTCTTTTTATTACTTTCTGCGATGCTCTATCATTTCAGCTTTTTATATTGGGAAAGTCACGATTGCCCAATCATTTCGGCTTTTTATCACGGTGCCCAATCATTTCGGCTATTTTTATATTTTTACTCGCTATTCTTTATTGCGAGTCGCCTAAACATTTCGGCTATTTTTATATATGCATATATTTGCTCGCTAATTTTTATTGCGAGTTGTCCCATCATTTCGGCTATTTCATATGCATTTTTTTGCTCGCTGATTTTGTTGCGGGTATAGGACCTGAGAACCGGTACCAATTTTGGTATCAGCATCGCTGCGACTGGAATATTGCTAGGAGCAAATCATCATTTGCCTTGAAAGGACTTGGAGTTTGATACCTGTTTAGGCATCGGCATCGCTACTACTGGAACATTGCCAGGAGCGACTCATCATTTGCCTTTGTCGATTTAAACAAAGATGGCTTAGCAAACAGAGTTAGGATCCTGTCGACTAAGGCTTTTGATTTCATGAGCCGTAAGGGTCTTATAAAGGTATTTCTTCCTACGAGTTGAGAGGATCTCGTAGATGTAGGTTCTCCCTAGAAGTCGTGAGGAATCCTAAGTGGTATTTTCTCTTGCAAGTCATAAAGATCTTACAAGAGTGTTTTCTCCTTATAAGTCGAGAGTACTTATAAGTGTCGTTCACCATATGAGGACATTCCTCGCCATTGGTGGAACTTTGTGGGGAAATCGTTTATTTGTGGCTGTGGATTGTATATAAGGGCCAATATTGGACCGCCTGTAGGGCAACTTGGGGAATACGATGGCTTAAGAACAGGTCCAGGTCCCTGTAGCTTAAGACTTTCAAATTCTATGAGCCGTGAGGGTCTCATAGGGGAGGTTCTCCTTATAAGTTGAGAGGACCTCGTAAGTGAAAATTTTACGAGATTGCGCCCTTTCGGGTTTTCACAAGCTTGCCGGTAGCCCTGCTGTTTTTACTCATGGTGCCCTTTCAGGTTTTCATTCATGCCCATCTTGCTTTTGGACATACCTTTTTTTTTGGCGACGCTTTAGTTTAAGGACATTACGGTCCGTTGCCAGTTTAAGGACATAGTGGTCCATTATCACCATTTTTGGGGTGAAGCTTTTCGGAATACCATTTAGAGTTTTGACTCAGGAAGATAGCGGACGGACACGAGTGTCGTCATCTATCATTGACCTAAGTCGTGACTCGTCAAGCGTAGTATTTCTTGAGGAACCGGCCATTAATTGGCCGGAAAGGTCTTTCGCCATGCATATCCATGAGAAAATAGGCCCCACCTTAGTAGACCTTGTTTATGATGTACGGGCCTTCATAGTTTGGCTCAAATTTCCCCCATTTTGCACGATTGGGGATCATAGGTCTTTTGACGACTAGCACAAGTTTGCCTTGGCGGAATGTTCTCAGCCTAGTCAGTTTTTCGTATGAGCGTATCATCCTTGCCTTATAAGCTTCTAGGTTTTGCTGCGCCATGAGGCGAGTTTCATTGAAGGCATCGAGCTACTCAAGCCGAAGATGGGCATTTTCGTCATCTGTTAGCTCGTATCGAACCGCTACTCGGAGAGAAAGGAGTTCTATTTCCAAAGAAAGGACTGTGCCGAATACCAACGCGTATGGAGTTGTATTTGTGGCTGTCTTGAATGTCGTCCGGTACGCCCAGAGAGCTTCGTGCAATCTCTCGTTCCAGTTCTTTTGGTTTCTGGACACCGTTTTTTTTATAATCTTGGTCAAGGTCTTGTTTATCGTTTCAGCTAGACTGTTGGCACGAGGATTATAGACTGAAGAGTATCTCCAGTCTATTTTATGCTGTTCTGTGAAGCGGCTGATTTTATGGCTCCTGTAGGTTGGTCCATTATCCGAGATTATCCGTCACGGAGTGCCGAACCGGTAGATGACATGTGTCTTGAAGAAATGGAGGATGTTCTCCGTCTTCACTTCCCTTAGCGGTAATGCTTCTGCCCTCTTAGAAAAGTAATCGGTCGTTGCCAGTATGAACCGATGTCTTTTGGATGACGCTAGTTCAATGGGGCCGATTATATCGGTTCTCCACATTTCGAACGGCTGGCTAGCTACTGTTGGGTGTAGCGGATTTGAATGTTGGTGGATGAAGTCCCCATGAATTTGGCACGAGTGACACTGCTTCGCATATTCGAGGCAGTCCTGAATAATTGTGGGCTAATAGTAACCCATTCTTTTGATTTTCAGTTTCATCTTTGGTCCAGCTTGATGAGAACCGTAGAGTCCGTCATGGGTTTCTTGAACGACTATTTTTGATTCTTTTGGTCCCAGGCATCTCAGCCACAAATAGTCGAATGATCTCTTATATAGAGTATCATTGACGAAGGCGAAAGACAGAGCTCGCTTCATGAGCTGATGTCATGACAACGCATCTTTAGGTGTTCGATGGGATTTGAAGTAGTCTATGAAGACTTCCCTCCAATCCTCGACCTTTTCTTTGTTTTTTATTTGGAGGACCGCTTGTTTGGTCGTTTCTTTTCCTTCAGATGGCTCAATTGAATCCTCTGAAGGTATTTTTGCTAGCGCGAGAACCCGGCGGCTTTGCACAATGATACTTACGTCATCGAGGTTTTCGTCAGCCAGCTCCTTAGCAAGCTTGGCTAATACATCCGCCTTGCTATTTTCCGCACGCGGTATGCTCTCCAGGATGTAGGAGGGGATTTGTGTCAGCAGTTGCTGCACTCTCCTGCCATATTTTATCAACTATAGTTTGCACGTCTAATAGTCGCCGTTTACTTAGCTAACGACCAGCCGGGAGTCTCCCTATATGAGGAGGTTTTCGACTTTCATATCAACAGCGATCTCAAGACCCGCTATCAACGCTTCATATTCAGCCTCGTTGTTTGTTCTTGGCTCCGTTAAGGAAATGACGAAACACATTATCCCCCCTCACGGAGTCACGAAGATGAGGCCTACCCCAGCTTTGATTATAGGGGTGTTATGCTTCTGCTTCTTCATGGAAGATACTCCATCGAAGTAGAGTTCCCATTGGACATTATTTTCTTCCTTTTCCCCTTCGATTGTATCAAACGCATGTTCATCTGGTAATTCACAATTCAAGGGAGAATCGGCTGGTATTGGATGCTCAGCGAGAAAGTCGGCGATGGCCTGACCTTTCACTGCCTTGAGGGGTTGATATGTTATCGAGAACTCCATCAAGAGGAGGGCCCATTTGGTAAGCCTTCCTGTTAGTATGGCTCTTGACATTAAATATTCGAGAGGATCCACCTTTGATATGAGATGGACCTCATGTGCTAAGGCATAGTGCCTGAGCTTCGTTATCGCAAAGATCGGTGCCAGACAATGCTTTTCGATGGGGGGAGTAGTTGTTTTCTGCTCTCAGAAGAACTCGACTCAAATAGTAGAGAGCTTTCTCCTTCTCCTGGTCATTCTCATGTGCCCATAACGCCCTAAAGAACTTTCCAGGGCTGTTCTGTACAGGATGAGGGGATTTCACTTAACTGAAGCGGTCAACACCGGCGGATTCTGTAGGTATTGTTTGATCTCGTCCAATGCACTTTGGCATTTATGATCCCAAACGAACGGGGTCCCCTTCTTCATTAGATGGCTGTAGGGGCGGCATTTTCCGGAGAGGTTGGCTATGAACCGCCGGATATATGCGAGCTTTCCTTAGAGAGACCGCAGTTGTTTGAGAGTTCATGGCGTGGGCATTTCCGTAATCGCCTTGATCTTTGATGGGTCTATTTCGATGCCTCGGTGTCGCATGATAAATCCTAGGAATTTTCCTGAGGAGACTCCAAACGCGCATTTCAGAGGATTCATCTTTAGATTGTATTTCCGAAGACGCTGGAACACTATATTCAGATGTTCCCAGTGCTCCTCTTACGATTTTCTTTTCACCACAAGGTCGTCAATGTATCATTCAACAATCTCATGGATGAGCTCATCAAAGATCTTCATCATGGCCCTCTGGTCGGTAGCGCCTGCGTTCTTCAAGCCGAAGGGCATCATCTTATAGTAGAATATGCCTAGCGGAGTCTGGAAGGCGGTATGCTTTTGATCTTCAGGATGCATTTTTATTTGGTTGTATCCTGAGGATCCATCCATAAAGGAGAAGACCCCATAGGTAGACGTGTTATCGATCATTAGCTCGGTAATAGGCACTGGGAAGTCATCATTTGGGCAAGCTTTGTTAAGGTCCCGAAAATCCACACAGATGCACACTTTCCCATTTTTCTTCATCACTGGAACAATGTTGGCGATCCAGTCGGGATACTGAACTTATTGGATGAAGCCGGAGTCAATTAGTTTCTTGACTTCGGCTTTGATGCCCATCTCAAGTTCGAACCGCATTCTTCTTGACGTCTGTTTGACTAGCTTGACGTCCGGCGATATAGCCAGTTTATGCACCGCTATTTTTGGATCCAGTCCCGGCATCTCGGAATAATTCCATGCGAAGCAATCTTTATATTGCAAAAGCATGTCCTTTAGCGTAGCAAATTGTTTTTTAGACAACAGCTCACTGACGAACGTTGGCCTTGGATCGTTTTCCGTCTCTAAGTCAATTTTTTTCAGGTTGTCCACCGTGGTTTGTATCCCATCTTCCAGCTCATTTGGCGCTGGTGGAAATTCTGAGATCACCTCCTTCTCGTCCTCATTTACGAAGCACTTGAAAAAGTCATCCATATTCTCGTGCTTTCTGTCCTTTGAGAGTGTTATCATGTGGCAGGTACGAGTTCGTTTCCAAGCCCGGTGTTGATTTGGCCCTACTCTCGTGATATTGTAACATTTTGGAAAATTAAGAATATTTAATTATAATTTTTATTATAAAAATAATGAAATTTATAAGTTTACGAAAATGATATCGCTTATGAAATTGGGTATCAGAATCATATCCGAAAAATGTAATTATTTTGATAAATATGAATAAAGTGGGTAATATCAAGAAAATAATATTTTAATTGTTTTATCATGGCATTGTAATTTTCATTAAACTAATGATAATTAAATGATAGAATTATCATTTCATATCTTCTATGTTATATGGATTTGGATTTATGATATGAAGGTTTTTAATTATTGTTATAGTTTATCATGATTGGCATATAACATTCTATGCAAACCTTCACACAAATATCTCATTTTCACCCTTACTTATAACCTTACACCTCCTCCTTCATACCTTTACACCTCCTTCTTCAAATCTAACACCTCCTCCTTGCATGAATCAATCATGCTTCATCAAATGACACATCCTTCTTCCTCTCATGCCACCTCCACCTCTCATCATACACCTCATGCTTTCTCTACAAATCTCCTCACCCTATTTACACCTAATACTTAGAGATTTCAGTAGTGATCCCAACTGAAACACTACACTCTTCAGCCCCAAACCAAGAAATTCCTAAGTATTCATAAATCCAAGTGAAAATATCTAAGTCCCTTCATCAACTTATGCAAATCATCAAGCTTGATCCATTACAAATCCTAGATGGTTCCACATACAAATTAGGAGCTGGTGTTCTACTATACACAATCTCCATAGGTATATCTTCCTCTCTTTTCAATTTAATCAGTTCTGTCCAATATCAGTTTTCATAAGAAAAACAGAAAACATAAACTTTTGTGATATTTTATTCACTGAAACTGAATCTGGAACTAATATGTATAATCACTATAAAAACTAGTAAGACCAGAAGTATAATGAGCCAACTAAGAGACAACACTTGAAACCAGAACCCCAAACTCCCCATATGATCCGGCGAGAGGAGCCCAAAATCCGGCGACGCCGGCCCCATGATGTTTTTTTGTGTTGGTTTTTCTTCTATGACCTATTTTGAGTAAATTTTGGTCTCTAGTATTGTTTGGGTTGTCTAAATATTTACACAGTAAAATCTGGGAACGTTTTAGAAATGGTTTTATCAAATTTCAGATATTTACGATACGAGTTTTGCGTATTTCGTATTGCGACTGAAATATCGATGTTCGTACGTTAAATTCAGTGGGATATTGTCATTTTTGGGTTAAGTATACTGTGGGTTCTAACCTACGGGTGTTTTGCTTGTTATTGTGGTTTTCGATATGATATTTACATAAATGCAATTTAAATACGAATATAGGTATGATTCGAGGATTTCCCAGACTGAGTTGGCGGTGTAGCAGCGTGGATTCAGCAAACTTATTAAGTTGGTGAGTAGATTTACATCTACAGGGGAAGTCGGGTGGATGGCGTATAGCACCCCCGCAACCTTATAAATATTATTATGATATCTAGTTAGTGTAGTATTTATATAAGAAATTAATATAGTATTGCATCTAGTGTGTTCTTCATTTGCATAAAGTTCCATACCTAGTTTTAAATGAGATCCGTACGTGTTGTTAGATCTGTACGACATGGATATGATTTGATGGATTTGTACGAGTGATCATACCGTACTTGAGATGATGCAGATACAGCGATATGATGAGATATTATACAGGAAATTATATGTATTGGAAATGATGAAATTCATATGCCGAATAACGATCAAATTATCCTTTGACTCGTAGAGTTAGATTATATTCCGTTTTAGGATGTAATACTTGTGTGAGCTATATTTTTTTAAAAACTACGATTCGTTTGTCTTTTAATAAAATACTAGGATGCGGTGCCAATTTCCAAAACGAATATCTATTTTAATCTAGGGCAGCTTCCTTATTTCAAACTTAACGTTTCGTTTCATTTCTAAAGATAATGGTATAGCTCATAGTAAGTAACTTCAATAGTTACGTTTAGATTACTTTACATGTTTGCATTATATTATCGATGTTATCCGTTTCTGCGATACGAACACTCTGATGGAACACTACACAATTACCAATGAGTACTATACTGCACAAGCACGTAAATATATGTTACACTGCACCTCATTGGTGCTGCCATGTCACTATAGTGCCGTTCTGTTATAGATGTGTTAAATATAAATAGGTTGTTACACTTGCACAAATACTAATGATTGCCATGTTGCACGAGCACAGACACGTATGCTACACTAGATATCATTAGTAGTGCCATGACACAGTAGAATTGAGATCATTATGCCTATGTGATATAATTACGTAGTCTTTCTTTATTCCTGTTGTAATTTATGAATATTAGTACTATAGATGCTGTATTTGATTCTTATGGATTTTCTGGATATTTTACTCCTGATGATATATATCGGTGGTATGGGACACTGTTATATATGTATATATATAATATATCATCAATATAATCTATGCAAGTATTATTATTCTTTACTTGATATTTTTGGATATGATAAGTTAACGTCCACCATGAGTTTTGTGTTTTCTGATTTTGATTCCGAACCGAGTGGGGTAGCTATACGGTTCCGGATTTGTGAAATATCCGTACCGAGTGGGGTAGCTATACAGCGGGATACATGGTGGACCCAGTTCAAGGCCGAGGGACAGGATAGCCGCAGTTATAAGCGGGGAGCCTAACAAGGATACTCGATACCGGAGATAGAGATGAGCACGGCAGATATCCAGGGGATACTGACCGGGTTCGATTAGGCACGGTGGATATCCAGAGGAAACCGATCGTAGCCAGGGATATCGGATAGCGATCATCTGTTGAGGTGGTGTCAACGATATCTGCAGTTAAGTGTCGGTGATGGACACGAGAGATTTCTGATTTTGGGTGTCGATACTGGACATCCATAGATATAAATTGATAAGTTGTTATCATGAGATATACAGTGGATTATGGTTACGGTAGTCAACCAGGACTGATCCGGGGGACAGTACCTGTATATATTTGCACGGACATTCATATACATAAACAGGATTTCAAACTCGAGCTATAGTCTCATTATTTTGACGTGTCTGAGATGACCCTGAACTCTTTTAAATTGTAAACCTCTTAACACGATTTATTAAGATAGCAGGACGTATATGTTAAATAAGATACCATTATATTTCATATTTTCAGGTCTGCTTTTATGTCGTGACATGTATATTCCGCGGCTATTTTAAAGAAGAGGTTTATATATATATATATATATATATATATATATATATATATATATATATATATATATATATATATATATATATATATATATATATTCGGCTACATTGGGCTTATACCTAGATACAGGTCTTTTGCATTGATATGTGTTACTTGGGATTGCATGATAGATAGTGTTGCATTATGATACATATGCATATTATATAGTGTATTGGTACAGATTATGATAGTACTATATATATGACCTAGGTATAGTCGTGCATTTCGATTTCTACCTTTAGGTGTATTTTTATTCACCGAGTAGGCAACTCATCCCCGTTGTGCCATAGTTTCTTGCAGGTTTTACCACTTGGATTATCAGCGGCTTTGGGCACACTTTCTTCTCGGTGATTGATGGGTATGTGGGTTACTATTGTATCGTACTCATACTTGATTATTCATATATTCTTGTATCTAGTGAAAACTCCATCAACTTAGAAATGGTATATCATGGACTTAGAAGCGAGGATTAGAGTTTATGTATGGTGGTGTCGCACTCTTTGGAGTCGACTTCTGATTTAGATTGTTGGCTGCTCTGTCGTTTGGACGTGGAGACTAGCTCCCGTTGGGATGCTATTTTATTATTATGTTGTATTGGGTTTTAAAAAAATGCAAAGGAGGTGATGTCAAGTTTTAAAACGTCATAGATACTTTTAAACATACTTAGTCAAATTTAGATGTTATTTTTAAACTGATTTCATCGGATGACCATTTAAACCTTGTAAGTCTACGGTAGCGTCCCGGCCGTCTGTCCGAGGCCAAAATGCGGAAACAAAAACTTTTTCTTAACTTAAAACTGGCGATATCGTATACTTTTTTCCGGATCGAACCATTAACCTACAACTAGCAACTAAAGAAGGGATAGAAAGGCTATACCGATCGATCCGTGTCCTTCGGTCTTTGGCCACCATCCCAAGCTCCTCGCGGTATCTCCGGTCTTGATCTCCTCGTCGGAAAGGGCACCACATCATCGATTCCTTTTACGGGCTCCCGCTTCATCCGAAGCAACTCGGGCATGAAGTGTGCTAACCGACGTGTCCAAGATGATGTAGAGAATGTTTGTGATCACTTTTTCTCTTGCATCCATGGATTTGGATGGAGGTTAGAGGTGTTGCCATTGATGGAGATAATGAGCTAGAGGAAGAAGAAGGAGGAGAAGCTTTCTCTTTCCTTTTGTTATGTTGTGATAAAATGAGAGAGTGTAAGAAGAGTAATATGATAGCTCACCACTTTACATGGCTGCCCTCTCTCTCTCCATCTCTCATTTCACACTCAAATCTATCAATTAACATGACATGTTTACTAAAAAAGAGACCATGAGTCACCAAATTGAACATGCCACATTAATTGCTTCTCATGATGAATTCTAGCTCATAATTTCCACCATCCAAACATTAATCCAAATGTTTGGTCCAACAAAAAGATCCGGCAACATCTAAAGTAAACTCGTGACGGATCACAAGGATACCCTCACCTGTATATACATACCTGCATCCGCATTCCGACCGAATGCGAATGCGATGAGACTAAAGTAATCTAACAAATCTAATACTAGGATCCGGCTTAAACCAAAGCCCACTAGTATGATCCGCCCGATCATGATCCGTGCACTACTGCACGTATATGATCGGACCCTGCCATATGTCATACGGCCTCTACATCGTTTCGCCCGAAACTTGAGAAATTGTCTGTAGGGGACTCTAAAGACTCGTCGATACTTTGGCTGTGGATTTAACCACCAGCACGTCAGAGGTATTAGCCATACGTAACGGGCTACTAGGTATTGACCAAAAGGGAAGTCGATGAGCGAACTCATCCTGACACCCTACTGAGCCTGTCAGTGACAATATCCGTACAGTCCGGTCCGTTCGTCTATGAGCATCGCATGGCGGGCCTAGGGGGTTGGTAAAAGTCAGACTCCCAAAAGCGGTACAAGTCGTGTCGGAGTGTAGCCCAGAACACCTTGAGATACTACTGGAATACCTAGCAGTAAATCTCCTGCCTTGGCCAAGGACTTCATGTAATGGCTCTCCTAGACACAGCGCGATCTCACCCCCAATACCAGGAGAGACGAAACCCTTGCCGATCCGCTCACTGCCTCCATGTGGCTCGGGACTGTACCCAACTAAAACCTGTTTGCACGACTCTTTTGAGCCGTGGTAGGGTAGTAATCAAAGCACAGTGGGAACTCACACGAGACAAATGACGATCTCAGGTCGATGAACTAACCTGTACACATGTCACCAGGGAACTGCTATCTGACGTCAGGTATAATACCAACTAGCATATTCCCGGCGAGTCCTGTCCGGTGTACTCATAACCCAATGAGCACTTGTATACATCTTAGGTGATCCAACTGACACCAATGGCTTGTGAGACCGTCCACCGCCCCTCGTCGGGGTCTCGAATGTATACACTAGTCTACTCCGGAGTATCGATGCCCTGTCTCGAAAACTCCCACGACTAGGGACCTTTTAAGGATGTGCTTATAGACCCCGGCTCCCACGTATATGATCGCCATCATACTACTGGCAGTCAAGCAAGAATTCTAAGGGCTCTATCAACGTGTAATAGCGACCTGTAAGGTCACCTAAAGCAGTACACGATGATAAAGATAAACCAGATAGCATACTATCATCTTGAGTAAGACTGTCCTACCGGCATAGGTCCTCCCTCAATCATTGCAATTACGTGCCTGTGATCCAATAATTGACTCTGAGGGCACTATATCCAACTATCTCCCACTTGCACTCAAGGCTAATTATTGCGATGTCGCATACTCAGCCCCGTGTGATACCGAACACCCAACTCCTCTACTAATCAGTTTCACAAAGCCCGTTTGCGAAACTATTGCGTTCGAGGAATAGCCTCAGTGAGTGGATCCGCCCTGATGTTTCTTTCTATATCTCTCTTTATCTCAAGTTCGCGGAGAAAGCCATCTCCCGAAATGAGCAATACCCGTCTTAGAATATGTTTGGATGTCTGATAGGACCTAGTTCATAAATGAACTCCAAATCCAAACTTCTTAGACTGTATCGTCGACTGAACTTAATCAGTATCCTGTGCCATGCCTCCCTCAGTATCCGCTTGGACCATCTGTCTAAAATACTGCCCCTCGTCAGAGGGAAAACTATAACTCTGACAGTCACTCTGTCATCCAGATCACCTTGGAAGCCTGGAATGATAACTGTCTCCTGAATGAGGCTGTCGTTATCATATCCCTAAAACATCCACTTATGTTCTAAAACTGGTTCCGAATGTTTCTCTAGGATTGGATCAATATCAACTTATTGCATCTAGTGCAAAAACATCTGGTGTGGTACTTGACATCTCATGATTGACTCAATTGCCTAAGCAAGTGATCTACCAATCATGCACATCCCTCTCCCCTTTAGTCTGTAAGACACCTTTAGAGAGGGTGACTCCATCACCTGCATGTACACCACCATGCCAGGAGTCGTCCATTCTAAAACACCTTTAGAATGCTGTTTAAGTACCCAGATTGGGAAACCACCCAAATCTAGATCTAAAACCATAGATCTAGTGACCAGAATGTCTGATATAATATCCAAGTCCTATGTGGAGAAACCACTGTGTGACAACCAAAGTATAACCGATCATAGTATAGGAACTTCACTACCTACTCTGTGTATGTCATCCAAATACCAAGACATCACACTCTACTACCTTCTTAACAGATCCATCCGCTGTTCTGATTAAGTCAAACCTATGACTGCCATATCAGAAATAGATGATCTATCTCCGCTATTTCTGCTTTAGTCTATAAATAGACACAAGCTACTTGTCCACTGTGCTTCCGCTGCTCCCACTGACTACGACAACCCTCTGGCAGAGTCATATACACGTGCACTTCTAAAGGCAGTTCAGAACGACGCTATATTCATCCTCCCGCCGGGTCTCATAGTTTGGAACAACAGTAGTGTCAAGTCTGGGTAAACAAGAACCTCCCTGTCACCGTCCTTGAGGCTACCGGAGTACCTCTCGGGTGCCTGAGGTTACCCACCATCATCTGCGGAGTGGCCAATGGAATGTCAAACCGGTTTGAATCTTTAGGTTCTTATCAAATTTTCAGTAATCGTTTGCGGTTCTGGAATCACTTCCAGTTCTACCATACTCCCACTACTGTTTTCTGAAAAAATCCATTTTTATCAAAACTGTGGCGAGTCAAGAACAATATCACTATTGATCTTCCAGATGGTAGAAAGTCAACCCTCGTCATAACCCGGGTTAACCCACAAACAGCCATTACAGAAACGTGCCTTGAGTTATCCAGAGTCTGGTTTTAAGCATAAGCCGGACAACTCCCCGTACCTTAACATTGTTAAGATACGAACTATTCTATATCCAATATAGAAACAGAGGCACTGATTTAATGAGAACCAGATTCAAATCATGCAACTGTCTCCAGTGCATGTCAACTAAATGGAAAAAGGCCGATCGGTATTACTCAACTTAGGAATGCTTCCAATTATGAGTAACCTGAAAGAGAAGCAAGTTCTCTTAATCATTACTATTAACTGAATACCATACACAAGTATCTACATCTTCGATCACCTTGAAGAATCCTGATACTTGCAATGCCTGGTTCTCTACTTTATTCTTATACCTATAACTTCTTAAAACTTAGACCTTGTATTTCTACGAAACACATGTCTAAGAACTAGAGAAGTCACAAGTAAACAGAATATAGTACGAGTACCAACCCCTCTGTCCTCATGGACACTGGACAACATACAATACTCTGTATAAGTCCCCTGAGTTGAATAACTCAAACCTTGTGCATCGTAGGTTGAAAACTGTACTATGGTTATGAAGAATTACACCGCTGTTTAATGCTCCTTACCTAACCATCAACTGAAATAGGTAAATGTCATGGACATAATTTCAAAAAGTTATATCTCACTTTATAAAAATAAACGTACAGATATATCAATTTGAAATTGGTGCATAACAATGGATATTAAAAACCAAATATCTGCCGTCCGGCAAACAGCCCAGGCGATTTCCTCAAATATCACCAATTACAACGAATTCCGATATAATGAAGATGATCACCTAATTCCCAATAACTTACTCCCACTCATCATCTGTAAAACCATACAGATGTGAGAATCATACCTGGTAAATGCATACCCTGGAGCAAGGGCTAATTGGGAAATCAGTTTTCTTTTAACAGTACACAGTGAAACTGAAACATTGAAATGTTTCGTAGGGGTATCCGGGTATTCCTAGTAATGCCTCTCCCATTATCAAATTCAAAACTGTAACCGTATATTTCTTTGCCATCTCTCCAAATCCCTTTATTTGTCTTTAGTCGTTACCTTCTGTACACATTCATTAGGCTAAATGGTTTTCTTCCTTCCCTACCTTTGGGCACCAGTCTGTGGTTTGGAAGAAGACTATCCAATAAGCATAATGGGTGTACTGCCCTAATCCTAGGAGCACTCGCAATCCGAGAGAAGGTAAAGATAAAAGACAACTGAATAAACCTTATTCCTATTTCTCCTGAACCAGAATCCATCCCCGAACTGGAACAAGTTCCTTCGAGTTCGTATATAACCATACGATGGAGTATCCAATGAACTGTGGATCTTCGTAGTGATACGGAGTGTTCTGGAGAAATAAAAAGGTGAAGTAGGAGTGGTAATGAAATACTTGGTTTGGTCGTGAATAACAGTCGCAATTTACTTTGCCCTCTTTCTAATCCCTTTATTTGTCTTAACTTATTTCCTTCTGTACACCACACTTAGGCTAATCGGCTTTCTTCATTCCCTACCGTTCGGTACCTGCCTATGGTTTGGAAGAAGACTATCCAATAAGCGTAATAGGTGTACTGTCCTAATCCAAGGAGCACTCGCAACCTGAGAGAAGCTAAAAGGAAAAGACAACTGAATAGTCCTATTCGTTTTCTCCAGAACCGGAAACCATCATCGAATCTGGAACAAGTTCCTTCGAGTTCGTATATAACCATATGATGGTTTTATCCAATGGAAGTGGATGTTCGTAGTAATACGGGGTGTTCTGGAGAAAAGGGTAAAAGTAGGAGTGGCAATGAGGTATGCAACTCTGACAATCCAAAAGCCAGTGTTTTAAGAAGGTTCGGTCAACTTTGGTCACTGAGTCATAGTATAAGGTCGGGCCATGGTCACTGCCAAAGAGAGAGAAAAGAAACACTCAGCGTGTACTCTAATCTAGATCAGAATGGCTATCACTTTATCTAATCAGGAAACCTCCCACTATAACCTCAAATTCTCCTCCAAACCTGAAAGAAGAATTAGTCGGGATCACCCGAGGAGTAAACCAACTCATCAGTGGGAATCGGGATCCAACTATCATCGCATGATAACGTGATGGAATCCACTCACGTCATCACACTCCAGAAGGTATGCGCATATCTGGCAAGTTTCAGTTTCTTTAGAAACTCCCGATGTGATTTTTACCCCATGCTCTTATGACCTTGACGAAGGTCAACAAATCATAAGTCACATGTCAAGTTCTACCCATCATTGTCCAGGTTAATTTGAACCCACCCGTACAAGCCCTTGACGAAGGTCAACAAGGCTATACGACTGTCCCAAACCAACGCATCTATCTATGCAGCAGAAAGGTAACAAATAGCTACCATACACTATGCCTTAACGAAGGCCAACAAACATAGCATGAATACTAAGTGCTACCCGTCTGAAATGACGGAGGGCTACGAATGGTTTTTGGCGAAAAACCTTTAACGTAATGAACTTGATATCGTTGAAGGAACCGGATAGCTTTTTATAAAAATATAGTGGCGAAAACCTTTGCTAAAGAGGTCACTCCGGGTGAAGGGATCTTGGCTCTTTCCCCGTAGAATGAGGTGCAGGATATTCCAAACTGAATACCACGATGCAAAGCAAAAAGTAATCGACTATAGTGAAGTTATTACCCTGACGCAAAATTCTGTCCAAGGGGTCACTCCCGGTGAAGGGATCTCGGCCCTTGCCTCGTCGACTGAGGTGCTGGATATTCATAACCGAATACAACTGTGCAAAACAAAAGAGAACGCCCTTGCAATAACAGCTTTTTGAAAAATGTTCCAACAACATCAGAATAGGTTTGTTTAGTTTTCATTGATCCGAATCAATGCAGTCCCATCAATTGATCACACCATAAAAGAACGAAAATACGATATACGTATATGCCATCCGCATTCGCCACTAGGTCCCGTCATCACCCGTTAGGTTACTTAACTAACGACAGAGCGGGGACTAGACTAGCGCGGATATAAAACATATACAACATCTATTAGTATATATATCAATATATAATAATCGCTCAAGGCGTGATAAAATGCAACATCACAGAAATGTAATAAGCATCACAGAACAATACAGATAATCTGGGATCCCCGGGTTTCATAGAGCCGCTACTGAAACCCGACGTTACCCTGGTCGTGTGGATAGCCTGTGCAATGAAATCCTAGACCCCTATGGGCGCGGCAAGTTACCCGCCAAAACCTGAAGCGAGGCAGCCCCATTCAATAAAGTGAATGAACCACCCAGCACTTCACGGAATCCGGTAACTTGTGCACCCCTCCTTGGGTCAACCTATACCCCCTACGAGTGCGGTGAATAGCCCGCCAATTCTAGAGTAAAGCCCCCTCCGTCTCAAAGCCATAAGATGCGGGCCCGTTGCCCTCTAGAACCCGGCTATCCGTGCACCCCACCGCGGGGTAAACCTAGTACAGAAAGTAAAATATACAACGGGTACATCGACCTCAGCCCGGTCGTGCCCCAAAAGAATAATATACAAACAGGCAGTGACGACAGTCCACATGTCGGACGCTCGCCCCGCAATATCAAATGTACAATTACAACCAAACTGTACTACCATTGCATCCAGGCTATCCACCACGACAAATCCGCAACATCACAGCACAACACAGAACATCAACATGAATGTCACGTTCGCAAATCCGTCTAAAAGAGCTATAGCAATTAGACAGGATTTACCGCTCGAATGACATTCACGGTCGCAAATATAATGTAAATACTGTGAACTAACATGTTTAAAATTTTCGATCGACAAAATTTCCTGAAGTGGGCTCCAAGCACAACTGCTGCACTGAAAATAATCTGGGCCCAAACAAAAATTACCAAAAACCCCAATTCCAACTCAGAAATCACTGTAGCAAAAATGGTGCAGAGAAGTTACTGTTCTGCGGCGGAACCGCGTCCAAAATGGGGGTACGGCCGTGATTCCGCGGCTCTACAGAGACTTCATGCAACCATTTTTCTACAGTATTCTTATAACAGCCTGCTCGATTTTCTGCAACATACCAAATAATTTTTTGACAACAAAAGAAAATCGACAGAAAGTTCATGACTTGGAATCGCGGTTTCAAAATTTTCGTTCGATCGAAGTTCGAAACACGTTAGAGCAAGCTAGTAAAGGTTAATGGCGTGGCTCTGATACCATGTAAGTCTACGGTAGCGCCCCGGCCGTCTGTCCGAGGCCAAAATGCGGAAACAAAAACTTTTTCTTAACTTGAAACTGGCGCTATCGTATACTTTTTCCCGGATCGAACCATTAACCTACAACTAGCAACTAGAGAAGGGATAGAAAGGCTATACCGATCGATCTGTGTCCTTCGGTCTTTGGCCACCATCCCAAGCTCCCCGCGGCATCTCCGGTCTCGATCTCCTCGTCGGAAAGGGCACCACATCATCGATTCTTTTTACGGGCTCCCGCTTCATCCGAAGCAACTCGGGCACGAAGTGTGCTAGCCGACGTGTCCAAGGTGATGTAAAGAATGTTTGTGATCACTTTTTCTCTTGCATCCATGGATTTGGATGGAGGTTAGAGGTGTTGCCATTGATGGAGATAATGAGCTAGAGGAAGAAGAAGAAGGAGGAGAAGCTTTCTCTTTCCTTTTGTTATGTTGTGATAAAATGAGAGAGTGTAAGAAGAATAATATGATAGCTCACCACTTTACATGGCTGCCCTCTCTCTCTCCATCTCTCATTTCACACTCAAATCTATCAATTAACATGACATGTTCACTAAAAAAGAGACCATGAGTCACCAAATTGAACATGCCACATTAATTGCTTCTCATGATGAATTCTAGCTCATAATTTCCACCATCCAAACATTAATCCAAATGTTGGGTCCAACAAAAAGATCCGGCAACATCTAAAATAAACTCGTGACGGATCACAAGGATACCCCTCACCTGTATATACATACCTGCATCCGCATTCCGACCGAATGCGAATGCGATGATACTAAAGTAATCCAACAAATCTAATACTAGGATCCGGCTTAAACCAAAGCCCACTAGTATGATCCGCCCGATCATGATCCGTGCACTACTGCACGTATATGATCGGACCCTACCATATGTCATACGGCCTCTACATCGTTTCATCCGAAACTTATGAAACTGTCTGTAGGGGACTCTAAAGACTCGTCGATACTTTGGCTGTGGATTTAACCACCAGCACGTCAGAGGTATTAGCCATACGTAACGGGCTATTAGGTATTGACCAAAAGGGAAGTCGATGAGCGAACTCATCCTGACACCCTACTGAGCCCGTCAGTGACAATATCCGTATAGTCCGGTCCGTTCGTCTGTGAGCATCGCATGGCGGGCCTAGGGGGTTGGTAAAAGTCAGACCCCCAAAAGCGGTACATGTCGTGTCGGAGTGTAGCCCAGAACACCCTGAGATACTACTAGAATACCTACCAGTAAATCTCCTGCCTTGGCCAAGGACTTCGTATAATGGCTCTCCTAGATACAGCGCGATCTCACCCCCAATACCGGGAGAGACGAAACCCTTGCCGATCCGCTCACTGCCTCTATGTGGCTCGGGACTGTACCCAACTAAAACCTGTTTCCACGACTCTTTTGAGCCATGGTAGGGTAGTAATCAAAGCACAGTGGGAACTCACACGAGACAAATGACGATCTCAGGTCGATGAACTAACCTGTACACATGTCACCAGGGAACTGCTATCTGACATCAGGTATAATACCAACTAGCATGTTCCCGGCGAGTCCTGTCCGGTGCACTCATAACCTAATAAGCACCTGTATACATCTTAGGTGATCCAACTGACACAAATGGCTTGTGAGACTGGCCACCGCCCCTCGTCGGGGTCTCGACTGTATACACTAGTCTACTCCGGAGTATCGATGCCCTGTCTCGAAAACTCCCACAACTAGGGACCTTTTAAGGATGTGCTTATAGACCCCGGCTCCCATGTATATGATCGCCATCATATTGCTGGCAGTCAAGCAAGAATCCTAAGGGCTCTATCAACGTGTAATAGCGACCTGTAAGGTCACCTAAAGCAGTACACGATGATAAAGATAAACCAGATAGCATACTATCATCTTAAGTCTTTGTTAGAGATCAGACAGACTTGAGATGTGATGTTTTCCCCTCTCCGAAGATTATGGTGTTGTGTACTGTTCAGACAGCGGTACCAATCATTGCTGAAATTATCGAGATGTTGCTCCCAGAGTTCATGAAGTTAAAGGTTGACGATGTTACCAGTATAGATGGATCAGCAGGATTCATAGCCATTCAGATGTGGGATGGTTAGGACTTTTAATCCATTGTGGTGCTTCGATACGAGATCGGTGAAATTGATGTACTTCTACAGATGGATTTTGCTCAGAATTGATGCAAGTCGTTCAAGAAGGAGATCGTGCAGTAAGTTTTCCTCCGACGAATTAGGATGAGTTTTCGAAGGTGAGATTAGCTAGATTCTTCTACAGAGTATCAGAGATGACGGATTCATGTTTCTGAGTTTGTAAGACTCCGATTTTGGTCATAACTAAGTATGACTTGCAATTCGCGTGACTATGCAGATACGCTCCTTAAGTGGTTAATATTAGGAATTTATGGAACAGGAGAATGGTGCAGTGGACAGTTGTTCTTCACAGTTGATATTGAAGATTTGATGACGCGTGCAACTACGCTTTTAGGAGGAAATCAAACAGGAATGATCGTGGTTACTAAAGAGAAAGTGGGTTAAGAAATGAGTGCTAGTTCCGGACAGGCTGGATAAATAATTTTAGCAGAAGACTTGATGGATTCTCTTCCAAGAGTTTATAATAAATAAGATTGGACTAGGATTAGTTGTTAGCACACAAGCAGAGGACAGAGATTTCCCTTATCAACCTGTTGCGTTACAAGAGACTGGACTACTGGTCAAGAAGATGTGATGAGATGTATCCGCAATAAGACGAATGATGTTGTTGCTCCTCACCGGATGATCGCATAAAGAAGCCATGGTATTAGAGATCTGCAAGAAGAACCAGAATTCAGAGACATTGGACGTTAGAACATGGCAGACGGCAAGTAGTAATCCTTGCTATGCCAATTCCGGTGGTATAAACACCTTCCTACATGGAAGAGAATATGCTTCGATGTACTTTGAGTTCGATTTACGTTTTTATAATCTAAAACATTCATTTTCAACTTTGGAGAAAGGACAACTCAACGTCCGTGATTTTGATATATGTACTTTGAGGATTTGAGGATCAATTTATGTTTTGTGCACACCAGGTGCACTTGATGAGATTTCTATGTACAATAATTTCACTTTGATTTATGCTTTGTGCACACCAGGTGCACCTGTTGAGATTTTCGTGCGAGGTGACTGCACTCGATTGAAGTGTTATGTACACCGGATGCACTACACTGTTATTTCCGTACACATCAGATGCACATAATTAAAAGATCTTATATATATACCCTAGGTATATTTGGTTTTGATTTTGTGCACCCCGATGCACTTGAGGTTTATTTTGTGCACTCTGATGCACTTGATTTTGATTTTGTGCACTCTGATGCACTAGAGATTTATTGTTGTGCACCACGATGCACTAGGTATATTTTGTTCCATGCACAGTAGATGCAGTGGATATCGTTTCGTGCATGCCTGTTGCAATTAGCGCTGTTTTGTTTTCATGCACACCATGAAGTGTGGTTTGAGATTTACATGCAAACCCATTAGGGTTGATTTTGTTTTAGTGATTTACACTGGGTAGCATATGTGATAGATTTGATTTCTATATTTTTCGCTTGGTCGTGTGCACTGATATTGCACTGCGATTATGGCATTGTTTATGTACTGAGTATACACAACAGTTTTCGTATTTGGCAAAAATTTTGTCATAACTGAAATAATTCTCAAAGCAACCGCTAGAGTTACAGTTATGAGAGATTATATCTTTTGAGTTTTCGCGCACACGGTTGCTTTGTGATGCGTTTTAGCTCGTATGGGACTTTGGAGTCTTGTTGTATCGAGCAAATTTCATGTTTTAAAATTGGACCCCGGGAAATTGTTTTGAAATAAGTTGATTAGGTTAAGAAAAATGTTTTACGAAAGAGGTTTAATTTAAATTCGGGGACCGAATTTCTTTAAGGGGGAGAGACTGTAACATTTTGGAAAATTAAGAATATTTAATTATAATTTTTATTATAAAAATAATGAAATTAATAAGTTTACGAAAATGATATCGCTTATGAAATTGGGTATCGGAATCATATCCGAAAAATGTAAGTATTTTGATAAATATGAATAAAGTGTAGGGTTACTAGGCACTGTCACAAGGGTCTATAAGGCATCAACCATGCCCGATTTAAATTTTAGACGTGCCGAACAAGCCTAACCAAGATATTAGACTAGAGATTAGGCGATAAAAAAGCAAGTAAACAACTTTACTTCTAAGAGTTTGGGATTACAACCTTTGTTGTCCGGTCCTTCACTTCATAAGCTCCATGTTGAGGTCCCTTCGCTGCGATCATCGAGTATCCGGACTCTAGAGATGCTCCATAAAATAAAGATACAAGCTTGCTTCCGATCATCGATAACAAACATGATCTACCTTGAAGAAACTCAAACCCAAGCTCTTGCTTTGCTAATCAAGTATTAGCAAAGCAAACACCCTAATCTAAGTGGCTAGAATAGATGAGGATGATGATGTAGGAATTTAGCTCTCATTTATTTTCTATTTCTCACTCATTTTCATCACTTCACAAAAAGCTAGAAAGCTTTTCATGCAAGGAAGAAGAAGGAAAAAGATGATCAAGTCCTTTGTGATGAATAATGAATTGTTGTTATAATTACAAATGCAACCCATGGTTAAAGATGAAGAGGCTAACCATTGTAGAGAGTTTACTAGGGTTAAGGGTTTGGGTTGGGTTAAAGAATATCTCACAAAATATCAACACATAATATCTTTGCAAGAAACAAAACAAAAGCAAAGTTTCTAGAAGCTACTAGAAAGTTTAACCCTAATCCAAACCTTAACCATGTTTAATCTCCACAAAACATGTTGCATTTGTAACCTTAACTTGTTACAATAATATATATCATATATATAATATATTTTGTAACAAAATAAAATAATACAATTAACATATATCATATATATATCAATGTATTACCCGAGTGAGAAAAAGAATCTTTTAGTAAGCTTATATTAGTTAATGTAATTTAATATATCAAATATATAATTATACATTAAATTATCGAATCAACACTTGATCCGATAATCCGGCTATTTCACAAATAACCGACTAATATAATGTGTATCAGTTCATCGAATCAACACTTGATCCGATGACCCAGCTATATCACATATACCCGGCCGATATCTCATATCACGAGAATCTAATACGGTATCACATACACGTATTGTTCTCGGTCCCGCACATATCATATATGTGCTCCTACTCCATTTTGCCTGAGCCAGGAAATCTCTGTGTAGGACTCTAAAGAATCATCAATACGCCGGCAGTAGGTGATGATCATATTAAACACCCACAAGCTGCAAGCGGTCAGCTAAACGTAATAGCTACCCAGGTATTGAGCAATCAGAAGATTAACAAGCAAGCCTGTACATTCTTCTGTGAATCCAATCAGTAACTCTCCCGCACAGTCCGGTCTCTTCGTCTGATATGTCGCATATCTCGCATAGGGGTGGAAAACGTCAGACCCAGTAGCTTGATAAGTCGTGCCGATATGAGGTCTATAACAGTTTGAGAAACTACTGATAACACTTACCAGTAAATCTCAGCAACCCTGGCCAGGGATTTCCAGTTATAGCCAATCGAACACAGCGCAACATCAACTCCCTATACCGGGAGAGACGAAACCCCTCTTATCGCTTATTGCCTCCATGTGATTCGGGACTGTACCCAAAAGCCACCTTTTGCACGCCCTCTTGGACGTGGTATGATGGAAATCAAAGCACAGTTGGAATCACACAAGACTCTATGACAATCTCGGGTCTACAGACTAACCTGTACCAGTGTCACCAGAGAACTGCCATCTGACGTGAGGTATAATACCATCTGAGAGTTCTCGGCCAGTCCGTCCAGTGTACCCATTCTCCACTGAGCACCCGTATACCTTCTCTGATGTTAAACACCAATGGATATGGGATCATCCATTGCCTATCATATGGGTCAAGAAGCGCATACGCTAGTCTACTCTGGTATATCGATGCCCTGTCTCGATACACCTACGACTAGGAACATTTGAAGGATGTACTTGGCGACTACACTGTCCCTACTAGTATGATCTGCATCATAGTCCTGGTAGTCAAGTACTCATCCTAAGGGCTTTATCAACATGTAATATAGAGACAATCAGAGTACATGTTATGATAAAGAGCAACCAGATAGCGTACTATCATGTCGAGCAAGAAAGTCCTCCCTATATATGTCCAAGCATCCACTAAAATATATATCGTATGTGCAGTAATGGCCTCTAGGGCATACATATAACTAACAATCTCCCACTTGCACTAGGGCCATCTGTTGTGATATCGCATACCCAACAATCAGCTGTGGTTGAAGTATCTCATACTCAACCATCCCATAAAAGTCTCTACTGGAAAATAGGCCTTTGTGAGTGGATCCATCTTGTTGTCCTCTGTGTCTACTCTCTTAACCTCGATCTCCCTGGAGATCAACCATCTCCATGATCAGGCGATACTGCCTAAGAATTATATCTAGATTTCTGATGGGACGGGGGTTCCTAGGCCAAAGCCATAACTCCATTGTCACACAATGGTTGGAACGAAGTTCATATCATGAACTTATATATATCCAGACTTCCCCTTTGGTAGCATCCTTGGTAACGATGTATCTTGCCTTTAATCGTCTAGTAAGTCACGGTATCTAGCTTGGAACTCTTCCAACATACCATCCCTCCACTGAGGGTAAAGACAATACCTGCGACTGACATTCAGTCGTCCTTATCACCCTGGAATTTTTCCAGTGATTCTCCCCAGGATCGATTGACACCTTCTCACTACAACTAGTGAGAATCCTAACATCCAATTAGATCTATCTCATAGATCCAAAACCCGGGATTCAGGAGGTATCGTTTTGATCCTTTATGGAGAATCCTTGTGATAAGCGGAGATTGACCAAGCGTAGCATAGGAAACTCCTTCTCTATCAAGAGTATGTAATCCACGTACTCTACGAGGATCACCACCATACTCCCTACTACCTTTTTGTATATACAAGGTTCATCTACCATTTTGATGAAGTCAAACTCTTTGACTACCACATCAAAACAGATGTTCCAACTCCGCGATGCCTGATTAATCACATAAAACATCTTGCACATGTTTCCGCTGCTCCCACTATCTACGAAGCCCTCTGGCTGTGTACTTATAGACGCTTTCTTCCAAAACATCATTTAGAAAGGTAGTCATGACACCCAACCACCAGATATCGTAGTCATGGTATGTAGCAGTGGCAAGTAGGATCTGGATGGACTTAAGCATAGCTTTGAAAGTCTCAACTTTTCCATGTACACCAAGTAATCTTCTCAAGATATACTTGCTCCTGAAAGGGATTTAACCCTTCAGATGAAGCAACCAAAGTCCATACTTTGTTGGTGTATAAGGATTTCATCTCAGATCACTAAGCATCCAGCCATTCTTACAGAGTCCCACTCCTGATGGCCTGCTCGAAACTAGTTAGGTCATCATCTCATGATACAATCCTAGCTCTCACTGTCATAGAAAAAACTGAAGTATCTATCAGGTGGGTGAGGAACCTTACTAGATCGGCGGAGAGGCAGAGGTTCGTTGGAAACTATTGAATCCTTTGGTTCTACCAAATTATCAGCTGCAGTTTTGTATAGCTGGAACTCTTTCCAGTTCTACCTTATGACCACTAATTTCTTCACAAGAAATTCCCTTTCACAAAGGTGGCATGCTGAGAAACAAAAACACCTTTTGTTCCCCAGTTTAGTAGAAGATATTCCCTTGCGAATGCTTGGGATATCCAACAAACTTCCACAGAACTGACTTTGCCTCGAGCTTGTCCGGATTATGCTTTTATACATAGGCTGGACAACCCCAAATCTTAACATACTTAAGATATGGGCTCTTCCCATTCCATATCACATATGAAGTGGTAGGCAACTGATTTGATTGGAACCCTATTCAAAAGGTATGCAGCTTCTCAAGTGCATAACTCCCAAAAGGAAATAGTAAACTCAGTAGTACTCATCATAGAGCGCACCATATCAAATAGGGTGTGTTTGCTCTGCCCCGATACACCGATGTGTTGTGGTGTATTCGGAGGAGTAATGTTGAGAGAGAATCTCATTCTCCTTTAGAATAGTCCAGGAATCCTATGCTCAAGTATTCTCCTCCCTGATCACATCAAAGGACATAATACTTATACCCGTTTTGGTTCTCTACTTCTAACTCATATTCATTGAATTTCTTAAAAGGTTCAGACTTGTGTTTCAACAGGAACATATGTCCGAATCTTGAGAGATAAACAGTGAATGTAATGAAGTACAAAGAACCAGTCCTGGCATATGTAGACAGGGGACCTTACATACATCATCATGTATCAATCCCAAGAGTTCACTAACTCTTTCTCTATTTCCAATAAACAGAGCTGTGGTTATCTTATCTTTGTGACATGACTGACAAGTTTCATAAGATGTAAATTCAAACTAATTTAAATATGCATCTAAATGTAACTTCAGCTAGTCGGGTCATATTGATATGACCTAGTCTACAATGTCTCAAGAAGGATTTGTTCATTTCTGAACTCTTCCTCTTGTGTGTGTTCTGTATATTAAGAACTGTAGTTTGATTTAGAACGTATATGCTTTTAGATAACATGCCTGAACCGATCAACTCTTGATATAGGAAATGTTTCAAAACATTATCCAACAATACAAAATTATATCCTTCTTTACTAATAAAGAGACTGATATGATGTTGTATATCAGGTTCAGTATCTAATAACATTCGTTCAGAATCAATATATTTGTTAATACAGGGTGATAACTACCAACAGACTTGGCTGCAACACTTGCACCGTTTCTATCTCATGAAACTTATCACCCGTTCTCAGTTCTATACCTATCTGTAGCCCATATAACAGATTACATATGTGGGATCCTGTTCCGGTATCTCATACCGAGGACGTACATGATACTGAGAAACAGTTCTTTGTAATGAACATACCTGAAGAAGATGCATCAATATGTACTTTCTTCGTTTGGGCGGCACGGGAATTCTGGTAATCCCCTATTTCCTGCTCTGTCTTATAACAATTATAAGTTGGAGCGGGACCAACGTTCCCCAGCTCAGTATAACAAGCGGGTTCGGTCAATACATCCGTATTATTATCTTGATTAAGACGTGACATGGTCGCTACCTGGAGAGAGAGAAGAAAACACTCAGCGTATGCTCTTGCAAGATTAGATTGGTTATTAATATACCTAATCAGGATGTCTCCCACTGTTTTAGTCAAATCTTCCTTCAAACCCTAAAAGGAAAGACTAGCCGGGATTAATTACACCCTACAAGTTCGCCAATCTTTCAGCCAGGCCAGTGCCGGTACTTTGAGGGAGGTTCCCCGTGCTTTCGCACGGACCTAATTAAAGTAAACCCCGTTTTCCCAGGGGCGTAACCCCGTTAACACCTTTCTAGACACCTACTTGATCGGCTAATTGTAATGTGTAAAACTCTCCCAGGAGTAACTCTTACTCGCAGCGGGTATCGGGATCCAACTATCTCATAGAAGATATGCAATCTCATTGCAAATTTCAACTCTTGAAATTCCCAATAATATTTTTCCCCTAGCATCTTATGACCTTGGCTAAGGTCAACAAATCATAAGTGCTAGCCAAGTTCAACCCGTCATTTCCCGATTGAATTAAACCCACCCGCACGACCCTTGGCTAAGATCAACAAAGTCGCACGACTATCCTTACTCAATCGCATCATATGCTTTGCGGATAAGCATAAATGGCTACCGCACACTACGCCTTGACTAAGGTCAACAAAAGCAGCATGAATACTAAGTAGTATTTATCTGAAATGACGGAGGGCTACGACAAGTTTTTAAGAAAACCTTTTGCGTAATGAACTTGATATCGTTGTAGAATCGAGTGAATTTTAAATGGAATGTTTTTTAGGCCTTTTCTAGTTTTGCTAAAGAGGTCACTCTCGGTGATGGGATCTCGGCTCTTTCCTCATCGAATAAGGTGCAGGATATTTCACAAATATCACTATGCAAAGCAAAATCTATATAAGCAATCAAAAGACAAACCGAGTATGCAGCATCTGCTAGTTTTGCTAAAGAGGTCACTCCCGGTGAAGGGATCTCGGCTCTTTCCTTATCGAATAAGGTGCTGGATGTTCTACAAGGAACACCGCTATGCAAAGCAAGAACTAGAGCTACCAGTTTTTAAACAAGTTTCTACAACATCTTTAGGTTTCTTTTATTTCATTAATCTCATTAATGAAGTCCCAATTTAATTATGCTTCACAAGCATCAGATATGAAACGAAATCAACAATATATAATATATATCTCATATATATAATTTAAACATTCGTCTCAAGCAGTAATATGATCTCATCACAAAACATTGCAGCAGAAGAACATATATGAAATATTATATATACTAAGAGGTCCGTGTTTTTAATACGAGCCTGTATAAAACACGGATTCCATGGTCGCGATGAATAGCCAAACCCAGATCCCTAGACCCCTACGAGAGCGGAAAGCAACTCTGCCAATTCTAGGGTTAGGAGACCCGGTCTCGACTCCTCGAGATGGTCTCCCAATGGACCCTAGAACCCGGTTACTTGTGCTCCCCTCCTTGGGTCTACCTAATGCAGAAAAGTAAATAATATACAATGGTGACATCATCCTCATCCCGGAAGTGCCCTAATAAAAGAATATTACATACAAATGAATTTTACATGAATGAAAAAGAAAAACTCTCATCTCACATAAAACCCCGGCTATTCAAAAGACGACAATCCAATATAACATATTACAGCAACACATAACATCACATATCATCAACGTAAGTAAATATGCGTATCCTAATTGTCGTTGATGTATAGCAACGAAACCGGTGATACACCACATATTACGGTCACAGAAAAAAAGTGTAAAACTACAACAGTTGGAATCCGCAACCTCCTTAGACATCGCATGCCTAACCAAATGAATTCCTTAGACATCGCATGCCTAACAATTATAAACCCCGTATTTTAGTCTCAATATCGAAAACACTTTTCAATATCTAGTCGGGCAATTCAACAAGAATCCCAACATTTTGACCGAATGCTCGTCGAAAACTTTAGTAGACGGCCGCACCCCCGATACCGTCGACGAAGTGCACTAAGGTGGAACACCGCTGCCGCGAGCACCCGAACGGATGATTTTGGCGACGGGGTTCTCCTACAGTCACTTGGTCGGGGCTATAGGGCATGGCTGTCTATTAAGTTTACCCAGCGAGTATCCGCGTACGCTACGTGATTGCAACAGACTTTTGATCGCATCAAAATCCCATGGCAACCGATCATCTGAAACTGAACTGCTAGATTTATAACATTCAAATTTGTTATCTCATAACTACATGTGGATTCCAAATATTGTATCACATTCCAGATAAATAGACAATGTTAAACTTTCCTATCGAATGATCAAACACCCAAGATTTCCCAAATAGCTCAACACTTGAGCGGAGTTTAAAAGCATCTATCACATGCCACAGTACCAATGGTCCAGCCGTAGAAGGGTCAAACCTACGCCTCACATGTGGCAACGCCGTACTGCCCCAAACACTAAGGTTTAGAGGCGGTTCAGACGGTCACATAATCGAGTTAAGGTTTGTGTTCTTCTAGAGGGTCTACCGCATTACTTGCACGACTAAGAACGTTCTTAAACTACGGAAAAATCCAACACTTGGAAATTTTCCGGCAGGGGAAAAAGTGAGTTATTGATATCCTTTCGAACTTTTTAACAAGTTCTAAACAACCCGATAAAAATAAACGAAGGTAAACTTTCCGATCGAATCAACGAGTTCCCAATAATTCCCAGAAGGCTCAACACATGAGTAGAATTAAAAATTCCCAGAACTATGAAAAAGGACCCAAGAATAAATACCTGAAAAACCAGACACCAATTCAAACTTTTGGCCGCGGAACCGCCGCCAAACCCGAGGTTTGGCCGCGGTTCCGCGGTCTGGTGAACGAATTGGTGGTCCGTATTTCACAGTATTACTTAGATTTCTCTACATGATTTTTTGAGTATTTTTAATATGAAAAATGTCAACTTTTGAAAAAAATTCCAGAAACTAGGTTTTATCGGGTATTCGGAGTTCGATCGGACATTAACTTCGCCTAGACTTCGCCTAAAACTCTATCTTGGCTCTAATACCACTGTAGGGTTACTAGGCACTGTCACAAGGGTCAATAAGGCATCAACCATGCCCGATTTAAATTTTAGACGTGCCGAACAACCCAAACCAAGATCATAGACTAGAGATCAGGCGATAACAAAGCAAGTAAACAACTTTACATCTAAGAGTTTGGGATTACAACCTTTGTAGTCCGGTCCTTCACTTCATAAGCTCCGTGTTGAGGTCCCTTCGCTGCGATCATCGAGTATCCGGACTCTAGAGAGGCTCCACAAAAGAAAGATGCAAGCTTGCTTCCGATCTTCGATAACAAAGATGATCTACCTTGAATAAACTCAAACCCAAGCTCTTGCTTTGCTAATCAAGTATTAGCAAAGCAAACACCCTAATCTAAGTGGCTAGAATAGATGAGGATGATGAAGTAGGAATTTAGCTCTCATTTATTTTCTATTTCTCACTCATTTTCATCACTTCACAAAAAGCTAGAAAGCTTTTCATGCAAGGAAGAAGAAGGAAGAAGATGATCAAGTCCTTTGTGATGAATAATGAATTGTTGTTATAATTACAAATGCAACCCATGGTTAAAGATGAAGAGGCTAACCATTGTAGAGAGTTTACTAGGGTTAAGGGTTTGGGTTGGGTTAAAGAATATCTCACAAAATATCAACACATAATATCTTTACAAGAAACAAAACAAAAGCAAAAATTCTAGAAGCTACTAGAAAGTTTAACCCTAATCCAAACCCTAACCATGTTTAATCTCCACAAAACATGTTGCATTTGTAACCTTAACTTGTTACAATAATATATATCATATATATAATATATTTTGTAACAAAATAAAATAATACAATTAACATATATCACATATATATCAATGTATTACCCGAGTGAGAAAAAGAATCTTTTAGTAAGCTTATATTAGTTAATGTAATTTAATATATCAAATATATAATTATACATTAAATTATCGAATCAACACTTGATCCGATAATCCGGCTATTTCACAAATAACCGACTAATATAATGTGTATCAGTTCATCGAATCAACACTTGATCCGATGACCCGGCTATATCACATATACCCGGCCGATATCTCATATCACGAGAATCTAATACAGTATCACATACACGTATTGTTCTCGGTCCTGCATATATCATATATTTGCTCCTACTCCGTTTTGCCTGAGCTAGGAAACCTCTGTGTAGGACTCTAAAGAATCGTCAATACGTCGGCAGTAGGTGATGATCATATCAAACACCCACAAGCTACAAGCGGTTAGCTAAACGTAACAGCTACCCAGGTATTGAGCAATCAGAAGATCAACAAGCAAGACTGTATATTCTCTTGCGAATCCAATCAGTAACACTCCCGTACAGTCCGATCTCTTCTTCTGATATGTCGCGTATCTCGCCTAGGGGTGGAAAACGTCAGACCGCAGTAGCTTGATAAGTCGTGTCGATATGAGGTCTATAACAGTTCGAGAAACTACTGATAACACTTGCCAGTAAATCTCAGCAACCCTGGCCAGGGATTTCCAGTTATAGCCAATCGAACACAGCGCAACATCAACTCCCTATACCGGGAGAGACGAAACCCCTCCTATCGCTCATTGCCTCCATGTGATTCGGGACTGTACCCAAAAGCCACCTTTTTGCATGCCCTCTTGGACGTGGTATGATGGAAATTAAAGCACGGTGGGAATCACACAAGACTCTATGACGATCTCGGGTCTATAGACTAACCTGTACCAGTGTCACCAGAGAACTGCCATCTGACGTGAGGTATAATACCATCTGGGAGTTCTCGGTGAGTCCGTCCAGTGTACCCAGTCTCTACTGAGCACCCGTATACCTTCTCTGATGTCAAACACCAATGGATATGGGATCATCCATCGCCCATCATATGGGTCAAGAAGCGCATACGCTAGTCTACTCTGGTATATCGATGCCCTGTCTCGATACACCTACGACTAGGAACATTTGAAGGATGTACTTGGAGACTACATTGTCCCTACTAGTATGATCCGCATCATAGTCCTGGTAGTCAAGTACTCATCTTAAGGGCTTTATCAACATGTAACATAGAGACAATCAGAGTACATGAGCAACCAGATAGCGTACTATCATGTCGAGCAAGAAAGTCCTCCCTATATATGTCCAAGCATCCACTGCAATATACATTGTATGTACAGTAATGACCTCTAGAGCATACATATAACTAACATAAAGTGGGTAATATCAAGAAAATAATATTTTAATTTTTTTATCATGGCATTGTAATTAAGTGATAGAATTATCATTTCATATCTTCTATGTTATATGGATTTTGATTTATGATATGAAGGTTTTTAATTATTGTTATAGTTTATCATGATTGGCATATAACATTCTATGCAAACCTTCACACAAATATCTCATTTTCACCCTTACTTATAACCTTACACCTCCTCCTTCATACCTTTACACCTCCTTCTTCAAATCTAACACCTCCTCCTTGCATGAATCAATCATGCTTCATCAAATGACACATCCTTCTTCCTCTCATGCCACCTCCACCTCTCATCATACACCTCATGCTTTCTCTACAAATCTCCTCACCCTATTTACACCTAATACTTAGAAATTTCAGTAGTGATCCCAACTGAAACACTACACTCTTCAGCCCCAAACCAAGAAATTCCTAAGTATTCATAAATCCAAGTGAAAATATCTAAGTCCCTTCATCAACTTGTGCAAATCATTAAGCTTGATCCAATACAAATCCTAGATACTTCCACATACAAATTAAGAGCTGGTGTTCTACTATACACAATCTCCATAGGAATATCTTCCTCTCTTTTCAATTTAATCAGTTCTGTCTAATATCAGTTTTCATAAGAAAAACAGAAAACATTAACTTTTGTGATATTTTGTTCACTGAAACTGAATCTGGAACTAATACGTATAATCACTAGAAAAACTAGCAAGACCAGAAGTATAATGAGCCAACTAAGAGACAACACTTGAAACCAGAACCCCAAACTCCCCATATGATCCGGAGAAAGGAACCCAAAATCCGGCGACGCCGGCCCCATGATGTTTTTTTGTGTTGGTTTTTCTTCTGTGACCTATTTTGAGTAAATTTTGGTCTCTAGTATTGTTTGGGTTGTCTAAATATTTACACAGTAAAATCTGGGAACGTTTTAGAAATGGTTTTATCAAATTTCAGATATTTACGATACGAGTTTGCGTATTTCGTATTGCGACTGAAATATCGACGTTCGTACGTTAAATTCAGTGGCATATTGTCATTTTTGGGTTAAGTATACTGTAGGTTCAAACCTACGGGTGTTTTGCTTGTTATTGTGGTTTTCGATATGATATTTACATCAATGCAATTTAAATTCGAATATAGGTACGATTCGAGGATTTCCCAGACTGGGTTGGCGGTGTAGCAGCGTGGATTCAGCAAACTTATTAAGTTGGTGAGTAGATTTACATCTACAGGGGAAGTCGGGTGGATGGCGTATAGCACCCCCGCAACCTTATAAATATTATTATGATATCTAGTTAGTGTAGTATTTATGCAAGATATTGATATAGTATTGCATCTAGTATGTTCTTCATTTGCATAAAGTTCCATACCTAGTTTTAAATGAGATCCGTAAATGTTGTTAGATCCGTACGACATGTATATGGTTTGATGGATTCGTACGAGTGATCATGCCGTACTTGAGATGATGCAGATAAAGCGATATGATGAGATATTAGACAGGAAATTATATGTATTGGAAATGATGAAATTCGTATGCCGAATAACGGCCAAATTATCCTTTGACTCGTAGAGTTAGATTATATTCCGTTTTAGAATGTAATACTTGTGAGAGCTATATTTTTTTTAAAACTACGATTCGTTTGTCTTTTAATAAAATACTAGGATGCGGTGCCAATTTCCAAAACGAATATCTATTTTAATCTAGGGCAGCTTCCTTATTTCAAACTTAACGTTTCGTTTCGTTTCATTTCTAAAGATAATGGTATAGCTCATAGCAAGTAACTACAATAGTTACGTTTAGATTACTTTACATGTTTGCATTATAATATCGGTGTTATCCGTTTCTGCGATACGAACACTCTGATAAAACACTACATAATTACCAATGAGTACTATACTGCACAAGCACGTAAATATATGTTACACTACATCTCATTGGTACTGCCATGTCACTGTAGAGCCGTTCTGTTATAGATGTGTTAAATATAAATAGGTTGTTACACTTGCACAAATAGTAATGATTGCCATGTTGCACGAGCACAGACGCGTATGCTACACTACACATCATTAGTAGTGCCATGACACAGTAGAATTGAGATCATTATGCCTATGTAATATAATTACGTAGTCTTTCTTTATTCCTGTTGTAATTTACGAATATTAGTACTATAGATGCTGTATTTGATTCTTATGGATTTTCTGGATATTTTACTCCTGATGATATATATTGGTGGTATAGGACACTGTTATATATGTATATATATAATATATCATCAATATAATTTATGCAAATATTATTATTCCTTACTTGATATTTTTGGATATGATGAGTTAACGTCCACCATGAGTTTTGTGTTTTCTGATTTTGATTCCGAACCGAGTGGGGTAGCTATACGGTTCCGGATTTGTGAAATATCCGTACTAAGTGAGGTAGCTATACAGCGGGATACATGGTAGACCCGGTTCGAAACTGAGGGGCAGGATAGCCACAGTTATAGGCGGGGAGCCTAACAAGAATACTCGATACCGGAGATAGAGATGAGCACGGCAGATATCCAGGGGATACTGACCGGGGTTCGATTGGGCACGGCGGATATCCAGGGGATACCGATCGTAGCTAGGGATATCGGGTGGCGATCATCTATTAAGGTGGTGTCAATGATATCTGCAGTTAAGTGTCGGTGATGGACATGAGAGATTTCTTATTTTGGGTGTCGATGCTGGACATCCATACATATATATTGATATGTTGTTATCATGAGATATACAGTGGATTATGGTTACGGTAGTCGACCAGGACTGATCCGGGGGACGGTACCTGTATATATTTGCACGGACATTCATATACATAAATAGGATTTCAAACTCGGGCTATAGTCTCATTATTTTGACATGTCTGAGATGACCCTGAACTCTTTTAAATTGTAAACCTCTTAACACGATTTATTAAGATAGCAGGACATATATCTTAAATAAGATGCCTATTATATTTCATACTTTCACGTCTGCTTTTATGTCGTGACATGCCTATTCCACGGCTATTTTAAAGAAGAGGTTTATATATATATATATATATATATATATATATATATATATATATATATTCTCCTACATTGGGCTTATACCTAGATATAGGCCTTTTGCATTGATATGTGTTACTTGGGATTGCATGATAGATAGTGTTGCATTATGATACATATGCATATCATATAGTATATTGGTACAGATTATGATAGTACTATATAACCTAGGTATAGTCATGCATTTCGATTTCTACCTTTAGGTGTATTTTTATTCACTGAGTTGGAAACGCATCCCCGTTGTGCCATAGTTTCTTGCTGGTTTTACCTCTTGAATTATCAGCGGCTTTGGACACACTTTCTTCTCGGTGATTGATGGGTATGTGGGTTACTATTGTATTGTACCCATACTTGATTATTCATATATTTTTGTATCTAGTGAAAACTCCATCAACTTTGAAATGGTATATCATGGACTTAGAAGTGAGGATTTGAGTTTATGTATGGTGGTGTCACACTCTTTGGAGTTGACTTCTGATTTAGATTGTTGGTTGCTCCGTCGTTTGGACGTGGAGACTAGCTCCCGTTGGGATGCTATTTTATTATTTTGTTGTATTGGGTTTTACAAAAATGCAAAGGTGGTGATGTTATGTTTTTAAACGTCATAGATGCTTTTCAACATACTTAGTTAAATTTAGATGTTATTTTTAAATTGATTTCATCGGATGACCATTTAAACCTCACCTCCAATATTTTCAAAAAGGGTTTAGATTCCGGGTTTCGGCTTACTTGTATCGCTTCAGTGTATTTAGATGCCACATGATTTAAGTGCCGGTCACGTGCCACATTTGGGTCATGACAGATATAGGTTGCTTTTGGCTCATGCTTTCACAGTGGGGTTACCCTCCAGCTGTCGGATAGAGCGAATCTGCCTTGTTGATAATGGTCTTCGACCCAGTCTTTGAAGGTGAAGCAGTCTTCAAGGGGATGACCTATTGCTCGGTGATAGGAGCAATAATCTGGATGCTGGACCTCATTTACTTGTTCGGGATGCCGAGACTCTGGAAGCGTCATCATTTGATGCTTCATGACAAGGTTGAATATTTTCTTTGTCTTGTCCTGAGGGAAAGAGTATTCTCGACCCATCTTTCTCATAAAAGACAGATTCCAGCTGACTTTTTCTTAATTGCGTGGCTTCTTGGATCCGCTTCACTGTTTTCGAACATCATTCTCATTCCTTACTTTGCTTTTGCTCCTGTTTTAGGCTTTTTCTTGTCGCGAGAACGTACAGCGGGCTGAGGGTGAAGGGCATCGCAATTTTCCTTTTCCACGGATTGCTGAATGAGACGCTGAGTCCTGTCCTTTTCGTAAATGTCCATTTCGTGGTTGTGGTCGTCCTGAACCTTTTGACCGACTTCTCTTATTATCTTGTCAACTTGTTCTTCGAACGACGGATTTGACTCTCTTTCGGTGGGACTTTGCTCCATTCCAACGCCACAGCTATTTAGAAAAGCGTTCCTTTCCACAATGGAACTATTTATGGCGCGGCAGCCATGGAATCGCTCCCATATCTTGGATCGGACATATCCGAGCCCGGTTGTTTCCATCTTCCCATTGGGCATTCTTCGCTGAGTCTCGGGGACATTCTAGATCTTATTGTAGAACTGGGCCTGTCGTGCGGTTTGTATGAAGGATAAGCTTTGTCACCTTAATAGTCTTTTCAATCCCTCTGCATAATATCTGAGCAAATGGATTGGTTGAAGCCTGTCAAGCACAAAATCGGCGCCGTGCCAGACTTCTTTTTCCACTTTGGTCTCCGCAGATTGATAGAAAGGGATCGCCTTTTCACCTCTTCGCCTGGGAGGGACGTAGAAAGTTTGTAGCTCTTGTACACTGTATGAATTAAGCGCATCAAGTTCTTTATAATGCCGTGGCGGAACCATGGGGATTTGTAAACTCTGGTCAGTTCTAATAATGGCTTGTGCTGAAGGGCGAGTGGAGAACACGGCGTTGACTTCGCCCTCAGAGTCACTGCCAAAGACCAAAATAGGATTAAATGGCCTGGGCCTGTTGCACTGGGGTTGCCCCGAGTAGACTATTTTCTCATCTTCTTCGGTGTCACTCCTAAAGACCGGGATGGTGGCGATGGCTTTTTTGTTTATTCTCCGGTTTATGACATCTTTACGTGTCTTTGAAGTCCGGTAGAAAGTCCTTTGCATCTTCATATTTTCGGACTTCATTTACGGAGAAGGGATTTAGCTCCCCCGTGACGGTGTACTCGAGGACGTCTTTGAAATACTTCATACACTGGTGTTGTGTAGAAGGGATGACGTTGTACTCGTGCAACCAAGGCCGGCCGAGCAAGGCGTTGTAGTAAGTCTTGGCGTCAATGACAAGAAATTTTATGTCAGTAACGAGCAGCCCAAAGCGTAATGTCAGTATTACGGACCCGAGCGTCCGTGATGACTGCGGATCGAACCTGGAGATGGTAATTTTATCCCGAGCCAGGTGCTAAACGTTCATGTAGATCTCTTTCAGCACCTTCATGTTGAGAAGGTTGACATAGGACCCGTTGTCGACCAGAATCTTCTCTATCTTGACGTCATGGCAGTACCCGGTGACATATAGAGGACGGTTGTGCTCGTACGTTCCGAGAAGAAGATCTTCATCACTGAATGTGATGTCAGTTGTATGAACCTCAGCCAGCTCGTCCTTCATCTTTTCTTCTGCAAGGAAAGTTTGGAACTGATCGGGCTCCTGTAATGAACTGATCCAAGAATCCCTTGCTTCTTTAGACAGGAGGAGAGCATCCAGTATACTCAGTGGTGAAGGTAACTTCCTCAAATGTGCCAGGACATTGTAATCCACCTTGTTTTTCTTAGGCGGGTCCTTGGTTGCGAGCTCTTTGATGACTCTATCATCGAGGGCAATTTCCTTAGGGATTTTTTCCTTCCCATTGTCTCTTTTGCTCGAACCTTTGTTTATAGGCCCAAGGTTCTTTTTAGGCAACGTACGGTTATGTAGCTGGATGTTCTTGCAGTTCTTCTCCTCTTTTTTTTTTTAGAGGTGGATTCTTTAAAGAGATAGCCGAGGGTTATATCTTCGTCAGAATCGCTCCCGAGTGTAAGAACTTGAGATTTTCCTTTTGTCGAACTGGTATCAACCATATGACGGTTGCCAGCCGTTCCTTTACGCTCATCTGTCACGCTTCGTTGTTGCCGACAAGCTTTGTGCTTCATCCGCTTGAAGTGTTGTCGATGGGCAATGTATCGTTGCCACCACTTCTTGAAGGCATTGCATTCTTCGGTGGGGTGTGTGACCCTCCGATGGTATAAGCAGTAGTTCGGATGTACATCCACTTAATTGAGGTACGTAATCCCGGGAGTGTTTTCTATGAGAGGGGGCAGCTTCATTCCCATTGACAGGGCTTTAGCGAACTGCTTCTCTGCTTTGATCTTGCCCTTGTGTGTAGCAGGTGTGCTTTGGCTTGGGTGGAGTGCTTTATGGCTCATTCTGACCGCAGCTTCTTCAGCCTGACACCGACGCTTGGCCTTTTCGTATATGGCCGTTTCACGTTCTCGGTCAGATTTGCTCTTTTGAAAAGCTTCATATAGCAGCCTGTCAATTGGGTCTTCTGGCAGCTCCAGGGATTTTGGCACCGATCCTGCCCCCAGTTCCTCTGCGTTGCTTTCCGTCGCTGAGGTATTTTATTCGTTATTTAACAACAAATGAGAAACCATGTGGCAACTTGCTATATAATCTTTGGTTGCTCCCGACGAGCCATTTCCCTTATCCTCATCATTATCTCCGTTCTCATGTATATGGTAGAGAAACTCTTCTAGGGTGACTGGGGTCCGCGCCTTTTGCTTGTACTCCTACAGCGCGTCGATGTACTTTTGCAGGTCCCGCACTTGTCATCAGGCTGCACAGGCTTCTTGGTCTTCTTCTTTCCTTTCGAATACTTTGAAGACTTGACATGGGTGTTCTTCCTATCATTAGCAGTTTTCGGTGTAGGACGCGGCTTCAGTATCCCTCAATGATCTCGGGCTCCAGCGGGCTTTTCCACCTGATCGCCGGACATGCTTGAAGATCCTTCAGCATTCTTTTGGTTTTAGCTGAAAGGACAACTTTCCACGGAGCTTCTTCCATAAATGAGCATGATGCCCTCGGCGTATCCGCCTTTTTAGGAGCGTGCCTCTGTGGCGGGTTCACCCTCTAGTTCTCGGAAAGCGCAAATTTCCCCTGTTGATACCGGTCCTCGATCCAATTTTTGAAGATGTAGCAATTTTTGATTAGGTGGCTCACCATCCTGTGATAGGCGCAGTAGTTGGGGTTGTTGGCGTCGCCGGGCTGCAGTGGACGTTTCAGGTCCGGCAGAGTGATGAGTTTGTTGCGCACTGCCAGTTCGAACAATTTTCTCGTTTTATCACGGGGAAATGAGTAAGCACGTCCTAGCTTCTCTTCTAGGGATTGGCGCGGGCACGGGTTGTTTTGGCGAGCAACCGGTTTTGGGTCACTCAGTTGTTGTTGAGTGTTGGCAACGAAGGCCGCTTTTCCTTTGCCCTTTACATTCCGACGGTCCGTTTTTGAAGAGGAAGGCCCGTGACTTATCTGGTCCATTTGGGTCAGCTTGTCGATCAGAGCCTGGAAGGTGGTTGGCTTGAAGAACTTCATAAACTATGACATAGTCGCCTGAGGATCAAGGGTCCCTATGAACATACCCACGGCAGGAGCTTCTTCTATGCGTTGTTCATATTTTGACCATAGGTTCCGCCACTGGATTACATATTGAACCCAGGTCTCTCCTGGCTTCACCCTGGCGTTGATCAACGCCGTGATCGGGGTGCGCTCGCTTGCGCTGGCGAACCGTTGCGTAAATAGTAGTTCCATTTCCGTGAATGTTTTGACGGGGTCATTTGGGAGTTCCGAGTACCATTCAAACGCTGTCTCTGACAAGCTGCCAACGAACTGGCGAAGTAGCAATTTATCGTCGCCTCCAGTATTGCCGCATAAAGCTCTGAACTGATCGATGTGTTGATGCGGGTTGCCTGTTCCTTTGTACACATGGAATTGGGGATCGTATATCCCGACGGGTACTTGATTTGATCGTACCAGACTGGGTACGGTCACCCGGTCTTGACGACTTGGCCAGCCGCTTCGCTTTCCTGATGAGCTCGTATTTGTTGAGCTATGTAATCATCAAGGGTAGCCTTGGAGATCGCTTCCTCCCTAGCTGTCGATAAAGCCAGAAGAGGGTTTGAAGTTTCCCCTCTGTCGTCCTCGATGATTATCGGTGGGTCTTCCGCTGGAGGTTCTGGCTAGATCATATTCCAACCATGTCTTGGAATAGGAGCGCCATCTGTTTTATATTAGCCGCTTGTTCTGTGGCCTCCTTATCCTTTCTCTCCAGCACCCTTCGTAAGAACTCCGTATCGGTCTCCTGCTCCTGGCGTTGTTCAGGCGCTGCTACCGGGCTTTTTTTCTGCCCGATGAGTGCTGCCATTTTCGTCAGCATCTCCTGGAGCTTTTATTGCTGCTCCTGAGCTTTCGTTAACGACTGAGTTTGCGGACGATGACTCACGGAAGCACGGCCTTCTTTTCCGGAAGCTATGTAAACCGTGAGTATGATCATGCCCCCAGACTTGGGGTGTTTGGATCCATCACCTTTGGGATTTGCCGCCGGCGGTGGGAGATTCTCCAGCCTTCTCTTTTTGTGAGAAGTTGAAGTCGGAGGAGCCATTGTGACTGGCGCCTGCATGAAAGATGTCCCTCGCTGCATGGTGGAGGGATGATTTTCCTCTTGTCGAACCTTCATTTTCTTCGGTTGACGAGAGTAGTTCTTGTTGATCATAGAATCTTGGACTTTCCGCCAGACCTTGTGGATTTGGGAGGACAACCGTTGAGGGGGCTGCTCCGGCTTTTCCTGCTTCATATTCTCAGCAGGAAGTGGAGATTTCTTCAACGCCGCGGTTGGGGAGTTCCTCCGCACCCTGCTAAGCGATTCAAAGATGTTCCCGGTTGGAACAGTAGCGTCAACTTCTACCATCGAAGCTGGTGGAGTAAGTCCAGAGAGGGAATTGCCCCCAGATCTTCTCACTCAGGGCCAGTGGCGACGTCGAGCGTGCCTTGCAGATGGGACCACCTCAGTTGTGGAAGCGGCTTCTTCATGCCCCCTGCTTTGGTTAGGGGCTACTGCTGGTGTCAGCCTGTCGAAGACCGACGTCCGTTGAGAGGGGACAGCCAATCTTTCGAAGGCCGACTTTTTGGCACGGGAAGCACTTTTGATGACTTCGTCCGTAGCAGGAGTGGGCAGGACCTTTCGTTTTGGAATAGCCCCTTTAGGTATCGCGAGTCCCTTTGCGGGCCCACTTGAGTTCTGGCCTAGCCTGTTGAAGACTGAGATAGCAGACTTGGATGACCCGTTGAGAGGGGCCGTGGTGGTTGCAAGTCAATCGAAGACCGACTTCTTGGGGGATTCCTATGGCGGCACTGGGGCGCCAAAGCTTGCTGGAGGGAGCATAGTCTCGAAGAACAATCCAGTGGTGGCTTGAGTCGCCTACCCCACCGGCATCGAAAAGATGGAGCCCGCATTGAGCCCATATGTCACTCCTCCGGTTGGGGAGGAGCGGAAGTTGCCATTGCAGTTGGTGCAGCTGGAAGCCATTGATGTTTCTTCTACTTTCTGCACAGGAGCAAGACACCAAATCATAGTACCTCGAATCCAAAGGCAACCATAGCAAACCGCGATTTTGTTCGCGAACACGACACATGAAGTATGGAGTGGAAAGAGGAAAAGGTCCCACCGGGCATGCCAGAATCTATTCTTCGCCGAAAGACGCGATCGGGACGTTCGGAAGTCTGGCCTGAATTTTGGGAGCAGATGATATTTGGATATATCCGTCCACCTCTCCGAAGGTGCCAAGTTGATTTATGGCACCAATATCGGAGGTTTGGACGAATGCGGCCGTTGTAGCAGACTTCGTCAGATTCCCTCTCGTTTACGAGGGGTTTTTTTTATTGTGGCGATGCTCTTCCTTGCAGGCACAAGCCCCTGCAGTTAATTACGTTATCACATCGCGATAACCACTTTCTCCTGATCCGGAAGTTCACTTCGTGTCGTGTGTGTTTTTGTTTGTTTGGGTTTCCCGTGGATTGTATATGGAGACTAATTTATGTCGTCGCCCGTAGGGCGCGGATTAGTCCAAATCCGTATATTTTAGATTTGGGTTTGGGTTGATTTAAGGATCTTTGATCAGTTTTGAGATTAAGATCAACTTAAATATATACAAGCGATTGGGGGCTCGATTGGTTTTTTGTTAAGGATACGTTAGTCCAATTTGAGACTAAGATCTATTTAATAAGGTCTTAGGATCATTTTTGCTTCAGATCCAACAAAAGAGCATTTAGGCTATGTTGTTTTAGTTTAAGGACGTTTCGGTCCGTTATCGCCATTTTGGAGACGGAGTTTTAGTTTGAGAACATTTCGGTCCGTTGATCACCATTTTTGAGGTAAGATTTTAGTTTGAGGACGTTACGGTCCGTTGATAACCATTTTCGAGGTGAGATTTTAGTTTAAGGACGTTACGGTCCGTTGATCACCATTTAGGGGTGAGATTTTAGTTTAAGGACGTTACTGTCCGTTAATCACCATTTGGGGGGTGAGATTTTAGTTTAAGGACGTTACGGTCCATTGTTACCATTTTGGAGGCAACGGTTAGTTTAAGGACGTTTCGGTCCGTTGTTAGTTTAGGAACATTTCGGTCCGTTGTTAGTTTAGGAACATTTCGGTCCATTGTCCATCTTGCGTGCACGTGTATTTTTTACGTGACGGGATGAGCAACGATGATATAGGATGCATCCAGTCTGGGATGTGGTTTGATTTAGGATGTGCATGTCAATTTGGGAAGTGCACCAGAAAGCAGTTGGTTGTCGGGACCCGCCACCTCTCTGAAGACGTTGAGGAATTACAACGACATGTATCAGAGGTATAGAGATATGTACCCTTGAACCAATTCCCGTGTTCGAGGGAAAAGGGATTAATGGTAAACCCAGGAATCATTAGTTGTATTTTGAGACTAAGATTTCCTCAGGCGAATGTGGGACGAATATCATTTTGAGATATCATCAGTTGGAAGATCGATAGTCGTATTTAGGACTAAGATCGGTATGGGAAGTAGTGAGCACATGGGCTCGGTTGATCTGAACTAGGGAGTTTCTACTCTCAAGGGGCCTAACCAACCCGGGCTTGGTCTACTCAGTTTTCTTTTTGTGGAAAAGTACCAAGCATTTGTTTGGGCCTAGTCCTCTTTTTGTATAAAGAGTGCTGAACACTTATATAGTCATGTGGGCTTTTCAGTTATGGGAATTGCCCAATAAGTGTTGAACACTTCACCCCTTTTTGTCTTTACATGGAGTGCTTAGCACTCTTTATGGCACCCGCGTGCGAAGCACGTGAGGAGATAGGCTCTAGGCGCTGCCCAGTAAGCGCCAAGCACCTTTATTCTGTGGCGCCCACGTGAGAGTCGCGTGGAGCGCTGGGCGCCACCCATTGAGTGCTAAGCGCTCCTCATTTTTCTGAGGCGTCCACGTGAAGAGCACGTGAGACGCTGGGCGCCGCTCAATTTGAGTGCTAAGAACTCCTTATTTTGTGGCGCCCACGTGAGGGGCACGCGAGACGCTGTGAGAGCGCCGCTCAATTTGAATGCTAAGCACTCCTTATTTTGTGGCGCCCACGTGAGGGGCACGGGAGGCGCTGGGCGCTGAGCGCCGCTCAATTTGAGTGCTAAGCACTCTCTATTTTGTGGCGCCCACGTGAGGGATATGTGAGGCGTTGGGGCGCTGATCAGTGATTTTATTTTGTTTTGAGGAATTCAATTTCCTGGTTCTTTTCTGAATCTTTGATCTCCAAGAACAAGTTCTTCTCGATGAGAATTAAATTCTTAACTTGTGGGAGACTTGTTTTGTGGATCTCAGATCCAAAGAAAAAACTAAGTTCTTCTTTTAAAAGGGTTAAACCCTTCAATAGGTAAAACGAGATGCTTTGATCTCTCCTCCTTTTATTTACCTAGAGTTTTTTTTCTTTTGAGGGGGGGAGACTTCTTCTTTCTTCCTTTTTAAAGCAGTTTGCTTTGTTTTTAGAAGCTTATGGGGAGTTTTTCTATCTCAGACTTGAAGTCTTGGGTCCTTTATATAGTAAAGGAAAGTTTGTTGATTAGTTGAAGAAATCTCTCATTAAGAGATTCTAATTGATTTGGGGATTTTTACTCACCATTGGATCTTTGATCCAAGAGTTCCTGTTTTACAGAACAGGATGGGGGAAATATTTTCCCTTGCGCAGAATTTATTCTGCAAAACGGTGATTTTTTAATCACCGTTGGATTTTTAATCCACCGATTCTCTGTTTTACAGAGGGCAATCTTTCTTATTTGGAAAGATTGAGGGAGTATATCCCGAGGATAGAATTTTATTCTATAATTTAATTTTGGGAATGTTTTCTCCTGACGGGATTTAATTCTGTATTTCTGATGATTTCTCATCTCCGTTGGATCTTTGATCCAACGACTCTGTTTTTAACAGAGAGTAGAATTTAATTCTATCTGGGCGCCGGCGCTCACGTGTTGTGCATGCGGGCGCTAATTAAGGTTTTAATTCCTTTATGTGCTTTGCACATTGGCGACCACGTGAGGAGCACGTGCAGCGCCAACATAAGAGTTTTTTTAACTTTGGCGCTGGCGCCCTCATGGAAGGCACGTGAGGCGTTGCCTCTTGAATTTTGAACAGAGCTTTGCTCTTTTTATTGGGGGAAACACTGGAAAATACAATTTATACAATACATTACGCGGGGATAAAGGGGTAGATTGGTACGGAACGTATATCGTGGCACGAGAGGTCACTTAAAAGATACCTACATGAATTCTCGTACCATTGTCCCGTGGGTTATGACGGGGCCTTGTATTACATGTTACCATAGTCCACGGGGTAAGATGGACTCCTCTCGTATACATGAATATCTTTTCTACCAAACTACAAACAACTACGTTATAATAACTATCATTTACCTGTACTCAGTTATACACTTTACCTGTTCATTTCACTTAATATACTATCTTCTTTTTTTTTTTTTTGGGACTTACCGAGCGTTAGTTCGCTAACGACATTCCTTTCTGTTTTTTCTTTGGAATGTTCGTCAGGAGGATCGGTCACTGAAGTGATTGAGCCGAGCCAGGAAGACCTGGACCAGCTTGTGGCACAACCTGATTTCTAGTTCCGTTGCACTTATTTTCCTGTATGCCATTGTTTATGCACTGCTTTACCCATTGTATCTTTTATTTTCAAACAGTTGTATGTAAAGATGAATGTAAATAAATTTACTGTTTATTTAATACTCTTGTCATTCTTGTACATTTATATATTGCGTAATTACGCTTAACGTATTTATTTCATAGTAAATACGTTGCGGCCTGCCACGTCACCATTTCCGTCTACTGGGAAGCGGGGCGTAACAGTTCTCTTGTGCCCACAATGCACCTAGAGAACCCTCAAGGGCTGTTGTATATAGGATAAGGGGTTTTTCCTTAACCGGAGAGGTCAATACCGGCGGATTTTGCAGGTATTGTTTAATTTCGTTTAGTGCATTTTGGCACTTTTGATCCCAAATGAACGGGGTTTCCTTCTTTATCAAATGACTGTAGGGACGGCATTTTCCAGATAGGTTGGCTATGAATCGCCGGATATACGTAAGATTTTCTTGAAAAGATCGCAACTGTTTGAGAGTTCTTGGCGGGGGCATTTCCATAATCGACTTTATCTTTGAGGGGTTGATTTCGATATCTCGGTGACGTATGATGAATCCTAGAAATTTTCTTGAGGAAACTCCAAACACGCATTTTAGAGGATTCATCTTTAGATTATACTTCCTAAGACGTTAGAACGCTATTTTTAGATGTTCCCAATATTCCTCATGAGATTTGCTCTTTACCATATGGTCGTCGATGTAGCATTCGATGATCTCGTGTATGAGGTCATCGAAAATCTTTGTCATGGCCCTCTGGGAGGTAGCGCCAGTATTCTTCAAACCGAAGGGCATCACTTTATAACAGAATATGCTCAGCGGGGTCAGAAAGCAGTGTGCTTTTGATCTTCTGGATGCATTTTTATTTCATTGTATCCTGAAGACCCATCCATGAAGGAGAAGACCTCATAGATAGACGTGTTATCGATCATAAGCTCGGTAACGGGAACTGGGAAGTTGTCCTTCGGGCAAATCTTGTTGAGGTCCCGAAAGTCCAAGCAGATACGCAACATCCCATTTTTCTCCATCACTGGAACGATGTTGGCTATCCAGTTAGGAGATTGGACTTCTTGGATGAAACCGGAGTCGATTAATTTCTTGACTTCGGTGTTGAGACTCGTCTCAAGCTCGAGTCGCATCCTTCTTGGTGCCTGTTTGATTGGTTTTATACCTGACGATATTGCCAGTTTATATACTGCCACTTTTAGATCTAGACTCGGAATTTCAGAGTAGTTCTATGCAAAGCAATGTTTGTACTACATGAGCACGTCTTTTAGCGTGGTCACCTGTTTTTTAGATATTAGTTCACTGACGAATGTTGGTCTCGGATCATTTTCCGTTCCCAAGTCAATTTTTCTTAGGTTGTCCGCCGTGGTGTGTATCTCATCTTCTAGCTCTTTTGGTGCTGGTGGAAACTTTGAGATCACATCGTCCTCGTCTTTATTTGCAAAGCATCTGAAGAGGTCATTCATACTCTCATGCCCTCCCTCTTTTGAGAGTGTTATCATATGGCAGGTACGAGTTCGTTTCTATTCTTGATGTTAAGCTGGTCCTATCCTGATGGTATAGGTCTTTTTGGCTCATGTTTTTGCGGCGGGGTTACCCTCCAGCTGTCGGATAAAGCGAACCTGTCTTATTGATACTGACCTTCTACCCAGTCTTTGAAGGTAAAGCAGTCTTCAAGAGGGTGATCTATTACTCGGTGATAGGAGCAATAATCCGGATGATGGACCTCGTTTATTTGTTCGGGGTGTCGAGACTCCGGAAGTGTCATCATTTGGTGCTTCATGACAAGGTTGAATATTTTCCTTATCTTTTCTTGAGGGAAAGAATATTCCCGACCCATCTTCTTTATAAAGGACGGGCTCCAATTGAGTTTTTCTCGATTGCATGGCGTCTTGGATCTGCTTTGTTGTTTTCGAATGTTATTTGCGCTCTTTGCCCTGTTTTTACCTCTATTTCGGGATTTTCTCCTTTCGCGAGAATATACAGTGGGCCGAGGATTAAGAGCTTTATAGTCTTCTTTCTCCGAAGATTGCTTACTGAGACGCCGCGTCTTGGCCTTTTCATAAATGGCCATTTCGTACCTGTGATTGACCCGGCTCGTTTGACAACCTTCTTTTATTAGCTTGCCAATTTGTTCTTCAAGCGACGGACTTAACGCTTTTAGAGCGGAATCTCACTCCGATTTGACGCTACAGCTATTTGGAAGAGCGTTTTTTGCTTCACTTGAGCTGTTTACGAAGCGACAACTATAGAACTGCTCCTGTTTCTTGGACCGAACATATCCGAGCCCCGTTGTCTCTATCTTCTTGTTGAGCATCTTTCGCTGAGTTCCAGGAATATCCCAAATGTTTTTTGTAGAATTGGGCTTGTCGAACAGTTTGTTTGAGGGGTACACCTTGACATCTTAACAGCCTTCTCAATCCCCCCGCGTAATATCTTGACAAACGGATGGGTTGAAGCCTGTTGAGTGAAAAATCGGCACCATGCCAAACTTCTTTTTCTACCTTGGTTTCCGTAGATTGGTAAAAGAGGATCATCTTTTCACCTCTTTGCCTAGAAGGTACATAGAAGGTTTGTAGCTCTTGTACACTGTATGTATCTAACACATCAAGTTTCTTGTAATGCCGAGGCAGAGCCATTGTAATTTATAGGCCCTGATCTGTTCCGGAAAAAGTTTGCATTGACGGGCGGACGGAGAACACTGCATTGGCCTCATCCTCTGAGTCGCTGCCATAGACCAAGATAGGAGTAGATGGTCCAGGCTTATTGTTTTCTTTTTGGGGTTGCCCCGAGTAGACTATTTCTTCATCTTCCTCGGTATCGCTTCCAAAGATTGTGATCGTGGCGATGGATTTCTGTTTATTCTCTGGCTTGTGACACCTTTCGGTATCCTCGAAGTCTGGTAGGAAGTATTTTGCGTCTTCATATTTCCGGACTTCGTTACCGAGAATGGGTTTAGCTCTCCTATGACGGTGTACTTCGAACCATCCTTGAAATACTTCATACACTGATATTTTGTAGAAGGGATGGCGTTGTACTCGTGTAACCAAGTCCTACCGAGCAAAACATTATAGCAAGTCTTGGCGTCAATGACTTGAAACTTGATGTCAGTGACGAGCAGCCCAAAATGTAACGTCAGTATTATGGATCCAAAGTGTCCGTAACGACTGTGAGTCGAACCCAGAGATGGTAATTTTATCTTGGGCAAGGTGCTGAACGTTCATGCAAATTTCCTTCAGTATTCTCACATTGAGAAGGTTGATGGAGGATCCGTTGTCGACAAGGATTTTCTCTATCTTGATGTCATGGCAGTACCCGATGACGTACAATGGGCGATTATGTTCGCACGTACTGAGAAGGAGATCTTCATCGCTGAATGTAATGTCAGCCGTTTGGACCTGTGCCAGTTCATCCTTCATCTTCTCTTCTGCGAAGAAAGCTTGGAGCTGATCGGACTCTTGTAACGCCTTGATCAGGGAATCTCGTGCCTCTTTGGATAGGAGGAGGGCATCTAATATGCTCAGTTGTGAGGGTATTTTCCTCAGATGTGTTAGGACGTTGTAATCCATCTTGTTTTTCTTAGGCGGGTCCCTTGCTGCGAGCTCTTTGACAACCCCATCGTCGAGGGCAATTTCCTCAGAGATTTTTTCTTTCCCTTTATCGTTTTTGCTTGAACCTTTGTTTGTAGGTCCGAGGTTCTTCTCAGGTAGCGTGAGGTTACGCATTTGAATATTCTCGTTGCTCTTCTACTCCTCTTCTTTTTCGGAGGGAGAGTCTTTGAAGAGAGGGCTGAGAGACGTTTCGTTCTCAGAATCGTTCCCGAAGGTAAGAACTTGGGGTTTTCCCCCTTCTGAACTGGTACCAACCATATGAAAGTTGCCAATCATTTCTTCATGAGTGTTTGTCTCACTATTTTGCCGTTGACAGGCACGAGTTTCGTGCTTCATCCTCTTGAAGTGTTTTTGATGGGCAACATATCTTTGTCACCACTTCTTGAAGGTACTGCATTCTTCTGTGGGGTGGATGACCCTCCGATGATATAGGCAGTAGTTTGGATGTGATCCTTCTTCATCGGGGCATGTGACCCCGGGAGTGTTCTTTATGAGAGGTGGCAGTTTTATCCCATTGATAGGGCTTTGGCTAACCGCTTTTCTGTTTTGATATGCTCTTATTTGTAGCAAGTGTGCTTGGGTTTGGTCGGAGTACTTTATGACTCTTCCTCGCCGCAGCTTCTTTATCCTGACGCTGACGCTTAGTCTTTTCATATATGATTGTCTTGCGTTCTCGGTCAATTTTGCTTTTTTGAAAGGTTTCGTTTAACAGCCTCTTGATCGGGTCTTCTGGCAGTTCTGGGGTTTTTAGCACCGATTCTGCCCCCAGTTCCTCAGTGTTGTTTTCTGACGCTGAGGGAGCTTCTTCGTTATATAATAACGAATGGGAGACCATGTGACAATTTGCTACACGGTTTTCGGTATCTACTGATGAGTCATTTTCCTCATCAATGTCACTATCTTCGCTCTCAAGAATACGCTTGAGGAACTCTTCGAGCGTGACCGGTGTCCGCGCCTTCTGGTTGTACTCCTCCAGCGCGTCAATGTATTTTTGTAAATTTATGCGCTTGTCGTCATACTCAATAGACTGCACAAGCATCTTGGTCTTCTTCTTTTTCTTCGAAGACTTTGAAGGCTTGACTTGGGGGGTTTTCCCCTCGTCCCAATGTCTCGGTCGGTCTTTCGGCGGAGAACAGATTCTAAATTAATGTCGTGATTGGAGTGCGTTCGCTCGCACCGGCGAAATGCTGTGTGAACAGCAGTTCCATCTTCGTGAATGTTTTCACGTAGTCATTTGGGAGCTCCGAGTACCATTCAAAGGTTGTTTCTGACAGGCTGCCAATGAACTGGCGAAGCAACAGTTTGTCATCACCTCCAGTATTGCCACACAGAGCTCTTAATAGCGCGACATGCTGGTGAGGGTTGCCTGTCCCTTTGTATACATGGAACTTGGGGATCGTATATCACGACGGGTATTTGATTTGGTCATACCAGCGTGGATACGGTCGCCCGGTTCTGACGATTTGGCCAGCAGCTTCATTAGCTTTATGAGCTCTGTTTACCACCGAAAATATAGACGAACCAGGATGGATTGTCTTACCTGAATTTGGGGGCAGATGCTATTTGGATTTATCCGTCCACCTCTCTGAAGATACCAAGTTGATTTATGGCACCGTATATCGGAGGTTTAGACGGATACGGCCATTGTAGCAGACTTTATCAGATTTCCCCTTATTTGTGAGGGTTTTTTTTATTGTGGAGATGCTCTTCCCTGCAGGCGCAAGCCTCTGCAGTTAATTACGTTACCGCATTTCAATAACCACTTTCTCCTGCTCCAGCAGTTCACTTTGTATCGTGTATGTTTTTGTTTATTTTTGGTTTTCCCGTGGATTGTATACGGAAACTAATTTATTTCGTAGCCCGTAGGGTGCAGATTAATCCAAATCCGTATATTTGAGATTTGGGTTTAAGTCAAGAATTTTGCTTGACGATGCCCACGTTGGTAGCTTAGTTTGCCAATGGGAATGAACTTAGGATGCAGATCTCACATTTGTGAGGTCCATCGGTTTACGGGATATTTGAGTTTGATCTAAGGATCATTAGCCATATTTGAGACCAAGATCGACTTATGAGCAGTGAGCATATAGGCTCAACTGATCATTAGATCATATATGAATAGCCTATGGATAGTATATTGTAGTCATTATGGAGACAGTCTGCAGGGCAAAACATATTAGCTTAAGGACGTTGCAGTCCATTATTCATCTTGCGTGAACGTATATTTGTTACATGATGGAGTGAATAATGGTGATATGGAATGTACCCAATTTGGGGTGCGATCTGATTTGAAGTGTGCATGTCAATTTAGAAGTGCATTAATATGGGATGGAAGGAGTTGTTGGTTATCGGGACCCGCTACCTCTCTGAAGACATTGAGGAATTACAACGATATATATCAGAGGTGTGGAGAGATGTACTCTTAAACCAAATCCCGTATTTGAGGGAAAAGATCATGTTGGATCATCTAAGAATCATTAGCCTTATTTGAGACTAAGATTATCTTAGGAGATATGAGATGCATATCATTTTGGATATCATCAATGAGAGATCATTAGTCATGTTTGAAACTAGGATCAGTTTGGAAATCATGAGTATATAGGCTCGCTTGAAAAATCAAAGAGGTTTAACCACATAAAACTTAGCCAATTTGGGCTAAAACTGGGTTTCTGTACTACCCAGCAGTGCTAAGCACTCAGTTATACAGCACTCATGTGTGTTTCATATGAGGCACTAAAATAGTGCTAAGCACTAGTTTTTGTGGCGCCCACGTGCGTTTTACTTGAGGTGCTGCACTAGTGTTAAGCACTAGTTTTTTGTGGCGCCCATATGCGTTTCACGTGAGGCACTGCACTAGTGCTAAACACTAACTTTTTATGGCACCCACGTACGTTTCATGTGAGGCGCTGTGTAACTTGGCCTTGAGCGCTCACGTGCTTTTCACATGAGGCGCTGAGTTCTTTTGGAGATTTAATTTATTTTGATATTTTTAGAGAACTTAAATCTCTGTTAATGGTATTTTGACTATTAACGATCACCAAGATCATTATTTTGAGGATCTGGGATCATGTTCTTTAAGAACTAAGTTCTTGATTTAAAGGAACTAAATTCCTGGAGTATTATGAACTCCATATTTTCTTCTTTTAATGGTGTTTTGACCATTAAGGATCACCAAGATCACTATTTTGAGGATCTTGGATCGGGTTCTTTAAAGAACTAAGTTCCTGAAGTATTATGAACTCTATGTTTTCCTCTTTTAATGGTGTTTTGACTATTAAGGATCACCAAGATCACTATTTTGAGAATCTTGGATCGGGTTCTTTAAAGAACTAAGTTCTTGTTTTCAAGGAACTAAGTTCTTGGAGTATTATGGGCTCCATCTTCTTCATGTTCTTCTTTGTTCTTCCCTGAATCTTTGAATCTCAAGAACAAGATCTTCCCGATGAGAATTAAATTCTCAACTTGTGGAAGACTTGTCTTGTGGATCTCAGATCCAGAGAAAGAATTAAGTTCTTTGAGAGGGGTTAAACCCTTAGATATGGTATGTTAGGTAAAGGAGATATTTTGATCTTTTTTTTTCTTTACTTAGGATTTTTAGGAGGGAGATTTTCTTCTTTGAGAGAATTAAATTCTTTATTGTTTTGAGAGCCTTCTGTATTTTTACCAAAGCTTACGAGGGGTCAACTTTTTTTTATCGAGTCCTCATTTTTTACTCTTCTTTTCTTTGCTCCTATTTATAGAAGAAGAGAAAAATCAATTTGTTGAGAAAATCTCTCATTGGGAGATCATGATCAATCGGTGAATTTTTTTCACCGTTGGATTTTTAATCCAAAGGCTCATTATTTAACATGGAACATTTCTTATTTGTTTACCAAGATTAGAAAATATTTTCCTAAGATAGAATTTTATTTTATCATATAAATATCTTGTTAGTTTAACAAGGTTAGAATTTTATTCTATCATATGGATATCTTGTTAATTTAACAAGATTAGGAAATATTTTCCTAATCATAGAAGTTAATCCAGTTTAACAGAGAAGATTTTTCTTATTTTAGAAAGATCAGAGAAATATTTCTCATATAGAATTTAATTCTATCAAATGGTTTAATTGGTAAAATTTTATCACAATTGGATTTTAAATCCAACATTCTCTTTTAGAGAAAGATCTTTCTATATTAGAGAGATCAGGGAAAATATTTCCTAAATAGAATTTAATTCTATTACATAGAATTTAATTCTATCAGATAGTTTAATTGGTGATATTTTATCACCATTGGATTTTAAATCTAAAATTCTCTGTTAGAGAAAGATCTTTCCATATTAGAAAGATCAGGAAAAATATTTCCCACATAGAATTTAATTCTATCACATAGAATTTAATTCTATCAGATGGTAGCATTTTAAATTGGGGCACCCACATGCTTTGTATGTGAGTGCTTCCAAAGAATACGGTAAGAGAACTCGCGTGTTTAACACGTGACCCCTAGTGTGGGTTTTAGCTTGTTCATTTTCAGCGCTCATATACTTTACATATGAGCGCTCACGTGTTTAACACGTGAGGCCTATTTAGCCTCGGCGCTCATATGCTTTGGATATGAGCGCCCACGTGTTTAACACGTGAGACCAGTTTGGCCCTTAGTTATTATCTGCTTTCAGTGCTTATATGCTTTGCATATAAGCGCTCACATGTTTAACACGTGAGGCATATTTGGCATTTGGTTATTTATGTCCAGTGCTCATATACTTTGCATATGAGCGCTCATGTGTTTAACTCGTGAGGCCAGTTTGGCCTTTAGATTTATTTTATTCAGCGCCCATATGCTTTGCATATGAGCGCCCACATGTTTAACACGTGAGGCCAGTTTGGCCCTTAGTTATTTGTTTTCAGCGCTTATATGCTTTGCATATAAGCGCCCATGTGTTTAACACGTGATGCTAAACTATTAGGACTTTTTTCTTCTTTCTTCTCTCCTTTTTTTACAAGGGATCAAATAGCTCTTAGCCAAAAAATTTGGCGAGAACAAATGCCCCCACTACTTTGCCCACGTAAGTAAGTACATGGGTGAAGTAGTGCAAAGTTATGCAAGGTCCTTATAGCCTAAGGCTTTTTTTCATCTTCATGAGCCGTAAGGGTCTCAAGAAGGCTTTTTCTCTCTATGAGTCGTGAAGATCTCATAGGTGCATATTCTCCCTAGAAATCATGAGGATTCCTAAGTGTTCATCACTTCCGTGAGTCATAAGGATCTCACTCGGTTATTTTTTCCTTACGAGCCGTGAGGACCCGTTAGTAGCTTCTTCACTTTATTGGTGAATATGGCCCGCGGATAGTATACAAGAGTCAGTTTGGACCTTCTTATAGGACGGCTATGGCTTAGGAAACATATTTAGATCTGTCGCCTAAGGCTTTTCAACTTTATGAGCCGTAAGGGTCTCATATAGATATTTCTCCCTACGAGTCGAGAGGATCTCGTAGGTGTATTTTCTCCTTAGGAGTCGTGAGGGCTCCTAAGTGTGTTTTCTCTTAAGAGTCGTAAGAATATCACAAGAGAATTTTCTCCTTACGAGTCGAGAGGACTTGCAAGTGATGTTTCCTCCTCATCGGTATGCGACTTTGGAGAATGTATCCCGTGGATAATATACAAGAGTCAGTTTGGACCTACTTGTAGGGCCACAGTGCTTAGGAAACAGGTTGATATTACCGTCGCCTAAGGTTTTTCACCTTCATGAGCCGTGAAGGTTTCATAAAGATGTTTTTTCTTACGAGTCGAGATGAGTCGAGAGGATTTCACAGGTGTATCCTAACGTGAAATATAGATAACCCCTATTCTTTACGACATGGGTCTGTTAGGTTTGTGGTACTAGGATTTTAGTCTGTGGTGCCATCGCATTGACAGATGCATTCCTCGATATGCAGTTTTTAAGCTACTGTTCGAGTAACCCTGCAACTGTCGTGTTTCTGATCCTTTCTGAGGCTGGACAAGACGTCTTCAAGTAATCTCCTTAGGTCATATTACCGTTGAAAGAGCAAGCATTAGGAATTTGCCATGACGCTTTTTACTTGAAGTTAGGCTCAATTTGGAGCCCCGATGAGTCATAACCGCACCCTTCTGGGGTGGGATGATCTTCGATGGTCGTTTAGGATTTATATGAGTTGCCTTCAAGACCCGAAGTTAGGAGTATGCCGTCACTTCGTTTTTGCTTTGGATGATATATTCCTCGATATGTAGTCTTTAAGCCGCCGTTCGAGTAGCCCCGCGACTGTCATGTCTCTGATCCCTTCTAAGGCTGGACAAGACGTTTTCAAGTAATCTTCTTAGGTCATATTACCGTTGGAAGAGCAAGTGTTAGGAATTTGCCATGACGCTTTTTTACCTGAGGTTAGGCTCAATTTGGAGCCCCGATGAGTCATGACCGCATCCTTCTGGGGTGGGATGATCTCCAACGGTCTTTAGGCTTTATATGAGTTGCCGTCAAGAGCCAAAACTGGGAATATGTCGTCACTTCGTTTTTTGCTTTGATGATGTCGCACCGATTCTTTGCTGAAGTAGGGTAGACATCTGTAGGAACTCTATGCTGTATGTATTGCAATTGAAGTCCAGAGCTAGGAATATGCCATTGCTCCAATTTCATTTGATAGCCGCGTCCTCATCCTGCTGACATGAGAGAGGAGCGCCAGGATAGTCCCTAAGTTGTATATAAACCGTCAAGACTTGGAGTTAGGATTTTGTTGTTACTCCATTTTTGCTTTGACCCTTGGGTCTTTTGTTGACGTTGCATCTGTATCCTGCTGGAATAAGAAGAACGCCGGGTGATCTCTAGGCTTTAGATGTTTCCATTAAGACCTGAAGGTAGGATTTTTCCGCCACTTCACTTTTATTTGATTGTTGCGTCTGCCCCTGCTAGAATGAGGGGGGCATACCAGGATAGTCCCTAGGTTGTATATGTACCGTCAAGACTTGGAGTTAGGAGTTTTCCATTGCTCCACTTTGCTGACCCTTGGGTCTTTTTGATGACGTTGCGTCTGCATTCTGCTGGAATGAGAAGAACGTCGAAGTAGTCTCTAGGTTGTATATGTACCGTCAAGACTTGGATCTAGGATTTTGCCATTGCTCTGCTTTTGTTCGACCCTTGGGTCTTTGTTGACGTTGCGTTTGCACAAAGAAGGAACCCCGAGCTGGAGCTAGGAATATGCTATTGCTCCTTTTGTGTTCGACCCTTGGGTCTTTGTTGACGTCGCGTCTGCACTGAGAAGGAACGTTAGGCTGATCTCTAGGCTGTAGATGTTTCCATCGAGATCTGAAGCTAGGGATATGTTGTTGCTCCACTTTATTTTGGTGATTTCATACCGATTCTTTGCTGAAGTTGGGTAGACATCCAAATGACCTTTATACTGTATGTATCGCCATTGAGGTCCGGAGCTAGGAATATGCCATTGCTCCAATTTCATTTGGCAGTTACATCCGCACCCTGCTGGAATGAGGAGAACGTCGAGCTGGAGCTAGGATTTTTGCCATCACTCCACTTTTGTTTGTTTACGTTGCGTCTGCACCGAGAAGGAACGTTGAGTTGGAGCTGGGATTTTTCCATTACTCCTTTTTTATTTGGCTCCTTGGAGCTTTGTTGACATCACGTCTGCACCTTGTTGGAATGAGAAGAACATCGAGCTGATCTCTAGGCTGTAGATGCCGTTATTAAGATCTGGAGCTAGGATTTTACCATGGCTCCACTTTTATTTGACCCCTTGGGTATTTGTTGACGTTGTATCTGCACGGAGAAAGAACGTCGAGCTGATCTCTAGGCTGTAGATGTTACCATCGAGATCTGGAGCTAGGAATATGTCATTGCTCCAATTTGATTTGACAGTTACGTCCGCACCCTGCTAGAATGAGGAGAACGTCGAGCTGGAGCTAGGAGTTTTGCCATCACTCCACTTTTGTTTGTTGACGTTGCATCTGCACCGCGAAGAAACGTCGAGTTGGAGCTGGGATTTTGCCATTACTTCCTTTTGATTTGGCTCCTTGGAGTTTTGTTGACATCACATCTGCACCATGTTGGAATGAGAAGAGCGTTGAGCTGATCTTTAGGCTGTAGATATTGCCATCAAGATCTGGCTCTCCCTTTGACGGAGCATGGTGGGAAAATATGGTTCTCTTTCTTTCATTTGTTCCCATGGATTGTATACAGGAGTCGTTGTGGACCTACCTGCAGGGAAGAAAAATTTTATTATATTTTTTATTTCCACGATCCTCTATCTTTTCAGCTTTTCATAAAGTGAAAGTCGCGATTGCCCAATCGTTTCGGCTATTTTATTAGCGGTGCCCAATTATTTCGGCTATTTCATTTTTTTACTCGCTATTTTTTATTGCGAGTTGCCCAAACATTTCGACTATTTCACATGCATTTTTTTGACTTGTTGAGTTTTATTACGATTTAAGAACCTGAGATCTGGTACCAATTTTGGCATCGGTATCGCTACAACTAGGATATTGTCAGGAGCAAATCATCATTTTCCCTTATCGATTTAAACAAAGGTGGCTTAGCAAACAGGGTTAGGATCTTGTCGACAAAGACTTTTTGACTTTATGAGCCGTAAGGGTCTCATAAAGGTATTTCTCCCTACGAGTCGTGAGGATCTCGCAAGTGTAATTTCTCCTTAGAAATCATGAGAATTCCTAAGTGTGTTTTTCTCTCATAAGTCGTAAGGATCTTGTAAGAGTGTTTTCTTCTTATAAGTCGAGTGGACTTACAAGTGTGGCTCACCATATAGGAAATTTCTCAACATTGGTGGAACTTGGTTGGGAATATTTATTTATACCTGTGGATTGTATACAAGGGTCAATATTGGACCGCCTGTAGGGCAATATTAAGGGAATATGACGGCTTAAGAATATATTTAGATCCCTGTAGCTTAAGGCTTTTGAATCCTACGAGCCGTGAGGCTCTCATAGAGGGATTCTCCTTATGAGTCGTAAGGATGTCCCATGTGTAATTTCTCCATAGGAATCGTGGGGATTCCTAAGTGTATTGCCCCTTTGTAAGTCGTAAAGATCTCATGCAGGTATTTTCACCTCACAAGGTCGAGAAGACCTTGCAAGTGCTCATGCATTTTTTTATATGAGATTGCGCCCTGTCGGGTTTTCACAAACTCGCCGGCGGTCCTGCTATTTTTGCTCACGGCGCCCATTCGGATTTTCTTCTGTGCCCGTTTTGCTTGTAGACATACCTTTTTTTATAACGAAACACTTGAAGTAGCTTCGTCGTAGGTGACCCATCTGTTTACCGGTGGGATTTAGGGGTAGTTTCATCGCTGGAGTAGCTGTGTAGCCAGTGGGACTTGAGTTGCAATTTTCGCCGTTAAGACATTGATTGCAATATAGATCTCAAGAGAGCATATCACCGTTTTTAGGGCGATGCACTAGTTTAGGGACGTTCCGGTCCAACATTCCCATTTTGGGGACGCAATTTAGTTTAAGAACATTTCGGTCCAACATTCCCATATTTGGTACGAATATTAGTTTAAGGACGTTTCGGTCCGTTGTTAGTTTAAGAACGTTTCAGTCCAACATTCCCCTTTATTTAGAGGAACACGTTAGTTTAGGGAAGTTTCGGTCCATTTTATCATTCGGTCAGAGAGTTGCATAACCCATCCCTTCCAACTCTTGTTTGTTGAGGCGCCGCTGCCTGTCCTTTGTTTGCATGGACACTTCATGCCTTAGACTATCTTCACCTTCTTGGACTGCTTCGTCTATCATTATGCCTATCGGGTTGTTTTGTAGGAAGTGTAAGTCCATGTCACGCACCCCACGTGTTCGCGGGGAGGCGGAATATATGAAAAACAATTATTAAAGCTTCGTAACACGGACTTGAGCACACAGATCGTGTCTAAACCATTAATAGCAAACTACGAGAGGTTTAACTACTCGGATTCGAAGTTATACCTCACGTTACTTGTCCTTCGGGTCTTCATCGTTGTCCTCCACACCTCGTAGGCTCTATGGAACATGGGCACCTCAACGGCCTCCTCAAGTCAAAGACGATCCACCCGAGAGTCTATAGTCCGAGCTCCTATCTCGAATCTGAGATAACTACGGCTTCTAGTTTGCTAATCTAGAAGTCCTAGAGGGTGTAGAGTATTTAGATGGATTACTTAGTCACTTAAACCCTAGGATTATCAACTCATGAGAGCTTTTAGGGTTTGAGGAAGAAGATGAAAACTTGAGGAGAGAGAAGTGTTTTGTGTTAATTGAATTAACCCTTCTCACTTGTGAATATCATGAAGCATAATAATATCATCAAAATAATAATCTATCTAATATTCATCATGCTTCAATTAATTCACAAGGTGAATCATCTAATGAGTCACCTAATGAGTCATGGATCATTTAATGAAACCTCCACCTCATCCTCCACCTCATTTGTTTAAATCCTAAAAAGAATTAAACACAAATGAGTCACCTTCTTCTAGAAGCTTCCCGAGAAATTACGAGACTGCCCCTCCCATCCGTATTTCCGAAAAACACGGATAAACTTTGACTGAATAAATCCATCCATATAATACTAGAATCTGGCTTAAACCAAAACCCGCTAGTATTATCTGCCCGATCATAGTACGTGCACAAGTGTACGTAAGTGATTACGGCCCTGCCGTAAAACCATACGGCCTCTACACCTTTTGCCCGGTGCAGGGAAACTCTCTGTGTGGGACTCTAAAGACTCGACACTACGCTGGCAGTGGGTTTAACCATAGACCGCAAGCGGTACTAGCTGTACGTAACGGTCCCCAGGTAGATGTCGATAAGAAGGACAATGAGAAAACCAATCCGAACTCCTACTGAGCCTGATGTGACAATCTCCGTACAGTCCGGTCCGTTCGTCTAGGACTATCGCATATCGGGCCTAGGGGGCGGTAAACGTCAGACCCCTAATAGCGGTATAAGTCGTATCGGAGTGAAGCCCATTACATCTTGAGAAACTACTGGAAGCCTACCAGTAAATCTCGCTTGCCCTGGCCAGGGACCTTGTGTAATGGCTCTCCATACACAGCGCGATATCAACCCCCAATACTGGGAGAAACGAATCCTGTCTAACCGCCACTGCCTCCAAGTGCTTCGGGACTGCACCCAACTACTACCTGTTTGCACGACTCTTTTGAGCTATGGTAGGGTAGTAATCTAAGTACAGTGGGAACACACTCGAGGCGAAGTATCAGTGTCAAGTCGACGGACTAAGCTGTACTCATGTCACCTGGGAACTGCTATCTGACAATGGGTATAAAACCAACCTGCAGTTCTCGGCGAGTCCTATTCGGTGTACCCGTAACCTAGCGAGCACCTGCATACTATCTCCAGTACGACGTACTGATGGCTGTGGGACAAACCATCTCCCCAGCTGGGATGAGAAGCGTATACACCAGTCTACTCCGGAGTATCGATGCCCCGTCTCGATAATCCTATGACCAGGGACCTGTATAGGATGTTGCTTATAGACTACCCAGCTCCCACCAGTGTGACTGCCATCACAATGCTGGTAATCAAGCAAAGATCCTAAGGGCTCTACTAATATGTATAAGCGATATGTTAAAAGAAACACATGCACATATTAAAGTAGAAACAAACCAAGTAGCATACTACCATTTTTAGCAAGACTGTCAATACAACTGTGAATATCCCAAACTTCCATTAAGTAATATACAAACTAGTATGATACATTAATGGCCTCTAGGGCATAAACACTAACAGGAAGTACCGGGCATTTTAAACGGCACCTTCCCCCTGCTCATCAATGTCGCTTTCCGATACTGATGGAGCATCTTCTTCATATACGAAGGAACTGTTAGTTATATGTATTCCCTAAAGGACATTATTGTACATGATTGTATATTATAGTGGATACTTAGAGATATATATAGATGACTTTCTTGCTCGACATGATAGTTTGCTATCTGGTTGCTCTTTGTCTTAACATGTAGACTTGTATTGTGATACTGTCTTGCTCTCACATGTTGATAAGGCCCTTAGGATGTGTACTTGACTACCAGGACTATGATAGGGATCATACTAGTGGGCCCAGGGAAGTTCACAAGTTCATCCTTTAATTGTTCCTAGTCATGGGTGTATCAAGACAGGGCATCGATATTCCAGAGTAGACTAGCGTATACGCTTCTTGACCCATATGATGGGCGATGGATGATCCCACATCCATTGGTGTTCGACATCAAAGATGGTATACGGGTGCTCAGTGGAGACTGGGTACACTGAACAGGACTCGCCGAGAACTCCTAGATGGTATTATACTTAACGTTAGATAGCATTTCTCTGGTGACACTGGTACAGCTTAGTCTGTAGACCCGAGATCGTTATAGATTCTTGTGTGATTCCCACTGTGCTTTGATTTCCACCTTACCACGTTCAAGAGAACGTGCAAAACGGTGGTTTTTGGGTACAGTCCCGAGTCACATGGAGGCAATGAGCGATAGGAGGGGTTTCGTCTCTCCCGGTATTGGGGGTTGATGTTGCGCTGTGCTCGATTGGCCATAACAGGAAGTCCCTGGCCAGGGCTGATATGGAGATTTACTGGTAAGTGTTATCAATAGTTTCTCGACCCGTTAAGAGCCTCACATCGGCACGACTTATCAAGTTATTGGGGTCTGACGTTTACCACCCCTAGACTAGATATGCGACATATCAAACGAAGAGACCGGACTGTACGGTAGTGTTACTTATTGGATTCGCAGAAGTATGAGCAGGCTTCCTTGTTGATCTTCTGATCACTCAATACCCGGGTAGCCGTTACGTCCAGCTAGTACCGCTGACGGCTTGTGGGTGACTGATATGATCATCACCTACTGTCGGCGTATTAACGAGTCTTTAGAGTCCTACACAGAGGTTTCCTGGCTCAGGCAAAAAGAAGTAGGAGCACATATGTAATATGTGCGAGACCCAGATTAATACAAGTATGTGATACCGTATTCTATTCTCGCGATATGTGATATCGGTCGGTTATATATAATATAGCCGGGTTATCGAATCAAGTGTTGATTCTATAAGTTGATACAAATAATATTAGTCGGTTATATGTGATATAGCCGGATTATTAAATCAAGTGTTGATTTAATAATTTAATGTATAATTATATAATTTGATATATTAATTTACATTAACTAATATTAGCTCACTTAAGCATTTCTTTTTCTTATTTGTGTACACATAATATATATGTGATATATATATTATTGTGTCATGCTAGTTGCTACATGCTATATGGGTGTATGAAACTCACACCATGCTTATGATAATGTGGGGTTTACTTATTTAAAGTAAATCAAAAATTAGTTGGGAATTGGTCACATGGTTTGAGCTTAGTGGAAGCTTGTAGAACCATTGACTTAGTCCACTAGTTTTGTTTTACATTAGATATTTATTAACATAACCATTCCCTTAAGCCATGGTTAAGTCTCTACAAGAGTTAGTATGATATATTATCTCACCCATGGTTGCCATTCTCTCTCTCTTGAATGATTCACTTCATCTCTTTCTTCATCAAGAGAGAGCTCTCTAGGTTTTGAGAGGTGAAGAAAATTAGTGAGAAAAATATTTCTAAAGTGAGCAAAATTCCTACTCCATCAACCTACACTAGATTAGCCATTTAGTTTAGGTTGTGTGCTTCACTAATTCCTAATTAATGAAGAGGTAGCTTGAGTTAGAGTCTCCTCAACGTAGATCATCTTCGGCCTCGAAGACTTCAAGCAAGCTTGTTCCTTTCACCTTTTGGAGTCCAAGTAGAGTCCGGGAGACCACTACTTGCAGCGAAGGGACTTCTACACGGAGCTATTGAAGTGAAGGACCGGTCTACAAAGATTTTATTTCTTGTTCACTTAGATGTAAAGTTGTTTACATGCAAGTATTGTCTAATTCTCTAGTTAAAATTCTAGGGTTAGGGTTATTTAGCATGGCAAATTTTTGAAAACGGCATACATGATGCCTCCCAAAATCTTGCTGTCGTGCTAGGTAACCTTACAGTGGTATCAGAGCTAAGCTAAAGAATTAGACGATGTTTATAGAATTACGAAACCGAAACAACTCCGAAACATCGAAACACAAAACCTAGTTTCTGTCGATTTTTAAAAGTCATCGAAATTTTTTTTAAGTAACAGCAGAATGTTACATGAGATGTAATATGAACACCAAACGAATACGAACCCCATCCGCCGGATTTAACCCGGCGACAAGCCCCATAAAACTGGCCTGGCCGGTTTTCCCATCTCCTTCTAGGCTCGTTTTGGTTTGGTGGAATGGTCTCTGGGTTTTGGTGTTTCAGGTGTTGCTTGTTTTTACTGAAATTGCATGTGATGTTATCTTTCTGTAAAGGTAATTCGGAGTGTTTCGTAGTCGTAATCCTAACATTGTTTCGGGTTATTTAGACGACGTTAAAAAGTTCGAACGAATATCAATAACCCATTTTCTCACTCGCTGGAAATTTTTCAAAAGTTGGATTTTTCCATATTAAAAAACGTTCAAAAATCATGCAGGTAATTCTATGGACCCTCTAGAAGAATGATATCCTAACTCGATTTTATGACCATCAGAACTGCCGCCAAACCATAGAGTTTGCGATAGTTCCGCGGCGCCATAGGTGAGGCAAGGGTTGGCCCTTCTACGGTTGGTCCATAAGTATTGTGGCATGTTCTGGGTATTTTTAAACTGTGCTCAAGTGTTGAGCTCTCTGGGAAATTTTTTGTGTTTGTTGATTCGATCGAAATGTTTGACATCATCTAGTTATCTTTGAAATGTGATACAATATTTGGAATTCATATGGTTAGGCATGAAATTCGAAGTATGTGATATTTCGGGTTTATGATGTCTAAAGTGATTGTGGATTCCAATTGTTGTAGTTTTCATTTTCTTTTCTGCGACCGTAAGTATAATATGTGGTGTATCGCCGGTTTCGTTGCTATATGACAACGACAATTGGGATACGCATATTTACTTACGTTGATGACATGAGATGTTATGTGTTGTTGGGATATGTTATATTGGATCGTCGTGTTTAAATAACCGGGTTTTTTTCTGTGAGATGAGAGTTTTTTAATTTTCATTCATGTAAAAACTTGTATGTAATATTCTTTTATTAGGGCACTTCCGGGTTGAGGATGATGTCACCATTGATGTATATTATTTACTTTTCCGCATTAGGATAGACCCAAGGTGGGGAGCACAAGTAACCTGGTTCTAGAGTCCAGTGGAAGACCATCTCGAGGAGTCGAGTCCGGGTCTCCTAACTCTAGAATTGGTAGGGTCGCTTGCCGCTCTCGTAGGGGTCTAGGGATGTTGGTTTGGCTATTCATCGCGACCGTGGAATCCGTATTTTTTACTGGCTTAATATAAAACACGGACCTCCTAGTATATCCAATATTTCATATGTTGACTTCTGCTGCTGATATTCTGTGATATGATCACTTTATATGCGTAAGACGAATGCTTTATTATTATATATATAATATATAATAAACGTTGCTTATGTTTTGATCCCGCGCTAGTCCCGCCCCGCTCTGCCGTTAGTTAAGTAACCTAACGGTGCATAACGGGACACTGTGGCGAATGCGGATGACATATGCGTACGTTGTATTTTTGTTTCTTCTGTGATGCTTAGGAAGCATAAATTATGGGACTTCATTAATGAGATTAATGAAAAAGGAAGAAACCTAAAGATGTTGTAGAATCAAATTTTCAAAAAGGATAGCTCTAGTTTTTGCTTTGCATAGCGGTATTCCTTGTAGAATATCCAGCACCTCATTAGATGAGGAAAGAGCCGACATCCCTTCACTGGGAGTGACCTCTTTAGCAAAAAGCTAGCAGATGCTACAACCTACTCAGTTTTGTCTTTTGATTGCTTCTCTAGTTCTTTCTTTGCATAGTGGTATTCATGAATATCCAGCACCTCATTCAATGAGGAAAGAGCCGAGATCCCTTCACCGGGAGTGACCTCTTTAGTAAAACTAGCAAAAGTCTCAAAAACACTCCTTTTCAAAATCACTTGTTTCTACAACGATATCAAGTTCATTACGCAAAAGGTTTTCTTAAAAACTTGTCGTAGCCCTTCATCATTTCAGATAAGAACTACTTAGTATTTGTGCTACGTTTGTTGGCCTCCGTCAAGGCGTAGTGTGCGGTAGCTAACTAGTGCTTATCTGCTGCATATGATGCGATTGGAATAGGGTAGTTGTACGACTTTGTTGGCCTCCGTCAAGGGTCGTGCGGGTGGGTTTAATTCAATAATGAAATGTACGGGATGAACTTGACTAGCAGCCTATGGTTTGTTGGCCTCCGTCAAGGTCATAGGACGCTACGAAAAATATTATTGGGAATTTCAAGTATCGAAATTTGCAATGAGATTGCATACCTTCTATGAGATAGTTGGATTCCGATACCCACTGTGAGTAAGAGTTACTCCTGGGAGAGTTTTACACATCACAATTAGCCGATCAAGTAGGTGTCTAGAAAAGTGTTAACGGGGTTAAGCCCCTGGGAAAACGAGATTTATTTTAATTAGGTCCGTGCGAAAGCACGGGGAACCTCTCTCAAAGTACCGAAACTGACCTGGCTGAAAGATTGGCGAACTTGTAGTGTGTAATTAATCCCGGCTGGTCTTATCTTTTAGGGTTTGAAGGAAGATTTGATAAAAACAGTGGGAGTCATCCTGATTAGATAAGATAATAACCAATCTAATCTTGCAAGAGCATACGCTAAGTATTTTCTTCTCTCTCTCCATGTAGCGACCATGTCAGGCCTTAATCAAGATAATAATATGGATGTATTGACCGAAGCTGCTTATTATACTGAGCTGGGGAACGTTGGTTCCGCTCCTACTTATAATGTTATAAGTCCGAGTAGGAAATAGGGAATATCCGGATTCCCATGCCATCCAAACGAAGAATAAGCATGTTGATGCATATTCTTCGGGTGTGTTAGTTACCGAGAACGGTTTCTCAGTACACTGTACATCCTGGGTATTAGATACCGGATCTGGATCCCACATATGTAATATATTGCATAGGCTGAGGAAAGGTGGAGAACTGGGAATAGGTGATCATTCTGTAAGAGTAGGGAATGGTGCAAATGTTGCAGCCAATTCAGTTGGCGAATATCATCTTGTATTGACAAATGGAAATACATTGATTCTGAACGAATACTATTACATACCGAACCTGATATACAATATTATATCAATTTCTTTATTAAGTAAAGAAATTGATATAATTTTGTATTACAGGATAATGTTATGAACATTTTTCTGAATCAAAAGTTGATTGGATCAGGCTCGTTAAGTAATGTCATATACATTCTAAATCAAACCACAGTTCTTAATGTACAAAACACACACAAGAGGAAGAGTTCAGAAATGAATGAATCCTTCTTGTGGCATTGTAGACTAGGTCATATCAATGCGACACGACTAGCTAAGTTACATAAGGATGGATATTTGAATCCGTTCGAATTTTCATCTTATGAAACTTTCCAGTCATGTCTCAAAGGCAAGATGACCAAAACTCCGTTTACTCGATACGGAGAAAGTTACGGAACTCTTGGGACTGATACATAGTGATGTATGCGGTCCCATGTCTACACATGCCAGGAATGGTTCCTTGTACTTCATTACATTCACTGACGATCTCTCAAGATTTGGACATGTGTTCCTGTTGAAATACAAGTCTGAAACTTTCGAGAAATTCAAAGAATATAAGCATGAAGTTGAGAACCAGACGGGTAAAAGTATTAAAATCCTTCGATCTGATCGATGAAGAGAATACTTGAGCACCGAGTTTCTGAATTACCTAAAAGAGAACGGGATTCTCTCTCAGCTTACTCCTCCGTATACACCACAGCACAACGGTGTATCGGAGCAGAGGAATTGCACTCTATTAGATATGGTGCGCTCTATGATGAGCACCGCTGAGTTACCTATCTCCTTTTGGGGTTATGCGCTAGAGACAGCTGCATACCTATTGAATAGTGTTCCGACCAAATCAGTGCCTACCACTCTATATGAGATATGGGAGGAGAAGAGACCATGTCTTAATTATCTTAAGATGTGGGGTTGTCCGGCATATGTGAAAACACAAAATCCGGACAAGCTCGAGGCAAGATCATTTCTGTGTAAGTTTATTGGATATCCCAAACATTCGCGAGGGTATATCTTCTACCACACCGAGGAACAAAAGGTGTTTGTTTCTCGACATGCCACCTTTTTAGAAAAGGAATTTCTTGAAAAAGAAATTAGTGGCAAAGAGGTAGAACTGGAAGAATTTCCAGCTATACAAACTACGACAGAAGATTTGGTAGAACCAGAGGATTCGATAGTTCCCAACGAACCTCAGCCTCTCCGCCGATCTAGTAGGGTTCCTCATCCACCTGAGAGATACTACGGTTATCTCATTGATGGTGGGAGCGAGGATTGCATCATGGAAGATGATGACCCAACTAGGTTCGAGCAGGCCATCACAAGTGGGGACTCTGTGAAATGGCTAGATGCAATGTGATCTCAGATAGAATCCATGTATACCAACAAAGTATGGACTTTGGAAGATGCTCCTGAAGGGGTAAAACCCATCGGGAGCAAGTGGATCTTCCAGAAAAAACTTGGTGTAGATGGAAAAGTTGAGACTTTCAAAGCTAGACTTGTAGCAAAAGGTTTTCGTCAACGACCAGGTGTGGATTGTGATGAAACCTTTTCTCCAGTGGCTATGCTTAAGTCCATCCGGATCCTACTTTCCATCGCTGCATACCATGACTACGAAATCTGGCAAATGGATATTAAGACCGCATTTCTAAATGGTGATTTAGAAGAGAGCGTGTACATGACTCAGCCAGAGGGCTTCGTGGACAGTGGGAGCAGCGGAAAGGTATGCAGGCTGCTTAAATCTATCTACGGGTTAAAGCAGGCATCGCAGAGTTGAAACATCTATTTTGATGTTGTAGTCAAAGAGTTTGACTTCGTCAAAAACGTAGATGAACCTTGTATATACAAGAAGGTGGCAGAGAGTAAGGTTGTCTTCCTCGTATTGTACGTGGATGACATACTCTTGATAGGAAATGATGTTCCTATGGTGCACTCGGTCAAGCTCTTCTTATCACAAAGATTCTCCATGAAGGATCTAGGTGATGCCTCCTACATCCTGGGGATTAAGATCTATAGAGATAGATCTAAACGGATGTTGGGATTGTCCCAATCCAGGTACATTGACACAATACTAAAGAGGTTTAGTATGGAGGATTCTAAGCGTGGAAATTTACCCACGATCTCAGGACCCACTCTCTCCAAAGAGATGTCTCCCAAGACTGATTTGGAGAGAGCTCGCATGCAAGGGATACCCTATCCTTCGGCAGTAGGCTCTATCAAATACGCGATGTTATGTACCAGACCTGATATAGCATACTCACTAAGTGTAGTGAGTAGATATCAATCAGATCCTGGGGAGAATCACTGGACAGCTGTGAAGAACATTCTTAAGTACTTGAGAAGGACTAAAGAAATGTTCTTGGTGTATGGTAACGATGAACTCCAAAAGGAGTTCTTTACTAATTCGAGCTTCCAGAGTGATAAGGATGACTCTAAGTCGGTCTCGGGTTTTGTCTTCACCCTCAATGGAGGGGCGGATTGTTGAAAGAGTTCCAAGCAAGAAACCGTGGCAGACTCGATGATAGAGGCTGAATACATCGCTGCCAACGATGTTGCCAAAGAGGCTGTCTGGATGAAAAAGTTCATAACCGAACTTGGTTTGGTTCCGTCCATCGAGCATACAATACCTTTGTATTGTGATAACAATGGAGCAGTGGCTTTGGCCAAGAAACCCAGGTCCCATCAGCGATCCAGGCATATTCTGAGATGGTATCACCTGATCCGGGAGATAGTTGATCACCGGGAGATCGAGGTCAGGAAGTTGACACGAAGAATAACACGGCGGATCCACTCACGAAGGCTATACCCCAGATACAATTTGAGAGACTCTTCGGGATGTTGGGTATGAGATACTACAACAACTGGCCTTAGTGCAAGTGGGAGATTGTTAGTTATGTGTATGCCTTAGAGGCCATTATTGTACATGATTGTATATTATAGTGGATACTTGGACATATATAGAGAGGAATTTCTTGCTCGATATGACAGTATGGTATCTGGTTGCTCTTTTTCTTAACATGTAGACTTGTATTGTGATACTGTCTTGCTCTAACATGTTGATAAAGCCCTTAGGATGTGTACTTGACTACCAGGACTATGATGGAGATACTAGTGGACCCAGGGTAGTCCACAAGTTCATCCTTTAATTGTTCCTGGTCATGGGTGTATCGAGACAGGACATCGATATTCCAGAGTAGACTAGCATATACGCTTCTTGACCTATATGATGGGTGATGGATGATCCCACATCTATTGGTGTTCGACATCAAAGATGGTATACGGGTGCTCAGTGGAGACTGGGTACACTGAACAGGACCCGCTGAGAACTCCTAGATGGTATTATACCTAACGTCATATAGCAGTTCTCTGGTGATACTGGTACAGCTTAGTCTGTAGACCGGAGATCGTCATAGAGTCTTGTGTGATTTCCACCTTACCATGTTCAAGAGAACGTGCAAAACAGTGGTTTTTGGGTACAGTCCCGAGTCACATGGAGGCAATGAGCGATAGGAGGGGTTTCGTCATTCCCGGTATTGGGGGTTGATGTTGCGCTGTGCTCGATTGGCGATAACAGGAAGTCCCTAACCAGGGCTGATATGGAGATTTACTGGTAAGTGTTATCAGTAGTTTCTCGACCCATTATGGGCCTCACATCAGCATGACTTATTAAGTTATTGGGGTCTGACGTTTACCATCCCTAGACTAGATATGCGACATATCAGACGAAGAGACCGGACTGTACGGTAGTGTTACTTATTGGATTCACAGGAGTATGAGTAGGTTTGCTTGTTGATCTTCTGATCGCTCAATACCCGGGTAGCCCTTACATCCAGCTAGTACCGCTGACGGCTTGTGGATGGCTGATATGATCATCACCTACTGCCGGCGTATTGACGAGTCTTTAGAGTCCTACCCAGAAGTTTCCTGGCTCAGTTGAAAAGAAGTAGGAGCACATATGTGATATGTGCGGGACCCAGATTAATCCGAGTATGTGATACCATATTCTATTCTCGCGATATATGATATCTGTCGGTTATATATGATATAGCCAGGTTATCGAATCAAGTGTTGATTCGATAAATTGATACAAATAATAGTAGTCGGTTATATGTGATATAACCGGATTATTAAATCAAGTGTTGATTTAATAATTTAATGTATAATTATATATTTTATATATTAATTTACATTAACTAATATTAGCTCACTTAAGCATTTCTTTTTCTCACTTGTGTACACTTAATATATATGTGATATATATATATATATATATATATATATATATATTATGTCACGTTACTTGCTACATGCTACATGGGTGTATGAGACTCACACCATGCTTATGATAATGTGGGGTTTACTTATTTAAAGTAAATCAAAAATTAGTTGAAAATTAGTCATATGGTTTGAGCTTAGTGGAAGCTTGTAGAACCATTGACTTAGTCCACTAGTTTTGTTTTATATTAGATATTTATTAACCCAACCATTACCTTAAGCCATGATTAAGTCTCTACAAGAGTTAGTATGAGATATTATCTCACCCATGGTTGCCATTCTCTCTCTCTTGAATGATTCACTTCATCTCCTTCTTTTTCAAGAGAGAGCTCTCTAGGTTTTGAGAGGTGAAGAAAATTAGTGAGAAAAATATTTCTAAAGTGAGAAAAATTCCTACTTCATCAACCTACACTAGATTAGCCATTTAGTTTAGGTTGTTTGCTTCACTAATCCCTAATTAGTGAAGAGGTAGCTTGAGTTAGAGTCTCCTTGACGTAGATCATCTTCAGCCTCGAAGACTTCAAGCAAGCTTGTTCCTTTCACCTTGTGGAGTCCAACTAGAGTTCGGGAGACCACTACTTGCAGTGAAGGGACTTCTACATGGAGCTATTGAAGTGAAGGACCGATCTACAAAGGTTATGTTCCTTGTTCACTTAGATGTAAAGTTGTTTACATGCATATATTGTCTAATTCTCTAGTTAAGATTCTAGGGTTAGGGTTATTTAGCATGACAAATTTTTGAAAACGGCATGGATGATGCCTTCCGAAACCTTGCTGTCATGCTAGGTAACCTTACAGGAACGAGATATCACGTCATTCCTTCTGCCGAGTCTTCACTTCCCTGGAAGAATGAACTTGACTTGGGGTTTTTTTCCTCTTATCGTCTGATTCGAAGTGGGACATGGATTTCACATCCCTCCCATGGTTTTTTGGTTCAAGTGGGATATTCCACTTGATTGCAAGACCCGCTTGTAGGTCCCTTGATAAGCTTTCTGTTTTTTTAGAAGAAAGGACCATCCCACATAGAGATTTTTCCGCCAGTGAGAAATATGCCCCCTGTGTATATCTCGGGGGGAGCGAGTACCCACACCGTCGCTATTTTGGCAACAGGTTGCTTCAGAGCCGCTCATTTTGAGCGTTGGCGACAAATGCTACCTTGCCTTCGCTGTTTATTCATCTTCATCAGATAATGAAGGGTCTTGACCCATCTGATCCAATCGAGTCATTTTATCCATGAGCTCTTGGAAGGTCGTCGGCTTGAAGAGGGCCATAAATGGAAACACCTTTGAATTTGGGTCAAGGGTGGCTATGAACATTCCCATGGCTGCAGCCTCAACGATGCGTTGTTCGCATTTTGACCAGAGATTTCGCCATCGATAACATATTGAACCCAGGTTTCATTCATCCAACACTTTCGTTGACCAACGCCGCCAACCGTTGTGTGTTCATTCTCACTAATGAATCTCTGACAGAAGAGCATATCCATTTCGTCGAAGGTCTTCACGGAATCATTTGGGAGTTCCGCATACCATTCGAAGGCGATGCCCGCCAAACTGCTGACGAACTGTCAGAGGAGCAGTATATCATTTTCTCCAGAATTGCTGCACATGGATTTAAATCACGCAATGTGCTGGCGAGGATTCCCAGTTCCTTTATACATGTGGAACGTTGAAAGTGTGTACTCTGGCAGGTATTGTATTTGATCGTACCAGACTGAATATGGTCGACCAATCTTGATTGACCTATTTTCTGCTTCACTGATATAGTGAGCTTTGATTTGCTGAGCGCTATATTCGTCCATCTTTACTTTTGGAATCATTTCCTCTTCGGCCATTGATGAGACTTGCAGATGATTTAAAATGTCACCCTTGACTTTAAGAGCGATTACCGGTGGTTCATCTGCCAGTGATTCTGATTGAACCATCATTCCAGCCATATCTGGATCAGAAGGGCCATCTGGTTCATTTTAACGGACATTTCTGCTGCTTCTTCATCTCTCTTTTTTAGAGCACGCTTTAGGAAGTCAATATCCGACTCCTTCCCTACTCTTTCTTTGGGTGCATCCAGGATTTTCCTTAGACGGTGGATAGGCAAGTGCTGTCGCCTGAGCAAGCATCTCCTATAGCTTTTCACGTCGCAGTTGAGCTCTTGTTAGAGACTGAGTATGCTGTCTGTGACTAGTAGAAGCACGAACTTCGTCTTTGGAGTTCACCATGTGGACTGTATGAACTACCATGCCCCCAGGCTTGTGGCCTTTGGAGTTTGCCTCGGGAGCTTGAGCTTTATTAGGCCTCTCTTTTTTTTGAAAAGCCGCTTTGGCTTCGGGAGGAACCATTGTAGAAGGAACCGCCTTGGGATGAGTCATCTTGTATTTGAAAGGGGATTTGTCAGAATTTGGCTGAAGTTTAGGTGAAGAGCCGCAGACGACGACTGAGTCCTTCACTGCTTCCACACCTTATGTAACGTTTTGAAAATCAGTTAGGTGAAATTTCGGATAATCGGTAAAATAACTGGTGTTTTCCGTAAAAACCAAGATATAATCATTTTTCGACATAGACTTAAATATACCTATTCTAGCTATATAATTGCTAGTATTTGGTATTTAATTGGTCGCTTGTAAATTTCTAGTTTACTAAAATATTTTCCGTAATTAATTATTTTAAATATTATTTTAAGCGTTCACTAATACATTTAATTAGTGATATTTACAAATTGGAATGGGTTAATACAAGTTTTGTGCATCATGACACATTAAACCAAAGTGTAACATGTGGTTTTTGAAATGAAAAGAAGTTGTCAAGATAGTTTTGGAAAATATAAAATAAAAAGGCTTAAATTGTGAAAAATAATTAAATAAAAGGGAGTTATGGTTTGTTGACTTGAGAGAGAGGATTATTTTGACTTGGAAACTTCTACACAACCCCCCCTCCCATTTCCCTCCTTGGCCGACCCCAATCAGCAGCCTTCCCCAAATTTCCCACTTCAAGTTAAGAAAAGAAAAGAATAAAGGAAAAAGAAATATTAAAGAAAGAGGTATGGGTATATACTTGAGGCATGGGGTATTTTTCTTGACTTGGACTTTCTTCCCACACACTCCACACTCTCTCCCCCATCCCCATGGCCGAGCCCACCTGCAGCAGCCCCTCCCCATTTTCCCCACTTCATTTTCCATTAAAAAAACCCCAAAATTCCATCAAAAATCAAATAAAACCTCACAAACTCCTAATTAAACCTTAACTCTTTATTCTTTAGCCAAACTAGTATGGATCTAGGAGCATGGAGCCATTTTGGGAAGCTAGATTTCAAGTTTAATCTCTTGATTTTGAGAGGTATAAATCTTAACCTATGGTTTAAGTGTTGATCAATTACTCCAAATTAAGTTATTTTGATGTTTAAATGTGGTTCTAAATTCAAGATTGGAAATTCAAGAATAGGGTTTGAATTCAATTAGGGTTTTTATCACTTGTTGAAGGTTGTAATGTGTAGTTTAACCTCTTAAGACTTGGAAAATCTAAGCTAGTTACGAATTTGTAAATTGTTACTTGAAATTTGTCCAAATGGTAAAATCTTGCAAAACTAGATTTTTAGGATTAATTTAAATAAGTGAGATTAAAATCTAATGAGTATTTGTATGACTTAATTAAGATATTTAGTGAGTATTGTGGCCACTAGAATTGTTAAAACATCAAGTTTTGTACTAAAACAGTTAATTGATACTTGGTTTTTGGAATAAATCGATTTTAAATTAAGTTAAGGATTTGATGATATAAATCTTATTTCATATAATATTTGATGCGTTGTGAACACGCGATTAGTGCGATTGGGTTTTTGGTTTGGTATTGTCGCATTTAGCGACCCCTGTTGTAGTTTGTTACGTTTTCGCGGCGCGTTTCGTGCACTAAGTGTGTGCGTGTCTAGTTAGTGCGCGTGGCTATCTTGTATCGTTTGTTTTCGCGACTATCATTTATTTATTCTCATTTTACTTGTGTACGTTTCTCGGATCGGGTGCAGAGGCGTCAGATGTGGCTTGGAAAGGACAGAGCTGAAATCGGAGCAGATTAGCCGAGGCGTCCAGGTGAATAAATGTATATCTACAGGGGAAGTCGGGTGGATGGCGTATTTGTAAGTGCACGGTGGCGCCCCGGCCGTCAATCCGACGCCGGAATGCGGAAGCGGTGAAAAACTAAAATTTTGCGGACTTTGCAAACCGGCACCACCGCGCACTATAACCCGGATCGAACCATTAACTAGTCTACGCTACTAAAAAGAAAGGGAAGAGATGTATACCGACGATCCAAGTCCTCCGGTCTTCATCTCCACTCCGATCTCCTCGCAGGATCTCCGTCCATCTCCTCCTCGTCGGAAAGGGCACCACGAAGCCGGGTACTTTTACGGGCTCCCACCTCAATACCGAGGCAACTCGCGCATGAAGCCGGCAACTCGACATGCTCAAGATATGCTGTAGGAAGTGTAGTGTAGAGTGCATGTCTCACTTTGGGGTTTGTTGCCATTTGTAGATGATGGAGGAATCAAGAAGAAAAATGGTGCTTGCATTTTTCTTGGCATGAAAAGAGATCAAGAAAGAAACTCTCAAGAATGAAGCTATCTCTTCTTCTTCCTCTCTTTCTTTTTCTTCTTCTTCTTTTCTAATGAGAAACTTATTCCCTTAGAAAAAGGGTGGAGGATTGAATATGAAGCATAACAATAGAAGGAAGGTGAGTGTAGGAGAATGGTGGAGGTAACCACATCAAGAGACAAATAAACATACAACCATGCTTCACACTATTCAACCCATAACCTTTCAAATCTCTCAATTCAAAAGCATGGAGCAAAAGAAATGAAACTATCATAATCAATATATATGCAATAAAACCCTCCATAAAATGTTATTTGCAAAACTGCAAATAACACCCTCCATCGGAAAAGTCCGGCCGGGAAAGAACAAAGGAAAACCGGCCGGAACGGAATGCAAACTGGCAACTCCAGAAAAATGGTCCCGTAATAAATTACAGGAAAACCCCGATACTGTGCATACACACCCGCATCTGTATTCCGTCCGGATACAAATGCAAAGAGACAAAATCTACACTGTACTAAACTAGGACCGGCTTAAACCAAAGCCGGCTAGTAATATCCGTCCGATCCTGATCCGTGCAATACCGCACGTATCTGATCGAACCCTGCCATATAACCATACGGCTACCAGTACAAACCGTCCGATCCTGATCCGTGCAATACCGCACGTATCTGATCGGACCCTGCCATATCTCCATACGGCCTCTACAGCGTTTCGCCCGAAAGCTGAGTAACTGAAAGTGTGGTGGACTCTAAAGACTCGTCAATACTATGGCTATGGATTTAACCACTAGCACGTCAGAGGTATTAGCCAATACGTGACGGGCCACCAGCTACTGACTAAAAGGGACGTCGATGAGCGAACCCATCCTGACACCCTACTGAGCCTGTCAGTGACAATATCCGTGCAGTCCGGTCCGTTCGTCTATGAGTATCGCATGGCGGGCCTAGGGGGTTGGTAAAAGTCAGACCCCCAAAAGCGGTACAAGTCGTGTCGGAGTGTAGCCCAGAACACCCTGAGATACTACTGGAATACCTACCAGTAAATCTCCTTGCCTTGGCCAAGGACTTTGTGTAATGGCTCTCCTAGACACAGCACGACCTCACCCCCAATACCGGGAGAGACGAACTCCTGAAGATACGCTCACTGCCTCCATGTGGCTCGGGACTGTACCCAACTAAAACCTGTTTGCACGACTCCTTTGAGCCGTGGTAGGGTAGTAATCAAAGTACAGTGGGAACTCACACGAGACAAATGACGATCCCCAGGTCGATGAACTAACCTGCACACATGTCACCAGGGAACTGCCATCTGACGTCTGGTATATGACCAACTAGCATGTTCCCGGCGAGTCCTGTCCGGTGTACTCATAACCCAATGAGCACCTGTATACATCTTAGGTGATCCAACTGACACCAGTGGCTTGTGAGACCGGCCACCGCCCCTCGTCGGGGTCTCGACTGTATACACTAGTCTACTAATGGAGTATCGATGCCCGGTCTCGAAACTCCCACGACTAGGGACCTTTTAAGGATATGCTTGTAGACCCCCAGCTCCCACTTATATGATCGCCCTCATACTGCTGGTGGTCAAGCAAGAATCCTAGGGGCTCTATCAACGTGTAATAGCGACGTGTCAGGTCACCTAAAGCAGTACACGATGATAAAGGTAAACCAGATAGCATACTATCATCTCGAGTGAGACTGTCCTACCGGGATAGGTCCTCCCTCAATCATTACAATCACGTACCTGTGACCTAATAATTGACTCTGAGGGCACTATCTCCAACAATCTCCCACTTGCACTCAAGGCTAATTATTGCGATGTCGCATACTCACAGCCCGTGTGATACCGAACATCCAACTCCTCTACTAGTCAGTCTCACAAAGCCCGTTTGCGGAACTATTGCGTTCGAGGAATAGCCTCAGTGAGTGGATCCGCTTAGTAGTTTCTTTCTATGTCTCTCTATATCTCAAGTTCGCGGAGAAACCCATCTCCCGAAATGAGCAATACCTGTCTTAGAATGTGTCTGGATGTCTGATGGGACATAGCTCATAAATGAACTCCAAATCCAAACTTCTTAGACTGTATCGTCAACTGAACTTAATCAGTATCCTGCGCGCCATGCCTCCCTCAGTATTGCCTTGGATCACCTGTCCAAAATACTGCCCCTCATCAGAAGGAAAACTATAACTCTGACAACCTCCTTGTCGTCCATGTCACCTTGGAAGCCTGGAATGATAACTGTCTCCTGAATGAGGCTGTCGTTATTATATCCCTAGAACATCCACTTATGTTCTAAAACTGCTTCCGACTGTTTCTCCAGGATTGAATTAATATCAACTTATTGCATCTAGTGCAAGAACAACATCTGGTGTGGTACTTGACATCTCACGATTGACTCAATTGCCTGAGCAAGTGATCTGCCAATCATGCCCGTCCCTCTCCCCTTTAGTCTGTAAGACACCTTTGGAGAGGGTGACTCCATTACCTGCAGGTACACTACCGTGCTAGGAGTCGTCCATTCTAAATACCCTTAGAATGCTGTCTAAGTACCCAGATTGGGAGACTACCCAAATCTAGATCTAAAGCCATAGATCTAGTAACCAGTATGTCTGATATAAAATCCATTTCCTTTGTGGAGAAACAACTGTGTGACGACCAAAGTATAACCGATTGTAGTATAGGAGTTTCTTTTCCTATTCTGTGTATGTCATCTAGATACCATGACATCACACCCTACTACCTTCTCAACAGATCCACCCCTTATTCTGATGAAGTCAAACCCACAACTGTCACGTCAGAAATAGATGATCTATCTCCGCTGCATCTGCTTTAATCTATAAATAGACATAAGCTACCTGTCCACCAATGCTTCCGCTGCTCCCACTGACTATGACAACCCTCTGGCAGAGTCATATACACGTGCACTTCTAAAGCAAGTTTAGAATGACGCTATACTCATCCTCCTGCCGGGTCTCACAGTCTGGAACAACAGCAATGGCAAGTCTGGGTAAACAAGAACCTCCCTGTCACCGTCCTTGAGGCTACCGGAGTACCTCTCGGGTGCCTGAGGTTACCCACCGTATCTGCGGAGTGGCCAATGGAATGTTAATCCAGATTGAATCTTTAGGTTCCTTATCAAATCTTCAGTAATCGTTTGTGGTTCTGGAATCACTTCCAGTTCTACCATACTCCCACTACTGTTTTCTGAAAAAATCCATTTTTAATAAAACTGTGGCGAGTCTAGAACAATATCGCTATTGTTCATCCAGATGGTAGAAAGTCAACCCTCGTCATAGCCTGGGTCAACCCACAAACAGCCATTACAGAAACGTGCCTTTGAGTTATCCAGAGTCTGGTTTTAAGCATAATCCGGACAACTCCCTGTAACTTAACATCGTTAAGATACGAACTGTTCTATATACAATATAGAAACAGAGGCACTGATTTAATTGAACCAGATCCAAATCATGCAACTGTCTCCAGTGCATGTCAACTAAATGGAAGGAGGCCGATCAGCGTTACTCAACTTAGGAATGCTTCCAATTATGAGTAACCTGAAAGAGAAGCAAGCTCTCTTAATCACTACTATCAACTGAACACCATACGCAAGTATCTACATCTTCGATCTCTTTGAAGAATCCCGATACTTGCTACATTTGGCTCTCTACTCTATTCAAATACCTATAACTTCTCAAAATTCGGACTCTGTGTTTCCGCGAAACACCTGTCTAAAAACTAGAGAAGTCATAAGTAAACCGAATATAGTACGAGGACCTACCCCTCTGTCCTGATGGACCCTGGACAACATACAATACTCTGTATAAGTCCCTTGAGTCTGATAACTCATTCACTGTGTGCCGTAGGTTGAAAACTGTACTTATGGTTAAGAAGAATTACACCGCTGTTTAATGCTCCTTACCTAACCATCCACTGATATAGGTAAATGTCGTAGACATAATTTCAGAAAGGTATATCTCACTCTATGAAAATAGACGTACAGATATATCAATTTGAAATTGGTGCATAACAGCGGATATTTAAAACCAAATATTTGCCGACCGGCAAACAGCCCAGGTGAATTCCTCAAATATCACCGATTACAACGAATCCCGATATAATGAGGATAATCACCCAATTCCCAATAACTTACTCCCACTCACCATCTGTAAAACCATACAGATGTGAGAATCATACCTGGTAAATACATACCCTGGAGCAAGTGTCTAATCGGGAAATCAGTTTTCTTTTAACAGTACACAGTGAAACTGAAACATTGAAATGTTTTGGTGGGGTATCCCGGTATTCATAGTAATGCCTCTTCCATTATCCAGATTCACAACTATAACCGTATAATTCTTTGCCACCTCTCCAAATCCCTTCATATGTCTTTAATCATTACCTTCTGCACACCCCTTTAGGCCAATTGGTTTTCTTCCTTCCCTACCGTTCGGCACCAGCCTATGGTTTGGAAGAAGACTATCCAATAAGCATAAAGGGTGTACTGTCCTAATCCTAGGAGCACTCGCAACGCGAGAGAAGGTGAAGATAAAAGACACCTGAATGTACTTTATTCCTATTTCTCCTGAACCAGAATCCATCCCCGAACTGGAACAAGTTCCATTCGAGTTCGTATATAACCATACGATGGAGTATCCAAATAAACTGTGGATCTTCGTAGTGATACGGAGTGTCCTGGAGAAATACAAAGGTGATGTGGGAGTGGTAACGAAATATTTGGTTTGGTCGTGAATATCTGTTGCAATTTACTTTGCCCTCTTACTAATCCCTTGCTTTGTCTGAACTTAATACCTTCTGCACACCATCGTTATGCTAATTGGTTTTCTTCATTCCCTACCGGTCGGCACCAGCCTATGGTTTGGAAGAAGACTATCCAATTTGCGTAATAGGTGTACTACTCCTAAACCAAGGAGTACTCGCAACCTGAGAGAAGGTGAAAAGAAAAGACAACTGAATAATCCTATCCGTTTTCTCCAGAACCGGAAACCATCCTCGAATTCCTTCGAGTTCGTATCTAACCATACGATGGTTTTGTCCAATGGAAGTGGACGTTCGTAGTAATACGGGGTGTCCTGGAGAAAAGGGTAAAAGTAGGAGTGGCAATGAGGTCTGCAACTTTGACAATCCAAAAGCCAGTGTTAAGAAGGTTCGGTCAACTTGGTCACTAAGTCATAGTCTAGGGTCGGGTCAATGGTCGCTGCCAGAGAGAGAGAGAGAAGAAACACTCAGCGTGCACTCTAACCTAGATCAGAATGGTTACCAATTTATCTAATCTGGAAACCTCCCACTGTACCTCAAATTCTCCTCCAAACCTGAAAGAAGAATTAGTCGGGGTCACCCGAGGAGTAAACTAACTCATCAGTGGGAATCGGGATCCAACTATCATCGCATGATAACGTGACGGAATCCGCTCATATCATCACACTCCAGAAGGTATGCGCATATCTGGCAAGTTTCAGTACTTTTGAAACTCCCGATGTGATTTCTGCCCCATGCTCTTATGACCTTGACTTTGGCCAACATATCATAAGTCACATGTCAAGTTCTGCCCGTCATTCTCCAGGTTAATTTGAATCCACCCGTACATACCCTTGACTTTGGCCAAAATGGCAGCACGACTGTCCCAAACCAACGCATCTATCTATGCTGCATATGAATAACCAACAGCTACCAAACACTGTGCCTTGACTTTGGCCAACATACACAGCTTGAATACTATTGACTACCCATATGAAACGACGGAGGGCTACGAATGGTTTCTGGCGAAAACCTTTAACGTAATGAACTTGATATCGTCGAAGGAACGGATAGCTTTTAAAAATATAGTGACGAAAACCGTTGCTAAAGAGGTCACTCCTGGTGAAGGGATCTCGGCTCTTTCCCCGTAGAATGAGGTGCAGGATATTCCAAATGAATACCACGATGCAAAGCAAAAGTAATCGGCTATAGTGAAGTTAATGCCCTGACGCAAACTTCTGTCCAAGGGGTCACTCCCGGTGAAGGGATCTCGGCCCTTGCCTCGTCGACTGAGGAGCAGGATATTCCAACTGAATACCACGATGCAAAACAAAAGTAAACGTCCTTGCAATAACAGCTTTTGAAAAAGTGTTCCAACAACATCAGATTAGGTTTGTTTTTAACTTGCATTGATCCGAATCAACGCAGTCCCATCAATTGATCACACCAAAAAGAACGAAAATATACTGATGTACGTATATGCCATCCGCATTCGCCACTGGGTCCCGTCATTACCCGTTAGGTTAGCTAACTAACGACAGAGCGGGGACTGGACTAGCGCGGATGTAAAACATATACAACATCTACTAATATATATACCAATATATTATATTCGCTCAAGGCGTGAAAGAAATGCAACATCACAGATACGAATAGCATCACAGAAACAATACAGATATCTGGGAACCCCGGGTTTCACAGAGCCGCTACTGAAACCCGACGTTCCCCTGGTCGTGTGGATAGCCTGTGCAATGAGAATCCTAGACCCCTACGGGCGCGGCAAGTCACCCGCCAAAACCTGAAGCGAGGCAGCCCCTTCAGCACCGTGAATGGACCACCCAGCACTTCACGGAATCCGGTAACTTGGGCACCCCTCCTGGGTCAACCTGTACCCCCTACGAGTGCGGCGAATAGCCCGCCAATTCTAGAGTGAAGCCCCCTCCGTCTCAATGCCATGAGATGCGGGCTTGTTGCCCTCCAGAACCCGGCTATCCGTGCACCCCTCCGCGGGGCATCCTAGTACAGAAAGTAAAATATACATACAACGGGTACATCGACCGCAACCAGGTCGTGCCCCAAAATAATAATACAAACAGGCAGTGACGGCAGTCCACATGTCGGACGCTCGCCCCGCAATATCAAATGTACATCATACAAACAAAACTGTACTAGCATTGCATCCAGGCTATCCCCCACGACCGATCCGCAACATCACAGCAAATACATAGAACATCAACGTGAAAGTCACGTTCGCAAATCCGTCTAACCAGGCTATAGCAGTTAGACCGGATTTACCGATCGAGTGACATTCACGGTCGCAGATATAATGTAAATACTGTGAAAAATGTGTTTAAAAAAATTTCCGATTGATCAAACAATTAACAAGTGGGCCCCAAAGAAAACTGTAGCACTCACAGAAACAATTGGCCCAACTTTAATATTCCAAAACCCATATTTTAAGCCCAGAAGGCCTCTGTAAAAAATTGGTGAAGTGATGTGAATAGTGCGCGGCGGAAGGGCCGCACAAATGGGCTTTTCGCGCGGTTCCGCGCTCCAACTGTGGAGTTACTTCGTCAAATTTTTACAGAACTCTTAGATTTTCCAGTACATCAATATTTTATAACCTGAAAAAATTTTCGAGACCAAAAATTTTCAACAGAAACTGATGCGAACTAAAATGCAGTTTTGGAACTTTTTGATCAATCGGAAATGCAAACACATTACACAAAGCTAGACTAAGTTAATGGCGAGGCTCTGATACCACTGTAAGTGCACGGCGGCGCCCCGGCCGTCAATCCGACGCCGGAATGCGGAAGCGGTGAAAAACTAAAATTTTGCGGACTTTGCAAACCGGCACCACCGCGCACTATAACCCGGATCGAACCATTAACTAGTCTACGCTACTAAAAAGAAAGGGAAGAGATGTATACCGACGATCCAAGTCCTCCGGTCTTCATCTCCACTCCGATCTCCTCGCAGGATCTCCGTCCATCTCCTCCTCGTCGGAAAGGGCACCACGAAGCCGGGTACTTTTACGAGCTCCCACCTCAATACCGAGGCAACTCGCGCATGAAGCCGGCAACTCGACATGCTCAAGATATGCTGTAGGAAGTGTAGTGTAGAGTGCATGTCTCACTTTGGGGTTTGTTGCCATTTGTAGATGATGGAGGAATCAAGAAGAAAAATGGTGCTTGCATTTTTCTTGGCATGAAAAGAGATCAAGAAAGAAACTCTCAAGAATGAAGCTATCTCTTCTTCTTCCTCTCTTTCTTTTTCTTCTTCTTCTTTTCTAATGAGAAACTTATTCCCTTAGAAAAAGGGTGGAGGATTGAATATGAAGCATAACAATAGAAAGAAGGTGAGTGTAGGAGAATGGTGGAGGTAACCACATCAAGAGACAAATAAACATACAACCATGCTTCACACTATTCAACCCATAACCTTTCAAATCTCTCAATTCAAAAGCATGGAGCAAAAGAAATGAAACTATCATAATCAATATATATGCAATAAAACCCTCCACAAAATGTTATTTGCAAAACTGCAAATAACACCCTCCATCGGAAAAGTCCGGCCGGGAAAGAACAAAGGAAAACCGGCCGGAACGGAATGCAAACTGGCAACTCCAGAAAAATGGTCCCGTAATAAATTACAGGAAAACCCCGATACTGTGCATACACACCCGCATCTGTATTCCGTCCGGATACAAATGCAAAGAGACAAAATCTACACTGTACTAAACTAGGACCGGCTTAAACCAAAGCCGGCTAGTAATATCCGTCCGATCCTGATCCGTGCAATACCGCATGTATCTGATCGAACCCTGCCATATAACCATACGGCTACCAGTACAAACCGTCCGATCCTGATCCGTGCAATACCGCACGTATCTGATCGGACCCTGCCATATCTCCATACGGCCTCTACAGCGTTTCGCCCGAAAGCTGAGTAACTGAAAGTGTGGTGGACTCTAAAGACTCGTCAATACTATGGCTGTGGATTTAACCACTAGCACGTCAGAGGTATTAGCCAATACGTGACGGGCCACCAGCTACTGGCTAAAAGGGACGTCGATGAGCGAACCCATCCTGACACCCTACTGAGCCTGTCAGTGACAATATCCGTGCAGTCCGGTCCGTTCGTCTATGAGTATCGCATGGCGGGCCTAGGGGGTTGGTAAAAGTCAGACCCCCAAAAGCGGTACAAGTCGTGTCGGAGTGTAGCCCAGAACACCCTGAGATACTACTGGAATACCTACCAGTAAATCTCCTTGCCTTGGCCAAGGACTTTGTGTAATGGCTCTCCTAGACACAGCACGACCTCACCCCCAATACCGGGAGAGACGAACTCCTGAAGATACGCTCACTGCCTCCATGTGGCTCGGGACTGTACCCAACTAAAACCTGTTTGCACGACTCCTTTGAGCCGTGGTAGGGTAGTAATCAAAGTACAGTGGGAACTCACACGAGACAAATGACGATCCCCAGGTCGATGAACTAACCTGCACACATGTCACCAGGGAACTGCCATCTGACGTCTGGTATATGACCAACTAGCATGTTCCCGGCGAGTCCTGTCCGGTGTACTCATAACCCAATGAGCACCTGTATACATCTTAGGTGATCCAACTGACACCAGTGGCTTGTGAGACCGGCCACCGCCCCTCGTCGGGGTCTCGACTGTATACACTAGTCTACTAATGGAGTATCGATGCCCGGTCTCGAAACTCCCACGACTAGGGACCTTTTAAGGATATGCTTGTAGACCCCCAGCTCCCACTTATATGATCGCCCTCATACTGCTGGTGGTCAAGCAAGAATCCTAGGGGCTCTATCAACGTGTAATAGCGACGTGTCAGGTCACCTAAAGCAGTACACGATGATAAAGGTAAACCAGATAGCATACTATCATCTCGAGTGAGACTGTCCTACCGGGATAGGTCCTCCCTCAATCATTACAATCACGTACCTGTGACCTAATAATTGACTCTGAGGGCACTATCTCCAACAGTATAGCACCCCCACAATTTCGTAGGATATGATGTGTTATGATTTATATATATATACATATGTGTTATTACGAGATATGAATACTTAGTAAGAAAAGCTTTAGGAGACCATGAGTTGGATTTAGTGTAATTGGAAGAAAGTACTTTCAGTTTAGTTTATTAGTTGCGAAACCCTAGAGTAAGGTTTCACACACACACATGCACACACGTGATATATTTGGGTGTATATGTTTGTATGTGTGTGTGCGCGCGCGCGCGCGCGTTGGTGTGTGTGTGTGTGTACGTATACGTATACACGGATGATGAGCCCGGTATATGATACTTGGAGATGAGTCGATATGATCGGGCATGATGCCGTGAGTTGTGATTTGTGATTGGGTCGTGATATAATACGACAGGATATTATAGCGGATCGTTGGGCGATATGTTTTCATACACACGAGTATATATGTTTGATGATATTGAAATGTGCTAGATTTTAGAAAGGTACCCCTAATTCATGATTTTACGATGATGATACCATATGAATAATGAGGTATATGTGATATTTGACCCGTACCCCAATTTTTGGGATGCCGTACGATGGATTTTACCGTACGAGTTATAGATATGATGATTGATCCGCACTCTTGACTCGAGAATGTCGTACTATGTATTTTACTGTACGTGACGCTATTGAGGCGGGATCGCCGACTACTAGACATATCGACTCGGACTTTAGACGGACTTTCTTTACCCTTTAAATTGGGTTCGAGTCATACTTATTTTCAAAACTAACGAATCATGAATATTTTAAAGACAGGCCGAGGGATACTGCGGATTTTTCAAAAAGACGTATCTTTTCTCAAAGACCCTGTAACCCCTATTTTTCTAAAACCACGATTCGTGCTATTTCAAACACCAAGAACTGTATGACTCGTATTTAGAAAGGTATATTCTTAAATGTTGCGGTTACTACAACTTTTCTGTATATTCATGTTGTTCTCATCGTATTGCATGCTTATAAATGTGTTTCTTTAGTTATTATGAACCCCTGTTGTCAGGACACCAGCACCATTACCGATGATGCGTATGCTCCACGTACACTTGCTTGCCGGCTCACACACATCATTATCGATAATTTTCATGTCACGTACACATTAGAAAACATTACTTCATTTGTATAAATTGATAGCGGGTAGTTTTAACATAGTACTAGTACGCTTGCCTTCATATGCTAGTTTTGATATTGCGTTTCTTACTCAGATACTTCATGCATTTATGCCTTCATTCTGTTATGCAATATCGTGGGGCTTTATGCCGATATTCACTGTTCACTGACTAGTGATTTTGAGATTTTGGATCTTTCATGAGATTTCTGGTTTTGGGAAACCGCATGTGAATGTTTGTAAACTTATGATAATTTTAAAAGAGAAAGATGTTGTTTTCCTTGATATGATGAGTAGCGTCCACCATGATATTTTCTCGGTTCTGAGTTGGTTTTCGAGACCCGATTCGAGGAGTATGAACCATCTGCAGGTACATGGTGGACCCGGTAAGGTACCCGGGGCGAGAGTGATTTCATGGTGGATGATGAGCCGGCAGGGGAGCACTACCTACCGGTGATTGTATTGGAAACTCGACGGATATCCGAAGGATACCGTTTGAAGTTATGAGAGAGATGGATATATGGGTCGATCCGGACTGACAGAGCCCATGGACCGACCCGGACTGACGGATCCCGAGATTTGAGTATTATGTGTCGCCGTTGGACACGGATTTCGAGATGTTTTGAGTGTCGATGTTGGGCACTTGGGTTTTACCATGATTTGTGTGTCGTTGCTGGACACACGTGGATGGTGCATTATTACATGTCACGCATCGATATATTATTACTCATGACACGGACATGAGTACTTTGGTATCACACTTATGATATACAGTCACCCTTGTTGATATATATGTGTGTGTGTGTGTGTTTATTGTATGACCTAGAAGAGAGTCATACATGCGATTTCTTCTCGGTGATGTTTTCTACTCACGAGTTGGCAACTCACCCCCATTATGCCACAGTTTCTTGCAGGTTTCGTTGCGGCTTGCTGGCACACTGCTTCCTTCTAGGTGATTGCTTTGGTAGGTGGGTTCACTTGCATCGTGACCACCGTTGTGCTTTATTTATTTCAGTTGTATCTAGTAAACTCCATCAACCAGACTTGTATATTTTGATAGACTTAGAAAACCAGTTGTGTATTATTCGACCTTAGAGTCGCGCGCTTATATTATTGGGGTTCTTCTCTGGTTTTCTTGAGAATGTTGATTTTCTTTCTGAGTTTTGATCCTCGCCCTTCGGCGTTGTATATTATATTGCTTGCGTAGTTGTTTCCACCAATTGGCGAAGAGCTAGCTCCCGCTTGGGGATGCCTTTATTCTTCATTTATATGTATTTCATGTTTGTACCTATTTGGGGCCAGTATTTACAAAGGAGACTCTGCCGAAATTTTCGGGAAAATTTGATGTTGCTTTTAAACAAGTTTTCCTTCACTCTTTTCTTTAAAAATGGTTTAGATTTCTGGGCTTTGGCTTACTTAGATTACGTTATGCCTCTAGACGTTTCGTAATTTAAGTGTCAGTCGCGTTCCATACCTTCGGGTCGTGACACCTTATATATAGATGAGGAAAGTTCTTTTGGGGAGCGAACTGCTTTCTGCTCGTATCGGATCTCCACAGGATGCAGAGATTTCTTCAATATTGCGGTTGGAGAATTTTTTCTGACCCTTCGCAACAGTTCGAAGCTGTTCCCGGTTGAAACAACAGCATTCACCACTGGGGTTGAAAAAGGACCATACGGAGAACTGCCCCCAGCTTGTTTTGTATGACGTCGATATCGATGTCGACCGTTTTTTACAGTCGGAATTTGATTAGCCTAAGAATTTTGCTAAGCCTGCCCCCTGTTTTCTTTGAGAGCTTGCATATTATGCCCCTTGCGTCGACCATGGAATTTAGAAGGTACCTTGGAGACCGATTCCGTCGGCAAAGCAAAAACTTGAGGAGCTAGCCTGTGGAAGAAAGACTTCTTCTGGGATTCCTCCTTCGGCGTTGAGGTACCGAGGGTGGAAGGTGGGAGCATAGACCTAAAGATAAGCATATTGATTTCTTGAAGAGCCAGATTGCAGAGATTTGAGACTGCAAGTGGCCCATACTTGACTCCACCAGATGTGATAGAGCCTGAGTTGTGGTGAGTGGAAGAAAACGCCATTCTGCATAGAGACGAAATGCCGGCTTCAGTAGCCCATCTCCCAATGGCAACTACAAACATCTATGCCGTGATTATTTGATCACGGAAAAACACGATACACGAAATGTGGAATGGAAAGAGGAAGAAATCCCACCAGGCGTGCCAGAATCTGTTTACCGCCGAAAACAGAGACGAATCGGGATGGATCATCTTGCCTGAATTTAGGTGCATATTCTATTTGGATTTATCTGTCCACCTCTCCGAAGATACCAAGTTGATATATGGCACCGTATATCCTAGCTTTGGACGGATGCAGCCGTTGTAGCAAACTTCATCAGATCCCCCCTCATTTGTGAGGGTTTTTTGATTGTGGGGACGCTCTTCCTTGCAGGCGCAAGCCCCTGCAGTTCATTAAGTATACCGCATTACGATAACCACTTTCTCATGCTCCAGCAGTTCACTTCGTGTCGTGTGTATTTTTGTTTATTTTTAGTTTGCCCGTGGATTGTACATGGAGATTAATTTATATCGTCGCCCGTAGGGCGTGGATTAGTCCAAATCCGTATATTTGAGATTTGGGTTTAGGTCAAGAATTTTGCTTGACGGGGCCCACGTTGGTAGCTTGGTTTGCCAACGGGAATGAATTTAGGACGCAGATCTCACATTTGTGAGGTTCATCAGTTCATGGGATATTTGGGTTTGATCTAAGGATCATTAGTCATATTTGAGACTAAGATCGACTTATGAGGAGTGAGCATATGGGCTCAACTGATCATTAAATCATATATGAATAGCCCATGGATAATATATGGTAGTCATTATGGAGATAGTCCGCAGGGCAAAACATATTATTTTAAAGACGTCGCGGTCTATTATTCATCTTGCATGCATGTGTATTTGTTACGTGATGGAGTAAACTATGGTGATATGGAATGTACCCAATTTTGGATGCGATTTAATTTGAAGTGTGCACGTCAATTTGGAAGTGCATTAATGTGGGATGGAAGGAGTTGTTGGTTATCAGGGCCTGCCACCTCTCCGAAGACATTGAGAAATTACAACGACATATATCAGAGGTGTGTAGAGATGTACTTTTAAACCAAATCCCATATTTGAGGGAAAAGATCATGGTGGATCATCTAAGAATCATTAACCTTATTTGAGACTAAAATTATCTTAGGAGATATGGGATGAATATCATTTTGAATATTATCAATAAAAGATCATTATTCATGTTTGAGACTAGGATTAGTTTGGAAATCACGAGCATATGGGCTCGCTTGAAAAATCAAAGATGTTTAACCACAGAAAACTTAGCCAATTTGGGCTAGGACTGGGTTTCTGTACTACCCAGATGTGCTAAGCACTCAGTTATACAGCACTCATGTGTGTTTCACGTGAGGCGCTAAAATAGTGCTAAGCACTAGTTTTTGTGGCGCACACATGCGTTTCACGTGAGGCGCTGCACTAGTGCTAAGCGCTAGCTTTTTGTGGAGCCCACGTGCATTTCACGTGAGGTGCTGCACTAGAGCTAAGCACTAACTTTTTCAGGCACTCATGTGCGTTTCACGTGAGGTGCTATGTTATTTGGCCTTGAGCGCTCACGTGCTTTTCCTTTTCTTTGAAGGCGCCCACGTGTGAAGCACGTGTAGTGCTAATTCCTTTTCTTTTTTAGAGATTGAATCTCTGTTAATGGTATTTTGACCATTAATGGCACCAAGATCTTTGTTTTGAAAATCTGGGATTAGGTTTTCTTCAAGAACTAAATTCTTATATTTTTTTCTTTTATAAGAACTAAGTTTTTTAGGGTTAAACCCTATTTTTAGAGGAATTAAATTCCTATAGGATATATTCTTTTTCTTTTTCGTAGTTCTTTTCTGAATTTTTGATTCTCAAGAATAAGATCTTCCCGATGAGAATTAAATTCTCAACTTGTGGGAGACTTGTCTTGTGAATATCAGATCCAGAGAAAGAACTAAGTTCTTTAGAAGAGCTAAACCCTGATATATGATATGATAGGTAAATGAGATGTTGTGATCTCTGTGGTTTCTTTATCTAGGGTTTGAATGGAGGAAGATCTTCTTCTCTATTGAGAATTAAATTCTCTGTTGTTTTTTAGAGCCATCTGTATTTTTGCAGAAATTTATGGGGGGGTTCTCTCTATCTGAGACTTGAAGTTTCGGGTACTTTATATATTAGAGGTAAATTGTTAATTAGTTTTGAGAAAATCTCTCATTGAGAGATTCCAATTTGTTCAGGGGATTTTACCTGCCGTTGGATTTTTGATTCAATGATTTCTGTTTTACAGAATATATATTCTTGTTTTAATAAGATTGGGGAAATATTTTCCTATGTACAGTATTTTATTCTGTAAAACGGTGATTTTTAATCACCATTGGATTTTTAATCCAAAGACTCTGTTTTACAAAGAGCAATCTTTTTTATTTATAAAAATTGACGAAATATATTCCCAAAAATAGAATTTTATTCTATCATTGGATTTTTGATCCAACCTAGAATATCTTTCTCACTTAAAAAGATTTAGGAGATATTTTCTCCTAATAGAATTTAATTCTATATTCTGATGATTTATCATCTCCATTAGATTTTTTTATCCAACGGCTCTGTTTAACAGAGAGTATCCTATTTTTTAGGGAAATATTCCCTTGTAGAATTTAATTCTACTTGATTTTAATTTGGGCGTCGACGCCCACGTGACACATGGGCGGCACTTAAAAATTTAATTCTAGGCGCTTCTGTGCTTTGCACATTGGCACTCATGTGAGCTTCACGTGCAGCGCCACCATAGGATATAATCCTAAGGGGTTGGTGCTGACGCTGGCGCCCTTGTGGTAGGCTCGTGAGGCGCTGTCTCATTAAACAATAACAGTGCTTAGCTCTTTTATTATGTTTAAATATTAGAGGAATAATATTATCTCATCCGGAACACTACAATTTCGTTAGTTTCGGTATTTGGATGACCCTTTTAGCGGTTGTTAATATAGCTTTCATGATAGAAACATATTTTTGGGTATAAGGTTCGGCCCATGGAGGATTCTATCCATGAGGATTTGTCTCCTTGCCCTATGTTGGTTCTGAGGTTTTTCTTTTTCTTTTGGGATATAAACACAGGCCAAAAAGAAATAAACCAAGCATTCTTGAAAGAAACATTTTCTGGGAAATACTTCGGCGCTTCCGAATCTTTGCTTTGTAACTCGTGCCTGAAGAAAGATGTGATATTTGTAGGTCCATCCAATCACAACTTGACACGTGTCGGTTTCCATTTTTGCAGACTCGCCCCCCTCCCTCCCTCTCTAAGTTGACATAAGTGAAAGAGCTCAATATCTTTATTTCTAAAAAGCCAACTGGCGGGTAAATAGAGAAATTTAAGCAAATCTGATGGAGCTCTGGATCTCCTTCAGATGTTACCTTCCGTTGATTTGCAGCGAGGGTTGATGGACGGCTGATATTAGATTGGGAGATTGCCTCCTGATGCGTGTGGATCTCAGTGGGCTTGATGCGGATGAAGCCGAGCTACCTGCAAGGAAGTCTCCGGGTGGTGGTACCACCGAGGACCCTCCGACGATCAAAGTTAGACGGGCTAATTGGGCAGAGTAGCGGCCTATTGGGTAAAAATTGCTTTCCCTGAGTCGTCTGAGAGAGGGTTTTATATAGTGGCAGCCGTGGGCTGGCGGCCGCGAGATTCACGTCGGACGTTACGCCCCTGGCGTTACACCTGCGTGAAAGGCGGGATTTCCCATTAATGACGAGATATGCTTGTTAATGGGGGAACGAGATGCCGTGGAACGTGGGATCGTGGGCAGCGGATATCTTCGCGTCAGGCGAGATTCGCGGAGACGTGGCAGAGACGCCTGTGATCCGTGCTATGGGTCGGTCGATGAGACCGAGGAAGCTCTGCTCGGCGGGAGGCCCGGAGACGGGCGGGAGGCCGAGCAAGCTTGGTTCAGTGATAGCTCGTCGGGCGAGCTATGTGGGTTGAGCCGAAGGCTCTTTGTAAGACGAGCGTAGGAGTGGCCTGGAAGGCCACCGAAGGTCGGGAACGTCCCCGGGAGGAAGACCCAGGGTATGCACCGTTGTTGCTCCATTCTCGCAAACCTTGAGGACACGTCATCTGCCACGTGTCGTTATCTGGGGAGTTCACAATTCTGAGCATCATCATTAGCCCCCCACTCTCGGACCGACTTATTCATGGGTTGGGTCGAGGGTGGTCTGATCAGCCAACCAGGCCCCGTTCTTGCTTTGAAGACATCGTCGACGCGGATTCCCGGGCAATTAGTCGTATTCTTTTGATGACGTCAGCAGATCAGGGGAGAGATCATGCATTAAATGGGAGGCGCCGATTCGAGCATATGTCTGTTGAGGCGCCAGGCCATGTGTCTGGTGCTAGTTGGTTGATGTGACGGTCCGCCAGTGTCCTTCGCGCTCGACGGGACGCGCCCAATATGCGTGTGACATGCGGAACGTTAATAGCCGTCGAAAGCGAAGAGTTATTTTGGCGGGAGACGATCGGAGCCGCAGGATATGTTCGCCGGCTGCTATAAATAGAGATGGGATTCCCCCAGGGTCCACACTATGCATAACTTCCTCGACGTTGTGTGAGTTAGCTCGGCTTTCTTCCTTCTAGGTCGGATTTTCCTGCGTTCTTTCCTCGGAGGACTCATCCCTCTGCTCAGGTTAGATGTCTTCCACCGAGGAGTATGTAGAAATTGTTCGGGTAGAGTCTAGGGAATCTTCATCCACTTCTTCCTCTTCTTCTACCTCTTCCTAGTCCGAGTCGGAACCCCGCTGGGGTGTTAGGGTTAGTCGTGCTCCCCAGAGTCGCGTGGTGGGGACGGCCCCCAAAGTGCAGGCCAGGAGCGTCCGTGACGCGTCCTCCCTTCTGAGGCATGAGGACGAGCTTGCTACCATCCGGGCTCGCTTCCACATTCCCCCCGGATACTCGCTTCGTCTGGCCGGAGAGGGGGAGAGTGCAGACCAGGTACGGGGTAAGGAGATTGCTTTGTACCTGGAGGCCTTTTGGGCCAAAATGCGTCTACCCTTCTCCCCCGAGGTGAGTGCGTCGTTGCATTGTTTTCAGTTAGCCCCGGGCCAGTTAGTGCCGAACTCTTGGAGGATTCTCCTCGGGTTCCTGGTCCGGTTGAAATTGCAAGAGATCCCCTTCAGTCTGAACCTTCTCCTTTCCTCTCTCTACTACAAAAACCACCCCGGCACTCGCAAGGACGAGCCAAGCTCTGTATATATTTATTTTAGAAAGCACCGGGGAGGTGCGGCCGGGTCGGGGGTCATCGTAGTACCTTCTTCCATTCACGAGTGGAAGGAGAAGTTTTTGTTTGTCGGGGCACCCGAGGGTGAAGATTGGCCTGTGCCCATCTGGTGGAATAGGGATAACTGCCCGCAGGTGAAGCGATCGAATGATCCTGACGCGGTGGCGGTGGCGGAGTGGGAGCCCGTCCCCCAAGCCGAAGTGTTGCTGTCTGAGCACCCCTTCAGTTGGGCCGGGCTTAGCCCCGCTCAGCTTGCGGGTAAGTTACGAGTTTTAGGCGAGCTGTTTAGACTTGTGTACTTTTCCACTTTTTCCTGGCGTATGTTAGTTATATGTATGGCCTAGAGGCCATTACTATACATAGGATGTATATTGTAGTGGATGCTTGGAAATATATAGGGAGGACTTTCTTGCTCGACATGATAGTATGCTATCTGGTTGCTCTTTACCTTAACGTGTACACTGATTGTCTCTCTGTTACATGTTGGTAAAACCCTTAGGATGTGTACTTGACTACCCGAACTATGATGCGGATCATACTAGTGGGGACATGGTAGTCCATAAGTATATCCTTCAAGGTCCCTAGTCGTGGGTGTATTGAGATGGGGCATCGATATACCAGAGTAGACTAGTGTATACCTTCTCGACCCATACAGATGGGCGATGGATGATCCTATATCCATTGGTGTTTGACATCAGAGATGATATACGGGTGCTCAGTGGAGACTGGGTACACTGGACGGACTCGCCGAGAACTCCCAGATGGTATTATACCTTATGTCAGATGGCAGTTCTCTGATGACACTGGTACAGGTTAGTCTGTAGACCCGAGATCGTCATAGAGTCTTGTGTGATTCCCACTGTGCTTTGATTTCCACCTTACCACGTCCAAGAGGGCGTGTAAAACGGTGGTTTTTGGGTACAGTCCCAAATCACATGGAGGCAATGAGCGATAGGAGGGGATTCGTCTCTCCCGGTATAGGGAGTTGATGTTGCGCTGTGTTCGATTGGCTATAACCGGAAATCCCTGACCAGGGTTGCTGAGATTTACTGGTAAGTGTTACCAGTAGTTTCTCGAACTGTTATAGACCTCATATCGACACGACTTATCGAGCTACTGGGGTCTGACGTTTACCACCCCTAGGTGAGATATGCGACATATCAGACGACGAGACCGGACTGTACGGTAAGTGTTACTGGTTGGATTCACAGGAGTGTGAGTGGGCTTGCTCGTTGATCTTCTGATCGCTCAATACCCGGGTGGCCGTTACGTTTAGCAGACCGCTTGCGGCTTGTGGGTGTTTGATATGATCATCACCTACTGCCGGCGTATTGTCGAGTTTTTAGAGTCCTACACAGAGGTTTCCTGGCTCAAGCGAAACGAAATAAGAGCGCATATGAGATATGTGCGGGACCGAGAATAATATCAGTATGTGGTACTGAATTCTATTCTCGTGATTTGTATCATCGGACGGTTATATAAGATATAGCCGGGTTACCGAATCAAATGTTGATTCGATATATTGATACACATGATATTAGTCGGTTATAACCGGATCGTTAAATCAAGTGTTGATTTAATGATTTAATGTATAATTATATATTTGATAAATTACTTTACATTAACTAGTATTGGTTCACTTAAGATATTTTTCTCACTTGATTATGCACATTGTATATATGATATATGTTTGTGCACTAGTTTGTATCATGTTTGATGGTACATGCAAACTTAGGTGTGTGCATGCTTTAAACCATGTTTGGGTTAATGGTTAGGTTTTATTTGTTTTATTTATTTTTGGCAAAAACAAAAATGGTGGCTTTCTTTGTTTTATTCTTGAAGTTTCATGAAACTTCAACCATTTTGTTTTTTCCTTAACCTAACCATTACACCTAAACCCTAGTTTATTCTCTACATGTGTTTACTTCACCCATGGTTGCATTATGATAAGATTCACTTGATTTATTATTTTCAAGAATAATTCATTTTTCTTTCTTCTTCTTCATCTTCTTCTTCAAGTGAAGAAACCTTTCTTGAAAAATTTCAAGTGATGAAATCAAGTGAGAAATCCAAATCCAAAGTGAACCCACTTCCTATTTCTTCATCCTCTACCACTTTCCATGTTGTATAGGGTGTTTTCTTTACAAGTTTTATGACTTAGTGAAGATAGAGCTTGAGTTCGAGTTGCCTCGACGTAGATCATCTTCGGCATTGAAGTCAACGACCTAGCCCGCTTATTTCTCCGACGAAACCATCGCTAGAGTCCGGGATTTCGATGATCGCAGCGGAGGGACGTCTTCACAGAGCTTTGGAAGTGGAGGACCGGATCTACAAAGGTTGTAATCCTTTTCACTTTAGAGTAAAGTTGTTTACTTGCCTCCTTTTCGCCTAATCTCTAGTTAACGATCTCAATTAGGGTTTCTCGGCACATGGAAAAATTTGATTTTGGCATGGTTGATGCCTTGTGGAACCTCTTGAGTGTGTCTAGGAACCCTACAGTGGTATCAGAGCCTAGCTAGAGCTTTAGGCAAAGTGTAGACGATGTTAGAAACCCGATCGAACCCCGAAACCCTAAATTACACCCCTCTCTGTATATTTTCTGAAACTGTGGAATTTTGTGAATTAAAAATATCCAGAAAATTCAGCAGGGTTTTCTAGCGATTACTGTGCAGCACATGAGCATAACTCGACCAAGGGACCGCGGAACCGCGGCATGAGCATGGCTCATGCGGCGCTTCCGCGGCCGTACAGTCACAATATTCTTTGAATTTTGCACAGTAATTTCTTTCTTTAATTGCTGTGTTTTCTGGGAATTTTTAATGTTTACTCAAGAGTTGAGTTTTCTGGGTTGTATTGGGGACTCGATGTTTCGATTGGAAAGTTTAACTTCGTCTATGTGTTTTTCCGGGAAATTTTAGAATATGTTAAAAAGTTCGACCGGATAAAAATACCCACTTTTTCCCCTGCCGGGAAATTTCCAAGTGTTGGATTTTTCCGTAGTTTAAGAACGTTCTAAGTAGTGCAAGTAACGCGATGGACCCTCTAGAAGACAACAAACCTTAACTCGATTATGTGACCGTCTTGAACTGCCCTTTGAACCTTAGGGTTTGGGGCGGTACGGCGTGCCACATGTGAGGCGTTGGCTTGACCCTTCTACGGCTGGACCGTTGGTACTGTGGCATGAAATGGATGTTTTGAACTTATTTCAAGTGTTGAGCTGTTTCGGGAAAACTTGGGTGTTTGATTGTTCGATCGGAAAATTTAACATTTTCTATTTATCTGGAATGTGATACAATATTTGGAATCCACAAGTAGTTATGAGATAACTGATTATGAATGTTATAAACACAGCAGTTTCGTCTCACTTGATCGATTGCCACGGAATTTTGACGTGATCAAAAGTCCGTCGCAATCACGTAATACATACGCGGATACTCGTCGGGTAAACTTAATAGACAGCCACGCCCCATAGCCCCGACCAAGTGACTGTAGGAGAACCTCGTCGCCGAAAGCATCCGTTCGGGTGCTCGCGGTAGCGGTGTTCCGCCTTAGTGCACTTCGTCGACAGCATCGGGGGTGCAGCCGTCTACTGAAGTTTGCGACGAGCATTCGATCTGCATGTCAGGAATCTTGTTGAATTACCCGACTTGATATTGAAAAGAGTTTTCGATAATGAGACTAAAATGCGGGGTTTATAATTGTTAGGCATGCGATATCTAAGAAATTCATTTGATTAGGCATGCGATGTCTAAGGAGGTTGCGGATTCCAACTATTGTAGTTTTACACTTTCTTTTCTGCGACCGTAAGTGTAATATGTGAAATCGGCGGTTTCGTTGCTATATGTCAACGGCAATTGGGATGCGCATATTTACTTACGTTGATGACATGTGATGTTATGTGTTGCTGGATATGTTATATTGGATCGTCGTGTTTGAATAGCCGGGGGTTTTTATGTGAGATGAGTGTTTTTCATTTTCATTCATGTAAAAAAACTTGTATGTAATATTCTTTTATTGGGGCACTTCCAGGTTGCGGAAGATGTCACCGTTGATGTATATTATTTACTTTTTCGCATTAGGATAGACCTAAGGAGGGGAGCACAAGTAACCGGGTTCTAGGGTCCAGTGGGAGACCATCTCGAGGAGTCGAGTCTGGGTCTCCTAACTCTAGAATTGGTAGGGTTGCTTGCAGCTCTCGTAGGGGTCTAGGGGTGTGGGATTGGCTATTCATCATGACCGTGGAATCCGTGTTTTATACGGGCTCAAAATAAAACACGGACGTCCTAGTATATCCAATATTTCATATGATATTTTCTGCTGCGTTATCTGTGATGTGATCATGTGATTTGTTCAGATAGATATAGTATATAGTATATATGATATATTATATAGACGTTGCTTATGTTTTACACCCGCGCTAGCCCTGCCTCACTTTGGCGTTAGTTACCTAACCTAACAGTGCAGACGGGATATCGAGACGAATGCGGATGGCATAAGCATACGTTATATTTATCTGTAATGTTTAGGTGGACTTAAATGATGGGACTTCATTAATATGATTAATGAAAGAAAAGAAACCTAAAAGATGTTGTGGAATCGAATTTTCAAAAACAGGTAGCTACAGTTCTTGCTTTGCATCGCGGTGTTCCTTGTAGAACATCCTGCACCTTATTCGATGAGAAAAGGGCCGAGATCCCTTCACCGGGAGTGACCCCTTTAGCAATGACTGGCAGATGCTACAACACTCGGTTTGTCTTTTCATTGCTTCTATAGTTCTTGCTTTACATAGTGGTATATATGATATACCATGCACCTCATTCGACGAGGAAAGTGCCGACGATCCCTTCACCGGGAGTGACCCCTTTAGCAAAACTAGAAAAGCCTCAAAAACACTCCATTTTAAAATCATTTGATTCTACAACGATATCAAGTTCATTACGCAATAGGTTTTCAGAAAAACCAGTCGTAGCCCTCCGTCATTTCAGATAAGTTGTATATAGTATTCGTGCTACATTTGTTGGCTTTCGTCAAGGTGTAGTGTGCGGTAGCTATATGCTGCTTATCTGCTGCATACGATGCGATTGGATTAGGGTAGTCGTACGGCTTTGTTGGCTTTCGCCAAGGGTCGTGCGGGTGGGTTTAATTCAATCAAGAAATGTACGGGTTGAACTTGACTAGCGGGCTATGGTTTGTTGGCTTTCGTCAAGGTCATAGCACGTTAGGGGAAAAATTTATCGGGAATTTCAAGTGTTGAAATTTGCAATGAGATTGCATACCTTCTATGAGATAGTTGGATCCCGATACCCACTGCGAGTAATTGTTACTCCTAGGAGAGTTTTGCACTTTATAATTTAGCCGATCAAGTAGGTGTCTAGAAAGGTGTCAACGGGGTTACGCCCCTGGGAAAACGAGGTTTATTTTAATTAGGTCCGTGTGAAAGCACGGGGAACCTCCCTCAAAATACCGGCACTGGCCTGGCTGAAAGATTGGTGAACTTGTAGAGTGTAATTAATCCCGGCTAGTCTTTCCTTTTAGGGTTTGAAGGAACATTTGATAAAAACAGTGGGAGCCATCCTGATTAGATAATATAATAACCAATCTGATCTTGCAAGAGCGCACGCAGAGTGTTTTCTTCTCTCTCTCTCCAGGTAGCAACCATATCACGCCTTAATCAAGATAATAATATGGATGTATTGATCGAACCCGCTTGTTATACTGAGCTGGGGAACGTTGGTCCCGCTCCGACTTATAATTGTTATAAGACAGAGCAAGAAATAGAGGAATACCAGAATTCCTATGCCGCCCAAACGAAGAAAGTGCATATGATGCATCTCCTTCGGGTGTGTTAGTTATAAAGAACTGTTTCTCAGTGTCCTCTACGTCCTAGGTATTAGATACCGGATCAGGATCCCGCTAATGTAATCCATTACATGGGCTACAGAAAAGTAGAGAACTGAGAACGGGTGATAAGTTTCATGAGACAGAAAACGGTGCAAGTGTTGCAGCCAAGTCTGTTGGTCACTGTCACCCTGTATTTCCAAATACATTGATTCTGAACAAATGCTATTAGATACCGAACCTGATATACAAAATCATATCAATCTCTTTATGTCATAAAGAAAGGATATAATTTTGTATTGTTGGATTATGTTTTGAACATTTCCTATATCAAAAGTTGATCGGTTCAGGCATGTTATCTAAAAGCATTGATGTTCTAAATCAAACTACAGTTCTTAGTATACAGAACACACACGAGAGGAAGAGTTCAGGAATGAACGAATTCTTCTTGAGGCATTGTAGACTAGGTCATATCAATGCGACCCGACTAGTTAAGTTACATTTTAGATGCATATTTAAATCAGTTTGAATTTACATCTTGTGAAACTTGCCAGTCATGTCATAAAGATTAGATGACCATAGCTCTGTTTATTAGAAACAGAGAAAGAGTTAGCAAACTCTAGGGATTGATACATGATGATGTATGTGAGGTCCCCTGTCTACACATGCCTAGACCGGTTCTTTGTACTTCATTACATTCTCTGATGATCTCTCAAGATTCAGTCATATGTTCCTGTTGAAACATAAGTCCGAAACTTTTGAGATATTCACAGAATATAAGTTAGAAGTAGAGAACCAAAAACCGGGTATAAGTATTATGTCCTATGATGAGATCAGGGAGGAGAATACTTGTGCATGGAATTCTTGGACTATTCTAAAGGAGAATGAGATTCTCTCTCAGCATTACTCCTCCGAATACACCACAGCACAACGGTGTATCGGGGCAGAGCAATCACACCCTATATGATATGGTGCGCTCTATGATGAGTACTGTTGAGTTACCTGTTTCTTTTAAGGGGTTATGCACTTGAGAAGCTGCATACCTATTGAATTGGATTCGAATCAAATCAGTGCCTACCACTCCATATAAGATATGGTATGGGAAGAGCCTATCTCTTAAGTAAGCTAAGATTTAAAATTGTCCGGCCTATGTCAAAAGCAAAATCCGGACAAGATCGAGGCAAGGTCAGTTCTGTAGAACTGGAAAGGTTCCAGCTATACAAACTACAACAGATGATTTGGTAGAACTAAATGATTCAGTAGATTCCAACGAACCTCAGCCTCTCCGCCGATCTAATAGGGTTCCTCACCCACCTGAGAGATACTTCGGTTTCTCTGTGACAGTGGGAGCGAGGATTGCATCATAAGATGATGACCCAACTAGTTTCGAGCTGGCCATCAGGAGTGGGACTCTGTAAGAATGGCTGGATGCTTATTGATCTGAGATGGAATCCTTATACACCAACAAAGTATGGACTTTGGTTGCTTTATCTGAAGGGTTAAATCCCCATCAGGAGCAAGTATATCTTGAGAAGATTACTTGGTGTACATGGAAAAGTTGAGACTTTCAAAGCTATGCTTAAGTCCATACAGATCCTACTTGCCACGGCTGCATACCATGACTACGATATCTGGTGGTTGGGTGCCATGACTGCTTTTCTAAATAATGATTTAGAAGAGAACGTTTATAAGTACACAGCCAGAGGGCTTCGTAAACAGTGGGAGCAGCGGAAACGTGTGCAAGTTGCTTTACAGGATAAAGCAGGCATCGCGGAGTTGGAACATCTGTTTTGATGTGGTAGTCAAATAGTTTGACTTCATCAAAATGGTAGATGAACCTTGTATATACAAGAAGGTAGTAGGGAGTATGGTGGTGATCCTCGTAGAGTACGTGGATGACATACTCTAGATGGGGAAGGAGTTTCTATGCTACGCTCGGTCAATCTCCGCTTATCACAAGGATTCTCCATATAGGATCAAAGTGATACCTGCTAAATCCTGGGTGTTGGATGTATGAGATAGATCTAATTGGATTTTAGGATACTCGCTAGTTGTAGTGAGATGGTATCAATCGATCCTGGGGAGAATCACTGAAAAGATTCCAGGGTGATAAGGACGACTGAATGTCAGTCACAGGCACTGTCTTTACCCTCAGTAAAGGGACGATGTGTTGGAAGAGTTCCAAGCTATATACCGTGGCATACTAGACGATAAAGGCTAGATACATCGCTACCAAAGATGCTACCAAAGAGGAAGTCTGGGTGTATATTAGTTCATGAGATGAACTTCGTTCCTACCATTGTATGACAATGGAGTTGTGGCTTATGCTAAGGAACGCCCGTCCCATCAGTGATCCAGACATATTCTAAGGCAGTGTCACCTGATCATGGAGATGGTTGATCTCCAGCGGATCGAGGTCAGGAGAGTAGACTCAGAGGACAACACGGCGGATCCACTCACAAAGACCATTTCCCAGAGAGAGACTTTTATGGGATGGTTGAGTATGAGATACTACAACCACTGCTATCAGATGGCCCTAGTGCAAGTGGGAGATTGTTAGTTATATGTATGCCCTAGAGGCCATTACTATACATAGGATGTATATTGTAGTGGATGCTTGGACATATATAGAGAGGACTTTCTTGCTCGACATGATAGTATGCTATCTGGTTGCTTTTTACCTTAACGTGTACACTGATTGTCTCTCTGTTACATGTTGGTAAAGCCCTTAGGATGTGTACTTGACTACCTGGACTATGATGCGGATCATACTAGTGGGGGCATGGTAGTCCATAAGTACATCCTTCAAGGTCCCTAGTCGTGGGTGTATCGAGACGGGGCATCGATATACCAGAGTAGACTAGCGTATACCTTCTCGACCCATACAGATGGGCGATGGATGATCCCATATCCATTGGTGTTTGACATCAGAGATGATATACGGGTGCTCAGTGGAGACTGGGTACACTGGACGGACTCGCCGAGAACTCCCAGATGGTATTATACATTATGTCAGATGGCAGTTCTCTGGTGACACTGGTACAGGTTAGTCTATAGACCCGAGATCGTCATAGAGTCTTGTGTGATTCCCACTGTGCTTTGATTTCCACCTTACCAAGTCCAAGAGGATGTGCAAAACGGTGGTTTTTGGGTACAGTCCCGAATCACATGGAGGCAATGAGCGATAGGAGGGGATTCGTCTCTCCCGGTATAGGGAGTTGATGTCGCGCTGTGTTCGATTGGCTATAACAGGAAATCCCTGACCAGGGTTGCTGAGATTTACTGGTAAGTGTTACCAGTAGTTTCTCGAACTGTTATAGACCTCATATCGACACGACTTATCGAGCTACTGGGGTCTAACGATTACCACCCCTAGGCGAGATATGCGACATATCAAACGACGAGACCGGACTGTACGGTAAGTGTTACTGGTTGGAGTCACAGGAGTGTGAGCGGGCTTGCTCGTTGATCTTCTGATCGCTCAATACCCGGGTGGCCGTTACGTTTAGCAAACCGCTTGCGGCATTTGGGTGTTTGATATGATCACCACCTACTGCCGGCGTATTGACGAGTCTTTAGAGTCCTACACAGAGGTTTCCTGGCTCAAGCGAAATGAAATAGGAGCGCATATGAGATATGTGCGGGACCGAGAATAATATCAGTATGTGATACTGAATTCTATTCTCGCGATTTGTATCATCGGACGGTTATATAAGATATAGCTGGGTTACCGAATCAAATGTTGATTCGATATATTGATACACATGATATTAGTCGGTTATGACTGGATCGTTAAATTAAGTGTTGATTTAATGATTTAATGTATAATTATATATTTGATATATTACTTTACATTAACTAGTATTGGTTCACTTAAAATGTTTTCTCACTTGATTGTGCACATTGTATATATGATATATGTTTGTGCACTAGTTTGTATCATGTTTGATGGTACATGCAAACTTGGGTGTGTGCATGCTTTAAACCATGTTTGGGTTAATGGTTAGGTTTTATTTGTTTTATTTATTTTCTTTATTTATTTTTGGCAAAAACAAAAATGGTGGCTTTCTTTGTTTTATTCTTGAAGTTTCATGAAGGTTCAACCATTTTGTTTTTTCCTTAACCTAACCATTACACCTAAACCCTAGTTTATTCTCTACATGTGTTTACTTCACCCATGGTTGCATTATGATAAGATTCACTTGATTTATTATTTTCAAGAATAATTCATTTTTCTTTCTTCTTCTTCATCTTCTTCTTCAAGTGAAGAAACCTTTCTTGAAAAATTTCAAGTGAGAAATCCAAATCCAAAGTGAACCCACTTCCTATTTTTTCATCCACTACCACTTGCCATGTTGTATAGGGTGTTTTCTTCACAAGTTTTATGACTTAGTGAAGATAGAGCTTGAGTTCGAGTTGCCTCGACGTAGATCATCTTCGGCATTGAAGTCAACGACCTAGCCCGCTTATTTCTCCGACGAAACCATCGCTAGAGTCCGGGATTCCGATGATCGCAGCAGAGGGACGTCTTCATGGAGCTTTGGAAGTGGAGGACCGGATCTACAAAGGTTGTAATCCCTTTCACTTTAGAGTAAAGTTGTTTACTTGCCTCCTTTTCGCCTAATCTCTAGTTAACGATCTCAATTAGAGTTTCTCGGCACATGGAAAAATTTGATTTTGGCATGGTTGATACCTTGTGGAACCTCTTGAGTGTGTCTAGGAACCCTACAGCATAGCTAACTCCTTTGTATTTTCGCTTTCTTGCAGAACAGATGGACCGAGCAAAATTTCGGGCGGCCCTTGACGAACAGAAGAAAGGGAGGAAGGCCGGAGGCACCGGCCCGTCACGTCCCGTTTCGAGTCCGGCTCCACCGGCGGCCGCTGCGGCCAGGCACTCGAGCACGCCTCAGGCCCCGGAGTCCAGCCATGTGCTAAGCCGAAAACGCGCTCGGGAGCAGGAGCCCCGGGTCTTGGAGGCGGGAGGCGAGACTGATCCTCCTGCGTCTCTGCTCAAGAGGTACCATAGGACGGTGCCCTGTAACCCGGCTTCCCCGATCATCGTGGATGAAGGGGATCTTCGCTTCGAGGAGCTCTTTGGGCTTTCTGTCGCCGACAGCCTGCTTTCGGAGATGGATAGGTCGGCCGGGGGACGAATCCCTCGGGGGACCTTCAGGGCCCAAATGGCGGCCATAGCCTAGGAGGCCGTGCAGGTCAATGTTCGCACCTCACTCGGGTTTTTATTCAGTGCTTTTTGTTCGCAAGATTGGGTGCCCCCTTTTTTTAGCCCCTCTTTTGTTTTCTTCAGGTCCTCCAGCACTGCGCCCTCGTTGTCAATATGGAGGACGAGGAAATTTCCCCGGCAATGCAGATCGCGAGTAAGTCCTCCTCTCGGGAGGAGAGCTCGAGGCTGGAGCTGCAAGCAGCAAAGGAGAGGGTCGCCGTCTCGAAGGCCGGGTGGCGGCCGGGGATCGGGAGATCGCCAACTGCCGAGAGGTCGTCCGAGTCTTGACGGAGTCCAACAAGGTCGCCGAGGCCAAGTTGGAAGATTTTAGGATGCTTGTCACCACCCTGAAGAAGATGGCGAACACCCTCCGGAAGGAGAACGATGTGGCGATGGAAGGAGTTAGGCGTGCCAACCTCCGAGCGGCGAAGGCGGTGGAGAGATGCAAGAAGTCGGATCAGTACTATGCCGACCTCGCCGAAGCCGCGACCCTCGTCTGGCATGAGGCCCTCAATGCCGTCAAGGCTCGGATGCTGGAGTTTCCTGACGGCGAGCTGCGGCGCAAGTACCATCTCGAGGACAAGGCGTGGGGGGTGCCGTCGGGAGTGCTGCTGGAAGGAAGGCCCCCGGTGTGGGCGTTGAGGATGAGGCGGTCGCCCCAGCTCCCGACATCGAGACTCCTGCGGGGGGCGCCGACCCACAAGCCGCCATCCCATCCATCGTGGTTGATGCCCGGCTCGTCGAGGTTCTCCCCGGCCCCAAGGCCTAAATCTCGTCGCCTCTTTCTTATTTTCTTTTGCGCTGAAATTTTGTAAGCTTCTGAGCGTTTTTGTAAGGTTGGGGAGCCCATAATACCTCTGTGAAAACTTCCGGCCTTTGTGAATGAAATCATTTTGTAGGAACCTTTGCGTACATATTTCCCTTTTGTTTGTGGTAAAATCTCCATTTGCGCGGTATTGCTTTTAGGTCGGAGACCGGTCCTTCATCTGGCGATTGTACGTCGAATTGAACTCAACCATTTGCCAAGTGTGCAAAGATCGGTATCTCCATGGCCCAAAGTCGAGGTGGGGATCGCTTAGAAAAGACGGGTAGGAAATCACCCTCTAAGAATAGATTGAGCAGGGAAGCTGCTCGGTTGCCTCTTAGCGAGGGCTTTGATCCTTAGCGTCGTTAGGTAAGAGATTACCCGCTAAGGACAGGCCGAGCAGGGTAGCTGCACGGTTTCCTCTTGGCGAGGGTTTTGATCCTTGGCGTCGGTGGGTAGTGAACTACCAGCCATGGATGGACCGAGCAGGGTAGCTGCTCGATTGCCTCTTGATGAGGGCTTTGATCCTTGGCGTCGTAGGGTAAGAGATTACCAGCTAAGGATGGACCGAGCAGGGTAGCTGCTCGGTTGCCTCTTGGCGAAGGCTTTGATCCTTAGCGTAGATGGGTAAGAAATTGCCCGCTAAAGACAGACCGAGCAGGGTAGCTGCCTGGTTTCCTCTTGGCGAGGGCTTTGATCCTTGGCGTCGGTAGGTAGTGAACTACCAGCCATGGATGGACCGAGCAGGGTAGCTTCTCGGTTGCCTCTTGATGAGGGCTTTGACCCTTGGCATCATAGAGTAAGAGATTACCAGCCAAGGATGGACCGAGCAGGGTAGCTGCTCGGTTGCCTCTTGATGAGGGCTTTGATCCTTGGCGTCGTAGGGTAAGAGATTACCAGCCAAGGATGGACCGAGCAGGGTAGCTGCTCAGTTGCCTCTTGGCGAGGGCTTCGATCCTATGCGTAGATGGTTAAGAAATTACTCGCTAAGGACAGACCAAGCAGGGTAGCTGCTCGGTGTCGCGGGGCTCTACTCGACCTTCCGAGATGTGTGAATATCGGGGAGGGTGACCGCCGGGGCCGGCACGTGGCAGAGGTGTATAGGTGAGGCGAGGCGTCTCAGAATCCACGTCTTTCCGACTTTGATTCGCCGAGAAACACGGGATACCTGCCATGTGGTAGCGCAGCATTGGAAGAATCGATTGAATCTCAGGATTCGCGCCCATGCGTGTGCAAATTTGGGCTTTTGGGGATTCTGCGCAGGCTATAAATAGAGTGGGAGACGCCAACTTTCCAGCGTTGCTTTTCGAGATGGGCGGGCGTAATTATTCGATTGAAGAGATCATCACCTTCGACGACGTCTTCATATATGACCAGTCCATAGCCGAGGACAGTTATCGAGGTGCGGTTCAGCGCCTCGAGGGTCACGTCGGCCGTCTCCTCCCTCGACGGTCGCCCCTCCTCCAGTTGCTGATATACGCAATTTGGAGGAGGTCCCCGGGGTTGTACAACCCCTTCTCCGAGGAGCTGCTGGACGAGGAGCTCAACAAGGTGCGTTCGATCTATGTGCTCATCCTTATCTCGAAGGCCAGGCAAGACCGATCCTTGGCCCTCATTTTGGAGTGCTTCCAAAAGAGGCACATCGTGAACCAGGGCGTGGAGGGTGGAGCGCCGGGTGCCTCCGTGGCTCCCAGGTTTGTGTGCAGCATCGGCGGGAGCGGGCTGCAAGGGCTTGGGCCCGGTTGGCAAAAATCTACTCTAAGTATCACCGGGAGTACTTCCTCGATCCCGTTCCCCCTCTGTTGTAAATTTTTTTTCTTTCTCTGTAAGGCTGAGGAGCCCACAATACCTTTCGAATGAATAAAATTCTCCTTTTTGCGATGCTCTATTGTTTCCCTCTTATTATTAAATAAAAAGAACTTTAGAAAAATTTACATCGCTTTTATGAAAGAAGAAAGATACATTCATAGATATTCTTTTCAGAGGTACAGCTTGAGTTTTTCGGCGTTGTAAGGCCGTGAAAATTTGCGACCATTCGCATCTTGTAAACGATAGGCTCCACCGGGCAGGACCTCGGAGACGAGGAATGGACCGTCCCATTTCGGGAAGAATTTATGCAGCTTGCCTTGATCGACGAACTCGTTCCGCCTTAGGACTGAATCTCCGGTTTTGAAGGAGCGACGCTTGACTCGCGTGTTGTAGTAGCGGGTTGTTTGCTGTTGATAAGCGGCAGCTCTGATCAGAGCCCGGTCTCGTTTCTCTAACAACACGTCCAGATTAGTCCGGAGGGCCGAGGTGTTGGCTTCATCGTCGAAGTGCTCGACCCAGTAACTAGGCAGCCCGATCTCCGCTGGGACCATTGCCTTGGTGCCATAGCAGAGGCTGAAAGGGGTCTCTCCTGTGGGGGTCTTCTACGACGTGCGCAAGGCCCATAAGACCCGGGGTAGTTCCTCGGCCCAACTGCCCTGTCGTCCTTCCAGGTGTGTCCGAAGACCTCGGATGACGTCCCGGTTAGCGACCTCGGCCTGCCCGTTGCACTGGGGATGCGCGACCGCGGCAAACTTCATAAGGATATGGTATTCGCTGTAGAATTCCTTAACTTTTTCGTTCTCGAAATTTGTCCCGTGGTCGGTGATGATACACTTCGGGATACCAAACCGGAGTATTACGTTGTTCTGTAGGAACTTGATAGTCGTGATGGCGTCCGGTTTCCTGATGGGAACGGTCTCGACCCACTTCGTGAAGTAGTCCACCGCGACGAGGACGTACTTGTGTCCGCTCGTAACGGTAGGGAACTGGCCTGTCATGTCCATTCCCCACTGGGCAAACAGCCAGGGGGAAGTTAGGGCTGTTAGCTCGGTAGCCGGAAGGCGAGGTATGCTGCCATGGAGTTAGCAGCTTTTGCACCTCCTGACGAGTTTCTGGGCGTCCTGATGAATTGTCGGCCAATAGTACCCTTGGAGCAATGCCTTCTGGATTAAGGTGCGGGCCCCTTGATGCGCGCCGCCGACCCCCTCGTGAATCTCACGGAGGACGTAGTCGGCCTCGTGGGGGTCGACGTAGTTGGCCTCGTGGGGGTCGACGCACCGGAGCAGGGGTTGAGTGAAGGACTTCTTGTAGAGCTTCCCATTGCTCCAGACGAAATGGCGAGCTTTGGCTCGGAGACGGAAGGCTTCCCCTCGATCTTCTGGGAGCGTACCTTCCTTCAGGAATTCAACGAGGGACTGTCTCCAATCCCGGTCTTCTTCCCGGGCCGTATACACTTGAAGCGGCGTCGCTCTGTCCTCCACACTGGGCCGCGATAAGACATCGAAGAGGATGTTTCTCTTGTTTTTAGCCGTATAAGATGAAGCCAACTTACTCAGGGCGTCGGCCTGGGCGTTTAGTTGCCTGGATATCTGCTCCACTTGGACTTCATTGAAGTCCTTTCGTAATCTTCTTACCTCGGTTAAATACTTTATCATCAGAGGCTCCCGTGCCTCGAATCGGCCGGTCACTTGGCCAATGACCAGGACGGAGTCACTGCGGATTCAGATCGTTTTTAGCCCCAGTCCTGAGGCGATCCACAGTCCGGCGAGCAAAGCCTCGTACTCTACTGCGTTGTTCGAGGCTTTGAATCCGAACTTCAAGGAATACTCCATATCTGCCTCATTCGGGCCCCGCATAATAAGGTCGGCACCACAGCCTTCCTCGGTTGACGACCCGTCGACGTAAAAGACCCAATCAGGGGTGGAGTCGGGCCTCTCATTGATCGAGGGTTGAGATCCGGGGACCGACACGGGCACTGTTTCCTTGCTGGGGATAGTGCATTCGACGACAAAATCGGCCAGGACATGTGCCTTGATAGCCTACCTCGGGCGGTATTTTATGTCGAACTGGGCAACTTTCACCTCCATTTCTCCAGACAACCAGAGGACACGGGAGAGGCGAGAATAGCCCCTAAAGGCCGCTCAGTGAGAACGAGGATGGTGTGCGCCTGGAAATAGTGTCGTAGTTTCCTTGAGGCCATGATGAGTGCCAAGACGATCTTCTCTATGGCTGGGTATCTCGTTTCCACGTCCTTGAAGACGTGGCTCACGTAGTATACCGGCTTCTGGACTCCCTCGACCTCTCGGACGAGCACTAAACCTGCAGCTTGGTCGGACACCGCTAGATATAGAGATAGCTCGTCCCCTTCAACTGGCCGGGTGAACAGTGGGGGGGTCGTAAGGTTCCTCTTTAATTGCTCGAAGGCGGTCTGGAACTTTTCCGACCATTCGAACCTTGGTATCGTCCTTAGAGCTTTGAAGAACGGGAGGTACTTTTCCCCGGATCTCGACATGAAACGACTCAGAGCGGCTACTCGCCCTGTGAGCTGCATGATCTCGACGTTAGTCTTGGGCGCGGCCATGTTGAGAATGACGCTGATTTTCTCCGGGTTAGCCTCAATTCCACAGTGGGTGACCATGAAGCCGAGGAACTTTACACTGGTGACCCCGAATGCGCACTTGACGGGGTTCAGTTTCATCTTGTATTTGCGGAGGACGTCGAAGGGCTCGCCCAGATCCTTGATGTGCTGATCCGATGAGGTCGATTTGACGAGCACGTCGTCGATGTAGACCTCTATGTTCCTGCCGATCTGGGGCTTAAACATCCTGTTGGCTAAGCATTGGTACGTAGCTCCGGAGTTTTTGAGGCTGAAGTGCATCACCTTATAGCAGTATACCCCCCGGTCCGTTGTGAAGGCGGTGAGGTCCTCGTCCGCCGGATTCATACGGATATGATTGTAGCCGGAGAAGGCATCCATAAAGCTGAGTAGCTCATGGCCTGCCGAACTGTCGATGAGCTAGTCTATCCGAGGGAGGGGATAGCTGTCTTTCGGGTAGGCCTTATTGAGGTCAGTGAAGTCGACACACATGCGCCACTTCCCGCTGACCTTTTTAACCATTACACATTCGCCAACCACTCTGAGTAAGCCACGTCCCGAATGAAGTTGGCCGCGAGCAGCCCGTCAACCTCGTCCTCGATCGCTCTTTGCTTGATCGGGGCGTAGCTTCCTTTCTTCTGCCTGACAGGTCGGACTGTCTAGTTGACCCCGAGTTTATGTTATATTGTTTTTTAGTCGATCCCGGGCATGTCGGCAGGCGCCCAGGCGAAGACGTATGAGTTTCCTCTGAGGAAGTGGACCAGGTCGTCACGCCGAGCCCCCGTTAACAGTGACCCGATTTGGACGGTCCGTTCATTGTCCTCTTCGATAAGGGGGACCTCTGTGAGTGGCTCCACTGGGGCTCCTCGGATCTCTTTATGCTCGTCCCGAGTATCCAAAGATCCCCTGAAATCATCTGTGCTCTCAAGATCGTCGTTTCTCTCCTCTGGTGTAAACGTCACTGTGAAGCAAATCTTCGCGGTTTGCTGGTTCCCGTAGGCCTGACCTATCCCGCTTTAGTCGAGGGGAAACTTGATTACCAGGTGGTAAGTCGATATCTGGGTCCGGAGGGAATTCAGCGTTGGACGTCCCAGGAGGATATTGTAGGCCGATGGAATTCTGGCGACGATGAACTCCACAGGCACAGTATGCATATGGCCTGTCTTCCCGATGTTAAGTAGGAAGGTGACCACCCCTTCTGCCGGGATGGAGTGGTTGGTGAACCCCGACAGAATGTGGGTGGTCAGCCTTAGGTCTGACGGGGTAAATCCCATACGCAGGAAGCATTCGTAGAAGAGGATGTCCGTCGAGCTTCCCGAGTCGACCAATATCCTTTGCACTTCGTAACGGTGGACCCGTGCGGTGATTACCAGGGAGTCATTGTGAGGCAGGGATATCCCGTGGAGGTCCTCGTCGGTAAAGATGATGGACTCGGCTGTTTTGACTCTCTTCCACGGTTGGCTATCAGTCCCTTCGACCGGCAAGGGGCGCTACGTCTCATCGGCCCTAGGCACACACCTCGCTGATACGACTATGATTTGGCCGATCGACAACTCACCGAGAGGGGGTGGTGCTCTTACTCTCGGTCGGCCTGTCGTTTGTCCCGCAAGTATCTTGCTAGGTATCCCGAGCGGATTAACTCCTCGATATAGTCTCGAAGCTGTTTGCAGTTCTCGGTGGGGTGTCCTTACGACCTGTGGAAAGCGCAATAGGCGTCCCATGTTCGTTTGGCCGCCTTATGGCTGACCGGGGGAAGTTTGAAGAATCTTTCTACCTTTGCCTCCTCCAACAGCTCTCTCTGGGAGATATTGAGCGGGGTATACTCCTGAAACTTTGGGGAGTAAGGCTTTGGCCGCTCAATCTTCTTTTTATCCTCTCTTGCCCTCTTCTTCTGATCGGACTGGTCGGTCCGAGGCAGGTTCGCATTCACCTCAGACTCGAGCTGGATCTCTCGTTCAGTCCAGGCTTTTACCTCAGCCATGGTCTTAGGTTGTGCCAAAGTAAAGGAGCGGAGCCACTCCTTGTGCCTAAGACCCAGCCTAAGCGCAGTGATGATCGTCTCGTCCCGGTGCTTTGGGACCTCGCGGAGGGCGTTGTAGAAGCGGGTGACGTATCCCTTGAAGGATTCCTTGTCCCCGCTCTTTATGGTGAAAAGATGATCGACGGTCCGCTTCTGCCGTCTGTTCCCGACGAAGTGGCCGAGGAACTGGGTGGCCAGCTTATCGAAGGTAGAGATTGAGAGTGGTGTGAGTCCTCGGAACCAGTCTCGTCTAGAACGGATGAGAGTGGCGGGGAAAGCACGGCATTGCGCGGTGTCGGAGTTGTCCTGGAAACTCATCCCGGCTGTGAACGCGTCCAAATGGTCTTTCGGATCGGATTTCCCATCGAAGAGGGAGACCTTTGGGGGCTTCTTTCAGGATGAAACGTGGATGGCGAGTAGCTCTTTGGTGAAAGGCTTCGTAAGCGAGTCGGTGGCATATTTAGTCCCGTCTCTTGATGGGCGACTCTCCCGATGTATACCCTCGATCTTCTTTTCGAGGGCATCGAGTCGGTCGTGGTATCCTGAGGACTCGGCACACTCGGATTTATGACCCCTGCTGCTGGCGACCTGCACCTGGCCGCGGTTGCAGTTTCGTTCGATGAGGTTCCTCAGGTCCCCTGGCGAGGTCGCCTTCGAGCTACCGTGGTGAGTCCCGTCCGGGCGACCCTGTCGAGGGAGGGGGCGCCGGTCAAGCCTGAGAGCAGGCGAGCTGACCGACCCCTCCTCGGGAGGGACAGAAACGTGATGGGCCTCAGGGCGGGGTGCTCTGGGAAGGGACCTCGATGTGGAGCTGTGAGGCGCCCAACGAGTCATTGAATTGGTCGCCACGGGGGACCTTTGTTCGCCGGAGATAGCGAGGCGGTGCTCGGTCGTGGCGGCATGGGCAGTGTCCTCTCTCCCTCTGTAGGGGTCCCGGTCCCAAGGTGGGGGAACGGCGACCTGGGGAGCTTGCCCAACCATTTTAACACGGACAAGGGCATCCACGATGGACGCGAGCCTATCGATCCGGGCAGACAGGGCATGAATGGCGTTTGGGGGAGGAGACGATCCGCCCGCGCCTCCGTTGTAAGGAGGGCGACGGCTGGTACTTGGATCGTCACGATGATCACTCGCCATGAAGTCGAGATCCGAAGGTGAACTTTCGTTGAGTGGAACTAGTTTCCCACAGACGGCGCCAACTGATGGAGCTCCGAATCCCCTTCAGATGTTACCTTCTGTTAATCTGCAGCGAGGGTTGATAGACGGCTAATATTAGATTGGGAGATTGCCTCCTGATGCGTGTGGATCTCAGTGGGCTTGATGCGGATGAAGCCGAGCTACCTGCAAGGAAGTCCCAAGGTGGTGGTACCACCGAGGACCCTCCGACGATCAAGTTAGACGGGCTAATTTGGCAGAGTAGAGGCCTATTGGGTAAAAATTGCCTTCCCTGAGTCGTCTGAGAGAGAAGTTTATATAGTGGCAGCCGTGGGCTGGCGGCCGTGAGATTCACGCCGGACGTTACGCCTCTAGCGTTACGCCTGGGTGAAAGACGGGATTTCCCATTAATGACGAGATATGCTCGTTAATGGGGAAACAAGATGGCGTGGAACGCAAGATCGTGGACGGCAGACGAGATTTGCGGAGATGCCTGTGATCCGTGTTGTGGGTCGATCAATGAGACCGAGGAGGCTCTGCTCGGCGGGAGGCCTGGAGACGAGCAGGAGGCCGAGCAAGCTTGGTTCAGTAATAGCTCGTCGGGCGAGCCAGGTGAGTTGAGGCGAGGGCTCTTTGTAATATGAGAGTAAGAGTGGCCTGGAAGGCCACCGAAGGTCAGGAACGTCCCCGGAAGGAAGACCCGGGGTATGCCCGCAATGCACAGTTGTTGCTCCATTCTCGTAAGCCTTGGAGACACGTCATCTGCCACGTGTCGTTATCTGAGGAGTTTCCAGTTCCGAGCATCATCAAAATCATAATTAAATCCAATCATCTGAATAACTATTAATTATTAAAAATATATTAATTGTATAAAGGTTGAACAATCCTATATTCCTTTGATGGCATGACATCCCCTTCCTCCATCACTAAACCTTTCCCAGCAACTTTTATGGATCTTACAATCTCCATTGATTGAAGCTGTTTTTGTTCTTGATTGTTTTTGATAGAAAGAAGTATTTTTCTTCAACCCATTGGTCTTGCGTTAATAGCGGGAATTAAAAGATGGACTATCTTTAAAGAGGAGATAATCGAAGGTGAGACAGTGATGTGATGGTTGATGTTGAAATATTGAGAAAACATTAAAACGGTCGTAGTCTGGAATAAATTTTCTCTGATCTGTGAAGCGGCCGATCGATCTCTCTAACACTTCTTCTTCCTCCTTGATCTCGTCGTCGTCTGGAATTAATCAATTTTCTCAGATCGCAACAACCGCAGAGTTCGAGGCCTTTGGGTTTTTTCTCCTTCTTTTGTCGCTCAGGCAAGATCTGGGACCGCGTCGCGAATCGGCTCCAGGAACTAGACAAGCGATCGAGGACGAGGGCGTTGACGTCAGCGGCACCGACTCAGCGGCGGCCATTAGCGCGTGGATCAGCGAGGCGATGCAGGAGCTCATCTCGCCGTCTCCGTCTCCGCCTTCGCCGCACCCTCGGATACCCCTTCCCCAACGTCGCCGACATTGACGCCCTCACCATCATCTTCTGCTGCCTCTTGCTCTCCAACCTCATCAACTCCATCGCGGCTGTTGGAGAGAGTTTATTGTGGGAAAAGAAGATGGAAGCGGTGAGAGAAAAAAATGGTTGAAATGGGGATAGCTTTGACTGATGAAGATAAGAATTGAGGGTTTTTCTTCCTTTTTCCTTTTTCCTTTCTCTGACGAGGAGGAGAAAGATGCAGAGGAAAGAGAAGAGAGAGAGCGCGGATTTGCAAGCCACATGGTTGTTGTTTTTTGTCCTGTAATGAATTGGTAGCCTGTTTTACCTTCTCTTCCTGTTACCTCTTTGATCTAACAGTCCGCATTAAAATGCTATTATGAAATCACCGAAGAATTACCCACATTTATGTAGAGACAATGAGGACTACTTACAGAAACATATGGAATGACTAGCCAGTTGCAATTAGGGCAATCCTTTCTAACTGTTTCATAACCTAACTCTGCTCATTTCGTACTTATCAAATATCTCGGGCTTTGGCAAAGACCTAACCATAAACCGATCATATATATCAGATTATTAGGTGAAGTGGCATGCCTTAATATAATTACTTTCGGTCGCTTTTGGATTGCAATATTTTGTATGCTCATTTTATCTTATCAGGAAAATTTCAACCTTTTTATCTATATCATTGTACTTTTGTGTGATTAAGCAACATTAAAAATAAAATAAAATTTCAAAAAATCTATTTATGTCATGCTTTACGGGTGTTTCAACTAGTAAAGTCCTTGACACTACACCAAACTTTGAAGGTAGGATGGTTGTGTGCTGATTATATTTTTCGATAATAATACACCTCTTCAGTGGGCCTAAACCTGAAATATTTTCAAGCGTGGTTCCTTTGATACCATCTTAAAATCCCTGCCACTTGACTCTAAAGTTCTATTGCAGTAGAGGAATATATGTTTTTATCCTAACGTTAAATGTATGCTAACTACTAATATTAGATATATCTATTTGTAGATCAAGGACTTTCTTTGAGTATTTCCTTTACGGTTGCTTGGTACATGGAATGAAAAATTACCGGGAATTCTCGTATTCCCGTGAATGGGATGACCCGGTATCTAATTCCAAGAAATCTTGCATTAACCTGTTTGGTATACTTTAATCATTCACGTTAATATATGTATGTGCAACCGCTACCGGCGGCGAGGCTGGAGGAGGGCCGGTGGATGACGGCGAGGCCGGTGACGAACGACTGATCGACGGACGTCCGGTGACTAACTACAGCCGGCGGCGAATGTCTGATTGGTGGTGGGCCGGCCGGCCGACGAATGATCATCGATGACCAACGGCCGGCCGACGAATGATCATCGATGACCAGCGGCCGGCCGACGATGGGCGGCTCATTTATGTTAGGCGGGAATATTTCATGGTAATTTAGGATATAAATATGTTTTGGAGGGAATATGATTACTATGAAATTGGGTCATTTGATTACCATGGTAATCTTGTATTCCCGTGAATATCTTTTACACCTAAATAAGTATGAAAATATTTCATGATAATTTAGAATTGCCATCTAAATTGACTCCTACCAAGCACACCCTAAAGGGTTTCTGTTTAATATTCCTCTATATACTTCTATGGTTGGGTAGACATCATTTTACACTGGGCCATGCTATATTTGAATCCCAAACCATCTTTCTTGACTACTTGAGGCTTTTTCCACTGTCCTACAGTGACGATATCATAGTCTACCTACATTATCATGTGTGCCACTATAATCGATCAGGAGACCATGACAAGTCTTACATTATTAGAACTTGTATTCATTCTTCAACCGTCTTCATTTGATCAATAAATAATGAAGTTTCCTTCGAGAGAGAGTTATATAGACATAACAATGTACATGAAGCTCCATGTTTACTCTTGCACTAATATTCTCCATTGTGTATGCTACTTGCCTCTTAGCGCAAATATTTATAGTTCTCTCATATGGAGCCCTGATCCCTAATATCCGTTGTCCAACCATTATCTGCATGTTTCGGTTCTATGCGTAGGTTACTACATTGATGGTAGATTTTCATTTTTAATTTTAAAAGTTATGTCTATACACTCCACTTCCAGTAATTGTATGCCTCCTGATGATACTCGATACCGGGGTTTTCCCAGATCATGACACGTGGCAAGTGACGTGTCCCAAAGCCTATGAGGGAGGATCAAGAACGGTACATAGAAAGCATGCCTCGGGCCCTCAACCAGAGGATGTTCCCGACCTTCGGTGGCCTTCCAAACCACTCTCATGCTCACCTTATAAACGACCGTCGACTCGCCTCCGAGCTTTCTCACACGCTGAGTTCCCTCAGCCCCTAGCTCACTTCCGAGCTATCACAGAACCAAGCTCGCTCAGCCTTCCGCTCGTCGTCGAGCCTCCTGCCGAGACAAGTTTACTCGGTCTCATCGACCGACCCACAGCACTGATCACAGGCGTCTCCGACACGGCTCCGCGAATCTCGCCAGACGCGAGATATCCGCCGCCCATGATCTCACGTTCCACACCATCGCGTTCCCCCATTAACGAGCATATCTCGTCATTAATGGAATATACCGTCTTTCACGCGGACGTAACATCAGGAGCGTAACGGCCGGCGTGAATCTCACGCACGCCAACCCATGGCTGCCACTATATAAACCCCTCTCTCAAACGACTCAAGTAAGACAATTTTACCCCAATAGGCCTCTACTCTGCCCAATTAGCCCGTCTAACTTGATCGTCGGAGGGTCCTCGATGGCACAACCATCCCTGGACTTCCTTGCAGGTAGCTCGGCTTCATCCACATCAAGCCCATTGAGTTCCACACGCATCAAGGGGAAACCTCCCAACTCAATCTTGGCCACTCATCATCACTCGCCGCAGATCAACGGAAGGTAACATCTGAAGGAGATCCAGAGCTCCATCAGTTGGCGCCGTCTGTGGGAAAGCTAGTTCCACTCAAAGAAAGTTCACCTTCCGATCTCAACTTCATGGCGAGTGATCACCGCGATGATCCAAGCACTAACCGTCGCCTTCCCCACAATGGAGACGCAGATGGATCCCCTCCTCTCCTGAACGCCATTCACGCCCTATCTGCTCGGATAGATCGGCTCGCGTCCGTCGTGGATGCGCTCGTCCGAGTCCAAACGGTCGGGCAAGCTCCCCAGGTCGCCGTTCCCCCACCTCGGGAATGGGACCCCTACAGATGGAGAGAAGACGCTGCCCATGTCGGCACGACCGAGCACCGCCTCGCTGTCTCCGGCGACCGCAGATCTCCCGGGCCAACCAATTCAATGACCCGCTGGGCGCCACACAACTCAACACCGAGGTCTCTCGCCAGAGCACCCCGTCCTGAGGCACATCGCGCTCCTGTCCCTCCCGAAGAGGTGTCGGTCAGCTCGCCTTCTTTCAGGCGTGACCGGGGCCCCCTCCCTCGATAGGGTCACACGGACGAGACTCACCACGGTAGCTCGAAAAAGATCTCGCCAGGGGACCTAAGGAACCTCATCGAACGGAACCGAAGCCGCGGTCAGGCGCAGGTCACCAGCAACAAAGGCCATAAATCAGAGTATGTCGAATCATCGGGATACCACTGCCGACTCGACGCCCTCGAAAAGAAGATCGAAGGCATGCATTGGAAAAATCGTCCCTCAAGCGACGGGGCTAAATATGTCGCCGACTCGCTCACGAAGCCCTTCACAAAAGAGCTACTCACCGTCCATGTCTCTTCCCGGAACAAGCCCCCGAAGGTCTCCCTCTTCGACGGGAAGTCCGACCCGAAAGACTATTTGGATGCGTTCACAGCCGAGATGAGTTTCCAGGACAATTCTGACGCCATACAATGCCGCGCTTTCCCCGCCACTCTCATCAGCTCTGGACGAGACTGGTTCCGAGGACTCGCGCCACGCTCAATCTCTACCTTCGATGAGCTGGCCACCCAGTTCCTCGGTCATTTCATCGGGAACAGACGACAGAAGCGGACCGTTGATCATCTCTTCATCATAAAGAGCAGGGACAAAGAATCCTTCAAATGATACACCACCCGTTTCTGCAATGCCCTCCTTGAGGTCCCAGAGTACCGAGACGAGATGGTCATTACGGCCCTTAGGTCGGGTCTTAGGCAAAAGGAGTGGCTACGCTCCTTTGCATTAGCGCAACCTAAGACCATAGCCGAGGTAAAGGCCCGGACCGAACGTGAAATCCAGTTTGAGTCCAAGGTGAACGCCAACCTACCCCGGACAGAGCAAGCCGATCAGAAGAAAAGGACCAGGGAGGAGAAAAAGAAGATTGAGCGGCCAAAACCCTACTCTCTGAAGTTTCAGGAGTACACCCCGCTCAACGTTTCCTAGACGGTACTGTTGGAGGAGGCTAAAGGCGAGAGGTTCTTCAAACTCCCCCCCAGTCTCGAATAGGGCAGCAAAACGTACCCGGGGCCCCTACTGCGCTTTCCACAAGTCGCAGGGCCACTCCACCGAGAACTGCAAGCAGCTACGAGACTACATCGAAGAGTTAATCCGCTCGAGGCACCTAGCAAGGTACTTGCGGGACAAGCGGCAAGCCGACCGTGAGAAAGAGCACCAACCCCCTCCCGGCGAGTTGACAATAGGCCAAATCATGGTCGTGTCAGCGGGGGGTACGACGGAGACCGACGAGACGCAGCACCCCTCACCGATCGAAAGGACTGGCAGCCACCCAAGGAAGAAGGCTAAAGCGGCCGAGCCGATCATCTTTACCGACGAGAACCTCCACTGGATATCCCTACCTCACAACGACCCACTGGTGATCATAACCCAGGTCCACCGCTACAAAGTGAAGAGGATATTAGTCGACTCGGAAAGCTTGGCGGACATTCTCTTTTATGAGTGCTTTTTGCGTATGGGACTCACCCTGTCAGACGTAAGGCCGACCGCCCACGTCCTGTCGGGGTTCACTAACCACTCCATCCCTGCGGAAGGGGTATTCACCCTCCAATTTAACATCGGGGAAGCAGGCTGTACGCGCACCGTGCCTGTGGAGTTTATCGTCGCGAGAATTCCATCGGCCTACAACGTCCTCCTAGGTCGCCCAACACTGAACTCCTTTCGCGCCCAGATATCAACCTACCACCTAGCGATAAAGTTCCCGCTCGACCAAGGCTGGATAGGTCGGGCCTACGGGGACCAACAAACCGTAAAGGTTTGATTCACCACAACATCTACGTCTGAGCGGCCGAACAATGACCTTGAGTGCGAGGATGATATCAAGGGTTCTCTGGATACTCGAGACGAGCAAAAAGAGGTCCGAGGAACCCCAGTGGAACCACTGACTGAGGTCTCCTTTACGGAAGGGGACAATGAGCGAACCGTCCAGATCGAGTCACTCGTGACGGGGAATCACCGAGATGACCTGATCCACTTCCTCAGAAATAACTCGGACGTATTCGCCTGGGCGCCTGCCGACATGCTTGGGATCGACTCCAAAATCATATCGCATAAGCTCGGGGTGGACCCTACGGTCCGGCCCGTCAGGCAGAAAAAGAGAAGCTTCGCCCCGATCAAACAAAAAGCAATCGAGGACGAGGTAGACAGGCTCGTCGCTGTCAACTTCATTCGAAACGTGCCTTACTCGGAATGGTTGGCGAATGTAGTCTTGGTTAAAAAGTCTAGCGGGAAGTAGCGCATGTGCGTCGACTTCACTGACCTCAACAAGGCCAGCCCGAAAGACAACTATCTCTCTAGGATAGATCAGCTCGTCGATAGTTCGGCAGGCCACGAGCTACTTAGCTTCATGGATGCATTCTCCGGCTATAACCAGATCCATATGAATCCGGCGGACGAGGATCTCACCGCATTCACAACAGACCAGGGGGTATGCTGCTACAAGGTGGTGCCCTTCGGCCTCAAAAACGCCGGGGCTACGTGCCAACGCTTGGTTAATCGGATGTTCAAGCCACAGATCGACAAGACTATGGAGGTTTATGTCGACGACATACTCGTCAAATCAACCTCGTCGGATGAACACGCCAAGGATCTGGGCGAGGCCTTCGACGTCCTCCGCAGATACAAGATGAAACTAAACCCCGCCAAGTGCGCATTCGGGATCACCAGTGGAAAGTTCCTCGGCTTCATGGTCACCCACCTTGGAATCGAGACCAACCTGGAGAAAATCAGCGCCATCCTCAACATGGCCGTACCCAAGACTAACGTCGAAATCATGCGGCTAGCAGGGCAGGTAGCCGCTCTTAGTCGTTTCATGTCAAGGTCTGGGGAGAAGTGCCTCCCGTTCTTCAAAGCTCTAAGGAAGATACCAAGGTTCAAATGGTCAGAAGAGTGCTAGACAGCCTTTGAGCAATTAAAGAGACACCTTGCGACTCCCCCGCTGCTCACCCGGCCAGTTGAAGGGGACGAGCTATCGCTATATCTAGCGGTGTCCGACCACGCTGCAGGTTCGGTGCTCGTCCGAGAGGTCGAGGGAGTCCAGAAGCCGGTATATTATGTGAGCCACGCCTTTAAGGACACGGAAACGAGGTACCCAGTCATAGAGAAGATCGTCTAGGCACTCATCGTGGCCTCAAGAAAACCACGGCACTATTTTCAGGCGCACACCATCCTCGTTCTTACAGAGCGGCCTTTAGGGGCTATACTCGCCTCCCCTGAGTCCTCTGGTCGTCTGGAGAAATGGAGGTGGGAGTTGTCCCAGTTCGACATAAAATACCGCCCGAAGCAGGCTATCAAGGAACAAGCCCTGGTCGATTTTATCGTCGAGTGCACCATCCCCAGTAAAGAGCCGGAATCCACGCTGGCCCCCGCAGCTCAACCCTCCGTCGATGAGAAGCCCGACTCCGTCCCTGATTGGATCCTTTACGTCGACGGGTCCTCCATCGAGGAAGGTTGTGGTGCCGGCCTCATCATTCAAGGCAAGAACGAGGCGGAGATGGAGTATTCTCCGAAGCTTGGGTTCAAAGCCTCAAACAATGCAGCGGAATACGAAGCCTTGCTGGCTGGACTACGGATAGCCTTCGGAGTAGGGCTGAAAACGATCCGGATCCGCAGCGTCTCCGCCCTAGTCGTTGGCAAATTGACCGGCCGATTCGAGACACGGGAGCCTCTGATGGTGAAGTATCTGGCCGAGGTGAGAAGATTACGAAAAGACTTCGACGAAGTCCAAGTGGAGTAGATCCCCAGACAACTAAAATCCCGGGCCGACGCATTGAACAAGCTGGTTTCATCCTATACGGCCAACAACAAGAGGAACATCCTCTTCGAGATCTTACCACGGCCCAGCGTGGAAAACGGGACGACGCCACTTCAAGTGTACACAGCCCGAGAAGAAGACCGGGATTGGAGGAAGCCCCTCGTGGAATTCCTGAGGGAAGGTACACTCCCAGATGATCGAGGGGAAGCCCGCCATCTCCGAGCCAAAGCTCGCCATTTCGTCTGGAGCAATGAGAACCTCGAAAAGAAATCCTTCACTCAGGCCCTGCTCCGGTGTGTCGACCCCCACGAGGCCGACTACGTCCTCCGTGAGATTCACGAAGGGTCGGCGGCGGACACCAAGGGGCCCGCACCTTAATCCAGAAGGCACTGCTCCAGGGGTACTATTGGCCGACGATTCACCAGGACGTCCAGAAGCTCGTCAGGAGGTGCAAAAGCTGCCAAACTCCACGGAAGGATACCTCGTCTTCCGGCTACTGAGCTAACAGCTCTAACCTCCCCCTGGCTGTTTGCCTAGTAGAGAATGGACATGATAGGCCAGTTCCCTACCGGTACGGGCGGACACAAGTACGTCCTCGTCGCAGTGGACTACTTCACAAAGTGGATCGAGGCCGTCCCCATCAGGAAACCGGACGCCACCACGACTATCAAGTTCCTGCAGAACAACCTAATATTCAGCTTCGGTATCCCGATGTGTATCATCACTGACCACGGGACAAATTTCGAGAACGAAAGGATTAAGGAATTCTGCAGCGAATACCATATCCTTATGAAGTTTGTCGCGGTTGTGCATCCCCAATGCAACGGACAAGCCGAGGTCGCTAACCGGGACGTCCTCCGAGGACTTTGGACACGCCTAGAAGGACGACAGGGCAGTTGGGTCGAAGAACTATCCCGGGTCTTATGTGCCTGTGCACGTCGAAAAAGACCCCCACCGGAGAGACCCCTTTCAGCCTCTGCTACGGTACCAAGGCAATGGTCCTGGCGGAGATCAGGCTGCCCAGCTACAGGGTCGAGCACTTCAACGACGAAGAAAACACCTCGACCCTCCGAACTAATCTGGACATCTTGTTAGAGAAACAGGACCGGGCTCAGATCAGAACTGCCGCCTATCAACAACAAACCGCCCGCTACTACAACGCACAAGTCAAGCGTCGCTTTTTCAAAACCGGAGATTTAGTCCTAAGGAGGAACGAGTTCGTCGATCAAGGCAAGCTGCATAAGTTTTCCCCGAAATGGGACAGTCCCTTCCTCGTCTCTGAGGTCCTGCCTGTCGGAGCCTATCGTTTAAAAGATGCGAATGGTCGCAAATTTCCATGGCCTTACAGCGCCGAAAAGCTCAAGCTGTACCTCTGAAAAGAATATCTATGAATGTATATTTCCTCTTTCACAAATGCGATGTAAATTCTTCTAAGTTCTTTTTATTTAAATAATAAGAAGGAAACAATAGGGCATCGTAAAAAGGAGAATTTTATTTATTCAAAAAGTATTGTGGGCTCCTCAGCCTTATAGAAAAAGAAAATTTACAACAGAGGGGGAACGGGATCGAGGAAGTACCCTGGTGATACAGAGTAGATTTCCGCCAACCGGGCCCAAGCCCCTGTAGCCCGTTCCCGCCGATACTGCACGTGAACCCGGGACGCCACAGAAGCACCCGACGCTCCACCCTCCGCGCCCTGGCTCACGTTGTACCTCTTTTGGAAGCACTCCAAAATGAGGGCCAAGGATCGGTCGTGCCTGGCCTTCGAGATGAGGACGAGCATATAGATCGAGCGCACCTTGTCGAGCGCCTCGTCCAGCAGCTTCTCGGAGAGGGGGTTGTACAACCCCGGGGACCTCCTCCAAATTACATACATCAGTAACTGTAGGAGGGGAAACCGCCGAGGGAGCAGACGGCCGACATGACTCTCGAGGCGCTGAACCACACCCCGATACCTATCCCTAGCCAGGGACTAGTCATACATGAAGACGTCGTCGAAGGTGATGATTTCTTCAATCGAATATATGGGACCAGTCGTCTCAAAAAGCGATGCTGAAGAGTTGTCGTCTCCTTCTCTATTTATAACCTCAAACAGAATCCTTAAGGACCCAAATTCGCGCGCACATGGGCGCGAATCCTGGGATTCACCCAAATTACTCCAATATAGCACCGCCACGTGGCGGAACCGACACGGCTCTTCGAAAGGCTTCGCCTTCCCCATGCGTATCTGACACGTGTCGTCCGCGTCGTCTGCGACTGTCACTCTTCCCGATGTTCACACACCAAGGAAGATTAGACCGAACCTCGCAAAGCCGAGCAGCAACCCTGCTCGGTCCATCCTTAGCAGGCAGCTACTTGCCCTCCCACGCTAAGGATCGAAGCCCTCATCAAGAGGGCACCGAGCAGCTTCCCTGCTCGGTCCATCCTTTACCCCACGACGCCAAGGATCCAAGTCCTCATCAAGAGGCCACCGAGCAGCTTCCCCGCTCGTTCCATCCTTGGCTGGTAATATCTCACCCTACGACACCAAAGATCCAAGCCCTCATCAAGAGGCCACCGAGCAGCTTCCCTGCTCGGTCTATCCTTGGCTAGTAATCTCTTACCCCACGACGTCAAGGATCCAAGCCCTCACCAAGAGGCAACCGAGCAGCAACTCTGCTCGGTCCATCCTTAGCAGGCAACTCCTTGTCCTCCCGCGCTAAGGATCGAAGCCCTCATCAAGATGCCACCGAGCAGCTTCCCTGCTCGGTCCATCCTTGGCCGGTAATCTCTTACCCCACGACTGCCAATGATCCAAGCCCTCACCAAGAGGCAACCGAGCAGCAACCCTACTCGGTCCATCTTCAGCAGGAAACTCCTTGTCCTCCCACGCTAAGGATCAAGGCCCTCATCAAGAGGCTACCGAGCAGCTTCCCTGCTCGGTCCATCTTTGGCTGGTAATCTCTTACCCCACGACGCCAAAGATCCAAGCCCTCACCAAGAGGCAACCGAGCAGCAACCCTGCTCGTCGTCGAGCCTCCCGCCAAGCCAAGTTTCCTCGGTCTCATCGACTGACCTACATCACTAATCACAGGAGTCTCCGCCACGGCTCCGCGAATCTCGCCAGATACGAGATATCCACCGCCCACGATCCCGCGTTCCACGCCATCGCGTTCCCCCATTAACGAGCATATCTCGTCATTAATAGGGTATCTCGCCTTTCACGCGGGCATAACATCAAGGGCGTAACGGCCGGCATGAATCTCACGCCTGCCAGCCCATGGCTGCCACTATATAAACCCCTCTCTTAGACGACTCAGGTAAGACAATTTTACCGCAATAGACCGCTACTCTTCCCAATTAGCCCGTCTATCTTGATCGTCGGAGGGTCCTCGGTGGCACAACCATCCCGAGACTTTCTTGCGGGTAGCTCGGCTTCATCCACATCAAGCCCATTGAGATCCACACAAATCAAGAGGAAACCTCCCAACTCAATCCCGGCCACTCATCACCACTCGCCGCAAATCAACGGAAGGTAACATCTGAAGGAGATCCAGAGCTCCATCACCTCCAGATGAGTTCTTTCATTACAAGGTTTAGCAGTCGACTCAACATTCATGAACTTCTTTTCGACTGAAGCAACAACAAATAGCTCCTAAACATATGACATATATGCCAACTTAGTAAAATTTATTTGATTGAGGCAACAATAATTGCCTTATACAGGCCAACTGCCTACTGGGCAAAGCTTAGTCGGTATGACTTTACTTTCCAAAGTGAGTGGTCTCCGGTTCGAGTCCCAAAGGGACCACATCCACCAAAAAGAAAAAAAGAAAAAAACGTGACAAGCCAACTAAGTATAATTATTTTTATTTATGGTTGTTTTAAAATTGTTACCTTTAAAGCATTTCCTTGGACATTTTTTGTGACATGGTGGATGGTGTTCTTTCAATATAATACTCCTCTAATAAGTTCCATTTGCATATGCAGCTGCTGTTGTCTCCCCAGCTGATCAACTTTCGGTATCCTCTGGGGTTAAGTTTTCTGCAAATGTCCATCTCCTCCAGGTTATGGTTTATGACATGGTTGTTTGTGTCACAACCCGCTTTCCAAAATGCGGAATACGGAGAGCAACGAAGCTCAGCCGTGCTACCTATGCTAAGGAAAGATCTTTATAGTCACATAAAAACAGTCTAGCTAACCTGTCAAAAATAAAATCCAACAACAGGAGAGATAACACCGATAATCATGCTACAACGAAACCATAAAGAATACTAAAAATAGGTACACTAGATAATCAATGCAAATAAATATCCGATACAAAAGGTTCGAAAAAACAAGATTTGAAAGGAGATACATAAGACCTAATGTCCCACAAGGGCGCACATGCTAAATACTAACAGAAAGGAAAAAAATAAACATATGGATTACTGATCTTCGGTAAAGTCCTGATGGCCGCTCCAATCCTGCTCAGCCTGAAAATCCGTCTCTAAACCTGAGATTGCAAATCTCAGAGATGTCAGAACATCCGAACAAGTACTCAACATATAAGATGTGCGTATGGTATGATAACATGAATATATGAATATAGAGAACCCCGTGTGCGCAAATAAAAATAGATTTAATATATATGCATTAAAACTATGAAACATGCATGTAAACAGGTCAAGTCACATCCTATTGGTCACTAAAAGGTAAACTATTCTATCGTGAGTTCGAGTGTGTGTGTGTGTTAACCTCTGCAGGGGTATTCCTAACCCAAGAGTAATGCCCCAAGGGTTAGGAAACACAGGCCCAACTGTGGAATGAACAAGCGATCGATATAACCCGGTACGAGCTGTAATAACATGCGACCGATATAGCCCGGTACGAGCTGCCGGTATGGGACTCCTGAGATCCTGTTGTACGAACGCACACTCAAACTACCCCAACACCTGCGTATTTATAGCTACTAAGGTAATGACTCGAGCACTAATTAAGAATGCTGAAAAAACTGAAACTTATGATATGGTAATTGTATAGAAATGAAACTGGTAAATAGTAGTGTGTCATGTCATGTAGATCAGCATCCTAATCAGCGATCTCGTTCGTAAAGACTAGAGTATTGAATAGTCATGACTTATCAAATGTAATTGTTATCTGGTAATACAGAGATATACCATTAAACCTACATGAAGGCGATGTACAAGCCGGTATGAGTCATAATTGTTATCTTTACCGTTAACCTTAATATGGATATACTAATCACAATCTAACTAGAAATATATAAATGTGAGATAGGTTAACTTTAGAACTTTATTTGTAGTTAAAATAAATCTCATTTTAAAACCACACTTGCTGATTTTTCTTACTTGCTACATAAAAGTTTGCATATATATATTTTTATATGATATAACAAAAAATAGATACTAACACATATTTCTTTTATTCTAACAGGACAGGAAAAATATATATACATATACACACGAAGGAATGCCGATGTACATCGACCAAAAGTAAAGCAAGAATACTTGACTGATCGGATCTCACGACGGGGTGCGTACGCTGCGTCCGACGTCGGATAAATGTCGCGATGCGCGCACACGCATACAGAACAAGACCAAGCTATGCGAGAACGTGACCATGCTGGATGAGGACGTCTACTGGATTGCTCGGATAGTCGGCGACGAACACAGCTCCGGCGATCACCGGGAAACACGAGATCAAGAAAAAGAAAGAGAAGAAGGAGAAAGAGAACGTGATGCACTGTGGTTTGGTGCTCTGGGGCTCTCTGGTTTTCGGGGACAGAGACGAGACGAGGGGAATGTCAATGGTGGGTTTTCCGGCGATGGGCAGTGGATCGGGTTCTTGACGTCGGGTGAGGTGCTCGGGTGTGAAGGGAAAAGCAGGGTGGCTTTGGAGAGTAAGAGAGAGGGAAGAAGATGGTGGCGAGGACGAGAGGCCGACGGGGTCGGAGTTCGGCGAGGCGGGGTGTGAAGGCGAGGTTAGGTGAAGGTCGGGTTCTTGGGTTCGGGGAAGATGGGTTCGTGAAAAGGGGAGATGATTCGTAGGGAGGTCGAGAAGAGGAAGTCAACGGTTAGAGGGGGGAGGTGAGGTCGAGGGTGGAGCGGCGACGGCGACGCTGTTACGGTTAGGGTTCGTGAGCGGAGCCGGCGAAAGCAAAAACGCGAGAAGAGAGGGAGAAGGAACGTGAGGAACAGTGAGGTATGGGTTTAAATATAGGGAGAAAATTATAAAAGAAAATATTAAAAAAATATGTGCAGAGAGAAGCAGAGAGGAGATAGTTAGGATTTGGATTTTAAAATATATTTGAATATATATTCCTTTTGCTTACAATATGATTGAATATATAATAACAATTTATTATATAAGGAATATAATATTGATTATATTTGAGTTTTCTGGGTAATACAAACTTACTTCAAAATATTCCCGGATTGGATCTAAAATTCTGGGTTTAAAATACGGATAATATATGTGTTAACCAAAACCATAAAGCGATATCCGGTTAAAGACAATGTATAACCCCAAGAACGGATACACGTAGCGTGCACGTAGCGATCCAAACGAATCCGTTTCACTAAACGGAACATGAACACGATATACGCATGCCACCACAAGGTATGATGCAAGCCATACTAGATATTTTTAAAATATATTATTTGACTATATTTATATTATAAAAAATTGCATATGCCAGATATAATGCAGGTAAACGGAACATATGCGAACACGGAACCTCAGAACTAGCAGGGATAACACGTAATCAAGAACCAAGACTGATTTCAAACATGCGGATCGGGTCGCATACCAAGCACGGAAACCAAAACATTATCTGCACCCAAAATGAATAAAACAAGAAAATAGCCACGGAATAAATAAAATAATCAAATCGGGCATGATATAACTGTGGGGTGTTACACTATACGCAACTAAAAAAGAATTTCGTCCTCGAAATTCCCAAAACAAGAAAAGACAAGTGTTCATATCATAATATTGCATTATTATATTCCTCATTCTTATGCATTTTACAAATAAATAGGTGCTTTTGACCCATGTCTGCTACTTAGTTACAGGTTACAGGTTCTTAGAGCAAAAACAATGAATTGATGAAAAAGATGATACAAAGTGAAACTACGACCAATAAATGGTGGAATCTTGATCAAGCCTACACGAATATCAGTTCACAAAGTACAAGGCAGCGCAAGATTCAAAACTTTGTCACGAAGCAACGGTAAAAGTCCACTGCAATTATTCACTGGAAGATCTGGAAGAAACCTAGAAACCAATCTGAAGAACCAAACAAAGAATTAGGAAGACAAGGAGAAGCAAAACCAGCACAGTAATTTGCAAGACCCAAGCTCATATTTTGGCCGCGGAACCGCGGCCAAACCAGGGCTGCGGCCGCGGTTCCGCGGCCGTGTGATGCCCGTAGTGGCTAAAAATTTACCAAATGTCTTTGGCGGCGCTGACTAGTCTTTTTCTTAGGGGGTATTTTTGTAAAAGCAGATATGCGGCGATTGTAAACGTAGGGTTTTCTATGTCCTGTAAATAGAAGTTCAAATTCTTGTATTAGGTCATGCCTCCTTTCATTAATAAAATTCAGATTTCTTTTGGAGAGCATCGGTACCTCTTTTCATTTCATCTATTCAGATCTGACAAGTCTTATGTAAATGTTTGGAGAGAGACATCAAGTAAGTAGTTTTATTTAATTGTCTTAGTATAGATCTTTAATTCCTTGCCCTACTTAGATAGATAGAATGTTCTTCAATTCCCTAATGAGCGAGTAGTCTCCTCGCTTGTTAGGGTTAGCTTTGGGGAAGGATTTTGAGAGATGAAGATCTCTCATCCCTTTCTTACCCATCACATATAATTAATAGGACTCCATGAATACATGCACACACCGCTCCCTACGGCACCCTATCCTACGAGGTAGCGGTGATACCGTAGTATAAAGGCCCGGTTGAGCGTGTTTTCCATGGAGGTTAGGGTAAGGATTGATAAAGGAAGGACAAGAACCTAGAGGAAGAAACACCTTCCCGAATGGTTCTAATCCTCTTTATTAATAATTACCATAACACCTCATAGATCTTAATTTGGGTATAGAAAGCGGTGAGATTTATTTACATTTCCAAACCTACCCTAAACCTAACCCTAGCAAGATTTAGATCTAGATAGATTTAGTTTTTAGATTTAATCAATAAGATCCGACACCCATCGGAATTAAATCGTAAGAACGATTAGGAAATTCACAAAATCCCTGTGGACCGACCCGTACTCACCGGCTAGCTACCAAGCGACGCCGTTCTTGATTGCGGTTACTAAATATTTTTGATTCATCTTTTAAAAAACGCATACGCGAAAACGTTACAATCAAATGGCGTCGTTGCCGGGGATGGCGTGTTATTTTCATTTTGCAATTTCGGGTTAATCTAAAATTGAAAAATCATAAAAAAAACTAAAAATTTTTTTAAAAAAGATATAAAAATTTATCATTTTGTTATTTTGTGAAGGATATTTTTGTTTGAATTTTGCAGGATCTACAATCGAGTTCGGATCTGCAAATCTTCAGAGATCAAAACAGAAAAATGAAGATCTGAAAAACAGGTAAAAATCTTAACAGAGGAACTGCAGAAGTCTCGGGAACCGAACCAACTTTCCGGCCGTGTTTCCACCGCGTGGACCCTACTTCTGCCGCGGATCCGCCACGTTCTTGTGACGTCATCGCGTGAAAAAAAATTTGGGAACAGAGCATCTCATTCAACCTCGGAACAGCGGTCGTGACGGGCTTTTGGCGGCTAAACCGCGGCGCTCTGGTGACGTCGGCAGGTGGAAAAAGCGCTGTAATTTTTCTTTCTCTCCTCCTCTGCAAATCTCGATATATCTTCTGAAAAATCTCCTGCAGGATTCTTTGCGCTTAAAAAATCTTTCCCCTTCCAATAATTGATCTTGTGCAGGATTCTTTGCGCCGTGCTTAAAAAATAAAAATTTGATTGCAAGTGGTTGTTACTGTTTTGCATATTTTTAATCGGACTTTAAGGGGCTTGAGACCAATCCAGATTGGATAGGAATTTCATCACCCTTCCCAGGACCCCAGAAATCACATAAGGCATATGCATTAACCATATTTAATTAAAAAATACTAGACTCAGCTCTAAGGACGTCGCGCTCAATAGGACAGAGGACTAGTTGTAGGCATCGGCCGTTAATCCTAACCTGACTTTGCGGTGTCTAGGCAAGTGTGTTTAAGGCGAGTGGTTACTTAATTAGAACCACTACTTGTAGTGGAGAGCCTCCCACTCATCTGGCACTTACCTGGTCGCAATTGGCGGTGAAGAGGCGGTTTGAGATCCTATTTCTAGCCCTTTGGAACAGTTAGGAGTTGTCTAGCTGACCTAGGTGACCCTAGATCTAGGCCTGATTGTGCATTTGTGGTTGATTGAAAGTGTGTCTAAGCCCTTTATCGAAAATCTTTTTTGCAAAAAAGTTCCAAATAAAAGAAAAAAAAGAGGAAATTTTTTTTAAGAAGACTTGCAAATTTTGTCGCTAAGAACTCCTTGCACCACCCACCTTCTTTCTCTTCTCCTTCTTACATCATGGGTACCCCACCTCACAAATCTCTTGCCAAACTTTGGTACCCTGAACCAAACTTTGCTTCGTACGCGAATTGTTTCAGTCGATTTAAGGACGACCCCTCCATACCCAAAATTTCTTTGAAAGATCGAATAAAAGCGTCTACGAAAAACAGTTCGACTTTGCAATCCACTATATATCAACCGTGTCAACCTTCACCATCTTCGTACGTTGATACCACTTTTTCGAGTCCTGTTGTAACTCCTAAACACATGTCTATTGCTGAACACATTGAACAATCTCGTAGCCGATCTTTCACTCCTCTCCACGCATCCAGTTCTAGGGATCAACAAGTCCATTCACCTTTTTATCCAAATGTTGATCCTACTCCTGTCCAACCATCCAATTCCTACCAGTCCTACCCGACTTTCCCACCTTCACTAGATATTGCTTCTACACAGCCATTTGGGAGTTTCACGTATCCAAACAATTTTGAATCTTTTACCGAAACCCCTTCACAACCCATGTCTAGTTTGGAACAGTCGTTGGAAGCTTATATTTTAGCAACAAACAAAATGATGAGGAATGTGGATGCGTCCATGGCCGCCCTTATGCAACCTAGTGAACCGGTAGCTAGTTTCCAACTAGCTCCATAAATTCAAATGTATGAGGAGGCGGTTGGACAGAATGATAATTTGAGAGGAGAGAGTAAGTTCTACACCTTTCCAAATCAAACCTACCCATACCCAATTGAATCCAACAACTCCAGTTTTCAAACATGTGTCCAAAACGATGAGTTGTGCAACTTTGTGGTGATTGATTTGCGAGATTGTGAAGAATCCCTTTCGAGTGAAACCACACTTAATCCTTTCGATCTTTACATAAATATCCATGCTTTTGAGGAGGTATCCGAAAAAATTGATTTTCACTTGATTGGGGATATAGACGCCGGGAATATTTTGGATGATGAACCCATAAATTTGACTGAACTTTTATCTCCAATTCATCATCCCGAGTCATTAATTGTTTCTCCCGAACCTCATATGCGTCTTGATTTTGATGATAATGGCATGGATAAGCTAAATTTTGAGGAGAATTATGAGGATAGTAATGAGGAGAGTGTTGAGGATAATATTGAGGATGAACCATTTTTGTTTGATGTGTCGGATTTTCCACTTCATCCTCGTGAACCTTTAACTGATATACTTCCTAAATTACCCTCCCTCCTTTCCATCGTTCCGACCACGCAAAAGATCACGCTTGAAGACTGTGAGCTTGAAAAATTTCTCTTTGAATATGACACAGTTCTCACAGAAGATAATGATTACGAGTGTTTCACTTTTTCGAACGATGTTGACAACTCACCTCCCGAGTTTGAGTCCTTTACATTTTCAGATGAGTTAGTTGAACCATCAGACTCGGTTGCTTACAGTCATTTCGAACCATTGATAGAATCTTTCAAGTTCGAGACAGATTACTTAGATGAGAATAAAACTATCCCTAAATCACTCCCTTTCGTCCTTCCTATCATTTCGACCACGCAAGACTCCGTCGCGTTTCCATTTCCAATAGAGAGTTTACCAAGTTCGACGTACCCATGTTTTCTTACGAATCTTGAGGGATTTGACCCCATTTCTCGACGGGTTGATAGATTAGCACAATCGCTTTTAACACATCGGTCATCACAAATTGCGCTAATCTATTCACTCGATTTACACTCTCAAGATCGTACTACACTTCTTTCTCTTTTCCGCCATTCTTCTCCTCCTCCGAGACCGTATACCACCTCTATTTCCATACGGTCTCGTGTGTTTCTCATTTCTTTTCTTTACACTCCATTCTTTCACCAACCCCACCATTACCACAATAGAATTTTTGAATGGTTGGTGCTAACTTTTGGTCTGTTGACAACTCACCTCCCGAGTTTGAGTCCTTTACATTTTCAGATGAGTTAGTTGAACCATCAGACTCGGTTGCTTACAGTCATTTCGAACCATTGATAGAATCTTTCAAGTTCGAGACAGATTACTTAGGTGAGAATAAAACTATCCCTAAATCACTCCCTTTCGTCCTTCCTATCGTTTCGACCACGCAAGACTCCGTCGCGTTTCCATTTCCAATAGAGGGTTTACCAAGTTCGACGTACCCATATTTTCTTACGAATCTTGAGGGATTTGACCCCATTTCTCGACGGGTTGATAGATTAGCACAATCGCTTTTAACACATCGGTCATCACAAATTGCGCTAATCTATTCACTCGATTTACACTCTCAAGATCGTACTACACTTCTTTCTCTTTTCCGCCATTCTTCTCCTCCTCCGAGACCGTATACCACCTCTATTTCCACACGGTCTCGTGTGTTTCTCATTTCTTTTCTTTACACTCCATTCTTTCACCAACCCCACCATTACCACGATAGAATTTTTGAATGGTTGGTGCTAACTTTTGGTCTGTGTAAGGCCTTTTATAATTTGATTTTTCTCCTCCCTAACTCTAAACTTTAACGCTTAAACAGTGGAAACACTATTTCATTTAAGTTTGGGGGGAACCTTGTTGTATATATATTTTGTTTTCTTTTAACAATAAAAAAATTATAAATAAATAAACTGGAGAGTGCCGACATTCTTAACCCTCTTGGTGTAGTATGACAGTGAGGACATTGTCAAGTTTAAATTTGGGGGTATGCTCAGTAAGCCTTCTTCCTTCGCATTCATGTGTATATTTTTTTGCATCAGCATACTTATTTTAAAACCCATAAAAATTGAAAATTTTGAAAAATTATAAAAGTTAAAGTATTCAATTTTGGCCATAATTGACTTGAGTTTGACATAAAGGTTAACTAGCTAGGAACAACTAGATCCTAGACTAAGTAAATTAAAAACCCTAAAAATAATCTTTCTTAAAGTTTAACGGTAGAAAGTATATGTCTTTATAGTTTATTTAGAAATAGGCAAATTTCGAGTTGACTTCTTGGGCTAAGTTAAAACAAGGGAGCAGTATTGATATTTTTATTAAAGTATAAATTTGAAAAATAATTCCTAGCTTAAGTCTAAATTCTGAAAATATATACCCTACAAATTGCACAAACACGAACCTTGAAACTTGGAATAGTAGAAGAGACCTTGAAATGCTCTTGTCTAAAGTCCTTAGTACGAAGAAAATAAAATAAAAATTCAAGTGTGAATAAAGAGATAATAAAAAAATGAACACTGGTTTTTGTGATTACTTAAGGCTGCAAAAATAGAAAAAATATTTAGCGAGGGTGCTTCATCACCTAGTGTCTTAGACCAACTGGTTTGGGAGTCACTGCTAAAGCCTTAGGTGTTACAAGACTAGGAATTACACTTTAATGTGCAAACACATCTTGTAATCGGTTGTTGGTACCTCAAGAAGTATTAACGGTCGCATGAAGGATCTGTGAGCGAAATTCATCTAAAAATTCACCTATTAAGAAGTGCTTTGGACAACGGACAAGAGTATGATAGCTTGATTTGAATCTCCAAGTGTATAGGTGATTTATACACACACGTAGAGGTATGTGATTGGGATTTAGATAAGAGATAGGAATGAAGAATATGACTTATATCTTTAGTAGAGATGATAAAAATTCCTAAGTTGAGATGGAACCCTGGAAGGAAAACTTAAAAGATGCCAAAAGCTAAGTAAATTCACAAGAATATATATAATCTTAAGTTAAATGATAAGAAAGCGTGAAGAATACGGGTGGATAATTTATGAATCGAAGATAATAGAATTTCTTGTTGGAAAACCTAATTGGAGAATAAAAGTTAATGGGCCAAATTGATAGGATTTTGTGGGTAGTTGTAGCACCTTGAAAAGTCGTTTTGGTGTTTTCCTGAAAATCAGTGAAAATTCGGTATTTTTCCGTAAACCGTTTTTTTTGTTATTTTGCACTTTAGGACTAATTATACCTAATTTGGATAGGAAATTGCTAGTTTTTAGTAGCAAATGAGTTACTTTTGAAATTCTGGTCATTTAAAATTTTTCCCTAATTTTTCAGTTTTTAATATTATTTTAAGCCGGTAAGAAAATAGATTAAATTAGCGATAAATACAAATTTAAATAGGCTAAATTTAAGCTTTAAAATCATATTAATTAAAATCTAATTGTAACATAAATTTTTAGTACTTTATTTTAAGTTTTAACTAATTTTTATTATGGAAAACGAAAATTATTGAATTTAAGCTAAAACTTGCAATTTTGGACTTGTCGGGGGTCTTTTTGCATAATTTTTTTTTGTGCACTCTCACACACACATCCTCACATCTCCCTTGGCTGGCCCAACTGCAGAAATTTCTCCCTCTCTTTTTTTTTTAAAAACTCATTTGTTAGGTGATGAATTGAGTTAAGGTGTAGGTTTTAAAATATATTATTTTGGAGGTATGGTGTATTTGACTTTGGGGGGGTTGACTTGGTGACAATTCCCACTCACCCCACCATTCCCCTCTTCCCTCTACTGGCCGAAACCTGCAGCCCTCCCCCCTCATTTTTCCCCTCTCTTTTGGTTCACAAATTCATCTCAAAAACCATCAAAATCCACAAATTTCTTCACAAAACCAAAACAAATTCTTGTGCTACCCTTTCTCAAGCCTAATTTAGTTGAAAACATGTGGAAAGGAGGAAATTTTAGAGGCAAATGATCATGCTAGATCCATAGATCTTGAGGTATAATTTCCACCAAGTTAATTTCTTTTGGTTAAATTCCTTTAATTAAATGGTTTTAGTGTTAAAAGCTTAGCAAAAATCCTAATATAGTTTTTCTAGTTCATGGTTTGAGTTTAACTAGGGTTTTAGAAACCATTATTTAGTTAATTAAATCTATTTTGCTATCTAATTGTTTACTAACCAAATTTATGAGGTTACTTTGCTTAAGTGGCTTCATATTATGCTAATCTAAGTTAATCTTGTGTGAAATTTTCATACTAATTGCTAATTACAAAAATCAAGAAAGGGGTTTGTGTATGGAAATAGGTTGAAGCATGATTGTTGTGTTGGAATTATGGTTTGATGCATTGTAAAAGGTTTAAAATTAGTGTAGTGGCTATCTAGTGGGTTAGTTTGGATATTTGTGTTGGATTGTGTTAACTTTATCGCTAATTTTCGATGTTTACACCAAATTGCAAATTTCTAGCTTACTAGGTTTTTATAAAAATATTGTGATGAATTATTTGCAATATCTTGATGATATTTTTGGCATATCCTATGACATTTAGGATGTGTGAGTACGGATTTTTGAGTGATCGTTGTTTTAGCTTTGTCGGGCGACCAAATCGACGATTTTAGTTAGTTTTTGCGATTTTCGCGTGTGTTCCGCGCACCTTGTGCACGTTGTACCTAGCTTGTGAGCGTTGGTGTTTTCGTTTGGGATTTGCGTCGTTCTTGATATGTAACCTATGTTTGGTATTGATGTAAATTCCAGGTTCGGTCGTGGAGACGTTAGACGCGGCACGAAAGGGGAAAGCGGTGATTGGACATGGCTAGCTAGGGATTCCGGTGAGTAAATTTAACATCTACGGGGGACTATCGTTTGGATGGCGCAAGTCTCCCGATAGTTTAAGTAGTTAAGCTTTTAGTGATATTAATAACTACATCCATACCTTATTTGACCTGCATATGCGAACCCATTCTATAGGACACCTGCACCATTGCCAGGGTTTTTATATGCAGCACGAGCACTATTCATGCTTACACACACGCCCTGATAATTGCCATGCCACCACACTAGATAACCTATAATTTGAAACCTTTTACTATAATTGATGCTTAAACCTGTGCTATTGCCTTTAATTCCTTAAAATGAAATCATAAGATTGCTAATCATATGCATGCACCTCATCATGTTATTTGTTCATGCCTAGTCTATCAATCATACATCGCAACTTGATTATTGACACCATATGCATTCATTATCATTGGCATATGCATTTATGAGAATTTCTTGAGATTTTGTGATATTCTGGATTTCCGGGGAAAGCCGCAAAATTTCTAAACTTATTATATTTTTAAAATATGTAAATTACGGTTTTCTAGTGATGTAAGTGTCGTCCACCATGAGTTTTGCTGTAGTTTTCGAGACCCATTTCGAGGAGTTGGATGAACCGCCTCGGGTACATGGTGGGTCCGGTAAGGTACCCCGAGGCAAGAAGCTCGTGTTGCTGACGATGAGCCTGGCAGGGGACGGATTACCTACCGGTGACTGTTTGGCACGGCGGATATCCAGAGGATACCGACCGTGGCCGCGAGATGATGAGATAGTGATATTGAGATGGGTCAGCCGGATGGCTGAGACCAGAGATACTATGACATGGATATATGAGATTGTGATAGTTTTGAGGTGTCGTTGCTGGACACAGGTTCTTGTTGATTCTATTGGTATTGTGCGGGTATTTCAAAAGAGATTCCTAAAGGAAAAAAACATGATTCTTATACTTACACATTCAGATCATGAGTTGATTCACATTGCATTCATACCTGCTAGTATATTCATATTGCATACATACCTGCTATTATGACCTGCCATACCTGTATTATAGATACTAGGATGCTTGTGTGCATACTTGTGATAGACTCTGTAGATGTTATTTATTACTCACGAGTTGGCAACTCACCCCCGTTGTGCCACAGCCTTTTTCAGGTCCGCTCCGTCAGTACAGTAGCGGCGGCGCACTTGCTTCTTTTGCCTCTTTTGCCTGGACTCGAGATTTTGCTCTTAGGTGGGTTGTATTATTATTTTGTACCACCTTGTATATTCTTGAATCTAGTGTACTCCATCTACTGTATCTACCAGTATTGTTGTATATTGACCTAGAGATGAGACTGTGAGATTTGTGGACTTTTTATGCTGTATTTTGGGGTCGAGCTCACTTGAGTCGACATGCTGTTTTTCTCATATTTCTTTATGATTATTTTGCATGTCGTCGTTTTATATTGCGTGGGATTTGTGACCGCCTTGTGGCGAAGAGCTAGCTCCCGCTTGGGGATGCCTTATTTGTTGGATTTATATATATTCTTATTGTACCCATTTTGGGGGTCAGTATTTACAAAGGAGACTCTGCCGAAATTTTCGGAAAAATTGATATTGTTTTTAAAAAGGGTTGATATGACTTATTTGATAAACTCGCTTTCAATTGATTAGTTTTTTTTTTCCTTTCACTCTTTCGCTTATTTGGTTTTGGTTTCTGGGCTTTGGCTTACTTATTTTACGGACGTCTTGAGACGTTTCGTAAACTTAAGTGCCAGTCACGTTCCATACCCTGCGGGTCGTGACAAAGTTGGTATCAGAGCGATAGGTTTTAACTTTTTGAGTGTAGGATGACCCTTGATAGATGGAGTAAGTGACTTAAGCAGGGTAACGTAGCGTGTGTATGTCCGCGGCATACTTGCGATACGGTACTCCGCCTAAGTGACTTTAGAATATACTTGCTTGAAATTCCTTCTTTAATTCCGTGTATCCTATGATTCTATTGCACTGTTCTTATTATCCTCTTTCCTGTACCAGCCACTATGCCGCCGAAAGCTACGAAAGCACAGAAGGCTGCCGCCCGAGATGAGATTCGAGCTGGCTCGTCCGAGACTAGGACTGAGCAGGGTGGTATGCCTACGCCGCAGGGACAGACCGATCCACCTTCCCCAGGCCGTATGGATAGGCTTGAGACTGGTATGGAGGAGTTGCGACAGATGATGGGGAGTATGCAGGAGTTACGTCAGATGGTAGGATCCCTAGTTGCAGCCAGTCGTACACCGAGGCCGGATGACGCACCTACTACATCCCAGACTACTATGATACCTGCTCCTACTACTACCGCCGTGACCATCACGGTTTCACTACAGGATTTCATGAGGCTGAGACCTCCAGTATTCACCGGCACCGAGGCAGCGGAGGACCCACAGACGTTCCTTGACAGTTTAGCCAGGATCTGCCGTTCGCTGAGATGTTCGGATGATCGATGGGTAGAGCTTGCGAGTTTCCGACTAGAGGGTCTTGCGCAGACATGGTGGGAGTCAGTCTTGAGAGGTTGAGCTGCAGGTCTACCGCCTATGACTTGGGCCGAGTTTACAGCGGTCTTTCTAGCTCGTTTCCTCCCAGAGAGCGTTCGTGACGCCAGAGCTCGTAGCTTCGAGGCCATGGTCAAGACACCTGGGATGACGGTGTCTGAGTATGACATCCAGTTTACACAGTTGTCCCGATATGCTCCGTATTTGGTGGATACCGAAGAGAAGATAGTGAAGAGGTTCGTACAGGGACTTGATGCCCAGCTATATCTTGCCATTGGCGCCCAGCACTACGACACTTATTCAGCTGCTATGGATACGGCATTACGGATGGAGGCACGCATATCACAGACTTTGGCCGTTTCTGGGCCGAAGAGGATTCGCACCGAGGTGCCATCTCAGAGGCAGCGTGCCAGATTCTTTCCGAGGGATGGGCCCGGCAGAGGATTTGGACGGGGTCAGTTATATGGTTCATATCCCCAGGGACAGCAGCCGTCGCCAGGGTGTTTTGGGTGCGGGAGTCCGCACCATCTTATCAGAGACTGTCCGGCGAGACGACAGGGAGCGGCGACCATTCCGCATGTGACCCTACCACCATCACCACCCCCTCCTCAGAGAGCCCTACTTCCTACCACAGGCGATGCTCCACGCCAGTTAGGTGCACCCAGAGGCCGTGGACGCGGCGGTCCTGTTCAGAGAGGACGAGGAGGCAGAGGCCGAGGTCGAGATCAGCCCGCTATCGGTGGAGGACAGGCCCGAGTATTTGCTTTGACACCGCAGGATGCGCAGGCATCCGATGCCGTTGTGACAGGTACCTTGCCAGTTTGCTCTTTCGACGCACGGGTATTATTCGACCCAGGTTCCACACATTCGTACGTCTCTACACACTTTGCACCGATGTTGGGCCGTGAGTCGTCATCGTTAGATCAGCCGCTTGTTGTTATTACCCCGGTAGGCGAGTCGTTTGTCGCTCGTTTTGTATTTCGTTTGTGTTCCGTTCGTATCGGGGAGAGGGATTCATCGGTTGATTTGATTCTCCTCGATATGTTGGACTTTGATGTGCTTCTGGGCATGAATTGGCTAGCCACTTGTTATGCTTCGGTGGACTGCCATGAGAAGGCGGTCAGATTTAGCTTTCCGGGAGAGCCAGTCCTTGTTATTCAGGGAGACCGCAGCGTCACCCTTCCCAGCTTGATTTCATCTCTTCGCGCGGGTCAGCTCTTGCTGAAGGGATGTCAGGGATTCTTAGCGTATATTTGTGATACTCGAGCTGCAGAGGTTCCGTTGGACCGGGTCCCGGTTGTTTGTGAGTTCCCTGATGTTTTCCCTGACGAGCTACCTGGACTACCACCTGAGCGCGATGTTGAGTTCTGCATTGATTTGATTCCCGGCTCGAGGCCTATTTCTATACCGCCTTATCGGATGGCCCCGGCAGAGCTTCGAGAGCTGAAGGATCAGTTGCAGGATTTGTTAGATAAGGGGCTTATTCGACCTAGTGTTTCTCCGTGGGGTGCTCCGGTCCTGTTTGTCAAGAAGAAGGACAGAAGTTTGCGCTTATGTATCGACTACTGCCAGCTGAACAAGGTTACCGTGCGGAACAGATATCCGTTGCCACGCATTGATGATTTGTTCGACCAGCTTCAGGGTGCGGGGTATTTTTCGAGGATCGACTTGCGATCAGGATACCATCAGCTGCGAGTTCGACAGGAGGATATACCGAGGACAGCTTTCCGCACGCGCTACGGCCACTATGAGTTTTTGGTGATGTCGTTCGGACTCACCAACGCCCCAGCAGCATTCATGGATTTGATGAACCGTACATTCAAGCCGTATCTCGACTTGTTCATCATCGTGTTTATCGACGATATTTTGGTGTACTCCCGGAGCAGAGAAGAGCACGAGCAGCACCTGCGGATTACGTTATAGACTCTGAGGGAGCACCAGCTATTCGCGAAGTTCTCCAAGTGTTCATTCTGGCTGGACAGCGTCGGATTCTTGGGTCACGTGATTACGAGAGATGGCATATGTGTGGAACCGAAGAAGATTGAGACTGTTCAGCAGTGGCCCCGACCTACATCGGTTACTGAGATCCGTAGTTTTCTAGGCCTGGCAGGCTACTACAGACGTTTTGTTCAGGATTTCTCCCGTATAGCTGCACCTTTGACCGGATTGACCCGGAAGGGAGTTCCTTTCGTTTGGACGGAGGAGTGCGAGCACAGTTTTCAGCAGCTACGGACTCGTTTGACTACGGCGCCGGTATTATCTTTGCCTTCGGGATCAGGCGGATTTATGGTCTACTGTGATGCTTCGCGAGTAGGGTTAGGATGCGTATTGATGCAGCATGGCCGGGTGATCGCATATGCTTCACGGCAGTTGAAGAAACATGAATAGAACTACCCCACTCACGATTTGGAGATGGCTGCAGTGGTCTTTGCACTGAAGATATGGCGACATTACCTATATGGCGAGTCGTGCCAAATATTCAAAGACCACAAGAGCTTAAAATACATATTTCAGCAGCAAGACCTGAACCTCAGACAGCGTCGTTGGATGGAGTTGGTGAAAGACTACGACTGCGAGATCTTATATCACCCGGGCAAGGCTAATGTAGTGGCGGATGCGTTGAGTAGGAGGCCCGGGGGTAGTCTATCGTGTTTGCGCGCAGTGCAGAGGCAGTCGTCAGCAGATTGGCAGATTTTATGCGACAGCCGAGTTGAGTTCGAGTTCACTCAGACAGGAGGACAGCTCGCGCATGTTCGTGCACGCCCACAGTTGCTTGACCATATATATGAAGCACAGCGCAGTGACGACCGTTGCTCAGAGATCATGGCACAGATGGGACATGTTAGTGTATATGCCCTAGAGGCCATTACTGTATCATACTAGTTTGTATATTACTTAATGGAAGCTTGGGATATTCACAGTTATATATACAATCTTGCTCGAAATGGTAGTATGCTACTTGGTTTGTCTCTGCTTTAATATGTGCATGTGTTTCTTTTAGCATATTGCTGATATACATATTGGTAGAGCCCTTAGGATCTTTGCTTGATTACCAGCGTTGTGATGGCGCTCACACTCGTGGGAGCTGGGTGATCTATAAGCACATCCTTATACAGGTCCCTAGTCGTTGGACTATCGAGACAGAGCATCGATACTCCGGAGTAGACTAGCGTATGCGCTTCTCATCCCAGCGTGGGAGACGGTCTGTCCCACAGCCGTCAGTACGTCATACTTGAGATAGTATGCGGGTGCTCGTTAGATTACGAGTACACTGCACAGGACTCGTCAGGAACTGTTGGTTGGTATTATACCTATCGTCGGTTATCAGTTCCCAGGTGACATGAGTACAGCTTAGTCCGCAGACTTGACACTGTCACTTCGCCTCGAGTGTGTTCCCACTGCACTTTGATTGCTACCCTACCACGGCTCAAAGGAGTCGTGCAAACAGGTAGTTTTTGGGTGCAGTCCCGAAGCACTTGGACGCAGTGACGGTTAGACAGGATTCGTCTCTCCCGGTATTGGGGGTTGACATCACGCTGTGTCTAGGAGAGCCATTACACGAGTAGTCCCTGGCCAGGGCAAGCGAGATATACTGGTAGGTTTCCAGTGTTATCTCAGGGTATTCTGGGCTACACTCCGACACGACTTGTACCGCTATTAGGGGACTGACGTTCACCGCCCCTAGGCCCGCCATGCGATGTATCAGACGAACAGACCGGACTGTACGGAGATTGTCACATACAGGCTCAGTAGAAGTTCAGATGGGGTTCACCACGTCAGTCTTCTTATCGACATCTACTTGGGGACCGTTACGTACAGCTAGTGCCGCTTGCGGTCTGTGGTTAAACCCACTGCCAGCATAGTGTCGAGTCTTTAGAGTCCCACACAGAGAGCTATTCGTCTTTAGGCAAAATGAGTAGAGGTCGCATGGTTTTGCGACAGGGTTCGTTCACATCCGCGCACTTGTGCACGTTTGCTGTCCGGACAGCTTATACTAGCGGGCTTTGGTTTAAGCCGGATTCTAGTATATGATTTGGGATTGGTTTTTCTCATTGTATTCGTGTTCCTCGGATCACGAATACGGGTGCGTATGCACAGTTGCTTGAGACAGAGGGAGAGGACTTTGATTAGGGTTAATGACTATTGTCATTTTATTAACCCTAATGCTTATGTGTGTATTATTGTTAATTGATATTAGTTTAATAATTGTGCATGGTTATGGTTGTTGACCATTTGACCCATCTTGACTTGTTGACCTTGTTGACACTTTGACCATCATCATTTCATTTGGAAGATGCTCTTTGATCCTTGCAATTTGCATTAAAAATGAAATGATAATGGTCATGTCTTGATTTAGCCATGACAATTATCTCACTAATTATCTAATTACAATAATTCACTTATATGAGAGAATACTTCATATTATTCTCTCATTCCATTATTCACATTCTCTCTCTTGTTCTTCCTCTCCCTCAAGCTCTCCCCTCTCATGTGTTGAGAAACACTTGAGCTTGAGAAAAACCCTCTCTTGATAATCTCTACTCTCATCTAGGGTTCAAGGATTAGCACTTCTTGCACCCTAGTTACTTCTAGCTTGGAGTTGAAGCCAAAGGTCGAGGCTTTCGGATGGATCTTTCTTCGACGTGAGAAGACGACTGAGGTGACCTCCTTCCACCACTCCAAGGAGCAAGGAGAGAAGGACATAAAGCCCAAGGTATAACCTTTCTAGCACTTAGCTAGTTTCTAGTTAGCTTTAGCTTGTTTTTGTTTAGCAAAGATCCTTCATAGTCTAGTCCATGTTGCCTAAGCTCATAAAATTCGATTTTTATTCCGTTTTCCGCCTCCCCGCAAGTACCGGGGTGGGCAACGTGGACTTACAGTGGTATCAGAGCCTAACTAAACATAAACAAGCTAAGCAGTAAAGTGTTTGGAAGTTCGACCGAAAAAAATCGAAAAACCAAGTTTTAAAAACTCTAAGTTTCTGTAAAAAAAATTTCTGTTCGAAATAAAATTTGTCATACTCCAAAAATCATCTCAGGGTTTTCTTAAGAAGCGCAGCAAACCCGGTCCAGTGAGTCGTCTAAACCGTCGCGGTTCAGCGGCAATAGCAAGCTATTGCCGCGGAACCGCCGCCGTTTTGACTCTTCACTGAGTCGAGTTTGGTGCAGTTTTCTTATGGCTTGGTTTTAGGATTTTTAAGATGGTTTATATGTTCCCAGGTTTTCCAGAATAGAAATTTGTTTTTGGGGGTCTATAAATCCATATTTTTTTCAGAACTAAGGTTATATCTGTGATGTTTACATGTATTGAACGTCGGCTAATCGCTATATGTCGATTAGTCGGGATTATACATATCTGTGATCTGTGATTGGTGATGGTATGTGTATATGAATGGGTTGGATTATCGCGAATGAATAGCCGGGGTGGATGTGAGATGAGTGTTGCTTTTTCTTTCATTCATTGTAATATGTAAATTGATGTAATATTATTATTTGTTTGGCCGCACAACCGGGTCGGGGTTGTAGCCGTCATTGTATAATTCTTTTTACTGTTTTTGCTCCTAGGATAGACCCATGGAGGGGGTGCACAAACTACCGGGTATCTCGAAGTGCCGAGTGGCCTACTCACGGTGGTGAGGGAGGTTGCTTCGCTTCGGGTACTTGGCGGGTAGTTTGCCGCACCCGTAGGGGTCTTGGGTGGGGTATTGGCTATTCACCGCGACCGTGTAATCCGCTTTTCGTTGCAGGCTCGAACGGATTGCGGATTCCTAGTATATCCAATGTATTCATCTGTAATCTGTAATGTCTATCATTGCTATATATTTATATATGATAACTATTTAGACGTTGCTTATGTTTTACAGCCGTGCTAGCCCAGCCCCCGCTCTGTCGTTAGTTAAGTAACCTAACGGGTGATGACGGGGCCCCGTGGCGAATGCGAATGGCATAAGTGTATGTCATATTTTGGTTGTTTTCTGCAATGGTAGGATTAAATGATGGGACGCATTAAAAGAACTAATGCAAGAAAATAAACCAAGTAAAAGTCGATTGGAACACTTTGAAAACCACTTGGTTCTTTTCAAAACCAAACTTTTAAACGCGGAGCTTGAACCACTCCTTTTAAAAGCTATCTCGTTCCATCGATTATATCAAGTTCACTACGTTCACGGTTTCGCCAAAACCATTCGTAGCTCTCCGTCATTCAACATGAATGGTCAAAAAGTATTCAAGCTATGTATTTTGGCCAAAATCAAGGCATAGTGATTGGTAGCTATTGGGTATTCATGTGCAGCATAGATAGATGCGTTGGTTTGGGACAGTCGTGCTGCCATTTTGGCCAAACTCAAAGGTAGGTACGGGTGGGTCCAAATTAACCAGGAGAATGACGGATAGAACTTGACATGTGATTTATGATATTTTGGCCAAAGTCAAGATCATAAGAGCATGGGGCAAAAATCCACATCGGGAGTTTCATAAGTACTGAAACTTGCTAGCGCTGCATACCATTTGGAGTGTGATAATTCTGGTAGGATTCCTTCGGTTTTATCACACGATGATATTTGGATCCCGATCCTACTGTGAGTATATGCTACTCCTCGGGAAAACTCTCACTTAACGATCAATGCTATAAACTTAGTAGGTGTCTAGAAAGGTGTTAGCGGGGCTACGCCCCCAGAGAAAAGAGATTACTTAATTAAGGAACTTCACGAAAGCGTTGGAAAACCTCCCTCGAAGTACCGACACTGGCCTGGTTGAACGGTTAAGCAAGTATTGTACGGTGAGATTGATCCTGACTAATCCTTTCTTTACGGTTTGAGAAAGGATTCGAGGGACAGTGGGAGCCATCCAGTTTAGACAAACTAAAAACCACTCTAAACTTGCAAGAGCATCATGCTAAAGTGTTTCTTTTCTCTCTCCTAATTGCAGCGACCATTCAACATGACCGGACTTAAGTTATTACTAGATAAAAACATATTGACAGGGCTAAACTACAAAGATTGGCTCAGGAATGTCAAGACGGCAATCACTTACGACAAGTTGGGGTATATCCTTACCACCAAAACTCCCCCTGTCCCAGGTCCCAAAACCAGTGTCGTAGATAGGGAAATCTACAAGACCTGGGAAATAGATTGTGCGAAGGCCAGATGCCTCGTACTTGCCTCGATGGACAACGAACATCAGAGGAGGCACGAGAATATGGACCTAGAGTCCATATTTCTTCATACAAAAGAACTGTATGGAGAGCAGTCTCGTATCGCAAGATACGAAGTGTCGAAGAAGTTGTTTTCGGCAAGGTTGGCCGTCGGATCATCGGTAGCGGAACACGTGCTTAAGATGATTGGCTACATTGAGGAGCTCGCGGACCTTGGGACCACGTTAGAGAATGAACTCTATACTGATTTGATTCTCCAGTCCCTTCCTTCCACTTACGCCCAGTTTATTCTTAACTTCAACATGCAAGGAAAGGAGGTTGAACTTTCCGAACTTCTGAACATGTTGAGGAGTGCTGAGGGCACCCTACAGAAGGGTAGGGAGACATCCACTTTGTTTGTAGGAGGATCTTCCTCTTCTAGGTCCAGGGCGAAAGCCAAGGGCAAGAAGAAGAAAGCCCCCGCCAAACCAAGAGGTGGTGTCAGTAAAGTGGATACGAAGGGAAAAGGAAAAGCAACAAAGGTAGCGGGAAAGCTGGTGGGAAAGGAAGAATGCTTCTATTGTCACAAAAGTGGTCACTGGAAACAGGATTGCAAGGCTTGGAAGGCCAGAACACAGGATTTGAAGCGAGTTGCAGCTTCAGCTTCAGGTGTGTATGTTATTGAAAACTGTCTATCAATAAACTCTACATCCTGGGTATTGGATACCGGATCAGGATCTCATATCTGTAATTCTTTGCAGGCGTTGAGAAAGCGTAGAGTTTTGAAGGCAGGTGACATGACCCTCAGAGTTGCAAACGGTGCTAGCATGGATGCTGAGGCCGTAGGGGACTATCACCTGGGATTGTCAGATGGACACTTTTTGGTTTTGCGTAGTTGTTATTATGTACCAAATGCAACCAGTAATATCATTTCTGTATCTTTATTATCTAAAGAAGGTTATGAATTTGCATTTGTAAGTAATGTAGTGAACATTCACCTTAATCAAGTTTTGATTGGGTCAGGTACATTGAACAACGGTATATACGTATTAAACCAGCCACAGATTTTCAATGTCCAGAATACACACAAAAGAAAGTCTCCAGAAATCGATAAAACTTTCTTATGGCGTTGTAGACTGGGTCACATCAATGAGAGAAGGTTGACTAAGTTACATGCAGAAGGATATTTGAATTCGTTCGAATATCAATCGTATGCAACTTGTCAATCCTGTCTCAAAGGAAAGATGACAAAGACTCCGCTCACTGGACACGGAGTAAGAGCGAGCGAGCTCTTGGGACTCGTACACAGCGACGTGTGCGGTCCAATGTCTACACATGCACGAAGCAGTTATTCTTACTTCATTACTTTTACGGATGACTTTTCAAGGTACGGTTATGTCTTCTTAATGAAACATAAATCCGAGACTTTTGAAAAATTCCAGGAATATAAGAATGAAGTAGAAAAACAAACAGGCAAAAGTATCAAGGCACTGAGATCTGATCGAGGTGGTGAATACTTGAGTGCCGAGTTCCTGGGTTACGTAAAAGAGAATGGAATTCTCTCTCAACTTACTCCTCCATACACTCCGCAACATAACGGTGTATCGGAGAGACGGAACCGAACCCTATTGGATATGGTACGGTCCATGATGAGTAATGCTGAGTTGCCGCGATCGTTCTGGGGATATGCGCTAGAATCAGCTGCATACCTTTTGAACCGAGTTCCAAATAAGACTGTGCCTACTACACCATATCAGATGTGGTGTGGGAAGAGACCCTATCTTAATCACATTAAGACATGGGGATGTCCAGCTTTTGTAAAAAAGCAGCATGCGGACAAGCTCGAGGTACGCTCAGTACAGTGCAAGTTTGTGGGATATCCAAAGAACTTCAAGGGATATTACTTCTATTGCGAAGAGGAACAAAAAGTCCTTGTTTCTCGCCATGCCCACTTTCTAGAACACCAATTCATAGAAAAAGAATCAAGTGGGAGCACAATAGAACTGGAAGAAATTCCAGAACCACAAGCTATTACTGAAAGCTTAGTAGAACCAGAGGGTTCGAAAGATCAGGACATTCCCACGCCACTCCGCAGGAGTAGTAGGCAGTCTCATCCGCCCGAGAGATACTACGGTTTTCTCATTGACGGGGATAGAGAGGATTGCATCATAGAGTTTGATGAGCCTACTAGCTTCCAGCAAGCCATTCAGAGCGTCGACTCGGTAAAATGGCTGGATGCAATGCGGACCGAAATGGAGTCCATGTACACCAACAAAGTATGGACGTTGGACATTGCTCCAGATGGGATAAAACCCGTAGGATGCAAGTGGATCTTCAAAAGGAAGATTGGTGTAGATGGACAGGTTGAGACCTTTAAAGCTAGACTGGTAGCAAAGGGTTTTCGTCAGCGACCTGGTTTGGACTATGACGAAACTTTTTCTCCAGTAGCTATGCTGAAATCCATTCGGATCCTTCTTGCCATTGCTGCCTTCCACGATTATGAGATTTGGCAGATGGACGTAAAGACAGCTTTTCTAAATAGACATTTAGAGGAGTGTGTCTATATGGATCAGCCAGAGGGTTTCATTCAGAGTGGGAGCAACGGAAAGGTGTGCAAGTTGCTTAAGTCCATTTATGGACTAAAGCAGGCATCGCGGAGTTGGAACATCTGTTTTGATGAGACGGTCAAGGAATTTGGCTTTATCAAAAATCCAGATGAACCATGCATCTATTGTAGATTTGTAGCGAGAACTGTAGTATTCCTCGTTTTATACGTGGATGACATTCTCTTAATAAGAAATGACATTCCTATACTACAATCTGTCAAGGGGTTCTTGTCACACGGGTTCTCCATGAAAGACCTGGGTGATGCCTCATACATTCTGGGTATCCGGATCTACCGTGACAGATCCAAGAGGATATTAGGACTTTCGCAGTCCAGGTACATCGACACCATACTGAAGAGATTCAGTATGGAAGATTCCAAGTGCGGTAATCTACCGGCTTGTCACGGGATCACCCTCTCCAAAGAGATGTCTCCCAAGACTGATTTGGAGAGGGATCGCATGTCTATTATACCCTACGCTTCTGCGGTAGGCTCTATAATGTATGCGATGTTGTGTACTAGACCGGATGTGGCTTATGCACTGAGTGTGGTAAGCAGGTATCAGTCAAACCCTGGGGAGAAACATTGGATAGCAGTAAAGAACATTCTCAAGTACCTGAGAAGGACTAAGGAGATGTTCTTGGTGTATGGCGGAAAAGACCTGCAGATTGAGGCCTTTGCTGACTCCAGCTTCCAGAGTGATAAGGATGATTCCAAGTCCATGTCGGGCTTTGTAGTTACCCTCAATGGAGGGGCGGTGTGTTGGAAGAGCTCCAAACAGGAAACCGTTGCTGACTCGACTATGGAAGCGGAATACATCGCTGCATCTGATGCCGCAAAAGAAGCTGTCTGGATGAGGAAGTTCTTGAGAGAACTTCAGGTGGTTCCGTCCATTGTTGACCCAATACCTCTGTATTGCGACAACGGGGCTATAGCTTTAGCGAAGGAACCCAAGTCCCATCAGAAATCCAGACACATCTTGAGGCGGTATCACCTGATCAGGGAGATCGTGGATCGCCAGGAGATCGAGGTTCGGAGGGTTGCTTCAGAAGATAACACAGCAGATCCACTCACCAAGGCCTTGCCCCAGACTCAGTTCGAGCGGCTGATCGAGATGATAGGTCTTCGATACGCCAGTACATGGCCTTAGTGCAAGTGGGAGATTGTTAGTGTATATGCCCTAGAGGCCATTACTGTATCATACTAGTTTGTATATTACGTAATGGAAGCTTGGGATATTCACAGTTATATATACAATCTTGCTCGAAATGGTAGTATGCTACTTGGTTTGTCTCTGCTTTAATATGTGCATGTGTTTCTTTTAGCATATTGCTGATATACATATTGGTAGAGCCCTTAGGATCTTTGCTTGATTACCAGCGTTGTGATGGCGCTCACACTCGTGGGAGCTGGGTGATCTATAAGCACATCCTTATACAAGTCCCTAGTCGTTGGACTATCAAGACAGGGCATCGATACTCCGGAGTAGACTAGCATATGCGCTTCTCATCCCAGCGTGGGAGACGGTCTGTCCCACAGCCGTCAGTACGTCGTACTTGAGATAGTATGCGGGTGCTCGTTAGGTTATGAGTACACTGGACAGGACTCGTCGGGAACTGTTGGTTGGTATTATACCTATCGTCAGTTATCGGTTCGCAGGTGACATGAGTACAGCTTAGTCCGCTGACTTGACACTGTCACTTCGTTTCGAGTGTGTTCCCACTGCACTTTGATTGCTACCCTACCACGGCTCAAAGGAGTCGTGCAAACAGGTAGTTTTTGGGTGCAGTCCCGAAGCACTTGGAGGCAGTGACGGTTAGGCAGGATTCGTCTCTCCCGGTATTGGGGGTTGACATCGCGCTGTGTTTAGGAGAGCCATTACACGAGTAGTCCCTGGCCAGGGCAAGCGAGATATACTGGTAGGTTTCCAGTGTTATCTCAGGGTATTCTGGGCTACACTCCGACACGACTTGTACCGCTATTAGGGGACTGACGTTCACCGCCCCTCTAGGCCCGCCATGCGATGTATCAGACGAACAGACCGGACTGTACGGAGATTGTCACATACAGGCTCAGTAGGTGTTCAGATGGGGTTCACCTCGTCAGTCTTCTTATCGACATCTACCTGGGGACCGTTACGTACTGTAGGGTGTTTTTCGTCACCCCATTGAGATGGGAATACGCGCACGCTTGTCAGGCGTACTACAGATTCCCCCTGCCTAGGGTAGGCCGGGGTTTAATGATTGTGGGGATCCGAATCTCCGGCAGCCGCGGACTAAGCTGCCGTTAATTACCCCTCGCCTTTGGGGCGAGGGAACCTCCGATTAACGGGTTAAACTGGTCATGCGGACTCAATGTGCGGTGTATGTGTATTTTGTTCTGAAAGGGGGGGTTTGGATATATCGGGAGCCACGCAGAGTTTTTACGGGGGTCCCGCTACCCGGATAGCGGGCTGGGGGTCAAGGGGGCTAGCAGCCCCCTTGCGGGGTTCGGGGCAGCGCCCCGGCCCGAAAAATTTTTGGAGGGGGAGAATGTTGTGGAGTATGTGTATGTGTACATTTGTATACAAATGTATATATATATGTATATACATAAAAAGAGGGGGAAAAGGCATCCAAGGGATGCGTGGGGCAGCACCTTGGGCGCTGTGCGCTTAGGTGCTGTGCGCAGGCGCGCAAGCGCGCGCGCCACGTGTCGGCACGCGGGCGCCTTGCGCACTTGCGCCGGCGCGCAAGCACGCGCGCCACGTGTCGGCACGCGGGCGCCTTGCGCAAGAGCGCGCAGGTGCGCAAGCGTGCGCGCCACGTGTCGGCACGCTGGCGCCTTGCGCACTTGCGCTGCGCGCCGGAGAGGCACAAGAGGCTTTTAGCCTAAGAACGGAAGCTGTGCTTCAGAAATGAAATATTTATTATGTATATATGTATGGAGTTAAACTCCTATGATGTTTTGAAGCTGATAAAGGGGGTTCTTCTTCTTCCTCCTGTTGTTTGGCCGGATCTTGAAGATCAAGAAGTAGGAGATTTTAAAAATCACTCCTTTTTGAGATCTAATGGGAGATCTGAGTTCCCCTTTATGGGTTTTGTGGTGGAAAACCACTTAGTTTTGGAAAAAAAAGAGAAACTCTTGATTTAATTCAAAAGAAATGAGAAGGTTTTAGAACCTTGGAGAAGAAGCAGGAAAGAGCTCAGCTCTGAAACTTTTTTTGGAGAGAGAAAAAGTTTTTGAGATATTTTCATTATCTTTGCCTTTATAGGCCATACATTTTACACATAGCCCCTTGGGCTTCACAAAATGGCATTTTGCCATCCCATGACTCATGTGCCATTTCATTTTTGCACATAAGCCATGGGCTTACAAAATATTGGCTTTATGCCCATTTTGTTTACATTCATGCATAAAAAATTACATAAAAATTATTTATGACATGATTTATATTTAGCATGGGGAGGGTCGGCCGCTTCATGTTTCGGACTCGACCTGGGCATGGGCCCACTTGACCCGGGCTTGGGCCCACCTAGCTTGGGGGTTGACCTTGACTTTGACTCGGTCAACCGGGGTGTAAATTTTTACCCCCACAAATTGCCCCCCATCAATAAATGCACACCGCCCATTTGAGTTGTGTGCATGAAATTGATGGATCTTGAAGTTGGACTTCGAGTTAGAACATCATTCCAGGGGCGGAACATCATCCCAGGGAGCATGATTCCCGGGGATCGGAGCATCATTCTGATTCGCGGAGCATAATTCCAGAGATCAGAGCATCGTTCCGAAGAGCGGAGCATAATTTCAGGGGATCGGAGCATCATTCCGATGGATGGAGCATGATTCCAGAGTTCGGAGCATCTTTCCGAAGAGCGGAGCATAATTCCAGGGGATCGGAGCATCATTCCGATCCGCGGAGCATAATTCCAGGGATCGGAGCATCATTCCGATTTGTGGAGCATAATTCCATGGATCGGAGCATCATTCCGATGATCGGAGCATGATTCCAGGGGATCGGAGCATCATTCCGATGAGCGGAGCATGATTCCAGGGTTCGGAGCATAATTCCAGGGATCGGAGCATCATTCCGATGATCGGAGCATGATTCCAGGGGATCGGAGCATCATTCCGATGAGCGGAGCATGATTTCAGGGTTCGGAGCATCGTTCCGAAGGGCGGAGCATGATTCCAGAGTTCGGAGCATCTTTCCGAAGAGCGGCAGACATTCTGACCGAAGCATGATTTCGATGCAGAGGTAAATTCCTAGGCGAAGTATAATTCCGACAAGGAAGGCAAATATTCCGAGGTGAAGCATTGATTTCGACACGGGATATATTATGAGACGGAGCATGATTCCGGCGCAGAACTTGTTGGCTAACTTGATTCCGAGACGAAGCATAATTTCGACAGGGAAGGCAGGTACACCGAGGCGAAGCATCATTTCGACACGGGGTGCATTCTGAGACTAAGCATAATTCCGACGCAGAGCTTGCTGGTTGATTTGATTCCGAGGCGGAGCATAATTCCGACGAGAAGGTCGTTGGTTGATTCCGAGCCGAAGCATAATTCCGACAGGGAAGGCAGGTATACCGAGGCGAAGCATCATTTCGACACGGGGTGCATTCTGAGACTAAGCATAATTCCGACGCAGAGCTTGCTGGTTGACTTGATTCCGAGGCGGAGCATAATTCCGACGAGGAGGTCGTTGGTTGATTCCGAGCCGAAGCATAATTCCGACAGGGAAGGCAGGTATACCGAGGCGAAGCATGATTTCGACACGGGGTAAATTCTGGGACAGAGCATGATTCCGCCGTAGAGGTTGTTGGTTTGATTTGATTTGGGTTGACATCAGCATCGATACACTGGAATATGGTACCAGGAGCGAATCATCATTTGTCATGAGAGGATTTGGGAATTGGGGTTTTTATTTGGCATCTGCATTGCTGCACTGGAATAATGCCAGGAGCAACTCATCATGTGCCCCGAGAGGATTTGGATTTGGTTTGTTTGGCATCTGCATTGCTGCACTGGAATAATGCCAGGAGCAACTCATCATTTGCCCCGAGAGGACTTGGGAGAGATTGGGATCGTTTTACGCCCGTGGATTGTATACGGTTTTGCAGGATGTATAATCCAGACTGTAGGGCCGAAAAAAATATTTCGAGATTTTGTCGGCGTCTGCATCGCTGCACTAGAATATGGTACCAGGAGCGACTCATCATTCGCCATTTGGGTATGGGATTCGGAATTTGGTTGGCGTCTGCATCGCTGCACTGGAATATGGTACCAGGAGCGACTCATCATTCGCCTTTTGGGGTATGGGGAGCGATGGCTTAGGAGACAGGTTTGGATCCCTATCACCTAAGACTTTTCAATTTTATGGGCCGTGAGGGTCCCATAAAAGCATTTTCTCCCTACGAGTCGTAAGGATCCCGCAGGTGTATTTTCTCCTTAAGAGTCGTGAGGACTCCTAAGTGTGTTTTTCCTTGGTGAGTCGTAAGGATCTCACGAAGGTTTGTTCTCCTCATGCATCGTGAGGACACATGAGTGGGTCTTTCCAATGAAGCATAATTCCAAAGGCGGAGACCAGCCGCGTAACTGGTGGTTGCGGTGGGGCATGGGTATGCTGAGAATTATTTGAGCCCGTGGATTGTATACGGTAGTCAATTTGGGGACTGGCCGTAGGGCTGGGAGAATTTTGGAAATTTGAATTTTTGTTGGCGTCAGTATCGCTACACTGGAATATGGTACCAAGAGCGACTCATCATTCACCATTGCTTTGTTTTGTTTTTTTTTTTTTTTTTTTTTTTTGTTTTACCGCGATTGCTCTATCATTTCAGCTTTTCTTATCGCGAAGGTCGCGATTGCCCTATCATTTCGGCTATTTATTCGCGGTTGCCCTATCATTTCGGCTTTATTTTCATTTTCATTTTTACTCGCTGATTTTTATTGCGAGTTGCCCCATCATTTCGGCTTTTCTTTATTTTTCTTTTATTTACACATTTTTTTTTACATTTCCAGTTTAACGACTTAGAGGTCGATTGTTCCCAGTTTAATGACGTGGCGGTCGATTGTTTTCAGAGAAAGGCAGATGCCTGAGAGAATCGGTTTCACGAAGAACTTCGGTCTCCGTTTGTATGAAATTGGCTGTTGCAGCTTGACTGTTTGTTAACACGCCTTTGGACAGTTCTATCTCTCCTGCCTTGTATTGCTTTTCGACCCAATCTTTGAAGACGAAGCAGTCCTCAATGGCATGGCCTATCACTCTGTGATAGGGGCAGTATTTGGGGTCGTCGGTCCTATTCGCTTCCTGCGGTCTTTTTGACTCTGGCAGTTGTAGACCGTTCTTCAGGGCGTCTTTGAATATTTTACGGATTTTGTCCCTTCTGAAGGAATAGACCTTATCCAGCTTCTCTTTCAGTGGAGATTCTCCTCCCTCTCCGAACATTGGCTTCCGAGGCTGGTTGGCGCTAGGCCCGCTCATCCCTTGCTTATTTCGGTTAGCCGAAGTGTTAAAAGATTCAGTATCGTCAGAACCTCCGCCTTTGCGATTTTCGTCCTTTCGGTTTCTCCAGGACCTATTGTTATTTTGGGAGTCAGAGGAGGACTCCTGCTTTGAGCGTTCCAACATCTGGACTTTTCTGGTCAGCTCTTGGAATGTTTTGAGACCCACGGTACATAGAAAATGGGCCATCCAATTGTTGAGATTTCCGACGAGGAGACTGACAGATTGGTCCTGCTCTATCGGTGGTTCACATTTGACGGAGAGATTGCGCCATCGGGTTATAAAATCCGTGTTGCTTTCGTTGTTCTTGGGCTTGGTCCTTACGAGCTCGGCAATGGTGATCTTATCGCTGACGCTCACGAACCTTTGTCGAAACAAAGATTCCATTTGGACGAAAGTAGTAACGAAGCCATCTGGTATGCTCGCGTACCAGTCGAAAGCAACATCGGTCAGGCTATTAACGAACTGGCGGAGGAGAAGCGCATCATTGCCCCCAGTATTCCCGCAAGAGGCTTTGAAGTGGGCGATGTGTTGATTCGCATTTCCCGTCCCATCGAATCTTCCGAATTTAGGGATGACATAGCCGCTAGGAAATTCCACCAGATCATACTGAGCAGGATATGGTCTCCCACTACTGCTGATATCTTTTTGCGCTTCGGCTTCGGCCACCAATGTTTTGACTTTGCTGGCAACCAAATCCATGATTTGATCTTGAGTTAGCGGGCTACTGTCATCGGTAGCCAAGACATTTCCTGAGATAGGATGCGATTGACTTTCATGAGGTCCGCCCACTTTTGGATTTGAGGGAATAGGCGTCGGTTGCTTTGGGACACCGTTTCCCGGTTCATGAGTTGAGCCCTGTGCTTGATTGGGCGGCTGAGAGGCAAGTTGGGCCGTAAGCCGTAAGACGACATTTGTCAAGTCGTCGATCTTTGAGTAGAGCTTGGCCATCTCCTTATCTTTGCTTCTGAGCTGTTTTCGGAGCTCTTGGAGAAGTTGCTGCTCTGTGGTCTTAGGACGGAAAGTTGGCTCATCTTCGCTTTCCGAGCCTGACTCCTCATGAATTGAGGGCTCTCTCTGCCTATCAGCCTCATCGAGAGGGTTTTCATCATCCAGCGGAGGCGGCTGTTCTTGGGAAGTGGCAACCACATTAAAGCCAGATTGGATTTGAGATGTGGTAGCCCCGTCCTTGCTCTTGCGGCGCGTGCCCACCACGTAGACAGTGTGGATAACACATTCAGCCATCCCCTCATCTTTGGCGGGGTAACCCTGTTCTTCGAACCTCATGAGGTTTAGCCTGGCAGTAGCCCTAGCCCTTTTGTTGGCTCTATATCTGAGCCTTTTCTCCCTCAGCTTCTCGATTTTGAAGGCTTGGCCGGCATCTGCTACCCGGGAAGCCATTGTGAGTTGATCAGAGGGGAGCTTAGAGAAGACACCCGATCGAGCAGTGGTCAAGGGCACCGCTGGAGCTTGCTCAGGACGCGTTGTAGCTTTATTGGTGTTGATGGCCTTGCCCCCAGCTGGGGCCAAGGAAAATCGTTCAGACACCGACTTGCGTTTGGGTTGGGGCCCCATTGAGATCACCACATTTGGTCTCCTGCCTTTCGAGACCGGTTTGTCTGCCACCGGGGCTTGAGGAGCTGGGATGGCGCCAACTGGCATGAACAGAATAGAGCCGAATGGTAGCAGCGACTCCTCCCATTGTCGCCCGAGACTGGCCGGGAGGACCGTCCTGGAGTCTATCTTCATTGTGTAGGAGACGGGAGCTGAGATCATCTTCGGAGACATTGTTGAAAGGTGATCGCTTGAAAATCCTGCATGAAAAAAGCATTATTTTTAGTATAAATATAGGTATGTATATTGATTGAGTTCGCATGAACGCTTAACCCGAAATATGGGAGGAGAGATTGGTCCCACCGGGCGTGCCAGAATCTGTAGGGTGTTTTTCGTCACCCCATTGAGATGGGAATACGCGCACGCTTGTCAGGCGTACTACAGATTCCCCCTGCCTAGGGTAGGCCGGGGTTTAATGATTGTGGGGATCCGAATCTCCGGCAGCCGCGGACTAAGCTACCGTTAATTACCCCTCGCCTTTGGGGCGAGGGAACCTCCGATTAACGGGTTAAACTGGTCATGCGGACTCAATGTGCGGTGTACGTGTGTTTTGTTCTGAAAGGGGGGGTTTGGATATATCGGGAGCCACGCAGAGTTTTTACGGGGGTCCCGCTACCCGGATAGCGGGCTGGGGGTCAAGGGGGCTAGCAGCCCCCTTGCGGGGTTCGGGGCAGCGCCCCGGCCCGAAAATTTTTTGGAGGGGGAGAATGTTGTGGAGTATGTGTATGTGTACATTTGTATACAAATGTATATATATATATGTATATACATAAAAAGAGGGGGAAAAGGCATCCAAGGGATGCGTGGGGCAGCACCTTGGGCGCTGTGCGCTTAGGTGCTGTGCGCAGGTGCGCAAGCGCGCGCGCCACGTGTCGGCACGCGGGCGCCTTGCGCACTTGCGCAGGCGCGGGCGCCTTGCGCACTTGCGCAGGTGCGCAAGCGCGCGCGCCACGTGTCGGCACGCGGGCGCCTTGCGCAGGTGCGCAAGCGCGCGCGCCACGTGTCGGCACGCGGGCGCCTTGCGCACTTGCGCAAGCGCGCGCGCGCCACGTGTCGGCACGCTGGCGCCTTGCGCACTTGCGCTGCGCGCCGGAGAGGCACAAGAGGCTTTTAGCCTAAGAACGGAAGCTGTGCTTCAGAAATGAAATATTTATTATGTATATATGTATGGAGTTAAACTCCTATGATGTTTTGAAGCTGATAAAGGGGGTTCTTCTTCTTCCTCCTGTTGTTTGGCCGGATCTTGAAGATCAAGAAGTAGGAGATTTTAAAAATCACTCCTTTTTGAGATCTGATGGGAGATCTGAGTTCCCCTTTATGGGTTTTGTGGTGGAAAACCACTTAGTTTTGGAAAAGAAAGAGTAAAACTCTTGATTTAATTCAAAAGAAATGAGAAGGTTTTAAAACCTTGGAGAAGAAGCAGGAAAGAGCTCAGCTCTGAAACTTTTTTTGGAGAGAGAAAAAGTTTTTGAGATATTTTCATTATCTTTGCCTTTATAGGCCATACATTTTACACATAGCCCCTTGGGCTTCACAAAATGGCATTTTGCCATCCCATGACTCATGTGCCATTTCATTTTTGCACATAAGCCATGGGCTTACAAAATATTGGCTTTATGCCCATTTTGTTTACATTCATGCATAAAAAATTACATAAAAATTATTTATGACATGATTTATATTTAGCATGGGGAGGGTCGGCCGCTTCATGTTTCGGACTCGACCTGGGCATGGGCCCACTTGACCCGGGCTTGGGCCCACCTAGCTTGGGGGTTGACCTTGACTTTGACTCGGTCAACCGGGGTGTAAATTTTTACCCCAACACGTACAGCTAGTGCCGCTTGCGGTCTGTGGTTAAACCCACTGCCAGCATAGTGTCGAGTCTTTAGAGTCCCACACAGAGAGCTATTCGCCTTTAGGCAAAATGAGTAGAGGTCGCATGGTTTTGCGACAGGGTTCGTTCACATCCGCGCACTTGTGCACGTTTGCTGTCCGGACAGCTTATACTAGCGGGCTTTGGTTTAAGCCGGATCCTAGTATATGATTTGGGATTGGTTTTTCTCATTGTATTCGTGTTCCTCGGATCACGAATACGGGTGCGTATGCACAGTTGCTTGAGACAGAGGGAGAGGACTTTGATTAGGGTTAATGACTATTGTCATTTTATTAACCCTAATGCTTATGTGTGTATTATTGTTAATTGATATTAGTTTAATAATTGTGCATGGTTATGGTTGTTGACCATTTGACCCATCTTGACTTATTGACCTTGTTGACACTTTGACCATCATCATTTCATTTGGAAGATGCTCTTTGATCCTTGCAATTTGCATTAAAAATGAAATGATAATGGTCATGTCTTGATTTAGCCATGACAATTATCTCACTAATTATCTAATTACAATAATTCACTTATATGAGAGAACGCTTCATATTATTCTCTCATTCCATTATTCACATTCTCTCTCTTGTTCTTCCTCTCCCTCAAGCTCTCCCCTCTCATGTGTTGAGAAACACTTGAGCTTGAGAAAAACCCTCTCTTGATAATCTCTACTCTCATCTAGGGTTCAAGGATTAGCACTTCTTGCACCCTAGTTACTTCTAGCTTGGAGTTGAAGCCAAAGGTCGAGGCTTTCGGATGGATCTTTCTTCGACGTGAGAAGACGACTGAGGTGACCTCCTTCCACCACTCCAAGGAGCAAGGAGAGAAGGACATAAAGCCCAAGGTATAACCTTTCTAGCACTTAGCTAGTTTCTAGTTAGCTTTAGCTTGTTTTTGTTTAGCAAAGATCCTTCATAGTCTAGTCCATGTTGCCTAAGCTCATAAAATTCGATTTTTATTCCGTTTTCCGCCTCCCCGCAAGTACCGGGGTGGGCAACGTGGACTTACAGGACAGGGCAGATTTTCCGAGTTCGTGATTGACGATCAGGGGATTTTACGATATGGATCTAGACTGTGCGTACCAGATGCAGATGGATTGCGGCGCGACATTCTTGAGGAAGCACGCCGATCAGTGTTTAGTGTCCATCCCGGTTCCACCAAGATGTACCATGATATGAGAGAGACCTATTGGTGGGACGGAATGAGGAGGGACATCGCGGAGTTTGTATCGAGATGCCTGACTTGTCAGCAAGTTAAGGCCGAGCACCAGAGGCCCGCAGGAGAGCTACAGCCGTTACCCATTCCGGAGTGGAAATGGGAGCAGATTTCGATGGACTTCGTTGTGGGTCTACCCAGGACCAGTCGAGGGTATGACTCCATCTGGGTGATCGTAGATCGATTGACGAAAGCGGCTCACTTCCTGCCAGTGAAGACGACTTTCAGCTTCGCTCGGTATGCCCAGCTTTACATCGACGAGATCGTGCGGTTGCATGGCGTACCGACTTGTATCGTGTCAGATCGAGGCACCCAGTTCACCAGCCGACTTTGGCAGAGACTTCAGGAGGCTTTGGGCACTCGTTTGAGCTTCAGCACAGCGTTTCATCCGCAGACAGACGGACAGTCAGAGCGGACCATTCAGACTCTCGAGGACATGCTCAGAGCGTGCGTTTTAGACTTCAGCGGTAGCTGGGATCGTCATTTACCTCTAGTGGAGTTCTCCTACAACAACAGCTTCCAGGATACTATTCAGATGGCACCTTTCGAGGCATTGTATGGGAGGAGATGCAGATCGCCCGTCTGTTGGACAGAGCTCAGCGAGAGCAGTATTTTGGGGCCGCAGCTTGTTGAGGAGATGACAGCGAAGATACAGTTGATCCGAGACCGGATGAGAGCGGCTCAGAGCAGGCAGAAATCTTATGCGGACAGGCGCCGTCGCAGATTAGAGTTCACAGTTGGCGACCATGTTTTTCTGAGAGTCTCTCCGATGAAGGGCGTGATGCGTTTTGGGCGAAAGGGGAAGCTTAGCCCTAGATTCGTAGGTCCCTTCGAGATCCTCGAGCGTGTCGGCGCTGTTGCATATCGTTTGGCTCTTCCACCTAGCTTTCCCGATGTTCACCCCGTCTTCCATGTTTCGATGCTCCACAAGTACCTTCACGACCCTTCGCATGCGATTCAGCACCCGACAGTCCAGCTAGAGCACGACCTTTCTTTTGCAGAGCAGCCGGTGGCCATCCTGGATCGGCAGGTGAAGAAGTTGAGATCGAAAGTTATACCGACCGTCAAGGTCCTTTGACGTGGCCCGAGCAGCGAGGAGGTCACCTGAGAGACCGAGGGCGAGATGAGGAAGAAATATCCCCATCTCTTTGAAGGTACGCGTAGTTATATTTTTAAATTCGGGGACCGAATTTCTTTAAGGGGGGAAGATTGTAGCACCTTGAAAAGTCATTTTGGTGTTTTCCTGAAAATCGGTGAAAATTCGGTATTTTTCCGTAAACCGTTTTTTTTTGTTATTTTGCAGTTTAGGACTAATTATACCTAATTTGATAGGTAATTGCTAGTTTTTAGTAGCAAATGAGTTACTTATGAAATTCTGGTCGTCTAAAATATTTCCCTAATTTTTCAATTTTTAATATTATTTTAAGTTTTAACTAATTTTTATTATGAAAAACGAAAATTATTGAATTTAAGCTAAAACTTGCAATTTTGGACTTGTCGGGGGTCTTTTTGCATAATTTTTTTTTTGTGCACTCTCACACATACATCCTCACATCTCCCTTGGCTGGCCCAACTGCAGAAATTTCTCCCTCTCTCTTTTTTTTAAAAACTCATTTGTTAGGTGATGAATTGAGTTAAGGTGTAGGTTTTAAAATATATTATTTTGGAGGTATAGTGTATTTGACTTTGGGGGGGGTTGACTTGGTTACAATTCCCATTCACCCCACCATTCCCCTCTTCCCTCTACAGGCCGAAACCTGCAGCCCTCCCCCCTCATTTTTCCCCTCTCTTTTGGTTCACAAATTCATCTCAAAAACCATCAAAATCCACAAATTTCTTCACAAAACCAAAACAAATCCTTGTGCTACCCCTTCTCAAGCCTAATTTAGTTGAAAACATGTGGAAAGGAGGAAATTTTAGAGGCAAATGATCATGCTAGATCCATAGATCTTGAAGTATAATTTCCACCAAGTTAATTTCTTTTGGTTAAATTCCTTTAATTAAATGGTTTTAGTGTTAAAAGCTTAGCAAAAATCCTAATCTAGTTTTTCTAGTTCATGGTTTGAGTTTAACTAGGGTTTTAGAAACCATTATTTAGTTAATTAAATCTATTTTGCTATCTAGTTGTTTACTAACCAAATCTATGAGGTTACTTTGCTTAAGTGGCTTCATATTATACTAATCTAAGTTAATCTTGTATGAAATTTTCATAGTAATTGCTAATTACAAAAATCAAGAAAGGGGTTTGTGTATGGAAATAGGTTGAAGCATGATTGTTGCGTTGGAATTATGGTTTGATGCATTGTAAAAGGTTTAAAATTAGTGTAGTGGCTATCTAGTGGGTTAGTTTGGATGTTTGTGTTGGATTGTGTTAACTTTATCGCTAATTTTCGATGTTTGCACCAAATTGCAAATTTCTAGCTTACTAGGTTTTTATAAAAATATTGTGATGAATTATTTGCAATATCTTGATGATATTTTTGGCATATCCTATGACATTTAGGATGTGTGAGTACGGATTTTTGAGTGATCGTTGTTTTAGCTTTGTCGGGCGACCAAATCGACGATTTTAGTTAGTTTTTGCGATTTTCGCGTGTGTTCCGCGCACCTTGTGCACGTTGTACCTAGCTTATGAACGTTGGTATTTTCGTTTGGGATTTGCGTCGTTCTTGATATGTAACCTATGTTTGGTATTGATGTAAATTCCAGATTCGGTCGCGGAGACGTCAGACGCGGCACGAAAGGGGAAAGCGGTGATTGGTCGTGGCTAGCTAGGGATTCCGGTGAGTAGATTTAACATCTACGGGGGACTATCGTTTGGATGGCGCAAGTCTCTCGATAGTTTAAGTAGTTAAGCTTTTAGTGATATTAGTAACTACATCCATACCTTATTTGACCTGCATATGCGAACCCATTCTATAGGACACCTGCACCATTGCCAGGGTTTTTATATGCAGCACGAGCACTATTCATGCTTACACACACGCCCTGGTAATTGCCATGCCACCACACTAGATAACCTATAATTTGAAACCTTTTACTATAATTGATATTTAAACCTATGCTATTGCCTTTAATTCCTTAAAATGAAATTATAAGATTGCTAATCATGTGCATGCACCTCATCATGTTATTTATTCATGCCTAGTCTATCAATCATACATCGCAACTTGATTATTGACACCATATGCATTCATTATCATTGGCATATGCATTTATGAGGATTTCTTGAGATTTTGTGATATTCTGGATTTCGGGGGAAAGCCGCAAAATTTCTAAACTTATTATATTTTTAAAAATGTAAATTGCGGTTTTCTAGTGATGTAAGTGTCGTTCACCATGAGTTTTACTGTGGTTTTCGAGACCCGTTTCGAGGAATTGGATGAACCGTCTCGGGTACATGGTGGGCCCGGTAAGGTACCCCGGGGCAAGAAGCTCGTATTGCTGACGATGAGCCTGGCAGGGGACGGATTACCTACCGGTGACTGTTTGGCACGGCGGATATCCAGAGGATACCGACCGTGGCCGCGAGATGATGAGATAGTGATATTGAGATGGGTCAGCCGGATGGCTGAGACCAGAGATACTATGACATGGATATATGAGATTGTGATAGTTTTGAGGTGTCGTTGCTGGACACAGGTTCTTGTTGATTCTATTGGTATTGTGCGGGTATTTCAAAAGAGATTCCTAAAGGAAAAAAACATGATTCTTATACTTACACATTCAGATCATGAGTTGATTCACATTGCATTCATACCTGCTAGTATATTCATATTGCATACATACCTGCTATTATGACCTGCCATACCTGTATTATAGATGCTAGGATGCTTGTGTGCATACTTGCGATAGACTCTGTAGATGATATTTATTACTCACGAGTTGGCAACTCACCCCCGTTGTGCCACAGCCTTTTTCAGGTCCGCTCCGTCAGTACAGTAGCGGCGGCGCACTTGCTTCTTTTGCCTCTTTTGCCTGGACTCGAGATTTTGCTCTTAGGTGGGTTGTATTATTATTTTGCACCACCTTGTATATTCTTGTATCTAGTATACTCCATCTACTGTAACTACCAGTATTGTTGTATATTGACCTAGAGATGAGACTGTGAGATTTATGGACTTTTTATGCTGTATTTTGGGATCGAGCTCACTTGAGTCGACATGCTGTTTTTCTCATGTTTCTTTATGATTATTTTGCATGTCGTTTTATATTGCGTGGGATTTGTGACCGCCTTGTGGCGAAGAGCTAGCTCCCGCTTGGGGATGCCTTATTTGTTGGATTTATATATATTCTTGTTGTACCCATTTTGGAGGCCAGTATTTACAAAGGAGACTCTGCCGAAATTTTCGGAAAAATTGATATTGTTTTTAAAAAGGGTTGATATGACTTATTTGATAAACTCGCTTTCAATTGATTGGTTTTTTTTCCTTCACTCTTTCGCTTATTTGGTTTTGGTTTCTGGGCTTTGGCTTACTTATTTTACGGACGTCTTGAGACGTTTCGTAAACTTAAGTGCCAGTCACGTTCCGTACCCTGCGGGTCGTGACAGTAGTATCCGCTGAAAACCCTCAGGAGACAACACTCCTCCTACTAGGGACACCTAAAGGTTTAATGGCTTGTTGCACGAGCTCAGTGCAATCGCGTTTCCCTGTGAAAGTGAGGTTGGGTTTTTGTCGAGAATAAAACTAGTTTTGCTCGAGAACAAGCAAAAGATAAGTTTGAGGGTATTTGTTCATATCATAATATTGCATTATTATATTCCCCATTCTTATGCATTTTACAAATAAACAGGTGCTTTTGACCCATGTCTGCTACTTAGTTACAGGTTACAGGTTCTCGGAGCAAAAACAGTGAATTGATGAAAAAGATGATACAAAGTAAGACTACGACCAATAAATAGTGGAATCTTGATCAAGCCTACACGAAGATCAGTTCACAAAGTACAAGGCAGTGCAAGATTCAAGACTTCGTCACGAAGCAACGGTAAAAGTCCACTACAATTATTCACTGGGAGATCTGGAAAAAACCTAGAAGCCAATCTGAAGAACCAACCAAAGAATTAGGAAAACAAGGAGAAGCAAAACCAGCACAGCAATTTGCAAGACCCAAGCTCATATTTTGGCTGCGGAACCGCGGCCAAACCAGGGCTGCGGCCGCGGTTCCGCGGCCGTGTGATGCCCGTAGTGGCTAAAAATTTACCAAATGTCTTTGGCGGCGCTGACTAGTCTTTTTCTTAGGGGGTATTTTTGTAAAAGCAGATATGCGGCGATTGTAAACCTAGGGTTTTCTATGTCCTGTAAATAGAAGCCCAAATTCTTGTATTAGGTCATGCCTCCTTTCATTAATAAAATTCAGATTTCTTTTGGAGAGTATCGGTGTCTCTTTTCATTTCATCTATTCAGATCTGACAAGTCTTGTGTAAATGTTTGGAGAGAGCCATCAAGTAAGTAGTTTTATTTAATTGCCTTAGTATAGATCTTTAATTTCTTGCCCTAGTTGATAGATAGAATGTTCTTCAATTCCCTAATGAGCGAGTAGTCTCCTCGCTTGTTAGGGTTAGCTTTGGGGAAGGCTTTTGAGAGATGAAGATCTCTCATCCCTTTCTTGCCCATCACATATAATTAATAGGACTCCATACATACATGCACACACCGCTCCCTACGGCACCCTATCCCACGAGGTAGCGGTGATACCGTAGTATAAAGGCCCGGTTGAGCGTGTTTTCCATGGAGGTTAGGGTAAGGATTGATAAAGGAAGGACAAGAACCTAAAAGGAAGAAACACCTTCCCGAATGGTTCTAATCCACTTTATTAATAATTACCATAACACCTCATAGACCTTGATTTGGGTATAGAAAGCGGTGAGATTTATTTACATTTCCAAACCTACCCTAAACCTAACCCTAGCAAGATTTAGATCTAGATAGATTTAGTTTTTAGATTTAATCAATAAGATCCGACACCCATCGGAATTAACTCGTAAGAGCGATTAGGAAATTCACAAAATCCCTGTGGACCGACCCGTACTCACCGGCTAGCTACCAAGCGACGCCGTTCTTGATTGCGGTTACTAAATATTTTTGATTCATCTTTTAAAAACGCATAAGCTAACTAAAATCTCTTTCAATCAACAAGCAAACATGAATCTCAGAAAAGAGGTGTGGAAATTTCTGTCGAATCTCGTATTCTCGTTCCTAAGTCGATTCTCCTTACGAACGATTCCCCCATGAAACAAGTACGAGAGGGATAACCTTGTTCTTGAGGGCCTTTTCTCTTTGATCTACAATCGACATCGGTCGTTCCTCGTATGTCAAGTCCTTCCTTACTGTCAACTCGGAATGATCTAGTACGTGTGTCTCATCTCGAATATACTTGTGAAGTTGAGATACATGAAACACGTCATGAACACTCGCCAAGGACGATGGTAAAGCCAATCGATAAGCTATTTCTCCAACGCACTCGATAATATCGAAAAGCCCTACGAATCGAGGACTAAACTTGCCTCGACTCCCAAAACGAATCACTCCTCTGGTCGATGATATCTTCAAGAATACAAAATCACCAACTGCGAACTCCAGAGGGCTTCTTACTGTATCGGCCCAACTTTTCTGCCGATTTTGCGATGCCTTCATATGATTCCGGATTGTATTAACTTTCTCCACGGTTTGCACGATAAGATCCGATCCCAATAATCTTCGTTCTCCAATATCGTCCCAACAGACGGGTGAGTGACACTTGTGACCATACAATATTTCGAATGGAGCCATCTAAATAGTCGCCTGAAAACTGTTATTATACGAAAACTCTACCAAATGTAAATGATCCTCCCATAAACCCTTAGCTCTCAACATATCTTCAAGAGTTTGGATCGTTCTTTCGGATTGACCATCTGTCTGAAAATGATAAGCGGTGCCCAGCTTCAATCGAGTCCCCAAACTTTCCTGTAAACTCCTCCAAAAGTGCGATAAAAATCAGGTATCACGATCGGAAACGATACTCACAGGTACTCCGTGCAATCTCACAATCTCCTGCGAGTATCACTCTGCTAATGCTTCCGTCAACTGACCGACTCTAAACGGTATGAAATGAGCTGCCTTGGTCAATCGGTCAATAATCAACCAAACTGCATTGTTACCTTTTGGACTCCGCGGTAAAGCTGTCACGAAATCCATGGTTATATATTCCCACTTCCACTGAGGAATCGGAAGTGGTTGCAGTAAACCAGTTACTCTCTGATGTTCAGCCTTAACTTGCTGACACACCAAGCACTTCGCTACAAAGCGAGCAATCTCCCTTTTCATGCCTTCCCACCAGAAATGCTATCATAAATCACGGTACATTTTCGTGCCTCCTGAATGTATGGAATATGCGGAACTGTGCGCCTCCTTCATAACTTCTTCACGAATATCTCTTTTCGGCACACATAAATGGCTCCCGAATATTAATCATCGTCATAAATCAACAAGTCCGTTCGAAATCCCGCTTCAACATGTCCTCGAAACTTCTACAATCTTGAATCGTGCGACTGCGCTGCTTTAATATTATCGATCAAGGAAAACTGTACCTGCAGCTGTATCAACTATCCTGAAGAATGCGGTAACACGGTCTCCAACTCGAATCTCTCGAAATTATCGATAATCTCCTTCTGTGCAGTCAACATCCGTATTGCTGGCAACCGACTTAGCGCATCCGGCACTACATTAACTTTCCTCGGATGATATTTGAGATCAAGAGCATAGTCAGCCATCTGCTTTAACCATCTGCAACTTGTTTACGAACTTCACCTTCCAGTAAAAGATTCTCCTCATCATGAATTTGCAAGTTGTTCTAAGACTTGTGGGTTATTAGCCCACCATTGTTCCGCTGCGCTACTCTGATAATTTGCGGCGGTTCATCGGAACTCCTCGGAACATCCTGCATCTGAACGGTCTTGAAGCAGTCGGTACTACTGCAATCAAAAAGCTTCTCCTGCGCTTCTCCTTGTTCTTCGAAACCCAAACGGATTGGTCACTACGGGACAAGAAGAAAACTACGATACGGTTGCTGGATTCAAGCTTGCGATAAAATATAAACTGGTAAGCAAAGCAACCGGGAGAAACAAGATAATAACGACCATAAGTTATTTAAATGGAGTACCGCATTGTAACCATGTCGCGGTACATGGTTACAATCACATAACTCCATTCAAGTCGTCCAAATCGTAGTATCAGAATCGAAAGAATAGGGAGGGAGAAATAATAAGGAACCAAAAGGATTCCAAACCGAGATGCAAAGTCACTTGCATAACGTCAAAATAAAGGGTCAAGAGAAAGATAAGATTCAAGAATCACGACAACAATGCGGCAAGACATGTTCCTAATTACGGGTTTTCTGGTTAGTGTATTGGGTTCAATACCCAACTACAAAAGAACCAAACCCGATTAACCTCAATCTTATGGCTCTGATACCAAAAAAACCTGTCACACCCCGCTTCCCAAAATACGGAATACGGAGAGCAATGAAGGCCAGTCGTGCTACCTATGATAAGAAAAGGGCCTTCCTTAGTCACATAAAAGTTGTCTAGCTAACCTGTCAAAAATAAAATCCAACATGAGAGATAACACTGATAATCATGCTGCAACGAAACCATAAGAAATACTAAAAATAGGTCCACTAGATAATCAATGCAAATAAAGATCCGATATAAAAGGTTCGAAATAAGAACAAGATCCGAAAGGAGATACATAAGACCTAATGTCCCATAAGGACGCACATGCTAAATACCAACAGAAAGGAAAAAAATAAACCTATGGGTTACTGATTTTCGGCAAAGTCCTGATAGCCGCTCCAATCCTGCTCAGCCAGAAAATCTGTCTCTAAATCTGAAATGGCAAATCTCAGGAATGTCAGACCAGCAAGTACTCTGTAGGGTTAGCTTAGCACCTTAGCAAGGTTTTGACAAGCATCAAACATGCTATATTAAAAAATTTTGGGGGCTAAACAAACCAACCAAGTAATCGAACTAGAGAATTAAGGTTAAATTTGCATGTAAACAACTTCACATCTAAGTGATAAGGATTACAACATTTGTAATCCGTTTCTTCGCTTCAAAACCTCCGAGTAGTAGTTCCTTCGCTGCGATCTATGAGCTCCCGAACTCTTGAGAGGCTCCATAAGATGTACGATGCATCCTTGCTTGAAGTCTTCAAAGTCTGTGATAATCTACGTCGAGGAAACACGGACTCAAGCTCACTCTTCACTAATACAGAATTAGCGAAGCTGACACACTAATCTATATGGCTAGTATAGAAGAGGATGATGAAGTAGGAATTTAGCTCACTTTAGTCTTTGATTTCTCACTATTTTTCTTCTTGATCTCAAAATCTAGATAGCAAAAAATGAAATAAGGAAGAAGAAAATGAATGAATGAGATAAGGTTAGAAATGCAACCCTTGGTTAGTATATATGAATACCTAACCCTTGTAAAGAGTTAACCATGGCTATGTATCATAGTTGGGTTAAAAAACATCTTACGCAAAATAAAAAGGGTGGACTTAGTCGATGGTTATCAACAAGCTTCATGAAGCTTCCACCATGACTCATTTCCACATTTTTGAATTACTTAAGAATTTAAACCCAAACATTATATGTAGCATGGTATAATTCTCATACATCCTTGTTGCATGTATAACCTAGCATGTCACAATATTATATATAACATATATAATATTTATATAACAAAAAAAAACAATACAATAAACATATATCACATATATGTTAAATGCATCATAAGTGAGAATAATAAATATTTAATTGAGCATATATATATATATATATATATATATATATATATATATATATATATATTAGTTCATCGAATCAACACTTGATCCGATAACCCGGCTATATCACATATAACCGGCCGATATCACATATCGTGAGAATAGAATACGGTATCACATACTCGTATCAATCTCGATCCCGCACATATCACATATGTGCTCGTACTCCGTTTTGCCTGAGCCTGAAAACCTCTATGTAGGACTCTAAAGACTCGTCAATACGCCGGCAGTAGATGATGATCACATCAAATACCAACAAGCCGCAAGCAGTCAGCTAAACGTAACGGCCACCCGGGTATTGAGCGATCAGAAGATCAACAAGCAAGTCTGCTCTAACTCCTGTAAATCCAATCAGTAACACTACCGTACAGTCCGGTCTCTTCGTCTGATATGTCGCATATCTAGTCTAGGGGTGGTAAACGTCAGACCCCAGTAACCGATAAGTCGTGTCGATGTGAGGCTCATAACGGGTCGAGAAACTACTGATAACACTTACCAGTATATCTCCATATCAGCCCTGGCCAGGGACTTCCAGTTATAGCCAATCGAACACGGCGCAACATCAACCCCCAATACCGGGAGAGACGAAACCCCTCCTATCGCTCATTGCCTCCATGTGATTCGGGACTGTACTCAAAAGCCACCGTTTTGCACGTTCTCATGAACGTGGTACGGTGGAAATCAAAGCACAGTGGAAATCACACAAGACTCTATGACGATCTCGAGTCTAGAGACTAACCTGTACCAGTATCATCAGAGAACTGCTATCTGACGATGGGTATAATACCAATAAGGAGTTCTCGGCGAGTCCGTTCAGTGTACCCAGTCTCCACTGAGCACCAGTATACCATCTTTGATGTCACACACCAATGGATGTGGGATCATCCATCGCCCATCATATGGGTCATGATGCGTAAACGCTAGTCTACTCTAGAGTGTCGATGCCCTGTCTCGATACACTCTCGACTAGGAACAATTATAGGATGTACTCATAGACTACCCCGGCCCCACTAGTATGATCTGCATCATAGTCCTAGTAGTCAAGTACATATCCTAAGGGCTTTATCAACATGTGAGAGCAAGACAGTAAACCAATACAAGTCAACATGTTAAGACAAAGATCAACCAAATAGCATACTATCATATCGAGCAAGAAAGTCCTCTCTCTATATATATCAAACATCTACTATAGTATACATCATATATACAACAATGGTCTCTAGGACATATACATAACTAACATACTCAACGTATAAGGTGTGTGTATGGTATGATAACATGAATATATGAATGTAGTGAACCATGTGTGCGCAAGTAGAAATAGATGTAAATATATATGCATTAAAACTATGAAACGGGCATATGTAAACAGGTCAAGTCACATCCTACTGATCACTAAAAGATAAACTATCCTATCGTGAGTTCAAGTGTGTACGTCAACCTCTGCAGGAGTATTCCTAACGCAAGAGTAGTGCCCCAGGGGTTAGGAAACACGGGCCCAACTGTGAAATGAACAAGCGACCGATATAGCCTGGTACGAGCTATAATAACATGCGACCGATATAACCCGGTACGAGCTGCCGGCATGAGACTCCTGAGATCCTGTTGTACGAACGCACACTCAAACTACCCCAACATCCACGTATTTATAGCAACTATGGTAATGACTAGAGCACTAATTAAGAATGCTGAAAAGACTGGAACTTGTGATATAGTAATTATATAGAAATGAAACTGGTAAATAGTAGTGTGTCATGTCATATAGTTCAGCATCCTAATCAGTGATCTCGTTCATAAAGACTAGAGTATTGAATAGTCATGACTTGTCAAATGTAATTGTTATCTGGTAATAGTAACTGCATGAAGACGATATACAAGCCGGTATGAGTCACAATTGTTATCTTTACCTTTAATCTTAATATGGATATACTAATCACAATCTGGCTAGAAATATATAAATGTAAGATAGGTTAACAACTTTCGAACTTTATTTGTAATTGAAATAAATCTCATTTTAAAACCACACTTGCTAATTTTCTTACTTGCTGCATAAAAGTTTGCATATATATATTTTTATGTGATATAACGAAAAACAGGTACTAACACATATTTTTTTTATTCTAACAGGGCAGGAAAAATATATATACATATACACACGAAAGAATGTCGATGTACATCGACCAAAAGTAAAGCAAGAATACTTACCTGATCGGATCTCACGACGGGATGCGTACGCTACGTCCGACGTCGAATAAACGTCGCGATACACACCCGCGTACAGAACAAGACCAAATTATGCAAGAACGTGACTATGCCGGATGAGGACGTCTACTGGATTGCCCGGATCGTCGGCAACGAGAACGGCTTCGGTGATCACCGGAAACACGAGATCAAGAAAAAGAAAGAAAAGGAGAAGGTGATGCGTTGTGGTTTGGTGCTCCGGGGTTCTCTGGTTTTCGGGGACAAAGACGAGGCGAAAGGAATGTCAACGGTGGGTTTTCCGGCGATGGGCAGTGGATCGGGTTCTTGACGTCGGGTGAAGTGCTCGGGTGTGAAGGGAAAAGCAGGGTGCTTTGGGGAGTAAGAGAGAGGAGAGAGGGGATAAGATGGTGGCGAGGACGAGAGGCTGACGGGATCGGAGTTCGGCGAGGCGGGGTGTGCAGGCGAGGTTAGGTGAAGGTCGGGTTCTTGGGTTCTGGGAAGATGGGTTCGGGAAAAGGGGAGATGGGTTCGTGGGGAGGTCGAGAAGGAGAAGTCGACGGTGAGAGGAGGGAGGTGAGGTCGAGGGTTGAGCGACGACAGTGACGCGGATACGGTTAGGGTTCGTGAGCGGAGGCGGCGAAGGCAGGAACGTGAGAAGAGAGGGAGAAGGAATGTGAAGAACAGTGAGGTATGGATTTAAATATAGGGAGAAAATTATAAAAGAAAACATTAAAAAAATATATGCAGAGAGAGGCAGAGAGGAGATAGTTAGGATTTGGATTTTAAAATATATTTGAATTTATATTCCTTTGCTTACAATATGATTGAATATATAATAACAGTTTATTATATAAGGAATATAATATTGATTATATTTGAGTTTTCTGGCTAATACAAACTTACTCCAAAATATGCCCGAGTTGGGTCTAAAACTATGGTTTCAAAATACAGATAATATATGTGTCAACCAAAGCCAAAAAGTGATGTCCGGTTAAAGAAAATGTATACCCTTAAAAACGGATACACGTAGCGTGCACGTAGCGATCCAAACGAGTCCGTTTTACTAAACGAAACGTGAACACGATATACGCATGCCACCACAGGGTCAGGGGTATGATGCAAGTCATACAAGATATTTTTAAAATACATTATAACTATATTTGTATTATAAAAAATTGCAGATAACAGATATAATGCAGGTAAACGGTACATATGCGAGCACGGAACCTCAGAACTAGCAGGGATAACACGTAATCAACAACCAAACCAGGTTTCAAACATGCGGGTCGGGTCGGATACCAAGCACTGAAACCAAAACACTATCTGCACCCAAAATGAATAAAACAAGAAAATAGCCACGGAATAAATAAAATAATCAAATCGAGCATGGTATAACTGAACTAGGGTGTTACAGTTTGCTTGTTATCTAGCGTCGTAGAACACGCACGCCCCACACACGCATGCATGCACACATATACGCACGGACGCACACACAACACACGCACACGCACAACACACACACACGATGAAGCTTACACTTGTTATCTTGTGGTGGTTACTGGTTCTTTCTAATCTTAATTTCTCCTCAGATCATGGGGGTTGACGATCCTGGGATCCGCAATGCTGATAGAATATGGATGACACGGTGAGCACTGATCATCCAATATTCTTCATTTAAAGACTCTTTTCTTTTATTTTAATTTTTTATAATCATAACTGATAAGAGAGAAAATCTCATGATGCATCTTCAAGGGTGTAAGATTTAACACATATCTCTGGTCTTAAACTATGTTGCCTATGTAAATGATGTAACTTTCCGCATCAACCTCCTTATAAAGATCCATGCACTGATGCACCTTGTTGAGTTGAGATATGATAACAAATACATGGAATTTTCCAAATCCGTAAGTGGCTTGGTACAATAACCTGGCGAATAATTCATGATTGGGATCTGTAACAGGATATTCATAATCTATGTGATTTATCAAATAAGAAAAATATTACATGATACATATTCTTGCATACGAGATCAATGACTTATTATGGACATTACAACTGCTCTTTATAACTTAACTAATAACAACTATGACTTGTTATAACACCACATAACTATTCTACTGATGCTCAAATGAGAATTTGGTGTCGGAGATTACTAAATGCTGCCCAAGGAGGCTTGGAACATGGCTTGTTATAACACCACTATATATTACGTCTACTACGAAAAGATTTATAAAATGTGCACTAGAGTAATTTTTTTACTATAAATATAAACTTTCACTGCTCCAGCTGCTCCCAAACACTAAACCATCTCTCTCTCTCTCTCTCTCTCTCTCTCTCTCTCTATATATATATATATATATATATATATATATATATATATCGAGAGAGAGAGAATAATGGAGGAAAAAGGCTATAGGAGGGAATTTCCTCCTATGGCGTCGAAAATATACAACCTCCTTTTTTTCCGACAATCGGCACCTATCATCGTCATCGTGATCATCTAAGATGTACATACACCAAATTTCATGTGATTCCATCACTTTTTCACCAGTGAATTAGCAATGTAAAAAGTTCTATTGTCGGTAAACCATTAATTTTGCACCAACTAAATCAACGGTGAAAAAATGGTATAATCACATCAAATTTGGTGTATCCACATCTTAGATGATAAAAATGAAAGTGATGTATGCCGATCGTCGAAATAAATCATGGAACATGTATTTTTCCGACGCCAAAGAAGGAAATTCCCTCCTATGGGCACCTTTCCTCCATTAACCTCTCTCTCTCTCTCTCTCTCTCTCTCTCTCTATATATATATATATATATATATGAACATGCACATGTGCGTGCATGCCTGCCTTGATATGTAGATGGGTAATTTTTTTTCTTCATGCAACTAAAATATGGAAGTATGTTCTTTCTTTCATAAATCTTTTTTATTCGTCCAGTTACAAATAAATGGTTTATTAGCAACAAATCCAAATTAGGATGCTTCCGATCCATTAACTAAAGGAAACCATATTGGCAACTCGATTTCAACGATACATTAGCTTTGCTAATTTGGATTTTGTAGTAGTGTTGTAGTTAATACTTATTTTGCTTGATTACTTTTTAAAAAGCATTTGCTTAGGGTCAATTAGTTTAGTGTTTTACTTGTATCTTCTCATATCCAGACACCCAAAGTCGGTTCTTCTTGTTGGTGCAATGCTTGCGCTGAGTCTTTGTTTAAGAAATATAGGTTACATCCACTTACGTCTTGGCTACATGTTGGTGCTCAAGTCTATGTGTAAGTATCAGCTTCTTGATACAGTTTCCGTCATCATCTTCAGTTAGCCCATCTAAACTACATTTAGATCGATTGCTGATGAATCCTTGGATGTTATGCAGTGCCCGTAGATATCTTTTGTTTTAGAATCACAGGTTGGTGTGAACCAATGAGCTATAAAATGCTATTATGCCTGTCTGCCATCACTATTGGAGCAGCCATTTATTCTCATGAGGACGGAAGCTTAAGCAGGATTGGAGTTCTATGCCATCTAAGAAGTGTTATGATTGAAGCTTTCAGAGTGAATTTTGTGGATTACTTGGTGAAAAGGAATGGCTTTAGAGTTTACTCTGTTTCTGCCATGTACTATACTAGTCTCTGCAGGTACATATACTTGCTATCCTCATTCCTTAATTCATTTTTCGAAAAGGCTGTCTTAACATTACATGTGTTTCTTCCTCCAGCTCGTTGTGCCTCTTCCTTCTGTGGATTATCTTTGAGATGCAGAGAGTTGATTCTTTTTGGCCCTGTGACTTATTTCTGCTGCTTATAGTGGCCGTCGACTGTTGTCGACTGTTTCCTGATGTTTCAACTCAATTATCTGGCTTGCCTTAAAATCTCACATTTGAATGCACTGAAATTTACTTGGGTCAAAGTTATCATAGACATGGTTGTAGTATATCTGTTACATTCCCGATCTCTTTGCATATATGAGGCTGACAATCACAGGTTCAGGTTGCATGATAGGTAAGATTTCTGCAGCTAGCATCAGCTTTTACATATTTTCTTCTAAATCTTCTTTTTAAATGATAGTGAGACACTTGCCTGATTTTGTTCAACTTATTTAGAATGAATAATAAATATTGCGATGTTTTGTTAGCTTTGCAGTTCTGGTTTTCGGTTTTGGGTTAAACAGCACAACAAGCATGGGGACACAGAAACGGCTCGATGTGACACGGCAAAATCCCAAAAAATAGGATATGGGGACACGGCTTCATATTTTTAAATATTTTAAATTATTCATGTCATTTGCAGGTGAAATTCAAGCAGTAATAAAAAAAAATCAAACAGCAGAGGCGAAGTCGAGGAGCAGATCAGAAAAAAAAATCAAACAGCAATCTGAAAAAATCAAGCAGCAAGGCAGGAAAAATCAAGCATCAATGCATAAAAAAATCAAAAAGCAGATATGAAGTCGGGGAGCAGAAGTTGAGATCTGAAATCGAGCAGTAAGGCAGAAAAAATCAAGTCGAGAAGATCAAGCATCAATCCATACAAAAATCAAGCAAGGCAGAAAAAATCAAACATCGATGCATAAAAAAATTAAAGACTTAAGTTTAACTAAAAAAAATTGAAACTTGAAGAACCTGAGTTGAGATCTGAAGTCGAGAACTCATGTCGAGAGTTAAGCAGATCTGAAGTCGAGGAGGACGAGGAAGCTCCGAAGTCGAGGCACCTTTGAGGTCGAAGTCGAACCTTTTCTCAAGTCGAGAAGGAAGTCGAAGTGGAGAGAGCCGAAGTTGAAATCTCCTCGAGATTGCCTCTGGATCGAAGTCGAAGTCGAGAGAGAGAAGCTCGAAGTTGAGGAGGAAGACGAAGATCGTTTTGAGATCGCCTCTGGATCGAAGTCGAGATCACCTCTCGAGAGATACCGCGTGACAGAGAGAAGTTGAGCCGCTGTAAAAATAAATTGGGCAAAAAAATTTAGGGTTATGCCTAAGTGCCTCTTTGGTTGCAGGATTATGGAATTTGGATTCCAAAATAGTACAGTTGAAATTTCTGGATTTGGTAATTTATTGTTTAGATGGTTTTGGATTCCTAGTATTGGATTTGTAGATCCTTGTAATCTTTGTTTGGTTGGTGAAAAAAATGGGATTTGGATTTGAGGATTTTAGAGAGAGATAAGAGAGAGAGAGGATTGTTAAATAAATAAAGTGCATGGGCTCCATCTAAAAGTACAATGAATAGTGCCAAATCCTTGAAAATCCTTGAAATTTTTTAGGATTCCATAATCCTTGTTTTGTGGTGGGCCCCCATAAAAAACAAAGGAATCCTAGAAATCCTAATTTTGCAACCAAACACAAAATTATGGAATCCTAGGATTCCACAATCCAAAATTCAAATCCAAACTCATAATCCTGCAACCAAACAGGCCCTAAGTGGATCCAAACCCGTTTAAAAATATATCCCTGTGTCCCAGCGAATCCCATCTGTGTCCCCCATATGCCCAACGTATCCATGCATTTTAAACCTCGAATCTTCATTGGACACGGGTTTTTCATGTCCGACACGTGTTTGACACAAATCAGTGTCCAATTCGACTACGACACAGATTCGGCATCAATTTTAGCGTATCCGTGCATTCTTGATTACAGCCCCTCCTCTCAGTTCAGTCAGCAATTAGGATTAAGGAAAACATCAATTTTGACTAAAATCTAATTGCTATGATTTAGAAACAATCTTATTGGTCTTTTATCCATTGGATCTGCTTTCGATGTGTGCAAACAATTATAAAGAAAACTGCTTGTTCTTTCCAACAAATATTGGTATCTTTTTCGGTTGGTTTGGTATGTTGTTTTATACCCATCATATGGTGAAAGGTTATGCATGTGGTGGATCTGCTCACCACCCTCATAATTTTAATCTATATATAGGTATCTTATTTCTTACTACCCATCCCAATTTTTCCGTAAACCAATATGTGCGATTACACACACACACGTGCGATTTATATGGATTTCCCAACTTTTTTCCTTAAAAAAAGATTATTCATCTCCCTTTTCATTCAAATCCACAAAATTGTGAAAGAAATAAATGCATCTATTTTACATATAACCCTTTAAAAAGGATTGATTAAAGTGTATTTATATAATTCATAAATTTACTTTTGAAAAATATACCGACTTTCTTCTGGGTTGCACGTGCAGAGCATGTGTCAAAAATTAAGTGCATCTAGTCTTTTGGATTAGCTTTGATTGAGAGCCGCACACTAAACCCCCACATCTTCTTCTTCTTCTCCCATTGCTTCACAATATCAATCAGACACACACACACACACACAATGTCATTAAATTTTGTTGGCAGATTATTCATCTGTCCACAGCTTCAACGGAAAAGCAATAGTAATCTGCAGGGCATTACGACGACCACCAGATGCCAGTCATCACCGGAAATGACCGGAAGCGACAGTAATAATGAGCTTCAGATTGGGTCACCCGTCATCTTAGTCGAGGCACCGCCGACGTTGAAGACCGCAGGTTCAATGCCGTCCTTGAGGGTTAATAGCGGTGAAGTCAAGCCTGGTGATGTGGGCAGGTAGTTGTTATAGACTTATGATAGACTGCTCTTCATTAATCTTTTTTAAGATCTCTTCATTTTAGTAATCAATTAGTTAATATCTGAGATTTTAGTTTGAAAATACAAAAAATTTAAGTGGTTATGAAAAAAATGAGGAAACACACCAGCAGTTAAAAAAGGTAAAAGAAAAAATCCATCTTCTTTTTTCTTTTTGAGATTTTCAAATCACTCAATAACTAAAACATATGTACATTAATTTTCATACAATTTTAGGTAATATGACTGGAAAATATATTATTATAATACATCGCTTTTTGTAAACATGACAAAAAGTGTGAAAATCACATAATCTTTAACCTAATAATGTTCTAGCTCACATAAAATATAAAAGAACAGAGCCAATCATCCAAGGAAATTGCAAAGTATTTGCTCTAGTGTTGTACAGTAAAACAAATACTTTGTTTGTACTGTAAAACTCGACAGATATCGTACATAAAGCTGCTAATTTGCATTGTTATTCTGCAGAATCGTATCGAGAAAGCCTAAAGATGTATGGGCCATTCGCCTCACAATAGGCACCTATCTCATAGACGGCAAGCATTTCAAGCCCTTGGACATCGACAAATGAGCAATCCTCAGAAATTAAACTGGTGAAACTTGTCGATATAAGAGTGCAAATTAAGTTGGAATGTACTCATATAAATTTACCTGAAACAACTCCAAGTATATTTTGCTTACCTATGCACCTCTGCAACTCAATAATTTATGTACAGTGTACCAACGACTTCGGGACCGCTTTCAACAACATTCTTCCCTTCCCCACAATCATCACACGGAACATTCGGAATAACTTACAAAATTAATATACAAAATTAATATCACATATAACGTAATTCCATCAATATAATCCGGCGGGATTCGATGATTTCCATGAATTACTCGGAGATGTTGTATGTTGTGCACAGAGAATCAAAATACACAACTACTCAGCCAAAATAAACAAGTATAAATGTAACCAACATGCTCACAAACAAATAAACTATCCTACTACAATCCTCCTTCATCACAATGCCAGCAGCAGCAGAGGTTAACCTAGCAAGCAGTGGAACAAATCCTTTTATTAATCATTTAAATCCAATAGTAACAATGCCTTTTTTTAATCTATGAATATCAATATTTTTTATATGAAATTGAAACACTATCCCCCCAATATTATCTACCTTGCTGAAATCGGCTTCGTAGTCAATCCAAAACCAAACGGGAACAACGGGTCATAATGTTTGTCTCCAACATTCATTGGTAATTGACCCACAGACTTGAACCAAGTCCGAGGGAGTTTCCCAACAAATCCATAATCTCCAAAAATAACATCCGCAATACCTTGGCCTTCTGATCCGGGGAGCCAAGCAGCTACGAGGGCGTCCATCGATGGCACGTAGGGTTCGATAACCAGAGGCCTGCCAGAGATTATGATCACAACACACTTCACAGATCCACAGACGTCGTGAATTAGGGCAGGGCCTGGAGCCGGGAGTGTTAGGTTGAAGTCGTCCCCATAGGTTTCAGCGTAGGGGGGCTCCCCGACCACGATAATGGCGTGGGAGAATTTTCCGTCTTGTACAAAGTTGGTGTCTGGGGTCTCGGAGTAGATTACTTGGGTTGAAGTGTCGACCGTGGCTTCAATTGCTTGTAGGATTGTGGTTCCTACATGAAAACAAGGATGAGTCGTCTATATTCGTTTCTTCAACACACATGAAGCTTTAAACTTGTTAAGAAGAGCTAGGAAATGAGACAATGAAAACATAAAAGGGAAAAGTAAGGGGAAGAAAAGATATACACACCCTCAGTAATATTCCCGCTGGCTCCGTACCACTCAATTGTCCAGCCACCACATTGTAAGCCGATGTTGTTAGCATGGCTTCCTGCAACAAGGATCTTTCCTGCTTTCTTGGGAAGGGGCAGCAATGGTTCGTTTGGAGATTTTCCATTTTTCAACAACACTAGCGATTTCCTTACAGCTTCTCTTGCCAATTCCCTGTGTTCCTGTTAAATTCAAAGACTCGTAATCAGCAAGGCAAGGGTCTCATGCATCAAAGTTTTTTGAAATAGTTGAGAGAACTATGATGCTGCTAAAAAGTGCACTTCGAAGGATTATTACATGTGCATGCACACACATATTGCATATAGAGCTAAGATGGTCGAATGAATGTGTTTGAAGAATTAATTTAGCTTTATTCAAATTGTTAATTCACAACATATCTGCTTAAGTTTATGGTAGTTTTCATGATTTATTGGTTTCATACCTCATTATTGATAATTTAAATACATATTTACCGTTATTTAGTATGCTTTTTTCTAGCAAGATTTTAGGTTGGAGGCCTTTCCACATGGCCACGAAAGGTGCATGGGATTTTATTTAGTTACAAGGCAGAAAGTGGTGTGCGTGCGCGCGCGCGCGCGCGCGCGAGAGAGAGAGAGAGAGAGAGAGAGAGACCTTCTTCCCCAGCTGATCTGCAAAGCTATAATCGGCCATAGGGTTCTCAAAGAGGCCCATGACAAACTTCACGCGCAAAATCCTTTTTACGGCATCATCGATTCTGCTCATGGGGACGACATTTTTGTTGACAAGAAGAGTCAGATCGTCAATGAACTCCTTGTAGTCGTTTGGAATCATTATCTAAACCAAGCGTCAACACAAAATTGTAAGCAAATGTATGAAGGTGGCAAAAAGAAAGAATGTTTTGTCTGAAACGATGTTCACAATCTTTGAAGGATGTCAAAAAAGATGAATTATGCCGAGAGTACAACTTTTTTTCTACAGAAAAGATAAATGTCTGGTTAATTTTTTTGTGTTAGTTACTGGACTTACCATGTCAATACCAGCATTAACTCCCATTTGAACAGAATAAGTATAATTTACACCTGGTGGCGTGGTGATCCTATCGATTCCCTGCCAATCTGATATAACGAAGCCCTGAAAAATTTACCAATGCTCGGTTACAGAATGAAAACGACAAAGGTCAATGTTCCACAAACAAGATGGTGTGCATTGCGTGTATCATACGAGCTCTGTGGCACGTGCAACACAAAATGTTGGAGTGTCTTTTTAAGGAAAAGGGAAAAATTTTAATTTTATGAAGTGATTTAAATGAACTATTTTATTTCGTTGCAATTTTTACAAATTTTTAACTGACTTTATGAAAGAGAGGTATATAGTTTTTGTTTTCTTTTACCACTCAATTGACTTCTGCAATTAATGCTACATGGCATCTATAAATGAAGGCAGCATGGAATTATTAACATATTGAAAAAACATCCCTTGACCCTCCTCAAATCCAGTGATCTTTTATACACAGGGTTTCGAAAACATGTGGATCACGATGACCAGTTCCGAAATCAATATTCTTATTTAAAAGTTGGATCGGTTACAGCTTACAAACAAATCCAAAGGTCGAAAAGTAGGCTCTACCAATAGGATCCTAGTCTAACTATGTGTGCATTCTTCTTTATTTAGTCACAAATTTAGTGTCATTTTTTATTGGCCGAAACTTGCGATTTTGTACATCGGTGATTCTTTTAATCTGATACTAAGATGCGTGTCTGATGGGTTTGTAGTAGTGCCGGCTCAAAGTTCTAACATGAATTTAATGAGATCCATATGAAGACAACCTTCAAGAGATTGCATGATAACAATAAAGATCGCATACCCTAAACTTGAGTTTGTTCTTGAGGAATCCAGTGATAAGATCGCGGTTGGCATGCATTTTCACTCCGTTCCAACTCGAGTAAGAGATCATAACGGTGGAGACACCCTTGATGATGGAGTTGTAGTAAGCGGGCATGTGGATGCTAAGAAGCCCGTGCCAATCGATGATAGTGTTGTTCTCATTTATTCCATATTGTGTACCACCATCACCAACAAAATGCTTGGCGCAGGCCACAACCTTGTCCCTGTTCATTGGATAATCCACAGGAAGTGTAAGATTCTTAATATAAGATAAAGAATTGAAAATTTTAAAAGATGATTCAGTATGCATCTAATGTCTGTTGATGAGAAAACGGCAGAAGTCTGAGGATCATTGGTGATAATAAATTCATGTAATAATTGGTGCCATGAAGAAATTGGAAACAAAAGATGTGCTAAAATGCATCGATAGATGTAAATTACGTAATGAGAGTGAAGTTTCCAAGCTAAATGCCAGGTCATGGGCCATTTTTGGAAATACGACAACAACAAGCCTTATCCCAAATTTTGGGATCAACTAAATAGATCCGTTCCTTCCATTTCGCTCTATTAAGGACCGTCTCCTCGGTTAAATTGACAATTACTGTATCATTTTCAACTACTTATATCCATGTTCATTTAGGCGTACCTTTAGCCCTCGTTGTGCCATTAGCTACAATATTGTCATTTCTCCTAATAGTGTAAGCTTGATAATTAAGTTAAAAAGTTTTCCGGTAGGCTATGCAGCAAATTATAGTTGTTATTCTGCAAAGCAAGCTTCTTTATATATATATATATATATATATATATATATATATATATATATATATATATGAGCAATTCCCTTAGGGGCAGAAATGCGTTTACGAAATTTATGAAAGGTTAATCAGGTGGCAATTGGATGCAAAACTCTTACTTTCCAGCGACATAAGGTACGCCCTTCATAGAGTTGGCAGGAAGATCTCCCTGTAACCCGGGGATGAGTTCGGTCATTTGCTGCACAATTGTGTGGTCTTCACTGTAACTTTCATAGCATCTGCCCCACCTCGGATCTCTGCACACCTGAATTGATCGAAGGAAATCTTTGATTAAAATAAAGTTGTTGCATCTTAATCTTGAATCAAAGAAATTAAATGGCATACTGCAATACAGGGAGCGAAAGCATATTGAATGCCCGTTGCCCGAACTTCGAGAGCAGTTGCCGCACCAATTCGCTTCACGAGTTCAGGATCCCTACATATTCAATAAATAAAAATTTAAGTCAGATTGATAAAAACTGATTACAGAGTTATCAAAATTTAGAAATACATTTCTAACAGACTCATCAAAATTTAAAATTTTATTTGGTCGGGATTGACTAAGATCCTTTGAACCGATTACAAACTAATGTTTGACAAAAAATTAAAGATAACAAAAGCACACTGTAGCATGATAACAAAGTAGATAAATCATTTATAAACCGTGCAGAGATTTTTTAAAAATTCAACAGGCACTTTTCAAAGGAGTTAATTTCTTTCCTTGTAAGTCCGAAGTTGTTTATGCCCACTAGATATTACTAACTGGATGCCATCGTAAACGACTCAACTAACAAAAATGGTATGTTAGAAGGAAACCAAACCGATATATTCAAACACGAATTTTGGCCAAACGTTATAAAATTATATATTTAAAAAAAATATATGTATTCAATTAACTCGAGAATTGAGGTAATATTACTCTATTTGGCTTGATATTTTCCCTCTTCATTCTTACTAGAAGCTTCTCCTATTATTGAATACTTGCCTAGTAGCTCCAAGCCCAATGTTGTGTGGGAATATCGTCGCCTTGTACACATTGTTGTTACCATGCACCGCATCAATTCCGTATATCATCGGAATCCCAAGGCGCGTCGACAAACTTCCCCTTTGAAATTCATTAACCATATCGATCCACTCCTTAGCAGTCGCTTTATACCGAGGTACGCTGCCACCACCACTCAATGCACTTCCTGAACAAATTCTCGATTTTTAGAATATAGTGTTTTTTTTTTATAATAAATATCACACATTACTTTACGCCCATCATAGAAAAATAAAGGGAGAAATTATTCTGAAGTTACCTATGAAGTAGTCTTTCATTATTTGGGCCGTTGCAACCTTTCTCTCGATCTGAGCCATTTGACCAATCTTTTCAGCGAGAGTCATTCGACCCATTAAATCTTTGATCCGAGCATTTAATCGCTGTTTCGGATCTTTGTACTTGACATACTCTGCTTCTCCATATAATGTGCAGCATAACAAGAGTAGAATACCCAACATGGGTATAAACAAATTCGCCATTATCCTAAATTAGCACCTAGAAACTGAGATCAGATGACAAAAAAATTGATTATTTAAGGGGGGTTTTCGAATAAAAATGGTAACTGGAACAAGTTTTTGTGTGTGTGAACATGATGTGAGCAGATAAAATTGGTAAGAAAATGAGGGAGTTGCCAAGGAATAACTTAAGTCTAGACCCCTCTGAGTCAATTGAAACATTGTAAAGGTTTTACCTTTTGAGTAATGGTTCAGCAAAAAAGAAGTTTTTGGTATTTATTTGCAAGTTTAGAACTTTTTGGTTGCTTAAGCACTAAACCTCTACATTCTTTCTTGAAGCAGCCAACCAGAAAGAGAATGCAAGGCAGCTAAAAAAATTATTTATAGCTTTAATGAGCAGACACTAAAATATAAGAAAGGGATAACGTCATTTGGTAAGAGATTATGATATTATTATCATAAATTAAGCCTAAAATTATATACAACTATGAAAAAAAATCATATTTTGCAAGCCTAGAACAATGGAAACCATAACGATAACCCAATACAAGCCAAAATTCATTAAAAATGCAAAATTGTGAAGGAAAAAATCTAGATTGCAAAGCATGATGCTCACTTCCTCTTAAAAAACATAAATCTTTGAAAATTATGACTAAATGGAGAAAAACCCAGCATTAAATCAGCTAAAGTATACGCAGAGCAATTGCAGCCACAATAATTATCAAAAGAAAACACCATAAATAGCCCCCCAAAAATGCACTAATAGATAAGAAATCTAAGGTAGAGGCAAGCTTGCTCAAAAGGGAAAAAACCCTAACCCTAAATTCTCTCTTTCTTGGGATTCTAAAAATGTGGGCGGGGGGTGGTGGTAGGTGCGTGGATGAGAGAGATGAAAGAAAAAGTTGTGAGGGGGAACTGCTATTTATAGCAAAAAATGAATATGGGTAGTAACAATAATTAGTTTCATGATCATGATCTATATCATCAAGTTTTTGGACTTGGATTACACATCAGCATCTATCCATTGGGTATCAAAACTGTTTTTAACAAAATATTTATTTTTTAATATTATTTATTGTTGTTATTCATTCCTTGTAAATAAGCAGGATGAGAATTGTAATTCTTTTAGGCCTGATTGGTTCCAAGATTATGAAATTTGGATTCCAAAATAGTACGGTTGAAAATTTCTGGATTCAGTAATTTGTTGTTTGGTTGGTTTTGGATTTCTAGTATTGAATTTGTAGATTCTTGTAATCTTTGTTTGGTTGGTTTTGAATTTCTAGTATTGGATTTGTAGATTCTTGTAATCTTTGTTTGGTTGGTGAAAATAAAGTGGAATTCGGATTTAAGGATTCTAGAAAGATATAGATAGAGAGATTATTAAATAAATAAAGTACACGGTAATTACAATGAATAGTGCCAAATCCTTAAAAATCCTTAAAAAAATTTAGGATTCAGGAATCCATGTTTTGTGGTGGGCCCTCCATAAAAAGCAAAGGAATTCTAGAAATTCAAATCGTCCAACCAAACACAAAATTATGGAATCCGATGCTTTATCTAGAAAAAAATAAGAAGAGATATTTTGGGAAGTGTTGCAAGATATTGGCTAAAAGTTAAAACATAGATCATTGACCAGTTAATGAGTAATGTTGTTCATTGTTGTTATATATTTCTTTTAAGAAATATATTGTAATTAAGTGCTGCCTCTGATGTTTAAGTGGGGTTTGTACCCTTGTCTCGAGAGGGTAGTGGGTAACAGAATCAAGCAGAGTTTGTTGTTATTAGGATGCAGAATTTTTCATTCAGGCTCCTCCTGCATATAAAAATATTGAGAAACTCGTTTTATATAGAAAAATTCTCCAAAATTCAATCGGCATGCATGAGTTAAAATTTTGCTAGTATTCTTTGATAAAGATAGATTTGCGGGGACTCAACGCTTTTTGTTCAACTTCTTTTAAAGCTGGGGAGAGACGTCTTGAAACAGAATATAAAGAAAATGAAAACAGGAGAGCGACGGCCTTTAAAACTTACTATGCAAATATCCTAAACTTTTATCTTTTGTACAAATAGTATTTAAATTTTCAATGGACGTCGTAATATGATTTGTTTAATGTCAATTGAAGACGTGTGTAAATTTCCATCAAAGAAAGCTTATCAAAACAATTGATCATAAGACTGTATGGGAAAGTATATATCGCACGAAACCTCCAGTCTAACATTTGAATGATAAGTAGAAAATCTTTACAATAGATTATCATGATCGTATGATAAATTCATTTGTACTGCTATAACCCAAGATCTTGGGGTTCCTTTCAATGAAAAATCCCAAAAAAAATAATGAAAGAAAAAAAAAACTTTAACCAAGAGATTCTAAATTTGTATTTTAGCATTTATTTATCATGCATAAGTATATATATAAATAAACATTTGCATCACGATTCCGAAAATTCCGTGACCTCTCAAGTTCTATTGTATTTATGCCTAAGACAAATTATATCTCAGCATGGTGAATATTTTTCCTATCATTAAAAAAATTAAAAATTAATGAACACAGTTACAGTTTGCTTACTTTTATACGACATCGAAATGAAATTATAGTAATCTCATATATAGACTTGGACGTAGACCCTCTAAACTTCGCTGTCAAATTTAGCAAACTCTAAATTCATTGCTTGTGCCGTCTAAACTAATGCAATAATCCACATGCAAGCATCCAAACCACCAAAATTTTATAGCATTTAATAGAGCACCAAACATACAGCAAATTAACATTAATCATACTCGTATATGTCACAAGTGTATGACTAAAAGCAGTTGATGAACATCCTAACGTCCTTTTACAACTTTTCTACCAAACCAAGTCATCGGTTACTTCCGTGTCTCTTCAACCTAACTGCATTATTTTGGTGAAAACAAATGATAACTTTTGTCGAGGAGTCTCATGTGCCATCGGTTATGACAAGAAAACAATGATATCTACTAATTAATCTACAAACCGATGACACAAACGCAATTTTTAAACAAGATCTAGATTAATTATTCCTAACTTGATGCTCTCGCCTTCTTGTCTTCAATCCAAATCCGAAAGGAAACGAAGGATCGTAATCCTTATCTCCCATATTCATCGGTAGCTGATCGACATTCTTGAACCTAGTCCTCGAAAGCTTCCCACTAAACCCATAATCCCCAAATGACGGCGATGGCGACAGAGAAGTTGCCGGATTTGATGAAGATGGGGTCTGGGTTTTCAGAATAGACGATGTTGGCCGTTGTGGGGTCCATTGTGGATTGGATGGCGTCAAGGATTGTTGTTCCTCTATATGGGGAGGGTAGCAGCTTATTAGTTTTATATGCTAGTTAGATTAGATACATTTACAAATTTTAGCAATGTATATATATATATATATAGAGAGAGAGAGAGAGAGAGAGAGAGAGGTTGTGATTGTAATGTGGGAAAGGCCTTCTATACTACTCAGGGTTGAGCACTTATGTTGGATATTTTGAAGCTAAAATCAATGTATTTTTGTTTTTCTCTAATAATTAATCTATCTGGTTTTGCTCATGCCCTTTAAATTTTCTTCAAGAGATCGTCCATAAAAAAAAAAAAGATTTTCACGACGACCATGACTAACTTAGCCTCGTCCTTATTGACATTATTTATATATATTTATATATCTATATATATAGAGAGAGAGAGAGAGAGGAATTTAGCCTTAATTAAGTGACCCCTTTATTAACTTAATTATTCCTCTAATGGTCTCTTAATTATTGGTTTTATGGCATTTGATAATTAATTTGTGGTACCCTATAATGCTAAGTTGTTAAGATCATAGAAGTTAAAGTGTAAAATCAGAAATTATTTTGAGAATGATTATATGGAAATAATCTTTTTCATAATTATGGACAGAATAATTTAAGGAATGGCAACATGAAAGATTTAATTTTCAAAATTCAAATTTGCTATATTTAGAATGAAGCCATAATATTATCTTGATTGAATATTTTCAGCCATCTTATCATTTTTTTAAAATAAGACAGATCTATTTTAACCTATCTCTCTCTCTCTCTCTCACACACACTCTTTTTATCGATATTATTTAAGATTATTTAATATTTTATGGCATAATAATTCTTAATTACCAGTAGCGTATAATAAACCTATTCCTATTTAAATACAGATCATATCTATAAGAATTGAGAGATTGAAGTAAAAGCTCAAAAAGTTTAGTCCATCTTATCTCCCTAAAGATTCTCATAAAAATTTTAGTTCAACAAAAAGACATACCATGGATGCTTGGTGGGGATTTCAATGTAATATCCTCAAAGACAAGGGAGAGGCAACCTGATGGATGTCCTTTTCAGGTCCCGTCAGATGTTGTCTTCCGTTACAAATGAGTTGTTAATAGTTGTAGTTATACTTGTATATTACAAATGAGTGGTTAATACACATCCGTCTTTACATTCAGACCGTAATCATCATGTTACATGTTCATACAAATGTTTCTATAATCAGTATAAAACTCTGTCTGTTAGGACACCAGCACCATTACCGATGATGCGCATATTCTACGCACACTTATTTGCCGGCTCACACACATCATCATCGGTAATTGCTATGTCACGTACACTTTAAAACATATTATCTTTTATTGATAGAATCAGCTAACAGCTAGATTGATATAATATTGTGATTACTCCCTGGTGTTAGTCTAGACATGGCATTTATTATTTAGACATTTCATGCATTCACATTTCCATGTTATCATGCAGTATTGTGGGGCTTATGCCGACATTTATCATTTACTTACTCATGATTTTGGGATTTTGGATTTCTATGAGATTTCTGGATTTTGGGGAAAACCGCAATAATATATATATAAAAACTTCTCTTTCTCTCCTCTCTTTTTTTAAAATATAAGTTGCGGTTTTCTCGTGATGTATGTGTCGTCCACCATGAGATTTCATGTTTTATGTTGGATTTCGAGACCCGATTCGAGGAGTGGATGAACCGTCTCGGGTACATGGTGGGCCCGGTATGGTATCTCGGGGCAAGAAGATCGAGTTGTAGACGATGAGCCTGGCAGGGGAGGACTACCTACCGGTGATGTCTGGCGCGGCGAATATCCGGAGGATACCGACCGTTGTCGTGTGATTTGAGATATGGGCCGATCCGGACTGACGGAGCCTGAGATATTGAGACTATGAGATATTGAGATTATGAGGCATTGAGACTTGAGATTTACATGTTTTGTGTCGATGCTTGAAACGGATTTCCATGGATTTCATCGTTGATATTTCATATTTCTATACAAATTGTACCATGATAAAAGCTAAAGATTTCTTATACAGATATATCCAGATTTCAGGATTGGTTATTTTACATTCATGGTGCATGCATACTCATTCACATGACATATTACTATTTGAGACACTGACACGAGCACGGAGCATTTGCACTTACACGTAGTTTATTACCCTGCCATTACTAGATGACTGGTGATATAGTAGTGTATTATTATGACCTAGGATAGCGTCGTGCATTCGATTTCTTTTCGCAGATATTTTCTACTCACGAGTTGGCAACTCACCCCTGTTGTGCCAAATTTTACTGCAGGTTCGATGTACAGGTTTCCCTGGCAGCTTGCTGGCACATCATTTCATTCAGGGTGATTTGCACGGCAGGTTGGTTCACTTGTATCTGGACCGCCGTTGTACTTTTTATTATTTCATTTGTATCTAGTAAGCTCCATCAACCAAACTTGTATTACTTGATAGTTTACTGGACCAGTTATTTATTTCGACCTTAGAGTCGCGCTTGTATTATTATGGTATCTGGTGGATTTGTTTTCTTTTAAGTTTTGAGCCTCGCCCTTTGGCGTTGTATACTATTGTGCATTGGTGTGGTTGTTTCCTCCTTTTGGCGTAGAGCTAGCTCCCGTTTGGGGATGCCTTGTTATTGTTTGTATATATTATTCTTGTTTGTACCCGTTTGGGCCAGTTTTTACAAAGGAGACTCTGCCGAAATTTTTGAGAAAATTGGATGTTGCTTTTACACTTGTTTTCTACATGTTTTCCTTTACTTCTTCTTCTTTTATATGGTTTAGATTTCTGGGCTTCGGCTTACTTAGATTGCGTTGCACCTCTAAACGCTTCATAATCTAAGTGCCGGTCACGTTCCGTACTTTCGGGTCGTGACACTCTCCTGGTACCATATTCCAGTGCAGAAATGCATACGCTGTCCAAAACTCAAATTCCCAGTGGCGAATGATGAGTCGCTCCTGGTACCATATTCCAGTGCAGCGATGTAAACGCCAACCAAATTCCAAACCCCATACCCCAAGTGGCGAATGATGAGTCGCTCCTAGTACCATATTCCAGTGCAGCGATGCAGACGCCAACCAAATTCCAAATCCCATACCCCAACGGCGAATGATGAGTCGCTCCTGGTACTATATTCTAGTGCAGCGATGCAGACACTAACAAAGTCCCGAAATTTTTCCGGCCCTACGGTCTGGATCATACATCCTGCAAAACCGTATACAATCCACGGGCGTAAAACGATCCCAATCTCTCCCAAGTCCTACCGGCGGGACCACATTCAAAGTCCCACCGGCGATGAAGATTTAAAAAAAAAACCGGGTATGTCCACAAGCAAAATGGGCACGGTTGAAAACCCGAAAGGGCTCCGTGAGTAAAAACAGCAGGACTGCCGGCGAGTTTGTGAAAACCCGAAAGGGCGCAAACTCGTGGAAAAGAGATGAAATGCACTCGCAAAGTCCTCTCGACTTTGTGAGGAGAAAATTCCCGCGTGAGATCCTTATGACTCACAAAGGAGCAACACACTTAGGAGTCCCCATGACTCCTAAGGAGAAAATACACCTACGAGATCCTTTCGACCCGTAGGGAGAAAATGCTTTTATGGGATTCTTACGGCCCATAAAATTGAAAAGCCTTAGGTGATAGGGATCTAAACCTGTCTGCTAAGCCACCAATTCCCAAATCCTCCCGGGGCAAATGATGAGTTGCTCCTGGCATTATTCCAGTGCAGAAATGCAGATGCCAAACCAAAACCAATTCCTAAATCCTCTCATGACAGATGATGATTCGCTCCTGGTACCATATTCCAGTGTAGCGATGCTGATGTCAATCCAAATCAAATTAAACCAACAACCTCTGCGGCGGAATCATGCTCCGTCCCAGAATTTACCCCGTATCGAAATCATGCTTCGCTTCGGGATATCTGCCTTCCTTGTCGGAATTATGCTTCGGTTCGGAATCAACGGCGACCTCCCCGTCGGAATTAAGCTCCGCTTCGGAATCAAGTCGACCAGCAAGCTCTGCTGCGGAATCATGCTCCGTCCCAGAATTTACCCCGTGTCGAAATCATGCTTCGCCTCGGGATATCAGCCTTCCCTGTCGGAATTATGCTTCGGCTCGGAATCAACCAACGACCTCCTCGTAGGAATTATGCTCCACCTCTGAATCAAGTCAACCAGCAAGCTCTGTGTCAGAATCATGCTTCGTCTCAGAATGCACCCCGTGTCGAAATGATGCTTCGCCTCGGTATACCTGCCTTCCCTGTCGAAATTATGTTTCGTCTCGGAATCAAGTCAGCCAACAACCTCTGCGCCGGAATCATGCTCCATCTCAGAATGTACCCCGTGTCAAAACTATGCTTCGCCTTGGAGTATTTGCCTTCCCTGTCGGAATTATGCTTCGCCTGGGGATCAACCACTGCATCGAAATTATGCTTCGGTCATAATGTCTGCCGCTCTTCGGAATGATGCTCCGAACCCTTGAATGATGCTCCGAACCCTGGAATCATTCTCTGCCCTTCGGAATGATGCTCCGATCTCTGGAATCATGCTCCGCTCTTCGGAATGATGCTCCGAACCCTGGAATCATACTCCGCCCTTCGGAATGATGCTCCGATCCCTGGAATCATGCTCCGCGCTTTGGAATGATGCTCCGATCCTTGTAATCAGCTCCGCTCTTCGGAATGATGCTCCGATTCTCAGGAATCATGCTCCCCGAGGGACACTCCATCTCGGAGACCCATCAAGTGCCGACCGTCCATGTCGTAAAAAGGGCAGTGCAGGCTTCCTACAAATCGGGAACCAAATCGCTCCGGATCAGAGCGTCGACCGTCCATGTCGTAAGAAGGGCAGTGGAAGCTTCCCATAAATCGGGAACCAAATCGCTCTGGATCAGAGCGTCGACCGTCCATGTCGCAAAAAGGGCAGTGCAGGCTTCCCACAAATCGGGAACCAAATCGCTCTGGATCAGAGCGTCGACCGTTCATGTCGCAAAAAGGGCAGTGCAGGCTTCCTATAAAGCGGGAACCAGATCATTCCGGGATAGAGAAACGTCTACCACGGACACTCCGTCTCGGAGACGCGTCAAGCGTCGACCGTCCATGTCGTAAAAAGGGCAGTGCATCCCAAAAAGGGGGAACCAAAGCAAGTCGCCTCCACGCGAAAGAAGATCCATCAATTTCATGCACACGACCCAAATACGTGGTGTGCATTTATTGATGGGGGGCACTTTGTTGGGGTCGAAAATTGCACCCCGGTTGACCAAGTCAAAGTCAAGGTCAACCCCAAGACAGGTGGGCCCAAACCCAGGTCAACTGGGCCCATGTCCGAGTCGAGCCGGAACATGAAGCGGCCGGCTTCCCCATGCAAATCATGTAAAAAAATAATTTTGATGTAATTTTTATGGGCATAAAGCCAAATTTTTGTAAGCCCATGGCTTATGTGCAAAAAGAAATGGCACATGAGCCATGGGATGGGCAAAATGCCATTTTGTAAAACCCAAGTGGCTATATGCAAATATGTAAGCCTATATAAGGCAACATGATGAAAATATCTAAGATATTTTTTTGATTCCCCTCAAAAATCTAGGGTTTGTGCATCTTTTCCCTTTCTGAAGGTTCTAAACCTTCTCCTTTCTTTTGAATTAAATCAAGAGTTTTACTCTTCCTTTTCCAAAATTAAATAGTTTTTCACCACAAAACCCACAAAGGGGAACTTGGATCTATCATTAGATCTCAAAAAGGGGATATTTTTAAGTCCCACCCCCTTTCTCCAAGATCCGGCCAAACGACAGGAAGAAGAAGGAGACCCATCTCCAGAAACCCCACTTTGGGGAAGAACTAGGGCTCAGGGGAGAAGCCCCTTCATCAGCTTCAAAATATCCTAGTAGTTTAACTCCTCATTTACACACACACACACACAAAATAATAAGTGCTCATTTCTGGGAGTACAACTCCCATTGCAGGGACTAAGTCCTTTTTGCCTCCCGAGCGCCCACGTGCCTGGCACGTGAGGCGCTAGCGCCCTTGCGCTCAAAGCGCTAGCGCCTGAGCACCCACGTGCTGACACATGGGGCGCTAGCACTCAAAGTGCTAGCGCCCTTGCGCTCAAAGCGCTAGCGCCCGAGCGCCCACGTGCTGACACGTGGGGCGCTAGCACTCAAAGCGTTAGCGTCCTTGCGCTTGCGCTCAAAGCGCTAGCGCCCGAGCGCCCACGTGGGGCGCTAGCGCCCAGAGCGCTAGCGCCCGAGCGCCCACGTGCCTGACAAGTGAGGCGCTAGCGCTCAAAGCGCTAACACCCAAAGCGCTGGCGCTTTTTCCCACGCATCCTTTGGATGCCCTTTCCCTTTTTTTTATTTTATATATATGTATACACACACACACACATACTCTACAACACTGTCCCTCTCAAAAAAATTTGGGCCAGGACGCTGTCCTGCACCCCGTAAGGAGGCTGCTAGCCCCCTTTGACCCCCAGCCCGCTATCCGGGTAGCGGGATCTCCGTAAAAACTCTGCGGGGCCCCCGATATATCCAAAACCCCTTTTAAAACACAACACACGCACACTGCACATTGAGTTCGCATGACCAGTTTAACCCGTCAATCGGAGCTTCCCTCGCTTCAAAGGCGAGGGGTAATTAACGGCAGCTTAGTCTGCGGCTGCCGGAGATTCGGATCTCCACAATCAATAAACCCCAGTCTACCCTAGACAGGGGGAATCTGTAATGCACCTGACAGAACGCGCGTATTCCCATCTCAATGGGGTGACGAAAAACACCCTACAAATATCATATGCACCTAGAGTGCACGAAAATCTCAACCAAGTGCAACTAACATGCACGAATAAAAATCTTAATCAAGTGCATTCGGTGCGCACAAAATCTCATGCCACGCGCCCAATATACGCGAAAATACAAATCAAGTGTGTCAGATCCGCACAAAACATCTGGTGCAGTAAAGCGCACGAAAACGAATGCCAAGTACAACGGTGCACGAAAATCTAGATCTAGTGCAACAATGTACGAAAACATAATCTCAGGTGCACTAGGTGCCCGAAAACTCATCAATATCTCAAATGCGCATAAAAACAATACCGAGCGTGCCAAGGTGTATTAAAATCATAAACATGCGCAACTATGTGCACAAAACACGTATCAATACACTGCAAACACATGTAAACTATACTGAGTGCATAAATCGAATCGAGTGCGTACAACATGCACAAAATCTCATCGACAATATCGAAATCCACGGAATCATAAATATGTGCAGCCAAGACACAAAATTGATATCAAGTGCAATAGATATGCACAAATCATAAACCATCACAGTGGTGTATAAAACATATATCAAGTGCAATAACTGTGCACAAAATGCAAATATCCAGTAGCTGCAGCCATGGTGCATGAAAACAAATATCATGAAACCCAATCATCGAAACTCAAGTCCAAACGATAAAAGTGTGATACTCGTATCACAAACGCAAATCGCAATAAATGATATTGAGGTACAGCCCCTTCAATGCGGAAAAATGATGGTGCGCCCAAAACTGGCAGAGCAAGAACATCCACCTCCTACTCATGGTCTGGTGTCCTCTGTCTCTGGGTCCTCATTTCTCTGTGGATTACTAATCTCACAATATTCCCGCTCGTCGGCCCGGTTAGGTGTAATAACGGAAACGATTCCTCTCTGGCACTCCTCTGGTCATTTCTCGACCAATTAGCATGACCACTCGTAAAGCAGCACGTCACTGATGGCGGCATCTGGCCCTCTGAAAACACACGATACAACTGATCCTGGGTGCAAATCTTTATCGCCGCGGTGTCCTGGAAAGAAGCTGTTCAAGGCTTCTTACGATCTCACTTATGCTGAACTATACAGAGGTTAGCACCCTTTACTTAATCCTTTTCTTGTTCTGAGACAGCTGCATTCTCAGCACGGCTCTCCTCTGGAATTTGGCCGTATCCAACGCCTCTCCATACATATCAATCCTCTGACATCAACGGGGAGTAACAACAGTTCATTTATATCTCGCACGAACCTATTGTTTCACCCATCTTCATTATTGTCCACATCGAAATCACGTCTCGCTGTTTGTGTATTGCAATTTGTTCTCGGCTACAGTTAAATCCGGAGTCTCTCGCATGGACTCGAATTTACGAACTCGGGTATCTCCACCATACCGTGGAAGATATCAGCCGATTACATCTTCAGGAACTCGTCCAAAATATCAGAGGAATACACTTCATTCATTCGTTCTTGATCAACTCACAACGCATTTGAGTGAGGTCCTTCTATCCAAAACTGGTCAACTTTCTGAGCTCACATCGGAGCATCCAACGAACAAAATCCTCTCTTGATAAATTTACTCTAGAACTGAGTGAGATCCTTCAAACTAGAATCCTTCTATTCAACTGAGCCTGCGTCGACGCATCAAATCAGACGAATCATCTTTATCACTCCATTCAAGATGGACTAGCGGTCCTCTGTCACATATCTGCCTGAAAACACCCATGGTTTCAGCTCATAACTCTGGAAGCTACATCCCATCAATCTCAGTAACAGCTGGGTCGTCTATCTGCTCGGTAGACAACATCGCGACCTCTGGGATAGGCTGTACATCAACAGTCCTCTCAATCTGGCAGCCTCTATCAATGGCCCGATCATCCGGTACAGATTCGAACACTCTCCTCAAACGAAAGGTTACAACACACACACTATACCGATACATTCCTAAGTCACCAGAAAACATCATGGTCAGCCCTCGTCCGTGACGAGCTCGCTCTGACCGCATCACTAGCAGCAGATCTCTCTTTCTCAACACCTTGGTGACAGAAACCTCAAGCAGGTATCAAAGAAGATAGATCAAGAAAACAAAAGGAATCAACGGGTCCAAAATGGATATATGATCATAAGGAGGAATGGAATCAATGGGAGTATGATCATAGGAACGAACAGAAGCACGAATCTCAAGCAATGTACATCTTAAGGTCACTTAAGTGGAGCAGCGTCTCGTAAGTATGCCGCGGAATATACACACGGTACGTCACTCTACTCAAGCTACCTACTCCATCAATCAAGGTCAACCTATACGACGAAAGTTCGGGTCTAATACTCCCTCAGTCAAGTCTAAGTTCTGTAAGGTCAAGCCTAAACTTGAACCAAGGTTAAACCCAACGCTCTGATACCAATTTTGTCACGACCCAGAATTTAGCTCATGACCGGCACTTAAATCACGCAACATCTAAAGGCGTAACGTAAAGTAAGCCGAAGCCCAGAAATCTAAACCTTTTAGAGAAAATAGGAGATGTGCGGTTTTAAAATAAAGGTATAATGAAATCAAGTTTTTCTTTAATGCATAGATAATGAAACAAGAAAATGCAAGTGGATTATTCTATAGTTGAAAACGTTTTTCGTCTTAAAAAAATTGGGTAGCACCTCCTTTGTATATTTCGATCCAAAAACCACATACAAACAATATAAATAGACATCCCCAAGCAGGAGCTAGCTCTTCGCCAATCGGAGGAAACACAACCACGCAAGTAAGAAATAGATATATACGATGCCTAACGGTGAAGATCAACACAGAATAAATAAATAAATAAAGCAAGACATCAAAATCTCAAAGAAGCGAACATTAACCCATCGCTCTAAGTCTCGCTACATAAGTCTTTCTAATCTAATAAATATACAAATTCTAGATTCTGACTGATGGAGTTTATCTAGATACAATAGGAATAATAAGTACAAGAGTGGGCATGATCCAATGTGTCCCACCTACCATGGCAAAACACCCGGATGCAAGCTGTGTGCCAGCGATACTGCTACTGATCCAAGCGGTCAAACCTGCAAGAAACTGTGGCACAACGGGGGTGAGTTGCTCACTCATGAGTAGAAAACATCAGCAGGCAGAAATTGAAAAAAACAACGATTCCTAAGTCATACTGTATCATGAAGGTAATACTATGATATCTAGGGTGACCATGTATGCATATATCTCACGACAGAGTCAATGCCAACAATATAATCAATGTCAGAGATGTGGTAGCCACCGTCGAGGCAGACGCGCACGTGCAGCCTCCCGCTTAGGCATGTGCGGAAGATCCCTTTCTTCCCCTTCTTGATCTCGTCGCTTGGTGTGAGGTCGAGCCACCGGGAGTTGACCTTGCGGTCGTCGACACGGCGCTCGATGGAGGAGAGGTCGATGGAGTAGGATCCGATGGTGGTGGTGTCCTTGCCGTGTCGGATCTCGAGGGAAAATGTTAGCTTCTCGTCGCCGAAAGGCTCCCCGGCGACGAAGATGAGGTCCTCGTTCCACGACGGAGCGCCGTTGCGGCTGTAGGTTTGGCGGGTTTTTAGGGCCTGAAACCCTAACGAGGCTTTGACGGAAATGGCAGTCTCTCTGGACGCCGTTAGGGTGTCGTTGGCCTCGATGACGGTGGCACGGAGGTACCAGAGCTTGGGGGAGAGATAGACCTTGGATCTAGAGGTGATGAGGCTTTTCTTGACGTCGTCAGAGAACGACTCGTCGGCCTGGGTCCCGATCCATGTGGCCAGCATGATGTCCCCGTTATGGGCCCCACTGCCTTCGAGCCTGTACTATTGCAGGGCCAAGGGGCTGTCGGGTGGGTCCCTAGTCGGGACCTCCGAGACGTCAAAGCAGATGCCACCGAGGAAGTGATTGTGGCCGGTGGCGCCAGCGGCGATGTCAGATTCCGGCGGTAGGTCCCACACCGAGGCCTTGAGCATGGATGAGTCTGCCATGGCCGAGGAGGGCGGCTCACGTGGGAAGGCGAAGGTCTTGTCCCACTCAAAGAAGGCCCATCTTCGGGTCGTCTTGGTGCTGACATGGCGACCGAGGCCTTCGATGCGGACGTGGGGCTTGGCATCGCTGAGGAGTGATCGGGATCTAATGATGCTCTATATTGGCGATCTCCCAGATCAGGACATGTGGCAGATGATGTATCTCAGAACTCGGAAGAAAGGGCTCACAGGGGCCGACCAGGCCACCCCTGTACCCGACCTGTAAGCACAAGCTGAGGGAGCTCACCCGGGCGGCCCGGCAGTCAACTCTTGACCCGAACCGTCAACTGGTCGGGACAAGAGTGGGGGGCTAATGATGATGCTCTATATTGGCGATCTCCCAGATCAGGACATGTGGCAGATGACGTGTCCCAGAACTCAGAAGAAAGGGCCCACAGGGGCTGACCAGGCCACCCCTGTACTCGACCTGCAAGCACAAGCTGGCTCTCCTCATAGCCCCCTGCAAATTGGCCTCCTCGGCCTCTCAGCTCGCCCCGAGCTACCATAGGACCAAGATATCTCGGCCCTCTCGCTCGTTCCCGAGCTCTCCCGCCGAGGCCATCTTCCTCGGTCCCTCCGAATGACCAACTCTACCACTCACAGGCGTAACCGCCGCTCCGCAAATCTCGCCATGCGCGGATTCTCCGCCGGCAACATTCCACGTTCCACGCCATCACGATCCCTATTAATGGGCGATTCGCTTATTACACGGGCGTGATGTCGGGAGCATAACTGCCGGCGAGATTCTCGCGCCTGCTACTGCGTGCTGCCGCCACTATATAAACCCCCACCACAGAGGGGTCAAGTAAGTTTTTTTCACCCCACTTAGCCGTTACTCTGCTCGGATCTTGTGCTAACTTGATCGTCGGAGGGTCCTCAGTGGTACCAAACCACCCCGGGACTTCCTTGCAGGTACTCGGTGCAAGCTCCTCAAAACCACCAATCTCCTCAAAACCCATTGAGACCCACACGCAACAGGAGATCACCTCCAAGATCCACCGGAAGATCGACGGAAGACAACATCTGACGGAGACCCGAAAAGGACCTCCATCAGTTGGCGCCGTCTGTGGGAACTAAAACTCCACAAAAACAAAAGTTGGCCTTCCGATCTCCATCCACATGGCATGCGATCACCCTGAAAATCCAGGTACCATCCGCCGCCTCCCCCTCACCGGAGGCCCTGATGAACCTCCTCTGGCGACCGTCATCAACGCCCTCACCGGCCGAATAGACCGACTACAGTCCATCGTGGAGGCGCTCGTCCGTGTCCAAACGGCCGGGCTAGGGCCCCAGATCGCCGCTCCTCCGCCTCCAGAAGACTCTGCCCTCCTCGGCACGGCTGACCACCGGCAGGCTACGTCCCATGACCACAGATCTCATGGGCCGATACTTTCTGAGGCCCGCTGGACGCCCCACAGCTCCACACCAACGCCCCGCCTCGAGCCTCCTCGCGACCCTCACCCCCTGAGGAGATGTCAGTCACCTCTCCTGTCCCCAGGCATGACCGACACCCCCTCCCTCGACGGGGTCGCACAGAAGGGGCTCGCCACGGCGGCTCGAGGGCCACCTCACCCGGGGATCTGAGGAACCTCATCAAGAGGAACCGGGGCCGCACCCAGACGCAGATCTCCCACGGCAGAGGCCAGGGATCACAAGGCGCCGAATTCTCGGTGTACCACGGCCGACTCGACGCCCTCAAGAAGAAGATCGAGGGCATACGCCGAGAAGGTCACCTCTCGGGCGACGGGGCTAAGTACGCCGCCGACTCGCTCACCAACCCATTTACCGAGGGAATGCTCGTTGTTCATGTCTCCTCGCGCAACAAGCCCTCGAAGGTCTCTCTGTTCGACGGGAAAACCGACCCGAAAGACCATTTGGATGCTTTTACCGCGGTGATGAGCTTCTAGGACCATTCCGACGCCACCCAGCGCAGAGCCTTCCCAGCCACCCTCATCCGCTCTGGTCAGGACTGGTTCCGAGGACTCGAGCCTCGCTCAATCTCGACCTTTGACGAGCTGGCTACTCAGTTTCTTGGTCACTTCGTCGGGAACCGTCGGCAGAACCGCACGGTCGACTACCTCTTCACAATTAAGAGTGGGGACAACGAGACGTTCAAAGCTTACGTCACCTGTTTCTACAACGCCCTCCTCGAGGTCCTCGAGCACCGGGACGAGACCGTCATCACGGTGCTCAGATCTGGTCTTAGGCATAAGGAGTGGTTGCGCTCCTTTGCATTTGCGCAGCCTAAGACCATGGCCGAGGTCAAGGCATGGACCGAGTGCGAGGTCCAGCTCGAGTCCGAGGTGAACGCGAACCTCCCTCGAGCAGAACGGTCCGACCAAAAGAAGAGGGCTCGGGAAGAGAGGCCGGAGCGTCAGCGGCCCTATCACCCGAAGTTCCAGGTGTACACCCCGCTCAACGTCTCCCTCACAGTGCTACTAGAGGAGGCCCAGGGCGAGGGGTTTTTCAAGTTCTCTCCAATCCCGCATCAGGCCTCGAAGCAAACCCGCGGCCCCTACTACGCCCCAACGGAACCCAACAGTCGCCCGTTTTCGCCCACAAAGTCGCTGCCACGCGGCGATCATTGAGCCTTCTCTGGCGGAATCGAAACGACGCGACTCTGGCGCTTCGCCTCCCCACACATTTAATGCGCATGCTACGCGCACGTTCGCCGCGACCGTTCCTGTTCCCCATACCCGCAACGTGATGGTCGGGCGAAACCTCATGAAGAATCAGCCAAACATCTACCATGCTAGGCTATCCCTGGCCGGTAGCTTCCCTACACACAACGCCGGGGATCAAACCCCTCGCCAAGAGGCAACCGCGCAGCTTCACTGCCCGGCTATCATTAGCAGGCCTCCTACGGCCCCTCCAATGCTAAGGATCAAAGTACTCCTTAGAGGCAGCCGAACGGCTTCCCTGCTCGGCTATCCCTGGCCGGTAGCTTCCCTACTCGTAACGCCAGGGATCAAAGCCCTCACCAAGAGGCAACTGCGTAGCTTCACTGCCCGGTTATCCTTAGCAGGCCTCCTACGACCCCTCCAATGCTAAGGATCAAAGTCTTCCTTAGAGGCACCGAGCGGCTTTCCTGCTCAGCTATCCCTGGCCGGTAGCTTCCCTACTCGCAACGCCAGGGATCAAAGCCTCCGCCAAGAGGCAACCGCGCAGCTTCACTGCCTGGTTATCCTTAGCAGGCCTCCTACGGCCCCTCCAACGCTAAGGATCAAAGTCCTCCTTAGAGGCAGCTCAGCAGCTACCCCTTCTTGGCTATCCCTGGACGGTAGCTTCCCTACTCGCAACGCCAGGGATCAAAAAGTCCTCCCAGAGGAAGTCGAGCCCGACCCTCGCTCGGCTATCCCCGGCTGGTAGCTTCCTACTACAACCGACAGTGATCAAAAGCCCTCCCAGAGGCAGTCGAGCCTGACCCTCGCTCGGCTATCCTTCAGGACAAAAGCCCTCGCCAAGAGGCACCAGGCAGTAACCCTGCCCGGCCAAGGGTCCTTGGTAGGCTTCTTATAGCCCTTCCCGCGCTAAGGACCAAAGTCCTCCTTTGAGGCGGTCTAGCCCGACCCTTGCTCGGCTATCCCCGGCTGGTAGCTTCCTACCACAACCGACAAGGATCAAAGTCCTCGCCAAGAGGCACTGGGCAGTAACCCTGCTTGGTCCCCGTCCTGAAGGATCAAACCCCTCGCAAAAGGCAACCGAGCCCAACCCTTACTCGGTCATCTCCGGCTGGTAGCTCTCTACCCATGACGCCAGGGATCAAAGCCCTTGCAAGAGGCATCTGAGCGGCTACCCCGCTCGGTTATCCCAGGCTGGCAGTTGCCTACCCACGACGCCAGAGATCAAAGCTCTCGCCGAGAGGCAACCACGCAGCTTCACTGCCCGGTTATCCTTAGCAGGCCTCCTACGGCCCCTCCAACGCTAAGAATCAAAGTCCTCCTTAAAGGCAGCCGAGCGGCTTCCCTGCTCGGCTATCTCTGGCCGGTAGCTTCCCTAATCGCAACGCCAGGGATCAAAGCCCTCGCCAAGAGGCAACCGCGCAGCTTCACTGCCCGGTTATCCTTAGCAGGCCTCCTACGGCCCCTCCAACGCTAAGGATCAAAGTCCTCCTTAGAGGCAGCTCAACAGCTACTGCTCGGCTATCCCTGGCCGGTAGCTTCCCTACTCGCAACGCCAGGGATCAAAAAGTCCTCTCAGAGGCAGTCGAGCCCGACCCTCGCTCGGCTATCCTTCAGGACAAAAGCCCTCGCCAAGAGGCACCGGGCAGTAACCCTGCCCGGCCAAGGATCCTTGGTAGGCTTCTTACAGCCCCTCCCGTGCTAATGACCAAAGTCCTCCTTTGAGACGGTCGAGCCTGACCCTTGCTCGGCTATCCCCGGCTGGTAGCTTCCTACCACAACCGACAGGGATCAAAGTTCTCGCCAAGAGGCACTGGGCAGTAACCCTGCTTGGTCCCCGCCCTTAAGGATCAAAGCCCTCGTAAGAGGCAACCGAGCCCGACCCTTGCTCGTTCATCTCCGGCTGGTAGCTCCTTACCCATGACGCTAGGGATCAAAGCCCTCGCAAGAGGCATCTGATCGGCTACCCCGCTTGGTCATCCCAGGCTGGTAGTTGCCTACCCACGATGCCAGAGATCAAAGCCCTCGCTAAGAGGCAACCGCGCAGCTTCACTGCCCGGTTATCCTTAGTAGGCTTCTTACAGCCCCTCCAACGCTAAGGATCAAAGTCCTCCCAGAGGCAGCCGAGCGGCTTCCCTACTCGGCTATCCCTGGCCGGTAGCTTCCCTACTCGCAACGGCAGGGATCAAGGCCCTCGCCAAGAGGCAAACGCGCTGCTTCACTGTCCGGTTATCCTCAGCAGGCCTCCTACGGCGCCTCCAACGCTAAGGATCAAAGTCCTTCTAGAGGCAGTCGAGCCTGACCCTTACTCGGCTATCCCCGGTTGGTAGCTTTCTACCACAACCGACAGGGATCAAAGCCCTTGCCAAGATCAACCGAGCAGCTTTCTTGCTCGGTCATCCCCAGCAGACATCCTCCTGCCCAACAAACGCTGCGGGTTTGTAGCCCTCATAACGAGGCCACCGAGCCCCTTTATGCTCGGCACAACTACGACGGACATCCTTCTGCCCATCACATGCAGCGGATCCGAAGCCCCAACAAGAGACATCAGGTCTATCCAAGTATGAGTGATCCCCCCTCGACTTCTGAGCCATGGAGATGCCTCCTTCTCAGCAGCGCTTGGCACACTTGGCAAGTGATCGAAATCAACTGACGCCGCATCCCACACTGGGCCACATCCCGTCAGACGCCGCAGGTCTGCACACGTCGCGTCGGCCAACCGACGCTTGACACGTGGACCGTCGCTTCAGTGACAGGATGCACGAATCGGCGCACCTTCCTTAAATGCAGAGATCTCGCCCTGATTCGCTGGCAGAAAAGACAGCTGATGGCCCGGGGACACGTCCCGACGAAATCTTAGGAGGGAGCTCACCCGGGCGGCCCGGCAGTCCACTCTTGACCCGACCCGTCAGCTGGTCGGGACAAGAGTGGGGGGCTAAATGATGATGCTCTATATTGGCGATCTCCCAGATCAGGACACGTGGCAGATGACGTGTCCCAGAACTCGAAAGAAAAGGCCCACAGGGGCCGACCAGACCACCCCTGTACCCGACCTGCAAGCATAAGCTGGAGGGAGCTCACCCGAGCGGCCCGGCAGTCCACTCTTGACCCGACCCGTCAGCTGGTCGGGACAAGAGTGGGGGGCTAATGATGATGCTCTATATTGGCGATCTCCCAGAACAGGACACGCGGCAAATGACGTGTCTCAGAACTCAGAAGAAAGGGCCCACAGGGGCCGACCAGGCCACCCTGTACCCGACCTGCAAGCACCTGGCTCTTCTCAGAGCCCCCTGCAAATTGGCCTCCTTGGCCTCTCAGCTCACCCCGAGCTACCACAGGACCAAGATGCCTCGGCCCTCCCGCTCGTTCCCGAGCTCTCCCGCCGAGGTCATCTTCCTCAGTCCCTCCGAACGACCAACTCCACCACTCATAGGCGTAACCGCCGCTCCGCAAATCTTGCCATGCGCGGATTTTCCGCCGGCAATATCCCACGTTCCACGCCATCACGATCCCCATTAACGGGCGATCCGCTTATTACGCGGGGGTGACGTCGGGAGCGTAACTTCCGGCGAGATTCTCGTGCCTGCCACTGCGTGCTGCCGCCACTATATAAACCCCCATCACAGAGGGGTCAAGTAAGCTTTTTTCACCTCACTTAGCCATTACTCTGCTCGGATCTTGTGCTAACTTGATCGTCGGAGGGTCCTCGGTGGTACCAAACCATCCCGGGACTTCCTTGCAGGCACTCGGCGCAAGTTCCTCAAAACCACCAATCTACTCAAAACCCATTGAGACCCACACACAATAGGAGATCACCTCCAAGATCCACCGGAAGATCGACGGAAGACAACATGTGACGGAGATCCGAAAAGGATCTCCATCAGGCTCTGACGACACGGACGAACAAGTAGTGCATTTTGTCAACCAAGTCGTAGGTCGATCTCTCAATTGGTTTGAGAATTCTCTCAGCTGGCGGCGGATGTGGCCTTGGCTCTGGTGGCGGTGGCGGCGGCTGTTGTATTGTTGCTTCCTCGGTATTAGGCTCGGGTGCTGGTGGTTGTAGCTCAGTTTCAGCTGCAGCATCCGGTTCATTTTCTGGCGGTGGCAGGAAATCTTTTTCCGTCGGTTGCTTCGCCTCTGCTGGTGGTGGTTCCACTGGTTGCTCTGGTGGCGGTGCAGCACTTTCTGCTGGTGGGGCCTCAGCTGCCGGTTTTGCTTCTACTTCTTCAGCCTTCGCTGGAGCTTCTTGATCTGGAGCAACCTCCGGCAGCGGCGGCAGCGGTTCGGGAACAACCTCTGGCTCGTCCACATAGTAAATTCTTAATCCGATATCGCCTCGAACCCAGCTGAAGAAGCTCTTCTTCTCTACCGGAAAATGAACCAAAGCCTCCTCACCCTTTCTAACGAAATGGCAAGAATCGATTCTGACTCTACCGAGGAAATGGTTCCTCCGGCTTGGTCCGACTTTTCGGTCGTGGAGCACATGGACCTCCAAGGGTTCTCCGGACATGTTCAAGTTGCTATTCACTTTGAATTCGAGGATTTCGTTCCAGGTCGGGCTTAGGCTTTGGTGGATTGTTTGGGTGCGTTTTCGCTACCCGTCGAAGTCTATGATGGCGTAGGGGCTTGAGGCCCCCTTGCCATCTTTGGGCAGGAGGTCTCGGGCTTCAATTACCTCGACGATGGGCTTTCGGATCATAGCTGCATTTTTTAGTTTGGGGGTTCGGTTGTGTTCAGTTCAGTTCACTCACATTGTATTGGCGGTTTGATTTTGGTCGAAGCAGGGGAATGAACTCAGAAGGTTTGGTGGCTTTATACACATGGAGAGCTATAGAGCAGTTCTTTTTTCAGGTATGCCATCAACATATTCCTTTTAGCACTAATTTTCTTTCTAAAGTTAATTAACTTTTATAGAATTGTAGAGAAATATCAAGGTATCGACCATATCATAATTTAATTTGTTGCATTATTTGGAGAACAAAATATACAACTCGATAACCATGCATCTCTATGACAATATCATGAAATCTAATAGCATATAACTCAATAATTTGTTGCATACTTGCATATTGCACATAACAGATGGTTTTGCAATTGCATCATTGAATTTGTTGCATTTTTTGGACAACGGAACATATAAAACATATAACTCGATAACTATGCATCTCTATAACAATCAGCCGAACAGTATGAATTCTATCTGCAAATACATTATTCGTAACATCTTGAAATCTAAGAGCATGCAAATATTCTATTTTGGCTTGTTTACATAATTTTGGTGGAATATAAGTTTATGGTATGGATTTATATGCAACCATGGTGGTTACCAAAGAATGGATATATAAATCACAACTTTAACTTTGTATATATGATTAAGGAAAGTAGTGTGAAACTAGATGTGGCAAAGGTGCAAAGGTCCTTAACTTCATGTGCAAGCAGTTCTTTTAACAGTGACCCCATCCCCATCTTCTTTTTTGCCATTAGCTTTTTTTGCTTTTTGTAATGGCTCACTTCAGGGGAAGCAAGGATTCCTTGTGATGGAGCTCCTTTTCGGGCCTCCGTCAAATGTTGTCTTCCGTTGATCTCGAGATGAACTTGGTTGATTGCCCTTCGTTGCGTGTGGGTCTCAATGGGTTTTGAGAGGAGAAGGTGGAGTGAGGAGGCTGTCGCCGAGTACCTGTAAAGAAGTCCCGGGATGGTTTGGTACCACCGAGGACTCTCCGACGCTCAAGTTAGTGGTGAGGTCCGAGCAGAGTAACGGCGTAAAGTGTAAAAAATGGCTTACCTGATCCCTCTGTGATGGGGGTTTATATAGCGGTGGTGGCATGCAGCAGCAGGCGCGAGAATCTCGTCGGCAGTTACGCTCCCGACGCCACGCCCGCGTAAAGAGCGGGTCGTCCATTAATGGGGATCGTGATGGCGTGGAATGTGGGACGTTGCTGGCGGAGAATCTGCGCGTGGAGAGATTTGCGGAGCGGCGGTTACGCCTGTGAGAGGTGGAGTTGGTCGGTCGGAGGGACCGAGGAAGACGGCCTCGGCTGGGGAGCTCGGAGACGAGCAAGAGGGCCGAGAAGTCTGGATGTACGGTGAAAGGTATGGATGTACGGTGAAAGCATGGATGCACAAACATCTATCAAAGGTTATATCATGATTATGTAGGATGCACATTATCAAGCATGGTGCATTAATACAACAGTAACATGAAATAATATGGTCTCGGCGTGCAACTAGATATGTAATAAACCGTACGGATACAGATGGATACTATAAAACTGTAAATCAGTAAAATTTGCTGAATATTAAAACACAAGCACTATTATTTATTAAATAGATATTGATATAATAATATTAACATGGATAACATATTCAAACCGATTAATAACTATAAAAGTGGTATTGATTAACCATGCACAATAAAGTTCCGTTCAGAAATTCAGCGTCACCCTGATTTGTAAAATAGCTTAAAAATAACAAAAGTTCTCCAAAAGGGACGTGTCTTATACCAAAACAAAGATAATTAAATAAGATTTTCATTTTTATAAGTTGAAGTATCTCAGGTTGTTCCTACAAAAAGTTATGAATATTCGAAATTGAAGGTTTGCTGCTGGAATTTCCCTGGACAGCAGTTTAAAGATATTTTCATTTGCATCTTATGTTATTTAAACAATTTATTTTGCAAGTAAATATTTCATAGAGTTATATTATTCTGAGTTAGCTTCGTAACGAACTAAAGAACGTATACTAATAATTTTTCTATGATTTATAATGAATTTTATAAGGTAAGGTGTACTGTAAATTTCAGATTTGTCGTATCCTCTTTGCAACGACGTTTCATGTGTAAACTATAATATTTTCAAACTATATTTTGTATAACATTATTAAATGCAGATTACAAACTAATTAAAGATAATAATAAGAAATATTACGACGATATATATTTTAAATGATATGGATGCAATCGGGTATCCGAAAACAGTAAAACTTCAGTATGGATGCATAATACTATACCTAACTTGTAGCAAGATGATTTAGCATGCGACTAGACATGTAAATAATGATATTGATGTGTACGGACGTCGTATAACAGTAAAATGATAAACTGGTAAATATGGGATGTACAACTAAACAATATGAAATGTAAATATTCAATTGGGTGCAGCATATTGTAGTCTAGCATGTATCAAGATAAATTTGCATGCACTAGATATGAAGTAACTTGTACGGATGCACACGGATATCCGAAAATGGTGAAACATGCAAAATGATAATGTGGGATGCATAACTAATCATTATGTGTTGTTATTAATCAAATGAATATAGAATATAGTAATATAGCATATAGCAAGATTAACTTGCCTCGACGGATCATGAAACGGATATGTACGGCATGTCCGACGTCGGTAAAACGTCGCAACGTACGCACGGCACACGGGACAGGTCTAAACAATGCAAGAGGGTGATCACGCAGGTTAGGTACGTTCACTGGATCACTCGGATCATCAGCGACGAGCACGGCTCCGGCGGTGATCACCGGAATCAAGAAACAAGATCAAGAAAACGAAAGAAGAAAAAATAAGAAGAAGAGACTGTGTATTAAATAAGGAAAGAAAAATAAATAAATAAAAAATATATAAATATATATATGTAGAGGGGAGAGAGAGAGAAAGGGGTTGTTAGTTTGTTAAGAAATTAGTTTAGATTTAAATTTAAAAAATCTTTTATTAGTTAACTAAATTTTAATTTGTATCCGTTTATAAAATTAATATTATATAAATAAAATTTGATATTCTGATAAATACAAACATAGTCCAAAATATGCCCGGGTCGGTTCTAAAATTCAGTTTTAAAATACGAAAAATATATATGTCGACCAAAATAAAAATGAATGTCCGGGTAACGAAAATGCATATCCCCAAGAACGGATGCAGGTACGTGCGCGTAGCCATCCAAACAAGTCCGTTTTACTGAACGGGACGAGAACAAGATGCGCGGATGCTACCACGGGGATAGGGGTATCATGCAGGCCATACAATGTATTTTTAAAATATTTTATGTGAGTTAAAATGTTAGATTATAAAAATGCAAATGCCAGATAAAATACTAGTATGCAAGATGTATAAATTAAAATGAAAGTGCATGAGTCCATGTAACAGGTCAGGATAAATCATAAACATGAATCAAGACAGATTTCAAGCTAGCGGGTCGGGTAGAATGCAGATACAAATTTCAAATACACTATTCGCACCCAAAACACAGTAAATCAGAAAAATACCATTAATAAAGAAATACTTGAACTAGAACTGGTATAAACGAACTAGGGTGTTACATTATACCCAACTACAAAAAAATTTCGTCCTCAAAATTCCCAAAACAAGAAAAATAAACAAACATGAAACTACAGGAAGAGATCTGGAAACTTCTGTCGAATCTCATTTTCACGTTCACAAGTCGATTCTCCATGCGAGCGATTTCCCCAAGAAACAAGTACGAGAGGGATAACCTGGTTCTTAAGGACCTTTCCTTTTCGATCAATAATCGACATCGGTCATTCCTCAAAGGTCAAATCCTCCCTTACAGTAAGCTCCGAATGACCTAGCACATGTGTTTCATCTCGACCATACTTACGGAGTTGAGATACATGAAACACGTCATGAACATTCGCCAAAGATGGTGGTAACGCCAATCGATAAGCCATTTCTCCAACACGCTCCATAATCTCGAAAGGCCCCATGAATCGAGGACTAAGCTTTCCCCGACTCCCAAAACGGATCACTCCTCTAGTCGGTGATATTTGCAAGAATACCAAATCACCAACAACGAACTCTAGAGGTCTTCTCGATATATCGGCCCAACTCTTCTGCCGATCTTGTGCTGCCTTCATATGATTCCGGATAGTATTAACTTTCTCCACGGTTTGCACGATCAAATCTGGTCTGAACAATCTTCGTTCTCCAACATCGTCCCAACAAACAGGTGAACGACAGTTGCGACCATACAATACTTCGAATGGAGCCATCTGAATAGTCACCTGAAAACTATTGTTGTACGAAAACTCCACCAAGTGTAGATGATCCTCCCACGAACCCTTGAAGTACAACATGCAAGCTCTCAACATATCTTCAAGAGTTTGGATCGTTCTCTCCGACTGGCCATCTGTCTGAGGATGATAAGCTGTGCTAAACTTCAATCGCGTCCCCAAACATTCCTGTAAACTCCTCCAGAAGTGTGATAAGAATCGGGTGTCACGATCGGAAACAATGCTCACAGGTACTCCATACATTCTCACAATCTCCTGCATGTACCGTTCTGCTAACGCTTCCGTTGACTGACCAACTCGAAATGGTATGAAATGAGCTTCTTTGGTCAATCGATCAACAATCACCCAAACTGCATTGTTGCCCTTTGGACTCCGCGGTAAAGCTATCACGAAATTCATGGTTATATGTTCCCACTTCCATTGAGGAATCGGAAGTGGTTGCAATAAACCAGCAACCCTTTGATATTCAGCCTTAACCTGCTGACACACCAAGCACTTCGCTACAAAGCGAGCAATCTCCCTTTTCATGCCTTCCTACCAGAAATATTGTCTTAGATCGCGGTACATCTTCATGCCTCCTGGATGTACGGAATATGCGGAACTGTGCACCTCCTTCATAATTTCTTCACGAATATCTCCTTTTGGCACACACAAACGGCTACCATATCGCAACGAACCATCTTCATGAATTAACAAGTCCGTTCGAAGTCCCGCTTCTATCTGTTCTTGAAACTTCTGCAATCTTGGGTCCTGTGACTGCGCTGCTTTAATATTATCGATTAACGATGACTGTACTTGCAGCTACATCAACTGTCCCGAAGAATGCGGTAGCACGATCTCCAATTCGAATCTCCGAAAATCTTCGATAAGCTCCTTCTGTGCAGTCAACATCCGAATTGCTGAGAACCGACTAAGCGCATCCAGCACTACATTAACTTTCACCGGATGGTACTTAAGATCAAGATCGTAGTCAGCCATCAGCTCCAACCATCCACGCTGCCTCATGTTAAGCTCTTTCTTTGTGAACACATACTTTAGGCTTTTGTGATCAGTGAATACTTCGACCCTTTCGCCCAATAAGTAGTGTCTCCAAATCTTCAAAACGAAAATCACAGCTGCTAGCTCCAAATTATGAGTTGGGTAATTCTTCTCATGGATCTTCAACTGTCTCGATGCGTAGGCTATAAACTTCTCATGCTTCATCAAAACACATCCCAAACCTTTCCCAGACGTGTCATTGTGAATCACCAATCGTTCGGAACTGTCTGGCACGGTCAGAATAGGAGCGGTTATCAATCTCTGCTTCACCGCCTCAAAAGCTAACACACATTTATCCGTCCATACGAACGGTATTTCCTTACGCGTAAACTTGGTCAAAGGCTCAGCCAAAGGAGAAAAATTCTCCACGAAACATCTGCAATATCCGGCAAGTCCAAGAAAACTTCTGATCTCTGCTACAATCTTCGGAATCGGCCAATCTTGAACTACTACAATCTTTTCAGGGTCAACGGCGATTCCATCTCCGGATACAACATGCCCCAAAAACTTCACTTCTTCAAACCAAAACTCGCACTTGCTCATCTTTGCACATAATCTTTCTTGCCTCAATGTCTGCAGTGCGATCTTCAAGTGTTCTGCATGCTCCTCTAGGCTCCTCGAGTAGATCAGAATATCATTAATGAACACCACTATAAACTGGTCCAAGAACGGTGAAAAGATTCGGTTCATCAAGTCCATAAATATCGCCGGTGCATTCGTGACTCCGAATGGCATCACTAAATACTCGTAATGTCCATACCGAGTGTTGGGGTAAAAATTTACACCCCGGTTGACCGAGTCAAAGTCAAGGTCAACCCCAAGCCAGGTGGGCCCAAGCCCGGGTCAAGTGGGCCCATGCCCAGGTCGAGTCCGAAACATGAAGCGGCCGACCCTCCCCATGCTAAAATATAAATCATGTCATAAATAATTTTTATGCAATTTTTTTTTTATGCATGAATGTAAACAAAATGGGCATAAAACCAATATTTTGTAAGCCCATGGGTTATGTGCAAAAATGAAATGGCACATGAGCCATGAGATGGCAAAATGCCATTTTGTGCAGCCCAAGGGGCTATGTGTAAAATGTATGGCCTATAAAGGCAAAGATAATGAAAATATCTAACAACTTTTTTCTTTCTCCAAAAAAAAAGTTTCAGATCTGAGATCTTTCTTCCTTCTTCAAGGTTCCAAAACCTTCTTTTTTTTCTTGAATTAAATCAAGAGTTTTACTCTTCCTTTTTCAAAACTAAATAGTTTTCCACCACAAAACCCATTAAGGAGAACTCAGGTCTGCCATCAGATCTCAAAAAAAGAGAGATTTTGATATTTCACATCCCTTGATCTTCAAGATCCAGCAAACAACAGGAGAAAGAAGAAGAACCCCTTCTATTAACCCCAAAGAAAAGAATACATTCAGGAGTCCAACTCCTCTCTGATTTCTCTTTTGAGAAATCTTTTTTTTTTTGAGGCTAAAAGCCTCTTATTCTCGCCAGTGCGCAGCGCAAGTGCGCAAAGCGCCCGCGTGCCGACACGTGGCGCGTGCGCGCTTGCGCACCTGCGCGCAGCGCTCTTGCGCAAAGCGCCCGCGTGCCGACACGTGGCGCGCGCGCGCTTACGCACCTGCGCACCTGCGCGCAGCGCTCTTGCGCAAAGCGCCCACGCGCGTGGCGCGCTTGCGCCTGAGCGCACAGCACCTAAGCGCACAGCGCTCAAGGCGCTGGCCCCACGCATCCCTTGGATGCCTTTTCCCCCTCTTTTTATGTACATACATATACATATACATATGTATACAAATTCACACATATACATACTCCGCAACATTCTCCCCCTCCAAAAAATTTTCGGGCCGGGGCGCTGCCCCGAACCCCGCAAGGGGGCTGCTAGCCCCCTTGACCCCCAACCCGCTATCCGGGTAGCGGGACCCCTGTAAAAACTCTGCGTGGCTCCCGATATATCCAAAACCCCCCTTTCAAAACAGAACACACGTACACTGCACATTGAGTTCGCATGCCCTGTTTAACCCGTTAATCGGAGGTTCCCTCGCCCCAAAGGCGAGGGGTAATTAACGGCAGCTTAGTCCGCGGCTGCCGGAGATTCGGATCCCCACAATCATTAAACCCCCGCCTACCCTAGGCAGGGGGAATCTGTAGTACGCCTGACAAGCGTGCGCGTATTCCCATCTCACTGGGGTAACGAAAAACACCCTACAGGTTCTGGCACGCCCGGTGGGACCAATCTCTCCTCCCATATTTCGGGTTAAGCGTTCATGCGAACTCAATCAATATACATACCTATATTTATACTAAAAATAATGCTTTTTTCATACAGGATTTTCAAGCGATCACCTTTCAACAATGTCTCCGAAGATGAACTCAGCTCCCGTCTCCTACACAATGAAGATAGACTCCAGGACGGTCCTCCCGGCCAGTCTCGGGCGACAATGGGAGGAGCCGCTGCTACCATTCGGCTCTATTCTGTTCATGCCAGTTGGCGCCATCCCAGCTCCTCAAGCCCCGGTGGCAGACAAACCGGTCTCGAAAGGCAGGAGACCAAATATGGTGATCTCAAGGGCGCCCCAACCCAAACGCAAGTCGGTGTCTGAACGAATTTCCTTGGCCCCAGCTGGGGGCAAGGCCATCAACACCAATAAAGCTACAACGCGTCCTGAGCAAGCTCCAGCGGTGCCCTTGACCACTGCTCGATCGGGTGCTTTCTCTAAGCTCCCCTCTGATCAACTCACAATGGCTTCCCGGGTAGCAAATGCCGGCCAAGCCTTCAAAATCGAGAAGCTGAGGGAGAAAAGGCTCAGATATAGAGCCAACAAAAGGGCTAGGGCTACTGCCAGGCTAAACCTCATGAGGTTCGAAGAACAGGGTTACCCCGCCAAAGATGAGGGGATGGCTGAATGTGTTATCCACACTGTCTACGTGGTGGGCACGCGCAGCAAGAGCAAGGATGGGACTACCACATCTCAAATCCAATCTGGCTTGAATGTGGTTGCCACTTCCCAAGAACAGCCGCTTCCGCTAGATGATGAAAACCCTCTCGATGAGGCTAATAGGCAGAGAGAGCCCTCAATTCATGAGGAGTCAGGCTCGGAAAGCGAAGATGAGCCAACTTTCTGTCCTAAGACCGCAGAGCAGCAACTTCTCCAAGAGCTCCGAAAACAGCTCAGAAGCAAAGATAAGGAGATGGCCAAGCTCTACTCAAAGATCGACGACTTGACAAATGTCGTCTTACGGCTTACGGCCCAACTTGCCTCTCAGCCGCCCAATCAAGCACAGGGTTCAGCTCATGAACCGGGAAACGGTGTCCCGAGACAGCCGACGCCTATTCCCTCAAATCCAAAAGTGGGCGGGCCCCATGAAAGTCAATCGCATCCTATCTCAGGAAATGTCTTGGCTACCGATGACAGTAGCCCGCTAACTAAAGATCAAATCATGGATTTGGTTGCCAGCAAAGTCAAAACATTGGTGGCCGAAGCCGAAGCGCAAAAAGATATCAGCAGTAGTGGGAGACCATATCCTGCTCAGTATGATCTGGTGGAATTTCCTAGCGGCTATGTCATCCCTAAATTCGGAAGATTCGATGGGACGGGAAATGCGAATCAACACATCGCCCACTTCAAAGCCTCTTGCGGGAATACTGGGGGCAATGATGCGCTTCTCCTCCGCCAGTTCGTTAATAGCCTGACCGATGTTGCTTTCGACTGGTACGCGAGCATACCAGATGGCTCCGTTACTACTTTAGTCCAAATGGAATCTTTGTTTCGACAAAGGTTCATGAGCGTCAGCGATAAGATTACCATTGCCGAGCTCGTAAGGACCAAGCCCAAGAACAACGAAAGCAACACGGATTTTATAACCCGATGGCGCAATCTCTCCGTCAAATGTGAACCACCGATAGAGCAGGACCAATCTGTCAGTCTCCTCGTCGGAAATCTCAACAATTGGATGGCCCCGTTTCTATGCACCGCGGGTCTCAAAACATTCCAAGAGCTGACCAGGAAAGTTCAGATGCTGGAGCGCTCAAAGCAGGAGTCCTCCTCGGATTCCCAAAATAACAATAGGTCATGGAGAAACCGAAAGGACGATAATCGCAAAAGCGGAGATCCCGACGATTCTGAATCTTTCAATGCTTCGGCTAACCGAAATAAGCAAGGGTTGAGCGGGCCTAATGCCAACCCGCTTCGGAAGCCAATGTTCGGAGAGGGGGGAGAATCTCCACTGAAAGAGAAGCTGGATAAGGTCTATTCCTTCAGAAGGGACAAAATCCGTAAAATATTCAAAGACGCCCTGAAGAACGGTCTACAACTGCCAGAGTCAAAAAGACCGCAGGAAGCGAATAGGACCGACGACCCCAAATACTGCCCCTATCACAGAGTGATAGGCCATGCCATTGAGGACTGCTTCGTCTTCAAAGATTGGGTCGAAAAGCAATACAAGGCAGGAGAGATAGAACTGTCCAAAGGCGTGTTAACAAACAGTCAAGCTGCAACCGCCAATTTCATACAAACGGAGACCGAAGTTCTTCGTGAAACCGATTCTCTCAGGCATCTGCCTTTCTCTGAAAACAATCGACCACCACGTCATTAAACTGGGAACAGTCGACCTCTAAGTCATTAAACTGGGAATGTAAAAAAAATGTAAATAAAAAAAAATGTGTAAATGAAAGAAAAATAAAGAAAAGCCGAAATGATGGGGCAACTCGCAATAAAAATTAGCGAGTAAAAACGAAAATGAAAATAAAGCCGAAATGATGGGGCAACTCGCAATAAAAATCAGCGAGTAAAAATGAAAATGAAAATAAAGCCGAAATGTCGGGGCAACCGCGAATAAATAGCCGAAATGATAGGGCGATCGCGACCTTCGCGATAAGAAAAGCTGAAATGATAGAGCAATCGCGGTAAAATAAAAAAAAAAAACAACAAAAAAACAAAAAAAAAACAAAGGCGGATGATGAGTTGCTCCTGGCATTATTCTAGTGCAGCAATGCAGACGCCAAACAAGATCCAATTTCCCAAAATTCTTTCAGCCCTACGGCCAGTCCCCAAATTGACTACCGTATACAATCCACGGGCTCAAATAATTCTCAGCATACCCATGCCCCACCGCAACCACCAGTTACGCGGGTGGTCTTCGCCTTTGGAATTATGCTTCATTGGAAAGACCCACTCATGTGTCCTCACGATGCATGAGGAGAACAAACCTTCGTGAGATCCTTACGACTCACCAAGGAAAAACACACTTAGGAGTCCTCATGACTCTTAAGGAGAAAATACACCTGCGGGATCCTTACGACTCGTAGGGAGAAAATGCTTTTATGGGACCCTTACAGCCCATAAAATTGAAAAGTCTTAGGTGATAGGGATCCAAACCTGTCTCATAAGCCATCGCTCCCCAATCCCCAAGTGGCGAATGATGAGTCGCTCCTGGTACCATATTCCAGTGCAGCGATGCAGACGCCAACCAAATTCCAAATCCCAATCCCCAACGGCGAATGATGATTCGCTCCTGGTACCATATTCCAGTGTAGCGATGCAGACGCCAACCAAATTCCAAATCTCATACCAACGGCGAATGATGAGTCGCTCCTGGTACCATATTCCAGTGCAGCGATGCAGACGCCAACAAAGTCCTGAAATGTTTCTGGCCCTACGGTCTGGATCATGCATCCTGCAAAACCGTATACAATCCACGGGCGTAAAACAATCCCAATCTCCCAAGTCCTCCCGGGGCAAATGATGAGTTGCTCCTGGCATCATTCCAGTGCAGCAATGCTGATGCCAAACAAAAACCAATTCCCAAATCCTCTCAGGCAAATGATGAGTTGCTCTTGGCATTATTCCAGTGCAGCAATGCAGATGCCAAAACAAAAAAAAAAAAAATCCCCAAACCCTCTCATGACAAATGATGATTCGCTCTTGGTACCATATTCCAGTGTAGCGATACTGATGTCAACCCAAATCAAATCAACCAACAAGCTCTGCGTCGGAATCATGCTTCGTCTCAGAATGTGCACCCCGTGTCGAAATGATGGTTCGCCTCGGTGTATCTGCCTTCCCTGTCGGAATTATGCTTCGGCTCGGAATCAACCAACGACCTCCTCGTCGGAATTATGCTCCGCCTCGGAATCAAGTCAACCAGCAAGCTCTGCGTCGGAATCAAGCTTCGTCTCAGAATGTGCACCCCGTGTCGAAAAGATGGTTCGCCTCGGAGTATTTGCCTTCTCTGTCGGAATTATGCTTCGCCTGGGAATCAACCTCCGCATCGAAATTATGCTGCGTTTAGAATGTCTGTCACCCTTCGGAATGATGCTCCGAATCTTGGAATTATGCTCCGCAAATTGGAATGATGCTCCGCTCATCGGAATGATGCTCCGATCCTTGGAATTATGCTCCGCTCTTTGGAAAGATGCTCCGAACCCTGGAATCATACTCCGCCCATCGGAATGATGCTCCGATCCCTAGAACCTCCGAACCCTGGAATCATACTCCGCCCATCGGAATGATGCTCCGATCCCTAGAACCATGCTCCGCTCATCGGAATGATGCTCCGATCCCCGGAACCATGCTCCGCCCATCGGAATGATGCTCCGATCCCTAGAACCATGCTCCGCCCATCGGAATGATGCTCCGATCCCTAGAACCATGCTCCGCCCATCGGAATGATGCTCCGATCCCTAGAATCATGCTCCGCCCTTCGGAATGATGCTCCGAATCCTGGAATTATGCTCCGCTCTTCGGAACGATGCTCCGAACCCTGGAATAATGCTCCGCCCATCGGAACGATGCTCCGATCTCTGGAATTATGCTCCGCTCTTCGGAAAGATGCTCCGATCTATGGAATTATGCTCTGCCTTTCGGAATGATGCTCCGAACCCTGGAATCATGCTCCGATCCCCGGGAATCATGCTCCCCGGGATGATGCTTCGCCTCTGGAATGATGTTCCACCTCGAAGTTCAGCTTCAAGATCCATCAATTTCATGCACACAACTCAAATGTGCGGTGTGCATTTACTGATGGGGGGCACTTTGTTGGGGTAAAATTTACACCCCGGTTGACCGAGTCAAAGTCAAGGTCAACCCCAAGCCAGGTGGGCCCAAGCCCGGGTCAAGTGGGCCCATGCCCAGGTCGAGTCCGAAACATGAAGCGGCCGACCCTCCCCATGCTAAAATATAAATCATGTCATAAATAATTTTTATGCAATTTTTTTTTATGCATGAATGTAAACAAAATGGGCATAAAGCCAATATTTTGTAAGCCCATGGGTTATGTGCAAAAATGAAATGGCACATGAGCCATAGGATGGCAAAATGCCATTTTGTGAAGCCCAAGGGGCTATGTGTAAAATGTATGGCCTATAAAGGCAAAGATAATGAAAATATCTAACAACTTTTTTCTTTCTCCAAAAAAAAAGTTTCAGATCTGAGATCTTTCTTCCTTCTTCAAGGTTCCAAAACCTTCTTTTTTTTCTTGAATTAAATCAAGAGTTTTACTCTTCCTTTTTCAAAACTAAATAGTTTTCCACCACAAAACCCATTAAGGAGAACTCAGGTCTGCCATCAGATCTCAAAAAAAGAGAGATTTTGATATTTCACATCCCTTGATCTTCAAGATCCAGCAAACAACAGGAGGAAGAAGAAGAACCCCTTCCATTAACCCCAAAGAAAAGAATACATTCAGGAGTCCAACTCCTCTCTGATTTCTCTTTTGAGAAATCTTTTTTTTTTGAGGCTAAAAGCCTCTTATCCTCGCCAGTGCGCAGCGCAAGTGCGCAAAGCGCCCGCGTGCCGACACGTGGCGCGCGCGCTTGCGCACCCGCGCGCTTGCGCAAGGGCGCAAAGCGCCCGCGTGCCGACACGTGGCGCGCGCGCTTGCGCACCTGCGCAAAGCGCCCGCGTGCCGACACGTAGCGCGCGCGCGCTTGCGCACCTGCGCGCAGCGCTCTTGCGCAAAGCGCCCGCGTGCCGACACGTGGCGCGCTTGCGCCTGAGCGCACAGCACCTAAGCGCACAGCGCTCAAGGCGCTGGCCCCACGCATCCCTTGGATGCCTTTTCCCCCTCTTTTTATGTACATATATACACATATACATATGTATACAAATTCACACATATACATACTCCGCAACATTTTCCCCCTCCAAAAATTTTTCGGGCCGGGGCGCTGCCCCGAACCCCGCAAGGGGGCTGCTAGCCCCCTTGACCCCCAGCCCGCTATCCGGGTAGCGGGACCCCCGTAAAAACTCTGCGTGGCTCCCGATATATCCAAAACCCCCCTTTCAAAACAGAACACACGTACACTGCACATTGAGTTCGCATGCCCTGTTTAACCCGTTAATCGGAGGTTCCCTCGCCCCAAAGACGAGGGGTAATTAACGGCAGCTTAGTCCGCGGCTGCCGGAGATTCGGATCCCCACAATCATTAAACCCCCGCCTACCCTAGACAGGGGGAATCTGTAGTACGCCTGACAAGCGTGCGCGTATTCCCATCTCACTGGGGTGACGAAAAACACCCTACACCGAGTTCGGAACACAGTATTGCAAATATCCTCTGATTTAACTCGGACCTGATGATATCCGGATCGCAAATCCAGCTTCGAGAATACCCTCACGCCACTGAGTTGCTCGAATAATTCGCCAATGCGAGGGATCGGGTACTTGTTCTTAATAGTCACCCGGTTTAATTCTCGATAATCGATGCACATCCTCCTTATGCCATCTTTCTTCTTTACTAGAAGAACTGGAGCTCCCCAAGGTGAATTGCTACTGCGAATCCAACACTTCTTCTTTATTTCTTCTAACTCCACTGGTGCCATTGGATAGTATGCCTTTTACATTGGCGCTGCACCAGGAACAAGATCGATCGCGAACTCCACATCTTGTTTTGGCAGTAAACCCGAGATGTCCTCGAACACATCCATGAACTCTCGAACTGCAGCTGGCGCTTCTTCCTTGTCAACTTCCATCGACGAAAGAATATTGTTTGTCGGCCTAGCCCTGAACTCTACTGACCCGACAGAATTGCTTCCTCCAGCAAAAACAAACTCCGGATGTCCGGGAATCTGAAAAATCACTTTCTTTGCCCTATAATCAATGTGAGCGTGGAAAGTGCCGAGAAAATCCATTCCCAAGACAACTTCATAACTGCCGGTAACGATCATCAAGAAATCTGCAAAACATGAACTGGTAAGCAATGAAACTGAGAGAACCAATGTAATAAAACGACCATGGAACAAGGAAATGAATCAAGACCAGGACTCCAAGTTACTTAAATAGAGTACTGCATTGTAATCATGCTGCAGTTCATGGGTACAATCACATAACTCCGTTCAAGTCGCCCAAATCCTAGTATCAGAATCGAAGGAATAGGAAGGGAGAAATAATAGGGAACCACAAGATTTCAAGCCGAGATGCAAGGTCACTTGCATATCGTCAAGACAAGGGTCAAGAGAAAGATAAGATTCAAGGATCACGACAACAATGTGGCAGGACATGCTCCTAATTACGGGCTTTCTGATTCGTGTATTGGGTTCAATACCCAGCTACAAAAGAATCAAACCCGATTAACCTAAATCCTATGGCTCTGATACCAAACAAACCCTGTCATGCCCCGCTTCCAAGAATGCGCTAAGATTGGCACGTGACAGAACCAACCATGCTACGTGTGGCTAGGAAACATCCCTCCACAGTCACATTACGGCTGTCTAGAAGATATCAAGAACAGTAGAAATAAAATAAACTATCTAGTACATGTCCATAAGCCAAAATAAACGAGTCAAGGAATAATATGCGGAAGCAATAGATCCAATAAACAATAACATCTGGAAAGTAACATAATTAAACTGGATACTAACATGATCCTCACTGCTCGACCTAATAGCAGAAATACTCCTGATCAGCCTGTGACAAAGGTAGAGGATCTGGGCCATGCAAAACCCAGACGTCAGTGCGTCATAATATCAACAATAATATAAACAAGGAGTAACAGGAATGCAGGCATGAATTATAAAAAGGTACATGAATGTAATAAGTGAGCAGGGATATAGAACAGTGAAGTATAACAGTATATGTGAAGTGCAGCAGTGAAACTAAACTGTGCTACTGGGTTAATTACTCTCAAGTTTGTGAAATCAATTTGATGAATTATCGATGTAACTCAATAGTATCCCATACGTGCCCGGGATCACGGTCCAGATTCTCGGGCTGAAACCGAGACATGCCGCTAGGCACTAAAACAGGAAATATGTATAGATGAATGATGTCAGCAGCATCATCCCAGGGGTGGCCTAGCCCCTAAAACTGATCAGTATAAGTATCGAACTGTCGAGTTACAAGTCAGGTTTCATCATTGATTTCCCCATACCCCCAAGTTATGTATTCAAGTCAGGTATTGATAAATCTGAAACTAATGCCAACACATGATCAAGCAGGAACAGGTTTGTCTATACAGACAACAGGATATGTCCATCGGGACAACATGTCAGGATTGTCGGCATTAGAAACAGGATCAGGTAACATGTCAAGTAGTGATATATCAGGTCATGTCAGGTAGTGTACATGTATTAAGTCATGTCAAGTAGTGGTGTATCAGGTCATGTCAAGTAGTGCACAGGTATCAAGCGGGTGCTCAACAGTAAAATGTAGCAAGTATCGAATCACGGTAAAGGTATGGATGTACGGTGAAAGCATGGATGCACAAATATCTATCAGGGGTTACATCATGACTATGTAGGATGCACATTATCAAGCATGGTGCACTAATACAACAGTAACATGAAATAATATGGTCTCGGCGTGCAACTAGATATGTAATAAATCGTACGGATACAGATGGATACTATAAAACTGTAAATCGGTAAAATTTGCTGAATATTAAAACACAAGCACTATTTTTTATTAAATAGATATTGATATAATAATATTAACATGGATAACATATTCAAACCGATTAATAACTATAAAAGTGGTATTGATTAACCATGCACAAGAAAGTTCCGTTCAGAAATTCAGCGTTACCCTGATTTGTAAAATAGCTTAAAAATAACAAAAGTTCTCCAAAAGAAACGTGTCTTATACCAAAACAAAGATAATTCAATAAGGTTTTCATTTTTATAAGTTGAAGTATCTCAGGTTGTTCTTATAAAAAGTTATGAACATTCGAAGTTGAAGGTTTGCTGCTGGAATTTCCCTGGACAGCAGTTTAGTGATATTTTTATTTGCATTTTACGTTATTTAAACAATTTATTTCATAAGTAAATATTTCATAGAGTTATATTATTCTGAGTTAGATTCATAACGAACTAAAAAACGTATACTAATAATTTTTCTATGATTTATAATGAATTTTATAAGGTAAGGTGTACAGTAAATTTCAGATTTGTCGTATCCGCTTTGCAACGACGTTTCATGTCTAATTTATAATATTTTCAAACTATATTTTGTATAACATTATAAAATGCAGATTATAAACTAATTAAAGATAATAATAAGAAATTTTACGACGATATATATTTTAAATGATATGGATGCAATCGGGTATCCGAAAACAGTAAAACTTCAGTATGGATGCATAATACTATACCTAGCTTGTAACAAGATGATTTAGCATGCGACTAGACATGTAAATAATGATATTGATGTGTACGGACGTCGTATAACAGTAAAATGATAAACTGGTAAATACGGGATGTATAACTAAACAAAATGAAATGTAAATATTCAATTGGGTGCAGCATATTGTAGTTTAGCATGTATCAAGATAAATTTGCATGCTAGATATGAAGTAATTTGCACGGATGCACACGGTATCCGAAAACGGTGAAACATGCAAAATGATAATGTGGGATGCATAACTAATCATTATGTGTTGTTATTAATCAAATGAATATAGAATATAGTAGTATAGCATGTTGCAAGATTAAGTTGTTTCGACGGATCACGAAATGGATATGTAGGGCACGTTTGGCGTCGGTAAAATGTCGCAACGCACACACAGCACACGGGACAGGTCTAAACAATGCAAGAGGGTGATCACGCAGGCAAGGTACATTCACTGGATCACTCGGATCATCAGCGACGAGCACGGCTCCGGCGGTGATCACCAGAATCAAGAAACAAGATCAAGAAAAAGAAAGAAGAAAGAAGAAGAAAAAGTAAGATGAATAGGCTGTGTATTAAATAAGGAAAGAAAAAAAATAAATAAAAAATATATAAATATATATTTGCAGAGGAGAGAGAGGGAGAGAGAAAGGGGTTGTTAGTTTGTTAGGAAATTAGTTTAGATTTAAATTTAAAAAATATTTTATTAGTTAACTAAATTTTAATTTGTATCAGTTTATAAAATTAATATTATATAAATAAAATTTGATATTCTGGTAACTACAAATATAGTCTAAAACATGCCCGGATCAGTTCTAAAATTCAGTTTTAAAATATGAAAAATATACATATCGACCAAAATAAAAATGGATGTCCGGGTAACGAAAATGCATACCCCCAAGAATGGATGCAGGTACGCGCGTGTAGCCATCCAAACAAGTCCGTTTCACTGAACGAGACGAGAACAAAATGCGCGGATGCTACCACGGGACTAGGGGTATCATGCAGGCCATGCAATATATTTTTAAAATATTTTATGTGACTTAAAATGTTATATTGTAAAAATGCAAATGCCAGATAAAATGCCAGTATGCAATATGTATAAATTAAAATGAAAGTGCACCAGTCCATGTAACAGGTTAGGATAAATCATAAATATGAATCAAGACAGATTTCAAGCAAGCGGGTCGGATAGAATGCAAATACAAATTTCAAATACACTATTCGCACCCAAAACACAGTAAATCAGGAAAATACCATAAATAAAGAAATACTTGAACTAGAACTGATATAAACGAACTAGGGTGTTACAAAGTCCCCACGTAGTCACCCCGCTACTAACCATTAAAGGGAAAGAAGAGGGAGAAGATAACGACTAATTCTTGATAGAGGCACAAAACCTAAATTATCAATCCCTTGCACACCCTAGGCTTGCAATATGCTTATATAGGGAACCAATCCTGTTAAGGTCGGTTACTCTGCCGACCTAACCCGCTTGCCCAATCACATGGATGGATATGTGCCAAGCGGACCAAATGCCAACATACTCCCACTCACACATGTGAGTATGTGCCTTTCAAAGCTTCCTGAGTCGATGACTCTCCGAGTCAATGTCTTCTTGATAATCTTCCTTTCACTTATTTCTCTCCATATATGTTAGTGCGGTGTTCATACCATAATTTTGCATTATTTTATTTCCCATTCTTATTCAGTTTACAAATAAACAGGTGATTTTGACCCATGTCTGCTACATAGTTGCAGGTTACAGATTCTCGGGACAAAAACAGTGAAAAAGATAAAAGACGATACAAAAGTGAGACTACGACCGATAAATCGTGGAATCTTGATCATGCCCACATCTTGAGAATAAACGAAGGTCAATAAATAAGTTCACAGAGTACAAAGGCAGCGCAAGGTTCAAGACTTCGTCACGAAGCAATGGTAAAAGTCCACTATAATTATTCACTGTGGAGATCTGAAAGAATATAGAAGCCAATCCGAGAAAAAAACTGAAGAAACAAGTATAAAAATGCATCAGGAAGATAACCAAGAAATTGAAGCTAAAGAAGCCTCTATTTGGCCGCGGAACCGCGGCCAAACCCTGCTTTTGGCCGCGGAACCGCGGCCGTGCGTCGCCCGTGTCGGTGCAGAAAAGATGTTTCGGTGCGTCGGTGCATTATTTAGGTTTCTTAGGGGGTAAAATTGTAAAAGCAGATATGACGCGATTGTAAACCTAGGGTTTCTATGAATCTATAAATAGAGACTCTAAAACCTGTTTTAGGTTATACCTCTTTTTATTCATCTATTCAGATCTGAAAATTCCTGTGTAAATGTTTGGAGAGAGCCATCAATAAAGTAAGTAATTTTATTTAATTGCCCTAGTTAATTTTTATTATGCCTTAGTATAGATTTTTCATTCTTTGCCCTAGTTAGATAGTTAGAGATGTTTTTCAATTCCCTAATGAGCGAGTAGTCTCCTCGCTTGTTAGGGTTAGATTTGGGGAAGGCTTGAGAGATGAAATCTCTCACCCCTTTCTTGCCCCATCACATATAATTAATAGGACTCCATGCATACATACACACACCGTTCCTTACGGCACCTTACCCCAAGAGGTAACGGTGATACCGTAGTATAAACGACCGGTTCTGTATGTTTTCCATGGAGGTTAGGGTAAGAATTAAGAAAGGAATGACTAGAACCTAGAGGAAGAAACATCGTTTCTTCCCGATGGTACTAATCCCCTTTATTAATTATTACCATAACACCTAAAAGAGATCTAAATTAGGGCATTGAAAGCGGTAGGGAAATCTTCAATTTCCAAACTTAACCTAAACCTAACCCTAGCAAGATTCTAGTCTTAGTATAAATCAGTTTAGTTTTTAGCGATAATCCATTCACACCGTTTGGAATTAACTCGTTAGACCAAATTAGGAAATACACAACATCCCTATGGACCGACCCGTACTCACCGGCTAGCCACCAAGCGACGCCGTTCTTGATTGCGGTTTATAAATATTTTTGATTCATCTTTTGAAAACGCACACGCATTAAAAAAATACCAAATCAAATGGCGCTGTTGCCGGGGATGGCGTGTTATTTTATTTTTGTAATTTCGGGTTAATATAAAATTGAAAAATCATAAAAACTGAAAAATTAAAAAAATATAAAAAATTTATCATCTTTTATTTTGTGAAGGGTATTTTCGTGTGAATTTTGCAGGATCGACGAACGAGTTCGGATCTGGAAAAATCCAGAGTGCGAAACTGAAAGCAGCAGATCTGAACAGCCGAGGAGTACCACAACAGAGTAACAGAAAAAAAATTGAAGATCTGATCTACCCTTCTGACCGCGGAACCGCCGCCGGAGGTGCGCTTTAGCCGCGGAACCACCGCGGTCTGCTGACGTCAGCAGACCGAATCTCCACTGTAAGTCTTCTGTTTTTCTCTGCAACCCCAATATCTCCTCTATAAAAATTTCCTGCAGGATTCTTTGCGCCAAAAATTTCTCCCCCTTCCAATAATTGATCTTGTGCAGGATTCTTTGCGCCGCGCTAAAAAAAATTGTTTGCAAGTGTTTGATTGTGTTTACTGCTTTGCATAATTTAATTGGACTTTAAGGGGCTTTTACACCAATCAGATTGGGTGGGGATTTCATCACCCTTTCCAGGACCCTAAAAATCACATAAGGCATATTGCATTGACCATCAAGCTAATTAAAAAAGATTAGACTCAGCCCTAAGGACTTCGCGCTCAATAGGACAAAGGAATAGTTGTAGGCATCGACCGTTGATCCTAACCTGACTTTGGGGTGCCTAGGCTAGACAGGTAGGGAGAGGTAACTTTAAAACGCCCGTCTCACGGTGATTCATGAGCGGATCCTTCCTTTCTCTACTTGTGCTTACCTGGCCACAATTGGCGGTGAAGAGGCGGTTGGAGGTCCTATTGCTTGCCCTTTGGAACAGTTAGGAGCTGTCTAGCTGACCTAGGTGACCCTAGATTTAGGCTTGATTGTGCATTTGTGATTGATTGAACATGTGTCTAAGCCTTTTATTGAAAATCTTTTTGCAAAAAGCTCCACATAAAAAAAACAAACACAAAAAGAAAAAAAAAGAATTTTTTTTTTTACAAAAAAAACTTGCAACTTGTAGCTAAGAAATCCGTGCACCCCACATTCTTTTTCTTCTCCTTTCTTACATCATGGGTACCCCACCTCACAAAACTCTTGCCGAACTTTGGTACCCTGAGCCAAACTTTGCTTCCTATGCGAATTGTTTTGGTCGAATTACGGACGACCCCTCCATGCCCAAAATTTCTTTGAAAGATCGAATAGAGTCGTTTAGGAGAAACTGTTGGACTCCGCAATCCACTTTGTATCAACCGTGTCAACCTTCACCACCTTTTTACGTTGATACTCCTTTTTCGAGTCCTGTTGTAACTCCGAAACCAAAGTCTATCGCTGAGCATATTGAACAATCTCGTAGCCGATCTTTCACTCCTCTCCACACATCCAGTTCTTGGGATCAACAAGTTCATTCACCTTTTTATCCAAATGTTGATCCTACTTCTGTCCAACCATTCAATTCCTACCAGTCCTACCCAACTTTCACACCTTCCCTAGACATTGCTTCTACACAGCCATTTGGGAGTTTCCAGAATCCAAGCAACTTTGAATTTTTTACTGAAACCCCTTCACAACCCATGTCTAGTTTGGAATAGTCGTTGGAAGCCTATATGGTAGCGACAAACCAAATGATAAGGAATGTGGATACATCCATTGCCGCTCTTATGCAACCAAATGATCCAGTAGCTAGTTTCCAACTAGCTCCAAATCTTCCAATGTATGATGAGGCGGTTGGACAGAGTGAGAATTTGAGTAGTGAGAGTGAACTGTACACACTTCCAAATCAAACCTACCCATACCCAATAGAATCCCACAACTCTGGTTTTCAATCAAGTGTCCCAAATGATTCACCAGTTAAAGATAAATCGTTTAATGAGTTGTGCGACTTTGTAGTGCTTGATTTGCCAGATTGTGAAGAGTCCCTTTCGAGTGAAACCATACCTAATCCTTTTGAACCTTACACTTCCACTCTAGAACCTAAATTGATAAATATCCATGCTTTTGATGAGGTGTCAGAAAAAATTGATTTTCACTTGATTGAGGATATAAACGCCGGGAATATTTTGGATGATGATCCCGTAAATTTGACTGAAATTTTATCTCCAATTCATCATCCCGAGTCATTAAATGTTTCTCCCGAACTTCATATGCGTCTTGATTTTGATGATAATTGCATGGATGAGATAACTTTTGAGGAGAATTATGAGGATAGTATTGAGGAGAGTATTGAGGATAGTATTGAGGATGAACCATTTTTGTTTGATGAGTCGGATTTTTCAATTCATTCTCCTGAACCTTTAACTGTTATACTTCCTAAATCAAGCCCCCTCCTTTCTATCGTTCCGACCACGCAAAAGATCACGCTTGAGGACTGTGAGTGAAAAATTTCTGATTGATCACAACGGTTTTGACGCCACTAGTGCGTACCTCTTTGAATCTGACACAGTTCTCACAGATGATAACGATTACGAATGTTTTACTTTTTCGGACGATGTTGAAAACTCACCTCCCGAGTTTGAGTCCTTTAAATTTTCAGATGAGTTAGTTGAACCATCAGACTCGGTTGCTTACAGTCATTTCGAACCATTGATGGAATCCTTCAAGTTCGAGACAGATTACTTAGGTGAGAATAAGACTATCCCTAAATCACTCCCTTTCGTCCTTCCTATCGTTTCGACCGAGCAAGAATTCGTCACGCTTCCACTTTCAATGTTTGGTTTACCAAGTTCAACGTACCCATGTTTTCTTGCGAATCTTGAGGGATTTGACCCCATTTCTCGACGGGTTGATAGATTAGCACAATCACTTTTAACACACCGGTCATCACAAATTATGCTAATTTATTCACTCAATTTACACCCTCAAGTTCGTACTACACTTCTTTCTCTCTTCCGCCATTCTTCTCCTCCACCGAGACTATATTCCACCTCTTTTTCCACACGGTCTCGTATGTTTCTCAACACCTTTCTCTACACTCCATTCTTCCACTAACCCTACCATTATCACGATAGAATTTTTGAATGGTTGGTGCTAACCTTTGGTCTGTGTAAAGCCTTGTATAGCTTGATTTTTCTCCTCCCTAACTCTGAACTTTAATGCTTCAACAGTAGAAACACTATCTCACTTAAGTTTGGGTGGGGGAGGGGGCTTTTTGTATATATATTTTGTTTTTTTTTATTTTGTTTTCTGTTAACAATAAAAAAATAAAAAAAAACTATAAATAAATAAACAGGGGAGTGCCGACAATTTTGACCCTCTTGGTGTAGCATGACAGTGAGGACACTGTCAAGTTTAAGTTTGGGGCTATGCTCGGTAAGCCTTCGTCCTTCGCATTCATGTGTATATTTTTGCATTTGCATACTTATTTTAAAACCCATAAAAATTGAAATTTTTTAAAAATTATAAAAATTGAAAAGTTCAATTTTGGCCATAATCGACTTAAATTTGACATGACGGTTAACTAGCTAGGAACAACTAGATCTTAGATTTAGTGAATTAAAAACCCTAAAAATAACCTTTCTTAAAATTTAACGGTAGAAAGTATATGTCTTTGTAGTTTATTTAGAAATAGGCAAATTTCGAGTTGACTTCTTGGGCTAAGTTAAAAGAAGGGAAAAGTATCGATATCTTTATTAAAGTATAAGTTTGAAAGATAATTCCTAAGCTTAAGTCTAAATTCTGAAAATATATACCCTGCAAAATTGCACAAACACGAACCTTGAAACTTGGAATAGTAGGAGAGACCTTGAAATGCTCTTGTCTAAAGTCCTTAATACGAAGAAAAATAAAATAAAAATAAAAGTGTGAATAAAGAGATAAAAAAAAATGAACACTGGTTTTTGTAATTACTTAAGGCTGCATTAATAGAAAAAAAAAAATTTAGCAAGGGTGCTTCATCACCTAGTGCCTTAGACCAACTGGTTTGGGAGTCACTGCTAAAAGCCTTAGGGATTATAAGACTAGGAATTACGCTTTAATGTGCGAACATATTTTGTAATCGGTTGTTGGTACCTCAAGAAGTATTAACAGTCGCATGAAGGATGTGTGAGCAAATTTCATCTAAAAATTCACCAATTGAGAAGTACTTTGGACGATGGACAAGAGTATAATAGCTTGATTTGAATTTCCAAGTGTAGGGGTGATATATACACACACGTAGGGGTATGTGATTGGGGTTTAGATAAGAGATAGGAATGAAAAATAGGACTTATATCTTTAGTAGAGATGATAAAAATTCCTAAGTTGAGATAGAACCCTAAAAGGAAAGCTTAAAAGATGCCAAAAGCTAAGTAAGTATACAGAACATATATAATCTTAAGTTAAATGATAAGGAAGCGTGAAGAATACGGGTGGATAATTTATGAGTCGAAGGTAATAGAATTCTTTGTTGGAAAACCTAATTGGAGAATAAAAGTCAATAAGCCAAATTGATAGGATTTGTGGATAGTATCCGCTGAAAACCCTCAGGAGACAACACTTCTCCTACTAGGGACACCTAGAGGTTTAACGGCTTGTTGCACGAGTTCAGTGCAATCGCGTTTCCCTGCGAAAGTGAGTCTAGGTATTTTGTTGAGAATAAAACTAGGTTTGCTCGAGGACGAACAAAAGATAAGTTTGGGGGTATTTGTTCATACCATAATTTTGCATTATTTTATTCCCCATTCTTATTCAGTTTACAAATAAATAGGTACTTTTGACCCATGTCTGCTACATAGTTGTAGGTTACAGATTCTCGGGATAAAAATAGTGAAAAAGACAAAAGACGATACAAAAGTGAGACTACGACCGATAAATGGTGGAATCTTGATCGTGTCCACATCTTGAGAATAAACGAAGATCAATAAATAAGTTCACAGAGTACAAAGGCAGCTCAAGGTTCAAGACTTCGTCACGAAGCAACGGTAAAAGTCTACTACAATTATTCACTGTGGAGATCTGGAAGAAATATAGAAGCCAATTCGAGAAAACAACTGAAGAAACAAGTATAAAAATGCATCAGGAAGATAACCAAGAAATTGAAGCTAAAGAAGCCTCTATTTGGCCGCGGAACCGCGGCCAAACCCTGCTTTTGGCCGCGGAACCGCTTCCATGCGTCGCCCGTATCGGTGCAGAAAAGATGTGTCGGTGCGTCGGTGCATTATTTAGGTTTCTTAGGGGGTAAAATTGTAAAAGCAGATATGACGCGATTGTAAACCTAGGATTTCTATGAATCTATAAATAGAGACCCTAAAACCTGTTTTAGGTTATGCCTCTTTTTATTCATCTATTCTGATCTGAAAATTCCTGTCTAAATGTTTGGAGAGAGCCATCAATAAAATAAGTAATTTTATTTAATTGCCCTAGTTAATTTTTATTCTGCCTTAGTATAGATTTTTCATTCTTTGCCCTAGTTAGATAGTTGGAGATGTTTTTCAATTCCCTAATGAGCGAGTAGTCTCCTCGCTTGTTAAGGTTAGATTTGGGGAAGGCTTGAGAGATGAAATCTCTCACCCCTTTCTTGCCCCATCACATATAATTAATAGGACTCCATGCATACATACACATACCGTTCCCTACGGCACCTTACCCCAAGAGGTAACGGTGATACCGTAGTATAAACGACCGGTTGTGTATGTTTTCAATGGAGGTTAGGGTAAGAATTAAGAAAGGAAGGACTAAAACCTAGAGGAAGAAATATCGTTTCTTCCCGATGGTACTAATCCCCTTTATTAATTATTACCATAACACCTAAAATAGATCTAAATTAGGGCATTGAAAGCGGTGAGGAAATCTTCAATTTCCAAACTTAACCTAAATCTAACCCTAACAAGATTCTAGTCTTAGTATAAATCAGTTTAGTTTTTAGCGATAATCCATTCACACCGTTTGGAATTAACCCGCTAGACCAAATTAGGATATACTCAACTTCCTTGTGGACCGACCTGTACTCACCTGCTAGCTACCAAGCGACGTCGTTCTTGATTGCGGTTTATAAGTATTTTTGATTCATCTTTTGAAAACGCACATGCATTAAAAAAATACCAAATGCGGCGTGGACCGTTGAGAACCTGTAAGCAGGTAGTCTTGCAGTCAGATCCGTTAGGACCGAAATAAGGATCTTCCTGAGAAAAAGAACATAAATAAAATGTTTCGCTCACGAAATCTCATACCCCATATTCGATTAGTCATGTCTGCTCAAGCACATTCGATCCATCTGAAGCGTACTTGAACACCTAAGTCTTCCCTCAATTCATCGCACTTTTAAACCCCGTCCTTGGCGTTAATAAGAGTTGGCCATGCGATGCAATCGGGAGACATGTCAATCGATCTTCCTTCGGCTCTGAATAGTTAGGTCTGCTATTCACCCACTTTCCCGACACTGCCACATATGTGCGGTATAATCTCATCGCAGCAGGAAATAACAGTCAAAATAGCAAACATTTATAACAAGCCTATCCAGATAGCCCAGTGTCACTAAGTGTACATGAGACTGCCCACCATTATGGTGGTCGTCTTTAAGGGCTCACACTGTGAGAGATGGAATCTATTCCGTCCAACCTCCTTATATACGGTCTCAACACACATCGTATGATAAAGTGTTACGATATAAGTTCTTTCCTTATGAGCATACATCATTAAATTTATACCCTATGAACCTAAGTCCAATCATTTCGTTATTAACTTGTCCGGCCATACCGTCCCGCGATATGCTCAGGATCTTCCGACAAGCCCTCACATCGTTCGCTAAGTCATACCCTTAATCCTGCTATTACTAAATAAGTTAAGTGGTTGTAGGATCATCACTTCGGTCGCTCGGCATACGAAAAATGCCACAATCTTATCCTGATTTGGTCATGGCGACTTATAAGTGCTCCCATTGTCGCTGCACCTAGTAACATGACAATGTAGTCATTGCTTCTAGCAAATGACATACAACACTTAGTCTCACCTTCGCCTGCTGCTACAGCTTCAAAGGGGATCTCTCGTGTAAGTGAGATTCCTACATGCTGACATAATTTTGAAAAATGTACACCATGTGCACTTAGTATACCCTATACACTCAATGTATATACTCAATGCCATAAAGTCAAATAAATATAGACATGTGTATCCCAATTGCTTAAAAGAAGGTCACCCACTATTAATCAAAACATGTTCATAAAACCGTCATCCATAATAATATCAAATAATAGTACAAGTGCAAAGGGGTTCACTTAATTGTCACCCAGGACGTAGCCCTAAGGCTCTAATATGATGTAATAACTGCTCCTCGACCATATCTGTTATCATAGATCCCTGATCATTTGACCTATAAGGATAAATCACTGCACGACCTCTTTCTTTACTACTTTGTGAAGTTGTACCGGATCTAGATATGCTTCGACTTCCCGTGATATTCGATATAAGTCGAGAAGGCTTTTGCCGACTTCTTATCGCAATAGAGAGTAACCCTTTCTCTCGCGTGAGGAACCATGCCCAAATTTTGAAGGAATCTTTACAGCCAAACAACCCCTTTGGTCGTTTTTAAGTCAGCCACATATTTTACCTTTACGGTGGAAAAAGACTATCTAATTATGATCCTTGCTAATCCAATTAATGAGATTGTCATTAAGCAAGAAACCATATATGAATGTGGATGCTTTCTTATAAAAATCACCGGCCCAGTCGGCATCTGTATATCCATGCAACCACAGGTCTGATCCTTCATAGCACAAAGTATAGTGGCCATCCCACATAAATACCACATGATCCTCTTTCACTTCAACACAACAAACAGACCCAAAATATGAGGTCCAAAAGTAAAGGATATATCGGGTAAAGTTCACACTATGCGTATATTAAACTACCAATATGCAAAATGGAACCCATAATATCTTTCCCTTTATCAAGGGTCTTAAAGTATAGATCAAGGTAAATGAATACGACCACTGATGACTGGAGATCAAAACGATCTAGTGATTGTGTGAGTTGAACTATTCTAATACATGCCTAACGGAAGTCTCTGAAGAAAAACATAGGATGTTCTTGAAACAGTTCCTCTTGGATCTAGTTCCCATACACGAATCTAACATCTCGGATGTCCTTTACTGCGATAGTCAAGGACAACCACCTCCAAGTGGCTTCTATAATCTCCAAATCGACTTTTGGTTATACCAATATCGTTCACATCTAACGACAAGATCTCAGAATTTGCAGTTGTCACATTCAATCATTGAAAATCCATAATTCTATATGGATTGATGAATCAAATATACAACTACTTGGATATTTGTTTCAAGCCATATATGGACTTTGTAACGACACTGAATTTTCTGTACAAAATTTTTCTTTCTAAAGTACAGAAAGGAGTTTGCAAGGCTGAGCACAATTTAAAAGTTATATTTGTTTGAGAATAGCAAGAAAACACTTGTAGCTCATTGGTAAAGCCTTGCACTATTGTGATGTAGCCCCTGTGTTCGAATCCCATCAGCCACATATTATTTTTTCCTGATTTTTCTTTTAAACTTTTTGGAAACCCAAAAGTTTACACGTGCACTACACGTAAAAATGAACAGTCAGGAAAAATAAACATGTGTAAAATGTTGTTTACACCGAGTAGGATAGGTGGCAAGAATCCGACGGTCTCCTTCAAGCACTTGGCCGGCGAGATGCCTCTTTGGGCCGGCGGCATCGCGTCAACCGTGGGTAAAAGCCCCCGTGCTTTGCCCTCATGACTCTTGGCCTACCCCCATTATCTCCAAACTGTTTGTTTTCTCTGCAAATTAATAAAGACTTCAATTTCATCCATTAATCCAATTTTTAATGCATTTTAATTCATTATTTCAATTCTAAAACCCTAATTCCACACTATAAATACAACCCCATACCCTAACCCCTCCTCATTCTGAAAATTTTAGTCAAAACTATCAAAATCTTCTAAGTACAAGTGGAGTTGAAATGGAGTTAGCCCAAGAATGACTTTCGGCGAGGATCTACACAAATTCTGACGACCCCACGACGTCACGAAAGCTACCACCCTTTTCTTCTACCTCCCTTCCCTCCTTCTAGCTAGTAAGTCCCATCCATTCCTCTTTTTCTACACAAAAAAATTCTTTTTTTTCAAAACATGTCGGTAAGTGGAGTTATACCGACATTTGATTCTAAAATCTTTGAAAACTACATTTTTTTCTTAAGAATTGCTCATTCTTGTTTCTATACCTTGTTAATCATTAAACTAATATTTAGAAACAATTTTCATTCTAAAACTCCATGTTAAATAACTTTAATTAAACTTTTACATTTAAATACCATGAATTTTATATACGTCATCTTTTAAAAAATTTGCTTAGCATACCTTTAGAAAATTTCACGGAGTAATGACCTACCCCTCACATACACACATATTGACATAGCACGATTCTCTTTGAAACATATTTTCGTGGTAAATACAATATTTCATTTAAATACCATGAACTATAAAAACCGATTTTTCTTTGAATTGTATTATCAAACTCTTTGCAATTATATCTCTACAACCCATTTCGGAGAACCCGGTATTGGATGGTACGGATTATCACACGTTCTCGAGCTAGTAGAGCGAGATGTAGACCTTCTCATGGAGCATTCGGTCTCGAATGATTTTATACGATTTTTAAGAAAAACGAGATTTTCTATTTAATAATAAAATTAATTTTAATAACTATATAAATATTATCAAACCACATATTTTCAAGTTATAATAAAAATTCCATGTTTTCTAGAAAATAAAAGAATGACAAGTTTCACTAAAATACTATCAAATATCAATACAAAACAAGTATTTCACTTAAATACCATGAACTATTCAAGCTAAGTTAATATGTACTAAAATACCTCAAATTTTAAAAGTTACATCCATGAAACCCTAAATACGATAAATAAATACTCGAGATTTATTTTGAAAGTATATAAAATATTTTTCATAAAACCCCCTCGAGTTATATCAAATTACACTAAGGACTTTAGTAAATATAGGTTTAAGCGGGATCAATTCTCTTGAGCCTCAGAGAGCCGGAGAAAGTGAGTGTTTGCCTATTTAAGGTAGAAAAATTTAATGGAGTTATCAATAGGTGATTTCTTGGAAAGAGACACAAATCCTTCTGTCCATGTGCAACAGTTACTGATAACACCCAAACCTAATTCAGGATCCAAATCTGTTTAAAGTGTCTGACTCAAGTCTGAGTCTAAATCAATCCGAGTCTAACTCAATCTGAATCCAACCAGAATCCAATCGAAACATGAATCAAATTCAATATGAATCCAACATGTATACTTGAACCTGAACCTGAATACCAGAATGAGATCAACATGCAAACATAACTTGACTTGACCGAACCATGGCTATATTTTGACTTGATTACATGCCTACTTGATACATCCTGAAACCGTTTATATGAACAACTTGTATCTATGGTCACGGCAAGTCTGTTAACTATATTTATACAATATATATTACGGGGTTCTAACGAGGTAGATTGGTACGGAATGTATTATAAGTGGTACGATGAAGGACACTAAAAGACACTTACCGTACATCCGTGCCGTTGTCCCATGGGTATTGACAGGGCCTTGTACTTTTCGTTTCCCATAGTCCACGGGATAGTTGGACTACTCTCGTAAACACTGATACATTCTGTACCAAGTTACAAACAATTACGTTAGTGTAACAAACATATATTTGTACCAATTACCAGTTCTGTTCTCTTTACTTGTCTATTCCATTCTTTCTTTTGGAACTTACCGAGCGCTAGTTCGCCGACGACGTTCATGTCTCTTCTTTCTTTAGGATGTTCGTCAGAAGGACCCAACTCTCAGGAGACCAAGTCCAGCCAGGAGTAATTGGAGCAGATACCCGAGCTACAAAACTACTATCTTATTTGTACTTATTTACTTTTCAGTTCATATGCCACTGTTTAGGTATTGCTTTCCATCAATGTATTTTCCTTTTTAAAAGCAGTTGTAATGTAAATATGAATGTTAATAAAAGTTGTTGTTTATATTACATCTCTTGTCATTTTTGTGCTTTTATTTATATATTGCTTATTTACACTTAGCGTGTTTACTTCTGAGTAAATACGTCATGACCCGTCACGTCTACTCCTCCGTACACTGGGAAGCGAAACATGACAGGTTTTGTTGGTGGCCCATGCAGGTCAGTTCTGCATGAAATCCTAAGCAATATATATCATAAGAATTATAAAATTCAGCAACTATACATTCTTTACATTTCAAATTCCTTGAATTTATCCTAACCTTTCTTTTCTATCAAGGTCATGGATCATTCCAACAACACAAGCACCAACGTTAACGGCAACACTCCACCACTTACACTACCACCACCCATTACCGTTGAGAACTTACTGATAAGATCAATGGCGTTCCTTGAAGCAACCAGGAGTTTAGTTGAGGGACAGCAGGAGCATGCTGCTCTTCTTCACCAAGGACTAGATCGCACTAAGGCCGCTTTGAGGGCAGCTCGTGGTTATATCAAGAAGAAGGAAAGGACACCGCCAGCAAAGACTTGCTATTATTGTAAGAAACTCGGACATGAAGTAAAGGACAGCAGGCGAGCTAATGGTATTTGTATGATTTGTGGATCGCCTGAATACACTCTAAGGGCATGCTCAAAGTACAGAGCAAACACAAAACCAACGCCAAAACTGACTATACAAGCTCCTACTACTGCACCACCTTCGCGAGAACCATATTTACCTTGTCAGTCCGAAATGAACCAGCAGGCACAGAGAAAAGTGCCAGAAGGCTAGACATCCACAACACCGGTTGAAAAAACCGAAATCACTGGCCAAGTTATCACTGGCAATTCCCAATCCTTTAATCTTTTCAAATCCTTATATACCTCTATATTTTACTGTATCGAAAACCAATCCCACACAACTTAAGCGCTATACTAGTAGCCACTATTCCTGCACTTGCACTGTTCGACACTGGAGCATCACCATGCTTCATGTCGCAACTTGAGAGAATTTTGCGGACAAAATTTGTTTAAGGAGGGTAGACTGTAATGCCTGCAACATGATTGCATTCTTTTGAATCTTTTCTTGTTTTCCCTGATAATCTTGTCTCGACGTAACACGAAACTATAAACTCTTGATCTTCCTTTGATTTTTTCTTGATTGTTTCTTAGATCTTATCACCTTGACTCTGATAGTAGGATTTGAGCAACTTAAATGGAATTATGTGATTATAACTATGAACTGCAGTATAATTACAATGTGGTACTCTACTTGAGTGACTTAGAATTCTGCCTTTGATTCTCTTTCCTCTTGATTCAGCTATGTCCTACCATATACCCATAATTATCGAATCCTATCTCCTTTGATAACTCATATCCTTCCCTGGTTTTAAACATCTTTGTACTGTTCTTGACAATCCAATTCTAATTTACGTTTCTTCTATTTTATTACATGCTCGCAACTTTCTTGAAAACTGCTCTTGCATCTTTTCGTTCTTTCAAACATTTTTCTGGCACTTTCAGTACTATATCAGCAGTTCTTTTCACCACCACTGTAATCAAATTTTTCTTGAATTTGTTACAACTTCCTTCTATAAATTTCGAAGACAAAATTTTTATAAGGAGGGTAGAATGTAACGACCCTGAATTTTCTGTACAAAATTTTTCTTCTTAAAGTACTGAAAAAAGTTTGCAAGCCTGAGCACAATTTAAAAGTTATACTTGTTTAAGAACAGTAAGAAAACACTTGTAGCTCATTGTTAAAGCCTTGCACCTACACGTAAAAATGAACAGTCAGGAAAAATAAACATGTGTAAAATGTTGTGTACACTGAGTAGGACAGGTGGCAAGAATTCAACGGTCCCTTTCAAGCACTTGGCCGGAGAGATGCCTCTGTGGGCTGGCGGCATCGGGTCAACCGTAGGTAAAAGCCCCCGTGCTTTGCCCACATGACTCTTGGCCTACCCCCATTACTCCCATACTGTTTGTTTTCTCTGCAAATTAACAGAGACTTCAATTTCATCCATTAATCCAATTTTTAATGCATTTTAATTCATTCTTTCAATTCCAAAACTCTAATTCCACACTATAAATACAACCTCATACCCTAACCCCTCCTCATTCTGAAAATTCTAGTCAAAAATATCAAAATTTTCTAAGTACAAGTGGAGTTGAAGTGGAGTTAGCCCAAGAACGACTTCCGGCGAGGATCTACACAAGTTTCGACGACGCCACGAAGGCTACCACTCTTTTCTTCTACCTCCCCTCCCTCTTTCTAACTAGTAAGTCCTACCCCATTCCTCTCTTTGTACACAAAAATTCTCTTTTTTCAAAACATGTCGGTAAGTGGAGTTATACCGACATTTGATTCTAAAATCTTTGAAAACTATATTTTTTTTCTTAACAATTGCTCATTCATGTTTCTATACCTTACCTGTTAATCATTAAACTAATATTTAGAAACAATTTTCATTCTAAAACTTCATGTTAAATAACTTTAATTAAAGTTTTACATTTAAATACCATGAATTTTATATACGTCATCTTTTAAACATTTTGCTCAGCATACCTTTAGAAAACTTCATGGGGTAATGACATACCCCACATACACACATATTGACATAGCACGATTCTTTTTAAAACATATTTTCGTGGCAAATATAATATTTCATTTAAATACCATGAACTAAAAAACTGATTTTTTTAATTGTATTATCAAACTCTTTGCAATTATGCCTGTACAACCCATTTTGGAGAACCCGGTATTGGATGGTGTGGATTATCGCACATTCTCAGGCTAGTAGAGCGAGATACAGACCTTCTCACGGACCATTCGGTCTCGAAAGATTTTAATACGATTTTTAAGAAAAACAAGATTTTCTATTTAATAATAAAATTAATTTTAATAACTATATAAATATTATCAAACCACATATTTTCAAATTATAATAAAAATTCCATATTTTCTAGAAAATAAAAGAATGACAAGTTTTACTAAAATACCATCAAATATCAATACAAGACAAGTATTTCACTTAAATACCATAAACTATTCAAGCTAAGTTAATATTCACTAAAATACCTCAAATTTTAAAAGTTTCATCCATGAAACCCTAAATACGATAAATAAATACTCGAGGTTTATTTTGAAAGTATAAAAATATTTTTCATAAAACCCCCTCGAGTTATATCAAATTACATTAAGGACTTTAGTAAATATAGTTTTAAACGGGATCAATTCTTTTGAGCCCCAGGAAGCCGGAGAAAGTGAGTGCTTGCCTATTTAAGATAGAAACATTTAACGGAGTTATCAATTGGTAATTTTCGTGGAAAAAGACACAAATCCTGCCGTCCATGTGCAGCAGTTACCGATAACACCCAAACCTAATTCAGGATCCAAATCTATTTAAAGTGTCTGACTCAAGTCTGAGTCTAAATCAATCCGAGTCTAACTCAATCTGAATCCAACCAGAATCCAATCCAAACATGAATCAAATTCAACATGAATCCAATATGTATACTTGAACCTGAACCTGAATACCAGAACAAGATCAACATGCAAATATAACTTGACTTGACTGAACCATGGCTATATCTTGACTTGATTACATACCTACTTGATACATCCTTAAACCGTTTACATGAACAACTTGTATCCATGGTCACGGCAAGTCTGTTAACTATATTTATACAATATATATATATATTACGGGATTCTAACGGGGTAGATTGGTACGGAATATATTGTAAGTGGCACGATGAAGGACGCTAAAAGACACCTACCGTACATCCGTGCCGTTGTCCCGTGGGTATTGACGGGGCCTTGCACTTTCCGTTTCCCATAATCTATGGGATAGTTAGACTCCTCTTGTAAATACCGATACATTCTGTACCGAGCTACAAACAACTACGTTAGTATAACAAACATATATTTATACCAATTACGAGTTCTTTTCTCTTTACTTGTCTATTCCATTTTTTCTTTTGAGACTTACCGAGCGCTAGATCGCTGACGATGTTCATATCACTTCTTTCTTTGGAATGTTCGTCAAGAGGACCCAACTCTCAGGAGACCAAGCCCAGCCAGGAGTAATTGGAGCAGATACCCGAGCTACACAACTGCTAGCTTACTTGTACTTATTTACTTTTCAGTTCATATGCCACTGTTTAGGTATTGTTTTCCATCATTGTATTTTCCTTTTCAAAAGCAGTTATAATGTAAATATGAATGTTAATAAAAGTTTTTGTTTATATTACATCTCTTGTCATTCTTGTGCTTTTATTTATATATTGCTTATTTACGCTTAGTGTGCTTATTTCTGAGTAAATACGTCGCAGCCCGTCACGTCTACTCCTCCGTACACTGGGAAGCGGGGCTTGACGGACTTTCTAAGTGGACTCAAGTCCCTTAGCGCCGAAACTCGTAGACAATCTTCAAGATCTCTTATCCAAATTCTCTACCGAGAAAATAATTCAAGTCTCTAGGACTAGTTCTAGGTCTTTATGTGTAACAATTCATTAGCGAAAATTGACCGACATGGTCATCACCCCCAGTAAGAATGTCTATTCCTAGTCCACCTACTCTCGGTGAGCTCCTTTGCTAACTATTATTCCTTGCATCTTTTAACACTACCATCCTTATTTCGCATGGCTTTTGAAAACCCAGTTCTCCTCAACAGGCTTGCGTCCTGCAGGAAAGTCAATCATGTCCCAGACTTGAACTCTTGTTGTTGACTCTTGCATCCTTTTCATTTTTATTATTCACTCTTTTCGCAATAGCCCTAAAAATTGTGTCCTCTTACCGCTTGGGTTACACAACTTATGCAGCGTTGCCATGAATAACATAGCTTAACCCATGAGGCTCTTAAGGTTCCGTGACTAGCTCTGAGCTATCAACTTGAATCTCATTCCTACTGACCCCAACCATCAAAGGAATTAATTCCTCTTACTATATTGGTTGACTTAGAAGTCTCCTTAAAACCCGTAGGTTCCCAAATCCTTATCACTACTTCAACATTTTGCAGAAATTCCTCTTCGAGGAACTCCTTGTTGGGGTCAAAAATTACACCCCACAGTCAAAACCAAGGACCGAAAAGTGAGTTCGGGCCCAAGCTCGAACCCAAGTCAAATGGGCCCAAGCCTGAATCCAAATCAAATGGGCCCAAGCCCAGGTCAAGTGGGCCCATGCCCAAGTCGAGCCCAAGCATGAAGAGGCTTGGCCCCCTATGCCAAATGCAATTTTCATTAATAAATGTAATAAAAATAGGCAAGAAAGCCAATTTTGTAAAAGTCCATGGTTTATGTGCAAAAAGAAAAGAACACATGGCATGGAAAAGGTACGTATGCCATTTTATATAAGGTATCATGATGATTAACAAACAACAAGATTCTTCCCATATCAATCTAGGGTTCTGTCTGCTTCTTCAAGCTTTTAAACAATTTTCTTTCTCTTTTTGAATTAAATCAAGAGTTTGACTCTTCTTTTCTCATAAGGAAATAGTTTTTCATCATAAAATCATTGAAGGGGAGTTCAAATATCCTACCAAATCTTTAAAAGGGGAGATTTTAAATTTCACCACCCTTTTTCCATGATCCAAGAAAAAGAGAGGATGAAGGAAGAGACCCATCTCCGAAAATTTTATTTTGGGAGGATCTAAGACTCTAAAGAGAAGAAAAGGGTCTTCTTTCATCATCCAAGATCCAAAATTTAGATCTTAAAGTTTCAAGAGACCACTTTCTTTGGTTTTCTTTCTCAAAAATCTTAAAAGATTTTTGAGAGTTCAACTCCAAAAAAAATCTTTTGGGAGTTTAACTCCAAACAAAAATCTTTTTTTTAGGGAGTTGAACTCCAAACAAAATTCTTTCGGGAGTTAAACTCTCAGCTTATTGGCTAAATCCCCTTCTTCCGTTGATGTTTCCAGTGGGTGCGTGCCGTTCACGCGGCTTGCTGCGCCCAGCGGCCGCACGTCCTTTCACGTGGCCTGAAGATGCTTTGCACTCCTATTTTTCCCACACTTTTCCAAAAAAATGAACACGCCCATTCTCTTTTGTTTTCAAATATACACACGTTGCATACTCAAAACACTTCTCCTGTTAGAAAATATTTCTAACGGGGCGCTGCCCTGCACCACGCAAGGAGGCTGCTAGCCCCCTTGATCCTCAGTCCGCTATCCGGGTAGCGGGATCCCCGTAAACGTATGTCCAAAACACCTTCAAAAAGCAACACATGCATACTGCACATTAAGTTTGTATGATCTGTTTGACCTGTTAATCGGAGGTTCTTTTGGTCCCAAGAGTAAGGGGTAATTAACGGCCGCTTAGTCCGTATCTGCCGAAAATTCAGATCCCCACAATTAATAAATCTCAGTCTTCCCCAGGCAGGGGGAATCTGTATACGTCTGACAAGCGCGCGAATTCCTATCTCAATAGGGTGACGAAAAACACTTTACAGATTCTGGCACGTCCGATGGGACCTTCTCTCCTTCCATATTTCGGGTCAACCATTCATGTAGGTTCAATTAATATATATTGACTTTCTGTACTGAATTCATGTTCTTTTACGCAGATTAACAAGCTTTCAATCTCAACTTCAAGTGCAACAAAGTTGTCTCCAAGAACAAGCCCAGCTTTCAATGCAACTCCCATCTCCTACACAATGAAGGTGGACGCTCGGACGGTTCTCCCAGCAAGTCTCGGGCAGCAGTAAGAAGAACCGATGTTACAATTTGGCTCTATTCTATTTGTCCCGGCTAACACCATCCCTTCTCTTCAAGCTTCGACCATCCTTTCTCCTTAAGCTTCGGTGACTGATAAACAGGCCTCAAAAGGCAGGAGGGTAAATGTAGTGATCTCGAGGGCACCATAGCCCAAGCGCAAGTCGGCATTTGAACGGCTTTCTGTGGTCCCAGCTGAGGGCAAAGCCGTCGAAACGAAAGAGCTCGCCAGACGTCACGGGCAAGCTCAGGCGACGCCTTCGATGAATGCGCAAGCGAATGTTTTCTCAAGGCTCTCTATCAACCGATCTACGATGGCTTCCCGAAGAGCAGAAGCCCGCCAGGCACTCAGAACAGAAAAGCTGAGGCAAAAGCGGCTCAGATATAGAGCCAACAAAAGGGCGCGGGCTCCAGCCAAGCTGGATTTTGTGAAGTTTCAAGAGCCAAGTTATCCCGCAATGACGACCGTCTCGGCCGTAAAAATCCGCAACTCCTTTGAACTTTTGAGGCGGGTCAAGAGAAATTCTATGACTGCGAAGATCAAGAAGACGACAATTCTTACAGTGCTGTGAAGGGACGCGTCCAAACCCCAACGTAGAAAACTTGACACCGCTTCTTCAAGCATTTACCAGACACTCCATGCAGCACGAAAGCAGCAGGGTAAAGCCAGAAAAGAAGCGCCAGCGCCACTCAATAATCCAGTCAGGCCAATCGTCTTGAGTCGATTGCCATGTCCCTAAGCTGAAGGGCTACGACAGCGGGCCGCGAAAGCAGCTGCCAGTGATAAAACGATGGCCGAATATGTTATCCACATGATCTACATGGCCGGCACGCGTCCCGGTGATAACCTTCGCAGCCAAAGTAAGGATGGGGCCACCACTTCCCAAGCCCAATCCGGCTTGAATGTTGCTGCCCCTTCCCAAGATCAGCCTTTTCCGCAGGATAATGAAAACCCTCTCGATGAGGCCGATAGGCAGAAGGACCCCTCGGTCCATGTGGAATCAAGTTCGGACAGTGAAGAAAAGCTGACTTTCCACCCCTGGATCGCAGAACAGGAGCTCCTTTAGGAGCTCCGAAAACAACTTCGAAGCAAAGACAGGGAGATGGCCAAGCTGTACTCCAAAATTGATGACTTGACAAATGTCATGATGCAGCTCACGACCTAGGTTGCTCGGGCGCCTTCCAATCAAGTGCAAGTCTATATTCATAAGCCGGGTGATAACGACCCGAACCAACCGATGCCTGTCCCTAAAGGTCCGAATATGGGCGAGCTACATGAAAGCCGACCACATTCCACTTCTGGGGACGCCTTGATCCCTGATGGCGGTATTCCGCTGACACAAGATCGGATAATGGATTTGGTCACCAGCAAAGTTAAAACATTGGTGGCCGAAGCCGAGGTTCAGAAAGACGTTGGCAGCAGCGAGAGATCGTACCTCGCATAGTACGATCTGATCAAGTTCCCTGGAGGTTATGTCATCCTTAAATTCGGAAGATTCGATGGGACGAGAAATGTGAATCAGCACGTTGCCCACCTTAAAGCATCATATGGAAATACAGGGGTAATGATGCGCTCCTTCTCCGTTAGTTTGTCAACAGCCTAACTGGTGTCGTCATCGACTGGTATGCGAGCATACCAGACGGTTCTGTCACTACCTTCGCCTAAATGAAGTCGTTTCGGCAAAAATTCATGAGTGTCGGTGACAACATCTTCATAGCTGACCTTATGAGAACCAAGCCGGGGAAGAACGAAAGAAACACGGACTTTATTTCCCGATGGCGCAATCTCACTGTCAAGTATGGACCTCCACAAGAGAAGGACCAATCCGTCAGCTTCCTCGTTGGGAACCTCAGCAATTGGATGGTCCCATTTCTATGTACCATGGGCCTCAAAACGTTTTAGGAGCCGACCAAGAGAGTTCAAATGTTGGAACACTCGAAGCAAGAGTCTATCCCGGACTTTCAGAATGATAAGCCTTGGAAGAGCCGAAAGAATGACCACCTTTAAAGTGGAGGCTCCAACAATACCAATGCCTTCAATGCATCTGACAATGAAGATCAGCGAAAGGCGGGCGGATAAAAAACCGACCAGTCTCAAAAGCCAGTACTTGGAGAAGAATGACCAACTCTGTAAGAGAGGAAAAGCAAACCTACTCCTTCAGAAGGGAAAAGGTCCGAAAGATATTCAAGGACGTCTTGAAGAATGGTTTACAACTGCCGAAATCAATGAGATCGCACAAAGTAAACATGACCGACAACCCTCTGTATTGCCCATATCACAGAATGCTGAGTCATGTCATCGAGGACTGCTACGTTTTCGAATACCGGGTCGAGAAACAGTACAAGGCGGGAGAAAACTCATTGTCCCCTGGCGTGTTGACAAACGATCATGCCGCAACCGCCAAGTTCATACAGACAGAAGCTGAAGTCTTGTGGGGCATACCGCTGAACCATTTGCTTCAAGAAATGAGGACGATCTGTCGCAACCTCCGTGGAATGTATACATATCCAAGAAGATGGAGAAGATGTTAAAACTGTTGAAAGAACCCAGAGTTGAGTGGGAGGGGAAAAAAGAGCCCACTGTCCCGTCCACCGATTCGAGACGAGCGGGATCGAAGTCCAAGAAGATCAGAAAGAAATAAAAAGAACGCGGCCTGACGCGAAGAAGAGTCTGCGAGGAGAACAACCATTCAATAGTACGTCGATTCCCTCGAAGATTATGTACAAAGGGAAAGAACCCCTATCCGACTAAAGGAGTTCTTCAACATAGAAGCCACAGAAATTTTTGAAGGGTTGGAAGAGGATGCCGATGAGGGGGTCCCCGTTTGACTTGCTACGCTATCCATCTTGGTAGCGCTTTGAAGAGGAGCTCTGTTTTCCTAAAGAAGACGATGAGCTCGCCACAAAGGCTAACCAAATCCAGCTCAGAAACGGTAAGCATCTACCGCCAAAATAAGGCAGCACCCTAAAAGAGAAGAAAAAACATGTTGCTAATGAAGAGAACGGCGGAGAGCCGGCTCACAGAGACTCGAGTTCTTCCTCGGTAGATTATAATGTCTTCGTTCACCTCTGGAAGCTTCTGTCCCTCTTAAGCATATATGATGCTCTGATTCTATCCAAGGAGCTTAGAGATGTTCTTATTCACACTTTGCAAAACCCATAGTGGTACCAGGCTTGCTTTGCGGAAATCAATATGAAAGAAACCCAGTACACTCTGCACACAGCTGCGGTCACATTCAAGGATGAATACCTGCTTCTGGGGACAACCGAGCACAACTGACCGCATTACGTGGCAGAGTACAGCGATGGAGACCGGATTAATCATATATTGGTTGATCCGGGGTCTCAGTGAACACCATGAATTTGCGGACTCTGAAGAGTTTGTCAATGGACGTCCGACACTTGTCAAGAGAAACGATAGTCATTTAAGGATTCAATCAAAACTGCTAGCAAGTTCTGGGATCCATAGCCCTGCCAATCAAATTTGGATATCTGCAAACCGAAGCTAAAATATACGTGATCGACGCTGACACATCTTATAAGATTCTCCTGGGACGTTCATGGTTCCAACATTACGGTATCGTTCCGTCAACTCTCTATTAATGCATGAAGTATACTAAAAATTGCAAAGAAAGACGCATTGACGGAGATATACATCCGTTCGGTGTGCATAAAGTCCGATATGAAGATTCTCGGTACTTTGTGAACCGCCAAAATGCTGAACCACAACTGACCAAAGACAGAATGGTCCTGAAACTCAAAAGCAAATCCGAGCCGGCTGTCACCTTCAAAAGTAAAAACCCCAGAATGCGTCCTCGTTTTGGCACTGACACTGACGAGTTCAACACTGGAAGTCCGTCCTTCCGTAAAAACCGCCCTCATCTTTGTAGCGATACGGAAGAGTCTGATGTCGAAGGCCCATTCGTCAGCAAAATTCACCCTTGTTTAGGCAGTGACACTGAAGAGTCGGAGGAAGAGGACCCGTCTTGCAACAGTTATGCAGATTGAAACCTTCGAGATTACAGAAAGGTCCCTAGCCATCACAAGGGTGTCGGAGCAGATGTGCAAAGAGCTTGATACTTTGTCAGTCTCCACCGTGGATCAGCTGAAAACCTTCTATGTTCCCAGAAGAAAAAGTGGACATAGGGGCATCCTGTTTATGGGTTAAATCCTGTTGTGCATTCGGACGATTTTTCCGTCACGTGCCTTCCCTATGAAAGAGACATAAGAGCTGTCCTAAACCCCAGATATTATGTGTCTGAGATGCGGGAATATTTTAAAAAGTGCAGATATCGATTATATCAAACGGACTCCGAAGTGATGTTTTATGAGGGGTTATGGAATCCGCTTCAGGTCTGAGCACTCATCGATGGGCGGATCCCAATAGATGGGGTATAGGTTTCATTTGACCTGATGTCAAGGCATGCTACATGATCCATGTGGGTGAAGCCAACGAAAAGCCAAATGTTGACGACGAGCTAAGCCGAGCCAAAAGAAGCCCCTTAAGAGCTCAAAGATGGCGGACAAGCAATTTTCGATGAGCTAGCTGAGATTGATTTGGAAACGTCTGATAATACAAGACCGACCTACATCATCAATCTTGTCAGAAGAAATGAAAAAACAGATAATCGTCCTGCTGCGCGAGTTCGTCGACTGCTTCGCATGGACGTACAAAGAAATACTTGGCCTCTCCTCCGAGGTGACCGTGCATAAACTTGTTATTTTTCCTGATGTCAAGCCAATCAAACAAGCTACTTGAAGGATGAGGAGGGAGTTGGAAGAAAAAGTCATCGAGGAAACCAGGAAACTCATTGATGCCGACTTCATCAGAGAAGAGAAATACGCGGACTGGATCACATGCATCGTTCCAGTAAAGAAGAAAAGTGGGCTGATTCAGGTTTGTGTCGATTTCAGGGACCTTAAGAAAGCATGCCTTAAAGATAATTTTCTGCTCCCGGTTATGGAAATGATGGTCGACGACACCTCAAATTACGAACTGTTCACCTTCATGGATGGTTCGTCTGGATACAATCTGATAAAAATGTCACCCGAGGATGAGAAGTACACAACGTTTCGATCCCCGATCGAGATATACTGCTATAAGGTGAGGCTGTTCGGACTGAAGAATGCGGGCGCTACATATCAAAGAGCAATGACAAAGATCTTTGATGTCCTAATCCACAAAGTCGTCGAATGCTATGTCGATGACTTGGTCCTCAAGACTAAAGCCAAAACCAATCACATCCAAGATCTCCGAACTGTCTTCACCAGACTGAGAGAGTACAATATGAAGATGAATCCTCTAAAGTGTGCCTTTGGCGTATCATCGGGGAAATTTTTAGGGTTCATAGTCCAGCACCGAGGGATCGAGATCGACCCATCGAAGATTAAAGGCAATCGTAGAGATGCTTTCTCCAAACAATCTGACGCAGCTAAGATCCTTCCAAGGCAGGCTCGTGTATATAAGAAGGTTCATCTCAAACCTGTCAGGAAGATGTCGACCTTTTTCAAAGCTTATGAAGAAAGGAGCTCCTTTTATCTGAGACGCCGAATGTCAAGAAGCATTCGAAAGCATCATGTAGTACCTGCTGCACCCTCCAGTGCTCACCTCTCCTATTTTGAATAAACCGTTGATCTTCTACACCGCCGCGCTATATGAATCACTCGACGCCCTCCTCGTCCGAAATAACAAGGGAAAAGAAAATTCCCTCTATTATCTCAGCCGAACATTAGTTGGGGCGGAGCATAAATACTCTTCGATCGAAAAGCAATGTTTAGCCTTAATATTTGCCGTAAAGAAGTTGAGGCTTACTTACCAGGTTATGCTGATCTCCAAGTGTAACAACCCTAAACTTTCTGTACAAATTTTTTCCAAAATACAAAAAGGAGTATCTAAGCCTGAGCACAAATTATAAATTTGATTTGCTTTTGAACAGCAAGAAAGCACTTATAGCTCATTGGTAAAGTCTTGCACTGTTGTGACGTAGCCCCTATGATCGAATTCCTCCAGCCACATATATTTTTAATTGATTTTTCTTTTAATCTTTTAGAAGCTTAAAAGTTTGCACATGCTCTACACGTAAAATGAAAAGTCACAGAGTAAACAAACATGTGCACTGGGTTCTACCAAGCGACAGGGACACGTGGCCAAGATCCCACATCCCACACCCCCTTCTCGACCTGCGAGATTCTCCTCTAGACCGGCACCGCCGGGCCCCCCGTAGGGGATACTCCCCAAATTTTAGCTCAACACCCCTTGGCCTCCCCCTTAACCCCTGTATTGTTTGTTTTCATTAAAAATAAACAGATAATTAAAAATTGGCATTAATCCACATTTTAATGCACATTTTAGTATTATTTTTCATTACCCTAAACTCTAATTTTCCCTATAAATACCACACCATATTTCACCCCTCATTCAGAATTTCATTACAAAAACTCTCTAAAAATTCCAAGTCCCAAGTTGTGCAAGTGGAGTTAGCAAAGGGCGAAGTTCCGACGACATTTCGGGGAGATTCCGGCGACGAAACGACACCCCGACGGTTCCGAAAGCTTCATCCTTCTCCCCTCTTTCTTTATAACCTATAAGTCCCCTCTTCCCTCTTCTTTTTCTATTCTAAAACTTCTCTTTTTCAAAATTCGTCGGAAGCAGAGTTATTCCGACTCCCGATTCGTTTTTCTTTAAAAACTCCATTTTTCTTAAATAATAAAATACCATATTCTCTCATAATATTTAACAGACATAAATAAACACATTAGAACAAATTTCACCTCAAAATAATTCATGTTGCAATTTTTATTTCACTTTTACAGTAAAATACCATCATGTTACATACAACTTATAATTGTTTAATTTAACTGTATTACTTTTAGATAACTCACAAGGTAATGACCTACCTCATCACAACACACATCTTTAATATAGCACGATGAATTTTAGAACTCTAGTTTATGGGAAAATACGAGATTACGAATAAATACCTTGAACATTCAAAACCGTTTTCTTTAAAAAGTGTGTTATTTAATTCCGTGCAATTGCGCCTCTACAACCCATTTTAGGGAATCCAGATCGGGATGGTGTGGGTTATCGCACATTCTCGGGCCTAGTAGAGGGAGATGCAGACCTCCGCAAGGAGCATTCGATCTCGATAGAATTTTTGATGCAAACTTTAAGAAAATGAGATTTCTACAAAATAAATAAAAATTATTTTTATTAAATATATAAATATTTATAACTTTTATCAAAATATCTATTTTAAATATATTATATAAATATTCCATGTTTTCTAAAGCAAAAGAATCGCAATTTCATGAAACTACTATTACAATCCAATAAATTCCAATATTTCATTAAACTACCATATACAATGAAAACTAGGTTCCACTCGTTAGAAAATTTCACTTTTATAAAATATAAATCTATGAAAACTCTAAATACGATAATTAAATACTTGAGGTGTATTTTGAAAATATATCTGTAGGGTGTTTTTCGTCACCCCATTGAGATAGGAATACGCGCACTTGTCAGGCGCAGTACAGATTCCCCCTGCCTAGGATAGGCTGGGATTTATTGATTGTGGGGATTCGAATCTTCGGCAGCCGCGGACTAAGCTGCTGTTAATTACCCTTCGCATTTGGAGCGAGAGAACCTCCGATTGACGGGTTAAACTTGTCATGCGAACTCAATGTGCAGTGTTGTATTTTGAAGGGGTTTTGGATATATCGGGGGCCCCGCAGAGTTTTTACGGGGGTCCGCTACCCGGATAGCGGGCTGGGGGTCAAGAGGGCTAGCATCCCCCTTGCGGGGTGCAGGGCAGCGCCTCGTTAGAAATTTTTTCTAACGGGGGATGTATTTTTAGTGTGGAGTGTGTAAAATTGGGGAAAAATGGCGTCCAAAGGACGCGTGGGTGCCAGCATCTCGTGTGCCTAGCACGCAGACGCTGGGCGCCGGCGCCTCACGTGCTTGGCATGTGGGCGCTGGGCGCCAGCGCCCCACGTGCTGGGCACGCGGGCGCTGGAGCGCCAGCGCCCCACGTGCTGGGCACGCGGGCGCTGGGCGCCAGAGCGCCACGTGCCCAGCACGCGGGCGCTGGGCGCCAGAGCGCCACGTGCCCAGCACGCGGGCGCTGGGCGCCAGAGCCCCACGTGCCCAGCACGCGGGCGCTGGGCGCCAGAGCCCCACGTGCCCAGCACGCGGGCGCTAGGCGTCAGCTGCAAAAGGGACTTAGTCCCTGTACGAGGAGCTGTGCTCCCAAAAGGAAATATTTATTATTTTGTTTATATATATATATATTTTTTTTTGAGGAGGTGGACTCCTAAGATATTTTGGAGCTGATGAAAGGGGCTTCTCCCTTGAGCCTTGGATCTTCCCCAAAGTGGGGTTCTTGAAGGCGGGTCTCCTTCTTCCTCCTCTGTTGGCAGGATCTTGAAGAACAAGAAATATGAGATTTTAAAAATCTCTCCTTTTTGAGATCTGATGGGAGATCTGAGTTCCCCTTTGTGGGTTTTGTGGTGAAAAACTATTTAGTTTTGGAAAAGGAAGAGTAAAACACTTGATTTAATTCAAAAAATAGAAGGTTTAGAACCTTGAGGAAGGAGAAGGAGGCACAAAAAACCCTAGAGTTTGAGAGAATGAATTATTGTCTATTTTATTCATCATCGTGTTGCCTTATATAGGCTTACACATTTACATATAGCCCGTTGGGCTTTACAAAATGGAATTTTTCCCATCCCATGCCTCATGTGCTCTTTCTTTTTGTACATAAGCCATGATTTACAGAAATTTAGCGTTATGCCCATTTTGCTTACATTCATGCACAAAAAATTACATCAAAATTATTTGTTACATGATTTTTATGCTGGCATGGGGAGGCTGGCCACGGGCTCAACTTGGGCATGGGCCCGCTTGACCCGGACTTGGGCCACCTGGCTTGAGGTTGCCTTGACTTTGACTTGGTCAACCAGGGTGCAAATTTTGACCCTAACAAAGTGCCCCCATCAATAAATGCACACCGCGCATATGAGTTGTGTGCATGAAATTGATGGATCTTGAAGCTGGACTTCGAGGTGGGACATCATTCCGGGGGCGGAGCATCCCTCGGGGAGCATGATTCTCGGGGATCGGAGCATCATTCCGATTTGCGGAGCATAATTCCAGGGTTGGAGAATCATTCCAAGGATCAGAGCATAATTCCGAGGGTCGGAGCATAATTCCGAAGAGTAGAGGCATGATTCCAGGGATCGAAGCATGATTCCGATGAGCGGAGCATGGTTCCGAAGGGGTTGGAGCATAATTCCGACGAGTGGAGCATGGTTCCAAAGGGGTCGGAGCATAATTCCGATGAGCGGAGCATGATTCCAAAGAAGTCGGAGCATAATTCCGATGGGCGGTATATATTCTGACCAAAGCATAATTTCGATGTAGAGGTTGATTCCCAGGCGAAGCATAATTCCGATAGGGAAAGTAGATACTCCAAGGCGAAGCCTGATTTCGACATGGGGTACATTCTAAGACGAAGCATGATTTTGATGTGGAGCTTGTTAGCCGACTTGATTCCGAGGCGGAGCTTAATTTCGACGGGGAGGTCGGCTGTTGACTTGATTCCAGGACGGAGCATAATTCCGACGAGGAGGTCGTTGGTTGACTTGATTCCGAGTCGAAGCATAATTCCGATGAGGAGGTCGCTGGTTGACTTGATTCCAGGACGGAGCATAATTCCGACGAGGAGGTCTCTGGTTGACTTGATTCCAGGATGGAGCATAATCCCGACGAGGAGGTCGCTGGTTGACTTAATTCCAGGAAGGAGCATAATTCCGATGAGGAGGTCACTGGTTGACTTGTCCCCGGCATGGAGTGTCCGTGGTCGACATTTCCTCGGCACGGAGTGTCACTGGTTTTGATGTAGAGGATGATGCCCAAGCGAAGCATAATTCCGACAGGGCAGATGGATACTCTGAGACGAAGCATGATTTTGACACGGGGTACATTCTGAGACGAAGCATGATTCCGCCGCAGAGGTTGTTGGTTTGATTTGATTTGGGTTGACATCAGTATCGCTACACTGGAATATGGTACCAGAAGCGAATCATCATTTTTCATGAGCGGATTTGGGGATTTTGGTTTTGGTCGGCATCTGCATTGCTGCACTGGAATAATGTCAGGAGCAACTCATCATTCGCCTCGGTAGGATTTGGGAATTGGTGGCTTAGAAGACAGGTTTAGATCCCTATCACCTAAGGTTTTTCAATTTTATGGGCCGTAAGGGTCCCATAAAAGCATTTTCTCCCTACGAGTCGAAAGGATCTCGTAGGTGTATTTTCTCCTTAGGAGTCGTGGGGACTCCTAAGTGTTGCTCCTTTGTGAGTTGTAAGGATTTCACGCGTGAATTTTCTCCTCACAAAGTCGAGAGGACTTTGCGAGTGCACTTCATCTCTTTTTCACGAGTTTGAGCCCTTTCGGGTTTTCACAAACTCGCCGGCAGTCCTGCTGTTTTTACTCACGGAGCCTTTTCGGGTTTTCATCCGTGCCCATTTTGCTTGTGGACATAACTTTTTTTGAGTAATCTTTATCGCCGGTGGGACTTTGGATGTGGTCTCGCCGGTAGGACTTGGGAGAGATTGAGATCGTTTTACGCCCATGGATTGTATACGGTTTTGTAGGATGTATGATCCAGACCGTAAGGCCTAAAGAATTTCGGAACTTTGTTGGCGTCTGCATCGCTGCCCTGGAATATGGTACCAGCAGCGACTCATCTCGCCGTTGGGACATTCAGAATTTGGTTGGCGTTTGTATCGCTGCACTGGAATATGGTACCAGGAGCGACTCATCATTCGCCGTGAGAGGATCTCCCTCGTTTCCAGTTTAACGACTTAGGGATCATCTGTTTCCAGTTTAACGGCTTAGAGGTTTTCTGTTTCCAGTTTAACGACTTAGAGGTCATCTGTTCCCAGTTTAAAAACTTAGGGGTCTTCTGTTTCCAGTTTAACGACTTAGAGGTCATCTGTTCCCAGTTTAAAGACTCAGGGGTCTATTGGATTGGGGTTTGGAATTTTGGTATTAGGGTAGGCATCAGCATTGCTAACACTGAAGCACATGTGCCAGGAGCAATTCATCATTTGCCTTTTCCTGTTGGGGAGCGATGGCTTAAGAGACAGGTTTAGGTCCCTATCATCTAAGACTTTTCAATTTTATAAGCAGTAAGGGTCCCATAAAAGCATTTTCTCCCTACGAGTCAAAAGGATCTCGGAGGTGTACTTTCTTCTTAGGAGTCGTGGGGACTCCTAAGTGTGTTTTTCCTTTGTGAGTCGTAAGGATCCCACGAAGGTGTTTTCTTACGAGTCGTGAGGATCCCGTAAGTTTGTTCTCTTCCTGTATCGTGAGAACACATGAGTGGGTCTTCCCAAATGGAGCATAATCCCAAGGGCGGAGACCAGCCGCGTAACTGGTGATTGCGGTGGGGCATGGGTATGCTGAGAATTATTTGAGCACGTGGATTGTATACGGTAGTCAACTTGGGGACCAACCGTAGGGCCGGAAAAATTTCGGGACTTTGTCGGTGTCTGCATCGCTGCACTGGAATATGGTACCAGGAGCGACTCATCATTCGCCGTCAGGGTATGGGATTTGGAATTTGGTTGGTGTCGCATCGCTGCACTGGAATATGGTACCAGGAGCGACTCATCATTTGCCACTTGGGGATTTCGATTTTGGCCAGCGTCTGCATCGCTGCACTGGAATATGGTACCAGAAGCGACTCATCATTTGCCATTGTTTTGTTTTTTTTGTTTTTGTTTTTGTTTTTATTTTTTTTTGTTTTACCGTGATTGCTCTATCATTTCAGCTTTTCTTATCGCGAAGGTCGCGATTGCCCTATTATTTCGGCTTTTATTCGCGGTTGCCCTATCATTTCGGCTTTATTTATTTATTTATTTATTTACACATTTTTTTACATTCCCAGTTTAACGACTTAGAGGTCGACTGTTCCCAGTTTAATGACGTGGTGGTCGATTGTTTCCAGTTTAACGACGTGGCGGTCATTTGACGGGGAGCTTAGAGAAGATACCCGATTGAGCAGTTGTCAGGGGCACCGCTGGAGCTTGCCCGAGATGCCTTATTATTTTGTTGGTGTTGATGGCCTTGCCCCCAGCTGGGGCTGAGGAAAGTCGTTCAAATACCAACTTGCGTTTGAAGATAGCAACTGAAAATTGTTAACCTGTAAATAGAAACATGATTTCAGTACAGGCAATCGATATGTATATTGATTGAGTTCGCATAAACGTTTAAACCGAAATATGGGAGGAGAGATTGGGTCCCACCGGGCGTGCCAGAATCTGTAGGGTGTTTTTCGTCACCCCATTGAGATGGGAATACGCGCGCTTGTCAGGCGCAGTACAGATTCCTCCTGCCTAGGGTAGGCTGGGGTTTATTGATTGTGGTGATCCGAATCTCCGGCAGCCGTGGACTAAGCTGCCATTAATTACCCCTCACATTTGGAGCGAGAGAATCTCCGATTGACGGGTTAAACTGGTCATGCGAACTCAATGTGCAGTGTTGTGTTTTGAACGCTGGCGCCTCACGTTCTTGGCACACGAGCGCTGGGCGCTGGGCGCTGGGCGCCAGCGCCCCACGTGCTGGGTACGCGGGCGCTAGGTGTCAGCTGCAAAAGGGACTTAGTCCCTGCACGAGGAGCTGTGCTCCCGAAATGAAATATTTATTATTTTGTTTATATATATATATATTTGAGGAGGTGGACTCCTAAGATATTTTGGAGCTGATGAAAGGGGCTTCTCCCTTGAGCCCTAGATCTTCCCCAAAGTGGGGTTCTTGGAGGTGGGACTCCTTCTTCCTCCTCTGTTGGCAGGATCTTGAAGAACAAGAAGTATGAGATTTTAAAATTCTCTCCTTTTTGAGATCTGATGGGAGATCTGAGTTTCCCTTTGTGGGTTTTGTGGTGAAAAACTATTTAGTTTTGGAAAAGGAAGAGTAAAACTCTTGATTTAATTCAAAAAATAGAAGGTTTAGAACCTTGAGGAAGGAGAAGGAGGCACAAAAAACCCTAGAGTTTGAGAGAATGAATTTTTATCTATTTTATTCATCATCATGTTGCCTTATATAGGCTTATACATTTGCATATAGCCCTTTGGGTTTTACAAAATGGAATTTTGCCCATCCCATGCCTCATGTGCTCTTTCTTTTTGCACATAAGCCATGGGCTTTACAGAAATTTGGCTTTATGCCCATTTTGCTTATATTCATGCATAAAAAATTACATCAAAATTATTTGTTACATGATTTTTATGTTGGCATGGGGAGGCTGGCCGCGGGCTCGACTTGGGCATGGGCCCGCTTGACCTGGGCTTGGGTCCACCTGGCTTGGGGTTGACCTTGACTTTGACTTGGTCAACCGGGGTGCAAATTTTGACCCCAATAATATCAAAATGGTAATTGTCTTGGAAATCGACACAAATCCTGCCGTCCATGTGCAGCAGTTACCGATAACATCGAAACTTAAATCAGGACTTCAATTTTGTTTAAAAGTCTGACTTAGTTCGAGTCACAGTCAAAATATGTAATCAATCTGACTTGAATATGATTCAATTATAAACTACAATACAACACGAATCCGTCTATACCAGAATTTGATCTATATTAACCGAACCGAACCATGAATATACTCTGTTTACATGACTATCTATTTATATTCATTCTGTTTACTGATATCATGGTTTCGGCAAGTCATCTATCTATATAACAAACAATACAATTCAATACAAAAGACATTACGGGGTTTTAAAGGTGTAGACTGGTATGGAATGTGTTAAAAGTGGTACGAGATGGTTACTTTAATAAACCTAACCTGAATATCCATTGTCGTTGTACCGTGGCTGAACGGTTCCTTGTGCTCCGTATACCTTAGTCTCCGGAATAGTGGGACTTCTCTCGTATACGCTGGCATATTCTGTACCAAGCTACAAACAACTGCGTTAACATTATAATCAAACCTTTCTAGTTATATTTTATTTTCTGTCTATTCTACTTCTCTTTCTTTAGGACTTACCGAGCGATTGTTCGCTGACGACATTCCCTTTCTTCTTCTTTGGAATGTTGTCAGGTGGATCGGACTCACTAGAGATCGAGCCCAGTACTGAGGACTTGGAGCAGTTTGCTATCGACCCAGAGCTGTAGGCACTTGTACATACTTTTCATTTCAGTTATGCCATTGTTTAGGCATTGCTTTCCATTCATGTATTTACATTTCTAGTTGTACTTGTAACGAATTGTTAAATAAATAAAGTTTCTATTCATTTATATTCATGTCTTTTGTGTACATTTTACTTTATATTGCTTAGATACGCTTAGCATGTTTACTTCTGAGCAAACACGTAGCGGGTCCAGTCGCGCCCCCTTGCCCGTACACCAGGAAGCGGGGCGTGACACCAAGATCGACCCACTAAAATATTTGATGACCAAGACGGGTCTAACTGGTAGAATGGCCAGATGGGTTGTCATGTTACTTAAGTTTGGCATAATCTCTATTCCTCAGAAAGCAGTAAAAGGGCAAGCTCTCGCCGACTTCTTAGCTGTTCATCCCATACCGGAAGGTGACAAATTACGAGTTACCCGACGAACAAGTGCTGCACCTCAAAGATGACGAGCCATGCTGGGAGCTCTACTTCGATGAAGCCTCATCAATAAGGACCTTCAGCAAATCAAACATCCCGCAGATAAAAGTAGGAATAAGATTGGTGTTTATCATGCCATCGGGAGGAACCCTACGACGTTCTTTCGCTCTTACCAAGCCTCACACAAACAACGAGGCTGAGTATGAACCTCTGATAGATGGTCTGGAGCTCGCCATAGAAATGCAGATCCCTCAGCTTCGTATCTACGGCGATTCTCAGCTAGTCATCAACCAAGTAAGCGGCGAATACAAGATATATAAGCTCGAGTTAGCTCGATATAAAGGCCAAGCGGTGGAGCTCATGAAGCGTTTCACCCACATTGAACTGATGAGAGTTCCCAAGGCGTTGAACAGAAAAACCAACGTACTCGCTCGCCTAGCCAAGGAGCTGGCTGATCCTGACGAGAATGAAATCCTGTTCACAGTCAGGAGCCGACAAATTCTGCCTCCAATCTTTTTACAAGAAGAAGAGATCGCAGAACAAGAGAACAGTCCTGCTGAAGCTCTGGTCACCAGAGACGAGCCCGATTGGAGAGAACTTTTCGTAGAGTATCTCCGATATGAAAAGCTGCCTGAAGAAAAATCCGCGAGGGGTCAATTGAAGAAGCGAGCTCTCCGATATATATTCGTAAATGACACGCTATACCGCAGGTCGTACGACCAGTTTTGGCTTGGATGTTTGTCCCCGGCCGAAGCCCAAAAAATTATGAAAGAAATTCACTCGGGCGTCTGCGGAGTTCACCAGTCTGGCCCTAAAATGCGGCTTTAAATCAAATGGCTTGGATATTACTGGCCTACCATGATAAGGGATTATAAAGAGCATGCGAAAAAATGTCATCTCTGCCAAGTTCACGGTAACTTAATTCACAAGCATTCCAATCCGTTGCATCCTACCGTGGCATCTTGGCCTTTCGAAATTTAGGGCACCGATGTTGTTGGCCCGATTGATTCTCCATCATCCAAAGGTCACCGGTTCATATTAGCCGCAACGGACTCTTTCTCTAGATGGGGTGAAGTTGTCCCGCTGAAAGAATTCAAGACAAAAGATATTCTGACATTTTTCCAGCATAATGTTCTATACTGCTTCAGTACGTCGAGAAGAATCATATCTGATAACGGGCCTTCTTTTAAGAGTTTCAAAGTCTCAAAGTTCGCTACTCAAAACAAGATAGACCAGAGATATTCCTCTATCTATAATCCAAGAGTCAATGGGTTAGCCGGAACCTTCAACAAAACCCTGTGCAAGCTCCTGAGAAAAAATGCCTCAGCCAATAAACAAGACTGGGATCTGAAGCTCCATGAGGCGTCGTGGGCATATCGTACTACGCACTGCACTCCAACTCAATCCACTCCATACCCGCCGCTCTTCGGAGTGGAGGAAATCCCCCCTCGAGGTCGAACTTCCAAGCTTAAGGATGGTTGTCTAGCATGGTCTGACGGATGAGGAAAACGTTCTCTTTCAGCTCAAAGAGCTCGATGCGCTCGAAAAAAAGAAGCTCGCAGTACAACAAAATCTGGAGCTGTACCGAGCCCAAATGTTGCGAGCCTATGATAAAATGACTCGTCTTCATGCTTTCAAGTAAGGCGAACCGGTGTTGGTCCTCAAAAAATCGATCATCCCCAATCGGCATGCCAAGGAAAAATTTGAGCCAAATTGGGAAGGTCCGTACGTCATCGAGAAAGTGTTCGACGGAGGATCCTACCAACTGATAAACGCCGAGGGAGAAAAGCCATGCCATCCATCAATGGCAGATATCTCAAGAAATACTATGCATGATTGCTCCAAGTCCCGAAACCACGATTAACAACGCTACTGATAAACGCCGAAGAAGAAAGGCCATGCCATCCATCAATGGCTGATATCTTAAGAAATACTATGCATGAATGCTCCAAGTCACAGAAGAATTGAGCATATCTACCCTACGGTCTGGATCATACATCCCATAAAACCGTATATGATCTACAGGCACAAACAAGCTAAAACATCCTAAAGTCTCAAAACCGCGATTAACAACCCTACGGTTTGAGTCATATATCCTGTAAAACCGTATACAATCCACGGGTATAAACAACCCATATCTCTCTCAAGTCCCACCAGTAAGGCTACATCGAAAGTCCCACCGGCGATAAAGCTCCACCGAAAAAAGGCGCAAACTCGTGAAAAAAGACGAAGATACACTCGCAAAGTCCTCTCAACCTTGTGAGGAGAATATTCCTACGTGAAATCATTACAACTCACAAAAGGGCATCACACTTAGGAATCCCACAATTCCTAAGGAGAATCTACACCTACGAGATCCTCTCGACCTGTATGGAGAATATGCTTTTATGAGACCCTTATGGCTCATAAAATTAAAAAGCCTTAGGCGACAGGGACTGTAACGACTCTGAAAACGCTGTACAGGAAATTTTCTGGTTAATATACAGAAAAGAGTATTACTGCCCGTGTAAGAATTAAAAATTACTTTTGTTAAATAAAAACAAGAAGCAACTTGTAGCTCACTGGTAAAGCCTCTGCACTGCTGTGACGTAACCTATGTGTTCGATTCCCATCAGACACAATTATTTTTTTCGGATTTTTTCTTTTTAATTTTTGGAAGCCCAAGAGTTGCACGTGCAATACACGGGGAAACGAAAATTTTCAGAAAAATCAAACATGCGCAAAATGGAGTAAACACAGAAAAACACACATGGCACGAATATCGAGGCAAACCCTCGAGATCCGACCGGCGAAAATGACCCATAGGCCAGCGCCGACGGTTCTGATGCATCCAATGGGCTCCGTGCTTTTCACACTCGTCTCTTCAGCTCCCCTTAACTCCTCTGCACTGTTTGATTTCCCTGCAATCAAACAGAGACCCTTCATTTCACCATTTAACTTCTTTTTAATGCATTTTAATCCACAATTTTAATTCTCAAATCCTAATTCTCCACTATAAATATCATCCCATGCCATAGCTCTCCCCCATTCTGTAATTCTAGCAAAAATTCTCTAAAAACTTCTAAGTACCAAGTGGAGTTAAGTCCCTTAAATGGAGTAGCGAGCCAAACTCGGCGACCGGAGCATCTCCGACGAAATCACGACCCCCGAGGGTTTCTTCAACCTCTTCTTAGTCATATAAAAACCGTAAGACCTTTCATCTCTCTCTCTATATATCTCAAACCACTTTTTTAAAACAACCGACAAAAGAGGAGTTATCTCCGATATCGCTTTCTTTCTAACTTTTGCAAGCCATGTGATAAGCAAACAAGATCAAATTAGCATGCTACAATAATCCTAACCTTATTTCACATCTTTTAATTTTTAGTTTTAACAAAATTTTCATAAGTAACGAACATATAACAAACTTTTTCAGTAAAATACCATGAACTTTAGTATCACCCTCTCATCGATAATTAGTTTAAATACCTTTAGAAAAACTTCACGGGGTAATGGCCTACCCCACACGCACACCATGGTTCCATAGCACGGTATTCTAGATCTATGGTTAAGGTAAAAAAATAAGCTTTTCATTAAAATACCACACCGTTTCAAAACGGGTTTCTTTAAATCGGTATTTCGAATTCTTGGCAATTACGCCTCTACAACTCTCGTTAGAAGACCTGCTAATAGATGGTGCAGATTATCGCACATCCTTGAGACAGTAGAGCAATATGCAGAACTCCTCATGGAGTATTCGGTCTCGAAATGAATAAAAATACGGTTTTTAAGAAACGCGACTTTTTCTAATAAAAAAAACTATTTTTTGGAAAAGTTATATAAAAATATAAACCCGTATTTTCAATAAAAGCATATTAAGAAACTATGTTTTTAAAATGAAAGATTAAAAAATGTTAATAAAATACCACCAAGTTTCCAAAAGTAGTAGTTTTCATAAAAATACTACAAAGTTTCAAAAAAAAACTAGGTTGTATTATTAAAATACCCCAATAATTAAAATACATGCTCATAAAAACCCTAAATGTTATAAATCATCTTCGAGATTTATTTTGAAACTATATTAAAATATTTTTCATAAAACCCCCTCGAGATATGCAAACAATATTTTAAGGACCATAGATAAATATAGATTTAAGCGGGATCAATTCTCTTGAGCTCAAGGGAGCCGGAGAAAGTGAGTGCTTACCTATTCAGGTTAGACAATTTAACAGAGTTATCAATGACAACTGTCTTGGAAAAAGACACAAATCTTGTCGTCCATGTGTAGCAGTTGTCGATATCTTCTGAACATAAGAGTTTAACAATTTACATCAAATCACGTGAAAAGACATGAATTCAAATCCAAACTCAAACCTAAACTTGAACTTGAGCTCGGATACAAACTCAAACTCGAATCTAAACCCGAATATGAACTCAAATCCAATCTACTCGAACCAACTTGACTCGAACCTAGATTGCAATTTTCATGACTCGTACATTACTCGGCTCACTCGAATACAATTTACACTGTTTGCAATCTAGGGTTTCAATCAAGATATATCAATCAATCAAATCAGATAATCATATTAACCAGTTATAATATATTATACACGGGGTGCTTGGGATAGTTTCTTGTGTGAATCCAACGGAGCTTCAGCACTCCCGTATTAATCTTTTTTTATTTTACTCGAATATCAGTCGGATTGACTCATCCACAGCCTAGAGCCCCTATGCTAATACATGAAATAGGTCCGTATTTCCTTGCTCCTGGGGCCCCACTCTTGAGCTCGTGAATACTTTTACGGCTGCATCGACATTCACACTTGGAACTTAACGTTAACATAATGACCATCTAGAAACCTATAGTAGATGTTTACCCATGATCATATACTCTTACTCGTTATATATATATATATTCTACTCTTGTCATTTTCTTTACTCTTACCTATTCTTGGGACTTACCGAGCGCTAGTTCGCTAACGGGCATTCCACCCATCTTTTCTTCTCTTGGAATGTTCGTCAGATACTGTCAAGACGGAGGAAGTTGAAGCCAAAGAGAAGGACTATGACCAGATAGCTACTCAAGTTTAGCTAAGCTTCTTTTCCTTCAGCTTATGTATACCACTTATTTAGGCATTTTCTTTATTGTATTTACTTTTCAACATAAACTCTTGTATTTGTAAATATTGAAAGTTGAATGTAAATAAAGATATTTGTTGAAAATTTTTACATTCTCAATTTATTCTTGCATTGTGTATTATTGTTTCAATACGTTTAGTATATTTATTTAGGGAACGCCCTTCTCTAGATAAATATACCGCGAGCTTGTCACGTCACCGTTTCCGTCTATTGGGAAGCGGGGCGTGACAGGGGACCTAAACTTATCTCCTAAGCCATCGTCCCCAACAGGCGACGGCAAATGATGAGTCGTTTCTGGCACTACGCTTCAGTGTTTGCGGTGCTGATGCCGACCCAATACCCAAACCTCAAGTCCTTTAAAACCAAATGATGAGCCGCTCCCGATGCTATTCCGGTGTAGCGATACTGATGCTAAATTAAGATCAAAATCCCAAATTTCCCAACGGCAAATGATGAGTCTCTCATGGCACTATTCCAGTGTAACGACATTGATGCTAAACTAAGACTAAAATTTCAAAATCTTTTGATAGCAGGTAAAGCCGAATATCGACCGCCATGTCGCAAAAGGGAGCGAAGCCAAATATCGACCGCCATGTCGCAAAACGGAGCAAAACCAAATAAATCCAAATATTGACCGCCATGTCGCAAAATGGAGCAAAGCCCGCCAAATATCGACCGCTATGTCGCAAAATGGAGCAAAATTAACTATCGACCGCTATGTCGCAAAAAGAGAGTATCGACCTTCATGTCGCAAAAAGAAGCCAAGTCAAATATCGACCGCTATATCGTAAAAAGGGAGCATCAACCTTCATGTCGTAAAAAGAGACCAAGTCAAATACCCCGAAAATCAAACTCTTCACGAAAGAAGATCCATCAATTTCATGCACGGTCCATATACGTAGTATGCATTCATTGATAGGGGCATTTTGTTAGGGTAAAATATTACACCCTACAGTCAAAGTCAAGGCCCGAAAAGTGGGCCCGGTCCTAAGCCCGAATCCAAGTCAAGCCCGAACCCAAGCCCAGGTCAAGTGGGCCTATGCCCAAGTCAAGCCCACGCATAAAGAGGTTGGCCTCCCATGCCAAAGGCAATTTTCATTAATAAGTGTAATAAAAATAGGCAAGAAAACCAATTTTGTATAAGCCCATAGGTTCTGTGCAAAAAGAAAAGAGCACATAGTATGGGAAAGGCACGTGTGCCATTTTATAAAGCCCAAGAAGCTATATGTAAAATGTAAAGTCTATATAAGATATCATGATGAATAATAAACAAAAAGATTCTTCCCATATCAATATAAGGTTTTGTGCTTTCTTCTTCAACATTTTAAACCCTCTTCTTTCTCTTTTTGAATTAAATCAAGAGTTTAACTCTTCTGTTCTTAAAAAGAAATAGTTTTTCACCATAAAATCATTGAAGGGGAGTTCAAATCTTCCATTAAATCTCTAAAATGAGAGATTTTAAATCTTACCACATCTTTTTCCAAAATCCAAGAAAAAGAGAGGAGGAAGGAGGAGACCCATCTCCGAAAATTTCATTTTTGGAGGATCCAAGGATCAAAAGAGAAGAAATGTGTCCCCTTTCATCATCCAAGATCCAAGATTTAGATCTTGAAGTTTCAAGAGATCTCTTTCTTTGGTTTTCTTTCTCAAAAATCATTTGGGAGTTTAACTCCCAACAAAAATCTTTTTTTAGAGAGTTTAACTCCAAACAAAAATCTTTCGGAAGTTCAACTCCAAACAAATTTTTTTTGGAGTTTAATTCCAAATAAAAAAACCTTCATTTTTAGGAGTTTTACTCTAAAGTCTCTCGGGAATTCAACTCCCATCTCAGGGGCTAAGCCCCATCTTCTGTTGGTGTTTCCAGCGGGCATGTACTGCTTACGTGGCCCGCTGTGCCCAGCGGCTGTGTGCCGCGCACGTGGCCCACTAGCGCCTAGTGCCCGCATGCCGCGCACGTGGCCCGCTTGCACCTGCTGCCACGCTTCCTTTCACGCGTCCCGAGAACGCTCTGCACTTCTCATTTTCCTACACTTTACCAAAAAAATGAACACACCTATTCGCTTTTGTTTTCAAAAACACACGTTCCACACTCAAAACCCCAGTAAACTTTGTGAGCCCCCCTATACGTCTAAAACGCCTTCAAAACACAACACGTGTATTCTGCACATTGAGTTTACATGATCTGTTTGACCTGTTAATCGGAAGTTCTCTCGCTCCCAAGAGCGAGGGGTAATTAACAGCAGCTTAGTCCGCGGCTGCCGGAGATTCGGATCCTAACAATCAATAAACACCAGCCTGCCCCAGGCAGGGGGAATCTGTATACGTCTGACAAGCGCGTGTATTCCTATCTCAATAGGATGACAAAAAACACCCAACACTTATTTGTTGTTCCCTCCCCACGGCAAACATTGTGCAACCAAATCTTAATAATCAGCAATCCTAATAGATGCAAGTGATCCTCTTAGGCCTTTCGCACTTCTATTAGTCATAGATGTTGACTATATTAAATGTTGAAAGTACAAGGATATGAACATGAGCCGCTTTCAAGATGCGCATCTTCCCAACATATGAAAAGATTGACCCTTACCATCATACTCCTTATTATATCTGGTGTTTCCTCTTTCTCATCTCCGCAGCATCATTTTGGTATGGAGTGTACAATATTATCAACTGTCTGACGACTCGTTTAACCTCGCACGGCTCCCTAACCTCTCTAACCGATATTTGTGGCTTGTACACAATTCCCAGAACTATTTCATTAAATATGCACAACCCTGTTTGTGTAAATTGACTCTTCACTTTACTAATACAACGGTTGATACAAATCAATTCTTCAATCAAGTGTGAGACTATTAGCCGTAAATCGAATAATCATTTATGAGGGTTTTGTAGGGATGCTAAGCACACGCACAAGGGTCTACGAGGTATCAACCATGCCCGATTTAAAATTTTGCCGTGCCGAACAACCCTAAACAAAATCTTTATACTAGAGATTAGGCGAAAACAAGCATGTTAAACACTTTAACACTAAGTGAGAGGGATTACAACCTTTGTAGATCCGGTCCTTCACTTCATAAGCTCCGTGTTGAGGTCCCTTCGCTGCGATTATCGTGTTCCGGACTCTCGAGAGGCTCCACGAAGAGAAAGATGCAAGCTTGCTTCCGATCTTCGGTAATATAGATGATCTACCTTGAAGTTTCATTAACACAAGCTCTCACTCACTAAATGATGTGAACACCCTCATCTAAATGGCAAGGATAGATGAGAATGATAAAGTAGGATTTTTGCTCTCATTTGTTTTCTTATTCTCACTCATTTTTCATCACAAAATCAAAGTAAGAAAGCTTTTCATGAATAATTCAAGGAAGAAGAAGATGAATAATCATTAGAATCCTTTTGTGATGAATAATGAAAAGAAGATAACGATTAATTATGCAACCATAGTCAACTAAACCTTTGTAAAGATTTAACTAAGGCTAGGGTTTGGGTTGGGTTAAGTATGAGTCACTTGAAAATATCTTTGCAAAAACAAAAGAAAACCTTTTAGAAGGTTCATGAATGAACTAACCCAATTCAAACCCTAATCCTGTTTAATCTCCACTAAACATGTTGCATTAGTAATTATATCATGTTACAATATTATATATCACATATATAATATTTATTGTAACAAAATAAAATAATACAATTAACATATATCGCATATATATCAATGTATTACCCGAGTGAGAAAAAGAATCTTTTAGTGAGCTAATATTAGTTAATGTAATTTAATATATCATATATATTATTATACATTAAATTATCGAATCAACACTTGATCCGACAATCCGGCTATATCGCATATAACCGACTAATATATCATTTACCGATTCATCGAATCAACACTTGATCCGATGACCCGGCTGATATCAAATATCACGAGAAAGAATACGGTATCTCATATCGCATTATCCTCAGTCCTGCACATATCACATATGTGCCCCTACTCCGTTTTTCCTGAGTCAAGAAACCTCTGTGTAGGACTCTAAAGAATCGTCAATACGCTGGCAGTAGGTGATGATCATATCAAACACCCACAAGCTGCAAGCGGTCAGCTAAACGTAACAGCCACCCAGGTATTGAGCGATCAGAAGATCAAAAAGCAAGCCTGTACATTCTCCTGCGAATCCAATCAGTAACACTCCCGTACAGTCCGGTCTCGTCGTCTGATATGTCGCATATCTCGCTTAGGGGTGGTAAACGTCAGACCCCAGTAGCTTGATAAGTCGTGTCGATATGAGGTCTATAACAGTTCGAGAAACTACTGATAACACTTACCAGTAAATCTCAGCAACCTTGACCAGGGATTTCTAGTTATAGCCAATCGAACACAGCGCAACATCAACTCCCTATACCGGGAGAGACGAATCCCCTCCTATCGCTCATTGCCTCCATGTGATTCGGGACTGTACCCAAAAGCCACCTTTTTGCACGCCCTCTTGGACGTGGTATGATGGAAATCAAAGCACAGTAGGAATCACACAAGACTCTATGACGATCTCGGGTCTACAGACTAACCTGTACCAGTGTCACCGGAGAACTGCCATCTGACGTGAGGTATAATACCATCTGGGAGTTCTCGGCGAGTTCGTCCAGTGTACCCGTCTCTACTGAGCACCCGTACACTATCCTTGATGTCAAACACCAATGGATATGGGATCATCCATCGCCTATCATATGGGTCGAGATGCGTATATGCTAGTCTACTCTGGTGCATCGATGCCCTGTCTCGATACACCCTCGACTAGGAACAGTTATAGAATGTACTTGTCGACTACCGTGGCCCCACTAGTATGATCTCATCATAGTCCCAGTAGTCGAGTACATATCCTAAGGGTTTTATCAACATGTAACATAGAGACAATCAGAGTACATGTTAAGATAAAGTACAACCGGATAGCATACTATCATGTCGAGCAAGAAATTCCTCCCTATATATGTCCAAGCATCCACTACAATATATATCATATGTACAGTAATGGCCTCTAGGGCATACATATAACTAACAGGTTTTTAGAAAACACCATTAATTGCCTCTGCATTTATTGGTCTGCAACTGTCAGAGTGAATTAATTGCAATGAACATATATTTTTTCATAAGCTTTTGCCTCTAAAGCAATGCTTACATATATATTCGTTGACCTTGGCTGAAATACCAAGCCACCCTAGGTAGTCAAATCAACTCATCTATTTGTTAATTCATCAATGATGTCACGTGTGTCATTTATAGAAAATCAACCTTAGAAACCATAGGTTATTTGAGAAACAGATCATCCCGTTAAGCTAACCAATTATCCTAAACTTTACTAATTACTTTGACTGATAGGAAATTAATTTATGGGCAGCTATCTACATCCTCGATGTATAACAAACTTATATGTCCTCGACACATGATTTTCTTCCATAAACTTTTCTGCTTCTAGCAGAAATTGTACTTTTATTCAGCATCCTGATGAGTGAAGCGGTTCAAATTTCTACAGTCAAATAATTCAGACTTATTCATCTTATTATTGCTAGCATATTCTCCATATCAGATCACTTAATCATTGGCGAATTATACCGGTTTTCTTAACTCAATTGAAGTCAACTCACATTTAGAACACCTGTCCTTATATATCGATGACCTCATCAACGCAAGCTGTGCTCTTGGCTTTATTGCCCATGGCAGTTTACTTTAAGCCTCAATTATCTTAAAGTACCGGTAAACTGCCATCGCATTTGCTTTCCTAATAACTAACTGCTTAATGTATTGAGTAGAAAATGTATAACCGCTAATTGCTTTTGCTCAACAGACAAATTGGAACAACAGCACTCTTCAAATCCCGAATCTTGAAGATATAATTTTTAAGTGTATCTATATGACACAGTTCGACTCCTTACAGAAGTAAAGGAAACCGATAAAAATTAGGAAATATTGTCACATTGCGTAGATTACCCTGTAACTAATATATAACATACTTTACAATTTCGAGCGTATATATAACCATGTAACTACCGCACAGCTAATAGCACAATCGCTTGACATGTAGATAACCTCGTACCTACCTAAAGCATATGCTGCGGTTGCTTAGCAATAAAATCCTATATACTGATGACATTGCTTTTCATCACGTCCAACATGCAGAATTATCCTTGATATGTCAATCTTCCAAAGATCGTTGCATCTAGATAGTGTTGTGTCATTAAGCCCTGCTATATCGCTACTATCTTATCACTAGTATCCGGGTCAAACAGCTTATTCAGCTGTTTAATGTAGTTATCATTATCTACTATCTCATCCCTGGTGAGGATGTTGATAACATTGAATTTATTATGAATATTTAAGTATTTGGCATTTACTTAGAGTATTATTCTTTCCTAAACAGCATTCCATTTTCAATTCATTCAAGCAACAATAATAAATTTACATTCTGAAGAAAGAGAAGAAAGCTTAAGGCCTCAACCACGGTCTTCAAAAAATGCAAAATTTAAAACTATCCTAAAATAATTGAAAAATAGAGTAAAAATCTCTTAGAAACAAAGTAAAGATCTCTTAGAAACATAGTAGATTGGGTAGTATCAAACTCATATCAGTAACATAGAAGAGCTCACTTCTGCAACAACACGAAAAATCTATGTATTTGAATGTGGATAAAACACGACATAAAAATATATCTTTAAAAAAAGAACGAGAGAAAGAAATGCCAGTTCCACTTGGGGCCATGGTTTGCTCAGTCTCGACCGGGACGTCGATTAGCTCAGTCACAAGACGAGTGGTCGGAATATCGTCAGCCGTCCACCATTGCTCAGCGTCTGCAAGCCCTTCATATAACATGGGCTCCGCCGCACTGGTATCTACTCGTGATTGTTGTTCTCGACACTTTTGAGCCTTAGACCTCACCTTCTCTTGGTAGGCCCGGCTCTGCACCGACATCCCGTCATAAGCCTGAAGGACGTGCACTGCCTGGGAAAATGCTTTTCCCCGGCAATGGGCTCCAAAACACATATTGCTGGACGTCGTAGTTCGAAGATCCTCAGCAGCAACCCGGGGGCGGACTGCTTTGTCTTTTCCCATTCGAAGAAGCTTGGATAGTTTATAGGAAAAGTAATCTTGGTAGTTCTTCCTCAGCGGCCACAAATAGTCATGGGACACAGTGTCGCGACGTCCAAATGCAGGAATAAGGAATCGAGTTTCGACAGGATAGTACATGAGCTCATACCAGCATTGGCCTAAGAGTGTCAGAGTCGGTAGCCTTCTGATGGACGAGAACTCAAGGGGAATATGATGATCCAGCCCTAACTGACGCCCAAGGTGATTAGGAAAATAAGGCTCAAGGCTTAATTTGTCTTTGCACCTATACAAAATCATCTTGCTTCAAAAGAGAAGTCATAAATTCCAGATAGCGGACCACTTTAAAAGGCTTCAAGGTCTTTAGAGACACAATGTCCGCCATAAATTCTATGCCGGTATGGAAGTCCCACCCGATCTGCTTGTTCTGAAACAGATGCATCGCATACTGAAATCAGAAAGCTTCCCTGGCATCCTGGCGGCAGTCACTCTCGGTGTGCGGCGTGGCAAAGGCGATGATGAGCATCGATGGCCAGGGGTGCTCCTGAAAAACTTGAGGAACATTCAGCGCATACATTCCCCATATAAGTGTCCCTAAAAAGGTGTAAACATATTGTATGGGAGTGTAGACCGCAATAAGCCCTGGTCGGCCGGCACTCAGGAAAGTGCATATACTCCTATGAATCTAAGCATACACATGCACCCCCACCACGTATTTAATACCCTGCACCATCTGGGAGGCCATCAACAAAACTTCGGGTCTTATCACAAGCCCGGGGTCTTATGAGAAGCCCGGTAGGCATGACAAAATAGCACAGCCACAATGCAATGAAGGCATTCAGAAACGTTTCTCTACTTATCGTCCTATTAGGGTAGAGTTTACGCATAGTCTCTTCACAAAAAGGGACGCCTTCGCTATATATTCCTTGTTTGTAAGTGGTGCACGACCTCTACTCCTCCCAGTAGTTTTGGTCTCGTTGGACGAACCTCCTTTGTGGTTCTTCTTGGACCGACTTTTCCCTTTAGGGGGAGGGATCTTTCTGTTGGGAAATGGACACGTGATGCTTAAGAAATCGTCCGTAAGGGTCATCGAGGCCAGATCAAAGAAATACTCAATCCAGAACTTGAATCTTACCGCCCTAATCGGATACTAGGTGCTGCCGCATGCGATAGTATAATAGGTATTATACAAATCCATGCAAGAATGATGGACATAATGCTGATAATCGGATCTCGCCTAAAGAGAAGCTCCTCCGGAGGATTGCACTCATCATATATCTCCCTAGTAATCGACAACCCGAAGCAATCCCGGACATCCATCAGAGTAATGCTGATTTCGCCGAGGGCGGAATATGCCGTATTGGTGCTAGTATTGAAGTTCTCAAGGAAAGTCCTTAAATAATTCGCGGCAGGGATATAAGAAAAGGAGCAGGAGATCGCCTCGTAGATGCCAGCCGAGCGAAGCTTCTCATACTCGAAATGTAGGATATTCTTGGCCCACTCCGCATATCCTGGAAGGAAGATGGGAACATTGTAAAACTTAAAAATCAAAGGCCAACGTTCCTGTGTCCCGCTCACAATGAGGTTTCCTAGTAGCTCTGGATATGAAAACGAATTTTTTGTATCATAAGGAGCTATCGCCCGAAAATAATCCTTACAGTCTCGACGTTGCTGCAAGACACCATTGTCATCAACCCTGGCAGGGTAAAATTTCACTTCAGGGCATAGGTCGGGTAAGTCCTTGAAAAGACGATCTCCGGTAGCAACCCACACCTCATAGGGTTTCAAGATTGGGTGGCACTCGAAATACCCTCTCCATGTCCTAGCCCCACCAACCGAAAGTTATGCAATTTTGCCCTCTCCTTCAGGTTAGTGGGCTCTATCCTTCGGTAATGTTCCTCCAGCATAACCTTGTGGGGCCCGTGAAGCGGTACATCATCACTACACCCATAAATATGGGTCCTCAGGGAGAGAAATGTTCCCGGACTCTGTAGCGACATTCTCGGCACCCGCCGAAACCTTCTCGTCACCCCCAACAACAACTGTAGAGGCAACGTTCTCTGTACTCCCTTCCTAGGCTGTTGGATATGTATACCCTAGAGACTTGTATTGTATAGGACGCTAGAGATATGTATGTACAGGACAATCTTGCTCAGTTGTATATAGTATATTATTTGAGTTGCCTTTATCTTGATATGTGTATTTCTTTCTATTGATGTTTTATATTGCCTGCACATATTGATAAAGACTCAATAGAGTAGTGTAGGGTGTTTTTCGTCACCCCATTAAGATGGGAATGCGCGCGCGCTTGTCAGGCGCATTACAGATTCCCCCTGCCTAGGGTAGGCGGGGGTTTATGATTGTGGGGATCCGAATCTCCGGCATGTAGGGTTACTAGGCACACTAACAAGGCTCTACAAGGCATCGACCATGCCAAAATTAAATTTTTATGTGCCGAACAACCCTAAGCAAGATCGTATACTAGAGTTTAGGCGAATCAAAATGCAAGTAAACAACTTTACTCTAAAGGGAATACGAAATACAACCTTTGTAGATCGGTCTTTCACTTCATTTGCTCCTTATTGAAGTCCCTTCGCTGCGATCAAGGTTCTTCCGGGCTCTTGCATGGCTTCACAACGCGAGGGATGCGACCTTACTTGAAGTCTCCGAGGCCGAAAATGATCTACGTCGAGGGAATTCCGACTCAAGCTCCTACTTCACTAACTAGAGAATTAGTGAAGTAAACACCCTAAACTAAAGTGCTAGTCTAGTAGAGGATGGAGAAATAGGAAGTGGATTCTCTTTAGAATTTTGTTTCTCACAATCTTTCTCACTTTAGATCAAACCCTAGTTTACTTTTTCTCTTGTTCAATGAAGAAGAAGATGAACAAAAGAAAGTGAAGAGAATTATTATAAAGTGTGAAGGCTAACCATGGTGAGTGAGTATCATATACTAACTCTTGTAGAGCCATAACCATAGTTTATCTAAATGGTTAGGTTAATAAAAAATCTAAGGTGAAGATAAAGGTAGTGGACTTTGTCAAAGCAAAGCAAGCTTCTACAAGCTTCATGCTCTTTCCAAAATTCCACCAATTTTGTAATTACCTTAAATAATTATTAACCACCATCTAATAAAGTATGGTGTATGTCTTACACACCCATGTTTAGTGTATCATCAACCATGATACAAAAGAAAACACTTTTAATATATATCATATATATATATATATATATATATATATATATATTCAAGTGTTCACATGTGAGAAAAACCCTAAAGTGAACAAGTGTTAGTTAATGCAAACTAGTATATCAAATATACAATTATGCAATAAATTATTAAATCAACATTTGACTTAATAATCCGGTCATATCTCATATAACCGACTAACATCCAATGCATCGACTTATCGAATCAACACTTGATTCGATAACCCGGCTATATCATATATAACCGACCGATACAATAAGTCGCGAGAATAGAATACGGTATCACATAGACGCATTATTCTCGGTCCCGCACATATCACATACGTGCTCCTATTTCGTTTTGCATGAGCCAGTAAAACCTCTGTGTAGGACTCTAAAGACTCGTCAATACGCCGGTAGTAGGTGATGATCACATCAAGCACCCACAAGCCGTCAGTGGTACTAGCTGGACGTAACGGATACCCGGGTATTGAGCGATCAGAAGATCAGCAAGCAAGCCCGCTCCAACTCCTGTAAAAGCCTGCCGGTAACACTTCCCATACAGTCCGGTCTCCTCGTCTGATATGTCGCATATCAAGTCTAGGGGTGGTAAACGTCAGACCCCAATAACCGATAAGTCGTGCCGATGTGAGGCTCATAACGGGTCGAGAAACTACTGGTAACACTTACCAGTAAATCTCTAAATCAGCCTTGGCCAGGGACTTCCCTGTTATGGCCAACCGAGCACAACGCAACATCAACCCCCAATACCGGGAGAGACGAAACCCCTCCTATCGCTCATTGCCTCCATGTGACTCGGGACTGTACCCAAAAACCACCGTTTTGCACGCCCTCATGGACGTGGTAAGGTGGAAATCAAAGCACAGTGGGAATCACACAAGACTCTATGACGATCTCGGGTCTACAGACTAACCTACACAAGTGTCACCAGAGAACTGCCATCTGACGTAAGGTATAATACCATCTGGGAGTTCTCGGCGAGTCCGTCCAGTGTACCCAGTCTCTACTGAGCACCCGCATACCATCTCTGATGTCAAACACCAATGGATATGGGATCATCCATCGCCCATCTCATGGGTCGAGAAGCGTATACGCTAGTCTACTCTGGTATATCGATGCCCTGTCTCGATACACCCACGACTAGGGACCTTGAAGGATGTACTTATGGACTACCATGTCCCTACTAGTATGATCCACATCATAGTCCAGGTAGTCAAGTACACATCCTAAGGGCTTTACCAACATGTAACTATAAGACAGTATCAAGAGACAAGTATACATGTTAAGATAAAGAGCAACCAGATAGCATATTATCATATCGAGCAAGAAAGTCCTCTCTATATATGTCCAAGCATCTAATATAATATACATCATCTGTACAATACTGCCCTCTAGGGCATACATACAACTAACAATCTCCCACTTGCACTAGGGCCAGCTGCTGTAGTATCGCATACCGAGCATCCCGAAGAGTCTCTCAAACTATATCTGGGAAATGGCTTTCGTGAGTGGATCCGCTATGTTGTTCTTCGTGTCAACCCTCCTGACCTCGATCTCCCGGCGATCAACTATCTCCCGGATCAGGTGATACCGCCTCAGAATATGCCTGGATCGCTGATGGGACCTGGGTTCCTTGGCCAAATCCACTACTCCATTGTTATCGCAATACAAAGGTATTGGATCCTCAATGGATGGAACCACTCCAAGTTCAGTAATGAACTTCTTGATCCAGACAGCCTCTTTGGCAGCATCGTTGGCAGCGATGTATTCAGTCTCCATCGTCGAGTCTGCCACGGTTTCCTGCTTGGAACTCTTCCAGCTAGCCGCCCCTCCGTAAAGGGTAAAGACAAATCCCGACTGCGACTTAGAGTCGTCCTTATCACTCTGGAAGCTCGAATCGGTAAAGGACACCACTTGGAGTTCTCCGTTGCCATACACCAAGAGCATCTCCTTAGTCCTTCGCAAGTACTTGAGAATGCTCTTCACAGCTGTCCAGTGACTCTCTCCAGGATTAGCTTGATACCTACTCACTACACTTAGTGAGTATGCTACATCGGGTCTGGTACATAGCATCGCGTACATGATAGAGCCTACTACCGAAGCATAGGGTATCCCTTGCATGCGAGCTCTCTCCAAATCAGTCTTGGGAGACATCTCTTTGGAGAGAGTGAGCCCTGAGATCGTGGGTAAAAACCCACGTTTGGACTCTTCCATACTAAACCTCTTTAGTATGGTGTCAATATACCTGGATTGGGACAATCCCAATATCCTTTTAGATCCATCTCTATAGATCATAATTCCCAATATGCAGGAGGCATCACCTAGATCTTTCATTGAGAATCTTTGTGATAAGAAGAGCTTGACAGATTGCAGCATAGGAATGTCATTTCCTATCAGGACTATGTCGTCCACGTACAATACGAGGAAGACAACTTTACTCCCTGCTACCTTCTTGTAGATACAAGGTTCATCTACGTTTTTGACGAAATCAAACTCTTTGATAACGATGTCAAAGCAGATGTTCCAACTCCGCGATACTTGCTTTAATCCATAAATGGATTTAAGCAGCTTGCACACCTTCCCGCTGCTCCCACTATCTACGAAGCCCTCTGGCTGAGTCATGTACACGCACTCTTCTAAATCACCGTTTAGAAAGGCGGTCTAAACATCCATTTGCCAGATTTCGTAGTCATGATATGCAGCGATGGCAAGCATGATCCGGATGGATTTAAGCATAGCCACTGGAGAAAAGGTTTCGTCATAGTCCACACCTGGTCTTTGACGAAAACCCTTTGCAAAAAGTCTAGCTTTGAAAGTCTCTACTTTCCCATCTACACCAAGTTTTTTCTTGAAGATCCACTTGCTCCCAATGGGTTTTACCCCTTCAGGAGAAACTTCCAAAGTCCATACTTTGTTGGTGTACATGGATTCCATCTCGGACCGCATTGCATCCAGCCATTTCACAGAGTCTCCACTTGTGATGGCCTGCTCGAAGCTAGTTGGGTCATCATCAACCATGATGCAATCCTCGCTCCCACCATCCATGAGAAAACCGTAGTACCTCTCAGGTAGACGAGGAACCCTACTAGATCGGCGGAGTGGCTGGGGTTCATCGGGAACTACCGAATCCTCTGGTTCTACCAAATCTTCTGTTGTGGTCTGTATTGCTGGAACCTCTTCCAGTTCTACCTCCTTGCCACTAATCTCTTTTTCAAGAAATTCCTTTTCTAAAAAGGTGGCATGTCGAGAAATAAACACATTTTGTTCCTCGGTGTGGTAGAAGATATATCCGCGCGAATGTTTGGGATATCCAATAAACTTACACAGAATGGACTTTGCCGCGAGTTTGTCCAGATTTTGTGTTTTTACATAGGCCGGACAACCCCATATCTTAACATAATTAAGACATGGTCTCTTTCCTTTCCATATCTCATATGGAGTGGTTGGCACAGATTTGGTGGGAACCATATTCAATAGTTCTACAGCTATTTCCAGTGCATACCCCCAGAAGGAAATAGGTAACTCAGCTATGCACATCATAGAGCGCACCATATCTAATAGGGTGCGGTTCCTCCGTTCTGATACACCGTTGTGCTGTGGTGTATATGGAGGAGTCAGCTGAGAGAGAATCCCATTCTCTTTTAGGAAGTCCAGGAATTCATTGCTCAAGTATTCACCTCCTCGATCAGATCGAAGGATTTTAATACTTTTCCCGGTTTGGTTCTCGACTTCTTGTTTATATTCTCTAAATTTCTCAAAAGCTTCTGATTTGTGTTTCATCAGGAACACATATCCGAATCTAGAGAGATCGTTAGTGAATGTAATGAAGTACGCAGAACCATTCCTGGCATGTGTAGACATGGGGCCGCATACATCACTATGTACCATTCCCAAGAGTTCTGTAACTCTCTCTCCGTGTCCCGTAAACGGAGTTTTGGTCATCTTGCCTTTGAGACATGACTGGTAAGTGTCATAAGATGAAAATTCAGACGGATTTAAATATATATCCTTATGCAACTTAGCTAGTCGTGTCACATTGATGTGACCCAGTCTACAATGCCATAAGAAGGATTCGTTCAGTTCTGAACTCTTCCTCTTGTGCGTGTTTGTTATGCTCAGAACTGTTGATTGATTTAGAACATAAATGCCATTGCACAACGTGCCTGATCCAACCAACTTTTGGTTAAGGAAAATGTACATAACATTATCCTGTAATACAAAATTATATCCCTCTTTACTTAGTAAAGAAACCGATATAATGTTGCATATCAGGTTCGGCATGTAATAGCATTCGTTCAGAACCAATGTATTACCAGTTGGCAATACAAGGTGATATTCCCCGACGGTTTTAGCTGCAACAATTGCACCATTTCCAACCCTTATGTCTTTAACACCTTCTCCAAGTTCTCTACCTTTTCTAAGCCCATGTAACTGATTACATATATGGGATCCTGACCCGGTATCTAATACCCAGGACGTAGAGCAAATGGAGAAACAGTTCTCCGTAACGAACATACCGGAAGAAAATGCATCAACATGTACTTTCTTCATTCGGGTGGCATGGGAATCCTGGTATTCCCCTATATCCTGTTCAGTCCTATAACTCTTATAAGAAAGAACGGAACCAACGTTCTCCAGCACAGTATAACATGCGGGTTCGGTCAATACATCCATATTATTATCTTGATTAAGGCATGAAATGGTCGCTACATGGAGAGAGAGAGAAGAAAACACTTTAGCGTATGCTCTTGCAAGATCAGATTGGTTATTATCTTATCTAATCAGGATGGCTCCCACTGTTTTTATCAAATCTTCCTTCAAACCCTAAAAGGAAAGACTAGCCAGGATTAATTACACCCTACAACTTCGCCAATCTTTCAGCCAGGCCAGTGTCGGTACTTTGAGGGAGGTTCCCCGTGCTTTCGCACGGACCTAATTAAAGTAAACCTCATTTTCCCAGAGTCGTAACCCCGTTGACACCTTTCTAGACACCTACTTGATCGGCTAATTGTCATGTGTAAAACTCTCCCAGGAGTAACAATTACTCGCAGTGGGTATCGGGATCCAACTATCTCATAGAAGGTATGCAATCTCATTGCAAATCTCAACACTTAAAATTCCCGATAGTATTTTGCCCCTAGCGTCCCATGACCTTGACGCAGGCCAACAAACCATAGTGTGCTAGTCAAGTTCAACCCGTCATTTCTTGATTGAATTAAACCTACCCGTACGACCCTTGACGCAGGCCAACAAAGTCGCACGACAACCCTAATCCAATCTGCATCATATACATAAACAGATAAATACAAGTTAGCTACCGCACACTATGCCTTGACGCAGGCCAACAAACGTAGCACGAATACTAAGTAGTATTTATCTGAAATGACGGAGGGCTACGACAGGTTTTTCTGAAAAACTATTTTGTAATGAACTTGATATCGTTGTAGAATCGAGTGAATTTTGAAATGGAGTGATTTTGAGGCTTTCATTAGTTTTGCTAAAGAGATCACTCCCGGTGAAGGGATCTCGGCTCTTTCCTCATCGAATAAGGTGCAGGATATATCATATATATCGCTATGCAAAGCAAAACTCCAAAAGCAATCAAAAACCAAACCGAGTTTTGTAGCATCTGCCAGTTTTGCTAAAGAGGTCACTCCCGGTGAAGGGATCTCGGCTCTTTCCTCATCGAATAAGGTGCAGGGTATATCATATATACCGCTATGCAAAGCAAAACTGTAGCTACCCTTTTTGAAAAGTTTGATTCTACAATATCTTTTAGGTTTCTTTTCTTTCATTAATCACATTAATGAAGTCCCATCATTTAAGTCACCTAAACATCACAGATAAATACGACGTACACTTATGCCATCCATATTCGCCTCGATGTCCCCTCGTGCACCGTTAGGTTAGGTAACTAACGGCAGAGCAGGGCAGGGCTAGCGCGGGTGTAAAACATAAGTAACGTCTATATAATATATCATATATACTATATACAGTATTTATCACAGAACATCAAATGATCACATCACATATATCGCAGCAGAAGAAACATATGAAACATTGGATATACTAGGACGTCCGTGTTTTATTTTGAGCCTCTATAAAACACGGATTCCACGGTCGCGACAAATATCCAAACCCACACCCCTAGACCCCTACGAGAGCGGCAAGCAACCCTACCAATTCTAGAGTTAGGAGACCCGGACTCGACTCCTCGAGTTGGTCTCCCACTAGACTCTAGAACCCGGTTACTTGTGCTCTCCTCCTTGGGTCTATCATAGTGCGGAAAAGTAAATAATATACAAATGGTGACATCAACCTCATCCCGGAAGTGCCCCAATAAAAGAATATTACAAACATTTAATTTTACATGAATGAAAATAAAAACACTCATCTCACATAAAACCCCCGGCTATTCAGAACGCGACGATCCAATATAACATATCCAGCAACACATAACATCACATATCATCAACGTAAGTAAATATGCGCATCCCAATTGTCGTTGACATATAGCAACGAAATCGGCGATGTCACATATTACACTTACGGTCACATAAAAGAAAGTGTAAAACTACAACATTTGGAATCCACAAACTCTTTAGACATCGTAAATCCGAAGTATCACATACTTCGCATTTCATGCCTAACCGTATGAATTCTACATATTGCATCACATTCCAGATAAATAGACAGTATTAAACTTTTCGATCGAATAATCAAATACCCAAGATTTCCATAATAGCTCAACACTTGAGCGGAGTTCAAAAATTCCAGAATAAGTCACAGTAGCAACGGTCCAACCGTAGAAAGGTCAAGCCAACGCCTCACATGTGGCACGCCGTACTGCCCCAAACCCTAAGGTTCAAAAGGCAGTTCAAAACGGTCACATAATCGAATTAAGGTTTGTTGTCTTCTAGAGGGTCCATCGCGTCACATGCACGTTTTTCCGAAAAATTTAAACTCGAGAAAAATTCAACACTTGAATATTTTTCGTGCTGGGAAAAATTGTGTTAATGATATCCGTTCGAACATTTTAATACTTTCTAAATTATCCGGAATAACAAAACAAAATTAAATTCTTCGATCGAATCGACGATTACAAAATAAACCCCTGTATACTCAACACTTGAGTCAAATTAAAAATACCCAGAAATACCAATCACAGATATAGAAAATATGGTGTAAAAACTAGGGCATATCTTCTCTGTGCTGCCGCGGATCCACGGCCCAAGCGCGGTACGGCCGCGGTTCCACGGTGGAGTGAACAGTGTATGCTCTCGTTTTTCACCAAAATTCTTAGAAAACCCTGCTGAATGTTTAGGTATTTTTAATTCAGAAAAATCCCAGATTTTAAAAATTGTCCAGAGAGGGGGTTATCTTGACGTGTTCGGGTTCGTTCGGAGTTTTAACTTCATTAACACATCGCCTAATGTTCTAGCTAGTCTCTGATACCACTGTAGGGTTACTAGGCACACTAACAAGGCTCTACAAGGTATCGACCATGCCAAAATTAAATTTTTATGTGCCGAACAACCCTAAGCAAGATCGTATACTAGAGTTTACGCGAATCAAAAGGCAAGTAAACAACTTTACTCTAAAGGGAATACGAAATACAACCTTTGTAGATCGGTCCTTCACTTCATTTGCTCCTTGTTGAAGTCCCTTCGCTGCGATCAAGGTTCTCCCGGGCTCTTGCATGGCTTCACGACGCGAGGGATGCGATCTTGCTTGAAGTCTCCGAGGCCGAAGATGATCTACGTCGAGAGAATTCCGACTCAAGCTCCTACTTCACTAACAAGAGAATCAGTGAAGTAAACACCCTAAACTAAAGTGCTAGTCTAGTAGAGGATGGAGAAATAGGAAGTGGGTTCTCTTTAGAATTTTGTTTCTCACAATCTTTCTCACTTTAGATCAAACCCTAGTTTTCTTTTTCTCTTGTTCAATGAAGAAGAAGATGAACAAAAGAAAGTGAAGAGGATTATTATAAAGTGTGAAGGCTAACCATGGTGAGTGAGTATCATATACTAACTCTTGTAGAGCCATAACCATAGTTTATCTAAATGGTTAGGTTAATAAAAAATCTAAGGTGAAGACAAAGGTAGTGGACTTTGTCAAAGCAAAGCAAGCTTCTACAAGCTTCATGTTCTTTCCAAAATTCCACCAATTTTGTAATTACCTTAAATAATTATTAACCACCATCTAATAAAGTATGGTGTATGTCTAACACACCCATGTTTAGTGTATCATCAACCATGATACAAAAGAAAACACTTTTAATATATATATCACACACACACACACACACACACACACACACACACACACACACACATATATATATATATATTCAAGTGTTCACATGTGAGAAAAACCCTAAAGTGAACAAGTGTTAGTTAATGCAAACTAGTATATCAAATATACAATTATGCAATAAATTATTAAATCAACATTTGACTTAATAATCCGGTCATATCTCATATAACCGACTAACATCCAATGCATCGACTTATCGAATCAACACTTGATTCGATAACCCGGCTATATCATATATAACCGACCGATACAATAAGTCGCGAGAATAGAATACGGTATCACATAGACGCATTATTCTCGGTCCCGCACATATCACATACGTGCTCCTATTTCGTTTTGCATAAGCCAGTAAAACCTCTGTGTAGGACTCTAAAGACTCGTCAATACGCCGGCAGTAGGTGATGATCACATCAAGCACCCATAAGCCGTCAGCGGTACTAGCTGGACGTAACGGCTACCCGGGTATTGAGCGATCAGAAAATCAGCAAGCAAGCCCGCTCCAACTCCTGTAAAAGCCTGCCGGTAACACTTCCCGTACAGTCCGGTCTCCTCGTCTGATATGTCGCATATCAAGTCTAGGGGTGGTAAACGTCAAACCCCAATAACCGATAAGTCGTGCCGATGTGAGGCTCATAACGGGTCGAGAAACTACTGGTAACACTTACCAGTAAATCTCTAAATCAGCCCTGGCCAGGGACTTCCCTATTACGGCCAATCGAGCACAGCGCAACATCAACCCCCAATACCGGGAGAGACGAAACCCCTCCTATCGCTCATTGCCTCCATGTGACTCGGGACTGTACCCAAAAACCACCGTTTTGCACGCCTTCATGGACGTGGTAAGGTGGAAATCAAAGCACAGTGGGAATCACACAAGACTCTATGACGATCTCGGGTCTACAGACTAACCTGCACAAGTGTCACCAGAGAACTGCCATCTGACGTAAGGTATAATACCATCTGGGAGTTCTCGGCGAGTCCGTCCAGTGTACCCAGTCTCCACTGAGCACCCGCATACCATTTCTGATGTCAAACACCAATGGATATGGGATCATCCATCGCCCATCTCATGGGTCGAGAAGCGTATACGCTAGTCTACTCTGGTATATCGATGCCCTGTCTCGATACACCCACGACTAGGGACCTTGAAAGATGTACTTATGGACTACCATGTCCCCACTAGTATGATCCACATCCTAGTCTAGGTAGTCAAGTACACATCCTAAGGGCTTTACCAACATGTAACTATAAGACAGTATCAAGAGACAAGTATACATGTTAAGATAAAGAGCAACCAGATAGCATACTATCATATCGAGCAAGAAAGTCCTCTCTATATATGTCCAAGTATCCAATATAATATACATCATCTGTACAATACTGGCCTCTAGGGCATACATACAACTAACACGGCAGCCGCGGACTAACTTGCCGTTAATTACCCCTCGGCTTTTGGAGCAAGAGTACCTCCGATTGACGGGTTAAACAGGTCATGCGAACTCAACATGCAGTGTGCGTATGTTTTGAAAAGGTTTTGGATATATTAGGGGCCTCGTAGAGTTTTTACGGAGGTTCCGCTACCCGGATAGCAGGCTGGGGGTCAATGGGGCTAGCAGCCCCCTAGCGGGGTGCGGGGCAGCACCCCGTTAGAAATTTTTTCTAACGGGGGAGGTATATTTAGTGTGGAGTATGTGTTTGTGTGTGTATATATATATGTGTATATATATATATATAAATGGAAAGGGCATCCAAAGGATGCGTGGGGGCCAGCGCCTCGCGTGCATAGCATGCAGGCACCAGGCGCTAGCGCCTCACGTGCTCGGCACACGGGCGCTGGGCGCACCACGCGCTTGGCACGCGGGCGCTGGGCGCACCACGTGCGCACCAGACGGGCGCTGGGCGCACCACGTGCTCGGCACGTAGGCACGAGCGCTCTAGGCGCTGGGCGCCAGCGCCCCACGTGCTTGGCACGCGGGCGCTGGGCATCAAACTGAAAGGGGACTTTGTCCTTGCACTGAGAGCTGTGCTTCCGATTTGACCCTTGGAGTTAAACTCCTAAAAAGTTTAGAAATGATCAAAGGGGCTGCTTTGTTTCTCCCCTTTGGCCTTGGATCTTCCCAAGATGGGATTTCTGGAGATGGGTCTCCTCTTACCTCCTCTGTTGGCCGGATCTTGAAGAACAAGAAGTATGAGATTTTAAAAATATCTTATTTTTAAGATCTGATGGGAGATCTAAGTTCCCCTTTGTGGGTTTTGTGGTTAAAAACTATTTAGTTTTTGAAAAGGAAGAGAAACTCTTGATTTAATTCAAAGAAAAGAAGAAGGTTTAGAACCTTGAGAAAGAGAGAGGAGGCACACAAACCCTAGTTTTTTTGGGAAATGAATTGTGTATCCTTTATTCATCATCATGTTGCCTTATATAAGCTTACACATTTACATATAGCCCCTTGGGCTTTACAAAATAGCATTTTGCCCATCCCGTGGCTCATGTGCCATTTCTTTTTGCACATAAGCCATGGGCTTTACAAAAATTTGACTTTATACCCATTCTTGCATAAAAAATTACATAAAGAATTATTTATTATATGATTTCATTTTGGTATGGGGGAGGCTGGCCGCGGGCTCGACTTGGGTATGGGCCCGCTTGACCTGGGCTTGGGCCTACCTGGCTTGGGGTTGACCTTGATTTTGACTTGGTCAACCGGGATGCAGATTTTTACCCCAACAAAGTGTCCCCCATCAATGAATGCACACCGCATGCATGAGTTGTGTGCATGAAATTGATGGATCTTGAAGTTGGACTTCGAGGTGGAACATCATTCCAGGGGCGAAGCATCATCACGGGAGCATAATTCCGGGGATCGGAGCATCATTCCAAAGGGCAGCAGACATTCTGACCGGAGCATAATTTCGATGCAGAGATTGATTCATAGGAGAAGCATAATTTCGGGGATCGGAGCATAATTCCGAGGATCAGAGCATCATTCCGAAGAGCGGAGCATGATTCCAGGGATCGGAGCATCATTCCGAAGAGCGGAGCATGATTCCAGGGGTCGGAGCATAATTCCAATGAGCGGAACATGATTCCAGGGGTCGGAGCATCATTCCTAAGGGTCGGAGCATAATTCCAAGGATCGGAGCATCATTCCGAAGTGCGGAGCATAATTCCAGGGATCGGAGCATCATTCCGAAGAGCGGCAGACATTCTGACCGAAGCATAATTTCGATGCAGAGGTTGATTCCCAGGCGAAGCATAATTCCGACAGGGAAGGCAGGTACTCCGAGGCGAAGCATGATTTCGACACGGGGTACATTCTGAGACGAAGCATGATTCCGACGCAGAGCTTGCTGGTTGACTTGATTCCGAGGCGGAGCTTAATTCCGACGGGGAGGTCACTGGTTGATTCCGAGCCGAAGCATAATTCCGACAGGGAAGGTAGATATCCCGAGGCGAAGAATGATTTTGACACGGGGTACACTCTCAGACGAAGCATGATTCCGGCACAGAGCTTGTTAGTCGACTTGATTCCGAGGTGGAGCTTAATTCCAACGAGGAGGTCGCTGGTTGATTCCGAGCCGAAGCATAATTCCGACAGGGAAGTTAGATATCCTGAGGCGAAGTATGATTTCGACATGGGGTACACTCTGAGACGAAGCATGATTCCGGCACAGAGCTTGTCGGCTGACTTGATTCAGAGACGAAGCATAATTTCGACAGGGAAAGCAGATACTCCGAGGCAAAGCATGATTTCGACACGGCATGCACATTCTGAGACGAAGCATAATTCCGACGCAGAGCTTGTTGATTTGATTTGATTTGGGTTGACATCAGCATCGTTATACTGGAATATGGTACCAGGAGCGAATCATCATCTGTCATGAGAGGATTTGGGGATTTGGTTTTGGTTTGGCATCTGCATTGCTGCACTGGAATAATGCCAGAAGCAACTCATCATTTACCCCGAGAGGATTTAGGAATTGATGGCTTAGGAGGCAGGTTTAGATCCCTATCACTTAAGGCTTTTCAATTTTATGGGCCGTAAGGGTCCCATAAAAGCATTTTCTCCCTACGAGTCGAAAGGATCTCGTAGGTGTATTTTCTCCTTAGGAGTCGTGGGGACTCCTAAGTGTGTTGCTCCTTTGTGAGTCGTAAGGATCTCACGCGGGAATTTTCTCCTCACAAAGTCGAGAGGACTTTGCGAGTGCATTTCATCTCTTTTTTTACAAGTTTGCGCCCTTTCGGGTTTTCGCAAACTCGCCGGCAGTCCTGCTATTTTTACTCACGGAGCCCTTTCGGGTTTTCATCCGTGCCCATTTTGCTTGTGGACATACCATTTTTTGTGGGACTTTGAATGTGGTCTCACCGGTAGGACTTAGGAGAGATTGGAATTGTTTTACGCCCGTGGATTGTATACGGTTTTGCAGGATGTATGATCCAGACCGTAGGGCCGAAAAAATTTTGGGCCTTTGTTGGCGTCTGCATCGCTGCACTGGAATATGGTACCAGGAGCGACTCATCATTCGCCGTTGGGGTATGGGATTTGGAATTTGGTTGGCGTCTGCATCGCTGCACTGGAATATGGTACCAGGAGCGACTCATCATTCTCCATTGGCTATTGGGAAGCGATGGCTTAAGAGACAGGTTTAGATCCCTATCACCTAAGGCTTTTCAATTTTATGGGCCGTAAGGGTCCCATAAAAGCATTTTCTCCCTACGAGTCGTAAGGATCCCATAAGTGCATTTTCTCCTTAGGAGTCGTGAGGACCCCCAAGTGTGTTTTTCCTTTGTGAGTCGTAAGAATCTCACGCGTGGATTTTCTCCTCACGTATCGTGAGGACACATGAGTGGGTCTTTCCAAATGGAGCATAATTCTAAGGGCGGAGACTGGCCGCTGGACGGGTGACTTCGGTGGGGCATGGGTATGATGAGAATTATTTGAGCCCGTGGATTGTATACGGTAGTCAATTTGGGGACCACCTGTAGGGCTGCGAGAATTTTGGGAAATTAGATTTTGGTTGGCGTCTGCATCGCTGCACTGGAATATGGTACCACGAGCGACTCATCATTCGCCGTTTTTTGTTTTTGTTTTTGTTTTTGTTTTTTACCGCGATTGCTCTATCATTTCAGCTTTCCTTATCGCGAAGGTCGCGATTGCCATATCATTTCGGCTATTTATTCGTGGTTGCCCCCATCATTTCGGCTTTATTCTCATCTTTATTTTTACTCGCTGATTTTTATTGAGAGTTGTTCTATCATTTTGGCTTTTCTTTTATTTCTTTTATTTACACATTTTTTGTTTATTTACATATTCTTACATTCCCAGTTTAATGGCTTATAGGTCGACTGTTCCCAGTTTAATGACGTGGTGGTCGACTGTTTTCAGAGAAAAGCAGATGTCTGAGAGAATCAGTTTCACGAAGAACTTCGGTCTCCGTTTGTATGAAATTGGCGGTCGCAGCTGGACTGTTTGTTAACACGCCTTTAGACAGTTCTATCTCTCCTGCCTTATATTGCTTTTCGACCCAGTCTTTGAAGATGAAGCAGTCCTCAATGGCATGACCTATCACTCTGTGATAGGGGCAGTATTTGGGGTCGTCGGTCATATTCGCTTCCTGCGGTCTTTTTGACTCGAGATAGGATGCGACCGACTTTCATGCAGTCCGCCCACCTTTGGATTTGAGAGAGTAGGCGTCGGCTGTTTCGGGACACCGTTTCCCGGTTCATGAGCAGAGCCCTGCGCTTGATTGGGAGACTGAGAGGCAAGTTGGGCCGTGAGCTGTAAGACGACGTTTGTCAAGTCGTCAATTTTTGAGTAGAGCTTGGCCATCTCCTTGTCTTTGCTTCTGAACTGTTTTCGGAGCTCTTGGAGAAGTTGCTGCTCCGCGTTCTTGGTATGGAAGATTGGCTCATCTTCGCTTTCCGAGCCCGACTCCTCATGGACCGAAGGGTCTTTCTGCCTACCATCCTCATCGAGAGGGTGTTCATCATCCAGCGGAGGCGGCTGTTCTTGGGAGGCGGAAACCACATTCAAGTCAGATTGGATTTGAGATGTGGTGGCCCCGTCCTTGCTCTTGCTGCGCGTGCCCACCATATAGACAGCATGGACCACATATCCAGCCATTTCCTCATCTTTGGCGGGGTAACCCTGTTCTTGAACCTCATGAGGTTCAGCCTAGCGGGAGCCCTAGCCTTTTTGTTGGCTCTATATTTAAGCCTTTTCTGTCTTAGCTTCTCAATTCTAAGAGCTTGGCGGGCATCCGTTATCCAGGAAGCCATCGTGAGTCGATTAGCGGGGAGCTTTAAGGAAGACACCCGATCAAGCAGTTGTCAGGGGCACCACCGGAGCTTGCTCGAGACGCCTTGTTGCTTTGTTGGTGTTGATGGCCTTGCCCCCAGCTGGGGCAGGAAATTCGTTCAAACACCGACTTATGTTTGGGCAGTGGTGCCTTCGAGATCACCACATTCGGCATCTTGCCTTTCGAGGCCGGTTTGTCTGTTACCGGAGCTTGAGGAGCTGGTATGGCGCCAACTGGCATGAACATAATAGAGCCGAATGGTAGCAGCGGCTCCTCCCATTGTCGCCCGAGACTGGCCGGAAGGACTGTCCCGGCGTCCATCTTCATCGTGTAGGAGATGGGAGCCGTGCTGAGAGCTGAGATCGTCCTTGGAGACATTGTTGAAAAGAGATTGCTTGAAGACCTGCATGAAAGAGCATTATTTTAGTATAAATATAGATATGCATATGGATTGAGTTCGCATGAATGTTTAACCCGAAATATGGGAGGAGAGATAAAGTCCCACCGGGCATGCCAGAATCCGTAAGGTTCTTTTCGTCACCCCATTGAGATGGGAATGCGCGCGCGCTTGTCAGGCGCATTACAGATTCCCCCTGCCTAGGGTAGGCGGGGGTTTATTGATTGTGGGGATCCGAATCTCCGGCAGCCGCGGACTAAGCTGCTGTTAATTACCCCTCGACTTTTGGAACGAGAGAACTTCCGATTGACGGGTTAAACAGGTCATGCGAACTCAATGTGCAGTGTGCGTATGTTTTGAAAAGGTTTTGGATATATTGGGGGCCCCGCAGAGTTTTTACGAGGGTCTCACAGCCCCCTTGCGGGGTGCGGGGCAGCGCCTAATTAGAAATTTTTTCTAACGGAGGAGGTATATTTAGTGTGGAGTATGTGTTTGTGTGTGCATATGTGTATATGTATGTGTGTGTGTGTGTGTGTGTAAAGGGAAAGGGCATCCAAAGGATGCGTGAGGGCCAGCGCCTCGCGTGCATGGCATGCAGGCGCTGGGCGCCCGACGTGCTCGGCACGTGGGCATGAGCGCTCCGGGTGCTGGGCGCACCACGTGCTCGGCACGTGGGCGCTAGCGCTCCGAGCGCACCACGTGCTCAGCACGTGGACGCTAGCGCTCCAGGCGCTGGGCGCCAGCGCCCCACATGCTTGGCACGCGGGCGCTGGGCGTCAAACAGAAAGGGGACTTTGTCCCTGCACTGGGAGCTGTGCTCCTGATTTGACCCTTAGAGTTAAACTCCTAAAAAGTTTAGAAATGATCAAAGGGGGCTGCTTTGTTTCTCCCCTTTGGCCTTGGATCTTCCCAAGATGGGATTTCTGGAGATGGGTCTCCTCTTTCCTCCTCTGTTGGCCGGATCTTGAAGAACAAGAAGTATGAGATTTTAAAAATATCTTATTTTTAAGATCTGATGGGAGATCTAAGTTCCCCTTTGTGAGTTTTGTGGTGAAAAACTATTTAATTTTTGAAAAGGAAGAGTAAAACTCTTGATTTAATTCAAAGAAAAGAAGAAGGTTTAGAATCTTGAGAAAGAGAGATGGGGCACACAAACCCTAATTTTTTTGGGAAATGAATTGTGTATCCTTTATTCATCATCATGTTGCCTTATATAGGCTTACACATTTACATATAGCCCCTTGGGCTTTACAAAATGGCATTTTGCCCATCCCATGGCTCATGTGCCATTTCTTTTTGCACATAAGCCATGGGCTTTACAAAAATTTAGCTTTATGCCCATTCATGCATAAAAAATTACATAAAAAATTATTTATTACATGATTTCATTTTGGCATTGGGGAGGCTGGCCGCGGGCTCGACTTGGGCATAGGCCCGCTTGACCTGGGCTTGGGCCCACCTGGTTTGGGGTTGACCTTGACTTTGACTTGGTCAACCGGGGTGCAAATTTTTACCCCTACAAGTAGTATACTATTATGGTTTGACTTTATCTTAACATGTGCATATGTTATAATCGATATAACATATGGCAGTTACATGTTGATAAAGCCCGTAGGATTTTTCTTGACAACCAGCGTTATGATGGCGATCATACTTGTGGGAGCAAGGTAGTCCATAAGCACATCCTTACAGGTCCCAAGTCATAGAAGTATCGAGATCGGTCATCGATACTCTAGATTAGACTTGTGTATACGTTTCTAGACCCCGACGATGGGTGTTGGTTGGTCCCACAACCATTGGTATGATCACCTAAGATTGTATACAGGTGCTTACTGGGGGTGAGTACACTGGACGGACTCGCCGAAAACCTCTAGATGGTATTATACCTATCGTCGGATAGCGGTTCTCAGGTGACATGAGTACAGGTTAATCTTAGGACCTGAGGTCATCATTTGTCTCGTGTGAGTTCCCACTGTGTTCTGATCACTACCCTACCACGGCTCTACTGAGTCGTGCAAACGGATTTGGGTTGGGTGCAGTCCCGAGACACATGGAGGCAGTGAGTGATTGTCAGGGATTCGTCTCTCCCGGTATTAGGAGTCGATATCGCACTGTGTCCGGTTGGCTAGAACCATAAGACCTTGGCCAAGGCAGTTGAGAACTACTGATGGTTAGACCAGTAGTTTCTCAGATTGGTCATGAGCCAAATCGACACGACTTATCGGGTCAGTAGGGGTCTGACGTTTACCACCCTCTAGACCGGTATCCGATACTCTTAGACGAAGAGACCGGACTGTACGAAATTGTCACGGATAGGCTCGGTAGGGTTCCGGATGAGCTTGCTCGTCGGCCTTCTTTTCGACGGGTACCTGTGTAGCCGTTACGTACAGTTAGTGCCGCTGACGTGCTTGTGGTTAAACCTACTGTCAGCATAATGTCGAGTCTTTAGAGTCCCACACAGAGAGTTTCTCTGACTCTGGCGAAACGATGCGGTGGCCGTATGTTTATACGTACAGGGTTTCGATCGAATGATAAGACTAGCCGGCTTAGTATTAAACCGGATTATTAAATCAAGTATTGATTCAATAATTTATGTGTACATATTTTGATATGTATATTTAAGTGTTATCCAGATTTTCGATCGGACGGTTGATAATACCGGCGGGCTAGGATTAAGCCGGTTCATTAAATCGGATATTGATTTAATGCTAGTATTATTTTAGTGGTATTATTCCATCTTTTAGTTGTTCATATTTTGATACGAATACGGGTATGTATATACGGTAGAATGTATTCCATATTTATACGGAAAGACATTCTAGAAGGAGGACACATCATCATGTATTTTCCATTTTATTCGCAAGATGGAAAATGAGGTGTAAAATAGGAAATAAGGTGTAAAGGAGAGAATGGTGTGAACCATGCTTGAATAGTGTTGACAAATGAATTGTAAATTCATTTGTGCAAACTATTCAAGCATGGTTGTGTTGTTTTTATTGAAAAATGGTTTTTATAAAACCATGCTTCATGATTTTCTTCACACAAGAGTTTTCATTCTCAACACAACGTTCTCTCTTCTCACTTGCCTCCCTTGAGTTTCTCCTCCTTCATCTTCATCTTCCTCCCTACCATCCTATGAGTTGAGAATCAAAGGAGGAAGAGAGATAGAAATACACTAGAAAAATCACTACATCTTCTTAGTAATCTAGACTAGCAAACTAAGTCACTAAGTTGTTTCATTTGTGAAGCTAAGCTTGAATCAAAAACTCTCGGGTGGATTATTTAGGATCAAGAATGTGGTCTAGCAAGATTGATCAAGGATCCCGAGGAGCTCTAGAAGAGGAGTGAAGACCTGAAGGACACGGATCTTTAGGTATAAGCCCCTATCACAGTAGATAGATTTCTTTAGCTAGCTAGTTTCGGTTTATGGTTAGATTCTAGGATGTGTTTTCTAGTGCCGGATTTTTTAAAACTCAAAATTTTTCGTTCCGCAACGGCCGCGATAGATGGCTAGGACGCTAGGAAACCCAACATGGTATAAGAACCGGTCCATAAAGCTTAACTAGCTAATTTCCACTAATTTAGAACTTCGATCAACAATATTATTCGAATCGTATTTCCAAAAACCTTACTCGCTGTTCGAATTTTAAAGTTTAAAAAATATTTTCAGTGAGCTTAAAAATATGTGCGGGCTTTTTCAAAGCCAAGAATTTTTTTTGAGCTTTTAGTCACCAAATTCGACCGCTAATCCGCGACCAAATAGTTCTTTTGGCCGTGGATCTGCCGCCAAATTGCGGCAACAAGGCTCCAAATTTTTTTACGGGTTCTTGTTTATGAAAATGTGATTTTTGGTATGTTTGGTTTTTGCCCAGATTTGTTTGTGTACTGGTTTGTATATGGGGAAAATACGGAAAGTTTTAATCGATCAAAACTCTAAATTCTTTCTTTTCTGTGTATTTGTTTCTGCGACCATGAATATCATTGAGCGGTATAACCCAACCGATTGCTATATATACAATCAGATGGGTTTAGGAACATGATATTCACGTTGATGTTCTGTGTTGCACTGATGCTGTGGATGGATTGTCGTAGTAGATAGCCTATATTGCAATGGTAGTTGTACAATTCAGATTCATTTGTATATTAATTATTGCGGGACGAGCGTCCGACATGTGGATTGATGTTTCTGCCAGATTGTATATTCTTTTATTGGGGCACGACCAGGTTGAGGTCGATGTCACCTTTGTATATATATATTTCTTTTCTGTATTAGAATTACCCCACAGAGGAGTGTTCGAATAGCCGGGTTCTAAAGGGCAACGGAACCGCATGTTATGGCGTTGAGATGGAGGGGGCATTATTCTAGAATTGGCGGGCTGTTCGCCGCACTCGTAGGGGGTATAGGATGACCCATAGAGGCATGCTCAAGTTACCGGATTCTGTGAAGTGCTGGGTGGCCCATTCACTTTGTTGATTGGGGTTGTCTCACTTCCGAGATTGACGAGTAATTTGCCGCGCTTGTAGGGGTCTAGGTTTTTCATTGCACGGGTTATCCACACGACCGGTAACGTCGGGTCTCATTTGAGCTCAAATGAAACCCGAGGCTCCAACATTATCCGTTATTCCATGTTACTTATTGCTGTTCTGTGATGTTGTTTATATCATACCCGGGATGAATGATTATATATATATATATATATATAATAGTAGATGTTGTATATGTTTTGCATCCGTGCTAGTCCTGCCCCCGCTCTGCCGGTAGTTAAGTAACCTAACGATGCATGACGGGGGCCCGTGGCGAATGCAGATGGCATATACGTATATTTTATTTTCGTTCTTTTCTGGTATGATAGGAATTAATTGATGGGACCGCGTTAATTTTAACTAATGCAAGAAAAGAAACCTAAAAGATGTTGGAACAAATTTCGAAAAACTATAGTCATACTCTTTCGCTTTGCATAGTGGTATTTGGTTAGAAATATCCAACACCTTATTCGAGTAGGCAAGGGCGTAGATCTCTTTACGGGGAGTGACCCCTTGAGCAAAAGTTTATGCTACTATAGATTACTCGGTTTTCTTCAAAACCATTAGTTTTCAAAAGCGGAGCCTAAGACACTCCTTTTCAAAACTACTCGGTTCCTTCAACGATATCAAGTTCATTACGTTAAAGGTTTTTTGTCAAAAATCAGCCGTAGCCCTCCGTCATTTCAGAATAGTAATATTTAGTATCCGTGCTGCGTTTGTTGACCTAGTCAAGGCGTAGTGTACGGTAGCTAAGTGGTGTTTTTCTGTGCATTGTAATGCGATTGGTTAGGACAGTCGTGCGGCCTCGTTGATCTAGTCAAGAGCACGTACGGGTAGGTTTAATGCAATCAAGAAAATGACGAGTTGAACTTGACTAGCGGTTTATGGTTTGTTGACCTAGTTGAGGTCATAAAACGTTAGGGGCAAAAACCACATCGGGAGTTTCAAATATATAGGAAACTTTCTAGTGTTGCATGCCTTCTGGAGTGTCGTGACTAGAGTGGCTTCCATCTAGATTATCACACGATGATAGTTGGATCCCGATCCCATTGATGAGTAAGATTACTCTTTGGAGATAATTTTTCACTTCACAATTAGCTAACCTATTAGATGTCTAGAAAAGTGTTAACGGGGCTACCCCTCTGCGGAAACGAGATTTATTTTAATTAGGATTGTACGAGAGCACGGGGAACCTCCCTCGGAGTTCCAACACTCACCTGGTTGAACGGGTAGCGAACTTGTAAAGTGCGAATGATCCCGACTAGTTTTTCTTTTAAAGGTTTGAAGGAAAATTCGAGGAAACAGTGGGAGCCATCCTAATTAGATAAACTAATAACCAATTTAATCTTGCAAGAGCGCACGCTGAGTGTTTCTTTTTTTTCTTTCCAGGTAGCAACCATTTCACGCCCTAATCAAGATAATAAAATGTTTGACTTGACTGAACCGGCTTGTTACATAGGGCTGGGGAACGTCGGTTTGGCTCTAACTTGTGACAACTGTTATGAGTATGAGCAAGGGAAGGAAGACTGTAAGGAATTCCAGATAACCCTATCGAAGGAGAAGCATTCTAACGTGTCTTCTTCGGATGTATTTGTTATTGAAAACTGTTTTTCAGTCAACCCTACTTCTGGGTACTAGATACCGGATCAGGATCTCACATATGTAATTTATTATAATGATTGAGAAAAAGTAGAATTGTTGGACTGGGTGATATATCCCTCAGAGTGGGGAATGGTGCATAGGTTGATGCTGCTGCCGTCGGTGAATATCACCTAGTATTGCCAAGCGGCAATACTATGATTTTGAACAATTGTTATTATGTACCTTCCATGCTTTGCAACATATCAGTATCTTTACTTGATAAAGATAGATATAACTTTGTTCTGGATTGAAATATCATGAATATTTACCTTAATCAGGTATTAGTTGCAGAAGGTACACTGTGTAATAGTATCTACGTTCTAAATCAAAACACAGTCTTCAATATACAAAACACACGCAAGAAGAAGAGTTCGGATACGGACGAAACCTACTTGTGGCATTGTAGACTTGGTCATATCGGTAAGATAGACTAGGTAAGTTGCATAAGGATGGCTATTTGAATTCGTTTGAATTTTCATCTTATGAAACTTGCCAATCCTGTCTCAAAGGAAAGATAACCAAATCTCCGTTCACCGGACACGGAGAAAGAGCTACAGAGCTTTTGGGACTCATACACAATGATGTATGTGGTCCGATGTCTATACATACGAGGGGTGTGTTCTCGTACTTCGTTACATTCATTGACGATCTCTCTTGGTTCGGGTATGTGTATCTTTTGAAACACAAATCTGAAACTTTTGAGAAATTCAAAGAATATAAGTACAAAGTAAAGAACCAGACTAGCAAAAGTATCAAGATCCTCGATTTGATAGAGGAGGAGAATACTTAAGCACGGAATTCCTAGAATACCTGAAAGAAAATAGTATTCTCTCTCAGCTTACTCTTCCATATACACCACAACACAATGGTGTATCGGAACGGAGGAACCGTACCCTTTTGGACATGGTTCGCTCCATGATGAGTAGTGCTGATCTGCCTCTTTCATTCTGGGAATATGCGCTTCAAACAACGGCATATCTATTGAATGACGTTCCATCCAAATCCATACCTAAGACACTATTCGAAATATGGAATGGTAAAAGGCCCTATCTAAAAAGATTTAAGATATGGGTTTGTCCGGCTTACGTTAAAAAGCATAATCCGGACAAACTAGAGGCACAGTCAGTTCTATGTAAGTTTGTGGGATATCCAAGGAATGGTTATGGATATCTGTTCTACCACACCAAGAAACAGAAAGTGTTTGTTGCTCAGCACGTCGTTTTCTTAGAAATGGAGTTTCTTGTAAAAGAAACTAGTGGGAGTACGGTAAAACTAGAAGAAATTTCAGAAGGACAAACTATAACTGAAGAATTGGTGGAACCAGAGGATTCAATAATCCCGGACGAACCTCAGCCACTCCGCAGATCTAGTAGGATTTCTCGTCCGTCCGAGAGATACTACGGTTTTCTCATAGATGAGGATCGAGAGAATTGCATCTTGGAAGAAAATGATCCTACTAGTTATAAGCAGGCCATTAACAGTAGGGACTCTGTAAAATGGCTTGATACTATGAAATCCGAAATGGAGTCCATGTACACCAACAAAGTTTGGACTTTGGATGTTGCTCCTCCTGGGGTAAAACCCGTTGGATGCAAGTGGATCTTCTAAAAGAAAATTGGTGCAGATGGACAGGTGGAAACCTATAAGGCTAGACTTGTTGTAAAAGGTTTTCGTTAAAGACCGGGAGTGGACTATGAAGAAACCTTTCTCTAGTGGCTATACTGAAATCCATTCGGATCAAACTTACCATTGCTACCTACCATGACTACGATATCTGGTAGATGGACGTAAAAACGACCTTTCTAAATGGAAGTTTAGAAGAGTGTATTTATATGAATCAGCCGGAAGGATTTGTAAACAGTAGGAGCAGCGGGAAGGTGTATAAGTTACTTAAATCAATTTATGGATTAAAGCAGGCATCGCGGAGCTGGAACATCTGTTTTGATGAGACAGTCAAGGAATTTGACTTCATCAAAAACGAAGATGAACCATGTATCTACAAGAAGATTGTAGAGAAATTTCGTATTTCTCGTCTTGTACGTAGATGACATTCTCTTGATAGGAAATGACATTCCTATGCTGCAATCGGTCAAGCTGTTCTTGTCACAAAAGTTCTCCATGAAGGACCTGGGTGATGCCTCCTACATTCTGGGGATTAAGATCTATAGAGATAAATCCAAGAGACTATTGGAACTTTCATAGTCCAGGTACATAGAGACCATACTACAGAGATTTAGTATGGAAGATTCCAAGCACGGTAATATACCCGCATTGCACGGAATTACCTTCTCCAAAGAGATGTCTCCCAAGACTGATGAGGAGAGGGTTCGCATGAGCACTATACCCTACGCTTCGGCGGTAGGATCTATAATGTATGCGATGCTGTGTACCGGACCATATGTAGCATACACGCTTAGCTTGGTGAGCTCGTATCAGTCGAACCCGGGTGAGAATCATTGGACAGCTGTGAGGAACATTCTCAAGTACCTGAGAAGGACTAAGGAGATGTTCTTGGTATACGGTAATGGAGACCTTAAAGTCGAGTCTTTTACCGACTCAAGATTTCAGAGTGACAAGGATGACAGCAAGTCTGTCTCGGGTTTTTTGTTTACCCTCAATGAAGAGGCGGTGTATTGGAAAAGCTCCAAACAGGGCACCGTCGCAGACTCGACGATGGAGGTTGAATACATTGCTGCAAACGATACCGCAAAAGAAGCGGTCTGGATGAAGAAGTTCATTACCGAACTTGAGGTGGTTCCGTCCATTGTTGATCCTACCTTTGTATTGCGATAACAATGAGGCTATAGGTTTAGCAAAGGAACCACGGTCCCATCAGAAATCTAGACACATCTTAAGGCGGTATCACTTGATCAGGAAGATCATAAATCGCTGGGAGATAAAGGTCCAGAGAGTAGATACGAAAGACAATACGGCGGATCCATTTACCAAGGCTCTCCCTCAAGCGCGGTTCAAGTGACTTTTTGAGATGTTGGGTATGCGATATGCCAACAACTGGCCTCAGAGCAGACGTTGGGTATTCAGTATGCTAATTACAAGTCTTAGTGCAAGTAGGAGATTGTTGGATATGTATGCTCTAGAGGCCTGTATTGTATATGATGCTAGAAATATGTATGTACATGACAATCTTACTCAGCTGTATATAGTATATTATTTGAGTTTTCTTTATATTGATATGTGTATTTCTTTCTATTGATGCTTTATATTGCTTGCGCATATTGATAAAGACTCGATACAGTAGTATACTATTATGGTTTAATTTTATCTTAACATGTGCATATGTTATATTCGATATAACATATGACGGTTACATGTTGATAAAGCCCGTAGGATTTTGCTTGACAACCAGCATTATGATGGCGATCATACTTATGGGAGCTGGGTATTCCATAAACACATCCTTAAAGGTCCCAAGTCGTAGGAGTATCGAGATCGGGCATCGATACTCCAAAGTAGACTTGTGTATACGTTTCTAGACCCCGACGAGGGGCGGTGATTGGTCCTACAACCATTGGTGTGATCACCTAAGATTGTATACATGTGCTTACTGGGGGTGAGTATACTGGACGGACTCACCGAGAACCTCTAGATGATATTATACCTATCGTCGGATAGCGGTTCTCAGGTGAAATGAGTACAGGTTAGTCTTAGGACCTGAGGTCATCATTTTTCTTGTGTGAGTTCCCACCGTACTTTGATCACTATCCTACCACGTCTTTACTGAGTCGTGCAAACAGGTTTTGGTTGGGTGCAGTCCCGAGCCACATGGAGGCAGTGAGTGATTGTCAGGGATTCGTCTCTTCCGGTATTGGGAGTCGATATCGCACTGTGTTCGGTTGGCTAGAACCATAAGACCTTGGCCAAGGCAATTGAGAACTACTGATGGTTAGATCAGTAGTTTCTCGAATTGGTCCTGAGCCAAATCAACATGACTTATCGGGTCAATAGGGATCTGACGTTTACTATCCTCTAGACCCAATGTGCGATACTTTTAGACGAAAAGACCGGAATGTACGAAGATTGTAACGGATAGGCTCAGTAGGGGCCCGGATGAGCTTGCTCGTCGGCCTTCTTTTCGACAGGTACCAAGATAGCCGTTACGTATAGCTAGTGTCATTGACGTGCTTGTGGTTAAACCCACTGCCTGCGTACTGTTAAGTCTTTAGAGTCCTACACAGAGGGTTTCTCTGATTCAGGCGAAATGATGCAGTGGTCGTATGTTTATAAGTGCAGGGTTTCGATTGAATGATAAAACTAGCCGGCTTAGGATTAAGCCGGATTATTAAATCAAGTATTGATTTAACAATTTACGTGAATATATTTTGATATTTATATTCTAGTGTTATCCAGATTTTCGATCGTACGGTTGATAGTACCGGCGGGTTTAGGATTAAGCCGGTTCATTAAATCGGATATTGATTTAATGCTAGTATTATTTTAGTAGTATTATTCTATCTTTTGGTTGTTCGTATTTTGATACGAATACGGATATGTATATACGGTAGAATATATTCCGTATTTATACGGAAAGATGTTCTAGAAGGAGAATACCTCATCATGTATTTTCCATTTTATTTTTGAAAATGGAAAATGAGGTGTAAAATAGGAAATTAGGTGTAAAGGAGAGATTTGTGTGAACCATGCTTGAATAGTGTTGACAAATGAATTGTAAATTCATTTGTGTGAACTATCGAGCATGCTTGTGTTGTTTTTATTGAAAAATGGTTTTTACAAAACCATGCTTCATGATTTTTATAAAACCATGCTTCATGATTTTCTTCACATAAGAGTTTTCATTCTCAACACAAGGTTCTCTCTCCTTACTTGCCCCCCTTGAGTTTCTCCTACTTCATCTTCATCTTCCTTCCTACCATCTCCTGAGTTGAGAATTAAGGGAGGAAGAGAGATAGAAATACACTAGAAAAATCACTACATCTCCTTAGTAATCTAGACTAGCAAACTAGGTCACTAAGTTACTTCATTTATAAAGCCAAGCTTGAATCAAGAACTCTCGGGGTGGATCATCTAGGATCAAGAAGACGGTCTAGCATGGTTGATCAAGGATCCCAAGGAGATCTAGAAGAGGAGTGAAGACCCGAAAGACACAGATATTTAGGTTTAAGCCCCTATCACAGTAGATAGATTTATTTAGCTAGCTAGTTTTGGTTTATGATTAGATTCTAGGATGTGTTTTCTAGCACCAGATTTTTTAAAAATTAAATTTTTTCGTTCCGCAACGACCGCGATAGATGGCCAGGGCGCTAGGAAACCCAACATGGGCAACGGCCCCTGAAGTCATGAGGGCCTGTTGGGCATCATCGCCAGCAGCCGGGCCAGCAGCGGCACCTTTATCAGCTTTACCAGCTTCAGACTGGACTCCCTCTGTATTTGAGTCCCCAAAATCCACTTGTTCCTCTTCCACATCCATAGGAGAAGGACTTCTTGGAAGAGGAGGAAGATCGGGTACCTGTAGAGTAGGAGATGGAAGATTTTCACCCTGTGTGATTCGCACTTGAGTCTCCATCGGGACGACCCCATCACCACCCTGAGCAGAGGATTGATTGCTCTTAGGAGCAACGTTAATGTCAGCAGTATTATGGTCAGTCGACATTTTAGCTGCATAAGTTCAAAGTTCATGTGTTAATAAATTACACGCGAGTATGAAGACATGCAAAAGAACTTCAGCAAAACCCGAAAGCTTACTTAACCAAAAGCATCAATGCCTTACCAACACTTAAACCCCCTGAAAAGGAGATGGTTTATATGAACTACAAAATAGCCTTATATAGAAACACTTGGCCAAAATTAGTTAAGTGTCCAGATGGATCAAATAAGTAATTCTATATATAGGAACGTTTAGCTAAAATTGGCTAGGTGTCCACATGGATCACAACAGTGATCATATATAGGAACACTTAACCAAACTTGGCAAAGTGTCCATACGGATCACAAAAGTGATCTTATATAGGAACGCTTAGCCAAAATTGGCTAAGTGTCCACATGAATCACAAAGTGATCCTGTAACACCCTAGTTCATTTATACCAGTTCTAGTCAAGTATTTCTTCATTTATGACTATTTCTTGATTTATTGTGTTCTGGGTGCAAATAGTGTATTTGACATCTGTATTTACATCCGACCCCGTCGGTCTCACCCCATCACCACCACCTCCATCTTCTTTTTCTCCTCTCCTCCTCGTCCTCACCCCGACGTTGAACCCAGAACCCGTGACCCATACCCGTCGCTCGCCACCACCGCCAGCCCTCGCCTCGACCGTCGCCGATGCCCTCATCCTCATCCTCCTCGATCACCTTACCTATCTCTTCTCCCTCTCCTCTTTGCCTAACCCATAACCTTGCACCAAACCATCACCTCCATCACCTGAACCCTCGCCGGAACTCGTCTCTTCGCCTCACCCCTACGACTTCGCCGACTTCATCTCGTCCTCACCACCTCCTTTTCTCTGCTGAACCATAGCCTTCCCTACAATAACCCTAAGAAACCCACTGCCTCGCCTGCAACTCCGCCGAAAAACACTCCTCTCGTCGCCATCCCTATCATCACGACCTCCTTTCCTCCTCCCTGCACCCCGACCATAACCCACACACCCAACCCCAGCGATCAAGAACGCCCACTGCCCCATTGCCGGAAACCATCGCCTGCACCTTGCCGTCGACGGCCCGTCGTCGTCGTCGTTTTTCCCTGCCTCACCTCACCTCCCTTCTGAATCTAGAGCACCAAACCAATCCCCTCTCTTCTCCTTTCTTCTTCTTCTCTTTCTCTTTCTAGCTTCATATTTTCCGGTCATCGCCGGAGCCGTGCCCGTCGTCGACGATCCGGGCGACCCAGTGGACATTCCCAGCTAGCGTGGTCACTCTCTTGCTTTGCCTGGTCCTATCCCCCGCGCGCGTGTATTGCGACGTTTACCCGACGTCGGACGCAGCGTACGCATCCCGTCGTGAGATCTGATCAGGAAAGTTTATCTTGCTACATGCTATAATATATATTTTATATCCATATGAATAAAAATATCACATGTTTACTGCATTGTACATCCATATTACTGTTTTACTGTTTTCGGATAACCGTTCGTATCCGTATCATTTATTACATATCTAGTTGCATGCAAGTTTATCTTGCTACATGCTATGTCTATATATTTTCATTATATGAATAAAAATATTGCATGTTTATTTTATTATGCATTCCATGTTACTGTTATACTGTTTTACGATACCAGTTCACATCCGTATCATTTATTACATATCTAGTCGCATGCAAGTTTATCTTGCTACTTGCCATGTCTATATATTTTCATTTATATGAATAAAAATATTGCATGTTCATTACATTGTGCATCCCTATTATAGTTTACCGTTTTATGACACCCAGTTATATCTGTACCGTATATTACATATTTAATTGCATACCTGAACTTGATTGCTTCATGTTACTGCTAGATTCATATACCATACTTGCTAGTATGCATTATACGACTCATGGACTCATTATATGTTATCACTGATTACTATTCGTGCATCCGTGCTTTTACCGTGATTCGATACTGGTTACATTTTACTGTTGGGCATCCATTGGATACACTGTGCACCACCTGACATGACCTGATACACCACTGCCTGACTTGATACCTGATCCTGTTACTAATGCCGACAACCCTGACCTGTTGTCCCGATGGACGTTACCGTTGTCTGTCTAGACAAAACCTGTACCCGCTTGATCCTGTGTTGGCATTAGATATCGATTGGTAATGCCTGACTTAAACACATAACCTTAGGGGTAAGGAGAAATCAAGAATGTAACCGAACGTAACTCAAAGCGATATTATATTGTTTTCCATTTTTCCGAGCGTTACGGAATATATTGTTTGTCGTTTTTCCGGGCGTTACGGAATATATTGTTTGCCGTTTTTCCGGGCGTTACGGAATAATCCTATTACCGTGGTCCCATGGGGAATGAACAGGACATAGACCGATGGGTTACGATGAGAATTACATTAATTGATTTCGAAGACTTTAGAATAGATAACCCAGTAGCACAGTTTAGATTGATCATTGCACGTCACTTATACTGATATACTTCACTGTTATATATTCCTGTTGACTTGTTACTGTTCTTACTCGTGCCTGCATGTCCTGCTACCCCTTGATTATATTATTGTTGATATTATGACGCACTGACGTCTGGGTTTTGCATGGCCCAGATCCTCTACCCTTGTCGCAGGCTGACCAGGAGTATTTCCGCCATCAGGCCGAGCAGTGAGGATCCTGTTAGTATCCAGATAGTATCCAGTTTAGTTATGTTTATTTTCCAGATGTTATTGCTCTTTGGATCTATTGCTTCCGCATATTATTTCTTGACTCGTTTATTCTGGCATATGGACATGTACTAGATAGTTTATTTTATTTCTATTGTTCTTGATATCTTTTAGACAGCTGTAATGTGACTGTGGAGGGATGTTTTCTAGCCAAAGGTAGTATGGTTGGCTCTGTCATGTGCCGATCTCAGCGCACTCTGGGAAGCGGGGCGTGACAGGGTTTGTTTGGTATGAGAGCCATAGGATTTAGGTTAATCGGGTTTGATTCTTTTGTAGTTGGGTATTGGACCAAATACACGAATCAGAAAGCCTGTAATTAGGAGCATGTCCTGCCACATTGTTATCGTGATTCTTGAATCATATCTTTCTCTTGATCCTTGTCTTGACGATATGTAAATGAATTTGCATCTCAGCTTGAATCCTTTTGGTTCCTTATTGTTTCTCTCGTCCTATTCTTTTGATTCTGCTACTAGGATTTGGGCGACTTGAACGGAGTAATGTGATTGTAACTATGAACTGCAGTATGGTTACAATACGGTACTCTATTTAAGTAACTTGGAGTCCTGGTCTTGATCCATTTCCTTGATTCATGGTCGTGAAATTTCCTTGGTTCTCTCAGTTTCATTGCTTGCCAGTTCATGTTTTGCAGATTTTTTGGTGATCGATACCGGCAGTTATGATGTTGTCTTGGGAATGGACTTTCTCGGCACTTTCCACGCTCACATTGATTGTAGGGCAAAAAAAGTGATTTTCCAGATTCCCGGACATCCGGAGTTTGCTTTTGCTGGAGGTAGTCGTTTTGTCGGGCCAGTCGAGTTTAGGGCTAGGCCGACAAACAATGTTCTTTCATCAATGAAAGTTGATAAGGAGGAAGCGCCAACTGTAGTTTGAAAGTTCATGGGCGTGTTCGAGAACATCTCGGGTTTACCGCCAAAACGAGATGTGGAGTTTGCGATCGATCTTGTTCCTGGTGCAGCGCCAATCTCAAAGGCCTACTATCCAATGGCATCAGTAGAGTTGGAAGAAGTAAAGAAGCAGGTTACCAAATTGCTTGAGAAGGGTTGGATTTGAAGCAGTATTTGACCTTGGAGAGCTCCAGTTCTTCTACTAAAGAAGAAAGATGGCACAAGGAGGATGTGCATCGGCTATCGAGAATTAAACCGGGTGACTATTAAGAACAAGTACCCGATCCCTCGCATTGGCGAATTATTCGAGCAACTTAGTGGCGTGAGGGTATTCTCGAAGCTGGATTTGCGATCCGGATATCATCAGGTCCGAGTTAAATCAGAAGATATCTACAAAACTGCATTCCAAACTCGATATGGACATTACGAGTATTTAGTGATGCCATTCGGAGTCACGAATGCACCGGCGATATTTATGGACTTGATGAACCGAATATTTTCACCGTTCTTGGACCAGTTTATAGTGGTGTTCATCGATGATATTCTAGTCTACTCAAGGAGCATTGAAGAGCATGCGGAATACTTGAAGATCGCACTGCAGATATTGAGGCAAGAAAGATTGTATGCAAAAATGAGCAAGTGCGAGTTTTGGCTTGAAGAAGTGAAGTTTTGGGGCAGGTCGTATCCGGAGATAGAATCGCTGTTGATCCCGAGAAGATTGCAGCAGTTAAAGATTGGCCGATTCCGAAGGACGTAGCAGAGATCAGAAGTTTTCTTAGACTTGCCGGATATTACAGAAGGTTCATGGAGAATTTTTCTCGTTTGGCCGAGCCTTGACCAAGCTTACGCGCAAGGAAGTACCGTTCGTATGGACGGATAAGTGTACGTCAGCTTTTGAGACGTTGAAGCAAAGATTGATAACCGCTCCTATTTTGACCGTACCAGACGGTCTGGAGGATTGGTGATTTACAGCGACGCATCTGGGAATGGTTTGGGATGTGTTTTGATGCAGCATGGGAAAGTTATAGCTTACGCATCGAGACAGTTGAAGATCCATGAGAAGAATTACTCAACTCATGATTTGGAGCTAGCAGCAGTGATTTTCGCTTTGAAGATTTGGAGACACTACTTATTGGGAGAAAGGGTCGAAGTATTCACCGATCACAAAAGTCTAAAGTACGTGTTCACGCAGAAAGAGCTAAACATGAGGCAGCGTAGATGGTTGGAGCTGATGGCTGACTACGATCTTGATCTTAAGTACCATCCAAGGAAAGTTAATGTTGTGCCGGATGCGCTTAGTCGGTTGCCAGCAATTCGGATGTTGACTACACAGAAAGAGCTTATCGAAGATTTTCGAAGATTCGAGTTGGAGATCGTGATACCGCATTCTTGGGGACAGTTGATGCAGCTGCAAGTACAGTCGTCATTGATCGATAATATTAAAGCAGCGCAGCCACAGGACCCAAGATTGCAGAAGTTTCGAGAATAGGTTGAAGCTGGACTTCGAACGGACTTGTTGTTTTATGAAGATGGTTCATTGCGATATGGTAGCCGTTTGTGAGTGCCGAAAGGAGATATTCACGAAGAAGTTATGAAGGAGGCACATAGTTCCGCGTATTCCGTACATCCAGGAGGCACGAAGATGTACCGCGATCTAAGACAACATTTCTGGTGGGAAGGCATGAAAAGGGGATTGCCCGCTTTGTAGTGAAGTGCTTGGTGTGTCAGCAAGTTAAGGCTGAACATCAAAGAGTTGCTGGTTTATTGCAACCACTTCCGATTCCTCAATGGAAGTGGGAACATATAACCATGGACTTCCTGACAGCTTTACCGCGGAGTCCAAAGGGCAACAATGCAGTTTGGGTGATTGTTGATCAATTAATCAAGGTAGCTCATTTCATACTATTTCGAGTTAGTCAGTCAACGGAAGCGTTGGCAGAACGGTAAATGCAGGAGATTGTGAGATTGCAAGGAGTACCTATGAGTATCGTGTCCGACCGTGACACCCGATTCTTATCGCACTTCTGGAGGAGTTTACAGGAAAGTTTGGGGACACGATTGAAGTTTAGCACCGCTTATCATCCTTAGACAGATGGCCAATCGGAGAGAACGACCCAAACTCTTGAAGACATGTTGAGAGCTTGCATGTTAGACTTCAAGGGTTCATGGGAGGATCATCTACACTTGGTGGAGTTTTCTTACAACAACAGTTTTCAGGAGACTATTCCGATGGCTCCATTCGAAGCATTGTATGGTCACAAGTGTCGTTCACCTATTTATTGGGACGATGTTGGAGAACGAAAATTATTGGGACCGGATTTGATCGTGCAAACCGTGGAGAAAGTTAATACTATCCGAAATCACATGAAGGCAGCACAAGATCGGCAGAAGAGTTGGGCCGATATATCGAGAAGATCTCTAGAGTTCGTTGTTGATGATCTAGTATTCTTGAAGATATCACCGACTAGAGGAGTGATTCGTTTTGGGAGTCGAGGCAAGCTCAGTCCTCGATCCGTGGGGCCTTTCGAGATTATGGAGCGTGTTGAAGAAGTGGCTTACCGATTGGCTTTACCACAATCTTTGGCGAATGTTCATGACGTGTTTCATGTATCTCAACTCCGTAAGTATGTTCGAGATGAAACACACGTGCTGGATCATTCGGAGCTGACTGCAAGAGAGGATTTAACCTTTGAGGAATGACCGATATCGATTGTTGATCGAACAGAAAAGGTCCTTAAGAACAAGATTATCCCTCTTGTACTTGTTTCTTGGAGAAATCACTCGCATGGAGAATCGACTTGGGAACGAGAAGACGAGATTCAACAGAAGTTTCCACACCTATTCTTGTAGATTTATGTTTGTTTATCTTTTCTTGTTCCTGCAATTTCGAGGACGAAATTCTTTTTGTAGTTGGGTATAATGTAACACCCTAGTTCATTTATACCAGTTCTAGTCAAGTATTTCTTCATTTATGGTTATTTCTTGATTTATTGTGTTTTGTGTATGAATAGTGTATTTGACATCTGTATTTGCATCCGACCCCGTCGGTCTCACCCCATCACCACCACCTCCATCTTCTTTTTCTCCTTTCCTCCTCGTCCTCACCCCGACGTTGAACCCAGAACCTGCGACCCATACCCGTCGCTCGCCACCACCGCCAGCCCTCGCCTCGATCGTCGCCGACGCCCCCATCCTCATCCTCCCCGATCACCTTACCCCTCTCTTCTCCCTCTCTTCTTTGCCTAACCCACAACCCTGCACCGAACCATCACCTCCATCGCCTGAACCCTCGCTGGAACTCGTCTCGTCGTCTCACCCCGATGACTTCGCCGACTTCATCTCATCCTCACCACCTCCTTTTCTCTGCTGAACCATAGCCTTCCCTACAACAACCCCAAGAAACCCACTGCCTCGCCTGCAACTTCACCGGAAAACCCTCCTCTCGTCGCCATCCCTATCATCACGACCTCCTTTCCTCCTCCCTGCACCCCGACCAGAACCCGCACACCCAACCCCGGCGATCAAGAACGCCCATTGCCCCATTGCCGGAAACCATCGCCTGCACCTTGCCGTCGACGGCTCGTCGTCGTCGTCGTTTTTCCCTGCATCACCTCACCTCCCTTCTGAATCCAGAGCACCAAACCAATCCCCTCTCTTCTCCTTTCTTCTTCTTATTCTTCTCTTTCTCTTTCTAGCTTCACATTTTCCGGTCATCGCCGGAGCCGTGCCCGTCGCCGACGATCCGGGCGACCCGGTGGACATCCCCAGCCAGCGTGGTCACTCTCTTGCTTTGCCTGGTCCTGTCCCCCACGCGCGTGTATTGTGACGTTTACCCGATGTCGGACACAACATACGCATCCCATCGTGAGATCCGATCGGGCAAGTTTACCTTACTACATGCTATAATATATATTTTATATCCATATGAATAAAAATTTCACATGTTTACTGCATTGTGCATCCATGTTACTGTTTTACTGTTTTAGGATAACCGTTCGTATCCGTATCATTTATTACATATCTAGTTGCATGCAAGTTTATCTTGCTACATGCTATGTCTATATATTTTCATTATATGAATAAAAATATTGCATGTTTATTTTATTATGCATTCCATGTTACTGTTATACTGTTTTACGATACCAGTTCACTTCCGTATCATTTATTACATATCTAGACGCATGCAAGTTTATCTTGCTACATGCTATGTTTATATATTTTCATTTATATGAATAAAAATATTGCATGTTCATTACATTGTGCATCCCTGTTATAGTTTACCGTTTTACGACACCCAGTTATATCTGTACCGTATATTACATATTTAATTGCATACCTGAACCTGATTGCTTCATGTTACTGCTAGATTCATATATCATACTTGCTAGTATGCATTATACGACTCATGGACTCATTATATGTTATCACTGATTACTATTCGTGCATCCATGCTTTTACCGTGATTCGATACTGGTTACATTTTACTGTTGGGCATCCATTGGATACACTGTGCACCACCTGATACACCACTGCTTGACTTGATACCTAATCCTGTTACTAACGCCGACAACCTTGACTTGTTGTCCCGATGGACGTTACTGTTGTCTGTATAGACAAAACCTGTACCCGCTTGATCTTGTGTTGGCATTAGATATCGATTGGTAATACCTGAATTAAACACATAACCTTAGGGGTAAGAGGAAATCAAGAATGTAACCGAACGTAACTCAAAGAGATATTATATTGTTTGCCGTTTTTCCGGGGGTTACAGAATATATTGTTTGTCGTTTTTCCGGGCGTTACAGAATATATTGTTTGCCGTTTTTCCGGACGTTACGGAATAATCCTGTTACCGTGGTCCCGTGGGGAATGAACGGGATATAGACCGATGGGTTACGATGAAAATTACATTAATTGATTTCGAAGACTTTAGAATAGATAACCCAGTAGCACAGTTTAGATTGATCACTGCTCGTCACTTATACTGATATACTTCACTGTTATAAATTCCTGTTGACTTGTTACTGTTCTTACTCGTGCCTGCATGTCCTGCTACCCCTTGATTATATTATTGTTGATATTATGACGCACTGACGTTTGGGTTTTGTATGGCCCAGATCCTCTACCATTGTCGTAGGCTGATCAGGAGTATTTCCGCCATCAGGCCGAGCAGTGAGGATCTTGTTAGTATCCAGTTAGTATCCAATTTAGTTATGTTTACTTTCCAGATGTTATTGCTCATTGGATCTATTGCTTCCGCATATTATTTCTTGACTCGTTTATTCTGGCATACGGACATGTACTAGATAGTTTATTTTATTTCTACTGTTCTTGATATCTTCTAGACAGCCGTAATGTGACTGTGGAGGGATGTTTCCTAGCCACAGGTAGCATAGTTGGCTCTGTCACGTGCCGATCTTAGCGCACTCTGGGAAGCGGGGCGTGACATATCCTATACGATTTGGCCAAATTTGGCTAAGTCTGGAACCCAAGAATTAAGGTCCCTACTATGTGTAAAGCTTAGGTTGGGAGGGGTCCCGAGTCCTGCAGAAGCAAAAGTCTTGTCCGGGAGGCCTTCCGAGGTAGGGAGACCTCTTCAGGGCACTTGCACATGAAATTTCAAAGAAATTTCAACATAGCCCTCTTTGTTTTTGGCTATTTTCTAAAGAACTAGGAAAACCCTAGTCCTCAAGGATTGGGAAAAATCCCAATTCCATGAAAGGAAATGGCTAATCGCCATTTCCATGGATGGAGAACAAGGATTTCTACTTGTTCTAGATGTCTGGCTAGACAAACCCATAGGGGCTCGTCACCCCTGCCGAATCGACCTCAAAAAAGATCATTGATGGGTTGCCAGAGAAGACGAAAGACTTCTTTTTGTCCAAAGAGGCAAAGCTTCACCACCGGGAAACCATCAAACCTACCTTGATGGTGAAGGAAACGACGAAGATCTCAAAGAGATTGAGGAAGAGGATGATCTTCGAATGAGAAAACCCTGGAATTCTCTTGAAAGGAAACAGAAACTCAAATCAGTTTCTCTCCCCTCTTTTTGTTTAAATAACAAGGGGGAAGAGGCGATCTAACAAATTGTTGGATCACCACCATATGTATACACGTGGCCCTCACATGCCATCGTCAGGCCCAGCAAGTGCTTGGGCCGGCAGGCCTGAACTAGAAATTTAGTTTCTACATCTAAAATTAGATGTATGCAGCAGTAAGATATGCACAAATCAGTGCATATCCATTGTTGGGGGGCATTTGTTAGATTTATATCTTAACCCCCAATGCCTATGGATACTTGTAAGTATTTTAATCAAAATTTGACCATGCTTAAAACCTAAAAATAGGGCTTAAATATACATGAACAAGTCAAATACGTGTTTAAAAGCAAGCGGGCCCCTATCTTAGGCAGTCCCTTTGAAACAAGTAAAAAATGAGTTGTTTTGGACATCCCCCATCGGGATGCCCCCTCCCGATAGCGGGAGATCCCCTCCCAATATCGAAAGGCCTCTAAACGATGGTGTACCAACACAAGGAAATGTTGGGATCGTTTCGCAAGAATAGTGTTAACATATTCTTCAGGAGATAATAGGGGGATTTCCACCCTCACTTTCCTGATATTGAGGGAGTAGTTGCACACTACTCCCCACTCACAGAGGAGTTTAAATAACCCCTGTAAGCAACTGATCAATGATCGAACTTTTTTGCCTTAAGACTCTTGAACTTTTGCTAAAGTTCGTTCTAAAGAAGAAGACAGAAGAAGAAGAGAAAAAATGTGAAATATGGGAATGAGATAGCCCCATTCCTTCACTCTTCTCTCTGTTTCTCTGTTTCTGCCTCTCCCTATGTCTCCCAATGTTCTCTCTCTGTTTCTTTCTGATCAGAGAGAGGATTGAAAACTTGTATGAGTTTTCAGCTCCCATTTGCAGAGCTTGAAAAGCCATGGTCATGACTTTCACAGAGAAAGATAAAGACCTAGAACACAAAAATGTTCTTGACTCCCTATGAACTGAACCAAGAATACGAGTCATCTCATGTTCTGCATATTTAAGAAATAGATTACCCTATTTTCTAACATATAAATAGAAATAAATATGCTATATATTGAAGAATATATGTCAAAACCCTATGTTTCTTTTTTTAAGCAGAAATAGTGAATAAAACATCATATTCACTCTAAGACACTGATATGTGTCTCTAAAATCACATGAATAGAAATCTCATTCATTCCTTCAGACATGAAAAATATATTTTTAGGATATCTGTAAACAGGAAAACTCTGTTCATTATTTCAGACATGAAATACATGTCTGATTCACAATCCATGAATAGGAAAATCCTATTCATGAGTCATAAAAATAATGTCTCCTAATCATGTGAATAGGGAAGCCCTATTCATTTTCAGATATAAATATGCCTGTGCATGATACATGTCCATAACAGACATGTATGAATGGAACCCTCCATTCATGTCCCGAGATATGAATTATATCTCTAGGACTTTCATGAATAAGAAAACCTTACTTTCAACCCACTTATGAATAGAAATCTCTTATTCACTTATCAGACATGCAAAAAATGTGTTTGTTTCAGTGGATGCAGTGCCAAGACACTGTATTCGTCACTTAAACATAACCCAAAAGTTATGTTTTCACTCTTGAACACAAATCCATGTGTTTATGTTGCACAAACTATTGAGAATGGTACCTTATATTCTCATTATGTGCATGAACCTTAAATAAATGAGTTTTATCAAAAGAAACTCTGAGGAGTTTCCGACATGGCTTGAAGTTGCCTTCGGAAAGCCCCAGAATGGCCTCCCAGATGCTTTGGAACCTCTTCTCGGTTTCCTAGAAGGCCCTAAATAGGCCTCCCTAGGTAGAAACATTTCTGTTTCTTTAACATATATGGACCCCATCTAGGGGTCCCATCTATATTTTGAATGAAGTGTTCTCTATTTCAAATGAAGCAGTGTAGACCCCATCCAGAATGTCTCGCTCATGCTTGACTGGTGTGGACCCCACTTAGGATGTCCTATTTGCATTTCAAATGAAATGCCACCTATACTTTAAATGAAGTGATACCCTTATCTTAAAGGAGACAGTGTGGGCTTCATCTAGGATATCCTACTTGCATACCAGCAGAAATGATGTGGCCCATACCTAGAGCATTGCCCATCAAATTTCACCAAGTTGACATTAAAATAACTTCAAGTATTTCCATTCAACTCTCAAATGAGAGCTCTCTGTATTTTACATTCTTTTTCCAAATATCAATATATTACATTCAATTTGTATACAAACTTGAACAAAATGAATAAAATATACATTATTTTGTTTGACCTATACTTGGTATTTACTTTACTAATATATACACGAACCCCCACACTATAATGATGCGATTTGAAATGAGCTAGTACGATGTCCCGTCTAGGTGCATACTGTGACATTAGGGTGTAATTAACGATACGCGCTTGTGCTGCCGGAAGTCTCGAACCCAGGACATTCTGGTCAATTCTTAAAACACTAAATAATTTGTTTTGTTTAAGCTTATCTTTATTTCAACGTTCAATCGCTGGAGGTCCTAAAAAGGGTAAACACCGCCGTGGTCGACCGACCACCCTGGGCCGCCGCCTCCATCGGTGGTTGACCAACGACGTCGCCGGCGACCCTCGGATCGCTGTCATCGCTAAAATTTCACCCAAATATATTGTTTTAATAAAAAATCCAATTTTTTAATAATATAAATTATCCTTTTGTTCTTATAAAGAGATAGAGTATTTAAGTTGAGAGAGTGATGGGTTTTATAGGTACACATCGGTCTTTGATATAAGTGAGTTTCCAACAATAAGACTCAAACCTTGTTGATATTTGGCCCATCTTATATCTTATACACATGTGTTTCTTTTGTTATTTCCAATGGGTTTTTCTTGGTATGGTTGCCACGTAGAAAGTACGAGACGAGTTACGACCATTACTTTTTCTTGGTGTGGTTATCACGTCGAGAAAACAAGTTTGGATTGAGCCATCCACTTTGATACCATGTTAAAGAGAGAGCATTTAAGTTGAGAGAGTGATGGGCTTTTATAGGTAGACATGGGGCTTTGATATAAGTGGGCTTCCAACAATAATACTGAAACCTTGTTGAGTTTTGACCTATCTTATATCTTATATCCATGTGTTGCTTTTGTTGTTTCCAATATGGGACTATCATTAAAGTTTCCACATCATTTGGGTTTTACTTTCAACATGTTCCATGGTACAACAATGGTTTATGATCAAAAGCGGCAAAAAAGATCCTATATATAAGAACTCATGATGCATAAGCAAAATTAAGATGGATCTCCATAAATCCATCTTACATCGATTTAATGATATAATCACTCAGAAGTAAATCACATCATGAAACCTTAAATTAGATTCCTATTAAAAAAATATCGATCTAATTTTATATCAATAAAAACGTGATTTTGATCGCAAAACAAAATAATATAGGGGATCTAATACCATACGAGCATGAGCACAAGGGCTTTGATACCAATAGCACATGCACATATAGAATAAACAAGATCAACCATTTAGATAGAAATCTAGATGAGATCAAACATATAATACAGCGGAAGTATATCTTTATTTAGCATATGACAATTCTATATAAGAAAGATGGATCGATTATACCTTATATCGATTAGATGAATAACCTTACCCACGCCACGTATGCATTACGGTCTTTTTCTACCAACGGTCGGAGGGCAACCACACCGTTGAACGGCGAGAAGCCCCCACGTAGTCACCCTGCTACTTACCATCAAAGGGAAAGAAAAGAAGAGGGAGAAGATCAATGTTGTAAAACACATTCGTTTTCTATTCGTTCTCTACTCGTTCAGCTAGCTGGTAGAGTATAATTGTATTATACGGTGATTAATCGTTTTACGAGAATTATGCGGCCATAAACATATTTAAAATGCTTGCCTATGACTGCAAGTTAAAAAATATCAAGTAATATTTCACCTCTGCCCTACATAGTTCGCATGTTGCAACCCATGAAAACCAAGAGAAATTTATAAATTTTTTGTTCGTGCAAAATTGACATTTGGCATGTCATTATTAATAGAGATTGAAAAATAAAACAGGTTCTTTATTCTCCATAGCCAATAATTTCTTGCATGCTACAGTTTATGAGAATTGAAAAACAAAATTTTCCTTGAAAATCATCAATAAATGGCATACTACGGGTAAAGGAAAAAATAAAAAATTTGGAGGAAACCCTAAAAATATCATTGGAGACTGTGATTGAGGATGGAGGTATGGCTGAATGCTGCGATCAAAGTTGAAGGTTGGAGGATGGAGACGTCGAGGCTGGAGGATGGAGTTCGAAGACTGGAGGATTGCGGTCGAAAGCTCGTCGAGGATCGACGTCAAGACGGGATTGGGGAAGAAATCTGGGCAAGAAAAAAATGAAAGGTCTCGGTTGCTTCAGTAAATGGATAGAAGCGGGTACGGTTTTTTTCCAAAGCTGTTTTATATTTTTTCACAACCGTTTAAATATTAAACGCCCGATTAACCGTTTTAAACCCATTATACGGTATTTAATCGTTTTTGACTGGTTAATTGAACGATTAATACAATTTCTATGCGGTTAAGCACCGTTTACAATTATACGACCGATTAATCGGCCGGGTAGACCGTTTTTTTCAACACTGGAGAAGATAACGACTAATTCTTGATAGAGACACAAATCCTAAATTATCAATCCCTTGCAAAGCCTAGGTTTGCAATATGCTTATATAGGGAACCAATCCAGTTAAGGTCGGTTACTCTACCGACCTGACCCGCCTGCTCAGTCACTTGGACGGATATGGGCCGAGCGGCCAAAATGCCAACAAAAATGTAGGAGAATCGATTGAAATGGTTTGGGATGAGACATATATTGTCACATTGATAAGTAGACCATTGAGGATGAGTGAATAATAGAGAGACATGGGGGTCAATAGCATAGGAGAGAATTTCTCTTCTATATTTGTCAAAAGACCGACTCTCCACAACTTTTTTTTATGATTGGCATTGTCCATCTTGATCGTCGTAGCGTATAAAGCATACGTACACTATTTTTCATATCATTTTCATACTCTTTGATTGATGTCGACTTGCTTATTGGAAAAGTTATATTATCGATTAACTGTTAAATTTGGAACCCTCCAATTCCAGTGCAAGAAGTATCGAAATCACCTTTTTTAAAATGTGTTTATGCCTTTGAATATGTGATCAAAATGAGCAGTGACGATCATTAAATAGTTTGACAGATTGTTGACTTTTTGACCGTCTAGGAGAGAAATTCTCTTTTATGCCATTGAAGCCCAAAATTTTCATCTATGCGTGCGTGGGTGCGTGTTGTGTGTGTGTGAGAGAGAGAGAGAGAGAGATCTGTACAGAAAATGTTTACTTTCTGCCAGTTGGGTGCTATTATGTTGGATGCAAAAGCTTGCTGACTCCAGCGTTATTGTGTGGCCAGTGGAGAATAGTGATTATCGTGAAATGCTATGTTTGAGCATCGCTTCTTTTACTTTGCTCTACATGTTTCTTTTCTTCTTATGGCCCATCATGATAGATATAAGCTTGCTGTTATATAATTCAACTGTGTTTTTTTTCCAAACTTTTTTCCGACTTTTCCTCTTCAATCGGTTCTTTTCTTTCTTGGTTCTACTTGTAATTACAAACTAGATAAAATTTTCTTCTGAGATACTAATTAAAATCACTTCATACGCTGCAGGGGCAACAGTCTGTTTCATCTTCATTTACCGTCTTCTAACATATTATATGATCCGGCTTGCATGATCAATTTCCTTAAACATCTGATGCTTAAACTGAATATTCGTTTTCTTTTAAAGGTTATTCTGCAGGATGATTCCTTTTTTTATAGTCTGTTGCGCATGCTTAGAACTCATGCTGGTTTTCCTCTGTGGGATCCTTTTTTAATATTCTGTAGTTTACGGGAGGGATATGGTGCTATTATGTTGGATGCTATTATGGTGCACACATGCAAAGGATAGGCCCAACTGCCATTCTGCTGTGGACATATCTACAACAACTTTTGGTTCGCCGTCAACCCTAACGACCTTCTAATGCTAGAAATTTATCATTTGCAAAAGGGTTCTCAAGATCGCGGTTTTTGTTTCACAAGGGATGAGAAATTTAGACCCAAACATGGCTGCAGGAGTCAAATACTTTTCATGTGCGAGGTTAGAGGCATTGCTGAAAATGAAATTTATGTAGATTCTCATGACAAATGTAATTATTCCTCAAGATTCAATTTTGAGGGCATGGTAGTTTGGAGGGTGGAAGATTTATATGTACAAATCCATGCAACTCGTCCCACTCCCCCACAGCCATCTACCTTGCATGCTTCCCAGTTCCCACACTTGGTCCAGTTTGAGGATAGCACTGCCACTATGTCAAGTGCTTCTTTTACTTACATCGGAATTTTTGTTGCTGTCTTTGATTAGTTGCATGATGATTGGTTCGATAATTCCTTGGATTCAAATGGGATTCAAATAGGTACGTAGTGATATATATGTAAATGTCTTCTGGACATGTGTCAGCCAAAAACAGAGGCTCCCTGCATTACTGAGGTGTTCTCTGCCCTCGCGAAGGGGTCCTGCTATACTGAGGAGAGGTCCCTCTTGTCAGATGGGCTCCCCGCTTATGGAGAATTGAAAGAATTAGAGCCCTCAGAGACAATTAACAGGTCTTGTCGTCTCATGCCAACGTGGACAATCTCTGGTGCTGTCTTTGCCTTCATGATCTCGGCCGGTGCACTGCCTCACTCCTTTCGTCTCAAGATCAGTATTCTTGGTGAAACTATTTTCAGCCTAATCAGGTAGCTATTTCTATCTAGTGAAACGAGAATGGTGAAAATGATATGAACGTCGAAAAAAATATCTGTGTTAGGAGATTTGCCATCTCAAATGGGCTTCTATGTGATACATATATCTCAATCTTCCGCCCTTCAAAAAATCTTGCCATAAAGGTTGAAGCTTGGATAATCTTTTACGTCTACGGGATCCATATAGATCTCGTATTCTGTCTCTCCTCTAGCCTCCAACATGCAAAATGTTTGATTTCGTAGCTATATCCAATTTTAATTTTCTCGTCACAGTTGTAAACTAAGAGAACGATATCGATGGCACTTCATCTTCAGAAATGATCAATTAATTCCCGGGCCGTCAGATTTCATGGGATGGGAGAATGCTAAAGTGATGATAATGATGAGAGTACTATAGAAGAGCTTCAATGCCTCCTAAATTAATATATACTCAATGATTATGCTTTCTTCGTAGTTTTAATGAATAATTCTACTTTCTCTTTTTTGCTTTCTCATTTTGTAATAAAGCTGATGCTTCCTCATTGATGAACAAAGATTTGAACTGAAACTGCGTAGTGAAGCCGTTTCATTTAATTTCTTTATTAATCTTTTCCCCCTTTTTTATTGGTCATTATGATAACAAAAGAACAGTCAAGGACATTGCAGATCTCAACTCTTCTCAAGCTATGTTGCACATATTCGTCCGAATTTATCAAGAATTTTCGAGGGACTCTGTTTAACACATCCTAGCTAATATTCATATTGTTTGGTAAATGTATAGAGCATGCATAAATAACTAAGACCTAATGATCTATAGTTGTTTGTTTTTAAAATTCCTCATTGATGAACAAGACGATTCTATTGCTAACAAGGTGCGCGACTATCCCAGTTTATTGTACTACCAATTTCTTTTCATTTTTCAGCGCATCTTTGAATTTAGAAGCTTGCTAGAATTTACTTCTACTGTTTTATATTGGTAATATTTATCTGATTCTTCCTTTTCTTGGTTGTACATGCTTCTTTTCATTACTTTCTAATAACAATCACGCTATAAAAAAAAGATTTGAATCGTTTTTTCTATGATCAACATTCTGCCTTTTTCTCCTTTACTACCTACTGATGCATTTGGTTTCATTAGAAAATCTTACATTATTACCGCCTTTCCTTTTTTCCAAAGGCTGTAAAATCTGTTGTTGGATTTCTTAACTAAATTTCAGCTTTATATGCTAATTACAATTGGAACACACCGGATCTTTTTTAAAGTGATGTACAGTGATATAGAGAAAAACGGGCTTCCACTCTCTGAAGTGGCTAACCATTACACTTATTTCTCTAGAGCCAAGTTTAATTTAAGTTAGAAGGTTGAATTCTTATCAGAACAGAAAATAAATAGATCATGAAGTCTGAACACAAAATGCATCCATAAATTTTTTAATTTCATAAATGACAACTGTCCATTACATTGAGACTATATGAGAACCAATACAATTTATTCCCTTTATTATCTATTGATCTCCAACACGACCAAGTAAATCACGCAAACCCCTAAAATAAAGGATCATTTAACCACAAATTAAGCTCCATCACCTTAAAAGTCCGAAGGACCGAACTGCTTCAAAACACAAGAAAACACAACCTCAAGTCATCTGAACAGCCTTGCCTGCAGCCGGAGCGAACTCCTCAACATCATACACAGAGTTGTGCTTGGAGTTCTCAAACTTCTCTCCATCTCCCCACAATGCATAGGCCTCCTCGCCATGGATTGCATCGTCACCGACATTCATGTCCTCATCAGTCAGCCGGAGCGGCACGATCAGATTGATCACAAGGCAGATGATGGTGGTGATGATGACGTTGATAACGACGATGAATAAGATGCCAGCGAGTTGGATGCCGACCTGTCTGAACCCAGCACCAACTCGCCCATCCCTGTTGCAATGTTTATGTAGAACACGACAGCATTAGATTCTTGTTTTGAATTAAAGGTAGAGGTTTGGTCAAATTTACAAGGGTATATATGTAGGTATAAGAATTGATTAAAACGCTTGCAACTAGGGATTACATGCCCAATACGTAGGATTGTACCTGTTGTCTTGTTGAATATACGGATACAATCAATTGGATTGCTAGAAGTTCAGTTTAAACTTAGGTTCATGTAGTGTTACGATCACATGATCGCTATGTATCTATCTCTCTTGTGTGATACAAGCTTTGAGTCTTTGAGTGTGCATCGTGCATCTTTTTTTATGAGTGAAACTCCTTGTTGTGCCTCTTGGAGTAGACCATATTTGGTCGGACCACTTAAGCCCTGATTTGTGTGTGTGTGTGTGAGTGAGATTGTGTGTGTGATATTTTGTTCATCTTACGTGCTTGGTGGTTGCGAGGAATATGTATGGGTAAATTAATAATTTGCAAAAAATAACTTACTTGATGCCATAGATTAGGCCAATGTACATGGGAAAGTCGCCAAAGAAGAGGCGGTTGAGCCTCGGCTCGGCAAAGATTCCGGTTAGGATGCCGCCAAGGCTACCTGCGACGGCGTGGGTGTGAAAGACGGCCATGGTGTCATCGACATAGTTGAGGAAGGATATCTTCTTATGGAGGACCATCATTGTGTACCATGGTATGCTTCCAGATAGGATCCCCATTATGATTGCTGCCCATCCTTGAACCAAACCTGGAGCCCAATTTGTTCATACATGAAAAGTAATGGTTACCTCACACAAAATTCAAGTATGTTAAAATTCTAAGAATTTTTTTCATGATATATTGAATCCTCAAAAATAAACTGTTAAACATATAATTATAACTAAATCTAATATGAGTTCACCAATTAACTGAGACATGCCACAAAAAGATCTTATATATAATCATATTCACCAACTAGATCCAATTCAAATTGCTTACCAGCGGCAGGAGTGATGCAGACTAGGCCGGTGATCATGCCCTGGACGGCTCCAATAACCGACGGCTTACCGAAGAAGGTGATGTCGAGGGCGAGCCAGACGAGGAGGCTGGTTGCGGCGCACACGTGTGTGTTCAAGATTGCAAGCGACGCATCGATGTTGGCTGCATAGGGCCCACCACCGTTGAATCCGGTCCAGCCCATCCAGAGCATCCCAGCACCGGCAAGCATCAGGAGAATGTTGTTTGGTGGGAACCTTTCCCTGTCCTTGGTAGCCCTTGGACCCACCTGCATGCACATTGCAAGTACGTTTTTCTTTTCTACTGAATCTTTCGTGAGGAATTGCTGGAGATATATTGAGAGAGTTTGATTCGAGAAACGCGTGTGTTTATATATCATCAGTATGTTCGGGTAAAGGCCGGCCTCTCTCGTGTATAATCAAATCATTATTCTCTTGGGTTTAATTAGCCAATTATCTTAGATTATTCCAAGTTATACTTATGTGAAGATCCTGAGGTAAGTTTAGTTGCTTAGTATTTGTTTTTGTAGGGTGAAACTAGCCGGCCTCCCTTTATCTTACTTGTTCTACTTTTGTATTGTGTTTTGACATTAGCCTCTTTAAATTATGAAATATATGAGCTATATATATTGGCAGCATCTCATAATTTCTCGTGTTTAGAGAAGGGTACAGTTTAAAAAGTAGTTGTATCAATGGTTTTTCTAATGCTTGTTTATTCCGAAAAACTTGGTTAAAGGCCTGTCTTAAACTTGCAAGCTATGAAATTGTTCTGTTTTGCTCTTGGTTTTGTGTGTCTTAGAGTTGTTTCTGGCTATCGAAACTCTTTTTTGGTTTATTTATGTATTATTTCTTTTTGGAACTAACCAAAAAATGTTGGACAATTTCTTGACTTGTGCCTGTCATCCTTGTGGAGGAGCCATGCCAATCTTCTCTATATCGTCCCAATTTCATCGGCGAAGAGACTCTGATTTGGTTTGTTGATAGAAAATTGCTTTTGTGGCTATGGTGACAAAATTTAAAGAATTTGTGCAAGTACTGATACTAAATAGGAAGCTATTCAAACAAAATACTCTTATTAATCAAGTTAACTAAAAGCTGGCAAAAACTTACCCAGTAAGCAGCAGTGAATCCAGCAACCCCGGAAGCCAGATGAATGACATACCCCCCACAGAAATCCATCAAACCCTTCTTATACAAAAAGCCGTTCGGCGACCAGATGGTGAAGGCCCCGATGCTGTACGAGAACGTGAGCCAAAGCGGCACAAACAACATCCACGCATGGAAGTTCATCCTCCCGAGCAACGACCCCGCCACCAGGATCAGCGTAATGGCCGCAAACACAAACTGGAAGTACACGAACGTCGCCCTCGGAAACAACCCCGTGTAGGCCGTGTCCCTTTCGAGAAGATGTTTCTGGCCCAGCGCGAACCCAGGCTTCCCCCAGAAGGGCAGCATTTCGTCCCCGAACGACATCTCGAATCCCCAGATGACCCAGCAGAGCAGGACGGCTGCGAAGGCATAAAGGGCCATGAACGCGGAGTTGACGGCCCATTTCTTCTTGACGATGCTGCCGTAAAGGATCACGAGGCCTGGAACACTCTGCAGGCCTACTAGGGTTGCGGCGGTGAGCTGCCATGCGTTGTCGCCCTTGTTCAACCAGTCCGGGCTAGCTTCAGACGTGTTGAGGTTCGACGGGAGAGGGACCAAGGTAGCCATTTTTTTACCTTTTCTTCTTCTTAATTTGCTGCAGAGGTTGTTAATGAGTTGGAATAGATTTGGTGTGTGAATATATAGGAGGTATAGATGAGTTGGTTTGTTGCTAAGGTGGGGTTTTGTGTTGTTTTGTGCTTGTTTTAGGTGTTGAAGGTAGGGTTTTGCATTGTTGTATAGCGTTGATAATGAGGAGTTTTGATTGGATCAAGGAGTTTTGAAGGTAATGCAAGATGGATGGCGCAAGGACAAAAGGTTTGAGATTGTTAATTAAGAAAACATGTGGTTAATTCTTTGGTAATTATACACTAATTAAGGGTGTATCTTATCATTGGAATGAAAATGCAATAATATTTCTATTACATGCACTTGATTTTTAGTGTTTTAATTGGTTTGGTAAGTTATGTGTTAAGATCATTACCTGTACATGTATTGAAGTTTCTAAAAACCACTCTTAATTATAATCAAGCATTAGCATCAATAGTGCATTTGATATTAATCAAATTATCAAATTTCATGTTTTCACATAAAACACGCACACACTGATTGTGGTTAAAATAGTCCCACGTCTCCGAATAATTGTTGGATGCATGTATATAAAATATAAGTTGGGAGGTAAACCTTAACATTTTTGGATAGAGTCCTACTACATTAAAAGCACATATGCACACATTTGTTATGCGATAAACCTCAATAAGCATAAGGTTTGAGTCTTTTGAATGGAGCATATGTTGTGGGCCCATACCAATACACACATTTTAAATGCTGCTCTTTATTATTATTATTATTATTATTATTATTATTATTATTATTATTTGCAGGAAACATTAATAGAACCGGCCCTAATAGATTCATTATGGGATTAATTGAATTCTGTTATTGTATATGGAAGAGTATTGGTAAACAAATATTAACAATCTTAAAAATATGCCATTTATCATTAATCTTTTCAAATGGTGTCTATCATTTAAAAATAGAATTATGAATGCAATCATAATAAGTAAATTTGGGGGCCAAAAAATCTGATACATAAAGTTGCCCGCAAACAGATTAATGGATATCTAAATAACTCAGTACATAGACAAGCTAACAAGAAATTATACACTTTACTGTACTTAATATCATATTTAATTATATTTTAGAGCTCAGATATTTGGTGTGTAAGATTTTGCTGCTTCTCTTCTATCTTTGTCTCTGTGTAATATTTTGTACAGATTCGTAATCCAAACTGTGAATATATATGTACGGAGCATCCAAAGCCATTGGGGGTATTAAGCAATTAATTTATGTGATCAATGCATGGTTTGTGATATTTGTTTTCCAATAGATGAGTAGCACATCATTGTACCTCAAACATTGAACCCAAGAAGGTTAATTTCTACTTATAACATAGCTAGCATCTATAATGTTACTAATATATACAGGAAAGAAAACAATTGAGATATATAGTTGTTATATATAGATATTGATGATTAATACTCTCATTGGTTTAATCATCAAACTTTGTACTATGTTGTTTCAATACTCGAGGTTGGAGTTGGAATCACCATCTCATTACCTTGATGAGGGCTATATATATGTAGACAGCTTGGCATTTGCTGCTTGAGAATTATATACGTAAATTATATATGCATAAATTGATAATTAGTGATAAATGGAAATGATTACGGTGCAAGAGATCTTTGAAATCTGTCATAAACCAGATCTAATGGATTTAAAAACTATTCCAAAAATTTCGGTCCACTGTTGATTAGATAAATAACAAGATAAACAAAACCCAAATATGTCTCTCTCACATGCTTGCTCGCGCGCGTGTATGTATGTATGTATATATATATATATATATATATATATATATATATATGAGGTTAATGGAGGAAAGAGGCCATAGGAGGGATTTTCCTTCTATGGCGTCGAAAAAATACACTCCCTCATTTTTTCCGACGATCAGCACCCACCATCTTTATCGTTATCATCTAAGATGTGGGTACACCAAATTTCATGTGATTCTACAACTTTTTCACCGTTGATTTAGTGGGTTCAAAATTAACGGTTTACCGACAATAAAACTTTTTACATTGTTAAATCAATGGTGAAAAGGTTCTAGAATCACATGAAATTTGATGTACCCATATCTTAGATGATAACGATGAAGATGGTGGGTGACGATCGGCGGAAAAAATGAGGGAGGGTGTATTTTTTTGACGTCATAGGAGGAAATTCCCTCCTAGGGCATCTTCACCCCCCCTCCCTCTCTATATATATGAGAATAATGGAGGAAAGAGACCATAGGAGGGAATTTCCTTCTATGGCGTCGAAAAAACACACCCTCTACCGTGTTTTCCGACGATCGAAATGCATCATCTTTATCGTTATCATCTAAGATATGTGTATAACAAATTTCATGTGATTATACAACTTTTGCACCGCTAATTTAGCAATGTAAAAAGTCTATTGTCAGTAAATCGTTAATTTTGAACCCATTAATTCAACGGTGAAAAGGTTGTAGAATCACATGAAATTTGGTGTATCCACATCTTAGATGATAACGATGCAGATGATGCATTCCGATCGTCGGAAAACACGGTAGAGGGTGTGTTTTTTCGACGCCATAGAAGGAAATTCCCTCCTATGGTCTCTTTTCTCCATTATCCTCTCTCTCTCTCTCTCTCTCTCTATCTATATATATATATATATATATATATATATATATATATATATATATAATGAACAAAAAAGGAGGCGTCAAAAATCTATATCCTCCACCATTTATTTTAATGATCGGCATTCATCGTCTTCAACTTTATCATCTAAGATGTGGATACACCAAATTTCACGTGATTCTACCATTTTTCACCAATGAATTAGCAATATAAAAAGTTCTATTGTCAGTAAACCGTTAATTTTGCACCTACTAAATCAGCAGTGAAAACATAATAGAATAATATGAAATTTGGTGTATCCACATCTTAGATGTTAAAAATGAAGGTAATGGATGCCGATCGTTAAAAAAAATTATGTATGGTGTATTTTTCAGACGCCATATGAGGAAATTCTCCCCTATGACACATTTCCTATATATGAAGAGAATAATGCAGGAAAGAGGCCATTCCTTCTATGCCGTCAACAAAAATCAATCATCTAACATTTTATTTGACAACCGGCATCCATCATCTCCTTTTTTATCATTTAAAATGTGGATATACCAAATTTCATGTGATTCTACCACTATTTCACCATTGAGATAGTAGGTAAAATTAACGGTTTATAGTCGGTAAACCATTAATTTTACACCTGCTAAATCAACGGTGAAAAAATATTATAATCATAGAAAATTTGGTATATCGATATATTAAAGTATGCTGATCAAGATGGATGGCACCGATTGTTGAATAAAATGGTGGAAGGCATAGATTTTTAACGCCACCTGACGAAAAAAGCCTCCTGGGCATCTTTCCTCCTTCGCTCTCATATGAGAGAGATTAATGGAGGAAAGGGGCCCTAGGAAGCTTTTTCCGTATGGTGGCGTCAAAAACTACGCCCTCTATCATTTTATTCAACGATCAACACCGTCCATCTTGATCTATATTGTCTAATATAATGATACACCAACTTTTATGTGATTCTAATACCTTTTAACTGTTGATATAGCATTGTAAAAAGTTTTATAGTGGTAAAGCGTTAATTTTGCACACACTAAATCAACAGTGAAAAATTGTTAGAATCACATGAAATTTGGTGTAACGATATATTAGACAATGAGAATCAAGATGGACAGTGCTGATCATCAAATAAAATGGTGGAGGGTGTAGTTTTTTAGCACCACCAGACGGAAAAAGCTTCCTAGGACGACTTTCCTCCATTGCTCTCATGTGAGAAAGAATAATGGAGGAAAGAGGCCCTTGGAGGCTTTTTCCGTCAAGTGGTGTTAAAAATTATGCCCTCCATCATTTTATTCGACGATCGGCGCCATCCATCTTGATCTAAATTGTCTAATATAACGATACACCAACTTTCATGTGATTCTAGTACCTTTTCGCTATTGATTTAGTATTGTAAAATGTTTTATTGTTGGTAAACCGTTAATTTTACACACACTAAATTAACGGTGAAAAGGTGTTAAAATCACATGAAATTTTGTGTATCGATATATTATACGATGAGGATCAAGATGGACGATGTCTATCGTCGAATAAAATGATAGAAGGCGTAGTTTTTTAGCGCCACCTGACGGAAAAAGCTTCCTAAGGCCTCTTTCTTCCGTTATTCTCTCATATGAGAGCAATGGACGAAAGAGGCCCTATGAGGCTTTTTCTGTCAGGTGGCGTCAAAAACTACGCCTTCTACCATTTTATTCGACAATCAGCGCCGTCCATTTTGATCTACATTGTCTAGCATAACGATACATCAACTTTCATGTGATTCTAATACCTATGCACCATTGATTTAGCATTGTAAAAAGTTTTATTATAGGCAAACCGTTAATTTTGCAAACACTAAATCAACGATGAAAAGGAGTTAGATTCACATTAAATTTGGTGTATCAATATATAGGGATGAGAATTAAGATGAACGGTGCCGATCGTCGAATAAAATGACGGAGAACATAGTTTTTTAGCACCATCTGACGGAAAAAGCCTCATAAGGCATCTTTCCTCCATCATTCTCTCATATGAGAGCAATGGAGGAAAGAGACCCTAAGAGGCTTTTTCCGTCAGGTGGCGTCAAAAACTATGCCCTCCACCATTTTATTCGATGATTGGCGTCCTCTATCTTGATCTACATCGTCTAATATAACGATATACCAATTTTCATGTGATTCCAATACCTTTTCACTAATGATTTACCATTGTAAAAAGTTTTATTATCGGTTGTCATGCCCCGCTTCCCAAAATACGTAAATATGGTACGTGACAAATCCAACCATGCTACCTATGGCGAAGAAAAATCCTTTCATAGTCATATTACGGCTGTCAATTAGATATCAAGAACAGTAAATAAAAATCTAAATAACGCATGTTCAACTGCCACAATAAAATAATAACAAGAAAGTAACGGAAACAAATAGGGATCCAACAAGAAATAATATTCTAGTTACGTCCCTTATGCGATTACAACGTTAAACCATAACTAGAAAATAAAATAAAACTAAATATCACTAAACTAATCAGCAAAGTTCCTTATTGCTCAGCTTGCTTGTCAAAATATTCTCGATTTTCTTGCGACAAGATTAAAGAAACTAGGCCATACAAAACCCAGACGTTAGTGCGTCATAAATATAATAATAATAATAATAACTGAGTAATGTACCATATAGGGTATTATGTGCAAAATGATGTATGATTATAAACAAACAATAACAGGTGATATAACAGCAAGCTATAGGTATGTCACATGTATCCTAAATTCTGTGTTTTTAGGTTATCTATCCTAACGGTATTTGAAATCAATTAATATAATTCTTATCGCAACTCAATAGTATCTTGTGCGTGCCCGGGATCACGGTCCTAATTCTCGGGGCTGAATCCGAGACGTGCCGCTAGGCAGTAAAACAATGACATGCACAGATGAATGATGTCAGCATCATCATTCCGGAGCCCAAAGGTCATATCGGCTGATCAGTCTCTGAAAAGTAGTGAACTGTTGAATTACAAGTCGGATTTCATTCTTAATTTCCTTCTTTTCCCCAGATTTCATGTTCTAATCAGATACTAATAGAATGTCTACCTAATACCAACACATGAATAATCGTGAACAGGTCTTGTCTAGCTAGACAATAAGTTAGGTCAATCAGGATAACAAATCAATATTGTTGGCATCGGTAAATAATACAGGTAAAGTAATGGCAAGATAATGTGTCGTGCACATGTCAGGTATTGTGTATCAACAGAAGGAATGTTTACTTGCGCAACCAATCACAATAAAAAGCAGTAATCTATTGTTAAACTATAACGGAACTTGTTAAAATATATTTAACCATATTTATAATAGCGTTTACACTTGTTATTTATTATAAACTAAATTGTAAATAGTTCAAATAAGTAATTTTGCACAATCTCAACAATTGTAACTATACACGTGCTCGTATTAGTAAAAGGTAAAATATAGATTAATTGTATATTGATAATAATTCGCAATATTATAAATATATGTATATTTATTATACTAGATATATTTTAGCATAGGTAAATGATAATGAAACTATAATGAAATTATATTGAAACTATAATGAAACTAGCATGTAGCAAGATAAACTTGCTTAGATCGGTAAAATACGGCAATAAACGGGTACCCGTGCTTCAAACACCGACGACAACAAAGACATAAACCTGATGCAAGTGAGGTCTCGGGTTAATCTTGAGCAATGGTGACGAAGTGACCGCGCTAGGCTGCTCGTCTCTGGAACTTCAGAGACTCGGGTCCTTAGGTGCTGGGATTGTGAGGAAGTGTTCGATGGAGATGGGCTCTTGGACTGAAGGCGACGATGTCAAAAGGTTGATCGGCTGTTGCTACACAGAGAATTAAGGAGACAATGGCGTCGACGGCCAAGCTTGGCAGGGTTTTGACCACGGGAGGGTGCTCGGCTGATGAAGGCTTGGGTCTTGGGGATGAAGAAGTCGGAGAAGAAGAAAAGAAAGAGATGATGGTGTGGATGGTGCTCGGGGTTTAAGCGAGGACGAGGAAGGAGGTGCGGTGATGGGCGTGATGAAGTTGACGAGAATGGTGAGAGGTCAGGGATGAAGTCGTGGATGTATGCGAGGGAAGATAAAGAGGAAGAGAATGATGACGACGACAAGCGGAGGAAGGCGAGGGAGTTGTGACGGTGATGAAGTGAGACGAAGACGGCGAGACAATGGTGAGGTGATAGGGCTCGCGAACGATGGTGAGGTCGGAGGGATGGGTTGTTGGTCGAGGGTGAAGGTTGTGTGGCGAGGACATAGAAGGAGTCGATGACGAGGATGAGGAGATGAGGAAGGGAGTGCAGGAAAGGGTGCAGACGACGGTGGCGTAGGTTTCGGGGCTCGAGGATGAGATCGAGGAAAACGAGGGGAGTGAGAGAATGGAGAGAAAGACAGAGAAAGAGATGGGAAGAGAGAGGGAGAAAGTTTAATATATAAAATTATATATTATATATAGTATAGTTTAAAGTATATAGATAATATCAAAATATAACCAATCTCCACCAAAATTTCATCAAAAATATATTTTGGAAAATAATACACATACGTAAACTTCTTAACCATAATAAAAGAAAATATTTTAAATAACTTATACCCCTACTATAAAATTAAAAAGGATTTTAAATATATGTCTAGATTTAACAAATATTTGGTATTAAATATCTTGAGATTTAAACGTAATAGATAAAAGCCAAAATACGATATGGGGTGCTTAACCATCCGATGACAGTTAACCAAAATAGATTATTCTTAATTTATGGCTACTAAAAGATATGTGCGTATAAACTAGATATTACACACACACACGCGCACACACACACACACGATTCTCATGGATTCATTTTGCGATAAATATCCATATTAATCTAGAATCATACTGAGTTTCACACATGCGAGTCGGGTCAGATAAACTACCTCTACTATTCAAATCGATCGCAACCCAAATGAATAAAATTAAAAAATATAAAGCAAGTTTTAAAATACCAATTAATATCGTATAACCGTAGTAGGGTGTTACATCGGTAAGCCGTTAATTTTGCACACACTAAATCAACGGTGAAAGAGTGTTAAAATCACATGAAATTTGATGTGTCGATATATTAGACAATAAGGACCAAGAAGGACGGTGCCGATCATCAAATAAAATGGTAGATGGCATAGTTTTTTAGCGCCTCCTGACAAAAAAAGCTTCCTAGGGCTTCTTTCCTCCATTGCTTTCATATGAGAGGGAATAATGGCGGAAGAGACCCAAGGAGGCTTTTTCTATCAGGTGGCGTCAAAAATCATACCCTCCACCATTTTATTCGATGATCGATGCCGTCCATCTTAATTTATATCGTCTAATATAACAATACGCCAACTTTCACACTAAATCAACGGTGAAAATGTGTTAGAATCACATGAAATTTAGTGTATTGATATATTAGATGATGAGGATCAAGATGGACAGTGCTGATCATTGAATAAAATTGTGGATGGTATAGTATTTTACAGTGATTGATCCAGAATTTTATCAAGGGTGGGGCCAAAATTGTTATCGTTGTAAAGGCCCCATACCCGAACGTAGGGGATCGGGGATGGTAGCCCATGAGCCGAATTATTTAAGTAATAGCACACATATGTTGTTTCCATGTGACAGATAAAGAGTTTTCAAAACATATTTTAACTATATATGTGTGTTTAATGAATTTAAAATAAGAGGGCGGCTTAAGAGGAAACTATATTGTGATAGAGTTTTGAATAGTTTGAGAATAATTTAATTCCAAAATAAATATGTCTCAAGTAGATGAACCTACGCCCCTCTTAAAGACTCAAACTTTAAGACAACTAGGCCAACCCCATCTTCATGTTTTTATTTATATTAATATAATGATATATGTATACATCAATATATATACATCTATAGGATGTTTATTTTTCAAAACAGGGTATGACCATGGCCCCACCTTGCCCTCAATGGGGTCCGCCCCTGGTTTTTGAATGCCACTTGACGGAAAAAGCTTCCTAGGGCCTCTTTCTTCCATTGTTGTGTGTGTGTGTGAAAGAGAGAATATACATTGTTAATTTTACAGGAAGATCGTCTTAAAAAAAGCATAGAACTCAAAAGCTGCAATGACCGAAATACAAGTTGTTAGGGTTAAAATTTACACTCCATTGACCAAAGGTCAAAGTCAAAGTTAAACCGCGGACAAATAGGCCCAACCCAAAGAAAACGGACCCTATTGTTGAATACAAGTCGGGCCCACGTCCGAACCCAAGTCCAAGCAGGTGGACCCAAGCCCAGACTGGCCCCATGCCAAGAAAGTACAACAAATAAATGTAATATTTAAATAAATAGGAAAAAAGCTAAATTTTTGTAAAGCTCATGGCTCATGTGCAAAAAGAAATAAGAATATGAGACATGGAATGTCCAAAACACCATTTTATAAACCCCAAAAGGCTATATGTAAACTTATAAGTCTATATATGGCAACATTATGATGAAATGAAACATAATTCATTCCCCTAAAAAGTATTAGAGTTTTGTGCCACCTTCTCCTTCCTCAAGATTGTAAACGTTCTTTTCTTTTTTGAATTAAATCAAGAGTTTAACTCTTCTTTTCATAAAAACAAATAGTTTTTCACCATAAAACCCTTGAAAGGGAGTTCAAATCTCCCATCAAATCTCTAAAAGGGAAGATTTTGAGATCTCACCACTCTTTTTCTCCAATATCCAACTAACATGGAGAAGGAAAAAGAAGACTCATCTTCAAAAATCCCATTTTGAGAGAATCCAAGGCTCAAGAGAGAATTCAAGGCTTAAGAGAGAAGAAGGGGATTCCCTTTCATCAACTCCGAAAATCTTTTGGAAGTTTTACTCTAAATAAGAATCTCTTCTTAAGAAGTTTAATTCCTCCGAATTCGAAGAAAATAATAATAAAAATAAAAATCCTTCTTTTCTTAGGAGTTTAACTCCAAACTCTTTCGGGAGTTCAACTCCCAATTTAGGGGCTAAGCCCCTTTTTCCGCTGGCGCCCAGCGCTCATTTTCCAGGAGCATGGACCGTTGGCGCCCAGCGACCACGCACCACACACATGACCCATTAGCTCCAATGACCACGCCTCCTTAGGACGCTCCTCACCCCTCTTTTTCCCACACGTTCCACACTTAAAACACTCAAAACACTGCTAGCCCCCTTGACCCCCAACCCGCTATCCGGGTAGCGGGACCCCTGTAAACTCTGCGAGGCCTCCGATAAGTCCAAAACACCTTCAAAATACAACACACTCACACTGCACATTGAGTTCGCATGATCAGTTTTACCCATCAATCGGAGGTTCTCTCGCTCCAAAGGTGAGGGGTAATTAACGACAGCTTAGTCCGCGGCTGCCAGAGATTCGGATTTCTATAATCAATAAACCTCAGCCTACCCTATGTAGGGAGAATCTGTATCGCCTGACATGAAAGTCTACCCTAAAACCACCACTGGGTTTTCACAAGTATCTAGCATGCTATTTAAAAAAAATATCGGTGCTAAACTATACTAACTAAGGATCAAACTAGATGATTAGGGTTAAGCATAATATATAAAGAACTTTACACTAAGAGAAAGATATTACAACCTTTGTAGGCCGCGTCCTTCTGTTCTAAAGCTCCGGGTAGTAGTCCCTATGACTCGTCTAGGCTCCACTTGAAGAAGTGCATAAACTTGCTTCGCGATCTTCGTGTCGAAGATGGTCCATCCGAAGTTCCTCTAATCCAAACTAGCTCTTTACTAAAATCTTTTTAGTGAAGGAAACACCCTAAACTTAAGTGCTAATCAAGTGTAGCATGGTGAAGTAGGGGTTCTAAGCTCACTAGGTTGATGCAAAACCCTATGGTTCACATCACATGTGAGGGTTAGGGCTTTGAGGTTGAGGAAGAAGAAAATGAAGAGATCTAGAGAGTGAAATGAGCTCTAGGAAAAATAACTTAAGTGAAGAATAGAAATGAATAATGACTCACATACTCTCCTCACTTATTGAAGCATGAAATTTATTTCAATAAATAAATTGAACCATGCTTCAATAGTGTAAGCAAATGAATAAATAAATATAAAAGCCGCGCTTCACTCCATTCCTCAAATATCTCCTTATTTTCCATCTCATTTTCTATATTCGTAAAATAGAAAATCCAACCATGATTCATATGTATATATATATATATATATATATATATATATATATATATTAAAAGAAGAAAATAATTAGTGAGCATAATATTAGTTAATATATAATTATATATATATATATATATTAAAAGAAGAAAATAATTAGTGAGCATAATATTAGTTAATATATAATTATATCAAATATAAATATATATCAAATTATTAAATCAACACTTAATTTAATAATCCGGTTATATCACATATAACTGAATAATATCATTTATCTGCATATCATATTATCAAATCAACACTTGATTCAATAAGCCGGTTATATCACATATAACCTAACTGATAACAAATACTGCCAGATGAGAATACGATATCACATACTCGTATTTAATCAGGCCCCCGCACATGTCAACATATGTGCCCTACTTCATTTCGCTTGAACTAGGAAACTTCTGTGTGAGACTCTAAAGATTCGTCAATATGCCAGCAGTAGATAATGATCACATCAGTTACCCACAAGCCGTCAGCGGTACTAGCTGGACGTAACAGCTACCTAGGTATTGAGTGAATAGAAAATTAACAAGCAAGCTTATCCAAACTCCCATGAAGCCTATAAGTAACACTTACCGTACATTACGGTCTGTTCGTCTGATATGTTGCATATCAAGTTTAGGAGTGGAATCGTCAGACCCTAGTAACTTGATAAGTCATGCCGATGTATGGCTCATAACAGTTCAAGAAATTACTCATAACACTTACCAGTAAATCTCATCAGCCCTGGTCAGGGACTTACTGTTATAGCCAATCGAGTATAGCGCAACATCAACTCCTAATACCGGGAGAGACGAAACCCCTCCTATCGCTCACTGCTTCCATGTGACTAAGGACTGTACCCAAAATCCACCTTTTTGAACGACTCCTTTGAACCGTGGTAGAGATGAAATCAAAGCACAGTGGGAATCACACAAGACTCTATGACGATCTCGGGTCTACAGACTAACATGTACCAGTGTCACCAGAGAACTGCTATCTGACGATAGGTATAATACCAACTAGCAGTTCTCGGCGAGTCCTGTTCGATGTACCCATTCTCTAATGAGCACATGTATACAATCTTTAATGTCAAACACTAATGGTCATAGGATCAACCATCGCCCCATACAGGGTCAAGAAACGTACACACTAGTCTACTCTAGAATATCGATGCCCTATCTCGATATCCTCTTGACTATGAACAATTAAAGGATGTGCTTGTGGACTATACAAGTCCCAGTAGTATGATCCGCATCATAGTCCTGGTAGTCAAGCAAACATCCTGAGGGCTTTATCAACATATATCTGAGAGACAGTATAATAATACAAGTGTACATGTTAAGATAAAGAGCAACCAGATAGCATACTATCATATTGAGCAAGAAAGTCCTCTATATATGTTCAAGCATCCACTATATCATACAATAATGGTCTCTAGGGTATACATATTCCTAACAATCTCTTACTTTCACTAAGGCCAGTTGTTGTAGTATCTCATACCCAACATCCTCAAAAGTCTCTCAAACTGCGTCTGGGGGAGGGCCTTCATGAGTGGATCCGCTACGTTGTCCTTCGTGTCAACTATCCTGACCTCGATCTCCTGTCGATCTACTATCTCCCGGATCAAGTGATACCGCCTAAGAATATGTCTGAATCGCTGATGGGACTGGGGTACCTTGGCCAAAACCACAGCTCCATTGTTATCACAATACACAGGTATTGGATGCACAATAGTTGGAACCACACCAAGTTCAGCTATGAACTTCTTCATCCAAACAGCCTCTTTGGTAGCATCGTTGGCAGTGTATTCAGCCTCCATCGTCGAGTCTGCTGCGGTATCTTTCTTGGAACTTTTCTAACATACCGCCCCTCCATTGAGGGTGAAGACAAAACCCGTGATCAACTTACTGTCGTCCTTATCTCTCTGGAAGCTCGAATCGGTAAAGGACTCCACTTGGAGTTCTCTGTTACCATACACTAAGAATATTTCTTTAGTTCTTCTCAAGTACTTAAGAATGTTCTTCACAGTTGTCCAGTGTTTCTCCTCAGGATCTGATTGATACCTACTTACTACACCCAGCAAGGAAGCTACATCCGGTCTGGTACACAATATCGCATACATGATTGACCCGGCTGTCGAATAATTGGGTATCCTTTGCATGCGAGCCCTCTCTAAATCAGTCTTAGGAGACATCTCTTTGGAGAGAGTGATTCCTGAGCAAACGGGTAAATTACCACTCTTAGAATTTTCCATACTAAACCTCTTTAGTATGATATCAATGTACCTGAATTGGGACAATCCCAACATCCACTTAGATCTATCTCTATAAATCTTAATCCCCAGGATGTAGGAGGCATCACCCAGATCTTTCATAGAGAACTTGTGTGATAAGAAGAGCTTGACCGAGTGTAGCATAGGAACATCATTTCCTATCAAGAGTATGTCATCCATATACAATACGAGAAAGACAACCTTACTCTCTACAACCTTCTTGTATATACAAAGTTCATCTACATTTTTGATGAAGTCAAATTCTTTGCTAGCTTCATCAAAACAGATGTTCCAGCTCCTAGATTGATTTAAGCAGCTTACATACGCTTCCGCTGCTCCCACTGTCTATGAAGACCTCTGGCTGTGTCATATACACGCTCTCTTCTAAATCACCATTTAGAAAAGTGGTCTTGACGTCCATCTGCCAGATTTCGTAGTCATGGTATGCAGCAATGGCAAGTAGGATCCTGATGGATTTAACATGGCGACAGGAGAAAATGTTTCATCATAGTCGACACTTGGTCGTTGACGAAAACCTTTTGCTACAAGTCTATCTTTGAAAGTCTCAACTTTTCCATCTACACCAATTTTCTTCTTAAAGATTCACTTTCTCCTGATAGGTTTTATCCTTTTAGGAGCAACTTCAAAAATCCATACTTTATTGGTGTACATGGATTCTATCTCAGATCGCATAGCATCCAGCCATTTCACAAAGTCTCCACTTGTGATGGCCTGCTCGAAACTAGTTGGGTCATCATCTTCCATGATGCAATCCTCGCTCTCACCGTTTATGAGAAAATCGTAGTATCTCTCAGATGGGTGAGGAACCCTACTAGATATGCGGAGTGGCTGAGATTCGTCAGGGACTATTGAATCCTCCGGTTCTACCAAATCATCAGTTATAGTTTATGTTGCTGGAATTTCTTCCAGTTCTACCTCATTACCACTAATTTCTTTCACAAGAAATTCCTTTTCTAAAAAGATGGCATATTGAGAAACAGACACCTTTTGTTCCTCAGTGTGGAAAAAGATATGTCCATATGAATCCTTTGGATATTCCACAAACTTGCACAAAACAGACCTTGCCTCGAGCTTGTCCGAATTCTACTTTTTAATATAGGCCGGACAACCACATATCTTAACTCATTTAAGAGATGGTCTCTTCCCATTCCATATCTTATATGGAGTGGTACGCAAATGATTTGGTCGGAATCCTATTCAATAGATATGCAACTGTCTCAGGTGCAAAACCCCAAAAGAAAATAGGTAACTCAGCAACACTCATCATAGAGCGCACCATATCTAATTGGGTGTGATTTCTCTGCTCCGAAACTCCATTGTGCTGTGGTGTATATGGAAGAGTAAGCTGAGAAAAAATCCCATTATCTTTTAAGTAGTCTTTGAATTCCGTGCTCAAGTATTCTCCTTCCCGATCAGATCGTAGGATTTTAATACTTTTACCCGTCTGGTTCTCAACTTCGTACTTATATTCCTTGAATTTCTCAAAAGATTCAGATCTGTGTTTCATCAGGAACACATGTCCGTATCTTGAGAGTTCATCGGTGAATTTAATGAAGTACGAGGAACCATTCCTGGCATGTGTAGACATAGGACCGCATATATCACTATGTATCACTTCCAAAAGTTCAGTAGCTCTTTCTCCGTGTCCAGTAAACGGAGTTTTGGTCATTTTATTTTTGAGACATGACTCGCAAGTTTCATAAGATGTAAATTCGAACAGATTCAAATATCTATCTTTATGCAACTTAGCTAGTCTTATCGTATTGATATGACCTAGTCTACAATGCCATAAGTAAGTTTTGTTAATTTCTGAACTTTTCCTCTTGTGTGTGTTCTGTATGCCTAGAACCGTCGTTTGATTTAGAACTTATATACCATTACATAACGTACAAAACCCAATCAATACTTGATTTAGGAAAATGTTCATAACATTATCCTCCAATACAAAATTATATCCTTCTTTATGCAACAAAGAAACTGATATAATATTGCACACCATAATTTGGTACGTAATAACAGTCGTTCAGAATCATTGTATTACCATTTGGTAATACTAGGTGATATTCGCCAACTGTTTTGGCTGCAACAATTGCTCCATTCCCTACTTTTAGAGACATATCACATTTTCTCAGTTCTCTACTTCTCTTTAGCCCATGTAACAAATTACAGATGTGGGATCCTGATCCGGTATCCAATACCCAGGATGTACAACAAACTGAGAAACAGTTCTCGGTAACGAACACACCCGAAGAAGATGCATCACCATGCTCTTTCTTCAATCGGGCTGCATAAGAATCATGATGTTCTCCTATTCCTTGCTCAGACTTATGACAATCATAAGAAAAAGCGGAACCAACGTTCCCCAGCTCAGTATAATAAGCGGGTTCGGTCAATACATCCATATTATTATCTTGATTAAGGCGTGTCATTGGTCGCTACCTGGAGAGAGAGAAGGAAACGCTTTAGCGTGCGCTCTTTGTAAGATTAGATTGGTTATTGTCTTATCTAATCAGGATGGCTCCCACTGTTTTTTATCAAATTTTCCTTCAAACCATAAAAGGTAAGATTAGCCGGGATTAATTACACCCTACAAGTTTACCAATCGTTCAGCCAAGCAGGTATTGGTACTCCGAGGGAGTCTTCCCATGCTTTCGCATGGAACTAATTAACTCGTTTCTGTAGGGGCATAACCCTGTTAACACCTTTCTTAGACACCTACTGGATCAGCTAATTGTAAAGTGGAAAACTCTCTAAAGAGTAACTCTTACTCGCAGTGGGTATCGGGATCCAACTATCTCATAGAAAATATGCAATCTCATTGCAAATTTCAACACTTGAAATACCCAATATCTGTTTCTACCCCAAGCAACTTATGACCTTAACTATGGTCAACAAATCATAAGTGCTAGCCAAGTTCAACCCATCATTTCGTGATTGAATTAAACCCACCCGCACGACCCTTAACTATGATCAACAAGGCCGTACGACTACCCTAATCCAATCGCATCAACATGCTACAGATAAACACTAATCAGCTACCGCACACTACGTTTTGACTATGGTCAACAAACGCAACACGAATACTAAATAGCACTTATCTGAAATAACGGAGGGCTACGACTGGTTTTGATGAAAACTTTAACGTGATGATCTTGATATAGTTGTAGAATCTAATGATTTGAAAAGGAGTGTTTTTTGTAGGTTTTGCTAGTTTTGCAAAAGCGGTCACTCCCGGTGAAGGGATCTCGGCTCTTTCCTCATCGAATAAGGTGCTGGATATTCATCAAGGAATACCACTATGCAAAGCAAGAACTAGAGAAGCTATGAAAACAAAACCGAGTGGGTTGTAGTATTTGCTAGTTTTGCTAAAGAGGTCACTCCCGGTGAAGGGATCTCGGTTCTTTTCTCATCGAATGAGGTGCTGGATATTCATTAAGGAATACCATTATACAAAGCAAGAACTAGAGCTACCTTTTTAAAATTTCGATTCTACAGCATTTTTAGATTTCTTTTCTTTCCATTAATCTCATTAATGAAGTCCCATCATTTATGTTTCCCTAAACATCACATAAAAAAATGAAAATAGAACGTACGCTTATGCCATCCGCATTCGCCACGGGGCCTCGTCATGCACTGTTAGGTTACTTAACTAACGGCAGAGCGGGGTTTGGACTAGCGCGGGTGCAAAATATAATCAACGTGTATTATATATATATCATATATATAGCATTCGTCTCACGCAGTTATATGATTACATCATAGAACACAAGCAGCAGAAGTCAACATATGAAATATTGGATATACTAGGAGGTCCGTGTTTTAAAATCAGCCAGTAATGAAAAACACGGATTCCATGGTCGTGATGAATAGCCAAACCCACATCCCTTAAACCCCTACGAGAGCAGAAAGCAACCCTGCCAATTCTAGAGTTAGGAGACCCGGTCTCGACTTCTCGAGATGGTCTCCTACTGGACTCTAGAAGCCGGTTACTTATGCTCCCCGTCTTGGGTCTATCCCGATACGGAAAAGTAAATAATATACATCAATGGTGACATCATCCTCAATCCGGAAGTGTCCCAATAAAAGAGTATTACATACAATTTTACATAAATGAAAATTGAAAAACTCTCATCTCACGCAAAAATCCCTGGCTATTCATTCACGACGATCCAATATAACATATCACAACAACATATAATATCACATGTCATCGACGTAAGTAAATATGCGTATCCCAAATTCCGTTGATATATAGCAACGAGATCGGGGATACTCCACATATTACACTTACGGTCGTAGAAAAGAAATGAAAAACTATAATATTTAGAATCCGCAAATACTTTAGACATCATAAACCCAGAATATCTCGTACTTCGAATTTCATGCCTAACCCTATAAACCTTGCATTTTAGTCTCAAATTGAAAACTCTTTTGAATAAGCAGTCGGATGATTCAACAAGATTTCTGACGGGATGTTGGCGTACTATACGCGATTGCGACGGAGTTTTGATCCGAATCAAAATTCCGTGGCAATCGATCAATCGAGACTAAAACGCTAGATTTATAAAACACTAACTAGTTTTCTCAAAACTAATTGTTGTGGATTTCAAATATTGTATCACATATCATCATGTTCTAGACGATATTAAATATTTCGATCGATTCATCAAACACCCACAAATCACAGAGATCTTAACAATTTGAGTCTCATTAAAAACACCCAGAAAGTGCCAAATATAATAATGGAGAAGCAAAAGTAAATTGATGCCATCATTCCACAAAATTGCAGCGGAACCGCGGCCAAACATGGGTTTAGGCCACGGTTCTGCAGCCATCTGATGGAATTGGCTCTTCGTATATCTTGGGGCTCCATTAAATACCCTACACAAATTTCTGCATATTTTTAATCTCAAAAATTTTAACTTTTGAAAAATGGACAAAAACCAGGTGTAATCCAGGTTTTGAAAACCGATCGAACACTTTAACGTCGTAAAAAGTTACCCCAATGTTCTAGCTTGGTTCTGATACCATGAAAGTCTACCCTAACACCACCACTGGGTTTTCACAAGTATTTAGCATGCTATTTAAAAAATCTTGGTGCTAAACTACACTAACTAAGGATCAAACCAGATGATTAGGGTTAAGCATGATATATAAAGAACTTTACATAAAGAGAAATATATTACAACCTTTGTAGACCGTGTCACTCTCTTCTAAAGCTCCCGGTAGTGGTCCTTACGACTCCTCTAGGCTCCACTTGAAGAAGTGCATGAACTTACTTCACGATCTTCATGTCGAAGATGATCCATCCGAAATTCCTCTAATCCAAGCTACATCTTCACTAAACTCTCTTTAGTGAAGGAAACACCCTAAACTTAAGTGCTAATCAAGTGTAGGATGGTGAAGTAGGGGTTCTAAGATCACTAGGTTGATGCAAAGCCCTATGGTTCACATCACATGTTAGGGTTAAGGCTTTGAGGTTGAGGAAGAAGAAGATGGAGAGAGCTAGAGAGTGATATGAGCTCTAGGAAAAATAACTCAAGTGAAGAATAGAAATGAATAATGGCTCACATAATCTCCTCACTTATTGAAGCATGGAATTATTTCAATAAATAAATTGAACCATGCTTCAATAGTGCAAGCAAATGAATAAATAAATATAAAAGTCATGCTTCATTCCATTCCTCAAATATCTCCTCATTTTACACCTCAATTTCTATTTTCTAAAATCCAACCATACTTCATAAATATATAACACACACATACACACATATCATATATACATATATTAGTATATATATTAAAAGAAGAAAATAATTAGTGAGCATAATATTAGTTAATATATAATTATATCAAATATAAATATATATCAAATTATTAAATCAACACTTGATTTAATAATCAGGTTATATCACATATAACCGACTAATATTATTTATCTGTATATCAAATATCAAATCAACACTTGATTCAATAATCCGGTTATATCACATATAACCTAACTGATAACAAATAACCGCCGGATTAGAATACGGTATCACATACTCGTATTTAATTAGGCGCCCACACAAATCAACATATGTGCCCTACTTCGTTTCGCTTGAACTAGGAAACTTCTGTGTGGGACTCTAAAGACTCGTCAATACGCCAGCAGTAGGTAATGATCGCATCAGTTACTCACAAGCCGTCAGCGGTACTAGCTGGACATAACGACTACCCAGGTATTGAGCGAATAGATGATCAACAAGCAAATTTGTCCAAACTCCCATGAAACCTATAAGTAACACTTTCGTACAGTCTGGTTTCTTCGTCTGATATGTCGCATATCAAGTCTAGGGATGGAATCGTCAGACCCCAGTAACTTGATAAGTCATGCCAATGTATGGCTCATAACGGTTCGAGAAACTACTGATAACACTTACCAGTAAATCTCATCAGCCCTGATTAGAGACTTACTGTTATAGCCAATCGAGTATAGCGCAATATTAACTCCCAATACCGAGAGAGACGAAACCCTTCTTATCGCTCACTACCTCCATGTGACTCAGGATTGTACCTAAAATCCACCTATTTGCACGACTCTTTTGAGCCGTGGTAGGGAGGAAATTAGAGCACAGTGGGAATCACACAAGTCTCTATGACGATCTCGGGTCTATAGACTAATCTGTACCAGTGTCACCAGAGAACTGCTATCTGATGATAGTTATAGTACCAACTAGGAGTTTTTGGCGAGTCCTGTTCAGTGTACCCATTCTCTAATGAGCACATATGTACAATCTTTGATGTCAAACTCCAATGGTCATGGGATCAACCATCGCCCCATACAAGGTCAAGAAACGTACATACGAGTCTACTCTGGAATATCGATGCCCTGTCTTGATATCCCCTCGACTAGGAACAATTAAAGGATGTGCTTGTAGACTACACAAGTCTTAGTAGTATAATCTGCATCATAGTCCTGGTAGTCAAGCAAACATCCTAAGGGATTTATCAATATGTATCTAAGAGACAGTATAATAATACAAGTGTACATGTTAAGATAAAGAGAACCAGATAGCATACTATCATGTCGAGTAAGAAAGTCCTATATATATATATATGTCCAAACATCCACTATATCATACAATAATAGTCTTTATGGCATACATATTCCTAACAATAAGCGCGCATATTCCTATCTCAATAGGCTGACGAAAAACACTCTACAAATTCTGTCACGTCCGGTGGAACCTTTATTTCCTCCCATATTTCAAGTTTAACGAACATGTTAACTCAATCAACATACATATTGATGTTTATACTAAAATAATGCTCTTTCATATAGGCTTTAAAGCAATCAATTCTCAACAATGTCTCCAAAGATGAACTCAGCTCTCAAGGCAATTCCCTTCTCCCACACGATGAAGACGGACGCTCGAACGATTCTCCAGACAAGTCTCGGGCGGCAGTAAGAGGAACCGCTGCTACAATTTGGCTCTATTTTATTTGTCTTGGCCAACACCATTCCTGTTCCTCAAGCTCTGGTGACAGATAAACCAGCCTCAAAAGGCAAAAGGCCAAATGTTATGGTTGTGAAGGCACTTCAGCCCGAGCACAAACCCGTCTCTGAACGACTCTCCGTTGCGCCAGCTGGGACAAGGCTATCAACACCAACAAAGCAACAAGGCGTCTCGGGAAATCTCTGGCGTTGCCCTTGATAACTGCTCGATCGGGTATCTTCTCTAAGCTCCCCGTTAATTGACTCACGGTGGTTTCCCGGAAAACGGATGCCCACCAAGCCCTCAAAATCAAGAAGTTAAGACAGAAAAAGCTTAGATATAGAGCCAACAAAAGGGCTAGGGCTCCTTCTAAGTTGAACTTTATGAGGTTCCAAGAAAAGGGTTACCCTGCAACAACAGCTGAATCGGCTATAAAGCTCGCTAACTCTTTTGAACTGCTGAAATTGGTTCAAACGAATGCCATGACCGCAAGAGTCAAGAAAACTGCGATCCGGACAGCACCACCTAAGGAGCTAGCTAATCCAACCATCTTCAGTCACCTGTCCTTTCCCGAAGAGAAAAGACCACGATGACGGTCTGAAAGATCAGTCGCCAAAAATAAAGAGATGGCTGGATATGTGGTCCACACTATTTTCATTGCGGGCACACGCGACAAGAGCAAAGATGGGGCCACAACATCTCAAATCCAATTTGGTTTGAATGTGGCCACCACTTCCCAAGACCGGCCTCTTCTAGATGATAATGAAATCCTCTTCTAGAGTCTGGCTTGGAAAGTGAAGGGGAGCCAATCTTCCGTCCTAAGACCGCAGAGCAACAACTTCTCCAAGAGCTCCAGAAACAGCTCAGAAACAAAGATAAGGAGACGGCCAAGCTCTACTCACAGATTGACGACTTGACAAATGTTGCCTTACAGCTTACGGCCCAAGTTGCCTCTCGGCCACCCAATCAAGTGCATAGCTCTGTTCATGAACCGGGAAACGGTGTCCCGAAACAGCCGATACCTATTCCCTCAAATATAAAGGTCGGTAAGCCACATGAAAGTCGGCCTCATTCTGCCTCAAGAAATATCTTGACTATTGATGACAGCAGCCCGCCAACGTAGGGTCAGATCATGGATTTGATCATCAACAAAGTTAAAACATTGGCAGCCGAGGCCGAGACGCAGAAAGAGGTCGGTAGCAGTGGGAGAGCATACCATGCACAATACGATCTTATGGAGTTTTCCAGTGGCTATGTCGTCCCTAAATTAGAAAGGTTCTATAGGATGGGAAATGCGAACCGGCATATTGCCCAATTTAAAGTAGCATGCATGAATACTGGGGGCAATGATGCGCTCCTTCTCCATCAGTTTGTCAATAGCTTGACCGATATTGCATTCGATTGGTATGAAAGAATACCAGATGACTCGATCACGACGTTCGCTCAAAAGAATACCTGTTCAAGTAAAGGTTCATGAGTGTTAGCGATAAAATCACCATTGCCGACCTTGTAAGGACCGAGCCAAAGAACAATGAAAGCAGCACGGATTTTATAGTCCAATGGCGCAACTTCTCTGTCAAATATGAACCGCCGTTGGAGCAAGATTAATCCATTAATCTTCTTATAGAAAATCTGAAAAACCAGATGAAACCTTTCCTGTGCACCGCAGGGCTCAAAACATTCCAAAAGCTGACCAAGAAGGTTCAAATATTGGAACGCTCAAATCCTGAGTCCACTCAGGATCCCCAATTCACAAACAACCGAGACATCGGAGGGACGACAACAGAAAAGGCGAAAGTTCCAACAGCACCGATTCTTTCAACAAGCAGAGAGCATGTGGAGTGAAAGCTAACAAACTCCGAAAGGCAACTTTGGAGGAAAGGAGAAACAGGGTCTACTCTTTTAGAAGAAACAAGGTCCACAAAATATTCAAAGATACTTTGAAGTATGGCTTACGGCTGCCAGAACCAAAGAGGCCGAGTGAAACAAACATGACTGATCATCCCAATTTTTGCCCATACTAATGAGTGTTGGGACACACTATTGAAAACTGTTGCATTTTTAAGGATTGGGTCGAGAAACAATACAAGGCGGGAGAAATCTCATTGTCCCTTGGCGTGTTGATAAACGATCAAGCTGCGACCGCCAATTTTAAACAAACAGAGACCGCGATATTTCGAGAACTGGCCGCTCTCAATTGTTCACCCTTCCCTAAAAGGGGCAAACCACAACGATAATCCAAAGGTCCATCGAGTAACGTTGACAATGAGGGGGCACTAGACAGATGCACGATCCATACGGTCAACATGGTCGGACCTGAATAAATGAACCCTCATACGCTTCATATCCATGGTGATGATATGGTTGACGCTGCCCAATACTGGCTCAGTTCAGATAATGATGAGGACCCTGCTCAAGCTGCTAAGAAAAAATAGCTCATGGTTCTTGGAGAATCAAGCTCAGGAGATGAATATAGCCCAGTCATCATCCCCAAAACTACCGAACAAGCATTATTCGAATGGCTTCAAGAGCAATTTCAAGACCGTGATAGGGAGTTAGCCAAGATCCGTTCCATAGTCGATGATCTGGTGAATGTTGTGGCAAATCTCGCAACCCGAGTCCTTTAAGTGTAATCACAACAAAATCAAAATTTGGTTCTTGAACCAGGGATTGATATCCTAAAGCAGCCATCAGCTATTCCCTCCGGTGTAAGAGCGGAATACCTTCATGAAAGTCGATGACGATAGCCCCCAGGAAAGTCCTGACGTATGACTGCGTCCAGTTGACACGGGACAAAAACAAGGGAAAGTCATCGACGGATCCCGAAACTCTCCAAAACTTACTTAAAAGAGTCTAGATGTTGGAACATGTGAGTCTCGAATCTCTTCCAAGCTTCCAATATAAAAACAAGTCCAAATATCCGAAGAACAACTACCGCAAAGGTGGGGCTCTCAAGGACACTGAATTCTCTAATGCATCTACCGATCAAAGTAGGCGAGGAACATGTAGACCTAATGCCAACCAGTCTCGAAAACTAGTGTTAAGAGGGGGAGGAGAATCCCTGTAAGAGAAATTGAATAAGGTCTATTCTTTCAGAAGGGACAGGGTTCATAAAATATTCAAGGACGCCCTGAGAAACGGTTTGCAATTGTCTAAATCAAAAAGACCACATGAAGCAAATATGACTGATGATCCCTTGTAATGCCCGTATCACAGAATGGTGAGTTATATCATTGAAGGCTGCTTTGTTTTCAAGAATTGGGTTGTAAAACAATATAAGGAGGGAGTGGTCTCATTGGCCAAAAACGCGTTAGCAGAAAACCAAGCTGCGATTGTCCGCTCCAGTCGAACGAAGACCAAAACCCTCTGGGGACAGACGGCTCAATCGCCCGGTCCAAAAAATGACCCGGTCTACCACAGTTTCTATGGGGCACACGTGCACGTCTCTCCAAAAAGACAAGAGAGCATTGAAGCACCGTGAGATCAAAGTCTAAGGATTTGGAACTATGTTCCCCGCCATCACAAATAATCTACGGGCTCAAATAATCCCCATCACACCCATGCTCCACCACAATTGCCAACCCTACAGCCGGTCTCTACCATTGGAACTATGTTCCCCGCCGAAACACGGAGACGCGACCACGCGGGTCCGTCTTGCCTGAATTTCAGGGCAGATGCTAATTGGTGCTATCCGTCCACCTCTCCGAAGATACCAAGTTGATTTATGGCACCATGTATCGAAGGTTTAAGCGGATGTGGCCGATATAGCAGACTTCGTCAGATTCCCCCTCGTTTGAGGGATTTTTGATTGTGGGGACGCTCTTCCCTATAGGAGCAAGCCCCTGCAGTTAATTACGCTACCGCATCGCGGTAACCACTTTCTCCTTCTCCAGATGGTCACTTCGTGTCGTGGGTGTTTGTTTTGTTTTTGGTTGCCCGTGAATTGTATACGGAGACTAAATTATGTTGTTGCCCGTAGGGCGTGGATTAGTCCAAATCCGTATATTCTTAGATTTGGGTTTGGGGGTTGGATTTAAGGATACGTTAGTCTCATTTAGGACTAAGATCAACTTAAACGTATGTTAAGGATACGTTAGTCTAATTTTCAGACTAAGATCAACTTAACATGATCGTTTAGATCCAACAAGAGAGCAATTGGGCTCTATTATTTAGTTTAGGGACATTGCGGTCCATTGTTAGTTTAAGGACATTACGGTCCAAGGTTAAGGACATCATAGTCCGTGGGTTTAAAGACATCACAGTCAAGGTTAAGGACATCATAATCCGTGAGTTTAAAGGCCTCACAGTCAAGGTTAAGGACGTCACAGTCCGTGAGTTTAAAGACCTCACAGTCAAGGTTAAGGACGTCATCGTCCGTGAGTTTAAAGACCTCACAGTCAAGGTTAAGGACATCATAGTCCATACGCTTAAGGATCCCACAGTCCATGAAATGTATGGTTGTCAGGACCCGTCACCTCTTTGAAGATGTTGAAGGATTACAACAATAAATATCAAAGGAGTTTAGAGATGTACCCTTAAACCGATGTGGGTTGAGAGACCTGTAGTCCAATTGGGACTAAGATATGTGATTTATGAGCATATGATCTATATTAATCTGAATTGAGGACTTATGGCCAATTTGGGCTAAGTCCATTCAATTACAATGTTCTACATTTGTTTTTGGAGTTGTTAGATGTTTGTTTGAGCCCAATCCCTTTAAAAATGCTAAGCATTGGTTTAGTCTCTAACAATATTTTGTTTTTAATTGAATGCCGTGCATTTATCATATCCCCAAGCTTACTCAAAGAACATTTTATGTTCTGTCCAAGCGCACATAAAAGTATGTGGTGCACTTGGCACTAGCGCCAGATATGAAGCGCTAATGCGCTTAGCTCTTTGCGCCAGGTGAAGAGCGCTGATGCGCTTTTAGTTGAAGCGTTGAGGCGTTTGGCGCTGGTGCCATATAACGAGCGCAGAGCGCTTTTAGTAATGCAGCGCACACGTGAGGAGCACGTGGCGCGCTTAGCGCTGAGCGCTAGCCAATGAGCGCAGTGCGCTGTGTTTGAAGCACTATGGCACTGCAGCGCTTTGCGCTAGGTGAAGAGCACTAAGGTACTTTTGAATTAGGAGCGCTAAGGTTCTTCTTAGGTCAACTTTGCGCTCGACAGATTATCTGTTCTTTGATAAGAGACTTTGTCTCAAGATTCTAAGAACAAAATTCTTAGTTCATAGGAGATATTTCAATCTCTTTTTTGATGAAAGGCTTTGCCTCTGTAGATCTACGATCCCAAGAGAATTGAATAATTCTCCCCCCTTTATAATGAGATGTTCATAATCTTTTTTGTGAAAAACAACTTTGTCTTATAGATCTATGATCTATGAAAGAAGTAAGTACTTCTGTTTATATTGAGACGATTTCGTCTGTATATTCTTTTTACCTTGAAAAAGAATTGTCTTCTTTTGCTGAGAGCATCTTCTTCTTATTGAGATTTTCTCAAAGTTTAGGGGGGTTCCTCTCTTTGAGACTTGAAGTCTGGGGACCTTTATATAGGGCAAGATGGTTTGTTCAATCAGTTAAGGAGATCTTTTCTCCAATTGATTTGGGGAATTTCCCATCGTTTGATCTTTAATCCAAGGGCTTCTGATTTACAGAAGGCAATCTTCTTGTTTTTAACAAAATTGGGAAATCCTTCCATGCAGAATTTATTCTGTCTTTGGTAATTTTTATTTACCATTGGATCATTGATCCAATGGTGCTCTGATTTACCGAGCACAATTTTGTTATTTGGAAAGATTTTGAAAGATTAAAATCTTTCCTTAACAGAATTTAATTCTGATTAATTAATGATTTATCATTATTATTAGATCTTTGATCTAACGGTGGGGAGCTTTTAGTTCCAGCGCTAGCGCTTATGCGCTCTGCCCATGGTGCGCTACTTGGAGCGCAGCGCTTTTAGCGCTAGCGCGCACGTGCTTTGCACGTGGTGCGCTACTTAGAGCGCAACGCGCTTGGCGCTGCATCTAAAGCACTTCTTTATTGGAGGTGTCTTTTCACCCTCCTTTTAAGTTAAACTTATATTCCCCAGAACTTTCATTTCTCAAGTCTTGAAAATAGCTCCACTATGCATAACATTTTCTGTGCCTAGTCTTCATAATCTGAAGCAAAATTTCTTTCTTTTCTCGTCTCCAAAGAAACCTCTCTACTATGGCTTGTAACCGCCCACATGCTCATCGACAACCAAGGGAAGTGCCCATCCAGGACATTGTTACTCGCTTTGCTGCGCGCTTGGTGGATCCTGCTCTTACGGATGACCAATGCGACGCAGCGCTGTATGAGCTCTTGACCCGTGTAGGGTCTCTTCTCCTCCCACACTCTATTTGGCTTCGGATGATCCTTACATCCGTGCTCGCTGATATTCCGCCTCCTCCAGCAGCGATGACCTCAGCAATGCTCGATGATGCTGAAGACAAGATCGAGTGCTTCTTCGAGGCACATTTGATCACTAAATCCCTGAGGGATTGCTCTGTCCATTTGCCGAGTCAGATACGAGCTCGTCGGGTCGTTATCTCCACTTTCTCTGGTGAGTGCGGCGCTGATCGATGGATGGCTACTCCTCGAGAAGATCGTCGTTTTGACATGGTAGAGGGAACTAGATAATCTCATTCTTAGCTTTGCAAACTCCTGTCCTTTTGATCCCATGTTTGGCGATCTGTTTATATTGTAATAAAAAAATGTCTAATTAAGTATTTTATTATCTGCCAAGTGCTCCTCTTATTTTTAATTCTTTGTTATTCCTCTGTCAGGCGCTTATGCGCTGCATAACTTAACTTGTTATAAGCAGGTGCAAGTAATGAAGCGCTCTTGGCGGTTAGCGCACTTGACGTTTAGCGCTCTCGTGCTTTGCACGTGAGCGCCGTTTCAGAATCTTTGACTCTTAGTACTGGCGCATTCACTGCTGGCGCTCTTCACGAAGCGTCGCTTCATTTCAAACTTCGGAATTTGAATTTGCTCTGATTGGATAAACTAATGCCCTCCCCCACCGTTGCGCTTATATGGCCCACACGTGAGTGCAGCGGTTGTAGCATCTTAGGCGTTAGATCAACTTTTGGAAGTTGAAACGGCTCTCAATTCCTATAAATAGGGCCTTTGGCCCTCTGAGATGACCATTGTTCATCTTCTTTCTGAGTATTATTTCTCCTTCAGAGCATTGCTCTCTTTTTTAAGAACTCTCTTTAAAACACTGTCAGATTTTTTCTTTTTTGGTAAGATTTGAACTCGTTATCAGAGCTTTGCTCTATTTGGATCATGGATCTGAAAAAGAAAACCTTTTTAGGGTTTCTTTCGACCTATTGATGAAGAATTCTTGGAATTCACTTTATAGCTCTTAAAGCTCTCGAAGTTTTTACTTCTGCAGAAAGCTTTGCTTTCAGGGTTTCTTAAAGGATCATTTCATCTTCTCTACAGAGCATTGTTCTTTAGCATCTTCGGGAAATTTTATTCCCCTATTAATTATGGAAGTTGTCATTTCTGCTGGAGAGCATTGCTCTCAAGGGAGATTTACTCCTTGGCTTGAGAGGCTTAAATGGGAGTCTTTTGAGGGTTTTCTTCTTTAATCGCCCAAATTTGGATTTGTTTGTCGCTTGACAGATCTTGTCTTCCCGAGAACCTGTCTAAATCCCAATGTCTGATTTTCCTCATTACCAATCTTTTAATGATGTTTCTTTTCAGGCACTATGGCTGTTCATTTATATAGTCTGAACGAGTTTATCTCTTATGAGGATATTCGCGTACAGGGCTGTTGCCAGAACCAAGAGTTTACAGATGTCCAATGTGCAGAGATTATGGCTCTTCTGTATGCACACAGCGGTCGACTGCTTCCTTGTCCCTCCTCTCTCTTGAAAATCGTAGTGAGAGCAATTTGGGGAGCACTTCCTGGGTTTTACGAAGCCATGCCGCTGGATGCGCTGGATGATGCTAAAGACAAGGTGCACTCGGTGTACCTGTCTGGCTTGATCTCAAAGAAGCGTCGAGATAACCTCATTGATATTCTACATCAAACTTTCCAACAGACGACGATAATTGCTTCTTATCAAAGGGATGAGGGCATTGGTGAGGATCTCGACACCCGTGATCGCGAGAGGATGCACACGAGAATGGTCAGAAAGGCCAGAAAGATTCTAGACGACCTTACTTTCGAATTCCTCAATTCATGCCCTGGATCTGAGGTTTTACCATTGTAATAATTTTGATGATGTTTTCGTTTACTGCTTTCATTATTGTAAGAACTTTTCGAAGTATGAATAGAAAATTCCTCGTTTCCATGTGTCTATATTACGCACTAAATCTTTTGCACATGCATGAATGGGTATACTTTAAACGTTTGACCGAATGCAAATCAACTGTTCTCCTTGTCGCTTTCTTCTCTTTTCTCTGTTGCCGGCGCGTTACCTTAGTAAGCTTAGCCTGTAGATGACAGAGAGAGCATTCCGTTGATAGTTTATTTAAATCTCTTTGCAAGACTGTGCCCTTCTTTTTCAAGTTAAGATATTTGTGATTTGATTTATCCCCAAAACGGAGCATTTCTCTTTGATGGAGAAGTTATGAATTAATGTATATATTATTTTTTTTAAGACGAGGCATTATTCTGTTTGAGAGGGCCATGAGTTGATATTTTTCCATGTCGGGGCTTTGCGTGACGACAGGGAGTGTCGGAGCCTTGCTCGACGACAAGGGGAGCTATGAGTTATTATGTATCCAAATGTCGGAGCATTGCTCTACGACAGGGGGGTGATAAAGTCCAAGTCGAAGCTTTGCTTAACGGCGAGAAAGTGTCGGAGCATTGCTCTACAACAAAGATTGACATAAGATCCAAGTCGAAGCTGTGCTTAACGACGAGGAAGTGTCGGAGCATTGCTCTACGACAAAGGTTGACATAAGCCATATGGGGTCAAGATTGGCATTGGCCATATAGTGTCAGGGGTTGACTTTATCCGCATTTCACAGAGTTAAGGGTTGCTCTGGATGCTTCCCACGGGGTTGGTTTGACATAGCCGTGTTCTGCGAGGACCAGGATCCGCTCTGGACGTTTCCTACGGGGTCAGGATTGACATAGACCGTGTTCCACGTGACCAGGAATTTGCTCTGGATACTTCCCACTGGGTCTGATTGATATAGCCGTGTTCTGCGAGGACCAGGCTCCGCTCTGGATGTTTCCCACGGGGTCAGGATTGACATAAGCCGCGTTCCACGTGACCAGGAATTTGCTCTGGATGCTTCCCACGGGGTCATAGCCATGTTCTGCGAGGACCAGACTCCGCTCTGGACATTTCCCATGGGGTCAGGATTGACATAAGCCACGTTCTACGTGACTAGGAATTTGCTCCGGATGCTTCCCATGGGGTCATAGCCGTGTTCTGCGAGGACCAGGATCCGCTCTGGACGTTTCCCACGGGGTCAGGATTGACATAGGCAATGTTCCACATGACCAGGAATTTGCTCTTGATGCTTCCCACGGGGTCTGATTGACATAGCCGTGTTCTGCGAGGACCAGGTTCCGCTCTGGACATTTCCCACGGGGTCAGGATTGACATAAGCCGCGTTCCACGTGACCAAGAATTTTCTCTGGATGCTTCCCACGGGTCTGATTGACATAGCCGTGTTCTGCGAGGACCAGACACCACTCTGGACGTTTCTTACGGGGTTAGGATTGACATAAGTCGCGTTCCACGTGACCATGAATTTGCTCTGGATACTTCCCACTGGGTCATACCCGTGTTCTGCGAGGACCAGGATCTGCTCTGGACATTTTCCATGGGTCAGGATTGACATAAGCCGTGTTCTACGTGACTAAGAATTTGCTCTGGATGCTTCCTATAGGGTCATAGCCGTGTTTTGCGAGGACCAGGATCCGCTCTGGACGTTTCCCATGGGGTCAGGATTGACATAGGCCGTATTTTATGTGACCAGGAATTTGCTCTGGATGCTTCCCACGGGGTCTGATTGACATAGCCGTGTTCTGCGAGGACCAGGCTCCACTCTGGATGTTTCCCACGGGGTCAGGATTGACATAAGCCGCGTTCCACATGACCAGGAATTTGCTCTGTATGCTTCCCACGGGGTCATAGCCGTGTTCTTGCGAAGACCAGGCTCCGCTCTGGACGTTTCCCACGGGGTCAGGATTGACATAAGCCGCGTTCCACGTGACCAGGAAGGGTTGACTCTCGGTTGTTTGTGCATCGTCGAGTCATGAAACTGGGAATTTTGCCACAGCTCCGATTTGTTGATGTTGCTTCTATTGTAATGAGACGCATGTTGAGATGATCTCCAGACTGTCTGTGAACCGTTTAGATTTGGCTTCTTCTTCTGATAGAGCCTGGGGAAGGAAGGTGTGATTCCCTCTTTGTTTCCCTCCCTGGATTGTATACGGGGATTGACGTGATATCACCTGTAGGGCAAAAAGTTTCATTTTATGTATTTTTTTTCCGCGATACTCTATCATTTCAGCTTTTATATCGCGAAAGTCGCGATTGCCCAAACATTTCGGCTATTTTTCGCGGTGCCCAATCATTTCGGCTATTTTGTATTTATTTGCTCGCTGCTTTTTATTGCGAGTTGCCCAATCATTTCGGCTGTTTTTTGTTCGCATAATTTTTTTTACTTGCTGATTTATTGCAAGTTGCCCCATCATTTCGGCTATTTCGTATGCACGTGTGGCTCGTTGGCTTTTTGTTGCGAGCTTGGAATTAGACACCGATTTCGGCATCAACACCGCTACTACTAGGATATTGCCAGGAGCGAATCATCATTTGCCTCTGTCGATGTCGAACAAAGGTGGCTTAGCGAACAGGGTTAGGATCCTGTCGACTAAGGCTTTTAACTTTACGAGCCGTAAGGGTCTCATAAAGGTATTTCTCCCTACGAGTCGTGAGGATTTCGTAGGTGCATTTTCTCTTTAAGAATCGTGAGGATTCCCAAGTGTATGGCTTCTTGTAAGTCGTAAGGATCTTACAAGAGTATTTTCTTCTTCTAAGTCGAGAGTGTTAGTTGTATGTATGCCCTAGAGGCCAGTATTGTACAGATTATGTATATTATATTGGATGCTTGGACATATATAGAGATGACTTTCTTGCTCGACATGATAGTATGCTATCCGGTTGATCTTTATCTTAACATGTACACTTGTCTCTTTATACTGTCTTATAGTTACATGTTGGTAAAGCCCTTAGGATGTGTACTTGACTACCTGGACTATGATGCAGATCATACTAGTGGGGACATGGTAGTCCATAAGTACATCCTTCAAGGTCCCTAGTCGTGGGTGTATCGAGACGGGGCATCGATATACCAGAGTAGACTAGCGTATACGCTTCTCGACCCATGTGATGGGCGATGGATGATCCCATATCCATTGGTGTTTGACATCAGAGATGGTATACGGGTGCTCAGTAGAGACTGGGTACACTGGACGGACTCGCCGAGAACTCCCAGATGGTATTATACCTCACGTCAGATGGCAGTTCTCAGGTGACACTTGTACAGGTTAGTCTGTAGACCCGAGATCGTCATAGAGTCTTGTGTGATTCCCACTGTGCTTTGATCTCCACCTTACCACGTCCATGAGGGCGTGCAAAACGGTGGTCTTTGGGCACAGTCCCGAGTCACATGGAGGCAATGAGCGATAGGAGGGGTTTCGTCTCTCCCGGTATTGGGGGTTGATGTTGCGCAGTGCTCGATTGGCCGTAGCAGGGAAGTCCCTGGCCAGGGCTGATCAGAGATTTGCTGGTAACTGTTACCAGTAGTTTCTCGACCCGTTATGAGCCTCACATCGGCACGACTTATCGAGTATTGGGGTCTGACGTTCACCACCCCTAGACTTGATATGCGACATATCAGACGAACAGACCGGACTGTACGGTAAGTGTTACTGGTTGGATTCACAGGAGTGTGAGCGGGCTAGCTCGTCGATCTTCTGATCGCTCAATACCCGGATGGCCGTTACGTTTAGCAGACCGCTTGCGGCTTGTGGGTGCTTGATATGATCATCATCTGCTACCGGCGTATTGACGAGTCTTTAGAGTCCTACACAGAGGTTTCCTGGCTCAAGCGAAACGAAATAGGAGCGCATATGAGATATGTGCAGGACCGAGAATAATGCGTGTATGTGATACCGCATTTCATTCTCGCGATATATGTTTCGATTGGTTATATTCGATATGACCTAGTTATCGAATCATTGATTCGATAAATCGATACATTGAATACTAGTCGGTTATGTGCGACATGACCGGATCATTGAATCAAATGTTGATTTAATGATTTGATGTATAATTATATATTTGATATATTACTTTGCATTAACTAGTATTGGTTCACTTTATATGGATTTTCTCACTTGATGTGCAAATTGTATATGTGATATACTTTTGTGCACATAGATGTATCATGTTTGATGATACTTGATTATTTAGTTAAGTATATAGAATTAAACCATGGTTAATTTGATAATTAGGGTTTTGCATATTTATTTATTTATTTCTTCATTTATTTATTTGAAAAAGGTTGAGATAAGAATGGTGGAGAAGTTTGTCTTTAGTTGAAGCTTCATGAAGCTTTGACTTCTTAACCATCCTTGTCTTCATGCTTAACCCTAACCTATCCAACTAACCATGGTCTATTCTCTACACTAAACTATGGTTTGTAAATGATAAGTATTGATTTATTTTATCATTTACAATAAGACTTATCATATATTCTTTCTTCATCTTCATCTTCTTCTTCAAGAAAAGCTCAAGGTCCATCAATGGCAACTTGAGCTAAAGTGAGATAAATCCAATTCTAAAGTGAACCCACCTCCTATTTCTTCACCCTCTACCTCTTGCCAAGTTGTTTTGGGTGTTTACTTCACAAGTTTCACAACTTTGTGAAGTCGGAGCTTGAACTTGTGATGCCTCGACATAGATCGTCTTTGACACGAAGCCGACGACCAATTCCGCTCGTTTCTCCGATGAAGCCGTCGCGAGAGTCCAAGATTCACGATGGACAGCGAGAGGATGCCCACGTGGAGCTTAGGAAGTGGATATCCGGATCTACAAAGGTTGTAGCATCCTAACTTTTAGTTAAGTAGTTAACTAGTTTATCTTTTCGCCTAGACATCTAGCCGACGATTCCGTAGTCTAGGGTTTCTCGGCACCATTTTTTTTGAAATTGGCATGTTCGATGCCTTGTGAGACCTCACTAGAGTGCCTAGGAACCTTTCACTGGTATCAGAGCCTAGCTAGAGCCTTAGGCGAAGTCTAGACGCGATTTGGAGCCCGAACGAACCCGAAACCCTAAACCAAACATGCTCTCTGTACATTTTCTAAAATCTGGGATTTTTCAATATTAAAAATGCTTAAAAAATTCAGCAGGGAATTCTAAGAATTACGATGCAAATTTCATCCAATGAACAGTAATAAGAGCGGCGGAACCGCGGCCTAAGCCAGCTTAGGCGGCGGTTCCGCGGCGGCTTGATGACGTCATCCCTCCTCCAATGCACAGTAATTCATAGTTTCTGCAGCTGAGCTTTATGAGTATTTTTTAATAATTATTCCAGAGTTTAATTTTCTGGGCTGTTTTAGAGCTTCGGTGTTTCGACCGGATTATCAAATTTCGTCTTTTGTGTATTTCCGGATAATTTTTAGAATATGTTAAAAAGTTCGACCGGATATAAATACCCAATTTTTCCCCTGTCGGGAAATTTCCAAGTGTTGGATTTTTCCGTAGTTTAACGACGTTCTAAGTAGTGCAAGTAACGCGATGGACCCTCTAGAAGACAACAAACCTTAACTCGATTATGTGACCGTCTTGAACTGCCCTTTGAACCTTCGGGTTTGGGGCAGTACGGCGTGCCACATGTGAGGCGTTGGCTTGACCCTTCTACGGCTGGACCGTTGGTACTGAGGCACAAACTGAATGTTGCTAGACTTATTTCATGTGTTGGACTGTATCGGGAAAACTTGGGTATTCAACTGTTCGATCGGAAAGTTTAACATTTTCTGTTTATCTGGAATGTGATACAATAATTGGAATTCACAAACTGTTATGAGATAACTGAATGAATGTTATAAATTTAGCAGTTTAGTCCCATATGATATTGAAAAGAGTTTTCGATAATGAGACTAAAATGCGGGATTTATATCTGTTAGGCATGTGATGTCTAAGTATTTCATTTGATTAGGCATGCGATGTCTAAAGAAGTTGCGGATTCCAATTGTTGTAGTTTTACACTTTCTTTTCTGTGACCGTAAGTGTAGTATGTTCATATCGCCGGTTTCATTGCTATATGTCAAAGACAATTGGGGTATACATACTTACTTACGTTGATGACATGTGATGTTATGTGTTGCTGGATATGTTATATTGGATCGTCGTGTTCGAATAGCCGGGTTTTTTTTATGTGAGATGAGTGTTTTTCATTTTCATTCATGTAAAAACTTGTATGTAATATTCTTTTATTTGGGGCACTTCCAGGTAGCGGAAGTTGTCACCCTTTGTATATTATTTATTTTTCCGCATTAGGATAGACCCAAGGAGGGGAGCACAAGTAACCGGGTTCTGGGGTCCAGTGGGAGACCAACTCGAGGAGTCGAGTCCGGGTCTCCTAACCCTAGAATTGGCAGGGTTGCTTGCCGCTCTCGTAGGGGTCTAGGGGTGTGGGTTGGCTATTCATCACGACCGTGGAATCCGTGTTTTATACTGGCTCGTATTGAAAACACGGACGTCCTAGTATATCCAATATTTCATATGTTTATTCTGCTGCGATATCTGTGTTGTAACTCTGTGATGGATATAGTATATAGTATATATGATATATTATATAGACGTTACTTATGTTTTACACCCGCGCTAGCCCTGCCCTGCTCTGTCGTTAGTTACCTAACCTAACGGTGCACGAGGGGACATCGAGACGAATGCGGATGGCATAAGTGTACGTCATATCTATCTGTGATGTTTAGGTATTTAAATGATGGGACTTCATTAATGTGATTAATGAAAGATAAGAAACCTAAGATGTTGTGGAATCGAATTTTAAAATAAAACAGGTAGCTACAGTTTTTGCCTTGCACAGCGGTATATATGATATACTCTGCACCTTATTCGATGAGGAATGGACCGAGATCCCTTCACCGGGAGTGACTCCTTTAGCAATAACTGGCAGATGCTACACACTCGGTTTGCTTTTGACTGCTTTTGGGTTTTTGCTTTGCACAGCGATATATATGATATATCCCGCACCTCATTCGACGAGGAAAGGACCGAGATCCCTTCGCCGGGAGTGACTCCTTTAGCAAAACTAGAAAAGCCTCAAAATCACTCCATTTCAAAACATCATTTGATTCTACAACGATATCAAATTCATTACGCTCATGGTTTTCAGAAAAACCTGGCGTAGCCCTCCGTCATTTCAGATGAGTAGTAGTTAGTATTCGTGCTACGTTTGTTGGCCTGCGTCAAGGCGTAGTGTGCGGTAGCTAACTAGTATTTATCTGCTTATGCATATGATGCAGATTGGATTAGGGTAGTCGTGCGACTTTGTTGGCCTGCGTCAAGGGTCGTACGGGTGGGTTTAATTCAATCAGGAAATGACGGGTTGAATTTGACTAGCGCACTATGGTTTGTTGGCCTGCGTCAAGGTCATAGGACGCTAGGGGCAAAATATTATCGGGAATTTCAAGTGTTGAAATTTGCAATGAGATTGCATACCTTCTATGAGATAGTTGGATCCCGATACCCGCTGCGAGTAAGAGTTACTCCTGGGAGAGTTTTACACATTGCAATTAGCCGATCAAGTAGGTGTCTAGAAAGGTGTCAACGGGGTTACGCCTCTGGGAAAACGAGGTTTACATTAATTAGGTTCGTGCGAAAGCACGGGGGACCTCCCTCAAAGTACCGACACTGGCCTGGCTGAAAGATTGGCGAACCTGTAGTGTGTAATTAATCCCGGCTAGTCTTTCCTTTTAGGGTTTGAAGGAAGATTTGATAAAAAGCAGTGGGAGCCATCCTGATTAGATAAGATAATAACCAATCTGATCTTGCACGAGCTTACGCTAAAGTGTTTTCTTCTCTCTCTCTCCAGGTAGCGACCATTTCATGCCCTAATGAAGATAATAATATGGATGTATTGACCGAACCCGCATGTTATACTGTGCTGGGGAACGTTGGTTCCATTCTTTCCTATAAGAGTTATAGGAATGAACAGGAAGTAGGGGAATACCAGGATTCCCATGCCACCCGATTGAAGAAAGTACATGTTGATGCATTTTCTTCGGGTGTGTTCGTTACTGAGAACTGTTTCTCCATTTGCTCTACATCCTGGGTATTGGATACCGGGTCAGGATCCCATATATGTAATCAGTTACATGGGCTTAGGAAAGGTAGAGAACTTGGAGAAGGTGATAAAGACATAAGAGTAGGAAATGGTGCAATTGTTGCAGCCAAGACTGTCGGGGAATATCACCTTGTATTACCAACTGGTAATACATTGGTTCTGAACGAATGCTATTGCATGCCGAACCTGATATGCAACATTATATCGGTTTCTTTATTAAGTAAAGAGGGATATAATTTTGTATTACAGGACAATGTTATGAACATTTTCCGTAACCAAAAGTTGGTTGGATCAGGCACGTTATGCAATGGCATTTATGTTCTAAATTAATCAACAGTTCTGAGCATAACAAACGCACACAAGAGGAAGAGTTCTGAACTCAACGAATCCTTCTTGTGGCATTGTAGACTGGGCCACATCAATGCGACACGACTAGCTAAGTTGCATAAAGATGGATATTTAAATCCGTTTGAATTTTCATCTTATGACACTTGCTAGTCATGTCTCAAAGGCAAGATGACCAAAACTCCGTTTACGGGACACGGAGAAAGAGTTACCTAACTCTTGGGACTGATACATAGTGATGTATGCGGTCCCATGTCTACACATGCCAGGGATGGTTCTTCGTACTTCATTACATTCACTGACGATCTCTCTAGATTCGGATATGTGTTCCTGATGAAACACAAATCAGAAGCTTTTGAGAAATTTAGAGAATATAAACAAGAAGTCGAGAACCAAACCGGAAAAAGTATTAAAATCCTTCGATCTGATCGAGGAGGTGAATACTTGAGCAATGAATTCCTGGACTTCCTAAAAGAGAATGGGATTCTCTCTCAGCTGACTCCTCCATATACACCACAGCACAACGGTGTATCAGAACGGAGGAACCGCACCCTATTAGATATGGTGCGCTCTATGATGAGCACAGCTGAGTTACCTATTTCCTTCTGGGGATATGCACTGGAAACAACTGCAGACCTATTGAATATGGTTCCCACCAAAACCGTGCCGACCACTCCATATGAGATATGGAAAGGAAAGAGACCATGTCTTAATTATGTTAAGATATGGGGTTGTCCGGCCTATGTAAAAACGCAAAATCCGGACAAACTCGCGGCAAGGTCTATTCTGTGTAAGTTTATTGGATATCCCAAACATTCGCGAGGGTATATCTTCTACCACCCTGAGGAACAAAGAGTGTTTGTTTCTCGGCATGCCACCTTTTTAGAAAAGGAATTTCTTGAAAAAGAGATTAGTGGTCATGAGGTAGAACTGGAAGAGGTTCCAGCTGCAGAAGCTACAACAGAAGATCTGGTGGAACCAGAGGATTCCGTAGTTCCCGATGAACCCCAGCCACTCCGCCGATCTAGTAGGGTTCCTTGCCAACCTGAGAGATACTACGGTTTTCTCATGGACGGTGGGAGCGAGGATTGCATCATGGAGGATGATGACCCAACTAGCTTCGAGCAGGCCATCACGAGTGGGGACTCAGTGAAATGGCTGGATGCTATGCGGTCCGAGATGGAATCCATGTACACCAACAAAGTATGGACTTTGGATGTTGCTCCTGAAGGGGTAAAACCCATTGGGAGCAAGTGGATCTTTAAGAAGAAACTTGGTGTAGATGGGAAAGTGGAGACTTTCAAAGCTAGACTTGTAGCAAAGGGTTTTCGTCAAAGACCAGGTGTGGACTATGACGAGACCTTTTCTCCAGTGGCTATGCTTAAATCCATCCGGATCATGCTTGCCATCGCTACATATCATGATTACGAAATCTGGCAAATGGATGTTAAGACCGCCTTTCTAAACGGTGATTTAGAAGAGTGCGTGTACATGACTCAGCCAGAGGGCTTCGTAGACAGTAGGAGCAGCGGGAAGGTGTGCAAGCTGCTTAAATCCATTTATGGATTAAAGCAAGTATCGCGGAGTTGGAACATCTGCTTTGACGTCGTTATCAAAGAGTTTGATTTCGTCAAAAACCCAGATGAACCTTGTATCTACAAGAAGGTTGCAGAGAGTAAGGTTGTCTTCCTCATATTGTACGTGGACGACATACTCTTGATAGGAAATGATATTCCTATGCTGCAATCGGTCAAGCTCTTCTTATCACAAAGATTCTCAATGAAAGATCTTGGTGATGCCTCCTGCATATTGGGGATTAGGATCTATAGAGATAGATCCAAACGGATTTTGGGATTGTCCCAATCCAGGTACATTGACACCATACTAAAGAGGTTTAGTATGGAAGAGTCCAAGCGTGGGAACTTACCCACGATCTCTGGAGTCACTCTCTCCAAAGAGATGTCTCCCAAGACTGATTTGGAGAGAGCTCGCATGCAAGGGATACCCTATGCTTCGGCAGTAGGCTCTATCATGTATGCGATGCTATGTACCAGACCCGATGTAGCATACTCACTAAGTATAGTGAGCAGGTATCAAGCTGATCCTGGAGAGAGTCACTGGACAGCTGTGAAGAGCATTCTCAAGTACTTGCGAAGGACTAGAGATATGTTCTTGGTGTACGGTAACGGAGAGCTCCAAGTGGAGTCCTTTACCGATTCGAGCTTCCAGAGTGATAAGGACGACTCTAAGTCGCAGTCGGGCTTTGTCTTTACCCTTTACGGAGGGGTGGTTAGCTGGAAGAGTTCCAAGCAGGAAACCATGGCAGACTCGACGATGGAGGCTGAATACATCGCTGCCAACGATGCTGCTAAAGAAGCTGTCTGGATCAAGAAGTTCATTACTGAACTTGGAGTGGTTCCATCCATTGAGCGTCCAATACCTTTGTATTGCGATAACAATGGAGCGGTGGCTTTGGCCAAGGAACCCAGGTCCCATCAGCGATCCAGGCATATTCTGAGGCGGTATCACCTGATCCAGGAGATAGTTGATCGCCGGGAGATCGAGGTCAGGAGAGTTGACACGAAGAACAACACGGCGGATCCACTCACGAAGGCCATTCCCCAGATACAGTTTGAGAGACTCTTCGGGATGCTCGGTATGAGATACTACAGCAGCTGGCCCTAGTGCAAGTGGGAGATTGTTAGTTGTATGTATGCCCTAGAGGCCAGTATTGTACAGATTATGTATATTATATTGGATGCTTGGACATATATAGAGATGACTTTCTTGCTCGACATGATAGTATGCTATCCGGTTGATCTTTATCTTAACATGTACACTTGTCTCTTTATACTGTCTTATAGTTACATGTTGGTAAAGCCCTTAGGATGTGTACTTGACTACCTGGACTATGATGCAGATCATACTAGTGGGGACATGGTAGTCCATAAGTACATCTTTCAAGGTCCCTAGTCGTGGGTGTATCGAGACGGGGCATCGATATACCAGAGTAGACTAGCGTATACGCTTCTCGACCCATGTGATGGGCGATGGATGATCCCATATCCATTGGTGTTTGACATCAGAGATGGTATACGGGTGCTCAGTGGAGACTGGGTACACTGGACGGACTCGCCGAGAACTCCCAGATGGTATTATACCTCACGTCAGATGGCAGTTCTCAGGTGACACTTGTACAGGTTAGTCTGTAGACCCGAGATCGTCATAGAGTCTTGTGTGATTCCCACTGTGCTTTGATCTCCACCTTACCACGTCCATGAGGGCGTGCAAAACGGTGGTCTTTGGGCACAGTCCCGAGTCACATGGAGGCAATGAGCGATAGGAGGGGTTTCGTCTCTCCCGGTATTGGGGGTTGATGTTGCGCAGTGCTCGATTGGCCGTAGCAGGGAAGTCCCTGGCCAGGGCTGATCAGAGATTTGCTGGTAAGTGTTACCAGTAGTTTCTCGACCCGTTATGAGCCTCACATCGGCACGACTTATCGAGTATTGGGGTCTGACGTTCACCACCCCTAGACTTGATATGCGACATATCAGACGAACAGACCGGACTGTACGGTAAGTGTTACTGGTTGGATTCACAGGAGTGTGAGCGGGCTAGCTCGTCGATCTTCTGATCGCTCAATACCCGGATGGCCGTTACGTTTAGCAGACCGCTTGCGGCTTGTGGGTGCTTGATATGATCATCATCTGCTACCGGCGTATTGACGAGTCTTTAGAGTCCTACACAGAGGTTTCCTGGCTCAAGCGAAACGAAATAGGAGCGCATATGAGATATGTGCAGGACCGAGAATAATGCGTGTATGTGATACCGCATTTCATTCTCGCGATATATGTTTCGATTGGTTATATTCGATATGACCTAGTTATCGAATCATTGATTCGATAAATCGATACATTGAATACTAGTCGGTTATGTGTGACATGACCGGATCATTGAATCAAATGTTGATTTAATGATTTGATGTATAATTATATATTTGATATATTACTTTGCATTAACTAGTATTGGTTCACTTTATATGGATTTTCTCACTTGATGTGCAAATTGTATATGTGATATACTTTTGTGCACATAGATGTATCATGTTTGATGATACTTGATTATTTAGTTAAGTATATAGAATTAAACCATGGTTAATTTGATAATTAGGGTTTTGCATATTTATTTATTTATTTCTTCATTTATTTATTTGAAAAAGGTTGAGATAAGAATGGTGGAGAAGTTTGTCTTTAGTTGAAGCCTCATGAAGCTTTGACTTCTTAACCATCCTTGTCTTCATGCTTAACCCTAACCTATCCAACTAACCATGGTCTATTCTCTACACTAAACTATGGTTTGTAAATGATAAGTATTGATTTATTTTATCATTTACAATAAGACTTATCATATATTCTTTCTTCATCTTCATCTTCTTCTTCAAGAAAAGCTCAAGGTCCATCAATGGCAACTTGAGCTAAAGTGAGATAAATCCAATTCTAAAGTGAACCCACCTCCTATTTCTTCACCCTCTACCTCTTGCCAAGTTGTTTTGGGTGTTTACTTCACAAGTTTCACAACTTTGTGAAGTCGGAGCTTGAACTTGTGATGCCTCGACGTAGATCGTCTTTGACACGAAGCCGACGACCAATTCCGCTCATTTCTCCGATGAAGCCGTCGCGAGAGTCCAAGATTCACGATGGACAGCGAGAGGACGCCCACGTGGAGCTTAGGAAGTGGATATCCGGATCTACAAAGGTTGTAGCATCCTAACTTTTAGTTAAGTAGTTAACTAGTTTATCTTTTCGCCTAGACATCTAGCCGACGATTCCGTAGTCTAGGGTTTCTCGGCACCATTTTTTTTGAAATTGGCATGTTCGATGCCTTGTGAGACCTCACTAGAGTGCCTAGGAACCTTTCAGAGAGGACTTACAAGGGTTGTTCACCATGTAGACATATCCCTAGTCACAGATGGAACTTTGTTAGGGAAATATTTATTCGCGCCAGTGGATTGTATACAAGGGTCAATATTGAGCTGCTTGTAGGGCAACATTGGAGGTTGTCATGGCTGCTTAAGAATAGGTTCAGATCCCTGAAGCTTAAGGCTTTTGAATCCTATGAGCCGTGAGGGTCTCATAGGAGGGTTCTCCTTATGAGTCGTGAGGATCTTGCAAGTGTAATTTCTCTTTAGGAATCGTGAGGATCCTTAAGTGTGTTGTTCCCTTATGAGTCATAAGGCTCTCATGCAGGTGGTTTCTCCTCACAAGGTTGAGAGGACCTTGCAAGTGTCTTTTAACGAGGTTGCGCCCTTTCGGGTTTTCACAAAACTCGGCGGTAGCCCTGCTGTTTTTACTCAAGGAGCCCTTTCGGCTTTTCATCCGTGCCCATTGTACTTATGGACATACCGTTTTTTTTGCGTCAGCCATGGGATGCTGCAGTCCACAGTAGTTTATCGACGTCTCGGTCAACAGCCAGTTTTAGGATATACTGGTCCATCATTAGTTTAAGGACGTTTCAGTCCGTCGTTAGTTTTAGGACATTTTGGTCCGTTGTTAGTTTAAGGACGTTTCGGTCCATTGTTAGTTTTAGGACATTTCGGTCCATTGTTACTTTAAGGACGTTTCGGTCCGTTGTTAGTTTTAGGACATTTCGGTCCGAGAAAAAGGAAGCCGGCTACTACTTACTGAGTTTAGGCTTAGAAAGATAGCGAGCGGACAAAGGCATCGTCATTTATCATTGACCTAGACCGTGACTCATCAGGCGTAATATTTTTCAGGAAGCGACCGTTTATTGGCCTGAAAGGTCTTTCAACATGCATATCCATGAGTAGATAGGATCCACCCTGATAGACTTTGTCTATGATATACGGGCCTTCATAGTTCGGCTCGAATTACCCCCGCTTGGCGCGATTGGGTATCATAGGTCTTTTGACCACTAGCATAAGTTCGCCTTGGCGGAATGTTCTCGACCTAGTCAATCTCTTATATGAGCGCGTCATCTTTTCTTTATAAGCCTCCAGATTTTGTTGCGCCATGAGACGAGTTTCATCAAGGGCGTCTAGCTCCTCAAGCCGAAGGTGAGCATTTTCTTCGTCTGTTAGCTCGTAGTGATCCGCCATTCGTGGAGAGGGTAACTCTATCTCGAGGGGGAATACCGCTTCTGTGCCGAACAACGATGCATACGACGTTGTGTTCATAGCCATTTTGAACGTAGTTCGATACGCCCAGAGAGCTTCATGCAGTCTCTCGTGCTGGTCCTTCTTATTTCGAGACACCATCTTTTTCACGATCTTCGTCAAGGTCTTGTTGAAAACCTCAGCTAGACCGTTAGCTCGGGGATTATAGATCGAAGAATATCTCTAGTCTATATTATGATGTTGTGCGAAGCGGCTGATCTTGTGGCTTCTATAGGCTGGCCCGTTATCGGAGATGATCCGTCGCGAAGTTCCAAACCGATAAATGACGTGCGTCTTGAAGAAATGGAGGATATTTTTTTTCTTCACTTCCCTCAGCGGTATTGCTTCTGCCCATTTGGAGAAGTAATCAGTTGTCGCCAAAATTAATCGATGTCCTCTGGACGATGCTGGTTCGATGGGGCCGATTATGTCAATTCCCCACATTTCGAACGGCCAGCTAGCCACCATTGGATGTAGTGGATTCGGATGCTAATGGATAAAATCTCCGTGAATCTGGCATGAGTGGCATTGCTTCGCGTATTCGAGACAGTCCTGGATCATCGTGGGCCAATAGTAGCCCATCCTTTTGATCTTCAGCTTCATCTTTGGGCCGGCTTGGTGAGAACCGCAGAGTCCATCGTGAGTTTCTTGGACGACTCTCCTTGCCTCTTCGGGTCCCAGGTATCTTAACCACAGAGAATCAAATGATCTCTTATACAGAGTATCATTGAAGAAGGCAAAAGACAGAGCTCGTTTCATAAGTTGATGTCTTGACGACGCATCTTCAGGCGTTCGACGGGATTTGAAGTAGTCTATAAAGACTTCTCTCCAATCCTTAGCCTTTTCTTGGTCTTTTATTTGCAGAGTCGTTTTCTCGATCGCTCCCTTTTCTTCGGGAAACTCCAGAGATATTTCTTCCGGTGCAAGAACCCGGCGGCTTTGCACAACGATCCTCACGTCATCGAGGTCCTCCTCGGCCAATTCTTTAGCAAGCTTGGCTAATGCATCCGATTTGCTATTTTCCCCCGCAATATGCTTTCCAAGGTGTAGGAAGGAATTTGAGTCAGCAGTTGCTGTACTCTCCCGCCGTACTTCACCAACTCTGGCTTGCACGTTTGATAGTCGCCGTTTACTTGACTAACGACCAGTTGGGAGTCTCCGTATATGAGGAGGTTTTCAATTCCCATGTTGATAGCGATCTCGAGACCTGCTATTAAAGCTTCGTACTCGGCTTCATTATTCATCCTCGGCTCTGTTAAGGAGAAGGCAAAGCGCATTATCCCTCTTTGTGGAGTCACGAAGATGAGGCCTACCCCTGATTTGATTATGGGGGTGCTTTGTTTGCGCTTCTTCATGAAAGATACTCCATCGAAGTAGAGTTCCCATTGGGTATCATTCTCTCTTCTCTCCCTGTCGATCGTGTCAAACGCGTACTCGTCGGGCAATTCGCAGTTCAAAGGAGAATCGACAGGTATCAGATGCTCAGCGAGGAAGTCGGCGATAACTTTGCCCTTCACTGCCTTAAGAGGCCGATAAGTTATCGAGAACTCCATCAAGAGCAAGGCCCATTTAGCGAGTCGTCCCGTTAATATGGCCTTCGACATCAAATATTTGAGAGGATCCACCTTCGATATGAGATGGATCTCATGTGCCAGCACGTAGTGTCTGAGCTTTGTTATCGCGAAGATCAACGCCAGGCAGTGTTTTTCAATGGGAGGGTAATTGGTTTCTGCCCCTAGGAGAACTCGACTCATATAGTAGAGAGCTCTTTCCTTCCCTTGGTCATTCTCTTATGCCCATAATGCACCTAAGGAACCTTCAAGGGCGGTTGTATACAGAATAAGAGACTTTCCCTTGACCGGAACGGCTAGCACCAGAGGATTCTGTAGGTATTGTTTGATTTCGTCGAGTGCGCTTTGGCATTTGCGATCCCAGACGAAAGGGGTTCTCTTTTTCATCAGGTGACTGTAAGGACGGCATTTGCCGGAGAGGTTGGCTATGAATCGCCGGATATATGCGAGCTTTCCTTGGAGAGATCGCAGTTGCTTGAGAGTCCTTGGCGGAGGCATTTCCATAATTGCCTTGATCTTCGACGGATCTATCTCAATGCCTCGGTGTCGGATGATGAATTCCAGGAACTTACCTGAGGAAACTCCGAATGCGCATTTGAGAGGGTTCATCTTCAAATTGTATTTCCGAAGGTGTTGAAACACGATCTTCAAATGCTCTAGATGTTCCTCGTATGATTTGCTTTTAACTACGAGGTCATCAATATAGAATTCAACGATTTCATGTATGAGGTTGTCGAAAATCTTTGTCATGGCCCTCTGATAGGTGGCACCGGCGTTCTTTAGACCGAAAGGAATCACCTTGTAGCAGAATATACTTAGAGGGGTCCAGAAAGCGGTATTCTTCTGGTCCTCGGGGTGCATCTTTATCTGATTGTATCCTGATGAGTCGTCCATGAAGGAGAAAACTTCATGAGTGGACGTATTATCTATCATCAGCTCAGTGACTGGTACTGGGAAGTCGTCCTTCGGGCAAGCCTTATTGAGATCCCGAAAGTCCACACATATGCGCACCGTCCCATTTTTCTTCATCACCGGTACGATGTTGGCGATCCAATCAGGGTACTGAATCTCGTGGATGAATCCGGAGTCAATTAGCTTCTTGACCTCAGTGTTGATGCTCATCTCAAGCTCGAGCCGCATTCTTCTCGGTGCTTGTTTGATCGGCTTGACGTCCAGAGATATTGCCAATTTGTGTACAGCAATCTCTGGATCTAGTCCTGGCATCTCGGAATAGTTCCATGCGAAGCAATCTTTGGGCTGCATGAGCACGTCCTTTAGCGTACCCACCCTTTCTTCAGACAACAGCTCACTGATGAACGTCGGCCGGGTGTCGTTTGTCGTACCCAAATCAATTTTTTTGAGGTTATCTGCAGTAGTATATATCCCATCTTCCAGCTCTTTTGGCGCCGATGGAAATTCTGAGATCACCTCGCCATCATCGTTTTCGAAGTACCAGGGGAGGTCATCCATATTCTCGGGCTCTTCTTCTGACAGCGTTATCACGTGACAGGTACGAGATCGCTTCCAAGACCGACATTGATCCGGCTCTGCTTTCGTGGCTTTTGGTTCATACTTCTGCGGCGGGGTTACCCTCCAACTGATGGATAAAGCGAACTTGCCTTGCTGATACTGGTCTTCTACCCAGTTTTTGAATGTGAAGCAGTCTTCGAGAAGATGTCCTATCGCTCGGTGATAGGGGCAATAGTCTGGATGGGAGACCTCGCCTGCTTGCTCGGGGTGCTTGGACTCCGGGAGGGTAATCATATGATGTTTTATGACAAGAACAAGTATCTTTCTTTTCTTGTTTTGGGAAAAAGAATGTGCTCGACCCATCTTCCTTATAAGAGACGAATCTTGGTTGCTCGATTCTCGCTCGCGTGGCTTCTTAGACCCGCTTGGCCGCCGTCGAACGTTTTTTCCGTTCTTTGGTTTATTTTTGCCTCTGCGTCGGGTTTTTTGTATGAAGGGTTGGCGACGAAGGGCATCATCATTCTCCGCAGCCTGCTGAAGGAGGCGCTACGTTCTGGCTTTCTCATAAATGGCCATTTCGCGGCTATGGTCATCCCGGACTTTTTGACCCGCTTCCCTTATAAGCTTGTCCATCTGTTCTTCGAACGACGGACTTGGCATTTTCACGGCGGGACCTCGTTTTGGTTCAGGGTTAGCATCTTCCCACAGAGCATCTCCTTCCTCATCGAAGTCATGTATGACGTAGCAGTCGCAGAATAGCTCCCATTTCTTGGATTGAACATATCCAAGCCCGATCGTTTCCATTCTCCCATTGGGCAACTTTCATTGAGTTCTGGGGATATTCCAGATCCTGTTATAGAACTGTGCTTGTTGAGCAGTTTGCTTAAGGGGTACACCTTGGCATCTCAAGAGCCTCTTCAATCCTTCTGTGTAGTATCTGGGCAGTCGGATGGGCTGAAGTCTGTCAGGTATCGAGTCAGCACCATGCTAGACTTTCTTTCTCCACTTTAGTTTCTGTGGATTGAAAAAAGAGGATCGCCTTTTCATTTCTTCGCCTGAGAGGGACGTAGAATGTCTGCAGTTCTTCCACACTGTAGGTACCAAGCGCGTCGAGCTCTTTGTAATGTTCTCACGGAACCATAGCGATTTGCAAACTCCGATCATTGCCAGCGAAGGCTTGTATTGATGGCCGAACAGAAAATACTGCATCGACCTCATCTTCCGAGTCACTTCCAAAGACCAGAATAGGGGTGGACGGTCCCGGCTTGTTTCATTGGGGCGGCCCTGAATAAACTATTTCTTCTTCCTCCTCGGTATCACTCCCGAAGACCGGAATAGTGGTGATAGCTTTGTTCTTGTCCTCCGATTTGCGACATCTTTCTGTGTCTTCGAAATCTGGCAGGAAATACTTGGCATCCTCATATTTGCGGACTTCGTTCACAGAGAATGGGTTCAACTCCCCTGTCACGGTGTATTCGAGGCCATCCTTGAAGTACTTCATACACTGATGTTATGTAGAAGGGATAATGTTGTACTCGTGTAACCAATGTCGGCCGAGCAAAGCGTTATAGCAGGTCTTAGCGTCAATGATGTGAAACTTGATTTCAGTGACTAGCAGCCCAAAGCGTAGTGTCAATATTACAGACCCGAGCGTCCGTGATGACTGGGAGTCAAACCCGGAGATGGTGATTTTATCACGAGCGAGGTGCTGAACGCTCATGCAGATTTCCTTCAACACTCTCACATTGAGGAGATTGACGGAAGACCCATTGTCAACCAGGATTTTGCCTATCTTGATATCATGATAGTATCCAGAGACATAAAGGGGACGGTTATGCTCACACGTCCCGAGGAGAAGATCTTCATCGCCGAAGGTGATATCGGCTGTGTGCGCTTCTTCCAACTCGTCCTTCATCTTTTCTTCGGCGAGGAAAGTTTTGAATTGTTCAGGCTCTTGTAACGCCTTGATCAGCGAATCTCTCGCCTCTTTGGATAGCAGAAGGGCGTCGAGAATGCTGAGCTGCGAGGGTATCTTCTTCAGGTGTGCAAGAACGTTGTAATCCACCTTACTTTTCTTGGGCGGGTCCTTGGCTTCCAGCTCTTCGACGACTCGATAATCAAGGGCGATATCCTCAGGGGCTTTTTCTTTCCCTTTATCCTTTTTGTTCGAGCCCTTATTTGCAGGTCCGAGATTCTTTTCAGGTAATGTGCGATTGCGCAGCTGAATGTTCTCGCAGCTCTTCGGTTCTTCCTCTTTTCCCGAGGTGGATTCTTTGAAGAGAGGGCCAAGAGCTATTTCTTCATCAGAATCGCTCCCAAAGGTGAGAACTTGCGATCCCCCATAGTCAACCATATGGAAGTTGCCGGCAGTTCTTTTGCGCTCCTCGGTCGTATTTCTTTGCTCTCGACGAGCTATGTGTGTCATCCGCTTGAAATGTTGTCGGTGGGCAACATATCCCTGCCACCATCTTTTAAAAGCGTTGCACTCTTCAGTGGGGTGCACAATCTTTCAATGATATAAGCAGTAGCTGGGATGTGTTTCCGCTTCACCAAAAGTGTTCGCTTCGGAGGGTGGCAGCTTCATTCCCATCGATATGTCTTTAGCGAACCTTTTCCTCATCTTGAACCTGTTTTTATTTGTGACGGATGTACTTTGATCTGATGGGAGTCTTTCAACCCTTTCGTCCAGTCGCCGGCGTTTGGTTTTTTCGAATATGGCCATCTCACGCTCTTGAGCAGCTTTGCTTTAAAGAAGAGCTTCGTCCAGGAATGCATCAATCATTTCATCTGACGGCCCTAGAAGTTCCGGCTCAGGATCTGCCCCCAGTTTCTTTGTGTAAGGAGCTTCTTCATCGTCTATCGACGAGTGAGAGATCACATGGCAACTTGCCACATAATCTTTAGATTAATCCGACGAGTCTTCTCCATTGACATCATCTCCGTCCTCAAGGACGTGGCTGAGAATTCTTGGAGTGTGACTGGAGTCCGCGCTTTTTGATTATATTCTTCCAATGCGTCAATCTTTTTTTGCAGGTTCGTGCGCTTGTCACCAGGCTTCACGGGCTTCTTGGATTTCTTCTTCTTTTTCGAAGACTTTGACGGCTGGGTGTGAGCGCTTTGGCTATCACTACCAATTTTTGGAGTTGGGTGCGGCTTTAGCATTCCCTCGATGATCTCGGGTTCCAGTGGATTCTTCCACTTGATTGCCGGGCATGTTTGGAGATCCTTCAACATTCTTTTCGTCTTGGCTGAAAGAGCGACCTCCCATGGAGCTTCTTCTATGAAGGAGCATGATGCCCCCGGTATGTCCATCTTCTTGGGAGCGTATGGCTGTGGCGGGTTCACCTTCCAATTCTCGGACAGGGAAAATTTGCCCTGTTGGTATTGGTCTTCGATCCAGCCTTTAAAGACGAAGCAATCTTCAATTGGATGGCTTACGGTTTGATGGTAGGGGCAATAATTATGACTATTAGCCTCACTGGGTTGCAATGGTCATTTTGGATTTGGCAGATTGATGAGCCTGTCGCGCACCACTAGCTCGAACAATCTCTTTGTTTTGTCTCGGAGAAACGAATAAGGGCATTTCATCTTCTCATTATAGAATTGCCGCCTCTCTTCTAGGCGATCAGTGGGTTTTGGGCCACTGGGCTGCTGTTGAGTATTCGCAATGAATGTCTCATTCCTTTTACCCTTTTCGTTCCGCGGCTCCAGCTTTAGAGGAGACGGTCTATAACCCATCTGGTCCGTTTGGGCCAGTTTGTCGATCAAGGCCTGGAACGTGGTCGGCTTGAAAAATATCATGAATTGAGAAATAGTTGCCTGAGGGTCCAGAGTGCTCACGAACATGGCCACTGCCAGTGCTTCCTCGATGCGCTGCTCACATTTTGACCATAAATTTCGCCATCGTATTGCGTATTGCACCCATGTTTCACCTGGCTTTACTCTGGTTTTGATCAATGCCGTTATTGGGGTGCGTTTACCAGCACTCTCGAAACGCTGGGTGAATAATAGCTCCATCTCTGCAAAAGTCTTGACGGGGTCGTTTGGAAGTTCAGAATACCACTCGAATGCCGTCTCCGACAAGCTACCAACAAACTGACAGAGAAGAAGTTTATCATCACCCCCGGTGTTGCCGCACAAGGCTCTGAATTGAGCGACATGCTGATGTGGATTCCCCATCCCTTTATATACATAAAATTTAGGGATCGTATATCCCGGCGGGTACCTTATTTGGTCATACCAGCCTGGATAAGGTCGTCCAGTCTTAACGATCTGTCCAGCCGCTTCGTTTTCCTGGTGATCTTGTATTTGCTGAGCAATGTAATCATCCAGAGAGGCCTTGGAGATGTTTTCCTCTTTGGCTACTGAAAGAGCCTGAGGAGGGTTCGATGTCTCCCCTCTGTTGTCTTCAATGATAATCGGGGGTCTTCAGCTGGAGGTTCCGGCTGTAACATCATCCCGGCCATGTCTTGAAACAAAAGAGCCATTCGTTTTATGTCGTCCGCCTGTTCCACGGCCTATTTTTCTTTTCTCTCGAGCATTCTTCGGAGGAATTTAGCATCAGTTTCTTGTTCCCGACGCTGCTCTGAGGTCTCTGTATTTTCTTTTGGCCTAGTAAGTGCGGCCATTGCAGTCAGCATCTCCTGAAGTTTCTACTGCTGTTGTTCCTGAGCCTTCGTTATCGATCGGGTAAGCGGTTGATGACCCGTAGAAGCACGACTTTCCTCTTTTCCGAAAGCCATATAAACAGTATGCACCATCATGTCCCCAGACTTGGGCGTTTAGGTTCGGTGTCTTTGCGGTTCGTCGCGGAGACAGGGGCTTTCTCTAACCTCCTTCTCTTGTGAGCAGTTGAAGTCGAGGGGGCCGTTGTAGCGGGCACCCAGACGGATGACGTCTTCTGTGGTACCACGAGATGGCTCTTTTCTTGTTGAGCTTTGAGCTTCTTTAGCCGGCGAGAGTAGTCCTGGTTAATCACCGATTCCTGGACCTGTCGCCAGACTTTATAAATTTTGGAGGACAGCCTCTGAGGGGTCTACTCCGTCTTCTTTTCTGTAGCATTCTCTACAGGTGGAGGAGATCTTTTCAGCACGACAGTTGGAGAGTTCTTGCGAACCCTCCTAAGCGGTTCAAAGTTGTTCCTAGTTGGAATAGCAGCATTGATTTCCACCATGGGAGCTGGCAGAGTTAGTCCAGAAGGGGAGCTTCCCCCAGCCTTCCTTACTCGGCGCCAGTGACGACAGCGAGCATATCGTGCAGATGGAGTTGGTTCAGCTATGGAGATGGCTTCGTCATGCCCCCTGTCTTGACGGAGGGTTGTCGCCGGTGCTAGCCTTTTAAAGACAGATGTCCGTTGAGAAGCAATGTCCAATCTGTCAAAAACAGACCTTTGGGCAGGGGAAGCAGCTTTGGGGACTTCGCCTGGAGCAGGAGCCGGGTTAGCCAGCCTTGTGAAGACTGACTTCTTGGTAGAAGAAGCCTCTCCGATGATTTTGTTCTCTTGAGCCGGGATGGCTATCCGCTTATGGATGGCTGCTTCAGGTATCGCGGGCTTGTTAGCGTTCTGGCCCAATCTGTTGAAAACTAAGGCAATGGAGTTGGGCGACCCGTTGAGAGGGGCCGCGGTAGTGGTAAGTAGATCAAAGACCGACTTCTTTAGGGCTTCTTGCGGCAGCATTGGGGCATTGAAGCTCATGGTTGGGATCATAGTCCTAAAGAACAGCCCAGTGGTGGCCTAAGTTACTTGGTCCACCGGTATCGTGAACAGGGAGGCCGCCTGGGGCCCGTAAGTTACACCTCCAGATGAGGCGGAACGGGAGTTGCAGTTGCAGCTGGAGCATTTTGTGCAGCTAGAAGCCATTGATCTTTCGTTTTCTACACGGAGCAAGACACCAAATCTTAGTACCTCGAACCCAAGGGCAACCATATCAAACCGCGATTCATTCGTGAACACGACACTCGAAGTGTGGAGCGGAAAGAGAAAAAGAACCCACCGGGTGTGCCAGAATCTGTTCCCCGCCGAAACACGGAGACGCGACCGCACGGGTTCGTCTTTCCTGAATTTCGGGGCAGATGCTAATTGGTGCTATCCGTCCACCTCTCCGAAGAAACCAAGTTGATTTATGGCACCATGTATCGAAGGTTTAAACGGATGCGGCCGATATAGCAGACTTCGTCAGATTCCCCCTCGTTCGAGCGGTTTTTGATTGTGGGGACGCTCTTCCCTGCAGGCGCACACCCCTGCAGTTAATTACGCTACCGCATCGCGGTAACCACTTTCTCCTTCTCCAGATGGTCACTTCGTGTCGTGGGTGTTTGTTTTGTTTTTGGTTGCCCGTGAATTGTATATGGAGACTAATTTATGTTGTCGCCCGTAGGGCGTGGATTAGTCCAAATACGTATATTCTTAGATTTGGGTTTGGGGGTTGGGTTTAAGGATACGTTAGTCTTATTTGGGACTAAGATCAACTTAAACATATGTTAAGGATACGTTAGTCTAATTTTTAGACTAAGATCAATTTAACAGGATCATTTAGATCAAACAAGAGAGCAATTGGGCTCTTTTATTTAGTTTAGGGACATTGCGGTCCATTGTTAGTTTAAGGACATTACGGTCTAAGGTTAAGGATATCATAGTCCGTGAGTTTAAAGACATCACAGTCAACGTTAAGGACATCATAGTCCGTGAGTTTAAAGACCTCACAGTCAAGGTTAAGGATGTCATAGTCCGTGCGTTTAAAGACCTCACAGTCAAGGTTAAGGACATCATAGTCCATGGGCTTAAGGACCCCACAGTCCATGAAATGTATGGTTGTTGGGACCCGTTACCTCTCTGAAGACGTTGAAGGATTACAACGACAAATATCAAAGGAGTTCAGAGATGTACCCTTAAACCGATGTGGGTTGAGAGACCTGTAGTCCAATTAGGACTAAGATCTGTGATTTATGAGCATATGATCTCAATTAATCTGAATTGAGGACTTATGGGCCAATTTGGGCTAAGTCCATCCAATTACATTGTTCTACATTTGTTTTTAGAGTTGTTAGATGTTTGTTTGAGCCCAGTCCCTTTAAAAATGCTAAGCATTGGTTTAGTCTCTGACAATGTTTTGTCTTTAATTGAATGCTGTGCATTTATCATAGCCCCAGGCTTACTCAAAGAACATTTTATGTTCTGTCCAAGCGCACATAAAAGTATGTGGTGCACTTGGCACTAGCGCCAGGTATGAAGCGCTAATGCGCTCAGCGCTTTGCGCCAGGTGAATAGCGCTGATGCGTTTTTAGTTGAAACGTTGAGGCGTTTGGCACTGGTGCCATATAATGAGCACAGAGCGCTTTTAGTAATGCAGCGCACACGTGAGAAGCACGTGGCGCGCTTAGCGCTGAGCGCTAGCCAATGAGCGCAGTGCGCTGTGTTTAAAGCGCTATGGCACTGCAGCGCTTTGCGCTAGGTGAAAAGCACTAAGGAACTTTTGAATTAGGAGCACTAAGGCTCTTATTAGATTAGGAGCGCTAAGGCTCTTCTTAGGTCAACTTTGCGCTCTGCAGATTATCTGTTCTTTGATAAGAGACTTTGTCTCAAGATTCTAAGAACAAAGTTCTTAGTTCATAGGAGATATTTCAATCTCTTTTTTGATGAAAGGCTTTGCCTCTGTGGATCTATGATCTCAAGAGAATTGAATAATTCTCCCCCCTTTATAATGAGATGTTCATAATCTCTTTTGTGAAAGACAACTTTGTCTTATAGATCTATGATCTGTGAAAGAAGTAAGTACTTCTGTTTATATTGAGACGATTTCGTCTGTGAAAAAGAATTGTCTTCTTTTGCTGAGAGCTTCTTCTTCTTGAGATTTTCTCAAAGTTTATGGGGGGTTCCTCTCTTTGAGACTTGAAGTCTGGGGGCCTTTATATAGGACAAGATGGTTTGTTCAATCAGTTAAGGAGATCTTTTCTCCAATTGATTTGGGGAATATCCCATCGTTGGATCTTTGATCCAAGGGCTTCTGATTTACAGAAGACAATTTTCTTATTTTTAACAAAATTAGGAAATCTTACCATGCAGAATTTATTCTGTCTTTGGTAATTTTTATTTACCATTGGATCATTGATCCAACGGTTCTCTGATTTACAGAGCACAATTTTGTTGTTTGGAAAGATTTTGAGAAATCTTTCCTTAACAGAATTTAATTCTGGTTTATTAATGATTTATCATTATTATTAGATTTTTGATCTAACGGTGCGCTAGCGCTTATGCGCTCTTCCCATGGTGCGCTACTTGGAGCGCAGCGCTCTTAGCGCTAGTGCGCACGTGCTTTGCACGTAGTGCGCTACTTGGAGCGCAGCGCGCTTAGCGCTGCATCTAAAGCACTGCTTTATTGGAGGTGTCTTTTCACCCTCCTTTTAAGTCAAACTTATATTCCCCAGAACTTTCATTTCCTAGGTCTTGGAAATAGCTCCACTATGCACAACATTTTCTGCGCCTAGTCTTCATAATCTGAAGCAAACCTTCTTTCTTTTCTCGTCTCCAAAGAACCCTCTCAACTATGGCTTGTAACCGCCCACATGCTCGTCGATAACCATGGGAAGTGCCCATCCAAGACATTGTTCCTCGCTGTGCTGCGTGCTTGGTGGATCCTGCTCTTACGGATGACCAATGCGACGTAGCGCTGTACGAGCTCTTCGTGTAGGGTCTCTTCTCCCCCCACACTCTATTTGGCTTCGGATGATCCTTATGTCCGTGCTCGCTGATATTCCCCCTCCTCCAGCAGAGATGACCTCAGCAATGCTCGATGCTGCTGAAGACAAGATCGAGTGCTTCTTCGAGGCGCATTTGATCACTAAAGCCCTAATGGATTGCTCTGTCCATTTGCTGAGTCAGATACGGGCTCGTTGGATCGTTATCTCCACTTTCTCTGGTGAGTGCGGCGCTGATCGATGGATGGCTACTCCTCGAGAAGATTACCGATTTGATATGGTGGAGAGGACAGAGAGGGAACTAGATAATCTCATTCTTAGCTTTGCAAACCCCTGTCCTTTTGATCCCATGTTTGGCGATCTGTTTATATTGTAATAAAAAAATGTCTAATTAAGTATTTTATTATCTGCCAAGTGATCCTTTTATTTTTAATTCTTTGTTATTCCTCTTTCAGGCGCTTATGTGCTGTATAACTTAACTTGTTATAACTAGGTGCAAGTAATGAAGTGCTCTTGGCGGTTAGCGCACTTGACGCTTAGCGCTCTTGGCGCTTAGCGCTCTTGTGCTTTGCACGTGAGCGCCGTTTCAGAGTCTTTGACTCTTAGTGCTGGCGCATTCACTACTGGCGCTCTTCACGAAGCGTCGCTTCATTTCAAACTTCGGAATTTGAACAGAGGTTTGCTCTGATTGGATAAACAATCTTCATTTGAGAAGACCCGCTCATGTGTCCTCACGATACATGAGGAAAACAATCCTTACGAGATCCTCTCGACTCGTAAGAAAACACCTTTATGGGATTCTTACGACTCACAAGGGAAAAACATACTTGGAGGTCCTCACGACTCCTAAGGAGAAAATTCATTACACGAAACTCTCGACTTGTAAAGAGAAAAAGTTTTTATAAGACCCTTACGACTTATAAAATTGAAAAGCCTTAGAAGACAGGAATCTAAACCTGTCTTCTAAGCCATCGCTATCCAACGGACAGAGGCAAATGATTATTCGCTCCTGGTACCACATTCCAGTGTAGCGGTATTGATGACAAACTAAAACCAAAATCCCCAAATCCTCTCATAGAAAATGATGATTTGCTCATAGTACCATATTCCAGTGTAGCGATGCTGATGCCAACCCAAATCCCAAATCCTCTCATGGTAAATGATGATTTGCTTCTGTTACCACATTCCAGTGTGTGATGCTAATGCCAAACCAAAACCAAAATCCCCAAATCCTCTCATAGAAAATGATGATTTGCTCTTGGCACCTGTGCGCCAGTGTTAGCAACGCTGATACTGGCTCTAACCCCAAAATTCCAAGCTTTCAATCTAAGGGACCCTTAAGTCGTTAAACTGGGAACAAATGACCCTTAAGTCGTTAAACTGGGAACGAAAAAAATCCCCTTATGGAAAATGATGATTCGCTCCTGGTACCATATTCCAGTTTAGCGATACTAATACTAAACAAAAATCCAAATTCCAAATCCCACACGGCAATGCCTCAAATTCAAAAGTCTCATCGAATGAGGCAGGAATCAAACAAATCAAACTAAAGTCCCACCCGACAGGGCTTTCAAGCACAAAAGTCTTGCCGGATAGATTGGAACCTCCTAAATCACATCAAGTCCAATCAACTTCAAGTCAAATCAAGTCGGGTACCAGATGAGTTTCCTATGGAGCCTAATTCCAGTGGTAGAAACGCTGACTCCACTCCCAAATCAAATCAACCAATTCCAACAACGACCTTTACATCAAACAGAGACACTCCGTCTCTGGGAAATGTCAAGCAGACACTCCATGCTGGGGAAACGTCAACCAGCGACACTTCGTCTTAGAGAAACATCAAATAGACACTCCGTCTTGGGGTTACGTCAAACAGACACTTCGTTTTGGGGAAACGTCAGATAACGACACTCCGTCTTGGGGATACGTCACATACAGACACTCCATTTCGGGAAAACGTCAGACAGTGACTCTCCGTCTCTGGGATACGTCATATGCCAACACTCGATCTCGGGGAAACGTCAAACAGTGACACTCCGTCTTTGGAAAATGTCAAACAGACACTCTGTCTTGGGGAAACATCAAGCAGACACTCCGTGCCCGGGAAACGTCAACCAGCGACACACCGTCTAGAGGAAACGTTAAACAGAAACTCCGCCTCGGGGATACGTCATACGATGACTCTCCGTCTCGGGGATATGTCAAACAACAGACACTCCGTCTCGGAAATATGTCAAGCATCGACCGTCCATGTCGTAAAAAGGGCCGTACCAGCTTCCCAAAAGCGGAACCAAATCAAGTCAACCTTCACGCGAAAAAATCCATCAATTTCATGCACACGACCCATATACGCACTGTGCATTCATTGATAGGGGCACTTTGTTGGGGTTAAAATTTACACCCCATTGACTAAAGGTCAAACTTAAAGTCAAACCGTGGACAAGTAGGGGTAAGACAAAGCAAATAGACCTTACTGTTGAATCCAAGCCAGGCCCATGACCGAACCCAACTCCAAACAGGTGGGCCTAAGCCCAAACCGGCCCCATGCCAAGAAAGTACAACAAATAAATATAATATTTTAAAAAAATAGGCAAAAAGCCAAATTTTTGTAAAGTCCAAGGTTCATGTGTAAAAAGAAATAAGCATATAAGGCATAGGATGGGCAAAATGTCATTTTGTAAACCCTAAGAGGCCATGTGTAAACTTGTAAGCATATATAAGGAAACATTATGATAAAATGAAACATAATTCATTCCCCTAAAATATATTAGGGTTCCGTGCCTCCTTCTCCTTCCTCTAGATTTTAAATCTTCTTCTCTTTTTTGAATTAAATTAAAAGTTTATCTCTTCTTTCCCCAAAGAGAAATAGCTTTTCACCATAAAAACCTTGAAATTAAGTTCAAATCTTCCTTCAAATCTTTAAAAAGGGAGATTTTTAGATCTCACCATCCTTTTCTCAAAGATCCAACCAACAGAGACAAAGAATAAGAAGATCCATCTCCAAAAATCTGAGGATCCAAGGCTTAAAGGATGATCCAAGGCTCAAACGAGAAGAAAAGGATCCCCTTTCATCATCTCCGAAAATCTTTTGGGAGTTTAACTCCAAATAAAAATCTCTTCTTAAAGAGTTTAACTACTCCGAATTTGAAGAAATAATAATAATAATAATCCTTATTTTCTTAGGAGTGTAACTTCAAAATCTCTCAGGAGTTCAACTTCCAGTCTAGGGGCTAAGTCTCTTTTTCCGCTGGTGCCCAGCGCTTACATGCCGGACGCGTAGACCCACTGACGTCCAGCGTCCATGCGCCGGGTGAGTGGACCGCTAGCACCCAGCGGCCATGCGCATGGCATGTGATCCGCAGGCGTCCAGTGGCCACGAGCCACGCATGCGACCCGCTGGCGTCCAGCGGCCATACACCACTCATGTAACCCGCTGGCGTCCAGCGGCCACGCGTTGTCTCACGTGTCCTATGACGCTCCTCACCCCTCTTTTTCCCACATGTTCCACACTCAAAACGCATCTTCCTTTGAAAAAAATTCTAATGGGACGTTATCCTACTCGCGCAAGGGGGTTGCTAGCCTTCTTGATCTCCAGTCCGTTATCCGGGTAGCAGGACCTCCGTAAACTCTGTGAGAATCCTGATATGTCTAAAACACCTTCAAAACACAACACACGCATACTGCACATTGAGTTCGCATGACCAGTTTTACTCATCAATCGGAGGTTCTCTCGCTCCAAAAGCGAGAGATAATAAACGGCAGCTTAGTCTGCAGATGTCGGAGATTCGGATCTTCATAATCAATAAACATCAGTCTACCCTAGACAGGAGGAATCTGTATATGCCTGATAAGCACACGCATTCTTATCTCAATAGGATGATGAAAAACACTCTGCACTGCACAAGTAAGTTAAATACTCTTTCTCCATGAGAACCAACCTTTTTACTGCACTACCTTTGGTCTTTCTAGTAAGCCTAAAGCGCACTATTTTGCAAATCCAAATGTAAAAGACCCATAGTAAAATAAGGCTGGGGGCAAGCGCAACCTCATGGCCGTGCTCACGTGACCAACCTCTTGGGTGGTGGGACGCTTCCCTGGTTTAACCCGATTACAATAGGTAATAGGATCGCGGTCAGGATTGCGGCCGCAGACATGTTAGACTCTTTATTAAAACAAGGTGTTCCACATAAATAACTCTTGTTGGCAGCACCAAAGGTACGTATTTCCTAATTTTTTGTTCTATATGAGGCATCACTGGTTGATTCTTGTGAAGGTTGCATCTTGGGTTAAAAAGAAGATTCCATGTTCCACTACTACGAATAGGGGTTGCCCCTACGGATAAAGCCATAGGGGCAAAACACTGCCCTTACAGATATATTCGTAGGGGCACGAAAATACACCGTAGGTGCAAAGGCCGCAGGTGCAAGTGTTAGCCTTAAACATGCCCCTACGGTGAAATAATTGCCCTTACGGCTTAATGCATAGGTCCATTAGTCCCTACGGATTCCACCGTAGAGACAAATTATTTATTTAATTTATTAGTTTATAAAATAAAATAGTTGCCCCTCCGGATAACTCTGTAGGGACAAATATATGCCCCTACAGGTAAATGTGTAGGGGTAAAGCTAAGGCCCCTACGGATTACTCCGTAGGGATAAGCCTAATCCCTGTTACTGAGTCCATAGGGTCAAAATATCAGGTATCTTGGTATTTTGTCCCTACGGATAAATGTGTAGGGGCAAAGTGTGCCCCTACGGATTAAACGGTAGGTGCAACATGTGTCCCTATGAATTAATCCGTAGGGACATAATATCAGGGTTTTTTTAAAAAAAAGGGGCTGCCTGTTTTTTCCTCGCCCCGTGCACAATAATATATACATCATATATGAATGTAATCAACAAGCAGAATATATACCGCAGTATTCATAATCAACATCTCAAGCATAATATATAAAAGAAATCAACAAACAGAATACGATATCAATCTAAATCAATATGAACACGTAAACACCACAAATATCGTCCAAAATATATACAATATGTATCATATAAGTCAATACATGTTTAAAATATAAAAATCAAAAAGCTACCCTAGCTCGGTCCAGCTCCATCTCTGATAATCGCCGTAATCTGGCGCACCTGCTCCTCGGATAAACCCTGAGTCAACAACTCGAGCAATGCGGACGGTGCGGGAGTCTGAGCGGGCTGTGGAGCTGTACGAGTGGTCTGCGCAACCGCCGCCGAGGTAGTGGCTTGCGGAGCCGCAGCTGCAGGAGTCTGAGCGAGCTGTGGAGCTGTAAGAATGGTCTGCGCAACCACAGCCAAAATAGTGGCTTGTGGAGCCGCAGCCGAAGGAGATGCATGTGGAGTCTCAGCCGAAATATCCTTTTGCGTCTGTTAAGTTTTGCGTGTAATAAACGAGTAAGAACTGTGTATTAGTCGAATTCGTATCATTATCAGGTTATTGCGAAACCCCAATTTATGAATACTCAGGGACTCAGGACTCATTTGGATATCTAGTTTGGAAAACGGTAGTTTGTTTTAATTAGACAGTTTTATGTATATATGATTAATCAAAGCTAAGTCTACAACCAAATAAGCTCAGGCTACATACTAATATTGGATATGTTACTATCTATAATATGACATAATATTTTACTATTAAATAGTATACATACCATCATCTCCTTCAACTCCTAGACGGTGGCCTTTAAGGTGTCAAGTTCTTGCTCTAGACGTCGCTCACGGGAGATAGAGGAAGTAACCGCCGGAGTGGAGTTCAACCTCATATGGGCCCTGCTAGGACCCAGTCCCGAGCCTCTCTCACAACCTCCGTGGTGCCCTTCGTGTGCGGCATCTAGGACTGGGGTCAGCAGCATCGGATCGTTCTTTCCAGTAAAATCGATCCCTGATGCCTCCGCCTGCTCAACCATGCGCTCCTACACCCACATTATCCAGTAAAATATAAGTATATCATTTAAATTTGAACTTTTCAAAACAAAAATTTCAAATAGGGGTTGAATAAATATTAACACTTACGCAATACTCCTGGGTAGCGGTGTCGGGGTATTGAAGCTCGCCCGTGGCGGGATCTGTCGATGTGCCGTGGACGGCAAGATACGTGGACAGCACGCTCGGTGTACCACCCTGCGCCAGGGTCTGAGCTCTTTGCAATTCGCAAAAAATTTACATATATTATAAAATAACTCTTAATATTACATTATATCACAGTAGATCTATTGTAATTCACCGATGCCTCCATGGCATGAGTAATATTCCTCGAGCCACCTATATAAGTGGGGCGACCCCTCTTCGCCGACTTCCTATTCTCTTTATTTTAATCCGCCTGTTTCTGCATAACACATTCAGATTTAGTTTTCTAATTAGGCTACACAAAAAAATAAATTATATACTAAACAATGAATTACATTTAAAATACATACATGTTTGCACTGAGAGTCGAAAAATTGGCACAATAGAGGCCATGTATCTACGTCGACTCTCGCAAAGGCCGGAGTATGTAGGAGGGCCGCTCTCTTTGCCTCGGGGGTCGCCATCCACAGAGAATAGCAGTCGATCTTCAGCTCATTCCTATTGTATCGAACCTTCGATTGCGTGTTCTTCATCAGGCCATGGTACAGAGCGTGAAAATCGAGCACCCTCCCAGGGTGATCAGGGTCGGGTACAGGCTGAAAATCGTAATCCAACTGTAAATATATAAAAATAATAATGTTATTAAATTGCATGTGTTAATAATAAATATATTGGATAAATCAAAGGAAAAAATATATTAATACCCGAGTCTGATCCCAGAAGACGGCGAATGAGCGCTGGTGCTGGTCGACCCACTCAACGTGAAGTGGATACTTCTTCACGAGGAGGCTCTCATCCCCATAGACTGGTCGAACCTCTCAGCATAATCGCCGGTATAGCGATAATCAGGAGTAAAGAAGAGGGGGAATGCTGCCTCCCCCCTAACTCTGTCGGGCGTCAGCCTGTGGAACTGATTCGGGCCTCGAATCCCGCTCTCGGGATGAGGATGCCCTGCATCTACAAGAAATATCAATACAATCAATATTAAGACAAAGTGGTATTAAGAAATCAAGGTTTAATGAAAATTGAAGTGTGATATATACCTCCGGCGACAGAAACACGAGCCTGGGCCCAGGCAGCAGCACGAGCGGGGCGATAGTTCCTCCGGTGAGTAACAGCCGGTGACCCGGAGGTGGACGCATCCACTCCAACTAGAAAATAAATATCGATAAAATTACATAAAGTTCATATTTATTCTTAAAGGATATGTAAAATGAATAAATATTTTATATTTATTCATACAAACCTGCAGACTGAGCGGAGGGTATGGAAGTGACGGGAGTGCCCCCTGCACCAGACGTGGACGCACCACCTATAATTAGACAATCAAACATTGACTATATAAGTAATTGCAAAAAGAATGCGTATATCAATAATATTACATTCTAAATCAACATGCATACACTATAGGATATATAAAATTACCCGTAGGTGCGGTGGTGGGCTCTGCCCCCGATGTAAATACGTAAGAGCAAAAAGATTGTATGCATATTTATGATATACCATTCTAAATCAATATACATGCACTATATGATATATAAACATACCTGGAGGTGTGGGAGTGACCTCTGTCCCTGATGTGGACGCACCAACAGCTAGACATGAAAAACATTGACTATGTAAGTAATTTTGACATGAATATTCATGTATATCTATAATATTACATTCAAAATGAATATGCGTGCAACATACCTGGAGGTGCGGGAGTGGCCTCTGTCCCTGATGTGGACGCACCACCACCAACTAGACAATCAAATATTGACTATGTAAGTAATTTTGATATGAATATGCATGAATATTTATAATATTACATTCAAAATGAATATGCATGCAATATACCTGGAGGTGCGGCCAAGTCCACACGGAAGGAGGCATCCGAAGGGGTTTTCGATCGGGGTGCAAGACCGGCCCTCTGAAGCTCCCTACGCAGCTCTCCGGGCGGCATAACCGCTCTGCCTCTGCCTCTGTCGGTGCCGCGGCTAGAGCTCCTGCCGCCCCTCGCTACTCCCGACGTCGTCATCAAATCTAGATAAAACGGTTCGTGGACGCATTAGACAATCATTACGTATGCATGCTATATATGTATAGATCGTAAAATATGAAGTAATAATTTATGATTTCGTTTAAGTGTAGGGTTGTTAGTGTGTATGTGTTGTGTGTGCGTTTGTTGTGTATTCGTGTTGTATGTATGTGTTTCGGCTTTCGGGGGTAAAGCTTCTATCCCATTAAGAATGTATAGAGCAGATACCCATTCGCTTGTGTTTTCAACCGTTTCGAGTAGATTTCGGCAGCACATCCCCACTGATCTTCGAGTACACTGTAATAGAATAGATAATCATTTCAAAGCTGTGAAACAACGTTGAAATGAACATCTAATCTATCTTTATACACGGAGAACCAGCGGAAAAGTACCGACGAAATAACTCGAAACGAATGAAAACACAAGTGAATGCAGGTGTTTGCTTTACACATTCCTAACTTTTCCACACTAGAAAAATCTATCGGTTATCATACGATTGAATTTTCTCGTCACATAGACTATACGGTGGTTGTTAGTACTGAACTATACCGTCCGATATTTAACAACCTTCGTATAGTTCTATGTCACGACGAATATCGAACGTATGTTAACCGATAGACGGGGACTAAGTGGCGCTTTGATTTTCATATATCAGTATCGATGAGAATATAAAAGTTTCATATTATCATCGAGTATCATATATTGGTTTTAATTTGAACATTTAACTTGAATAGATTTTACGTTTACGTTTCGTTAAGGGTTCGAAATTTTTAGTTTAGGCTAAATTTTTCTTGCGTTTATGGTAAAGTTGTACGTATACGTTATCATCGAGTATCCTACTGAATGAACTAATGCGCCCTAAAACCTAACCCAAAATAATCCAAATTAACCTAATTAACCATAATTAACCATAATCGTTACTCTAACATAAATTATTCCTAATTAACCCAAACTTAACCCAATTTACCCAAATTAACCTAATTAACCCTAATCAACATCCTAACCCTTTCAAATTATCACTAATTAACCCAAATTAACCCTACCCACCTTAAACCTGAACCAAACCCAAACCCTAACCTTAACCATATAATGAAGGCCTAACCCTAACCCTAGCCTAAGTCTTACCCTAACCCTAACCTAACTTGACCCTAACCCCAAACCACAGCCGCCACCACAACTACCGCCACAACCACCAAAGCCACCATACACCCACCGACCACTACAGCCACCACCGACCACCACCACCGACCAGTACAGCTACCACCAGAACCACCACATCCACCATCCTAATTAACCGAAATTTACCTAAATTACCACCACAACGACCATGAACTCCATCATCATCAACATCACCAAACAATCATGACGACCAACAATTATCATCTTCAGCATCATTTACTTCTTCTGCTTCTTTAAAAAATCAATTTTAAAATTGGAATTAAAAATTTTTATGAACCTGGAAAATGATTACGGCACTGGACGACGACGACGACAATGACTGCTCGCTGGCGATGGAATCTAGACAGCAAAGAAGACTCGGCGATGGAACTCGAGGAGATGGAACGGACGATGGAGCTCGAGGAGATGGAAAGAGGAGTTGGAGCTCGCCGGCGATGGAGCTCGAGGAGATGGAAAGAGGAGTTGGAGCTCGCCGGCGATGGAAGCGGGGATGGAGTCGGTGACTTGGCCACTAGAGTTTTGGAGGATCGACCGAAGAAGGTCGCCGGAGAATCAGAGGAGGGCTCGGCCACTGGAGGATCGAATGAGGATCAGAGGAGGGCTCCCCGAGCTCGCTGGAGGCGGTGATTCGAGGACCGGAGAAGGCGTTAATGATCGGAGGAGACGAAGGGAACGAAGGTGACGAGAAGGGTGGTTGCAGCGATCGGCGACGACGGGAGTACGGTGGTGACAAGAGGAGAGGCACGGAGGAGGAATTTTGGGGAGGGGGAAATGATGAATTGGGAGTGAAAAACAGTATCTGGTAAATTATTTTATTTTTTTTAATAAATCAACTTTGTCCCTAAGGTGCAAACCGCAATGGTTTCTTTTGTGGAACCGTAGATGCATTTACAAAGATTATTTTTTATTAAATTTTTATATAAAACTGTCCCTACCGTGTTATCCGTTGGGACATTTGTTGCCCCTACGGTTTAAACCGCAGGGGCAAAGAAAAATTGCCCCTACCTATTTGCCAATCCATAGGGACAACCTATTATTATAGTAGTGTTCAAACCCTCTTTTCAAGTAAGCAAAACAAATTTCCACCCTTCTCTCAAGTAGGCAACAAAATTTCTCCAATGCATTGAGCCCACCTTGAATATACTGCCGTTGGTTATCGAAAGCACGGTTCTGTACAAGATCCTCACTCAGTTAATGAATATTTGAACATGAGCATGCATTTAATTTATCAAATTCTGACAGTGGTTAATGGTTTTCGAAAGACTTATTAGAGGGAACATTGTCCATTTCTATCATGTCCCAACCAAGCATAACAATATTGCATAAAACACCAACTGGGTTTAGATTTCAAAAATAAATGAATAAATAATATTGCATAAAACACCAACTCGGTTTTGATTTTTTAATTTTTTTTGTTGCATAAATCAAAATGTAAAATTCTACTATATGTATCCATCACTGAATTACTAAAAAGAACAAGCCAAATTTAGAAGAGAAAAGAAAAGCAAAATAACAAACAAAACAACCAAAAGTTATTTTACAGCCAAATTTCTAAACATGCTCCATACTTTTCTTTCAATCCAAAATGTGGAATATTAATAAAATCTGTCATGTATGATCCATGTTGTCAGGATGAAACTTCTGAATCTTTTTTTCCCGTTAAACAATTGAAATGCGCCTCGCCCACTTCTCTCTCTCTCTCTCTCTCTCTCTCACACACATACACACATATATATATATATAAAAGAAAACCCTCCGTCGCAGCCTTTTGAAAGTGATAGGGCAACTGAATATCTGGATTGAAAGGCCATCTCCTGGTTGAACTTCAAATAAAGAATATGATCAAGCAACATCACAAATCCACAAGAAGATCAGCAACAGGTAGGAATAATAGCTTAGAATGATATCAGTAATTTAATTACTGATTTGTTAAGTAGTTGGCTGACATGCACTAAGCATTGAAAACTAGTATCTAGGTACTAATTAATCCAAAGGTATTGCATGATATGTTTGATTCTCATATATACATTAGAACCCCCTTAATTTTACATTCAGAAAAAAAAAATGTCTATAGTGTACCACAAAGTGTGCACCACTTGAAGATCGACCATACAATCATACATACATGCACAGTACAAATACTGAACACGAGCGACTCAAATTAATTTCTGTTATGCCATGATACAAGATTAATATATAAGCTAAGTAGCATGCATGTCTTAATTAGTATATACAAGTATATATTTTTTAAGATAGGATCGAATCCATTATATATATATATATACAGAGAGAGAGAGAGAGAGAGAGACCTTCACTATGAATGTATCTTGATATTTCTGATTCTGGCATTACAGAAACTTGTGTTCAACATATACACCATATTAATACTGTATATTTATGTATGATCTTGATGTGGTGCTCATGGTGGTAAAATATACGGTAGATGTATATTTTCTGAATGTAAAATTAAGGCGTGGAAGAAAAATCCATATCTGGTTATATGAGAATTTATATGACAAAAACTTCACATTAATTTGTAAACTTCACATTAATTTGTCGCTGTTTAATGCAATTACTATTTCTCTTCACACGCGCGCGCACACAATGGTAGAAAGAGGCCATAGGAGAGGATTTACTCCTATAGCGTCTTAAAAATACGTCCTCCATCGTTTTTTCCGACGATCGGCACCTACCATTTTCATCTTTATCATCTAAAATGCGGGTACGCTAAATTTCATGTGATTCTACAACCTTTTCACCGTTGATTTAGTGGGTTCAAAATTAACGGTTTACCGACAATAGAACTTTTTACATTGCTAAATCAACGGTGAAAAGGTTGTAGAATCACATGAAATTTGGTGTACCCATATCTTAACTGATAACGATGAAGATGGTGGATGCCAATCGTCGAAAAAAATAATGGAGGAGATATTTTTTCGACGCCATAGGAGCCCCATTATTATATATATATATATATATATATACTATCTTAAAATATATATACATGTGAAGAAAACGACAAATATATATGTTATCATTACTTATCACTTCTTCATTCATATATCTGAGACGTTGCCTACTTCTCAACTTACAATCCAAAAAACCACACATTAATATTTGTTAAGAGAACAGTAATATATATAAATGGATTAACTTAACTTAAGCTAGTAAAATTTTACCACCTGACAAAAGGTCTCTAGCTAGCTAATGTGAGACTAATCATATAACACTAATATTATAAGCATATATCTAATCCCTTATATTTACCGAAAATAATATATATCGATCCAAATTAGTTCATATATAGAAACAATATATGTAACTCAAGCAATAGAATGCAGTATAAGAAAAATGAATATCAAGAAATCTGCAAGGCATTTCGGCCCACCACCTCACATACAACTTCATTACAGGCAGCAAAATTGAATCTTGAGAAGAATAATCAATTTTTATAAAGAAATAATAATTAAGGAGCATTTGATATATATATACAGAGAGAGCAATACTAATTAATGAGGATCTTACCTCAATGCTAAAGTGTCAACCCTCGTCACAAATTCGAAGTTCTGGCGTATTGACAAGGACATTTAACACTGGGTGCTCCTTATTTTTGTTGGAAAGCAAGGTGTAAGGAATGAAGCCTGCTCCGAGATCTCATAATAACTAAAATTATTAAACAATAATTTCTCTCTTTTTTGAAATAAAAGATCTTGGATCAAACTTCATTCCAAAAACATCACTCTCATGATTCCACAATGAAATACATCACTCTCATCCTTCTCCCAAGAAAATATACAATTTATATGAGTGAAAATTAACTAGCTAGGTAGGTAAGTTAGAGGCATGTTAGTTATGGTAACACGGCTAATCAATATATAATAGGAAAATGCAAATCATGAATTAAAATAATTGGGGGGGAAAAGGCCTAGGATAGGTTTTTGAGAATATTATGTTGTCTTCTTCTGAGGGCAAGGGCTCTTTTTCTTTTGGGAGTGAGAAGGTGATGAGCTTTTACAGGTTATCTCTGAGAAAAAAGAGCACATAAACTAACATGGGGGGTATTATTGTAAAGAAAAGAGAGAGTTTTCCTTTTTATGATGGATTTTAATGTATAAAATTGTGAGGTGAAGACAGTAAAGGCAAAGGCAAAAGTAAAAGGAATTAAAGAGAGTCGCCGACCAAAATCTAAGCATGAATAAAAATAAAGGAAGCTATGCATGAATTGTATGCAAGGCCATAAATTAAATGGTATATGGGATACAATAGTACAAACATGGATTGCCCCTACGACACTATTATAAATATGGGTTGCGGTAATGGGGATATGGTCACGGTTAAATCCATTACCATATTTGAGTAACGGTTGCAAGGGATTTGGTCATGGGTATAACCGTGACCAAATCTAACATGAGGCGGACCCAACAACTCTTGATCCATAAAACCCCAAATCTTCTGCCCAAATCCGTTTGAGCTCTTCATTTTCACTCCTAAAAAAAAATACCTTCATCCCAAATTTTCTCCCGTCCAGTTAGATCTGGTCGCTTCCTTCGCCATCATCGCCTTCATAGTCAAGCCCCATTGAAGCTCTCGCCGCCATCGCCTTCATAGTCGAGCACCGTCGAAGCCCTCTGCCGCCTCACATCGCCTCCTGACCATCGCTACGCCTCTGTGGCCACCGCCTCGGCTCCGTGGCCATGGCGTTGCTTTCATCGTCGCTAGAGATCGTAAATAGCCCAACTTTTTTTTTGAAAGTTCCCATATTTTTCTTTTGAAGATCAAACTCTAGCTAACTTGGTTTGTTTGGTGATTTAGAATCATAGGAACATGATGGAGAAAAATAAGATTATCCTCGATCTCACATACGGATTTGCGCCAAATCTCAGGCTCGGCTCGAGCAATTCAAGAAGAGATCGTGAGGCGCTGCAGAAGATCCCAGAAAGATTTTTTCCTATCTTCTCATGTATTTTTGCTTTCTTAAAAAAGAAGATTTTTTCCTATCTTCTCTTTCTCTCTCTAAAATTCTTCATCCAAGAGATCGAGATCCGAAGAGGTGCAGCTCAGAGTGAAGATAAGGTCATCGATCTACTGTCCTGTGTTCTTTTAGCAATTGTTGTGTATTTTGGCCAATTTTTATGTGTTTGTTGCATTTTTGGAGGTAAATGAAGGTTTTTGGGGATTAAGACTTCAAATTGAGATTAGCGAATGGAATTTTTGAGATTCGTTAATTTTGTTGCTTGATGTTGTTGTTGATTCCATGAATGTTGGGATGTTACATGATATTGCTAAATTTAATTTTAGAAGTTGAATTTGAAATTGAAGCAGAACTAGATAGGGAAGATGTGGAATCTTTTTTATATGATGCCCATGATATGGTCACAAGTATAATCGTGACCATTTCTTTATATGGTCACGGTTTGAACCGTGACCAAACTTTTGGTTATGGAGTTTTTAGGTAATGGTTGTGTCACGGTTTAAACCGTGACCAAAAGAGATTTTTGAAATAGTGCGGATAGGAAAAACATAGGGACAATTTTAATGTGTCCCTAAATTTTAGTTTGCTCCTACGGTTTCCACCGTAGGAGCAGTTGTACATAAAAAAATTTAGTAAAATTTAACATTTATAATTGCCTCTACGGTGCAACAAGAGAAATCTCTGCGGTGGACACTATAGGGGTAAAGTCGGAGTATTAAAAAAAATTAGCAGATAATATTTATTCCCTTTTTTCCACGCACAAATCGATTTCCCCCTAAAATTTTCCCTCCTCCCGCGTCCTAGGTAGCTTCCTCGTCGTCGCCACCTCCGGCGCTCCTCCTTATCGCCGATCGCCGCAACCCCTCCTCCTTCCTGTCGTTGATCCCTCCTCCTTCCCGGCCGCCTCCTCGTCGCTGCCTCCTCGTCGCCTATTGATCCCTCCTCCTTCTCGGCCTTCTCCTCGTCGCCAATCGATCCCTCCTCATTCCTGGCCTCATCCTCGTCGAGCATCCTCCACCGTCTCTCCACAGCGTCGCCATCACCGCAACCACCCTCCACAGTGATCCCTATCCCTAAATCAGTGAGGTAAAAAAATTACTAATTTTTTTAATTTTAAGATTTTAAATTAAGTTTAATTAATTTAATTTGTTCATGTTACGTTGAATTTGTTAAGTTAGTATTAGGATTTTAAATTTTTGTTAATATTAGGATTTTTAGAATATTTAATTAGTTTAATGTGTGTGTGATAATGATGATGATGATATGTGTGCGTGTTTTTGATAATGATGATGATGATATGTGTGCGTGTTTTTGATAATGATGATGATGATATGTGTGCGTGTTTTTGATAATGATGATGATGATGGGGTGCGCGCGCGCGCGCGTGTTTTTGATGATGATGATGATGATGATGATGTGTGTGTGTGTAAGAGAGAGAGAGAGAGATAATGATATGATGATCTCTCATATCAAATAAGGCCAAATCTTAATTCATCATCATTCCCCTCTATATTGAACTTTTGTCAAACTGACCCTGACCCCAATCCTAAATCTTCATCTCCAGTTTCATTCCTTTATTTTTCCATGTTTATGGGTGAGGGGTGTTGTTATTTGCAAATTTGTCGAAAAATCCTATGAATTGTTTAACATCAGAACTAAATCCAAAATCTTAAATTTGATTAAGAAAACCCTTGGTTTTAAAAAACTTTAGCCTAAACTAAAAACTTCAAACCCTTAAAATTGAAACGTAAACGTAAACATAAAAGAAATTCAAATTAAATCTTACACTAAGTGTATATATAATACTTGGTGATAATATGAAATTTTCATATTCTCGTCGATAATCATATGTGAAAATCAAAGTGTGTCTTAGTCCCCGTCTATCAGTTAACATACGTTTGATATTTATCGTGATATAAAACTACACGATGGTTGTTAAATATCGGACGGTATCGTTTGGTGATAACAACTGTCATGTAGTTTATGTGACGAGAAGATTCAATAGTATGATAACCGGTAGATTTTTCTAGTTTGGACAAGTTAGGAATGCATAAAGGAAACACCTGCACTCACTTGTGTTTTCATTCGTTTCGAGTTATTTCATCGGTACCTTTCGCTGGTTCTCCATATACAAAGATAGATTAGATTTTCATTTAATTGTTATTTCACAGTATTGAAATAATTATCTATTCTATTACAGTTTACACGAAGAACAGCGGGGAAGTGCTGCCGAAATTTTCTCGGAACCGATGAAAGCACAAGTGAATGGGTGTCTGCTCTATACATTCTTAATGGGATAAAATGTTTACTCCCGACAGCTAAAACACACACATACAATACGAATACACAACACACACATACATAAAGCACATACACACTAACAATCCTACACCTAAGAGAAATCATAAATTGAAACACACAAACACAAAACACATACATACTAACACACATACACAAAGAATACACTACACTACTTTCTTCCATTCCCTTCTTTGTCAATAACTATGTCATTCTTAAATTTGTCAATGTAGTCACCATAAAAAACCATTACAATTTATATGTTATAAAGTTTAACATGGTCTAAGAGTACATTAGAGTTAAGAACTGGATGTACGTAAATTGACAACAATGCATGAATTCTAAGTTCGTCGCAGGAGTTGCTGCTTTTATCGAATTTGCACGTGAATATCATAAGTAAATTTTAGGGAAGATATTTTGTCCGTACGACAGGTGTAGGAATAAGTTGTACCATAAGAAAAAACTGGTAGAACTTCACATCGTTAAGCATGGTTTTATCAGATTTTATACAACTTGGTCATATCACGGGAAGGAAAAAAAGAAGAAGAAGACAGTAATGCAAAGGAAGAAGAAGATAAATCTGTTCAGGAGAGAAAATGGAGAATATGGTAGAGCCTACTCTTGGTGATAGTAATCCTACCGAAGAAGACATTCGTTTTGGTCAAGGATAGCATACGGATAAATATGAGAAGTACATAAATGATACCGGGAGATCAATCTATGAGAATGCAAAGTATTCAACACTATCATGGTTCGTCCATCTTTTCTAGATTAAGTTCTTAAATATATGGAGTAACAAATCATTCATGATACTTATGAAGTTCCTGAAAGATTCTATACCCCTGGAAAATAATGTGCCCAAGAGCTGGTATGAAACCCAGAAGATGATGTCTGATTTAGGTCTGAACTGTGAGAAGATTCATGATGTTCCAAAGATTATGTGCTGTACCGAAAAAAGAATTCAGATTTGAAAGAGTGTTCCACCTGTGGAGAGAACAAGTATAAGCCAAAAATATCTAATAAGAAGCTAGATATACCTGTCAAGATAACATGATAATTTTCCATAACACAGAGGCTACAAAGGCTATTCAAGTGTAAGAAGACAGCAGAGATAATGATTTAGCATCACCGTGCTGCTCCAAGCGAAGACGAAAGAATAAGTCATCCAAGAGATTCGTTGGCATGAAAAGATTTCAATAGAAGGCATCCAACATTCAGTAGTGATCCTCGCAATATCAGGCTCGGACTGACTAGTGATGGTTTCTGTCCATTCAACTATATGGGTGGAGACTACAGCATATGGTCCGTTATAATGATGGTTTATAATCTGTCGCCGTGGTTGGTTATGAATCTGTCCTATTTTATGATACCTCTTCTTATTGGCGGACCAAAATCACCAGGAAACAATATCTACGTCTACCTCCGATCTCTGATAGATGAGTTAAAATCCTTATTCAATGATGGTTTGGAGACTTACGATGCAAAAACAGATACTACCTTCACGATACGTGCGGCTTTAATGTGGAAAATTAATGACTTTCATGCATATGGAATGGTATCAAGTTGTTCCATTCATGGTTACAAAGTATGCCCTTACAACCACCAAGATATAATATCGAGACAGTTGAATTATAGCAACAAGATTTGTTATTGCGGTCATTGGCGTTTCCTGCTACTAGAACATCCCTACAGGTTTGACGGTGCTCACTTTAATGATCATCATGAGCTTCTTGGGCCTCCAGCCCCATTTTCTGGAGAGGATGAGATTGCTCAGTAGAATGGTTACGATAACATGACCTTCGGGATAGATCCGGCAAGACAGGACACTCCACCCTACTGGAACAAGTTAAGTATTTTCTACGAGCTATCATACTGGTCAATAAATTTAGTGTGCCATTATCTGAACGTCATGAATATCGAGAAGGGAGTATCCGAGCACGTACTTAACTTTCTTCTTTGTAAAGATAGAAAATCGAAAGACAATCTCCATACTCGGATGGGTCTTAAGGACTGGAAAATTAGAAATGATTTGTATCCTAAACCGATAACGGGTAAATCAGGAAAGTTTCTAATTCTCAATGCCGCATATCATATGCCACAACCGGAGAAGAAAAATTTCCTGCAAGAGTTACATGATTTGAAAGTTCCTATAGATTTCTCAGGATTATTTAGTAAGAAAATAAAGATTGTGAAAGGGAAGATCGATGGACTGAAAAGTCGTTATCACCATGTTATTATGGAGCATCTTCTCTCATTATCCCTCAGAACTTCCCTTCATGAATTGGTTGGTCTAATACTCAACGATTTTTGTTGCTTCTTTAGGGAACTGTGTGCTAAACACATCGAGATTGTGGCGCTAGAGAAACTAGAAAATATGATTCTCTTGATACCGTGCAAGCTTGAGCAGATTTTCCCGCTGTCGTTCTTCGATATCATAATACATCTGACGGTTCATCTTGCAACTGAGGCTAAGCTTGCCAGACTGGTACAATATCGATGGATGTATCCCGTCGAAAGGTGCCTTGAATTTTTTGGTTCACACATTTTGTAAAATTTTTGCTATCTTATATATATGCTTGTATTCTTTTATTTGACATATGTTTCTTTAGATACCTATATACTCTAAAAAATTATATACGCAATAAAATCGACCAGAGGGTTCTATCATGTAAGATTATCTCCTAAATGAAGTAATCACATTTTATATCTGGACGAAGACATTGAGATGAAGCTTAATAGACCTCGGAGAATTTAGGACAGACTATACAATAAAGCTGATTACAAGAGAGTAGAACCCATGTTTATCAACAAGATGCATCAGTTTATCCTTCTCAATAGCGGATGTCTTGATGAAATTAGAAAGTATGTCTGTTTTGCGTTAATTGTTCTTTATATATGTATATGTGTGTGTGTGTATGAAATAATATAATGTTAATGTCAAAATTTAATATTTATAACAGAATTCATAGCAATGAAGTACGTGAGGGACATCCTAATTGAACTGATGATTGATTGCAAAAATATCATCAGGACAGTTTTTATGACCGGTTTGCAGATCATGTAAGATATTCGAATCTCATATTTTTGCGACAATTGTTAATCTAAACTTATATCGTTATGTATTTGCCGTATAATTTGTTTTGTCAGATCTATGATCCGAACATATTTGTATCATTAGAGAGAGACTCAAGATATCTAGATCAGTATCCTAGCATAGAGCTTACATACTACAAAGGATTCGGAGTCTTTGGATACAAATTTGAAATTAAGAACATAAAAAAATCTCGAACGACCCAGAATTTGAGGATCACATGGATGACAGCGATGAGGAGGAAGAAGAAAGAAGACTTGGAGTGCTCTAACCGTCTGTCTCTATAGACGGGTTGTCTTTGGCTGAGTGTGAAGTTACGTGGTTTAGAAATAATATTGATGATGAAATCCAAGTAGATATTCCTAATGCGTCTATGAAACGAAAAAGATTAGACGTATAAAAGCTTTACATGTATTGTTGTTACCGTTTCTTTTACATACATGTTTTGCATGCTTATGTAATGATTATACTTCTATATAGGGTTGATGACGACGTCAGGAATAGCGAGGGGAACCAGTGGGAGAGGCAGTGGCAAGGGCAGAGGCATCGAAAGAGGGATTCTGCTGCCCAGGGATCTATGTAGGGAGAAGATCCTACGGCAGAGGGATTCTGTTGCACCCCCGTCCGCATCCCTTCCAGATCTCCTATTATGTGTAGACTTTGCCACACCATCCATACCCCCTCCAGATGAGATCATTCCGTGTGGACGTTGCCACACCTCCAGATATATTGCATGCATATTAATTCATTTTAAATGTTATATTATAGATATACACGCATATTCATTTTGAAGTTATTTATATATTTATTTTTTATTGTCTAGTTGGAGGGGGTGTCTTGATTGACCGTCCTTTTTATGATCGGTATGAAAAGTGTTATCACAATCAAAGAATTTATAACCGCAATCAATAACGGTGTCGATGTAGTTCGTTAATGAGTACGGGTCATCCACTGAGATTCGTGTATTTATTTGTTTTTGATTTAGTTGAGCCGAAAGGAAATAGTAAAGAAAATTCAAGAAAATGAGATTTCAAGATTTAATTGAGTTTATCATTTCAAGAAAAATCAAGAAAGAGTTTAAGATTTAGTAATCAAGAAAGTTTCCAATATCAATTTTAGTTATCAAGAAAATTGAAGAATAACTTGTAGGATTTGATAAGAATTAGGAGCAATGATGAATACTAATAATGACTCATCTTATCTATTGATGAATTCTAGCTAGAACGATGACGATTGCATGTACGGATAGACTAAAGAGCGCTAAAGTAGACGAGCAGCCTTCCTACAAGTTTCAGGCGCTATTCCGGATTTTCTTGTTTGCTCTGGTGCACGGGAATGAAGATTATGGATCTTTTGAAGAAACTAGGGTTTCTCCTTCACTATCCCTTGTCTTTTCATTGATCACCATTCAAATCTAGCATTTAGCAAATAAAATCATCAATCATTTAATTCCAAATTGCAACGAAATTATTAAGAAAGGTGATCTCGTTCAAAATTTGGTCATTGATGATTCTTTTTGCTAAAGTTCATAATTCTCATAAGAGTTAAGACGCGTATAGAATTTCATTATCATTTGATCTACCGAATTCCTTCGAATCCTCAACAAGCGGAGATTTACTCACGCATCATAAAAATAAAAAAAAATCAAGAATTAGATATTTCATAATGCAAGAATTTAAAGAAAGCGAGAATTAACAATTGATCACCTTTATTAATCAACTTCTAATTACACATTCCTTCAATCCGAGGTTACAAGAATTACTCCCGATCACTCCCTTGAAGAGGTAACCATTTCGTCGAATTTCGCTTTGCTCGATCTCCGTGAGACTTGGACCTATCGAGGATCTCGTGCTCTTGATGATGATCGGTTTCGCGTAAAGGATCTTGAATGTCGTAGCTTGATGTTGTTCTCAACGATTCTTGATTTGGAGCTTGATTTGGAATTGGATTTGGTTTTGGTTTGTGTGGTAGAAATCAACTACAATCAACAACTCAACAACGTAGGCTTAGATCCCTTTTTATAGCTCTTTACCAATCTTCCACTATAAATTAGGTTAATCTTCCCCAAGAAGGTAGGTAGTTGTAGGGAAACTTATAGAATAAGGTAGTTATCAAGCTTCCTCAAGAAGCTAGGCTGTTGCAGGGAAGTTTTCAGAATGAGCTTGTTAAAATGGAGCGTCTCAAGTATGCTAGGTTGTTGTAGTGAAGCTTCTGGAGAGAACATGTCACCCGATGCCCTAACTCGGCCGCGGATCTGCGGCGGATCGGCCTGACTCGGCCGTGGATCAGCGGCCGTTTGGTGTTCTTGTGGCTTCAAACTTTCTGTGTATTCTGGTGTTGGCCAATTGGTGTTCAGGTGATATTTGGAATCTTTAAATCCCTTCTGAATCTCTGCCAAATTTTAACTCTTTGATTTCCTGTATTTTGTCGGCGAATTTGCGATTCCGATATATGTCCTGAAATAATTTTCTGCACAAAATCTCACTGAAGATTGTTGAGATATACAATATCATGCTTGAAATAATAAACACACAATTTCCTTCCAAAATGTTAATTATAATGTATAACATGTAGTATTTGGTATTTTCCATACGAACTTGTAATACGTGTTATATTTATAACAAACATTCTTAGCTGATTAGAAAAGTGAGGAAATTGTTATGTTAAAGATTGCAATATTTTCGACTGAACAAATTACCCCAAACTTGATTTTGATCGTCTCGAGCAAATTTCTTTTATTCAAGAGAAGGAGAAAATAGAAAGAAAAAGAAAAATAACTAACACACTTTCATAGGCAACACGATTGCACTGAGCACGTGCAACAAGCCTTTAAATCTCTAGGTGTCCCTAGTAAGAGGAGTATTGTCTCCTGAGGGTTTTCAGAGGATTGCACCCACAAAATCCTATAATAAAAGAAAGATTATGAAAATTACATATAAAGATAAGAATTATAAAAGAAAGAACTTGAAAATCAGAGTTTCCAACTACACTAGCTTTTCAGTTGTCATGAGCCCTACCTTAATAGTCATGAAAAAATGTTAGAAATCACATCATCTCTCAATAAAACATCGCCTTTATTCTTCATCCCTACATTTCTTCCAAACACCGATCATATACCCTTACGTGTATGTAAAAGACATCCTTACACTCGGAGAATTCAATTCAAACTATCATACTCTTGTCCATCTAGCTCAGTACTTTTTAGTCGGTGAATATTTTAGATGGAATTGCTCACACATTCTTCATGCGACCGTTAATATTTCTTGAGGTACTAACCGACCGATTACTAAATGTGTTCACATATTAGGCGTAATTAGCAATTTTCTCGTCTTGCAACTCCTAAGGCTTAGCAGTGACTCCCAAACTAGTTGGTGTAAGGTACTAGGTGATGAAGCACTCTCGCTATATTCTTTTTATGTTTCCTTGGTGATTACAAAACCATTGTTTATTTTTCTTCACCATTTATACTTTTATACTTCATTTATTATTTTCTTCTTACTTTGGTTTTTAGACAAGAGCATTTCAAGGTATCCTCTACTATCCCGAGTTTGAAGACGTGTGTAAGTGCGTATAGTAGGGTATCAACGTTCAGATGTTTGTCTTCCAGAATAGGAAATATTTTTCAAACTTATTTTTATCCTCAGATTAGTGGCTTCCTTCATCTTACTAACCCTTGAGACAACGGCTCATAACTACTTATTGCTAGTTTCGTTTAAGAAAATATCTAACTTTCTTGGTTTTCTTAAATTCTTCCAATCTTTTAAATGTAATTTTTTACTTTCTAATCTTTTATTATAAAAGGAAAAAAAATTTGAAAATTTTTGTGCTTATGCAAAGTGTAATGCAAAGTGATGCGTAAATAAGCACAAACCTCCTCAAAACCTGTTTACAGCAGTGTCATCACTGTTGTCTCTTTTAAATCTCAAAAACCTGTAGGTTTGGGAGGAAAAGTTATTAACGGGGATAAGAATAAATGAAAGTGAAAATCTTCCCCCAAACTTATTCTTTATTTATGTACAATTTTGCATTTTTAAATTTTTTTTTTAAATTTATTTATTATATAACTCATCTCCATTCTAAAAATGGGACAATATTACCAAGACATGGAGGTGAGGTGGAGGAAAATTAGTCATTATAAAGTGGCTCCTGTAAAAATAGGAGCTCCTCCATGGGGTCAGTGGAGAAATACGGTTTTAATTTATGCCCATTCACTTTAAAAATTATACCGTTTTTTTCTATTTTCAACTTCAACTGCCACGTGTGGGTAGACATACCGCACCACAAATGGTCCTTTCAAACGAGATTTTAGCTTACCCGTATGAAGATGGTGACGGGAATCGTAAAGACGGACTTGTCCCGGGTAAAAGTTTTTCTCAAGATATTTTTATTGTGAAATATCTTAGTCCGTTTCTTTACAATCACTGCATTATCATAAACTTCATCGCGGAGTTCGCTTAGCTCATTTAATTGCAGCTTCCGAAAGTTGCAGGCTTGATTCAAATCGAAGTTAAGTTCTTTAATGGCCCACATTGCTTTATGTTCAATCTCGACTGGAAAGTGGCAAGCCTTTCCAAACACTAGGCGGTAAGGAGATATACCAAGTTCGGTCTTATAAGCGGTACGAAATGCCCAAAGAGCATCCGTCAATTTAGTTTATCAATCTTTCCGGTTTTTAGAAACTGTTTTCTCCAAAATTTGTTTGATCTGCTTATTGAAAATCTTAGCTTGCCCACTCGTTTGGGGATGATAGGGCGTCGAAAGTTTGTGGTTGATTGCATATTTCCGCATCAAGGTCTCGAAAGACCGATTATAGAAATGCATCCCATTGTCGCTAATGATAGCGCGAGGGTGTCCAAATCGCGAAAAGATATTTTTTGTAAGGAACTTAATGACAACCTTGTTGTCATTAGTGCAACATGGTATTTCTTCCACCCATTTTGAGATATAATCAACCGTTAACAAGATGTATAAATTCCCAAAAGAGTTGGGAAAATGACCCATAAAATCAATACCCCAAACGTCGAAAATTTCAACAACCAATATCGGTTGAAGTGGCATCATAGTTCTTTTAGAAATCCGATCCGTGTGTTGATATTGTGGACATGTTTTGCAATGATCAAATGCATCTTTAAATACAGTAGGCCAGTAAAAACCTTATTGCAAAACCTTCTCCGCTGTCTTACGTGCACCAAAATGACCTCCACATGCCCGATCATGATAGAAAGACAAAATACTCTTGAATTCATCATTGGGGACATATTTGCGAATGATTTGGTCGGGACAATATTTAAACAAATAAGGTTCATCCCATTAAAAATGCTTTACTTGGGATAGAAATCGATAATTGTCTTGTCTAGACCACTCGCTTGGAATAAGTCCCGTTGCAAGATAATTCACAATATCCATGAAGCAAGGTTCGTCGGATACGGTCAAGAGCTGTTCATCTGGGAAATAGTTGTTAATTGGTAAGGTCACAGTTGGTGAAGAGATGCGCGAAAGATGGTCGGCTATTACGTTTTCACATCCTTTCTTATCTCAAATGACAAGATCAAATTCTTGTAATGATAGGATCCAACGTATTAACCTGCCTTTAGCATTCTTCTTTGATAAAAGATGTTTTAGGCCGGAGTGATCAGTGTAAACCACAATCGGTGAGCCAATCAAGTAAGGCCTGAATTTTTCTAATGCAAATACAACTGACAGGAGTTCTTTCTCGGTAGATGTATAATTAATTTGGGCATCATTCAAGGTCTTACTTGCATAATAAATCACATGTGGTATCTTATCAATGTGTTGTCCTAAGACTGCACCAACAGCAAAATCTGATGCATCACACATAAGCTTAAATGGGTGGTTCTAATCGGGAGATGATAGAACGGGGGCTGTAGTGAAGGAATTTTTAAGCGAGTCAAATGCAGCCACACAGTCTGAGTCAAAGTGAAATGTGGTATCCTTGGTCAAGAGAAGAGTTAAGGGTCTAGCAATTTTGCTAAAATCCTTAATGAATCTCCTATAAAATCCTGCATGACCAGAAAAAGATCGTATATTTTTGACGCATTTGGGATTAGGAAGGTCATGAATAACATCTATCTTAGCTCTGTCGACCTCAATGCCTTTCCATGAAATGACATGTCCAAGCACAATATCTTCTTGGACCATAAAATGGTATTTATCCCAATTCAAAGTTAAGTTCTTATCTTTACAACGAGTAAGAACTGCGTCAAGATGAGATAGGCAATCATAAAAAGAGTCCCCAAATATCGAGAAATCGTCCATGAAAATCTCCAGAAAATTCTCGACCATGTCCGAGAATATCCCCATCATTGTAGCAACCCTAACTTCCTGTACAACTTTCTGTACAATTTTTTCAAAAAATACAGAAAGGGGTACTTTTGCCTGAGCACAAGTTATAAATTTGTTTTACTTTTTAATAGCAAGAAGGCGCTTGTAGCTCACTGCTAAGAACTTGCACTGCTGAACCAAAACACCAGAGTTCAAATCCCATCACCCACATTATTTTTAATATTGTTTTATTTTAGATTTTTAGAATTCCAAGGGTTTACACGTGCATAACTAGTAAAAACCCTACTATACATGTAAAACAAACTGACCCAGGGGCTACACCAAGCAACGAGGGACACGTGGCGGCAAGCCCTGGCCCGACTCGGCTGACTCAGGCCGGCGATTCAGCCGACTCGGCCCGCCGCCGCCGGCCGGACTCGGCCGGATTGCCGATTGTCCAACATGAAAGTTCTGCCTCTTGGTCTTCCCTAAACCCCTGTACACTTTAAATTTCCTGCAATTTAACAGAGCTCTTTAAAATCTCATTAAAACATAATTTTAATACAATTTAATACATTTTTCTTCACAACCTTTCACCTACCCTAAACCCTAGATTACCCATAAATACCACCCCTAAACACACCCTCCTCACTCACATTTTTGTCCAATCTCTCAAGAAAACTCTATAGAATTTTTGTGTACAAGTGGAGTTAGCGAAGGGCGAAACTCCGGCGATCTTCCGATGACGACTCTAGGAGCTTCCGGCAACGAAACGACACACCGGCAAATCCTACGTCTTCCTCTCCCTCTTCTCTAACCTATAAGTCAGTAAGTCCCTCCTCCCTCTCATTTTTTCTATTCTTAAAACAAGTAATTCTAAAACCCGACGGAATCGGAGTTAATCCGATTTCCGATTCGGTTCTTTCTAAAAATTCAATTTTTTCTTAAATACAAACATACCAAACCCTTATATGTTGACTATTAAAAATTAACAAACATGTTGAAAAAGTTTCACGGCAATATATTTCATTTTGTAACTTTTACTACTCTTTTTCAATAAAATACCATGTAGTTTACTTTCTACTTTAAAACATCATAAATCTTGCTATACCTTTAATTAGATCACGAGATAATGACCTACCTCCTCACAACACTCATATGCAATATAGCACAATACCATTCGAGAACATAGAATACGGGATTACGAATTTACAGTTAAATACTTTTAACTTATAAAAACCATTTTCTACAAGATTATGTATTTATACAAATTTTTGCAAAGCGCCGCTACACCCCATTTTGAGGAACCCGTCTAGGATGGTGCGAATTATCGCACATCCTCGGGCTTAGTAGTGCGAGATGCAGACCTCCGCAAGGAGCATTCGGTCTCGAGAGATTTAAAATACGAATATCTTAAGAAAATGAGATTTCTAGAAAATAATAAATTAAAATTATTTTATATAAAATATATATATATATATATATGTATTATCAAACTACCTATTTTTTATATGATATAAATATTCCAATCTTTCTAAATCAAACGAATCACTTTATATTAAAATACCATGAATTCCATACAAGTTCAATATTACAATTAAATATCCTATATTATGAAATTAGGTTATTTTCACTAGAAATATCACAAATATAAAATCCACAACTATGAAATCTCTAAAGACGATAATTAAATACTTGGGTGTATTTTGAAAATTATACAAAAGTATTTTCACATAAAACCTCCTCAAGTTCTATAAATTACCCTAAGGACCCTAGTAAATATAGGTTTAAGCGGGACCAATCTCTTGAGCCTCAGAGAGCCGGAGAAGTGGGTGCTTGCCTATTTAAGGTAGAAAACTTAAAAACGGTGTTATCAACACGGTAATCATCTTTGAAAAGACACAAATCTTGCCGCCCATATGCAGCGGTTACCGATAACATCAAAACAATCAGGACTTCAATTTCTTTTCTAATTGTTCTGACTCAGACTGAGTCTCATTATAATAATCTGACTTGAATATGATTCAAGTACAATCTACAATATTACAATTCAACATGAATCCATATATTCAATCTGTATTGACCGAACCGAACCATGGATATACTTTCATGTACATGATTCTCCAGTTACATCCATGATTCTCCAGTTACATCCATTTACCGATATCATGGTTTCGGCAAGTCATCCAATTATACAATCTATATATTACAATTCAATTACAAGTTACAATACAAACAAGATATCGTGGGGTTTAAGGGATAGATTGGTACGGAAGGTGTTAGAAGTGGAACGAGACTGTAAGATTTAAGACACATAACCTGAATACCACGCCGTCGTTCCGGTCTTTCTAACGGAGCCTTGTACTTCTATTTGCCTTTAGCCTCTGGCATATAGAGAGTCCTCTCGTATATACTGGCATCCTTTTGTACCAACCTACAAACAACAGCGTTAACACTAAATACAATATTATAACAATATAATACAACTTTAAAAGTTACACACTCTCTCTCTTTCTGTCTTTTCTACTTCTTCTTTATCTTTGGGACTTACCGAGTGATTTGTTCGCTGACGACATTTTCTTTCATTCTTTTTTGAATGTCGTCAGGTGTTTCGGACCTTCCAGAGATCGAGCCTAGAACTAAAGACTTGGACCAGTTCATTGAAGATCCCAAGCTATAGTTACACTTGTATACATTTTATGTCAGTACTTTCCATTTCTGTTATGCCATTATTTAGGTATTGTTTTCATTCAGATGTATTTACTTTCCCATGCATTGTACAAAAGAATGTTAATAAATAAAGTTGTTGTTTCATTACATTTGTCTCTTGTGTATATTTCTTTTATATTGCTTAGTTACGCTTAGCGTATTTACTTCAGAGTAAATACGTAGCGGCCTCGTCGCGTTCTCTGCCCGTATACTGAAAAGCGGGGCGTGACAAACATACACCGCTGAAATGTAGCGGGAGCATTGCATAACCCAAAGGGCATGCGTCTATAAGCAAAAGTACCGAAAAGACAAGTAAATGTGGTTTTATCTTGATCCTTTTCCGCAATAGGGACCTGGTTATAGCCAGAGTATCCGTCCATGAAACAATAATATTCATGTCCAGCTAATCATTCTAACATCTGGTCAATAAAAGGTAGAGGGAAGTGGTCTTTTCTCGTTGCGGTATTGAGTTTTTTGTAATCAATACATACACGCCACCCAGTATGAGTGCGTGTCTGGATCAACTCATTAGCCTCATTAGTTATGACCGTGATGCCAGATTTTTTAGGAACTACATGAATAGGACTTACCTATTGGCTATCAGAGATTGGGTAAATGATACCACTGCCAAGGCATTTGACAATTTCTTTCTTTACCGCCTGCTTCATGACGAGATTTAACCGTCTTTGTGGTTCTCGGGTTGGCTTGGCTTCATCCATCAAATGTATATGATGTTCAACAATTAAGGGACTAATCCCTTTGATGTCCGCCATTTTCCAACCGAAGGCTTGCCTATTAGATCTCAAGACCATCAAAAGAGCGTTCTCTTGCTCTAAGGCTAGAGAAGTGGATATGATCACGGGCAAAGACTCATTCTCACCTAAATATGCATATTTAAGGTGAGAAGGTAACAATTTAAGATCTAATGTCGGCGGAGAGATAATAGAAGGTGGGTTAAGTGAATGACATTCGGATTCTCGAAGAAGTTCATAGCCTGCAAAGGATACAAACTCGGAAAGTGTGTCTGACTTTTATGATGAGTCAGAAGGTTCAAACTCAAGGGTGGACTCGTCAAAGGTGTCCTCACTATTATATGCAAGATCAAACAATGATGTGCTAATGTCGTCGAGATCATCAAAGCAAAATTGATCAGCCTTGCAGCTTTCGGGAGCTATCACGTGGACAGAACAGACATCAAGAATATGAGCAGAGGGTTCAGATGACTGACTTCCAATCTTGTAAATTTTAAGCTCAATTGTCATTTTCCCAAAGGATAGGTTCATAGAACCGTTTCGACAATTAATGACAGCATTGGAAGTGGCAAGGAAGGGTCAACCGAGAATCACCGGAATTTGGTTCCGTGGGTTTGCTACAGGTTGTGTATCCAAAACAATAAAGTCCACAGGGAATATAAATTCTCCGACTTTTATCAACACATCCTCAAGCTCACCCCTAGGTTTGGTGATAGATCGGTCTGCCATCTGAAGAGTACAATGGGCAGGTTTTAACTCTCCAATCCCTAACTGTTCGTAGACAGAGTATGGAAGCAGGTTAACACTTATGCCAAGGTCGAGTAAAGCACGGTTAATATTTTTACCCTCAACAGAAATAGAGATTGTAGGACATCCAGGGTCCTTACGTTTCTTTGGTAATTGTGGGGTAAAAGGGGTGCTAACATTATTCGTCATGAATACCTTTTTAGGTACTTGAGTCTTCCTCTTCCTAGTGCACAAGTCCTTAAGGATTTTCGCATATGACGGAACTTGTTGGATAATATCAAGGAGAGGGATATTGATGTTAAGTTGTTTAAACAGTTCCATAATCTTCTCCATATGTGGACTTGGTTTGTTTCCCCTTAACCGATTTGGATAAGGAGCTTTAGCAATAAGAGCTAGGTCCGATATTAGAGAAGGTCGAGGGGGTGGAACAGATCCCAGAATTGGAGTGGGGATCGTATTTGGTTGACTAAAAGAAGTGGGCTGAGGGTTCGAGCCTAAAGAAAAACGGAGAATAGGTTCAGAAGAAGATGATCTAGGGTTAGAAGTGTAAGTGTAAGTGGAAGCCGGGGTGTCATTGATAGATTCATCATTATTAGTATCAATCTGTTCACCGACTTGATTATTCAGCACTCTTCCGGATCTCAACGTTGTAATGGCACTCACAGTGTAGTGTTGTGAATGCCCAGGATTCGGTAGGGGTTGAGATGGAAGTTTCCGTTTCTCTCTAGCACTCATTTCGGCATTTAATCGTGCAATTTGTGCTTCTATCGATTTAATACTCTCACCGTAGGAGGCAGAGTTCTTCTTTATATCATCGATAGAAGAACTTATATCAGCCGACACTTGGATGGAATGTTTCATGAATAAATCCAAGGTTCGTTCGAGTGAAGAGGAATTATCGGTATCGGCCAATTGCAAAGAATTATTATACGGTGCATAGGTGTTGACCGGATTTTAAAAATTTTGTGGTTGAAAGGGGTGCTGACTCAGTTGTAGTGGTTGCTGTTGTTGTGGAGGGACCCTTTGAAAGTTATTTTGGTTTGGAACCGAATTTTGAGTTTGGTGTTGGTTCCAAAAAAAATTAGGGTGATTCCTCCAACCCTGATTATAAGTGGAAGAATAAAGGTCGTTTCTAGGTCGTTGCTGAAAAGCAGCATTAGCGTGTTCTTGACCTTGAAACGAAGAATTTGAAGGACATTCTTCCGTAAAATGTGATGGATCGGAACAGCATCCACACACGGTTTTAGGGAGTGTGACCGGGTTTAGTGAGGCTAATAAAAATTTGTGTTCCATAGCTTCAAGTTTCTTTTGCATTGCTTCCATTTCAGTTTTGACTGCTATGGAAACATCAAGTTGATGGATACCACCCCTAGATGATGGTTGACTAACACTCTCCCATTGCAAAGTTTTTCACCAAAATCTTCTAAAAAATTTCCAAGCTTCACCATCGTTTTTAGACATGAAATTGCCTTGACACATAGATTCAAGTATCTACTTCGTTGTTGGATTAATGCCTTCAAATATGACTCGACAGAGATCCCATCTATGGATTTCCGTGATGAGGACATTGGACTAGCAAATCCTTGAATCGTTCAAATCACTTCCAAAATTTTTCATTGGGAAGCTGGGTAAATTGATTGATTTCGCTACGGACACGGGCGGTCTTATGATTGGGATAAAATTTCTTAAGGAATGCTATGATGAATTCATCCTAGTTTGAAATAGAGTGTGCAGCTGTGTTATAAAGCCATTTCTCGGCTAAATCGCACAAAGTGAACGGGAGAAGACGTAAACGCATAGCATCCACAGAAAGTTGTGAAGTGCCCATCATAGCACATACGTTTCCAAATTTGGTAATAAAAATGTATGCGTTCTCAGACTCGAGACCGTGAAATTTAGGTAAAAGGTTGATATAGTGAGCTTTGATTTCGAAATTATCCCCATTGGCTGGTGGAATGGAAAAATAGGTAGGGAGGGGACCTCGAATAGGGTAGCATCTCTCTTGAAGAGAGATGCGCGGTGGGTTCTGCGTACCTGCGGGCGGTGGCAGAGTGGTGTTATTAAAGTTTGATGGAAATCTGTCCATCGCGGTCGATATGGTGGGTGGGGAAAAAGAAGATGTAGAATTACCGACTTCGGAGTCGATAGGAGGAACGCGGACAAGACGGGCACTATAATCTCGTGTTCAGCCGAGTATGCACTAAACGGTCTAGCACAAATGGCAGCATTTGTGATAATTAGAGAAAGTGGTTTGTTTTAGTTTTTGGTTTGTTTTGAAAAAGACGGATTTTGAAAAATCATACAAAAATGCACAATCAACCCTAGATCTACGGTCACCTAGGTCAAGTCACTAGACCGCTCCTAGACTTCCAGAAGACAAATCGCAAGGTAAATCTTCTACTACCTCTTTATCCCTCCTGTGGCCAGGTAAGTGTCAGGTAAGTGGGAGGTATCCGCTACGTAAGTAGCGGGCCTAATTAAGTAATCACTTGCCTTATACATACTTGCCTTAAACACCACAAAAGAAATGGGGATAAGCAATAGATTACTCACGACCTTCTTCTATCCTAATTGAGCGCGACGGTCCTTAGAGTCTCGTCTAGATATTTTTTAGTTAATGAAGGGTAATGCGGATGCTAGTTTTGTGATTTAAGGGGCTTAGGAAGGGTAATGAAATCCCCACCTAATCTGAATTTGGTCTTTGTCCCTTAATTTCCATATTAAAATATACAAAACAACCAATATCAAAACACGCAACAAATTTTTATTTTTTTGAGCGGCGAATTTTCGCAAAGAATCATGCAGAAAAGTTGTTATTGGACAGATCAGAGAAGAGATAAGAAAGTGAAGAATATACCAGAGAATTTTGGAGCCCTAACTCTTCAAAAATACCGTGGATCCGCCGCCAAATGCTGCTATCCGCCGTAGTTCCGCGGTTGTTTAAATGGTTCTTTGAACGATTTTTGGTTCTGATGCTCTCTTTGCTCCTCTATCCTAGATGAAATGATCTGAAAAATTTTCTCCCTGCTGCAGTGATTCCAGATTTCCTTGCAAAATTCACACACTAATTGTTAAGCACACGATGCGATTTTTGATTCAAATTTTTGATGGAATAATAATATTTCAACTCAAATAACAAGCATGAACAAATTACACACGGATCCCCAGCAACGGCACCATTTGATTGACCGTCCTTTTTGTGATCGGTTTGAAAAGTGTTATCACAATCAAAAAATTTATAACCGTAATCAATAACGGTGTTGATGTAGTTCGTTAATGAGTATGGGTCGTCCACTGAGATTCGTGTATTTATTCGTTTTTGCTTTAGTTGAGCCGAAAGAAAATAGTAAAGAAAATTCAAGAAAATGAGATTTCAAGATTTAATTGAGTTTATCATTTCAAGAAAAATCAAGGAAGAGTTTAAGATTTAGTAATCAAGAAAGTGTCCAATATCAATTTTAGTTATCAAGAAAATTGAAGAATAACTTGTAGAATTTGATAGGAATTAGTAGCAATGATGAATACTAATAATGACCCATCATATCTATTGATGAATTATAGTTAGAACGATGACGATGAATGAAGATTAGGGATATTTTGAAGAAACTAGGGTTTCTCCTTCACTATCCCTTGTCTTTTTATTGATCACCATTCAAATCTAGCCTTTAGCAAAGAAAATCATCAATCATTTAATCCCAAATTGCAACGAAATTATCAAGAAAGGTGATCTCGTTCCAAATTTGGTCATTGACGATTATTTTTCCTAAAGTTCATAATTCTTATAAGACTTAAGATGTGTATATGATTTCATCATCATTTGATCTACCGAATTCCTTCGAATCCTTAGCAAACGGAGATTTACTCATGCATCATGAAAATAAAAGAATCAAGAATTAGATATTTCATAATGCAAGAATTTAAAGAAAGAGAGAATTAACAATTGATCGTCTTTATTAATCAACTTCTAATTACACATTCCTTCAATCCGAGATTACAAGAATTGCTCTCGATCGCTCCCTTGAAGAGGTAACTATTCCGTCGAATTTTGCTTTGCTCGATCTCCGTGAGACTTGGACCTATCGAGAATCTCGTGTTCTTGATGACGATCGGCTTCGCGTAAAGGATCTTGAATGTTGTCGCTTGATGTTGTTCTCAACGATTCTTGATTTGGAATTGGATTTGGTTTTGGTTTGTGTACTAGAAATCAACTACAATCAACAACTCAACAACGTAGGCTTAGGTTCCTTTTTATAGCTCTTTTTCCAATCTTCCACTAGAAGCTAGGTTAATCTTCCCCAAGAAATTATGTAGTTGTAGGGAAACTTCTAGAATAAGGTAGTTATCACGCTTCCTCAAGAAACTAGGTTGTTGTAGGGAAGTTTTCAGAACGAGATTATTAAAATGGAGCGTCTCAAGTACGCTAGGTTATTGTAGTGAAGCTTTTGGAGAGAACATGTCACCCGATGCCCTAACTCGGCCGCGGATCCGCGGCGGATCGGCCTGACTCGGCCGCGGATCCACGGCCGTTTGGTGTTCTTATGGCTTCAGACTTTCTGTGTATTCTGGTGTTGGCCAATTGGTGTTCATGTGATATCTGGAATCTTTAAATCCCTTCTGAATCTCTTCCAGATTTTAACTCTTTGATTTCCTGTATTTTGTCGGCGAATTTGTGACTCCGATATCTGTCGTGAAATAATTTTCTGCACAAAATCTCACTGAAGATTGTTGAGATATACAATATCATGCTTGAAATAATAAACACACAATTTCCTTCCAAAATGTTGATTATAATGTATAACACGTGGTATTTTGTATTTTCTAGAAGAACTTGTAATACATGTTATATTTATAACAAACATTCTTAGCTGATTAGAAATGTGAGGAAATTGTTATGTTAAAAATTGCAATATTTTCGACTGAACATGCCTCCACATCCGGGGAAGAGGCCGTTCCCACACCTGTAGCATGTAGATTTATATATTTTTTACTGCACGCATATTCATTTTGAATGTTATATTATAGATATACATGCATATTCATTTTGAAATTACTTATATAATCATATTTTATTGTCTAGTTGGAGGGGGTGCCTCCACATCCAGGATAGAGGCCGCTCCCGCATGATCCGTACTTTCCGCACAGTCTGCAGGTTAGTATTCTTTACTATATTATATGTCAAATTGATTATGTAATATTTTATTCAGAAGTTACTTATAGCATCATTGTTTATCATCTAGTTGGAGGGAATGCATCCATGTCCGGGTCACCGAACGTTCCTAACCGGAGGATCTATCATCCCGCTCGTGTTGTTGCCCGGGCTCAGGCTCATGGTGATGTCGCTGGAGGTATACACCGCACTCCAAAAATTATGATATCATGTAAACCAGACAAATGCATTAAACTTAATTGTGATATATAGATCAAACAAACACATTAGAATTCATAACTCAGAATTCAAGTAGGCTGTCAGTTGAGCTAAGAGATAACGGATAAATATGATTAATAATTTCCCTCCATAAAACTTATTTTGGTCTAATTTTTCTGTCCTTGCTAACATTCTTTTATGATATAATAGTGCCCTATCCTTGTTTTATTGATTATTGTATGCATAATTTGTTTTGTCTTGATATTGCATATATATTTATATATTTTATAGATATAGGGTAGCCACGACCTGTCCGTAGGACTTGAGGGCCGGCTTAGTCCCACAAGCTCAAGCCCGATCCCGCTAAGGGCTAAGGAGCATTCCCTCTTACTCTTTACCGCCGACTCCCGACCAACTGAAAATGCCGAGAAGTTCAGCTAGTATATAGGGGATGAAAGCCGTCACTTCAAGAAATATCCTCTTCATTATGATTGTGGCAAGCAGCACAAGCGCTACTTTGAACTCTTCTTTGAGCAAGCTCAGGTATTATTAAATATTTTATTTGATTTATCATATAAATTTACTATCATTTGGCACTTATAATTTAAAGATGCTAATTTATTTTATTGCAGCTGGATTACGACTTTCAAGCCATAGTCGATCCTGATGACCGTAATAGAGAGCTCGATCTTCAAGAAATTTACGGGGGCCTCACGATTAGCATGCATAATAAAATCTAGTATAATAGGATTAGTTGAAGCGAGATTTTTATGACTTGTGGCTGGTGACCCCCGAGACGAAAAGAGTGTCTCTCCTACAGTCTCCGGCCTTTTTCGGGGTCGATTTAGCAACATAGCCTCTATTGTACCAGTTTTAGGCATCTGAGCGCAAGCAGAAACAGGCTATCCAAAACAAAGAGAATCAGAAGTTTGCGAAGAAGGGTCGACTTACCTATATGGGTAGGTCGAGAAACATTACTCGTGCCATAGAGGCGAAGGTAAATTACAATATATCTCTTTTGATATAATGCAATATGAAAAGTTATGTTTTATATGTATTTTTTTTGTGAATTGCATGCTGGTTTCTTTTGCTCGCGCCGCTAGACTCACGACCAAGGCGGAAGCTAAAACGAAAATTTTCATGCAAGCATAAGAAACTCGAGCCCTAGAAATCGTTCCAAATACTAAACTAGCAAACATAAACAAGAGACCTATTATTTATGTTGTGAACATACAACCTTTATAGCGTGTCCATCCAATCGTGGAAGACCCCATCTAGGCTCGTAGGCCGTCGAGAACGATCTTGAGAGGCAATCTCCCTTGCCGAAGATAATCCTCCCGAGGGAACCTGATATAAGCTCTAGTTTTTCTCCAAAGAGATCTTTGAGGAAGTAACTAACATTCTAAACTCGCCAGGGATAGAATGTGAGGGATGTAGGATTTCTTCACAATCTTTTTCTTTCTCATTTTCATCTCAAGAGAAAGCAAACTCAAGAAGAAGAAGAAGAAGGATAAGGAGAGGAGAGAGAATGGAGAGCGTAAAATGAATGAGTGTAAAGAGAATGAATCATAACACAATAGTTTTAGAAAACCATTTTCAAATAAAATAATGTGCCCATTCCTCTCCACTATCTCTCAAGCCATGCAATCTTTACACCCCACCCTCCACCTCATTTCTTTTCTTTTCCTAAAAGGAAAATCAATAATGAGATGTCATCCTTTTTAGAAGTATTTTGTATAAATACAACTCTCGATATATGTATCGAATACATATACGCGTATCCGTATAAAATTATGAATAGCTAAGAGAGAGAAAATAGAAAGTGAATATAATACTAGAATATGAATATATATATATATATATATATATATCAAATATATATACATATGTATATTATTAAATCAATATTTGATTTAATAACCCGGCTAAAACATAAGCCGGCTAGTATTATCAAACGTCCGATTAAACTCTGTATATCTAGTACACATATTTAATCGGACTCCTGCACATATCAACATACGACCTCTACATTGTTTCACCTGAATTGGGAAAAGCATCCGTGGGGGACTCTAAACACTCGACAATATGTAGGCAGGAGTTACTAGATAAAATCTATAATCACAAACACGTCAGTGGAACTGGCTGTATGTAACAACTACACAGGTATGTGTCGAAAGGGAGGTCGACAATCAACTCTGTTCGTACCTTCCGATCACTCACTTCCTCTATATGGTTCGGAATTGTACCCAACTAAAACCTATTTGCATAAATTTTTAGAGCTATGGTAGGGTATTAATCAAAGTACAGTGGGAACTCACACGAAACAAATGACGATCTCAGGACTATAGACTACCCTGTACTCATGTCACTAGAGAACGACTATCTGACGATAGGTATAATACCATCTAGGAGTTCTCGGCGAGTCCGTTCAGTGTATACATTCTCTAATAAGCACTTTTCGGTGTACTCATTCTCTAATAAGCACTTTTCGGTGTACTCATTCTCTAATGAGGACATGTATACAATTTTTGGTGTCAAACGCTAATGGCTGTTAGACCGGCCATCGCTCCTCGTCAGGATCAAGAAACATATACACTAGTCTACTCTAGAATATTGATGCCCAGTCTCTATACTCCCATGACTAGGAACACTTTAGGATGTGCTTATAGACCATCCAGTTCTCACAACTATGATTACCATCATAATACTGATGGTTAAGCAAGGATCCTACGGGCTTTATCATTATGTATTAGCGACACGTAATAACAAGTAAAACGTATACACATAAATGATAAAGACAAACTACACAACATATTATCATCTCGAGCAAGACTGTTCTTGTCATGACCCGAAGGTACGGAATGTGACTGGCACTTAAATTACGAAACGTCTCAAGACGCAACGTAATCTAAGTAAGCCAAAACCCAGAAATCTAAACCATTTAAAGCAATAGAGTGAAGGAAAACATAGTTAAAGAAAGCGATTTTAAACAAAATAAGTCGCACTAATCATTTTAAAAACATTACAATATTTCCTAAAAATTTCGGCAGGGTCTTCTTTGTAAATACTGGCCCCCAAACGGGTACAACACATGAAAATACACACACACACACACACATATAATGAATAAAGGCATCCCCAAGCGGGAGCTAGCTCTTCGCCAAAGGCGGAATCACAACCACATACAATATGTAAATCAAAAACACGAAAATAAGCATCTAAAAGCAAGAAATAAGAAACACCACGTCGGCTCAAGTGAGCATCGACACCAAAAACCACAAATACAAGTCTCACGAGTCTCACCGTCTAGTCTAATATATAAGGGTAGATGGAGTATACTAGATACAAATAATAATACAAGATGGAACGAGGTATCCTCGCAACCCACCTATGAGCAAAGCTGCAAAACGATACAAACGAAGCAGAATAGAAAGTACGCCCGCCGCTACTGTGCTAACGGATCAAACCTGCAAGATACTGTGGCACAACGGGGGGTGAGTTGCCAACTCGTGAATAGTAAGTAACATCTAATAAGCCTATCGTAAGCATGCATGCAAATGCATCACAACCTACATATACCGATATGATGCGATGCACTAGTATGTGTGCAACATGAATGCATAATCAACACGAAACCTGAATATGTTTGGTACGAGAAAATCTATATTCTTATCTCAGTAAAATTCCTGTGAAATAATTGAAGTATCATCAATGAAATCAACAGAAATCCGTGTCAAGTATCGACACAACATATGTATATCTAAATATCTCGATATCTCAATATCTCAATGTCTCAATGTATCAATATCTCAATATCTCGGGCTCCGTCAGTCCGGATCGACCCATATCATCAAATCTCACGACTACGGTCGGTATCCTTCGGATATCCGCCGTGCCACAAATAATCGGTAGGTAGTGCTCCCCTGCCGGGCTCAACGCCATCATCTGCGATCCTTTTGCCCAGGGTAACATACCGGGTCCACCATGTACCCGCAGACGGTGCATCCCCCTCCTCGAATCGGGTATATGATACAGCTCAAGAACTGGGAAAACTCATGGTGGACACCACACACATCATATCATGAGAAAACCGCAAATTTTTATTTTTCAAAATGATAATAGGTTTATAAAATTCTTGCGGTTTTCCCCAAAATCCAGAAATCTCATAAGTACTGAAATCCTCAAGAAGAATCACAATATGAAAACATGTCGATGATGATGGAAGTCTATGATACGATAGTATATACCATGCGAAGTACGACCAGAGGCTATGCATGAATCATGATGCAATGAGGTACGTATATATGACTAACAATCCTACGTATCCATCTTAATGAAATGAATATGCAAGTATAAATCTACGGATCATATACAATGTAAATACACAAATACCGATTCTAAGCAAGTTCTATAGTGTTCATGACATAGCAATTACCAATGGCGTGTGTGTTCACATAAATGGTGCACGTGCGGTATGAACCAATGGTAATGGTGCAAGTGTCCTATGAGATGATATCACATATATATATAACGATGCGATGCAATAAGATGACAAACTAGGAAACTACGCATATAAATGCCAGTACTTCTAGTAACCCTAACTATCGGGCGCCTCGCGCCATCCAGACGATCCCCCTATAGATATATACATCTACTCACCAGGACGCCTCGGCTAATCTAATCCGGTCTCGGCCATGTCTATCCGCGCTACGTCCGACGCCTCTGCACCCGATCCTAGAATCGCATACAAGTAAATCAGAGGATAGATATACGAATAGTCGCGGAAACAAACGACACAAGTCAATCCACACGCACAACAAGACGCGCACACACTTGGTGCCTAAAACGCGCTCGCGACAACGCCACAAACTACAACTAGAGTCGCTATACGTGAAAATGCCCAAACCTAGAACCCAATCGCACCAATCACGCACTCACAACACACTAGATATTATATGAAATAGGTTGTATATCATCAAAACCTTAACTTAATTAAAATCGATTTATCCCAAAAACCTAGTAAGCATCACCTACCCATTTTAGTGCAAATCTAGATGTTTTAGCAATTATAGTGGCCACAATATTCACTTAACAATTTAATTAAGTCACACAAATATTAACTAGATTTTAATCTCACCTATTTAAATTAATCCTAAAATTTTAGTTTGCAAGATTACATAATTTAGAAAATTTTAAAGTAATAATTTGCAAATTAACAACTAAATTAGATTTTGCATGTCTTCAAATGTTTAACTGCACATTATAACTATGATAAAATGATAAAAACCCTAACCTGATCTCAAACCCTTTTCTTGAAAACTAAACCTTGCAATTAATACCATAATTAAACACCGAATTAGATTAGATTGAAGTAATTAATCAAAAATTAACCATTGGGTTAGGATTATACCTCAACAAACAAGAGATCTAGCTTGCAACTTAGCCTCCCAAAATTGCTCTCTTGCTTCAAAATTCAAGCTAGTTTGGGCCAAGGAATATTGGGTAAAGGTTTAATGAAGAATTAGTAAGACTTTGTGTGGATTTTTGATGAATTTTTGAGGATTTTTGGAGTGAAAAAGAAGTGGAGAAATGGGGAAGGGGGCAGCTAGGGTTTCGGCCAGAATTGAGGTGAGAAAGAGAGAGAGTGAGGTGTATGTGTGTGTATAGAAACATCCCCCCAAACTCATTTAATGCACCCAACATCAATCTTTTCTATTCTATTTTGTTTTCTAATTAACTTTCTTTTATTTTATCCCTAGAATTATCTAGAACTAAGGAGAAATATGTACAAAGAAAGAACATGTTATAAACTTGATAATAAATTGTCATGGTTCACTAATGTATAACTAATCCATTCCAATTTAGAATTTACACTAATTTAATGTATAAATGAAAGCTTATAATAATATTTAAAATAATTAATGAAGGAAAAATATTTAAGTAAACTAACAATTTATAAGTGACTAACTAAATGACATATTCGCAATTACATAGCTAAAATAGGTGTATTTAAGTCTATGTTGAAAAAATAATTATATCTTGGTTTTTACGGAAAACACAAGTTAGTTTACCGATTATCGGAAAATTCTCCTAAACGATTTTTAAAACGTTACAATCTTCCCCCCTTAAAGAAATTCGGTCCCTGAATTTAAAATCTAACTACGCATACGGGAATAGCTCTCTCTCATCTCATCCTCGGCTTCCCACGTGTCCTCTTCGCCGCTCGGACCATGCCAAAGAACCATTACGGTCGGTATGTCCTCGGACCTCGGTTTCTTCACCTGCCGATCTAGAATGACTATCGGCAGCTTGGTGAAAGAAAGATTGCACTCCAGCCAGATCGTCTGATGCTATATCGCGTGAGAGGGGTCATGAAGGTACTTGTGGAGAATCGATACATGAAACATAAGGTGAACATCTGGAAAGCTGGGTGGAAAAGCCAAATGATAAGCAACCGTGCCGATACGCTCGAGAAATCTCAAAGGGACCTACTCTTCTGGGACTATGCTTCCCGTTCTTTCTGAATTTCAACACGCCCTTCATCGAATAAACCCTCAAGAAAACATAATCTCCAACGGTGAACTCAAGTCTGTGCCGACGTCGGTCTGCATAAGCCGCTTTTATCCTATTTCGAATCAACTGAATCTTTTCGGTCGTGTCCCGCACAATCTGTCGCCCCAAAATATTGCTGTCACTGAGCTCTATCCAACAAACGGGCGATCGACATCTCCTCCAATGTAATGCCTCGAAGGGTGCCATCTGAATCTCCTCCTAGAAACTGTTATTGTAGGAAAACTTTATCAAGGGCAAGTGGCGATCCCAACTGCCACGAAATCTAGAATGCAAACTCGGAGCATGTCCTCAAGAATCTATATGGTCCGCTCTGATTGACCGTTGGTCTGTGGATAGAAAACTGCACTGAAACTCAATTGGGGTGTCCGAAGCCTCCTAAAGTTTCTGCCATAGTCGGCTGGTAAACTGGATGCCCCGTTTGGACATAATACAAGTCGGAATGCCGTGTAGTCGTACAATCTTATCAACATATATCTGAGCATACTGAACGAATCCGAAAATGGTCCTTACTGGCAGAAGTGAGCTTCTTCCGTTAATCGATCTACGATCACCCAAATAGAGGCATACCTTCGACTGGTCCCTAGTAGATCCATGATAAATTCCATAGAAATCTGCTCCTATTTCTACCTCGGAGTTGATAAAGGTTGTAATTCTTCTGCTGGCCACTGATGCCCGGCCTTGACTTGCTGACAAGTCAGCATCCCGAAACTAAATCTGTAATATATCTCTTCATCCTTTCACATCTGTAGAAATCTCTTACGTCATGATACATCTTGGTGGAAACTGGATAAACACTATATGTCAACTGGTATGCTTCCTCTAAAATCTCGCGTCTCAGTCCCTTGAAATCTGGTACACATGGTCGAGTCCCAAATTATAGTACTACCTAATCATCAATCATGAACTGTGAATCTCTGCCCCATCGAACCTGATCCATTATCTCTGACAACGAATGTCATCGGACTGTGACTCACGGATACGACCAAGAAACTGTGGACGTGCATGGATATGCATAAGCTGTCCCCCGGTTAGAGTAGACTTGAACTGCACTCGACTGTCGCAAAGAATCTGCTAATCTGCCGTTGAATGTCTATAAACTGTGCTCAAACAACAAAAGCTACCTCCAGACCTCCAACTCAAAGCATCTACCACAACATTCTCCTTGCCCGAATGATAAGGAATCTCGCAGTCATAGTCTTTCACTAGCTCCGTCCATCAGCGCTGTCTTAAAATTAGATCTCGCTGTTGAAAGATATACTTTAAGCTTCTTGTGATCCATAAATATCTGGCATGACTCGTCTCCAAATCTTAAGTGTAAAAATCACCGCAGCCATCCCTAAATCATGCGTGGAATAGTTTTGCTCATGCCTCTTCAACAGTCGAGAAGCATCGCAATAACCAACAACACCGCCTGATCTTGAAGGAAAAGACAATACTGGCGCCGTAGTCAAACGAGACTTTAATTGCTGAAAGCTCTGCTCGCATACCTCAGTTCAAAGAAATGAAACTCCTTTCCGAGCCAACCCGGTCAACGTTGCAGCTATATGAGAAAAATCCTATACGAAACATCGATAGAATTTGGCCAACCCAAAAATGCTGCGAACCTCCGTCACTAATACAGGGCTGGGCTAGTGCTGAACGGCCTTGATCTTCTTCGGTTCCATACATACCATCTTTCGTAACTACGTGACCTAAGATATCAACACCATCCAACCAGTAAACACACTTGGATAATTTAGCGAATAGTTGGTGCTCCCTCAAGTTGCAAAAAAATCCTCAAATGCTACCCAGGCTCCCCTCAGCTCCGGAAGTATATTAAGGTGTCATCAACAAACACAATGATCACTGATTAAGAAATTGCCTGAATACGTGGTTCATCTAATGCATAAACCTGCTGGGGCATTGGTGAGCTCGAACGAAATCACCAAGAATTCATGATGCTCGTAATATGTGTGAAAGCAGTCTTCGGAATATCATCCTCTCGAACTCACAACTGGTAGTATCCTGACCGCAAGTCAATCTTCAAGAAATGTCCCGCACCTTGGAACTAATCAAATAAATCATCGATGCGAGGTAAGGGATATTTGTTCCGCACAGTGGCCCAATTCAACTGATGAAAATCGATGCACAAATACAACTGTCGTCTTTCTTCTTGATGAACAGAATAGGAGTGAAAGAAAGATTGCACTCCAGCTAGATCTTCTGATGCTATATCGCGTGAGAGGGGTCATGAAGGTACTTGTGGAGTATTGATACATGAAACACAGGGTGAACATCTAGAAAGCTGGGTGGAAAAGCCAAACGATAAGCAACCGTGACGATACGCTCGAGAAATCTCAAAGGGACCTACTCTTCTGTGACTACGCTTCCCATTCTTTCCGAATCTCAACACGCCCTTCATCGAAGAAACCCTCAAGAAAACATGATCTTCAACAGCGAACTCAAGTCTGCGCTGACGTCGGTCTGCATGAGATTTCTGCCTGCTCAGGGCCGCTCTTATCCTATTCCGAATCAACTGAATCTTTTCGGTCGTGTCCCACACAATCTGTGGCCCCAAAATATTGCTCTCACTAAGCTCTATCCAATGAACGATCGATCGACATCTCCTCCAATGTAACGCCTCGAAGGGTGCCATCTGAATCTCCTCCTAGAAACTGCTATTGTAGGAAAACTTTATTAAGGGCAAGAGGCGATCTCAACTGCAAAGAAATCTAGAATACAAACTTGGAGCATGTCCTCAAGAATCTATAAGGTCCGCTCTGATTGACCGTCGGTCTGCGGAAAGAAAACTGCACTAAAACTCAATTAAGGTGTCTGAAGCCTCCTGAAGTTTCTACCATAATCGGCTGGTGAACTGGGTGCCCCTTTTGGACATAATACAAGTCGGAATGCCGTGTAGTCGCACAATCTCATCAACATATATCTGAGCATACTGAACGAATCCGAAAATGGTCCTTACTGGCAGAAGTGAGCTTCTTCCGTCAATCGATCTACGATCACCCAAATAGAGTCATACCTTCGACTGGCCCCTAGTAGACCCACGATAAATTCCATAGAAATCTGCTCCTATTTCTATCTCGGAGTGGGTAAAGGTTGTAATTCTCCTGCTGGCCTCTGATGCCCGGTCTTGACTTGCTGACAAGTCAGCATCCCGAAATAAAATCTGCGATATCTCTCTTCATCCTTTCACATCTGTAGACATCTCTTACGTCATGATACATCTTGGTGGAAACCGGATAAACACTATAGGTCGACTGGTATGCTTCCTCTAAAATCTCGCGTCTCAGTTTCTCGGAATTTGGCACATATGGTCGAGTCCCAAATCGTAGTACTCCCTAATCATCAATCATGAACTGTGAATCTCTGCCCCGTCGAACCTGCTCCATTATCTCTGACAACGAATGTCATCGAACTGTGCCTCACAGATACTATAAGTCGATGCTATGCACCCCGCGGAATCGCGGGAAGGCAGAAGGTGTAAAAAATGATAATTTTAGTATCATAACACCGACTTTAAGCCTTGATCGTAATCTAAACCGTATCTAGCAAAATCAAAAAGAGGTATAAACTAAGTACAGAAAATATACCTCAAGAAACCTGGTTCTTCTTCTCCTTATCTCGCTGTCCTCCTCACCTGCACGAACTCCTCGAAGTGGTACGGATGTCGTCTCCTCGTCGACTTGCTCGAATCCTAGATGATCCACCTGAACGTTTGTGCACCAAGCTTATCTTCTAAACCAAAGAAACTAGATCAAGTAGATTGCTAATCTAAATGATCTAGGATGTGTAGATGATGTAGATGGATTGAGGAGTCTAATTTAGCTCAAGGTTACTCAATTCATGAGTGTTCTTGAGCTTAAGGGAATTGGAGATGGTGAAAAGAAATGATATGAGCTAAGAGATGAAGAAGGTTAGGGTTTTTTCTCTCTTGTTCTAAACTGAACTCTTCTTTATTATCAATTAGAAAAACTAATTCAATAATAAAAAATAGGTTCAATGGTCAAACAAATGACTCATGGGTCAATTGATCAACATGTGTCCTTAAAACCTAAGTCCTTATTCATGCATAATACACATCATTTCTTAATTACCTAAAATGTATTAATTATTTAAAACTAAATGATTAATACAATTAGGTCATGCCATCTACAAATACATTTTGTACAAATTACGAAAACGCCCCTCGTCCGTATATACATACTTGTATTCGTATTCCGAAAAATACGAATACCGAAGACGACAATCCATCAGTACAATACAAGGATCCGGCTTAAACTAAAGCCCACTAGTATTGTCCGTCCGACTCATCATGCGTGCACGAGTGTACGCACGTGATCGAACTCTTTCATAAAACCATACGATATCTATACGTTTTGCCTGATGCAGGGAAACGCTCTGTGTGGGACTCTAGAGACTCGACTCTACGCTGACAATGGGTTTAACCACAGGCCGCAAGCGGTACTAGCTGTATGTAACGGTCCCCAGGTATTGTCGATAAGAAAGCCGATGAGCATAACTCATCCGAACTCCTACTGAGTCTGTATGTGACAATCTTCGTACAGTCCGGTCTGTCCGTCTAAGAGTATCGCATATCTAGCCTAGGGGGTGGTAAACGTCAGACCCCAAATAGTGGTATAAGTCGTGTCGGAGTACGGTCCAATACACCCTGAGAAACTACTGGAGTACCTACCAGTAAATCTCGCTTGCCCTGGACAGGGACTATGTGTAATGGCATTCCGAACACAGCGCGATATCAACCCCCAATACCGGGAGAGACGAATCCTATCTAACCGCCACTGCCTCCAAGTGCTTCGGGACTGCACCCAACTACTACCTGTTTGCATGACTTAGTAGAGCCGTGGTAGGGTAGTAATCTAAGAACAGTGGGAACACACTTGAGGCGAAGCAGCAGTGTCAAGTCAACGGACTAAGCTGTACTCATGTTATCGGGGTACTGCTATCTGACGATAGGTATATTACCAACCAGCAATTCCCAATGAGTCCGTCCAGTGTAACTCACAACCTAATAAGCACCTGCATATTATCTCCAGTACGACGTACCGATGGCTGTGGGACAGACCATCTCCCAAGCTGGGAAGGGAAGCGTATACACTAGTCTACTCTGGAGTATCGATGCCCTATATCGATAATCCCGCGACTAGGGACCTGTATAAAGATGTGCTTGTAGATTACCCAGCCTCCACTAGTGTGACTGCCATCACAACGCTGGTAATAAAGCATAGATCCTAAGGGCTCTACTAATATGCATAGGCGATATGTTAAAAGAAACATATGTACATATTGAAGTAGAAATAAACCAAGTAGCATACTACTATTTTGAGCAAGAATGTTATTACAACTGTGAATATCCCAAGCTTCCATTAAGTAATATACAAACTAGTATGATACAGTAATGGCCTCTAGGGCATATACACTAACAATCTCCTACTTGCACTAGGGCCATGTACTGGCATATCGCAGACCTATCATCTCGAATAGCCTCTCGAACTGTGTCTAAGAAATAGCCTTTGTGAATGGATCTGCAGTGCTGTCCTCTGTAGCAACTCTCCGAACCTCAATCTCCCGGCGATCCACGATCTCTCTAATCAGGTGATACCGCCTCAAGATGTGTTTGGACTTTTGATGGGACCTGGGTTCCTTCGCTAAAGCTATAGCGCCGTTGTTGTCGCAATACAGCAGTATTGGACCAACAATGGACGGAACCATTTGAAGATCTGTCAAGAACTTCCTCATCCAGACTGCTTCTTTAGCGGCGTCAGAAGCAGCAATATACTCCGCTTCAATAGTTGAGTCAGCAACGGTATCTTGTTTGGAACTCTTCCAACATACCGCTCCTCCGTTGAGGGTGAAGACATAACCCGACATGGACTTGGAGTCATCGTTATTGCTCTGGAAGCTGGAGTCAGCAAAAGTCTCGATCTGGAGGTCTTTTCCGCCATACACCAAGAACATATCCTTAGTCCTTCTTAGGTACTTGAGAATGTTCTTTACTGCTATCCAGTGGTTCTCTCCTGGGTCTGACTGATACCGGCTTACCACGCTTAGTGCGTAAGCTACATCTGGTCTGGTACACACCATCGCATACATTATAGAGCCTACTGCAGAAGCGTAGGGTATAACAGACATGCGATCCCTTTCCAAATCATTCTTGGGAGACATCTCTTTGGAAAGGGTGACTCCGTGACAAACCGGTAGGTTTCCACGTTTGGAATCTTCCATACTGAATCTTTTCAGTATGGTGTCGATATACCTGGACTGTGAAAGTCCCAACATCCTTTTTGAACTATCATGATAGATCCGGATCCCCATTATGTAAGAGGCATCACCCAGGTCTTTCATAGAGAAACTTTGTGATACGAATCTTTTGACAGATTGTAGGGTTGGAATGTTATTTCCTATTAAAAGAATGTCGTCTACGTATAATACGAGGAACACAACAGTTCTCCCTACAATCTTACTATATAAGCATGGTTCATCTGGATTTTTGATAAAGTCGAATTCTTTGACTGTTTCATCAAAACTGATGTTCCAACTCCGTGATGCATGCTTTAGTCCATAAATGGACTTAAGCTGCTTGCACACTTTCTCGCTGCTCCCACTCTGATTAAAACCTTCTGGCTGATCCATATAGACGCACTCTTCCAAATGTCCATTTAGGAAAGCCGTCTTTACGTCCATCTGCCAGATTTCATAATCGTAGAAGGCAGCAATGGCAAGAATAATCCGAATGGATTTGAGCATAGCCACTGGAGAAAAGGTTTCATCATAGTCCAAACCAGGTCTTTGACGAAAACCTTTTGCAACAAGTCTAGCCTTATAGGTTTCAACCTGTCCATCTACACCAATCTTCCTTTTGAAGATCCATTTGCAGCCAACGGGTTTTACCCCTTCTGGAGCAAAGTCCAAAGTCCATACTTTGTTAGTGTACATGGACTCCATTTTGGTCCGCATTGCATCTAGCCATTTTATCGAGTCTTTGCTCTTAATGGCTTGCTGGAAGCTAGTTGGTTCATCATTGTCAATGATGCAATCCTCTCTATCCCTGTCTATGAAAAATCCGTAGTATCTCTCGGGCGGATGAGAAAACGTACTACTCCTGCGGAGTAGTGCGGGAATGTCCTGTTCTTTTGAATTTTCTGGTTCCACTATACTTTCAGTAATAGTTTGTGGTTCTGGAATTTCTTCCAGTTCTATTGCGCTCCCACTTATCTGATTTTCTAAAAATTCAGTCTCCAAGAAGCAGGCATGACGAGAAACAAAAACCTTTTATTCCTCTGCGTAATAGAAAAAATACCCCTTAGAGTTCTTTGGATATCCCACAAACTTGCACTGTACTGAGCGTGCCTCGAGTTTGTCCGTATGCTGCTTTTTGACAAAAGCTGGACATCCCCATGTCTTAATGTGCTTAAGATAGGGTTTCTTCCCACTCCACATCTGATATGGTATGGTAGGCACTGTCTTAATTGGAACCCGGTTCAAAAGATATGCAGCTGATTCTAGTGCATAACCCCAAAAAGATCGCGGTAACTCAGCATTACTCATCATGGAACGAACCATATCCAATAGGGTTCTGTTCCCCCTTTCCGATACACCATTGTGTTGTGGAGTGTATGGAGGAGTAAGCTGAGAGAGAATTCCATTCTCTTTTAGGTAATCCAGGAACTTGGCACTCAAGTATTCACCACCTCGATCAGATCTTAGTGTCTTGATACTTTTTCCGGTTTGTTTTTCCATTGCATTCTTATATTCCCGGAATTTCTCAAAAGCTTCAGATTTATGCTTCATCAGGAAGACATGTCCGTACCTTGAGAAATCATCCGTAAAAGTAATGAAGTAAGAATAAACGCTTCATGCATGTGTAGAAATTAGACCACACACATCACTGTGTATGAGTCCCAAGAGCTCGCGTGCTCTTACTCCTTGTCCAGTGAATGGAGCCTTTGTCATCTTTCCTTTGAGACACGATTGACAAGTTCTATAAAATTGATATTCGAACAAATATAGTGGGTGTTTCCCTTGCTTTCTGCAAGGTGCCCTCTGCACTCCTCAACATGTTAAGGAGTTCTGGAAGCTCAACTTCCTTACCTTGAATGTTGAAATTCAAGATAAACTAGGCGTAGGTGGAAGGAAGGGACTGAAGAACCAAGTCTGTATATAGCTCGTTCTCTAATGTCGTCCCGAGGTCCGCGAGCTCTTCTATATAGCCAATCATCTTAAGGGCATGTTCTCTTACAGATGACTCGACGGCCAGCCTCGACTGAAACAAGTTCTTCGAGGTCTCGTATCTAGCTATACGAGATTACTCTCTATACAAATCCTTGGTGTGGAGAAATATGGATTAAAGATCCATATTCTCGTGCCTCCTCTGATGTTCATTATTCATAGAGGCAAGCACGATACATTTGGCCTTCGCGCAATCAATCTCCCAGGTCTTGCGGATTTCGTTATCCGCGATACTGGATTTTGGACCAGGAACAGCAGGTGCCTTAGTAGTAAGGACATACCCCAATTTGTCATAATTTATAGCCATCTTAACATTCCGGAACCAATCTTTATAGTTTGGCCCTGTCAAAATATTTTTATCTAATAGTAACTTAAGGCCTGTCATGTTCTGGGTCGCTGCAAGAGAGAGAGGGAACACTTTAGCATGATTCTCTTGCAAGTTTAGAGTGGTATTTAGTTTATCTAAACAGGATGGCTTCCACTGTTTCTCGAATCCCTCCTCAAACCAAAAAGGAAGAACTAGTTAGGACTGTTCTCACCGTACAATTCTTGCTTAACTGTTCAGCCAAGCCGGTGTCGGTACTTCGAGGGAGGTTTTACGACGCTTTCGCGATGTTCCTTAATTAAATAACCTCTTTTCTCTGGGGGCGTAGCCCCGCTGACACCTTTCTTGACACCTACTTGGTTTATAACGTTGATCGTTAAGTGATGAATTTCCTGATGAGTAGCGGATACTCACAGTAGGATCGGGATCCAAATATCATTGTGTGATAAAGCTGAAGGAATCCTACCAAAATTATCACACTCCAAATGGTATGCAACTCTTAGCAAATTTCAGTTTCTTTAGAAATTCCCGATATCAATTTCTGCCCCATGCTCTTATGACCTTGGCGTTAGTCAAAATGTCATAAGTCACATGTCAAGTTCTACCCATCATTATCTTGTTAATTTGAACCCATCTGTACATACCCCTGACGTTGGCCAAATGATAATACGACTGTCCCAAACTAACTCATCTATCTATGCAACAAATGAATACCCAGCAGCTACCAAACACTATGCCTTGGCGTTTGTCAAAATACATAGCTTGAATACTACTGAATACCAAAATGAAATGACGGAGGGCTACGAATGGTTTTGGCGAAACCGTGAACGTAGTGAACTTGATATGATCGAAGGAACCTGATAGCTTTTAAAAGGAGTGGTTTAAGCTCCGCAATTTAAAAATATCTCCTGTTTTAAAATAACCGAGTGGTTTCTTTTAAACCGTTCCAACGATTCAACTTTGGTTTATTTTCTTTGCATTAATATAATGTGTCCAATCAATTAACCTATAATTGCAGAAAACAACGAAAATACAACGTCCTTTTATGCCATTCGCATTCGCTACTGGGTCCCGTCATTCACCCGTTAGGTTACTTAACTAACGACAGAGCGGGGGCTGGGCTAGCGCGGGTGCAAAACATAAGCGACGCCTAATAGATATCATATATAGATATTGTACATTCGTTAGACGCAATAATAAGCATTCCAGATCACAGATGAACATATTGGATTTTCTACGAATCCGCATTCCTTTTGAGCCTGCAAAGAAAGACGGATTACACAGTCACGATGAATAGTCAAAACCCCACCCTAGACCCCTACGGGTGCGACAAACTACCCATCAAGTACCCGAAGTGAAGCGGTCTCCCTTAACGACGTGAGTAGGCCACTAAACACTTCAAAGTACCCGGTATTTTGTGCACCCCACCTTAGGTCTATCCTAGGAGCAAAAAACAGTAATTGAAATAATACAACGGTGGCTACAATTTCAACCCGGATGTGCTCCGCAAAATAATATTACAACAATTTACAAATTACATTTGAATGAAAGAAACACTCGTCTCACATCCCCGGCTATCCATTCACAACAATCCAACAAGTCCACATTTACAAACCAGTAAAAACCATTACAGAAATGTGCAACCCCCTGCTAACCGACATACTAGCAGTTAGGGGAGGTTTACGAACACATTAAATAAAACACAGATATAATCAAGTTAGCCAAACATATTAGAATTTCGATCAAGCAACACAAATGATTCTACTCCAAACAATTCTCTGTGCACATCAAATCTGAGCAGAAACAAATCATCCCAGAAAACACAACATCAACACAGAAGAATAACTGAGCAAATTTGGGTTGACTCGGAGTCAACTCGGCCGCGGATCCGCGGCGGATCGCATAGATCGGCGGCGGTTCCACGGCGCTATGGTCGAGTCAGAGTCCCAAATTTCTTCACAATTCTTAAAATTCCCTGCTTGTAATTTTAAGGGTCCATGAAAAATTTTTAGACCCTGTTTTAAAAACGGCAGAAACTTGGGTAAAACGTCGTATTTTCGGGTTCGTTTTGCGATCGAATTTCTAACGACTTTGCTAACAGGTTAGTTATGGTTTAGCTAGGCTCTGATACCACTGTAAGTCGACGTTAGACACCCCACATGATGCGGGGAGGCGAAATAAGTAAAACAATCATTTTGTTTAAACTAACATCGACTTACGGATCTTTGCTAAACCCTAACTAACAACTATATAGAAGTGATTAGCTACTATGATAGATGATTATACCTAATGAATCAAGTCCTTCTTGTTCTTGTTGATCACATCCTCGTCAGCCTCCTCGATGTGATAGAAGATCCACCCGAGAGCTACTTCTCCAAGCTTTAACCTCTCACTTGAGATAACTAGGTGACTATGAGTGCTAATCAAGGTAACCTAGAGGATATAGAAGAGGATTAGGGATCTATTAGTCTTGCTAACCCTTGGGATCTCAACACATGAGAGGATTAGGGTTAGGGTTGAAGAGAGAGAATGTGTGAGTGAGAATGAATAAATATCTTAAGTCATTTGGATAAATAATGAAGCATCAAAATATCTAGAAATAATATCTCAAAATATCAACCATGCTTCATTAATTACTTTGAGGTGAATCACCTAATGACTCATGATGTAATTAATGCAAATCACACATCATCTCCTCCACCTCATTAAGCTTAATTCATAAATGAATTAAAGCATAATGAATCACCTTTCTTCTAGAAGCTTCTCGAGTATTTACGAGAAGGCCCCTCCTATCCGTGAAAACATGGAAAAACTGAGACTGTATAATGTTAGTTATATGTATGCCCTAGAGGCCATTGCTATACATAGGATGTATATTGTAGTGGATGCTTGGACATATATAGGGAGGACTTTCTTGCTCGACATGATAGTATGCTATCTGGTTGCTCTTTACCTTAACGTGTACACTGATTGTCTCTTTGTTACATGTTGGTAAAGCTCTTAGGATGTGTACTTGACTACCTGGACTATGATGCGGATCATACTAGTGGGGACATGGTAGTCCATAAGTGCATCCTTCAAGGTCCCTAGTCGTGGGTGTATCGAGACGGGGCATCGATATACCAGTGTAGACTAGCGTATACCTTCTCGACCCATACAGATGGGCGATGGATGATCCCATATCCATTGGTGTTTGACATCAGAGATGATATACGGGTGCTCAGTGGAGACTGGGTACACTGGACGGACTCGCCGAGAACTCCCAGATGGTATTATACCTTACGTCAGATGGCAGTTCTCTGGTGACACTAGTACAGAGTAGTCTGTTGACCCGAGATCGTCATAGAGTCTTGTGTGATTCCCACTGTGCTTTGATTTCCACCTTACCACATCCAAGAGGGCGTGCAAAACGGTGGTTTTTAGGTACAGTCCTGAATCACATGGAGGCAATGAGCGATAGGAGGGGATTCGTCTCTCCCGGTATAGGGAGTTGATGTTGTGTTGTGTTCGATTGGCTATAACCGGAAATCCCTGGTCAGGGTTGCTGTGATTTACTGGTAAGTGTTACTTGTAGTTTCTCGAACTGTTATAGACCTCAAATCGACACGACTTATCGAGCTATTGGGGTCTGACGTTTACCACCCCTAGGCGAGATATGCGACATATCAGACGACGAGACCGGACTGTACGGTAAGTGTTACTGGTTGGATTCACAGGAGTGTGAGCGGGCTTGCTCATCGATCTTCTGATCGCTCAATGCCCGGGTGGCCGTTACGTTTAGCAGACCGCTTGCGGCTTGTGGGTGTTTGATATGATCATCACCTGCTGCCGGCGTATTGACGAGTCTTTAGAGTCCTACACAGAGGTTTCCTGGCTCAAGCGAAACGAAATAGGAGCACATATGAGATATGTGCGGGACCGAGAATAATGCGTGTATGTGATACCGTATTATATTCTCGCGATGAATGTATCGATTGGTTGTATGCGATATAACCTAGTTATCGAATCAAGGATTGATTCGATAAGTCGATACATTGGATATTAGTCGGTCATATGCGATATGACCGGATCGTTAAATCAAGCGTTGATTTAATGATTTAATGCATAATTATATATTTGATATATTACTTTGCATTAACTAGTATTGGTTCACTTAAAATGGATTTTCTCACTTGAAGTGCACATTGTATATGTGATATATTTTTTATGCACTTGATTGTATCATGATTGATGATACATGCATGTTTGGGTGTATGTTTAGTTTAAACCTTGGTTAAGTAAATGGTTAGGGTTTTAATTAATTTATTTATTTCTTTTGGCAAAAAGAGAAATGGTGGCTTGCTTTGTTTTACATTGAAGCTTCATGAAGCTTTGAAAAAGTCTACCATTTTTGTTTCATGCCTAACCTAACCATTCACCTAACCTTAGTTTACTCTCTACACATAACCATGGTTGCTAATATGATAAGAATCACTTATTTTCTATTTTCCAACAATACTTATCATATTCTTATTCTTCTTCTTCTTCTTCTTCAAGAAGAAGAAAGCTTGCAACCTTCAATGGTGACTTGATGAAAAGAGTGAGAAATCCAATTCTAAAGTGAACCCACTTTCTATTTCTTCATCCTCTACCACTTGCCAAGTAGTATAGGGTATTCCACTTGCCAAGTAGTATAGGGTGTTTTCTTCACAAGTTTCATGGGTTGGTGAAGTTGGAGCTTGATCTTGTGTTGCCTCGACGTAGATCATCTTCGGCATCGAAGTCGACGACCTAGCCCGCCCATTTCTCCGATGAAGCCGACGCTAGAGTCCGGGATCCGATGATCGCAGCGAGGGGACGTCAACAAGGAGCTAGAGAAGTGGAGGACCGGATCTACAAAGGTTGTATTTCCGTTCACTTAGCACTAAAGTAGTTTAGTAGCATTTAGTTTCGCCTAAATTCTAGTTAACGATCCGTATTAGGGTTTCTCGGCACATGAAAAATTTGAAATTGGCATGGTTGATGCCTTGTGAGACCTCATTAGTGTGCCTAGGAACCCTACAGTGGTATCAGAGCCTAGCTAGAGCCTTAGGCGATGAGTAGACGAAGTTAGAAACCCGATTGAACCCGAAACCCTAATCTATAATCCTTCTCTGTACATTTTCTGGAAATATGGATTTTTCCCAATTAAAAATACCCAAAAAATTCAGCAGTCAATTTTAGGAGTTACTGTGAAATTCGTGCTCGTAATTCGATGAAACTGCCGCGGAACCGTGGCATTAGCATGCCTAATGCAGCGGTTCCGCGGCAGTACGGTCGGTTCTCCCAATAAAATTTGCACAGTAATTCCTATATTTTAGTGTTGTATTTTCTAGGATATTTTAACTTTTACTCAAGAGTTGAGTTTTCTGGGTTGTATTGGGAGTTCGAAGATTCGATCGGATTGTCTAATTTTGTCTATGTGTTTTTCCGGATAATTTTAAAATATGTTAAAAAGTTCGACCGGATATAAATACTCACTTTTTCCCCTGCCGGGAAATTTCCAATTGTTGGATTTTTTCGTGGTTTAAAGACGTTCTAAGTAGTGCAAGTAATGTGATGGACCCTCTAGAAGACAACAAACCTTAACTCGATTATGTGACCGTCTTGAACTGCCCTTTGAACCTTAGGGTTTGGGGCAGTACGGCGTGCCACATGTGAGGCGTTGACTTGACCCTTCTATGGCTGGACCGTTGGTACTGAGGTATGAAGTGAATGTTTTTAAACTTATTTCATGTGTTGATCTGTATCGGGATAACGTGGGTGTTTGAATATTCGATCGGAAAGTTTAATATTTTCTATTTATCTGGAATGGGATACAATAATTGGAATTCACAAGTAGTTATGAGATAACTGAATGAATGTTATAAACATAGCAGTTTAGTCTCACTTGATCGGTTGCCACGGAATTTTGATGTGATCAAAAGTCAGTCGCAATCACGTAGCGTACGCGGATACTCGCCGGATAAACTTAATAGACAGCTACACCCATTAGCCCCGACCAAGTGACTGTAGGAGAACCCCGTTGCCGAAAGCATCCGTTCGGGTGCTCGCGGTAGCGGTGTTCCGCCTTGGTGCACTTCGTCGACGGTATCGGGGGTGCGGCCATCTACTAAAGTTTGCGACGAGCATTCGGTCAGGATGCCGGGAATCTTGTTGAATTGCCCGGCTAGATATTGAAAAGAGTTTTCGATAAATGAGACTAAAATGCGGGGTTTATAATTGTTAGGCATGTGATGTCTAAGGAATTCATTTGATTAGGCATGCGATGTCTAAAGTGTTTGCGGATTCCAACTGTTGTAGTTTTACACTTTCTTTTCTGCGACCGTAAGTGTAATATGTGATATCGCCGGTTTCGTTGTTATATGTCAACGACAATTGGGATCGGCATATTTACTTACGTTGATGACATGTGATGTTATGTGTTGCTGGATATGTTATATTGGATCGTCGTGTTTGAATAGCCGGGGGGTTTTATGTGAGATGAGTGTTTTTCATTTTCATTCATGTAAAAACTTGTATGTAATATTCTTTTATTGGGGCACTTCCAGGTTGCGGAAGATGTCACCTTTTGTATATTATTTACTTTTCCGCAATAGGATAGACCCAAGGAGGAGGGCACAAGTAACCGGGTTCTGGAGTCCAGTGGGAGACCAACTCGAGGAGTCGAGTCCGGGTCTCCTAACTCTAGAATTGGTAGGGTTGCTTGCCGCTCTCGTAGGGGTCTAGGGGTGTGGGTTTGGCTATTCATCGCGACCGTGGAATCCGTGTTTTATACTGGCTCGTATTGAAAACACGGACGTCCTATTATATCCAATGTTTCATATGATTCTTCTGCTGCGATATCTGTGATGTGATCATTTGATGTTCTGTGATAAATACTATATATAGTATATATGATATATTATATAGACGTTACTTATGTTTTACACCCGCGCTAGCCCTGCCCCGCTCTGCCGTTAGTCACCTAACCTAACGGTGCACGAGGGGACATCGAGGCGAACACGGATGGCATAAGTGTACGTCGTATTTATCTGTGATGTTTAGGTGACTTAAATGATGGGACTTCATTAATATGATTAATGAAAGTAAAAGAAACCTAAAGATGTTGTAGAATCGAATTTCAAAATTAAAAGGGGTAGCTACAGTTCTTGCTTTGCACAGCGGTATATATGATATATCCTGCATCTTATTCGATGAGGAAAGGGCCGACGATCCCTTCACCGGGAGTGACCCCTTTAGCAATAACTGGCAGATGCTACACACTCGGTTTGTCTTTTGATTGCTTCTATAGTTTCTGCTTTGCACAGTGATATATATGATATATCCCGCACCTCATTCGATGAGGAAAGGGCCGACGATCCCTTCACCGGGAGTGACCCCTTTAGCAAAACTAGAAAAGCCTAAAAAACACTCCATTTTAAAATCATTTGATTCTACAACGATATCAAGTTCATTACGCAATAGGTTTTCAGAAAAACCTGTCGTAGCCCTCCATCATTTCAGATAAGTCCTGTTTAGTATTCGTGCTGCGTTTGTTGACCTTGTAAAGGCGCAGTGTGCGGTAGCTAACCAGTATTTATCTGCTTATGCATATGATGCAGATTGGGTTAGGGTAGTCGTACGGCCTTGTTGACCTTGTCAAGGGTCGTGCGGGTGGGTTTGATTCAATCATGAAATGACGGGTTGAACTTGACTTACGGTCTATGGTTTGTTGACCTTGTCAAGGTCATAGATCGTTTGGGGCAAAATATTATCGGGAATTTCAAGTGTTGAAATTTGCAATGAGATTGCATACCTTCTATGAGATAGTTGGATCCCGATACCCACTGCGAGTAATTGTTACTCCTGGAAGAGTTTTACACATTACAATTAGCCGATCAAGTAGGTGTCTAGAAAGGTGTTAACGAGGTTACGCCTCTGGGAAAACGAGCTTTACATTAATTAGGTTCGTGCGAAAGCACGGGGGACCTCCCTCAAAGTACCGACACTGTCCTGGCTGAAAGATTGGCGAACTTGTAGCGTGTAATTAATCCCGGCTAGTCTTTCCTTTTAGGGTTTGAAGGAAGATTTGATAAAAACAGTGGGAGCCATCCTGATTAGATAAAATAATAACCAATCTATTCTTGCCAGAGCGCACGCAGAGTGTTTTCTTCTCTCTCTCTCCAGGTAGCGACCATATCACGCCTTAATCAAGATAATAATACGGATATTTGACCGAACCCGCTTGTTATACTGAGCTGGGGAACGTTGGTCCCGCTCCAACTTATAATTATTATAAGACAAAGCAGGAAATTGGGGATTACCAGAATTCCCGTGCCGCCCAAACGAAGACAGTGCATGTTGATGCATCATCTTCGGGTGTGTTCATTATAAAGAACTGTTTCTCTGTATCCTCTACGTCCTGGGTATTTGATACCGGATCAGGATCTCAGATATGTAATCTGTTACATAGGGCTACAGAAAGGTAGAGAACTGAGAACGGGTGATAAGTTTCATGAGACAGAAAACGGTGCAAGTGTTGTAGCCAAGTCTGTTGGTCACTGTCACCCTGTATTCCAAATACATTGATTCTGAATGAATGTTATTAGATACCGAACCTGATATACAAAATCATATCGGTCTCTTTATTAGTAAAGAAAGGATATAATTTTGTATTGTTGGGTAATGTTTTGAACATTTCCTATATCAAAAGTTGATCGGTTCAGGCACGTTATCTAAAAGCATTGACGTTCTAAATCAAACTACAGTTCTTAGTATACGGAACACACACAAGAGGAAGAGTTTAGATATGAACGAATCCTTCTTAAGGTATTGTAGACTAGGTCATATCAATGCGACCCGACTGGCTGAAGTTACATTTAGATGCATATTTAAATCAGTTTGAATTTACATCTTGTGAAACTTTCCAGTCATGTCACAGAGATAAGATGACCATAGCCCTGTCTACTGAAAACAGAGAAAGAGTTAGTGAACTCTTGGGATGATACATGTTGATGTATGTAAGGTCCCCTGTCTACACATACCAAGACCGGTTCTTTGTATTTCATTACATTCTCTCATAATCTCTCAAGATTCAGACATATGTTCCTGTTGAAACACAAGTCCGAACCTTTTGAGATATTCACAGAATATAAGTTAGAAGTAGAGAACCAAAATACGGGTATAAGTATTATGTCCTTTGATGTGATCAGGGAGGAGAATACTTAAGCACGGAAATCCTGGACTATTCTAAATGAGAATGAGATTCTCTCTCTGCATTACTCCTCCATATACACCATAGCACGATGGTATATCGGGGCGGAGCAATCACACCCTATATGATAAGGTGTGCTCTATGATGAGTACTACTGAGTTACCTATTTCCTTTTTGGGAGTTATGCACTTGAGAAGCTGCATGCCTATTGAAAAGGGTTCAAATCAAATCAGTTGCCTACCGCTTCATATGTGATATGGAAAGGGAAGAGCCCATATCTTAACTTAGTTAAGATTTGGGGTTGTCCGGCTTATGTCTGAAAGCAAAATCCGGACAAGCTCGAGGCAAGATCTGTTATGTAGAACTGGAAAGGTTCCAGCTATACAAACTGCAGCTGATAATTTGATAGAACCAAAGGATTCAATTGTTTCCAATGAACCTCAGCCTCTCCGCCGATCTAGTAGGGTTCCTCATCCACCTGAGAGTTACTACGGTTTCTCTATGACAGTGGGAGCGAGGATTGCATCATGAGATGATGACCCAACTATTTACGAGCTGGCCATCAGGAGTGGGACTCTGTAAGAATGGCTGGATGCTTAGCGATCTGAGATGGAATCCATGTACACCAACAAAGTATGGACTTTAGTTGCTATATTTGAAGGGTTAAATCCCCATCAGGAGCAAGTAAATCTTGAGAAGATTACTTGGTGTACATGGAAAAGTTGAGACTTTCGAAGCTAGACTTGTTAAAGGTTTTTCGTCATTGACCAGGCGTGGATAATGATGAAACCTTTTTCCAGTGGCTATGCTTAAGTCCATCCAGATCCTACTTGCCACGGCTACATACCATGACTACGATATCTGGTGGTTGGGTATCATGACAGCTTTTCTAAATGATATTTTAGAAAAGAGCGTCTATAAGTACACAGCCAGAGGGCCTTGTAGATAGTGGGAGCAGCGGAAATGTGTGCAAGATGTTTTATGTGATAAAACAGGCATCGCGGAGTTGGAACATCTGTTTTGATGAGTTAGTCAAAGAGTTTGACATCATCAAAATGATAGATGAACCTTGTATAAACAAAAAGGTAGTAGGGAGTATGGTGACGATCCTCGTAGAGTACGTGGATGACATACTCTTGATAAGAAAGGAGTTTCCTATGCTACGCTCGGTCAATCTCCGCTTATCACAATGATTCTCCATATAGGATCAAAGTGATACCTCCTAAATCTTATGTTTTGGGTCTATGAGATAGATCTAAATGGATGTTAGGATACTCACTAGATGTAGTGAGATGGTATCAATCGATCCTGGGGAGAATCACTGGAAGTGTTCTAGGGTGATAAGGACAACTGAATATCAGTCACATGCATTGTCTTCACCCTCAGTGGAGGGACGGTATGTTGGAAGAGTTCCAAGCTAAATACCGTGGCTTACTAGACGATAAAGGCAGGATACATCGCTACTTAAGATGCTACCAAAGAGGCTGTTTGGGTGTATATTGGTTCATGAGATGAACTAGGTTCCTACCATTATGTGACAATGGAAGTGTGGCTTTGGCCCGGGAACCACGGTCCCATCAGTGACCCAGACATAATCTAAGGCAGTATCACCTGATCATGGAGATGGTTGATCTCCAAGGGATCGAGGTTAGGAGAGTAGACTCAGAGGACAACACGGCAGATCCACTCACAAAGGCCTTTTTTCAGAGAGAGACTATTATGGGATGGTTGAGTATGAGATACTACAACCACTGCTATCAGATGGCCCTAGTGCAAGTGGGAGATTGTTAGTTATATGTATGCCCTAGAGGCCATTGCTATACATAGGATGTATATTGTAGTGGATGCTTGGACATATATAGGGAGGACTTTCTTGCTCGACATGATAGTATGCTATCTGGTTGCTCTTTACCTTAACGTGTACACTGATTGTCTCTCTGTTATATGTTGGTAAAGCCCTTAGGATGTGTACTTGACTACCTGGACTATGATGCGGATCATACTAGTGGGGAAATGGTAGTCCATAAGTGCATTCTTCAAGGTCCCTAGTCGTGGGTGTATCGAGACGGGGCATCGATATACCAGTGTAGACTAGCGTATACCTTCTCGACCCATACAGATGGACGATGGATGATCCCATATCCATTGGTGTTTGACATCAGAGATGATATACGGGTGCTCAGTGGAGACTGGGTACACTGGACGGACTCACCGAGAACTCCCAGATGGTATTATACCTTACATCAGATGGCAGTTCTCTGGTGACACTCGTACAGAGTAGTCTGTTGACCCGAGATCGTCATAGAGTCTTGTGTGATTCCCACTGTGCTTTGATTTCCACCTTACCACATCCAAGAGGGCATGCAAAACGGTGGTTTTTGGGTACAGTCCCGAATCACATAGAGGAATGAGCGATAGGAGGGGATTCGTCTCTCTCGGTATAGGGAGTTGATGTTGCGCTGTGTTCGATTGGCTATAACCGGAAATCCCTGGTCAGGGTTGCTGAGATTTACTGGTAAGTGTTACCAGTAGTTTCTCGAACTGTTATAGACCTCAAATCGACACGACTTATCAAGCTATTGGGGTCTGACGTTTACCACCCCTAGGCGAGATATGCGACATATCAGACGACGAGACCGGACTGTACGGTAAGTGTTACTGGTTGGATTCACAGGAGTGTGAGCGGGCTTGCTCATCGATCTTCTGATCGCTCAATGCCCGGGTGGCCGTTACGTTTAGCAGACCGCTTGCGGCTTGTGGGTGTTTGATATGATCATCACCTGCTGCCGGCGTATTGACGAGTCTTTAGAGTCCTACACAGAGGTTTCCTGGCTCAAGCGAAACGAAATAGGAGCACATATGAGATATGTGCGGGACCGAGAATAATGCATGTATGTGATACCGTATTATATTCTCGCGATGAATGTATCGATTGGTTGTATGCGATATAACCTAGTTATCGAATCAAGGATTGATTCGATAAGTCGATACATTGGATATTAGTCGGTCATATGCGATATGACCGGATCGTTAAATCAAGCGTTGATTTAATGATTTAATGCATAATTATATATTTGATATATTACTTTTCATTAACTAGTATTGGTTCACTTAAAATGGATTTTCTCACTTGAAGTGCACATTGTATATGTGATATATTTTTTGTGCACTTGATTGTATCATGTTTGATGATACATGCATGTTTGGGTGTATGTTTAGTTTAAACCTTGGTTAAGTAAATGGTTAGGGTTTTAATTAATTTATTTATTTCTTTTGGCAAAAAGAGAAATGGTGGCTTGCTTTGTTTTACATTGAAGCTTCATGAAGCTTTGAAAAAGTCTACCATTTTTGTTTCATGCCTAACCTAACCATTCACCTAACCTTAGTTTACTCTCTACACATAACCATGGTTGCTAATATGATAAGAATCACTTATTTTCTATTTTCCAACAATACTTATCATATTCTTTTTCTTCTTCTTCTTCTTTTTCAAGAAGAAGAAAGCTTGCAACCTTCAATGGTGACTTGATGAAAAGAGTGAGAAATCCAATTCTAAAGTGAACCCACTTCCTATTTCTTCATCCTCTACCACTTGCCAAGTAGTATAGGGTGTTTTCTTCACAAGTTTCATGGGTTGGTGAAGTTGGAGCTTGATCTTGTGTTGCCTCGACGTAGATCATCTTCGGCATCGAAGTCGACGACCTAGCCCGCCCATTTCTCCGATGAAGCCGATACTAGAGTCCGGGATCCGATGATCGCAGCGAGGGGACGTCAACACGGAGCTAGAGAAGTGGATGACCGGATCTACAAAGGTTGTATTTCCGTTCACTTAGCACTAAAGTAGTTTAGTAGCATTTAGTTTCGCCTAAATTCTAGTTAACGATCCGTATTAGGGTTTCTCGGCACATGAAAAATTTGAAATTGGCATGGTTGATGCCTTGTGAGACCTCATTAGTGTGCCTAGGAACCCTACATATAAATCCAATAATCCAATACTAGAACCTGGCTTAAACTAAAACCCGCTAGTAAAAACTGTCAGAACATCGTACGTGCATAAATGCACGTATGTGTCCGAACCCTGTAGTAAAACCATACGAGCTCTATATCGCTTCGCCTGAAGCAGAGAAACTCTCTGTATGGGACTCTAAAGAATCGACACTACGCTGGCAGTGGGTTTAACCACAGGCCGCAAGCGGTACTAGCTGTAGGTAACGGTCCCCAGGTAGATGTCGATAAGAAGGCCGATGAGGAAATCCATCCGAACTCCTACTGAGCCTGATGTGACAATCTCCGTACAGTCCGGTCTGTTCGTCTAAGACTATCGCATATCAGGCCTAGAGGGGCGGCAAGCGTCAGTCCCCTAAAAGCTGTATAAGTCGTGTCGGATGAAGCCCATTACACCTTGAAAAGCTACTGGAAATCCTACCAGTAAATCTCGTTCGCCCTGGATAGGGACTTTGCGTAATGGCTTTCCAAACACAGCGCGATATCAACTCCCAATACCGGGAGAGACGAATCCTATCTAACCGCCATTGCCTCCAAGTATTTCGGGACTGCACCCAACTACTACCTGTTTGCACGACTCTTTTGAGCCGTGGTATGGTAGCAATCTAAGAACAGTGGGAACACACTCGAGACGAAGCAGCAGTGTCAAGTCTGCGGACTATGTTGTACTCATGTCACCTGGGAACTGTTAACTGACGACGGGTATAATACCAACCAACAGTTCCCTGCGAGTCCTGTCCGGTGTACCCGTAACCCAACGAGCACTTGTATACTATCTCCAGTACAACGTACTAATGGCCGTGGGACAGACCATTTCCCCTGCTGGGATGAGAAGCGTACACACTAGTCTACTTCGGAGTATCGATGCCCTGTCTCGATAATCCTATGACTAGGGACCTGAAAAAGGATGTGCTTGTAGACTACCCAGCCCCCACTAGTATGACTGCCATCACAACGCTGGTAGTCAAGCAAGATCCTAAGGGCTCTATCAATATGTATTCGCGATATGCTAACATATACATATATTAAGATAGACCTAAACCAAGTAGCATACTACTATGTTGAGCGAGACTGTTAATATAACTGTGAATATCCCAAGCTTCCATTAAGTAATATACAATCTAGTATGATACAATAATGGCCCCTACGGCATATACACTAACACCTTCTTCTTCTTTCCTTTGGCTTTCTCCTTGGACCTGGAAGAAGAAGTGCCACCAACAAATAGAGCGGGTGTTTCCCTTGCTTTCTGTAGGGTGCCCTCAGCACTCCTCAACATGTTGAGGAGTTCCGGAAGTTCAACTTCTTTACTTTGAATATTAAAATTCAAAATAAACCGGGCGTAAGTGGAAGGAAGGGATTGGAGAATCAAGTCTGTATACAGCTCATTCTCTAACGTGGTCCCGAGGTCTGTGAGCTCCTCAATGTAGCCAATCATCTTAAGGACGTGTTCCCCGACATATGATCCGACGGCCAACCTCTCTTGAAACAGTTTCTTCGATATCTCGTATCTTGCGATACAAGATTGCTCTCCATATAAGTCCTTTGTATGGAGGAATATGGATTCTAGGTCCATATTCTCGTGCTTCCTCTGATGTTCATTGTCCATAGAAGCAAGCACGGGGCACTTGGCCTTCTCGCAGTTAATCTCCCAGGTCTTACGGATTTCCATGTTCGCTGTAGGGTGTTTTTCGTCACCCCATTGAGATTGGAATACACGCGCGCTTGTCAGGCGCATTACAGATTCCCCCTGCCTAGGGTAGGCCGGGGTTTAATGATTGTGGGGATCCGAATCTCCGGCAGCCGCGGACTAAGCTACCGTTAATTACCCCTCGCCCTTGAAGCGAGGGAACCTCTGATTGACGGGTTAAACTGGTCATGCGAACTCAATGTGCAGTGTTGTGTTTTGAAGGGGTGTTGGATATATCGGGGGCCCCGCAGAGTTTTTACGGGGCTCTCGCTGCCCGGATAGCGGGCTGGGGGTCAAGGGGGATCGCAGCCCCCTTGCCGGGTGCGGGGCAGCGCCCCGTTAGAAATTTTTTTCTAACAGGGACAGTGTCGTGGAGTATGTGTGTGTGTACATATGTATATATATATATGTATATATATAAAAAAAGAAGGAGGGGGAAAGGCATCCAAAGGATGCGTGGGGCCAGCGCCAGCGCTTTGAGCGCAAGAGCGCTAGCGCACCACGTATCAGCACGTGGGTGCTCGGGCGCTAGCGCTTTGAGCGCAAGAGCGCCACGTGTCAGCACGTGGGCGCTCGGGCGCTAGCGCACTGAGCGCTAGCGCTCCATGTGTTAGCACGTGGGCGCTCGAACGCTAGCGCTTTGGGCGCTAGCGCTCTGAGCGCTAGCGCTCTGAGCGCAAGAACGCTAGCACACTGAGCACTAGCGCGCCACGTGTCAGCACATGGGCGCTCGGGCGCCAGCGCTTTGGGCACTTGCGCTCTGAGCACAAGAGTGCTAGCGCACCATGTGTCAACACGTGGGCGCTCGAGCGCTAACGCTTTGGGCGCTAGCGCTCTGAGCGCTAGCGCGTCACGTGTCAGCACGTGGGCGCTCGGGCGCTAGCGCTTTGAGCGCTAGCGCACCACGTGTCAGCACGTGGGTGCTCGAGCAGCAAAAGGGACTTGGTCCCTGCAATAGGAGTTGTACTCCCAGAAATGAGCACTTATTATTCTGTATGTATATATATATATATATATGAGGAGTTAAACTCCTAAGATGTTTGAAGCTGATAAAGGGCTTCTCCCCTTGAGCCCTAGTTCTTCCCCAAAGTGGGGTTTCTGGAGATGGGTCTTCTTCTTCTTCCTTTGTTGGCCGGATCTTGAAGATCAAGAGATGTGAGCTCTAAAAATCTCTCCTTTCTGAGATTTGATGGCAGATCTGAGTTTCCCTTTGTGGGTTTTATGGTGAAAAACTATTTAGTTTTGGAAAAAAAAGAGAAACTCTTAATTTAATTCAAAAGAAATGAGAAGGTTTAGAACCTTGGAGAAAGAGCAGGAGGCAAAAAGAACCCTATTTTTTGGGGGGATGAAAATTGTTATATTTTATTCATCATCATGTTGCCTTATATAGGCTTACATATTTACATATAGCCCCTTGCGCTTCACAGAATGGCATTTTGCCTATCCCATGGCTCATGTGCCATTTCATTTTTGCACATAAGCCATGTGCTCACAAAATATTGGCTTTATGCCCATTTTGCATACATTCATGTATAAAAAATTACATAAATTATTTATTACATGATTTTGTTGTTGGCATGGGGAAGCTGGTCGCGGGCTCGACTTGGGCATGGGCCCACTTGACCTGGGCTTGGGCCCACCTAGCTTGGGGGTTGACCTTGACTTTGACTCGATCAACCGGGGTGCAAATTTTTACCCTAACAAATTGCCCCCCATCAATAAATGCACACAGCATATATGGGTCGTATGCATGAAATTGATGGATCTTCTTTCGCGTGGAGGCGACCTGCTTTGGTTCCCACTTTTTGGGATGCACTGCCCTTTTTACAACATGGACGGTCGATTCTGCCCTTTTTGCGACTTGGACGGTCGGCGCTTGACGCGTCTCCGAGACGGAGTGTCCGTGGTAGACGTTTCCCTGACCCGGAGCTATTTGGATCCCGATTTGTGGGAAGCCTGCACTGCCCGTTTTACGACATGGACGGTCGAAGCTCTGATCCGGAGCGATTTGGTTCCCGATTTGTGGGAAGCCTGCACTGCCCGTTTTGCGACATGGACGGTCGATTCTGATCCGGAGCGATTTGGTTCCCGATTTGTGGGAAGCCTGCACTGCCGTTTTTGCGACATGGACGGTCGACGCTCTGATCCGGAGTGATTTGGGTTCCCGATTTGTGGGAAGCCTGCACTGCCCTTTTTGCGACATGGACGGTCGACGCTCTGATCCGGAGCGATTTGGGTTCCCGATTTGTGGGGAGCCTGCACTGCCATTTTTGCCACATGGACGGTCGACGCTCTGATCCGGAGCGATTTGGGTTCCCGATTTATGGGGAGCCTGCACTGCCGTTTTTGCGACATGGACGGTCGACGCTCTGATCCGGAGCGATTTAGGTTCCCGATTTGTGGGGAGCCTGCACTGCCGTTTTTGCGACATGGACGGTCGACGCTCTGATCCGGAGCGATTTGGGTTCCCGATTTGTGGGGAGCCTGCACTGCCCTTTTTACGACATGGACGGTTGATGCTTTGATCTGGAGCGATTTAGGTTCCCGATTTGTGGGGAGCCTGCACTGACCTTTTTACGACCTGGACGGTCGACGCTCTGATCCGGAACGATTTGGGTTCCCGATTTATGGGAAGCCTGCACTGCCGTTTTTGCGACATGGACGGTCGACGCTCTGATACGGAGCGATTTGGGTTCCCGATTTGTAGGGAGCCTGCACTTCCATTTTTACGACATGGACAGTCGACGCTCTGATCCGGAGCGATTTGGGTTCCCGATTTGTGGGGAGACTGCACTGCCGTTTTTGCGACATGGACGGTCGACGCTCTGATCCGGAGCGATTTGGGTTCCCGATTTCTGGGGAGCCTGCACTGCCCTTTTTGCGACATGGACGGTCGATGCTCTGATCCGGAGCGATTTGGGTTACCGATTTGTGGGGAGCCTGCACTGCTGTTTTTGCGACATGGATGCTCGACGCTCTGATCCGGAGCGATTTGGGTTCCCAATTTGTGGGGAGCCTGCACTGCCGTTTTTGCGACATGGACGGTCGACGACGCTCTGATCCGGAGCGATTTGGGTTCCCTATTTGTGGAGAGCCTGCACTGCTCTTTTTACGACATGGACGGTCGACGCTCTATTTGACTCGCTCTGCTTTCTGCAGTATCAGGGCTGAACTTGACTTGCTCCGCTTCTTGCGGTGTCGAGATTGGATTCTGACTTGCTCCGCTTTCTATGGTGTCGGAGTTGAAGTTGACTTGTTGATTGTGATTTGGGTTGACATCAGCATCGCTATACTGGAATATGGTACCAGGAGTGAATCATTATCTGTTATGAGAGGATTTGGAGATTTTTTTTCGTCGGCATCTGCATTGCTGCACTGGAATAATGCCAGGAGCAACTCATCATTTGCCCCGGAAGGATTTGGGAATTGGTTTTGGTTTGGCATCTGTATTGCTGCACTGGAATAATGCCAGGAGCAACTCATCATTTGCCCCGGGAGGATTTGAAAATTGGTGGCTTAGGAGACAGGTTTAGATCCCTATCACCTAAGGCTTTTCAATTTTATGGGTCGTAAGGGTCCCATAAAAGCATTTTCTCCCTACGAGTCGAAAGGATCTCGTAGGTGTATTTTCTCCTTAGGAGTCGTGGGGACTCCTAAGTGTGTTGCTCCTTTGTGAGTCGTAAGGATCTCACGCGGGAATTTTCTCCTCACAAAGTCGAGAGGATTTTGCGAGTGCATTTCATTTCTCTTTTTTTTTACGAGTTTGTGCCCTTTCGGGTTTTCACAAACTCGCCGGCGGTCCTGCTGTTTTTACTCACGGAGCCCTTTCGGGCTTTCATCCGTGCTCATTTTGCTTGTGGACATACCCTTTCTTTTTTTTTTTGGACTTTGAATGTGGTCTCACCGGTAAGACTTGGGAGAGATTGGGATTATTTTACGCCGGTGGATTGTATACGGTTTTGCAGGATGTATGATCCAGACCGTAGGGCCGGAAAATTTTCAGGACTTTGTTGGTGTCTGCATCGCTGCAGTGGAATATGGTACCAGGAGCGACTCATCATTCGCCGTTGGGGTGTGGAATTTGGTTGGCGTCTGCATCGCTACACTGGAATATGGTACCAGGAGTGACTCATCATTCGCCACTTAGGGATTGGGGTTTGAAATTTGGTTGGCGTTTGCATCGCTGCACTGGAATATGGTACCAGGAGTGACTCATCATTCGCCGCTTGGGGATTGGGGAGTGATGGCTTAGAAGACAGGTTTAGATCCCTATCGCCTAAGGCTTTTCAATTTTATGGGTCGTGAGGGTCCCATAAAAGCATTTTCTCCCTACGAGTCGTAAGGATCCCGCAGGTGTATTTTCTCCTTCGGAGTCGTGAGGAATCCTGAGGGTGTTTTTTCTTTATGAGTCGTAAGAATCCCATAAAGGTTTGTTCTCCTCATGTATCGTGAGGACACATGAGTGGGTCTTCTTAATGGAGCATAATTCCAAAGGCGGAGACCAGCCGTGTAACTGGTGATTACGGTGGGGCATGCGTATGATGAAAATTATTTAAGCCCGTGGATTGTATACGGTAGTCAATTTGGGGACTAGCCGTAGGGCCGGGAGAATTTTGAGAAATTGGATTTTGGTTGGCGTATGCATCGCTGCACTGGAATATGGTACCAGGAGCGACTCATCATTCGCCGTTGTTTTGTTTTTGTTGTTTTTTTTCTTACCGCGATTGTTCTATCATTTCAGCTTTTCTTATCGCGAAGGTCGCGATTGCCTTATCATTTCGGCTATTTATTCGCGGTTGCCCCATCATTTCGGCTTTATTTTTATTTTTACTCGCTGATTTTTATACCGAGTTGCCCTATCATTTCCGCTTTTTATTATTATATATATTTTTATTTACAGTTCCTTTTTTTATTTACACATTTTATTTTACATTCCCAGTTTAACGACTTAGAGGTCGATTGTTCCCAGTTTAATGACGTGGTGGTCGATTGTTTTCAGAGAAAGGCAGATATCTGAGAGAATCAGTTTCACGAAGAACTTCGGTCTCCGTTTGTATGAAATTGGCGGTCGCAGCTTGACTGTTTACTAACACGCCTTTAGACAGTTCTATCTCTCCTGCCTTGTATTGCTTTTCGACCCAATCTTTGAAGACGAAGCAGTCCTCAATGGCATGACCTATCACTCTGTGATAGGGGCAGTATTTGGGGTCGTCGGTCATATTCGCTTCCTGCGATCTTTTTGACTCTGGCAGTTGTAGACCGTTCCTCAGGGCGTCTTTGAATATTTTACGGATTTTGTCCCTTCTGAAAGAATAGACCTTATCCAGCTTCTCTTTCAGTGGAGATTCTCCTCCCTCTCCGAACACTGGCTTCCGAGGCTGGTTGGCATTAGGCCCGCTCAACCCTTGCTTATTTCGGTTAGCCGAGGCATTGAAAGATTCAGAATCGTCGGAATTTCCGCCTTTGCGATTATGGTCCTTTCGGTTTCTCCAGGACCTATTGTTATTTTGGGAATCCGAGGAGGACTCCTGCTTTGAGCGCTCCAGCATTTGAACTTTCCTGGTCAGCTCTTGGAATGTTTTGAGACCCGCGGTGCATAAAAACGGGGCCATCCAATTGTTGAGATTTCCGACAAGGAGACTGACAGATTGGTCCTGCTCTATCGGCAGTTCACATTTGACGGAGAGATTGCGCCATCGGGTTATAAAATCCATGCTGCTTTCGTTGTTCTTGGGCTTGGTCCTTACGAGCTCGGCAATGGTGATCTTATCGCTGACGCTCATGAACCTTTGTCGAAACAAAGATTCCATTTGGATGAAAGTAGTAATGGAGCCATCTTGTATGGTCGCGTACCAGTCGAAAGCAACATCGGTCAAGCTATTACCGAACTGGCGGAGGAGAAGCACGTCGTTGCCCCCAGTATTCCCGCATGAGGCTTTGAAGTGGGCGATGTGCTGATTCGCATTTCCCGTCCCATCGAATCTTCCGAATTTGGGGATGACATAACCGCTAGGAAATTCTACCAGATCATACTGAGCAGGATATGGTCTCCCACTACTGCTGATATCTTTTTGCGCTTCGGCTTCGGCCACCAATGTTTTGACTTTGCTGGCAACCAAATCCATGATTTGATATTGAGTTAGCGGGCTACTGTCATCGGCAGCCAAGACATTTCCCGAGATAGGATGCGACTGATTTTCATGCGGTCCGCCCACTTTTGGATTTGAGGGAATGGGTATCGGTTGTTTCGGGACACCGTTTCCCGGTTCATGAGAGCCCTGCGCCTGATTGGGCGGCTGAGAGGCAAGTTGGGCCGTGAGCTGTAAGATGACGTTTTTCAAGTCGTCAATTTTTGAATAGAGCTTGGCCATCTCCTTTTCTTTGCTTCTGAGCTGTTTTCGGAGCTCTTGAAGCAGCTCTTGCTCCGCGGTCCTGGGGCGGAAAGTCGGCTCTTCTTCGCTGTTCGATCTTGACTCTTCATGGACCGAAAGGCCTTTCTTCCTATCATCCTCATTGGGAGGATTTTCATCACCCTCCGAAGGATGCTGGTCTTTAGAAGTGACAGCTATATTCACACCAGGTTGGATTTGAGATGTGGTGGTCCCATCCTTGCTCTTGTTGCGCGTGCCCACCATGTAGACAGTGTGGACCACATATCCAGCCATTTCCTCATCTTTGGCGGGGTAACCCTGTTCCTCGAACCTCATGAGGTTCAGCTTAGCAGGAGCCCTAGCCCTTTTATTGACTCTATATCTGAGCCTTTTCTGCCCTAGCTTCTCAATTTTAAGGGCTTGGCGGGCATCTGTTTCCTGGGAAGCCACCGTGAGTCGATTAGTAGGGAGCTTAGAGAAGACACCTAATCGAGCAGTTGTCAGGGGCACCGCCGGAGCTTGCTCGAGACGCCTTGTTACTTTGTTGGTGTTGATGGCCTTGCCCTCAGCTGGGGCGATGGAGAGTCGTTCGGAAACGGATTTGTGCTTGGGTTGAGGTGCCCTCGCGACCATGACATTCGGCCTTTTCCCTTTTGAGACCGGTTTGTCTGTTACCGGAGCTTGAGGAGCTGGGACGGCATTAGCTGACACGAACATAATATATCCAAATGGTAGCGGCGGCTCCTCCCATTGTCGTCCGAGATTGGCCGGAAGGACCGTCCTAGAGTCTATCTTCATCGTGTAGGAGACGGGAGCCATGCTGAGAGCTGAGTTCATCTTTGGAGACATTGTTGAAAAGTGATTGCTTGAAAACCTGTATGAAAGAGCATTATTTTAGCATAAATATAGGTATGTATATTGATTGAGTTCGCATGAACGTTTAACCCGAAATATGGGAGGAGAGATAGGTCCCACCGGGCGTGCTAGAATCTGTAGGATGTTTTTCGTCACCCCATTGAGATGGGAATACGCGCGCGCTTGTCAGGCGCATTACAGATTCCCCCTGCCTAGGGTAGGCCGGGTTTTAATGATTGTGGGGATCCGAATCTCCGGCAGCCGCGGACTAAGCTGTCGTTAATTACCCCTCGCCTTTGGAGCGCAGTGTTGTGTTTTGAAGAGGTTTTGGATATATCGGGGGCCCCTCAGAGTTTTTACGGGGGTCCCGCTACCCGGATAGCGGGCTGGGGGTCAAGGGGGCTAGCAGCCCCCTTGCGGGGTGCGGGACAGCACCTCGTTAGAAATTTTTTTCTAACAGGGACAGTGTCGTGGAGTATGTGTGTGTGTACATATGTATACATATGTATATATATATGTATATATATAAAAAAGGAGGGAAAAGGCATCCAAAGGATGCGTGGGGCCAGCGCTAGCGCACCACATGTCAGCACGTGGGCGCTAGCGCTCTGAGCGCAAGAGCGCTAGCGCACTGAACATTAGCGCGCCACGTGTCAGCACATGGGCGCTCGGGCGCTAGCGCACTGAGCGCTAGCGCGCCACGTGTCAGCATGTGGGCGCTCGGGCGCTAGCGCTCTGAGTGCAAGAACGCTAGCGCACTAAGCACTAGCGCGCCACGTGTCAGCATGTGGGCGCTCGGGCGCCAGCGCTTTGGGCGCTCGCGCTCTGAGCGCAAGAGCGCTAGCACGCCACGTGTCAACACGTGGGCGCTCGAGAGCTAGCGCTCTGAGCGCTAGCGCTCTGAGCGCAAGCGCGCTAGCGCTATGAGTGCTAGCACGTCACGTGTCAGCACGTGGGCGCTCGGGCGCTAGCGCTTTGAGCACTAGCGCACCACGTGTTAGCACGTAGGCGCTCGAGCGGCAAAAGGGACTTGGTCCCTGCAATGGGAGTTGTACTCCCAGAAAGTAGCACTTATTATTCTCTCTCTGTGTGTGTGTGTGTGTGTGTGTGTGTGTGTGTGTGTATGAGGAGTTAAACTCCTAAGATGTTTGAAGCTGATGAAGGGCTTTTCCCCTTGAGCCCCAGTTCTTCCCCAAAGTGGGGTTTCTGGAGATGGGTCTCCTTCTTCTTCCTTTGTTGGCCGGATCTTAAAGATCAAGAGATGTGAGATCTAAAAATCTCTCCTTTCTGAGATCTGATGGCAGATCTGAGTTTTCCTTTGTGGGTTTTGTGGTGAAAAACTATTTAGTTTTGGATAAAAAGAGTAAAACTCTTAATTTAATTCAAAAGAAATGAGAAGGTTTAGAACCTTAGAGAAGGAGCAGGAGGCACAAATAACCCTATTTTTTGGGGGAATGAAAATTGTTATATTTTATTTATCATCATGTTGACTTATATAGGCTTACATATTTACATATAGCCCCTTGGGCATCACAGAATGGCATTTTGCCTATCCCATGGCTCATGTGCCATTTCATTTTTGCACATAAGCCATGGGCTTACAAAATATTGGCTTTATGCCCATTTTGCATACATTCATGTATAAAAAATTACATAAAAATTATTTATTACATGATTTTGTTGTTGGCATGGGGAGGCTGGCCGCGGGCTCGACTTGGGCATGGGCCCGCTTGACCTGGGCTTAGGCCCACCTAGCTTGGGTGTTGACCTTGATTTTGACTCGGTCAACCGGGGTGCAAATTTTTACCCCAACATCCGCGACACTGGAGTCTGGACCTGAGACGGCGGGGGATTTTTTATTTAGGACATAGCCCAACTTGTCATAAGTAATAGCCATCTTGACATTCCTGAACCAATCTTTATAGTTTGGCCCTGTCAACATGTTTTTATCTAAAAGCAACTTAAGGCCCGTCATGTTTGGTTGCTGCAATTAGGAGAGAGAGAAGAAACACTTTAGCATGATGCTCTTGAAAGTTTAGAATGGTTTTTTAGTTTATCTAAACAGGATGGCTCCCACTGTTTCTGGAATCCCTCCTTAAACCAGAAAGGAGAAATTAGTCAGGATTAATTTCACCATACAATTATTGCTTAACCATTCAGCCAGGCTAGTGTTGGTACTTTGAGGGAGGTTTTCCAATGCTTTCGCGAAGTTCCTTAATTACAAAACCTCTTTTCCCTGGAGGCGTAGCCCTGCTAACACCGTTCTAGACACCTACTTGGTTTATAGCATTGATCGTTTAGTGAAAAATCTCCCGAGGAGTAGCATATACTCACAGTAGGATCGGGATCCAAATATCATTGTGTGATAAAGCTGAAGGAATTCTACCAAAATTATCACACTCCAAATGGTATGCAACACTAGCAAGTTTCAGTTTCTTTAGAAACTCCCGATGTGGGTTTTTTCCCCATGCTCTTATGACCTTGACTTTGGCCAACAAATCATAAGTCACATGTCAAGTTCTTCCCGTCATTCTCCAGGTTAATTTGAACCCACCCGTACCTACCCTTGACTTTGGCCAACAAAGCAGTATGACTGTCCCAAACCAACGCATCTATATATGCTTCATATGAATATCCAATAGGTACCAATCACTATGCCTTGACTTTGGCCAACAAACATAGCTTGAATACTATTGACTATTTATATGAAATGACGGAGGGCTACGAATGGTTTTGGTAAAACCGTGAACGTAGTGAACTTGATATAATCGAAGGAACTTGATAGCTTTAAAAAGGAGTGGTTTAATCTCCGCATTTAAAAGTTTGCTGTTTTTGAAAAAATCGAGTAGTTTTCAAATTTGTTCCAATGATTTAACTTTGGTTTATTTTCTTTGCATTAATCTAATACAGTCCCATCATTTACTCTTATCATTACAGAGAGAATTGAAAAAAAATATCACGTCCTCTTATGCCATCCGCATTCGCCACGGGGTCCCGTCATCACCCGTTAGGTTACTGAACTAACGACAGAGCGGGGGCTGGGCTAGCGCGGATGTAAAACATAAGTGACGCCTACTATATACCATATATAGATATTTTACAATCATCTCATGCAATAATAAACATTCTAGTCATAGATAAACATTTCAGATATGCTAGGAATGCTGCATTTCATTTAAGCCTGTAACGAAAGACAGATCCCACGGTCGTGATTAATAGCCAAACCCCATCCCAGACCCCTACGGGTACAGTAAACTACCCGCCAAATTCCAGAAGTGAAGCAGCCTCCCTCAGCAAAGTGAGTAGGCCACTCGGCACTTCAAAGAACCCGGTAGTTTGTGTACCCCACCTTGGGTCTATCCTAGGAGCTGAAAACAGTAAAAAGAAAAAAATACAACGGTGGGTACAACCTCAACCCGGATGTGCCCCGTGAAATAATATTACATCAATTTTACAATATACATGAATGAAAGATAAAAACGCTCATCTCACATCCCCGGCTATTCATCATCGACAATCAGAAAATGTTTATATACACAAACCAACAGATATGTGCAACCTCGACTAACCGACGTAGAGCAATTAGTCGACGTTTAAAACACATATAACAATACAGAAGAACCAATTAGCTAAGTACAATAGAAATTCGATCGAAACATATTTTCCATATCTACCCCAAATGCAAACCAACACTCAAAAACATACTGGGTAGAAACCAAATATTCCAGAAATCATAATACCAAAATTAAGATATAACAGAATAAATCCGAGTTGAATCGGCCATGACTCGGCAGCGGTTCCGCCGCAGAAAGACGATTCTGCCGCGGATCCGCGGCTGTTTTGGCGATTCAGAGGCTCGAATTTCTCGTGTCATCTTAGAAAACCCTGCATGTATTTTTCATGATACTGAAATAATTTTTAAGACAGTTTTGAAAATCGACAGAAACAGAGGTTTTCGGTATTTAGTTTTCCGGTTTTTCCGACGATCGAAATTCTACTACTTGCTAATCTGCTAGATTAGGTTTAGTTGGCTCTGATACCACTGTAAGTCGATGTTATGTACCCCGCGGAATCGCAGGGAGGCGGAGGTGTAAAAAGCGATAATTTTAGCATCATAACACCGACTTTAAGCCTTGATCGTAATCTAAACCGTATCTAGCAAAATCAAAAAGAGGTATAAACTAAGTACATAAAATATACCTCAAGAAACCCGATCCTTCTTCTCCTTATCTTGCTATCCTCCTCACCTGCACGAACTCCTCGAAGTGGTATGGATGTCATCTCCTCGTCGGCTTGCTCGAATCCTAGATGATCCACCCGAACGTTTGTGCACCAAGCTTATCTTCTAAGCCAAAGAAACTAAATCAAGTAGATTGCTAATCTAAATGATCTAGGATGTGTAGATGATGTAGATGGATTGAGGAGTCTAATTTAGTTCAAGGTTACTCAATTCATGAGTGTTATTGAGCTTAAGGGAATTGGAGATGGTGAAAAGAAATGATATGAGCTAAGAGATGAAGAAGGTTAGGGGTTTTTCTCTCTTGTTCTAAACTGAACTCTTCTCTATTATCAATTAGAAAAACTAATTTAATAATAGAAAATAGGTTCAATGGTCAAACAAATGACTCATGGGTCAATTGATCAACATGTGTCCTTAAAACCCAAGTCCTTATTTATGCATAATACACATCATTTCTTAATTACCTAAAATGTATTAATTATTTAAAACTAAATGATTAATACAATTAGGTCATGTCATCTACAAATACATTTTGTACAAATTACGAAAACGCCCCTCGTCCGTATATACATACCTGTATTCGTATTCCGAAAAATACGAACACCGAAGACGACAATCCATCAGTACAATACAAGGATCCGGCTTAAACCAAAGCCCACTAGTATTGTCCGTCCGACTCATCGTGCGCGCACGAGTGTACGCACGTGATCGAACCCTTTCGTAAAACCATACGATATCTATACGTTTTGCCCGATGCAGGGAAACGCTCTGTGTGGGACTCTAGAGACTCGACTCTACGCTGGTAGTGGGTTTAACTACAGGCCGCAAGCGGTACTAGCTGTACGTAACGGTCCTCAGGTATTGTCGATAAGCAAGCTGATGAGCATAACTCATCCGAACTTCTACTGAGTCTGTATATGACAATCTCCATACAGTCCGGTCCGTCCGTCTAAGAGCATCACATATCTGGCCTAAGGGGGCGGTAAATGTCAGACCCCTAATAGCGGTATACATCGTGTCGGAGTACGGTCCAATACACCTTGAGAAACTACTGGAGTACCTACCAGTAAATCTCGCTTGCCCAGGACAGGGACTATGTGTAATGCCATTCCGAACACAGCGCGATATCAACCCCCAATACCGGGAGAGACGAATCCTATCTAACCGCCATTGCCTCCAAGTGCTTCGGGACTGCACCCAACTACTACCTGTTTACATGACTCAGTAGAGCCGTGGTAAGGTAGTAATCTAAGAACAGTGGGAACACACTTGAGGCGAAGCAGCAGTGTCAAGTCAACGGACTAAGCTATACTCATGTTATCGGGGTACTGCTATCTGACGATAGGTATATTACCAACCAGCAATTCCCAATGAGTCCGTCCAGTGTAACTCACAACCTAATGAGCACCTGCATACTATCTCCAGTACGACGTACCGATGGCTGTGAGACAGACCATCTCCCAACCTGGGAAGGAAAGCGTATACACTAATCTACTCTGGAGTATCGATGCCCTATATCGATAATCCCGCGACTAGGGACCTGTATAAGGATGTGCTTGTAGATTACCCAACCCCCACTAGTGTGACTGCCATCACAACGCTGGTAGTCAAGCATAGATCCTAAGGGATCTACTAATATGCATAGGCGATATGTTAAAAGAAACATATGTACATATTAAAGTAGAAACAAACCAAGTAGTATACTACTATTTTGAGCAAGAATGTTATTACAACTGTGAATATCTCAAGCTTCCATTAAGTTATATACAAACTAGTATCAATACAGTAATGGCCTCTAAGGCATATACACTAACAGATACGACCAAGAAACTGTGGACGTGCACGGATATGCGCAAGCTGTCCTCCTGTTGGAGTAGACTCGAACTGCACTCGACTGTCGCAAAGAATCTGCTAATCTACCGTCGACTGTCTCTAAACTGTGCTTAAACAACAAAAGCTACCTCCGGGCCTCCAATTCAAAGCATCTACCACAACATTCTCCTTGCCCGAATGATAAGGAATCTCACAGTCATAGTCTTTCACTAGCTCCATCTATCGGCGTTGTCTTAAAATTAGATCTCGCTGCTGAAAGATATACTTTAAGCTTCTTGTGATCCGTAAATATCTGGCATGACTCATCTCCAAATCTTAAGTGTAAAAATCACCGTAGCCATCCTTAAATCATGTGTGCAATAGTTTTGCTCACGCTTCTTCAACAGTCGAGAAGTATCGCAATAACCAACAACACCGCCTGATCCTGAAGGCAAAGACAATACTGGCGCCGTAGTCAAACGAGACTTTAACTGCTGAAATCTCTGCTCGCATGCCTCAGTTCAAAGAAAAGAAACTCCTTTCTGGGCCAACCCGGTCAACATTGCAACTATATGAGAAAAATCCTATACGAAATATCGATAGAATTCGACCAACCCAAAAATGCTGCGAACCTCCGTAACTGATACAGGTCTGGGCCAGTGCTGAACGGCCTCGATCTTCTTCGGTTCCATACTTACCATCTCTCGTAACTATGTGACCTAAGATGTCAACACCATCCAACCAGTAAACACACTTGGATAATTTAGCGAATAGTTGGTGCTCCCTCAAATTCTGCAACAAAATCCTCAAATGCTACCCAGGCTCCCCTCAGCTCTGGAAGTATATTAAGGTGTCATCAACAAACAAAATGATCACTGATCTAGAAACGGCCTGAATACGTGGTTCATCCAATGAATAAACGCTGCTGGGTATTGGTGAGTTCGAACGACATCACCAAGAATTCATGATGTCCGTAACGTATGCGAAAGCAGTCTTCGGAATATCATCCTCTCGAACTCACAACTGGTAGTAGCCTGACCGCAAGTCAATCTTCAAGAAATGTCCCACACCCGGGAACTAATCAAATAAATGGTCGATGCGAAGTAAGGGATATTTGTTCCGCATAGTAGCCTAATTCAACTGACAAAAATCGATGCACAAATACAACTGCCGTCTTTCTTCTTGACGAACAGAACAGGAGCTTCCCAAGGTGACGCACTCAGACGAACAAACCCTTTATCCAAAAATTCATGCACTGATCCTTCTGCTCTTTAAGCTCCACCGGGTCCATCCGATATGGCGGTATAGAAAAAGGCTCTGTGCCGGGAATCAAGTCAAAGCCGAACCCAATATCGCGCTCTGGCGACAAACCAATGAACTTGTCAGGAAAAACATCTTGAAATTCCTTCACAATCGGGACCTGGTCCAACGGGACCTCTGCAGCTCTAACATCACAACATACGCTACGAATCCCTGACATCCTTTTCTCAAGAACGGAGTAGCGCAAAGAGAAGAAATCAACTGGGAAAGGCGACGCTGCGGCCTCCCCGGAAAACAAGAACTGGCTTCCCCAGAAAACTAAATCTGGCTGCCTCCTTACGGCAGTTTACGGACGCACAACATATGGCTAACCAATCTATGCCTAGAAAAACTTCAAAGTCAAACATATTGAGAAGAATCAAATTGACAAAAGAATACCTATCTTCGATACGGATAAAACAAATACGAATGAGAAACATATCGAGCAACAAAAGATTAGCTTACGGAAGAAATCACAACAAGCGGCTGATTTAGCAAAGACTACCATCGGCTAGACCTCGATACAATGTATGTGGATACCATTTCAAACGACACCAGAAAGAAATACGTATCAGAAGAAAACACCAAACGAATACATGTCACAATGGCGTCTATCTAACCGCCTCTGAGCTAGCCTACTCATACGAATTCGCTTCGGTCCAGAAATGACTGAAGTCTCATAAATGTGCTCCTCTAACAGTAAGGCCGCGTCCATAGCAGCGACGTAAGTGTTAAAAGGCTGGGCACCAATAGCAAGAAATAACTACATGTCCAATCCCCATACAAACCTCTTTATCCATTTCTCTTCAGTGTCCACCAGGCAAAGAGCATATCCAACCACTGAGTAAGCTAAATGTCGTACTCGGATACCGTCATCCCTGGAGTCTTGCGCAAGGACTCAAAACTACTAGCTCGGACTCGAATGCTCTTCGGAAGGAAACGAGCAAGAAATACAGCTGTGAATTTATCCCAAGTCAACGGAGGTAGGCCCACAGCTCGGCCTTTCTCAACTGACTCACACCACGCCTGAGCAAGACCTTCTAGATGAAAACTCACAAGCTCAACCCATATCTCGTCAGAACATCTCTGTAAACGACGAATCCTAGCCATCCTGGCGAGGATTGTCTACGGATCCTCTGCTGCATCTGTGCCGGTTAAAGCTGGAGGCTTCAGCCTTAAAAACACCTGTAAGGATACGGAAATAATCTCGATAACAACAGAAACAGCTGCCTGAGCAGCAGGTACAATCACGGTCCCCGCAGTAGGAGGGACATCATCGGCTCTTGGAGCTCGGCTAACCCTAACTAACAATCCAACCATCTGCCACAAGTCCTGAATGCTCGACTCCAGCCTAGCCATCCATCCTGGAGAAAGCAGATCACTCTGTACCTGAGGGGTAGGCATACCGCCCTGATCGATCCTCGTCTCAAACGAGCCTACTCTAATCTCATCCCTGGCGGTAGCCCTCTGGCCCTCGTAGTCTCCAGTGGAAAAAGTGGCTGGAGCAAGAACAGGATTGATAGGAACATTGCGATCGAATCAAAGGATTTCCGGAATCAAGGAAAGAAATACAAGCAAATATATATCCTAAGGTTACTTAGGCGGAGTACCGTATCGTAAGTATGCCGTGAAACATACACACACAATGTCGCTCTGCTTAAGTCACCTACTCCATCTGCCAAGGGTCATCCTACACTTAGAAAAGTAAAACCTACCGCTCTGATACAAACTTTATCACGGCCCGAAGGTACGGAACGTGAATGGCACTTAAATTATGAAACGTCTCAAGGCACAACGTAATCTAAGTAAACCAAAGCTCAGAAATCTAAACCATTTAAAGCAATAGAGTAAAGGAAAACTTAGTTAAAGAAAGCGATTTTAAACAAAATAAGGCGCACTAATCATTTTAAAAACATTACAATATTTCCTAACGGCAGAGTCTCCTTTGTAAATACTGCCCCCAAACGGGTATAACACATGAATATATATATATATATATATATATATATATATATATATAATGAATAAAGGCATCCCCAAGCGGGAGCTAGCTCTTCGCCAAAGGCGGAATCACAACCACATACAATGTGTATATCAAAAACACAAAAATAAGTATCTGAAAGCAAGAAATAAGAAACACCACGTCGGCTCAGCTGAGCATCGACACCAAAAACCACAAATACAAGTCTCACGAGTCTCACCGTCTAGTCCAATATACAAAGGTAGATGGGGTATACTAGATACAAATAATAATACAAGATGGAACAAGGTATCCTCGCAACCCACCTATGAGCAAAGCTGCAAAACGATACAAACGAAGCAGAATAGAAAGTACGCCCGCTGCTACTGTGCTGACGGGTCAAACCTGCAAGATACTGTGGCACAACGGGGGGTGAGTTGCCAACTCGTTAGTAGTAAGTAATATCTAATAAGACTATCATAAGCATGCACACAAATGCGTCACAACCTACATATACCGATATGATGCGATGCACTAGTATGTGTGCAACATGAATGCATAAACCTGAATATGTTTGGTACGAGAAAATCTATATTCTTATCTCAGTAAGATTCCTGTGAAATAACTGAAGTATCATCAATGAAATCAACAGAAATCCGTGTCAAGCATCGACACATTATATATATATATATATATATATATATATATATATATATATCTCAATGTCTTAATATCTCAGTATCTCGATGTCTCAATATCTCAATATCTCAATATATCAATATCTCAATATCTCGGGCTCCGTCAGTCCGGATCGGCCTATATCATCAAATCTCACAACTACGGTCGGTATCCTCCGGATATCCGCCGCGCCATAAATAACCGGTAGGTAGCGCTCTCCTGTCGGGCTCAACGCCATCATCTGCGATCCTCTTGCCCCGGGATACCGTACCGGGTCCACCATGTATCTCCAAAAATAAGCGATACTTGCCTTAGAGTTTATCTTGATAGGTGATGGGACCAAGTTCATAAATGAACGCTTTTATCCTACAACTTCTTAGGTTGAATCCTCCGTTAAGTCATAATCAGCATCCAGCGCCATATCTAACTCAGTATCCTGCTTGGAACCCTTTCCAATATGCTGCCCCTCATAAGAAGGTAAACTTATAACACTTGATAGATACTTTGTCTGTCATGACCCGAAATATTAGCTCGTGACCGGCACTCAAATCACGCAACGTCTAAAGGCGTAACGTAATTCAAGTAAGCCGAAACCCAGCAATCTAAACCTTTTTTTCTTTTTTTTTAATAAAATAAAGGAGGTGATGTTTTGAAATAAAGGTATAATGAAATCAAGTTTTCTTACATGCATAGAAAAGGAACATGAATAATGCAAGTGAAATTTACCAGTTTGAAAACATGTTTCGTCTTTTAAAAATTTGGGCAGCACCTCCTTTGTATTTTTTGATCCAAAACCACAATACATAATAATGATAAAGGCATCCCCAAGCGGGAGCTAGATCTTCACCAAACGGCAGATCACAACCACGCAAGACAGTATATATAAGTATACGACGCCCAACGGTGAAGTTCACCACAAAAGATAAGTAAATAAGCAAGACATAAACCCAAAGCGAACATAAAACCCATCGCTCAAGTCTCGCAACTACAAGTCTCACCAAGTCTCATTACTTATACAAATACTAGTTTTGATTGATGGAGTTAACTAGATACAATATGAAATACAAATACAAGAGTGGGTACGATACAAATGTCCCACCTACCAAAGCAATTACCCGAAAGCAACTGTGTGCCAGCGATGTTGCTACTGATCCATGCGGTCAACCTGTAAGAACTGTGGCACAACGGGGGTGAGTTGCCAATTCGTGAGCAGAAAAACATCAACAAGTAGAAATCGAATAAACAACGACTCCTAGGTCAACTATATCATAAAGGTATTACTATGATATTTAGGGTGACCGTATCTGTAAATGTGCCAACACTATAAATAAATGGCTATCAGCATGTGGATATCATCCAACCATATAATCAGTGTATGTATGCATGTAGATCTCGTCCACGTGTCAACTAATGACACAACAATATCATGCATGTAAATATCATAAAAGCATATGCATGAAAGTATGAGGATATAAATCAACATGTGTCCCTCGCGACACATCAAAATCATAGAACCTGAGTGTCCAACATCGACACTCAAAACATTATGAAACCCGTGTCCAGTATCGACATGTAAATCCTCATATCTCGGGCTCTGTCAGTCCGGATTGGCCCTCGGGCTCCGTCAGTCCGGATCGGCCCATATCATCTCACGACTCCGGTGGGTATCCTCCGGATAACCGCCGAGCCCAAATACTATCACCGGTAGGTAGTGCTCCCCTGCAAGGCTCACAGTCTAATAATACGAGTCTTCTCGTCCCGGGGTACCTTACCGGGTCCACCATGTACCCGTAGACGGTGCCTACCGCTCCTCGAATTGAGTTTCACATGCCACTCTCAGAACCGAGAAAACACATGATGGACACACTGAAATATCATATCAAGAGAAACCGGTTTTTTAAAACAATACATACTTTCTTTTGAAATAACCACGGTTCTCAAATCCAGAAATCTCAAGAAAACATAATATCTCAATGCGTATAAACATAAAGCATGATGTATGCGACATATAAAAGATTGTAAGCATATCCGTATATCATGCAGCATGGAACAGTGATGTGACAATATCAGTATATCATGCGACATATCGTAATGATGTGAACATATGTGAACATAGCAAGTAAATCATGCAAGGAGTCATATCATGATGCAGCAATTCTACTGTGTGAGTGACATAGAAATTATCGATGATGAAGTGTGTGAGCCGGCCGATCTTTGTAAGTGTAACATACGCATCATCGATAATGGTGCAGGTGTACTAGCACAGGTATATGTAATGCAATGAGAGTGACATGAACATAGCATAAAGTAAGTCGTATGCGAATGCGGACAGGTATACGTATCTAACATGACCGAGTCGGTGAATCAATCAATCGGCATCCAGCCTCACAACAACACGTACGGTATAATCTATCGTACGGCATCCTCTAGTCAAGGGTACGGATCAATCATCATAAAACTCATCACGTACGGAAAATCATCGTACGGCGGCACTAAACCATCGGGGATCCTATCATCCTATATGACAATGAGGGGTACGGACCTAACGTCTCGTATGACATATCACTCATAATTCACAACATTTATATATATCTATATACCTACATCCCAGGTCGCATCCATAACAATCTCAAATCGAGGGACCGGAAAAGGTATCAATCATTTCAATCAACTCGCATCCGTATACCGACATATCAATCAAGTCATCATATCACATCGTATATCCTTTTTATCGCATTAAGTCATCTTTATATATACATTATACCTTATACATCAAATGTCATACTACTCTAAAACTCATAACTACTCTAGTGCAGCTACATATCTATAAGTCGTGATTCACATTCACTTTTCATATCCTATATATGTGTCAATCCGAGACATCATTCCTTTCATATCATGTCATACTAAACCTTTAATCACATCTATAGGTTTCTAGAATAAGTTTCTCTAACCATGTCCTATATATCGGTGACTTCCCCCGTAGATATAGATCTACCCACCTTACTACTTGCTTGCCGAAGTCGATGATGCCATGCTCCGTCGTCTCGAAATCCACGCGAAGGTACCTACAATACATACATAGTTGCAATGCTATTAATCATCAAGTCTGGAAAACCAATACGACACATGGTGCGCTCATAGGTTAGAACCTATGGCCTACGCGTGCAAAAACAATCAAATAACCCTTGTTGTCGATGTCTAAACATCCAACAACCCAATACAAATCCAATTAGCAAAACCAAACATTTCAAAATACGGAAAACATAGATAAAATCACATCAAAGTGCTCCCAGATTTTGACTCAGGTCAAACTATCCAATTTTGCATATGGGGTTGCTCTAGATATCACATGAGGGAACTACCAACCAAAATTCACCCACTTTTGCCATGACCAGGCCGCAAATTGCGGCCTGAGGGAATAAATCTGCGGCCATGAAGTGGGGGGAGGGGCTCAGGTTTCAGGGAGTGGTCCATGGTTGCCTACACGCCTCGTGGTCATGGGAACTTATTTTATAAAGGCCTCGGGTCATCCCAGATTCCTAAATACCATCCCAAACTGTCACAATTTCCGACGTCGGGAAATCCTAAATCCGGGTATTGGTTTCTAATCCGGGTCTAGGCCATTAAAAACACCTCTCAAGTCTAAGTAAACACCCACTACTGGTTATAGGTCCACAAAGTAACCCATCCCTTCTCTTGAATTTCCAAACATCACAATACCACACTAAAACAACTCCTAAACTAAACTAAAATGCTAGGAATTCAAACTAAACTAAATGGAAGGGATTATACCTCATGGGTGCAGCTCAAGAAAAACCCTAGCTCTCCAAAATCATCAAAATCCTACTTTGCTTGGTCCAAAGTGTAGAGGATGAGGAGGGGATCAACTTTTGTGAAGGGGGTATAGGGTTTTGATGGAGATTTTGAGATGGTTTCATGGGGTAGAGGTGGAGGGAGATGAGGTTGAAGAAGATGGAGGAAAAATAATGAGAAGGGAAAATAATGGGCAACCCTCTCTCTCTCTCTTTCTTATTCTCACCCTCTCCCTCCCATGTCTCACTCTCTCTCTCTCTCCAATCGTTCTCTTTTTTTTAATCTTTTCTCTTTTCTATTAAAACCAAACCATATAATACCCCAAAACAACACAATAAAACAACATGTAACCAAAATGCAACATGACATGGTGCACTAGCCATGAAAAACTGTAGAAACACGGATTTGGCCTAATCGCGATTAGCAGTGCACTAATCGGGTTCTTATTAAAACTGCATATAATAAATTTTTAAAATGCCAAATCCTTTATATATATATATCATTTTAATTTTCCATTTATTTCACAATTATTGGTATATATTTATAACCATTTTCGAAAACCCCAATTTCGCAAATCGGGCAGTTTTCGGGAAAAATATTATTTTAATATTAAATTCCAAAAATAATATTTTATATTTTCTGAAATGTTACATTGTCATCCATGTCACCTTGAAAGCCAAAATCGGCAACCGCCTCCAGTAGGAGATGCTATTACCATAGACCAAGAACATCCTCATATGTTCTACAATTTTTCCAGGATATGATTAATATCTACTTATTACAGCAAGTGCAAAAGCAACATCTGGTCTGGTACATGACATCGCATGATTAACCCCACTTTTGAAACATGTCGAATTTCATTCATGCGAGTCTCTCCCCTCATTAGTCCTGAAGACATCTTTTTAGAAAGGGTGACTCCATCACATGCGGGTGCACTACCGCACTGGGAGTCTTTCATTCTAAAACCCTTTAGAATGGGGTCCAAATACCCGGATTGGGACACTTCCCAAGTCTAGATCTATTGACCTAGATCTAGTCACCAGAATTCTTGATACATTATCAAAATCCTTTGTGGAGAAATATTTGTGACAACCATAGTTTGACCGATTGTAGTATAGGAACATCACTTTTTATTAGGAGTATGTCGTCCATATATCATATGGCAGTACTCTTTATATCCTTCTTACCAGGTTCATATGTTATTTTGATGAAGTCAAACACTTTGACTGTCGTATCAAAACAGATGATCCATCTCCGCTATGCCTGCTTTAGTTTATAAATAGACATAAACAACTTGCATACGTTTCGCTTCTCCCACTAACTACGAGAATTCTCTAGCAGATTCATATACACGTGCACTTCTAATTCCCATTTAGAAAGACGTTATAGTCATCCACTTACCAGATCTCATAGTCATGAATAGCAACAATGGCAAGTAATATCCGTATGGACTTCAACATAGAGACTGAAGTAAAAGTTTCATCACAATCCATAGCGGGTATTTGATAAAAACATTTTACTACAAGTCTGGCTTTATTAGGTTACTACCTTTCCATCTGCACTGATCTCAAAAAATCTACTTACTCCTAATGGGTTTTACTCAATTAAGAGCATCCAGCAAAGTCCATAATTTGCTAGAGTGCGTGGATTCCAGTTTGGATATAAAGTATCCAGCCATCAGTCAGAAATCACCACTTCCTATGGCTTGCTGATAACTTGTAGGGCCATCATCATCATGATGGAAACCTCCCTATCACCGTCTATGAGAAAATCGTGGTACCTCTCAGATGTCTGGGGTTGCCTACTAGATCTGTGGAGTGGCTAAGGTTTGTCGGGTCCAATTGAATCCTTAGGTTCTACTAAATTTTCAGTAACCGTTTGTGCTTCTGGAATCAGTTCCAGTTCTATCATACTCCTACTAATTTCTTTTGCAAAAAAATTCCTTTTATAAAAAGGTGAAGAGTCAAGAATAATACAACTATTGATCTTGGAAATGATAGAAGTTAAACCCTTATGAATGCTTAGGATAACCTATAAATTGCTCATTACTGAAACGTACCTTGAGTTTTTTCGGATTCTGCTTACAAGCATAAATTGGATAACTCCGTATCTTAACAACCTTAAGATATGTTACCATTCTATGTCTGTAACGACTATGAAATCACTGTACAGAAATTTCTTGTTATTGTACAGAAAAAGGTATCAGCCTGTGTAAGAGTTAAAAGTTATTTTTGTTAAATAAAAGTAAGAAGCAAGTTGTAGCTTACTGGTAAAGCTTCTGCAATGCTATGACTTAGCCTGTGCGTTCGATTCCCATCAGACCCAATTATTTTGAAAATTTTTCTTTTTAATTTTTCGGAAGCTTAAGAGTTGCACGTGCAATTCACGGAGAAACGAAAAGTGTCAGAAAAATCAAACAGGCAGAATGAGTTGTACACACCCAACTTGACACGTGGCATAAATCTCGAGACAGATCGACAAAATCCGATCGCTCGTTTCCTTGATTTGGCCGGCCACGACGGTCCAAAGTACTCCAAATCACCCAGTGCTTTGCACACTTGTCCCTTCAGCTCCCCTTAACTCTCCTGCACTGTTTAATTTTCCTGCAATCAAACAGAAACTCTTCAATTCACCATTTAACATCTTTTTAATGCATTTTAATCCAAATTTTAATTCCCAAACACTAATTCTTCACTATAAATACCACCCCATGCTCCAGCTCTTCACCATTATGAAATTTTAGAAAAAATTCTCTCAAAACTATCTAAGTGCCAAGTGGAGTTAAGCCCTTCAAGTAAAGTAGCGATGCAAACTCGATGACCGGAGTATCTCCGATGAAACCACGACCCTGAGAGCTTCTTCAATCTCTTCTTAACCACCTAAAACCGTAAGTCCCTTCATCCCTATCTTTGTCCATCTCAAAACAAATTTCTAAAACAAATCGACAAAAGTGGGGTTATCTCCGATTCAATCTTCATTTTAATTTTGTAATCCACTTGATAAGCCAATTAGATCAAACTAACATACTGTATTAATCTTAATCTCATTTCACATCATTTAGTTATTAGTTTTAACAAATTTTCATATGAAACTAATATATAACAAACTTTTTCACTATAATACCATGAACTTTAGTATCACCTTCTTATAGATAATTAGTTTAAATACTTAAGAGAAAACTTTACGGGGTAATGGCCTACCCCGCACGCACAGTATGGTTCCATAGCACGATATTCTAGAGCTATAGTTAATTTTAAGAAGAACTTTTTCATTAAAATACCACACCGTTTTTAAAACGAATTTCTTCAAATCGGTATTTCGAAATCCTTGGCAATTATACCTCTACAACTCTCGTCAGGGGACTCTCTAATGGATGGTGCGGATTATCGCACATCCTTGGGATAATAGAGCGAGATGCAGAGCTCCTCACGGAGTGTTCGGTCTCGAAAGGAAATAAATATATGGTTTTAAGAAACACGACTTTTCTAAACAAAACTAATTTTTAAAAATTATATAAAATTTATGAATCCGTATTTTCAATAAAAGCATATTAAGAAACTATATTTTTAAAATGAAAGATTAGAATTTTCAATAAAATACCATCAAGTTAACAAAAGAGCTAGTTTTCATAAAAATACCATAAACTTTTAAAAAACTAGGTTTTATCACCAAAATACCACAATAATTAAAAATACATGTTCATGAAAACCCTAAATATTACAAATCACCCTCGAGGTTTATTTTTAAACTATATTAATATATATTTTTCATAAAACCCCCTCGAGATATGCAAACAATATTTTAAGGACTCTAGAATTAATAAAGGTTTAAGCGATATCATTTCTCTTGAGCCTCTAGAAGCCGGAGAAAGTGAGTGCTTGCCTATTCATGTTAGACAACTTAATGAAGTTATCAAATGACAATTATCTTGGAAAAAGACACAAATTATGCCGTCCATGTTTTGCAGTTGCTGATTTCTCCTCAACATAAGATTTTAACGATTTACATCAATTCAGATGAAAAGACATGAACTCGAATCCAAATTTGAACTCTAACCTAACTCGAATATGTACTTGAACCCAAACTACTCGAACCAACTTGACTTGAACCAAGATTGCAATTGTCATGACTCGCATATTACTCGACTCACTCGAATACATTCTATACCTTTTGCAATTTATGGTTTCGATCAAGGCATGTTATAATCAATCAATCAAACCAATTAAGTATATTAACCAGTTATATATATTATTCTCGGGGTATTTGGGATAGTTTCTTGTGTGAATCAAAAGGAGCTTCAGGAGTCCCGTATTAACCTCTTTTTTATTTTACTCGAATATCAGTAGGGTTAACTCATCCACAGCCTAGAGCCACGATACTAACACATGAAATGGACCTGTGCTTCCTTAATCCTAGGGTCCCACTCTTGAGCTCGTGAATACTTCTACGGCTGTGTTGACATTCACACTTCTGGAACTTAGTGTTAACATAATGACCATATAGAGACCTATAGTATATACTTACCCATGAACATATACTCTTACTCGTCATCTATATATTTTATATTTTTCATTTTCTTTACTCTTAACTACCTTTGGGACTTACCGAGCGCTAGTTCTTTAACGGACATTCCACCCATTTTTCTTCTCTTGGAATGTTCGTCAGATACGGTCGAGATAGAGGAAATTGAAGCTATAAAGGAGGACTACAACCAGATCGCTACTTAGGGCTAGCTCAGCTTTACTTTTTCTTCAGTTTATATATGCCACTTGTTTAGGCGTTTTCCTTATTGTATTTACTTTCCAGCATAAACTCATGAATTTATAAATATGGGAAGTTGAATGTAATGGAAAAATTTTACAGTCTCCATTTATTCTTGTACCGTGTATTATTGTTTCAATACGCTTAGTATATTTATTCAGGGAATGACCTTCTCTGGATAAATATGCCACAGTATTGCCATGTCACCGTTTCGGTCTACTGAGAAGTAGGGCGTGATAGGTTTTGTTGGTGGCCCATACAGGTCAGTTCTGCATGAAGTCGTAAACAATATACCACAAGAATTAATGAGTTCAACAAATATTTACATTCCCTGCATTTCAAATTCTTTGATTCTATCCTAACCTATCTTTTATATCAAGGTGATGAAATCTCCGAATAATACCAGCACCAACGTCAATTGCAATACTCCACCGTCTACACTACCACCACCACCTACCGCTGCAGCTCCTATTAATGAGCAAACGGTACTGCTTCAAATTATTAAGAGCCTATTGGAAGGTCAGCAGCAACAGACTGCTATCCTCATGCACCGCCCCAAACTTGAAACACCCGGAGTTAAGCAATTTCGGGCCTTACACCCAAAGAACTTCTCGGGTAAAGAGAGTCCGCTTGAGGCAGAAGAATGGGCTCATGCGATAGAGGATGACCTGGCAGCAGCTCAAGTGTCAGATATAGCTTGGGTGAGAGTTGCTAAGTTGCTACTGACCGATAACGTCAGGGTATAGTGGAAGGCTGAGGAGAGCCGTCTCGCATAACCAATAGAATGGAAAATATTCTGATACCTCTTCAACGCCAAGTACTTTCCAGAGACTTCCTGCTTTGACACGGAGCAGCAATTCATTCATTTACAGCAAGGCTCGATGTGGGTCAATTCGGTGGATGAATATGATGCTCAGTTTACCATGCTTAGTAGGTAAAATATTGTCTCGAGTTCAATTTTTTGATATCACTTACTACACTGCTAACACAAGGTCATAACAGGTTCGCTGCATATCTTATTCCTACCACTGAGATCCGGATACGAAGATTTCAGCAAGGGTTGGACCCTGAAATCCAAGCTGCACTCGCTATAGAGGATTTCCCAATCCATGAGCTTTCTTTGAAGGCTGCCCGACGCTATGAGGCAGTTGTGAAAAAGAAGGGCAGGCCCCAGACTGCCGGTGTGAAACGCCCTGTGCATTAAATCACAGGAGGGGCCTCTTCCAGGCCAGCTTTTAATGGACCATCTCGGAGACCAGTAGGTTCGTTCACCAACAATAGGCAAGACTTTTGCATCTACTGCAAAAGAACAAGGTACCTTCTGAAGAACTGTCGTAAGGGCGAACAACTTGTGCCTGATCTGTGGGTCTTTTACTCATGCCATTGGAGCATGCCTACAGAACTGAGGACCCAACAATCCTCCAGCTAGACCGGCGATCCAAGCTCTTCCTATCCGATTGGCTCTACCAGCACTAGCTCCCCGCACCAGCTCCCCGCACCCAGACCACTCAACCCCAATGCCAAGTGTTTAACCAGGCACAGAGGAAAGTGCCGAGACACCAAGCATTCACTATGTTGGTTGAAGAGGCCGAAGCTACGGGTCAGCTTATCACTGGTAAATCTCTTCCCCATTCCCTTCCAAAGTCCTTTCAATTCATAGCCATATTATATTTTTTATACCTAAATCTATCTCACACGACTTAGGTACAATTTTAGTAGCCTCCTTACCTACACTCACGCACTTCGACACAGGGGCATCACATTGCTTTATGTCATAATAGTTCATCTGAACTCATGCGATCCAAATTAAACCGCTCGTATCCAGCTGGAACGTTAGTTCAGAGAACGGCATTCTAAAAGCAATTTTAGGATACGATCCGTGTCCAGTGATCGTCTGCAGTCGAGAATTCTATGCAGACTTCAAGGTGCCGGACATACCGAACTTCGACGTAGTCTTAGGAATGGACTGGCTGGGAACCTTTTTCGGTACCATCGACTGTCGCTAAAGAAGGGTAGTGTTCGAAATACAAGATCATCCAGTGTTCTATTTCAAGAGTGGAGACCGAACCTTGGAGCCTAACATCTACCGAGCAAAACCAAAGAAGGCAGAGATCGCAGCGTTACAAGCGGAAGAATCGAAACCAGAGGTACTTCGAGAGTTTAAGGATGTATTTCCGGAAGATATATCAGGTTTGTTTCCCGATCGAGCTCTTAGATTCAGCATCGATTAACAACCTGGCGCATAACCAGTAATAAAAGCTCTGTACCGATTAAGTCCGGAGGGATTAAAGGAGATCCGTATTCAGTTGGATGAACTCCTGAAGAAAGGTTGGATTCCTCCCAGTACTTCAAGATGGGGATCTTCGGTGCTACTGGTGAAGAAGAAGGATGGTTCCTACAGGATGTGTGTGGATTATAGAGCTTTGAACGAAGTGACAATTAAGAACAAGTATCCACTATCGCGCAACGATGACCTTTTCGATCAGTTAAGTGGATCTTGTGTCTTTTCAAAGCTAGATCTTCATTCAGGATATCATCAGGTGAAGGTCAAAGAGTCCGACATTCCGAAGACGATGTTTAGGATTCGTTATGGCTATTATGAATATCTCGTAATGCTATTTGGAGTGACCAATGCACCTGCCATCTTTATGAACTTGATGAACCAATTTTTCCGAGAGTACTTAGACATGTTTGTTGTTATCTTCATCGACGACATCCTGGTGTATTCAAAGAATCCAAAAGAACATGTCGAGCACTTACGGATTGTGCTGGAGATATTATGGCAACATTAGCTCTACGCTAAGTACAGTAAGTGTGAGTTTTGTCTAGATCAATTCGGATTTCTCAAACATATCGTTTCGGGTGATGGAACCTCTGTGGATCCAACTAATGTGTTAGCTATCAGTGAGTGTCCGACACCAAGGACGGTGAAAGATATACGAAGTTTCTTGGGCTTAGAAGGATACTACCGACGATTTATTGAAGGCTTCTCAAAGATCGCAGCATCCCTGACCAAGCTCACACGTAAAGACGAAGATTTGTGTGGTCAGAAGCATGTGAAAAGGCTTTTGTAGAACTCAAGTCAAAATTAACCTCTGCACCTATCCTTGTAATACCAGATCAATCTTTCGGATTCATTGTGTATTTTGATATGCCCGGTAAAGGATTAGGATGTGTTCTACACCATTATGGAAAAGTTGTGGCTTTTGCATCAAGGCAATTAAACGTGCATGAACGCAACTATCCAACACTTGATCTGGAGCTAGCAGCGGTGGTCTTCGCACTCAAGATTTGGCGTCACTATCTTTTGGGAGAACGAGTAGATATATACACTGACCAAAAAAGTCTGAAGTATGTATTTACTCAGAAGGAACTCAACATGCGGTAGAGAAGATGGTTAGAACTCATGGTGGAATTTGACATCAAGCTGCAGTATCGTCCTGGAAAGGTGAACGTAGTTCCCGATGCCCTTAGTTGCCAGCCATTAGCAATGAATCTCACCGATCAGTGGAGATTAAAAAAAGAGCTGCATGGATTGGAGATCGAGATAGTTGTTCCAGGTAACGTTTCATATTTGATGAACTTATAAGTCCAGTCCACTCTTGTAAATCAGATCAAGGCAGCTCAAGCAAATGATGCCAAGCAACAAAGAATCCGAGAACAAGTAGAAAGTGGACTACGAACTGACTTCATCATCCATGAAGATGGATCCTTACGGTATGGAAGCCATTTATGCGTGCCAATCAGACCTGTTCGAGAGGTGTTGATGAAAGAAACTCACAGCTCTCCATATTCGTTACACTTCGGTGGTACAAAGATGTACAAGGATCTACAAAAACATTACTGGTGGGATGGAATAAAGCGCGAAGTAGAAAGGAGCGTAGCCAAGTGTTTGGTGTGTCAACAAGTGAAGCCTGAACATCACAGAACAGCTGGTCTACTTCAGCCGTTACCAATTCCAGAATAGAAATGGCAGCACATTACCATGGACTTCGTGACTGCTCTCCCTCACAGCACGAAGGGTAATGACGCAATTTGGGTTATTATGGATCGACTCACCAAGTCGGCTCACTTTATTCCATTTCGAGTTGGCCAGTCAATCGAGACGTTGGCAAGGAAGTACATGGAGGTGAGTATAAATCTAAAGTAAGATTTAAATCTTCAAGATGTACCCTACTTGTCATGATACCCATAAACTCATGCAGGAGATCATGAGATTACATTGGGTACCTGTTTGTATCGTCTCCAATCGTGATACAAGATTCCGATCATAATTTTGGTAGAGTCTGCAAGCTATCCTGGGAACGAGTCTAAATTTTAGCACGCCGTACCATCTACAAACAAACAGACAGTCCGAGCGAACAATTCAGATCCTGGAAGACATGCTGAGAGCTTGTATGTTGGACTTCGGAGGTTCGTGGGAAGATCACCTACATCTTATGGAGTTTTCATACAACAACACGTATCAGGCAAACATTGGGATGGCACCATTCGCAGCACTCTATAGACGGAAGTGTTGTTCACCGCTAAGTTGGGATGACATTAGAGATCGTGAACTTCTTGGATAAGAGATGATCGTGGCAACTGTAGATGTGGTCCGCACGATTAGGGAAAAGATGCGCATAACCCAAGACTGACAGAAGCATTGGACAGATGCAAAGCATCGCCACTTGGAGTTTCAACCCGGAGACCATGTGTTCCTGAAGATCTCTCCAAATAGAGGAGTGATACGTTTTGGTAAGAGGGGTAAGATAAGTCTAAGATACATAGGACCGTTCGACATACTCGAATGAGTTAGAGAAGTGGTGTATCTTTTAGCACTACCACCCTCATTGGAAGGAGTACACAACGTGTTCCACATATTCCAACTACGGCGATATGTGAGCGACCCCAGCCACATACTTGATCACTCAGAGCTCACGATACAAACTGACCTAATCTGCGAGCAACAACCAGTTGAGATCCTGGACCGAAAGATGAAAACATTACAGAACAAGGAGGTAAACTTGGTCCTAGTGATGTGGAGAAAGGTTTCGCTAGGAGAATCAACTTGGGAAAGAGAAGAAGATATGCGTACATGATACCCTTACCTTTTTGAAAATTAATCCCTATGTAATTGTAAATTTCGAGGACAAAATTTTTATAAGAAAGGTAGAATGTAACGACTCTGAAATCACTGTACAGAAATTTCTAGTTTTTGTACAGAAAAGGGTATTACAGCCTGTGTAAGAGATAAAATTTATTTTTGTTAAATAAAAGCAAGAAGCAACTTGTAGCTCACTGGTAAAGGCTCTGCACTGCTGTGACATAGCCTTTGCGTTTGATTCCCATCAGACCCAATTATTTTTAAAAATTTTCTTTTTAATTTTTCGGAAGCCCAAGAGTTGCACATGCAATTCAAGGAGAAACGAAAAGTTTTAGAAAAATCAAACAGGCGCAATGAGATGTACACACCCAACATCATACGTGACACAAATCTCGAGACAGATCGACAAAATCCAACCGCCCGTTTCCTTGATTTGGCCAGCCCCGACGGTCCAAAGTACTCATAATCATCCCGTGCTTTGCACATTTGTCCCTTCAGCTCCCCTTAACTCTCCTGCACTGTTTGATTTTCCTGCAATCAAACAGAGACTCTTCAATTTACCATTTAACACCTTTTTAATGCATTTTAATCCAAATTTTAATTCCCAAACCCTAATTCTTCACTATAAATACCACCCCATGCTCTAGCTCTTCACCATTCTAAAATTCTAGCAAAATTTCTCTCAAAACTCTCTAAGTGCCAAGTAGAGTTAAGCCCCTCAAATGGAGTAGCGAGCCAAACTCGACAACCGAAGCATCTCTGATGAAACCACGACCCCGAGAACTTCTTCAATCTCTTCTTAACCACCTAAACCGTAAGTCCCTTCAACCCTATCTTTTTCCATCTCAAAACAAATTTCTAAAACAAATCGATAAAAGTGGAGTTATCTCCGATTCAATCTTCATTTTATTTTTTAATCCACTTGATAAGATAATTAGATCAAACTAACATCCTATATTAATCTTAACCTCATTTCACATCATTTAGTTTTTAGTTTTAACAAATTTTCATATGAAACTAATATATAACAAACTTTTTCACTAAAATACCATGAACTTTAGTATCACCCTCTTATCGATAATTAGTTTAAACACCTTAGGAAAAACTTCATGGGGTAACGACCTACCCCCCACACACACTATGATTCCATAGCACAGTATTCTAGAGCTATAGATAATTTTAAGAAGAACTTTTTCATTAAAATACCATACCGTTTTCAAAATGGGTTTCTTCAAATCGGTATTTCGAAATTCTTGGCAATCATTCCTCTACAACCCTCGTCAGGAGATCTGCAAATGGATGGTGCAGATTATCGCACATCCTTGGGATAGTAGAAAAAGATGCAGAACTCCTCACGGAGTATTCGGTCTCGAAAGGAAATAAAAATACGGTTTTAAGAAACATGACTTTTCTAAACAAAATTAATTTTTAAAAATTATATAAAAATTATGAATCCGTATTTTCAATAAAAGAATATTGAGAAACTATATTTTTAAAATGAAAGATTAGAATTTTCAATAAAATACCATCAAGTTAACAAAAGAGCTAGTTTTCATAAAAATACCATAAACTTTCAAAAAATTAGGTTTTACCACCAAAACACCACAACAATTAAAAATACATGTTCATGAAAACCCTAAATATTAAAAATCACCCTCGAGATTTATTTTTAAACTATATTAATATATATTTTTCATAAAACCCCTTCGAGATATGCAAACAATATTTTAAGGACTCTAGAATTAATATAGATTTAAGCGGTATCATTTCTCTTGAGCCTTTGGGAGCCGGAGAAAGTAAGTGCTTGCCTATTCAGGTTAGAACACTTAACCGAGTTATCAAATGACAATTGTCTTGAGAAAAGACACAAATCATACCGTCCATGTGCAGCAATTGCTGATTTCTCCCCAACATAATATTTTAACGATTTACATCAATTCAGATGAAAAGACATGAAATCGAATCCAAACTCGAACTCTAACCTAACTCGAATCTAAACTCGAATATGTACTCGAACCAACTTGACTCGAACCAAGATTGTAATTGTCATGACTCGCATATTACTTGACTCACTCGAATATATTCTACACCTTTTGCAATCTATGGTTACGATCAAGGCATGTTATAATCAATCAATCAAACCAATTAAGTATATTAACTAGTTATATATATTATACTCGGGGTGTTTGGGATAGTTTCTTATGTGAATCTAACGGAGCTTCAGAAGTTCCATATTAATCTCTTTTCTATTTTACTCGAATATCAGTCGAGTTGATTCATCCATGGCCTAGAGCCCCGATGCTAACACATGAAATGGGCCCGTGCTTCCTTACTCCTGGGGTCCCACTCTTGAGCTCGTGAATACTTCTACGGCTGTGTTGGCATTCACAATTCTGGAACTTAGCGTTTATATAATGACCATATAGAGACCTATAGTTTATACTTACCCATGAACATATACTCTTACTCTTCATCTATATATTCTATATTTGTCATTTTCTTTACTCTTAACTTCCTTTGGGGCTTACCGAGCGCTAGTTCGCTGATGGGCATTCCACCCATTTTTCTTCTCTTGGAATATTCATCAGATACGGTCGAGACGGAGGAAGTTGAAGCCACAGAGGAGGACTACAATCAAATCGCTACCCAGGCCTAGCTCAGCTTCACTTTTTCTTCAGTTTATGTATGCCACTTATGTAGGCATTTTCTTATTGTATGTTACGTCCCGCTTCCCAGAATACGCAGACTACAACATGTGACAGAGCCAACCATACTACTTTTGGTTAGGAATTATCCGTCCACAGTCACATTACGGCTGTCTATAGGATATCAAGAATAGTAAAATATAAAAACTAGCTAGTACATGTCCATTTGCCACAGTAAAAAGAGTCAAGAAAATGTATAAACGAAAATGAATCAAGATCGAATAAACAACATTTGAAACATGTCCCAATATGTGCTCACATCAAGAAATAAAACTGCGGAAAATAAACTAAACTAAACGTTTATAAATACACGTGTTCAACTCTTCATTGCTCGGCTTGATGGTTAAAGTACTCCTGTTCAGCCTGCGATAAAGGTAGAAGAACTGGGCCATGCAAAACCCAGACGTCGGTACGTCATAATATCAAAATAACAATAATAATCAGGATGTAACGATATAGGTAAACATGAATATAAATAAATAACATAGATATAAATAGTGAGGTATGTGTATGTATGTGATGTGTGATGTATAACCTAAAACTGTGCTTCTAGGTTATCTATTCTAAAAGTCTTTGAAATCAATTAATATAATTCTCATCGTAACCCAACAGTATATATCCCGTTCATTCCCCACGGGACCACGGTAACAGGATTTATTTCGTAAAGCCCGGAAAAACGACAAACAGGTAATTATTCTGTGACGCCCGGAAAAATGGCAAACATGTAATAATATCCTCTTGAGTTACATTTCAGTTGCATTCTTGATTTCCCCTTTTCCTTCAGGTGTGTGTTCAAGTCAGGTATTGCCAATATAGATCTAATGCCAACACAAGATCAAGTATGTACAGTTCATGTCTATGCAAACAACAAGTCACGTCCGTCAGGAAAACACGTCAATATTGTTGGCATTAGTAACAAGTCAAGTAGTGTGTCGTGAACTTGTTATGTGATGCATATGTATCAATAGATACCCAAATGTGAAACTGTAACGAATATCGAAATACGGTTAACACACGGATGCACATGTATCTATCTGTAATAACCTTTTATATGCCTATGACAACGTATGATGCACACTAGATAACACGTTGTGCTAATATATAGTATAAAGATATCATAATGTTCCGGCATGCAATTAGATATGCGATTATCAGTACGGATACGAACGGATATCGTAAAACTGTAAATCTATAACATTTGTTGTATAATTGAACACATGTACTATTTTTATTCATATAGACATCGATATAGTAACATAGCATGTTGCAAGATAAACTTGCCTAATCGGAACTCATGTCGGGATACGTACGTCACGTTCGACGTCGGATAAATATCGCGATGCAGACTCACGCGCGCGCAGGACTGGACCTGGCTGATCAACGACGTGACGTGATGTATGCGCTGGACGACGACAATGACTGGGTCGTCCAGATCATCGTTGACGCGTGTGACTCCGGTGAAACGATCAAGAATCAAGAAAGCAAGAAAGAAAGAAGAAGAAGGAAAGAAAGGAAGGAAGAATGGGGTGTGTGTCTAGGTTCTGGGTTCTGGGAACAGAGGAGAAGACGACGGCGACGATGGGCTGTCGTTGGCGACGATGGGCTATCGTTGACGACGAGGGCAGAAGGATTTTCTTGAGTTGGTGTTGGGTTCTAGGGTTCTCGGGGATGATGGTGGTGGTGTATGGTGTCGGGGATCGGAGAGGGAGGTGAGGAGGTGATGGTGGTGACGAAAACGAGGTGAGGGTGAAAGGTGGTGAGGTTTCTGGGGTCGCGTCGGGACTGTGCGGGGTTGTGGGTTCTCGAGGAGATGGAAGAGAGGGATGAGGAGGTGAAGGAAGGGTTAGGGTGATGGCAACGGCGAGTCGTCGACAATGAGGATGGAGGTTCTCAGGTCGGGGTTTATCATGGGTGCAGGTGGCGTCGTTAGTTGCAGGGTGTTAATTATATGTATGCCCTAGAGGCCATTACTGTACATGCAAAGTGTATTGTAGTGGATGCTTGGACATATATAGGGAGGACTTTCTTGCTCGACATGATAGTATGCTATCTGGTTGCACTTTATCTTAACATGTTAACAAATACTGTTTTCTGATCACATGTTGATAAAGCCCTTAGGATGATTACTTAACTACCAAGATTATGATGCAGATCATACTAATGGGGACAGGGTAGTCGATAAGTACATCCTTCAAATATTCCTAGTCGTGGGAGTATCGAGATATGGCATCGGTACTCCAGAGTAGACTAGCGTATGCGCTTCGTGACCCATATGATGGGCGATGTGTGATCCCATATCCATTGGTGTTTGACATCAGAGAAGGTATACGGGTGCTCAGTGGAGACTGGGTACACTGGATGGACTCGCCGAGAACTCTTAGATGGTATTATGCCTATCGTAGGATAGCAGTTCTCTGGTGACACTGGTACAGGTTAATCTGTAGACCCGAGATCGTCATAGAGTCTTGTGTGATTCCCATTGTGCTTTGATTTCCACCATACCACGATCAAGAGATCATGCAAAATGGTGGCTTTTGGGAACAGTCCCGAGTCATATGGAGGCAATGAGCAATATGAGGGGTTTCGTCTCTCCCGGTATAGGGAGTTGATGTTGCGCTATGCTCGATTGGCCATAACAAGAAATCCCTAGCCGGGGTTATGAGATTTACTGGTAAGCGTTATCAGTAGTTTCTCGAACTGTTATGGACCTTGCATCGGCATGAGTTATCAAGCTATTGGGGTCTGACGTTAAACCATCCCTAGGCTGTGATATGCGACATATCAGACGAAGAGACCGGACTGTACGGTAATGTTACTGATTGGATTCACAGGAGTATGAGCAGGCCTGCTTGTTGATCTTCTGATCGCTCAATACCCGGGTGGCCATTACGTTTAGCAGACCGCTTGCGGCTTGTGGGTGTTTGATATGATTATCACCTACTGCCGGCGTATTGACGAGTGTTTAGAGTCCTACACAGAGGTTTCCTGGTTCATGTGAAACGGAGTAGGAGCACATATGTGATATGTGCGGGACTGAGATTAATACGAGTAAGTGATACCGTATTCTATTCTCCCGATATATGATATCGGTCGGATCAAGTGTTGATTCGATATGTTGATTCATTTGATATTAGTCGGTTATATGTATTATAGCCGGATTATTAAATCAAGTATTGATTTAATAATTTAATGTAGAATTATATATTTGATATATTAAATTACATTAACTAATATTAGCTCACTTATGATTTGTTTTCTCACTTGATGATACATTGATATATATGTGATATATGTTGTTTGTATTATTTTCTTTTTGTACACAAAATATATATATGATATATATTGTTGTGTCATGTTAGGTTACACTTTCAACATGTATGTAAGAGACTTATACCATTCTAGGGTTTATGTTTAGGTTTTATTTATCATTAAGTAATTCACAAAAGATTGAGAATGAGTCATGGATGAAGCTTGTAGAAGCTTGTAGAAAACATTGACCAAGTCCACTCTTTTGTCATTGCTTAAGATATTTTTTAACCCAACCCTTAACTCATAGCTATGGTTTATTCTATACATGAGTTAGGAATGACACTAACTCACCCATGGTTGCAATTCTAACCTCACTCTCTCATTCATTTGCTTCATCACTTCTTCTTCAAGAGAGAAAAAACTTGCTTGTTTTTTCTAAAGTGATGAAACCTTGTGAGAAAAATAAAACTAAAGTGAGCCCACTTCCTACTTCATCATCCTATACTATTAGTCATTTAGTTTAGGGTGTTTGCTTCACTAATCTACACAATTAGTGAAGAGATAGCATGAGCTAGTGTCTCCTCGACGTAGATCATCTTCGGCCTCAAAGACTTCGAAGCAAGCTTGTTCGTTTCTTCATGGGAGACTTTCTAGAGTCCGGGGGATCGAGATCGCAACGAAGGGAATACTACATGGAGCTATTGAAGTGAAGGACCGGTCTGCAAAGGTTGTATTCCTTGTTCACTTAGATGTAAAGAGTTTATATATCATGTTTAACCCTAAGTCTCTAGTTAAGATCTTGGTTAGGGTTTGTTTAGCACCCCAAATTTTTAAAGTTGCATGATCGATACTTGCCAAAACCTTCACAAGGTGCTAAGCTAACCTTATACAGGGTTTAGGTTCGTCGGGGTTGTTGCAGGGATGTCAGGGAGAAGGAAGAAGTGCGATGAGGGTGAGGAGATGGTGAGGTCGGGGTCGGAAAGGGGTGAGGGCGCAGGCGTGGGGCTAGGGTTCGGCTTGGGTTTCATCATAGGGAAGAAGAAGGAAAGGAGAGAGAAAGGTGTGTGTGTTTATTAGGGTTAATATAAAAGTATAAATATATAGGAAAGAGAGAGAGAGAGAGAGAGAGCGATAAGAGAGAGATAGAGACAGAGAGAGAGAGAGAGATACGGGTGAGAGAGAGAAAATAGGAATATATTATTTATTATATTTATATATATATTCCATTATATAACTGTTAAGGTTTTATGTTTTAAAAATAAATATTATAATATATTTTCTTGGATTATACAGCTAATATCAAAATACTCCGAAAAATACCCGGGTCTCTTCTAAAAAACTAGTTTTAAAATATGGAGAATATACGTACATGCCAAAACCATAATATAATATCCGGTTAATAAAAATGCATACCTCCAAGAACGGATATACGTAAATATACGTAGCGATCCAAACAAGTCTGTTTTATCAATCTGGATATGAACACAATGTATGGATGCAAACATATGATATGGGATATGATAACATACCATGCTATATATTAAAATGTATTATCTAATTATTATTTGTATTATTTAAAAGATATGCAAATACTAAATATATCATACGTGTATATAGACCTAGATGTGCACGGATTCTCTGTATTATTTAAAAGATATGCAAATACTAAAAGTATTATCTGATTATTATTATTATTTGTATTATTTAAAAAATATGCAAATACTAAATATATCATATGTGTATATAGATCTATAAGTGCAGTGAGCAACCCGCCAATTCTAAAACGAGGCGACCCAGTCTCAACTCCATAAGATGGCCACCTACTGCACTCTATAACCCACCAACGCGAGCACTTCTTCGCGGGTTTATCCAAGTACAGTAATGAAATATATATAGTGGCAACTACGCTTGCTTCCTGGACGTGTCCCAATAAAGAATATACATAAAACAGAAACGATGACCACAATCCGGCCGCTCGTCCTGAATAAATGAATATACAAACATCTAAAACTATACATACATCATCACACGAGGGAATATCCGTTACGACAATCTGGCTAAACCATCACAATGATATATACACACTAACATCACTAGCAACATATGTGCCACCCTGCCTAAATGAACATATAGAATTTAGACGACGTTAAACAATATATATACAAACAAACGGATAATCAACGATACTTTAGTTTCGAATTAAACTGTTCCATGGTGCCCGTAAACAAAGATAGCAGTGACTGAAATCTGGGCCAAAAAGAAATATCCAAAAAATCTCAATTCCCTAAAACCAAGCCTTTGTATGAAGACATGGCCAAACAGGGCTAGTCTGGTCGACCTGGTCGGCCAGAACATCCCTGTTCTGGCAAGTCTTCATGCAGAGTTAATTTTAAATCATTTCAAACTTATTTTCATTTATCAAAAAAAATTTAGAAGACTTTTTAAGTTCGAACAGAAACTTAGTTTTTATGATTTGAAATACGGAAAATTTTTGATTTCGAAACTAATGCATCGTCTAAAACTAGTTCTAATGTTTGGATGACTCTGATACTATGTTTAAAGTCCCTAGTGCTCACGCCGCTAAACTCGCAGTCAAGACGGAAGCGGAAACAAATTTTTTTATGCAAGCACTAGGAACCACGAACTTAGAAAACGTTTCAAACATTAAACTAGCAAGCAAACCAAGATAGCAAACTACAGGTTATCGAGCATGAGAGAATGAAAGCTAAAGAAATACATGAGCGTGTAAAGAGAATGAACCGTGACACAATAGTTTTAGAAAACCATTTTCAAATAAAATAATGTGCTCATTCCTCTCTATCATCCCTCAAGCTATGCTCTCTTTACACCTCACCCTCCACCTCATTTCTTTTCTTTTCCTAAATGGAAAATCAATAATGAGATGTCTTCTTTCTAAATGTATGTTTTATAAATACAAAATACAACTCTCGATATGTGTATCAAATACATATACGCGTATCTATATAAAAATATGAATAAGTAAGAGAGAAAATAGAAAGTGAACATAATACTAGAATATATAAGTGTGTGTGTGTGTGCGTATTATTAAATAAGTAATTGATTTAATAACCAGACTTAAACATAAGCTATCTAGTATTAACAAACGTCCGATTAAAATCCGTGTATCCAGTATACATATTTAATCGGACTCCTGCATGTATCAACATACGGCCTCAACAACATTTCGTCCGAACTGGTAAAACCCTCTGTATGGGACTCTAAAGACTCGACAATACGCTGGCAGTGAGTTACTGGAGAAAATCTATAACCACAAGTACATCAGCGACACTAGCTGTAGGTAACGGCTATCCAGTATGTGTCGAAAAGGAGGTCGACAATTAAATCCCTACGTACCCTACTGAGCCTATAAGTGACAATCTCCGTACAGTCCAGTTTCTTCATCTGAGAGTGTCACATAGTAGGTTTAACGGGTGGAAGCCGCTAGACCCCTAATAACTCGATAAGTTGTACCGATGTCAGGCTCATGACCAACCGAGAAACTACTGATCTCATATCAGTAAATCTCATCCGCCCTGACCAGGGACTTATGATGATGACCAACCGAACACAGCGCGACATTAACTCCCTATACCGGGAGAGATGAATCCCTTATGATCGCTCACTGCCTCCATGTGGGTCGGGACTGTACCCAAACAAAACCTGTTTTCACGACTTAGTAGAGTCATGGTAAGGTAGTAATCAAAGTACAGTGGGAACTCAGACAAAACAAATGATGATCTTAGATCTACAGACTACCCTGTACTCATGTCACCAGAGAACTGCTATCTGAAGATATGTATAATACCATCTAGGAGTTCTCGATGAGTCCGTTTGGTGAACACATTCTCTAATGAGCACCGTTCGGTGTACTCATTCTCTAATGAGCACATATATACAATCTTTGGTGTCAAACACCAATGGCTATAAGACCGGCCATCGCCCCTTATCAGGGTCAAGAAACGTATACACTAGTTTACTCTAGAATATCGATGCCCAGTCTCAATACTTCCACGTTTAGGAATATTTAAGGATGTGCTTATGGACTACCCAGTTCTCACAAGTATGATCACCATCATAATACTGGTAGTCAAGAAAGAATCCTATGGGCTTTATCATTATGTATTAGCGACATGTAATAACAAGTAAAACGTATACACATAAATGATAAAGACAAACCAGATAGTATACTATCATCTTGAGCAAGACTGTTCTACCCGTATAGGTCCTCCCTCAATTACCATAACCGGCTTTCTACAATTACAATAATTGTCTTGAGGGTACTATATCCAACATTGCAGAGAACTCAGACCGTGGCGGAGGGTGGTATACCGAGTGTGTTGAAGAATTATATGTCCTTCCACGCCACATCGAGAGATCCTACCACGGGCGAGATTCGATATCCCGACACTGCTACCGAGAAGTATTGCTAAGTGTTAATAATTATTCTAATTCGAATGAAATTTTGGTTTGATAAGTTTAAAATTAAATGGTTTACTTCCGTTTGAATGCTTTACATGTTGTAGGTGTGGGTAGTGCAGCAGGCGGAGGTATCGGGGATTTTTTCAGCGCAGACATTGATCCGGCCGTGCTAACCCCTGTTCTAGACGCTGTACACGGAGGGCACCATGATAGTTGGGAGAGAGGGCGGGGACTTGGTCCTAGCAGGGCCCATCTAAAATTGTCCTCCTCTCTGACGGTTACTTCTGCTACCCCCATGAGCAACGTCTGGAGAAGCAGATGGCTGCACTGAGCTCCCAAGTCAAGGAGATGATGGTACGTATGTTACTTTTGTTCATGTATACTTATATCTTTATAGTTCTAATATACATAGAACGAATTCAAATACAGATACGAGTAGAATTCATGGATTCGCAAGAATCCAATATTGATACGAATCCGACACGAATTCTATAGATCAATAAAACATCATTAAATTCAATTCGCAAATACTTGACCCTATGCCATTTTATTTTTTCCCTTACAATAGGCACTGTAAGGGCTGCACTTTGCCCCTACGGTCCTAACGTAGGGGAAACCCTTGATTGTAGTAATGATGTATCATATGTTAGGGTTAAAATTTACACACCATTGACCAAAGGTCAAAGTCAAAATCAAACTGCGGATAAATAGGCCCAAGCTAATGTAAACGAACCCTACTATTGAATCCTAGCCGGGCCCATACCCGAACCCAAGCCGGGCCCACGCCTGAACCTAAGTCCAAGCAGGTGGGCCCAAGCCCAGACCGACCCATGCCAAGAAAGTACAACAAATAAATGTAATATTTAAATAAGTGGGCAAAAGCAAAATTTTTGTAAAGCCCGTGGCTATGTGGAAAAAGAAATTAGCACATGAGGTATGAGATGGGCAAAATGCCGTTTTGTAAAGCCCAAAGCCTATATAAGGCAACATTATGATGAAATGAAATATAATTCATTCCCCGCAAAAAAAATTTAGGGTTTGTGCCTCCATCTCTTCTCTCTTAAGTTTTTTCTCTTCATTTCCAATTAAATCAAGAGCTTAGCTCTCTTTTTCTCAAAACTAAATAAAATTTCACCATTAACCCATTGAAGGAGAGTTTAACTCTCACATCAAATCCAAAAGGAAATATCTTTGCTATTTTCCTTTTCCTCCTAAAGATCTAATTTAAGAGAGAGAGAAAAAGGGAAACCCATCTCCTAAGTCTCCATCAAGAGAAGAAAAATGATCTCTTTTCATCACCCAAGATCCAAATGTTAGAGTTTCAAGAGAACCCATTTGGGTTTCTTTTCAAAAGAGAAATGAGAAAATCTTTTAGAGTTTAACTCTATAATAAAAAATCTTTTGGAGTTTAACTCCACTTAAAATTCTTTTGGGAGATTAACTCCACTAAAATTCTTTTGGGAGTTTAACTCCATTTAAAATTCTTTCGGGAGTTCAACTCCAAAATAAAATCTTCAGAAGTTCCAACACCATATTTTAAAACCTTTTGGAGTTCAACTCCATAATAAAAATTCTTTTAACAGTTTAACTATATTAAAAATCAAAAGAGTTTAACTCCACATCCGGTCCATGCAACCCGGGCCCGGGTCCGCGCACGCGTTCCACGCGCGTACCATGTGTCGCACCCATCCGCGCCCACAGAGAGCGACACACGCATGTGTGCTGCGCTCCCGCGCGCGCATGCACTGCGCGCTTGCACTTCACCTCTACACTTGTTCCTTAAAAAAGGATTCTTTGAAATAAAAAAAATCTTTTGTCACAAATAGAATAAATAAAAAATGAAATGAACATGCACTTCTACGTTACTTTCAAATACCAACACCTCATATTGAGTTCACACGACCAGTTTGACCCCGTTAATCGGAGGTTCCTTCGTTCTAAAAGTGAGGAGTAATTAACGGCATCTTAGTCCGCGGCTGCCGGAGATTTGGATCCCCACAATTAATAAATCCCAGCCTATCCTAGGCAGGGAGATCTGTATACGCCTGACAAGCGCATGCATTCCTATCTCAATAGGGTGAAAAAAAACACTCTACAAATTCCGGCATGCCCGGTGGGACCTTTTCTCTCCCCTATATTTTGGTTAAATGTTCATGCGAACATAACCAACATACATATCGATGTTTATACTAATGCTCTTTTATGCAGGTTTTCAAGCAATTAATTCTCAACAATGTCTCCATAAATGAACTCAGCTCTCAAGGCAACTCCCGTCTCCTACACGATGAAGACGGACGCTCGAACGATTCTCTTGGCAAGCCTCGGGCAGCAGTGGGAGGAACCGCTGCTACAATTTGGATCTATTTTATTTGTCTCGGCTAACACCATTCCTGCTCCTCAATCCCCGGCAACAGATAAACATGCCTCAAAAGGCAAAAGGCCAAATATCATAATCGCAAGGGCACTCGAGTCCAAGCGCAAATCTGTCTTCCAACGGCTCTCCATTGCTCCAGCTGGGGACAAGGCCATAAACACCAAGGTTGTGAAAAAGTGTCCTGGGCAAGCCCAGGCGGTGCCCTCTATAGTTGTAAGATCGGGTGTTTACTCTGGACTTCCCATCAATCGGTATACGACGGTTTTCCGGAAAGCAGATGCCTGCCAAGCCTTCAAAATCAAGAAGATAAGGCAGAAATGGCTTAGATACAAAGCCAACAAAAGGTCTAGGGCTCCTGCTATGCTGAACTTTATGAGGTTCCAAGAACAGGGTTATCCCGCAACAACAGCTGAATCGGCTTTAAAGCTCGCTAACTATATTGAATCGCTGAAATTGGTTCAGAAGAATGCCATGACCGCAAGAGTCAAGAAAACTACGATCCGGGCAGTGCCGCCCAAGGACCCAGCCATGCCAACGATATTCAGTCACCTGTCCTTTCCCGAAGAGGAAGGGCCATGGCGACGGTTCGAAAGATCACCTGTCAAAGATAAAGAGATGGCTGGATATGCGGTTCACACTATCTACATAGCGGGCACACGCTACAAGAGCAAGGATGGGGCCGCCACATCTAAAATACAATATGGTTTGAATGTGGCTGCCAATTCCAAGACCAGCCTCCTCTGGAAGATAATGAAAACCCTTCCAGTGAGGCTGATAAGCAGAGAGACCCCTCGGTTTATGAGGAGTCAGGCTCGGAAAGCGAAGAGGAGCCAATCTTCCGTCCCAAGACCGCAGAGCAGCAAATTCTCCAAGAACTCCAGAAGTAGCTCAGAAACAAAGATAAGGAGATGACCAAGCTCTACTAAAAAATTGACGACTTGACAAACGCCATCTTACAGCTCAAGACCCAAGTTCCCTCTCAGCCGCCCAATCAAGTGTAGGGCTCTGCTCATGAACTGGGAAACGGTGTCCTAAAGTAGTCGATGCCTATTCCCTCAAATCCAAAGGTGGATAAGCCGCATGAAATTCGGCCACATTCTACCTCAAGAAATGTCTTGACTACTGATGACAGCTGCCTGCCAATGCAGGATCCGATCATGGATTTGATCACCAATAAATTCAAAACATTGGTGGATGAGGCCGAGATGTAGAAAGAGGTCGGTAGCAATGGGAGTCCATATCCTTCACAATACGATCTTATGGAGTTTCCCAGTGGATATGTCGTCCCTAAATTCGAAAAGTTCGATGTGACGGGAATTGCGAACCGGCACATTACCCAATTTAAAGTATTATGCGCAAATACTGGGGGCATTGACGCGCTCCTTCTCCATCAGTTTGTCAATAACTTGATTAATATTACTTTTGATTGGTATGCAAGCATACTGCATGACTCTATTACGACGTTCCCTCAAATAGAATCCATGTTCAAGCAAAGATTCTAGAGTGTCAGCGATAAAATCACCAGTACCGACTTTGTAAGGATCGAGCCAAAGAACAATGAAAGCAGCACGGATTTTATAGTCCGATGGCGCAATCTCTTTGTCAAATGTGAACCACCGTTGGAACAAGACCAATCCATCAGTCTTCTTATAAAAAATCTGAACAACTGGATAAAACCTTTCCTGGACACCGCAAGCCTCAAAACATTCCAAGAGCTGACCAAAAAAGTTCAAATGCTGGAACGCTCAAAGCCCGAGTCCACACAGGATCTCCAATTCACAATAGACTGTGACATCGGAGGGACGACAACCGGAAAGGAGAAAGTTCCAATGACACCGATTGTCACGCCCCGCTTCCCGGTGTACAGCGAAGGGGACGCGACGAGGTCCGCTACATATATACTTAGAAGTACATACGCTAAGTGTATCTAAGCAATATAAAAATAAATCACAAGAGACAAGAGATATAGAAATAACAACAACTTTATTAATAACATTCTTTTGTACAATACATGAAAAGTAAATACAACTGAAATGAAAAGCGATGCCTAAACAATGGCATAACAGGAAATGAAAATACTGAATAGAACAAGGTACAATGTCTAGAGTTTGGGGTCTTCGTGAAACTGATCCAAGTATTCACCGGTGGGCTCGATCTCTGCCGGGTCCAAAGCACCTGACGACATTCAAAGAAGAAAGAAATAGAATGTCGTCAGCGAACAGATCGCTCGGTAAGTCCCAAAGATAAAAAAAAGAATTAAAAAAGACAAAATAATAGGTGTCTTCTAAAGAAATTGTAAAATATTGTAGATTATTGTGTTAACGCTGTTGTTTGTAGCTAGGTACAGAAGGATGCCAGTGTATACGAGAGGGGTCTCTATATGCTAGAGACCCGGGCAAACGGAATGTACAAGGAACCATTAAGCCACGGCAAAACAGCAACGGAATATAGCTTAGGTGTCTTAATCCGACCACCTCATGCCACCTTTAACACCTTCCGTACCAATCTAACCCTTAAATCTCGTAGTGTTTTGATATTATTGTTGTATTGTATTGTGTAAGTTGGATGACTGACCAAAACCATGATATCAGTAAATAGATTATAACTGCATAATCAGGTGAATGGAATAACGGAATAATGGATATATATCCATGGTTTGATTCAGTCAAGTTGTATAGATTATTAACTGAATTCTGGGATTCATGTATTCATATTGAGTTGGAATATTAAATTATATAGATTGACTTGAATCATATTCAAGTCAGAAATAATAAGACTCAAACCCGAGTCAGACTAAAAGAAATGTAAGTCGAAGTTCTATATTTGTTAGGGTGATTATTGTAATTTATAAAACTTGAGGGGGTTTTATGTAAAATTACTTTTGTATAGTTTTCAAGATACACCTCATGTATTTATTATTCGTCTTTATTGTTATAATGAGTGTGATTTTATTTTGTGATATTTCTAGTGAAAATATCCTAATTACATAAATAAAGGTATTAATCTGTAATATTGATTTATTTGAAAATTCATGGTATTTTAATGTAACTTTTAATCTTGTAATTTTTAGAAAAAGGTGGAAACTTTATCTTATAATAAAATAGGTGTTTAAATGATAATTATACATATGTTTATACAAGAATAATTTTTAATAAATATTTTATTTTCCAAAATCTCATTTTTCTTAAATGTCGTATTTTAAACATTTCGAGACCGAATGCTCCTTGCGGAGGTCTGAATCTCGCACTACTAAGCCTAAGAGTGTACGATAAACCGTACTATCCCTAACGAGTTCCCCAAAGGTGGGTTGTAGTGGCGCTTTGCAAAGATTTAATAGATACTAATCATTTAGAAAACGGTTTTATAAAGATAAGGTATTTATTTGTAAAGGGTGTAAATTTCCGTATTTTAGATTCTAGGGTTTCCTAAGCCAACTAGCCTATTTCTAAATGGTCTAAACGACAAGTCATTAGAAGCCTCAAATCGCCTCTTCACCGCCAATTGCGGCCAGGTAAGTGCCAGGTGAGTGGGAGGCTCTCCACTACAAGTAGTGGCCCTAATTAAATAACCACTCGCCTTAGACACACTTGCCTAGACACTACAAAGTCAGGTTTAGATAAACGATCGATATCCACAACTTATCATATTTCCTATTAAAAGATATTGTTTTAAAATTGTATATAACTTAGAACTTTTAGAAAAGATTTTATTAAGAAAATGGTATTTTAATGTAGAATATTGTTTTATCGTATTCTAAGTTTTCAAGGTAGCGTGTTATGATTACATATAAGTGTGTGTGGAGGTAGGTCATTACCTCGTGATCTATTTTAAGGTATAGCAATGTTAAGAGGTTAAATGTGATAAACTAAATATGGTGGTATTTAAGTGAAAGAATACGATATATTGCAAAAGCTATCATTTCATGTGTGAAAACTTGTTCAAATTAATTTTTAAGTGATTAGTAGTCAACATGAATATGTTTAAGCATTATAGAATTGGTGATAAGTGAGATTTGATAGAAAACTGAATCGGAAATCGGTTTGTTCCGATTTCCGTCGGGTTTATAAAGTCGTATTTTTATGAAGGAAAAGAAAGGTAGAAAAGAGGGACTTACGGGTTTGGACAACGCTAGAGAGTGAGAGGGAGGTAGCGGGTTTGCCGGTGCGTCGAAACGTCGTTGAGAGGTCCTAGCACGATCACCGGAATTTCGTCAGCGCTTCGCCTTTCGCTCGTTTTCTAACATACCAAGTTCTCTTGGAATTTTGAGAGAATGGACTTAGAAAGAGTGATGAGAGGGTAGAGGGTATGGGGGGTTTATATAGGGTTAGGCTAGGGTTAGGCTTTTAATAAAAAAAATATAAAAATATATAAAATCATTAAAAAATCATTAAACCTTGGAGTAAAAGGGATTTATTGAGCAATTGATAATCGATCCAGGGATATAAAGTGTGCAGGAGGGTTGACCAAGTCCAGAGCCAACTTTTCTCTGTTGACGACTCGGCCGTCCGGCCGGCGGCGCCGAGTCGGGCCGAGTCAGGGTTCCAGGGGCTGGGGAATCTTCTGGGGTATTTAATGGTATATTTACTTTTATATTCCCAGTACAAATTTGTGAGTTATGGCGTTTTGACTGTTGACTTCCAAAAGAAACTAAAACAAAATAAATACAAAAAATGTGGGGTATGGGATTTGAACTCTGGTGACTTGGTTCAGCAGTGCAAGGTGTTACCAATGAGCGACAAGCTCCTTCTTGTAATTATGGAGTGAAATAAATACTTAAAGAGATATCAGCCACAATAAATACTCCAAGTATATATTGAATTTAAACCAATTCTTGTACATTAAAAATGGAGTTGTTACAGTCTACCCTTCTTACAAAAATTTCGTCCTCGAAATTTACAACTTTTATTTGAGGACTAATTTACAAAGAGGTGTGGATATCTAGTACGCATTTCATCCTCCCTTTCCCAAGTGGACTCTCCTGGAGTGTCTTTCCTCCACATCACTCGAACCAAGTTAACCTCCTTGTTCCGAGGTGTCTTCACCTTCCTATCCAGGATTTCCACAGGCTGTTGCTCACAAGACAAATCGGGCAGTATAGTGAGCTCAGAATGATCGAGAACATGGCTGGGGTCACTCACATACTTCCTGAGTTGGGATATATGGAACACATTATGCACTCCTTCCAATGAAGGTGGAAGCGCTAAACGGTATGCCACTTTACCGACTCGTTTGAGTATGTCGAACGGTCCAATATATCTCGGACTTAGCTTAGCCCGTCTTCCAAAACGGATCACTCCGCGGTTCAGAAATATCTTCAAGAATACGTGATCTCCTGGCTGGAACTCCAAGTGTCGCCTCTTTGCATCAGCCCAGTGCTTCTGTCGATCTTGGGCTATGCGCATCCTTTCCCTGATAGTACGGACCACATCAACAGTCGCTACTATCATCTCCGGTCCAAGAAGTTCCCTATCTCCGATGTTGTCCCAACTTAATGGCGATCGACACTTCCTTCCATACAATGCTATAAAAGGTGCCATTCCTATGCTTGCTTGGTAGCTGTTGTTGTATGAAAACTCTACAAGATGTAGGTGATCTTCCCACGATCCTTTGAAGTCTAGCATACATGCTCTGAGCATATCCTCCAAGATCTTAATAGTTCGTTCCGACTGACCATCTGTTTGTGGATGATAAGCCGTGCTGAAGTTCAGACTTGTTCCCAAGCTTGCTTGCAGACTCTACCAAAATTGCTATCGGAACCTGGTGTCACGATCGGAGACAATGCAGACCGGTACTCCATGAAGTCTCACAATTTCCTGTATGAGTTCATGGGTATCAGAGATAGTACATTATAAAGAGTTTAAATCTTTAATTAGATTATTACCTCCATGTATTTCTTTGCTAGTGTCTCAGTAGATTGGCCAACTCGAAATGGGATGAAGTGAGCCGACTTTGTGAGTCGATCAACAATGACCCATATGGCATCGTTACCCTTTGTGCTGCGAGGAAGAGCAGTCACAAAGTCCATCATGATGTGTTGCCACTTCCATTCTGGGATTGGTAACGGTTGAAGTAATCCAGCAGTCCTGTGATGTTCAGCCTTTACTTGCTGACACACCAAGCATTTTGCGACGCTTCTGGCTACTTCACGCTTCATTCCATGCCACCAATAATTCTGACGTAGATCTTTGTACATTTTGGTACCTTCAGGGTGTACTAAGTAGGGAGAGCTGTGAGCTTCTTTCATTAACTCTTCCCGAACAGGACCTTTTGGTACACACAATCTGCTACCGTATCTCAAAGATCCGTCTTCATGGATGATGAAGTCTGTTCTGAGTCCATTCTCCACTTGTTCTCTGATCTTTTGCAACTTAGCATCACTTGCTTGAGCTGCTTTGATCTGATTGACAATGGTTGATTGAACTTGTAAATTCATCAAACTTGAAGCATTACCTGGCATGACTACTTCAATCTCTATCTGATGCAAGTCTTGTTGAAGCTTCCACTGAGCGGTGAGATTCATTGCTAATGGTTGGCGACTAAGAGAATCGGGTACTACATTCACCTTCCCTGGGTGATATTGCAAGTTGATGTCAAAGTCTGCCATGAGTTCTAACCATCTTCTCTGCCGCATATTCAACTCCTTCTGAGTAAATACGTACTTTAGGCTCTTATGATCTGTGTAGATATTCACCCGTTCACCAAGTAGGTAATGATGCCAAATCTTGAGAGCAAAGATGACGGCTGCCAACTCCAAATCATGCGTCGGATAATTGCGCTCGTGAATCTTCAGCTGTCTTGAAGCATAAGCCACAACTTTACCGTGCTGATGTAGAACACATCCTAATCCCTTACCGGATGCATCGCAATGCACTTCGAATCCTCCAGATTGATCCGGTATGACGAGAATAGGTGCTGATGTCAACCTTGACTTGAGTTCTACGAAAGCTTGTTCGCATGCTTCTGACCACACAAATTCTTCATCTTTACGTGTGAGCTTGGTCAGAGGCGTTGCTATCTTCGAAAAGCCTTCAACAAACCTTCTGTAATATCTAGCTAAACCCAAGAAACTTCGAATATCCTTCATTGACTTTGGTGTAGGCCATTCGCTAACTGCCGAAACTTTCGCTGGATCCACGGAGATTCCTTCTCCTGATACGATATGTCCAAGAAAACCAACTTGATTTAGCCAAAACTCGCATTTGCTGTACTTGGCATAAAGCTGATGTTGTCGAAGAGTTTGTAGGAAAATTCGTAGATGTTCTGCATGTTCTTTCCGACTCTTAGAATATACCAGGATGTCGTCGATGAAGATGACAACAAACCTGTCTAGATACTCCCGGAAAACTTGATTCATAAGGTTCATGAATATTGCGGGTGCGTTGGTCACTCCGAATGGCATCACTAGGAATTCATAATGTCCATAGCGAGTTCTGAAAGCTGTTTTGTGAATATCAGCTTCCTTGACCTTTACTTGATGATAACCTGAACGAAGATCGAATTTAGAGAAAACACAAGATCCACTTAGCTGATCGAATAAATCATCGATGCGCGGGAGTGGATACTTGTTCTTTATAGTGACTTTGTTCAAGGCTCTGTAATCGATGCACATTCTGTATGAACCTTCCTTCTTCTTCACGAGTAGTACAGGTGATCCCCAACTTGAAGTGCTGGGACGAATCCATCCTTTCGCCAGTAATTCGTCCAACTGTGTTCGGACTTCCTTCAAACCTTCCGGACTTAAACGATAGGGTGCTTTGATCACCGGTTGTGCTCCTGGTACTAAATCAATACTGAATTCAAGAGCTCGATCGGGAGGCAAACCTGATATATCATCAGGAAATACATAATCGAACTCTCGAACCACATCTGGTCTTGATTCTTCCTCTGCTTGAGCTGCTGCAACTACTGCTTCTCTTGGCTTCGCTTTGTTGGTACTTGGCTCCAGTGTACGGTCTCCGCTTTTGAAATAGAAGACCGGATGGTCTGGAATCTTGAATACTACCCTCCTTTGACGACAGTCTATGGTAGCATAAAAAGTTCCAAGCCAATCCATTCCTAGAACCACATCGAAGTTAGGTATGTCCAGCACTTTGAAGTCAGCATAAAACTCTCGACTGCAGACGACGACTGGACACAAGCTGTATCCCATAGCTGCCTTTAGAACGCCATTTCCTGAACTGACATTCCAGCTGGATACAAGCGGTGAGACTGGAATCGCATGGGTTCGGATAAACCGTTGCGACATAAAGCAGTGTGATGCTCCAGTATCAAACAGTGCAAGTGCAGGGATTGAGGATACTAAGATTGTACCTAAGGTATGTGGGATTTGTTTTAGGTATAGGAAATATGTAACTAAGTAGCAGGATCGAAAAGCAAAGTTTGAAAAGAAATGTTTACCAGTGATGACTTGGCCAGTGGCCTCAGCTTCTTCCACTGACATCGTGAAAGCCTGGCGCCTTGGTACATTCCTCCTGGCCTGAGGAGCATTCCTCGGAACGTTCCTTTGAGCTTGATGGAACTGACGAGGAGGTGGTGCAGCTTGTGGTCCTCTGGGTGGTGCAGGTAGTGCAGGTCTGGGAGCAGGTGTCTGAAGAGATGATCGCTGTGGATAAGTAATTGCAGACCTGGGTGCAGCAACTGGGTTCTGTCTTTAGGGACAAGACCAAATATCGTGAGTAGTTTAGCCACAGACTAAGCAAAGGCGGTTGGCTCGACGGCAGTCCTTCATCATATGTCCAGTTCTCTTGCAGTAGGTGCAAAAGGCTGGGCTGGGACGATGGGTTGGTACTCCGGGCCGCCTTGGCACGAAAGGTGGCCTGGACGAGGCTCCACCTGCCATCTGGTTAGCAGGGCGTTTGACTCCTGCAGACTGAGGTCTGTCCCTTGCTTTTATCACTGCCTCATAACTGCGAGCAGCTTCCAGAGCATCCTCATGAGTCAGAAATTTTCACGTGGCTAGAGCAGCCTGAATCTCCATGTCCAGTCCTTGTTGAAAGCGACGGGCTCTGATCTCGTCCGTCGGTATCAAGTGTGCTGAGAATCTGTTTAAAGATTGTGTTAGCTGTGTAGTATGTGATATTTAAAAATTGAACCATTATGACATATCTTACCGGCTTAACATGGTGAATTCAGCGTTGTATTCATCTACTGATTTGTCCCACATTGAACCCTGTTGCAGATGAATGAACTGCTGCTCTATGGAAAACTTGGCAGTCACAGGGAAGTATTTCGCGTCGAACTTCTCGCGAAAAGTCTTCCATTCAATAGGCTGTACCAGACGGCTTTCTTCCGCCTTCCACCAGTTGCGAGCATTATCCGTGAGCTGTAACTTCGCCACACGGACCCAAGCTATGTCTGGCACTTGTGCTGCTGCCAGATCATCTTCGATGCTTTGTGCCCATTCTTCAGCTTCAAGAGGGCTTCCTTTACCAAAGAACTGCTTGGGGTGCAAAGCCCTGAATTGCTTTACCCCTGGTGCATCGATCTCAGGACGGTTCAGGAGTTGTTGCTGTCTCTCAAGAAGGCTGCGAATCGCCTCAAGTAGCACTGTTTGCTCAGTGGGTGGCGCAGGAACAGCTGGTCCGAGAGGTAGTGCTGGAGGTGTGTTGTTGACGTTGGTGCTGGTGTTGTTCGGGGAATCCATAACCTTGAAGAAAATTTTGGGTTAGGACAGATTCAAATACATGAAATGATAAGATTCAAGGAATAGAAATTTGTAAGATTCAAGAAACATGAATTGTAAAGAATGTTTTAGTTGCTGGTTCTTGTGTTATATTGCTTAGGTTATTCACGCAGACCAGAACTGCATGATAGAGATTCATACAGCTCTGACCTGCATGGGCCACCAACAAAACCTGTCACGCCCTGCTTCCCGGTGTACAACGAAGGGGACGCGACGAGGTCCGCTACGTATATACTTAGAAGTACATACGCTAAACGTATCTAAGCAATATAAAAATAAATCACAAGAGACAAGAGATATAGAAATAACAGCAACTTTATTAATAACATTCTTTTGTACAATGCATGAAAAGTAAATACAACTGAAATGAAAAGCGATGCATAAACAATGGCATAACAGGAAATGAAAATACTGAATAGAACAAGGTATAATGTCTAGAGCTCGGGGTCTTCGTGAAACTGATCCAAGTCTTCACCGGTGGGCTCGATCTCTGCCGAGTCCAAAGCACCTGACGACATTCAAAGAAGAAAGAAATAGAATATCGTCAGCGAACAGGTCGCTCGGTAAGTCCCAAAGATAAAAAAAGAATTAGAAAAGACAGAATAAGAGGTATCTTCTAAAGAAATTGTAAAATATTGTAGATTATTGTGTTAACGCTATTGTTTGTAGCTTGGTACAGAAGGATGCCAGTGTATATGAGAGGGGTCTCTATATGCTAGAGAGCAGGGCAAACGGAATGTACAAGGAATCGTTAAGCCATGGTACAACAGCAACAGAATATAGGTTAGGTGTCTTAATCTGACCACCTCGTGCCACCTTTAACACCTTCCGTACCAATGTACCCCTTAAACCCCGTAGTGTTTTGATATTATTGCTGTATTGTATTGTATTGTGTAAGTTGGATGACTGACCAAAACCATGATATCAGAAAACAGATTGTAACTGCATAATCAGGTGAATGGAATAACGGAATAATGGATATATATCCATGGTTTGATTCAGTCAAGTTGTATAGATTGTTAACTGGATTCTGAGATTCATGTATTCATATTGAGTTGGAATATTAAAGAATATAGATTGAATTGAATCATATTCAAGTCAGAAATAATCAGACTCAAACCCGAGTCATACTAAAAGAAATGTAAGTCGAAGTTCTATATTTGTTAGGGTGATTATTGTAATTTATAAAACTTGAGGGGGTTTTATGTAAAAATACTTTTGTATAGTTTTCAAGATACACCTCAAATATTTATTATTCGTCTTTATTATTATAATGAGTGTGATTTTATTTTGTGATATTTCTAGTGAAAATATCCTAATTACATAAATAAAGGTATTAATCTGTAATATTGATTTATTTGAAAATTCATGGTATTTTAATGTAACTTTTAATCTTGTAATTTTTCGGAAAAGGTGGAAACTTTATCTTATAATAAAATAGGTGTTTAAATGATAATTATACATATGTTTATACAAGAATAATTTTTAATAAATATTTTATTTTCCAAAATCTCATTTTTCTTAAATGTCGTATTTTAAACCTTTCGAGACCGAATGCTCCTTGCGGAGGTCTGAATCTCGCACTACTAAGCCCGAGGGTGCACGATAAACCGTACTATCCCTAACGAGTTCCCCAAAGGTGGGTTGTAGTGGCGCTTTGCAAAGATTTAATAAATACTAATCATTTAGAAAACGGTTTTATAAAGATAAGGTATTTATTTGTAAAAGGGCGTAAATTTCCGTATTTTAGATTCTAGGGTTTCCTAAACCAACTAGCCTATTTCTAAATGGTCTAAACGACAAGTCATTAGAAGCCTTAAATCGCCTTTCACCGCCAATTGCGGCCAGGTAAGTGCGAGGTGAGTGGGAGGCTCTCCACTACAAGTAGTGGCCCTAATTAAGTAACCACTCATCTTAGACACACTTGCCTAGACACCACAAAGTCAGGTTTAGATAAACGATCGATGTCCACAACTTATCGTATTTTCTATTAAAAGATATTGTTTTAAAATTGTATATAACTTAGAACTTTTAGAAAAGGTTTTATTAAGAAAATGGTATTTTAATGTAAAATTTTGTTTTATCGTATTCTAAGTTTTCAAGGTAGCGTGTTATGATTACATATGAGTGTGTGTGGAGATAGGTCATTACCTCGTGATCTATTTTAAGGTATAGCAATGTTAAGAGGTTAAATGTGATAAACTAAATATGGTGGTATTTAAGCGAAAGAATACGATATATTGCAAAAGCTATCATTTCATGTGTGAAAACTTGTTCAAATTAATTTTTAAGTGATTAGTAGTCAACATGAATATGTTTAAGCATTATGGAATTGGTGATAAGTGAGATTTGATAGAAAACCGAATCGGAAATCGGTTTGTTCCGATTTCCGTCGGGTTTATAAAGTCGTATTTTTATGAAGGAAAAGAAAGGTAGAAAAGGGAGACTTATGGGTTTGGACAACGCTAGAGAGTGAGAGGGAGGTAGCGGGTTTGCCGGTGCGTCGAAACATCGTTGAGAGGTCCTAGCATGATCACCGGAATTTCGCCGTCGATTTCGTCAGTGCTTCGCCTTTCGCTCGTTTTCTAACGTACCAAGTTCTCTTGGAATTTTGAGAGAGTGGACTTAGAAAGAGTGATGAGAGGGTAGAGGATATGGGGGGTTTATATATGGTTAGGCTAGGGTTAGGGTTTTAATAAAAAAAATATAAAAATATATAAAATCATTAAAAAATCATTAAACCTTGGATTAAAAGGGATTTATTGAGCAATTGATAACCGATCCAGGGATATAAAGTGTGCAGGAGGGTTGACCAAGTCCAGAGCCAACTTTTCTCTGTTGACGACTCGGCCGTCCGGCTGCGCCGGACCGAGTCGGCCGGTTCGTCGGCCGGCGGCGCCGAGTCGGGCCGAGTCAGGGTTCCAGGGGCCGAGGAATCTTCTTGGGTATTTAATGGTATATTTACTTTTATATGCCCAGTACAAATTTTGTGAGTTATGGCGTTTTGACTGTTGACTTCCAAATGAAATTAAAACAAATTAAATACAAAAATAATGTAGGGCATTGGATTTGAACTCTGGTGACTTGGTTCAGCAGTGCAAGGTGTTACCAATGAGCTACAAGCTCCTTCTTGAAATTATAGAGTGAAATAAATACTTAAAGAGATATCAGCCATAATAAATACTCCAAGTATATATTGAATTTAAATCAATTCTTGTACATTAAAAATGGAGTTGTTACACCGATTCTCTCAATAACCAGAGAGCAGGCGGAGCGAAGAATAACAAATCCCCGAGAGCGATCTTTGGAGGAAAGGAGAAATAAGGTCTACTCTTTTAGAAGAGACAAGGTCAAAAAAATATTCAAAAATGCTCTGAAAAATGGTCTGCGGCTACCAGAACCAAAAAGGCTAAGTGAAGCTACCAGGGCCGATCATCCTAATTATTGCCCATACCACGAAGTGTTGGGACACTCTATTGAAGACTGTTGAATTTTTAAGGATTAGGTCTATAACAACCCTAATTTTCTTTACTGAATTTTTCCAAAATACAGAAAGGGACACTTGAGTCTGAGCACGAGTTAAAAGTTTAATTTACTTTTGAACAACAAGAAACAACTTGTAGCTCATTGGTAAAGCCTTGCCCTGTTGAGACAAAGCACCAGAGTTCAAATCCCATCAGCCACATTATCTTTTTGTTTTATTTTCTTTTAACCTTTTAGAAGCCTAAGAGTCTACACGTGCAACACACGTAATAGGGTAAGTTACAGAATAGTCAAGCATGTTAAATAGGCTAGTTGAAGCGTCAGGGACATGTGGCCCCAATCCGAGCTCCCACACCATGAATCCGACCGGCGAGATTCACTCTGAGGCCGGTGCCACCGGTCCAACATGGTCCAAACCCAAATTCTTTTAGAAACCCTAGACCCTTGGACTCCCCTCTTAGCTCCTGTATTACTTATTTACTTTGCACATTTACAGAGAATAGTAAACCCTTCAAATTCAATTTTTAATGCAAAATTTTAATTCATTATTCACTACACTAAATCCTAGATTGCCCTATAAATACCACCCTCATTTCCCCCCTCCTCACTCACAATTCCCTGCCAAAACTTTCAAGAAATTTCCAAGTTCGTATAGTGTGCAAGTGGAGTTAACGAAGGGCGAAGCTCCGACGAACTTCCGAGGAGATTCCGGCAACGAATCGACGCCCCGAAGCTTTCTTTAGGACCCCCTCTCTCTCCTTTAGTACAACAAGCCAGTAAGTCCTATTTTCCCTCTCATCTTTATCTTTAAAAACTTACAAAACTAAAACTCGACGGAAGCGGAGTTAGTCCGACTTCCGATTCGGTTTTCCTTTAAAAACCAGACTTTCTTAATCAAGATAACTTCATATTCTCACATATTTCTTAACAAACATTAACAAAACCATTAAATCAATTTTCACATCAAAATAATCATTTTTGTGACATTTATCTCATTTTTACATAAAAATACCACAAACTATTCATTTCGACATTATAACCTTTATTCCTTGCTATACCTTTAGATAGTTCACGAGATAATGAACTACCTCATCACAACACACATCTCTATCATTGCACGATTTATTTTAGGACAATAGAATATGGGAAATATGACTTTACAAATAAATCCCTTAAACTTATAAAACCGTTTTCTTTAAAAAGTGTATTTAACTTTCCATGCAATTGAGCCTCTACAACCCATTTTGGGGACCCCGTTCGGGATGGTGCAGATTATCGCACATTCTCGGGCTTAGTAGAGCGAGATGCAGACCTCCGCAAGGAGCATTCGATTTCGATGGAATTTTTATACATTTTTCTTTAGAAAATAAGATTTTTACAAGTAAATAAATAAAATTATTTTCATTAATTATGTATATATAATTATTACCAAAATAATTATTTTAAATATATATATATATATTATTCCATGTTTCCAAAACTCAAGAAAAGAATTCAAATATTACATGAAACTACTATGATAATTCAAAACAATATTCATATTACAAATAAATACCATATATTATGAAATTAGGTTTTATTCACTAAAAATGTCACATTTATAAATTAAACATCAATGAAAACCCTAAAGACGATAATTAAATGTTTGAGGTGTATTTTGAAATTATACCAAAACTATTTTTACATAAAACCCCTCAAGTTATACTAAATTACAATAAGGACCCTAGTAAACATAGGTTTAAGCGGGGCCAGTCTCTTGAGCCTCAGCGAGCCGGAGATATGAGTGCATTCCTATTTAAGGTAAAAAACTTAACAAACGGTGTTATCAACACGGTAATTGTCTTGGAAAAATACACAAATCCTAACGTCCATGTGCAGCAGTTACCGATAACACCAAAACAATCAGGATTTCAAGTTTTTTTAAAAGTTTCTGACTCAGACTGAGTCTTAACCTAATCAATTTGACTTGAATGTGATTCAAGTACAAACTACAATACAACATGATTCAATATGAATCCATCTATTCAATTTATATCAATCTGTATTAACTAAACCGAACCATGGATATATTCTATTTACATGTTCTTCCATTATATCCATTCCATTAATGATATCATGGTTTCGGCAAGACATCCATCTATACAATTTATAATACAAGACAAGACAATACAATCCATACAATCAATACATAAACACTACGGGGTTATAATGGGATAGACCGGTACGGAACATGTTAAAAGTTGCACGGGGTGGTCACTTAAGACATAATTATATCCATGCCGTTGTTTCATGGTATTATCGACGGAGCCTTGTACTACGGGTTACCAAAGTCTCCGGTGTAAGTGGGACTCCTCTCGTATACACTGGTATTTTCTGTATCTAGCTACCAACAATTGCGCTAACATTATAATAAAACATTATAAAACTATACTCTCTCTGTCTATTCTACTTCTCCCTCATCTTTGGGACTTACCGAATGATTGTTCGCTGACGACATTCCTATTTCTCTTCTTCTTTCGAATGTTGTCAGGAGGACCCGACGCTGAGAAGTACGAGACCAGTCAGGAGCATTTGGAGCAGACCTCTGAGCAGTACACCGAAGACCCAGAGCTATAGCCAGTTGTACTTATTCCATTTTCATTTCTGTTATACCACTGTTTAAGCATTGCTTTCATTCCATGTATTTACTTTTCATTGTATTGTAAAAAGAAAGTTAATAAATAAAGTTGATGTTCATTTACATCTTGTCTCTTGTGTATATTTTATTTTATATTGCTTAGATATGCTTAGCGTGTTTACTTCTGAGTAAATACGTAGCGGCCTCATCGTGTCCTCTGCCCGTACACTGGGAAGCGGGGCGTGACAGGTTGAGTTAGTGGTCCATGTAGGTCAGTGCTGCATGAAACCCTGCTATGTGGGTCAACTCTGCATGGACATACAGGTCAACTCTGTATGTATATACAGGTCAGCTCTGCGTGGACAACCTAAGCAATATAACGCAAGAACCAGCAACTGAAAACATTCTTTACAATTCATATTCCTTGAATCTTCCAATTTCATATATTTTGAATCTGTCCTAACCCAAATTTTTCATTCAAGGTTATGGATTCCCCAAACAACATCAGCACCAACTTCAACAACACTTCTGCACCCCTACTAATTGCACCGGCCGTAGCTGCTATGATCAATGAGCAGACGGTTTTGCTTGAGGTGATCCCCAGCCTCCTGGAAGGACAGCAGCAGCAGACTGCTATCTTGATGAACCGTCCTAAGGAAGAAGCACCCGGGGTGAAGCAATTCAGGGCCTTGCACCCAAGCAGTTCTCAGGAAAAGAGAGCCCTCTAGAAACTGAAGAATGAGCTTAGAGTATTGAAGATGATCTGGCAGTGGCACAAGTGCCAGAGATAGCTTGGGTTCGAGTTGCAAAGCTGCAGCTCACTGACAATGCATGGGTTTGGTTGAAGGCGGAAGAAAACCGCCTTGACCAACCTATCGAATGGATGATCTTTCGCGATATGTTTGATGCGAAGTACTTCCCTGAAACTGCCAGATTCGCTATGGAACGGCAATTCATCCATCTACAACATGATTTAATATGGACATAATCAGTGGATGGGTAAGATGCTGAGTTTACTATGCTTAGTTGGTAAGATACGTCTCAATATTTCGATTTGCAAATATCACATACTATATAGCTAACACTAGATCGAACAGGTTCGCGGCACACTTGATACCGACTGCTGAGATCAGGTCTAGACGATTTCAGCAAGGGTTAGATCCGGAGATCCAAGATGTCTTAGCTACAGGGGATTTCCCAATCCATGAATTGGCTCTGAAAGCTGCCCTAAGATACGATGCAGTAGTAAAGAGGAAGGGCATACCTCAAACTGCCGGAGTGAAACGTCCTGCCACTCAGATGGCAGGAGGAACCTCTTCAAGGCCAACTGTTGAACCAAGAAGACTGGAAGAACCCAATAACCAGCGAAGTCTTGAATTTTGCTTCTATTGCAAGAGGGAAGGACACTTGTGGAAGGACTGTAGGCGTGCAAAAGGCTTGTGCTTAGTTTGTGGCGTATCCAATCACGGAATTGGAAACTGTCCTTATAGACGCAACCCAGACCCGCCAAATACCCGCAAAGGCCAACTATCCAGACTCCTGCACCTCGTCTGGCACTCCCATCTCCACCTCCTGCACAGCCTAATCTCCAATTCCATCAGATAATGAGGAACAGGCCTCGAGGGCAAAGAAACATGCCCTAAAGACAAAGAAATGTGCCGCCAGCTAGAAGGAATGAACCACGGCGTCAGGCTTTCCTTTTAGCGGCCGAAGAAGCAGAGGTTGTAGACCAAGATAACACTGGTAATTCTCTTCAACCTTTTCAAACCCTTATACTACTTTGTTATTTTTCATACACTATCAGTACTTCTATCAGCAAACTTTTCTTGAATCTGTTACACTTTCCTTTTTCAAATTTCGAGGACAAAATTTTTATAAGGAGGGTAGAATGTAACAACCCTAACTTTCTTTACTGAAATTTTCCAAAATACAGAAAGGGACAATTGAGCCTGAGCACGAGTTAAAAGCTTAATTTACTTTTAAACATCAAGAAACAACTTGTAGCTCATTGGTAAAGCCTTGCACTGTTGAGACAAAACACCAGAGTTCAAATTACATCAGCCACATTATCTTTTTGTTTTATTTTATTTTAACCTTTTAGAAGCCTAAGAGTCTACACGTGCAACACACATAATAGGGTAAGTTATAGAATAGTCAAACATGTTAAATAGGCTAGTTGAAGCGTCAGGGACACATGGCGCCAATCCGAGCCCCCACCCTATGAATCCGACAGGCAAAATTCACTCTCAGGCTGGCGCCACCGGTCCAACATGGTCCAAACCCAAATTTTTTTAGAAACCCTAGACCCTTGGACTCCTCCCTTAACTCCTGTATTACTTATTCACTCTGCACATTTACAGGGAATAGTAAACCCTTCGAATTCAATTTTTAATGCAAAATTTTAATGCATTATTCACTACACTAAACCCTAGATTGCCCTATAAATACCACCCTCATTTCACGCATCCTCACTCACAATTCCTTGCTAAAACTCTTAAGAAATTTCCAAGTTCCTATAGTGTGCAAGTGGAGTTAACGAAGGGCGAAGCTCCGATGAACTTTCAAGGAGATTCCGGTGACGAATAGATGCCCCGAAGCTTTCTTTAGGACCCCTCTCTCTCCTTTAGTCCAACAAGCCAGTAAATCATATTTTCCCTCTCATCTTCATCTTTAAACAGTTACAAAACTAAAACCCGACGGAAGCGGAGTTAGTCCGACTTCCGATTCGGTTTTCCTTTAAAAACTATACTTTCTTAATCAAGATAACTTCATATTCTCACATATTTCTTAACAAAGATTAACAAAACCATTAAATCAATTTTCATATCAAAATAATCATTTTTGTGACATTTATCGCATTTTTACATAAAAATACCACAAACTATTCATTTCGACATTATAACCTTTATTCCTTGTTATACCTTTAGATAGTTCACGAGGTAATGACCTACCACATCACAACACGCATCTCTATCATTGCACGATTGATTTTGGGATAATAGAATACGGGAAATACGATCTTACAAATAAATCCCTTTAACTTATAAAACCGTTTTCTTTAAAAAGTGTATTTAACTTTTCATGCAATTGAGCCTCTACAACCCATTTTGGGGACCCCGTTCGGGATGGTACGGATTATCGCACATCCTCGGGCTTAGTAGAGTAAGATGCAGACCTCCGCAAGGAGCATTCAATCTCGATGGATTTTTTTATATATTTTTCTTTAGAAAATGAGATTTTTACAAGAATATAAATAAAATTATTTTCATTAATTATGTATATATAATTATTACTAAAATACTTATTTTAAATATATATATTATTCCATGTTTCCAAAACTCAAGAAAAGAATTCAAATATTACATGAAACTACCATGATAATTCAAAACAATATTCAAATTACAAATAAGTACCATATATTATGAAATTAGGTTTTATTCACTAGATATGTCACATTTATAAAATATATATCAATTAAAACCATAAAGACGATAATTAAATGCTTGAGGTGTATTATGAAATTATACCAAAACTATTTTTACATAAAACCCCCTCAAGTTATACTAAATTACAATAATGACCCTAGTAAACATAGGTTTAAGTGGGACTAGTCTCTTGAGCCTCAGCGAGCCGGAGATATGGGTGCTTTCCTATTTAAGGTAGACAACTTAACAAATGGTGTTATCAACACGGTAATTTTCTTGGAAAAAGACACAAATCCTGCCGTCCATGTACAGCAGTTACCGATAACACCAAAACAATCAGGATTTCAAGTTCTTTTAAAAGTGTCTGACTCCGACTGAGTCTTAACCTAATCAATTTGACTTGAATGTGATTCAAGTACAAACTACAATACAATATGATTCAATATGAATCCATCTATTTAATCTATATCAATATGTATTGACTGAACCGAACCATGGATATATTCCATTTACATGTTCTTCCATTATATCTGTTCCATTACTGATATCATGGTTTCGGCAAGCCATCCATCTATACAATTTATAATACAAGACAAGACAATACAATCCATACAATCAATACAATCAATACATAAACACTACGGGGTTATAAAGGGGTATACTGGTACGGAACATGTTAAAGGTGGCACGAGATGGTCACTTAAGACGTAATTACATCCATACCATTGTTCCGTGGTATTATCGACGGAGCCTTGTATTACGGGTTACCAAAGTCTTTGGTGTAAGTGGGACTCCTCTCGTATACACTGGCATTTTCTGTACCAAGCTACAAACAACTGCGCTAACATTATAATAAAATATTATAAAACTATACTCTCTCTGTCTATTCTATTTCTCCATCATCTTTGGGATTTACCGAGCGATTGTTCGCTGACGACATTCCTATTTCTCTTCTTCTTTGGAATGTTGTCAGGAGGACCCGACGCTGAGGAGTACGAGACCAGTCAGGAGCATTTGAAGCAGGCCCCTGAGCAATACACCGAAGACCTAGATCTATAGCCAGTTGTACTTATTCCATTTTCATTTCTGTTATGCCACTATTTAGGCATTGCTTTCATTCCATGTATTTACTTTTCATTGTATTGTAAAAAGAATGTTAATAAATAAAGTTGCTGTTCATTTACATCTTGTCTCTTGTGTACATTTTATTTTATATTGCTTAGATACGCTTAGCGTGTTTACTTCTGAGTAAATACGTAGTGGCCTCGTCGCGTCCTCTGCTCGTACACTGAGAAGCGGGGAGTGATAAGGTCGAGAAACAATACAAGGCGGGCGAAATCTTATTGTCCCCTGGCGTGTTGAGAAACGATCAAGCCGCGACTGCCAATTTTATACAAACAGAGACCGAGGTATTTCAGGAATTAGCCGCTCTTAATTGTTCACCCTTCACTGAAAGAAGCAAACAACAACGACCATCTAAAGGTCCAGCAAGTAACGTTGATAATGAGGGGGTAATGATCGGATGCACGATCCATACGGTCTATATGGTCGGACCTGAAGAAAAGAACCTTCCTACGCTTCACAGCTATGGTGATGATATGGTTGACTCCACCTAATACCGGCTCAGTTCAGATAATAATGAGGATCCTGCTCAAGCTGCTAAACAAAAATAGCCCATGGTTCTTGGAAAATCAAGCTCAGGCGATAAGGATAGCCCAGTCATCATCCCTAAAACTATAGAACAAGCGTTATTCCAATGGTTTCAAGAGCAATTTCAGGACTGTGATTCCAAAGTCGACAATCTGGCGAACGTTGTGGCAAATCTCTCAACCAGAGTCCTTCAAGTGCAATCAAAATAAAATCAAAATTTGGTCTATAAACCAGGGATTGATGTCCTAAAGCAGCCAACTGCTATTCCCTCCGGTCTAAGAGCTGAATACCTTCATGAAATTCGACGACGACTAGCCCCCAGGAAAGTCCTGACACATGACTGCGACCAGTTGACACGGGACAAAATTAAGAGAAAATCATCAGCAGATCCCGAAACTCTTTAGGACTTACTTAAAAGAGTTCTGATGTTAAAACATGTGGGTCCCGAATCTCTTCCAAACATCCAATATAACAAATCCAGATATCCGTAGAACAACAACCGCAAAGGTGGGCCTCCCAAGGACACTGAATCCTCTAATGCATCTGCTACCAAAGTAGGCAAGGAACATGCAGGCCTAATGCCGGCCAGCCTCAAAAACCGGTGTTGGGAGGGGGAGGGGAATCACCCCTGGAAGATATATTGAATAAGGTTTATTCTTTCAGAAGGGACAGAGTCCATAAAATATTCAAGGACGCCCTGAGAAACGGTCTGCATTTGCCTAAATCAAAACGAACACATGAAGCAAACATGACTGATGATCCTTTGTACTGCCCGTATCATGGAATTGTGAGTCATACTATTGAAGACTACTTTGTTTTCAAGAATTGGGTTGAAAAACAATACAATGAGAGAGTGATCTCATTGGCTAAAGACGCGTTAGCAGAAAACCAAGCTACGATCGACCGCTCCATTCGAACGAAGACCAAAACACTCTAGGGGCAGACAACTCAATCGCCAGCTCCAGAAAATGATCTGTTCCACCGTAATTTCTACGGGACACACGTACACGTCTCTTTTAAAAGATAAATTGAGCATTGAAGCACAGTGAGATCAAAGTCCGAGAATTTTGAATAAGCGCGCAACTATGACCTCTGAGTCATTAAACCGGGAAATAAAAGAAAAATAATGTAAACAAAAAAACGGTATGTCCACAAGAAAAACAAGAACGGATGAAAACCCGAAAGGGCTCCGTGAATAAAATCAGCAGGACTGCCGGTGTATTTATGAAAAGCTGAAAGGGCGCAAACTCATGAAAAAAGAGAAGAAAATACACTCGCAAAATTCTATCGACCTTGTGAGGAGAATATTTCCACGTGAGATCCTTACGACTCACAAAGGAGCAACACACTTAGGAATCCTCATGATTCCTAAGGAGAATATACACCTGAGAGATCCTCTCGACTTGTAGGAAGGAAATGCTTTTATGAGTCCCTTACGGCACATAAAATTGAAAACCTTTAGGTGATAGGGGTCTAAACCTGTCTCCTAAACCATCGCTCCCCAATGGGCAACGGCAATTGATGAGTTGCTCTTGGCACTACGCTTCAGTGTTAGCAGTGCTGATGCCGATCCAAAACTCAAACCCCAAGTTTTTCCAAAGGCAAGTGATGAGTCACTCCTGGCACTATGCTTCAGTGTTAGCGGTGCTGATGCCGACCCAAAAATCAAACCCCATGTTTTTCGAAAGGAAAGTAATGAGTCGATCCTGACGCTACGCTTCAGAGTTAGCGGTGTTGATGCCGACCCAAAATCCAAACCCCCTAAATTATCCCAGTCGTATGGCCGGTCCATAAATTGACTGCCGTATACAATCCAATGGCATAAACACCCGTGCCCCACCACAATCACTAGCCCCACGGCCGGTCTCCGCCTTTGGAATTAACTCCATTTGAAAAGACCCACTCATGTGTCCTCACGATACATGAGGAGAATAGAGCTTACGAGATCCTCTCGATTCGTAAGAAAACACTGTCGTGGGATCCTTACAATTCACAAGTGAAAAACACACTTTGGGGACCTCAAGACTTCTAAGGAGAAAATACACTTACGAGATCCTCTCGACTCATAAGGAGAAAATACTTCTATGAGACCCTTATGGCTCATAAAATTGAAAAGCCTTATGTGACAGGGACCTGAACCTGTCTCCTAAGTCGTCTCGGACCCCTAAGTCGTTAAACTGGGAACAGATGACCCTTAATTCGTTAAAACTAGGAACAAATGATCCCTAAGTTGTTAAACTAAAAACAAAGAAAATCCCCTCACTGCAAATGATGATTCGCTATCGGTACCATATTCCAGTGTAGCGATGTCGATGCCAAACAAAAATACAAATCGCAAATTCAAAATCCCACACTACAATGCCTCAAATTCAAAGGTCCTGCCAAACAAAGCAGGAATCGGACAAATCAAACTAAATTCCTACCCGGAAGCGCTTCCAAGCTCAAAAGTCTCGTCGGACAAATTGGAACCTCCCAAAACAAAACAAATCAACTAATTCCAACAACGACCTTAACGTCAAATGGTGACACTCCGTTTCAGGGAAACATCAAACAGACACTCCGTCTCGGGGATACATCACATGCAGACACTCTGCCTCGGGAAAACATCAAATGGACACTCCGTTTCGGGGATACATCACATACAGACACTCCATCTCGAGGATACGTCACATACGGACACTCCGTCTCAGGGACACGTCAACCAGCGACACTCCATGTCGGGGAAACGCCAATCAACAACACTCCGTCTCGAGGATACATCATATACAAACACTCCGTTTTGGGGAAACGTCTGACAATGACACTCCATCTCGGAGATACATCACATACAGACACTCCGCCTCAGGGACACGTCAAGCAGCGACGTCCCATGTCGGGGACACATCAACCAGCGACAATCCATACCGGGGACAACCAGCGACGTTGTTCCCGCAAAAATTTTGGACAAAACTTGCTGTTCCTTTTATAAAAATAGAGGGTAGTGCCCCACATGCAAAGCACGTGAGCACTCACGCGCAAAGCATGTGAATACCTGCTACAATTAGAATTAAATTCTATAGCAGTGCTCACGTGTTAAACCCGTGAGCACTCACATGCAAAGCATGTGAGTACCGGTTTCAGATAGGATTAAATCCTATGATAGCCCCCACGTGTTAAACATTGGCTACATTCTTATGGCAGCGCTCACCTGCAAAGCACGTGAGCACCGCTGCCATATATGTATATGGCAGCGCTCACGTAATAGCACGTGAGTGCCCCAATTTAAAATGCTCTCATCTGATAGAATTAAATTCTATATGATAGAATTAAATTCTATTTAGAAAATATTTTTCTTGATCTTTCTATTATGGAATGATCTTACCCTAACAGAAAATCTTGGATTTGAAATCCAATGTTGATAAAATCACCAATTAAACCATCTGATAGAATTAAATTCTATGTGATAGAATTAAATTCTATTTGGGAAATATTTTCCCTGATCTTTCTAATATGGAAAGATCTTTCTTTAACAGAGAATATTGGATTTGAAATCCAATGGTGATAAAATCAACAGGTAAATCATCTAATAGAATTAAATTCTACGTGGAAAATATTTTCCTGATCTTTCTAAAATAAGAAAGATCTTTTCTGTTAAACAGAATTAAATTCTGTTGTTAAGAAAATATCATTTTAATCTTATTAAACTAACAAGATATTCATATGATAGAATAGAATTCTATATTAGGAAAATATCTTCCTAATCTTTTTAAACAAACAAGATATTCATCCGATAGAATTAAATTTTAACTTAAGAAAAAAAATTCTTAATTTTATTAAAAGAAAAAAGAAATCTTCTCTGTTAAACAGAAAGCCTTTGGATTAAAAATCTAACGGTGAATACGATTGATCTAAAAGATCAATTTGATTAATTATGAAATCAATCATGATCTCTCAATAAGAGATTTTCTTAACAAATTGATTCTTTTCCTTCTCCTATAAATAGGAGCAAAGAGATAAGGAGGAGGAAGATAAAAAAGAGAGAGGAGAGGAGACCCCCCATAAGCTTCTAAAAGCTTTTAGAGAATTTAAATCTCAATAAAAGAAGATCTTCCTCCTCTAAACCCTAGGTAAAAAAACACAGAGATCAAAACATCTCCTTTACCTATCTAAGGGTTTAACCCTTCTCAAGAAGTTAGTTTTTCATTGGATCTGAGATCCATAAGACAACTCTTCCACAAGTTGAGAATTTAATTCTCATCGAGAAGATCTTGTTCTTGAGAATAAATTTTTTTGGAAAGAACAAAGTTGAAAAGAAAGAAGATAGAGTCTATAATACTCTAGGAACTTAGTTCCTTTAAATCAAGAACTTAGTTCTTTAAGAACCCGATCCAAGATCCTCAAAATAGTGATCTTGGTGATCGTTAATAGTCAAAATACCATTAACAGAAATTTAACCTCTCTGAAAATATGAACAGAAAAACATGGATAAAAGAACATGGAAAATATGGAGTCCATAATACTCCAGGAACTTAGTTCATTGAAATCAAGAACTTAGTTCTTAAAGAACCTGATCCCAGATTCTCAAAATAGTGATCTTGATGATCGTTAATGGACAAAATACCATTAACAGAGATTAAGTTCTCTAAAAATATCAACGGAGATTAAATCTCTAAAAGAACTCAGCGCTTCACGTGAAAAGCATGTGAGCAGCCAAAGCCAAGTTACATAGCGCCTCACGTGAAACACACGTGAGCACTAGAAAATAGAAAAGTTTAGTTCTTAGCACTAGTGCAGTGTCTCATGTGAAACGCATGTGAGGGCTAAAACTCAATGCCTCACGTGAAATACATGTGAGAGCTCAAAAGAAGCCAAAAGCTCAGCGCCTCACGTGAAACACACGTGAGCGCCACAAAAGACTAGTGCTTGGCACTATTTCAGCGCCTAACGTGAAACACATATGAGCGCTATATGTCTGAAGTGCTTAGCACTGCTGAGTAGTACAGAAACCCAATCTTAGCCCCAAATTGGCTAAGTCTATGAAGCTTAAACTTTCTCTTAAATCATCCGATCCCATATATGTCGGGTTACAACAGTGCCCTGGCTATCAATCCGTGGCCAAATACGGAACAAAAACTTTTAAAAACCGGCGCTAATGGAACCCTAATCGACGGATCGTACCATTAACCCTATACTAGTTATATGAAAAGAGTTTAGAGAGGTTATACCGATCGATCCGTGTCATTCGGTCTTCAACCTCTGTCGTAACCTCCTCACGGCTTTCTTGATCAAGTTCGATCTCCGATCTCCCCCGTCGAAGACGATCCACGTCGAGGATTAGTAATACGGGCCCTTGCCTCAAAACCGAAGCAACTCGGGTATCTAGTTTGCTAACATAGATAGCCAAGATGAAGTAGAGATAGTGTGTGAATACTTTGTCTCAAAACACCCAAGGATTCTCAACTCATGAGAGGGTTTGGGTGGAGGTTAAAGAAGTTGCCATGAGAGGAAAATGTGAGCTCAAGAAAAAATTGGCTTGTGAATAAAATGCTTGCTGCCCTTTTCTAATATGTGTGTATTGTGAGAAATTAGTGAGCAACAAAAGAAAATCCCACATAATGGAAAAGATCTGCCTCTCACAATAATATCTCACAAATATCTCCCACCAAACAAAACCAAGTGCACATGCCACATTCAATGCCACAAAGTCAAAACTCACACTCACAATTTCCACACAATAAACATTAAACTAAATATTTAAACCAAGAAAAAGAAATGGCAATCCTAAAGTTATCTTGTAACGAATTACAAGAAACCCCTCATCAATATATACATACCCGCATCCATATTTCGACTGAATACGAATACAACGAGACGAAAGTAATCCAGTAATATAATCTAGGATCCGGCTTAAACCAAAGCCCACTAGTATTATCCGTCCAATCATGATCCGTGCACAAGTGCACGTATATGATCGAATCCAGCCATAAAACCATATGGACTCTAAAACGTTTCGCCCGAACCAGGAAAACCCTCTGTGTGAGACTCTAAAGACTCGTCAATACGCTGGCAGTGGGTTTAACCACAACCATGTCAGTGGCACTAGCTATACGTAACGGCTACCCAGGTATTGAGTGAAAGGGAGGCCGATGAGCAAATTCATCCTGAAACCCTGCTGAGCCTAACAGTGACAATATCCGTACAGTCCGGTCTGTTTGTCTATGAGTATCGCATATCGAGTCTGGGGGGTGGATAAAGTCAGACCCCTAATAACTTGATATTTAGTGTCGGCATGAAACCTATCACCAACTGAGAAACTACCAATCTTAGATCGGTAATTCTCGTCTACCCCGGCCGAGAATTTCTGGTGATGGCCATCCGTGCACAACGCGACATCAACCCCCAATACCGGGAGAGACAAATCCCCTGATGATTCGCTCACTGCCTCCATGTGGCTCAGGACTGTACCCAACTAAAACCTGTTTGCATGAATCCTTTGAGCCGTGGTAGGTTAGTAATCAAAGCACAGTGGGAACTCACACGAGACAAATGGCGATCTCAGGTCGATAGACTAACCTGTACACATATCACCAGGGAACTGCTATCTGACAATAGGTATAATACCAACTAGTATGTTTCCGGCGAGTCCGTCCGGTGTACTCATAACCCAAAGAGCACCTGTATACATCTTAGGTGAACCAACTGACACCAATAGCTTGTGACACCGGCCACCGCCCCTCGTCGGGATCTCGATCAGTATACACTAGTTTCAAAACTCCCACGACTAAGAGCATTTTACGGAATAGCTTATAGACCACTCAACTCTCACGTATATGATTGCCATCATACTGCTGGTAGTCAAGAAAGAATCCTAAGGGCTCTATCAACATGTAATAGTGATCTGTAATGTCACCTGAAGCATGTACACGATGATAAAGACAAAGCAGATAGCATACTATCATCTCGAATAAGATTGTTCTACCGGTATAGGTCCTCCCTCAATCATTGCAATCACGTGCCTGTAATCCAATAATTGATTTGAGGGCACTAGAGCCAGCAATCTCCTACTTGCATTTAAGGCAAATTATTGCGGTGTCGCATACTCACAGCCCGTGTGATACCGAACACCCAACTTCTCTACTATTCAGTTTCACAAAACTCGTTTGTAAAACTATTGCGTTCAAATTATTGCGGTGTCTCAAGCTCGCGGAGAAAGCCATCTCCCGAAATGAGCAATACCTGTCTTAGAATATACCTGGATATCTGATGGGACCCAGTTCACAAATGAACTCCAAACCCAGCAAACTTCTTAGACTGTATCGTCAACTGAATTAAATCAGTATCCTGCGCCATGCCTCCCTCAGTATCCGCTTTGACCATCTGTCCAAACTACCGCCCCTCAAAAGAGGAAAAACTATAACTCTGACAGTCACTCTGTCATCCAGGTTGCCTTGGAAGCCTAGAAAGATAACTGTCTCGCGAAGGAGTATTAGTTATATGTATGCCCTAGAGGCCATTACTGTACATGGGATGTATATTGTAGTGGATGCTTGGACATATATAGGGAGGACTTTCTTGCTCGATATGATAGTATGCTATCTAGTTGCTCTTTGTCTTAACATGTTGATTTGTATATGTGATACTGACTTGCTCTCACATGGTGACAAAGCTCTTAGGATGTGTACTTGACTACCAGGACTATGATGTAGATCATACTAGTGGGGCCAAGTATAGTCCACAAGTACACCCTATAATAGTTCCTAGTCGAGGGAGTATCGAGACAGGGCATCGATATTCCAGAGTAGACTAGCGTATGCGCTTCTCGACGTATGTGATGGGCGATGGATGATCCCATATCCATAGGTGTTTGACATTAGAGAAGGTATACGGGTGCTCAGTGGAGACTGGGTACAGTGGAAGGAATCGCCGAGAACTCCTAGATGGTATTATACCTATCGTCGGATAGCAGTTCTCTGGTGACACTGATACAGGTTAGTCTGTAGACCCGAGATCGTCATAGGGTCTTGTGTGATTCCCACTGTGCTTTGATTTCCACCATACCACGGTCAAGAGATCGTGCAAAAAGGTGTTTTTTGGGTACAGTCCCGAGTCACATAGAGGCAATGAGTGATAGGAGGGGTTTCGTCTCTCCCGGTATTGGGAGTTGATGTTGCGCTATGCTCGATTGGCCATAACATGAAATCCCTAGGCAGGGTTGTTGAGATCTACTGATAAGTGTTATCAGTAGTTTCTCGAACCGTTATAGACTTTGCATCGGCATGACTTATCAGGCTATTAAGGTATGACGTTATACCACCCCCAGGCTGTGATATGCGTCATTTCAGATGAAGAGACCGGACTGTACTGTAGTGTTACTGATTGGATTCGCAGGAGTACGAGCAGGCTTGCTTGTTGATCTTCTGATCGCTCAATACCCGGATGGCCGTTACGTTTAGCAGACCACTTATGCCTTGTGAGTGTTTGATATAATCATCACCTACTGCCGGCGTATTGATGAGTCTTTAGTGTCCAACACAGAGGTTTCCTGATTCATTCGAAACGGAGTAGGAGTGTTTCCTGATTTAAAATCAGGAAAGTTTACGGAGGAGGCATCACGTGCTAGCACGTGACCAGCAGTCACGTGTTGGCACGTGACAATTAAAAAGCAGCGGCAAAGGAAGATTCAGCTCCTGGATTAAATCAAAGAAAAGGCTCCAGAAAGGGTCACGTGCTCACACGTGACTAGGGGTCACGTGTTGGCACGTGACGGCTGAACAGCGGCTAGAAGACAAAGCACAGAAAGCAGAAGAAAGCTCGTTCTAAGGGGTCACGTGCCTACACGTGACCAGGGGTCACGTGGACACACGTGACCGGCTTTCAAAGCCTATCTATTTAACAGAATTAAATTCTTAACAACATTCAAATCTTTCCAAAGGAGAATGATTATTTGGAACCGATTGGATTAAAGATTTAAAGGTGATTAAATATCACATATCTATGGAAAAATCTTGAACTTGGAAAGATTTCCGCTTAAAATCTAACCGAAATAACAAAGGAATATCATTGGATTCGAAATCCAATGGTGAATAAAATTCACCTAATAATCCAAAGGTCCAAATGAATGATGAATGCAAATCAAATCTCTAACGAATACAAATCAAATCCCTCAATGAGTGATTCACTAAAACTAATTGATTCTGCTCCTTCTCCTATAAATAGGAGCCAAGAGATACACAGAGGGAGACACAGAGACATAGAGAGAAAAAGAAATAGAGTCTTGAGACTTTGGAAGAATTTGATCTGCTGCAGAAGAAAACCTTGGGTAAGAAAGGGAAGGCCTTTAAAAAAGAGAATTTAATTCTCAAAAGAGTTTAACTCTTATATTAAAAAGAAGAACTTAGTTCTCTCTTTAGTAGAGGATCTGCAAAGTGCACATCTCCCCATGAATTGAGAATTTAATTCTCATTGGGTTGAGATCCTGCCATGCAGATCCAAAGCATAGAGAGGGAATTGAAGTTTGAGAATTTAATTCTCACGGAACTATAGGAATTTAATTCCTTTGAAATAAAATTAGGGTTTAACCCTATGTTATAGGAATTTAATTCCTTCGAAATGAACAGAACCAGTTAAGAACTTAATTCTGTTAAAATAACAGGAATTTAATTCCCTTAAGAAAGAAGAAATTAGGGTTTCACCCTATGACATAGCCTAATATGGGAATTCAATTCCTCAGAATATAAATTAAGGGTTTAACTCTATCTAAGAGTAATTCTCTAAGAGAAAGTGGGAATTTAATTTCTCTAAAGTTATTATTAGGGTTGAACCCTATGATAGAATCTAGTTCTTCACATATATGAGGAATTTAATTCCTACAGAAAAGAATTTAGAGTTTAACTCTATCTAAGAATATAATTCTTCAAGAAAATGGGGATTTAGTGAAGAATTTAAGTCTTAAACAAAAATTCAAAGGAGCAGGGTCACGTGCTACCACGTGACCCCTGAAAAACTCCGCAGGGGAGGGCGCCCTCACGTGCTACCATGTGACCACTCTTGCCTTAGTGTTTAACACTAAATTGGAACCTCTGAATCCAGTGTTCAACACTGATTTACCTTAGTGTTCAACATTAATTGAAGAACTTTATTTGCAGTGTTTAACACTGAATTTCTTAGTGTTAACATTAAATTAAACCTCTGTTAACAGGGTTTAATATTAATTTTCTTAGTGTTCAACACTAAATTAAAATCTCTGTCACCAGTGTTCAACACTGATTACCTTAGTGTTTAACACTAATTTGAGATCTCTGTTGCCAGTGTTTAACACTGATTTGTTTTAGTGTTTAACACTAATTTGAAAGCCCTGTTGCTGGTGTTTAACACCAACTATCTTTTAGTGTTAAACACTAACTTGTCAATCTCATTCCCAGTGTTCAACACTGATTGGTCTTTAGTGTTTAACACTAGCTTCAGCCCAATTGGCTAAGTTCTAGAGGCAAAGCCTCTCCTTCAATGGACCAACAGAAAGCCAATATTCCAAACATGATTGGACTTAGCCCAAGATGGCCATCAGTCCTCAATCTAAACTTAACTGGGCCAATGGGCTCATAACATAATTAATTGGTCTTGGTCCCAAATTGGGCCAAAGACTATTTAATCTACCTTGGTTCAAGGGTACATCTCTTCACTCCTTTGATACTTGGCATTGTAATTCCTCAACGTCTTCAAAGAGGTGACGGGTCCCGATGACCGCACATTGATACGGACTGTGGGGTCCTTAAACCCATGGACTATGACGTCCTTAACCTTGACCGGGATGTCTTAAAACTAATATCGGACTGTGGGGTCCTTAAACCCACGGACTATGACGTCCTTACATTGACCGGAATGTCTTAAAACTAACAACGGACTATGACGTCCTTAACCTTGACCATGATATCTTAAAACTAATATCGGACTGTGGAGTCCTTAAACCCACGGACTATGACGTCCTTAACCTTGACCGCAACGTCTTAAAACTAACATTGGACCGTAATGTCCTTAAACTATCTATGGACCGCAATGTCCTTAAACTACCTACTGACCGTGATGTCACTAAACTAAACAACAGGGCTCCCTTAATTTCTCTATTGTTGGATCTAAACGATCCCGTTTAAGTCGATCTTAGTCTAAAAACTAGGCTAATGTATCCTTAACAAACGTTTAAGTCGATCTTAGTCTCCAATGAGGCTAACGTATCCTTAAATCCAAACCCCCAAACCCAAATCTAAGATAATACGGATTTGGACTAGTCCACGCCCTACGGTTGACGACATAACTCAGTCTCCGTATACAATCCACGGGCAACTAAACACAAAATAAACACACACGATACGAAGTGACCATCTGGAGAAGGAGAAAGTGGTTACCGCGGTGTGGTAGCGTAATTAACTGCAGGGGCTTGCGCCTGCTGGGAAGAGCGTCCCCACAATCAAAAACCCCTCAAGCGAGGGGGAATCTGACGAAGTCTGCTACATCGGACGCATCCGTTTAAACCTTCGATATACGGTTCCATAAACCAACTTGGCATCTTCGGAGTGGTAGATGGATAGCACCAATTAGCATCTGCCCCGAATCTCAGGCAAGACGTCCCCACGCCGCGCCGTCTTTCGGAGGGGAACAGATTCTGGCATGCCCGGTGGGACCTTTTCCTCTTTCCACTCCACACTTCGTGTGTCGTGTTCGCGAACCAAACACGGTTCGCTAATGGTTGCCCTTGGGTTTCAAGGTACTAAGATTTGGCATTTTTCTTATTGCAAAAAGCAAAGAATCAATGGCTTCCACTTGTGCGAAATGCTCCAACTGCAATTGCAACCAGCGCTCTGCCTCGCCAGGAGGTGTAGCCTACGGACCCCAAGCTGCTTCGCTATTTACAATACCCGTGGAACAGGTCACTCGAGCCACCACAGGGTTGTTTTTTGGGACCATGCTCCCGCCAACGAGCTTCACCGCTCCTGTGCTGATAACGAAAGCTCCCAAGAAGTCGGTCTTTGATCGGCTTACACCTACCGTGGCCCTTCTCAACGGGTCGCCCAACACCAGTGCCTCGGTCTTCTCCAGATTGGGCCAGAGCTCCTGTGGACCCGTGATGGAGCCTACAATCCCAGAGAAGGCTGCTCCTAAGAAAGTAACCAGTCCTGCTCCTGAAGTCGTCAAGGCGGCTTCCCCTGCCAAAAAGTCGGTCTTTACAAGATTGACGGCTCCAGCTCCCGCTCCTGCTACCCAAAGGACATCGGTCTTTGACAGGCTGACACCAGCAGCGACCCCCCACCTACACAGGGGGCAAGACGAGACTATCGCCCTCACCAAGCCGGTTCCATCAGCACGACGCGCTCGACGTCGTTACTGGCGCCGAGTGAGGAAGGCCGGAGGCAACTCCCCTCCTGGGCTAACTCCTCCAGCCCTGATGGCAGAAGTTAATGCTGCTGTTCCAACTGGGAACAGCTTTGAGATGCTAAATAAGGTGCGTAGGAATTCTCCTACCGCGGTGCTAAAGAGGTATCCCCCTCCGCTGAAAAAGGCTGTAGAAGTAAAGCCAGAACAACCCCAATCTCCTCAATGGCTGTCCTCCCAAATCTATAAAGTCTGGCGGCAGACCCGAGACTCGGTGATCGATCCAAATTTCTCCCGCCAGCACAAGAAGCTGAAAATCCAACAGGAAGTCAGTCACCAGGCTAAGCCACGAAAAGCTGTCTGGGTGCCCACCTCAACGGCCCCCTCGACTTCCACTGCTCATAAAAAGAAGAGGCCAGAGAAGACCCCCGGGCCTGCAACGAAAGCTAAAAGCGCTGAGCCCAGACGCCCTAAGGCTGGGGGCAGGATGGTCCACACTGTATACATGGCGTCGGGGAAAGAAGACAGCCGCGTGTCCACAGGTCATAGACCGCTTACACGGTCGGTGACCAAAGCTCAGGAGCAACAGCAAAAGCTCCAGGAAATGATGATCGCAATGGACGCGCTTACTGGACCGAAAGAAAGCCCTGAGGCATCCTCGGATCAGCAACAAGAACAGGAAACCGACGCCGAGTTCCTCCGGAGGATATTGGAAAAGAAAGATAAAGAGGCTGCGGAACAAGCGGCCAATATAAAGTAAATAGCCCACTTATTCCAGGACATGGTGGGAATGATGATCCAACAAGACTCACCTGCTGAGGATCCTCCGATCGTCCTTGAAGACGACAGGGGAGAAACGTCAAATCCACCACCGGCTCTCTCAACGGCCAAGGAGGAGACAATCTCTAAGGCTGAATTGGACGACTATATAGCCCGGCAAATCTGGGTTCATCATGCGACTGAGGCAGCTGGTCAAGTCGTAAAAACGGGGCGACCATATCCGAGCTGGTACGACCAAATCAAATATCCGCCGGGTTATACAATACCAAAATTCCACGTGTATAAGGGGACCGGCAATCCCCACTAACATGTTGCCCAGTTCAGGGTCCTTTGCGGTAACACCGGCGGTGACGATAAACTGTTGCTTCGCCAGTTCGTGGGCAGCTTATCAGAAACAGCGTTCGAATGGTATTCGGAACTCCCGAACGATTCTATCAAGACGTTCGCTGAAATGGAGTTGCTATTCACTCAGCGATTCGTAAGCGCCAGCGAACGCACTCCAATAACAGCATTGATTAATGCCAGGGTGAAACCAGGCGAAACGTGGGTCCAGTATGCTATACGCTGGCGAAATTTGTGGTTGAAATGCGAGCAACGCATTGAGGAAGCGCCCGCGGTGGGCATGTTCGTGGGAACCCTAGACCCTCATGCAACTATCTCCCAGTTTATGATGTTCTTTAAGCCGACCACGTTTCAGGCTTTGATCGACAAGTTGGCCCAGATGGACCAGATGGGTCACAGACCGTCTCTCCCGAAGCCAGAGCCTCGGAGTGACAAGGGTAAAGGGAAGGCAACCTTCGTCGCGAATGCTCAGCAGCAACCCAGTGCCTCAAAGCTGGCGGATCAGTTGGAAGAAAGACCGCGGTATTATAATGAGAAGATGAAGCGTCCCTACTCGTTCCCACGGGACAAGACGAAACGGTTATTCGAGCTGGCAGTACGCAACAGACTTATAAACTTGCCAAATCCAAGGCGACCGCCACAACCCACTGAGGTGAATAACCCCAACTATTGCCTTTACCATCAAACGGTAAGCCATCCAATTGAGGATTTCTTCGTTTTCAAAGGATGGATTGAAGATCAATACCTCCAGGGGAAGTTTGCACTATCCGAAAAGTAGAAGGTGAACCCGCCACAGCCGCATACTCCTAAGAAAGCAGATACACCGGGGGCAACCTGTTCCTTTATTGAAGAAGCTCCATGGGAGGTCGTGCTGTCAATTAAAACCAAAAGAATGCTGAGGGACCTTCATGCGTGCCCGGCGGTCGAATGGAAGGACCCGCTTGAAGCTCAAATCATCGAAGGGATGTTGAAGCCGCGCCCAACTACAAAGATTCGTGGTGATGGCCCGAATACTCACACCCAACCGTAAAAATCTTCGAAGAAAAAGAAAAAGAAATCCAAAAAGCCCGTGAAGCCTGGAGACAAGCGCACGGATCTACAGAAACAGATTGACGCGCTGGAGGAGTACAATCAAAAGGCGCGGACTCCCGTCACGCTGCAAGAGTTCCTCAACCACGTCTTTCAGGAGGAAAATGATGGAGAGAGCTCATCGGATGAATCCGAGGGATATGTGGCGAGTTGTCATGTGATTTCCCACTCGGAAGATGAGAAAACTCCTGGCACTGAGAAACTGGGGGCACAGCCTGAGCCAGAACTTGTATGGCCAACAGATGAAATGATCGACGCCTTTCTAGACGAGATTCGTTTGAAGAGTAAAGCCGATCAGGAGCGTGAGATGGCTGCATCGGAAGGAGCCAAGCGCAGGCGACTAAACGAAAGAGTCGAAGCACTCCCGCCAGATCAAAAGACATCCGATGCGAATAAAAATGTGTTCAAGACGAGGAAAAAGTTTGCCAAAGCCATGTTAGTGGGGATGAAGCTACCACCCTCGGAAGAGAACGCGTTCGATGGGGCGGAGAGGCACCCTAATTATTGCTCATATCATCGGAAAATTTCACACCCTACGGAGGAGTGCGACGCTTTTAGGATATGGTGGCAGGGATATGTTGCTCACCGGCAACATTTTAAGTGCATGAAATGGAGAACTCGTCGGGAGAAAAGAAGTACAACCGACAGGCACAAAAGAACTACCGACAGCTGTTACATGGTCGACGCTGGAGGATCACAAGTTCTCACCTTTGGGAGCGACTCTGATGAGGAAATAGCTTTGGGCCCTCTCTTTAAAGAGTCCTTCTTAGGGAAAGAGGAAGAACCGGAGGCCTGGGAGAACATTCAGCTGCGCAATTGCACGCTCCCGGAAAAGAATCTCGGACCCGCAAATAGAAAAGATAAGGGAAAGGAAAAGGTCACTGGGGATATCGCCTTAGATGACCAAGTCATGAAAGAGCTGACTGCCAAGGACCCTCCCAGGAAGGGTAAGGTGGATTACAACATCCTAGCGCACCTAAGAAAGCTACCTTCTCAGCTCAGCATTCTCGATGCCCTCCTATTATCGAAAGAAGCGCGGGATTCATTAATCAAGGCGTTACAGGAACCCGAGCAATTCCAAGCCTTCCTCGCCGCAGAAAGGATGAAGGATGAACTGGAAGAAGTGCACACGGCCGACATCACTTTCGGTGACGAAGACCTTCTCCTCGGGACGTGCGACCACAACCGTCCCCTATATGTCTCTGGATACTGCCATGATATCAAGATAGGCAAGATCCTGGTGGATAATGGATCCTCCGTCAATCTCCTTAATGTTCGGGTGTTGAAGGAAATCTGCATGAGCGTACAGCACCTCGCTCATGACAAAATTACCATCTCCGGTTTCGACTCCCAGTCATCACGGACTCTCGGATCTGTAATACTAACATTACGCTTCGGACTGCTCATCACGGACATCAAGTTTCACGTCATTGACGCCAAGACCTGCTACAACGCCTTGCTCGGTCGTCCTTAGTTACACGAGTACAACATCATCCCTTCTACACAGCATCGGTGTATGAAGTACTTTAAGGATGGTTTCGAGTATACCGTAACATGTGAGCTGAACCCATTCTCCGTGAGCGAAGTCTGCAAGTACGAAGATGCAAAGTACTTTTTGCCAGACTTAGAGGATACAGAAAAGTGTCGCAAGCCGTAGAACAAAGCCGCCGCCACCATCCCTGTTTTCGGGAGCGACACCGAAGAAGAGGATACAGAAAAGTGTCGCAAGCCGGAGAACAAAGCCGCCGCCACCATCCCTGTTTTCGGGAGAGACACCGAAGAAGAAGAAGAGATAGTTTACGCTGGGTCGTCTCGACGCAACAACCTGAGACCGTCCATCCCCATGTTGATCTTCGGAAGTGACTCGGAAGATGAGGTTAATGCCGTGTTCTCCAGTCGGCCGTCAATACGAGCATCCCCTAGCGATGATCAGAGTTTGCAAATCACCATGGTGCCGCGGAAACACTACAAGGATCTTGACGCACTTCAAGCTTACAATGTGCAGGACCTGCAGACATTTTACATCCCTCCCAGGAGAAAGGGTGAAAAGGTGATCCTATTCTACCAATCCACAGAAACGAGAGTGGAGAAAGAGATATGGCATGGCACGGATGCTACACTCGACAGGCTCCAACCCATCCGTTTGCCCAGATATTACACAAATGGACTAAAGAGGCTATTGAAGCGCCAAGGGGTACCCTTAAAACAGACTGTTCGACAAGCTCTGTTTTACAACAGGATTTGGGAGGTCCCTGAGACTCAGCGCAAATTGCCCAACGGGAGAATGGAAACACTTGGGCTTGGATATGTAAGATCCGATAAACGGGAGCGAGTCCACGGTAGCTACGCCGTATATAACTTCGATGAGGAGGAAAATGCCCTGTCCCGCAATGCCAACCCCTCATCAAAACCAGATCCCGCAAGCGAAGTGCCGAGTCCGCCATTTGAAGAACGAATGGACAAGCTTATCAGGAAAGCGGATCAAAAAGCTCGGGAAGACCATAATCGCGAGATGGCCATCTACGAGAAGGCCATGACTCAACGTCTGTTTCAACAGGCTGCAAAAGACGAAGATGCTCCACCCTGTCAACCCGTTGTACAAAAGGCCCGACGCAGAGGCAGAAGTAAGTCAAGAAGCGGAAAAAGGAGTCGACAACAACGACACAGGATTAGAGAGTCTTGTGATCGGGTATTGCGCGGCCCGGATTTGTCCCTCATAAAGAAGATGAGTCGAGCGTATTCCTTCCCCCGAGACAAGATGAAGAAGTTACTCGAGCTCGCTATAAAACATCAAATGATCGCACTTCCGGAGTCTAAGCACCCTGAGCAAGCTAATAAAGTTTCTCATCCGGGCTATTGCTTTTATCACCGAGCCATAGGACACCCTATCGAAGACTGCTTCACCTTCAAGAACTGGGTCGAAGACCAGTACCAGCAAGGCAGGTTTGCTTTATCCAGCAGCTGGAGGGTAACGCCGCCACAAAAGCACGAACCCAAAGCCACAAGAGCAGAACCAGATCCACACCGGCCTTGGAAGCGAGCTCGTACCTGTCATATGGTAACGATATCAAAAGGAAAGCCCGAGAATATGGATGACCTCCTTTGGTGCTTCGAAAACAATGATAATGAGGTGATCTCAGAATTTCCACCAGCTCCAAAAGAGCTGGAAGATGGCATACATACTACTGCCGATAACCTCAAGAAGATTGAGTTGGGATCGGCAGACGATCCGCGACCGACATTCGTTAGCGAGCTTCTATCTGAGGAAAGGGCGGCGGCGTTAAAAGACGTGCTTTTACGGCATAGAGATTGCTTCGCGTGGAACTATTCCGAGATGCCAGGATTAGATCCAGAGATTGCGGTGCATAAATTAGCAATATCCCCGGATATCAAGCCAGTCAAACAGCCGCCGAGAAGGATGCGGCTCGAGCTTGAGATGAGCATTAACGCCGAAGTCAAGAAGCTGATCGATTCTGGGTTTATCCAGGAGGTACAGTATCCTGACTGGGTCGCCAACATCGTCCCTGTGATGAAGAAAAATGGGACAGTGCGCATATGTGTGGACTTCCGAGATCTCAATAAAGCCTGCCCGAAGGACGATTTCCCAGTGCCGGTCACCGAACTGATGATAGATAATACGTCGACTCATGAGGTTTTCTCCTTTATGGATGGTTCATCAGGGTACAATCAGATAAAGATGCATCCCGACGACCAGAAGCACACCGCTTTCCGGACTCCTTTGGGTATATTCTGCTGCAAAGTTATGCCCTTCGAATTAAAGAATGCCAGTGCCACCTATCAGAGGGCCATGACAAAGATTTTTGATGATCTCATACATGAAATCGTCGAGTGCTATATCGACGACCTCATAGTAAAGAGCATGTCATATGAAGAGCATTTAGAGCATCTGAAGACCGTATTTCAATGCCTTCGGCAATATAATTTGAAGATGAATCCCCTCAAATGCACGTTCGGAGTCTCCTCGGGTAAATTCCTGGGATTTATCATCCGACACCGAGGTATCGAAATAGATCCATCTAAGATCAAGGAATCATGGAAATGCCACCACCAAGGACTCTCAAACAGCTGCGGTCTCTCCAAGGGAAGCTCGCGTACATCCGGCGATTTATCGCCAACCTGTCAGGCAAGTGCCGTCCTTACAGTCACCTGATGAAGAAGGGAACTCCGTTTGTCTGGGACCAAAAATGCCAGAGCGCGCTAGATGAAATCAAGCAGTACCTGCAGAACCCGCCGGTGCTGGCTGCTCCGGTCAAGGGAAAGCCCCTTATTCTTTATACAACAACCCTTGAGGGTTCTTTAGGCGCATTATGGGCGCAAGAAAACGACCAAGGGAAGGAGAGAGCGCTCTACTATTTAAGCTGAGTTCTTCTAGGGGCAGAAAGCAATTACTCCCCTATCGAAAAACACTGCCTGGCGTTAATCTTTGCGATAACAAAACTCCGGCACTATGCATTGGCACATGAAGTCCGTCTTATATCAAAGGTGGACCCCCTAAAATATCTAATGTCAAAGGCCATATTGACAGGGAGATTCGCTAAATGGGCCCTGCTCCTGATGGAGTTTTCAATAACCTATCAGCCTCTTAAGGCAGTGAAAGGCCAAGCCATCGCCGACTTCCTTGCTGAGCATCCAGTACCTGCCGTTTCTCCTCTGAATTGCGATTTGCCGGACGAACATGCATTTGATGTGGTCGACGGTGGTGATACCCGATGGGAACTTTATTTCGATGGAGCATCCTCCGTAAAGAAGCGCAAACAAAGTACCCCAATGATCAAATCGGGGGTATACCTCATCTTCGTAACTCCACAAAGAAGGATAATGCGCTTCGCTTTCTACTTAACAGAACCAAGGACGAACAATGAAGCCGAATACGAAGCTTTGATAGCAGGCCTCGAGATCGCCATCGGCATGGGAATTGAAAACCTCCTCATATACGGGGATTCTCAACTGGTCGTTAGTCAAGTAAACGGTGACTACCAAACGTGCAAACCGGAGTTGGTGAAGTATGGTGAAAAGGTGCGACAACTGTTGACCCAAATTCCCTCCTATACTCTGGAAAGCATACCACGCGCGGAAAACAGCAAAGCAGACGCGTTGGCCAAGCTCGCTAAAGAACTGGCTGACGAGAACCTTGATGACGTTAAAATTGTGGTGCAAAGCCGTCGGGTGCTTGCCCCAGCAGAAATATCTCCGGAATCATCCGAAGAGAAGGGAGTGACTGAGCAGACGACCCTACAAATAAAAGACCGTGAGAAGGCTGAGGACTGGAGGGAGGTCTTCATAGACTACTTTAAGTCCCACCGAATGCCCGAAGAAGCGTCCTCAAGACATCAGCTCATGAAACGAGCTCTGTCTTTCGCCTTCGTCAACGATACTCTGTACAAGAGGTCGTTTGATTCTCTGTGGCTGAGATGTTTAGGACCTGATGAAGCAGAAAGAGTCGTTCGGGAAGTTCATGACGGAATCTGTGGTTCTCATCAAGCAGGCCCGAAGATGAAGTTAAAAATTAAACAGATGGGTTACTACTGGCCCACGATAATCCAGGACTGCCTCGAATATGTGAAGCAGTGCCACTCATGCCAAATCCATGGGTATTTCATCTACCAACATCCAAATCCGCTACATCCAACGGTGGCTAGCTGGCCATTCGAAATGTGAGGAACTGACATAGTCGGCCCCATCGAACCGGCATCGTCTAAGGGACATCGTTTCATCCTGGCGACGACTGATTACTTCTCCAATGGGCAGAAGCAGTACCGCTGAGGGAAGTGAAGACGGAGAATATCCTCCACTTTTTCAAGACGCACGTCATTTATCGGTTTGGAACTCCGCGGCGGATTATCTCCGATAACGGGCCGGCCTACAGAAGCCATAAGATCAGCCGCTTCGCGCAACAGCATAATATAGACTGGAGATACTCCTCAGATTATAATCCACGAGCTAACGGCCTAGCTGAGGCCTTCAACAAGACCTTGACAAAGATCATGAAGAAGACGGTGTCCCGAAATAAGAAGGACTGGCACGAGAGACTGCAAGAAGCTCTCTGGGCATATCGGACTACGTTCAAGACGGCCACGAACACGACGCCATACGCATTGGTATTCGGTATGGAAGCAGTACTCCCCCTCGAGATAGAGCTACCTTCTCTACAAGTGGCAGTCCACCACGAGTTGACAGACGAAGAAAATGCTCACCTCCGGCTTGAGGAGCTTGACGCCCTCGATGAAACCTGGCTCATAGCGCAACAAAATCTGGAGGCTTACAAAGCGAAAATGACGCGCTCGTATGAAAGATTGACCAGGCCGAGGACATTCCTCCAAGGCGAACTCGTGCTAGTGATCAAAAGGCCTATGATCCCCAATCGTGCCAAGCGGGGAAAATTCGAGCCAAACTATGAAGGCCCGTACATCATAGACAAAGTCTACCAGGGTGGAGCCTATCTACTCATGGATATGCACGGTGAGAGGCCTTTCAGGCCAATAAACGGCTGCTTCCTAAAGAAATACTACGCTTAAGGAGTCACAGCCTAGGTCAATGATAGATGACGACGACTATACCCGCTCGCTATCTTTCTATGCTCAAGCTCTATAAATAGTAGCCATCCCTCTCCACGACGGACCGAAACGTCCTTAAACTAAAGACGGACCGAAACGTTCTTAAACTAACGACGGACCGAAACGTTCTTAAACTAACGACGGACCGAAACATCCTTAAACTAACGACGGACCGAAACATCCTTAAACTAACGACGGACCGAAACGTCCTTAAACTAACACCGCAACATCCTTAGGCTGACAAAAAAAAAACGAAGAAAAAAAAATATAATAAAAAAAACGATATGTCCATCAGCAAAATGGGCACGAATGAAAACCCGAAAGGGCTCCGTGAGTAAAAACAGCAGGGCTACCGGCGAGTGTTCGTGAAAACCCGAAAGGGCGCGACCTCGTAAAAAAAAAGAGAAGAAAATAAAAAGAATAAAAAAAAACGGTATGTCCATAAGCAAAATGGGCACGGATGAAAACCCGAAAGGGCTCCGTGAGTAAAAACAGCAGGACTACCGGTGAGTGTTTGTGAAAACCCGAAAGGGCGCAACCTCGTTAAAGGACACTTGCGGGATCCTCAAGACCCTGTAAGGAGAAACCACCCGCGTGAGATCCTTACGACTCACAATGGAGTAACACACTTAGGGATCCTCACGATTCCTAAGGACAAAAGACACTTGCGAGATTCTCACGACTCACAAGGAGAACTCTCTTATGGGACCCTCACGGCTCATAAGACTTGAAAGTCTTAAGTTACAGAAACCTGAATCTGTGCTTAAGCAAAATCCCCCATAACCTTCGAAAATGCCCTACAAGCGGCTCATACTGACCCTTGTATACAATCCACGGGCGCGAATAAACATTTCCTCAGCAAAATCCCACCCGTGACTAGGGGTATGTCCCTATGGTGAACAACCCTTATAAGTCCTCTCGACTTATAAGGAGAAAGCCCTCTTATAGGATCCTTACGACTTACAGAGGAACATACACTTAGGAATCCTCACGATTCCTAGGGAGAAAATACACCTACAAGATCCTCACGACTTGTAGGGGGAACTACCTTTGTGAGACCCTTACGGCTCATGAAGTCAAAAGCCTTAGTCGACAGGACCCTAACCCTGTTTGCTAAGCCACCCTTGTTCAACATCGACAGAGGCAGATGATGATTCGCTCCTGGCCATATCCCAGTTGTAGCGGTGCTGATGCCGAAATCGGTGTCTAATTTCAGGTTTATGGCGAAAAGCCAGTAGGCCGCACGTGCATACGAAATAGCCGAAACGATGGGGCAACTTGCAATAAAAAGCAGCAAGTAAAAATGTATGCACGCAAAATAGCCGAAATGATTGGGCACCGTGAAAAATAGCCGAAATGATAGGGCAATCGCGACCTTTGCGATATAAAAGCTGAAATGATGGAGCATTGCGGAAAAAGAAATGAAATAAAAAAAAATTCTATGCCCTACAGGTGATGTTCCATCACACCCTGTATACAATCCAAGGGCGTAAACAAAGAAGTGAACATACTTCCCCCCAGGTTTCATCAAAGAAAGAAGCTAAATCTCGATGGGCTGCATGCGACCTAGAGATCATCCCAACACTCGTCTCGTAACGACGGACACAACTTCAAACAAAGCGGAGCAGCGGCAACCCCTAGTTCCATGGCTCGGCGATATACATATCACCAACAGTCAAACCTCCATTCCGTGAAATGCGGATACAATCAGCAAAATTCCTGGTTACGTGGAACGCGGATAACGTCACTCTTTGACCCCGTGAAAAACGTCCAGAGCGGATCCTGGTCCTCGCAGTGCACGGCAGTGAACCCGTGTGAAGCATCCAGAGCAGAGCCTAGTCCTCGCCGAGCATGGCAGTGAACCCGTGTGAAGCATCTAGTGCAAAATTCCTGGTTACGTGGAACGCGGATAACGTCACTCTTTGACCCCGTGGAAAACGTCCAGAGCGGATCCTGGTCCTCGCAGAGCACGGCAGTGAACCCGTGTGAAGCATCCAGAACGGAGCCAAGTCCTCGCCGAGCACGGCAGTGAACCCGTGTGAAGCATCTAGTGTAAAATTCCTGGTTACGTGGAACGCGGATAACGTCACTCTTTGACCCCGTAGAAAACGTCCAGAGCGGATCCTGGTCCTCGCAGAGCACGGCAGTGAACCCGTGTGAAGCATCCAGAGCGGAGCCTAGTCCTCGCCGAGCATGGCAGTGAACCCGTGTGAAGCATCTAGTGCAAAATTCCTGGTTACGTGGAACACGGATAACGTCACTCTTTGACCCCGTGGAAAACGTCCAGAGCGGATCCTGGTCTTCGCAGAGCACGGCAGTGAACCCGTGTGAAGGATCCAGAGTGGAGCCTAGTCCTCGCCGAGCACGGCAGTGAACCCGTGTGAAGCATCTAGTGTAAAATTCCTGGTTGTGAGGAACGCGGATAACGTCACTCTTTGACCCCGCAGAAAACATCCAGAGCGGATCCTGGTCCTCGCAGAGCACGACAGTGAACCCGTGTGAAGCATCCAGAGCGGAGCCTGGTCCTCACCAAGCACGGCAGTGAACCCGTGTAAAGCATCCAGAGCAAACACCGGATTGTGGAGTCCTTAAAATCCACGGACTATGATGTCCTTAACCTCGACCGTAATGTCTTAAAACTAACGATCAACCACCCTGAGTCTATATTGATTCCACCTTGGTTTAGGGGTATATCTCTTCACTCCTTTGATACCTGGCGTTGTAATTCCTCAATGTCTTCAAAGAGGTGATGGGTCCCCGCAACCACACATCGGACTGTGGAGTCCTTAAATCCACGGACTATGACGTCCTTAACCTTGACCGTGATGTCTTAAAACTCACATCGGACTATGGAGTCCCTAAATCCACGGACTATGATGTCCTTAACCTTGATCGTGATGTCTTAAAACTAACATCGGACTGTGGAGTCCTTAAATCCACGGACTATGATGTCTTTAACCTTGACCGTGACGTCTTTAAACTACGACGCCTTGAGCAACCCCTGACCCCATGAAACACGGATAAGGGTGAACACATCCAGCACTTGCAGGTCCTCACGACCTGTAAGGAAGAAAAACTCTCTTATGAGATCCTTACGACTCTCAAGGGAAAACCCGCTTAAGAATCCTCACGATTCTTAAGAAGAACTTACACCTACCTCTCGACCCATGGGGAGAAAAACTCTTCATGAGACCCTCGTGGCTCATAAAGTGCAAAAGTCTTAGGAAGCAGATCTTAACCCTGTATCCTAAGCCATCACTGTCCTGCAAAGAGATCAAGATAAATTGTCCGCAAAACATATTCAATGAAAAGAGACACACCGTCGAGAAGAAAATTGTATCTTTTATTCATAAACCAAAATGGATACAAACTACAATCCATGAAAGAACAAAAAGAAAATACTCTTGCTCAAGAGTATGTACAAAAAGAAAGGAAAAGATATAAGTTTTTCAAGCTGGCGGGCGATTTAGCAGTTTCGCTAGCTCATCCTGCTTTTGCTGGTCCACGTCTTCATGATTCAGGATCGCCAGAAGACGGGCCTCCACCTGAGCCTGCTGGGCCTGATACGAAGCGAGCCGGCCTTCAAGCTCTTTCTCGGTGGCCTTATGAGCCTCGACCCTCTCACGAGTGAACGTGGCAGCTTTATCAAGAGTCACCACCTCCCTGATAGACTCTTGAAGCACCCGCCAGAGTTCATACGCTTTGTTGGCCTTGGCAGTAAGACTCGCTTGAAGCTCGCTCAGCGCTTTAGAAGCCTGCTCCCTCTCCGAGAATTTACGGCCGAGCCTCTTCTCCCACGATGTCATGTTTGCCGCACACCGCGCTATCAGCCCCCGCAAGTCCGCCTTTGCAGCCATGACCTCCGAGGAATGATGGGAACATTCAAGTGCGTGCAAGCAAGCCTCCACCTGCCGACAGAACTCCACCCAGACTCGCACCACCTCTTCGCTATGGTAGGTGGCAAGAAAAGGAAGAGAACCGTTAGCCTCGGCAGCAAATACTTCAGCTGTGGTTGCACTGCCAGCACGAAGCTCCTCGATCAAAGACGACAGGGAGACAAGGCTCAATTGGGCCAAGCGTTCTGAAGCTCGCAAAGCATAAGGGCCGGGCGGCATGACGACACGCGATTCCAACGCTATTGGAGCTGGCAAGGCTGTTCAGAGTTGAAAAATATTAGTAAGACTCTTAAGCAAAGGAACAAGTGAGGCTATACCGGAATGTCACTTACCTACGGTCATGCAAGTAGGAGCTGAGGGTTCCCCTGGCCCTTCGAGAACCTCGACCTCATCATCGGCCTCCAAAACTGTAGAGAACATCAATGTCAATACGCAAAATAACAACGATGCTATGAAAAGTGATGAACAACACTCACCTTGTCCAGATGAGAGGATGATGCGTTGAGGAGATATCGCCTGCGGAGCGGCCATTTCAAAAAAACGCTGGAAGGATTGCCGAGGAGACAGATCGACAATGGAGGCCGCCAGTCCACGCAATTCTGAAAAGACAAAAGAGTTCAGGTAACAAAAAGATTACTAGCTCAAAACGTGGAAGGTTACCTTCGACACTCCTCCCATTCTGAGCCGGGGGAATAGCAGCTTCAACGGCCTCTGTCGTGACCTCAGGCTCCAACAAAGGGAGGGTAGTCCCGACTACCTCCATCTCAACCTCTGGGCCGCCTTCGGGTAGAGTCGTTGGGACGGCAACCACCGAGGGAACCTCTCCCAAAGGAGCGAGTACCCTGGAATCAAGAGCCGCCACCGGAGGTTCTATTGCGAGAGGAATGGCATTGTCGGCCCCATCCGCATCGAGTAAGGCTGCATCGGGAATGTCAACGGGCTCTAGCTGCAGCAAGCCAGTGGGGATCTCTCCCATCGCCGAAGACTCTGCACAAGTCGCACAAAATAAGGATACATATATACAAGCATAAGCAATCTGAAGAACTGCAAAGAAATATAAAAACATACCAATGCGCAGGGAAGCCTTTAGTATGGCTTCTTCAAGCTGATGCTCCTTCTCAAGGAGGCATGCTCGCGTGGGGTTCGAGGGTAGACTCATGACCGCCGGTCCACAAGGAAAGCGCGTTCGCAGCATCCTCCGAAGCGGCCTGTTTTAGGGCCCTTTCTCCCCATTCCTCCAAAGGGCCAATGAACCGCCGCCGAATCCATGAAGGGTCTTCATAAAAGATTACGGCAGGATAGGGCTTCTTCGGAACCCTAACGTTCTGGGACCCATCTTGGGAACGTCTTATAGCCTCAGCCAATTGTTCGGCCTCCTCGGCAGCCGAACCCGGGAAAAGAAGACCAGCGTCCGACTCTTGCACGGCCAGCGACTCATCTGGAAGTATGGGCTCCGACTTCGTTAAAGAATCAAGTAGGTTGGTGGCCACCCTCTTCCGCCTCTTAGATCCAGAACCGGCCGCCGAAGACGACCGTTTCTTTCCTCGCGGAGCTTTGGTGCGGCGGCGACCCACGTCGCCTTCAACACCATCGTCCCTATTACCCTCGCTTGGTGCCATAACCAAGGATGACACCGCCATTGTCGATGCCACGGGAGGCAATGCTGCCGCAGGCGGTGGTGCTGCTACTGGGGCCCATCTACCTCGCGATCGGGTACCTAAAGGCATACCAGCTGTTGGAGTAAGGTCCACCCCTGACTCCCTTGGAATGAGCGCGGTGCCAATCTCCCTCAGAGGGAAGCGGACCGGAGCCCTCGGTCGCAGCTTAGCTCCCGGAACCTGAGGAGGGGCGTCATGACCAAGAAGCACCCTCCTTTCCTCAAGAATAATTGGGCTGATCCGATGGAGATACCAACCCGTAAACGAGCCCACGCATCGGGGCATGTACTCAGCTTCAGGGACCATGAAGTGGGAGCTGGTGTTTAGCCTCAGGAAATGATGAGTGGCATCACGAACGGCATTAAGCGAAGGGACCGGTGCGACTATGAAAGCCTCGAAAGGAACACCCTGGTCGTATCCAAGCTGTCGGGCGAATCGATGCGGGTTGTACCGCATGAAAAGAGCTGCACTGTCCTGGCGAAACACCAAGTAGCCCGGTCTAATTGTATACAAGTGCGCGGCCTCCCGGGGCTTTAAAGAAGATACGTTGTCTTTTGACTGGTCCCAGAGTTGTTGAACTGGACCTGAGGGAGTAGACAAGACCCGATCATTAAAAACCAGCCCGCCAGCGGCAGCGTAAGGAGAAATCGGCACCCGAATAGCCCCAAATTGGGTCGGGTTGGCGGCAGAAGCATCCACTAATCGCATAAGTCGCGGGAAGGGGTAGGCATCGTAAAATGTGGGCCTCTGATGCATAGCGAAAGCCCCCAAGACGTGCATTTCGATCCAGGATGTGAAGTAATGAAGCGAAAAATTCACCACTTCTACGCCAGGGCTGGAAGTATTGGCCGCAGTGCCCAACCCGTGGTAAAGATGCGCCAGCGCCGGGATGTCGATAGCCAACCGCGTCCCCTCAGCAATACAATGAGCCGGGTAGATAACCGAGGCTCTCATGAAGCGGCGATGCATGGGGATAACAAACCAACTGAGCCAGACACTGACAAACCCCACGAAGAACGTCTCCTCATCCATACCGGGTGCTGCAATGGACTCAAAAGACATCGGCGACATGATGGGGATATAGTATTGAGGTAGATCCGATTCAGTGGTCGGCAGCTTCTTCGGACCAAACCCAAAGGGGTCTTTGATGTTGGAAAACTTCGGAGCTGTCTTCGACACGACGTCTTCGCGAAGGAAGCAGGCAATGAAGCTCTTAAAAGTAACGCACTGCTTCTCAGATTCGGTGAACAATCGGTCAAAGATACCTAGCGCCTTGATCAAGCTGGGACGCTTGTGGCGAACGACGTTCTCAGCAAACAAGCCGTCAACCGGTGCAGGCTCGGGCTCGAAGACGTACTCGTCAGGAGGCAACAACTCCTCATACAGTGTACCCCTGATTGGCAATCCCGAGATTTCATAAAATTCTGCCAGAGAAATCGAGACCTCGCGATCTCCTAAAATAAAAGTGTTGGTGGGGAGATTCCATTGATTCAAGAACGCCCTAACCCACCAGACATTCGGGGACTTATAATGGAAGAGTGACGCGTATATTGCCTGGTAAAGCCCGACCTTCTACAGCCGCGCACGATGGGTGGCAAGGATATAGCGAGCCCAGAGAAGGTAGCCCGTGGGGTGTCGAGGAGTAAGCCCTATCTTATAAATCTACCCCCATGGGTGGGCCTCACCATGACAAATGTGACGCCCCAGGATATCTATAGCAGGGACCGGATGGTTCGGGATACCTGTCGTCGAAGGCTCGAGCCTCCCCGTTGGAGTCCAGTTGGGCATCTCCATAGCAAAAACCATTCTCGGAGGGTCCATCAGCAAGAATGGGAAAGTAGGCTCTGTCGGTACTGCACAGAGGAAACTCCGACGACCCCGGAAAATATGGCTGTACCAAGTTCCCCATAGAAGCAAGTTGGTGCAGTTCGGGTCATGAGCCCGGATCGTCGCCATCGCTTCCTCATTGGATGGTGATTGAGGAAAAGCGGCCTCCGAACGAGTAAAGGAAAAACACGGAGCAGAAGCCATCGCACCTGAAATCGAATGAAAGAAGACCGTCAAATGCAAAGTCAGCAATATATATATCCATGCATGAACATGATGACTAGTTGAAGAAAGCAACAGCAGATTCTTTTTTGGGACCATTGGCTACAAAATACATGGGCCCCACAGAATCAAGATGACGGCTCGTTAATAATGAGACCAAGCAGTTGTAATAAGACAAAGGAGATACCCTCATTAAATAAAAAGTGGATTGCGGGTGGGCCTACATATCCCCTAGAAGACAAATCTACCTTGGATTCTACAACAAATCAAACAGGATTAAGGGAATTAAATTCCCACAGAAGATGTCATTCAAGCTTCTGTCCCATTAATTGCAGAAGGACAACCTCGGGCAAAGAGACCCTAAGAAGCCTCCATGTGAAGAAACCGTGTTCTTCATAGGAATTAAATTCCTTATTAAGAAAAGGGAATTAAATTCCCAGAAACTTTTTTTGGGATGGAATTAAATTCCATAGATTTTAACCGCCACCATTATTTCCCTAAAACTCATCTAAACCCTAAGAGATCTACTGTTGAAGGTTAAGTGGTCTCATATTTTGGTTAAAGAACTCGAAGAAAAATGGGTTCTTTGTTAAAAAAGGAGTGAAACCCTTGATATGGATTTAAAATCCAGTGAGTTTTGTCAAAAGGAAGGCGCACCGATCACCATTACCTGAGGAAAGAGAGTCTTTTTAAACAGAGTTAAACTCTGAAAATGTTTCAAGACAGAGAACTAAGCCCTGGAAATGAGAGTTAAATTCTTAAGGAAAAAGTTCTCAAAGGAAGAAGATGAGCAAAGTGGAGGCTCTTCTGAAAGGACATGGGTATTTATAGAATGAGATGGAGACGCTTCATCTCCCCAAATCTGTAGAGGAATCCAACGGTCACAAAAGTGACAGCGTTGCACTCACGTGCAGACATGTGAGAACAACGCTGTGGGGGCATTTGTTTCCTGATTTAAAATCAGGAAAGTTTACGGAGGAGGCATCACGTGCTAGCACGTGACCAGCAGTCACGTGTTGGCACGTGACAATTAAAAAGCAGCGGCAAAGGCAGATTCAGCTCCTGGATTAAATCAAAGAAAAGGTTCCAGAAAGGGTCACGTGCTCACACATGACCAGGGGTCACGTGTTGGCACGTGACGGCTGAATAGCGGCTAGAAGACAAAGCGCAGAAAGCAGAAGAAAGCTCGTTCCAAGGGGTCACGTGCCTACACGTGACCAGGGGTCACGTGCCAACCCATGACCGGCTTTCAAAGCCTATCTATTTAACAGAATTAAATTCTGAACAGCATTCAAATCTTTCCAAAGGAGAATGATTATTTGGAACCGATTGGATTAAAGATTTAAAGGTGATTAAATATCACCTATCTATGGAAAAATCTTGAATTTGGAAAGATTTCCCCTTAAAATCTAACCGAAATAACAAAGGAATATCTTTGGATTCGAAATCCAATGGTGAATAAAATTCACCTAATAATCCAAAGGTCCAAATGAATGATGAATGCAAATCAAATCTCTAACGAATACAAATCAAATCCCTCAATGAATGATTCACTAAAACTAATTGATTCTGCTCCTTCTCCTATAAATAGGAGCCAAGAGATACACAGAGGGAGATACAGAGACATAGAGAGAAAAAGAAATAGAGCCTTGAGACTTTTGAAGAATTTGATCTGCTGCAGAAGAAAACCTTGGGTAAGAAAGAGAAGGCCTTTAAAAAAGAGAATTTAATTCTCAAAAGAGTTTAACTCTTATATTAAAAAGAAAAACTTAGTTCTCCCTTTAGTAGAGGATCTGTAAAGTGCACATCTCCCCATGAATTGAGAATTTAATTCTCATTGGGTTGAGATCCTTCCATGCAGATCCAAAGCATAGAGAGGGAATGGAAGTTTGAGAATTTAATTCTCACGGAACTATAGGAATTTAATTCCTTTGAAATAAAATTAGGGTTTAACCCTATGTTATAGGAATTTAATTCCTTCGAAATGAACAGAACCAGTTAAGAACTTAATTATGTCAAAATAACAGGAATTTAATTCCCTTAAGAAAGAAGAAATTAGGGTTTCACCCTATGACAGAGCCTAATATGGGAATTCAATTCCTCAGAATATAAATTAAGGGTTTAACTCTATCTAAGAGTAATTCTCTAAGAGAAAGTGGGAATTTAATTTCTCTAAAGTTATTATTAGGGTTGAACCCTATGATAGAATCCAGTTCTTCACATATATGAGGAATTTAATTCCTACAGAAAAGAATTTAGAGTTCAACTCTATCTAAGAATATAATTCTTCAAGAAAATGGGGATTTAGTGAAGAATTTAAGTCTTAAATGAAAATGCAAAGGAGCAGGGTCACGTGCTACCACGTGACCCCTGAAAAACTCCGCAGGGGAGGGCGCCCTCACGTGCTACCACGTGACCCCTCTTGCCTTAGTGTTTAACACTAAATTGGAATCTCTGAATCCAGTGTTCAACACTGATTTACCTTAGTGTTCAACATTAATTGAAGAACTTTATTTGCAGTGTTTAATACTGAATTTCTTAGTGTTAACATTAAATTAAACCTCTGTTAACAGGGTTTAATATTAATTTTCTTAGTGTTCAATACTAAATTAAAATCTCTATCACCAGTGTTCAACACTGATTACCTTAGTGTTTAACACTAATTTGAGATCTCTGTTACCAGTGTTTAACACTGATTTTTTTTAGTGTTTAACACTAATTCGAAAGCTCTGTTGCTGGTGTTTAACACCAACTATCTTTTAGTGTTAAACACTAACTTGTCAATCTCATTCCCAGTGTTCAACACTGATTGGTCTTTAGTGTTTAACACTAGCTTCAGCCCAATTGGCTAAGTTCTAGAGGCAAAGCCTCTCCTTCAATGGACCAACAGAAAGCCAATATTCCAAACATGATTGGACTTAGCCCAAGATGGCCATAAGTCCTCAATCCAAACTTAACTGGGCCAATGGGCTCATAACATAATTAATTAGTCTTGGTCCCAAATTGGGCCAAAGACTATTTAATCTACCTTGGTTCAAGGGTACATCTCTTCACTCCTTTGATACTTTGCGTTGTAATTCCTCAACGTCTTCAAAGAGGTGACGGGTCCCGATGACCGCACATTGATACGGACTGTGGGGTCCTTAAACCCATGGACTATGACGTCCTTAACCTTGACCGGGATGTCTTAAAACTAATATCGGACTGTGGGGTCCTTAAACCCACGGACTATGACGTCCTTAACCTTGACCGGAATGTCTTAAAACTAACAACGGACTATGACGTCCTTAACCTTGACCGTGATGTCTTAAAACTAATATCGGACTGTGGAGTCCTTAAACCCACGGACTATGACGTCCTTAACCTTGACCGCAACGTCTTAAAACTAACATTGGACCGTAATGTCCTTAAACTATCTATGGACCGCAATGTCCTTAAACTACCTACTGACCGTGATGTCACTAAACTAAACAACAGGGCTCCCTTAATTGCTCTATTGTTGGATCTGAACGATCCCGTTTAAGTCGATCTTAGTCTAAAAACTAGGCTAACGTATCCTTAACAAACGTTTAAGTCGATCTTAGTCTCCAATGAGGCTAACGTATCCTTAAACCCAAACCCCCAAACCCAAATCTAAGATAATACGGATTTGGACTAGTCCACGCCCTACGGGCGACGACATAACTCAGTCTCCGTATACAATCCACGGGCAACTAAATACAAAATAAACACACACGACACGAAGTGACCATCTGGAGAAGGAGAAAGTGGTTACCGCGGTGCGGTAGCGTAATTAACTGCAGGGGCTTGCGCCTGCAAGGAAGAGCGTCCCCACAATCAAAAACCCCTCAAGCGAGGGGGAATCTGACGAAGTCTGCTACATCGGACGCATCCGTTTAAACCTTCGATATACGGTGCCATAAACCAACTCGGCATCTTCGGAGAGGTAGACGGATAGCACCAATTTGCATCTGCCCCGAATCTCAGGCGAGACGTCCCCACGCCGCGCCGTCTTTCGGAGGGGAAAAAGGAGCACATATGTGATATGTGCGGGACCGAGATTAATGTGCGTATGTGATACCGCATTCTATTCTCGCGATATATGTATCGATAGGTTATATATGATATAGCCGGGTTATCGGATCAAGTGTTGATTCGATAAAAGGATACATTTGATATTAGTCGGTTATATGTGATATAGTCGGATTATTAAATCAAGAGTTGATTTAATAATTTAATGTATAATTATATATTTGATATATTACATTACATTAACTAATATTAGCTCACTTAAGTATTCATTTTTCTCACTTATGATACATTGATATATATGTGATATATGTTAAATGTATTGTTTTCTTTTTACACACAAAATATATATATGTGATATATATTGCTGTGTCATGCTAGGTTACACATGCAACATGTATGTATGAGACTCACACCATGCTAGGTTAAAGTTAGGGTTTTATTTCTTTTAAGTAATTCAAACACTTGGATAATGAGTCATGTTCAAAGCTTGTAGAAGCTTGTAGGTTTCATTGACTTTGTCCACTTGTTTGTCTAGCTTAAGATATTTTTTAACCCAACCCCTTAACTCATAACTATGGTTTAGTCTCTACAATGGTTAGTGCATGGCATACACTCACCATGGTTGCATTTCTAATCTCATGAGTTCATTCATCACTTCATCACTTCTTCTTCTTCTTCAAGTGAAAAAGCTTGCTAGTTTTTTCTAGGTGATGAAACCTTGTGAGAAAAATAAAACTAAAGTGAGCCCACTTCCTACTTCATCATCCTGTACTATTAGCCATTTAGTTTAGGGTGTTTGGTTCACTAATTTCACACATTAGTGAAAAGGTAGCATGAGCTCGAGTCTTCTCGACGTAGATCATCTTCGGCTTCGAAGGCATTGAGCAAGCTTGTTCGTTTCCTCAAGTGAACCCTCTCTAGAGTCCGGGAGTTCACCATTCATAGCGAAGGGACTACAACATGAAGCATTTGAAGTGAAGGACCGGTCTACAAAGGTTGTATTCCACATTCACTTAGTTGTAAAGTGTTTACATATCGTTTTGTCGGATTTTCTAGTAGCGATTCTAGGGTTAAGGTTAGCTAATACGGCAAAAATTTTAATATGGCATGTACGATGCCTCCCGAAACCTCGCTGCCATGTTAGGTAACCCTGCAGTGGTATCAGAGCCATGCTAGAAAATTAGACAATATTTGCTAGGATTACGAAACCGAAACTACTCCGAAACACCCGATACGAAAACTTGGTTTCTATCAATTTTAAAAAGTCTTCAAATTTTTTTTAAACAACTGTAGAATGTTGTATGAGATATGACATGAGCACCTTGAAAATTTGAGGGGGTTTTATGCAAATTGGGCCGGCCACATAGGTATAAAATACGGCCTCCTCGGTTCAAATTTGGAATTTGGGCTTCAAATTTTCTGGGTGTTCCAGTCTCTGGGTTTTAGGGTTTCGGGTGCTGTTTTTTTTTGCTAAATTTTCATGTGATGTTAGCTTTCTGCAAAGGAAACTCGGAGTGTTTCGCAGTCGTAATTCTAACATGTATTCGGGTTATTTAAACGATGTTAAAAAGTTTGAACGGATATCAATAACCCAATTTTGCCCTGCTGGAAATTTTTCAAAAGTTGGCTTTTTTTCCGAGTTTAAAATTTTCATAAAATCTTGCAAGCGATTATATGGACCCTCTAGAAGAACGAAACCCTTACTCGATTCTGTGATCGTCAAAACCACCACTATACCCTAGGGTTTGTGGTAGTTTAGCGGTGCCATAGGCGAGGCATTGGTTAACCCTTCTACGGCTGGTTCATAGGTGTCGTGGCATGTTCTGGGTGCTTTTTTAGACTCCGCTCAAGTGTTGAGCATGTTGGGAATTTTTGGGTCCTTGCTTATTCGATCGAAAAGTTTAATTTCGTCTAGTTATCTGTGATTATGATACAATATTTGGAATCCACATAATCAGTTATGAGATAACTAGTTTGAATTTTATAAATCTAGCATTTTAGTCTCATTTGATCCGTTGCCACGGGATTTTGATGTTGATCAAAATTCCGTCACAATTACGTAGTGTACGCGGATACTCGCTGGGTAATCTTACTAGATAGCCATACCCCATAGCCCTGACCAAGTTACTGTAGGAGAACCCCGTCGCCAAAAGCATCCGTTCGGGTGCTCGCGGCAGTGGTGTTCCGCCTTAGTGCACTTCGTCAATGGCATTGGGGGTGCGGCCATCTAATAATGTTTCTGACGAGCATTCGATCAGTTTATCGGGAATCTTGTTGAATTACCCGACAGGTTATTGGAAAGTGTTTTCAATATCGAGACTAAAATGCGGGATTTATAATTGTTAGGCATGTGATGTCTAAGGAATTCATTTGGTTAGGCATGAAATCCAAAGTATGTGATACGTTGGATTTATGATGTCTAAGGTGGTTGCGGATTCCAAATGTTGTAGTTTTTCACTTTGTTTTCTGCGATTGTAAGTGTAATATGTGGTGTATCGCCGGTTTCGGTGTTATATGTCAACGACAACTGGGATACACATATTTACTTCCGTTGATGACATATGATATTATGTGTTGCTGTGATATATTATATTGGATCGTCGTGTTCTGAATAGCCGGAGGATTTTATGTGAGATGAGTGTTTTTCAATTTCATTCATGTAAAAGCTTGTATGTAATATTCTTTATTGGGGCACTTCTGGGTTGAGGATGATGTCACCATTGATGTATATTATTTACTTTTCCGCATTAGGATAGACCCAAGGCGGGGAGCACAAGTAACCGGGTTCTAGGGTGTAGTAGGAGACCATCTCGAGGAGTCGAGACCGAGTCTCCTAACTCTAGAATTAGGAAGGTTGCTTGCCGCTCTTATAGGGGTCTAGGGATGTGGGTTTGGCTATTCATCGTGACCGTGGAATCCGTATTTTATACTGGCTTAATTTAAAACACGGAAATCCTAGTATATCCAATATTTCATATGTTATCTTCTGCTTCTCTGTGATGTGATCACTGTGAAATGTTCTGAGACGAATGCCTATATTATATATATGATATATAATTACTATTGTTGCTTTCGTTTCTTCTGTGATGCTTAGAAAGCATAATTTTTGATGGGATTTCATTAATGAAATTAATGAAATAAAGAAAAAGAAACATAAAGATGTTGTAGAAACTTGTTTTAAAAACTGGTAGCTCTAGTTCTTACTTTGCATAGCGGTATTCCTTGTAGAATATCCAGCACCTTATTCAATAAGGAAAGAGCCGAGATCCCTTCACCGGGAGTGACCTCTTTAGCAAAACTGGAAGATACTACAACCCACTCGGTTTGTCTTTTGATTACTTCTATAGTTTTTTGCTTTGCGTAGTGGTATTTGTGAAATATCCTGCACCTTATTCGATAAGGAAGGAGTCGAGATCCCTTCACCGGGAGTGACCTCTTTATCAAAACTAGTAAAAGCCTCAAAAACACTCCTTTTCAAAATAACTCGATTCTACAACGAGATCAAGTTTATTAGGGTTTTCTTAAAAACCTGTCGTAGCCCTCCATCATTTCAGATAAGTATTACTTAGTATTTGTGTTACGTTTGTTGGATTTCGTCAAGGCGTAATGTGCGGTAGCTAACTAGTTCTTATCTGCTAAAGCATAAGATGCGATTGGATTAGGGTAGTCGTGCGACTTTGTTGGCCTTCGTCAAGGGTCGTGCGGGTGGGTTTAATTCAATCATGAAATGTACGGGTTGAACTTGACTAGCGGCCTATGGTTTGTTGGCCTTCGTCAAGGTCATAGGAAGTTAGGGGAAAAGCATCATCAGGAATTTCAAGTGTTGAAATTTGCAATGAGATTGCATACCTTCTATGAGATAGTTGGATCCCGATACCCACTTCGAGTAAGAGTTACTCCTGAGAGAGTTTTACACATGACAATTAGCCGATCAAGTAGGTGTTTAGAAAGGTGTTAACGGGGTTACTCCCCTGGAAAAACGAGGTTTGTTTTAATTAGGTCTGTGCGCAAGCACGGGGAACCTCCCTCAAAGTACTGACACTGGCCTGGCCGAAAGATTGGCGAACTTGTAAGGTGTAATTAATCCCGGCTAGTCTTACCTTTTAGGGTTTGAAGGAAGATTTGACTAAAACAGTGGGAGCCATCCCGATTGGATAAAATAATAACCAATCTAATCTTGCAAGAGTGCACGCAGAGTATTTTCTTCTCTTTCTCTCCTGGTAGCGACCACGTCACGCCTTAATCAAGATAATAAATATGGATGAATTGACCGAACCGGCTTATTATACTGAGCTAGGGAACGTTTGTTCCACTCGATCTTATAACTGTTATAAGTCCGAGTAGGAAATAGAGGAATATCCGGATTCCCATGCCACCCAATTTAAGAAAGTGCATGTTGATGCATCTTCTTCTAGTGTGTTCATAACCGATAACCGTTTCTCAGTATCCTCTACGTCTTAGGTATGAGATACCGCATCAGGATCCCATATATGTAAGAGTTATATGGGCTACAGAAAGGTAGAGAACTGAGAATAGGTGATATATCTCTAAGAGTTAGAGAATGGTGCAATTGTTGCAGCCAAGTCTGTTGGCAGATATCACCTTATATTAATACATTGATTCTGAACAAATATTGTTACATACCGAACTTGATATACAACATTACAACATGTTCTTTACTGAGTTAAAGAAAGATATAATTCTGTATTGGAGGATAATATTGTGAACATTTTCCTGAATCAAGAGTTGATTCATTCAGGCACGTTATATAATAGCATATATGTTTTAAATCAAACTACAGTTCAAAGTATATAGAACACACACAAGATGAGTAGTTCAGAAATGAATGAATCCTTCTTATGGTATTGTAGACTAGGTCATATCAATGTGACATGACCAGATGAGTTACATAAGGATGAATATGAGAATCTGTTTGAATTTTCATCTTATAATACTTGCCAGTCTTGTCTCAAAGGTAAAATGATCAATACTCCGTTTACTGGAAACAGAGAAAGAGTTAGTGAACTCTTGGGACGAATACATGATGATGTATACGGTCCTATGTATACAAATGCTACGGTTGGTTCTTTTTATTTCATTACATTCATTGACTATCTCTCAAGATTCGGACATGTGTTCCTATTGAAACACCAGTTTGAAACTTTTTGAGAAATTCAAGAAATATATATTAAAGAACCAGAGGGGTAGAAGTATTAAAGTTCTTTGATGTGACCGAGGAGGTAAATACTTGGGCATGGAGTTCCTGGATTTTCTAAAAGGAAAATGTGATTCTCTCTCAACTTACTCCTTCGAGTACACCACAACACAACGGTGTATCGGGGCAGAGGTATCGCACCTTATAAGATATGGCGCGCTCTATAATGAGTATTGCTGAGTTACCTGTTTCCTTTTGGGTGTTATGCACTTGAGAAGCTGCATACCTATTGAATGGGGTTCCATCCAAGTCAGTGCCTACCACTACATATGAGATATAGAATGGGAAGAGACAATGTCTTAAACGAGTTAAGATATGGGGTTGTCCGGCCCATGTTGAAAGACAGAATCCGGACAAGCTCGAGGAAAGGTCAGTTCTGTATAAGTTTTTTAGGATATCCCAAACATCTTTGAGGGAATATCTTCTACCACTCTGAGGAGCAAAAGGTGTTTTGTTTCTCAGCTTGCCTCCTTTTTAGAAAAGGAATTTCTTGTAAAGAAATTTGTGAGAGATTGTTAGTTATATATATGCCCTAGAGGCCATTACTGTACATGGGATGTATATTGTAGTGGATGCTTGGACATATATAGGGAGGACTTTCTTGCTCGATATGATAGTATGCTATCTGGTTGCTCTTTGTCTTAACATGTTGACTTGTATATGTGATACTGTCTTGCTCTCACATGTTGACAAAGCCATTAGGATGTGTACTTGACTACCAGGACTATGATGTAGATCATACTATTAGGGACAAGGGTAGTCCACAAGTACACCCTATAATAGTTCCTAGTTGATGGAGTATCGAGACAAGGCATCGATATTCCAGAGTAGACTAGCGTATGCGCTTCTCGACCCATATGATGGGTGATGGATGATCCCATATCCATTGGTGTTTGACATCAGAGAAGGTATACGGGTGCTCAGTGGAGACTGGGTACACTGGATGGACTCGCCGAGAACTCCTAGATGGTATTATACCTATCATCGGATAGCATTTCTCTGGTGACACTGGTACAGGTTAGTATATAGACCCGAGATCGTCATAGAGTCTTGTGTGACTCCCACTGTGCTTTGATTTCCACCATACCACAGTCAAGAGATAGTGCAAAAAGATGGTTTTTGAGTACAGTCCCGAGTCACATGGAGGCAATGAGCGATAGGAGGGGTTTCGTTTCTCCCGATATTGGGAGTTGATGTTGCGCTATTCTCGATTGGCCATAACATGAAATCCCTGGCCAGAGTTGCTGAGATCTACTGGTAAGTGTTATCAGTAGTTTCTCGAACCGTTATGGACCTTGCATAGGCATGACTTATCAGGCTATTGGGGTCTGACGTTATACCACCCCCAGGCTGTGATATGCAACATATCAGACGAAGAGACCGGACTGTACGGTAGTGTTACTGATTGGATTCGCAGGAGTACGAGCAGGCTTCTTGTTGATCTTCTGATCACTCAATACCCGGATGGCCATTACGTTTAGTAGACCGCTTGCGGCTTGTAGGTGTTTGATATGATCATCACCTACTGCCGGCGTATTGACGAGTCTTTAGAATCCTACACAGAGGTTTCCTGGTTCATGCGAAATGGAGTAGGAGCGCATATGTGATATGTGCGGGACTGAGATTAATGTATGTATGTTCTATCGCATTCTATTCTCGCGATATATATATCGATAAGTTATATGTGATACAGCCGGGTTATCGGATCAAGTGTTGATTCGATAAAAGGATATATTTGATATTAGTCAGTTATATGTGATATAGTCGGATTATTAAATCAAGAGTTGATTTAATAATTTAATGTATAATTATATATTTGATATATTACATTACATTAACTAATATTAGCTCACTTATATATTCATTTTTCTCACGTATGATACATTGATATATATGTTATATATGTTAAATGTATTGTTTTCTTTTTGCACACAAAATATATATGTGATATATATTGCTGTGTCATGCTAGGTTACACATGCAACATGTATGTATGAGACTCACACCATGCTAGGTTAAAGTTAGGGTTTTATTTCTTTTAAGTAATTCAAACACTTGGATAATGAGTCATGTTCAAAGCTTGTAGAAGCTTGTAGGTTTCATTAACTTTGTCCACTTGTTTGTCTAGCTTAAGATATTTTTTAACCCAACCCTTTAACTCATAACTATGGTTTAGTCTCTACAATGGTTAGTGCATGACATACACTCACCATGGTTGCATTTCTAACCTCATGAGTTCATTCATCTCTTCATCACTTCTTCTTCTTCTTCTTCAAGTGAAAAAGCTTGCTAGTTTTTTCTAAGTGATGAAAGCTTGTGAGAAAAATAAAACTAAAGTGAGCCCACTTCCTACTTCATCATCCTCTACTATTAGCCATTTAGTTTAGGGTGTTTGATTCACTAATTTCACACATTAGTGAAGAGGTAGCATGAGCTCGAGTCTTCTCGACGTAGATCATCTTCGGCTTCGAAGGCATTGAGCAAGCTTGTTCGTTTCCTCAAGTGAACCCTCTCTAGAGTCCGGGAGTTCACCATTCGCAGCGAAGGGACTAATACATGAAGCATTTGAAGTGAAGGACCGGTCTATAAAGGTTGTATTCCGCATTCACTTAGTTGTAAAGTGTTTACATGTCGTTTCGTCGGATTTTCTAGTAGCGATTCTAGGGTTAGGGTTAGCTAATACGGCAAAAATTTAAAAATGGCATGGACGATGCCTCCCGAAACCTTGCTGCTGTGCTAGGTAACCCTGCAGTAGTATCAGAGCCATGCTATAAAATTAGACGATGTTTGCTAGGATTACGAAACCGAAACTACTCCGAAACACCCGATACGAAAACTTGGTTTCTGTCGATTTTAAAAAGCCTTCAAAAATAGATAATCTATCTCCGCTATACCTGCTTTAGTCTATAATTAGACATAAGTGATTGATCGTTTCTCGATGTAGTATAAAAATGTTATCACAATCAAAGAATTTATAACCGCAATCAATAATGGTGTCGATATAGCTCGTTAATGAGTATGGGTCCTCCACTGGGATTCGTGTATTTATTTGTTCTTTCTTTAGTTGTGTCGAAAGAAAATAGTAAAGAAAATTCAAGAAAATAAAATTTCAAGATTTAATTGAGTTTGTCATTTCAAGAAAATCAAGAAAGAGTTTAAGATTTCGTAATCAAGAAAATGTCCAATATCAATTTTAGTTATCAAAGAAAATTGAAGAATAGCTTGGAGGATTCAATAGGAATTAGTAGCAATGATGAATACTAATAATAACTCATCTTATCTATTGATGAATTATAGCTAGAGCGATGGTGATGAATGAAGATTAGATATCTATTGAAGAAATTAGGGTTTCTTCTTCACTATCTTTTGTCTTTTCATTGAGCATCATTCAAATCTAGTCTCTAGCAAAGAGAATCAACAATTATTTAATCCCAAATTGCAACGAAATAATCAAGAACGGTGATCTTATTCCAAATTTGGTCATTAACGATTCTTTTTGCTAAATTTCATAATTCTCATAAGACTTAAAATTAGTTTTAGAATTTCATCACCGTTTGATCTACCGAATTCCATCAAATCCTAAACAAGCGGAGATTTCACTCACGCACCATGAAAATAGAAGAATCAAGAATTAGAAATTTTATAATGCAAGAATTCAAAGAAAACAAGAATTACAATTGATCACCTTATTAATCAACTTTAAATTACACGATCCTTCAATTCGAGGTTACAAGAAGTGCTCTCGATCGCTCCCTTGAAGAGGTAATTTCTCCGTTGACTTTCGCTTGGCTCGATCTCCGTGAGATTTGGATCTATCGTGGATCTCGCACTCGTAGATGAAGATTGGCTTCGCGTAAAGGATCTTTGTGTTGAATGCTTGATACATTCTCGATGATTCTTGATTTGGATTTGGAATTGAATTAGAATCACAAGTTGGGTCACTCAACTTGTGTGCTAAATGTATACTAAAATTCAACAACCTCTTTAACATTAGCCCTAGATCCCCTTTAATAGCCTTTAATCAAACTTCCCTCATAAGCTAGGTTGTTACAAGGAGGCTTCTAGAATAAGCTAGGTAGTTATGAAGCTTGTGTTGGATATATGTATGCCCTAGAGGCCATTATATGATAGTGGATGTATCTATACATGTATATATATATTCAGTATGCATTCTTGCTCGACATGATAGTATGCTATCTGGTTATTCTTTATCTGATATGTTGATTTGATCATGCTTTTATTCATTCATACATGCTGATAAAGCCCTGAGGATATTGGCTTGACTACTCTGATTATGATGGAGATCATACTAGTGGGACATCTGTAGTCTGTAAGCATATCCTGGAAAGTCCCTAGTCGTAGGTATATCGAGACGGGGCATTGATATACCAGAGTAGACTAGCGTATATGATACTAGACCCATACGATGGGCGATGGATGTTCCCACATTCATCGATGTTTGACATCAAGATCATATACGGGTGCTCAGTGCTGACTGGGTACACTGGACGGACTCACCGAGAACTCCTATATGGAATTATATTTATTGTCGGATAGCAGTTCTCAGGTGACACTGGTACAGGTTAGTCTGTAGATTCGAGATCGTCATAGAGTCTTGTGTGTTCTCCCACTGTACTTTGATTGCCACCCTACCACGGCTCTACTGAGTCGTGCAAACAGGTGGCCGTTGGGTACAGTCCCGAGACACACGAAGGCAATGAGCGATAGGAGGGGTTTCGTCTCTCCCGGTATTGGGAGTTGATGCTGTACTGTGCCCGACTGGTTATATCAGTAAGTCCCTGGCCAAGGCTGCTGAGATTTACTGATAAGTGTTATCAGTAGTTTATCGATCTGTTATAGACCATTCACCGGCACGACTTGTTGAGTTATTAGGGTCGACATGACCATCCCTAGGCTCAATATGCAGCATATCTGATGAATAGACCGGACTGTACGGTAGTGTTGCCGGATGGCTCGACGAGAGTTGTAGCAGGTTCGCTTGTTTTCTTCTGATCGCTCAATACCCGGGTGGCCGTTACGTTTAGCTGACCGCTTGCGGTTTGGGGGTACCTGATATGATCATCACCCTCTGCCGGCGTATTGATGAGTCTTAGAGTCCCACAAAGGAGTTACCCAGTCCAGGCGAAACGTTGTGGTGCGCGTATGCGATATGCGCATGCACCCGATTAAAATGTGCGTATATGATACCGAACATTGATCGGGTGGCCTGCTTTTGGTGGGGTCGTATGAGATATGACCGGATTGATAAATTAAGTGTTGATTTATCATCTAACCATTAGTTTTCTCACTTGAAACCTTTCTAGGGTTTGATGGATGTATGCATGCATGCATATGTTTTTTTCTTTCATTCTAGTTTCATGCACATGTGGATGTGCATACATGCATACATACATACACCCATCCATCATGGTTGTTAGCATATGGAAATGGTGGCAATGTAAGACTCACACCATGGATTAAATAATGGATTATTATTTAATTTTGGTTTTAAAACAAAATGAAAAGAAAAGGATAATCATTCTAGCTTCTACATTCTTCTTCTAACCTAACCAAGCTCAACTACCACTAACCTAGGGTTATCCTTCTCTTTATCATTTAAAACCCAAGTTAAATTAACTCTCCATCATTTTAATCATGGTTGAATGCAAGAAGGAAATATATATATATATAGTGATATATTTCATTTTCTTTTGAACTAAGGGTTATTTTTCTCCTCTTGTTAAAAATAGCCACCATCTTCATCCTCCTTCATCTTTTTCCTCTCTAGTTTTTTCTAGTGAGTTAAACACAATTAAAGAAAGGTTTTTGAAGTCAGATCCTTAGCCACAACATCATTCTACTCAAGTCTAGCCAACTTGATTAGAGTGTTCTCTTTGCTTTTCCAAAGTTGCAAGCTTGGACAGGAAACTTCGGGTGGATCGTCGTGGACGAAAGAGGACTATAAGTGGACCTTCTTCCAACACCCTAGAGAATAAGGAGTCAAGCAAAAGGGGAGCTACAAAGGTTGTAGCCTTCAAACCCTAATTTTTATTAGCTTAAAGTTTCGTAACCCTAATTTTCTAGGATCGATTCCATTGCATGCTTGCTTAGCACCATAAAAACTTGAACTTTGTGACATGTGATGCTTCCAAACTCATTATAGGGCGCTAGGCAAACCTTACATTGGTATCAGAGCCGACCTAGAACATTAGGCGACGCTTTTACGAAGTAAAAATCCCGATCGGACAAAAAATACGATCTTTTGGACCCTCTCTGGACAAATTTTAAAATCTGACATTTTTCAGGATTAAAAATACTTAAAAATTACAGAAGGGAAAACTAAGAATAATGGTGAAAAACGATCAAGTGAACTGTTCATATAGCCGCGGAACCGCGGCAATTCCTTGCTTAGGCCGCGGATCCGCGGCCGTACAGTGGCATCTTGCTATAAAAATTGCACCATAATTCCTAGGTATGCTAGTATACTGTTTTAAGTATGTTTAATCTGAATATATTACTGTATTTTCTGGAGATGGTTTTGGACGCGTAGTTTTGATCGGTATTTTCATTTCGTAGCTTTTCCGGGTAAATTAGAAAGTGTTGAAGTGTTTGAACGAGTATCATTTACTCACTATTCACGGGGTTTAAATGCTTTGGAGATACGTGCAAGTTTTTTTGTGGTGGTCCCTCTAGAAGACAACAAACCTTAACTCGATTATGTGACCGTCTTGAACTGCCCTTTGAACCTTAGGGTTTGGGGCAGTATGGCGTGCCACATGTGAGGCGTTGGCTTGACCCTTCTACGGCTGGACCGCTACTACTGTGTCACACTTCGGGTTTTGAACTCTGCTCAAGTGTTGAGCTTTAGTGAATCCTGGGTATTTGATCGTTCGTTCGAAAACTTCAATACTGTCTGTTTATCCGGAATGTGATGCAATGTGTGGAATTCATATTACTAGACATGAAATACGGAATATGTGATATTTTGCATTTGCGATGTCTAAAGAGAATGTGGATTCCAGATATTGCAGTTTTACACTTTCTTTTCTGTGACCGTAAGTGTAGTATGTATGATACCGCCGGTTTCGTTGCTATACATCAACGACAATTGAGGTATGCATACTTACTTACGTTGAAGGTATGAGATATTGTGTGTTGTTGAGATATAATGTGCAGGATTGTCGCGATTGAATAGCCCGGGGGGTTTTATGTGAGATGAGAGTTTTACATTTTCATTCATGTAAATTCAAATGTAATGTAATATTCTTTTATTTGGGGCACTTCCGGGTTGAGGTTGTGTCACCAGTGTTGTATATTATTTACTTTTCCGCATTAGGATGGACCCAAGGAGGGGAGCACAGGTGACCAGGTTCTGGGGTTCAGTGGGAGGCCATCTCGAGGAGTCGAGACTGGGTCTCCTAAACTCCAGAATTGGTAGGGTCACTTGCCGCTCTCGTAGGGGTCCAGGGTGTGGGCTTGGCTATTCATCGCGACTGTGGAATCCGTATTTTCTATTCTGGCTAAATACTAAATACGGACGTCCTAGTATATCCTACGTTATATTCATATTTCTCCTGCCTGTGTTATGTGATATCTGAGACGAATGACATATTATATATATGATATATAGTAGACGTTGCTTATGTTTTACATCCGCGCTAGTCCCGTCCCGGTATGCCGTTAGTTAAGTAACCTAACGGTGCATAACGGAACATTGCGGCGAATGCGGATGGCATAAGCGTACGTGTTATTTTCGTTTCTTTTCTGTGATTGGCTTAAGGACTTAAATGATGGGATTACATTAATGTGATTAATGTAAAGAAAATAAACCTAAAAGATGTTGTAGAATCGGATTTGAAAACCACTCGGCTATTTATGAAAAAGCTATATTTCAAAACTGCGGAGCTTAAGCCACTCTTTTTGAAAACCGTTTGATTCTACAACGATATCAAGTTCAAAGCGTTAAAGATTTTCTTAAAAATCATCCGCAACCCTCCGTCATTTTAGAAAGTAGAGTACTTAGTATTCGTGCTACGTTTGTTGACCTTAGCCAAGGCGTAGTGTACGGTAGCTAAGTGATGTCTTCCTACAAACGCATATGATGCAGATTAATTAGGACGGGCATATGACTTTGTTGACCTTAGCCAAGGGTTATGTGAACGGGTCTAATTAATCAAGAAATGACGGATTGAGCTTGACTAGTGCTCGTGATTTGTTGACCTTAGCCAAGGTCACGAGTATTAGGGGTAAAAACCACATCGGGAATTTCAATAGTTGAAATTTGCAATGAGATTGCATACCTTCCATATGATGGTTGGATCCCGATCCCACTGTGGGCAATAGTTGCTCCTAGGAGAGTTTTACAGTTTACAATTAGCTAACTCATTAGGTGTCTAGAAAGGTGTTAACGGGGCTCCGCCTCTGGGAAAACGAGGTTTACTCTAATTAGGTCCGTGCGAAAGCACGGGGAACCTCCCTCAAGTACCGACACTGGCCTGGCTGAACGGTTAGCGAAGTTGTAGACTGTAATTAATCCTGGCTAGTTTTTCTTTTTAAAGGTTTGAAAGAAAAACTCGATAAAAGCAGTGGGAAATATCGATTAGACAAGATAATAACAAATCTGATCTATGCAAGAGCTTTCGCTGAGTGTATTCTTTTCTCTCTCTTAATGGCAGATACCCATGACTGGACTCAAGCTTTTACTAGATAAAAACAAACTGAATGGGACCAACTATAAAGACTGGCTGAGGAATCTGAAAATCGCCTTGACTTATGATAAAGTATCATATGTCCTCACGGCTTCAGCCCCGCCCGTCCCTGGTCCAAAATCCTCAGTTGCGGACATTGAAGTCCGCAAGACGTGGGACGCTGACTGTGCCACGGCCACATGCCTCGCGCTTGCATCGATGGATAACACATATCAAAAGCAGCACGAGGACATGGACATTCACGGTATATTGCTCCATACAAAGGAGTTGTATGGGGAGCAATCCCGCGTATTACGATACGAAGTATCAAAGAAATTGTTTCAGATGCGAATGGTCCCTGGCACACCAGTAGGAGACCATGTTCTGAAGATGATAGCTCTTATAGAAGAGCTTGAGGACCTTGGATGGACGATGGACAATGAACAATATATAGATATTATTCTGCAGTCCCTCCCCTCCACCTTTGCTCAGTTCATAGTGAACTTCAACATGCATGGCATGGAGCATGGAGAAGGACCTCCCTGAACTCCTTAACATGTTAAGGAGTGCAGAGAGCACTATGAAGTTAGCGATAACTCCCGTTATGACTATTGGACAGTCTTCATCTTCTCGCCCGAAAGCCAAGGCCAAGGGAAAGAAAAAGAAGAAACCCACTAATCCTAAGGGCGGAGTTAAAAAGGTGAAGGGAAAGGGAAAGTCCAAGGCTGGAGACTCAGGGAAGGGCGAATGTTTTCATTGCCATAAGACAGGACATTGGAAGCGCAATTGCACGGAGTACTTAAGTCTCAAGAAGAAGCATGGTGATACTTCTGCTTCAGGTGCGTTTGTGACTGAAAACTGTTTTTCTATAAACTCTGCTTCCTGGGTATTGGATACCGGTTCAGGTTCTCACATTTGCAATTCTATGTAGGGGCTGAGAAATAGCAAGGTTTTGAGGACAGGTGACCATACTCTCCGCGTTGGAAATGGTTCCAATGTACATACAGTCGCAGTGGGAGAGTATCACTTGGGGTTGCCATCTGGATGTATTTTGGTTTTAAATCCATGTTATTTTGTACCAAGTATGCTGTGTAATATAATATCCGTTTCTTTGTTGGACAATGAAGGGTATAATTTTGTATTGCAGAACAATGTTATGAACATTAACCTGAATCAAAAGTTGGTTGGGTATGGTACACTAAACAACGGAATATATGTCCTAAATCAACACACAGTTTTCAGTATACAACACACTAATAAGAGAAAATTTTCAGAATTAAATGAAGCTTTTCTTTGGCACTGTAGACTTGGTCATATTAACGAAACAAGACTAAACAAGTTACACAAAGATGGATATTTAAATTCTTTTGAATATAAATCTTATGCGACTTGCCAGTCTTGTATCAAGGGTAAAATGACCAAAACTCCGTTTACCGGACACGGAGAAAGAGCTACTCAGCTCCTGGGCCTCATACATAGTGATGTATGTGGGCCAATGTCTACACAGGCTAGAGGCGGTTTTTCATACTTCATTACGTTCACTGACGATTTCTCAAGATTCGGTCATATATTTTTATTAAAGCAAAAGTCCGAAGCTTTCGAGAAATTCATTGAATATAAACAAGAAGTAGAAAAACAAACCGGCTTGAGTATCAAGATGCTTCGATCAGATCGAGGTGGTGAGTATCTCAGTACAGAATTTGCACACTTCCTAAAAGAGAATGGGATTCTCTCTCAGCTCACTCCTCCTTACACACCACAGCACAACGGTGTGTCAGAACGACGGAATAGGACCCTATTAGATATGGTCCGGTCCATGATGAGTGACGCTGAGTTACCAGTCTCGTTTTGGGGGCATGCATTGGAGACTGCAGCGTTTCTGCTAAACAGGGTTCCAACCAAAACCGTGACTACCACGCCATATGAGATATGGCATGGGAAGAGACCATCTCTTAAAAGAATTAAGATTTGGGGTTGCCCGGCCTATGTTAAAAAGCAGAATCCGGACAAACTCGAGACACGGTCGGTCATGTGTAACTTTGTGGGATATCCAAAGAATTCTTATGGATATCTATTCTACCACAAAGAGGAACAAAAAGTGTTCGTTTCTCAACATGCCACATTCTTGGAAAAAGAGTTTTTCACAGACAAAGATGATGGCAAGGTGGTGGATCTAGAAGAGGTTCTAGAGACACAAACTACAAATGACGATTTGGTTGAACCGGCTGTTGCAGCAGAAACTGAAGAACCTCGGCCACTCCGTAGGTCTGGTAGGACTTCTCGCCCACCGGAGAGGTACTACGGTTTCCTCATTGATGGTAACGGAGAAGATTGCATCATGGATGATGATGATCCTACCAGTTTTCAGCAAGCTATCACGAGTAAAGACTCTGTGAAGTGGCTAGATGCCATGAGATCCGAAATGGAGTCTATGTACACCAACAAAGTGTGGATTTTGGACATTGTACCCCCTGGGGTAAAACCTGTGGAGTGCAAATGGATCTTTAAAAGAAAGATTGGTGTAGATGGGCAGGTGGAGACCTATAAGGCAAGACTTGTGGCGAAGGGTTTTCGTCAAAGACCAGGTTTGGACTATGACGAGACTTTTTCTCCCGTAGCCATGCTTAAATCCATTCGGATCCTACTTGCTATTGCTTCTCACTACGACTATGAAATCTGGCAGATGGACGTTAAAACCGCATTTCTAAATGGAAATTTGGAAGAATGCGTTTATATGGATCAGCCAGAGGGCTTCATTGATAGTGGGAGCAGCGGGAAAGCATGTAAATTGCTTAAATCCATATATGGGTTAAAGCAGGCATCACGGAGTTGGAACATCTGTTTCGATGATGTTATCAAAGAGTTTGATTTCATCAAAAATCCAGATGAACCTTGTGTTTATAAGAAGGCTGTAGGGAGAGCTGTCACATTCCTCGTATTGTACGTGGACGACATTCTTCTGATAGGAAATGATATTCCTATGCTACAGTCGGTCAAATCTTTCTTATCACTGAGGTTCTCCATGAAGGACCTGGGTGATGCCACGTACATTCTGGGCATAAGGATCTATAGGGATAGATCCAAAAGGTTATTGGGATTGTCCCAAACCAAGTATATTGACACCATCCTAAAAAGGTTTAGTATGGAAGACTCCAAGCGGCGTGCCTTACCCGCTTGCCATGGGTCACTCTCTCCAAGGATTCTTGTCCAAAGACCGATGAAGAGAGAGCTCGCTTGAGTATTATACCCTATGCTTCGGCAGTAGGATCTATAATGTATGCGATGTTATGTACACGCCCAGATGTAGCTTACGCACTTAGTGTTGTAAGCAGGTGTCAATCTAACCCAGGGGAGAATCACTGGACAGCTGTGAAGAACATTCTTAAGTACTTGCGAAGGACTAAAGAATTGTTCTTGGTGTATGGTAATGGAGATCTCCAAATGGAGGCCTTTACCTATTCGAGCTTCCAGAGCGATAAGGACGACAACAAATCTATCTCTGGGTTTGTATTTACCCTCAATAGAGGGGCGGTGAGTTGGAAGAGTTCCAAACAAGATACCGTTGCAGACTCTACGATGGAAGCTGAGTACATTGCTGCAAATGATGCCGCCAAGGAAGCCGTCTGGATGAAGAAGTTCGTCTCGGAGCTAGGAGTAGTTCCAACCATTATTGATCCAATACCTTTGTATTGTGATAATAATGGGGCTATGGCATTAGCCAAGGAGCCCAGATCCCATCAGCGGTCCAGACACATCCTGAGGCGTTTTCATTTGATCCGGGAGATTGTTGATCGCCGCGAGATCGAGATTAGGAGGGTAGACACAAAGAATAACGCCGCGGATCCATTCACCAAGGCCCTCCCTCAGCCGCAGCATGAGCGACTTTTTGAGACGTTGGGTATGAGATACGTCAATAACTGGCCTTAGTGCAAGTGGGAGATTGTTGGATATATGTATGCCCTAGAGGCCATTATATGATAGTGGATGTATCTATACATGTATATATATATTCAGTATGCATTTTGCTCGACATGATAGTATGCTATCTGGTTATTCTTTATCTGACATGTTGATTTGATCATGCTTTTATTCATTCATACATGCTGATAAAGCCCTGAGGATATTGGCTTGACTACTCTGATTATGATGGAGATCATACTAGTGGGACATCTGTAGTCTGTAAGCATATCCTGGAAAGTCCCTAGTCGTAGGTATATCGAGATGGGGCATTGATATACCAGAGTAGACTAGCGTATATGATACTAGACCCATACGATGGGCGATGGATGTTCCCACATTCATCGATGTTTGACATCAAGATCATATACGGGTGCTCAGTGCTGACTGGGTACACTGGACGGACTCACCGAGAACTCCTATATAGAATTATATTTATTGTCGGATAGCAGTTCTCAGGTGACACAGGTACAGGTTAGTCTGTAGACCCGAGATCGTCATAGAGTCTTGTGTGTTCTCCCACTGTACTTTGATTGCCACCCTACCACGGCTCTACTGAGTCGTGCAAACAGGTGGCCGTTGGGTACAGTCCCGAGACACACGAAGGCAATGAGCGATAGGAGGGGTTTCGTCTCTCCCGATATTGGGAGTTGATGCTGTACTGTGCCCGACTGGTTATATCAGTAAGTCCCTGGCCAGGGCTGCTGAGATTTGCTGATAAGTGTTATCAGTAGTTTCTCGATCTGTTATAGACCATTCACCGACATGATTTGTTGAGTTATTAGGGTCGACATGAGCATCCCTAGGCTCAATATGCAGCATATCTGATGAACAGACCGGACTGTACGGTAGTGTTGCCGGATGGCTTGACGGGAGTTGTAGCAGGTTCGCTTGTTTTCTTCTGATCGCTCAATACCCGGGTGGCCGTTACGTTTAGCTGACCGCTTGCGGTTTGGGGGTACCTGATATGATCATCACCCTCTGCCGGCGTATTGACGAGTCTTAGAGTCCCACAAAGGAGTTACCCAGTCCAGGAGAAACGTTGTGGTGCGCGTATGCGATATGCGCATGCACCCGATTAAAATGTGCGTATATGATACCGAACATTGATAGGGTGGCCTGCTTTTGGTGGGGTCGTATAAGATATGACCGGATTGATAAATTAAGTGTTGATTTATCATCTAACCATTAGTTTTCTCACTTGAAACCTTTCTAGGGTTTGATGGATGTATGCATGCATGCATATGTTTCTTTCTTTCATTCTAGTTTCATGCACATGTGGATGTGCATACATGCATACATACATACACTCATCCATCATGGTTGTTAGCATATGGAAATGGTGGCAATGTAAGACTCACACCATGGATTAAATAATGGATTATTATTTAATTTTGGTTTTAAAACAAAATGAAAAGAAAAGGATAATCATTCTAGCTTCTACATTCTTCTTCTAACCTAACCAAGCTCAACTACCACTAACCTAGGGTTATCCTTCTCTTTATCATTTAAAACCCAAGTTAAATTAACTCTCCATCATTTTAATCATGGTTGAATGCAAGAAGGAAATAGATATATATATAGTGATATATTTCATTTTCTTTTGAACTAAGGGTTATTTTTCACCTCTTGTTAAAAATAGCCACCATCTTCATCCTCCTTCATCTTTTTCCTCTCTAGTTTTTTCTAGTGAGTTAAACACAATTAAAGAAAGGTTTTTGAAGTGAGATCCTTAGCCACAACATCATTCTACTCAAGTCTAGCCAACTTGATTAGAGTGTTCTCTTTGCTTTTCCAAAGTTGCAAGCTTGGACGGGAAACTTCGGGTGGATCGTCGTGGACGAAAAAGGACTACAAGCGGACCTTCTTCCAACACCCTAGAGATTAAGGAGTCAAGCAAAAGGGGAGCTACAAAGGTTGTAGCCTTCAAACCCTAATTTTTATTAGCTTAAAGTTTCGTAACCCTAATTTTCTAGGATCGATTCCATTGCATGCTTGCTTAGCACCATAAAAACTTGAACTTTGTGACATGTGATGCTTCCAAACTCATTATAGGGTGCTAGGCAAACCTTACAGCTTGATCAACAAGCTAGGTTGTTGTAGAGAAGTTTCCAGAAAAAGGTTGTTACAATGGAGCGTCTCAAGTACGCTAGGTTGTTAAGATGACGCTTCGGGAGGCTTTCTGACCATCGATGCCCTATCTCGGCCGTGGATCCACGGCCGTTTGGTGAGCTTGTGGCTTCATTTCTTCTGTGTATTCTGGTGTTGATCTCTGAGTTTATATTTGATATCTAGAATCTTTTTATCTCTTCTGAATCTCTGCCAGATTTTAACTCTTTGACTTGCTGCATTTTGTCGGCAAATTTGCGATTCCGATATTTGTCCTGAGGTAGTTTTTCTGCACACAATCTCAATGAAGAATGTTGGAGATATACAATATCATGCGTAAAGTAATAAACTTGCAATTTCCTTCCAGAATGTTGATTATAAAGTACAACACGTGGTATTTGGTATTTTCGAGACGAACTTGTAATACGTGTTATATTTATAACAAACACCCTTTGATGTTTAGAAAAGTGAGGAAATTGTTATGTTAAAGATTGCAATATTTTTGACTGAACAAATTCCTCCAAACTTGACTTTGATCATCTCGAGCAAACTTCTTTTATTCAAGAGAATGAGAAAATAGAAAGAAAAGGAAAAAAATAACTAGCACACTTTCGTAGGCAACACGATTGCACTGAGCACGTGCAACAAGCCTTTAAACCTCCAGGTGTCCCTAGTAGGAGGAGTGTTGTCTCCTGAGGATTTTCAGCGGATTGCACCCACAAAATCCTATAATAAAAGGAAAACTGTGAAATTTAGATATAAAGATAGGAACTATAAAAGAAAGAATTTGAAAATAAGAGTTTCCAACTACACTAGCTTTTTGGTTGTCATGAGCCATATCTTAATAGTCATGAAAAGATGTTAGAAATCACATCATCTCTCAATAACACATTACCTTTATTTTTCATCCCTACCTTTCTTCCAAACACCGATCATATAACCCTACATGTGTGTAAAAGACATCCCTACACTCGGAGAATTCAATTCAAGCTATCATACTCTTGTCCATCTACCTTAGTACTTTTTAGTCGGTGAATATTTTAGATGGAATTGCTCACACATTTTTCATGCGACCGTTAATACTTCTTGAGGTACTAACCGACCGATTACTAAATGTGCTCACATATTAGGCTTAATTAGCAATTTCCTCGTCTTGCAACACCTAAGGCATAGCAGTGACTCCCAAACCAGTTGGTCTAAGGCATTAGGTGATGAAGCACCATCGCTATATTTTTTATGCTGCCTTGGTGATTACAAAACCAGTGTTCATTTTTCTTCACCATTTTATACTTTTATGCTTCATTTATTATTTTCTTCGTATTTTGGCTTTTAGACAAGAGCATTTCAAGGTATCCTCTACTATCCCGAGTTTCAAGACATGTGTAAGTGCGTATAGTAGGGTATCAACGTTCAGATGTTTGGCTTCCAGAATAGGAACTATTTTTCAGACTTATTTTTATTCTTAGATTAGTGACTTCCTTCATCTTACTAACCTTTAGGACAACGGCTCATAACTATTTATTACTAGGTCGTTTAAGAAAACATCTAATTTTCTTGGTTTTCTTAAACTTTTCCAATCTTTTAAATGTAATTTTTCACTTTCTAATCTTTCATTATCAAAGAAAATTTTGTACTTATGCAAAGTATGATGCAGAGTGATGCGTAAATAAGCACAAACCTCCCCCAAACCTATTTACAGCAGTGTCTTCACTGTTGTCATCTGTTAAATCTCAAAAACCTGTAGGCTTGGGAGGAAAAATTATTAACGGGGTCAAGAATAAGTGAAAATCTCCCACAAATTTATTTTTATTTATGTAAAATTTTGCATTTTTTTATTATTATTCATTTATTATTATTTTTATTTTATATTTACAAATGATTCACCTCTATTCTAAAAATGAGACAATATTACCGAGACATGGTGGTGATGTGGAGGAAAATTAGTCGTTATAAATCGGCTCCTGTAAAAACAGAAGCTCCTCCGTGGGGTCAGTGGAAAATACGGTTTTAATCTATGCCCATTCACTTTAAAAATTGTACCGTTTTTTTTCTATTTTCAACTTCAACTGCCCCGTGCGGGTAGACATACCGCACAAAAATGGTCCTTTCCAACGAGATCGTAGCTTACCCGCATGAAGATGAAGACGTGAATCATAAGGAAGGACTTGTTGACCCGGGGTAAAAGTTTTTCGCAAAATATTTTTATCGTGAAATACCGTAGTCCGATTCTTCACTATCACAGCATTATCGTAAGCTTCATCGCAGATTTCGCTTAGCTCGTTTAATTGCAGCTTCCGAAAGTTGCAGGCTTGATTTAAATCGAAGTTCAGTTCTTTAATGGCACACATTGCTTTATGTTCAATCTCGATCAGAAGGTGGCAAGCCTTACCAAACACTAGACGATAAGAAGACATACCGAGATCAGTTTTATAAGCAGTACGAAATTCCCAAAGAGCATCCGTCAATTTTGTTGACCAATCTTTCTGGTTTTTAGAAGCCGTTTTCTCCAAAATTTGTTTGATTTGCCTGTTGGAAACCGCAGCTTGCCTGCTCGTTTGGGGATGATAGGGCTTGGAAAGTTTGTGGTTGATTGCATATTTCTGCATCAAAGTCTTGAAAGACCGATTACAGAAATGTATCCCGTTGTCGCTAATGATAGCGCGTGGGTGTCCAAATCGTGAAAAAATATTCTTTTTAAGGAACTTAATGACAATCTTGTTGTCATTAGTGCGACAAGGAATAGCTTCCACCCATTTCGAGACGTAATCAACCGCTAACAAGATGTACAAATTCCCAAAAGGGTTGGGAAAAGGACCCATAAAATCAGTATCCCAAACGTCGAAAATTTCAACAACCAAGATCGGTTGAAGTGGCATCTCATTTCTTTAAGAAATGTGACCCGTGTGTTGACACTGTGGACATGTTTTGCAATGATCAAATGCATTTTTGAATAAAGTAGACCAGTAAAAACCGCATTGCAAAACCTTCTCCGCCATCTTTCGTGGACCAAAGTGACCTCCACATGACTGACATGATAGAAAGACAAAATACTCTTGAATTCATCATTGGGGACACATTTGCGAATGATTTGGTCAGGACAATACTTAAACAAATATGGTTCATCCCAGTAAAAATGCTTTACTTGGAATAGAAATCAATGTTTGTCCTGTTTAGACCATTCACTTGGAATAAGTCCTGCTGCAAGATAATTCACAATATCCACGAACCAAGATTCGCCGGATACAGTCAAGAGCTGTTCGTCTGGAAAAGAGTCGTTCATTGGCAAGGTCACAGGTGAAGAAGAGATGCATAAAAGATGGTCGGCTACTACGTTTTCACATCCTTTCTTATCTTGTATGACAAGATCAAATTCTAGTAATAATAGGATCCAACGTATTAACCTGCCTTTAGCATCCTTCTTAGATAAAAGATGTTTTAAGGCGGAGTGGTCAGTGTAAACCACAATTGGTGAGCCAATCAAGTGTCACGACCCAAAGTTTGGTCCGTGACCGGCACTTAACCACGTAACGTCTACAGGCGTAACGCGACTAAGTAAGACGAAACCCAGAAATCAAACCAGTAAAAGTATAGAGTGTATAAAACATTTAGTAGAGACATTTGCTAAACTGTTAAGAAAACCTTAAGTAGACAATCACCACGATAACAATATACGACGCCGTAGCGAAGAAATGAGCAATAAGTGGACAACATAACAGACAGATAAAACTGCATAAGTAAAGTCGGCTCACAACGAGTTCGACACCAGAATACAAAATAATATACATCGTCCTCACAACTGGTCTCTAAGTCAATACATAAGTGGTAGATGGAGAGTACTAGATACAACGATGTACATAACTGAAAAATAAACAGATACCGCACAAAACCCACCTATCAGCAAAAGAGCTAGTATGCCAACTATAGGTGTATCTGTGTCAAAAGATGCAAGAAAGCAGTCTGCCGCGACTACTCCGAGGGGCAACCTGCAAACACTGTGGCACAATGGGGGTGAGTTGCCAACTCGTGAGTAGTAGATAACATATAAAGGTAATCACGAGTATGCACGTGCTGCGATACTCTAACCTATGCCAACAGATAACATCTATATGATGAACTATATGAGTAGTAATCATGCATCAAGTACGATCTAACAACATCTCTAAAGGATAAGCATGGTATGCAATAATCGTGCATAGCAAATGCAATCTAATAACATCTATATGATGAGCAAGGTATGCAATAATCGTGCATAGCAAATGCAATCTAATGACATCTATATAGGATGAGCAGGGTATGCAATAATCGTGCATAGCATGTGAAATCTAATGACATCTATATAGGATGAGCAGGGTATGCAATAGTCGTGCATAGAAAATGCAATCTAATGACGTCTATATAGGATGAGCAGGGTATGCAATAATCGTGCATAGAAAATACAATCTAATGACGTCTATATAGAATGAGCAGGGTATGCAATAATCGTGCATAGCATGTGTACTCTATCAGGTACAACAGATACAAGATGAGATGTAAAATACTGAATACTGAGCATGGGAATAAATAATATCTACACGGAATATCAACGTGGAAAATAATCAGGGTCCATTAATATACCCAAATCCTGTAAATCTCATAGAATCATGGGTGCCTAGTATCGACACACTAAAATATCATGAATCATCGTGTCTAGCATCGACACGCAAATCCTCAAGTATCGGGCTCCGTCTGCGGAATCGGCCCTCGGCCCCGGTAGTACGGATCGTCCCGTATCCATCTCTCATCTCTGGTCAGTATCCTCTGGATAACCGCTAGGTCTAACCAATCACCGGTAGGTAGTAGTCCCTCCGCCAGGCTCACCGTCTACTGCACAGCGGTCCGTTCTCGCCCCGGGGTACCATACCGGGCCCACCATGTACCCGCAATCGGCCTCATCCGCCTCCTCGAATCAGGTTTCACATGTAGCTCTCAGCACCGAGAAAACACATGGTGGACGCACTGAAATATCATATCAAGGGTAACCAGGTTTTTAAAACAATTACATATTCTCTTTTGAAATATCCACGGTCCCCAAATCCAGAAATATCATGGAAACAACATATCTCAATGCGTAAATCCATGCAAGTATGAAGATATCACTATATGTGTGCACTGGTATGAATATACAGTGTGCATGTGCGTAAGTATGAAGATATCAATATATGTGTGTACTGGTATGAATATACAGTGTGCATGTGTGCAAATATGAAGATATCAATATATGTGTGCACTGTTATAAATATACAGTGTGCATGTGCGCAAGTATGAAGATATCAATATATGTGTGCACTGGTATGAATATACAGTGTGCATGTGCGCAACTATGAAGATATCAATATATGTGTGCACTGGTATGAATATACAGTGTGTATGTGCGCAAGTATGAAGATATCGATATATGTGTATACTGGTATGAATATACAATGTGCTTGTGCGCAGGTATGAAAATATCAATATACATCAATATGCGACAAGTCATGACAATTATCAATGATGCAGCAATCAAACGATATGTATAATGCGAAGCAATCCTATAGTGCAGTGTCATGGCAATCACTAACGGTGTAGGTGTAACATATAAATAGTGCTCGTGCAGCTTTACCCATTAGTGACGGTGCAGTGTTCTATACTACCATTTCTATATGCAACGAGAAGGTATGCTACTATAGTCCATAAGAATATCTACGACTAAATATCCTAACACGCCCTGACGCTTAACGCCATACGGGCGATTTCCCCGTAGATGTTAAATCTACTCACCTGGTCGTGCGCTACTCGTAGCCGACCACCTGCTTCCCTTTCTTTGTTTCGTCCAACGTACCCGCCTGCGAACCTAGAATTCACACAAGGAAAATCCACATAAGCAAATATCTCGCAAAACGCGATATCGAAACCAAACGAGAAACTCGCGTCGCGAACTAAACGTGCGTGTGTACGATACGCTAAAACGTGTGTACACGTCTAAACTATCCCGACACGCTGGATCACAGAACCCATTGACGTATCGCGCGTGTCGCGCGAACTAAACGTACTAGAAAAGCGATATATCGTCCCAGATTTTCCTGCAGAGAGAAACATACAAAATTGCACATACCACTGGCCTCAAATTCATAGCAGACTCCTACAGCCAAAACCCTAACACCTATCTCCCTCATCTGGCCGCAAATTGCGGCAAGAAGGAATAAAATTGCGGCCTGAACAAGGGTAGGGGGTCTCTTGTTCTGGTGGTGTGGTCAGGGTCTCTCAAGTAGGCTACAGTTAAATAAGATTTTATCTAAAACAAACGGGTCTATAGCAGATCACAGAAAGGTGAAATTTCACTTTAAAACGCTAAATTTTGCACAAAAAGGAAATCGAGGGTATTTAGGTAAAATCTGGGGTTTATCTAGGTTTACTTGGCCCTAATAACACTTAACTAAGTTAGGTTAACCAACACTAACATCACTTGAATAAAACCTCACACAAATCACCAAATCAAGCACTAAATCTCTCATTTTGCACAAACCGAAGCTAATTCTACACAAGTTAAGAAAACTAGAGAGTTAGGCTCAGAGATTATACCTTACTAGACCCTAGGTGCAAGGAGAAAGGAGGAGGAGAAGAGAGGAGCTGCTGCAGTTGCTGGGGCTGCTGCTTGCTACAGCTGCTGCTGTTGTCTGCTGATGCTATTGCTGCTGCTGCCTTTGCTGCTGCTGCTGCTTTCTTCTGCTGCTGCTGCTGAGTGCTGCTGCTACTTGTGGGTGTGTGTGTGTGTGTGTGTGTGAGTGAGAGTTGTGAGAAAATGAGAGCAAATGAGAGGCAAAGGAATGAGGGCACAAGTCAAAACCCCTCTTCTCTCTCTTTTCATTTAATAGGCATGGCTCAAGCCATGTAGCCATACTCTCTCTCCCTCTCTCCCCCTCCAAGTCAACAAAGAACAATTCATTTCCAAAAAAAACACACAATTAAAACCTAAAATACTTAATAAGAATCAATTAACTTAAAGAAAATAGGTTAATCCACCATGCTTGCTAATCATGGTTTAACCCCATATAAGCCCTTATTTGCATGCACAAGTGTGTGCAAGCTTGGAAAAATTCTAATAAAATATTCATTAAGTAGGATAAAATATTTGAAACTCAATTTGGTAAACTTTTTATTAAAAACTATATATTAAAATATAAGTAACCACTAAACACAACCTAAGGTGTTACAATCTTCCCCCCTTAAAGAAATTCGTCCCCGAATTTAAAAATATACTGCTACGCGTACCTTCAAAGGGATGAGGGAACTTCTTCCGCATCTCGCCCTCGGCCTCCTAAGTGATCTCTTCACCATTCGGGCTACGCCAAAACACCTTCACTGATGGCAAGACCTTCGATCGAAGTTTCTTCACCTTCCGGTCCAATATTACGACTGGCTGCTTGGTGAACGAAAGATCGTGCTCAAACTAAGTGGTCTGGTGCTGAATCAAGTAAGAAAGGTCATGAAGGTAATTGCAAAATATCGACACGAAAATACGGGGTGGAAACTCAATAATCTGGGCGAAAGTGCCAAATTAAAGGCAACGATACTAACTCGCTTTAAGGATCTTAAAAAGACCTACCATCCTGGGATAAGCTTCCCAAAACTCAACACGTCATTTATCGGAAAAATCTGTAGGAATACATGATCTTCCACGGCGAACTCAAATCTGCGACCATCTTGGTCGGCATATGACTTCTATCCGAAATAGACAATTCTCATCCTGACCCAAAACAACTGGATCATCTCCGAAGTCTCTAGACAAGCTGGGGTCCAAAAATCCTACAACGCAGAGTTAGAAAAACAGACTGGTGATCGACACGACCTAACCCCTAAACCTAAAGGTTTCCAATTGGAATATCTCCTGATAACTGCTATCGAAGGAGAAGCCTAATAATGGCGAGTGACGATCCCCAACTACCAACAAAAATTACTATGTACGCACAAACTTAGCAAAGAACAACTGAGCAAACCGAGTATAACCGGACAACAAGCATCCGAATGGAGTCACACCCTGACTAAACCTGGGTAGACACCATAACGAAATTCATGGAGACCTGCTCTCGTTCCCTCTTCGGAACGGTTAAAGGTTGCAACTCTCCCGCCGGTCTCAGTTGCTCAACCCAAGCACACAACTAGACAGACACCTTGAAACGAATCCCGAGACTTCTCTTTTTTCATCCCTGCCCACCCGTAACTATCTCACAAGTCACGTTAAATGTTGGTAGGACTGGAATGAGTATAGAGAGTTGACCGATGTGCCTGCTCTAGGATTTCACGTCTCTACCCAATAATATCAGGTACACAAACGCGTCCCTAGACTTAGCACACCCTTGTCACAAATCAAGAACTCCGAATCATTACCCAGCCGAACAGGCTCAAGTATTTCTGACGAACGAGCGTCGGCGGGCAGTGTCTCGCGAAAGCGATTAAGGAAAAGTGGTCGGGCACGGACATGAGCAAGCTGTCCTCTCAGTAGAGATGAACTTAAGCTGTATTCAACGATCGCACAAGAACTGTAAATCTGCGGAGGACTATCACAACAATCAAAATCCGCTGCAGGAAGATGTACATTAAGCTCGGATGGTCCGTGAGAATCTGGCACGACCCTCGAACAAGTAGTGTCTCCAAATCTACAACGGAAAACCACCGCGGCCATCTCCAGATCATGAGTGGGATATCCTTCGCATACTTCCTCCAAATGTAGGGATGCAAAAGCGATAACTCCATTATGTCACCTCAGTACACATTCGAGCCCTACTCACGAACCATCACAGTTAAACTACAAAGTCGCCCGAACCAAAAAGCAAAGAAAGAACTGATGCAGTTGTTAATCGAATCTTCAACTGCCGAAACTCCGCACACAAGCCTCAGTCCAAAGAAAAGAAACCTCCACTCCGGTCAATTCAGTCAACGGTGCAGCACTACACTAGCAATCCTGCCCGAAATGGCGGTAAAAAGCTGCTAAGCCCAAAAATCTGCGGACCTCCGTCGTGCTCACAAGTCTGGGCCTAAGCTGTACGGCCACGATCTTCCTCGGAACCAAACAAAACCGTCTCCTGTAACTACAAGACCTAGGAGTCAACACAGACAAGCCTGAAGGAATACTCCGAGAATCTAACAAACCGCTGGGGCTCTTCCAGTATCTGCAAAACAATTTCTCAAGTGCTACTCCTGTCCCTCAAGACACATTAAACAGACCAGAATGTCGTAAATAACACAACAATCACTGGTCGAGGAACGGCTTGAAGAAATCCGGTTCATCGCATCTACGAATGCTGCTAGGGCATTGGTGAATCCAATGACACACCAAAACACACAAAGCCCATAGCACGCACAAGGCAGTCTTCGGAATGCCATCACTCTGAACCCGCAACAATGATGACCTGATCCCAAACAAACTTAGAAAATGTCTCGCACTCTGGAGCTGATCGAAGAAATCGTCAATGCGAGGTAAAGAATACCTATCCGCACTGTAAGCCGGTTCAATTGACGATCCATCAATACATAACCTCCATCTGTCGTCTTTCTCCTTAACGAATAGAAATAAGAGCTTCCTAATGCGAAACACTCAGACGCACGAAACTCCCCCAACAAACAACTATGCAGCAGATCCTTAAGCTCCTTAAGCTTTGCCGGCTCATCTGGAACAACATCGGAAACTCTCGCACGAAAGAAAACCGATCCAAAAAACCAACTGTGGCTACGGTGTCATGAACGAACGCTAAGAATCCACGACATCTCCTCAAAAGCCGGCTAGCGAAAAAGGCTGAATTCAAGCTGTGAGAGGCGGCACAACTATCCACCTGCACAACAAGAACTAACTCGCCAAGGAAAACAAGACATAACTGTTTCCTCACGGTAGTCCACAAATGCCTAGCACGTAGCTAACCAGTCCATGCCCAGGAGAACGCCAAATCCAACATCTCTAGAAGGATCAAAACGACAGACGAATCTTTATCTCTTATCCGATTGGCACATGACTGAATTACGTGTCGCGCAACAAAAGAATCGCTGACAGAAGTTAACACAACAAACGCCTGATCTACCTAACACGACTCTCGTCCCAAACTCGGCACGAAGTGTGTGGAAACGTACGAGTGCGTGATCCGGATCAAACAAATACATCAAAAGAACATACGAATTAAGGATACCTGAAAACTCTGCATTGGACGCCCTCGCGTCCCGATGAGTAGAAGCAAACTCTCGTGTCTGCCCTCTACCCACAACAGGCCGAACTCCTCCTCTGCTAGACTGACCCCTCTGAGCGAACCCTCCGCGTCCATGACGTCTCAGAATACGACCCTGACGTGGTGCTAAGGAACAATGCCTGACGAAGTGTTGAAGGCTTCCGCATCGAAAACATCCACGCGCTGACTGCTGACCCTCCTGGGGATGAGAGCTGAACAACTGTCCTCGTCCTAAGCCTCTGCTCTGGGTTGGTACACTAGTATGATTCCTCAACTGTTTCGGAATTCTCGAAGTCTCTGGAAGACGTGTCTCGTACACTGGGGCTGCACCTACTGGTGCTATGTAGGTGACGGAATACTGCATGATGATCGTAAGGAACAACTGGGTAACAGGGGTGACAACCTCCTGTCGCTGCGCTCGAACGGCCTCCACCAGTGAGCTCATCGTCTGGCGCAAGTCCTGCATCTCTGCCACTAGCCTAGCGATCTAATCTGTCGTAGGAGGAACAATCTGCTCTGGTACAACAGGGGTACTACCCGGATCAGTCCTCGTCTCGGACGAATCAACTCGAACCTCGGCTCTCGCGGCTGCTCTCTGCGCCCTCATAGTCCTTGTCGGCATAATGGCTGAAAAGAAAGTAGGATTCAATGAGGATTCGATGGGGATACAAAAATCGAATCACGGGAATGTACACAATCGTGAAAGAATTTCAATCAATAAGTCCTAAGGTCGCTTAGGCGGAGTACCGTGTCGTGAGTATGCCGCGGAACATACGCACGCTACGCCACTCTGCTGCAGCTACCTACTCCATCATATCAGGGTCATCCTACACTCCGAAGGTAAAACCTATGCTCTGATGCCAACTTTGTCACGACCCAAAGTTTGGCCCGTGACCGGCACTTAACCACGTAACGTCTACATGCGTAACGTGACTAAGTAAGCCGAAACCTAGAAATCAAACCAGTAAAAGTATAGAGTGTATAAAACATTTAGTAGAGACATTTGCTAAACTGTTAAGAAAACCTTAAGTAGACAATCACCACGATAACAATATACGACGCCGTAGCGAAGAAATGAGCAATAAGTGGAAAACATAACAGACAGATAAAACTGCATAAGTAAAGTCGGCTCACAACGAGCTCGACACCAGAATACAAAATAATATACATCGTCCTCACAACTGGTCTCTAAGTCAATACATAAGTGGTAGATGGAGAGTACTAGATACAACGATGTACATAACTGAAAAATAAACAGATACCGCACAAAACCCACCTATCAGTAAAAGAGATAGTACGCCAACTATAGGGGTATCTGTGTCAAAAGATGCAAGAAAGCAGCCTGCCGCGACTACTCTGAGTGGCAACCTGCAAACACTGTGGCACAACGGGGGTGAGTTGCCAACTCGTGAACAGTAGATAACATATAAAGGTAATCATGAGTATGCACGTGCTGCGATACTCTAACCTATGCCAATAGATAACATCTATATGATGAACTATATGAGTAGTAATCATGCATCAAGTAGATCTAACAACATCTCTAAATGATAAGCAGGGTATGCAATAATCGTGCATAGCAAATGCAATCTAATAACATTTATATGATGAGCACTGTATGCAATAATCATGCATAGCAAATGCAATCTAATGACATCTATATAGGATGAGCAGGGTATGCAATAATCGTGCATAGCATGTGAAATCTAATGACAACTATATAGGATGAGCAGGGTATGCAATAATCGTGCATAGCAAATGCAATCTAATGACGTCTATATAGGATGAGCAGGGTATACAATAATCGTGCATAGCAAATGCAATCTAATGACATCTATATAGGATGAGCAGGGTATGCAATAATCGTGCATAGCATGTGTACTCTATCAGGTACAACAGATACAGGATGAGATGTAAAATACTGAATACTGAGCATGGGAATAAATAATATCTACACGGAATATCAATGTGGAAAATAATCGGTGTCCATTAATATACCCAAATCCTGTAAATCTCATAGAATCATGGGTGCCTAGCATCGGCACACTAAAATATCATGAATCATCGTGTCTAGCATCGACACGCAAATCATCAAGTATCGGGCTCCGTCTGCGGAATCGGCCCTCGGCCCCGGCAGTACGGATCGTCCCGTATCCATCTCTCATCTCTGGTCAGTATCCTCCGTATAACCGCCAGGTCTAACCAATCACCGGTAGGTGGTAGTCCCTACGCCAGGCTCACCGTCTACTGCACAGCGATCCGTTCTCGCCCCGGAGTACCATACCGGGTCCACCATGTACCCGCAATCGGCCTCATCCGCCTCCTCGAATCGGGTTTCACATGTCGCTCTCAGCACCGATAAAACACATGGTGGACGCACTGAAATATCATATCAAGGGTAACTAGGTTTTTAAAACAATTACATATTCTCTTTTGAAATATCCACGGTCCCCAAATCCAGAAATATCATGGAAACAACATATCTCAATGTGTAAATCCATGCAAGTATGAAGATATCACTATATGTGTGCACTGGTATGAATATATAGTGTGTATATGCGCAAGTATGAAGATATCAATATATGTGTGCACTGGTATGAATATACAGTGTGCATGTGCGCAAGTATGAAGATATCAATATATGTGTACACTGGTATGAATATACAGTGTGCATGTGCGCAAGTATGAAGATATCAATATATGTATGCACTGGTATGAATATACAGTGTGCATGTGCGCAAGGATGAAGATATCAATATATGTGTGCACTGGTATGAATATACAGTGTGTATGTGCGCAAGTTTGAAGATATTAATATATGTGTGCACTGGTATGAATATACAGTGTGTATGTGCGCGGGTATGAAAATATCAATATACATCAATATGCGACAAGTCATGACAATCATCAATGATGCAGCAATCAAACGATATGTATAATGCGAAGCAATCCTATAGTGCAGTGTCATGGCAATCATTAACGGTGTGGGTGTAACATACAAATAGTGCTCGTGCAGCTTTACCCGTTAGTGACGGTGCAGTGTTCTATACTACCATTTCTATATGCAACGGGAAGGTATGCTACTATAGTCCATAAGAACATCTACGACTAAATATCCTAACACGCCCTAACGCTTAACGCCATACGGGCGATTTCTCCGTAGATGTTAAATCTACTCACCTGGTTGTGCGCTACTCGTAGCCGACCACCTGCTTCCCTTTCTTTGTTTCATTCGACGTACCTGCCTGCGAACCTAGAATTCACACAAGGAAAATCCACATAAGCAAATATCTCGCAAAACGCGATATCGAAACCAAACGAGAAACTCGCGTCGCGAACTAAACGCGCGTGTGTACGATACGCTAAAACGTGTGTACACATCTAAACTATCCCGACACGCCGCGACACGCTGGATCACAGAACCCACTCACGTATCGCGCGTGTCGCGCGAACTAAACGTACTAGAAAAGCGATATATCGTCCCAGATTTTCCTACAGAGAGAAACTTACAAAATTGCACATACCACTGGCCTCAAATTCATAGCAGACTCCTACAGCCAAAACCCTAACACCTATCTCCCTCATCTGGCCGCAAATTGCGGCCAGAAAGAATAAAATTGCGGCCTGAACAAGGGTAGGGGGTCTCGTGTTCTGGTGATGTGGTCAGGGTCTCTCAAGTAGGCTACAGTTAACTCAGATTTTATCTGAAACAAACGGGTCTATAGTAGATCACAGAAAGGTGAAATTTCACTTTAAAACGCTAAATTTTGCACAAAAAGGAAATCTAGGGTATTTAGGTGAAATCTGGGGTTTATCTAGGTTTACTTAGCCCTAATAACACTTAACTAAGTTAGGTTAACCAACACTAACATCACTTGAACAAAACCTCACACAAATCACCAAATCAAGCACTAAATCTCACATTTTGCACAAACCGAAGCTAATTCTATACAAGTTAAGCAAACTAGAGAGTTAGGCTCAGAGATTATACCTTACTAGACCATAGGTGCAAGGAGAAAGGAGGAGGAGAAGAGAGGAGCTGCTGCAGTTGCTGGGGCTGCTGCTTGCTACAGTTGCTGCTGTTGCTGTCTGCTGATGCTGTTGCTGCTGCTGCCTTTGCTGCTGCTGCTGCTTTCTTCTGCTGCTGTTGCTGAGTGCTGCTGCTGCTTGTGGGGGGGTGTGTGTGTGTGTGTGTGTGTGAGTTGTGAGAAAATGAGAGCAAATGAGAGGCAAAGGAATGAGGGCACAAGTCAAAACCCCCCTTCTCTCTCTCTCTTCATTTAATGGGCATGGCTCAAGCCTTGTAGCCATACTCTCTCTCCCTCTCTCTCCCTCCAAGTCAACAAAGAACAATTCATTTCCAAAAAAACAACAACACACAATTAAAACCCAAAATACTTAATAAGAATCAATTAACTTAAAGAAAATGGGTTAATCCACCATGCTTACTAATCATGGTTTAACCCCAAATAAGCCCTAATTTGCATGCACAAGTGTGTGCAAGCTTGGAAAAATTCTAATAAAATATTCATTAAATAGTATAAAATATTTGAAACTCAATTTGGTAAACTTTTATATTAAAATCTATATATTAAAATATAATTAACCACTAAACACAACCTAAGGTATTACATCAAGTAAGGCCTGCATTTTTTTAATGCAAATACAACTGCCAAAAGTACTTCCTCAGTAGTTATATAATTAATTTGGGCATCATTCAAGATCTTACTTGCATAATAAATCACATGTGGCATCTTATCAATGTGTTGTCCTAAGACTGCACCACCAACAAAATCCGATGCCTCACACATAAGCTTAAATGGGTAGTTCCAATCAGGAGATGATAGAACGGGGGCTATGGTGAGAGAATTTTTAAGTGATTCAAAAGCTGCCACACAGTCTGAGTCAAAGTGAAATGTTGTATTCTTAGCCAAGAGAAGAGTTAAAGGTCTAGCAATTTTGCTAAAATCCTTAATGAATCTCCTATAAAATCCTGCATGACCAAGGAAAGGTCATATATTTTTGACGCATTTGGGATGAGGAAGGTTATGAATGACATCTATTTTAGCTCTGTCGACCTCAATGCCTTTTCGTGAAATGACATGTCCAAGTACAATACCTTCTTGGACCATGAAATGGCATTTTTTCCAATTCAAAGTTAAGTTCTTATCTTTACAACGAGTAAGAACTGCGTCAAGATGAGATAGGCAATCATCAAAAGAATCTCCGAATATTGAGAAATCTCCAGAAAATTCTCGACCATGTCCGAGAATATCCCCATCATACACCACTGAAATGTAGCGGGAGCATTGCACAACCCAAAGAGCATGCGTCTACAAGCAAAAGTACCGACAGGACAAGTAAATATAGTTTTGTCTTGATCTTTTTCGGTAATAGGGACCTGGTTATAGCCAGAGTATCCGTCCATAAAACAATAATATTCATTTTCAGCTAATCGTTCCAACATCTGGTCAATGGAAGGTAGAGGGAAGTGGTCTTTCCTTGTTGCGGCATTGAGTTTTCTGTAATCAATACATACACGCCACCCAGATTGAGTGTGTGTCTGGATCAACTCATTAACCTCATTAGATATGACCATGATGCCAGATTTCTTAGGAACCACATGAATAGGACTTACCCATTGGCTATCAGAGATTGGGTAAATGATACCACTGTCAAGGCATTTGACGATTTCTTTCTTTACCGTCTCCTTCATGACGGGATCTAACCATCTTTGTGGTTCTCGGGTTGGCTTGGCTTCATCCATCAAATGTATATAATGTTCAACAATCAAGAGACTAATCCCTTTGATGTCAGCCATTGTCCAACCGAATGCTTGCCTATTAGATCTCAAGACCATCAAAAGAGCGTTCTCTTGCTCTAAGGCTAAAGAAGCAGATATGATCACAGGAAAGGACTCAATCTCACCTAAATATGCATATTTAAGATGAGAAGGTAACAATTTGAGATCTAATGTCGGCGGAGAGACAATAGAAGGTGGTGTAAGTGAATGACATTCAGATTCTCGAAGAAGTTCATAGCCTGCAAAGGATACAAACTCGGAAAGTGTGTCTGACTTTTGTAATGAGTCAGAAGGTTCAAACTCAGGAGTGGACTCGTCAAAAGTGTCCTCACTCTGATGTGCAAGTTCAAACAATGATGTGCTAATGTCGTTGAGATCATCAAAGCAAAGTTCATCAATCTTGCAGTTTTCGGGAGCTATCTCGTGGACATAACAGACATCAAGAATATGAGTAGAGGGTTCAGATGGCTGACTTCCAATCTTGTAAATGTTCGGCTCAATTGTCATTTTCCTAAAGGATAGGTTCATGGTACCATTTCGACAATTAATGACATCATTGGAAGTGGCTAAGAAGGGTCGACCAAGAATCACCGGAATTTGGTTCCGTGGGGTTGCAACAGGCTGTGTATCCAAAACAATAAAGTCCACAGGGAATATAAATTCCCTGACTTTTATCAACACGTCCTCAAGCTCACCCCGAGGTTTGGTGATTGATCGGTCTGCCATTTGGAGAGTGCAATGAGCTGGTTTCAACTCTCCAATCCCTAACTGCTCATAGACAGAGTATGGAAGCAGGTTAACACTTGCGCCAAGGTCGAGTAAAGCACGGTTAATGTTTTTACCCCCAATAGAAATCGAGATTGTAGGACAGGCAGGGTCCTTATGTTTCTTTGGAAATTGTGGGGTAAAAGCTGTGCTAACATTATTTGTCATGAATACCTTTTTGGGCACTTGAGTCTTGCTCTTCCTAGTGCACAAGTCCTTAAGAATTTTCGCATAAGACGGAACTTGTTGGATAGCATCTAGGAGAGGGATTTTGATGTTAACCTGTTTAAACATTTTCATAATCTTCTCCATATGTGGACTCGGTTTGTTTCTCCTTAACTGATTCGGATAAAGAGCTTTAGCAATAAGAGCTGGGTACAATATTGGAGAAGGTTGTGTGTATGGAACAGATCCCAGAATAGGAGTGGGGATCATCTTTGGTTGATTAGAAGGAATGGGCTGAGGGTTCGAGCCTTGAGGAAAACGGAGAGTAGGCTCGCAAGAAGATGGTGGAGTAGACGAAGTAGGGTCAGAAGTAGAAGTGGATGTGGATGTGGATGTGGGAGCCAGGGTGTCATTGATTATTTCATTACTATCAATCTGTTTATCGACTTGATTATTCAGCACTCTTCCGGATCTCATCGTTGTAATGGCATTCACATTATAGTGTTGTGAATGCCCAGGATTCGGTAGGGGTTGAGATGGAAGTTTCCCTTTTTCTCTAGCTCTCATTTCGGCATTTAATCATGCAATTTGTACTTCTATTGATTTAATACTCTTACCGCAGGAGGCGGAGTCCTTCTTGTTATTCTCGACAGAAGACTTCATCTCAGCCGAAACTTGCATGAAATTTTTCAAAAGCAAATTCATGGTTTGTTCGAGTGAAGAGGAGTTATCAGTACCGGCCAATTGCAAAGAATTATTATACGGTGCAGAAGTGTTGGTCGAATTTTGAAAATTTTGCGGTTGATAGGGGTGCTGAGTCAATTGTAGTGGTTGCTGTTGTTGTGGAGGGACCCTTTCAAAGTTGTTTTGGTTTGGAACCGTGTTTTGAGTTTAGTGTTGGTTCCAAGAAAAATTAGGGTGATTCCTCCAACCCTGATTTAAGTGGAAGAATAAGAATCGTTTCTAGGTCGTTGCTGAAAAGCAGCATTAGTATGGTTTTGACCTTGAAACGGAGAATTCAAAAGACATTCTTCCGTCAAATGTAATGGATCAGAACAGCATCCACACACAGTTTTAGGGAGTGTCATCTGGTTTAGGGAGGCTAATAAAAATTTGTGTTCCATAGCTTCAAATTTCTTTTGTATTCTGCCATTTCAGCTTTGACTGCTATGGAAACATCAAGTTGATGAACACCACCCCTAGACGATGGTTGACTAACACTCTCCCATTGCAAAGTTTTTTCAGCAAAATCTTCTAAAACTTTCCAAGCTTCACCATCGTCTTTAGACATGAAATTTCCTTGACACATGGATTCAAGCATCTTCTTTGTTGTTTGATTAATGCCCTCATATATGATTCGACAGAGATCCCATTGATGGATTCCGTGATGAGGACATTGGACTAGTAAATCCTTGAATCGTTCAAAACACTTCCAAAATTGTTTATTGGGAAGCTGGGTAAATTGATTGATTTCGCTACGGACACGGGCGGTCTTATGATTGGGATAAAATTTCTTAAGGAATGCTATGACTAATTCATCCCAGTTTGAAATAGAGTGTGCAGCTGTGTTATAAAGCCATTTTTCGGCTAAATCGCACAAAGTGAACGGGAGAAGACATAATCTCATAGCATCCACAGAAAGTTGTGAAGTGCCCATCATAGCACATACGTTTTCAAATTTGGTAATAAAAACGTATGCGTCTTCAGACTCGAGACCGTGAAATTTAGGTAAAAGATTGATGTACTGAGCTTTGATTTCGAAATTGTCCCCATTGGCTGGTGGAATGGAAAGAAAAGAAGATAGAGGACACGTATTGGGTAACATCTCTCCTGTAGAGACATACGCGGTAGGTTCTGCGCACCTGCGGGCGGTGGCAAAGTGGTGTTATGAAAGTTTGATGGAGATCCGTCCATCATGGTGGATGTGGTGTGTGTTGAGAAAAAAGAAGATGTAGAATTACCGACTTCGGAGTCGATAGGAGGAACGCGGACAAGACGGGCACTAGAATCCCGTGTCCAGCCGAGCATGCACTAAACGGTTTAGCACAAGTGGTAGCGTTTGTAATAGAGAAAGTGATTTGTTTTTGGTTTTTTTGAAAAAGACGGATTTTGAAAAATCACATAAAAATGCACAATCAATCCTAGATCTAAGGTCACCTAGGTCAATTCACTAGTTCACTCCTAGACTTCCAGAAGACAAATCACAGAATAAATCTTCTACTACCTCTTTATCCCTCCTGTGGCCAGGTAAGTGCCAGATAAGTGGGAGGTTCTCCGCTACGTAAGTAGCGGGCCTAATTAAGTAACCACTTGCTTTAGACACACTTGCCTTAGACACCACAAAATAAATGCGGATAAGAAATAGATTACCCACGACCTTCTTCTGTCCTAATTGAGTGCGACGGTCTTTAGAGTCTTGTCTAGATATTTTTTAGTTAATGAAGGATGATGCGGATGCTAGTTTTGTGATTTTTAGGGCTTAGGAAGGGTAATGAAATCCCGACCTAATCTGAATTTGGTCTTTGCCCCTTAATTTCAGTATTAAAATATGCAAACAACCAATATAAAAACATGCAACAAATTTTTTTTAGCGGTTCTGTGAATATTTGCAAAGAATCCTGCAGAAAATGGTTATTGGACAAGAGCAGAGAGGAGATAAGAAAGTATAGAAGATACCACAGAGAACTGAAGTCTTGAAGCTTCAAGAACGCCGCAGATCCACCGCCAAAACCTGCATAATGCCGCGGTTCCGCGGTGTATTGAACGGTTCTTTGAACGAAAATTCTACTGCTGCTCCATTTTTATCGTCTGTCCTAGATGAAAAGATCTGAATATTTTTCCCCTTACTGCAGAGATTCCAGATTTCCTTGCAAAATTCACAACTAATCGTTAAGCACACGATGCGATTTTGATTCAAATTTTTGATGGAATAATAATATTTCAACTCAAATAGCAAGCACGAACAAATTACACATTGATCACCGGCAACGGCGCCATTTGATTGATCGTTTCTTGATGTGGTATAAAAATGTTATCACAATCAAAGAATTTATAACCGCAATCAATAACGGTGTCGATGTAGCTCGTTAATGAGTATGGGTCGTCCACTGGGATTCATGTATTTATTCGTTCTTTCTTTAGTTGAGTCGAAAGAAAATAGTAAAGAAAATTCAAGAAAATGAAATTTCAAGATTTAATTGAGTTTGTCATTTCAAGAAAATCAAGAAAGAGTTTAAGATTTCGTAATCAAGAAAATGTCCAATATCAATTTTAGTTATCAAGAAAATTGAAGAATAGCTTGTACAATTCAATAGGAATTAGTAGCAATGATGAATACTAATAATGACTCATCTTATCTATTGATGAATTATAGCTAGAGCGATGGTGATGAATGAAGATTAGGGATCTATTGAAGAAACTGTTGGAGATAGTGCCCTCAGAGTCAATTATTGGATCACAGGCACGTGATTGCAATGATTGAGGGAGGACCTATCCCACTAGGACAGTCTTACTCGAGATGATAGTATGCTATCTGGTTTATCTTTATCATCGTGTACTGCTTAGGTGACCTGACAGGTCGCTATTACACGTTGGTAGAGCCCCTAGGATTCTTGTTTGACCACCAGCAGTATGAGGGCGATCATATAAGTGGGAGCTGGGGGTCTATAAGCACATCCTTAAAAGGTCCCTAGTCGTGAGAGTTTCGAGACAGGGCATCGATTCTCCAGAGTAGACTAGTGTATACAGTCGAGACCCCGACGAGGGGCGGTGGCCGGTCTCACAAGCCATTGGTGTCAGTTAGATCACCTAAGATGTATACAGGTGCTCATTGGGTTATGAGTACACCGGACAGGACTCGCCGGGAACATGCTAGTTGGTCATATACCAGACGTCAGATGGCAGTTCCCTGGTGACATGTGTACAGGTTAGTTCATCGACCTGGGGATCGTCATTTGTCTCGTGTGAGTTCCCACTGTACTTTGATTACTACCCTACCACGCTCAAAGGAGACGTGCAAACAGGTTTTAGTTGGGTACAGTCCCGAGCCACATGGAGGCAGTGAGCGTATCTTCAAGGGTTCGTCTCTCCCGGTATTGGGGGTGAGGTCGCGCTGTGTCTACGAGAGCCATTACACGAAGCCCTCGGCCGAGGCAAGGAGATTTACTGGTAGGTATTCCAGTAGTATCTCAGGGTGTTCTGGGCTACACTCCGACACGACTTGTACCGCTTTTGGGGGTCTGACTTTTACCAACCCCCTAGGCCCGCCATGCGATACTCATAGACGAACGGACCGGACTGTACGGATATTGTCACTGACAGGCTCAGTAGGGTGTCAGGCTGAGTTCGCTCACAGACGTCCCTTTTGGTCAATACCTGGTAGCCCGTTATGTATTGGCTTATACCTCTAACGTGCTAGTGGTTAAATCCACAACCAAGGTGTTGATGAGTCTTTAGAGTTCCCCACATTCAGTTACTCAAGTTTTCGGGCGAAAAGCTGTAGAGGCCGTATGGAGATATGGCAAGGTCTGATCAGATACGTGCGGTATTGCACGGATCAGGATCGGACAGTTTGTACTAGAGGCCGTATGGTAATATGGCAGGGTTCGATCAGATACGTGCGGTATTGCACGGATCAGGATCGAACGGATATTACTAGCCAGCTTTGGTTTAAGCCGGATCCTATTATAGTACAGTGTAGATTTTGTCTCATTGCATTTGTATTCCGGTCGGAATACAGATGCGGGTGTGTATGCACAGTTGTGGGGTTTTCCTGTAATTTATTACGGGACCAGTTTTCTGGAGTTGCCAGTTTGTTTTTCCGTTTCGGCCATTTTCATTTGTATCTTTCATTGGCCGAAGATTGGTGGAGGAGGGCTTATTTGCATTTGTGCAAATAAGCATTTGTGAAGGGGGTCTTTGCACTTTGTGACATCATGATTATTGCACCATACCTTGACTTTCTTGAGTTGATCATGGCTTGACTTTTGGCTCATCATGGTTGTTGATGATTTGGTTGTTGAGTGTTGGTTATTCCTTGTGATCATTTCTTGATATCATGACTTTTCTCTCTCTTGGATTATGAGAGACCCTCATTGCTTTGTTACACTCTCTCCCTCATTCTCTCCTCATTCATTCCATGACCATGGCCGTGCTTGGCTCTTGGGGTGGCTGTCCAAAACATTTTGATGGAGATTTTGGTTCATTTCATGTTGGTAAAATCCCTACAACTCCATCTCCAAAAGTTTATATCATTCCTCCACCAAAATGGCAACCTCCACTACCCCAAAATTGAGACACAAGTTCCACACTATATTCTACAGCAAATCTTGGACACGTCGACTAGCCAGCTTCATGCCCGAGTTGCCTCGGCATAGAGGTGGGAGCCCGTAAAAGATGTAGGCGATGTGGTGCACTCCCGGCGACGAGGTGGAGACAGGACAATCCGCGGGAGATCGGGACGACGACGAGAAGACCGGAGGACTCGGATCAGTCGGTATATCTCTCTTCCCCATCTTGTAGTTAGCTAGGACTAGTTAATGGTTCGATCCGGGTGTTTAGTGCGCGGTGGTGCCGGTTTGCTAGTTTACAAAACCAAAGTTTATTACCGCTTCCGCATTTGGCCGTCAGATCGACGGCCGGGGCTCCGCCGTGCACTTACAGTGGTATCAGAGCCTCGCCATTAACTTAGTCTAGCTTTGTTTAATGTGTTTACATTTCCGATCGACCAAAATTCCAAAATCCGCGTTTTTGTTCACATCAGTTTTCTGTTGAATTTTTTCTGGCTCGAAAATTTTTTCAGGTTGTAGAAAAGTGATGTACTGGAAATTATAAGAGTTCTGTAGAAATTCGATACACTAACTCCACTACGGGAGCGCGGAACCGCGGCCAAACCCCCCATTAGGCCGCGGTTCCGCCGCACTATGTTGTGATTGCTGCATCAAATTTCTACAGTTTCTTTCTGGGATGAAAATAGGGGTTTTGGAATATTAATTTTGGGCCTAGAATTTCTTGATGTGCTACAGTAGTACTTGGGGCCCACTTGTTAAAATTTGATCGATCGGATATTTAAAACACATTATTTCACAGTATTTACATTATATCTGCGACCGTGAATGTCACTTGATCGGTAAATCCTGTCTAACTGCTATAGCCCGGTTAGACGGATTTGCGAACGTGACTTTCACGTTGATGTTCTGTGTATTGCTGTGATGTTGCGGATTGGTCGTGGAGGATACCTTGGATGCAATGCTAGTACAGTTTTTGTTGTATAATGTACATTTGATATTGCGGGGCGAGCGTCCGACATGTGGACTGCCGTCACTGCCTGTTTGTATTATTATTTTGGGGCACGGCCAGGTTGCGGTCAATGTACCCGTTGTATGTATATTTTACTTTCTGTACTAGGATTGCCCCGCGGAGGGGTGCACGGATAGCCGGGTTCTAGAGGGCAACAATCCCGCATCTCATGGCATTGAGACAGAGGGGGCTTCACTCTAGGATTGGCGGGCTATTCGCCGCACTCGTAGGGGGTACAGGTTGACCCAGGAGGGGTGCCCAAGTTACCGAATTCCGTGAAATGCTGGGTGGTCCATTCACGGTGCTGAAGGGGGCTGCCTCGCTTCAGGTTTTGGCGGGTAACTTGCCGCGCCCGTAGGGGTCTAGGATTTCATTGCGCAGGCTATCCACACGACCAGGGGAACGTCGGGTTTCAACGGCTCTGTGAAACCCGGGGATCCCAGATATCTGTATTGTTTCTGTGATGCTGTACATTTCTGTGATGTTGCATTTTATTCACGCCTTGAGCGAATATAATATATTGGTATATATATTAGTAGATGTTGTATATGTTTTGCATCCGCGCTAGTCCAGTCTCCGCTCTGTCGTTAGTTAGCTAACCTAACGGGTAATGACGGGACCCAGTGGCGAATGCGGATGGCATATACGTACGTCATATTATTTTCGTTCTTTGTGGTGTGATCAATTGATGGGACTGCGTTGATTCGGATCAATGCAAGTTAAAAACAAACCTAATCTGATGTTGTTGGAACACTTTTCAAAAGGCTGTTATTGCAAGGACGTTCACTTTTGTTTTGCATCGTGGTATTCAGTTAGAATATCCTGCTCCTCAGTCGACGAGGCAAGGGCCGAGATCCCTTCACCGGGAGTGACCCCTTGGACAAAAGTTTGCGTCAGGGCAATAACTTCACTATAGCCGATTACTTTTGCTTTGCACCGTGGTATTCAGTTGGAATATCCTGCACCTCATTCTACGGGGAAAGAGCCGAGATCCCTTCACCGGGAGTGACCTCTTTAGCAAAGGTTTTCGTCACTATATTTTTAAAAGCTATCCGGTTCCTTCAACGATATCAAGTTCATTACGTTAAAGGTTTTCGCCAGAAACCATTCGTAGCCCTCCGTCGTTTTAGATGGGTAGCACGTAGTATTCATGCTATGTATGTTGGCTTTCATCAAGGCATAGTGTATGGTAGCTGTAGGGTTCCTAGGCACCCTAATGAGGTCTCACAAGGCATCAACCATGCCAATTTCAAAAATTAAACGGTGCCGAGAAACCCTAGAACGGACCGTTGGCTAGATTTCTAGGCGAAAAAGAAAACTAGTTAACACTTAACTAAAGTTTAAACGGAAATACAACCTTTGTAGATCCGGTGCTCCACCTCCATAGCTCCGCAACGAAGTCCCCTCGCTGTCCAAATGAATTCCCGGGCTCTAGCGTTGGCTTCGTCGGAGAATAGGCGAGCTAGGTCGTCGATGTCCATGCCGAAGATGATCTACGTCGAAGCATCACTAGATCAAGCTCTCACTTCACCAATTCAAGAAACCTGCGAAGAAAACACACTCTACTACTTGGCAAGAGGTAGAGGATGAAGAAATAGGAAGTGGGTAGACTTTAGAATTGGATTTCTCACTTGTTTTCATCAATCACCATTGATGGAGCTTGCTTTCTTCAAGTGAAGAAAAGAAGAAGAAGAAGAATTATGTTATGATAAGTTAATTTAAAATAGAAAAGAAAATCAATACTTATCATATAATGAACCATGGTCAAGTGTAGAGATTTAATCATGGTTGAAAGGAATGGTTAGGGTTAAGCATGAGACAAAAATGGTCACTTGGTCAAAGCTTCATGAAGCTTCAATATGAAACAAAATTAGCCACCATTTTCTCTTTATGCCTTTTTATTTATTTCCAAAATGAATAATTAAATGAATAAAATGAATAAGGAAATAGTAAACCCTAACCATTTTATTAACCAAGGTTTAATTCTTTACACTTAACCAAAAGGCATGTATCATCAAACATGATACAAGCAAGTGCACAAAATCATATCGCATATGCAATGCGCACATCCGAGTGAGAAAATCCATTTAAAGTGAACCGATACTAGTTAATGCAAAGTAATATATCAAATATATAATTATGCATTAAATAATTAAATCAACACTTGATTCAATGATCCGGTCATGTTGCACACAACCGACTAGTATACAATGTATCGGCTTATCGAATCAATCCTTGATTCGATAACTAGGTTATATCGCATACAACCATTCGACACATTCATCGCGAGAATGGAATACGGTATCACAAACACGTATTATTCTCAGTCCCGCACATATCTCATATGCGCTCCTATTTCGTTTCGCTTGAACCAGGAAGCCTCTGTGTAGGACTCTAAAGACTCGTCAATACGCCGGCAGCAGGTGATGATCATATCAAACACCCACAAGCCGCAAGCGGTCTGCTAAACGTAACGGCCACCCGGGTATTGAGCGATCAGAAGATCGACGAGCAAGCCCGCTCACTCCTGTGAATCCAACCAGCAACACTACCGTACAGTCCGGTCTGATCGTCTGATATGTCGCATATCTCGCCTAGGGGTGGTAAACGTCAGACCCCAATAGCTCGATAAGTCGTGTCGATATGAGGTCTATAACACTTCGAGAAACTACTGGTAACACTTATCAGTAAATCTCAGCAACCCTGGCCAGGGATTTCCTGTTATAGCCAATCGAACACAGCGCAACATCAACCCCCTATACCGGGAGAGACGAATCCCCTCCTATCGCTCATTGCCTCCATGTGACTCGGGACTGTACCCAAAAACCACCGTTTTGCACGCCCTCTTGGACGTGGTAAGATGGAAATCAAAGCACAGTGGGAACCACACAAGACTCTATGACGATCTCGGGTCAACAGACTACTCTGTACCAGTGTCACCAGAGAACTGCCATCTGACGTAAGGTATAATACCATCTAGGAGTTCTCTGCGAGTCCGTCCAGTGTACCCAGTCTGTACTGAGCACCCGTATATCATCTCTGATGTCAAACACCGATGGATATGGGATCATCCATCGCCCATCTGTATGGGTCGAGAAGGTACACGCTAGTCTACTCTGGTATATCGATGCCCCGTCTCGATACACCCACGACTAGGGACTTTGAAGGATGTACTTATGGACTACCATGTCCCCACTAGTTGTTAGTTATATGTATGCCCTAGAGGCCATTACTGTACATAGGATGTATATTGTAGTGGATGCTGGGACATATATAGGGAGGACTTTCTTGCTCGACATGATAGTATGCTATCTGGTTGCTCTTTACCTTAACGTGTATACTGATTGTCTCTCTGTTACATGTTGGTAAAGCCCTTAGGATGTGTACTTGACTACCTGGACTGTGATGCGGATCATACTAGTGGGGACATGGTAGTCCATAAGTACATCCTTCAAAGTCCCTAGTCGTGGGTGTATCGAGACGGGGCATCGATATACCAGAGTAGACTAGCGTATACCTTCTCGACCCATATAGATGGGCGATGGATGATCCCATATCCATTGGTGTTTGACATCAGAGATGATATGCGGGTGCTCAGTAGAGACTGGGTACACTGGACGGACTCGCCGAGAACTCCCAGATGGTATTATACCTCACGTCAGATGGCAGTTCTCTGGTGACACTGGTACAGAGTAGTCTGTTGACCCGAGATCGTCATAGAGTCTTGTGTGGTTCCCACTGTGCTTTGATTTCCATCTTACCACGTCTAAGAGGGCGTGCAAAACGGTGGTTTTTGGGTACAGTCCCAAGTCACATGGAGGCAATGAGCGATAGGAGGGGATTCGTCTCTCCCGGTATAGGGGGTTGATGTTGCGCTGTGTTCGATTGGCTATAACAGGAAATCCCTGGCCAGGGTTGCTGAGATTTACTGGTAAGTGTTACCAGTAGTTTCTCGAACAGTTATAGACCTCATATCGACACGACTTATCGAGCTATTGGGGTCTGACGTTTACCACCCCTAGGCGAGATATGCGACATATCAGACGATCAGACCGGACTGTACGGTAGTGTTACTGGTCGGATTCACTGGAGTGTGAGCTGGCTTGCTCGTCGATCTTCAGATCGCTCAATACCCGGGTGGCCGTTACGTTTAGCAGACCGCTTGCGGCTTGTGGGTGTTTGATATGATCATCGCCTGCTGCCGGCGTATTGACGAGTCTTTAGAGTCCTACACAGAGGTTTCCTGGCTCAAGCGAAACGAAATAGGAGCGCATATGAGATATGTGCGGGACCGAGAATAATGCGTGTATGTGATACCGTATTCCATTCTCGCGATGAATGTATCGAATGGTTGTATGCGATATAACCTAGTTATCGATTCAAGCGTTGATTCGATAAGCCGATACATTGTATACTAGTCGGTTGTTTGCGACATGACCGGATCATTGAATCAAGTGTTGATTTAATGATTTAATGTATAATTATATATTTGATATATTACTTTGCATTAACTAGTAATGGTTCACTTTAAATGGATTTTCTCACTTGGATTGTGCAAGTTGTATATGTGATATACTTTTATGCACATTTTTGTATCATGTTTGATGATGCATATTAACTTGGTTAAGTGTAAAGATTAAACCATGGTTTACTTAATGATTAGGGTTTTGATTATCTTATTCATTTATTTATATATTCACTTTGGAAATTATTTAAGGATGGTGGCTTATTTTGTTTTATGTTGAAGTTTCTTGAAGCTTTGATCAAGTCAACCATTCTTATCTCTTCCTTAACCCTAACCATCATATCTAACCATGGTCCATTCTCTACACTAAACTAAGGTTAATATTATGATAAGAATGGATTTTATTTTCTATTTTTAATTATTCTTATCATAACAATATTCATCTTCTTCATGTTCTTCTTCATTGAAGAAGCTTGCTTCATCAATGGTGATTGATGAAAACAAGTGAGAAATCCAATTCTAAAGTCTACCCACTTCCTATTTCTTCATCCTCTACCTCTTGCCAAGTAGTAGAGTGTGTTTCCCTCCCAAGTTTTCAAGACTTGGTGAAGGTGGAGCTCGATCTAGCGATGCCTCGACGTAGATCATCTTCGGCATGGACATCGACGACCTAGCTTGCCCATTCTCCGACGAAGCCGACGCTAGAGCCCAGATTTGATTTGGACAGCGGAGAGGACCTCATCTCGGAGCCGTGGAGGTGGAGCACCGGATCTACAAAGGTTGTATATCCGTATTCTCATAGTTAAGTGTTAACTAGTTAGCTTTTTCGCCTAGATTTCTAGCAAACGATCCGTACACTAGGGTTTCTCGGCACCTAGATTTTTGAAAATGGCATGTTCGATGCCTTGTGAGACCTCATTAGGGTGCCTAGGAACCCTACACTAGTATGATCCGCATCATAGTCCAGGTAGTCAAGCACACATCCTAAGGGCTTTACCAACATGTAACAGAGAGACATCCAGTATACACGTTAAGGTAAAGAGCAACCAGATAGCATACTATCATGTCGAGTAAGAAAGTCCTCCCTATATATGTCCCAGCATCCACTACAATATACATCCAATGTACAGTAATGGCCTCTAGGGCATACATATAACTAACAATCTCCCACTTGCACTAGGGCCATCTGTAGCAGTGGTTGTAGTATCTCATACTCAACCATCCCATAAAAGTCTCTCTCTGGGAACAGGCCTTTGTGAGTGGATCCGCTGTGTTGTCCTCTGAGTCTACTCTCCTAACCTCGATCTCCTTGGAGATCAACCATCTCCATGATCAGGTAATACTGCCTTAGAATATGTCTGGATCACTGATGGGACCGGCGTTCCTCGGCATAAGCCACAACTCCATTGTCTCACAATGGGAGGAACAAAGTTCATCTCATGAACAAATATACATCCAGACTTGCCTCTTTGGTAGCATCTTAAGTAGCGATGTATTAAGCCTTTATCGTCTAGTATGCCACGGTATTTAGCTTGGAACTCTTCCAACATACCGTCCCTTTACTGAGGGTAAAGACAATGCATGTGACTGACATTCAGTCGTCTTTATCACCCTGGAACGCTTCCAGTGATTCTCCCCAGGATCAATTGATACTATCTCACTACAACTAGTGAGTATCCTAACATCCAATTAGATCTATCTCATAGATCCAAAATCCAGGATTTAGTAGGTATCACTTTGATCCTATATGGAGAATCCTAGTGATAAGCGGAGATTGATCGAGCGTAGCATAGGAAACTCCTTCCCTATCAAGAGTATGTCATCCACGTACTCTACGAGGATCATTACCATACTCCCTACTACCTTTTTGTTTATACGAGGTTCATCTACCATTTTGATGATGTCAAACTCTTTGAGTAATTCATCAAAACAGATGTTCCAACTCCGCGATGCCTGCTTTGTCCTATAAAGCATCTTGCACACGTTTCCACTGCTCCCACTGTCTACGAAGCCCTCTGGCTGTGTACTTATAGACGCTCTCTTCCAAAATATCATTTAGAAAAGCAGTCATGACACCCAACCACCAGATATCGTAGTCATGGTATGTAGCCGTGGTAAGTAGGATCTGGATGGACTTAAGCATAGATCCTTAGAAAAGGTTTCATTATGATCCATATCTGGTCAATGATGCAAACTTTTAACAAGTCTAGCTTTGAAAGTCTCAACTTTTCCATCTACACCAAGTAATCTTCTCAAGATATACTTGCTCCTGATGGGGATTTAACCCTTCAGATATAGCAACCAAAGTCCATACTTTGTTGGTGCATAAGGATTCCATCTCAGATCGCTAAGCATCCAGCCATTCTTATAGAGTCTTACTCCTGATGGCCAGCTCGAAACTAGTTGGGTCATCATCTTATGATGCAATCCTCGCTCCCACTGTCATAGAGAAACCGAAGTATCTCTCAGGTGGGTGAGGAACCCTACTAGATCGGCGGAGAGGCTGAGGTTCATGGGTAATTATTGAATCCTCTGGTTCTGTCAAATCTTCAGCTGCAGTTTTGTATAGCTGGAACATTTCCAGTTCTACATGACTGACCTTGCCTCGAGCTTGTCCGGATTTTGCTTTTAGACATAGGCCGGTCAACCCCAAATCTTAACTAACTTAAGATATGGGCTCTTCCCTTTCCATATCATATATGAAGTGGTAGGCAACTGATTTGATTCGAACCCTATTCAATAGGTATGCAGCTTCATAAGTGCATAACCCCCAAAAGAAAATAGGTAACTCAGTAGTACTCATCATAGAGCACACCATATCAAATAGGGTGTATCTGCTCCGCCCCGATATACCATCGTGCTATGGTGTATACAGAGGAGTAATGCTGAGAGAGAATCTCATTCTCCTTTAGAATAGTCCAGGAATTCCGTGCTCAAGTATTCTCCTCCTTGATCTCATCAAAGGACATAATACTTTTACCCATATTTTGGTTCTCTACTTCTTGCTTATATTCTGTGAATATCTCAAAAGGTTCGGACTCATGTTTCAACAGGAACATATGTCTGAATCTTGAGAGATTATCAGAGAATGTAATGAAGTACAAAGAACCGGTCTTGGCATGTGTAGACAGGGGACCTACATACATCAACATGTATCATCCCAAGAGTTCACTAACTCTTTCTCTGTTTCCAGTAAACGGAGCTATGGTCATCTTATCTTTGTGACATGACTGGCAAGTTTCACAAGATGTAAATTCAAACTGATTTAAATATGCATCTACATGTAACTTCAGCTAGTCGGGTCGCATTGATATGACCTAGTCTACAATGCCTCAAGAAGGATTCGTTCATTTCTGAACTCTTCCTCTTGTGTGTGTTCTATATACTAAAGAACTGTAGTTTGATTTACAACATCAATGCTTTTAGATAACGTGCCTGAACCGATCAACTTTTGATATAGGAAATGTTCAAAACATTATCCAACAATACAAAATTTTATCATTTCTTTACTGATAAAGAGACTGATATGATTTTGTATATCAGGTTCGGTATCTAATAACATTCGTTCAGAATCAATGTATTGACAATACAGGGTGACAGTGACCAACAGACTTGGCTGCAACACTTGCCCCGTTTTCTGCCTCATGAAACTTATCACCCGTTCTCAGTCCTCTACCTTTCTGTAGCCCTATGTAACAGATTACATATCTGGGATCCTGATCTGGTATCACATACCCAGGACGTAGAGGATACGGAGAAACAGTTCTTTGTAATGAACACACCCGAAGATGATGCATCAACATGCACTCTCTTCGTTTGGGCGGCACGGGAAATCTAGTATTCCCCAATTTCCTGCTCTGTCTTATAACAATTATAAGTTGGAGCGGGACCAACGTTCCCCAGCTCAGTATAACAAGCGGGTTCGGTCAATAATCCGTATTATTATCTTGATTAAGGCGTGATATGGTCGCTACCAGGAGAGAGAGAGAAGAAAACACACAGCGTGCGCTCTTGCAAGAATAGATTGGTTATTATTTTATCTAATCAGGATGGCTCCTACTGCTTTTTATCAAATCTTCCTTCAAACCCTAAAAGGAAAGACTAGCCGGGATTAATTACAAACTACAAGTTCGCCAATCTTTCAGCCAGGCCAGTGTCGGTACTTTGAGGGAGGTCCCCCGTGCTTTCGCACGAACCTAATTAATGTAAACCTCGTTTTCCCAGAGGCGTAATCGTTAACACCTTTCTAGACACCTACTTGATCGGCTAATTGTAATGTGTAAAACTCTCCCAGGAGTAACAATTACTCACAGCGGGTATCGGGATCCAACTATCTCATAGAAGGTATGCAATCTCATTACAAATTTCAACACTTGAAATTCCCGATAATATTTTGCCCCTAGCTCGCTATGACCTTAACGCATGCCAAACAACCCATAGTCTGCTAGTCAAGTTCAACCCGTACATTTCTTGATTGAATTAAACCCACCCGCACGACCCTTGACGCATGCCAAACAACGCCGTATGAATACCTTAATCCAATCGCATCGTATGCTAGCAGATAAGCACTAGTTAGCTACCGTACACTACGCCTTGACGCATGTCAAACAACCGCAGCACGAATACTAACTAGTACTTATCTGAAATGACGGAGGGCTACGACAGGTTTTTCTGAAAACCTATTGCGTAATGAACTTGATATCGTTGTAGAATCAAATGATTTTGAAATGGAGTGCTTTTGAGGCTTTTCTAGTTTTGCTAAAGGAGTCACTCCCGGTGAAGGGATCGTCGGTCCTTTCCTCGTCGAATGAGGTGCGGGATATATCATATATATCGCTGTGCAAAGCAAAAACTCTTAAAAGCAATCAAAAGACAAACCGAGTGTGTAGCATCTGCCAGTTATTGCTAAAGGAGTCACTCCCGGTGAAGGGATCTCGGTCCTTTCCTCATCGAATAAGGTGCAGGATATATCATATATACCGCTATGCAAAGCAAGAACTGTAGCTACCTGTTTTATTTTGAAATTCGATTCTACAACATCTTAGGTTTCTTTTATTTCATTAATCACATTAATGAATTCCCATCATTTAAATACCTAAACATCACAGATAAATACGACGTACACTTATGCCATCCGCATTCGCCTCGATGTCCCCTCGTGCACCGTTAGGTTAGGTAACTAACGGCAGAGCAGGGCAGGGCTAGCGCGGGTGTAAAACATAAGTAACGCCTATATAATATATCATATATACTATATACTGTATCTATCACAGAAAATCACATGATCACATCACAGATATCGCAGCAGAAGAAACATATGAAATATTGGATATACTAGGACGTCCGTGTTTTCAATACGAGCCAGTATAAAACACGGATTCCACGGTCGTGATGAATAGCCAAACCCACACCCCTAGACCCCTACGAGAGCGGCAAGCAACCCTACCAATTCTAGAGTTAGGAGACCCGGACTCGACTCCTCGTGTTGGTCTCCCACTGGACTCCAGAACCCGGTTACTTGTGCTCCCCTCCTTGGGTCTATCCTAGTGCGGAAAAGTAAATAATATACAAAGGGTGACATCTTCCGCAACCTGGAAGTGCCCCAAATAAAAGAATATTACATACAAGTTTTTACATGAATGAAAATGAAAAACACTCATCTCACATAAAAACCCCCAGCTATTCAAACACGACGATCCAATATAACATATCCAGCAACACATAACATCACATGTCATCAACGTAAGTAAATATGCGCATCCCAATTGTCGTTGACATATAGCAACGAAACCGGCGATATCACATATTACACTTACGGTCACAGAAAAGAAAGTGTAAAACTACAACAGTTGGAATCCGCAACCTCCTCAGACATCGCATGCCTGACCAAATGAATTCTTTAGACATCGCATGCCTAATAATTATAAACCCCGCATTTTAGTCTCTTTATCGAAAACACTTTTCAATACCAAGTCGGGCAATTCAACAGGATTCCCGACATTTTGATCGAATGCACGTCGCAAACTTTAGTAGGCGGCCGCACCTCGGATACCGTCGACGAAGTGCACCAAGGCGGAACACCGTTGCCGCGAGCACCCGAACGGATGCTTTCGGTGACGGGGTTCTCCTACAGTCACTTGGTCAAGGCTATGGAGCGAGGCTGTCTATTAAGTTTACCCGGCGAGTATCCGCGTACGCTACGTGATTGCGACGGACTTTTGATCACATCAAAATTCCATGGCAACCGATCAAGTGAGACTAAAGTGCTATGTTTATAACATTCATTCAGTTATCTCATAACTTCTTGTGAATTCCAATTATTGTATCTCATTCCAGATAATTAGAAAATGTTAAACTTTCCAATTGAACATTCAAACACCCAAGTTTTCCCGATACAGCTCAACACATGAAATAAGTCTAACAACATTCCGTTCGTGCCTCAGTACCAACGGTCCAGCCGTAGAAGGGTCAAGCCAACGTCTCACATGTGGCACGCCGTACTGCCCCAAACCCTTAGGTTCAAAGGGCAGTTCAAGACGGTCACATAATCGAGTTAAGGTTTGTTGTCTTCTAGAGGGTCCATCGCGTTACTTGCACTACTTAGAACATCGTTAAACTACGGAAAAATCCAACACTTGGAAATTTCCCGACAGGGGAAAAATTGGGTATTTATATCCGGTCGAACTTTTTAACATATTCAAAAATTATCCGGAAAGCCAAATAGACAAAGTCTGATAAACCTGATCGAATCATCGAAGCTCTAGGGTTTGTGTAAAGAGTTAAACCTTAGTTAAGTAAATGGTCAGGGAAATCTAAGAATTACGGCGCAAAAAGTTAATTTAAAATAGAAAAGAAAATCAATACTTATCATATAATGAACCATGGTCAAGTGTAGAGATTTAATCATGGTTGAAAGGAATGGTTAGGGTTAAGCATGAGACAAAAATGGTCACTTGGTCAAAGCTTCAATATGAAACAAAATTAGCCACCATTTTCTCTTTATGCCTTTTTATTTATTTCCAAAATGAATAATTAAATGAATAAAATGAATAAGGAAATAGTAAACCCTAACCATTTCATTAACCAAGGTTTAATTCTTTACACTTAACCAAAAGGCATGTATCATCAAACATGATACAAGCAAGTGCACAAAATCATATCGCATATGCAATGCGCACATCCGAGTGAGAAAATCCATTTAAAGTGAACCGATACTAGTTAATGCAAAGTAATATATCAAATATATAATTATGCATTAAATAATTAAATCAACACTTGATTCAATGATCCGGTCATGTCGCACACAACCGACTAGTATACAATGTATCGGCTTATCGAATCAATCCTTGATTCGATAACTAGGTTATATCGCATACAACCATTCGACACATTCATCGCGAGAATGGAATACGGTATCACATACACGTATTATTCTCAGTCCCGCACATATCTCATATGCGCTCCTATTTCGTTTCGCTTGAACCAGGAAACCTCTGTGTAGGACTCTAAAGACTCGTCAATACGCCGGCAGCAGGTGATGATCATATCAAACACCCACAAGCCGCAAGCGGTCTGTTAAACGTAACGGCCACCCGGGTATTGAGCGATCAGAAGATCGACGAGCAAGCCCGCTCACACTCCTGTGAATCCAACCAGCAACACTACCGTACAGTCCGGTCTGATCGTCTGATATGTCGCATATCTCGCCTAGGGGTGGTAAACGTCAGACCCCAATAGCTCGATAAGTCGTGTCGATATGAGGTCTATAACACTTCGAGAAACTACTGGTAACACTTATCAGTAAATCTCAGCAACCCTGGCCAGGGATTTCCTGTTATAGCCAATCGAACACAGCGCAACATCAACCCCCTATACCGGGAGAGACGAATCCCCTCCTATCGCTCATTGCCTCCATGTGACTCGGGACTGTACCCAAAAACCACCGTTTTGCACGCCCTCTTGGACGTGGTAAGATGGAAATCAAAGCACAGTGGGAACCACACAAGACTCTATGACGATCTCGGGTCAACAGACTACTCTGTACCAGTGTCACCAGAGAACTGCCATCTGACCTAAGGTATAATACCATCTGGGAGTTCTCGGCGAGTCCGTCCAGTGTACCCAGTCTCTACTGAGCACTCGTATATCATCTCTGATGTCAAACACCGATGGATATGGGATCATCCATCGCCCATCTGTATGGGTCGAGAAGGTACACGCTAGTCTACTTTGGTATATCGATGCCCCGTCTCGATACACCCACGACTAGGGACTTTGGAGGATGTACTTATGGACTACCATGTCCCCACTAGTATGATCCGCATCATAGTCCAGGTAGTCAAGCACACATCCTAAGGGCTTTACCAACATGTAACAGAGAGACATCCAGTATACACGTTAAGGTAAAGAGCAACCAGATAGCATACTATCATGTCGAGCAAGAAAGTCCTCCCTATATATGTCCCAGCATCCACTACAATATACATCCAATGTACAGTAATGGCCTCTAGGGCATACATATAACTAACAGTAGTTGCTTGTTACCTTTCTGCTGCATAGATAGATGCGTTGGTTTGGAACAGTCGTACTACTATTTTGGCCTTCGTCAAGGGTATGTACGGGTGGGTTCGAATTAACCTGGACAATGACGGGTAGAACTTGACATGTGACTTATGATATGTTGGCCTTTGTCAAGGTCATAAGAGCTTGGGGCAAAAATCACATCGGGAGTTTCAAAAGAACTGAAACTTGCCAGATATGCGCATACCTTCTGGAGTGTGATGACGTGAGCGGATTCCGTCACGTTATCATGCGGTGATAGTTGGATCCCGATTCCCACTTATGAGTTGGTTTACTCTTCGGGTGATCCCGACTAATTCTTCTTTTAGGTTTGGAGGAGAATTTGACGGTACAGTGGGAGGTTTCCAGATTAGATAAATTGGTAACCATTCTGATCTAGGTTAGAGTGCACGCTGAGTGTTTCTTTTCTCTCTCTCTTTGGCAGCGACCATTGACCCGAACCTAAGACTATGACTCGGTAACCAAGTTGACCGAACCTTCTTAAACACTGGCTTTTGGATTGTCAGAGTTGCAGACCTCATTGCCACTCCTACTTTTACCCTTTTCTCCAAGACACCCCATATTGCTACGAACGTCCACTTCCATTGGACAAAACCATCGTATGGTTTTATACGAACTCGAAGGAATTCGAGGATGGTTACAGGTTCTGGAGGAAACGGATAGGACTATTCAGTTGTCTTTTCCTTTTACCTTCTCTCAGGTTCTGAGTACCCCTTAGATTAGAGGATAGTACACCTATTACGCAAATTGGATAGTCTTCTTCCAAACCATAGGCAGGTGCTGACTGGTAGGGAATGAAGAAAACCAATTAGCCTAACGATGGTGTACAGAAGGTATTATGTAAAGACAAAGAAAGGGATTAGTAAGAGGGCAAAGTAAATTGCGACTGATATTCACGACCAAACCAAGTATTTCTTCGCCAATCCTAAAATCACCTTTGTATTTCTCCAGGACACTCCGTATCACTACGAAGATCCACAGTTTATTGGATGCTCTATCGTATGGTTATATACGAACTCGAAAGGAACTTGTTCCAGTTCGGGGATGGATTTTGGTTCAGGAGAAATAGGAATAAGGTTTATTCAGGTGTCCTTTATCTTCACCTTCTCTCGCATTGCGAGTGTTCCTAGGATTGGGACAATACACCCATTATGCTTATTGGATAGTCTTCTTCCAAACCATAGGCTGGTGCTGAACGGTAGGGAAGGAAGAAAACCATTTGGCCTAAAGGGGTGTGCAGAAGGTAATGACTAAAGACATAAAAAGGGATTTGGAGAGGTGGCAAAGAAATACACGGTTACAGTTGTGAATCTGGATAATGGAAGAGGCATTACTAGGAATACCCAGATACCCCATCGAAACATTTCAATGTTTCAGTTTCACTGTGTACTGTTAAAAGAAAACTGATTTCCCAATTAGTCCTTACTCCAGGGTATGTATTTACCAGGTACGATTCTCATATCTGTATGGTTTTACAGATGATGAGTGGGAGTAAGTTATTGGGAATTGGGTGATCATCCTCATTATATCGGGATTCGTTGTAATCGGTGATATTTGAGGAAATCACCTGGGCTGTTTGCCGGTCGGCAAATATTTGGTTTTGAATATCCGCTGTTATGCACCAATTTCAAATTGATTTTTCTGTACGTCTATTTTCATAAAGTGAGATATACCTTTTTGAAATTATGTCGATGACATTTACCTATATCAGTGGATGGTTAGGTAAGGAGCATTAAACAGCGGTGTAATTCTTCTTAACCATAAGTACAGTTTTCAACCTACGACACATAGTGAATGAGTTTTCAGACTCAAGGGACTTATACAGAGTATTGTATGTTGTCCAGGGTCCATCAGGACAGAGGGGATGGTCCTCGTACTATATTCGGTTTACTTATGACTTCTCTAGTTTTTAGACAGGTGTTTCGTGGAAACACAGGGTCCGAATTTGGAGAAGTTATAGGTATTTGAATAGAGTAGAGAACCAGGTGTAGCAAGTATCGGGATTCTTCAAAGTGATCGAAGATGTAGATACTTGTATATGGTATTCAGTTGATAGTAATGATAAAGAGAACTTACTTCTTTTTCAGGTTACTCATAATTGGAAGCATTCCTAAGTTGAGTAACGCTGATCGGCCTCCTTCCATTAAGTTGACATGCACTGGAGACAGCTGCATGACTTGAATCTGGTTCAATTAAATCAGTGCCTCTGGTTCTATATTGGATATAGAACAGTTCATATCTTAACGTTGTTAAGGTACGGGGAGTTGTTTGGCTTATGCTTAAAACCAGACTCTGGATAACTCAAGGCACGTTTCTGTAATGGTTGTTTGTGGGTTGACCCAGGCTATGACGAGGGTTGACTTTCTACCATCTGGAAGATCAATAGTGATATTGTTCTGAACTCGCCACAGTTTTAATAAAAATGGATTTTTTTTTTCAGAAAACAGTAGTGGGAGTATGGTAGAACTGGAAGTGATTCCAGAACCGCAAACGATTACTGAAGATTTGATAGGAACCTAAAGATTCAATCTGGTTTGACATTTCATTGGCTACTCCGCAGATAAGGTGGGTAACCTCAGGCACCCGAGAGGTACTCCGGTAGCCTCAAGGACGGTGACATGGAAGTTCTTGTTTACCCACACTTGCCATTGCTGTTGTTCCAGGTTGCGAGACCCGGCGGGAGGATGAGTATAGCGTCGTTCTAAACTAGCTTTAGAAGTGTACGTGTATATGACTCTGCCAGAGGGTTGTCGTAGTCAGTGGGAGCAGCGGAAGCATTGGTGGACAGGTGGCTTATGTCTATTTATAGACTAAAGCAGATATAGCGGAGATAGATCATCCATTTCTGATGTGACAGTCATAGGTTTGACTTCATCAGAATAGGGGATGGATCTGTTAAGAAGGTAGTAGGGTGTGATGTCATGGTATTTGGATGACATACACAGAATAGGAAAAGAAACTCCTATACTACGATCGGTTATACTTTGGTCGTCACACAGTAGTTTCTCCATATGGGACTTGGATATTATATCAGACATACTGGTTACTAGATCTATGGTATTAGATCTAGATTTGGGTAGTTTCCCAATCAGGGTACTTAGACGGCATTCTAAGAGTATTTAGAATGGACGACTCCTGGCACGGTGGTGTACCTGCAGGTGATGGAGTCACCCTCTCTAAAGGTGTCTTACAGACTAATTTGGAGAGGGATATGCATGATTGGCAGATCACTTGCTTAGGCAATTGAGTCAATCATGAGATGTCAAGTACCACACCAGATGTTGTTCTTGCACTAGATGCAATAAGTTGATATTGATCCAATCCTGGAGAAACAGTCGGAAGCAGTTTTAGAACATGAGTGGATGTTCTAGGGATATGATAACGACAGCCTCATTCGGGAGACAGTTATCATTCCAGGCTTCCAAGGTGACTTGGACGACAGGGAGGTTGTCAGAGTTATAGTTTTCCTTCTGATGAGGGGCAGTATTTTGGACAGGTGGTCCAAGGCAATACTGAGGGAGGCATGGCGCAGGATACTGATTAAGTTCAGTTGACGATACAGTCTAAGAAGTTTGGATTTGGAGTTCATTTATGAGCTAAGTCCCATCAGACATCCAGACATATTCTAAGACAGGTATTGCTCATTTCGGGAGATGGCTTTCTCCGCGAACTTGAGATATAGAGAGACATAGAAAGGAACATCAAGGCGGATCCACTCACTGAGGCTATTCCTCAAACGCAATAGTTTCGCAAACGAGCTTTGTAAGACTGACTGGTAGAGGAGTTGGGTGTTCGGTATCACACGGGCTGTGAGTATGCGACATCGCAATAATTAGCCTTGAGTGCAAGTGGGAGATTGTTGGAGATAGTGCCCTCAGAGTCAATTATTGGATCACAGGCACGTGATTGCAATGATTGAGGGAGGACCTATCACGCTAGGACAGTCTTACTCGAGATGATAGTATGCTATCTGGTTTATCTTTATCATCGTGTACTGTTTAGGTGACCTGACAGGTCGCTATTACACGTTGGTAGAGCCTCTAGGATTCTTGCTTGATCACCAGCAGTATGAGGGCGATCATATAAGTGGGAGCTGGGGGTCTATAAGCACATCCTTAAAAGGTCCCTAGTCGTGAGAGTTTCGAGACAGAGCATCGATTCTCCAGAGTAGACTAGTGTATACAGTCGAGACCCCGACGAGGGGCGGTGGCCGGTCTCACAAGCCATTGGTGTCAGTTAGATCACCTAAGATGTATATAGTTGCTCATTGGGTTATGAGTACACCGGACAGGACTCGCCGGGAACATGCTAGTTGGTCATATACCAGACGTCAGATGGCAGTTCCCTGGTGACATGTGTACAGGTTAGTTCATCGACCTGGGGATCGTCATTTGTCTCGTGTGAGTTCTCACTGTACTTTGATTACTACCCTACCACGCTCAAAGAAGACGTGCAAACAGGTTTTAGTTGGGTACAGTCCCGAGCCACATGGAGGCAGTGAGCGTATCTTCAGGGGTTCGTCTCTCCCGGTATTGGGGGTGAGGTCGCGCTGTGTCTACGAGAGCCATTACACGAAGCCCTCGGCCGAGGCAAGGAGATTTACTGGTAGGTATTCCAGAAGTATCTCAGGATGTTCTGGGCTACACTCCGACACGACTTGTACCGCTTTTGGGGGTCTGACTTTTACCAACCCCCTAGGCCCGCCATGCGATACTTATAGACGAACGGACCGGACTGTACGGATATTGTCACTGACAGGCTCAGTAGGGTGTCAGGCTGAGTTCGCTCACAGACGTCCCTTTTGGTCAATACCTGGTAGCCCGTTATGTATTGGCTTATACCTCTAACGTGCTAGTGGTTAAATCCACAACCAAGGTGTTGATGAGTCTTTAGAGTTCCCCACATTCAGTTACTCAAGTTTTCGGGCGAAAAGATGTAGAGGCCGTATGGAGATGTGGCAAGGTCTGATCAGATACGTGCGGTATTGCACGGATCAGGATCGGACAGTTTGTACTAGAGGCCGTATGGTAATATGGCAGGGTTCGATCAGATACGTGCGGTATTGCACGGATCAGGATCGAACGGATATTACTAGCCGGCTTTGGTTTAAGCCGGATCCTAGTATAGTACAGTGTAGATTTTGTCTCATTGCATTTGTATTCCGGTTGGAATACAGATGAGAGTGTGTATGCACAGTTGTGGGGTTTTCCTGTAATTTATTACGGGACCAGTTTTCTGGAGTTGCCAGTTTGTTTTTCCGTTTCGGCCATTTTCATTTGTATCCTTCATTGGCCGAAGATTGGTGGAGGAGGGCTTATTTGCATTTGTGCAAATAAGCATTTGTGGAGGGGGTCTTTGCACTTTGTGACATCATGATTATTGCACCATACCTTGACTTTCTTGAGTTGATCATGGCTTGACTTTTGGCTCATCATGGTTGTTGATGATTTGGTTGTTGAGTGTTGGTTATTCCTTGTGATCATTTCTTGATATCATGACTTTTCTCTCTCTTGGATTATGAGAGACCCTCATTGCTTTGTTACACTCTCTCCCTCATTCTCTCCTCATTCATTCCATGACCATGGCCGGACTTGGCTCTTGGGGGGGCTGTCCAAAACATTTTGATGGAGATTTTGGTTCATTTCATGTTGGTAAAATCCCTACAACTCCATCTCCAAAAGTTTATATCATTCCTCCACCAAAATGGCAACCTCCACTACCCCAAAATTGAGACACAAGTTCCACACTATATTCTACAGCAAATCTTGGGCACGTCGACTAGCCAGCTTCGTGCCCGAGTTGCCTCGGCATAGAGGTGGGAGCCCGTAAAAGATGTAGGCGATGTGGTGCACTCCCGGCGACGAGGTGGAGACAGGACAATCCGCGGGAGATCGGGACGACGACGAGAAGACCGGAGGACTCGGATCAGTCGGTATATCTCTCTTCCCCATCTTGTAGTTAGCTAGGACTAGTTAATGGTTCGATCAGGGTGTTTAGTGCGCGGTGGTGCCGGTTTGCTAGTTTACAAAACCAAAGTTTATTACCGCTTCCGCATTTGGCCGTCAGATCGACGGCCGGGACGCCGCCGTGCACTTACAGAAACTAGGGTTTCTTCTTCACTATCCCTTGTCTTTTCATTTAGCATCATTCAAGTCTTGCCTCTAGCAAAAAGAATTATCAATCATTTAATCCCAAATTGCAATGAAATAATCAAGAACGGTGATCTCATTTCAAATTTGGTCATTAACGATTCTTTTTGCTAAAGTTCATAATTCTCATACGACTTAAGATTATTTTTAGGTTTCATCACCATTTGATCTACTGAATTCCTTCGAATTCTAAACAAGCGGAGATTTCACTCACGCATCATGAAAATAAAAGAATCAAGAATTAGAAATTTCATAATGCAAGAATTCAAAGAAAGCAAGAATTATAATTGATCACCTTTATTAATCAACTTCAAATTACACGATCCTTCAATTCGAGGTTACAAGAAGTGCTCTCGATCGCTCCCTTGAAGAGGTAATTTCTCCGTCAACTTTCGCTTGGCTCGATCTCCGTAAGACTTGGATCTATCGTGGATTTCGCGCTCATAGATGAAGATAAGCTTCGCGTAAAGGATCTTTGTGTTGAATGCTTGATAAACTCTCGATGATTCTTGATTTCGATTTGGAATTGAATTGGAATCAGAAGTTGTGTCACTCAACTTGTGTGCTAAATGTATACTAAAATTCAACAACCTCTTTAACATTAGCCCTAGATCCCCTTTTATAGCCTTTAATCAAGCTTCCCTCATAAGCTTGGTTGTTACAAGAAGACTTCTAGAATAAACTAGGTAGTTATGAAGCTTGATCAACAAGCTAGGTTGTTGTAGAGAAGTTTCCAGAAGAAGGTTGTTACAATGGAGCGTCTCAAGTATGCTAGGTAGTTGAGATGAAGCTTCGGGAGACTTTTTGACCATCGATGCCCTAACTCGGCCGCGGATCCACGGCGGATCGGCCTGACTCGGCCGTTGATCCACGGCCGTTTGGTGAGCTTATGGCTTCATTTCTTCTGTGTATTCTGGTGTTGATCTATGGGTTTATATTTGATATCTGGAATCTTTTTATCTCTTCTGAATCTCTGCCAAATTTTAACTCTTTGACTTGCTGCATTTTGTCGGCAAATTTGTGATTCCGATATCTATCCTGAGGTAGTTTTTCTGCACACAATCTCAATGAAGAATGTTGGAGATATACAATATCATGCGTGAAGTAATAAACATGCAATTTCCTTCCAGAATGTTGATTATAAAGTATAACACGTGGTATTTGGTATTTTCCAGACGAACTTGTAATACGTGTTATATTTATAACAAACACCCTTAGATGTTTAGAAAGAGGAAATTATTATGTTAAAGATTGCAATATTTTCGACTGAACAATAAGCAACTTGTCCACTATGCTTCCGCTGCTCCCACTGACTACAACAACCCTCTGGCAGAGTCATATACACGTGCACTTCTAAAGCTAGTTTAGAACGACGCTATACTCATCCTCATGCCAGGACTCATAGTCTAAAACAACAGTAATAGGAAGTCTGGGTAAACAAGAACCACCCCGTCACCGTCTTCGAGGATACCGAAGTACCTCTCGGGTGCCTGAGGTTACCCACCATTTCTACGGAGTGGCTAATGAAATGTCAAACCCGATTGAATTTTTAGGTTCTATTAAATTTTCAGTAATCGTCTGTGGTTCTGGAATCACTTCCAGTTCTACCATACTCCCACTACTGTTTTCTGAAAAAATCCATTTTACTAAAACTGTGGCGAGTCAAGAACAATATCACCATTGATCTTCCAGATGGTAGAAAGTTAACCTTCGTCATAGCCCGGGATAACCCACAAACTACTATTACAAAAACGTGCCTTGAGTTATCCACAGTATGGTTTTAAGCATAAGCCGGACAACTCTATATACCTTAACATCATTAAGATATGAACCATCCTATATACAATATAGAAACAGAGGCACCGATTTAATTGGAACCAGATTCAAATCATGCAGCTGTCTCCGGTGCACGTCAACTAAATGGAGAGAGGCCGATCAGCATTACTCAACTTAGGAGTGCATCCAGATATGAGTAACCTGAAAGAGAAGCAAGTTCTCAAAACCATTACTATCAGCTGAATACCAAACACAAGTATCTACATCTTTGATTACCTTGAAGAATCCTGATACTTGCAACACATGGTTCTCTACTTTATTCTTATACCTATAACTTCTCAAAACATGGACCTTATATTTCTACGAAATACTTGTCTAAAACTGGAGAAGTTACAAGTAAACAAAACATAGTATGAGTACCAACCCCTTGCCCCAATGGACACTGGACACCATACAATACTTTGTATAAGTCCTTTAGTTGAATAACTCAAACCCTGTGCGTCATAGGTTGAAAACTGTACTATGGTTAAGAAGAATTACACCGCTGTTTAATGCTCCTTACCCAATTATCAACTGATATAGGTAAATGTCATGGACATAATTTCAAAAAGTTATATCTCACTTTATAAAATAAATGTACAGATATATCAGTTTGAAATTGGTGCATAACAACGGATATTCAAAACCAAATATTTGTCGTCAGGCAAAACCCAAGAAGATTTCCTTAAATATCACCAATCACAACGAATTCCGATATAATCACCTAATTCTCAATAACTTACTCGCACTCATCATCTGTAAAAGCTTATAGATGTGAGAATCAAACTTTGTAAATACATACTCTGGAGTAAGGATCTAATTAGGAAATCAGTTTTCAATTAACAACGCATAGTGAAACAGAAACATGAAAATGTTTCGATGGGGTAGCCGGGTATTCCTAGTAATGCCTCTTCCATTATCCATATTTCTGACTGTAACCGTATATTTCTTTGCCATCTCTCCAAATCCCTTTATCTGTCTTTACTCATTACCTTCTATACACCACCCTTGGGCTAAATGGTTTTCTTCCTTCCCTACCGTTCGGCACCAGCCTATGGTTTGGAAGAAAACTATCCAATGAGCATAATAGGTGTACTCTCCTAATCCTAGGAGTACTCGCAACTTGAGAGAAGGTAAAGATAAAAGACAACTGAATAAACCTTATTCTATTTCTCCTGAACCAAAATCCATCCTCGAACTGGAACAAGTTCCATCGAGTTCGTATATAACTATACGATGGATTATCCAATAAATGTGGATCTTCGTAGTGATACGGGGTGTTCTGGAGAAATTCAAAGGTGAAGTAGGAGTGACGATGATATACGCGGTTTGGTCGTGAATGATAGCAGTCGCAATTTACTTTGCCCTCTTTCTAATCCCTTTATTTGTCTTTACTTATTACCTTCTATACACCACACTTAGGCTAATTGGTTTTCTTCCTTCCCCACCTTTCAGCACCTGCCTATGGTTTGAAAGAAGACTATCCAATAAGCGCAATAGGTGTATCCTTTCCAAATCCTAGGAGCCCTCACAACCTGGGAGAAGGTAAAAGGAAATGACAACTGAATAGTCCTATTCAATTTCTCCAAAATCGGAAACCATTCTCGAATCTGAAACAAGTTTTTTCGAGTTCGTATGTAACTATACGATGGTCATATCTAATAAATGTGGATCTTCGTAGTGATACGGAATGTTCCGGAGAAATGCAAAGGGTAAAAGTAGGAGTGGCAATGAAGTATGCAACTCTGACAATTCAAAAGCCAGTGTGTTTTAAGAAGCTTCGGTTAACTTGGGTTATGAGTTCTAGCCTAGGGTCGGGACATGGTCGCAGCCAAAAAGAGAGAGAAAAGAAACACTCAGCATACACTCTAACCTAGATCAGAATGGTCGATCACTTTATCTAATCAGGATGTCTTCCACTGTATCCTAAAATTCTCCTCCAAACCTGAAAGAAGAATTAATTGGGATCACTTAAAATCACCCGAGGAGTAAACCAACTCATTAGTGGGAATCGAGATCCAACTATCACATGATAACCTGATGGAATCCACTCAAGTTTTCACACTCCAGAAGGTATGCGCATGTCTGGTAGGTTTCCTGTATGTTTGAAACTCTCGATGGAATTTCTACCGCATATTCTTATGACCTTGACGAAGGCCAACATATCATAAGTCACATGTCAAGTTCTACCCGTCATTGTCCAGGTTAATTTGAACCCACCCGTACATACCCTTAACGAAGGCCAAAATAGTAGTACGACTATCCCAAACCAACGCATCTATCTATGCAACAGAAAAGTAACAAATAGCTACCATACACTATGCCATGACGAAGGCCAACAAATATAGCATGAATACTAAGTGCTACCCGTCTGAAATGACGGAGGGCTACGAATGGTTTTTGGTGAAAAACATTTAACGTAATGAACTTGATATCGTTGAAGGAACCGGATAGATTTTTATAAATATATAGTGGCGAAAACCTTTGCTAAAGAAGTCACTCTCGGTGAAGGGATCTCGTGTCTTTCCTTGTCGAGTGAGGTGCAGGATATTCCTACTGAATACCGTGATGCAAAGCAAAAAGTAATTGACTATAGTGATTATTACCGTGACGCAAACTTCTGCCCAAGAGGTTGTTGGGTTACCTACATCGGCAGCAAGGTTTCGGGTGGCATCATCCATGCCAAGTAAAAATTTTGCCATTACAGATAACCCTAAACCTAGGATCTTTACTAGAGAATCAAACATAAACCAACATGTTAACAACTTAACATCTAAGAGTTAGGGATTACAACCTTTGTAGCACATTCCTTCGCTTCATAAGCTCCGAGTTGAAGTCCTTTCGCTGGGATCATCAAGGTCCCAGACTCTAGAGAGGCTCCATGAAGTGAATAAGACATCCTTGCTAGAAGACTTCACTTTCTAAGATGATCTGTTAGTTATATGTATGCCCTAGAGGCCATTACTATACATAGGATGTATATTGTAGTGGATGCTTGGACATATATAGGGAGGACTTTCTTGCTCGACATGATAGTATGCTATCTGGTTGCTCTTTACCTTAACGTGTACACTGATTGTCTCTCTGTTACATGTTGGTAAAGCCCTTAGGATGTGTACTTGACTACCTGGACTGTTATGCGGATCATACTAGTGGGGACATGGTAGTCTATAAGTATATCCTTCAAGGTCCCTAGACGTGGGTATATCGAGACGGGGCATTGATATACCAGAGTAGACTAGCGTATACCTTCTCGACCCTTACAGATGGGCGATGGATGATCCCATATCCATTGGTGTTTGATATCAGAGATGATATACGGGTGCTCAGTGGAGACTGGGTATACTGGACGGACTCACCGAGAACTCCTAGATGGTATTATACCTTACGTCAGATGGCAGTTCTCTGGTGACACTGGTACAGGTTAGTCTGTTGACCCGAGATCGTCATAGAGTCTTGTGTGATTCCCACTGTGCTTTGATTTCCACCTTACCACGTCCAAGAAGGCATGCAAAACGGTGGTTTTTGGGTACAGTCCCGATTCACATGGAGGCATTGAGCGATAGGAGGGGATTCGTCTCTCCCGGTATAGGGAGTTGATGTTGCGCTGTGTTCGATTGGCTATAACCGGAAATCCCTGGCCAGGGTTGCTGAGATTTACTGGTAAGTGTTACCAGTAGTTTCTCGAACTGTTATAGACCTCATATCGACACGACTTATCGAGCTATTGGGGTATGACGTTTACCACCCCTAGGCGAGATATGCGACATATCAGACGACGAGACCGGACTATACGGTAAGTGTTACTGGTTGGATTCACAGGAGTGTGAGCGGGCTTGCTCGTCGATCTTCTGATCGCTCAATACCCGGGTGGCCGTTACGTTTAGCAGACCGCTTGCGGCTTGTGGGTGTTTGATATGATCATCACCTGCTGCCGGCGTATTGACGAGTCTTTAGAGTCCTACACAGAGGTTTCCTGGCTCAAGCGAAACGAAATAGGAGCGCATATGAGATATGTGCGGGACCGAGAATAATACCAGTATGTGATATTGTATTTGATTCTTGCGATTTGTAACATTGATCGGTTATATGCGATATAGCCGGGTTATCAGATCAAGTGTTGATTCGATAAGTTGTTACTATTGATATTAGTCGGTTATATGCGATATGACCGGATCGTTAAATCAAGTATTGATTTAATGATTTAATGTATAATTATACATTAGATATATTACTTTACATTAACTAATATTGGTTCACTTAAAATGGATTTTCTCACTTGATGTGCACATTGTATATATGATATAGTTTTGTGCACTAGTTTGTATCATGTTTGATGATACATGATAGTTTGTGTGTATGATTAAACCATGGTTGTGTTAATGGTTAGGGTTTTGTTTATTTACTTATTCATTTATTTATTTATTCATTTTGAAAGATAAATAAAATGGTGGCTTATTTTGTTTCTTTCATGAAACTTCATGAAGTGTTGAAAGCTTGACCATTTTGTTTGTTTCCATTAACCTAACCATTCAACCTAACCATGGTTTATTCTCTACACCTAACTATGGTTGCCATTATGATAAGTATCATATTATTTCTTATTTTAGAAAAACTTATCATATTCTTTTCTTCTTCTTCTTCTTCATCAACAAGAAGAAAGGCTTGCAACCTTTAATGGCAACTTGAGAAAAAGAGTGAGAAATCCAATTCTAAAGTGAACCCACTTCCTATTTCTTCATCCTCTACCACTTGCCATGTAGTATAGGGTGTTTTCTTCACAAGTTTCTTGACTTGGTGAAGTTGGAGCTTGATCTTGTGTTGCCTCGACGTAGATCATCTTCGGCATCGAAGTCGACGACCTAGCCCGCCCATTTCTTCGATGAAGCCGACGCTAGAGCCCGGGATCCGATGATCGCAGCGAGGGGACTTCATTACGGAGCTATGGAGGTGGAGGACCGGATCTACAAAGGTTGTATTTCCGTTCACTCTTAGTTAAGTTGTTAACTAGTTGCTTATTTCGCCTAAAATTCTAGTTAACGATCCGTATTAGGGTTTCTCGGCACTTGTAAAATTTGAATTTGGCATGGTTGATGCCTTATGAGACCTCATTATCGTGCCTGGGAACCCTACAGTGGTATCAGAGACTAGCTAGAGCCTTAAGCGATGTGTAGACGGAGTTATAAGTCCGATCGAACCGAAACCCTAATTCAAAACTTGCTCTCTGTACATTTTTGAAATTTTTGGATTTTTGTGAATTAAAAATATGCAGAAAAATCAGCAGGTGTTTGTAGGAGTTACTGTGAAATTCGACCGGCCAAATCAATCAAACCGCCGCGGTTCCGCGGCATGAGCATGGCTCGTGCGGCGGTTCCGCGGCCGTACGGAGGCATCATTCATTTTAAATTCCACAGTAATTCCTATATTGTTGTGCTGTATTTTCTGGGAATTTTAACTTACACTCCACTGTTGAGTTTTCAAGGGTTGTTTTGGGGATTCGATTATTCGATCGGATTGTCTAATTTTGTCTGTGTTTTTTCCGGGTAATTTTAGAATATGTTAAAAAGTTCGACCGGATATAAATACCCACTTTTTCCCCTGCCGGAAAATTTCCAATTGTTGGACTTTTCCGTAGTTTAATGAAGTTCTAAGTAGTGCCAGTAACGCGATGGACCCTCTAGAAGACAACAAACCTTAACTCGATTATGTGACCGTCTTGAACTGCCCTTTGAGCCTTCGGGTTTGGGGCAGTACGGCGTGCCACATGTGAGGCGTTGGCTTGACCCTTCTACGGCTGGACCGTTGGTACTGAGGCACGAAGTGAATTTTTTTAAACTTATTTCATGTGTTGAGCTGTTTCGGGAAAACTTGGGTGTTCGATTGTTCGATCGGAAAGTTTAACATTTTCTATTTATCCGGAATGTGATACAATAATTGGAATTCACAAAAAGTTATGAGATAACTGAATGAATGTTATAAATCTAGCGGTTTAGTCTCACTTGATCGGTTGCCACGGAATTTTGATGTGATCAAAAGTCCGTCGCAATCACGTAGCGTACGCGGATACTCGCCGGGTAAACTTAATAGACATCCTCACTCCATAGCCCCGACCAAGTGACTGTAGGAGAACCCCGTCGCTGAAAGCATCCGTTCGGGTGCTCGCGGCAGCGGTGTTCCGCCTTGGTGCACTTCGTCGACGGCATCGGGGGTGCGGCCGTCTACTGAAGTTTGCGACGAGCATTCGATCAGGATGTCGGGAATCTTGTTGAATTGCCCGACTTGATATTGAAAAGTGTTTTCGATAATGAGACTGAAATGCGGGGTTTATAATTGTTAGGCATGCGATGTCTAAGGAATTCATTTGATTAGGCATGCGATGTCTATGCAGGTTGCGGATTCCAACTGTTGTAGTTTTACACTTTCTTTTCTGTGACCGTAAGTGTAATATGTGATATCGCCGGTTTCGTTGCTTTATGTCAACGACAATTGGGATGCGCATATTTACTTACGTTGATGACATGTGATGTTATGTGTTGCTGGATATGTTATATTGGATCGTCGTGTTTGAATAGCCGGGGGGTTTTTATGTGAGATGAGTGTTTTTCATTTTCATTCATGTAAAAACTTGTATGTAATATTCTTTTATTGGGGCACTTCCAGGTTGCGGAAGATGTCACCCTTTGTATATTATTTACTTTTCCGCACTAGGATAGACCCAAGGAGGAGGGCACAAGTAACCGGGTTCTGGAGTCCAGTGGGAGACCAACTCGAGGAGTCGAGTCCGGGTCTCCTAACTCTAGAATTGGTAGGGTTGCTTGCCGCTCTCGTAGGGGTCTAGGGGTGTCGGTTTGGCTATTCATCGCGACCGTGGAATCCGTGTTTTATACTGGCTCGTATTGAAAACACGGACGTCCTAGTATATCCAATGTTTCATATGATTCTTCTGCTGCGATATCTGTGATGTGATCATGTGATGTTCTGTGATAAATACTGTATATAGTATATATGATATATTATATAGACGTTACTTATGTTTTACACCTGCGCTAGCCCTGCCCCGCTCTGTCGTTAGTTACCTAACCTAACGGTGCACGAGGGGACATCGAGGCGAATGCGGATGGCATAAGTGTACGTCGTATTTATCTGTGATGTTTAGGTACTTAAATGATGGGACTTCATTAATGAGATTAATGAAATAAAAGAAACCTAAGATGTTGTGGAATCGAATTTCAAAAATAAAACAGGTAGCTACAGTTCGTGCTTTGCACAGCGGTATATATGATATATCCTGCACCTTATTCGATGAGGAAAGGGCCGACGATCCCTTCACCGGGAGTGACCCCTTTAGCAATAACTGGCAGATGCTACACCCCTCGGTTTGTCTTTTGATAGCTTCTATAGTTTCTGCTTTGCACAGCGATATATATGATATATCCCGCACCTCATTCGACGAGGAAAGGGCCGACGATCCCTTCTTCGGGAGTGACCCCTTTAGCAAAACTAGAAAAGCCTCAAAAACACTCCATTTCAAAATTCATTCGATCCTACAACGATATCAAGTTCATTACGCAATAGGTTTTCAGAAAAACCTGTCGTAGCCCTTCGTCATTTCAGATAAGTACTAGTTAGTATTCGTGCTGCGGCAGTTTGGCCTCCGTCAAGGCGTAGTGTACGGTAGCTAACTAGTGCTTATCTGCTAGCATATGATGCGATTGGATTAGGGTATTCGTACGGCGTTGTTTGGCCTCCGTCAAGGGTCGTGCGGGTGGGTTTAATTCAATCAGGAAATGACGGGTTGAACTTGACTAGTGGACTATGGGTAGTTTGGCCTCCGTCAAGGTCATAGGACGCTAGGGGCAAAATTATCGGGAATTTCACGTGTTGAAATTTGCAATGAGATTGCATACCTTCTATGAGATAGTTGGATCCCGATACCCACTACGAGTAAGAGTTACTCCTGGGAGAGTTTTACACATTACAATTAGCCGATCAAGTAGGTGTCTAGAAAGGTGTTAACGAGGTTATGCCTCTGGGAAAATGAGGTTTACTATAATTAGGTTCGTGCGAAAGCACGGGGGACCTCCCTCAAAGTACCGACACTGGCCTGGCTGAAAGATTGGCGAACTTGTAGTGTGTAATTAATCCCAGCTAGTCTTTCCTTTTAGGGTTTGAAGGAAGATTTGATTAAAACAGTGGGAGCCATCCTGATTAGATAAAATAATAACCAATCTATTTTTGCAAGAGCGCACGCTGAGTGTTTTCTTCTCTCTCTCTCCTGGTAGCGACCATGTCACGCCTTAATCAAGATAATAATACGGATTATTGACCGAACCCGCTTGTTATACTGAGCTGGGGAACGTTGGTCCCGCTCCAACTTATAATTGTTATAAGACAGAGCAGGAAATTGGGGATTACCTGAATTCCCGTGCCGCCCAAACGAAGAAAGTGCATACTGATACATCATCTTCGGGTGTGTTCATTATACAGAACTGTTTCTCAGTATTCTTTACGTCCTGGATATGAGATACCGGATCAGGATCCCGCATATGTAATTTGTTACATGGGCAACAGATAGGTAAAGAACTGAGAATGGGTGATAAGTTTCATGAGACAGAAAACGGGGCAAGTGTTGCGGCCAAGTCTGTTGGTCACTGTCACCCTGTATTACCAATACATTGATTCTGAATGAATGTTATTAGATACCGAACCTGATATACAAAATCATATCACTCTCTTTATTAGTAAAGAAATGATAAAATTTTGTATTGTTGGATAATGATTTGAACATTTCCTATATCAAAAGTTGATCGGTTCAGGCACGTTATCTAAAAGCATTGATGTTCTAAATCAAACTACAGTTTTTAGTATACAGAACACACACAAGAGGAAGAGTTCAGAAATGAACGAATCCTTCTTGAGGCATTGTAGACTAGGTCATATCAATGCGACCCGACTAGCTGAAGTTACATGTAGATGCATATTTAAATCAGTTTGAATTTACATCTTGTGAAACTTGCCAGTCATGTCACCGAGATATAATGACACCAGCTCTATTTATTGGAAACAGAGAAAGAGTTAGTGAACTCTTGGGATGATATATGTTGATGTATAAAGGTCCCCTGTCTACACGTGCCAAGACCAGTTCTTTGTACTTCATTACATTCTCTGATGATCTCTCAAGATTCAGACATATGTTCCTGTTGAAACAAAAGTCCGAACCTTTTGGGATATTCACGGAATATAAGTTAGAAGTAGAGAACCAAAATGAGGGTATAAGTATTATGTCCTTTGATGCGATCAGGGAGGAGAATACTTGAGCACGGAATTCCTAGACTATTCTAAAGGAGAATGAGATTCTCTCTCAGCATTACTCCTCCGTATACACCATAGCACGATGGTATATCGGGGCGGAGCAATTGCACCCTATTCGATATGGTGCGCTCTATGATGAGTAATACTGAGTTACCTGTTTCCTTTTGGGAGTTATGCTCTTGAGAAGCTGCATACCTATTGAATAGGGTTCGAATCAGATCACAGCCTACCACTCCATATGAGATATGGTATGAGAAGAGCCCATGTCTTAAGCTAGTTAAGATTTGGGGTTGTCCGGCCTATGTCTAAAAGAAAAATCCGGACAAGCTCGAGGCAAGGTCAGTTATGTAGAACTGGAAAGGTTCCAGCTATGCAAACTATAGCAGATGATTTAGTACAACCAAAGGATTCAGTAGATACCAACGAACCTCAGCCTCTCCGCCGATCTAGTAGGGTTTCTCACCCACCTGAGAGATACTTCAGTTTCTCTATGACAGTGGGAGCGAGGATTGCATCATGAGATGATGACCCAACTAATTTCGAGCTGGCCATCAGGAGTGGGACTCTATAAGAATGGCTGGATGCATAGCGATCTGAGATGGAATCCTTATACACCAACAAAGTATGGACTTTGGTTGCTATATCTGAAGGGTTAAATCCCCATTGGGAGCAAGTATATCTTGAGAAGATTACATAGTGTAGATGGAAAAGTTGAGACTTTCAAAGCTAGACTTGTTAAAGGTTTTCCTCATCGACCAGGCGTGGATAATGATGAAACCTTTTCCAGTGGCTGTGCTTAAGTCCATCCGGATCCTACTTGCCACGGCTATATACCATGACTACGATATCTGGCGGTTGGGTGTCATGACTGCTTTTCTAAAATGATGTTTTAGAAGAGAGCGTCTGTAAGTACACAGCCAGAGGGCTTCGTAGACAGTGGGAGCAGCGGAAACGTGTGCAAGATGTTTTATAGGATAAAGCAGGCATCGCGGAGTTGGAACGTCTGTTTTGATGTACTAGTCAAAGAGTTTGACATCATCAAAATGGTAGATGAACCTTGTATAAACAAAAAGGTAGTAGGGAGTATGGTGACGATCCTCGTAGAGTACGTGGATGACATACTCTTGATAGGGAAGGAATTTCCTATTCTACGCTCGGTCAATCTCCGCTTATCACAAGGATTCTCCATAAAGGATCAAAGTGATACCTACTAAATCCTGGGTTTTGGATCTATGAGATAGATCTAATTGGGTGCTAGGATACTCACTAGTTGTAGTAAGATGGTATCAATCGATCCTGGGGAGAATCACTGGAAAGGTTCCAGGGTGATAAGGACGACTGAAAGTCAGTCACAGGCATTGTCTTTACCCTCAGTAAAGGAACGGTATGTTGGAAGAGTTCCAAGCTAGATACCGTGGAAAACTAGACGATAAAGGCTGGATACATCGCTACTTAAGATGCTACCAAAGAGGCTGTTTGGGTGTATATTGGTTCATGAGATGAACTAGGTTCCTACCATTGTGTGACAATGGAAGTCTGGCTTTGGCCCGGAAACCCCGGTCCCATCAGTGACCCAGACATAATCTAAGGCAGTATCACCTGATCATGGAGATGGTTGATCTCTATGGTGATCGAGGTTAGGAGAACAGACTCAGAGGACAACACGGCGGATCCACTCACAAAGGCATTTTCCCAGAGAGAGACTTTTATGGGATGGTTGAGTATGAGATACTACAACCACTGCTATACAGATGGCCTTAGTGCAAGTGGGAGATTGTTAGTTATATGTATGCCCTAGAGGCCATTACTATACATAGGATGTATATTGTAGTGGATGCTTGGACATATATAGGGAGGACTTTCTTGCTCGACATGATAGTATGCTATCTGGTTGCTCTTTACCTTAACGTGTACACTGATTGTCTCTCTGTTACATGTTGGTAAAGCCTTTAGGATGTGTGCTTAGCTACCTGGACTGTGATGCGGATCATACTAGTGGGGACATGGTAGTCTATAAGTGCATCCTTCAAGGTCCCTAGTCGTGGGTATATCGAGACGGGGCATCGATATACCAGAGTAGACTAGCGTATACCTTCTCGACCCTTACAGATGGGCGATGGATGATCCCATATCCATTGGTGTTTGACATCAGAGATGATATACGGGTACTCAGTGGAGACTGGGTACACTGGACGGACTCACCGAGAACTCCCAGATGGTATTATACCTTACGTCAGATGGCAGTTCTCTGGTGACACTGGTACAGGTTAGTCTGTTGACCCGAGATCGTCATAGAGTCTTGTGTGATTTCCACTGTGCTTTGATTTCTACCGTACCACATCTAAGAGGGCGTGCAAAACGGTGGTTTTTGGGTACAGTCCCGATTCACATTGAGGCAATGAGCGATAGGAGGGGATTCGTCTCTCCCGGTATAGGGAGTTGATGTTGCGCTGTGTTCGATTGGCTATAACCGAAAATCCCTGGCCAGGGTTGCTGAGATTTACTGGTAAGTGTTACCAGTAGTTTCTCGAACTGTTATAGACCTCATATCGACACGACTTATCGAGATATTGGGGTCTGACGTTTACCACCCCTAGGCGAGATATGCGACATATCAGACGACGAGACCGGACTGTACGGTAAGTGTTACTGGTTGGATTCACAGGAGTGTGAGCGGGATTGCTCGTCGATCTTCTGATCGCTCAATACCCGGGTGGCCGTTACGTTTAGCAGACCGCTTGCGGCTTGTGGGTGTTTGATATGATCATCACCTGCTGTCGGCGTATTGACGAGTCTTTAGAGTCCTACACAGAGGTTTCCTGGCTCAAACGAAACGAAATAGGAGCGCATATGAGATATGTGCGGGACCGAGAATAATACCAGTATGTGATATTGTATTTGATTCTTGCGATTTGTAACATTGATCGGTTATATGCGATATAGCCGGGTTATCGGATCAAGTGTTGATTCGATAAGTTGTTACTATTGATATTAGTCGGTTATATGCGATATGACCGGATCGTTAAATCGAGTATTGATTTAATGATTTAGTGTATAATTATATATTAGATATATTACTTTACATTAACTAATATTGGTTCACTTAAAATGGATTTTCTCACTTGATGTTCACATTGTATATATGATATAGTTTTGTGCACTAGTTTGTATCATGTTTGATGATACATGATAGTTTGTGTGTATGATTAAACCATGGTTGTGTTAATGGTTAGGGTTTTGTTTATTTACTTATTCATTTATTTATTTATTCATTTTGAAAGATAAATAAAATGGTGGCTTATTTTGTTTCTTTCATGAAACTTCATGAAGTGTTGATAGCTTGACCATTTTGTTTGTTTCCATTAACCTAATCATTCAACCTAACCATGGTTTATTCTCTACACCTAACTATGGTTGCCATTATGATAAGTATAATATTATTTCTTATTTTAGAAAAACTTATCATATTCTTTTCTTCTTCATCAACAAGAAGAAAAGCTTGCAACCTTTAATGGCAACTTGAGAAAAAGAGTGAGAAATCCAATTCTAAAGTGAACCCACTTCCTATTTCTTCATCCTCTACCACTTGCCATGTAGTATAGGGTGTTTTCTTCACAAGTTTCTTGACTTGGTGAAGTTGGAGCTTGATCTTGTGTTGCCTCGACGTAGATCATCTTCGGCATCGAAGTCGACGACCTAGCCCGCCCATTTCTCCGATGAAGCCGACGCTAGAGCCTGGGATCCGATGATCGCAGCGAGGGGACTTCATTACGGAGCTATGGAGGTGGAGGACCGGATCTACAAAGGTTGTATTTCCGTTCACTCTTAGTTAAGTTGTTAACTAGTTGCTTATTTCGCCTAAAATTCTAGTTAACGATCCGTATTAGGGTTTCTCGGCACTTGTAAAATTTGAATTTGGCATGGTTGATGCCTTGTGAGACCTCATTATCGTGCCTGGGAACCCTACATGATCTACCTTAAAGAAACACTAACCCAAGCTCACACTTGTCTGATGATGTATTAGTGAAGTAAACACCCTAATCTAAGTGGCTGGAATAGATGAGGATGATGAAGTAGGAATTTTGCTCTTTTTTTTTCAATTTCTCACTTTTATTCACCACAAAATAAAAAGCAAGAAAGCTTTTGTGAGAGGAGGAAGAAGAAGAGTTTGTGATGAATAATAATAATCTTGTTGAGATTAGAATTGCAACCAAGGGTTAAGTATGTCATGCTTAACCCTTGTAGAGACTTTACCATGGTCTAGGGTTAGGGTTTGGTTAATAAATATCTAGCAAAATATCAAGGAGGGTTGACAATGTCAACAAGGATAAATATCCAAATATTATCCATACAAAATGAATTACCAAAATAAATATATTAACCCTAATCCAAACCCTAGCATGGTTTAATCTAAAAACCCTAGTTGCATTTGTAACCTTAACATGTTACAATATTATATATCGCATATATAATATATAATGTAACAAAAGAAAATAATACAATTAACATATATCACATATATATATCAATGTAATATCAAGTGAGAAAAAGAATCATTTAAGTGAGCTTATATTAGTTAATGTAATGTAATATATCGCATATATAATTATACATTAAATTATCGAATCAACACTTGATCAGATAATCCAGCTATATTACATATAAACGACTAATATAACATGTAACATTTTATCGAATCAACACTTGATTCGATATTCCGGCTATATCACATCTACCCGACTAATATCACATATCACGAGAACAGAATACGGTATCTCATATCGTATTAATATCGGTCCCGCACATATCACATATATGCTCCTACTTCGTTTTACCTGAGCCAGGAAACCTCTGTGTAGAACTCTAAAGAATTGTCAATACGTCGGCAGTATGTGATGATCATATCAAACACCCACAAGCTGCAAGCGGTCAGCTAAACGTAATAGCCACCAGGGTATTGAGCAATCAGAAAATCAACAAGCAATCCTGCACCCACTCCTGCGAATCCAATCAGTAACACTACCGTACAGTTCGGTCTTTTCGTCTGATATGTCGCATATCCAGTTTAGGGGTGGTAAATGTTGTAGGGTTCCTAGGCACTCTCAAGAGGTCTCATAAGGTATCAACCATGCCAATTTCAAAAATTACGGTGCCGAGAAACCCTAAACTACGGATCGTTGGCTAGATGTCTAGGCGAAAAGCAAACTAGTTAACACTTAACTACAAGAATACGGAAATACAACCTTTGTAGATCCGGTGCTCCACCTCCATAGCTCCGCAACGAAGTCCCCTCGCTGTCCAAATGAATTCCCGGGCTCTAGCGTCGGCTTCGTCGGAGAAATGGCGAGCTAGGTCGTCGATGTCCATGCCGAAGATGATCTACGTCGAGGCATCGCTAGATCAAGCTCCACCTTCACCAAGCCATGAAAACTTGTGAAGGAAACACACTCAACTACTTGGCAAGAGGTAGAGGATGAAGAAATAGGAAGTGGGTTCACTTTAGAATTGGATTTCTCACTTGTTTTCATCAATCACCATTGATGAAGTAAGGTTTCTTCATGTGTCAAGATGAAGAAGAAGATGAATATAATGTTATGATAAGTTATTATGAATAATAAAGAAAAAGAATACCTATCATAACATTAACTCTAGTTGAGTGTAGAGAATAGACCATGGTTTGCTTAAATGGTTAGGGTTAAGAATGAAGACAAGAATGGTGACTAAGTCAAAGGTTCATGAATCTTCAACAAACAAACAAACAAAGCCACCATCCTTTCTTTATCTTTTCCAAAACAAATAAATAAATAAATAAATAAGATAATCAAAACCCTAATCATTAACTTAACCTTGGTTTAATCTTTACACTTAACCAAGTTAACATGTATCATCAAACATGATACAAGCATTTGCACAAAAAGTATATCACATATACAACTTGTACAACCAAGTGAGAAAATCCTTTGTAAAGTGAACCGATACTAGTTAATGCAAAGTAATATATCATATATATAATTATACATTAAATCATTAAATCAACACTTGATTTAACGATCCGGTCATATCGCATACAACCGACTAATATCCAATGTATCGGCTTATCGAATCAATACTTGATTCGATAACTAGGTTATATCGCATATAACCATTCGATGCATTCATCGCGAGAATAGAATAAGGTATCACATACACGCATTATTCTCGGTCCCGCACATATCTCATATGCGCTCCTATTTCGTTTCGCTTGAGCCAGGAAACCTCTGTGTAGGACTCTAAAGACTCGTCAATACGCCGGCAGCAGGCGATGATCATATCAAACACCCACAAGCCGCAAGCGGTCTGCTAAACGTAACGGCCACCCGGGTATTGAACGATCTGAAGATCGACGAGCAAGCCCGCTCACACTCCAGTGAATCCAACCAGTAACACTACCGTACAGTCCGGTCTCTTCGTCTGATATGTCGCATATCTTGCCTAGGGGTGGTAAACGTCAGACCCCAATAGCTCGATAAGTCGTGTTGATATGAGGTCTATAACAATTCGAGAAACTACTGGTAACACTTACCAGTATATCTCAGCAACCCTGGCCAGGGATTTCCTGTTATAGCCAATCGAACACAGCGCAACATCAACCCCCTATACCGGGAGAGACGAATCCCCTCCTATCGCTCATTGCCTCCATGTGACTCGAGAATGTACCCAAAAACCACCGTTTTGCACGCCCTCTTAGACGTGGTAAGATGGAAATCAAAGCACAGTGGGAACCACACAAGACTCTATGACGATCTCGGGTCAACAGACTACTCTGTACCAGTGTCACCAGAGAACTGCCATCTGACGTAAGGTATATTACCATCTGGGAGTTCTCGGCGAGTCCGTCCAGTGTACCCAGTCTCTACTGAGTACCCGTATATCATCTCTGATGTCAAACACCAATGGATATGGGATCATTCATCGCCCATCTGTATGGGTCGAGAAGGTATACGCTAGTCTACTCTGGTATATCGATGCCCCATCTCGATACACCCTCGACTAGGGACTTTGAAGGATGTACTTATGGACTACCATGTCCCCACAAGTATGATCTGCATCATAGTCCAGGTAGTCAAGTACACATCCTAAGGGCTTTACCAACATGTAACAGAGAGACAATCAATATACACGTTAAGGTCAAGATCAACCAGATAGCATACTATCATGTCGAGCAAGAAAGTCCTCCCTATATATGTCCCAGCATCCACTACAATATACATCCAATGTACAGTAATGGCCTCTAAGGCATACATATAACTAACAATCTCCCACTTGCACTAGGGCCATCTGATAGCAGTGGTTGTAGTATCTCATACTCAACCATCCCATAAAAATCTCTCTCTGGGAACAGGCCTTTGTGAGTGGATCCGCTGTGTTGTCCTCTGAGTCAACTCTCCAAACCTCGATCTCTTAGAGATCAAGCATCTCCATGATCAGGTGACACTGCCTTAGAATATGTCTGGATCACTGATGGGACCGTCGTTCCTTGGCATTAGCCACAACTCCATTGTCTCACAATGGTAGGAACGTAGTTCATCTCATGAACCAATATACACCCAGACTGCCTCTTTGGTAGCATCTTAAGTAGCGATGTATCCTGCCTTTATCGTCTAGTATGTCACGGTATCTAGCTTGGAACTCTTCCAACATACCGTCCCTCGATTGAGGGTAAAGACAATGCCTGTGACTGACACTCAGTCGTCTTTATCACCCTGGAACACTTCCAGTGATTCTTCCCAGGATCAATTGATACCATCTCACTACAGCTAGTGAGTATTCTAACATCCATTTAGATCTATCTCATAGGTCCAAAACCCAGGATTTAGTAGGTATCACTTTGATCCTATGTGGAGAATCATTGTGATAGGCGGAGATTGATCGAGCGTAGCATAGGAAACTCCTTCCCTATCAAGAGTATGTCATCCACGTCCTCTACGAGGATCGTCACCATACTCCCTACTACCTTTTTGTTTATACAAGGTTCATCTACCATTTTGATGATGTCAAACTCTTTGACTAATCCATCAAAACAGATGTTCCAACTCCGCGATGCCTGCTTTAATCCTATAAAGCATCTTGCACACGTTTCCGCTGCTCCCACTGTCTACGAAGCCCTCTGGCTGTGTACTTATAGATGCACTCTTCTAAAACATCATTTAGAAAAGCAGTCATGACACCCAACCACCAGATATCGTAGTCATGGTATGTAGCCATGACAAGTAGGATCTGGATGGACTTAAGCTCAGCTACTTGAAAAGGTTTCATCATTATCCATACCTGGTCAATGATGCAAACTTTTAACAAGTCTAGCTTTAAAAGTCTCAACTTTTCCATCTACACCAAGTAATCTTCTCAGGATATTCTTGCTTCTGATGGGGATTTAACCCTTCAGATATAGCAACCAAAGTCCATACTTTGTTGGTGTACATGGATTCCATCTCAGATCGCTAAGCATCCAGCCATTCTTACAGAGTCTTATTCCTGATGGCCAGCTCGAAACTAGTTGGGTCATCATCTCATGATGCAATCCTCGCTCCCACTGTCATAGAGTAACCGAAGTATCTCTCAGGTGGGAGAGGAACCCTACTAAATCGGCGGAGAGGCTGAGGTTCGTTGGAAACTATTGAACCCTTTGGTTCTACCAAATCATCAGCTGCATTTTGTATAGCTGGAACATTTCCAGTTCTACATTACTGACCTTGCCTCGAGCTTGTCCGGATTTTGCTTTTAGACATAGCCCGGACAACCCCAAATCTTAACTAACTTAAGATATGGGCTCTTCCCTTATCATATCACATATGAAGTGGTAGGCAACTGATTTGATTCGAACCCTATTCAATAGGTATGCAGCTTCTCAAGTGCATAACTCCCAAAAAGGAAATAGGTAACTCAGTAGTACTCATCATAGAGCACACCATATCACATAGGGTGCTATTGCTCCGCCCCGATATACCATCGTGCTATGGTGTATATGGAGGAGTAATGCTGAGAGAGAATCTCATTCTCCTTTAGAATAGTCCAGGAATTCCATGCTCAAGTATTCTCCTCCTTGATCTCATCATAGGACATAATACTTATACCCGTATTTTGGTTTTCTACTTCTAACTTATATTCTGTGAATATCTCAAAAGGTTCGGACTTGTGTTTCAACATGAACATATGTCTGAATCTTGAGAGATTATCAGAGAACGTAATGAAGTATAAAGAACCAGTCCTGGCATGTGTAGATAGGAGACCTTACATACATCATCATGTATCAGTCCCAAGAGTTCATTAACTCTTTCTCTGTTTCCAATAAACAGAGCTGGTGTCATTATATCTTTGTGACATGACTGGCGAGTTTCACAAGATGTAAATTCAAACTAATTTAAATATGCATCTTTATGTAACTCAGGCTAGTCGGGTCACATTGATCTGACCTAGTATACAATACCTCAAGAAGGATTCGTTCATTTCTGAACTCTTCCTCTTGTGTGTGTTCCATATGCTAAGAACTGCAGTTTGATTTAGAACATCAATGCTTTTAGATAACGTGCCTGAACCGATCAACTTTTGATATAGGAAATGTTCAAAACATTATCCAACTATACAAAATTTTATCATTTCTTTACTAATAAAGAGATAGATATGATTTTGTATATCAGGTTCGGTATCTAATAACATTCGTTCAGAATCAATGTATAGGTAATACAGGGTGACAGTGACCGACAGACTTGGCTGCAACTTTTGCCCCGTTTTCTGCCTCATGAAACTTATCACCCGTTCTCAGTTCTCTACCTTTCTGTCGCCCTATGTAACATATTACATATGTGGGATCCTGATCTGGTATCACATACCCAGGACGTAAAGGATACTGAGAAACAGTTCTTTGTAACGAACACACCCGAAGATGATGCATCGGCATGCACTCTCTTCGTTTGGGCGGTACGGGAAATCTGGTATTCCCCAATTTCCTGCTCTGTCTTATAACATTTATAAGTTGGAGCGGGACCAACGTTCCCCAGCTCAGTATAACAAGCGGGTTTGGTCAAAATTCCGTATTAATATTTTGATTAAGGCATGATATGGTCGCTACCTGGAGAGAGAGAAGAAAACACTCAGCGTGCGCTCTTGCAAGAATAGATTGGTTATTATTTTATCTAATCAGGATGGCTCCCACTTCTTTTTATCAAATCTTCCTTCAAACCCAAAAAGGAAAGACTAGCCGGGATCAATTACACACTACAAGTTCGCCAATCTTTCAGCCAGGCCAGTGTCGGTACTTTGAGGGAGGTCCCCTGTGCTTTCGCACAAACCTAATTAATGTAAACTTCGTTTTCCCATAGGCGTAACCTCGTTAACACCTTTCTAGACACCTACTTGATCGGCTAATTGTAATGCGTAAAACTCTCCCAGGAGTAACTCTTACTCGCAGCAGGTATCGGGATCCAACTATCTCATAGAAGGTATGCAATCTCATTGCAAATTTCAACACTTGAAATTCCCGATAATATTTTGCCTCTAGCAGCTATATGACCTTAACATAGTCAACAAATCATAAGTGCTAGTCAAGTTCAACCCATCATTTTCCGATTGAATTAAACCCACCCGCACGACCCTTAACATAGTCAACAAAGTCGCACGACTACCCTAATCCAATCACATCATATGCTTATGCAGATAAGCACTAATTAGCTACCGCACACTACGCCTTAACATAGTCAACAAACGTAGCACGAATACTAACTAGTACTTATCTGAAATGACGGAGGGCTACGACAGGTTTTTCTGAAAACCTATTGCGTAATGAACTTGATATCGTTGTAGAATCAAATGATTTTGAAATGGAGTGCTTTTGAGGCTTTTCTAGTTTTGCTAAAGGAGTCACTCCCGGTGAAGGGATCGTCGGTCCTTTCCTCGTCGAATGAGCTGCGGGATATATCATATATATCGCTGCGCAAAGCAAAAACTCTTAAAAGCAATCAAAAGACAAACCGAGTGTGTAGCATCTGCCAGTTATTGCTAAAGGAGTCACTCCCGGTGAAGGGATCTCGGTCCTTTCCTCATCGAATAAGGTGCAGGATATATCATATATACCGCTATGCAAAGCAAGAACTGTAGCTACCTGTTTTATTTTGAAATTCGATTCTACAACATCTTAGGTTTCTTTTATTTCATTAATCACATTAATGAAGTCCCATCATTTAAATACCTAAACATCACAGATAAATACGACGTACACTTATGCCATCCGCATTCGCCTCGATGTCCCCTCGTGCACCGTTAGGTTAGGTAACTAACGGTAGAGCGGGGCAGGGCTAGCGCGGGTGTAAAACATAAGTAACGCCTATATAATATATCATATATACTATTTACTGTATCTATCACAGAACATCACATGATCACATCACAGATATCGCAGCAGAAGAAATATATGAAATATTGGATATACTAGGACGTCCGTGTTTTCAATACGAGCCAGTATAAAACACGGATTCCACGGTCGTGATGAATAGCCAAACCCACACCCCTAGACCCCTAGGAGAGCGGCAAGCAACCCTACCAATTCTAGAGTTAGAAGACCCGGACTCGACTCCTCGAGTTGGTCTCCCACTGGACTCCAGAACCCGGTTACTTGTGCTCCCCTCCTTGGGTCTATCCTAGTGCGGAAAAGTAAATAATATACAAAGGGTGACATCTTCCGCAACCTGGAAGTGCCCCAAATAAAAGAATATTACATACAAGTTTTTACATGAATGAAAATGAAAAACACTCATCTCACATAAAAACCCCGGCTATTCAAACACGACGATCCAATATAACATATCCAGCAACACATAACATCACATGTCATCAACGTAAGTAAACATGCGTATCCCAATTGTCGTTGACATATAGCAACGAAACCGGCGATATCACATATTACACTTACGGTCACAGAAAAGAAAGTGTAAAACTACAACAGTTGGAATCCGCAACCTCCTCAGACATCGCATGCCTGACCAAATGAATTTCTCAGACATCGCATGCCTAACAATTATAAACCCCGCATTTTAGTCTCTTTATCGAAAACACTTTTCAATACCAAGTCGGGTAATTCAACAGGATTCCCGACATCCTGATCGAATGCACGTCGCAAACTTCAGTAGACGGCTGCACCCCCGATACCGTCGACGAAGTGCACCAAGGCGGAACACCGCTGCCGCGAGCACCCGAACGGATGCTTTCGGCGACGGGGTTCTCCTACAGTCACTTGGTCGGGGCTATGGAGTGAGGCTGTCTATTAAGTTTACCCGGCGAGTATCCGCGTACGCTACGTGATTGCGACGGACTTTTGATCACATCAAAATTCCGTAGCAACCGATCAAGTGAGACTAAACTGCTACGTTTATAATATTCATTCAGTTATCTCATAACTTATTGTGAATTCCAAGTGTTGTATCACATTCCGGATAAACAGAAAATGTTAAACTTTCCGATTGAACATTCAAACACCCAAGTTTTCCCGATACAGCTCAACACATGAAATAAGTCTAACAACATTCAGTTCGTGCCTCAGTACCAACGGTCCAGCCGTAGAAGGGTCAAGCCAACGCCTCACATGTGGCACGCCGTACTGCCCCAAACCCGAAGGTTCGAAGGGCAGTTCAAGACGGTCACATAATCGAGTTAAGGTTTGTTGTCTTCTAGAGGGTCCATTGAGTTACTTGCACTATTTAGAACGTCGTTAAACTACAGAAAAATCCAACACTTGGAAATTTCCCGACAGGGGAAAAATTGGGTATTTATATCCGGTCGAACTTTTTAACATATTCTAAAATTTATCCGGAAAGCCACTTAGACAAAATCTGATACTCCGATCGAAACACCGAATCCCCAAAACAACCCAGAAAATCCAACTCTTGAATAAATTTTAAAAATACCCAGAGAACTCAGCACCTGAAACAATGAATTACTGTGCAAACAGTTAGGGCTGAAGTCACAATTCTGCCGCGGAACCGCCGCATAAGCTAGGCTTATGCCGCGGTTCCGCCGCCGATTACACTGTTCATGCAATAAATTTTGCAACGTAATTATTAGAATTCCCTGCTGAGTTTTCTGCATATTTTTAATTTGGAAAAATCCACGATGTTAGAAAAAGTACAGAGAGCAATTTTTGGGGTTGGGTTTCGGTTCGATCGAACTTCAAAATCCGTCTAGACTTCGCCTAAGGCTCTAGCTAGTCTCTGATACCACTGTAGGGTTCCTAAGCACTCTCAAGAGGTCTCACAAGGTATCAACCATGCCAATTTCAAAAATTACGGTGCCGAGAAACCCTAAACTACGGATCGTTGGCTAGATGTCTAGGCGAAAAGCAAACTAGTTAACAGTTAACTACAAGAATACGGAAATACAACCTTTGTAGATCCGGTGCTCCACCTCCATAGCTCCGCAACGAAGTCCCCTCGCTGTCCAAATGAATTCCTGGGCTCTAGCGTCGGCTTCGTCGGAGAAATGGCGAGCTAGGTCGTCGATGTCCATACCGAAGATGATCTACGTCGAGGCATCGCTAGATCAAGCTCCACCTTCACCAAGCCATGAAAACTTGTGAAGGAAACACACTCAACTACTTGGCAAGAGGTAGAGGATGAAGAAATAGGAAGTGGGTTCACTTTAGAATTGGATTTCTCACTTGTTTTCATCAATCACCATTGATGAAGTAAGGTTTCTTCATGTGTCAAGATGAAGAAGAAGATGAATATAATGTTATGATAAGTTATTATGAATAATAAAGAAAAAGAATACTTATCATAACATTAACTCTAGTTGAGTGTAGAGAATAGACCATGGTTTGCTTAAATGGTTAGGGTTAAGAATGAAGACAAGAATGGTGACTAAGTCAAAGGTTCATGAATCTTCAACAAACAAACAAACAAAGCCACCATCCTTTCTTTATCTTTTCCAAAACAAATAAATAAATAAATAAATAAGATAATCAAAACCCTAATCATTAACTTAACCTTGGTTTAATCTTTACACTTAACCAAGTTAACATGTATCATCAAACATGATACAAGCATTTGCACAAAAAGTATATCACATATACAACTTGTACAACCAAGTGAGAAAATCCTTTGTAAAGTGAACCGATACTAGTTAATGCAAAGTAATATATCATATATATAATTATACATTAAATCATTAAATCAACACTTGATTTAACGATCCGGTCATATCGCATACAACCGACTAATATCCAATGTACCGGCTTATCGAATCAATACTTGATTCGATAACTAGGCTATATCGCATATAACCATTCGATGCATTCATCGCGAGAATAGAATACGGTATCACATACACGCATTATTCTCGGTCCCGCACATATCTCATATGCGCTCCTATTTCGTTTCGCTTGAGCCAGGAAACCTCTGTGTAGGACTCTAAAGACTTGTCAATACGCCGGCAGCAGGCGATGATCATATCAAACACCCACAAGCCGCAAGCGGTCTGCTAAACGTAACGGCCACCCGGGTATTGAGCGATCTGAAGATCGACGAGCAAGCCAGCTCACACTCCAGTGAATCCAACCAGTAACACTACCGTACAGTCCGGTCTCTTCGTCTGATATGTCGCATATCTTGCCTAGGGGTGGTAAACGTCAGACCCCAATAGCTCGATAAGTCGTGTTGATATGAGGTCTATAACAATTCGAGAAACTACTGGTAACACTTACCAGTATATCTCAGCAACCCTGGCCAGGGATTTCCTGTTATAGACAATCGAACACAGCGCAACATCAACCCCCTATACCGGGAGAGACGAATCCCCTCCTATCGCTCATTGCCTCTATGTGACTCGGGACTGTACCCAAAAACCACAGTTTTGCATGCCCTCTTGGACGTGGTAAGATGGAAATCAAAGCATAGTGGGAACCACACAAGACTCTATGACGATCTCGGGTCAACAGACTACTCTGTACCAGTGTCACCAGAGAACTGCCATCTGACGTAAGGTATATTACCATCTGGGAGTTCTCGGCGAGTCCGTCCAGTGTATCCAGTCTCTACTGAGCACCCGTATATCATCTCTGATGTCAAACACCAATGGATATGGGATCATCCATCGCCCATCTGTATGGGTCGAGAAGGTATACGCTAGTTTACTCTGGTATATCGATGCCCCGTCTCGATACACCCTCGACTAGGGACTTTGAAGGATGTACTTATGGACTACCATGTCCCCACTAGTATGATCTGCATCATAGTCCAGGTAGTCAAGTACACATCCTAAGGGCTTTACCAACATGTAACAGAGAGACAATCAATATACACGTTAAGGTCAAGATCAACCAGATAGCATACTATCATGTCGAGCAAGAAAGTCCTCCCTATATATGTCCCAGCATCCACTACAATATACATCCAATGTACAGTAATGGCCTCTAGGGCATACATATAACTAACAAACGTCAGACCCCAGTAACCGATAAGTCGTGTCGATGTGAGGCTTATAACCGGTCGAGAAACTACTGATAACACTTACCAGTAGGTCTCCATATCAGCCCTGGCCAGGGACTTCCAGTTATAGCCAATCGAACACAGCGCAATATCAACCCCCAATACCGAGAGAGACAAAACCCCTCCTATCGCTCATTGCCTTCATGTGATTCGGGACTGTACCCAAAAGCCACCGTTTTGCACGTTCTCATGAACGTGGTAAGCTGGAAATCAAAGCACAGTAGGAATCACACAAGACTCTATGACGATCTCGGGTTTACAGACTAACCTGTACCAGTGTCACCAGAGAACTGCTATCTGACGATAGGTATAATACTATCTAGGAGTTCTCGGCGAGTCCGTTCAGTGTACCTAGTCTCCACTGAGCACCCATATACCTTCTTTGATGTCAAACACCAACGGATATGGGATCATCCATCGTCCATCATATGGGTCAAGATGCGTATACGCTAGTCTACTCTGGAGTCTCGATGCCCTGTCTCGATACACCCTCAACTAGGAACAGTTATAGGATGTACTCTTGGGCTACCTGGCCCTACTAGTATGATCTACATCATAGTCCCAGTAGTCGAGTACATATCCTAAGGGCTTTATCAACATGTGAGAGCAAGACAGTAAACCAATACGAGTCAACATGTTAAGACAAAGTAAAACCAAATAGCATACTATCATGTCGAGCAAGAAAGTCCTCTCTATATATATCCAAGCATTCACTATAATATACATCATATGTACAACAATGGCCACGAGGGCATCTATACAACTAACAATCTCCCACTTGCACTAAGGCCAGCTGTTATAGTATCTCATACCCAACATCTCGAAGAGTCTCTCAAATTGTATCTGGGGTATGGCCTTCATGAGTGGATCCATAGTGTTGTCCTTCGTGTCAACTCTCCTGACCTCGATCTCGCGGCGATCAACTATCTCCCGGATCAAGTGATACCGTCTCAGATTATGCCTGGATCTTTGATGGGACCTGGGTTCCTTGGCCAAAGGCATGGCTCCATTGTTATCACAATACAAAGGTATTGGATGCTCAATGGATGGAACCACACCAAGTTCAGTGATGAACTTCTTCATCCAGACAGCCTCTTTGGCAGTATAGTTGGCAGCGATGTATTCAGCCTCCATCGTCGAGTCTGCCACGGTTTTCTGTTTGGAACTCTTCCAACAATCCGCCCCTCCATTGAGGGTGAAGACAAATCCCGAGTGCGACTTAGAGTCGTCCTTATCACTTTGGAAGCTCGAATCGGTAAGGGACTCCACCTGGAGTTCTCCGTTACCATACACCAAGAACATCTCCTTAGTCCTTCTCAAGTACTTGAGAATGTTCTTCACAGCTGTCCAATGATTCTCTCCAGGATCTGCTTGATACCTACTCACTATATTTAGTGAGTATGCTACATCGGGTCTGGTATATAGCATCGCATATATGATAGAGCCTACTGCCGAAGCATAGGGTATCCCTTGCATGCGAGCTCTCTCCAAATCAGTCTTGGGAGACATCTGTTTGGAGAGAGTGAGTCCAGAGATCATGGGTAAATACCCACGCTTGGATTCTTCCATACTAAACCTCTTTAGTATGGTGTCAATATACCTGGATTGGGACAATCCCAGTATCATCTTAGATCTATCTCTATAGATCTTAATCCCCAAAATGTAGGAGGCATCACCTAGATCTTTCATTGAGAATCTATGTGATAAGAAAATCTTGACCAAGTGCAGCATAGGAACATCATTTCCTATCAAGAGTATACCATTCACGTACAATACGAGGAAGACAACCTTACTCTCTGCCACCTTCTTTTAGATACAAGGTTCATCTACGTTCTTGAAGAAGTCAAACTCTTTGACTACCACATCAAAATAGATGTTCCAACTCTGCGATGCCTGTTTTAACCCGTAGATAGATTTAAGCAGCTTGCACACCTTACCGCTGCGCCCACTATCTACGAAGCCTTCTAGTTGAGTCATGTACACGCACTTCTCTAAATCACCATTTAGAAAGGTGGTTTTAACATCCATCTGCCATATTTCGTAGTCATGGTATGCAGCAATGGCAAGTAGGATCCGGATGGACTTAAGCATAGCCACTGGTGAAAAGGTTTTGTCATAATCCACACCTGGTCGCTGACGAAAACCCTTTGCAACAAGTCTAGCTTTGAAAGTCTCAACTTTTCCATCAACACCAAGTTTCTTCTTAAAGATCCATTTGATCCCAATGGGTTTTACCCCTTCAGGAGCAACTTTCAAAGTCCATATTTTGTTGGTGTACATGGATTCCATCTCAGATCGCATTGCATCCAGCCACTTCACAGAGTCTCCACTCGTGATGGCCTGCTCGAAACTAGTTGGGTCATCATCTTCCATGATGCAATCCTCGCTCCCACCATCTATGAGAAAACGGTAGTATCTCTCAGGTGGGTGAGGAACCCTACTAGATCGGCGGAGAGGCTGGGGTTCGTCGGGAACTATCGAATCCTCTGGTTCCACTAAATGTTCAGTTGTAGTTTGTGCTGCTGGAACTTCTTCCAGCTCTACCTCTTCACCACTAATTTCTTTAATAAGAAATTCCTTTTCTAAAAAGGTGGCGTATTGAGAAACAAACACTTTTTACTCCTCGGCGTGGTAGAAAATATATCCTTAGGAATTCTTAGGATATCCCACAAACTTGCAAAGAACTGATCGTGCCTCGAGATTGTCTGGATTTTGCCTTTTGACATAGGCCGGACAACCCCATATCTTAACTCGTTTAAAATATGATCTCTTCCCACTCCATATCTCATATGGTGTGGTAGGTACAGATTTAGATGGAACTTGATTCAATAGGTATGCTGCTGTCTCAAGAGCATAACCCCAAAAGGAAATAGGTAACTCAACAGTGCTCATCATAGAGCGCACCATATCTAATAGGGTGTGATTCCTCCATTCCGATACACCATTATGCTATAGTGTATATGGAAGAGTAAGCTGAGAGAGAATCCCATTCTCTTTTAGATAGTCCAGGAACTCATTGCTCAAGTATTCTCCTCCTCGATCAGATCAAAGGATCTTAATAATTTTACCTGTTTGGTTCACGACTTCGTTCTTATATTCTCTGAATTTCTCAAAAGCTTCAGATTTGTGTTTCAACAGGAACACATGTCCGTATCTTGAGAGATCGTCAGTGAATGTAATGAAGTACGAGGCACCATTCCTGGCATGTGTAGACATGGGACCGTATACATCACTATGTATCAGTCCCAAGAGTTCCGTAACTCTTTCTCCGTGTCCACTAAACGGAGTTTTGGTCATCTTGCCTTTGAGACATGACTGGAAAGTGTCATAAGATGAAAATTCGAACGGATTCAAATATCCATCCTTATGTAACTTAACCAGTCATGTCGTATTGATGCGACCTAGTCTACAATACCACAAGTAGGATTTGTTTATTTCTGAACTCTTCCTCTTGTGTGTGTTTTGTACATTAAGGACTGTAGTTTGATCCGGAACGTATATGCCATTATTTAACGAGCCTGATCCAATCAACTTTTGATTCAGGAAGATGTTCAAAACATTATCCTGTATTACAAAATTATATCCTTCTTTACTCAATAAAGAAACTGATATAAGATTTCATATCATGGTCGGAATGTAATACCATTCGTTCAGAATCAATGTATTACCATTTGGTAACACAAGGTGATATTCGCCAACTCCTTTGGCTGCAACATTTGCACCATTCCCTACTCTTATGAAATGATCACCCATTCCCAGTTCCCTAACTTTACGTAGCCCATGTAACATATTACATATATGGGATCCTGATCCGGTATCTAATACCCAAGACGTAGAGCGAACTGAGAAACAGTTCTCGATAACTAACACACCCGAAGAAGATGCATCAGCACGCTTGTTCTTCGTTTGGGCGGCATGAGAATCCGGATATTCTCCTATTCCCTGCTCGGACTTTTAACAAGTATAAGTTGGAGCGGGGCCAACGTTCCCCTGCTTAGTATAACAAGCGGGTTCAGTCAATATATCCATATTATTATCTTGATTAAGGCCTGACATGGTCGCTAGAGAGAGAGAGAAGAAAACACTTTAGCGTATGCTCTTGCAAGATTAGATTGGTTATTATCTTTTCTAATCAGGATGGCTCCCGCTGGTTTTATCAAATCTTCCTTAAAACCCTAAAAGATAAGATTAGTCGGGATTAATTACACCTTACAAGTTCGCCAATCAGTGTTGGTACTTTGAGGGAGGTTCCCCGTGCTTTTGTACGGACCTAATTAAAATAAGCCTCGTTTTCCCAGAGGCATAACCCCGTTAACACCTTTCTAGACACCTACTTGATCGGCTAATTGTCATGTGTAAAACTCTCATAGGAGTAACTCTTACTCGCAGTGGGTATCATAATCCAACTATCTCATAGAAGGTATGCAATCTCATTGCAAATTTCAATACTTGAAATTCCCGATAATACTTTTGCCCCTAGCAACTTATGACCTTAACATAGTCAACAAATCATAATTGCTATCCAAGTTCAACCCGTCATTTCCCGATTGAATTAAACCCACCCGCACGACCCTTAACATAGTCAACAAAGTCGTACGACTAGCCTAATCCAATCACATCTCATGTTTTAGCAGATAAGCATTAATTAGCTACCGCACACAACGCCTTAACATAGTCAACAAACGTAGCACGAATACTAAGTAGTACTTATCTGAAATGACGGAGGGCTACGTAGGTTTTTCAGAAAACCATGAGCGTAATGTACTTGATATCGTTGTAGAAATAGGTGATTTTGAAAAAAGAGTGTTTTTAAGGCTTTTACTAGTTTCGCTAGAGTGGTCACTCCCGGTGAAGGGATCTCGGCTCTTTCCTTATCGAATAAGATGCAGGATATTTCACAAATACCACTATGCAAAGCAAGAACTATAGAAGCAATCAAAAACATAACCGAGTGAGTTGTAGTATCTGCTAGTTTTGCTAAAGAGGTCACTCCCGGTGAAGGGATCTTGGCTCTTTCCTTATCGAATAAGATGCTGGATATTCTGCAAGGAATACCACCATGCAAAGCAAAAACTAGAGCTACCCTTTTTATAAATTTGATTCTGCAATATCTTTTAGGTTTCTTTTCTTTCATTAATCTCATTAACGAATCCCATCATTTAAGCTTCCTAAGTATCACAGAAGAAACGAAAATACAACGTACGCTTATGCCATCCGCATTCGCCACTGTGTCCCGCTATGCACCGTTAGGTTACTTAACTATCAGCATACCGGGGCAGGACTAGCGCGGGTGAAAAACATAAGCAACATCTACTATATATCTCATATATAATAATAAAGCATTCGTCTCACGCATATAATATGATCACATCACATAATATCAGCAGCAGAAAAAACATATGAAATATTGGATATACTAGGAGGTCCGTGTTTTATTTTGAGCCTGTATAAAACACGGATTCCACGGTCGCGATGAATAACCAAACCCACATCCCTAGACCCCTACGAGAGTATCAAGTAACCCTCCCAATTCTAGGGTTAGGAGACCCGGTCTCGACTCCTCGATATGGTTTCTCATTGGACCCTAGAACCCGGTTACTTGTGCTCCCCTCCTTGGGTATATCCTAATGCGGAAAAGTAAATAATAAACAATGGTGACAGCATCCTCAACCCGGAAGTGCCCTAATAAAAGAATATTACATACAATGAATTTTATATGAATGAAAATAAAAAACCCTATCTCACATAAAACCCCGGCAATTCAAAACACAACGATCCAATATAACATATCACAGCAACACATAACACCACATGTCATAAATGTAAGTAAATATGCCTATCACAATTTTCGTTGACATATAGAAATGAAAATGGAGATATACCACATATTACGCTTACAGTCACAGAAAAGAAAGTGAAAAATTACAACATTTGGAATCCACAATCACCTTAGACATCGTAAATCCGAAATATCACATATTACAGATTTCATGCCAATTATATGAATTCCACATATTGTATCATATTATAGAAAATGCTAGACGATGTTAAACATTCCGATCGAATTAACAAACACCCAAAATTTCCCAAAATGCTCAACACTTGAGCGTAGTTTACAAGTATCCAATGCCACAGTAGCAGTGAACCAGCCGTAGAAGGGTCAACCGATGCCTCACTTGTGGCACCGCTAAACTACCACAAACCCTAGGGTTTAGTGGTGGTTTTGACGGTCACAAAATCGAGTTAAGGTTTTGTTCTTCTAGAGGGTTTACTGCATCACTTACACGCTATTTGAATGTTCTTTAACTATGAAAAAGATCCAACTCTTGAAAAAATTTCAGTAAGGGAAAAAGTGGGTATTTGATATCCGTTCGAACATTTTAATACAGTCTAAAATAACCGAAACAAAAGATAGAATTACGAATACGAAACACTACGAATTGCCTTTGCTAAAAGATAACATCACATGCAAAATTAGCAAACACAAACAACATTTAAAGTACCAAAACCCAGAGCTTTAAACACTGTGCAAATTTTAGCCTGATGGGGTCCGATCTGGCCGGTTTTAGGGGGTATGATCTCGGCTAAATTTTCAGGGAATGGGCTGAAATTTGTACGGTGTTCATATTGTATCACATACATCACTCTGCAACTGTTTGGAACATTTTTTGGCACTCTGAAAAAATTTACAGAAACTAGGGTTTTTCGTCGGGATTTCGGAGTTGTTTCGGTTTCGTAATCCTACACTTATCCGTTCAATTCTCTAGCTAGGCTCTGATACCACTGTTGGGTTACCTACAATGGCAGCAAGATTTTGGGTGGCATAATCCATGCCAAGTAAAAATTTTGCCACTATAGATAACCCTAAATTTAGGATCTTTACTAGAGAATCAAACATAAACCAACATGTTAACAACTTAACATCTAAGATTTAGGGATTACAACCTTTGTAGTCCGTTTCTTCGCTTCATAAGCTCCGAGTTGAAATCCTTTCGCTGCGATCATCAAGGTCCCAGACTTTAGAGAGGCTCCATGAAGTGAATGAGACATCCTTGCTAGAAGACTTCACTTTCTAAGATGATCTACCTTGAAGAAACACTAACCCAAGCTCACACTTCTCTAATGATGTATTAGTGAAGCAAACACCCTAATCTAAGTGGCTAGAATATATGAGGATGATGAAGTAGGAATTTTGCTCTCTTTTGTTTTCAATTTCTCACTTTTTTCACCACAAAATAAAAAGCAAGAAAGCTTTTGTGAGAGGAAGAAGAAGAAGAGTTTGTGATGAATAATAATAATCTTGTTGAGTTTAGAATTGCAACAAAGGGTTAAGCATGTCATGCTTAACCCTTGTAGAGACTTTACCATGGTCTAGGGTTAGGGTTTGATTAATAAATATCTAGCAAAATATCAAGGAGGGTTGACAAAGTCAACAAGGATAAATATCCAAATATTATCCAGACAAAATGAATTACCAAAACAAATATATTAACCCTAATCCAAACCCTAGCATGGTTTAATCTCAAAAACCTAGTTGCATTTGTAACCCTAACATGTTACAATATTATATATCACATATATAATATATAATGTAACAAAAGAAAATAATACAATTAACATATATCACATATATATCAATGTATTATCAAGTGAGAAAAAGAATCATTTAAGTGAGCTTATATTAGTTAATGTAATGTAATATATCACATATATAATTATACATTAAATTATTGAATCAATACTTGATCAGATAATCCGGCTATATTACATATAACCGACTAATATAACATGTAACATTTTATCGAATCAACACTTGATCCGATATCCCGGCTATATCACATATACCCGGCCGATATCACATATCGCGAGAACAGAATACGGTATCTCATATCATATTAATCTCAGTCCTGCACATATCATATATATGCTCCTACTCCGTTTTTCCTGAACCAGGAAACCTCTGTGTAGAACTCTAAAGAATCGTCAATACGCCGGCAGTAGGTGATGATCATATCAAACACCTACAAGCTGCAAGCGGTCAGCTAAACGTTACATCCACCCGAGTATTGAGCGATCAGAAGATCAACAAGCAAGCCTGCACACACTCCTGTGAATCCAATCAGTAACACTACCGTGTAGTCCGGTCTCTTCGTCTGATATGTCGCATATCCAGTCTAGGGGTGGTAAACGTCAGACCCCAGTAACTGATAAGTCGTGTCGATGTGAGGCTCATAACGGGTCGAGAAACTATTGATAACACTTACCAATAGGTCTCCATATCAGCCCTGGCCAGGGACTTCCAGTTATAGCCAATCGAATACAGCGCAACATCAACCTCCAATACTGGGAGAGACGAAACCCCTCCTATCACTCATTGCCTCTATGTGATTCGGGACTGTACCCAAAAGCCACCATTTTTCACGTTCTCATGAACGTGGTAAGGTGGAAATCAAAGCATAGTGGGAATCATACAAGACTCTATGATGATCTCGGGTCTACAAACTAACCTGTACCAGTGTCACCAGAGAACTGCTATCTGACGATAGGTATAATACCATCTAGGAGTTCTCGACGAGTCTGTTCATTGTACCCAGTCTCCACTGAGCACCCGTATACCTTCTTTGATGTCAAACACTAATGGATATGGGATCATCTATCGCCCATCATATGGATCAAGATGCGTATACGCTAGTCTACTCTGGAGTATCGATGCCCTGTCTCCATACACCCTCGACTAGGAACAGTTATAGGATGTACTCTTGGACTACCCTGGCCCCACTAGTATGATCTGCATCATAGTCCCAGTAGTCGAGTACATATCCTAAGGGCTTTATCAACATATGAGAGCAAGACAGTAAACCAATACGAATCAACATGTTAAGACAAAGTGAAATCAAATAGCATACTATCATATCGAGCAAGAAAGTCCTCTCTATATATATCCAAGCATCCACTATAATATACATCATATGTACAACAATGGCTACTAGGGCATATATACAACTAACAAAGGTCACTCCCGGTGAGGGGATCTCGGCTCTTGCCTCGTGGAATGAGGTGTTGGATATTCATAACCGAATACCGTTGTGCAAAACAAAAGAAAACGCCCTTATAATAATAGCTTTTGAAAATTGTTCAAATAATATCGAATAGGTATGTTTTCCATGCATTGATCTGAATCAACACAGTCCCATCAATTAATCACACCACAAAAGAACGAAAATATTACGTATATGCCATCCGCATTCGCCACTGGGCCCCGTCATCACCCGTTAGGTTATTTAACTAACGACAGAGCGGGGGCTGGACTACCACGGGTGTAAAACATATACAATATCTACTAGTATATATATAACAATATATAATAATCGCACCAGGTATGATAAATGCAACATCACATATAAGCGATAAGCTTCACAGAACAATACAGATAATCTGGGAGCCCCGGAACCCGACGTTCCCCTGGTCATGTAGATAGCCTGTGCAATGAAAACCTAGACCCCTACGAGCGCGGAAAGTTACCCGCCAAAACCAGAAGCGAGGCAGCCCCCTTCATCAAAGTGAATGGGCAACCCAGTATTTTACGGAATCCGGTAACTTGAGCACCTCTCCTTGGGTCAACCTGTACCCCATACGAGTGCGGCGAATAGCCTGCCAATTCTAAAGTGAGGCCCCCTCCTACTCAACCCCATGAGATGCGGACCCGTTGCTCTCCAGAACCCGGCTATCCGTGCACTCCATCGCGGGGTAATCCTAGAACAGAAAAGAAAATATGTACAATGGTTACATCGACCTCAACCCGGTCGTGACCCAAACAAATAATATACAAACAGGCAGTGACGACAGTCCACATGTCGGATGCTCGCCACGCGATATCAAATGTACAAATAAAACTAAACTGTACTAACATTTCACCCAAGCTATCTACCACGACGAATCCGCAATAACACAGCACAACACAGAACATCAATTTGAATGTCACATTCGCAAACCCGTCAAAAAAACTATAGCAATTAGACAAGTTGTACCGCTCTAATGACATTCACGGTCGCAGATAGTAATGCATGTACTGTAAACCTTTAAACAGTATTAGAAATATCGAGTTCGAAATAACCTTGAATAGCCCAAAACAACTAGATAAAACCATATCCAAAACGAGCTAAACTAGCAATACCACTGAACCAATATTCCAGAGACTAGACCATACCCAAAACACGAAGTCCCAAATCCCAAGAAAAACCGGCCACATCGGATTTTCTAGCAATCTCGCCGGCCCAGTAGAGGAATTTAGGGTTCGTGCTTGGGGTGTGTTCTAGTGGTCATCTAAGTAGTCTTCTGCAGTTGCTAAAATATTTTTAGAAGACTCGAAAAAAAAATGACAGAAACTAGAATATATCGGGTATTGTTTCGGAGTTGTTTCTGTTTCAATACTTTAACATCGTCTAAACCAACTAGTATGTGGTTAATAGGTTGGCTCTGATACCATGTAGGGTTACGGAAGCGCCCCGGCCATTAATCCATGGCCAAACGCGGAAAAAAAACTTTTAAAAACCGGTGCTAACGAAACCCTAATCGACAGACCGTACCATTAACCTTATACTAGTTGTATGAAAAGAGTTTAGAGAGGTTATACCGATCGATCCATATGTCATGTCCCGAAAGTACGGAACATGACCGGCACTTAAACTACGAAACGTCTCGAGACGTACGTAATCTAAGTAAGCCGAAAACCCAGAAATCCAAACCAAGAAAAGTAGTAGAGTGAAGGAAAACCAATTTAAAATCAAGTAGTTTTAATAGAATAAGCAGAATTATGCGGTTTTAAAAACATCAAATATTTCCTAAAACTTTCGGCAGAGTCACCTTTGTAAATACTGGCTCCCAAACGGGATACAACATGAATAGTATACGAAATCAATAAAAGGCATCCCCAAGCGGGAGCTAGCTCTTCGTCAATCGACGGTCACAACCACACAAGCAATATAATATACAACGCCAAGGGCGAGGACCAAAACTCAAAAGGAAACTCAAAACAATAAGAAATCCACAGAAATAGAACGCGCGACTCTAAGGTCAAAAGAATAACATCACTGGTCTCTATCTCAAAAATAAATACATGTTTGGTTGATGGAATTTACTAGATACAACTGAATAATATTATACAAGGTAATATGATGGGTACGATACCAATAAACCCACCTACTAGCAAGTTACCCGAACGAAACTGTGCCCGCAAAGCCGTAATGAAACCTGTACAGCAAACCTGCAAGAAACTGGGCACAACGGGCGTGAGTTGCCAGCTCGTGAATAGAAAAACATCTACGAATAGAAATCGCATGTATGACGCAATCCTAGGTCATACGATCATAATATATAATCCTCAAATATAACCAGTAGTCCATAACAATGACTAGGGTAAATATCTAACCCAAGTGTAATCCCATATGCCCATGTCAGTGCTTCAGGTAGCAATATATCATATGAATGATGTATGAATGCATGAAACAGAATGCATGTACTGAAGAAAACTGCTTTCATAAATTAGTGAGATTTCTGTATTTTTAAAATGAGGTATCATAATGAATCAGCATAAAACAGTGCCTAGCATCGGCACAAAACGTAATCCAATATCTCGATATCTCTGTATCACAGTCTCTGTACCTCAATATCTCGAAATCTCAATGTCTCAATCATAATGACTAGGGCGCCGTCAGTCCAGGCCGGCCCCTACCATCCATCTTATGACCACGACGGTATCCTCCGGATATCCGACGCGTCGGGTAATATCACCGGTCGGTCGTGCTCCCCTGCACAGGCTCAACGTCAACAACACGATCTTCTTGCCTCGGGGTACCACACCGGGCCCACCATGTACCTAAAACGGTTCATCCATCTCCTCGAATCGGGTCTCGAAATCCATCAGCAAACTCATGGTGGACACTCATACATCATGGGAAAACCGCACTTTTTATTTAAAAGAGAGGAAAGAAGCTTATACAAGTTTTGCGGTTTTCCCCCAAATCCAGAAAATCTCATGGAAATCCGAATCCAAATCATCAATAGCATGTAAAACCATGAATATAGGCATGAGAATCCATGAATACGGCATAACAATGAATAACAGTATGCATGAAGTAACAAGTAATAACTACAATATCTAAGCTGGCATATAAGGTAAGTACACTAATATCATGTCAAACTACTAACTATCAAGCTAAGTTAAGCAATAATATTTTCTAAGGTGTACGTGACATGGCAATTACCGATGAAGATGTGTGTGCGCCGGCAAGTAAGTGTACGTGGTACATACGCATCATCGGTAATGGTGCTGGTGTCCTAACAGCATAATATCAACAATGCAATATGAAATAACAATGTAAGTATGCGATGCGGAGCAACATCAATAATGTGCGGGAGCTGAATACTAGACACAACGATAACTAATCTGCATTACCCTAATATAAGTCCTACAATAGTGCCTTTTGAAATAACACGAATCGCGGTGTTTTGAAAATAAGGGCTACGGTGTTTTTAAGAAAAGATACGTCTTTTGAAATATCCGTAGAATCCCTTGACCTTTCTTTTAAAATACCCACGATTCGTTAGTTTTGAAATAGGTAGGAGTCTAATCTAGTTTAACAACTACAATAAACTATACGGCTGAACTAACAAGCTGAAGTACAGGTAAGGAAACCGCCTAACATCCGAGTCGATACATATACATACCTGTATATATATTAGTCGGTGATCCTGCCTCAATAATATCATATCCGATACCATATCTATAATCAGACATCCCAAGTCAAGAGTGCGGATCAATCATCAATATATAGCTCTTACGTAAATCCGTCGTACGGCATCCCCAAATTTGGGTACGGGTCAATATCACATTCATCGTACTATTCAGATGGTATCCTCTTTATCAAATATCATGATCGGGATACTGATCTACGTCTAGTACAATACTGATACCGTCTAAGTATGCATGCACGGGTGTGAAAACTACGTCAAAGGACCCGCTAAAACATCAGGTCGTATATCAAATACGAACCCTATCATATCACCGATCTCACGGTCTGAAATCAATCTCATCGACTCACCTCAAATCCCCAAATACTATCCTCAAATCCAGTATGTGAACACATAGTCCCATACCCATGTGAACACATAAATACATATTCCCGTATAAGCACAATGAAAGAAGAGGGTATGCAAATATGGGTGTGTGTGTATGTGTGGTGCAACCTCTACTCTAAGGTCTCGCAACACTAAACCTATCCAACACACCACATATCCATCTTTAACATTAATAAACTCAAACAATATATAATCAATATGTGTGTGTATACGTATTCGTTTACATCACCACGAACTGCGGGGGTGCTATACGCCATCCACCCGACTTCTCCCCGTAGATATAAATCTACTCACCTGCTCCTTGTGTGCCGATGCCGATGTCACCCTCTTCATCTTCAACGTCTCAACATCACATGGGGTACCTACACATATACATAATCGCAAATGCGCATTAAAATCATATCGAAAAACCAAATCGACACGCCAAAGGCCTATAGGTTAGAACCTATGGACCACGCTTTCAAAACCACCACCAACCCTCGATATCGTCGTACAAACGTCAGATCATCGAGTTAAAACCAAACATACCAATCATGGTTTCATAAATCACTTAAAATATATGAAATACGATGCAAATCATCAAAACCAATAAATTGATCAAATCGGTTTATTTCACAAAACCTAGAAAACACTTAATTACCGTTTTAATTCGAAACTTGACGTTTTAACAAAACTAATGGCCATAATATCCACTAAATATCGTAACTAAGTTATATAAACCATTTCCACAATTTAATCTCATTAAATTTCATTAACCCCCAAAAACCTAGTTTACAAATTATCCAATTTTAACAATTTTCAAGCAAAAATTCACAATTTAACAATTAAGCTTAGTTTTGCATAACCTATGGTATTAAACCACTCATTATAATGTTAATAATTCTATGAAACCATAATTAGAATTTTTATCTAACAATTTAACTTAAGTTTTAAAACCTAGTTTGCAATATTATGCAATTTGGACAATTTAAAAGTAGCAATTAGCAAGATGCAACAAGATTAAGTTTTACATAACAATAACATGTTAATCTACTCATTAGGACCACAATCTAATGATAACAACCCAAATAAAAAAATTAAACCCTTTTCTAGAATTTAAACTTGCAATTTAAAAACCTAAATTAAACACCTAATTAAGTTGATTCAAAGAAATTAATCTACAACTAAACACTAGGGTTAGGATTTACCTCCACAATTTTAGAGATCTCCCATACAAACTTGGCCTCCCAACTTGCTCTCTAGCTCCAAGATCCATGTTAGCTAAGGAAAAGAAATAATGGGTAGGAGTTGGATTTGGATTTTGCTTTGAAATTTTGTGGATTTTTAAGCATTTTTGTGGATTTTTTGAAGAGAATGTGAGATGAAGAAGTGAAGGGGCTGTTCTAAATGGGGGGCTCGGCCAAATGCAGGTGGGGAGAGGAGAGAGAGGGTGTGGGGAGTTTGACCAAGTCAAGAACCCATACATTAAGTATATAAACCCATACCTCAATTACTATATTATAATCTACACTTCAATTCTTTTTATTTCTTTGTTTTGTGAGAAATGAAGTGGGCCAAAAGGAGTTTGGGGCAGCAAGGATCGGCCAAGAGGTTAGGGTGAGGATTTGTGAAAATTTGCAAGGAAATTTTGTGCAAAAAGACCCTCTCAGGTTACCAAATTGCAAGTTTTCGCTAATTTCACCAAAAAAGCCTTTTTTCTTCAATAATTTCTAAACCGTTTTGGCAAAAGATTTCGTTTCAAAAACAATATTTTACATGTTAGTTTAGTGTGTCAAGATTTATAAAATTTGTATCAACCCATTCCAATTTGTAATTTTCCCTAATTAAATGTATTAGTGACGGCTTAAAATAATATTAAAATAATTTTTTTCAGAAAATTTGAAATTTCACCAGTGGCTCAATAAACACCAAATACTAGCAACTACATAGCTAGAATATGTATATTTAATTTTTATAATAAAAATATTTATATTTTGATTTTTTACAGAAAACCCCCTTATTTTACTGATTTTCCGAAATTTCACCGAAACGATTTTCAAAACGTTACACCATGTTCTTAGGTCTTCAACCTCTGTCCTAAAGTCCTCGCGGCTTCCTCGATCAAGTTCGATCTCCGGTCTCCCCCGACGAAGACGATCCACGTCGAGGATTAGTAATACGGGCTCCCGCCTCAAAATCGAAGCAACTCGGGTATCTAGTTTGCTAACCTAGATAGCCAAGATGAAGTAGAGATAGTTTGTGAATACTTTGTCTCAAAACATCCAAGGATTCTAAACTCATGAGAGGGTTTGGGTGGAGGTTAAAGAAATTGCTATGAGAGGAAAATGTGAGCTCAAGTATGAATACAACGAGATGAAAGTAATCCAATAATATAATATTAGGATCCGGCTTAAACCAAAGCCCACTAGTATTATCCGTCCGATCATGATCCGTGCACAAGTGCACGTATATGATCGAATCCTGCCATAAAACCATACGGCCTCTACAACGTTTTGGCTGAACCAGGGAAACCCTCTGTGTGGGACTCTAAAGACTCGTCAATACGCTGCCAGTGGGTTTAACCACAAGCACGTCAGTGACACTAGCTGTACGTAACGGCTACCCAAGTATTGAGCGAAAGGGAGGCCAACGAGCAAACTCATCCTGAAACCCTACTGAGCCTGACAGTGACAATATCCGTACAGTCCGGTCCATTCTTCTATGAGTATCACATATCGAGTCTAGGGGGTGGATAAAGTCAGACCCCTAATAACTTGACATTTAGTGTCGTCATGAAACCTATCACCAACTGAGAAACTACCGATCCTAGATCGGTAATTTTCGTTTACCCCGGCCAAGGATTTCTAGTGATGGCCATCCGTGCACAACGCGACATCAACCCCCAATACCGGGAGAAACGAATCCCCTGACGATACGCTCACCGCCTCCATGTAGCTCGGGACTGTAACACCCTAGTTCATTTATACCATATTCTATTTGATTGTTTTCTTTATCTTGTGGCTAATTCTTGGTTTTATTTGTTTTGGGTGCGTATAGTGTTTTAGTATCTATGGTTGGTATTCGACCCGACCCGCATGCTTGAAACCTATCATGATTCAAGGTTACGTCATATATTTACTAGTACAGAGGATCCGTGTACATCTAGGTTCTATATACATGTATAATATATTTTAGTATCCGTATATCTTTTAATAATACAAATTAGAACTAAATAATATATTTTAATATCTAGCATGGCATGTTATCATACCCCATATCTTATTTTGCTTTTATTTTTTTACGTTTAAATCTCAAGATATCTAATATCAACTATTTACTAAATCTAGAATTCTTTTAAATATTAAATTAGGGGTATGAGTTATTTAAAATATATTCTTGCATTATGTGTTGGAGATAGTGCCCTCATAGTCAATTATTGGATCGCAGGTACGTGATTACAATGATTGCGGAGGACCCATACCGGTAGGACAGTCTTACTCGAGATGATAGTTTGCTATCTGGTTTGCCTTTATCAGTCGTGTACATGTTCAGGTGACTGATTACATGTTACACGTTGATAGAGCCCTTAGGATCTTGCTTTACTACCAACAGTATGATGGCGATCATATACGTGAGAGTTGGGTAGTTTATATGCATATCCTTAATTGTGGTCCCTAGTCGTGGGAGTTTCGAGACAGGGCATCGATACTCCGGAGTAGACTAGTGTATACAGTCGAGACCCCGACGAGGGGCGGTGGCCGGTCTCACAAGCCACTGGTGTCAGTTGGATCACCTAAGATGTATAGAGGTGCTCATTAGGTTATGAGTACACCGGACAGGACTCGCCGGGAACTTGCTAGTTGGTATTATACATATCGTCAGATAGCAGTTCCCTGGTGACATGTGTACAGGTTAGTTCATCGACCTGAGGTCGTCATTTGTCTCGTGTGAGTTCCTACTGTGCTTTGATTTCTACCCTACCACGGCTCAAAGGAGTTGTGCAAACAGGTAGCTTTTGGGTACAGTCCCGAGCCACATGGAGGCACGTGAGCGGATCGGCAGGGGATTCGTCTCTCCCGGTATTGGGGGTGAGATCGTGCTGTGTCTAGGAGAGCCATTACATAAAGCCCACGGCCGTGGCAGGAGATTTACTGATAGGTTCTCCAATAGTATCTCAGGGTGTTATTGGGCTACACTCCGACACGACTTATACTGCTATTGGGGGTCTGACGTTACTAGCCCCCTAGGCAGATATGCGATACTCATAGACGAACGGACCGGACTGTATATACATTGTCACTGTTAGGCTCAGTAGGGTTTCCGGATGAGTTCGCTCATCGGCCTCCCTTGAGGTCAGTCCATGGGCAGCCGTTACGCATTGCTAGTGCCGCTGACGGTTTGTGGTTAAACCCACTGCCAGGGTACTGACGAGTCATCAGAGTCCCCTACAGACAGTTTTCCAAGTTCGGGCGAAACGTTGTAGAGGCCGTATGGTATTATGGCAGGGTTCGGAAAATGCACGTGCGTTTACGCACGTGTCAGATTTCGGGCAGATGATACTGGTCGGCTTTGGTTTAAGCCGGATCCGAGTATTATATTGAGTAGATATAATATCTTTGTCTCAGTTGCATTTGTATTCGGTCGTAATACAAATGCGGGTATATTTATACAGTTACGGGGTTATCCTGAAATTCGTTTCGGGATCACTTTTGGAAGTTGCCAGTTTCCAGTTTTCTATCAGCCGTCTTTTAACATTCTGTTAAAGACGGATTTATCTTTTCTTGAGATGAGTGTAGAAGCTTCTAGAAGTTTCTAGAAGAGGTGACAAGGGTGGTGACAAGGTTCATGAACCTTTGTTTGCATTTAATGAATTGATGACTAGGTTTAGATGTGTCATCCATTTCATTAATGCATTTTGTTCTTGCTAAAGATATTTTCCCTTGATCTTTTCTCTTGTGGTTACCTCCCCCTCTCCTACACTCACCCCCCCATTCCTATAAGATGGCCGGCCCCCTCCTCTCTCTCTCTCACTTGATTGATTCATTTCTTTAAAAGATATGATAGTTTTGGGGTGTATGGAAATTTCATATATCATTTCATTCCATCACCCGATTCGAGTGGCAACTTCATTAACCGATCGTCCACGGCTTTGGACAAAGTGAGACAAAGTCTTCTACTCATTAACGACATCATTCTTGGTCGTCTCTTTTGGCAAACTTGACGACTGAGTTGCCTCGAGTCAGAGGAGTGAGCCCGTTTAAAGAATCGTTGACGTGGTGCCACCTGGATGAGCAGATCGGAGATTGATGAGATCGGAGCAGCCGCAACGGAGCGTGGGATGATGGTTAAAGAACGAAGGACTCGGATCGTTCGGTATAACCTTTCTACTCTCTTTACAGTTTGTTAGTTTAGCAATAATGGCAGATCCGGGTTATAGTATACGATAGCGCCAGTTAAAAAGTTTTTGTTCCGCATTTGGCGTCTGTAGACGGCCGGGGCGCTACCGTAGACTTACTGTGGTATCAGAGCCTCACCATTTTGCTTTACTAATTTGTGCTAACGCGTTTAAAATATCGATCGAACCGGATATCGAAAACCGCAAAATTCTAGTTCACAGTTTCGGTTGTTTTTTAAAGGGTTCCAAAAATTATTCTACATATCACAGAAATCTGTGCAGGGTTTTCTAAGAACACCGTACAAATTTGGGCTCATGATTCGACAAGACTGCCGCGGAATCGCGGTCAAACCTATGGTTTGACCGCGCATTCGCGGCCATTCTGTGTGATCATGCCCCTAAATTTGCACAGTGTATTCTTCTATGGAAATTGGGGTTTTTGGTATATATCTTTTGGGCCCAGATTTTGTTACTGTTCAACAGATGTTCGTGGGGCCCACTTCGTGATATTTAGTCAATCAAAATTTAAACATGTTAGTTTACAGTACTTACATTATATCTCCGACCGGGAATGTCATTTGATCGGTAAACCACGTCTGATTGCTATAGTTCTTTTAGACGGGTTTGCGAACGTGACATTCGCGTTGATGTTCAGTGTTGTGCTGTGATGTTGCGGATTTGTCGTGGTGGATAGCAGTGTGCAATGGTAGTGCAGTTTGGATTTATTTGTACATTTGATATTGCGGGGCGAGCGTCCAACATGTGGACTGCCGTCATTGCCTGTTGTATAATATTCTTTTGGGGCACGACCAGGTTGCGGTCGATGTACCTGTTGTACTATTTTTCCATTTCTGTACTAGGTTTTACCCCGCGACGGAGTGCACGGATAGCCGAGTTCTGGAGGGCAACGGGTCCGCATCTCATGGCTTTGAGAGGCAGAGGGGCCTTACTCTGGAATTGGCAGACTATTCGCCGCACTCGTAGGGGGTACAGGTTGACCCAAGGAGGGGTGCTCAAGCTACCGGATTCCGTGAAGTGCAGGGTGGTCCATTCACTTTGCTGTAGGGGGCTGCCTCGCTTCAGATTTTGGCAGGTAACTTGCCGCACCCGTAGGGGTCTAGGTTTCATTGCACAGGCTATCCACACGACCAGGGGAACGTCGGGTTTCAGCAGCGGCTCTGTGAAACTCGGGGATCCTAGATTATCTGTATTGTTCTGTGATGCTTATTACTTTTCTGTAATGTTGCATATTATCACGCCTGGAGCAATTATTGTATATTGGTATATATACTATTAGATGTTGTATATGTTTTGCACCCGCGCTAGTCCAGTCCCCGCTCTATCGTTAGTTAAGTAACATAACGGGTGATGACGGGACCCAGTGACGAATGCGGATGGCATATACGTACATTTTATTTTCGTTCTTTTCTGGTGTGATTGATTGATGGGACTGCATTGATTCTTATCAATGCAAAGATAAAACAAACCTGTTTGGAGTTGTTGGAACAATTTTAAAATGTGTTATTACAAAGACGTTTCATTTTGTTTTGCATAGCGGTATTCGGTTGGAATATCCTGCACCTCATTCAACGAGGCAAGGGCCGATATCCCTTCACCGGGAAAGACCCCTTGGGTAGAAGTTTGCGTCAGGGTAATAACTTCACTATAGTCGATTACAAGTTGCTTTGCATCGCGGTATTCAGTGGAATATCCTGCACCTCATTCCACGAGGAAAGAGCCGAGATCCCTTCACCGGGAATGACCTCTTTAGCAAAAGGTTTTCGCCACTATATTTTTATAAAAAGCTATCAGGTTCCTTCAGCGATATCAAGTTCACTACGTTAAAGGTTTTTCGCCAAAAACCAGCCGTAGCCCTCCGTCATTTCTTTTGGGTATTCAGTAGTATTCAAGCTATGCATTTTAGCCAAAGTTAAGGCATAGTGTTTGGTAGCTGCTGGGTATTCATTTGTTGCATAGATAGATGAGTTGGTTTGGGACAATCGTTATGCCGATTGGCCAAAGTCAGGGGCATGTGCGGATGGGTTCAAATTGACAAGATAGTGACGGGTAGAACTTGGCATGTGACTTATGACATTTTGACCAAAGCCAAGGTTATAAGGGCATGGGGCAAAAATCATATCGGGAGTTTCTAAAGAAACTGAAACTTGCGAAGTATGCGCATACCTTCTGGAGTGTGATAACGTGAGTGGATTCCGTCACGTTATCATGCGATGAAAGTTGGATCCTGATTCCCACTGATGAGTTGGTTTACTCTTTCGGGTGATCCCGATTGATTCTTCTTTTAGGTTTGGAGGAGAATTTGACAGGACAGTGGGAGGTTTCCGGATTAGATAAAGTGATAACCATTCTGATCTAGGTTAGAGTGCATGCAGAGTGTTTCTTTTCTCTCTCTCTCTTTGGCAGCGACCTTTGACTGACCCTAGACTATGACTCAGTGACCAAGTTGACCGAACCTTCTTAAAATACTGGCTTTTGGATTGTCTGAGTTGCATAAGTCATTGCCACTCCTTCTTTTACCCTTTGCATTTCTCAGAACGCCCCGTATTACTACGGACATCCACTTCCATTAGATAGATCCATCGTATGGTTATATACGAACTCGAAGGGACTTCTTCGAGGATGGATCAAGGTTCAGGAGAAATAGAATTGGTTTATTCAGTTGTCTTTTATTATCACCTTCTCTCAGGTTGCGAGGGCTCCTTGGTTTAGGAGAGTACACCTATTACGCTTATTGGATAGTCTTATTCCAAACCATAGGCAGGTGCCGAAAGGTAGGGAATGAAGAAAACCAATTAGCCTAAGTAAGGTGTGCAGAAGGTAATATGTAAAGACAAAATAAAGGGATTAGAAAGAGGGCAATGTTAATTGCGACTGTTATCATTCATGACCAAACCGCGTACTTCATCGCCACTCCTATTTCACCTTTAACAGAATAAGGTATTATTCAGTTGTCTTTTATCATCACCTTCTCTCAAGATGCGAGTACTCCTTGGTTTAGGAGGGTACACCTATTATGCTTACTGGATAGTCTTCTTCCAAACCATAGGCTGGTGCTGAACGGTAGGGAAGGAAGAAAACCATTTAGCCTGACGATGGTGTACAGAAGGTAACGACTAAAGACAAATAAAGGGATTTGGAGAGATGGCAATAAAATATACGGTTGAAGTCATGAATTGGATTATGGAAGAGGAATTGCTATGAATACCAGGATACCCCTACGAAACATTTTCATGTTTCAGTGCATTGTTGAAAGAAAACTGTTTTCCCGATTAGATACTTACTCCAAGGGTATGTATTTATCAGGTTTCATTCTCATATCTGTATGGTTTTACAGATGATGAGTAGGAGTAAGTTATTGGGAATTAGGTAATTATCCTCATCATATCGGAATTCGTTGTAATTGGTGATATTTGAGGAAATCGCCAGGGTACAGTTTTCAGCCTACGACACACAGGTTTTGAGTTGTTCAACTCAGCGGACTTATACAGAGTATTGTATGTTGTCTAAGTGTCCATCAGGACAAAGGGGCAGGTCCTCGTACTATGTTCTGTTTACTTATGACTTCTCTAGTTTTTAGACAAGTGTTTCGTAGAAATACAAGGTCTATGTTTTGAGAAGTTGTGGGTATAAGAATAAAGTAGAGAACCAGGTGTCACAAGTATCGGGATTCTTCAAAGAGATCGAAAATGTAGATTCTTGTGATTGGTATTCAGATGATAGTAATAGTTTTGAGAAACTTATTTCTCTTTCGGGTTACTCATAATTGGATGGATTCCTAAGTTGAGTAATGCTGATTAGCCTCTTTCCATCAAGTTGATTTGCACTGGAGACAGCTGCATGATTTGAATCTGGTTCCAATTAAATAAGTGCCAAAGTTTCTATATTGGATATAGAATGGTTCATACCTTAAAAGATGTTAAGGTACGAGGAGTTGTCCGGCTTATGCTTAAAACCAGACTCTGGATAACTCAGGGCACGTTTCTGTAATGGCTGTTTGTGGGTTGACCCTGGCTATGTCGAGGGTTGATTTTCTACCATTTGGAAGATCAATAGTGATATTGTTCTTGACTCGCCACAGTTTTAGTAAAATGGATTTTTTCATAAAACAGTAGTGGGAGTATGGTAGAACTGGAAGTGATTCCAGAACCGTGAACGATTACGAAAAATTTAATAGGACCTATATATTCAATCAGGTTTGACATTCCAATAGCCACTCCGCAGATATGGTGGGTAACCTCAGACACACGAGAGGTACTCCGGTAGCCTCAAGGACGGTGACAGGGAGGTTCTTATCTACCCAGACTTGACACTACTGTTGTTCCAGGCTATGAGACCCGGTAGGAGGGTTGTTGTGGTCAGTGGGAGCAGCGGAAGCATAGTGGGCAAGTAGCTTATGTCTATTTATATACTAGAGCAGTTATAGTGGAGATAGATCATCTATTTTTGATGTGACATTCATGGGTTTGACTTCAATCAGAATAGGGGATGGATCTGTTAAGAAGGTAGTAGGGTGTGATGTCATGGTATCTGGATGACATACACAGAGTAGGAAGTAAAATTCCTATACTACGATCGGTTGTACTGTGGTCGTCACACAGTTGTTTCTCCAGACAGGATATGGATATAATATTTGACATTCTGGTTTCTAGATCTATGGTTTTAGATCTGGATTTGGGTAGTTTCCCAATATGGGTACTTTGACAGTATTCTAATAGTTTTTAGAATAGATGACTCCTGGCATGGTGGTGTACCTGCAGGTGATGGAGTCACCCTCTCTAAAGGTGTCTTACAGACTAAAGGGGAGAGGGATGGGCATGATTGGCAGATCACTTGCTTAGGCAACTGAGTCAATCATGAGATGTCAAGTACCACACCAGATGTTGTTTTTGCACTAGATGCAATAAGTTTGTATTAATCCAATCCTGGAGAAACATAAGGAAGCAGTTTTAGAACATAAGTGCATGTTCTACGGATTTAATGACGGCAGCCTCCTTAGGGAGACGGTTATCATTCCAGGCTTCAAAGGTGGCATGGATGATAGAGTGATTGTCAGAGTTATAGTTTTCCCTCAGACGAGGGACGGTATTATGGACAGGTGGTCCAAGAGGATACTGTGAGAGGCTTGGTGCAGGATACTGATTAGGTTTAGTGATCGATACAATCTAAGAAGTTTGGATTTGGAGTTCATTTATGAACTAGGTCCCATCAGATATCCAGACATATTCTAAGACAGGTATTACTCGATTCGGGAGATGGCTTTCTCCACGAACTTGAGATTAAGAGAGATATAGAAAGAAACATCTAGGCGGATCCACTCACTGAGGATATTTCTCGAACACAATAGTTTTACAAACGGGCTTTGTGAAACTGATTAGTAGAGGAGTTGGGTGTTCGGTTTCACACGGGCTGTGAGTAGTCGACATCGCAATAATTAGCCTTAAGTGCAAGTGGGAGATTGTTGGAGATAGTGCCCTCATAGTCAATTATTGGATCCCAGGTACGTGATTGCAATGATTGCGGAGGACCTATACCGGTAGGACAGTCTTACTCGAGATGATAGTTTGCTATCTGGTTTGCCTTTATCAGTCGTGTACATGTTCAGGTGACTGATTACATGTTACACGTTGATAGAGTCCTTAGGATCTTGCTTTACTACCAACAGTATGATGGCGATCATATACGTGAGAGTTGGGTAGTTTATATGCATATCCTTAATTGTGGTCCCTAGTCGTGGGAGTTTCGAGACAGGGCATCGATACTCCGGAGTAGACTAGTGTATACAGTCGAGATCCCGACGAGGGGCGGTGGCCGGTCTCATAAGCCACTGGTGTCAGTTGGATCACCTAAGATGTATACAGGTGCTCATTAGGTTATGAGTACACCGGACAGGACTCGCCGGGAACCTGCTAGTTGGTATTATACATATTGTCAGATAGCAGTTCCCTGGTGACATGTGTACAGGTTAGTTCATCGACCTGAGGTCGTCATTTGTCTCGTGTGAGTTCCCACTGTGCTTTGATTTCTACCCTACCACGGCTCAAAGGAGTCGTGCAAACAGGTAGCTTTTGGGTACAGTCCCGAGACACATGGAGGCACGTGAGCGAATCGGCAGGGGATTCGTCTCTCCCGGTATTGGGGGTGAGATCGTTATGTGTTTAGGAGAGCCATTACACAAAGCCCACGGCCGTGGCAGGAGATTTACTGGTAGGTACTCCAGTTGTATCTCAGGGTGTTATTGGGCTACACTCCGACACGACTTATACTGCTATTGGGGGTCTGACGTTACTAGCCCCTTAGGCAGATATGCGATACTTATAGATGAACGGACCGGACTGTATATACATTGTCACTGTTAGGCTCAGTAGGGTTTCCGGATGTGTTCGCTCATCGGCCTCCCTTGAGGTCAGTCCATGGGCAGCCGTTACGCATTGCTAGTGCCGCTGACGGTTTGTGGTTAAACCCACTGCCAGGGTACTGACGAGTCATTAGAGTCCCCCATAGACAGTTTCCCAAGTTCGGGCGAAACGTTGTAGAGGCCGTATGGTATTATGGCAGGGTTCAAAAAATGCACGTGCGTTTACGCACGTGTCAGATTTCGGGCAGATGATACTGGTCGGCTTTGGTTTAAGCCGGATCCGAGTATTATATTGAGTAGATATAATATCTTTGTCTCAGTTGCATTTGTATTCGGTCGTAATACAAATGCGGGTATATTTATACAGTTACGGGGTTATCCTGAAATTCGTTTCGGGATCACTTTTGGAAGTTGCCGGTTTCCAGTTTTCTATCAGCCGTCTTTTAACATTCGGTTAAAGACGGATTTATCTTTTCTTGAGATGAGTGTAGAACCTTCTAGAAGTTTTTAGAAGAGGTGACAAGGGTTGTGACAAGGTTCATGAACCTTTGTTTGCATTTAATGAATTGATGACTAGGTTTAGATGTGTCATCCATTTCATTAATGCATTTGTTCTTGCTAACCTTGATCTTTTCTCTTGTGGTTACCTCCCCCTCTCCTACACTCACCCCCCCATTCCTATAAGATGGCCGGCCCCCTCCTCTCTCTCTCTCACTTGATTGATTCATTTGTTTAAAAGATATGATAGTTTGGGGGTGTATGGAAATTTCATATATCATTTCATTCCATCACCCGATTCGAGTGGCAACTTCATTAACCGATCGTCCACGGCTTTGGACGAAGTGAGGCAAAGTCTTCTACTCATTCTCTACATCATTCTTGGTCGTCTCTTTTGGCAAACTTGACGACCGAGTTGCCTTGAGTCAGAGGCGGGAGCCCGTTTAAAGAATCGTTGACGTGGTGCCACCTGGACGAGCAGATCGGAGATCGACGAGATCGGAGCAGCCGCAACGGAGCGTGGGATGATGGTTAAAGAACGAAGGACTCGGATCGTTCGGTATAACCTTTCTACTCTCTTTACAGTTTGTTAGTTTAGCAATAATGGCAGATCCGGGTTATAGTATACGATAGCGCCAGTTAAAAAGTTTTTGTTCCGCATTTGGCGTCTGTAGACGGCCGGGGCGCTACCGTAGACTTACATTATGGTTGAGAAGTTGACATATGTGAATTATTTTTCAAAATATATTTTTTGATGAGATTTTGGTGGAGATTGGTTGTAGTTTGATATTATCTATATACATTAAAACTAATATATATTTATAACCTAATTTAAACTATACTATATGTATATATATATATTAAACACAAAACTTCTCTCTCTCCACATAACATATATCTCCCTCATCAATTTATATATTCTCCTTCTTCGTTCTTCAAGCCCACACGTATTCTCGCCGACGCAACTCCAGCCGCATCCTAGAACCTTAACCGAGCCATCAAAACTTGGTGTTGATTTGTATAGCGTCATGTTGCTTCAATTCATCGCGTTTGTTTCGAGGAAAGTTTATCTTGCTACATGCTATGTTACTGTATTTACATCTATTTGAATAAATATAACACTTGTATTTTAAATCATGCATCCCATGTTTAGTTTTACAGTTTTACGACATCCGTATGCATCCGTACAAGTTATTTCACATCTAGTGCATGCAAACCTATCTTGTTCCATACTATATTACAATATACTGCACCCAATGGAATATTTACATCTCATATTGTTTAGTTGTACATCCTGCATTTACTAGTTTATCATTTTACTGTTATATGACATCTGTGTGCATCCGTATCATTATTTACATGTCTAGTCGCATGCTAAATCATCTTGCTACATGTTAGGTATAGTATTATGCATCCATATGAGTAAAATGTTACCCGTTTATCACATTGTACATCCATACTGAAGTTTTACTGTTTTCGGATACCCGTTTGCATCCATATCATTTAAAATATATATAACTGCATCTATAGATCACATTAATTCATATTATTATTGTAGTAACACCCCATGCTTAATAAAGTGCATCCTAATCAGTATTGGAACTTTAAGTGTAACCCCTAATCGATATTTGTGCGTCCATACCATGTCACATTATTACATATTGTTGTTATATTGACACCCCATGCTTGATATTGTGCACCCTACATAGACATGATGTAACCCCTGATTGATATTTGTGCATCCTTGCTTTTAGTTGTGCACCCATACTTGCTACAGTTTGATTATGAGCACCCACTTGATACCTAATACACCACTACCTGACATGACTTGATACATGTACACTGCCTGACATAACCTGATATATCACTACTTGACATGTTACCTGATTCTGTTTTTAATGCCGACAATCCTGACATTTTGTCCCGATAGACATATCCTGTTGTTTGTATAGACAAATATGTACCTGCTTGATTTTGTGTTGGCATTAGCTTCAGATTTATCAATACCTGACTTGAACACATAACTTAGGGGTATGGGGAAATCAATGATGAAAGCTGACTTGTAACTCGACAGTTCAATACTTATACTGATCAGTTTTACGGGTTAGGCAAGCCCCGGGATAATGCCTCTAACATCATTCGTCTGTACATGTTACCTGTTTACTGCCTAGCGGCACGTCTCGGATTCAGCCCGAGAGTCTTGACTGTGGTCCCGGGCATGCACGGGATACTGTTGAGTTACATCAACGATTCATTAAATTGATTTCACAGAATTGAGAGTAGTTACCCAGTAGTTTAGTCCAGATTACCCACTACACGTCACATATGCTTTTACCCTTCACTGTTCCACATTCGTGTTACTGTTATACCTTTATTACTGTTCATACTCTTGCCTGCATGTTTGTTACCCCTGATTATATTATTGTTGATATTGTGACGCGCTGACGTCTAGGTTTTGCATGGCCCAGATCCGCTACCCTTGTCGCAGGCCGAGAAGGAGTACTTCAGCCGACTGGCCGAGCAGTAAGGACCCTGTTTGTAGTCTAGTTTAGTTTCCTTTCAGCATTTTATTTCCTGAAGTGAGCCCGTATTGTGACGTACCTTCCAGATCGTTATTGTTACTTGGATTTATTGCTTCCGCATATTATTTCTTGACTCGTTTATTTTGGCTCATAGACATGTACTAGATAGTTTATTTTATTTCTACTATTCTTGATATTTTATAGACAGTCGTAATGTGACTGTGGAAGGATGTTTCCTAACCATAGGTAGCATGGTTGGCTCTGTCACGTGCCGATCTTAGCACACTATGGGAAGCGGGGCGTGACAGTATCGCATATCGAGTTTAGGGGGTGGATAAAGTCAGACCCCTAATAACTTGACATTTAGTGTCGTCATGAAACCTATCACCAACTGAGAAACTACCGATCCTAGATCGGTAATTTTCGTCTATCCCGGCGAGGATTTCTAGTGATGGCCATCCGTGCACAACGCGACATCAACCCCCAATACCGGGAGAGACGAATCCCCTAACGATCCGCTCACTTCCTCCATGTGGCTCGGGACTGTACCCAACTAAAACCTGTTTGCACGACTCTTTTGAGCCGTGATATGGTAGTAATCAAAGTACAATGGGAACTCACATGAGACAAATGACGATCTTAGGTCGATAGACTAACCTGTACACATGTCCCCAGGGAACTGCTATCTGACAATAGGTATAATACCAACTAGCATGTTCCCGGCGAGTCCGTCCGGTGTACTCATAACCCAATGAGCACCTGTATACATCTTAGGTGAACCAACTAACATCAATGGCTTGTGAGACTGTCCACCGCCCCTCGTCGAGGTCTCGATCCGTATACACCAGTCTACTCTTAAAGTATCAATGCCCAGTCTCGAAACTCCCACGACTAGGGACACTTTAAGGATGTGCTTATAGACCACCCAACTCTCACGTATATGATCGCCATCATACTGCTGGTAGTCAAGCAAGAATCCTAAGGGCTCTATCAACATGTAATAGTGATCCGTAATGTCACCTGAACCATGTACACGATGATGAAGACAAATCAGATAGCATACTATCATCTCGAGTAAGACTGTTCTACCGGTATAGGTCATCCCTCAATCATTGCAATCATGTGCCTGTGATCCAATAATTGACTTGAGGGCACTATAGCCAACAATATACTAACGATTTCCAAACTGATCTTAACACCATATACGACTAATGATCTCCCATTGATGATATCCAAAATGATATTCATCTCATATCTTCTAAGTTAATCTTAGTCTCATATAGGACTAACGGTTCTTAAATCCACCATGATCTCTTCCCTCATATATGGGATTTGGTTCAAGGGTACATCTCTTCACACCTCTGATATATGTGGTGGGTCCCGACAACCAACAGCAACTCCTTGTCCCAACATGGTGAAAGATATGAAACTTGATCAAGACAGGAAATGATACATCCTACCTTTGTGCACTTCCATATTGATGTGTACACATCATATTGATACGTATCCCATATAGATGCAAGTCTCATATTGAACCTCGACTATATTGTAGGGTTCCTAGGCACTCTAATGAAGTCTCACAAGTGATCAAACATGGCCAATTGAAATTTTACAAGTGCCTATAAACCCTAATACGGATCGTTAACTAGATAAATAGGCGATGCAAGCAAGTAAACGGAAATATAGCTAAAGGGAAGGGGCTACAACCTTTGTAGATCCGGTCCTCCACCTCCTAGGCACCGTGATGAAGTCCCCTCGCTGTCCAAATCGTATCTTGGGCTCTAGCGTCGTCTTCATCGGAGAAAAAGCGGGCTAGGTCATCGACGACGATGCCGAAGATGATCTACGTCGAGGCATCGCTAGATCAAGCTCCAACTTCACCAAGTCAAGAAAACTTGTGAAGGAAACACCCTATACTACTTGGCAAGAGGTAGAGGATGAAGAAATAGGAAGTGGGTTCACTTTAGAATTGGATTTCTCACTTGTTTTGGCTAGTTGCCATTAAAGGTTGCAAGCTTTTTCTTTTGTTGAAGAAGAAGAAGATGAAGAAAAAAAAGAATATGATAAGTATGTTTAAATTATCAAATAAAATGATACTTATCATGATAGTAACCATAGTTAGGTGTAGAGAATAAACCATGGTTAGGGTTAATGGTTAGGTTTAGGAAAAGAACAAGAATGGTCAAGATTTCAACATTTCATGAAGTTTCCACAAAACTACAAAAAAACCACCATTCTCTTTATCTTTTCCAAAAAGAAATAAACAAATAAATCAATAGATAAATGAATAAGATAAAAGTAAACCCTAACCACTAACTTAACCATTGTTTAATTCTTTACACAAACCTAAGCTTGCATGTATCATCAAACATGATACAATCTTGTGCACAAAAGTATATCTCATATACAACTTGTGCAAATCAAGTGAGTAAATCCATTTAAAGTGAACCAATACTAGTTGATGCAAAGTAATATATCAAATATATAATTATACATTAAATCATTAAATCAACACTTGATTCAATGATCCGGTCATGTCGCATATAACCGGCTAGTATCCAATGTATCGGCTTATCGAATCAATCCTTGATTCGATAACTAGGTCATATCGCATACAACCATTCGACACATACATCGCGAGAATGAAATACGGTATCACATACACGCATTATTCTCGGTCCCGCACATATCTCATATGCGCTCCTATTTCGTTTCGCTTGAGCTAGGAAACCTCTGTGTAGGACTCTAAAGACTCGTCAATACGCCGGCAGCAGATGATAATCATATCAAACACCCACAAGCCGCAAGCGGTCTGCTAAACGTAACGGCCATCCGGGTATTGAGCGATCAGAAGATCGACGAGCAAGCCCGCTCACACTCCTGTGAATCCAACCAGTAACACTTACCGTACAGTCCGGTCTGTTCGTCTGATATGTCGCATATCTCGCCTAGGGGCGGTAAACGTCAGACCCCAATAGCTTGATAAGTCATGCCGACGTAGGGTCCATAACTTTCATGGAACTACTGATAACTCTTACCAGTATATCACAGCAACCCTGGCCAGGGATTTCCTGTTATGGCCAGTCGTGCATTGCGCAACATCAACCCCCAATACCGGGAGAGACGAATCCCCTCCTATCGCTCATTGCCTCCATGTGAATCGGGACTGTACCCAAAAACCACCTGTTTGCACGACTCAGTAGAGCCGTGGTAGGGTGGAAATCAAAGCACAGTGGGAAACACAAAGACTCTATGACGATCTCGGGTCAACAGACTAAGCTGTACCAGTGTCACCAGAGAACTGCCATCTGACGTGAGGTATAATACCATCTGGGAGTTCTCGGCGAGTCCGTTCAGTGTACCCAGTCTCCACTGAGCACCCGCATACCATCTATGATGTCAAACACCAATGGATATGGGATCATCCATCGCCCATCACATGGGTCGAGAAGATATAAGCTAGTCTACTCTGGAATATCGATGCCCCGTCTCGATATTCCCACGACTAGGAACAATGAAGGATGTACTCATTTACTACCCAGGCCCCACTAGTATGATCTGCATCATAGTCCTGGAAGTCGAGTACATATCCTAAGGGCTTTATCAACATGTAATCAGAGAGACAGAGAGTATACATGTTAAGATAAAGAGCAACCAGATAGCATACTATCATGTCGAGCAAGAAAGTCCTACCTATATATGTCCCAGCATCCACTACAATATACATCCAATGTACAGTAATGGCCTCTAGGGCATACATATAACTAACAATCTCCCACTTGCACTAGGGCCATCTGTAGCAGTGGTTGCAGTATCACATACTCAACCATCCCCTAAAAGTCTCTCTTTAGGAAAAGGCCTTCGTGAGTGGATCCGCCGTGTTGTCCTCTGAGTCTACTCTCCTAATCTCGATCAACCTGGAGATCAACTATCTCCATGATCAGGTGATGCTGCCTCAGAATATGTCTGGGTCACTGATGGGACCAGGGTTCCAGGGCCAAAACCACACTTCCATTGTCATACAATGGCAAGAACCTAGTTCATCCTATGAACCAATATACACCCAAACTGCCTCTTTGGTAGTATCTTTAATAGCGATGTTACCAGTCTTTATCATCTAGTTTGTCACGGTATCTAGCTTGGAAATCTTCCAACATACCATCCCTTTACTGAGGGTAAAGACAACGCCTGTGACTGACATTCAGTCGTCTTTATCACTCTGGAACCCTTCCAGTGATTCTCCCCAGGATCGATTGATACCATCTCACTACAACTAGTGAGTATCCTAACATCCAATTAGATCTATCTCATAGATCCAAAGCTTAGGATTTAGTATGTATCACTTTGATCCTATATGGAAAATCATTGTGATAAGCGGAGATTGATCGATCGTAGCATAGGAAACTCCTTCCCTAACAAGAGTATGTCATCCACGTACTCAACGAGGATCGTCACCATACTCCCTACTACCTTTTTGTTTATACAAGGTTCATCTACCATTTTGATGATGTCAACTTCTTTGACTAATCCATCAAAACAGATGTTCCAACTCCGCGATGCCTGCTTTATCCTATAAAGCATCTTGCACACGTTTCCGCTGCTCCCACTGTCTACGAGGCCCTCTGGCTGTGTACTTATAGACGCACTCTTCTAAAACATCATTTAAAAAAGTAGTCATGGCACCCAACCACCAGATATCGTATTCATGGTATGTAGCCGTGGCAAGTAGGATCTGGATGGACTCAAGCATAGTCCCAAGAAAAGGTTTCATCATTATCCACACCTGGTTGATGACTAAAACCTTTAACAAGTCTAGCTTTGAAAGTCTCAACTTTTCCATCTACACCAAGTAATCTTCTCAAGATATACTTGCTCCTGATGGGGATTTAACCCTTCAGATACATCAACCAAAGTCCATACTTTGTTGGTGTATATGGATTCCATCTCAGACCGCTAAGCATCCAGCCATTCTTACAGAGTCCCTACTCTTGATGGCCTGCTCGAATCTAGTTGGGTCATCATCTCATGATGCATTCCTCGCTCCCACTGTCATCGAGAAACCAAGGTATCTCTCAGGTGGGTGAGGAACCCTACTAGATCGGCGGAGAGGCTGAGGTTCGTTAGAATCTACTGAATCCTTTGGTTCTACCAAATTATTTGCTGCAGTTTTGTATAGCTGGAACCTTTCCAGTTCTACATTACAGACCTTGCCTCGAGCCTGTCCGGATTTTGCTTTTAGACATAGGCCGGACAATCCCAAATCTTAACTAACTTAAGATATGGGCTCTTCCCTTTCCATATCACATATGAAGTGGTAGGCAGTGATTTGATTCGAACCTAATTCAATAGGTATGCAGCTTCTCAAGCGCATAACTCCCAAAAAGGAAATAGGTAACTCAGTAGTACTCATCATAGAGCACACCTTATCATATAGGGTGTGATTGCTCCGCCCCGATATACCATCGTGCTATGGTTTATACGGAGGAGTAATGCTGAGAGAGAATCTCATTCTCCTTTAGAATAGACCAGGATTTCCGTGCTCAAGTATTCTCCTCCTCGATCACATCATAGGACATAATACTTATACCCGGTTATTGGTTCTCTACTTCTAACTTATATTCTGTGAATACCTCAAAAGGTTCGGACTCATGTTTCAACAGCAACATATGACTGAATCTTGAGAGATTATCAGAGAATATAATGAAGTATAAAGAACCAGTCCTGGCATGTGTAGACAGGAGACCTTACATACATCATCATGTATCAGTCCCAAGAGTTCACTAACTCTTTCTCTGTTTCCAATAAACAGAGCTATGGTCATATTATCTCTGTGACATGACTGGCAAGTTTCACAAGATGTAAATTGAAACTGATTTAAATATACATATAAATGTAACTTCAGCCAGTCGGGTCGCATTGATATGACCTAGTCTACAATGCCTCAAGAATGATTCGTTCATTTCTGAACTCTTCCTCTTGTGTGTGTTCTGAATACTAAGAACTGTAGTTTGATTTAGAACGTCAATGCTTTTAGATAACGCGCCTAAACCGATCAACTTTTGATATAGGAAATGTTCAAAACATTATCCATTAATACAAAATTTTAACATTTCTTTACTTATAAAGAGACTGATATGATTTTGTATATCAGGTTCGGTATCTAATAGCATTTGTTCAGAATCAATGTATTGGTAATACAGGGTGACATTGACCAACAGACTTGGCTGCAACACTTGCCCCGTTTTCTGCCTCATGAAACTTATCACCCGTTCTCAGTTTTTCTACCTTTTTGTAGCCCTATGTAACAGATTACATATCTGGGATCCTGATCCGGTATCATATACCCAGGATGCAGAGGATACCGAGAAACAGTTCTTTGTAATGAACACACCCGAAGGAGATGCATCATATGCACTTTCTTCGTTTGGGCGGCATAGGAATTCTGGTATTCCCCAATTTCCTGCTCTGTCTTATAACAATTATAAGTTGGAGCGGGACCAACGTTCCCCAGCTCAGTATAACAAGCGGGTTCGGTCAATACATCCGTATTATTATCTTGATTAAGGCGTGATATGGTCGCTACCAGGAGAGAGAGAGAAGAAAACACTCAGCGTGCGCTCTTACAAGATCAGATTGGTTATATATTTTATCTAATCAGGATGGCTCCCACTGTTTTAATCAAATCTTCCTTCAAATCTTAAAAGGAAAGACTAGCCGGGATTAATTACACTCTACAAGTTCGCCAATCTTTCAGCCAGGCCAGTGTCGGTACTTTGAGGGAGGTTCCCCGTGCTTTCGCACGGACCTAATTACTGTAAACCTCGCTTTCCCAGAGGCGTAACCCCGTTGACACCTTTCTAGACACCTACTTGATCGGCTAATTGTAAAGTGCAAAACTCTCCCAGGAGTAACAATTACTCGCAGTGGGTATCGGGATCCAACTATCACATAGAAGGTATGCAATCTCATTGCAAATTTCAACACTTGAAACTCCCGATAAAGGTTTTTACCCCTAGCACCTATGACCTTAACTATGGTCAACAAATCATAAGTACTAGTCAAGTTCTACCCGTCATTTCGTGATTAATTAGACCCACCCACATGACCCTTAACTAAGGTCAACAAAGTCACGCGACTGTCCTAACTAATCGCATCATATGCGGTGTAGGAAGACATCACTTAGCTACCGTACACTGTGCCTTGACTATGGTCAACAAACACAGCACGAATACTAAGTACTGTACTTCCTAAAATGACGGAGGGTTGCGAATGGTTTTTATGAAAACCTTTAACGCTTTGAATTTGATCTCGTTGCGGAATCAAATGGTTTTTAAATGGAATGTTTTTGAGGCTTTTCTAGTTTTGCTAAAGGGGTCACTCCCGGTGAAGGGATCGTCGGCCCTTTCCTCGTCGAATGAGGTGCGGGATATATCATATATATCACTATGCAAAGCGGAAACTATAGAAGCGATCAAAGACAAACCGAGGGTTGTAGCATCTGCCAGTTATTGCTAAAGGAGTCACTCCCGGTGAAGGGATCTCGGTCCTTTCCCCATCGAATAAGGTGCAGGATGTTCTACAAGGAACACCGCAATGCAAAGCAAGAACTGTAGCTACCTGTTTTATTTAGAAATTCGATTCCACAACATCAATTAGGTTTATTTTCTTTCATTAATCTCATTAATGAATATCCCATCATTTAAATCCACCTAAACATCACAGATAAATATAACGTACGCTTATGCCATCCGCATTCGCCTCGATGTCCCGTCTGCACCGTTAGGTTAGGTAACTAACGCCAGAGCGAGGCAGGGCTAGCGCGGGTGTAAAACATAAGCAACGTCTATATAATATATCATATATACTATATACAATATCTGTCACAGAACATCACATGATCACATCACAGATAAATCACAGCAGAAGAAACATATGAAATATTGGATATACTAGGACGTCCGTGTTTTCAATACGAGCCAGTATAAAACACGGATTCCACGGTCGTGATGAATAGCCTATCACACACGCCTAGACCCCTACGAGAGCGGCAAGCAACCCTACCAATTCTAGGGTTAGGAGACCCGGACTCGACTCCTCGAGATGGTCTCCCACTGGACCCCAGAACCCGGTTACTTGTGCTCCCCTCCTTGGGTCTATCCTAGTGCGGAAAAGTAAATAATATACAAATGGTGACAACATCCGCAACCTGGAAGTGCCCCAATAAAAGAATATTACATACAGGTTTTTACATGAATGAAAATGAAAAACACTCATCTCACATAAAAAAAAACCCGGCTATTCAAACACGACGATCCAATATAACATATCCAGCAACACATAACATTACATGTCATCAACGTAAGTAAATATGCGCATCCCAATTGTCGTTGACATATAGCAACGAAACCGGCGATATCACATATTACACTTACGGTCACATAAAAGAAAGTGTAAAACTACAACAGTTGGAATCCGCAACCTCCTCAGACATCGCATGCCTGACCAAATGAATTCCTTAGACATCGCATGCCTAACAATTATAAACCCCGCATTTTAGTCTCATTATCGAAAACACTTTTCAATATCAAGTCGGGCAATTCAACAAGATTCCCGACATTTTGATCGAATGCTCGTCGCAAACTTTAGTAGACGGTCGTACCCCCGATACCGTCGACGAAGTGCACCAAGGCGGAACACCGCTGCCGCGAGCACCCAAACGGATGCTTTCGGCGACGGGGTTCTCCTACAGTCACTTGGTCGGGGCTATGGGGTGAGGCTGTCTATTAGGTTTACCCGGCGAGTATCCGCGTACGCTACGTGATTGCGACGGACTTTTGATCACATCAAAACTCCGTAGCAACCGATCAAGTGAGACTAAACTGCTATGTTTATAACATTCATTCCGTTATCTCATAACTACTTGTGAATTCCAATTATTGTATCACATTCCGGATAAATAGAAAATGTTAAACTTTCCGATCGAACAATCGAACACCCAAGTTTTCCCGAAACAGCTCAACACATGAAATAAGTCTAACAACATTCAGTTCGTGCCTCAGTACCAACGGTCCAGCCGTAGAAGGGTCAAGCCAACGCCTCACATGTGGCATGCCGTACTGCCCCAAACCCGAAGGTTCAAAGGGCAGTTCAAGACGGTCACATAATCGAGTTAAGGTTTGTTGTCTTCTAGAGGGTCCATCGCGTTACTTGCACTACTTAGAACGTCGTTAAACTACGGAAAAATCCAACAATTGGAAATTTCCCGGCAGGGGAAAAAGTGGGTATTTATATCCAGTCGAACTTTTTAACATATTCTAAAAATTACCCGGAAAAACACACAGACAAAATTAGACAATCCGATCGATACACCGAGTCCCCAATACAATCCAGAAAATTCAACTCTTGAAAAATTATTAAAAATTCCCAGGAAAACCAGCACTGCAAACTAGAAATTACTGTGCAAAATTTATTGCAAGAGGAGACAAAAGGGTCGCGGAACCGCCGCATTAGCATGCTAATGCCGCGGTTCCGCCGCGCTTTAATGGATTCAGGGGCCCCGTTTTATACAGTAATTCTTAGAATCTTCCACTGAGTTTTCTGAATATTTTTAATCTGGAAAAAACCACGTTTTTCAAAAATGTCCAGAGAGCAAAATGCGATTGGGGTTTCGGTTCAATCGGACTTCTAATTCCGTCTACGCATTGCCTAAGGCTCTAGCTAGGCTCTGATACCACTGTAGGGTTCCTAGGCACTCTAATGAAGTCTCACAAGTGATCAAACATGGCCAATTGAAATTTTACAAGTGCCTATAAACCCTAATACGGATCGTTAACTAGATAAATAGGCGATGCAAGCAAGTAAACGGAAATATAGCTAAAGGGAAAGGGCTACAACCTTTGTAGATCCGGTCCTCCTCCTCCTAGGCACCGTGATGAAGTCCCCTCGCTGTCCAAATCGTATCTTGGGCTCTAGCATCGTCTTCATCGGAGAAAAAGCGGGCTAGGTCATCGACGACGATGCCGAAGATGATCTACGTCGAGGCATCGCTAGATCAAGCTCCAACTTCACCAAGTCAAGAAAACTTGTGAAGGAAACACCCTATACTACTTGGCAAGAGGTAGAGGATGAAGAAATAGGAGGTAGGTTCACTTTAGAATTGGATTTCTCACTTGTTTTGGCTAGTTGCCATTAAAGGTTGCAAGCTTTTTCTTTTGTTGAAGAAGAAGAAGATGAAGAAAAAAAAGAATATGATAAGTATGTTTAAATTATCAAATAAAATGATACTTATCATGATAGTAACCATAGTTAGGTGTAAAGAATAAACCATGGTTAGGGTTAATGGTTAGGTTTAGGAAAAGAACAAAAATGGTCAAGATTTCAACATTTCATGAAGTTTCCACAAAACTACAAAAAAACCACCATTCTCTTTATCTTTTCCAATAAGAAATAAATAAATAAATCAATAGATAAATGAATAAGATAAAAGTAAACCCTAACCACTAACTTAACCATTGTTTAATTCTTTACACAAACCTAAGCTTGCATGTATCATCAAACATGATACAATCTTGTGCACAAAAGTATATCTCATATACAACTTGTGCAAATCAAGTGAGTAAATCCATTTAAAGTGAACCAATACTAGTTGATGTAAAGTAATATATCAAATATTTAATTATACATTAAATCATTAAATCAACACTTGATTCAATGATCCGGTCATGTCGTATATAACCGGCTAGTATCCAATGTATCGGGTTATCGAATCAATCCTTGATTCGATAACTAGGTCATATCGCATACAACCATTCGACACATACATCGCGAGAATGAAATACGGTATCACATACACGCATTATTCTCGGTCCCGCACATATCTCATATGCGCTCCTATTTCGTTTCGCTTGAGCTAGGAAACCTCTGTGTAGGATTCTAAAGACTCGTCAATACGCCGGCAGCAGATGATAATCATATCAAACACCCACAAGCCGCAAGCGGTCTGCTAAACGTAACGGCCATCCGGGTATTGAGAGATCAGAAGATCGACGAGCAAGCCCGCTCACACTCCTGTGAATCCAACCAGTAACACTTACCGTACAGTCCGGTCTGTTCATCTGATATGTCACATATCTCGCCTAGGGGTGGTAAACGTCAGACCCCAATAGCTTGTAAGTCATGCCGACGTAGGGTCCATAACTTTCATGGAACTACTGATAACTCTTACCAGTATATCACAGCAACCCTGGCCAGGGATTTCCTGTTATGGCCAGTCGTGCATTGCGCAACATCAACCCCCAATACCGGGAGAGACGAATCCCCTCCTATCGCTCATTGCCTCTATGTGAATCGGGACTGTACCCAAAAACCACCTGTTTGCACGACTCAGTAGAGCCGTGCTAGGGTGGAAATCAAAGCACAGTGGGAAACACACAAGACTCTATGACGATCTCGGGTCAACAGACTAAGCTGTACCAGTGTCACCAGAGAACTGCCATCTGACGTGAGGTATAATACCATCTGGGAGTTCTCGGCGAGTCCGTTCAGTGTACCCAGTCTCCACTGAGCACCCGCATACCATCTCTGATGTCAAACACCAATGGATATGGGATCATCCATCGCCCATCACATGGGTCGAGAAGATATACGCTAGTCTACTCTGGAATATCGATGCCCCGTCTCGATATTCCCACGACTAGGAACAATGAAGGATGTACTCATTTACTACCCAGGCCCTACTAGTATGATCTGCATCATAGTCCTGGAAGTCGAGTACACATCCTAAGGGCTTTATCAACATGTAATCAGAGAGACAGAGAGTATACATGTTAAGATAAAGAGCAACCAGATAGCATACTATCATGTCGAGCAAGAAAGTCCTACCTATATATGTCCCAGCATCCACTACAATATACATCCAATGTACAGTAATGGCCTCTAGGGCATACATATAACTAACATATATACATATACATACATGTATATCTTTGAAGGAAACATAAATGACTTCAAATTGGATCGCACACCAAATTAGGCGCATCCCCTGTCACCATCGTTCACTTCACCACGTAACAAATACACATGCGCGCAAGATGAATAATAGACCAAAATATCTGTTAGTTATATGTATTCCCTAGAGGCCATTACTGTACATTAGATGTATATTGTAGTGGATGCTGGGACATATATAGGGAAGACTTTCTTGCGCGACATGATAGTATGCTATCTGGTTACTTTTACCTTAACGTGTATACTGATTGTCTCTCTGTTACATGTTGGTAAAGCCCTAAGGATGTGTACTTGACTACCTGGATTATGATGCGAATCATACTAGTGGGGACATGGTAGTCTATAAGTACATCCTTCAAAGTCCCTAGTCGTGGGTGTGTCGAGACGGGGCATCGATATACTAGAGTAGACTAGCGTGTACCTTCTCGACCCATACAGATGGGCGATGGATGATCCCATATCCATTGGTGTTTGACATCAGAGATGATATACGGGGTGCTCAGTAGAGACTGGGTACACTGGACGGACTCGCCGAGAACTCCCAGATGGTATTATACCTTACGTCAGATGGCAGTTCTCTGGTGACACTGGTACAGAGTAGTCTGTTGACCCGAGATCGTCATAGAGTCTTGTGTGGTTCCCACTGTGCTTTGATTTCCATCTTACCACGTCCAAGAGGGCGTGCAAAACGGTGGTTTTTGGGTACAGTCCCGAGTCACATGGAGGCAATGAGCGATAGGAGGGGATTCGTCTCTCCCGGTATAGGGAGTTGATGTTGCGCTGTGTTCGATTGGCTATAACAGGAAATCCCTGGCCAGGGTTGCTGAGATTTACTGGTAAGTGTTACCAGTAGTTTCTCGAATTGTTATAGACCTCATATCGACACGACTTATCGAGCTATTGGGGTCTGACGTTTACCACCCCTAGGCGAGATATGCGACATATCAGACGATCAGACCGGACTGTACGGTAGTGTTACTGGTTGGATTCACTGGAGTGTGAGCGGGCTTGCTCATCGATCTTCTGATCGCTCAATACCCGGGTGGCCGTTACATTTAGCAGACCGCTTGCGGCTTGTGGGTGCTTGATATGATCATCACCTGCTGCCGGCGTATTGACGAGTCTTTAGAGTCCTACACAGAGGTTTCCTGGCTCAAGCGAAACGAAATAGGAGCGCATATGAGATATGTGCGGGACCGAGAATAATGCGTGTATGTGATACCGTATTCTATTCTCGCGATGAATGTATCGAATGGTTGTATGCGATATAACCTAGTTATCGAATCAAGTATTGATTCGATAAGCCGATACATTGAATACTAGTCGGTTGTGTGCGACATGACCGGATCATTGAATCCAGTGTTGATTTAATGATTTAATGCATAATTATATATTTGATATATTACTTTGCACTAACTAGTATTGGTTCACTTTAAACGGATTTTCTCACTTGGTTTGTGCACATTGTATATGTGATATACTTTTGTACACATGATTGTATCATGTTTGATGATGCATGCTTTTTGGTTAAGTGTAAAGAATTAAACCATGGTTAAGTTGGAAATTAGGGTTTTTTTTATCCATTATTTATTCATTTATTTATTTTGGAGAAATATTAAGCATAAAGAAAATAAATGGTGGCTAATTTTGGACTTACATGTTGAAGCTTCATGAAGCTTTGACTTAGTCACCATTTTGTCTCATGCTTAACCCTAACCACTCCACTCAACCCTAGTTGATTCTCTACACTTCACCATGGTTAGATTATGATAAGCATTCCTTTTATTTTCTATTTTGGAATTAACTTATCATAACAATATTCATCTTCTTCATCTTCTTCTTCCTTGAAGAAGCTTGCTTCATCAATGGTGATTGATGAAAACAAGTGAGAAATCCAATTCTAAAGTCTACCCACTTCCTATTTCTTCATCCTCTACCTCTTGCCAAGTAGTAGAGTGTGTTTTCTTCACAAGTTTCTTGACTTGGTGAAGTGAGAGCTTGATCTAGTGATGCCTCGACGTAGATCATCTTCGGCATCGTCGTCGATGACCTAGCCCGTCCATTCTCCGATGAAGCCGACTCTAGAGCCCGGGATCCGTTTTGGACAGCGAGGAGACATCATCACGGAGCCGTGGAGGTGGAGGACCGGATCTACAAAGGTTGTATTTCCGTTCCTTTAGTAAAATAGTTTACTAGTTGCATCTTTCGCCTAGTTTTCTAGCCAACGATCCGTAGTCGGGTTTCTCGGCACCGTTAAAATTAGAAATTGGCATGGTTGATGCCTTGTGAGACCTCTTGGGAGTGCCTAGGAACCCTACAGTGGTATCAGAGCCTAGCTAGAGCCTTAGACGAAGTCTAGACGGAATTTGAAGTCCGAACGAACCGAAACCCCAAAATTTCCATGCTCTCTGTCCTTTTTTCAAAAACGTGGATTTTTCAGAATTAAAAATTGCTAAAAAATTCAGCAAGAAAAAATAAGAATTACGATGCAAAAATTGTTTGATGAACAGTATTTATTGCGGCTGAACCGCGGCAGAAGCCTAGCTTCTGCGGCGGTTCAGCGGCTATCTGGTGACGTCAGCCCTCAATCTTTGCACAGTAATTCCTGATAAATTATGCTGAGTTTTCTGGGAATTTTTAAAATTTATTAAAGAGTTGAATTTTCTGGTTTGTTTTGGGGATTCGGTGTTTCGATCGGAGTATCAGATTTTGTCTATGTGGCTTTCCGGATAATTTTTTGAATATGTTAAAAAGTTCGACCGGATATAAATACCCAATTTTTCCCCTGTCGGGAAATTTCCAAGTGTTGGATTTTTCCGTAGTTTAACGACGTTCTAAGTAGTGCAAGTAACACGATGGACCCTCTAGAAGACAACAAACCTTAACTCGATTATGTGACCGTCTTGAACTGCCCTTTGAACCTTCGGGTTTGGGACAGTACGGCGTGCCACATGTGAGGCGTTGGCTTGACCCTTCTACGGCTGGACCATTGGTACTGAGGCACGAACTGAATGTTTTTAGACTTGTTTCATATGTTGATCTGTATCGGGAAAACTTGGGTGTTCGATTGTTCGATCGGAGAGTTTAACATTTTCTATTTATCCGGAATGTGATACAATAATTGGAATTCACAAGTAGTTATGAGATAACTGAATGAATGTTATAAACATAGCAGTTTAGTCTCACTTAATCGGTTTCCACGGAGTTTTGATGTGATCAAAAGTCCGTCGCAATCACGTAGCGTACGCGGATACTCGCCGGGTAAACTTAATAGACAGTCTCGCTCCATAGCCCCGACCAAGTGACTGTAGGAGAACCCCGTCGCCGAAAGCATCCGTCCGGGTGCTCGCATTAGCGGTGTTTCGTCTTGGTGCACTTCGTCGACGGTATCGGGGGTGCGGCCGTCTACTGAAGTTTGTGACGAGCATTCGATCAGAATGTCGGGAATCTTGTTGAATTGCCCGACTTTATATTGAAAAGTGTTTTCGATAATGAGACTAAAATGCGGGGTTTATAATTGTTAGGCATGCGATGTCTAAGGAATTCATTTGGTCAGGCATGCGATGTCTGAGGAGGTTGCGGATTCCAACTGTTGTAGTTTTACACTTTCTTTTCTGTGACCGTAAGTGTAATATGTGATATCGCCGGTTTCGTTGCTATATGTCAACGACAATTGGGATGCGCATATTTACTTACGTTGATGACATGTGATGTTATGTGTTGCTGGATATGTTATATTGGATCGTCGTGTTTGAATAGCCGGGGGTTTTTATGTGAGATGAGTGTTTTTCATTTTCATTCATGTAAAAACTTGTATGTAATATTCTTTTATTGGGACGCTTCCAGGTTGCGGAAGTTGTCACCGTTTATGTATATTATTTACTTTTCCGCACTAGGATAGACCCAAGGAGGGGAGCACAAGTAACCGGGTACTGGAGTCCAGTGGGAGACCAACTCGAGGAGTCGAGTCCGGGTCTCCTAACTCTAGAATTGGTAGGGTTGCTTGCCGCTCTCGTAGGGGTCAAGGGGTGTGGGTTTGGCTATTCATCACGACCGTGGAATCCGTGTTTTATACTGGCTCGTATTGAAAACACGGACGTCCTAGTATATCCAATATTTCATATGATTCTTCTGCTGCGATATCTGTGATGTGATCATGTGATGTTCTGTGATAGATACAGTATATAGTATATATGATATATTATATAGACGTTACTTATGTTTTACACCCGCGCTAGCCCTGCCCCGCTCTGCCGTTAATTACCTAACCTAACGGTGCACGAGGGGACATCGAGGCGAATGCGGATGGCATAAGTGTACGTCGTATTTATCTGTGATATTTAGGTACTTAAATGATGGGACTTCATTAATATGATTAATGAAATAAAAGAAACCTAAGATGTTGTAGAATCGAATTTCAAAATAAAACAGGTAGCCACAGTTCTTGCTTTGCACAGCGGTATATATGATATATCCTGCACCTTATTCGATAAGGAAAGGACCGAGATCCCTTCACCGGGAGTGACTCCTTTAGCAATAACTGGCAGATGCTACACACTCGGTTTATCTTTTGATTGCTTTTAAGAGTTTTTGCTTTGCACAGTGATATATATGATATATCCCGCACCTCATTCGACGAGGAAAGGACCGACGATCCCTTCACCGGGAGTGACTCCTTTAGCAAAACTAGAAAAGCCTCAAAAGCATTCCATTTTAAAATCATTTGATTCTACAACGATATAAAGTTCATTACGCAAAAGGTTTTCTTAAAAACCTGTCGTAGCCCTCCGTCATTTCAGATAGGTAATAGTTAGTATTCGTGCTGCGTTTGTTGACTCAGTCAAGACGTAGTGTGCGGTAGCTGATTATTGCTTATCTGCAAAGCATATGATGCGATTGGATTAGGGGAGTCGTGCGGCCTTGTTGACTCAGTCAAGGGTCGTGCGGGTGGGTTTAATTCAATCGAGAAATGACGGGTTGAACTTTACTTGCGGTCTATGGTTTGTTGACTCAGTCAAGGTCATAGATCGCATGGGGCAAAATATTATCGGGAATTTCAAGTGTTGAAATTTGCAATGAGATTGCATACTTTCTATGAGATAGTTGGATCCCGATACCCGCTGCGAGTAAGAGTTACTCCTAGGAGAGTTTTATACATTACAATTAGCCGATCAAGTAGGTGTCTAGAAAGGTGTCAACGGGGTTACGCCTCTGGGAAAACGAGGTTTACATTAATTAGGTTCGTGCGAAAGCACGGGGGACCTCCCTCAAAGTACCGACACTAGCCTGGCTGAAAGATTGGCGAACTTGTAGTGTGTAATTAATCCCGGCTAGTCTTTCCTTTTAGGGTTTGAAGGAAGATTTGATAAAAAGCAGTGGGAGCCATCCTGATTAGATAAAATATAATAACCAATCTATTCTTGCCAGAGCGCACGCTGAGTGTTTTCTTCTCTTTCTCTCCAGGTAGCGACCATATCACGCCTTAATCAAGATAATAATACGGATTTTTGACCGAACCCGCTTGTTATACTGAGCTGGGGAACGTTGGTCCCGCTCCAACTTATAATTGTTATAAGACAGAGCAGGAAATTGGGGAATACCAGATTTCCCGTGCCGCCCAAACGAGGAGAGTGCATGATGATGCATCATCTTCGGGTGTGTTCATTATATAGAACTGTTTCTCAGTATCCTTTACGTCCTGGGTATGTGATACCAGATCAGGATCCCAGATATGTAATCTGTTACATAGGGCTACAGAAAGGTAGAGAACTGAGAACGGGTGATAAGTTTCATGAGGCAGAAAATGGGGTAAGTGTTGCAGCCAAGTCTGTTGGTCACTGTCACCCTGTATTACCAATACATTGATTCTGAACGAATGTTATTAGATACCGAACCTGATATACAAAATCATATCAGTCTCTTTATTAGTAAAGAAAGGATATAATTTTGTATTGTTGGATAATGTTTTGAACATTTCCTATATCAAAAGTTGATCGGTTCAGGCACGTTATCTAAAAGCGTTGATGTTCTAAATCAAACTACAGTTCTTAGTATATGGAACACACATAAGAGGAAGAGTTCAGAAATGAACGGATCCTTCTTAAGGTATTGTAGACTAGGTCAGATCAATGTGACCCGACTAGCTAGAGTTACATAAAGATGCATATTTAAATTAGTTTGAATTTACATCTTGTGGAACTCGCCAGTCATGTCACAAAGATAAAATGACCATAGCTCTGTTTACTGGAAGCAGAGAAAGAGTTAGTGAACTCTTGGGATGATACATGTTGATGTATGTAAGTCCCCTGTCTACACATACCAAGACCGGTTCTTTTTACTTCATTACATTCTCTGATAATCTTTCGAGATTCAGACCTATTTTCCTGTTGAAACACATGTCCGAACCTTTTAAGATATTCACAGAATATAAGTTAGAAGTAGAGAACCAAAATACGGGTATAAGTATTATGTCCTTTGATGTGATCGAGGAGGAGAATACTTGAGCACGGAAATCCTGGACTATTCTAAAGGAGAATGAGATTCTCTCTCAGCATTACTCCTCTGTATACACCATAGCACGATGGTATATCGGGGCGGAGCAGATACACCCTATTTGATATGGTGTGCTCTATGATGAGTACTACTGAGTTACCTATTTTCTTTTGGGGGTTATGCACTTATGAAGCTGCATACCTATTGAATAGGGTTCGAATCAAATCAGTTGCCTACCACTTCATATATGATATGGAAAGGGAAGAGCCCATATCTTAAGTTAGTTAAGATTTGGGGTTGACCGGCCTATGTCTAAAAGCAAAATCCGGACAAGCTCGAGGCAAGGTCTGTAATGTAGAACTGGAAATGTTCCAGCTACACAAACTACAGCACATGATTTGATAGAACCAAAGGATTCAGTAGATTCCAACGAACCTCAGCCTCTCCGCCGATCTAGTAGGGTTCCTCACCCACCTGAGAGATACTTCGGTTTCTCTATGACAGTGGGAGCGAGGATAACATCATGAGATGATGACCCAACTAGTTTCGAGCTGGCCATCAGGAGTGAGACTCTGTGAGAATGGCTGGATGTTTATCGATCTGAGATGGAATCCTTATACACCAACAAAGTATGGACTTTAGTTGCTATATCTGAAGGGTTAAATCCCCATCAGGAGCAAGTATATCTTGAGAAGATTACTTGGTGTACATGGAAAAGTTGAGACTTTTAAAGCTAGACTTGTTAAAGGTTTTCGTCATCGACCAGGCGTGGATAATGATGAAACCTTTTCCAGTAGCTATGCTTAAATCCATCCAGATCCTACTTGCCACGGCTACATACCATAACTACGATATCTGGCGGTTAGGTGCTATGACTGCTTTTCTAAATGATGTTTTAGAAGAGTGCGTCTATAAGTACACAGCCAGAGGGCCTCATAGACAGTGGGAGCAGCGGAAACGTGTGCAAGATATTTTATATGATAAAACAGGCATCGCGGAGTTGGAACGTCTGTTTTGATGTAATAGTCAAACAGTTTGACATCATCAAAATGGTAGATGAACCTTGTATATACAAAAAGGTAGTAGGGAGTATGGTAATGATCCTCGTAGAGTACGTGGATGACATACTCTTGATAGGGAAGGAGTTTCCTATGCTACGCTCGATCAATCTCCGCTTATCACTAGGATTCTCCATATAGGATCAAAGTGATACCTACTAAATCCTGGATTTTGGATCTATGAGATAGATTTAATTGGATGTTAGGATACTCACTAGTTGTAGTGAGATAGTATCAATTGATCCTAGGGAGAATCACTGGAAGTGTTCCAGGGTGATAAAGACGACTGAATGTCAGTCACAGGCATTGTCTTTACCCTCAGTAAAGGGACGGTATGTTGGAAGAGTTCCAAGCTAGATACCGTGACATACTAGACGATAAAGGCAGGATACATCGCTACTTAAGATGCTACCAAAGAGGCTGTTTGGGTGTATATTGGTTCATGAGATGAACTACGTTCCTACCATTGTGAGACAATGGAGTTGTGGCTTATGCCAAGGAACGCCGGTCCCATCAGTGATCCGGACATATTCTAAGGCAGTGTCACCTGATCATGGAGATGGATGATCTCCAGGGTGATCGAGGTTTGGAGAGTAGATTCAGAGGACAACACAGCAGATCCACTCACAAAGGCATGTTCCCAGAGAGAGACTTTTATGGGATGGTTGAGTATGAGATACTACAACCACTGCTACAGATGGCCCTAGTGCAAGTGGGAGATTGTTAGTTATATATATGCCCTAGAGGCCATTACTGTACATTAGATGTATATTGTAGTGGATGCTGGGACATATATAGGGAAGACTTTCTTGCTCGACATGATAGTATGCTATCTGGTTACTCTTTACCTTAACGTGTATACTGATTGTCTCTCTGTTACATGTTGGTAAAGCCCTTAGGATGTGTACTTGACTACCTGGATTATGATGCGAATCATACTAGTGGGGACATGGTAGTCTATAAGTACATCCTTCAAAGTCCCTAGTCGTGGGTGTATCGAGACGGGGCATCGATATACCACAGTAGACTAGCGTGTACCTTCTCGACCCATACAGATAGGCGATGGATGATCCCATATCCATTGGTGTTTGACATCAGAGATGATATACGGGTGCTCAGTAGAGACTGGGTACACTGGACGGAGTCGCCGAGAACTCCCAGATGGTATTATACCTTACGTCAGATGGCAGTTCTCTGGTGACACTGGTACAGAGTAGTCTGTTGACCCGAGATCGTCATAGAGTCTTGTGTGGTTCCCACTGTGCTTTGATTTCCATCTTACCACGTCCAAGAGGGCGTGCAAAACGGTGGTTTTTGGGTACAGTCCCGAGTCACATGGAGGCAATGAGCGATAGGAGGGGATTCGTCTCTCCCGGTATAGGGAGTTGATGTTGCGCTGTGTTCGATTGGCTATAACAGGAAATCCCTGGCCAGGGTTGCTGAGATTTACCGGTAAGTGTTACCAGTAGTTTCTCGAATTGTTATAGACCTCATATCGACACGACTTATCGAGCTATTGGGGTCTGACGTTTACCACCCCTAGGCGAGATATGCGACATATCAGACGATCAGACCGGACTGTACGGTAGTGTTACTGGTTGGATTCACTGGAGTGGCCGTTACCCGGGTGGCCGTTACCCGGGTGGCTGTTCACTGGAGATATGCGAGATATGCGGGCTTGCTCGTCGATCTTCTGATCGCTCAATACCCGGGTGGCCGTTACGTTTAGCAGACCGCTTGCGGCTTGTGGGTGCTTGATATGATCATCACCTGCTGCCGGCGTATTGACGAGTCTTTAGAGTCCTACACAGAGGTTTCCTGGCTCAAGCAAAACGAAATAGGAGCGCATATGAGATATGTGCGGGACCGAGAATAATGCGTGTATGTGATATCGTATTCTATTCTCGCGATGAATGTATCGAATGGTTGTATGCGATATAACCTAGTTATCGAATCAAGTATTGATTCGATAAGCCGATACATTGAATACTAGTCGGTTGTGTGCGACATGACCGGATCATTGAATCAAGTGTTGATTTAATGATTTAATACATAATTATATATTTGATATATTACTTTGCACTAACTAGTATTGGTTCACTTTAAACGGATTTTCTCACTTGGTTTGTGCACATTGTATATGTGATATACTTTTGTACACATGATTGTATCATGTTTGATGATGCATGCTTTTTGGTTAAGTGTAAAGAATTAAACCATGGTTAAGTTGGAAATTAGGGTTTTGTTATATCCATTATTTATTCATTTATTTATTTTGGAAAAATATTTAGCATAAAGAAATGAAATGGTGGCTAATTTTGGACTTGCATGTTGAAGCTTCATGAAGCTTTGACTTAGTCACCATTTTGTCTCATGCTTAACCCTAACCACTCCACTCAACCCTAGTTGATTCTCTACACTTCACCATGGTTAGATTATGATAAGCATTCCTTTTATTTTCTATTTTGGAATTAACTTATCATAACAATATTCATCTTCTTCATCTTCTTCTTCCTTGAAGAAGCTTGCTTCATCAATGGTGATTGATGAAAACAAGTGAGAAATCCAATTCTAAAGTCTACCCACTTCCTATTTCTTCATCCTCTACCTCTTGCCAAGTAGTAGAGTGTGTTTTCTTCACAAGTTTCTTGACTTGGTGAAGTGAGAGCTTGATCTAGTGATGCCTCGACGTAGATCATCTTCGGCATCGTCGTCGATGACCTAGCCCGTCCATTCTCCGATGAAGCCGACTCTAGAGCCCGGGATCCGTTTTGGACAGCGAGGAGACATCATCACGGAGCCGTGGAGGTGGAGGACCGGATCTACAAAGGTTGTATTTCCGTTCCTTTAGTAAAATAGTTTACTAGTTGCATCTTTCGCCTAGTTTTCTAGCCAACGATCCGTAGTCGGGTTTCTCGGCACCGTTAAAATTAGAAATTGGCATGGTTGATACCTTGTGAGACCTCTTGGGAGTGCCTAGGAACCCTACAATATCCTTAAACTAATATTTACCCCAAACACGGCGATAATGGACCGTGTGTCCTTAAACTAATATAATTGGACCCATATGCTCATTTGTTTCAAAATTGATCTTAGTCTCAAATATGACTAACGATCCTTAAACCAAACCCAAATATCCCATGAACTGATAGACCTCATTTAAATAAGAGCTGCGTCCTAAGTTCATTCCCGTTGGCAAACCAAGCTACGAACGTGGACCCCGTCAAGTAAATCTTTGACCCAAACTCAAATCTAAAATATATGGATTTGGACTAATCCGCTCCCTATGGGCGATGGCATAAATTAGTCTCCGTATACAATCCACGGGCAACTTTAACAAACAAAATAACATACAACACGAAGTGAACTACTAGAGTAGGAGAAAATGGTTATCGCAACGTGATAACGTAATTAACTCTAGGGGCTTGCACCTGTAGGGAAGAGCGTCCCCACAATCAAAACCCCCTCATAAACGAGGGGGAATCTGATAAAGTCTGCTACAACGGCCTCATTTGTCCAAACCTCCGATATACAGTGCCATAAATCAACTTGGTATTTTCGGAGAAGTGAATGGATATGTCTAAATATCATCTGTCCCCAAATTCAGGCAAGATGTTCAATCCCCGTCAGTCTCTATTTTTGGGGGTAAACAGATTCTGGCACGCCCGGTGGGACCTTTCCTCTTTTCACTCCATACTTCATGTGTCGTGTTTTTCCGTGATCAAATAATCACGATATATATGTTTGTAGTTGCCTTTGGGTGGTGGGATATTGAAGCTGACGTCTCATCTCTATGTAAAATGGCGTTTTCTTCCATTCACTGCAACTCAGGTTCTGTCACATCTGGTGGAGTCAAGTATGGGCCACTTGCAGCCTCAAATCTCTGCAATTCGGCTCTTCAAGAAATGAAAGGGCTTCTCTTTGGGTCTTTGCTCACACCTCCTAACCTCGGTGCCTCAACGCCAAAGGGGAAAGCCCAGAAGAAGTACGTCTTCCACAGGCTGGCTCCTTAAGCTTCAACCCTACCGACAGCATTGATATTCATGCGACTGGCACCTACTGAAGACCAAAGTCAACACAAGAGACAGAATGGTCAAGCTCTCAAAGAAAACATGGGGCAAGCTCAGCAAATAAGACAAGCTGGGGGCAATTCTCTGTCCGTGTTGACTCCACCTGCTTCAACTCCTATGGAGAATACTACTGATCCAACCGGGAACAGCCTCGAGCTGCTGTAAAGGGTCAGGCAAAATTCTCCCACCACGGTTCTAAAGAAATCTCCGCAGACCATGGAGATCCAACAAGAGCAGAAAATAGTTCGCCCCCAAAAAAAACTTTCTTCATCTATATATAAGGTGTAGAAGGAGGTAAAGAACTCCCTCGTCATCTGCAGCTCTTCCCCTAAGCGTCGGCCAAACTCTGACAACTCTCCTTCCAAATACAAGGGGACCTCTACCAAGGGGGTTCCTGCTCTGACGGTTCCTCCTAAAGTAGCTTCTCACAAAAAAGAGAGGCTTGATAAAGCCTAAGTGCCCGAGGTGAACTCCGAAGGTCAAAATCCTAAATGCCCCAAACTTGCGGGCATGGTAGTTCATACAGTCCATATGGTAAACTCCAAAGACGAAGGCCGTGCTTCTACTGGTCACAGACAGTATACTCGGTCTCCGACAAAAGCTCAACTGCAACGTAAAAAGTTACAAAAGATGCTGGCTCAGGCGACAACACTCATTAATCCATTGCCTAAGGAAAACCCCAAGGATGCACCAGAAGAAAGAGTAGGGAAGGAGTCGGATATTGATTTCTTGAAGAGCGCTCTTAAGAAAAGGGATGAAGAAGCGGCAGAGATGTCCGCAAAAATGAACCAGATGGCTTTTCTGATCCAGAATATGGCTGGAATGATGGTCCAATCGGAACCACGGGCAGATGAACCACCGGTAGTCGCTCTTAAATACAATGGTGACATTTCAAATCCTCTGCAACCTTCATCAACGGATAAAGAGGAAATGGTCCTAAAAGTAATGCTGGATGCATATATCGCTCAACAAATCAAATCTCATTATGCCAGTGAAGCCGTAAATAGGCCATTCAAGACTGGTCGACCGTATCTGGCGTGCTACGATCAAATACAGTACCCGCAAGAATACATACTTCCGACGTTCCACATATATAAAGGAACCGGGAATCCTTGCCAGCATATTGCGTGGTTTAAATCCAAGAGTGGCAACACCAGGGGAAATGATATATTGCTCCTGTAACACCCTAGTGCATTTATACTATTTATTTTGGGTATTTCAAATCTTGCAGCAAAATTCTTTGTTATTGTTGCTTTTGGGTTGCGGATAGTGCATTTAGCAGCTGTGGTTATTATCCGACCTGACCCGCATATTTGAAATCCATCATGGTTTAAGATTACATCAAATATTTGCTAATACAGAGGATCCATGCAAATCTAGATATGATACACGTATATAATATATTTTAGTATCTGCATCTCTTTTATAATAGAAAATAAAAACCAAATAATATATTTTGATACCTGGCCTTGCATGCCATCACACCCCATAGCATGTGGTTGCACCCATATATCGTATTCATACCCTAATTGTTAAAACAGACTCATTATTGATCGTTACGTATATTTACGTAGATCCGTACTTGGGGGTATATATTTTTATTGACAGGATATCGCATTATGGTATAAACTTTTACGTATATTTTCTATATTGAAAAACTAGATTTTTGAATGGTTACGGGTAATATTCGGAGCAATCTAATATTATCTGTACAAACCTATGATACATATATTATATTATTCCTTTAACTAACATATATTATATGAAGTAATATATATAATATAATATATTAATTATATTAATTAACTAATAATTCCCTCTCTCTCTTTATAATATATATATATAATAAAATTATAACACCCTCTTCTCCCTCCTCGGCTCTTCTTCCGATCACCTTTCACCCATCACGGCCACGACGACCTCGCCGCAGATGAATTCGCCTCGTCGCCGTCGTCTCGTCGCCACCATCTTCTCTGTCCATCCACGGAACTCCAGAACCCCAGCAAACCCCCAACAACAACTTCTTCTTCTTATTTTCTTGTTCTTTTCTTTCTTGATTTCCGGCTGTCTCGTCGAAGTTGCACACGTCGCCGATGATCCAGACGATCCAGCCACCGTCGTCATCTAGCCGGTCACCACATCACGCAGCTGCTCAGACAGGTCCAGTCCTGCGTGCGTAAGTTTGCGTCGTGACTTTATTCCGACGTCGGAACGTGACATCTGTATCTCGACGTAAGATCCGATCAGGCAAGTTTCTAAACTTGCTGCATGATATTTTATGTATACCAATATTTATATAATTATTCATAGTTTATGCATGTTAAATTTTAGTAAGTATTATCACTATACAATATTATAGTATTAACCCATATTTCGTAACAATAACAAGTTCATCTGGTTGAGTGCTAGTTCTTTCTAGTTTCAATGACCGTTCACCGTATGTCTAGTAGCCGTGCAAACATTATTATAAATAGGTTTATATGTATATAAATAAATAAATTATATCTTATAATTTAAATAATATGCATTAGTTATTTCTACAGTATTTAGATAACTGGTTACTGTTTTCCATCTAGTATTCTTTCTGTTTAATACACATTCACGACACATTACTAGACCTATTACTTGGATTATTACTAATGCCGACAATCCTGACTTGTTGTCCTGATAGACATGACTTGTTGTCTAGATAGACAGGACATGTACTTGCTTGATCCTGTATTGGTATTACGTAGATATCATCAATACCTGACTTGAACACAAAACCTGGGAGAAAAGGGGAAATCAATAATGAAACCTGATTTGTAACTAACCAGTTTGATATTTTCCATAGACTGATCAGTCGATAAGGGCTTCGGCCCCGGAATGATGATGCCGACACCATTCGTCTGTACATGATACCCTGTTTTTATTGCTTAGCGGCACGTCTCGGATTTACCCCCGAAGGTCTTGACCGTGGTCCCGGACACGCACGGGATACTATTGAGTTATATCGACGATTCCATTAAATTGATTTCAAAGACTTGTAAAATAGACACCTAGAGGCACAGACGTTAGGATACACATCACATACATACAGCTCACTGTTTTATACATGTGTTATTTATTTACATTCATGTTTAATAATAGCATTATAACCTGGTTGTTACTATTATTGTGGTATTATGACGCACTGACGTCTGGGTTTTGCATGGCCCAGTTCCTCTACCTTTATCGCAGGAAAATCAAAAGTACTTTAGCAATCAAGCTGAGTAATGAGGACCTGGCCATTCAGTTTAGAGACTCTTAGTTTATTTGTTTCAGCAGTTTTATTCTTATTGATGTGAGCCCATATTGGGACGTGATTCAGATACTATTGTTTATTGGATCTTGATTCGTTTCTGCTTTATGCATTTTCTTGATTTTATTTATTGTGGCAGATGGACATGTGTTAGCTAGATTATATATTTTACTGTTCTTGATATCCGCTTAACAGCCGTAATATGACTGTGGAGGAATGATTCCTAGTCATAGGTAGTATGGTTGGCTCTGTCACGTACAGTAGTTTACATATTTTAGGAAGTGGGGCGTGACAGGTTTGGTTGGTATCAGAGACATAGGTTTTAGGTTAGCTGGGGCTTGGTTCAATTTGTACTTGGGTATGGTACCCAATACATTGTCCTTAAGACCCAGAATTTTAGGAACATATCCTGCCGCATTATTGCCTTGTCATTCAAATTCTTGATCATATCTTTCTCTTAACTCTTGTATCTTGATGATAGGGAAATGACTTTGCTTCTCAATTTGGAACCCTCCTGATTCCTTATTATTTCTCCCATCTTATTCTTTCGATTCTGATAGTAGGACTTGGGTGACTTGAATGGAGTTATGTGATTGCAAGTATGTACCACGACATGGTTATAATGCGGTACTCTATTTTTGTAACCTGGAATCCTATTTTGATTCATTTTCTTAACTTATGTTCATTGTACTATTTTGTTTCTCTCGGTTTCATTACTTACGAATTTATGCCTTATCGTGGACTTGAATCCAATAACCGCGTTGTATCTTTCCCCTTGTCCCGTAGTGACCAGTTCGTCTGCGTTTCGAAGAATAAGGAGAAACAAAGGAGAACATATGATGATTGCAGTAGTACAGACTGTTTCAAGGCCGATCAAATGTAAGATGTTTGATTGTAAAAAGTTCTGACGAACCCGTCTCAGTTTATCAGAGTAGCGCAGCGGAAGTGTGGTTGGCTAATAACCCACAAGTCTTAGAACAAACTTGTAAATTCATGATGAAGGGAACTGTTTGTGTGTGTGCCGAAATGTGAGGTTCATGAACAGGTTGCAGATGATGCACCGATAGATGTGTTAGTGTAATATGCCCTAGAGGCAATTATTGTATAGTACTAGTTTGTATATTATATTTTTGAAGCTTGGGATATATACACAAATTTATGACAGTTTTGCTCGATATAGTAGTATGCTACTTGGTATGTATCTATCTTAATATATGTATATGTTTCTTTTAACGTATCGCTAATACATATTGATAGAGCCCTTAGGATCTTTGCTTGACTATCAGCGTTGTGATGGCAGTCACACTAGTAGGGGCTGGGTAGTCTACAAGCACATCCTTACACAGGTCTCTAGTCGCAGGATTATCGAGACAGGGCATCGATACTCCAGAGTAGACTAGTGTATACGCTTCTCTTCCCAGCAGGGGAGATGGTCTATCCCACAGCCATTTGTACGTCGTACTAGAGATAGTATGCAGGTGCTCATTGGGTTATGAGTTACACTAGATGGACTCGTAGGGAACTGCTGGTTGGTAATATACCTATCGTCGGGTAGCAGTTTCCAGGTGACATGAGTACAGCTTTGTCCGTCTCCTTGACACTGCTACTTCGTCTCAAGTGTGTTCCCACTGTTCTTAGATTACTACCCTACCATGGCTCTGCTGAGTCGTGCAAACAGGTAGTAGTTGGGTGCAGTCCTGAAATACTTGTAGGCAGTGGCGGTTATATAGGATTCGTCTCTCCCGGTATTGAGGGTTGATGTCGCGCTGTGTTCGGAAAGCCATTACAAAAAGTCCCTGGCCAGGGCAAGCGAGATTTGCTAGTAGGGATTCCAGTAGTTTCCCAGGGTGTTTTTGGGCGCACTCCGACATGACTTATTGCACTATTAGGGGTTTGACGCTTGCCGCCCCCTAGGACCGATATGTGACACTCTTAAACGAACAGACTGGACTATACGGAGATTGCCACAGACAGGCTCAGTTGGGGTATGGATGAGTTTCCTCGTCGACATTCTTGTCGACAGATACCTGGGTAGCTATTACATACAGCTAGTGCCACTGACGCGCTTGTGGTTAAACCCACTGCCAGAGTACTGTCAAGTCTTTAGAGTACTGTCGAGTCGATTTCCCAGCTTCAGGTGAAAGGTGCAGAAGTCGTATGGTTTTACGACCGGGTTCGATCACATACATATACTTGTGTACCTATGATGTTCGGGCGGACAATACTAGTGGGCTTTGGTTTAAGCTAGATCCTAGTATTTGGTTATTGGATTAGTTATGTCGCATTGTATTCGTGTTTCTCGGAATACAGTTACGGGTATGTATATACGGTTGCGAGGGGCATTCTTGTAATTGTTCAAGTTTGCTTTAAGATGATTAAACCTCATTATTTGATTTGGCATTTTAGGTTAAATGCTTAATGAGGTGGATAATTAAGTGGAAGGAAACTTCATGGTATTTTAGTGAAATTGAGCATGGCTATTATGTTGACTCTTTTGGATTCTTGTGAGAGGAGAAGACTTAGATATTTTTGTGAAATTTGTGAGATATTTGTGAGAGATATTTTTATCTTGCATTAGAGTTAAAATAGATGCCATGCTTGATTTATTATTTTTCATTTTTCACAAACACATTCTCTCTCCTCTCAAGCTCACTCTCTTCATCTTCCTCAAGCAAACCCTAATTGTCTCATGAGTTGAGAATCCTAGGGTTTGAGACATAACTAAATCATTTAACACTCTCTACTCATTCTAGGCTACTTAGTTTAGCACACCAAGTGACCTAGTTACCTCTTCTTGGAGGTTAAGCTCAAGGTTGGAAGTCTCGGATGGATCTTCTATGACTTTGAGAAGCCGACGAGGATGCGTGATCCATTCTCCCGACGAGAAGCTCACGACAAGAAGGAGGACAACGAGAAGAAGAAGAAGGACAGTAACTTGAGGTATAACTTTCTCACTTAGTAGTTAAACCTCTTTGCATATCGGTTAGTTAGGGTTTAGTATCGATCCAGGAGTTTAATCGATGTTACGAAACTTATAAAAATCATTTTTTGCAAACTCCGCCTCCCCGTGAACATGTGGAGTGCGTGGCATTGACTTACAGTGGTATCAGAGCCAACTAAACTATAAGTAACTTGTTTGCAAGTCGTTAGAACTTCGATCGACAGAAATACCCGAAACTATAACGCAAAACCCAAACTTTCTGTCCTTTTTAAAATCTGGTCTTAAAATTTTTCCAAAGGCCTTAAAGAAATAAAGCAGGGAATTCTTCACCCAAGAAGCACGAGTCTCTAACTTAGCAAGACCACCGCGGAACCAAGGCGAATCGGTGTGAATCGCCGCCGTTCCGCGGCCGAGTCACGTCAGAGTTGACTCGTTTTTCTTCTGTTGGTTTTACTTGTTGTGTTATATTTTTTGGTATATTTTGTTTCTGCCCACAGTTGTCAATGTGCTGGTTTGCATTTGAGTAGATAATAAAATTGTGTTTCGATCGAATTTCTATCGATCTTGGCTATGTATCATTTCTATGTTTGATATATGTGTTCGTAAACTTCCGCTAATTGCTATATATCAGTTAGTTAGGGGTTGCACATATTCGTGATGATTGGATTGTGTATATGAATATTGTTGGATTGTCCTGAATGGATAGCTGAGGATGTGAAGTGTTATATTTTTTCATTCGATGTAAAATTTGTAAAGTGATGTAATATTATTTTGCGGGGCACATCCGGGTTATGGTTGTAGCCACTGTTATATTATTTCTTTTACTGTTTATTGCTCTTAGGATAGACCCAAGGAGGGGTGCACAAACTACCGGGTACTTTGAAGTGCCGAGTGGCCTACTCAAATTGTTTAGAGAGGTTGCTTCACTTCGGGTATTTGGCGGGTAGTTTACCGCACCCGTAGGGGTCTGGGGTAGGGTTTGGCTATTCATCGCGACCGTGGAATCCGTCTTTCGTTACAGGCTTAAACGAAATGCGGAATTCCTAGTATATCCAATGTATTCATCTGTGATCTGGAATGCCTATTATTGCATCTGACAATTGGATATTATTATATATGTATATATATTATAATAGACGTTGCTTATGTTTTGCATCCGCGCTAGCCCAGCCTCTAGCTCTGGCATTAGTTATCTAACCTAACGGTATAAGACGGGGCCCCGTAGCGAATGCGGATGACATAAACGTACGTTGTATTTTCGTCTTTTTCTGCAATGGTAGGTTAATTGATGGGACTGCATTATATTAATGCAAAGCAAACAAACTAAAGCTAAATCGTTGGAACAATTTAAAAACCACTCGGTTTTTACAAAACAGGAAAAACTTTTAAAATGCGGAGCTTAAACCACTCCTTTTAAAAGCTATCAGGTTCCTTCGATTATATCAAGATCACTACGTTCACGGTTTCTCCAAAACCATTCGTAGCCCTCCGTCATTTCAGTTGGATATTCAGTAGTATTCAAGCTATGTATTTTGACCTTTGCCAAGGCATAGTGATTGGTAGCTGCTGAATATTCATCTGTAGCATAGATAGATGAGTTGGTTTGGGACAGCCGTGCTACTATTTTGGCCTTCGTCAAGGGTATGTACGTGTGGGTCCAAATTAACCTGGACAATGACGGGTAGAACTTGACATATGACTTATGATATATTGGCCTTCGTCAAGGTCATAAGAGCATGGGGCAAAAATCCACATCGGGAGTTTCTAAAGAAACTAAAATTTGCTAGTGTTGCATACCATTTGGAGTGTGATAATTTTGGTAAGATTCCATCGACTTTATCACACGATGATATTTGGATCCCGATCCTACTGTGAGTATATTCTACTCCTCGGGAAATTTTTTTTCACTTAACGATCGATGCTATAAACCAACTAAGTGTCTAGAAAAGTGTTAGCGGGGCTACGTCTCCAGGGACAAGAGGTTATTTAATTAAGGAACTTCGCGAAAGCATCGTAAAACCTCCCTTGAAGTACCGACACTAACCTGGCTGAAAGGTTAAGCAAGTATTGTACGGTGAGATTAATCCTGACTAATTCTTCTTTTATGGTTTGAAGAAGCATTCGAGAAACAGTGGGAGCTATCATGTTTAAATAAACTAAAAACCAATCTAAACTTGCAAGAGCATCATGCTAAAGAGTTTCTTCTCTCTCTCCTAATTGTAGCAACCAAAGATGACGGGCCTTAAGTTACTGTTAGATAAAAATATATTGACAGGGCCAAACTATAAAGATTGGTTCAGGAATGTCAAGATGGCAATAACTTATGACAAGTTAGGCTATATCCTCACTACTAAAGCCCCCGCCATTCCAGGTCCAGAATCCAGTGTCACGGATAGGGAAATCCATAAGACCTAGGAGATTGACTGAGCGAAGGCCAAGTGCCTCGTGCTGGCCTCGATGGACAATGAGCACCAGAGGCGGCACGAGAATATGGATCTTGAATCCATATTCCTCCATACCAAGGAATTATAAGGAGAGCAATCTCGTATCGCAAGATACGAGACCTCGAAGAAGCTTTTTCAGGCGAGGTTGGCCGTCAGATCATCTGTAGGGGAACACGTCCTTAAAATGATTGGCTATATTGAGGAGCTCACGGACCTTAGGACCATGCTAGAGAATGAGCTGTATACACACTTAATTCTGCAGTCCCTCCCTTCCACCTACGGCCAGTTTATCTTGAATTTTAATATTCAAGGTAAAGAAGTTGAACTTCCGGAACTCCTCAACATGTTGAGGAGTGCTGAGGGCACCCTACAGAAAGCCAGGAAAACACCCGCTCTATTTGTTAGTGGAGCTTCTTCTTCTAGATCCAAGGCGAAAGCCAAAGGAAAGAAGAAGAAGGCCCCCACCAAGCCGAGAGGAGGTGTTAGTAAGGTGGAAGCAAAGGGCAAGGTAAGAGTAGCGGGGCCGATAGTAGGAAAGGAAGAATGCTTCTACTGTCATAAGAAGGGCCATTGGAAGAAAGATTGCAGGGCTTGGAAGGACAAGAACCAGGACCAAAAGCAAGTTGTGGCTTCGGCTTCAGGTGTGTTTGTAATTGAAAACTGTTTGTCAATCAACTCTACTTTCTGGGTATTGGATACCGGATCAGGATCTTATATATGTAATTCTTTGCAGGCACTGAGAAACCGTAGGGTTTTGAAGACCGGTGATATGACCCTCAGGGTTGCTAACGGAGAGAGCGTGGATGCCTTGTCCGTAGGGGAATATCACCTTGGATTGACGAGTGGACATATTTTGGTTTTGCGCAACTGTTTTTGTGCACCTAGTTTGACTTGTAATATTATTTCTGTATCTTTGTTATCTTAAGAAGATTATGATTTTACATTTATAAGCGATGTCGTAAACATCCACCTTAATCATGGTCGGATTGGGTCAGGTACTCTAAACAACGGTATATACATATTAAACCAACTACAAATTTTCAATGTCCAGAACACACATAAAAGAAAGACTCCAGAAATAAATCATGCTTTCTTATGGCATTGTAGACTAGGTCACATCAACGAAACAAGGTTGACCAAGTTACATAAAGAAGGATATTTGGATCCGTTCGAATATCAATCTTATGCAACTTGTCAATCATGTCTCAAAGGAAAGACGACAAAAACTCTGTTCACTGGAAGCGAAGTAAGAGCGAGAGAGCTCTTAGGACTAATACACAGCGACGTGTGTGGTCTAATGTCTACACATGTAAAAAGTGGTTATTCCTATTTCATTACTTTTACGGATGATTTCTCAAGGTATGGACATGTCTCCTTGATGAAACATAAATCTGAGGCCTTTGAGAAATTCCGAGAATATAAGAATGAAGGGGAAAAACAAACCGGCAAAAGTATCAAGATACTGAGATCTGATCGAGGTGGTGAATACTTGAGTGCCGAGTTCCTGAATTACTTAAAAGAGAATGGAATTCTCTATCAGCTTACTCCTCCATACACACCACAACACAACGATGTATCGGAGAGACGAATCCGAACCGTATTGGATATGGTACGTTCCATGATGAGTAACGCTGAGTTATCACGATCATTCTGGGGCTACGCACTAGAATCAGCTGCATATCCTTTGAACAAAGTTCCTACCAAGACTGTGCCTACCACACCATATCAGATGTGGAGTGGAAAGAAACCCTATCTTCAATATCTGAAGATATGGGGATGTCCAACTTTTATTAAAAAGCAGCATGCGGACAAACTCGAGGCACGCTCAATACTGTGTAAGTTTGTGGGATACCATAAGAACTCCAGGGGGTATCTTTTCTATTACGCAGAGGAACAAAAGGTTTTTGTTTCTCGTCATACCCAAATTTTGGAACATCAATTTTTAAAAAAAGAAACTAGTAGGAGCGCAATAGAACTGGAAGAAATTCCAGAACCCCATGCTATTACTGAAAGCTTTGTGGAACCAGAAGTTTCAAAAGAACAGGACATTCCCACGCCACTCCGCAGGAGTGGAAGGCTATCTCATCCGCCTGAGAGATACTACGGTTTTCTCATAGACGGTGATAGAGAGGATTGCATCATTGATAATGATGAGCCGGCTAACTTCCAGCAAGCCATTCAGAGCACTGACTCGGTAAAATGACTAGATGCAATGCAGACCGAGATGGAGTCCATGTACACCAACAAAGTATGGACTTTGGACATTGCTCCAGAAGGGGTAAAACCCGTAGGCTGCAAATGGATCTTCAAAAAGAAGATTGGTGTAGATGGACAGGTTGAAACCTATAAGGCTAGTCTTGTTGCAAAAGGATTTCGTCAAAGACCTGGTTTGGACTATGATGAAACCTTTTCTCCGGTGGCTATGCTCAAATCCATTCGGATCCTTCTTGCCATTGCTGCCTTCCACGATTATGAGATTTGGCAGATGGATGTAAAAACCGCTTTTCTAAATGGAAATTTGGAAGAGTGCATCTATATGACCAGCCAGAGGGTTTCATTCAGAGTGGGAGCAGCGGGAAAGTGTGCAAGTTGCTTAAGTCTATTTATGGACTAAAGCAGGCATCACGGAGTTGGAACATCTGCTTTGATGAGACGGTCAAAGAATTTGACTTTATCAAAAATCTAGATGAGCCATGCATTTATAGTAAGATTGTAGAACGAACTATTGTATTCCTCATCTTGTACGTGGATGACATTCTCTTGATAAGAAATGAAATTCCTATGCTACAATCTGTAAAAGGGTTATTGTCACAAAGGTTCTCCATAAAAGACCTGAGTGATGCCTCTTACATTCTAGGGATACAGATCTATCGTGATAGATCTAAGAGGATGTTGGGACTTTCATAGTCCAGGTACATCGACACCATACTGAAAAGATTCAGTATGGAAGATTCAAAGCGCGGTAATTTACCGGCTTGTCACGGAATCACCCTTTCCAATGAGATGTCTCCCAAGACTGATTTGGAAAGAGATTGCATGTTTATTACACCCTACGTATTTGCAGTAGGCTCTATAATATATGTGATGTTGTGTACCAGACCAGATGTAGCTTATGCACTAAGCGTAGTAAGCCAGTATCAGTCAAACCCTGGGGAGAAGCACTGGATAGCAGTAAAGAACATTCCCTAGTACCTGAGAAGGACTAGGGAAATGTTCTTGGTTTACGGCGGAAAGGACCTCCAGATCGAGGCCTTTGCTGACTCCAGCTTCCAGAATGACAAGAATGACTCCAAGTCCATGTCAGGTTATGTCTTTACCCTCAATGGAGGGGCGGTCTGTTGGAAGAGTTCCAAGCAGGACACCGTTGCTGACTCGACGATGGAAGCGGAGTATATCGCAGCTTCAGATGCCGCAAAAGAAGCAGTCTGGATGAGGAAGTTCTTTATAGAACATCAGGCGGTTCCGTCCATTATTGATCCAATACCTTTGTATTGTGACAACAACGGGGCTATAGCTTTAGCAAAGGAACCCAGGTCCCATCAGAAGTCCAGACACATCTTGAGGTGGTATCACCTGATCAGGGAGATCGTGGATCGCCGGGAGATCGAGATTCGGAGAGTTGCTACTGAGGACAATACTGCAGATCCATTCATAAAGGTCATCCCTCAGACGCAGTTCGAGAGGCTATTCGAGATGATAGGTCTGCGATATGCCAGCACATGGCTTTAGTGCAAGTAGGAGATTGTTGGTGTAATATGCCCTAGAGGCTATTATTGTATAGTACTAGTTTGTATATTACATTTGGAAGCTTAGGATATATACACAGATTTATGACAGCCTTGCTCAATATAGTAGTATGCTACATGGTTTGTATCTATCTTAATATATGTATATGTTTCTTTTAACGTATCGCTAATACATATTGATAGAGACCTTAGGATCTTTGCTTGACTACCAGCGTTGTGATGGCAGTCACAATAGTGGGGGCTGGGTAGTCTACAAGCACATCCTTACACAGGTCCTTAGTCGCAGGATTATCGAGACAGGGCATCGATACTCCAGAGTAGACTGGTGTATATGCTTCTCTTCCCAGCAGAGGAGATAGTCTGTCCCACAGCCATCTGTACGTCGTACTGGAGATAGTATGCAGGTGCTCATTGGGTTATGAGCTACACTGGACGAACTCGTAGGGAACTGATGGTTGGTAATATACCTATCGTCAGGTAGCAGTTCCCAGGTGACATGAGTACAGCTTAGTCCGCCGACTTGAAACTGCTACTTCGCCTCAAATATGGTCCCACTGTTCTCAGATTACTACCCTACCACGGCTCTGCTGAGTCATGCAAACAGGTAGTAGTTGGGTGCAGTCCCGAAGCACTTTGAGGCAGTGGCGGTTAGATAGGATTCGTCTCTCCCGGTATTGGGGGTTGATGTCGCACTGTGTTCAAAAAGTCATTACACAAATTCCCTGGCCAGGGAAAGCGAGATTTGCTGGTAGGGATTCCAATAGTTTCTCAGGGTGTTTTTGGCCGCACTCCGACACGAATTATTGCACTATTAGGGGACTGACGCTTGCCGCCCCCTAGGACCGATATGCGACACTCTTAGACGAACAAACCGGACTGTACGGAGATTGCCACAGACAGGCTCAGTTGGGGTACGGATGAGTTTCCTCGTCGACATTCTTATCGACAGATACCTGGGTAGGCGTTACGTACAGCTAGTGCCACTGACGCGCTTGTGGTTAAACCTACTGCCAGAGTACTGTCGAGTCTTTAGAGTCCCACACAGAGGGTTTCCCAGCTTCGGGCGAAACGTGTAGAGGTCGTATGGTTTTACGACAGGGTTCGATCACATACGTGTACTTGTGCGCATATGATGTTCGGCTGGACAATACTAGTGGGCTTTGGTTTAAGCCAGATCCTAGTATTTGGTTATTGGATTAGTTATGTCGCATTGTATTCGTGTTTCTCGGAACACGGTTACGGGTATGTATATATGGTTGCGAGGGGCATTCTTGTAATTGTTCAAGTTTGCTTTAAGATAATTAAACCTTATTATTTGATTTGGCATTTTAGGTTAAATGCTTAATGAGGTGGATAATTGAGAGGCGGGAAACTTCATGGTATTTTAGTGAAATTGAGCATGGCTATTATGTTGACTCTTTTGGATTCTTGTGAGAGGAGAAGACTTAGATATTTTTGTGATATTTGTGAGATATTTGTGAGAGATATTTTTATCTTGCATTAGAGTTAAAATAGATGCCATGCTTGATTTATTATTTTTCATTTATCACAAACACGTTCTCTCTCCTCTCAAGCTCACTCTCTTCATGTTCCTTAACCAAACCCTAATTGTCTCATGAGTTGAGAATCCTAGGGTTTGAGACATAACTAAATCCTTTAACACTCTCTATACATTCCAGGCTACTTAGTTTAGTACACCAAGTGACCTAGTTACCTCTTCTTGGAGGTTAAGCTCAAGGTTGGAAATCTCGGATGGATCTTTTACGACTTTGAGAAGCCGCCGAGGAGGCGTGATCCATTCTCCCGACGAGGAGCTCACGACAAGAAGGAGGACAGTGAGACGAAGAAGAAGGACAGTAACTTGAGGTATAACTTTCTCACTTAGTAGTTAAACCTCTTTGCATATCGGTTAGTTAGGGTTTAGTATCGATCCTGGAGTTTAGTCGATGTTACGAAACTTATAAAAATAATTTTTTACAAACTCCGCCTCCCCATGAAAATGTGGGGTGCGTGGCATCGACTTACAAGATGTTCGGGAATTCAAGGAAGTATTCAAGGAAATCTTGGGTGTATCGTCTAAACGAGATATGGAGTTCGTGATTGATCTTATTCTTGTAGCACCGCCAATTTCGAAGGCTTATTATCCGATGGCACCGATAGAACTAAAAGACTTAAAGAGATAAGTTTTCAAATTACTAGAGAAGGGTTGGATTCGCAGCAGCAGTTCATCCTGAGGAGCCCCAGTTCTTCTAGTCAAGAAGAAAGATGGCATGTGGTGGATGTGCATTGATTATCGAGAATTAAATCGAGTGACTATTAAGAACAAGTAACCAATATCTCACATCGACGAATTATTCGATCAACTAAGTGGCGCGAGGGTATTCTCGAAGTCGGACGTGCGATCTGGGTATCATCAAGTTTGGGTAAAATCAGAAGGTATTTGCAAGACAGCATTCCGAACTCGATATAGGCATTATGGATATTTAGTGATGCCGTTTGGAGTTACTAACGCACCAGCAATATTTATGGACTTGATGAACCAAATCTTTTCACCGTATCTAAACCAGTTCGTAGTGGTGTTTATTGATGATATTCTGGTCTATCCGAGAAGCAAAGAACGGCATGAAGAACACTTGAGGATAGCGCTACAGATGTTGAATTAAGAAAAGTTATTGGCCCGAAGAAGTGAAGTTCTTGGGTCATGTTGTATCCGGAGATGGAATTGCCGTTGACCCCGAAAAGATTGCAGCTGTTCATGATTGGCCAATTCCAAAGAATGTAGGGAAGATCGGAAGTTTTCTTGTGCTTGCCGGATATTATAGAGTGGAGAACTTCTCTCGAATAGCAGAACTATTAACCATGCTAATACGAAAGGAGGTACCGTTCTTATGGATTGAGAAGTGTGTGTCAGGTTTTGAAGCGCTGAAGCAAAAATTGACAACCGCTCATATTCTGACAGTGCCAGATGGTTCCGGAGGACTGGTTATTCACAGTGACACATCTGGGAAAGGCTTGGGATGTGCAGCATGGGAGGTCATTGCCTATGCGTCGAGACAATTGAAAATTCATGAGAAGAACTACCCAACTCATGATCTGGAGTTAGCAGCAGTGATTTTCGCTCTGAAGATTTGTAGACACTACTTATTGGGTGAAAGAGTCGAAGTGTTTACCGATCACAAAAGCCTAAAGTATGTGTTCATACAGAAAGAGCTCAATATAAGGCAGCGTAGATGGTTAGAGCTGATGGCTAACTGTGATCTTGACCTAAAATACAATCCGGGGAAAGTTAATGTCATGCTGGATGCTCTAAGTCGGTTGCCAGCAATATGGATGTTGACTGCACAAAAGGAGATTATAGATGATTTTCAGAGATTCGATTTGGAGATTGTACTACGAATTCTTCGGGACAATTAATGCAGTTGCAAGTACAGTCATCCTTGATCGATAACATTAAAACAGAACAGTCGCATGATCCAAGATTGCAGAAGTTTCAAGAATAAGTAGAAGCAGGACTTCAAACGGACTTGTTAATTCATGAAGATGGTTCGTTACGATATGGTAGTCATTTATGTGTACCCAAAGGAGACGTTCGAGAAGAAGTAATGAAAGAGGCTCATAGTTCCGCGTATTTCGTACATCCAGGAGGTATAAAGATGTACAGAGATCTACAACAACATTTATGGTGGGAATGCATGAAAAGGGAGATTGCTCGCTACGTATCGAAGTGTTTGGTGTGTCAGCAAGTCAAGGCTGAACATCAAAGTGTAGGGTTCCTAGGCACCCTAATGAGGTCTCCCAAGGCATCAACCATGCCAATTTCAAAAATTCTAGGTGCCGAGAAACCCTAGAACGGATCGTTGGCTAGATTTCTAGGCGAAAAAGAAACTAGTTAACAACTTAACTAAAGTTTAACGGAAATACAACCTTTGTAGATCCGGTGCTCCACCTCCATAGCTCCGCAACGAAGTCCCCTCGCTGTCCTAGTGAATTCCCGGGCTCTAGCGTCGGCTTCGTCGGAGAAATGGCGAGCTAGGTCGTCGATGTCCATGCCGAAGATGATCTACGTCGAGGTATCACTAGATCAAGCTCTCACTTCACCAAGTCAAGAAACTTGTGAAGAAAACACACTCTACTACTTGGCAAGAGGTAGAGGATGAAGAAATAGGAAGTGGGTAGACTTTAGAATTGGATTTCTCACTTGTTTTCATCAATCACCATTGATGAAGCAAGCTTCTTCATGTGATGAAGAAGAAGAAGAAGAAAGAAAATTGTTATGATAAGTTGATTAGAATAATTGAAAAAGAATTATCCTTATCATAACATGAACCATGGTTTGATGTAGAGAGTTAACTCAAGTTAGATGAATGGTTAGGGTTTGAAGAAGAAGACAAAAAGGTTACATGAGTCAAAGTTGCATGAAGCTTCATGAAGCTTCATGTAAGAAAGCAACCTTTTTATTTTATTTTCCCTTTTTCTTTTAATCCAAATTAAAAGATAAAAGAATAAATGAATAATAAATAAAACCCTAACCATTTACTTAACCAAGGTTTAACTCTTTACACAAAACCTTGTAATCTTGCATCATCAAACATGATACAATCAAGTGCACAAAAATATATCACATATATAATGTGCACACCCGAGTGAGAATATCCATTTAAAGTGAACCGATACGAGTCAATGCAAAGTAATATATCAAATATATAATTATACATTAAATCATTAAATCAACACTTGATTTAACGATCCGGTCATATCACATATAACCGACTAGTATCAAATGTATCGGCTTATCGAATCAATCCTTGATTCGATAACTAGGTTATATCGCATACAACCATTCGATACATTCATCGCGAGAATAGAATACGGTATCACATACACGTATTATTCTCGGTCCCGCACATATCTCATATGCGCTCCTATTTTGTTTCGCTTGAGCCAGGAAACCTCTGTGTAGGACTCTAAAGACTCGTCAATACGCCGGCAGCAGGTGATGATCATATCAATCATCCACAAGCCGCAAGCGGTCTGCCAAACGTAACGGCCACCCGGGTATTGAGCGATCTGAAGATCGACGAGCAAGCCCGCTCACACTCCAGTGAATCCAACCAGTAACACTACCGTACAGTCCGGTCTGATCGTCTGATATGTCGCATATCTCGCCTAGGGGTGGTAAACGTCAGACCCTAATAGTTCGATAAGTCGTGTCGATATGAGGTCTATAACAATTCGAGAAACTACTGGTAACACTTACCAGTAAATCTCAGCAACCCTGGCCAGGGATTTCCTGTTATAGCCAATCGAACACAGCGCAACATCAACCCCCTATACCGGGAGAGACGAATCCCCTCCTATCGCTCATTGCCTCCATATGACTCGGGACTGTACCCAAAAACCACCGTTTTGCACGCCCTCTTGGACGTGGTAAGGTGGAAATCAAAGCACAGTGGGAACCACACAAGACTCTATGACGATCTCGGGTCTACAGACTAACCTGTACCGGTGTCACCAGAGAACTGCCATCTGACGTGAGGTATAATACCATCTGGGAGTTCTCGGCGAGTCCGTCCAGTGTACCCAGTCTCCACTGAGCACCCGTATATCATCTCTGATGTCAAACACCGATGGATATGGGATCATCCATCGCCCATCTGTATGGGTCGAGAAGGTATACGCTAGTCTACTCTGGTATATCGATGCCCCGTCTCGATACACCCACGACTAGGGACTTTGAAGGATGTACTTATGGACTACCATGTCCCCACTAGTATGATCCGCATCATAGTCCAGGTAGTCAAGTACAGATCCTAAGGGCTTTACCAATATGTAACAGGGAGACAATCAGTGTACACGTTAAGGTAAAGATCAACCAGATAGCATACTATCATGTCGAGCAAGAAAGTCCTCCCTATATATGTCCCAGCATCCACTACAATATACATCCTATGTATAGTAATGGCCTCTAGGGCATACATATAACTAACACAAAGGGTAGCTGGTTTGTTGTAACCACTTCCGATTCCTCAATGGAAGTGGAATCATATAATCATAGATTTCGTGACAGCTTTACCACGGAGTCCAAATGGAAATAATGCAGTTTGGGTCATTGTCGATCGATTGACTAAGGCAGCTCATTTTTTACCGTTTTGAGTTGGTCAGTCGATGGAGGCTTTGGCAGAGAGGTACATGCAGGAGATCGTGAGATTACATGGAGTACTTGTGAGCATTGTTTCGGATCGCGATACTTGATTTCTATCCCACTTTTGGAGGAGTCTACAAGAAAGTTTGAGAACTCGCTTGAAATTTAGCACAACTTATCATCCTTAGACAGATGGCCGGTCTGAAAGAACAATCCAAACTCATGAAGATATGTTGAGAGCGTGCATGCTGACTTCAAGGGTTCATGGGAGGATCATTTGCACTTGGTGGAGTTTTCTTACAATAATGGTTTTCAGGCGATTATACAAATGGCTCCATTCGAAACATTATACGGTCGTAAGTTTCGCTCGCCTATCTGTTGGGACGACATTGGAGAAATAAGATTATTAGGACTGGATATTATTGTGCTAACGATGGAGAAAGTGAACTTAATCTGAAATCATATGAAGGCGGCACAAGATCGACAGAAAAGTTGGGATGATACTGGACAAAGACCTCCGGAGTTCACAGTTGGTGATCTTGTATTCTTGAAGATACCACCGACCAGAGGAGTGATCCGATTTGGTAGTCGAGGCAAGCTTAGTCTCGATTAGTGGGGCCTTTCGGTATTATCGAGCGTGTTGGAAAGATGGCTTATCGATTAGTTTTACCATCATCCTTGGCGGGTGTTCATGACGTGTTTCATGTATCTCAACTCCGCAAGTATGTTCAAGATGTGATGCACGTCTAAGATCACTCGGAACTGACGGAAAGGAAAGATTTAACATATGAAGAATGACCAATGACTATTGTGGATCGACGAGAAAAGGCCCTCAAGAACAAAATTATCTCTCTCTAGTACTCGTTTCATGGGGGAATCGTTCGCACGAAGAATCTACTACGGAATGTGAAGACGAGATACATCTTTTCTTAGATCCATGTTTTCTTGTCTTTTCTTGTTCCAGGAGTTTTAAGGACGAAATTCTTTTGTAGTTGAGTATAATGTAACACCATAGTGCATTTATACTATTTATTTTGGGTATTTCAAATCTTGCGGCAAATTCTTTGTTCTTGTTGCTTTTGGGTTGCGGATAGTGCATTTAGCAGCTGTGGTTATTATCCGACCCGACCCGCATGTTTGAAAACCATCATGGTTCAAAATAACATCAAGTATTTGCTAGTACAGAGAATCCATGCAAATCTAGATATGATACACATATATAATATATTTTAGTATCCGCATCTCTTTATAATACAAAATAAAAACCGAATAATATATTTTGATACCTAGCCTTGCATGTCATCACACCCCATTGTTGGCTATAGTGCCCTCAAGTCAATTATTAGATCGCAGGCACATGATTGCAATGATTGAAGGAGAACCTATACCGGTAGAACAGTTTTACTCGAGATGATAGTATGCTATCTGGTTTTTCTTTATCATCGTGTACATGCTTTAGGTGATTTTACAGATCACTATTACATGTTGATAGAGCCTATAGGATTCATGCTTGACTACCAGCAGTATGATGGAGATCATATACGTAGGAGCTAGGTGGTCTATAATCACATCCTTAAAGTGTCCATAGTCGTGGGAGTTTCGAGACTGGGCATCGATACTCTAAGAGTAGACTAATGTATATGGATCGAGATCTCGACGAGGGGCGGTGGCCGGTCTCATAAGCGATTGGTGTCAATTGGTTCACCTAAGATGTATACAGGTGCTCATTGGGTTATGAGTTCACCGGACGGACTCGCCGGGAACATGCTAGTTGGTATTATACCTATTGTCAGATAGTAGTTCCCTAGTGACATATGTACAGGTTAGTCTATCGACCTGAGATCGTCATTTGTCTCATGTGAGTTCCTACTGTGCTTTGATTACTACCCTACCACGGTTCAAAGGAATCGTGCAAACAGATTTTAGTTGGGTACAGTCCCGAGCCACAAGGAGGCAGTGAGCGGATCGTCAAGGGATTCGTCTCTTCCGGTATTAGGGGTTGATGTCACGTAGTGCATGGATGGCCATCACCAAAAATCCTCGGCCGGGGTAGACGAGAATTACTGATCTAGGATCGGTAGTTTCTCAGGTGGTGATAGGGCTTCATACCAACACTGAATGTCAAAGTTATTAGAGGTCTGACTTTATCCACCCCCTAGATTCGATATGCGATACTCATAAACGAACGAACCGGACTTTACGGATATTGTCACTGCCAGGCTCAGTAGGGTTTCAGGATGAGTATACTCATCGGCCTTCTTTTCTCTCAATACCTGGGTAGCCGTTACATACAGCTAGTGCCACCGACATGCTTATGGTTAAATCCACTACCAGCGTATTGACGAGTCTTTAAAGTCCCACACAGAGAGTTTTCCTGGCTAGGGCGAAACGTTGTAGAGGCCGTATGCTTTTATGGCAGGGTTCGATCATATACGTGCACTTGTGCACGGATCATGATCGGACGGATAATACTAGTGGGCTTTGGTTTAAGCCGGATCCTAGTATGAAATTGTTGGATTATTTTCGTCTCGTTGTATTTGTATTCAGTCGGAATACAGATGCAGGTATGTATATATAAATGAGGGGTATTCTTGTAATTCGTTACAAGATAACTTTAGGATTGCCATTTCTTTTCTTGGATTAAACATTTTAGTTTAAATGTTTATTTGGTTAAAAGTGTGGGTGTAAGTTTTGGATTGTGAGCGCAAGTCTTAGCATTGTGCATTGATTGTGGCATGTGCCATGCTTGATTCTTTTTTTGTTTTGGTTGTGAGATATTTGTGAAGGAAGGCAGATATTTTTTTGGTGAAGGATTTTCTTTAGTTGCTCCACACAAATACCTCACAACACACTCACAAGAAAAAAGGCAGACACTCATTTTTCTTCACTTGGCCAAAGCTTTGCTCACACTTTTTCCTTCATGGCTTCTTCTTCAACCTCCACCCATTCCCAATCATGAGTTGAGAATCCTTGGGTGAGACAAAATGATCACACACAATCTCTACTTCATCTTGGCTATCTAGGTTAGCAAACTAGATACCCGAGTTGCTTCGTTTTTGAGGCGGGAGCCCGTATTACTAATTCTTGATGTGGATCGTCTTCGACGAGAGAGACCGGAGATCGAACTTGATCGAGGAAGCCGCGAGGAGCTTGGGACAGAGGTTGAAGACCGAAGGACACGGATCGATCGGTATAACCTCTCTAAACTCTTTTCGTAGAACTAGTATAGGGTTAATGGTACGATCCGTCGATTAGGGTTCCGTTAGCGTCGGGTTTTAAAAGTTTTTGTTCCGCATTTAGCCACGGATTGATGGTCGGGGCGCTGCTGTAACCCTACATGGTATCAGAGCCAACCCATTAACTACATACTAGTTGGTTTAGACGACGTTAAAATATCGAAACCGAAACAACTCCGAAATAATACCCGATATATTCTAGTTTCTGTCATTTTTTCGTGTCTTCTAAAATTATTTTAGCAACTGCAGAAGACTACTCTGATGACCACTAGACTACACCCTAAATACGAACCCATTCCACCCGTATTGGACCGGCCACATCAGGCAAAAATCCGGCATGGCCAGTTTTGTGAGGGTGTTTGGACTTAGGATTTTGGGTATGGTCTAGTCTCTGGAATATTAGTTCAGTGGTATTGCTTGTTTAGCCCAGTTTGGATATGGATTTATCTAGTTGTTTGGGGGCTATTCGGGGTTATTTCGAAGTCGATATTTCTAACACTGTTTAAAGTTTACAGTACTTACATTACAATCTACGACCGTGAATGTCATTAGAGCGGTACAACTTGTCTAATTGCTATAGTTCTCTTAGACGGGTTTACGAACGTGACATACATGTTGATTTTCTGTGTTGTTGCGGATTCGTCGTGGTGGATAGCTTGGCTGCAATGTTAGTACTGTTTAGTTTTATTTGTACATTTGATATCGCAGGGCAAGCGTCTGACATGTGAACTGCTGTCACTTCCTGTTAGTATATAATTTGTTTGGGGCACGACCGGGTTGAGGTCAATGTCACCATTGTACATATTTTTCTTTTCTGTACTAGGATTACCCCGCGATAGAGAGCACGGATAGCCAGGTTCTGGAGGGCAATGGGTCCGCATCTCATGGCGTTGAGAAGAAGGGGACCTCACTCTAGAACTGGCGGGCTATTCGCCGCACTCGTAGGGGGTACAGGTTGACCCAAAGAGGGATGCTCAAGTTACCAGATTCCGTGAACTGCTGGGTGGCCCATTCACTTTGATGAAGGGGGCTGCCTTTCTTCTGGTTTTGACGGGTAACTTGCCGCTCTCGTAGGGGTCTAGGTTTTCATTGCACAGGTTGTCCACACAACCAGGGGAACGTCGGGTTTCACTTGCGGCTCAAAGGAAACCCGGGTCTCCCAGATTATCTGTATTGTTTTGTGATTCTTATTGCTTATCTATGATGTTGCATTTATCATGCCTGGAACGATTGTTATATATTGTTATATATATTCTAGTAGATGTTGTATATGTTTTGCACCCGCGCTAGTCCCGCCCCCGCTCTGTCGTTAGTTAAGTTACCAAACGGGTGATGACAGGGCCCAGTGGCGAATGCGAATGGCATATACGTACATAATATTTTCATTCTTTTGTGGTGTGATTAATTGATGGGACTGCGTTGATTCGGATCAATGCAAGGAAAATAGACCTAATTGATATTGTTGGAATAATTTTAAAAAAATGTTATTATAAGGACGTTTTCTTTTGTTTTGCACAGCGGTATTCGGTTTTGAATATCCAACACCTCATTCGACGAGGCAAGAGCCGAGATCCCCTTACCGAGAGTGACCTATTGGGCAGAAGTTTACGTCAGGATAATAACTTCACTATAGTTGATTACTTTTTTGCTTTGCATCATGATATTCAGTGGGAATATCCTGCACCTCATTCCACGAGGAAAGAGCCGAGATCCCTTCACCGGGAATGACCTCTTTAGCAAAAGTTTCACCGCTATATATTTGTTAAAAGCTATTCGGCTCCTTCAACGATATCAAGTTCATTACGTTAAAGGTTTTTCACCAAAAACTATTCGTAGCCCTCCGTCATTTCAGACGAGTAGCACTTAGTATTCACGCTATGTATGTTGGCCTTCGTCAAGGCATAGTGTATGGTAGCTATTTTTTACTTTTCTGCAGCATAGATAGATATGTTGGTTTGGGATAGTCGTACTATTATTTTGGTTTCCGTCAAGGGTATGTACGGGTGGGTTCAAATTAACCTGGACAATGACGGGTAGAACTTGACATGTGACTTATGATATGTTGGCCTTCATCAAGGTCATAAGAGCATGGGGTAGAAATCACATCGGGAGTTTCAAACATACAGGAAACTTGACAGGCATGCACATACCTTCTGGAGTGTGATAACTTGAGTGGATTCCATCAGGTTATCATGCGATTATAGTTGGATCCCGATTCCTACTGATGAGTTAGTTTACACCTCGGATGATTTTAGATGATCCCGACTAATTCTTCTTTCAGGTTTGGAGAAGAATTTGACGTTACAGTGGGAGACATCCTGATTAGATAAATAAATAACCATTCTAATCTAGGTTAGAGTGCACGCTAAGTGTTTCATTTCTCTCTCTTTGGAAGCGACCATGGCCCGACCCTAGACTATAATTCGGTAACCAAGTTAACCGAACCTTCTTAAAACACATTGACTTTTGGATTGTCTAAGTTGCATACTTCATTGCCACTCCTACTTTTACCCTTTGCTTTTTCTCCGGAACATTTCGTATCACTACGAAGATCTACATTTATTGGATATGACCATCGTATATTTACATACGAACTCAAAGAAACTTGTTTCATATTCGAGAATGGTTTCCGATTTTAGGGAAATTGAATAGGACTATTCAGTTGTCTTTTCCTTTTACCTTCTCTCAGGTTGTGAGAACTCCTAGGATTAGGAGAGGGTACACCTATTGCGCTTATTGGATAGTCTTCTTCCAAACCATAGGCAGGTGCCGAAAGGTGGGGAATGAAGAAAACCAATTAGCCTAAATGTGGTGTACAGAAGGTAATGAGTAAAGACAAATAAAGGGACTAGAAAGAGGGCAAAGTAAATTGCGACTGCTATCATTCACGACCAAACCACGTATTTCATCGCCACTCCTACTTCACCTTTATATTTCTCCATAACACCCCGTATCACTACGAAGATCCGCATTTATTCGATAATCCATCGTATAGTTATATACGAACACGAAGGACTTGTTCCAGTTCGAGAATGGATTCTGGTTCAGGAGAAATAGAATAAGGTTTATTCAGTTGTCTTTTATCTTAACATTCTCTCAAGTTGCGAGTACTCCTAGGATTAGTAGAGTACACCTATTACGCTTATTTGATAATCTTATTCCAAACCATAGGCTAGTGCTAAACGGTAGGGAAGGAAGAAAACCATTTAGCCTAAAGATGGTGTACATAAGGTAATGAGTAAAGACAAATAAAGGGATTTGGAGAGATAGCAAGAAAATATACGGTTACAGTAATTAATCTGGATAATGGAAGAGATATTACTAGGGATAATGGAAGAGATATTACTAGGAATACCCGGCTACCCCTTCAAAACATTTTCATGTTTCAGTTTCACTATGCGTTGTTAATTGAAAACTGATTTCTCAATTAGATCCTTACTCCAGGGTATGTATTTACCAGATTTGATTCTCACATCTGTATGGTTTTACAGATGATGAGTGGTAGTAAGTTATTGGGAATTAGGTGATTATATCCTCATTATATCGGAATTTGTTTTAATTGGTGATATTTGAGGAAATCACCTGGGGTTTTGCCTGACGGCAAATATTTGGTTTTGAATATCCGTTGTTATGCACCAATTTCAAACTGATATATCTGTACGTTTATTTTATAAAGTGAGATATGATTTTTTGAAATTATGTCCATGAAATTTACCTATACCAGTTGATGGTTAGGTAAGGAACATTAAACAGCGGTGCAATTCTTCTTAACCATAAGTACAGTTTTCAAACTATGACACACAGGGTTTGAGTTATTCAACTCAAAAGACTTATACAAAATATTGTATGTTGTCTAGTATCCATTAGGACAGAGGGATTGGTCCTCATACTATATTCTGTTTACTTATGACTTCTCCAGTTTTAGACAAGTATTTCGTAGAAATACAATGTCCATGTTTTGAGAAGTTATAGGTACAAAAATAAAGTAGAGAACCACGTGTTGCAAGTATCAGGATTCTTCAAGGTGATCGAAAATGTAGATACTTTTGTTTGGTATTCAGTTGATAGTAATGGTTTTGAGAACTTGCTTCTCTTTCAGGTTACTCATATCTGGATACACTCCTAGTTGAGTAATGTTGATCGGCCTCTCTCCATTTAGTTAACATGCACTGGAGACAGCTGCATGATTTGAATCTGGTTCCAATTAAATAAGTGCCTCCGTTTCTATATTGTATATAGAATGGTTCATATCTTAACGATATTAAGGTATATGGAGTTGTCTGGATTATGCTTAAAACCAGACTCTGGATAACTCAAAGCATGTTTCTGTAATGGTAGTTTGTGGGTTATCCCGGGCTATGACGAGGGGTAACTTTCTACCATCTGGAAGATAAATAGTGATATTGTTCTTGACTCACCACAGTTTTAGTAAAATAGATTTTTTCAGAAAACAGTAGTGGAAGTATGGTAGAACTGGAAGTGATTCCAGAACCACAAACGATTACTAAAAATTTAATAGAACCTAAAAATTCAATCGGGCTTAACATTCCATTGGCCACTCCATAGATATGGTGGGTAACCTCAAGCGCCCGAGAGGTACTTTGGTATCCTCAAAGACGGTAACATGGAGGTTCTTGTTTACCCAAACATGCCATTACTGATGTTCTACACTAAGAGACCCGGCAGGAGGATGAGTATAGTGTCGTTCTAAACTAGCTTTAGAAGTGCACGTGTATATGACTCTGCCAGAAGGTTGTTGTAGTCAGTGAGAACAGCGAAAGCATAGTGGACAAGTTGCATGTGCCTATTTATAGACTAAAGCAGATATAGCAGAGATAGATCATCTATTTTTGATGTGACGGTCATAGGCTTTGACTTCATCAAAATAGGAGATGGATCTGTTAAGAAGGTAGTATGATGGTATGTCCTGGTATTTGGATGACATACACTTTGTAGGAAGTGAAATTCCTACACTACGATCGGTTATACTGTGGTCGTCACACAGTGGATTCTCCATATAGGATATGGATATTATATCAGGCATTCTGGTTACTAGATCTTTGATTTTAAATCTAAATTTGGGTAGTTTCCCAATCTAGGTACTTAGACAGTATTCTAAAGGTGTTTTAGAATGGACGACTCCTGGCATGGTGGTATACCTGCAGGTGATGGAGTCACCCTCTCTAAAGGTATCTTACTGACTACACGGGGGAGATGTGCATGATTAGTATATCACTTGCTTAGGCAGTTGAATCAATCATGAGATGTCAAGTACCACACCAGATGTTGTTTTTGAACTAGATGCAATAAGTTTATATATTAATCCAATCCTGGAGAAACGTTCGGAAGCAGTTTATGAACATAGGTAAATGTTCTAGGGATTTTGTAATGACAGCCTCCTTCGGGAGACGGTTATCATTACATGCTTCCAAGGTGACATAGATGACAAAGTGACTGTCAGAGTTATAGTTTTCCTTCTTTTGAGGGGCAGTAGTTTGGACAGGTGGTCCAAGCGGATACTAAGGGAGGCATGGCACAGGATACTGATTAAATTCAGTTGACGATACAGTCTAAGAAGTTTACTGGATTTGGAGTTCATTGGTGAACTGGGTCCCATCAGATATCCAGACATATTCTAAGACAGGTATTTCTCATCTCGGGAGATGGCTTTCTCCGCGAACTTGAGATAAAAAGAGACATAGAAAAAAACATTAGAGCGAATCCACTCACTGAGGCTATTTCTCAAACACAATAGTTTTTCAAACGAGCTTTGTGAAACTCATTAGTAGAGAAGTTGGGTGTTCGATATCACACGGGCTGTGAGTATGCGACACCGCAATAATTAGCCTTAAGTGCAAGTGGGAGATTGTTGGCTATAGTGCTCTCAAGTTAATTATTGGATCGCAGGCACGTGATTGCAATGATTAAGGGAGGATCTATACCGGTAGAACAGTTTTACTCGAGATGATAGTATACTATATGGTTTGTCCTTATCATCGTGTACATGCTATGGGTGACATTACAGATCACTATTACATGTTGATAGAGCCCATAGGATTCATGCTTGACTACCAGCAGTATGATAGCGATCATATACATGGGAGCTGGGTGGTCTATAAGCACATCCTTAAAGTGTCCCTAGTCATGGGAGTTTCAAGACTGGGCATCGATACTCCAAGGGTAGACTGGTGTATACGGATCGAGACCCCAACGAAGGGCGGTGGCCGGTCTCATAATCCATTGGTGTCAGTTGGTTCACCTAAGATATATACAGGTGCTCATTGGGTTATGAGTGAACATACTAGTTGGTATTATACCTATTGTCAGATAGTAGTTCCCTGGTGACATGTGTACAGGTTAGTCTATCGACCTGAGATCGTCATTTGTCTCGTGTGAGTTCCCACAGTGCTTTGATTACTACCCTACCATGGCTCAAAGGAGTCGTGCAAACAGGTTTTAGTTGGGTACAGTCCCGAGCCACATGGAGGCAGTGAGCGGATCGTCGGGGGATTCGTCTCACCCGGTATTGGGGGTTGATGTCGCGTAGTACATGGGTGGCCATCACCAGAAATTCTCGGCCGGGGTAGACGAGAATTACTGATCTAGGATCGGTAGTTTCTCTGGTGGTGATAGGGCTTCATACCGACACAGAATGTCAAGTTATTAGGGGTCTGACTTTATCCACCCCCCTAGACTAGATATGCGATACTCATAAATGAACGGACCGGACTGTACGGATATTGTTACTATCAGGCTCAGTAGGGTTTCAGGATGAGTTTGCTCGTCGGCCTCCCTTTCGCTCAATACCTGGACAGCCGTTATGTACAGCTAGTGCCACCGACGTGCTTGTGGTTAAACCCACTACCAGCGTATTAACGAGTCTTTAGAGTCCAACACAGAGGGTTTCCCTGTTTCGAGTGAAACGTTGTAGAGGCCGTATGGTTTTATGGCAGGTTCGATCATATATGTGCACTTGTGCACGGATCATGATCGGACGGATAATAGTAGCAGGCTTTGGTTTAAGCCGGATCCTAGTATTATATTGTTGGATTATTTTCGTCTCATTGTATTTGTATTCAGTCGGAATACAGGGTATGTATATACGGATGAGGGGTATTCTTATAATTCGTTACAAGATAACTTTAGGGTTTCCATTTCTTTTCTTGGATTAAACATTTTAGTATAAATATTTATTTGGTTAAAAGTGTGAGTGTAAGTTTTGGATTTTGAGTGCAAGTCTTGGCATTGTGCATTAATTGTGGCATGTGCCATGATTAATTCTTTTTTTGTTTTGGTTGTGAGATATTTGTGAAGGAAGGCAGATATTTTTTTTGTGAAGGATTTTCTTTTGTTGCTCCATACAAATACCTCACAACACACTCACAAGAAAAAAGGCAGACACTCATTTTTCTTCACTTGGCCAAAGCTTTGCTCACACTTTTCCTTTATGGCTTCTTCTTTAACCTCCACCCATTCCCTCTCATGAGTTGAGAATCCTTGGGTGTATTGAGACAAAATGATCACACACAATCTCTACTTCATCTTGGCTATCTAGGTTAGCAACTAGATACCCGAATTGTTTTGGTTTTGAGGCGGGAGCCCGTATTACTAATCCTCGACATAGATCGTCTTCCACGAGGGAGACCGGAGATCGAACTTGATTGAGGAAGCTACGAGGAGTTTGGGATAGAGGTTGAAAACCGAAGGACACGGATCGATCGGTACAACCTCTCTAAACTCTTTTCGTAGAACTAGTATAGGGTTAATGGTACGATCCGTCGATTAGGGTTTCGTTAGCGCCGGGTTTTAAAAGTTTTTGTTTCGTGTTTGTCCATGGATTGTTGGTCGGGGCGCTGCCGTAACCCTACACACATAGCATGTGGTTGCACCAATATATCGTGTTCATACCCTAATTTCTAAAACAGACTCGTTATTGATCACTACGTATATTTACGTTGATCCGTACTTAGGGGTATACATTTTTATTGACAGGATATCGTATTATAATTTAAACTTCTACGTATATTTTCTATATTGAAAAACTCGATTTTTGAATGGTTACGGGTAATATTCGGAGCAATCTGATATCATCTGTACAAACCTGTGATACATATATTATATTATTCCTTTAACAAACATATATTATATGAAGTGATATATATATATATATATATTAATTATATTAATTAACTAATAACTCCCTCGTCTCTCTCTCTCTTCTCTCTCTCTCTATAATATATATATATATATAATAAAATTATAACACCCTCTTCTCCCTCCTCTACTCTCCTTCTGATCACCTTTCACCCCTCACGGCTACGACAACCTCACCGTAGACGACTTCGTCTCGTCGCCACCGTCCCCTCTGTCCATCCCCGGAACTCCAGAACCCCAGCAAACCCCCAACAGCAACTCTTCTTCTTTTCTTGTTCTTTAATTTCTTGATGTCCGGCTGTCTCATCGGAGTTGTGCACATCGATGATGATCCAGATGACCTAGCCACCGTCGTCGTCTAGCCGGTCACCACGTCACGAAGCTGCTCGGCCAGGTCCAGTCCTGCGTGCGTAAGTTTGCGTCGTGACTTTATTCCGACGTCGGAACGTGACGTCCGTATTTCGACATGAGATCCGATCAGGTAAGTTTATAAACTTGCTGCATGCTATTTTATGTATACCAATGTTTATATAATAATTCATAGTTTATGCATGTTAATATTTAGCAAGTATTATCATTATATAATATTATAGTATTAACCCATATTTCGTAACAATAACAAGTTCATCTGGTTGCGTGCTAGTTCTTTCTAGTTTCAATGACCGTTCACTGTATGTCTAGTAGCTGCACAAAAGTTATTATAAATTGGTTTATATGTATATAAATAAATAAATTATATCTTACAATTTAAATAATATGCATTAGTTATTTCTACAGTATTTAGATAACTGGTTACTCTTTTCCATCTAGTATTCTTTCTGTTTAATACACACTGCCTGACATGTTCACGACACATTACTAGACCTGTTACTTGGATTATTACTATTGTCAACAATCCTGACTTGTTGTCCTGATGGACATGACTTGTAGTCTAGATAGACAGGACCTGTACTTTCTTGATCCTGTATTGGCATTAGGTAGATATCATCAATACCTGACTTGAACACAAAACCTGGGGGAAAGGGAGAAATCAATAATGAAACCTGATTTGTAACTCAACAATTTGATAATTTCCAGAGACTGATCATTCGGTACGGGCTTCAGCCCCGGAATGATGATGCTGACATCATTCGTCTGTACATGATATCATGTTTTTATTGCTTAGCGGCACATCTCGGATTCAGCCCCGAGGGTCTTAACCGTGGTCCCGAACACGCATGGGATACTATTGAGTTACATCGACGATTCCATTAAATTGATTTCAAAGACTTATAGAATGGATAACCCAGAGGCACAGACGTTAGGATCACATCACATACATGTTGGGTTACGGCAGCGCCCTGGCCATCAATCCGTGACCAAATGCGGAACAAAAATTTAAAAAACTTGGCGCTACAACAACCAATTACCTGGATCTACCCATAAGCCCTAGATAACAAAACATGCAAAGGAGTTAGAATGGTTATACCGAATAGATCCGTGTCCTTCGGTCTTCAACCATCATCCCAAGCTCCTAGGGGCTTCCTTAATCAAGCTTGATCTCCGGTCTCCCTCCATCGAAAATGATCCACCTGAGAGTCTATGCAACGAGCTCCAACCTCATATCCGAGGCAACTATAGCACCTAGATCACTACTCTAGAAACCGTATATGAAGTAGAGAGTGATGAAGGATTAATTTGTCTCAAGACACCTAAAAATTCTCAACTCATGAGAGGGTTTGGGTGGAGCTAGAGGAAGAAGAAGATGCAATGAGGATGAGGTGTTGAGAGCAACTCAAGAGAGAGAGAGAAAGAAAATGAATAATGCCTTGTGTTTTTGTTTGTTTTGTGTGTGTGATAAGAAATAATGGAGCCATCACATAAATGTCCATGTCTCCAAAATATCTTAGTCAACAAAAAATATCTCAAGTCAACATAATCTCACAATAAACAAAAACCTTAAGCATGCTAGAACAGTAACCATGGGTCACTAATTAGCCATGCCATAAAAATGCAATAAACACCTCATCCTATACCTAAATAACATTTTAATCCAAAGTCTAAACCATGATGATGTATAATCTTCTAAAAGTAATCTTGTAATAAATTACAAGAATACCCCTCAACCGTATATACATACCCGCATCCGTATTCCGAAGAATACGAATACAAAGAGATAAAGATAATCCAACAAATATAATATTAGGATCCGGCTTAAACCAAAGCCCACTAGTATTATCCGTCCGAACATCATCTGTGCACAAGTACACGTATGTGATCGAACCATGCCATAAAACCATATGGCCTCTACATCGTTTCGTCCGAAGCAGGGAACTCTCTGTGTGGCACTCTAAAGACTCATCAATACACTGGCAGTGAGTTTAACCATAAGCACGTCAGCGGCACTAGCTGTACGTAACGGCTACCCAGGTAATGAGAGAAAGGGAGGCCGATGAGCAAACTCATCCTGAAACCCCTACTGAGCTTGACGATGACAATATCCATACAGTCCGGTCCGTTCGTCTATGAGTATCGCATATCGAGTCTATGGGTGGATAAAGTCAGACCTCTAATAACGCGACATTTAGTGTCGGTATGAAGCCCATCACCACCTGAGAAACTACCGATCCTAGATCAGTAATTCTCGACTATCTTGGCTAAGGATTTTTGGTGATGACCACCCGTGCACAACCGCGACATCAACCCCCAATACCGGGAGAGACGAATCCCCCGACGATCCGCTCACTGCCTCCATGTGGCTCGGTACTGTACCCAACTAAAACCTGTTTGCATGACACCTTTGAACCGTGGTAGGGTAGTAATCAAAGCACAGTGGGAACTCACATGAGACAAATGACGATCTCAGGTCGATAGACTAACCTGTACACATTTCACCAAGGAACTGCTATCTGACAATAGGTATAATACCAACTAGCAGGTTCCCGGCGAGTCCGTCCGATGTACTCATAACCCAATGAGCACCTGTATACATCTTAGGTGAACAAACTGACACCAATGGCTTGTGAGACCAGCCACCGCCCCTCATCAGGGTCTCGATCAGTATACACCAGTCTACTCTGGAGTATCGATGCCCAGTCTCGAAACACCCTCGACTAGGGACATTTAAGGATGTGCTTATAGACCACCCAGCTCCCACGTATATGATCGTCATCATACTGCTGGTAGTCAAGAAAGAATCATATAGGCTCTATCAACATGTAATAGTGATCTGTAATGCCACCTAATGCTGTACATGATGATAACGACAAACCAGATAGCATACTATCATCTCGAGTAAGACTGCTCTACCGGTATAGGTCCTCCCTCAATCATTATAATCACCTGCCTGCGACTATGATAATTGCCTTGAGGGCACTATAGCCTACAATCTCCCACTTGCACTTAAGGATAATTATTATAGTATCGCATACTCACAACCTGTATGATACCGAACACCCAACTCCTTTACTAATCAGTCTCGCAAAGCGCGTTTGAGAAACTATTGTGTTCAAGAAATAGCCTCAGTGAGTAGATCCGCTCCAATTTTTCTATTTGTATCTCTCTTAATCTCAGGTTCGCGGAGAAAACCATCTCCCGAAATGAGCAATACATGTCTTAGAATATGTCTGGATATTTGATGGGACCCAGTTCACTAATGAATTCCAAATCCAGTAAACTTCTTAGATTGTATCATCCACTGAATTTAATCAGTATCCTACACCATTCCTTCCTCAGTATCCGCTTGGACCACCTGTCCAAACTACTGTCCCTCAAAAGAGGGAAAACTAAAACTCTGACAGTCGCTTTGTCATTCAGGTCACCTTGGAACCTTGAATGATAGCCGTCTTCCGAAGGAGGCTGCTGTTACCATATCCCATAAACATCCACTTATATTCATAAACTTCTTCCCAACGTTTCTCCAGGATTGGATCAATATAAACTTATTGCAGCTCATGCAAAAACAATATCTGGTGTGGTACTTGACATCTCATGATTGATCGATTACCTAAGTAAGTGATATACCAATCATGCACATCCCTCTCCCCTTTAGTCTGTAAGACACCTTTAGAGAAGGTGACTCCATCACCTGCATGTACACTACCATGCCAGGAGTCGTCCATTCTAAAACACCTTTAGAATACTGTCTAAGTACCCAGATCGGGAACTACCAAAATCTAGATCTAAAACCATAGATCTAGTAACCAGAATGCCTAATATGATATCCATATCCTATGTGGAGAAACCACTATGTGACAACCACAGTATAACCGATTGTAGTATAGGAATTTCACTTCCTACAAAGTGTATGTCATCCAAATACCAGGACATCACATCCTACTACCTTCTTAACAGATCTATCTCCTATGCTAATGAAGTCAAAGCCTATAACTGTCACATCAAAAATAGATGATCTATCTCCGTTATACCTGCTTTAGTCTATAAATAAACACAAGCTACTTATCCACTATGATTCCGCTGCTCCCACTGACTACCCTCTGGCAGAGTCATATATACATTCACTTCTAAAGATAGTTTAGAACGACGCTATACTCATCCTTCTGCCGGGTCTCATAGTCTAGAACAGCAGTAATGGCAAGTCTGGGTAAACAAGAACCTCCCAGTCACCGTCTTTGAGGATACCGAAGTACCTCTCGGGTGTCTGAGATTACCCACCATATATGCGGAGTGGCTAATGGAATGTCAAACCCGATTGAATTTTTAGGTTCTATTAAATTTTCAGTAATCGTTGTGGTTCTGGAATCACTTCCAGTTCTACCATACTCCCACTACTGTTTTCTGAAAAAGTCCATTTTGCTAAAACTGTGGCGAGTCAAGAACAATATCACTATTGATCTTCTAAATGGGAGAAAGTTATCCCTCGCCATAGCCCGGGATAACCCACAAGCTTCCATTACTGAAACGTGCCTTAATTATGTCCAGAGTCTGGTTTTAAGCATAAGCAGGAAAACTCCATATACCTTAACATCATTAAGATATGAACCATTCTATATACAATATAGAAACAGAGGCACTAATTTAATTGGAACCAGATTCAAATCATGCAGCTGTCTCTAGTGCATGTCAACTAAATGGGGAGAGGCCGATCAACATTACTCAACTAGGAGTGCATCCAGATATGAGTAACCTGAAAGAGAAGCAAGACCTCAAAACCATTACTATTAACGGAATACCAACACAAGTATCTACATCTTCGATCACCTTGAAGAATCCCGATACTTGCAATACGTGGTTCTCTAATTTATTCTTGTACCTATAACTTCTCAAAACTTAGACCTTGTATTTCTACGAAATACTTGTCTAAAAACTAAAGAAGTCACAATAAACAGAATATAGTACGAGTACCAACCCTTTTGTCCTAATGGACACTGGACAACATACAATACTTTGTATAAGTCCCCTGAGTTCAATAACTCAAACCCTGTGCGTCGTAGGTTGAAAACTGTACTTTGGTTAAGAAGAATTACACCGTTGTTGAATACTCCTTACCTAACCATCAACTGATATAGGTAAATGTCACAGACATAATTTCAAAAAGTTATATCTCACTTTATAAAATAAACATACAGATATATCAGTTTGAAACTGGTGCATAACTACGGATATTCAAAACCAAATATTTGTCGTCTGACAAAAACTCAGGTGATTTCCTCAAATATCACCAATTACAACGAATTCCGATATAATAAGGATATAATCACCTAATTTCCAATATCTTACTCCCCCTCATCATCTGTAATGCCATATAGATGTAAGAATCAAACCTGGTAAATACATACCGTGGAGTAAGAATCTAATTGGAAAATCAGTTTTCAATTAACAACTCACAGTGAAACTGAAACATGAAAATGTTTCGAAGGGGTATCTGGATATTCCTGGTAATGCCTCTTCCACTATCCAGATTCCTGACTGTAACCGTATATTTCATTGCCATCTCTCAAATCCCTTTATTTGTCTTTACTTATTACTTTCTGTACCCCATACGAAGGCTAAATGGTTTTCTTCCTTCCCTACCTTTTGGCATCAGCCTAAGATTTGGAAGAAGACTATCCAATAAGTATAATAGGTGTACCCTCCTAATCCTAGGAGCTCTCACAACTTGAGAGAAGGTAAAAGGAAAAATACAATTGAATAATTATTATTCTATTTCTCCTTAAGTAGAAACCATTCTCAAACTAGAACAAATTCCTTCGAGTTCGTATGTAACTATACGATGGATTATCCAATAAATGTGGATCTTCATAGTGATACGGGGTGTTCTGGAGAAATGCAAAGGTGAAATAAGAGTGGCAATGATATACGCAGTTTGGTCGTGAATGATAGCAATTGCAATTTACTTTGCTTTCTTTCTAATCCCTTTATTTGTCTTTACTTATTACCTTCTGTACACCTCACTTAGGCTAATTGGTTTTCTTCCTTCCCTACCTTTCGGCACCTGCTTATAGTTTGGAAGAAGACTATCCAATAAGCGCAATAGGTGTATCCTCTCCTAATCCTAGGAGCCCTCAAAACCTGAGAGAAGGTAAAAGGAAAAAACAACTGAATAGTCCTATTCAATTTCTCCAGAACCGGAAACCATTCTCGAATCTGAAACAAGTTTCTTCAAGTTCGTATGTAATCATACGATGGTCATATCTAATAAATTTGGATCTTCATAGTGATACAGAATGTTCTGGAGAAAATAAAAGGGTAAAAGTAGGACTGGCAATGAAGTATGCAACTCTGACAATCCAAAAGCCTGTGTATTTTAAGAAGGTTCGCTTAACTTGGTTCATGAGTTTTAGTCTAGGGTCAGGCCATTGTCGCTGCCAAAGAGAGAGAGAAAAGAAACACTCAGTGTGCACTCTAACCTAGATCAGAATGGTTAATCACTTTATCTAATCAGGATGTCTCCCACTGTATCCTCAAATTCTCCTCCAAACCTAATATAAGAATTAGTCGGGATCATCTAAAATCACTCGAGGAGTAAACCAACTCATCAGTGGGAATCGGGATCCAACTATCATCGCATGATAACCTAATGGAATCCAATCAAGTTATCACACTCTAGAAGGTATGCGCATGCCTGGCAAGTTTCCTGTATGTTTGAAACTCCCGATGTGATTTCTGCCCCATGCTCTTATGACCTTGACGAAAGCCAACATATCATAAGTCACATGTCAAGTTCTACCCATCATTGTCCAGGTTAATCTGAATCCACCTGTACATACCCTTGACGAAGGCCAGCATAGTAGTACAACTGTCCCAAACTAACGCATCTATCTATGCAACAGAAAAGTAACAAATAGCTGCCATACACTATACCTTGACGAAGGCCAACATATATAGCATGAATACTAAGTGCTACCCGTCTGAAATGATGGAGGGCTACAAATGGTTTTTGGCGAAAAACATTTAACGTAATGAACTTAATATCATTGAAGGAACCGGATAGCTTTACAAATATATAGTGGCGAATTGCTAAAGAGGTCACTCCCCGTGAAGGGATCTCGACTCTTTCCTCATCTGTAACAACCCTAAATTTCTTATACACTTTCTCCTATACAAATTTTTAAATTAATTTTTTCAAAAATCCATAAAGGGGTATTTTAGCCTGAGCACAAGATATAAGTAATTATTTTGTTTTTTTTAATTACAAGAATGTAATAACTCCATTTTTAGTGTACAAGAAATTACTTTAAATTTAATGTATACTTGGAGTATTTATTCTTGCTGCTATCATTTTAAGTAATTAAATAGCACCATAATTACAAGAAGAAGCTTGTAGCTCATTGGTAATACCTTGCACTGCTGAACCAAGCCACCAGAGTTCAAATCCCCTGCCCCACATTATTTTTGTATTTATTTTGTTTAAAATCCTTTGGAAGCCCAACAGTCCACACACCATAACTCCCAAAAGTTGAACTAAACCTAGCAAACTAAATATACCGGTGCTTACCCTACGAGACCCCCCCACCTTCCGGCGACCCGACTCGGCCGGGATCGGCCTAGTCGGCCGGCGGACTGGCCGACTCGGGCCGGCGGTGCCAGCCGGACTCGGCCGGACGGCCGAGTCCCCAACATGAAAGTTGGGGCTCTTCACCTACCCCACCCCCCTATAAACTCCAAATTAATGGATCAGTTCCCGAGACTTCAATATACCCTAATTACTACGATTTTTAATGATTTTCTCACATTTTTACATTTTTTTTATTAAAAACCCTTCACCGACTCTACCCCTAGCCTACCCTATAAATACACCCCCTACCCTCTACCCTATCATCCCAAAATCCTGAGCCCACTCTCTCAAAATCTTCTCAAGAGTTGTGTACTTTGAAAACAAGTTCGCGGCAAAGCTCCGAAGAAATTCCGGCGGAAATTCTGGCGACGTTTTTAGGAACAACCGGGGACGAAGCAACGCCTCGGCAACCCCGTTATTCCCCCCTCACTCCTTTGCTTAATCGAAACCCGTAAGTCTTATTCTATCCCTCTTTCTTATTCTCTAAAATACGAAATTACAAAACCCGATGGAATCGGAACAAATCCGATTTCCGATTCGGTTTTCTATAAAATTTCACTTCTCACCAATTCAATCATGCTTAAACATCTTATTGTTGATGTTGGGGTAAAAATTTACACCCTGGTTGACCGAGTCAAAGTCAAGGTCAACCCCCAAGCTAGGTGGGCCCAAGTCCAGGTGAAGTGGACCCATGCCCAAGTCAAGCCCATGGCCAGCCTCCCCATGGCAACGACAAAATCATGTAATAAATAATTATTATGTAATTTTTTTATACATGAATGTATGCAAAATGGGCATAAAGCCAATATTTTGTAAGCCCATGGCTTATGTGCAAAAATGAAATGGCACATGAGCCATGGTATAAGCAAAATGCCATTTTGTAAAGCCCAAGGGGCTATATGCAAATATATAAGCCTATAAAAGGCAACATGATGATGAATAAATAAGGACACTTTTTCATTCTCTCAAAAACCTAGGGTTTGTGCCTCTTTCACCTTTCTGAAGGTTTCAAATCTTCTTCCTTTTTTTGAATTAAATCAAGAGTTTTACTCTCCCTTTTCTAAAACTAAATAGTTTTCCACCTCAAAATCCACAAAGGGGAACTTGGATCTGCTATTAGATCTCAAAAAGAAGAGTTTTTTAGATCTCACATCTCTTGATCCAGCCAACCGAGGAGGAAGAAGAAGAACCCCTTCCATTAACCCCAAAAACACACTTAGGAGTCCAACTCTACTCTGATTTCTCTTCCGAGAATCTTTTTAGGCTAAAAGCCTCTTTTCCTCGCCGGTGCTCAAGCGCAGAGCGCCCACGGGCCGACACGTGGCGCGCTTGCGCTCAAGCGCAAAGCGCCCACGTGCCGAGACGTGGCGCGCTTGCACAACAGCGCCCTGTGCTCGAGCGCAAAGCGCCCACGTGCCGACACGTGGCGCGCTTGCGCTCAAGCGCCCAGTGCCCAAGCGCAAGTCGCCCCCGTGCCGACACGTGGCACGCTTGCGCTCGAGCGCAAGTCGCCCCAGTGCCGACACGTGGCGCGCTTGTGCTCTAGCGCACAGCGCTCAAGCGCAAGTCGGCCCCGCAGCACCTAGGTGCACAGCGCCCAAGGCGCTGGCCCCACGCATCCTTTGGATGCCTTTTCCCCCTCTTTCTTTTATATATATACATATATACATATATATATACACATATGCATACATATGTGTACACAGACATACACCACGAAACTGTCCCTGTTAGAAAAAAATTTCTAACGGGGCGCTGCCCCGCACCCCGCAAGGGGGCTGCTAGCTCCCTTGACCCCCAGCCCGCTATCCGGGTAGCGGGACCCCCGTAAAAACTCTGCGTGGCTCCCGATATATCCAAAACCCCCTTTCAAAACACAACACACGCACACTGCACATTGAGTTCGCATGACCAGTTTAACCCGTTAATCGGAGGTTCCCTCTCCCCAAAGGCGAGGGGTAATTAACGGCAGCTTAGTCCGCGGCTGCCGGTGATTCGGATCCCCACAATCAATAAACCCCGGCCTACCCTAGGTAGGGGGAATCTGTAGTACGTCTGACCAGTGCGCGCGTATTCCCATCTCAATGGGGTGATGAAAAACACCCTACAGATTCTGGCACGCCCGGTGGGACCAATCTCTCCTCCCATATTTCGGGTTAAACGTTCATGCGAACTCAATCAATTTACATGTCTATATTTATACTAAAATAATGCTCTTTCATGCAGGTTTTCAAGCAATCGCCTTTCAACAATGTCTCCAATGATGAGCTCAGCTTCCATCTCTTACACGATGAAGATGGACTCCAGGACGGTCCTCCCAGCCAGTCTTGGGCGACAGTGGGAGGAGCCGCTGCTACCGTTCGGCTCTATTCTGTTCGTGCCCGCTAACGCCATTCCCGCTCCTCAAGCTCCAGCAACAGACAGACCGGTCTCGAAAGGAAAGAAACCAAATGTGGTGATCTCGAGGGCGCCCCAACCCAAACTCAAGTCGGTGTCTGAACGACTTTTCTTGGCCCCAACTCGGGGCAAGGCCATCAACACCAACAAAGCTAAAACGCGTCTTGAGCAATCTCCAGCGGCGCCTCTGACAACTGCTCGATTGGGTGTCTTCTCAAGCCTCCCCATCACTCAGCCTATGGCGGCTTCCTGAAGAGCAGAAGCCTGCCAAGCGCTTAAGGCAGAGAAGCTGAGGCAGAAGCGGCTCAGATATAGAGCCAACAAAATGTCTAGGGCTCTGGCCATGTTAAAATTTATGAATTTCCAAAGCCCGGACCGCTCCGCGAAACCAGCTGCCAGTGATGAAAGAATGGCTGAATGTGTTATCCACACTGTCTACATGGACGGATATGAAGAAACGAACCCTCCTCTTCTTCACAACTATGGTGATGATATGGTTGACGCTACCCAGCATCGGCTCGATCTAAATGATGAAGAGCCCGCTCAGGCCGATAATCCAGAGGAGCCCGTTATTCCTGCGGAATTGAGCTCAGGCAATAAAGATTACCCGGTTGTCATAGCCGGAACTACAGAACAAGCATTATTCCAATGGCTTCAAAGGCAATTTCAGGATAGGGATAAGAAGATGGCCGAGGTCTATTCCAAAGTCGACGAGCTGGCAAACGTCGTGGCAGATCTCGCGACCCAAGTCGCCCGATTGCAATTACAGCAGAATCAAATTTTGGTTCATGAGCCAGGGATTGATACCCGGAGGCAGCCAACTGATATCCCCTTCAACCTAACAGCGGAGCGCCTTCGTGAAAAACGGCCAAAATCAGCCTCCAGTCCCTCCGATACATACGCCGGGGGGGATCGCCTCTAAAAGAGAAGCTGGAAAAGGTCTATTCCTTCAAGAGGGAAAAGTTCCACAAGATATTCAGGGACGCCCTAAGAAACGGTCTACAACTGCCAGAATCAAAGAGACCGAAAGAAGCGAATATGACCGACGACCCAAAATATTGCCCCTATCACAGGGTGATAGGTCATGCCATTGAGGACTGCTTCATCTTCAAAGATTGGGTCGAAAGGCAATACAAGACGGGAGAGATAGAACTGTCTAAAGGCGTGTTAGCAAACAGTCAAGCTACGACCGCCGATTTCATGCAAATGGAGACCGAAGCCTTTCGGGAACCTAATCCTCCCAAATATGTGCCATTATCTGAAAAGGGCGAACCAAAGACCGATCGAGCTCGAAGACTAGCATCAGTAAAGGCACCTACTCCAATGGAGAGAAAGTAGAAGGTATACTCCTTCAGGAGGGATGAAGTCCGCAAAATATTCGTGGATGCCTTGAACAACGGTCTGCAACTGCCTGTTCCAAAGAGGCCACAGGAAATGAACATGACCGGCAATCCCATATACTGCCCATATCATAGAGTGGTGGGTCATACTATCGAAGACTGCTATATTTTCAAAGATTGGGCAGAGGACCAATATAAGCTTGGAAAAACCTCACAATCCTCGGATGTATCGGCAAGCCACAGAGCTAGGTCATCAACACAGCTCCGCCAAGATCAAAGTTCAAGGAGCTGGGATAAGCAAAGAGGACCGCCACGTCATTAAACTGGGAACACCCGCTGACCACCACGTCGTTAAACTAGGAATGACAGACCACCAAGTCTTTAAACTGGGAATAATCGACCACCACGTCGTTAAACTGGGAACAATCGACCTCTAAGTCGTTAAACTGGGAATGTAAAAAATATATATGTATGTAAATAAAAAAATGTGTAAATAAAAGAAAAATAAAGAAAAGCCGAAATGATGGGGCAACTCGCAAAAAAAAAATCAGCGAGTAAAGATAAACATGAAAATAAAGCCGAAATGATGGGGCAACCGCGAATAAATAGCCGAAATGATAGGGCAATCACGACCTTCGCGATAAGAAAAGCTGAAATGATAGAGCAATCGCGGTAAAACAAAAAAAAAACAAAAAAACAAAAAAAAAACTGGCGAATGATGAGTTGCTCCCGGTACCATATTCCAGTGCAGCGATGCAGATGCCAACAAAAATCCACTTTTTCAAAATTCTTCCGGCCTTACGGCCAGTCCCTAAATTGACTTCCGTATACAATCCACGGGCTCAAATAATTCTCATCATACCCATGCCCCACCGTAATCACCAGTTACGCGGCTGGTCTCCGCCTTTGGAGTTATGCTCCATTGAGAAGACCTACTCATGTGTCCTCACGATACATGAGGAGAACAAACCTTTGTGGGATCCTTACGACTCACAAAGGAAAAAACACACTTAGGAGTCCTCACGACTCCTAAGGAGAAAATACACCTGCGGGATCCTCACGACTCGCAGGGAGAAAATGCTTTTATGGGACTCTCACGGCCTATAAAATTGAAAAGCCTTAGGCGATAGGGACCTAAACCCGTCTTCTAAGCCATTGCTCCGCCAACAAGAGTAGGCAAATGATGAATTGCTCCTGGCACCTCTGCTTCAGTGTTAGCAACGCTGATGCCGGCCCCTACCCCAAAATTCCAAGCTCGCCATCAATAGACCCCTAAGTCTTTAAACTGGAAACAGATGACCTCTAAGTCGTTAAACTGGAAACATTAGACCTCTAAGTCTTTAAACTGGAAATAGAAGACCTCTAAGTCTTTAAACTGGAAACAGATGACCGCTAAGTCGTTAAACTGGGCACAATAGACCCCTAAGTCTTTAAACTGGAAACAGATGACCTTTAAGTCTCTAAACTGGAAACAGATGACCACCAAGTCGTTAAACTGGAAACAGATGACCTCTATGTCGTTAAACTGGAAACAGATGACCTCTAAGTCTTTAAACTGGAAACAGATGACCTCTAAGTCGTTAAACTGGAAACAGTAGACCTCTAAGTCTCTAAACTGGAAACAGATGACCACCAAGTCGTTAAACTGGAAACAGATGACCACCAAGTCGTTAAACTGCAAACAGATGACCTCTAAGTCGTTAAACTGGAAACAGATGACCACCATGTCGTTAAACTGGAAACAGATGACCGCTAAGTCGTTAAACTGGGCACCACAGACCCCTAAGTCTTTAAACTGGAAACAGATGACCGCTAAGTCGTTAAACTGGAAACAGTCGACCTCTACGTCATTAAACTGGGAACGAGGGAAATCCACTCATGTGTCCTCACGATACATGAGGACAACAAACCTTTGTGGGATCCTTACGACTCACAAAGGAAAAACACACTTAGGAGTCCTCACGACTCCTAAGGAGAAAATACACCTGCGGGATCCTTACGACTCGCAGGGAGAAAATGCTTTTATGGGACCCTCACGGCCCATAAAAATGAAAAGCCTTAGGCGATAGGGATCTGAACCGGTCTCCTAAGCTATCGCTCCCCAATTCCCAAGTGGCGAATGATGAGTCGCTCCTGATACCATATCCCAGTGCAGCGATGCAGATGCCAGCCAAATTCCAAATCCCAACGGCGAATGATGAGTCGCTCCTGGTACCATATTCCAGTGCAGCGATGCAGACGCCAACAAAGACCCAAAATGCTTTTGGCCCTACGGTCTGGATCATACATCCTGCAAAACCGTATACAATCCACGGGCGTAAAACAATCCCAGTCCCTCCCAAGTCTTACCGGTGAGACCACATTCAAAGTCCCACCAAAAATTAAAAAAAAGAATAGAAATAAAAAAAGGCATGTCCGCAAGCAAAATGGGCACGGATGAAAACCCGAAAGGGCTCCGTGAGTAAAAACAGCAGGACTGCCGGCGAGTTTGTGAAAACCCGAAAGGGCGCACACTCGTAAAAAAGAGATGAAATGCACTCGCAAAGTCCTCTCGACTTTATGAGGAGAAAATTTCCGCGTGAGATCCTTACGACTCACAAAGGAGCAACACCCTTAGGAGTCCCCACGACTCCTAAGGAGAAAATACACCTATGAGATCCTTTCGACTCGTAGAGAGAAAATGCTTTTATGGGACCCTTACGGCCCATAAAATTGAAAAGTCTTAGGTGATAGGGATCTAAAACCTGTTTCCTAAGCCATCGTTCCCTAATAAGCAAATGCAAAAGATGATTCGCTCCTGGTACCATATTCTAGTGTAGCGATGCTGATGCCAAACAAAAAGAAAAACCAATTCCCAAATCCTCTCGGGGCAAATGATGATTCGCTCCTGGTACCATATTCCAGTGTAGCGATGCTGATGCCAAACAAAAAGAAAAACCAATTCCAAAATCCTCTCGGGGCAAATGATGAGTTGCTCATGGCATTATTCCAGTGCAGCAATGCAGATGCGAAACAAAAAAAAACCAATTCCCAAATCCTCTCGGGGCAAATGATGAGTTGCTCCTGGCATTATTCCAGTGCAGCAATGCAGATGCCAAACAAAAAAAACCAATTCCCAAATCCTCCCGGGGTAAATAATGAGTTGTTCCTGGTATTATTCCAGTGCAGCAATGCAGATGCCAAACAAAAACCCCAATTCCCAAATCCTCTCAAAGACGGATGATGATTCGCTCCTGGTACCATATTCCAGTGTAGCGATGCTGATGTCGACTTAAATCAAACAAATCAAACCAACCAATTCCAACATCGACCTCTGCGTCAACAAGCGACACTCCACGCCGGGGAAAAGTCGATCAGCGACACTCCGTGCCGGGAAAAAGTCAACCCGACACTCCGCGCCGGGGAAAAGTCAACCCGAAACTTCGCACCGGGGAAAAGTCGATCAGCGACACTCCGTGCCGGGGAAAAGTCAACCTGACACTCCGCACCGGGGAAAAGTCGATCAGCGACACTCCGTGCCGGGGAAAAGTCAACCAGCAACACTTCGCGCCGGGGAAAAGTCGATCAGCGACACTCCGTGCCGGGGAAAAGACAACCCGACACTCCGCGCCGGGGAAAAGTCGATCAGCGACATTCCGTGCCGGGGAAAAGTCAACCCGACACTCCGTGCCGGGAAAAGTCAACCCGACACTCCGCGCCGGGGAAAAGTCGATCAGCGACACTCCGTGCCGAGGAAAAGTCAACCCGACACTCCGCGCCGGGGGAAAGTCGATCAGCGACACTCCGCGCCGGGGAAAAGTCGATCAGCGACACTCCGCGCCGGGGAAAAGTCAACCCGACACTTAGCGCCAGGGAAAAGTCGATCAGCAACACTCCGTGCCGGGGAAAAGTCAACCCGACACTCCGCGCCGGGGAAAAGTCGATCAGCGACACTCCATGCCGGGGAAAATTCGATCAGCGACACTCCGCACCGGGGAAAAGTCGATCAGCGACACTCCGCTCCGGGGAAAAGTCGATCAGCAACACTCCGTGCCGGGGAAAAGTACACCAGCGACACTCCGCATCGGGGAAAATTCAACCCGACACTCCGCGCCGGGGAAAAGTCGATCAGCGACACTCCGCGCCGGGGAAAAGTCAACCCGACACTCCGCACCGGGGAAAAGTCGATCAGCGACACTCCGCGCCGGGGAAAAGTCAATCCGACACTCCGCGCCGGGAAAAAGTCGATCAGCGACACTCCGCGCCGGGGAAAAGTCAACCCGACACTCCACGCCTGGGAAAAGTCGATCAGCCACACTCCGTGCTGGGGAAAAGTCAACCAGCGACACTCCGCGCCGGGGAAAAGTCGATCAACGACACTCCATACCGGGGAAAATTCGACCCGACACTCGGCGCCGGGGAAAAGTCGATCAGCAACACTCCGCGCCGGGGAAAAGTCAACCCGACACTCTGCGTCGGGGAAAAGTCGATCAGCGGCACTCCGCGCCGGGAAAAAGTCGATCAGCGACACTCCGTGCAGGGGAAAAGTCAACCAGCCACACTTCGCGCCGGGGAAAAGTCAACCCGACACTCCACGCCGGGAAAAAGTCGATCAGCGACACTCCGTGCCGGAAAAAAGTCAACCCGCCACTCCGCGCCGGGGAAAAGTCGATCAGCGGCACTCCGCGCCGGGGAAAAGTCGATCACCGACACTCCGTGCCGGGGAAAAGTCAACCAGACACTCCGCGCCGGGGAAAAGTCGATCAGCGACACTCCGTGCCGAGGAAAAGTCAACCCAACACTCCGCGCTAGGGAAAAGTCGATCAGCGACACTCCTTGCCGGGGAAAAGTCGATCAGCGAGACTCCGTGCCGGGGAAAAGTCGACCCGACACTCCGCGCCGGGGAAAAGTCGATCAGCGACACTCCGTGCCGGGGAAAAGTCAACCCGACACTCCGCGCCAGGGAAAAGTCGATCAGCGACACTCCGTGCCGGGGAAAAGTCAACCAGCGACACTCCGCGCGGGGGAAAAGTCGATCAGCGTCACTCCGTGCCGGGGAAAAGTCAACCCGACACTCCGTGCCGGGGAAAAGTCGATCAGCGACACTCCGTGCCGGGGAAAAGTCAACCAGCGACACTCAGCGCTGGGGAAAAGTCGATCAGCGACACTCCGTGCCGGGGAAAAGTCAACCCGACACTCAGCGCCGGAGAAAAGTCGATCAGCGACACTCCGCTCCGGTGAAAAGTCCACCCGACACTCCGCGCCGGGGAAAAGTCGATCAGCAACACTCCGTGCCGGAGAAAAGTCAACCAGCGACACTCCGCGCCGGGGAAAAGTCAACCCGACACTCCGCGCCGGGGAAAAGTCGATCAGCGACACTCCGCGCCAGGGAAAAGTCGATCAGCGACACTTTGTGCCGGGGAAAAGTCAACCTGCGACACTCCGCGCCGGGGAAAAGTCAACCCGACACTCCGCGCCGAGGAAAAGGCAACCAGCGAAACTCCGCGCCGGGGAAAAGTTGATCGGCGACACTCCGTGCCGGGGAAAAGTCTACCAGCGACACTCCACGCCGGGGAAAAATCGATCAGCGACACTCCGTGCCAGGGAAACGTCAAGCAGACACTCTGTGCCGGGGACACGTCCACCAGCGATACTCCGCATCAGAGAAACGTCCAACAGCTACACTCCGTCTCGGGGATACGTCAACCAGCAGACACTCCGCGCCGGGGACACGTCGACCAGCGATACTCCGCATCAGAGAAACGTCCAACAACGACACTCCATCTCGGGGATACGTCAACCAGCAGACACTCCGCGCTAGGGACACGTCGACCAGCGACGCTCCGTCTCGGGGAAACGTCAAGCAGACACTCCGTCTTGGGGACACGTCAACCAGCCGATACTCCGCCTCGGGGAAACGTCGACCAGCGACACTCCACGCCGGGGGCACGTCAATGAAATCACTACGGGCTAGGAAAACATCTACCACGGACACTCTGTCTCGGAGACGCGTCAAGCGTCGACCGTCCATGTCGTAAAAAGGGAAGTGCATCCCAAAAAGCGGGAACCAAAGCAAGTCGCCTCCACGCAAAAGAAGATCCATCAATTTCATGCACACGACCCACATGTGAGGTGTGCATTCATTGATGGGGGGCAATTTGTTGGGGTAAAAATTTACACCCCGATTGACCGAGTCAAAGTCAAGGTCAACCCCCAAGCTAGGTGGGCCCAAGCCCAGGTCAAGCGGCCCCATGTCCAAGTCAAGCCCACGGCCAGCCTCCCCATGGCAACGACAAAATCATATAATAAATAATTATTATGTAATTTTTTATACATGAATGTATGCAAAATGGGCATAAAGCCAATATTTTGTAAGCCCATGGCTTATGTGCAAAAATGAAATGGCACATGAGCCATGGGATAGGCAAAATGCCATTTTGTAAAGCCCAAGGGGCTATATGCAAATATATAAGCCTATAAAAGGCAACATGATGATGAATAAATAAGGACACTTTTTCATTCTCTCAAAAACCTAGGGTTTGTGCCACTTTCACCTTTCTGAAGGTTTCAAATCTTCTTCCTTTTTTTGAATTAAATCAAGAGTTTTACTCTCCCTTTTCCAAAACTAAATAGTTTTTCACCTCAAAATCCACAAAGGGGAACTTGGATATGCTATTAGATTTCAAAAAGAAGAGTTTTTTAGATCTCACATCTCTTGATCCAGCCAACAGAGGAGGAAGAAGAAGAACCCCTTCCATTAACCCCAAAAACACACTTAGGAGTCTAACTCTACTCTGATTTCTCTTTCGAGAATCTTTTTAGGCTAAAAGCCTCTTTTCCTCGCTGGTGCTCAAGCGCAGAGCGCCCAGGTGCCGACACGTGGCGCGCTTGCGCTCAAGCGCAAAGCGCCCACGTGCCGACACGTGGCGCGCTTGCACAACAGCGCCCTGTGCTTGAGCACAAAGCGCCCACATGCCGACACGTGGCGCGCTTGCGCTCAAGCGCACAGCGCTCTGGCGCAAGTCACCCCCGTGCCGACAGGTGGCGCTCTTGCGCTCAAGCGCCCAGCGCTCAAGCGCAAGTCGCCCCCGTGCCGACACGTGGCGCGCTTGCTCTCAAGCGCAAGCGCTCGGGCGCAAGTCGCCCCAGTGCCGACACGTGGCACGCTTACGCTCAAGCGCACAGCGCTCAGGCGCAAGTCGCCCCTGTGCCTACACGTGGCGCCCTTGCGCTCAAGCGCCCAGCGCTCAAGCGCAAGTCGCCCCCGTGCCGACACGTGGCACACTAGCACTTGAGCGCACAGCACCTGGGTGTACAGCTCCCAAGGCGCTGGCCCCACGCATCCTTTGGATGCCTTTTCCCTCTCTTTCTTTTATATATATACATATATACATATATATATATATATACACACACACATATGCATACAAATGTGCACACACACATACACCACGACACTGTCCCTGTTAGAAAAAAATTTCCAACGTGGCGTTGCCCCGCACCCTGCAAGAGGGCTGCTAGCCCCCTTGACCCCCAGCCCGCTATCCGGGTAGCGGGACCCCCGTAAAAACTCTGCGTGGCTCCCGATATATCCAAAACCCCCCTTTCAAAACACAACACACGCACACTGCACATTGAGTTCGCATGACCAGTTTAACCCGTTAATCGGAGGTTCCCTCGCCCCAAAGGCGAGGGGTAATTAACGGCAGCTTAGTCCGCGGTTGCCGGAGATTCGGATCCCCACAATCAATAAACCCCGGCCTATCCTAGGCAGGGGGAATCTGTAGTACGCCTGACCAGCGCACGCGTATTCCCATCTCAATGGGGTGACGAAAAACACCCTACAGTTGACTATTAAACATTTAACAAATAATTTGAACAAGTTTCATCATATGAAATGATAGCGTTCTCAAATTATCGTATTTTTCACTTAAATACAATAATGTTTCAATTTCACATTTAATCCCCTTAACTTTGCTATACATTTAAAGTAGAGCACGAGGTAATGACCTACCTCCACACAAACGCAAGTACAACCCTAAACGATATCATCAAAACTTAGAATACGATAAAACAATACTTTCATACCATATTCTTAATAAAACCATTTCTAAAAGCTTTAGCTTTGATACACTTTTAAATAAATACCTATTATTAGGAAAATACGATAAGTTGTGGACATCGGACGTTTATCTAAACCTGACTTTGTGGTGTCTAGGTTAGGCAAGTGAGAAAGGTAACTTTAAAAGGCCCGTCTCACGGTAATTCGTGAGCGGATCCCTCCTTTCCTCACTTGTACTTACCTGGCCACAATTGGCGGTGAAGAGGCGATTTGAGACATCTAACAACTTGTCGTTTAGACCATTTAGAAATAGGCTAGTTGACTTAGGAAACCCTAGAATCTAAAATATGGAAAATTGAAATTTTTTACAAATAAATACATTTTACTTTATAAAACCGTTTTCTAAACGATTAGTATTTACAATCTTTGCAAAGCGCCGCTACAACCCATTTTTGGGAAACCCGTTCAGGATGGTGCGGATTATCACACATCCTCGGGCTTAGTAGTGCGAGATTCAGACCTCCGCAAGGAGCATTCAGTCTCGAAAGGTTTAAAATACGACATCTTAAGAAAATGAGATTTTTGGAATATAAAATATTTATTAAAATTATTTGTGTATAAATATATGTATATTTATTATTTAAATATCTATTTTATTATGATATAAATATTTCGCCTTTTTCTAAAAATCACAAGAATAAATTTTACACTAAAATACCATGAACTTCAAATAAATTAATGTTATAGATAAATACCTTTATTTATAAAAACTAGGATATTTTCACTAGAAATGGCACAATAAAAAATCCACATTCATTACAACCCTAAAGACGAGTAACAAATACTTGAGGTGTATTTTGAAAAGTATATAAAAGTATTTTTACATCAAACCCCCTCAAGTTTATAAATTACCCTAAGGACCCTAGCAATTATAGGACTTCGATTTATATTTCTAACTGTCTGACTCGGGTTTGAGTCTGATCTATCTGACTTGAATATGATTCAAGTCAATCTATAATCTACAATATTCCAATTCAATATGAACACATGAATCCATGAATTCAATTATCAATTTATACAACTTGACTGAACAGAACCATGGATATATATATATATATATATATATATATATATATATATATATATTCCTTTTATATGATTCTCAGTTATTCCATTTACATGACTCTACAGTTATATCCGTTTACCGATATCATGGTTTCGGTCAGTCAGTCAATTATACAATCAATATAATTTACAAGACAAATAATACAATCAAAACACTGCGGGGTTTAAGGGGTAGACTGGTACGGAATATGTTAAAGGTGGCACGAGGTGGTCACTTAAGACGTAATTACATCCATGCCGTTGTTCCGTGGTATTATCGACGGAGCCTTGTACTACAGGTTACCAAGGTCCCCGGTGTAAGTGGGACTCCTCTCGTATACACTGGCATCTTCTGTACCAGGCTACAAACAGTAGTATTAACACTAAAACAATATAATACAACTGTAAAAGCTACTCTCTCTTTATCTTACTCTCTGTCTATTCTCTTCTTATCTTTGGGACTTACCGAGCGACCTCACTACTACGAATAATGGTTGCCCCTACGGATTTATCCGTAGGGGCAACCCACTGCCCCTACGGATTTATCCGTAGGGACGAAAAAATACCCCGTAGGTGCAAAGGCCGCAGGTGCAAGTTGAGGCCCTGAACTTGCCCCTACGGGCAAATTCTTGCCCCTACGGATATATCTGTAGGTGTTATTGCCCCTACGGAGTACTCCGTAGGGGTAATCAAATCATATATGTATTTTTTTTGAATATATTGTATATACCTACGGATACATCCGTAGGTCCTTGTTCTACCCCTACGGATAACTCCGTAGGGGATAGGCAGTAGCCCCTACGGACATATCCGTAGGGGCACTCCCAACACCCTGCACTGAGATCAAGGGGGAAAATGTCAGGAAACCTGATATTTTGCCCCTACGGATAAATCCGTAGGGGATAGACAGTGGCCCCTACGGGCATATCCGTAGGGGCACTCCCAACACCCTGCACTGAGATCAGATGGGAAAATATCAGGTTTCTTGATAGTTTGCCCCTACGGATAACTCCGTAGGGGCAAACTACGGATAACTCCGTAGGGGCAAAGTATGTACCTACGGCTTAATCCGTAGGTACATATTGTCTGTATTTTTTTTTTAAAAATGGGCTGCTACATTTTTTCCCGCCCTGTGCACAATACTATATACATCAATCAAATCATATATTGCAGTATTCATAATCACATCTCACGCATATATATAATATACAAAAGAAACCCAAAAACTGAATATGATATAAATACAAACCAATATCAATATCGTTTCAAAATGTAGTACAATGTGATATAAATACATGTTTCAAAAAATAAGAACCAAAAAGCTACCCTAGTTCGGTCCAGCTCCACCTCTGAATAACGTTAGAATAACGCGCGCCTGCTCCTCGGTCAATACACTCTGCAATGCTACAAATAAGGGAGTCTGAGCGGCATGTGGAGCTGGCGATGTGGTCTACGCAGCCGCCGTCGAGGTAGTCGCTTGCGGAGCCGCGGCTGCGGGAGTCTGAGTGGGCGGTGGAGCTACAGGAGCTGTCTGCGGAACCGCAGCCGATGTAGTGGCTTGCGGAGCCGCAGCCGAAGGAGATGCATGTGGAGGCTCGGCCGATCTACCCTGTCGCGTCTGGACATAACGTGTGTAAGAAGCGTGTAAGAACTGTGTATTATTCGAATTCGTTTCATTATTAAGTTATTTCGAAACCCTGTTTGGATATCTAGTTTGGAAAAGCGTTGTTTATTTTAATTACATATGTATGTATGATTAATCAAACATAAGTCTAAAACCAAATAAGCTCAAGCTACGTACTAATTATGGATATGTTGATATGTATATAATATGAAATGATATTTTACTATAAAGTAGTATACATACCAGCATCTCCTTCAACTCCTGAACGGTGGCCCTCAAGCTATCCAGTTCCTGATGGACATGCCGGTCACTGGAGACGGAGGAAGTAACCGCCGGGGTGGAGTCCAACCTCATATGGGCCCTGCTAGGGCCCAATCCCCGGCCTCTCTCCCAACCTCCGTGGTGCCCTCCGTGTGCGGCGTCCAGAACTGGGGTCAGCAGCCTCGGATCGTTCTGTCCGGTAAAATCGATCCCCGAAGCCTGGGCCTGCTCAACCATCCGCTCCTACACCCACATTAAGCAGTAAAGTATAAGTATAAAATTTAAACTTGAACCTTCCAAAACTAAAATTTCAAATTTGGGTAGAAAAAATATTAACACTTACGCAGTACTCCTGGGTAGCGACGTCGGGACATCGAAGCTCGCCCGTGGCGGGATCTGTCGAGGTGCCGTGGACGGCAAGATATGCGGACAGCACGCTCGGTGTACCACCTGACGCCACGGTCCGAGATGTCTGCAATATTAGAAAGTAACTTTTAATATTAGAAATATTAGAGAATAACTCTTAATATTGCAGAATCTTTCAAGAACGAAAGAAGCATTGTGAATGACTTGTTGCTCCATCCATTTAGGCACTTAATCTGGAAAAGTTGGACGAACCATGAGAGGGTGGAATACTTCGCATTCTCATAAATTGGTTTCCTAGCATCATTCATGAAATTTTCATATTTATCCACACGCGGTCCCTGACCGGAAGGAATGTCATCTTCGGTACGAATAGATTCACCTAGGGCAGCCTCTACCATATCCTCCATTTCTTCTGATGGAAATAAATTTACGTATCCTGCCGTATTACCGAATTCTTCTTCTTCTCCTGCCGTATATTATCGTGTTCTCCTTCTTCTTCTACCGCAGTACTGCATTTTTCTCCTTCCCCGTGATATTTCCAAGTTGAATAAAGTCTAGTAAACCCATGTTTTACAATATGAAGCTCTGCCAATTCTACCTTCTGCCAGTACTTATTGCCACATCTATCGCACGGACAGAGAATCTTCTCTATTATGATCTTATTATGTGCTCGTGCAAATTCAAGGAAAGCAGCAACTCCTGCGACAAACTTAGGTTGCATACGTTGTTTCCAATCCACATACATCCAGTCCTTAACTCTGACGTACTCATGGGCCATGTTAGACTGAATAACATATAAATTGTAGGTTATGCTGACTATATTGAGAAATATAAGAACGGGATAGTTACTGACAAAGGAGAAAATCCGTGTATATGCTTTGTGTGTGCGTTTGTCGTTGAAAAGAATAAATTATCGCATGTTATGTTAACTGATAGACGGGGACTAAGTGGCGCTTTTAGTTTCATATATGGGTATCGATGGGAATATGAAGGTTTCATATTATCATATATTGGTTTTAACCCGAACATCTCGAATCGCTCTCTAGTTATGCATTTGTATGTGTGTGTTCCGGCTGTCGGGGGTAGGCTTCTATCCCATTAAGAATGTATAGAGCGAACGCCCATCACTTGTGCTTTCAACCGTTTCGAGTAAATTTCGGCAGCACCTCCCCGCTGTTCTCCGAGTACACTGTAATAGAATAGATAATCATTTCAAAGCTGTGAAACAACGTTGAAATGAACATCTAATCTATCTTTGTACACGGAGAACCAGCGGAAAGGTACCGACGAAATATCTCGAAACGGATGAAAACACAAGTGAATGAAGGCGTTTGCTTTATACATTCTTAACTTGTCCACAAGGGACAAATCTATGGGTTACCATACGATTGAATTTTCTCGTCGCGTAGACTATACGACGGTTGTTAGTATCGAGCTATACTGTCCGATATTTAACAACCTTCATATAGTTCTAGGTCACGACGAGCATCGCACGTATGTTAACCGATAGATGGGGACTAAGTGGCGCTTTTAGTTTCATATATGAGTTTCGATGGGGATATGAAGGTTTCATATTATCATCGAGTATCATATATTGGTTTTAACCCGAACATCTCGAACCGCTCTCTAGTTATGCATTTGTATGTGTGTGTTCCGGCTGTCGGGGGTAGGCTTCTATCTTATTAAGAATGTATAGAGCGAACGCCCATCACTTGTGCTTTCAACCGTTTCGAGTAAATTTCGGCAGCACCTCCCCGCTGTTCTCCGAATACACTGTAATAGAATAGATAATCATTTCAAAGCTGTAAAACAACGTTGAAATGAACATCTAATCTATCTTTGTACACGGAGAACCAGCGGAAAGGTACCGACGAAATATCTCGAAATGGATGAAAACACAAGTGAATGAAGGCGTTTGCTTTATACATTCTTAACTTGTCCACACGGGACAAATCTATGGGTTACCATACGATTGAATTTTCTCGTCGCGTAGACTATACGACGGTTGTTAGTATCGAGCTATACTGTCCGATATTTAACAACCTTCGTATAGTTCTAGGTCACGACGAGCATCGCACGTATGTTAACCGATAGACGGGGACTAAGTGGCGCTTTTAGTTTCATATATGAGTTTCGATGGGGATATGAAGGTTTCATATTATCATCGAGTATCATATATTGGTTTTAACCCGAACATCTCGAATCGCTCTCTAATTATGCGATTGTTGTGTATTCTTGTTGTATGTGTGTGTTCCGGCTGTGGGGGGTAGGCTTATATCCCATTAAAAATGTATAAAGCGAACGCCCATGCCCCTTTTACCAATCAAGAGAATACTACTAATAACTTATTGATAACATAAATAATATAATAATATTTTAGTATGTCAGGTTAAAATAATTGTATTAGCAAATACATTTTCGATAGTTATATAGACTACAAATTTCCAGAGAGAAAAAGTGGATGGGCAAGGAGAACAGAAGTTCCACTGTATTCACTTTTTGGATGGAACGATTTTGGTAGGCGGAAATCTATCATATACCAAAAAAGTTCTAACTGAAACCATCAACTTCCAATATTAGATTCATTCATAACTAACAATAAAAGGTTCTACTTCTCATTTTATTTGACTGGCACCAAATAAACCTATCCCATTAAAGATATACTTCAAAGTTCCAAACACCAATTCCAATTGACTAACCCCCTTACTTAATTTGGGTCAACAACATAAGCTTATTGAATATTATCAATCACTAAAGTAATATTAAGGAGTATGATAAAGTTCAATGTCAAGACCATGCATAAATTCTCGGAAGAAATATTCAAAAAAAATGATATCATGATCACTCAAGTAATATCTAATTTTCCCACAATAATTGAAAGGCATAGAGTTGAAGGGGATTATGAAGAAAGAATGGACCCAGTCACCACCCATCAAGCAGCTTTCTCCCTACACCAATTTACTTTCTGTTTTATGAAAGACATCCTAGTGTTGTCAAATATCTTACGACATGCAAATCAATCTTACGATTCAATACAAGATACAGGAAAATTAATAAGTATCTTATGAATGTATTTGTTGGATGATTGGATCAAGTAGTTTTAGGATACAATTTCTGCATCTTACAATATAATATAATGGAATCACAAATATTCAACCCAACTAATAAATGTGTTTCAAATATATTTAGAAAGATTTTTTAGTCACATTTTGGTTGCTAGTTTTAAGATGAGAAAACGGAGTATACGTTTGAATTTCCTATGTTGGCGGGACACATAACATCACTAAATTCATCGATCCATCCATGTATTTTGTTGTCATCAATCCACCTAACCCTAACCCCAACCTAACCCTAGCCCCAGCCCCACCCAGCCCCAGGGGCAGCCCCCAGCCCCAGCCCAGCCCAGCCTCAGCCCCCAGCCCCAGCCCAGCCCAGCCCAGCCCCAACCTAACCCTAACCCTAACCCCAGCGCGGCCAGCTAAACCCCAACACCAACCCTAAGGCAAACCCTAACCCCAGCCCCAGCCCCAGCAGCAGCGAACCCCAACCCTAACCCCAACCCCAACCCCGACCCCGACCGCGACCCCTGCCGAACCTCAACTCGCGCGCGCGCAACCCCCCGACCGCCGACCCAGCACGTATGTTAATCAAAAAATTCTTTAATTTACCTCAAGATTTACACACCTGACCGGCGGTGGCGACGACCCGAACGACGCTGGCGACGACCTGAACGGCGCTGGCGACGACCTGAACGGCGGTGGCGAGGAGGACAACGGTGGCGACGAGGAGGACGACGGTGGCGATGAGGAGTTGTTTTCGAGCGCGATCGAGATCGAGAGAGAAAGAAATTGTGAGCGTAGGCGATCGAGATCTGAGCTTTAGTAATTTGATATTTAGTTGCCCCTACGGATATACCCGTAGGTTCTTTGTTTGCGGCTCCGTAGGGGCAAACACCAAATTAAGAATTAATATTTTTATTCTTGGACGTCTGGACCCGTAGGGGCAACCTTTTAGCCCTACGGATTAATCCGTAGGGCCAAGTTAAATCTGCCCCTACGGATTCCAATATCCGTAGGGGCAACCCCTTATTTTACTAGTGCCTGTTGGCTGACGACATTCTATTTCTTTCTTCTTTGAATATCGTCAGGTGATTTGGACCCGGCAGAGATCGAGCCATCTGTAGAAGACTTGGAGCAGTTTGCCGAAGACCCTGCACTTTAGTTTCATTGTACACTTTTCCTTTCTGTACTTTTCATTTCCTGTTATGCCACTGTTTAGGTATCTTTTTCAGTTGTATTTCCTTTTCATGCATTGTACAAAAGAATATTAATAAATAAAAGTTGTTGTTTTTATTATCCCTTGTCTCTTATGTATTTATTTATATTGCTTAGATACGCTTAGCGTATATACTTCTGAGTATATACGTAGCGAACCTCGTCGCGTCCCCGTACACTGGGAAGCGGGGCGTGACATCAACGAATGAGGTGCAGGATATTCCCAACTGAATACCTCGATGCAAAGTAAAAAAGTAATCGACTATAGTGAAGTTATTACCCTGACGCAAACTTCAGCCCAAGAGGCCACTCCCGGTGAAGCGATCTCGGCTCTTTCCTCGTCGAATGAGGTGCTGGATATTCATAACCGAATACCATTGTGTAAAACAAAAGAAAACGTCCTTGTAATAACAGATTTTGAAAATTGTTCCAACAACATCATATATAGCTTTGTTTTATCTTTGTATTGATTAGAATCAATGCAGTCCCATCAATTAATCACACCAGAAAAGAACGAAAAATATTATGTACGTATATGACACTCGCATTCGCCACTGGGTCCCGTCATCACCTGTTAGGTTACTTAACTAACGATAAAGCGGGGACTGGATAAGCGCGGGTGCAAAACATATACAACATCCACTAGTATATATATAACAACATATAATAATCGTTCCAGGTATGATAAATGCAACATCACAGATAAGTGATAAGCATCACAGAACAATACTGATGATCTGGGAGCCCCGGGTTTCCTTTGAGCCGTAAGTGAAACCCGACTTTCCCCTGGTTGTATGGATAGCCTGTGCAATGAAAACCTAGACCCCTACAAGCACGACAAGTTATCCGTCAAAACCAGAAGTGAGGCAACCCTCTTCATCAAAGTGAATGGGTCACCCGGCACGTCACGGAATCCGGTAACTTGAGCACCCCTCCTTGGGTCAATCTATACCCTCTACGAGTGCGGCGAAGAGCCTGCCAATTCTAAATGAGGCCCCCTCCTTCTCAAAGCCATGAGATGTGGGCCCGTTGCCCTCTGGAACCCGGCTATTCGTGCACTCCACCGCTGGGTAATCCTAGTACAGAAAAGAAAATAAGTACAAGGGTGACATCGACCTCAACCCGGTCGTGCCCCAAACAAATAATATACAAACCGGCAGTGAAAGCAGTCCACATGTCGGACGCTCGCCCCCGCAATATCAAATGTACAAATAAATCCAAACGGTACTACCATTTCACCCAAGCTATCCACCACGACGATCCAACCACTACACAGCACAACACAGAACATCAACGTGAATGTCATGTTGGTGATATATGCCCTATAGGCCATTATTGTATCATACTGGTTTGTATATTACTAATGGAAGCTTGGGATATTCACGGTTATATTGACAGTCTTGCTCAAAATGGTAGTATGCTACTTGGTTTGTTTCTACTCAGATATGTGCGTGTGTTTCTTTTAGCATATCGCTTATACATATTAGTAGAGCCCTTAGGATCTTTTCTTGATTACCAGCGTTGTGATGGCAGTCACACTAGTGGGGGCTGGGTAATCTATAAGCACATCCTTATACAGGTCCCTAGTCGTAGGATTATCGAGATGGGGCATCGATACTCCGCAGTAGACTGGTGTATACGCTTCTCATCCGAGCAGGGGAGATGGTCTGTCCCATAGCCATTAGTATGTCGTACTGGAGATAGTATACAGGTGCTCGTTAGACAGGACTCGTCGGGAACTGCTGATGGTTATTATATCTGTCGTCGAGTAGCAGTTCCCAGGTGACATGAGTACAGCTTAGTCCGTTGACTTGACACTGCTACTTCGCCTTAAGTGTGTTCCTACTGTACTTTGATCACTACCCTACCACTGCTCAAAGGAGTCGTGCAAACAGGTAGTAGTTGGGTGCTGTCCCGAAGCACTTGGAGGCAGTGGCAGTTAGATAAGATTCGTCTCTCTTGGTATTGGGGGTTGATATCGCACTGTGTTGGAGAGCCATTACACAAAGTCCGTGGCCATGGCAAATGAGATTTACTGGTAGGTGTTCCAGTAGTTTCTCAGGATGTTCTGGGCTACACTCTGACACAACTTATACCGCTATTAGGGATCTGACGTTTACCATCCCCCTAGGCCCGAAATGCGATACTCTTAGACGAACAGACCGAACTGTATGGAGATTATCACATTCTGGCTCAGTAGGAGTTCGGATGAGTTACCTCATCGGTCTTCTTATCAACATCTACCTGGGCAGCCGTTACGTGCAGTTAGTACCGCTTGCGGCTTGTAGTTAAACCCACTGCCAGCTTAGTGTCGAGTCTTTAGAGTCCCACACAGAGAGTTTCCCTGTACTGGGAAAAAGGTGTAGAAGCCGTATGGTTTTACGGCAGGACTTCGATCACTTACGTGCACTTGTGCACGTACGATGATCGGGCGGATAGTACTAGTGGGCTTTGGTTTAAACCGGATCCTAGTATTATACTGATGGATTTATTTCGTCTCTTTGTATTCGTATTCTACGGAATACGGATATGGGTATGTATATACGGTTGAGGGGCATTCTCGTAATTTGTCGGGAAAGCTTCTAGAAGGAGATGACTCATTAAGGTTTTTATCATTTGATTAAAGCTTAAATGAGGTGGAGGAAATGAGGTGTATGTTTATATTAAATGAACTATGACTCATGAGGTGATTCACTACTTGAATTAAATGAAGCATGATAAGATATTAACTAGATATTCTTTGATAGATATTTGTATGCTTCATATTATTCAATCATGAGTGATTATTCATAGGATTATCACAAACACTCTCATTCTCTCAAGTTTTCATCTTCTTCTTCCTAAAAACCCTAATAGCTCTCATGTGTTGAGAATCCTAGGGTTTAAAGAAACAAAGCACTCCATCTAAATAATCTACACCCTCTAGGAGTTCTAGTTTAGCAAACTAGAAGCCGTAGTTACCTCGGTTTTGAGGTAGTAGCTCGGACTATAGACTCTCGGGTGGATCGTCTTTGATTCGAGGAGGCCGTCGAGGTAGCCGCGATCTGTTATGATCCTTAGAGCCAATGACGAGTAGAGGACAGCGATGAAGACCCGAAGGACTTGTATCGTGAGGTATAATTTCGAATCCGAGTAGTTAAACCTCTTGTGCTTTGCTAGCTAGGGTTTTTGTTCGATCCTTGATTCAAGTCGGTGTTGTGAAGCTCATAAAAATCATTTTTTGCTATTTCCGCCTCCCTGTGGACATATGGGGTGCGCGACATCGACTTACAGTTGTATCAGAGCCTTTCACAAACCTTAGATAGCTTGTAGCGATGTTAGAATTCCACCGTTTTCGTCGGGCAAAACTGTCGACAAAAACAGTTTTCAAAAGTGAGGTTTTGAGTAGTTTGCACACCCCGCGGGCTCACGGTTTGGACCAAGAAGCCGCAGGGTGAAGCATGAACACCCGGGGGATAGCCTGAGGGGATCAAAGGATGGGACCACCACCCAAGACCACCATTTGGTGGCCTTGGGTGCTGGTGATCCGAGAGCACCACCAGATGGTGCTCTCGGGACTGCCCACTTTGTGGGGCCACCTCGTGGTGGCCCCCCGGGGTAGGTACCCCTTCAAGGCCCCCAGTTCGACGTCTTATCATGTATCTTCGTCTCCACGAAGATTCGGACGGGTTTCGAGTTCTTTTCGACTCCCGGATTGGCTTAAAAATTTTAGTTTTGAAACTTTAGCCCACTGGATTTTCGGGTCTTGGAAAATTAGATGTGTATGCTAATTACGTGCGGGATTCTAATGTCGTTGTTACTTTACAAGCTTGGTGATGTTTATATGTGTTTAGAAACGTTGACTAATTGCTATACGACAATTAGTCGGTGTTGCACATATCTGTGATGTTGTTACATGTTAGTTTGTGTATATGAACTTGTTGGATTGTCGTGGATGAATAGCCGGGGATGTGAGATGAGGGTTTTCATTATTTCATTTAAATGTAAATTGTAATTTGTTATAATATTATTTCGCGGGACACATCCGGGTTGAGGTTGTAGCCACCGTTGTATTATTTCATTTACTGTTTATTGCTCCTAGGATCGACCCAAGGTGAGGTGCACAAACTACCGGATAGTTTGAAGTGCCGAGTGACCTACTCACTTTGTTGAGAGATGTTGTTCCACTTCGGGTTTTTGGCGGATAGTTTTCCGCACCCGTAGGGGTCTAGGATGGGGTTTGGCTATTCATTACGACTATGGAAACCGTCTTTTGTTGCAGGCTCAAACGAAACGCGGACTTCGTAATATATCCAATGTGTTCATCTGTGATCTGGAATGCCTATTATTTCGTCAGACGAATGTACATATCTATACAAGATATCTAGTAGGCATTGCTTATGTTTTGCATCCGCGCTAGTCCAGCCTCCGCTCTGTTGTTAGTTAACTAACCTAACGGGTGATGACGAGACCCAGTGGTGAATGCGGATGGCATAAGCGTACGTTGTATTTTTATTGTTTTCTGCAATGGTAGGCTTATTGATGGGACACATTATATTAATGCAAAGAAAACAAAACCATAGTTGAATCGTTGGAACAAAGTTTAACCACTTGGTTATTTCAAAACAGCAGACTTTTAATTACGAAGCTTAAACCACTTCTTTTAAAAGCTATCAGGTTCCTTCGATTATATCAAGTTCATTACGTTCACGATTTCGCCAAAACCATTTGTAACCCTCCGTCATTTCATATGAATATTCAATAGTATTCAAGCTATGTTTGTTGGCCTTAGTCAATGCATAGTGATTGGTAGCTGCTGGGTATTCATATGTTGCATAGATAGATGCGTTGGATTGGGACATTCATACTACTTTGTTGGCCTTAGTCAAGGGTAGGTATGGATGGGTTCAAATTAACCTGGATAATGATGGGTAGAACTTGACGTGTGACTTATGATTTGTTGGCCTTAGTCAAGGTCATAAGAGCATGGGCCAAAAATCCACATCGGGAGTTTCTAAAGAAACTGAAACTTGCTAGTGTTGCATACCATTTGGAGTTTGATAATGTTGGTAGGATTCCTTCAGCATTATCGCACAATGATATTTGGGTCCCGATCCTACTGTGAGTATCCGCTACTCCTCGGGAGATTCTTCACTTAACGATCAATGCTATAAACCAAGTAAATGTCTAGAAAAGTGTTAGCGGTGCTACGCCCCCAGGGAAAAGAGGTTATTTAATTAAGGAACTTCGTGAAAGCATCATAAAACCTCTCTCGAAGTACCGACACTGACCTGGCTGAACGATTAAGCAAGTATTGTACGGTGAGACTAATCCTGACTAATTCTTCTTTTCTGGTTTGAAGAAAGATTCGAGAAACAGTGGAAGCCATCCTATTTAGATAAATTAAAAACCAATCTAAACTTGCAAAGAGCATCATGTTAAGTGTTTTCTTCTCTCTCTCTTAATTGCAGTGACCATGTGACCGAGACTAGGTTACATCTAGATAATAAAATGACTGAATCTGACTATAATGACTGGCAAAGGTTTTTCCAAATGTCCATTGTCTATGACAAGCTGGACCACCTCATTACTACTCAAGCCCCGCCGTCCCAGGTCCAGTTTTCACCGTCGCGGATAAGGATATCCGTAAGACAAGGAAAAATGATTGTGCGAATGCCAAGTGTCTCGTGTTGGCCTCAGTTGATGGTGTATACCATAGGAAGCACGAGAAGATGGACTTAGTTTCTATCTTCCTCCATAACAAAGTTTTATATGGAGAGCAATCTCATATCATAAGATATAAGACCTCGAAGGAATTGCTTCAAGCGAGGTTGGCTGTCTGGTCATCTGTAGGGGACAACATCCTTATGATGACTAGCTATATTGATGAGCTCACAGACCTGGAGACTACGTTGAGAAACGGGTCATGTGCTGACTTGATTCTACAGTCCCTACCTCCTACTTACGCCCAGGGGAAGAAAGTTATACTTCCAGTTGAGGGCACCCTGAAGGAAACCAGGGTGACACCCGCTATGCTTATTGGAGAATCTTCCTCTTCTGGATCCAAGACGGAAGCCAAGGGTGAGAAGAAGAAGACCTCCACAAAGCTGATATGCGGTGTCAGTAAGGTAGAAGGACAGGGAAGGGCAAAAGTTTTGGGGTTAACAGTAGGGAAGGAGGGTTGTTCCTATTGTTATAGGAAAGGGCATTGGCAAAAGGATTGCAGGGCTTGGAAAGCCAGAATCCAGGATCCGAAGTATGTTGTGGCTTCGACTTCGGGTGTGTTTGTAATCGAAAACTATATGTCAATTAACTCTACTTTCTGGGTACTAGATACCAGATCAGGATCTCATATCTGTAATTCATTACAGGTTTTGAGAAACCGTAGAGTTATCAGGATAGGTGATATGACTCTCAGAGTTGCGAACGGAATAAGCGTGGAAGCTGAATCCGTAGGGGAATATCATCTAGGATTGACAAGTGGTCAGATATTGATTATACGTAACTGTTTGTATGTACCTAGTTTAGCTTGTAATATCATATCTGTATCCATACTTTCTAAGGAAGGATATGATTTTACATTTGTAAGCGATGTCATCTACATCCACCTAAATCAAGCTTTGATTGGGTCAGGTACATTAGATAACGGTATATACGTATTAAATCAAGCATAGGTATTTAATGTCCAGAACACACTTAAAAGAAAGTCTCCGGAAACAAATCAGGCTTTTTTTATGGCATTGTAGACTGGGTCACATCAATGAAACATGGTTGACGAAGCTACATAGAGAGGGATATTTGGATCCGTTCGAATATCAGTCTTATGCTACTTGTCAATCTTGTCTCATGGGAAAGATGACAAAGACTCCGTTCACTGGATACGGAGTAAGAGCGAGCGAGCTCTTAGGACTCATACACAGCGATGTATGCGGTCCAATGTCTACAGATGCGGGAAGTGGTTATTCCTATTTCATTACTTTTACGGATGATTTCTCTAGGTATGGACATGTCTTCTTGATGAAGCATAAATCCGAGGCCTTTGAGAAATTCCAAGAATACAAGAATGAAGTGGAAAAACAAACAGGCAAAAGTATCAAGACACTAAGATCTGATCGAGGTGATGAATACTTAAGTGTTGAGTTCCTGGGATACTTAAAAGAGAATGGAATTCTCTCTCAACTTACTCCTCCATACACACCACAACACAACGGTGTATCGGAAAGGCGGAATCGAACCCTATTGGATATGGTTCGTTCCATGATGAGTAAGGCTGAGTTACCGCGATCTTTCTGGGGTTATGCACTAGAATCAGCTGCATATCTTTTGAATAAGGTTCCAACCAAGACTGTGCCTACCACACCATATCAGATGTGGAGTGGGAAGAAACTCTGTCTTAAGTACCTTAAGATATGGGGATGTCCAGCTTTTGTAAAGAAGCAGCATGCGGACAAGCTCGAGGCACGCTCAATACTGTGTAAATTTGTGAGATACCCAAAGAACTCCAGGGGGTATCTTTTCTATTACGCAGAGGAACAAAAGGTTTTTGTTTCTCAGCATCCCCACTTCTTGGAAGCTGAATTTTTAGAAAATTAGAAAAGTGGGAGCGCAATAGAACTGGAAGAATTTCCAGAACCACAATCTATTACTGAAAGCTTGGTAGAACCAGAAGTTTCAGAAGAACCGGACATCCCAGCGCCACTCCGCAGAAGTAGTAGGCAGTCTTATCCACCCGAGAGATACTACGGTTTTCTCATAGACAGGGATCGAGAGGATTGCATCATTGATAATGATGAGCCTACTAGCTTCTATCAAGCCATTCAGAGCGGCGACTTGGTCATGCGGACCGAGATGGAGTCCATGTACACCAACAAAGTATGGACTTTGGACATTGCTCCAGAAGGGGTAAAACCCGTAGGCTGCAAATGGATCTTCAGAAAGAAGATTGGTGTAGATGGACAGGTTGAAACCTATAAGGCTAGACTTGTTGCAAAGGGTTTTCGTCAAAGACCTGGTTTGGACTATGACGAAACCTTTTCTCCAGTGGCTATGCTCAAATCCATTCGAATCCTTCTGGCTATTGCTGCCTTCCACGATTATGAGATCTGGCAGATGGACGTGAAGACGGCTTTTCTAAATGGTAATTTAGAAGAGTGCGTCTATATGGATCAGCCAGAGGGTTTCATTCAGAGTGGGAGCGGTGAGAAAGTGTGCAAGTTGCTTAAGTCCATTTATGGACTAAAGCAGATATCGCGGAGTTAAAACATCTGTTTTGATGAAACAGTCAAAGAATTTGACTTTATCAAAAATCCAGATGAACCATGCATTTACAGTAAGATTGTAGGGAGAACTATGGTATTCCTCGTCTTGTATGTGGATAATATTCTCTTAATAGAAAATGACATTCCTATGCTACAGTCAGTCAAAGGATTCTTGTCACAGAAGTTCTCCATGAAGGACCTGGGTGATGCCTCCTATATTCTGGGGATCCAAATCTATCGTGATAGATCTAAACGGATAGTTGGACTTTCACAGTCAAGGTACATAGACACCATACTGAAAAAATTTAATATGGAAGATTCAAAGCGCGGTAATTTACCTGCTTGTCACGGAATCACCCTCTCCAAAGAGATGTCTCCAAAGAAAGATTCGGAAAGGGCTCGCATGTCATCTATACCCTATGCATCAGTGGTAGGCTCTATAATATATGCGATGTTATATACCAGACCAGATGTAGCCTACGCATTGAGCATTGTAATCCAGTATCAATCGAACCCAGGGGAGAACCACTGGATAGCAGTAAAGAACATTCTCAAGTACCTGAGAAGGACTAAGGAGATGTTCTTGGTGTATGGCAGAAAAGACCTCCAGATCGAGGCTTTTGCTGACTCCAGCTTCCAGAGTGACAAGGATGACTCCAAATCCATGTCGGGTTATGTCTTTACCCTCAATGGAGGGGCGGTCTGTTGGAAAAGCTCCAAGAAAGACACCGTTGCTGACTCGACGATAGAAGCGGAGTACATAGCTGCATAAAGACACCGTAAAAGAAGCAGTCTGGATATGGAAGTTCTTAACCGAACTTCAGGTGGTTCCTTCTAATTGTTGGTCCAATACATTAGTATTGTGACGACATTCGGCGCTATAGCTTTAGGGAAGGAACGCAGGTTCTATCAGAGATCCAGACATATCTTAAGGCGGTATCACCTGATCAGGAGATCGTTGATCCACAAGAGATCAAGGTGGGGAGAGTAGATACGAAGAACAACACTACAGATCCACTCACAAAGGCCATCCCTTAGACAGTGTTCGAGAGGCTATTCGAGATCTTCGGTCTGCAATATGCCAGTATATGGCCTTAGTGCAAGTGGGAGATTGTTGGCGATATATGCCCTAGAGGCCATTATTGTATCATACTGGTTTGTATATTACTAATGGAAGCTTGGGATATTCACAGTTATATTGACAGTTGTTGGGGTAAAAATTTATACCCCGGTTGACCAAGTCAAAATCAAAGTCAACCCCAAGCCAGGTGGGCCCAAGCCCAGGTCAAGTGGGCCAATGCCCGGGTCGAGCCCGAATATGGAGTGGCCGGCCTCCCCCCATGCCAAGATAAAAATTTTGTAATAAATGATTTTGGTGTATTATTTTTATTCTATTTTATGAATGAATGTAAGAAAAATGGGCATAAAGCAAAATTTTTGTAAATCCCATGGCTTATGTGCAAAAAGAAATGGCACATAAGCCATGGGATGGGCAAAATGCCATTTTTGTAGAGCCCAAGGGCTATATGTAAAGTGTATAGCCTATAAAGGCAAGGATAATGAAAATATCCCCACAACTTTTTTCTCTCTCCAAAAAGGAATCCAGATCTGTGATCTTCTGCTTCCTCAAGGTTCTAAAACCTTCTTCTTTTTTTGAATTAAATCAAGAGTTTTACTCTTCCTTTTCCAAAATTAAATAGTTTTTCACCACAAAACCTACAAAGGGGAACTCAGGTCTTCCATCAGATCTCAGAAAGGAGAGATTTTTAAAATCCCATACTTCTTGTTCTTCAAGATCCAGCCAAAAGAGAAGGAAGAAGGAGACGCATCTCCTAAAAGTCCCACTTTAGGAAGATCCAGAGCTCAAAAGAAAAGCCCCTTTCATCATCTCCAAAAACATCTTAGGAGTTTAACTCCACTCTAAATTCTCTTTCGGGAGTTTAAATCCTTTTTCTGGGGCTAAAAGCCCATTTTCCTCGCGAGCGCCCAAGCGCCCCAAGTGCCCAGTGCCCACGTGCCGGGCACGTGGTGCGCTAGCGCTCGAGCGCCTTGCGCTCAAGCACCCACATACCGAGCACGTGGTGCGCTAGCTCTTAAGCGCACAGCGCCTAAGCGCACAGCCCCCACGTGTCGGACACGTGGTGCGCTAGCGCCTAAGCGCACAGCGCCCAGGGCCCACGTGTCGGACACGTGGTGCGCTAGCGCTTAAGCGCCCAGCGCCTAGGCGCACAGCGCTCGCGTGCTAGGCACGTTAGGCGCTGGCCCCACGCGTCCTTTGGGCACTTTTCCCCTTTTTATATATATGTATACATGTATATATATACACACATACTCCACGACACTGTCCCTGTTAGAAAAAAATTTCTAACGGGGCGCTGCCCCGCACCCCGCAAGAGGGCCGCTAGCCCTTTTGACCCCCAGCCCGCTATCCGGGCAGCGGGACCCCCGTAAAAACTCTGCGGAGCCCCCGATATATCCAAAACTCCCTTTCAAAACACAACACACGTACACTGCACATTGAGTTCGCATGACCTGTTTGACCCGTTAATCGGAGGTTCCCTCGCTCCAAAGGCGAGGGGTAATTAACGACAGCTTAGTCCGCGGCTGCCGGAGATTTGGATCCCCGCAATCAATAAACCCCAGCCTACCCTAGGCAGGGGAAATCTTACTGTGCCCGACAAAAGCGCGTGTATTCTCATCTCAATAGGGTGACGAAAAACACCCTACAGATTCTGGCACACCCGGTGGGACCTTTCTCTCCTCCCATATTTCGGGTTAAATGTTCATGCAAACTCAATCAATATACATATCGATAGCCTATACTGAATTGATGTTTTTTCCATGCAGCAATCAACTTTCGACGACAATGTCTCCCAAGACGAATTCAGCTTCCAACGTGACCCCGATCCCGTATGTGGTCAAGGTCAATGCTCGTGTGGTTCTCCCCACAAGTCTCAGTCGACAGTGGGAGGAACTGTCCCGCCAGTTTGGCTCCGTCATCATCTACCCAGCCGGAAGCGCTCATCTGGTAGAAATCTCGGCAAAACAAGAGGCCGAATGTTGTGATCGCTAAGTTACCACAACCAAAGCTTAAGACGGTGTCTGAACGACTCTCTGGCACTCCAGCTGGGGGCAAGACTTCCGGTACAAAGGGCAACATAAAATGTTGCGGACGAGCTCAGGCGATGACTCCAACAAATGCACAATCGAGCGTATCCCCAAAATCCTCCATCGCCCGGTCTACGGCGTCTTCCCAAAGAGCCGAAGTCTGCCAAGTGCTTAAAGCATAAAAGTTAAAGCAGAAGCGGCTCAGCTATCGAGCCAACAAGATGGCCAGGACTTCGGCCAAATCGAGTCTTGTGAGGTTCCGAAAGAAGGGTTATTCCGCGACGATGGCTGAGTTGGCCGTAAAAATCGGCAATTCCTTCGAACCTCTGAAGTGGGTTCAGAAAAATGCCATGACCGCCAGAATCAAGATGACAGCGGTCCGAACATTGCTACAAAGAGACGTGTCCCGGCCCCAACAGAAAAAGTATGACATTGTCTCTTCAAGAGTCTATCAGGCGCTCTGCGCCGCGTGAAAGCAGCGGGGCAAATCCAGAAAAGAAGCACCGGCACCATTCAAGAATCCGGCCAGGCCATCCGCCTTCAATCGACTGCCCGTTACCAAAACAGGGGGGTCAAAACAGCGATCCGTGAAATCAGCCGCTGATAATAAAAAGACGGCTGGATATATTATCCATATGGTCTATATGGCTGGCGGGCGCCCCAGCGACAACCTTCGCAGCAAAATCAAGGAGGGGGCTGATTGATGTGAAAAATTATGTTTGTAGAATAACCGCAATCAATAACGGTGTCGCGCGTAGCTAGACCGAGATGAGTACGGGTCGTCCTCAGGGAAACGTTGAAGATTTTACTCTTACTTTAGATGTGTTGAGAAAGGGGAGGAGGAAGGATAAAGAATATTGTAGAATGGTTGTAGGATCTAAATCTACGTTAAACACTGATGCAAAATATAGATCTAGATTAACTACGGATGTAAGTTTATATAATAAGGGGGCTTGTAGGGTTCATTAGGATTTAGTAGTTATGGATGATTAATTAAAGATTACCCTTTTTATCCTTTAATAGATTTAAAACTAGAATGACAGAGATGCATGTAGATTAGGGTTTCTGGAGGGAAAAGGAATCCCACTCTTAACCCCTATCTCGACACGGAACTCCGTTCATATCCAGCCTTTACCAAAACAATCATTAATCTAATCTCTAATCGTGGTTGAGACTAACAATGAATTGGTAGCGCGTCCGATTAGGATGTTAATGATTCTTTTGATAAAGTTTATAAACTTTATAGGACTTAAAAAGAGTTTAAGGATCTTCATCATCCATTAGCCTACCCTAATCCTACGAACCCTAACAAGCGGAGAATTACTCGCGCATATTGGGAGAAAAAGAGATGGAGAGAAAATACATAATTAAACTACGAAGAAATAGAATAAGAAAAAGAACTACCTTTATGTTGGATATAGTGCCCTCAAAGTCAATTATTAGATCGCAGGTATGTGATTGCAATGATTGAGGAGGACCTATACCGGTAGCACAGTCTTACTCGAGATGATAGTATGCTATCTGGTTTGCCTTTATCAGTCGTGTACAGGTTCAGGTGACTGATCACTATTACACGTTGATAGAGCCCTTAGGATCTTGCTTGACTACCAACAGTATGATGGCGATCATATACGTGAGAGTTGGGTAGTCTATAAGATCATCCTTAAAAGTGGTCCCTAGTCATGGGAGTTTCGAGACAGGGCATCGATACTCCGGAGTAGACTAGTGTATACAGTCGAGACCCCGACAAGGGGCGGTGGCCGGTCTCACAAGCCACTGGTGTCAGTTGGATCACCCAAGATGTATACAGGTGCTCATTGGGTTATGAGTATACCGGACAGGACTCGCCGGGAACCTGCTAGTTAGTATTATACCTATCGTCAGATAGCAGTTCCCTGGTGACATGTGTACAGGTTAGTTCATCGACCTGAGGTCGTCATTTGTCTCGTGTGAGTTCCCACTGTGCTTTGATTTCTACCCTACCACGGCTCAAAGGAGTCGTGCAAACAGGTATTTTTTGGGTACAGTCTCGAGGCAGATGAGCAGATCGGCAGGGGATTCGTCTCTCCCGGTATTGGGGGTGAGATCGCGCTGTGTCTAGGAAAGCCATTACACCAAGTCCTTGGCCAAGGCAGATGAGAATTACTGGTAAGTATTCCAGTAGTTTCTCAGGGTGTTCAGGGCTTGTCTCCGACACGACTTATACCGCTTTTGGGGGTCTGACGTTACCAGCCCCTAGGCCCGATATGCGATACTCATAGACGAACGGACCGGACTGTATGTATATTGTCACTGTTAGACTCAGTAGGGTTTCAGGATGAGTTCGCTCATCGGCTACCCTTGAGGTCAGTACATGGGCAGCCGTTACGTACTGCTAGTGCCGCTGACGTGCTTGTGGTTAAACCCACTGCCAGGGTACTGACGACTCATTAGAGTCCCCCACAGATAATTTCCCAAGTTCGGGAGAAACTTTGTAGAGGCCGTATGGTTTATGGCAGGGTTCGGAAAATGCACGTGCGTTTACGCACGTGTCATATTTCGGGCAGATAATACTGGTGGGCTTTGGTTTAAGCCGGATCCATGTATTATACTTTGCAGATATAATATCTTTGTCTCAGTTGCATTTGTATTCGGTCATAATACAAATGCGGGTATGTTTATACAGTTACGGGGTTATCCTAAAATTCGTTTCGGAATAGCTTTTGGAAGTTGCCAGTTTTCTATCACCCGTCTTAAACATTCGGTTTAATGCGGATTTATCTTTTCTTCTTTTGGGTAAGTCATGAGTGTGGAAGATTCTAGTTTTGGTGACTAGGTTTTGATTCATTGTATGCATTAATGAATGGATGACTAAGTTAATTGAGTCAACATTTGTATTAATGTGGTTTTGTTTTGCCTTGGATTTTTTCTCTTGATCTTTTCCTTTATGGTCACCAACCTTTGCTCCTACACTCACCCCCTCCTCTATATGTGGTCGGCCCCTCCCCTCCTCTTCTCACTCTCTCACTTGTTGATTAAAAAGATGATAGTTTTGGTTCATGAAAAGATATATGCTCATTTCTCATGTACCCGATTAAAAAGGCAACTTCATTAACCGTTCATCCATGGCTTTGGATGAAGCGAGACAAAGTGTTCTACTCATTCTCTACATCAATCTTGGTCATCTCTTTTAGCAAACTTGATGACCGAGTTGCCTCGGTTCTGTAACATTTTAAAAATAATTAAATAATTAATTAAATAAATAAAATCGTTTAAGTGAATTTTATAATTTTCGGTAAAGTAAAACGTAGTTTTCATAAAACTAAACCGTAATTATTTTTCACTATAAATTTAAAAATACCTATTTTAATTATGTTGTTACTAGTAAATGGTGTTTATTTACCCACTTATAAATTTTTAATTTAATTAAATATTTTTCTTAAATTAATTATTTTAAATATTAACATATGCTTTATTTTTACACTAAATTAGTGTAAATTACAAATTTGAATGGGTTTAATTAGCAAAAGTGAACCATTACATATTAGAATCAAGTGTGTTTCATACAAAATTTATTTTCAAAATTTTACAATGGTTCTAGACCATTCTAAGTCAAATGGAGTGAAGAAAATAAAGAATTTTTAAATAAATTCATGAAAAGACTTAATTGTATGATATTTTTGTGAAACCTTCTACACTTTTCTTCACCTTTTCTCACTCTCCTCTCTTTTCCTCACCTCATGGCTGGCCTCACCACCATGGGCAGCCCCCAAAATTTTCCCCCCATCATTTTTGTATTAAAAATCATCAAAAAATCATCAAAAATTTAATAAAAAACCCACAAAATCCTAATTAATTCCTACCCTCTATTCTTTGCTCATCTTTACATGGATTTTGGAAATGGAAAGCATTCATTTTGGAGGCTTATTTTCATGTTTGGATTTCATGTTGTGGAGGTATAAATCTTCTTCTTTTGATTTATTGTTATTAGATGTTTCATTTAAGCATAATTAGATTTAATAAATAATTTCTATCTACAGGTTTTAAAATTCAAGTTAGGGTTTATAAAATTAAGTTATGGTTTTTATTAATTAAGTAGGGTTATAATAACTATTTTAACATTTTTAGAAGTGGAAAATCTTGTATGGATGATATATTGTAAATTGTTTATCCAAAATTGTTTAAATTAATCCATTTTGCAAACTAGATTTCTATATATTGTATATATTGGTGAGATAAAATTCCAATTAATGTTTGTAACACTAGATTATGGTTTTAATGAGGATATTAACTTGTTAGTGGAATGAAAAAACTTAAATTGGTTACTAGTTTCTATTGATAATTGAAAAATACTAATAAAAATGCTATTTTTGCTAACTAGATTTTGGAAATTCTTAAATAAATGAGGTTTAAAATCTAAATTATGATTTCATTATATTATTATCATCATGAATTGTAGTTTAATGCATTAATTCATGCAAAATCCAGTTTAGATGTGATATTATGAAATTTTCCTTAAAAGTATCGAAATCGGGCAAGTTTGCAAACTAGAATTTTCAAACTAATATAAATTAGGGTGTTAAAAATATAGTGATGGTTTATATAGTCTAGTTATGCTAATTAATGAATAGTATGACCATTAGTTTCTTTTAAACATCAAGTTTTGAAGTAAAACGGTAAATTGGTGTTTTCAGGTTTTACGGAATCAGACGATTTGATCGATTTTTAGGGTTTCGATGAATTAAATCATGTTTTATATTATAAGTAATGAGTTTTATAACTATGAGTTGTTTGTTGATGCTTATCTCGATCAATCGGCGTTTGTACGCCGATATCGAGCGATATTTGGTTCTTTTGCATGAGCGGGACATAGGTTTTAACCTATGCGCGTTTCGTGCGTCGTTTTGATGTTGTCCGTGATTCAGTTTATGATATTATATGTGTTTGCATATAGGTACCCCTCACGTGGACTGCGGGCGATGAAGAAGAGGATGGCGACACCGTCTTCGGCAGACAAGGACCAGGTGAGTAGATGTATATCTACGGGGGGAAGTCGGGTGGATGGCGTTTAGCACCCCCACAAACGTAGAATAGGGATAGTAATTATTGTCATTAGGAAGCCAGACGTGACCTTAGAATTTCAGTGAGTAGGACCCTAGTAGTGACCTTAGGTTGGACTAGATTGATTTAGAAAGACCTTACCCGAGGATGAATATCTTGGAGGAGATTCGTAGGTTTTAGGTAGATACACATACGCACACACTGAGACTCGACGTGGTGTATACGTGTATGTGTATATATATAGGACTAGGTGTAGGTATATATATATATACACAATACGTATATGTGATACAAGGATGTGATATGATACACGGGGATGAAACAATATAACTGGGCTTGATGCCGTGATTCTTGGCTTTACGGTCGTGTTATGATGTTAGCGGATCATTAGGAAATGAGATAATGAATAGGTATACATAAATAATAAAGGGTGGTGATGATATTGAAGTATATGGGACTCTAAAATAGAACCCGGACCGTAACCTGTGCCTGAAATTCTGATATGATATCATATAGGTGTGACTTGATTACGACATCATATACGTGTGACTTGATTTCGATATCATATAGGTATGACTTGATTACGACATCATATAGGTGTGACTTGATTTCGATATCATATATGTGTGACTTGATTACGATATCATATAGGTGTGACTTGATTACGACATCATATAGGTGTGACTTAATTTCGATATCATATATGTGTGACTTGATTACGCTATCGTATAGGTGTGACCTGATTACGATATGATCTAAGTGTGACTTAATCACAATATGATAGATATGACATGATATTTCTGAGGATAAATTAACGATGTATATTTATGCTAACAATGATATATGATTGATGTATGCGATTACAGTATAGCACATTGATCTTGACATGTATTGATGATGATATTATACGGATGATGAGACATGTAGGTGATACTTGACCCGTACCCCGATATTGGGATGTCGTACGATGGATTTTACCGTACGAGGCATAGATATGAAGATTGATTCGCACTCTTGATTCGAGAAAGCTGTACTACGTACTTGACGCTATTGAGGCTGGATCGCCGACTATTAGAGATATGGATTCAGACCTTAGGTGGACTCTTATTTCTTATTAACTAGTTTCTTAGGTTTAGTTCCTTAGGAGGTTAGATGGACACTAGTTTAGGCTCGAGTCATATAGTTGTAGTTATACTTGTATATCACAGATGAGTGGTTATTACACATCCGTCTTTACATTGATACCGTAATCATAATGGTGCATGTTCATTCATATATTTCTATAATCAAAATAAAACTTTGCCTGTTAGGACACCAGCACCATTACCGATGATGCGCATATTCCACGCACACTTATTTGCCGGCTCACACACATCATCGTCGGTAATTGCTATGTCACGTACACTTTAGATCATATTATCTTTTATTGATACAATCAGCTAACAGTTAGATCGATATAATATTGTGATTACTCTCTGGTGTTAGTATAGACATGGTTTTTATTACTTAGACATTTCATGCATTCGCATTTTCATGTTATCATGCAGTATTATAGGACATATGCCGACACTTATCATATACTTACTCATGATTTTGGGATTTTGGATTTCTATGAGATTTCTGGATTTTTGGGGAAAACCGCAAGAATATATAAAAACTTCTCTCTCTCTCCTCCTCTCTTTTTAAAACATAAGATGCGGTTTTCTCGTGATGTATGTGTCGTCCGCCATGAGATTTCATATTTTCTGTTGGATTTTGAGACCCGATTCGAGGAGTGGATGAACCGTCTCGGGTACATGGTGGGCCCGGTATGGTACCCCGGGGCAAGAAGATCGAGTTGTAGACGATGAGCCTGGCAGGGGAAGACTACCTACCGGTGATGTCTGGCGCGGCGGATATCCGGAGGATACCGATCGTTGTCGTGAGATTTGATGATATGGGCCGATCCGGACTGACGGAGCCCGAGATATTGAGACTATTAGACATTGAGATTATGAGGTAATGAGACTTGAGATTTACATGTTTTGTGTCGATGCTTGACACGGATTTCTATGAATTTCATCGTTGATATTTCAGATTTCTATACACATTTTACCATGATAAAAGTTAAAGATTTCTTATACAGATATATCTAGATTTCAGGATTGGTTATTTCACATTCATGGTGCATGCATACTCATTCACATGACATAGTTCTATATGAGGCACTGATACGAGCACGGAGCATTTGCGCTTACACGTAGCTTATTATCCTGTCTTTACTTGATGACTAGTAGTATATTAGTATATTATTAAGACCTAGGACAGCGTCGTGCATTCGATTTCTTTTCGCAGATATCTTCTACTCACGAGTTGGTAACTCACCCCCGTTGTGCCAAATTTTATTACAGGTTCGATGTACAGGTTGTCCTGGCAGCTTGCTGGCACATCTTTTCACTCAGGGTGATTTGCACGGTAGGTTGGTTCACTTGTATCTGGACCGCCATTGTACTTTTATTATTTCATTTGTATCTAGAAAGCTCCATCAACCAAACTTGTATTACTTGAGAGTTTACTGGATCAGTTGTTTATTTCGACCTTAGAGCCGCGCTTGTATTATTATGATATTTGGTGGTTTTGTTTTCTTTTGAGTTTTGAGCCTCGCCCTTTGGCGTTGTATACTATTGTGCATTGATGTGGTTGTTTCCACCTTTTGGCGTAGAGCTAGCTCCCGTTTGGGGATGCTTTTTATTGTTTGTATATATATTATTCTTGTTTGTACCCGTTTGGGGCCAGTTTTTACAAAGGAGACTCTGCCGAAATTTTTGAGAAAATTGGATGTTGCTTTTAAACTTATTTTCTACATATTTTCCTTTACTTCTTCTTCTTTTTATGGTTTAGATTTCTGGGCTTTGGCTTACTTAGGTTACGTTGCGCCTCTAGACGCTTCGTAATCTATGTGCCGGTCACGTTCCGTACTTTCGGGTCGTGACAGGTTCAGAGGCGGGAGCCCGTTTAAAGATCCGTAGATGTGGTGCCACCTCGACGACGAGCCAGGAGATCGGAGCAGCCGCAACGGAGCGTGGGATGATGGTTAAAGAATGAAGGACTCGGATCGTTCGGTATAACCTTTCTACCCACTTTGTAGTTTGTTAGTTTAGCGTTAATGGCAGATCCGGGTTATAGTATGCGATAGCGCCAGTTATAAAAGTTTTTGTTCCGCATTTGGCGTCAGATTGACGGCCGGGACGCTACCGTAGACTTACATGGTATCAGAACCACGCTATTAAGTTTTACTAATTTGTGCTAACGCGTTTAAAATATCGATCGAACGGAATTTCGAAAACTACAATTTTCTGTACAAAAGTTTCTATCGATTTTAAATCTGGTCTAAAAATTATTTTGAGCATCACAGAAAATTGTGCAGGCTTTTTAAAGAACACAGAAGAAAAACGATCCACTGTTTCGACCGTACGGCCGCGGAACCGCCGCCAAAGTCATGCTTTGGCCGCGGAACCGCGGATGTCTTGGTAATTCAGTTGGCCATTTTTCTTCTGGGGCTTCTACATAGGAAATTGTGGTTTCTGGAATTGTTCTTTTGGGCTCAGATTTTGTTACTGTACAGCAGATGTACGTGGGGCCCACTTCGGGAAGTTTTGTCGATCGAAATTTTAAACTTGTTAGTTTACAGTACTTACATTATATCTCCGACCGTGAATGTCATTCGAGCGGTAAACCGCGTCAGATTGCTATAGTTCTTTTAGACGGGTTTGCGAACGTGACATTCGCGTTGATGTTCTGTGTTGTGCTGTGATGTTGCGGATTTGTCGTGGTGAATAGCAGTGTGCAATGGTAGTGCAGTTTGGATTTATTTGTACATTCGATATTGCGGGGCGAGCGTCCAACATGTGGACTGCCGTCACTGTCTGTTTGTATAATATTCTTTTAGGGCACGACCGGGCTGAGGTCGATGTACCCGTTGTACATATTTTTCATTTCTGTACTAGGTTTTACCCCACGACGGAGTGCACGGATAGCCGGGTTCTAGAGGGCAACAGGTCCGTATCTCATGGCTTTGAGAGGCAAAGGGGCCTCACTCTAGAATTGGCAGACTGTTCGTCACACTCGTAGGGGGTACAGGTTGACCCAAGGAGGGGAGCCCAAGTTACCGGATTCCGTGAAGTGCTGGGTGATCCATTCACTATGCTGTAGGGGGCTGCCTCGCTTCAGGTTTTGGTGGGTAACTTGTCGCACCTGTACGGGTCTAGGTTTCATTGCACAGGCTATCCACACGACCACGGGAACGTTGGGTTTCAGCAGCGGCTCTGTGAAACCTGGGGATTCCAGATTATCTGTATTGTTCTGTGATGCTTATTACTTTTCTGTAATGTTGCATATTATCACGCCTGGAGCGATTATTGTATATTGGGATATATACTAGTAGATGTTGTATATGTTTTGCACCCGCGCTAGTCCATTCCCCGCTCTGTCGTTAGTTAAGTAACCTAACGGATGATGATGGGACCCAGTGACAAATGCGGATGGCATATACGTACATTTTATTTTCGTTCTTTTCTGGTGTGATTAATTGATGGGACTGCGTTGATTCTGATCAATGCAAATGAAAACAAACCTGTTTGGATGTTGTTGGAACAGTTTTAAAAAGTGTTATTACAAAGACGTTTTCTTTTGTTTTGCATAGTGGTATTCAGTTGGAATATCCTGCACCTCATTCGACGAGGCAAGGGCATATATCCCTTCACCGGGAGTGACCCCTTGGGCAGAAGTTTGCGTCAGGGTAATAACTTCACTATAGTCGATTACAAGTTGCTTTGCATCGTGGTATTCAGTTGGAATATCCCGCACCTCATTCCACGAGGAAAGAGCCGAGATCCCTTCATCGGGAGTGACCTCTTTAGCAAAGGTTTTCGCCACTATATTTTTATAAAAAGCTATCAGGTTCCTTCAACGAGATCAAGTTCATTAAGTTAAAGGTTTTTCGCCAAAAACCAGTCGTAGCCTTCCGTCATTTCTTATGGATGGTCAGTAGTATTCAATCTATGTTTGTTGGCTTTCGTCAAGGCATAGTGTTTGGTAGCTGCTGGGGTATTCATTTGTTGCATAGATAGATGAGTTGGTTTAGGACAGTCGTATTACCTTGTTGGCTTTCGTCAAGGGTATGTACGGGTGGGTTCGAATTGATAAGATAATGATGGGTAGAACTTGACATATGACTTATGATTTGTTGGATTTCGTCAAGGTCATAAGAACATGGGGTAAAAATCATATCGGGAGTTTCTAAAGAAACTGAAACTTGCCAGGCATGCGCATACCTTCTGGAGTGTGATAACGTGAGTGGATTCCGTCACGTTATCATACGATGAGAGTTGGATCCCGATTCCTACTGATGAGTTGGTTTACTCTTCGGGTGATCCCGATTGATTCTTCTTTCAAGATTGGAGTAGAATTTGACAGTACAGTGGGAGGTTTCTTGATTAGATAAAGTGATAACCATTCTGATCTAGGTTAGAGTGCACGCAGAGTGTTTCTTTTCTCTCTCTCTCTGACAGCGACCTTTGACCGACCTTAAACTATGACTCAGTGACCAAGTTGACCGAACCTTCTTAAAATACTGGCTTTTGGATTGTCCGAGTTGCATAACTCATTGCCGCTCCTTCTTCTACCCTTTGAATTTCTCAGAACACAAAGTATCACTACGAACATCCACTTCCATTGGATAGATCCATCGTATAGTTATATACGAACTTGAAGGGACTTCTTCGAGGATGGATCCAGGTTCAGGAGAAATTGAATTGGTTTATTTAGTTGTCTTTTATTATTACCTACTCTCAGGTTGCGAGGTCTCCTTGGTTTAGGAGAATACACCTATTACGCTTATTGGATAGTCTTCTTCCAAACCTTAGGCAGGTGCCGAAAGGTAGGGAATGAAGAAAACCAATTAGCCTAAGTAGGGTGTACAGAAGGTAATAAGTAAAGACAAAATAAAGGGACTAGAAAGAGGGCAAAGTAAATTGCGACTGCTATCATTCACGATCAAACCGCGTACTTCATCGCCACTCCTATTTCACCTTTGCTTTTCCCCCCAGTTCGGGAGAAATAGAATAAGGTATTATTCAATTGTCTTTTATCATCACCTTCTCTCAAGTTGCGAGTACTCCTTGGTTTAGGAGGGTACACCTATTATGCTTACTAGATAGTCTTCTTCCAAACCATAGGCAGGTGCCGAACGGTAGGGAAGGAAGAAAACCACTTAGCCTAAAGGCGGTGTACAGAAGGTAACGACTAAAAACAAATAAAGGGATTTGGAGAGATGGCAAAGAAATATACGGTTAAAGTCATGAATTGGATTATGGAAGAGGCATTACTAGGAATACCAGGATACCCATACGAAACATTTTCATGTTTCAGTGCATTGTTAAAGGAAAACTGATTTCCCGATTAGATACTTACTCCAGGGTATGTATTTACCAGGTATGATTCTCACATCTGTATGGTTTTACAGATGATGAGTGGGAGTAAGTTATTGGGAATATGGTGATCATCCTCATTATATCGGAATTCGTTGTAATTGGTGATATTTGAGGAAATCGCCTAGGTACAGTTTTCAACCTACGACGCACAGGTTTTGAGTTATTCAACTCAGCGGACTTATACAGAGTATTGTATGTTGTCCAGTGTCCATCAGGACAAAAGGGTTGGTCCTCGTACTATATTCTGTTTACTTGTGACTTCTCTAGTTTTTAGACAAGTGTTTCGTAGAAATACAATGTCTAAGTTTTGAGAAGTTGTGGGTATAGGAATAAAGTAGAGAACCAGATGTCGCAGGTATTGGGATTCTTCAAAGAGATCGAAGATGTAGATTCTTGTGATTGGTATTCAGTTGATAGTAATGGTTTTGAGAAACTTGTTTCTCTTTCAGGTTACTCATAATTGGATGGATTCCTAAGTTGAGTAATGCTGATTAGCCTCTCTCCATTAAGTTGATATGCACTGGAGACAGCTGCATGATTAGAATCTGGTTCCAATTAAATAAGTGCCAAAATTTCTATATTGGATATAGAATGGTTCATATCTTAACGATGTTAAGGTACGGGGAGTTGTCCGGCTTATGCTTAAAACCAGACTCTGGATAACTCAGGGCACGTTTCTGTAAAGGCAGTTTGTGGGTTAGCCCGGGCGATGACGAGGATTGACTTTCTACCATCTGGAAGATCAATGGTGATATTGTTCTTGACTCGCCACAGTTTTAGTAAAAATGGATTTTTTCAGAAAACAGTAGTGGGAGTATGGTAGAACTGGAAGTGATTCCAGAACCGCAAACGATTACGGAAATTCGTTTGCATTTGTATTCGGTCGTAATACAATTGCGGGTATGTTTATACTGATACGGGGTTATCCCGAAATTCGTTTCAGGATCACTTTTGGAAGTTGCCAGTTTCCAGTTTTCTATTAGCCGTATTTAACATTCGGTTAAATGCGGATTTATCTTTTCTTGATATGAGTGTGGAAGCTTCTAGATGATGACTAGGACGGTGAGGTGTTAAGTGACTCATTAGTGCATTTAATGATTCATTTAATGCAAGGGTGACTAGGTTAATGACTAGGTTTATGTTCATTGGTTTGCTTTTAATGTGTTCATACAAGGTGTTATATGACTCACTCTCTTCATTGTTATGGTCACCTCCCTCTCTCTCCTACACTCACCCCTCTTCCTATATAGTGGACGGCCACCTCTTGGTGGTGGAGATGGTTTTTTCATTTGAGGGAAAAGATTATGATAGTGTTTTGGTGTATGGAAATTAGATAGCTACAATTCTCATTTCACCCAATTCAAATGGCAACTTCATTAACCGTTCGTCCATAGCTTTGGACGTAACGAGACAAAGTGTTCTACTCATTCTCTACAACATCTTGGTCATCTCTTTTAGCAAACTTGACGATCGAGTTGCCTCGGTTCAGAGGCGGGAGCCCGTTTAAAGATCCGTCGACGTGGTGCCACCTGGACGACAAGAATGGAGATTCAGGAGATCGGAGCAGCCGCAACAAAGCGTGGGATGATGGTTGAAGACCGAAGGACTCGGATCGTTCGGTCTAACATTTCTACCCACTTTGTAGTTTGTTAGTTTAGCTTTAATGCCAGATCCGGGTTATAGTACGCGATAGCGCCAGTTGTAAAAAGTTTTTGTTCCGCATTTAGCGTCTGTTAGACGGCCGGGGCGCTACCGTGGACTTACAGTGGTATCAGAGCCTCACCATTAAGCTATACTAACTTGTGCTAACGCGTTTAAAAAATCGATCGAACGGAATTTCCGAAATCACAATTTTCAGCACACAAGTTTCTGTCGATTTTTTAAAGGGCCTAAAAATAATTTTGCATATCACAGAAAAGCGTTCAGGGTTTTCTAAGCATTCTCGGAAAATTAGTGCACGTGATCCCACATGACCACCGCGGATCCGCGGTCCAACCTAGGGTTTGACCGCGGATCCGCGGTCCAACCTAGGGTTTGACCGCGGAACCGCGGTCCAACCTAGGGTTTGGCCGCGGAACCGCGGCGACTTTGTGGGAACAGTGCTCCAATTTTTTCCAGAGAGCTTCACTATGGAAATTGTGGTTTTTGGTATAATTCTTTTGGGCCCAGATTTTGTTACAATACAGCAAATGTACGTGAGGCCCACTTCGGGAAATTTTGTCGATCGAAATTTTAAACTTGTTAATATGCAGTACTTATATTATATCTTCGACCGGGAATGTCATTTGAGCGGTAAACCGCGTTTAATTGCTATAGTTCTTTTAGACGGGTTTGCGAACGTGACATTCGCGTTGATATTCTGTGTTGTACTGTGATGTTGCGGATATGTCGTGGCGGATAGCAGTGTGCAATGGTAATGCAGTTTGGATTTATTTGTACATTTGATATTGCGGGGCGAGCGTCCGACTTGTGGACTGCCGTCACTGCCTGTTTGTATAATATTCTTTTTGGGGCACGACCGGGTAGAGGTCGATGTACCCGTTGTATATATTTTTATTTCTGTACTAGATTTATCCCACGAAGGAGTGTACGGATAGCCGGGTTCTGGAGGGCAACGGGTCTGTATCTCATGTCTTTGAGAGGCAGAGGGGCCTTACTCTAGAATTGGCAGACTCTTCGCCGCACTCGTAGGGGGTACAGGTTGACCCAAGGAGGGGTGCTCGATTTACCGGATTCCGTGAAGTGCCGGGTGTTCCATTCACTATGCTGTGGGGGACTACCTCGCTTCAGGTTTTGGCGGGTAACTTGCCGCACCCGTAGGGGTCTAGGTTTCATTGCACAGGCTATCCACACGACCAGGGGAACGTCGGGTTTCAGTAGCGGCTCTGTGAAACCCGGGGATCCCAGATTATCTGTATTGTTCTGTGATACTTATTACTTTTCTGTAATGTTGCATATTATCACGCCTGGAGAGATTAATGTATATTGGTATATATACTATTAGATGTTGTATATGTTTTACACCCGCGCTAGTCCAGCCCCCGCTCTGTCGTTAGTTAAGTAACCTAACGAGTGATAACGGGACCCAGTGGCGAATGCGGATGGCATATACGTACATTATATTTTCATTTTTTCCTGGTGTGATTAATTGATCGGACTGCATTGATTCTTATCAAATGCAAGGATAAAACAAACCTATATTTGATGTTGTTGGAACAAACTTTAAAAGTGTTATTACAAAGACAATCACAAGTTGTTTTGCATAGCGATATTCAGTTAGAATATCCCGCACCTCATTCGACGAGGCAAGGGCCGAGATCCCTTCACCGGGAGTGACCCCTTGAGCAGAAGTTTACGTCAGGGTAATAACTTCACTATAGTCGATTACAAGTTGCTTTGCATCGCGGTATTCAGTTAGAATATCCTGCACCTCATTCCATGAGGAAAGAGCCGAGATCCCTTCACCGGGAGTGACCTCTTTAGCAAAACGTTTTCGCCACTATATTTTATAAAAAGCTATCAGGTTCCTTCAACGAGATCAAGTTCATTACGTTAAAGGTTTTTTCGCCAAAAACCAGCCGTAGCCCTCCGTCATTTCTTATGGATAGTCAGTAGTATTCAAGCTATATTTGTTGACTAAAGTCAAGGCATAATGTTTGGTAGTTGCTGGGTATTCATCTGTAGCATAGATAGATGTGTTGGTTTGGGACAGTCGTATTACCTTATTGACTAAAGTCAAGGGTATGTACGGGTGGGTTCAAATCAACCTGGATAATGACGGGTAGAACTTGACATGTGACTTATAATTTGTTGACTAAAGTCAAGGTCATAAGAGCATGAAGCAAAAATAACATCGGGAGTTTCAAACATACAGCAAACTTGCCAGGCATGCGCATACTTTCTGGAGTGTGATAACTTGAGTGGCTTCCATCAAGTTATCATGCGATTATAGTTGGATCCCGATTCTCACTGATGAGTTAGTTTACTCTTCGGGTGATCCCGACTAATTCTTCTTTCAGGTTTGGAGAAGAATTTGAGATTACAGTGGGAGGTTTCCTGATTAGATAAAATGATAACCATTCTGATCTAGGTTAGAGTGCACGCAGAGTGTTTCTTTTCTCTCTCTCTCTCTTTGGCAGCGACCTTTGACCGACCTTAGACTATGACTCAGTGACCAAGTTGACCGAACCTTCTTAAAATACTGGCTTTTGATTGTCTATAGTTGCATAAGTCATTGCCGCTCCTTCTTTTACCCTTTGTATTTCTCAGAACACCCCGTATTACTACGGACATCCACTTCTATTGGATAGATCCATCGTATGGTTATATACAAACTCGAAGGGACTTCTTCGAGGATGGATCCAGGTTCAGGAGAAATTGAATTGGTTTATTCAGTTGTCTTTTATTATCACCTACTCTCAGGTTGCGAGGTCTCCTTGGTTTAGGACAATACACCTATTACGCTTATTGGATAGTCTTCTTCCAAACCTTAGGCAGGTGCCGAAAGGTAGGGAATGAAGAAAACCAATTAGCCTAAGTAGGGTGTACAGAAGGTAATAAGTAAAGACAAAATAAAGGGATTAGAAAGAGGGCAAAGTAAATTGCGACTGCTATCATTCACGACCAAACCGCGTACTTCATCGCCACTCCTATTTCACCTTTGCTTTTTCCCCCAGTTCGGGAGAAATAGAATAAGGTATTATTCAATTGTCTTTTATCATCACCTTCTCTCAAGTTGCGAGTACTCCTTGGTTTAGGAGGGTACACCTATTATGCTTACTAGATAGACTTCTTCCAAACCATAGGCAGGTGCCGAACGGTAGGGAAGGATGAAAACCACTTAGCCTAAAGGCGGTGTACAGAAGGTAACGACTAAAAACAAATAAAGGGATTTGGAGAGATGGCAAAGAAATATACGGTTAAAGTCATGAACTGGATTATGGAAGAGGCATTACTAGGAATACCAGGATACCCCTACGAAACATTTTTCATGTTTCAGTGCATTGTTAAAGGAAAACTGATTTCCCGATTAGATACTTACTCCAGGGTATGTATTTACCAGGTTACATTCTCATATCTGTATGGTTTTACAGATGATGAGTGGGAGTAAGTTATTTGGAATTAAGTGATCATCCTCATTATATCGGAATTCGTTGTAATTGGTGATATTTGAGGAAATCGCCTGAGTACAGTTTTCAACCTACGATGCACAGGTTATGAGTTATTCAAACTCAGAGGACTTATACAGAGTATTGTATGTTGTCCAGTGTCCGTCAGGACAAAGGGGTAGGTCCTCGTACTATGTTCTGTTTACTTATGACTTCTCTAATTGTAGACAAGTGTTTCGTAGAAATACAATGTCTAAGTTTTGAGAAGTTGTGGGTATAAGAATAAAGTAGAGAACCAGGTATCGCAAGTATCGGGATTCTTCAAAGAGATCGAAGATATAGATTCTTGTGATTGGTATTCAGTTGATAGTAACGGTTTTGAGAAACTTGTTTCTCTTTCAGGTTACTCATAATTGGATGGATTCCTAAGTTGAGTAATGCTGATTAGCCTCTCTCCATTAAGTTGATATGCACTGGAGACAGCTGTATGGTTTGAATCTGGTTCCAATTAAATTAGTGCCTCTATATCTATATTGTATATAGAATGGTTCATATCTTAACGATGTTAAGATACGGGGAGTTGTCCAGCTTATGCTTAAAACCAGACACTGGATAACTCAAGGCACGTTTCTGTAATGGTTGTTTGTGGGTTGACCCTGGCTTTGACGAGGGTTGACATTTCTACCATCTGGAAGATCAATAGTGATATTGTTCTTGACTCGCCACAGTTTTAGTAAAATGGATTTTTTCAGAAAACAGTAGTGGGAGTATGGTAGAACTGGAAGTGATTCCAGAACCGCAAACGATTACGGGAAAATTTAATAGGACCTATATATTCAATCAGGTTTGACATTCCAATAGCCACTCCGCAAACATGGTGGCTAACCTCAGACACCCGAGAGGTACTCCGGTAGCCTCAAGGACGGTGACAGAGAGGTTCTTGTTTACCCAGACTTAACACTACTGTTGTTCCAGGCTATGAGACCCGGCAGGAGGTTAAGTATAGCGTCGTTCTAAACTAGCTTTAGAAGTGTACGTAAATATTATTCTGCCAGAGGGTTGTCGTAGTCAGTGGGAGCAGCGGAAGCATAGTGGACAAGTAGCTTATGTCTATTTATAGGCTTGAGCAAATATAGCGGAGATAAGATCATCTATTTTTGATATGAAAGTCATGGGTTTGACTTCATCAGAATAACGGATGGATCTGTTAAGAAGGAAGTAAGGTGTGATGTCCTGGTATTTGGATAACATACACAGCGTAGGAAGTAAAATTCCTATACTATGATCGGTTGTACTGTGGTTGTCACACAGTTGTTTCTTCACAAAGGGCATGGATATAATATCTGACATTCTGGTTACTAGATCTATGGTTTTAGATCTAGATTTGGGTAGTTTCCCAATATGGGTTCTTTGACAGTATTCTAATAGTATTTTAGAATAGATGACTCCTGGCATGGTGGTGTACCTGCAGGTGATGGAGTCGCCCTCTCTAAAGGTGTCTTATAGACTAAAGGGGAGATGGATGTGCATGATGTTAGTTATATGTATGCCCTAGAGGCCATTACTATACATAGGATGTATATTGTAGTGGATGCTGGGACATATATAGGGAGGACTTTCTTGCTCGACATGATAGTATGCTATCTGGTTGCTCTTTACCTTAACGTGTATACTGATTGTCTCTCTGTTACATGTTGGTAAAGCCCTTAGGATCTGTACTTGACTACCTGGACTATGATGCGGATCATACTAGTGGGGACATGGTAGTCCATAAGTACATCCTTCAAAGTCCCTAGTCGTGGGTGTATCGAGACGGGGCATCGATATACCAGTATAGACTAGCGTATACCTTCTCGACCCATACAGATGGGCGATGGATGATCCCATATCCATCGGTGTTTGACATCAGAGATGATATACGGGTGCTCAGTAGAGACTGGGTACACTGGACGGACTCGCCGAGAACTCCCAGATGGTATTATACCTCACGTCAGATGGCAGTTCTCTGGTGACACTGGTACAGAGTAGTCTGTTGACCCGAGATCGTCATAGAGTCTTGTGTGGTTCCCACTGTGCTTTGATTTCCATCTTACCACGTCCAAGAGGGCGTGCAAAACGGTGGTTTTTGGGTACAGTCCCGAATCACATGGAGGCAATGAGCGATAGGAGGGGATTCGTCTCTCCCGGTATAGGGAGTTGATGTTGCGCTGTGTTCGATTGGCTATAACAGGAAATCCCTGGCCAGGGTTGCTGAGATTTACTGGTAAGTGTTACCAGTAGTTTCTCGAACAGTTATAGACCTCATATCGACACGACTTATCGAGCTACGGGGGTCTGACGTTTACCACCCCTAGGCGAGATATGCGACATATCAGACGATCAGAACGGACTGTACGGTAGTGTTACTGGTTGGATTCACTGGAGTGTGAGCGGGCTTGCTCGTCGATCTTCAGATCGCTCAATACCCGGGTGGCCGTTACGTTTAGCAGACCGCTTGCGGCTTGTGGGTGATTGATATGATCATCACCTGCTGCCGGCGTATTGACGAGTCTTTAGAGTCCTACACAGAGGTTTCCTAGCTCAAGCGAAACGAAATAGGAGCGCATATGAGATATGTGCGGGACCGAGAATAATGCGTGTATGTGATACCGTATTCCATTCTCGCGATAAATGTATCGAATGGTTGTATGCGATATAACCTAGTTATCGAATCAAGTATTGATTCGATAAGCCGATACATAGGATACTAGTCGGTTATATGCGATATGACCGGATCGTTAAATCAAGTGTTGATATAATGATTTAATGCATAATTATATATTTGATATATTAGTTTGCATCAACTAGTATCGGTTTACTTAAGATGGATATTCTCACTCGGGTGTGCGCATTGTATATGCGATATATTTTTGTGCACTTGATTGTATCATGTTTGATGATACATATCTTTTTTGTTAAGTGTAATGAATTAAACCTAGGTTAAGTAAATGATTAGGGTTTTCTTTTATTCATTCATTTATCTTTTCATTTGCATTTAAAAGATAAATGAGAAAAGGAAAAGAAGTGAAAAATGGTGGCTAGTTTTGTTTTCTACATGAAGCTTCATGAAGCTTTCATTAAGTCACCATTTTTGTCTCATCTCCTTAACCCTAACCATTCTTTAACCTTGGTCAATTCTCTACACTTAAATTGGGTTATGTTATGATAAGAATGGATTATTCTTTTCTTTTTTAAAAAAATAACTTATCATAACATTATCTTCATCTTCTTCTTCTTCCTCACAAGAAAAAAGCTCTCTTCATCAATGGTGATTGATGTTTTTGAGTGAGAAATCCAATTCTAAAGTGAACCCAACTCCTATTTCTTCATCCTCTACCTCTTGCCAAGTATTAGAGTGTGTTTACTTCACAAGTTTCTTGACTTGGTGAAGTCGGAGCTTGATTTAGCGATGCCTCGACGTAGATCATCTTCGGCATGGACATCGATGATCTAGCCCGTCCATTCTCTGATGAAGCCGACGCTAGAGCCCGGGACTTGTTATGGACAGCGAGGAGACTTCATTGCGGAGCTATGGAGGTGGAGAACCGGATCTACAAAGTTTGTATTTCCGTATCTCTTAGTTAAGTGTTAACTAGTTTGCTTTTTCGCCTAGAAATCTAGCCGACGATCCGTAGTTTAGGGTTTCTCGGCACCGTAATTTTTGAAATTGGCATGGTTGATGCCTTGTGAGACCTCACTAGGGTGCCTAAGAACCCTACAGTGGTATCAGAGCCTAGCTAGAGCCTTAGGCGAAGTCCAGACGGACTTTGAAGTCCGAACGAACCCGAAAACCCATTTCTAACATGCTCTCTTTCCTTTTTTGAAAACAGTGAGTTTTTCTATATTAAAAATATGCAGAAAAACATGCAGGAATATCTAAGAGTTACTGTGAAATCGTGTGCCCTAATTCCATTAAAGCGCCGCGTTTCCGCGGCACGAGCATGGCTTGTGCGGCGGAAACGCGGCCTGTTTGTCGTATTATGGGGTGATGTTTGCACATTAACTCCTATTTGATAGTGCTGGTTTTCCTGGGTATTTTTAATATTTTTTCAAGAGTTGAATTTTTCTGGGTAGTTTTGGGGATTCGAATGTTCGATCGGATTATCAAATTTAGTCTGTGTGGCTTTCCGGATAATTTTTAGAATATGTTAAAAAGTTCGACCGGATATAAATACCCAATTTTTCCCCTGTCGGGAAATTTCCAAGTGTTGGATTTTTCCGTAGTTTAACGACGTTCTAAGTAGTGCAAGTAACGCGATGGACCCTCTAGAAGACAACAAACCTTAACTCGATTATGTGACCGTCTTGAACTGCCCTTTGAACCTTCGGGTTTGGGGCAGTACGGCGTGCCACATGTGAGGCGTTGGCTTGACCCTTCTACGGCTGGACCGTCGGTACTGAGGCACGAACTGAATGTTGTTAGACTTATTTCATGTGTTGATCTGTATCGGGAAAACTTGGGTGTTCGAATGGTCAATCGGAAAGTTTAACATTTTCTAATTATCTGGAATGGGATACAATAATTGGAATTCACAATGAGTTATGAGATAACTGAATGAATGTTATAAACACAGCACTTTAGTCTCACTTGATCGGTTGCCACGGAATTTTGATGTGATCAAAAGTCCGTCGCAATCACGTAGCGTACGCGGATACTCGCCGGGTAAACTTAATAGACAGCTACACCCCATAGCCCCGACCAAGTGACTGTAGGAGAACCCCATCGCCAAAAGCATCCGTTTGGGTGCTCGCGGCAGCGGTGTTCCGCCTTGGTGCACTTTGTCGACGGTATCGGGGGTGCGGCCGCCTACTGAAGTTTGCGACGAGCATTCGATCAGGATGTCGGGAATCCTGTTGAATTGCCCGACTTGATATTGAAAAGAGTTTTCGATTTTGAGACTAAAATGCGGGGTTTATAATTGTTAGGCATGTGATGTCTAAGTAATTCATTTGGCTAGGCATGCGATGTCTAAAGAGATTGCGGATTCCAACTGTTGTAGTTTTACACTTTCTTTTATGTGACCGTAAGTGTAATATGTGATATCGCCGGTTTCGTTGCTATATGTCAACGACAATTGGGATGGACATATTTACTTACGTTGATGACATGTGATGTTATGTGTTACTGGATATGTTATATTGGATCGTCGTGTTTGAATTGCCGGGGGTTTTTATGTGAGATGAGTGTTTTTCATTTTCATTCATGTAAAAACTTGTATGTAATATTCTTTTATTGGGGCGCTTCCAGGTTGCGGAAGTTGTCACCGTTGATGTATATTATTTACTTTTCCGCACTAGGATAGACCCAAGGAGGAGGGCACAAGTAACCGGGTTCTGGAGTCCAGTGGGAAACCAACTCGAGGAGTCGGGTCCGGGTCTCCTAACTCCAGAATTGGTAGGGTTGCTTGCCGCTCTCGTAGGGGTCTAGGGGTGTGGGTTTGGCTATTCATCACGACCGTGGAATCCGTGTTTTATACTGGCTCGTATTGAAAACACGGACGTCCTAGTATATCCAATATTTCATATATGTTTCTTCTGCTGCGATATCTGTGATGTGATCATGTGATGTTCTGTGATAGATACAGTATATAGTATATATGATATATTATATAGGCGTTACTTATGTTTTACACCCGCGCTAGCCCTGCCCCGCTCTGCCGTTGGTTACCTAACCTAACGGTGCACGAGGGGACATCGAGGCGAATGCGGATGGCATAAGTGTACGTCGTATTTATCTGTGATGTTTAGGTACTTAAATGATGGGACTTCATTAATGTGATTAATGAAATAAAAGAAACCTAAGATGTTGTAGAATCGAATTTCAAAATAAAACAGGTAGCTACAGTTCTTGCTTTGCACAGCGGTATATATGATATATCCTGCACCTTATTCGATAAGGAAAGGACCGAGATCCCTTCACCGGGAGTGACTCCTTTAGCAATAACTGGCAGATGCTACACACTCGGTTTGTCTTTTGATTGATTTTAAGAGTTCTGCTTTGCACAGTGATATATATGATATATCCCGCACCTCATTCGACGAGGAAAGGACCGACGATCCCTTCACCGGGAGTGACTCCTTTAGCAAAACTAGAAAAGCCTCAAAAACACTCCATTTTAAAATTCATTCGATCCTACAACGATATCAAGTTCATTACGCAATAGGTTTTCAGAAAAACCTGTCGTAGCCCTCCGTCATTTCAGATAAGTACTAGTTAGTATTCGTGCTGCGGTTGTTTGGCATGCGTCAAGGTGTAGTGTACGGTAGCTAACTAGTGCTTATCTGCTAGCATATGATGCGATTGGATTAGGGTATTCGTACGGCGTTGTTTGGCATGCGTCAAGGGTCGTGCGGGTGGGTTTAATTCAATCAAGAAATGTACGGGTTGAACTTGACTAGCAGACTATGGGTTGTTTGGCATGCGTCAAGGTCATAGCGAGCTAGGGGCAAAATATTATCGGGAATTTCAAGTGTTGAAATTTGCAATGAGATTGCATACCTTCTATGAGATAGTTGGATCCCGATACCCGCTGCAAGTAAGAGTTACTCCTGGGAGAGTTTTATACATTACAATTAGCCGATCAAGTAGGTGTCTAGAAAGGTGTCAACGGGGTTACGCCTCTGGGAAAACGAGGTTTACATTTAATTAGGTTCGTGCGAAAGCACGGGGGACCTCCCTCAAAGTACCGACACTGGCCTGGCTGAAAGATTGGCGAACTTGTAGTGTGTAATTAATCCCGGCTAGTCTTTCCTTTTAGGGTTTGAAGGAAGATTTGATAAAAAGCAGTGGGAGCCATCCTGATTAGATAAAATAATAACCAATCTATTCTTGACAGAGCGCACGCTGAGTGTTTTCTTCTCTCTCTCTCCTGGTAGCGACCATATCATGCCTTAATCAAGATAATAATACGGATTATTGACCGAACCCGCTTGTTATACTGAGCTGGGGAACGTTGGTCCCGCTCCAACTTATAATTGTTATAAGACAGAGCAGGAAATTGGGGATTACCAGAATTCCCGTGCCGCCCAAACGAAGAGAGTGCATGCTGATGCATCATCTTCGGGTGTGTTCATTACAGAGAACTGTTTCTCAGTGTCCTTTACGTCCTGGGTATGTGATACCAGATCAGGATCCCAGATATGTAATCTGTTACATAGGGCTGCAGAAAGGTAGAGAACTGAGAACGGGTGATAAGTTTCATGAGGCAGAAAACGGGGCAAGTGTTGCAGCCAAGTCTGTTGGTCACTGTCACCCTGTATTACCAATACATTGATTCTGAACGAATGTTATTAGATACCGAACCTGATATACCAAATCATATCACTCTCTTTGTTAGAAAAGAAAGGATATAATTTTGTATGGTTGGATTATGTTTTGAACATTTCCTATATCAAAAGTTGATCGGATCAGGCACGTTATCTAAAAGCATTGATGTTCTAAATCAAACTACAGTTCTTAGTATATGGAACACACACAAGAGGAAGAGTTCATAAATGAACGGATCCTTCTTAAGGTATTGTAGACTAGGTCAGATCAATGCGACCAGACTGGCTGAGTTATATTTAGATGCATATTTAAATTAGTTTGAATTTACATCTTATGAAACTTGCCAGTCATGTCACAAAGATATAATGACACTAGCTCTGTTTATTGGAAACAGAGAAAGAGTTAGTAAACTCTTGGGACTGATACATGATGATGTATGTAAGGTCTCCTGTCTACACATGCCAGGACTGGTTCTTTATACTTCATTACATTCTCTGATGATCTTTCGAGATTCAGACCTATGTTCCTGTTGAAACACAAGTCCGAACCTTTTGAGATATTCACAGAATATAAGTTAGAAGTAGAGAACCAATACGAGTATAAGTATTATGTCCTTTGATGTGATCAAGGAGGAGAATACTTGAGCACGGAAATCCTGGATTATTCTAAAGGAGAATGAGATTCTCTCTCAGCATTACTCCTCCGTATACACCATTGCACGATGGTATGTCGGGGTGGAGCAATCACACCCTATATGATAAGGTGTGCTCTATGATGAGTACTGCTGAGTTACCTATTTCCTTTTGGGAGTTATGCACTTGAGAAGCTGCATACCTATTGAATAGGGTTCGAATCAAATCAGTTGCCTACCACTTCATATGTGATATGATAAGGGAAGAACCCATCTCTCAAGTTAGTTGAGATTTGGAGTTGTCCGGGCTATGTCTAAAAGCAAAATCGGGACAAGCTCGAGGCAAGGTCAGTTATGTAGAACTGGAAATGTTCCAGCTATACAAACTACAGCAGATGATTTGATAAAACCAAAGGATTCAATAGTTACCAACGAACCTCAGCCTCTCCGCCGATCTAGTAGGTTCCTCACCCACCTGAGAGATACTTCTGTTTCTCTATGACAGTGGGAGCGAGGATTGCATCATGAGATGATGACCCAACTAGTTTCGAGCTGGCCATCGAGAGTAAGACTCTGTAAGAATGGCTGGATGCTTAGTGATCTGAGATGGAATCCATGTACACCAACAAAGTATGGACTTTGGTTGCTATATCTGAAGGGTTAAATCCCCATCAGGAGCAAGTATATCTTGAGAAGATTACTTGGTGTACATGGAAAAGTTGAGACTTTCAAAGCTAGACTTGTTAAAGGTTTTCGTCATCAACCAGGCGTGGATAATGATGAAACCTTTTCCAGTAGCTATGCTTAAGTCCATCCAGATCCTACTTACCACGGCTACATACCATGACTATGATATCTGGTGGTTGGGTGTCTTGACTGCTTTTCTAAATGATGATTTAGAAGAGAGCGTCTATAAGTACACAGCCAGAGGGCTTCGTAGACAGTGGGAGCAGCGGAAACGTGTGCAAGATGCTTTATAAGATAAAGCAGGCATCGCGGAGTTGGAACATCTGTTTTGATGGATTAGTCAAAGAAGTTGACATCATCAAAATGGTAGATGAACCATGTATATACAAAAAGGTAGTAGGGAGTATGGTGACGATCCTCGTAGAGTACGTGGATGACATACTCTTGATAGGGAAGGAGTTTCCTATGCTACGCTCGATCAATCTCCGCTTATCACCACAATTCTCCATATAGGATCAAAGTGATACCTACTAAATCCTGGATTTTGGATCTATGAGATAGATCTAATTGGATGTTAGGAATCTCACTAGTTGTAGTGAAAAGGTATCAATCGACCCTGGGGAGAATCACTGGAAGTGTTCCAGGGTGATAAAGACGACTGAATGTCAGTCACAGGCATTGTCTTTACCCTTAGTAAAGGGACGGTATGTTGGAAGAGTTCCAAGCTAGATACCGTGACATACTAGACGATAAAGGCTGGATACATCGCTACTTAAGATGCTACCAAAGAGGCTGTTTGGGTGTATATTGGTTCATGAGATGAACTATGTTCCTCCCATTGTGTGACAATGGAGTTGTGGCTTATGCCAAGGAACGTCCGTCCCATCAGTGATCCAGACATATTCTAAGGCAGTATCACCTGATCATGGAGATGGTTGATCTCCAAGGGATCGAGGTTAGGAGAGTAGACTCAGAGGACGAACACAGCGGATCCACTCACGAAAGGCCTTTTCCCAGAGAGAGACTTTTATGGGATGGTTGAGTATGAGATACTACAACCACTGCTATCAGATGGTCCTAGTGCAAGTGGGAGATTGTTAGTTATATGTATGCCCTAGAGGCCATTACTATACATAGGATGTATATTGTAGTGGATGCTGGGACATATATAGGGAGGACTTTCTTGCTCGACATGATAGTATGCTATCTGGTTGCTCTTTACCTTAACGTGTATACTGATTGTCTCTCTGTTACATGTTGGTAAAGCCCTTAGGATCTGTACTTGACTACCTGGACTATGATGCGGATCATACTAGTGGGGACATGGTAGTCCATAAGTACATCCTTCAAAGTCCCTAGTCGTGGGTGTATCGAGACGGGGCATCGATATACCAGTATAGACTAGCGTATACCTTCTCGACCCATACAGATGGGCGATGGATGATCCCATATCCATCGGTGTTTGACATCAGAGATGATATACGGGTGCTCAGTAGAGACTGGGTACACTGGACGGACTCGCCGAGAACTCCCAGATGGTATTATACCTCACGTCAGATGGCAGTTCTCTGGTGACACTGGTACAGAGTAGTCTGTTGACCCGAGATCGTCATAGAGTCTTGTGTGGTTCCCACTGTGCTTTGATTTCCATCTTACCACGTCCAAGAGGGCGTGCAAAACGGTGGTTTTTGGGTACAGTCCCGAATCACATGGAGGCAATGAGCGATAGGAGGGGATTCGTCTCTCCCGGTATAGGGAGTTGATGTTGCGCTGTGTTCGATTGGCTATAACAGGAAATCCCTCGCCAGGGTTGCTGAGATTTACTGGTAAGTGTTACCAGTAGTTTCTCGAACAGTTATAGACCTCATATCGACACGACTTATCGAGCTACTGGGGTCTGACGTTTACCACCCCTAGGCGAGATATGCGACATATCAGACGATCAGACCGGACTGTACGGTAGTGTTACTGGTTGGATTCACTGGAGTGTGAGCGGGCTTGCTCGTCGATCTTCAGATCGCTCAATACCCGGGTGGCCGTTACGTTTAGCAGACCGCTTGCGGCTTGTGGGTGATTGATATGATCATCACCTGCTGCCGGCGTATTGACGAGTCTTTAGAGTCCTACACAGAGGTTTCCTAGCTCAAGCGAAACGAAATAGGAGCGCATATGAGATATGTGCGGGACCGAGAATAATGCGTGTATGTGATACCGTATTCCATTCTCGCGATAAATGTATCGAATGGTTGTATGCGATATAACCTAGTTATCGAATCAAGTATTGATTCGATAAGCCGATACATAGGATACTAGTCGGTTATATGCGATATGACCGGATCGTTAAATCAAGTGTTGATATAATGATTTAATGCATAATTATATATTTGATATATTAGTTTGCATCAACTAGTATCGGTTTACTTAAGATGGATATTCTCACTCGGGTGTGCGCATTGTATATGCGATATATTTTTGTGCACTTGATTGTATCATGTTTGATGATACATATCTTTTTTGTTAAGTGTAATGAATTAAACCTAGGTTAAGTAAATGATTAGGGTTTTCTTTTATTCATTCATTTATCTTTTCATTTGCATTTAAAAGATAAATGAGAAAAGGAAAAGAAGTGAAAAATGGTGGCTAGTTTTGTTTTCTACATGAAGCTTCATGAAGCTTTCATTAAGTCACCATTTTTGTCTCATCTCCTTAACCCTAACCATTCTTTAACCTTGGTCAATTCTCTACACTTAACTTGGGTTATGTTATGATAAGAATGGATTATTCTTTTCTTTTTTTAAAAAATAACTTATCATAACATTATCTTCATCTTCTTCTTCTTCCTCACAAGAAAAAAGCTCTCTTCATCAATGGTGATTGATGTTTTTGAGTGAGAAATCCAATTTTAAAGAGAACCCAACTCCTATTTCTTCATCCTCTACCTCTTGCCAAGTATTAGAGTGTGTTTACTTCACAAGTTTCTTGACTTGGTGAAGTCGGAGCTTGATTTAGCGATGCCTCGACGTAGATCATCTTCGGCATGGACATCGATGATCTAGCCCGTCCATTCTCCGATGAAGCCGACGCTAGAGCCCGGGACTTGTTATGGACAGCGAGGAGACTTCATTGCGGAGCTATGGAGGTGGAGAACCGGATCTACAAAGGTTATATTTCCGTATCTCTTAGTTAAGTGTTAACTAGTTTGCTTTTTTGCCTAGAAATCTAGCCGACGATCCGTAGTTTAGGGTTTCTCGGCACCGTAATTTTTGAAATTGGCATGGTTGATGCCTTGTGAGACCTCACTAGGGTGCCTAGGAACCCTACACATGATTGGCAGATCACTTGCTTAGGCAATTGAGTCAATCGTGAGATGTCAAGTACCACACCAGATGTTGTATTTGCACTAGATGCAATAAGTTTATATTAATCCAATCCTGAAGAAACATAAGGAAGCAGTTTTAGAACATAAGTGCATGTTCTACCGATTTGATGATGGCAGCCTCCTTCAGGAGACAGTTATCATTCAAGGCTTCAAAGATGACATGGATGACAGAGTGATTGTCAGAGTTATAGTTTTCCCTCTGACGAGGGACAGTATTATGGACAGTTGGTCCAAGAGGATACTGTGGGAGGCATGGTGCGGGATACTGATTAGGTTCAGTTATCAATAAAGTCTAAGAAGTTTGGATTTAGAGTTCATTTATGAACTAGGTCCCATCAGATATCCAGACATATTCTAAGACAGGTATTACTTGATTCGGGAGATGGTTTTCTCCGCGAACTTGAGATTTAGAGAGATATAGAAAAAACATCAGGGTGGATCCACTCACTGAGGCTATTTCTCGAATACAAAAGTTTTACAAACTAGCTTTGTGAAACTGATTAGTAGAGAAGTTGGATGTTCGGTATCACACGGACTGTGAGTATGCGACATCGCCATAATTAGCCTTAAGTGCAAGTGGGAGATTGTTGGAGATAGTGCCCTCAAAGTCAATTATTGGATCGCAGGTACGTGATTGCAATGATTGAGGCAGGACCTATACCGATATGACAGTCTTGCTCGAGATGATAGTATGCTATCTGATTTGTCTTTATCATCGTATACATGCTTTAGTTCACTATTGCATGATGATAGACCCCATAGGATTCTTGCTTGACTGCCAGCAGTATGATGTCGATCATATACGTGGGAGCTGGGGTCTGTAAGCACATCCTTAAAATTGTCCCTAGTCGTGGGAGTTTCGAGACAGGGCATCGATACTCCAGAGTTGACTAGTGTATACAGTCGAGACCCCGACGAGGGGCGGTGACCGGTCTCACAAGCCACTGGTGTCAGTTAGATCACCTAAGATGTATACAGGTGCTCATTAGGTTATGAGTACACTGGACAGAACTCGCCGGGAACATGCTAGTTGGTATTATACATATCATCAGATAGCAGTTCCCTGGTGACATGTGTACAGGTTAGTTTGTCGACCTGAGATCGTCATTTTTCTCGTGTGAGTTCCCACTGTGCTTTGATTTCTACCCTACCACGGCTCAAAGGAGTCGTGCAAACAGGTCTTTTTTAGGTACAGTCCCGAGCCATATGGAGGCAGTGAGCGGATCGTCGGGGATTCGCCTCTCCCGGTATTGTGGGTTGATGTTGCACAGTGCATGGGTAACCATCACTAGAAATCCTCGGCCGAGATAGTGGAGAATTACTGATTTAGATCAGTAGTTTCTCAGATGGTGATGGGCTTCAAACCGATACGAATTATCGCGTTATTAGGGGTCTGACTTTATCCATCCCCTAGACTCGATATGCGATACTCTTTAGACGAACGGACCGGACTGTATATACATTGTCACTGTCAGGCTCAGTAGGGTTTATGGATGAGTTCGCTCGTCAGCTTCCCTTCCAATCAATACATAGGCAACCGTTACGTACAGCTCGTACCTCTGACGTGCTAGTGATTATACCCAGTACCAGTGTGTTGATGAGTCATTAGAGTCCCCCACAGATACTTTCCCAAGTTCGGGCGAAACGTTGTAGAGGCCGTATGGTTTTATGGCAAGGTTCGGAAAATGCACGTGCGTTTTCGCACGTGTCATATTTCGGGCAGATAATACTGGTCGGCTTTGGTTTAAGCCGGATCCGAGTATTATGCTGTGTAGATATAATATCTTTGTCTCAGTTGCATTTGTATTCGGTCATAATACAAATGCGGGTATGTTTATACTGATACGGGGTTATCCTGAAATTCGTTTCAGGATCACTTTTGGAAGTTGCCAGTTTCCAGTTTTCTATCAGCCGTATTTAACATTCGGTTAAATGCGGATTTATCTTTTCTTGAGATGAGTGTGGAAGCTTCTAGATGATGACTAGGATGGTGAGGTGTTAAGTGACTCATTAGTGCATTTAATGATTCATTTCATGCAAGGGTGACTAGGTTAATGACTAGGTTTATGTTCATTGGTTTGCTTTTATTGTGTTCATACAAGGTGTTATATGACTCACTCTCTTCATTGTTATGGTCACCTCCCTCTCTCTCCTACACTCACCCCTCTTTCTATATAGTGGCCGGCCACCTCTTGGTGGTGGAGATGGTTTTTTCATTTGAGGGAAAAGATTATGATAATGTTTTGGTGTATGGAAATTAGATAGCTACAATTCTCATTTCACCCAATTCAAATGGCAACTTCATTAACCATTCGTCCATAGCTTTGGACGTAATGAGACAAAGTGTTCTACTCATTCTCTACAACATCTTGGTCGTCTCTTTTAGCAAACTTGACGATCGAGTTGCCTCGGTTCAGAGACGGGAGCCCTTTTAAAGATCCGTCGACGTGGTGCCACCTGGACGACAAGAATAGAGATTCAGGAGATCGGAGCAGCCACAACAAAGCGCGGGATGATGGTTGAAGACCGAAGGACTCGGATCGTTCGGTATAACATTTCTACCCACTTTGTAGTTTGTTAGTTTAGCTTTAATGGAAGATCCGGGTTATAGTACGCGATAGCACCAGTTGTAAAAAGTTTTTGTTCCGCATTTGGCGTCTGTTAGACGGCCGGGGTGCTATCGTGGACTTACATGAGACCCGGCAGGAGGTTAAGTATAGCGTCATTCTAAACTAGCTTTAGAAGTGCACGTATATATTATTCTGCCTGAGGGTTGTTATGGTCAGTGGGAGCAGCGGAAGCATAGTAGGTAAGTAACTTATGTCTATTTATAGACTAAAGCAGTTATAGCGGAGATAGATCATCTAATTTTGATATGAAAGTCTTGGGTTTGACTTCATCAGAATAGGGGATGGTTCTGTTGAGAAGGTAGTAGGGTGTGATGTCCTGGTATTTGGATGACATACACAGAGTAGGAAGTAAAATTCCTATACTACGATCGGTTATACTGTGGTTGTCACACAGTTGTTTCTCCAGACAGGATATGGATATAATATCAGACATTCTGGTTTCTAGATCTAAGGCTTTAGATCTAGATTTGGGTAGTTTCCCAATGTGGGTTCTTTGACAGTATTCTAATAGTATTTTAGAATAGATGACTCCTGGCATGGTGGTGTACCTGCAGGTGATGGAGTCACCCTCTCTAAAGGTGTCTTACAGACTAAAGGGGAGAGGGATGTGCATGATTGGCAGATCACTTGCTTAGGCAATTGAGTCGATCATGAGATGTCAAGTACCATACCAGATGTTGTTTTTGCACTAGATGCGATAAGTTTATATTAATCCAATCCTGAAGAAACGTAAGGAAGCAGTTTTTTAGAACATAAGTGGATGTTCTACGGATTAGATAACGGCAGCCTCCTTCGGGAGACGGTTATCATTCCAGGCTTCAAAGGTGACATGGATGACAGAGTGATTGTCAGAGTTATAGTTTTCCCTCTGACAAAGGGGGTAGTATTATGGACAGGTGGTCTAAGAGGATACTGTGGTAGGCATGGTGCTGGATACTGATTAGTTTCAGTTGTCGATACAGACTAAGAATTTTGGATTTGGAGTTCATTTATGAACTAGGTCCCATCAGATATCCAGACATTTTCTAAGACAGGTATTGCTCAATTCGGGAGATGGCTTTCTCCGCGAACTTAAGATTAAGAGAGACAAAGAAAGAAACATCAGGGTGGATCCACTCATTGAGGCTATTTCTCGAACACAAGAGTTTTACAAACGGGCTTTGTGAAACTGATTAGTAGAGGAGTTGGGTGTTCGGTATCACACGGGCTGTGAGTATGCGACATCGAAATAATTAGCCTTAAGTGCAAGTGGGAGATTGTTGGATATAGTGCCCTCAAAGTCAATTATTGGATCGCAGGTACGTGATTGCAATGATTGAGGAGGACCTATACCGGTAGCACAGTCTTACTCGAGATGATAGTATGCTATCTGGTTTGCCTTTATCAGTCGTGTACAGGTTCAGGTGACTGATCACTATTACACGTTGATAGAGCCCTTAGGATCTTGCTTGACTACCAACAGTATGATGGCGATCATATACGTAAGAGTTGGGTAGTCTATAAGCACATCCTTAAAAGTGGTCCCTAGTCGTGGGAGTTTCGAGACAGGGCATCGATACTCCGGAGTAGACTAGTGTATACAGTTGAGACTCCGACGATGGGCGGTGGCCGGTCTCACAAGCCACTGGTGTCAGTTGGCTCACCCAAGATGTATACAAGTGCTCATTGGGTTATGAGTACACCGGACAGGACTCGCCGGGAACTTGCTAGTTGGTATTATACCTATCGTCAGATAGCAGTTCCCTGGTGACATGTGTACAGGTTAGTTCATCGACCTGAGGTCGTCATTTGTCTCGTGTGAGTTCCCACTGTGCTTTGATTTCTACCCTACCACGGCTCAAAGGAGTCGTGCAAACAGGTATTTTTTGGGTACAGTCCTGAGCCACATGGAGGCAGGTGAGAGGATCGGCAGGGGATTCGTCTCTCCCGGTATTGGGGGTGAGATCACGCTGTGTCTAGGAAAGCCATTACACCAAGTCCTTGGCCAAGGCAGATGAGAATTACTGGTAAGTATTCCAATAGTTTCTCAGGGTGTTCAGGACTTGTCTCCGACATGACTTATACCGCTTTTGGGGGTCTGACGTTACCAGCCCCTAGGCCCGATATGCGATACTCATAGACGAACGGACCGGACTGTATGTATATTGTCACTGTTAGGCTCGGTAGGGTTTCAGGATGATGTACATGGGCAACCTTACGCACTGCTAGTGCCGCTGATGTGCTTGTGGTTAAACCCACTGCCAGGGTACTGACGAGTCATTAGAGTCCCCCACAGATAGTTTCCCAAGTTCGGGCTAAACGTTGTAGAGGCCGTATGGTTTTATGGCGGGTTCGGAAAATGCACGTGCGTTTACGCGCGTGTCATATTTCGGGCAGATAATACTGGTGGGCTTTGGTTTAAGTCGGATCCATGTATTATACTTTGTAGATATAATATCTTTGTCTCAGTTGCATTTGTATTCGGTCATATTACAAATGCGGGTATGTTTATACAGTTACGGGGTTATCCTAAAATTCGTTTCAGGATAGCTTTTGGAAGTTGCCAGTTTTCTATCACCCGTCTTAAACATTCGGTTTAATGCGGATTTATCTTTTCTTCTTTTGGGTGAGTCATGAGGTGAGTCATGAGTGTGGAAGGTTCTAGTTTTGGTGACTAGGTTTTGATTCATTGTATGCAATAATGAATGGATGACTAGGTTAATTGAGTCACCATTTGCATTAATGCGGTTTTGTTTTGCCTTGGATTTTTTCTCTTGATCTTTTCCTTTATGGTCACCAACCTTTGCTCCTACACTCACCCCCTCCTCTATATTTGGCCGGCCCCTCCCCTCTTCTTCTCACTCTCTCACTTGTTGATTAAAAAGATGATAGTTTTGGTTCATGAAAAGATATATGCTCATTTCTTATTTACCCGATTAAAAAGGTAACTTCATTAACCGTTCATCCATGGCTTTAGATGAAGCGAGACAAAGTGTTCTACTTATTCTCTACATCAATCTTGGTCATCTCTTTTAGAAAACTTGATGACCGAGTTGCCTCGGTTCAGAGGCGGGAGCCCGTTTAAAGATCCGTAGATGTGGTGCCACCTCGACGACGAGCCAGGAGATCGGAGCAGCCGCAACGGAGCGTGGAATGATGGTTATGTAAGTGCACGGTGGCGCCCCGGCCGTCAATCCGACGGCCAAATGCGGAAGCGGTGATAAACTTTAATTTTGCAAACTGGCAAACCGGCACCACCGCGCACTAAAACCCGGATCGAACCATTAACTAGTCCTAGCTAACTACAAGAAAGGGAATAGAGATATACCGAGTGATCCGAGTCCTCCGGTCTTCTCGTCGTCGTCCCGATCTCCTGCGGAATGTCCTGTCTCCACCTCGTCGCCGGAAGTGCACCACATCGCCTACATCTTTTACGGGCTCCCACCTCAATGCCGAGGCAACTCGGTCACGAAGCTGGCTAGTCGACGTGCCCAAGATTTGCTGTAGAATGTGTAGTACTCAAGTCTCATATGGGGTTGTAGGAATTGCCTTTGTGATGGTGGAAAAAGAACTTGGAGAGGGGTGAGGAAAAATGTAGCATGCAAAGAATGAGATTAACATTTTTCTCATCACTAAAAGAAAAAAAAAACCTTCCTCACTAGTGGCCGGCCATGCTCTCATGAATGGAGAATATGAGAGAGAGGTGTGTGTGTGTATCAAAAGGAATGAGTGAGCCAACCAATCAATCAAGAGAGAGAAAAGGGTGATGATAACAAACAATGATCATAAACTAAAACCCACACACCAACAACCTAATCATATCTCATCACAAGGTCAAGCCATCATATTCCCACAAGTCAAACCATGATGACAAGAAGAAGAAGTCAAATGGTGGAGGAATTATCATGATACAAGAATATGCAAATAACACCCTCCACTAACCAAATTTGCATACTTGCAAATAGGCCCTCCTCCGCCAATCTTCGGCCAAAGAAAGATACAAATGAAAATGGCCGAAATGGAAAGCAAACTGGCAACTCCAGAAAACTGGTCCCGTAATCAATTACAGGAAAACCCCGATACTGTGCATACACACCCGCATTTGTATTCCGACCGAAATACAAATGCAATGAGACAAAGTCTATACTGTACTATACTAGGATCCGGCTTAAACAAAAGCCAGCTAGTATTATCTGTTCGATCCTGATCCGTGCAATACCGCACGTATCTGATCGAACCCTGCCATATATCCATACGACCTCTAGAACAAACTGTCCGATCCTGATCCGTGCAATACCGCACGTATCTGATCGGACCTTGCCATATCTCCATACGGTCTCTACAGCTTTTCGCCCGAAAGCTTGAGTAACTGAATGTGGGGGACTCTAAAGACTCATCAACACCTTGGTTGTGGATTTAACCACTAGCACGTTAGAGGTATAAGCCAATACATAACGGGCTACCAGGTATTGACCAAAAGGGACGTCTGTGAGCGAACTCAGCCTGACACCCTACTGAGCCTGTCAGTGACAATATCCGTACAGTCCGGTCCGTTCGTCTATGAGCATCGCATGGCGGGCCTAGGACGTTGGTAAAAGTCAGACCCCCAAAAGAGGTACAAGTCGTGTCGGAGTGTAGCCCAGAACACCCTGAGATACTACTGGAATACCTACCAGTAAATCTCCTTGCCTCGGCCGAGGGATTCGTGTAATGGCTCTCCTAGACACAGCGCGACCTCACCCCCAATACCGGGAGAGACGAACCCCTGAAGATACGCTCACTGCCTCCATGTGGCTCGGGACTGTACCCAACTAAAACCTGTTTGCACGACTCCTTTGAGCCGTGGTAGGGTAGTAATCAAAGTACAGTGGGAACTCAAACGAGACAAATGATGATCCCCAGGTCGATGAACTAACCTGTACACATGTCACCAGGGAACTGCCATCTGACGTCTGGTATATGACCAACTAGCATGTTCCCGGCGAGTCCTGTCCGGTGTACTCATAACCCAATGAGCACCTGTATACATCTTAGGTGATCTAACTGACACCAATGGCTTGTGAGACCGGCCACCGTCCCTCGTCGGGGTCTCGACTGTATACACTAGTCTACTCTGGAGTATCGATGCCCTGTCTCGAAACTCCCACGACTAGGGACCATTTAAGGATGTGCTTATAGACCCCCAGCTCCCACTTATATGATCGCCCTCATACTGCTGGTGGTCAAGCAAGAATCCTAGGGGCTCTACCAACGTGTAATAGCGACCTGTCAGGTCACCTAAGCAGTACACGATGATAAAGATAAACCAGATAGCATACTATCATCTCGAGTAAGACTGTCCTACCGGGATAGGTCCTCCCTCAATCATTGCAATCACATGCCTGTGATCCAATAATTGACTCTGAGGGCACTATCTCCAACAATCTCCCACTTGCACTCAAGGCTAATTATTGCGATGCCGCATACTCAGAGCCCGTGTGATACCGAACACCCAACTCCTCTACTAGTCAGTTTCACAAATCCCGTTTGCGAAACTAATATGTTCGAGGAATAGCCTCAGTGAGTGGATCCGCTTTGATGTTCCTTTCTATGTCTCTCTATATCTCTAGTTCGCGGAGAAAGTCATCTCCCGAAATGAGCAATACCTGTCTTAGAATATGTCTGGATGTCTGATGGGACTTAGCTCATAAATGAACTCCAAATCCAAACTTCTTAGACTGTATTGTCAACTGAACTTAATCAGTATCCTGCGCCATGCCTCCCTCAGTATTGCCTTGGACCACCTGTCCAAAATACTGCCCCTCGTCAGAAGGAAAACTATAACTCTGACAACCTCCCTGTCGTCCAAGTCACCTTGGAAGCCTGGAATGATAACTGTCTCCCGAATTAGGCTGTCGTTATCATATCCCTAGAACATCCACTTATGTTCTAAAACTGCTTCCGACTGTTTCTCCAGGATTGGATCAATATCAACTTATTGCATCTAGTGCAAGAACAACATCTGGTGTGGTACTTGACATCTCATGATTGACTCAATTGCCTAAGCAAGTGATCTGCCAATCATGCATATCCCTCTCCAAATTAGTCTGTAAGACACCTTTAGAGAGGGTGACTCCATCACCTGCAGGTACACCACCGTGCCAGGAGTCGTCCATTCTAAATACTCTTAGAATGCCGTCTAAGTACCCTGATTGGGAAACCACCTAAATCTAGATCTAATACCATAGATCTAGTAACCAGTATGTCTGATATAATGTCCAAGTCCCATATGGAGAAACTACTGTGTGACGACCAAAATATAACCGATCGTAGTATAGGAGTTTCTTTTCCTATTCTGTGTATGTCATCCAAATACCATGACATCACACCCTACTACCTTCTTAACAGATCCATCCCCTATTCTGATGAAGTCAAACCTATGACTGTTACATCAGAAATGGATGATCTATCTCCGCAATATCTGCTTTAGTCTATAAATAGACATAAGCCACTTGTCCGCCAATGCTTCCGTTGCTCCCACTGATCACGACAACCCTCTGGCAGAGTCATATAGACGTACACTTCTAAAGCTAGTTTAGAACGACGCTATACTCATCCTCCTGCCGGGTCTCACGGTGTGGAACAACAGCAATGGCAAGTCTGGGTAAACAAGAACTTCCCTGCCACCGTCCTTGAGGCTACCGGAGTACCTCTCGGGTGCCTGAGGTTACCCACCGTATCTGCGGAGTGGCCAATGGAATGTCAAAACCAGATTGAATCTTTAGGTTCCTATGAAATCTTCAGTAATCGTTTGTGGTTCTGGAATTACTTCCAGTTCTACCATACTCCCATTACTGTTTTCTGAAAAAATCCATTTTTAATAAAACTGTGGCGAGTCTAGAACAATATCGCTATTGTTCATCCAGATGGTAGAAAGTCAACCCTCGTCATAGCCTGGGTCAACCCACAAACAGCCATTACAGAAAACGTGCCTTGAGTTATCCAGAGTCTGGTTTTAATCATAAGCCGGACAACTCCCCGTACCTTAACATCGTTAAGATACGAACTGTTCTACATCCAATATAGAAACAGAGGAACTGATTTAATTGAACCAGATTCAAATCATGCAGCTGTCTCCAGTGCATGTCAACTTAATGGAAGGAGGCCGATCAGCGTTACTCAACTTAGGAATGCTTCCAATTATGAGTAACCTGAAAGAGAAGCAAGTTCTCTTAATCACTACTATCAACTGAATACCATTGACAAGTATCTACATCTTCGATCACTTTGAAGAATCCCGATACTTGCTACACCTGGTTCTCTACTCTATTCAAATACCTATAACTTCTCAAAATTCGGACCTTGTGTTTCCACGAAACACCTGTCTAAAAACTAGAGAAGTCATAAGTAAACCGAATATAGTGCGAGGACCAACCCCTCTGTCCTGATGGACTCTGGACAACATACAATACTCTGTATAAGTCCCTTGAGTCTGAAAACTCATTCACTGTGTGTCGTAGGTTGAAATATGTACTTATGGTTAAGAAGAATTACACCGCTGTTTAATGCCCCTTACCTAACCATCCACTGATATAGGTAAATGTCATAGACATAATTTCAGAAAGGTATATCTCACTCTATTAAAATAGACGTACAGATATATCAATTTGAAATTGGTGCATGACAGCGGATATTCAAAACCAAATATTTGCCGACCGGCAAACAGCCCAGGTGATTTCCTCAAATATCACTGAATACAACGAATCCCGATATAATGAGGACGATCACCAAATTCCCAATAACTTACTCCCACTCATCATCTGTAAGACCATACAGATGTGAGAATCATACCTGGTAAATACATACCCTGGAGCAAGATCTGATTGGGAAATCAGTTTTCTTTTAACAGTACACAGTGAAAATGAAACATTGAAATGTTTCGATGGGGTATCTGGGTATTCCTAGTAATGCCTCTTCCAGATTCACGACTGTAACCGTATAATTCTTTGCCACCTCTCCAAATCCCTTTATATGTCTTTAGTCATTACCTTCTGCACACCCCCTTAGGCCAAATGGTTTTCTTCCTTCCCTACCGTTCGGCACCAGCCTATGGTTTGGAAGAAGACTATCCAATAAGCATAATGGGTGTACTGTCCTAATCCTAAGAGCACTCGCAATGCGAGAGAAGGTGAAGATAAAAGACAACGTGAATAAATCTTATTCCTATTTCTCCTGAACCAGAATCCATCCCCGAACTGGAACAAGTTCCTTTCGAGTTCGTATATAACCATACGATGGAATATCCAATAAACTGTGGATCTTCGTAGTGATACGGAGTGTCCTGGAGAAATACAAAGGTGATTTGGGAGTGGTAATGAAATACCTGGTTTGGTCGTGAATATCAGTCGCAATTTACGTTGCCCTCTTACTAATCCCTTGCTTTGTCTTAACTTAATACCTTCTATACACCATCGTTATGCTAATTGGTTTTCTTCATTCCCCACCGTTCGGCACCAGCCTAAGGTTTGGAAGAAGACTATCCAATTTGCGTAATAGGTGTACTATCCCCTAATCTAGGGGTACTCACATCCTAAGAGAAGGAAAAAGGAAAAGACAACTGAATAGTCCTATCCGTTTTCTCCAGAACCGGAAACCATCCTCGAATAAATCCCTTCGAGTTCGTATATAACCATACGATGGTTTTGTCTAATGGAAGTGGACGTTCGTAGTAATACGGGGTGTCCTGGAGAAAAGGGTAAAAGTAGGAGTGGCAATGAGGTCTGCAACTCTGACAATCCAAAAGCCAGTGTTTAAGAAGGTTCGGTCAATTTTGGTCTCTGAGTCATAGTCTTAGGGTCGGGTCAATGGTCGCTGCCAAAGAGAGAGAGAGAGAAGAAACACTCAGCGTGCACTCTAACCTAGATCAGAATGGTTACCAATTTATCTAATCTGGAAACCTCCCACTGTACCGTCAAATTCTCCTCCAAACCTAAAAGAAGAATTAGTCGGGATCACCCGAGGAGTAAACCAACTCATTAGTGGGAATCAGGATCCAACTATCATCGCATGATAACGTGACGGAATCCGCTCACGCTATCACACTCCAGAAGGTATGCGCATATCTGGCAAGTTTCAGTTCTTTTGAAACTCCCGATGTGATTTTTGCCCCATGCTCTTATGACCTTGACTTTGGCCAACAAATCATAAGTCACATGTTAAGTTCTACCCGTCATTCTCCAGGTTAATTTGAATCCACCCGTACCTACCCTTGACTTTGGCCAACAAGGCAGTACGACTGTTCCAAACCAACGCATCTATCTATGCTGCATATGAATAACCAACAGCTACCAAACACTGTGCCTTGACTTTGGCCAACAAACACAGCTTGAATACTATTGACTCCCATATGAAACGACGGAGGGCTACGAATGGTTTCTGGCGAAAACCTTTAACGTAATGAACTTGATATCGTTGAAGGAACGGATAGCTTTTTAAAATATAGTGACGAAAACCTTTGCTAAAGAGGTCACTCCCGGTGAAGGGATCTCGGCTCTTTCCCCGTAGAATGAGGTGCAGGATATTCCAACTGAATACCATGGTGCAAAGCAAAAGTAATCGGCTATAGTGAAGTTATTGCCCTGACGCAAACTTTTGTTCAAGGGGTCACTCCCGGTGAAGGGATCTCGGCCCTTGCCTCGTCGACTGAGGAGCAGGATATTCCAACTGAATACCACGATGCAAAACAAAAGTGAATGTCCTTGCAATAACAACTTTTTGAAAAATGTTCCAAAAACATCAGATTAGGTTTGTTTTTAACTTGCATTGATCCGAATCAATGCAGTCCCATCAATTGATCACACCACAAAGAACAAAAATATATGACGTACGTATATGCCATCCGCATTCGCCACTGGGTCCCGTCATTACCCGTTAGGTTAGCTAACTAACGACAGAGCGGGGACTGGACTAGCGCGGATGCAAAACATATACAACATCTACTAATATATATACCAATATATTATATTTCGCTCAAGGCATGAATAAAATGCAACATCACAGAAATGTACAGCATCACAGAACAATACAGATATCTGGGATCCCCGGGTTTCACAGAGCCGCTGAAACCCGACGTTCCCCTGGTCGTGTGGATAGCCTGTGCAATGAAATCCTAGACCCCTACGGGCGCGGCAAGTCACCCGCCAAAACCTGAAGCGAGGCAGCCCCCTTCAGCTCCGTGAATGGACCACCCAGCACTTCACGGAATTCGGTAACTTGGGCACCCCTCCTGGGTTAACCTGTACCCCCTACGAGTGCGGCGAATAGCCCGCCAATCCTAGAGTGAAGCCCCCTCCGTCTCAATGCCATGAGATGCGGGCTTGTTGCCCTCTAGAACCCGGCTATCCGTGCACCCCTCCGCGGGGTAATCCTAGTACAGAAAGTAAAATATACATACAACGGGTACATCGACCGCAACCTGGTCGTGCCCCAAAATAATAATACAAACAGGCAGTGACAGCAGTCCACATGTCGGACGCTCGTCCCGCAATATCAAATGTACATAATACAACAAAACACTATACTAGCATTGCATCCAGGCTATCCCCCACGACCGATCCGCAACATCACAGCAATACAAAGAACATCAACGTGAAAGTCACGTTCGCAAATCCGTCTAACCGGGCTATATCAGCTAGACAGGATTTACCGATCAAGTGACATTCACGGTCGCAGATATAATGTAAAAACTGTGAAATAATGTGTTTTAAATATCCGATCGATCAAATTTTAACAAGTGGGCCCCCAAGTACTACTGTAGCACATCAAGAAATTCTGAGCCCAAAATTAATATTCCAAAACCCATATTTTTAACCCAGAAAGCGACTGCAAAAATTTGATACAGCGAGGACACCAATGTGCGGCGGAACCGCGGCCTAAAGGGGGGTTTAGCCGCGGTTCCGCGCTTCAGTGGTCGATTCACTGTGTCGAATTTCTACAGAGTGCTTACAACTTCCAGTACATCACTAATTTACAACCTGAAAAAATTTTGGACTCCAAAAAATTTCAACAGAAACTGATGTGAAGGAAAAACGCGGATTTTGGAATTTTTGATCGATCGGAAATGTAAACACATTAAACAAAACTAGACTATGTTAATGGCGAGGCTCTGATACCACTGTAAGTGCACGGCGGCGCCCCGGCCGTCAATCCGACGGCCAAATGCGGAAGCGGTGATAAACTTTAATTTTGAAAACTGGCAAACCGGCACCACCGCGCACTAAAACCCGGATTGAACCATTAACTAGTCCTAGCTAACTACAAGAAGGGGAATAGAGATATACCGAGTGATCCGAGTCCTCCGGTCTTCTCGTCGTCGTCCCGATCTCCCGCGGAATGTCCTGTCTCCACCTCGTCGCCGGAAGTGCACCACATCGCCTACATCTTTTACGGGCTCCCACCTCAATGCCGAGGCAACTCGGGCACGAAGCTGGCTAGTCGACGTGCCCAAGATTTGCTGTAGAATGTGTAGTACTCAAGTCTCATATGGGGTTGTAGGAATTGCCTTTGTGGTGGTGGAAAAAGAACTTGGAGAGGGGTGAGGAAAAATGAAGCATGCAAAGAATGAGATTAACATTTTTCTCATCACTAAAAGAAAAAAAACCCCTTCCTCACTAGTGGCCGGCCATGCTCTCATGAATGGAGAATATGAGAGAGAGGTGTGTGTGTGTATCAAAAGGAATGAGTGAGCCAACCAATCAATCAAGAGAGAGAAAAGGGTGATGATAACAAACAATGATCATAAACTAAAACCCACACACCAACAACCTAATCATATCTCATCACAAGGTCAAGCCATCATATTCCCACAAGTCAAACCATGATGACAAGAAGAAGTCAAATGGTGGAGGAATTATCATGATACAAGAATATGCAAATAACACCCTCCACTAACCAAATTTGCATACTTGCAAATACGCCCTCCTCCACCAATCTTCGGCCAAAGAAAGATACAAATGAAAATGGCCGAAATGGAAAGCAAACTGGCAACTCCAGAAAACTGGTCCCGTAATCAATTACAGGAAAACCCCGATACTGTGCATACACACCCGCATTTGTATTCCGACCGAAATATAAATGCAATGAGACAAAGTCTATACTGTACTATACTAGGATCTGGCTTAAACCAAAGTCGGCTAGTATTATCTGTTCGATCCTGATCCGTGCAATACCGCACGTATCTAATCGAACCCTGCCATATATCCATATGGCCTCTAGAACAAACTGCCCGATCCTGATCCGTGCAATACCGCACGTATCTGATCGGACCTTGCCATATCTCCATACAGTCTCTACAGCTTTTCGCCCGAAAGCTTGAGTAACTGAATGTGGGGGACTCTAAAGACTCATCAACACCTTGGTTGTGGATTTAACCACTAGCACGTTAGAGGTATAAGCCAATACATAACGGGCTACCAGGTATTGACCAAAAGGGACGTCTGTGAGCGAACTCAGCCTGACACCCTACTGAGCCTGTCAGTGACAATATCCGTACAGTCCGGTCCGTTCGTCTATGAGCATCGCATGGCGGGCCTAGGGGGTTGGTAAAAGTCAGACCCCCAAAAGCGGTACAAGTCGTGTCGGAGTGTAGCCCAGAACACCCTGAGATACTACTGGAATACCTACCAGTAAATCTCCTTGCCTCGGCCGAGGGCTTCGTGTAATGGCTCTCCTAGACACAGCGCGACCTCACCCCCAATACCGGGAGAGACGAACCCCTGAAGATACGCTCACTGCCTCCATGTGGCTCGGGACTGTACCCAACTAAAACCTGTTTGCATGACTCCTTTGAGCCGTGGTAGGGTAGTAATCAAAGTACAGTGGGAACTTACACGAGACAAATGACGATCCCCAGGTCGATGAACTAACCTGTACACATGTCACCAGCGAACTGCCATCTGACGTCTGGTATATGACCAACTAGCATATTCCTGGCGAGTCCTGTCCGGTGTACTCATAACCCAATGAGCACCTGTATACATCTTAGGTGATCTAACTGACACCAATGGCTTGTGAGACCGGCCACCGCCCCTCGTCGGGGTCTCGACTGTATACACTAGTCTACTCCGGAGTATCGATGCCCTGTCTCGAAACTCCCACGACTAGGGACCATTTAAGGATGTGCTTATAGACCCCCAGCTCCCACTTATATGATCGCTCTCATACTGCTGGTGGTCAAGAAAGAATCCTAGGGGCTCTACCAACGTATAATAGCGACCTGTCAGGTCACCTAAGCAGTACACGATGATAAAGATAAACCAGATAGCATACTATCATCTCGAGTAAGACTGTCCTACCGGGATAGGTCCTCCCTCAATCATTGCAATCACATGCCTGTGATCCAATAATTGACTCTGAGGGCACTATCTCCAACAGGTTAAAGAACGAAGGACTCGGATCGTTCAGTATAACCTTTCTACCCACTTTGTTGTTTGTTAGTTTAGCGTTAATGGCAGATCCGGGTTATAGTATGCGATAGCGCCAGTTATAAAAGTTTTTGTTCCGCATTTGGTGTCAGATTGACGGCCGGGACGCTACCGTAGACTTACACTTTATTAATCAACAAAACTCATTTACACTTTGTTCCCTTAGAAAATGATTACAAATACTAGTTTGCTTCTCGATCTCTTCTAAGGAGGTAGATGAACCATTGATGATCAGCCTGGATGCGTGAGCCGTCTTGGACTTCGTGATCTCGTCGGCTTGATGATTTTTCCAAGAGACTCTCGGTCCTTATTTATACTCCAAAAGCCAGAACCCTAGCTTCCAAATTTGGAAGCCATCTGTTGAGATTCACCCAACAAAACCCCATCTCCTAAATCTTCTGCTACGCGGCGGATCCGCGGTTAACGGGTAGGTTTGACCGTGGATCCGCGGCCTTGTGTACGGATCGGCGGTCTTGGTCTTCTGGGTTTCTCACTTCATGACACGTGGAGATCTCTGGAACCTTTGGAAATTGGAAATCTTTTCTTTGTTTCTGCCAGACTTGATTTCTTAGTTTGCTTTCTTAATTAGGCAGGTTTGCTCTTAACAACTTTGATTCCCTTGATTTTTAGCCCTGAAAAATTCTGCACAATCTCAACAAATAATATTATTGGAGTTTTGTTTTATTGAGATATTAATTTCACCATTAAGATTTGGTCAATGATATTTTTGCATACATTTTCCCACCAAATGTTAATTATAATATATCAACACATGAAAAATAGTATTTTTACAGATAAACCCTTATATGTATCATAAATTATGATAAACACCTTTTCTAGTATAGAAATAGTAGGAAAAATGTAATAACAAATGTGCAGTTTTATCAACTGAACAAATACCCCCAAACTTATCTTTGATCGTCCCGAGCAAACTAGTTTATTCAAGAGAAGGAGAAAAGGAAAGGAGAAAACTAAGCACACTTTCGTAGGCAAACACGATTGCACTGAGCACGTGCAACAAGCCGTTAAACCTCTAGGTGTCCCTAGTAGGAGGAGTGTTGTCTCCTGAGGGTTTTCAGCGGATTACACCCACAAAATCCTATAATAAAAGAGAGATGGTGAAATTTACATATAAAGATAAGAACCATAAAAGAAATACTTTGAAAATTTAGAGTTTCCAACTAAACTAGCTTTTCAGTTGTCATGAGTCCTATCTTAATAGTCATGAAAAGATGTTAGAAATCACATTAGCCCTTAATAAAACATCGTCTTTATTCTTCATTCCTACCTTTCATCCAAACATCGATCATATAACCCCTACGTGTGTGTAATGGACATCCCTACACTCAGAGAATTCAATTCAAGCTATCATACTCTTGTCCATCTACCTCAGTACTTTTTAATTTGATGAATATTTATGGATTTGCTCACACATTTTCATGCGACCGTTAATACTTCTTGAGGTACTAACCGACCGATTACTTATGTGCTTGCTGATTAGGTGATAGTATTTTCCTCGTCTTGCACCACCTAAGGCTTAGCAGTGACTCCCAAACCAGTTGGTCTAAGGCACTTGGTGATGAAGCGCCCTCGCTATATTTTTTTATTGCTGCCTTGGCGATAACAAAACCAGTGTTCATTTTTTTCTTCACCATTTTATATTTTATTCATTTTTTTTACTTCCTTAATACTTTGGCTTTTAGACAAGAGCATTTCAAGGTATCCTCTACTATCCCGAGTTTCAAGACGTGTATAAGTGCGTATAGTAGGGTATCAACATTCAAATGTTTGGCTTCCAGAATAGAAACTATTTTTCAGACTTATTTTTATCCTCATATTAGTGACTTCTTTTATCTTACTAACCCTTGGGACAACGGCTCATAACTACTTATTACTAGTTCGTTTAAGAAAACTTCTAATTTTCTTGGTTTTCTTAAACTATTCCTATCTTTTGGATGTAATTTTTCACTTTCTACTCTTTTGTTATGAAAGAAATTTTTTTTAAAAAATTTTTTTTTTGAAAATGTTGTGCTTATGCAAAGTATGATGCAAATTGATGCGTAAATAAGCACAAACCTCTCCCAAACCTGTTTACAGCAGTGTCCTCACTGATGTCATCCGTTAAGCTCAAAAACCTGTAGACTTGGGAGGAGAAAGGGGACAAGAAATAATGCGAGTGAAATCCTCCCCCAAACATATTTTTGGCTCACAAATTTGAGGACAAAAGTTATGTTCAAGAGCCAAAAATATACCCCCCCCCCCACAAACATGAGTTAGACAATATGAAGCATTTTAAGAGGGGGTGAGTCATTTGGTCAAAGTAAGACCTTACAAAGACCAAAAGTTAACACCAACCATTCAAAGATTTTATCAGTATAGCGTATAGGTCGGTGGAAGAATGTGTTGTATCGAGTGAAGAAAAAATAGGGAAGGGATAAGAGGTGGTCTGGAAAGGGTTTGAATTTGAAATTAGAGAAAAGAAAGAATGAGGATGAATGTGAATGATTAGGAAGAAGGAATAGTGACGATTCAACCTCTATAGGTGGAGATTGATCAATCACAAAATCCGTATTGTTTAAAAATTCAAGTTCGTCAGCAAAAAGTTCTTCAAAACTTTTATCAATGGTGTGATTGAACATTTTGCTGTCAAAGAGTTTTGTGCCAGAATTTATCCTACTTGATTCATCAAAAATCATTGAAGTAGAGAACTCGAAAAACTCATCTACCTCATTTTTAAAAATATCCAAATCAAGTTGAATTTATGGTATTATTGAACTTGAATTAACGGATTGTGATTCATCAAAACTCACTGAAACTATAGGAACAGAAGAAGAACCGGAGAAAGTAGAAGGTGAAATGGGTAAACAAATTGGTGTGTCGAGTGTTGCTGAACCAGATGTGGAAGATGGAGGCTGTATTTCGGTCTGATCTTTGGGTATACCGTTATCATCAACTTCAAGATATATTTGGGGTTTGGGAAGAATTAAAGGCTCAAGATGATGACCACAAGGAAGTGAAAGGATTTGATGAATTGGTGGGACAAAATCATCCAAAATTTTGGGTTCATCAATCAATATATCCCCAACGTCAATCACCTCATTCAAGTGAAGGTTAAAATTCTCAAACACCTCATCAAAAGTATGGTTTTCAATCAGTTTTGGTTTAAGAGTGGAGGTGTAGAGGTCACAAGGGTTGGGTATGGTTTCACTTGAAATGGACCCTTCACAATCGGGTAAATCAAACACTACAAAGTCACACAACTTATCAGACATTCTATTTGGTGTACTTGATGAATCTATGAAACTGGAGTTGTGGATTTCAGTTTGGAATGGGGAGGTTCGATTAGGAAGGGTGTACAGTTCTGTCTCACTACCCAAATTCTCATTTTGTCCTATGCCCGAATCATATACTGAAAATTTTTGGGCAGGTTTGGAATTCATTGCTTGCATCCACTCTGTTGTTTCCTTCCTAATTTGGTTCGACAATTCCAGAAATTTTTCTAATGTCTGCTCCAAACTAGTCTTGGGTTGATAAGGGGTTTCAGTATAAGATTGAAATTCCTTTGGATAATTAAAACTCCCAAATGACTAATTAGAAGAACTGTCTAGAGAAGGTGGAAAAGTCGGATTGGATTGATAGGAATAGAATGGTTGCGAAAATTGGGTGGGAGTAGGGTCAACATTGTGATAAGAAGAATATTGATATGGGTTGGTCGGTTGGCTATTGGACATCTTACATGCCACAAACTGCCTATCAAACTCTTCTTTGGAAAGTGGAGGTGATGGTTGATATTGGTCTGGGTTGAAACTTTGGCCTCTAGCCCTAGCTATGTGCTCAGCAATGGACATTCGTCTAGGGGCTTCCTCACTCTGGGTATCAACTGAAACAGGTGTAGGATTAGGATACGGTTGATAAGACCTAGACTGAGGTGACTGTTTACCGCCGGAAACCGGCGCGACAGAATCTGTTCCCCTCCGAATCACGGAGACGCGACCGCATAGTTCGTCTTTCCTGAGATTCGGGGCAGATGCTATTTGGTTTTATCCGTCCACCTCTCCGAAGATGCCAAGTTGATTTATGGCATCGTGTATCGGAGGTTTAGACGGATGCGGTCGATGTAGCAGACTTCGTCAGATTCCCCCTCGCTTGAGGGGTTTTTGATTGTGGGGACGCTCTTCCCTGCCGGCGCAAGCCCCTGCAGTTAATTACGCTACCGCATCACGGTAACAACTTTCTCCTTCTCCAAAATTTCACTTCGTGTCGTGTGTGTTTGTTTTGTTTGTGGTTGCCCGTGGATTGTATACGGAGACTAAGTTATGCCGTCGCCCGTAAGACGTGGATTAGTCCAAATCCGTATTTACTTAGATTTGGGTTTGGTGTTTTAGTTTAAGGATTGGTTAGCCATATTGAGGCTAAGATCGACTTAAACTTTTGTTAAAGATACGTTAGCCTAATCTCCAGACTAAGATCAACTTAACGGGATCGTTTAGATCCAACAAAAGAGCAATTGGCTCTATTGTTTAGTTTAATGACGTTGCGGTCAATTTCCAGTTTAGGGACATGGTGGTCCATTGTTCCCATTTGGTGATGAACATTAGTTTAGGGACGTTTCGGTCCACGAGTTTAAGGACCCCGCAGTCCATATAGATGTGTGGTTGTTGGGACCCGTCACCTCTCTGACGTCGTTGAAGGATTACAACGATAGGGGTCAGAGGAGTTCAGAGATGTACCCTTGAACCGGACGTAAATTGATTTAGGGGAGCAGTCTTACTCAGTCAATTTAATTTGAGGACTTACGGCCATGATTGGGCTAAGTCCAGTTGAGAATATTCAACGTTTTTGTTTATCTTTGGCCTATTAGGCCTGTGCTAGGGCTTTGCTCCTGTTTGATAATGCTCTGCATTTTCTGTTGGCCTGCCAGGCCTTTTTGATTTGGGCTCTGTCCCTTTTAAATGATGCACAGCATCTGTTTGGGCTCTGCCCTTTATTAAAATAATGCATTGCATTTTGTTAGGCTTGTTAGGCCTTTTTTAATTGGGCTTGGCCCTTCTGTAAATAATGCAGTGCATTAATTTCTTGACAGTGGCTTGTCAGGCGCTTTGCGCCAATTACTGAGCGCAAGCGCTTGTCATGGTGACACGTGTCACACTCTGGTGAGCGCAAGCGCAACAGCGCAGTGCGCTGCGCCAGTGCGCTGCTGACACATGGCGCGCTCTGGTGAGTTGCGCCAACTTCACAGAGCAATACTCTATCTTAAAAGCGCACAGCGCAAGTGGTCTTAGAGCTGACACGTGGCGCTCTCTGGTGGGTTGCGCCAACCCAGGAGCGCAACGGTGCAGTTTTTTGCAAGTGCAAGGCACTGTTTTAATTTCTTAATCTAACTTTGGATTCAAGAAAAGAATCTTTAAGATTTCAGAACCATTGGTTCAGAAAAAATTGCAAGGCACTGTTATTATTTAGTTTTTTTTATTGAAGATCGTTGATCTTGTTCTTAGATCAATGATCTATTCAGAAGAAGTTCTTCTTGAACAAAGGTTTTTACCTATTTTGTTCTTGAGTTCTTCTCACAATCTTTCAAACTTCTCTCTGTTTTGTTTTTGAAGTTCTGAATGTTCATCCCCTTTGAATTGGGGTCTAGGGGCCTTTATATAGTGCCCATTAATTTGTTAAATTTGTTAAAAAGATCATTCTCTGAGTGATTTAGGGAATTTTCCCCACCGTTGGATCTTTGATCCAAGGGTTTCTGTTTTACAGAACACAATTTCCTTATTTTAACAAGAACAGAAAGATCTTACTAGAATTTTAATTCTGTTTGACGCAGATGCACCAGCGCTTGACACGTGTCGCAGAGCGCAGCGCAACTGCGCTGCCACGTGTCGCGCAGCGTAACTGCGCTAGCGCAACTGCGCTGCCACGTGTCGCGCAGCGCAGAGCGCAGATCATCTGAAGCGTTGCTTCTTTTAATTTTTGTTTTAAATAGAGCCTTGCTCTGATTGGGCGCGCTGCCTTGGGCGCTGCGCTCCCTGCACTGGCGTGCCTGATTTTGACACGTGGCGCTCTGCGCGCAGCGCAGGGGATCTGAAGCGTTGCTTCATTTATTAAAATTTAAATTTTCAGAGTAGAGCTTTGCTCTGATTGGGGAAATCAGAAGCGTTTGCTTCATTTCCCGCCTTGGAATTTGAACAGAGCTTTGCTCTGATTGGGGTAAATAAATGCCCCCCCACCGTTGCGCTTACGTGGCCCTAAATGTGAGCGCAGCGGTGGTCAGAATCCCAACCGTTGAGAAATTGAAACGGCACTTATTGTCTATAAATAGGACCTTTGGTCCCTTAGATTATTTTCATCTCTTCATAAGAATTTCTTCCAGAGCCCTGCTCTTTTTGTTCAAGCGTTTTTAAGAGTTAGACTCTAGAAAAATTTTAGGTAAAAATTAATTTGGATTAAGTTAAATTAATTTTAAGAGCCTTGCTCTCAATAGATCCCCGATCTAAAGAAGACCCATTTAGGGTTTCACTTAGCAGAGCTTTGCTCTATAGGTTTAAAAGGATCTAAAGAGAACTAAAGGGAATTCTATTAAGGTTCCATTAATAGAGCTCTGCTCTCTAAAAGATTTTTCTTGTATTTTCTTAATGCGTTAATGGAGCTTTGCTCCTTCCAAATCGTACAGAAGAACTCTTAAGAGTTCTTCGTGGATCTTGGAAGTTAAAGATGGCATTTTATATTATTATTATTATTATTATTGTCTTCTCAGAGCAAAACTTTCAATGTTCTTAGGGGATTTTCTTCAGATTCTCCTTATTACCGAATTTGATAGGTGTCACTCCTGTTTGCAGAGCATTGCTCTCGAGGAGTTTAACTCCCTGTGCCCGTCTTTTAATAAGAATTCGCTTAGTCTGTCTGCTAATTCTGTTAATTTTCTTTTACAGGAGCAATGGACGCCCACATGTACGACCTCGATGAAATCATCTCTTACGGAGACATCCGCCGACTCGGCCGTTCTCAGAACCGGGAATTTAGCAACACCGGGTGTGCCGAGATCATGAGTCGCTTCGACGCGTACAATGGTCAACTGCTTCCTCGATGCTCCTCTCTCCTGAAGCTTATCGTGGGAGCCATTTGGGAAGCACTTCCTTTATTCTGTTTCGGCGTGCCGCTTGGGGCGTTGGATGCTGCTGAGGATAAGGTGCACTCGGTGTATCTAATGCATCTAATATCGAAGAGAAGGCAAGACAATCTTGTCGATCTCCTGCACCAGGCTTTCCAACAGTCCGCCATACTTGCTGCTTACTGGAGGGAGGAGGACATCCGTGGGGACCCCGACGCTTGTGCTCGTGAAAGAAAGCACACTAGGGTGGTTCGCCAGGCTTGGAAAGTCTTAAATAGGGTTACTTTCGAGTTCCTCAATCCATGTCCTGGGTCCGAAGTTATACCATTGTAAACATTTCAATAATGTTGTTATTTATTTCTTTATGATTGTAAGAACCCTTTTGAAATATTAATGAAAGAATTTATTTCAGCTTGTCTTATTTCTCGTTCTGAGTCTTTTGCACATGCATGAATGAGTGTGTCTCGAATTCTTGATCCAACGCCAGTCAAGTGTTCTTTCTGTCGCTTTCTTCTTCCTTTTATTATCCGCATGTTACCTTAGTGAACATGGTTGACAGATGATAGAGCGAGCAGTCTGTCTTGGCTTCTTCAAGAGGTAGCGATGGCTTAGGCCGCAGGTTCAGATCTGCTGCCTATGATTTTTCAATTCTATGAGCCATGAGGGTCTCATAGAGATTTTTCTCCCTACGGATCGAGAGGATCTCGTAGGTGGATTTTCTCTCTAGGGATCGTGAGGATCCCTAAGTGTGTTTTCCTCTTACAAGTCGTAAGGATCTTATAAGAGAATTATCCCTTGTTACGAGTCGAGAGGATCCATAAGCGGTTGTTTCCCTCCTTGTCGAGATTCGACGTTGGAGAGTGAGACCCGTGGATAGTATACAAGAGACCGTTTTGGGCCAACTTGCAGGGTCCCGGTGCTTAGGAAGCATGTTTCTTTTGTGCCCACTGCCTAAGGCTTTATCTCACGAGTCGAGTCGCATCGAGAAGTTCTCGCAAAGACATCAATTTCTTCACAAGTCGAGACGAATCGAGCATTTCTCGCAAGAACATCCCAACGTCACAGTTAACCTCTGCTCTTTACGACAGAAGTCCGTTAGGGTCTGTAGTACTTAGGTTTTTGGCCGTCGTACCGTCGCATAAGCTGATATATTCCTCGATAGGCAATCGTGCTATTCGAGTAGCCCTGCGACTGCCGTGTCTCTGATCCCTTCGGGGGCTGGACAAGACGTCTTCAAGCAATCTTCCTAAGCAGTTTGACCGTCGGAAGAGCAAGCGTTAAGAATTTGCCATGCCGCTTTTTACTTGAGATTAGGCTCATTTTGGAGAGCCCCGATGAGTCATAACCACTCCGCGCTGGTGTGGGATGATCTCCGATAGTCTTTCATGTTTTATGTGAGTTGCCGTCAAGACCCTGAAGCTAGGAATTTGGCCTTTGCTTCGTTTGCTGGCATCGCGTCTGCTGTATCGAGACGAATGTCGTGATTGTCTCTAGGTTGCTGGTGAACCGTCGAGGTTTGGAACTAGGGATTTTGCCGTGGCTCCGTTAGTTTGATTGTCACGTCTGAACCCTGCTGGAGGAAGAACGCTGGGGCGACAACTCGTCTACTGTATCGAGATGAACGTCGCGGTTGTCCCTAGGTTGCTGGTGAACCGTCGAGATTTGGAACTAGGGATTTTGCCGTGGCTCCATTTGTTTGATTGTGTAGCGTCTGAACCCTGCTGTAGGAAGAACGTTGGGGTGACAACTCGTCTGCTGTATCGAGACGAACGTCGCGGTTGACTCTAGGTTGCTGGTGAACCGTCGAGATTTGGAACTAGGGATTTTGCCGTAGCTCCATTTGTTTGATTGTGTTGCGTCTGCTGTGTTGAGACGAACGTCGAAGTGGTGACCATTTCGCGCTGGTGTGAGATGATCTCCAGTTGTATTTCAGGTTTTATATGAGTTACCGTCAAGACTTGGCTCCGTTTTCTGATGGAGCATTGGGAGGGAAGATATGTTTCCTTCTTTGTTTGCGCCCCTGGATTGTATACAGGGATTGCTATGATATCGCCCGTAGGGCATGAATTTCGTTATATATATTTTTCATTTTATTTCTTTCCGCGATGCTCTATCATTTCAGCTTTATATCGCGAAGGTCGCGATTGCCCAATCATTTCGGCTATTTTTCGCGGTGCCTAATCATTTCGGCTGTTTATTTTATATTTACTCGCTGCTCTCTTTTTTTTATTGCGAGTTGCCCAATCATTTCGGCTGTTTATTTTATATTTACTCGCTGCTTTTTTTTATTACGAGTTGCCCCATCATTTCGGCTATTTCATATGCATTTTTAGCTCGCTGATTTTTTTTTATCACGAACGTGGAACTTGGAATCTGGTGCCAATCTCAGCATCAGTATCGCTACAACTGGAATATTGCCAGGAGCGAATCATCATTTGCCATAGAAGGACTCGAAATTTGATACCGTTTTAGGCATCAGCATCGCTACAACTGGAATGTTTCCAGGAGCGAATCATCATTTGCCTCTTGTCGATGTCGAACAAAGGTGGTTTAGCGAACAGGGTTAGGAGCCCGTCGACTAAGGCTTTTGACTTCATGAGCCGTAAGGGTCTCACAAAGGTATTTCTCCCTACAAGTTGTGAGGATCTCGTAGGTGTGTTTTCTCCTTAGGGATCGTGAGGATTCCTAAGTGTATGTTCCCCTGTAAGTCGTAAGGATCTTATAAAAGGGTTTTCTCCTTATAAGTCGAGAGGACTTACAAGGGTAGTTCACCATATGGACATATCCCTAGTCACGGGTGGGACTTGGTTAGGGAAATGTTTATTCGCGCCCGTGGATTGTATACAAGGGTCAGTATTGAGCCACTTGTAGGGCAGAATCGAAGGTTGTGGGGGTTGCTTAAGCACAGGTTTAGGTATTTGTAACTTAAGACTTTCAAATTTTTTAAGCCGTGAGGGTCCCAAAAGAGAGTTCTCCTTACGAGTCGTGAGGATCTCGCAAGTGTATTTTCTCCTTAGGAATCATGGGGATCCCTAAGTGTGTTGCTCCCTTGTGAGTCGTAAGGATTTCATGCGGGTGGTTTCTCCTTACAAGGTCGAGAGGACCTTGTAAGTATTTTTAACGAGGTTGCGCCCCTTTGGGTTTTCACAAACACTCGCCGGTAGCCCTGCTGTTTTTACTCACGGAACCCTTTCAGGTTTTCATCCGTGCCCATTTCGCTTATGGACAAACCGTCTTTTTTTTTAAACGAGGTCGCGCCCTTTCGGGTTTTCACGAACACTCGCCGGTAGCCCTGCTGTTTTTACTCACGGAGCCCTTTCGGGTTTTCATCCGTGCCCATTTTGCTTATGGAGATACCGTTTTTATTTTTTATATATATATATTTTTTATCACGTCAGCCTGAGGATGCCGCGATAGTAGTTTAAAGACGTTTCGGTCATTTGCAAGTTTTAGGACATTGCGGTCCATCATTAGTTTAAGGACGTTTCGGTCCGTTATCCAGTTTTAGGACGTAGTGGTCCATCGTCGCCATATTTGAGGCGAATTTCTAGTTTACTGACTTTTCGGTCTATGGGGCTTTTTCTATGACTGAGCATGATGCCCCCGGCGTATCCATCTTTCTCGGAGCGTGCGGTTGTGGCGGGCTCACCTTCCAGTTTTCGGAGATGATGAACTTGCCCTGTTGGTATTGGTCTTCAACCCAGTTTTTGAAGACGTAACAGTTTTCGATCGGATGGCCCAATACTTGGTGGTAAGGACAATAATTAGGACTGTTGACATCATCCATTTGTAGTTGGTGTTTCGGCTCCGGTAAAGTGATAAGCCTGCTATGTACTGCCACTTCGAACAGCCTCCTTGTTTCATCCTGGAGAAATGAGTAAGGACGTCTTAGCCTCTCCTCGAGGGATATGCGTGGACGCATATTGTTTTGACGAACAACCGGTTAAGGGCCACTCGACTGTTGTTGAGAGTTGGCGACGAAGGTCATTTTCCCCTTTCCTTTATCCTTTTTGCTCGATCCTTTATTTACAGCGCCGAGATTTTTTCCGAGTAGCGTGCGATTGCACGGCTGAACGTTCTCGCAACTCCTCAATTCCTTCATTTTTGAAATAGATTCCTTGAGGAGAGGGTTGAGGGCAGCTTCTTCGTCAGAGTCGCTTCCAAAGGTGATAATTTGCGACCCCTTGGAGTCGGCTATATGACAGTCGGCGGCGGCTCTTTTGCGCTCATCTATCGCATTTTTTCGACGTCTACGAGCTTCAAACTTTGTCCTGTTGAAGTGTTGCTTTTGAGCGACATACCCTTGCCACCAACACTTAAAGGAGTCGCAGTCTTCGGTAGGATGTATGATCTTCTGATGATATAAGCAGAAGTTAGGATGCATGTTCAGACCATAATATTACATTATTATATTCCCCATTCTTATATATTTCACAAATCAACGGGTGCTTTTGACGCATGTCTGCTACATATTACAGGTTACAGGTTCTGGAACAGAAAACAGTGAAAACGATGAAAAGACGATGAAAAAGTGGACTTTGACCAACAAACAGAAGACTCTTGATCAAGCCTACAACGAAGAACAGTTCACAATCAACAAGGCAATGCAAGGTCTAAAATGTCAAGGCGAACGGTCAAAAGACCACTGCAAATTGTTCACTGGAGATCTGGAACTAATGAAGAAGCCCAATTGAGAAAAGAATCAAAGAATAACAAATACCAGAAAGCCCAAAAGATTAACAGAAAAAATGAAGAAATGAAGCCTTCATTGGGCCGCGGAACCGCGGCCCAAACCATGGAGGTTAGGGTAAGGATCTCTAAAGGAAGGACAAGAACCTAGAGGAAAGAACACCTTCCCGAATGGATCTAATCCCCTTTATTGATAATTACCATAACACCTCATAGATCTTCATTCGGGTATAGAAAGCGTTGAGATTTACCTGCATTTCCAAACCATCCCTAAACCTGACCCTAGCAAGACTAGATCTAGATAATCGTAGTATAGAATTAGGTTTTTAGATTTAATAATTAATCCAAACACCCTTCGGAATTAACTCGTAAGAACGAATCGGAAATTCACAAAATCCCTGTGGACCGACCCGTACTCATCGGCTAGCTTCATGCGACGCCGTTCTTGATTGCGGTTTAGAAATAGTTTTAGACATACAAATCAAATGACGCCGTTGCCGGGGATGGCGTAGAACTTTCCTTTTCGCAATTTCGGGTTAATCATAAAATTTAAAAAATCTAAAAAAATATAAAAAATATAAAAATATATAATTTGTTATTTTTGGAAGGGATACTTTGTTGTTTGAATTTTTGCAGGATATACAAATTCGGATCTGGAAATTTCCAGAAAGCAAAACGGAAAACAGGGTATCGAAACAGAAGGGAAATTAAATAACAGAACAGTGAAAATTTTCTGCAGATCTAAATCCACCATCTCGCCGTGATTCCGCGGCCAAAACCCACCTTAGGCCGCGGAACCGCGGCCATCTAGTTGAATCAGAGATTACAAAAAAATTTGGGGATCCGTTCTGTCAAGAGGGCCGCGGAACCGCGGTGTTAGTGCTCTATTGCCGCGGAAAGGCGGCGGTACAGTGACATCATCTGAGGAAAATTTTTCTGTAAGCCCCACTGTCTCTTTTCTGTATATTTTGAAATATATTTTCTGGAAATGCCTGCAGGATTTTGTGCACTTTAGAAATATATTCCCTTCCATATAACAGTTTTGTGCAGGATTTTTGGGCCCCACTTGAAATAAAATAGATTGCAAGTAATATTTTGTTGTTGCATATCTTTTCTATAAAATATTTTGCTGTTGCATATCTTTTCTCTAAAATCTTTTTGCAACAAAATTTTTCCAAATAAAGTGAAAGAAAAAAAAATCAATGAAAAATGAAAATAAAAAGGACAAATATTTTATAGAACTTGCAAAAATTTTTAGCCCCAGATAAATCCTTGCACGACCCAACCTTCCTTCTTGTCACCTTTCTTCTTCTAACATGGGTACCCCACACAATAAATCATTAGCCGAACTTTGGTATCCCGAACCTAATTTTGCCTCGTACGTTAATTTGTTCGGTCAATTTAAAAACGATCCTTCCTTGCCAAAAATTTCGTTAAAAGATCAAATAGAGGCGTCTAGGAGAAACAGTTTGACTTTTCAACCCACTTTGTGTCGACCAAGTCCATCTTTACCACGTACATATGTTGACACCACTTTTCCAAGTCCTGCTGTAACTCCTAGGCCAATGTCCATTGCTGAGCATATTGCTCAATCTCGCAGCCGATCTTTCACCCCTCTCCACTCATCTAGTTCTAGGGATCCACACGACTATTCACCTTTTTATCCATATGTTGACCCTACCCCTGCCCAACTACCCACTTCCTACCAGTCATACCCAACCTTCCCACCTTCACTAGACACCATTTCTACACAGCCTGTTGGGAGTTTTGCATATCCACGCCATTTTGAAGCTTTTACCGAAACCCCCTCACCACCTAAGTCTAGTCTGGAAGAGTCGTTGGAAGCGTACATTGCAGCAACGAATAAAATGACTAGGAATGTGGAAGCGTCTTTAGCCGCCCTTATGCAACCTACCGAACCGGTAGCTAGTTTCCCGCTAGCTCAAAATTTTTTAATGTATAAGGAGGCGGTTGGACAGAGTGAGAATGAGAGAGGATTTTCTAATCAAACCTACCCTTACCCAATTGAAGCCCACAACTCCGGTTTTCCATCGATTGTTCCAAATGATTCACCAGTTGAAAATAAAAACGAGTTGTGTGATTTTGTAGTGTTTGATTTGCCAGATTGTGAGGAACCCCTTTCGAGTGAAACTACACTTAATCCTTTCGATCTTTACACCTCCCATCTAGAACCTAAATCGATAGATATCCATGCTTTTGATGAGGTATCTAAAGAAATTGATTTTCACTTGATTGAGGATATAGACGTCGGGAATATTTCGGATGATGAACATGTCGATTTACTTGAAATTTTATTTTCAAATTATCATCCTGAGTTATTAAATGTTTCTCCCGAATCTCATATGCGTCTAGATTTTGATGATAATGGCATGGATGAGTTGAATATTGAGGATAGTATCGAGAAGAGTCTTGAGGATAATATTGAGGTTGAATCATTTTTGTTTGATGTGTCTGATTTTCTAATTCATCCTCCTGAACCTTTGACTGTTATATCACCCTCCCTCCTTCCCATCGTTCCGACCCCGCTTGAAGACAGTGAGCTTGAAAGATTTTTCTTTGAATCCGATACTGTTCTCACAAATGATAACACTTACGAGTGTTTCACTTTTTCGGACGATGTTGATGACTCACCGCCCGAATTTGAGTCCTTTACATTTTCAGATGAGCCATCAGACTCGGTTGATTATAGTAGTTTCGAACCATTAATGGAATCTTTAAAGTTCGAAACAGTTTACTACGGTGAGAAAGATACTATCCCTAATTCACTCCCTTTCGTCTCTCCTATTGTCCCTACCGTACAAATGACCATTTTGCTTTCATCTCCGATACCAAGTTCGGTGTACCCATGTTTTCTTGCGAATCTTGAGGGATTTGACCCCATTTCCCGACGGGTTGATAGGTTAGCGCAATCGCTTATAACATATCGGTCATCACATATTGCGCTAATTTATTCACTCAATTTACACCCTCAAGATCGTACTCCACTTCCTACTTCTTTTCGCCATTCTTCTCCCCCACCGAGACCATATTCTACCATTCTTCTTTCCACACGGTCTTGCGTGCTTCTCATTTTCTTGCACCAACTATACCATTACCATGATAAGATTTTTGAATGGTTGGTGCTAACTTTTGGCTTGTGCAAGGCCAAGCTTAAGTTTGGGGGGGACCTCGTTGTATATATATATATATATATATATATATATATATATATATATATATATATATATATATATATATATATATATATTGTTTTCTTTTTCTATAAAAAATAAATAAAAAAATTCAAAACAATAAAAAAAATTGTAAATAAATAAACAGGGGAGTGCCGACATTTTGACCCTCTTGGTTTAGCATGACAGTGAGGACACTGTCAAGTTCAAGTTTGGGGGTATGCTCGGTACGTTTTCTTCCTTCGCATTCATTTGTACATATTTTTGCATTTGCATACTTATTTGAAAACCCATAAAAATTGAAAAATTTCAAAAATATAAAAATTTATGTATTCAATTTTGGCTAGTTGACTTGAGTTTGACTAATAGGTTAACTGGCTAGGAACAACTAGATCTTAGACTTAGTAAATTAAAAACCTTAAAAATAACATTCCTTAAAGTTTAACGGTAAAAAGTATATGCCTAGTAGTTTATTTAGAAATAGGCAAATTTTAGGTTCATTTCTTGGGCTAAGTCAAAATAAGGGAAGAATATTGATGTTCTTATAGGGTATAAGTTTGAAAAATAGTTCCTAGCTTAAGTCTAGATTCTGAAAACGTATACTCTACAATTTGCACAATCACGCACCTTGAAACTTGGAATAGTAGAAGAGACCTTGAAATGCTCTTGTCTAAAGTCCTTAGTACGATGAAAATAAAAAAGAAAGTGAATAAAGAATAAATAAAAAAAATGGACACTGGTTTTTGTGATTACTTAAGGCTGTAAAAAAATAGAAAAATATTAGCGAGGGTGCTTCATCACCTAGTGCCTTAGACCAACTGGTTTGGGAGTCACTGCTAAAAGCCTTGGGTGTTGCAAGACTAGGAATTACGCTTTAAAGTGCAAACATATCTTGTAATCGGTTGTTGGTACCTCAAGAAGTATTAACGGTCGCATGAAGGATGTGTAAGCAAAATTCATTTAAATTCACCAACTAATTAGTACTTTGGACAAGGGACGAGAGTATGATTGCTTGATTTGAATTTCCAAGTGTAGGGGTGGTCTATACACACACGTAGGGATATGTGATTGGAGTTTAGATGAGAGAAAGGGATGAAGAATAGAACTTGTATCTTTAGTAGAGTTGATAGAAATTCCTAAGTTGAGATGGAACCCTAGAAGGAAAACTTAAGAAATGCCGAAAGCTAAGTAATTCTACAGGATATATATATAATCTTAAGTTAGACGATGAGGAAGCGTGAAGAATATGGGTGGATAATTTACAAGTAAAAGATAATAGAATTCCTTCTTAGAAAACCTAATTGGAGAACAAAAGTCAATGGGCCGAATTAATAGGATTTTATGGGTGTAATCCGCTGAAAACCCTCAGGAGACAACACTCCTCCTACTAGGGACACCTAGAGGTTTAACGGCTTGTTGTACGTGCTCAGTGCAATCGCGTTTCCCTGCGAAAGTGCGGTTAGGATTTTAGTGAATAAAAATAAGTTTGCTCGAGGACGAGCAAAAGATAAGTTTGGGGGTATTTGTTCAGACCATGATATTGCATTATTATATTCCCCATTCTTATATATTTCACAAATAAACGGGTGCTTTTGACGCATGTCTGCTACATGTTACAGGTTACAGGTTCTGGAACAGAAAACAGTGAAAACGATGAAAAGACGATGAAAAGGTGGACTTTGACCAACAAACAGAAGACTCTTGATCAAGCCTACAACGAAGAACAGTTCACAATCAACAAGGTAATGCAAGGTCTAAAATGTCAAGGCAAACGGTCAAAAGACCACTGCAAATTGTTCACTGGAGATCTGGAACTAATGAAGAAGCCCAATTGAGAAAAGAATCAAAGAATAACAAATACCAGAAAGCCCAAAAGATTAACAGAAAAAATGAAGAAATGAAGCCTTCATTGGGCCGCGGAACCGCGGCCCAAACCACAACAATGCCGTGGTTCCGCGGCAGTATAGGGTGTTCAGGAGATAATTTTTTTTACCATGTTTTGTTGCGCTGTTGACTGGTCAACCTAGGGCTATTTTCGTAAATGTAGAAATGCGAGTCATTGTAACCCTAGGGTTTCCTATTCTTTATAAATAGGAACTCTAATCATTGTAATTTTTCATGCCTCCTTTTAATAATAAATTTAGATCTCTTTATGGAGAGCATCGGTGCTTCCCTTCAATTCAGAAATTCAGATCTGACAAACCTGCGTTGATGTTTGGAGAGATGCATCTGTAAGTAGATTTAATTCCTTGCTCTAGTTTAGATTTCAATTCTTTGCCCTAGGTAGATTTAATTTCTTACCGTAGATAAATTGCTTAGAGTTAGTTTTGGGGAAGGATTTTGAGAGATGAGATCTCTCATCCCTTTCTTACCGATAATATATTTTCAATAGGACTCCATGCATACACGCACACACCGCGCCCTACGGCACCCTATCTCTCGAGGTAGCGGTGATACCGTAGTATAAAAGCCCGGTTGCGTGCGTTTTCCATGGAGGTTAGGGTAAGGATCTCTAAAGGAAGGACAAGAACCTAGAGGAAGGAACACCTTCCCGAATGGATCTAATCCCCTTTATTGATAATTACCATAACACCTCATAGATCTTCATTCGGGTATAGAAAGCGTTGAGATTTACCTGCATTTCCAAACCATCCCTAAACCTGACCCTAGCAAGACTAGATCTAGATAATCGTAGTATAGAATTAGGTTTTTAGATTTAATAATTAATCCAAACACCCTTCGGAATTAACTCGTTAGCGCGATTAGGAGATTCACAACATCCCTATGGACCGACCCGTACTCACCGGCTAGCTTCATGCGACGCCGTTTTTGATTACGGTAATAGATAGTTTTTGACATTAAATCAATGCATCTCTACTCCACCGAGAGTATTTTCTTCAAAGGGTGGTAGCTTCATTCCCACTGATAGAACTTTAGCGAACCTTTTCCTCGTCTTGAATTTATTTTTATCCGTAGTGGATGTATTTTGATTTGACGGAAGTGCCTCGACTCTTTGGTCTAGTAGTCGGTGTTTGGCTTCTTCCGGTATGGCTTTCTTACGCTCTTGATTGACTTTAACTTTCAGACGGATCTCATTCAAGAAGGCATCGATCAACTCGTCTGACGGCTGCGGAATTTCTGGTTCAGGGTTCGCCCTCGGTTTCTCGGCGCAAGGAGCCTCTTCATCATCCGCCGATGAGTGAGAGATCACATGACAAGTCATTATGCAGTCTTTGGATTCACCTGATGAGTCTTCTCCCTCGTTTTCGTCCTCGACAAAAGAACAAGTTGCCCCCAGCGTGTCCGTCTTCTTTGGAGGGTGCGGCTGTGGTGGGTTTACCTTCCAGTTTTCAGACAGCGCGAACTTACCTTGTAGGTACTGATCCTCGATCCATCTCTTAAAGACGAAATAATTCTCGATCGGGTGACTTACCGTTTGGTGGTAAGGGCAATAATTGGGATTATTGAGATCGCCTGACTGCGACAGACGTTTTGGACTCGGCAGATTGATGAGTCGGTTGCGCATTGCTAGCTCGAACAGTGTTCTTGTTTTATTCTGAGGAAACGAGTAAGGCCGTCCCAGTCTCTCCTCAAGGGATGGGCGTGGATGCACGTTATTTTGGCGAACGACCGGCTTTGAGTTGCTCGGCTGTTGTTGAGCATTGGCGACGACGGTCACTTTCCCTTTTCCCTTCTCATTTCGAGAGTCTGGTTTTGGAGGAGACGGTCCATGGCCCATCTAGTCCATTTGGGCTAATTTGTCAATCAAGGCCTGGAAGGTGGTCGGCTTAAAAAGCATCATGAACTGGGAAATGGTCGCTTGCGAATCGAGAGTGCCCACAAACATGCCTACCGCAGGTGCTTCTTCAATGCGTTGTTCGCACTTCGACCATAGATTCCGCCATCGTGTTGCGTATTGAACCCACGTTTTGCCGGGCCTTATTTTAGAGTTAATCAGCGCTGTTATCAGGGTGCGTCCACTAGCACTCGCGAATCTTTGTGTAAACAGTAGCTCCATCTCCGCAAATGTTTTGACAGAGTCGTTAGGTAGCTCCGAATACCATTCAAAGGTTGTATCTGACAAGCTGCCAACGAACTGGCGAAGCAACAATTTGTCATCACCGCCGGTGTTGCCGTAAAGCACTCTAAACTGGGCAACATGCTGGTGGGGATTGCCCGTCCTCTTATGAACATGGAATTTCGGTATTGTATAGCCCGGCGGGTACTTGATCTGATCGTACCAGCTTGGATACGGTCGCCCCGTCTTGACAACTTGGCCGGCTGCCTCAGTCTCCTGATGAACCCGGATCTGCTGAGCTATATATTCGTCCAAGTCAGCTTTGGAGATTGTATCCTCCTTGGCTGTTGACAGAGCCGGTGGAGGATTTGACGTTTCTCCCCTATCGTCTTCAAGGACGATCGAGGGATCTTCAGCAGGAGGATCTTGTTGGATCATCATTCCTACCATGTCCTGGAACAAGAGGGCCATCCGCTTTATGTTGGCTGCTTGTTCAGCAGCCTCTTTATCCTTCTTCTCCAATATCCGACGAAGGAATTCAGCATCAGTTTCTTGCTCCTGGCGTTCATCCGAGGACGCTTCGGGGCTTTCTTTTTGCCCAATGAGTGCGGCCATCGCATTCATCATTTCTTGGAGCTTCTGCTGTTGCTCCTGAGCTTTAGTCACTGACCGTGTAAGCGGTCTATGACCTGTAGATGCACGACTGTTTTCCTTCCCCGATGCCATGTAGACGGTATGGACCACGATGCCCCCGGACTTAGGGCGTTTAGGCTCACCGCCTTTGGCATTTGCCGCGAGCGTGGGGATTTTCTCTGGCCTCCTTCTCTTATGGGCCATTGAAGTTGAGGGGGCCGTTGCAGCAGGCACCCTGGTGGTGGTCGTCCTTTGTTGTTTGTTTGGACGGTTCTTTTCTTCTTGCACTTTTGCCCTTTTCTGTTGGAGAAAGTGATCTTGGTCGATTACGGAATCTTGGACCCTCCGCCAGATCTTGTAAATTTTGGAGGACAGCCGTTGAAGGGGCTGCTCCAGCTTTGATTCTGTAACCCTCTCCGCAGGTGGAGGAGATCTTTTCAGCATAGCAGTTGGAGAGTTCTTACGCACCCTCCTTAACAGTTCAAAGCTGTTCCCAGTTGGAACAGCAGCATCAACTTCCACCATTAGAGCGGGTGGAGTTAGCCCCGAGGGGGAGTTACCCCCAGCCTTCCTTACTCGGCGCCAGTGGCGACGTCGAGCGTGTCGAGCCGTTGGGATTGTTTCAGCTTTAGGGGTGACTTCGTCATGCCCCCTGTTCCGGTGAGGCGCTGCTGGTACCAGCCTCTTGAAGACCAACGTCCGTCGAGCAGCAGTATCCAATCTGTCAAAGACAGACCTCTGAGCAGGAACGGCTATTCGTTTCAGGATGGCCACTTCAGGTATCATGGGCTTCTTGAGGGGCCCATTGGAGTTCAGGCTCAGCCTATCGAAGACTGATGCTGTTGGCTTAACATCGGACGACCCGTTGAGAGGGGGCGTGGTAGTAGTGAGACGATCAAAGACCGACTTCTTTTGCAATTCTTGCGGCAGCGGGATGTTAATGCTCACTGGTGGGAGCATGGTCCCGAAGAACAAACCGGTGGTAGCCTGCGTCACCTGCTCTATCGGCATTGTGAACAGGGAGGCCGCATGGGGCCCGTAAGCAATAACTCCCGATGAGGCGGAACGTGAGTTGCAGCTGCAGCTGGAACACTTCATGCAAGTAGACGCCATTGATCTTTCGTTTTCTGCACCAAGCAAGGCACCAAATCTTAGTACCTCAAACCCAAGGGCAACCATATCAAACCGCGATTCGTTCGCGAACATGACACACGAAGTGTGGAGTGGAAAGAGGAAAAGGTCCCACCGGGCCTGCCAGAATCTGTTTACCGCCGGAAACCGGCGCGACAGAATCTATTTACCGCCGGAAACCGGCGCGACAGAATCTGTTCCCCTCTGAATCATGGAGACGCGACCGCATAGGTTCGTCTTTCCTGAGATTCGGAGCAGATGCTATTTGGTTTTATCCGTCCACCTCTCCGAAGATGCCAAGTTGATTTATGGCATCGTGTATCGTAGGTTTAGACGGTTGCGGCCGATGTAGCAGACTTCGTCAGATTCCCCCTCGCTTGAGGGGTTTTTGATTGTGGGGACGCTCTTCCCTGCAGGCGCAAGCCCCTGCAGTTAATTACGCTACCGCATCGCTGTAACAACTTTCTCTTTCTCCAGAATTTCACTTCGTGTCGTGTGTGTTTGTTTTGTTTGTGGTTGCCCGTGGATTGTATACGGAGACTAAGTTATGCCGTCGCCCGTAGGACGTGGATTAGTCCAAATCCGTATTTACTTAGATTTGGGTTTAGTGTTTTAGTTTAAGGATACGTTAGCCATATTGAGGCTAAGAACGACTTAAACTTTTGTTAAGAATACGTTAGCCTAATCTCCAGACTAAGATCAACTTAACGGGATCGTTTAGATCCAACAAAAGAGCAATTGGCTCTATTGTTTAGTTTAATGATGTTGCGGTCAATTTCCAGTTTAAGGACATGGTGGTCCATTGTTCCCATTTGGGGATGAACATTAGTTTAGGGACGTTTCGGTCCATGAGTTTAAGGACCCCGCAGTCCATATAGATGTGTGGTTGTTGGGACCCGTCACCTCTCTGACGTTGTTGAAGGATTACAACGATAGGGGTCAGAGGAGTTCAGAGATGTACCCTTAAACCGGACGTAAATTGATTTAGGAGAGCAGTCTTGCTCAGTCAATTTAATTTGAGGACTTACGGCCATGATTGGGCTAAGTCCAGTTGAGAATATTCAACGTTTTTGTTTATCTTTGCCCTATTAGGACTGTGCTAGGGCTTTGCTCATGTTTGATAATGCACTGCATTTTCTGTTGGCCTGCTAGGCCTTTTTGATTTGGGCTCTGTCCCTTTTAAATGATGCACAGCATCTGTTTGGGCTCTGGCCTTTATTAAAATAATGCATTGCATTTTGTTAGGCTTGTTAGGCCTTTTTTAATTGGGCTTGGCCCTTCTGTAAATAATGCAGTGCATTAATTTCTTGACAGTGGCTTGTCAGGCGCTTTGCGCCAATTACTGAGCGCAAGCGCTTGTCGTGGTGACATGTGTCACACTCTGGTGAGCGCAAGCGCAACAGCGCAGTGCGCTGCGCCAGTGCGCTGCGCTGTTGCGCTGCTGACACGTGGCGCGCTCTGGTGAGTTGCGCCAACTTCAGAGAGCAATGCTCTATCTTAAAAGCGCATAGCGCAAGTGGTCTTGGAGCTGACACGTGGTGCTCTCTGGTGGGTTGCGCCAACCCAGGAGCGCAACGGTGCAGTTTTTTGCAAGTGCAAGGCACTGTTTTAATTTCTTGATCCAACTTTGGATTCAAGAAAAGAATCTTTAAGATTTCAGAACCATTGGTTCACAAAAAAGTGCAAGGCACTGTTATTATTTAGTTTTTTTTTATTGAAGATCATTGATCTTGTTCTTAGATCAATGATCTATTCAGAAGAAGTTCTTCTTGAACAAAGGTTTTTACCTATTTTGTTCTTGAGTTCTTCTCACAATCTTTCAAAGTTCTCTCTGTTTTGTTTTTGAAGTTCTTGATGTTCTGAATTTTCATCCCCTTTGAATTGGGGTCTAGGGGCCTTTATATAGTGCCCATTAATTTGTTAAATTTGTTAAAGAGATCATTCTCTGAGTGATTTGGGGAATTTTCCCCACCGTTGGATCTTTGATCTAAGGGCTTCTGTTTTACAGAAGACAATTTCCTTGTTTTAACAAGAACAGAAAGATCTTACTAGAATTTTAATTCTATTTGGCGCAGATGCACCTGCACTTGACACGTGTCGCACAGCGCAGAGCGCAGCGCAACTGCGCGAGCGCAACTGCACTGCCACGTATCGCAGAGCGCAGAGCAACTGCGCTGCCACGTGTCGCAGAGCGCAGCGCAACTGCTGCAGCGCAACGCAGCGCAACTGCGCTGCCACGTGGCACGCAGCGCAGAGCGCAGCGCGACTGCGCTGCCACGTGTCGCGCAGCGCAGAGCGCAGATCATCTGAAGCGTTGTTTCTTTTAATTTTTGTTTTAAATAGAGCCTTGCTCTGATTGGGCGCGCTGCCTTGGGCGCTGCGCTCCCTGCACTGGCGTGCCTGATTTTGACACGTGGCGCTCTGCGCGCAGCGCAGGGGATCTGAAGCGTTGCTTCATTTATTAAAATTTAAATTTTCAGAGTAGAGCTTTGCTCTGATTAGGGAAATCGGAAGCGTTTGCTTCATTTCCCGCCTTGGAATTTGAACAGAGCTTTGCTCTGATTGGGGTAAACAGTGACCAACTGTTTCTTCCTGCTTGTTCTATATGATCTCTTAAGGACATAGAAGAGCCAGACGGTATACCGAAGGGATTACGAAAACAAGAAATATCTGGTTGTGGACAGCAAAGCTCGGCAAGTGTTCTTCTGTTTGGGTCACCCATTATAAGAAGAGAAGAGGAGGAAAAGGGTAAAAAGGGGAGAAAATAATTGGTTTGTTTTGAAAAATGTGTCGGACTTAGACAAATCACACAAAAATGCACAAACAACCCTAGAACTATGGTTACCTAGGTCCAATCTCTAGACCGCTCCTAGACTTCCAAAGGACAAGCAGCAGGATCAATCCTCTACCGCCTCTTTACTACTCTTGTAGCCAGGTATGTGCCAGGTGAGTGGGAGGCTCCCCACTACGAAAGTAGTGGTCCTAATTAAGTAACCACTAGCCTTAGACACACTTGCCTAGACACCACAAAAGTAATGCGGATAAGCGATAGATTACCCAGGACCTTCCTCTGTCCTTATTGAGCGCGACAGTCCTTAGAGTCTGGTCTAGATATTTTTTTTAAATTAATGAAGGGTTGATACAGATGCTCGGTTTTTGATTTGTGGGGCTTAGGAAGGGTGATGAAATCCCTACCTAATCTGGATTTTGGTCTTGCCCCTTAAAAATCCGTATTAAAATATGCAAAAACAAACCGCAAAACAAAACTTTGCAAAAAGATTTTTGAGCGGCAATATTTTGCAAAGAATCCTGCAGAAAAGATATTTTATTGGATTTCAGAGGAGAGAGAAAGATATAGAAAATATACCAAAGAAGTTTGCAGCCCTAAATCCCCTCTACCGCCGCTCTTCCGCCGCCAAATGTGTCTTATTGCCGCGGTTCCGCCGTGATAAAGAGGGATCAGGTGTTGATTTTTGCTACGTGGCCTCCTGCACTTCTCTGTATCTTGTTGAATGTCTCTGTCTCTCTGTATCCTCAAGTCTGTGACTCCAGATTCACTCGCAAAATTCACACAATAATCGTTAAATATAAAATTTACAGTTTTGTTTTATTTATGATAGATCGTATAAGAATTCAACACAAATAGTAAGGAAAAAAATTACGCACGTATCCCCGGCAACGACGCCATTTGATTGATGTGAAAAATTGTGTTTGTAGAATAACCGCAATCAATAACGGTGTCGCGCGTAGCTAGACCGAGATGAGTACGGGTCGTCCTCAGGGAAACGTTGAATATTTTACTCTTACTTTAGATGTGTTGAGAAAGGGGAGGAGGAAGGATAAAGAATATTGTAGAATGGTTGTAGGATCTAAATCTACGTTAAACACTGATGCAAAATATAGATCTAGATTAACTACGGATGTAAGTTTATATAATAAGGGGCTTGTAGGGTTCATTAGGATTTAGTAGTTATGGATGATTAATTAAAGATTACCCTTTTTATTCTTTAATAGATTTAAAACTAGAACGACAGAGATGCATGTAGATTAGGGTTTCTAAAGGGAAAAGGAATCCCACTCTTAACCCCTATCTCGACACGGAACTCCGTTCATATCTAGCCTTTACCAAAACAATCATTAATCTAATCTCTAATCGCGGTCGAGACTAACAATGAATTGGTAGCGCGCCCGATTAGGATGTTAATGATTCTTTTGATAAAGTTTATAAACTTTATAGGACTTAAAAAGAGTTTAAGGATCTTCATCATCCATTAGCCTACCCTAATCCTACGAACCCTAACAAGCGGAGAATTACTCGCGCATGTTGGGAGAAAAAGAGATGGAAAGAAAATGCATAATTAAACTACGAAAAAATAGAATAAGAAAAAGAACTACCTTTATTAATCAACAAAACTCATTTACACTTTGTTCTCTTAGAAAATGATTACAAATACTAGTTTACTTCTCGATCTCTTCTAAGGAGGTAGATGAACCGTTGATGATCAGCCTGGATGCGTGATCCGTCTTGGACTTCGTGATCTCGTCGGCTTGATGATTTTTCCAAGAGGCTCTCGGTCCTTATTTATACTCCAAAAGCCAGAACCCTAGCTTCCAAATTTGGAAGCCATCTGTTGAGATTCACCCAACAAAACCCCATCTCCTAAATCTTCTTCTACGCGGTGGATCCGCGGTCAACAGGTAGGTTTGACCGCGGATCCGCGGCCTTGTGTACGGATCGGTGGTCTTGGTCTTCTGGGTTTCCCTCTTCATGACACATGGAGATCTCTGGAACCTTTGGAAATTGGAAATCTTTTCTTTGTTTCTGCCAGACTTGATTTCTTAGTTTGCTTTCTTAATTAGGCAGGTTTGCTCTTAACAACTTTGATTCCCTTGATTTTTAGCCCTGAAAAATTCTGCACAATCTCAACAAATAATATTAGTGGAGTTTTGTTTTATTGAGATATTAATTTCACCATTAAGATTTAGTCAATGATATTTTTGCATACATTTTCCCACCAAATGTTAATTATAATATATCAACACATGAAAAATAGTATTTTTACAGATAAACCCTCATATGTATCATATATTATAATAAACACCTTTTCTAGTATAGAAATAGTAGGAAAAATGTAATAACAAATGTGCAGTTTTATCAACTGAACAGAGCCCACCACATCCCAAGCCCAATTTGGCTTGAATGTGGTTGCTGCTTCCCAAGAACAGCCGCCTCCGCCGGATGATGAAAACCCTCTCGAAGAGGGCGATAGGCAGAAAGACCCTTCAGTCCAAGAAGAGTCAAGCTCGGACAACGAGGAAGAGCCAACTTTCCGCCCCTGGACCGCGAAGCAAGAGCTGCTTCAAGAGCTTCGAAAATAGCTCAAGAGCAAAGATAAAGAGATGGCCAAACTCTTTTCGAAAATTGACAACCTAACGAATGTTGTGATGCAGCTTATGGCTCAAATTGCTTGAGCGCCTCCCAATCAAGCACAAGTCGCTACTCATCAGCCGGGTGATGACAATCCGAAGCAGCCTATGCATGTTCCTTTGGGTCCAAGACTGGTCGAGCCGCACGAAAGCCGGCCACATTCCGCTTCTGGGGACGCCTTGGCCCCAGATAGCACTATACCGCTAACACAAGATCGGATAATGGATTTGATCACCAGCAAAGTTAAAACATTGGTGGCCGAAGCTGAAGTTCAGAAAGAAATTAGCAGTAGTGGGCGGCCATATCCCACACAGTACGATCTGATCGAGTTCCCAAGCGGCTACGTCATTCCTAAATTCGGAAGATTTGATGGGACGGGAAACGCAAATCAGCACGTCGCCCACTTCAAAGCATCATGTGGAAATACAGGAGGCAATGATGCGCTCCTTCTTCGTCAGTTTGTCAACAGCCTGACCGGTGTCGCCTTCAACTGGTACGCGAGTATACCAGACGGGTCCGTCATTACCTTTGCCTAAATGGAGTCTCTGTTTCGGCAAAGGTTCATGAGTGTCAGTGATAAAATCTCCATTGCCGACCTTGTGAGGACCAAGCCGGGGAAGAATGAAAGCAACACCGACTTTATCGCCCGATGGCGTAATCTCACAGTCAAGTGCGAACCGCCGCTGGAGCAGGATCAGTCCGTCAGCCTTCTCATTGGGAACCTCAGCAATTGGATGGTCCTATTCTTGTGTACAGCAGGCCTCAAGACGTTTCAAGAGATAACCAAGAAAGTACAAATGCTGGAACGCTCGAAGTAAGAGTCCACCCCGGACTCTCAGAGAGACAAGACCGGGAAAAGCAAGCGGGACAACAACCGTAAAAGCGGGAGTTCCAGCAGTACCAATGTCTTCAATGCGTCCGACAATGAAGAAAAGCGAAGGGCGGGCGAATCCAAAACCAACCGGTTCCCTAGAGGAGAAAAAGAACAAGGTTTACTCTTTCAGAAAGGACAAGGTCCGCAAGATATTCAAAGATGCCTTGAACAACGGTCTACAATTGCCGGAGTCAAAAAGACCTCAAGAAGCAAAAATGACCGACAATCCCCTGTATTGCTCGTACCACCGAGTAGTGAACCATGCGATCAAGGATTGCTATATCTTCAAGGACTGGGTCGAGAAGAAGTACAAGGCTGAAGAGATCGAGCTGTCCAAAAGTGTGTTGGTGAACAATCAAGTTACAACCACCAACTTTATACAGACAGAAGTTGAAACCTTCTGGGAGCAGACAGCCGAACCCGCTATCCTGAGAAATGAAACGGACTCATCGCGGCCTCCTTAGGGTACGCACATATCTAATAAGACGAAGAAGATGATAAAGCTACTTCGAAAAGAGCCCAGGACGGAATGGGAAGGGCAGAAGAAGCCTACCTTTCCAGCTGCCAATGCGGCTCCATCGGGCTCAAAATCCAAAAAGCTCAAGAAGAAGAAAAGTGTAGCTCGGCACGAAAAGGAGTCTGCAGGGAGATCGACCATTCAAAAATATATCGATTCCCTCGAAGAATATGAACAGAAGGAAAGAACTCTGATTCAATTGACGGAGTTCCTCCCTGTACGAGCGGCTAAAATTCTGGAGGAGTTAGAAGAAGACTCCAATGAAGAGATCCCAGTAGTGACCTGCTACGCCATCCATCTTGGCAGCGACTCTGAGGAGGAGCTCTATTTTCCTGAAGAGGACGAGGATCTCGCTACAAAGGCCAACCAAATCCAGCTCAGAAGCGGCAGGGCTCTACCGCCAAATCAGGGCAACGCCCCAAAAGGGAAGGAAAAACAAATCGCTAATGAAGAAGATGGCAGAGAACTTGCTCATGAAGATTCGAGTCCTTCCCTAGTAGACTATAATGTCTTGGCTCACCTCCGAAAGCTTCCATCTCTCCTTTGCATCTACGATGCCTTGGTTCTATCTCAAGAGCTTAGAGATGTTCTCATTCATGCTCTACAAAACCCTGAGCGGTATCAGGCCCGCTTTGAGGAAATTAATATGAAAGAAGCTCAGTACACTTTGCAAGCCGCCGCAATCACATTTAAGGATGAAGACTTGCTACTGGGAATGGCTGAGCATAATCGGCCGCTTTACATGACCGGGTACAGCGACGGAGATCGGATTAATCGCATATTGATTGATCTGGGGTCCTCAGTGAACATCATGAACTTGCAGACACTGAAGAGTTTGTCAATGGACGTCCAACACCTGTCAAGGGAAAGGATTGTCATTCAAGACTTCAATCAAAACTGCCAGCAAGTTCTGGGGTCTATAGCTTTGCCAATCAAATTCAGGGATCTGCAAACTGAAGCTAAGACATACGTGATCGACGCAGACATGTCTTATAAGATTCTCTTGGGACGGCTGTGGCTCCACGATTACGGCATCGTTCCGTCAACTCTCTATCAATGCATGAAGTATACTAAAAATGGTAAAGAAAGATGCATTGACGGAGACATCCATCCGTTCGGTGTGCATGATGTCCGATATAAAGATTCTCGGTACTTTATGAACCACCAAAATGATAAGACACAACTGACTGAGGATAGAGCGGCCCCAAGACTCAAAAGAAAATCTGAGCCGGCTGTCACTTTCAAAAGCAAAAACGCCCAAGTGCGCCCGCGTTTCGGTAGCGGCACTGATGAGTCCGACGCTGGAAGTCCGTCCTTCCATAAAACTCGCCCTCGTTTCGGTAGCGATATGGACGAATCTATTACTGAAGCACCATCTAGCAGCAAAGTCAGCCCTCATCTTGGCAGCGACACTGAAGAGTTAGAGGAAGTGGACCTAACGTGCAACAGCTGTGCAGATTGGACCCCTATGCAACAAACAAAACTACGAGAGACCTTCGAAATTGCAGAAAGGCCCCTAACTGTCACAAGGGTGCCGGAACGGATGTGTAAAGAGCTCGATGCATTGTCAGTCTCTACCGTGGACCAGCTGAAAACTTTCTACGTTCCCGGAAGGAAAAGTGGACAGAAGGGCATCCTGTTTTATGGGTCAAACCCCGTTGTGCACCCGGACGATTTGTCTGTCGCGTGCCTTCCCTATGAGAGAGGCATAAGAGCCGTCCTCAATCCCAGATACTATGCACCCGAGATGCGGGAATATTTCAAAAGGTGTGGATGCCGGTTATACCAAACGGAGTCCGAAACAAGGTTTTATGAAGGGCTATGGCATCCGCCCCAGGTCCGAGCACTCATTGATGGACGAATTCCAGATAGACGGGGCATAGGCTTCATTCAACCGGATTCAAAGGCATGCTACATGATCCATATTAGGGAAGCCAGCGAAGAGTCAAATGATGAAGACGAGCTAGCCGAGCCAGAAGAAGCTCCTCAAGAGCTCGAAGATGGCGGACAAGCAACCTTTGACGAGCTAACCGAGATTGACTTAGGAACTCCCGATAATCCAAGGCCGACCTACATCAGCTCACTCTTGTCATAGGAAATGAAAGAGCAGATAATTTCCCTGCTGCACGAGTTCGTCGACTGCTTCGCGTGGACGTACAAAGAAATGCCTGGCCTTTCCTCTGAATTGGCTGTGCATAAGCTGGCTATATCTCCTAATGCTAAGCCAGTCAAACAAGCTCCTCGAAGAATGAGAAGGGAACTGGAAGAAAAGGTCATCGAGGAAACCAAGAAACTCATCGATGCCGGCTTCATCAAGGAAGAGAAATATGTGGACTGGATCGCATGCGTAGTCCCAGTGAAGAAGAAAAATGGGCAGATCCGAGTTTGTGTCGATTTCAGGGATCTCAACAAGGCATGTCCTAAAGACGACTTCCCACTACCGGTCATGGAAATGATGGCCGATGAAACCTCAAATTAGGAGCTGTTCACCTTTATGGATGGCTCGTCTGGATATAATCAGATCAAGATGTCGCCTGAGGATGAGAAGCACACAGCATTTCGAACCCCGATCGGAATATACTGCTACAAAGTGATGTTGTTTGGACTGAAGAACGCAGGTGTTACATATCAGAGGGCAATGACCAATATCTTTGATGACCTAATCCATAAAGTCTTCGAATGCTATGTTAATGACCTGGTCGTCAAGACTAAAGCCAAGGCCGACCACGTCCAAGATCTTAGGACCGTTCTCACCAGACTGAGGGAATACGATCTGAAGATGAATCCTCTGAAGTGCGCTTTTGGCATGTCATCAGGAAAATTCCTGGGCTTTATAGTTTGACATTGGGGGATCGAAGTTGACCCATCCAAGATAAAGTCCATCATGGAAATGCCCCCTCCGAAGGATCTAACGCGGCTAAGATCTTTTCAAGGAAAGCTTGCTTATATACGGAGGTTTATCTCAAATTTATCGGGGAGATGTAGGCCCTTCTCAAAGCTCATGAAGAAAGGAGCTCCTTTTATCTGGGATGCCGAATGTCAGGAAGTGTTCAAAAGCATTAAATAGTACTTGTTGCACCCTCCAGTGCTGGCCGCTCCCATTCCAAATAAACCGCTAATTCTCTACACTGCCGTGCTAGATGAGTCACTCGGTGCGCTCCTTACCCAGAACAACGAAGATGGAAAAGAGAATGCCCTCTACTATCTCAGTCGAACTTTAGTCGGGGCGGAACACAACTATTCCCTGATCGAAAAGCAATGCCTGGCTCTGATGTTCGCTGTAAAGAAGCTGAGGCACTATCTGCTCGCTCATCGGGTTATGTTGATCTCTAGGGTCGACCCGCTCAAACACTTAATGACCAAAGCAAGCATAGCCGGTAGAATGTCAAGATGGGTTGTCATGCTACTGGAGTTTGACATAGTTTATACTTCCCATAAAGCAGTAAAAGGGCAAGCTCTTGCAGACTTCCTTGTTACTCATCCCGTATTAGAGGGGTCACCGCTTAATTGCGAGCTACCTGACGAACAAGTGCTACACCTCGAGAAAGATGAGCCATATTGGGAGCTCTACTTCGATAGAACCTCGTCGATAAGGACCTCCAGTAAATCAAGCGTCCCGGAGATAAAAGTAGGGATAGGATTGGTGTTCATCACGCCATCAATGGGAACCCTACGACGTTCTTTTGCTCTCACCGAGCATCGCACAAACAATGAGGCCGAGTATGAAACTCTGATAACTAGTTTGGAGCTCGCCATAGAAATGGAAATCCTCCGGCTACGAGCCTACGGTGATTCCCAGCTTGTCGTCAACCAAGTAAGCGGCGACTATAAGATATACAAACCAGAGTTCACTCGGTACAGAAGCCAAGTGGTGGAACTCATGAAACAGTTCACTCACATTGAACTAATGAGAGTCCCTAGAGCGTCGAATGGAAAGGCTGATGTACTTGCTCGCTTAGCCAAGGAGCCAGCTGATCCTGACATGGACGAAATTCTGATCACAGTCAGGAGCCGGCAAATTCTATCCCCAGTCTCTCTACGAGAAGAGGAAAGCGCGGAACAGAAGAGCAGTCTTGCCGAAGAAGCTTCGATCATCCAAGATGAGCCCGATTGGAGAGAACCCTTCATAGAGTACCTCCGACACGACAAGCTGCCCGAAGGAAAATCTGCAAGGATTCAGCTGAAGAAGAGAGCTCTCCGATATGTGTTTGTAAATGACATGCTATACCACAGGTCATATGACCAACTCTGGCTCAGGTGTCTGTCATTGGCCGAAGCCCAAAAGGTCATGAAAGAAGTTCACTCGGGCGTTTGCGGTGCTCACCAATCTGGCCCCAAGATGCGACTTCAAATTAAACGGCTTGGGTATTACTGGCCCACCATGATACGGGATTGCGGAGAGTATGCAAAGAAATGTTATATCCGCCAAATTCATGGTGATTTCATTCACAAGCACCCCAATCCGTTGCATCCTATGGTGGCGTCGTGGCCCTTCGAAGTCTGGGGAACCGACATAGTTGGCCCAATTGATCCTCCATCATCTAGAGGCCACCGGTTCATACTGGCCGCAACAGACTACATCTCCAGATGGGCTGAAGCTGTCCCACTAAAAGAAGTCAAGACAAAAGATATTCTGACATTCTTCCGGCATAATATTCTATACCGCTTCGGTACACCAAGAAGAATCATTTCTGACAACGAGCCTTCTTTCAAGAGCTTCAAAGTCTCAAGGTTCGCTACTCAGCACAAGATAAACTGGAGATATTCCTCCATCTATAATCCAAGAGCCAATGGGCTAGCCGAAGCCTTCAATAAGACTCTATGCAAGATCCTGAGAAAAAATGCTTCAGCCAACAAGAGAGACTGGAATCTCAAACTTCACAAGGCGTTGTGGGCATATCATACCACACACCGTACTCCAACTCAGTCCACTCTATACTCATTGCTCTTCGGAGTGGAGGCGGTCCTCCCCATCGAAGTCGAAGTTCCAAGCTTAAGAATGGCCGTTCAACACGAGTTGACGGAGGAGGAAAACGTGTTTCTTCGGCTTGAAGAGCTCGACGCCCTCGAAGAAAAGAAGCTCGCTGTGCAGAAAAATATGGAGCTATACCGATCCCAAATGTCACGGGCCTATGATAAGATAACCCGTCTCCGCGCTTTCAAGAAAGGTGAATTGGTGTTGGTCCTCAAAAGACCGATCATCCCCAATCGACATAAGGGAAAATTCGAGCCAAACTGGGAAGGACCATACGTCATCAAGAAAGTGTTCGATGGAGGATCCTACCAAGTAATAAGTGCCGAGGGAGAAAAGCCCATGCTATCCATCAATGGCCGATATCTCAAGAAATACTACGTGTGAATGCTCCAAGTCGCAGGCGAATTGAGCACACCAGCCCTACGGTCTAGATCATACATCCTGCAAAACCTTACACAATCCATGGGCGTAAACGACCCCCAATCGCTCCCAAATCCTGCCGGTGAGACTACTTTTAAAGTCCCACCAGCGGCAAAAAAACGGTATGTCCACAAGCAAAACGGGCACGGATGAAAACTCGAAAGGGCTCCGTGAGTAAAAACAGCAAGACTACCGGCGAGATTGTGAAAACCCGAAAGGGCGCAAACTCGTGAAAAGAGATGAAATACACTCGCAAAGTCCTCTCGACCTTGTGAGGAGAAAATCCCAGCGTGAGATCCTTACGACTCACAAAGGAGCAACACACTTAGGAATCCTCACGATTCCTAAGGAGAACATACACCTACGAGATCCTTTCGACTCGTAGGGAGAAAATGCTTTTATGAGACCCTTACGGCTCATAAAATTGAAAAGCCTTAGGTGATAGGGATCTAAACCTGTCTCCTAAGCCATCGCTCCCTAAAAGGAAAAGGCAAATGATGAATTGCTCCTGGCACGTGTGCTTCAGTGTTAGCAACGCTGATGCCTACCCTAACCCCAAAATCCCAAAACCCCAATCCAATAGACCCCTAAGTCGTTAAACTGGGAACAGATGACCCCTAAGTCGTTAAACTGGGAATGAGGGAAATCACCTCATGACAAATGATGATTCGCTCCTGGTACCATATTCCAGTGCAGCGGTGCTGATGTCAACCCAAATCACATCGAATCAGCAAGTCAACTTCAACCCTGACACCGCAAGATGCGGAGCAAGTCAAATCAAGAACCGACCGTCCAAGTCGCAAAAAGGGCAGCACCGACCGTCCCAGTCGCAAAAAGGGCAGAACCGACCGTCTAAGTCGCAAAAAGGGCAGAACCGACCGTCCACGTCGCTAAAAGGGAAGCACCGACTGTCCAAGTCGCAAAAAGGGCAGCACCTACCGTCCAAGTCATAAAAAGGGCAGAACCGACCGTCCAAGTCGCAAAAAGGGCAGTACCGACCGTCCACGTCGCTAAAAGGGCAGCACCGACCGTCTAAGTCACAAAAAGGGCAGAATCGACCGTCCAAGTCACAAAAAGAGCAGAACCGACCGTCCACGTCGCTAAAAGGGCAGCACCGACTGTCCAAATCGCAAAAAGGGCAGAACCGACCGTCCACGTCGCTAAAAGGGCAGCACCGACCGACCACGTCGCTAAAAGGGCAGCACCGACCGTCCAAGTCGCTAAAAGGGCAGCATCGACCATCCATGTCGCTAAAAGGGCAGTATCGACCGTCCACGTCGCTAAAAGGGCAGCACCGACCGTCCACGTCGCTAAAAGGGCAACAACAACCTCCTTGTCGGAATAATGCTCCGCCTCGGAATCAAGTCAACCAGACACTCCATCTCGGAGACACATCAAGCATCGACCGTCCATCTCGTAAAAAAGGCAGTGCCAGCATCCCAAAAAGTGGGAACCGAATCAAGTCGCCTCCACGTGAAAGAAGATCCATCAATTTCATGCACACGACCCACATATGATGTGTGCATTTATTGATGGGGGGCAATTTGTTGAGGTAAAAATTTACACCCCGGTTGACCAAGTCAAAATCAAAGTCAACCCCAAGCCAGGTGGGCCCAAGCCCAGGTCAAGTGGGCTAATGCCCGGGTCAAGCCCGAACATGGAGCGGCCGGCCTCGCCCATGCCAAGATAAAAAATTTGTAATAAATAATTTTGGTTTATTACTTTTATTCTATTTTATGAATGAATGGAAGAAAAATGGGCATAAAGCCAAATTTTTGTAAAGCCCATGGCTTATGTACAAAAAGAAATGGCACATAAGCCATGGGATGGGCAAAATGCCATTTTTGTAGAGCCCAAGGGGCTATATGTAAAGTGTATAGCCTATAAAGGCAAGGATAATGAAAATATCCCCACAACTTTTTTCTCTCTCTAAAAAGGAATCCAGATCTGTGATCTTCTCCTTCCTCAAGGTTCTAAAACCTTCTTCTTTTTTTGAATTAAATCAAGAGTTTTACTCTTCCTTTTCCAAAACAAAATAGTTTTTCACTACAAAACCCACAAAATGGAACTCAGATCTTCCATCAGATCTTAGAAAGGAGAGATTTTTAAAATCTCATACTTCTTGTTCTTCAAGATCCAGCCAAAAGAGGAGGAAGAAGGAGACCCATCTCCTAAAAATCCCACTTTGGGAAGATCCAAAGCTCAAGGAAGAAGCCCCTTTCATCATCTCCAAAAACATCTTAAGAGTTTAACTCCACTCTAAATACTCTTTCGGGAGTTTAAATCCCTTTTCTAGGGATAAAAGCCCCTTTTCCTCGCCGGCGCCCGAGCGCCTAGTGCCGCAAGCGCTCAAGCGCCCAGCGCCCACGTACCGAGCACGTGGTGCGCTAGCGCTCGAGCGCCTTGCGCTCGCGCCCACGTGCCGGGCACGTGGTGCGTTAGCGCTCGAGCGCCAAGCGCTCAAGCGCCCAGCGCCCATGTGTCGGACACGTGATGCGCTAGCGCTTAAGCGCACAGCGTGCAAGCGCACAGCGCTCAAGCGCACAGCGCCCATGTGTCAGATATGTGGCGCACTAGCGGTTAAGCGCACAGCGCCTAAGCGCACAACGCTCAAGCGCCCAGCACCCACATGTCGGACACGTGGTGCGCCAGCGCCTAGACGCACAGCGCTCGCATGCTAGGCACATGAGGCACTGGCCCTATGCGTCCTTTGGGTGCTTTTCCCCTTTTTATATATATGTATACATGTATATATATATATAGATACAAACATACTCCACGACACTGTCCCTGTTAGAAAAAAATTTCTAACGGGGCGCTGTCCTGCACCCCGCAAGGTGGCTGCTAGCCCCCTTGACCCCCAGCCCGCTATCCGGGTAGCGGGACCCCCGTAAAAACTCTGCGGGGCCCTCGATATATCCAAAAACCCCTTTCAAAACACAACACACGTACACCGCACATTGAGTTCGCATGACCTGTTTGACCCGTTAATCGGAGGTTCCCTCGCTCCAAAGGCGAGGGGTAATTAACGGCAGCTTAGTCCGCGGCTGCCGGAGATTTGGATCCCCGCAATCAATAAACCATAGCCTACCCTAGGCAGGGGGATCTGTACTGCGCCTGACAAGCGCGCGCGTATTCCCATCTCAATGGTGTGACGAAAAACACCCTACAACAGTCTTACTCAAAATGGTAGTATGCTACTTGGTTTGTTTCTACTCAGATATGTGCGTGTGTTTCTTTTAGCATATCGCTTATACATATTAGTAGAGCCCTTAGGATCTTTTCTTGATTACCAGCGTTATGATGGCAGTCACACTAGTGGGGGCTGGGTAATCTACAAGCACATCCTTATACAGGTCCCTAGTCGTAGGATTATCGAGATGGGGTATCGATACTCCGCAGTAGACTGGTGTATACGTTTCTCATCCCAGCAGGGGAGATGGTCTGTCCCACAGCCATTAGTACTTCATACTGGAGATAGTATATTGGTGATCGTTAGGTTATGAGTACACTGGACAGGACTCGTCGAGAACTGCTGATGGTTATTATACCTATCGTCGGGTAGCAATTCCCAGGTGACATGAGTACAGCTTAGTCCGTCGACTTGACACTGCTAATCGAGTGTGTTCCCACTGTACTTTGATCACTAACCTACCACGGCTCAAAGGAGTCGTGCAAACAGGTAGTAGTTGGGTGCAATCCCGAAGCACTTGGAGGCAGTGGCGGTTAGATAGGATTCGTCACTCCCGGTATTGGGGGTTGATACCGCGCTGTGTTGGAGAGCCATTACACAAAGTCCGTGGCCACGGTAAGTGAGATTTACTGCTAGGTGTTCCAGTAGTTTCTCAGGGTGTTCTGAGCTACACTCCGACATGACTTATAACGATATTAGGGGTCTGATGTTTACCATCCCCCTAGGCCCGATATGTGCTACTCTTAGATGAACAGACCGGACTGTCTGGAGATTGTCACATTCAGGCTCAGTAGGAGTTCGGATGAGTTACCTCATCGGCCTTATTATCGACATCTACCTGGGCAACCGTTACGTGCAGCTAGTACCGTTTGCGGCTTGTGGTTAAACCCACTGCCAGCGTAGTGTCGAGTCTTTAGAGTTCCACACAGAGAGTTTCCCTACACTAGGCAAAAGGTGTAGAGGCCGTATGGTTTTACGGCAGGGCTTCGATCACTTACATGCACTTGTGCACGTACGATGATCGGGCGGATAATACTAGTGGGCTTTGGTTTAAGTCGGATCCTAGTATTATACTGATAGATTTATTTCGTCTCTTTGTATTCGTATTCTACGGAATACGGATACGGGTATATATATACGGTTGAGGGGCATTCTCGTAATTTGTCGGGAAAGTATCTAGAAGGAGATGACTCATTAAGGTTTTTATCATTTGATTAAAGCTTAAATGAGGTGGAGGAAATGAGGTGTATGTTTACATTAAATGAACCATGACTCATGAGGTGATTCACTACTTGAATTAAATGAAGCATGCTAAGATATTTACTAGATATTATTTGATAGATATTTGTATGCTTCATATTACTCAATCATGAGTGATTATTCATAGAATTATCACAAACACTCTCATTCTCTCAAGTCTTCATCTTCTTCTTCCTCAAAACCCTAATAGCTCTCATGCGTTGAGAATCATAGGGTTTAAAGAGACAAAGCACTCCATCTAAATAATCTACACCCTCTAGGACTTCTAGTTTAGCTAACTAGAAGCCGTGTTACCTCGGTTTTGAGGTAGTAGCTCGGACTATAGACTCTCGGGTGGATCGTCTTTGACTCGAGGAGGCCGTCGAGGTAGCCGCGATCCGTTACGATCCTTGGAGCCGACAACGAGTAGAGGACAACGATGAAGACCCGAAAGACTTGTATCATGAGATATAACTTCGAATCCGAGTAGTTAAACCTCTTGTGCTTTGCTAGCTAGGGTTTGTGTTCGATCCTTGGTTCAAGTCGGTGTTGCGAAGCTCGTAAAAATCATTTTTTGCTATTTCCTCCTCCCCGCGGACACGTGGAGTGTGCGATATCGACTTACATGTCACGTTCGCAAACCCGTCTAAAAGAACATATAGCAGTTAGAAGAATTGTACCGCTCAAATGGCATTCATGGTCGCAGATAGTAATGTATGTAATGATAACTACGACATTGGAATTCCACACGCAATTAGCAAACTAAACTAATTTCCAAAACCATGAAAAAACTGTGAGCTAAAGTTCCAAAAACCGACCGTTTAAAGCCAATTCGGAAGTCCAAAACGAAACGAAACATGCCCGAATCTTTGTGGGGAGTTAGAGCACGGAATTAACTTCGACTCAGGAGGCCTGGAGAGGGTACCCCCGAAACTGCCCAAGGTGGGGCAGTTTCGGGTCCCCGCCACCAAGACCACCTTGTGGTGGTCTTGTGGAGTAGGCCCAGCCATTCGGTCCCCCCCAGCGAGATTCCCCGGGGTGCCCATGCACCACCCCGCGGCTTCTCAGTTCAAACCGTGAGCCCGCGGGGTGTGTAAACATCTCAAACTTTCAGTTTTCAGAACTATTTTTGTCGGCAGTTTTTGCACGACAAAAACGGCGGATTTCTAATGTCGCAATGAGTAACTAAGGCTTATGGAGTGGCTCTGATACCATGTTGGGTTACGAAAGCGCCCCGTCCATCAATTCGTGACCAAATGCGGAACAAAAATTTATAAAACTTGACGCTACCACAACCAATTACCCGGATCTACCCATAAGCCCTAGATAACAAAACATGCAAAGGTGTTAGAATGGTTATACCAAATAGATCCGTGTCCTTCGGTCTTCAACATCATCCCAAACTCTTAGGAGATTCCTTGATCAAGCTTGATCTCCCATCTCCCTCCATCGAAGATGATCCACCCGAGAGTCTATGCAACGAGCTCCAACCTCATATCCGAGGCAACTAGAGCACCTAGATCGCTACTCTAGAAACCATAGATGAAGTAGAGAGTGATGAAGGATTAATTTGTCTCAAGACACCCAAACATTCTCAACTCATGAGAGGGTTTGGGTGGAGTTAGAGGAAAAAGAAGATGCTATGAGGATGAGGTGTTGAGAGCAACTCAAGAGAGAGAGAGAGAGAGAATGAATAATGGCTTGTGTTTTTGTTTTTTTGTGTGTGTGATAAGAAATAATGGAGCCATCACATAAATGTCCATGTCTCCAAAATATCTTAGTCAACAAAAAATATCTCAAGTCAACATAATTTCATAACAAACAAAAACCCTAAGTATGCTAGAATAGTAGCCATGGGTCACTAATTAACATGCCACAAAAATGCAATAAACACCTCATCCTACACCTCAATAACCTTTTAATCCAAAAAGGACTTGTAACATTTCAGAAATATAAAATATTATTTTTGGAAATTTAATATTAAAATAATATATTTCGCGAAAACTATTCGATTTGCGAATAGAGGTTTTTCATAAAATGGTATAAGTATATACCAATATTTGGAAATTAATCGAAGATTAAAATGATTTATTTATTATAATGATATTTATCGGATTTTGGCATTTTTATAATTAATAATATGCAAGTTTCGATTAAAATCGATTAGTGCACTACAAATCGCGATTAAACCAAATCCATATTTTTACATTTTTCCATGGTTAGTGCACCATGTCATGGGCATGTTATTCATTGTTATTGTGTTTGTATTTGGAGTTTTGTGAAAAGAAAAGGGGAAGAAAAGAAAAGAAAAGGGAAACAAAGAAAAGAAAAGGAGTTAAGAGACAGAAACAAAAGAGAAAGAAAAAAAAAGCATATATTTTAGAGATGAGAGAGTGAGCTTAAGAAAGAGAGTAAGGTTAAGAGAGAGAAGCTTAGACTTAGCTACCTCTTTTATTCCTTCATTCCCCATTGTTTTCTTCACAATTCTTCTTCATCTCATTCATCTCTCTACCTCATGCATCATCTCAAATCTTTATTCAAAACTACATGCCACCTTCACACAAAACATGCACAAACCTATTCTAAACCCTTTAAACCAATCAAGTATAGATTTTGAAGACTTTGGGCAACTCAAGAAAATTCTAAGTTTGCCAAATGAGGTAATCTCTTCACTTTTAGATTAGAAATTGTGTTTATATATCCTAGTTTAGTTTAGAATTTGAATTAGTTAAGTTTTGTGATTTTGGAAATTTACAAGTTGCTGTTAAGTGTTAATTTAAGGTGTAGAAAGTGTTTGCAAGACTTGAGTGATGATTCTGGACCAAGACCTGAGACTAGAACCCAAAAAACGGAAGTTAGAATTTCCCTGATATCGTATTTTGTGGATTTTGTGAGGGGATATTGAGATCTGCTATTAGCCCGAAACCCTAAAAATTATTTAGCGAACACAAAGAGATGTGCAGGAAACCAGGAACCTACCCTAGAAATCCGAGCCCATCCCACTCTTTTCTGGCTGCAGATTTATTCCATGTGGCCGCAAATTGCGGCCACTTTGTGGTGAAATGTGATAAGTTTTGGTCTGTGGTTCCCTTATCCTATATCTAAAGCAACCCTGTGTGCAAAATTGGCTAATTTTACCTGAGTTAAAATCTGGGATGGATTTCTCATGTTGCTGATTTAGTGTTATGGGATTTCTGAGATTTGGTTTTGGTAATTGAGTTTGGATTCCGTCGTTGGACGTTTGTACGTCAACGGACGAGGGTTATTTGGTTGATTTTACATGCGATGCTATAGGTTTTAACCTATAAGCAAACCGTGTGTCGTATCGGTTTTCGGATATTGGTTTTAATTGCATTTTGATGTGTATTTTTTGTAGGTACCTTTGCGTGGACTTCCGAGACGACGAAGCACATCGACTTCGGCTAAGCGAGGAGTTTAGCAGGTGAATAGATTTATATCTATGGGGGAAGTCGGGTGGATGGCGTATAGCACCACCGCAACCATTGATAAAGGATATGCTACGAACTTAAGATAACATAATTATAGGATTTAGTAAAAGATGATATGATAAAAGTTGATACTAATGAATATATTGATATATGAGAATATGAAATGAGAAAGTGAATCATGATAAGTATGAATTGAAAAAGGACAAGTATGAGTTGTTAATGGTATAATATGAGAGCGAGATCGATAAGCACGACACGAGATTGAGATAGAGGTGTTGTGGAATTAATAAGATATGTCGTTTATATAAATATGATTTAAGATATGTGTGTGTGTATTTATTTATGAGTATAATGAGTAATATGTCGTACGAGACTTTAGATCCGTACCCTCATTATTGTATAGATCGATAGATTTCCTATTCTGTTTGATGATCCCATACGATAGATTACCGTACACGATAAGATGTACCGGCTAATTGATCCGCGCTAGTGATTTGAGGATGATGATCGATGATTATTGTCATATCGGATGTTATGAGGCGGGATCGTCGATATAAAGATTACCACATGTACTATACCTATTTTCAAAACGAAGATGTGTAGCATTTAAAAGTGACCGTATGATTCTTGTTTAGATAGATACACCCATTTATTGTTCATGCTGTGTAGGATATTACCCCTCGTGATGTACATACTACGTGCCGGTATTTAGTGCTATATGATGTCATTTGCTAGTACACCTGCACAATTACCGTTGATGCGCATGTTACACATACACAGATTTGCCGGCTCACACACATTCTTCATTGGTAATTGTCATGTCACTTACACAGTAGAATTGCCATGTCACTTATACAGTAGAATTGTCGTGTCATTTACACAGGAGAACTGCCCTATCATGATATTAATCTTAAAAGTAAAAGTGCATTCCTTGTTCAGTACTATCACTTGACATGCTTACATTATATACTCGATATGCTCATATTACTACTCTATGTTGCATACATCATACTTTATGGTTATATGCATTGAGATGTTGTTTTTATGAGATCTCTGGATTTGAGAACCGCAGTTTGATTTCAAAGGAAATTGTGTATTGTTTTAAAAATGCGGTTTCTCTTGATATGATATTTCGAGGTGTCCTCCATGAGTTTTCTCGGTTTTGAGCAGTGCGTATACTCGATTCAAGGAGCGGTAGGTACCGTATGCGGATATATGGTGGACCCAGTGAGGTATCCCGGGGCAAGAAGACTCGTATTGTTAGATGGTGAGCCTGACAGGGGAGCACTACCTACCGGTGATTGTATAGAACTCGGCGGATATCCAGAAGATGCCATTTTGAAGTTATGATATGAGATGGATATGAGGACCGATCTGAGGATGCGGCGCCTGAAATGAGATAGATATGAGGGCCGATCTGAGTATGCAGCGTCTGAGATATGAGGAGTTATGTGTCGGTGCAGGACATGGGTTTCATGATATTTCGAGTGTCGGTGTTGGACACTCAGGTTCCATAATTTTGATATGTCATTGATGGACACACGTAGTTGATATCCTCATATATACAGGCATATGTTTTCATGATGTTTCGAGTGTCGGTGTTGGACACTCAGGTCCTATGATTTTGATGTGTCGTTGATGGACACACGTGGTTGATATCCTCATATATATATACAGGCTTATGTTTTCATGATGTTTGAGTGTCGGTGTGGGACACTCAGGTTCCATGATATTGTTGTGTCGTTGATGGACACGTGGATGATATCCACATGCATACAGGCATATGATGTCAGGTGTTTATTTATATATGTCATTGCATTGACTCGATTGTTGATATATATGCGTACATGGTCACCCTAGATATCATAGTATTACCTTCAGGATATAATGACCTAGGAAATCGTTGTTTTATTCGATTTCTACTTACTGATGTTTTGTACTCACGAGTTGGCAACTCACCCCCGTTGTGCCACGGTTCTTGCAGGTTTGACCGCTTGGAATCAGTTGCGGTATTGCCGGCACACAGCTTCATCCAGGGTGTTTGCTTTGGTAGGTGGGACACATATTGGATCGTGCATCTAACACTGTTATATTCTATTATATCTAGATAAACTCCATTACATCAGATCAAATCAGATACTAGAATTTCTATATTGGTAGACCCAGTCAGACTTGGGTATTGTGCGAGACTTAGAGTGATGGGTTTATGTTCGCTTCTTGAGTTTTGATGTCTTGCTTATTTAATGTTCTTTCTGGGTTGATTCTTCACCGTTAGGCGTCGTATATATGTTATTGCGTGGTTGTAATTCCGCCGGTTGGCGAAGAGCTAGCTCCCGCTTGGGGATGCCTATATATTATTGTGTATATGTTTTTGGATCAAAATGTACAAGGGAGGTGTTACCCAAATTTTTAAAAATGAATCATGTTTCCAACTGTAGAATAACCCACTTGCATTTTCTTGTTTCATTAGCTATGCATTCAAAGAAAAACATGATTCATTATACCTTTATTTCAAAACTGCACCCCCACTATTTTCCGCAAAAAGGTTTAGATTTTCTGGGTTTCGGCTTACTTGATTTACGTTACGCCTTTAGACGTTGCGTAATTTAAGTGCCGGTCATATGCTAAATTACGGGTCGTGACAGGTCTAAACCATGATGAGGTGTAATCTTCTAACAGTAATCTTGTAATAAATTACAAGAATACCCCTCAACCGTATATACATACCCGCATCCGTATTTCGAAGAATACGAATACAAAGAGACGAAGATAATCAACAAATATAATACTAGGATCCGGCTTAAACCAAAGCCCACTAGTATTATCCGTCCGAATATCATCTATGCACAAGTACACGTATGTGATCGAACCCTACCGTAAAATCATACGGCCTCTACATCGTTTCACCCGAAGCAGGGAAACCCTCTGTGTGGGACTCTAAAGACTCATCAATATGCTGGCAGTGGGTTTAACCACAAGCACGTCAGCGGCACTAGCTATACGTAACGGCTACCCAGGTATTGAGCGAAAGGGAGGCCGACAAGCAAACTCATCCTGAAATACCTACTGAGCCTGACAGTGACAATATCCGTACAGTCCGGTCCGTTCGTCTATGAGTATCGTATATCGAGTCTAGGGGGTGGATAAAGTCAAACCCCTAATAACGCAGCATTTAGTATCGGTATGAAGCCCATCACCACCTGAGAAACTACCGATCCTATATCAGTAATTCTCGACTACCTTGGCCAAGGATTTCTGGTGATGGTCACCCATGCACAACCGCGATATCAACCCCCAATATCGGGAGAGATAAATCCTCCGACGATCCGCTCACTGCCTCCATGTGGCTCGGGACTGCACCCAACTAAAATCTGTTTGCACGACTCATTTGAGCCATGGTAGGGTAGTAATCAAAGCACAGTGGGAACTCACACAAGACAAATGACGATCTCAGGTCGACAAACTAACCTGTACACATGCCACCAGGGAACTGCTATCTGACAATAGGTATAATACCAACTAGCAGGTTCCCGGCGAGTCCGTCCGGTGTACTCATAACCCAATGAGCACCTGTATACATTTTAGGTGAACAAACTGACACCAATGGCTTGTGAGACCGACCACCGCCCCTCGTCGGGGTCTCAATCAGTATACACTAGTCTACTCTGGAGTATCGATGCCCAGTCTCAAAACTCTCTCAACTAGGGACATTTAAGGATGTGCTTATAGACCACCCAGCTCCCACGTATATGATCGCCATCATACTGCTGGTAGTCAAGCAAGAATCCTATGGGCTCTATCAACATGTAATAGTGATCTATAATGCCACCTAATACTGTACATGATGATAAAGGCAAACCAGATAGCATACTATCATCTTGAGTAAGACTGTTCTACCGGTATAGGTCCTCCCTCAATCATCATAATCACCTGCCTGTGACTATGATAATTGTCTTGAGGGCACTATATCCAACAATATATACAACTCACTGTTTTATACCTGTGTTGTTTATTTACATTCATATTTAATAATAGAATCATAACCTGGTTGTTACTATTATTGTGGTATTATGACGCACTGACGTCTGGGTTTTGCATGGCCCAGTTCATCTACCTTTATCGTAGGCAGATCAAGAGAACTTTAGCAATCAAGTCGAGCAATGAGGAGCTAGCCATTTAGTTTAAAGACTCCTAGTTTATTTGTTTCAGGAGTTTTATTTCTATTGATGTGAGCCTATATTGGGACGAGATTCGGATACTATTGTTTATTCGATCTTGATTCGTTTCCGCTTTATGCATTTTCTTGATTTTATTTATTGTGGCAGATAGACATGTGTTAGCTAAATTATATATTTTACTGTTCTTGATATCCGCTTGACAGCCGTAATGTGACTATGGAGGGATGATTCCTAGCCACAGGTAGCATGGTTGGCTCTGTCACGTGCTGTAGTTTACGTATTTTAGGAAGTAGGGCGTGACAGCTCCTTCAACAGTTCGTCAGCAGTCTGGTGGGCATTGCCTTCGATCAGTATGCGGAACTCCCAAATGACTTCGTAAACACCTTCGAACAGATGGAGATACTCTTCTGTCAGAGATTCGCTAGTGTGAATAAACGCACTACCGTGTCGGCATTGGTCAACGAAAGGGTTAGACCAAATGAGACTTGGGTTCAATATACTACTCGATGGCAAAATCTTTGGTCAAAATGCGAGCAGCGCATCGATGAAGCTACAGCCATGGGAATGTTCATAGCCATCCTTGACCCAAATTCAAAGGTGTTCACGTATATGGCCCTCTTCAAGCCGACGACCATCTAAGAGCTCATAAATAAAATGGCTCAATTAGACCAGATGGGTTAAGACGCATCCTCTTCAGATCAACATATATGAAAACAGAGGCAATTTGGCATTTGTCGCCAACGTTCAACAAAAAATGAGCGGCTCTAAAGCAACCCATCGCCAAAATAGTGACAGCACGGGTTCTACCCTTCGAAATATTAGGGACGCGAATACTCGCTCCCAGAAATACACGCAGGGAGCGTCTTGCTCGCTGGCGGAGGAATCTCTACGTGAGATGGTCATTTCTTTAAAAAATAGAAAGGATATTAAGGGACCAACAAGCGGATCCTGCAATCAAGTGGAATATCCCGCTTGAACCAAAAAGCCATGGAAAGGATGTGAAATCCATATCCTACTCCGAATCAAACGATGAGGGGATAAGCCCCCAAGTCAAGTTCATTCTCCCAAGGAAGAAGAAGACTTAGCGGAAAGAGTGACGTGATATCTCGTTCCTTCGTATATGAAGAAGATGCTCCGCTGGTATCAGAAAACGACATTGATGAGCAGGAGGCAGGTGCCGTGTAAAATGCCCGGTATTTCCCATAGGACAAACCGATTGCTGCGATGATAAAAGAAGCAGTTCAAGAGGGTGAAGATAGGTTAAGGTATGAAGTATCCATACAAACAAAGGACAGGCAGCAGCGCCTCAGTAAACAAGCATTGGAAGGAATGAGTTATGCAACTCCACGACCAAATGATAAATAATGGACCGGAATGTCCCTAAACTAGCGCATCGCCTCAAATACAGCGATAGTGAACTGAAACGTTCCTAAACTAGCATTTCGCCCTAAACACAGGGATGATGGACCGAAACGTCCCTAAACTAGCATTTCGCCCCAAGCATGGTGATAATGGACCACGGCGTCCCTAAAACTAATATGCACCTTAAGATCTATATTGCAATTGAAGTCCCACCAGTGAAAATTACAACTCAAGTCCCACCGACTACATAGCTACTCCAGCGATGAAGCGACCCCCAAGTCCCACCGGCTATACAGCTACTCCAACGATGAGGCCACCCCCAAGTCCCATCGGCAAACAGATGGTTCACCTACGACAAAGCTACTTTCGAGAGTTTCACCGTTCGCAAAATAATGGTACATCCACAAGCGAAATGGGCACAGATGAAAACCCAAAAATGCACCGTAAGTAAAAACAGCATGGCTATCGGCGATCTTGTGAAAACCCGGAAGGGCGCAAACTTGTTAAAAATTAAAAAATTAAAAAAATTAAAAAAACGGTATGTCCACAAGCAAATGGGCATGGATGAAAACCCGAAAGGACGCCGTAAGTAAAAACAGCAGGACTGCCGGCGAGTTTGTGAAAACCCGAAAAGGGCGCAAACTCATAAAATAAAAAAATTATGTGCACTTGCAAGGTCCTCTTGACCTTGTGAGGAGAAAATACCTGCATGGGATCCTTACAACTCACAAAGGAGAAACACACTTAGGAATTCATACGATTCTTAAGGAGAAATTACACTTGCGAGTTCCTCACGACTCGTAAAGAGAATTCCCCCCTATGAGACCCTCATGACTCATAGAATTCAAAATTCTTGGGTTACAGGGATCTAAACCTGTTCTTAAGCCGTCATATTCCCCAAGTTGCCATACAAGTAGTTCGATATCGACTCTTGTATACAATCCACGGGCATAGACAAAATATGGTCCAACCGAGTTCCACCAATGGCGAGAAATATCCCTATATGGTGAATGACACTTGTAAGTCCTCTCGACTTATAAGGAGAAAACACTCTTGTAAGATCCTTACGATTTACAAGAGAAAACATCACTTAGAAATCCTCACGATTCCTAAGGAGAAAAATACATCGATGAGATACTCTCAATTCGTAGGGAGAAATACCTTTATGAGACCCTTACGGCTCATTAAGTCAAAAAGCCTCAATCGACAGGATCTTAACCCTGTTTGCTAAGAAACCTTTGTTAAAATCGACAAAGGCAAATGATGATTCGCTCCTAGAAATATCCCAGTTGTAACAATACTGATGCCTAAACAGGTGTCAAACTCTAAGTCCTCTCACGGCAAATAATAATTCGCTCCTGGCAATATTCCAGTTGTAACGATACTGATGCCAAAATTTGTATCGGTACCCAAGTCCCCGACTCGCAATAAAATCAGAGAGCAAAAAAAATGCATATGACATAGCTGAAATGATGGGGCAATTCGCAATAAAAATCAGTGAGCAAAAAATATATGCATATGAAACAGGCGAAATGGAAACTCGCAATAAAAAAATAGCGAGTTAAAATAAAAAAATGATATAGCCGAAATGATTGGGCACCGCGAAAAATAGCCGAAATGATTGGGCAATCGCGACTTTCGCGATATAAAAGATAAAAAGATAGAGCATCGCAGAAATATAAAAAAATAATAAAATAAAAATTTTCTGCCCTGCAGGTAGGTCCACACCGACCCCTATATACAATCTATGGACACAAATAAAAAAAAGGGGAACCATATTTTCCCACCATAATTCGTCAAAAGAAAAACCGAGTCTTGATGGCATATCTATAGCCTAGAGACTAATTTGACATCTCTCTTACTCCAACAGGGTACAGACGTGGTGTTAGCTCCGAGGAGCCAAATCAAAATGGAGTAATGGCAATATCCTAGCTCCAACACGACGTTCCTTCTCAGTGCAGACGCGACGTTAACAAGGACCCAAGGGTCAAATAAAAGTGTAGCAATGGCATATTCCTAACTCCAGATTGTGACGATGACATCTACAATCTAGAGATCAACTCGACATCCTTCTCATTTGAGTAAAGTGCAGATGCGACGTCAACAACGACCTAAGGGTCAAAAAAAGCAGAGTGTGGATGTGATGCCAACAAAGCTCTAAGGAGCCAAATCAAAGCAGAACAATAGCAAATCCTAGCTCCAGCTCGACGTTCTTTCTCAGTGTAAACGTGATGTCAACAAGGACCCATGGGTCAAATAAAAGTGGGGCAATGGCAATATCCTAGCTCCTGATCTCAATGTCAACATCAACAGCCTAGAGATATACTCAACGTTCTTCTCATTCCAGCAGGATGCAGATGCAACGTAATCAAAGACCAAAAGGTCAAATAAAAGTATAGCAATGGCAAAATCCTAACTCCAGATCATAATGGCAATATCTATAGTCTAGAGACCATATCCACATTCTTCTTATTCCGACAGGGTGTAGACGCAACGTCAACAAAGGACCCAAGGGTCAAATAAATAAAAGTGTAGCAATAGCATATTCCTAACTCTAGATCTCGATGGCAACATCTACAGCGTAGAGATCATCTACACATTTTTCCTCATTCCAGCAGGGTGAGGACGCAACGGTCAAATAAAAGTGGAGTGACGGCAAAATCTTAGTTCCAGACATCGATTGCAAAACATACAGCATAGAGGTCATTCGAGTGTCTACCCTACCTCAGCGAAGAATTGGCACGACATCATCAAAATAAAAATAAAGTGATGTCATATTCCTAGCTTCAGGTCTCGATGGCAATACATACAAAACCTAAAGACCATTGGAGATCATCCCACCCCAGAAGGGTGCGGTTATAACTCATCGGGGCTTCAAATTAAGCCTAACCTCAAGTAAAAAGCACCACGGAAAATACCTAACGCTTGATCATCCGACGAAAATATGGATATTCCAACCTAATAAGATTGCTTGAAGACGTCTTATCCAGCCTCAGAAGGGATCAGAGGCACGAAAGTCGCAGGGCTACTCGAGCAGCAACCTAAGGGACAGCGTATCGAGGAATACATCAACCAACGTGACAGTGCGATGGACTTAAACCTAGTACCACAAACCTAACGGACCCCTGTCATACAAGAGTAGGGGTTATCTACATTTTATGTTACGATACACCTATGAGATCCTCTCGACTCGTCTCGACTCGCAGGAAGAAACATTTTTATAAGACCCTCGAAGCTTATAAAGGTGAAAATGCTTAGGCGACGAGGATATCAACATGTTTCCTAAGCACTGCTGCCATACAAGTAGTTTGATATCGACTCTTGTATACTATCCACGGGCCACATTCTCCAAAGTTGCATCCAATGAGAAGAAGAATCTACTTACGGGTCCTCTCGACTCGTAAGGGGAAAGTACTCTTATGAGATCCTTACGACTCTCAAAAGAAAAGACATTTAGGAGTCCTCGCGACTTCTAAGGAGAAAATACACCTACGAGATCCTCCGACTCGTAGGGAGGAAAATCTTTATGAGACCCTCACGGCTCATAAAGTTGAAAAGTCTTAGACGACGGATCTAAACCTCTTTCCTAAGCCATCGCTACCCTACAAGAAGATCAAGACTGACTATTGTATACTATCTACGGGCCATATTCATCAAACTTACATGCCAATGAAATGAAGAACTAACTTACGGGTCCTCATGACTCATTAGGAAAAAAATACCCGAATGAGATCATTACGACTCATGGAGGCGATGGACACTTAGTAATCCTCACGATTTCTAGGGAGAATATACACCTAAAAGATCCTCACAACTCATAAGGAAAAAAATCTTCTTGAGACCCTTATGGCTCATGAAGAAGGACAAAGTTTTAGGCGACAGAGATCTAAACCTGTCTCCTGAGCCATCAATTATATGGCAATGCATAACCTTGCACTACTTAACCCACGTATATACTTACGTGGGCAAAGTAGTAGGGGCATTTGTTCCCACCAAAAATTTTGGACAAAGCTTGATGTTTCTTTTATAAAAATAAAGGGCAGCGCCCACGCTCAAAGCACGTGAGCACTCACGCACAAAGCACATGAGCACTCACGCGCAAAGCACGTGAGTACCAGCTGTAGTTAGGATTAAATCCTATAGCAACGCTCGCATGTTAAACACGTTAGCACTCACATGCAAAGCATGTGAGTACCGGCTTCAGATAAGATTAAATCCTATGATGGCCTGTAACGACTCAGAATTTTCTGTACAAAATTTTTCTTCTTAAAGTACAGAAAGGAGTTTGCAAGCCTGAGCATAATTTAAAAGTTATTCTTGTTTAAGATTAGCAAGAAACAACTTGTAGCTCACTGGTAAAGCCTTGCACTGCTGTGATGTAGTCTCTGTGTTCGAATCCTCTCAGGCACATAATATTTTTTCTGAATTTTCTTTTAAACTTTTTGGAAGCCCAAAAGTTTACACGTGCACTGCACATAAAAATGAAAAGTCAGGAAAAACAAACATGTGCATAATGCTATTAACAGCGACATAGACACGTGGTTTCGATCCGACGGCTCCCCTCAAAACTTTGGCCGGCGAGATCTTTGTTTGTGCCGGCAGGAACGGGCCCCGTGGGGAAAAATCCCCGTGCTCTGCACACAAACCCTTTGGCCTACCCCCTTTACCTCTGCACAGTTTGATTTCTCTGAATTTAAAAAGATACTTCAATTTCATCTTTAAATCCAATTTTAATGCATTTTAATTCAACCTTTCAATTTCAAAACCCTAATTCCACACTATAAATACAACCCAATATCCTAGCCCCTCCTCATTCTGAAATTCCTAGCCAAAATTATCAATTTTTTCTAAGTACAAGTGCAGTTAGCCCAAGGTCAACTTCCAGCGAGGATCTACGCAAGTTCCGGCGACCACGAGACGCCACGGCCACCAATATAGTTTCTTCAACCTTTCTCTACCCTAGTTCACTTGTAAGTCCCCACTTCTTCTCTTTCTACATAAAAAGTCAATTTTTATAAAAACATGTCGGAAGTGGAGTTAACACCGACGTCTTCTTTAAAAACTTATAAATTCCACTTTTCTTACATTTTCTTCATGTATATTCCTACATCATACTTTTTAATGATGAAAACTAATAATTAGGAACAATTTTCATCTTAAAATATCATGTTATATAACTTTAACCAAACTTTTCATTAAAATACCATAAACTTCATATATTTATCTTTTAGTTCTTTTGATAACTATTACCTCTAGAAAACTTCACGGGGTAATGACCTACCCCACATATACACACATATTGACATAACACGATACTCTTGGAAACCTATTTTTGTGGCGATTACAACATTTCATCAAAATACCATAAACTATAAAAACCCAATTTTCATTGAATTGTATTATCAAAATTCTTTACGATTATGCATCTACAACCCTTTTAAGGGGACCCGCTATTAGATGGTGCAGATTATCGTACATCCTTGGGCTATTAGAACGAGATGCAGACCTCCTCACCGAGCATTCGGTCTCGAAAGATTTTAATACGATTTTTAAGAAAAACGACATTTTCTATTTAATAATAAAATTAATTTTTTATAAATATATAAATATTATCAAACCACATATTTTCAAGATATAATAAAATTCCATGTTTTCTAAAAAGCTAAAAGAATGACAAGTTTCACCAAAATACTCTCAAGTTTTACGCTTAAATACCATGAACTATTCAAGTTAAGTTAATATTCACTAAAATACCTCAAATCTTAAAAGTTATATCCATGAAACCCTAAATATGATAAATAAATACTCGGGGTTTATTTTGAAAGTATATAAAATATTTTTTCATAAAACCCCCTCGAGTTATTGCAACGCCCCGCTTCCCAAAATACGGAATACGAAAGGTTGACAAGGCCAGCCATACTCCTACGGTCGAGGAAATATCCCTCCGTAGTCACACTTCGGCTTCTAACTTTACGAGGTAATCAGTAATCAATGCATAGGTAATGAGAAATGCAGTAACTAAATCAAAAGAACTAACCAGATGGAGATCAAGGAAGTATAGCTCTGGGTAGCTGATCAAGATGTCCGCGATGTCCTCGAGGTACGTCAGGTCCTGGTCCAAACTATATCCACTTCTCACTCTGAGCATGCATACTCAGTTCGTCAGAGCGACACGATAGCAATATATATTTATAGATACAAACGGTAACTCCTGCAATAATAATGAATATGTAACAACAATCAAAAAAGTAAAGACGTGAACATGAAGTAGCCAATTCAGGTATCTAATAGAGCAGGCAAACAGTAAACCCGTAAACAGTATAGCAGGTATGTTGAATCAGTAAGCAATACATGTCAATGTCACTAACCTCATCGGTCTCTAAGTCTCACTGTACAGGTCGCTAAGCCTATCGTCAGTCCAAGTGTGAGAGTCAACCACTCGTGAATATCCCCTACCCAAGGGTAGGACCCAAGGGCAAGGGAACACAGGCCCGAGTCGCTCGCTAATAATCAGTAATATCCCCATATATCTCCAGAATCGCTGTATGTGCCGGCATGGGACACCCGAGATTCTGTTGAACTCACACTCAAACTACCCCACACCCCGTGGTCTACATCAAACGCCAACCATAAACTCAAATACCAGTCGGTCCATGACAAGTCTACGCGAGAACTGAAGACAGGGTCTCCATCAAGCATGACTCGACTGATACCCAAGATAAATGGACAGTGTTTGGTGCCTTACCTGAGACACCCATACAAGTTCTTCCATAATCTTCCCATACCAATTATAGTCACACTTATACACATCCCACAGACGTCGACAATGCAATAAATCAATAGGGTCCACTGATTGTGTACAAGTACGTGTCACTTTCACTTATCCATTCATGCTTAAACACTAACGTACTTGCCACAATCAAACACTAATATCTAACACTGGGTAATGCATATGATCACTAGGTTACTAAAGCAATGACATTTATATAATATGATGAGAATACAATAATTAAGGCATGATTAAGATATCATCGGTCGGTGTCCTACCACTTGCATAATTTATTATAAATCATACATGGAAAATTTGGCAAAACAATGAAAATGGGGTAAGCAGTAGGTTTAATTATCTATCCATCAAAATTTGTTTCACGTTAATTGGTTTTCAGGATCACTAGATATGGCCATTTCATTTTAAGTGTTCACTGCTGGAAATCCGGTTTCAGAATCGGAAGTCTGTTTCCTAACGCATTTTAATCCCAGTTGGGGTCGTATTTAGGCGATGCTATAGTTGAAAAATATTTAGGGTTATTAGTTAGGTTTCCACTTCCATTGTAGGATCAGTAATATGATATGCCGACAGGGAGTTATGGACAGATTATGTTCGATGTGTAAAATCTGCCTCTACAGAATTCAGCAAGATGTATCGGTATTGTAAAATGAGTTAAAAATATCAAACAGTTAAGGAATCCAGTGAGACCCATGGAGTGAGAAAGATAACTCAATTTACTACGTAACGATATAGGGTTCCATGCATTCTCATCTTTGAACAGGAATATACAGGGGTTTAGAAACAGGGGTTAACTGGGATTTCTGTTCTGGACTGCAGTCCAGAATCGTAATCCTCCACAATTATCTCTATCATAATTAGTTAGAATTCAGAGACCAACTATAGAATACTGTAGCTTAAATAGTTAGCTTCAATACGAGCCATCGAACGTTAAAATCCAGTTTGTATATAATTTATTATAAGTTTTACGGTTTAGCATGTCCGCAAGTTTTCAGGTTTTACTACAGAACTTGGGACGACATTTTACATGAGCAAACAGCATCGTTTTGTAACCAAAGTCTTACGGGATATTCATTATGATTCGAGACACCCAATGTTATTTGTTGTCGTCAATTTAACGGGGTCAACCATTCGAGTTTTGCATCGAACACTTGGATTATAACGATTCACCCGAAAAGTATATGTGGAAATCATTGGTAACAAGAATTGTAATATATACAAGTAGCATGAAGCAAGTATTAAACTTTCCTGATGACGTGTCAATGACGGTACGGCAGTGGCAACGGCACGATCGCGTCACGAATGCGGCACAGGTTCAGCCTTATCGGATCTTGCTTCTTGGACTCGATGGCTCGGTGGGTGCGACGGGCGTGCGCTGACGTTGTGATGGATGGCGTGTTGATGACGATGACGGATTCAGGGGATCGGGGCTACAGTTTGATGATGACGCCGGTGATCAGAGGAACGGGAACTGTGTCGGATGTAAGTGTTCGACGAAATGCTGGGGGCTCGATTTGAAATTTGGGCTAGCTTTGGTGCTGCGGTGAAGGTGATGGGTTCGCTGGAAGTGATCGATGGTGCACCGAGGAGAGCTAGGAGAGGCTACGGAGGTCTCGGGGCGCCGGAGATGCGAGCTCAGGCGATGTGAGCGAGAAAGGTGCTGTGAGAGAAAGGTGTTGTGTGTGAGAGAGAGAGAGAGGGGAAGCAGTGAGTGTGCTCGGGTTGGTAGGAGACGATGTTGATGATGCAGAGGGGTGTAGAGGTCGACGGGGTAGTGGGGAGCTCGTCGGCGAGGAGGGTGTGCAGGGGGTTCGAGCTCGGCGGTTTGGAGATGGTGGATGGGTCTAGGATGCTAGGTAGAGAAGGGAGATGGGGTCGGCTGTGAGATGAGGAGTTGACTGAGGTGTGACGAGGTGATAGTCGTCGTGGGTGAGAGGCTCGAAGCTCGGTGTTGATCTTTTTGGAGAGAGGAAAAGAGTGAGAACGAGAATGAGCAGGGAGGGAGTTGGAGAGACGGGGAAGGGTTGAGGAGAGCACGCGGTCGTGGTCGAGGAGCGTGGAGATGTGGGGCGGTGACGCGGCGTGGGGCGATGTGGGCACGACGTGGGGACACGCAGGAATAGAAAGGAGCGGGAAAAGAAATGAAGTGGGGAAGGAGAGGTTGCGAACGGGTCAGGTCGAGCGCTTGGTCTTGGGCGCGGGCTGTTGGGCCGGCTAAGGGGATTTAATTATTGGTTGAATTCATTTTTGCAAGGGCAAAGAAATGGAAGTGGGCCGGCTGAGGGGATTTGTGGTTTTAATAAATTTTGGTAAAGGAAAATGGAAGTGGGCTGAGGAGTTTAGTTTAAGAATTTAATTATTTGTTTAGGGCTGGGCTGGGGTTTAATTAATTTATAAATTTATTAAGTTCTGGGCTTCATTTTAAATGTTTAGAAAGATTTTAAATACTGAAAACCTAGCAACCGATTTCCTACAAAATTACGAGGAAAAGGGAAAATAGTGAAAGGCAAAAGGAGGTATAGTTAGGGTTTGGGTTAGGAAATTATAAAAGGAGATGGAGATTAGAAAATAGGGTTAGGGTTATAAAAGGAACCAAGATACAATGAAGGGATTAGGGTTTTATTTAAAATAATTATAAATATCAATAAGTAAATTCTGTAAGTGACCCTTATAAAAATACGAAAAATTTGTAGTAAATTTTGGGGAAATACCTGGAGACTTATTTATTAAAATACGCTAATTACATATAGGGACTGGGTATTACATCATACCACCCTTACAAAAATTTCATCCTCGAAATTTAAAATGAACGATAAGCTATATAAAATAATGTGCGAAAAGATACGACATCAAACACTAACATATACTGATAAAAAAAACATCTAGGTAAACATCGAAGGTCTGTATATGTATAAGAATGACGCAACTAAAACGATAAGTCTAAGTAAGTACAGGGTAGACCCATCTATAAGTCTAAGTAAGTATAAGAGGATAAAATAGCAATAACTAACAGTAGTAAAGGGTTTGCCAATAAGCCAAGGTATTTTAGAATAAATGTATCAATCAAACAATTTTAAGATCACTTAGAAAACTCGCATGGTGAAAATAAGAAACATAGCACAAAATAGTATGCGCACTATATGGTTGCGCTATCGAAAATGGGAAGAATAGTAAAGTACTTAAAATGCATAAAACGGAAATAGTTAATAACACGCACTTTTTGATAAATACAAAATAATGAAAACTAAATTTTTGAATAACGATGTCTCCAAATGTAATTATGGTAATAGGAGATAGCACAAGAAATGTATAGGGGCTAGCCAGGATAGGGATTTCAAATGGAGTATGATCCAAAAAGTCGAGGTGCGGTACTTCATTCTGGATGTCGAAGAAGCTGGGGTCGGGGTCAGCACAGGGTGTAAGGGCGAACAGTAATAAATCTCGAGAGGGAAGAAATTTATTGGGAAGGAAAACAGTCGATACATCATGCGAATCAAAAAAATCGAAAGATTGGCGAACTCAGCAATTCTATTATCATACCAGAAAATTTCAAACAAGGTACTCACGAAAGATAAAGAGTGGCCCTAAGCTATACATAGATTTATTTGGCTAGCGAAGACAAAGCTAAATCACGTCAGTCGCGATTGTGGAAGTTCAACAGGTTACGGTAGGCTCGCGCGCTCAGATAGGGGCTTCCATTAACATAGAGCCTCGCAGGGATCACCACTGGAGGTTCTTCCGCCGTGGGGTCTTCTTCTTCTGGTCCCTCTGCCTCGACTGGAGCTTCTTCATCATGGTATGCTTCCACATGATTTGCCTCTTCTGGATCTTCTCCCATAGGATCCTCCTCGGGATCTTCCTCTATTAGGTCCTCTTCGGGGTCCTCTTCTTCGTCGTCCAAGTCGCTGATCATGTCACTTCTGGGGCTGCGAATCTCTCACCCTCGGAATCGTTGTTTCCGAAATTAACCTGTGGGCCGTTGATCTCGTCATCTAAACTTACCAGTATACCGTCCAAGGAGTCGCACGACCGCGTGTCCTCATTTAAGGGCGGCGCTGCTCTAGGATGGGCCATGGCCTAAAAAGAAAGAGTCATAATTAGAGAGTGGGACACATTAAGAAGATAACCAAGGATACGGTAGCACACGGAAGATATGCTGTAGGCAAGGACTGAAAATCAAAATTTAGAATGATGATGCAATGAATAGTATAAATAAAGTGAGAAGCAAGAGAACGATACATACATCACAACTCAGAGTTTTATTACACTCAACTAAAGGTTCAGCGGATACAAGATCTCAAACGAAAGGAAATATTTACAAAAGAGTGACAACATTTTTTTTTATTGAAAGCAGTAAAGGTGATAATTCTTCTTTGATTTCTAGACCGCTGCATTCTCGTCACGCGAGTTGAATCCTGCGCTGTGTCCGTACTATCCTTGGGGCTCGAACTACGAAGTAACCATCACTTAGCAGGAGTGGAGAGTGCGGACGAATCTTCCCTTGTAGTTCCTTCCTTTTTGGGCAACCATTGACACGATATTCGCTGGATCCGCAAATCAGGCACTGTCCTTTGGCGCTGCGACAGCCTCTCTGAAAGTGTCCTGGCTTCTTGCAGTATCCACAACGTTGAGTCTTCCGCTGCTTCCGTTGCTGGGGAACAAGTGGGCGCTTCATCTTCACCTCTTTTCCTTGTCTAACAGGGATCCCTTTACGATTGGAGGCTTCCGCTGGTGCCGGAGTCATCTGCCTTCTTAATCCTTCAGCTAACAGGTCGTTCGTTCGCTCCTGGGCTTCCTTCAGACCTTGCAGTACATTCAAAATCTCGACAGTCTGATCCTAGGGGGTGGAGATAGAAGAAGAGTCGTTGAAAGACATGGTCCTGAAACAACAATTTTGAGGACGATATAAGGCACAGGAATTAGAGTCAAAATACGATATAGAATAAACAACGAAACAAGAGTATTGGCTGAGGTGAAACTCAAACGAGTGGAAATCAAGTGTAGAACTCCAAGTCACTCAACAAAGTACAGTATCGTAACCATGCCACAGTTCATGATTACAATCACGTAACTTTACTAAGTCACCCAAAACTCTAACGGATGGATCAACATGTATAGCAGAACACCCTATGTGAATCAAGATCAAGAATAACAAGTTTACAATCTAGACCGAAGGATGTCTTAGATTATCAAGCACTACATGGAGACTGCAATCCCAGTCAAAGCAAAACCTGGCTCTGATACCAACAAAACCATGTCACGCCCTACATCCCAAAATACGGAATACGAGGGGTTGACAAGGCCAGTCATGCTCCTACGGTCGAGGAAGTATCTCTCCGTAGTCACACTTCGGGTTCTAGCTTTCGTGGTAATCAATAATCAATGCACAGGTAATGAGAAACGCAGCAACTAAATCAAAAGAACTAACCAGATGGAGATCAAGGAAGTATAGCTCTAGGTAGCTGATCAAGATGTCCGCAATGTCCTCGAGGTACGTCAGGTCCTGGTCCAAGCTAGATCCACTTGTCACTCTGAGCATGCATACTCAGGTCGTCAGAGCGACACGATAGCAATATATATTTATAGATACAAATGGTAACTCGTGCAATAATAATGAATATGTAACAGTAATCAAAAGAGTAAAGACGTGAACATAAAGTAGCCAATGCAGGTATCTAATAGAGCAGGCAAACAGTAAAGCCGTAAACAGTATGGCAAGTATGTTGAATCAGTAAGCAATACATATCAATGTCACTAACCCTATCAGTCTCTAAGTCTCACTGTACAGGTCGCTAAGCCTATCGTCAGTCCAAGTGTGAGAGTCAACCACTCGTGAGTATCCCCCACCCAAGGGTAGGACCCAAGAGCAAGGGAACGCGGGCCCGAGTCGCTCGCTAATAATCAGTAATATCCCCATATACCTCCAGAATCGCTATATGTGCCGGCATGGGACTCCCGAGATTCTGTTGAACTCACACTCAAACTACCCCACACCCCGTGGTCTACATCAAACGCCAACCATAAACTCAAATACCAGTCGGTCCATGACAAGTCTACACGAGAACTGAAGACAGGGTCTCCATCAAGCATGACTCGACTGATACCCAAGATAAATGGACAGTGTTTGGTGCCTTACCTGTGACATCCATACAAGTGCATCCATAATCATTCCATACTAATTATAGTCACACTTATACACGTCCCACAGACGTCGACAATGCAATAAATCAATAGGGTCCACTGATTGTATACAAGTACGTGTCACTTTCACTTATCCATTCATGATTAAACACTAACGTTCTAGCCACAATCAAACACTAATATCTAACACTGGGTAATGCATATGATCACTAGGTTACCAATGCAATGACATTTATATAATATGATGGGAATACAATAATTAAGGCATGATTAAGATATCATCGGTCGGTGTCCTACCACTTGCATAATTTATCATAAATCATACATGCAAAATTTGGCGAAACAATGAAAATGGGGTAAGCAGTAGGTTTAATTATCTATCCATCAAAATTTGTTTCATGTTAATTGGGTTTCAGGATCACTAGATATGGCCATTTCATTTTAAGCATTCACTGCTGGAAATCCGGTTTCAGAATCGGAAGTCCGTTTCCTAACGCATTTTAATCCCAGTTGGGGTCGTATTTAGGCAACGCTATAGTTTAACAATATTTAGGGTTATTAGTTAGGTTTCCACCTACATTGGAGGATCAGTAATATGATATGCCTACAGGGAGTTATGGACAGATTATGTTCGATGTGTAAAATCTGCCTCTGCAGAATTCAGCAAGACGTATCAGCATTGTAAAATGAGTTAAAAATATCAAACAGTTAAGGAATCCAGTGAGACCCATGGAGTGAGAAAGCTAACTCAATTTCCTACATAACGATATAGGGTTCCGCACATTCTCATCTTTGAACAGGAATATACAGGGGTTAAATGGGATTTCCGTTTTGGACTGCAGTCCAGAATTGTAAACCTCCGTAATTATCTCTATCATAATTAGTTAGAATTCAGATACCAACTAAAGAATACTGTATGTAAACAGTTAGCTTCGATAGGAGCCATCGAACGCTAAAATCCGGTTTGTACATAATTTATTATATGTTTTACGGTTTAGCATGTCCGCAAGTTTTCAGGTTTTACGACAGAACTTGGGACGTCATTTTACGTGAGCAAACAGCATCATTTTGTAACCAAAGTCTTACGGGATATTCATTATAATTCGGGCCACCCAATGTTATTTATTTTCGTCAATTTAAAGGGGTCAACCATTCAGGTTTTGCATCGAATACTTGGATTATAACGATTCACCCGAAAAGTATATGTGGAAATCATTGGTAACAAGAATTGTAATATATACAAGTGGCATGAAGCAAGTATTAAACTTGCCTGAAGACGTGTCGATAACGGTACGGTAGCGGCAACGGCACGATCGCGTCACGAACGCAGCACAGGTTTAGCCTTGTCGGATCTTGCTTCTTGGACTCGATGGCTTGGTGGGTGCGACGGGCGTGCGCTGACGTTGCGATGGATGGCGTGTTGATGACGATGACGACTTCAGGGGATCGGGGCCACAGTTTGATGACGATGCCGGTGATCAGAGGAACGGGAACTGTATCGGATGTAAGTGTTCGACGAAATGCCGGGGGCTAGATTTGAAATTTGGGCTAGCTTTGGTGTTGCGGTGAAGGTGATGGGTCCGCTGGAAGTGATCGACGGTGCACCGAGGAGAGCTAGGAGAGGCTACGGAGGTCCGGGGGCGCCGGAGATGCGAGCTCAGGCGATGTGAGCGAGAGAGGTGCTGTGAGAGAGAGGTGTTGTGAGAGAGAGAGAGGAGGCAGTGGGTGTGCTTGGGTTGGTAGGAGACGATGCTGATGATGCAGAGGGGTGCAGAGGTCAACGGGGCAGTGGGGAGCTCGTCGACGAGGAGGGTGTGCAGGGGGCTTGAGCTCAGTGGTTTGGAGATAGTGGATGGGTCTAGGATGCTAGGTAGAGAGGGGAGATGGGGTCGGCTGTGAGATGAGGAGTCGACTGAGGTGTGATGAGGTGATAGTCGTCGTGGGTGAGGGGCTCGAAGCTCGGTGTTGATCTTTTTGGAGAGAGGAGAGGAGTGAGAACGAGAGTGAGCAGGGAGGGAGTTGGAGAGACGATGAGGGGTTGAGGAGCGTGCGCGGTCGTGGTCGAGGAGTGGACGTGGGGCGGCAACGCAGCGTGGGGCGATGTGGGCACGACGTGGGTACGCGCAGGAATGGAAAGGAGCGGGAAAAGAAATGAAGTGGGGAAAGAGAGGTTGCGAACGAGTCGGGTCGGGCGCTTGGGTTTGGGCGCGGGCTGTTGAGCCGGCTAAGGGGATTTAATTATTGGTTGGATTCATTTTTGCAAGGGCAAAGAAATGGAAGTGGGCCGGCTGAGGGGATTTGTGGTTTTAATAAATTTTGGTAAAGGAAAATGGAAGTGGGCTGAGGAGTTTAGTTTAAGAATTTAATTATTTGTTTAGGGCTGGGCTGGGGTTTAATTAATTTGTAAATTTATTAAGTTCTGAGCTTCATTTTAAATGTTTATAAAGATTTTAAATACTGAAAACCTAGCAACCGATTTCCTACAAAATTACGAGGAAAAGGGAAAATAGTGAAAGGAAAAAGGAGGTATGGTTAGGGTTTGGGTTAGGAAATTATAAAAAGAGATGGAGATTAGAAAATAGGGTTAGGGTTATAAAAGGAACCAAGATACAATGAAGGGATTAGGGTTTTATTTAAAATACTTAAAATAATTATAAATATTCTGTAAGTGACCCTTATAAAAATACGGAAAATTTGTAGTAAATTTTGGGGAAATACCTGGAGACTTATTTATTAAAATACGCTAATTATATATAGGGACTGGGTATTACAGTTATATAAAATTACATTTAAGAACTTTACTAAATATGGGTTTAAGCGGGATCAATTCTCTTGAGCCTCAGAGAGCCGGAGAAAGTGAGTGCTTGCCTATTTAAGCTAGAAAAACTTAACGGTGTTATCAATGGTAATTATCTTGGAAAAAGACACAAATCCGGTCGTCCGTGTACAGCAGTTACCGATAACTCTTAAACCTAATTCAGGATCCAAATCAGTTATAAGTGTTTGACTCAAGTCTGAGTCCAAATCAATCTGAGTCTAGTCCAAATCTGAATCCAATTCAATATGAATCTAATATACCAACATGCATACTTGAACCTGAAGCTGAATACCAGAACAATATCAATATGAAAATATAACTTGACTTGACCGAACCATGGCTATATCTTGACTTGATTACCTGATTACTTGTTTACATCATGAACTTGTTTATATGAACAACTTGTATCCATGGTCTCGACAAGTCTGATAACTACAAATTTATACAATATATATTATGGGGTTTAACGGGGTAGATTGGTACAGAATGTATTAGAAATGGCACGATGATGGACACTAAAAGATACCTACCGAACATCTGTGGCGTTGTCCTGTGGGTTTTGACAAGGCCTTATACTTTCCGTTTTCCATAGTCCACGGGATAGTTGGACTCCTCTCGTATACACTGATACATTCTGTACCAAGCTACAAACAACTACGTTAGTGTAACAAATATATACTTGTACCAATTACCAGTTCTATTCTCTTTACTTATCTATTCCATTTTTTCTTCTGTGACTTACCGAGCGATAGTTCGCTGACAACATTCTTGTCTCTTCTTTCTTTGGAATGTTCGTCAAGAGGACCCGACTCTCAGGAGACCAAGCCCAGCCTGGAGTAATTAGAGCGGATACCCAAGCAACATGACTACTAGTTTACTTGTACTTATTTACTTTTCAGTTCATATGCCACTGTTTAGGCATTGCTTACATTACTTTCCTTTTCAAATCAATTGTCATGTAAAGAATGGATGTTAATAAAAGTTGTTGTTTATATTACATCTCATGTTATTCTTATGCTTTTATTTATATATTGCTTATTTACGCTTAACGTATTTACTTCTGAGTTAACACGTCGCGGCCCGTCACATCTACTTCTTCGTACACTGGGAAGCAGGGCATGACAGGTTTTGTTGGTGGTCCATGCAGGTCAGTTCTGCATGGAATCTTAAGCAATATATCACAAGAATTATAAGAATCAGCAACTATACATCCTTTACATTTTTAATCTCTTAAATCTATCATAACCCTTCCTTTTCTTTCAAGGTTATGAATTCACCGAACAACACGAGTATCAATGTCAATGGTAATAGCCCGCCACCTCCTCTACCACCACCACCTACTGTTACCGCTCCAATCAACGAGCAGTCGGTATTGCTTGAGGGGATCAAGAGCCTCTTGGAGGGTCAGCAGCAGCAGACTGCTATCTTCTTGCATCGCCATGAAGCTGAGGCACCCGGAGTCAAACAATTCCGGGTATTGCACCCTAAGCACTTTTCTGGGAAAGAGAGCCTACTAGAGGTAGAGGAATGGGCTCAGTCCATTGAAGATGACCTGGCAGCAGCACAAGTGCCAGAAATTGCTTGGGTAAGAGTTGCGAAGCTGCAACTCACAGACAACGCCAGAGTATGGTGGAAGGCTGAAGAAAGCCGTCTTGCCAAACCGATTAATTGGAAGGCATTTTGTGACATGTTCGACGCGATATATTTCCCTGAGACTGCCCATTTCGACATGGAACAACGGTTCATCCACTTACAGCAAGGTTCAATGTGGAACAAATTTGTGGATGAATACGATGCTGAGTTTACCATGCTTAGCAGGTTCGCGGCACACCTTATCCCGACTGCTGAGATCCGGGCTCAAAGATTTCAGTAAGGGTTGGACCCGGAAATCCAAGCCGCATTACCTACAGGGGATTTCCCAACCCATGATCTTGCTCTGAAGGCTGCCTGACGCTATGAAGAAGTGGTGAAGAAGAAGAGCAGACCTCAGACTGTTGGTGTGAAGCGCCCTGCCACTCAGATGGCAGGAGGAGCCTCTTCCATTCCAACCTTTGCACCCAGGAGACCGGAAGTAACATTTAACCGGCCAAATCCAGACTTTTGCTTCTACTGCAAAAGAAATGAACACCTGGTGAAAAACTGTAGGCGTGCAAACGTCCTGTGCTTAGTTTATGGCACATCCACTCACGACATTGTAACATGTCCTCATAGACTCAATCCAAATCTAGCCTCCATACCAGCTATCACCTTTCCACAGCGGCCAGCTATTCAGGCTCCTGCACCTCGCTTAGCCCTACCTGCTCCACCTCCTCATGGACCTCATGCACAGCCTCCTCGTCAATTCCATCAGGCACAGAGGAACATGCCTCAAGGACAGAGAAATAGAAAGAGGAATGTGCCTCCAGCAAGGAGGAATGTACCCCGGTGTCAGGCTTTCACTTTAGCGGCCGTAGAAGCCGAAACTATAGGTCAAGGTAACACTGGTAATCCTTCTTCTTTCAAAACCCTTGCATCCTTTCGCTCTTTCAAACATTTTCATGCACTTTCAGTTGTTCTTTCACCACCGTTGTCATCAAATTTTCTTGAATCTGTTACAACTTTCTTCTATAAATTTCAAGGACAAAATTTTTATAAGGAGGGTAGAATGTAACGACTCTGAATTTTCTGTACAAAATTTTTCTTCTTAAAGTACAGAAAGGAGTTTGCAAGCCTGAGCATAATTTAAAAGTTATTCTTATTTAAGAACAGCAAGAAACAACTTGTAGCTCACTGGTAAAGCCTTGCACAGCTGTGACGTAGCCCGTGTGTTCAAATCCTCTCTGGCACATATTATTTTTTTCTGAATTTTCATTTAAAATTTTTGGAAGCCCAAAAGTTTATACGTATACCGCACATAAAAATGAAAAGTCAGGGAAAACAAACATGCGCATAATGCTACTAACATCTACATGGACATGTGGCTTCGATCCGACGGCTCTCCTCACAACTTTGGCCGGAGAGATCATTGTTTGGGCCGGCGGGGACGGGCCACCCATGGGGAAAAGTCCTCGTGCTCTGCACACAAACCCTTTGGCCTACCCTCTTTACCCCAGCACTATTTGATTTCTCTGAATTTAAACAGAAACTTCAATTTCATCTTTAAATTCAATTTTAATGCATTTTAATTCAATCTTTCAATTCCAAAACCCTAATACCACACTATAAATACAACCTCATACCCTAGCCTCTCCTCAAATTCTTAGCCAAAATTATCAAATTTTTCAAAGTACAAATGGAGTAGAAGTGGAGTTAGCCCAAGGTCAACTTCCGGCGAGAATCTATGCAAGTTCCGGCGATCCCGCGACGCCACGACCACAAATATAGTTTCTTCAACCTTTCTCTACCCTAGTTCACTTGTAAGTCCCACCTCCCTTCTTCTCTTTCTATATAAAAAGTCTCCTTTTATAAAATATGTCGGAAGTGAAGTTAACACCGACATCTTCTTTAAAACCTTATAAATTCCACTTTTCTTACATTTTCTTCATGTATATTCCTACACCATACTTTTTAATCATGAAAAATAATAATTAGGAATAATTTTCACCTTAAAACGTCATGTTATATAAGTTTAACCTAACTTTTCAATAAAATACCATGAACTTCATATATTCATCTTTTAGTTCTTTTGATAACTATTACCTCTAGAAAACTTCACGGGGTAATGACCTACCCCTCACATACACACATATTGACATAGCACGATACTCTTAGAAACCTATTTTTATGGTGATTATAACATTTCATCAAAATACCATAAACTATAAAAACCCGGTTTTCATTGAATTGTATTATCAAAATTCTTTGCGATTATACCTCTACAACCCTTTTAAGGGGACCCGCTAATGGATGGTGTGGATTATCGCACATTCTTAGGCTAGTAGAGCGAGATGCAGACCTCCTCACCGAGCATTCGATCTCGAAAGATTTTAATACGATTTTTAAGAAAAACGACATTTTCTATTTAATAATAAAATTAATTTTTAATAAATATATAAATATTATCAAACTACATATTTTCAAGAAATAATAAAATTCTATGTTTTCTAAAATGCTAAAAGAATGACAAGTTTCATCAAAATACCTTCAAGTTATCCAAAAGACAAGTTTTACACTTAAATACCATGAACTATTCAAGTTAAGTTGTATTCATTAAAATACCTCAAATCTTATAAGTTATATCCATGAAACCCTAAATACGATAAATAAATAGTCGAGATTTATTTTGAAAGTATATAAAATATTTTTTCATAAAACCCCCTCCAGTTATATAAAATTACATTTAAGGACTTTAGTAAACATGGGTCTAAGCGGGATCAATTCTCTTGAGCCTCAGGGAGCCGGATAAAGTGAGTGCTTGCCTATTTAAGCTAGAAAAACTTAACGGTGTTATCAATGGTAATTGTTTTAGAAAAAGATACAAATCATGCCGTCCATGTGCAACAGTTACCGATAACTCCTAAACCTAATTCAAGATCCAAATCAGTTTTAAGTGTCTGAATCAAGTCTGGGTCCAAATCAATCTAAGTCTAATCCAAATTTGAATCCAATTCAACATGAATCCAATATACCAACATGTATACTTGAACCTGAACCAGAATATCAGAACAATATCAACATGCAAATATAACTAGACTTGACCGGACCATGGCTATATCTTGACATGATTACCTGACTACTTGTTTATATCCTGAACCTGTTTATATGAACAACTTGTATCCATGGTCTTGGCAAGTCTGATAACTACAAATTTATACAATATACATTACGGGGTTTAATGGGGTTTAGCGTGGTACAGAATGTATTAGAAGTGGCACGATGATGGACACTAAAAGACATCTACCGAACATCCATGGCGTTGTCCCGTAGGTTTTGACAGGGCCTTGTACTTTCCATTTCCATAGTCCACGGGATAGCTGGACTCCTCTCGTATACACTGATACATTCTGTACTAAGTTACAAACAACTACGTTAGTGTAACAAACATATACTTGTACCAATTACCAGTTCTATTATCTTTATTTGTATATTCCATTCTTTCTTTTGGGACTTGCCGAACGCTAGTTCGCTGACGACGTTCATGTCTTTTCTTTCTTTGGAATGTTCGTCAGGAAGACCCGACTCTCAGGAGACCAAGCCCAGCCAGGAGTAATTGGAGCAGATACCCGAGCAACACGACTACTAGCTTACTTGTACTTATTTACTTTTCAGATCATATGCCACTGTTTAAGCATTGCTTACATCCTTATACTTTCCTTTTCAAATCAGTTGTAATTTAAAGAATGAATGTTAATAAAAATTGTTTTTTATATTACATCTCCTGTTATTTTTATGCTTTTATTTATATATTGCTTATTTACGCTTAACCTGTTTACTTCTGAGTAAACACGCCGCGGCCCGTCACGTCTATTTCTCTGTACACTGGGAAGCGGGGCATGACATGGCCTCCACGTATTAAACACGTGAGTTCACTAGCCGCATTCTTGTGGCAGTGCTCAGATGCAAAGCACGTGAGTACCGCTGCTATATATGTATATGGCAGCGCTCACGTAATAGCATGTGAGCGTCCCAATTTAAAATTCTCTCATCTGACATAATTAAATTCTATTTGGCAAATATTTTTCCTGATCTTTCTAATATGGAAAGATCTTTCTATAATAGAGAATCTTGGATTTGAAATCCCATAGTGATAAAATCTCCACTTAAACCATCTGATAGTATTAAATTTTATGTGATAAAATTGAATTCTATTTGGGAAATATTTTCTCTGATTTTTCTAATATGGAAAGATTTTTCTCTAACAGGGAATCTTGGATTTGAAATCCAATGGTGATCAAATCACCAATTAAACTATCTAATAAAATTAAATTCTATGTGGAAAATATTTTCCTGATCTTTCTAAAATAAGAAAAAAATTCTCTGTTAAACAGAATTAAATTTTATGATTAGAAAAATATCTTCCTAATTTTGTTAAACTAACAAGATATTCATTAGATAGAATAAAATTCTATGTTAGTAAAATATCTTCCTAATCTTTTTAAACTAACAAGATATTCATCCGATAGAATTAAATTCTATCTTAAGCAAATATTTTCCTAATCTTATTAAAACAAAAAAGAAATCTTCTCTGTTAAACAGAGAGCCTTTGAATTAAAAATTTAACAGTGAAAAAAATTCACCGGTTGATCTAAAAAATCAATTTGGTTGGTTATGAAATCAATCATGATCTCTCAATGAAAGCTTTTCTCAACAAATTGATTGTTTTCCTTCTCCTATAAATAGGAGCAAAGAGATAAGGAGGAGGGGGATAAAAAAAAGATGAGAGGGGACCCTCCATAAGCTTCTGTAAAAATACAGAAGGCTCTCTAAAACCTTCCACACGAAAATACAGAGAATTTAATTATCAATAAAAGAAGATCTTCCACCTCTAAAGCCTAGGTAAAAAAACACAGAGATCAAAATATCTCCTTCACCTATCTAAGTGTTTAACCCTTCTCAAGAACTTAGTTGTTTCTCTGGATCTAAGATCCACAAGAGAAGTCTCCCCAAATTGACAATTTAATTCTCATCGGGAAGATCTTGTTCTTGAGAATCAAAAATTCAGGGAAAAAAAAGTTGAAAAGAAAGATGATGAAGTCTATAATACTCCAGGAATTTAGTTTTTTCAAATCAGCCTGATCCAAGATCCTCAAAATAGTGATCTTAGTGATCGTTAATGGTCAAAATACCATTAACAGAGATTTAACCTCTCTGAAAATATGAACAGAAAAATATGGATAAAAAAACGTGGAGAATATAGAGTTCATAATACTCTAGGAACTTAGTTCTTTGAAATTAAGAACTTAGAAAAACCCGATCTCAGATCCTCAAAATAGTGATCTTGGTGATTGTTAATGGCCAAAATACCATTAACAGATATTTAAGTTCTCTAAAAATATCAACAGAGATTAAATCTCCAAAAAAACTCAGCGTCTCACATGAAAAGCACGTGAGCACCCAAGGCTAAATTACATAGCGCCTCACTTGAAACACACATGAGCGCCAGAAAATAGAAAAGTTTAGTGTTTAGCATTAGTACAGTGCCTCACGTGAAACACACGTGAGCGCCAAAACTCAATACCTCACGTGAAATACACGTGAGCGCTTAAAAGAACCCAAAAGCTCAGCGCCTCATGTGAAACACACGTGAGCGCCACAAAAGACTAGTGCTTAACATTATTTCAGCGCCTTACGTGAAACACACGAGCGCTATATGTCTGAAGTGCTTAGCACTGCTGAGTAGTGCAGAAACCCAATCTTAGCCCCAAATTGGCTAAGTCTGTGAAGCTTAAGCTTTCTCTTAAATCAACCGATCCCATATGCTCATGATTTCCAAACTGATCTTAGTCCCATATACGACTAATAATCTCTCATTGATGATATCAAAAATGATATTCATTTCATATTTTCTAAGATAATCTTAGTCTCATATAAGACTGACGGTTCTTAGATCCACCATGATCTCTTCCCTTAAATACGGGATTTGGTTCAAGGGTATATCTTTTCACACCTCTGATATATGTTGTCGTAATTCCTCAACATTTTCAGAGAAGTGGCGGGTCCCGACAACCAACAGCAACTCCTCGTCCCAACTTGATGAAAGATATGAAACATGATCAAGAAAGGGAATGATACATCCCTTATTTGTGCACTTCCATATTTATGTGTACACATCATATTGATACGCATCCCATATAGATGCAAGTCTTATATTGAGCCTCAGCTATATACATATACATACATGTATATCTTTGAAGAAAACATAAATGCCTTCAAATTGGATCGCACCCCAAATTGGACGCATCCCCTGTCACCATCGTTCACTTCACCACGTAACAAATCCACGTGCGAGCAAGATGAATAATGGACCAAAATGCCCTTAAACTAATATTCGCCCCCAAACACGGTGATAATGGACCGTGATGTCCTTAAACTAATATAATTGGGCCCATATGCTCATTTGTTTCTAAGTTTATTTTAATCTCAAATATGACTAACGACTCTTAGATCAAACCCAAATATCCCATGAACTGATGGACCTCATTTATATGAGATCTGCGTCCTAAGTTCATTCCAATTGGCAAACCAAGCTACCAACGTAGACCCTGTCAAGCAAATCCTTGACCCAAACCAAATCTAAAATATACGGATTTGGACTAATCCGCACCCTACGGGTGACGACATAAATTAGTCTCCGTATACAATTCACGGGCAATCTTAATAAACAAAATAACACAGGAAATGAAGTGAACTACTGGAGCAGGAGAAAATGGTTATCGCAACGCAATGACGTAATTAACTGCAGGGGCTTACGCCTGTAGGGAAGAGCATCCCCACAATCAAAGACCCCTCAAACGAGGAGGAATCTGATAAAGTCTGCTACAACGGCCGCATCTGTCCAAACCTCCGATATACGGTGTCACGCCCCGCTTCCCGGTGTACGGGCAGAGGGCGTGACGAGGTCCGCTACGCATTTACTCAGAAGTAAACACGCTAAGCGTATCTAAGCAATATAAGGTAAAGTAAACAAGAGACAAAAATGTAAATGAACAGCAACTTTATTTATTAAACATTATTTTTACAATACAGCTGAAATGTAAATACATTGAATGAAAGCAATGCCTAAACAATGGCATAACAAAAATGAAAATATATACAAGTAATCTAGAGCTCTGGGTCGAAGGCTACCTGATCCAAGTCATCACTGCTGGATTCTGTCTCCAGATGGTCCGATCCACCTGACAACATTCCAAAGAAAAAAGAAAGGAATGTCGTCAGCGAACAATCGCTCGGTAAGTCCCAAAGGTGAGTAGCGGTAGAATAGACAGTAAGAGAAATATCTTATAATGTTTTATTATAGTGTTAATGCTGTTGTTTGTAGTTTGGTACAGAAATGTCAGTATATACGAGAGGAGTCCCACTATTCCGGAGACTAAGGTATACGGAGCATAAGAAACCGTTCAGCCACGGTACAACGGCAATAGATATTCAGGTTAGGTGTATTATGGTTACGGTCTCATGTCACTTTTAATACCTTCCGTACCAATCTACCCCTTATAAACCCCGCGATATCTTGATTGTATTGTTTGGATTGTATTGTCTTGTATTGTAATTTTTATATGGATGACTTGCCGAAACCATGATATCAGTAATGGAATAGATATAATGGATGGACATGTAAATGGAGTATATCCATGGTTCGGTTTAGTCAAGTTATATAGATTGAATAGATTGAATATATGGATTCATATTGAATTGTAGTTTATACTTGAATCATATTTAAGTCAGATTGATTAGATTGAGACTCGGTCAGAGTCGGACACTTTGAAAAGAAATTGAAATCCTGATTGTTTTGATGTTATCGGTAACTGTTGCATATGGACGGCAGGATTTGTGTCTTTTTCCAAGACAATTACCGTGTTGATAACATCGTTTGTTAGGTTGTCTCCTTAAATAGGCAAGCATCCATATCTCCGGCTCGCTGAGGCTCAAGAGACTATTCCCGCTTAAACCTATGTTTACTAGGGTTCTTATTCTAATTTAGTATAACTTGAGGGGGTTTTATGTAAAATAGTTTTGGTATAATTTCAAAATACATCTCAAGCATTTAATTATCGTCTTTAGGGTTTTTATAGATGTATATTTTTATACAAGTGAAATTTCTAGTGAATAAAACCTAACTTTATAATATATGGTATTTTATTGAAATATTGAAATTGTGTTGTATTTGAATGGTATTTTCATGTAATAGCGAGTTCTTTGATTTAGAAAAATTGGAATATTTATATAATTAAAATAAGCATTTTGATAATATATATATATATTTATTTAATGAAAATAATTTATTTATTTTCTTGTAGAAATCTCATTTTCTAAAGAAAAATGTATAAAAATTCCATCGAGATCGAATGCTCCTTGCGGAGGTCTGCATCTCGCTCTACTAGGCCCCCGAGGATGTGCGATAATCCGCACCATCCTGAACGGGGTCCCTAAAAGTGGGTTGTAGAGACGCAATTACATGGAAATGTTTAATACATTTTTTTATAGAAATCGTTTTATAAGTTGATGGTATTTATTTGCAAAGTCGTTTATCCCAAGAATAAATTCACAAAACTTCATCGTGCTATGATAGATATGTTTGTTGTGATGAGGTAGGTCGTTACCAAGTGAACTATTTAAAGATAATACAATTTATATTGTTTTATGTCAGTAAACTAAAGTATGTGGTATTTTACTATAAAATTGCGATAAAAATTACAATATAAATTCTTTTGATGTGAAACTTGTTTAATATGTTTGTTAATATTTATTGAACATGATATGAAAGTTTGGTATTTTCTTGTTTAAGAAAAATAGGATTTTTAAAGAAAAACCGAATCGGAAGTCGATTAACTCCGCTTCCGTCGGGTTTTAGAGATGAAAGTTTTTAAAGAAGAAGAATAGAGGGGAAGAGGGGACTTACTGGCTTTTAAGGAAGAGAGAATAAGAGGGAAGTGTAGGGAAGTGCCGGTACATCGTTTCGTCGCCGGAAACTCCTTGAATCGTCGCTGGAACTTCACCCTTTTGCTAACTCCACTTGTACACTAAATGACTTGAGAATTTGGTAGAGTTTTGATAATGAAATTCTGGTGAGGAGAGGTGAAATATAGTGTGGTATTTATAAGGGGAATTAGGGTTTGATGTGTTAAAAAATGCATTTAAAATTTGTATTAAAATTTAGATTTATTGGTGTTTTATTGTTCTCTGGACAATTGCAGAGAAAATAAACAATGTGGGGTTAGTGGGGTAGTTGAAGAGGTGCAAGGGTTAAATTTTAGAGAGCATTGCCTACGGACGGACTGGTGACGCCGGGGAAAAGACCAATCTCGCGGGTCCATTTCCATCAGTGAGTGCTTGGATCGTTGCCATGTGTCCCCGTCGTTTCACATACCCTCGTGCACGTGTTTTTTTATTCTGTGTATCTTCAGTTTACGTGTAGTGCACGTGTAGACCCTAGGGCTTCTAAAAGATTAAAAGAAATTAAAATAAAAAGATAATTTGGCTGATGGGATTTGAACTCGGGTGCTATGTCACAGCAGTGCAAGGCCTTACCAGTGAGCAACAAGCTCCTTCTTGCTGTTCTAAAGCAAATCAAATTCTTATAGCATTCACAGGAATTGTAAATACCCCAATTGTACATGTACTTTTAAATAATTTTATGTACATTGAAATTGGAGTCGTTACATATGTTCGAAACTCTCCCGCGCACGCAAACGCGTATGTTTTGGAAACGGATATGATTTTAAGGAAATGGAATGCGCACGCGAGATCGTTCTCGTTTTAAAATTTATAAACCGCAAGTGCATAGCGCGTTGTAGCAAGCTGGCAAATACGGGTCGATCCGCAGGGAATTATGTATTAGGTCTTGTCTTTTAAGGTTCAACAAATTAACGAATTGTTTGGTTGTCACAAAAAATGAATAGAATACGAAAACAAAGAAAAGCAAGAAAACAAGAAAGCAAGAAATGGTTGTGGTTTTGACTTGGAAGGTCAAATCACAACGATTTCCTCAACGCTCTCTTGATCATGAGTTGTCTGCCCTTACCTTGATTCCGGCATGAAGCACGACTTGTTAAAGCGGCTATGAGGCACAAGTCGTCAAATTCCGATATTCTCCGCAAAACACGAAACGAGTCCGTTTTGATCACTTACCGTTTGTATGTCCAAGTTTGGGTTATCAACACTAAACATAAGGGTTAGCAAGCATACCACAACATCAAAAACACAAGTAGTGAATGAGAGCAAATAGTTTCAGTGTTAGGTGTGCTAAGAGTTTGTGATGGTATATGGTATATGAAACCGAAAGATTTGTCAAGTCAATTAATTATAAAATACCACATCCAAACTTAGCAAACTTAACACCGAATTGATTCTAACCTTAGGCTTGCAAGATGGGGTTTATGGGGAGAATATGGTATGTGATGAGCTTACAAAGTAACCATGGAATCAACATACCATATCAACCCATCCAAGTTACAATACTAAGTTTATAATCACATTAAAACACATTAAACATTAACAAGAAGAGGAGGAGGCAAAACCTTTCATCTCACTTCCTCACCAATACCACAACCAAAGAAAAATTAGTTAAGCATAATAAAAGAAAAGCAAATAAGAAAAAAGAGCAAGTAATAAAAGAAACAACAATATTATTAACACTTGAGAAAGAGATACAAGATTTTGGTTACTTGTTCAACCTCCTTAATGAAGCTCTCTAAAGAAAGTTTCAAGAGGGAAGAAGAAGAAGAGACCAAATTAAGATCACACAGCTCTCAAGCCTAAACCAAAAATGAACTAAAAACAAAACTATATATTACATATGGTAGAATGAGAGAGTGAGAGAGAGCCCTTCCCTTGCTCACTGGTCTGCTTTTATAGGCACAAAAGAAAAATAAACAAGCAGTAAAAATGAGGTGACGTGGCAGCAAGGAAGGGACAGGGAAAAGATGGGGACGTTTTAAGCTAGGGGCCGATGAGCTTGGATCCTAAGGTGGTCTAGCCGATCTCAATCCGAGCTATGAGGCTCGTATTTATTGTGTGGATTTGTGTGTACTCCAACATCACTCTGGTGCTGCTTGTTTTATCATTTTAATCTTGATTTTCATGCAAAGATTTAGAGGGAAACTTGATGTCAATATCACATCAAAATTTTATAGCATTCAATGCACAATCAATGCACATCACACCCACACATGTGCCAACTTGCATGATTTGTGCAAGGGCAGCCCCTATAAGGTTCATGGTCCATGTCAAAGAGTTAGCTACTCGGAAAGGGGGTTATACCTAGGTCTTCAAGTCCTTCTCTTCTTGCTCCTTGGAGTGAAAGAACGGGTTCTCCTTATCGCCTTCTCTTGCCGAAGAAAGATCCACCCGAGGGCCTCTACCTTTGGCTCCAATCTCAAACTAGAAGTAACTAAGGTGCTTGGTGTGCTAAACCTAGGACCTTAGAAAGAGTAAAGAGTATTTTTGAGGGTTTTATCTCAAGCTCAAATGGTTCTCAACTCATGAGAGGGGAGAGCTAGAGAGAGAGGAAGAGGAGGAGAGAGAATGAGAATCATAAAATGAGAATAGTTTTACAACCATAACAATATATGTGAATTATCTAATTAATAATATTAATCCAAAATGAAAAAGGTGATGGTTGGTTTGATGAGACCATTATCATATCGCATTTAATGTTTTTCGCAAAGATCAAAGAGCATCTTTGGAGTGTAATGATGATGGTCAATGTTTCAACCATGGTCAACAAGTCAACCAAGGTCAACAAGTCAACAACCCTAACCATGACACGATTTCATTTAATTAATATTATTAATTGATATTTCACATGTTCATTAGGGTTTGGAAAAAGACAACTGTCAACTGTGCATACACACCCGTTCCGAAACCCTAATGAAAATCCTCTTCCTCCGCCTCAATCAACTGTGCATACACACCCGTATCCGTGTTCCGAGGAACACGAATACAATGAGATAAAACCAATCCCTAATCATATACTAGGATCTGGCTTAAACCAAAGCCCGCTAATATAAGCTGTCCGGACACCAAACGTGCACAAGTACGCGGATGTGAACGAACCCCGTCGCAAAACCATGCGACCTCTACTCATTTTGCCTAAAGGCGAATAACCCTCTGTGTGGGACTCTAAAGACTCGACACTACGCTGGCAGTGGGTTTAACCATAGACCGCAAGCGACACTAGCTGTACGTAACGGTCCCCAGGTAGATGCCGATAAGAAGACTGACGAGGTAAACCCATCTGAACTCCTACTGAACCTGAATGTGACAGTCTCCGTACAGTCCGGTCTGTTCGTTTAAGAACATCGCATGGAGGGCCTAGGGGGCGGTAAACGTCAGTCCCCTAATAGCGGTACAAGTCGTGCCGGAGTGTAGCCCAGAACACCTGAGATAACACTGAAAACCTACCAGTCTATCTCGCTTGCCCTGGCCAGGGACTTTATGTAATGGCTCTCCAAGACACAGCGCGATATCAACCCCCAATACCGGGAGAGACGAATCCTGTCTAACCGTCACTGCCTCCAAGTGCTTCGGGACTGCACCCAAAAACTACCTGTTTGCATGACTCCTTTGAGCCGTGGTAGGGTAGTAATCAAAGTACAGTGGGAACACACTCGAGGCGAAGTGACAGTGTCGAGTCAACGGACTAAGCTGTACTCATGTCACCTGGGAACTGATAACTGACGATAGGTATAATACCAACCAACAGTTCCCGACGAGTCCTGTCCAGTGTACTCGTAACCTAACGAGCACCCGCATACTATCCCAAGAACGACGTACTGACGGCTGTGGGACATGCCGTCTCCCAAGCTGGAATGAGAAGCGTATACGCTAGTCTACTCCGGAGTATCGATGCCCTGTCTCGATAGTCCTACGACTAGGGACCTGCATAAGGATGTGCTTGTAGATTACCCAGCCCCCACGAGTGTGACTGCCATCACAATGCTGGTAATCAAGCAAAGATCCTAAGGGCTCCATTAATGTGTAAAGGCGATAAGCTAAAAGAAACACATGCACACATTAAAGCAGAAACAAACCAAGTAGCATACTACTATTTTAAGCAAGATTGTCAATACAAGGTGAATATCCCAAGCTTCCATCAAGTAATATACATACTAGTATGATACAGTAATGGCCTCTAGGGCATATACACTAACAATCTCCCACTTGCACTAAGGCCATGTACTGGCGTATCGAAGACCTATCATCTCGATCAGCCGCTCGAACTGAGTCTGGGGTAAGGCCTTCGTGAATAGATCAGCAGTGTTATCTTCCGTAGCATCTCTCCGAACCTCGATCTCCTGGTGACCCACGATCTCCCTGATCAGGTGATACCGCCTCAAGATGTGCCTGGACTTCTGATGGGACCCGGGTTCCTTCGCTAAAGCTATAGCCCCGTTGTTGTCGCAATACAGAGGTATTGGATCAACAATGGACGGAACCACCTGAAGTTCTGTTAGGAACTTTCTTATCCAGACGGCTTCTTTTGCAGCATCTGCAGCAGCGACATATTCTGCTTCCATCGTCGAGTCAGCAACGGTTTCCTATTTGGAACTCTTCCAACACACCGCCCCTCCATAGAGGGTAAAGACATAACCCGACATGGACTTGGAATCATCCTTGTCACTCTGGAAGCTGGAGTCGGCAAAGCCCTCGATCTGGAGGTCTTTTCCGCCATACACCAAGAACATCTTCTTAGTCCTTCTCAGGTACTTGAGAATGTTCTTTACCGCTATCCAGTGTTTCTTCCCTGGGTTTGACTGATACCGGCTTACCGCACTCAGTGCATAAGCTACATCTGGTCTAGTACACAACATCGCATACATTATAGAGCCTACCGCAGAAGCGTAGGGTATAATAGACATGCGATCCCTTTCCAAATCAGTCTTGGGAGACATCTCTTTGGAGAGGGTGATCCCGTGACAAGCCGGTAGATTACCGCACTTGGAATCTTCCATACTGAATCTTTTCAGTATGGTGTCGATGTACCTGGACTGTGAAAGTCCTAATATCCTCTTGGATCCGTCACGATAGATCCGGATCCCCATAATGTAAGAGGCATCACCCAGGTCTTTCATAGAGAACCTGTGTGACAAGAACCCTTTGACAGATTGTAGCATAGGAATGTCATTTCCTATCAAGAGAATGTCATCCACGTATAAAACGAGGAATACTACAGTTCTTGCTACAAATCTACTATAGATGCATGGTTCATCTGGATTTTTGATAAAGCCAAATTCTTTGACCGTCTCATCAAAACAGATGTTCCAACTCCGCGATGCCTGCTTTAGTCCATAAATGGACTTAAGCAACTTGCACACCTTTCCGCTGCTCCCACTCTGAATGAAACCCTCTGGCTGGTCCATATAGACACACTCCTCTAAATTTCCATTTAGAAAAGCGGTCTTTACGTCCATCTGCCAGATCTCATAATCGTAGAAGGCAGCAATGGCAAGAAGGATCCGAATGGATTTCAGCATAGCCACTGGAGAAAAGGTTTCGTCATAGTCCAAGCCAGGTCTTTGACGGAAACCCTTTGCAACAAGTCTAGCTTTATAGGTCTCAACCTGTCCATCTACACCAATCTTCCTTTTGAAGATCCACTTGCATCCTACGGGTTTTACCCCATCTGGAGCAACGTCCAACGTCCATACTTTGTTGGTGTACATGGACTCCATTTCGGTCCGCATTGCATCCAGCCATTTTACCGAGTCGACGCTCTGAATGGCCTGCTGGAAGCTAGTCGGCTCATCACTATCAATGATGCAATCCTCTCTATCCCCGTCTATAAGAAAACCGTAGTATCTCTCGGGCGGATGAGACTGCCTACTACTTCTGCGGAGCGGCGCAGGAATGCCCTGATCTTTCGAACCCTCTGGTTCCACTAAGCTTTCAGTAATAGCTCGTGGTTCTGGAATTTCTTCCAGTTCTATTGCGCTCCCACTTATCTGATTTTCCAAAAACTCAGTTTCCAAGAAGTGGGCATGGCGAGAAACAAAAACCTTTTGTTCCTCTTCGCAATAGAAGAAATATCCCTTGGAGTTCTTTGGATATCCCACAAACTTGCACTGTACTGAGCGTGCCTCAAGTTTGTCCGCATGCTGCTTTTTGACAAAAGCTGGACATCCCCATGTCTTAATATGATTAAGATAGGGTCTCTTCCCACACCACATCTGATATGGTGTAGTAGGCACAGTCTTAGTTGGAACTCGGTTCAAAAGGTATGCAGCTGATTCTAGTGCATATCCCCAGAATGATCGCGGTAACTCAGCGTTACTCATCATGGAACGTACCATATCCAATAGGGTCCGGTTCCGTCTCTCCGATACACCGTTATGTTGCGGAGTGTATGGAGGAGTAAGCTGAGAGAGAATTCCATTCTCTTTTAAGTAATCCAGGAACTCGGCACTCAAGTATTCACCACCTCGATCAGATCTCAGTGTCTTGATACTTTTGCCTGTTTGTTTTTCTACTTCATTCTTGTATTCCTGGAATTTTCCAAAAGCTTCGGATTTATGTTTCATTAAGAAGACATATCCGTACCTTGAAAAGTCATCCGTAAAAGTAATGAAATAAGAATAACCGCTTCGTGCATGCGTAGATATTGGACCGCACACATCGCTGTGTACGAGTCCCAAGAGCTCCCTCGCTCTTACTCCGTATCCAGTGAACGGAGTCTTTTTCATCTTTCCTTTGAGACAGGATTGACAAGTTGCATATGATTGATATTCGAACGGGTCCAAATATCCTCCTTTATGTAACTTCGTCAACCTTCTCTCATTGATGTGACCCAGTCTACAATACCATAAGAAAGCTTGATTTGTTTCCGGAGACTTTCTTTTGTGTGTATTCTGGACATTGAAAATCTGTGGTTGGTTTAATACGTATATACCATTGCTTAATGTACCTGACCCAATCAGAACTTGATTAAGGTGAATGTTTATAACATTACTTACAAACGCAAATTCATAACCTTCTTTAGAAATTAAAGATACAGAAATGATATTACAAGTTGCATTGGGTACAAAAAAGCAATTACGTAAAACCAAAACATGTTCATCTGACATTCCCAAGTGATAGTCCCCCACGGCCTCAGCATCCATGCTAGCTCCGTTTGCAACTTTGAGGGTCATGTCACCTGCCTTCAAAAACCTACGCTTTCTCAACGCCTGCAATGAATTACAAATATGAGATCCTGATCCGGTATCAAATACCCAGGACATAGAGTTTATTGATATACAGTTTTCAATAACATACACAACTGAAGCTGGAGCCGCAACTTGCTTCAGATCCTGTGTTCTGGCTTTCCAAGCCCTGCAATCTTTCTTCCAGTGTCCACTCTTGTGACAGTAAAAGCACTCTTCCTTATCCACAAGCTTTCCCGCTACCTTTGTTGCCTTTGCCTTTCCCTTCGTATCCACTTTACTAACACCGCCCCTTGGTTTGGCAGGGGTTTTCTTCTTCTTTCCCTTGGCTTTCGCCTTGGACCTAGAAGAGGAAGATCCTCCTACAAACAAAGTGGATGTTTCCTTACCTTTCTGTAGGGTGCCCTCCGCACTCCTCAGCATGTTGAAGAGATCTGAAAGTTCAACTTCCTTTTCTTGCAAGTTGAAGTTCAGGATAAACTGAGCGTAAGTGGAAGGAAGGGACTGAAGAATCAAGTCCGTATAGAGCTCATTCTCCAACGTGGTCCCAAGGTCCGCGAGCTCCTCTATGTAGCCAATCATCTTAAGCACGTGTTCCGCTACCGATGATCCGACGGCCAATCTCGCCGAAAACAGCTTTTTCGACACTTCATATCTGGCGATACGGGATTGCTCTCCATACAGTTTTTTTGTATGGAGAAATATGGATTCGAGGTCCATATTCTCGTGCCTCCTCTGATGTTCATTGTCCATAGAGGCAAGCACGAGGCACTTGGCCTTCGCGCAGTCGATTTCCCAGGTCTTACGGATTTCCCTATCCACGACGCTGGTTTTGGGACCTGGGACAGGGGGAGCTTTAGTGGTAAGAAGGTACCCCAACTTGTCATAAGTGATTGCCATTTTGACATTCCTGAGCTAATTTTTGTAGTTTGGCCTTGTCAGTATGTTTTTATCTAGAAGTAACTTAAGTCCAGTCATGATAATTGGTCGCTGCAATTAGGAGAGAGAGAAGAAACACTTTAGCATGATGCTCTTGCAAGTTTAGAGTGGTTTTTAATTTGTCTAAACAGGATGGCTCCCACTGTAACCATAAAGGAAGAACTAGTCGGGATCAATCTCACCGTATAATACTTGCTTAACCGTTCAACCAGGCCAGTGTCGGTACTTCGAGGGAGGTTTTCCAACGCTTTCGCGAAGTTCCTTAATTAAGTAACCTCTTTTCCTTGTGGGCGTAGCCCCGCTAACACCTTTCTAGACACCTACTTGGTTTATAGCATTGATCGTTAAGTGAGAAATTTCCCGAGGAGTAGCATATACTCACAGTAGGATAGGGATCCAAATATCATCGCGTGACAAAACTGAAGGAATCCTACCAGAATCATCACACTCCAAATGGTATGCAGCGCTAGCAAGTTTCAGTTCTTTTGAAACTCCCGATGTGGATTTTTGCCCCATGCTCTTATGACCTTGACTTTGGCCAACAAATCATAAGTCACATGTCAAGTTCTACCCGTCATTCTCCAGGTTAATTTGAGCCTACCCGCACATACCCTTGACTTTGGCCAACAAGGTAGAACGACTGCCCCAAACCAACACATCTATCTATGCTGCACATGAATACCCAATAGCTACCAATCACTATGCCTTGACTTTGGCCAACAAACATAGCTTGAATACTTATTGACCATTCATGTGAAACGACGGAGGGCTACGAATGGTTTTGGCGAAACCGTGAACGTAGTGAACTTGATATAATCGAAGGAACGAGATAGCTTTCAAAAGGAGTGGTTCAAGCTCCGCATTTAAAATTTGGTTTTGAAAAGAACCGAGTGGTTTTGAAAGTGCTCCAACGACTTTTACTTGGTTTATTTTTTCTTGCATTAATTCCAATGCGTCCCATCATTTAATCCTACCATTGCAGAAAACAACGAAAATATGACGTACGCTTATGCCATCCGCATTCGCCACGGGGTCCCGTCATCACCCGTTAGGTTACTTAACTAACGACAGAGCGGGGGCTGGACTAGCGCGGATGCAAAACATAAGCAACGCCTAAATAGATATCATATAGATATATATATATATAAACATTCGTCACATGCAATGATAGCCATTCCAGATCAAAGATGAACACATTGGATATACTAGGAATCCGCATTTCGTACGAGCCTGTAACGAAGAGCGGATTACACGGTCGCGATGAATAGCCAAACCCCACCCTAGACCCCTACGGGTGCGGCAAACTACCCGCCAAGTACCCGAAGCGAAGCAACCTCCCTCAATGCCGTGAGTAGGCCACTCGGCACTTCGAGATACCCGGTAGTTTGTACACCCCATCTTGGGTCTATCCTAGGAGCAAAAACAGTAAAAAGAAATTACACAATGACGGCTACAACCCCAACCCGGTTGTGCGGCCATACAAATAATATTACATCAAATTACATATTACAAGAATTGAAAGAATAAGAAAACTCTCATCTCACAACCCCCCGGCTATTCATCCGCGACAATCCAACGAATTCATATACACAAACCATCAACATTACAGATCACAGATATGTATAACCCCCACTAATCGACGTATAGCGATTAGCAGACGTTCAATACATATATCACATCACAGATATAACCCATTAGCCAAAGTGTAAAGAAGTTCGATCAAAATACGGATTTGTGACCACCCCAAAAACTAACTTGTTCTCTGAAAAATCTGGGCAGAAACAAACCATCTGAAAAATCACAAAACACCCCCAGAAGTAAACTACAGGAAAAACGATCCATGGCCGAGTCAACTCGGCCGCGGATCCGCGGTAGGAGCAAGCTCCTGCCGCGGAACCGCGGTGAGTTGGTCGGTTCACTGGGTCGTTTTTCTTGCCTATACTTTAAAAAACCTGAGCCGATTTTTAAGACATTATTTATTATTTTTAAAGCAGGTTTAAAAATCGGCAGAAAGTTAGGGTTTTAGAAAAGTGTTTTGCGATTTTTTCCGATCGAAGTTCTATATACTTTGCTAACTAGTTAGTTTGTGTTTAGCTAGGCTCTGATACAACTGTAAGTCCACGTTGCCCACCCCGGTGCTTACGGGGAAGCGGAAACGTTATGAAAAATCGGATTTTTACAACACTAGGCAACATGGACTATGCTAAAGGAGGGATCTTTGCTAAACAAAACTAACAAACAAGCTAAAAGAGTTAGCTACTCGGAAAGGGGGTTATACCTAGGTCTTCAAGTCCTTCTCTTCTTGCTCCTTGGAGTGAAAGAACGGGTTCTCCTTGTCGCCTTCTCTTGCCGACGAAAGATCCACCCGAGGGCCTCTACCTTTGGCTCCAACCTCAAACTAGAAGTAACTAAGGTGCTTGGTGTGCTAAACCTAGGACCTTAGAAAGAGTAGAGAGTATTTTTGAGGATTTTATCTCAAGCTCAAATGGTTCTCAACTCAGGAGAGGGGAGAGCTAGAGAGAGAGGAAGAGGAGGAGAGAGAATGAGAATCATAGAATGAGAATAGTTTTACAACCATAACAATATATGTTAATTATCAAATTAATAATATTAATCCAAAATGAAAAAGGTGATGGTTGGTTTGATGAGACCATTATCATATCGCATTAAATGTTTTTTGCAAAGATCAAAGAGCATCTTTGGAGTGTAATGATGATGGTCAATGTTTCAACCATGGTCAACAAGTCAACTAAGGTCAACAAGTCAACAACCCTAACCATGACACGATTTCATTTAATTAATATTATTAATTGATATTTCACATGTCCATTAGGGTTTGGAAAAAGACAACTGTCGACTGTGCATACACACCCGTTCCGAAACCCTAATGAAAATCCTCTTCCTCCGCCTCAATCAACTGTGCATACACACCCGTATCCGCGTTCCGAGGAATACGAATACAATGAGATAAAACCAATACCAAATCATATACTAGGATCCGGCTTAAACCAAAGCCCGCTAGTATAAGCTGTCCGGACACCAAACGTGCACAAGTGCGCGGATGTGAACGAACCCCGTCGCAAAACCATGCGACCTCTACTCATTTTGCCTAAAGGCGAATAACCCTCTGTGTGGGACTCTAAAGACTCGACACTACGCTGGCAGTGGGTTTAACCACAGACCGCAAACGGCACTAGCTGTACGTAACGATCCCCAGGTAGATGCCGATAAGAAGACTGACGAGGTAAACCCATCTGAACTCCTACTGAGCCTGAATGTGACAGTCTCCATACAGTCCGGTCTGTTCGTCTAAGAACATCGCATGGCGGGCCTAGGGGGCGGTAAACGTCAATCCCCTAATAGTGGTACAAGTCGTGCCGGAGTGTAGCCCAGAACACCTGAGATAACACTGGAAACCTACCAGTCTATCTCGCTTGCCCTGGCCAGGGACTTTATGTAATGGCTCTCCTAGACACAGCGCGATATCAACCCCCAATACCGGGAGAGACGAATCCTGTCTAACCGTCACTGCCTCCAAGTGCTTCGGGACTGCACCCAAAAACTACCTGTTTGCATGACTCCTTTGAGCCATGGTAGGGTAGTAATCAAAGTACAGTAGGAACACACTCGAGGCGAAGTGACAGTGTCAAGTCAACGGACTAAGCTGTACTCATGTCACCTGGGAACTGATAACTGACGATAGGTATAATACCAACCAACAGTTCCCGACGAGTCCTGTCCAGTGTATTCGTAACCTAACGAGCACCCGCATACTATCCCAAGTACGACGTACTGACGGCTGTGGGACAGGCCGTCTCCCAAGCTGGGATGAGAAGCGCATACGCTAGTCTACTCCAGAGTATCGATGCCCTGTCTCGATAGTCCTACGACTAGGGACCTGCATAAGGATGTGCTTGTAGATTACCCAGCCCCCACGAGTGTGACTGCTATCACAACGCTGGTAATCAAGCAAAGATCCTAAGGGCTCCACTAATGTGTAAAGGCGATATGCTAAAAGAAACACATGCACACATTAAAGCAGAAACAAACCAAGTAGCATACTACTATTTTAAGCAAGATTGTCAATACAAGGTGAATATCCCAAGATTCCATCAAGTAATATACATACTAGTATGATACAGTAATGGCCTCTAGGGCATATACACTAACAATATCACATCAAAACTTTATAGCATTCAATGCACAATCAATGCACATCACACCCACACATGTGCCAACTTGCATGATTTGTGCAAGGGCAGCCCCTATAAGGTTCATGGTCTATGTCAAAGAGCTAGTGACACACATGTATTGTGTTGGACCAAAAATTATGTGCACACTTGTTATTGCAAAAGAGATCTTTGGATATCGGTCGGTTTTCTGTTCTGATTGCAGTGTCGGCTCCCAAATGCTATATCTGTGATCTTGAGTGTGTCTTCAGTGTTGTATCACGAATACCTGTAATCTGTAATTACTGAGCAGACACTGATTAATAGCACCGATATATAACAAAATAGATAATAAATGAGCGGTATTAAAATGCAGTTTTCTGATATGAACAAATACCCCCAAACTTATCTTTTGCTCGTCCCGAGCAAAACAAAAAATCCTAACCTCACTTTCGCAAGGAACGCGATTGCACTGAGCATGTGCAACAAGCCGTTAAATCTCTAGGTGTCCCTAATAGGAGGAGTGTTGTCTTCTGAGAATTTTCAGCGGATTACACCCACAAAATTCAGTCAAGTTAGCGTTGCGGAAAAACTGTTGATTCTAATATTAAGATTAGAGATTAAAGTTAGAAGTTCTATTACCCAAGTCAGAAACGTTAAACCCTATTTTTCACACCTCGCAATTTGTTTAATATAAGCTCATACGCGTCTTTACGTGATTGTGCGGATAGTGTCCATACGTTTTTAAGAACCTTGATTAGGGTCATCATGTCATAATTACAGACCAGGATAAACTTCTGAAGAATCACACGAGTTTGAAAGGAGTTAAGATTTTCTCAAGTTTTATTCTCCAGTTAGGTTTCAAGTCAGAATGAATATCAATTTTAACAGAGATCCTAAGTCTTATACTTCACTCCACCCTTTCACCTGTTTTTGTATATACACACCAAAGTTATCGTGCAAAACGTCTTAATAAATACAAACATTCATATCTCCACGAAAAAACTGTTTTAATAGAAAATTCGTCTCCGCCAAGATTATTCTCCCACAAAGAACCGTTAGGACTTTTAACTTGGAGAGAACACTTGCTTAGCTTATTTTATCTGGCAATTGGAAACTTAGCGAGTTTTGGGTCAATGACTCTCAAAGCAGATGGTTTTAAGGCATTAGGTGTGGAGACACCCTAAGGACTTAATTACCCAAGTTACCAAGGCCACAAAACAAAAGACTCAATTTATTTAAAATAATTCTGCACTCAATGAAAAAGGAGATATAGCCAGCTTTTTCTTTTAAATCCACGTTACATATGGATAAGGTGTGTAATTACTCCAACAAGGTTTCAGATGGGTTATTTTTCATACTTATAGCTTATGTTAAAAGCTCTATAAAATTCTTCATATCCACTTCACCTTGTGAACTATTCTTGATATTATGCTTAACTTAGAACAAACCTGCTTGATCCTAACGATATTTATCAATTTTAAAAGTTTTTCAGACATATCAGACATTTATCAAATTCTCAAAACACATATGACACGTGTAAAGTGTTATAAAAGACATATATCAGCTATGGTTAAATACAAATGAAGGTTATTTTTCGGGTCGTCAGTCTCACAAAAAGGATTTAGTTATTTCTAACTTATCAAACCGAGCCGTCAAATTTTGAGTCTAAGTTCCCCCGCTAGCTAACATGACAAAGTTTTTATATTTTGGAGAAATTTTTTCAATTTTTATGGTTTTTTAATATGTATGCAATGCAGAATACACAATATACACATGCAATGCAGCAAAAATAAACACAGTGCTCACCCCCAAACCTGAGTTTTACGATGTCCTCATCGTTGCCCCGTCTCTGATAGCTAGATTTAGACATCAATGTGAGAATTTTATTCAAAGAAAGAGAAAAAACCTAAGACTAATTACAACATATACAGGTTAAAAAATTGGGTTAGTCTAGAAATTAATACCAGCCATTTAAAGATTTTGTCTATATAGTGCAATGGCTGGTAAATAAATATGTATATACAAAAGAAAAAGAAAAGGTATATGTCAGAAGTTAGTGAAGGGCATGGGCGTGTAAAAGTAGGGATCAGAAGACGTTGAAGATGAAGATGAAGTTTTGAAGAGGCTAAAAAATTGTTTCCTAGATGAATTGAATATTCATAAAGCACATGTTGAGTTCCAAAGTCAAGTTCATGTAAAAACTGGAGTTCATCCGTAAAAAGTTCGGCAAAAGAAAGGTTTTAAGAATGTTCCCAAATTGATCCTGACTCAAACTCACCAAGAATATCAAGTTCATCCGCAAAAATTTCCTCAAAACTCGATATGAAAGAATATTTTTCAATGTTGTCTTCCTCCCTATGATTTTTCTCGATCCTATTTTTATCACAATGGTTTTCTAACTCTCCCAATACCATTTCTTCCTCATCACATTCACAAATGGGTAGGTATATGTCATCTCAAAAAGTAAGTTCCCACACTAACATTTCTTCTGAAACAATATCACTAGGTGATACAAAAATTATGGGTTCCTGATCATTAATCTCTTCTGACAATCTATCCAAGCCATACTTGTAAAAATCACAAGATTCCTCCAAAATTGGAATGCAAAAATTAGTTGGTGGATTTTCTTGTGTGTCCTGATAATACTTAGTCAATTCAATTGCATCGTCATCTATGAAATCATCAAAAGTCAATTGATCGTTTATTTTACTTGGGTGACTTCCTAGGTGACAGATATCAACACTATGTAATTCTAATTGACCGTGTTCACTCTTTAGAATCACAACAGCTACATGCTCTTCAATTCTAACCAAAGATTGAGCTTGAGCGTGAAACAATTGCTCAGACTGCTGTATCACAGGGCTAGCGTTGCAGCTGTTTGATTCTCGACAGCAATCATCACTTCAATACCTTTTTCTAAAGCGGTCAACCTATCATCTATCTCACCATCATTCCCTAAGGATGTATCAGTTGTTTCAGGTAAGGAGGGTTGTGACAGAGGTGATGCTAAAGCAGTCAATTTGTCGACATCTTTCTCTAAATCCTGAATCATTAGGTCTCTGATTGAAATGGGACTGGGTTCAAGAGTGTTAGGTGGGTGACCGTTAGCAAAACTCTGGGACGGTTGGTCACCCCCTAGAAAAGGACAGTTTTCATGAATGTGGAAAGAATCGTGACAGTTTGAACAAAAGAATTAGGAATGAGTATAAACAAAAGAATAAGAATCGTGAAAAATTGAATTAAAATGTGTATCACCCATATTAACAAGAATTCACAAATATCACAAACACAAAGAATATCACACCCCTAGCAGTCTATGGTATGCTGGTCAACTAGACCTGCTCAAGAACCTGATTGTTGAAATAAAACTGTGTCGAGAAACGGGCTCAAGATATACGGATCACGAAACCAGATAAGTGCAAGAGATAAGGGGATGTTTTCCAACGCTTTCGCGAAGTTCCTTAATTAGATAACCCTTTCTCTTGAACACTTGTCTAGACATCCCGTGAACGATATACCGTTAAGCAGTATTCTAAACACAATCAACTTCTCCTAATGAACACGAAGTCCTTAAAGTCAAAGTTCTAGTTGATTTTAAATTACTGTGTGTATGCAAGAATGCAATTTTGTGATTTGTGGGCTACAGAAAAATATGATAAAATCCTTTACTGTATCTTGTTTGGTCTTTTTGCCCTTAAATCCGTATTAAGATGCAAATGCGCAATCAATAAAATAATTCAAGACATCAATCAATAAAGCAATTCTTTTCAGTTTAAATTTAAGCGTTGCAAAAAATACAGTTAGTTCTCTGTGCAATTGGTGGCAAGCTTGTGCGAAGAATCCTGCAGAAGATAGAAATAGTGGAATGCATCGGATTCAAGAGGAATGTGTTAGGAAATACGTACCGATGTGATTTGGTTTAAGAAAACTCCTTTGAAAGTGATCTGAGTCTTTGATTGTTCGCTTGCGCGGATCAAACTACCCGGATCTTTGGCACTATACTTTGCTAACGTTTTGAAATTAAATTTGAAACTCACTCCGCACGATCGCTGGTCGTAATTCCGTGAAAACCCTGCAATGTCAGAAAATACGATATTTAGTGTAAAAAGCGATATATATGCCCCAATTCCTGCACATTCAAAATTATAAAAATCAAACAATTCTAATAGAGTACTGAAAACACACTGGAGATCACACAAAAAGAAAAAATCAAAACCACCCTCATTGGGCCGAGCTCGCGCGGATTTTACAATGATGTCACCGGCCAAATGAAGTTGGTTTGTGCTCGAATTTTGTTTGAGTTCTCTAGGCTATATTAGTATTCCAATGGTGTGACTTGATTTTTTATTTAAGTTCAGGGTGATTGCAGGTTGCAACAACAGAGAGCAAATTGTTAGAAGTGTGTTTTTGTTAGTTTTTGGAAAAAAAATTGAGTTAGTAGTTAATGAGTTAGTAAGAACCAAAAATAACAATACCTAATACTACCAACTCCCCGGCAACGGCGCCAAAAACTTGTTCGAAACTCTCCCGAGCGCGCAAACGCGTATGTTTTGGAAACGGATATGATTTTAAGGAAATGGAATGCACACACGAGATCGTTCTCGTTTTAAAATTTATAAACCGTAAGTGTACGGCACGTTGTTGCAAGCTGGCAAATACGGGTCGATCCGCAGGGAATTGTGTATTAGTTCTTGTCTTTTAAGGTTCACCAAATTAACGAATTGTTTGGTTTTCACAAAAAATGAATAGAATACGAAAACAAAGAAAAGCAAGTAAGAAATGGTTGTGGCTTTGGCTTGGAAGGTCAAATCACGATGATTCCCTCGACACTCCCTTGATCATGAGTTGTCCGACCTTACCTTGATCCCACATGAAGCAAGACTTGTCAAAGCGGTTGTGAGGCACAAGTCGTCAAATTCTGATATTCTCCGCAAAACACAAAACGAGTCCGTTTTGATCACTTACCGTTTGTATGTCCAAGTTTGGGGTATCAACACTAAACACAAGGGTTAGCAAGCATACCACAACATCAAAAACACAAGTAGTGAGTGAGAGCAAATAGTTTCAGTATTAGGTGTGCTAAGAGTTTGTGATGGTATATGGTATATGAAACCGAAAGATTTGTCAAGTCAATTAATCACAAAATACCACATCCAAGCTTAGCAAACTTAACACCGAATTGATTCTAACCTTAGGCTTGCAAGATGGGGTTTGTGGGGAGAATATGGTATGTGATGAGCTTACAAAGTAACCATGGAATCAATATACCATATCAACCCATCCAAGTTACAATACTAAGTTTATAATCACATTAAAACACATTAAACATTAACAAAAGGAGGAGGCAAAGTCTTTCATCTCATTTCCTCACCAATACCACAACCAAAGAAAGATTAGTTAAGCATAATAAAAGAAAAGCAAATAAGAAAAAAGAGTAAGTAATAAAAGAAACAACAATATTATTAATACTTGAGAAAGGGGTACAAGATTTTGGTTACTTGTTCAACCTCCTTAATGAAACTTTCCAAAGAAAGCTTCAAGAGGGAAGAAGAAGAAGAGACCAAGTTAAGATCACACAACTCTCAAGCCTAAACCAAAAATGAACTAAAAACAAAACTATATATTACATATGGTAGAATGAGAGAGTGGGAGAGTGCCCTTCCCTTACTCACTGGTCTACTTTTATAGGCACAAAAGAAAAATAAACAAGCAGTAAAAATAAGGTGATGTGGCAGCAAGGAAGGGACAGGAAAAAGATGGGGACGTTTTGAGCTAGGGGGGCCGGCGAGCTTGGATCCTAGGGTGGTCTGGCCGGTCTCAATCCGAGCTATGCGGCTCGTATTCATTGTGTGGATTTGTGTGTACTCCAACATCACTCTGGTGCTGCTTGTTTTATCATTTTAATCTTGATTTGCATGCAAAGATTTAGAGGGAAACTTGATGTCAATATCACATCAAAATTTTATAGCATTCAATGCACAATCAATGCACATCACACCCACACATGTGCCAACTTGCATGATTTGTGCAAGGGCAGCCCCCATAAAGTCCATGGTCCATGTCAAAGAGCTAGTGTCACACATATATTGTGTTGGACCAAAAATTATGTGCACACTTGTTATTGCAAAAGAGCTCTTTGGATATCGGTCGGATTTCTATTCTGATTGCAGTGTCGGCTCCCAAATGCTATATCCGTGATCTTGAGTGCGTCTTCGGTGTTGTATCACGAATACCTGTAATCTATAATTACTGAGCAGACACTGATTAATAACACTGATATATAACAAAATAGATAATGAATGGGCGGTATTAAAATGCAGTTTTCTGATATGAACAACATACGGTGCCATAAATCAACTTGGTATCTTCAGAGAGGTGGATGAATATGTCCAAATAGTATCTGCCCCCAAATTCAGGCAAGACGTTCAATCCCCGTTCGTCTCTATTTTCAGCGGCAAACAGACACTCCGTCTCGGGGATACGTCACATACAGACACTCCATTTTGGGGAAACGCCAGACAACGATACTCCGTCTCGGGGATACGTCAACCAGCAACACTCCGTACAGGAGTACGTCTTACAATGACACTCCGTCTCGGGGACGCGTCAAGCAGCAGAGACTCCGTCTCGGAGATACGTCATGTAACAACTCCAATTTTTGTATACATAAAATTGATTTAAATTGGAAATATACTTGGGGTATTTAATGTTGCTGTTACTACTTTAAGTAATTATTTCACACAAATAATTACAAGAAGGAGATTGTGGCTCATTGGTAATACCTTGCACTGCTGAACCAAGACACCAGAGTTCAAATCCCCTGCACCACATTATTTTTAGATTATTTTTGTTTTAAATTCCTTGGAAGCCCAACAGTCCACACACCGTAACTCCCAAAACTTGAACTGAACTTTAAAATCTAAATATACCTCCTTACCCCATGAGACCTCCCATCTCCCGACATTCCGACTCGACCCAACTCGGCCGAGGCCGGCGCCGCCGGCCGGACTCGGCCGGACGGCCGAGTCGTCAACACCAAAGATGTGCCTTTTCGTATTCCTAACCTCCCTGCATACTCTAATTTATTGGATCGGTTCCCGATACTTAAATATCCTCCATTTATTACAATTTTTAATGATTTTCACACATTTTTACAATTTTTTATTTAAAACCCTTCACCTACCCTACCCCTAACCTACCCTATAAATACACCCCTACCCTCTACCCTTTCATCCCAAAATCCTAAGCTCGCTCTATTAAAATTTTCCAAGAGTTGTGTACTTTGAAAACAAGCTCGCGGCGAAACTCCGACGAAATTCCGGCGGAAATTCCGGCGACGTTCTTAGGAAATACCGGCGATGACGCAACGCATCGACAATCCCTTTAGTTCCCCCTCACTCCATTGTATAATCGAAAACCCATAAGTCCCTTTTCTATCTCTCTTCTATTCTCAAAAAAATACGAAATTACAAAACCCGACGGAATCGGAACAAATCCGATTTCCGATTCGGTTTTCTATAAATTTCACTTCTCACTAATGCAATCATAATTAAACATCTTTAAGTTGATTACTATACACTAATCAAAGAATTTGAACAAGTTTCGCCACATGAAATGATAGCTTTCTCAATTTACCGTATTTTTCGCTTAAATACCACAATGTTTCACTCTTTCATTTAACACCATCAAACTTGCTATACATTTATAGTAGATCACGAGGTAACGACCTACCTCCTCACACACTTACATACAACCTAACACGAGACCATTGAAACCTTAGAATACGAGAAAACAAGAATTTACATTTAAATACCATATACTTAATAAAACTATCTCTAAAAGATTTAGTTTTGATACACTTTTAAATAAATACCTTTTATTAGGGAAATACGATAAGTTGTGGACATCGGTCGTTTATCTAAACCTGACTTTTTGGTGTCTAGACTAGGTAAGTGAGAAAGGTAACTTTAAAAGGCCCGACTCACGGTGATTCGTGAGCGGATCCCTTCTTTCCTCACTTGTACTTACCTGGCCACAATTGGCGGTGAAGAGACGATTTGAGGCATCTAACAACTTGTCGTTTAGACCATTTAGAAATAGGCTAGTTGACTTAGGAAACCCTAGAATCTGAAATACCGAAAATGACATTTTTACAAATAAATACCTTTTACTTTATAAAACCATTTTCTAAAAGATTTAGTATTTTACAATCTTTGCAAAGCGCCGCTACAACCCATTTTTGGGGAACCTGTTCGAGATGGTGCGGATTATCGCACATTCTCGGGCTTAGTAGTGCGAGATTCAGACCTCCGCAAGGAGCATTCGGTCTCGAAAAATTTAAAATACGATATCTTAAGAAAATGAGAATTTAGAATATAAAATATTTATTAAAATTATTTTTGTATAAATATATGTATATTTATCATTAAAACATTTATTTTGTTATGATATAAATATTTCACCTTTTTCTAAAAATTACAAGAATAAATTTTACACTAAAATACCATGAACTTCAAATAAATCAATATTACAGATAAATACCTTATTTATAAAACTAGGATATTTTCACTAGAAATGGCTCAATATAAAATCCACATTCATTACAACTCTAAGGACGAATAATAAATACTTGAGGTGTATTTTGAAAAGTATATAAAAGTATTTTTACATAAAACCCCCTCAAGTTTTATAAATTACCCTAAGAACCCTAGCAATTATAGGACTTCGATTTACATTTCTAACTGTCTGACTCGGGTTTGAGTCTGATCATTCTGACTTGAATATGATTCAAGTCAATCTACAATCTATAATATTCCAATTCAATATGAACACATGAATTCATGAATTCAATTATCAATTTATACAACTTGACTGAACCGAACCATGGATTTATATATATTCCTTTTACATGATTCTCAGTTATTCCATGTACATGACTCTACGGTTCCAACCGTTTACTGATATCATGGTTTCAGTCAGTCAATCACTCATACCACCAATATAACTTACAAGATAAAAATACAAACAAGACATCGCGGGGTTTAAGGGATAGATTGGTACGGAAGGTGTTAAAGGTGGCACGAGGCGGTCAGATTAAGACACCTAACCTATATTCCGTTGTTGTCGTACCGTGGCTTAACGGTTCCTTGTACATTCCGTTTGCCCTGGTCTCTAGCATATAGAGACCCCTCTCGTATACACTGGCATCCTTCTGTACCAAGCTACAAACAACAGCGTTAACACAACATTAAAACAATAATATACAACTTTAAAAGCTATCTTCTTATTTTGTCTATTCTAGTTTCCTCTTATCTTTGGGACTTACCGAGCGACCTGTTCGCTGACGACATTCTATTTCTTTCTTCTTTGAATGTCGTCAGGTGGTTTGGACCCGGCAGAGATCAAGCCATCTACAGAAAACTTGGAGCAGTTTGCCGAAGATCCAGCACTGTAGTTTCATTGTACACTTTTCCATTCGGCACTTTTCATTTCTGTTATGCCACTGTTTAGGCATCTTTTTATCTCAGTTGTATTTCCTTTTCATGCATTGTACAAAAGAATGTTAATAAATAAAAGTTGTTGTTTTTATTATCCCTTGTCTCTTGTGTATTTATTTTATATTGTTTAGATACGCTTAGCGTATGTACTTCTGAGTATATACGTAGCGGACTTCGTCGCGTCCCCTTCTCCGTACACTGGAAAGCGGGGCGTGACAGGTTTTGTTGGCGGCCCATGCAGGTCAGAGTTATATGGAATACTACCATACAATTCTGTTCAGCGTGAATAACCTAAGCAATATAACACAAGAACCAGCAACTAAAACATTCTTTACAATTCATGTTCCTTGAATCTTACAATTTCATATTGCTTGAATCTTATCAATTCATGTACTTGAATCTGTCCTAACCCAAATTTTTCTTCAGGGTTATGGATTCCCCGAACAACACCAGCACCAACGTCAACAACACACCTCCACCTCCACTACCAGTCGTTCCTGCTGTTCCTGCGCCACCCACTGAGCAAACAGTGTTACTTGAGGCGATCCGCAGCCTTCTTGAGGGACAGCAACAACTCCTGAACCGTCCCGAGACTGACGCACCTGGTGTAAAGCAATTCAGGGCTTTACATCCCAAGTAGTTCTCCGGAAAGGGAAGTCCTCTTGAAGCGGAGGAATGGGCACAAAGCATAGAAGATGATCTGGCGGCAGCACAAGGGCCAGACATAGCTTGGGTCCGTGTGGCGAAACTACAGCTCACGGATAATGCTCGCAACTGGTGGAAGGCGGAAGAAAGCCGTCTTGCACAGCCTATTGAATGGAAGACTTTTCGCGAGAAGTTCGACGCGAAGTACTTCCCTGTGACTGGCAGGTTTGCCATGGAGCAGCAGTTCATTCATCTACAATAGGGTTCGATGTGGGACAAATTAGTAGATGAGTACGACACTGAATTCACCATGCTAAGCCAGTAAGATATGTCACAATAGTTCAATTTTTAAATATCACATACTACACAGCTAACACAATCCTTAACAGATTCGCGGCACACTTGATACCGACGGACGAGATCAGAGTCCGTCGCTTTCAACAAGGTCTGGACACGGAAATTCAGGCTGCTCTATCCACAGGAAAATTTCTGACCCATGAGGATGCTCTGGAAGCTGCCCGCAGTTATGAGGCAGTGATAAAAGTAAGGGGCAGACCTCAGTCTGCAGGAGTCAAGCGCCCTGCCAACCAAATGGCAGGTGGAGCCTCGTCCAGACCACCTTTTGGGCCAAGGAGACCCGGAGTACCGAACCATCGTCCCAGCCCAGCCTTTTGTACCTACTGCAAGAGAGCTGGACATATGATGAAAGACTACCGGCGAGCCAACCGTCTTTGCTTAATCTGTGGCTCAGCTACTCATGATATTGGGTCTTGTCCCCAAAGGAAAAACCCAGTTGCTGCACCCAGGCCAGCAAACAATTACCCACAGCGCCCAGCCATCCAAGCACCCGCTCCAAGACTTGCACTACCCACACCACCCAGAGGACCACAAGCTGCACCACCTCCTCATCAGTTTCATCAAGCTCAAACGAACGTTTCGAGGAATGCTCCTCAGGCCAGGAGGAATGTACCAAAGCGCGAGGCTTTCACGATGTCCGTGGAAGAAGCTGAGGCCACTGGCCAAGTCATCACTGGTAAACTTTTCTTCTCAAACTTTTCTTTTATTCTTGTTTACCTACACACTTTCACTATACCTAAAACATATCCCACATACCTTAGGTACAATCTTAGTAGCCTCACTACCTGCACCAGCACTGTTTGATACTGGAGCATCGCACTGCTTTATGTTGCAACGGTTCGTCCGAACCCATAAGATTCCAGTCTCACCGCTTGTATCCAGCTGGAATGTCAGTTCAGGAAATGGCGTTCTAAAGGCAACTATGGGATACAGCTTGTGTCCAGTCGTCGTCTGCAGCAGAGAGTTTTATGCTGACTTCAAAGTACTGGACATACCGAACTTCGATGTGGTTCTAGGAATGGATTGGCTTGGAACTTTTTATGCTACTATCGACTGTCGTCAAAAGAGGGTAGTATTCGAGATTCTAGACCATCCAGTCTTCTATTTTAAAAGCGGAGACCATACCCTGGAGCCAAGTAGCTATAAAGCGAAGCCAAGAGAAGCAGTAGTTGCAGCAGCTCAAGCGGAAGAAGAATTAAGACCGGAGATAGTTCGAGAGTTCGACGATGTATTTCCTGACCATATATCAGGTTTGCCTCCGGATCGAGCTCTTGAATTCAGTATTGATTTAGTACCAACGGCACAACCGGTGATTAAAGCACCTTATAGATTAAGTCTGGAAGGTTTGAAGGAAGTCCGAACACAGTTGGACGAATTATTAGCGAAAGGATGGATTCGTCGCAGCACTTCAAGTTGGGGAGTACCGGTGCTACTGGTGAAGAAGAAGGAAGGTTCATACAGAATGTGCATCGATTATAGAGCCTTGTGTAAGGTTACGGCAGTGCCCCGGCCATCAATCCGAGGCCAAAATGCGGAAACAAAACTTTTCAAAAACTTGGAGCTACCTTAACCTTTACCCGGATCGAACCATTAACCTATAACTAGCAGCTAGAGAAAGGGTTGGAAAGCTATACCAATCGATCCGTGTCCTTCGCTCTTTGGCCACCATCCCATGCTCCTCGCGGCATCTCCGGTCTCGATCTCCTCGTCGGAAAGGGCACCAGATCTTCGAGTCTTTTTACGGGCTCCCGCTTCATCCAAAGCAACTCAGGCACGAAGTTCGCTAGCCGACGTGTCCAAGGTGAAGTAGAGAATGTTGTGACAACTTTGTCTCTTGCATCCATTGTATGGATGGAGGTTGAAAATGAAGCCATCAATGGAGGTTATGAGCTAGAGGAAGAAGAAGAAGAAGAAGCATTTTATTTTCTTTTGTTTTGCTATGAAAAATGAGAGAGTGTGTTAATGAAAATTACAAGACCAAAACCTTTACAATGGCTGCCCTTCTCTCTCTTCCTCTCATTTCAAACCACAAATCAATCAAATAATGTGACATTAGCACAAGAAAAAATACCATGAGTCACTAATGAAGTCTATGTCATATTAGATGCTCAAAATGATGATTTAAGCTCACAATTTCCATTCGTAAACATTAATCCAAATGTTTACAACAATAAAAAGATATGGCAACATCTAAAGTAAACTCGTGACGGATCACAAGGATACCCCTCACCTGTATATACATACCTGCATCCGCATTCCGACTGAATACGAATACGATGAGACTAAAGTAATCCAACAAATCTAATACTAGGATCCGGGTTAAACCAAAGACCACTAGTATGATCCGCCCGATCATGATCCGTGCACTACTGCACGTATATGATCGGACCCTGCCATATATCATACGGCCTCTACAACGTTTCGCCCGAAACTTGAAAACTGTCTGTGGGGGACTCTAAAGACTCGTCAATATTTTGGCTGTGGATTTAAATACTAGCACGTCAGAGGTACTAGCTGTACGTAACGGGCTACCAGGTATTAACCAAAAGGGAGGTCGATGAGCGAACTCATCCTGACACCCTACTGAGCCTGTCGGTGACAATATCCGTACAGTCCGATCCGTTCGTCTATGAGCATCGCATGGCGGGCCTAGGAGGTTGGTAAAAGTCAGACCCCCAAAAGAGGTACAAGTCGTGTCGGAGTGTAGCCCAGAACACCCTGAGATACTACTGGAATACCTACCAGTAAATCTCCTGCCTTGGCCAAGGACTTCGTGTAATGGCTCTCCTAGACACAGCGCGATCTCACCCCCAATACCAGCAGAGACGAAACCCCTGCCAATCCGCTCACTGCCTCCATATGGCTCGGGACTGTACCCAACTAAAACCTATTTGCACGACTCCTTTGAGCCGTGGTAGGGTAGTAATCAAAGCACAGTGGGAACTCACACGAGACAAATGACGATCTCAGGTCGATGAACTAATCTGTACACATGTCACCAGGGAACTGCTATCTGACGTCAGGTATAATACCAACTAGCATGTTCCCAGCGAGTCCTTTCCGGTGTACTCATAACCCAATGAGCACCTGTATACATCTTAGGTGAACCAACTGACACCAATGACTTGTGAGACCGGCTACCGCCCCTCGTCGGGGTCTCGACTGTATACACTAGTCTACTAATGGAGTATCGATGCCCAGTCTCGAAACTCCCACGACTAGGGACCACTTTAAGGATGTGCTTATAGACCCCAGCTCCCACGTATATGATGTTTCTTTCTATGTCTCTCTTTATCTCAAGTTCGTGGAGAAAGCCATCTCCCGAAATGAGCAATACCTGTCCTAGAATATGTTTGGATATCTGATGGGACCTAGTTCATAAATGAACTCCAAATCCAAACTTCTTAGACTGTATCGTCAACTGAATTTAATCAGTATCCTGCGTCATGCCTCCCTCAGTTTCCGCTTGGATCACCTGTCCAAACTACTGCCCCTCGTCAGAGGGAAAACTATAACTGTGACAGCCACTCTGTCATCCAGGTCACCTTGGAAGCCTGGATTGATAACTTTCTCCCAAAAGAGGCTGTTGTTATCATATCTCTAGAACATCCACTTATGTTCTAAAACTGCTTCCGATCGTTTCTCCAGGATAGGATTAATATCAACCTTTTGCATCTAGTGCAAAAACAATGTCTGGTGTGGTACTTGACATCTCATGATTGACTCAAATGCCTAAGCAAGTGATCTGCCAATCATGCACATCCCTCTCCCCTTTAGTCTGTAAGACACCTTTAGAGAGGGTGACTCCATCACCTGCAGGTACACTACCGTGCCAGGAGTCGTCCATTCTAAAACACCTTTAGAATGCGTCTAAGTACCCAGATTGGGAAACTACCCAAATCTAGATCTAAAACCATAGATCTAGTAACCAGAATATCTGATATAATATCCATGTCCTATGTGGAGAAACCACTGTGTGACAACCAAAGTATAACCGATCGTAGTATAGGAATTTCACTTCCTACTCTGTGTATGTCATCCAAATACCAGGACATCACACACTACTACCTTCTCAATAGATCCATCCCCTATTCTGATGAAGTCAAACCTATGACTGTTACATCAGAAATAGATGATCTATCTTCGCTACATCTGCTTTAGTCTATAAATAGACATAAGCTACTTGTCCACTATGCTTCCGCTGCTCCCACTGACTATGACAACCCTCTTGCAGAGTCATATACACGTACACTTCTAAAACTAGTTTAGAACGACGCTATACCCATCCTCCTGCCGGGTCTCACAGTCTGAAACAACAGCAATGGCAAGTCTGGGTAAACAAGAACCTCCCTGTCACCGTCCTTGAGCATACCGAAGTACCTCTTGAGTGTCTAAGGTTACCCACCATATCTGCGGAGTGGCCAATGGAATGTCAAACCAGATTGAATCTTTAGGTCCTTATCAAATTTTCAGTAATCGTTTGCGGTTCTGGAATCACTTCCAGTTCTACCATACTCCCAATACTGTTTTCTGAAAAATATATTTTACTAAAACTGTGGCGAGTCAAGAACAATATCGCTATTGATCTTTCAGATGGTAGAAAGTCAACCCTCATCATAGCCCAGGTCAACCCACAAACAGCCATTACATAAACGTGTCTTGAGTTATCCAGAGTCTGGTTTTAAGCATAAGCCGGAAAACTCCCCGTACCTTAACATCGTTAAGATATGAACCGTTCTATATCCAATATAGAAATAGAGGTACTGATTTAATTGGAACCAGATTCAAATTATGCAGCTGTCTCCAATACATATCAACTAAATGGATAGAGGCCGATCAGCATTACTTAACTTAGGAATACATCCAGATATGAGTAACCTGAAAGAAAAGCAAGTTCTCATAATCATTACTATCAACTGAATATCATACACAAGTATCCACATCTTCGATCACCTTGAAGAATCCTGATACTTGCAATACCTGGTTCTCTACTTTATTCATATACCTATAACTTCTCAAAACTTGGACCTTGTATTTCTACGAAATACATGTCTAAGAACTAGAGAAGTCACAAGTAAACAGAATATAGTACGAGTACCAACCCCTCTGTCCTCATAGACACTGGACAACATACAATACTCTGTATAAGTCCCCTGAGTCTAATAACTCATTCCCTGTGTGTCGTAGGTTGAAAACTGTACTTATGGTTAAGAAGAATTACACCGCTGTTTAATGCTCCTTACCTAACCATCCAGTGATATAGGTAAATGTCGCAGACATAATTTCAAAAATTTATATCTCACTTTATAAAAATAAATGTACAGATATATCAATTTGAAATTGGTGCATAACAACGGATATTCAAAACCAAATATTTGCCGTCCGGCAAACAACCCAGGCGATTTCCTCAAATATCACTAATTACAACAAATCCCGATATAATGAGGATGATCACCCAATTCCCAATAACTTACTCCCACTCATCATCTGTAAAACCATACAGATGTGAGAATCAAACCTGGTAAATACATACCCTGGAGCAAGGGCCAATTGGGAAATCAGTTTTCTTTTAACAATACACAGTAAAACTGAAACATATAAATGTTTCGAAGGGGTATCTGGGTATTCCTAGTAATGCCTCTTCCATTATCAAATTCACAACTATAACCGTATATTTCTTTGACATCTCTCCAAATCCCTTTATATGTCTTTTGTCATTTCCTTCTGTACACCCCTTTAGGCTAAATGGTTTTCTTCCTTCCCTACCGTTCGGCACCAGCCTATGGTTTGGAAGAAGACTATCCAATAAGCGTAATAGGTGTACTGTCCTAATCCTAGGAGCACTCGCAACCCAAGAGAAGGTAAATATAAAAGACAACCGAATAAACCTTATTCCTATTTCTCCTGAAGCATAATCCATCCCCGAACTGGAACAAGTCCTTCGAGTTCATATATAACCATACGATGGAGTATCCAAATAAACTGTGGATCTTCGTAGTGATACGGAGTGTTCTGGAGAAATACAAAGGTGATGTAGGATTGGCGAAGAAATACTTGGTTTTGTCGTGAATAGCAGTCGCAATTTACTTTGCCCTCTTACTAATCCCTTTATTTGTCTTTGCTTAATACCTTCTGTACACCTTTTAGGCTAAATGGTTTTCTTCCTTCCCTACCGTTCGGCACCTGCCTATGGTTTGGAAGAAGACTATCCAATTAGCGTAATAGGTGTACTGTCCTTATCCAAGGAGCACTCGCAACCTTAGAGAAGGTAAAAGGAAAAGACAACTGAATAGCCCTATTCATTTTCTCCAGAACTAGAAACCATCCTCGAATCTAGAACAAGTTCCTTCGAGTTCGTATATAACCATACGATGGTTTTATCCAATGGAAGTGGATGTTCGTAGTAATACGGGATGTTCTGGAGAAAAGGGTAAAAGTAGGAGTGGCAATGAGGTATGCAACTCAGACAATCCAAAAGCCAGTGTTTTAAGAAAGTTTGGTTAACTTGGTCACTGAGTCATAGTCAAGGGTCGGGTCATGGTCGCTGCCAAAGAAAGAGAGAAAAGAAACACTCAGCGTGCACTCTAACCTAGATCAGAATGGTTATCAATTTATCTAATCAGGAAACCTCCCACTGTAATCTCAAATTCTCCTCCAAAGCTGAAAGAAGAATTAGTCGGGATCACCCGAGGAGTAAACCAACTCATCAGTGGGAACCGGGATCCAACTATCATCGCATGATAACGTGATGAAATCCACTCACGTTATCACACTCGAGAAGGTATGCGCATGCCTGGCAAGTTTCAGTTTCTTTAGAAACTCCCGATGTATGTTTTTACCCCTAGGACCCAAGTGACCTTGACAATACCAACATATCAAAGAGTCATAGTCAAGTTCAACCCGTCATTATCTTGATTGCGTTAAACCCACCCGTACGTGTCTTTGACAATACCAACATAACCGTACGACTGTCCTAACCAATCCACATATCCATGCGACAGAAAAGCATTACAGAGCTACCGAACACTACGCCTCGGCAATGCACGACAAACGTAGCACAAATACTAAGTAATACTAATCTGAAATGACGGAGGACTACGGCATGGTTTTTGGCGAAAAACCTTTAACGTAATGAACTTGATATCGTTGAAGGAACCGGATAGCTTTTTATAAAAATATAGTGATGAAAACCTTTGCTAAAGAGATCACTCCCTGTGAAGAGATCTCGGCTCTTTTCCCGTAGAATGAGGTGCAGGATATTCCAACTTAATACCACGATGCAAAACAAAAAGGCAATCGGCTATAGTGAAGTTATTACCCTAACGCAAAATTCTGTCCAAGGGGTCACTCCCGGTGAAGGGATCTCGGCCCTTGCCTCGTCGACTGAGGTGCTGGATATTCATAACCGAATACCACTGTGCAAAACAAAAGAGAACGTCCTTGCAATAACAGCCTTTTTTTGAAAAATGTTCCAACAACATCAGAATAGGTTTGTTTAGCTTGCATTGATCCGAATCAATGCAGTCTCATCAATTAATCACACCACAAAAGAACGAAAATATGATGTACGTATATGCCATCCGCATTCGCCACTGGGTCCCGTCATTACCCGTTAGGTTACTTAACTAACGACAGAGCGGGGACTGGACTAGCGCGGGTGTAAAACATATACAACATCTACTAGTATATATATCAATATATAATAATCGCTCAAGGCGTGATAAAATGCAACATCACAGAAATGTAATAAGCATCATAGAACAATACAGATAATCTGGGATCCCCGGGTTTCATAGAGCCGCTACTGAAACCCGATGTTCCCCTGGTCGTGTGGATAGCCTGTGCAATGAAATTCTAGACCCCTACGGGCGCGGCAAGTTACCCGCCAAAACCTGAAGCGGGGCAGCCCCCTTCAACAACGTGAATGGACCACCCAGCACTTCACAGAATCCGGTAACTTGAGCACCCCTCCTTGGGTCAACCTGTACCCCCTATGAGTGCGGTGAATAGCCCGCCAATTCTAGAGTGAAGCCCCTTCCGTCTCAAAGCCATAAGATGCGGGTCCGTTGCCCTCTAGAACCCGGCTATCCGTGCACCCCACCGCGGGGTAATCCTAGTACAGAAAGTAAAAATATATACAACGGGTACATCGACCTCAGCCCGGTCGTGCCCCAAAAGAATAATATACAAACAGGCAGTGACGGCAGTCCACATGTCGGACGCTCGCCCCGCAAAATCAAATGTACAAATACAACCAAACTGTACTACCATTGCATCCAGGTTATCCACCACGACAAATCCGCAACATCACAGCACAACACAGAACATCAACGTGAATGTCACGTTCGCAAATCTGTCTAAAAGAACTACAGCAATTAGACAAGATTTACCAATAAAATGACATTCACGGTCGCAGATATAATGTAAATACAGTGAACTAACATGTTTAAAACTTTCGATCGACAAAATTTCTCGAAGTGGGCCCTAAGTACAATTCCCAGTACTCAAAATAATCTGGGCCAAAACAAAAATTACCAGAAACCCCAATTCCAAGCCAGAGACCACTGCAGAAAATTTGGTGCAGTGGTGCTACAGTTGTGCGGCGGAACCGCGGCCATAACAGGGTTAGTGCCGCAGTTCCGCGGCGGCACTGTAGAGTCATGCAACCAAATTTCTGCGGTGGTCTTAGAATTTCCTGCCTGATTTTTTGACATACTCAAAATAATTTTTCGACGACAATAAAAATTCGACAGAAAGTTCAGTATGGGAAATGCAGTTTTTGGAAATTTCGTCCGATCGAAATTCTAAACACGTTAGAGCAAGCTAGTAAAGGTTAATGGCATGGCTCTGATGCCATGTAAGGTTATGGCAGCGCCCCGGCCGTTAATCCGAGGCCAAAATGCGGAAATAAAACTTTTCAAAAACTTGGCGCTACCTTAACCTTTACCAGGATCGAACCATTAACCTACAACTAGCAACTAGAGAAAGGGTTGGAAAGCTATACCGATCGATCCGTGTACTTCGGTCTTTGGCCACCATCCCAACCTCCTCGCGGCATCTCCGGTCTCGATCTCCTCATCGGAAAGGGCACCAGATCTTCGAGTCTTTTTACGGGCTCCCGCTTCATCCGAAGCAACTCGGGCACGAAGTTCGCTAGCCGACGTGTCCAAGGTGAAGTAGAGAATGTTGTGACAACTTTGTCTCTTGCATCCATTGTATGGATGGAGGTTGAAGATGAAGCCATCAATGGAGGTTATGAGTTAGAGGAAGAAGAAGAAGAAGAAGCATTTTCTTTTCTTTTGTTTTGCTATGAAAAATGAGAGAGTGTGTTAATGAAAATTACAAGACCAAAACCTTTACAATGGCAGTCCTTCTCTCTCTTCCTCTCATTTCAAACCACAAATCAATCACATAATGTGACATTAGCACAAGAAAAGAGACCATGAGTCACTAATGAAGTCTATGTCACATTAAATGCTCAAAATGATGATTTAAGCTCACAATTTCCATTCGTAAACATTAATCCAAATGTTTACAACAATAAAAAGATACGGCAATATCTAAAATAAACTCGTGACGGATCACAAGGATACCCCTCACCTGTATATACATACCTGCATCCGCATTCCGACTGAATGCGAATGCGATAAGACTAAAGTAATCCAACAAATCTAATACAAGGATCCGGCTTAAACCAAAGCCCACTAGTATGATCCCCCCAATCATGATCCGTGCACTACTGCACGTATATGATCGGACCCTGCCATATATCATACGGCCTCTACAATGTTTCGCCCGAAACTTGAAAACTGTCTGTGGAGGACTCTAAAGACTCGTCAATACTTTGGCTGTGGATTTAAACACTAGCACGTCAGAGGTACTAGCTGTACGTAACGGGCTACTAGGTATTGACCAAAAGGGAGGTCGATGAGCGAACTCATCCTGACACCCTACTGAGCCTGACAGTGACAATATCCGTACAGTCTGGTCCGTTCGTCTATGAGTATCGCATGGCGGGCCTAGGAGGTTGGTAAAAGTCAGACCCCCAAAAGAGGTATAAGTCGTGTCGGAGTGTAGCCCAGAACACTCTGAGATACTACTGGAATACCTACCAGTAAATCTCCTGCTTTGGCCTAGGACTTCGTGTAATGGCTCTCCTAGACAAAGCGCGATCTCACCCCCAATACCGGGAGAGACGAAACCCCTGCCGATCCGCTCACTGCCTCCATGTGGCTCGGGACTGTACCCAACTAAAACCTATTTGCACGACTCCTTTGAGTCGTGATAGGATAGTAATCAAAGCACGGTGGGAACTCACACGAGACAAATGACGATCTCAAGTCGATGAGCTAACCTGTACACATGTCACCAGGGAACTGCTATCTGACGTCAGATATAATACCAACTAGCATATTCCCGGCGAGTCCTGTCCGGTGTACTCATAACCCAATAAGCACCTGTATACATCTTAGGTGAACCAATTGACACTAATGGCTTGTGAGACCAGCCACCGCCCCTCGTCGGGGTCTCGACTGTATACACTAGTCTACTAATGGAGTATCGATGCCCAGTCTCGAAACTCCCACGACTAGGGACCACTTTAAGGATGTGCTTATAGACCCCAGCTCCTACGTATATGATCGCCATCATACTGCTGGCCGTCAAGCAAGAATCCAAAGGGCTCTACCAACGCGCAATAGTGACCTGTAAGGTCACCTGAAGCAGTACACGATGATAAAGATAAACCAGATAGCATACTATTATCTTGAGTAAGACTGTCCTACCGGTATAGGTCCTCCCTCAATCATTGTAATCGCGTGCCTGTGATCCAATAATTGACTCTGAGGGCACTATATCCAACACTTTGAACGAAGTCACTATAAAGAACAAGGATCCACTCCCGCGCATCGATGATTTATTCGATCAGCTAAGTGGATCTTGTGTTTTCTCTAAATTGGATCTTCGTTCAGGTTATCATGAAGTGAAGGTCAAGGAAGCTGATATTCACAAAACAGCTTTCAGAACTCGTTATGGACATTACGAATTTCTAGTGATGCCATTTGGAGTGACCAATGCACCAGCAATATTCATGAACCTAATAAATCAAGTTTTCCGGGAGTACTTAGACATGTTTGTTGTCATCTTCATCGACGACATCCTGGTGTATTCTAAAAGTCAGAAAAAGCATGCAGAGCACCTACGAATTGTCCTGGAAACTCTTCGACAACATAAGCTCTATGCCAAGTACAGCAAGTGCGAGTTTTGGCTAAAGCAAGTTGGTTTCCTTGGGCACATCGTATCAGGAGAAGGAATTTCTGTAGATCCAGCCAAAGTTTCAGCAGTTAGCGAATGGCCTACACCAAAGTCAGTGAAGGACATTCGGAGTTTCTTGGGTTTAGCTGGATATTACAGAAGGTTCATTGAAGGATTTTCGAAGATAGAAACACCCCTGACCTAGCTCACACGAAAAGATGAAGAATTTGTGTGGTCAGAAGCATGCGAACAAGCTTTCGTTTAACTCAAGTGAAGGTTGGCATCAGCACCTATTCTCGTAATACCGGATCAATCTGGAGGATTCGAAGTGCATTGTGATGCATCCGGTAAGGGATTAGAATGTGCTCTACATCAGCACGGTAAGGTTGTGGCTTATGCTTCAAGACAACTGAAGACTCATGAGCGCAATTATCCGACGCATGAGCTGGAGTTGGCAGCCGTCATCTCTGCTCTCAAGAGTTGGCGCCATTATCTACTTGGTGAATGAGTGAACATCTACACAGATCATAAAAGTCTGAACTATGTGTTTACTTAGAAGGAGTTGAATATGCGGCAGAGAAGACGGTTAGAACTCATGGCGGACTTTGACATCAACTTGCAATATCACCCAGGGAAGGTGAACGTAGTACCTGATGCTCTTAGTCTCCAATCATTAGCAATGAATCTCACCGCTCAGTGGAAGCTTCAGCAAGACTTGCATCAGAGGGAGATTGAAGTAGTCATGCCAGGTAACACTTCAAGTTTGATGAATCTATAAGTTCAATCAACCATTGTCAATCAGATCAAAGCAGCTCAAGCAAGTGATACTAAGTTGCAAAGGATCAGAGAACAAGTGGAGAATGGACTCAGAACAGACTTCATCATCCATGAAGACGGATCTTTGAGATACGGCAGCAGATTGTGTGTACCAAAAGGTCCTGTTCGGGAATAGTTAATGAAAGAAGCTTACAGCTCTCCCTACTCAGTACATCCTGGAGGCACAAAAATGTACAAAGATCTACGTCAAAATTATTGGTGGCATGGAATGAAGCGTGATGTAACCAGAAGTGTCGCAAACTGTTTGGTGTGTCAGCAATTAACGGTTGAACATCACTGGACAGCTGGACTACTTCAACCGTTACCAATCCCAGAATGGAAGTGGCAACACATCACGATGGATTTTGTGATTGCTCTTCCTCGCAGCACAAAGGGTAACGATGCTATATGGGTCATTGTGGATCGACTCACAAAGTCGGCTCACTTCATCCCATTTCGAGTTGGCCAATCAACTGAGGCACTAACAAAGAAGTACATGGAGGTAATAATCTATTTAAGATTTAAACTCTTCATAATGTACCATCTCTGATACCCATGAACTCATACAGGAAATTGTGAGACTTCATGGAGTACCGGTCTGCATTGTCTCCGATTGTGACACCAGATTCCGATCGCAATTTTGGCAGAGTCTGCAAGCATGCTTCGGAACAAGTCTGAACTTCAGCACGGCTTATCATCCACAAACAGATGGTCAGTCGGAATGAACTATTCAGATCTTGGAGGATATGCTCAGAGCGTGTATGCTAGACTTCAAAGGATCGTGGGAAGATCACCTGCATCTTGTGGAGTTCGCATACAATAACAGCTACCAAGCAAGCATATGAATGGCACCTTTTGCATTATTGTATGGAAGGAAGTGTCGATCACCATTAAGTTGGGACGACATCGGAGATAGGGAACTTCTTAGACCAGATATGATAGTAGCGACCGTTGATGTGGTTCGTACAATCAGGGAAAGGATACGCATAGCCCAAGATCGACAGAAGCACTGGGCTGATGCAAAGAGACGACACTTGGAGTTCCAGCCAGGAGATCACGTATTCCTGAAGATATCTCCGAACCGCGGAGTGATCTGATTTAGAAGACGGGGTAAATTAAGTCCGAGATACATTGGACCGTTCGACATACTCGAACGAATTGGTGAAGTGGCATACCGCTTAGCGCTTCCACCCTCATTGGAAGGAGTGCATAACGTGTTGCACATATCCCAACTCAGAAAGTATGTGAGTGACCCCAGCCATGTCCTTGATCATTCCGAGCTCACTATACAGCCCGACTTGTCTTGTGAGCAACAGCCTGTGGAAATCCTGGATAAGAAAGTGAAGACACTTCGAAACAAGGAAGCTAACTTGGTCCGGGTAATGTGGAGGAAAGACACTCCAGGAGAATCCACTTGGGAAAGGGAAAATGAAATGCGTGCAAGATATCCTCACCTCTTTGTAAACTAGTCCTCAAATAAAAGTTGTAAATTTCGAGAACGAAATTTTTGTAAGGAGGGTAGATTGTAACAACTCCAATTTTTGTATACATAAAATTGATTTAAATTTGAAGTATACTTGGGGTATTTAATGTTGCTGTTACCACTTTAAGTAATTATTTCACACAAATAATTACAAGAAGGAGCTTGTAGCTCATTGGTAATACCTTGCACTGTTGAACCAAGCCACCAGAGTTCAAATCCCCTACCCCAAATTATTTTTAGATTATTTTTGTTTCAAATTCCTTGGAAGCCCAACAGTCCACACACCGTAACTCCCAAAACTTGAACTGAACTTTAAAATCTAAATATACCAGTGCTTACCCCACGAGACCCCCCATCTCCGGACACTCCGACTCGGCCCGACTCGGGCCGGCGCCGCCGGCCGGACTCGGCCGGACGGCCGAGTCGTCACACCAAAGATGTGCCTTTTCGTATTCCTAACCACCCTGCATACTCTAATTTATTGGATCGGTTCCCAATACTTAAATATCCCCCATTCACTACAATTTTTAATAATTTTCACACATTTTTACAATTTTTTTATTTAAAACCCTTCACCTACCCTACCCCTAGCCTACCCTATAAATACACCCCTACCCTCTACCCTCTCATCCCAAAATCCTAAGCTCGCTCTCTCAAAATTTTCCAAGAGTTGTGTACTTTGAAAACAAGCTCGCGGCGAAGCTCCGACGTAATTCCGGCGGAAATTCCGGCGACGTTTTTAGGAAATACCGCCGACGAAGCAGCGCATCGACAATCCCTTTAGTTCCCCCTCACTCCATTGTATAATCGAAAACCCGTAAGTCCCTTTTCTATCTCTCTTCTATTCTCAAAAAAAATACGAAATTATAAAATCCGACGGAATCGGAACAAATCCGATTTCCGATTCGGTTTTCTATAAATTGCACTTCTCACTAATGCAATCATAATTAAACATCTTTAAGTTGATTACTAAACACTAATCAAAGAATTTGAACAAGTTTCACCACATGAAATGATAGCTTTCTCAATTTACCGTATTTTTCGCTTAAATACCACAATGTTTCACTCTTTCATTTAACACCATCAAACTTGCTATACATTTATAGTAGATCACGAGATAACGACCTACCTCCTCACACACTTACCTACAACCTAACACGATACCATTGAAACCTTAGAATACGAGAAAACAAGAATTTACATTTAAATACCATATACTTAATAAAACTATCTCTAAAAGATTTAGTTTTGATACACTTTTAAATAAATACCTCTTATTAGGAAAATACGATAAGTTGTGGACATCGGTCGTTTATCTAAACCTGACTTTGTGGTGTCTAGGCTAGGCAAGTGAGAAAGGTAACTTTAAAAGACCCGACTCACGATGATTCGTGAGCGGATCCCTCCTTTCGTCACTTGTACTTACCTGACCACAATTGGCGGTGAAGAGGCGATTTGAGGTATCTAACAACTTGTCGTTTAGACCATTTAGAAATAGGCTAATTGACTTAGGAAACCCTAGAATCTAAAATACCGAAAATTGACATTTTTACAAATAAATACCTTTACCTTTATAAAACCGTTTTCTAAAGGATTTACTATTTTACAATGTTTGCAAAGCGCCGCTACAACCTATTTTTAGGGAACTCGTTCGGGATGGTGCGGATTATCGCACATCCTCGGGCTTAGTAGTGCGAGATTCAGACCTCCGCAAGAAGCATTCGGTCTCGAAAGATTTAAAATACGATATCTTAAGAAAATGAGATTTTTAGAATATAAAATATTTATTAAAATTATTTTTGTATAAATATATGTATATTTATCATTAAAACATTTATTTTGTTATGATATAAATATTCCACCTTTTTCTAAAAATCACAAGAATAAATTTTACACTAAAATACCATGAACTTCAAATAAATCAATATTACAGATAAATACCTTATTTATAAAACTAGGATATTTTCACTAGAAATGGCTCAATATAAAATCCACATTCATTACAACTCTAAAGACGAATAATGAATACTTGAGGTGTATTTTGAAAAGTATATAAAAGTAATTTTACATAAAACCCCCTCAAGTTTTATAAATTACCCTAAGGACCCTAGCAATTATAGGACTTCGATTTACATTTCTAACTGTCTGACTCGGGTTTGAGTCTGATTATTCTGACTTGAATATGATTCAAGTCAATCTACAATCTACAATATTCCAATTCAATATGAACACATGAATCCATGAATTCAATTATCAATTTATACAACTTGACTGAACCGAACCATGGATATATATATATATATATATATATATATATATATATATATATATATTCCTTTTACATGATTCTCAATTATTCCATTTACATGACTCTATGATTCCAACCATTTACTGATATCATGGTTTCAGTCAGTCAATCACTCATACCACCAATACAATTTACAAGATAAAAATACAAACAAGATATCGCGGGATTTAAGGGATTGATTGGTACGGAAGATGTTAAAGGTGGCACGAGGCGGTCAGATTAAGACATCTAACCTATATTCCGTTGCTGTCGTACCGTGGCTTAACTATTCCTTGTACATTCCATTTTCCCTGGTCTCTAGCATATAGAGACCCCTCTCGTATACACTGGCATCCTTCTGTACCAAACTACAAACAACAGCGTTAACACAACATTACAACAATAATATACAACTTTAAAAGATATCTTCTTATTCTGTCTATTCTACTTTCCTCTTATCTTTGGGACTTACCGAACGACCTGTTCGCTGACGACATTCTATTTCTTTTTTCTTTGAATGTCGTCAGGTGGTTTGGACCCGGTAGAGATCGAGCCATCTACAGAAGACTTGGAGCAGTTTGCCGAAGATCCAGCACTGTAGTTTCATTGTACACTTTTCCATTCAGCACTTTTCATTTCCTGTTATGCCACTGTTTAGGTATCTTTTTATCTCAGTTGTATTTCCTTTTCATGCATTGTACAAAAGAATGTTAATAAAAAAAAAAGTTGTTTTTATTATCGTTTGTCTCTTGTGTATTTATTTTATATTGCTTAGATACGCTTAGCGTATATACTTCTGAGTATATACGTAGCGGACCTCGTTGCGTCCCCTTCTCCGTACACTGGGAAGCGGGGCGTGACAGGTTTTGTTGGCGGCCCATGCAGGTCAGAGTTGTATAGAACACTACCATGCAATTCTGTTCTGCGTGAACAACCTAAGAAATATAACACAAGAACCAGCAACTAAAACATTCTTTACAATTCATGTTCCTTGAATCTTACAATTTCATATTCCTTGAATCTTATCAATTCATGTACTTGAATCTATCCTAACCCAAATTTTTCTTCAAGGTTATGGATTCCCCGAACAACACCAGCACCAACGTCAACAACACACCTCCACCTCCACTACCAGTCGTTCCTGCTGTTCCTGCTCCACCCACTGAGCAAACAGTGTTTCTTAAGGCGATCCGCAGCCTTCTTGAGGGACAGCAACAACTCCTGAACCATCCCGAGACTGACGCACCTGGGGTAAAGCAATTCAGGGCTTTACATCCCAAGCAGTTCTCCGGAAAGGGAAGTCCTCTTGAAGCGGAGAAATGGGCACAAAGTATAGAAGATGATCTGGCGGCAGCACAAGTGCCAGACATAGCTTGGGTCCGTGTGGCGAAACTACAGCTCACGGACAATGCTCGTAACTGGTGGAAGGCGGAAGAAATCCGTCTTGCACAACCTATTGAATGGAAGACTTTTCGCGAGAAGTTCGATGCGAAGTACTTCCCTGTGACTGCCAGGTTTGCCATGGAGCAGCAGTTCATTCATCTACAACAGGGTTCGATGTGGGACAAATCAGTAAATGAGTACGATGCTGAATTCACCATGCTAAGACGGTAAGATATGTCATAATAGTTCAATTTTTAAATATTACATACTACACAGCTAACACAATCCTTAAACAGATTCGCGGCACACTTGATACCGACGGACGAGATCAGAGCCCGTCGCTTTCAACAAGGTCTGGACACGGAAATTCAGGCTACTCTATCCACAGGAAAATTTCTGACCCATAAGGATGCTCTGGAAGCTGCCCGCAATTATGAGGCAGTGATAAAAGAAAGGGGCAGACCTCAGTCTGCAGGAGTCAAGCGCCCTGCCAACCAAATGGCAGGTGGAGCCTCGTCCAGACCACCTTTTGTGCCAAGACGACCCGGAGTACCGAACCATCGTCCCAGCCCAGCCTTTTGTACCTACTGCAAGAGACCTTGACATATGATGAAAGACTGCCGGCAAGCCAACCGTATTTGCTTAATCTGCTGCTCAGCTACTCATGATATTGGGTCTTGTCCCCAAAGGAAAAACCCAGTTGCTGCACCCAGGCCAGCAAACAATTACCTACAGCGCCCAGCCATCCAAGCACCCGCTCCAAGACTTGCACTACTCGCACTACCCAGAGGACCACAAGCTGCACCACCTCCTTGTCAGTTCCATCAAGCTCAAACGAACGTTCCGAGGAATGCTCCTCAGGCCAGGAGGAATGTACCAAAGCGCCAGGGTTTCACGATGTCCGTGGAAGAAGCTGAGGCCACTGGCCAAGTCATCACTGGTAAACTTTTCTTCTCAAACTTTTCTTTTATTCTTGTTTACCTACACACTTTCACTATACCTAAAACATATCCCACATACCTTAGGTACAATCTAAGTAGCCTCACTACCTGCACTAGCACTGTTTGATACTGGAGTATCGCACTGCTTTATGTCGCAACGGTTCGTCCGAACCCATGCGATTCCAGTCTCACCGCTTGTATCCAGCTGGAATGTCAGTTCAGGAAATGGCGTTCTAAAGGTAACTATGGGATACAGCTTGTGTCCAGTCGTCGTCTGCAGCAGAGAGTTTTATGCTGACTTCAAAGTACTGGACATACTGAACTTCGATATGGTTCTAGGAATGGATTGGCTTGGAACTTTTTATGCTACCATCGACTGTCGTCAAAGGAGAGTAGTATTCGAGATTCCAGACCATCCAGTCTTCTATTTCAAAAGCGGAGACCGTACCCTGTGTTCCCCTCCGAAAGACGGCGACGACATGAGGACGTCTAGCTTGAGATTCGGGGCAGATGCTATATGGTTTTATCCGTCCACCTCTCCGAATATGCCAAGTTAATTTATGGCACCGTGTATCGGAGGTTTAGATGGATGCGGCCGATGTAGCAGACTTCGTCAGATTCCCCCTCGCTTGAGGGGTTTTTGATTGTGGGGACGCTCTTCCCTGCAGGCGCAAGCCCCTGCAGTTAATTACGCTACCGCATCGCGGTAACAACTTTCTCCTTCTCCAGAATTTCACTTCGTGTCGTGGGTGTTTGTTTTGTTTGTGGTTGCCCGTGGATTGTATACGGAGACTGGGTAATACCATCGCCCGTAGGACGTGGATTAGTCCAAATCCGTATTTACTTAGATTTGGGTTTGGTGTTTTTAGTTTAAGGATACGTTAGCCGCATTTGAGACTAAGATCAACTTAAACGTTCGTTAAGGATACGTTAGTCTGATTTGAGACTAAGATCAACTTAACGGGATCGTCTAGATCCATTTCCAGTTTAAGGACGTAGCGGTCCATTTAATATATGGCCGTTGGGACCCGTCACCTCTCTGACGACGTTGAAGGATTACAACGACATGTGTCAGAGGAGTTCGGAGATGTACCCTTGAACCAAAATTGATTGAGGGTCTTATAGTCCAATTTGGGACTAAAGTCTGTTTGAATGTTTAAGGATACGTTAGCCATATTTGAGGCTAAGATCAACTTAAACGGGATCGTTTAGATCCGACAAAAGAGCATTTGGGAGCTCTATTGTTCCAGTTTAGGGACGTAGTGGTCCATAGGTAGTTTAGGGACATTGCGGTCCATTGGTAGTTTAAGGACATTGCGGTCCATATTCCAGTTTAGGGACATGGTGGTCCATAGGTAGTTTAAGGACGCTTAAGTCCGTGGGTTTAAGGACCCCACAGTCTGTGTTTTAGTATAAGGACGCATAAGTCCGCGGGTTTAAGGACCCCACAGTCCGTGTTTTAGTTTAAGGACGCATAAGTCCGTGGGTTTAAGGACCCCACAGTTCGTGTTTTAGTTTAAGGACGCATGAGTCCATGAGTTTAAGGACCCCACAGTCCGTGTTGATGTATGGTTGTCGGGACCCGTCGCCTCTCTGACGTCGTTGAAGGATTACAACGATAGGTGTCAGAGGAGTTCGGAGATGTACCCTTGAACCGGATGTAAATTGATTTAGGAGAGCAGTCTTACTCAGTCAATTTAATTTGAGGACTTACGGCCATGATTGGGCTAAGTCCAGTTGAGAATATTCAACGTTTTTTATCTTTGGCCTATTAGGCCTGTAGGGTTCCTAGACACTCTCAAGAGGTCTCACAAGGCATCAACCATGCCAATTTCAAATTTTACGGTGCCAAGAAACCCTAGACTACGGATCGTTAACTAGATGTCTAGGCGATAACAATAAGTAGTTAACAACTTAACTAAAGTGTACGGAAATACAACCTTTGTAGATCCGGTCCTCCACCTCCATAGCTCCGCAATGAAGTCTCCTCGCTGTCCAAATGGAAACCCGGGCTCTAGCGTCGGCTTCATCGGACAAATGGGCGGGTTAGATCGTCGATGTCGATGCCGAAGATGATCTACGTCGAGGCATCGCAAGATCAAGCTCCCACTTCACCAAGTCATGAAACTTGTGAAGAAAACACACTCTACTACTTGGCAAGAGGTAGAGGATGAAGAAATAGGAAGTGGGTTCACTTTAGAATTGGATTTCTCACTCATTTCATCAAATCACCATTGATGGAATCAAGCTTCTTCTTGAAGAAGAAGAAGAAGATGAAAAATGTTATGATAAGTTAATTAAAAATAGAAAGGAAAATGAATTCTTATCATAATTGTAACCATGGTAAAGTGTAGAGAGCTAACTAAAGTTAAATGAATGGTTAGGGTTAATGAGATGAAGACAAAAGGGTTTCTTTGGTCAAAACTTCATGAAGCTTCAACAAGCTTCATGAAAGAAACCCTTTTGTTTTTCTTTTCTCTTTTCATTTCTTTTAATCCAAATTAAAAGATAAATGAAAGAATAAATGAAAACCCTAACCATTAACTAACCATGGTCTAATCTTTACACTTGACCAAGTTAACATGTATCATCAAACATGATACAATCAAGTGCACAAAATATATCACATATACAATGTGCACATCCGAGTGAGAAAATCGATCTTAAATGAACCGATACTAGTTAATGCAAAGTAATATATCAAATATATAATTATGCATTAAATCATTAAATCAACACTTGATTTAATGATCCGGTCATATCGCATATAACCGACTAATATCTACAGTAACAACTTATCGAATCAACACTTGATCCGATAACCCGGCTATATCGCATATAACCGATCAATGTCACATTTCGCGAGAATCGAATACAGTATCACATACTGGTATCATTCTCGGTCCCGCACATATCTCATATGCGCTCCTATTTCATTTCGCTTGAGCCAGGAAACCTCTGTGTAAGACTCTAAAGACTCGTCAATACGCCGGCAGCAGGTGATGATCATATCAAACACCCACAAGCCGCAAGCGGTCTGCTAAATGTAACGGCCACCCGGGTATTGAGCGATCAGAAGATCGACGAGCAAGCCCGCTCATACTCCTGTGAATCCAACCAGTAACACTTACCGTACAGTCCGGTCTGATCGTCTGATATGTCGCATATCTCGCCTAGGGGTGGTAAACGTCAGACCCCAATAGCTTGATAAGTCGTGTCGATATGAGGTCTATAACAATTCGAGAAACTACTGGTAACACTTACCAGTATATCTCAGCAACCCTGGCCAGGGATTTCCTGTTATAGCCAATCGTACACAGCGCAACATCAACCCCCTATACCGGGAGAGACGAATCCCCTCCTATCGCTCATTGCCTCCATGTGATTCGGGACTGTACCCAAAAACCACCGTTTTGCACGCCCTCTTGGACGTGGTAAGATGGAAATCAAAGCACAGTGGGAACCACACAAGACTCTATGACGATCTCGGGTCAACAGACTACTCTGTACCAGTGTCACCAGAGAACTGCCATCTGACGTAAGGTATAATACCATCTGGGAGTTCTCGGCGAGTCCGTCCAGTGTACCCAGTCTCCACTGAGCACCCGTATATCATCTCCGATGTCAAACACCAATGGATATGGGATCATCCATCGCCCATCTGTATGGGTCGAGAAGGTATACGCTAGTCTACTCTGGTATATCGATGCCCCGTCTCGATATACCCACGACTAGGGACTTTGAAGGATGTACTTATGGACTACCATGTCCCCACTAGTATGATCCGCATCATAGTCCAGGTAGTCAAGTACACATCCTAAGGGCTTTACCAATATGTAACAGAGAGACTATCAGTGTACACGTTAAGGTAAAGATCAACCAGATAGCATACTATCATGTCGAGCAAGAAAGTCCTCCCTATATATGTCCAAGCATCCACTACAATATACATCCTATGTATAGTAATGGCCTCTAGGGCATACATATAACTAACAATCTCCCACTTGCACTAGGGCCATCTGATAGCAGTGGTTGCAGTATCTGATACTCAACCATCCCATAAAAGTCTCTCTCTGGAAAAAGGCCTTTGTGAGTGGATCCGCCGTGTTGTCCTCTGAGTCTACTCTCCTTACCTCGATCACCCTGGAGATCAACTATCTCCATGATCAGGTGATACTGCCTTAGAATATGTCTGGATCACTGATGGGACGGACGTTCCTTGGCCTAAGCCACAACTCCATTGTCACACAATGGGAGGAACTAAGTTCATCTCATGAACAAATATACACCCAAACATCCTCTTTGGTAGCATCTTAAGTAGCGATGTATCCAACCTTTATCGTCTAGTGTGCCACGGTATGTAGCTTGGAACTCTTCCAACATACCGTCCCTTTACTGAGGGCAAAGACAATGCCTGTGACTGACTTTCAGTCGTAGTTATCACCCTGGAACCCTTCCAGTGATTCTCCCCAGGATCGGTTGATACCATCTCACTACAACTAGTGAGAATCCTAACATCCAATTAGATCTATCTCATAGATCCAAAACCCAGGATTTAGGAGGTATCACTTTGATCCTATATGGAGAATCCTTGTGATAAGCGGAGATTGACTGGGCGTAGCATAGGAAACTCTTTCCCTATCATGTGTATGTCATCCACGTACTCTACGAGGATCACCACCATACTCCCTACTACCCTTTTGTTTATACAAGGTTCATCTACCATTTTGATGATGTCAAACTCTTTGACTAATCCATCAAAACAGATGTTCCAACTCCGCGATACCTGCTTTATCCTATAAAGCATCTTGCACACGTTTCCGCTGCTCCCACTGTCTACGAAGCCCTCTGGCTGTGTACTTATAGACGTTCTCTTCTAAAACATCATTTAGAAAAGCAGTCATGGCACCCAACCGCCAGATATCGTAGTCATGGTATGTAGCCGTGGCAAGTAGGATCTGGATGGACTTAAGCATAGCCACTTGAAAAGGTTTCATCATTATCCACACCTGGTCGATGACGAAAAGCTTTAACAAGTCTAGCTTTGAAAGTCTCAACTTCTCCATCTACACCAAGTAATCTTCTCAAGATATACTTGCTCCTGATGGGGATTTAACCCTTCAGATATAGCAACCAAAGTCCATACTTTGTTGGTGTACATGGATTCCATCTCAGATCACTAAGCATCCAGCCATTCTTATAGAGTCTTACTCCTGATGGCCAGCTCGAAACTAGTTGGGTCATCATCTCATGATGCAATCCTCGCTCCCACTGTCATAGAGTAACCGTAGTATCTCTCAGGTGGGTGAGGAACCCTACTAGATCGGCGGAAAGGCTGAGGTTTGTTGGTATCTACTGAATCCTTTGGTTATACCAAATCATCTGCTGTAGTTTGCATAGCTGGAACCTTTCCAGTTCTACATAACTGACCTTGCCTCGAGCTTGTCCGGATTTTGCTTTTAGACATAGCCCGGACAACCCCAAATCTTAACTAACCTAAGATATGGGCTCTTCCCTTTCCATATCACATATGAAGTGGTAGGCAGACTGATTTGATTTGAACCCTATTCAATAGGTATGCAGCTTCTCAAGTGCATAACTCCCAAAAGGAAATAGATAACTCAGTAGTACTCATCATAGAGCACACCTTATCACATAGGGTGTGATTGCTCCTCCCCGATATACCATCGTGTTATGGTGTATACGGAGGAGTAATACTGAGAGAGAATCTCATTCTCCTTTAGAATAGTCCAGGAATTCCATGCACAAGTATTCTCCTCCCTGATCTCATCATAGGACATAATACTTATACCCGTATTTTGGTTCTCTACTTCTCGCTTATATTCTGTGAATATCTCAAAAGGTTCGGACTCATGTTTCAACAGGAACATATGACTGAATCTTGAGAGATTATCAGAGAATTTAATGAAGTATAAAGAACCGGTCTTGGCAAGTGTAGACAGGGGACCTACATACATCAACATGTATCATCCCAAGAGTTCACTAACTCTTTCTCTGTTTCCAGTAAACGGAGCTATGGTCATTTTATCTCTGTGACATGACTGGCAAGTTTCACAAGATGTAAATTCAAACTGATTTAAATATGCATCTACATGTAACTTAAGCTAGTCGGGTCGCATTGATATGACCTAGTCTACAATACCTCAAGAAGGATTTGTTCATTTCTGAACTCTTCCTCTTGTGTGTGTTCCGTATACTAAGAACTGTATTTTGATTTAGAACATCAATGCTTTTAGATAACGTGCCTGAACCGATCAACTTTTGATATAGGAAATGTTCAAAACATAATCCAACAATACAAAATTATATCCTTTCTTTACTAATAAAGAGACTGATATGATTTTGTATATCAGGTTCGGTATCTAATAACATTCGTTCAGAATCAATGTATTTGTAATACAGGGTGACAGTGACCAACAGACTTGGCTGCAACACTTGCCCCGTTTTCTGCCTCATGAAACTTATCACCCGTTCTCAGTTCTCTACCTTGCTGTAGCCCTATGTAACAGATTACATATCTGGGATCCTGATCTGGTATCACATACCCAGGACGTAGAAGATACAGAGAAACAGTTCTGTGTAACGAACACACCCGAAGATGATGCATCAGCATGCACTCTCTTCGTTTGGGCGGCACGGGAAATCTGGTATTCCCTAATTTCCTGCTCTGTCTTATAACATTTATAAGTTGGAGCGGGACCAACGTTCCCCAGCTCAGTATAACAAGCGGGTTCGGTCAAATATCCGTTTTATTATCTTGATTAAGGCGTGATATGGTCGCTACCTGGAGAGAGAGAGAAGAAAACACTCAGCGTGCGCTCTTGCAAGAATAGATTGGTTATTATTTTATCTAATCAGGATGGCTCCCACTGTTTTAATCAAATCTTCCTTCAAACCCTAAAAGGAAAGACTAGCCGGGATTAATTACACACTACAAGTTCGCCAATCTTTCAGCCAGGCCAGTGTCGGTACTTTGAGGGAGGTCCCCCGTTCTTTCGCACGAACCTAATTAATGTAAACCTCATTTTCCCAGAGGCGTAACCTCGTTAACACCTTTCTAGACACCTACTTGATCGGCTAATTGTAATGTGTAAAACTCTCCCAGGAGTAACTCTTACTCGCAGCGGGTATCGGGATCCAACTATTTCATAGAAGGTATGCAATCTCATTGCAAATTTCAACACTTGAAATTCCCGATAATGTTTTGCCCCTAGCAGCTATATGACCTTAACATAGTCAACAAATCAGAAGTGCTAGTCAAGTTCAACCCGTCATTTCCCGATTGAATTAAACCCACCCACACGACCCTTAACATAGTCAACAAAGTCGCACGACTACCCTAATCCAATCACATCATATGCTTATGCAGATAAACACTAATTAGCTACCGCACACTACGCCTTAACATAGTCAACAAACGTAGCACGAATACTAACTAGTACTTATCTGAAATGACGGAGGGCTACGACAGGTTTTTCTGAAAACCTATTGCGTAATGAACTTGATATCGTTGTAGAATCAAATGATTTTAAAAATGGAGTGCTTTTGAGGCTTTTCTAGTTTTGCTAAAGGAGTCACTCCCGGTGAAGGGATCGTCGGTCCTTTCCTCGTCGAATGAGGTGCGGGATATATCACATATATCACTGTGCAAAGCAGAACTCTTAAAAGCAATCAAAAAGACAAACCGAGTGTGTAGCATATGCCAGTTATTGCTAAAGGAGTCACTCCCGGTGAAGGGATCTCGGTCCTTTCCTCATCGAATAAGGTGCAGGATATATCACATATACCGCTGTGCAAAGCAAGAACTGTAGCTACCTGTTTTATTTTTGAAATTCGATTCTACAACATCTTAGGTTTCTTTTATTTCATTAATCTCATTAATGAAGTCCCATCATTTAAGTACCTAAACATCACAGATAAATACGACGTACACTTATGCCATCCGCATTCGCCTCGATGTCCCCTCGTACACCGTTAGGTTAGGTGACTAACGGCAGAGCGGGGCAGGGCTAGCATGGGTGTAAAACATAAGTAACGTCTATATAATATATCATATATACTATATACTGTATCTATCACAGAACATCACATGATTACATCACAGATATCGCAGCAGAAGAAACATATGAAATATTGGATATACTAGGACGTCCGTGTTTTCAATACGAGCCAGTATAAAACACGGATTCCACGGTCGTGATGAATAGCCAAACCCACACCCCTAGACCCCTACGAGAGCGGCAAGCAACCCTACCAATTCTGGAGTTAGGAGACCCGGACTCGACTCCTCGAGTTGGTCTCCCACTGGACTCCAGAACCCGGTTACTTGTGCTCCCCTCCTTGGGTCTATCCTAGTGCGGAAAAGTAAATAATATACAGACGGTGACATCTTCCGCAACCTGGAAGTGCCCCAATAAAAGAATATTACATACAAGTTTTTACATGAATGAAAATGAAAAACACTCATCTCACATAAAAAAAACCCGGCTATTCAAACACGACGATCCAATATAACATATCCAGCAACACATAACATCACATGTCATCAACGTAAGTAAATATGCGCATCCCAATTGTCGTTGGTATATAGCAACGAAACCGGCGATATCACATATTACACTTACGGTCACAGAAAAGAAAGTGTAAAACTACAACAGTTGGAATCCGCAACCTACATAGACATCGCATGCCTAATCAAATGAATTCCTTAGACATCGCATGCCTAACAATTATAAACCCCGCATTTTAGTCTCATTATCGAAAACTCTTTTCAATATCAAGTCGGGCAATTCAACAAGATTCCCGACATCCTGATCGAATGCTCGTCGCAAACTTTAGTAGACGGCCGCACCCCCGACGCCGTCGACGAAGTGCACCAAGGCGGAACACCGCTGCCGCGAGCACCCGAACGGATGCTTTCGGCGACGGGGTTCTCCTACAGTCACTTGGTCGGGGCTATGGAGTGAGGCTGTCTATTAAGTTTACCCGGCGAGTATCCGCGTACACTACGTGATTGCGACGGACTTTTGATCACATCAAAATTCCGTGGCAACCGATCAAATGAGACTAAAGTGCTATGTTTATAACATTCATTCAGTTATCTCATAACTCTTTGTGAATTCCAATTATTGTATCACATTCTGAATAAGATAGAAAATGTTAAAATTTCCGATCGAACAATCGAACACCCAAGTTTTCCCGAAATAGATCAACACATGAAATAAGTTCAAAAACATTCAGTTCGTGCCTCAGTACCAACGGTCCAGCCGTAGAAGGGTCAAGCCAACGCCTCACATGTGGCACGCCGTACTGCCCCAAACCCTAAGGTTCAAAGGGCAGTTCAAGACGGTCACATAATCGAGTTAAGGTTTGTTGTCTTCTAGAGGGTCCATCGCGTTACTTGCACTACTTAGAACGTCTTTAAACCACGGAAAAATCCAACACTTGGAAATTTCCCAACAGGGGAAAAATTGGGTATTTATATCCAGTCGAACTTTTTAACATATTCAAAAATTATCCGGAAAGCCACAAAGACAAAATCTGATAATCAGATCGAATCATCGAATCCCCAAAACAACCCCAGAAAATTCAACTCTTGAATAAATATTAAAAATTCCCAGGAAAACCAGCACCAGAAAGCATGAATTACTGTGCAAAGATTGAAGGCCAATCAAGTCAAGAGGCCGCGGAACCGCCGCAGAAGTAAGGCTTCTGCCGCGGTTCCGCCGCGCATTAGAGGTATCATGAAAAAAATTTTGCATCGTAATTCTTAGAATTCCCTGCTGAATTTTTTAAGAATTTTTAATCTGGAAAAAACCCAGATTTTAGAAAAAGTCCAGAGAGCACTTTATGGATTAGGGTTTCGATTCGTTCGGATTTCAAACTCCGTCTAGACTTCGCCTAAGGCTCTAGCTAGGCTCTGATACCACTGTAGGGTTCCTAGGCACTCTCAAGAGGTCTCACAAGGCATCAACTATGCCAATTTCAAATTTTACGGTGCCGAGAAACCCTAGACTACCGATCGTTAACTAGATGTCTAGGCGATAACAATTAGTAGTTAACAACTTAACTAAAGTGTACGGAAATACAACCTTTGTAGATCCGGTCCTCCACCTCCATAGCTCCGCAATGAAGTCTCCTCGCTGTCCAAATGGAAAGCCGGGCTCTAGCGTCGGCTTCATCGGAGAAATGGGCGGGCTAGATCGTCGCTGTCGATGCCGAAGATGATCTACGTCGAGGCATCGCAAGATCAAGCTCCCACTTCACCAAGTCATGAAACTTGTGAAAAAAACACACTCTACTACTTGGCAAGAGGTAGAGGATGAAGAAATAGGAAGTGGGTTCACTTTAGAATTGGATTTCTCACTCATTTCATCAAATCACCATTGATGGAATCAAGCTTCTTCTTGAAGAAGAAGAAGAAGATGATGAAAAATGTTATGATAAGTTAATTAAAAATAGAAAGGAAAATGAATTCTTATCATAATTGTAACCATGGTAAAGTGTAGAGAGCTAACTATAGTTAAATGAATGGTTAGGGTTAATGAGATGAAGACAAAAGGGTTTCTTTGGTCAAAGCTTCATGAAGCTTCAACAAGCTTCATGAAAGAAACCCTTTTGTTTTTCTTTTCTCTTTTCATTTCTTTTAATCCAAATTAAAAGATAAATGAAAGAATAAATGAAAACCCTAACCATTAACTAACCATGGTCTAATCTTTACACTTGACCAAGTTAACATGTATCATCAAACATGATACAATCAAGTGCACAAAATATATCACATATACAATGTGCACATCCGAGTGAGAAAATCGATCTTAAATGAACCGATACTAGTTAATGCAAAGTAATATATCAAATATATAATTATGCATTAAATCATTAAATCAACACTTGATTTAATGATCCGGTCATATCGCATATAACCGACTAATATCTACAGTAACAACTTATCGAATCAACACTTGATCCGATAACCCGGCTATATCGCATATAACCGATCAATGTCACATTTCGCGAGAATCGAATACAGTATCACATACTGGTATCATTCTCGGTCCCGCACATATCTCATATGCGCTCCTATTTCATTTCGCTTGAGCCAGGAAACCTCTGTGTAGGACTCTAAAGACTCGTCAATACGCCGGCAGCAGGTGATAATCATATCAAACACCCACAAGCCGCAAGCGGTCTGCTAAACGTAACGGCCACCCGGGTATTGAGCGATCAGAAGATTTCGAGCAAGCCCGCTCATACTCCTGTGAATCCAACCAGTAACACTTACCGCACAGTCCGGTCTGATCGTCTGATATGTCGCATATCTCGCCTAAGGGTGGTAAACGTCAGACCCCAATAGCTTGATAAGTCGTGTCGATATGAGGTCTATAACAATTCGAGAAACTACTGGTAATACTTACCAGTATATCTCAGCAACCCTGGCCAGGGATTTCCTGTTATAGCCAATCGTACACAGCGCAACATCAACCCCCTATACCGGGAGAGACGAATCCCCTCCTATCGCTCATTGCCTCCATGTGATTCGGGACTGTACCCAAAAACCACCATTTTGCACGCCCTCTTGGATGTGGTAAGATGGAAATCAAAGCACAGTGGGAACCACACAAGACTCTATGACGATCTCGGGTCAACAGACTACTCTGTACCAGTGTCACCAGAGAACTGCCATCTGACGTAAGGTATAATACCATCTGGGAGTTCTCGGCGAGTCCGTTCAGTGTACCCAGTCTCCACAGAGCACCCGTATATTATCTCCGATGTCAAACACCAATGGATATGGGATCATCCATCGCCCATCTGTATGGGTCGAAAAGGTATACGCTAGTCTACTCTGGTATATCGATGCCCCGTCTCGATATACCCACGACTAGGGACTTTGAAGGATGTACTTATGGACTACCATGTCCCCACTAGTATGATCCGCATCATAGTCCAGGTAGTCAAGTACACATCCTAAGGGCTTTACCAACATGTAACAGAGAGACTATCAGTGTACACGTTAAGGTAAAGATCAACCAGATAGCATACTATCATGTCGAGCAAGAAAGTCCTCCCTATATATGTCCAAGCATCCACTACAATATACATCCTATGTATAGTAATGGCCTCTAGGGCATACATATAACTAACAAGGCCTGTGCTAGGGCTTTGCCCCTGTTTAATAATGCACTGCATTTTATTTTGGCATGCTAGGCCTTTCTGATTTGGGCTTTGTCCCTTTATAAATGATGCAGAGCATCTGTTTGGACTCTGCCCTTCTTTAAAATAATGCATTGCATTTAATTTAGCCTGTTAGGCCTTTTGCGCTAATTAATGAGCGCAAGCGCATGTGGAGGTGACACGTGGCGCTCTCTGGTGGCTTGCGCCAACCCAAGAGCGCAACAGTACAGATTTACAAGTGCAAGGCACTGTTTTAATATCTTGATCCAATTTTGGATTCAAGAAAAGAATCTTTTTAAGATTCCAGAACCAGTGGTTCATCAAAAGGCAATGCCTTTGTGTAGATCAAATGATCTAATAAAGAAGTATATTACTTCTTATTTTATTCTTATTATTTGATCTTTTCTTTTTATTTTAAGATCTTGATCTTATTCTTAGATCATTGATCTTTTCAGAAGAAATTCTTCTTTTCAAAAGTTTACCTTCTTTTCTTTCTGATTTCTTCTCAAACTTTCTTTTTAGGAGTTCTCTGAATTCTTTCCCTATTTCTCTGTCAATGTTCTTTCTTCTTCTCTTTTTTTTTATTTTAGAAAGAAGGATCATTGGTCGTTGGGACCCACCACCTCTCCGACGACACTGATAGATTACAGTGCCATATATCGAAGGTGTGGAGGGATGTACCCTTTGAACCATGTCTCATTCATTAGGGGGGAAGAACAGGCTGGAGCTTAAGCTTCTCGCTGCTGAAAAAGGCTTCTTTGCGTTCGCGCACGTACATCGCACGTGTTGGGCGCACGTGCGTCGCACGTGTTGGGCGCTAATATTTGCACGTAGCGCACATGCGCATTATGAGGAGAAGCAGAGCTTTTATATATGGAGAACAAGCTCCTTTTAATATTATTAAATGTTCTCATGTGGTGCGCACGTGCGTTGCACGTGGCGCGCGCGTGGCGGGCACACGTGCGTTGCACGTGGCGCACATACGCATTATGAGGAGAAGCAGAGCTTCTATATATGGAGAACAAGCTCATTTTAATATTATTAAATGTTCTTATGTGGTGCGCACGTGCGTTGCACGTTGGACGCGCGTGGCGGGCACACGTGCGTTGCACGTGGCGCGCGCGTGGCGGGCACACGTGCGTTGCACGTGGCGCACATGCGCATTATGAGGAGAAGCAGAGCTTCTATATATGGAGAACAAGCTACTTTTAATATTATTAAATGTTCTCATGTGGTGCGCACGTGCGTTGCACGTGGTGCCGCATGGCGGGCACACGTGCGTTGCATGTAGCGCACATGGCGCTTGCGCATATGCGCATTATGGAGGAGCATGCTCCTATCTTGGAGAACTAAGCTCCTTTGAGTATTGAATCCTTTGAGAATTTAACTCTCCCTTTCTAAGAGGTATCCCCTCTTATTTATATGGGAGTGGTAGAGAAACCATCTCTCCTTTTCCCGATGTAGGACTAAAAAATGCATTCCCCATGTAGTAGAGCATTACTTTAGATTACACGTGCATAACACATTTGCTCATAACTTTTGATCTCGGATGAATTATGAGGCCCATAATATATCAAATCGAAGATCTTTTCGAGATGCTTTCAATATCATCAGAATTTAGCCATTTCTCGTTCCGGAGTTTATCAAAATACAGCTCGGAAAATACGGGTTCGCATCTTCTTCCTTAGATCACATGTGCATAGACATTTGCTCATAACTTTTGATCTCGGATGAATTATGAGGCCCATAATATATCAAATCGAAGGTATTTTCAAGAATCTTTCAATACCATCAGAATTTATCTGTTTCTTATTCCGGAGTTTGTCAAAATACAGCTCGGAAAATACTGGTTCGCATCTTCTTTCTTAGATCACATGTGCATAACACATTTGCTCATAACTTTTGATTCCGGATGAATTATGAGGCCCATAATATATCAAATCGAAGGTTTTTTCGAGATGCTTTCAATAACATTATAATTTAACAGTTCCTCATTGGGGAGTTTATCAAAATACAGGCCGGAAGATACTGGTTCGTATTTTCTTAAGCGTATCGCTGCCATTTGATACCTTGGACTCTTTTGCGCAGAAATTTTTGGCGGGAACACCCTAGAGCCAAGTAGCTACAAAGCGAAGCCAAGAGAAGCAGTAGTTGCAGCAGCTCAAGCGGAAGATGAATTAAGACCAGAGATAGTTCGAGAGTTCGACGATATATTTCCTGACCATATATCAGGTTTGCCTCCCGATCGAGCTCTTGAATTCAGTATTGATTTAGTACCAGGAGCACAACCAGTGATCAAAGCACCTTATAGATTAAGTCCGGAAGGTTTGAAGGAAGTCCGAACACAGTTGGACGAATTATTAGCGAAAGGATGGATTCGTCCCAGCACTTCAAGTTGGGGAGCACCTGTGCTACTGGTGAAGAAGAAGGAAGGTTCATACAGAATGTGCATCGATTATAGAGCCTTAAACGAAGTCACTATAAAGAACAAGTATCCACTCCCGCGCATCGATGATTTATTCGATCAGCTAAGTGGATCTTGTGTTTTCTCTAAATTGGATCTTCGTTCAGGTTATCATCAAATGAAGGTCAAGGAAGCTGATATTCACAAAACAGCTTTCAGAACTCGTTATGGACATTACGAATTTCTACTGATGCCATTTGGAGTGACCAATGCACCAGCAATATTCATGAACCTAATGAATCATGTTTTCCGGGAATACTTAGACAAGTTTGTTGTCATCTTCATCGACGACATCCTGGTGTATTCTAAGAGTCGGAAAGAGCATGCAGAGCACCTACGAATTGTCCTGGAAACTCTTCGACAACATAAGCTCTATGCCAAGTACAGCAAGTGCGAGTTTTGGCTAAAGCATGTTGGTTTCCTTGGGCACATCGTATCAGGAGAAGGAATTTCTGTAGATCCAGCCAAAGTTTCAGCAGTTAGCAAATGGGCTACACCAAAGTTAGTGAAGGACATTCGGAGTTTCTTGGGTTTAGCTGGATATTACAGAAGGTTCATTGAAGGATTTTCGAAGATAGCAACACCCTTGACCAAGCTCACGCGATAAGGTGAAGAATTTGTGTGGTCAGAAGCATGCGAACAAGTTTTCGTAGAACTCAAGTCAAGGTTGACATCAGCACATATTCTCGTAATACCGGATCAACCTGGAGAATTCGAAGTGCATTGTGATGCATCCGGTAAGGGATTAGGATGTGTTCTACATCAGCACGGTAAGGTTGTGGCTTATACTTCAAGACAACTGAAGACTCATGAGCGCAATTATCCGACGCATGACTTGGAGTTGGCAGCCGTCATCTTTGCACTTAAGAGTTGGCGCCATTATCTACTTGGTGAACGAGTGAACATCTACACAGATCATAAAAGTCTGAAGTACGTGTTTACTCAGAAGAAGTTGAATATGCGGCAGAGAAGATGGTTAGAACTCATGGCGGATTTTGACATCAACTTGCAATATCACCCAGGGAAGGTGAACGTAGTACCTGATACTCTTAGTCGCCAACCATTAGCAATGAATCTCACCGCTCAGTGGAAGCTTCAGCAAGACTTGCATCAGATGGAGATTGAAGCAGTCATGCCAGGTAACACTTCAAGTTTGATGAATCTACAAGTTCAATCAACCATTGTCAATCAGATCAAAGCAGCTCAAGCAAGTGATGCTAAGTTGCAAAAGATCAGAGAACAAGTGGAGAATGGACTCAGAACAGACTTCATCATCCATGAAGACGGATCTTTGAGATACGGCAGCAGATTGTGTGTACCAAAAGGTCCTGTTCGGGAAGAGTTAATGAAAGGGAAGAGATTTTAGCGTGCTTGCGCTTTCAAAAGATGAATCAAAAATATTTGTTAACCGCAATCAAGAACGGCGTCGCTTGGTAACTAGCCGGTAAGTACGGGTCGGTCCACAGGGATGTTGTGTATTTCCTAATTGTTCTAACGAGTTAATTCCGATTGGTGTTGGTTTGATTAAATCTAAAAACTAAATTAATCTAGATCTAAATCTTGCTAGGGTTAGGTTTAGGTTAGGTTTGGAAAGTCAATATTCCTCACCGCTTTCTATGCCCAAATTATGATCTATTAGGTGTTATGGTAACAATTAATAAAGTGGATTAGTACCATCGGGAAGAAACGATGTTTCTTCCTCTAGGTTCTTGTCCTTCCTTTCTTAATTCTTACCCTAACCTCCATGGAAGACACGCTCAACCGGTCCTTTATACTACGGTATCACCGCTACCTCATGGGATAGGGTGCCGTAGGGAGCGGTGTGTGCATGTATGTATGGAGTCCTATAAAAACGTGTGATGGGCAAGAAAGGGGTGAGAGATCTTCATCTCTCAAGCCTTCCCCAAATCTAACCCTAACAAGCGAGGAGACTACTCACTCATTAGGGAATTGAAAAACATTTCTAAATTAATTAACTAGGGCAAAGAATTAAATCTAAACTAGGGCAAGAATAGAAAATTATACTAGAGCAGATAATAAAATTAACTAGGGAAAGAATTGAAAACTTACTCTAATTTGATACACTCTTCATTCTTTACAGAAATTTACAGATCTGAATTTGAGATTTACAATGAGGCACAAGAAGAGGCATCACCTAAAACAAGTTTTTGGGTCTCTATTTATAGGACATAGAAAACCCTAGGTTTACAATCGCCGCACGTATGCTTTTATAATATACCCCTAGGAAGACTATTCAACGCGCCGCCAGTCGTTCTGGAAAATTTTCACCAATACGGGTTATACCCGGCCGCGGAACCGCGGCCATAGACCAGGTTTGGCAGCGGTTCCGCGGCCAAACAGTGAGCTTGTTGGTTCATTTTTGCTGTGATGGTTCTGGTGGTGTTTTTCTTCCTATTTATATGGTTGGTTCTTCAGAATATCTTCTATTCCTCTTCCAGATCTCCACAGTGAGTAATGTAGTGGACTTTTACCATTCGCTTCATGTCGAAGTCTTGAACCTTGCGCTGCTTTGTACTTTGTGAACTGATATTCATGTAGGCTTGATCAAGATTCCACCATTTATTGGTCGTAGTCTCACTTTGTATCATCTTTTTCATCAATTTCACTGTTTTTGCTCCGAGAACCTGTAACCAGTAACTATGTAGCAGACATGGGTCAAAAGCACCTGTTATTTGCAAAACGTATAAGAATGGGGAATATAATAATGCAAAATTATGATATGAATAGACATCAAAATGTACAAAGATCTACGTCGGAATTATTGGTGGTATGGAATGAAGCGTGAAGTAACCAGAAGTGTCGCAAAATGTTTGGTGTGTCAGCAAGTAAAGGGTGAATATCACAGGACAGCTGGACTACTTCAACCGTTACCAATCCCAGAATGGAAGTGGCAACACATCACGATGGATTTTGTGACTACTCTTCCTCGCAGCACAAAGGGTAACGATGCTATATAGGTCATTGTGGATCGGCTCACTTCATCCCATTTCGAGTTGGCCAATCAACTGAAGCACTAGAAAAGAAGTACATGGAGGTAATAATCTATTTAAGATTTAAACTCTTCATAATGTATCATCTCTGATACCCATGAACTCATACAAGAAATTATGAGACTTCATGGAGTACCGGTCTGCATTGTCTCCGATCGTGACACCAGATTCCGATCGCAATTTTAGCAGAGTCCGCAAGCAAGCTTGGGAACAAGTCTGAACTTCAGCACGGCTTATCATCCACAAACAGATGGTCAGTCGGAACGAACTATTCAGATCTTGGAGGATATGCTCAGAGCGTGTATGCTAGACTTCAAAGGATCGTAGGAAGATCACCTGCATCTTGTGGAGTTCGCATACAATAACAGCTACCAAGAAAGCATAGGAATGACACCTTTTGCAGTATTGTATGGAAGGAAGTGTCGATCACCATTAAGTTGGGACGACATCGGAGATAAGGAACTTCTTGGACCAGAGATGATAGTAGCGACCGTTGATGTGGTTCGTACAATCAGGGAAAGGATGCGCATAGCCCAAGATTGACAGAAGCACTGGGCTGATGTAAAGAGACGACACTTGGAGTTCCAGCCAGAAGATCACGTATTCCTGAAGATATCTCCGAACCGCGGAGTGATCCAATTTGGAAGACGGGGTAAATTAAGTCCGAGATACATTGGACCGTTCGACATACTCGAATGAGTCGGTGAAGTGGAATACCGCTTAGCGCTTCCACCCTCATTGGACGGAGTGCATAACGTGTTCCACATATCCCAACTCAGAAAGTATGTGAGTGACCCCAGCCATGTTGTAATGACCCCAAAATCTTTATACATTTGTATTATCCCTCTTCAATAATATACCGTATTTATTTGTACTTGGTATTTTCCTTTTTCTATTAAATTTATTATTATTTTATTTCTCAATCTATTATGTATTTTTCTAGGTACAATTTCTTTTTCTTATATTTAAGTTTTTAACTTCTCATTCTTATTTTTCCTTTCATAAATATTTAACCCAAATCCATTATTCTTATTCTCTACAGCTCATCTAAAAAGCCCATTTTCTTTTTAAGCAACATCATATATTTAATTCTAATTAAATATGTGCATGAACAACCTTATAGCTCATTGGTTAAGCCCTTGCATTGTTATTCCATAAGTCACATGTTCAAATCCCCATTCTTGCAATTATTTTTATCATTTTTTATTCTTCTCATAACCTACAAATGAGACCTTTCATTTCCAAATTGAATGGTGACCTTTCATTTCTCTTTTAATTCTCATGTTGAATGCATATATTATTATACATAATTCACCATTACACCATCTTTATTGTCCTCCTATATCTTTTCCTTCCTCACATTTTCCTATCTCTCACTTCTTCCTCTTCACCTAGAGTCCAAGAAGAAGAACATGAAGAAGTATTCAAGAAGGTCTCGCTACTAACGCGAGGCTATCGGCGGATAGACAAGCCCGGTGACAATACCGGCTTGTGCATGTAAGTCCCTTCTCTCTCCTTTCCCCCCATCTCTTTTTTTTTTCCTCTTGTCATGCATCGTGAACCCCTTATTCTTTTCATATCATGATCCATAAGAGAAGATACACATAAACATATACATATACATAAACATAAGTTTAGATATATATGATTCTATATGGTTTAATAATATCTTATTATCTCTTGTTCAAATTAAAGTATTTTTAATTCTTTCTTCTTGATTATGAATGTTTATTACAAGTTGTGAGAACATAGATTTCAATCCATAATATATCTACGATATCTCATGGAATCGGTTTGGTTATTAAAAGAAAGGATAAAGCTTGTATAAAAATACTAGTTAATCTTTTTGCCGATTTTAGTATACACATCAATACCTTTAGGTTTAAAATAATTTTTAGACATTGATTTTTACTTCTGAAAATTTCATGGAATTTACGTATGATAGATTATATTATTTTATACATGCTGTAAAAATTTTAGATTGATCCGCATAACGGTTTGTGAATTACATCGTATTTATTCACTGATCGTAAAACAGAAAACTGCAGTTATCGGTCAATTTCTAGGACATATAACTTGGTATACCGGTATCCAAATTGAGCAAACTCAGGTGTTTTTAATATCTACATCGAATGATCTAGATTTTCTTAGTTTTATAGTTTTACTGAAAACCCATCTAAGATAAAGAAAACTGCATTACAATATTAAGTGACGGATCTGGACAGAATCTGTTCCGATTCGCACACTGTTTTTAAATTGGACATAACTCGAACACCCGATGTCCGTTTATGACAAAATTTAGATGTGTAGATGCACCATTGATAGAACTATAATTTTCTGTATATTATATTACTTAGGAATGCATGAAACAACCTGATATAGGCTTTGCAATAGAATATATAGTTGCTGTCCAGAAATCTGAATTTCTGTTTTAAATGCTGATATTAAAATGATCATAACTAGAGCTTCATAAATCCAAATCGTATGAATCTTGGTGTTTTCGATAAGTACATCGAAATACCTACAATTTTCTAATAATTTTCATAACCTGAAACCTGATACAAATTAACTCAAACTGCGTTTTAAAAATATGTGACGGTGCCGAATAGATTCTGATCTGTTTTGCGCGACGATACGAAAACATATATATCTCTCAAACCGGTAGTCATATTTAGGTAAAACTGGAACTCACGCATGCAAAACATTTAGAGCCATATTTTTGTTTATATTTCGCATTCGTTCAACTTGATTAATTAGTCGTACATAATATTTCTTTACAGCATTGTTTATGGTAGTTACTCGTATAATATACTTGACTCATTTCATGTTATTCGGACATGTATACATATTTATCTCGATCATTAAATTGTTGTATGTACATAAAGACGATAATTAAATACTTGAGGTGTATTTTGAAATCTATACAAAAGTATTTTTTATATAAAAACCCCTCAAGTTTTATAAATTACAATAAGGCCCCTAAAAATTATTGAACTTCAACTCACTTTCTTTTAGTCTGACTCGGGTTAGAGCCTGACTATTTCTGACTTGAATATGATTCAAGTCAATCCATATTCTTTCATATTCCAACTCAAGATGAATACATGAATCCCTGAATCCAGTTAACAATCTATATAACTTGACTGAACCGAACCATGGATATTCCTTCTACATGTTTCCCAGTATTCCATTTACATGACTCTACGGTTATAACCATTTCCTGATATCATGGTTTCGGTCGGTCAGTTAATCAATCTTACAATCAATACAATTTTACAAGATAACAATACAAACAAAACACTACGGGGTTTAAAGGGGTAGATTGGTACGGAAGGTGTTAAAGGTGGCACGAGGTGGTCAGATTAAGACACCTAACATGAATACTGTTGCTGTTGTACCGTGGCATAACGGTTCCTTGTACTCTCCATTTGCCCTGATCTCTAGCATATAGAGATCCCCCTCGTATACACTGGCATCCTTCTGTACCAAGCTACAAACAACGGCGTTAAACAATATTCCATAATATTCAACAACATAATACTTTAGAAAATACTGCTACTCTGCCATTCTCATTCTTCTTTTCTTTAGGACTTACCGAGCGACCTGTTCGCTGACGACATTCTATTTCTTTCTTCTTTGAATGTCGTCAGGTGCGTTGGACCAAGTTGAGACCGTGCCCACAAGTGAAGATTTGGAGCAGTTCCAAGAAGACCCAGAGCTCTAGATAATTGTACTTTGTTCTTTCCAGTATTTCCTTTTATTATTATGCCACTGTTTAGGCATTGCTTTTCCATTCCAGTTGCATTATCATTTCATGCATTGTACAAAGAATGATATTAATAAAAGTTGATGTTATTTCAATATCATTTGTCTCTTGTGATTATTTTATATTGCTTAGTTACGCTTAGCGTATGTACTTCTGAGTACATACGTAGCGGGCCTCGTCACGTCCACTTCGCCGTACACTGGGAAGCGGGGCGTGACACATGTCCTTGATCATTACGAGCTCACTATACAGCCCGACTTGTCTTGTGAGCAACAGCCTGTGGAGATCCTGGACAGGAAAGTGAAGACACTTCGAAACAAGGAAGTTAACTTGGTCCGGGTAATTTAGAGGAAAGACACTCCAGGAGAATCCACTTGGGAAAGGGAAAATAAAATGCGTGCAAGATATCCTCACCTCTTTGTAAACTGGTCCTCAAATAAAAGTTGTAAATTTCGAGGACGAAATTTTTGTAAGGAGGATAGATTGTAACAACTCCAATTTTTGTATACATAAAATTGATTTAAATTTGAAGTATACTTGCGGTATTTAATGTTGCTGTTACCACTTTAAGTAATTATTTCATATAAATAATTACAAGAAGGAGCTTGTAGCTCTTTGATAATACCTTGCACTGCTGAACCAAGCCACCAGAGTTCAAATCCCCTGCCCCACATTATTTTTAGATTATTTTTGTTTTAAATTCCTTGGAAGCCCAACAGTCCACACACCGTAACTCCCAAAACTTGAACTGAACTTTAAAATCTAAATATACCAGTCCTTACCCATGAGACCCCCCATCTCCCGACACTCCGACTCGGCCCGACTCGGGCCGGCGCCGCCTGCCGGACTCGGCCGGACGGCCGAGTTGTCACACCAAAGATGTGCCTTTTCGTATTCCTAACCTCCCTGCATACTCTAATTTATTGGATCGGTTCCCGATACTTAAATATCCCCCATTCACTACAATTTTTAATGATTTTCCCACATTTTTACAATTTTTTTATTTAAAACTCTTCACCTACCCTATCCCTAACCTACCCTATAAATACATCCCTACCCTCTACCCTCTCATCCCAAAATCCTAAGCTCGCTTTCTCAAAATTTTCCAAGAGTTGTGTACTTTGAAAACAAGCTCGCGGCGAAGCTCCGACGAAATTCCGGCGACGTTTTTAAGAAATACCGGCGACGACGCAACGCATCGACAATCCCTTTAGTTCCCCCTCACTCCATTGTATAATCGAAAACCCGTATGTCCCTTTTCTATCTCTCTTCTATTCTCAAAAAAAATACGAAATTACAAAACCCGACGGAATCGGAACAAATCCGATTTCCGATTCGGTTTTCTATAAATTTCACTTCTCACTAATGCAATCATAATTAAACATCTTTAAGTTGATTACTAAACACTAATCAAAGAATTTGAACAAATTTCACCACATGAAATGATAGCTTTCTCAGTTTACCGTATTTTTCGCTTAAATACCACAATATTTCACTCTTTCATTTAACACCATCAAACTTGCTATACATTTATAGTAGATCACGAGGTAACGACCTACCTCCTCACACACTTACTTACAACCTAACACGATACCATTGAAACCTTAGAATACGAGAAAACAAGAATTTACATTTAAATACCACATACTTAATAAAACTATCTCTAAAAGATTTAGTTTTGATACACTTTTAAATAAATACCTCTTATTAGGAAAATACGATAAGTTGTGGACATCGGTCGTTTATCTAAACCTGACTTTGTGGTGTCTAGGCTAGGCAAGTGAGAAAGGTAACTTTAAAAGGCCCGACTCACGGTGATTCGTGAGCGGATCCCTCCTTTCCTCACTTGTACTTATCTGGCCACAATTGGCGGTGAAAAGGCGATTTGAGATATCTAACAACTTGTCGTTTAGACCATTTAGAAATAGGCTAATTGACTTAGGAAACCCTGGAATCTAAAATACGAAAAATTTATATTTTTACAAATAAATACCTTTTACTTTATAAAACCGTTTTCTAAAGGATTTAGTATTTTACAATCTTTGCAAAGCGCCGCTACAACCCATTTTTGGGGAACCCGTTCGGGATGGTGCGGATTATCGCACATCCTCGGGCTTAGTAGTGCGAGATTCAGACCTCCGCAAAGGGCATTCGGTCTCGAAAAATTTAAAATACGATATCTTAAGAAAATAAGATTTTTAGAATATAAAATATTTATTAAAATTATTTTTGTATAAATATATGTATATTTATCATTAAAACATTTATTTTGTTATGATATAAATATTCCACATTTTTCTAAAAATCACAAGAATAAATTTTACACTAAAATACCATGAACTTCAAATAAATCAATATTACAGATAAATACCTTATTTATAAAACTAGGATATTTTCACTAGAAATGGCTCAATATAAAATCCACATTCATTACAATTCTAAAGACGAATAATGAATACTTGAGGTGTATTTTGAAAAATATATAAAAGTAATTTTACATAAAACCCCCTCAAGTTTTATAAATTACCCTAAGGACCCTAGCAATTATAGGACTTCGATTTACATTTCTAACTGTCTGACTCGGGTTTGAGTCTGATCATTCTAACTTGAATATGATTCAAGTCAATCTACAATTTACAATATTCCAATTCAATATGAACACATGAATCCATGAATTCAATTATCAATTTATACAACTTGACTGAACCGAACCATGGATATATATATATATATATATATATATATATATATATATTCCTTTTACATGATTCTCAGTTATTCCATTTACATAACTCTACGGTTCCAACCGTTTACTGATATCATGGTTTCAGTCAGTCATTCACTCATACCACCAATACAATTTACAAGATAAAAATACAAATAAGATATCGCGGGGTTTAAGGGGTAGATTGGTACGGAAGGTGTTAAAGGTGGCATGAGACGGTCAGATTAAGACACCTAACCTATATTCCGTTGCTGTCGTACCGTGGCTTAACGGTTCCTTGTACATTCCGTTTGCCCTGGTCTCTAGCATATAGAGACCCCTCTCGTATACACTGGCATCCTTCTGTACCAAGGTACAAACAACAGCGTTAATATAACATTACAACAATAATATACAACTTTAAAAGATATCTTCTTATTCTGTCTATTCTAGTTTTCTCTTATCTTTGGGACTTACCGAGCGACCTGTTCGCTGACGACATTCTATTTCTTTCTTTTTTGAATGTCATCAGGTGGTTTGGACCCGGCAGAGATCGAGCCATCTACAGAAGACTTGGAGCAGTTTGCCGAAGATCCAGCACTGTAGTTTCATTGTACACTTTTCCATTCAGTACTTTTCATTTCCTGTTATGCCACTGTTTAGGCATCTTTTTATCTCAGTTGTATTTCCTTTTCATGTATTGTACAAAAGAATGTTAATAAATAAAAGTTATTGTTTTTATTATCCCTTGTCTCTTGTGTATTTATTTTATATTGCTTAGATACGCTCAGCGTATGTAATTCTGAGTATATACGTAGCAGACCTCGTCGCGTCCCCTTCTCCGTACACTGGGAAGCGGGGCGTGACAGGTCAAGTATCGACTGTGCATATTGTAAAAAGGGCAGTGCCAGCCTCCCAAAAACAGGAACCAAATCAAGTCAACCTCTATACGGGAGAAGATTCATCACTTTCATGTATACGACCCATATATGTAGTGTGCATTCATTAATAGGGGCACTTTGTTGGTGTTAAAATTTACACCCCATTGACCAAAGATCAAAATCAAACCGCGGAAAAGTAGGCCCAAATCAAAACAAACAAACCCTACTGTGGTGTTAAAATTTACACCCTATTGACCAAAAATCAAAATCAAACCGCGGAAAAGTAGGCCCAAATCAAAACAAACAAACCATACTGTTGAATCTAATTCAAGCTCACGCCCTCACTTAAGCCGAGCCCACGTCCGAACCTAAATCCAAACAAGTGGGCCCAAGCCCAGACCGGCTCATACCAAGAAAGTACAACAAATAAATGTAATATTTAAATAAGTGGACAAAAATCCAAATTTTTGTAAAGCACATGCCTCATATGCAAAAAGAAATGAGCATATGAGACATGAGATGGGCAAAGTGCCATTTTGTAAAGCCCAAGGAGATATGTGTAAATTTGTAAGCGTATATAAGACAACATTATGATGAATTGAAAAATAATCCATTCTCTTCAAAAAAAAAATTAGGGTTTGTGCCTCCATCTACTCTCTCAAGTTCTTTCTCTTAATTTCCAATTAAATAAAGAGCTTAGCTCCTTTTTTCTTAAAACTAAATAAAATTTCACCATAAACTCATTGAAAGAGAGTTTAACTCCTACATCAAATCCAAAAAAAGAAGATCTTTGCTATGTTATTCTTCCTTCTCAAAATCTAGTTTGAAAAAGGAAGAAGAAGGGAAACCCATCTTTCAAGTCTCCATCAAGAGAAGAAAAGAGATCTCTTTTTATCAAAGATCCAAATCTTGGAGTTTCAAGAGAACCCATTTGGGTTTCTTCTCAAAAGAGAAAAGATGAAATCTTTTGAGTTTAACTCCATAATAAAAAAAAAATTTGGGAATTTAACTCCATTTAAAATTCTTTTGAGGAGTTTAACTCCACTAAAATTCTTTTGGGAGTTTAACTCCAAAATAAAATGTTTGGAAGTTCAACTCCATATTTTAAAATCTTTTGAAATGCAACTTTATAATAAAAATTATTTTAGGAGTTTAATTCCATTAAAATTTAAAAGAGTTCAACTCCACATTCGGTCCATGCAACTCAGATTCGCGCCCGCGTGACGCGCGCCTTCCCACGAGCCGCGCCCGCGCCGGAGGCGTGCCACGCCCATACCGCCTGCCGCATGTGTGCCGCGCCGGCGCGCGTGTCTTGTACGTGCGCACCCGCCCCACACATGAGCAGCACGTGGCACATTCGTGCACAAACGCACCGCGAACGCATACGCTTCACTTATACACCTATTCTTTATAAATATAAATAAAATAAAAAATATCTTTCGTAACAAATAGAATAAATAAAAAAATGAAATAAACACGATCTTCTGCATTACTTTCAAACACTAACACCTCATAATGAATTCGCACGATCAGTTTGACCCCGTCAATCGGAGGTTTTTTCACTCCAAAAGCGAGAAGTAATTAACGGCCGTTTAATCCGCAGCTGCCAGAGATTTGGATACCCACAATTAATAAATCTCAGCATACCGTAGACAGGAAGAATCTGTATACGCCTGAAAAGCGTGCGCATCCTTAACTCAATAGGATGACGTAAAACACTTTACATCAAAGTACCATATGTTATGTTGCTTGAACAATTTTTGCTCTACTATGTAACAAAGCTCGGATCGGAAATTTACAGTAGGTCCAATAAAAGGATAAAAAGGACAGCGTGGACAAGAACGTGGAGTCCGATCCAGCAAAAGGATTAGGTTCTCGATCATATGAAGTATGATCTAGAGAATTATTGCTCTTATTAATTTCTAGAGGCATGGGAATATTGTGGCGCCGGCTCAATTAATATGGCAGAGAAGACTCCATGACAGGCTTGAGAGTGAGATTATCTTTGCGACTTCCATTCGGGATTCTTGACGCATGAGAATTATGACGCCTCAAATAACAATAATTTAAAAACTTGTTGCATATATTTACAACCTCGTAATTTTCCTTAACAGTTTCCTTTTTTTCTTTTTCTTTCTTTTTGTCCCTTTTTCACTAATGATCCATATTGCTGCTGTTTTGTTTTTTCTAGGAACTAAATTTAAGTTTTGCATATACAAATGCATGAAGCACATGAGCACATCAATACTAAATGATTCATGGGTTAATTACCAAATAATATCCTAATATTTTACCTACTACTTTGTACTTGCACACACACATCTTATTGATTTTTTCGCTGCACTTATATAGGTTAATTGGTACAAACCGTTCATATTTTTTGCTCTTTTCAGTTGCCCATCAAACCCATAACTATTTTAAACAAAATCCATATGATTTGCACTTTAAAATATCTAAGCACAGTGATGGAGCTCCTTTTCGGGCCTCCGTCAAATGTTGTCTTCCGTTGATCTCGCGGTGAGCTTAGCTGATTATCCTTCGTTGCGTGTGGGTCTCAATGGGTTTTTGGAGGAAGAGGTGAAGTGAGGAAGTTGTTGCCGAGTACCTGCAAAGAAGTCCCGGGGTGGTTTGGTACCACCGAGGATTCACCGACGCTCAAGTTAGTGATGAGATCCGAGCAAAGTAACAGCATAAAAGTGTCAAAAAGGGCTTTCTTGACCCCTCTGTGATGGGGGTTTATATAGCGGTGGAGCACGCAGCAGTGGGCGCGAGAATCTCGCCGGCAGTTACGCTTCCGACGTCACGCCCCCGTAGAGAGCGGATCGCCCATTAATGGGGATCGTGATGGCGTGGAACGTGGGACATTACGGGCGTAAAATCCGCGCATGGCGAGATTCGCGGAGCTACGGTTACGCCTGGGAGTAGGTCGGAGGGCCGAGGAAGACATCCTCGGCGGGAGCTCGGGGAGGAGCAAAGAGGCCGAGGAGTCTTGGTCCTGTGGTGACTCGGGGGCGAGCTGAAAGGCCGAGGAAGCTAATTTGCAGAGGCCCCGAGGGGGACCAGCTTGTGCTCGCTGGTCGGGCACGGGGTGGCCTGATCGGCCCCTGCGGGCCCTTTCTTCTGAGTTCTGGGACACGTCACCTACCACGTGTCATGATCTTGGGGATCGCCAATATTGAGCACTATCATTAGCCCCCCACTCTTGTCCCGATCAGCTAGTGGTCGGGTCGGGAGTGGACTGCCGGGCCTCCCGAGGTGAGATCCCTTCTAGGGTTTCGTCGGGACGAGTCCTTAGGCCGTCGGTTGTCTTTTCCGCTAGCGAATCAAGACGAGATCTCCGCACCTTAAAGAGGGTGTGCCGGTTCGTGCACTATGTAACTGAAGCAATGGTCCACGTGTCAAAGGATGACTAGCCGGTACGACGTATGCAGGCCAACAGCGCCCGATTGGATGCGGTTCAGTGCAGGACCGACACATGGAGCGATCGGAGTCGCTGGGCGTGAGGAATCGTTTCGGCAGGAGGTGACGGGCGCTGTTGGATGCGGCCGCACGCGGTGATAAAACGGGAGCGGGGCCCGCCTCAGGGTCCCCAACCTTTCATTTCCCTTCTTCCTTGAGTCGCTGCCACTCGGCGTTCTTCTTCCTTTGGGATACATGGTTCGCTCCCACTCTTCGGGCGGCCCGCGCCGGGAGAAAGCTAGTGGCGTAGCCGAGCCCCCGGCCAGCTCACGCCCTCCGCCGGGTTCTCTGCCGGCGGCAGGGACATCCATTTCGTCGATAGCATTTGGTGGTTTCTTTGGCGGCAGCCAGAGTCGTCAGCAGTTGCCTAAGTCCCGGACTGGGGACGGGGGGAGGGGCGAGGGCTGGCCCTTTCTCAAGAGGAAGAAGACAGTTTCTCGCACGCCGTCGTCGAAGGCCCCTGAAGGGATTCCCGTGCAGGAAGGGGGCTCCGTCTTCACGGTTCTGTCTGGGCTTTCTGTCGCCGCCGGCCTGCTCGCCGGGATGGAGGAGTCGGCTGGGGTAAAGCTTCCGTGTGGCTCCTTGAGGGATCAATTGGAGGCCATAGCGCAAGGGGCAGTCTAGGTACGAATCTCTCCACGCGTATTTGTCTTGGTATGCCTTCCCTTGGTTCGGGTGCTTCCTGGTTTCTCATCGGCTTTCTGTCAGGTTCTTCAACACTGCGCCCTTGCCACTCGCATGGAGGCCGAGGGGGCGTTCCACGCCCCGAGGCCAGTGGAGGCGTTCCCTTCGGAGGTCGAGATTTTGCAACACGACCTGCGCCAGGAGAGGGAAAAGGCTAACGTTGTGGCCGGCCAGGCGGAGGCTGCGGAGCTTGCCAACTCGGCGACTCGGGGTGCCCTTCGTCGTCTGAACGCGTCTCTCCGGGTTGCCGATAGGAAGCTGACGGACATGGCCGAACGCTTTGCGGCACTAGAAAAAGAGAGGGATGCCAGCAGGGGAGATGCTGAGGCGGCGATGCTGAAGGCCCAAGTTGCCGAGGCTCGGGCTAAGAAAGCTGTGGCCGAGTATAAGGCATCAGAGCAGTTTTACGCCGAGCTCGGGGAGTATTCTGTAGTCGCGTGGAACAAGGATCTGGACGCCGTGAAGGAACAGCTTCCCGAGTTCGACGATAGTGAACTCCGTGCTCGGGTTCCACTTCCGGCGACGAGGCCTCCGGTGAGAGATGGCGAGGGAAGCAGGGCATGCCCCTGGTGGCAAAGTCTCCGGTGGTAGGGCCTTGGGCCGTGACGGCGACGATGAAGTGGCCGAAGTAAGCCTCCGAGCAGTTTTTAGGGCTGGGGGCCCCAGAATACCCTTTGTAAAGACCTTGATTTGGCAATAACAGAAAAATCCTTGATTCGTCGGTTTGCATTTTGCCTTTTGTGTGTGAAGGACGTTCGTAGGATATCCTCGCTTGTATTGTCGTGTTTCCGTGTCAGGTTGGCCATTTGTTTGGCGATCTCCTATCGAGTTGACTCCAATCACCATCCAGCGAGTGTGTCAAGCGCTACCACGGAGGTATCCTCATGCATGGCCTCCGAGGTCGATGGGAGATCGTTCAGACGTGGATGAACCTGTCGTCCTTCCGGTTGTCTTGGATCCTGATGTATGGCCACAGGGCTACCGGACGGGGTTGACCGAGCAGGGTGGCTGTTTGGTTGCCTCTTGTGAGGGCTTTGATCCTTGTCGGTTGTGTTAAGATAGCCGAGCAAGGGCTCGACCGCTTTTGGGAGGACTTTGTGCCTTAGCGCGGGAAGAGCTGCGGAGGGCCATTAAGAATGACCGGGCAGTGAGCTGCGCGACGGCCTCTGGGCGAGGGCTTTGACCTCTGGCGTCGTGGGTAGGCAACTACCAGCCTGAGATGAACGAGCGGGGCAGCCGCTTCTATACTGGCGTCGCGGGTAGGGAGCTACCAGCCGGAGTTCTTACCGAGCAGGATAGCTGCTCGGTTGCCTCTTGCGAGGGCTTTGATCCTTCAGGACGGGGACCGAGCAGGGTTACTGCTCAGTGCCTCTTGGCGAGGACTTTGATACCTGTCGGTTGTGGTAGGAAGCTACCAGCCGGGGATAGCCGAGCGAGAGCCCGACTGCCTCCGGGAGGACTTTGGTCCTGGGCGCGGGAAGAGCTATAAGGCTGTAAGAAGCCTACCGAGGACCCTTGGCCGAGCAGGGTTACTGCCCGGTGCCTCTTGGTGAGGGCTTTTGTCCTGAAAGATAGCCGAGCGAGGGAACCTCGGGCTCGACTGCCTCTGAGAGGGCTTTTTGATCCCCGGTATTGCGGCAGGGAAGCTGCCTGCTGGGGATAGCCGAGCGAGGGAACCTCGGGCTCGACTGCCTCTGAGAGGGCTTCTTGATCCCCGGCGTTGCGGCAGGGAAGCTGCCCGCAGGGGATAGCCGAGCGAGGGAACCTCGGGCTCGACCGCCTCTGGGATGGCATTTTCGTTGTACAGGGGGAACTCTACCAGGGAAAAAGATCAGAAGTTTCTTTATTCGTATGGGTAGGAATTCTAGACAGCGCTTTACACCATCTTGTTAACGGGAAATCTCGAGTAGTAGCTGGGGTGCGACGCTTCGCTAGCTTTGACCTCATTGGTATAGCTTGAGCTTCTCGGCGTTGTAAGGCCGAGGGAGCTTCCGTCCGTCCGCGTCCTGTAGGCGGTAGGCTCCACCGGGGAGCGTTTCGGAGACGAGGAAAGGACCTTCCCACTTTGGGGAGAACTTGTGAAGCCTGCCTTGGTCGATGAATTCGTTCCGCCGCAGGACTAGATCCCCGGTCTTGAAGGAGCGGTGTTTTACCCGAGCGTTGTAGTATCGGGCCGTCTGCTGTTGATAGGCGGCGGCTCTGATATGGGCTCGATCCCTTTTCTCCAATAGTATGTCAAGGTTGGTTCGTAGTGCCATGGTGTTTTCGTCATCGTCGAAGTGCTCGACCCGGTGACTGGGTAGCCCGATCTCCGCTGGGACCATCGCTTGGGTCCCGTAGCAGAGGCTGAAAGGGGTCTCCCCGGTGGGAGTCTTTTTTGTCGTGCGCAGGGCCCATAAGACCTGGGGTAGCTCCTCGACCCAACTGCCTTGTCTCCCTTCCAGGCGGGTTCGGAGACCCCGGAGGACGTCCCGGTTAGCGACCTCGGCCTGCCCGTTACATTGGGGATGCGCGACCGCGGCGAACTTCATGAGGATATGGTATTCTTTGCAGAAGTCCCTTACTTTCTCGTTCTTGAAGTTCGTCCCGTGGTCGGTGATGATACACCTCGGGATCCCGAACCGGTGTATCAGGTTGTTTTGGAAGAACTTGATGGTTGTGGCGGCGTCCGGTTTCCTGATGGGAACGGCCTCAGTCCACTTGGTGAAGTAGTCCACCGCGACGAAGACGTATTTATGCCCGCCAGTTCCGGTAGGGAACCGGCCAATCATATCCAATCCCCACTGGGCGAATGGCCACGGGGACGTCAGGGCAGTTAGCTCGGTAGCCGAGAGGCGGGGGATACTGCCATGGAGTTGGCAGCTCTTGCACCTCCTGACCATCTTCAGGGCGTCCTCGTGCATGGTGGGCCAGTAGTACCCCTGGAGTAATGCCTTTTGGATCAAGGTTCGAGCTCCCGGTGTGCGACGCCTACCCCTTCATGGATTTCCCGCAGGACGTAGTCGGCTTTGTAGGGTTCCTAGGCACTCTAAGGTAGTCTCACAAGCCATCAACCATGGCAATTTCAAAAAATCTAGGTGCCGAGAGACCCGACTACGGATCGTTGGCTAGAAAACTAAGCGAAAAGACTAACTAGTTAACAATTAACTAAGGGAATACGGAAATACAACCTTTGTAGATCCGGTGCTCCACCTCCATAGCTCCGCAACGAAGTCCTCTCCGCTGTCCAAATCAAATCCGGGCTCTAGCGTCGACTTCATCGGAGAATAAGCGAGCTAGGTCGTCGATGTCCATGCCGAAGATGATCTACGTCGAAGCATCACTAGATCGAGCTCCACCTTCACCAAGTCTTGAAAACTTGTGAAGGAAACACACTCTACTACTTGGCAAGAGGTAGAGGATGAAGAAATAGGAAGTGGGTAGACTTTAGTTTTGGATTTCTCACTCTTTTTCATCACTTGCCATTAATGGAGCAAGCTTTCTTCATGTGAAGAAATGAAGAAGAAGAAGAAGCTAATTATGATAAGTTTTATTAAAAAGAAAAGAATAATCCAATCTTTATCATAACATGACCATGGTTATGTGTAGAGACTAAACCCAAGTTAAGTGAATGGTTAGGTTTGGAATGAAGACAAAAATGGTGACTAAGTCAAAGTATTCATGAAGCTTCATGAATTAACAAAAGAATGCCACCATTTTTCTTTTCTTTTCCTTAAATGAATAATGAATATAAATAAATGAATAAGTATATAAAACCCTAACCATTCATATAACCATGGTTTAATCTTTACACAAGCACAAGTCAACATGTATCATCAAACATGATACAATAAAATGCACAAAAAGTATATCACATATACAACTTGTACATCCAAGTGAGAAAATCCATCTAAAGTGAACCGATACTAGTTAATGCAAAGTAATATATCAAATATATAATTATACATTAAATCATTAAATCAAACACTTGATTTAACGATCCGGTCATATCACATATAACCGACTAGCATCGAATGTATCGGTTTATCGAATCAATCCTTGATTCGATAACTAGGGTATATCGCATATAACCTAATCGATACATTCATCGCGAGAATGGAATACGGTATCACATACACGCATTATTCTCGGTCCCGCACATATCTCATATGCGCTCCTATTTCGTTTCGCTTGAGCCAGGAAACCTCTGTGTAGGACTCTAAAGACTCGTCAATACGCCGGCAGCAGGTGATGATCATATCAATCACCCACAAGCCGCAAGCGGTCTGCTAAACGTAACGGCCACCCGGGTATTGAGCGATCTGAAGATCGACGAGCAAGCCCGCTCATACTCCAGTGAATCCAACCAGTAACACTACCGTACAGTCCGGTCTGATCGTCTGATATGTCGCATATCTCGCCTAGGGGTGGTAAACGTCAGACCCCAATAGCTCAATAAGTCGTGTCGATATGAGGTCTATAACAATTCGAGAAACTACTGGTAACACTTACCAGTAAATCTCAGCAACCCTGGCCAGGGATTTCCTGTTATAGCCAGTCGAACACAGCGCAACATCAACCCCCTATACCGGGAGAGACGAATCCCCTCCTATCGCTCATTGCCTCCATGTGACTCGGGACTGTACCCAAAAACCACCGTTTTGCACGCCCTCTTGGATGTGGTAAGATGGAAATCAAAGCACAGTGGGAACCACACAAGACTCTATGACGATCTCGGGTCAACAGACTACTCTGTACCAGTGTCACCAGAGAACTGCCATCTGACGTGAGGTATAATACCATCTGGGAGTTCTCGGCGAGTCCGTCCAGTGTACCCAGTCTCTACTGAGCACCCGTATATCATCTCTGATGTCAAACACCAATGAATATGGGATCATCCATCGCCCATCTGTATGGGTCGAGAAGGTATACGCTAGTCTACTCTGGTATATCGATGCCCCGTCTCGATACACCCACGACTAGGGACTTTGAAGGATGTACTTATGGACTACCATGTCCCCACTAGTATGATCCGCATCATAGTCCAGGTAGTCAAGCACACATGCTAAGGGCTTTACCAACATGTAACAGAGAGACATTCAGTGTACACGTTAAGGTAAAGTGTAACCAGATAGCATACTATCATGTCGAGCAAGAAAGTCCTCCCTATATATGTCCCAGCATCCACTACAATATACATCCTATGTACAGTAATGGCCTCTAGGGCATACATATAACTAACAGGCTTCGTGGGGGTCAACGCACCGGAGAAGGGGCTGGGTGAAGGCCTTCTTGTAGATGTTCCCGTTGCTCCAAACAAAGTGGGTGGCTCTGGCCCGGAGGTGGCGGGCGGCCGCTCTGTCCTTCGGGAGCGTGCTGTCCTTCAGGAATTCCACGAGGGGCTTCCTCCAATCCCGGTCGTTCTCCTGCGCCGTGTATACTTGGAGTGTCGTCGCCTCGTCTCCTACGCTGGGTCGGGTCAAGGTTTCGAAGAGTATCGACCGCCTATTGTTGGCCGAGTACGATGAAGCCAGCTTGCTCAGGGCGTCTGCTTGAGCATTCATTTGCCTGGGTATTTGTTCCACCTGGACTTCGTCGAAGTTTTTTCAGAGCTTCCTCGCCTCGTCTTGGTACTTCATCATTAGGGGCTCCCGAGCTTCGAAGCGGCCAGTCACTTGGCCGACAACTAGGGTCGAGTCGCTGCGGACTCGGATGATCTTCAGCCCCAACCCGATGGCCATGCGCAGTCCGGCTAGGAGAGCTTCGTACTCTGCCGCGTTGTTCTAACTTCTGGGTGAGGTTGTTTAATACAATTTCGACATTTGTAACATACATGAATGCGTGCTTGTCGTTTTGCATTTACTACTGAAAAATAGAAGTACAATAATTTTAGATATGTGAAGGTATATTGACAACTAGAAAATGCACTGAAAAAATTCAATATGCTGTTACTGGTGTATCTTGTCGGCGCCTTGTAGACACCAACACTGTTTTTCAAGAAAGATAGCATCTAGATGAGTATGATATATATTTTTGCATTCGAGCGAACCTTTTTTGAACCCATTCAAAATATGCATGTTTCTGCCGAAGAAAAATAACGAGCTTTCATGCTGTCTTTGCTACATATATATTTTATATTGGAAGATTTGCGTGTATTACTTTCTTATGATTATACTAGTTAATAAGTATCCATTCTAGATGTTTCTTAAACATCTAGGTATATGTAATTAGTAAAAAAATGAGGGATGTAAGTGTAAATATACTTTACTTGTATAAAGAGAAAGATAGGTCTTAACCTAATCTATCCATTTGCATTCCCCAAAATATCTTCTCTTTCTTCCTTCTCTTTTTTTGTCCCGTCAAACTTTATCACGGTATCCGAGCAATCCATAAAAGACTAGATTCAATATCTTCTTACTCCTTTGGTGTTTTCCCTTTCGTCTTGAAAAGTGCCTCCAAAAAGTTTATAAAAAAAGGCATAATTCTATATAAATTCGACACATGTAGGGAAACTCATCCCCCCCGCCCTCTCTTCCAGTTTTTCACAGAAAAGTTTTTTCTTTAATTGCTTTTTTTATCCCAAAAGATTGTTTTTCATCTCAATAAAACCCATCAATCTTTTGATTCCAAATTAACACTACCATCTCCAGTAAATTCCTCTCCAAAAACCATAGACATGAAAGCCCTGCAACTTCTTCAAGTGCAACAAACCTCTCTTTGTTGCCACCGGACCGCCGCTTGTTGCACAGTACGAGCTTTACGCGGTCGCTGTCCCATTATCGGCTGAAGATGACGAGGAACTTGATGTTGGTGAAGTTGTAGGCAAAGCCCATCATGACTTTTCCGCTGTTGGGTTGGTCATGATGGTGGAGATCTTTGTGTTCTTTGGGCTTCTTCATTTTTAGCTTAATTTTTGAGTTTTTGATGAAGATTTGATCTAATCATCAAGCTAGTGTGGCGATTACTGTTCACACGCAGTGTAGCGATTGTTGTTTATCGATACTGTCACAGTATTGTAGCGATTATTGTTCGTCTTCGGCTCTCGAGCCTCGAGATCCTCCTCTTAGATCTCAAATTTGGAGATCCGCCATCAATGCCCTCTTAAGTCTCAGAGGTTGAGATCAAATCGACCAAAAGTGAGCGGGTTCAAAGCCCACTTCAAGATCCATGAGTGAGAGTTCGTCGCCATGCATTTCGACATCCGACCTCATCAATACATTCAACTCGATATCTTTTTGAAGAATTAAGTTCGGCAACAACCTCCGATTCCAGATCTAAGCTTCCTCGGGTCTTTTCTTTTAAGATCCAAGCTCGTTGATGAGAAAATACAAGCCCTATCTCGTGAGTAGTTACCTTGATTCCCAGAATTGTTGCCTCCTAGTGTTGTTACCTCAATCCCAAGAGCTGCTGCCTCAACAAGTTACATCTCCTAGGAATTTTCTTGCATGGGATGCGCGTTCCTCCCTTATTATCATTCTTGTTTGTGATCCCTTCGCAATTAGTACTTGATGGATCTGTGGATCTCCTTAAGATGTTGCCTTCCGTTGATCTGCAGCCAGTGGAGACAAACGGTTAAGATTAAATTGGAGGTTGCCTCCTGAAACGTGTGGGTCTCAATGGGCTTGAAATGGTTGAGGCCGAGCTATCTGCAAGGAAGTCTCGGGATGGTTGTGCCACCAAGGACCCTCCGATGATCAAGTTAGACGGGTTAAATGGGCGGAGTAACGGCCTATTAGGGTAAAAATCCTTACCCTAGTCGTCTGAGAGAGGGGTTTATATAGTGGCAGCCATGGGCAGACGGAGGCGAGATTCACGTCGGCCGTTACGTCCATGGCGTTACGTCCGCGCGAAAGGCGGGATACACCATTAATGACGAGATATGCTCGTTAATGGGAGAACGCGATGGCGTGGAACGCGGAATCGTGAACGGCGGATATCTCGTGTCTGGCGAGATTCGCGGAGCCGTGGCGGAGACGTCTGTGATCAGTATTGTGGGTCGGTCGATGTGACCGAGGAAGCTAGGCTCGGCAGGAGGCTCGGGAACGAGCGGGAGGCCGAGCGAGCTTGGTTCTACGATAGCTTGGAGGCGAGTTAGGGGGTGGTCTGGAAGGCCACCGAGGGTGGGGAACATTCTCGGTCGAGGGCCCGGGGTATGCTTTCAATGTACCGTTCTTGATCCTTTCTCGTATGCTCTGGGACACGTCACTTGCCACGTGTCATGATCTAGGGAAACCCCGGTATCGAGTATCATCATTAGCCCCCCACTTTCGTCTCGATTCATTAATGAGTCGGGTCGAGAGTGGTCTGACCGACCAACCGGGGTAAGCCCCTGTTTGAAGATATCGTCGGTGCGTATTCCCGAGCAATTGATTGTATTTTCTTGATGACGTCAGCGAATCAGGGGTGAGATCTCGTATTAAAGAGGATGCGCCGATTCGGGCGTACATTCATTGGAGCGTCAGGTCACGTGTCCGACGCTGGTTGGCTGATGTGACAGGCCGCTGGTGTTCTCACGCCCGATAGGTCGTGTCCAATGCGCGACAGGTGGAGCGTCGACGGCCATTCAATGCGAAGTGCCATTTTGGCGGGAGACAATCGGCGCCGCTGGATATGTTTGTCGATTGCTATAAATAGAGGTGGGGTTCCCCCGAGGGTCCATCTTCGCTATAATTTCCTCTTCCCTCCGTGTGTTAGCTCGACATTCCTCTCTCTAGTTCGGATTTCCTGCATTCTTCTCTCGAACGTCCCTTTTCTCCGCTCAGGTTAGATGTCTTACTCTGAGGAGTTTGTCGAGGTAGTTCGGGTAGAGTCTGGGGAATCTTTTGCAGCTTCCTCTTCGTCTGGGTCGGAATCATCCCGAGAGATTAGGGTTAGTCGCGCTTTCCGGGGTCGTGCAGCGGGGACGGTCCCCAACGCGCAAGTCAAGGGCGTCTGTGACGCGTCATCCATATTGAGGCATGAGGACGAGCTTGCCACCATCCGGGCTCGCTTCCACATTCCTCCCGGCTGCTCGCTTCGTCTGGCCGGGGAGGGAGAGAGGGCAGATGAGGTACAGAGAAAGGAGATTGCCTTGTACTTGGAGGCTTTTTGGGTCGGAATGCATCTGCCCTTCTCCCCCAATGTGAGTGCGGCGTTGAATTGTTTTCAGTTAGCCCCGGGCCAGTTAGTGCCGAACTCTTGGAGGATTCTCCTTGGGTTCCTGGTCCGGTTGAAATTGCGGACGATCTCTTTCAGTCTGAGCCTTCTCCTTTCCTCTCTCTGCTACAAAAACCATCCCGGCACTCGCAAGGACGAGCCGAGCTGTGTATACATTTCTTTTAGAAAGCACCGGGGAGGTGCTGCCGGGTCGGGGGTCGTCGTAGTACCATCTTCCATCCACGAATAGAAGAAGAAGTTTTTGTTTGTCGGTCCACATGAGGATGAGGAATGGCCTGTGTCCATCCAGTGGCACAGGGCTAACTGCCCACGGGTGAGGCGGTCGAATGATCCCGACGCGGTGGCGGTGTCGGAGTGGGAGCCTCTCCCCCGGGCCGATGTGTTGCTGTCTGAGCAGGCCCTCAATTGGGCCGGGTTCAGCCCCGCTCAGTTTGCAGGTAAATTAGGAGTTTTTAGGCGACCTGCTTAGACTTGTATATTCTTCCATTTTTTCTGGCGTTGCTAACTCCTTCTTTGCATTTTCGTCTTATGCCGAACCCATGGACCTAGCTAAATTTCGGGCAGCCCTGGTCGAACAGAAGAAGGGGAGAAAGGCCAGGGACGCCGGCCCCTCCCGCCCGTCGTCGAGTCCGGCTCTACCGGCGGCCGCTCTAGCCAGGTGTTCGAGCGCGCCTCAGGCCCCGAAGTCCAGCCATGCACCGAACCGAAAACGCGCTCTGGAGCAGGAGCCCGGGGTTTTGGAGGTGGGAGGCGAGACTGGTTCTCCTGCGTCTCTCCTTAAGAGGTACCATAGGACGGTGCCCTATTCCCCGGCTTCCCCGATCATCGTGGACGAAAGGGAGCTTCGCTTCGAGGTGTCCTCGGGGCTTTCTGTCGCCGAAAGCCTGCCCTTGGAGATGGAAAGGTCGGCCGGGGGCAGAATCCCTCGGGGGACCCTTAGTGTCCAAATGGCGGCCATACCCCAGGAGGCTGTGCAGGTCAGTGTTCGCACCTCACTCGGGTTTTTATTCAGTATTTTTTGTCCGCAAGAATGGGTGCCCTCCCCTTTTCTTTTTAACCCCTCCTTTGTTTTCTTCAGGTCCTCCAGCACTGTGCCCTCGTGTGTCAACATGGACGATGAGAAAATTGCCCCGGCGATACAGATCGCGGACGAGTCCTCCTCGCGAGAGGAGAGCTCGAGGCTGAAGCTGCAAGCGGCGATGGAGAGGGTCGCCGCTCTCGAAGACCGGGTGGCTGCCGGGATCGGGAGATCGCCAACTGCCGAGAGGCCGTCCGAGCCACCGAGGCTAAGTTGGAAGATTCCAGGGTGCTTGTCGCCACCCTAAAGAAGACGGCGAACACCCTCCGGAAGGAGAACAAAGCGGCGAAGGAAGGAGTGAGGCGTGCCGACCTCCGAGCGTCGAAGGCGGTGGAGAGCTACAAGAAGTCGGACCAGTACTACGCCGACCTCGCTGAAGCCGCTGCCCTCGTTTCGTATGAGGACCTCGACGCCGTCAAGGTCCTGATGCCGGAGTTCCCTGACGGAGAGCTCCGGGGTGAGTACCCTCTCGGAGGTGAGGCGCAGGGGAATGCTCCTGGAAGCGCTGCCGGGGGAAAGGCCCCTGGTAGGAGCGTTGGATAGAAGTCGGACACCCCGGCTCCTAACGTCGAGGCTCCTGCAGTGGACGTCGACCTTCAAGACACCACCCCGGTCGTGGTGGTGGATGTGGAGCTCGTCAAGATTCTCCCTGGCCCCGAGGCCTGAATCTCCTCTTCTCCCTATTTTCTTTTGCGCTGAAATTTTGTAAGCCTCCGGGCGTTCTTGTTAGGCTGGGAGCCAATAATACCCCTGTAAAGACTTTCGACTTTTGTAAATGAAATCATTTTGCAGTGTTCTTTGCGTACATATTTTCCCTTTGTTTGTGGTAAAGTCTTTATTTACGCTGTACTGCTTTCATGATGCGTCAGGTCGGAGATCGGTTTTTCATCTAACGATCGCACGTCGAGTTGAAGTCAACCATTTGCCAAGTGTACAAAGACCGGTGCAGGATCGGTATTTCCATGGCCCCGAAGTCGAGGTGGGGATCGCTTAGTAAGGATGTGTAGGAAGTCTGTGGCAAAGAGTTGCCTGCTAAGGATAGACCGAGCAGGGAAGCTGCTCGGTGGCCTCTTGATGAGGGCTTCGATTCTTAGCACAGGAGGGCAAGGAGTTGCTTGCTAAGGATGGACCGAGCAGGGTTGCTGCTCGGTTGCCTCTTGATGAAGGCTTTGATCCTTGGCGTCGTTGGGTAAGAGATTACCAGCCATGGATAGATCGAGAAGGGAAGCTGCTCGGTGGCCTCTTGGTGAGGGCTTTGATCCTTAGCGTCGTTGGGTAAGAGATTACCAGCCATGGATAAACCGAGCAGGGAAGCTGCATGGTGGCCTCTTGATGAGGGCTTCAATCCTTAGCGCGGGAGGGCAAGGAGTTGCCTGCTAAGGATGGACCGAGCAGGGTTGCTGCTCGGTTGCCTTTTGATGAGGGCTTTGATCCTTGGCGTCGTTGGGATTACCAGCCATGGATAGACCGAGCAGGGAAGCTGCTCGGTGGCCTCTTGGTGAGGGCTTTGATCCTTGGCGTCGTTGGGTAAGAGATTACCATCCAAGGATGGACCGAGCAGGGAAGGTGCTCGGTGGCCTCTTGATGAGGGCTTCGATCCTTAGCGCGGGAGGGCAAGGAGTTGCCTGCTAAGGATGGACCGAGAAGGGTTGCTGCTCAGTTGCCTCTTGATGAGGGCTCATTGGGTAAGAGATTACCAGCCATGGATAGACCGAGCAGGGAAGCTGCTCGGTGGCCGCTTGATGAGGGCTTCGATCCTTAGCGCGGGAGTGCAAGGAGTTGCCTGCTAAGGATGGACTGAGCAGGGTTGCTGCTCGGTTGCCTCTTGATGAGGGCTTTGATCCTTGGCGTCGTTGGGTAAGAGATTACCAGCCATGGATAGACCGATCGGGGAAGCTGCTCGGTGGCCTCTTGGTGAGGGCTTTGATCCTTGGCGTCGTTGGGTAAGAGATTACCATCCAAGGATGGACCGAGCAGGAAAGGTGCTCGGTAGCCTCTTGATGAGGGCTTCGATCCTTAGCACGGGAGGGCAAGGAGTTGCCTGCTAAGGATGGACCGAGCAGGGTTGCTGCTCAGTTGCCTCTTGATGAGGGCTCATTGGGTAAGAGATTACCAGCCATGGATAGACCGAGCAGGGAAGCTGCTCGGTGGCCTCTTGATGAGGGCTTCGATCCTTAGCGTGGGAGTGCAAGGAGTTGCCTGCTAAGGATGGACCGAGCAGGGTTGCTGCTCGGTTGCTTCTTGATGAGGGCTTTGATCCTTGGTGTCGTTAGGTAAGAGATTACCAGCCATGGATAAACCGAGCAGGGAAGCTGCTCGATGGCTTCTTGGTGAGGGCTTTGATCCTTGGCGTCGTTGGGTAAGAGATTACCAGCCATGGATAGCCTCTTGATGAGGGCTTCGATCCTTAGCGCGGGAGGGCAAGGAGTTTCCTGCTAAGGATGGACCGAGCAGGGTTGCTGCTCGGTTGCCTCTTGATGAGGGCTTTGATCCTTAGCGTCATTGAGTAAGAGATTACTAGCCATGGATAGGTCGAGCAGGGAAGCTGCTCGGTGGCCTCTTGGTGAGGGTTTTGATCCTTGGTGTCATTGGGTAAGAGATTACCGGCCAAGGATGGACCGAGCAGGGAAGCTGCTCGGTGGTCTTTTGATGAGGGCTTCCATCCTTAGCGCGGGAGGGTAAGGAGTTTCCTGCTAAGGATGGACCGAGCAGGGTTGCTGCTCGGTTGCCTCTTGATGAGGGCTTTGATCCTTGGCGTCATTGAGTAAGAGATTACCAGCCATGGATAGACCGAGCAGGGAAGCTGCTCGGTTGCCTCTTGATAAGGGCTTTGATCCTTGGCGTCGTTGGGTAAGAGATTACCAACCATGGATAAACCGAACAGGGAAGCTGCTCGGTGGCCTCTCGATGAGGGCTTCGACCCTTAGCGCGATAGGGCAAGGAGTTTCCTGTTAAGGATGGACCGAACAGGATTGCTGCTCGGTTGCCTCTTGATGAGGGCTTTGATCCTCGGTGTCGTTAGGTAAGAGATTACCAGCCATGGATAAACCGAGCAGGGAAGCTACTCGGTGGCCTCTTGATGAGGGATTCGATTCTTAGCGCGGGAGGGTAAGGAGTTGCCTACTAAGCATGGACCGAGCTGTTAGTTATATGTATGCCCTAGAGGCCATTACTGTACATAGGATGTATATTGTAGTGGATGCTGGGACATATATAGTGAGGACTTTCTTGCTCGACATGATAGTATGCTATCTGGTTGATCTTTACCTTAACGTGTATACTAATTGTCTCTCTGTTACATGTTGGTAAAGCCCTTAGGATGTGTGCTTGACTACCTGGACTATGATGCAGATCATACTAGTGTGGACATGGTAGTCTATAAGTACATCCTTCAAAGTCCCTAGTCGTGGGTGTATCGAGACGGGGCATCGATATACCAGAGTAGACTAGCGTATACCTTCTCGACCCATACAGATGGGCGATGGATGATCCCATATCCATTGGTGTTTGACATCAGAGATGATATACGGGTGCTCAGTAGAGACTGGGTACACTGGACGGACTCGCCGAGAACTCCCAGATGGTATTATACCTCACGTCAGATGGCAGTTCTCTGGTGACACTGGTACAGAGTAGTCTGTTGACCCGAGATCGTCATAGAGTCTTGTGTGGTTCCCACTGTGCTTTGATTTCCATCTTACCACGTCCAAGAGGGCGTGCAAAACGGTGGTTTTTGGGTACAGTCCCGAGTCACATGGAGGCAATGAGCGATAGGAGGGGATTCGTCTCTCCCGGTATAGGGGGTTGATGTTGCGCTGTGTTCGATTGGCTATAACAGGAAATCCCTGGCCAGGGTTGCTGAGATTTACTGGTAAGTGTTACCAGTAGTTTCTCGAATTGTTATAGACCTCATATCGACACGACTTATTGAGCTATTGGGGTCTGACGTTTACCACCCCTAGGCGAGATATGCGACATATCAGACGATCGGACCGGACTGTACGGTAGTGTTACTGGTTGGATTCACTGGAGTGTGAGCGGGCTTGCTCGTCGATCTTCTGATCGCTCAATACCCGGGTGGCCGTTACGTTTAGCAGACCGCTTGCGGCTTGTGGGTGTTTGATATGATCATTATCTGCTGCCGACGTATTGACGAGTCTTTAGAGTCCTACACAGAGGTTTCCTGGCTCAAGCGAAACGAAATAGGAGCGCATATGAGATATGTGCGGGACCGAGAATAATGCGTGTATGTGATACCGTATTCTATTCTCGCGATGAATGTATCGAATGGTTGTATGCGATATAACCTAGTTATCGAATCAAGTATTGATTCGATAAGCCGATACATTGAATACTAGTCGGTTGTGTGCGACATGACCGGACCATTGAATCAAGTGTTGATTTAATGATTTAATGCATAATTATATATTTGATATATTACTTTGCACTAACTAGTATTGGTTCACTTTAAACGGATTTTCTCACTTGGTTTGTGCACATTGTATATGTGATATACTTTTGTACACTTGATTGTATCATGTTTGATGATACATGTTTAACTATAGTTAAGTGTAATGAATTAAGCCATGGTTAAACTAATGATTAGGGTTTTCTTTTCTTACTTATTTATTTATTTATTTATTTTGAATAGATGAGAAAAGAATGGTTGCTAATTTTGGAGTTTAGTTGAAGCTTCATGAAGCTTTGACTTTGTAACCATTCTTGTCTTCATCTTTAACCCTAACCATTAATCTAACCTTAGTTAATTCTCTACACTTGACCATGGTTGATTATGATAAGTATTCTTTTATTTTCTATTTTCTAATTAACTTATCATATCATTTTTCTTCTTCTTCTTCCTTGAACTCAAGAAGAAAACCTTGAGGTCATCAATGGTGATTGATGATAAAGAGTGAGAAATCCAATTCTAAATTGAACCCACTTCCTATTTCTTCATCCTCTACCTCTTGCCAAGTAGTAGAGTGTGTTTTCTTCACAAGTTTCTTGACTTGGTGAAGTCGGAGCTTGATTTAGCGATGCCTCGACGTAGATCATCTTCGGCATGGACATCGATGACCTAGCCCGTCCATTCTCCGATGAAGCCGACGCTAGAGCCCGGGACTTGTTATGGACAGCGAGGAGACTTCATTGCGGAGCTATGGAGGTGGAGAACCGGATCTACAAAGGTTGTATTTCCGTATCTTTTAGTTAAGTGTTAACTAGTTTGCTTTTCGCCTAGATTTCTAGCCAACGATCCGTAGTCTAGGGTTTCTCGGCACCGTATTTTTGAAATTGGCATGGTTGATGCCTTGTGAGACCTCACTAGAGTGCCTAGGAACCCTACACGAGCAGGGTTGCTACTCGGTTACCTCTTAATGAGTTGATGTCGTTGGGTAAGAGATTACCAGCCATGGATAGACCGAGCAGGGAAGCTGCTCAGTGGCCTCTTGGTGAGGGCTTCGTAAGTGAGTCGGCGACATATTTAGGCCCGTCGCTTGAAGGACGATTTTCCCGATGCATGCCTTCGATCCTCTTTTCGAGGGCGTCGAGTCAGCCGTGGTATCCCGATGATTCGGCATACTCTGATTTTTGGCCCCTGCTGCCGGAGACCTTCTCCTGGCCACGGCCCCGGTTCCGTTCGATGAGGTTCCTTAGGTCCTTTGGCAAGGTCATCTTCGAGCTACCGTGGTGAGTCTCGTCCGTGTGACCCCGTCAAGGGAGGGGGTGCCGGTCATGCCTAGGTGCAGGAGAGCTGACCGACACCTCCTCGGGAGGGACAGGAGCTCGACGGGCCTCAGGGCAGGGTGCTCTGGCGAGAGACCTCGGTGTTGAGCTGTGTGGCGCCCAGCGGGTCATTGAATTGGTCGCCACAAGGGATCTGCGTCCGCCGGAGACAGCGAGGCGGTGCACAGTCGTGCCGTCGCGGGCAGTGTCTTCTCTCCCTCTGTAGGGGTCCCGGTCCCGAGGCAGGGGAGCGGCGACCTGGGGAGTTTGACCGGCCGTTTGGATACGGACAAGCGTATCCATGACGGACGCGAGCCGATCTATCCGAGCAGATAGAGCGTGAATTGCGTTTGGGGGAGGAGAGGATCCTTCCGCATCTCCATTGTGAAGGTGGTGACGGCTGGTGTTTGGATCATCGCGGTGATCGCTCGCCATGAAGTTGAGATCGGAAGGTGAACTTTCGTTGAGTGGAACTAAAGTTCCCACAGATGGCGGCAACTGATGGATCTCTGGATCTCTTTCAGATGTTACCTTCCGTTGATCTGCACCAAGTGGAGACAAGCGGCTGAGATTGAGTTAGAGGTTGTCTCCTGAAGCATGTGGGTCTCAATGGGTTTGAAGTGGTTGAGGCCGAGCTACCTGCAAAGAAGTCCCGGGATGGTTGTGCCACCGAGGACCCTCCGACGATTAAGTTAGATGGGCTAAATGGGCAGAGTAACGGCTTATTGGGTTAAAATTCCATATCTGAGTCGTCTGAGAGAGGGGTTTATATAGTGGCAGCCATGGGCAGGCGGGCGTAAGATTCACGCCGGCCGTTACGCCCTTGGCGTTATGCCCGCTGAATGGCGGGATACCCCATTAATGACGAGATATGCTCGTTAATAGGGGAACGCGATGCAGGGTTCCCTAGGTCGGCAGCAAGGTTTCGGGAGGTATCGTCCATGCCAATTTCAAATTTTTGTCGTATTAAAGAACCCTAACCCTAGAATCTCAACTAGAGATTTAGACGAACTAGTAATGCAAACAACTTTATATCTAAGTGAATGAGGAATACAACCTTTGTAAATCGGTCCTTCACTTCTAAAGCTCCGTATAGTAGTCCCTTCGCTCCAAGTAGTGAACACCCGAACTCTAGTAAGGGTTCACATGAAAAAATGAACAAGCTTGCTCGAAGTCTTTGAGGCCGAAGATGATCTACGTCGAGGAGAATCAAGCTCATGCTACCTCTTCACTAATGGTAGATTAGTGAAGCAGACACCCTAAACTAAATGGCTAATATAATAGAGGATGATGAAGTAAGAATTGGGCTCATTTTAGATTTATTTTTCTCACAATATTTCTTCACTTGGAGAAAAACTAGAAAGCTTTCTCATGAGGAAGAAGAAGATGAAGTGGAGTTGAGAATGAAACTCAAGAGGTGAGAATAGCAACCATGGGTGAGTTGGTATCATACACTAACTCATGTAGAGAATAAACCATGGCTAACAATAATGGTTAGGTTAATAAATATCTACAAGTAAAACAAAGTTAGTGAACTAAGTCAATGGTTAGCATAAGATTCTCCAAGGTTCTAGCCATGACAATTTCCATCTAATTTTGATTAACTTTAAATAAATAAAACGCTTCATTATATCAAGCATGGTGTGAGTCTCATACACCCATGAAGCATGTGGTATCAAGCATGACACAAATAAAATGTACATTAATATATATCACATATATACTATATGCACACAAGTGAGAAAAAGAAATGTTTAAGTGGGCTAATATTAGTTAATGTAATTCAATATATCAAATATATAATTATACATTAAATTATCAAATCAACACTTGATTTAATAATCCGGCTATATCACATACAACCGACTAATATCAAATGTAACAACTTATCGAATCAACACTTGATCCGATAACCCGGCTATATCACATATAACCGACCGATATCACATTGTTCCCCTCCGAAAGACGCGGCGGAGACGCGATGTACGTCTCGCCTGAAATTCGAGGTAGATGCTAATTGATGCTATCCGTCCACCTCTCCGAAAATGCCAAGTTGATTTATGGCACCATGTATCGAAAGTTTAAACGGATACGGCCGATGTAGCAGACTTCGTCAGATTCCCCCTCGTTTGAGGGGTTTTTGATTGTGGGGACGCCCTTCCCTGCAGGCGCAAGCCCCTACAGTTAATTACGCTACCGCATCGCGGTAACAACTTTCTCCTTCTCCAGATGTTCACTTCGTGTCGTGGGTGTTTGTTTTGTGTTTGGCTGCCCGTGGATTGTATACGGAGACTAAGTTATGTTGTCGTCCGTAGAGCGTGGACTAGTCCAAATCCGTATCTTTCTTAGATTTGGGTTTGGGGGGTTGGGTTTAAGAATACGTTAGCCTCATTTGAGACTAAGATCAACTTAAACGTTAGTTAAGGATACGTTAGTCTCATTTTAGACTAAGATCAACTTAACGGGATCGTTTAGATCCGACAAGAGAGCAATTGGGCTCTGTTGTTTAGTTTAGTGACATTGCGGTCAGTTCTTAGTTTAAGGACATTACGGTCCCTTATTAGTTTAAAGACATCGCGGTCGAGATTAAGAACATCATAGTCCGTGGATTTAAGGACTCCACAGTCCGATGTTAGTTTAAAGACGTCGCGGTCGAGGTTAAGGACATCATAGTCCGTGAGTTTAAGGACCTCACAGTCCGATATTAGTTTTAAGACATCACGGTCGAGATTAAGGACATCATAGTCCATGGGTTTAGGGACCCCACAGTCTATTGTTAGTTTTAAGACATCACGGTCGAGATTAAGGACATCATAGTCCGTGGGTTTAAGAACCCCACAGTCCGATATTAGTTTTAAGACATCACGGTCGAGATTAAGGACATCATAGTCCATGAGTTTAAGGACCCCACAGTCCGTAGTAATGTGTGGTTGTCGGGACCCGTCACCTATCTGACGACGTTGAAGGATTGCAACGACAGATATCAGAGCAGTAAAGAGATGTATCCTCGAACCGGGTGTAAATTGATTGAAAGAGCAGATGGGCTCAGTTCAATTTAAATTGAGGACCTATGGCCAGAATTGGGCTAAGTCCAGTTAAAAATGTTTAACATTTTATTTTTGTTCTGACCATTAGGCCTTTACTTGGGCTCTGCCCTTTTAATAATGCTAAGCATTGGGCTCTGGCATTTTTTTGTCTTATATTGAATGCATAGCACTCATCAAAAACAAAGTTTGTTCTGACAGCGCGCCACGTGGCGCGTCAGGCGCTTTGCGCCAGTCAAAAAGCGCATTGCGCTTCTGTTAGGTAGCGCACACGAAGAGAACACGTGTTGCGCTTAGCGCTAAGCGCTAGTTTATTGGCGCATTGCGCTTTTAATTTATGAGCGTGCTGCGCCAGTCTATTGGCACGCCAGTGAGTGACACGTGGCGCACTTGGCGCTGAGCGCCAGCTCATGAGCGCAGTGCGATGTTTTAAAAGCGCAAGTGATGTCTATGGTTGACACGTGGCATGTTTTGGCGCTGAGCGCCGATCCAAGGAGCGCAAGAGCGCGGTTCATGAGTGCAAGGTACTTTCTGATAGCGCAAAGCGCATTTGATCAATTTAAGATCAAAGAACAAATTTATGTTCTTCTTAAAAGAGGCTTTGCCTCAAGATTTAAGAACAAAAGTTCGTTTTTTTTTATAAAAGGCTCTGCCTTTATAGATCAAAGATCTGTGAATGAAGTAAAATACTTCTTTTATATTTATATATTTTTTATGATTAGATCTTTTGATCTTTTGCTTTTTATTAAAGACCTTGGTCTTTTTTCAGATCTATGATTTTTTTAGAAGATGGTTCTTCTTTTTACGAGATGGTTTCATCTCTGTTGTTCAAGAACATAGTTCTTTACCTTGAATATGAAGAAATGATCTTCTTTTTTCTAAGGGCTTACTCTTCTTTTTCTCAAAGTTTGCAGAGGGTTTTTCTCTCTCTTTTCTGTATGTTCTCTATTCTGTCTCTTAGACTTGAAGTCTTGGGGCCTTTATATAGGGCAAATTGATTTGTTAAATCAGTTTAAGAGATGTTTCCCTGATTGATTTGAGAATATTTCCCACCGTTGGATCTTTGATCCTAAGGCTTCTGTTTTACAGAAGATAATCTTCTTGTTTTAATAAGATTGAAAAATCTTTCCATAACAGAATTTTAATTCTGATTAATTAATAATTTATTATTATTAGATCTTTTGATCTAACGGTGGGGAATTCTTTTAATTCCAGCGCTGGTGCACTTTGCGTTGGCGTACCTTCGTTCAACACGTGGCGCGCAGTGCAGAGCGCAGCGCAACTGTGCTGGCGCACACGTGTTTGACATGTGGCGCGCAGCGCAGAGCACAGCATCTGAAGCGTTGCTTCAATTTTATTTTGAATTTTAAAGCAGAGCTTTGCTCTGATTGGGGGTGCACTGCCTAGGGCGCAGCGCACCTGGCACTAGCGCGTCTGCTTTTGACACGTGGCACGCAACGCGCAGTGCACGGGATCTAAAGCGTTGTTTCAATTTTTGAATTTTGAAATTCAAAACAGAGCTTTGCTTTGATTGGGGGAAATAAATACCCCCCACCGTTACGCTCACGTGGCGGACACGTGAGTGCAGCGGTGGCAACATCTGAGCCCTTAGATCAACTCAGAAATTGAAGAGGCGTTTCAGTGCCTATAAATAGGACCTTTGGTCCTCAGATGATTATCATCTTCTTCTTAAGAATTTTATTCAGAGCCTTGCTCTTTTGTTCAAGAACATTCAAGAGTTAAAACTCTACTAAATTTAGGTAAAATTAAATTAAATTAATTTTAATAAATTAGGTTTTTCATCCATTAACAGAGTCTTGCTCTTCATAGATCTTTGATCTAAAGAAAACCCCTTTAGGGTTTCATAAACAGAGCCTTGCTCTCATGAACCCCTAGATCTAAACAGATCTTTTCTTAGGGTTTCTTAGCCCATGAGTCAGAGCTCTGCTCTTTTGATAATATGTAGATCTTTTGATCTTTTGATGAAGAACTCTTAAGAGTTTTTTCATGGATCTTTAAGATCCCAGAATTTTAATTCTCAAGAATTAATTTTCATTAATCTTTGATGGATTTTCCATCATCATTACAGAGCTAGGCTCTTTAAGGAATTTTATTCCCTCGTGACCAGAGTTTGACAAGTGTCACTCTGTTATAGAGCTTTGCTCTGAAAGGGAGATTTTCTCCTTCTCCCGAGAAATTTCTCATTCAATGAGAATATTCTTTGAGGATTTCCTCATTAATTGACAGTCTCATCCAATGATGAGGCTGTTTCATTAATTGATGCATTGTCATCTGGATTTTGTTGGTCCACCTTTGGTCCCCTTTCCACTGCACTGCAGTACGGTACAAATTTTAAAGTGTCGCACAGAACTTTAAGATTAAATTGTAGTACTGATAATTGGATTCTGTTCTTTTTCGCAGGCGACATGTCTTCCATTCTTTCTTTCCCGTTTTTCCGTTCAGAGGGAGGATTCCCTGAGGCACCGGTGGACCGGGAGGTTCTTGCGCTCATTAGAGATTATGATCCGGAACACAAAAGCCTTCACCTGTGGGGTAGGGGGTACGACCAGATAATCAAAGGTCGTCGAAGCTTCTCTTGTGCGACGCCGTCGGATCCGATCTCATCGATTTCGTATGCAGATGCACCCCCGGTGAACTATGCCATGGAGGTTGTCAATTGGACTTCGGAGGGTCTTCTCCAACCTTCGATTGCCGCCATACCCATGCAGCTGCCGGCGGCTTTGGATACTCTGGGTCGACACATATGCCAGGGCGAGTCGTGCCCTTGGGCACAACCTTACAACATCGGATTGACTCCCCGACATTCGGCCGGATATTTGCAGTGGGCCAGGTATATCTTGTCGGCGAAGAAAAGACATTTGCTGAAGCTCGGCTTATATCTCGCAGTTTACGCGCCGTTGTTCCAATATTCTGCTCCTCCGATGTGGTGGATTAAGGCGTTCGTGGAGCAATGGAACATCCCAACCCATACCTTTCTTCTACTGGACAGAGAAGTTTCCATCTCTTTAGAAGAATTTGCCGAGATTTCCGGTCTGCCCGTGGGGGGGAGCACTATGAGGAGCTGCTTCCTCCGAACGAATATGTTTTCGCCACCAAGCCAGTGGTGATAGGCCTAACACCGGAGAACGCCATCCAGCACTAGTTTCCTAGTCTGATAAAGGTGCTGAATATGTACGGGGGTCTTTTCTTGGAGTCCGGAGGTCGGGGGGTCAGTTTTGCAGACTTCATTGCCCGGTTCCTTCGACCGGAGATTCTATCGCAACAAGACGAAAAATTTTCTAAGCTCGACGATCCCTTTGGCTTTGGCTTGGACCATCGACCAATGTTGGAAGATGATCAGAAGGGCTTTTATCTCCACGATGCCGCGATCATCCCTCTGTCAGAAATCGCCGCTCCGGGCATCGACGAGTAGACTTTATTCCTCGGGTTTCTGGGGCTGTGGTTGTGCTGGTTCGCTCTCCCCATGCACCCTCGCTATATGAGGCCGTCCGTCTTCTACCCAGCACATCGAATGGTGGCTGGCATACAAGTGGCCATCGGGATCGCCGGGCTGGCCCACCTGTACCATGGTCTTAGCGTAGCGGCGGATACAACGGAACCGGGGGTGCAAGATGCTAACTTCCCGATGCACTACTTTACTTCGTGGATAGAAATGCACGTGCTCGGGGTGTTTGGTATTCATAAAAGACCCTCGTTTTTCGAGAAGTGCAAATTTCCCAGAATTATGCGGCCGGTTGACGCTTCCATCGTGAATCCGTCTCAACGGGAGGTTAGGGGGTTGATTCTTCGTCCGCGCACGGTCGGAGCTGGTATGTCTTTTACGGACAAAGTCCTGACGATCGGCCAGGAAACCTCCAAGACGGTGCTGGCACTGCGTGACACTTTTAAGGATGGGGCCTCCGTATTGAAAGCCCGGGAGATTCTACATCTATACTCCATCAGGCCGGGCTTCCTTGTATTCAGGCAAAATGATGCGACGCTTTTTATGAGATACAACCCCCATCATTTTGCCCAGCAGCTAAGTTATAACCAGGGGGTCCCATTGGAGGCGTTTTTGGAAGAACCTGCTGCCACCAGAGAGGGAATACGGGGTGCGCTGCATCACTTTATGCGCTTGAATACGGGCTCCCACTTCTTCATTAGCGAGCCAAGTTGCATCCCAAAGGTCTTTAACGTATACGGGGCCTAGTATCAGCACGTGATGGGTGCTGTCATCAGAGAAGAGAGGCGGCTGTTGATCGATCGCAAGAGTGCGCCCCCTGCCAGCAATCGCAACGTCCCTTTAAGGCGACGGATCGCCGTGCCCCCTCCGCTAAGAGAGGCTGTTGCAGTTGAGCCTCCACGTGTGCTAAGCCCCACGCGTGGATTGCCCCGTGATCCTGTGGAGGCGGTGGACGTGCCATCGGTGCCCCGTGCTCCCATGGAGACGGTAACCGTAGTTTCACCCGAATCTGGCGTGGGCTCGGATATCGGGACTCGCCATCCCAAAGTGCCCACGAAACGCAAGCTGGTGCTGGCTGCAACCGGTGCTCGCTCACAGAAGAAGAAAAGGTCGCTCTTTTCTCTTGGCGTGGTACTTGTCCAGGAGCCTCATGCTCCTTATAGCGAGGGCTTGAGTGAGTACGGGACAAATGAGGGCTTATTCATGCCGCCGGATGATACTGATCTGGCGGCTGCCATTGCAGCTTCCGAGCGATTGGCAAGACGCGAAGAGGCGTTGGCTAACCTCGCGCGATCAGGTAATTATTAGTTGCATTTTTTTCTTGCCATTGCATCATACCTCTATCATTTTTTTTGACTAACGCTTTTCCTTCTTTAATAGGCATTTCTACCGAAGAAGCTTTCGCTGCTTCTCTCAAGACTTTTGAGGAAGAGGAACGACTTCGAGCATCCTTAGGCCTTGGTACATTTCGGTTCGCCATGTTTCTACTTCCGTTTCTTATGAGTAATCTGACCCTTTCTTTGTCTTATCGCAGAGATCACAATGCCTATCCCGCAAGCTGATGCAGAAATTCTCCCCGGGCCAGCTACCGAAGCCCCGGCCTCTTCGGCACTGCCGCGAGAGGCCCTACTCAAAAAACCGATGATGGAAGCCTTGACGGCTCTGGAGGTAACCCTGAATGCGGACGACGACGCCTTGCTGAAGGAGGCTTCTAAAAGGTCTGTTGTGATGGCCCGGGAGGAAAGGAAGCACCTGAGACGCGCAGCAAGGGAGCGTAGTACTGCTTTGGCTGCGGGAGCAGGTTCAAGCGCCGTTACTCCCGCTGCTACTCCTTCAGAGGAGTTCCCAGTTGCCTTGTCTACTACTCACAGACGGACGGCACGCGCGGCTCGGGAAGCCAACGGTAAATCAACTCCAGGTAATGTGCCTTGAGGCTCTGTTGTCAAAGTTTTAAGCTATCGGTTCTTATATATCTTATCTTTGCAGAGCCGAGTTTTCCTAAAGAGGTGGCAGCGACCTCTGAGCCTAAGGGAGTGGTGGAGGAGGTAGCTGCTATTCCCGAACCCAGGACAGCGACAGGTGACGTGGTCGCAATTGCCGGGCTCGAGGTATTGGCCGACGAGACGGCTACCACGGCGGGGCCTAAAGCGGCGGTGAATGAAACGGGTACAATTGCTGAGCCCGAGGTGGCCGCTCTTTCTCAAGAGTCGGGCACCGCTCGGGCATTGCCTTTCCTGCCTACGGTTCTTTATCGTCTCCCAGCGTTGCAAGTGTGACGACAGCTCCCATGGAATCAAGGGACGAGGCGACGGGAGGTGAGACCACCCCGATGGAGGAGGGAGACGCCACCGTTGTATCAAGTGACGCCCTCGTCACGGCTCTGGCTGGCGACTCATCAGGTAAATTTTAGGTCACCGCCCTTCTTTTTATTCTGCAATCTTTCCTGATAAGGTTTATCTTGTTTCTAATGCAGGTACGGCTAGCGCTGATATCGAGCTACTCGAGACAACGCCGTCAGTTACCGTCCTGACGGTGGCCACCTCTCTACCTTCTTTTGTACCGTCGCAGATGTTGGAAGGTATGGATTTGTGACCCATTGGTCTTATTTCTCGGCTGTATAATTCATACGCTGACATTGCGTTGTCGCGTTTTTACAGGAGTCCTTTTTGACCATCTGTACCAGGTATTGCACCCACACTTCTCCTTCTTGTCAGAGATTAGTCCACCTGCCGGTATAGGTGAGTATTTTCTCTAAACGACATCCTTTTCTTCAACGGGCAGTCGCATTACTGCTAACTCTTCTTCATATTGCTTGTAGCCTTACGAATTGAAGGGGGGACGAGACCGTCGTTGCGCCACTAGCACTCCCAGCTCTGCCCCCTGCTGCAGCCGATATGGTAGACTTTAATTTTTGCGTATTTTCTTTATTTCCTGAGCCGACATCTGATTATGATCTATTTTGCAGCAATCACATCGACTCCAGTCCCGTTCGAGTCTCGCATTATAATACCGACAAGGCCCTTTTCCAGGCGTCCATCATCCAAAGGTGCTGCGACCAGTCTACGTATGCTGAGCGAATATATCGAGGAGTTTGACACGGAGACTCCCACATCTGCTGCGGATTTCACCGCAGAGGTTAACCCTATACTGGCGACACTCATGAACTTTCATGGTGAGGGCGCCATTGAGTCTTGGGTTAATCGCTGCAGGGAAATCGAGGCTTGCTTGCATGAGCTTGAGCTTAGGCGTCTTGCACCTGAGATTCTGGCTATGAGCGCTCAACGGGCTGCATGGATCGAGCAGAGCACTTCTTACTTCCACCATCTTGAACAACAAGTGGCTTCAAAGCAAAGGGAAAGTAAAGAAACTTCAAGCGAGTCTGCTCAACTGCATGCTGAGGTCGATGCGCACACTGCCCAGTTGAAAGTTATCTTCGAAGGCTTTCTGCGATGTATCTCTAATGGGTTAACATTGAGGCAGAAGCTCGACGTCGCCGAGCGGGATGCACGAGATCGTGAAGCAGCTCAGTGGGCCGTCGAGGGACAACTCTCGTCTTACTTGCAGCAGCGAGCCCAGGTCGAAGCGGAGTTGGCCGCGGCAGCTGATCAGGAAGAAGGGCTGAGGGAAGTGCGCAAGCGGCTGACTGGATTATTGAAAGCGCTTTCCTCTCAATGAAAATTTTTGCACCATTTGTAATTTTGAATAAAATGTATTTGTTCTTTTATTCTTTCATATGATGTATTTTGTACCTAATCGAATTCATGAATAAAAGATACACGTTCCTTGTAATGTCTTATGTCATCTCTCTGCTTTCTTCTTTCTTGCTGTGTTGTTTGCCATGTGATTTTAGCAAGTGCGGTCTGTAGATAGTCTATAGCTGTCAATCTTGGATTCTTTGTAGAGTGGTGATGGCTTAGAAAACAGGGTTAGGATCTGTCACCTAAGACTTTTCAACTTTATGAGCCGTGAGGGTCTCATAAATAAGTTTCTCCCTACCGGTCGAGAAGATCCCGTAGGTGTAATTTCTCCTTAAGAATCGTGAGGATTCCTCAGTGTGTTTTCTCTTGAAAGTTGTAAGGATCTCATAAGAGAATTTGCTCCCTTACGAGTCGTGAGGACCCGCAAGTGATGGATGAAGTTGTCTTTATCCGCATTTCACGGAGTCAGGGGTTGCTCTGGATGCTTTCCACGGGTTCACTGCCGTGTTCTGCGAGGACCAGGCTCTGCTCTGGACGTTTTCCAGGATACCGTAGTTTAAAGACATCGCGGTCGAGGTTAAGGACATCATAGTCCATGGATTTAAGGACTCCATAGTCCGTTGTTAGTTTTAAGACATCACGGTCTAGGTTAAGGACATCATAGTCCATGAGTTTAAGGACCTCACAGTCCAATGTTAGTTTTAAGACATCACGGTCGAGCTTAAGGACATCATAGTACATGGGTTTAAGTACCCCACGGTCCGATGTTAGTTTTAAGACATCACGGTCGAGGTTAAGGACATCATAGTCCATGGGTTTAAGGACCCCACAGTTCGTGAAATGTGTGGTTGTCAGGACCCGTCACCTCTTTGAAGTCATTGAGGAATTACAATGACAAATATCAAAGGAGTGAAGAGATGTACTCTTGAACCAAGGTAAAATTAGTTTAAGAACATTATGGTCCATTGTTAGTTTTAAGACATCACGGTCAAGGTTAAGGACATCATAGTCCGTGAGTTTAAGGACCTCACAGTCCGATGTTAGTTTTAAGACATCACGGTCGAGATTAAGGACATCATAGTCCGTGGATTTAAGGACTCCACAGTCCGATGTTTGCTCTGGATGCTTCCTATGGGTTCACTGCCGTGTTCAGCGAGGACCAGGCTCCGCTCTGGATGCTACACGGGGTCATTGCCGTGCTCTGCGAGGACGAAGATCCGCTCTGGACGTTTTCCACGGGGTCAGAAGTGACATAATCCACGTTCCACGTAGCCAGGAATTTTGCTCTAGATGCTTCCCACGGGTTCACTGCCGTGTTCGGCGAAGACTAGGCTCCGCTCTGGATGCTTCACATGGGTTCACTGCCGTACTCTGCGAGGACCAGGATCCGCTCTGGACATTTTCCACGGGGTCAGAAGTGACATAATCCGCGTTCTACGTAGCCAGGAATTTTTCTCTAGATGCTTCCCATGGGTTCACTGCCGTGTTCGGCGAGGACTAGGCTCCGCTCTGGATGCTTCACACGGGTTCACTGCCGTGCTCTGCGAGAACCAGGATCCGCTCTGGACGTTTTCCACAGGGTCAGAAGTGACATAATCCGCGTTCCACGTAGCCAGGAATTTTGCTCTGGATGCTTCCCACGGGTTCACTGCCGTGTTCGGAGAGGACCAGGCTCCGCTCTGGATGCTTCACACGGGGTCATTGCCGTACTCTGCGAGGACCAGGATCCGCTCTGGACGTCTTCCACGGGGTCAGAAGTGACATAATCCGTGTTCCACGTGACCAGGAATTTGCTCTGGATGCTTCCCATAGGTTCACTGCCGTGTTCGGCGAGGACCAGGCTCCGCTCTGGATGCTTCACATGGGGTCATTGCCGTGCCCTGCAAGGACCAGGATCCACTCAGGACGTTTTCCATGGGGTCAGGAGTGACATAATCCGCGTTTCACGTAGCCAGGAATTTTGCTCTGGATGCTTCCCACGGGTTCACTGCCGTGTTCGGCGAGGACCAGGCTCCGCTCTGGATGCTTCACATGGGGTCATTACCGTGCTCTGCGAGGACCAGGATCCGCTCTGGACGTTTTTCACGGGGTCAGAAGTGACATAATCCGCGTTCCACGTAGCCAGGAATTTTGCTCTGGATGCTTCCCACGGGTTCACTGCCGTGTTCGGCGAGGACCAGGCTCCGTTTTGGATGCTTCACACGAGCTCATTGCCGTGCTCTGCGAGGACCAGGATCCGCTGTGGACGTTTTCCACGGGGTCAGAAGTGACATAATCCGCGTTCTACGTGACCAGGAATTTGCTCTGGATGCTTCCCACGGGTTCACTGCCGTGTTCGGGGAGGACCAGGCTCTGATCTGGATGCTTCACACGGGGTCATTGCCATGCTCTGCGAGGACCAGGATCCGCTCTGGACGTTTTCCACGGGGTCAGGAGTGACATAATTCGCGTTCCACGTAGCCAGGAATTTTGCTCCGGATGCTTCCTACGGGTTCACTGCCGTGTTCGGCGAGGACCAGGCTCCGCTCTGGATGCTTCACACGGGGTCATTGCCGTGCTCTGCGAGGACCAGGATCCGCTCTGGACGTTTTCCACAGGGTCAGAAGTGACATAATCCGTGTTCCACGTAGCCAGGAATTTTGCTCTGGATGCTTCCCACGGGTTCACTGCCGTGTTCGGCGAGGACCAGGCTCCGCTTTGGATGCTTCACATGGGGTCATTGCCGTGCTCTGCGAGGACCGGGATCAGCTTTGGACGTTTTCCACGGGGTCAGAAGTGACATAATCCGCGTTCCACATGCCTAGGAATTTGCTCTGGATGCTTCCACTGGTTCACTGGCGTGTTCGGCAAAGACCAGGCTCCACTCTGGATGCTTCATACGGGGTCATTGCCGTGCTCTGCGAGGAACAGGATCCGCTCTGGACGTTTTCCAAAGGGTTAGAAGTGACATAATCCGCGTTCCACGTGACCAGGAATTTTTTTTTATTATATCCGCATTTCACGGAGTTGGGGTTTGACTCTTGGTTATCTGTGCACCGCGGAGTCATGGAACTGGGGGTTGCCGCTGTTCTGCTTTGCTTGATGTTGTGTCTGTTGCAATGAGACGAATGCTGAGATGATCTCCAGGCTATCTGTGAACCGTTGAGATTTGGCCTCTCCTTCTGATGAAGCTTGGGGAGGAAGGATGTGATTCCTTCTTTGTTTGCGTCCCTGGATTGTATATAGGGATTGACATGATATCACCTGTAGGGCAAAAATTTCATTCATTATTTTTTTATTCATTTTTTTTTATTTCCGCGATGCTCTATCATTTCAGCTTTTATATCGCGACGGTTGCGACTGCCCAATCATTTCGGCTATTTTTCGCGGTGCCCAATCATTTCGGCTATTTGTTTTATTTTTACTCGCTGCTTTTTATTGCGAGTTGCCCAATCATTTCGGTTATTTTGCATGCATACATTTTTACTTGCTGATTTTGTTTGCAAATTTCCCCATCATTTCGGCTACTTCGTATGTATGTGTGGCCCGCTGGATTTTGTTGCAAGCTTGGATTTGGACACCGATTTCGGCATCAGCACCGCTACGACTGGGATATTGCCAGGAGCGAATCATCATTTGCCTATGTCGATGTCGAACAAAGGTGGCTTAGTAAACAGGGTTAGGATCCTGTCGACTAAGGCTTTTGACTTCATGAGCCGTAAGGGTCTCATGAAGGTATTTCTCCCTGCGAGTCTTGAGGATCTCGTAGGTGTGTTTTCTCCTTAGGAGTCATGAGGATTCCTAAGTGCATGTTCTCCTGTAAGTCGTAAGGATCTTATAAGAGGGTTTTCTCTTTATAAGTCGAGAGGACTTACAAGAGTTGTTCACCATATGAACATATCCCTAGTCACCGATGGGACTTTGTTAGGGAAATGTTTATTCGTGCCCGTGGATTGTATACAAGGGTCAACATTGAGCCGCTTGTAGGGCAGTATCGGAGCTTGTGGGGACTGCTTAAGAACAGGTTCAGATCTCTATAGCTTAAGACTTTCAAATCTTGTGAGCCGTGAGGGTCCCATAAGAGGGTTCTCCTTACGAGTCGTGAGGATCTCGCAAGTATAATTTCTCCTTAGGAATCGTGGGGATCCCTAAGTGTGTTGCTCCCTTGTGAGTCGTAAGGATCTCACGCAGGTGGTTTCTCCTTACAAACTCTAGAGGACTTTGCAAGTGTCTTTTAACGAGGTTGCGCCCTTTCGGGTTTTCACAAAACTCGCCGGTAGCCCTGCTGTTTTTACTCACGGAGCCCTTTCGGGTTTTCATCTGTTCCCTTTTCACTTATGGACATACCATTTTCTTTTTCTTTTTTCTCTTTTTTTTATTTTTAATGAGGCTGCGCCCTTTCGGGTTTTCACAAAAATCGCCGGTAGCCCTGCTGTTTTTACTCACGGAGCCCTTCCGGGTTTTCATCCGTGCCTATTTTGCTTATGAACATACTGTTCCCCTCCGAACGGCGGCCAAGACATGGGACGTTTTGCCTGAGATTCGGGGCAGATGCTATTTGGTTTTATCTGTCTACCTCTCCGAAGATGTCAATTTGATTTATGGCACCATGTATCGGAGGTTTAGACGGATGCGGCCGATGTAGTAGACTTCGTCAGATTCCCCCTCGTTAGAGGGGTTTTTGATTGTGGAGACGCTCTTCCCTGCAGGCGCAAGCCTCTGCAGTTAATTACGCTACCACATCGCGGTAACAACTTTCTCGTTCTCCAGAATTTCACTTCGTGTCGTGGGTGTTTGTTTTGTTTGTGGTTGCCCGTGGATTGTATACGGAGACTAATTTATGTTGTCGCCCGTAGGACGTGGATTAGTCCAAATCCGTGTTTTCTTAGATTTGGTTTTGGGGGTTTTGATTTAAGGATACGTTAGCCGTATTTGAGGCTAAGATCAACTTAAACGTTTGTTAAGGATACGTTAGTCCAGTTTGAGACTAAGATCAACTTAATGGGATCGTTTATATCCGACAAAAGAGCATTTGGGGGCTCTATTGTTCCAGTTTAGGGACATAGTGGTCCATTGAATGTATGGCCGTCGGGACCCGTCACTTCTCTGACGACGTTGAACGATTACAACGGAAGACGTCAGAAGAGTTCAGAGATGTACCCTTGAACCAAAGTCGATTGGGGGGATCTATAGTCCAATTTGGAACTAAAGTCTGTTTGAAGGTTTAAGGATACGTTAGCCATATTTGAGGCTAAGATTAACTTAAACGGGATCGTTTAGATCTGACAAAAGAGCATTTGGGGGCTCTATTGTTCCATAGTGGTCCATTGTTCCAGTTTAGGGACATAGTAGTCCATTGTTCTAGTTTAAGGACATAGTGGTCCATTGTTCCCATTTTGGGGACAGATATTAGTTTAAGGACACATTAGTCCATGAGTTTAAGGACGCTTAAGTCCATGGGTTTAAGGACCCCACAGTCCGTATCTTGGTTTATGGACGCATAAGTCCATGGGTTTAAGGACCCCACAGTCCGTATCGATTTGTGGTTGTCGGGACCCGTCACCTCTCTGACATCGTTGAAGGATTACAACGATAGGTGTCAGAGGAGTTCGGAGATGTACCCTTGAACCGGATGTAAATTGATTTAAGGGAGCAGTCAGGCTCAGTCAATTTAATTTGAGGACTTACGACCATGATTGGGCTAAGTCCAGTTGAAGATGTTCAGCATTTTGATTTGTCTTTGGCCTATTAGGCCTATGCTAGGGCTTTGCCCCAGTTTAATAATGCACTGCATTTTATTTTGGCCTATAAATCCTTTTTGATTTGAGCTCTGTCCCCTTTATAATGCAGAGCATTTGTTCTGGGTCCATTGGACCTCTTAATTGGGCTCTGTCCCTTTTAAAATTAATGCATTGCATTTTATTAGGCTTGTTAGGCCTTTTTTAATTGGGCTCAGCCCTTCTTTAAATAATGCAGAAAATTGATTAAACTGACAGAGTGCCACGTGGCCTGTCAGGCGCTTTGCGCCAATTAATGAGCGCAAGCGCATGTGGAGGTGACACGTGTCACGCTCTGGTGAGCGCAAGCGCATTGCGCTGCGCCGTGCGCTGCGCTGTTGCGCTGCTGACACGTGGCGCGCTCTGGTGAGTTGCGCCAATTTAAGAGAGCAGTGTCTATTTTTAAAAGCGTATAGCGCAAATTATTCTGGAGCTGACACGTGGCGCTCTCTGGTGGTTTGCGCCAACCCAGGAGCGCAACAGTGCAGATTTTCAAGTGCAAGGCACTGTTTTAATATCTTGATCCAATTTTTGGATTCAAGAAAAGAATCTTCTAAGATTCCAGAACCAGTGGTTCATAAAAAAGGCAGTGCCTTTGTTCTTATTATATTTTTTATTGAAGATCCTTGATCTTGTTCTTAGATCAATGATCTTTTTAGAAGAAATTCTTCTTTTCAAAGGTTTACCTTTCTTTTTTCTTTCTGAATTCTTCTCAAACTTTTTAAGAGTTCTGTGAATTCTCTCTGCTTTCTCTGTGTTTTAGACTTGGGGTCTAGGGGCCTTTATATAGTGCCGATTAGTTTGTTAAAATAGTTAAAGAGATCTTTCTCTGATTGATTTAGGGATTTTTCACACCGTTGGGTTTTTTATCCAAGGGCTTCTATTTTACAGAAGACAATCTTCTTGTTTTAATAAGAACAGAAAGATCTTACTGCAATTTTAATTCTGTTTGGCGCAAGCACACCTGCGCTCGCCACGTGTCGCGCAGCGCAGAACGCAGCGCAACTGTGCTGCCACGTGTCGCGCAGCGCAGAGCGCAAATCATCTGAAGCGTTGCTTCTTTTGTTTTTTACTTTAAGTAGAGCCTTGCTCTGATTGGGTGCGCTGCCTTGGACGCTGCGCTGGCATGTCAGCTTTTGACACGTGGCGCGTTGCGCGCAGCGTAAGGAATTTGAAGCGTTGCTTCAATTTTTGAAATTCAAACAGAGCTTTACTCTGATTGGGGGAAACAAATGCCCCTCCACCGTTGCGCTCACGTGGCGCACACGTGAGTGCAGCGGTGGCAAGATGCTGGCCGTTGGATCAACTGAGGAGTTGAAGGGGCGCAAGCGTCTATAAATAGAACCTTTGGCCCTCAGTAGATGATTACCATCTTCAGAACTTTTATTTTCAGAGCCCTGCTCTTGCTTTTGAGAACTTTAAAGCCTTGCTCTCGTTTTTTTTCAAGAACTTTAGAGTTCAGACTCTAGAAAAATCTTAGGTAAAAGTTAACTTAAATTAAATTAAATTAATTTTAGTCAACAGAGCCTTGCTCTCATAGATCTTTGATCTAAAGAAAACCCCTTTGGGGTTTCACCAACAGAGCCTTGCTCTCAAGAATCCATAGATCTAAAAAGATCTTGTTTTAGGGTTTTTAACCCATGAACAGAGTTTTGCTCATGGACAAAAATACAGATCTTTTTGATCCAAAGATGATGAACTCTTAAGAGTTTTCTTGGATCTTCAAGATCCCGGAATTTTTTTTTAATTAATTTTTTTTATTTTTAGGAGTTAAATTTTTCTTTTGATGGATTTTTCCATCATTATTACAGAGCTAGGCTCTTTTAGGTAATTTTATTCCCTTGAGACCAGAGTTTGACAAATGTCACTCTGTGACAGAGCTTTGCTCTGAAAGAGGAGATTTTCTCCTTGTCTTTAAGGATTTCTCATTAATGATAATATTCTTCTGGGGATCTTTTCATTAATTGACAGTCTCATCCAATGATGGGGCTGTCTTATTAACTGATGCACTGTCATCCAGATTTTGTGGGTCCCCCTTTAGCCTCCTACCCACTGCATTGCAGTATGGTATAAATTTTAAAATGCCAAGCGTTGGAATTACAACACTGACGGCTGATTTTTGTCCCTCCGCAGGAAACATGTCTGCTGACCTGTTATTCCCGTTTGTTCGCTTGGAGGAAGGATTTCCGGCGGCACCAGTGGACCGAGAGGTGCTCGCTCTCATCAAGGATCATGACCCCGAGCACAAGAACCTTCACCTATGGGGTAGGTGGTATATTGATATCATCAAGGGTCGCCGAAGCATCGGTTTCGCGACGCCGTCTGAGCCCATCTCATCAATCCCCTATGCGGATGAACCCCCGGTGAAGTATGCCATGGAGGTCAAGAATTGGAATTCGGAGGATCTTCTCCAACCCGCGATTGGTGCCATTCCCGTGCAGCCGCCGCCAGCCTTAGACATTTTGGGGAGGCAAATATGTCAGGGTGAAGCACGCCCTTGGGGACAAACTTATAACATTGGATTGACCCCGCAACAACCGACCGGATATTTATAGTGGGCCAGGTACATCCTATCGGCGAAGAGAACACATCTGATGAAGATTGGTTTGTACTCGGCAATCTACGCCTCGCTTTTTGAGTACCCCGCTCCTCCAACGTGGTGGATTAAGGATTTTATCGAATAATGGAATATCCCCACACACACCTTTCTTATGACGGACCGGGAAGTCTCCATTTCCCTGGAAGAGTTCGCCGAGATCTCGGGCTTGCCTGTGGGGGGAGCATTATGAGGAGCTGCTTCTTCCTGACAAGTACGTCTTCGCCACCAAGCCGCTGGTGTTTGATTTGACGTCGGGGAATGCTATTCAGCACCAGTTTCCGGGCTTGGTGAAGATGCTGACCATATACGAAGGGCTCTATCCGGAATCAGGAGTTCGGGGCGTCGGTTTCGCAGATTTTATCGCCTGCTTCCTTCGACCGGAGATTCTCTCGGAGCGGAATGAAAAGTTCGCCAAACTCGATGACCCTTTCGGCTTCGGCTTAGATCGTCGACCGACATCGGAAGACGATCGAAAGGATTTTTATCTCCCCGACGTTGCCATCATGCCCTTGTCAGAAATCGCCGTCCCGGGCATGGATGAGGAGACCTTCTTTTTAGGGTTCCTGGGGTTGTGGCTGTGCAGCTTCGCGCTCCCTATGCACCCGCGCTACATGCGGCCGTCCGTTTTCTACCCAGCGCATCAGATGGTGGCTGGTCTGCAGTTGACAATAGGAATCGCCGGGTTGGCTCACCTATACAATAGACTTAGCATGGCGGCGGACGCTAATGAACCTGGGGTGCAGCCTGCTAATTTCCCGATACACTATTTCACCTCGTGGATGGAAATGCATATGCACGGGGTGTTCGGCGTCCATAAGAGCCCTTCGTTTTTTGAGAAGTGCAGACTCCCAAGAGTCATGCGGTTGATCGGCGCCTCGATCGTGACTACGCCTCCGTGGGAGGCTAGTGGTTGCTCCTTCGTCCATACCTGGTTGGAGCGAAGATTTCTTTTATGGATAAAGTCATAACGATCGGCTCAGAAACCTCCAAGTCGGTGATCTCGCTGCGTGACGACTTCAAGGACGGGGCCTCCGTACTGAAAGCACGGGAGATTCTTCACCTCTACTCCATTCGGCCGGGCTACCTGGTGTTCAGGCAGAACGAGATGGCGCTCTTCATGAGGTACAACCCTCACCGGTTCGCTCAACAATCTAGCTATAACCAGGGGATCCCGCTGGAGGCATTTTTGGAAGAGCTCGTGGCCAGCAGGGAAGGGATACGGAGCGCGATGCACCATTTCATGCGGCTAAATACGGACTCCTACTTCTTCATCAGCGAGCCAAGCAGCGTTCCCCAGGTCCTCAACGTGTATGTGACTTGGTATGCGCACGCAATGGGTGCAGTCATCCAAATGGAGAAGTGCATGTTGGTTGACCGCAAGGGTGCGCCTCCCGGCGGCGACCGCAAGGCTCCCGTGAAGCCAAGGACCCCGGTCGTTCCTTCGCTGAAAAATGCTAGAGCTGGACCACCGCGCGTGCTGAGCCCTCCGCACGGATTGCCGCTCCGTGATACTGTGGATGCGCCACCAGCGTCCCGTGCTCCAGTGGAGACGGTAAATATGGTTTCGCCGGAGTCCGGCGTGGGTGCGGATATCGGGACCCACCGCCCTAAGGTGCCTGCAAAGCATAAGTTGATCTTGGGTGCACCAAGGCGGGCGGGCAGAAGAGGAAGAAGAAGTCGGTCCTCTCAGCTGACGTTGCGTTCGATCAGGAACCGCATGCTCCCTATAGCGAGGGCTTGGGCGAGTACGGGACCAATAAAGGATTGGTTATGCCGCCAGATGACACTGATCTGGCGGCCGCCATCGCAGCTTCAGAACGATTAGCGAGGCACGACGCGTGGCTAGCTAAGCTTGCTCAATCGGGTAATTACTAGTCGCATTTTTTTTATTGCATCGTACTTTTATTATTTGTCTTTGACTAATGCTTTTCCCCTCTTTTCTTCAAACATGCATCACCACTGAAGAAGCCATCGCTGCCTCCCTCAAAACTTTTCAAGAGGAGGAACGACTCAGAGCATCCTTAGGCTTCGATACATTTCGACTCATTAATTACGTATTTATTCTCCTTTTATTATGGTCGATCTAACCTTCTTCCTCTGTCTCTTTGCAGGGGTTGCGCCAGACGATGCGGGGACTCTCCCCGGGCCAGTTACTGAAGTTCCGGCCTCATCAGGGCTGCCGCGAGAGTCTCAACTCGAAGAGTCGGTGAGGGATGCCTTGAAGGACTTGGAGGCATCTCTGTACACAGACGATGACGCCTCGATGAAGGAAGCTTCGAAGAGGTCCATCTTGATGGCTCGGGAGGAGAGAAAGCGGTTGAGGCGCGAGGCGAAAGCACGCAGGGCTGCTTTGGTCGTGGGAGTAGGCCCAAGCACCGTTCCTCGTGCTGATACTCCTTCGAAAGAGCCCCTGGTCGCCTTGTCTACAGCTCACAGACAGGCGACGCGCGCAAATAGGGAGGCTAACGATAAGTCCACCTCAGGTAATGTATCTTTCAAGATTTTGTTGTAAGAATTGTAAACCTGTCGGTTCTTATATATCTTGTCCTGCAAGGCCAAGTCCAACCAAAGGGGAGGCGGAAACTGTCGACCCTAAGGGGACAGAGGAAGAGGCACCGGCTGAACCCGAGCCGACGGTGGGCGACGTCGCCGGGGTTGCTGGACCTAGGCTGGGGGCTGAGGGAGCTGCGCCAGAGAAGGTCGTCGATGCCGAGCCCGAGGTAGCGCCAAATGAGACAACTGCTACAACTGAGCTTGGAGCAGCAGCGGACGGAGCGCCTGAGACCGGCGACCCCATGGCGACGGCGGACGAGACAGCGGCGACCGCCGAGCCCGAAGGAGTAGCGGGTGAGACGGGCATGACTCCCGAGGACAAGGCAGCCGCTCTTTCTCAAGAGTCTGGCAATGCTCCAATCATTGCTCTCCCCGTCTACGGTCCTCCGCCGTCTCCTGGCCACGCGAGCACGACGACAGCCCCCATAGAGTCAGGTGATGATGCCACGGAAGGTGGACTTATGTCGATGGAGGAGGGAGACGCCTCCGTTTCGGCTGGTGGCTCATCAAGTAAATTTCGAGTTACTGTCCCTTTTTTTTATCTTGCAATCCTTCCTGACAGGTGTATCTTTGTTTTTAACGCAGGTGCGGTCAGTGCTGACGCTCCATTGCTCGAGGAGGTGCCGTCAACTGCTGCCTTGGCGGTGGCCACCTCTCAGCCTTCCCTCGTACCATCGCAAATGCTGGAAGGTATGGATTTGTGACCCATCAGTTTCATCTTTCGGCCGCATGATCCATATACTAATGTCGTACTATTGCGTCCTTGCAGGAGTGCTTTTTGATCACCTCTACCAGGTGTTGCACCCGCACTTCTCCTTCCCATCTGAACTCGCTTCTTCCTCTAGTGGCGCTGGTGAGTATAGTTTCCTTTTGATGCCTTTCTTTTTTCAGTAATGGAATTATTTCTGACTCTTCCTCGTCCTGATTGCAGTGCTACAAATCGAAGAAGGGGATGAAAGATCGGTCGCGCCTCCGGCCCTCCCGGCTTTGCCGCCTGTTGCAGCTGGTATAGTAAACTATCCCATCGATGACTTTTTCATATTTCTTGAACCGTCATCTGATTGTATTTTGTTTTTTCAGCTGTCGTTCCGATTCCGGCGCACTTTGAGTCTCGTCGTAATGCCGGCAGGCCCTTTCCTGAGACGTCCGTCTTTAAAGGGTGCCGTAATGAGCTTGGGCATGCTGAGCGAATACGTCGAAGAGCTTGACGCGGACGCTCCCCCATTTGCTGCAGATTTCGCTGCGGAGGTTAACCCGATGTTAGCGGCGCTTGTAAATTTTCATGATGAAGGCGTCGTCGAGCTTTGGGTTAATCACTGTAGGGAAATCGAGGTCCGCCTGCATCAATCGGAGTTTATGCGCCCTGCTCCCGAGACCTTAGCCGCCAGCAATCAACGAGCAGCATGGATCGAGCAAAGCGCTTCTTACTTCCGCCACTTGGAACAAGAAGCGGCTTTAAGGCTAAGGGAATGCCAAGAGACCTCAAGCGAGACGGCTCATCTGCGTGCTGAGGTTAAGGCGAACGCTGCCTAGGTGAAGGCTATCTTCGAAGGCCTTCTGGAACGTATCTCAAATGGCCTAAAGCTGAAGCAGAAGCTCGATGCCGCCGAGCGTGATACCCAAGGCCGCGAAGCAGCTCAGCAGGCCATTGGGGAGCAGCTTGCATCCTTCTTGCAGCAGCGGGCTCAAGTGGAAGCAGAACTGGTGGTGGTGGCCGATCAGGAGAAAGCATGGAAGGAAGTGCGCGAACAATTGATAGGGCTATTCAAGACGCTTCCTTCCCAGTAGCTGCCCTTGTATTGATATACTTGTAAAAATTTTCTTTTTCGAATAAGATGTATCCATTCTTTATTCTTTTATACGATTCACCTTGTACTTGATTGAATTAATGAATAAAGATACACATTTTTTCTTTGCAATGTCTTGTATCATTTCTTCGCTTTCTCCCTTCTCTTATTATCAGCATGCTGTCTTAATAAACATGGTTGACAGATAATAGAGTAAGCATCTTGGTTTTTTCAAGAGATAGCGATGGCTTAGGCCCAGGTTCAGATTTGCTGCCTAAGACTTTTCAACTCTATGAGCCGTGAGGGTCTTATAGAGACTTTTCTCCCTACGGATCGAGAGGATCTCGTAGGTGTATTTTCTCCTTAGGAATCGTGAGGATTCCTAAGTGTGTTTTCTCTTACAAGTCGTAAGGATCTTACAAGAGAAATTTCCCTCTTACGAGTCGAGAGGACGCATAAGCGGTTGTTTCCCTCCTTGTTGAGATTCGATTTTAGAGAGTGAGACCCGTGGATAGTATGCAAGAGCCCGTTTTAGACCGACTTGCAGGGTCCCAGTGCTTAGGAAACAAGTTTTTTAGTCCCTGTTGCCTAAGGCTTTATCTTGCAAGTCGAGATGAATCGAGAAGTCCTCGCGAAGACACTTATTTCCTCACGAGTCGGGACGAATCGAGCAGCTCTTGTCAAGGACACTAATTCCCCGAGTCGAAGTATTTTGCCAAGGACACTGGTTTCCTCGAGGTTGAAACGAATCGAAGTGCTCCTACAAAGACACTGGTTTCTCTGCGGGTCGACGTGAATCAAGAAGCTCTCATCAAGGACGCTAGTTTCCCTGAGTTGAGGAGGTTGCCAAGGACACTGATTTCCCTGGGGTTGAAACGAATCGGGGTATTCCTGCAAAGACGCTAGTTTCTCTGCGGGCCGACGCGAATCAAGATGCTCTCGTCAAGGACTCTGGTTTCCCTGAGTCGAAGTATTTTGCCGAGGACACTGGTTTCCTCGGGGTTGAAACGAATCGAAGTGCTCCTGCAAAGATGCTGGTTTCTCTGCGGGTCGATGCGAATCAAGAAGCTCTTATCAAGGACGCTAGTTTCCCTGAATTGAGGTATTTGCCAAGGACACTGATTTCCCTGGGATTGAAACGAATCGGGGTATTCCTGTAAAGACGCTAGTTTCTCTACGGGTCGACGCGAATCAAGATGTTCTCGTCAAGGACACTGGTTTCCCTGAGTCTAAGTATTTTGCCGAGGACACTGGTTTCCTCGGGGTTGAAACGAATCGAAGTGCTCCTGCAAAGACGCTGGTTTCTCTGCGGGTCGACGCGAATCAAGAAGCTCTCATCAAGGATGCTAGTTTCCCTGAATTGAGCTATTTGCCAAGGACACCGATTTCCCTGGGGTTGAAACGAATCGGGGTATTCCTGCAAAGACGCTAGTTTCTCTGCGGGCCGACGCGAATCAAGATGTTCTCGTCAAGGACACTAGTTTCCTTGAGTCGAAGTATTTTGCCGAGGACACTGGTTTCCTCGGGGTTGAAACGAATCGAAGTATTCCTCCAAAGACGCTAGTTTCTCTGCGGGCCGACGCGAATCAAGGTGTTCTCGTCAAGGACACTGGTTTCCCTGAGTCGAGGAGGTTGCCAAGGACACTGATTTCTTTGGGGTTGAAACGAATCGGGGTATTCCTGCAAAGACGCTAGTTTCTCTGCGGGCCGACGCGAATCGAGGTGTTCTCGTCAATGACACTGGTTTCCCTGAATTGAGGATGCTGCCAAGGACACTGATTTCCCTGGGGTTGAAACGAATCGGGGTATTCCTGCAAAGACGCTAGTTTCTCTGCGGGCCGACGTGAATCGAGGTGTTCTCGTCAAGGACACTGGTTTCCCTGAGTCAAGGAGGTTTCCAAGGACACTGATTTCCCTGAGGGTTAAAACGATCTCTGGTGGTCTTTCAGGTTTTATATGAGTTACCGTCAAAACCGTGAAGTTAGAAATTTGATCTTCGCTTCGTTTGCTTGCACTGCGTCTGCTGTATCGAGACGAACGTCACGGTTGTCTCTGGGTTGTTGGTGAACGTCGAGATTTGGTTTCGCTCTCTGGCGGAGCCTGTTGGGAAGGTATGGTTCCCTCTTTGTTTATGCCCTTGGATTGTATACAGGGATCGACGTGATCTCACCTTTAGGGCAAAAGTTCATCATTTTTTTTATATTATTGTTTTATTTCCGTGATGCTCTATCATTTCAGCTTTATATCGCAAAAGTCGCGATTGCCCTATCATTTCGGCTATTTTTCGCGGTGCCCAATCATTTTGGCTATTTATTTTATTTTTACTCGCTGCTTTTTATTGCGAGTTGCCCAATCATTTCGGCTGTTTATTTTATTTTTACTCGCTGCTTTTTATTGCGATTTGCCCAATCATTTCGGCTGTTTATTTTATTTTTACTCGCTGCTTTTGTATGCATACGTTTTTACTTGCTGCTTTTTATTGCAAGTTGCCCCATCATTTCGGCTATCTCATATGCATTTTTACTCGCTGCTTTTTATTGCGAGTGTAGAACTTGGAATCTGGTGCCAATCTCTGCATCAGCATCGCTACAACTGGAATATTGCTAGGAGCGAATCATCATTTGCCATAAAAGGGCTTGGAATTTGATACCGGTTTAGGCATCAGCATCGCTACAACTGGGATATTGGCAGGAGCGAATCATCATTTACCTCTGTCGATGTCGAACAAAGGTGGCTTAGCAAACAGGGTTAGGATCCCGTCGACTAAGGCTTTTGACTTCATGAGCCGTAAGGGTCTCACAAAGGTATTCCTCCCTACAAGTCGTGAGGATCTCGTACGTGTGTTTTCTCCTTAGGGATCGTGAGGATTCCTAAGTGCATGTTCCTCTGTAAGTCGTAAGGATCCTGTAAGAGGGTTTTCTCCTTGTAAATCGTGGGGACTTACAAGGGTTGTTCATCATGCGAACATATCCCTAGTCACGGGTGGGATTTTGTTAGGGAAATTTTTATTCGCGCCCGTGGATTGTATACAAGGGTCAGTACTGAGCCACTTGTAGGGCCATATCGAAGGTTGTGGGAGTTGCTTAAGAACAGGTTCAGGTCTCTGTAACTTAAGACTTTCAAATCTTATGAGCTGTGAGGGTCCCATAAAAGAGTTCTCCTTACGAGTCGTGAGGATCTCGCAAGTGTAATTTCTCCTTAGGAATCGTGAGGATCCCTAACAGTGTTGCTCCCTCGTGAGTCGTAAGGATCTCACGTGGGTGGTTTCTCCTTATAAGGTCGAGAGGATCCTGTAAGTGTCTTTTAACGAGGTTGCGCCCTTTCGGGTTTTCACAAACACTCGCCGGTAGCCCTGCTGTTTTTACTCACGGAGCCATTTCGGGTTTTCATCCGTGCCCATTTTGCTTATGGACATACCGTTTTTATTTTTTTTATTTTTTTATTATTATTATTTTTTATTCTTTTTTATAACGAGGTCGCGCCCTTTCGGGTTTTCACGAACACTCGCCGATAGCCCTTCTGTTTTTACTCACGGAGCCCTTTCGGGTTTTCATCCGTGCCCATTTTGCTTATGGACCTACCGTTTTTATTTTTTTATTTTTTTATTTTTTTTTTATTATTATTATTTTTATCACGTCAACCTGAGGATGTCGCGGTAGTATTTTAAATACGTTTCGGTCATCAGATGGTTTTAGGACGTAGTGGTCTGTCATTAGTTTAAGGATGTTTCGGTCCGTCATTAGTTTAAGGACGTTTCGGTCCGTCATTAGTTTAAGGACGTTTCGATCCATGGTAAAGAAGGCCAGCTACTACTTATAGAGTTTGGGCTTAGGAAGATAGCGAGTAGACAAAGTCGTCGTCATCTATCATTGACCTAAGCTGCGACTCGTTAAGCGTAGTATTTCTTTAGGAAGCGACCGTTTATTGGCCTGAAAGGTCTTTTCCCGTGTATATCCATGAGTAGATAGGCTCCACCCTGGTAGACCTTGTCTATGATGTACGGGTCTTCATAGTTCGGCTCAAATTTTCCACGCTTTGCGCGATTGGGGATCATAGGTCTTTTGACCACTAGCACGAGTTCGCCTTGGCGGAATGTCCTCGGCCGGGTCAATCTTTCATATGAGCGCGTCATCTTTGCTTTATAAGCCTCCAGATTTTGTTGCGCTATGAGCCGTGTTTCATCAAGGGCATCAAGCTCCTCAAGCCGAAGGTGAGTATTTTCTTCGTCCGTCAGCTCGTAGTGGACTGCCACTCGTAGAGAAGATAGCTCTATCTCGAGAGGGAGTACTGCTTTTGTACCGAAGACTAACGCGTACGGCGTTGTGTTCATGGCCGTCTTGAACGTAGTTCGATATGCCCAGAGAGCTTCTTGCAGTCTCTCGTGCCAGTCCTTCTTATTTCGGGACACCGTCTTCTTCACGATCTTCGTCAAGGTCTTGTTGAAGGCCTCAGCTAGACCGTTGGCTCGGGGATTATAAACCGAGGAATATCTCCAGTCTATATTATGCTGTTGCGCGAAGCGGCTGATCTTGTGACTTCTGTAGGCTGGCCCGTTATCGGAGATGATCCGTCGCGAGGTTCCAACCGATAAATGACGTGCGTCTTGAAGAAATGGAGGATATTCTCCGTATTCACTTCCCTCAACGGTACTGCTTCTGCCCATTTGGAGAAGTAATCGGTTGTCGCCAGAATGAAACGATGTCCTCTGGACGATGCCGGTTCGATAGGGCCAATTATGTCAGTTCCCCACATTTCGAACGGCCAGCTAGCCACTGTTGGATGTAGAGGATTTGGGTGCTGATGGATAAAGTCCCCATGAATTTGGCATGAGTGGCATTGCTTCGCATATTCGAGGCAGTCCTGAATCATCGTGGGCCAGTAGTAGCCCATCCGTTTATTCTTCAACTTCATCTTCGGCCCGGCTTGGTGAGAACCGCAGAGTCCGTCGTGAACTTCATGAACGACTCTTTTCGCTTCTTCAGGTCCTAGACATCTCAACCACAGAGAATCAAACGACCTCTTGTACAGAGTATCATTGACGAAGGCGAAAGACAGAGCTCGTTTCATAAGCTGATGTCTTGAGGATGCATCTTCAGGTGTTCGACGGGATTTGAAGTAGTCTATAAAGACTTCTCTCCAATCTACAGCCTTTTCTTGGTCATTTATTTGCAGGGCCGTCTGCTTAGTCAGTTCCTTTCCATCGGATGATTCCGGAGATATCTCTGCCGGAGCAGGAACTCGACGGCTTTGTACCATGATTCTTACATCATCGAGGTTCTCGTCGGCTAGCTCTTTAGCGAGCTTGGCTAATGCATCCACTTTACTATTTTCCGCACACGGTATGCTTTCCAGAGTGTAGGAAGGAATCTGGGTCAACAGTTGCTGCACCTTCTTGCCGTACTTCACCAGCTCTGGTTTGCATGTTTGGTAGTCGCCATTCACTTGACTAACGACCAGTTGGGAGTCTCCGTATATGACGAGGTTCTCAATTCCCATGTCGATGGCGATCTCGAGACCTGCTATCAAAGCTTCGTATTCAGCTTCATTGTTCATCCTCGGCTCTGTTAAGGAGAAAGCAAAGCGCATTATCCCTCCTTGGGGAGTTACGAAAATGAGGCCTACCCCTGATTTGATTATAGGGGTACTTTGTTTGCGCTTCTTCATGGAGGATGCTCCATCGAAATAAAGCTCCCATCAGATATCACCACCGTCGATCGCGTCAAACGCATGTCGTCTGGCAGTTCGCAATTCAGAGGAGAATCGGCAGGTATCGGATGCTCAGCGAGGAAGTCGGCGATGGCCTGGCCTTTCACCGCCTTGAGAGGCTGATAGGTTATCGAGAACTCTATCAAGAGTAGGGCCCATTTAGCGAGCCTCCCTGTCAATATGGCCTTCGACATTAAATATTTAAGAGGGTCCACTTTCGACACGAGCCGGATTTCATGCGCCAATGCATAGTGCCTGAGCTTTGTTACCGCAAAGATCAACGCCAGGCAGTGTTTTTCGATAGGGGAATAGTTTCTTTCTGCCCCCAGTAGAACCCGACACAAATAATAGAGTGCTCTTTCTTTCCCTTGGTCGTTCTCTTGTGCCCATAATGCGCCTAAGGAACCTTCGAGGGCAGTTGTATAAAGAATGAGAGGCTTTCCCTTAACCGGAGCAGCCGGCACCGGTGGATTCTGCAGATATTGCTTGATTTCGTCCAGCGCGTCTTGGCATTTATGATCCCAAACGAACGGGGTTCCCTTCTTCATCAGGTGACTGTAAGGACGGCACTTGCCTGAAAGATTGGCTATAAATCGCCGAATGTACGCGAGCTTCCCTTGGAGAGACCGCAGTTGCTTGAGAGTTCTTGGCGGAGGCATTTCCATGATCGCCTTGATCTTTGATGGATCTATTTCGATATCCCGGTGTCGGACAATGAATCCTAAGAATTTGCCCGAGGAAACTCCGAATGCACACTTGAGAGGGTTCATCTTCAAGTTGTATTGTCGAAGGCGTTGAAATATGGTCTTCAGATGCTCGAGATGTTCCTCGTATGATTTGCTCTTAACCATGAGGTCGTCTATATAACATTCGACGATTTCATATATAAGGTCATCGAAGATCTTCGTCATGGCCCTTTGGTAGGTGGCACCGGCGTTCTTTAGACCGAAAGGCATCACCTTGTAGCAAAATATACCCAAAGGGGTCCGGAAAGCGGTATGCTTCTGGTCTTCGGGATGCATCTTTATCTGATTTTATCCTGATGAGCCATCCATGAAGGAGAAAACCTCGTGAGTGGACGTGTTATCTATCATCAATTCGGTAACTGGCACTGGGAAATCATCCTTCGGGCATGCTTTATTGAGATCCCGGAAGTCCACGCATATGCGCACTGTCCCATTCTTCTTCATCACCGGGACGATGTTGGCGATCCAGTCGGGATATTGAACTTCTTGGATGAAGCCAGAGTCGATTAACTTCTTGACCTCAGCATTGATACTCATCTCGATCTCGAGCCGCATTCTTCTCGGCGCCTGTTTGACTGGCTTGACGTCCGGGGATATCGCCAGTTTATGCACAGCGATTTCTGGGTCTAGTTCTGGCATTTCGGAATAACTCCACGCGAAGCAATCTCTATACTGCATAAGCACGTCTTTTAACGCAGCTACCTTTTCTTCAGATAGCAACTCGCTAACAAATGTCGGTCGTGAGTCGTTCGCTGTCCCCAACTCAATTTTCTTGAGGTTATCTGCAGTAGTATGTATTCCATCTTCCAGCTCTTTCGGCGCTGGTGGAAATTCTGAGATCACCTCTTCATCGCTGTTTTCGAAGCACCAGGGGAGGTCATCCATATTCTTGGGCTCTTCTTTTGATATTGTTATCATATAACAAGTACGAGTTCGTTTCCAAGACCGATGTGGATCTGGTTCTGCTCTCCCGGTTTTGGGTTCGTGCTTCTGTAGCGGCGTTACCCTCCAACTGTCAGATAGAGCGAACTTGCCGAGCTGATACTGATCTTCAACCCAGTTCTTGAAGGTGAAGCAGTCTTCGAGAGGATGCCTTATTACTCAGTGATAAGAGCAATAGTTTGGGTGTGAGACTTCGCCTGCTTGTTCGGGGTGTTTAGACTCCGGCAGTGTAAGCATTTGATATTTTATAGCTCGGTCAAGTATCTTCTTCGTCTTGTCCCGGAGAAAAGAGTATGCTCGACTCATCTTCTTTACAAAGGACAGATCCAGACCGTTCGATTCCCGACTGCGTGGCCTCTTAATCCCGCTTTGTTGCCGTCGAGCGCCCTTTTCGCTTTTCGACTTGTTTCTGCTTCTGCGCCAAGCCTTTTTTACCACAGGTTGACTAGGAGCGTCACTTTCATTTTTCGTGGCCTGTTGTAGGAGGCGTTGCGTTTTGGCTTTCTCGTAGATGGCCATTTCACAGTTGTGGTCGTTTCGGACTTTTTGACCAGCTTCCCTTATAAGCCTGTTCATTTGTTCTTCGAATGACGGACTGGGCACCTTTGCATCAGGAACTTTTTCTGGTTTAGGATTAGCGTCCTCCCATTGAGCGTCCCCTTCTTCATTGAAGTCATGCACGACGTAGCAATCGCGGAGCAGCTCTCGTTTCTTGGATCGAATGTACCCAAGCCCGATTGTTTCCATCCTCCCACTAGGCAACTTGTGCTGAGTTCCGGGGACGTTCCAGACCCTGTCATAGAATTTGGCTTTTCGAGCGGTCTGTTTAAAGGGTATCCCTTGGCGCTTCAAAAGTTTCTTTAGTCCGTCCGTGTAGTATCTTGGTAAACGGATGGGCTGGAGCCTGCCAAGCGTAGGATCCGCACCGTGCCAGATTTCTTTTTTCACTTTAGTTTCTTCAGAGCTGTAAAATAGAATTGCCTTTTCACCTTCTCGCCTGGGAGGGACATAGAACGTCCGCGGCTCCTCTACACGGTAGGTATTGAGCGCATCCAGTTCTTTATGATGTTTAAGTGGAACCATGGCGACTTGCAGACTTTGCTCTTCTTCAGCGGATGTTCGTATTGAAGGCCGCGCAGAGAATATAGCATGGACCTCATCTTCCGAGTCATTGCCAAAGATCAACATGGGAGCGGACGGTCCTGGCTTGTTGTGCTGGGGTGGACCAGAATGAACTATCTCCTCTTCTTCCTCGGTATCACTCCCGAAGACGGGGATGGTAGCGTTAGCTTTGTTCTCTGGCTTGTGACATCTCTCCGTGTCTTCGAAATCCGGTAAGAAGTATTTGGCATCTTCATATTTGCGGACTTCGTTCACGGAGAACGGGTTCAGTTCTCCCGTTATGGTATACTCGAGACCATCCTTAAAATATTTCATACACTGATGCTGTGTAGAAGGGATGATGTTGTACTCGTGTAACCATGGTCGGCCGAGCAGAGTATTGTAGCACGTCTTGGCGTCTATGACGTGAAATTTAATGTCCATGACGAGCAGCCCAAAGCGTAACGTCAGTATCACAGACCTGAGAGTTCTTGATGATTGAGAGTCGAATCCGGAGATGGTGATCTTATCCCGAGCGAGGTGCTGGACGCTCATGAAGATTTCCTTCAATACCCGGACATTGAGAAGATTAACGGAGGATCCATTGTCGACCAGGATTTTGCCTATCTTTATATCATAGCAGTATCCTGAGACATAGAGGGGGCGGTTGTGTTTGCACGTCCCAAGGAGAAGGTCTTCATCACCGAAAGTGGCATCGGCTGTGTGCACTTCTTCTAGCCCGTCCTTCATCTTTTCTTCGGCGAGAAAAGCTTGGAATTGCTTCGGCTCCTGTAGCGCTTTGATCAATGATTCTCTTGCTTCTTTTGATAGTAAAAGGGTGTCAAGAATGCTGAGTTGCGAGGGTAACATACTCAAATGTGCCAGAACGTTATAGTCCACCTTATTTTTCTTTGGCGGGTCCTTGGCGGTTAACTCTTCCACAACTTGGTCATCTAGGGCGATATCCTCAAAGACCTTCTCTTTTCCCTTATCTTTTTTGTTTGAGGGTCCGAGATTCTTTTCGGGTAGCGTACGACTACGCAGCCGGATATTTTCGCAGGCTTTTGGCTTTTCCTCTTTTCCCGAGGTGGACTCTTTAAAGAGAAGGATAAGCTCCATTTCCTCGTCAGAGTTGCTTCCGAATGTGAGAACTTGCGCTTTCCCGGCGTTAACCATCCGACAATCGCCGGTAGTTCTTCTAGGCTCCTTGGTCGTACTTTTCCGTTCCCGACGAGTTTTGCGCTTCTCCCGTTTAAGATGTTGCCGGTGAGCGACATACCCCTGCCACCATTTATTGGAAGCTTTACACTCTTCGGTAGGGTGCGAAACCTTTCGATGATATAAGCAATAGGAGGGGTGCATTTCTGCTTTGCCGATACTGTTTTCTTGAGAAGGTGGTAGCTTCATCCCCAGTGATACGGCTTTAGCAAACCTTTTCCTTGTCTTGAATTTGATTTTGTCCGCAATGGATGTACTTTGATTTGACGGGAGTGTCTCAACCTTTTCATCTAGTCGCTGACGTTTAGCTTTTTCAAATATGACCGTCTTGCGTTCTCGATCAGCTTTACTTTCCAGCAGAGCTTCGTTGAGCAATGCATCAATTGTTTCATTTGATGGCGCCAGAAGTTTCGGTTCAGGATTTGCCCCCAGCTTCTCAGTGCAAGGAGTTCTCTCATCGTCCATAAACGAGTGAGAGATCACATGGAATCTCTCCACGTATTCCTCGGATTCATCTGACGAGCTCTCTCCCTCATCTTCGTCTTGAAAGACGTGGTTGAGGAACTCCTGGAGTGTGATGGGAGTCCGCGCCTTTTGATTGTATTCCTCTAGCGCGTCAATTTGTTTCTGTAAGTCCGTGCGCTTGTAGCCAGGCTTCACGGGCTTCTTGGATTTCTTCTTCTTCTTCTTTGAAGATTTTGACGGCTGATTGTGAGTGCTTGGGCCACCATCATCGATCTTTGGAGTTGGGCGCGGTTTCAACATCCCTTCAATGATCTGAGGTTCCAACAGGTTCTTCCACCTGATCGCTGGGCATGTTTGAAGATCGTTCAGCATTCTCTTTGTTTTGGCTGATAGCACAACCTCCCATGGAGCTTCTTCAACGAGGGAGCACGTTGCCCCCGGCGTATTCACCTTTTTAGAGGTATGAGGTTGCGGCGGGTTCACCATCCATCTTTCGGATAACGCGAACTTACCTTGCTGATATTGATCTTCAATCCAGTTTTTGAAGACGTAGCAATCTTCAATCGGATAACCCAATACTCGGTGATAGGGACAGTAATTGGGATCATTGACGTCGTTTGGCTGCGACGGACGTCTTGACTCCGGCAGATTAATGAGCCTGTTACGCAGTGCCAGTTCAAACAGTCTTCTTGTTCTTGACTCCGGCAGATTAATGAGCCTGTTACGCAGTGCCAGTTCAAACAGTCTTCTTGTTTTATTTTGAGAAAACAAGTAAGGACGTCCCAGCCTCTCCTCGAGGGATAGGTGTGGACGCATATTGTTTTGACGAACAACCGGTTTCAAGTTGCTCGGCTGTTGTTGAGCATTGGCGACGACGATCGCTTTCCCTTTCCCCTTCTCATTTCGAGAGTCTGGCTTTGGAGGAGATGGTCTGTGACCCATCTGGTCCATTTGAGCTAGCTTGTCGATCAGGGCCTAGAATGTGGTTGGTTTAAAGAACATCATGAACTGTGAGATAGTTGCATGAGGATCTAGGGTGCCCACGAACATGCCTACCGCCGGCGCTTCTTCAATGCGTTGTTCGCACTTTGACCACAAGTTCCGCCATCGGATTGTATATTGAACCCAGGTCTCGCCCGGCTTTACTCTCGCATTAATCAAAGTTGTTATTGGAGTACGCTCACTGGCACTTGCGAAGCGCTGGGTAAACAACAATTCCATTTCAGCGAAGGTCTTGACGGAGTCATTTGGGAGTTCGGAGTACCACTTAAATGCCGTCTCTGGTAAGCTACCGACGAACTGGTGAAGCAACAATTTATCATCACCGCCGGTGTTACCACAAAGAGCCCTGAACTGGGCAACATGTTGATGGGGATTGCCAGTCCCCTTATAGACATGGAATTTTGGTATTGTATAGCACGGTGGGTACTTGATCTGATCATACCAGCTAGGATATGGTCGTCCTATTTTGACAACTTGACCGACTGCATCAGTCGCCTGATGAACCCGTATCTGCTGAGCTATATATTCGTCCAAGTCAGCTTTGGAGATTGTCTCCTCCTTAGCTGTTAACAAAGCCGGTGGAGGATTTGACGTTTCTCCCCTGTTATCTTCAAGGACAATCGGAGGATCTTCAGCAGGAGGATCTTGTCGGATCATCATACCCACCATGTCCTGGAACAGAAGGGCCATTCGCTTTATATTGGCTGCTTGTTCCGCAGCCTCTTTATCCTTCTTTTCCAGTATCCTGCGAAGGAATTCAGCGTCAGTTTCTTTCTCCTGGCGTTGATCCGAGGATGCTTCGGAGCTTTCTTTTGGCCCAGTGAGTGCGGCCATCGCATTCATCATTTCTTAGAGCTTCTGCTGCTGCTCCTGAGCTTTAGTCACCGATCGCGTAAGCAGTCTATGACCTGTAGATGTACGGCTGTCCTCTTTCCGGGACGCCATATAGACGGTATGGACCACAATGCCCCTGGACTTAGGGCGTTTGGGCTCACCGCCTTTGACATTTGCCGCAGGCATGGGGATTTTCTCCGGCCTTCTTCTTTTGTGGGCCTTCGAAGTTGAGGGGGCCATTGACGCGGACACCTAAGTAGTTGTCGTCCTTTGCTGTTTGACATGACGGTTGTTTTCTTCCTGAGCCTTCAACCTCTTCTGCCGGCGAGAGTGATCTTGGTCGATTACTGAGTCCTGGACCCATCGCCAGACCCTGTAAATCTTGGAGGACAGCCGTTGAGGGGGCTGCTCCGGCTTTGTTCCCGCAGCACTCTCCGCAGGTGGAGGAGATCTTTTCAGCGTGGCAGTTGGAGAGTTCTTGCGCACCCTCCTTAACGGTTCAAAGCTGTTCCCAGTCGGAACAGCAGCAATGACTTCCACCATTAGAGTCGGTGGAGTTAACCCAGAGGGGGAGTTTCCCCCGGCCTTCCTTACTCGGCGCCAGTGGCGACGTCGAACGTGACAAGCTGTTGGGGTTGGCTCGGCGATAGGGATAGTTTCGTCTTGCCCCCTGTCCGGATGAGGCGCCGCTGGTGCCAGCCTCTTAAAGACTGATGTTGTCTTTTCAGTAGCGGTATCCAATCTGTCAAAAACAGATCTTCGAGCAGGAACGGGAGCCAGAACGGTCAGCCTTGAAAAGACCGACTCTCTAGCAGGAGAAGCCGTCTTGACGACTTCAGGAATAGAGATGGCTGTCTTCTTCGCGATGGCCACGTCAGGGGTCATGGGCTTCTTGGCAGGCCCATCGGAGTTCAGGTTCAGCCTGGTAAAGACCGAGGCTGCCGGCCTGACATTGGACGACCCGTTGAGAGGGGTCGTGGTAGTAGTGAGCCGATTGAAGACCGACTTCTTTTGCGCTTCCGGTACGGGCACTGGGATGTTAGCGTTCACCGGCGGGAGCATGGTCCCGAAGAACAGACCGGTGGTAGCCTCAGTTATTTGTTCCACTGGCATAGCAAAGATGGAGGCCGCTCGAGGCCCGTAAGTCACACCTCCAGGTGAGGCGGAGCGCTAGTTGCAGTTGCACTTGGAGCAGTTTCAGTAGTTGGATGCCATTGATGCTTGATTTTTGCGCCAGGTAAAAGACCAAATCTTAGTGACTTGAAACCCAAAGGCAACCATTAACAAACCGCGATTCGTTCGCGAAGACGACACACGAAGTGTGGAGCGGAAAGAGGAAAAGGTCCCACCGGACGTGCCAGAATCTGTTCCCCTCCGAACGGCAGCCAAGACATGGGACGTCTTGCCTGAGATTCGGGGCAGATGCTATTTGGTTTTATCCGTCCACCTCTCTGAAGATGTCAAGTTGATTTATGGCACCATGTATCGGAGGTTTAGACGGATGCGGCCGATGCAGCAGACTTCGTCAGATTCCCCCTCGTTAGAGGGGTTTTTGATTGTGGAGACGCTCTTCCCTGCAGGCGCAAGCCCCTGCAGTTAATTACGCTACCGCATCGCGGTAACAACTTTCTCCTTCTCCAGAATTTCACTTCGTGTCGTGAGTGTTTGTTTTGTTTGTGGTTGCCCGTGGATTGTATACGCTGACTAATTTATGTCGTAGCCCGTAGGACGTGGATTAGTCCAAATCCGTGTTTTCTTAGATTTGGTTTTGGGGGTTTTGATTTAAGGATACGTTAGCTGCATTTGAGGCTAAGATCAACTTAAATGTTTGTTAAGGATACGTTAGTCCAGTTTGAGACTAAGATCAACTTAACGGGATCGTTTAGATCCGACAAAAGAGCATTTGAGGGCTCTATTGTTCCAGTTTAGGGACATAGTGGTCCATTGAATGTAGGGCCGTCGGGACCCGTCACCTCTCTGACGACGTTGAAGGATTACAACGGCAGATGTCAGAGGAGTTCAGAGATGTACCCTTGAACCAAAGTCGATTGGGAGGATCTATAGTCCAATTTGGGACTAAAGTCTGTTTGAAGGTTTAAGGATACGTTATCCATATTTGAGGCTAAGATCAACATAAACGGGATCGTTTAGATTCGACAAAAGAGCATTTGGGAGCTCTATTGTTCCATAGTGGTCCATTGTTCTAGTTTAGGGACATAGTGGTCCATTGTTCCATTTTAGGGACATAGTGGTCCATTGTTCCCGTTTTGGGGACGGATATTAGTTTAAGGACGCATTAGTCCATAAGTTTAAGGACGCTTAAGTCCATGGATTTAAGGACCCCACAGTCCGTATCTTGGCTTATGGATGCATAAGTCCATGAGTTTAAAGACCCCACAGTCCGTATCGATTTGTGGTTGTCGGGACCCGTCACCTCTCTGATCTCGTTGAAGGATTACAACGATAGGTGTCAGAGGAGTTCGGAGATGTACCCTTGAACCGGATGTAAATTGATTTAAGGGAGCAGTCAGGCTCAGTTAATTTAATTTGAGGACTTACGACCATGATTGGGCTAAGTCCAGTTGAAGATGTTCAGCATTTTTATTTGTCTTTGGCCTATTAGGCCTATGCTAGGGCTTTACCCCAGTTTAATAATGCACTGCATTTTATTTTGGCCTGTAAGGCCTTTTTGATTTGAGCTCGGTCCCCTTTATAATGCAGAGCATTTTTTCTGGGTCCATTGGACCTCTTAATTAGGCTCTGCCCCTTTTAAAATTAATGCATTGCATTTTATTAGGCCTGTTAGGCCTTTTTTAATTGGGCTCAGCCCTTCTTTAAATAATGCAGAACATTGATTAAACTGACAGAGTGCCACGTGGCCTGTCAGGCGCTTTGCGCCAATTAATGTGCGCAAGCGCATGTGGAGGTGACACGTGTCACGCTCTGGTGAGCGCAAGCGCATTGCGCTGCGCCAGTGCGCTGCGCTGTTGACACGTGACGCGCTCTGGTGAGTTGCGCCAATTTAAGAGGGCAGTGCTCTATTTTTAAAAGCGCATAGCGCAAATTATTCTGGAGCTGACACGTGGCGCTCTCTGGTGGCTTGTGCCAACTCAGGAGCGCAACAGTGCAGATTTTCAAGTGCAAGGCACTATTTTAATATCTTGATCCAATTTTTGGATTCAAGAAAAGAATCTTTTAAGATTTCAGAACCAGTGGTTCATAAAAAAGGCAATGCCTTTGTTCTTATTATATTTTTTTATTGAAGATCCTTTATCTTTTTCTTAGATCAATGATCTTTTTAGAAGAAATTCTTCTTTTCAAACGTTTACCGTTCTTTTTTCTTTCTGAATTCTTCTCAAACTTTTTAAGAGTTCTGTGAATTCTCTCTGCTTTCTCTGTGTTTTAGACTTGGGGTCTAGGGGCCTTTATATAGTGCCAATTAGTTTGTTAAAATAGTTAAAGAGATCTTTCTCTGAGTGATTTAGGGATTTTTCCCACCGTTGGATCTTTGATCCAAGAGCTTCTGTTTTACAGAAGACAATCTTCTTGTTTTAACAAGAACAGAAAGATTTTACTGGAATTTTAATTCTGTTTGGCGCAAGCGTACCTGCGCTCGACACGTGTCGCGCAGCGCAGAGCGCAGCGCAACTGCGCTGCCACGTGTCGCGCAGCGCAGAGCGCAAATCATCTGAAGTGTTGCTTCTTTTGTTTTTTACTTTAAGTAGAGCCTTGCTCTGATTGGGTGCGCTGTCTTGGGCGCTGCGCTGGCGTGTCAACTTTTGACACGTGGCACGTTGCGCGCAGCGCAAGGAATTTGAAGCGTTGCTTCAATTTTTGAATTTTTGAAATTCAAACAGAGCTTTACTCTGATTGGGGGAAACACATACCGTTTCCCTTTTTTTATTCTTTTTTTTTGTATCAGCTTTGGGATGCTGCAATCCACCGTAGTTTATCGACATCTCGGTCAGTTGCAAGTTTTAGTGCATTGCGATCCGTTGTTAGTTTAAGAACGTTTCGATCCGTTGTTAATTTAAGGACATTTCGGTCAGTTATTAGTTTAAGGACGTTTCGGTCCATTGTTAGTTTAAGAACGTTTCGGTCCGTTGTTAGTTTAAGGACGTTTCGGTCCGTTGTTAGTTTAAGAACGTTTCGGTCCGTTGTTAAGGATGCCGGCTACTACCTATAGAGTTTGGGCTTAGGAAGATAGCGAGCGGACATAGTCGTCGTCATCCATCATTGACCTAGGTCATGACTCGTCAAGCGTAATATTTCTTCAGGAAGCGACCATTTATTGGCCTGAAGGGCCTTTCGCCATGCATGTCCATGAGTAGATAGGCTCCACCCTGGTAGACTTTGTCTATGATGTACGGGCCTTCATAGTTTGGCTCGAATTTTCCCCGCTTGGCGCGATTGGGGATCATAGGTCTTTTGACCACTAGCACGAGTTCGCCTTGGCGGAACGTTCTCGGCCTAGTCAATCTCTCATATGAACGCGTCATCTTTGCTTTGTAAGCTTCCAGATTTTGTTGCGCTATGAGCCGGGTTTCATCAAGGGCATCGAGCTCCTCAAGCCGAAGGTGAGCATTCTCTTTGTCCGTTAGCTCGTAATGAACTGCCACTCGCAGAGAGGGTAACTCTATCTCGATGGGGAGTACCGCTTCTGTACCGAATACCAATGTGTATGGAGTTGTGTTCGTGGCCGTCTTGAACGTAGTTCGATACGCCCAAAGAGCTTCATGCAGTCTCTCCTGCCAGTCTTTCTTATTTCGTGACACCTCTTTTTCACGATCTTTGTCAAGGTCTTGTTGAAAGTCTCAGCTAGACCGTTAGCTCGGGGATTATAGACTGATGAGTATCTCCAGTCTATGTTATGCTGTTGTGCGAAGCGGCTAATCTTGTGGCTTCTATAGGCTGGCCCGTTATCGGAGATGATCTGTCGTGGAGTTCTAAACCGATAAATGACGTGTGTCCTGAAGAAATTGAGGATATTCTCCGTCTTCACTTCCCTCAGCGGTATTGCTTCTGCCCATTTAGAGAAGTAATCAGTTGTCGCCAAATGAATCGATGTCCTTTGGACGATGCCGGTTCGATGGGGCCGATTATGTCAGTTCCTCACATTTCGAACGGCCAGCTAGCCACTGTCGGATGTAGTGGATTTAGATGCTGATGGATAAAATCTCCGTGGATCTGGCACGAGTGGCATTGTTTCACATACCCGAGACAGTCTTGGATCATCGTGGGCCAATAGTAGCCCATTCTTTTAATCTTCAGCTTCATCTTCGGCCCGGCTTGGTGATAACCACAGAGTCCGTCGTAAGTTTCTTGGATGACTCTCTTTGCCTCTTCAGGTTCTAGGCATCTTAGCCATAAAGAGTCAAATGATCTCTTATACAGGGTATCATTGACGAAGGCGAAAGATAGGGCTTGCTTCATGAGCTGATCTTTTGAGGACGCGTCTTCAGGCGTTCGACGGGATTTGAAGTAGTCTATAAATACTTCCCTCCAATCCTCAGCCTTTTCCTGGTCTTTTGTTTGCAGGGCCGTTTGCTCGGTCATTCCCTTTTCCTCGGACGTCTCTGGAAATATTTCTTCCGGTGCGAGGACTCGACGGCTTTGAACAACGATCCTCACGTCATCGAGGTTTTCGTCAGCCAGTTCTTTAGCGCGCTTAGCTAATGCATCCGCCTTGCTATTTTCCGCACGTGGTATGCTTTCCAAGGTGTAGGAAGGTATTTAGGTCAGCAGTTGTTGTACCCTCTCGCCGTACTTTACCAGTTCTGGTTTGCGCGTTTGATAGTCGTCGTTTACTTGACTAACGACCAACTGGGAGTCTCCGTATATGAGGAGGTTTTCAATCCCCATGTCGATGGCAATCTCGAGACCTGCTATCAATGCTTCATACTCGGCTTCATTGTTTGTCCTCGGCTCTGTTAAGGAGAAGGCAAAGCGCATTATCCCTTCTTGTGGAGTTACGAAGATGAGGCCTATCCCCGATTTGATTATGGGGGTGTTTTTTTTGCGTTTCTTCATGGAAGATGCTCCATCGAAGTAAAGTTCCCACCGGGTATCACTCCCGTTAATCGTGTCAAACGCATGCTCGTCTGGCAGTTCGCAATTCATGGGAGAATCGGCAGGTATCGCATGCTCAGCGAGGAAGTCGGCGATGGCCTGACCTTTCACTGCCTTAAGAGGCTGATAGTTTAGCGAGAACTCCATCAAGAGCAGGGTCCATTTAGCGAGTCGCCCCGTTAATATGGCCTTTGACATCAAATACTTGAGAGGGTCCACCTTCGATATGAGACGGACTTCATGCGCCAACGCATAGTGCCTGAGCTTCGTTATCGCGAAGATTAATGCCAGGCAGTGTTTTTCGATGGGAGAATAATTGCTTTCTGCCCCCAGTAGAACTCGACTCAAATAGTAGAGCGCTCTCTCCTTCCCTTGGTCGTTCTCCTGTGCCCATAATGCGCCTAAGGAACCTTCAAGGGCGGTTGTATACAGAATGAGAGGCTTTCCCTTGACCGGAGCGGCCAGTACTGGCGGATTCTGTAGGTACTGCTTGATTTCGTCCAGCGTGCTTTGGCATTTGTGATCGAAAGGGGTTCATTTCTTCATCAGGTGGCTGTAAGGACGGCATTTGCCCGAAAGATTGGCTATAAATCCCGGATGTACGCGAGCTTTCCTTGGAGAGACCGCAATTGCTTGAGAGTCCTCGGCGGGGGCATCTCCATAATCGCCTTGATCTTCGACGGATCTATCTCGATACCTCGGTGTTGGACGATGAATCCTAGGAACTTGCCCGAGGAAACTCCGAACGCGCATTTGAGAGGGTTCATCTTCAAGTTGTATTGCCGGAGGCGTTGAAACACGATCTTCAGATGCTCTAAATGTTCCTTGTATGATTTTCTTTTCACCACGAGGTCGTTGATATAGCATTCGACGATTTCATGTATGAAGTCATCGAAGATCTTCGTCATGGCCCTCTGATAGGTGGCACCGGCGTTCTTTAGACCGAAAGGCATCACTTTGTAGCAGAATATGCCCAAAGGGGTCCGGAAAGCAGTATGCTTCTGATCCTCGGGATGCATCTTTATCTGATTATATCCTGACGATCCGTCCATGAAGGAGAAGACTTCATGGGTGGACATATTGTCTATTATTAGCTCGGTGACCGGTACCGGGAAGTCGTCTTTCGGGCAGGCTTTATTGAGATCCCGAAAATCCACACATATGCGTACTGCCCCGTTTTTCATCATCACTGGGACAATGTTGGCGATCCAATCAGGATACTGAACCTCTTGGATGAAACCAGAGTCGATCAGCTTCTTGACCTCGGCGTTGATGCTCATCTCAAGCTCGAGCCGCATTCTTCTAAGTGCTTATTTGATTGGCTTGGCGTCTGGAGATATCGCCAATTTATGTACAACAATCTTTGGATTTAGTCCTGGCATCTCGGAATAGTTTCATGCAAAGCAATCTTTATGCTGCATAAGCACGTCTTTTAATGTGGCCACCCGTTCTTCAGACATCAACTCACTAACAAACGTCGGTCGTGGATCAGTTGCCATTCCCAAGTCAATTTTCCTGAGCTCATCTGCAGTGGTATGTATTCCATCTTCCAGCTCTTTCGGCGCCGGAGGAAACTCCGAGATCACCTCGTCGCCATTGTTTTCGAAGCACCATGGGAGGTCATCCATATCCTCGGGCTCTTCTTTTGATAGCGTTATCATATGACAAGTATGAGCTCGCTTCCAAGACCGATGTTGATCTGGTTCTACTCCCGTTATATGTGTGACTTTTGGTTCGTGCTTCTGTGGCGGGTTTATCCTCCAACCGCTGGATAGAGCGAACTTGCCGAGATGATATTGGTCTTCGACCCAGTTCTTGAAGGTGAAGCAGTCTTCGAGAGGATGTCCTACTGCTCAATGATAAGAGCAATAGTCTGGGTGAGAGACCTCATTGGCTTGCTCCGGGTGCTTGGACTCCGGGAGCGTAAGCATTTGATATCTTATGGCAATGTCAAGTATCTTCTTTGTCTTGTCTTGAGGAAAAGAGTATGCTCGACTCATCTTCTTCATAAGGGACAAATTCGGACCGCTCGATTCCCGATCGCGTGACTTCTAGGTCCCGCTTTGTCGCTGTCAAACGCCTTTTCCGCTCTTTGACTTGTTTCGGCCTCTGCGTCGAGCCTTTTGTACAATAGGTTGATAGAGAGGGGCATTTTCATCTTTCGCAGCCTGTTGAAGAAGGCACTGCGTCCTGGCTTTCTTGAAGATGGCCATTTCGCGATTATGGTCGTCTCGAACTTTTTGACCAGCTTCCCTTATAAGCTTGTCCATTTGTTCCTCGAACGATGGACTGGACATTCTCACGTCGGGGGCTCTTTCTGGTTCAGGGTTAGCATTCTCCTATTGAGCGTCTCCTTCATCAAAGTCATGTACGACATAGCAGTCGCGGAGTAGCTCTCGTTTCTTGGACCGGACATATCCAATCCCGATCGCTTCCATTCTCCCGTTGGGCAACTTGCGCTGAGTTCCGGGAACGTTCCAGATCCTGTCATAGAACTTAGCTTTTCGAGCGATCTATTTGAAGGGTATTCCTTGGCACTTCAATAGCCTTTTCAAGCCTTCTGTGTAATATCTAGGCAGACGGATGGGCTGGAGCCTGTCAAATATAGAATCCGCGCCATACCAAACTTCTTTCTCCACTCTTGTTTCCGTGGATCGGTAGAATAGGATTGCCTGTTCACCTTTTCACCTGGGAGGGACTTAAAATGTTTGTAGCTCTTGGACGCTATAAGCTTCAAGTGCGTCGAGATCTTTGTAATGCTCCCGCAGAATCATGGTAATTTGCAAACTCTGATTATCACCAGCAAATGCTTATATTGGTGGCCGAGCGGAGAATATAGCATGGACCTCATCTTCTGAGTCGCTGCCAAAGATCAACATAGGAGCGGACGGTCCCGGCTTGTTCTACTGGGGTAGGCCTAAATAAACTATCTCTTCCTCTTCCTCAGTATCACTCCCAAAGACCGGAATGGTGGTGATAGCTTTGTTCTCCGGTTTGTGACATCTCTCCGTGTCCTCGAAATCTGGCAAGAAATATTTTGCATCTTCATACTTGCAGACTTCGTTCACGGAGAACGAGTTCAACTCTCTTGTTACGGTATACTCGAGACCATCCTTAAAGTATTTCATACACTGATGTTGTGTAGAAGGGATGATGTTGTACTCATGTAACCAAGGCCGGCCGAGCAAAACATTATAGCATGTCTTGGCATCAATGACATGAAATTTAATGTCTATGACAAGCAGTCCGAAGCGCAGCGTCAGTATTACAGACCCGAGAGTCCGTGATGACTGGGAGTCGAAACCGGAGATGGTAATTTTATCGCGAGCGAGATGCTGAACGCTCATGCAGATTTCCTTCAACACCCTCACGTTGAGGAGGTTGACGGAAGACCCATTGTCAACCAGGATTTTGCCTATCTTTATATCATGACAGTATCCAGAGATATAAAGAGGACGGTTGTGCTCGTACATCCCGAGGAGGAGATCTTCATTACCGAAGGTGACATCGGCTGTGCGCACTTCTTCCAGCTCGTCCTTCATCTTTTCTACGGTGAGAAAAGTTTGAAATTGTCCTGGCTCTTGTAGCGCTTTGATCAATGAATCTCTTACTTCTTTTGATAGTAAAAGGGCGTCGAGAATGCTGAGCTGTGAGGGTAACTTCCTCAAGTGCGCCAGAACATTGTAGTCCACCTTACTTTTCTTTGGCAGGTCCTTGGTGGTCAGCTCTTTCATGACTTGGTCATCTAGGGCGATATCTTCAGAGACCTTCTCTTTTCCCTTATCTTTTCTGTTTGCAGGTCCGAGATTATTTTTGGGCAGCGTACGATTGCGCAGCTGGATATTTTCACAGGTCTTCAGTTTTTCCTCTTTTCCTGAGGTGGATTCTTTGAAAAGAGGGCAAAGATTCATCTCTTCGTCGGAGTCGCTCCCGAATGTGAGAACTTGCGATCCCCCAACGTTAACCATGGGACAGTTTCTGGTAGTTCTTCCACGCTCTTCGGTCGTATTTCTTCGCTCCTGACGAGTTTTGTGTTTCATCCGCTTAAAATGTTGTTGGTGAGCAACATATCCCTGCCACCATCTTTTAAAAGCGCCGCACTCTTCAGTAGGGTGCGAAATCTTTTGATGATATAAGCAGTAGCTAGGATGTGTTTCTGCTTTACCGGGAGTGTTTCCTTCAGAGGGTGGTAACTTCATTCCCATTGATATGGTTTTAGCAAACCTTTTCCTCGTCTTGAACTTGTTTTTATCCGCAACAGATGTTCCTTGATTCGGCAGGAGTGCCTCGACTCTTTCGTCCAGTCGCCGGCGTTTGGCTCTTTCAAATATGGCCATCTCACGCTCCCTATTGGCTTTACTTTTTAGATGAATCTCATTCAGGAAGGCGTCGAGCATTTCGTCTGACGGCCATAGAAGTTCCGGCTCGGGACCTACCTCCAGTCTCTCTGTGCAGGGAGCTTCTTCATTGTCTATCGATGAATGAGAGATCACATGGCATCTTGCTTCGTAATCCTCAGATCCATCCGACGAGCTTTCTCCATCATCTTCGTCCTCAAGGACGTGGCTGAGGAACTCTTGGAGCGTGATTGGAGTACGTGCCTTCTGGTTATACTCTTCCAGCGCATCAATCTGCTTCTGTAAGTCCGTGCGCTTATCGCCAGGCTTCACGGGCTTCTTGGATTTCTTCTTCTTTTTCGAAGATTTTGACGGCTGGGTGTGAACACTCTGGCTATCACCACCAATCTTTGGAGTTGGGCGCGGCTTCAGCATCCCTTTGATGATCTGGGGTTCCAGCGGATTCTCCCACCTGATTGCTGGGCATGTCTGGAGATCATTCAGCATCCTTTTAGTTTTGGCTGAAAGCACGACCTCCCACGGAGCCTCTTCAACAAAAGAGCACGTTGCCCCCGGGGTGTCCGTCTTCTTAGGAGTGTGCGGTTGTGGTGGGCTTACTTTCCACTTCTCAGACAGCGCAAACTTGCCTTGTAGGTACTGATCCTCGATCCATCCCTTAAGGACGAAGCAATCTTCGATCGGATGGCTTACCATTTGGTGGTAAGGGCAATAATTAGGATTATTCACTTCACCGGGTTGCGATGGTCGCCTTGGATTCGGCAAGTTGATAAGCCTGTTGCGCATCGCCAGCTCGAACAGCCTCTTCGTTTTATCCCGCGGGAATGAGTAAGGACGCTTCATCTTCTCATTATAATAGCGCCTTCTTTCCTCCAGTTGATCAGCTAGCTTTGGGGCACTGGGCTGTTGTTGGGTGTTCGCAACGAAGATCGCCTTCCCTTTACCTTTTTCGTTCCGCGACTCCGGTTTCGGAGGAGACGGTCTGTGACCCATCTGATCCATCTGGGCTAGCTTGTCGATTAAAGTCTGGAATGTGGTCGGTTTGAAGAACATCATGAACTGTTAAATAGTTGCATGAGGGTCTAAGGTGCCCACGAACATGCCCACTGCTGGTGCTTCTTCGATGCGCTGCTCGCACTTCGACCACAGATTCCGCCATCGGATTGCGTATTGAACCTAAGTTTCGCCCGGCTTCACCCTTACATTGATCAATGCCGTTATTGGGGTGCGTTCACTAGCACTCGCGAATCGCTGGGTGAATAACAACTCCATCTCCACGAAAGTTTTGATGGAGTCGTTTGGAAGTTCGAAGTACCACTCGAACGCCGTCTCCGATAAGCTGCCGACGAATTGGCGGAGCAAAAGCTTATCATCACCACCAGTATTACCGCAGAGGGCCCTGAACTGAGCGACATGTTGATGGGGATTGCCGGTCCCCTTGTACACATGGAATTTCGAGATCGTGTAGCCCGGCGGGTACTTTATCTGATCATACCAGCCTAGATACGGTCGCCCAGTTCTAACAACTTGGCTAGCCGCTTCATTTTCCTGGTGAACTCTTATTTGCTGAGCAATATAATTATCCAGGGCGGCTTTGGAAATTGTCTCCTCCTTGACTGTTGACAGAGCCGGAGGTGGATTTGATGTTTCTCCTCTGTCGTCTTCGAGGATTATCGGGGGATCATCAGCTGGAGGGTCCTGCTGGATCATCATACCCACCATGTCTTGGAATAGAAGAGCCATTTGCTTTATATTGGCCGCTTGTTCCGCAGCCTCCTTGTCCTTCTTTTCGAGCATTCTCCGAAGGAATTCAGCATCAGTGTCGTGTTCGTGACGTTGTTCTGATGACGCCTCCGGGCTTTCTTTTGGCCCGGTAAGTGCGGCCATTGCAATCAGCATCTCCTGAAGCTTCTGCTGTTATTGTTCTTGAGCCCTTGTTATTGATCGGGTGAGCGGTCGGTGGCCCGTCGAAGTGCGGCTTTCCTCTTTTCCGGAAGCCATGTAAACAGTATGTACCACCATGCCCCCAGACTTAGGGCGTTTGGGCTCGGTGTTTTTGTGGTCTGCTACATTTACAGGGGCTTTCTCTTGCCTCCTTTTCTTTTGAGTAATCGACGTGGAGGGGGCCGTTGTAGCGGGCACCCAAGTGGTTGTTGTCTTTTGCGGCTTACTGGGACGGTTCCCTTCCGGCTGAACCTTCAGCTTCTTATGTCGGCGGAGGTAGTCTTGATCGATCACTGACTCTTGGACACGTCGCCAGACTTTCTAAACTTTAGAGGACAGCCGCTGAGGGGGTTGTTCCGGTTTTTCTTCTGCGACAGCCTCCACCGGTGGAGGAGATCTTTTCAGTATGGCAGTAGGCGGATTCCTACGCACCTTATTTAGCAGCTCAAAGCTGTTCCCGGTTGGAACAGCAGCATTAATTTCCACTGTTGGAGCTGGTGGAGTTAGCCCAGAGGAGGAGTTGCCCCCGGCCTTCCTTACTCGGCACCAGTGGCGACGTCGAGCGTGTCGAGTAGTTGGGGTTGGTTCGGTGATGGGGATGGCCTTTTCTTGCCCCCTGTTCAGGTGAGGCGCTGTTGCTGGCGTCAGCCTCTTGAAGACTGATATCTTTTGAGTAGCGGTAGCCAATCTGTCAAAGACAGACCTTCGAGCAGGAACGGGAGCCGGAATAGTCAGTCTTGTAAAGACCGACTCTTTGACAGGAGAAGCCGCCTTGACGACTTCGGGAGCAGGGATGGCTATCTTCTTTGGGATAGCCACTTCATGTATCATGGGCTTCTTGGCAGGCCCATCAGAGTTCAGGCTCAGTCTGGCGAAGACTGAGGAGTTGGAGCTGGACGACCCGCCGAGAGGGGCCGTGGTAGCAGCAAGCCGATCGAAGACCGACTTCTTGGGAGCTTCCGGTGCTGGCCTAAGAGCGCTGAAGCTTGTTGGCGAGAGCATGGTCCCGAAAAACAATCCCGTGGTAGCCTGGGTGACCTGTTCCACTGGCATCGTGAATAGGGAAGTTGCTTGAGGCCCGTAAGCTATGCCTCCAGATGAGGCAGAACATGGGTTACAGTTGCAGTTAACACATTTCGCGCAGGTGAACGCCATTGATCCTTCGTTTTCTGAACCAAGAAAAACGCCAAATTTTAGTACCTCGAAACCCAAGGGCAACCATTAGCAAACTGCGATTCGTTCGCGAACACGACACACGAAATGTGGAGTGGAAAGAGGAAAAGGTCCCACCGGGCGTGCCAGAATCTGTTCCCCTCCGAAAGACACGGCGGAGACGCGATGTACGTCTCGCCTGAAATTCAGGGCAGATGCTAATTGGTGCTATTCGTCCACCTCTCCGAAGATGCCAAGTTGATTTATGGCACCATGTATCGAAAGTTTAAACGGATGCGGCCGATTTAGCAGACTTCGTCAGATTCCCCCTCGTTTGAGGGGTTTTTGATTGTGGGGACGCTCTTCCCTGCAGGCGCAAGCCCCTGCAGTTAATTACGCTACCGCATCGCGGTAACAACTTTCTTCTTCTCCAGATGGTCACTTCGTGTCGTGGGTGTTTGTTTTGCGTTTGGCTGCCCGTGGATTGTATACGGAGACTAAGTTATGTTGTCGCCCGTAGGGCATGGACTAGTCCAAATCCGTATCTTTCTTAGATTTGGGATGGGGGGGTTGGGTTTAAGGATACGTTAGCCTCATTTGAGACTAAGATCAACTTAAACGTTAGTTAAGGATACATTAGTCTTATTTTAGACTAAGATCAACTTAACGGGATCGTTTAGATCCGACAAGAGAGCAATTGGGCTCTGTTGTTTAGTTTAGTGACATTGCGGTCGGTTGTTAGTTTAAGGACATTACGGTCCCTTGTTAGTTTAAAGACATCGCGGTCGAGGTTAAGGACATCATAGTCCGTGGATTTAAGGACTCCACAGTCCGATGTTAGTTTATAGACATCGCGGTCGAGGTTAAGGACATCATAGTCCGTGAGTTTAAGGACCTCACATTCCGATATTAGTTTTAAGACATCATGGTTGAGGTTAAGGACATCATAGTCCGTGGGTTTAGGGACCCCACAGTCCATTGTTAGTTTTAAGACATCACGGTCGAGTTTAAGGATATCATAGTCCATGGGTTTAAGGACCCCACAGTCCGATATTAGTTTTAAGACATCACGGTCGAGATTAAGGACATCATAGTCCATGAGTTTAAGGACCCCATAGTCCGTAGTAATGTGTGGTTGTCGGGACCCGTCACCTCTCTGACGACGTTGAAGGATTACAACGACAGATATCAGAGCAATAAAGAGATGTACTCTCGAACCGGGTGTAAATTGATTGAAAGAGCAGATGGGCTCAGTTCAATTTAAATTGACTTATGGCCAGAATTGGGCTAAGTGCAGTTAAAAATGTTTAACATTTTATTTTTGTTCTGGCCATTAGGCTTTTACTTGGGCTCTACCCTTTTAATAATGCTAAGCATTGGGCTCTGGCATTTTTTGTTCTTATATTGAATGCATAGCATTCATCAGAAACAAAGTTTGTTCTGACAACGCGCCAAGTGGTGCGTCAGGCACTTTGCGCCAGTCAAAAAGCACATTGCGCTTCTGTTGGGTAGCGCACACGAAGAAGACACGTGTCGCGCTAAGCGCTAATTTGTTGGCGCATTGCGCTTTTAATTTATAAGCGCGCTGCACCAGTCTGATGGCGCGCCAGTGAGTGACACGTGGCGTACTTGGCGCTGAGCGCCAGCTCATGAGCGCAGTGCGCTGTTTTAAAAGCGCAAGTGGTGTCTATGGTTGACACGTAGCATGTTTTGGCGCTGAGCGCCGATCTAAGGAGCGCAAGAGCGTGGTTCATGAGTGCAAGGCACTTTCTGATAGCGCAAAGCGCATTTGATCAATTTAAGATCAAAGAACAAATTTATGTTCTTCTTAAAGGAAGCTTTGCCTCAAGATTCAAGAACAAAAGTTCTTGTTTTTTTATAAAAGGCTCTCCCTTTATAGATCAAAGATCTGTAAATGAAGTAAAATACTTCTTTTATATTTATATATTTTTTATGATTAGATCTTTTGATCTTTTGCTTTTTATTAAAGACCTTGGTTTTTTTCAGATCTATGATCTTTTTAGAAGATGGTTCTTCTTTTTATGAGATGATTTCATCTCTGTTGTTCAAGAACATAGTTCTTTACCTTGAATATGAAGAAATGATCTTCTTTTTTCTAAGGGCTTGCTCTTCTTTTTCTCAAAGTTTGCAGAGGGTTTTTCTCTCTTTTTTCTGTATGTTCTCTATTCTGTCTCTCAGACTTGAAGTCTTGGGGCCTTTATATAGGGCCAATTGATTTGTTAAATCAGTTTAAGAGATCTTTCCCATATTGATTTGGGAATATTTCCCACCATTAGATCTTTGATCCTAAGGCTTCTGTTAGTTATATGTATGCCCTAGAGGCCATTACTATACATAGGATATATATTGTAGTGGATGCTTGGACATATATAGGGAGGACTTTCTTGCTCGACATGATAGTATGCTATCTGGTTGATCTTTACCTTAACGTGTACACTGATTGTCTCTCTGTTGCATGTTGGTAAAGCCCTTAGGATGTGTACTTGACTACCTGGATTATGATGCGGATCATACTAGTGAGGACATGGTAGTCCATAAGTACATCCTTCAAAGTCCCTAGTCGTGGGTATATCGAGACGGGGCATCGATATACCAGAGTAGACTAGCGTATACCTTCTCGACCCATACAGATGGGCGATGGATGATCCCATATCCATTGGTGTTTGACATCAGAGATGATACACGGGTGCTCAGTGGAGACTGGGTATACTGGACGGACTCGGCGAGAACTCCCAGATGGTATTATACCTTACGTCAGATGGCAGTTCTCTGGTGACACTGGTACAGAGTAGTCTGTTGACCCGAGATCGTCATAGAGTCTTGTGTGGTTCCCACTGTGCTTTGATTTCCACCTTCCCACGTCCAAGAGGGCGTGCAAAACGGTGGTTTTTGGGTACAGTCCCGAATCACATGGAGGCAATGAGCGATAGGAAGGGATTCGTCTCTCCCGGTATAGGGAGTTGATGTTGCGCTGTGTTCGATTGGCTATAACCGGAAATCCCTGGCCAGGGTTGCTGAGATTTACTGGTAAGTGTTACCAGTAGTTTCTCGAACTGTTATAGACCTCATATCGACACGACTTATCGAGCTATTGGGGTCTGACATTTACCACCCCTAGGCGAGATATGCGACATATCAGACGAACAGACCGGACTGTACGGTAAGTGTTACTGGTTGGATTCACAGGAGTGTGAGCGGGCTAGCTCGTCGATCTTCTGATCGCTCAATACCCGGGTGGCCGTTACGTTTAGCAGACCGCTTGCGGCTTGTGGGTGCTTAATATGATCATCATCTGCTACCGGCGTATTGACGAGTCTTTAGAGTCCTACACAGAGGTTTCCTGGCTCAAGCGAAACGAAATAGGAGCGCATATGAGATATGTGCGGGACCGAGAATAATGCGTGTATGTGATACCGTATTCTATTCTCGCGATGAATGTATCGAATGGTTGTATGCGATATAACCTATTTATCGAATCAAGGATTGATTCGATAAGCCGATACATTGCATATTGGTCGGTTATATGCGATATGACCGGGTCGTTAAATCAAGTGTTGATTTAATGATTTAATGCATAATTATATATATTTGATATATTACTTTGCATTAACTAGTATTGGTTCACTTTAAATGGATTTTCTCACTTGTAGTTCACAAGTTGTACATGTGATATACTTTTGTGCACTTGATTGTATCATGTTTGATGATACATGCTTACTTGGTTAAGTGTACAGAATTAAACCATGGTTAAACTAATGATTAGGGTTTTGTTTATCCATTACTTATTTATTCATTTATTTATTTTGAAAAGATAAGAAATGAAATGGTTGCAAGTTTTGTTTTTTTCTTTGAAGCTTCTTGAAGCTTTGACTAAAGTGACCATTTTGTCTCATACTTAACCCTAACCATTCCACTTAACCTTAGTAAATTCTCTACACCTAACCAAGGTTAGAAAATGATAAGTGTTGATTTTATTTTCTAATTTTAATAACACTTATCATATCTTATCATCATCTTCTTCATCTTCAACATGAAGAAAACCTAGCTACCATCAATGGAAACTAGTGAAAATGAGTGAGAAATCCAATTCTAAAGTGAAACCACTTCCTATTTCTTCATCCTCTACCTCTTGCCAAGTAGTAAAGGGTGTTTTCTTCACAAGTTTCTTGACTTGGTGAAGTTGGAGCCTGATCTAGTGATGCCTCGACGTAGATCATCTTCGGCATCGAAGCCGACGACCAAGCCCGCCCATTTCTCCGATGAAGCCGACGCTAGAGCCCGGGATTCGATTTGGACAGCAAGGAGACTTCATCATGGAGCAATGGAGGTGGAGAACCGGATCTACAAAGGTTGTATTTCCGTTCACTTAGTTAAATTGTTAACTAGCTTCTTATTTCGCCTAAAATTCTAGTTAACGATCCGTATTAGGGTTTCTCGGCACTTGTAAAATTTGTAATTGGCATGGTTGATGCCTTATGAGACCTCATTAGTGTGCCTAGGAACCCTACAGTGGTATCAGAGCCTGGCTAGAGCCTTAGGCGATGCGTAGACGAAGTTTGAAACCCGAACGAACCCGAAACCCTAAAATTTCACGCTCTCTGGACTTTTTTCTAAAACTGGGTTTTTTCCAGATTAAAAATGCTTAAAAAATTCAGCAGGAAATTATAAGAATTACGGTGCAAAATTTGACCAATGATACCTCAAACATGCGGCGGAACCGCGGCAGAAGCCTAGCTTCTGCGGCGGTTCCACGGCTTTCTGGTGACGTCAGCCCTCCATATTTGCACAGTAATTCCTCTTTCACAGTGCTGAGTTTTATGGGAATTTTTAATATTTTTTCAAGAGTTGAATTTTCTGGGGTTGTTTTGGGGATTCGATGATTCGATCGGATTATCAGATTTTGTCTATATGGATTCCGGATAATTTTTGAATATGTTAAAAAGTTCGACCAGATATAAATACCCAACTTTTTCCCTGCCGGAAAATTTCCAAGTGTTGGATTTTTCCGAAGTTTAAAGACATTCTAAGTAGTGCAAGTAACGCGATGGTCCCTCTAGAAGACAACAAACCTTAACTCGATTATATGACCGTCTTGAACTGCCCTTTGAACCTTCGGGTTTGGGGCAGTACGGCGTGCCACATGTGAGGCGTTGGCTTGACCCTTCTACGGCTGGACCGTTGGTACTGAGGCACGAAGTGAATGTCTTTGAACTTATTTCATGAGTTGAGCTATTTCGGGAAAACTTGGGTGTTCGATTGTTCGATCGGAAAGTTTAACATTTTCTATCTTATTCGGAATGTGATACAATAATTGGAATTCACAAGAAATTATGAGATAACTGAATGAATGTTATAAACATAGCACTTTAGTCTCACTTGATCGGTTGCCATGGAATTTTGATGTGATCAAAAGTCCGTCGCAATCACGTAGCGTAAGCGGATACTCGCCGGGTAAACTTAATAGACAGCCTCGCTCCATAGCCCCGACCAAGTGACTGTAGGAGAACCCCATCGCCGAAAGCATCCGTTCGGGTGCTCGCGGCAACGGTGTTCCGCCTTGGTGCACTTCGTCGACGGTATCGGGGGTGCGGCCGTCTACTGAAGTTTGCGACGAGCATTCGATCAGGATGTCGGGAATCTTGTTGAATTGTCCGACTTGATATTGAAAAGTGTTTTCGATAATGAGACTGAAATGCGGGGTTTATAATTGTTAGGCATGCGATGTCTAAGGAATTCATTTGATTAGGCACGCGATGTCTGTGCAGGTTGCGGATTCCAACTGTTGTAGTTTTACACTTTCTTTTCTGTGACCGTAAGTGTAATATGTGATATCGCCGGTTTCGTTGCTATATGTCAACGACAATTGGGATGCGCATATTTACTTACGTTGATGACATGTGATGTTATGTGTTGCTGGATATGTTATATTGGATCGTCGTGTTTGAATAGCCGGGGGTTTTTATGTGAGATGAGTGTTTTTCATTTTCATTCATGTAAAAACTTGTATGTAATATTCTTTTATTGGGGCACTTCCAGGTTGCGGAAGATGTCACCCTCTGTATATTATTTACTTTTCCGCACTAGGATAGACCCAAGGAGGGGAGCACAAGTAACCGGGTTCTGGAGTCAAGTGGGAGACCAACTCGAGGAGTCGAGTCCGGGTCTCCTAACTCTAGAATTGGTAGGGTTGCTTGCTGCTCTCGTAGGGGTCTAGGGGTGTGGGTTTGGCTATTCATCACGACCGTGGAATCCGTGTTTTATACTGGCTCGTATTGAAAACACGGACGTCCTAGTATATCCAATATTTCATATGATTCTTCTGCTGCGATATCTGTGATGTGATCATGTAATATGTTCGATGATGGATACTGTATATAGTATATATGATATATTATATAGGCGTTACTTATGTTTTACACCCGCGCTAGCCCTGCCCCGCTCTGCCGTTAGTTACCTAACCTAACGGTGCACGAGGGGACTTCGAGGCGAATGCGGATGGCATAAGTGTACGTCGTATTTATCTGTGATGTTTAGGTATTTAAATGATGGGACTTCATTAATATGATTAATGAAATAAAAGAAACCTAAAGATGTTGTAGAATCGAATTTCAAAATAAAACAGGTAGCTACAGTTCTAGCTTTGCACAGCGGTATATATGATATATCCTGCACCTTATTCGATAAGGAAAGGACCGAGATCCCTTCACCGGGAGTGACTCCTTTAGCAATAACTGGCAGATGCTACACACTCAGTCTGTCTTTTGATTGCTTTTAAGAGTTTTTGCTTTGCACAGTGATATATATGATATATCCCGCACCTCATTCGACGAGGAAAGGACCGACGATCCCTTCACCGGGAGTGACTCCTTTAGCAAAACTAGAAAAGCTTCAAAAACACTCCATTTTAAAATCATTTGATTCTACAACGATATCAAGTTCATTACGCAATAGGTTTTCAGAAAAACCTGTCGTAGCCCTCCGTCATTTCAGATAAGTACTAGTTAGTATTCGTGCTACGGTTGTTTGGCATGCATCAAAGCATAGTGTACGGTAGCTAACTAGTGCTTATCTGCTAGCATACGATGCGATTGGATTAGGGTATTTGTACGGCGTTGTTTGGCATGCGTCAAGGGTCGTGCGGGTGGGTTTAATTCAATCAAAAAATGTACGGGTTGAACTTGACTAGCGGACTATGGGTTGTTTGGCATGCGTCAAGGTCATAGCACGCTAGGGGAAAAATGAATATCGGGAATTTCAAGTGTTGAAATTTGCAATGAGATTGCATACCTTCTATGAGATAGTTGGATCCCGATACCCACTGCGAGTAATTGTTACTCCTGGGAGAGTTTTACACATTACAATTAGCCGATCAAGTAGGTGTCTAGAAAGGTGTCAACGAGGTTACGCCTCTGGGAAAACGAGGTTTACATTAATTAGGTTCGTGCGAAAGCACGGGGGACCTCCCTCAAAGTACCGACACTGGCCTGGCTGAAAGATTGGCGAACTTGTAGTGTGTAATTAATCCCGGCTAGTCTTTCCTTTTAGGGTTTGAAGGAAGATTTGATAAAAACAGTGGGAGCCATCCTGATTAGATAAAATAATAACCATTCTGATCTTGCAAGAGCGCACGCTGAGTGTTTTCTTCTCTCTCTCTCCAGGTAGCGACCATATCATGCCTTAATCAAGATAATAATACGGATTATTGACCGAACCCGCTTGTTATACTGAGCTGGGGAACGTTGGTCCCGCTCCAATTTATAATTGTTATAAGACAGAGCAGGAAATTGGGGAATACCAGAATTCCTATGCCGCCCAAACGAAGAAAGTGCATATGATGCATCATCTTCGGGTGTGTTCATTATATAGAACTGTTTCTCAGTGTCCTTTACGTCCTGGGTATATGATACCAGATCAGGATCCCGCATATGTAATATGGGCTACATATAGGTAAAGAACTGAGAACGGGTGATAAGTTTCATGAGGCAGAAAACGGGGCAAGTGTTGCAGCCAAGTCTGTTGGTCACTGTCACCTTGTATTACAAATACATTGATTCTGAACAAATGCTATTAAATACCGAACCTGATATACAAAATCATATCACTCTCTTTATTAGTAAAGAAATGATAAAATTTTGTATTGTTGGATAATGTTTTGAACATTTCCTATATCAAAAGTTGATCGGTTCAGGCACGTTATCTAAAAGCATTAATGTTCTAAATCAAACTACAGTTCTTAGTATACAGAACACACACCAGAGGAAGAGTTCAGAAATGAACGAATTTTTCTTGAGGCATTGTAGACTAGGTCATATCAATGCGACCTGACTAGCTGAAGTTACGTTTAGATGCATATTTAAATCTGTTTGAATTTACATCTTATGAAACTTGCCAGTCATGTCACAAAGATACGATGACCATAGCACTGTTTACTGGAAACAGAGAAAGAGTTAGTAAACTCTTGGGATGATACATGTTGATGTATATCATGTCCCCTGTCTACATATGCCAGGACTGGTTCTTTGTACTTCGTTACATTCTCTGATAATCTCTCCAGATTCAGACATATGTTCCTATTGAAACACAAGTCCGAACCTTTTGAGATATTCACAGAATATGATTTAGAAGTAGAAAACCAAAACACGGGTATAAGTATTATGTCCTTTGATGAGATCGAGGAGGAGAATACTTGAGCACGGAAATCCTGGATTATTCTAAAGGAGAATGAGATTCTCTCTCAGCATTACTCCTCCGTATACACCATAGCACGATGGTATATCGGGGCGGAGCAATAGCACCCTATATGATATGGTGTGCTCTATGATGAGTACTACTGTGTTTCATATTTCCTTTTGGGAGTTATGCACTTGAGAAGCTGCATACCTATTGAATAAGGTTCAAATCAAATCAGTTGCCTACCATTTCATATGTAATATGATAAGGGAAGAGCCCATTTCTTAAGTTGGTTAAGATTTGGGGTTGTCCGGGCTATGTCTAAAAACATAATCCGGACAAGCTCGAGGCAAGGTCTGTTATGTAGAACTGGAAAGGTTCCAGCTATACAAACTACAGCAGATGATTTGACAAAACCAAAGGATTCAATAGTTACCAACGAACCTCAGCCTCTCCACCGATCTAGTAGGGTTTCTCACCCACCTGAGAGATACTTCTGTTTCTCTATGACAGTGGGAGCGAGGATTGCATCACGAGATGATGACCCAACTAGTTTCGAGCTGGCCATCAGGAGTAGGACTCTGTAAGAATGGCTGGATGCTTAGCGATCTGAGATGGAATCCATGTACACCAACAAAGTATGGACTTTGGTTGCTATATCTGAAGGGTTAAATCTCCATCAAGAGCAAGTATATCTTGAGAAGATTACTTGGTGTAGATGGAAAGGTTGAGACTTTCAAAGCTAGACTTGTTAAAAGGTTTGCATCATTGACCGGGTATGGATAATGATGAAACCTTTTCCAGTGGCTATGCTTAAGTCCATCCGGATCCTACTTGCCATGGCTACATACCATAACTACGATATCTGGCGGTTGGGTGTCGTGACTGCTTTTCTAAATGATGTTTTAGAAGAGAGAGTCTATAAGTACACAGTCAGAGGGCTTCGTAGACAGTGGGAGCAGCGGAAACGTGTGCAAGATGCTTTATAGGATAAAGCAGACATCGCGGAGTTGGAACATCTGTTTTGATGAAGTAGTCAAAGAGTTTGACGTCATCAAAATGGTAGATGAACCTTGTATAAACAAAAAGGTAGTAGGGAGTATAATGACGATCCTCGTAGAGTACGTGGAAGACATGCTCTTGATAGGGAAGGAGTTTCCTATGCTACGCTCGGTCAATCTCAGCTTATCACAATGATTCTCCATATAGGATCAAAGTGATACCCCCTAAATCCTGGGTTTTGGATCTATGAGATAGATCTAATTGGATGTTAGGATTCTCACTAGTTGTAGTGAGATGGTATCAACCGATCCTGGGGAGAATCACTGGAAGTGTTCCAGGATGATAAGGACGACTGAATGTCAGTCACAGGCATTGTCTTTACCCTTGGTAAAGGGACGGTATGTTGGAAGAGTTCCAAGCTAGATACCGTGGCATACTAGACGATAAAGGCTGGATACATCGCTACTTAAGATGCTACCAAAGAGGCAGTCTGGGTGTTTATTAGTTCATGAGATGAACTTTGTTCCTCCCATTGTGTGATAATGGAGTTGTGGCTTATGCCAAGGAACGCCGGTCCCATCAGTGATCCAGACATATTCTAAGACAGTATCACCTGATCATGGAGATGGTTGATCTCCAGGGTGATCAAGGTTAGGAGAGTAGACTCAGAGGACAACACGGCGGATCCACTCACAAAGGCCTTTTCCCAGAGAGAGACTTTTATGGGATGGTTGAGTATGAGATACTACAACCACTGCTGTCAGATGGCCCTAGTGCAAGTGGGAGATTGTTAGCTATATGTATACCCTAGAGGCCATTACTATACATAGGATGTATATTGTAGTGGATGCTTGGACATATATAGGGAGGACTTTCTTGCTCGACATGATAGTATGCTATCTGGTTGATCTTTACCTTAACGTGTACACTGATTGTCTCTCTATTGCATGTTGGTAAAGCCCTTAGGATGTGTACTTGACTACCTGGATTATGATGCGGATCATACTAGTGAGGACATGGTAGTCCATAAGTACATCCTTCAAAGTCCCTAGTCATGGGTATATCGAGACGGGGCATCGATATACCAGAGTAGACTAGCGTATACCTTCTCGACCCATACAGATGGGCGATGGATGATCCCATATCCATTGGTGTTTGACATCAGAGATGATACACGGGTGCTCAGTGGAGACTGGGTACACTGGACGGACTCGCCGAGAACTCCCAGATGGTATTATACCTTACGTCAGATGGCAGTTCTCTGGTGACACTGGTACAGAGTAATCTGTTGACCCGAGATCGTCATAGAGTCTTGTGTGGTTCCCACTGTGCTTTGATTTCCACCTTCCCACGTCCAAGAGGGCGTGCAAAACGGTGGTTTTTGGGTACAGTCCCGAATCACATGGAAGCAATGAGCGATAGGAGGGGATTCGTCTCTCCCGGTATAGGGAGTTGATGTTGCGCTGTGTTCGATTGGCTATAACCGGAAATCCCTGGCCAGGGTTGCTGAGATTTACTGGTAAGTGTTACCAGTAGTTTCTCGAACTGTTATAGACCTCATATCGACACGACTTATCGAGCTATTGGGGTCTGACGTTTACCACCCCTAGGCGAGATATGCGACATATCAGACGAACAGACCGGACTGTACGGTAAGTGTTACTGGTTGGATTCACAGGAGTGTGAGCGGGCTAGCTCGTCGATCTTCTGATCGCTCAATACCCGGGTGGCCGTTACGTTTAGCAGACCGCTTGCGGCTTGTGGGTGCTTGATATGATCATCATCTGCTACCGGCGTATTGACGAGTCTTTAGAGTCCTACACAGAGGTTTCCTGGCTCAAGCGAAACGAAATAGGAGCGCATATGAGATATGTGCGGGACCGAGAATAATGCGTGTATGTGATACCGTATTCTATCCTCGCGATGAATGTATCGAATGGTTGTATGCGATATAACCTAGTTATCGAATCAAGGATTGATTCGATAAGCCGATACATTGCATATTGGTCGGTTATATGCGATATGACCGGGTCGTTAAATCAAGTGTTGATTTAATGATTTAATGCATAATTATATATATTTGATATATTACTTTGCATTAACTAGTATTGGTTCACTTTAAATGGATTTTCTCACTTGTAGTTCACAAGTTGTATATGTGATATACTTTTGTGCACTTGATTGTATCATGTTTGATGATACATGCTTACTTGGTTAAGTGTAAAGAATTAAACCATGGTTAAACTAATGATTAGGGTTTTGTTTATCCATTACTTATTTATTCATTTATTTATTTTGAAAAGATAAGAAATGAAATGGTTGCAAGTTTTTTTTTTCTTTGAAGCTTCTTGAAGCTTTGACTAAAGTGACCATTTTGTCTCATACTTAACCCTAACCATTCCACTTAACCTTAGTAAATTCTCTACACCTAACCAAGGTTAGAAAATGATAAGTGTTGATTTTATTTTCTAATTTTAATAACACTTATCATATCTTATCATCATCTTCTTCATCTTCAACATGAAGAAAACCTAGCTACCATCAATGGCAACTAGTGAAAATGAGTGAGAAATCCAATTCTAAAGTGAACCCACTTCCTATTTCTTCATCCTCTACCTCTTGCCAAGTAGTAAAGGGTGTTTTCTTCACAAGTTTCTTGACTTGGTGAAGTTGGAGCCTGATCTAGTGATGCCTCGACGTAGATCATCTTCGGCATCGAAGCCGACGACCAAGCCCGCCCATTTCTCCGGTGAAGCCGACGCTAGAGCCCGGGATTCGATTTGGACAGCAAGGAGACTTCATCATGGAGCATTGGAGGTGGAGAACCGGATCTACAAAGGTTGTATTTCCGTTCACTTAGTTAAATTGTTAACTAGCTTCTTATTTCGCCTAAAATTCTAGTTAACGATCCGTATTAGGGTTTCTCGGCACTTGTAAAATTTGTAATTGGCATGGTTGATGCCTTGTGAGACCTCATTAGTGTGCCTAGGAACCCTACAGCTTCTGTTTTACAAAAGATAATCTTCTTATTTTAATAAGATTGAAAAATCTTTTCATAACAAAATTTTAATTCTGATTAATTAATAATTTATTATTATTAGATCTTTTGATCTAACGGTAGGGAATTCTTTTAATTCCAGCGCTGGCGCACCCGTGTTTGACACATGGCGCGCAGCGCAGAGCGCAGCGCAACTGCGCTGACGCACCCGTGTTTGCGCAGTGCAACTGCGCTAGCGCACCTTGTCTGACACATGGCGCGCAGCGCAGAGCACAGCATCTGAAGCGTTGCTTCAATTTTATTTTGAATTTTAAAGCAGAGCTTTGCGCTGATTGGGGGTGCGCTGCCTAGGGTGCAGCGCACCTGGCGCTAGCGCGTCTACTTTTGACACGTGGCACGTAACGCGCAGCGCACGGGATTTGAAGCGTTGCTTCAATTTTTGAATTTTGAAATTTAAAACAGAGCTTTGCTCTGATTGGGGGAAACACACATATCGCGAGAATAAAATGCGGTGTCACATACACGCATTAATCTCGGTCCTGCATATATCGCATATGTGCTCCTAATTAGTTTCGCATGAACCAGGAAACCTCTATGTAGGACTCTAAAGACTCGATAATACGCCGGCATTAGATGATGATCATATCAAACACCCATAAGCCGCAAGCGGTCTGCTAAACGTAACGGCCACCCGGATTGAGCGATCAGAAGATCAACAAGTAAGTCTGCTCATACTCCTGCGAATCCAATCAGTAACACTACCGTACAGTCCGGTCTCTTCGTCTGATATGTCGCATATCACAGCCTAGGGTGGTATAATGTCAGACCCCAATAGCCTGAAAAGTCATGCCGATGCAAGGTCCATAACGGTTCAAGAAACTACTGATAACACTTACCAGTTGATCTCAGCAACCCTGGCCAAGGATTTCCTGTTATGGCCAATCAAGTATAGCGCAATATCAACCCCAATACCGGGAGAGACGAAATCCCCTCCTATCGCTCATTGCCTCCATTTGACTCGGGACTGTACCCAAAAACCACCTTTTTGCACGATCTCTTGAGCGTGGTATGGTGGAAATCAAAGCACAGTGGGAATCACACAAGGCTCTATGACGATCTCGGGTCGACAGACTAACCTGTACCAGTGTCACCAGAGAACTGCTATCTGACAATAGGTATAATACCGTCTAGGAGTTCTCGGTGAGTCCGTCCAGTGTACCCAGTCTCCACTGAGCACCCGTATACCTTCTCTGATGTCAAACACCAATGGATGTGGGATCATCCATCGCCCATCATATGGATCGAGAAGCGTATACGCTAGTCTACTCTGGATTATCGATGCCCCGTATCGATACTCCTACGACTAGGAACAATCTAAGGATGTACTTACTGACTACATATGCCCCACTAGTATGATCCGCATCATAATCTTCGTAGTCAAGTACTCATCCTAAGGGCTTTATCAACATATAATAGAAAGACAATAAGTGTACGTGTTTAGATAAAGAGCAACCAGATAGCATACTATCATGTCAAACAAGAAATTCCTCCCTATATATGTCCAAGCATCCACTACAATGTACATCACATGTACAGCAATGGCCTCTAGGGCATACATATAACTAACAATCTTCCACTTGCACTAAGGCCATTTGTTGCAGTATCTTATACTCAACGTCCTATAGAAGTCTCTCTAGGGAAAGGCCTTTGTGAGTGGATCCACCGTGTTATCCTTCGCGTCAACTCTCCTTATCTCGATCCCTTGGAGATCAACCATCTCCCTGATCAGGTGATACTGTCCTCAGAATATGTCTGAATCGCTGATGTGACCTGCGTTCCTAGGCCAAACCCACAACTCCATTGTTGTCACAATAACAGTTATTGGACGCTCAATGGTAGGAACCATGTTCATCTCATGAACAAGAAATGCCCAGACAGACACTTTGGCAGAATCGTTGGTAACGATGTATTCAGCATTTATCGTCTAGTATGCCACGGTATCTAGCTTGGAACTCTTCCAACATACCGTCTCTCCACTGAGGGTAAAGACATGTAAGTCTACGGTAGCGCCCCGGCAGTCGATCCGAGACCAAAATGCGGATACAAAAACTTTTTCATCAACTTGAAACTGGCGCTAACGTATACTTTAAACCCGAATCGAACCATTAACATTAACTAGAAACTAGAGAAAGGTTAGAAGGGTATACCGATCGATCCGTGTCCTTCGGTCTTTAGCCACCATCTCTTGCTCCTCGCGGCATCTCCGATCTCCGGTATCCTCGTCGGAAAGGGCACCACATCTTCGAATCCTTTTACGGGCTCCCGCTTCATCCGAAGCAACTCGGACACGAAGTTTGCTAGCCGACGTGTCCAAGGTGAAGTAGAGAATGTGTGTGATCACTTTATCTCAAGCATCCATTGATTCTCAACGCATGAGAGTGTATGGATGGAGGTTGAAGATGAAGCCATGGTGGATGTTGTGAGCTAGATGAAGAAGAAGAAGAAGAGGCTTTTCTTTTCTTGTGTTGAGATGAAGAAAATGAGAGCTTGCATAATAATACAAGAGCTAACCCCCTCTCATATGGCTGCCCTCTCTCTCTACCTCTCATTTCAACACTCAAATCACTCAATTAACATGACATGTTCACAAGAAAAGAGACCATGAGTTACCAAATTGAACATGCCACATTAATTGCACCTCATGATGAAATCCACTTACAATTTCCACAATTTGTAAACATTAATCCAAATGTTTACAACAATAAAAAGATATGGCAACATCTAAACTAAACTCGTGATGGATCACAAGGATACCCCTCATCTGTATATACATACCTACATCCGCATTCCGACTGAATGCAAATGCGATGAGACTAAAGTAATCCAACAAATCTAATACTAGGATCCGGCTTAAACCAAAGTCCACTAGTATGATCCGTCCGATCATGATACGTGCACTACTGCACGTATATGATCGAACCCTGCCATAATACCATACGGCCTCTACAACGTTTCGCCCGAAACTTAAGAAACTGTCTGTCGAGGACTCTAAAGACTCGTCAATACTTTGGCTGTGGATTTTACCACTAGCACGTCAGTGGTATTATCCGTACGTAACGGGCTACCAGGTATTGACCAAAAGGGAGGTCGATGAGTGGACTCATCCTGACACCCTACTGAGCCTGTCAGTGACAATATCCGTACAGTCTGGTCCATTCATCTATGAGTATCGCATGTCGGGCCTAGGGGGTTGGTAAAAGTCAGACCCCCAAAAACGGTACAAGTCGTGTCGGAGTGTAGCCCAGAACACCCTGAAATACTACTGGAATACCTACCAGTAAATCTTCTGCCTTGGCCAAGGACTTCGTGTAATAGCTCTCATAGACACAGCGCGATCTCACTCCCAATACCGGGAGAGACGAAACTCCTGCCGATCCGCTCACTGCCTCCATGTGGCTCGGGACTGTACCCAACTAAAACCTGTTTGCATGACTCCTTTGAGCCGTGGTAGGGTAGTAATCAAAGCACAGTGGGAACTCACACGAGACAAATGACGATCTCAGGTCGATGAACTAACCTGTACACATGTCACCAGGGAACTGCTATCTGACGCTAGGTATAAAACCAACTACCATGTTCCCGGCGAGTCCTGTCCGGTGTACTCATAACCCAATGAGCACCTGTATACGTCTTAGATGAACCAACTGACACCAATGGCTTGTGAGTCCAGCCACCGCCCCTCGTCGGGGTCTCGACCCGTATACACTAGTCTACTCTGGAGTATCGATGCCCTGTCTCGAAACTCCCTCGACTAGGGACCTTTTAAGGATGTGCTTATAGACCCCAGCTCCCACGTATATGATCGCCATCATACTTCTGGCCGTCAAGCAAGAATCTTATGGGCTCTATCAACGTGCAATAGTGACCTGTAATGTCACGTAAAGTATGTACACGATGATAAAGATAAACCAGATAGCATACTATCATCTTGAGTAAGACTGTCCTACCGGTATAGGTCCTCCCTCAATCATTGCAATCGCGTGCCTGCGATCCAATAATTGACTTTGAGGGCACTATATCCAACAATCTCCCACTTGCACTCAAGGCTAATTATTGCGATGTCGCATACTCACAGCCCGTGTGATACCGAACACCCAACTCCTCTACTGATCAGTCTCACAAAGCCCGTTTGCGAAACTATTGCGTTTGAGGAATAGCCTCGGTGAGTAGATCCGCCCTGATGTTTCTTTCTATGTCTCTCTTTATCTCAAGTTCGCAGAGAAAGCCATCTCCCGAAATGAGCGATACCTGTCTTAGAATATGTCTGGATATCTGATGGGACCTAGTTCATAAATGAACTCCAAATCCAAACTTCTTAGACTGTATCGTCAACTGAACTTAATCAGTATCCTGCGCCATGCCTCCCTCAGTATCCGCTTGGACCACCTGTCCAAACTATTGCCCCTCGTCAGAGGAAAACTATAACTCTGACAGTCACTCTGTCATCCAGGTCACCTTGGAAGCCTGGAATGATAACCGTCTCCTAAAAGAGGCTGTTGTTATCATATCCCTAGAATATCCACTTATGTTCTAAAACCGCTTCCGAACGTTTCTCCGGGATAGGATTAATATCAACTTATTGCATCTAGTGCAAAAACAACATCTGGTGTGGTACTTGACATCTCATGATTGACTCAATAGCCTAAGTAAGTGATACGCCAATCATGCACATCCCTCTCCCCTTTAGTCTGCAAGACACCTTTAGAGAGGGTGACTCCATCACCTGCAGGTACACCACCATGCCAGGAGTCGTCCATTCTAAATACTTTTAGAATGCTGTCTAAGTACCCAGATTGGGATACTACCCAAATCCAGATCTAAAACCATAGATCTAGTAACCAGAATGTCTGATATTATATCTATATCCTATGTGGAGAAACCACTGTGTGACAACCAAAGTATAACCGATCGCAGTATAGGAATTTCACTTCCTACTGTGTGTATGTCATCCAAATACCAGGACATCACACCCTACTACCTTCTTAACAGATCCATCCCCTATTCCGATGAAGTCAAACCTATGACTGTCACATCAGAAATAGATGATCTATCTCCGCTATATCTGCTTTAGTCTATAAATAGACATAAGCTACTTGTGCACTATGCTTCCGCTGCTCCCACTGACTACGACAACCCTCTGGCAGAGTCATATACACATACACTTCTAAAGCTAGTTTAGAACGACGCTATATTCATCCTCCTGCCGGGTCTCATAGTCTGGAACAACAGTAATGTCAAGTCTGGGTAAACAAGAACCTCCCTGTCACCGTTCTTGAGCATACCGAAGTACCTCTCGAATGCCTGAGGTTACCCATTATATCTGCGGAGTGGCTAAATAGAATGTCAAACCTGATTGAATCTTTAGGTCCTATTAAATTCTCAGTAATCGTTTGCGGTTCTGGAATCACTTCCAGTTCTACCATACTCCCACTACCGTTTTCTGAAAAAATCCATTTTTATTAAAAACTGTGGCGAGTTAAGAACAATATCACTATTGATCTTCCAGATGATAGAAAGTCAACCCTCATCATAGCCCGAGCTAACCCACAAACTGCCATTACAGAAACGTGTCTTGAGTTGTCCAGACTCTGGTTTTAAGCATAAGCCGGACAACTCCCCGTACCTTAACATTGTTAAGATATGAACTATTCTATATCCAATATAGAAACAGAGGCACTGATTTAATTAGAACCAGATTCAAATCATGCAGCTGTCTCTAGTGCATATCAACTAAATGGAGAGAGGCCGATCAGCATTACTCAACTTAGGAATACATCCAGATATGAGTAACCTGAAAAAGAAGCAAGTTCTCATAATCATTACTATCAACTGAATACCATACACAAGTATCTACATCTTCGATCACCTTGAAGAATCCTGATACTTGCAATATCTGGTTCTCTACTTTATTCATATAGCTATAACTTCTCAAAACTTGGATCTTGTATTTCTATGAAACACATGTCCAAGAACTAGAGAAGTCACAAGTAAACAGAATATAGTATGAGGACCAACCCCTCTGTCCAAATGGACACAGGATAACATACAATATTTTGTATAAGTCCGCTGAGTTGAATAACTCAAACCCTGTGCGTCGTAGGTCGAAAACTGTACTTATGCTTAAGAAGAATTACACCGTTGTTTCGAGTTCGTATATAACCATACGATGGAGTATCCAAATAACTGTGGATCTTCGTAGTTATACGGAGTGTCCTGGAGAAATACAAAGGTGAAGTAGGAGTGGCGATGAAATACTTGGTTTGGTCATGAATAGCAGTCGCAGTTTACTTTGCCCTCTTTCTAATCCCTTTATTTGTCTTAACTTATTACCTTCTGCACACCATCGTTAGGCTAATTGGTTTTCTTCATTCCCCACCGTTCGGCACCTGCCTATGGTTTAGAAGAAGACTATCCAATTAGCATAATAAGTGTACTGTCCTAATCCAAGAAGCACTCGCAGCCTGAGAGAAGGTAAAAGGAAAAGAGAACTGAATAGTCCTATTCATTTTCTCCAGAACCGGAAACCATCCTCGAATCTGGAACAACTTCCTTCGAGTTCGTATATAACCATACGATAGTTTTATCCAATGGAAGTGGATGTTCGTAGTAATACGGGATGTTCCGGAGAAAAAGGGTAAAAGTAGGAGTGGTAATGAGGAATGCAACTCAGACAATCCAAAAGCCGGTGTTTTAAGAAGGTTCGGTTAACTTGGTCACTGAGTCATAGTCTAGGGTCGGGCCATGGTCGCTGCCAACGAGAGAGAGAAAAGAAATACTCTGTGTGCACTCTAACCTAGATCAGAATGGTTACCAATTTATCTAATCAGGAAACCTCCCACTGTAATCTCAAATTCTCCTCCAAACCTGAAAGAAGAATTAGTCGGGATCACCCGAGGAGTAAACCAACTCATCAGTGGGAATCAGGATCCAACTATCATTGCATGATAACGTGATGGAATCCACTCACGTTATCACACTCCAGAAGTATGCGCATATCTGGCAAGTTTCAGTTTCTTTAGAAACTCCCGATGTGATTTTTACCCCATGCTCTTATGACCTTGACAAAGGCCAACATATCATAAGTCACATGTCAAGTTCTACCCGTCATTATCCAGGTTAATTTGAACCCACCCATACATACCCTTGACGAAGGCCAAAATAGTAGTACGACTGTCTCAAACCAACGCATCTATCTATGCAGCAGAAAAGTAACAAATAGCTACCATACACTATGCCATGACGAAGGCCAACAAACATAGCATGAATTCTAAGTGCTACCCGTCTGAAATGACGGAGGGCTACGAATGGTTTTTGGCGAAAAACCTTTAAAGTAATGAACTTGATATCGTTGAAGAAACTGGATAGCTTTTCATAAAAATATAGTGGCGAAAACCTTTGCTAAAGAAGTCACTCCCGGTGAAGGGATCTCGGCTCTTTCCCCGTAGAATGAGGTGAAGGATATTCCAACTGAATACCACGATGCAAAGCAAAAAGGCAATCGGCTATAGTGAAGTTATTACCCTGACGCAAACTTCTGTCTAAGGGGTCACTCCCGGTGAAGGGATCTCGGCCCTTGCCTCGTCGACTGAGGTGCTGGATATTCATAACCGAATACCACTGTGCAAAATAAAAGAAAATGTCCTTGCAATAACAGCTTTTTGAAAAATGTTCCAACAACATCAGAATAGGTTTGTTTATCTTGCATTGATCCAAATCAATGCAGTCCCATCAATTAATCACACCACAAAAGAACGAAAATATGATGTACGTATATGCCATCCGCATTCGCCACTGGGTCCCGTCATCACCCGTTAGATTACTTAACTAACGACAGAGCGGGGACTGGACTAGCAAGGGTGTAAAATATATACAACATCTATTCGTATATATATCAATATATAGTAATCGCTCAAGGCGTGATAAATGCAACATCACAAAAATGTAATAAGCATCACAGAACAATACAGATATCTAGGATCCCCGGGTTTCCTTTGAGCCGCAAGTGAAACCCGACGTTTCCCTGGTCGTGTGGATAGCCTGTGCAATGAAATTCTAGACCCCTACGGGCGCGGCAAGTTACCTGCAAAATCTGAAGTGAGGCAGCCCCCTTCAACAAAGTGAATGGACCACCCAGCACTTCATGGAATCCGGTAACTTGAGCTCCCCTCCTTGGGTCAACCTGTACCCCCTACGAATGCGGCGAATAGCCCGCCAATTCTAGAGTGAAGCCCCCTCCGTCTCAAAGCCATGAGATGCGTGCCCGTTGCCCTCTAGAACCCGGCTATCCGTGCACCCCCACCGCGGGATAATCCTAGTATAGAAAGTAAAATATACAATGGGTACATCGACCTCAGCCCGGTCGTTCCCCAAAAGAATAATATACAAACAGGCAGTGACGGCAGTCTACATGTCGGACGCTCGCCCCGCAATATCAAATGTACAAATATAATCAAACTGTACTACCATTGCATCCAGGCTATCCACCACGACAAATCCGCAACATCACAACACAACACAGAACATCAACGTGAATGTCACGTTCGCAAATCCGTCTAAAAGAGCTATAGCAATTAGACAAGATTTACCGCTCGAATGACATTCACGGTCACAGATAGTAATGTAAGTACTGCGAACTAACTTATTTAAAATTTCGATCGACAAAATTTCCCGAAGTGGGCCCCAAGCACAAGTCCAGTACTCAAAATAATCTGGGCCAAAACTATATATTCCAGAAATCCCAATTCCAAGTCAATGACCACGGTAGAAAAATTGGTGCACTGAAGCTACAGTACCGCGGCGGAACCGCGGCCAAAACATAGGTAATGCCGCGGTTCTGCGGCGCTATGGTGGAATCACACTTCCAAATTTCTACAGTGGTCTTAAAAATGCCTGCCTGATTTTCTGACGTACCCAAAATAATTTTTAGACCACAAAAAAAATTCGACAGAAACTTGACTTTTGAAATTGCGGTTTCGGAAATTTTGTTCGATCGATATTTTAAACAAGTTAGAACAAGCTAGTAAAGGTTAATGGCGTGGCTCTGATACCATGTAAGTCTACGGTAGAGCCCCGGCCGTCGATCCGAGGCCAAAATGCGGAAACAAAAACTTTTTCATAAACTTGAAACTGGCGCTAACGTATACTTTAAACCCGGATCGAACCATTAACATTAACTAGCAACTAGAGAAAGGTTAGAAAGGCTATACCGATCGATCCATATCCCTCGGTCTTTAGCCACCATCTCTTGCTCCTCGCGGCATCTCCGATCTTCGGTATCCTCGTCGGAAAGGGCACCATATCTTCGAATCTTTTTACGGGCTCCCGCTTCATCCGAAACAACTCGGACACGAAGTTTGCTAGCCGACGTGTCTTAGGTGAAGTAGAGAATGTGTGTGATCACTTTGTCTCAAGCATCCATTGATTCTCAACGCATAAGAGTGTATGGATGGAGGTTGAAGATGAAGCCATGGTGGATGTTGTGAGCTAGATGAAGAAGAAGAAGAAGAGGCTTTTCTTTTCTTGTGTTGAGATGAAGAAAATGAGAGCTTGCATAATAATACAAGAGCTAACCCCTCTCATATGGCTGCCCCCTCTCTCTCTACCTCTCATTTCAACACTCAAATCACTCAATTAACATGACATGTTCACAAGAAAATAGACCATGAGTCACCAAATTGAACATACCACATTAATTGCACCTCATGATGAAATCCACTTACAATTTCCACCATTTGTAAACATTAATCCAAATGTTTACAACAATAAAACGATATGGCAACATTTAAGGTAAACTCGTGACGGATCACAAGGATACCCCTCACCTGTATATACATACCTGCATCCGCATTCCGATTGAATGCGAATGCGATGAGACTAAAGTAATCCAACAAATCTAATACTAGGATCCGGCTTAAACCAAAGCCCACTAGTATGATCCGTCCGATCATGATACGTGCACTACTGCACGTATATGATCGAACCCTGCCATAATACCATACGGCCTCTACAACGTTTCGTCCGAAACTTGAGAAACTGTCTGTGGGGGACTCTAAAGACTCGTCAATATTTTCGCTATGAATTTAACCACTGGCACGTCAGTGGTACTAGCCGTACGTAACGGGCTACCAGATATTGACCAAAAGGGAGGTCGATGAGCGGACTCATCCTGACACCCTACTGAGCCTGTCAGTGATAATATCTGTACAGTCTGGTCCGTTCGTCTATGAGTATCGCATGTCGGGCTTAGAGGGTTGGTAAAAGTCAGACCCCTAAAAGCGGTACAAGTCGTGTCGGAGTGTAGCCTAGAACACCCTGAGATACTACTGGAATACCTACCAGTAAATCTCCTGCCTTGGCCAAGGACTTCGTGTAATAGCTCTCATAGACACAATGCGATCTCACCCCCAATACCGGGAGAGACAAAACCCCTGTCGATCCGCTCACTGCCTCCATGTGGCTCGGGACTGTATCCAACTAAAACCTGTTTGCACGACTCCTTTGAGCCGTGGTAGGGTAGTAATCAAAGCACAGTGGGAACTCACACGAGACAAATGACAATCTCAGGTCGATGAACTAACCTGTACACATGTCACCAAGGAACTGCTATCTGACGCTAGGTATAAAACCAACTAGCATGTTCCCGGCGAGTCCTGTCCGGTGTACTCATAACCCAATGAGCACCTGTATACATCTTAGGTGAACCAACTGACACCAATGGCTTGTGAGACCAGCCACCGCCCCTTGTCGGGGTCTCGACCCGTATACACTAGTCTACTCTGGAGTATCGATGTCCTATCTTGAAACTCCCTCGACTAGGGACCTTTTAACGATGTGCTTATAGACCCCAGCTCCCACGTATATGATCGCCATCATACTGCTGGCCGTCAAGCAAGAATCCTATGGGCTCTATCAACGTGCAATAGTGACCTATAATGTCACATAAAGAATGTACACGATGATAAAGATAAACCAGATAGCATACTATCATCTTGAGTAAGACTGTCCTACCGGTATAGATCCTCCCTCAATCATTGCAATCACGTGCCTGCGATCCAATAATTGACTTTAAGGGCGCTATATCCAACAAATGCATGTGACTGACTTTTAGTCGACCTTATCACTCTGGAAGCTTGAACCAAGAACATTCTTTTAGTGTTTCTCAAGTACTTAAGAATGTCCTCCACAGCTGTCCAGTGATTTTCCCAAGATCCGATTGATTCCTGATCACTACACCTAGTGAGTTAGCTACAATTGGTCTGGTACATAACATCGCACACATGATAGAGCCTACTGCCGAAGCATAGGGTATCCCTTGCACGCGAACTCTCTCCAAATCAGTCTTGAGAGACATCTTTTTGGAGAGAGTGATCCATGAGTAAGTGGGCGAAGCACCACGCTTAGAATCTTCTATACTAAACCCTTTTAGTATGGTGTTAATGTACCTAGATTTGGGACACTCCCAACATCCACTTAGATCTATCACCATAGATCATAATCCACAAGATGTAGTAGGTATCATCCAGATCTTCTATGGAGAATCCCAGTGATAAGAGGAGCTTGACCGAGTGTAGCATAAGAAACCATTTCCTATCAAGAGTATGTCATCTACGTACAATACGTGGAGGACAACCTTACTCTCTACAACCTTCTTGTATATACAAGGTTCATCTATCTTTTTGATGAAGTCAAACTCTTTGACTGCCACATCAAAACAGATGTTCCATCTCGGCGATACTTGCTCTAATCCTGATGGACTTAAGTATAGCTTTGAAAGTCTCAACTTTTCCATCTATACCAAGAATCTTCTCAAGATCCATTTGCTCCCAATGGGTTTTACCCTTTAAGGTGCAACATGCAAAGTCATACTTTGTTGGTGTACAAGGATTCCATCTTTGATCGCATAGCATCCAGCCTTTCCACAGAGTCCCCACTCGTGATGGCCTGTCTAAAGCTAGTTGGGCCATCATCTATCATGATGCAATCCTCGTTCCCACTGTCACCGAGAAGACTGTAGTATCTCTCAAGTGGATGAGGAAACCTACCAGATTCGCGGAAAGGCTGGGGTTCGTTGGAGACTATTGAATCCTTTGGTTTCACCAAATCATCAGCTGTTAGTTTGCCCAGCTGGAACTCCTTCCAGTTCTACCTCATGACCACTAATTTCTTCATAAGAAATTCCTTTTCTAAAATGGTGGCATGCTGAGAAACAAAACACATTTTTCTCCTCAGTGTGGTAGAAGATATTTCCTCACAAAAGTTTGGGATATTTAACAAACTTATAGAACTGACCTTGCCTTGAGCTTGTCCGGATTTTGTTTTTCAATATAGGCCGGACAACCCCTTATCTTAACTCGTTTAAGACATTGTCTCTTCCCATTCCATATCTCATATGGAGTGGTAGGCACTGATTTGGTTGGAACCCCATTCAATAGTTATGCAGCTTCTCAAGCGCATAACACCCAAAAGAAAACAGGTAACTCAGCAATACTCATTATAGAGCGCACCATATCTCATAGGGTGCGATGCCTCCGCCCCGATACACCGTTGTGCTGTGGTGTATTCGAAGGAGTAAGCTGAGAGAGAATCCCATTCTCCGTTTAGAAACTCCAGGAACTCCATGCGCAAGTATTCACCTCTTCGATCATATCGAAAGACTTAATACTTTTACCCGTCCGGTTCTCAACTTCAAGCTTATATTTCTTGAATTTCTCATAAGTTTCAGACTTATATTTCAACAGGAACATATGTCTGAATCCTGAGAGATGATCAATGAATATAACGAAGTACAAATAACCAACACTGGCAATTGTAAACATAAGACCGTATACATCATCATGTATCCGTCCCAAATTCAATAACTCTTTCTCTGTTTCCAGTAAACGGATTATTGGTCATTTTACCTTTGAGACAAGACTGACAAGTATCATAAAAAGAAAATTCGAACAGATTCTCATATTCATCCTTATATAACTTAGCTGGTCGTGTCGTATTTATATGACCTAGTCTACAATGCCACAAGAAGGATTCGTTCATTTCTGAACTACTCCTCTTGTGTGTGTTCTACATACTTTGAACTGTGGTTTGATTTAGAACTTATATGCCATTACATAACGTGCCTGATCCAATCAACTCTTAATTCAGGAAAATGTTCACAAGATTATCCTCTAATACAGAATTATATCCTTTCTTTAACATAATAAAGAATCTGATGTAATGTTGTATATCAGGTTCGGTATCTAATAACATCTGTTCGGAATCAATGTATTTACCATTTGGTAGTACAAGGTGATATTTACCAACTGGTTTGGCTGCAACACTTGTACCATTCTCTAACACTTAGAGACATATCACCCAATCACAGTTCTCTACCTTTCTGTAGCCCATGTAACAGATTACATATGTGGGATCCTAATCCGGTATCTCATATCTAGGATGTAGAGGATACTGAGAAACAGTTCTTGGTAATAAACACACCTGAAGACTATGCATCATTATGCTCATTCTTCGATTGGGTCGCATGGAATCCGGATATTCCCCTATTTTCTGCTCGGACTTTTAACAATTATAAGATAGAGCGAAACCAACGTTCCCCGGCTCAATATAATAAGCAGGTTCGGTCAATGGATCCATTTTTTTTATCTTGATTAAGGCGTGACATGGTCGCTATCAGGAGAGAGAGAGAAAAACACTCTGAGTGCGCTCTTTCAATATCAGATTGGTTATTATTTTATCTAATCAGAATGGCTCCCACTGTTTTTATCAAATCTTCCTTCAAACCCTAAAAGGTAAGACTAGCCGGGGTTAATTACACCTTACAAGTTCGCTAATTTTTCGGCCAGGTCAGTATCGGTACTTTGAGGGAGGTTCCCCGTGCTTTCACACGGACCTAATTAAAATAAACCTCATTTTTCCAGGGGCGTAAACCCGTTAACACCTTTCTAGACACCTATTTGATCGGCTAATTGTAATATGTAAAACTCTCCCAGGAGTAACTCTTACTCGCAGTGGGTATCGGGATCCAACTATCTCATAGAAGGTATGCAATCTCATTGCAAATTTCAACACTTGAAATTCCCAATAATATTTTACCCCTAACTTCCTATAATCTTGACAAAGGCCAACAAACCATAGGATACTAGTTAAGTTCAACCCGTCATTTCCTGATTGAATTAAACCCACCCGTACGACCCTTGACAAAGGCCAACAAGGTCGCACGACTACCCTAATCCAAGCGCATCATATGCTCAAGCAGATAAGCACTAGTCAGCTACCACACACTACGCCTTGACAAAGGCCAATAAACGTAGCACGAATACTAAATACTACTTATCTGAAATGACGGAGGGCTATGATAGGTTTTTAAAAAAAACCTTTGCGTAATGAACATGATATCATTGTAGAATCGAATGATTTTGAAAAGGAGTATTTTTGAGGTTTTTACTAGTTTTCTAAAGAGGTCACTCCCGGTGAAGGGATCTATGCTCTTTCCTCATCAAATGAGGTGCAGGATATTTCAAGAACTAAAAAAGCAGTCAAAAGACAAAACCGAGTGGGTTGTAGTATCTGCCAGTTTCACTAAAGAGGTCACTCCCGGTGAAGAGATCTCGGCTCTTTCCTTATCGAATAAGGTGCTGGATATTCTACAAGGAATACCGCTATGCAAGCAAGAACTGGAGCTACCAGTTTTTAAAACAAGTTTCTACAACATTATTAGGTTTCATTTATTTCATTAATCTCATTAATGAAGTCCCATCAATTATGCTTCCTAAGTATCACATAAGAAACGAAAGCATCAATATTTATTATATCTCATATATATAATATAAGCAATCGTCTCAACATATCAAGTGATCACATCACAGAATATCAGCAGCAGAAGAACACATATGAAATATTAGATATACTAGGAATTCCGTGTTTTAAATTAAGCCAGTAAAAAAAACGCGGATTCCACGGTTGTGATGAATAGCCAAACCCACATCCTTAGACCTCTATGAGAGCGGCAAGCAACCCTACCAATTCTAGAGTTAGGAGACCCGGTCTCGACTCCTCGAGATGGCCTCCCACTGGACCCTAGAACCCGGTTACTTGTGCTCTCCTCCTTGGGTTTATCCTAATGCGGAAAAGTAAATAATATACATCAATGGTGACATCATCCTCAACCCGGAAGTGCCTCAATAAAAGAATATTACATACAAGCTTTTACATGAATGAAAATGAAAAACTCTCATCTCACATAAAAAAAACCCGGCTATTCAAACACGACGATCCAATATAACATATCACAGCAACACATAACATCACATGTCATCAACGTAAGTAAATATGCGTATCCTGATTGTCGTTGACATATAACAACGAAACCGGCGATACACCACATATTACACTTACAGTCATAGAAAAGAAAGTGAAAAACTATAACAATTGGAATCCGCAACCACCTTAGACATCATAAACCCAATGTATCACATACTTTGGATTTCATGCCCAACCAAATGAATTCCTTAGACATCACAGGCCAAACAATTATAAACCCGGTATTTTAGTCTCGATATTGAAAACACTTTTCAATAACCAGGGGTAATTCAACAAGATTCCCGATAACCTAATCGAATGCTTGTCGAAAACGTTAGTAGACGGCCGCACCCCCGATACCGTCGACGAAGTGCACTAAGGCGGAACACCGCGGCCGCGAGCACCCGAACAGATGCTTTTGTCGACGGGGTTCTCCTATAGTCACTTGGTCGGGGCTTTGGGGTGTGGCTATCCAGTAAGGTTACCCGGCGAGTATCCGCGTACACTACGTAATTGCGACGGACTTTTAATCCATATCAAAATCCCATGGCAACCGATCAAATGAGACTAAACTGCTAGATTTATAAAACTCAAACTAGTTATCACATAACTAATTATGTGGATTCCAAATATTGTATCACAATCACAGATAGCTAGACAATGTTAAACTTTTCGATCGAATCAACAAACACCCAAAATTTCCCAAAGAGCTCAACACTTGAGCGGGGTTTAAATAATACCCAGAACATGCCACAGCACCTACGAACCATCCGTAGAAGGGCCGACCCATGCCTCACTCGTGTTGCCACGGAACTGTCGCAAACCCTAGTGTATGACCGCGGTTCCACGATCCAAAAAGTCGAGTTTGGGTAACGTTCTTTTAGAGGGTCCACAGAATCGCTTGCATGATTTTCTGAAGATTTTAAACTTGGAAAAAATCCAACTCTTGAAAAATTTCCAGCGAGGGAAAATATGAGTTATTGATATCCGTTCAAACTTTTTAACGTCGTCTAAATAACCCGAAACAATGTTAAAATTACAAATACGAAACACTCCGAATTGCCTATACAGTAAGACCACATCACATGCAATCTTAGAAAAAACAAGCAACACCTAAAACACCAAATCACATAGACTGGAACACCCTAAAAAATTCAACCCAGAACTCCACTGAAAAACCGATCTGGCCGGATTTTATTGACATGTGGCCGGCCATTTTCCGGCGACAAGGGCTGAAATTTTTATGGTGTTCATGTTACATCTCATGCAACATTCTGCTTTTGCTTAAAAAAATTTTAGAGGCCATTTTAAAAATGACAGAAACTAGGTTTTCTTATTTCAAGTTTCGGAGTAGTTTCGGTTTCGTAATCTAACAAACATCGTTTAAATCTCTAGCTTGGCTCTGATACCACTGCAGGGTTCTCTAGGTCGGCAGCAAGGTTTTGGGAGGTATCGTCCATGCTAATTTCAAATTTTTACCATGCTAAAGAACCCTAACCCTAGAATCTTAACTAGAGATTTAGACGAACTAGCAATGCAAACAACTTTATATCCAAGTGAATGAGGAATACAACCTTTGTAGACCGGTCCTTCATATCTAAAGCTCCGTGCAGTAGTCCCTTCGCTCCAAGTAGTGAACACCCGAACTCTAGTAAGGGTTCATATGAAGAAATGAACAAGCTTGCTCGAAATCTTCAAGGCCGAAGATGATCTACGTCGAGAAAACTCAAGCTCATGCTACCTCTTCACTAATGGTAGATTAGTGAAGCAAACACCCTAAACTAAATGGCTAATATAGTAGAGGATGATGAAGTAAGAATTGGGCTCACTTTAGATTTATTTTTTCTCACAATATTTCTTCACTTGGAGAAAAGCTAGAAAGCTTTGTTATGAGGAAGAAGAACATGAAGTGGAGTTAAGAATGAAACTCATGAGGTGAGAATAGCAACCATGGGTGAGTTAGTGTCATACACTAACTCATGTAGAGAATAAACCATGGCTAACAATAATAGTTAGGTTAATAAATATCTGCAAGTAAAACAAAGTTAGTGGACCAAGTCAATGGTTAGCATAAGCTTCTCCAAGCTTCTAGCCATGACAATTTCCATCTAATTTTGATTAACTTTAAATAAATAAAACCCTTCATTATATCAAGCATTGTGTAGGTCTCATACACCCATGAAGCATGTGGCATCAAGCATGACACAAATAAAATATACATTAATATATATCACATATATATTATATGCACACAAATGAGAAAAAGAAATGTTTAAGTGAGCTAATATTAGTTAATGTAATTCAATATATCAAATATATAATTATACATTAAATTATCAAATCAACACTTGATTTAATAATCCGGCTATATCACATACAACCGACTAATATCAAATGTAACAACTTATCGAATCAACACTTGATCCGATAACCCGGCTATATCACATATAACCGACCGATATCACATATCGCGAGAATAAAATGCGGTATCACATACGCGCATTAATCTCGGTCCTGCACATATCACATATGTGATCCTACTTCATTTCGCATAAACCAGGAAACCTCTGTGTAGGACTCTAAAGACTCGTCAATATGCCGGCAGTAGGTGATGATCATATCAAACACCTACAAACCACAAGCGGTCTGCTAAATGTAACGGCCACCGGGGTATTGAGCAATCAGAAAATCAACAAGCAAGCCTGCTCATATTTCTGCGAATCCAATCAGTAACACTGCCGTACAGTCCGGTCTCTTCGTCTGATATGTCGCATATCACAGCCTGGGTGGTATAACGTCAAACCCCAATAGCTTGATAAGTCATGCTGATGCAAGGTCCATAACGATTCGAGAAACTACTGATAACACTTACCAGTAGATCTCAGCAACCCTAGTCAGGGATTTCCTGTTATGGCCAATCAAGCATGGCGCAATATCAACCCCCAATACCGGGAGAGACGAAATCCCCTCCTATCGCTCATTGCCTCCATGTGACTCGGGACTGTACCCAAAAACCACCTTTTTACACAATCTCTTGAACGTGGTATGGTAGAAATCAAAGCACAGTGGGAATCACACAAGACTCTATGACGATCTCGGATCAACAGACTAACCTGTACCAGTGTCACCAGAGAACTGCTATCTGACGATAGGTATAATACCATCTAGGAGTTCTCGGGGAGTCCATCCAGTGTACCCAGTCTCCACTGAGCACCCGTATACCTTCTCTGATGCCAAACACCAATAGATGTGGGATCATCCATCGCCCATCATATGGATCGGGAAGCGTATACGCTAGTCTACTCTGGAATATCGATGCCCCGTCTCGATACTCCCACGACTAGGAACAATCTAAGGATGTACTTACCGACTACTTATTCCCCACTAGTATGATCCACATTATAATCCTGGTAGTCAAGTACTCATCCTAAGGTCTTTATCAACATGTAATAGAGAGACAATAAGTGTATATATTTAGATAAAGAGCAACCAGATAGCATACTATCATGTCGAGCAAGAAAGTCCTCCCTATATATGTCCAAGCATCCATTACAATGTACATCACATGTACAGTAATTGCCTCTAGGGCATACATATAACTAACACGCGATGACGTGGAACGCGGGATTGTGAACGGCGGATATCTCGCGTCTAGCGAGATTCGCGGAGCCGTGGCGAAAACGCCTGTGATCAGTGCTGTGGGTCGGTCGATGAGACCGAGGAAGCTTGGCTCGGCGGGAGGCTCGGGAACAAGCGGGAGGCCGAGCGAGCTTGGTTCTATGATAGCTCGGAGGCGAGCTAGGGGTGATCTGGAAGGCCGCCGAGGGTCGGGAGCATCCTCGGTCGAGGGCCCGGGACATGCTTCCAATGTACCGTTCTTGATCCTTTCTCGTAGGCTCTAGGACACGTCACTTGCCGCGTGTCATGATCTGGGGAAACCCTGGTATCGAGTATCATCAGTATTTCTCATTATTGTGGTACCCGAATCCAATCCGATCTGTTTGTATGCTTTGAGACATTACTTATTATTGTAGTGATCAGTTATTGGATCTTAGGAGATCGATAATAATCTTTAGGTGGAATCTTGGGAGATCCGTTTCTTTTGTTGATTGTTGGAGTTGGTTGAGCTTAAAGCACCATGCACCTACCGGGTGTTTGACAAATTAACTGAGAGCCCGGTAATTCATTGATTGTGTTATTAACGCAATGAGACTATCGGAGGTTGTATCATACAAAATATCAGAGGCTGAAAATTTTGCAATTTACATTTCTTATATCTTGCAAAATATTGAAAAGTGGAGAAAACAGAATTTCTTGAAACTTCTGAAAATTTTGTGACTTTCTTTTATATATTGAAAAACCGAAGAAATAAGAATTCTCGAATTTTTAATATATTGTAATTTTCATACTGTATACAGCAAGCAAAATAATAAAAAAAACTGAACACAACATAATATTTTAATATTTTTAAAAATTTTATGATTTTCATGTGTCATGTAGTAATAAAAAAAACTGTAAAACCAAAGAAAACAAATAGAATTTGAAATTTTTAAAAGTATAGCAATAAATTTCGTGTGCTATAAAAAGCATGATATTAAAAAACTGAAAGAAAACAAAATTTTTTTATAGTTTTGAATAAATCGCAATACTTGTCTGCAATATACCAAGAAAAATATTAAAAACCAAATAAAACAAAAAAAAATATCGAGATTTTTGAAATTTTCCCAATTTTCGTATACTATAGCATAAAATTTTTGAGAATTTGAAGAAAAAAGATTTTTTTTGAAATTTTAAACATTCGCAATTTTCACGTGTTATATACCATGCAAAATATTGAAAAGTTGAAGAAAATATAAAAAATTGAGACTTTTTAAGATTTTGCGATTTTCATGTGTTTTATCAAGCAAAATATTGAAAACCGAAAAGTAAGAAAAATTTTAAGATTTTTGAAATTTTTATGATTTCTTTGTTGTATACAAAATATTAAAAAACGGAGATTGGATATTTTAGATTTTTCAAAATTTCACCGTTTTCTTGTTTTATGGCAAGCAAAATATTGAAAAATCGAAAAAGAAGTTTGATGTTTATGAAAATTACGCAATTTTCTTGTAGTAGCATGCAAAAGTTTGTAAATTTGAAGAAAACAAATAATTTTAGCAATTTTGCTAGTTTCACCACTGTCAAGTTTTATATCATCTAAAATATTTAAAAACGAAAGAAAACAGAAAATTTGATATTTATGAAAATTTCATGATTTCGGATGGTGTAACATGCTTAATATTGAAAAAAGGAAGAAAATAGATAATTTTGAAATTTCTGAAAATTTTGTAATTTTTCTGTGTAATATCATAGAAAACATTGAAAAGCCAAGAAAACAAAAAATAATTTATTTTTAAAAGTTCATGATTTTTTTGTGTTACAGCAAACAAAATATTGGAAAACCAAATAAAGCAGAAAATTTGAGATTTTTAAAAATTTTCTATATAAAATAAGCTGTTGAAAATTTGAAGAAGACAAAAACTTTTGGGATTTTTATACACTTCGTAATTCCCGTGTGATATGACAAGAAAACGAATATTGAAGAAAAAGGAAAATTTTGAGATTTTAAAAAATCCACGATTTTTGTATGCTATGATAGCATGGAAATTATTGAAAAGTTGAAAAAAAGTCTAAATATTTGCAAGTTGGTCCTTCATATATTCTACATATGAAGCTTATAAATATGATATATTATAAGTTACAAATCACATACAATAAGCATTTAGATTAATATGAAATATTAAAAAAAATTCATGCTTTTTGTACGCTAATAAGAATATTTTAGAGTTAAAAGTATCGCGGTTTTCGTTTGGTATTAAGAAAAAAATCAGAAAAAACAAAGAAAACAAATATTCTTATGATATTTTTATGTGCAATATAGCATGTAAGATATTAAAATTTTGAAAAAAACGATAAATTTGAGTTTATTGAAAATTTCGCGATTTCGTGTGAGTTGCGTGGAAAACGAAAGAAAATATTAAAATATCGAGAATTTTGAAAATTTTACGATTTTTGAATGCTATAACAAACAAAAAAATATTTAAAAATCAAAATATAAAATTTTTGAGATTTTGAAGATTTTGTGATTTTTGTATTAACAAGCAAATTATAGAAAAATAAAAAAAAATTGAGATTTTTGAAAATTCATGATTTTCGTATGCTACACTATGCAAAATATTGAAAATTTTAAAAAAGCATAAAATTTTATGATTTTTAAAAATTTCATGATTTTCGTATCGCCAAGGGTTCTAAGTCATCCAGAGTCTTAGTAAGTTGAACCGGATTTCTTTGTTCTGTAAGGTTTTTAGTAGAAATCGGCGATTTTTTCTTGTTTTACTTCACATGTATTTTAGGTTCCTTGATATCCGAAAGTTCTCTAAAAGTATGAGCAAATGAAATATTAGAAAATCGTAGAAAACAGAAAATTCTGAATTTTTTGAAATTTCATTATTTTTCATGTGTTGAATAATGAAAAAAAGAAAGAATCAATTTTTTTAAAAATAAATTGTGATTTTCATATGTTATATTTCGTAGAATAACGGAGTGATTCTATGAGTTTCGGCCGTATTTATTATTTTGAGGTCCACATTTCAAAAACACAATCAGTCATGTTTTTCACCTATCCGTACATGTCATCATAATCCACATGTGTGAGATATGTTATGTATCAAATTTTGCAAAATTAGTTAGAGGTCTCCAAATGTCGTAAAATTTTATATATAACCTATCTAATACATGTATATCATGATGACCAGTGCAAATCGGTGAAAAATACGACAGATTGTGTTTTTGACAAATAGACCCTAAAATAAGAAAATAAACCTGCCTCATAGGATCACTCCCCATGTAGGATATTGAAACAGTGAAGAAAGCAAATTTTTTCTGAGCTTTCTAAAAATTTTGCAGTTTTCATTCGTTATAACAAGCAAAATAAAAAACCAAATAAAACAGAAACTTTTATTGGATTTTTGAAAATATTGCAATTTTCATGTTCTGCAAGAAAATATAAAATTTCAAGATTATTGAAAATTTCATGATTTTTGTGTGCTATATATAGCAAAAAAAATCATAAAACGAAAAAACAAAAAAATGAGATTTTTGAAAATTTACCTGCTGAAGTGCACGATCTTTGTATTAAAGTAAGCAAAATATTTAAAATCCGAATATAACATAAATTATTAAGATTTTTGAAATTTTCCTTCTCATGTGATAAGGCGTTTAAAATATTGAATTTTTAAAAAAATCATGATTTTTTGTGCACTGGCACGCAAGATATTGAAAATTCGAATGAAATATAAAATTTTGGGATTTTTGAAGATATCGTGATTTTTGTGTAATATAACATACAAAATATTGTTAAACCTAATAGCATAAAAAATCTAAGATATTTTGAAAATTTCGCGATTACATGTGCCATATCATGCAAAATATTTAAAAATTAAATAAGACGGGAATTTTCTGGTATTTCTGAAAATTTCATGATTTTCGTATGATATACTAAGCAAAATATTGAAACACTGAAAAAAAACAAAAGGTTTTAGATTTTTGAAAATTATACAATTTTCGTGTGGTAGCATGCAAAATATTATAACTTCAAATAAAACAATTAATCTTAGGATTTTTGTAAATTTCGCGGTCTCCATATGCTGCAATTGTTTCTTAGCACCACCACTGGGTTTTAACCGGTATCAAGCATGCAATTTTAAAATTTTTGGGGTGCTAAGCTATATTAGCCTAGAATCTAACTAGAGTATTAGGCTTTAAAGCATGATATAACAAGTTCTATGCTAAGAGAAAGAGACTGCAAGTTTTGTAGACCAAGTCCTTCTCTTCTAAAGCTCTGGATAGTAGTCCTTACGACTCCTCTTGGCTCCACTAGAAGAAATACACGAGCTTGCTTCGCGATCTTCGTGTCGAATATGATTCACCTTGAAGCTTCTCTAATTCAAGCTATCTCTTCACTAATCTATCATTAGTGAAGGAAACAACCTATATTTAATGGATAATTGAGTGTAGGTTGATGAAGTAAGATTTTTAACTCACTTAGTGTCACGCCCCGCTTCTCAAAATACGGAATACAAGGGGTGACAAGGTCATCCATGCTCCTACGGTCGAGAAAATATCCTGCCGTAGTCACACTTCGGCTTCTAGCATTACGTGGTAATCAGTATTCAACGCACAGGTAATGAGAAATGCAGTCACTAATTCTATCAGAATAGATAAAAGATATACTAGATAGAGATCAAGGGAAAGATAGTGATGGCGTTGCTGATCTAAATGTCTGCGATATCCTCGAGGTACGACCGATCCTGATCCGAGCTAAGTCCACTTCTCACTCTGAGCATATATACTCAGGTCGTCAGAGCAACACAATAGCAATACATATATAAATATATGTAAACACGTGCAATGATGATGAACATGAAGCAGTAAATATAGAACGATGACGCAAGCATGAAATAATCGGTACAGGTAAACAGTAAAGCAGGTATATCGAATTAGTGATCAATGCATGTCCATGTCACTAAACCTATTAGTCTCCAAGTCTCACTGTCCAGGTCGCTAAACCTATCGTCAGTCCAAGTGTGAGTGTCAACCATCGTAGGAGTATCCCCAACCCAGGGATAGGCCCCAGGGGCAAGGGAACACGGGCCCGAATCACGCTCGCTAATAATCAGTAATATCACCCATATGACTCCCAAAACCGATGTATATGCCGGCAGTGAGACTCCCGAGATTCCGTTGATAGAACCCACACTCAAACTACCCCACACCCGCAGTCTACATCAAACACCGACCATAAACCCAAATACTGGTCGGTCCATGACAAGTCTACGCGAGAACTGGAGACAGGATCTCCATCAAGCATTTCTCGACTGGTATCCAAGACAAATGGACAGTACTCGATGTCTTACCTATGACACTAATATAAGTGCTTCCATAACCTTCCCATACCAATTATAGTTACACTTACATATGCTCTATAGGAGTCGACAATGCAATAATTTAATCGGTTCCGCTGATTGTGTACAAGTACGTGTCACTTCACTTATTCATTTACGCTTTAACACTAATGTACTTGCCACAATCCAATCACTAATATTTATCACTGGGTAATGTAACACGGTCACAAGGTTATCAGTGTATATGACCGCTATTCAAATGAGGATATAACCGCTACATGATATGATGAGAATGCAATTAATCATGATACGAATAAAATATAGCGGCTAGTGTCATACCACTTGCAAAATGTATTATAAATCACATGTGTAGAATTAAGCAAAACAATATAAAAGGGGTAAGTATTATGTTTAATTATCTGTCCATAAAAATTGGTTTCGCGTCAATCGGGCTTCAGATTTGCTAGTTATGGTCATTTCATTTTAAGTGTTTACTGCTGGAAATCCAATTTCTGAACTGGAAGTCCGTTTCGTAATACATTTTACTCCCAGTTGGGAGGATAATTAGGCGACACTACTATTCAACTAGTTGTAGGGATATGAGTTAACATTACAGAACAGGAGATGGATCAGCAATATTCATTGTGGTTTAGGAGTTACGATAAGATTACTGACGAAGGGTGCAAACTGAAATGACAGAAAACTGTCGTACAAGTTATCCATTTAAAATATGATTTAAATACCAAATAACACTGGATTTTAGTGTAACTGGTACCATTGGAAAGCTAAAACAATTGTTTACACAGGAGTAATTAGCCCCGCACACTATCATAAATAAACATTAAGGTTTCAGGGGTTCAAATGCATGTCAAGGGTATGTTCCTGTACTGGACTACGGTCCAAGGTCAGGTAAGTTCTTTGTTTTCTATGTTCAAAGGATATATCTAACAGTAAAACTACATGTCATGTTGAATATTATGTAGTACCCTTCATAACGAACCCAGGCACGCTGCGATTGGATTTTTCTAGAATTAATTATAAATTTAACGGTATCAAGTGTTCGGTAAAATTGCGAGTTTCGGTATAAACATTAGGGCGTTACTTTATGTGTGAAATTTGCATTCTTTTGCTATGAAACTTTAAAGTGTCACTATCTATCACTAAAAAAACCACAAGTATCAATGGTACCGCCATCGAGGCGTACAGACGAGGATTGGCTCAAAGAGAGTCGTATTAGTATGTTTCGACACTCGGCTTGGGGGTATCGAAACTATGGTCAAACATTATCCGATCGGTGTCAATTTTCAATATGTTGTTCGTCATCCTAAAAAGAATTCATTGGTTACACGTTCCGCAACCATTAATGGGTGGTTTACACTAAGTTTCAATTTTTCTTCAGTTAATATTAAAAACGCTGTATTTATACACAAAATGTCCTAAGTATAGCATGAAAACAAGTGAATAGATTCACTTGCCTGGAAATGCTCACGACGACAAATAGCATGAGCTCGACGCATGCATGGGCTAGGCACGACACGGCAACACAAAAGGTTTGGCCTTGGCTTGAGCTTGGCGCGGCCTCGATTTGAGCTTGGCACGGATATGAGGAGTCGGGGGAGTTGCTGGTGATGGTGGCGAAGAAGATGAGGTCGTAGCGGCAATGGTCCAGGAGATGGGCAGCGGCAGCAATAGCACAGGCAGCAGCAACAGCTAGGGTTCAAAGTGCTCGGAGCTCGGCTAAGTGGCTCGACTGCAGTAGTTTTGCAATGGTTTATTGGAATCGACGGCGGCGGCTCAGCGGTGGTGATGTGCAGTGAAGGGTTGCCGGAGATGGTGCGGTGTACTGCTGAGCACAGATGGGCAAGGCAAGAAGGTTGGGACGGCGGCAAAGGTGGCAAGGAGCGTGCTGTCGACGATGGGTTAGTGTCAGTTGGAGCTTGTAGTGAGGGGAGTGGTGGGTCATTGAGCTCGGTGGTGAAGATGAGAAGGGTAGTAGCACGGGGGTGGTCGGCTCCGGTGTGGTGAGGGGAGTTGAGGAAGCGGGGTGAGTGTTGAGGAGGAGCTCGGTGGTGTGAGACGGTGGCTCGTGGGTGATGGGTATGCATGGAAAAAAGAGAGGGGAGGAGAGAGGTGGTGGCGAGGGCGTGAGAGAGACGTCGACGGCGACGAAGCGACTGCGACGAGGTCGGGTTCCGGCGGCGATGGGTTCTGGAGCTCGGGGATGGGTTCTCGTTGGGAGTTTGCAGCGGCTGAGAGAGGGAGAAGAAAAAGGTGAGGTAGTGGAGGTAAGAGCGAGGGCATCGGCGGTGGTGGAGACGGCGACGACGAGACGAAGGCAGGAGATGGGCTCTTAGGTTGCTAGGGAAGATGGGTTGGTGGAGGCGACAAGGTCGCAGGGGTGCGATGATGATGGTGAAGATGGTCGGGGACGAGGGCGATGAGGGGAGATGAGGTAAGGTCGAGGAGATGAGGTGAGGTAGAGGGGAGCTCAGAGCAAGCGAGGGTGAAGGGAAGGGCTCGAGCTGTGAGAACGAGGGAGATAAAGAGTGAGGGTTAGAGAGAGAGAGAGCCGTTGAGGGGGTGAGGACGAGAGGACGTGGGATGAGGGGAGCGGCTCATGGGGGTAGCGCGAGGGAGATAAGGAGTTGGTGAGAGAGGGGAGCTGGTCGTGGGGATGGGTGCAGGTCTCGCGGGATGCACGAGGAAGGTGAGAAAGGAGAGAAGAGAAGAAGAAGAAGGGGAGTAGGGTATCGGGTCGGGTAGGGTTAAATCGAGTCGGGCGTGGGTTAAGGGAAATAGGGAAGTGGGTTGTGGGCTGGGCTTTGAGTTAAAGGATTAGAAAGAATTGGGAAAAATAAATATAAGGGATTAGGGTGTGGGTCATGGGTTGGGCTTAAAAGGTTAGGGGAAAATGAGAAGAAAAGAAATTTGGGAGGGTTGGCTGCTTAGGTGTTAGAGTTAGGATTTAGATGATAGGGTTTAAAGTAGTAGGATATAGTTTTAGGTGAAAAGTTTAAAGATTAGGTTTTTTTTTAGGAAAATATATATAGAAAATTTTATAAGAAAATTAGGGGAAATATTGGGAAATTTATCTATTAAAATACGGTTACGGTATAAACGGAACTGGGTATTACATCATACCCCACTTATATAAAATTTCGTCCTCGAAATTTAAAATAAACAATAAGCTATAAAGCCACACGAAATCAACCACTAGAAAATTGAATATCTATATGTAAGCAAACAGGGCAGGAAAAATCATATGTAAGGTCAAAATAAATGACAAAAAATAACAATAATAAACTGTATATACAATACAATAAAAAATAGAATAACAATAATAAATAATAGTGAAGTACTGGCTGCTGAGCCTTAAGCTCCGAAACTATATTAGTAAGTCTACAAATCAGGAAATTATAAAATAGCAAAAAATACTTATACGGAAAAGTACAAGAGAAAATAAAACAAATAGTATATGCGATGTAAGTTTGCACTATTAAAAATGTGAAGAATAGTAAAGTATTTAGAATAAGTAAAACGAAAGTAGTTAATAATACGCAATTTTTGATAAACACATAATAAGGAAAACTAAATTTTGAATAACAAACGTCACTGAATGTAATTACAGTAAAAGGAAAATAATATTCGTAACGTATAAGAGACTAGCCAGAGCATGGATTACAGTAGAGTATAGCCTAATCAAAAAGAAGTCGGAAATGCGGTACTTTAATTAGAATGTTGAAGAGACTGGGGTCAGATTACTACAAGGTTCAAGGATGAAGTAAGAGTAATGAATCTTAGGAGGGAAAAAAATTATTGGGGAGGGAAAACAGTCAATGCATCTTGCGGATCAATACTCAAAAGATTTGCGTACTCAGAAACTTTATTGTTATATATTTTTTTTCCTCAGAAAAGTTTTAAACAAAGCATACTGGAAAGATAAAAGTGGCCCTATGCTATTCATAAATTTATTTGGCCAGAAGAAACAAAGATAGAAGTACAACAGGTTACAGTAAGCTCTCGCACTAAGATAGGGGCGTCCATTTCCATAGCGCCTCGCAGGGATTGCCACTGGAGGTTCTTCCACATCGAATTCCTCCTCACTCGAGATTTCATCCTCCGACTCTTCCTCGGCTGGGGCCTCGTTTTTGGGTTCTTCCCCCACAAGGTTTTCTTCTCCTGGTCCTTCTTCCTCGACGGGAGCTTCTTTATCGGGGTCCTCTTCCACGTGATTCACCTCTTCTGGATCTTCTTCCACTGGATCCTCTTCAGGATCTTTCTCTTCTGGATTCTCTTCTACTGGGTTTTCTTCCACTGGGTCCTCTTCTTCCTCGCCAGAGTCACTGATCATGTCGACTTCTGGAGCTGCGACTGTGACTTCCTCGTCCTCGGGATTGCTCTTGTCGAAAATAACCTGTGGGCCATCGACCTCGTCATCTGAACTCACCAGCATGCAGTCCAAGGAAACGCAGGACTAAGTGTCCTCATCGAAAAGCGGCACTGCCCCAGGGTTGGCCATGCCTGAAAAGGAAGAGTCATGATCAGATAGTGGAACTCACAAGAAAACAACTAAAGATGTGTAGCACATGGAAAATATACGGCAGATAAAGAATGAAAAATCAAAACTTTGAATAATGATGCAATAAGTAGTATAAGGAAATGAGTGGCAAGGGAACGATATACAAATCACAACTCGCATTTTTTTTCATTTAAACCAAGGGGTCCAACAAAAATACAAAGTTCAGACGAAAAGAAACAATTACTAAATAAAATAACAAGGTCTTTTTTGAAAGCATGAAGGGTGATAATTCTGTGTTGATATCTAGACCGCTGTGATCTCGTCAAGCGAGTTTGAATCCTGTGTTGGGTCCGTGCCGTCCCCGAAATTTAAGTACAAAAATAACCAAGTTACTCAGCAGAAGTGGAGAGTGTTGATGAATATCCTCCTTGCAGCTCCTTCCTTCTAGAGCAACCATTGACAAGATGTTCGTCGGATCCACAAATCAAGCACTGTCCTTTGGCCCTGCGACAGTCTCTCTGAAGGTGTACTGGTCTCTTGCAATAACCGCAATATTGAGTTCTCCGCTGCTTCTGTTGCTGAGGAAAAAATGGGCGCTTCATCTTCACGCCACCACTTCGTCTAACAGGAATTCCCCTACGATTTAGGGCTCCCGCTGGTGCTTGAGCCATTTGCCTTCTTAGTCCTTCAGCTAAGAGATCATTTGTTCGCTCTTGGGCTTCCATCAAATCTTATAGTACACCCAAAATCTCGACGGTCTGACTCTAGATAGATGAAAATGTAAAATAGAAAGGAAAACTCGGAAACGATATAAAGTATAAACGAAGATAGAGATTTGACGATCAAAACAAGATTATGTGACACAGTAATATTCAATCGAGAAAGGAATCGAAGGTAGAATCCCAAGTTCCTCAAACAGAGTACAGTATTGAAACTATGCTGCAGTTCATAATTACAACCACATAACTCTACCAAGTTACCCAAAACTCTACCGGATAGAATCAAAATATGTGGCAGGACACACTATATGAATCAAGGTTAAAGATAACAAGTTTACAATCTGGACTGAATGGGCGACTTAAACTGTCAAGCCCTACTCGGAGACTGTAATCCCAATCTAAACCTGGTTGCTCTGATACCAACAAAACCATGTCACGCCCCGCTCCTCAAAATACGGAATACAAGGGGTGACAAGGCCAGCCATGCTCCTACGGTCGAGGAAATATCCTGCCGTAATCACACTTCGGCTTCTAGCATTATATAGTAATCAGTAATCAATGCACAGGTAATGAGAAATGCAGTCACTAATTCTATCAGAACAGATAAAAGATATACCAGATAGAGATCAAGGAAAAGATAGCGTTGGCGCCGCTGATCTAGATGTCCGTGATATCCTCGAGGTACGACCGATCCTGATCCGAGCTAAGTCCGCTTCTCACTCTTAGCATGCATACTCAGGTCGTCAGAGTGACACATTATCAATACATATATAAACATATGTAAACACGTGCAATGATGATGAAAATGAAGCAATAAATATAGAACGATGACGCGAGCATGAAATAATCAGTACAGGTAAACAGTAAAGCAAGTATATCGAATCAGTAATCAAGGCATGTCCATGTCACAAAACCTATTAGTCTCTGTTTCCCCCAATTAGAGCAAAGCTCTGTTTGAACTTCAAAATTCAAAAGGTGAAGCAACGCTTCAGATATCTTGCGCTGCGCGCAGAGTACCACGTGTCAAAAGCAGACACGCCAGCGCAAGGAGCGCTGCGCCCAAGGCAGCGCACCCCCAATCAGAGCAAGGCTCTGTTTTAAAATTCAAAATTTTAAAATAAAGGAAGCAACGCTTCAGATAACTTGCGCTCTGCGCTGCGCGCCACGTGTCAAACAGTGGTGCGCTAACGCAGTTGCGCTGCGCTCTGCGCTGCGCACTACGTGTCAAACACAGGCGCGCTAGCGCAGGCACCAACTGCGCCAGCACTAAAATTTAAATAATAAATTATTTAATTAATCAGAATTAAAATTTTAGAAAGATCTTTCCAATCTTATTAAAATAAGAAGACTGTCTTCTATAAAACAGAGGCCTTAGGATCAAAGATCCAACGGTGGGGAAATATCCCCAGATCAATCAGAGAAAAATCTCTATAACTAACCTAACAAACCAATTGGTTCTATATAAAGGCCCCTAGACTCCAAGTCTCACATATACAGACATACAGAAGAAAGAGAATCCTTTAAAATCTTTGAGAAAAACTCAAAGAAAGAAAAGGCAAGCCTTTGAAGAAAGAAGATCATCTTCTTCATCTTTAAAGGTAAATAATTAAATTCTTGGAAGAACAGAGATGAAAACACCTCACAAAAAGAAGAATTTCTTCTAAAAAGATCAAAGATCTAAGAACAAGATCAAGATCTTCAATAAAAAGAAAAAAGATCATAAAGATCTAATCATAAAAGATTAAAAAAGTAATTTACTTCGTCCCTAGATCTTTTGATCTATATAAAGGCACAGCCTTTTGATGAACCATTGGTTCTTGAAGCTTGAGGTAGAACCTCTTTAAAACAAGAAAAACTTTTTTCTTTGATCTAAATTTGATCAAGATGCGCTCTGCGCTATTAGACAGTGCCTTGCACTTTTGAAATGCGTCTTTGCGCTCTTTGGATTGGCGCACTGCGCCAGAGAACGCCACGTGTCAATCACAGAACAATCTGCGCTTTGCGCTCCTAAAAACAGAGCACTGCGCTCTTGGCATGGTGCACTACACCAGAGCGCGCCACGTGTCAGCAGCGCACTGGCGCAACGTACTGCGCTAACAGACTTGCGCTCAGCAGAGCGTGACACGTATCACCTCCACATGCGCTGGCGCCTTGCGCTCTTTAATTGGCGCAAAGCGCCTGACAAGCCACGTGGCATACTGTCAGACCATTTAAATGCTATGCATTATTAAAAAAGGGCAGAGCCCAACTAAAGTCTATCAGACCAATTTAAATACTATGCATTATTAAAAAGGGGCAGAGCCTAAGTAAAGTCTATCAGACCAATTTAAATGCTGTGCAATATTTAAAAAGGGCAGAGCCCAAGTAAAGGCCTAACAGGCCAAATATAAATGCTATACATTTAATTAAAAAGCCCAATGCTATGCATTGTTTAAAAGGGCAGAGCCCAAGTAAAGGCCTAACAGGCCAAATATAAATAAAATATTGAACATTTTCAACTGGACTTAGCCCAATTCTGGCCATAAGTCCTTAATATAAATTGAACTGAGCCCAACCACTCTTCCAATCAATTTACACCCGGTTCGAGAGTACATCTCTTTACTCCTCTGATATCTGTCGTTGTAATCCTTCAACGTCGTCAGAAAGGTGATGGGTCCTGACAACCACACACTGCTACGGACTGTGGGGTCCTTAAACTCATGGACTATGATGTCCTTAACCTCGACCGTAATGTCTTAAAACTAATACCGGACTATGATGTTCTTAATCTCGACCGTGATGTCTTAAAACTAATATCGGACTGTGAGGTCCTTAAACTCACGGATTATGATGTCCTTAACCTTGACCGCAACGTCTTAAAACTAACATTAGACCGTGATGTCCTTAAACTACCTATCGACCGCAATGTCACTAAACTAAACAATAGAGCCCCCAATTGCTCTCTTGTCGGATCTAAATGATCCCATTAAGTCGATCTTAGTCTAAAATTAGACTAACGTGTCCTTAACGAACGTTTAAGTTGATCTTAGCCTCAAATAAGGCTAACGTATCCTTAAACACACACACCCAAATCCAAATCTAAGAAAGATACGGATTTGGACTAATCCACGTCCTACAGGCGACAACACAAATTAGTCTCCATATACAATCCACGGGCAACCGAACACAAAACAAACACACACGACATGAAGTGACCATATGGAGAAGGAGAAAGTAGTTACCGCAATACGGTAGCGTAATTAACTGCAGGGGCTTGCGCCTGCAGGGAAGAGCGTCCCCACAATCAAAAAACCCTTAAGCGAGGGGGAATCTGACGAAGTCTGCTACATCGGACGCATCCGTTTAAACCTTCGATACATGGTGCCATAAATCAACTTGGCATCTTCGGAGAGGTGGACGGATAGCACCAATTAGCATCTACCCCGAATTTCAGGCAAAACGGACCTGTGAGGTCGTGTCTCCGTGATTCGGAGGGGAACAGATTCTGGTACGCCTGGTGGGACCTTTTCCTCTTTCCACTCCACACTTTGTGTGTCGTATTCGCGAACGAATCGCGGTTTGTTAATGGTTGTCCTTGGGTTTCAAGTTACTGAGATTTAGTCTCTTACTTGGTGCAGAAAGCAAACAGCAATGGTATTCACCTGCTCGAAGTGCTCCAACTGCAGCTGCAACCTACGCTCCGCCACACCTGGAGGTGTAACCTATGGACCTCAAGCGGCATCACTGTGTTAGTTATATGTATGCCCTAGAGGCCATTACTATACATAGGATGTATATTGTAGTGGATGCTGGGACATATATAGGGAGGACTTTCTTGCTCGACATGATAGTATGCTATCTGGTTGAACTTTACCTTAACGTGTATACTGATTGTCTCTCTATTACATGTTGGTAAAGCCCTTAGGATGTGTGCTTGACTGCCTGGACTATGATGCGGATCATACTAGTGGGGACATGGTAGTCTATAAGTACATCCTTCAAAGTCCCTAGTCGAGGGTGTATCGAGACGGGGCATCGATATACCAGAGTAGACTAGCGTATACCTTCTCGACCCATACAGATGGGCGATGGATGATCCCATATCCATTGGTGTTTGACATCAGAGGAGATATACGGGTGCTCAGTAGAGACTGGGTACACTGGACGGACTCGCCGAGAACTCCCAGATGGTATTATACCTCACGTCAGATGGCAGTTCTCTGGTGACACTGGTACAGAGTAGTCTGTTGACCCGAGATCGTCATAGAGTCTTGTGTGGTTCCCACTGTGCTTTGATTTCCATCTTACCACGTCCAAGAGGGCGTGCAAAACGGTGGTTTTTGGGTACAGTCCCGAGTCACATGGAGGCAATGAGCGATAGGAGGGGATTCGTCTCTCCCGGTATAGGGAGTTGATGTTGCGCTGTGTTCGATTGGCTATAACAGGAAATCCCTGGCCAGGGTTGCTGAGATTTACTGGTAAGTGTTACCAGTAGTTTCTCAAACAGTTATAGACCTCATATCGACACGACTTATTGAGCTATTGGGGTCTGACGTTTACCACCCCTAGACGAGATATGCGACATATCAGACGATCAGACCGGACTGTACGGTAGTGTTACTGGTCGGATTCACTGGAGTGTGAGCGGGCTTGCTCGTCGATCTTCAGATCGCTCAATACCCGGGTGGCCGTTACGTTTAGCAGACCGCTTGCGGCTTGTGGATGTTTGATATGATCATCATTCGCTGCCGGCGTATTGACGAGTCTTTAGAGTCCTACACAGAGGTTTCCTGGCTCAAGCGAAACGAAATAGGAGCGCATATGAGATATGTGCGGGACCGAGAATAATGCGTGTATGTGATACCGTATTCTATTCTCGCGATAAATGTATCGAATGGTTGTATGCGATATAACCTATTTATCGATTCAAGCGTTGATTCGATAAGCCGATACATTGTATACTAGTCGGTTGTGTGCGACATGACCGGATCATTGAATCAAGTGTTGATTTAATGATTTAATGCATAATTATATATTTGATATATTACTTTGCACTAACTAGTATTGGTTCACTTTAAACGGATTTTATCACTTGGATTGTGCACAAAGTATATGTGATATACTTTAGTACACATCTTTGTATCATGTTTGATGATGTTTGCTCTTGAGGTTAAGTGTGAAGAATTAAACAATGGTTAAGAGTTGATTAGGGTTTGCTTTATCATTTCATTTATTCATTTATTTATTTAAATGAAAAAGGTTATGAGTTATGATAAGAATGGAGGCTATTTTTGTTTCTTATTGGATGCTTCATGAACATTTGACTATATGCCACCATTCTTGTCATTTTGCTTAACCCTAACCCACTCTAATCACCATGGTTAATTCTCTACACCTAACCCTAGTTAGTTATGATAAGTATTGGATTTTCTTTTTGATTAAAAAAAGACTTATCATAATTCTATGCTCATCATCTTCTTCTTCTTCTTCAAGTGAGCAACCTTGATGCCATTCATGGCAACTTGTGTTCTAGTGAGCAAAATCCAAATCCAAAGTGAACCCACCTCCTATTTCTTCATCCTCTACCTCTTGCCAAGTAGTAGAGTGTGTTTCCTTCACAAGTTTCATGACTCGGTGAAGGTGGAGCTTGATTCATCGATGCCTCGACGTAGATCATCTTCGGCATGGACATCGACGACCTAGCTTGCCCATTCTCCGACGAAGCCGATCCTAGAGCCCGGATTTGATTTGGACAGCGGAGAGGACCTCGTTGCGGAGCCGTGGAGGTGGAGCACCGGATCTACAAAGGTTGTATTTCCGTATCTTTTAGTTAAGTGTTAACTAGTTAGCTTGTTCGCCTAGATATCTAGCAAACGATCCGTACTTTAGGATTTGTAGGCACTATAATTTTTGAAATTGCCATGGTTGATGGCTTGGGAGACCTCACTAGTGTGCCTAAGAACCCTGCAGTGGTATCAGAGCCTAGCTAGAGCCTTAGGCGAAGTCCAGACGGAAATTGAAGTCCGAACGAACCCGAAACCCCGATTCAAAGTTGCTCTCTGTACAAATTTTAAAAACTGGGATTTTTCAACATTAAAAATATTCAGAAAAATATGCAGGAAAATCTAAGAGTAACTGTGCAACCCGTAGCCCTAACTCCATTAAAGCGCCGCGTTTCCGCGGCACGAGCATGGCTCGTGCGGCGGAAGGGCGGCCGTTTTGTCGTCTTCTGTGGTTGGGTTTGCACAGTGACTCCTATTTAGTTGTGCTGAGTTCTCTGGATATTTTTAAAAAATTTATTCAAGTGTTGAATAATCTGAGTTGATTTGGGGATTCGGTATTTCGATCGGGTATCAAATTTTGTCTGTGTGGCTTTCCGGATAAATTTTAGAATATGTTAAAAAGTTCGACCGGATATAAATACCCAATTTTTCCCCTGTCGGGAAATTTCCAAGTGTTGGATTTTTCCGTAGTTTAACGACGTTCTAAGTAGTGCAAGTAACGCGATGGTCCCTCTAGAAGAAACAAACCTTAACTCGATTATGTGACCGTCTTGAACTGCCCTTTGAACCTTCGGGTTTGGGGCAGTACGGCGTGCCACATGTGAGGCGTTGGCTTGACCCTTCTACGGCTGGACCGTCGGTACTGAGGTACGAACTGAATGTTGTTAGGCTTGTTTCATGTGTTGATCTGTATCGGGAAAACTTGGGTGTTCGATTGTTCGATCGGAAAGTTTAACATTTTCTGTTTATCTGGAATGGGATACAATAATTGGAATTCACAATGGTTATGAGATAACTAAATGAATGTTATAAACGTAGCAATTTAGTCTCACTTGATCGGTTGCCACGGAATTTTGATGTGATCAAAAGTCCGTCGCAATCACGTAGCGTACGCGGATACTCGCCGGGTAAACTTAATAGACAGCCTAACTCCATAGCCCCGACCAAGTGACTGTAGGAGAACCCCGTCGCCGAAAGCATCCGTCCGGGTGCTCGCGGTAGCGGTGTTCCGCCTTGGTGCACTTCGTCGACGGTATCGGGGGTGCGGCCGTCTACTGAAGTTTGCGACGAGCATTCGATCAGGGTGTCGGGAATCTTGTTGAATTGCCCGACTAGGTATTGAAAAGTGTTTTCGATAATGAGACTAAAATGCGGGGTTTATAATTGTTAGGCATGCGATGTCTAAGTAATTCATTTGGTCAGGCATGTGATGTCTGAGGTGATTGCGGATTCCAACTGTTGTAGTTTTACACTTTCTTTTCTGTGACCGTAAGTGTAATATGTGATATCGCCGGTTTCGTTGCTATATGTCAACGACAATTGGGATGAACATATTTACTTACGTTGATGACATGTGATGTTATGTGTTGCTGGATATGTTATATTGGATCGTTGTGTTTGAATAGCCGGGGGTTTTTATGTGAGATGAGTGTTTTTCATTTTCATTCATGTAAAAACTTGTATGTAATATTCTTTTATTGGGGCGCTTCCAGGTTGCGGGAGTTGTCACCTGTTGTATATTATTTACTTTTCCGCACTAGGATAGACCCAAGGAGGAGGGCACAAGTGACCGGGTTCTGGAGTCCAGTGGGAGACCAACTCGAGGAGTCGAGTCCGGGTCTCCTAACTCCAGAATTGGTAGGGTTGCTTGCCGCTCTCGTAGGGGTCTAGGGGTGTGGGTTTGGCTATTCATCACGACCGTGGAATCCGTGTTTTATACTGGCTCGTATTGAAAACACGGACGTCCTAGTATATCCAATATTTCATATGATTCTTCTGCTGCGATATCTGTGATGAGATCATGTGATGTTCTGTGATAGATACAGTATATAGTATATATGATATATTATATAGACGTTACTTATGTTTTACACCCGCGCTAGCCCTGCCCTACTCTGTCATTAGTTACCTAACCTAACGGTGCATGAGGGGACATCGAGGCGAATGCGGATGGCATAAGTGTACGTCATATCTATCTGTGATGTTTAGGTACTTAATTGATGGGACTTCATTAATGTGATTAATGAAATTAAAAGAAACCTAAGATGTTGTAGAATCGAATTTCAAAATAAAACAGGTAGCTACAGTTCTTGCTTTGCACAGCGGTATATGTGATATATCCTGCACCTCATCCGACGAGGAAAGGACCGAGATCCCTTCACCGGGAGTGACTCCTTTAGCAATAACTGGCAGATGCTACACACTCGGTTTGTCTTTTGATTGCTTTTAAGAGTTTTTGCTTTGCACAGCGATATATGTGATATATCCCGCACCTCATTCGACGAGGAAAGGACCGACGATCCCTTCACCGGGAGTGACTCCTTTAGCAAAACTGGAAAGGCCTCAAAAGCACTCCATTTTAAAACCATTCGATCCTACAACGATATCAAGTTCATTACGCAATAGGTTTTCAGAAAAACCTGTCGTAGCCCTCCGTCATTTCAGATAAGTACTAGTTAGTATTCGTGCTGCGGTTGTTTGGCATGCGTCAAGGCGTAGTGTACGGTAGCTAACTAGTGCTTATCTGCTAGCATATGATGCGATTGGATTAGGGTATTCGTACGGCGTTGTTTGGCATGCGTCAAGGGTCGTGCGGGTGGGTTTAATTCAATCAGGAAATGACGGGTTGAACTTGACTAGCAGACTATGGGTTGTTTGGCATGCGTCAAGGTCATAGCGAGCTAGGGGCAAAACATTATCGGGAATTTCAAGTGTTGAAATTTGCAATGAGATTGCATACCTTCTATGAGATAGTTGGATCCCGATACCCGCTGCGAGTAAGTGTTACTCCTGGGAGAGTTTTATACATTACAATTAGCCGATCAAGTAGGTGTCTAGAAAGGTGTTAACGAGGTTACGCCTCTGGGAAAACAAGGTTTACATTAATTAGGTTCGTGCGAAAGCACGGGGGACCTCCCTCAAAGTACCGACACTGGCCTGGCTGAAAGATTGGCGAACTTGTAGTGTGTAATTAATCCCGGCTAGTCTTTCCTTTTAGGGTTTGAAGGAAGATTTGATAAAAAGCAGTGGGAGCCATCCTGATTAGATAAAATAAAAACCAATCTATTCTTGACAGAGCGCACGCTGAGTGTTTTCTTCTCTCTCTCTCCTGGTAGCGACCATATCACGCCTTAATCAAGATAATAATACGGAATATTGACCGAACCCGCTTGTTATACTGAGCTGGGGAACGTTGGTCCCACTCCAACTTATAATTGTTATAAGACAGAGCAGGAAATTGGGGATTACCAGAATTCCCGTGCCGCCCAAACGAAGAGAGTGCATGCTGATGCATCATCTTCGGGTGTGTTCATTATACAGAACTGTTTCTCAGTATCCTTTACGTCCTGGGTATGTGATACCAGATCAGGATTCCAGATATGTAATCTGTTACATAGGGCTACAGAAAGGTAGAGAACTGAGAACGGGTGATAAGTTTCATGAGGCAGAAAACGGGGCAAGTGTTGCAGCCAAGTCTGTTGGTCACTGTCACCCTGTATTACCGATACATTGATTCTGAACGAATGTTGTTAGATACCGAACCTGATATACAAAATCATATCAGTCTCTTTATTAGTAAAGAAAGGATATAATTTTGTATTGTTGGATAATGTTTTGAACATTTCCTATATCAAAAGTTGATCGGTTCAGGCACGTTATCTAAAAGCATTAATGTTCTAAATCAAACTACAGTTCTTAATATACGGAACACACACAAGAGGAAGAGTTCAGAAATGAACGAATCCTTCTTGAGGTATTGTAGACTAGGTCAGATCAATGCGACCCGACTGGCTAGAGTTAAATAAAGATGTATATTTAAATCAGTTTGAATTTACATCTTCTGAAACTCGCCAGTCATGTCACAAAGATAAGATGACCATAGCTCCGTTTACTGAAACAGAGAAAGAGTTAGTAAACTCTTGGGATGATACATGTTGATGTATGTAAGGTCCCCTGTCTACAAATACCAAGACTGGTTCTTTATACTTCATTACGTTCTCTGATAATCTCTCAAGATTCAGTCATATGTTCCTGCTGAAACATGAGTCCGAACCTTTTGAGATATTCACAGAATATAAGTTAGAAGTAGAGAACCAAAATGTGGGTAAAAGTATTATGTCCTTTGATGTGATCAAGGAGGAGAATACTTGAGCACGAAAATCCTGGACTATATTCTAAAGGGGAATGAGATTCTCTCTCAGCATTACTCCTTCGTATACACCATAGCACGATGGTATATCGGGGCGGAGCAAACACACCCTATATGATATGGTGTGCTCTATGATGAGTACTACTGAGTTACCTATTTCCTTTAGGGAGTTATGCACTTGAGAAGCTGCATACCTATTGAATAGGGTTCGAATCAAATCAGTCGCCTACCACTTCATATATGATATGGAAAGGGAAGAGCCCATATCTTAAGTTAGTTAAGATTTGGGGTTGTCCGGCCTATGTCTAAAAGCAAAATCCGGACAAGCTCGAGGCAAGGTCTGTTATGTAGAACTGGAAATGTTCCAGCTATACAAACTGCAGAAGATGATTTGAAAGAACCAAAGGATTCAGTAGATACCAACGAACCTCAGCCTCTCCGCCGATCTAGTAGGGTTCCTCACCCACCTGAGAGATACTTCGGTTTCTCTATGACAGTGGGAGCGAGGATTGCATCATGAGATGATGACCCAACGAGTTTCGAGCTGGCCATCAGGAGTAAGACTCTGTAAGAATGGCTGGATGTTTAGCGATCTGAGATGGAATCCTTATACACCAACAAAGTATAGACTTTGGTTGCAATATCTGAAGGGTTAAATACCCATCAGGAGCAAGTATATCTTGAGAAGATTACTTGGTGTACATGGAAAAGTTGAGACTTTCAAAGCTAGACTTGTTAAAGCTTTTCGTCAATGACCAGGCGTGGATCATGATGAAACCTTTTCAAGTGGCTATGCTTAAGTCCATCCAGATCCTACTTACCACGGCTACATACCATGACTACGATATCTGGTGGTTGGGTGTCTTGACTGCTTTTCTAAATGATGATTTAGAAGAGTGCGTCTGTAAGTACACAGCCAGAGGGCTTCGTAAACAGTGGGAGCAGCGGAAACGTGTGCAAGATGCTTTATAGGATAAAGCAGGCATCGCGGAGTTGGAACATCTGTTTTGATGAATTAGTCAAAGAGTTTGACATCATCAAAATGGTAGATGAACCTTGTATAAACAAGAAGGTAGTAGGGAGTATGGTGACGATCCTCGTAGAGTACGTGGATGACATACTCTTGATAGGGAAGGAGTTTCCTATGCTACGCTCGATCAATCTCCGCTTATCACTAGGATTCTCCATATAGAATCAAAATGATACCTACTAAATCCTGGATTTTGGATCTATGAGATGAATCTAAATGGATGTTAGGATTCTCACTAGTTGTAGTGAGATGGTATCAATCGATTTTGGGGAGAATCACTGGAAGGGTTCCAGGGTGATAAAGACGACTGAATGTCAGTCACAGGCATTGTCTTTACCCTCAGTAAAGGGACGGTATGTTGGAAGAGTTCCAAGCTAGATACCGTGACATACTAGACGATAAAGGCTGGATACATCGCTACTTAAGATGCTACCAAAGAGGCTGTTTGGGTATTTATATTGGTTCATAAGATGAACCATGTTCCTACCATTGTGAGACAATGGAGTTGTGGCTTATGCCAAGGAACGCCCGTCCCATCAGTGATCCAGACATATTCTAAGGCAGCATCGCCTGATCATGGAGATAGTTGATCTCCAGGGTGATCGAGGTTTGGAGAGTAGACTCAGAGGACAACACAGCGGATCCACTCACAAAGGCCTGTTCCCAGAGAGAGACTTTCATGGGATGGTTGAGTATGAGATACTTCAAACCACTGCTACAGATGGCCCTAGTGCAAGTGGGAGATTGTTAGTTATATGTATGCCCTAGAGGCCATTACTATACATAGGATGTATATTGTAGTGGATGCTGGGACATATATAGGGAGGACTTTCTTGCTCGACATGATAGTATGCTATCTGGTTGAACTTTACCTTAACGTGTATACTGATTGTCTCTCTATTACATGTTGGTAAAGCCCTTAGGATGTGTGCTTGACTGCCTGGACTATGATGCGGATCATACTAGTGGGGACATGGTAGTCTATAAGTACATCCTTCAAAGTCCCTAGTCGAGGGTGTATCGAGACGGGGCATCGATATACCAGAGTAGACTAGCGTGTACCTTCTCGACCCATACAGATGGGCGATGGATGATCCCATATCCATTGGTGTTTGACATCAGAGGAGATATACGGGTGCTCAGTAGAGACTGGGTACACTGGACGGACTCGCCGAGAACTCCCAGATGGTATTATACCTCACGTCAGATGGCAGTTCTCTGGTGACACTGGTACAGAGTAGTCTGTTGACCCGAGATCGTCATAGAGTCTTGTGTGGTTCCCACTGTGCTTTGATTTCCATCTTACCACGTCCAAGAGGGCGTGCAAAACGGTGGTTTTTGGGTACAGTCCCGAGTCACATGGAGGCAATGAGCGATAGGAGGGGATTCGTCTCTCCCGGTATAGGGAGTTGATGTTGCGCTGTGTTCGATTGGCTATAACAGGAAATCCCTGGCCAGGGTTGCTGAGATTTACTGGTAAGTGTTACCAGTAGTTTCTCAAACAGTTATAGACCTCATATCGACACGACTTATTGAGCTATTGGGGTCTGACGTTTACCACCCCTAGGCGAGATATGCGACATATCAGACGATCAGACCGGACTGTACGGTAGTGTTACTGGTCGGATTCACTGGAGTGTGAGCGGGCTTGCTCGTCGATCTTCAGATCGCTCAATACCCGGGTGGCCGTTACGTTTAGCAGACCGCTTGCGGCTTGTGGATGTTTGATATGATCATCATCCGCTGCCGGCGTATTGACGAGTCTTTAGAGTCCTACACAGAGGTTTCCTGGCTCAAGCGAAACGAAATAGGAGCGCATATGAGATATGTGCGGGACCGAGAATAATGCGTGTATGTGATACCGTATTCTATTCTCGCGATAAATGTATCGAATGGTTGTATGCGATATAACCTATTTATCGATTCAAGCGTTGATTCGATAAGCCGATACATTGTATACTAGTCGGTTGTGTGCGACATGACCGGATCATTGAATCAAGTGTTGATTTAATGATTTAATGCATAATTATATATTTGATATATTACTTTGCACTAACTAGTATTGGTTCACTTTAAACGGATTTTATCACTTGGATTGTGCACAAAGTATATGTGATATACTTTAGTACACATCTTTGTATCATGTTTGATGATGTTTGCTCTTGAGGTTAAGTGTGAAGAATTAAACAATGGTTAAGAGTTGATTAGGGTTTGCTTTATCATTTCATTTATTCATTTATTTATTTAAATGAAAAAGGTTATGAGTTATGATAAGAATGGAGGCTATTTTTGTTTCTTATTGGATGCTTCATGAACATTTGACTATATGCCACCATTCTTGTCATTTTGCTTAACCCTAACCCACTCTAATCACCATGGTTAATTCTCTACACCTAACCCTAGTTAGTTATGATAAGTATTGGATTTTCTTTTTGATTAAAAAAAGACTTATCATAATTCTATGCTCATCATCTTCTTCTTCTTCTTCAAGTGAGCAACCTTGATGCCATTCATGGCAACTTGTGTTCTAGTGAGCAAAATCCAAATCCAAAGTGAACCCACCTCCTATTTCTTCATCCTCTACCTCTTGCCAAGTAGTAGAGTGTGTTTCCTTCACAAGTTTCATGACTCGGTGAAGGTGGAGCTTGATTCATCGATGCCTCGACGTAGATCATCTTCGGCATGGACATCGACGACCTAGCTTGCCCATTCTCCGACGAAGCCGATCCTAGAGCCCGGATTTGATTTGGACAGCGGAGAGGACCTCGTTGCGGAGCCGTGGAGGTAGAGCACCGGATCTACAAAGGTTGTATTTCCGTATCTTTTAGTTAAGTGTTAACTAGTTAGCTTGTTCGCCTAGATATCTAGCAAACGATCCGTACTTTAGGGTTTGTAGGCACTATAATTTTTGAAATTGCCATGGTTGATGGCTTGGGAGACCTCACTAATGTGCCTAGGAACCCTGCACACTGTTCACGATGCCGGTAGAACAGGTCACCCAGGCTACTACTGGACTGTTTTTCGGGACCATGCTCCCACCGATGAGCTTCACTGCCCCAGTGCCCGTACCAGAAGCTCTAAGTCGATCTTCGATCAACTTACAGCTGTTGCGGCCCCTCTCAACGGGTCGTCCAACACCAGTGCCTCGGTCTTCTCCAGATTAGGCCAAAACTCCTACGGGCCCATGATGAAGCTTGCAGTCCCGGAGGAGGTTATTCCGAAAAAAGTAACCAACCCTGATCCCGAAGTCGTCAAGGCGGCTTCTCCTGCCAAGAGGTCGGTCTTTACAAGATTGACTGTCCCAACTTCCACTCCCGCTCCTGCTACTCAAAGGACATCAGTCTTTAATAGGCTGACACCGGCAAAAACCCCTCCCTTGAACAGGGGGCAAGACGAGGCCATCCCCATCACGGAGCCAATTCCATCAGCACGACATGCTCGATGTCGCCACTGGCGCCGAGTGAGAAAGTCAGGAGGCAACTCCCCTTCTAGGCTAACTCCACCAGCCCCGATGGCGGAAATTAATGTTGGAGTTCCAACCGGGAACAGTTTTGAGCTGTTGAATAAGGTGCGTAGGAATTCTCCTACCGCTGTACTGAAAAGGTCTCCCCCTCCACTGGAAAAGGTTGTGGAAGCAAAGCCAGAACAGTCCCAGTCCCCTCAACGGCTGTCCTCCAAGATCTATAAAGTCTGGCGGCAGGCCCGAGACTCGGTGATCAATCCAAATTTCTCCAGCCAGCACAAGAAGCTGAAGGTCCAACAAGAAGTAAGCCATCCTGCCAAGCCACGAAAAGCTATCTGGGTGCCCACCTCGACGGCCCCCTCAACTTCGACCGCTCATAAAAAGAGAAGGCCGGAGAAGATCCCCGTGCCTGCGGGAAAAGTCAAAGGCACCGAACCCAAACGCCCTAAGTCTGGGGGCATGGTGGTCCACACCGTTTACATGGCATCTGGGAAGAAAGATAGCCGTGCTTCAACGAGCCACCGACCACTCACCCGATCCATCACAAGCGCCCAGGAACAGCAGCAGCAGAAGCTCCAGGAGATGTTAACTGCGATGGCCGCACTCACCGGACCAAAAGAAAGCCCGGAGGCGTCATCGGAACAACGGCGCGAACACAAGACCGATACTGAATTCCTTCGTAGAATGTTTGAAAAGAAGGACAAGGAGGCTACGGAACAAGAGGCCAATATAAAGCAAATGGCTCTCCTGTTCCAAGACATGGTCGGGATGATGATACAGCCGGATCCTCCAGCCGAAGATCCTCCGATTATCCTTGAAGATGATAGAGGAGAAATGTCAAATCCACCTCCGGCTCTTTCAACAGCCAAGGAGGAAACAATCTCCAAAGCTGCCCTGGGTAACTATATTGCTCAGCAAATAAGAGTTCACCAGGCAAATGAAGCAGCCGGCCAGGTTGTCAAAACAGGGCGACCATATCCGAGCTGGTATGATCAGATCAAATACCCGTCGGGCTACACGATCCCGAAATTCCATGTCTACAAGGGGACAGGCGATCCCCATCAACATGTCGCTCAGTTCAGGGCTCTTTGTGGCAACACCGGGGGCGATGATAAGCTCTTGCTTCGCCAATTCGTCAGCAGTTTATCGGAGACGGCGTTTGGATGGTACTCCGAGCTTCCGAACGACTCCGTCAAAACTTTCGCAGAGATGGAGTTGCTATTCACTCAGTGATTCGCGAGCGCCAGCAAACGTACCCCGATAACAGCTTTGATCAATGCAAGGGTAAAGCCGGTCGAAACTTGGGTTCAATATGCAATCCGATGGCGGAACCTGTAGTCGAAGTACGAGCAGCGCATCGAAGAAGCACCAGCAGTGGGCATGTTCGTGGGCACTCTAGATCCTCATGCAACTATTTCACAGTTCATGATGTTCTTTAAACCGACCACGTTCCAGGCTTTAATCGATAAGCTAGCCCAAATGGATCAAATGGGTCACAGACCGTCGCCCCCGAAGCTGGAACCTCGGAACGACAAGGGTAAGGGGAAGGCGACCTTCGTTGCGAACACTCAGCAACAGCCCAGTGCCCCAAAGCTAGCAGATCAACTGGAAGAGAGACGGTGCTATTACAATGAGAAAATGAAGCGTCCTTACTCATTCCCACGGGACAAGACGAAGAGGCTGTTCGAGCTGGCTATACGCAACAGGCTTATCAGTTTGCCGAATCCCAGGAGACCGCCGCAACCCAGCGAAGTGAATAATCCCAATTACTGCCCTTAACACCAAACGGTAAGTCACCCGATCGAGGATTGCTTCGTCTTTAAAGGATTGATCGAAGATCAATACCTACAAGGCAAGTTTGCGCTGTCCGAGAAGTGGAAAGTAAACCCACCACGGCCGCACACTTCTAAGAAGACGGACACACCAGAGGCAACTTGTTCTTTTGTTGAAGAAGCTCCGTGGGAGGTCGTGCTTTTAGCCAAAACCAAAATGATGTTGAATGAGCTCCAGACATGCCCGGCGATCAGTTGGAAGAACCCGCTAGAACCCCAGATCATCGAAGGGATGCTGAAGCCGCGCCCAACTCCAAAGATTGGTGGTGATGGCCCGAACACTCGTACCCAGCAATCAAAATCTTCAAAGAAGAAGAAGAAGAAATCCAAGAAGCCCGTGAACCCTGGCGACAAGCGCACGGACCTACAGAAACAAATTGACGTGCTGGAAGAGTATAACCAGAAGGCGCGGACTCAAATCACGCTCCAAGAGTTCCTCAGCCACGTTCTTGAAGACGGGGATGATGGAGAAGAATCGTCGGACGAATCTGAAGATTACGAAGCAAGTTGCCATGTGATCTCTCACTCGTTTACAGACGATGAAAAAACTCCTTGCACTGAGAAGCTGGGGGCAGATCCTAAGCCGGAACTTCTGGGGCCGTCAGATGAAACGATCGACACATTCCTCAATAAAGCTCTCCTGAAAAGTAAAGCTGATCGAGAGTGTGAGACGGCCATATTTTAAAAAGCCAAACGCCCGCGACTTGACGAAAATGTCAATACACTTCCGCCCAATCAAAAGACATCCGTTGCGGATAAAAACAAGTTCAAGACGAGGAAAAGGTTTGCTAAAGCCATATCAATGGGAATGAAGCTACCACCCTCCGAAGGAAACACTCCCGATGAAGCGGAGATGCATCCTAACTACTGCTTATATCATCAAAAGATTTTGCACCCTACCGAGGAGTGCAATGCTTATAAAAGGTGGTGGCAGGGATATGTTGCTCACCGGCAACATTTTAAGCGGGTGAAATGCAAAACTCAGCGGGAACGAAGAAGTGCGACTGAGGAGTATAAAAGAGATACCGGTGACTGTCGCATGGTCAATACCGGGGGATCGCAAATTCTCACTTTCAGAAGCGACTCTGACAAAGAAATGGCTCTTGGCTCTCTCTTTAAAGAATCCACCTTGGGGAAGGGGGAAGAACCGAAGGCCTGTGAAAACATTCAGCTGCGCAATCGCACGCTTTCAGAAAAGAATCTCGGACCCACGAGTAGAAAAGATAAGGGAAAAGAAAAGGTCTCCGAGGATATTGCCCTGGACGACCAAGTCATGAAAGAACTGACCGCCAAGGACCCGCCAAAGAAGAGTAAGGTGGACTACAACGTTCTGGCACACTTGAGGAAGTTACCTTCGCAGCTCAGCGTTCTCGATGCCCTTTTACTATCCAAAGAAGCGAGAGATTCATTGATCAAGACGCTACAAGAGCCAGAACAATTCCAAGCTTTTCTCGTCGAGGAAAAGATGAAGGATGAGCTAGAGGAAGTACACACAGCCGATATCACCTTTGGCGATGAAGACCTCCTCCTCGGGACGTGCGAGCACAACCGTCCCCTCTATGTCTCAGGGTACTGCCATGATATAAAAATAGGCAAAATCCTGGTCGACAATGGGTCTTCCGTTAATCTCCTTAACGTACGGGTGTTAAAGGAAATCTGCATGAGCGTCCAGCATCTCACTCGTGATAAAATCACCATATCCGGTTTTGACTCCCAATCATCGCGGACTCTCGGGTCTGTGATATTGACGCTGGGATTTGGATTACTTGTCACAGATGTTAAGTTCCACGTCATTGAAGCCAAGACATGCTATAACGCTTTGCTCGGCCGGCCTTGGTTACACGAATACAACATCATCCCTTCTACACAACATCAGTGTATGAAATACTTTAAGGATGGTCTCGAGTACACTGTGACAGGAGAGTTGAACCCGTTTTCTATAAACGAAGTCCGCAAGTACGAAGATGCAAAATACTTCTTGCCAGATTTCGAAGACACAGAGAGATGTCGCAAGCCGGAGAACAAAGCTATCACCACCATTCCTGTCTTCGGGGGTGATACTGAGGAAGAGGAAGGGATGGTTTATTCAGGCCCACCTCAGTATAACAAGCCAGGACCGTCCGCTCCTATGTTGATCTTTGGCAGCGACTCGAAAGACGGGGTCCATGCTATATTTTCCACTCGACCTTCAATACGAACATTCGCTGATGAAGAGCAAAGTCTGCAGATTGCCATGGTCCCGCCCAAACATCGTAAAGAATTGGACGCACTTGATACCTACAGTGTGGAAGAGCTGCAGACATTCTATGTCCCTCCCAGGCGAGAAGGCGAAAAGGCGATCCTATTCTACCGCTCCGGGGAAACCAAAGTAGAGAAAGAAATCTGGCACGGTGCGGATCCTACACTTGACGGGCTTCAGCCCATCCGTCTGCCTAGATATTATACAGAAGGATTGAAAAGGTTGTTAAAGTGCCAAGGGATACCCTTCAAACAGGCCGCTCGAAAAGTTAAGTTCTATGACAGGGTCTGGAACATCCCCGGAACTCAGCGCAAGTTGCCCAACGGGAGAATGGAAGCAATCGAACTTGGATATTTTCGGTCCAAGAAATGGGAGCTACTCCGCGACTGCTATGTCGTACATGACTTTGATGAAGAAGGAGATGCTCAATGGGAGAATGCTAATCCTGAACCAGAAAAAGTCCCCGACGTAAAAATGCCCAGTCCGTCGTTCGAAGAACAAATGGACAAGCTTATAAGGGAAGCTGGTCAAAAAGTTCGAGACGACCATAACCGCGAAATGGCCATCAATGAGAAAGCCAGGACACAACGCCTTCTTCAACAAGCTGTGAAAGATGAAAATGCCGCTCCCTGTCAACCTGTTGTAAAAAAGGCCCAACGCAGAGGCAGAAACAAGTCAAAAAGCGGAAAAGGCATTCAGCGACGACAAAGCGGGACCAAGAAGTCATGCGAACGGGAATCGAGCGGTCCGGATTTGTCCCTTATGAAGAAGATGAGTCGAGCATACTTTTTTCCTCAAGACAAGACAAAGAAGATACTTGACCTCGCTATAAGACATCAAATGATTACACTGCCAGAGTCTAAACACCCCGAGCAAGCAGGCAAAGTCTCTCACCCAGACTATTGCTCTTATCACCAAGCAATAGGACATCCTCTCAAAGATTGCTTCACCTTCAAGAACTGGGTCGAAGATCAGTATCAACTCGGTAAGTTCGCTCTGTCCGACAGTTGGAGGATAACTCCACCGCAGAAGCATGAACCCAAATCCACGAAGATAGACCCGGATCCACATCGGTCGTGGAAGTGAGCTCGTACTGTTCATATGATAACGATATCAAAAGAAGAACCCGAGAATATGGATGACCTCCCCTGGTGCTTCGAAAACGATGATGACGAGGTGATCTCAGAATTTCCACCGGCGCCGAAATAGCTGGAAGATGGAATACACACTACTGCAGATAACCTCAAGAAAATTGATTTGGGGACGGCGAATGACCCGCGACCGACATTCGTCAATGAGCTATTGTCTGAAGAGAGGGTGGCTACGTTGAAGGACATGCTTATGCAGCATAAGGATTGCTTTGCATGGAACTATTCCGAGATGCCAGGATTAGATCCAGAGATTGCTGTGCATAAGTTGGCAATATCCCCGGACGTTAAGCCAATCAAACAAGCACCAAGGAGAATGCGGCTTGAGCTTGAGATGAGTATCAATGCCGAGGTCAATAAGCTAATCGACTTTGGCTTCATCCAAGAGGTTCAGTATCCTGACTGGATCGCCAATATCATCCCGGTGATGAAGAAAAATGGGACAGTGCGCATATGTGTGGACTTTCGGGATCTCAATAAAGCCTGCCCGAAAGACGACTTCCCAGTACCAGTCACTGAGCTGATGATAGACAATACGTCCACTCATGAAGTCTTCTCCTTCATGGACGGATCGTAAGGATACAATCAGATAAAGATGCATCCTAAGGACCAGAAGCACACCGCTTTCCGGACCCCTTCGGGTATATTCTGCTATAAGGTAATGCCTTTCGATCTAAAGAATGCCGGTGCCACCTATCAAAGGGCCATGACGAAAATCTTCGATCACCTCATACATGAAATCGTCGAATGCTATATCGACGACCTCGTGGTGAAAAGCAAATCATACGAGGAACATCTTGAGCGTCTGAAGATCGTATTTCAATGCCTTCGGCAATACAACTTGAAGATGAACCCTCTCAAATGTGCATTCGGAGTTTCCTCAGGCAAATTCCTAGGATTCATTGTTCGACACCGAGGTATCGAGATAGATCCGTCAAAGATCAAGGCGATTATGGAAATGCCCCCACCAAGGACTCTCAAATAATTGCGGTCTCTCCAAGGAAAGCTCGCGTATATTCGACGATTTATAACCAATCTCTCCGGCAAGTGCCGCCCTTATAGTCACCTGATGAAGAAGGGAACCCCGTTCGTCTGGGATCACAAATGCCAAGGCGCGCTGGACGAAATCAAGCAGTATCTGCAGAACCCGCCAATGCTGGCCGCTCCGGTCAAGGGAAACCCCCTTATTCTTTATACAACAGCCCTCGAAGGTTCCTTAGGCGCATTATGGGCACAAGAGAATGACCAAGGGAAAGAAAGAGCTCTCTATTACTTGAGTCGAGTTCTGCTGGGGGCAAAAAGCAACTATTCTCCCATCGAAAAGCATTGTCTGGCGTTGATCTTCGTGATAACGAAACTCCGGCACTATGCATTGGCACATGAAGTCCGTCTCATATCAAAGGTGGATCCTCTCAAATACTTGATGTCGAAGGCCATATTAACAGGGCGACTCGCTAAATGGGCCCTGCTCTTGATGGAGTTCTCAATAACCTATCAGCCTCTTAAGGCAGTGAAAAGCCAGGCCATCGCCGATTTCCTCGCCGAACATCCGATACCGGCTGATTCTCCCTTGAATTGCGAACTGCCAGACGAACATGCGTTTGATGCGATCGACGGTGGCGATACCCGATGGGAACTTTATTTTGATGGAGCGTCTTCCATAAAGAAACGCAGGCAGAACGCACCTATAATCAAATCAGGGGTAGGCCTTATCTTCGTGACCCCATAAGGAGGGATAATGCGCTTCGCCTTCTCCTTGACAGAGCCGAGGACGAACAATGAAGCTGAATACGAAGCTTTGATAGTAGGCCTCGAGATCGCCATAGACATGGGAATTGAAAACCTCCTCATATATGGAGACTCCCAGCTGGTCGTCAGTCAAGTAAATGGCGACTACCAAACGTGCAAACCAGAGTTGGTAAAGTACGGCGAAAAGGTGCAGCAACTGTTGACCCAAATTCCTTCCTACACTTTGGAAAGCATACCGCGTGCGGAAAATAGCAAGGCGGACGCATTGGCCAAACACGCTAAAGAACTGGCTGATGAGAACCTCGATGACGTAAGAATCATGGTACAAAGCCATCGGGTTCTTGCTCCGGCAGAAATATCTCCGGAATCATCCGAGGAAAAGGAAGCGACTGAGCAGACGACCCTGCAAATAAATGACTAAAAAAAGCCGAGGATTGGAGAGAGGTCTTTATAGACTATTTCAGATCCCGTCGAACGCCCGAAGATGCGTCATCAAGATATCAGCTCATGAAGCGAGCCCTATCTTTCGCCTTCGTCAATGATACTCTGTATAAGAGGTCGTTTAATTCTCTCTGGTTGAGATGCCTGGGACCCGAAGAGGCGAAGAGAGTCGTCCAAGAAGTTCATGATGGACTCTGCGGTTCTCACCAAGCAGGCCCGAAGATGAAGTTGAAGATTAAACGGATGGGTTATTATTGGCCCACGATGATCCAGGACTGCCTCGAGTATGCGAAGCAATGCCACTCATGCCATATCCATGGGGACTTCATCCATCAGCATCCAAATCCACTACACCCGACAGTGGCTAGCTGGCCGTTTGAAATGTGGGGGACTGACATAATCGGCCCCATCGAACCAGCATCGTCTAGGGGACATCAATTCATTTTGGCGACGACTGATTACTTCTCCAAATGGGCAGAAGCAGTACCGCTGAGGGAAGTGAAGACGAAGAATATCCTCCATTTCTTCAAGACGCACTTTATTTATCGGTTTGGAACTCCGCGATGGATCATCTCCGATAACGGGCCAGCCTACAGACGCCACAAGATTAGCCGCTTCGCACAACAACATAATATAGACTGGAGATACTCCTCGGTTTATAATCCACGAGCTAACAGTCTAGCTGAGACTTTCAACAAGACCTTGACAAAGATCGTGAAGAAGACAGTATCCTGAAATAAGAAGGACTGGCACGAAAGACTGCACGAAACTCTCTGGGCGTATCGAACTACATTCAAGACGGCCACGAACACAACGCCGTACGCATTGGTATTCGGTACAGAGGCAGTACTCCCCCTCGAGATAGAATTAGCTTCTCTACTAGTGGCAATCCATTATGAGCTGACAGATGAAGAGAACGCTCACCTTCGGCTTGAGGAGCTTGATGCCCTTGATGAAACCCGGCTCATAGCGCAACAAAATCTGGAGGCTTACAAAGCAAAGATGACGCGCTCATATGAAAGATTGACCAGGCCGAGGACATTCCGCTAAGGCGAACTCGTGCTAGTGGTCAAAAGACCTATGATCCCCAATTGTGCTAAACGATGGAAATTCGAGTCGAATTATGAAGGCCCATACATCATAGACAAGGTCTACCAGGGTGGAGCCTATCTACTCATGGACATGCATGAAGAAAGACCTTTCAGACCGATAAACGGCCGCTTTCTGAAGAAATACTGTGCTTGACGGTCATGGCCTAGGTCAATGATAGATGACGACGACTATGTCCGCTCGCTATCTTCCTAAGCCCAAAACTCTATAAGTAGTAGCTGGTTAACGGACCGAAACGTTCTTAAACTAACAACGGACCATTATGTCCTAAAACTAGCTGCTGACCGAGATGTCGATAAACTACGGCGGATCGCAGCATCCCAAAGCTGATAAAAAAATTAAAAAAAAACGGTATGTCCATAAGCAAAATGGGCACGGATGAAAACCCAAAAGGGCTCCGTGAGTAAAAACAGCAGGGCTACCGGCGAGTGTTTGTGAAAACCCAAAAGGGCACAACCTCGTTCGAAAAAAAAGGAAAAAAAAGAAGAAAAAAGAGAAAACGGTATGTCCATAAGCAAAGTGGGCACGGATGAAAACCCGAAAGGGCTCCGTGAGTAAAAACAGCTGGGCTACCGGCGAGTGTGAAAACCCGAAAGGGCGCAACCTCGTTAAAAGACACTTACAGGGTCCTCTCGACCTTGTGAGGAGAAACCACCTGCGTGAGATCCTTACGACTCACAAGGGAGCAAAACACACTCAGGGATCCCCATGATTCCTAAGGAGAAATTATACTTGCGAGATCCTAACGACTCGTAAGGAGAATTCTCTTATGGGACCCTCACGGCTCATAAGATTTGAAAGTATTAAGTTACAGAGACCTGAACCTGTTCTTAAGCAACCCCCACAACCTCCGATACTGCCCTACAAGCGGCTCGATACTGACCCTTGTATACAATCCACGAGCGTAAATAAACATTTCCCTAACCAAGTCCCATCCGCAACCAGGGATATGTTCGCACGGTGAAAAACCCTTGTAAGTCCTCTCGACTTATAAGGAGAAAACACTCTTGTAAGATCCTTACGACTTATAAAGGAACATACGCTTACGAGTCCTCACGATTCCTAAGAAGAAAACACACCTACGAGATCCTCATGACTCACAGGGAGAAATACCTTTGTGAGACCCTTACGGCTCATGAAGTCAAAAGCCTTAGTCGACAGGATCCTAACCCTGTTTACTAAGCCACCTTTGTTCAACATCGACAGAGGCAAATGATGATTCGCTCCTGGCAACATCCCAGTTGTAGCGGTGCTGATGCCGAAATCGGTGTCTAATTCCAAGCTTGCGGCAAAAAGCTAGCAAACCATACATGCATACGAAATAGCCGAAATGATGGGGCAACTTGCGACAAGATCAGCAAGTAACAATGTATGCATGCGAAATAGACGAAATGATTGGGCAACTCGTAATAAAAGGCAGCGAGTAAAAATAAAACAAATAGCCGAAATGATGGGGCACCGCGAGAAATAGCCGAAATGATGGGGCAATCACAACCTTCGCGATATAAAAGCTGAAATGATAGAGCATCGCGAAAATAAAATAATAATAATAAAAAAATGAATGAAATTTTATGCCCTACAGGTGATATCACAGCAATCCCTGTATACAATCCAGGGGCGCAAACAGAGAAGGAATCGCACTCCTCCTTCCTCGGGTTTCATCAAAAGAAGAAGCCAAATCCCGATGGGTCACAGATAGCTTAGAGATCATCTCGACGTTCGTCTCATTGCAGCAGACACAACATCAAGCAAAGCGGAACAGCGGCAACTCCCAGTTCCATGATTCACCGGTATACAGATGACCGAGAGTCAAATCCAAACTCCGTGAAATGCGGATATAATCGGAAAAATTCCTGGTTAAGTGGAACACGGATAACGTCACTTCTGACCCCGTGCAAAACGTCCAGAGCGGATCCTGGTCCTCTCAGAGCACGGCAGTGAACCCGTGTGAAGCATCCAAAGCGGAGCCTAGTCCTCGCCAAACACAGCAGTGAACCCGTGGGAAGCATCTAGTGCAAATTCCTGGTTACGTGGAACACAGATAACGTCACTTCTGACCCAGTGCAAAACGTCCAGAGTGGATCCTGGTCCTCACAGAGCACGGCAGTGAACCCGTGTGAAGCATCCAGAGCGGAGCCTAGTCCTCGCCAAACACGGCAGTGAACCCGTGGGAAGCATCTAGTGCAAATTCCTGGTCACGTGGAACACGGATAACGTCACTTCTGACCCCGTGGAAAACGTCCAGAGAGGATCCTGGTCCTCGCAGAGCATGACAGTGAACCCGTATGAAGCATCCAGAGTGGAGCCTAGTCCTCGCCGAACACGGCAGTGAACTCGTGGGAAGCATCTAGTGCAAATTCCTGGTCACGTGGAACACGAATAACGTCACTTCTGACCCCGTGCAAAACGTCCAGAGCAGATCCTAGTCCTCGCAGAGCACGACAGTGAACCCGTGTGAAGCATCCAAAGCGGAGCCTAGTCCTCGCCAAACACGGCAGTGAACCCGTGGGAAGCATCTAGTGCAAATTCCTAGTTACGTGGAGCACAGATAACGTCACTTCTGACCCCGTGCAAAACGTCCAGAGCGGATCCTGGTCCTCGCAAAGCACGGCAGTGAACCCATGTGAAGCATCCAGAGCGGAGCCTAGTCCTCACCAAACATGACAGTGAACCCGTGGGAAGCATCTAGTGAAAATTCCTGGTCACGTGGAACACGGATAACATCACTTCTGACCCCGTGGAAAACATCCAAAGCGGATCCTGGTCCTCGCAGAGCACGGCAGTGAACCCGTGTGAAGCATCCAGAGCGGAGCCTAGTCCTCGCCGAACACGGTAGTGAACCCGTGAGAAGCATCTAGTGCAAATTCCTGGTTACGTGGAACACGGATAACGTCACTTCTAACCCTATGGAAAACGTCCAAAGCGGAGCCTGGTCCTCGCCAAACACAGCAATAAACCCATGGGAAGCATCCAGAGCAAACATCGGACTCTGAGGTCTTTAAACTCACGGACTATGATGTCCTTAACCTTGACCGTGATGTCTTAAAACTAACAGTCAACCATAATGATTTCAAACTGATTTTACCTTGGTTTAAGGGTGCATCTCTTCACTCCTTTGATATCTGTCATTGAAATTCCTCAACGTCTTCAAAGAGGTGACGGGTCCCAGTAACCACGCATTTCACGGACTGTGAGGTCCTTAAACTCACGGACTATGATATCCTTAACCTCGACCGTGATGTCTTAAAACTAATACCGGACTGTGAGGTCCTTAAACTCATGGACTATGATGTCCTTAACCTCGACCGTGATGTCTTAAAACTAACATTGGACTGTGAGGTCTTTAAACTCACGAACTATGATGTCCTTAACCTTGATCGAGATGTATTAAAACTAAACAATCAACCATAATGATTTCAAACTGATTTTACCTTGGTTTAAGGGTACATCTCTTCACTCCTTTGATATCTGTCGTTGAAATTCCTCAACGTCTTCAAAGAGGTGACGGGTCCCAGTAACCACGCATTTCACGGATTGTGAGGTCCTTAAACTCACGGACTATGATGTCCTTAACCTCGACCGTGATTTCTTAAAACTAACACCGGACTGTGGGGTCCTTAAACTCACGGACTATGATGTCCTTAACCTCGACCGTGATGTCTTAAAACTAACACCGGACTGTGAGGTCCTTAAACTCACGGACTATGATGTCCTTAACCTCGACCGTGATGTCTTAAAACTAACATTGGACTGTGAGGTCCTTAAACTCATAGACTATGATGTCCTTAACCTCGACCGTGATGTCTTAAAACTAACAACGGACTGTGGAGTCTTTAAATCCACAGACTATGATGTCCTTAACCTCGACCGCGATGTCTTTAAACTACGATATCCTAGAAAACGCCCAGAGCGAAGCCTGTTCCTCGCCAAACACGGCAGTGAAACCGTGGGAAGCATCCAGAGCAACCCCTAACTCCGTGAAATGCGGATAGAGGCAAATTTCACCCATCACTTGCGAGTCCTCACGACTCGTAAGGGGGTAAATTCTCTTGTGAGATCCTTACGACTCTCAAGAGAAAACACACTTAGGAATCCCCACGATTCCTAAGGAGAAAACTCACCTGCGGGGTCCTCTCGACCCGTAGGGAGAAAATACTTTATGAGACCCTCACGGCTCATAAAGTTGAAAAGTCTTAGGTGACAAATCCTAACCCTGTTTTCTAAGCCATCGCCACTCTACAAAAAGCATAAGATTGATATTTATATACTATCTATGGATCGCACTTGCTAAGATCGCATGGCAAACAACACAGCAAGAAAGAAGAAAGCGGAGAAATGACACAAGATATTATGAAGAATGTATATCTTTTATTCATGAATTTGATTGAGTACAAAATACATTGTGTTAAAGAATAAAAGAAACAAATACATTTTATTCACAATTGCAAATGATACAAAATGTTCATGGAGAAGGAAGCGTCTTCAACAAATCCGCAAGTTGCTCTCGCACTTCCTTCGGCGCCTTCTCCTGATCGGCTGCCGCGGCCAACTCTGCTTCCACCTGGGCCCACTGCTGCAAGTAGGATGAAAGTTGTTCTTCGACGGCTCGCTGAGCTGCTTCACGACCTTGGACATCACGCTTAACGGTATCGAGCTTCTGCTTCAATGTTAACCCGTCGGAGATACTTTGCAGAAGGCCCTCGAAGATAACTTTCACCCGGGCAGCATTCGCGTCGACCTCAGCACGCAGTCGAGCAGACTTGCTTGAGGTTTCTTTGCATTCCCTCCGCTTTAAAGCCACTTCTTGTTCAAGATGACGGAAGTAAGAAATGCTCTGCTCAATCCATGCCGCCCGTTGAGTACTCGTGGCCAAAATCTCGGGGGCAAGACGCATAAGCTCCAACTGATGCAGGCGGGCCTCGATCTCCCTGCAGTGATTAACCTAAGACTCGACGACGCCTTCATTATGGAAATTTACAAGTGTCGCCAGCATCGGATTAACCTCGGCAGCGAAATCTGCGGCAGATGTAGGAGCTTCTGCGTCAAGCTCCTCGATGCATCCGCTCAGCATACTCAAACTCATCGCAGCACCCTTTAAGGATGGACGTCTGGAGAATGGGCCTGCCAGCATCATGATGCGAGACTCGAAAGGGACTGGAGTCGGAGTGACAGCTGCAAAACAAAACACAATCAAATGACGGTTCAATAAATATAAGAAAGTCATCGATGATGGAGTCTATTATACCAGCCACAGCAGGTGGCAAAGCCGGGAGGACCGGTGGCCCAACTAATCTCTCATCTCCTCCTTCGATCTGTAGCACTGCTATCAGGGCAAGGAAGAATCAGAAACAAGTTCATTATCGGAAAAAGAAAAAGCATCAATTGAAAACTATACTCACCAGCGCCACTGGATGAAGCAAGCTCCGACGGGAAGGAGAAGTGTGGATGCAGCACCTGGTACAGGTGATCAAAAAGCACTCCTGCAAAGACGCAATAGTACAACATCAGTACGTAAATTATGCAGCCAAGATAAGACTGATGGGTCGCAAATCTATACCTTCCAACATCTGCGACGGTACGAAGGAGGGTAGAGAGATGGCCACCGTCAGGGCGGTAACTGACGGCGCTCCCTCAGGTAAAGTGGAATCAGCACTAGCCGCACCTGCATTAAAAAATAAGATAAGTCATGTCAAGAAGGATTGCAGAATAAAAAAAGGGACGGTAACTCAAAATTTACCTGATGAGTCGCCAGCCGAAACGGTGGCGTCTCCCTCCTCCATTGGCATGGTTTCGCCTCCCGTTGCCTCATCGCCCGACTCTACAGGAGCCGTCGTCATGCTCCTTAGGCCGGGAGACGGCAAAGGACCGTAAGCAGGGAGTGCGATGATCGGAGCGGTGCCCGACTCTTAAGAAAGAGCGGCCGTCTCGTCCTCAGCGATCATACCCGTCTCACCCGCTACCCCCTCGGGCTCGGTGGTCGCAGCCGTCTCGTCCACCACTGTCATAGGTTTATCGGTCGCAGCCACCCTATCCGCTGCTGCCTCAGGCTCGGTTGTAGCAGCCGTCTCGTCTGCCGCCGCCTCGCGCTCGGCAGTGGTGGCCGTCTCGGGCATAGTAGTCGTGACCGTCTCGTCAGCCACTAGCTCGGGCCATGCAACTACGGCTGCACCACCTACCGTTGCCTCGGGATCGCTGCCACCGTCCCCTCAGGCTCGACGGTCGCCGTCGCTCCTTCAGTAGGACTCGGCCTTGCAGGGCAAGATATATAAGAACCGATAGTTTTACAACTTTTACAACAAAGCCTCGAGAAGCACATTACCTGAGACAGATTTACCGTTGGCGTCCCGAGCTGCACGCGCTGTCCGCCTATGAGCAGTAGATAAGGCGACCGGGAGCTCCTCTGAAGGAGTGGCAGCGGAAGTAACGGCGATTGAGCCCGCCTCCACGGCCAAAGCAGCGCTACGCTCCCTCGCTGCGCGCCTCAAGCGCTTCCTCTCCTCCCGGGCCGTCACGACGGACCTCTTGGAAGCCTCCTTTAGCAAGGCGGCGTCGTCCGCATTCAGAGTTGCCTCCAGAGCCTTTAAGGCATCCATCATCGGCTTTTTAAGTAGGGACTCTCGCGGCAACCCCGAAGAGGCCGGGTCTTCGGTAGCTAGCCTGGGGATAATTCCTGTGTCGGCTTGCGAGGCAGGTCTTGTGGTCCCTGCAATGAGACAAAGAAAAGGTTAGATTGGCCATAAAAAGGAGAATAAAGACTCAATGAGCCAAGACGTACCAACGCCCGATAAAGCGCGTTTCCTTTCCTCCTCCTTGAAGGTTTTGAGAGAAGTAGCGATGGCTTCTTCGGTAGAAATACCTGTTTAAAAAAAAGGAAAAGCGTTAGTCAAAAACAATGATAAAAGTACGATGAAATGATGAAGAATACAACTGGTGATTACCTGACTGCGCGAGTCTAGCCAACCACGCGTCGCGCCTTGCCAATCGCTCAGAAGCTGCGATGGCGGCCGCCAGATCAGTGTCTTCTGGCTCTACGAAGAAACCCTCGTTGGTTCCATACTCACTTAAACCTTTGGTGAGAGGGGCCTGAGGCTCTAAGCCGAGGATGGCATCAAAAGAAAGAACCGACTTCTTCTTCCTCTTCTGCACGCGAACCCCGGACGCACCCAAAATCAACTTACGTTTCGTGGGCACCTTAGGACGGCGGGTCCCGATGTACGAGCCCACGCCGGATTCAGGTGAAACCACATTCACCGTCTCCACCGGAGCACGGAGCGCTGAGAGCACGTCCACAGAATCACGGGGCAATCCACATGGAGGGCTCAGCACGCATGGGGGATCAACCCCAGCATCTCCTCTTAGTGGAGGAACGACAGGGGTCCTTTACCTTAGGGGGACTTTGCGATCGCTGGCGGGGGGTATACCCTTGCGGTCAACCAGCAGCCCCTTCTCTTCCCGGATAACAGCGCCCATCGCATGCTGATACCAGGCCCCATACACGTTGAGGGCCCTTAGAATGCAAGTCGGCTCGCTAATGAAGAAGTGGGAGCCCGTGTTCAGCCGCATAAAATGATGTAGTGCACTCTGTATCCCCTCCCTGGTGGCCGTAGACTCTTCCAAAAATGCCTCCAGTGGGACCCCTTGGTTATAACTTAACTGCTGGGCGAAGCGATGGGGGTTATACCTCATAAAAAGTGCCATATCATTCTGCCTGAACACCAGGAAGCCCGGCCGGATGGAGTATAAGTGAAGAATCTCCCGGGCTTTCAATACGGAGGCCCGTCCTTGAAACTATCACGCAACGCCAACACCGACTTGGAGGTCTCCGGGCCGATGGTCATGACCTTGTCCGTGAAAGAAATGCCTGCTCCGACCGTACGCGGACGAAGAAGCAACCCTCTAGCCTCCCGCGGAGGTGGATTCACAATAGAAGCGCCGACCAACCGCATGACTCTCGGGAGTCTGCACTTCTCGTAGAACAAGGGCCTCTTGTGAATACCAAAAACCCTGAGCACATGCATTTCCATCCATAAAGTAAAGTAGTGCATTGGGAAATTGGCAGGTTGCACCCCCGGTTCATTTGCATCCGCCGCCACACTGAGTCCATGGTACAAGTGGGCCAATCAGGCGATTCCAATCGACAATTGTATACCAGCCACCATCCGATGCGCTGGGTAGAAAACGGACGGCCTCATGTAGGGCATGTGCATGGGGAGCGCGAACCAGCACAGCCATAACCCCAGAAACCCGAGAAAGAAGGTCTCCTCGTCGATGCCCGGAGCGGCGATTTCCGATAAGGGGACGACTGCAGCATCAGGGAGGTAAAAACCCTTTTGGTCGTCTTCCAGTGCTGGTCGACGATCCAAGCCAGAGCCGAAGGGGTCGTCGAGCTTGGCGAATTTTTCGCCCCGCTGTGATAGAATCTCCGGTCGAATAAAGCAGGCGATGAAGTCGGCGAAACTAACTCCCCGGCCTCCCGACTCCAAGTAGAGACTTTCATACATATTTAGCACCTTTACCAGACTCGGGAACTACTGCTGAATAGCATTCTCCGGCGTTAGGCCCATTACCAATGGCTTGGTGGCGAAGACATATTGATCCGGAGGAAGCAGCTCCTCATAGTGCTCCCTCCTCACCGGCAGACCGGAAATCTCAGCAAATTCTTCTAGAGGGATGGAGACTTCCCTTTCTGTCAGAAGAAAGGTATGGGTGAGGATGTTCCATTGTTCCACGAATGCCTTAACCCACCACGTCGGAGAAGTAGGGTACTCGAACAATGAGGCGTAGACTGTGGGGTACAGACCAATCTTCAGCAAATGCGTCTTCTTCGCTGACAAGATGTACCTAGCCCACTGCAAATACCCGGCCGATTGTCGAGGGGTCAATCCAATGTTATAAGGTTGTCCCCAAGGGCGCAACTCACCCTGGCATATGCGCCGCCCCAAAATATCCACGGCTGCCGGCGGCTGCACGAGTATGGCAGCAATCGAAGGTTGAAGGAGATCCTCCGAATTCCAATTTATGACCTCCACGGCATAGTTCACCGGGGGTACATCTGCATATGGGATCGATGAGATCGGCTCTGACAGCATCGCACAAGAGAAGTTTCGGCGACCCTTGATGATTTCACTGTACCATCTACCCCACAGGTGAAGGTTCTTATACTCCGGGTCGAAATCCTTAATAAGAGTAAGAACCTCCCGGTCCACCGGCGCCTCAGGGAATCCTCCCTCTGAGCGGAAAAATGGGAACGAAAGACCAGCAGACATGTTGCCTGCAAGAAAAGGCGAAATTCAATTATCAGTATCATAATTTAAATTTTTTTTTTAAAAAATCCCGACGCTTGGTACTTTAAAATTTGTACCACACTGCAGTGCAGTGGAGAGGGGACCAAAGGGGGACCCACAAAATCCAGATGACAATGCATCAGTTAATAAGACAGACCCATCATTGGATGAGACTGTCAATTAATGAGGAAATCCTCAAAGAATATTCTTATTAAATGAGAAATCCCTTGAGACAAGGAGAAAATCTCCCCTTCAGAGCAAAGCTCTGTTACAGAGTGACACTTGTCAAACTCTGGTCACAAGGGAATAAAATTCCTTAAAGAGCCTAGCTCTGTAATAATGATGGAAAAATCCATCAAAGGAAGAATTAATTCCTAAAAATTAAAGTTCTGGGATCTTAAAGATCCATGAAAAAACTTTTAAGAGTTCATCATCAGAAGATCAAAAGATCTATATTCTGTCAATGAGCAAAGCTCTGTTCATGGGTTAAGAAACCCTGAAACAAATTCTTGAGAGCAAAGCTCTGTTTATGAAACCCCAAAGGGGATTTCTTTAGATCAAAAGATCTATAAGAGCAAGGCTCTATTAATTAAAGTTGATTTAATTAAGTTTAAATTTTTACCTAAAATTTTCTAGAGTTCTAACTCTGAAGTTCTTGAAAACGAGAGCAAGGCTCTGAAAATAAAAATCTTGAGAAGATGATAATCATCTGAGGAGGAACAAGGGTCCTATTTATAGGCGCTAAAGCGCCTCTTCAACTCCTGAGTTGATCCAACGGTCTGGATGTTGCCACCGCTGCACTCACGTGTGCACCACGTGAGCGCAACGGTAGGGGGCATTTGTTTCCTCCAATTAGAGCAAAACTCTGTTTGAACTTCAAAATTCAAAAGGTGAGGCAACGCTTCAGATCCCTTGCGCTGCGCGCAGAGCGCCACGTGTCAAAAGCAGACACGCCAGCGCAAGGAGCGCGCGCCCAAGGCAGCGCACCCCCAATCAGAGCAAGGCTCTGTTTTAAAATTCAAATTTTTAAAATAAATGAAGTAACGCTTCAGATAACATGCCCTCTGCGCTGTGCGCCACGTGTCAAACAGTGGTGCGCTAACGCAATTGCGCTGCGCTCTGCGCTGCGCGCCACGTGTCAAACACAGGCGCGCCAGCGCAGTTGCGCTGCGCGACACGTGTCAAGCGCAGGCGCACTAGCACAGTTGCACTGCGCTCTAGCGCCAACTGCGCCAGCACTAAAATTTAAATAATAAATTATTTAATTAATCATAATTAAAATTCTAGAAAGATCTTTCCAATTTTATTAAAATAAGAAGATTGTCTTCTATAAAACAGAGGTCTCAGGATCAAAGATCCAACGGTGGGGAAATATCCCCAGATCAATCAGAGAAAAATCTCTGTAACTAACCTAACAAACCATTGGCCCTATATAAAGGCCCCTAGACTCCAAGTCTCACATATACAGACATACAGAAGAGAGAGAATTCTCTAAAAAATTTGAGAAAAACTCAAAGAAAGAAAAGGCAAGCCTTTGAAGAAAGAAGATCATCTTCTTCATCTTTAAAAGTAAAGAATTAAATTCTTGGAAGAACAGAGATGAAAACGCCTCACAAAAAAAAGAATTTCTTCTAAAATGATCAAAGATCTAAGATCAAGATCAAGATCTTCAATAAAAATAAAAAAGATCATAAATATCTAATCATAAAAGATTAAAGAAGTAATTTACTTCGTCCCTAGATCTTTTGATCTATATAAAGGCACAGCCTTTTGATGAACCATTGGTTCTTGAAGCTTGAGGTAGAACCTCTTTAGAGCAAGAAAAACTTTTTTCTTTGATCTAAATTTGATCAAGATACGCTCTGCGCTATTGGACAGTGCCATGCACTTTTGAAATGCGCCTTTGTGCTCCTTGGATTGGTGCACTGCGCCAGAGAGCGCCATGTGTCAATCACAGAACAATCTGCGCTTTGCGCTCCTAAAAACAGAGCACTGCGCTCTTGGCATAGCGCATTGCACCAGAGCGCGCCACGTGTCAGCAGCGCACTAGCGCAGCGCACTGCGCTAACAGACTTGCGCTCAGCAGAGCGTGACACGTGTCACCTCCACATGCGCTGGCGCCTTGCGCTCTTTAATTGGCGTAAAGCACCTGACAAGCCACGTGGCGCACTGTCAAACCATTTAAATGCTATGCATTATTAAAAAATGGCAGAGCCCAAGTAAAGTCTATCAGACCAATTTAAATGCTATGCATTAATAAAAAAGGGCAGAGCCCAAGTAAAGTCGATCAGACCAATTTAAATGCTGTGCATAATTTAAAAAGGGCAGAGCCCAAGTAAAGGCCTAACAGGCCAAATATAAATGCTATGCATTTAATTAAAAAGCCCAATGCTATGTATTGTTTAAAAAGGCAGAGCCCAAATAAAGGCCTAACAGGCCAAATATAAATAAAATATTGAACATTTTCAACTGGACTTAGCCCAATTCTGGTCAAAAGACCTCAATATAAATTGAACTGAGCCCAACCACTCTTCCAATCAATTTACACCCGGTTCGAGAGTACATCTCTTTACTCCTCTGATATCTGTCGTTGTAATCCCTCAACATCGTCAGAGAGGTGACGGGTCCCGACAACCACACACAGCTACGGACTGTGGGGTCCTTAAACTCATGGACTATGATGTCCTTAACCTCGACCGTAATGTCTTAAAACTAATACCGGATTATGATGTCCTTAACCTCGACCGTGATGTCTTAAAACTAACATCGGACTGTGAGGTCCTTAAACTCACGGACTATGATGTCCTTAACCTTGACCGCAACGTCTTAAAACTAACATTGGACCGTGATGTCCTTAAACTACCTATCGACTGCAATGTCACTAAACTAAACAATAGAGCCCCCAATTGCTCTCTTGTCGGATCTAAACGATCCCGTTAAGTCGATCTTAGTCTAAAATTAGACTAACGTGTCCTTAACGAACGTTTAAGTTGATCTTAGCCTCAAATAAGGCTAACGTATCCTTAAACACACACCCCCAAACCCAAATCTAAGAAAGATACGGATTTGGACTAATCCACGTCCTACGGGCGACAACACAAATTAGTCTCCGTATACAATCCACGGGCAACCGAACACAAAACAAACACACACGACACGAAGTGACCATATGGAGAAGGAGAAAGTGGTTACCGCGATGCGGTAGCGTAATTAACTGCAGGGGCTTGCACCTGCAGGGAAGAGCGTCCCCATAATCAAAAAACCCTTAAGCGAGGGGGAATCTGACGAAGTCTGCTACATCAGAAGCATCCGTTTAAACCTTCGATACACGGTGCCATAAATCAACTTGGCATCTTCAGAGAGGTGGACGGATAGCATTGTTCACACCATAATATTGCATTTTACATTCCCCATTCTTATGTGTTTTATAAATAAACAGGTGCTTTTGACGCATGTCTGCTACATATTACAGGATACAGGTTCTTGGAGCGAAAACAGTGAAAAAGACAAAAGATGATACAAAAGCGGGACTTTTGACCAATAAGTAGAAGGATCCTAGGCAAGCCTAGACATAGAACAACTCACAAAGGTACAAGGCAACACAAGGTCCAAAACGTCAAAGTGGACGGTTAAAAGACCATTACTAGTTTTCACTGGAGATCTGGAGAAGACCCAGAAGTCAAAAGGAGAAAAGAACTGTATAAATAAAAAGCCCAAAGCATCAAGAATGAGCCTAGAAAAATTCACCTGACGAACCCACCAAGGGGCCGCGGAACCGCGGCCCAACCCTCACCCATGCCGCGGTTCCACGGCCGTCTATGGCACGTGTCGGCGCAGAATTCTGGTGGCGGTGCGTTGGTGCTTTTGTTGGGATTTTTCAGGGGTATATCTGTAATAGCACATGCACGAGAATCTGTAACCCTAGTTTTCCTATTTCCTTATAAATATGTAATCAAAATATTGTAATGGGGATGCCTCTTTTCAATAAATAAAATTCAGATTCTTTGGAAGATTAAGAGCATCATTTCTTGTAAGTTCCTTTTAATTTTCTGCCTTAGTTTAAAATTAATTTCTTGCCCTAGATTAATTCATTCCTTCCCCTAGTATTCTAAATTAATTCTTGCCTTAGATAAATCCTTCCATTGCCCTAGTTTAATCTAGTGTAGTATTTCTGAAACTGCAGTAGGTAAGTAATTTTAAAATGTTGTTTTTAATAGATCCCCTAATGAGCGAGTAATTTCCTTACTTGTTAGGGTTAGGAATAAGGGAGGGATTGAGAGATGAATATCTCTCATCTCTTTCAAGCCCATTAATTTGTAATAACTAGAACTTTATGCACGCATGCATGATCTGCTCCCTACGGCACCCTACCCACGAGGTAACGGTGAAACCGTAGTATAAAGGACCGGACATGCATGACTTCCAAGAAGGTTAGAGCAATTAGTAGGAAAGGACGGACAAGGATCTAGAGGAAGAAACTTCGTTTCTTCCCAATCATTCTAATCCCCTTTACTAATAATTGTTATAACTTCTAAGGATTTAATTGAGGGCATTGAAAGAGCTGTGAATATTAATCTTATCAAACTCACCTTATATCTAATCCTAACAAGTTTCTTGATCATCGTACAACTTAGGTTTTAGATTCAATTAAAAGACCAAACAACCATTGGAATCAGCCCGTTAGCACGAATAGGAAAATTACACATCCCTGTGGACCGACCCGTATTCACCCGCTAGCTTCATGCGACGCCGTTCTTGATTGCGGTAAATATTTTTGATCGTTAAAATCTACACTAATCAAATGGCGCCATTGCCGGGGATGGCGTAAAAATTTCCTTTTTGTAATTTCGGGTTGATATAAATCTTATAAATCATAAAAATCTGAAAATAGAAAAAGTACAGAAACATTTTATCAATTTTTATCTGTTTGAAGGGTTTTATTGTTTGAATCTTGCAGGAACAGCGAAGAATCTCGGATCTGGAAATTTACAGAGGGCAAAACAGAAATTGATATATCAAAACAGAGGAGGATTGGAACAAAGGAGCGGCCGAATTTTTCTGAGAAGACGATCTCTCCACCCAACCGCGGAACCGCGGCTCAGGAGCGCCCCAAACTGCGGAACCGCGGCGCTATTGCCAAGTCAGCACCTGAAATTTTGTTGGTTTGTTATCTTTTACTCCTCTCTGCCAACCTCCATATATCTTTTGCGAAATTTTCTGCAGGATTTCTTTGCGCTAAAAAATCTTCTTCCCCCTTCTAAATAACAGATTTTCTGCAGGTTTCTTTGACCCGCGCTAAAAATAATTGATTGTAAGTGAATTTAATGTTTTGCATAATTTAATCGGATTTAAAGGGGCTATTGACCAAACTCAGATTGGGTAGGGATTTCATCACCCTTCCCAGGACCCCAGAAAGCACTTAAAGTATTTGCATTGACCACAATTAATTAAAAAATACTAGACTCAGCCCTAAGGACTTCGAGCTCAATAGGACAAAGGACTAGACATAGGCATCGACCGTTTATCCTAACTGACTTTGCGGTGTCTAGGCAAGTGTGTCAAGGCAAGTGGTTACTTAATTAGGACCGCTACTTGTAGCGGGGAGCCTCCCACTTACCTGGCACTTACCTGGCTGCAATTGGCGGTGAAAAGGCGGTTTGAAGTCCTATTTCTAACCCTAGTTAGGAGCTGTCTAGCTGACCTAGGTGACCCTAGATCTAGGCCTGATTGTGCATGTGTGGTTGATCGTATTTGTGTCACAAGTCTCTTGTCAAAAATTTTTTGCAAAAATCTCACATAAAAAAGAAATAGAAAAATAAACTTTTCAAAACTTGCAACTTGTCGCTAAAGAAATCTTGCAACTCACTTACACCACTTCCTTTCATTGACGTTATCTTACCTCCACATTCTGTCTTTCATTTTTTTTCCTGACTACACTACCCCTTTAGTGTATGTCACTTTGGACTAGGGACACTAACGCCCGATTAGTCCGTGTTTCGTTGGTACCGACCGACGAACCTTTCGACACCGAAGTCGAAATTCCGTCCACTTTCTTACCTCCACCTTCAAATTCTTCTTCCGAAGGCATGTCGGGATTCAACCCCAATAATACCTTACCGACGGGAATGATTCCACCTCCGTTAGGCGTGAATAAGCCGAATCAACCGCCTGTTGAAGCGCCCGCACGAGTTGCGCTCCAGGATCTCTTCTACCCTGTCCGCACTTCTTTACCTACCTGTCTTTCACCCCCCACCGGCAAATGGGAACAATTTTGAAATAAAACCACATTTCATCAATATGCTGCCAAAATTTCATGGTTTAGAATCTGAAGATGCTTATATCTTCATCAATAAATTCCAAAATATTTGCGCTATGATGAAAACGACCCAATTAAGTGATGACGCTATAAGGCTAAAGGTCATTCCTTTCACCTTATGTGACCTAGCCGAGAAGTGGCTATACAGCACCGCATCACATTCAATTAGAAATTGGGACGAGTTTGTGAAAGTTTTTCTAAAAAAGTTCTATCCTCACCACAAAACTGCTAGAATCCGTAATGAGATTATACAATTTTCACAACTTCCTTCCGAACCATTTTGGAAGTGTTTTGAGAGATTTAAAGACCTACTCGTTCAATGCCCTCATCATGGGATCGAAAGTTGGCAACTTTGCCAAACATTATACGAGGGATTGAACTCGGCAACGAAGTAGTTGCTAGAAACCATCTGTCAAGGTCACTTTCTCTCCAAATCTAGTGAGAAAGCGTGGCAGTTTCTTGAGAATCTCAGTGAACAAACAATTCAGTGGGAGAGCTCCAAGACCACATCATCTTCTTCTAGTGGTCAATCTAGGGCAGGCATATATCAAGTAGAGATGTCGATTGCTATGAAGGCCGAGATGGCCGCTCTTACGAAAAAGCTAGAAGCGATTGAGACCAAAATCTCATCGCCTTCTCCTGCCCCTGTTATGCCTCCACGAACTGTGTGTGCTTGTTGTTCGGTTCCATCACACTTAACCGAAGAGTGTCCTTACAATGCATCTACTCAAGGACATGATCAAGTCAATGCTGCCTTTCAGCAACGACAAAGAAACGATCCATTCTCTTCTACATATAATCCGGGTTGGAGGAGTCACCCAAATTTCGCTTGGAACCAAAATCAACAATTCCAAGGAAACAAAAATTTTCAAGGGCCTCCTCCACAACAACAAGCACCTCCACAAACTCAATTTCAACAGCAACCTTTTCAACAGCAACCTTACCCTAATCAGGTGAACAATTTTGTGCCTAACACTTCTTACCCGCCAAACAATTTTGTTCAACCTAATAATGACAAGGTTAGCTTAGTCGAAAGAAATCTAGATGTGTTCCTAAAGCAACCTACACAGTCTACAGCAAGACTAGAGACTTCTATTCAATCTTTGGTGCAAAACAGTGCCTCACACGATCAAAGCATCAAATCTATTGAGGCACAAATTGCACAACTCAATGCAGCATTGAGCGAGCGAGAAAAAGGAAAGCTCCCATCTCAACCACTGCCCAATCCCGGTCACGCACATGCTGCAAATCAACAGCAGAATCATAACGTAAATGCTGTGACCACGTTGAGATCGGGAAAAGTGTTGCAAAACAATGTGGGTATTCACAATGACACCCCTGCCGGTGGCCCTTCTTCATCTTCTTCACCTACTTCTTCTTCGTTAGAGCCTATTCTCCATCCTTCACACGGCTCTACTTCTTCTAGCTCGAACGGACCCACTTCTCACAATACGAACACATTTACACAGGGTTCCGTTCCAACTCAACAATCTGATCCGCAAAAATTGGACTCAACAACCTTTCAAAATGTTCCTTTTCCAAATCGGTTGAGATCCAATAAACCAACTCCACAGATGGAGAAGATTGTAGAGTTATTCAATCAGGTTAGGATAAACATCCCTCTTTTGGATGCGATCCAACAAGTTCCTTCATATGCAAAAATCTTAAAGGACTTATGCACCAAAAAGAGGAAGTCACAAGTACCAAAGAAAGTTTTTGTGGCTAGTGCTGTTAGCGATGCTCTTGTCCAATGTTTACCCCAAAAGCACAAAGACCCCGGTTGTCCTACTATTTCGATAATAATTGGGGACAAGAACATCAATAGAGCACTTTTAGATCTTGGTTCTAGTGTTAACCTGCTTCCCTACTCCGTGTACGAGCAATTAGGGGTTGGAGAGTTGAAACCAACTCGTTGTACTCTCCAAATGGCTGATCGATCAATCACCCATCCTAGGGGTGAGCTAGAGGATGTGTTGATCAAAGTTGGGGATTTCATATTCCCCGTTGATTTTATTGTTATGGACACACAACCTGTTGCTAACCCACGGAACCAAATTCCGGTGATTCTCGGTCGACCATTTTTGGCCACTTCCAATGCCGTAATAAGCTGTCGCAATGGCTCCATGAATCTATCCTTCGGGAAGACGTCTAGTGAGTTCAATATTTACAAGTTAGGAAGTCTGCCCCCAGTGCCTAAAACTAGTACACGTGAAGTCTGCTCTATTCATGAAATCATGCAGGAGGACTGCGATTTTGAAAGATTTTTGTTTGATGAAAACAGTTTTGACGCCACTAGTGCGTCCCTCCTTGAGCCTACCACAGTTGACACAACCGATATTGATTATGAAAGTTTCACTTTTTCGGATGATGACGACTCACAGCCCGAATATGAGTCTTTTGAATTTTTGGATGAGTTAGTTGAACCATCCGAATCGGTTGTTTGCAGTGATTTCGAACCTGTGTTGGAGTCCTTTGAGTTCGAGGTAGATTCCGCAATGATTCTTTCGCCTCCGAAACTCGAACTCATGTCCTTGCCGTCTCACCTTAAATATGCTTACATAGATGAGAATGAGACCTTTCCCATTATAATATCAGCCTCTCTAGCCTTCGAGCAAGAGAACGCTATTTTAAAGGTCTTACAAGATAGACGGCAAGTTTTCAGTTGGACTATGGCGGACATCGAGGAGATTAGTTCCCTCATAATTGAATATCATATGCAAATAATGAATGATGCCAAGTCAATAAAGGACCCACAGAAACATTTTGGGGATATTGTGGTGAGTCAACCTCCTCCTTTAGAAGTTGAACCACCCCCATTTCTTTTAATAAGCCACGAGAAAGCCAATATTCCACTGATTGCTGATCATTCCCATTCTCGTTTTGATTCATCACCACATCATATCTATTCACTTCCCACCACTTCTATCTTCCCTAATTCTTTTTGGATCGGTACAACATGTTCTTCCACCAACCGATACTCTTTACAGATAAATTTTTCGACTGGTTGGTGTTGACGTTTGGTCTGTGCAAAGTTTGGCAGTAATGTCTAACATTGTTTCATTGAAGTTTGGGGGGGCCTTTCTGTATATATTTTTGTTTTTCTTTTAACAATAAAATAAAAAAATTAAAAATAAATAAACAGGGGAGTGCCGACATTTTGACCCTCTTGGTGCAGCATGACAGTGAGGACACTGTCAAGTTTAAGTTTGGGGTATGCTCGGTACGTCCTCTTCCTTCGCATTCATATGTACATTTTGCATTTGCATACTTATTTTGAAAAACCCATAAAAATTTAAAAATTTGAAAAATTATAAAAATTAATGTATTCAATTTTGGCCATATTTGACTTTGGTTTGACAAATAGGTTAACTGACTAGGAACAACTAGATTTTAGACTTTGTAAATTAAAAACCCTAAAAATAACCTTCTTTAAAGATTAACGGTAGAAAGTATATGTCTTTGTAGTTTATTTAGAAATAGGAAAATTTTGAGTTCACTTTTTGGGCTAAATTGAAATAAAGGAAAAATATTGATATTCTTATTAGAGTATAAGTTTGAAAAATAATTCCTAGCTTAAGTCTAGATTCTGAAAATGTATACCCTACAAATTGCACAATCACGCACCTTGAAACTTGAAATAGTAGAAGAGACCTTGAAATACTCTTGTCTAAAGTCCTTAGTACGAAGAAAATAAAAAAAATGTGTGAACAAAGAAAAAAAATGAGCACTGGTCTTTGTGATTACTTAAGGCTGCAAAAATAGAAAAAATATTCAGCGAGGGTGCTTCATCACCTAGTGCCTTAGACCGACTGGTTTGGGAGTCACTGCTAAAAAGCCTTAGGTGTTACAAGACTAGGAAGTACGCTTTAAAGTGCAAACATATCTTGTAATCGGTTGTTGGTACCTCACGAAGTATTAACAGTCGCATGAAGGATGTGTAAGCAAAAATTCATTAAGAATTCACCAGTTAATACTTTGGACAACGGACAAGAGTATGATTGCTTGATTTGAATTTCCAAGTGTAGGGGTGATTTATACACACACGTGGGGATATATGATTAGAGTTGAGATAAGAGAAAGGAATGAAGAATAGAACTTGTATCTTTAGTAGAGTTGATAGAAAATTTCCTAAATGGAGATGGAACCTTAGAAGGAAAACTTGGGAAATGCTGAAAGCTAAGTAAGTCTATAGGAAATATATATTCTTAAGTTAAATAATGAGGAAGTGTGAAAAATATGGATGGATAATCTACGAGTCAATGATAATAGAATTCCTTGTTAGAAAACCTAATTGGAGAATTGAAGTCGAAAGCCAAATTGATAGGATTTTGTGGGTGTAATCCGCTGAAAACCCTCAGGAGACAACACTCCTCCTACTAGGGACACCTAGAGGTTTAACGGCTTGTTGCACGAGCTCAGTGCAATCGCGTTTCCCTGCGAAAGTGCGGTTAGGTTTTTGTCGTGAATAATAAGCTTGCTCGAGGACGAGCAAAAGATAAGTTTGAGGGTATTTGTTCACACCATAATATTGCATTTTACATTCCCCATTCTTATGTGTTTTATAAATAAATAGGTGCTTTTGACGCATGTCTGCTACATATTACAGGATACAGGTTCTTGGAGCGAAAACAGTGAAAAAGACAAAAGATGATACAAAAGCGGGACTTTTGACCAATAAGTAAAAGGATCCTAGGCAAGCCTAGACGTAGAACAACTCACAAAGGTACAAGGCAACGCAAGGTCCAAAACGTCAAAGTGAACGGTTAAAAGACCATTACTATTTTTCACTGGAGATCTGGAGAAGACCCAGAAGTCAAAAGGAGAAAAGAACTGTATAAATAAAAAGCCCAAAGCATCAAGAATGAGCCCAGAAAAATTCACCTGACGAACCCACCAAGGGGCCGCGGAACCGCGGCCCAACCCCCACCCATGCCGTGGTTCCGCGGCCGTCTATGGCACGTGTCGGCGCAGAATTCTGGTGGCGGTGCGTCGGTGCTTTTGTTGGGATTTTTCGGGGGTATATCTGTAATAGCACATGCGCGAGAATCTGTAACCCTAGTTTTCCTATTTTCTTATAAATATGTAATCAAAATATTGTAATGGGAATGCCTCTTTTCAATAAATAAAATTCAGATTCTTTGGAAGATTAAGAGCATCATTTCTTGTAAGTTCCTTTTAATTTTCTGCCTTAGTTTAAAATTAATTTCTTGCCCTAGATTAATTCATTCCTTCCCCTAGTATTCTAAATTAATTCTTGCCTTAGATAAATCCTTCCATTGCCCTAGTTTAATCTAGTGTAGTATTTCTTAAACTGCAGTAGGTAAGTAATTTTAAAATGTTGTTTTTAATAGATCCCCTAATGAGCGAGTAATTTCCTCGCTTGTTAGGGTTAGGAATAAGGGAGGGATTGAGAGATGAATATCTCTCATCTCTTTCAAGCCCATTAATTTGTAATAACTAGAACTTCATGCACGCATACATGATCCGCTCCCTACGGCACCCTATCCATGAGGTAACGGTGAAACCGTAGTATAATAGACCGGACATGCATGACTTCCATGAAGATTAGAGCAATTAGTAGGAAAGGACGGACAAGGATCTAGAGGAAGAAACTTCGTTTCTTCCCAATCATCCTAATCCCCTTTACTAATAATTGTTATAACTTCTAAAAGGATTTAATTGAGGGCATTGAAAGAGGTGTGAATATTAATCTTATCAAACTCACCTTAGCCCTAATCCTAACAAGTTTCTTGATCATCGTACAACTTAGTTTTTAGATTCAATTAAAAGACCAAACAACCATTGGAATCAGCTCGTTAGCGCGAATAGGAAAATTACACATCCCTGTGGACCGACCCGTATTCACCGGCTAGCTTCATGCGACGCCGTTCTTGATTGCGGTAAATATTTTTGATCGTTAAAATCTACACTAATCAAGCACCAATTAGCATCTGCCCCGAATTTCAGGCAAGACGGACCTGCAAGGTCGCGTCTCCGTGATTCGGAGGGGAACAGTCTCTAAGTCTCACTGTCCAGGTCGCTAAACGTATCGTCAGTACAAATGTGAGTGTCAACCACCGCAGGAGTATCCGCAACCCAAGGGTAGGCCCCAGGGGCAAGGGAACACGGGCCCAAATCACGCTCGCTAATAATCAGTAATATCACCCATATGACTCCCAAAATCGCTGTATATGCCGGCGGTGGGACTCTCGAGATTCCGTTGATCGAACTCACACTCAAACTACCCCACACCCGTGGTCTAAATCAAACACCGATCATAAACCCAAATACTAGTCGGTCCATGACAAGTCTACGCGAGAACTGGAGACAGGGTCTCCATCAAGCATGTCTCGACTGGTATCCAAGACAAATGGACAGTACTCGATATCTTACCTATGACACTAATATAAGTGCTTCCATAACTATCTCATACCAGTTATAGTTACACTTACATACGCCCCATAGGCGTCGACAATGCAATAATTTAACTGGTTCCGTTGATTGTGTACAAGTACGTGTCACTTCACTTATTCATTCACGCTTTAACACTAATGTACTTGCCACAATCCAATCACTAATATTTATCACTAGGTAATGTAACACGGTCACTAGGTTATCAGTGTATATGACCGCTATTCAAATGAGAATATAACCGCTGCATGATATAATGAGAATGCAATTAATCATGATACGAATAAAATATAGCGGTCAGTGTCATACCACTTGCAAAATGTATTATAAATCACACGTGTAGAATTAAGCAAAACAATATAAAAGGGGTAAGCAGTATGTTTAATTATCTGTCCATAAAAATTGGTTTCGTGTCAATCGGGATTCAGGTTTGCTAGTTATGGTCATTTCATTTTAAATGTTTACTGCTGGAAATCCAATTTCTGAACTGGAAGTCCGTTTCGTAACACATTTTACTCCCAGTTGGGAGCATAATTAGGCGACACTACTGTTCAACTAGTTGTAGGTCTATGAGCTAAATTTACAGAACAGGAGACGAATCAACTATATTCATTGTGGTTTAGGAGTTATGATCAGATTACAGATGAAGGGTACAAACTGAAATGATAGAAAACTGCCGTACAAGTTATCCGTTTAAAATATGATTTAAATACCAAATGACACTGGATTTTAGTGGAACTAGTACCATTGGAAAGCTAAAACAATTGTCTACGCAGGAGTAATTGGCCCCACACACTATCACAATTAAACATTAAGGTTTCCGGGGTTCAAATTCATGTCAAGGGTAAGTTCCTGTACTGGACTACGGTCCAAGGTCAGGTAAGTTCTTTGTTTTCTATGTTCAGAGAATATATCTAACTATAAAGCTACATGTCGTGTTAAATATTATGCAGTACCCTTCACAACCAACCCAGGCACGCTGCAATTGGATTTTTCTAGAATTAATTATAAATTTAACGGTATCAAGTGTTCGGTAAAATCGCGAGTTTCAGTATAAACATTAAGGCGTTACTTTATGTGTGAAATTTGCATTCTTTTGCTACGAAACTTTAAAGTGTCACTATCTATCACTAAAAAATCACAAGTATCAATGGTACCGCCATCAAGGCGTACAGACAAGAATTGGCCCAAAAAGAGTCGTATTAGTATGTTTCGACACTCGACTTGGGGGTATCGAAACTATGGTCAAACATTATCCGATCGGTGTCAATTTTCAATATTTGTTCAGCATCCTATAAAGAATTCATTGGTTACACGTTCCGCAACCATTAATGGGTGGTTTACACTAAGTTTCTATTTTGGTTCAGTTAATATTAAAAGCGCTGTATTTATACACAAAATGTCCTAAGTATAGCATGAAAACAAGTGAATGAATTCACTTGCCTGGCAATGCTCATGACGACGAATAGCATAAGCTCGACGCATGCATGGGCTAAGCACGACACGGAAACACGGAAAGTTTGGCCTTGGCTCAAGCTTGGCGCGGCCTTGATTTGAGCTTGGCGCGGATATGAGGAGTCGGGAGAGTTGCTGGTGGCAATGGCGAAGACGATGAGGTCATAGCGGCGATGGGCAGCGGCGGTAATAGCACAGGTAGTGGCAACGACTAAGGTTCAAAGTGCTCGGAGCTCGGCTACGTGGCTCGACTGCAGTGGTTGTGCAATGGTTTACTGGAGCTCGGCGGCGGTGGCTCGGCGGCGGTGATGTCCAGTGAAGAGTTGTCGAAGATGGTGCGGTGTACTATTGAGCACAGCTGGGTAAGGCGAGAAGGTTGGGACGGTGGCAAAGGAGGCAGGGAGCGTGCTGTCGACGATGGATTGGTGTCGGTTGGAGCTTGTAGTGAGGGGAGTGGTGGGTTGTTGAGCTCGGTGGTAGAGATGAGGAGGTGCGGGGAAGGTAATAGCACGGTGGTGGTCGGATCCGGTGCGGTGAGGGGAGTTGAGGAAGCGGGGTGAGTGTCAAGGAGGAGCTCGGTGGTGTGAGAGGTGGCTCGTGGGTGATGGGTGTGCAGGGAAAAAGGAGAGGGGAGGAGAGAGATGGTGGCGAGGGCATGAGGGAGACGTCGGTGGCGACGAAGCGACGGGCGAAGAGGTCGGGTTCCGGCGGCGATGGGTTCTGGAGCTCGGCGATGGGTTCTCGTCGGGAGTTGGCAGCAGCAGAGAGAGGGAGAAGAGAGAGATGAGGTTGTGGAGGTGAGAGCGAGGGCATCGGCGGTGGTGGTGACGGCGATGATGAGATGAGGGCGGGCGATGGGTTCTTAGGTTGCTGGGGAAGATGGGTTGGTGGAGGCGACGAGGTCGCAGGGGTACGGTGATGACGGTGAAGATGATCGGGGACGAGGGCAATGAGGGGAGATAAGGTAAGGTCAAGAAGATGAGGTGAGGTAAAGAGGAGCTCGGGGCAGGCGAGGGTGAAGGGAGGGGCTCGAGTTGTGAGAACGAAGGAGATAGTGAGTGAGGGTTAGAGAGAGAGAGAGCCATTGAGGGGGTGCGGACGAGAGGACGTGGGATGAAAGGAGCGGGTCGTGGGGGTAGCGCGAGGAAGATGGGGAGTTGGCGAAAGAAGGGAGCTGGTCATGGGGGTGGGCGCGGGTCTCGTGGGGGTGCATGAGGAAGGCGGGAAAGGAGAGAAGAGAAGAAGAAGAAGGGGAGTGGGGTATCGGGTCGGGTAAGGTTAAATCGGGTCGGGCGTGGGTTAAGGGAAATAGGGAAGTGGGTTGTGGGCTGGGCTTTGAATTAAAGGATTAGAAAGAATTAGGGGGAAATAATTATAATGGGTTAGGGTGTGGCTAATGGGCTGGGCTTAAAAGGTTAGGGGGAAAATGAGAAGAAAAGAAATTTAGGAGGGTTGGCTGCTTGGGTGTTAGAGTTAGGATTTAGATGATAGGGTTTAAATTAGTAGGATATAGTTTTAGGTGAAAGGTTTAGAATTAGGTATTTTTTTTTAGGAAATATATATAAATATAATTATATAAGAAAATTAGGGGAAAATATTGGGAAATTTATCGATTAAAATATGGTTACGGTATAAACGGAACTGGGTATTACACTTAGAATTCTCTAACCTTTTATTTTCCAACTCATGGAAAAAGGTAGAGGATGAAGCAGAACATGAGAGAGGAGTGAAAGATGAAAGCTTGGAAAAAGAACTAGGGTTTTGTGTGTATGTGTAGAATGGCTCAAATCATTCTCACTTATTGAAGCATAGAATAAAAACCCAATAATAAAATGCAACCATACTTCTATAGTGAAAGCAAACCATTAAACAAATAGATGAGCCATGATTCACACCATAACACAAATATCTCCACATTTTCCACCTCATCTTTTCTATTTTCTCAAAATAGAAAAATCCAGATGAGCCATGATTCACACCATAACACAAATATCTCCTCATTTTCCACCTCATCTTTTCTATTTTCTCAAAATAGAAAAATCCATGTTCTTATATATATATATATAGAAGAAAATAATTAGTGAGCTTAATATTAGTTAATATATAAATATATCAAATATAAATATATATCAAATTATTAAACCAACACTTGATTTAATAATCCGGTTATATCACATATAACCGACTAATTTCATTTATCTGTATATCATATTATCAAATCAACAATAGATTCAATAATCTGGTTATGTCACATATAACCTAATCGATATCAAATGTCGCCAGATTTGAATACGGTATCACATACTCGTATTTAATCAGGCTCCCGCACATATCAACATATGTGCCCTACTTCATTTCACTTGAGCTAGATAACCTTTGTGTGGGACTCTAAAGACTCGTCAATACGCCAGCAGTAAGTAATGATCACATCAGTTACCCACAAGCCGTAAACGACACTAGATGGACGTAACGGCTACCCAGGTATTGAGCGATTAGAAGATCAACAAGCAAGCTTATCCAAACTCCCATGAAGCCTATAAGTAACACTTACCGTACAGTCTGGTCTCTTCGTCTGATATGTTGCATATCGAGTCTAGGGGTAGAATCGTTAGACCCCAGTAACTTGATAAGTCATGCCGATGTATGCTCATAACGGTTCGAGAAACTACCGATAACACTTACCAGTAAATCTCATCAGCCCTGACTAGGGACTTATTGTTATAGCCAATCGAGCATAGCGCAACATCAACTCCCAATACCGAGAGAGATGAAACCCCTCCTATCGCTCACTGTGTCTATGTGACTCGGAACTGTACCTAAAATCCACCTGTTTACACGACTCCTTTGAGCCGTGGTAGAGAGGAAATCTAAGCACAGTGGGAACCACACAAGACACTGTGACGATCTCAAGTCTACAGACCAACCTGTACCAGTGTCACTAAAGAACTGCTATCTGACGATAGGTATGGTACCATCTAGGAGTTCTCGGCGAGTCATGTTCGGTGTACCCATTCTCTAATAAGCACATGTGTACAATCTTTGATGTCAAACACCAATGGTTGTGGGATCAACTATTGCCCCATACAGGGTCAAGAAACGTACACACTAGTTTACTCTGGAATATCGATGCCCTGTCTCGATATCCCCTCGACTAGGAATAATTAAAGGATGTGCTTGTGGACTATCCAGGCCCCACTAGTATGATCTGCATCATAGTCCTGGTAGTCAAGTCCACATCCTAAGGGTTTTATCAACATGTATCAGAGAGTCGGTATAATAATACAAGCGTACATGTTAAGATAAAAAAACAACCAGATAGTATACTATCATGTCGAGCAAGAAATTCCTCTATATATATGTCCAAGCATCCACCATATCATACAATAATGGCCTCTAAGGCATACATATTTCTAACAATCTTCCACTTGCACTAAGGCCAGTTGTTACAGTATCTCATATCCAACATCCCAAAAAGTCTCTCAAACTGCATCTGGGGGAGGGCCTTCGTGAGTGGATCCGCTGTGTTATCCTTCGTGTCAACTCTCCTGACATCGATCTCCCATCGATCTACTGTCTCCCGAATCAAGTGATACCGCCTGAGAATATGTCTGGATCGCTGATGGGACCGAGGTTCCTTGACCAAAGCCACAACTCCATTGTTATCACAATATAAAGGTATTGGATGCTCAATGGATGGAGGTTCAGCAATGAACTTCTTCATCCAGACAGTCTCTTTGGCAACATCGTTGGCAGTGATTTATTCAGCCTCCATCGTCGAGTCTGCTATGGTATCTTGCTTGGAACTCTTCCAACATACCGCCCCTCCGTTGAGGGTGAAGACAAAACCCGAGACCGACTTACTGTCGTCCTTATCACTCTAAAAGCTCGAATCGGTAAAGGACTCCACCTGGAGTTCTCCATTACCATACACCAAGAACATTTCTTTATTCCTTCTCAAGTACTTAAGAATGTTCTTCACGGCTGTCCACTGCTTTTCCCCAGGATCTGATTGATACCTACTCACTACACCTAGTGCGTAAGCTACATCCGGTCTGGTATATAACATCGCATACATGATAGACCCAACTGTTGAAGCATAGGATATCACTGTCATGTGAGCCCTCTCCAAATCAGTCTTGGGAGATATCTCTTTGGAGAGAGTGATTCCTAAACAAGCGGATAAATTACCACGCTTAGAATCTTCCATACTAAATCTCTTTAGTATGGTGTCAATGTATCTGGATTGAGACAATCCCAACATCCGTTTAGATCTATCTCTATAGATCTTTATCCCCAGGATGTAGGAGTCATCACCTAGATCTTTCATGGAGAACTTTTGTGATAAGAAGAGCTTGACCGAGTGTAGCATAGGAACATCATTTCCTATCAAGAGTATGTCATCCACATACAATACGAGGAAGACAACTTTACTCTCTACTACCTTTTTGTATATACAATGTTCATCTACGTTTTTGATGAATTCAAACTCTTTGACCGCTTCATCAAAACAGATGTTCCAGCTCCGCGATGCCTGCTTTAATCCGTAGATTGATTTAAGCAGCTTGCACATCTTTCCATTGCTCCCACTGTCTATGAAGCCTCCTGGCTGTGTCATGTTCACGCTCTCTTCAAAATCATAATTTAGAAAAGCGGTCTTGACGTCCATCTACCAGATTTCATAGTCATGGTATGCAGCAATGGCAAGTAGGATCCTGATGGACTTAAGCATAGCGACTAGAGAAAATGTTTCATCATAGTCGACACCTGGTCATTAACGAAAACCTTTTGCTATAAGTCTAGCTTTGAAGGTCTCAACCTTTCCATCTACACCAATTTTCTTCTTGAAGATCCACTTGCTCGCGATGGGTTTTACCCATTCAGGAGCAATGATCAGTCGAAAATATTGCATCTTTTAACCGGCAATTTCCCTGTCATTTGCACTCATTTAGAAGTGTTCGGCATTCGTATTTCACATATTAGCAAATCAGTCGTAAAATATCAGATTGCATGTGTTAGACTTTTAAACTGGCACTTTAAGGGAAATTGACTGTATTTTATGGCATCGCATCATCCCTATATTGCGCAACACTTGTCTCGAGAATTTGCAGGAACAAAAGCCAAAAGAAGCTGATCAAAAATACACCAACTCCATGTTTTCAGATCTGGTAGCAATTCAGAAGGAAATATAAAAATCAACATATCAAAGAAAGGCCCACAACTCAGCCCAAATCAGCACCAAAAGTTTCAAGCCATGAAGCCCCAAAAGCGCCGCGGAACCGCGGCGGGAGCCGGCTTGCACCGCGGTTCCGCGGCGGTATTGACACTTCAGCGTGCCATTTTCTGTGCAAAATTCTCATCTCTGGGCCCACATTCCTTCTATATACTTCAATCTCCAGAAAACCCTCGAAGCTTCTGCCAGATCAGCAAAAGATGATTAAGCTAATCCTAATTAAGCTCCTAACTAACCTCTTCTAGAAGCTCCCTCCTAACTAATCACATCTAGAAGTTTCTCCTCAACAAACTTTTGGAGGGAAATTCAAATCTCCTCTAACTAACTTTTGGAAGGGAATTCTAATCCTAGATCTAGGGTTTAGGGAAGTCTATAAATAGGAACCTAGATCTAAGGGTTGAGGGTGTTCAGTAATCATTAGTTAATCTTTAGTGTTCATTCTTACACCATTTTCTTCCACAAGTCTAGTGACAAGACTTGTGCGAAACCCTAACCCTAATTCCACTCCAAATTCAAGATCCCGAGTACCAATCAAGTAAGAAGCCTTCAACCTTTTAGGAGCCGAGCCGATCTTCAATCGGGCAAGTGATCCAAGCCGATCCGCGACTCAAGGAGACGAGTGAAGCCAAATCGACTATCGAGTTCTTCCTCTTGTAGTTCTTGAGTGATTGTAACGAAATTGTTGATATAAATAAAAGGTGAAATTCTTTAATCTTGTTTTCTTTAAATTCTTGCATCATGATTCGATCTCAATTTGTAATTGTAGTTCTTGTTGTGATGTTTGAGTAAAACTCTGCTCGTAAAGGAGTCGAGACGATCAATAGAATAATGATGTAACAAATCTTAATACGATTCTTGAGTCCTACGAGTTTTGTAAACCATAGCAAGTTCAAGAATCGATGACCTAGTTTCGTAGCGATGCTTTCTTGATTGTGATCGCTCGAAATTATGGATCTACGATCGTTTCTTGAATTTACTAGAGGCTAGAATGTGAATGATATCGACGAAAGAACAAGGGATAAGATGAAACCCTAGTTTCATAAGAAATCCCTAATTCTCGATCGATCATCATTGATCTAGTATCAATTCATCAAAGGATAAGAATACGTCATTGTAAGATTACATCACATCTATAGATCCGATCGATTCCTACGAGGCTCATTTCGATTCTTGATATTTGGTTGGAAAAATCATCAAACTATCAATTCTTGATTCTATCTTTTCTTGTTATTAGATCTAGATTTTCTAATTCTTGAACTTCAATTACAAATCATGAATTGTTTTGTTTTCTTTTCTTTAAAGTTTCGACTCATCTAATTCAAAAGACGAACGATTACACTTTCCCTGTGGACGATCCGCACTTACTAACGCGCTACATCCGACACCGTTATTGATTGCGGTCAAAATATTTTTGGTTGTGATTTCTTTACAGTTTTTCAAATAATACACAATCCGAAATCGTATTCAATCAAATGGCGCCGTTGCCGGGGATAGTGCGCTAATTGTTCGTATTTTGAAATTTGAAGTTGAAAAGTTTATTCCATCTATTGTTCGATCTAAACTTGCACAAACCCTAATACGTGTATTGTGATTTGATTGCGAGGAAATCTGGAATTATTGGAGATTGGATAAAATTTTTGTGAAAATTCTAGAGAGCTAAGAGAGCCAACATAAGCTCTCTGTGAAAATTTGATGCAGTGATCTTGCTACAGTGCGGCGATTCCGCGGCAAACACCTACCAACTGCGGCGGTTCCGCGGCAATCTTGCTGCTTCAGTGTACCAAATTTGCTCTGTAAGCTTCTAACTTTCTTATCTCTTACCTCATCTGCTCCAATTAATATTTTGTGCAGGTTTCTTTGCAAAAATCGCAGCGCCGCGCAAAAAACAAAATTAAATTGTGCTTGTTTTGATTTTTGTAGTTGTTTGCATAATTAATACGGAAAATTAAAGGGCAAAGACCAAATCCAGATTAGGTGGGGAGTTCATTACCCTTCCTAAGCCCCGAAAATCACAAACTTGCATCCGCATTGACCCTCATTAATTAAAAGAAATCTAGAGATGATTCTAAGAACCGCCGCGCTCACTTAGGACAGAAGAAGGACGTGGGTAATTCATTGCTTATCCGCGTTTTCTTGTGGTGTCTAAGGCAAGTGTGTCGAAGGCTAGTGGTTATTAATTAGGCCCACTACTTACATAGTGGAGTACCTTCCCACTTACCTGGCACTTACCTGGCCACAGGGGGACAAAGAGGCAGTGGAGGATTCTATCCTGCGACTTGTCTTTTGGCAGTTAGGAGCGGTCTAGAGCCGGACCTAGGTGACCACTAGAATTAGGGTATTGTGTGTTACATTTGTTGTGTTGCATCATATTTTCAAAAATCCGTATATTTTCAAAGCAAACACCGCATTCATTCATCATTCCCCTAATTATAAATTCACGCTGCCACTTGTACTAACCCTTTTTAGTGCAAGATAGGCTGGACAACGGGATTCTAGTGCCTGTTAGTCCGCGTTTCCTTGATCGACCCTAAAGTCGGTATTTCTACATTTACCTTTCTTTTACCCTCCACCACACCCACATCGATGGATCCGTCTCCATCGAACTTCTTTTCCACTACTCTGCCGCCGTCCGTTGGTGCGCAGAATCCACCTTGCATCTCTCTCCAAGAAAGGTGCTATCCTACACGAAGCCCACTTTCCACTTTTCTTTCCATTCCACCAGCCAACGGGGAAAATTTTCAAATAAAACCCCAATACATCAACCTTCTACCAAAATTTCACGGTCTCGAGTCTGAAGACGCATACGTGTTTATCACGAAATTTGAAAATGTATGCGCAATGATGGGTACTTCACAGCTTTCTGTGGATGCTTTACGTCTTCGTCTTCTCCCATTCACTTTGTGCGATATAGCCGAGAAGTGACTGTAAAACACTACCGCACATTCCATTTCAAACTGGGGAGAATTCGTCAAAGCATTCCTTAAGAAATTCTACCCACACCAAAAGACAGCTCGAGTCCGTAGCGAAATCTATCAATTCACCCAGCTTCCAAATGAAACATTTTCAAAATGTCTTGAACGCTTCAAGGATCTGTTAGTCCAATGTCCACATCACGGCATCCCGAGATGGGAACTGTGCCGAATCATTTATGAGGGAATTAATCCTAACACAAGACAGACCCTTGAATCCATGTGTCAAGGCAACTTCATGACCAAAGATGATGGGGAAGCCTGGAAATTTTTAGAAGATTTCGCTGAAAGATCTTTACAGTGGGAGGGTGTGAGTCAATCGTCTAGGGATGGCAATGATATTTCCATAGGAATTAGAGCTGAAATTTCAGCTTTACATAAGAAATTCGACACTATGGAAAACAAATTTTTAGCTGCCGCCCTAAACCAAATATCACTCTCTAAAACTGTATGTGGCTGCTGTTCTGATCCGTCTCACTTGACGGAAGAATGTCCGTTTCAAGGTCATGAACATACCAATGCCGCATTTCAAAGACCTAGAAACGATCCATCTTCCTCCACATATAATCAGGGTTGGAGGAATCACCCTAACTTTGCTTGGAACTAATCCCAATCTCAAAACACGGTTCCAACCCAAAACAATTTCCAAAGGGTCCCTCCACCACAACAGCAACCACAACTTCAATTGAGTCAGCACCCCTTCCAAGCACAAAACTTCCAAAATCCGGCCAACACTTTTGCACCACATGAAAACTCTTTGCAATTGACCGGTACAGACAATACCTCTGCACTAGCACAAACCTTGGACACTTTCATGAAACAATCCATCCAAGGGACGGCAAGTTTGCAATCTTCCATCGAGAATGTGATGAAGATCATTGTCTCTCAAAATGAGAATATCAAATCGATGGAAACACAAATTGCACAACTAAAAGCCGAAATGAGTGCAACAGAGAAAGGGAAACTTCCAGCTCAACCTTTACCCAATCCTGGCTATTCACATCTTGTGGATGCAATCACGTTGAGATCTGGAAGAGTGCTTGACAATCACATTGGGGAAGAGTTTGATGATACTGATAAATCAATCAATAACACCCCGGCTGAGACATTTCCTTACACACACACTTCTACTTCTAATTCTGACGCCAGTTCTTCTACCCCACCACCTTCTTCCGAGCCTATTCTTCGTTTCCCAAAAGGCTCGCCACTTCAGCCCACCTCTTCTACTCCTCCATGGACGATCCCCACTTCTATTCTGGGATCGGTTCCACACACACTTCCTTCTCCTATGATGGACCCAGCGCTTATTGCTAAAGCACCTTATCCTAATCGGTTAAGGGCTAACACACCGAGTCCACATATGGAGAAGATTAGGGACATTTTTAAGCAAGTTAACACCAACATTCCTCTCCTAGATGCCATCCAACAAGTTCCGTCCTATGCGAAAACTCTTAAGAACTTGTGCACTAGGAAGAGGAAGACTCAAGTGTCCAAGAAGATTTTTATGGCAAAAACAGTAGACGCGGCTTTCCCCCAACAATTACCGAGGAAACGTAAGGATCCTGGATATCCTACTATTTCCATTTCTATTGGGGAAAAACACATCAACCGTGCTCTACTAGACCTTGGCGCTAGTGTTAACTTGCTTCCATACTCAGTCTATGAGCAACTAGGTATCGGAGAGTTGAAGCCAACCCATTGCACTCTCCAGATGGCTGACCGATCAATCACCAAACTTAGGGGTGAACTGGAGGATGTGTTAATAAAAATCGGGGAATTTATATTCCCTGTGGATTTTATTGTAATTGATACACAGCCTGTAGCGAACCCACGGAATCAAATTCCGGTGATTTTAGGTCGCCCCTTTTTGGCCACTTCCAACGCTATAATCAACTGTCGTAATGGCTCTATGATCCTATCTTTCGGGAATAGGTCAATTGAGCTGAACATTTACAAGTTGGGAAGTGTACCCTCCGAACCTACTGCTCAGGTCTGTTCTGTCGACTTAATGGATGTCGACAGCAGCGAATTTGGTGATCCTCTTGATACCGATCTTGACTTTTTTCATACGTTATTGTTTGACCCAACTATGTATCATACACATACGGACTCTTCCACCGAGATGTCCGGGTCAACAACTAACACCGATTATGAACTGCTTTTAGAGTCTGAAGATCACCCCGCACCTTGTGATGACATTATTCTTCGGGGTATTGATGAAACTTTTGAGGAGATCTTCGCTGATGAACTCGCATTTCTGAATAACACGGGTGTTGAGATGATTCATGTCCCAATCACTGAAAGTGAACCTCCACCCCTTCCTCTGAACTGTAAAAAGAATGCGAGTTATCCATCACATTCACTGTTTCGTCTCTCCAAAATGAGACGCACACACACTCTCTTCCACCCCTCACCCTTTCCCCACTTCTTCTTCCACCAACCCGAGCACTGCATTGATAAAATCTTCGAATGGTTGGTGTTGACATTCGGTCTTTGCAAAGCTTGGCATCGACCAATGATTTTTGACCCCCTCATGTGATTTTCAAAAGATTAACATTGCTTAAGTTTGGGGGGGTATATTTTCTGGCTCTTGAAAAGAAAATCTTTTACAAAATGATGAGCCAAAAATAAGTTTGGGGGAGATTCTTCACTTAAATATTTTGCCCCCACTAATAAATTCCTCCCAAGCTTATAGGTTTTTCGAGATTTAGCAGAAGGCAACAGTGAGGACACTGTTGAAAACAAGTTTGGGGGAGGTTTGTGCTTATTTGCGCATCATTTGCATATCATTTGCATAAGCACAAAACATTTTTGAAAAACCTATAAAAAAAATTTAAAAAATTTCAAAAGATAAAAACAGTTTTTGTACATAAATAAGATAATGAAAGTTTAGATAGTGAAAAATTACATCCATGAGATTAGAAAAATTTAAGAAAACCAAGAAAATTAGAAGTTTTCTTATACGAACTAGTAATAAGTAGTTATGAGCCGTTGTCCCAAGGGTTAGTAAGATGAAGGACGTTACTAATCTGAGGATAAAAATAAGTCTGAAAAATAGTTTCTATTCTGGAAGCCAAACATTTTGAACGTTGATACCCTGCTATTCGCACTTACACACGTCTTGAAGCCCGGGATAGTAGAGGATACCTTGAAATGCTCTTGTCTTAAAACCGATGTATGAAGGAAATAAAAAGAAAAAGAAAAGTGAATAAAAAAAATATAAAGTGGTGAGAAAAATGGACACTGGTTTTGTTATCACCAAGGGCAATAAAAAATATATAGCGAGGGTGCCTCTTCACCTAGTGCCTTAAGGCCAACTGGTCTGGGAGTCACTGCTATGCCTTAGGTGGTGCAAGACGAGAAAAATACACCAAATAAGCAAGCACATGAGTAATCGGTCGGTTAGTACCTCAAGAAGTATTAACGGTCGCATGAAAGTGTGTGAGCAATCTCATCTAAATATTCATTAATTAAAAAGTACTGAGGCTGATGGGCAAGAGTATGATAGCTTGAATTGAATTCTCCGGGTGTAGGGATGTCCTTTACACACACGCAGGGTGATATGATCGATGCTTGGAAGAAAGATAGGAATGAAGAATAAGACGATGTTTTATTGAGGGAGGACGTGATTTCTGACATTTTTTCATGACCATTAAGATAGGGCTCATGACAACCGAAAAGCTAGCTTAGTTGGAAACCCTAATTTTCAAGGTTTTTCTTTTACAATTCTTGTCTTTAAATGTAATATTCATGATCTTCCTTTTATTATTGGATTTTGTGGGTGCAATCCGCTGAAAACCCTCAGGAGACAACACTCCTCCTACTAGGGACACCTAGAGGTTTAAAGGCTTGTTGCACGTGCTCAGTGCAATCGTGTTGCCTACGAAAGTGTGCTAGTTAGTTTTTCTCTTTCTTTATTTTCTCCTTCTCTTTTTTATAAAACATTCGCTTGAGACGATCGAAAATAAGTTTGGGGCAATTTGATCAGTCGAAAATATTGCATCTTTTAACCGGCAATTTCCCTATCATTTGCACTCATTTAGAAGTGTTCGGCATTCATATTTCACATATTAGCAAATCAGTCGTAAAATATCAGATTGCATGTGTTAGACTTTTAAACTGGCACTTTAAGGGAAATTGACTGTATTTTATGGCATCGCATCATCCCTATATTGCGCAACACTTGTCTCGAGAATTTGCATGAACAAAAGCCAAAAGAAGCTGATCAAAAATACACCAACTCCATGTCTTCAGATCTGGTAGCAATTCAGAAGGAAATATAAAAATCAACATATCAAAGAAAGGCCCACAACTCAGCCCAAATCAGCACCAAAAGTTTCAAACCATGAAGCCCCAAAAGCGCCGCGGAACCGCGGCGGGAGCCGGCTTGCGCCGCGGTTCCGCGGCGGTATTGACACTTCAGCGCGCCATTTTCTGTGCAAAATTCTCATCTCTGGACCCACATTCGTTTTGTATACTTCAATCTCCAGAAAATCCTCGAAGCTTCTGCCAGATCAGCAAAAGATGATTAATTAAGCTAATCCTAATTAAGCTCCTAACTAACCTCTTCTAGAAGCTCCCTCCTAACTAATCACATCTAGAAGCTTCTCCTCAACAAACTTTTGGAGGGAAATTCAAATCTCCTCTAACTAACTTTTGAAGGGAAATTCAAATTCTAATCCTAGATCTAGGGTTTAGGGAAGTCTATAAATAGGAACCTAGATCTAAGGGTTGAGGGTGTTCATTAATCATTAGTTAATCTTTAGTGTTCATTCTTACACCATTTTCTTCCACAAGTCTAGTGACAAGACTTGTGCGAAACCCTAACCCTAATTCCACTCCAAATTCAAGATCCCGAGTACCAATCAAGCAAGAAGCCTTCAACCTTTTAGGAGCCGAGCCGATCTTCAATCGGGCAAGTGATCCAAGCCGATCCGCGACTCAAGGAGACGAGCGAAGCCAAATCGACTATCGAGTTCTTCCTCTTGTAGTTCTTGAGTGATTGTAACAAAATTGTTGATATAAATAAAAAGTGAAATTCTTTAATCTTGCTTTCTTTAAATTCTTGCATCATGATTCGATCTCAATTTGTAATTGTAGTTCTTGTTGTGATGTTTGAGTAAAACTCCGCTCGTAAAGGAGTCGAGACGATCAATAGAATGATGATGTAACAAATCTTAATACGATTCTTGAGTCCTACGAGTTTTGTAAACCTTAGCAAGTTCAAGAATCGATGACCTAGTTTCGTAGCGATGCTTTCTTGATTGTGATCGCTCGAAATTAGGGATCTACGATCGTTTCTTGAATTTACTAGAGGCTAGAATGTGAATGATATCGACGAAAGAACAAGGGATAAGATGAAACCCTAGTTTCATAAGAAATCCCTAATTTTCGATCGATCATCATCGATCTAGTATCAATTCATCGAAGGATAAGAATACGTCATTGTAAGATTACATCACATCTATAGATCCAATCGATTCCTACGAACCTCATTTCGATTCTTGATATTTGGTTGGAAAATTCATCAAACTATCAATTCTTGATTCTATCTTTTCTTGTTATTAGATCTAGATTTTCTAATTCTTGAACTTCAATTACAAATCATGAATTGTTTTGTTTTCTTTTCTTTAAAGTTTCGACTCATCTAATTCAAAAGACGAACGATTACACTTTCCCTGTGGACGATCCGCACTTATTAACGTGCTACATCCGACACCGTTATTGATTGCGGTCAAAATATTTTTGGTTGTGATTTCTTTACAGTTTTTCAAATAATACACAATCCGAAACCGTATTCAATCAAGCAACTTCCAAAGTCCATACTTTGTTTGTGTACATAAATTCCATCTCAGATCGCATAGCATCCAGCCATTTCATAGAATCTCCACTTGTGATGGCCTGCTTAAAACTAGTTGGGTCATCATCTTTCATGATGCAATCCTCGCTCCCACTATCTATGAGAACACCGTAGCATCTTTCAGGTGGATGAGGAACCCTACTAGATGTGCGGAGTCGTCGGAGGCTATTGGATCCTCCGATTCTATCAAATCATAAGTTATAGTTTGTGTAGCTGGAATTTCTTCCAGTTCTACCTCATTACCACTAATTTCTTTCACAAGAAATTCATTTTCTAAAAAGATGGCATGTTGAGAAACAAGCATCTTTTTTTCTCGGTGTGGTAGAAGATATACCCTCGCGAATGTTTGGGATATCCTACAAATTTGCACAGAACTGACCTTGCCTCGAGTTTGTCCGAATTTTGCATTTTAATATAAGCCGAACAACCCCATATCGTAATAAAATTAAGACATGGTCTCTTCCCTTTCCATAGCTCATATGGAATGGTAGGCACGGATTTGGTAGGAACCATATTCAATAGGTATGCGGCTTTTTCAAGCGCATAACTCCAAAAGGAAATAGCTAACTCAGCAGTACTCATCATAGAGCACACCATATCTAATAGGGTACGATTCCTCCATTCCGATACTCCATTGTGCTGTGGTGTATATGGAGGAGTAAGCTGAGAGAGAATCCCATTCTCTTTTAAATAGTCTCGGAATTCCGTGCTCAAGTATTCTCCTCCCCGATCAGATCGAAGGATTTTAATACTTTTACCCGTCTGGTTCTCTACTTCGTTCTTATATTCCTTGAATTTCTCAAAAACTTCAGATTTTTATTTCAATAGGAACAGATGTCCGAATCTTGGGAGATCATCGGTGAATGTAATGAAGTATGAGAAACCATTCCTAGCATGTGTAGACATAGGACCGCATACATCACTATGTATCAGTCCCAAGAGTTCAGTAGCTCTTTCTCCGTGTCCTGTAAACGGAGTTTTGGTCATCTTGCCTTTGAGACATGACTCGCAAGTTTCATAAGATGTAAATTCGAACTGATTCAAATATCTATTTTTATGTAACTTAGCTAGTCTTGTCGCATTGATATGACGTAGTCTACAATACCACAAGAAGGCTTAGTTCATTTCTGAACTTTTCCTCTTGTGTATGTTCTGTTTGTTTAGAACTGTAGTTTGATTTAGAACGTATATACCATGACATAACGTATCAAACCCAATCAACACTTGATTTAGAAAAATGTTCATAACATTATCCTCCAATACAAAGTTATATCATTCTTTATGTAATAAAGAAACTAATATAATACTGCACATCATATTTGGTATGTAATAACAGTCGTTCAGAATTAATGTATTACCATTTGGTAATACTAGGTGATATTCGCCAACTGCTTTGGCTGCAACAATTGCACCATTCTCTACTTTGAGAGACATATCACCTTTTCCCAGTTCTCTACCTCTCCTTAACCCATGTAACAAATTACAAACGTGGGATTCTGATCCGGTATCCAATACTCAGGACGCAGAGCAAACTGAGAAACAGTTCTCGGTAACGAACACACCCGAAGATGATGCATCAGCATGCTCTTTCTTCGTTCGGGTTGCATGGGAATGCTGATATTTCCCTATTCCTTACTCAGACTTATGACAATCATAAGAAAAAGCGGAACCAATGTTCCCTAGCTCGGTATAATAAGCGGGTTCGGTCAATAGATCCATATTATTATCTTGATTAAGGCGTTTCATGGTCGCTACCTGGAGAGAGAGAGAAGAAAACACTTTAGCGTACGCTCTTTGCAAGATTAGATTGGTTATTATCTTATCTAATCAGGATGGCTCCCACTGTTTTTATCAAATCTTCCTTCAAACCCTAAAAGGTAGGATTACCTGGGATTAATTACACCCTACAAGTTCGCCAATCGGTCAGCCAGGCAAGTATTGGTATTTCGAGGGAGTCTCCCCATGCTTTCGCATGGAACTAATTAAATAACCTCGTTTCCACAAGGGCATAATCCTGTTAACACGTTTCTTAGACACCTACTGGATCAGCTAATTGTAAAGTGGAAAACTCTCCCAAGAGTAACTCTTACTCGCGGTGGGTATCGAGATCCAACTATCTCATAGAAGGTATGCAATCTCATTACAAATTTCAACACTTGAAATTCCCAATATCTGTTTTTACCCCTAACGACCTATGACCTTGACGGAGGCCAACAAACCATAGACCGCTAGTCAAGTTCAACCCGTCATTTTGTGATTGAATTAAACCTACTCGCATGACCCTTGACGGAGGCCAATAAGGTCGTACGACTACCCTAATCCAATCGCATCACATATTGCAGATAAGCACTAATCAGCTACTGCACACTACGCCTTGACAGAGGCCAACAAACGCAGCACGAATACTAAATAGATGACGGAGGGCTGCGTTTGGTTTTGAAGAAAACCTTTTAACGTAATGAACTCGATATCGTTGTAGAATCTTGTGATTTGAAAAGGAGTGGTTTAAGCTCCGCATTTAAAATCGATTAGTTTTCAAAACAAACCACGTGGGTTGTAACATTTTCTAGTTTTGCTAAAGAGGTCGGTCCCGGTGAAGGGATCTCGGCTCTTTCCTCATCGAATGATGTGCCGGATATTCATCAAGGAATACCACTATGCAAAGCAAGAACTAGAGCTACCTTTTAGAAACAAACCGAGTGGATTGTAGCATTTTCTAGTCTTTCCTAAAGAGGTCACTCCCGGTGAAGGGATCTAGGCTCATTCCTCATCGAATGAGATGCTGGATATTCATCAAGGAACACCACTATGCAAAGCAAGAAATAGAGCTACCTTTTTGAAAAGTTTGATTCTACAACATCTTTAGGTTTCTTATCTTTTCATTAATCTCATTAATGACGTCCTATCATTTATATTTCCTAAACATCACAGAAGAAACGAAAATAGAACGTACGCATATGCCATCCGCATTCGCTACGGGGCCCGTCATGCACCGTTAGGTTACTTAACTAACAGCAGAACGGGGGCTGGACTAGCACCGGTGAAAAACATAAGCAACTTTTATTATGTATATCATATATATAGCATTCGTCTCATGCAGTTATATGATCACATCACAGAACTCAAGCAGCAGAAGTCAACATATGAAATATTGGATATATTAGGAGGTCCGTGTTATAAATTAAACTAGCAGTAAAAAACACGGATTCCAAAGTCGTGATGAATAGCTAAACCCACATCCTTAGACCCCTACGAAAGCGGCAAGCAACCCTGCCAATTCTAAAGTTAGGAGACCCAGTCTCGACTCCTCGAGATAGTCTCCCACTGGACTCTAGAACCCGGTTACTTGTGCTCCCCACCTTGGGTCTATCCTAATACGAAAAAGTAAATAATATACATCAATGGTGACATCATCCTCAACCCGGAAGTGTCCCAATAAAAGAATATTACATACAATTTTTACATGAATGAAAATATAAAAACTCTCATCTCACGTCAAAACCCCCGGCTATTCAATCACGACGATCCAATATAACATATCACAGCAACACATAACATCACATGTCATCAACGTAAATAAATATGCGTATCCCGAATTCCGTTAACATATAGCAACGAGATCGGGGATACCCCACATATTACACTTACGGTGGCAGAAAAGAAATGAAAAACTATAATAATTAGAATCTGCATTTTCCTTGGACATCATAAACCCGGAATATTTCATATTCCGAATTTCATACCTAACCCTATAAACCTTGCATTTTAGTCTCAAATCGAAAACACTTTTCGATAATATGGTCGGGTAATTCAACAAAATTCCCGACTACCTGATCGAATGCTTGTCGGGAACTTTAGTAGATGGCCGCACCCCCGATGCCGTCGACGAAGTGCACTTAGGCGGAACACCGTGGCCGCAAGCACCCTAGTGGATGTTTTTGGCAACGGGGTTCTCCTATAGTCACTTGGTCGGGGCTATAGGACGTGGCTATCTAGTAGTGTTACCCGGCGAATGTTCGCGTACAATATGATATTGCGACGGAGTTTTGATCCGAATCAAAACTCTGTGGCAATCGATCAAACGAGACTAAACCGCTAGATTTACTAAACACTAACTAGTTTTCACAAAACTAATTATTGTGGATTACAAATATTATATCACTTATCAAACTTAAACCCGAAACGATATTAAATTGCGACTACGAAACACTCCGAATTGTCCCAATACAAAAGATAATCACATGCAATATGGGCAAAAATAAACAGTACCTGAAACCCTAAACCCAAGAGACTGGAACACCAAAAAAATTCGAAGTCCAAACTTGATAACAAAACCAGCCAGGCCGGTTTTTAGAGTGTTTTGGCCGGCCAATTTTTGAAGTTTGGGCCTGAATTTTCTCTGGTGTTCTAGTTACATCACATGTAATATTCTGCACTTGTTTAAAAAAATTTCAGAGGACTTTTAAAAATCGACAGAAACTAGGTTTTGGGTTTACGGTTTTCGGAGTTGTTTCGGTTTCGTAATTCATCTAACATCGTCTAATACTCTAGCTTGGCTCTGATACCGTAAAAGTATTTCTTAGCACCACCACTGGGTTTCAATCAGTATCAAGCATGCAATTTTAAAATTTTTTGGGTGCTAAGCTACACTAGCCTAGAATCTAACTAGAGTATTAGGATTTAAAGCATGATATAACAAGTTCTATGCTAAGAGAAAGAGACTACAACTTTTGTAGACCAAGTCCTTCTCTTCTAAAGCTCCGGGTAGTAGTCCCTACGACTCCTCTTGGCTCCACTTGAAGAAATGCACGAGCTTGCTTCGCGATCTTCGTGTCGAAGATGATCCACCTTGAACCTTCTCTAGTTCAAGCTATCTCTTCACTAATCTATCATTAATGAAGGAAACAACCTATATTTAATGGCTAATTGAGTGTAGTTTGATGAAGTAGGGTTTTGAGCTCACTTAGAATTCTCTAATCTTTTATTTTCCAACTCATGAAAAAAGGTAGAGGATAAAGAAGAACATGAGAGTGGAGTGAAAAATGAGAGCTTGGAAAAAGAACTAGGGTTTTGTGTATATGTGTAGAATGGCTCAAATCATTCTCGCTCATTGAAGCATAGAATAAAAACCCAATAATAAAATGCAACCATGCTTCTATAGTGAAAGCAAACCATTAAACAAATAGATAAGCCATGCTTCACACCATACCACAAATATCTCCTCATTTTCCACCTCATCTTTTCTATTTTCTCAAAATAGAAAAATCCATGTTCTTATATATATATATATATATATATAGATATATAGATATATAGATTAATAGAGGAAAATAATTAGTGAGCTTAATATTAGTTAATATATAAATATATCAAATATAAATATATATCAAATTATTAAACCAACACTTAATTTAATAATCCGGTTATATCATATATAACCGACTAATATCATTTATCTGTATATCATATTATCAAATCAACACCTAATTCAATAATCCGGTTATATCACATATAACTTAATCGATATCAAATGTCGCCGATTAGAATATGATATCACATACTGTCACGACCCGAAATTGGCGCGTGACGGCCCTAATACTACGCAACGTCTACAGGCGTAACGCAGTAAAAGAAAGCCAAAACCCAGAAATCTAAACCATTAAAAGACAAGAAAAGATAAGAAACATTGTTTAAAAGTCTTTGAAATCACAACCCAAATTCTTTAAAAGTCCAACTTTCTTTCTTTAAAATTTTGGCAGCACCTCCTTTGTAAAAACTAGCCCCAAAAATGGATACAACATAAATAAAAGCAAAGCATCCCCAAATGGGAGTAAATACACGCCCAAAGACGGAAAACAACCACCACAACAAATATACGACGCCGTAGCGAAGAAATAAAAGACGATAGAAAGGAAACTGTATAAAAGACAATCAAGTCACAAATAATATACAATATCGTCCTCACCAAGTCTCTAAGTCAACAAGAAAATATAGTAGATAGAGAGTACAAGGATACAACGAATATACAATACAACAATACGGATAACCACAAAACCCACCTAAGCAAAACTGCACACTATGAGCTGAAGCGGTATCCGCAGCAAAAGATGATCAGATAGATGAATAGCCTGCCTCGACTACTCTGGAGAACAACCTGCAAAACAACTGTGGCACAACGGGGGTGAGTTGCCAACTCGTGAATAGTAAATAACATATGCAGGTAATCGCAAGTATGCACGTACAGCGTGAATCTAACATATGAAATTAATAGCAATAAAAGGTCATATGAATGCAATAATCATGAAAGGTACACTAGCAGGTACAACTAATACATGAAGCAATAATAATATGACAATCGGTATGCAATAATGATATGAAAATGTATATATGCAACAGTCATGAAAGATACTCTAGCAGGTACAACTAACACATGAAGTAATGCATATAAATAAAGGTATGTAAATGCAACAGTCATGAAATGTACACTAACAGGTACTACTAATACATGAAGCAGTGCATAAACAATAAATGTAGAGTATGAAATGAAAAATATCATTTCTACGGAATCCTGACTTCGTGGTAGGATCACACTCCATCAAGACAAATCCAAATCCCAATTCCTCAAATCAGCCTCCAAATTGGCTCTCATATCATATAAGTCTCACAAATCCTGAATGTACACTATCGAATAATTCTCATATATCCTGAATGTACAAAATCAGCAATCTCATATATATCCTGTATCGAATCTCAAATAAATCTCCTATATCCCCAAATCCAATTATCAAGTAAAATTCTAACAACCTAAATATATTTGCATGAATAAATATGATGTATATAAATTGATATCAATACACATATATTAGCGTCCCATTCCACTAATATTGGTGTAAAGGCATATATAACAGTGTCTCATTCTACTGTTATATATTTTTAGGAGTAAAAAGAAATATCATGAAACTAATGTGTCAAGCATCGACACAGAAATGCTGATCTATCAGGTGCTGTCACCAAGACTGGCATCCTGATAGGTACGTATCATACGCTATACCGAAAGCACGAGTGCCTAGCTCTAACCCTCGCATCTCGACATATCTATACGTACATGACTCCCGTCGGTATCCCCATGATAACCGCCGAGTCATTGGTAATGTCACCGGATGGTATGGTTCCCCCACTAACTCATCGTCTACTCCACGACTCTTGTCCTGGGGTACCTCCGGGCCCCACCATGTACCCGCACACACTCCTCGCGTGGGGTATATATATATCAGAACCGATAAATCTCATGGTGGCTGCTGAAATATCATATCAAGGGAAACCGGGTTTTTCAAATAATGCATTATTTCATGAACTCCCACGGTCCCCAAATCCAAAAAACATCATGAAAAATCCATATCACAATGCGAAAATCCATGAATATAATATATGCAACATAAACTGAAATGTAAGCATATAAAGGAAAAGCCGCTAATTAACTGCAACAAGTTAATATAAATAACATGCGGTTCCTAATTTTCTCCAATTCTAAAATAACATCAAGTAAAGGTAAACATGTAGCTATAACCAGATGTATGTGTAAACATAAGGATATAGCAAGGTATATGTATCTACCTATAAGTAATGATGTAGTATACCCCCTGGGTATAAGTGAAATGTGTGCAAGGTATACCTGTAGCTATGTCATAAAGTGTATATGTACCTATCACTAATGGTACAATACCTTATAGGTATACAGGTATCTATTATGTAAGTATATGAAAACATATGTGTAAGCATGTAGATATACAGGTATGCTATATGTCATATGCGTAAAGAAATATGAATCAATGTCTCAATGTCCCTAACCAAACAATATCATAACTATAAGTGGGCTGTGCGTGACATGGCAATTATTGACGGTGTGTAGCATACAATCAGTGCTCGTGCAACATGAGTCGTCAATAATATGTGCAGTGTCCTAAGGATACTAGTCCAAGTACAACAATAACTAAGTAGTAGGGTAAATGCGCAAATTCTAAATATGACATAGAATATGCGACAAGTCAAATCATTTCTAGCCCAGACGCATAACGCCATGCGGGCGATTCCCCTGTAGATGTTAAATCTACTCACCAACACTCCAAGCTAGATGAAGTCTACCACCCGTTTTCCCTTGTAGCAGTGTCCGAAGTCCCCGCCTGCGAATCTGCAACATTAAAACAACAAAACAGGTATATATTAATAATAGACCCAAAATACATACAGTCTACACGGACCAACACGACACACATACCTATTCTAAAGGGTTCGTGTTGTAGCTAACGCGTATAGCGATACTACGAAACCAACTCAGAGCAATAGCAACACGGAACACGCACCGTATCGGATAACGTATCGTGCGAAACGAAACACTAGAAATATGCAAAGTGGTCCCAGATTTTTTTGTACCAATAATCTGTAAAAATTGCAAGTACCGTGAGACTACAAATAACCCCAGAGACCCCTACACCAAAAACCCAAACCCCAACTCCCCATTCTGGCCGCAATTTACAGCCAGAACCAATAAAACTACGGTCTGATCATAGTGGAATTGGCTCGTATTTTGAGGGTAGGTTCTAGGTCTCTACACTAGGTTACTGTTATACCAACTTTTGCAACAAATACTTGGTTTAATAGCAAATCATCCGAGACCCAACAAAACACTAAAAATACGATATTTATCCGAAACGATACGATACGCGATAAAAACTAAAACTAACAAGCTAAGCTACACAAAATTAACTTAAAGAACAGAAAGGAATCATTACCTACACAAAAGAACACAAAGATCCTAACTTTGCATGCTCCTAGGCATCCATAAGGAAAAACCAAGATAAAGATGTGATTTTGATGAAGTTTGTGAAGTTTTGTGGTGAATTTTCTGTAGAAATGAGAGAGAGTGTGAGGATATGAGAGAGGGAGGTGAGTGTAGGGTGAGGTGAGAGGTGAGTGTATCCAAAGCAATTAATGCACCATTAAAGGTTTCACATACACCTCATCACTCATCCAAACAAATATCTTCTCACTCACAAAAGATCTAGGGTTTAGGTTAAGGATTGGATTAAACAAGGATTAGGTTAAGTGTCAAGGTTGCTAAGAACAAAATTAGCACAACAAATCCTCACATTTACGTGCACACGTGCGTGCATGCTTATAACAAATAATAATAAATTATAAATTAAATGTTATAAAATGTGAGGAACCCGAATTGGTAAACTTTTTACAGTAAACCCGCATTAACGTCTAAACGAACACTAACCGAAATCTAAGACATTACACATACTCGTATTTAATTTAATCAGGCTTCAGCACATATCAAAATATGTGCCCTATTTCGTCTCACTTGAGCTAGAAAATTTTTGTTTGGGACTCTAAAGACTCGTCAATACGCCAGCAGTAAGTAATGATCACATCAGTGTTGGCTATAGTGCCCTCAAGGCAATTATCATAGTCGCAGGCAGGTGATTATGATGATTGAATGAGGACCTATACCGGTAGAACAGACTTACTCGAGATGATAGTATGCTATCTGGTTTGTCTTTATCATCATATACATGCTTTAGGTGGTATTACAGATCGGTATTACAGATCACTATTACATATTGATAGAGCCCATAGGATTCTTGCTTGACTACCAGTATTATGATGGTGATCATATACGTGACAGCTGGGTGATCTATAAGCACGTCCTTAAATGTCCCTAGTCGTAGAAGTTTCGAGACTGGGCATCGATATTCCAGAGTAGACTAGTGTATACTGATCGAGACCCCGACGAAGGGCTGTGGCCGGTCTCACAAGCCATTGGTGTCAGTTTGTTTACCTATGATGTATACATGTGCTCATTGGGTTATGAGTACACTGGACGGACTCGCCGGGAACATACTAGTTGGTATTATACCTATTGTCAGATAGCAGTTCCCAGGTGACATGTGTACAGGTTAGTCTATAGACCTGAGATCGTCATTTGTCTCGTGTGAGTTCCCACTGTGCTTTGATTACTACCCTACCACGGCTCAAAGGAGTCATGCAAACAGGTTTTAGTTGGGTACAGTCCCAAGCCACATGGAGGCAGTGAGCGGATCATCAGGGGATTCCTCTCTCCCGGTATTGGGGGTTGATGACGCGTTGTGCACGGATGGCCATCACAAAAAATCCTTGGCAAAGTTAGTCAAAAATTACTGATCTAGGATCGGTAGTTTCTCAGGTGGTGATGGACTTCATACCGACACTAAATGTCGCGTTGTTAGGGGTCTGACTTTATCCACCCCCTAGACTCGATATGCGATACTCATAGACGAACAGACCGGACTATACGGATATTGTCACTGTCAGGCTCAGTAGTGTTTCAGGATGAGTTTGCTCGTCGGTCTCCCTTTCGCTCAATACCTGGGTAGCCGTTACGTACAGCTAGTGCCGCTGACGTGCTTGTGGTTAAACCCACTGCCAGCGTATTGACGAGTCTTTAGAATCCCACACAGAGGGTTTCCCTGCTTCAGGCGAAACGATGTAGAGGCCATATGGTTTTACGGCAGGGTTCGATCATATACGTGCACTTGTGCACGGATCATGATTCGGACGGATAATACTAGTGAGCTTTGGTTTAAGCCGGATCCTAGTATTATATTGTTGGATTATTTTCGTCTCATTACATTCGTATTCTGTCAGAATACGGATTCGGGTATGTATATACGGATGAGGTGTATTCTTGTAATTTTATTACAAGGTGCTTCTAGAATATGCAACCTTATTTGTTTTAAACCATTAAGGTTTAAATGGTCTATGAGGTGGAGGATGATTTGTTTTTTGGCATTAAATTGATGGCATGTTTGATGGTGACTCATGAGGTAAGTCATGGTGCACTATTCTAGGATGCTTGATATTTAGTAAGGGTTGTGAGATATTTTATTGGCATAGGAGATATTTTCTTTAGTTGCTAGCATGCTTGATATACTTACAACACTTAGCCATTTTTCCTCACTTGAGTTTTTCTTTTCTTCACACTCTCATCCTCATGGCATCTTCTTCTTCCTCCGCCCTAACCCTCTCATGTGTTGAGAAACCTAGGGTATCTTTAGACAAATTAATCCTTCATCACTCTCTACTTCTTCTAGACTATCTAGTGTAGCGATCTAGGTACCCTAGTTATCTTGGATATGAGGTTGGAGCACGATTCATAGACTCTTAGGTGGATCTTCTTCGATGGAGGGAGACCGGAGATCAAGCTTGATCAAGGAGGCCTCTAGGAGCTTGGGAAAGTGGTTGAAGACCAAAAAACACGAATCAATTCGGTATAACCATCTAAACATCTTTCTAGTTTGCTAGTCTAGGGTTAATGGTAGATCCGTAGGAATGGGTTCCATTAGCGCCAGTTTTTGTAAATTTTGTTCCGCATTTGATCACGGTTTGATGGCCAGGGCGCTGGCGAAACCCAACATGGTATCAGAGCCAGTCCATAAACCCTATACTAGTAAGTTTAAACAATGTTAAAATAAAGAAACCGAAACAACTCCAAAACATTGAAACCAAACTTCAAGTTTCTGTCGATTTTTCCAGAGGCTCCAAAAAATTTTTAAACAATTGCAAAGTGCTCTTTTCGTTGTGGGATGAACACTGACCAAAAACGAGACGATTCTATCTACTTTTGACCGGCCAAACCATGATAAAAACTGGCCTCACCGGTTTTCTTGTGATGAATTGGCTCGTGTTTTGGTCTGTGTTCTAGTCTCTTGAATTCTGGGTTTCAGGTGTTGTTTATTTTTGCCCAGGTTGGATATTCTGTTATCTTTGAGTTTGGGGCAATTCGAAGTGTTTTGAAGTCGTTATATTTGACACTGTTTAATTGTTTATAGTACATTCACTTCAATCTGCGACCGTGAATGTCATTTGATCGGTATAACTCGTCTAATTACTATATGTTCTTTTAGACGGGTTTGCGAACATGACATTCACGTTGATGTTCTGTATTTATGCTGTGGTTGTAGTTGGATAGTCGTAGTGGATAGCCAGTGGTGCAATGGCAGTACAGTTCAGTTTCATTTGTACATTTGTTATTGCGGGACGAGCGTCCGACATGTGGACTATCGTCTCTGCCGGTTTGTATATTATTTGTTTGGGGCACGACCGGGTTGAGGTCGATGTTACCCTTGTACATATTTGTTTTGTTTTCTGTACTAGGATTACCCCGCGGTGGAGTGCACGAATAGCCGGGTTCAAAAGGGCAACGGGCCCGCATCTCACGGCTTTGAGACGGATGGGGCCTCACTCTAGAATTGACGGGCTATTCGTCGCACTCGTAGGGGATACAGGTTGACCCAAAGAGGGGTGCTCAAGTTATCGGATTCCATGGAGTGCTGGGTGGCCGATTCACGTTGTTGATTGGGGTTGCCTCACTTCTGGTTTTTGCGGGTAACTTGCCGCACTCGTAGGGGTTTAGGTTTTCATTGCACAGGTTATCCACACGACAGGGAAACGTCGAGTCCCATTTGTGGCTCAAGTGAAACCCGAGGCTCCAAGTTTATCCACCACTCTATGTTGCTTGGCTGAGATTCTGTAATGTTGCTTTATATCATGCCTGGGACGATTGTTATATATATTTATATATATACTAGTAGATGTTGTATATGTTTTGCACCCGCGCTAGTCCAGCCCCTGCTCTGTCGTTAGTTAAGTAACCTAACGGGTGATGACGGGACCCAGTGACAAATGCGGATGGCATATAGGTACATTATATTTTTGTACCTTTATCTGGTATGATATGTTTAATTGATGGGACTTCGTTGATTCTGATCAATGCAAGGATAAAAAAACATATATGATATTGTTGGAACCAAGTTTTAAAAACATACATTACAGACGTTCTCTTTTGCTTTGTACAGTGGTATTCAGTTTGGAATGTCCTGCACCTCATTCGACGAGGAAAGATCCGAGATCCCTTCACCGGGAGTGACCTCTTCAGCAAAAGTCTGCGTCAGCGTAATAACTTTACTATAGTCGATTACTTTTTGCTTTGCATCGTGGTATTCAGTTTGGGATATCCTGCATCTCATTCGATGAGGAAAGAGCCGAGATCCCTTCACAAGGAGTGACATCTTTAGCAAAAGTTTGCGCCACTATATATTTGTAAAACCACTCGGTTCCTTCAGCGATATCAAGTTCATTACGTTAAAAGTTTTTTCGCCAAAAACCAGCCGTATCTCTCCGTCATTTCTTTCGAGTAGTACCTAGTATTCGTGCTGCATTTGTTGTCAAGGCGTAGTATACGGCGTTGGATATAGTGCCCTCAAAGTCAATTATTGGATCGCAGGCACGTGATTGTAATGATTGAGGGAGAACCTATGCCGGCAGGACAGTCTTACTCAGGATGATAGTATGCTATCTAGTTTATCTGTATCATCGTGTACATGCTTTAGGTGACCTTACAGATCACTATTGCACGTTGATAGAACCCTTAGGATTCTTGCTTGACTACCAGCAATATGATGGCGATCATATACGTGAGAGTTGGGTAGTCTATAAGCACATCCTTAAATTGGTCCCTAGTCGTGGGAGTTTCGAGACAGGGCATCGATACTCCAGAGTAGACTAGAGTATACAGTCGAAACCCCGACGAGAGGAAGTGGCCGGTCTCACAAGCCATTGGTGTCAGTTGGATCACCTAAGATGTATACAGGTGCTCATTGGGTTATGAGTACACCGGACAGGACTCGCCGGGAACATGCTAGTTGGTTTTATACCTAGCGTCAGATAGCAGTTCTCTGGTGACATGTGTATAGGTTAGTTCATCGACCTGAGATAGTCATTTGTCTCGTGTGAGTTCCCACTGTGCTTTGATTACTACCCTACCACAGCTCAAAAGAGTCGTGCAAACAGGTTTTAGTTGGGTACAGTCCCGAGCCACATGGAGGCAGTGAGCGGATCGGCAGGGGTTTCGTCTCTCCCGGTATTGGGGGTGAGATCGCGCTGTGTCTAGGAGAGCCATTACACAAATTCCTTGGCCAAGGCAGGAGATTTACTGGTAGGTATTCCAGTAGCATCTCAGGGTGTTCTGGGCTACACTCCGACACGACTTGTACCGCTTTTGGGGGTCTGACTTTTACCAACCCCCTAGGCCTGACATGCGATGCTCATAGACGAACGGACCGGCCTATATGGATATTGTCACTGACAGGATCAGTAAAGTGTCAGGATGAGTTCGCTCATCGACCTCCCTTTTGGTCAATACCTGGTAGCCCGTTACGTACAGCTAGTACCACTGACGTGCTAGTGGTTAAATCCACAGCCAAAGTATTGACGAGTCTTTAGAGTCCCCCACAGAAGTTTCGGGCGAACGTTGTACAGGCCGTATGGTATTATGGAAGGATTCGATCATATACGTGCAGTAATGCACGGATCATGATCAGACGGATCATACTAGTGGGCTTTGGTTTAAGCCGGATCCTAGTAGTAGATTTGTTGGATTACTTTAGTCTCATTGCATTTGCATTCAGTCGGAATGCAGATGCAGGTATGTATATACAGGTGAGGGGTATCCTTATGATCCGTCACGAGTTTACTTTAGATGTTGTCGTATCTTTTTGTTGGACTAAACATTTGGGTTAATGTTTATTTTGGTGGAAATTATGAGCTTAGTTCATGATGAGGTGCATTTAATGTGACATGGACATGTTTAGTGACTCATGGTCTCTTTATTTGTGCTAATGTCACATTAGGATTTGTTTATTGTGTTGAATTGATGATGGAGAGAGAGAGGGCAGCCATAGGCTTGGGGTTAGCTCTTGTATTTTGTTTTTCTAGTGCTCTCACAATAATTCAACACAACAAAAAAGGAAAAGAGCCTCTTCTTCTTCTTCCTCTAGCTCACCATTTCCACTAATGGCATCATCTTCAATCTCCATCCATACACTCTCATGCGTTGAGAATCAATGGATGCTTGAGACAAAGTGATCACACACATTCTCTACTTCACTTTGGACACGTCGGCTAGCAAACTTCGTGTCCGAGTTGCTTCGGATGAAGCGGGAGCCCGTAAAAGGATTTGAAGATGTGGTGCCCTTTCCGACGAGGAGACCGGAGATCGGAGATGTCGCGAGGAGCAAGAGATGGTGGCTAAAGACCGAAGGACACGGATCGATCGGTATAGCCTTTCTAACCCTTCTCTAGATAGCTAGTTATAGGTTAATGGTTCGATCCGGGATTAAAGTCTGCGTTAGTTCCAGTTTCAAGTTTATGAAAAGTTTTTGTTTCCGCATTTTGGCCTCGGATCGACGGCCGGGGCGCTACCGTAGAATTACATGGTATCAGAGTCACGCCATTAACCTTTACTAACATGTTCTAACATGTTTAAAATATCGATCGAACGAAATTTCCAAAACCGCGATTCCAATTTATGCAGTTTCTGTCGAAATTTTTGTCATCGAAAAATTATTTTGAGTGTTTCAGAAAATCAGGCAGGCTTTTTTAAGACATCTGTGAAATTTGGTAGCATGATGCTACAGTGCCGCCGCGGAACCGCGGCCATACCCATGTTTTGGCCGCGGTTCCGCCGCCATTATGTGTCATCTCTGCACCAATTTTTCTACAGTGGTCTTAAACTTGGAATTGGGGTTTCTGGAATGTTTTGTTTGGGTCCAGATTTGTTACAGTACTGGATTTGTGCTTGGGGCCCACTTCGGGAAATTTTGTCGATCGAAAATTTTAAATAAATTAGTTCACAGTACTTACTTTATATCTGCAACCGTGAATGTCATTTGATCGGTAAATCTTGTCTAATTGCTATAGCCCTTTTAGACGGATTTGCGAACGTGACATTCACGTTGATGTTCTGTGTTGTGCTGTGATGTTGCGGATTTGTCGTGGTGGATAGCCTGGTTGCAATGGTAGTACAGTTTGGTATTATTTGTACATTTGATATTGCAGGGCGAGCGTTCGACATGTGGACTGCCGTCACTGTCTGTTTGTATATTATTCTTTTGGGGCACGACCGGGTTGAGGTCGATGTACCCGTTGTATATATTTTATTTTCTGTACTAGGATTACCCCGCGGTGGGGTGCACGGATAGCCGAGTTCTAGAGGGCAACGAGCCTGCATCTCATGGCTTTGAGACGGAGGGGGCTTCACTCTAAAATTGGCGGGCTATTTTCCGCACACGTAGGAGGTATAGGTTGACCCAAGGAAGGGTGCTCAGGTTATCGGATTCCGTGAAGTGTTGGGTGGTCCATTCACTTTGTTGAAGGGGGCTGCCTCGCTTCAGGTTTTGGCAGGTAACTTGCCGCGCCCGTAGGGGTCTAGAATTTCATTGCACAGGCTATCCACACGACCAGGGGAACGTCGAGTTTCACTTGCGGCTCAAAGGAAACCTGGGACTCCCAGATTATCTGTATTGTTCTGTAATGCTTATTACTCTCTGTGATGTTGCATTTTGTCACGCCTGGAGCGATTATTATATATTGCTATATATATACTAGTAGATATTGTATATGTTTTACACCTGCGCTAGTCCAGTCCCCGCTCTGTCGTTAGTTAAGTAACCTAACGGGTGATGACGGGACCCAGTGGCGAATGCGGATGGCATATACATACATCATATTTTCGTTCTTTTGTAGTGTGATTAATTGATGGGACTGCATTGATTTGGATCAATGCAAGCTAAACAATCCTGTTTGATGTTGTTGGAACATTTTTCAAAAAGCTGTTATTACAAGGACGTTCTCTTTTGTTTTGCACAATGGTATTCGGTTATGAATATCCAGCACCTCAGTCGACGAGGCAAGGGCCGAGATCCCTTCACCGGGAGTGACCCCTTGGACAGAAGTTTGCGTCAGGATAATAACTTCACTATAGTCGATTACTTTTTGCTTTGTATCATGGTATTCAGTTGGAATATCCTGCATCTCATTCTACGGGGAAAGAGCCGAGATCCCTTCACCGGGAGTGACCTCTTTAGCAAAGGTTTTCGCCACTATATATTTATAAAAAGCTATCCGGTTCCTTCAACGATATCAAGTTCATTACGTTAAAGGTTTTTCGCCAAAAACCATTCGTAGCCCTTCGTCATTTTAGACGGGTGGCACTTAGTATTCATGCTATATTTGTTGACCTTCGTCAAGGCATAGTGAATGGTAGCTGCTTATTACCTTTCTGTTGCATAGATAGATGCGTTGGTTTGGGACAGTCGTATAGCCTTATTGACCTTCGTCAAGGGCTTATACGGGTGGGTTCAAATTAACCTAGACAATGACGGGTAGAACTTGACATGTGACTTATGATTTGTTGACCTTCGTCAAGGTCATAAGAGCATGGGGTAAAAATCACATCGGGAGTTTCTAAAGAAACTGAAACTTGCCAGATATGCGCATACCTTCTGGAGTGTGATAACGTGAGTGGATTCCATCACGTTATCATGCGATGATAGTTGGATCCCGATTCCCACTGATGAGTTGGTTTACTCCTCGGTTGATCCCGACTAATTCTTCTTTCAGGTTTGGAGGAGAATTTGAGGTTACAGTGGGAGTGGAAGGTTTCCTGATTAGATAAAATGATAACCATTCTGATCTAGGTTAGAGTGCACGCAGAGTGTTTCTTTTCTCTCTCTCTTTGGCAGCGACCATGACCCGACCCTTGACTATGACTCAGTGACCAAGTTAACCGAACCTTCTTAAAACACTGGCTTTTAGATTGTCTGAGTTGTATACCTCATTGCCACTCCTGTTTTTACCCTTTTTCTCCGGAACATTTCGTATCACTACGAACATCCACTTCCATTGGATAAAACCATCGTATGGTTATATACGAACTCGAAGGAACTTGTTCCAGATTCGAGGATGGTTTCCGGTTCTGGAGAAAATGAATAGGACTATTCAGTTGTCTTTTCCTTTTACCTTCTCTCAGGTTGCGAGTGCTCCTTGGATTAGGACGGTACACCTGTTACGCTATTTGGATAGTTTTCATCCAAACCATAGGCAGGTGTCGAACGGTAGGGAATGAAGAAAACCATTTAACCTAAAAGGTGTACAGAAGGTATTAAGTAAAGACAAATAAAGGGATTAGTAAGAGAGCAAAGTAAATTGCGACTGCTATCATTCACGACCAAACCAAGTATTTCATCGCCACTCCTACTTCACCTTTGTATTTCTCCGGAACACCCCGTATCATTATGAAGATCCACGGTTTATTGGATACTCCATCGTATGGTTATATACGAACTCGAAGGGACTTGCTCCAGTTCGGGGATGGATTCTGGTTCAGGAGAAATAGGAATAAGGTTTATTCAATTGTCTTTTATCTTTACCTTCTCTCGCGTTGCGAGTGCTCTTAGGATTAGGGGAGTACACCCATTATGCTTATTGGATAGTCTTCTTCCAAACCATAGGCTGGTGCCGAACGGTAGGGAAGGAAAAAAACCATTTGGCTTAAAGGTGGTGTACAGAAGATAATGACTAAAGACATATAAAGAGATTTAGAGAGATGACAAAGAAATATACGGTTACAGTTGTGAATCTGATAATGGAAGAGGCATTACTAGGAATACCCGGATACCCTTTCGAAACATTTTCATGTTTCAGTCTCACTGTATATTGTTAAAAGAAAACTGATTTCCCAATTAACCCTTACTCCAGGGTATGTATTTACCAGGTATGATTCTCACATCTGTATAGTTTTATAGATGATAAGTGGGAGTAAGTTATTGGGAATTGGGTGATCATCCTCATTATATCGGGATTCGTTGTAATTGGTAATATTTGAGGAAATCGCCTGGGTTGTTTGCCGGACGGCAAATATTTAGTTTTGAATATCCGTTGTTATGTACCAATTTCAAATTGATATATATGTACATTTATTTTTATAAAGTGAGATATAACTTTTTGAAATTATGTCTATGACATTTACCTATATCAGTGGATGGTTAGGTAAGGAGCATTAAACAGCGGTGTAATTCTTCTTAACCATAAGTACAGTTTTCAACCTACGACACACAGGGAATGGGTTATTAGACTCAGGGGACTTATACAGAGTATTATATGTTGTCCAGTGTCCATTAGGACAGAGGGGTTGGTACTCGTACTATATTCTATTTACTTATGACTTCTCTAGTTCTTAGACATGTGTTTCGTAGAAATGCAAGGTCTATGTTTTGATAAGTTATAGATATAAGAATAAAGTAGAGAACCAGATGTCGCAAGTATCGGGATTCTTCAAGGTGATCGAAGATGTAGATACTTGTGTATGGTATTCAGTTGATAGTAATGGTTTTGAGAAACTTGTTTCTCTTTCAGGTTACTCATATCTGGATGCATTCCTAAGTTGAGTAACGCTGATCGGCCTCCTTCCATTTAGTTGACATGCACTGGAGACAGCTGCATGATTTGAATCTGGTTCCAATTAAATCAGTGCCTCAGTTTCTATAATGGATATAGAATAGTTCATATCTTAACAATGTTAAGGTACGAGGAGTTGTCCGGCTTATGCTTAAAAGCAGACTCTGGACAACTCAAGGCACGTTTCTGTAATGGCAGTTTGTGGGTTGATCCGGGCTATGACGAGGGTTGACTTTCTACCATCTGGAAGATCAATAGTGATATTGTTCTTGACTCGCCACAGTTTTGATAAAAATGGATTTTTTCAGAAAACAGTAGTGGGAGTATGGTAGAACTGGAAGTGATTCCAGAACCACAGACGATTACTGAAAATTTAATAGGGACCTAAGGATTCAATAAGGATTGACATTTCATTAGCCACTCCGCAGATATGGTGGGTAACCTCAGGCACCCGAGAGGTACTCCGATAGCCTCAAAGACGGTGACAGGGAGCTTCTTGTTTATCCAGACTTGACACTATTGTTGTTCCAGGCTATGAGACCCGGCAGGAGAATGAGTATAGCGTCGTTCTAAACTAGCTTTAGAAGTGCACGTATATATGACTCTGCCAGAGGGTTGTCGTAGTCAGTGGGAGCAGCGGAAGAATAGTGGACAAGTAGCTTATGTCTATTTATAGACTAATGCGGATATAGCGGAGATAGATCATCTATTTTTGATGTGATAGTCATAGGTTTGACTTCATCAGAATAGGGGATGGATCTGATAAGAAGGTAGTAGGGTGTGATGTCCTGGTATTTGGATGACATACACAGAGTAGGAAGTGAAGTTCCTATACTACGATCAGTTATATTTTGGTTGTCACACAGTGGTTTCTCCACATAGGATATAGATATAATATCAGACATTCTGGTTACTAGATCTATGGTTTTAGATCTAGATTTGGGTAGTTTCCCAATCTGGGTACTTAGACAGTATTCTAAAAGTTTTTAGAATGGACGACTCCCGGTACGGTAGTATGCCTGCAGGTGATGGAGTCACCCTCTCTAAAGGTGTCTTATAGACTAAAGTGGAGAGGGATGTGCATGATTGACATATCACTTGCTTAAGCAATTGAGTCAAACATGAGATGTCAAGTACCACACCAGATATTGTTTTTGCACTAGCTGCAATAAGTTCAGATATTAATCCAATCCTGGAGAAACATTCGGAAGAAGTTTTAGAACATAAGTGGATGGTTTAGGGATATGATAACGACATCCTCCTTCGGGAGACAGTTATCATTCCAGGCTTCCAAGGTGACTTGGATGACAGAGTGACTGTCAGAGTTATAGTTTTCCCTCTGAAGAGGGGCAGTAGTTTGGACAGGTGGTCCAAGGGGATACTGAGGGAGACATGGCGCAGGATACTGATTAAATTCGGTTGACGATACAGTCTAAGAAGTTTGGATTTGGAGTTCATTTGTGAACTAGGTCCCATCAGATATCCAGACATATTCTAAGACAGGTATTGCTCATTTCAGGAGATGGTTTTCTCCGCCAACTTGAGATTAAGAGAGACATGGAAAGAAACATCAGGACAGATCCACTCACTGAGGCTATTCCTCGAACGCAATAGTTTCGCAAACGGGCTTTATGAGACTGATCAGTAGAGGAATTGGGTGTTCGGTATCACACGGGTTGTGAGTATGCGACATCGCAATAATTAGCCTTGAGTCCAAGTGGGAGATTGTTGGATATAGTGCCCTCAAAGTCAATTATTGGATTGCAGACATGTGATTGCAATGATTGAGGGAGGACCTATGCCGGCAGGACAGTCTTACTCAAGATAATAGTATGCTATCTGGTTTATCTGTATCATCGTGTACATGCTTTAGGTGACCTTACAGATTACTATTGCACGTTGATAGAACCCTTAGGATTCTTGCTTGACTACTAGCAGTATGATGGCGATCATATACGTGAGAGTTGGGTAGTCTATAAGCACATCCTTAAATTGGTCCCTAGTCATGGGAGTTTCGAGACAGGGCATCAATACTCTAGAGTAGACTAGTGTATACAGTCGAGACCCCGATGAGGGGCGGTGGCCGGTCTCATAAGCCATTAGTGTCAGTTGGATCACCTAAGATGTATACAGGTGCTCATTGGGTTATGAGTACACCGGACAGGACTCGCCGGGAACATGCTAGTTGGTTTTATATCTAGCGTCAGATAGCAGTTCCCTAGTGACATGTGTACAGGTTAGTTCATCGACCTGAGATCGTCATTTGTCTCGTGTGAGTTCTCACTGTGCTTTGATTACTACCCTATCACGGCTCAAAGGAGTCGTGCAAACAGGTTTTAGTTGGGTACAGTCCCAAGCCACATGGAGGCAGTGAGCGGATCGGCAGGGGTTTCGTCTCTCCCGGTATTGGGGGTGAGATCGCACTGTATCTAGGAGAGCCATTACACGAAGTCCTTGGCCAAGGCAGGAGATTTACTGGTAGGTATTCTAGTAGCATCTCAGGGTGTTCTGGGCTACACTCCGACACGACTTATACCGCTTTTGGGGGTCTGACTTTTACCAACCCCTAGGCCTGACATATGATGCTTATAGACGAACGGACTGGACTGTACGGATATTGTCACTGACAGGATCAGTAGGGTGTCAGGATGAGTTCGCTCATTGACCTCCCTTTTGGTCAATACCTGGTAGCCCGTTACGTACAGCTAGTACCACTGACGTGCTAGTGGTTAAATCCACAGCCAAAGTATTGATGAGTCTTTAGAGTCCCCCACAGACAGTTTCTCAAGTTTCGGGCGAAACGTTGTAGAGGCCGTATGGTATTATGGCAGGGTTCGATCATATACGTGCAGTAATGCACGGAGCATGATCGGACGGATCATACTAGTGGGCTTTGGTTTAAGTCGGATCCTAATATTAGATTTGTTGGATTACTTTAGTCTCATTGCATTTGCATTCAGTCGGAATGCGGATGCAGGTATGTATATACAGGTGAGGGGTATCCTTGTGATCCGTCACGAGTTTACTTTAGATATTGCCGTATCTTTTTGTTGGACTAAACATTTGGGTTAATGTTTATTTTGGTGGAAATTATGAGCTTAGTTCATGATGAGGTGCATTTAATGTGACATGGACATGTTTGGTGACTCATGGTCTCTTTATTTGTGCTAATGTCACATTAGGATTTGTTTATTGTGTTGAATTGATGGATGGAGAGAGTGAGAGGGCAGCCATAGGATTGGGGTTAGCTCTTGTATTTTGTTTTTCTAGTGCTCTCACAATAATTCAACACAACAAAAAAGGAAAAGATCCTTTTTCTTCTTCTTCTTCCTCTAGCTCACCATTTCCACTATGGCATCATCTTCAACCTCCATCCATACACTCTCATGCGTTGAGAATCAATGGATGCTTGAGACAAAGTGATCACACACATTCTCTACTTCACCTTGGACACGTCGGCTAGCAAACTTCATGTCCGAGTTGCTTCGAATGAAGCGGGAGCCCGTAAAAGGATTCGAAGATGTGGTGCCTTTTCCGACGAGGAGACCGGAGATCGGAGATGCCGCGAGGAGCAAGAGATGGTGGCTAAAGACCGAAGGACACGGATCGATCGGTATAGCCTTTCTAACCCTTCTCTAGATAGCTAGTTATAGGTTAATGGTTCGATCCGGGATTAAAGTCTGCGTTAGTGCCAGTTTCAAGTTTATGAAAAGTTTTTGTTTCCGCATTTTGGCCTCGGATCGACGGCCGGGGCGCTACCGTATACTTACATACGGTATCTAGATATTGTTTATCTGTTGCATTGAGATGCGATTATCAAGTACAGTTGTATAACCTTGTTGGCCTTTGTCATGGGTTTTTACGGGTGGGTCTAGGTTAATCCCGGATAATGACAGGTTGAACTTGACTTGTGGTTTATGATTTGTTGGCCTTTTTCAAGGTCATGAACCGCTTGGGGTAAAAATCACATCGGGAGTTTCATACATACAGGAAACTTGCCAGGCATGCTCATACCTTCTGGAGTATAGTGACTTGAGTGGATTCCATCAAATTATCATGCGATAATAGTTGGATCCCGATTCCCACTAATGAGTAGGTTTACTCCTCGGGTGATTTTATATGATCCCGACTAATTTTTCTTTTGGGTTTGGAGGAGAATTCGAGGAAATAGTGGGAGACATCCTGATTAGATAAAGTGATTAACTATTCTGATCTAGGTTATAGTGCATGCTGAGTGTTTCTTTTCTCTCTCTTTGGCAGCGACCATGGCCCGACCCTAGACTAAAACTCATGAACCAAGTTAACCGAACCTTCTTAAAACACATAGGCTTTTGGATTGTCATAGTTGCATATATCATTGCCATTCCTACTTTTACCCTTTGCATTTCTCTGGAACGTTCTGTATCACTACGAAGATCCACATTTATTGGATATGACCATCATATAGTTACATACAAATTCTAAGAAACTTGTTTCAGATTCGAGAATGGTTTCCGGTTCTGGAGAAATTGAATAGGACTATTCAGTTGTCTTTTCCCTATACCTTCTCTCAGGTTGTAAGAGCTCCTGGTATTATGAGAGTATATCTATTACGCTTATTGGATAGTCTTCTTCCAAACCATAGGCGGGTGCCGAAGGGTAGGGAATGAAGAAAACCAATTAGCCTAAGTGTGGTGTACATAAGATAATAAGTAAAGACAAATAAAGGGATTAGAAAGAGGGCAAAGTAAATTGCAGCTGCTATCATTCACGACAAAACCGGGTATATCATCGCCACTCCTACTTCACCTTTGAATTTCTCCAGAACACTCCATATCACTACGAAAATCCATATTTATTGGATAATCCGTCGTATAGTTACATACGAACTCGAAAGAACTTGTTCCAGTTCGAGGATGGATTCTAGTTCAGGAGAAATAGAATAAGGATTATTCAGTTGTCTTTTCCCTTTGCCTTCTCTCAGGTTGCGAGGGCTCCTAGGATTAGGAGGGTACACCTATTACGCTTATTGAATAGTCTTCTTCCAAATCTTAGGCTGGTGCCGAAAGGTAGGGAAGGAAGAAAACCATTTAGCCTAAGGGTTGTGTACAGAAGGTATTACATAAAGACAAATAAAGGGATTGAAGAGATGACAAGGAAATATACGGTTACAGTCATGAATATGGATAGTGGAAAAGCTATTACTAGGAATACCCGGATACCCCTTCGAAACATTTTCATGTTTCTGTTTCATTGTGTGTTGTTAATTGAAAACTGATTTCCCAATTAGATCTTTACTCCAGGGTATGTATTTACCATATTTGATTCTCACATCTGTATGGTGTTACAGATGGTGAGTGGGAGTAAGATATTGGGAATTAGGTGATTATATCCTCATTATATCGGAATTCGTTGTAATTGGTGATATTTGAGGAAATCACCTGGGTTTTTGCCTGACGGCAAATATTTGGTTTTGAATATCCGTTGTTATACACCAATTTCAAACTGATATATCTGTACGTTTATTTTATAAAGTGAGATATAACTTTTTAAAGTTATGTCTATGACATTTACCTATATCAGTTGGTGATTGGGTAAGGAGCATTCGACAGCGATGCAATTCTTCTTAACCATAATAGAGTTTTCAGCCTACGATGCACAGGGTTTAAGTTATTTAACTCAGGGGACTTATACAATATATTGTATGTTGTCCAGTGTCCATTAGGACAAAGGAGTTGGTACTCGTACTATATTTCATTTACTCATGACTTCTCTAGTTTTAGGCAAGTATTTCGTTGAAATACAATGTCCAGGTTTTGAGAAGTTATACGTATAAGAATAAAGTAGAGAACCATATGTTGCAAGTATCAAGATTCTTCAAGGTGATCGAAGATATAGATACTTGTGTTTGGTATTTCGTTGATAGTAATGGTTTTGAGAACTTTCTTCTCTTTCAGATTACTCATATGTGGATGCACTCTTAGATGAGTAATGCTGCTTGGCCTCATTCCACTTAGTTGACATGCACTGGAGACAGCTGCATGATTTGGATCTGGTTCCAATTAAATTAGTGCCTCTGTTTCTATATTGTATATAGAATGGTTCATATCTTAACAATGTTAAGGTATATGGAGTTGTCCGGCTTATACTTAAAACCGGACTCTGGATAAACTCAAGGCACGTTTCGGTAATGGCAGTTTGTGGGTTATCACAGGCTATGATGAGGGCTAATTTTCTACCATCTAGAAGATCAATAGATATATTGTTCTTCACTCGCCACAGTTTTAGTAAAATGGATTCTTTCCAAAAAATATTAGTGGGAGTATGGTAGGACTAGAAGTGATTCCAGAACCACAAACGATTACCGAAATTTAATAAAACCTAAAGATTCAACTGGTTTTGACATTCTATTAGCCACTCCACAGATATGGTGGGTAACCTCAGGCACCCGAGAGGTACTTCGGTCTTCTCAGAAACGGTGACAGGGAGGTTCTTGTTTACCCAGACTTGTCATTGCTGCTGTTCTAGAGTATGAGACCTGACAGGAGGATGAGTATAACGTCGTTCTAAACTAGTTTTAGAAGTGCACGTGTATATGACTCTGCCAGATGGTTGTTGTAGTCAGTGGAAGCAGCGGAAGTATAGTGGGCAAGTAGCTTGTGTCTATTTATAGATTAAGGCAGGTATAGAGGAGATAGATCATCTATTTTTGATGTGACAATCATAGAGTTTGACTTCATCAGAATAAGTGATGGATCTGGTAAGAAGATAGTAGGGTGTGATGTCCTGGTATTTGGATGACATGCACTTGATAGGAGGTGAAATTCCTATACTACGATCGGTTATACTATGGTTGTCACGCAGTTGTTTCTCCACATAGGATATGGATATAATATCAGGCATTCTGCTTCCTAGATCTATGGTTTTAGATCTAGATTTGGGAAGTTTCCCAATTTGGGTACTTTGACGCTATTCTAAAGGTGTTTTAGAATGGACGACTCCTGGCATGGTGGTGTACCTGCAGGTGATGGAATCACCGTCTCTAAAGGATATCTTACAGACTAAAGGGGAGAGAGATTTGCATGATTAGCATATCACTTGTCTAGGCAATTGAGTTAATCATGAGATGTCAAGTACCACACTAGATGTTTTTTTGCACAAACTGCAATAAGTTTATATATATATTGATCCAATCCTGGAGAAACGTTGGGAAGCAGTTTATGAACATAAGTGGATGTTTTAGGGATATGGTAACGGCAGCCTCCTTCGGGAGACGGTTATCATTCCAGGCTTCCAAGGTGACCTGGATGACAGAGTGACCGTCAGAGTTATAGTTTTCACTCTTTTGAGGGGCAGTAGTTTGGACAGGTGGTCCAAGCGGATACTGAGGAAGGCATGGCGCAGAATAATGATTAAATTCAGTGGACGATCCAGTCTAAGAAGTTTGCTGGATTTGGAGTTCATTTGTGAACTGGGTCCCATCAGATACCCAGACATATTCTAAGACAGGTATTGCTCATTTCGGGAGATAGCTTTCTCCGCGAAGTTGAGATATAAAGAGATACAGAAAGAAACATTGGAGTCGATCCACTCACTGAGACTATTTCTCGAACGCAATAGTTTCACAAATTGGAGTATGCGATAACGCAATAATTAGCCTTAAGTGCAAGTGGGAGATTGTTGGCTATAGTGCCCTCAAGGCAATTATCATAGTCGCAGGCAGGTGATTATGATGATTGAAGGAGGACCTATACCGGTAGAACAGTCTTACTCGAGATGATAGTATGCAATCTGGTTTGTCTTTATCATCGTATACATGCTTTAGGTGGTATTACAGATCACTGTTACATATTGATAGAGCCCATAGGATTCTTGCTTGACTACCAGCATTATGATAGCGATCATATACGTGAGAGATGGGCGGTCTATAAGCACATCCTTAAATGTCCCTAGTCGTGGGAGTTTCGAAACCGGGTATCGATACTCCAGAGTAGACTGGTGTATACTGATCGAGACCCCGATGAGGAGCGGTGGCCGGTCTCACAAGCCATTGGTGTCAGTTTGTTCACCTAAGATATATACAGGTGCTCATTGGGTTATGAGTATACCGGACGGACTCGTCGGGAACATGCTAGTTGGTATTATACATATTGTCATATAGCAGTTCCCAGGTGACATGTGTACAGGTTAATCTATCGACCTGAGATCATCATTTGTCTCGTGTGAGTTCCCACTGTACTTTGATTACTACCCTACCACGGCTCAAAGGAGTCGTGAAAACAGGTTTTAGTTGGGTACAGTCCCGAGCCACATGGAGGCAGTGAGCGGATCGTCAGAGGATTCCTCTCTCCCGGTATTGGGGATTGATGTCGCGTTGTGCATGGGTGGCCATCACCAGAAATCCTTGGCCAAGGTAGTCGAGAAATACTGATCTAAGATCGGTAGTTTCTCAGGTGGTGATGGGCTTCATACCGACACTAAATGTCGCGTTGTTAGGGGTCTGACTTTATCCACCCCTTAGACTCGATATGTGATACTCATAGACGAACGAACTGGACTGTACGGATATTGTTACTATCAGACTTAGTAGGGCTTCAGGATGAGTTTGCTCGTCGGCCTCCCTTTCGCTCATTACCTTGGTAGCCGTTACGTACAACTAGTGTCGCTAACGTGCTTGTGGTTAAACCAACTGCCAGCGTATTGACGAGTCTTTAGAGTCCCACACAGAGGGTTTCTCTGCTTCGGGCGAAATGATGTAGAGACCGTATGGTTTTACGGCAAGGTTCGATCATATACATGCACTTATGCACGGATCATGATTCGGACGGATAATACTAGTGGGCTTTGGTTTAAGCTGGATCCTAGTATTATATTGTTGGATTATTTTTGTCTCGTTGTATTCGTATTCTGTCAGAATACGGATGCGGGTATGTATATACGGATGAGGCGTATTCTTGTAATTTTATTACAAGGTGTTTCTAGAAGATGCAACCTCATTTGTTTTAAACCATTTAGGTTTAAATGGTTTATGAGGTGGAGGATGATTTGTTTTTTTGGCATTAAATTGATGGCATGCTTGGTGGTGACTCATGAGGTGAGTCATGGTGCACTATTCCAGGATGCTTGATATTTAGTAGGGGTTGTGAGATATTTTATTGGCATGGGAGATATTTTCTTTAGTTGCTAGCATGCTTAATATACTCACAACACTTAGCCATTTTTCCTCGCTTGAGTTTTTCTTTTCTTCACACTCTCATCCTCATGGCATCTTCTTCTTCCTCCACCCTAACTCTCTCATGTGTTGAGAAATCTAGGGTGTCTTAAGATAAATTAATCTTTCATCACTCTCTACTTCTTTTAGGCTATCTAGTGTAGCAATCTAGGTACCCTAGTTACCTCGGATATGAGGTTGGAGCTCGATTCATAGACTCTCGGGTGGATCATCTTCGATGGAGGAAGACCGGAGATCAAGCTTGATCAAGGAGGTCTCTAGGAGCTTGGGAAGGTGGTTGAAGACCGAAGGACATGGATCAATTCGGTATAACCATCTAAACTTCTTTCTAGTTTGCTAGTCTAGGGTTAATGGTAGATCCATAGGAATGGGTTCTGTTATCACCGGTTTTTATAAATTTTGTTCCGCATTTGGTCACGGATTGATGGCCGGGGCGCTAGCAAAACCCAACAATCGGTTACCCACAAGACGTCAGTGGTACTAGCTGGACGTAACAGCTACCCAGGTATTGAGTGATTAGAAAATCAACAAGCTTGATTAGAAGATCAACAAGCAAGCTTGTCCAAACTCCCATAAAGCCTATAAGTAACACTTACCATACAGTCCGGTCTCTTCGTCTGATATGTTGCATATCGAATTTAGGGGTGGAATCGTCAGACTCCAGTAACTTGATAAGTCATGCCGATGTATGGCTCATAATAGTTCGAGAAACTACTGATAACACTAACCAGTAAATCTCATCAGCCCTGACCAGGGACTTGCTGTTATAGCCAATCGAGTATAGCGCAACATCAACTCCTAATACCGGGAGAGACGAAACCCCTCCTATCGCTCACTACCTCCAGGTGACTCGAGGCTGTACCCAAAATCCACCTGTTTGCACGACTGTTTTGAGCCGTGGTAGGGAGGAAATCAAAGCACAGTGGGAACCACACAAGACACTATGACGATCTCGGGTTTACAGACTGACATGTATCAGTGTCACCAGAGAACTGCTATCTGACGATAGGTATGATACCATCTAGGAGTTCTCGACGAGTCTTGTTCGGCGTACCCATTCTCCAATGAGCACCTGTGTACAATCTTTGATGTCGAACACCAATGGTTGTGGGATCAACCATCTCCCCATATAGGGTCAAGAAACGTACACACTAGTCTAGTTTGGAATATCGATACCCTGTCTCGATATCCCCTCGACTAGGAACAATTAAAGGATGCGCTTGTGGACTATCCAGGCCCCACTAGTATGATTTGCATCATAGTCCTGGTAGTCAAGTCCACATCGTAAGGGCTTTATCAACATGTATCAGAGAGTCGGTATAATAATACAAGTGTGCATGTTAAGATAAAGAGCAACCGGTTAATATACTATCATGTCGAGTAAGAAAGTCCTCTATATATATGTCCAAGCATCCACTATATCATACAATAATGGCCTCTAGGGCATATATATTCCTAACATATGCTACAACATGCAAAATATCAAAAATTCGAAAAAAAACAGAAAAATTATGATTTTTGAAATTTCATGAAGTTTGGATGCTGCATAGCATCTATAATATTGGGAAAAAATAATTTTGAGATTTTTATGTGCTATATCATTAAAAATATTTTTAAAACCAAGAAAACAAAATATATTTTATTTTTGAAAATTTCATAATTTTCTTGTATTATAGAGCAAACAAAAATATTAGAAAACCGTAAAAAATAAAAGAAATTGAGATTTTTAAAATTTTGCAATTTGCGTGTGCTAATAAGCAAAATATTGAAAAGCTGAAAAAAGACTTTTAGATTTTAAAATTTTCATGATTTTCGTTTATTATAACAAGAAGGATATTGAAAAGTTGAAGAAAAATGTCGAAGTTTTGCAAGTTATTCTTCATATATTTTACATATGAAGTTTATAAATATGAGATATTACAATTTACAAATTATATTACGATAAACATTTAAATTAATATGATTTGACTTTTGGACTTCGTATCCTCATATCCCGTGACCCTTTAAATTAGCGGATCGTGCAACCCTTCAAAAAAAAGGTTGAAAGAAAGAATCCCTTAATTACCTCATGGAGGAACACCCCTGCCCCCCATACCCAGCAAAACAAAAAACAGTATCAGCTGGAATTGCACGTAGTTCAGATTGATAAGACATCAAGAAGTATGAAATGTTAATTCTGTTGTTAAATAATCTAATGCTTTATTATTTTAATTTCTTATCAATTTAACATTTTACAAGATTTGATATGATTTGCAAAGTTAGTTATGGTTTCTTAATATTTTTCTCACAATTAAGAGAATTTTTCATGCCATACATAAGAGGCAGAGAAATAATTGGCAATTTCAATTTTAAGACGCTACTTTGGCATTAAAACAATAGATATAAGATACATCAAGAATAATGAAATATGTTAATTTTGTTATTTAGAAATATATGCACTATTATTATAATTCTTATTGATTTATTATTTTAAGAGATTTGATATGATTATAAAAAATAATTATGATTTTTAAAATATTTTTCTAAGAATTTTTCCTTATTATTCAAAGAATCAAATGACAAATTTAATTTGAAGAATGGCGCCCTTTAACTTTAAAATGGCAGAGATATAGGACAGTTTATGTAGCTACCTTATTTTTCTAAAAAGATTGCAAATAAAAGATACAGCATCAAAACCTATTGACTTGAACTATTGATTGGCCATGCCGATGTATATAATCATTATTCATTACTGTTATTGTCCACACAGACACAAATCCTATATATGTTTGTTGGATATAGTGCCTTCAAGACAATTATCGACAAGTAATTATGATAATTGACAGAAGACCTATATGGATAGAACAGTCTTACTCGAAATGATAGTATGTTATCTGGTTTGTCTTTATTATTCATGTGTGTACGTTTTACTTGCTACTATGTGTCGCTAATACATAATGATAAAGCCCGTAGGATCTTTACTTGACTACCTGTATTATGATGGCGGTCATACTTGTGGGAACTAGATAGTCTATAAGCACATCCTTAAATGTCCCTAGTCGTGAGAGTATCGAGACTGGGTATCGATATTCCAGAACAGACTAGTGTATAAATGTCCCTAGTCGTGGGAGTATCGAGACTGGATATCGATATTTCAGAGTAGACTAGTGTATACGTTTCTTGACCCCGACGAGAGATGATGGCCGGTCTCACAGCCATTGGTGTTTGACACCGAATATTGTATGCAGGTGCTCATTGGGTTATGAGTTACACTGGACGTACTCGTCGAGAACTCCTGAAAGGTATTATACCTATTGTCATATAGAAGTTTTCTAATGATATAGGTACAGGGTACACTGTTGACCTGAAATCGTCATTTGTCTTGTGCGGGTTCTCACTGAACTTAGATTACTATCCTACCACGGCTCTACTGAGTCGTGCAAACAGGTTTTAGTTGGGTACAGTCCAGAGCCACATGGAGGTAATGAGCGAATTGAGGGGATTCGTCTCTCCCGGTATATGGGGTTGATGTCACACTGTGTTCGATTAGCCATCACCATAAATCCCTGGTCAGGATGGATGATATTTACTAATAGGAGATCAGTAGTTTCTCGATGGGTGATGAGCTTGAAACCGGCACGACTTATCAGGTTATTAGGGGTCTGACGCTATCCACCCCCTAGATCTGGTATGCGACCCTTTCAGATGAACAGACTGGACTGTACAGTGACTGTCACTTATAGGCTTAGTAGGGGTTCGGATGAGCTTGCTTGTCGATCTTCTTTTCGACAAATACCTGGGTAGCCGTTACGTACAGCTAGTGCTGCTGATGTACTTGTGGTTATGGATTAGATCCAGTAACTCACCGCTAGCGTATTGTCAAGTCTTTAGAGTCCCACACAGAGGTTTTTCCGGTTCTAGCGATATGATATAGATGTGCGTATTGGATACGTACCGGAGTTCGATTAAAATAAGTGTATTGGATACACTAACGGTAATCGTGTTAGTTGATTGTGCCCACTCTACATCGGAAGTAGAAAGGCGGAATGCACAAAAATCAAATTTTGAATAGACACAATCAACAAAAACTTCAAGATCTACCATAAGCATAAGCCTAAACTAGAACAAAAGCCAAAGGAGTTATCTACTTTGAAAAAAAGTTATACCAAAGAGATCTGTGTCCTTCGGTCTTCAAAATTCTCCTCTCTTATGCTCCTAGGGATCCTTGATCAAGCTTGCTCGGATGTCTTCTTAATCCTAGATGATCCATCCGAAAGAATATGGTTTAAAGTTCAATTTCACGAATGAAGCAACTAAATAAACTAGCTTGTTAATCTAGATTATTTAGGTGATGTAGAGATTGTTTTGTGCTTTTAATTTATCTCACAATCCATGATACTCAACACATGAGAGGGTTTGGATTGAGGAGAAAAATTAGAGCTTGAGAGGAATGAGAATGAGGAAATGAAAAACCATCACATAAAAATATGCACAACCATTTAATTTTGTGAAAAAGAATTTCACAATATAAAATGGTTGCCATACTTCAATAGTAGTTCCAAATGAATTAATAAATCACTTGGTCATATCCTCCACCATTCTCATTTGTCACATAACCCTCCACCTCATTTCCAAATAAAAGAATAAATGGAAAATACAAGAATGAGGTGTTCTCCTTCTAAAATGTATTTTGTATAAATAAAAAACACTTTCTATCGTATATACATATCCGTATTCGTACCAAAATACGAATACCCTAGAGATAGAATAATACCACAAATATAACACTAGCATTAAATCAATAATTGATTTAATAATCCGGCTTAATCCTAAGCCCGGTAGTATTACAAACCGTCCAATTAAATTTCGCGCAACAAGTACACGTATTTAATCGGAATCCTGCATGTACAAATATATGGTATCTACATCGTTTCGCCTGAATCAGAAAAACCTTTGTGTGAGATTCTAAAGACACAACAGTACGCTGGCAGTGGATTTAACCACAAGCACACCGGCGGCAAGAAAACTCATCCGAAGCCCTATTGTGCCTATCCATGACAATCTCCGTGCGGTCCATCTCTTCATCTAAGAGTATCGCATACCGGGTCTAGAGGATGGTAAACATCAGACCCTTTATAACCCGATAAGTCATGTCGATATGGCTCAGGACCGATTCGAGAAACTATATCTAACCATCAGTAAATCTCATCTGTCTTGGCCAAGATCTTATGGTTCTGGCCAACCGAACACGGTGCAATATCGACTCCTAATACTGGGGGAGACGAATTCCTGACAATCGCTCACTGCCTCCATGTGGCTCGGGACTGTACCCAACCAAAACCTATTTGCACGACTGAGTAGAGCCGTGGTAGGTTAGTGATCTAAGTACAGTGGGAACTCACACGAGACAAATGACGATCTCAGGTTGTACTTATATCACCTGATAACCGCTATCTGACGATAGATATAATACCATCTAGAAGTTTTCGGCGAGTCTGTCCAGTATACTCACCCCCAATGAGCACATGTATACAATCTTAGGTGATCACACCGATTGCTGTGGGACCAACCACCGCCCCTCGTCGTGATTTAGAAATATATACACAAGCCTACTCTGGAATATCGATGTCCGGTCTCGATACTCCTGCGACTTGGGACATTTAAGGATGTGCTTATGGACTATATAGCCCCCACAAGTATGATCGCCATCATAAGTCTGGTAGTCAATCAAAATCCTACGTGCTTTATCAACATGTATCAGCCATATATGATATCGAATATAACATATGCATTTTTAAGATAAAGACAAACCAAAATAGTATACTACCGTAACGAGTCTTTATCAATATGCAGTAAGAAAAACATAATACACATGTTCAAATAAAGACAACCCAAATGGTATACTATATAATTGAGCACTATTGTCATGTATATACATATCCCTAGCATCCTATAAAATACAGGCCTCTAGGATATAAATATCCAACAAATCGGATGTTCGATAATGCTGGCCAATCTTTTGGAAAGCCGTAAATTAAATCAAGTATCGAATTAATATAAATATTTATATATTAAATATATAAATAATTCTAGTATTATATGTCTTTCAAATTTACCCTCTTTCATCATTTTGCATATTGATGCAAATGAATTAGAATATGTTTACATATTCTTCTCTCTTATTCTTTTTCTCTTTAAATGGTTACCATGTGATAGCTTGCGGGCTTAGGGTATACACCCATCCAAAACATTTGGACAAGCGGAGAAGAGAGGAAGAAAGGTCATGAGAGTGATCTCCATCTCATTTCAAGAGAGGTTCCTTTCCGTTTGTGATTTCTTTTTCTCTCTCCTCTTAAGAGCTCCCAACACCTCAAAAGAGAGAAGAAAAAAGTGAGAAAAGAAAGGAAAAATCAAGGATTATAAACTACATCTCTTGATTTAGGATTCTAGCAAGATCATACACCAAGTTACTTCACCAAAGTTGCTAGCTGGAGTGAAGTTGGAGCTAGAGAAGGTTTCACCTCAAATGGATCATTTTTGATACGGGAAGGCGTTCACCAAGTTTGTTCCCTACAACTTATAAGCTTAGCTAGAGTTCAAATTCATTCTAAAAGCATATGAAGATACTTCAAAGGTTGTAATTGCTAAACTCTTCTTTGTTTGATCTCTAGTTTGCTGCTAGTTTAGTGTTTGGAATGATTCTAAAGTTGTGGATGCTTGTGTTGCTTTTCTTCTATCGTAATATATTTCTCTTTTTTATTCCGCATTTCAATTCACAATGCTACTGATATTTATTTGTTCAATCCAGGCGGAAAGTCTAAATCTTTCATCAATGTATCTAAAGACCAAATAGATGGAGAAAAAAGAGAGATAATGAAAACAAAAATTAGATAAAACGAAATGCTGCTATAGAGAGCACACGCTAAATGATCACAGGAAGGGAGAAAAATCACATTAAGCAAATACTTTCAATACATATTTTACTTTGGTTATTATTTTATTTCTTCTTGACATAAAAAAAATGAGCAATGAAATTAATGTAGCTGTTCAGTACATTTCATAAAAAAATTACCATAAAATATAAACTCATGAAAAAAAGGACAAATTTGTGCGCGCCATTTTATTGGGGGAAATGAGCAATGAAATTGCAGGGATGGAATAGACAGCAAGAGTTATATTATTTAAGCTTCGATAACAAAGCATCGCTAAAGCTACACATTGAAACAAAGACTAAAACTAGAATGAGATTTGTACAGTAAAAAATTTACAGTACAAAACCTAAACAAACTGAAGGATGAGGAACATCACAAGCCTTGAGGCTGAGTTCTAACTATCTTCACGCTGCTGTAGAAGCGTTTGAGGTCTTTCATAGCCTTCTCCTCGATCTGAATAGAGCGGATGGACGACGGTGCGTCCATCTCGGGCTTGAACCACCGGCTGGGGGCCAGGCTTGACGACTCTGAAGGCAAGCCATGAGGAGCTGCAATGGAGAAGCCGGAGGTCCTCGTTTTCGGGCTGTGAGAGATGCTCTGTTGCTTCTTTCCCTGCTGGAGAAAATAATCCAAATGAGATCATCTTTGTCGGATGATACAAAACAAATGTCGGCGCATCACTCGGTAGCTGAAGGTCACTATTGGTGCTTTTAAAAAGAAGGTTTGAAAGGCCGCCACATTGGCGCTTTTAAAAATTTTCGCCTAGGTACAACTTCCAATAGTATTAAAAGGTAAGATGACTTCATAATTGGTCGTGCATAATACACCATAATACACCGTGAAAGGCCATTTAACCGTTACATATATAATGTACATAACCCATTAAATATCTAATACAATGTGAAAGCTCAACATCCACTTAATAGAAAACCTAGTTTTCTCATTGACTTGACACATAATCGGTTTACCCGTTATGCACAGGCAGAGGCAGATATAGAACGCATGTGTTTACTGTTAAAGCTTTTGGGTTAAATTGTTTCGACCATGAATTTAGAACTAAAGAGAAAATACTGAGTTCCAATCCCACCAATGACACGTGCGCACACACACATCAAACCGGTCCAAAAATTAAAAGGGGGAAGTTTCGATCCACGGTGTATTTGAACGATCCGCACCGTTCAAGTTAATCTTCATACCTCCAAAGCCATATGTATGAAAATCCAAAAAAAAAAAACGTGAAGCATCCCACCCATGCATCAAATGATGTTTACGTTGCACTATCGAAAGATTTTAATTTTTGCACTCATTTGATAAATGGGTTAGAGGTCTTCAAATCTTTTGATTTTTCACACAAGAGCTTTTCCCGTTTTTTAAATTGTGGACAGATTTGCAATGGAGCATCCCAAAAAAACACACATAACATATATATATATATATATATATATATATATATATATATATATATATGTGAGAATAATGGAGGAAAGATGCCATAGGAGGGAAAAAGTAGAGCCTCCCTCATTTTTTCCGACGATCGGCACCCATCATCTTCATCGATATCATCTAAAGATGTGGGTACACCAAATTTCATGTGATTCTACACCTTTTTTCACCGTTAATTTAGTGGGTTCAAAATTAACGGTTTACCGACAACAGAACTTTTTACATTGCTAAATCAACGGTGAAAAAGTTGTAGAATCGCATGAAATTTGGTGTACCCACATCTTAGATGATAACGATGAAAATGATGGGTGCCGATCGTCAGAAAAAATAAGGGAGGACGTACTTTTTCGACGCCATAGGACGAAATAAGGGAGGTGATCGGTTCTCATCTCTTATTCTGATACCAAACTTTTAAACACACAACACAACCTGTTGTGTTTTTCACCGATAAGTACCGATTATTTTTATCTACCTGTGCTAGATAGGTTATGTAAAAAACACGATTTGAAGACATCTAACACATCCATCAAGCATACTAAAAATTCAACAGCTTTTGGATGACTAAAAAATACCATCGCTTGATTGATGTGATAAAGGTCTCCAAATCTCGTGAAACTTTATGCAGTACCCATCTATGATATGTAGATCAAAATGACCGGTACGGATCGGTGAAAAACATGACGAGTTATGTGCTCACAAGTTTGAACTCAAAATAAAAAATGAGTATCGACCTAATGGGATATGTTCCCTATATATATATATATAATGGAGGAAAGAGGCCCTAGGAGGCTTTTTGCATTAGATGGGGGCAAAAAGTACGCCCTCCACCATTTTATTCGACGATCGGTATCTTCCAACTTGATATCCATTCTCTAATTTGTCGATACACCAAATTTCTTATGATTACAACACCATTTCACCGTTAATTTAATGGGTGCAAAATTAACAGTTTGCCGACAAAATAACTTTTTACATTGCTAAATCAACGGTGAAATGGTGTCGTAATCATATGAAATTTGATGTATCGACAAATTTGAGAATGGATATCAAGTTGGAAGATACCGATCGTCGAATAAAATGGTGGAGGGCGTACTTTTTGCCGCCACCCAACGCAAAAAGCCTCCTAGAGCCGTTTTCCTCCATTATTCTCTTTATAAATATATATATATATATATATATATATATTGCAAACCGATCCGCATTTTTTAAAAACAGTACCTCTCGTCTACGACATATTTGAACGATCCGATCCGCTCAAGTTCATCATCCTACCCTCAAATGTATGTAATGTATGTGTATGAAAAATCAAAGGATTTAAAGGCCTCTAACCAATGCATTGGATGGGTAAAAAATAAACATCATTCGATAATGCAACATAAGCTTCATATGATGCATTAATTAGAGATCTTCAAATCTTTTGATTTTTCATACACATACATTTGAGGATAGGGTTATCAACTTGAACGGATCGTTCAAATATATCATGACCCAAGAGTTCTCGTTTTTAAAAAATATGGACCAGTTTGCAATAGAGTACTTCCATATATATATAAGAGGACTTTTTACTAAAAGTACGTCCCTCAAAACTTTCCTAACTACTACCACCCCACCCCCCAAAAAAGTTGTAAGTTACAACTTAAAGCACCCCTATTACAGTTCCCATCCATCAAATTTATTTTCATCATCTTCAATTCTTTAAAAAAAAATTAAATTAGATAATTAACGAAACAATTAACGAAACCTTAACCCCAAAATACCCCTCTGCTTCATCTTCCGTCGTCCTCATTCTATAACCCTATACCTTAGCCCCTCCACCCACTCCGTCGTTGGTCACCACTGCCCTTCTTCCCTAACAAACCCAACAAACACTAAACCCAAACCTACCCAAAATCTCCACCATCAACTCGTCCGTCCCCACCCCACTCCACTCTAACGCACCCTCCCTCCTCCGCCCTCCGCCCAAATCGAGTAGCCACCTCCCTCCTTCGCCCTCCCTCACAACCTCAATCGAGCCCCACCTTCCTCCTCCGCTCCAATCAAACTCCCACCCTCACATGCTCCTCTGCCCTAATCATCATATCGTCATCTTCCCATGTTTTCTCGAACCAAAAAGAAGAGGAAGAAGAAAAAGAATTTTTTATTTCTAATTTGGGATTATCTTTAATTATGAAATAAACTAAGTTTAAGAAAAAATCTAACTAAAAAGTAATCATTATTGTTAAATCTTAACAAAGTTAGAGGAATATTCTAAGAAGATGCTTTTTTCTATACAATCCAGGGTGCTTTAAGATTAACTTTTTAAGTTTTGGGATGATAATAAGTAAAAATCAAGTTTTGGGGGGTCTTTTAGTAATTAGCAAAGTTCTGGGTACCTTTAAGTCCAAACCAATATAAAAATTCATTATGTTCATTTCCACGGGTGTGGGTGCAGTAGCATGTGTAACTCTTCCAACCAAGTGAGCACTACTGCATAAGACAATTGTCAGGTCATTATTTGCTAGCTTAAACTTTTAAATATATAGACATATAATGGTTTCCAAAACACCTCGAGGAGAAAAGCTTAGATATACCAAGCCATGACATAAAATCATTGTTACCATCCAATTCAACCGAAAACTTAATCCATATGCTTTGCAAGCAATCAGGCTATATTGAGAAAAACTTGATTTCATGTTATTGCACCATGTTGCGCATGTATCAGACACCAACTGTTCGACACTTCAGGGCACCATGTCAACACTCCTCAAGCACCTTGTTTTCATAATATTTTGCAACTTCAGTCACTAAGTCACTAAGACACGTTCTTTACTTTCCGAACCTTTTCATACTCCTCAGTATCTGTTTAGATATGTACTTGATATATTACACATTAAGACTAATATATATTAAAATACAATCGCACTATACTTGTAGAAATAAGTATCACCGTTCTTTAATGTATCTTCTTTAATGTATCTTTCCGAGAGAGAAAAGTGAGATACATTTAGCCTATTTTCCCTGGAAGTTAAAAATGCCTGAGAAAGAAGTGAGATACATTAAGCCTATTTCCCATAAAACTCAACTACCTGTTTTGAGTACATACATAGTATATCAGAATATGCGAGAACACAATAAGAATAACATGTGAACATTTGCATGTGCATGTATTTGTGTGTTCACTTTTTTAGCATACTTACTATTGTCCTTATTATTGTTTTTATTTTCATTGCATAAAAACAATACTGTGCACGCAGGTCCCTGTGTCCTACTTTTTACAGAATTGGAAAAACACTGGGAATTTAAGAAATCAACATAATAATTAATACCTGTTGGATCTGAATATCCCTTAATGATGGCCGCTGCTGACCAGGCGAAGTGCCTGCCGATGACCAAGGAGGTGTGCTCTTCTCTACTTCTGAAGACGCTACCACACGTGCAGGCGTTACAGCTATCGGGCTCGATGGGGGCCCGGGAATAAACGAACTCAATCTAATATGGCATGTGCCAACAATCTCAACCGAATCGTCCAACCGTTGCTTTGGTTTAACACCTGTCCCCTCGTTTACCTTGCTCTGCTCATTCTGAATGTCACGAAGAGAGGCAGGCCCTTTCGTAATTTTTGCACCACCCCATGCCGGGCCCTCACTTTTGGGCGTTGGTGGTTGTGGGGCCGGTTTTGGGGTGTCATCAAGAGCACCGCTCAGAAACATTGATAGCCCGCCTTTCTTATTATTCTTTTTCTTAGTTGGAATTGAATGGGAAGACTTATTTTTGTTACAATTAGAAATGGCTCTTGGGCTACGGGGAGAGCGTGGAGTAAAGTCGTCGATGATTCTGCTTTCGGCGTCTTTCTGTTAAGAAAATACACAATTGTGCATGTAAATGAATTGCCTGTATAGAAATACATGTGAAAATGAACTTGGCTCAAATATGACAAGGCTTGCAGGAGAGCAACACTTTTGCTTGTATTTAAAGCAAGATATCAAGCTGCATTATTTTTGGTCTCACCTTCAACGGGTTATTAGAATGTTCCGTTTCTGCAACTTCTTTATCCCCAAAATACTCCCAACTTTTCTGCCACTTTTTTCACTAACATCGCATACCTAATTCTTTTACCGAGGAGTATTTGGAGGAAAAAAATTGCAGAACAAGAAAAGTTAACGTCTAATGAAGTAAGATGTGCAGTTTTTAAAAAGAGTGCGATATTCTGCTTTATGGACAAAAGCGGATGAGGTCTCTTCCAGTCAAGCCATTAAACAATATGAAAAGGAAGGCAATAAAGCCTTTTTAAAACTGACCTTTCCTTCGGAATTTTGAAGACATTTATCATCTGGAAACCCTTTCACCGAGTCCGGCTCCACAAATAATTCTTGACTTTTGGAAAGAGCTTCGGCTGGTGCCAAGTCTTTCTGTTTGCTCCTCCTCCTTTCTTTTCTAGAAACATCAACCTTCTTATTACCCTTTGAATCAGACAACAATGGCAAAGGCAGCTTCGTGTCTTGCTCAACAGGTGAGCCAAGCTCGGCAAGTGCAGTCTCAAGAGAGGATCTTGTATTGAGTTTAGCAATTTGTTGGTCATCAAGAGCATGACCATCGAGCTGCTTAGCTTCAAGCATCTCTATCTGCTGCAACTTCTTCCTAAGGGCTCTGACTTGTTTAGAGACAGTTTTGTCCGCACCATTCTCGCCTTGCATAAACAAATCTGCTCTTGGGTCTCCAAACTTTTTCAAGCTGGGTTTCTTGTGACCCCTAGGCATGAGACCGTCAATCTCATCGTCACCTTCTTCTTCACTGTAAACAATGGCAGGAAAAGTAGCCGTAGGTGTAGGTAAACGGCGGTAACTCCAAGGCTCAGAGGATTTTGCATCCAATAATTTCTCAAGATTTGCTAAAATTTCCAGTGAAGCACCCATAACCGAAGGTGCAGATATCGTGAAAATGTAATCAAGGTTGCGTAAAGCAATATCCTAAGAATTATAGATAATAGGGTTCAGAGTAAAGAAATCAAAAAATTAGATGGAAAGAGGGTATGCTTCCTTAGTATTCGAAGGGTAAAGATTAGCTAAATGGCATGCAACTCTCCTGACTTTTCTCCATTCAGCATTCTCCATTCAGCAAGATACCGCCCTAACTTCGCAAACATGCAATTTACCCCAACTTTAATAATCTTTAAAAATTCCATTTATACAACTCTTTCTATTTCCATGGACTTTTTCATTGGCGTTGCATTTTTAAATAGTTTCATCAAAGGGTATTATGGGAAGGAAGGCAGAAATGCAATTTCTAACAACAACAAGCCTTTATCCTAATTTTTGGAGTAGATTATATAAATCTTTTCTTCCATTCTACTCTATCAAGGACCGCCACCTCAACCAAATTGAAATATTAACATGAGGTTAATGGAGGAAAGGTGCCATAGGAGGGAATTTCCTCCTATGGCATCGGAAAAATACATGCTCCATGATTTTTTTCGACGATCGGCATACATCACTTCCATCTTTATCATCTAAGATGCAGATACACCAAATTCAATGTGATTATACCATTTTTTCACCGTTGATTTAGTTGATGCAAAATTAATGGTTTACCGACAATAGGACTTACATTGCTAATTCAACGGTGAAAAGGTGGTAGAATCACATGAAATTTGGTGTATGTACATCTTAGATGATAACGATGATGATGATGATGGGTTCCGATCGTCGGAAAAAATGGTGGAGGTTGTATTTTTTCGACGCCATAGGAGGAAATTCCCTCCTATGGCCTCTTTCCTCCATTATTCTCTATTAACATACCTTTTTAACCAACTCAATCAATGTATGAAAATAGATAGGAATGAAGTGAAAAAAATTCAAGTTAGGGTGGTATCTGCTCTACGAGCAAAATAAGGGAGATATTTAGATTATATATATAAGAGAACAATAAGTACCTCACAGTGTTTTCTTAATTCATCAGCTCCAAGAGAATCTGCAATTTCAAGAAGTTGAATTGCATTCCTCGGCTCTACTAGAAACTCAGCTGCAACCTTTTCACATAGGCTTTTCAAACTAGGTATGGATCTATTAGCTGAATCATTGCTTTGCTTGGTCGGCAATTTTCTGTCTTCGTCTATATCCTTGAAAAGAAGCTCCTCATCTAGTTCTTCAGATTCTTTACTGTCTTCAAAAATTGGCTTTTCCCGGCTCATAGTTAAACTTGGAAGATGCATGGGGTGATAAAGAGCACATACGGCTAGCATGTGTGTTTCACCAACACAAACTGAAGTAGCACGCTTAATACCATGCAAGCGTGTGGCAATCGGAGCCTCATCCTTACATTTTTTCCCATCCCACATATAAACATCGCCTGTTGTCGTAACAGCAGATGTCCAATACTTTCCTACTGAAATGCTCACAATGTTTCTCCCACACAAGGAGTACACCTATTAGCAAATGGTTAGTAAAATTCTGAAGGGAAGTTGAATGTATATGTAATGGACCTATGGTCGTAACTTTCAATTTGATATTTGGAACCTTGGAGAATTTTTAGTAATTTATTATGATGAAATAATGAGTATTTGGACAAATAATATTTAGCTACGTATGCTCTTAAACTTAATAACTAAATATGTTTTATGTTTTATTTTAAGGCTAAATTTCATTAGACCCCCCTACGGTTTGTGGATGTATCACATAAACCCCCCAACGTTTCAAAATCAGACAAGATGCCTCTAGATTTTGATGTTATACATAACCCCTCTAGTTTCAGAATACTATAATAAACAACCCAAAGTTTGAGTTTTCAAAATTAGACCATTCATATTATTAAAGAAAAAGAGGTTAATGCCTGTATCTTGAGAAAAATAAACTCCCCCCCCCCTCTTACGGTTAGGGGATGTATTACATGAGCCCCCCAAAGTTTTAAAATCAGACAAGCAACCTCTCTAAATTTTGAGGTTACTTCACATAAACCCTCTATGTTTCAAAACGCTACACTAAACAACCAGAATTTTATTGAGTTTTTCAAACTTGACCTTTCATATTAAAGAAAAAGAGATTATTGGGCCCTTAAGTTAATAAAAAAAACCAATAAAGAATAAATACATTAAAATTATTTGTTTAGCATGACTTTTCTCCCCTTCTCCAATCATGCAACTCTCTTTTATTTCTCTTCATCCCTCTACTTTTCACATAAATTTCTTCAAATAAATTGATGAAATAAGTATATCAATGTTAGACTAGAATTACTATATTGATTTGAATGATTAAACATCAATGGTTTGAAAGAAGAAATATAAATAGGAACTGAAAATTACTTATGGATGGGAAAATTTCATTGCGTGAATGGTTTAGTTAAAATATCAAGTTAAGAGATACAAAAGGAAAATTGAAAAATAAAATAAAAATCAAAATGATGAGAAAGTAGAATGAAGAATTAAAAAGAAAGAAATAGATGATAAAGAAGAAAAATAAATAGTAAAATGGAGGGTAAAAAGTTTTCAAAAGGAAAAATGAAATGTGTGTGTGCGCGAGCGTGCGTGCTCGCATATATATATATATATATATATATATATATATATATGGGGTTATTTGGTCATTTCACTAGGTTTATGACTTTATGTTGAATATTAGGAGTTTCACAAGTTAGAAAAATATAAAGCAGCATTTTGCAGCATTTTGAAAACATGGGTTTTTTTTTTTGGGGGGGGGGGGGGGGGGGGTTGTTATGACACCCCAAATATTAGGGTATTTTTGCTAAAATTTTAGCCTTAATTTAATTGTATGGTAACATAGCTATTTATTGTTGTGTGATGAAATCTTTTTGTGGTTGTCTGCAGATCTCTAGACTTGACAAATAAATAACTGGTTCATTACTCTGCATTATATTGAGATTGTAAACGCTATATATTTACTCATATTTCTTTATGATTCCTCTAGATTATGTTGATTTTCTTTTTAACCAGAACCGTCTGGTTTTATTATTTTGAAAATTAAAAACGAACCGCAATGCAGTTTATGCAGCAAGCAGACTTCTGCTCCACATGTTGGCATACCACATTCCATAACTTAGTACATTTAATGATGAAAACCCCTTTTATCTATTTCCATGTCCACATCTAAGAAACTTAAATTTAAATAAACAAGACTAGATATAGTTATTGATTGAAACCTGCTGACATCTTAAATCAGGATCTGAGGAAACCCAATAAAACAATGCACCATCATCAGTAAGAGCAGTGCTATGAGTCATTCCAGCAGCAACCGAAATTACATGAAGCCGTTCCATGCGATGGAACTTCAACGGTGCATTTCCACTGTTCTTTAGACTCCTAGCGATGACCACACGCCTTGGGGTAACAAGTCGATGACCCCATGTGTATACCTAGACAAAAAATAAAAGGGCATCGCATGCCATAAGACTAAATTTAGCAATATAATCAGGTATGTTCAGAGTACAATGCCTAGGATTTGTCAGTAGAAAGATACAAGGGAAAACAACCGCAAAACTGCATCCCTTAACCCTCGCCAAAACTTCGGTGTATTAGTATATAATGGCACAGACTTTAAGATGGTATCAAAACCATCCAAGTTCAAATCCCGTCATGAGCATATAAGAAATAGATTTTATTAAAATATACTGTGGTGCTTAAAGCCTAGGTTTTGGCACACAAAAAGAACACTCCATCTTGCAGGGTTTTAGGCATAAAAATCCAATACGCATCAACCCTCACAACTTCAAAGTTTTGCTACAGTGGCCGGGACTTCAAGATAATTGCAATCAAAATTGATAACAAAATATAACCACCTTATACTCAACATAAATGCTCAATGGCTTGTTACTATCACCAAGAAATATTCAGACAAGTATTATATATATGAGGATAATGGAGGAAAGGTGCCATAAGAGGGAATTTCCTTCTGTGGCGTCGAAAAAATACACCCTCCACTGTTTTTTCCGACGATCAACACCCATCATCTTTATCTTTATCTTGGAGGTGGACATAACAAATTTCATGTGATATTACCACTTTTTCACCGTTGATTTAGTGGGTGCAAAATTAATGGTTTACCGACAATACAACTTTTTACATTGCTAATCCAACAGTGAAAAGTGGTAGAATCAAATGAAATTTGGTGTGTCCGCATCGTAGATGATGATGGGTGCTGATCATCGAATAAAATATTGGAAGGTGTATTTTTTGGCTGCCACCTAACGAAAAACCCTCCTATGGTATCTTTTCTTCATTATTCTCTATGTGTGTGTGTATGTGAGAGAGAGAGAATAGTGGGGGACAAAGGCCCGAGTTGAGGATTTCCTCCTACAGTGTCGATAAAAGTCTATCATCCACCGTTTGTTTCGACAATTGACAGCCACCATCTTCATCTTCATCCGCTAGGATGTATTTACACCAAATTTCATTTGATTCTAATAATTTTTCAATGTTGATTTAGTAAGTGCAAAATTAACGGTTTTCCGACAATAGAACATTTTTAGAACTTTCACATCACTGGATCAACAGTGAAAAGGTGTTAGAATCACATGAAATTTGGTGTATCTACATCTTTGATGATAAGTGTTGGTATACGGATTATACCCGTATTAGGGTTTATTTCTATGTAAGGGTCTTGAGTTAAATTACTTACCCAAACGCTAATTTGTTAGCAATAAATAAAGAAGGGAACAGGTGATCAATCTATCTCATTATTGTTTCCTTAATATAATATCTTTAGCATGGTATCAGAGCACGTACAAAACCCTAACCCTAACATCTAGCATCATCCCTCATCTTTTCACTATCACCACCGCCTTCACCTCATCGCCGCCGCCCCCTCCGCTGCCCTGATCTGCGCAATCATCACCACCGTTGCCCTGATCTGCCCTACGCCGCCAACATCTCCTTCACTGCCCCTATCTGCGCTCATCATCTTTGCCCCCGCTACCTCTGCCCAACCGATCCAGGTCCGCTTCTCCCTTCTTTACCTCGTTGTAGCCACGAACCGATCTCCAACCAATCGATGATTTAATTTGGCATTAAAGCCCGAACTTTTGGCATTAAAGCCACGTACAAACCGATCTCCAATCAATCCATGATTTGAGTTAGCATTAAAGCCACGAACTTTTGGCATTAAAGCCACGTTGTTTTCCTTTGGCATTAAAGTCACTAATGATTTGTGATTGCACAATCGATGTGTTCGAGATGTTTGTGCTATCGGAGAACACGTTTTAAGCTCCGACCCTGTTTTTAAGAAGGGCGGTGGTCGTAAATCGTAGATTCAAGTCTTTGAGACGAATCACGATTTGATTTGGACCATTATTGTGGTCCTTTTTTGGTCTAGAGAGGACCTTTGAGTCTCTTTTTTGTTAATTTGGACCATTGTTGTGGTTCCTTTTTTGGTGTAGAGAGAACCTTTGAGTCTCCTTTTTTGTTTACCCTATTTGTTAGAGAGAGAAGAAAACAAAGGGAAGGAGTTATGGTCTTCCTTCTCACAATTTTTCTCATATCACACATTTGCATCTAAATGCGAATAATCATAAGCGATAGAAAAACGCAATGGAAATGTTTGTGATGCAAAAGAAGTTAATGAAATATCTTACCAAGAAGCCTTCTAAATCACTCACTGAAGATTGGCTCGCGAATGATGCTATGTCACGTCGTCTGATGACTGAAGTGATGGAAGATAACATCGCTGACCAGGTGTATCACCTAGAGGATGCAAGAAAAATCTTTGATATTTAAAAGGAAGAACATTAACATGGGCTATGATATTCTCAGAGATTTGGACCATCTTAAACAAGGATTTAGTTCTGTGATTTCATGCTATGCCGAGTTTAAAAAAAACTCGACACCGATTAGCTTTCTATATTCCTTATTACAAGCGATCTAAAACAGACGCACCAGAACCGTAAGAAGATACTTGTTATGAAGTTTTTGGAGGCTATTGGACCGGAGTTTGATAGTATCCGACCTCATATTTTAGACAGCCCGGATATCCTATCTCTCGCTGACTCTCATGCCACTATTCTCAGGACCTTTCTCGTGTCTCATACAGATGGTTTACCAGACTATTCAGGAAAAGAGTCGTCCGAGACTAATTCTGCACTTATTTCATCCACACATATTCCTCTGGGCCGTTGTGACAAAACTAGAGGACATGGTGGTCGTCGTTGAGGCAGAGAGGGACATGGTTCGGCTGGACGAGGAAAAGGAGAGATATGGAGAGAGATACGGTACTCATTGTGAGATGCATGAGCACACCAAGGAGCGCTACTACATTCTTCATCCGGAGTTCAGACCTCCTTGAGCTTCCCATGTTGTTGCCACCACTCCATCTCCTAACTCGACATCCGGTACATCGCTTCCTTTTACAGAGGATGAGATGCTTCGCTTCCGTGCTTTCTTTTCCGAATCTCATGCCTCAGCATCATCGTCATCATCTGCTGATACTCCTACTGCAACTATGGCTAAAAGTGATACATGTCTCCTCTCCACAGCTCCTGCACCTAAGACCGGGATCATTGATTTAGAAGCACCAGATCACATGACAAGGGAGAGAGGTAAACTTGCCTCGTTTCGTTCTAATTCACTCGGTCCACCTGTTACCTTGGCTAATTGTTCCATCTCTAAAATGGAAGGTACGGACAAGATTGTGCTATCTCATTCTCTCCCCGTGTCTGATGTTCTCTTTATTCATATCTTTCCATTCAATTTGCTTTTTGTTAGTAAACTTGTTCATACTATGAATTGTTCGGTAACTTTCTACTTCTGGTTGTACTTTACAGGATTTGAAGACGAAAAGCCTTATTGGTTTGGGCATGAGATGGGTGGCCTTTACTATCTTCATGAAACGTTACCATCAGTTGCTTGTGTTAGCTCAAGTGCATTGTTTAATGCGCATTCATTTTAGTCATCCGTGTTTGGAGACCATAAAGAAATTAGTTCCTTCTCTCGGTAAGTGTCTGTTTTAAAGTGTCGGTCATGTGAGATAGAAAAACATTCTTGTGCTTCCCATCCCTTAGAACAAATAAGAGAGTGGATAAACCGTTTGAGGTTATTCATTCAGATGTATGGGGTCCTTGTCCAATAGTGTCTAGAAATGGTCGTCACTATTTTGTTACTTTTATTGATGATTTTTCTCACGCAACTTGGACATACTTATTAAAATCTTGCTCTGAAGTGTTTGATACTTTTAAATTTTTTTGTGCATAAATTCAAACTCAATTTAGTTCTTGTGTGTCTATTTTGAGAAGTGATAATGCAAAAAAATATTGTAGTCATGATTTTGTGCAATTATTAGATAATTCGGGCATTGAACATTAATCATCTTGTCCATACACCACTTAACAGAATGGTGTATCGGAAAGAAAAATAAGACACTTACTTGAGGTGGCTCACACTCTTATGATTCACATGAACACCCTAAACGTTTCTAGGATGATGAAGTCATGACTGTCTGTTGGTCAATTAACTGTTTGCATTTCTCAATCAGGGGGGATAAGACTTTTTTCCATACTATGTCCATCAAAATCTCCTTTTTCCCTTCAACCTCGGATATTTTGTTGTACTTGCTTTGCCCATGACCATCTGCCTGGGTTGTCCAAGCTAGACCCCAAGGCTATCAAACGTGTATTCGTCGGATACCTTCGTACCCAAAAAGGGTATAAATGCTATAGTCCAGAGTTAAACATGACATTCATTTCTGCTGGCGTTACCTTTCATGAGCATACCCCATATTTTTCTACCAAACATTCTCTTTCATCTGTCAACGAGGATTTTCCTTTAGATGGGTCTCATTTTATAGATGTTGACGTCATTCGTGGTGACTCTCTGATGACTCACAACATTCATATGCTTCTCCTAATAGCTCCTTACCGACTCCGATTTCACCTTCACCTCCAACACATAAACAACCCCCGTTAACTCCAATATGTTTTCGTCCACCTCTTCACCAATTGACATGCATCAAACAACAACACAGATGCTAAACAAAGTAACTAAGGTGTACGCATATCAGATTCTGGAGACACTTGCCTCAGATGACTCACAGCTGATGGGCTCTTCAACTCTAAATCCCGAGATCACTCACCTTTATATTCCTATCATACCGTCGCTTCTCGGTAACCCACTTCTGATTATGTTACATATGCACGATTAACTCCTTATCGTGTGTATATTTCCAAAGTGGATTCTTATTCTCCCCGAGTCATTATCTGAAACCATGGCTCATCCTGGTTGGAAGAATGCAATGGAAGATGAGATGTTGGCATTGAGATTAAATGCCACTTGGGATCTTATCCGGCTTCAACCGGGAAAGAAAGAAGTTGGTTGTCGATGGTGTACATAGTCAAACTCAATCCAGATGGCACTCTTTCTCGCCTGAAAGCGAGATTGGTAGCTAAAAGATATTCACAAACATATGGTATTGATTATGATGAGACATTCTCTCATGTTGCCAAGATGACATTTGTTCGTATTTTTCTGTCGCTTGCTGTCACATATCATTGGACTTTGCATCAGTTGCACATCAAGAATGCATTTTTGCATGGTCATCTAAAAGAAGTGTATATGGAGTAATCGCCTGGCTTTGTTGCTCAGGGGGTCTAGATCAATTTGTCGATAGAAAATGTCGCTTTACAGCCTCAAACAGTTCCCTCATGCTTGGTTTGGTTGACTTACTAAGGCAATCACGACATTTGGGTTGCGCAAATCACATAATGATCACCGTCTTTTATAGGCATGCTCATAACCTCAGAATTTTTATGGTAGTGCATGTTGATGACATTATCGTCACTAGTAATGATGCCAAAGGTATTGATGAGTTGAAGGTTTATCTTCAAAAGCAATTTTGGACTAAAGATCTCAAGGAATTGAAGTATTTTCTAGGGATTGAGGTGTCCCAAGTACCCAAAGGTATCTTCGTTACTCAAACGAAGTGCGTCCTTGATATGCTACCTGAAGCAGGAATGTCGGGATGTAAGCCCATTGAGTCAACCATGGATCCAAACGTGAAGTTGCTTCTTGGACAGGGGGGAGCCTATTGATGATCCGGGGAGGTACCGACACTTGTAGGAAAGTTAAATTATTTGATCGGAACTCATCTGGATATCTCATTTCCTATCAGTGTGGTTAGCCAATCTATGGCCGATCCTTGAGTATCATATTGGGAGGCCACAATCCGCATTCTTAGATATTTGAAGAGTTCTCCAGGAAGAAGTCTATTAAATGGTGATTTCGGACACTCAAGAGTGTCGGGCTTTACAGATGCAGACTGGGCCGGCTCTCGAAGTGATAGGCGATCTACTACGGGCTACTGCGTCTTGGTAGACGGAAATCTAGTGTCCTGGAAGAGTGAGAAACAGAGCTTTGTTTCCCATTCTAGTGCCGAGTCCGAATGTCGTGCTATGGCAAATACCACAAGCGAGTTGGTATGGATAGCTTTCCTGCTCCGAGAACTTGGTTATGACTCCACACTTATGAGATTGTATTGTGATAATAAGGCTGCTATTTACATCGCTGATAATTGTGTTCCACGAGTGTACAAAACATATGATGTTGATTGCCATTTTGTCCGAAAGAAAATTGAAAGGGTAATTGATACCTTCTATATAAAATCGGCATATGAGTTAGCGGGCTTGTTTACCAAACCCTTGGCAAATCTAGAGTAATCTTTTTATGTGACAAGTTGGGCATGCGTGATATGTATGCTCCAACTTGAGGAGTGTTAGTATATGGGTTATACCCGTATTAGGGTTTATTTCTATGTAAGGGTATTGAGATAAATGTACTTATCCAAACCCTAATTTGTTTGCTATAAATAAACAAGGGACGAGGTGATCAATCTCTATCCCATTATCATTTCCTTAATATAATATCTTTAACAATAAGGATCAAGATGAACGTTGCCGATCGTCTGAAAAATCGGTGGAGGGTATACTTTTTATGATGCCATAAGAGGGTTTCCCTCCTGGGCCTCCCCCCCCCACAAAACAACACACACACACACACGTTGTGAAGCATGGTCTAGAAAGGTCAGCTGAACGACGGTATATATCTTAATTTGAGCTATTACTGTCATCACTAAGTAATATTCAGACGAGTATTTACCTCACTGTCAGCTCCTAAAACTATTGTATGATACTTGGCTGCAGAAACAACTCTGAAAACTTTTCCTTTCAAGTATTCAACCATTCGTGGTGTGTAGTTTGAGGCTGAGTTGGAGGTGCCATAACCAAGCTGGCCTTCCCTGTTACAACCCCATGTGAAAACTTCACCAGACTCCGTGACTGCAGCAGTGTGTTTGTTCGCAGCAGAAACAGCAATCACCCTTGTCCTTAATGAACTAACACGTCGTGGTGTTGGTTGTGTGTCAACAGAAGTATAACCAAGCTGCCCCTCTGCATGCCACAAAAACAAACAGATGAGTAAGGTATATAGAAAATCAAGCCATCATCATCATCATCGTCGTCGTCTATATGCTTTTCTCATCAAAGTGAGGCCCGCTAAGCAAGGCTCCATGAACACTTGAACATGTTTTAACGACTGGATGTCAACCAGATGCTAATTAGTGCCAATTTACTGGACGAAGAATCTATGTACGAAATAAATGCTTTCCATAAAATCCTAAATGATCAGTTGGCGTCCACCACATTGTCCTAGACTGGAGAAAGGTCTAGAAGAAGAAAGATTGATAAAATTTTCTATAAGAAATTGTACAAGAAAACAAGTAATGCTAGTTACTTGTTTGTCTTTTAGATAACTTCCAAATTGTGAATGTGACCATCCTAAATCATACACTTTAGCATTCTGAGAATACAAAACTCCAATGGCAACATATGAGAATTTTGTTGTAACACCGTATGAAAACAAGCTACTTCAACATGCGGTTTTATTCTTCCTGACAAAAACATGTAATTTTATCGAGCATGTGCAAAATATGATACGTTTCAGATTGAAAGGAAATATCATTGATAAAACTTCTTCAAGGAACTCATATTAAGATAATCATTAAGGCCTAACATGAAAACATTAGAAGGTGGAGTCTAAATGACTACCTCTATTTGATCCCCAAGTGAAAACCTCCCCACTCTCGGTTGCAATGACTGTGTGGTGTTTTGCTGCTGCAATAGCTTTAACTCGCCGAGATCCCAATCCCGATGTCACCTGGCGAGGAGTAATGACAGCAGCTTGACCACTATAAGCATTTACAAGTTAGGATACTTGCTCACATATATAACTACGGAGAAGATTATCGAACAAACGAATTCAACCTAAGATAAAACAGGAGAATAGTCGGTTGAAAAAAATTCATTTGGGAAGAATAGCTCACTGTTTCCTCCAGCCATAACTTAAAGCTCAAAATGGTTACTGGAGAAACACTAAACAGCCTAGACTCTTGAAGAAAAATCTTAGTATTTTTATCAGAGAGCGCTTAAGGACAGGAACCAAGGAAGATTTATCTCTCTGGAATGTTCCTGCGTTTTCTTAATACTGAGCCTACAAGTCATGAAGCAGATTGCAAGGAAAAACTAGTAGCTTTACTACCTTATATGATGCAGCTGTTTTAACGAGAATTGAACATTTTTAATCCAGATTCACAAGCATATTACTTGGATCCTCAGAAAAAATAGTAAAAAATAGTAATTAAGAATAAAAGAAACATGGTTTCTTTCACTACTTTTTTACAATAAGTATAAGAGAATATATACCTAATATAATAATCTAGCCGGTTTAGACGAAGAGATGGGTTGGGAGCTTAAAACATTGAAAGCTTGGACAAATGTTGTGTCGGTTCATCTAACTCGGAACAAGATTTAAGATCTCAGAATCGGTATTGGTATCGGGTGTTCACTTTGGGATCGGAATCGGCCATATCGGCCGTATTGGACGTCTAAGATTGAATCGTTTTGATGGAAAAATTTAAAATTATGAAAAAGTATATAAATCACTATTAAAAATAAATATAAACAATTTGGCATATCCTTTAGCAATAAAATGATGTATACAACAATTGTTTTAATAGTTGGTATAAATAACCATAACGTTTTTTTATATACTTTTCACTAGCTAATGATGTCAAATAAACTGAAACTTAATAACCTATTAATAAAACCATTAACCCATTAATAAACTTAATGTTAAACTCTACTAATCATATGGTGAACCTAATATAACTCAGTATCGCATGGTATCGGAATCGTAATTCTAACGGTTATTTTTTGGATCATAATCGGCCATCTCGGATCAGGATCAGCCAAGGTTTTAAGCCATGCTCTGAAAGAGCTGCTCATTCTATTTCTCTTCTACAACTAATGATCACTTTGATCAACAATAAAACTTAACAATCCTTTGCACCAAGTTATCACCTATTGCTATCGATTTTACTTCGCACTTAAGTATCACTCTCACCCCGAAGCACTCACTAAAATCTTTATTGATTTCAAAATCTCTTCTCTCATTTTATTTAAGAATAATGGATACGGGTGGCAGTTAGCCCAAACCTTTCACTAGTAAAACAGTTCCATCTGCCTCTAAACAAATATGGGATGTGTTAATACTACTATATATGTGAGCTTTGACTCAATAGTCCCAAACAACAATACTGACCGGATCCCGGCTTACGAAATGTGTCAGGCCTGAATATAATAGGTATGAGTCATATGAGTAGGCTATTTATTTAAGGTCTTCCATCATTTTAATAGGGAAGTAAGTTATTGATTATGATGAACATCTTAACTGCCTCTACTCCTAATAACATTTATTTATCTGTTTTGTTAATTATAAACATATAATATTCTATATAGAAAAATATCGTTAATGAAATAGCTTGGGTCCGGGACAAATACTGAGCTTAAGTTCGAAGAAGACCCATGCCTTGAGCACGTTTCAAAGAGGGCCAGGCTTGAGCTCCCGGAAAACATATGGACCTGGACTCATACTCATGACTCATGAGTGTAACCGAAGCCTGACCCCTCACCAACACTATAAATGGAGACAGGATTATTTAAAATATGAATAAAACATTTCACACATTGATAGCTACTTACAATCAACTATAAGTTCTCAAAAGACCACGTTTCAAAATCAACAACACCTTTTTCCTGCTTCAAAATCAAGAATATTTACCGAAAACAGCTTTTGGTTCAACCAGTCAAACCCTAGTGCATATCCATCATAGGAAATTTGCAGTGATAAAAGATATGACAAGTAAACTAAATGAATGTCTTCGTAGCTGTTCCTAATATGTCTCACCAGCAATAACAACTGCCTTGGATTTGGTCAAGGTTCTCAATTACAACTAGAAAACTTTTGGATACAGAAAATAGCCTACTAATATACTTGGTGATGTGGTAATTTCTTGACAGAAAATGAGATTAACCTTGCAAGTCATATTCCCGACTACAGTCAAATATAATATACATGATTAGCCATGTACACACAAATTCTAAATCTCATCATCTGCATGAATTGCTTTTGTGTCTTCAATATTGCACGAAAAACCTTTTGCTTAGTAAACCATTTTTTGCACGTGTGATGCATGTGGCATGCAAGAAGATGAATTTGGGGAGGGAGAGAGATGCATGCAAAACAGTTTGCAAGTAAATAATTAATTGAGAAACCTATAATAAATTTTTCATAACAAGAAATAAAATGGCGATTACTTTAATTTAGTTTTCTAATGTGTAGTTATATCCTCGATTCTGTAGAACATGAATGGTTTAAACTAGATGATAGGATTACAAAATGTAGAAATAAATATTGAGCAGCTTCTTTTCCTTCATATATGTGGTCTTTCGTTAGGCAAGTGGCAAGTGATGAGTTGGATGGAAGTCAAGAACTCATGTAAATAGTTTGCATACATATAATATATAGTTGCAGAATAACTTAATACAACCATGTAGACATGTAAAGAAAGAACATAGCATAAGCAGCTGTGCAATAACATCAATGGATAAGTTTTGACAAATAAAATCATACCTCGCAATCAAGAATGAACCTTCTGAACGTAGCATTTACATACGCATAAGAAGATATACAATAACAAAATTAAGTTACTCATCATCGCGTTACCTGTGGATATCATAGTCTGGATGTCCAAGTCGACCTCCCCTTCCAAATCCCCATGTATAAAGTTCTCCTCTGGAACCAACTGCTACACTATGAAATTTGGAAGCAGCGATAAGCTTAATATAAGAGTCCTGAAGAGTATCCACTTTGCAAGGCAATTTTTGTATGTGAGCATTGCCGGTTCCCAGCTGGTAGTTTGTGCCACTCCCCCAACTGAAGACTTCAATAGCAACTAAAATGACACAGTAAATAAGCACAACATAAGAGAAGTTCCTCGAAGCAAGACAAGAAAGTACAATGAACATGCCATAGCATAAACACAGCAAGACAATAACCAAAATGAGTAAAGACACTTGTGCAATAACAGCAAAATTTATACTAGCAAAAAAAATTAAACCCAAAACCTCATCTTCTTTCACCTAGATTTCCTTCATCTCTCTTAAATACCTGCCACTTCACCAAGGCTACAAAATTATGCTGAGGGTTGAGGAAAATACTTTATATTGCAACACGCCTACAAAGGTTATGGATCTTTTTTTAAGGCAGAAACTTGGCCTTTTAAGTTGCAGCATTTTTCTTAATCCACTATATACACGGACAATATAATTTAACCCCAGGTTGCTCAGACACCATCGGAAGTCCCATGGAACCATACTTCAAAGTTGTATGAGGGAGAGGGAAATATTTTATATTCTGACACTCCATAAACAAGACCGTCAATCATGAAAAATAACTTATTCACAGAATCTGTCACGATCAAACATAACAAAGGACCCAATCACAAATACTTGAAGAATATTATTTCCATTATCTCATACTGGATTTTTGGAAGAAAAAAAGAAAGAAATTACCGGAATCAAGCTCATTTCCAACAGCTTGTGATACAGGTCCAGATATAAGATCAACAGGGGTGCGAAATTTTGAGTCCTCGAGCATGAGGGATGCACCGGATTGCATCAGTAAACTTGCCACAGCAAGATGGCCAAAATGGAGAGCCCTGTGCAAGCTGCTCCACCCCGATTCCCCATCCTGCAAATAAATAAATAACTTCTACAGATTACACAGACACCAGATCTCAATATATAAAACCAAATGCAACATACTGAAGTGAATGAGAAAGTTATTTAAAAAATCGTATGTATATGTTTGTGGCAATCTTAGCTTATACACGGAACGTCACGGCACATAGAACGAAAACAGGAACAAAATGCATAAGCAATAGAGGAAATAGCTATTTTCAAAGTCAGAAATTATCGCTAGCTACTTAACTAACTTAAGCAACTACTATTCATTATTATGCAAACAGGAATATGTAGATGTCATATATGTTGGTTATTGAATAGCTGGTAACAATTTTTAAACTATTATTTTTTATAACCTGCAAAGGAAAATATCCATGCCGTAATTGTCCTTGAAAGTTGGAACACTTAACTGATTAAACGGAATGAAACAGTTTCATGCTTGGGAATGTAATGTTGCAAAACGAAAAACATTGGGTTAGAAAGATTTCTAGTAATTTGGGTTTCTAATGTATTTAAGATTTTCAATTTGCCGTGTATTCAAGTTTTCCTATCATGATATATGCAATACAAATTTAAGAAGTCGACAATAAACATATTTTGATCATTAATATATATGGATGTGAGCAGCACAAAGATGGAATTGCAGCATGAAGGGAATAAATGACAAACCCTAGCATCAGGATCAGCACCGGCAGCGAGCAGTCTCCTCACAATAGGCACATGATTCCTCCATGTTGCAATGTGAAGAGGAGTGAGACCAAATGCATTCCTTGAATCAATATTGCCACCATTTTTCTTTATCAATGCTAAAGCTGAATCTACTTCAGCTACAGATCCTTGTTGTGATGCAAACCACAAATCTTTAGAAGAACTAAATGATAATTTCCGAGAGGAGGCTTGCTTCCCCGGGCCTGAAGGCGAGATTAAAACATCCATGAACAACTATCTCACACCAAAAGTATTAACTATATATAAAGCTTTCAAACTAGAGCAAAACGAATTCTGAATCTCGTAACATGGGAACTCTTCAATCATATAAATATCTCATTGTCTAATGTCTGCAGTAGGTTTAAGTTCGACAGTAGGTTAGCTCTGCTGCTTCTGAACCAATAAATTCTTGCTCCTTATGTGCAGTACCAAAAGCCAGATCCTTAAATAGCCTCAAAGCTTAAACCATGTAGACTGCAACTAACCATCATACAGCTGAAGCTCAAAATTAGATACCAAGTTACTCTCAAAAGATCTCATCATGAATTTTCTGGATGATATAAAATGTCAAACCAAAAACTTCATCGCCGTCATCTCTCAAAGAGTCAAACATTTAAGTGTTGACCAAGTTGCCTATGCGCAGTAAATACTTCAAGGAATTAGCCACACCTTACAGCAACTCTTTTATAACAAATGCCTGTCAAATAAAAATGCATGTATCAAGAATGGTAAATTAAACAATATCATAGAGAACAAAATCCATAGAACCATTATCAGCAGAATGTGCAACTTAATTTTTATATTTTTAAACAAGAAGCAGCGTGCAAAAAGACTGAAGAATTATCACAACACAAGCACGCAAAACAAGGATGCATCAATGTGGCCTTTTTTAGTTACAAACCTACCCTAAATAAGTAGAATAAGTCTCTTCCTATGAAGCATGGAAATAGACACTGACAAGAGTACGACACGGACACAGGACACAACAGTTTTGTATTGAGGACACACGGATACCAATGTTATTTACTTGTATACGTAATTATATGCGTGTGTTTTGTAATCCAATTATAACAAATTACAACAAGGAACATGTACTGGTACAACTTTTAATGTACAATAAAAATAAAATCAAGCTTATAACTTCCTTCCATCACCATAAAAAAACTTTCTTGAGCAAAATCAAATACATATATAGAACTTAAAAAGAAAAACACACAAGAATACAATCCATAAGTTACAGCAAACAAATATTAACCCCTTTTTAAGCGGGGTGGAGTTTCATATTCCCGACTCATATTTGCATCAATTTGGACCTTTACACCTTGCTCTAGTCCACCATACGCGAGATTTAAAATATTTAATAATCTTGTATCCTCGAAGTCATTAAAGTTGTCCTCACATATATAACAAATTCTTATTTCTCAACCGTCTACGCGATGAAGAAGTGTCTAACATGTCCAATTTCGGTTGACATGGCCCAAGAGTGTCAGACACGATGTCAGGCTGATTGTCCGAGTATCCGATTTTCATCGGACACGGACATGGCAATCAGATAGAAGTGTTTGTGCTTCCTTAGTCTCCTTTCTTGGTTGCATGCCCTTATTGATTGCATGTGCTGTACTTGTGACCTCCTTGTCCTGATTTCTAATGCCCTACCAACTTTCCCACCCCTAGGTAGTGCACCAATACCGGAAAGCCTCAATACTGAAAGCCTAGAAATGCTAAAATGGAAGCCAAAAATTTCTATCAACCCTTAGGTTCAGGAAATATTTATGGGCGTTCAATACCGTAAAAGATTAGCGCTAATCAATAAAGTTTGGCAAATAACTAGCCCAAGTTTCATGTAAATAGTTATGATACCCTTGACGTAACGGTTTCGGCCTACATCAACTATATATAACTGAAGAAAGCTTACTTGCATATAATTACTTTGCAAAGCTAAAGCATAGCCACATAACCACATCTAAACTACCATAACCGTACCAAATTGTAAGCTATCTAATGCAGAAGCATAATATATGGCACATGAATGTAAAAATTACAGAAACAAGATCCCATAAGCAAACAAAAATCTTCTAGTTCAGGTTCTATAATGGTTGTACAAATGGCAATTTTGCCACAATTATATTGGCACATTAACCGTTTCCTATTTGGTCCACAATAGAAATAATGGATATTTTATATAGATATTCTATAGGCACTAGCAAGTAGCAAGCATATTTAAGAATTAGTGCTAATAACATTAAATCGCCAAATACTCAAAAGCTTATGTGCTCTTCATAACTTCGCAATGACGAGTTCGATTTAAGTTAAAAGACTCCAAATGCACATTTCTCTTAAAGTAAAGATGGAACAGGTATGGGCATTCACACTTATCTCTCTGTGCCTTAGAAATAACAAAGTTACGGATAACGAATTTACTATATTTCTCGTTCTTCTAGACTTTCCCCTCCAAGTCTAGGAATATTTCGAAAATACCACATGATCTTTTAATGGAATAAAAGGCGAGATGGTGATTGTGGTAGTGGTGATAAAGAAATTCAAGCATTGTTCCTTTTCTATGCAATCAAAAAGCAACGAAAAACCAACATTTTATGGTGAAAATCCTTTGGATTTTAGCTCACATTTTTAGACATGAGTGAATAAATGATGATAAACCAACTGAACATCATTGTGACACGTAAAAATGATCACCTATTTTCTAAAGAATTTGAAAAAATTGAAAGACCAACTGGGGAATCAAGAGCAAGAGGGTTTTGCATCTAACAAAAGAGAATAAATGTAGAAAGAAATAACATGTTGCATTTGCTTTATATATATATATATATATGAGAATAATGGAGGAAAGATGCCATAGGAGGGAATTTCCTTCTATGGCGTCGAAAAAATACACCCTCCCTCATTTTTTCCGACAATCGGCACCTACCATCTTCATCGTTATTATCTAAGATGTGGGTACACCAAATTTCATGTGATTCTAGAACTTTTTCACCGTTGATTTAGTGGGTTCAAAATTAACGGTTTATCGACAATAGAACTTTTTACATTGCTAAATCAACGGTGAAAAGGTTGTCGAATCACATGAAATTTGGTGTACCCATATCTTTGATGATAACGATGAAGATGGCGGATGCCGATCGTCAGAAAAAATGAGGGAGGGTGTATTTTTTCGACGCCATAGAAGACCTTTTCCTCCATTATTCTCTCTCTCTCTCTCTCTCTCTCTCTCTATATATATATATATATATATATATATATATATTGCATCATTCTTTTTCTTTTTTAAGAACAGTAAATAACTTGAACGCCTTTTTTCTAAACACAAACAATGAATTATAATTACTTAAATTTGAGAAACAACAGGTCAGCTACAAATCTGCAGATCACAAACTAGTATCGAAACAAGTTAATCCCAACAATTTATTTTCTTACAAATAAAAACCTAAAATTCGAAATTAAATGGGACTCCATCGATATAACAACAGAATCAATCACATTCCCATTCCCATAAACGATCTAAAAAATGCAAATCTATACCTAAAAATGAAAACCCATGTGAGAATTCGCTTCCAAATGGATCAAATGCCATCAAAAATCGAAATTTTTCAACTCAAGCCCAAGATGAGATTTTGAAAGATGATTTCAAATACCCAGATGAAGAATCGGTTCTAAAACGTGATGCATCGGATACAAGATCGATAAAATTTGCAGAAAAATTTCCCAGACAATGAAAGAAAGAGCTCACCTGAGATCTGTGGGTAATTAATTAATGGTTTGCTCCCCAAATCTTTGATTTATAATTACAAGAGAGGCGAATCAACACATGGAATATACTCGCTCACAGAGTATTTTGAAGTCCCAAGGTCCCAAACTCTCTCTTTGTTTCTCTCTCTTTCTACTTTCTCTCTCTGGTTTTTTTCTCTCTTCTCTCTCTACAGTTGTTTTATTTTTTAGGCGACACGGAATTTCTTGTTTCTTCCAGGGGCATTTCCGGAATAAAACACGCACCGTGCTAGTCTTCTTACTGGTCTCTCAAAAATCCACGAATATTCTTCTTTTATTTTTATATTTTTTTTTGGGTTGTTACAAGTATTTAAGAAATAAACATTATTCATGAATTTGGTGATCTCAAAAGAAAAAAAATTAAATTGTTTTGCAAACTATATCTTACAAGGTATGTTATCCATTTTAAAAGTTGTCAGTGAGTGATTTTTCTTCGGAGTTTTTCAATACAAAAGGACAAAATGGGATATTTGAACTTGGTCGGTCTCCTATTACTTAATTAAAACACATCCGCACTTGCAAATCATTTTTAATTTTGGTATATTTTATTGTATGTCCATGCACTACAAATATTCTTTAAGCCGATTTGTCATTAAAAAAATATTCTAACATACATGAAATCAATAGATTCAATCCTTTTACCGGTTCATATGTTGAAATATTCTTTGAACTGTTCCTTTATATGAACTTTCTGAGTATTCCATTCACCTCCTTCCATCCGTATATGCAAAATAATTTTTCTCGTTCAATGAATTCCGATCTATAGAATTGATCCAAATTCAATGCTTCAAAGTCTCTAATTGACTGAATTCAATTCATGGAATCTGTTCACATAACTCATTTTTACTGCATTTTCCCAGTGAATTCCTTCAAGATAAATCATATTTTTCCCTAATCAAAACCAAGAATCGTCTTTAAAGCAAACATCTAAGTACTTGAAGTTCTTATCATAACGGTATAGAAAGAAAATCAATAATAGTTGTTAAAGTTTCGCTATTTTAACTTATTGAAGAGTTAATAAATTACAAACTTTTAAAAGGTCTAACTAACGTAAGAATTAAAATTCTATAAAATTTAATATCCAATCAAATGATGTTAACTGAAATTGCAACTCTACAATTTTTAACTTGCATAAATTGAATGAAGTCACAAAGACCAATTCAACCAAAGTAACGTCTTTCCTGAAACAATTTAAGAAATAAAATAAAATTAAGGTCCAACGACATAACTGTTCCCCCTCCACAAAACGAATATCACAATAAAATACAGCATCATCATCCTCACGTGGAACACACATGTCATTTTCTTTTAAAGGTGAGGAGATTTCTTTATGCTCATGCCATTTTTTTAATTAGACCTTTTCGTATAATGGAAATATTTTCCCTCGACCCACCCCAGCCTTCATAAAAATACCCCTCCTATTTGAGGACCATAAAAAGGACAAGAAACTGAAAGTTGTGGTTGAACCTCTCAACCGTTCAAGGAAAATAACTCGCTTCATTCCCAAAATACCCCTCACATGTCTACAAATGCATGATTCTGTTGGCTTGCCGAACTCTAATTTGATAAATGCACATTAAAATTTATGTATGAATAAAATTAACCCTAATTATATCAGCCTTTAATCACCTGCCCCCAAATCGCATCACATCGCCCTTCCTCTCCCTGCGACCCTCACCAGCCACGTCGCCGCCCTCAATCTCTCCTCCTGCAACCTCACTGGCTCCATCCCTTCTCTCTCCGTATCCTTAACCTCTCCAACAACCTCCGCCCTCTTCTTCGTCTCGATCCTCTCGCTATGGTGTTCCTCAACCCTAGCGGATCTGCTGACCAAGATCGGCGGCGTGTTCGAAGGCGAGATCGGCCGTCAAGTACTAGCTCCCCGACAAGGACCCTAGCGTCCTCATCTCGATCTCATCACAGGAGGATCTTGGCAACATGATAAAGGAGCTTGATCGTGTTGCCGACGAGCCTCCGAGGCTGCGGATCTTCGTGATATCACAGCCGCCGACCATCCTGCAATCAACACGGGGCAGTGCTACATCGACGCCGTAAACGGGATCCGGATCGGGATCTATAGAAAGGACAGCATAAAAAGACAAAAATTAAAAGCTGATGTAATTAGGGTTAATTTTGTCCATACACAAACTGTGGAATTATCAAATAAAAAGTTTGACAATATCACCACCCCTTTCCAAATGCAAGTTGATTATTTAAGGTATGTTTTCTTTTATTTTTTCTAAATACCACCGCTTTAGAGAATGAAACCAACGGCAAAAAGCGCTATATGTCCGTTTGGAAAGATTGTTTTATTTAAGATAAGTACTCAGCCATTTCTATTTATGAAATTCTAATAGCCGAAGATAATATGGTAATTGATGGAGGTCCTTTTCGGGTCTCCGTCAGATGTTGTCTTCCGTTGATCTCCCGGTGGATTTTGAAGGTGATCTCCTGTTGCGTGTGGGTCTTAATGGGTTTGACGAGATTGGTGATTTGAGAAGTTTAGCGCCGAGTACTTGCAAAGAAGTCCCGAGGTGGTTTGGTACCACCGAGAACCCTCCGACGATCAAGTTAGCACTAGATCCGAGCAGAGTAACGGCTAAGTGGGATAAAACTGTAAGTGCACGGCGGCGCCCCGGCCGTCAATCCGACGCCGGAATGCGGAAGCGATGATTTACTTTAACTTTTCAAACCGGCACCACCGCGCACTATCAACCCGGATCGGGCCATTAAACTAGTCCTAGCTAACAACAAGATGGGAAGAGAGATATACCGAGTGATCCGAGTCCTCCGGTCTTCTCGTCGTCGTCCCGATCTCCCGCGGAATCTCCGGTCTCCATCCCGTCGCCGGAAGCGCACCACGTCGCCGGAAGCGCACCACATCGCCGGCTTCTTTTACGGGCTCCCACCTCTGGTCCGAGGCAATTCAGGCACGAAGTTGGCGAGTCGACGTGCCCAAGATTTGCTGTAGAATAGTGTAGTGAGTTATGTCTCATTTGGGGTAGTGGATGTTGCCTTTTAGTGGAGGAAATGATGTATGAACTTTTGTGGAGGAACTTGGGGATTTTTAGAGCAACAAGAGAACAAAAATTCCCCACCAAAAAAAATGGGCAGCCCCTAACTTGGCCGGCCATTACATGGTGATAGAATGAGAGAGAGAGAAAGTCCAGGGGGGGTATCTCAATAATGCAAGAGAGTGTGATGGTATGTGATCATGAGAAGAAAAATGATCACCAACAAATCCACACTCCATCAACTAATCAACAAACATGATTGCTACCAAAAGTCAAGCAATCATGAACTTATGAAGTCAATGGGTCAAGGTCAAACAAGAGCTATCATGAAGCATCAATATGCAAAGACCACCTCCCACAAAAGCTTATTTGCACAATTGCAAATAAGCCCTCCTCCACCATTTTTCGGCCAATGATAGATACAAAGAAATATGGCCGAAACGGAAAACAAACTGGCAACTCCAAAAACTGATCCCGTAATAAATTACAGGAAAACTCCGCTACTGTGTATACACACCCGCATTTGTATTCCGACCGAAATACAAATGCAATGAGACAAAATCTATACTGTACAATACTAGGATCCGGCTTAAACCAAAGTCTGCTAGTATTAACCGTCCGATCTTGATCCATGCAATGCCGCACATATCTGATCGAACCCTGCCATATCTCCATACGGCCTCTACAGCGTTTCGCCCGAAACTTGAGTAACTGTGTATGTGGTGGACTCTAAAGACTCGTCAATACTATGGCTGTGGATTTAACCACTAGCACGTCAGAAGTATTAGCCATACGTGACGGGCTACCAACTATTGACCAAAAGGGACGTCGATGAGCGAACTCATCCTGACACCCTACTGAGCCTGTCAGTGACAATATCCGTACAGTCCGGTCCGTTCGTCTATGAGCATCGCATGGCGGGCCTAGGGGGTTGGTAAAAGTCAGACCCCTAAAAGCGGTACAAGTCGTGTCGGAGTGTAACCCAGAACACCCTGAGATACTACTGAAATACCTACCAGTAAATCTCCTGCCTTGGCCAAAGACTTTCATGTACTGGCTCTCCTAGACACAGCGCGACCTCACCCCCAATACCGGGAGAGACGAACCCCTGAAGATTCGCTCACTGCCTCCATGTGGCTCGGGACTGTACCCAACTAAAACTTGTTTGCACGTCTCCTTTGAGCGTGGTAGGGTAGTAATCAAAGTACAGTGGGAACTCACACGAGACAAATGACGATCCTCAGGTCGATGAACTAACCTGTACACATGTCACCAGGGAACTGCTATCTGACGTCAGGTATAAGACCAACTAGCATGTTCCTGGCGAGTCCTGTCCGGTGTACTCATAACCCAATGAGCACCTGTATACATCTTAGGTGAACCAACTGACACCAGTGGCTTGTGAGACCGGCCACCGCCCCTCGTCGGGGTCTCGACTGTATACACTAGTCTACTCTGGAGTATCGATACCCTGTCTCGAAACTCCCACGACTAGGGACCTTTTAAGGATGTTCTTATAGACTAACAGCTCCCACGTATATGATCGCCCTCATACTGCTGGATGTCAAGCAAGAATCATAGGGGCTCTACCAACGTGTAATAGTGACCTGTCAGGTCACCTAAAGCAGTACACGATGATAAAGATAAACCAGATAGCATACTATCATCTTGAGTAAGACTGTCCTACCGGGATAGGTCCTCCCTCAATCATTGCAATCACGTGCCTGTGATCCAATAATTGACTCTGCGGGCACTATCTCCAACAATCTCTCACTTGCACTCAAGGCTAATTATTGCGATGTCGCATACTCACAGCCCGTGTGATACCGAACACCTAACTCCTCTACTAGTCAGTCTCACAATGCTCGTTTGCGAAACTATTGCGTTCGAGGAATAGCCTCAGTGAGTGGATCCGCTTTGATGTTTCTTTCTATGTCTCTCTATATCTCAAGTTCGCGGAGAAAGCCATCTCCCGAAATGAGCAATACCTGTCTTAGAATGTGTCTGGATGTCTGATGGGACCTAGCTCATAAATGAACTCCAAATCCAAACTTCTTAGACTGTATCGTCAACTGAACTTAATCAGTATCCTGCGCCATACCTCCCTTAGTATTTCCTTGGACCACCTGTCCAAAATACTGCCCCTCGTCAGAAGGAAAACTATAACTCTGACAACCTCCCTGTCGTCCAAGTCACCTTGGAAGCCTGGAATGATAACTGTCTCCCGAATGAGGCTGTCGTTATCATATCCCTAGAACATCCACTTATGTTCTAAAACTGCTTCCGACTGTTTCTCCAGGATTGGATCAATGTCAACTTATTGCATCTAGTGCAAAAACAACATCTGGTGTGGTACTTGACATCTCATGATTGACTCAATTGCCTAAGCAAGTGATCTGCCAATCATGCACATCCCTTTCCCCTTTAGTCTGTAAGACACCTTTGGAGAGGGTGACTCCATCACCTGCAGGTATACTACCGTGCCAGGAGTCGTCCATTCTAAATACTCTTAGAATGCTGTCTAAGTACCCTTAATTGGGAAACCACCCAAATCTAGATCTAAAACCATAGATCTAGTAACCAGTATGTCTGATATAATGTCCAACTCCCATGTGGAGAAACCACTGTGTGACGACCAAAGTATAATCGATCGTAGTATAGGAGTTTCTTTTCCTACTCTGTGTATGTCATCCAAATACCATGACAACACACCCTACTACCTCCTTAATAGATCTATCCCCTATTCTGATGAAGTCAAACCTATGACTGTCACATCAGAAATAGATGATCTATCTCCGCTATATCTGCTTTAGTCTATAAATAGACATAAGCCACTTGTTCACCAATGCTTCCGCTGCTCCCACTGACCACGACAACCCTCTGACAGAGTCATATACACGTACACTTCTAAAACTAGTTTAGAACGATGCTATACTCATCCTCCTGCCGAGTCTCACAGTCTGGAACAACAGCAATGGCAAATCTGGGTAAACAAGAACCTCCCTGCCACCGTCCTTGAGGCTACCAGAGTATCTCTCGGGTGCCTGAGGTTACCCACCATATCTGCGGAGTGGCCAATGGAATGTCAAACCAGATTGAATCTTTAGGTTCTTTATCAAATCTTCAGTAATCGTTTGCGGTTCTGGAATCACTTCCAGTTCTACCATACTCCCATTACTGTTTTCTGAAAAAAAAATCCATTTTTGTTAAAACTGTGGCGAGTCAAGAACAATATCACTATTGATCTTCCAGATGGTAGAAAGTCAACCCTCGGCATAGCCTGGGTCAACCCACAAACAGCCATTACAGAAACGTACCTTGAGTTATCCAGAGTCTGGTTTTAAGCATAAGCCGGACAACTCCCCGAACCTTAATATCGTTAAGATACGAACTGTTCTATATCCAATATAGGACCAGAGGCACTGATTTAATTGAACCAGATTCAAATCATGCAGCTGTCTCCAGCGCATGTCAACTAAATGGAAGGAGGCCGATCAGCGTTACTCAACTTAGGAATGCTTCCAATTATGAGTAACCCGAAAGAGAAGCAAGTTCTCTTAATCATTACTATCAACTGAATACCCTACACAAGTATCTACATCTTCGATCACCTTGAAGAATCCAAATACTTGCAATACTTGGTTCTCTACTTTAGTCATATACCTATAACTCCTCAAAACTTAGACCCTGTGTTTCTACGAAACACGTGTCTAAGAATTAGAGAAGTCATAAGTAAACTGAATATAGTACGAGGACCAACCCCTCTGTCCTAATGGACACTGGACAATATACAATACTCTGTATAAGTCCCTTGAGTCTAATAACTCATTCCCTGTGTGTCGTAGGTTGAAAACTGTACTTATGATTAAGAAGAATTACACCGCTGTTTAATGCTCCTTACCTAACCATCCACTGATATAGGTAAATGTTATGGACATAATTTCAAAAAGGTATATCTCACCCTATGAAAATAGACGTACAGATATATCAATTTGAAATTGGTGCATAACAGCGGATATTCAAAACCAAATATTTGCCGTCCGGCAAACAACCCAGGTGACTTCCTCAAATATCACCGATTACAACCAATCCCGATATAATGAGGATGATCACCCAATTCGCAATAACTTACTCCCACTCATCATCTGTAAAACCATACAGATGTGAGAATCAAACTTGGTAAATACATACCCTGGAGCAAGTATCTAATTGGGAAATCAGTTTTCCTTTAACAGTACACAGTGAAACTGAAACATTGAAATGTTTCGTAGGGGTATCCTGGTATTCCTGGTAATGCCTCTTCCATTATCCAGATTCACAACTGTAACTGTATATTTCTTTGCCATCTCTCCAAATCCCTTCATATGTCTTTAGTCATTACCTTCTGTACACCCTTTTAGGCCAAATGGTTTTCTTCCTTCCCTACCGTTCGGCACCAGCCTATAGTTTGGAAGAAGACTATCCAATAAGCATAATGGGTGTACTGCCCTAATCCTAGGAACACTCGCAATGCGAGAGAAGGTGAAGATAAAAGACAACCGAATAAACCTTATTCCTATTTCTCCTGAACCAGAATCCATCCCCGAACTGGAACAAGTTCCTTTCGAGTTCGTATATAACCATACGATGGAGTACCCAATAAACTGTGGATCTTCGTAGTGATACGGAGTGTTCTGGAGAAATACAAAGGTGAACTGGGAGTGGTAATGAAATACTTGGTTTGGTCGTGAATATCAGTCGCAATTTACTTTGCCCTCTTACTAATCCATTTCTTTGTCTTTACATAATACCTTCTGTACACCATCGTTATGCTAATTGGTTTTCTTCATTCCCTACCGGTCGGCACCAGTCTAAGGTTTGGAAGAAGACTATCCAATTTGCGTAATAGGTGTACTATCCCCTAAACCAAGGAGTACTCGCAACTTGAGAGAAGGTAAAAAGGAAAAGACAAATGAATAGTTATATTCATTTTCTCCAGAACCGGAAACCACCCTCGAATAAATTCCTTCGAGTTCGTATCTAACCATACGATGGTTTTGTCCAATGGAAGTGGACGTTCGTAGTAATACGGGGTGTCCTGGAGAAAAGGGTAAAAGTAGGAGTGGCAATGAGGTTTGCAACTCAGACAATCCAAAAACCAGTGTTTAAGAAGGTTCGGTTAATCTTGGTCTCTGAGTTATAGTCTAGGGTCGGGTCAATGGTCGCTGCCAGAGAGAGAGAGAAAAGAAACACTCAGCGTGCACTCTAACCTAGATCAGAATGGTTACCAATTTATCTAATCTGAAAACCTCCCACTGTACTGTTGTTCACACCATAATATTGCATTATTATATTCCCCATTCTTATATATTTTACAAATAAACGGGTGCTTTTGACGCATGTCTGCTACATGTTACAGGTTACAGGTTCATGGACAGACAACAGTGTAAACAATGTAAAAACGATGAAAATATGGACTTTAACCAACAAACAGAGGACTCTTGATCAAGCCTACATCAAAGATAAAATTCACAATCAACAAGGCAACGCAAGATCCAGAATATCAAGGCAAACGGTTAAAAAACCATTGCAAAATTGTTCACTGAAGATCTGGAACCAATGAAGAAGCCCAAGTGAAGAAAGAACCAAATAATATTAAAGCCCAGAAAGCCCAAAACATTACCACAAAATTTCAGCATGTGATCCTACTAGTGGGCCGCGGAACCGCAGCCCAAGCCTACTATTACCGCGGTTCCGCGGCCAGAAGAAGCCCGTATTCTGTGAAATTTTACCAAAATGTTTAAGCTGCGCTGACTAGTCAACCTAAGGGCTATTTTTGTAATTTCAGACATGCGGATCAAAATGTAACCTAGGGTTTCTATTTCCTATAAATAGAACTCTACAGATTGTAATTCTTTATGCCTCCCTTTAATGAATAAAATTTAGAAATCTTTTGGAGAGCATCGGTGTTTCTTCTCCATTCAGAAATTCAGATCTGACAACCCTGCATGGATGATTGGAGGGATGCATCTATAAGTGATTTAATTTCTTGCCTTAGTGTAGATTTAAATTCCTTGCCCTAGGTAGATTTAATTTCATGCCCTAGGAACTTGTTTAGGGTTTAGCTTTTGGGAAGGATTTTGAGAGATGAGATCTCTCATCCTTTTCTTACCCACCAAATATTTACAATAGGACTCCATGCATACATGCACATACCACTCCCTACGACACTCTATCCCTCGAGGTAGCGGTGATACCGTAGTATAAAGGCCCGGGTGTGATGTTTTCCATGGAGGTTAGGGTAAGGATCTCTAAAGGAAGGACAAGAACTTAGAGGAAGGAACACCTTCCCGAACGGATCTAATCCACTTTATTGATAATTACCATAACTCCTCATAGATCTTCATTCGGGTATTGAAAGCGGTGAGATTTAATTACATTTCCAAACCATCCCTAAACCTAGCCCTAGCAAGAGTAGATCTAGATAATTGCCCTAAGTTAATTAGGTTTTTAGATTTAATAATCAACCGAACACCCTTCGGAATTAACTCGTAAGAACGAATCGGAAATTCACAAAATCCCTGTGGACCGACCCGTATTCACCGGCTAGCTACATGCGACGCCGTTTCTGATTACGGTAAACTTAATATTTTTGGATTAATCAAATGGCGCCGTTGCCGGAGATGGCGTAGAACTTTCCTTTTCGCAATTTCGGGTTAATCAAAATTAAAAAAAAAATTCATAAAAATCAAAAAAAAAATCCAAAAAAAAATATAAAAATATTTATATTTTGTTATTTTTGGAAGGGATACTTTGTTGTTTTAATTTTGCAGGATTTACAAAGACGATCCGGAAATTTCCAGAAGGCGAAACAGAAGGGAATCAAATAATAGAACAGTGAAAATTTTTTGGAGACCCAATTCCCCCAACCCGCCGCGATTCTGCGGCCAAAACCCACCTTAGGCCGCGGAACCGCGGCCTTCTAGTGGAATCAGAACGTCAAAATTTTTTTGGGGATTCGTGCTGATTAGACTGCCGCGAAAACGCGGCAATAACGCGTTTATACCGCGGAACCGCGCTCTTTTGGTGAGATCATCCTATGAAATTTGCATTGTAAGCACTCTGTAAATTCTCCTCTGCAAATTTTAATATATTTTCTGAATAATGCCTGCAAGATTTTGTGTGCTTTAAAAATATATTCTCTTCCATATAACAAGTCTTGTGCAGGATTTTTGGGCCCCGTTCAAAATTGAAATTGATTGCAAGTAATCTTTTTTGTTGCATATCTTTTCCCGAATATCTTTTTGCAACAATTTTTTCCAAATAAAGATTCTTGTGATATGCTTCAAATAATAACCAATTGCAAGTAATATTTTGCTGTTGCATATCTTTTCTATAAAATATTTTGCTGTTGCATATCTTTTCTCTAAAATCTTTTTGCAACAAAAAAAAATTTCCAAATAAAGAAAAAAAAATGAAAATAACAAGGACAAATATTTTATAGAACTTGCAAAATTTTTTAGCCCCAAATAAATCCTTGCACCATCCAACCTTCCTTCTTCTCACCTTTCTTCTTCTAACATGGGTACCCCACACAATAAATCATTAGCCGAACTTTGGTATCCCAAACCTAATTTTGCGTCATATGTTAATTTGTTCGGTCAATTTAAAAACGATCCCTCCATTCCTAAAAAATCTTTGAAAGATCACATAGAGGCGTCTAGGAGAAATAGTTTGACTTTTCAACCTACTTTGTGTCAACCGAGTCAACCTTTACCACCTACATATGTTGATACCACTTCTTCAAGTCCTTCTGTCACTCCTAGGCCGATCTCCATTGCTGAGCATATTGCTCAATCTCGCAGTCGATCTTTCACCCCTCTCCACTCATCCAGTTCTAGGGATCAACACGACTATTCACCTTTTTATCCATATGTTGACCCTACCCCTGCCCAACCACCCACTTCCTACCAGTCATACCCAACCTTCCCACCTTCAATAGACACCGTTTCTACACAGCCTGTAGGGAGTTTTGCATATCCACACGATTTCGAATCTTTTACCGAAACCCCCTCACCACCTAAGTCTAGTTTGGAAGAGTCGTTGGAGGCGTATATCGCAGCAACAAACAAAATGGTTAGGAATGTGGAATCGGCCGTGGCCACCCTTATGCAACCTAGTGAACCGGTAGCTAGTTTCCCACTAGCTCAAAAATTTTTAATGTATAAGGAGGCGGTTGGACAGAGTGAGAATGTGAGAGGATTTCCAAATCAAACCTACCCCTACCCAATTGAAGCCCACAACTCCTGTTTTCCATCGATTGCCCTAAATAGTTCACCTGTTGAAAATAAAAATGAGTTGTGTGATTTTGTAGTGTTTGATTTGCCAAATTGTGAGGAACCCCTTTCGAGTGAAACCGCACCTAATCCTTTCGATCTTTACACCTCCCATCTAGAACCTAAATCGATAGATATCCATGCTTTTGATGAGGTGTCTAAGGAAATTGATTTTCACTTGATTGAGGATATAAACGCCGGGAATATTTCGGATGATGAACCTGTCGATTTAATTGAGATTTTATGTTCAAATCATCATCCCGAGTTATTAAAGGTTTCTCCCGAATCTAATATGCGTCTTGAATTTGATGATAATGGCATGGATGAGTTGAATTTTGAGGAAAATTTTAAGGATAATATTGAGGAGAGTTTTGAGGATAATATTGAGGTTGAACCATTTTTGTTTAATGTGTCGGATTTTCCAATTCAGCCTCCTGAACCTTTGACTGTTATATCACCCTCCCTCCTTCCTATCGTTCAGACCGAACAAGTGACCGTTACGCTTTCATCTCCTATACCAAGTTCGGCGTACCCATGTTTTCTTGCGAATCTTGAGGGATTTGACCCCATTTCCAGACGGGTTGATAGGTTAGCGCAATCGCTTATAACATATCGATCATCACATATTGCGCTAATTTATTTACTCGATTTACACCCTCAAGTTCGCGCGATCCTTCTTTCTCCTTTCCGCCCTTCTTTCCCCCCACCGAGACCATATTCTACCATTCTTCTTTCCACACGGTCTCGCGTGTTTCTCATTTCTTTCATCTCCATCCCATTCTTGCACCGACTATACCTTTACCATGATAAGATTTTTGAATGGTTGGTGCTAACATTTGACTTGTGTAAGGCCAAGCTTAAGTTTGGGGGAACCGTTGTATATATGTATATATCTTTTTGTTTTCTTTTTCTATAAAAAAAGAAAAAAAAAATTTCAAAACATTAAAAATATATAAAAAATTATAAATAAATAAACAGGGGAGTGCCGGTATTTTGATCCTCTTGGTTTAGAATGACAGTGAGGACACTGTCAAGTTCAAGTTTGGGGGTATGCTCGGTACGTCTTCTTCCTTGGCATTCATTTGTACATATTTTTTGCATTTGCATATTTATTTGAAAAACCCATAAAAATTGAAAATTTTCAAAAATTGTAAAAATTATTGTATTCAATGTTGGCTAATTGACTTGAGTTTGACAAATAGGTTAACTAGTTAGGAACCACTAGATCTTAGACTTAGTAAGTTAAAAACCCTAAAGATAACCTTCCTTAAAGTTTAACGGTAGAAAGTATATGTTTTTATAGTTTATTTAGAAATAGGCAAATTTTGGGTTCACTTCTTGGGTAAAGTCGAAACAAGGGAAGAGTATTGATGTTCTTATTAGAGTATAAGTTTGAAAAATAGTTCCTACCTTAAGTCTAGATTCTGAAAATGTATACCCTACAATTTGCACAATCACGCACCTTGAAACTTGGAATAGTAGAAGAGACCTTGAAATGCTCTTGTCTAAAGTCCTTAGTACAATGAAAATAAAAGAAAAAAAAAGTGAATAAAGAAAAAAAAATGAACACTGGTTTTTGTGATTACTTAAGGCTGCAAAAATAGAAAAATATTTAGCGAGGGTGCTTCATCACCTAGTGCCTTAGACCAACTGGTTTGGGAGTCACTGCTAAAGCCTTGGGTGTTACAAGACTAGGATTTACGCTTTAAAGTGCAAACACATCTTGTAATCGGTTGTTGGTACCTCAAGAAGTATTAACGATCGCATGAAGGATGTGTAAGCAAATTTCATTTAAAAATTCACTAATTAATAAGTGCTTTGGACAATGGACGAGAGTACGATTGCTTGATTTGAATTTCCAAGTGTAGGGGTGATTTATACACACACGTAGGGGATATGTGATTGGAGTTTAGATGAGAGAAAGGAGTGAAGAATAGAACTTGTATCTTTAGTAGAATTGATAAAAATTCCTAAGTGGAGATGGAACCCTAGAAGGAAAACTTAAGAAATGCCGAAAGCTAAGTAAATCTATAGAACATATATAATCTTAAGTTAGATGATGAGGAAGTGTGAAGAATATGGGTGGATAATTTGCGGGTCGATGATAATAGAATTCTTAGTTAGAAGACCTAATTGGAGAACAAAAGTTAATGGGCCGAGTTGATAGGATTTTGTGGGTGTAATCCGCTGAAAACCCTCAGGAGACAACACTCCTCCTACTAGGGACACCTAGAGGTTTAACGGCTTGTTGCACGAGCTCAGTGCAATCGCGTTTCCCTGCGAAAGTGTGGTTAGGATTTTAGTGAATAAAAATAGTTTGCTCGAGGACGAGCAAAAGATAAGTTTGGGGGTATTTGTTCACACCATAATATTGCATTATTGTATTCCCCATTCTTATATATTTTACAAATAAACGGGTGCTTTTGACGCATGTCTGCTACATGTTACAGGTTACAGGTTCATGGACAGACAACAGTGTAAACAATGTAAAAACGATGAAAATATGGACTTTAACCAACAAACAGAGGACTCTTGATCAAGCCTACATCAAAGATAAAATTCACAATCAACAAGGCAACGCAAGATCCAGAATATCAAGGCAAACGGTTAAAAAGCCATTGCAAAATTGTTCACTGAAGATCTGGAACCAATGAAGAAGCCCAAGTGAAGAAAGAACCAAATAATATTAAAGCCCAGAAAGCCCAAAACATTACCACAAAATTTCAGCATGTGATCCTACTAGTGGGCCGCTGAACCGCAGCCCAAGCCTACTATTACCGCGGTTCCGCGGCCAGAAGAAGCCCGTATTCTGTGAAATTTTACCAAAATGTTTAAGCTGCGCTGACTAGTCAACCTAAGGGCTATTTTTGTAATTTCAGACATGCGGATCAAAATGTAACCTAGGGTTTCTATTTCCTATAAATAGAACTCTACAGATTGTAATTCTTTATGCCTCTCTTTAATGAATAAAATTTAGAAATCTTTTGGAGAGCATCGGTGTTTCTTCTCCATTCAGAAATTCAGATCTGACAACCCTGCATGGATGATTGGAGGGATGCATCTGTAAGTGATTTAATTTCTTGCCTTAGTGTAGATTTAAATTCCTTGCCCTAGGTAGATTTAATTTTATGCCCTAGGAACTTGTTTAGGGTTTAGCTTTTGGGAAGGATTTTGAGAGATGAGATCTCTCATCCTTTTCTTACCTACCAAATATTTACAATAGGACTCCATGCATACATGCACATACCGCTCCCTACGGCACTCTATCCCTCGAGGTAGCGGTGATACCGTAGTATAAAGGCCCGGGTGTGATGTTTTCCATGGAGGTTAGGGTAAGGATCTCTAAAGGAAGGACAAGAACTTAGAGGAAGGAACACCTTCCCGAACGGATCTAATCCACTTTATTGATAATTACCATAACTCCTCATAGATCTTCATTCGGGTATTGAAAGCGGTGAGATTTAATTACATTTCCAAACCATCCCTAAACCTAGCCCTAGCAAGAGTAGATCTAGATAATTGCCCTAAGTTAATTAGGTTTTTAGATTTAATAATCAACCGAACACCCTTCGGAATTAACTCGTAAGAACGAATCGGAAATTCACAAAATCCCTGTGGACCGACCCGTATTCACCGGCTAGCTACATGCGACGCCGTTTCTGATTATGGTAAACTTAATATTTTTGGATTAATCAAATGGCGCCGTTGCCGGAGATGGCGTAGAACTTTCATTTTCGCAATTTCGGGTTAATCAAAATTAAAAAAAAAATTCATAAAAATATAAAAAAAAATCCAAAAAAAAATTTATATTTTGTTATTTTTGGAAGGGATACTTTGTTGTTTTAATTTTACAGGATTTACAAAGACGATCCGGAAATTTCCAGAAGGCGAAACAGAAATCAGAAGATCGAAACAGAAGGGGAATCAAATAATAGAACAGTGAAAATTTTTTGGAGACCCAATTCCCCCAACCCGCCGCGATTCTGCGGCCAAAACCCACCTTAGGCCGCGGAACCGTGGCCTTCTAGTGGAATCAGAACGTCAAAATTTTTTTGGGGATTCGTGCTGATTAGACTGCCGCGAAAACGCGGCAATAACGCGTTTATACCGCGGAACCGCGCTCTTTTGGTGAGATCATCCTATGAAATTTGCATTGTAAGCACTCTGTTAATTCTCCTCTGCAAATTTTAATATATTTTCTGAATAATGCCTGCAAGATTTTGTGTGCTTTAAAAATATATTCTCTTCCATATAACAAGTCTTGTGCAGGATTTTTGGGCCCCGCTCAAAATTGAAATTGATTGCAAGTAATCTTTTTTGTTGCATATCTTTTCCCGAATATCTTTTTGCAACAATTTTTTCCAAATAAAGATTCTTGTGATATGCTTCAAATAATAACCAATTGCAAGTAATATTTTGCTGTTGCATATCTTTTCTATAAAATATTTTGCTGTTGCATATCTTTTCTCTAAAATCTTTTTGCAACAAAAAAAAATTTCCAAATAAAGAAAAAAAAATGAAAATAACAAAGACAAATATTTTATAGAACTTGCAAAATTTTTTAGCCCCAAATAAATCCTTGCACCATCCAACCTTCCTTCTTCTCACCTTTCTTCTTCTAACATGGGTACCCCACACAATAAATCATTAGCCGAACTTTGGTATCCCAAACCTAATTTTGCGTCATATGTTAATTTGTTCGGTCAATTTAAAAACGATCCCTCCATTCCTAAAAAATCTTTGAAAGATCACATAGAGGCGTCTAGGAGAAATAGTTTGACTTTTCAACCTACTTTGTGTCAACCGAGTCAACCTTTACCACCTACATATGTTGATACCACTTCTTCAAGTCCTTCTGTCACTCCTAGGCCGATCTCCATTGCTGAGCATATTGCTCAATCTCGCAGTCGATCTTTCACCCCTCTCCACTCATCCAGTTCTAGGGATCAACACGACTATTCACCTTTTTATCCATATGTTGACCCTACCCCTGCCCAACCACCCACTTCCTACCAGTCATACCCAACCTTCCCACCTTCAATAGACACCGTTTCTACACAGCCTGTAGGGAGTTTTGCATATCCACACGATTTCGAATCTTTTACCGAAACCCCCTCACCACCTAAGTCTAGTTTGGAAGAGTCGTTGGAGGCGTATATCGCAGCAACAAACAAAATGGTTAGGAATGTGGAATCGGCCGTGGCCACCCTTATGCAACCTAGTGAACCGGTAGCTAGTTTCCCACTAGCTCAAAAATTTTTAATGTATAAGGAGGCGGTTGGACAGAGTGAGAATGTGAGAGGATTTCCAAATCAAACCTACCCCTACCCAATTGAAACCCACAACTCCTGTTTTCCATCGATTGCCCTAAATAGTTCACCTGTTGAAAATAAAAATGAGATGTGTGATTTTGTAGTGTTTGATTTGCCAAATTGTGAGGAACCCCTTTCGAGTGAAACCGCACCTAATCCTTTCGATCTTTACACCTCCCATCTAGAACCTAAATCGATAGATATCCATGCTTTTGATGAGGTGTCTAAGGAAATTGATTTTCACTTGATTGAGGATATAAACGCCGGGAATATTTCGGATGATGAACCTGTCGATTTAATTGAGATTTTATGTTCAAATCATCATCCCGAGTTATTAAAGGTTTCTCCCGAATCTAATATGCGTCTTGAATTTGATGATAATGGCATGGATGAGTTGAATTTTGAGGAAAATTTTAAGGATAATATTGAGGAGAGTTTTGAGGATAATATTGAGGTTGAACCATTTTTGTTTAATGTGTCGGATTTTCCAATTCAGCCTCCTGAACCTTTGACTGTTATATCACCCTCCCTCCTTCCTATCGTTCAGACCGAACAAGTGACCGTTACGCTTTCATCTCCTATACCAAGTTCGGCGTACCCATGTTTTCTTGCGAATCTTGAGGGATTTGACCCCATTTCCAGACGGGTTGATAGGTTAGCGCAATCGCTTATAACATATCGATCATCACATATTGCGCTAATTTATTTACTCGATTTACACCCTCAAGTTCGCGCGATCCTTCTTTCTCCTTTCCGCCCTTCTTTCCCCCCACCGAGACCATATTCTACCATTCTTCTTTCCACACGGTCTCGCGTGTTTCTCATTTCTTTCATCTCCATCCCATTCTTGCACCGACTATACCTTTACCATGATAAGATTTTTGAATGGTTGGTGCTAACATTTGACTTGTGTAAGGCCAAGCTTAAGTTTGGGGGAACCGTTGTATATATGTATATATCTTTTTGTTTTCTTTTTCTATAAAAAAATAAAAAAAAAATTTCAAAACATTAAAAATATATAAAAAATTATAAATAAATAAACAGGGGAGTGCCGGTATTTTGATCCTCTTGGTTTAGAATGACAGTGAGGACACTGTCAAGTTCAAATTTGGGGGTATGCTCGGTACGTCTTCTTCCTTGGCATTCATTTGTACATATTTTTTGCATTTGCATATTTATTTGAAAAACCCATAAAAATTGAAAATTTTCAAAAATTGTAAAAATTATTGTATTCAATGTTGGCTAATTGACTTGAGTTTGACAAATAGGTTAACTAGTTAGGAACCACTAGATCTTAGACTTAGTAAGTTAAAAACCCTAAAGATAACCTTCCTTAAAGTTTAACGGTAGAAAGTATATGTTTTTATAGTTTATTTAGAAATAGGCAAATTTTGGGTTCACTTCTTGGGTAAAGTCGAAACAAGGGAAGAGTATTGATGTTCTTATTAGAGTATAAGTTTGAAAAATAGTTCCTAGCTTAAGTCTAGATTCTGAAAATGTATACCCTACAATTTGTACAATCACGCACCTTGAAACTTGGAATAGTAGAAGAGACCTTGAAATGCTCTTGTCTAAAGTCCTTAGTACAATGAAAATAAAAGAAAAAAAAGTGAATAAAGAAAAAAAAATGAACACTGGTTTTTGTGATTACTTAAGGCTGCAAAAATAGAAAAATATTTAGCGAGGATGCTTCATCACCTAGTGCCTTAGACCAACTGGTTTGGGAGTCACTGCTAAAGCCTTGGGTGTTACAAGACTAGGATTTACGCTTTAAAGTGCAAACACATCCTGTAATCGGTTGTTGGTACCTCAAGAAATATTAACGATCGCATGAAGGATGTGTAAGCAAATTTCATTTAAAAATTCACTAATTAATAAGTGCTTTGGACAATGGACGAGAGTACGATTGCTTGATTTGAATTTCCAAGTGTAGGGGTGATTTATACACACACGTAGGGGATATGTGATTGGAGTTTAGATGAGAGAAAGGAGTGAAGAATAGAACTTGTATCTTTAGTAGAATTGATAAAAATTCCTAAGTGGAGATGGAACCCTAGAAGGAAAACTTAAGAAATGCCGAAAGCTAAGTAAATCTATAGAACATATATAATCTTAAGTTAGATGATGAGGAAGTGTGAAGAATATGGGTGGATAATTTGCGGGTCGATGATAATAGAATTCTTAGTTAGAAGACCTAATTGGAGAACAAAAGTTAATGGGCCGAGTTGATAGGATTTTGTGGGTGTAATCCGCTGAAAACCCTCAGGAGACAACACTCCTCCTACTAGGGACACCTAGAGGTTTAACGGCTTGTTGCACGAGCTCAGTGCAATCGCGTTTCCCTGCGAAAGTGTGGTTAGGATTTTAGTGAATAAAAATAAGTTTGCTCGAGGACGAGCAAAAGATAAGTTTGGGGGTATTTGTTCACACCATAATATTGCATTATTGTATTCCCCATTCTTATATATTTTACAAATAAACGGGTGCTTTTGACGCATGTCTGCTACATGTTACAGGTTACAGGTTCATGGACAGACAACAGTGTAAACAATGTAAAAACGATGAAAATATGGACTTTAACCAACAAACAGAGGACTCTTGATCAAGCCTACATCAAAGATAAAATTCACAATCAACAAGGCAACGCAAGATCCAGAATATCAAGGCAAACGGTTAAAAAGCCATTGCAAAATTGTTCACTGAAGATCTGGAACCAATGAAGAAGCCCAAGTGAAGAAAGAACCAAATAATATTAAAGCCCAGAAAGCCCAAAACATTACCACAAAATTTCGGCATGTGATCCTACTAGTGGGCCGCGGAACCGTAGCCCAAGCCTACTATTACCGCGGTTCCGCGGCCAGAAGAAGCCCGTATTCTGTGAAATTTTACCAAAATGTTTAAGCTGCGCTGACTAGTCAACCTAAGGGCTATTTTTGTAATTTCAGACATGCGGATCAAAATGTAACCTAGGGTTTCTATTTCCTATAAATAGAACTCTACAGATTGTAATTCTTTATGCCTCCCTTTAATGAATAAAATTTAGAAATCTTTTGGAGAGCATCGATGTTTCTTCTCCATTCAGAAATTCAAATCTGACAACCCTGCATGGATGATTGGAGGGATGCATCTGTAAGTGATTTAATTTCTTGCCTTAGTGTAGATTTAAATTCCTTGCCCTAGGTAGATTTAATTTCATGCCCTAGGAACTTGTTTAGGGTTTAGCTTTTGGGAAGGATTTTGAGAGATGAGATCTCTCATCCTTTTCTTACCTACCAAATATTTACAATAGGACTCCATGCATACATGCACATACCGCTCCCTACGGCACTCTATCCCTCGAGGTAGCGGTGATACCGTAGTATAAAGGCCCGGGTGTGATGTTTTCCATGGAGGTTAGGGTAAGGATCTCTAAAGGAAGGACAAGAACTTAAAGGAAGGAACACCTTCCCGAACGGATCTAATCCACTTTATTGATAATTACCATAACTCCTCATAGATCTTCATTCGGGTATTGAAAGCGGTGAGATTTAATTACATTTCCAAACCATCCCTAAACCTAGCCCTAGCAAGAGTAGATCTAGATAATTGCCCTAAGTTAATTAGGTTTCTAGATTTAATAATCAACCGAACACCCTTCGGAATTAACTCGTAAGAACGAATCGGAAATTCACAAAATCCCTGTGGACCGACCCGTATTCACCGGCTAGCTACATGCGACGCCGTTTCTGATTACGGTAAACTTAATATTTTTGGATTAATCAAATTTGATTAATCCAAAAATTGTAGTTTTACCGTAATCAGAAACGGCGTCGCTTTGCAGCTAGCCGGTGAGTACGGGTCGATCCGCAGAGATGTGTAAATTTCTGTTTTTGTGTTTTTACGAGTTGATTCCGTTGGTTGTTTGGTTTTTGTCGATTGATTTAAAAACTAATTTATGTGATATGAAAGAACTCGTTAGGGTTAGGTCAAAGGTAGGGTTGATGAGATCAATATTTTCACCCCTTTCAATGCCGATTGATTAAAGCTTTTTAGAAAATCACAACAATTATTAGCAAAGGGGATTAGGATGATCGGGAAGAAACAAAGTTTCTTCCTCTAGATCCTTGTCCGTCCTTTCCTATTAATTGCTGCAATCTTCATGGACGTCATATATGTCCGGCCTTTTAGACTACGGTTCACCGTTACCTCGTAGGTAGGGTGCCGTAGGGGGCGGATCATACATGCGTGCATGAAGGTTTCGTTTTGAAAATATGTTGGCATTGAAGGAGGTGAGAGATATCCATCTCTCACTCCCTCCCTTGTTCCTAACCCTAACGAGCGAGGATTTTACTCGCTCATTAGGGAATTATTAAAAAGTGACATTTTTGTTGTTTATGTTTTAAAGTGTTACTCTTACGACAGATTAAAATTAGCTGAACTAGTGAACTACAGCAAACAAATGGATAACTAGGGCAAGTAATGATATTAAACTAAGGCAGGAATTAAATAAATTAAAAACTTACAAGAAAAGTTGATGCTCTAAATCTCCCAACAAGTCTGAACTTTTATTGATTGAAAAGAGCCATACATTTTACAGATTTTGAGTACAATTTATAAGCAACCAGTGAAGCTAGGGTTACAGACTCTCGTAGACATGCAATTACAGATTTGCCCCCTAAAAATCCTAACATATGCACCGACACACCGACACAGAGAAATTGCACAGACACGGGCCTAATATGGCCGCGGAACCGCGGCAATGGAGCGCTTGGGCCGCGGTTCCGCGGCCCTTTGGTGGGCTTGACTCACCATTCTTCTGGGATATGTTTGTATTTTCTTGGGCTTCCTATTTTCATAGTTCTTTTCTCTGTTGGGCTTCTTAGTCTTCTTCAGATCCTCAGTGAAAACTTATAAGGATCTTTTGACCGTTTCACTTTCGTCTTTTGGATCTTGCGCTGTTCTTCGTCTCGGCTTAAGTAAGATCCGTCTGCTGGTTGGTCAAAAGTCCATTTTCTGTAGCATCTTTCGTCTTTTTCATTGTATTTGTTCCAAGAGCCTGTATCCTGTATCATGCAACAAACGAGCGTCAAAAGTACCTGTTTACTTATAAAATGCATAAAAGTGGGGCGTATGAATTGCAATATTATGATATGAATAAATACCCCCAAACTTATCTTTTGCTCGTCCTCGAGCAATCTTATTTATTCTAACCTAGCCGCACTTTCGCAGGGAAACGCGATTGCACTGAGCACGTGCAACAAGCCGTTAAACCTCTAGGTGTCCCTAGTAGGAGGAGTGTTGTCTCCTGAGGGTTTTCAGCGGATTACACCCACAAAATCCTATCAACTTGGTTTTTCGACTTTTGTTTTCCAATTAGGTTCTCTAACAAGTAATTCTATTATCGTCGCCCCGCAAATTATCCACCAATATTCTTCACACTTCCTTATTATATAACTTAAGATTGTACATGTTCTGTAAAATTACTTAGAATTCAGCATTTCTTAAGTTTTTCTTCTAGAGTTTCATCTCCACTTAGGAATTTCTATCAACTCTATTAAAGATACAAGTTTTATTTTTCATTCCTTTCTCTTATCTAAACTCTAATCACATATCCCCACGTGTGTGTAATTTTCACCCCTACACTTGGAAATTCAAATCAAGCAATCGTACTCTCGTCCATTGTCCAAAGCACTTAACTTTCGCTTACACATCCTTCATGCGACCGTTAATACTTCTTGAGGTACCAACAGTCGATTACAAGATGTGTTAGCCCTTTAAAGCATATTTCCTAGTTTTGCAACACCCAAGGCTTTTAGCAGTGACTCCCAAACCAGTTGGTCTAAGGCACTAGGTGATGAAGCACCCTCGCTAATTAATTTTCTAGCCTTAAGTAATCACAAAAACCAGTGTCCATTTTTTCTTTATTCACACTTTTTTTTCATTTTTTTTTCATTGTGCTAAGGACTTTAGACAAGAGTAATTCAAGGTCTCTTCTACTAATCCAAGTTTCAAGGTGCGTGATTGTGAATTTTGTAGGGTACATGTTTTCAGAATCTAGACTTAAGCAAGGAACTATTTTTCGAACTTATACTTTAATAAGAACATTAATACTCTTCCCTCATGTTGACTTAGCCCAAGAAGTGAACCCAAAATTTACCTATTTCTAAATAACCTACAAAGACATATACTCTCTACCGCTAAACTTTAAGGAATGTTATTTTTAGGGTTTTTAATTTGCTAAGTCTAGGATCTAGTTTTTCCTACTCGGTTAACCTTTTTATCAAACTCAAATCAATTAACCAAAATTGAATACAATAATTTTTATAATTTTTGTTCTTTCAAATTTTTCAAATTTTTATGAGTTTTTTTTTTAGTTTTCTAATTTTTTTTTTTGTATTTCTCAAATTTTCAAATTTTTATGATTTTTATATAAAAAATGCAATGCAGAAATTAAATATGCAAAAGGAAAACAAAGATATATACAATATGCAATGCGAAGGATAACTATATACATCACCCTCTAATACCCCCAAACTTGAGTAAAGCAGTGCCCTCACTGCCGGCCCCACGTCGCGCTCGTGAGCGTGAACGTGATCTTTCCCCTCTAGCCAAAAGTGTTTGGATCCCCCTCTCAATTTCCGTCAACCGACGGTCGTGCTCTCGTGCAGTTGCCCAAAACTCATCCCTCAAAGAGTCTATTCTTCTCACTGTTCTTCGCATCAATCGCGCATGCTCCTGGGGAGTTAGTTCTTCCCCGCTCGAAGTCGAGCTCGAGCTAGGGGTTTGTGCAGGTACATTTTCTGCCGGTTCAGTTCGTGTCCAAATATCCGTGAGTCTAGAGTAGGACGACGAGACGCCCTCTAAAAGTGGTCGAACCGGGACACCGTCTATCATAAATGAGTCAAATTCCTCGCCTGGGAGGAAATAACGGCAGAGTTGGGTAACGAGCATGGGACATGGGTATACGGTACCTCGTTTCCCCGTACCTATGGATTGGAGAAAAACCGTGCACATGTCGAACCTAGGATTTTTCGTCATCAGAGTGTGGACGACATGTAACGAAGGGGTGAAAAAGGTTGTGTTGTGAGAACTTCCAAAAATATTGTTTTGTGCCCACCGGCACACAGTTAAAACGTTTGCGAAAAGGGTCCGTGCTTGGATGCCCTTACGCGGTTCTCGTGCACAGTCATTTCCCATTAATGGCATATAATCTTCAAAGCGCAGTGGGCGTTCATGTGCAGGTACACGTGGTATGAGTGTAACCTCGTGTATCATGTCCCTATCGATGTGAATTTCACGATTTCCCCAATTCAGTTTAATGTAACCTAAGTTGTCAAGGCTATTATCTTCCATGGATTCGTAAAATAGGGCAACTAGGTTAGGTAGAGCAAACGCAGATGCATGATTATAGAGGAGGAAATTCCAGCCCCTTTGTGCGATTTCGTGTGGGAAATATCTACCGTAAATCTCGTGTGCAAAAACAGGGGAAAAATCCCTTTCATACTGCATTTTATGTGCCATTTAGATGTTTACAGTAAAAGTATATGCAGCAACAGAGACTAAAGGCTCAGATTTACCTCCCCTGAAAAATTCAGGGGGTAAAGACACAAGGCGGCGGCGGTTGCACGGCGGGAGGCGGCAGCAGCGGCGGAAGCGCGGCGCTCTGGTGGAGTTGCGGCGATATTTTTCTGCAGAGGCTAGGGGGCGGCGTCTTGGGTTTGATGAGATGAAAAGTTTTTAGGGTAAACACACAGGGGGCTCGGGTTCCTTTAAATAGGGGGTGGGAGGGTGATTTGCATAAAACACCCTCTAAAACGAGGGTTTTATTTGTAAAATCAGCTCTTAATCTGCAGATTTGCAATAAGGTCCCAAAAAATTTTTTTTTTTTATAAATTTTTTTGATGGTATTTTGGAAATATATATACAAATAATATACATAACCCCAAACTTATTTGAAATAGTGTCTTTGGGAAACGAAATTTGGGGGTGAAAGCGGAGGAATATCACTCAGTGTAGATCGGCTCCTGCAAGAGCAGGAGCTCCTCTGAAGGGTCCGCTGTGAAGAACGGTTTCAGTCGATGCCCATTCACCTTGAATAAGGTACCGTCTTCAGGGTTTTCAAGATCAACCGCACCGTGCGGATAAACGGTGCGGACTACAAAAGGTCCTCTCCATCTGGACCGGAGCTTACCGGGATGAAAATGCAACCGAGTGTCATAAAATAGAACCTGTTGACCAGGTTCAAAAGTTTTTCGCAAAAGGTGTTTATCATGGAACACCTTAGCTCGGTTTTTAGCAGTTATGGCATTATCATATGCCTCATCCCTTAGCTCCTCCAGTTCATTCAATTGCAGCTTTCTGTTGCTGCCCGCATCTCCTAAAGACAAATTCAGCTCTTTGATAGCCCAAAATGCTTTATGCTCGATCTCCACTGGGAGGTGGCAAGCCTTCCCGTACACAAGCCGGTATGGAGACATACCAAGATCGGTCTTATATGCTGTACGGAATGCCCATAGTGCATCTATCAGTTTAAGTGACCAATCCTTACGGATTTTGGAAACCGTTTTCTCCAAGATTTGCTTTATTTGCCGATTTGAAATCTCGGATTGCCCACATGTTTGGGGGTGATACGGCGTTGACAATTTGTGGGTGACAGAGTATTTGCGCATTAAGGAGTCGAAAGTCCTATTGCAGAAGTGAGAACCATTATCACTTATTATCGCCCGAGGGTGCCCAAATCGAGAAAATATGTGTTCTTTAAGAAACCGAACGACAACTTTATTATCGTTCGTTCGGCTGGGCACTGCCTCGACCCACTTAGAAACATAGTCAACCGCTAACAGAATATACACATTTCCAAAAGAGTTAGGAAATGGACCCATGAAGTCTATACCCCAAACATCAAAAATGTCCACAACCAAAATAGGTTGGAGTGGCATTTCGTTTCTCCGCGAAATCCGGCCCAAGTGTTGGCACCGGGAGCAAGTTTTGCAGTATTCAAATGCATCCTTGAAGAGTCGTGGCCAATAGAAACCACACTGCAAAACTTTTTCGGCTGTCTTCTTTGGGCCAAAGTGCCCGCCACATGCTTGATCGTGGCAAAAAGACAGCACGCTCTTGACCTCACTTTCAGGCACACACCGACGAATGATTTGGTCGGAACAGTATTTAAAAAGATAGGGTTCATCCCAGTAAAAGTGCTTTACTTGGGATAAAAATCGAAGTTTATCCTGTTTTGACCAATCATTGGGTATCAGGCCGGTGGCTAAGTAATTCACCATATCGGCGAACCATGGTTCGCAAGAAACAGTCAAGAGTTGCTCGTCGGGAAAAACATCAGTGATTGGAAGATCGAGCGTGGGCGAAGAAGGGAGTCGTGATAGGTGATCAGCTACTACGTTTTCACATCCCTTTTTGTCCTTAATGACAAGGTCAAACTCTTGTAATAAAATGATCCAACGTATTAGCCTTGACTTAGCATCCTTCTTCGCAAAAAGGTGGCGAAGAGCTGAATGATCAGTATATACAACGACTGGAGAGCCGATTAAATAAGGCCGAAATTTTTCGAGTGCAAACACAACAGCTAAAAACTCTTTCTCTGTTGTTGTGTAGTTGAGTTGGGCCTCATTTAGGGTTCGGCTCGCATAATAAATCACGTGCGGCATCTTATTAATGTGCTGTCCAAGAACAGCGCCAATAGCAAAGTCTGATGCGTCGCACATGATTTCAAAAGGGTGCGTCCAGTCGGGAGATGAGAGGACGGGCGCAGTGATGAGTGAATGTTTCAAAGACTCAAATGCTTCAATGCAAGTGGAGTCGAAAGCAAAAGTTGTGTCCTTGGCCAGTAAGAGAGTCAAAGGTCTAGCAATCTTGCTAAAGTCCTTGATAAACCGTCTGTAGAAACCGGCGTGGCCAAGGAAGGCTCTAATATCTTTGACGCATTTTGGGGGAGGGAGGTTAGAAATCACTTCAATTTTTGCTCTGTCTACCTCGATGCCATTTTGCGAGATGACATGTCCTAAGACAATGCCCTCTCGCACCATGAAATGGCACTTCTCCCAATTCAATGTTAGGTTCTTATCCCTGCAGCGGGTAAGAACAGCGTCAAGATGGCGTAAACACTCGTCGAAGGAGTCGCCAAAGATGGAGAAATCATCCATAAAGATCTCTAAGAACTTTTCAACCATGTCTGAAAAGATCCCCATCATACACCGCTGAAATGTCGCGGGCGCGTTGCATAACCCAAAGGGCATGCGACGATAGGCAAACGTGCCAAAGGGACAAGTGAATGTTGTCTTGTCTTGGTCCTCTTTGGCGATGGGGACTTGATTGTAACCGGAATAGCCATCGAGAAAGCAATAGAACTCGTGCCCTGCCAATCGCTCGAGCATTTGGTCAATGAAAGGTAAAGGAAAGTGGTCTTTCCTTGTTGCGGCATTGAGTTTTCTATAGTCTATGCAGACTCGCCACCCAGTTTGGGTGCGAGTGGGAATCAACTCATTTGCCTCATTTGTAATGACCATAATGCCCGATTTCTTTGGCACGACGTGGATTGGGCTAACCCATTGGCTATCCGAGATAGGGTAAATGATACCGCTATCCAGACACTTGACAATTTCCTTCTTAACAGCCTCTTTCATGATGGGGTTGAGGCGCCTTTGTGGATCCCGTGCTGGCTTGGCATCATCCATTAAGTGTATATGATGTTCGACTATGAGGGGACTAATCCCCTTAATGTCCGCCATAGACCAGCCGAAAGCTTGCCGATTATTATGTAAGACCATTAAGAGAGCCTTCTCTTGCTCAAGAGCTAGAGAGGCTGATATAATGACAGGTAAGGTCTCATTATCACCTAGATATGCATATTTTAGGTGTGTCGGCAAAAGCTTTAATTCGAGTTTAGGAGGTGAAACAATAGATGGTAACAATGTGGTAGTTGTTTCAAACTCGAATGATTCCATCAAAGGCTCGAACCGAGTGTACGCAACAGTGTCGGATGGTTCAACTAACTCATCCGAAAAAGCAAAAGACTCCAATTCAGGTGATGAGTCTTCAAAGTCGTCGACGAATATAAAACACTCAAAATCGTTATCCGCCGTGAAAGCTGTGTCGGATTCTAGAAGGAACGCACTAGTGGCGTTAGCATTGCTGTGGTCGAACAAAAAATTCTTGAACTCACAGTCCTCCTCCGCGATCTCATTGATCGAGCAAACGTCGAGTACGCTAGCATTAGGCTCAGCAGGCTGACTTCCCAACTTGAAAATATTGAGCTCAATTGTCATATTGCCGAAAGATAGGTTCATTGAACCGTTACGACAATTGATCACTGCGTTGGAAGTTGCCAAAAATGGTCGACCTAGTATTACCGGAATTTGGTTCCGGGGGTTAGCGACAGGTTGTGTGTCCATCACAATAAAGTCAACGGGGAAAATGAAATCCCTTACTCTTATTAACACATCCTCCAGCTCTCCCCTAGGATGAGTGATAGACCGGTCGGCCATTTGGAGAGTACAGTGAGTGGGCTTAAGCTCTCCAACGCCCAATTGCTCGTACACAGAATAGGGTAGCAAATTGACACTTGCACCAAGATCTAATAGTGCTCTATTGATGTTCTTGTCCCCAATTGTTATCGAAATGGTAGGACACCCGGGGTCCTTTTGCTTTGGGGGTAAGGAATTCACAAGAGCATCGCTAATAGCACTAGCCACAAAAACTTTCTTTGGCACTTGCGACTTCCTCTTTTTGGTGCATAAGTCCTTTAAAAATTTTGCATATGAAGGAACTTGCTGAATTGCATCCAAAAGAGGGATATTTATGCTAACCTGTTTGAACAACTCGACGATCTTCTCCATCTGAGGAGTTGGTTTATTGGATCTCAACCGATTCGGAAAAGGAACATTTTGAAAGGTGGTTGAATCCAATTTTTGCGGATCAGATTGTCGAGTTGGAACGGTACCCCGTGTAGATGTGTTCGTGTTGTGAGAAATGGGTCCGTTCAAGCTAGAAGAGGTAGAGCCATGTGAAGGGTGGGGAATAGGCTCTAAAGAAGAAGATGAAGAGGGGCCACCGGCAGGGGTGTCATTGTTAATGCCCACATTGTTTTGCAACACTTTTCCCGATCTCAACGTGGTCACAGCATTTACGTTATGATTTTGCTGATGGTGTGCAGCATGTGCGTGACCGGGGTTGGGCAATGGTTGAGACGGGAGTTTTCCTTTTTCGCGCTCGCTCAAAGCTGCATTGAGTTGTGCAATTTGTGCCTCAATAGATTTGATGCTTTGATCGTGTGAGGCACTATTTTGCACTAAAGATTGAATAGAAGTCTCAAGTCTTGCTGTAGACTGTGTAGATTGCTTAAGGAACGCGTCTAGACTTCTTTCGAGCGAGCTAACCTTATCATTATTAGGTTGAACATAATTGTTTGGCTGGTAAGCATTGTTCGGCACAAAATTGTTCACCTGATTAGGGTAAGGTTGTTGTTGAAATTGTTGCGGTTGATATTGAGTTTGCGAGGGTGCTTGTTGTTGTTGTTGTGGGGGAGGAGGTCTTTGAAAATTATTATTTCCTTAGAATTGTTGATTTTGGTTCCAAGCGAAATTTGGGTGACTCCTCCACCCCGGATTATATGTCGAAGAGTACGGATCGTTTCTTTGTCGTTGCTGAAATGCAGCATTGACTTGATCCTGTCCTTGTGTAGATGCATTATAAGGACACTCTTCGGTCAGGTGCGATGGATCCGCACAACAAGCACAGACAGTTCGTGGGGCATAGCAGGGGCAGGAGAAGACGATGAGATTTTGGTCTCAATCGCTTCTAGCTTTTTCGTAAGAGCGGCCATCTCGGCCTTCATAGCAATCGACATCTCTACTTGATGTATGCCTGCCCTAGATTGACCACTAGAAGATGATGTGGTCTTGGTACTCTCCCACTGTATTGTCTGCTCACTAAGATCCTCGAGAAACTGCCATGCTTCATCACTAGACTTAGAGAGAAAATGACCTTGACAGATGGTTTCTAGCAACTGTTTCGTTGCCGAGTTCAATCCCTCGTATAATGTTTGGCAAAGTTGCCAATTTTCTATCCCATAATGAGGGCATTGAACTAGTAGGTCCTTGAATCTCTCGAAGCACTTCCAAAATGGTTCGGACGGAAGTTGTGAGAATTGAATTATTTCATTGCGGATTCTGGCAGTTTTATGGTGAGGATAGAACTTTTTTAGAAAAGCTTTCACAAACTCATCCCAATTTCTAATAGAATGTGATGCGGTGCTATATAGCCACTTCTCGGCTAGGTCACATAAGGTGAAAGGAATGACCCTTAGCCTTATAGCGTCATCACTCAATTGGGTCGTTTTCATCATAGCGCACACATTTTGGAATTTATTAATAAAGATATATGCGTCTTCAGTTTCCAAACCATGAAATTTCGGCAGCATATTGATGAAATGTGGTTTAATCTCAAAATTGTCCCTATTTGCCGGTGGGGGTGAAAGACGGGTTGGTAAAGAAGTGCGGATGGGGTAAAAGAGGTCCTGGAGCGCAACTCGTGCGGGCGCTTCAACAGGCGGCTGGTTCGGGTCATTCGCACCTAACGGAGGTGGAATCCTTCCCGTCGGTAATGTATTGTTGGGGTTGAATCCCGACATACCTTCGGTGAAAGAAGTTGAAGGTGAGGGTAAGAAAGTGGACGGATTTTCGACTTCGGTGTCGAAAGGTTCGTCGGTCGGTACCAACGAAACACGGACTAATCGGGCGTCAGTATCCCTAGTCCAAAGTGACATACACTAAAGGGTAGTGCAGTCAGAGAAAAAGAAAAGACAGAATGTGGGGGTAAGATAACGTCAGTGAGGGAAAGTGGTGGAAGTGGTGGGAGTGAGTTGCAAGTTTTCTTAGCGACAAGTTGCAAGTTTTTTTTTTTTTTTTTGAAAAGATTTTTTTCTTTTTTTTATGTGAGAGTTTTGCAAAAAGGTTTTTCAAAAGGGACTCGTGACACAACTGTATCAACCACACATGCACAATCAGGCCTAGATCTAGGGTTGCCTAGGTCTACTAGACAGCTCCTAACTAGGGCTAGAAATAGGACCTCAAACCGCCTCTTCACGGACAAATACGGCCAGGTAAGTGGGAAGGAACCACCACTACAATGGGTCTAATTAATAACCACTAGCCTAGACACCGCAATGTCGGTTAGGATAAACGGCCGATGCCTACCTTAGTCCTTTTCCTATTGAGCTCGATGTCCTTAGGTCTGAGTCTAGTCTTTTTTAATTAATTGTGGTCAATGCACATGCTTTAGGTGTTTTCTGGGGTCCTGGGAAGGGTGATGAAATCCCCACCCAATCTGAGTTTGGTCAATTAGCCCCTTAAGTCCAATTAAATTATGTAAAACAAAAATTCACTTGCATTCAATTTTAGCGCGGCGCAAAGAAACCTGCAGCAGATCTGTTATTTAGAAGGGGGAAGAAGATTTTTTTAGCGCAAAGAAACCTGCAGAAAATTTTTACAGTGGAGATATGAAGGTTGCAGAGGGGAGAGAGAGAGAAAGCAAACCTTGCAATTTTCACACAGTGAAGAGCCCAAACCGCCGCGGTTCCGCGGTCTGATGATGAGATCAGGCTCTGAAAAAAAAATTTAGCTCTGTACTTGTGATTCCTCTCTGTTCTTATGCTCCCTTTTCTGTTTTGACCTTCTGTAAAATTCCAGATCCAAAAAGTCTTTGCTGTTCCTGCAAGATTCCAACGAGAAACCCTTCAAACAGATAAAAATAATGAAAAGACAATTTTTTGTATTTTGTATTTTCTGATTTTTATAATTTTTCAAAATTTATATCAACCCGAAATCATACAAAACGAGAAAATTACGCCATCCCCGGCAACGGCGCCATTTGATTAATCCAAAAATTGTAGTTTTACCGTAATCAGAAACGGCGTCGCTTTGCAGCTAGCCGGTGAGTATGGGTCGATCCGCAGAGATGTGTAAATTTCTGTTTTTGTGTTTTTACGAGTTGATTCCGTTGGTTGTTTGGTTTTTGTCGATTGATTTAAAAACTAATTTATGTGATATGAAAGAACTCGTTAGGGTTAGGTCAAAGGTAGGGTTGATGAGATCAATATTTTCACCCCTTTCAATGCCGATTGATTAAAGCTTTTTAGAAAATCACAATAATTATTAGCAAAGGGGATTAGGATGATCGGGAAGAAACAAAGTTTCTTCCTCTAGATCCTTGTCCGTCCTTTCCTATTAATTGCTGCAATCTTCATGGACGTCATATATGTCCGGCCTTTTAGACTACGGTTCACCGTTACCTCGTAGGTAGGGTGCCGTAGGGGGCGGATCATACATGCGTGCATGAAGGTTTCGTTTTGAAAATATGTTGGCATTGAAGGAGGTGAGAGATATCCATCTCTCACTCCCTCCCTTGTTCCTAACCCTAACGAGCGAGGATTTTACTCGCTCATTAGGGAATTATTAAAAAGTGACATTTTTGTTGTTTATGTTTTAAAGTGTTACTCTTACGACAGATTAAAATTAGCTGAACTAGTGAACTACAGCAAACAAATGGATAACTAGGGCAAGTAATGATATTAAACTAAGGTAGGAATTAAATAAATTAAAAACTTACAAGAAAAGTTGATGCTCTAAATCTCCCAACAAGTCTGAACTTTTATTGATTGAAAAGAGCCATACATTTTACAGATTTTGAGTACAATTTATAAGCAACCAGTGAAGCTAAGGTTACAGACTCTCGTAGACATGCAATTACAGATTTGCCCCCTAAAAATCCCAACATATGCACCGACACACCGACACAGAGAAATTGCACAGACACGGGCCTAATATGGCCGCGGAACCGCGACAATGGAGCGCTTGGGCCGCGGTTCCGCGGCCCTTTGGTGGGCTTGACTCACCATTCTTCTGGGATATGTTTGTATTTTCTTGGGCTTCCTATTTTCATAGTTCTTTTCTCTGTTGGGCTTCTTAGTCTTCTTCAGATCCTCAGTGAAAACTTGTAAGGATCTTTTGACCGTTTCACTTTCGTCTTTTGGATCTTGCGCCGTTTTTCGTCTCGGCTTAAGTAAGATCCGTCTGCTGGTTGGTCAAAAGTCCATTTTCTGTAGCATCTTTCGTCTTTTTCACTGTATTTGTTCCAAGAGCCTGTATCCTGTATCATGCAACAAACGAGCGTCAAAAGTACCTGTTTACTTATAAAATGCATAAAAGTGGGGCGTATGAATTGCAATATTATGATATGAACAACTGTCAAATTCTCCTCCAAACCTGAAAGAAGAATTAGTCGGGTTCACCCGAGGAGTAAACCAACTCATCAGTGGGAATCGGGATCCAACTATCATCGCATGATAAAGTGACGGAATCCGCTCACGTTATCACACTCCAGAAGGTATGCGCATATCTGGCAAGTTTCAGTTTCTTTAGAAACTCCCGATGTGATTTTTGCCCCATGCTCTTATGACCTTGATTTTGGCCAACAAATCATAAGTCACATGTCAAGTTCTACCCGTCATTCTCCAGGTTAATTTGAATCCACCCGTACAAGCCCTTGACTTTGGCCAACAAGGCTATACGACTGTCCCAAACCAACGCATCTATCTATGCTGCATATGAATACCCAATAGCTACCAAACACCGTGCCTTGACTTTGGCCAACAAACACAGCTTGAATACTATTGACTATCCATATGAAACGACGGAGGGCTACGAATGGTTTCTGGCGAAAACTTTTAACGTAATGAACTTGATATCGTTGAAGGAACGTGTAACACCCGGCCCTCTTTATACCAATATTTGAGTTTCTCGTTAACTTATGAGATTTCAATCTTTTTTTATAACTAATTATTAATTTATTTATTTTGGGAACTCCTTTAGACCCTAAACTCCCAATCATTTGTACCCCGCTATTTTCTCAAACCATAATTCCAATCCCTTATTTTCCCCTTTCCTATTTATATAAACCCCGATCTCGATCTAGAACTCCATTTCATTTTTAGTATTTTTCCCCAAGCCATTCTTTATAACTTAATTTATTTTCTTTAAAACCCCATTTTTCTTTGAGCATTACCCAGCCCACTTTTTGGTTAATAAATTTATTTTCCTTAATAAATCTATGGCCCAACTCAAATTAAACTAGTTTAACCTTCAAATTATCCTGGCCCGTTCCCTTCTCTAATTCTCTTCTCAAATAATTTCTTCAGCCCCGGCCCGCCAGCCCATCATCCATCCTTATTAATTTAATCTTTTTCTTTTATTCATTGGCCCGGCCCACTCCTCTCCCCAGCAGCCGCCTCAGCTTCGCACCCGCGCCCGCTTCGCCTCAACCCGACCCGACCTCTCCATTACTGTACATCTCCTTAAATCCCCAACGGCTCTTTTCCTTTCACCGCGCGCGATCCCAGTTCTTCGCCGCCTCCTCCGCACTCGCTCGCGCGAGCGTTACCGCCCTCGACGCACGACCCCGTCTTCACTAACTCTCCCCTCTACACACCTACCTTCCCTTCTTCCTCATCTCGTTTCCTTTCCCCTCGTTCTCACTCCTCCTCGACCTCTCCTGCACCCTACCCAGACGTCGACGACGACGACTTCGTCCCCATTCGTTTTCTCTCCTCATCACCTCACCGTCGTTTCAAACACCACGGCGAGTTTCCCTGCATCCATCGACGACGACCCATCTTCCTTCACTTCCTCCGGCCGAGATCCACTCCAAACTCGCAGCCCCGTTTGCCTTGTCGACCTCTCGTGCCCTCCCCGTCGACCGAGCACCACCATCATCATCACCCTCGCCATCATCCCTGCATCCCCCTCCCTTGTTCTCGAGCTCGCTGCTCCCACCTTCGAACCCCTGCACGCACTCGAGCTCCATCCCTCGCTCTTCCCCTCTCTCTACCTTCTCTCTCTGTCTGTCTCTTCCTTCTGTCTCTCTCTCTCGATCTCTCTCTCTCTCTCAATCTCTCTCTCTCAATCCCTCTCTCCCTTGTTTTCTCTGTCCCTCACAGTTCCATCTCTCTCTCTCTCTGTCTCAACTCTCTCTCTCTCGTTTCTCTCTCACTCTCTCTGTTTCTCTCTCTTTCTCCTCTGCATCTCTTTCTCTCACTTTCTCTCTCTCATACAACCTTCTCCCTCTCTCTCACTATACTCCCCTCTCTCTTTAACTCTTTCTCTCAATTTCTCTTTCTCTTTCTCTCTCTCTCTCTAAATCTAACTCTCTCTCTCTGTGTGTCTAACTCTAACCCTCTCTCTCTCCTTCTATCAACCGACCACCCCCACAGCCATTGCACAAAAGCCAAGCGTCACAGCCGAGCCGACCACCAAACTGCGAGCCGTCGTGCCGAGACTCGTGTTCGAGCCAAGTCAGGTGCCGAGCCGCGTGTGTGTCGCGCGTTCGTGACGTCACAGCCACCGTACATCGCCTAGACGCCTCCAGGCAAGTTCTTACTTGCTTTCATGCTATTCCGTATATATTACAAATCAGAATCGTAGATATATTCCATGTTTGCTTGATGTTATATATTGTCACAAAACTGTTCGATGCTTGTTCCCATAGAAAATCATTATCGTATTTGACGGAACTGGACATATTATATTGGCCCTTGTAGAGATGATTAACGTGTGCAAATTTCATTAGAAAATACGACTGTTAACAGTTAAAATGACTACCCCCAAGTTTAACCGTAAAGCTGAAATTCTATTGCACCTGAAAACCGTTAAATTCACCATAAATCATATACTTATTAGAATGGTGCGTTCGAGGGCTCAAATCGAAACCGAATCGATGAACTTTAACCATATACTAGTTTCCAGACAATCCTGTACTTAAACTGTGATGATATTCGGATCGGAGTGCGACTCTGGACTGCAGTCCAGAGCGACTCCAGTTATTGGTTGCTGTTCCACAATGGGTACCACAGGAATTACTTAACTCGTAGATTGCGGAACTCCACTGCTTATTGTAGGTAACTCTGTGAGCTAGACAACACAATTAGTTTCATCCTGTTTCGTTATCATTTACTATTTAATCTGTAATTTAGAAGATCGGGACACATAACAGTCCCAGCAGAATCAGAATTGGCATGTTGATATTAAACAGATTATAACTCCTAACGTACAGACGCGATTGAAGATCCGTTTGTTGCGTTGAAAACCTTACTGAAAACCCTAGAATTCATCCAACTGTAGTGTCGCTAAATTATGATCCCCACTGGGGTTAAAATGCGTTGCGAGATGGATTCCCGATTCTGAAGCCGGATTTCCAGCCGCGTGCGCTTAAAATGAAACAGTTATAACTAATGATCCTGAAACCCTATTGGCTTGAAACAAAATTCTATGGATAGCTAACTGAACATATTAATTACTACCTGTTTATCATTTCGCCAAATTACATACATATACTTCATGATAAATCGTGCAAGTAATAGACTGTTGTTTTTATGACACCTTAATTGTGCTTTTATACTGTTCATGCATCACATCATACCCATATCATGGTAGTGATAACCCAGTGACATCGTGCATTTACCCAGTGTTAGATTTTAGTGTTGATTGTGGCAAGTACGTCAGTGTTCGTGTATTCGTGATTAAGTGAAAGTGATACGTACTTGTGCACAATCAGTGACCATATTATTCTATTGCATTGTCGACGTCTGTGGGATGCGTGCACGTGTGACTAATAAGTGGAATGGGACACTTATGGAAGCGTTTGCACGGGTGTCACAGATAAGACACCAGACACTGCCATTTATCTTAGGTATTAGTCGGGACGTGCTTGATGGAGGCCCTGCCTCCAGTTCTCGCGCAGACTTGTCACGGATCGATTAGTATTTAGATTGATGGTTAGTGTTTGATGTAGACCTCGGGGTGTGGGGTAGTTCAAGTGTGAATTCAACAGAATCTCGGGAGTCCCATGCCGGCTTATATATTTAGGGAGTTATATGGAGATTTACAGGGTATGTGCTATAGACACCGTGATACATTCGTTACATGTTGGGCCCGTGGTCCCTTGCCCTTGGGTTCTACCCTTGGGTGGAGGACACTCGCGAGTGGTTGACTCTCACACTTGGACTGACGATAGGCTTATTGACCTGTGCAGTGAGACTTAGAGACTGATAGGGTTACTGTCGTTTACATTCCTTATATACTGTGTTGACATACATGACATATCGTTATACTGCTTTACTGCTCCGCTGCATTTATCTCTGCTCATTTATATTCATGTTGTTATTGATTTACTGTTATTCATATCCTTCACCACTGTTAGAACTGTTACTTGATTATATACATTATATTGCTATTGCGTCGCTCTGACGACCTGAGTATGCATGCTCAGTGTGAGGAGAAGATTTAGCCTGGACCAGTGCATCACAGACTTCTTGACTTGCCTTCCCGAGTTACATTCATTTGCTCTACCTCAGGTCAGTCTTTACATTGTTTACTTCAGTTACTGCATTTCTCATTACCTGCGCATTATATACTGTTTACCATGATAAACTAGAAGCCGAAGTGTGACTACGGCAGGATATTTCCTTGACCGTAGGAGCATGGCTGGCCTTGTCTACCCTTCGTATTCCGTATTTTGGGAAGCGGGGCGTGACAGAACGGATAGCTTTTTAGAAAATATAGTGACGAAAACCTTTGCTAAAGAGGTCACTCCCGGTGAAGGGATCTCGGCTCTTTCCCCGTAGAATGAGGTGCAGGATATTCCAACTGAATACCACGATGCAAAGCAAAAGTAATCGGTTATAGTGAAGTTATTGCCCTGAAGCAAACTTTTGTCCAAGGGGTCACTCCCGGTGAAGGGATCTCGGCCCTTGCCTTGTCGACTGAGGAGCAGGATATTCCAACTGAATACCACTGTGCAAAACAAAAGTAAACGTCCTTGCAAATAACAGCTTTTTGAAAAGTGTTCCAACAACATCAGGTTAGGTTTGTTTAACTTGCATTGATCCGAATCAACGCAGTCTCATTAATTGATCACACCACAAAGAACGAAAATATACTGATGTACGTATATGCCATCCGCATTCACCACTGAATCCCATCATTACCCGTTAGGTTAGCTAACTAACGACAGAGCGGGGACTGGACTAGCGCGGATGCAAAACATATACAACATCTACTAATATATATATAATATATAATTTTCGCTCAAGGCGTGATAAAATGCAACATCACAGAAATGTACAGCATCACAGAACAATACAGATATCTGGGATCCCAGGGTTTCACAGAGCCGCTGAAACCCGACGTTCCCCTGGTCGTGTGGATAGCCTGTGCAATGAAAATCCTAGACCCCTACGGGCGCGGCAAGTCACCCGCCAAAACCTGAAGCGAGGCAGCCCCCTTCAACAACGTGAATGGACCACCCAGCACTTCACGGAATCCGGTAACTTGGGCACCCCTCCTGGGTCAACCTGTACCTCCTACGAGTGCGGCGAATAGCCCGCCAATCCTAGAGTAAAGCCCCCTCTGTCTCAATGCCATGAGATGCGGGCTCGTTGCCCTCTAGAACCCGGCTATCCGTGCACCCCTCCGCGGGGTAATCCTAGTACAGAAAGTAAAATATATATACAACGGGTACATCGACCGCAACCTAGTCGTGCCCCAAAAGAATAATACAAACAGGCAGTGACGGCAGTCCACATGTCGGACGCTCGCCCCGCAATATCAAATGTACACAATACAACAAAAACTGTACTAGCATTGCATCCAGGCTATCCCCCACGACCAATCCGCAACATCACATCACAATCACAGAACATCAACGTGAATGTCACGTTCACAAATCCGTCTAACCGGGCTATAGCAGTTAGACAAGATTTACCGATCAAGTGACATTCACGGTCGCAGATATAAGTAAATACTGTGAACTAATGTGTTTAAAATTTTCGATCGATCAAATTTTACCAAGTGGGCCCCAAGCACTACTGTAGCACATAAAGAAATTCTGCGCCCAAAAAGAATGTTCCAAAACCCCTATTTTCAGCCCAAAAGCCCTCTGTGAAAAATTGGACCAATGAACAGTCAATACTGCGGCGGAACCGCGGCCAATGCGTGGGTTTGGCCGCGGTTCCGCGGTGATATGGTGACGTCACGCGACCAATATTTCTCAGACTGCTTAGAATTCACTGTACATCATTCTGCAACATACTGAAAAAAATTTCGAGCCAGAAAAAAATCGACAGAAAACTGATGCAAAGAAAATGCGGGTTTTTGGAATTTTGTTCGATCGAAAGTGTAAACACATTAGACAAAGCTAGACTAGGTTAATGGCGAGGCTCTGATACCACTGTAAGTGCACGGCGGCGCCCCGGCCGTCAATCCGACACCGGAATGCGGAAGCGATAATTTACTTTAACTTTTCAAACCGGCACCACCGCGCACTATCAATCCGGATCGGGCCATTAAACTAGTCCTAGCCAACAACAAGATGCGAAGAGAGATATACCGAGTGATCCGAGTCCTCCGATCTTCTCATCGTCGTCCCGATCTCCCGCGGAATCTCCGGTCTCTATCACGTCGCCGGAAGGGCACCACATCGCTGGCTTCTTTTACGGGCTCCCACCTCTGGTCCGAGGCAACTCGGGCACGAAGTTGGCGAGTCGACGTACCCAAGATTTGCTGTAGAATAGTGTAGTGAGCTATATCTCATTTGGGGTAGTGGATGTTGCCTTTTAGTGGAGGAAATGATGTATGAACTTTTGTGAAGGAACTTGGGGATTTTTGGAGCAACAAGAGAACAAAAATTCCCCACCAAAAAAAATGGGCAGCCCCTAACTTGGCTGGCCATTACATGGTGATAGAATGAGAGAGAGAGAAAGTCCAGGGGGGGAGGTATCTCAATAATGCAAGAAAGTGTGATGGTATGTGATCATGAGAAGAAAAATGATCACCAACAAATCCACACTCCATCAACTAATCAACAATCATGATTGCCACAAAAAGTCAAGCAATCATGAACTTATGAAGTCAATGGGTCAAGGTCAAACAAGAGCTATCATGAAGCATCAATATACAAAGACCACCTCCCACAAAAGCTTATTTGCACAATTGCAAATAAGCCCTCCTCCACCATTTTTCGGCCAATGATAGATACAAAGAAATATGGCCGAAACGGAAAACAAACTGGCAACTCCAAAAACCGATCCCGTAATAAATTACAGGAAAACTCCGCTACTGTGTATACACACCCGTATTTGTATTCCGACCGAAATACAAATGCAATGAGACAAAATCTACACTATACAATACTAGGATCCGGCTTAAACCAAAGCCTGCTAGTATTAATCGTCCGATCCTGATCCGTGCAATGCCGCACATATCTGATCGAACCCTGCCATATCTCCATACGGCCTCTACAGCGTTTCGCCCGAAACTTGAGTAACTGTGTGTGTGATGGACTCTAAAGACCCGTCAATACTATGGCTGTAGATTTAACCACTAGCACGTCAGAGGTATTAGCCATACGTGACGGGCTACCAGCTATTGACCAAAAGGGACGTCGATGAGCGAACTCATCCTGACACCCTACTGAGCCTGTCAGTGACAATATCCGTACAGTCCGGTCCGTTCGTCTATGAGCATCGCATGGCGGGCCTAGGGGGTTGGTAAAAGTCAGACCCCCAAAAGCGGTACAAGTCATGTCGGAGTGTAGCCCAGAACACCCTGAGATACTACTGGAATACCTACCAGTAAATCTCCTGCCTTGGCCAAAGACTTTCATGTACTGGCTCTCCTAGACACAGCGCGACCTCACCCCCAATACCGGGAGAGACGAACCCCTGAAGATCCGCTCACTGTCTCCATGTGGCTCGGGACTGTACCCAACTAAAACCTGTTTGCACGTCTCCTTTGAGCGTGGTAGGGTAGTAATCAAAGTACAGTGGGAACTCACACGAGACAAATGACGATCCTCAGGTCGATGAACTAACCTGTACATATGTCACCAGGGAACTGCTATCTGACGTCAGGTATAAGACCAACTAGCATGTTCCCGGCGAGTCCTGTCCGGTGTACTCATAACCCAATGAGCACCTGTATACATCTTAGGTGAACCAATTGACACCAGTGGCTTATGAGACCGGCCACCGCCCTTCGTCGGGGTCTCGACTGTATACACTAGTCTACTTTGGAGTATCGATGCCCTGTCTCGAAACTCCCACGACTAGGGACCTTTTAAGGATGTGCTTATAGACTACCAGCTCCCACGTATATGATCGCCCTCATACTGCTGGCAGTCAAGCAAGAATCCTAGGGGCTCTACCAACGTGTAATAGTGACCTGTCAGGTCACCTAAAGCAGCACACGGTGATAAAGATAAACCAGATAGCATACTATCATCTTGAGTAAGACTGTCCTACCGGGATAGGTCCTCCCTCAATCATTGCAATCACGTGCCTGTGATCTAATAATTGACTCTGAGGGCACTATCTCCAACAAAAAATGGCTTACTTGACCCCTCTATGATGGGGGTTTATATAGCGGCAGCAGCACGCAGTAGCAGGCGCGAAGATCTCGCCGGCAGTTACGCTCCCGACGTCACGCCTGCGTAAAGAGCGGATCGCCCATTAATGGGGATCGCGATGGCGTGGAACGTGGGATGTTGCTGACGGAGGATCTGCGCATGGCGAGATTCGCGGAGCGGCGGTTACGCCTGCGAGCGGTGGAGTTGGTCGGTCGGAGGGACCGAGGAAGATAGCTTCGGCTGAAGAGCTCGGAGGCGAGCAAGAGGGCCGGGAAGTCTTGGACCAGTGACAGCTAGGGGCGAGCTGAGAGGCCGAGGAGGTCAGTCTAAAGGGGGCTCTGAGGAGAGCCACCTAGAGCTTCCGGGTCGGGTGCACGGATGGATTGGTCGGCCACTGCGGGCCCCTTCTTCCGAGTTCTGGGACACGTCATCTGCCACGTGTTGTGATTTTAGAGGTCGCCAAATACCGAGCATCATCATTAGCCCCTCACTCTTGTCCCGACCATCTAGATGTTCGGGTCAGGAGTGGACTGCCGAGCCGTCCGGGGTGAGCTCCCTTCTAAGGTTGCGTCGGGATATGCCCCCGGGCTGTCAGCTGTCTTCTCTGTCAGCGAATCAGGACGAGATCTCTGCATTTAAGGAAGGTGCGCCGGTTCGTGCACCCTGCCACTGAAGCGACGGTCCACGTGTCAAGCATCGGTTGGCCGACGCGACGTGTGCAGACTTGCGACGCCTGATGGGGTACGGTCCCGTATGGGGACGACAAGTGGAGCAATCGGAGCCGTTGGACTCGAGGAGACGCTTTGGCGGGGATGAATGGTGCCGTTGGATGAAATCTTTCATGGAGATAAGTAGGGATGGGGCCCGCTCCAGGGCCCCTACTCCTTCATGTTTCCTTTCTTCTAAGTTTCGGCTGCTTGGCGTTCTTTTTCTTTTGAATACATGGCTCGTTCCCACCCTTTGGGTTGCTCGCGTCCGAGGGAGGCCAGTGGCGCGGCCGAGCCCCTGGCCAGCTCATGCCCTGCGCCGAATGTTCTGCCGGCGATAGGGCCGTCTGCTTTGTTGGCGGCTCCTGGTGATTGTTCCGGCGGCGACCAGAGACATCCACGGTCATCCGAGCCCCAGACGGGAGACAGAGGGGAGGGCGAGGACGGCCCCTCTCTTTAGAGAAAAAGGATAATTTCTCGCGCGTCGTCGTTGAGGGTTCCTAAAGGGATTTCCGTGCAGGAGGGCGACGCCGTTTTCATGGTTCCGTCTGGGCTTTCCGTTGCTGCCGGCCTGCTCACCGGGATGGAAGAGTCGGCCGGGGGAAAGCTTCTGCATGGCACCCTGAGGGTCCAACTGGAGGCCATAGCCCAAGGGGCGGTCCAGGTACGAACTCCTCTACGCGTAGCTTTTTGGTATTCCTTTCTTTGGCTCGAGCGCCTCCCAGTTTCTCATCCGCTTCCCGTCAGGTCCTGCAACACTGCGCCCTTGCTACTCGTATGGAGGCTGAGGGGTCGTTCCACGTACCGAGGTCAATAGAAGTGTTTCCCTCGGAGGTCGAGGTCTTGCGGCGTGACCTGCTTCTGGAGAGGGCAAGGGCCGACGTCCTGGCAGCTCGTGTGGAGGCTGCGGAACTTGCCAATTCAGCAAATCGGGGTGTCCATCGTCGTCTGAGTGCATCCCTCCGGGTCGCCGAGAGGAAGCTGGCAGATCTGGCCGAACGCTTCGCGGCCATGGAGAAGGAGTGGGACGCCGGCAGGGGGATGCTGAGGCGGTGCTTCTGGAAGCCCAGACCGCCGAGGTTCGGGCTAGAAAAGCTGTGGCCGATTATAAGATGTCAGAGCAGTTTTACGCCGAGCTCGGGGAGTATTCTGCCATCGCGTGGAATAAGGCTCTGGACGCCGTGAAGGAGCAGCTTCCCTAGTTCACTGATGGCGAGCTCCGTGCTCGGGTCCCGCTCCCGGTGGCGAGGCCTCCAGCAGACAATGGAGAGGGGAGCGAGGCGCGCCCCTGGTGGCAAAACCTCGGGTGGTGAAGCCCCCGGCAGGCCGTGATGCCAGGGATGAGGGGACTGAAGCGCACGGAGGGGGGTTTGCGACTCAGGCCTTTTTCGACATTTCCTCATCCTTCCTTGTAAGCCTCCGGGCAGTTCGTAAGGCTGGGGAGCCCAGAATACCCTTTGTAAAAACTTCATCTTTGGTAATAAAAATTTTGTTTCGTCGGTTTGCATTTTATCTTCTGTGTGTGAAGAACGCTTGTAAAATATCTCTGCTTGCACTGTTGGATCAGCTATCTGTCTAGCGATTGTTCGTCGAGTTAATTTCGATCACTTGCCAAGCGCCGCCGAGGAGGCATCTCCATGGCCCCGAAGTCGAGGGGGGATCGCTTAGACTTGGATAGACTTGTTGCCCCTTTTTTGGGGCCTCGGATCCTCTGCGTTGGCGGGGCTGTAAGAAGCCTACTAAAGGTGACCAGGCAGTGAAGCTGCGCGGCTGTCTTTTGGCGAGGGCTTTATCTCTAGCGTTACAGGTAGGCAACTACCGGCCTGGGAAGACCGAGCGGGGCAGCTGCTCGGATGCCTCTTGCGAGGGCTTAGATCCCTGACGCCATGGGTAGGGAGCTACCGGAGATGGCCGAGTAGGGAAACTGCTCGGGTGCCTCTTGCGAGGGCTTTGATCCTTAGCGTTGGAGGGGCTGTAAGAAGCCCACTAGGGATGGCCGGGTAGTGAAGCTGCACGGTCTCCTCTTGGCGAGGGCTTTGATCTCCGGCGTCGCGGGTAGGCAACTACCGGCCTGGGATGATCGAGCGGGGCAGCCGCTCGGATGCCTCTTGCAAGGGCTTCGATCCCTGGCGTCATGGGTAGGGAGTCGCCAGCCGGAGATGACCGAGCAGGGTAGCTGCTCGGTTGCCTCTTGTGAGGGCTTTAATCCTTCAGGACGGGGACCGAGCAGGATTACTGCCCAGTGCCTCTTGGCGAGGACTTTGATCCCTGTCGGTTGTGGTAGGAAGCTACCATCCGGGGATAGCCAAGCAAGGACTCGACTGGCTCCGGGAGGACTTTAGTCCTTAGCGCGGGAGGGGCTGTAAGAAGCCTACCAAGGACCCTTGGCCGGGAAGGGTTACCGCCCGGTGCCTCTTGGCGAGGGCTTTTGTCCTGAAGGATAGCCGAGCGAGGGATCCTCAGGCTCGACTGTCTCTGGAAGGGCTTTGTGATCCCTGTTGGTCGTGGTAGGAAGCTACCAGTCGGGGATAGCCGAGCAGGGTAGCTGCTGAGCTGCCTCTAAAGAGGGCTTTATGATCCCTGTCGGTCGTGGTAGGAAGCTACCAGCCGGGGATAGCTGAGCAGGGTAGCTGCTGAGCTGCCTCTAAGGAGGACTTTGACCGCAAAGACAAAACTTTATTTGCAATGCTTCGATGTTTCTTTATTCGAATGGAAAGGATTTTCGGAAAGCGTTTACATCTTCTTTGTGAAAGGAGGGGTACACACTTGTTGACCTTGGCCTCATTGGTATAGCTTGAGCTTCTCAGCGTTGTAAGGCCGCGGGAGTTTGCGCCCGTCCACATCTTGCAGGCGATAGGCCCCGCCGGGGAGCACCTCAGAGACAAGGAAGGGACTGTCCCACCTTGGGGAGAACTTGTGTATCCTGCCTTGATCAACGAACTCGTTTCGCCGTAGGACCATATCCCCGGTCCGGAAGGAGCGGTGCTTGACCCGAGCGTTGTAGTATCGGGCCTTTTGCTGTTGATAAGCGGCAGCTCTGATCTGGGCCCGGTCTCCCTTCTCCAACAAGATGTCCAGGTTGGTCCATAGCGCTAAGGTATTCGCGTCGTTGTCGAAGTGCTCGACCCGATGACTGGATAGCTCGATCTCCGCTGGGACCATTGCCTCGGTCCCGTAGCAGAGACCGAAGGGGGTTTCCCCGGTGGGGGTCTTCTTTGGCGTGCGCAGGGCCCATAAGACCCGGGGCAATTCTTCGACCCAACTTCCTTGTCGTCCTTCTAGGCGGGTTCGGAGACCCCGGAGGACGTTTCGGTTAGCGACTTCGGCCTTCCCATTGCATTGGGGATGCGCGACCGCGGCGAATTTCATGAGGATATGATATTCTTTGCATAAGTCCTTCACTTTCTCGTTCTCGAAGTTCGTCCCGTGGTCGGTGATGATACATCTTGGGATGCCGAACCGGAGTATCAGATTGTTTTGCAGGAACTTGATGGTAGTGGTGGCGTCCGGCTTCCTGATGGGGACGGCATCGATCCACTTGGTGAAGTAGTCTACTGCGACGAGGACGTATTTGTGCCCGCCCGTACCGGTAGGGAACTGGCCGATCATGTCCAATCCCCACTGGGCGAACGGCCATGGGGATGTTAGGGCGGTCAGCTCGGTAGCGGGAAGGCAAGGGATGCTGCCGTGGAGCTGGCAACTCTTGCATCTTCTGACTATCTTCTGGGCGTCCTCATGAATGGTGGGCCAGTAGTATCCCTGGAGCAACGCCTTTTGGATCAAGGTTCGGGCCCCTTGATGCGCGCCGCCAACCCCTTCATGGATTTCCCAGAGGACGTAGTCGGCTTTGTGGGGGTCAACGCATCGGAGCAGGGGCTGAGTGAAGGACTTCTTGTAAAGGTTTCCATCGCTCCATATGAAGTGGCGGGCTTTGGCCCGGAGGCGGCGGGCGGCCCCCCGGTCCTCCGGGAGCGTACCGTCCTTCAGGAATTCCACGAGGGGCTTCCTCCAATCTTGGTCGCCTTCTTGCGCCGCATATACGTGGAGCGTGGCTGCTCCGTCCTCCAAACTGGGCTGAGGCAGGGTTTCGAAGAGGATGGATCGCTTATTGTTGGCTGAGTATGATGAAGCCAGCTTGCTCAAGGCGTCGGCTTGGGCGTTCAGCTGCCTGGGTATTTGTTCTACTTGCACTTCATCAAAGTTCCTCCGGAGTTTGCTTACCTCGTCCAGGTATTTCACCACCAGAGGCTCCCGAGCTTCAAAGCGGCCAGTCACTTGTCCGACAACAAGGGCCGAGTCGCTGCGGATTCGAATTATCTTCATCCCCAGCCCGGCGGCCATGTGCAGTCCGGCCAGGAGGGCCTCGTACTCTGCCGCGTTGTTCGAGGCCTTGAAACCGAGCTTCAGAGAGTACTCCATTTCCGCTTCGTTCGGGCCCCGGATGATGAGGCCGGCACCACAGCCTTCCTCGGTTGAAGACCCGTCGACGTAGATGACCCACTCAGGAACCGAGCCAGGCCTCTCCGCGATGGGGCACTGAGTTGCGAGGGGCGGCGTGGACTCCGGTTTCTTGCTAGGGATGGTGCATTCAACGATGAAGTCGGTTAGGGCCTGCGCTTTGATGGCCTGCCTCGGGCGATATTTCACATCGAACTGAGATAGCTCCCACCTCCACTTTTCTAAGCGGCCCAAGGATTCTGGTGACGCGAGGATAGCTCCCAACGGGCGCTCGGTGAGGACGATGATGGTGTGTGCCTGGAAGTAGTGCCGCAGCTTCCTTGAGGCCACCACGAGGGCTAAGACGATCTTCTCTATGGCTGGGTACCTCGTTTCCGCGTCCTTAAATACGTGGCTCACATAGTACACCGGCTTCTGCGTTCCCTCGACCTCCCGGACGAGCACCGAGCCTGCTGCTTGATCGGATACCGCCAGATACAGCGACAGCTTGTCTCCTTCAACTGGTCGGGTGAGCGGTGGTGGCGTCGCGATGTGCTTCTTCAATTGGTCGAAGGCGGCTTGGCATTCCTCCGACCACTCGAACCTCGGGATCTTTCTCAGAGCCTTAAAGAACGGGAGGCATTTCTCCCCTGACCTGGACATGAAGCGGCTCAGAGCGGCTACTCGTCTGGTGAGCCGCATGATCTCGACGTTGGTTTTGGGCGCGGCCATGTTGAGGATAGCATCGATTTTCTCTGGGTTGGCTTCGATTCCCCGGTGAGTGACCATGAACCCGAGGAACTTTCCCCCGGTGACTCCGAATGCGCACTTGGCAGGGTTTAGCTTCATCTTGAACTTGCGGAGCACTTCGAAGGCCTCGCCCAGATCCCTGGCATGGTCGGCCGTCGAGATGGATTTGACGAGCATATCGTCAACGTAGACCTCCATATTCCTGCAGATCTGTGGCTTGAACATGCGATTGACCAACCGTTGGTACTTGGCCCCGGCGTTCTTGAGACCGAAGGGCATCACCTTATAGCAATATACCCCCCGGTCCGTTGTGAATGCAGTGAGATCTTTATCTTCCGGATTCATACGGATCTGGTTGTAGCCGGAGAAAGCATCTATGAAGCTCAACAGCTCGTGGCCGGCTGAGCTGTCGACGAGCTGATCTATCCGAGGGAGTGGATAGTTGTCCTTAGGGCATGCCTTATTGAGGTCGGTGAAGTCGATGCACATGCGCCACTTCCCGCTTGACTTCTTGACCAGAACTACATTTGCCAGCTACTCTGAGTACGGTACATTCCGGATGAAGTTGGCGGCGAGAAGTCGATCAAGCTCATCTTCGATAGCCTTCTGTTTGACCGGGGCGAAGCTCCGCTTTTTCTGTCTGACGGGTCGGGCCGTAGGATCAACTCCGAGTTTGTGAGAAATGATTTTGGGGTCGATCCCGGGCATGTCGGCGGGCGCCCAGGCGAATATGTCGGAGTTATTTCTGAGGAAGCTGACCAGGTCATCTCGCCGAGCCCCTGTCAGGAGCGATCTGACCTGGACGGTTTTTTCGTTGTCCCCTTCTGTGAGGGGCACCTCGATCAGTGTTAGACCGGCGTCCCCCGGACCTCCTTCTGCTCGTCTCGGGTGTCCAGAGAACCCTTGATGTCGTCTTTTTCCTCAGTGTCGTCAGTCGGTTGCTCGGACGAAGATGTTTCGGTAAGGCATACCTTCGCGATCCGCTGGTTTCCGTAGACTCGACCTGTTCCGCCCTGATCGAGAGGGAACTTCATTGCCAGGTGGTTGGTCGATATCTGGGCCCGGAGGGAGTTAAGCGTCGGGCGGCCGAGGAGGACGTTGTAAGCAGATGGGACCTTCACTACGATGAAGTCCACAGGCAACGTACGGGTGCGGCCGGGCTCACCGATGTTGAACTGCAGGGTGACCACCCCTTGCGCGGGAATGGAGTGGTTGGTGAACCCTGAAATGACGTGTGAGGTTGGCTTCAGGTCTGCTGGGGCAAGCCCCATGCGCAGGAAGCAGTCGTGGAAGAGGATGTCTGCCGAGCTGCCCGAGTCGACAAGTATCCGGTGGACTTCGTACCGGTGGATCCGGGCTGTGATCACTAGAGGGTCGTTGTGGGGCACGGATATGCCGTGGAGGTCTCCGTCGCCAAAGGTGATAGGCTCGTGGCCCCTGGTCCTTTTGCTCTGGCGGCCGTCGGCGTTCGCTGCCGGTGTGGGGTGCCGAGTCTCGCATGGGCTCGACCGGTCCCCTGTCGTCATGACTATAGTTCTCGATGGGCCCCGGTTCCTTTTGGCGAGGTTCTTTGGGCCCTGGTGTGGGGTGGTCCTCGGGCTGCCTTGGCGGGCCTTGCGGGAGCGACCCCGTCGGGGGAGGGGATGCCGGTCATGCCTGAAAGTAGGCGGGCTGACCGCCACCGCCTCGGTTGGGACGGGGATGCGGTAAGGCTCGAGGCGAGGCTCCCCGACGCGGGGCTTTAGGATCGAAGGGGACGGGTCGAGGGGCCTGCGGCCGCCGGAGTCTGTGAAACGACGGAGCCGACGACATTCGGTGAAGGCTCGCCCGCGCCTCCGCTAAGGGGGAGGCAGCAGCGGGTGTTTGGATCTTCAGGGTGATCGCTTGCCATGTGTATAGGGATCAGAAGGCCAACTTTGTGTTTTGTGGAGTTAATTTCCCACAGACGGCGCCAACTGATGGAGGTCCTTTTCGGGTCTCCGTCAGATGTTGTCTTCCGTTGATCTCCCGGTGGATTTTGGAGGTGATCTCCTGTTGCGTGTGGGTCTCAATGGGTTTGAGAAGATTGGTGATTTGAGGAGTTTAGCGCCGAGTGCCTGCAAAGAAGTCCCGGGGTGGTTTGGTACCACCGAGGACCCTCCGACGATCAAGTTAGCACTAGATCCGAGCAGAGTAACGGCTAAGTGGGATAAAAATGGCTTACTTGACTCCTCTGTGATGGGGGTTTATATAGTGGCGGCAGCACGCAGCAACAGGCGCGAAGATCTCGCCGGCAGTTACGCTCCCGACGTCACGCCTGCGTAAAGAGCGGATCGCCCATTAATGGGGATCGCGATGGCGTGGAACGTGGGATGTTGCTGGCGGAGGATCTGCGCATGGCGAGATTCGCGGAGCGGCGGTTACGCCTGCGAGCGATGGAGTCGGTCGGTCGGAGGGACCGAGGAAGATAGCTTCGGCTGAAGAGCTCGGAGGCGAGCAAGAGGGCCGGGAAGTCTTGGACCAGTGGCAGCTCGGGACGAGCTGAGAGGCCGAGGAGGTCAGTCTAAAGGGGCTCTGAGGAGAGGCACCTAGAGCTTGCGGGTCGGGTGCATGGATGGCTTGGTCGGCCCCTGCGGGCCCCTTCTTCCGAGTTCTGGGACACGTCATCTGCCACGTGTTGTGATTTTAGAGGTCACCAAATACCGAGCATCATCAGTAATTGAAGTTGAGTTTGTAAATTATATATTTACGGTCTATCCAAGATAAAAGATATACAGCACAGCAATCGAGAATTAAAGATGCTTCACAAATAGGTAAAAGAAATAAAAATAAGGATAAATTTTTGCATTAGGCAATTTTTTAAAAATATTTATAAAAATGGCTCTTGAAAATTAGTTCTTAAAAAATTGTCAAAAACAACATAACCTTAATTATCAATTCAAAATTATCTATAGTTTGAGGACCACATAAACAATGAAGCAAACATACCAAGTTATAGTTGACAGTAAAACGATATTAAATAATAAACTCACAATAGCCTGTTGCTTGTATTTGCAATTGTCAAGGGATGCCAACCACTATTTTCAATTTTCCATATGCATTCATATGGCATGACAATGGCATGACATCTAATCTCAGTGACTGGCATAATTCTATTGACAGTCAAGATGACTTAATTGCCAATTCTAAACTTATTTCTCCCTCCTACACACAATCCTCTACAAAAACAACATTTTCCAATGATCAAAAAGTCAAGGACCGCAGGATGAAAAGAAAAAATTAGAAAAAGAAAGGAATTCTCTGGCGATAAATTTCTTTCTCTCTCTATTTAAATTATCAAAGTTTCTATTCAAAGAACAGATATACAACATCTTTTACCAACTGTCTATTTGACTGCTTGGATAGAAACAGCAGCACGGCACAAACATGTAAAAAAAATTTAAAAATTTAAAATAAAACATTCCGTCTTGAATCGAATGATACAATCCGTACAAATCCTTGATGTTTCTCTGATATGTAGTTTTTATGGCAAAAACCTGTAGCATTTGACACAAAGAAGGTAAACTTATTTTCAAAAAAAGACGACAAAAAGGAGAAAAGGGAATGCAAGACCGAAGTGTGGAAAACAAGAAGCCAATAAAATGGCTAAATTGCAGGAAACCCCTCGTATATGCCCATTTAGCAGAATACCTCCAATAACTTTTTAAAAACTACTCTATAAAGTACTCTCATTGCCAACCTTTACATTCCACTAATTTTTCCCCCTGTTTCTGCAATACATTTCTTCCCAAAGTATTTTATTCGGAAAGAAATAAGGTGCATAAACGGGAAAAAATTAATGTTGACTTAAATTTTGCACAAAGTGTAGCTTTCTAGAGTTTGGGTGGTAACAACTATAAGGTCAAAATTGAAGGAGGTAAGTAATATAACTTAGATGTTAGATGCATGTCCTTTTCGGTTTTTTTAGCGGTCATATAAATGATTGGAGATACAATTATTTACTTAAACATACAATGGAAGTAATTCCAGTTAGAAGTTGAAACTTGAACTTAATAAGTTAGTATGGTAAAAGGGGCGGACCCACAGCCAATCGAGAGGGGGCATGTGCCCTCTTTCAAATTTCGGGAAAAAGGGATGTGTGTTGGGTGCAATTGAAGTCGGATATTTTTGGATAAATGTTACACACTCACACACACTTCTTCAAAATTTATTCGCAAGAGAATATAGCTAAAGTGGTCGTACATTTGATTACAAAATATGTCATGAGTCCACAGTAGTCCATTACTAGCAGTAAACCCCGCGCGATGCAGCGGGTTTTGGAATAATCTATAAAAATGGTATTTATTTGTGTGAAACAAAATCTATGATATTTATCTGAAAAACGTTGAAATTTATTTAAGAACGTTGAAATTTAATGTTATTTATTTGTAACGGACAAAACCATGGTATTTATCTAAAAAAATATTGAATTGTATTGATAATTTTTTTAACAAACAAAGTCCATGATATTTATCTGAAAAACATCGAAAGTTTATGGAATTTTTTTTAAACGGACCATGTTCAGGTATTTATTTGAAAAAGGAAAAGTTCGTCGTATTTTAACGAATATCTAGTGCTATTAGCTTATAAAACGCTGAAAGTTTATGTTACTTATTTGTAAACGGAGCAAGTCGATGGTATTTATCTGAAAAACGGCGAAAGTTTATGTTACTTATTTGTAAACGGAGCAAGTCCATGGTATTTATCTGAAAATAACGTTATTTATTTGTAACGGAATAAATCCATGATATTTATCTGAAAAACATTGAAAGTTAACGATATTTATTTGTAACGGACAAAACCCAACACGTTGGATATTTATGGTATTTTTTATAAACAAAATTCATGGTATTTATTTGAAAATAGCGAAAGTTCATCGTATTTTAATAAAAATCAAATGGTATTTATGTATAAAACAGTGAAAGTTCATGGTATTTTAAGGACAACCTATTGGGATTTTGAATTGATGGCATACTTGTAATTGTTGAAATTTTTTGAATTAATGGCCCATTTGTAAATAGTGAGAAGATGAGATGACGATAAAGTTGTAAATAATAAAAAGTTGGCAAAACTTTGCCTTGAACTGCCTGAAATACTCCCACCAAAACATTAGAATTTACAAAAATACCATTTTTTTTACAAACAAATTTAAAGGAAGATTCTATTATTAGGGGCATTTTGAGAATATCACCAAATTTCCACTTCTCATATAGCTTTCTATTAGTATAATGAATGATTGATTTTAATATTTTTGGTGTGTTTTGAACAAGTGAAACTTAGTTTCACATTAAATACTTTAGAAGAATATCTAGAAACTTTTTAACAAAACCACTACTACAAAGAAGGCTTGCCCCTACGGATATATCCGTAGGTGCAACCCACTGCCCCTACGGTTATATACGTAGGGGCGAAAAAATACCCCGTAGGTGCAAAGGCCGCAGGTGCAAGTCGAGACCCTGAACTTATCCCTACGGTTAAATTCTTGCCCCTACGGATATGTATGTAGGTCCAGTTTCCCCTACGGATTAAGCCGTAGGGTATAAGATTTTATATTATTTACGGTTTATTTTAATAAATTACTTGGACCTACGGCTATAGCCGTTGGGGCATGTACTACCCCCTACGGATATATTCGTAGGTACTTTTCAGTAGGGGCACAAATTCAGGATTCCTGATATGTGCCCCTACGGATAACGCCGTAGGGGAATGTCAGTGGCCCCTACGGATATATCCGTAGGGGGATTCCCAAACACCTGGCACTGACATCTGGGGGAAATATCAGTTACTGCTGATATTTAGCCCCTACGGATATATCCGTAGGGGTAACGTGTAGGCCTACGGATTAATCCGTAGGTACATATTGTCTGAAATTTTTTTTAAAAAATGTCCTGCTTGATTTTTTCCCGCCCTGTGCACAATAATGTATACATCAATCAAATCATATATTGCAGTATTCATAATCACATCTCACGCATATATATAATATACAAAAGAAACACAAAAACTGAATATGATATAAATACAAACCAATATGAATATCGTTTCAAAATGTAGTACAATGTGTATGATATAAATAAATACATGTTTCAAAAAAAAAGAACCAAAAATCTACCCTAGCTCGGTCCAGCTCGGTCCTGCTCCTCGGTCAATAAACTCTGCAATTCGTCGCGAGCGGGAGTCTGAGTGGGCGGTGGAGCTACAGGAGCTGTCTGCGGAACCGCAGCCGAAGGAGATGCGTGTGGAGGTCGGCCGATCTACCCTGTCGCGTCTGGATATAACTTGTGTAAGAAGCGTGTAAGAACTGTTTATTATTCGAATTCGTATCATTATTAAGTTATTTCGAAACCCTGTTTGGATATCTAGTTTGGAAAAGCGTTGTTTATTTCAATTACATATGTATGTATGATTAATAAAACATAAGTCTACAACCAAATAAGCTCAGGCTATGTACTGATATTGGATATGTTGATATCTATAATATGACATTATATTTTACTATTAAGTAGTATACATACCAGCATCCCATTCAACTCCTGAACGGTGGCCTTCAAGCTCTCCTGTTCCTGCTGGATACGTCGCTAACTGGAGACGGAGGAAGTAACCACCGGGGTGGAGTCCAACCTCATATGGGCCCTGCTAGAGCCCAGTCCTCGGCCTATCTCCAAACCTCCGTGGTGCCGTCCGTGTGCGGCGTCCAGGACTGGGGTCAGCAGCCTCGAATGTTGCCTTCCCCCTAGCAACTGTCAGAACATTATATTTAGCACATACTGGTCTATAAAATTGACAAGAAATACCAAAATCAACAAATTCAAAGCCTTACCTACAGAGATAGAAGATGTGCTCCTCTGGTATCTGCATGTATCAAAATTTGAATAATATTAATTAATTTCAGTACATACATACTAACAAGGTAAACTCGCATATAGCGCTGCTTACACATATGACAGGGAGTGAACAAGCTCTTGTAGATCATCAGGCGCAAATCTAATCTCATCAAGCAGTCCATGATAATGAGTTGGACGACTAAGAGCAAAAGAAATGTGTGTATATTTATGATATATCATTCTAAATCAATATACATGCCCTATATAATATATAAACATACCTGGAAGAACGGGAGTGACCTCTGTCCCTGATATGGACGCATCACCAACAACTAGACAATCAAACATTGACAATATAAGTAATTTTGACATAAACATGCATGGATATCTATAATATTACATTCAAAATGGATATTAGAGAGCGCACCTGCAGTGAGAAGTGGTAAAAGTATCACCCAACTAGGGTGTAATTTACAGAATCAGTTGAGACTCTTAAAAGTCATAGAAGAACCTGACCTGCACAAATCTGATGTATGCTTTCCATTGGACACTAAGAAGTCTCTAAAGGGAAAAGCCTATGTGAAAGCCATCATTAGTTCATATCAGAAGATTGATGCTGAAACAGAGAACGAGAAATGTCATTTTTTTCTTCTTCCGCCACATTACTGTCTTCTCCTTCTGCCACATTACTGTCTTCTCCTTCTTATGATGTGCGCGTGCAAATTCAATGACTATATTGAGAATATTGATTAATAGTGGGTAGGAAAAGTATTTCTCAAATGGCTTTTGCGTCTTAAAACCATAAACTACTAAGTAATGACATACATAATTTTTTTAGTATAAAGGTTGTTATTTTAAGTTTTCCCTTATAGAGATATGATCTAACTGCATCTATCAACTATAAGTGTGCAGAAAATTATGATAAGAAATCATAAGAAAGGGTCGTAGCCATGCATAACTTTGAATCTACATACCAAATCATGCACTTATTGTCACCTTGCCTTAGAATATAAAATATCTTGGAAGACTATAAGCGAGCATTTAAATCTCGATAGCTTTTGACTTCAACATATATTTTTCTCAAGTACCATGAAATATACTTGCTCCGTATAAACCGTTTTCAGGAAGATGGATTAATAATGACAAATTATCCATTGTGGCTCACTAGGTTAGCATTTTCTCTTCTATTGACCATCTTTCTAATCAGCTTGGTAAATTTATTCGGAACCGGCTGCGAATCATTAAAAGACGTGCATAAGAAAGAGAACTAAAATACAGATATATAGCATACCGATACATCGAAACTTCATATTTGCGATGGCAATCCAGAGATATTTATTTCTACACACGTGGTGCGCGTGCGAATGCGTCAGGCATCATGGACAAATATTTCAGAACATGGAAAGTATTATTCGTATAAAGTAATTAAACTTTTAAACACCTTGGGTAGATATTTTCTTAGTTGATGCAATCATATCATGAGGACTAAATTTAAGCTATTATACATATGCTTATGTATTTTTCTAACCTAAAATATCACACACACACACACACACACACACACAGAGAACACCTGGTAGGTAAATAAATCAGGTAGCAGGATCCTGAAGAAATAAAGTCCATAGCATTGCTCATCATCATCATCCATGATCCCTTTGATAATATTTTTTCAAAGGGATCACGGATGATGATGATGAGCAATGCTATGGACTCCCCTGCTACCTAATTTCTCTATCTACCTGGTGTTCTCCCCCTCTCTCTCTCTCTCTGTGTGTGTGATATATTAGATTAGAAAAATACATAAGCATATGTATAATAGCTTAAATTTAGTCATCATGATATGATTGCATCAACTAAGAAAATATCTACCCAAGGTGTTTAAAAGTTTTAATTACTTTATACGAATAATACTTTCCATGTTCTGAAATATTTGTCCATGATGCCTGACGCATTCGCACGCGCACCACGTGTGTAGAAATAAATATCTCTGGATTGCCATCGCAACTATGAAGTTTCGATGTATCGGTATGCTATATATCTGTATTTTAGTTCTCTTTCTTATGCATGTCTTTTAATGATTCGCAGCCGGTTCCGAATAAATTTACCAAGCTGATTAGAAAGATGGTCAATAGAAGAGAAAATGCTAACCTAGTGAGCCACAATGGATAATTTGTCATTATTAATCCATCTTCCTGAAAACGGTTTATACGGAGCAAGTATATTTCATGGTACTTGAGAAAAATATATGTTGAAGTCAAAAGCTATCGAGATTTAAATGCTCGCTTATAGTCTTCCAAGATATTTTATATTCTAAGGCAAGGTGACAATAAGTGCATGATTTGGTATGTAGATTCAAAGTTATGCATGGCTACGACCCTTTTTTATGATTTCTTATCATAATTTTCTGCACACTTATAGTTGATAAATGCAGTTAGATCATATCTCTATAAGGGAAAACTTAAAATAACAACCTTTATACTAAAAAAATTATGTATGTCATTACTTAGTAGTTTATGGTTTTAAGACGCAAAAGCCATTTGAGAAATACTTTTCCTACCCACTATTAATCCATATTCTCAATATAGTCATTGAATTTGCACGCGAACATCATAAGAAGGAGAAGACAGTAATGTGGCAGAAGGAGAAGACAGTAATGTGGCGGAAGAAGAAAAAAATGACATTTCTCGTTCTCTGTTTCAGCATCAATTTTCTGATATGAACTAATGATGGCTTTCACATAGGCTTTTCCCATTAGAGACTTCTTAGTGTCCAATGGAAAGCATACATCAGATTTGTGCAGGTCAGGTTCTTCTATGACTTTTAAGAGTCTCAACTGATTCTGTAAATTACACCCTAGTTGGGTGATACTTTTACCACTTCTCACTGCAGGTGCGCTCTCTAATATCCATTTTGAATATCGATACTTACATTCAAAATGGATATTAGAGAGCGCACCTGCAGTGAGAAGTGGTAAAAGTATCACCCAACTAGGGTGTAATTTACAGAATCAGTTGAGACTCTTAAAAGTCATAGAAGAACCCGACCTGCACAAATCTGATGTATGCTTTCCATTGGACACTAAGAAGTCTCTAATGGGAAAAGCCTATGTGAAAACCATCATTAGTTCATATCAGAAGATTGATGCTGAAACAGAGAACGAGAAATGTCATTTTTTTCTTCTTCCGCCACATTACTGTCTTCTCCTTCTGCCACATTACTGTCTTCTCCTTCTTATTATGTGCGCGTGCAAATTCAATGACTATATTGAGAATATGGATTAATAGTGGGTAGAAAAAGTATTTCTCAAATGTCTTTTGCGTCTTAAAACCATAAACTACTAAGTAATGGCATACATAATTTTTTTAGTATAAAAGTTGTTATTTTAAGTGCGCGTGCAAATTCAATGAAAGTTAGATTTGAGGATACCCATGTATGAGTTGTATTCTATATATGTGTGTTTCGATTTATGATTTCGCTTAAGTGTAGGGTTGTTTTTACTTAAAGAAGTATCACCATCTACTATATATAAAAAAATATAGCAAACTAGGATTGGTATTCAAATCCCAGTCCAGATTGGTATTCAAAATTTATTTAATTAGTTTGTGATCCACATCATTTGATTCGTTGTTTGAGGCATCAATGTAGGCACAAATATCGGCGACGAGGAACTCGACGAAGAAGAACGAGGGCGGTGGCGGGCTGAGAACGGAGGGCGCGCGGTGGCGACGAAGAGAAAATTGGAGACGCGGGAACGAGAGAAAATTTTGGGAACGAGAGGGAAAGATATCGAGGCGTATATTGGTATCGATGGGAATATGAAGGTTTCATATTATCATCGAGTATCATATATTGATTTTAACCTGAATATCTTGAGTCGCTCTCTAATTATGCGTTTGTTGTGCATTCGTGTTGTATGTGTAACATGATTTTAAACCATTGAGATCAAGATTGATAGAACTGATCATCCTACATTGCAATAGCATTCATCGACCAAAAATAGATTGCGGTCTGGATATGGCATATTGGCAGATGTTACCTATATGCATAAATCTTATGTCTAATGACCATAACATTGTCGGAGACAGTTTTGATGTTTTGTGGGTTTGGTTTTATACTTGGGACAATCCAATGTTGATGTAACACCCGAGCCCAATAATACTATGTATATTACTAGTTGAGGGTTGTGGTTTGCTCATTTCCAATTTTCCTGATTTTCTGGTGTTTATTGCTAAATTTTACCCGGTTAAGTCATTTTTGGCACATAACAAATTTTAACTCCGAAAATGAAATTTAAGATGTCCATGTTAGCCTACTCGTCGCCACTAGTCGCGTGGTAGCGTCCGCGTGTCGAGATTCCATTCCGTTTGGCTAAACGGGCAAGTTTGGGCGACTACGCGCGCGTGCAAGTGTCCGACTTGGGGGCATACATTTTAATCACTAAACACCTATTTTCTAAATTTGGAACCCGCTTAAAATCTTATAATTTGAATTTGGAACATTTGGGCGCAATCCGGACGCGATTTGGAAATGTTTCATTTCGCGCCAAAACGGCCCATTTCAAGTTAATATCTTAAACTAATTTTATACGAATATATATATATTTTACCTAACTAAAATCATTCAAATCCTCAGAATCTTTTCTTCTAACTGTTCTCTACCTCCTGCAGCCAATCGCGAGGGAGGGATTGCCTCCTCGTGGGCCCCGCCTCTCCTTTTACCAGCTCTCTCTCTCTCTCTCTCTCTCTCTCTCTCTCTCTTCACTCAATCTAACTCTCTCCCTCTATCAACAACTCTCTCTCTCTTCCTCTATATATTCACATGCAACAGCCGCCTCCTCCCCTTTAACCCACCACGAGCGAACCCACGCGAAACCCTAACCCTAGCCCTCGCGATCCCGTCGCCGACCTCCTCGCGACCTCGCCGTCGCCGCCCTCACCACCACGACCTCCACCGCACCCACCTACATTCCTCCTCCCGTTCTCCCGCTCCTTCCCGCGCCTGCAACCCATCTCCCCGACGCCTCCATCCCCTCGCAACCTCACCGTCGACGTCGCCCATCGTCGTCGACGACCCCACGACTCCCTTTCACCCTACTCGACCCGACCTCGTCGTCGTTCCCTCCTCCCCTCGCCGGAAAAGCAAACCCGAGCCTTCATCCTTCGCCTGCACCTTCCCTGTTCGCCGGAGAAGCGCGCCGGCGACCTCGTCGACGCCACCTCCGACCATCTCTCTCTCTCCCACGACCACCTGAGCCGACCACACCCTTCTCCAACTCGCCGCAGCCCACTACCCTGCACACCCGAGGCCCTTCCCCTTGCTGCAGCCGCCGCCGTCGCTTCGCCGGCGATCCAGTGCCGTCGAGCCATCGTGTTTGCACCCTGTCTCTTCGCGGTGAGTTTCCTTGTGCTTCCTCTTGGTACAATTCCTTCGCTGGTCGTATTTTGGCGTATATCGTATCTTTATTGCTAACTTTGCTACTTTGTTGTTGCCGGAATCCGACCGTGCCGTCTGATGAACCCGACGCTCCAGCGAAGCCCCTGGTCCGTGTGATTCCGTTGACCTCTGTTGGGACTCGATCCGTGGCCCGTGCTAGCTTATCGTGCTTTTTCCCGACATCGCATCCGTGTTTCGGTTTGCGGAACCGCCGAGGCAAGTATTTGAATACTTGCTTAACATGCTACAACTTAATCATCATATTATAACCACACAACTAATATAACATCGATACCTGTTATAACTTAGAATTGCTAGCCACGATTATCCGTAACTTTAAATCAATGAAATCATTGCTCGCTTTAACCGGTCTGCTATTAAGTCATACTTAACTAATCAAACCAAGTAGATCATCCCCAATTCATTTGTTAAAATCACTCATGAGACAATTATTGTGCTTAGTTCAGATTCATGTAACTCCATTACGTATATTATCGATATTGTTCGTCTTGTGGCTTTTGCACCTCAAAGGTGCGTGAACCGGATTAATAAGAGAATACGGAACATCACTGTGTTTACCTAGATTTATATTGTTAGTTGCTGTTTCCTGCTACTGTTCATTATTGATTGTGTACCTGTTGTGAGCACTTACCGATTGCACGACATATTGGCCTGACCCTGCTACACCTGACATATACATGCTTACCGACTCATCCCGTTGTACCATGATATTACTTGTTCCTGATCTCGTGCCTAATGCCGACAGACCTAACCATTCCTACTGTCGATCCAGACAGACCTACCTTTACCTGACTTGTGTTGGCATTAGTCCTTGACTACTGAATACCTGACTGACATACATAGTTTGGGGGTATGGGGAAATCAAAGGTGAAACCGACTTGTAACTCAACAGTTCGATACATTGTTCTGATCAGTCTTACGGGCTTGGCCAGCTCCGGAGTGTTGATGCTGACATCACTCATCTATCCTACTACCTTTTACTGCTTAGCGGCACGTCTCGGATTCAGCCCCGAGAATCATGACCGTGGTCCCGGGCACGCACGGGATACTATTGAGTTACATCGACGATTCATCAATTGGTTTCAAAGACTATAGAGTAGAAAACCTGATAGGACAGTTTAGCCACCACTGCACCTTACCCTGCTTGTTACCTCTTATTACTGCTTTATTCATGTTCATGCTTGCATTGTTTATTACCATGTTTATGCTATATACTTGATATCATGACGCGCTGACGTCTGGGTTTTGCATGGCCCAGATTCCGTACCTTTGTCGTCGACCGAGCAGGAGTACTTCAGCCAGCAGGCTGAACTGTGAGTTCTTTAGAGTTTAGTTTATTTATGTCATTTCATTTCCAGATGTGAGCCCGCATTATGGGACATACTGTTTATACATTGTATTGGATCATTAGCTTCCGCACTTATTGTTTATTGATTCTTATTATTATGGATTTGGACATGTATTAGTTTAGTTTATTTTACTGTTCTTGATATCTCTACAGCCGTAATGTGACTGTGGGCGGATGTGTCCTACCCACAGGTAGCATGGTTGGCTATGTCACGTGCCCAAATCTTGCGTACTCTGGGAAGCGGGGCGTGATATGGTTTTATGGTATCAGAGCCATAGGTTAATTGGGTTGATTCTTTGTAGTTGGGTATTGCACCCGATACACGAATCAGGATACCCGTGATTAGGAAACATGTCCAGCCACCTTGACCGTTTTACCCTCCTTGAATCCTTCTTCCGGATCATGTCGACATGCAAACTTACTTTGCATTGTCAATTCGAAAACCTAACTTCTTGTTATCTCTAGGACTTAGGCGACTTGGGTGGAGTTAAGTAATTGCGGCTATGATACCGCGGCATAGCTACAATGCAGCACTCTATTTAAGTATCTTGGAGTTCTAGCCTTGATCTATACTCGAAAACTATCATCATGCTAATGTTGGGTACTTTGATTTTCAGGAATATGGCCGATCGGAATTTGAAGATGGACCCAGGGCATGCGGTCTTAGCCGCCAGGCAGAGAGTGATAAGGGGATTGCTGGAGAAACTAAAGGAACAACTCGAGCTGGAACCATCATTTGCACTGGACCCCACGTCCGTACGTAGAAGTATTCCAGTGAACAGGCGCAGCGTGACACCAATGAAGAAAACAAGTATGGGTGATCGGAAGGGGAGCGTGATCTGTAGATACTGCCATAAACCCGGACATGTGCGAAGGGAGTGTCGTTTGAGGCTGGGACTTTGTTTTAGATGTGGAGCGGCAGATCACACCGTTGATGCTTGTCCGTCGAAGCCTCGCACGAAGGATGATACACAGAAGCCTCCGCAAGGACCGTTCCAAGGACAGGAACCGCCTGCTCAAGGACCACAGCAGGCTCGAGCGTTCACGTTGACAGCTGAAGAAGCTAAGGCATCGGGAGAAGTGGTTCAGGTAATTTACTCGTTCATGGTTTTCCCGCTTGGGCATTACTTAATTTCGGAGCATTCCATTGTTTATGTCATCCAAATTTATAACTACACACGCGATCAACTGCACGACCCTGTCTAGTTTCTGGGACATACACACTGGGAATGGGAAAATTATAGCTAGTAAGAAAGGTAGAGATTGTACAGTTGTTGTTTGCGGACGGGAGCTTTTTGCAGACTTCTTGGGGATAGATACGGGCAGTGATGAGGTTGTCTTGGGGATGGATTTTCTTGGCACTTTCCACGCCCACATTGGCTGTAGGGCAAGGAAGGTAATTTCCAGATTCCCGGACATCCTAAGTTTACTTTCATTGGAGAAAGCAGTTCTGTCGGGCCAGTTGAGTTTAGGGCTAGGCCGACGAACAATGTTCTTGCGGCTATGGTTGTGGATAGTAATGAAGAGCCGGCAGTTGTTCGCGACTTTATGGATGTGTTTGAAGATATTTCGGGCTTACCGCCGAAGCGAGATGTGGAGTTTGCGATTGACCTCATTCCTGGTGCAGCGCCAGTATCAAAATCTTATTATCCGATGGCACCGGTGGAATTGGAAGAAGTTAAGAAACAAGTGGGTGAATTACTCGAGAAGGGATGGATTCGAAGCAGCAACTCACCGTGGGGAACTTCAGTTCTCTTAGTGAAGAAGAAGGATCGCACTGCCGACGCTGAGACCAGAGAAGTTATTCGCAAAGATGAGTAAGTGCGAATTCTGGTTGGAAGAAGTGAAGTTTCTGGGGCATGTCATGTCGGGCGATGGAATCGCCGTTGATCCCGAGAAGATTACAGCAGTTCGGGATCGGCCTGTTCCGAAGAATGTTGCGGAGATAAGAAGTTTTCTTGGACTCGCCGGTTACTACAGAAGATTTGTGGAGAACTTCGCTCGTTTAGCTGAGCCGTTAACCAAGCTTACGCGTAAGGAGGTACCGTTTGTGTGGACAGATGGATGCGCATTGGCCTTCGAGACGTTGAAGCAGAAGTTGATAACCGCCCCTATCCTAACCGTACCGGATGATTCAGGGGGACTGGTGATTCACAGTGACGCATCTGGAAAGGGATTGGGATGTGTTTTGATGCAGAATGGGAAAGTCGTTGCTTACGCATCGAGACAGCTGAAGACTCATGAGCAGAACTATCCGACTCACGACTTGGAGCTTGCAGCCGTGATCTTCGCCCTGAAGATTTGGAGACACTACCTTCTGGGCGAGAGAGTTGAAGTCTTTACGGATCACAAGAGTTTGAAGTATGTGTTCACTCAGAAGGAGTTGAACATGAGGCAACGCAGATGGTTGGAGCTGATGGCCGACTACGACCTTGATCTTAAGTACCACCCGGGAAAAGTTAATGTCGTGCCAGATGCACTAAGTCGGTTACCAGCAATTCAGTTATTGACGGCACAGAGAGAGATCATTGAGGAGTTTCGGAGATTTGACTTGGAGGTTGTGCTACCACGTGCTACAGGACAGTTGATGCAGTTGCAAGTACAATCGTCCTTAGTTGAAAAGATTAAAGCGGCGCAATCGCAGGATCCTAGACTGCAAAAGTTTCGAGAGCAGGTTGGAGCCGGACTACGAACCGATCTACTGATCCATGAAGATGGTTCGTTGAGATATGGTAGCCGTGTGTTTGTGCCAAAAGGAGATGTGCGTGAAGAGCTTATGAAGGAGGCACACAGTTCAGCTTACTCTGTACATCCAGAAGGGACAAAGATGTACCGAGATATTCGACAGCATTTCTGGTGGGAAGGTATGAAACGGGAAATCGCTCGCTTCGTGGCTAAATGCTTGGTGTGTCAGCAAGTCAAGGCTGAACATCAAAGGGTTGCTGGTTTGTTGCAACCACTTTCGATTCCTCAATGGAAGTGGGAACATATAACCATGGATTTCGTGACGGCTTTACCGCGGAGTCCAAAGGGCAACAGTGCTGTATGGGTGTTTGTCGATCGGTTGACCAAGGCAGCTCACTTTATTCCTTTTCGGGTTGGTCAATCGACAGAGACTTTGGCAGAGCGGTACATGCAGGAGATTGTCAGATTGCATGGAGTACCGGTAAGCATCGTGTCCGATCGGGACTCTCGGTTCTTATCGCACTTTTGGGGGAGCTTACAAGAAAGTTTGGGGACTCGATTGAAGCTCAGCACAGCTTATCATCCTCAAACTGATGGACAATCAGAGAGAACGATCCAGACCCTTGAGGATATGTTGAGGGCTTGCATGTTGGACTTCAAAGGTTCTTGGGAAGATCATCTACATCTGGTGGAGTTTCGTACAACAACAGCTTCCAAGTAACTAGTCAGATGGCCCCGTTTGAAGCACTGTATGGTCGTAAGTGCCGTTCACCTGTTTGTTGGGATGATGTTGGTGAACGAAGGTTACTAGGACCAGATTTGGTGGTGCAGACAGTCGAGAAGGTGAATACAATCAGGAAGCATATGAAAGCAACTCAAGACAGACAAAAGGTTGGACCGACACGTCAAGAAGACCTCTAGAGTTCGCCGTGGGCGATTTGGTATTCCTGAAGATATCACCGACTAGAGGGGTGATTCGCTTTGGAAGTCGGGGAAAGCTTAGTCCCCGGTTCGTTGGACCCTTCGAGATTCTGGAGCGTGTTGGAGAGGTATCTTACAGGTTGGCGTTACCACCGTCATTAGCAGGAGTTCACGATGTGTTTCATGTGTCTCAACTACGGAGGTATGTTCGTGATGAGACTCATGTCTTGGACCATTCGGAGTTGACCGTTCGGGAGGACCTGACTTTTGAGGAGCGACCAGTCGAAATCAAGGATCGAGGAGAAAAGGTTTTTAAGAACAAGGTTATCCCTCTTGTGCTAGTTTCTTGGGGTAATCGATCGCATGGAGAATCCACTTGGGAGCGAGAAGACGAGATCCGGCAGAAATTCCCTCATCTTTTCCAGTAGTTAGCTATCTTGTATTCTTGGAATTTCGAGGACGAAATTCTTTTGTAGTTGGGTATGATGTAACACCCGAGCCCAATAATACTATGTATATTACTAGTTGAGGGTTGTGGTTTGCTCATTTCCAATTTTCCTGATTTTCTGGTGTTTATTGCTAAATTTTACCCGGTTAAGTCATTTTTGGCACATAACAAATTTTAACTCCGAAAATGAAATTTAAGAAGTCCATGTTAGCCTACTCGTCGCCACTAGTCGCGTGGTAGCGTCCGCGTGTCGAGATTCCGTTCCGTTTGGCTAAACGGGCAAGTTTGGGCGACTACGCGCGCGTGCAAGTGTCCGACTTGGGGGCATGCATTTTAATCACTAAACACCTATTTTCTAAATTTGGAACCCGCTTAAAATCTTATAATTTGAATTTGGAACATTTGGGCGCAATCCGGGCGCGATTTGGAAATGTTTCATTTCGCGCCAAAACGGCCCATTTCAAGTTAATATCTTAAACTAATTTTATACGAATATATATATATTTTACCTAACTAAAATCATTCAAATCCTCAGAATCTTTTCTTCTAACTGTTCTCTACCTCCTGCAGCCAATCGCGAGGGGGGGATTGCCTCCTCGTGGGCCCCGCCTCTCCTTTCACCAGCTCTCTCTCTCTCTCTCTCTCTCTTCACTCAATCTAACTCTCTCCCTCTATCAACAACTCTCTCTCTCTTCCTCTATATATTCACATGCAACAGCCGCCTCCTCCCCTTTAACCCACCACGAGCGAACCCACGCGAAACCCTAACCCTAGCCCTCGCGATCCCGTCGCCGACCTCCTCGCGACCTCGCCGTCGCCGCCCTCACCACCACGACCTCCACCGCACCCACCTACATTCCTCCTCCCGTTCTCCCGCTCCTTCCCGCGCCTGCAACCCATCTCCCCGACGCCTCCATCCCCTCGCAACCTCACCGTCGACGTCGCCCATCGTCGTCGACGACCCCACGACTCCCTTTCACCCTACTCGACCCGACCTCGTCGTCGTTCCCTCCTCCCCTCGCCGGAAAAGCAAACCCGAGCCTTCATCTTTCGCCTGCACCTTCCCTGTTCGCCGGAGAAGCGCGCCGGCGACCTCGTCGACGCCACCTCCGACCATCTCTCTCTCTCCCACGACCACCTGAGCCGACCACACCCTTCTCCAACTCGCCGCAGCCCACTACCCTGCACACCCGAGGCCCTTCCCCTTGCTGCAGCCGCCGCCGTCGCTTCGCCGGCGATCCAGTGCCGTCGAGCCATCGTGTTTGCACCCTGTCTCTTCGCGGTGAGTTTCCTTGTGCTTCCTCTTGGTACAATTCCTTCGCTGGTCGTATTTTGGCGTATATCGTATCTTTATTGCTAACTTTGCTACTTTGTTGTTGCCGGAATCCGACCGTGCCGTCTGACGAACCCGACGCTCCAGCGAAGCCCCTGGTCCGTGTGATTCCGTTGACCTCTGTTGGGACTCGATCCGTGGCCCGTGCTAGCTTATCGTGCTTTTTCCCGACATCGCATCCGTGTTTCGGTTTGCGGAACCGCCGAGGCAAGTATTTGAATACTTGCTTAACATGCTACAACTTAATCATCATATTATAACCACACAACTAATATAACATCGATACCTGTTATAACTTAGAATTGCTAGCCACGATTATCCGTAACTTTAAATCAATGAAATCATTGCTCGCATTAACCGGTCTGCTATTAAGTCATACTTAACTAATCAAACCAAGTAGATCATCCCCAATTCATTTGTTAAAATCACTCATGAGACAATTATTGTGCTTAGTTCAGATTCATGTAACTCCATTACGTATATTATCGATATTGTTCGTCTTGTGGCTTTTGCACCTCAAAGGTGCGTGAACCGGATTAATAAGAGAATACGGAACATCACTGTGTTTACCTAGATTTATATTGTTAGTTACTGTTTCCTGCTACTGTTCATTATTGATTGTGTACCTGTTGTGAGCACTTACCGATTGCACGACATATTGGCCTGACCCTGCTACACCTGACATATACATGCTTACCGACTCATCCCGTTGTACCATGATATTACTTGTTCCTGATCTCGTGCCTAATGCCGACAGACCTAACCATTCCTACTGTCGATCCAGACAGACCTACCTTTACCTGACTTGTGTTGGCATTAGTCATTGACTACTGAATACCTGACTGACATACATAGTTTGGGGGTATGGGGAAATCAAAGGTGAAACCGACTTGTAACTCAACAGTTCGATACATTGTTCTGATCAGTCTTACGGGCTTGGCCAGCTCCGGAGTGTTGATGCTGACATCACTCATCTATCCTACTACCTTTTACTGCTTAGCGGCACGTCTCGGATTCAGCCCCGAGAATCATGACCGTGGTCCCGGGCACGCACGGGATACTATTGAGTTACATCGACGATTCATCAATTGGTTTCAAAGACTATAGAGTAGAAAACCTGATAGGACAGTTTAGCCACCACTGCACCTTACCCTGCTTGTTACCTCTTATTACTGCTTTATTCATGTTCATGCTTGCATTGTTTATTACCATGTTTATGCTATATACTTGATATCATGACGCGCTGACGTCTGGGTTTTGCATGGCCCAGATTCCGTACCTTTGTCGTCGACCGAGCAGGAGTACTTCAGCCAGCAGGCTGAACTGTGAGTTCTTTAGAGTTTAGTTTATTTATGTCATTTCATTTCCAGATGTGAGCCCGCATTATGGGACATACTGTTTATACATTGTATTGGATCATTAGCTTCCGCACTTATTGTTTATTGATTCTTGTTATTATGGATTTGGACATGTATTAGTTTAGTTTATTTTACTGTTCTTGATATCTCTACAGCCGTAATGTGACTGTGGGCGGATGTGTCCTACCCACAGGTAGCATGGTTGGCTATGTCACGTGCCCAAATCTTGCGTACTCTGGGAAGCGGGGCGTGACAGTTGACACACACACATAAATAACAAATTAAAGTAAACTAACTAAGAGGCATGTTTGAGTTTTATACTGGGATCACAAATAGCATGATGGCTGCAAACAGGTTGCTTGAATACTTGCAGACAATCCAATGTTGCCTCGCCATTTCTATAAATTTTAAACTCCCTGGAAAATTATCATCACTCAGGATTACTTTAGGGCCAGTTTGGCTGCTTCTTGCTTGTGATTCAACATTCAGCTTTTTGTTGATTTGGAACTCAGAGAGTGTTGCAAAACAAATCCAAAACTAAATAAACCTCAAACTAGCTACAGAGAAGGCAAACAGCAAACCCCATGAAGTTTGGCTTTCAAGGGTTTTCCCACTAAAATACACTTAGATGCAGCACTTTAAGGAAGCTTGCAGCAATATAAAAACTTTTAGGTAGTTTAGTGAAAAACTGCAGTGCTTCAAGATTGTTTAAGTTTTATGTGTGCTTAAGCTGTCATACAGAAATTATCGTTGCAAAAATGTTCGCAACCCTAGCTTTTCCAGCAACGATACTGGAATACGAGCCTCAGATATGCCAGCTTAGGAATCAAAATAAGAAAGAGATTTGGGGTTATCCTAAGTCCAAAGTCAAACGGGCTCGAGAAATATATAAACCCAAAAAAATGACTGCATAAAGATCTCATAAAGATGAAAAGGATGTTATGCAAGCTCTGAACAAATCTTGAACGGAACTTTCACAAGAATTTACAATACCCGACCAGAATCCAATCCTGAGTTTGATGAAGCTTCAGGGCTTCAGCTTCCCCACAGAAAATAGTTAGGGCAAACCCTTTGCAAAACCATAGCTTTCATGCAGAGATGACGCTCAGAACATGCCAGCTTCCAAACACATTGAATAATACATAATCTCCCATACTCTCTCTCTCTCAATCAGACAGTTTATATTTGGATTTGAATTTAGGAAAAGAAATAAGATGGCTACAAACCAGCTTGCCTCGCCAATCTCATAACTATAAAGCTCATAAAAGTGGAAGCTTGAGGGCAAGCCATCATCGCCTCCATTCAATTGAAGTCAAATCATCCACAAAAAATAGAAATAAATATAATAATTGATCGATAGGCAAAATTGCAAGAAACCTATTCAGATTTTTGCATGAAAAAATAAGAGATGTAAATTAAGTAAAAGATTACCAAATGAAATTATCCCATCACTTGAACCCCCTCTCAAGACATTTTAGCAAAATTTCCCCCGGTAATTTTCTTCGGTTTAACCGTTTTATATCATAGAAGAAAGATAAATTTCAAATGTATATACATGCATACACACACACACATCATATACACAGTTTTTGAATGTTGCCAGAATTTCAACGGTAATTCTAGATTTTTCCAAACTCTGAAGGCTTCACAAAAATTTTAAATACAGATAATAATATGATTGAAGAGATCAATCACCAATTTTTTAATGAGGATCAACTGAAACCCCAAACAGAGCAAGCAAATTATAAAGATCCCAAAACCCCGCGTGGCCCAGCCCCAGCCCCAGCCCCAGCCCCAGCCCCCAGCCCCACCCCAGCAGCAGCCGAACCCCAACCCTAACCCTACCCTGACCCCGACCCCGACCGCGACCGCGACCAGCTAAACCCCAACACCAACCCTAAGGCAAACCCTAACCCCAGCCCCACCCCAGCAGCAGCCGAACCCCAACCCTAACCCTACCCTGACCCCGACCCCGACCGCGACCGCGACCAGCTAAACCCCAACACCAACCCTAAGGCAAATCCTAACCCCAGCCCTACCCCAGCAGCAGCCGAACCCCAACCCTAACCCTACCCTGACCCCGACCCCGACCGCGACCGCGACCGCGACCGCGACCCCTGCCCAACCCCAACTCGCGCGCAACCCCAGACCCAGCCATGAACCCTAAGCCCAAAATAATCCAAAAATTCTTTAATTTACCTCGAGATTTACTCACCTGAACGGCTGCTGCTGGGGCTGGGGCGATGACCTGAACCGCGGTGGCGACGAGAACTGCGGTGGCGACGAAACCGGCGGTGGCGACGAGGAGAACGACGGTGGCGACGACGGCGTGGCGATTTGGGGATTTTTCTCGCGCCAGATCGAGAGAGAGAGAGAGAAAGTGAGCGTAGACGATCGGTCTGGGGTCTTAATAAATCGATATTTACTTGTCCCTACGGATATACCCGTAGGTCCTTTGTTTGCGCCACCGTAGGGGCAAATACCAAATTAAGAATTAATTTTTTAATTCTTGAACGTCAGTGCCCGTAGGGGCAACCCTTTAGCCCTACGGAGTAATCCGTAGGGCTAAGTAAAATCTGCCCCAACGGATAACTCCATCCGTAGGGGCAACCCCCTATTTTACTAGTGTTATGGTCCAATTTATGAAACCTAGATACATAATATTGTAAAAATTATTATTTTCATATTAATTTAAACTCTTGTTGTTCCATTATCAAATTGTGATGGCGATAAATATACAATGTAGTTGAGTATGTATGGTTGTTGATGTGGCCCCTTTAACCCAAATCCCCGGGTCCTCCCCCGACGGTAAATACATTCACCGACGAAACAATAGGGCTGTGTAGGTTTGAATAAATACGGTAAATCACAAAATAAATTAAAAAAGAAGGCATGCAACATGCCAGTCCACTGATGGATCTATCATGCAATTTTACCAAAGATATAGTTAAGGTTTATTTTATTTGATATCTTGGGCATATGAGCTGCATCAATGAAATTTCTAGTTACAGCTCTTTCTGAAAAGAAACGCAATTGACAATAACGTCGTTATTTAATAAAATTTCATGTCTACCAAAAATTATATTGCTCAAATCCATGACAAAAGAAATCCGCAGAAAATCATTCATATCACTCTCGCGGAATTTAAACCCAAGGCACTTTTCAATCTTCCAATAAAATACAACAAATGGTTTCTGCAAAAAATGAAATTAATTCTGTGCAGCGCTAGTGAACCTAAGTAATGAAAAACCGTTCTCCCCAATTCTTAACAAAATAACCGTATTATCAATCAGTATCCCTTCTTATTGCATTCACATAAGATGCGCCATCTTCCAGGAATCTGCTGTTCATTAAACTGTACGAAGAAGAGTCTGAGAGAACTAAAGCCATTGCTAAGGGCTTTTCTCTCTTTCTCCTTTCACATTTACCGACGAGCAAACCTCAGCGACGAATGAATGCTCAATTAGAAGAACTTTATTGTTCGCTGCATCCTTCCACCACTTGATGAACAGAAGATACGATCAAAATTCAATGTTCTCCATATGAAGTATTGCTCTCATTAGAAGTCATGCATGTTTTAGGTTTTACCAAGTGGTGAATATGATCTTTCTCCCCGGTGCTTAATAGAGCTTTCTTCAAGAGAGTTAGCAAGTCAGGAGAAACAATCAGCATCAAACTAAATATTTTTAAATGAAGAGTAAGCAGTAACAAAGAAAAGAATGATGATGACAAATTTTATGTTGACACAAACATCAGATATAGGGAAAATCATAACAAAATTATATGAGAACAAGCATTCGCCACGTTGGATAACCAAGAGGAATTGCTTAAATGACCTGGTTATTTGGACGAAAAAATAACAACAATGAAGCAACCAAAGCGAGCAGTAAACATTCACTTATGCTGCTGATGGCGAATTCTTGAGGCAATATTACAAGAAAATCATTGGAAGATCCAACAAAGACATACTCATATCATGCTGCATGAATTTGAAATTAGGGTTTATTTTTACCTTCTTGGAAGAGTATCACTAAAATATTAACCTATCATGTCTTTATTTTATTTAATCACACTTTAATTTAACATGGCGGTCTTATATCAATCACTTCGGTGTATTGTTTTATAGCTGCAACCTGCACATTTTTATTCTGAGAACTCAAGTTCAGCTGCCTGAACATATTCCCCTTGGCTCATCAATACAAAAGATTGTGATTATTAATATTATCAAGTAAACTCATCTGACGATGCTTAGACCACTTTAATCTCCACTTATAGGAATCTCAAAGGATTAAGTAGCCAAGGATGCGAATGCAAAAAATAACAATCCATTGCTCTCATTGTTACCAAAAAGAAAGGAAAATCTTTTAATTTCTGAATGATAATTATTTGTAAAGGGCAACTTTATACTCCTAATAATAGTAAAATATGTGACGGGCTTCAGTTAACCTTTAAAAAAAAAGAGCAAGAAAAAACTTAGCACTAATTTGTAATGTGAACTTGTGAAATCCAAGGAGACAAAAGTTTAGACTATAGTAATTGGTGAATAATACACCAACATCGACAATAAACTTTTATCCCAAAATTTTGGGGTTGGCTATAAGAATGTGTTTCTTCAATTCTGCTATGTGAAGAACCGTTAAATTAAAAATTAACATATTGGTATTCACGACCAAAAGCTTAAGCTTTTTGCCTCTGGCACTTAGGCGCTGCCTCACGTGGCACCAATGCAACCCTTGAAGCACATGCTTCTGTACAACTTAAGTTATATTTGGGAAAATATTTCCTTACCTTTCTTAAACTGAAAGATTTTTCTTGTTAACCAGAGATAATTTTAATCTCTTTCTAAAACTAGAAACATATTAACTCTATTAACAAAAGACCCTTATCAATGATCCAACGATGCTTAAGCATCTGGGTTGATCTTAAGATCAATTAGAGAGATCTTATATGTGAGAACTTCTCTACTTGTCTAACAATTTTCATCCTTATATAAAGAACCCTTAAGATTAATCTCAATATAAAGAATTCTCCCCATAAGCTTTCTGAGGAAAACCTCAATCCAGAAGTTTAAGTTCTTTCGCTGCCATCAAGAATCCTCATCTTCTTCCTTCTTCAAAAACCGAGGTAAAGGAGATTAATCTTCATTAAAAAAGAAGGTTGATCTTCATACAGATCTCAAGTTCTTCTCTCGGAACTTAAAATCCTTAAGTCAAAACTCTCCTGGTTGAAAACTTAAACATTCATAGAGGGATTTTTTGATCTTAAGTTCTAGAGTTTAGGAAAAGAATTTAAGAGACCCCTATGACCATAACGATAGAAAGATATCAAGAACTTTAGATCATTATGAAAAATGAAAATGAATGATGACGATGATGAAGTCCAGAATCTGAGACACCCAAATTCTCACCATGAGACATGAACAAATACAAAATCATAGAAAAAAGTTTTAATCTTGATGTTGTTAATGGTGAAAAGACCATTAACAGAAGCGTAAGCTTTATGAAACTTAAATTTCAAAACACAAGAGATTGATATCTGAAAAAAAACCCTAAGTTGTGCCATACGTGATATACACGTGGCGCCAGTGCCAGAAGGGGGCACGCCAGTGCTTCCATGTGCCACATGGAAATCACGTGAGCATGCGCCCATATGGCATGCGCCAATATGTCATGCGCCCATATACCATGCGCCAGACCATGTTATACAGATCCAATTCTTAGCCCTAAATTGGCTAAGTGTTGATTTTAAGATCAATTGAGCTCATATACTCAGACTCTAAGTTGATCTTAGCCTACAACAAGACTAAAAATCCTTAGATAAACATAAGTATTCCCTGAACTGATGGTGCTACCTAAATTTCACTTACGTACGTAAACCATGTTACGAATATGGACCCAAACACCAAACCTAAATATGTACGGATTTGGACTAATCCGCGCCCTACGGGCGACGACATAAATTAGTTTTCGTATACAATCAAAGGGCAACCCAAAATAAACTAAAACATGAAAGAATAGACCTGGAGTGCAGAAATTTGTCGTCGTACGTGACAGCGTAATTAACTGCAGTGGATTGCGCCTGCAGGAAAAAGTCTCCACAATCAATAAACCTCTCATCCGTGAGAGGGAATTTGAAAGTCAGGTATATTGGTCGCATCCATCCAAACCTCCGATATATGGTGTCATAAATCAACTTGGTATTTTCAGAGAGGTAGATGGATATGTCCAAATAGCAACTGCCCCTAAATTTAGGCTAGACGCGCTCCCCGCGTCTCAGTCCGGTTTTCGACAGTAAATAGATTCTGGCACGGCCGAGAGGACCTTTTTATTTTTCCACTCCACATTTCGTGTCATATTTTGCAAACAAAATCGCGATAAATTATATTTATGGTTGCTGTTGGTTTTGGGATACTAAAACTGGTGTTTCATCTCCGTGCACATCTATGGCATCATTCTGCGCGAACTGCAACTCAAGCAATATCCAATCTGGTAGGCTCAAGTATGGGCCACTCGTAGCCCCGATGCTATGCATTCATCTAACCAAGGAATGAATGGACTTTTCTTCGGGTCGATGCTCCCGCCCCTACCTTCGGTGCTCAACGTCGAAGGAAGAAACCATGAAGAAGACGGTTTTTGACAGGCGGACGACTGCCACTGCAGGCCCCTCTGCACAGCCAGTAAAGCCTCAAGGCTTGGATTTTAACAGGCTGAACGCAAGCTCTATTGGCCCAGTCAAGAAGCCCATGATACTTAAAAGATCAGTTTTTAAGAGGCTAGCCTTCTCAACTCCTGCTGCCCCAGAGACGCCGAAGAGCGCTTCACCTCCACGACAGTTTGTCTTTAAAGGCTGGCACCTCAAGCTCCTGCTCTGGTTTAGTCGAAAGCGTCAGTCTTCCACCGACCGACACAAAGAAATTCCTAAGCAATACAGGGGGCATGCTGAAGAAGCTCCCAAACTTGAAGACATTCCTGCTATAAGAGGCGCTCGATGTCGATACTGGCGTCAACAAAAAAGAGCTGGGGGCAGCCCCCCATCTGGATTTACCGCGTCAGCTCCAATTCTGATTGTTCATGCCGTTGTTTCAACTAGGAACAGGTTCAAACCTCTAAAGAGAGTGAAGAGTAACTCTCCTACCGCGGTGCAGAAGAAATATCCACCTTCTGCGGAGATATCAAATGAGCCGAAGATAGCACGCTCACCCAAGCGACTTTCCTCGACGATTCATAAGATCTGAAAGAAAGTTCAAGGATCTGTCATCAATGACAGCTCCTCCCCAAAACCAAAGAATGAAGAGCCACGCCAAACACTGACAATTCCCCTTCTAAACGCAAGGAAGCTTCTCCCAAGATGATTTCTGCTATGATGGTTCCTCCTAAAGTGGTTTATAAAAGACAGAGGCCAGAAAAGACTAAAGCACCGAAGGAAAACCTCAAGCGACGATATTCCACGAGCTCTAAGCACGGGGGCATGATAGTCCATGCCGTGTACATGACAAATTCCGCAGCTGACAGCAATACTCCCTCTGGTCATAGGCCCTATACTCGGTCTTTGACGAAAGCACAGCAACAACAGCAGAAGCTGCAAGAAATACTTACTCAAGCAGCGGCGCTAATGAGTCCTCCGCCCAAAGCAAGCTCGAAAGATAAACCCGAAGAACGCATGTGACAGGAGTCTGATGCTAACTTCTTGAAGCGCGTCCTTGAAAAGGACAAAGAAGCGGTAGAGATAGCCGCTAATATGAACAAGATGGCTCTCCTGATCTAGAAAATGGCTGGAATGATGATTCAATTAGAACCGCCGGCTGATGAGCTGCCAGTGGTCATTGTCGACGATAAAGGAGATGCTTCAAGTCCTCTGCAAGCCCCTTCAACGGCAAAAGAGGAGATGATCTCGAAGACGAAGCTGGATGAATGTATTGCCCAACAAATTAAAGCCCACGCAGCCAGCGAAGCGGCGAACAAACTGGTCAAGACTCATCGGCCATATCCATCCTGATACGACCAAATCCAGTACCCTCCGGGATATACAATCCCGAAGTTCAACATTTACAGAGGGACCGACAACCCTCATCAGCATGTCGCACAGTTTAAAACTATGTGCGGCAACACAGGAGGTGATGATAAGCTACTCCGTCAATTTGTCGGCAGTCTTGCAGACACTGCTTTTGAATGGTATTCGGAACTCCCCAATGACTCTGTGCAGACCTTTGAAGACATGGAAATACTCTTCACACAGAGGTACGCCAGTGCAACTGAACGTACTACGATCACAGCATTGATAAATGAAATAGTAAGATCAAGCGATGAAATCATTCCTAGGGATGAATAGGAATAAGCATCAATATGTCAAATTAAAAAATCTATACTTGCAAATAGAAATAACGATTGTAAACTTAGACAAAAGATATACCAATAGCGAAATAGCTAAGCAATACTACAATAATGTAATAAGAACATATAGCAAGCAAAAGCAATATCAAGTATGAGCAATGAGCATAAAGAGCAAGTAGAGAACAAGCATGCAATTTCTAAACTAATGACAAATAAGAAATACGAAATTGCAAATGCAAACACAAGTCTTTTATAGTGATTCGAGAGATCCACAGTCCACTTTTTTTATGCGCACGAGCCCGTTCCACTAATTCACGGCTTTCTCTAGGAGACAAACATGTTGCCAGGAAAACCAGACACATCTCCTCAAAAGACCACGCGTTGTTCGCCATTATGAACACTTCACTTACAAGCTCATCCATCAACAAGTACTTCTCTCTACAAGCAAGCCAACTCAACTACCTTATAAAAGCACCCTTGCACTCAAGAGCACTCATACAAAGAAAGAAGTGGAAGAAATACAAACACAAGATACTCTCAAAAGAGTTTTACAATAAAGCACTAATACTTAAAAATATGGATAATCAAACTAGAAGCTCTTGAGTGTGTGTATGCGAAAGATTGGATAAACAAATGAAAATCTCTTTAAACTCGCACAAGATGTGGGATTTTTCTCTTTTGATCACTTAGGAAAATTGGCATAGGAAAATATTGAGTGATAAGAGTTCAAAAAACAAACCCAAAACTCTTTTATAACCCCCACACAAAAAACTAGCCGTTATAAGTCAAATCAGCATTTTTTCAGTAACAGGCGTCTGAAGAACAATAGGACAGACGTTTGAAGCTTAACAAAATAACACCCAACGGCTATATTTTCAAAAATTTCTACTGCTGATGTCTGTCGAATATAGGTTCAGACGTATGCCGTGGGTTTTCAAAGATGACCAAAGAAAATGCAAAGAATAAACAGACGTCTGAAGAACATGGGACAAACGTCTGAAGAAGAAATGATTTTCAAAGATTTTGAACTGCAGACGTTTGTCGTCTATATCTTCAGACGTTTGTTCCTTAAAAGAAATTCATTCCAATGAAAGCACAGAGAACAAACAGATGTCTGAAGAATCAATGGACAATGGACAGACGTCTGAATCTCATAAAAATAGCCCATATGAAAACACAGAGAAAAGGCAAATGTTTGAATAAGGGACAGACGTCTGAAGCACAAAACGTATGAAAACTGGTATTTTTGACATTTTGGGATTTTGTAAAAACACAGAAAAACGACAGACGTCTAAAGCACATGGGGACAGACGTCTGAAGTGTAAAGACTCGGAAACTTGTGTTTTGTGATGAAAATCAATTTTAAATCGAAAACCCCAAAATTCATGCAATGTAAAACGTTTGTGCTAACGTGTGTAAGTGTTCAAGAGCTCAAATTGATATAATCATAATCTATAAATTACTAACAAGATTCCTATGTCGGTTATTGCAAATCTTCGATTCTTGAATCTTGAAGTCTCGAGCTCTTGAACTTTTGGCTTTTCGCTTCACTTGAACTTCGAATACGCCGCTTCACTCATTATCGTTTTAAAGTCGATATTTGATCTTCAAATCTTGGACTTGACTTTAACGCATCAAATTGAACTTGGCTTCTAACTTCCTAGCTATTCGTAGCTTGAACTCTTGAATTCTTATTTCTCGGCTGCTTAGCTTCACGAAGCTTGAATTGGCAGTTTGAAAAGCACTCGTCCAAATCCTCCAATCTCCATTAGATATGACGTTTAAGCTCATTTTCCATCCTCCTTTGTATGTTTGTGTCGTGAAAATATCCTGAAAACCAATCTCAAACACGACGAAGCATATCATATAAAGTATTATGAAATATAAGCAAGATAGTAAACATAAGTATATGAATATTCATTTGTTTTGATATCACAATCATGAATAGTATATCAATATTAAGATATAACTCAAACTCAAAGCATGAGATATTGATCTACTATCAATATGTCTTAAACTCAAAGCATGAGATATTGTCTTAAACTCAAAGCATGAGATATTGATCTACTATGAATATTCATTTGTTTTGATATCAGCCCTTGAAGCGCATGCTTCAGTATAACTTAAGTTATATTTGGGAAAATATTTCCTTATCTTTCTTAAACTGAATGATTTTTCTTGTTAACCAGAGATAATTTTAATCTCTTTCTAAAACTAGAAACATATTAACTCTGTTAACAAAGGACCCTTATCAATGATCCAACGATGCTTAAGCATCTGGGTTGATCTTAAAATTAATTAGAGAGATCTTATATGTAAGAACTTCTCTACTTGTCTAACAATTTTCATCCTTATATAAAGAACCCTTGAGATTAATCTCAATATAGAGAATTCTCCCCATAAGCTTTCTGAGAAAAACCTCAATCCAGAAGTTAAGTTCTTTCGCTGCCATCAAGAATCCTCATCTTCTTCCTTCTTCAAAAACCGAGGTAAAGGAGATTAATCTCCATTAAAAAAGAAGGTTGATCTTCATACAGAACTCAAGTTCTTCTTTCGGAACTTAAAATCCTCAAGTCAAAACTCTCCTCGTTGAAAACTTAAGTTTTCATAGAGGGAATTTTTGATCTCAAGTTCTAGAGTTTGGGGGAAGAATTTAAGAGACCCCTTTGAGCATAACGATAGAAAGATATCAAGAACTTTAGATCATTATGAAAAATGAAAATGAATGATGACGATGATGAAGTCCAGAATCCGAGACACCTAAATTCTCACCATGAGACATGAACAAATCCAAAATCATAAAAAAAAGTTTTAATCTTGATGGTGTTAATGGTGAAAAGACCATTAACAGAAGCGTAAGCTTCATGAAACTTAAATTTCAAAACACGAGATTGATATCTGAAAAAACCCTAAGTTGTGCCATACGTGATATACACGTGGCGCCAGTGCCAAAAGGGGGCACGCCAGTGCTTCCTTGTGCCACATGGAAATCATGTGAGCATGCGCCCATATGGCATGCGCCAATATGTCATGTGCCCGTATACCACGCGCCAGACCATGTTATACAGATCCAATTCTTAGCCCTAAATTGGCTAAGTGTTGATTTTAAGATCAATTGAGCTCATATACTCAGACTCTAAGTTGATCTTAGCCTACAACAAGACTAAAAATTCTTAGATAAACCTAAGTATTCCCTGAACTGATGGACCTCACCTATGTGAGAAATGCTACCTAAATTTCACTTGCGTACGTAAACCATGTTACGAATATGGACCCAAACACCAAACCTAAATATGTACGGATTTGGACTAATCCGCGCCCTACGGGCGACGACATAAATTAGTCTTCGTATACAATCAAAGGGCAACCCAAAATAAACTAAAACACGACACATAAAAGAATAAACCTGGAGTGCAGAAAGTTGTCGTACGTGACAACGTAATTAACTGCAGTGGCTTGCGCCTGCAGGAAAGCCTCCACAATCAACAAACCTCTCATTAGTGAGAGGGAATTTGAAAGTCAGGTACATTGGTCGCATCCATCCAAATCTCCGATATATGGTGTCATAAATCAACTTGGTATTTTCGGAGAGGTGGATGGATATGTCCCTATAGCAACCGCCCCTAAATTTAGGCTAGACGCGCTCCCCGCATCTCAGTCCGGTTTTCGGCAGTAATAGATTCTGGCACGGCCGAGAGGACCTTTTTCTTTTTCCACTCCACATTCCGTATCATATTTTGCAAACAAAATCACGATAGATTATATTTATGATTGCTGTTGGTTTTGGGATACTAAAACTGGCGTTTCATTTCCGTGCACATCAATGGCATCATTCTGCGCGAACTGCAACTCAAGCAATACCCAATCCGGTAGGGTCAAGTATGGGCCACTCGTAGCCCCGATGCTATGCATTCATCTAACCAAGGAATGAATGGACAATTCTTCGGGTCGATGCTCCCGCCCCTACCTTCCGTGCCTCAACGTCGAAGGAAGAAACCATGAAGAAGTCGGTTTTTGACAGGCTGACGACTGCCACTGCAAGCCCTTTTGCACAGCCAGTAAAGCCTCAAGGCTTGGTCTTTACCAGGCTGAACGCAAGCTCTATTGGCCCAGTCAAGAAGCCCATGATACTGAAAAGATCAGTCTTTTAGAGGCTAGCCTTCTCAATGTTAGTGTATATGCCCTAGAGGCCATTACTATATCATACTAGTATGTATATTACTTGATGGAAGCTTGGGATATTCACAGTTGTATAGACAATCTTGCTCGATATAGTAGTATGCTACTTGGTTTGTCTCTGCTTTAATGTGTACATGTGTGTTTATTTATTATATCACCTATACGCATTAGTAGAGCCCTTAGGATCTTTGCTTGATTACCGGCGTTGTGATGGCGATCACACTCGTGGGGGCTGGGTAATCCACAAGCACATCCTTATACACGTCCCTAGTCGTGGGAGTATTGAGATAGGGCATCGATACTCCGGAGTAGACTAGCGTATGCGCTTCTCATCCCAGCACGGGAGACGGTCTGTCCCACAGCCGTCAGTACGTCGTACTTGAGATAGTATGCGGGTGCTCGTTAGGTTACGAGTACACTGGACAGGACTCGTTGGGAACTGATGGTTGGTATTATACCTATCGTCAGTTATCAGTTCCCAGGTGACATGAGTACAGCTTAGTCCGCTGACTTGACACTGTCATTTCGCCTCGAGTGTGTTCCCACTGTTCTTTGGTTACTACCCTACCACGGCTCTACTGAGTCGTGCAAACAGGTAGTAGTTGGGAGCAGTCCCGAAGCACTTGGAGGCAGTGACGGTTAGACAGGATTCGTCTCTCCCGGTATTGGGGGTTGACATCGCGCTGTGTCTAGGAGAGCCATTACACAAGTAGTCCCTGGCCAGGGCAAGCGAGATATACTGGTAGGTTCCAGTGTTATCTCAGGGTGTTCTGGGCTTCACTCCGACACGACTTGTACCGCTATTAGGGGTCTAACGCTTGCCGCCCCCCTAGGCCCGACATGCGATGTATCAGACGAACAGACCGGACTGTACGAAGATTGTCATATACAGGCTCAGTAGGAGTTCGGATGGGTTTACCTCATCGGCCTTCTTATCGACATCTACCTGGGGACCGTTACGTACAGCTAGTGCCGCTTGCGGTCTGTGGTTAAACCCACTGCCAGCGTAGTGTCGAGTCTTTAGAGTCCCACACAGAGAGTTTCCCTGCACTGAGCGAAACGTGTAGAGGCCGTATGGTTTTACGGCAGGGCTGCGATCACTTACGTACACTTGTGTGCGTATGGTGTTCGGGCAGGCAGTACTAGTAGGCTTTGGTTTAAGCCGGATCCTAGTATTGCACGGATGGTTTTGTTTTGTCTTCTGCGCATCCGCATTCTGCGGAATGCGGATGCGCATGTGTATGCACAGTTTTCGGAGTGATGAAGGAGGAGGTGCCTCATTAGGGTTTTGACAGTTGATTCGGTCAAAACCATTTTGAGGCGGACTCATTAGGGTTTTGACAGTTCGTTTGGTCAAAACCATTATGAGCCGGGGACATTATTTACTAATCCTTTCATTGATAATTATGTTATGGCTAATTACATTGACCATTTGACCATCTTGACTTTGTTGACCATTTGACCAAAGTTGACTAGGATCTTCTTGAAAGATCTAAAGTATTCTTTGGTTTTCTTTTTCTTTTTCTTTTTGGTTATGATAATGGTCATGTCATTTGTAGCCATCACCTTTATCTTGATGTGATTAGTAATGATAATGTTTTTGCATTATTGCAACCATGGTTGGGTTTTCTCTTGGTTAAGCAAGCTTTTCATTTGCTTATTCTCATTCTCTCTCTTGAAATGAGAAGCTCCATGGTTGCTAGCTAGTTCCTCCTTCTTCCTCCTCTTGATTTATCTTTTGATCTCATGTGTTGAGAGATAAAGATCCCACAAAGACAAAACCATTCATCTACCACTTCTACACAACCTAGGGCTTCTAGATTAGCAATCTCCTTGCCCTAGTTACCTCGGCTCGAGGTGGAGCTCGGTGTACATCTCTCGGGTGGATCGTCTTCGACTCAAGGAGGCCGCGGAGGTGACCAAAGTCCGGATCAACCATTGAGCAAGTAAAGAGAAAAACAACAAGAAGAGAAGAACAACAAGAAGTGAAGAACAACAAGAAGAGAAGGAGTTCAAGTTGAGGTATAACCCCTAACCGAGTAGATAACATCTCATGTTAGGATGCTAGTGTATTGTTTAGCAAAGATCCGGCTTTTACGGTCCATGTTACCAAGTCCAGAAAAAATTTTGTTTTACCGTTTCCGCTACCCCGAAAGTACCGGGAGAGGCAACGTGGACCTAACAGTGGTATCAGAGCCTAACTAAACATAAACTAGCTTGGCAGTGAAGTGTTTCGAAGTTCGAAATGGAAAAATTGAAAAACCGAGTTACGAAAACCCTGAGTTTCTGTTAAAATTTTTTCTGGTCAAAACAAAATTTGTCATACTCCAAAAATCATCTCAGGGTTTTTAGAAGAAAGCCACCAAAAACGAGCCAGCAACTTGACCAAAGAGCCGCGTTTCCGCGGCAATAGCAAGCTATTGCTGCGGAACCGCGGCCATCTTGGTGAGTCACTGGGTCGATTTTGGTGCAGTGTATTTCTGACTTGGTTTTAGGATTTTTAAGATGGTTTATATGTGCCCAGATTTTTCAGAATAGAAATTTGTTTTTGGGGGCCTATAAATCCGTATTTTTCCGAACTTCAATATACTTTGACTATAAAGGTTATATATGTGATGTTTATATGTATTGAACGTCGGCTAATCGCTATATGTCGATTAGTCGGGGTTATACATATCTGTGAACTGTGTTGTTGATGGTTTGTGTATATGAACTCGTTGGATTGTCGCGGATGAATAGCCGGGATGGATGTGAGATGAGAGTTTCTTTTTCTTTCATTCATGTAATAATTTGTAAATTGATGTAATATTATTTGTATGGCCGCACAACCGGGTCGGGGTTGTAGCCGCCATTGTATAATTCTTTTTACTGTTTTTGCTCCTAGGATAGACCCATGGAGGGAGTGCACAAACTACCGGGTATCTCGAAGTGCCGAGTGGCCTACTCATGGCATTGAGGGAGGTTGCTTCGCTTCGGATACTTGGCGGGTAGTTTGCCGCACCCGTAGGGGTCTTGGGTGGGGTATTGACTATTCATCGCGACCGTGTAATCCGCTTTTCGTTGCAGGCTTGAACGAATCGCGGGTTCCTAGTATATCTAAAGTGTTCATCTGTGATCTGGATTGGCTATCATTGCAGTATATCTATATATAATAACTATTTAGGCGTTGCTTATGTTTTACAGCCGCGCTAGCCCAGCCCCCGCTCTGTCGTTAGTTAAGTAACCTAACGGGTGATGACGGGGCCCAGTGGCGAATGCGAATGGCATAAGCGTACGTCATATTTTGGTTGTTTTCTGCAATGGTAGGATTTAAATGATGGGACGCATTAAAAGAACTAATGCAAGAAAATAAACCTAAAAGACGTTGTTGGAACAATTTTTCAAAAAGCTGTTATTGTAAAGACGTTCATTTTTGTTTTGCATCGCGGTATTCGGTTGTGAATGCCCAGCACCTCAGTCGACGAGGCAAGGGCCGAGATCCCTTCATCGGGAGTGACCCCTTGGACAAAAGTTTACGTCAGGATAATAACTTCACTATAGTCGATTATTCTTGCTTTGCATCGAGGTATTCAGTTTGGAATATCCTGCACCTCATTCGACGAGGAAAGAGCCGAGATCCCTTCACAGGGAGTGACCTCTTTAGCAAAAGTTTTCGCCACTATATTTTTCAAAAGGTCTATCATGTTCCTCCAACCACATCAAGTTCATTACGTTAACGGGTTTTTTCGCCAAAAACTCAGCCGTAGCCCTCCGTCGTTTCAGAAAATTAATACTTAGTATTCGTGCTGTGTTTGTTGATTATTCGTCAAGACACAGTGAACGGTAGCTGAGTAATAACTCTCTGTTGCACTGATAGATACGATTGGTTAGAACGGTCACATGATTTTGTTGATTATTCGTCAAGGATCATGCGGGCGGGTCTAATGCAATCCTGGATAACGACGGGTTGAACTTGACTAGGACCTTTTGATTTGTTGATTATTCGTCAAGGTCACTTGGGTCCTAGGGGCAAAAACCACATCGGGAGTTTCAAAAGAACTGAAACTTGCAGATTTGGTATACCATCTGGAGTGTAGTGACTAGAGTGGATTCCATCTAGGTCATCACACAATGATAGTTGGATCCCGATCCCACTGATGAGTTGGATTACTCTCGGGAGATTACTTTCACTTAACAACCAATGCTATAAACCTAGTAGGTGTCTAGAAAGGTGTTAGCGGGGCTACGCCCCCAGGGAAAAGAGGTTCTTAAATTAAGGAACTTTGCGAAAGCGTTGGAAAACCTCCCTCGAAGTACCGACACTAGCCTGGCTGAAAGGTTAAGCAAGTATTGTGACGTGAATTAAATCCCGGCCAGTTCTTCTTTTAAAAAGGTTTTAAGAAGAATTTGAGGAAACAGTGGGAGACATCCTGGTTAGATAAATTAATAAACCAATCTAATCTTGCAAGAGCATACGCTGAGTGTTTCTTTTCTCCCTCTCCAGGTAGCAACCATTTCACGCCCTAATCAAGATAATAAAATGTATCGCTTGACCGATCCGAATTCTTATTCGGGGCTGGGGAATGTTGGTTCAGCTCTAACTTGTGACAACAGTCATAAGTATGAGCAAGGGAAAGGGAATTGTATGGATTTCCAGGATACCCAGTTGAAGAAGAAGCATGGTTTTGCATCTACTTCAGGTGTTCTTGTAATTGAGAACTGTTTTACGGTCGGCCCTACCTCCTGGGTACTTGATATCGGATCAGGATCTCATATCTGTAATTTATTGCAGGGACTGAGAAAAAGTAGGAAAGTTGCACCGGGTGATATGTCGCTCAGAGTAGCGAACGGAGCACAAGTTAATGCGGCAGCCGTCGGTGAATATCACCTAGTATTGCCAAATGGCAAGACTATGATTTTGAACGATTGCTACTATGTACCCTCCATGGTTTGCAACATCATATCAGTTTCTTTACTCGATAAAGATGGATATAACTTTGTTCTTGACAAGAATATCATGAACATTTATCTTCATAAGGTACTGGTTGCAGAGGGTACACTGTATAATGGTATCTACGTTCTAAATCAGAATACAGTTCTCAATATACAAAACACACGCAAGAGGAAGAATTCAGATACGAATGAATCCTACTTGTGGCATTGTAGACTTGGTCATATCGGAGAGAAAAGACTGAGTAAGTTGCATAAAGATGGACTCTTGAATGCGTTCGAGTTTTCATCTTATGAAACTTGTCAGTCTTGTCTCAAAGGGAAGATGACCAAATCTCCGTTCACCGGACATGGAGAAAGAGCAGCAGAGCTCTTGGGACTCGTACATAGTGATGTATGTGGTCCGATGTCTATACATGCAAGTGGTGGGTTCTCGTACTTCATCACATTCACCGACGATCTCTCTAGGTTCGGATATGTGTATCTGATGAAACACAAATCTGAAAATTTTGAGAAATTCAAGGAATTCAGAAATGAAGTAGAGAACCAGACAGGCAAAAGTATCAAGATCCTTAGGTCTGACAGGGGAGGGGAGTACTTAAGCACGGAATTCCTAGATTACTTAAAAGAGAATGGTATTCTCTCTCAGCTTACTCCTCCTTATACACCACAGCACAACGGTGTATCGGAAAGGAGGAATCGTACCCTTCTGGATATGGTTCGCTCCATGATGAGTAGTGCTGAGTTACCTCTTTCATTCTGGCGACATGCGCTTCAGACAGCGGCATACCTTTTGAATCAAGTTCCATCCAAATCAGTGCCTAAAACTCCGTATGAAATATGGAGCAGTAAGAAACCATGTCTTAAGTTTATTAAGATATGGGGTTGTCCGGCCTATGTGAAAACACAGAAACCGGACAAGCTAGAGGCACGATCAGTTCTGTGTAAATTTGTGGGATATCCTAAAGACTCACTAGGATATCTGTTCTACCACACTGAGGAACAGAAGGTGTTTGTATCTCGCCACGCCACCTTCTTAGAAAGGGAGTTTCTTGCAAAAGAAACTAGTGGGAGTTCGGTAGAACTGGAAGAAATTCAGCGACCACAAATTGTAGCTGAAAATTTGGAGGAACCGCTAGATTCAATAACCCCAAACGAACCTCAGCCACTCTGCAGATCTGGTAGGATTTCTCATCCGCCCGAGAGATACTACGGTTTTCTCATAGACGGGGATCGAGAGGATTGCATCTTGGAAGAAGATGACCCTACCAGTTTCAGGCAGGCCATTATCAGTAGGGACTCTGATAAGTGGCAAGAAGCAATGCAATCCGAAATGGAGTCCATGTACGCCAATAAAGTGTGGACCTTGGATATTGCTCCACCTGGGGTAAAACCCGTTGGATGCAAATGGATCTACAAAAGGAAACTTGGTGTAGATGGGCAGGTGGAAACCTATAAAGCTAGACTCGTTGCAAAAGGTTTTCGTCAAAGACCTGGTTTGGACTATGATGAAACTTTTTCTCCGGTGGCTATGCTCAAATCCATTCGGATCCTACTTGCCATTGCTGCCTTCCATGACTATGAAATCTGGTAGATGGATGTTAAAACGGCTTTCCTAAACGGTTGTTTGGAAGAGTGCGTTTACATGGATCAACCAGAAGGTTTCGTAGACAGTGGGAGCAGCGGAAAGGTGTGCAAGTTGCTTAAATCCATTTATGGATTAAAGCAGGCATCGCGGAGCTGGAACATCTGTTTTGATGAGGCAATCAAGGAATTTGATTTCATCAAGAACGAAGATGAGCCCTGTGTATATAAGAAGATTGTAGGACGAACTGTCGTATTCCTAGTCTTGTACGTGGACGACATTCTTTTGATAGGAAATGACATTCCTATGCTACAATCGGTCAAGCTATTTTTGTCACAAAGGTTCTCCATGAAGGACCTGGGTGATGCCTCGTACATTCTGGGGATCAAGATCTATAGAGATAGATCCAAGAAACTATTGGGACTTTCGCAGTCCAGGTACATAGAGACCGTACTAAAGAGATTTAGTATGGAGGGTTCCAAGCGCGGTAACATACCCGCATTGCACGGAATTACCCTCTCCAAGAAGATGTCTCCTAAGACTGACGAGGAGAGGGTTCGCATGAGCACTATACCCTACGCTTCGGCGGTAGGATCTATAATGTATGCGATGCTATGTACAAGACCAGATGTAGCTTACGCGTTGAGCGCGGTAAGCCGGTATCAGTCAGACCCAGGAGAGGACCACTGGACAGCAGTGAAGAACATTCTCAAGTACCTGAGAAGGACTAAGGAGATGTTCCTGGTTTACGGTAATGGAGACCTCAGGGTCGAGTCCTTTACCGATTCAAGCTTCTAGAGTGACAAAGATGACAGCAAGTCTGTCTCGGGTTTTGTGTTTACCCTCAACGGAGGGGCGGTATGTTGGAGGAGTTCCAAGCAGGATACCGTCGCAGACTCGACGATGGAGGCTGAATACATTGCTGCAAGCGATGCCGCAAAAGAGGCGGTCTGGATAAAGAAGTTCATTAGTGAACTTCAGGTGGTTCCGTCCATTGTTGACCCAGTACCTTTGTATTGCGATAACAATGGGGTTATAGCTTTAGCGAAGGAACCAAGGTCCGATCAGAAATCCAGGCACATCTTAAGGCGGTATCACCTGATCAGGGAGATCATTGATCGCCAGGAGATCGAGGTGCGGAGAGTGGACACAAAGGACAACACAGCGGACCCATTCACGAAGGCTTTACCCCAGACTCAGTTCGAGCGGCTGATCGAGATGATAGGTCTTCGATACGCCAGTACATGGCCTTAGTGCAAGTGGGAGATTGTTAGTGTATATGCCCTAGAGGCCATTACTATATCATACTAGTATGTATATTACTTGATGGAAGCTTGGGATATTCACAGTTGTATAGACAATCTTGCTCGATATAGTAGTATGCTACTTGGTTTGTCTCTGCTTTAATGTGTACATGTGTGTTTATTTATTATATCACCTATACGCATTAGTAGAGCCCTTAGGATCTTTGCTTGATTACCGGCGTTGTGATGGCGATCACACTCGTGGGGGCTGGGTAATCCACAAGCACTTCCTTATACACGTCCCTAGTCGTGGGAGTATTGAGATAGGGCATCGATACTCCGGAGTAGACTAGCGTATGCGCTTCTCATCCCAGCACGGGAGACGGTCTGTTCCACAGCCGTCAGTACGTCGTACTTGAGATAGTATGCGGGTGCTCGTTAGGTTACGAGTACACTGGACAGGACTCGTCGGGAACTGATGGTTGGTATTATACCTATCGTCAGTTATCAGTTCCCAGGTGACATGAGTACAGCTTAGTCCGCTGACTTGACACTGTCATTTCGCCTCGAGTGTGTTCCCACTGTTCTTTGGTTACTACCCTACCACGGCTCTACTGAGTCGTGCAAACAGGTAGTAGTTGGGAGCAGTCCCGAAGCACTTGGAGGCAGTGACGGTTAGACAGGATTCGTCTCTCCCGGTATTGGGGGTTGACATCGCGCTGTGTCTAGGAGAGCCATTACACAAGTAGTCCCTGGCCAGGGCAAGCGAGATATACTGGTAGGTTCCAGTGTTATCTCAGGGTGTTCTGGGCTTCACTCCGACACGACTTGTACCGCTATTAGGGGTCTGACGCTTGCCGCCCCCCTAGGCCTGACATGCGATGTATCAGACGAACAGACCGGACTGTACGGAGATTGTCACATACAGGCTCAGTAGGAGTTCGGATGGGTTTATCTCATCGGCCTTCTTATCGACATCTACCTGGGGACCGTTACGTACAGCTAGTGCCGCTTGCGGTCTGTGGTTAAACCCACTGCCAGCGTAGTGTCGAGTCTTTAGAGTCCCACACAGAGAGTTTCCCTGCACTGAGCGAAACGTGTAGAGGCCGTATGGTTTTACGGCAGGGTTGCGATCACTTACGTACACTTGTGTGCGTATGGTGTTCGGGCAGGCAGTACTAGTAGGCTTTGGTTTAAGCCGGATCCTAGTATTGCACGGATGGTTTTGTTTTGTCTTCTGCGCATCCGCATTCTGCGGAATGCGGATGCAGGTGTGTATGCACAGTTTTCGGAGTGATGAAGGAGGAGGTGCCTCATTAGGGTTTTGACAGTTGATTCGGTCAAAACCATTTTGAGGCGGACTCATTAGGGTTTTGACAGTTCGTTTGGTCAAAACCATTATGAGCCGGGGACATTATTTACTAATCCTTTCATTGATAATTATGTTATGGCTAATTACATTGACCATTTGACCATCTTGACTTTGTTGACCATTTGACCAAAGTTGACTAGGATCTTCTTGAAAGATCTAAAGTATTCTTTGGTTTTCTTTTTCTTTTTCTTTTTGGTTATGATAATGGTCATGTCATTTGTAGCCATCACCTTTATCTTGATGTGATTAGTAATGATAATGTTTTTGCATTATTGCAACCATGGTTGGGTTTTCTCTTGGTTAAGCTTTTCATTTGCTTATTCTCATTCTCTCTCTTGAAATGAGAAGCTCCATGGTTGCTAGCTAGTTCCTCCTTCTTCCTCCTCTTGATTTATCTTTTGATCTCATGTGTTGAGAGATAAAATCCCACAAAGACAAAACCATTCATCTACCACTTCTACACAACCTAGGGCTTCTAGATTAGCAATCTCCTTGCCCTAGTTACCTCGGCTCGAGGTGGAGCTCGGTGTACATCTCTCGGGTGGATCGTCTTCGACTCAAGGAGGCCGCGGAGGTGACCAAAGTCCGGATCAACCATTGAGCAAGCAAAGAGAAGAACAACAAGAAGAGAAGAACAACAAGAAGTGAAGAACAACAAGAAGAGAAGGAGTTCAAGTTGAGATATAACCCCTAACCGAGTAGATAACATCTCATGTTAGGATGCTAGTGTATTGTTTAGCAAAGATCCGGCTTTTACGGTCCATGTTACCAAGTCCAGAAAAATTTTTGTTTTACCGTTTCCGCTACCCCGAAAGTACCGGGAGAGGCAACGTGGACCTAACACTCAACGCAAGCTCTATTGGGCAGTCGCTTCGGCAAACGTACGCACGATCCTACGCATCCTCTTTAATGCAAGATCTGACCCCTGATCCGCTGACGTCATCAAGAAAATACAACTGATTTCCCAGGAATGCGCACTTACGATATCTTCGAAAAGAAGCTCACATCGGGAACCCAGCAGACCATTCTCGACCCGAACCGTGAATAGGTCGGGACGAGAGTGGGGGGATAATGATGATGCTCGATATCGTCGATTTCCCAGATCGTGACACGTGGCAGATGACGTGTCCCGAAGCTAGCAAGAAAGGACCAGGAACGGTACGTCGGTAGAATATCCCAGGTCTGCGGCCCATGGACATGGCCGACCTTCTGTGACCGCCCACACCACTCCTATGCCCGCCTTACAAACAACCGTTGGCTCGCCTCCGAGCCCCCTGCACAATTGGCCTCCTCGGCCCTCTCAGCTCGTCTCCGAGCTACCGCAGAACCAAGATGTCTCGGCCTCTCGCTCGTTTCCGAGCCACCCGCCGAGCTCATCTTCCTCGGTCCCATCGACCGACCAGCAGCCCCAGTCGCAAGCACCTCCGCCACGCCTCCGCGAATCTCGCCATGCGCGAGATATCCGCTGGCCACGTCCCGCGTTCCACGCCATCACGATCCCCCATTAACGAGCATGTCTCGTCATTAATGTGGGATCCCGCCTATCACGCGGGCGTGATGCCGGGGGCGTAACGGCCGGCGTGATCCTCACACCCGCCTACCATTCGCTGCTGGGTATATAAACCCCTCTTTCAGGCAACTCAAGTAAGTCATTTTTTCCTCACTAAGCTGTTACTCTGCTCAAATATCCGGTCTAATTTGATCGTCGGAGGGTCCTCGGTGGTACAACCACCCTGAGACTTCTTTGCATGTAGCTCGGCCTCAACCACCTCAAACCCAATGAGATCCACACGCTTCAGGAAGCAACCTCCAACTCAATCTCAGCCGTCCATCGCCGCTTGCAGCAGATCTACGGAAGGTAACATCTTGACGAGATCCGACATCCGTCAAAGGGGAAAAAATGTAACTAATTTAATTATCTCATCTAGAAAACTTTGTAATTTATGATTGTTCCAATTAATATGTATAGGGAAAGAGAGAGGGGAATTATTTACAATTTTTTTGGCTTATCGACCTTCACATATTTGAAGATGTGGAAATTTGCTAGTGGAAAATCTAACATTTTCTAGTTTCTAAAAAATCCTTAATTAAATATTGGATAAGGAATTTGAGAAGAAATCTAATACTCTTTGGCGCGGTATTGGATTTACTTACAAATTTTTTCTTGTTTTCTCTTTTTACGGTTGTTTCCTTGGGTTTATTTTTCCCATTATTGTGGTAGTTTTATGTTTTGTTTGATTAATGATACGAGGATTCAGGGGCGGAGGGATATTTGATACCCCATGGGAAAAATAACTTCAAAATTTATATTCATATCTTCCGATGTGCTAATCCGATGAAGAACTGAAAACTTTATGTTGTGGCTAATTATACATTTCCAATTTGATGCATTTATATTTATACCAAGCAACTGCTCTTTTTTATGAGAGGATTTGATTCGTACTAAAGAGGGGAGTAAGAGAAAAAAATTTAAAATTTCAACTTTCGTCTTTTTAACACGATAAAACATGTTGCAACAACATTACAAGGGTTTGCCTGTATGAAAGAAACCATAAATTTTCAATTTTAGGATTGTAAATCTAAAAATTAAAGGATTTTCTTTCACAAAAGAGAGAGAATTGTGTAAGTTTATGATTTTCTCTGTTTCAATTTCTTCTCTTTTAGCTTTTTAAAGCCTAGAACCTATGATTATTCTTGTCATGGTGATGTTACTCATGTACATATATCAACAACATCCACCAGTTAAGTTAAGATCAAAGTCTCCTAATTCTTAAATGGTGCTAGGATAGTAAAATGAACTCATTTCTTAAGAACTTTTTTACAAATATAAAAATTGAAAAGTACATTTATAGGTTACAAAAGTATGTGAGACCCTAACCTCTTCCCTAAAATAAATTAAAAGAATTCTTTCAAGGTTTGTTGGTTGTTGCTAAGTAGACATAATATATCGTCATAGTTCTACTGCTCTACCAGAAAGACCTCTTACACTCTCTACAGAACAATAGTTAACGGTTGTCGTTCTCATCGTACATGACAACTAATCAAGAGCTAGCAATTACCAAGGTAAATGAATCAAGGAAGCATCTGCATAGGGTTATCAACACAAAGCTACCACGAATTTTCATCCATGGAACAAAGGAACACTATTCAAGCAAGAAACAAATTCCATGACAAGAAACAAAGAAAGCATAATTCCTTTCTCAAGAAACCCAATATGAGATTCTAATTAAGGTACATTTTCATACAAGCAGACCATATATATGTAAAATATATGACTCCTCATGACTATCTCCACCATCAAAACTTATGGAATAAAATCAAGAAGAGCTTCTCTGATAAATGGAGGGTTTAATGCAGCCTGGATCTTCTTCTTCTTCAGCGCAACGCTCGTACACGGATTTTGATCCACCTCCGCAATGGATGCATGGAGATGAAAGCGATACTCTAATTCTTGATGCCACAGGCAAGCTTTATATATATATATATATATATATATATATATATATATATATATATATATAAAAGAGGTTAATTTAATATGCTCAATATCATCATTTCGCAGATAATTTTCCGTGATTTTTCCTTTTCATTAGTATATCTGATGTCGGTTCTTCAGAAATCTAGCTAGGGTCAATATAATGCTAGTCAAATAGAACATTTTATTATTCAAAAAATAATTGAAACAAAATAGCTATATAATACAGCTTTAGAAATATATGTTTCCAATGAGCCCAATATTTCAATTAGAAAAATACTTGTTTTCTAAAAATAAAAATAAAAAATACTTTCCAAAGTTTTGATAGATATTAATTTCAAAGAGAGAGTTTTGAGCATCAAATATTTTGATATTTTCCCACACATGAACAGAACGATCGAAAACAAACATAACACAAACATTTATAACTATTTCATATAGATTCAAATTAAAATCCATTGATTTCTTACAGCAGAACTTCTTTGTTTTTGGCAACATCCGAGAAAAGGATCGAATCTATATGAAATTTAAATTTTAAAAATTATCAATAGAATGCTTAAACCCATGGCTGATACGAATTAATTTAAAGACTTACAAAAATACAATTCACTAATAAAATGCAGGATTCAGCAAGGAACAAATGAAAGTCCTAATCAACACATCAGGAAGCCTCAAGATCAGCGGCGAGCGCCCTTTAGAGGACAGCAACAAATGGCTTCGCTTCGTGAAAAACTATGAAGTTTCGAAAAATTGCGACCGTAGAGGAGTCAAAGCAAAATTCGACAAAGACAAGGGGCTTTTATACATCGTTCTACCGAAGAAACAAGCCCATGCACAAACGCAAGAGCCGTTGTTGATTCCCAGCACTAAAGTTACTACAAGTACAGATATTTCAAATAACGCAGAGCAAATTATGAAGAAGCAAAGGAGTGCTCTGCTGACTGTTGCAGTGGCAATTGCTCTTCTTCTGATCATCGGGAGCTATTTGGCCTTTAGATTTAGATTTCTTTATAAGTTATGAAGCCAATTTACTTAGTTGTTTCTGTTGTAAATGTATTGAGATTGTTGAATTGACATAAGTGTGCATGCAAGAGTGCAGCATAAATTGCTACAAGCATTGTCTCATATAATAGTTGAGGTGTAATCTTATGATATTCATACCATTAATTCTTTCCAAATCATATAGGTTTGCCCAATAAACATCATAAATGATTCATAATAGTATGATACGAAATGCTTTCTTGTAATGCAAAGTTTCAAAAAGGTTGTTCACTCTTTTCCACGTTTAAATGGAAACAAATTAATCATACGAATGACTGACGATTGAAACATATCAAAAAATTCATCATACGTGAAAGCATACATAGATCTTATCTTAGAAATATTAAAAGAACATGAAATAATTGTCCCGTTTAGTCACGTCACTCAAAATATGGCCTCATCAATACCTTAAGAACCTGTTGAAGAAAATGTAAGGTGTGCTCTGGGTCGTCCCATCGGAAGGAGATGGAGCAGGAGCTTCCGTATCTGAAGGAGACGTGTCAGGACCATCCCAAGACATTGCAGGCGCAGGAGAGTGAGAATATGATATGTACGCTTCTGAAGGAGACGGAGAGGGAGATTGCCATTCTGCGGGTAGGACCGTAATGACCAATTTTTGCCCTGCTTGGCAGTGTTTTCCGTTGCCAGTTCCGCAGAGGTACCACTTTCGTCCAGGAGTTGCGAGGGTGATCATGTCATTTCCGGTTTTCATTGCCTCGTTTAGTGGCGGCACTTTACATGCTTGGAAATCAGGACCGCTGACCTTGAAGACGTTGTGCATCCCGACAGGATACTTGAAAACTGAAAATATTCGTTGAAATCCTTTTAGTGTCAAAGTTTGGATTCTCGACCTTTCAAAATTTGACATTCGATCTGCTGTTAAACTGATTTTTACTGTCTAAAAATCTAAATTTATCAAAGTTTTTCATCAAAATTTTCTAAGTGGATAGGAGAAAAAAAGCAGGAGCAATGTTTTGAACGAACTAGAACCAAAAGTTTGAAACGATGATAATGACAACGTACTTGGTAATATTGCAAAAAATTAAAAATTAAAAGTGACCCTTGGTTATCCTAAAAATAAAATATACTAGAAATGACCTTGAAATTTTGAAATAAGCGGTTTGTTATATTTTATGTTTCTCATTTTTGTTAAAGAGAATTTCAAATACGAGAAGGAAAAACACATGCATGGCATTGGAAAGACAAACTACAGCAGCAGTTTTGATAGGATGCTAGCATACCGAGACTGTCTCCAACTCTGAAGGTTCTAGCTTGGGCCCAAGTAGTATAGTTGAATTTAAGGGTCCATCCCTTTTCATCTCCAACAATATGTTGCGTCGCTCCCGCATTTGATCCTGAAGGTGATGGAACCGGAGCTTCCCACATCAGGGGCATCAAAGGAGAAGCAAGACCTTTAAGGACATTGATAACTAGCTTTTGTCCCCTCTGACAGTGGTTGCCTACACCACACATGTACCACTTCCTTCCGGGTGTTGCAAGTGTGATCACATCGATTCCTGTGGTCAAAGACTCATTAGCCGCTGGAAAATCGCATGCTAGAAATTGAGGCCCGCTCACTTTGAACACATTGTGCTTCCCCATGGCATACTTGAAAACTAGACATATCATCAAGCTTAAGCGGTTAGGCAGCGCACGAGCAATTCAAGAATAACAAAGATTTATTCAGAACTCAGATTTATCTTTGAAACTATGGAAGTTCATATTACCTAAAGTGTCTCCAACTCGAAATTCTCTGCCTTGGGCCCAAGCAGTGTAATTGAAGCCGAGGTTCCAGCCATAATCATCCCCAACAACATGCTCCGTCCCTCTGCTCAACGTCGGAAAAACAATGGCAACGATAACCAGTGCAGCAATTGCATTCGTAAAAGCCATTCTAACGTTTTGGTTGCTTGAATAAAGAGCGATAGGAAATCCTTTGATGGATTGTTATGGCTTGGATCAAATTTGATGGTTGTCTGGATACTTGGCCGTCCAAAATTCAAAGAGAGACGGGTTTTCCTGTTTCCTTTATGTTCTGGTGACAAAACATGGCTTTAGACTTCTTCTACAATTCCAACATGATAAGATGGGACCAAAGCAGCATAGTCTAGCAGTAAAATTTGCAAGCTACAAGTGAATTCTTCTAATTTTTCTTTTTTACTGCATAGTTTGGGTCCTAGGCCACATTAATGAGCCATTCTTCTAATATAATTCCAGACAATTCAGATACAAGTATTAGTCCACAGAATATTTGTAAAATTACAAGTACCCCATCAGTTGTTGGCAGTTTGGCAAACAAAAATATATAAAATTCTGTCACTTGCTCCTTTCGGGTTTTTTCTCCTGCTGCAAAGTTCCTAGGGATTGTTAAAGCGATAAAACTCCTTGCTACATATCTTCATGGCTTCAGAAATTGAAGCTAACGGAGATCCATTCATCATCGCTGAAGGGAAGCCGAGAAGCACCTTGAGGCAAAACAAAGCCCGGTTTGTTTGGGAAAACCCTAACTCTGTTGCATTCCAATGAGCAAGCGACCCCTCCCATTTGAGATTCAGAATTCATGTCCACGATTCCAACATCAGCACCATCAGATTCTGAGTCCATGTCCACAATTCCAACATCAGCACAATCAGATTCAGAATTCTCATCTTGAAACGAAGTGCCTTCAATAACTTTGACGCCCAGTTCAGATGGCTCTATCTTGTCAAAGTGGCCGTTACCATTTACCATGATTTCCTTTGAGACTACATCCTCTTCACGCTGGTCTACATAAAATGAAGAAAAGAAGAGTTAATTAGCTGTGTTTGTAATGTTCATCTGCCACAACGACCATCTAACTACATAATGTGTAGTCCATTTACTATAATGTGCACTAGTACAACTAAAATTGAAGAAGTGTATCAACCCTTGTCAGAATACCAGCGGCAAACCATAGCACAATTTCCCAATAAAAATTCAATCATATAGGGGAATAATTAAACTCCTATTAAATATTAAATCTTTTAGGTGTTAAATCTTTTAGGAGGCCAATGTTTTGGGCAGCTTACGATCTTTCCCCAACACCCACTCCCTTTCCTTCTCTTGTTTCCTCTTACCAGTGAATCCATGGCTTATTAAAATAATTATAATTATAGTTTATACAAGTTGTAAACATCAATATAACGTCCTCAAGGATGACGGGTAATTTATTTTTCTCACGGTATCAAGATGTATTGGGGTCATCAATATGAAGGAACAAACTTCACTTCAATATAAAGGTTTCTTTTGCACCTACCAAGAAAATGACTGCATGAAAGGTATACATAAAATTTTATGCAATTCAAATAACAAATGCGCTAGTTATATGCTTAATATCTTCTTCTTTCATTACATAGAATAACAAACAAACAACTGATACATAAGAACATATGGACGGATATCTAAGAAATGAATTTAAAAAAACTTATCAGGTACTACCTAGCATATGTGTTGCAATAGTGGGATGATGTAATGGAAATAATGGTTCACAAGAGTCGTACAAAAAAGTGAGGACTCCTGCAATGAACAAGCGACAATGGGCTAGAATATCTCCCAAACACTGCTGTAACCCATGCCACAGATGTGAAGTAGGGTAGAGTAAATCCAAAAAGAGTATGACTAAATCTAGCTATATGGAAATCTGCACACAGAGATTATAATATGAATCGCTAAGGCTTGTAAACCTAAAATAGAATTACATGAAAGGAGTTTTGGAAACATATGGAGTCCTGATTCAAAATACCAAAAGAATACCACAAGGACTAGGATGCTGAAGGGGTGCTTAAAAAGATTGGTAAAGGTGATGTATCGCAATAAATATAGCCAACAAAGGAATGCAAGAAAAGAAGTTACAACTCCAAAGCCAGTTGATCTGCCAAGATCGGTTGATCTGAGCAGCCAAATGGCTGTAGCAGTGTTGCCTGTATCAATAAACAACCGCTGCTCTCTGTTTGTGTATTGATTGGCTCAAGTCAAAGGCTGTTCAACCACTCGAAAAACTTGAATTCTTATAGGCTGATAACAAGGGCTGATAAGCTATTCCTAAAAAACAATCATACTGTAGAATTCAAGGTAGAAACTGTAGAAAATTACAATCATAAGAAAGATACTCATGGATCACCATCGAATCAATGTGGCTAGCCAGTCAATGTCGATAACACAGATTTGGTCATGTTTTTCCCTTGCTTTTTTGTTGGGGCTTTTTTTTGGGGGGGGGGGGAGTGGTTTCTTTTCCTTCAAAAACCAACTTTATCGTTCGAGGGAGGTCTTCTATAGGAGCCAACCACCAATTAGGACATTTTACAGAGAGACAAAGAAAAACTGAAATCAACATGAATTTTGACAACGGCCTAAACTTGCCTCCCTAGGGTGATTTTACAATTCATTTCGATGCACAGATCAAACGCAAATAACACCTGCATTAGAGATCAAGTAAATCAAGTTCATAAACAAGCTAGAAACAACAAATGAAATCATCAAGGCTGTGAGGATGTTTGTTAGTACTAACCTGCATGCTTTGGGAGATCCAAGCTGACCGCAACCCACAAGTCATCACTGCATGGAAGCAAGGCGGAGCCTTGAGGCAGCCCAATGTTAAGTTTGCATGGATACACCACCACTCTCCCTATGGGGGATTCAGAAATCAGATTGGCAATGGAATGGTCAGAATGATTAGATGCTGAAGAAGGCGCCAACGTCACACCACGAGAGATGGTAGTTTCTACAATGCCTTCTAGAGTACTTGGAACCTCAGCATCCAGCTTACTGAGAGATGCAGAGATCGTTTTAATGTGTTCACGACCATCACCCATAGTTTCCTTAGCTAAAGGTACATGCGAATAATCATGGTAGTTTGTAGCCATACTAGCAATGCTTGAACTATCATTGGCAATAATTTCATGGTCACGCTTTTTACCTACAGCGAAGTGGCAGAGACGAATATGTAAAACTATGCTTGTATAACTTGGTTGAGTAAAGATCAGCAGGCATTAAATATCTTCGTCTCGCCTACACAAGAAGTACAATCCACAGTGGGAGTGCATGTTCATGTGCATGTGTGTAGAAGCACATATAAGAAAATGAACAATGCCATAAAACCAGCAACTGTGTTCATGCCAAGCTTTAAAATTTTGGTATCAGTATCGGGTACTATTGGATTGAAATCGGCCATCTTGGTTGTATCGGCTGTCTCAGATCGGAAGTATCAAATTTTATATCATTTGACATAACAAGAATTTAAAATTAGGAAATTCTTTAAGTAAATAATAAAAGCAACTATAAGCAATTTAGCAAATTCTTTACCAATTAATGATGTCTAAATGGTTGTTATAAAATTATGTAAAAATAACTATAATACTTTTTATTTCTCTAAAAAAAACTAAAATACTTTTTATATACTTTTTAGTAATTTTAAATGTAAAATAAACTATAATGCAATAACCTATTATTTAACCCACTAACCCAAATAAACTTAATATTAGAACCCTATTTATTAAATGCTAATCCCAATATAATTCAGTTTCAGACAGAATCGGTATTAGAACTCGAATGGTCATTTTTTGGATCGATGTTCCCAAATCCCAACATAACTCAGATTTCAAATCATGGTTCACGCAGCTGTTCATAAATCATAAGACATCTGATACTAGCATGGATAAATGGGGGAATCTATCTAAAGATATAGTATTACTCGTAAAATCAAAGTCTTGCTCCACCAAACCATCCATTAGATCTCATGATAGCGAAGGCATGCACATTTCATGCTCTCAATTGGCAATCGGTGTTTAAATTGTTCAGGGACATGGATGGGTGAATAAGTGAACTATGAATCAAAATTGGTGCCGCAGGCTTGTGATTAGGTCCATCATAGCCCACAATACTAACAACTGGGTAAATAAGAAACAAGCATCACTTTATTTATAGAAATACTCCAATAGCATTAACAATGACCGAAGAATATGATTTCTTCACCTGAATATACACTGATGGGTTTCATCTTCAAATGAGAAGGTAGGGCTGAGATTGATTTTGATAGCTCCAAGTTCCTGTTGGCCTTTGATTGTGATCCCGAAGAAGCAACCTCAAGATGTTCATTCGCTGAACTGGATGAAAGGCTAGCTCTCCCAGAATTGACATTTAATTCTGACAAAGCAACATAATTTGACTTTATCCGGATAAAAGCAATCAACATTATGTGGTCACTTAATGAGAATTAAATATAGAGGCATTAACAAACGGTCCCAGAATAAACTAAATTTTAGCAAAACTAAAAAAATTATCAAATACATGATTTTAAGTCTTGTTTATACAACTGGCATCGTCAGAGTCTAGATTTAATACCTTATCCAGAACCAGTTTTGCTTTAGAATCTGTCAACCTTCTACTATTTTATCCACTTACATCAAAAGGGTTTAACAGCACAATTCCATTCATTTGATTAATATACAAAGGAAAGGATAGATATATCTGGTTCTACTTATACCTAATAGCTGGATATTTAATCTAACCTTAATTCCAAAAAAACTACCAAATTCTCTCAAAATTATGAGAAATTACCGTGCTTTGAAAGTTTTGTGGTAGTTTCTTGCAATTATTGCTGACATGGTACCTTATTTATGGTAGTTTCATATAGTTTTTGAGAGTTTTATGGTAGTTTCTTGTGTATTTTACAAGAATTTGGTAGTTTCTCGTAAGGCCAAAGAATATGGTAGTTTCTCGTAATTTGGCCAAAGTATTTGGTAGTTCTTTGTAATTAAGCCTACAATCTATGTAGAGAACTTCAATTGAAAATAATATGCTAAATATAAAGTCAACTTAAGCTAAGAAGTGGGTACATGATAAGAAGCAGTATACCATATGAAAAACGTAGGAAGTGTTGTTCATACTTATAAAATGGTTAAAGAAAAGATTTAAAAATGGACCGATAAAAAGAGAGGAGATTTAAATCTCCATTATCAAAAAGAATTATACAATCTTAAAGTCGCGTGCCCGCCCGCCCTCCCGCACACGCAAAAGAAAGAAATGCATGGAGTGCTGAAGAAAATTCATCAGGCCCTTATTTTCCTTTTTCAATTATGAGAAATTGCTCATCCACCAAAGCTATTCATATAAATAATGTTAAGATTCAGTCAAATTAATTTGATGAACATATGGGAAGCACAACATGCATGTCAAGAGAATGGACCGAAAAGTTAAAACTACTCCGGACTGCAAAATTGTGCAATTGGATGCAAAAGGCTAAGAATACAATATTGCACAAGCAGTCCAGCTTTTCAGTCTCACAACTATATGGTATATGAATTACGTAAATACGAAGCAGAAACAGAGGAGCCAGTGGGAGATCATCTCACATGCATAACTATGTCCAAGAGAGCCACAGTTCAAGCAGACAGTCAGGCACATAAACATTAAGGGTGATGCCCATGGTTGCAGTTCCACTCTATTGATTTATATTTACACCACATTGAAGAAAGAAGTAATTATGAAGCTGTATTTTGTAAAGTACAACCGAGATTAAAGCAACTAATTACATAATAGTCTATCGACAATGATGTACAGCTACACTAGAAGTACATCAGACTCTTCCCATACACAAGTGCTTTCAAGAACATCTATAACAATAGGATTGTCTATCATCAATTTTCAAGCTTATTTGCTACTTGTAAGTCAAGACGCTCCACGATAGGATTTAATAGAGAATTTTATAGCTAGCAATCAAAAAATTAATGTTGTTAGTCAATCCCAGTTATTTATTCGCATATGATGGGAAAGTAGGCTTAACAAAATGCTTCATATTTAAGCCTATGCTATCGGGGAGAATAACTAGACTAGAATAGAGATTAAATATACAAATTATAAAGTGCAGAAAGTTGTAATTGCGGGGTAGGGCCGATTATCTTAGATTTGTATCCAATTATTTTTTGTTAGGATTTGATCAGATTAGATTTGGCTTCGTCTCAAATTATTTTAGTTAGATTTTTTTATTCATATAAGATTTGGTTGAAGATTAAGCAACAACCCAATTTTATTTGATCTTCTTGGGCATTCTTGTAACTGTAAAGAACCTTATTTGTATCTTTAAATAATCAAGGCTAATATGAATAGAATTTCAGGGTTCAACTTAATTTCTTATTTGAAAGTCAATTTTAAGCATGTGGATTAATGTCCGAGCGACCTGACTTCATCTCTTCCCCCTCGGCCTTTTGAACAATCCAGGAACTATGATCAAGAATGTTTTCTCGAATTGTAAGACCCAATTAGGGTTCTGATACAAGTAGAAACATTAGGTGCTCGCCGGACCTTGGATTAGGAGCCCAAGATGCTCTCGAATTTTTAGATAAATGGTAAAAATGACTTTATGCAACTAGCATTAATGATTTTTGAAGTATTTTTTAAATGACTAACAAAAACTACCATTAAATATTTTAAGTGACTAATGGCTATAAAGTGTGTTTTAAATGAAGAACTAACAAATTCGAATAAACAGTAAAACTAACAAGAATTATTTTCAATATTTTCTAATAAAAAATTATCATGTAAAAAAAATAGTTTACAAAGAAATTTTTCATTATTTACCAATATGATTTTGCGACATTTTTTTTCTAAAAACATATGGTTGTAAATAAGCTAACTTATAATTTACTCATACTATTGAGATCAATTAGAAAATAGATAAATTTTACTTGATAAAATAATTATAAAGTTTAATCAAGTTACAAATCCATCTCACAACCATCTCGCTATCTCAGAACATTGAATATTAGACAATCATTTTGGGATCATAATCGGCCATATAAGACTGGGATCGAACGAGATTTAAATTTCTTGTTCAAGAGTATCCACATCAAAATTTAAAATGATTGATACGATTCAACTGTAGAAAGGAAGAAAGAGTTTATTACAAAACATATAAATGTCAATTCATATCAGGTAATTATTACTTAATGCCACATTGATTGCCGAAGTAACCATTAATAAAGGAAAATCATACAACGAAACCTAATAAATAGTGCTTTATGGATTATGCATCTTGAGAACAGTCCTATACAAGGAAGGATTACATGGAAGGATTACACAAAAAGGAATACACATCGGTATTTGTTACATACAACAATAATCATTCATATCGCTAATTTAAGTTACCAAGCCAACTCAAATAAGGTTATAGGATGACGACTGTGATAGTGAGTTCTCAAGTGGCTCTTTGCCGCATGGTATCATAAGATCTAAGATTATGGCAATTCCTCATAACAAATTCATCATCATTTCTCTTTTTTAATAGAATTGTCTTTCACATAGGAAACGGTGGATACTCTTGAATTTGTTACGAGGAATTGCCATAATCTTAGATTATATTATATTTTAAAAGAAGTCTCTTGCTTTAGTAAATAGCTTTTTCGGTGAAGGATATGGCCGTGTTCAATATTATGGTAAGCGTAAAGCGGCGCGAAGCGGGAGAATGTGGCTTAGGCTTTAGCGAGCTTTATCTGGCAGTAAAAAGCGCCAAGACGCTTTTAAATAGAAAATAAAATATGATGAAAAAATTAGAGAGATAAAAACACGAGGATAATGGAGGAAAGGCGCCATAGAAGGGAATTTCCTCTTATGGCGTCGAAAAAACACACCCTCCATGATTTTATTCGACGATCGGCATCCATCACCTCTATCTATATCATCTAAGACGTGGATACATCAAATTTCATATGATTCTACCAATTTTTCAACGTTGATTTAGTGGGTGCAAAATTAACGGTTTACCGACAATATAACTTTTTTCATTGCTAATTCAACGGTGCAAAAGTGGTAAAATCATATAAAATTTGGTGTATGAACATCTTAGAGGATAAAAATGATTATGATGTGGGCCGATCATTAAATAAAACGGTTGAGGATATAGATTTTTGCGCCACCTAACGAAAAAGCCTCCTAGGGCCTCTTTTTTCATTGTTCTTTAAAATAGAAGAGATGTCATTTTTAGTACTTTATGAAGTTAATATGCAATGATACAAATATGCTAAATACTTTTACGACAACACTAGCATGTCATAATATAAGGTCTAAAAACATAATGTTGTAGATTAGTGAAAACAATGAGAATCAATTATTCTATAATTTAATACGATAATTTGTGATTAAGGGCTCTATCCTATTATAACCGGCTAAAAGACGGGTTTAAGCACAAGCACAAAAGCGAGCCAAAACGAGATTTCAAGCCACTAAAGCAACAAGGCTTTATACCATCGTTTTATGCAAAAAGCGAAGCACTTTGTGCCTGCTTTCCTCTTTAGCGGGGCTTTACTAGGTTGTTTGCAGCTATGGTCGTGTTGATGGTGAGAAAGGCAACACCCTTATGCCATTTTCTTGGAACTTTTTCTAGATCGAGTATTAAACATCAAGTTACCATGATAAGACAGATTCGAGTACACAGTTACAACCTTTATAAATGAACTCTCACTAGGCTCTTTGGCATATATTATTACAATCCGCTATAGAAAATATGCCTGCTGAGGTTAGATGTCCGTTTTTCGGCAAGCACTCCCTTTTCTTATACTGTTGTTTTAATGTATAACTTTAGAAATTTACTTTTTTGCTTGCATGAGCATAAATTGTTTGGATATTAAGTACAATTACAATCCAAATCGTCCAATAAATCTATAGGAAACTTTCTTACGGTGTATACCTTTCTTATAGATGGGCAAACCCACATAATAGCTTAAGTGAGCACGTGCCTCATTTGGAAATTTACAATATAAAGCCCTACTTTTATATATCAGTCAGGTTCACATGTGCTCCATTAATCCAATTATATAATTTCTTAAGAAAAATCCATACTAACCCAATCCCTAAACTCCTTCGCCGCTTCAACCCTTCGCCGCTTCAACCATCCACAGTATCTTAAGATTCGTTCCATTGGAAATTAACCAACGAAATCTATCTTAGCTTTTATTCGACAATTTTTTATCTTCTCGATATTTCGTATTATTTGATAAATTGAAACAGTTTTAAAAATTGGGTTTGCATTGCAAGTTTCAGTAACGGCTATAAAATCCATGTACCTTCCTTAGATCTCCTTTCTTTAATAAAGGCCTCATTTCTTTGAAACACTCGTATATATATTTATTTCCTTTCCAATTATATGCATGGTCATTACTTGTATTCTTTGGTTGAGACACTGTACTGCTGATCCACAGGTCTCGAGTTCAAACCCCAACTTCTCCAAATTGTTTCTTTATTTTGTTTTTGATTCTTGAAAACTCTTTCACGTGCGTGTCATACAAACCCCGAACCTAAATCAAAATTCCGTAGACAAGTTGTAAACCCCGCACCCAACATGAACCATGAGACCCAAGCTCGAGCTTAAACCGTCCCCGACGGTCCTTTCGCCTCAGAATCACACGAGCCTTTTCGTGCAATCTTACCTTGTTGTTTCATATGATACTTTATCCCCAGATTTCCTCGAATTTAACCGTACGCCCGGTTTCCTTTAAAACACCTCTAAACCCTAATTCTTTTCGGCCGTATTTTCAAAAAAAATCCTCTCATTCCGAATTTCCCTTCATCTCCACCGTCTTCTCCATCCCATCTACATCCCCAAGCCTAAGGACTCAAGCAAAGGAGAAGGCAGTCCTCGATCACACAAGAGCCTCGATTTGTCGAGACAACCTTTACACTTCGACATGTCGATCCAAGATCGTTATGCCCGGTAAGTTTCTCCCTTCCTTTGTTCCTCTCGTCCCCCTTTCCCCAAGTATGCACTCGATCCCTTCTGGTAGTTTCTCATTAAAAGCCATCATGCTTTCATTCCGATTCATGCAAAAATACTACCGATTTTAATAGGGAGATTTAATCATAATTGTGTGGTCGTGCTTGATCATACGACCGTTGTCGTTAGTCAACTAACATACGGTACATGAAGTCGTCTCATAGTCATCACGACGTGCATGGTTTAGACTAAATCGTGATAGGTAAATTTATTATTCAAACATTTTCATGTGAAATAATGTATGGCTGGAATTTCCTGTGCAATGTGTAATAAATGTGACAGAACACCATCCCATGATATTTTTTCTGATCTGAGTCCTTAATGAGAAATGTTCTACACACAAGTACACACACATTTTCACAGTAGATCATATCTCCTGATAACGGCATTTCGAATGCGTTTAAAACCTCCTAAAGTTAGAATATGCGTTGTGCGAGCCTCTGAATTTTACAAACAGTGACCACTAAAACGCATGTAACTTGCACTTTCAGTCCCAAATGCTCTGTTTCTTTTTTTTAAACAAATGCAAGAATTTCCTAAAACTTCTATGTTAAGCTTTTTATCCAAATCTGAACTGAGGGTTTTGATTTCTGCACTTTGTTTTCCTTGTGCGTTTCTGGTCTGCTGGCTGGAATTCAGCAACACTATTGTAATTAACTTTTTTATAAAATTCATTGCATTAGGTTTTGCAAATTCGTCTTTTGGAACTTTCAGTATGCTCATTGTTTTGCCACAGTAAAATTTCTTAAGACCTAATTGTTTACCTAAGGCCACGACTTAGTGGTTTCATTTGTCGATTAGCTCTCTAGTTTTTCTGAAAACTAAAGTAGGGACAGCCAACTAACTCATTGTAACTCCCACCCATGGACTCCAAAATATGCAAATCCTGCGACATCTCACAAGTGTAGTGCACATTTTCTCAGTTGAAACCTTTTTCATAACCTGCACCGAAACAACCCGAAACTGCACAATCGCGTCAGTGCTATTTTTGAAACAGCGGCTGAACATATAGGGTAATCTAACTCAATCTCATCGTAAGTCGAGTTTCTGATATCCGAATTGGACAAACCTTTTCGTAAAATTATTGTTACATAAAATACTACGTTTCTTGTTTAGACCCCATGGCTTGAAACTGGCCCTGCAACGACTTATTTATGCTACAATTCACAAGGTTCTAAATATCAGATATCGGATGCGTATCGGATAGATGTTTTCAATATCGGATAGCGGAAATCGGACAAGATCGCAGCGATACGGGTTCACATCATGTGGTCATATCGGATATCGATATCGGGTATATCGGACGCAATTATCAAGCATATCGGATGAAAATATTGGGCATATTAAATATTGTGTTAGTACTTTTAATATTAAAAAGCTGTATGAAATGTGTAAGTAGATATGATGTTGTTAGTAGACTGTAATTTTTCGAAGCAATGAAAAATCCATGTTGGATCTGTATAAAATAGAAGGAAACTAAAAAACATAATCCTACTTACCTGAACAAGGATTGAAGAAAATGGCAGGGCAGACATCAATACTTAAGAAGAGAAAGGCAAGCGTCATTAAGACTTGAGAGGAGAAAGGCATGCGATGGCATCGGCGTCAAGAGGAAGGCGGGGGAGGCGTCAAGAGGATGGCGATGGCGCAGGCGTCGAGACTCAAGAGAAAGGCGAAGAGTTAGGCGAGGGAGGCATCAAGAGAGAGGAGGGAAAGGCAAGGCTCGTCGAGGGTCGAGACTTGAGAGGAGGCATAAACTCAAGAAGATTCTTCGAGGCTCGAAAAGGTAAGGAATCGATCAAAAAATTTAGGATTTTTTACCGCTTGACAATTGGGGGCAGATATTTTAATAATTAAAACTGTTAATGGATTGAGTCGGGTTAAACCTTAAACCAAATCACTTTATATACCATCTCGGCCGATATAATAGCGATACGAGATACCCGATATTCCGATATCTCGGCCGATATTGGCCCAAAACGAGATTTGAGAAAAATAGTTGTATCGTTTCGTAGTCGAGCCAATACCGAGATCTCGCCCGATACGGCTGATATTTAGAACAGTGATAATTCATGAATTGTGCTTTTTCTTGTTTAAATGATAACATGTTTGTTTCCTGCGGTCAATGTATATAACCGGAACCTTACAAGAGACATCATGGTGCATGTCACCTCATTGGTTATTGTTATTATTGCTCTTTGTTCATGGTTCAACTCTCCTGTATCAAGTATACACTTGCAATCAAGTTATCGGTTATGTACCTGAACGCTTAAAACGGGGTTGGGTTAGTTTAGTAAAGGTAGAAGACATGGTTTCAGAAGTCTCCTATCATGTTCATCGTGAATTTCGGATGGTTTTAAGGAACGCTATGTATGTATGTGTATAATCATTCATGCTACTGTTGTTCCTTGAGACAAAAGGAATGCTCTCTAAAACCTAGTCCAACACCCTTGCTAGACTAATACGAACGATAGATAGTGTATGCCATGCAACTTTAATCCTATACATGTATACTTAGTCCATGTTTCATGTACCATCTTACTATATATATTCACATGATGCACCTCACACTTTCTTGACATCTCACTTTATTCATGCACACCCGTTCATAACCATGCTCCTTCACTTTGTCTTTTTCTTATACACTACACCCACTTGAAAGACTTATATGAGCTTCAGATCTCTAACAGGCATTTCTGTTTGATTGAAATGTTCGTTAGGACTGGAGAGATTAGGAATCGCAAAAAGAACAGGACCTTTCTTTGGAAGACTTCGAGCACTTTTCGGGCCAAGCCGACCTTTAGCTTTTCTGCAAAGTTCGTTATTTATTTATTGCATTTTCCTTGTTTGTTTAAATAATTTCCTTCTTGTTTGTTTAAATAATTTCCTTATTGTTTTAAGGCTTTTCTCGATGTAACCTTTGAATTTTGAAACTCTTAGGATGTAATAAATGCAATATTGGATTATATTATTTTTAAATTTATTGTTCTTATGATATTATAGCTTGCCAGATGATTAGTGTGTCTATATCGGAAAGATGTACTTCTCGATATAGACATGTCACGAACCGAGTCGCGTCTCTGGTCCCGTAGTTTGGGAAGCAGGGGTAACAAATATTTCTATCTTAATTCAATTGGAACTGTAGTGAATAATGGTTTTTTCCAAACTATTGAGGCTTTGAAGTTTTTAGTTAGAATTTCACATTATAGGTAATTTAGGGTAACATGTAAATTTTATGTGGTTGAAGCTTGAAGGAACAAACTTGTTTCTATTAAAAGTAGCTAGAGGTTTAATGTTTCCATGAAATTAGTTTCAAATTTAATATGCAACTCTCTAAAATTCATATGAGATGAATTGAGTTTCGGTGTTAACATGCGTTGAGTTTTGCGGGATTGCTTTAACTTGAGTAAATTATACTATAATACCATGAACTTCCATTGGTTTTCAGATAATACCATTAACTTTGTTAATTGCATTAAAACATCACGAACTTAACTAGCTGCAAAATAATTAGGTATGTGATTCTTCTTTTTTAAATTTATACTCTGATAAAAATAATTAAATTTTATTATGTTGTTTCAAATCTATATATGATGCTTTTGTAAATTATTTAGTTGGAGTTTTTTGTGGAACTTACAAGATTGGTATTACCCCCTTCGACCAAAAGTCTTGGGTCCGCCCTCTGCTCACAACAAGAAACTAAACAACGTAACTGGTGTATGCATAATCAATAGACAGCCATAAATATTTGTTAAAATTTTCCACGTATGAAGGCAAAAAAAAACCTCATCATATCGATGGAAAACGGTAGACTGTCTGTCTATGATGACTGTCTATGATGACTGTCAATGAATGTACACCATCTAAAACCAATCAATACAGCGTAGAATCAAAAATGCACACAAATTTAGATACAAGTGAAAATATAGTTAAAGAAAGTTAAGTTAGTAGGTGGATGTAGAATAATGAAAAATGGATTCATATGGCTGGTGTTCCATCCATCAGCAGGCACAACAACATCAATATTTGATTGAAAGGAGATAGATGTCCAAGATAACACATGGTAGTATAACTCGGCAAATGCTTCCACTGTTACAATAGATTTAAATAATTTCTTCAAAAAAGAACTGGGTTCCTTACCTGAACTGTCCCCACGGTACTTAATTTTGGCATCTGATATGGGAACCAAGAGAGATTTTGGCAGCTCCACATTCCTGCTAGCCTTTGATTGTGTCCCTGAAGAAGTAGATTTCTGATGTTCCATCACCGAAGTACTCAAGGAAAGGCTAGGGCTTCCAGAGTTAACATTGTATCCTACCAAAATAGTAGGATTCACATTCTCCAAATCAAAGCATTCGAGCATGGCATGGACATTAGAGGAGCATCGTGTATAGAGAGAGATACATTATTAAATCACCCAACATATACTATTTTTTAGCAAAATTACAAAAAGAATTTACAAGATCCATACACATACAGACTTTCACTAGACATTAGTGACAGCTAGGGGCCTTTATACAAGTAGATTATCTTAAGTATCTATGTAATCACTAATATCTCCACTAACATTAGAAGATTGACCAGCATGAAGCTCATTCAAGTTCAAGCGGGAGGATGTGTTAGGTCCTAATCTAGCCTTTCAGTTGCATTATTTAACGTACGTGAAGAATTTCAACTTGAAAATAATAGCTAGAGATAGTTCACTTAAACAGAAGATGTGGTACCATCATCGAGGATCACAATACCATGTTAACAGCATATGCGAACATTCAATAATGTTCAGTTTATATTATTCAAAGCATAGAAAGATCTAAATCAAATTATTTAGAATGAAGAGGTTCTCATATAAGTTTTGAAAGAAAAGGCCGCATAATTATTGCAAAAAATAATCACAAAAAAAAGTAATGGAGAGATGAAGAAAAAACATCTCCTGGTTGGTTGTAAAATAAAATAAGTCAACAAACACCAGGCCAGACAAGCTAACATGCATGCATCTTTTGATAGGCCAAGACTGGAAGATTTAGCCTATATTCAGAATGAAGTGTTATGCTAGACCCAAAAGGGAACCGGTATAGAGATGGGCACAAAATGCTAAGAATACATTATAGCATAGGATTTCCTGATTACGCTACTGAATAAACTGCAAAAAAATCCTATATGATAAATGATATACATATAAAAAAAATGGGAAGTGATCTATTGCAAACCGGTCCGCGTTTTTTAAAAAACAGTAACTCTCGATCCATGGCATATTTGAACGATCCGAACTGTTCAAGTTGATCACCCTACCCTCATGTGTATGTGTATGAAAAATCAAAGGATTTGTAGAGCTCTAACACATGCATCGAACGGGTGCAAAATGAACGTCTTTCAATATAGCAACATAAACTTCATCCAATACATGGGTTAGTGGTCTTCAAATCCTTGATTTTTCATACACATATACATGAGGTAGGGTGATCAACTTGAACGGTTCGGATCGTTCAAATATGTCGCGGATCAAGAGTTCCCGTTTTTCAAAAACACGGACCGGTTTGCAATTAGAGTGCTCCCCTATAACAAATGCCAAGACAGAAACAGCCGCATGGCAAATCGTCTCAAACCATTAACAGGCGAGCCACAAGTCAAGAGAGACAAAAACATTAAAGAGAAATGACAGTGACTTACGTTCTTTAAGTTTAAACCAGGCAACCTTTGCAGCATTCATCTCTGCTTGCTTTTTACATTTTGCAACCTCTCCCATAAAACTTTCACCTCCGACTTCTACAGTAGAAGAGAAAACAGGCATGTGGCCTTCACCATTACTGAATGTCTTGTACATAGGCATGGAAATGCTTTCTTTCTGAGCGAACTCTTGTAAGAGATTCTTGTAGAAATTTGACTCATCCTGCAGGTTCAATGAATAAACATATATAATTTCTTGTCGTAACATTCACATTGTTAAAATAATGTAGAAAATGCATTTCAAACTTACCTTCATCTTTTCATGGGAAGGAAAAGATAGCAGGGCCACATTAGCAGCATCATTCTCTGCTTCTTTCAATGTACTGAAAAATCGTTGACTGTAAAAGGTTTGCCCACCAACCCTAACACTAGCCTTAAAGCGAGGGGCATGAACATAACCTTCACGAACAGTATCATATTTCGGCATATCAATACTGCTCTTTTGTGAATAAATATGTAGCTGGCTCTTGTATGAAATTTGATTTCCTACAAATACAAAATACATGATTCGGAGTAATAATGTCAACAAATTATTCTCAATAACTATTAACGTCAGTTCTTTAGAATATTTAGTCATTCTCTGTAATCCGTACTTGCATTTACTATGATGGGCCATTTTATATAAACTTCATATATATATATATATATATATATATATTACAAAAATTTCATGCAAAGAATGCAAAGCAAGGAAAACCGCAACAACAGATAATCTTTATCCAAATTTATGCAAATCACAAATGCTTGTGTAATGTTCGAAAACAAGTTTTAAAGGGCAATTAATATCTAGTAACCACATCTAATAGGATTAAATGGTGAATCGACGCATAGTTGATCTTATGTGAAATATGCAGTCAAGCAATTTAATTAGGCCATAATTTTGAAAAGCGATCTAGGCAGCCGCTTCAGCTAAAGAGGCCTTAGATCGCTCCACTTTGGAGCTGGGCATTGGAATTACACAGCTAAAGTGCCTAGCCCAATTTTAGCGGACTGGCCCACCTAGGTGGGAATTAAACAGTTTTTGGGCATATTAAATCGTCTCTTATAAGGTATATCCACGATATTTTTATAACAAATTTCAAATTCTTTATATTATTATTAGAAGATTGCTGAATTATTCATGTATTTCCTTGTTACTTTTTGCGTATACACACGCATTTACTTAGGAAAAGATAAACCGCCTAATTTGATGCCAAGCAGCGCTTCGGCACCTAGGCGGTACCCTTACTGCCTAGCACCGCCTAGTATCACAACCTTGAATTAGGCACATACACGATACACATAACCTACATGATATGCAGCACATTACACATAACAGCCAAACTAAAATCCGCTTAATAAAGGTTCAAACCTTCCATTTTCTTCCAGTCGACCTATATGGCTCAAAATTTTCACATCGACATATTTTCTGCCTTCTAGCGATTTTTCAATGAATATGCTAAAGAAACATCAACCCTGCATAATTTCTCGTAATCCAACTACACGGGGGTAATACATTTACATGTTATGTGACTGAATAGAAAACCAATACATGTTCATACTATTGATTGAGGGAAAATTCTAAACATGAAACAATATATAGCATAAAAAAAAAGGTAAAAGATGATCAACAAGAAACAGCCTGTTTAAAAAGGGTCAATTGCATAAAACCCCCTTATAAAACCCCATTAACAACTAATCCTGGGATAAACCCCAATCATAATGGGTGACAATGCGACTCCCCAATATCCCAATTGACCATCAAGATTTTAAAATTTCACAGTTTTTATTAAAATCGGCACAAGAACTTCAATCAACAAGTAACATTCAGGCGGGAAATAAAGAAAAGAAGAAAAATTTACCAGCAGGCTGAGGCAAGGGTTTTGGCGGGAGATTGACGGCGAAGTGCTCGACGGCGACCTGAGCGGCCTTGTTCTGAGCCTCTCTCGCCGACCTCGAAAGCTCGGCGGAGTCAAATATGACGCCGTTAACGGCGACGGAGGCGCGAAAGCTGGGGTTGTGGTCGGGGCCGTCACGGCCTACGGCGTACTCCGGCGCCGGCCACGTCCTCTGGTGGCAGAGCTCCTGAAGCCGAGCCTTGTACATGGCGAAGGGAACTAGGGTTAGGGTTTCTGATTTTTTTTCCCTTTTTTTTCTCCTGAGGTGACAGTAAAGTGATCGCTTCTGGAGCATGAGAGAGTAAGAGAATGTTATTATAGAGCGAGAGGACGGGCTTCATAAATGACGATAGTAACCCTGCTTTACTTGTTCATTTGGATCGCATTGGTGGGTATAATTGTCATTTGTTTCTAAGGAATAATGTACGAAAATGAGAGAGCCTTTGGGATCATTTTCTTTCATTTCATATTTGATATGAGCATTGCTATATCTATACTTGTATTCTAGTTACAACACAGATACAGATCTAGTTCAGTAATAAAAATCAGTATTTGTATTTAACAATATCAAATATGGATAACAAACAGAGTGATATAAATCAGATATGGGTATCTAACACTACAAAAGATTCAATATAAAACAAATATGATTGCAAAGTTTTAGTGTGCAAGTAATTAGTACATTTCAACAATAAATTCGAATATTTATTTAATATGAAAGTATTTTATACATGTAAATTTATATTATATTAGATTTTCTTAGAAGAAATCCGGAACGAAAAAAACTCCAAATGATCAAATCCTCTCGATTAGAAAAATTAGCTTAAAAATTACTAGTTCATGTAGAGTGTTTTTCGTCACCATATTGAGATAGAAATACACGTGCTTATCAGGCGTATACAGATTCCCCTGATCAGGGTAGGCTAGGATTTATTGATTGTAGAGATCCGAATCTCCGGCAGTAGCGAACTAAGCTGCCGTTAATTACCCCTCGCCCTTGGAGCGAGAGAACCTCTGATCGACGGGTGAAACTGGTCATGCGAACTCAATGTGCAGTGTGCGTGTGTTGTGTTTTAAAGGTGTGTTGGACGTATCGGGAGCCTCACAGAGTTTACGGGGGTCCCGCTTGGCTTGGGCAGCGCCCCGTTAGAAAAAATTTTATAACGGGAAAGCGTTTCGAGTGTGAAACGTGTGGAAAAAGACGGTTGAGGAGCGTCTTAAGGACGTGTGAGATAACGCATGGCCGCTGGCGCGCAAGCGGGTCACGTGCGTGCGCGTAGGTGCTGGGCGCCAGCATGGCGCATGGGTGCTAGGCGCCATTGGGTCACGTGCGTGACGCGTGGTGCTGGAAGGCAGCGGTTCACGCGCCCTACATGTAAGAGCTGGGTGCCAGCGGGTCATGCGGCCGCTGGACGCCAGCGAAAAAAAGGCTTAGCTCCAGAACTGGGAGTTGAACTCCCGAAAGATTTTGGAGTTAAACTCTTAGAAGAAGAAGGATTTTTATTTGGAGTTAAACTCCTAAAAAAATCTGGATTTTGGGATTAAACTCTTTTGAGAATTTGGATCTTGGAACTGAGCTCCTTAAAAAATGGTTTAGAGTTAAACTCCTAAAGAAGAGAAACTTATTTGGAGTTAAACTCCCAAAAGATTTTTGGCGATGATGAAAAGGGGCCCCTTTCTTCTCTCTTGAGCCTTAAACCCTCTTTTACGCCTTGGATCCTCCCAAAGCGGCATTTTTGGAGACGGGTCTCCTTCTTCCTCCTCTCTGCTGGTTGAATCTTGGAGAAAAATGATGGTGAGATTTAAAAATCTCCCCTTTTAGAGATTTGATGGGAGATTTGAACTCCCCTTCAAGGGTTTTACGGTGAAAAGCTATTTCTTTTTCGGAAAAGAAGAATTAAACTTTTGATTTAATTCAAAAAAAAGAAGTAAGTTTAAAACCTCGAGGAAAGAGAAGGAGACACAGAACCCAAGAAATTATGAGGGAATGAAAGTTATTATTGATTTTCTCATCGTGTTTGCCTTTTACAGGCTACACACTTTACATATAGTCTCTTGGGCTTTTCCAAATAGCACTTGTGCCTCCCTATACCCTATGTGCTTATTTCTTTTTGCACATAAGCAATGGAGTTTACATAATTCTGGCTTTTTGCCTATTTTTCATACATTTATTTTTAAAAATTGCATTTAAACTAATTTATTGCCTTCTTTTTGGTATAGAACTGACCCCTTCCATGCTCAGTCCTAACTTGGGCTTGGGCCCCCTTAGCTTGGGCTCGGGTGTCACGACCCAAATTAGGAATGCGACCGGTACTTAAATCACGCAACGTCTAAAGGCGTAACGTAAATCAAATAAGCCGAAAACCTAGAAATCGAAATCATGAAAAGATAGAGTGATAAAATATTAGTTAAAAATATTTAAAATCTCAAAACTTAAATTTATTTTTTTAAAAATTTCGGCAGCATCTCCTTTGTAAAAACTAGCCCCAAATGGGTACAAAACATAGAATATGTAGCGCCCAGTTCTTTTATACGCCAATAGCCGTGTTTTTATAAGAGGGGTCACTTACAAGCTTATCTAGTTATACTTATAATTATTTTAAGTATTTAAAAATCTAATTCCTTTATTCTATTTCCCTTCTCAAATCCGTTTACCCAAAACTATTTCTATTACTCAAAGCCTTCTTATTTTTCCCTTTATTATTCTTCCTTTTCTATACCCAGTCCCCTATAAATATTTAGCATATCTTGATAAATAAGTCTCCAGATATTTTCCTGAATTTTCTACAAATTTTTCGTATTTTTCCAGAATTTAATCCAGATCTAGTCCAATTTAGATATATATATATTTTGTATAACTTTTATTTAAATTAGGTTTCCTAACCCAAAACTAAATTACTTATTCCTTTTTCCTATTTCCTTTCCTAACCCCACCCAGAACCCTAACTCCCTTTTTCCTTTCATTATTTTCCGACCATTTTCCTTTTATTAGCCTGCCCGCTCCCCCATATCTCTTTTTCTATTTTACTTGATTTCCTACCCAACCCAAGCCCAAACAAATAAATTAAAACCAAAACCAAATATATATATAAACACTCCCCAGCCCAGCCCAACAGAGAAATTAAATGAATTAATTCCCTCACCGGTCCAAGCCTGCGCCCAACTCCCAGGCAACCCAACCCGTTAACAAATCCTTTCTTCTCCACTTCGTTCAGATTTTTCCCTCCTTTTCTTCAGTTCGCTGCGCTCCCCCACGTCGCCGCCCACGACGCGCACGTCCCCGAGCCCCACTCCCCGTCGTGACCTCGTCACCGCTCCCTTGCACACGACCGCGCGCATGCCCACTTACCTCCATCGACCTCGCCCCCTCTCCTTCTCTCGTTTTCTCACATCCCTCCATCTCTATCGAACTCGACTCCACCACCATCGACAACCATCTTGCCGCCAACGAGCCCCTGACCCCTCCACGACACCATCACCCTCATCCTTCTCCCTCTCGAACCTCCATCCTCCATGCCAGCTCCCAAAGACCCCCTCACTGCAACTAACAACAACCCTACCGTCACAGCTCCTGAGAACTCAGCACCGGCTGCCACCTAAATACCACCGCCGACCTCCCCTTCACCGTCGACCACCCCCGACACCGAGCCCTCGTCCGCGCCCCCTCCAAGCTACAGGCCCGAGCGCGTACCCCCTCACCTGCACACTGAAAACCATCGCCTTTCCTGAGCACCCTCGCCGACCCCTTGCCGACCCCTCGCCGGAGCTACCTCCGCCGACCACCGCCAAGCCCCCTCTCTCACAGGCAACATCTCTTCCCTCTCTCTCTCTCTCATGGCACCTTTCTCTCCATCTCAGCACCCCGACACCATCTTCATCGCTACCAGGCTCACCCTGAGCTCACTGCCGTTGCTACTGCTGGTGCCGTGCCGGGCTTCTCATCATCGCGGCCTTGACTATCACCTCCGGTTACCGCCGCCTCCAAGCTCCATCTCCTTCACCGAGGCTAAACTCGAATCCCAGCCGTGTGTAGCCGTGTGCATGTTGCTCTGCTAACCGTGCCGTCGCGGCAGGCTGCCGTCATCATCGCCTTCGTGACCATCGAACGTCTTCAGGCAAGTTTAATACTTGCTTCATGCTACTTTTTATGTTACAATTCTAGTTACCAAAAATTCCCGCATATACTTTTCGTGTAAATTGTTATGAGTTAAGTGTTCGATGCAAACCATGACCTACAAACCCAGTTAAATTGACGGCAACATATAGAATGTGATGGCCCGAGTTGTAAGGAATGTCCCTCGAGACTTTGGTTCCAATACCATGTCGTTTTCCCACATAAAATGATGTCCCGATTTTCTATCGTAAAACCTGAAAACTTTCGTACATGCTAAACCATAAAATTTATAATAAATTGTGGACAAACCGGATTTTAGCGTTCGATGGCTCGTATCGAAGCTAACTGCTTAACCTACTGTATTATTTTGTTGATCACTGGATTTTAATAAACTATTATAGAGATAATCGCGGAGGATTACGATTCTGGACTGCAGTCCAGAACGGAAATCCCAGCTAAATCCTGTTTCTAAACCCCTGCATATTACTGTTCGATTATGAGAATGCACGGAACCCTATATAGTTACGTAGGAAATTGAATTAGCTTTCTCACTCCACTGGTCTCACTGGATTCCTCAACCGTTTGATGTTTTTAACTCATTTTATAATGTTGATACGTTTTGCTGAATTCTGCAGAGGCAGATTTTACACATCGAACATAACCTGTCCATAACTCCCTGTCGATATAAGATTTTACTGATCCGTAAATTGCGGTGAAACCTAACTGATAACCCTAATTATTTTTCAACTATACCGTCGCCTAAATACGATCCCAACTGAGATTAAAATGTGTTACGAAACGGACTTCCGATTCTGAAACCGGATTTCCAGCAGTGAACGCTTAAAATGAAATGGCCATATCTAGCGATCCTGAAACCCGATCAACGTGAAACAAATTTTGATGGTTAGATAATTAAACACACTATTTACCCTCTTTTCATTGTTTCGCTAAATTTTGCATGTATGATTTATGATAAGTTATACAAGTGATAGGACACTGACCGGTGATATCTTAATCATACCTTAATTATTGTATTCTTATCATATTATATAGATGTCATTGCATTGGTAACCCAGTGATCATATGCATTACCCAGTGTTAGGTATTAGTGTTTGATTGTGGTAAGTACGTTAGTGTTTAAGCATGAATGGATAAGTGAAAGTGACACGTACTTGTACACAATCAGTGGACCCTATTGATTTATTGCATTGTCGACGTCTGTGGGACGTGTATAAGTGTGACTATAATTGGTATGGGACGATTATGGAAGCACTTGTATGGGTGTCACAGGTAAGGCACCAAACACTGTTCATTTATCTTAGGTATCAGTCACAACATGCTTGATGGAGATCCTGTCTCCAGTTCTCGTGCAGACTTGTCATGGACCGATCGGTATTTGAGTTTGGGGTAGTTTGAGTGTGAGTTCAACAGAATCTCGGAAGTCCCATTGCCGGCTTATATCATGATTTTGGGAGTTGTATGGATGGAGTTACTGATTATTATCGTGCGTGTTTCGGGCCCATGTTCCCTTGCCCTTAGGTCCTACCCTTGGGCGGGGGATACTCCTGCGTGGTTGACTCTCGCACTTGGACCGACGATAGGTTTAGCGACCTGTACAGTGAGACTTAGATGACTAATAGGGTTAGTGACATTGACATGCATTGCTTACTGATTCCACATACCTGCCATACTGTTTACTGCTTTACAGTTTTGCCTGCTCTATTAGCTACCTGCATTGGCTACTTCATGTTCATGTCTTTATTCCATGATTACTGTTCCATGTTCATTATTATTGCACGAGTTACCATTTGTATCTATATATATATTGCTATCGTGTCGCTCTGACGACCTGAGTATGCATGCTCAGAGTGAGAAGTAGATCTAGCTTGGACCAGGACCTGACGTACTTCGAGGACATCGCGGACATCTGGATCAGTTACCCAGAGCTTTACTCTCTTGATCTCCATCTGGTTAGTTCTTTTGTATTTGTTTTGATTTAGTGACTGCATTTCTTATTACCCGTGCATTGATTACTGATTACCACGTAAAGCTAGAAGCCGAAGTGTGACTACGGTAGGATATTTCCTTGATCTTAGGAGTATGGCTGGCCTTGTCAACCCCTCATATTCCATATTTTGGGAAGCGGGACGTGACATGGCTTTGTTAGTATCAGAGCCAGGTTTTGCTTCGATTGGGATTGCAGTTTCCGTGTAGTGCTTGACAATCTAAGATATCCTTCGGTCTAGATTGTAAACTTGTTATTCCTGATCTTGATTCACACAGTGTATTCTGCTATACATTTTGATCCATCCGCTAGAGTTTTGAGTGACTTAGTAGAGTTACGTGGTTATAATTGTGAACTGCAGCATAGTTACAATACTGTACTCTATTTGAGTGACTTGGAGTTCTATAGTTGATTTCCACTTGTTGAATTTCACCTCACCCGATATTCATGATTCCTTGCCTAATCCATATTGTATTTTAATTCTTGTAGCCTGTGCCTTATATCGTCCTCAAAATTGTTGTTTCAGGACCATGTCTTCCAACGACTCTTCTTCTATCTCCACTCCCCAGAATCAGACCGTAGAGATTCTGAATGCACTGAAAAGCCTGAAGGAAGCCCAGGAGCGAACAAACGACCTGCTAGCTAAAGGATTAAGAAGGCGGGTGACTCAGGCACCAGCGGAAGTCTCCAATCATAAAGGGATCCCTGTTAGACGAGAAAAAGAGGTGAAGATGAAGCGCCCACTTATTCCCCAGCAACGGAAGCAGCGGAAGACCCAACGTTGTGGGTACTGTAAGAAGCCAGGACACCTTCAGAGAGATTGTCGCAGCGCCAAAGGGCAATGCCTGATTTGCGGATCCAGCGAACACCTTATCAATGGTTGCCCTAAAAGGAAGGAGCTACAAGGAGGCGGTTCGTCCACACTCTCCACTCCTGCTAAGTAATGGTTATTTCGTAGTTCGAGCTTTGAGGATAGTGCGGACCCAGCGCAGGATTCAACTCGCGTGACGAGAATGCAGCGGTCTGGAAATCAAAGAAGAACCATCACCTCTCTGCTTTCAATAAAAATGTTGTCACTCTTTTGTAAATATTCCCTTTCGTTTAAGATTTTGTATCCGCTGAACTTTTATTTGAATGCAATAAAACTCTGAGTTGTGATGTATGTATCATTCCCTTGCTTCTCGCTTTACTTATACTATTCATTGCATCAGCGTTCTAAAATTTGATTTTTCAGTCCTTACCTACCGTATATTTTCCTTATGCTACCGCATCCTTAGTTATTTTCTTAGTGTGTCCCGCTGTCTAATCACGGCTCTTTCTTTTCAGGTCATGGCCTACCCTGGAGCAACGCCGTCTCTAGATGAGGACACACGGTCGTGCGTTTCCTTGAACTGCATGCTGGTGAGTTCGGATGACGAGATCAACGGTCCACAGGTGATTTTCGGAAACAACGATTCCGAGGGCGAGGGATTCGCAGCCCTAGAAGTTGACATAATCAGCGACTCGGACGACGAAGAAGAGGACCCCAAAGAGGACCCAATAGAAAAAGATCCCGAGGAGGACCCAATAGAAGAAAATCCAGGAGAGAAAGACCTTGAGGAGAATCCAGTGGAAGGAAATCCCGTGGAAGAAGATCCAGAAGAGATGAATCACGTGGAAGCATACCATGATGAAGAAGCTCCAGTCGAGACAGAAGGACCAGAAGAACAAGACCCCGCGGCAGAAGAACCTCCAGTGGCGATCCCTGCGAGGCGATATGGAAATGGACGCCCCTATCTGAGCGCGCGAACCTACCGTAACCTACTGATCTTCCACAACTGCGACTGACGTGATTTAGTTTTTGTCTCCTCTGGCTAAATAAATATATGTATAGCTTAGGGCCATCTTTTACTTTTCGAGAATGCCTTGTTTAGAATTTTCTGGAATGAAATAAAATTTCTGAGTTCGCTAATCTTTGATTGTTGGTCCACATGATGCTTTGACTGTTTCCCTTATACATTTCTTTTCCTCCTGAGATTCATTACCGTCCTTCACTCCTGCACCTTGTGTTGTTTTGACTCTCGCTTAAATTAAAAAGTGCCGCACCCCGATCTTTTGAATGGGCCTTACTTTATTGTAACCCCTACCCTGACTAGCCCTTATACATCAGTAGTGCTTCCTTTTATTACATTCAGCGACGTCGTTGCTCGAAAATTTAGCTTTCACTATTTTGTATTTATTGAAAAATTGCGTGTTATCGAGTACTTCCGTTTTATCCATTTTTTAAATGCTTTGCTATTCTCCATGTTTTCAATAGCGCAAATATGTATCACGCATACTATTTTGTTCTATATTTCTTATATTCACCACGTGGGTTTCTAGGTTATTTTAAAATCGTTTGATCGATACAGTTATTCTAAAATACTTTGGCCTATCGACAAGTCCTTCACTATTTTATTATTGTTACTTTATTTTTCCCAAGTATTGTGCTTATAGTTACTATTATAAATGGTTATGCCTTATGCTATTATTTTAGCTGCGCTATTTTGATATACGTATGTATGCATATATTTAGGATTTCGATTTTATCTAGCATGCCTCGAATGTTATTGTTCGTTATTGCTATTTTTATTCTCTTGTACATATAGTTTGCCCTTATAGTTGATTCTGTCTTATACTTACTTAGACCTTCGATTTTTTCTTTTCTTTTTAATTGCTTTAAGTAAACCACTATATGTGAGTGTTCGAGGTCATAGCTTTTCGCATATTATTTTATATAGCTTATCGCTTTTTTTAAATTTCGAGGACGAAATTTTTGTAAGGGTGGTATGATGTAGCACCCAGTTCTTTTATACGCCAATAGCCGTATTTTTATAAGAGGGGTCACTTACAAGCTTATCTAGTTATACTTATAATTATTTTAAGTATTTAAAAATCTTAATTCCTTTATTCTATTTCTCTTCTCAAATCCGTTTACCTAAAACTATTTCTATTACTCAAAACCTTCTTATTTTTCCCTTTATTATTCTCCCTTTTCTATACCCAGTCCCCTATAAATATTTAGCATATCTTGATAAATAAGTCTCCAGATATTTTCCTGAATTTTTTACAAATTTTCCGTATTTTTCCAGAATTTAATCCAGATCTAGTCCGATTTAGATATATATATATATTTTGTATAACTTTTATTTAAATTAGGTTTCCTAACCCAAAACTAAATTACTTATTCCTTTTTCCTATTTCCTTTCCTAACCCCACCCAGAACCCTAACTCCTTTTTTCCCTTCATTATTTCCTGACACTTTTCCCTTTATTAGCCAGCCCACTCCCCCATATCTCTTTTTCTATTTTACTTGATTTCCTACCCAACCCAAGCCCAAACAAATAAATTAAAACCAAAACCAAATATATATATAAACACTCCCCAGCCCAGCCCAACAAAGAAATTAAATGAATTAATTCCCTCACCGGCCCAAGCCCGCGCCCAACTCCCAGGCAACCCGACCCGACCCGTCCCGTTAACAAATCCTTTCTTCTCCACTTCGTTCAGATTTCTCGCTCCTTTTCTTCAGTTCGCTGCGCTCCCCCACGTCGCCGCCCACGACGCGCACGTCCCCGAGCCCCACTCCCCGTCGCGACCTCGTCACCGCTCCCTTGCCTACGACCGCGCGCGCATGCCCACTTACCTCCATCGACCTCGCCCCCTCTCCTTCTCTCGTTTTCTCACATCCTTCCATCTTTCTCGAACTCGACTCCACCACCATCGACAACCATCTTGCCGCCAACGAGCCCCTGACCCCTCCACGACGCCATCACCCTCGTCCTTCTCCCTCTCGAACCTCCATCCTCCAAGCCAGCTCCCAAAGACCCCTTCACTGCAACTAACAACAACCCCACCGTCACAGCTCCCGAGAACTCAGCACCGGCCGCCGCCTGAATACCACCGCCGGCCTCCCCTTCACCGCCGACCACCTCCGACACCGAGCCCTCGTCCGTGCCCCCTCCAAGCTACAGGCCCGAGCGCGTACCCCCTCACCTGCACACTGGAACCCATCGCCTTTCCTGAGCACCCTCGTTGACCCCTCGCTGGAGCTACCTCCGCCGACCACCGCCAAGCCCCCTCTCTCACAGGCAACATCTCTTCCCGCTCTCTCTCACGGCACCTCTCTTTCCATCTCAGTACCCCGACACCATCTTCATCGCTACCAGGCTCACCCTGAGCTCGCTGCCATTGCCACTGCTGGTGCCGTGCCGGGCTTCTCATCGTCGCGGCCTTGACCATCACCTCCGGTTACTGTCGCCTCTAAGCTCCATCTCCTTCACCGAGGCTAAACTCGAATCCCAGCCGTGTGTAGCCGTGTGCATGTCGCTATGCTAACCGTGCCGTCGCTGCAGGCTGCCGTCATCATCGCCTTCGTAACCATCGAACGTCTCCAGGCAAGTTTAATACTTGCTTCATGCTACTTTTTATGTTACAATTCTGGTTACCAAAAATTCCCGCATATACTTTTCGTGTAAATTGTTATGAGTTAAGTGTTCGATGCAAACCATGACCTACAAACCCAGTTAAATTGACGGCAACATATAGAATGTGATGGCCCGAGTTGTAAGGAATGTACCTCGAGACTTTGGTTCCAATACCATGTCGTTTGCCCACATAAAATGATGTCCCGATTTTCTATCGTAAAACCTGAAAACTTTCGTACATGCTAAACCATAAAATTTATAATAAATTGTGGACAAACCGGATTTTAGCGGTCGATGGCTCGTATCGAAGATAACTGCTTAACCTACTGTATTATTTTGTTTATCACTGGATTTTAATAAACTATGATAGAGATAATCGTGGAGGATTACGATTCTGGACTGCAGTCCAGAACGGAAATCCCAGCTAAACCCTGTTTCTAAACCCCTGCATATTACTGTTCGAATATAAGAATGCGCGGAACCCTATATCGTTACGTAGGAAATTGAATTATCTTTCTCACTCCACCGGTCTCACTGGGTTCCTCAACCGTTTGATATTTTTAACTCATTTTATAATGTTGATACGTTTTGCTGAATTCTGCAGAGGCAGATTTTACACATCGAACATAACCTGTCCATAACTCCCTGTCGATATAAGATTTTACTGATCCGTAAATGGCGGTGAAACCTAACTGATAACCTTAATTATTGTTCAACTATAGCGTCGCCTAAATACGATCCCAACTGAGATTAAAATGCGTTACGAAACGGACTTCCGATTCTGAAACCGGATTTCCAGCAGTGAACGCTTAAAATGAAATGGCCATATCTTGCGATCCTGAAACCCGATTAACGTGAAACAAATTTTGATGGTTAGATAATTAAACACACTATTTACCCTCTTTTCATTGTTTCGCTAAATTTTGCATGTATGATTTATGATAAGTTATACAAGTGGTAGGACACTAACTGGTGATATTTTAATCATACCTTAATTATTGTATTCTTATCACATTATATAGATGTCATTGCATTAGTAACCTAGTGATCATATGCATTACCCAGTGTTAGGTATTAGTGTTTGATTGTGGCAAGTACGTTAGTGCTTAAGCATGAATGGATAAGTGAAAGTGACACGTACTTGTACACAATCAGTGGACCCTATTGATTTATTGCATTGTCGACGTCTGTGGGACGTATATAAGTGTGACTATAATTGGTATGGGACGGTTATGGAAGCACTTGTATGGGTGTCATAGGTAAGGCACCAAACACTGTCCATTTATCTTGGGTATCAGTCGCGACATGCTTTATGGAGATCCTGTCTCCAGTTCTCGCGCAGACTTGTCATGGACCGACCGGTATTTGAGTTTATGGTTGGCGTTTGATGTAGACCACGGGGTGTGGGGTAGTTTGAGTGTGAGTTCAACAGAATCTCGGGAGTCCCATTGCCGGCTTATATCGTGATTTTGGGAGTTGTATGGATGGAGTTACTGATTATTATCGTGCGTGTTTCGGGCCCGTGTTCCCTTGCCCTTGGGTCCTATCCTTGTGCGGGGGATACTCCTGTGTGGTTGACTCTCACACTTGGACTAACGATAGGTTTAGCGACCTGTACAGTGAGACTTAGAGACTGATAGGGTTAGTGACATTGACATGCATTGCTTACTGATTCCACATACCTGCCATACTGTTTACTGCTTTACTGTTTTGCCTGCTCTATTAGCTACCTGCATTGGCTACTTCATGTTCACGTCTTTATTCCATGATTACTGTTCCATGTTCATCATTATTGCATGAGTTACCATTTGTATCTATATATATATTGCTATCGTGTCGCTCTGACGACCTGAGTATGCATGCTCAGAGTGAGAAGTGGATCTAGCTTGGACCAGGACCTGACGCACCTCGAGGACATCGCGGACATCTGGATCAGCTACCCAGAGCTTTACTCTCTTGATCTCCATCTGGTTAGTTCTTTTGTATTTGTTTTGATTTAGTGATTGCATTTCTCATTACCTGTGCATTGATTACTGATTACCACGTAAAGCTAGAAGCCGAAGTGTGACTACGGCAGGATATTTCCTTGACCGTAGGAGCATGGCTGGCCTTGTCAACCCCTCGTATTCCATATTTTGGGAAGCGGGGCGTGACAGAATAAAAAGGCATCCCAAACGGGAGCAACTCATGCCTAAAGGCGGAACACAACCACAACAGGTAAATATACGACGCCGTAGCGAAGAAATAAGCAATTAAGAAGTGAAAACAGCATAATAAGAGGTAAAACAATATCGCAGCATGAATAAAAGCCGGCTCACACGAGCACGACAACCAAAAGCACAAATAATATACAAATATCGAATCTCTCAGTCTCGTCTCCAAGTCAAATACATAAAGATGGTAGATGGAGAGTACTAGATACAAATAAGATACACAAGTGGAAGCATGTGGATACTCGTACAAAACCCACCCACAAAAGGTTTCACACCTAACAGTAGCGCCATCCACTGAAAATGATGCAATAAAGAGCCCTGCCGCGACTATACTGAGGTTCAACCCTGCAAAAACACTGTGGCACAACGGGGGTGAGTTGCCAACTCGAGAAGTAAATAACATCGTACATATAATCACATGCATGCACGATAAACAACCAATCCTACGTATACAGTCATGATAGCATGTGTACAATAATATGAGATGCATCATAATCCAAATCAAGGTACTATATCGAGGTACAACGACTATGAGTATAAAGTATATTATAAAAGTCCTGAGTGTGGGATAAAAACAGATTCATCATCAATAAATCATCATCATGGAAATTCGGTGTCCATCGACGACACCCAAAATCCTAATATCTTAGGCGTCGTCACTATGATCGGCCCTCATATCTATCTCATCATATTACTCTGAACGGTATCCTTTGGATATCTGCCGAGTTTCCATACAATCACCGGTAAGTAGTGCTTCCCCTGCCAGGCTCATCGTCTAATCCACAATCGGCTTTCCCCGGGATACCTTACCGGGTCCACCATGTAACCGCAGACGGCTCAGCCTACTCCTCGAATCGGGTACGCTCATAACTCGGCACCGAAAAACTCATGGTGGACACAAATATCATATCAAGGGAAAACCGTAATTTTTAAATATTTCAAGTTTTCAAAATGTACTTTGCGATTTCCGAACTCCACGAAACATAAATCTCATGAAAACATCATATGAGATAAATCACTGTAGCAATATATGCACGATGCAAATCATGATGCGTACTAGTACCAGAATCGTTATTTAACTGTCAATAATGAATGCGGTACAACATATATTTATCCATGGCAATGTCTATAGTGTGCGTGGCATGGCAATTACCAATGGTGTGTGTGGTATATAAATCAGTGCTCGTGCAATATGAACCGTTAGTAATAGTGTGGTGCCCTATTAATGATATGTCGATGTACAACAGGTAATAGGATGTACAAAATGGTACTCATTCACAATCAATATATATATATAAATATATAAGCATATCACACAAGGTTATATCACTTAAATCTAGCTTTCGGCGCTTAACGCCATACATGCGATTCCCCCATAGATGTTAAATCTACTCACTGGACGATCTCGAGCTAAGTGAATCTGATCACCTCTTTCCCCTTCCTGGCTGCGTCCGAAGTCCCCGCCTGTGATCCTAATATCACACAAAACCAATACTCATGAAATTAGTAAACTTCCCAATAAAACACGGACACAATGCCAAACTAACGAATCGACTCTCATAAGCTGCCAAGTGTTAACTTAACGGGTTAAACGCGTGTAGCGACATCCTATACCAAACCTACGGCTGTTAAACGTACGAAACACTTAAACAAAAGTCGGAGAAATCTGTATCGCGCGTTACCGAAACGCTTGAATTTTAGCTAAACGGTCCCAGATTTTTATATATAATGAATTAGTGAAAGTTGCATATGCCATGAGCCTACACTTTTCCACAGAGACCCTACGAGCAAGACACAAACCCCAACTCCCTAATCTGGCCGTAAATTGCGGCCAGAATAAATTAAATTGCGGCCACAAATTAGGTGGAGGGTCTTAGGTTTCATGGGTTGATTCTAGGTCTCAAATACATCTCTCAGTGACGGCAGCTTCCTAAAATAATACCTGGGTCGATAGCAGATTCAACAGAGACTCCAAGTTTAACCAAAACACGATATTAACACTAATTTAAAATATTAAGGTGTTTTACTGAAACTAAATAACATAACAAACTTCTTTAGAGCCTAAAGAAGGGTTTATCATCATTACCTCTCCAAAACTTAAGAAAAACCCTACCCTTCCAAGCTCCAAGACATCACAAGTGGGTTAAACATGCTTAGTTGGGGGTTTAGTGATGTTTGATGTGGATTTAGGCTAGAGGTTTGTGGGAAAATAAAATCACAGAGTGGATTTTTAGTGAAGAAGAAGAAGAAAATGAGAGGGAGTGTTGTGACGAAATGAGAGAGTGAGAGGGTGAGGATGAGAATGAGAGCCATGCTCTTTTTCTCACCTCATTTAATGCCTCTCATGCTTTGTCCCCCATGCTCCCATGCCTCATCATTCTATTCTTTTCTCTTTCTTTCATTTTTTTGAAAAAAAAGATAAAACTCTTTTGCTATATATATATATATATATATATATGAGATATAACATAATAATGGTTAAGATGCCATGGCTAATAAAACATGGTTAACACCTCTTTAAGCCAAGATTAACATGCACATATGTGTGCAAGTACAAAACTAATTAATAAAATATTAATTAATTATAATAAAACATGTGGAAATAATTATTGGTAAAATTTATTAAAAACCCGCATTATATTGTTTAATTAACTCTAATCGCGTTCTAAGGTGTTACGTCGGGCTCGCTTGACTTTGGGTTGACTTTGACTCGGTCGGCCACAGTGTACTTTTTTTTGACCCCAACAAAGTACCTCCATTAATGAATGCCCACCGGGTGTATGGGTTGTGTGCATGAAATTGATAGATCTTGTTCTATATGGAGATTGATTTGGTTAGGTTCCCTTTTGACAACGTGGAGGGCATGCTGTCATTTTTATGACTTAGTCTGTGCTGCCATTTTTGCGACTTGGACGGTCGGCACTTGATTTGACTTACTCCGCTTCTTGCGGTGTCAAGGATAAAGTTGACTTGCTCCACTTCTTGCGGTGTCGGGGTTGGATTTGACTTGCTCCGCTTCTTGCGGTGTCGGGGTTGAAATTGATTTGCTCCGCTTCTTGCGGTGTCGGGGTTGAAGTCGAATTGCTCCGCTTCTTGTGGTGTCCGGGATTTGATTTGACTTGCTTCCGATGTCGAGCTTGATTCCGCCAGGGAGGTCATTGGATGACTTGCTTATAAGGTGGAGCTTGATTCCGCCGAGGAGCTCGTTGTTCGACTTGCTTCCAAGGTGGAGCTTAATTCCACCGAGAAGGTCATTGGTTGACTTGTCGATTTGATTTGTTTTGGGAGTTCCCTATCCGTTCAGCAGGACTTTTGAGCTTGAAAGTACTGCCGGGTGGGACGTTGATTTGATCTGTTTGATTTCTGCCTTATTTGGCAGGACTTTTGAATTTGAGGGGAACTTAGAACTTGGATTTTTTTTGGCATCAACATCGCTACATTGGAATAGCGCCGGGAGCGACTCATCATTTGCCTTAGGAAGACTTAGGATTTAGATTTTGGGTGGGCATCAGTACCGCTAACACTGAAGCATAGTGTCGAGAGCGACTCATCATTTGTTATTGCCCGTTAGCGAGCGATGGCTTAGGAGACAGGTTTAGATTCTTATCACCTAAGGCTTTTTAATTTTATGAGTCGTAAGGGTCTCATAAAAGCGTTATCTCCCTACGTGTCGAGAGGATCTCGTAGGTGTGTTTTCTACCTAGGAATCGTGAGGATTCCTGAGTGTGTTGCTCTTTTGTGAGTCGTAAGGATCTCACACGGGGACATGCTCCTCATAAAATTGAGAGGACTTTACGAGTGTATTTTTTTCTCCTTTTCACAAGTTTGCGCCCTTTCGGGTTTTCACAAACTCGCCGGCAGTCATGTTGTTTTTACTTACGGAACCTTTCGGGTTTTCATCCGTGCCCATTTTGCTTGTGAACATACCTTTTTTTTACATTGGTGGAGCTTCATCGCCGGTGGGACTTCAGATATAGCCTCGCAGGTACGACTTAGGAGAGATAGGGGTTGTTTTACGCCCGTGGATTGTATACGGTTTTACAGGATATATGATCCAGACCGTAGGGCCGGTATGTTCACCTCGTCTGCGACTTGGAGCATTAACGCATAGTATTTCTTGAGATATCGGCCATTGATGGGTGTCATGGGCCTTTCTCCCTCGGCATTTATCAGCTGGTAGGATCCTCTATCAAACACTTTCTCGATGACGTATGGTCCTTCCCAATTTGGCTCGAATTTTCTCTTGGCATGTCGATTGGGGATGATCGGTCTTTTGAGGACCAATACCAATTCTTCTTTCTTAAAAGCACGGAGACGAGTCATTTTGTAATAGGCCCATGACATTTGGGCTCGGTACAGCTCCAGATTTTGTTGTACTTCGAGTCTTTTTTCTTCAAGGGCGTCGAGCTCTTCGAGCCGAAGGAGGGCATTTTCCTCCTTCGTTAGACCGTGCTGGACAGCCATCCTTAAACTTGGAACTTTGACTTCGAGAAGGAGGATTGCCTCCACCCTGGAAAGCAGTGAGTATGGAGTGGAATGACTTGAAGTGCGATGCGTGGTATGGTATGCTCGCAACGCCTCGTAGAGCTTGGATTTCAGTCTCTCTTGTTGGCTGAAGTATTTTTCCTCAGAAGCTTTCATAGAGTTTTATTGAAGGCTTCAGCTAGCCCATTGGCTCTTGTATAGATGGAGGAATATCTCCAGTCTATCTTGTGTTGTGTAGCGAACCTTGAGATTTTGAAGCTCTTGAAAGAAGGCTCGTTGTCAGAAATGATTCTTCTTAGTGTACCGAAGCCGTATAAAATATTATGCCGGAAGAATGTCAGAATATCTTATGTCTTGAATTCTTTTAATGGGACAACTTCAGCCCATCTAAAAATATAGTCAGTTGCGGCCAATATGAACCGGTAGCCTTTGGATGACGGAGGATCAATCGGGCTAATTATATCGGTGCCCCAAACTTCGAAGGGCCATGAGGCCATCGTAGGATGCAGCGGGTTGGGATGCTTGTGGATGAAGTCACCATGAATTTAACAGAGATGACACTTCTTCGCATGCTCTTTGCAATCCCTTATTATCGTAGGCAAGTAATACCTAAGCCGTTTGATTTGAAACCACATTTTGGGGCTAGATTGGTGAGCTCCGCAGACGCCTGAACTTCTTTCATGACTTTTTAGGTTTCGGCCAAGGACAGAAACCTGAGCCAAATCTGGTCGTACGATCTGCGTGCCATTTACAAATACATATCGGAGAGCTCTTTTCTTCAGATGAACCCTTACGGATTTTTCTTTGGGTAGCTTATCGTGTCGAAGGTGCTCTATGAAGGGTTCTCTCCGATCGGGATCGTCTTGAATGATCAGAACTTCTTCGGCAGGATTGATCTTTTGTTCTGTGCTTTTCTCTTCTCGTAAAGAGACTGGAGGCAGAATTCACCGGCTTCTGACTGTGATCAGAATTTCATCCATGTTGGGATCAGTCAGCTCTTTGGCTAGACGAGCGAGTACGTCGGCTTTTCCGTTCAATGCCCTAAGAACTCACATTAGTTCAAAGTGGGTGAACTATTTCATGAGTTTCACCATCCGGCTTCTGTATTGAGCTAACTCGAGCTTATATATCTTGTAATCACCACTCATCTGATTGACGACAAGCTGGGAATCACCGTAGACCCATAGTCGAAGGATCTCCATCTCTATGGCTAGCTCCAGGCCAGCTATCAGAGCTTCATACTCAGTCTCATTGTTTATGCGAGGCTCGGTAAGAGCGAAGGAACGTCACAGGGTTCCTCCCGATGGCGTGATGAACACCAATCATATCCCTGCTTTTATATGCGGGATGCTTGATTTGCTAGAGGTCCTTATTGACGAGGCTCCATCAAAATAGAGCTCCCAGGATGGCTCGTTATCTTCGAGATGCTGCACTTGTTCGTCGGGTGACTCACAATTGAGCGGTGACTCTTTGGGTATGGGATGAGCAACGAGGAAGTCGGCGGGGGACTTGTCCTTTTACTGCTTTATGTGGAATATAGACTATGACAAACTCAAGCAACATAACAGCCCATCTTGCCATTCTGCCAGCAAGGCTTGCTTTGATCATTAAGTATTTGAGCGGGTCGACCTTGGAGATCAGCATGACCCGATGAGATAGAAGATAGCGCCTTAACTTCTTCACGGTGAATATCAAGGCTAGGCACTGCTTTTCGATAGGGGAATAGTTATGTTCCGCCTCGACTAACGTTCAATTAAGATAGTAAAGGGCATTCTCTTTTCCCTCCTCGTTGTTCTGGGCAAGGAGCCCACCGAGTGACTCATCTAGCGCGACAGTATAGAGAATCAACGGTTTATTTGGAATGAGAGCAGCGAGTACCGAAGGGTGCAACATATACTATTTGATACTTTCGAATGCTTCTTGACATTCGGCATCCCAGAAAAAAGGAGCATCTTTATTCATGAGCTTTGAGAAGGGCCTGCATCTTCCCGATAGGTGTGAGATGAACCATCGTATGTAAGCGAGCTTTTCTTGAAAGGATCTTAGATGCGTCAGATTCTTTAGTGGAGGCTGAAAGTGCGTCTTAGCACCTCTACAAGGTTTCCACATCCATCAAGTATGCAATTTAAAAAAACTTAGAGGTCTAAGCCACATTAACCTAGAATCGAACTAGAGAATTAGGGATTTAGAGCATGAAAGCAAGATCAAAGCTAAGTGAAATGGGTTACAACCTTTATAGACTAAGTCCTTCACTTCAAAAGCTCCAAATAGTAGTCCCTAAGCTCCAAGTAGTAGTCCCTAGAACTCTTCTTGGCTCCACTTGAAGAAAGGAACGAACTTGCTATGTGATCTTCGAAGCCGAAGATGATCCACCTTGAAGCCTCTCTAGGTCAAGCTAACTCTTCACTAATCAAGGTATTAGTGAAGCAAACAACCTAAACTAATGAGATAGATTAGAATAGGTTGATGAAGTATGAGTTTTTCTCACTTTAGAAATATTTTCCTTGCACTTTTTCCAACTCAAGAAAAACACTAGAATGAGCTCTTGAGGAAGAAGATGAACTTGGGTGAAGAATAAACTTGGGATGAGAGAGTGAACCATGAGCTTAAGATAATAATTGAGATGAATAAATATCTAAGAGTAAAACAAAAACAAGAGATGAGTCATGGCTTCTCAATACTTCTTCAAGTATCCAAGCCACGACTCATTTCTAGACTTTTTGTTTTGCTTTTTAAATTAATTCATCCCAATTATCTTTTGCTCTAGTATGAGTCTTATACACCCATATTCCATGTATCATCAACCATGATACATTTCTAATATATATATATATATATATATCATATATATATACAATTATATATATCAAGAGAATAAAATGTAAAGTGAGCAATAATATTAGTTAATATAAATATATCAAATATAAATATATATCAAATTATTAAATCAACACTTGATTCAATGATCCGGTTATATCATATATAGCCGACTAATATCATATATATATGTTTATCAAATTATCAAATCAACACTTGATTCAATAACCCGGTTATATCACATATAACCGACTAATATTCAATATACAATATCAAATCAACACTTGATTCAATATTCCGGTCATTTCATATATAACCGGCCAATATCAAATATATATACATATAACAAATCATTGAATCGACACTTGATTCAATAATCCGATTATATCACATATAACCCAACCGATATCAAATATCGCGAGATTAGAATACGGTATCACATACTCGTATTTAATCAAGCTCCTGCACATATCACCATATGTGCCCTATTTCGTTTCGCTTGAGCTACGAAACCTCTGTGTGGGACTCTAAAGACTCCTCAATATGCCAGAAGTAGGTAATGATCATATCAAACACCCACAAGCCGTCAGCGGTACTAGATGGACGTAACGGCTATCCAGGTATTGAACGAATAGAAGATCAACAAGCAAGGTTGTACAAACTCTCGTAAAGCCTATAAGCAACACTTACTGTACAGTCCGGTCTTTTCGTCTGATATGTCGCATATCGAGTCTAGGGGTAGAATCGTCAGATCCCAGTAACTCGATAAATCATGCCGATGTGTAGCCTATAATGGTTCGAGAAACTATTGATAACACTTACTAGTAAATCTCATCAGCCCTGGCCAGGGACTTGCTGTTATAATCAATCGAGCATAGCACAATATCAACTCCCTATACCCGGAGAGACGAAACCCCTCCTATCGCCCACTGCCTCTATGTAACTCAAGACTGTACCCAAAATTCACCTGTTTGCACGCCTCCTTTGAGCCGTGGTAGGGAGGAAATCAAAATACAGTGGGAACCACACAAGACACTATGACGATCTCGGGTCTACAGACTAACCTGTACAAGTGTCACCAGAGAACTGCTATCTGACGATAGGTATGGTATCATCTAGGAGTTCTCGGCAAGTCCTATTCGGTGTAACCATTCTCTAATAAGTATCTGTGTACAATCTTTGATGTCAAACACCAATGGTTGTGGGATCAACCATCGCCCCATACAGGGTCAAGAAACGTATATACTAGTCTACTCTGGAATATCGATGCCCTGTCTTGATACTCTCTCAACTAGGGATTGTTAAAGGATGTGCTTGCAGATTACACAAGCCCCACTAGTATGATCTGCATCATAGTCCTGGTAGTCAAGCTAACATCCTAAGGGTTTTATCAACATGTATCAGAGAGACTGAATAATAATAATAGTGTACATGTTAAGATAAAGAGCAACCAGATAGCATACTATCATGTCGAGTAAGAAAGTCCTCTAAATATATGTCCAAGCATCCACTATATCATACAATATTGGCCTCTAGGGCATATATATTCCTAACAGAGGCATCTTCATGATGGCCTTTATCTTTGATGGGTCAACTTCGATCCCCGATGTCGGACTATGAAGCCGAAGAATTTTCCCGACGACACGCCAAAAGCGTGCTTCAGAGGATTCATCTTTAGATCGCATTCCCTCAATCTGGTGAAAATGATCCTGAGGTCTTGGATATAATTTGCCTTGGTTTTAGTCTTGACGACCAAATCATCAACATAACATTCGACGACTTTATGGATTAAGTCGTCAAAGATCTTGGTCATTGTCATTTGATATGTGGCGCCAGCATTCTTCAGTCCAAACGGCATCACTTTCTAATAATATATGCTGATCGGGATTCGAAATGATGTATGCTTCTCATCATTAGGCGACATTTTTATCTGATTGTACCAAGACGAACCATCCATGAAAGTGAACAACTCGTAATTTGAGGTGTCATCGACCATCATTTTCATGACCGGAAGCGGGAAATCATCTTTAGGGCATGCCTTGTTAAGGTCCCTAAAATCGACACAGACTCGGATCTGCCCATTCTTCTTTTTCACTGGGACGATGCATGCGATCCAATCCGCATATTTCTCTTCTCTAATGAAGTCGACATCGATGAGTTTCTTGGTTTCCTCGATGACCTTTTTTTCCAGCTCCCTTCTCATTCTTTGAGGAGCTTGTTTGACTGGCTTGGCATCAGGAGATATAGCCAACTTATGCATGACCACTTCAGGGGAGAAGATAGGCATTTCTTTGTACGTCCATACGAAACAGTCGACAAACTCATGCAGCAGAGCGATTATCTGCTCTTTCATTCCCTCTGACAAGAGTGAGCTGATGTAGGTCGGCCTTGAATTATCGGGCGTTCCCAAATCAATCTCGGATAGCTCGTCGAAGGTTACTTGTCCGCCATCTTCGAGCTCTCGAGGGGTTTCTTCTAGCTCGGCTAGCTCGTCATCATCATTTGAACTTTCGCTGGCTTCACCAACATGGATCATATAACATGCTTTGACATCAAGTCGAATGAAACCTATACCCCTTCTATCTGGGACCTGTCCAACGATGAGTGCTCAAACCTGAGGCGGATGCCATAGCCCCCTGTAAAACTTTGCTTCGGAGTTCGTTTGATATAATCAACACCCGCACTTTTTAAAGTATTCTCACATCTCGGGCGTATAATATCTGGGATTGAGGATGTCTCTTATGCCCATCTCATAGGGAAGGCAAGTGACAGACAAATCGTCCGGGTGCACGATATGATTTAACCCATAAATCAGGATACCCTTCTGTCCACTCTTTCTTCCGGAAATGTTGAAAGTTTTTAGCTGGTCCACGGTGGAGACTGACAACGCATCAAGCTCTTTGCACATTTGCTCTGGCACCCTTGTGATGGCTAGGGATTCTTCTGTAATTTTGAAGGTTTCTCTTAACTTTGCTTTTTGCATGAGATCCCAATCTGCACAGTTGTTGCAAGACGGGTCATCTTTCTCTGATTCTTCAGTATCGCTGCCTAAATGAGGGCAAATTTTGCTGCCAGATAGGCCTTCGATGTTAGACTCGTCCGTATCACTACCAAAATGAGGGTGAGTTTTACGGAAGGAAGGACTTCCAGCGTCGGACTCATTAGTGTCACCGCCGAAACGCGGACACACTTTGTGGTTTTTGCTTTTGAAAGTGACAGCCGGCTTAGATTTGCTTTTGAGTTTCGGGGCCGTTTTGTCCTCGGTCAGTTGTAGCTTAGTATTTTGAGGGTTTACAAAGTACCAAGAATCATCATATCGGACTTCATGCACACCGAACGGTTGGACGTCTCCGTTAATGCGTCTTTCTTAGCCATTTTTGGTATACTTCATGCGCTGACGGAGAGTTGATGGAACGATACCGTAATCATGAAGCCACGACCTTTCTAGGAGAATCTTATAAGACGTGTTGGCGTCGATCACGTATATCTTAGATTCGGTCTGTAGATTCCCAAATTTGATTGGTGGAGCTATGGACCTCAGAACTTGCTGGCAGTTTTGATTGAAGTCTTGGATGACTATCCTTTCCCTTAACAGGTGTCGGACGTCTATTGACAAACTATTAAGAGTTCGCAAGTTCATGATGTTCACTGAGAACCCCGGATCAATCAATATGCGATTAATCCAGTCTCCGTCGTTGTACCCTGTCACGTAGAGTGGTCGGTTGTGCTTAGCTATTTCCAGTAACGGATCTTCATCCTTAAATGTTACCGCTGCTGTATGCAGAGTGTACTGGGTCTCTTTCATATTAATTTTAGCAAAACGAGTCTGATACCGCTCGGGATTTTGCATGGAATAGATAAGAACATCTCTGAGCTCCTTGAATAGGACCAGAGAATCGTAGATGCTTAAGAGAGACGTAAGCTTCTAGAGGTGAGCCAAGACATTATAATCTACCGGAGAAAAACTTTAATCTTCATGAGTCAGCTCTATGCCGTTTTCTTCATTAGCGTCCTGTTTTTCCTTCTCTTTCGGGGCGTTGCCTTATTTCGGCAGTAGAACCTTGCTTCTTCTGAGCTGGATTTGGTTGGCCTTTGTGGCGAGCTCATTGTCCTTTTCATGAAAATATAGCTCTTCCTCAGAGTCGCTGACAAGATGAATGACGTAGTAGGTCATAATAGGGATCTCGTCATCGAAGTCTTCTTCTAGTTCCCCAGAATCTTAGCCACTTCTACGGAGAAGAACTTCTTCAATTGAATTAGAGTTCTTTCTTTTTGTTTATGGTCTTTGAAGGAATCAATATATTTTTGAATGGTCGATCATCCTGCATAGTCTTTTTCGCGTCGAGCCGTGCTTTTTTTCGTCTTGAGCCTTTAGGATTTTGAGCCTGATCGAGCCAAATTGGTAAACGGAACGGTGGGCTCTTTCTGCCCCTCCCATTCTGTTCTAGGCTCTTTCGAAGTAATTTTAGCATCTTCTTCATCTTATTAAATATGTGCATGCTCTATGGAGGCTGCGGCAAGTCGGTTTCATTTCTCGAGGGAGCGGGTTTAGCTATCCACTCGCAAAAGGATTCAGTTTTTGTCTGTATAAAGTTGGTGATTGCAGATTGATTATTCAGCAACACGCTCTTGGACAGTTCAATTTTCCCGGTCTTGTACTACTTCTCGACCCAGTCTTTAAAAATATAGCAATCCTCGATCGCATGGCTCACTACTCGGTGGTACGAGCAATACAGAGGATTGTCGATCATTTTTGCTTCGTGAAGTCTTTTCGACTCCAGGAATCATAGACCGTTGTCCAAGACATCTTTGAATATCATGCGGATCTTGTATCTTCTGAAAGAGTAAACCTTGATCTTTTTCTCCTTCAGGGAATACCCTTCTTCTCCTAACACCAGCTTTCGAGCCCGGTCTGTTTTTAATCCGCTTGCCTTTCACTTGTCTTCATTTTCATACGCGTTGAAGGTGTCAGTGTTGTTGGAGCTCGCACTTTTACGGTTGTCGTCTTTTCTGCTCTTCCAAGGCTTGTCATTCGGAGAGTCCAAGGTAGTCTCTTGTTTCGAGCGTTTCAACATTTGAACTCTCTTGGTCAGCTCTTGAAACGACTTGAGTCCTACTGTACATAAGAATAGGACCATCCAATTGCTGAGGTTCCCAATGAAGAGACTGACGGACTAGTCCTGCTCTAGCGGCGGTTCGCACTTGACCGTGAGATTGCACTATCGGCGATAAAATCCGTGTTGCTTTCGTTCTTCCTCGGCTTAGTCCTCACAAGATCAGCAATGGAGATTTTATCACTGACACTCATGAATCTTTTCCGAAACAAAGACTCCATTTAGGTGAAACTAGTGACAGAACCGTATGGTATGCTCGCGTACCAATCGAAAGCGACAACGACCTGTTGACAAACTAATGAAGAAGGAGTGCATCATTGCCCTCTGTATTTCGCACGATAATTTAAAGTGGGCGATGTGCTGATTTGCGTTTCCTGTCTCGTCAAATCTTCTGAACTTAGGAATGATGTAGCTGCTGGGGTACTCGATCAAATCATACTATGCGGGGTATGGCCTCCCACTGCTGCCAACGTCCTTCTGGCCCTCGGCTTTGGCCACCAATGTTTTGACTTTGCTGGTGATCAAATCCATTATTTGATCTTGTGTTAGAGGGATGGTGCCATCTAGGGTCAAGACGTCTCCAGAAGCAGAATGTGGCTAGCTTTCGTGCGGCTTGCCCAAACTTGAACCCAAGGGGATAGGCATCGGTTGCTTTGGGTTGTTATCACCCAGCTCTTGAGTAGAGATTTGCGCTTGATTGGAGAGAGTCCGAACAACTTGAGCCATGAGCTGCATCACGACGTTCGTCAGGTCATCAAATTTTGAGTAAAATTTGGCCATCTCTTTATCTTTGCTCCTGAGCTGTTTTCGGAGATCTTGACGCAGCCCTTGCTCTGCGGTCCTGGGGCGGAAAGTCAGCTCTTCCTCGCTGTCCGAGCTTGACTCCACATGGACCAAGGGGTCTGTTTCCTCTCAATAAGAGAGCAAGGCTCTGTTCAAAATTTGAACTGAAGCAGCGCCTCACGTGCAAAGCACGAGAGCGTCAGCGCCCAGAGTTAAAAACTCTGAGGCAGCGCCTCACGTGTAAGGCACGAGAGAGCCAGCGCCAAGAGTTAAAAAAAACTATGAGGCAGCGCCTCACGTGCAAAGCACGAGAGCGCCAGCGCTAGAACTAAAAGTTCTCTACCCTTGGATCAAAGATCCAACGAAAATGATAAATCATCAGAGCACAGAATTAAATTCTGATTGAGGAAATACTCCCCAAATCTTTCTAAACAAGAAAGATTGTGCTCTGTAAATCAGAGCACCGTTGGATCAAAAAATCAATAGTGATTAAAAATCGCCAAGATACATAATTAAATTTTGATTGAGGAAATACTCCTCAAATCTTTCTAAACAAGAAAGATTGTGCTATGTAAATCAGAGCACCGTTGGATCAAAGATCCAATGGTGATTAAAAATCACCAAGATACAGAATAAGCCCTGTATGGGAAAATATTTTCCCAATCTTATTAAAAACAAGAAAAATGTCTTCTGTAAAACAGAAGTCCTTGGATCAAAGATCCAACGGTGGATAAATTCCCCAAATCAATTAAGAAATCTCTCAATGAGAGATTTCCTTAACTGAATCAACAAATTAGCCTCCACTATATAAAGACCCCAAGACTTCTAGTCTTGCATAGAGGAACCCCCCATAAATTTCAAGTTAAAAAAAGAGCAAGCACAAAGAGATTTCAGAGAAAAGAAAGAAGAAGAACTTTCTTCAAGGTAAATAGAGATCATAGCATCTCACTTGCATACCCAAGAGTTTAACCCTTATAAAAGAACATAGTTCTTTCCCTGGATCTGAGATCAATGAGACAGTCTCCCACAAATGAGAATTTAATTCTTCCAGGGATGAATTTACTCTTGGGAATTGAAGATCCAGGGGAGAACAAAGAATTGAACTCTTCAGAAAAATGCACAAAGAAGGAAGTAGTGCCAAGCGCTCCATGTGCCCCTCACGTGGGCGCTGCTAAAATAAAGAGTGTTCTGCACTCATTGGTTGGCGCCCAGCACCCAGCGCTCCACGTGCCCCTCACGTAGGCGCTGCTAAAATAAAGAGTGCTCTGCACTCATTAGTTGGCGCCCAGCGCCAAGCGCTCCACGTGCCCCTCACGGGCGCTGCTAAAATAAAGAGTGCTCTGCACTCATTGGTTGGCGCCCAACGCTCTATGTGTCCCTCACGTGGGCGTTGCTAAAATAAAGAGTGCTCTGCACTCATTGGTTGGCGCCCAGCGCTAAGCGCTCTACGTGCCTCTCACGTGGGCGCTGCTAAAATAAAGAGTGTTCTGCACTCATTGGTTGGCGCCCAGCGCCAAGCGCTCCACATGCCCCTCACGTGGGCGCTGCTAAAATAAAGAATGCTCTGCACTCATTGGTTGGCGCCCAGCGCTAAGTGCCCCACGTGTCCCCACGTGGGCGCTGTCTAATATAAAACGCTTTGCCCATAGAGCCCAGCACTAAAGAGTGTTTAACACTCAATAAAAAAAACAAAGAAATGGAGTGAGCGTCAGAGCCCATGTCAATGCTCAGCATTGTTGCACATAAAAAGGGACCGAACCCAAACAAGTGTTCAACACTTTATTCAAAACTGAGTGGGCTGAGTCCCTAATTCAGATTAACCGAGTCCATGGACTCACAATTTTTCTAAATTTGATCTTAGTCCTAAACCCAACTACAGATCCCTCAAATGACATTAGTTCAAGGGTACATCTCCCCACACCTCTGATATATGTCGTTGTAATTCTTCAACGTCTTCGGAGAGGTGGCGGGTCCCGACGACCAGCAACAAAATTCTATGGACTATGATGTCCTTAAACCCAATGGACCGCAACGTCCCTAAACTAAACTCCATGGACTATGATGTCCTTAAACCCAATGGACCGTAACGTCCCTAAACTAAACTCCATGGACTATGATGTCCTTAAACCTAATGGACCGCAACGTCCTTAAACTAAACTCTATGGACTATGATGTCCTTAAACCCAATGGACCGTAATGTCCCTAAACTAGAACGATAGAGCCCAAATACTCTTTCGTTGGATCTAAATGATCCTGAAACCTTATTAAGTAGACCTTAGTCTAAAAATTAGACTAACGTATCGTTAACAAACATTTAAGTTGATCTTAATCTCAAACGAGATTAACGATCCTTAAATCCAAACAAACCCAAATATAAGAAAATACGGATTGGGACTAATCCCCGCCCTACGGGCGACAACGCAAATTAGTCTCCATATACAATCCACGGACAACCTAAAATAAAACAAACACACACGACAGGAAGTGACCTTCTGGAGCAGGAGAAAGTGATTATCGCTATGTGGTAACGTAATTAACTGCAGGGGCTTGCGCCTGCAGGGAAGAGCGTCCCCACAATCAAAAACCCCTCACAACGATGGGGAATCTAACGAAATCTGCTACAACGGCCGCATTTGTTTAAACCTTCGATACATGGTGCCATAAATTAACTTGGCATCTTCGGAGAGGTAGACAGATAAAACGAAATAGCATCTACCCCAAATTCAGTTAAGACGTTTGTCTTCCCGGCTTTCGGCGGTAAACAGATTCTGGCACGCCCGGTGGGACCTTTTGCTCTTTCCACTCCACACTTCGTGTGTCGTGTTCGCGAATGAATCGCGGTTTAATATGGTTGCCTGTGGAGTCTAGGTACTAAGATTTGGTGTCTTGCTCCCGTGCAGAGAAAATGGCTTCCAGCTGCAACAACAACTCCCGCTCCGCCCCGTCCGGAGGAGTAACTTACGGGCCCCAAGCAGCCTCCATCTACGCAATGCTGATGGAACAGGTGACACAGGCCACCACAGGATTGTTCTTCGGGACCATGCTCCCACCAATGAGCTTCAGTGCCCCAGTGCCATCACAGGAAGCTCCGAAGAAGTCGGTCTTCGATCGGCTTGCCACTACCATGGCTCCTCCCAACGGGTCGTCCAAGTTTACTGCCCTAGTCTTCGACAGGCTGAGCCTAAGCTCAAATGGGCCCGTGAAGAGGCTCGCAATACCGGAGAAGGCTACCCCAACTCCTGCTGCAGATGAAGTCATCCAAACTACTTCCCCTACTCGAAAGTCGGCCTTCGACAGGTTAACCATTCCTTCCCAGTGGATGTCAGTCTTTGACAGGCTGGCGCCAATAACAGCCTCTCCTCAAAGCAGGGGGCATGGCGAAGTTACTCCAACAATAGAGGTGATCCCGGCTACTTGACATGCTCGACGCCGTCACTGGCGCTGAGTGAGGAAAGCTGGGGGCAATTCCCCTTCTGGATTTACCCTACCAGCTCCAATGGTGGAAGTTGATGCTGCTGTTCCAACTGGGAACAGCTTTGAGCCGCTTAGGAGTGTGCGCAAGAACTCTTCAACTGCCGTGTTGAAAAAGTCTCCCCCACCTGTGGAGAACATCACAAAGGCGAAGCTGGACCAACCCCTTCAGTGGCCATCCTCCAAAATCCATAGGGTCTGGCGAAGAATCCAAGACTCTGTAGTCGACAAAGACTACTCCCGTCGATCGAAGAAAATGAAGGTCCGGCAAGAGAAGAATCATCCCGCTGTCATACTACGGAAAGTATCGTCTGCAACAGCTCCCTCAACTTTGGCCTCCCATAAAAAGAGAAGGCCAGAGAATCAACCACCACCGGCGATAAATTCTGAGTGTGATGGATCCAAACGCCCTAAGTCTGGGGGCATGATAGTGCACATCATCTACATGGCTTCCGGAAAAGAGGAAAGCCGTGCTTCTGGGGGTCATCGACCACTTACACGGTCCGTAACAAAGGCTCAGGAGTAACAACAGAAACTCCAGGAGATGCTGACGAAGATGGCCGCACTCACTGGGCAGAAGGAAAGTCCGGAAGTATCATCGGATCAACACTAGGAGCAGGAAACCGACGCCGAGTTCCTCCGAAGAATGCTCGAAAAGAAATATAAAGAAGCCGCGGAACAAGCGGCTAACATAAAACAAATGGAACTCCTATTCCAAGATATGGTGGGGATGATGATCCAGCCGGACCCTCTAGCCGAAGATCCCCCAATAATCATTGAAGACGACAGAGGGGAGACATCAAACCCTCTTCCGGCTTTATCAGCAGCCAGGGATGAGACGATCTCGAAAGCGGCGCTTGATGACTATATAGCTCAACAAATACGAGCTCATCAGGCAAGTGAAGCTACTAGCCAAGTCGTCAGAACTGGGTGATCCTATCCAGGCTGGTACAATCAAATTAAGTACCCGCTGGGATATATGATCCTGAAATTTCACGTGTATAGAGGGACAGCAACCCCCATCAGTACGTCGCTCGGTTCAGGGCTTTATACGGCAATACTGGAGGTGACGACAAATCGCTATATCGCCAATTCGTCGGCAGCTTAACGGAGACGGCATTTGAATGGTACTCGGAACTTCCGAATGACTCCATCAAAACATTCACAGAAATGGAGTTGCTGTTCACCCAGCGTTTCGCAAGCGCCAGCGAACGCAGCCCGATCACGGCATTGATCAATGCCAGGGTGAAGCCAAGAGAGACATGTGTTCAGTATGCGATTCGGTGGTGGAACCTATGGTCGAGATGCGAACAACGTATAGAAGAAGCTCCTGCCGTGGGCATGTTCATAGGGACCCTTGACCTGCAAGCGACTATATCCCAGTTTATGATGTTCTTCAAGCTGACCACTTTCTAGGCCTTGATCAACAAGTTGGCCTAAATGGACGAAATGGGCCATAGACCGTCCTCCTCGAAGACGGAGCTTCGAAATAAAAAGGGCAAAGGGAAAGCGACCTTCGTCGCCAACGCTCATCAACAGCCGAGTGATCCGAAACCAGCTGCACGCTAAAACGATAAGCAACAATCACTCGGAGAAAAGCTAAGACGTCCTTACTCATTCCCTCGGGATAAAACAAGAAGACCGTTCGAACTGGCGGTGCGCAACAGGCTTATCACTCTACCAGATCTGAGACGCCCACTGCAACCGGGCGATATCAACAATCCTAATTACTGCCCCTACCACCGAATAGTAGGCCATCCAATCGAAGATTGCTTCGTCTTAAAAAATTGGATTGAGGACCAGTACCAACAAGGCAAATTCGCACTGCCTGAAAACTGGAGGGTAAACCCACCACAATCGCACGCTCCTAAAAAGGTGGACACGCCGGGGGCATCATGCTCATTTATAGGGGAAGCTTCATGGGAAGTTGTTCTGTCGGCTAAACCTAAAAGAATGATGAAAGATCTTCAAGCATGTCCGGCGATTAAATGGAAAAGCCCGCTAAAGCCTGAGATCATTGAGGGGATGCTGAAACCGCACCCAACACCAAGAGTTGGTAGCAATGGGAAAAATACCCAAACCCAGCCATCAAAGTCTTCAAAGAAAAAGAAGAAGACTAAAAAGCCCGCGCATCCTGATGACAAGCGCACGGACCTGCAAAGGCATATTGACGCACTGGAGGAATATAACCAGAAAGTACGAACCCCGGTCACACTCCAAGAGTTTCTCAGCCATATCCTGGAGAACAAAGATAATGACAATGATGAGGGAGAAGACTCGTCAGAAGAACCCGAGGATTATGTGGCAAGTTATCACATGATCTCTCATTCACCAATAAATGACGAAGAAGCTCACTCGGCATCAGAAGATGATGTAGAGGAGCTGGGGGTAGGATCGATGCCAAAATCCTTGGAACCGTCAGACGAGATGATTGACATGCTGCTAACCCGTCAGAAGAGCAAAGCTGATCGAGAGCGTGAAATGGCCATATTCGAAAGTGCCAGGCGCCGGCATCAAGTTTAACGAGTCATGGTAGGGATAAGTCACAAAGCACTCCAACCAGATCAAAGCATGCTCGCGGCAGACAAAAACAGGCTCAAGACAAGGAAACGGTTTGCTAAAGCTCTGTCAATAGGAATGAAGCTGCCACCTTTCAAAGGAGATACTCCTGGCGGTATATACTTTGATGAAGCGGACGTTCATCCGAGCTACTACTTATACCATCGGAAGGTTATACATCCCACTGAAGAATGCAATGCCTTCAAGAAATGGTGGCAGGGATACGTTGCTCACCGACAACATTTCAAGCGGATGAAGTGCAAAACTCATCGGGAGCAGAAAAACACGACAGATGAGCACAAAAGAACTGCTAGCAACTGTCACGTGATTGATACCAGGGGATCGTAAGTTCTCATCTTCGGAAGCGACTCTGATGAAGAAGTAGCCATCGATGCTCTTCAAGGAATCCACCCCAGGAAAATAGGAAGAGATAAAGAATTGTGAAAACATTTAGCTGCGTAATCTTATGTTTCCCGAAAAGAATCTCGGACCTACAAACAAGGGATCGAACAAAAAAGATAAAAGAAAGGAAAAAGTCCCTGAGGATTTCGCCCTCGATGATCGAGTCGTCGAAGAGCCCAAGAAAAACAAAGTGGATTACAATGTCCTAGCACAACTGAGAAAGATACCCTCACAGCTAAGCATTTTGGAGGCCCTTATGTTGTCTAAAGAGGCACGGGATTCTCTGATCAGGGCCTTATAAGAGCCCGAGCAGTTCCAAGCTTTCCTTGCCGAAGAAAAGATGAAGGATGAGCTGGAAGAAGTGCACACAGCTGACATCACTTTTGGCGATGGAGATCTTCTCCTCGGAACATGCGAGCACAACCGTCCCCTGTATGTCACCGGGTACTGCCATGACATCAAGATAGGAAAGATCTAAGTTGATAACGGGTTCTCTGTCAACCTCCTAAATGTGAGGGTGCTAAAAGAAATCTGCATGAGCGTTCAGCACCTCGCTCGGGAAAAAATCACCATCTTCGGGTTCGACTCCCAGTCATCATGGACGCTCGGGTCTGTAATACCGACGTTACGCTTTGGGCTGCTCATCACTGACATCAAATTTCATGTCATTGACGCTAAGATTTACTACAACGCTTTGCTCAACAGGCCTTGGTTACACGAGTACAACATCATTCCTTCTACACAACATCAGTGTATGAAATATTTCAAAGATAGTCTCGAGTATACCATAACGAGGGAACTAAACCCGTTCTCCGTAAATGAAGTCCGAAAGTACGAAAATGCAAAGTATTTCCTACCAGACTTTGAAGACACGGAAAGATACTATAAACCGGAGAATAAGTAAAAAGCTATCACCACTATGGTCGCACGCTCTTTTGGCGTGTCGCGTTTCAAAGTTCTAAAGTTTAACCGTGATCAAGACGGTATCACTTCGCAGCTAGCCGGTTGAGCACGGGTCGATCCGCAGGGAGATGGTTGTATGTTCATCCGAGTCTTAGACGAGTAAATAAAGAATGTTTATGTGTATTGTTCGATTCTATCCTAAGTGTTCGTATTTATGTTCAAGTAAGCTTGTTAAGGTTAAGATTGGTTAGTAGAGTTAGGATTAGTCTTGTCCTTTTCTTTTGCCATTCCTTAAGACGATGTTGGGATAATTGAAAGTAGCGGGGATTAGGAGGACTGTTCATACCGGAATATTGCATTTAATACCGCCCTTTCTTATGCTCGTTTGTTTATAGGCAGGTGCTTTTAATCCGTGTGCTACATATTTACAGGCTACAGGTTCCTAGTCCAAAATAACGCAAATGATACAAAATCTCCACTGTTACGCCAAAATCCAGAACATCTGTTGCCAATAGATAAAAGCCGGGTTCCGGTCATCCGTATCCATCCAGTGCCGCGTACCAGTTCCAGAGACAAGATAAATGACAGTAGTCATTCGTGTCTCGGACAAGCACAGAGCACGAGAGGGGTAGCACAAAACTCAATGGGTGCGCGGAGCTCGAAGGAGATGGGGTCAAAAGAATTGTTTTTGAGGCCATTTTGGACTGTTGCAGATCTGAAGATATTGTGGAAGCAATTTGCAATTTGGAACATGTAGAACAACTGAACATAGAAACACAAGAAACCCCAGAAAAAAAGACAACTTACCTCCTCCAAATGGCCGCGGATCCGCGGCCAATATGGCCATTATATGGCGGATCCGCGGCCGAGTTGACTTAGTGTCAACTCGGATTTTTGGGGTAGTTTGGTAACTTCATTTGGGCAGAGAATCTTGCCCTAGGGTTTCAGCACTCAGCCTATAAATAGCCCGGTTTTGTGCCAAGCCAAGGATGCTTCTTTTTGTTAGGAATTAGTTTAGTTTAGTTAGCTTTTTCTTCTTCTTCATGTCTTCCTCCATTAAAATGTAGTGAGAGAATTGAGTGGATGATGAAATAAAGATGAGGGTTATTTTTATTATCTTGTAATTTTATTTCTTGCATTGTATTTTAATTTCTAGTGTAACTTTTATTCTTGTTGTTAAGTAGTTGTTGATATTTCTTTACTTGTTTTATTTTCTTTCTCTTCTCTTTTCCGTATTATTTTCAAGCCGTGATACTCGACGGAGTTCCTTACTTAGGTGAGGACCCAAGTAGTTAGCTTTCATCATTTGTAAAACCGTATTTTTCCTTTTACTTCTTTTCATCCTTCTTGTCTTGTTTTATTTTCTTTTATAATGTGTGAATAATTCCACACTTGTTAAGGCTAAGGAAGGTGGTATGAGGGACGGAAAAATCCCTTGTGCTTCTCTTCGCCAAATATCTTGAAACGAACCCCGACTAAACAAACGCAACCCCCTCACTTAGGCGTGCTATACGTGACATATAGCCGCGACCTAAGTCGAGAATTCCTTTAAACGCACTACAACGTGACATGTAGTTATGATTTAATTGGATACATGGTTGAGGGTGTTTGACCGGGGGTTGGGATAAGCGTATTTAGCGGACGGACAAGGGGCACTAGGAATGGATTTGGCGTTGGAAAGCTCGCTTAAACTCGCAAATCTCATTCCTATGTCCTCATAATCCCTGCTACTTTCGATTATCCCAACATCGTTTTAAGAATGGCAAAGATAAGAACAAGACTAATCCTAACTTTACTCACCAACCTTAACCTTAACAAGTTTACTTGAACATAAATACGAACACTTAGGATAGAACTGAACATACACATATACATTCTTTATTGACTCGTCTAAAACAAGAACGGACATACTACCATCTCCTTGTGGATCGACCCGTGCTCAACCGGCTAGCTGCAAAGTGACACCGTCTTTGATCGCGGTTATAACTTTAGAATTTTGAATACACGACACGCCGAAAGCGTGCGATCAAATGGCGCCGTTGCCGGAGAGACGATAACGTATTTTCTTTCTTGTTATTCGGGTTAATATTTTTTTGCATATATATAAAATTATAAATATAATAGAAAAAGAAAATCTTTTTGTTATTTTTGATATTTTTTGTGTGCAAGTGTGCAGGCTATCTGGAGCAAGTACAGTAATTACAAAAGAATACAGAGCATTTTATTTTGGAGTAGAGAGCAAAGGGAGTGCAGGGACAAAATTTCAGGCTCCAAGTCCAATGTTTGACCGCGGAACCGCGGTCAAAACTTGAGTTGTGTGGCGGTTCCACGGCTCAATTGAGCCTTCTTAGCCTCAATTTTTTTTCATCTACTCTCTTTCCTTTTATCTCTCTGTAAATTCCACTTAACTGTATTTTCTGCAGGTATCTTTGCACAGAATTGCGCCGCCGCCAAATAATTTTTTTGTTGTTTTAGATCTTTGTTTGTTTACGCGCTTTGTATATAATAATACGGACTTTAAGGGGCTATAACACTAATTCAGATTGGGTGGGGATTTCATCACCTTTCCTAAGACCCCACAAATCATAAAAAGCATACGCATCATCTTGAGTTAATAAAAAAATATCTAGACCAAACCTATAAGGACTTGTCGCGCTCAATTAGGACAAGTGAAAGTTGCGGAGAATCGGTCGTTTATCCAAACTTGACTTTGTGGTGCCTAGGCTAGACAAGTGAGGAGGTAATTTTAAAAGGCTTGTCTCACGGTGATTCGTGAGCGGAACCCTCCTTACCTCACTTGTGCTTACCTGGCCACAATTGGCAGTGAAGAGGCAATTCGAGGGTTATCCTACAACTGGCCGCTTGGAAGTCTAGGAGCGGTCTAGTTGGATTTTGAAGACCCTAGCTCTAGGTGATTGTTTGTGCATATTGTGATTGTGATTATGTTTATATAAAGTTTAGTCCTATAATTCCGTATTCTTTCAAAACAAACAATTTCAAAACTCTAAAAACAAACATTTAAAAAAAACACTTCCTTCCCTCTATGCCTTTTCACTCTTCTAACATGGGTACCCCACCTCGAAAAACTCTTGCCGAACTTTGGTACCCACAACCAGACATTTCTTCTTACGGTTCTTGCTTTGGCCGAACCTCGAACGATCCATCCATGCCCAAAATTTCATTGAGAGATCGGATAGTCGCGTCTAGGGCAAACAATTGGGCTCCACAATCCACTTCGTATCAACCGTTTCAAACATTCACCCCTTCTTACGTTGATACCCCTTTTGAGAGTCCGGTTGTAACTCTGAAACCCATGTCTATTGCTGAACGTATTGAACAATCTCGTAGCCGATCTTTCACTCCTTTCAACACTTCCAGTTCTTGGGATCAACAATTCCATTCACCTTCTTATCCAAATGTTGATCCTACTCTTGTCCAATCATTCAATTCCTATCCATCCTACCAAACTGTTGCACCTTCCCTAGATATTGCTTCTATACAGCCATTTGGGAGTTTCACATATCCAGATAACTTTGAATCTTTTACTGAAACCCCTTCACAACACATGTCTAGTCTGGAACAGTTATTAGAAGACTTTTGTGTAGCATCGTACCAACAGATGATGGATTTGAATGCGTCCATGTCCGCCCTCATACAACCTAGTGACCCAGTAGCTAGTTTCCAACTAGCTCTAAATTTTCCAATGTATGATGAGGCAGTATGACAGGTTGAGAATTTGAGTGGAGAGAGTGAGCTGTACACCCTTCCAAATCAAACCTACCCATTGCAAATTGAATCCCACAACTCTGGTTTGAATGTCTATCAAGTGTCCCAAATGATTTACCAATTGAAGATAGAATGTTTAATGAGTTGTGCGACTTTGTAGTATTTGATTTACCTGATTGTGAAGGGTCTCTTTCGAGTGAAACCACACACAACCCTTTTGACCTCTACACCTCCATCTTAGAACCTGAGCTGATTAACATCCACACTTTTGATGAGGTGTCTGAGAATATTGATTCTCACTTGATTGAGGATATCAACGCCGGGAATATTTCGGATGATGAACCCACAACTTTGGATGAGTTTGTCTTTCAAATTCATCATTTACTTTCACTTCCATATGGACATCATCCCGAGTCATTAACTGTCTTTCCTGAACTCCATATACGTCTTGATGTTGATGATGAATGCATGGATGAGCTGATTTTTGAGGAGAATTTTGAGGATATTTTTGAGGATGAACCAGTCTTATTTGATGAGTCAGATTTTCCAATTCATCCTGTTCCTTTTCGTTGACTATGCACACCCTCCCGAACCCTTAACCGATACCCTTCCTCAATCACTTCCCCACATCCTTTCCATCGTTCCGACCCTGCAAGAAACCGTATCACTTTCATTTCCCGTGTCCGGTTTACCAAGTTCGGCTTACCCATGGTTTCTTACGAATCTTGAGGGATTTGACCCAATTTCTCGCCATATTGATTGATTAGTACAATCCATCTTTTCACATCGATTATTACAGATTGTACTAATTTATTCAATCCATTTCAACCCTCAAGTTCGTATTTCACTTTTTTCTCCCTTCCGCCATTCTTCTCCTCCACCGAGACCGAACGCCGCTTCTATCCCCACACGGTCTCTCGTGTTTCTTATTTCTTTTCTCTATACTCCAATCTTTCACCTACCGCCGCTTTATAACGATAAAATTTTTGAATGGTTGGTGCTCACTTTTGGCCTTTGTAAGGCCTTGTATAGCTTGATACTGTGTTCTTTCCTCCCTAACTCTGAACTTTAACGCTTAAACAGTGGAAACACTGTTTCACTTAAGTTTGGGGCGGGACCTTTTTGTGTATATATTTTTGTTTTGTTTTTTGTTTTGTATAAAAATTTTTTAGGGAGCGCCGACAATTTTGACCCTCTTGGTGTAGCCTGACAGTGAGGGCACTGTCAAGTTTAAGTTTGGGGGTGTGCTCGGTAAGCCTTCTTCCTTCGCATTCATTCGTATATTTTTTGCATTTGCATACTTATAAAAAGCCCATAAAAATAATTTTTTTTACAAAAATATAAAAACTTCGTCATCAAGTTAGCTAATAGGGTAACCAAGATTTCGATTCCGAAAGTTTAGTTGATACGTTATAAATAACTAAATCCTGGGCTTAGGAATTGAAAACCCTAAAAATAACCCTCATTCTGTTTAACCTTGGTAATTATACGTTCTTGCAGTTTTTTTATAGAAGTGGGTAATCTTGAGTTCAGTTCTTGAGTTAAGTCGAGATGAAGGGAAAGTGTTGAAAGCTTTACTGAAGGATAAGTCTGAAAAATAGTTTCGATTCTTGAATCCAACTTTAGAAAGTATATACCCTACAAACTGCACATACACGCATCTTGAAACTTGGGATAGTAGAGCATACCTAGAAATACTCTTGCCTGAAAACCTAGTATGAAAGAAAAAACGGTAATTAAAGCTAAACACCAAAAGAGCATCATTGAAAAATATATCCGGTCTTGAAAAAGAAAAATAAAGAAAAAGAAAAAAAGGGAATAAAGTACAAGACCTGGAAACTGCTATTTACGCTTTAAGCTCACACATTCAGTAATCGGCTGTTAGTGCCTCAAGAACTATTAATAGTCGCATGAAAGGTGTGTAAGCAAAACCGCCCATCATTAATGAAAAGAAGTAGTATTAGGTATTAGGGCAAGAGTACTATAACTTGAATTGAATTCTTAAGTGTAGGGGTGAAAATTTACACACATGTAGGGGTATAAAATCGATGTTTGGATGAAAGATAGGAATAAAGAATAAGTCTTATGTTTTCCGTAAAGATGATAAAAATCCATGATTTGAGACCGCACTTTAGAAGGAAAACTCAGGAGATACCGAGATCTTTCTAAACTGTCAAAACGTATAGGATCTGGGGTTGAATAAATAGGAGGTGTGAAACATAAGGGTAGGATATTTCTAACTTAGGATAATAGAATTTCTAACCTAGATACTAAACTGTACGAGTAGAATCGACGTTAATTTATGAAACTAGCTTGACGGGATTTTGTGGGTAGTATCCGTTGAAAACCCTCACGAGACAACACTCCTCCTAATAGGGACACTTAGAGGTTTAACGGCTTGTTGCACGAGCTCAATGCAATCACGTTCCCTGCGAAAGTGAGATTACGACTTTTTGTGAATAATTGGTTTTGCTCGGGACGAGCAAAAGTTAAGTTTGGGGGTATTTGTTCATACCAGAATATTGCATTTAATACTGCCCATTCTTATGCTTATTTTTTTATAAGCAGGTGCTTTTAATCCGTGTTTACTACATATTTACAGGCTACAGTTCCTAGTCCAAAATAACGCAAATGATACAAAATCTCCACTGTTACGCCAAAATCCAGAACATCTGTTGCCAACAGATAAAAGCCGGGTTCCGGTCATTCGTATCCGTCCAGTGCCGCGTACCAGTTCCATAGACAAGACAAATGACAGTGGTCATTCGTGTCTCGGACAAGTACAGAGCACGAGAGGGATAGCACAAAACTCAATGGGTGTGCGGAGCTCGAAGCAGATGAGGTCAAAAGAATTGTTTTTGAGGCCATTCTGGACTGTTGTAGATCTGAAGATATTATAGAAGCAATTTGCAATTTGGAACATGTAGAACAACTGAACATAGAAACACAAGAAACCCCAGAAAAAACGATAACTTAACTCCTCCAAATGGCCGCGGATCCGCGGCCAATATGGCCATTATATGGCGGATCCGTGGCCGAGTTGACTTAGTGTCAACTCGGATTTTTGGGGTAGTTTGGTAACTTCATTTGGGCAGAGAATCTTGCCCTAGGGTTTCAGCACTCAGCCTATAAATAGCCCGGTTTTGTGCCAAGCCAAGGATGCTTCTTTTTGTTAGGAATTAGTTTAGTTTAGTTAGCTTCTTCTTCTTCTTCTTCTTCATGTCTTCCTCCATTAAAATGTAGTGAGAGAATTGAGTGGATGATGAAATGAAGATGATGGTTATTTTTATTATCTTGTAATTATATTTCTTGCATTGTATTTTAATTTCTAGTGTAACTTTTATTCTTGTTGTTAAGTAGTTGTTGATATTTCTTTGCTTGTTTTAATTCCCTTCTCTTCTCTTTTCCGTATTATTTTCAAGCTGTGATACTCGACGGAGTTCCTTACTTAGATGGGGACCCAAGTAGTTAGCTTGCATCATTTGTAAAACCGTATTTTTCCTTTTTCTTCTTTTCTTCCTTCTTGTTTTGTTTTATTTTCTTTTATAATGTGTGAATAATTCCACACTTGTTAAGGCTAAGGAAGGTGGTATGAGGGACGGAAAAATCCCTTGTGCTTCTCTTCGCCAAATATCTTGAAACGAACCCCGACTAAACAAACGCAACCCCCTCACTTAGGCGTGCTATACGTGACATATAGCCGCGGCCTAAGTCGAGAATTCCTTTAAACGCACTACAACGTGACATGTAGTTATGATTTAATTGGATACATGGTTGAGGGTGTTTGACCGGGGGTTGGGATAAGCGTATTTAGCGGACGGACAAGGGGCACTAGGAATGGATTTGGCGTTGGAAAGCTCGCTTAAACTCGCAAATCTCATTCCTATGTCCTCATAATCCCTGCTACTTTCGATTATCCCAACATCGTTTTAAGAATGGCAAAGATAAGAACAAGACTAATCCTAACTCTACTCACCAACCTTAACCTTAACAAGCTTACTTGAACATAAATACGAACACTTAGGATAGAACTGAACATACACATATACATTCTTTATTGACTCGTCTAAAACACGAACGGACATACTACCATCTCCCTGTGAATCAACCCGTGCTCAACCGGCTAGCTGCAAAGCGACACCGTCCTTGATCGCGGTTATAACTTTAGAATTTTGAATACGTGACATGCCGAAAGCGTGCGATCAAGGACATATGAATGGGATTTGCGAGTTTAAGCAAGCTTTCGAGCGCTAAATCCATTCCTAGTGCCCCTTGTCCGTCCGCTAAATACGCTTATTTCCAACCCCCGGCCAAACACCCGCAACCATGCATCCAATTAAGTCACAACTACATGTCATGTTGTAGTGCGCTTAAAGGACTTCTCAACTTAGGTCGCGGCTATATGTCACGTATAGCGCGCCTAAGTGAGGGGGTTGTGTTTGTTTGGTCGAGGTTCGTTTCAAGATGTTTGGAGAAGAGAAGCACAAGGGATTTTTCCGTCCCTCATACCACCTTCCTTAGCCTTAACAAGTGTGGAATTATTCACACATTATAAAAGAAAAAACAAAAAAAGAAGGAAGAAAAGAATGAAAAGGAAAAATACGGTTTTACAAATGGTGCAAGCTAACTCTTGGGTCCTCACCTAAGAAAGGAACTCCGTCGAGTATCACGGCTTAAAAAATACGGATAAGAGAAGAAAAGAAAAGAGAACAAGAAATAACAACAACTACTTAACAACAATTAATAAAATTACACTAAGAAATTAAAATACAAAGCAAGAATTAAAAGATACAAGTTAAATACAAACCCTCATCTTCATTTCATCGTCCACTCAATGCTCTCACTATATTTTATTGGAAGAATACATGAAGAAGAAGAAGAAGCTAACCTAAACTAAATCCTAACAAAAAGAAGCCTCCTAACTTGACGCATAACTGGACTATTTATAGGCTGAGTGCTGAAACCCTAGGGCAAGATTCTGAGCCCAAATGAAATGACAAAACTACCCAAAAAATACAAGTCAACACCGAGTCAACTCGGCCGCGGATCCACCGCCGAGTTGCCATATTGGCCGCGGATCCGAGGCTCTTTGAGGGAGTTGGGTTGTTGTTTTTTCTGGGGTTTCTTGTGTTCCTTTCTTTAGTTGTTCTACATGTTTCAAATTGCAAATTGCTTCCATAATTTCCTCAGATCCGCAACAGTCCAAAATAGCTTCACTTTTAATTGATTTGACCTTATCTCCCTCGAGCTCCGCACACCCATTGAATCTTGTGCTGCCCCTCTCGTACTCTGTGCTTGTCCGAGATATGAACGACTACTGTCATTTGTCTTTTCTCTGGAACTGGTAAGCGGCACTGGACGGATACGGATGACCGGAACCCGACTTTTATCTGTTGGCAACAGATGTTCTGCATTTTAGCGTAACCGTGGAGATTTTGTATCATTTGCGTTATATTGGATTAGGAACCTGTAGCCTATAAATATGTAGCATACACGGATTAAAAGCACCTGCCTATAAACAAACGAGCATAAAAATGGACGGTATTAAATGCAATATTCTGGTATGAACAAATACCCCCAAACTTAACTTTTGCTCATCCCGAGCAAAACCAATTATTCATAAAAAGTCCTAACCTCACTTTCGCAGGGTACACGATTGCACTGAATTCGTACAACAAGCCGTTAAACTTTTAGGTGTCCCTAGTAGGAGGAGTATTGTCTCCTGAGGGTTTTCAGCGGATACAACCCACAAAATCTCGTCAAGCTAGTTTCATAAGTTAACATCGATTCTACTCCTACAGTTTAGTATCTAAGTCAGAAATTCTATCATCCTAAGTTAGAAATATTCAAACCTTATGTTTCACACCTCCTATTTATTCAATCTCAGATCCTATACGTTTTACAGTGTAGAAAGATCTCGGTTTCTCTTGAGTTTTCCTTTTAAAGCGCAATCTCCAATCCGGAATTTTTATCATCTTTATGGAAAACACAAGACTTATTCTTCATCCCTATCTTTCCTCCAAATATCGATTGTATACCCCTACGTGTGTGTAAATTTTCACCCCTACACTCAAGAATTCAATTCAAGCTATAGTACCCTTGCCTTAATACCTAATACTACTTTTTGTTAATGATGGACGGTTTTGCTCACACACCTTTCATGCGACTATTAATACTTCTTGGAGCACTAACAGCCGATTACTGAATGTGTGAGCTTAAAGCGTAAATAGCAATTTTCAGGTCTTGTTTATTCTATTTTTTTCTTTTTTCTTTTCCTTTTCAAGATCGGATATATTTTTTCAATGATTCTCTTTTGGTGGTTAGCTTTAAATACCGTTTTCTCTTTCATACTAGGCTTTTAGGCAAGAGTATTTCTAGGTACCATCTACTATCCCAAGTTTCAAGGTGCGTGTAAGTGCAATTTGTAGGGTATATATTTTCTGAATTTGGACTTAAGAATAGGAATTATTTTTCAGCCTTATCCTTCAGTAAAGCTTCAATACTTTCCATTCACCTCGACTTAACTCAAGAACTGAACTCAGGATTACCTACTTCTATAAAAAAAACCGCAAGGACGTATAATTACCGATTGTTTGCTATTTGCGTATGCGTTTTAAATTTTAAGAATACCGCAATCAAGACGGTGTCGCTTGATAGCTAGCCGGTTGAGTACGAGTCGATCCACAGGGAAAATGTGTTATTTCTTTAAATTCTAACGAGTTAAGTCCTATTTTTGGTAGGTTTTGTTTTAAGATCTAAGAATGAGATTAAATTGATTTAAAGGCTTGCTAGGGTTAGGATTATGTTAGTTTGGAATAGGGATTCTACACACTGCTTTTAATGCCCTAGTTAAGAATCTAGGTGTTAGGTTAATAGTCAACAAAGGGGATTAGCACGACTAGGAAGAAACTTAGTTTCTTCCTTTTGGTCCTTCTCCGTCCTTTCTTGGCTCTTAGCCCTAACCTCCAGTTAATTCAACCACAACCGGTCTAACTAGGGAATCACCGCTATCATTTAGGATAGGGTGCCGTAGTGAGCGCTGTGTGGTTGGATTAAATAGAGTCCGTATTATAAAAATTATATGGGCAAAGAAAGGAGTGAGAGAGATTTCTTTCTCTCAAACCTTCCCAATCCTAACCCTAACAAGTGAGGAATTACTCACTCATTAGGAAAGAGATGGTAAAATTCATTTTTTTATATTTTATTTCAATAGACTATCTAAATTGCAGATAATAAAAGACAGATAAAAAATTAATGCAGAAATTATATTCAGATAAAAACAAGAATGCAAGATAGAATGAAAACTAACTTTATTGATACCTCTTCAATGATTACAAGGGAATTAAAATTTTAAATCTAGAATTAAAAAGAGGCATGCCTAATTAGGCTTCTGGCTTTCCTATTTATAGATAGGAGAAACCCTAGGTTTACATCTAATCCACATTTGAATTTACAAGACTATCCTAAGAAAGCCAAGTCAAAGCTCCGACACCCACCGACACATGCACCGACACGTGCATTGCACGGCCGCGGTTCCGCGGCCGTATTGTGGGATCTTGATATAAAACTTCTAGGGTTGCTTCATGTTGCTTTTTCCTTCTGTTTTCTTCACTTGGTTCCACAGAATCTTTTCTATTTTCTTTCAGATTTCCAACAGTACAGAATTATGCGGACTTTTACCGTGAGCTTCGCGTTGAAGTCTTGAATCTTGTGCTGCCCTTGTGCTTTGTGCATTGAACTGTCTAATGATTTCCATTTGTTCCTTGAACTGGTAGGCGGCATCATATGGATTCATCTATTGTTGGTCGTAGTCTCACATTTGTGGCGTCTTTTCATGAATTTCACTGTAATGATCTGAGAACCTGCAACCTGCAACTATTTAGCAGACATGTATCAAAAGCACCTATTTATATTTAATGTGATCAAGAATGGGCGATATAATAATGCAAAATTTTGATATGAACAAATACCCCCAAACTTATATTTTGCTTGTCCCGAGCAAAGCCAATTTTATTCTCGAAAAATCCTAACCTCACTTTCGCAGGGAATCGCGATTGCACTGAGCTCGTGCTACAAGCCGTTAAACCTCTAGGTGTCCCTAGTAGGAGGAGTGTTATCTCCTGAAGGTTTTCAGCGGATACTGCCAACAAAATCCAATCAATTTGGCCTGTTGATTTTCATTCTTCAATTCGGTATTCTAGCAAGAAATTCTATTATTTTCGACTTAGAAATCATCAACCCGTATTTTTCACACTCACTTTTCATTTAACTTAAGATCGTATATGTTCTGCAAATTTATTAAGCTTTCAGTATCTTTTGAATTTTCCTTCTAAGGTTCCATCTCAACTTAGGAATTTTTATCATCTCTACTGAAGGTATAAGCCCTATCTTTCATTCCTTTCTCTTATCCAAACCCCAATCATATACCCCTACGTGTGTATATGTATCACCCCTACACTTGGAAATTCAATTCAAGCTATCATACTCTTGTCCATCTTCCAAAATACTTTTAGTTGGTGAATTTTTAGATGAAATTGCTCACACATCCTTCATGCGACCGTTAATACTTCTTGAGGTACTAACGACTGCTCACAAAATGTGCTTGCGCATTTAGGCGTTATTTCTCGTCTTGCAATACCTAAGGCTTAGCAGTGACTCCCAAACCAGATGGTCTAAGGCACTAGGTGATAAAGCACCCTCGCTATATATTTTTTTTATGCAGCCTTAAGTAATTACAAAACCAGTATTCATTTTTTTATCTCTTTATTCACCATTTTTACTTTTATTTTATTCTCCTTCATACTAAGGACTTTAGACAAGAGAATTTCAAGGTATCATCTACTATTCCAAGTTTCAAGGTGCGTGTTTGTGCAAGTTGTAGGGTATATATTTTCAGAATTTAGACTTAAGGTTCAGAATTATTTTTCAAACTTACACATCAAATAAAAATTCAACACTCTTCCCTTATTTTTGACTTAGCCCAAGAACTGAACTCAGAATTTGCCTATTTCGAAATAAACTGTTAGTTATATGTATGCCCTAGAGGCCATTACTGTACATACGGTGTATATTGTAGTGGATGCTTGGACATATATAGGGAGGACTTTCTTGCTCGACATGATAGTATGCTATCTAGTTTCTCTTTATCTTAACATGTACTCTGATTGTCTCTATGTTACATGTTGATAAAGCCTTAGGATGAGTACTTGACTACCAGGACTATGATGCGGATCATACTAGTGGGGACAATGTAGTCGCCAAGTACATCCTTCAAATGTTCCTAGTCGTGGGAGTACTGAGACAGGGCATCGATACTCCAGAGTAGACTAACGTATGCGCTTCTTGACCCATATGATGGGCGATGGATGATCCCATATCCATTGGTGTTTGATATCAGAGAAGGTATACGTGTGCTCAGTAGAGACTGGGTACATTGGACGGACTCGCCGAGAACTCCCAGATGGTATTATACCTCACGTCAGATGGCAGTTCTCTGGTGACACTGGTACAGGTTAGTCTGTAGGCCCGAGATCGTCATAGAGTCTTGTGTGATTCCCACTGTGCTTTGATTTCCATCATACCACGTCCAAGAGGGCGTGCAAAAAGGTTGCTTTTGGGTACAGTCCCGAATCACATGGAGGCAATGAGCGATAGGAGGGGTTTCGTCTCTCCCGGTATTAGGAGTTGATGTTGCACTGTGTTCGATTGGCTATAACTGGAAATCCCTGGCCAGGGTTGCTGAGATTTACTGGTAAGTGTTATCAGTAGTTTCTCGAACTGTTATAGACCTCATATCGACACGACTTATCAAGCTACTGGGGTCTGACGTTTACCACCCCTAGGCGAGATATGCGACATATCAGACGAAGAGACTGGACTGTACGGGAGTGTTACTGATTGGATTCGTAGGAGAATGTACATGCTTGCTTGTTGATCTTCTGATCGCTCAATACCCGGGTGGCTGTTACGTTTAACTGACCGCTTGCAGCTTGTGGGTGTTTGATATGATCATCACCTACTGCCGGCGTATTGACGATTCTTTAGAATCTTACACAGAGGTTTCCTAGCTCAGGCAAAACGGAGTAGGAGCACATATATGATATGTGCGGGACCGAGAACAATACGTGTATGCGATACCGTATTCGATTCTCGCGAGATGAGATATCGGCCGGGTATATGTGATATAGCCGGGTCATCGGATCAAGTGTTGATTCGATGAACTGATACAGATAATATTAGTCGGTTATTTATGAAATAGCCGGATTATCGGATCAAGTGTTGATTCGATAATTTAATGTATAATTATATAGTTGATATATTATATTACATTAACTAATATTAGCTCACTTAAAGATTCTTTTTCTCACTCGGGTAATACATTGATATATATGTGATATATGTTATTGTATTAGTTTATTTTGTTACAATAAATATTGTATATGTGATATATAATATTGTAACATGTTAGGGTTATAAATGCAACATGTTTTGTGGAGAATAAATGTGGTTAGGGTTTGGATTAGGGTTAAGCTTTCATGAAGCTTTCAAGAAGCTTCTTGAAGCTTTGACTTTGACCTTAATATTTTGCATAGATATTTCCTTAACCCAACCGAACCCTTTAACCATAGTTGTTTCTCTACATGGGTTAAGTCTTCATACTTAACCTATGGTTGCATTTCTAACCTCACACACACTTAAGTTTTCATTATTCATCATAAAAGGATTTTGATCTTCTTCTTCTTCTTCTTCCTTTGAGAAAAGCTTTCTAGCTTTTTCTCATGTGATGAAAATGAGTGAGATAAAGAAAACAAATGAGAGCTAAATTCCTACTTCTTCATCCTCATCTATTCTAGCCACTTAGATTAGGGTGTTTACTTTGCTAATACTTGATTAGCAAAGCAAGAGCTTGGGTTTGAGTTTCTTCAAGGTAGATCATCTTTGTTATCGAAGATCGGAAGCAAGCCTGCATCTTTCTTTTGTGGAGCCTTTCTAGAGTCTGGATACTCGATGATCGCAGCGAAGGGACCTCAACACGGAGCTTATGAAATGAAGGACCGGACTACAAAGGTTGTAATCCCAAACTCTTAGAAGTAAAGTTGTTTACTTGCTTTGTTTCGCCTAATCTCTAGTCTAAGATCTTGGTTAGGGTTATTCGGCATGTATAAAATTTAAATCGGGCATGGTTGATGCCTTGTAGAACCTTGTGAATTGCCTAGTAACCCTACAGTGGTATCAGAGCCAAGCTAGAGCTTTAGGCGAAGTGTAGACGAAGTTGGAAGTCCGATCGAACTCCGAATACCCGATAAAACCTAGTTTCTGGAAATTTTTCAAAAGTTGACATTTTTCATATTAAAAATACTCATAAAATTAAGCAGGGAAATCTAAGAATTACTGTGAAGTATGGACCACCAACTCACCAATGTGACCGTGGAACCGTGGCCAAACTACGCTTTTGGAGGCGGTTCCGCGGCCAAACAGTGAAGATGGGGCCCACTACTTCAGGTATATATTCTTGGGCCCTTTTTCATTGTTCTGGGAATTTTTAATTCTACTCAAGTGTTGAGTTTTCTGGGATGTATTGGAAACTCGTTGATTTGATCAGAAAGTTTAACTTCGTTTAAGTTTTTTCCGGGTAATTTTAGAACGTGTTAAAAAGTTCGAACGGATATCAATAACTCACTTTTTCCCCTGTCGAAATATTTCCAAGTGTTGGATTTTCCCTTAGTTAAAGAACATTCTAAGTCGTGCAAGTAACGCGGTGGACCCTCTAGAAGAACACAAACCTTAACTCGATTATGTGACCATCTGAACCGCCTCTAGCCCTTAGGGTTTGGGGCAGTGCGGCGTTGCCACATGTGAGGTGTTGGTTTGACCCTTCTACGGCTGGACCATTGGTACTGTGGTATGTGATGGATATTTTTTGAACTCCGCACAAGTGTTGAGCTATTTGGGAAATCTTGGGTGTTTGTTTGTTCGATCGGAAAGTTTAACATTGTCTATTTATCTAGAATGTGATCCAATATTTGGAATCCACAAGTAGTTATGAGATAACTAATTTGAATGTTATAAATCTAGCAGTTCAGTCTCAGATGATCAGTTGCCACGGGATTTTGATGCGATCAAAACTTCGTCGCAATCACGTAGCGTACGCGGATACTCGCCGGGTAAACTTAATAGCAGCCATGCCCCATAGCCCCGACCAAGTGACTGTAGGAGAACCCCGCCACTAAAAGCATCCATTCGGGTGCTCGCGGCAGCGGTGTTCCGCCTTAGTGCACTTCGTCGACGGCATCGGGGGTGCGGCCGTCTACTAAAGTTTTCGACGAGCATTCGATCAGAATATCGGGAATCTTGTTGAATTGCCCAACTAGATATTGAAAAGAGTTTTTGATAATGAGACTAAAATGCGGGGTTTATAATTGTTAGGCATGCGATGTCTAAGGAATTCATTTGGTTAGGCATGCGATGTCTAAGGAGGTTGCGGATTCCAACTGTTGTAGTTTTACACTTTCTTTTCAGCGACCGTAAGTGTAATATGTGGTGTATCACCGATTTCGTTGCTATACATCAACGATAACTGGGATACGCATATTTACTTACGTTGATGATATGCGATATTATGTGTTGCTGTGATATGTTATATTGGATCGTCGTGTTTGAATAGCCGGGGGTTTTATGTGAGATGTGGGTTTTTCTTTTTCATTCATGTAAAATTCATTTGTATGTAATATTCTTTTATTGGGGCACTTCCGGGATGAGGTTGATATCACCATTGTATATTATTTACTTTTCCGCATTAGGAAGACCCAAGGCGGGGAGCACAAGTAACCGGGTTCTAGGGTCCAGTGGGAGACCATCTCGAGGAGTCGAGATTGTTTCCTGATTTAAAATTAGGAAAGCTTACGAAGGAGGCATCACGTGCTAGCACGTGACCAGCAGTCACATGTTGGCACGTGACATTTGAAAACAGCGGCTAAGGCAGATTCAATTCCCTGATTAAATCGAAGAAAAGGCTTCAGAAAGGGTCACGCGCTCACACGTGACCGGGGGTCACGTGTTGGCACGTGACGGTTGAACAGCGGCCAGAAGACAGAATGCAGAAAGAAGAAGAAAGCTCGTTCCAGGGGTCACGTGCTTACACGTGACCATGGGCCACGTGGCCATACGTGACCGGCTTTCAAAGCCTATCTATTTAACAGAATTAAATTCTGAACAGCATTCAAATCTCTCCAATGGGGAATGATTATTTGAAACCGATTGGATTAAAGATTTAAAGGTGATTAAATATCACCTATCTATGGGAAAATCTTGAACTTGGAAAGATTTCCCCTTAAAATCTAACCGAAATAACAAAGGAAAATCTTTGGATTTAAAATCCAATGGTGAATAAAATTCACCTAATAATCCAAAGGTCCAAACGAATGGTGAATACAAATCAAATCTCTCAATGAAAGATTCACCAAAACTAATTGATTCTGCTTCTTCTCCTATAAATAGGATCCAAGAGACACACAGAGGGATATATACATATACAGAGAGAAAGAGACAGGAAAAAAAGAGAAAAAAGCCCTAAAGACTTTGGAAGAATTGGATCTTCTGCCGAAAAAAACCTTAGGTAAGAAAGGGAAGGACTCTAAAAGAGAATTTAATTCTCAAAAGAGTTTAACTCTTATATAAAAAAGAAGAACTTAGTTCTCTCTTTAGTAGAGGATCTGCAAAGTGCACATCTCCCCATGAATAGAGAATTTAATTCTCATTGGGTTGAGATCCTGCCATGCAGATCCAAAGCATAGAGAGGGAATGAAAGTTTGAGGATTTAATTCTCGCAGAATTATAGGAATTTAATTCCTTTGAGATGAATTAGGGTTTAACCCTATGTTATAGGAATATAATTCCTTCAGAATGAACAGAATCAGGGTGAGATCCTGCCATGCAGATCCAAAGCATAGAGAGGGAATGAAAGTTTGAGGATTTAATTCTCGCAGAATTATAGGAATTTAATTCCTTTGAGATGAATTAGGGTTTAACCCTATGTTATAGGAATATAATTCCTTCAGAATGAACAGAATCAGGGTTTAACCCTAATTAAGAACTTAGTTCTGTTAAAATAACAGGAATTTAATTCCCTTAAGAAAGAAAAAATTAGGGTTTCACCCTATGACAGAATCTAATTCCTCAGAATATAAATTAAGGTTTAACCCTATCTAAGAGTAATTCTCTAAAGAAAGTAGGAATTTAGTTCCTTTAAAGTTATTATTAGGGTTTAACCCTATGACAGAACTCAATTCTTAACATAAATGAGGAATTTAATTCCTACAGGAAAATCAGAGTTCAACTCTATCAGAGAATATAATTCTTCAGAAGACAATGGGGATTTAATGAAGAGTTTAATCAGAAATTGCAAAGAGGCAGGGTCACATGCTACCACGTGACCCGTGGAAAGATCCACAGAGAAGGGCTTTTGAGGCAATGCCTCACGTGACCCACGTGACCCTTGGCAGAAGCTTTAACACACAAACACTTAAATGCCCATCACGTGACAGCACGTGATGCTCCAAAGTATTCAATGCTCTCGGCAGAACAAATAAAGGGGAGGGCGCCCTTACGTGGTACCACGTGACCCCTCTTACCTTAGTGCTTAACGCTAAATTGGACCCTCCGAATCCAGTGTTTAACACTGTTTTGCCTTAGTGTTCAACACTAATCGAAGAGCCTTTCTTGCAGTGTTTAACACTGAATTTCTTAGCGTTTAACACTAAATTAAATCTCTGTTAACAGAGTTTAACATTAATTTTCTTAGTGTTCGACACTAAATTAAAATCTCTGTCACCAGTGTTTAACACTGATTATCTTAGTGTTTAACACTAATTTGAGATCTCTGTTGCTAGTGTTTAACACTGATTTGTTTTAGTGTTTAACACTAATTTGAACCCCCTGTGGCTGGTGTTTAACACCAACTATCTTTTAGTGTTAAACACTAACTTGTTCCCAGTGTTCAACACTGCTGGTCTTTAGTGTTTAACACTAACTTTAGCCCAATTGGTTAAGTGGCTAGAGGCAAAGCCTCTCCTTCAATGGACCAACAGAAAGCCAATATTCCAAACATGATTGGACTTAGCCCAAGATGGCCAAAAGTCCTCAATTCAAACTTAACTGGGCTGATGGGCTCATTAATTGGTCCTGGTCCCAAACTAGGCCAAAGACTGTTTAATCCATCTTGATTTAAGGGTACATCTCTTCACTCCTTTGATATTTGGCGTTGTAATTCCTCAACGTCTTCAAAGAGGTGACGGGTCCCGATGACCATACATTGATACGGACTGTGGGGTCCTTAAACTCACGGACTATGAGGTCCTTAATCTTGACCGAGATGTTTTAAAACTAACATCGGACTGTGGAGTCCTTAAATCCACGGACTATGACGTCCTTAACCTTGACCGAGATGTCTTAAAACTAACTTTGGACTGTGGAGTCCTTAAATCCACGGACTATGACGTCCTTAACCTTGACCGCAACGTCTTAAAACTAACATTGGACCGCAATGTCATTAAACTACCTATTGACCGCAACGTCTTAAAACTAACATTGGACCGCAATGTCCTTAAACTACCTATTGACTGCAATGTCACTAAACTAAACAACAGGGCTCCCTTCATTGCTCTCTCGTTGGATCTAAACGATCCCGTTAAGTTGATCTTAGTCTAAAAACTAGACTGACGTATCCTTAACAAACGTTTAAGTTGATCTTAGTCTTAAATGAGGCTAACGTATCCTTAAACCCAAACCCCCAAACCCAAATCTAAGATAAGTACGGATTTGGACTAGTCCACGCCCTACGGGCGACGACATAACTCAGTCTCCGTATACAATCCACGGGCAACTAAACATAAAATAAACACACACGACACGAAGTGACCATCTGGAGAAGGAGAAAATGGTTACCGCGATGCGGTAGCGTAATTAACTGCAGGGGCTTGCGCCTGCAGGGAAGAGCGTCCCCACAATCAAAAACCCCTCAAGCGAGGGAGAATTTGACGAAGTCTGCTACATCGGACGCATCCGTTTAAACCTTCGATACACGGTGCCATAAATCAACTTGGCATCTTCGGAGAGGTGGACGGATAGCACCAATTAGCATCTGCCCCGAATCTCAGGCGAGACATCCTCACATCGTCGCCGTCTTTCGGAGGGGAACAGATTCTGGCATGCCTGGTGGGACCTTTTCTTCTTTCCACTCCACACTTCGTGTGTCGTGATTCGCGAACCAATCGCGGTTCGCTAATGGTTGCCCTTGGGTTTCAAGGTACTAAGACTCGGCGTTTTGCTTATTGCAGAAAGCAAAGAATCAATGGCTTCCACTTGTGCGACATGCTCCAACTGCAAATGCAACCGACGCTCCGCCTCACCTGGAGGTGTGGCATACGGACCGCAGGCCGCTTCCCTATTCACTATGCCTGTGAAGCAAGTGACTCAAGCTACCACCGGTCTATTCTTTGGGACCATGCTCCCGCCGGTAAACATTAACATCCCAATGCCCGTACCGGAAGCGTCAAAGAAGTCGGTCTTTGATCGACTTGCTACTCCCATGTTCCCTCTCAGCGGGTCGTCCAGCTCCTCGGTCTTCGCCAGACTGGGCCAAAATTCCTCTGGGCCCACAAGGAAGCTTGCAATCCCAAAGAAGATTATTCCGAAGAGGACAACCATCCCTGCTCCTGAAGTCGACAAGGTGACTTCCCCTGCCAAAAAGTCGGTCTTTACAAGATTGACGGCTCCAGCTCCAGCTCCTGCTGCCCAAAGGACATCAGTCTTTAACAGGCTGACACCAGCAGCGACCCCCCCACCTACACAGGGGGCAAGACGAAGCCATCCTCACCGCTGAACCAACACCGTCCGCTCGACACGCTCGACGTCGCCACTGGCGCCGAGTAAGGAAGGCTGGGGGCAACTCCCCCTCTGGGCTAACTCTACCAGCCCCAACGGTGGAAGTTAATACTGCTGTTCCAACTGGGAACAGCTTTGAGATGCTAAATAAGGTGCGTAGGAATTCTCCTACCGCAGTGCTAAAAAGGTCTCCCCCTCCGCTGAAAAAGGCCGCGGAAATAAAACCAGAACAGCCCCAATCTCCTCAACGGCTGTCCTCCCAAATCTATAAAATCTGGCGGCAGGCCCGAGACTCGATGATCGATCCAAATTTCTCCTGCCAGCACAAGAAGCTGAAAATCCAATAGGAAGTCAGTCACTAGGCTAAGCCACGAAAAGCTGTCTGGGTGCCCACCTCAACGGCCCTCTCAACTTCCACTGCTCATAAAAAGAGGAGGCCGGAGAAGATCCCCGGGCCAGCAACGAGAGCTAAAAGCGCTGAACCCAGACGCCCTAAGGCTGGGGGCAGGATGGTCCACACTGTATACATGGCGTCGGGGAAGAAAGACAGCCGTGCGTCTACAGGTCATAGACCGCTTACACGGTCAGTGACCAAAGCTCAGGAGCAACAGCAAAAGCTCCAGGAAATGATGGTCGCAATGGCCGCGCTTACTGGGCCGAAAGAAAGCCCCGAGGCGTCCTCGGATCAGCAACAAGAACAGGAAACTGACGCTGAGTTCCTTCGGAGGATATTGGAAAAGAAAGATAAAGAGGCTGCGGAACAAGCCGCCAATATATAGCAGATAGCCCACTTATTTCAAGACATGGTTGGGATGATGATTCAACAAGATTCTCCTGCTGAAGATCCCCCGATCGTCCTCGAAGATGATTAAGGAGAAACATCGAATCCACCATTGGCTCTTTCAACGGCCAAGGACGAGACAATCTCCAAGGCTGACTTGGACGACTATATAGCCCGGCAGATCCTGGTTCATCAGGCGACTGAGGCAGCTGGTCAAGTCATACAAACGGGATGACCGTATCCAAGCTGGTATGACCAAATCAAATATCCGCCGGGTTATACAATACCAAAATTCCATGTGTATAAGGGGACCGGCAATTCCCACCAACATGTTGCCCAGTTCAGGGCCCTTTGCGGTAACATCGGCAGTGACGATAAACTGTTGCTTCGCCAGTTCGTGGGCAGCTTATCAGAAACAGCGTTCGAATGGTATTCGGAACTCCCGAACGATTCTATCAAGACGTTCGCTGAAATGGAGTTGCTATTCACTCAGCGATTCGCAAGCGCCAGCGAACACACTCCAATAATGGCATTGATTAATGCCAGGGTAAAACCAGGCGAAACGTGGGTCCAGTATGCTATACGCTGGCGAAATTTGTGGTCGAAATGCGAGCAACGCATTGAGGAAGCGCCTGCGGTGGGCATGTTCATGGGAACCCTATACCCTCATGCAACTATCTCCCAGTTCATGATGTTCTTTAAGCCGACCACATTTCAGGCTTTGATCGACAAGTTGGCCCAGATGGACCAGATGGGTCACAGACCGTCTCCCCCGAAGCCAGAACCCCGGAATGACAAGGGTAAAGGGAAGGCAACCTTCGTCGCGAATGCGCAGCAGCAACCTAGTGCCCTAAAGCTGGCGGATCAACTGGAAGAGAGACGCCGGTATTATAATGAGAAGATGAAGCGCCCCTACTCATTCCCGCGGGACAAGACGAAACGGTTATTTGAGCTGGCAGTACGCAACAGGCTTATCAACTTGCCAAATCCGAGGCGACCGCCACAACCCACTGAGGTGAATAACCCCAATTACTGCCCTTACCATCAAACGGTAAGCCATCCGATTGAGGACTGCTTCGTCTTCAAAGGATGGATTGAAGATCAATACCTCCAGGGGAAGTTCGCACTGTCCGAAAAATGGAAGGTGAACCCACCACAGCCGCATACTCCTAAGAAAGCAGATACACCGGGGGCAACCTGTTCCTTTATTGAAGAAGCTCCATGGGAGGTCGTGCTGTCAACTAAAACCAAAAGAATGCTGAGGGATCTTCATGCGTGCCCGGCGGTCGAATGGAAGGACCCGCTGGAACCCCAGATCATTGAAGGAATGCTGAAGCCGCGCCCAACTACAAAAAGCGGTGGTGATGGCCCAAGTACTCACGCCCAACCGTCAAAATCTTCGAAGAAAAAGAAGAAGAAATCTAAGAAGCCTGTGAAGCTTGGAGACAAGCGCACGAACTTGCAGAAGCAAATCGACGCACTGGAAGAGTACAATCAAAAGGCGCGGACTCCCGTCACGCTGCAAGAGTTCCTCAACCACGTTTTTCAGGAGGAAGATGATGGAGAGAGCTTATCGGATGAATCCGAGGGATATGTGGTGAGTTGTCATGTGATTTCCCACTCGGAAGATGAGAAAGCTCAGGAATTGGGGGCACAGCCTGAGCCAGAACTTGTATGGCCAACAGATGAAATGATCGACGCCTTTCTAGACGGGGTTCGTTTGAAGACTAAAGCCGATCAGGAGCGTGGGATGGCTGCATCGGAAGGAGCCAAGCACATGCAACTAAACGAAAGAGTCGAAGCACTCCCGCCAGATCGAAAGACATCCGATGCGAATAAAAACGTGTTCAAGACGAGGAAAAGATTTACCAAAGCCATGTCAATGGGAATGAAGCTACCACCCTCAGAAGAAAACACGCTCAATGGAGCGGAAAGGCACCCTAATTATTGCGCATATCATCGGAAGATTTCGCACCCTACGGAGGAGTGCGACGCTTTTAGGATATGGTGGCAAGGATATGTTGCTCACCGGCAACATTTTAAGCGCATGAAACGCAGGACTCGTCGGGAACGAAGAAGTACTACCGACATGCACAACAGAACTGCTGGCAACTGTTACATGGTTAACGCCGGAGGGTCACAAGTTCTCACCTTTGGGAGCGACTCTGATGAAGAAATGGCTCTGGGCCCTCTCTTTAAAGAATCCGTTTTAGGGAAAGAGGAAGAACCGGAGGCCTGCGAAAATATTCAGCTGCGCAATCGCATGCTCCCGAAAAAGAATCTCGGACCCGCGAATAGAAAAGATAAGGGAAAGGAGAAGGTCACTGGGGATATCGCCTTAGATGACCAAGTCATGAAAGAGCTGACTGCCAAGGACCTCCCAGGAAGGGTAAGGTGGACTACAACATCCTAGCGCACCTAAGGAAGCTACCTTCTCAGCTCAGCATTCTCGATGCCCTTCTATTATCAAAAGAAGCGCGAGATTCATTAATCAAGGCGTTACAAGAACCCGAGCAGTTCCAAGCCTTCCTCGCTGCAGAAAGGATGAAGGATGAACTGGAAGAAGTGCACACGGCCGACATCACTTTCGGTGACGAAGACCTTCTCCTCGGGACGTGCGACCACAACCGTCCCCTATATGTCTCTGGATACTGCCATGATATCAAGATACCCAAGATCCTGGTGGATAATGGATCCTCTGTCAATCTCCTTAATGTTCGGGTGTTGAAGGAAATCTGCATGAACGTACAACACCTCGCTCGTGACAAAATTACCATCTCCGGTTTTGACTCCCAGTCATCACGGACTCTCGGATCTGTAATACTAACATTACGCTTCGGACTGCTCGTCACGGACATCAAGTTTCACGTCATTGACGCCAAGACCTGCTACAACGCCTTGCTCGGTCGTCCTTGGTTACATGAGTACAACATCATCCCTTCTACACAACATCAGTATATGAAGTACTTTAAGGATGGTTTCGAGTATACCGTAACAGGCGAGCTGAACCCATTCTCCGTGAACGAAGTCCGCAAGTACGAAGATGCAAAATACTTTTAGCCAGACTTCGAGGATACAGAAAAGAGTCGCAAGCCGGAGAACAAAGCCGCCGCCACCATCCCTGTTTTCGGGAGCGATACCGAAGAAGAAGAAGAGATAGTTTATGCTGGGCCATCTCGACGCAACAACCCGGGAACGTCCGCCCCCATGTTGATCTTCGGAAGTGACTCGGAAGATGAGGTTAATGCCGTATTCTCCAGTCGGCCGTCAATACAAGCACCCCCTAGCGATGATCAGAGTTTGCAAATCACCATGGTGCCGCGGAAACACTACAAGGATCTCAACGCACTTCAAGCTTACAATGTGCAGGACCTGCAGACGTTTTACGTCCCACCCAGGCGAAAGGGTGAAAAGGTGATCCTATTCTACCAATCCACAGAAACGAGAGTGGAGAAAGAGATATGGCATGGCGCGGATGCTACACTCGACAGGCTCCAACCCATCCGTTTGCCCAGATATTACACAAATGGACTAAAGAGGCTATTGAAGCGCCAAGGAGTACCCTTAAAACAAACTGTTCGACAAGCTCGGTTCTACAACAGGATTTGGAATGTCCCTGGGACTCAGTGCAAATTGCCCAATGGGAGAATGGAAAGGCTTGGGCTTGGATATGTGAGATCCGGGAAACGGGAGCGAGTCCACGGCAGCTACGCCATATATAACTTCGATGAGGAGGAGGACACCCTGTCGGGGAATGCTAACCCCTCGTCAAAACTGGATCCCGCGAGCGAAGTGCCGAGTCCGACATTTGAAGAACAAGTGGACAAGCTTATTAGGAAAGCAGGTCAAAAGGATCGGGAAGACCACAACCGCGAGACGGCCATCTACGAGATGGCCAGGACGCAACGTCTGTTTCAACAGGCTGCAAAAGACAAAGATGCTCCTCCCTGTCAACCCGTTGTACAAAAGGCCCGATGCAGAGGCAGAAGTAAGTCAAGAAGCAGAAAGAGGAGCCGACAACAACGACGCAGGATTAGAGAGTTATGTGATCGGGTATTGCGCGGCCCGGATTTGTCCCTCATGAAGAAGATGAGTCGAGCGTATTCCTTCCCCCGAGACAAGACGAAGAAGTTACTCGAGCTCGCTATAAAACATCAAATGATCGCACTTCCAGAGTCTAAGCACCCTGAGCAAGCTAACAAAGTTTCTTATCCGAGCTATTGCTCTTATCACCGAGCCATAGGACACCCTATCGAAGACTGGTTCACCTTCAAGAACTGGGTCGAAGACCAGTACCAGCAAGGCAGATTTGCTTTATCCAGCAGCTGGAGGGTAACGCCGCCACAAAAGCACGAACTCAAAGCCGTAAGAGCCGAACCAGACCCACATCGATCTTGGAAGCAGATTCACACCTGTCACATGATTACAATATTAAAAGAAGAGCCCGAGGACATAGATGAGCTCCCTTGGTGCTTCGAAAACAATGACAATGAGGTAATCTCAGAATTTCCACCGGCTCCGAAAGAACTGGAAGATGGCATACATACTACTGCAGATAACCTCAAGAAGATTGAGTTGGGATCGGCAGACGATCCGCGACCGACATTCGTCAGCGAGCTGCTATCTGAAGAAAGGGTGGCTCCGTTAAAGGACGTGCTTCTACAGCATAAAGATTGCTTCGCGTGGAACTATTCCGAGATGCCGGGATTAGATCCAGAGATTGCTGTGCATAAATTAGCACTATCCCCGGATATCAAGCCAGTCAAGCAGGCGCCGAGAAGGATGCGGCTCGAGCTTGAGATGAGCATCAACGCTGAAGTCAAGAAGCTGATCGATTCTGGATTTATCCAAGAAGTCCAATATCCTGACTGGATCGCCAACATCGTCCCGGTAATGAAGAAAAATGGGACGGTGCGCATATGCGTGGATTTCAGGGATCTTAATAAAGCCTGTCCGAAGGACGATTTCCCAGTACCGGTAACCGAGATGATGATAGATAACACGTCCACTCACGAGGTTTTCTCCTTTATGGACGGTTCATCAGGGTACAATCAGATAAAGATGCATCCCGAAGATCAGAAGTACACCGCTTTCCGGACTCCTTTGGGCATATTCTGCTACAAAGTCATGCCCTTCGGATTAAAAAATGCCGGTGCCACCTATCAGAGAGCCATGACAAAGATCTTTGATGATCTCATACATGAAATCGTCGAGTGCTATATCGACGACCTCGTAGTGAAGAGCACGTCATATGAAGAGCATTTAGAGCATCTGAAGACCGTATTTCAATGCCTTCAGCAATATAATTTGAGGATGAACCCCCTCAAATGCGCATTCGGAGTCTCCTTGGGTAAATTCCTAGGATTCATCGTCCGACACCGAGGTATCGAGATAGATCCGTCCAAGATCAAGGCGACCATGGAAATGCCACCGCCAAGGACTCTCAAACAGCTGCGATCTCTCCAAGGAAAGCTCGCGTATATCCGGCGGTTTATCGCCAACCTGTCAGGCAAGTGCCGTCCTTACAGCCACTTGATGAAGAAGGGAACTCCGTTCGTCTGGGACCACAAATGCCAAGGCGCACTGGACGAGATCAAGCAATACTTGCAGAACCCGCCGGTGTTAGCTGCTCCGGTCAGGGGAAAGCCTCTTATTCTTTATACAACAGCCCTCGAAGGTTCCTTAGGAGCATTATGGGTATAAGAGAATGATCGAGGGAAGGAGAGAGCTCTTTATTACTTAAGTCGAGTTCTGCTGGGGGCAGAAAGCAATTACTCCCTTATCGAAAAACACTGCCTGGCGTTAATCTTCGCGATAACAAAACTCCAGCACTATGCATTGGCACATGAAGTCCGTCTTATATCAAAGGTGGACCCCTTAAAATATCTAATGTCAAAGGCCATGTTGACAGGGAGACTCGCTAAATGGGCCCTGCTCTTGAAGGAGTTTTCAATAACCTATCAGCCGCTTAAGGCAGTGAAAGGCTAAGCCATCGCCGACTTCCTTGCTGAGCATCCAGTACCTGCCGGTTCTCCTCTGAATTGCGATTTGCCGGACCAACATGCGTTTGGCGCGATCGACGGTGGTGATACTCGATGGGAACTTTATTTCAATGGAGTGTCCTCCGTAAAGAAGCGCAAACAAAGTACCCCAATGATCAAATCGGGGGTAGGCCTCATCTTCGTAACTCCATAAGGAGGGATAATGCGCTTCGCTTTCTCCTTAACAGAACCGAGGACGAACAATGAAGCCGAATACGAAACTTTGATAGCAGGCCTCGAGATCGCCATTGACATGGGAATTGAAAACCTCCTCATATATGAGGATTCTCAACCGGTCGCTAGTCAAGTAAACGGCGACTACCAAACGTGCAAACCGGAGTTGGTGAAGTACGGTGAAAAGGTGCAACAACTGTTGACCCAAATTCCCTCCTATACTTTGGAAAGCATACCACGCGTGGAAAATAGCAAAGCGGACGCGTTAGCTAAGCTCGCTAAAGAACTGGCTGACGAGAACCTCGAGAACGTTAAAATCGTGGTGCAAAGCCGTCGAGTGCTCGCCCCTGCAGAAATATCTCCGGAATCATACGAAGAAAAGAGAGCGACTGAGCAGACGACCCTACAAATAAAAGACCGTGAGAAGGCTGAGGACTGGAGAGAAGTCTTCATGGACTACTTTAAGTCCCACCGAATGCCCGAAGAAGCGTCCTCAAGACATCAGCTCATGAAACGAGCTCTATTTTTTGCTTTCGTCAACGTTACTCTATACAAGAGATCGTTTGATTCTCTATGGCTGAGATGCTTAGGACCTGACGAAGCAGAAAGAGCCGTTCGGGAAGTTTATGACGGAATCTGTGGTTCTCATCAAGCAAGCCCGAAGATGAAGTTAAAAATTAAACGGATGGGTTACTACTGGCCCACGATGATCCAGGACTGCCTCGAATATGCAAAGCAGTGCCACTCATGCCAAATCCATGGGGATTTCATCCACCAGCATCCGAATCCGCTACATCCAACGGTGGCTAGCTGGCCATTCGAAATGTGGGGAACTGACATAGTCGGCCCCATCGAACCAGCATCGTCCATGGGACATCGTTTCATCCTGGCGATGACTGATTACTTCTCCAAATGGGCAGAAGCAGTACCCTTGAGGGAAGTGAAGACGGAGAATATCCTCCACTTTTTCAAGACGCACGTCATTTATCGGTTTGGAACTCCACGGCGGATTATCTCCGATAACGGGCCAGCCTACAGAAGCCATAAGATTAGCCGCTTCACGCAACAGCATAATATAGACTGGAGATACTCTTCAGTTTATAATCCATGAGCTAACGGTCTAGCCGAAGCCTTCAATAAGACATTGACAAAGATCATAAAAAAGACGGTGTCCCGAAATAAGAAAGACTGGCACGAGAGACTGCAAGAGGCACTTTGGGTGTACCGAACTACGTTCAAGACGGTCACGAGCACAACGCCATACGCATTGGTATTCGGTACGGAAGCAGTACTCCCCCTTGAGATAGAGCTACCGTCTCTACGAGTGGCATTCCACTGCGAGTTGATAAACGAAGAAAATGCTCACCTTCGGCTTGAGGAGCTTGACGCCCTTGATGAAACCCGGCTCATAGCACAACAAAATCTGGAGGCTTATAAAGCGAAAATGACGCGCTCGTATGAAAGATTGATCAGGCCAAGGACATTCCGCCAAGGCGAACTCATGCTAGTGATCAAAAGGCCTATGATCCCCAATCGCGCCAAGCGGGGAAAATTTGAGCCAAACTATGAAGGCCCGTACATCATAGACAAAGTATACCAGGGTGGAGCCTATCTACTCATGGATATGCACGGTGAAAGGCCTTTCAGGCCAATAAACGGCCGCTTCCTAAAGAAATACTACGCTTAACGAGCCACAGCCTAGGTCAATGATAGATGACGACGACTATGTCCGCTCGCTATCTTCCTAAAGCTCAAGCTCTATAAGTAGTAGCCAGCCCTCTCCTCAGACGGACCGAAACGTCCTTAAACTAACAACGGACCGAAACGTCTTTGCACTAACGTCGGACCGAAACGTCCTTAAACTAACAACGGACCGAAACGTCCTTAAACTAACGTCGGACCGAAACGTCCTTAAACTAACACCGAAACGTCCTTAAACTAACGACGGACCGAAACGTCCTTAAACTAACGTCGGACCGGAACGTCCTTAAACTAATGACGGACTAAAACGTCCTTAAAACTACCACCGCAGCATCCTTGGGCTGACGAGATGAATAAAAATAATAATAATAATAAAAAAAATAAAAATAAAAAACGGTATGTCCATAAGCAAAAAGGGCACGGATGAAAACCCGAAAGGGCTCCGTGAGTAAAAACAGCAGGGCTATCGGTGAGTGTTCGTGAAAACCCGAAAGGGCGCGACCTCGTAAAAAAAAAAAGAAGAGAAGAAAAAAAATAAATAACGGTATGTCCATAAGCAAAATGGGCACGGAAAAAAACCCGAAAGAGCTCCGTGAGTAAAAACAGCAGGACTGCCGGCGAGTGTTTGTGAAAACCCGAAAGGGCGCAACCTCGTTAAAGGACACTTGCAGGGTCCTCACGACCTTGTAAGGAGAAACCACCCACGTGAGATCCTTACGACTCACAAGGGAGTAACACACTTAGGGATCCTCACGATTCCTAAGGAGAAAAGACACTTGCGAGATCCTCACGACTCACAAGGAGAACTCTCTTATAGGACCCTCACGGCTCATAAGACTTGAAAGTCTTAAGTTACAGAAACCTGAACCTGTGCTTAAACAAAATCCCCCATAACCTTCGAAAATGCCCTACAAGCGGCTCATACTGACCCTTGTATACAATCCACGGGCGCGAATAAGCATTTCCCCAGCAAAGTCCCACCCGTGACTAGGGGTATGTCCCTATGGTGAACAACCCTTATGAGTCCTCTCGGCTTATAAGGAGAAAGCCCTCTTGTAAGATTCTTACGAATTACAGAGGAACATACACTTAGGAATCCTCACGATTCCTAGGGAGAAAATACACCTACGAGATCCTCACGACTTGTAGGAAGAAATACCTTCGTGAGAGCCTTACGGCTCATGAAGTCAAAAGCCTTAGTCGACGGGACCCTAATCCTGTTTCCTAAGCCACCTTTGTTCAACATCGACAGAGGCAGATGATGATTCGCTCCTGGCCATATCCCAGTTGTAGCGGTGCTGATGCCGAAATCTGTGTCTAATTTCAGGTTTATGGCGAAAAGCCAGTAGGCCGCACGTGCATACGAGATAGCCGAAATGATAGGGCAACTTGCAATAAAAAGCAGCAGGTAAAAATGTATGAACGCAAAATAGCCGAAATGATGGGGCAACTCGCAATAAAAAACAGCGAGTAAAAATGAAATAAATAGCCGAAATGATTGGGCACCGCGAAAATAGCCGAAATGATAGGGCAATCGCGACCTCCGCGATATAAAAGCTGAAATGATAGAGCATCGCGGAAAAAGAAATAAAAAAAAGTTTTAATTTATGCCCTACAGGTGATGTTCCATCACACCCTGTATACAATCCAAGGGCGTAAACAAAAAAGGGATTATACTTCTCCCCCAGGTTTCATCATAAGAAGAAGCAAAATCTTGACGGGCCGCGAATGGCTTAGGGATCATCTCAGCACTCGTCTCGTAACAACGAACACGACTTCAAGCGAAACGGAACAGCGGCAACTCCCAGTTCCATGGCTCAGCGATATCCTGATCACCGAAAAGTCAAATCCCAATTCCGTGAAATGCGAATACAATCAACAAAATTCCTGGTTACGTGGAACGTGGATAACGTCACTCTTTGACCCCGTGGAAAACGTCCATAGCGGATCCTGGTCCTCGCAGAGCACGGCAGTGAACCCGTGTGAAGCATCCAGAGCGGAGCTTAGTCCTCGCCGAGCACGGCAGTGAACCCGTGTGAAGCATCTAGTGCAAAATTCCTGGTTACATGGAACGCGGATAACGTCACTCTTTGACCCCGTGGAAAACGTCCAGAGCGGATCCTGGTCCTCGCAGAGCACGGAAGTGACCCGTGTGAAGCATCCAGAGCGGAGCCTAGTCCTCGCCGAGCATGGCAGTGAACCCGTGTGAAGCATCTAGTGCAAAATTCCTGGTTACGTGGAACGCGGATAACGTCACTCTTTGACCCCGTGGAAAACGTCCAGAGCGGATCTTGGTCCTCGCAGAGCACGTCAGTGAACCCGTGTGAAGCATCCAGAGCGGAGCCTAGTCCTCGCCGAGCACGGCAGTGAACCCGTGTGAAGCATCTAGTGCAAAATTCCTGGTTACGTGGAACGCGGATAACGTCACTCTTTGACCCCTTGGAAAACGTCCAGAGCGGATCCTGGTCCTCGCAGAGCACGGCAGTGAACCCATGTGAAGTATCCAGAGCGGAGCCTAGTCCTCGCCAAACACGGCAGTGAACCCGTGTGAAGTATCTAGTGCAAAATTCCTGGTCACGTGGCATGCGGATAATGTCACTCTTTGACCCTGCGGAAAACGCCTAGAGTGGAGCCTGGTCCTCGCCAAGCACGACAGTGAACCCGTATGAAGTATCCAGAGCAAACACCGGACTGTGGAGTCCTTAAAATCCACGGACTATGATGTCCTTAACCTCGACCGTAATGTCTTAAAACTAACAATCAACCACCCTGATTCTGTACTGATTCTACCTTGGTTTAAGGGTACATCTCTTCACTCCTTTGATGCATGACGTTGTAATTTCTCAACATCTTCAAAGAGGTGACGGGTCCCTGCAACCAAACATCGGACTGTGGAGTCCCTAAATCCACGGATTATGAGGTCCTTAACCTTGACCGTGATGTCTTAAAACTAACATCGGACTGTGGAGTCCCTAAATCCACGGACTATGAGGTCCTTAACCTTGACCGTGATGTCTTAAAACTAACATCGGACTGTGGAGTCCCTAAATCCACGGACTATGAGGTCCTTAACCTTGACCGTGATGTCTTAAAACTAACATCGGACTGTGGAGTCCCGAAATCCACGGACTATGAGGTCCTTAACCTTGACCGCGATGTCTTAAAACTAACATCGGACTGTGGAGTCCTTAAATCCACGGACTATGACGTCCTTAACCTTGACCGTGATGTCTTAAAACTAACATCGGACTGTGGAGTCCTTAAATCCACGGACTATGATGTCCTTAACCTTGACCGCGACGTCTTTAAATTACGATGCCTTAAGCAACCCCTGACCCGTGAAACACGGATAAGGGTGACCACCTCCAGCACTTGCAAGTCCTCACGACCTGTAAGGAAGAAAAACTCTCTTCTGAGATCCTTACGACTCTTAAGGGAAAACCCGCTTAAGAATCCTCACGATTCTTAAGAAAAACTCACACCTATGGGATCCTCTCGACCTGTAGGGAGAAAAAAAACTCTTTATAAGACCCTCGTGGTTCATAAAGTGCAAAAGTCTTAGGAAGTAGATCTTAACCCTGAATCTTAAGCCATCGCTGCCCTGCGAGTAGGCCAAGATAAATTGTCCGCAGAATACATTCAATAAAAGAGACACATCATTGAGAAGAAAAATGTATCTTTTATTCATAAACCAAAATGGATACAAAGTACAATTCATAAAAGAACAAAAGAAAATACTCTCATCTATGAGTATATACAAGAAGGAAGGAAAAGATACAAATGTTTCAAGCCGGCGGGCGATTTAGCAGCTTGGTCAGCTCATCCTGCTTTTGTTGGGCCACAGCCTCATGATTTAAGATCGCCAAAAGACGGGCCTCCGCCTGAGCCTGCTGGGCCTGATACGAAGCGAGCCGGCCTTCAAGCTCATTCTCGGTGGCCTTATGAGCCTCGACCCTCTCACGAGTGAACGTAGCAGCTTTATCAAGAGTCACCACCTCCCTGATAGACTTTTGAAGCACCCGCCAGAGTTCATACGCTTTGTTGGCCTTGGCAGTAAGACTCGCGTGAAGCTCGCTCAGCGCTTTAGAAGCCAGCTCCCTCTCCGAGAAGTTACGGCCGAACCCTTTTCTCGCACGACAATATGTTCGCCACGTGTGGCCCTATCAGGCCACGTAAGCTCACTTTCGCGACCGCAACCTTGGAAACGGGACATACACGCTCAAGACCGTATAAATGGGCGTCCAGTCGACATCAATAATCGACTTAAAACGCGCTCACATTACCTGGTATGAAAAGCAACGAGAAAATTTCCGATGAGCATGCGTTCGTAATTATATGAACATCCAAAAAGGAAATAATATTCAGGGCTTTAATGTGCATGCGACATGATGATAGTGTTGATAATTAAAGAAAGCTCTTATAAGGAGAACACAAAGTCTATTTATGCAAGCGAAAACATACATACGATAAGGAGATCACAAAGTTTATTTATGCAAGCGAAGACATACGTACGAGCACCGAGCCTACATGAAAGTTCAGCATAAAGCATACAAAAATGGACTAATTTAAATATGCTACGCTAGCGGGAAAAGGTCACCAAACATGGGATCAATAGCACAAGGGTCAACAAAACAGAGAAAAAAATTCTCCATCTCCCTCTCTGCTTTCTCCAGCACATCAAAACGACGGTTCTCACGAGGAGTCGCTCCCCATCGATTGGCGCCATGTTCGTCCGCGAAAGCAGACATAATTGCTCGCCGGGCCTTTATCTGGCTCAGCAGGTGAATTGAGCAATCCTTCAAAGCCTGAGTAATCAGGCACGCTTCGTGAAAGCCCTCGAGCTTTTCTTCAGCCGCGTCAAGCATCGCCAGGGTCATCTCCGCCGGGTGAGGAGGGATGTCGGCAAGCACGGCCGCGAGAATCATCCGGAGCCAGAGGGACCCCATCGGGAGGGGGGACCCCCTACGGATCGAGAGTTCATACATCGCCGAGTCGCATTCGTCATCGGTAAGGAGTGGATCCACCAATCGGGCAGCAAAGCGGGGGACCATCTCCTCGATAGGAACTTCCCATGCATGTCGACGAGCATGAGGGCAATTGCAGGCCATGGCGCTCGGTTGTTTCTCAAGACAAATTACACCAAAATGAAAAAATAAATCTCTCTGTGAAGGGAAAAGAAGGCTATAGCCTCAGATATAAAGAGATGCATTAAGTATTGAGCGCGGAAAATCTTGCATGATGAAGCTATTTCCAAGGCCCAAAAAAGGAAAGGCATCGAAAATCAGGGGGATGGTACTATTTCCAAGGCTCCTTTTCTGCATCTGATATTGTGCACTAAAAATATGGCATGGAAAAATTTTGAACAGTCCCATCAAAGGACCCCACGTGCAGAACACGTGAGCCCCAAACTTGACGTGCACTAAAAAATAGAATAGCACCATGCATATTAAAAGCATCAGCAACAACAATAGTAAAATGATAAAACCCCATAGAAAGGCATACAAACATACAAAAACATAATAAAACCTATCATTCATACTTCAAGAAGGTCATACAAAATAAAGAGAAACACGTTTACAATGGTAAGACCTCGGATGCGGGGCATGGATTGAGAAACTCAAACTTGACTTTGTCCAAGATCTTCCAGGCGCTTCGAACCACCCTGGTATGTTTCCTCTCGCGGTCGCAAGCGTCGGGGTCCTCACGGATGTCCTCCACCCTCCGGTAGGTAGCAAGTATGGCTGACTGCTGAAAGGCCTGGTGCAAGAGATCAATGAGGCGATCTCGCCTCCTCTTTGAAATCAAGCTCATCAGGTACACCGAATGTACCTTATCCTCAGCAGTGTCCAAGGCCCTGAGCGGTACGCCGGTACAAAAGAGAGGGAGTGCCTCCCAGATATCCAGCACGATCAGTCTCAGAAGAGAAGAGCGACGGGGGAGTAGCCGATGGTTATACTCGTCGAAGCGGCTCATGATCTCGGCGCATTGAGCGTTGGTGAACTCCTAGTTCTGACTGCGACCCAATGCACGAATGTTCCCGTAGGAAATGATTTCGTCAAGACCATACAAATGGGCATCCATGATACCTGAAATAAAGATCATGAGAATTATTACAAAGTTTCTGTTCCATTAATTACAGAAGGAAAAATGGGTTCATAGTAAAGGAGTGAAACCCTTGACACGGATTTAAAATCCAGAGAGTTCTGTCAAAATGAAGGTGCCTTGATCACCATTACCTGAAAAAAAAGGGTCACTTGAACATAGTTAAACTCTGAAGAGTTCGAAGCAGAGAGCTAAGCTCTAGGAACGAGAATTAAATTATCAAAGGAAAAATTTCTCAAAGGAAGAAGATGAGCAAAGTGGAGGCTCTTCTGAAAGGACATGGATATTTATAGGATGTGATGGAGACACATCATCTCCCCAAATCCCTAGAGGAATCTAACGGTCACAAAAGTGACAGCGTTGCACTCACGTGCAAACACGTGAGAACAACGCTGTGGGGGCATTTGTTTCCTGATTTAAAATCAGGAAAGCTTACGAAGGAGGCATCACGTGCTAGCATGTGACCAGCAGTCACGTGTTGGCACGTGACATTTGAAAACAGCGACAAAGGCAGATTCAATTCCCTGATTAAATCGAAGAAAAAGCTTTAGAAAGGGTCACGCGCTCACACGTGACTGGGGGTCACGTGTTGGCACGTGACGGTTGAACAGCGACCAGAAGACAAAATGCAGAAAGAAGAAGAAACCTTGTTCCAGGGGTCACGTGCTTATATGTGACCAGGGGTCAAGTGCTTACACGTGACCATGGGTCACGTGGCCACACGTGACCGGCTTTCAAAGTCTATCTATTTAACAGAATTAAATTCTGAACAGCATTCAAATCTCTCCAATGGGGAATGATTATTTGAAACCGATTGGATTAAAGATTTAAAGGTGATTAAATATCACCTATCTATGGAAAAATCTTGAACTTGGAAAGATTTCCCCTTAAAATCTAATCGAAATAACAAAGGAAAATCTTTGGATTTAAAATCCAATGGTGAATAAAATTCACCTAATAATCCAAAGGTCCAAACGAATGGTGAATACAAATCAAATCTCTCAATGAAAGATTCACCAAAACTAATTGATTCTGCTTCTTCTCCTATAAATAGGAGCCAAGAGACACACAGAGGGATATATACATATACAGAGAGAAAGAGACAGGAAAAAAAGAGAAAAAAAGCCCTAAAGACTTTGGAAGAATTGGATCTTCTGCAGAAGAAAACCTTAGGTAAGAAAGGGAAGGCCTCTAAAAGAGAATTTAATTCTCAAAAGAGTTTAACTCTTATATAAAAAAGAAGAACTTAGTTCTCTCTTTAGAAGAGGATCTGCAAAGTGCACATCTCCCCATGAATAGAGAATTTAATTCTCATTGGGTTGAGATCCTGCCATACAGATCCAAAGCATAGAGAGGGAATGAAAGTTTGAGGATTTAATTCTCGCAGAATTATAGGAATTTAATTCCTTTGAGATGAATTAGGGTTTAACCCTATGTTATAGGAATATAATTCCTTCAGAATGAACAGAATCAAGGTTTAACCCTAGTTAAGAACTTAGTTCTGTTAAAATAACAGGAATTTAATTCCCTTAAGAAAGAAGAAATTAGGGTTTCACCCTATGACAGAATCTAATTCCTCAGAATATAAATTAGGGTTTAACCCTATCTAAGAGTAATTCTCTAAAGAAAGAAGGAATTTAGTTCCTTTAAAGTTATTATTAGGGTTTAACCCTATGACAGAACTCAATTCTTCACATATATGAGGAATTTAATTTCTACAGGAAAATCAGAGTTCAACTCTATCAGAGAATATAATTCTTCAGAAGACAACGGGGATTTAATGAAGAATTTAATCAGAAATTGCAAAGAGGTAGGGTCACGTGCTACCACGTGACCCCTGGAAAGATCCACAGAGAAGGGCTTTTGAGGCAATGCCTCACGTGACCCACGTGACCCTTGGCAGAAGCTTTAACACACAAACACTTAAATGCCCATCACGTGACAGCACGTGATGCTCCAAAGTATTCAATACTCTCGACAGAACAAATAAAGGGGAGGGCGCCCTCACGTGCTACCACGTGACCCCTCTTACCTTAGTGCTTAACGCTAAATTGGACCCTCCGAATCCAGTGTTTAACACTGTTTTGCCTTAGTGTTCAACACTAATCGAAGAGCCTTTCTTGTAGTGTTTAACACTGAATTTCTTAGCGTTTAACACTGAATTAAATCTCTGTTAACAGAGTTTAACATTAATTTTCTTAGTGTTCGACACTAAATTAAAATCTCTATCACCAGTGTTTAACACTGATTATCTTAGTGTTTAACACTAATTTGAGATCTCTGTTGCTAGTGTTTAATACTGATTTGTTTTAGTGTTTAACACTAATTTGAACCCCCTGTGGCTGGTGTTTAATACCAACTATCTTTTAGTGTTAAACACTAACTTGTTCCCAGTGTTCAACACTGCTGGTCTTTAGTGTTTAACACTAACTTTAGCCCAATTGGCTAAGTGGCTAGAGGCAAAACCTCTCCTTCAATGGACCAATAGAAAGCCAATATTCCAAACATGATTGGACTTAGCCCAAGATGGCCATAAGTCCTCAATTCAAACTTAACTGGGCTGATGGGCTCATTAATTGGTCCTGGTCCCAAACTAGGCCAAAGACTGTTTAATCCATCTTGGTTTAACGGTACATCTCTTCACTCCTTTGATATTTGGCGTTGTAATTCCTCAACGTCTTCAAAGAGGTGACGGGTCCCGATGACCATACATTGATACGGACTGTGGGGTCCTTAAACTCACGGACTATGACGTCCTTAACCTTGACCGAGATGTCTTAAAACTAATATCGGACTGTGGAGTCCTTAAATCCACGGACTATGACGTCCTTAACCTTGACCGAGATGTCTTAAAACTAACTTTGGACTGTGGAGTCCTTAAATCCACAGACTATGACGTCCTTAACCTTGACCGCAACGTCTTAAAACTAACATTGGACCGCAATGTCCTTAAACTACCTATTGACTGCAACGTCTTAAAACTAACATTGGACCGCAATGTCCTTAAACTACCTATTGACCTCAATGTCACTAAACTAAACAACAGGGCTCCCTTAATTGCTCTCTCGTTGGATCTAAACGATCCCGTTAAGTTGATCTTAGTCTAAAAACTAGACTGACGTATCCTTAACAAACGTTTAAGTTGATCTTAGTCTTAAATGAGGCTAACATATCCTTAAACCCAAACCCCCAAACCCAAATCTAAGATAAGTACGGATTTGGACTAGTCCACGCCCTACGGGCGACGACATAACTCAGTCTCCGTATACAATCCACGGGCAACTAAACATAAAATAAACACACACGACACGAAGTGACCATCTGGAGAAGGAGAAAGTGGTTACCGCGATGCGGTAGCGTAATTAACTGCAGGGGCTTGCGCCTGCAGGGAAGAGCGTCCCCACAATCAAAAACCCCTCAAGCGAGGGGGAATCTGACGAAGTCTGCTACATCGGACGCATCCGTTTAAACCTTTGATACACGGTGCCATAAATCAACTTGGCATCTTCGGAGAGGTGGACGGATAGCACCAATTAGCATCTGCCCCGAATCTCAGGCGAGACGTCCTCACGTCGTCGCCGTCTTTCGGAGGGGAACAGAGACCGGGGCTCCTAACCCTAGAATTGGCAGTGTTGCTTGCCGCTCTCGTAGGGGTCTAGGGATGTGGGTTTGGCTATTCATCGCGACCGTGGAATCCGTGTTTTATACAGGCTCGTATTAAAACACGGACGTCCTGGTATATCCAATATTTCATATATGTTCTTCTGCTGCAATGTTCTGTGATGAGATCATATTACTGCCTAAGACGAATGTTTATATTATATATATGAGATATATATTGTATATTGTTGATTTCGTTTCAAATGTGGTGCTTGTGAAGCATAATAAAATGGGATTTCATTAATGAGATTAATGAAACTAAAAGAAACCTAAAGATTTTGTAGAAACTTGTTTAAAAACTGGTAGCTCTAGTTCTTGCTTTGCATAGCGGTGTTCCTTGTAGAACATCTAGCACATTATTCGATAAGGAAAGAACCGAGATCCCTTCACCGGGAGTTACCTCTTTAGCGAAACTAGCAGTTGCTGCATACTCGGTTTGTCTTTTGATTGCTTCTATAGTTTTTGCTTTGCATAGTGGTATTTATGAAATATCTTGTACCTTATTCGATAAGGAAAGAGCCGACGATCCCTTCAACGGAAGTGACCTCTTTAGCAAAACTAGAAAAGGCCTAAAAAACATTCTATTTAAAATCACTCGATTCTACAACGATATCAAGTTCATTACGCAAAGGGTTTTCTTAAAAATCCGTCGTAGCCCTCCGTCATTTCTGTTAGTTGTATGTATGCCCTAGAGGCCAGTATTGTACAAATGATGTATATTATATTGGATGCTTGGACATATATAGAGATGACTTTCTTGCTCGATATGATAGTATGCTATCTGGTTACTCTTTATCTTAACATGTACACTAGTCTCTTTATACTGTCTTATAGTTACATGTTGGTAAAGCTCTTAGGATGTGTACTTGACTACCTGGACTATGATGCAGATCATACTAGTGGGGACATGGTAGTCCATAAGTGCATCCTTCAAGGTCCCTAGTCGTGGGTGTATCGAGACGGGGCATCGATATACCAGAGTAGACTAGCGTATACGTTTCTCGACCCATATGATGGGCGATGGATGATCCCATATCCATTGGTGTTTGACATCAGAGATGGTATACGGGTGCTCAGTGGAGACTGGGTACACTGGACGAACTCGCCGAGAACTCCTAGATGGTATTATACCTCACGTCAGATGGCAGTTCTCAGGTGACACTTGTGCAGGTTAGTCTGTAGACCCGAGATCGTCATAGAGTCTTGTGTGATTCCCACTGTGCTTTGATCTCCACCTTACCACGTCCATGAGGGCGGGCAAAACGGTGGTCTTTGGGCACAGTCCCGAGTCACATTGAGGCAATGAGCGATAGGAGGGGTTTCGTCTCTCCCGGTATTGGGGGTTGATGTTGCGCTGTGCTTGATTGGCCGTAACAGGGAAGTCCCTGGCCAGGGCTGATCAGAGATTTGCTGGTAAGTGTTACCAGTAGTTTCTCGACCCGTTATGAGCCTCACATCGGCACGACTTATCGAGTATTGGGGTCTGACGTTTACCATCCCTAGACTTGATATGCGACGTATCAGACGAAGAGACCGGACTGTACGGTAAGTGTTACTGGTCGGATTCGCAGGAGTGTGAGCGGGCTAGCTCGTCGATCTTCTGATCGCTCAATACCCGGGTGGCCGTTACGTTTAGCAGACCGCTTGCTGCTTGTGGGTGCTTGATATGATCATCATCTGCTACCGGCGTATTGACGAGTCTTTAGAGTCCTACACAGAGGTTTCCTAGCTCAAGCGAAACGAAATAGGAGTGCATATGAGATATGTGCGGGACCGAGAATAATGCGTGTATGTGATACCGTATTTGATTCTCGTGATTAATGTTTCGATTGGTTGTATGAGATATGACCTAGTTATCGAATCATTGATTTGATAAATCGATGCATTGAATACTAGTCGGTTATGTGCGACATGACCGGATCATTGAATCAAGTGTTGATTTAATGATTTAATGTATAATTATATATTTGATATATTACTTTGCATTAACTAGTATTGGTTCATTTTAAACGGATTTTTCTCACTTGATTTACACATTGTATATGTGATATACTTTTGTGCACATATTTGTATCATGTTTGATGATACTTGATCATATGGTTAAGTGTATAGAATTAAACCATAGTTAACTTGAGATTAGGGTTTTGATTATGCATTTATTCATTTATTTGTTTATTCATTTATTTGGATAAACTTTAAGATGAAAATGGTGGCAATTTTTGTTTCATATTGAAGCTTCATGAAGCTTTGACTTTGCTAACCATTCTTGTCTTCATGCTTAACCCTAACCCACTCAAATGACCATGGTTTATTCTCTACACTTAACCCTAGTTAAAGTTATGATAAGTTTGTATTTTCTTTTCATTTTTTAAGAAGAGAACTTATCATAACTAGCTTCATCATCTTCTTCTTCTAAAAAGAAAAAGGTTGCCACTTTAATGGCAACTTGAGTTCTAGTGAGAGAAATCCAATTCTAAAGTGAACCCACCTCCTATTTCTTCACCCTCTACCTCTTGCCAAGTTGTTTTGGGTGTTTTCTTCACAAGTTTCACAACTTTGTGAAGTCGGAGCTTGAACTAGTGCAACCTCGACGTAGATCGTCTTTGACACGAAGCCGACGACCTAGCTCGCCCGTTTCTCCGATGAAGCCGATGATTGGGTTCGGGATTCATGAAGGACAGCGAGAGGACACCCATGTGGAGCTAAGGAAGTGGAAATCCGGATCTACAAAGGTTGTAGCTCTCTTCCTTTAGTTAACTAGTTAACTAAGTTTTCATTTCGCCTAAACATCTAGTCTAAGATCCGTAGTCTAGGGTTTCTCGGCACCATTTTTTTAAATTGGCATGTTCGATGCCTTGTGAGACCACTATAGGGTGCCTAGGAACCTTTCACTGGTATCAGAGCCTAGCTAGAGCCTTAGGCGAAGTCCCGACGGAATCAGAAGTCCGATCGACCCAAAACCCGACTTGAAAATTGCTCTCTGGACTTTTCTGTAAAATGTGGATTTTTCGAAATTAAAAATATCCAGAAAAATCAGCAGGGAATCCTAAGAATTACTGTGCAACACGTGTCCATGATTCGACAAGAGTGCGGCGGAACTGCGGCAGAAGCATGGCTTCTGCGGCGGTTCCGCGGCAGCACAGTCACAATGCCCAATACTGTTTGCACAGTAACTCCTAGTTTCTGGTGTTGGTTTTCCTGGGAATATTTTAATATTTATTCCAGAGTTTTATTTTCTGGCTTGTATTGGGAACTCTGTATATTCGATCGGACTGTCTAATTTTGTCGGTGTGGCTTTCCGGGTATTTTTAGAATATGTTAAAAAGTTCGACCGGATATAAATACCCACTTTTTCCCCTGCCGGGAAATTTCCAAGTGTTGGATTTTTCCGTAGTTTAACGACGTTCTAAGTAGTGCAAGTAACGCGATGGACCCTCTAGAAGACAACAAACCTTAACTCGATTATGTGACCGTCTTGAACTGCCCTTTGAACCTTCGGGTTTGGGGCAGTACGGCGTGCCACATGTGAGGCGTTGGCTTGACCCTTCTACGGCTGGACCGTCGGTACTGAGGCACTAACTGAATGTTGTTAGACTTATTTCATGTGTTGAGCTGTATCGGGAAAACTTGGGTATTCGACTTTCGATCGGAAAGTTTAACATTTTCTGTTTATCTGGAATGTGATACAATAATTGGAATTCACAAACAGTTATGAGATAACTGAATGAATGATTATAAATTTAGCAGTTTAGTCCCATATTATATTGAAAAGTGTTTTCGATAATGAGACTAAAATGCGGGATTTATAACTGTTAGGCATGTGATGTCTAAGTATTTCATTTGATTAGGCATGTGATGTCTAAAGAAGTTGCGGATTCCAATTGTTGTAGTTTTACACTTTCTTTTCTGTGACCGTAAGTGTAGTATGAACATATCGCCGGTTTCGTTGCTATACGTCAACGACAATTGGGGTATGCATACTTACTTACGTTGATGACATGTGATGTTATGTGTTGCTGGATATGTTATATTGGATCGTCGTGTTCGAATAGCCGGGGTTTTTTATGTGAGATGAGTGTTTTTCATTTTCATTAATGTAAAAACTTGTATGTAATATTCTTTTATTTGGGGCACTTCCAGGTAGCGGAAGTTGTCACCTTTTGTATATTATTTACTTTTCCGCATTAGGATAGACCCAAGGAGGGGAGCACAAGTAACCGGGTTCTGGGGTCCAGTGGGAGACCAACTCGAGGAGTCGAGTCCGGGTCTCCTAACCCTAGAATTGGCAGGGTTGCTTGCCGCTCTCGTAGGGGTCTAGGGGTGTGGGATTGGCTATTCATCACGACCGTGGAATCCGTGTTTTATACTGGCTCGTATTGAAAACACGGACGTCCTAGTATATCCAATATTTCATATGTTTATTCTGCTGCGATATCTGTGTTGTGACTCTGTGATGGATATAGTATATAGTATATATGATATATTATATAGACGTTACTTATGTTTTACACCCGCGCTAGCCCTGCCCTGCTCTGTCGTTAGTTACCTAACCTAACGGTGACGAGGGGACATCGTGGCGAATGCGGATGGCATAAGTGTACGTCATATCTATCTGTGATGTTTAGGTATTTAAATGATGGGACTTCATTAATGTGATTAATGAAAGATAAGAAACCTAAGATGTTGTGGAATCGAATTTTAAAATAAAACAGGTAGCTACAGTTCTTGCTTTGCACAGCGATACATATGATATATCCCGCACCTCATTCGATGAGGAAAGGACCGAGATCCCTTCACCGGGAGTGACTCCTTTAGCAATAACTGGCAGATGCTACAGACTCGGTTTGCTTTTGACTGCTTTTGGGTTTTTGCTTTGCACAGCGATATATATGATATATCACGCACCTCATTCGATGAGGAAAGGACCGAGATCCCTTCACCGGGAGTGACTCCTTTAGCAAAACTAGAAAAGCCTCAAAATCACTCCATTTCAAAACTTCATTTGATTCTACAACGATATCAAGTTCATTACGCAATAGGTTTTCAGAAAAACCTGCGTAGCCCTCCGTCATTTCAGATAGGTTACATATAGTATTCATGCTACATTTGTTGGCTTTCGTCAAGGTGTAGTGTGCGGTAGCTATGTGCTGTTTATCTGCTGCATATGATGCGACTGGATTAAGGTAGTCGTACGGCTTTGTTGGCTTTCGTCAAGGGTCGTGCGGGTGGGTTTAATTCAGTCAAGAAATGTACGGGTTGAACTTGACTAGCGGGCTGTGGTTTGTTGGCTTTCGTCAAGGTCATAGCACGCTAGGGGCAAAGATATTATCGGGAATTTCAAGTGTTGAAATTTGCAATGAGATTGCATACCTTCTATGAGATAGTTGGATCCCGATACCCACTGCGAGTAAGAGTTACTCCTGGGAGAGTTTTACACATTGCAATTAGCTGATCAAGTAGGTGTCTAGAAAGGTGTCAACGGGGTTACGCCTCTGGGAAAACGAGGTTTACATTAATTAGGTTCGTGCGAAAGCACGGGGGACCTCCCTCAAAGTACCGACACTGGCCTGGCTGAAAGATTGGCGAACTTGTAGTGTGTAATTAATCCCGGCTAGTCTTTCCTTTTAGGGTTTGGAGGAAGATTTGATAAAAAGCAGTGGGAGCCATCCTGATTAGATAAGATAATAACCAATCTGATCTTGCACGAGCATACGCTAAAGTGTTTTCTTCTCTCTCTCTCCAGGTAGCGACCATTTCATGCCCTAATAAAGATAATAATATGGATGTATTGACCGAACCCGCATGTTATACTGTGCTGGGGAACGTTGGTTCCGTTCTTTCTTATAAGAGTTATAGGAATGAACATGATATAGGGGAATGCCAGGATTCCCATGCCACCCGAATGAAGAAAGTACATGTTGATGCATTTTCTTCGGGCGTGTTCGTTACTGAGAACTGTTTCTCCATTTGCTCTACGTCCTGGGTATTGGATACCGGGTCAGGATCCCATATATGTAATCAGTTACATGGGCTAAGGAAAGGTAGAGAACTTAGAGAAGGTGATAAAGACATTAGAGTTGGAAATGGTGCAATTGTTGCAGCTAAGACTGTCGGGGAATATCACCTTGTATTACCAACTGGTAATACATTGGTTCTGAACGAATGCTATTACATGCCGAACCTGATATGCAACATTATATCGGTTTCTTTATTAAGTAAAGAGGGATATAATTTTGTATTACAGAAAAATGTTATGAACATTTTCCGAAACCAAAAGTTGGTTGGATCAGGCACGTTGTGCAATGGCATTTATGTTCTAAATCAATCAACAGTTCTGAGTATAACAAACACACACAAGAGGAAGAGTTCTGAACTCAATGAATCCTTCTTGTGGTATTGTAGACTGGTCACATCAATGCGACACGACTAGCTAAGTTGCATAAGGATGGATATTTGAAACCTTTCGAATGTTCATCTTATGACACTTGCCAGTCATGTCTCAAAGGTACGATGACCAAAACTCCGTTTACGGGACACGGAGAAAGAGTTACCAAACCCTTGGGACTAATACATAGTGATGTATGTGGTCCCATGTCTACACATGCCAGGGATGGTTCTTCGTACTTCATTACATTCACTGACGATCTCTCAAGATACGGACATGTATACTTAATAAGACACAAGTCTGAAGCTTTTGAGAAATTTAGAGAATATAAACTAGAAGTCGAAAACCAAACCGGAAAGAGTATTAAAATCCTTCGATCTGATCGAGGAGGTGAATACTTGAGCAATGAATTCCTGGACTTCCTAAAAGAGAATGGGATTCTCTCTCAGCTGACTCCTCCATATACACCACAGCACAACGGTGTATCAGAACGGAGGAACCGCACCCTATAAGATATGGTGCGCTCTATGATGAGCACAGCTGAGTTACCTATTTCCTTCTGGGGGTATGAGCTTGAGACAGCCATACATCTATTGAATATGGTCCCCACCAAATCTGTGCCTACCACTCCATATGAGATATGGAAAGGGAAGAGACCATGTCTTAACTATGTTAAGATATGGGGTTGTCCAGCCTATGTCAAACGACAAAATCCGGACAAACTCGAGGCACGGTCTGTTCTATGCAAATTTGTAGGATATCCCAAGAATTCTCAAGGGTATATCTTCTACCACCCTGAGGAACAAAGAGTGTTTGTTTCTCGGCATGCCACCTTTTTAGAAAAGGAATTTCTTGAAAAAGAGATTAGTGGTCATGAGGTAGAACTGGAAGAGGTTCCAGCTGCAGAAGCTACAACAGAAGATATGGTGGAACCAGAGGATTCCGTAGTTCCCGATGAACCCCAGCCACTCCGCCGATCTAGTAGGGTTCCTCGCCAACCTGAGAGATACTACGGTTTTCTCATGGACGGTGGGAGCGAGGATTGCATCATGGAGGATGATGACCCAACTAGCTTCGAGCAGGCCATCACGAGTGGGGACTCAGTGAAATGGCTGGATGCTATGCGGTCTGAGATGGAATCCATGTACACCAACAAAGTATGGACTTTGGACGTTGCTCCTGAAGGGGTAAAACCCATTGGGAGCAAGTGGATCTTCAAGAAGAAACTTGGTGTAGATGGGAAAGTGGAGACTTTCAAAGCTAGACTTGTAGTAAAGGGTTTTCGTCAAAGACCAGGTGTGGACTATGACGAGACCTTTTCTCCAGTGGCTATGCTTAAATCCATCCGGATCATGCTTGCCATCGCTGCTTATCATGATTACAAAATCTGGCAAATGGATGTTAAGACCGCCTTTCTAAATGGTGATTTAGAAGAGTGCGTGTACATGACTCAGCCAGAGGGCTTCGTAGACAGTGGGAGCAGCGGGAAGGTGTGCAAGCTGCTTAAATCCATTTATGGATTAAAGCAAGCATCGCGGAGTTGGAACATCTGCTTTGACGTCGTTATCAAAGAGTTTGATTTCGTCAAAAACCCAGATGAACCTTGTATCTACAAGAAGGTGGCAGAGAGTAAGGTTGTTTTCCTCGTATTGTACGTGGACGACATACTCTTGATAGGAAATGATATTCCTATGCTGCAATCGGTCAAGCTCTTCTTATCACAAAGATTCTCAATGAAAGATCTTGGTGATGCCTCCTGCATATTGGGAATCGGGATCTATAGAGATAGATCCAAACGGATTTTGGGATTGTCCCAATCCAGGTACATTGACACCATACTAAAGAGGTTTAGTATGGAAGAGTCCAAGCGTGGGAACATGCCCACGATCTCTGGAGTCACTCTCTCCAAAGAGATGTCTCCCAAGACTGATTTGGAGAGAGCTCGCATGCAAGGGATACCCTATGCTTCGGCAGTAGGCTCTATCATGTATGCGATGCTATGTACCAGACCCGATGTAGCATACTCACTAAGTATAGTGAGCAGGTATCAATCTGATTCTGGAGAGAGTCACTGGACAGCTGTGAAGAGCATTCTCAAGTACTTGCGAAAGACTAGAGATATGTTCTTGGTGTATGGTAACGGGGAGCTCCAAGTGGAGTCCTATACCGATTCGAGCTTCCAGAGTGATAAGGACGACTCTAAGTCGCAGTCGGGCTTTGTCTTTACCCTTTACGGAGGGGCGGTTAGCTGGAAGAGTTCCAAGCAGGAAACCGTGGCAGACTCGACAATGGAGGCTGAATACATCGCTGCCAACGATGCTGCCAAAGAGGCTGTCTGGATCAAGAAGTTCATTACTGAACTTGGAGTGGTCCCATCCATTGAGCATCCAATACCTTTGTATTGCGATAACAATGGAGCGGTGGCTTTGGCCAAGGAACCCAGGTCCCATCAACGATCCAGGCATATTCTGAGGCGGTATCACCTGATCCGGGAGATAGTTGATCGCCGGGAGATCGAGGTTAGGAGGGTTGACACGAAGAACAACACGGCGGATCCACTCACGAAGGCCATTCCCCAGATACAGTTTGAGAGACTCTTCGGGATGCTCGGTATGCAATACTACAGAAGCTGGCCCTAGTGCAAGTGGGAGATTGTTAGTTGTATGTATGCCCTAGAGGCCAGTATTGTACAAATGATGTATATTATATTGGATGCTTGGACATATATAGAGATGACTTTCTTGCTCGATATGATAGTATGCTATCTGGTTACTCTTTATCTTAACATATACACTAGTCTCTTTATACTGTCTTATAGTTACATGTTGGTAAAGCCCTTAGGATGTGTACTTGACTACCTGGACTATGATGCAGATCATACTAGTGGGGACATGGTAGTCCATAAGTGCATCCTTCAAGGTCCCTAGTCGTGGGTGTATCGAGACGGGGCATCGATATACCAGAGTAGACTAGCGTATACGCTTCTCGACCCATGTGATGGGCGATGGATGATCCCATATCCATTGGTGTTTGACATCAGAGATGGTATACGGGTGCTCAGTGGAGACTGGGTACACTGGACGGACTTGCCGAGAACTCCCAGATGGTATTATACCTCACGTCAGATGGCAGTTCTCAGGTGACACTTGTGCAGGTTAGTCTGTAGACCCGAGATCGTCATAGAGTCTTGTGTGATTCCCACTGTGCTTTGATCTCCACCTTACCACGTCCATGAGGGCGTGCAAAACGGTGGTCTTTGGGCACAGTCCCGAGTCACATGGAGGCAATGAGCGATAGGAGGGGTTTCGTCTCTCCCGGTATTGGGGGTTGATGTTGCGCTGTGCTTGATTGGCCGTAACAGGGAAGTCCCTGGCCAGGGCTGATCAGAGATTTGCTGGTAAGTGTTACCAGTAGTTTCTCGACCCGTTATGAGCCTCACATCGGCACGACTTATCGAGTATTGGGGTCTGACGTTTACCACCCCTAGACTTGATATGCGACGTATCAGACGAAGAGACCGGACTATACGGTAAGTGTTACTGGTCGGATTCGCAGGAGTGTGAGCGGGCTAGCTCGTCGATCTTATGATCGCTCAATATCGGGTGGCCGTTACGTTTAGAAGACCGCTTGCGGCTTGTGGGTGCTTGATATGATCATCATCTGCTACCGGCGTATTGACGAGTCTTTAGAGTCCTACACAGAGGTTTCCTAGCTCAAGCGAAACGAAATAGGAGTGCATATGAGATATGTACGGGACCGAGAATAATGCGTGTATGTGATACCGTATTTGATTCTCGCGATTAATGTTTCGATTGGTTGTATGAGATATGACCTATTTATCGAATCATTGATTCGATAAATCGATGCATTGAATACTAGTCGGTTATGTGCGACATGACCGGATCATTGAATCAAGTGTTGATTTAATGATTTAATGTATAATTATATATTTGATATATTACTTTGCATTAACTAGTATTGGTTCATTTTAAACGGATTTTTCTCACTTGATTTACACATTGTATATGTGATATACTTTTGTGCACATATTTGTATCATGTTTGATGATACTTGATCATATGGTTAAGTGTATAGAATTAAACCATAGTTAACTTGAGATTAGGGTTTTGATTATGCATTTATTCATTTATTTGTTTATTCATTTATTTGGATAAACTTTAAGATGAAAATGGTGGCAATTTTTGTTTCATATTGAAGCTTCATGAAGCTTTGACTTTGCTAACCATTCTTGTCTTCATGCTTAACCCTAACCCACTCAAATGACCATGGTTTATTCTCTACACTTAACCCTAGTTAAAGTTATGATAAGTTTGTATTTTCTTTTCATTTTTTAAGAAGAGAACTTATCATAACTAGCTTCATCATCTTCTTCTTCTAAAAAGAAAAAAGGTTGCCACTTTAATGGCAACTTGAGTTCTAGTGAGAGAAATCCAATTCTAAAGTGAACCCACCTCCTATTTCTTCACCCTCTACCTCTTGCCAAGTTGTTTTGGGTGTTTTCTTCACAAGTTTCACAACTTTGTGAAGTCGGAGCTTGAACTAGTGCAACCTCGACGTAGATCGTCTTTGACACGAAGCCGACGACCTAGCTCGCCCGTTTCTCCGATGAAGCCGACGATTGGGTTCGGGATTCATGAAGGACAGCGAGAGGACACCCATGTGGAGCTAAGGAAGTGGAAATCCGGATCTACAAAGGTTGTAGCTCTCTTCCTTTAGTTAAGTAGTTAACTAAGTTTTCATTTCGCCTAAACATCTAGTCTAAGATCCGTAGTCTAGGGTTTCTCGGCACCATTTTTTTAAATTGGCATGTTCGATGCCTTGTGAGACCACTATAGGGTGCCTAGGAACCTTTCAATTTCAGATAAGTAATAGTTAGTATTCGTGCTGCGTTTGTTGGCCTTTGTCAAGGCGTAGTGTGCGATAGCTGATTACTGCTTATCTGTATAAGCATATGATGCGATTGGATTAGGGTAGTCGTGCGACCTTATTGGCCTTTGTCAAGGGCCGTGCGGGTGGGTTTAATTCAATCAGGAAATGACGGGTTGAACTTGACTAGCATCCTATGGTTTGTTGGCCTTTGTCAAGGTCATAGGAGTTTAGGGGTAAAATATTATTGGGAATTTCAAGTGTTGAAATTTGCAATGAGATTGCATACCTTCTATGAGATAGTTGGATCCCGATACCCGCTGCGAGTAAGAGTTACTCCTGGGAGAGTTTTACACATTACAATTAACCGATCAAGTAGGTGTCAACGGGGTTAAGCCTCTGGGAAAACGAGATTTACTTTAATTAGGTCCGTGCGAAAGCACGGAGAACCTCCCTCAAAGTACCGGCACTGGCCTGGCTGAAAGATTGGCGAACTTATAGGGTGTAATTAATCCCGGCTAGTCTTTCCTTTTAGGGTTTGAAGGAAGATTTGACTAAAACAGTGGGAGACATCCTGATTAGATATATTAATAACCAATCTAATCTTGCAAGAGCATACGCTGAGTATTTTCTTCTCTCTCTCTCCAGGTAGCAACCATGTCACGCCTTAATCAAGATAATAATACGGATGTATTGACCAAACCCGCTTGTTATACTGCGCTAGGGAACGTTGGTCCCGCTCTAATTTATAAATGTTATAAAACCGAGCAGGAAATTGGGGATTACCAGAATTCTCGTGCCGCCCAAACGAAGAAAGTACATGTTGATGCATCTTCTCCGGGTGTGTTCATTAGAGAGAACTGTTTCTCAGTATACTTTACGTCCTGGGTATGAGATACCGGATTAGGATCCCGTATATGTAATCTGTTACATGGGCTGCAGAAAGGTAGAGAACTGAGAACGGGTGATAAGTTTCTTGAGATAGAAACGGTGCAAGTGTTGCAGCCAAGTCTGTTGGCAGTTATCATCCTGTATTACCAGAATACATTGATTCTGAACGAATGTTATTAGATACCGAACCTGATGTACAACATCATATCAGTCTCTTTATTAGTAAAGAAGGATATAATTTTGTATTGTTGGATAATGTTTTGAACATTTTTTATATCAAGAGTTGATCGGTTCAGGCACGTTATCTAAAAGCATTGACGTTCTAAATCAAACTACAGTTCTTAATATACAAAACACACACAAGAAGAAGAGTTCAGAAATGAACGAATCCTTCTTAAGGTATTGTATACTAGGTCATATCAATATGACCCGACTAGCTGAAGTTACATTTAGATGCATATTTAAATTAGTTTGAATTTACATCTTGTGAAACTTGCCGGTCATGTCACAAAGATAAGATGACCACAGCTCTGTTTATTGGAAACAGAAAAAGTGTTAGTGAACTCTTGGGATTGATACATGATGATGTATGAGGTCCCCTGTCTACACATGCCAGGACCGGTTCTTTGTACTTTATTATATTGACTGACGATCTCTCAAGATTCAGACATATGTTCCTGTTGAAACACAAGTCCGAAGCTTTTGAGATATTCACAGAATATTAGTTAGAAGTAGAGAACCAAAAACGGGTAAAAGTATTATGTCCTTTGATGAGATCAGGGAGGAGAATACTTGAGCATAGAGATTCTTGAACTATTCTAAAGGAGAATGAGATTCTCTCTCAGCATTACTCCTCCGTATACACCACAGCACGTCGGTGTATCGGGGCGGAGCAATCACACCCTATGTGATATGGTGTGCTCTATGATGAGTACTACTGAGTTTCCTATTTCCTTTTGGGTGTTATGCACTTGTAAAGCTGCATACCTATTGAATAGGGTTCCAATCAAATCTGATGCCTACCACTCCCTATGTGATATAGTTTGGGAAGAGCCCATCTCTTAAGGATATTAAGATTTGGGGTTGTCCGACCTATGTCTAAAAGCAAAATCCGGACAAGCTCGAGGCAAAGTCAGTTCTGTGGAAGTTTGTTGGATATCCCAAGCATTCGCAAGGGAATATCTTCTACCAAACCGAGGAACAAAAGATGTTTTGTTTCTCAGCATGCCACCTTTGTGAAAGGGAATTTCTTGTGAAGAAATTAGTGGTTATAAGGTAGAACTGGAAAGAATTCCAGCTATACAAAACTGCAGCTGATAATTTGGTGGAACCAAAGGATTCAATAGTTTCCAACGAACCTCAGCCTCTCCGCCGATCTGGTAGGATTCCTTACCCACCTGAGAGATACTTCAGTTTTCTCTATGACAGTGGGAGCGAGGATTGCATCATGAGATGATGACCCAACTAGTTTCGAACAGGCCATCAGGAGTGGGACTCTGTAAGAATGGCTGGATGCTTAGTGATCTGACATGGAATCCTTATACACCAACAAAGTATGGACTTTGGTTGCTTTATCTGAAGGGTTAAATCCCCATCAGAAGCAAATATATCTTGAGAAGATTACTTGGTGTACATGGAAAAGTTGAGACTTTCATAGTTATGCTTAAGTCCATCCAGATCCTACTTGCCACTGCTATTTACCATAACTACGATATCTGGTGGTTGGGTGTCATGACTGCTTTTCTAAATAGTGATTTGGAAGAAAGCGTCTATAAGTACACAGCCAGAGGGCTTCGTAGATAGTGGGAGCAGCGGAAACGTGTGCAAGATGTTTTATGTGATAAAGCAGGCATCGCGGAGTTGGAATGTCTATTTTGATGTGGTAGTCAAAGAGTTTGACTTCATCAAAATGGTAGATGAACCTTGTATATACAAAAAGATAGTAGGGAGTATGGTGGTGATCCTCGTAGAGTATGTGGATAACATACTCTTGATAGGAAAAGAGTTTCTTATACTACGCTCGGTCAATCTTCTCTTATCACAAAGATTCTCTATATAGGATCAAGATGATACCTACTAAATCCTAGGTTTTGGATCTATGAGATAGATCTAATTGGATGTTAGGATTCTCACTAGTTATAGTGAGATGGTATCAATCGATCCTGGGGAGAATCACTGGAATGGTTCTAGGGTGGTAAGGTTGACTGAATGTCAGTCACAGGCATTGTCTTTACCCTCAGTGGAGGGACGGTATGTTGGAAGAGTTCCAAGCTAGATACCGTGACATACTAGACGATAAAGACAGGATAAATCACTACCAAAGATGCTACCAAAGAAATAGTCTGGATGTACACTAGTTCATGAGATGAACTTCGTTCCTACCATTGTGTGACAATGGAGTTGTGGCTTTTGCCAAGGAACCCCCCATCCCATCTGAGATCCAGACATATTCTTAGGCAGTATCGCCTGATCATGGAGATGGTTGATCTCCAGGGAGATCGAGGTTAGGAGAGTAGACACAGAGGACAACAACGCGGATCCACTCACAAAGGCCTATTTCCCAGTAGAGATTTTTTATGGGATGGTTAAATATGAGATACTTCAACCACAGCTGGTTATTGGGTATGCGATACCACAAAAGATGGCCCTAGTGCAAGTAGGAGATTGTTAGTTATATGTATGCCCTAGAGGCCATTACTGTACATACGATGTTTATTGAAGTGGATACTTGGACATATATAGGGAGGACTTTCTTGCTCGACATGATAGTATGCTATCTGGTTGCTCTTTATCTTAACATGTACTCTGATTGTCTCTATGTTACATGTTGATAAAGTCCTTAGGATGAGTACTTGACTACCAGGACTATGATGTGGATCATACTAGTGGGGACAGTGTAGTCGCCAAGTACATCCTTCAAATGTTTCTAGTCGTGGGAGTATCGAGACAGGGCATCGATACTCCATAGTAGACTAACGTATGCGCTTCTTGACCCATATGATGGGCGATGGATGATCCCATATCCATTAATGTTTGACATCAGATAAGGTATACGGGTGCTCAGTAGAGACTGGGTACACTGGACGGACACGCTGAGAACTCCCAGATGGTATTATACCTCACGTCAGATGGCAGTTCTCTGGTGATACTTGTACAGGTTAGTCTGTAGACCCGAGATCGTCATAGAGTCTTGTGTGATTCCCACTGTGCTTTGATTTCCATCATACCACGTCTAAGAGGGCGTGTAAAAAGGTGGCTTTTGGGTACAGTCCCGAATCACATGGAGGCAATGAGCGATAGGAGGGGTTTCATCTCTCCCGGTATAGGGAGTTGATGTTGCGCTGTGTTCGATTGGCTATAACTGGAAATCCCTGGCCAGGGTTGCTGAGATTTACTGGTAAGTGTTATCAGTAGTTTCTCGAACTGTTATAGACCTCATATCGACACGACTTATCAAGCTACTGGGGTCTGACGTTTACCACCCCTAGGCGAGATATGCGACATATCAGACGAAGAGACCGGACTGTACGGGAGTGTTACTGATTGGATTCGCAGGAGAATGTACATGCTTGCTTGTTGATCTTCTGATCGCTCAATACCCGGGTGGCTGTTACGTTTAGCTGACCGCTTGCAACTTGTGGGTGTTTGATATGATCACCTACTGCCGGCGTATTGACGATTCTTTAGAGTCCTACACAGAGGTTTCCTGGCTCAGGCAAAACGGAGTAGGAGCACATATATGATATGTGTGGGACCGAGAACAATATGTGTATGTGATACCGTATTGGATTCTCGCGATATGAGATATCGGCCGGGTATATGTGATATAGCCGGGTCATCGAATCAAGTGTTGATTCGATGAACTGATACAGATAATATTAGTCGGTTATTTATGAAATAACCGGATTATCGGATCAAGTGTTGATTCGATAATTTAATGTATAATTATATATTTGATATATTATATTACATTAACTAATATTAGCTCACTTAAAGATTCTTTTTCTCACTCGGGTAATACATTGATATATATGTGATATATGTTAATTATATTATTTTATTTTGTTACAATAAATATTGTATATATGATATATAATATTGTAACATGTTAGGGTTATAAATGCAACATGTTTTGTGGAGAATAAATGTGGTTAGGGTTTGGATTAAGGTTAAGCTTTCATGAAGCTTTCAAAAAGCTTCTTGAAGCTTTGGCTTTAACCTTGATATTTTGCATAGATATTTCCTTAACCCAACCCAACCCTTTAACCATAGTTGTTTCTCTACATGGGTTACGTCTTCATACTTAACCCATGGTTGCATTTCTAACCTCACACACACTTGAGTTTTCATTATTCATCACAAAAGGATTTTGATCTTCTTTTTCTTCCTTTGAGAAAAGTTTTCTAGCTTTTTCTCATGTGATGAAAATGAGTGAGATAAAGAAAACAAATGAGAGCTAAATTCCTACTTCTTCATCCTCATCTATTCTAGCCACATAGATTAGGGTGTTTGCTTTGCTAATACTTGATTAGCAAAGCAAGAGCTTGGGTTTGAGTTTCTTCAAGGTAGATCATTTTTGTTATCGAAGATCGGAAGCAAGCTTGCATCTTTCTTTGTGGAGCCTCTTTAGAGTCTGGATACTTGATGATCGCAGCGAAGGGACCTCAACATGAAGCTTATTAAGTGAAGGACCGGACTACAAAGGTTGTAATCCCAAACTCTTAGAAGTAAAGTTGTTTACTTGCTTTGTTTCGCCTAATCTCTAGTCTAAGATTTTGGTTAGGATTGTTCGGCACGTCTAAAATTTAAATCGGCATGGTTGATGCCTTGTAGAACCTTGTGAGAGTGCCTAGTAATCTTACATAAACTACAAGGACATATATTTTCTACAGTTAAAGTTTAAGAAAGGTTATTTTTAGGGTTTTTAATTTACTAAATTTAGGATCTAGTTTTTCCCTACTATTCAACCGTCATGTTGAACTTAAGTCAAATATGGCCAAAATTGAAATTTTCAATTTTTATAATTTCAATTTTTATAATTTTTTAAAAAAAGTTTTTATATTTTTTTATTTGATTTTATTTTTTATATTTTTTATATTTTTAATTTTTATATTTTTTTATAAAGATGCAATGCGAAATTACATATGCAAAGAAAGAAGAAACAAATATTTACAAAAAATTGAAATATGCAATGCAATGATAACTATTTACAAACCACCTCCACCCCCAAACTTATCAAAAGCAGTGCCCTTACTGCTCATGGCCTCGCCGTCCCCTTCAACGTGAACGGGAACGTTCCTCTCTCGCCAGCAGGGTGGCAGGAAGACGAGATCTCACTGCAGAAATGAAGCGGTGGCTAGGGTTTTGAGGAAATGAGAGATTAGGGTTATGAAAAGTCAGAGAAGGGGTCGGGTTCTTTTTATAGGAGTTATCTTTGGTTATTTGCAAAAAGGTCCTCTTAAAATGAGGAATTTATTTGTAAATAATTTTTTTTATTTTTTATTTATTTTTTTATTAAAACTGAAAATTTACAAAAATACTCCCAAAAATTTAAATTTTTTTATTTTTATTTTGTTTTATATTTAAAAGTGGTACATACCTCCAAACTTATTTGAAAGAGTGTTTCACTGTTTATGGTTGGATAACCGAAATTTGGGGGTAGATGGAGGAAGATCAGTCAATGTAATTCGGCTCTTGCAACAGCAGGAGCTCCTTGGAAGGGTCCGTGGTGAGGAACGGTTTAAGTCTCTGTCCGTTCACTTTAAATAGTGAACCGTCCTCCGGATTATCTAAATCGACCGCACCGTGCGAATATACGGTGCGTACCAAAAATGACCCTTTCCATTGAGATCTGAGCTTGCCGGGATGTAAATGTAACCGGGTGTCATAAAGTAAAACCTGTTGACCAGGTTTGAATGATTTGCACATAAGGTGTTTATCGTGAAACACCTTCGTTCGGTTTTTGACGACAACCGCGTTCTCGTAAGCTTCATCCCGAAGCTCGTTCAATCTATTTAATTGCAGTTTTCTATGGCTGCCCGCATCTCCGAGAGATAGATTCAACTCTTTTATTGCCCAAAATGCTCGATGCTCAATTTCAACTGGAAGGTGGCAAGCCTTTCCATAAACAAGGCTATAAGGAGACATACCAAGATCGGTCTTATAGGCAGTTCGAAATGCCTAAAGGGCATCAATAAGTTTTGACGACCAATCTTTACGGTTTTTGGAAACCGTTTTCTCCAATATCTGTTTAATTTGCCGATTTGAAATCTCGGCTTGCCCACACATTTGGGGATGATAGGGCGTTGAGAGCTTATGGTTAATGGAATATTTCCGCATTAAGGACTCGAAAGTCCTATTACAGAAATGAGTTCCATTGTCGCTGATAATTGCGCGGGGGTGCCCAAATCGAGAGAAAATGTTCTCTTTGAGGAATCTAACAACAACCTTATTGTCATTAGTTCGGCTAGGCACAGCCTCGACCCACTTGGAAACATAATCCACAGCGAGGAGAATATACATGTTCCCAAAAGAATTGGGAAACGGTCCCATAAAATCTATCTCCCAAACATTAAAAATTTCCACAACCAATATTGGTTGGAAAGGCATATCGTGTCTTCTAGATATCCGGCCCAAGTGTTGGCACTGGGAGTATGTCTTGAAGTAATCATGTGTGTTTTTAAAAAGTTGTAGCCAGTAGAAGCCATACTGCAAGATCTTTTCGGCTGTCTTTTTAGGGCCAAAATGCCCACCACACGCTTGATCGTGGCAGAATGACAGCACGCTCTTAAATTCATTGTCGGGGACACACCGACGAATAATTTGGTCAGGACAGTATTTGAAAAGATAAGGTTCATCCCGGTAAAAATGTTTCAGTTGGGATAGGAATCGGAGTCTGTCCTGATTCGACCATTCATTTAGTATAAGTCCGGTGGCCAAATAATTCACAATATCTGCGAACCAAGGTTCGCATGACATAGTCAAGAGCTGCTCATCTGGAAAAACGTCTTTTATAGGAAATTGAAGTGTCGGCGAAGAAGGGAGGCGTAAAAGATGGTCGGCGACTACATTTTCGCATCCTCTTTTGTTTTTGATGACAAGGTCAAACTCTTGTAGTAAGAGGATCCAACGTATCAGCCGAGATTTAGCGTCCTTCTTCGCAAAAAGATGGCGAAGAGCTGAATGGTCAGTATAAACGATGACTGGAGAGCCAATTAAATAAGGCCTGAACTTTTCTAATGCAAACACAACAGCTAAGAATTCCTTCTCGGTTGTTGTGTAATTTAATTGGGCCTTGTTCAAGGTTCGGCTAGCGTAATAAATTACATGCGGCATCTTCTCGATGTGCTGTCCAAGGACAGTACCAAAGGCAAAATCAGATGCATCGCACATAATTTCAAATGGATGCGTCCAGTCAAGAGACGAAAGAATGGGAGCAGAAGTAAGTGAGTTTTTTAATGACTCCAACGCCTGCATATAGCTCGAGTCGAAATCAAAAGTAATGTCCTTGGCCAACAAAAGAGTCAAGGGTCTAACTATCTTGCTAAAATCCTTGATGAACCGTCTATAGAAACCGGCATGGCTAAGGACAGCTCGAATGTCTCGGACGCATTTGGGAGGAGGAAGATTGGAAATGACTTCAATTTTCGCTTTATCTACCTCAATGCCATTTTGCGAGATGATATGTGCTAAGACAATACTTTCTCGTACCATTAAGTGGCACTTCTCCCAATTTAAAGTAAGGTTCTTGTCCTTACATCGGGTAAGGACTGCATCGAGATGTAGCAAACACTCATCAAAGGAGTCGCCGAAAATGGAGAAATTATCCATGAAGATTTCCAAGAATTTTTCCACCATGTCTGAAAAACTACCCATCATACACCGCTAGAAGGTAGCGGGTGCATTGCATAACCCAAAGGGCATGCGACGGCAAGCAAACGTACTGAAAGGACAAGTGAATGTGGTCTTGTCTTGGTCCTTTTCGGCGATGGGAATTTGATTATAGCCATAGTAGCCATCCAAAAAACAATAAAATTCATGCCCAGCCAATTGTTCTAGCATTTGGTCAATGAAAGGTAATAGAATGTGGTCTTTCCGTGTCGCGGCGTTGAGTTTTCTATAATCGATGCATACTCGCCACCCAGTTTGGGTGCAAGTAGGTATTAACTCATTCGCCTCATTAGTTATGACCGTTATGCCCGATTTCTTTGGGACAATGTGAATGGGGCTAACCCACTGGCTATCAGAGATAGGGTAAATGATACCACCATCAAGACATTTTACAATCTCCTTTTTAACAGCCTCCTTCATGACTGGGTTGAGTCGTCTCTGTGGATCCCTTGCTGGCTTGGCATCATCCATCATATGAATATGAGTTCAACTATTAGGGGACTAATCCCCTTGATGTCCTCTATAGTCCAGCTAAAAGCTTGTTGATTGCTGTGCAAGACCGTCAAAAGGGCTTTCTCTTGCTCTGGGGCTAGAGAAGCCGAGATGATAACAGGGAGAGTCTCATTCTCACCTAAATAAGCGTATTTAAGGCAAGACGGCAATAGCTTGAGTTCGAGTGTTGGAGGCGAAACAATTGAAGGTAAAATAGGTGAAATTGTCTCAAACTCGAAGGATTCCAATAGAGGTTCAAAATGAGTGTAAGCAAACGAGTCAGATGGTTCAGCCAACTCATCCGAAAATTCAAAGGATTCAAACTCGGGTGGTGATTGGTCAAGATCGTTCAAGAAAGTGAAACACTCGTAGTCATTATTGGGCGTGCAAGTAGTCTCAGATTCAAGGAGGAATGCACTAGTGGCGTCAAAATTGCTGTGATCGAACAGAAATTTCTCGAGCTCACAGTCCTCCTGGGTGATCTCTTGGATCGAGCAAACATCAAGTATATTAGCATTAGGTTCGGAGGGCTGATTCCCCAACTTAAAAATGTTGAGTTCAATTATCATGTTTCCAAAAGATAGGTTCATTGAACCATTTCGAAAATTGATCACCGCATTAGAAGTTACAGGCTGTGTGTCCATAACAATGAAATCAACGGGGAATATGAAGTCCCCTACTTTAATCAACACATCCTCTAACTCACTCCTAGGATGGGTGATGGATCGGTCGGCCATTTGGAGAGTACAATGTGTGGGTTTCAATTCTCCAATGCCTAATTGCTCATATACTGAATAAGGAAGCAGGTTAACACTGGCACTAAGATCTAAAAGTGCGCGGTTGATGTTCTTATCCCCAATAGTTATTGAAATTGTAGGACGGCCAGGGTCTTTTCGTTTTGGGGGTAAAGGTTGGGTAAGAGCCATCACTCACTGCACTAGCCAAGAAAAATTTCTTAGGTACCTGTGATTTCCTCTTCTTGGTGCATATGTCCTTTAAGATTTTAGTGTAAGAAGGGACTTGTTGGATTGCATCCAAGAGGGGAATGTTAATGCTAACCTGTTTAAATAACTCCACAATCTTCTCCATTTGTGGAGTTTGTTTATTGGATCTCAACCTGTTTGGAAATGGAACATTTTGATAATTTATTGAGTCCAATGTTTGTGGAGGAGATTGCTGAGTTGGAACGGATCCCAGTGCTGGTGTTTTCGTGGAGTGAGATGTGGGTCCGTTCAGAGTAGTAGAAGAATTAGAGCCTTGTGAAGAATGGAAAACAGGCTCTGAAGATGAAGAAGATGAAGCAGCCGGGGTGTCATCATCAGTGCCCACATTATTGTGCAACATCCTTCCAGATCTCAATGTCGTCACGGCACTCACATTATGCTTTTGTTGTTCAAGAGCAACATGTGTATTTTGTGGGTGACCAGGATTTGGCAGTGGTTGAGATGGAAGCTTCCCCTTCTCTCGCTCGCTTAAAGCAGCATTCAGTTGTGCAATTTGGGTTTCAATGGTTTTGATGCTTTGCCCATATGATGCAGTGTGCTGCACCAAAGACTCAATGGAAGACTGGATATTGGCTGAGGATTGAGTTGATTGTTTTAAAAATGCATCCAGACTTCGTTCTAGCGAGGAAACCTTATCGTTATTTGGCTGAACAAAATTGTTTTGAGGAAAAGAGTTGTTTGGTGCAAAATTGTTCATTTGATTTTGGTAAGGTTGGGGTTGGAAAGGTTACTGATATTGAGTTTGTTGAGAAGCTTGTTGTTGTGGAGGAGGCCTCTAAAAATTGTTGTTGATTTTGATTCCAAGCAAAATTAGGGTGGTTCCTCCAACCAGGATTGTAAGTTGAAGAGTATGCATCATTTCTTTGTCTTTGCTGAAAGGCAGCATTGACTTGATCCCGTCCTTGAGCAGGTGGGTTGTAAGGACACTCTTCGGTCAAATGGAACGGATCCGAACAACAAGCGCATATAGTGTGAGGGGGTAAAGCAGGGGCAGGAGAAGGTGATGACAATTTGCTCTCAATCGCTTCTAGTTTTCGTGTAATTGCTGCCATTTCGGCTTTCATTGCAACTGACATATCAAGTTGATGAACGTCTGCCCTAGACGGACCGGATGAAGTAGATGAAGTGGACGAAGTGGTCTGTTTAGTGCTTTCTTACTGAAGTGTTTGTTCAGCAAGATCGTCAAGAAATTGCCAAGCTTCCTCGTCAGATTTGGTTAGGAAGTGACCTTGACAAATGGTTTCCAGCAACTGCTTAGTTGCTGGGTTCAGTCCTTCGTATAAAGTTTGGCAAAGTTGCCATCTCTCAATACCGTGATGAGGGCACTGAACAAGAAGGTTCTTGAATCGTTCGAAACACTTCCAAAAAGGTTCGGAAGGAAGCTGGGAAAATTGGTTAATTTCATTACGAATTCTCGCGGTCTTGTGATGTGGATAAAACTTTTTAAGAAAAGCCTTAACAAAATCTTCCCAACTGTTTATGGAATGCGATACTGTACTATATAGCCGCTTTTCAGCTAGGACGCATAAAGTGAAGGGAATGACTCGTAGCCTTATAGCATTATCGGACAGTTGGGTGGTCTTCATCATTGCACAAACATTCTGGAATTTGTTAATGAAGATATAGGCATCTTCGGATTCCAGTCCGTGAAATTTAGGCAACATGTTGATGAAGTGGGGCTTCATTAAGAGATTGAATGGTAGACGAAGAAGCTTTATCCCCATTAGCCGGCGGGAGTGAAAGACAAGTAGAAGTGCGGATCGGGTGGGGTAGAAACGATCCTGGAGCGCGATTCACTGTGGCGCTTCAACAGGAGGGTGTTGTGGGTTATTCGCACCCAGTTGAGGTGGAATCAGTCCCGAAGTAGGTAAAGGGTTGTTAGGATTGAATCCTGACATCTCTTTAGAAGAGGATGAATGTGAAGATGAAGGTAAAGATGAAAAAGGAGAGGAGAGAGTTTCGACTTCAGAGTCGAACGCGTCGTCAGTAGCGACTAACGAGACACGGACTAAGCGGGCGCTAATGTCCCTAGTCCAACCGGACATACACTAAACGAGTCTTAATGTAGTGAAACGTAGAATGTGAGGGTAAGAAAACATTAATGGGGAAATGTGAGGATGAAAGTTGGGTGCAATGGAATTCTAGCGACAAATGGGCAAGTTTTTGTAAAAAATTTGTTTTGTTTTTTTTTTTTTATAAAGAGTTTTGCAAAAAAATTTCTACGGAATGACGACACACTTTCAAACAATCACAATTTAAGCATGCACAATCAAGCCTAAAGCTAGGGTCTCCTAAGTCAACTAGACTGCTCCTAACTGGTCCAAAGCGATAAATTGTGAGATATCCCTCAAATCGCCTCTTCACCGCCAATTGTGGCCAGGTAAGCATTGTTAGTGTATATGCCTTAGGGGCCATTATTGTATCATACTAGTTTGTATATTACTTAATGGAAGTTTGGGATATTCACAGTTATATTAACAGTCTCGCTCAACATAGTAGTATGCTACTTGGTTTATGTCTATCTTAATATGTGTATATGTTAGCATATCGCGAATACATATTGATAAAGCCCTTAGGATCTTGCTTGACTACCAACGTTGTGATGGCAGTCACACTAGTGGGGGCTGGGTAGTCTACAAGCACATCCTTTTTCAGGTCCCTAGTCGTAGGATTATCGAGACAGGGCATCGATACTCCGGAGTGGACTAGTGTGTGCGCTTCTCATCCCAGTTGGGGAAATGGTCTGTCCCACAGCCATTAGTACGTTGTAATGGAGATATTATACAGGTGCTCGTTGGGTTACGGGTACACCGGACAGGACTCGCAGGGAACTGTTGGTTGGTATTATACCCGTCGTCAGTTAACAGTTCCCAGGTGACATGAGTACTGTTAGTTATATGTATGCCCTAGAGGCCATTACTGTACATAGGATGTATATTGTAGTGGATGCTGGGACGTATATAGGGAGGACTTTCTTGCTCGACATGATAGTATGCTATCTGGTTGCTCTTTACCTTAACGTGTATATTGATTGTCTCTCTGATACATGTTGGTAAAGCCCTTAGGATGTGTACTTGACTACCTGGACTATAATGCGGATCATACCAGTGGGGACATGGTAGTCTATAAGTACATCCTTTAAGGTCCCTAGTCGTGGGTGTATCGAGACGGGGCATCGATATACCAGTGTAGACTAGCGTATACCTTCTCGACCCATACAGATGGGCGATGGATGATCCCATATCCATTGGTGTTTGACATCAGAGATGATATACGGGTGCTCAGTGGAGACTGGGTACACTGGACGGACTCGCCGAGAACTCCCAGATGGTATTATACCTTACGTCAGATGGCAGTTCTCTGGTGACACTGGTACAGAGTAGTCTGTTGACCCGATATCGTCATAGAGTCTTGTGTGATTTCCACTGTGCTTTGATTTTCACCTTACCATGTCTAAGAGGGCGTGCAAAACGGTGGTTTTTGGGTACAGCCCCGAATCACATGGAGGCAATGAGCGATAGGAGGGGATTCGTCTCTCCCGGTATAGGGAGTTGATGTTGCGCTGTGTTCGATTGGCTATAACCGGAAATCCCTGGCCAGGGTTGCTGAGATTTACTGGTAAGTGTTACCAGTAGTTTCTCGAAATGTTATAGACCTCATATCGACATGACTTATCGAGCTATTGGGGTCTGACGTTTACCACCCCTAGGCGAGATATGCGACATATCAGACGAAGAGACCGGACTGTACGGTAAGTGTTACTGGTTGGATTCACAGGAGTGTGAGCGTGCTTGCTCGTCGATCTTCTGATCGCTCAATACCCGGGTGGCCGTTACGTTTAGCAGACCACTTGCGACTTGTGGGTTTTTGATATGATCATCACCTGCTGCCGGCGTATTGACGAGTCTTTAGAGTCCTACACAGAGATTTCCTGGCTCAAGCGAAACGAAATAGGAGCACATATGAGATATGTGCGGGACCGAGAATAATGCGTGTATGGGATACCATATTCTATTCTCGCGATGAATGTATCGATTGGTTGTATGCGATATAACCTAGTTATCGAATCAAGGATTGATTCGATAAGTCGATACATTGGATATTAGTCGGTCATATGCGATATGACCGGATCGTTAAATCAAGCGTTGATTTAATGATTTAATGCATAATTATATATTTGATATATTACTTTGTATTAACTAGTATTGGTTCACTTAAAAAGGATTTTCTCACTTGATGTGCACATTGTATATGTGATATACTTTTGTGCATTTGATTGTATAATGTTTGATGATACATGATAGTTTGTGTGTTTGGTTTAAACCATGGTTGGTCAAGGGTTAGGGTTTTATTTGCTTCATCTACTTATTTATTTAATTATTCATTTTAGAAGGAAATGAAATGGTGACTAACTTTGGATTATCTTTGAAGCTTCATGAAGCTTTGAAATGGTTGACCATTTTGTTTCTTTCCCTAACCCTAACCATTCACCTAACCTTGGTTTATTCTCTACACCTAACTATGGTTGCAAATATGATAAGTATCATATTATTTCCCATTTTTAAAATAACTTATCATATTCTTTTTCTTCTTCTTCTTCTTCTTCAAGATGAAGAAGCTTGCAACCATCAATGGTGAATTGAGAAAAAGAGTGAGAAATCCAATTCTAAAGTGAACCCACTTCCTATTTCTTCATCCTCTACCACTTGCCAAGTAGTATAAGGTGTTTTCTTCACAAGTTTCATGACTTGGTGAAGTTGGAGCTTGATCTTGTGTTGCCTCGACGTAGATCATCTTCGGCATCGAAGTCGACGACCTAGCCCGCCCATTTCTCCGATGAAGCCGACGCTAGAGTCCGGGATCCGATGATCGCAGCGAGGGGACGTCATCATGGAGCTAAAGAAGTGGTGGACCGGATCTACAAAGGTTGTATTTTCTGTTCACTCATAGTTAAGATGTTAACTAGTTGCATGTTTCGCTTAAACTCTAGTCAACGATCCGTATTAGGATTTCTCGGCACATGAAAATTTTAGAAATTGGCATGGTTGATGCCTTGTGAGACCTCATTACCGTGCCTAGGAACCCTAGAAGTATAATGTTTGATTTAATGATTTAATGCATAATTATGTGTAGAGAATGAACGCGATGGTCCCTTTAGAAGACAACAAACCTTAACTCGATTATGTGACCGTCTTGAACTGCTCTTTGAACCTTCGGGTTTGGGGCAGTACGGCGTGCCACATGTGAGGCGTTGGCTTGACCCTTCTACGGCTGGACCGTTGGTACTGAGGCATGAACTGAATGTTTTTAGACTTATTTCATGTGTTGAGCTGTATCGGGAAAACTTGGGTGTTCGATTGTTCGATCGGAAAGTTTAACATTTTTCTATTTATCCGGAATGTGATACAATATTTGGAATTCATAAGTAGTTATGAGATAACTGAATGAATGTTATAAATCTAGTGGTTTAGTCTCACTTGATCGGTTGCCACGGAATTTTGATGTGATCAAAAGTCCGTCGCAATCACATAGCGTACGCGGATACTCGCCGGATAAACTTAATAGACAGCTACACCCCATAGCCCCGACCAAGTGACTGTAGGAGAACCCCATCACCGAAAGCATCCGTTCGGGTGCTCACGGCAGCGATGTTCCGCCTTGGTGCACTTCGTCGACGGTATCGGGGGTGTGGCCGTCTACTGAAGTTTGCGACGAGCATTCGATCAAAATTATCGGGAATCATGTTGAATTGCCCGAATTGATATTGAAAAGTGTTTTTGATAACGAGACTAAAATGCGGGGTTTATAATTGTTTGGCATGTGATGTCTAAGTAATTCATTTGATTAGGCATGCGATGTCTATGCAGGTTGCGGATTCCAACTGTTGTAGTTTTACATTTTCTTTTCTGTGACCGTAAGTGTAATATGTGATATCGCCGGTTTCGTTGCTATATGTCAACGACAATTGGGATACGCATGTTTACTTACGTTGATGACATGTGATGTTATGTGTTGCTGGATATGTTATATTGGATCGTCGTGTTTGAATAGCCGGGTTTTTTTTATGTGAGATGAGTGTTTTTCATTTTCATTCATGTAAAAACTTGTATGTAATATTCTTTTATTGGGGCACTTCCAGGTTGCGGAAGTTGTCACCGTTGATGTATATTATTTACTTTTCCGCACTAGGATAGACCCAAGGAGGGGAGTACAAGTAACCGGGTTCTGGAGTCCAGTGGGAGACCAACTCGAGGAGTCGAGTCCGGGTCTCCTAACTCTAGAATTGGTAGGGTTGCTTGCCGCTCTCGTAGGGGTCTAGGGGTGTGGGTTTGGCTATTCATCGCGACCGTGGAATCCGTGTTTTATACTGGCTCGTATTGAAAACACGGACGTCCTTGTATATCCAATATTTCATATGATTCTTCTGCTGCGAAATCTGTGATGTGATCATTTGATGTTCTGTGATAGATACAGTATATAGTATATATGATATATTATATAGGCGTTACTTTTGTTTTACACCCGTGCTAGCCCTGCCCCGCTCTGCCGTTAGTTACCTAACCTAACAGTGCACGAGGGGACATCGAGGCGAATGCGGATGGCATAAGTGTACGTCGTATTTATCTGTGATGTTTAGGTAATCGACATGATGGGACTTCATTAATGTGATTAATGAAAATAAAAGAGACCTAAAGATGTTGTGGAATCGAATTTCAAAATAAAACAGGTAGCTACAGTTCTTGCTTTGCATCGTGGTGTTCCTTGTAGAACATCCAGCACCTTATTCAATAAGGAAAGGACCGAGATCCCTTCACCGGGAGTGACTCCTTTAGCAATAACTGGCAGATGCTACAACTCTCGGTTTGGTTTTTGGTTGCTTCTATAGTTTCTGCTTTGCACAGTGATATATATGATATATCTCGCACCTCATTCGACGAGGAAAGGGCCGACGATCCCTTCACCGGGAGTGACCCCTTTAGCAAAACTAGAAAAGCCTAAAAAACACTCCATTTCAAAATTCATTCGATCCTACAACGATATCAAGTTCATTACGCAATAGGTTTTCAGAAAAACCTGTCGTAACCCTCCGTCATTTCAGATAAGTCCTGCTTAGTATTCGTGCTGCATTTGTTGACCTTATCAAGGCGCAGTGTGCGGTAGCTAACCAGTATTTATCTGCTTATGCATATGATGCAGATTGGGTTAGGATAGTCGTGCGGCCTTGTTGACCTTGTCAAGGGTCGAGCGGGTGGGTTTGATTCAATCAAGAAATGACGGGTTGAACTTGACTTGCGGTCTATGGTTTGTTGACCTTGTCAAGGTCATAGATCGTTCGGGGCAAAATATTATCGGGAATTTCAAGTGTTGAAATTTGCAATGAGATTGCATACCTTCTATGAGATAGTTGGATCCCGATACCCACTGCGAGTAATTGTTACTCCTGGGAGAGTTTTATACATTACAATTAGCCGATCAAGTAGGTGTCTAGAAAGGTGTTAACGAGGTTACGCCTCTGGGAAAACGAGGTTTACTGTAATTAGGTTCGTGCGAAAGCACGGGGGACCTCCCTCAAAGTACCGACACTGGCCTGGCTGAAAGATTGGCGAACTTGTAGTGTGTAATTAATCCCGGCTAGTCTTTCCTTTTAGGGTTTGAAGGAAGATTTGATAAAAACCAGTGGGAACCATCCTGATTAGATAAAATAATAACCAATCTGATCTTGCAAGAGCGCACGCTGAGTGTTTTCTTCTCTCTCTCTCCTGGTAGCGACCATGTCACGCCTTAATCAAGATAATAATACGGAATATTGACCGAACCCGCTTGTTATACTGAGCTGGGGAACGTTGGTCCCGCTCCAACTTATAATTGTTATAAGACAGAGCAGGAAATTGGGGATTACCAGAATTCCCGTGCCGCCCAAACGAAGAAAGTGCATATTGATGCATCATTTTCGGGTATGTTCATTATACAGAACTGTTTCTCTGTATTCTTTACGTTCTGGATATGAGATACTAGATCAGGATCCCGCATATGTAATTTGTTACATGGGCTACAGATAGGTAAAGAACTGAGAACGGGTGATAAGTTTCATGAGACAGAAAACGGAGCAAGTGTTGCAGCCAAGTCTGTTGGTCACTGTCACCCTGTATTATCAATACATTGATTCTGAACGAATGTTATTAGATACCGAACCTGATATACAAAATCATATCACTCTCTTTATTAGTAAAGAAATGATAAAATTTTGTATTGTTGGATAATGTTTTGAACATTTCCTATATCAAAAGTTGATCGGTTCAGGCACGTTATCTAAAAGCATTGATGTTCTAAATCAAACTGCAGTTCTTTAGTATACGGAACACACACAAGAAGAAGAGTTCAGAAATGAACGGATCCTTCTTAAGGTATTGTAGACTAGGTCATATCAATGCGACCCGACTAGCTAAGTTGCACAAAGATGCATATTTAAATCTGTTTAAATTTACATCTTGTGAAACTTGCCAGTCATGTCACAGAGATAAGATGACCATAGCTCTATTTACTGGAAACAGAGAAAGAGTTAGTGAACTCTTGGGATGATACATGTTGATGTATGTAGGTCCCCTGTCTACACATGCCAAGACCGGTTCTTTGTACTTCGTTACATTCTCTGATGATCTCTCAAGATTCAGTTATATGTTCCTGTTGAAACACAAGTCCGAACCTTTTGAGATATTCACAGAATATAAGTTAGAAGTAGAGAACCAATACGGGTATAAGTATTATGTCCTTTGATGTGATCAGGGAGGAGAATACTTGAGCATAGAATTCCTGGACTATTCTAAAGGAGAATGAGATTCTCTCAAAGAATTACTCCTCCGTATACACCATAGCACGATGGTATATCGGGGCGGAGCAGATACACCCTATTTGATATGGTGTGCTCTATGATGAGTACTACTGAGTTACCTATTTCCTTTTGGGAGTTATGCACTTATGAAGTTGCATACCTATTGAATAGGGTTCCGATCAAATCAGTAGCCTACCACTTCATATGTGATATGGAAAGGGAAGAGCCCATATCTTAAGTTCCTTAAGATTTGGGGTCGTCCAGCCTATGTCTAAAAAGCAAAATCTGGACAAGCTCGAGGCAAGGTCAGTTATGTAGAACTGGAAAGGTTCTAGCTATACAATCTGAAGCTGATGATTTGGTAGAACCAAAGAATTCAATAGAATCCAACGAACCTCAGTCTCTCCGCCGATCTAGTAGGGTTCCTCACCCACCTGAGAGTTGCTTCGGTTTCTCGATGACAGTGGGAGCGAGGATTGCATCATGAGATGATGACCTAACTAGTTTCGAGCTGGCCATCAAGAGTGGGACTCTGTAAGAATGGCTGGATGCTTAACGATCTGAGATGGAATCCTTATACACCAACAAAGTATGGACTTTGGTTGCTATATCTGAAGGGTTAAATCCCCATCAGGAGCAAGTATATCTTGAGAAGATTACTTGGTGTACATGGAAAGGTTGAGACTTTCAAAGCTAGACTTGTTAAAGGTTTTCGTTATCAACCAGGCGTGGATAATGGTGAAACCTTTTCAAGTAGCTATGCTTAAGTCCGTCCAGATCCTATTTACCACGGCTACATACCATGACTACGATATCTGGCGGTTGGGTGCCATGACTGCTTTTCTAAATGATGTTTTAGAAGAGTGCGTCTATAAGTACACAGCCAGAAGGCTTCATAAACAGTGGGAGCAGCGGAAACGTGTGCAAGATGTTTTATATGATAAAGCAGGCATCGCGGAGTTGGAACATCTGTTTTGATGAGATAGTCAAATAGTTTGACATCATCAAAATGGTAGATGAACCTTGTATATACAAGAAGGTAGTAGGGAGTATGGTGATGATCCTCGTATAGTACGTGGATGACATACTCTCGATAGGGAAGTAGTATCCTATGCTATGCTCGGTCAATCTCCGCTTGTCACAAGGATTCTCCATATAGGATCATACTGATACCTCCTGAATCCTGGATTTTGGATCTATGAGATAGATCTAAATGGATATTAGGATACTCACTGGTTGTAGTGAGATGGTATCAATTGATCCTGGGGAGAATCACTGGAAGTGTTCCAGGGTGATAAAGACGACTGAATGTCAGTCACAGGCATTGTCTTTACCCTCAGTAAAGGGACGGTATGTTGGAAGAGTTCCAAGCTAGATACCGTGGCATACTAGACGATAAAGGCTGGATACATCGTTACTTAAGATGCTACCAAAGAGGCAGTTTGGGTGTATATTGGTTCATGAGATGAACTAGGTTCCTACCATTGTGTGACAATGGAAGTGTGGCTTTGGCCCAGGAACCCCCGTCCCATCAGTGATCCAGACATATTCTAAGGCGGCATCACCTGATCATGGAGATGGCTGATCTCCAAGGTGATCGAGGTTAGGAGAGTAGACTCAGAGGACAACACGGCGGATCCACTCACAAAGGCCTTTTCCCAGAGAGAGACTTTTATTGGATGGTTGAGTATGAGATACTGCAACCACTGCTACAGATGGCCCTAGTGCAAGTGGGAGATTGTTAGTTATATGTATGCCCTAGAGGCCATTACTGTACATAGGATGTATATTGTAGTGGATGCTGGGATGTATATAGGGAGGACTTTCTTGCTCGACATGATAGTATGCTATCTGGTTGCTCTTTACCTTAACGTGTATATTGATTGTCTCTCTGATACATGTTGGTAAAGCCCTTAGGATGTGTACTTGACTACCTGGACTATGATGCGGATCATACCAGTGGGGACATGGTAGTCTATAAGTACATCCTTCAAGGTCCCTAGTCGTGGGTGTATCGAGACGGAGCATCGATATACCAGTGTAGACTAGCGTATACCTTCTCGACCCATACAGATGGGCGATGGATGATCCCATATCCATTGGTGTTTGACATCAGAGATGATATACGGGTGCTCAGTGGAGACTGGGTACACTGGACAGACTCGCCGAGAACTCCCAGATGGTATTATACCTTACGTCAGATGGCAGTTCTCTGGTGACACTGGTACATAGTAGTCTGTTGACCCGAGATCGTTATAGAGTCTTGTGTGATTCCCACTGTGCTTTGATTTTCACCTTACCACGTCCAAGAGGGCGTGTAAAACGGTGGTTTTTGGGTACAGTCCCGAATCACAAGGAGGTAATGAGCGATAGGAGGGGATTCATCTCTCCCGGTATAGGGAGTTGATGTTGCGCTGTGTTCGATTGGCTATAACCGGAAATCCCTGGCCAGGGTTGCTGAGATTTACTGGTAAGTGTTACCAGTAGTTTCTCAAAATGTTATAGACCTCATATCGACACGACTTATCAAGCTATTGGGGTCTGACGTTTACCACCCCTAGGCGAGATATGCGACATATCAGACGACGAGACCGGACTGTACGGTAAGTGTTACTGGTTGGATTCACAGGAGTGTGAGAGGGCTTGCTCGTCGATCTTCTGATCGCTCAATACCTGGGTGGCCATTACGTTTAGCAGACCGCTTGCGGCTTGTGGGTTTTTGATATGATCATCACCTGCTGCCGGCGTATTGACGAGTCTTTAGAGTCCTACACAGAGGTTTCCTGGCTCAAGCGAAACGAAATAGAAGCACATATGAGATATGTGCGGGACCGAGAATAATGCGTGTATGTGATACCATATTCTATTCTCGCGATGAATGTATCGATTGGTTGTATGCGATATAACCTAGTTATCGAATCAAGGATTGATTCGATAAGTCGATACATTGGATATTAGTCGGTCATATGCGATATGACCGGATCGTTAAATCAAGCGTTGATTTAATGATTTAATGCATAATTATATATTTGATATATTACTTTGCATTAACTAGTATTGGTTCACTTAAAAAGGATTTTCTCACTTGATGTGCACATTGTATGTGCGATATACTTTTGTGCATTTGATTGTATAATGTTTGATGATACATGATAGTTTGTGTGTTTGGTTTAAACCATGGTTGGTCAAGGGTTAGGGTTTCTTTTGCTTCATTTACTTATTTATTTAATTATTCATTTTAGAAGGAAATGAAATGGTGGCTAACTTTGGATTATCTTTGAAGCTTCATGAAGCTTTGAAATGGTTGACCATTTTGTTTCTTTCCCTAACCCTAACCATTCACCTAACCTTGGTTCATTCTCTACACCTAACTATGGTTGCAAATATGATAAGTATCATATTATTTCCCATTTTTAAAATAACTTATCATATTCTTCTTCTTCTTCTTCTTCAAGATGAAGAAGCTTGCAACCATCAATGGTGAATTGAGAAAAAAGAGTGAGAAATCCAATTCTAAAGTGAACCCACTTCCTATTTCTTCATCCTCAACCACTTGCCAAGTAGTATAGGGTGTTTTCTTCACAAGTTTCATGACTTGGTGAAGTTGGAGCTTGATCTTGTGTTGCCTCGACGTAGATCATCTTCGGCATCGAAGTCGACGACCTAGCCTGCCCATTTCTCCGATGAAGCCGACGCTAGAGTCCGGGATCCGATGATCACAGCGAGGGGACGTCATCATGGAGCTAGAGAAGTGGTGGACCGGATCTACAAAGGTTGTCTTTTCTGTTCACTCATAGTTAAGATGTTAACTAGTTGCATGTTTCGCTTAAACTCTAGTCAACGATCCGTATTAGGGTTTCTCGGCACATGAAAATTTTAGAAATTGGCATGGTTGATGCCTTGTGAGACCTCATTACCATGCCTAGGAACCCTACAAGTACAGCATAGTCCGCAGACTTGACAGTGCTGCTTCGTCTCGAGTGTGTTCCCACTGTTCTTAGATTGCTACCCTACCACGGCTCAAAGGAGTCGTGCAAACAGGTAGCAGTTGGGTGCAGTCCCGAAGCACTTGGAGGTAGTAGCGGTTAGACAGGATTCGTCTCTCCCGGTATTGGGAGTTGATATCGCGCTGTGTTTGGAGAGCCATTACGCAATGTCCCTGGCCAGGGCAAGCGAGATTTACTGGTAGGTTTTCTAGTAGCTTCTCAAGGTGTAATAGGCTTCACTCCGACATGACTTATACCGCTTTTAGGGGACTGACGCTTGCCGCCCCTAGGCCCGATATGCGATAGTCCTGGACGAACAGACCGGACTGTACGGAGATTGTCACATCAGGCTCAGCAGGAGTTCGGATGGGTTTCCTCATCGTCCTTCTTATCGACATCTACCTGGGGACCGTTACGTACAGCTAGTACCGCTTGCGGCCTGTGGTTAAACCCACTGCCAGCGTAGTAGTCGAGTCTTTAGAGTCCCACACAGAGAGTTTCCCTGCTTCAGGCGAAACGATATAGAGGTCGTATGGTTTTACGACAGGGTTCGGACACATATGTGTATTTATGCACGTATGATGTTCGGACAGTTTATACTAGCGGGCTTTAGTTTAAGCCAGATTCTAGTATTGGATTATTGGATTTATACAGTCTCAGTATTTCCGTGTTTTCATGGATGGGAGGGGCATTCTTGTAATTAGTCGAGAAGCTTCTAGAAGATAGATGAGGTGGAGAGCTTAGGTGGAATTTGTATTAAATGGATTTGTGACTCATGGAGATGATTCATCAAATGAGTTAATGAAGCATTAATAGTTTTAATGACTCATTAGATGATTCATTTGTATTAAATGAAGCATGAAGATATTTGTGCAAGATATTTTATGCTTCATAATATATACACAAATGAGTTAATTTTCATTTCATAATTACTTTCACATTCTCTTTCCTCAAGCTCTCTCTCTTTTCAAAGAACTAACCCTAATCCTCTCATGTGATGAGATCCAAGGGTTAGCAAGACTAATAGATCTATAATCCTCTTCTATATCCTCTAGGTTACTTTAATTGACACTCATAACCACCTAGTTACCTCAAGTGAGAGGTTAAAGCTTGGAGAATGAGCTCTCGGGTGGATCTTCTATCACATCGAGGAGGCCGACGAGGAGGTGAACTACAAGGACAAGAAGGACTTGAATTATTAGGTATAATCATCTATCATAGTAGCTAATCACTTCTATATAGTTGTTAGTTAGGGTTTAGCAAAGATCCGTAAAGTTAGTCGATGTTAGTTTAAACAAAATGATTGTTTTACCTATTCCGCCTCCCCGCATCATGTGGGGTGTCTAACGTCGACTTACAGTGGTATCAGAACCTCGCTAAACCATAACTAACTTGTTAGCAAAGTCGTTAGAAATTCGATCGCAAAACGAACCTGAAAAAACATCATTTTCACCATGTTTCTGCCGATTTTAAAACGGGGTCTAAAAATTTTTCAGGGACCCTTAAAAATACAAGCATGGAATTTTAAGAATTGTGAAGAAATTTGGGACTGTGACTCGACCATAGCACCGCGGAACCGCCGCCGATCCAAGCGATCCGCCGCGGATCCGCGGCCGAGTTGACTCCGAGTCATCCCAAATTTGCTCAGTTATTCTTCTGTGTTGATGTTGTGTTTTCTGGGATGATTTGTTACTGCTCAGGTTTTATGTGCACAGAGAATTGTTTAGAGTAGATTCATTTGTGTTGCTTGATCGAATTTCTAAGATGTTTGGCTAACTTGATTATATCTGTGTTGTGTAACTTGATTATATCTGTGTTGTGTTTAATGTGTTCGTAAACCTCCCCTAACTGTTAGTATGTCGATTAGCAGGGGGTTGCACATTTCTGTAATGGTTTTTACTGGTTTGTGATTGTGGACTTGTTGGATTGTCGTGAATGGATAGCCGGGGATGTGAGACGAGTGTTTCTTTCATTCAAATGTAAATTGTAATTTGTTGTAATATTCTTTTGCGGGGCACATCCGGGTTGAGGTTGTAGCCACCGTTGTATTATTTCATTTACTGTTTTTTGCTCCTAGGATAGACCCAAGGTGGGGTGCACAAACTACCGGGTACTTTGAAGTGTTTAGTGGCCTACTCACGTCGTTGAGGGAGACCGCTTCATTTCGGGTACTTGGCGGGTAGTTTGCCGTACCCGTAGGGGTCTAGGGTAGGGTTTTGCCTATTCATCGCGACCGTCTAATCCGTCTTTCTTTGCAGGCTCAAAAGGAATGCGGATTCGTAGAAAATCCAATATGTTCATCTGTGATCTGGAATGACTATTATTGCGTCTAACGAATGTGCAATATCTATATATGATATCTATTATGCGTCACTTATGTTTTGCACCCGCGCTAGCCCAGCCCCCGCTCTGTCGTTAGTTAAGTAATCTAACGGGTGAATGACGGGGCCCAGTGGCGAATGCGGATGGCATAAGAGGACGTTGTATTTTCGTTGTTTTCTGCAATGATAGGTTAATTGATGGGACGCATTATATTAATGCAAAGAAAATAAACCAAAGTTGAATCATTGGAACAGTTTAAAAGAAACCACTCGGTTATTTTTAAAACAGAAGATATTTTTAATTGCGGAGCTTAAACCACTCCTTTTAAAAGCTATCAGGTTCTTCGATCATATCAAGTTCACTACGTTCACGGTTTCGCCAAAACCATTCGTAGCCCTCCGTCATTTCATTTGGGTATTCAATAGTATTCAAGCTATGTATTTTGACCAACGCCAAGGCATAGTGTTTGGTAGCTGCTGGGTATTCATTTGTTGCATAGATAGATAAGTTAGTTTTGGACAGTCGTACTATCATTTAGCCAACGTCAGGGGTATGCACGGGTGGGTTCAAATTAACAAGATAATGATGGGTAGAACTTGACATGTGACTTATGACATTTTGACCAACACCAAGGTCATAAGAGCATGGGGCAGAAATTTATATCGAGAATTTCTAAAGAAACTGAAATTTGCAAAGAGTTGCATACCATTTGGAGTGTGATAATTTTGGTAGGATTCCTTCAGCTTTATCACACGATGATATTTGGATCCCGATCCTACTGTGAGTATCCGTTACTCATCAGGAGATTCGTCACTTAACGATCAATGCTATAAACCAAGTAGGTGTCGAGAAAGGTGTCAGCGGGGCTACGCCCCCAGAGAAAAGAGGTTATTTAATTAAGGAACTTCGCGAAAGCGTCGTAAAACCTCCCTCGAAGTACCGACACCGGCCTGGCTGAACGGTTAAGCAAGAATTGTACGGTGAGAATAATCCTGACTAGTTCTTCCTTTTTGGTTTGAGGAGGGATTCGAGAAACAGTGGGAACCATCCTGTTTAGATAAACTAAAAACAACTCTAAACTTGCAAGAGCATCATGCTAAAGTGTTCCCTCTCTCTCTCAATTGCAGCGACCCAGAACATGACAGGCCTTAAGTTACTATTAGATAAAAATATTTTGACAGGGCCAAACTATAAAGACTGGTTCCGGAATGTCAAGATGGCAATAACTTATGACAAATTGGGGTATGTTCTTACTACTAAGGCACCTGCTGTCCCTGGTCCAGAATCCAATGTCGCGGATAAGGAAATCCGCAAGACCTGGGAGATAGACTGCGCGAAGGCCAAATGCATCGTGATTGCCTCTATGAATAATGAACATCAGAGGAGGCACGAGAATATGGATCTTGAATCCATATTTCTCCACAGCAAGAAACTGCAATCTCGTATAGCTAGATACGAGACCTCGAAGAACTTGTTTCAGTCGAGGCTAGCCGTCGGATCATCTGTAGGAGAACATGTCCTTAAGATGATTGGTTATATAGAAGAGCTCGCGGACCTCGGGACGACATTAGAGAATGAGCTATATACAGACTTGGTTCTTCAGTCCCTTCCTTCCACCTATGCCCAGTTTATTCTGAATTTCAACATTAAGGAAAGTAAGTTGAACTTCCAGAACTCCTTAACATATTAAGGAGTGCAGAGGGCACCTTGCAGAAAGCAAGGGAAACACCCACTATGTTTTTTCGCGGTGCTTCCTCTTCCAGGTCCAAGGCAAGGGCCATAGGAAGGAAGAAGAAGGCCGCTACCAAACCAAGAGGTGGTGTTGGTAAGGTGGGAGTCAAGGGAAAGGCAAAGGTTGCAGTGCCAGTAGTGCCAAAGGACGAGTGCTTTCACTGTCGTAAGAAAGGCTATTGGAAGAAAGATTGCAAAGCTTGGATTGCCAAGAACCAGAAACCGAAGCAAGTTGTGGCTTCGACTTCAGGTGTGTTTGTAATTGAAAATTATTTGTCAATCAACTCTACTTCCTGGGTATTGGATACCGGATCTGGATCTCATATATGCAATTTATTGCAGGCACTGAGAAACCGTAGAGTGCTGAAGGTTGGTGATATGACCCTCCAGGTTGCTAACGGAGCTAGCGTGGGTGCTGTGTCCGTAAGGGATTATCATCTTGGATTGACGAGTGGACATATTTTGGTTTTGCACAACTGTTTTTGTGTACCCAGTTTAACGTGTAATATCATATCAGTATCGTTGTTATCAAAAGAAGGTTATGATTTCACGTTTGTAAGCGATATTGTTAACATCCACATTAATCATGGTTTGATTGGGTCCGGTACACTAGATAACGGTATATATGTGTTAAACCAATTACAGATTTTCAATGTCCAGAACACACTAAAAAGAAAAGTCTCTAGAAATAAATCAGGTTTTCTTATGGCATTGTAGACTAGGTCACATCAGTGAGACAAGGTTAACTAAGTTACATAGAGAATGATATTTGGATCCGTTCGAATATCAATCTCATGCCACTTGTCAATCATGTCTCAAAAGAAAGATGACAAATACTCCATTCACTGGACATGGAGTAAGATCGAGCGAGCTCTTAGGACTCATACACAACGATGTATGTGGTCCAATGTCTACACATGCAAGAGATGGTTTTTCATATTTCATTACTTTTACGGATGATTACTCTAGGTATGGATTCATTTTCTTAATGAAACATAAATCCGAGGCCTTTGAGAAATTCTAAGAATATAAGAATGAAGTAGAAAACCAAACCGGCAAAAGTATCAAGACACTGAGATCTGATCGAGGTGGTGAATACTTAAGTGCCGAGTTCCTGGGTTACCTAAAAGAGAAAGGAATTCTCTCTCGGTTTACTCCTCCATACACTCCACAGCATAACGGTGTATCGGAAAGACGGAATTGAACCCTATTGGATATGGTACGTTCCATGATGAGTAATGCTGAGTTACCGCGATCTTTCTGGGGTTATGCGCTAGAATCAACTGCATATCTTTTGAACAGGGTTCCTACCAAGACTGTTCCTACCAAAAATCATATCAGATGTGGAGTGGGAAGAAACCCTATCTTCAGTATCTGAAGATATGGGGATGTCCAGTTTTTGTTAAAAAGTAGCATGCGGACAAACTCGAGGCACGATCAGTGCAGTGTAAGTTTGTAGGATATCAAAAGAATTACAGGACCCGGTAGAGGTTGAGCCATCGCAAGAAGACTTGGAGTAGTTTACTGAAGACCCTGCACTGTAGTTTCATTGTACACTTTTCCTTTCTGTACTTTTCATTTCCTGTTATGCCATTGTTTAGGCATCTTTTTATTTCAGTTGTATTTCCTTTCATGCATTGTACAAAGAATGTTAATAAATAAAAGTTGCTGTTCTTTTTATTTCTTGTCTCTTGTGTATTTATTTTATATTGCTTAGATACGCTTAGCGTATGTACTTCTGAGTATATACGTAGCGGATCTCGTCGCGTCTCCTTCGCCGTACACTGGGAAGAGGGGCGTGACAAGTATTTTTTCTATTACGCAGAGGAACAAAAGGTTTTTGTTTCTCATAATGCCCATTTTATAGAACAGCAGATTTTAGAAAAGGAAACAAGTGGGAGCGCAATAGAACTGGAAGAAATTCCAGAACCACAAACTACTACTGAAAGTTTGGTAGAACCAGAAGTTCAAGAAGAACAGGACATTCCCGCACCCCTCCGCAGGAGTAGTAGGCCGTCTCATTCGCCTGAGAGATACTACGGTTTTCTCATAGACGGGGATAGAGAAGATTGCATCATTGATAATGATGAACCTACTAGCTACCAGCAGGCCATCCAGAGCGGCGACTTAGTAAGATGGCTGGATGCAATGCGGACCGAGATGGAGTCCATGTACACCAACAAAGTATGGACTTTGGACTTTGCTCCAGATGGGGTAAAACCCATAGGATGCAAGTGGATCTTCAAGAAAAAGATTGGTGTAGATGGACAGGTGGAAACCTATAAGGCTAGACTTGTTGCAAAGGGTTTTCGTCAAAGACATGGTTTAGACTATGACGAAACTTTTTCTCTAGTGGCTATGCTCAAATCCATTCAGATCTTTCTTGCCATTGCTGCCTTCCATGATTATGAGATCTGGCAGATGGACGTAAAGAAGGCTTTTCTAAATGGTAATTTAGAAGAATACGTCTATATGGATCAGCCAGAAGGTTTCAATCAAAGTGGGAGCAACGGGAAAGTGTGCAAGTTGCTTAAGTCCATTTATGGACTAAAGCAGGCATCACGGAGTTGGAACATCTGTTTTGATGAAACGGTCAAAGAATATGACTTTATCAAAAATCCAGATGAACCATGTATATATAGTAAAATTGTAACACGAACTGTCGTATTCCTCGTCTTGTACGTGGATGACATTCTCTTGATAGGAAATGACATTCCTATGCTACAATCTATCAAAGGATTCTTGTCACACAGGTTCTCTATGAAAGACCTGGGTGATGCCTCTTACATACTGGGGATCCGGATCTATCGTGATAGATCTAAGAGGATGTTGGGACTTTCGCAGTCCAGGTATATCGACACTATACTGAAAAGATTCAGTATGGAAGATTCTAAGCGCGGTAGTTTACCGGCTTGTCACGGAATCACCCTATCCAAAGAGATGTCTCCCAAAACTGATTTGGAAAGGGATCGCATGTCAGTTATACCCTACGCTTCTGCGGTAGGCTCTATAATGTATGCGATGTTGTGCACCAGACCAGATGTAACTTACGCACTGAGCGTGGTAAGACGGTATCAGTCAGACCCAGGGGAGAAGCACTGGATAGCAGTAAAAAACATTCTCAAGTACCTGAGAAAGACTAAGGAGATGTTCTTGGTTTATGGCGGAAAAGACCTCCAGATCAAGGCTTTTGCTGACTCCAGCTTCCAGAGTGACAAGGATGACTCTAAGTCCATGTCAGGTTATGTCTTTACCCTCAATGGAGGGGCGGTGTGCTGGAAGAGTTCCAAGCAGGACACCGTTGCTGACTCGACGATGGAAGCGGAGTATATCGCTGCTTATGATGCCGCAAAAGAAGCTGTCTGGATGAAAAAGTTCCTAACAGAACTTCAGGTGGTTCCTACCATTGTCAATCCAATACCGCTGTATTGTGACAACAACGGCGCTATAGCTTTAGCGAAGGAACCCAGGTCCCATCAGAAGTCCAGACACATCTTAAGACGGTATCACCTGATCAGGGAGATCATAGATCGCCAGGAGATCGAGGTCCGGAGAGTTGCTACAGAGGAGAACACTGTAGATCCATTCACAAAGGCCTTACCTCAGATTCAGTTTCGAGAGGCTACTCGAGATGATAGGTCTTCGATACGCCAGTACATGGCCCTAGTGCAAGTGGGAGATTGTTAGTGTATATGCCCTAGGGGCCATTATTGTATCATACTAGTTTGTATATTACTTAATGAAAGCTTGGGATATTCACAGTTATATTAACAGTCTCGCTCAACATAGTAGTATGCTACTTGGTTTATGTCTATCTTAATATGTGTATATGTTAGCATATCGCGAATACATATTGATAGAGCCCTTAGGATCTTGCTTGACTACCAACGTTGTGATGGCAGTCACACTAGTGGGGGCTGGGTAGTCTACAAGCACATTCTTTTTCAGGTCCCTAGTCGTAGGATTATCGAGACAGGGCATCGATACTCCGGAGTAGACTAGTGTGTGCGCTTCTCATCCCAGTTGAGGAAATGGTCTGTCCCACAGCCATTAGTACATTGTACTGGAGATAGTATATAGGTGCTCGTTGGGTTACGGGTACACCGGATAGGACTCGCAGGGAACTTTTGGTTGGTATTATACCCGTCGTCAGTTAACAGTTCTCAGGTGACATGAGTACAGCATAGTCCGCAGAATTGACACTGCTGCTTCATCTCGAGTGTGTTCCCACTGTTCTTATATTGCTACCCTACCACGGCTCAAAGGAGTCGTGCAAACAGGTAGCAGTTGAGTGCAGTCCTGAAGCACTTGGAGGCAGTGGCGGTTAGACAGGATTCGTCTCTCCCGGTATTGGGAGTTGATATCGCGCTGTGTTTAGAGAGCCATTACGCAAAGTCCCTGGCCAGGGCAAGCGAGATTTACTGGTTGGTTTTCTAGTAGCTTCACAAGGTGTAATGGGCTTCACTCCGACACGACTTATACCGCTTTTAGGGGACTGACGCTTGCCGCCCCTAGGCCGATATGCGATAGTCCTGGACGAACAGACCGGACTGTACGGAGATTGTCACATCAGGCTCAGTAGGAGTTTGGATGGGTTTCCTCATCGGTCTTCTTATCGACATCTACCTGAAGACCGTTACGTACAGCTAGTACCGCTTGCGGCCTGTGGTTAAATCCACTGCTAGCGTAGTAGTCGAGTCTTTAGAGTCCCACACAGAGAGTTTCCCTGCTTCAGGCGAAACGATATAGAGGTCGTATGGTTTTACGACAGGGTTCGGACACATACGTGTATTTATGCACGTACGATGTTCGGACAGTTTATACTAGCGGGCTTTAGTTTAAGCCAGATTCTAGTATTGGATTATTGGATTTATACAGTTTCAGTATTTCCGTATTTTCACGGATGGGAGGGGCATTCTCGTAATTAGTCGAGAAGCTTCTAGAAGATAGATGAGGTGGAGAGCTTAGGTGGAATTTGCATTAAATGGATTTGTGACTCATGGAGATGATTCATCAAATGAGTTAATGAAGCATTAATGGTTTTAATGACTCATTAGATGATTCATTTGTATTAAATGAAGCATGAAAATATTTGTACAAGATATTTTATGCTTCATAATATATACACAAATGAGTTAATTTTCATTTCATAATTACTTTCACATTCTGTCTCCTCAAGCTCTCTCTCTTCAAAGAACTAACCCTAATCCTCTCATGTGATGAGATCCAAGGGTTAGCAAGACTAATAGATCTCTAATCCTCTTCTATATTCTCTAGGTTATTTTTATTAGCACTCATAGCCACCTAGTTATCTCAAGTGAGAGGTTAAAGCTTGGAGAAGGAGCTCTCGGGTGGATCTTTTATCACATCGAGGAGGCCGACGAGGAGGTGAACTACAAGGACAAGAAGGACTTGAATCATTAGGTATAATCATCTATCATAGTAGCTAATCATTTCTATATAGTTGTTAGTTAGGGTTTAGCAAAGATCCGTAAAGTTAGTCGATGTTAGTTTAAACAAAATAATTGTTTTACCTATTCCGCCTCCCCGCATCATGTGGGGTGTCTAACGTCGACTTACAAGCACAAGTGAAGAAAGGAGGGTTCTGCTCACAAATCACCGTGAGACAGGCCTTTTAAAATTACTTTTCTCACTTGTCTATCCTAGGCACCACAAAGTCAGGTTTAGATAAACGACTGAATGCCCACAACCTTCCTCTGTCCTAATGAGCGCGACAATCCTTAATTGGCTGAGTCTAGATATTTTTTAATTAGCTCAAAGGTGATGCATATGCTTTTTATGATTTCTGGGGTCTTAGGAAGGGTAATGAAATCCCCACCCAATCTATATTGATGTTATAGCCCCTTAAATTCTGTTTTAAATATGCAAAGCAGTAACACACAAAATCTAAAACACTTGCCAAAATTTTTTATTTTTATTTGCGGCGCAAAGAATCCTGCACAAAAATGATTTATTGGAGAGGGAGAAGAATTTTGCGCAAAGAACCCTACAGGAAAATTTTTCAATGGAGTGCAGAGGGTAGGAGAGAGGACAAAAATACTTACAGAGAAATTTGGAGTGCTGACGTCAGCAATTTGACCGCGGTTCCGCGGTCAAACCCCTACTTTAGCCGCGGTTCCGCGGTGGTTCTGTTGGTTTAGGCCTCCGAAATTTTTCTGTGTGCTGTTATGGTTTTCCTCTGTCTGTTCAGATTCTCTGTTTCTTGATTTGTTCACCGGGCTTGCTCCAGATTTGAATCAGTCCATCTTCCTTTCCTGCACAATTCGCACAAAAACAATCAAAAATAACAAGATGATTTTATTATGTTTTTAATTTTTTAGTTTTTATATTTTTCAATTTCAATTAACCCGAAATTACAAAAAGAAATAAACCACCGTTTCCCCGGCAACGACGCCATTTGATTGTTTGCTATTTGCGTATGTGTTTTAAATTTTAAGAATACCGCAATCAAGACAGTGTCGCTGGGTAGCTAGCCGGTTGAGTACGAGTCGATCCACAGGGAAAATGTGTTCTTTCTTTAAGTTCTAACGAGTTAAGTCCTATTTTTTTGTAGGTTTTGTTTTAGATCTAAGAATGAGATTAAATTGATATAAAGGCTTGCTAGGGTTAGGATTAGGTTAGTTTGGAATAGAGATTCTACTCACTGCTTTTAATGCCCTAGTTAAGAATCTAGGTGTTAGGATAATAGTCAACACAGGGGATTAGCACGACTAGGAAGAAACTTTGTTTCTTTCTTTTAGTCCTTGTCCGTCCTTTCTTGGCTCTTAGCCCCAACCTCCAGTTAATTCAACCACAACCGGTCTAACAAGGGAATCACCGCTATCATTTAGGATAGGGTGTCGTATTACCAAGTTTAAACAGAATGAGGGTTATTTTTAGGGTTTTCAATTCCTAAGCCTAAGACTTAGTTATTTCTAACGTATCAACTAAACTTTCGGAATAAAAAATCTAAGTTATCCTATTAGCTAACTTGACGACAAAGTTATTATATTTTTGTAAATTTTTTGATTTTTATGGGTTTTTATAAGTATGCAAATGCAAAATATACAAATGAATGCGGAGGATGAAAGCTTACCGAGCACACCCCCAAACTTGAACTTGGCAGTGCCCTCACTGTCAGGCTATACCAAGAGGGTCAAAATTGTCGGCGCTCCTCTGTTTTTTTTTGTTGTTTATTATTATTTATGAACAAAATGTATATACACAAAAATGTTCCCCCCAAACTTAAGTAAAACAATGTTTCCACTGTTTAAGCGTTAAAGTTTAGAGTTAAGAGGGAGAAAACAGTATCAATCTATACAAGGCCTTACACAGGCCGAAACTTAACACCAACCATTCAAAAATTCTATCATGATAATAGAGTGGTTGGTGAAAGAATGGAGTGTAGAGAAAAGAAATGAAAAATACGCGAGACTGTGTGGGGATAGAAGTGGTATACGGTCTCGGCGGAGGAGAAGAATGGCGGAAGGGAGAAAGAAGTGGGATACGTACTTGAGGGTCAAAATGGATTGAATAAATTAGTAAAATCTGTAATGATCGATGTGAAAAGATGGATTGTACTAATATATTAATATGGTGAGAAATGGGGTTAAATCCCTCAAGATTCGTGAGAAAACATGGGTACGCCGAACTTGGTAAACCAGACAAAGAAAGTGAAAGTGATACGGTGCTTTGCAAGGTCGGAACGACGGAAAGGATGTGGGGAAGTGATTGGGGAAGAGTATCGGTTAAGAGTTCGGGAGGGTGTGCACAGTCAATGAAAGGAACATGATGAATTGGAAAATCCGACTCATCAAATAAGACTGGTTCATCCTCAAGAATATTCTCAAAATTTTCCTCCAAAATTAACTCATCCATGCATTTATCATCTATATCTAGATGCATATGCAGTTCGGGAAAAACAGTTAATGACTCGGGATGATGTCCACACGGGAGTGAAAGGACTTGATGAATTGGTGAGAAAAACTCATCCAAAACTGCGGGTTCATCATCCAAGATATTCCCGGCGTCAATATTTTCAATCAAGTGAAAGGTAAGATTCTCAGACACCTCATCAAAAGCATGGATTTCAATCAATTCAGGTTCTAGGATGGAGGTGTAGAGATCAAAGGGTTTAGATATCGTTTCACTTGACAGAGTCCCTTCACAATCAGGCAAATCAAACACTACAAAGTCGTACAAATATTCAAACGTTCTATCTGCAATTGGTGATTCATGTGGGACACTCGATAGACTTTCGAAACTGGAGTTGTGGAATTCAAGTTGAAACGGGTAGGTTTGATTTGGAAGGGTGGAATACTCACTCCCACGACTCAAATCCGCCACCTGTCCTATCACCTCATCATATATTGGAAAATATGGAGCTAGTTGTAAACTAGCGGCCAGTTCACAAGATTGTATGAGGGCGGCCATGGATGCATTCACTTCTTCCATTTGGCATGACGCTACCCGAAATTCTTCCAAACTCAAGACTAGACATTGGTTGTGAATGTGTTTCAGTAAAAGATTGAAATTCTTGTGGATACGTGAAACTCCTATAGTGATGTTCATATGCAATGTTTAGGGAAGATTCAAAAGTTGGGTAAGATTGATAGGAATTGAATGGTTGGACAGGAGTAAAATCAATATTTGGATAAGAAGGTGAATGGAATTATTGATCCCAAGAATTGGAAGTGGTGAAAGAAGTGAAAGATCGGCTACGGGATTGTTCAATATATTCAGCAATGGACATGGGTCTCGAAGTTTCAACATGACTCTCAAAAAGGGTATCAACATGAGAAGGGGTGAATGTTTGAAACAGTTGATACGAAGTGGATTGCTGAGTCCAATTGTTTGTCTTAGATGCGTCTATTCGATCTTTCAAAGAGATTTTTGGTATGGAGGGATCGTTCGAAGTTCGACCAAAGCAAGAACCGTATAAAGTAATGTCTGGTTGTGGGTACCAAAGTTCGGCAAGAGTTTTGCGAGGTGGGGTACCCATGTTAGAAGAGTGAAAAGGTAGGAAGGGAAGGAAGATATATTTTTTTATTTTTTATTTTTAAAAAAATGTTTGTTTTTAGAGTTTTGAAATTGTTTGTTTTTGAAAGAATACGGAATTATGGGACTACCTTTTTACAAGCACAATCACAATCACAATATGCACAAACACACCTAGAGCTAAAGTCTTCAAAGTCCAACTAGACCGCTGCTAGACTTCCAAACGACAAGTTGCAAGATAACCCTCGAATCGCCTCTTCACTGCCAATTGTGGCCAGGTAAGCACAAGTGAGGTAAGGAGGGTTCTGCTCACGAATCACCTTGAGACGTGCCTTTTAAAATTACCTCCTCACTTGTCTAGCCTAGACACCACAAAGTCAAGTTTAGATAAACGACCGATTCCCCGTAACCTTCACTTGTCCTAAATGAGCGTGATAAATCCTTATAGGTTTGGTCTATATATTTTTATTAACTCAAGGTGATGCATATGTAATTAGTGATTTGTAGGGTCTTAGGAAGGGTGATGAAATCCCCACCCAATCTGAATTGGTGTTATAGCCCCTTAAAGTCCGTATTATTATATGCAAAGCGTGTAAACAAACAAAAATCTAAAACAAAAAAAAAATTATTTGGCGGCGGTCCAATTCTGCGCAAAGATACCTGCAGAAAATACAGTTAAGTGGAATTTACAGAGAGATAAAAAGAAAGAGAGTAGGTGAAAAAAAATTAAGGCTAAGAAGCCTCAATTGAGCTACGGAACCGCCGCACAACTCAAGATTTGACCGCGGTTCCGCGGTCAAACATTGGACTTGGGGCTTGAAAATTTGTCCCTGCACTCCCCTTGATCTCAACTCCAAAATAAAATTCTCTGTTTTCTTTTTTGATTACTGTACTTGCTCCAGATAGCCTGCACACTTGCACACAAAAAATATCAAAAATAACAAAAAGATTTTCTTTTTATATTATATTTATGATTTCAAAAAAATATTAACCCAAATAACAAGAAAGAAAATACGTTACCGTCTCCCTGGCAACGACGTCATTTGGTCGCACGCTCTTTTGGCGTGTCGCGTTTCAAAGTTCTAAAGTTTAACCGCGATCAAGACAGTGTCGCTTCGCAGCTAGCAGGTTGAGCATGGGTTGATCCGCAGGGAGATGGTTGTAAGTTCGTCCGAGTCTTAGATGAGTCAATAAAGAATGTATATGTGTATTGTTCGATTCTATCCTAAGTGTTCTTATTTATGTTCAAGTAAGCTTGTTAAGATTAAGGTTGGTTAGTAGAGTTGGGATTAGTCTTGTACTTTTCTTTTGCCATTCCTTAAGACGATGTTGGGATAATCGAAAGTAGCGGGGATTAGGAGGACATAGGAATGGGATTTGCGAGTTTAAGCAAGCTTTCCAACGCTAAATCCATTCCTAGTGCTCCTTGTCGGTCGGCTAAATACACTTATTTCCAACCCCCGGCCAAACACCCGCAACCATGTATCCAATTAAGTCACAACTACACGTCACGTTGTAGTGCGCTTAAAGGACTTCTCAACTTAGGTCGCGGCTATGTCACGTATAGCGCGCCTAAGTGAGGGGGTTGTGTTTGTTTGGTCGAGGTTCGTTTCTAGATGTTTGGAGAAGATAAGCACAAGGGATTTTTCCGTCTCTCATACCACCTTTCTTAGCCTTAACAAGTGTGGAATTATTCACACATTATAAAAGAAAAAACAAAACAAGAAGGAAGAAAAGAATGAAAAGGAAAAATACGGTTTTAAAAATGGTGCAAGTTAACTCTTGGGTCCTCACCTAAGCAAGGAACTCCGTCGAGTATCACGGCTTGAAAAATACGGATAAGAGAAGAAAAGAAAAGAAAACAAGAAATAACAACAACTACTTAACAACAATTAATAAAATTACACTAAGAAATTAAAATACAAAGAAAATTAAAAGATACAAGTTAAATACAAACCTTCATCTTCATTTCATCGTCCACTCAATACTCTCACTATATTTTAATGGAAGAATACATGAAGAAGAAGAAGAAGCTAACCTAAACTAAATACTAACAAAAGAAGCCTCCTAACTTGACACAAAACTGGGCTATTTATAGGCTGAGTGCTGAAACCCTAGGGCAAGATTCTGAGCCCAAATGAAATGACAAAACTATCCCAAAAGTACGAGTCGACACTGAGTCAACTCGGCCGCGGATCCGCCGCCGAGTTGCCATATTGGCCACGGATCCGCGGCACTTTGAGGGAGTTGGGTTGTCATTTTTTCTGGGGTTTCTTGTGTTGCTTTCTTCAGTTGTTCTACATGTTCCAAATTGCAAATTACTTCCACAATTTCTTCAGATCTGCAACAGTCCAAAATAGCTTCACTTTTAATTGATTTGACCTTATATCCCTCGAGCTCCGCGGTTCACGACGGACTCTGCGGTTCTCACCAAGCAGGCCCGAAGATGAAATTGAAAATTAAACGGATAGGCTACTATTGGCCCCCGATGATTCAGGACTGCCTCGAATATGCGAAGCAATTCCACTCATGCTAGATTCATGGGGACTTTATCCATCAGCACCCAAATCCTCTACATCCAACGGTGGCTAGCTGGCCATTTGAAATGTGGGGGACTGACGTAATCGGCCCCATCGAACCAGCATCGTCCAGGGGACATCGATTCATTTTGGCGACGACTGACTACTTCTCCAAATGGGCAGAAGCAGTACCGCTGAGGGAAGTGAAGACGGAGAATATCCTCCATTTCTTCAAGTCGCACGTCATTTATCGGTTTGGAACACCGCGACAGATCATCTCCGATAACGGGCCAGTCTACAGAAGTCACAAGATCAGCCGTTTCGCGCAACAACACAACATAGACTGAAGATATTCCTCAGTTTATAATCCCCGAGCTAACGGTCTGGCTGAGTCTTTCAACAAAACCTTGACAAAGATCATGAAGAAGACGGTGTCCCGAAACAAGAAGGACTGGCATGAGAGACTGCAAGAAGCTCTCTGGGCATATCGAACTACGTTCAAGACAGCCATGAACACAACGCCATATGCGTTGGTATTCAGTACAGAAGCAGTACTCCCCCTCGAGATAGAGTTACCCTCTCTATGAGTGGCGGTCCACTACGAGCTGATGGACGAAGAAAATGCTCACCTTCGGCTTGAGGAGCTTGATGCCCTTGATGAAACCCGGCTCATAGCGCAACAAAATCTGGAGGCCTATAAAGCAAAGATGACGCGCTCATATGAAAGATTGACTTGGCCAAGGACATTCCGCCAAGGCGAACTCGTGCTAGTGGTCAAAAGGCCTATGATCCCTAATCGCGCCAAGCGGGGAAAATTCGAGCCAAACTATGAAGGCCCGTACATCATAGACAAGGTCTACCAGAGTGGAGCCTATCTACTCATGGATATGCAAGGTGAAAGGCCTTACAGGCCAATAAATGGTCGCTTCCTAAAGAAATACTACGCTTAGCGAGTTACCGCCTAGGTCAATGATAGATGACGACGACTATGTCCGCTCGCTATCTTCCTAAGCTTAAACTTTATAAGCAATAGCCAGCCTTTTCCTGAATGGACCGAAACGTCCTTAAACTAATGGCGGACCGAAACGTGTTTAAACTAACAACGGACCGAGACGTCCATAAACTAACAATGGACCGAGACGTCCTTAAACTAATGACGGACCACCACGTCCTAAAACTAGCTGTTGGCCAAGATGTCAATAAACTACGGTGGATTGCAGCATCCCAAAGCTGATACAAAAAAAAGATAAATAAAAAAACGGTATGTCCATAAGCAAAATGGGCACGGATGAAAACCCGAAAGGGCTCCGTGAGTAAAAACAGCATGGCTACCGGCGAGTGTTCGTGAAAACCCGAAAGGGCGCGACCTCGTAAGAAAAAAAAAGAGAATAAAAAAATATATATATAAAAAAAACGGTATATCCATAAGCAAAATGGACATGGATGAAAACCCGAAAGGGCCCCGTGAGTAAAAACAGCAGGATTACCGGCGAGTGTTTATGAAAACCCGAAAGGGCGCAACCTCGTTAAAGGACACTTGTAGGGTCCTCGCGATCTTGTAAGGAGAAACCACCCACGTAAGATTCTTACGACTCACAAGGGAGCAACACACTTAGGAGTTCTCACGATTCCTAAGGAGAAATTACACTTGCGGGATCCTCACGACTCGTAAGGAGAACTCTCTTATGGGACCCTCACGGCTCATAAGATTTGAAAGTCTTAAGTTACAGAAACCGGAACCTGTTCTTAAGCAAACCCCCCACAACCTTCGATATTGCCCTACAAGTGGCTCAATACTGACCCTTGTATACAATCCATGGGCGCGAATAAACATTTCCCCAGCAAAGTCCCACCCGTGACTAAGGATATGTCCATATGGTGAGCAACCCTTGTAAGTCCTCTCGACTTATGACGAGAAAACCCTCTTGTAGGATCCTTATGACTTACAGAGGAACATACACTTAGGAATCCTCACAATTCCTAAGGAGAAAATACACCTACAAGATCCTCAAGACTTGTAGGGAGAAATACCTTTGTGAGACCCTTACGGCTCATGAGGTCAAAAGCCTTAGTCGACAGGACCCTAGTCCTATTCGCTAAGCCACCTTTGTTCGACATCGACAGAGGCAGATGATGATTCGCTCCTGGCAACATCCCAGTTGTAGCGGTGATGATGCCGAAATTGGTGTCTAAATCCAAGCTAGCAGCGAAAAGCCAGCGAGCCACACATGCATACGAAACAGCCGAAATGATAGGGCAACTTGCGATAAAATCAGCAAGTAAAAATGTATGCATAAAAAATAGCCGAAATGATTGGGCAACTCACAATAAAAACAGCGAGTAGAAAATAAAATAAATAGCCGAAGTGATTGGGCACCGCGAAAAATAGCCGAAATGATGGGGCAATCACGACCTTCGTGATATAAAAGCTGAAATGATAGAGCATCGCGGAAAAAGAAATAAAATAAAAAACGAAATTTATGCCCTACAGGTGATATTACCTCAATCCCTGTATACAATCCAGGGGTGCAAACAAAGAAGGGATCACACTCCTCCCTCCCGGGTTTCATCAAAAGAAGAAGCCAAATCTCGACGGGCCACAAGTGACCTAGAGATCGTCTCAACACTCGTCTCGTCACAACGGACACAACATCAAGCGAAGCGGAACAGCGGCAACTCCCAGTTCAATGGCTTGGCAATATACAAATCACCAAGAGTCAAACCTCCATTCCGTGAAATGCGGATATAATCAGCAAAATTCCTGGTCACGTGGAACACGGATAATGTCACTTTTTGACCCCGCGGAAAACGCCCAGAGCGGAGCCTAGTCCTCGCCAAACACAGCAGTGAACCCGTGTGAAGCATCTAGTGCAAAATTCCTGGTCACGTGGAACGCGGATAACGTCACTCTTTGACCCCGTGGAAAACGTCCAGAGCGGATCCTGGTCCTCGCAGAGCACGGCATTGAACCCGTATGAAGCATCCAGAGCGGAGTCTAGTCCTCGCCGAACACGGCAGTGAACCCGTGTGAAGCATTTAGTGCAAAATTCCTCGTCACGTGGAACGCGGATAATGTCACTCTTTGACCCCGCGGAAAACGTCCAGAGCGGATCCTGGTCCTCGCAGAGCACGGCAGTGAACTCGTGTGAAGCATCCAGAGCGGAGCCTAGTCCTCGCCGAACACGACAGTGAACCCGTGTGAAGCATCTAGTGCAAAATTCTTGGACACGTGGAACGCGGATAACGTCACTCTTTGACCCCGCGGAAAACGTTCAGAGCGGATCCTGGTCCTCGCAGAGCACGACAGTGAACCCGTGTGAAGCATCTAGAGCGGAGCCTAGTCCTCGCCAAACACGGCAGTGAACCCGTGTGAAGCATCTAGTGCAAAATTCCTTGTCACGTGGAACGCGGATAACGTCACTTTTTGACCCCGTGGAAAACTTCTAGAGCGGATCCTGGTCCTCGCAGAGCACGGCAGTGTACCCGTGTGAAGCATCCAGAGCGGAGCCTAGTCCTCGCCGAACACGGCAGTGAACCCGTGTGAATCATCTAGTGCAAAATTCCTGGTCATGTGGAATGCGGATAATGTCACTCTTTGACCCCGCGGAAAACGTCCAGAGCGGATCCTGGTCCTCGCAGAGCACGGCAGTGAACTCGTGTGAAGTATCCAGAGCAAAGCCTAGTCCTCACCAAACACGGCAGTGAACCCGTGTGAAGCATTTGGTGCAAAATTCCTGGTCATGTGGAACGCGGATAACGTCACTCTTTGACCCCGTGGAAAACGTCCAGAGCGGATCCTGGTCCTCGCAGAGCACGGCAGTGAACCCGTGTGAAGCATTCAGAGCAGAGCCTAGTCCTCGCCGAATATGGCAGTGAACCCGTGTGAAGCATCTAGAGCAAAATTCCTGGTCACGTGGAACGCGGATAATGTCACTCTTTGAGCCCGCGGAAAACGCCCAGAGCGGAGCCTGGTCCTCGCCAAGCACGGCGGTGAACTCGTGTGAAGCATCCAGAGCAAACACCGGACTGTGGAGTCCTTAAAATCCATAGACTATAAGGTCCTTAACCTTGACCGTGATGTCTTAAAACTATCATGGGACTGTGGAGTCCTTAAATCCACGGTCTATGAGGTCCTTAACCTTGACCGTGATGTCTTAAAACTAACATTGTGTAAGTTCACGGCGGCACCCCGGCCGTCGATCCGACGCCGGAAATGCGGAAACGAAAAACTTTGCGAAACTTGCAAACCGGCACCATCGCGCACTATCAACCCGGATCGGGCCATTAAACTAGTCCTAGCTAACTAAAGAACGGGTAGAGAGATATATTGAGCGATCCGTGTCCTTCGGTCTTCTCGTCGTCGTCCCGATCTCCCCGCGGAATCTCCGGTCTCCACCACGTCGCCGGAAGGGCACCACGTCGCCTGCTTCTTTTACGGGCTCCCACCTCTGGACCGAGGCAACTCGGGCACGAAGTTGGCGAGTCGACGTGCCCCAGGATACTATAGGTTATCTGTAGAATTCATGTCTCATTTGGGGTTTGTATGGAGTTGCCTTTTGGTGGAGGAATTGAACTATACTTTGGAGATGAGTTAAGGGGTTTTAACAAGGCAAAAGAGATGAAAAACCCCCTTCAAAAATTGGACAGCCCCCCCACTTAAAACTTGGCCGGCCATGGCACATTAGGGAGAGAGGAAAAACACAATGGGGGAGTGTGTATCAATCATGCAAGAGTGAGAGAGAAAAAGGCTTATGATGAATCATGATCAAAGACCAAATCCAACACTCCAACAACCTAATCATAACCAATCATCATTACTCCAAAAGTCAAGTAATGATCAAGTCAAGAAGTCAATGAAAATGCACCATCATGAAACCATCATGATGCAACAATATGCAAAGACAACCCTCCAAATTACTAATTTGTATAAATGTAAATAAGCCCTCCTCCACTAATCTTCGGCCAATGAAAGATACAAAAGAAAATGGCTGAAACGGAAAGCAAACTGGCAACTCCAGAAAACTGATCCAGTAATAAATTACAGGAAAACCCCGCTACTGTATATACATACCCGTATTTGTATTCCGACTGAAATACAAATGCAATGAGACAAATCTACACAGTATAATACTAGGATCCGGCTTAAACCAAAGCCGGCTAGTATTAATCCGTCCGATCATGATCTGTGCAATACCGCACGTATCTGATCGAACCCTGCCATATCTCCATACGGCCTCTACAGCGTTTTGCCCAAAACTTGAGTAACTGTTTTGTGGGGGACTCTAAAGACTCGTCAATACTATGGCTGTTGATTTAACCACTAGCACGTCAGAGGTATTAGCCATACGTGACGGGCTACCAGCTATTGACCAAAAGGGACGTCGATGAGCGGACTCATCCTGACACCCTACTGAGCCTGTCAGTGACAATATCCGTACAGTCCAGTCCGTTCGTCTATGAGCATCGCATGGCGGGCCTAGGGGGTTGTTAAAAGTCCGACCCCCAAAAGCGGTACAAGTCGTGTCGGAGTGTAGCCCAGAACACCCTGAGATACTACTGGAATACCTACCAGTAAATCTCCTGCCTCAGCCGAGGGCTTTGTGTAATGGCTTTCCTAGACACAGCGCGATCTTACCCCCAATACCGAGAGAGACGAACCCCTGAAGATCCGCTCACTGCCTCCATGTGACTCGGGACTGTACCCAACTAAAACCTGTTTGCACGTCTCCTTTGAGCGTGGTAGGGTAGTAATCAGAGTACAGTGGGAACTCACACGAGACAAATGACGATCCTTAGGTCGATGAACTAACCTGTACACATGTCACCAGGGAACTGCTATCTGACGTCAGGTATAAGACCAACTAGCATGTTCCCGGCGAGTCCTGTCCGGTGTACTCATAACCCAATGAGCACATGTATACATCTTAGGTGAACCAACTGACACTAGTGGCTTGTGAGACCGGCCACCGCCCCTCGTCGGGGTCTCGACTGTATACACTAGTCTACTCTGGAGTATCGATGCCCTGTCTCGAAACTCCCACGACTAGGGACATTTTAAGGATGTGCTTATAGACTACCAGCTCCCACGTATATGATCGCCCTCATACTGCTAGCAGTCAAGCAAGAATCCTAGGGGCTCTATCAACGTGTAATAGCGACCTGTAAGGTCACCTAAAGCAGTACACGATGATAAAGATAAACCAGATAGCATACTATCATCTCGAGTAAGACTGTCCTACCGGCATAGGTCCTCCCTCAATCATTGCAATCACGTGCCTGTGATCCAATAATTAACTCTGAGGGCACTATCTCCAACACATTGGACTGTGGAGTCCTTAAATCCATGGACTATGACGTCCTTAACCTTGACCGCGATGTCTTAAAACTAACGACGGACTGTGGAGTCCTTAAATCCACGGACTATGACGTCCTTAACCTTGACCGTGATGTCTTAAAACTAACATGGGACTGTGGAGTCCTTAAATCCACGAACTATGATGTCCTTAACCTCGACCGAAACGTCTTAAAACTAACAACCAACCATGATGATTCTAGACTGATTTTACCTTGGTTGAAGGGTACATCTCTTCACTCCTTTGATGTTTGGCGTTGTAATTCCTCAACGTCTTCAAAGAGGTGACGGGTCCCAGTAACCACGCATTTCATGGACTGTGGAGTCCTTAAATCCACGGACTATGAGATCCTTAACCTTGACCGTGATGTCTTAAAACTAACATCGGACTATGGAGTCCTTAAATCCACAGACTATGAGGTCCTTAACCTTGACTGTGATGTCTTAAAACTAACATCGGACTGTGGAGTCCTTAAATCCATGGACTATGAGGTCCTTAACCTTGACTGTGATGTCTTAAAACTAACATTGGACAGTGGAGTCCTTAAATCCACAGACTATGAGGTCCTTAACCTTGACCGCGATGTCTCTAAACTACGGTACCCTGGAAAACATCTCAAAGCAACCCCTGACCCTGTGAAATACGGATAAGGGCGACCGCACCCAGCACTTGCGGGTCCTCATGACCTGCAAGGGAGAAAACCCTCTTGTGAGATCCTTACGACTCCCAAGGGAGAACCCGCTTAAGAATCCTCACGACTCTTAAGAAGAACTTACGCCTACGGGATCCTCTCAACCTGTAGGAAGAAAAAACTCTTTATGAGACCCTCACGGCTCATAAAGCCCAAAAGTCTTAGGAGGCAGATCTTAACCCTGAATCCTAAGCCATCGCTACCCTGCAAGGAGACCAAGAGAAATGGTCCGCAGAATACGTTCAATAAAAAGAGACACACCATTGAGAAGAAAAATATGTCTTTTATTCATAAACCAAAATGGATACAAAGTACAATTCATAAAAAGGCAAAAAGGATATACTCTCATCCAGGAGTATGTACAAAAAAGAAAGGAAAAGATACAAGTCTTCAAGCCGGCGGGAGATTTAGCAATTTTACTAGCTCATCCTTCTTTTGCTGAGTCACGGCCTCATGATTCAGGATCGCCAGAAGACGAGCCTCCGCCTGAGCCTGCTGGGCCTGATACGAGGCAAGCCGGCCTTCGAGCTCTTTCTCGGTAGCCTTGTGAACCTCAACCCTTTCGCGAGTGAACACGGCAGTTTTATCAAGAGCCACCACCTCTCTGATAGACTCTTGAAGTACCCGCCAGAGTTCATATGCTTTATTGGCTTTGGCTGTAAGGCTAGTTTGAAGCTCGCTCAATGCCTAAGAGGCCAGCTCCCTCTCCGAGAATTTATGGCCGAGCCTCTTCTCGTAGGACACCATGCTCGCAACACATCGCTCTATCAGATCACGCAAGCCCGCTGTCACGACCGCAGCCTCTGAAACAGGATAGGTACGCTCGGGACTGTATAAACAAGCCCCTGGTTGATAGCAATAGTCGATCTAAAACACGCGCACATCATCGGGTATGGGAAGCAACAAGAAAATTTCCGATGTATGTCCTATCAAGCACGCATTCGCAATTATGTGAATATCCAAAAAGAAATAATACCCAAAGCTCTGATGTGCATGCAACATGATAATAGCGTTCGCAATTAAAGAAAGCTCTTATGGGAAAGATATGAGGTTCATTTACGCAAGCCAGACACATATACGAGTACCCAACATACATGAAGATTCACCATAAAGCATGCGAAAGCTAACGATAAAAAGAGTACACTGATTTGAATATACTACTGTAACAACTCCAATTTTGTATACCAAAAATTTGCTTTAAATATAGTGTACACTTGGAGTATTGATGTTGCTGGAAACAATTTAAATATCTAATTCCTTACAATAATTACAAGAAGGAGCTTGTAGCTCATTGGTAATACCTTGCATTGCTGAACCAAGCCACCAGAGTTCGAATCCCATACCCCACATAATTTTTATATCCTTTTGTTTTAATTTTTTTTTAGAAGTCAAACGGTCAAACAGCCATAACTCACGATTTATTGCGAATCAAGAAAATTAAAGTATGCCAAAATTCCCCCCAGACCGAGCCTGACCCAACGGCACCCGACTCGGCCGTGACTCGGCCGAATCGGCCGGCGACTCGGCCGAATCGGCCGGCGCCGCCGGCCGGACTCGGCCGAATCGGCCGACGACGCCGGACGGACTCGACCGGTCGGCCGAGTCGTCAACACGAAAAAAATTCATGTTGACCTAGTCTCTTCAACTGCATACTCTAATTTTTTTTTACGGTTACCAATTTTCCAATAAATCTCTTTTAAGACAAAATTTAATGAATTTTTAATGTCTTTTATATTTTTAATATTTTTTTTAACCCTAACTTTAACCCTAGCCTAGCCCTATATAAAGACCCCTATACTCTACCTTTTCCCTTCACAACTCTAAGTCCACTCTCCCAAATTCTCGAGAACTCAGTACGAAAAGCGAGAAGCGAAGCGCTGCCGAAATCGACGACGGATTCCGGCGACCGGATCAGGACCTTCGCGACGTTTTCAACGAATCGACAACCACCACGACCTCTAGCTTCCTTAGCTTGTACAAATCGTAAGTCCCACCTTCTTCTATCTCTCTTTTCTTTAAAGTAAAAATACGACTTTTTGGAACCCGACGGAAATCGGACAAACCGATTTCCGATTCGGTTTTTCTCTAAATTTCCACTTGTCACCTAATACATATTATCTACCCATATGCTTGTTGACTATTAATCACCCATAAACCAATTTAATCAAACTTTTTCACATTAAATGATAAGTTCTTTGCAAAACCGTACTCTTTTCATAAAAATACCATGAAGTTCATTTTTCTTAGTTTAATTAATTCCCTCACTCCTAAATAGGTTTATCTTGATCACTAAACTTGTAGAACCCAATTTGAATGAAATTTCACACATAAAATGATAACGTTTTTAAATACCGCATTCTTTCACTTTAATACCTTCAACTTTAACTTGTCATGTTTTACCTTTAAAACTTCACCAAAACTTAAAATAAGTCACGAGGTAATGACCTACCCCTACACACACTCAATATAACCCTAATTGATAGATATCAAAACACAGAATACGAAATTACAGGACTTTTCACTAAAATACCCTAATCTTTATTTAAAGCTTTAAGTTGTAAACTTTTCTAGATAAAATATTTTAATAAAATGAAAACACGATTGGTCATGGATATCGATCGTTTATCTAAACTTTCTTGTGGTGCCTAGGCAAGTGTGTCTGAGGCTAGTGGTTTTTAATTAGGCCCACGACTGTGGTTCCTTCCCACTTACCTGACACTTACCTGGCCGCAATTGACGGTGAAGAGGCGATTTGAGGCTTCTAATGACTCATCGTTTAGACTTAGAAGTAGGCTAGTTGGCTTAGGAAACCCTAACAACTAAAATACGGAAAACTATACTTTTTGCAAATAAATACCCCATAGTTATAAAACCGTTTTCCCAAATGAAAAGTATTTGTTAAACCTAAGCAAAGCGCCGCTACAACCCACTTTTGGGGAACCTGTTAGGGATAATACGGTTCATCATGCACCCGCAGGCTAGTAGTGCGAGATTCAGACCTTCGCAAGGAGCATTCGGTCTCGAAAGGTTCAAAATACGATATTTAGGGAAAATGAGATTTTTCTAAATAAAATATTTATATAAAATTATTCATGTGTTAATATATATATAATTATCATTTAAACATCTATTTTATCATAATATAAAGTTTCCACATTTTTCTAAAAATTGCAAGAGTAAAAGTTACACTAAAATACCATGAATTTCAGATAAAACAATTGATACTTTTATTAGGATATATTCACTAGAATAACACAAATAAAATTCACATTCATTATAACAATAAAGACGAATAATAAACACTTGAGGTGTATTTTGAAAAATATTCAAAAGTACTTTTTACATAAAACCCCTCAAGTTTTACAAATTACAATAAGGCCCCTAGCTAATATGGAACTTCAAATTATCTTTCTTTTAGTCTGACTCGGGTTAGAGTCTGACTATTTCTGACTTGAATATGATTCAAGTCAATCTATATTCTTTTATATTTCAATACAATTTGAATACATGAATCAATGAATCCAGTTAACAATATATTCATTTTGACTGAATCAAACCATGGATATTCATCCATTATCCTGATATTCCATTTACCTGATTACACAGTTGCAACATGTTTACTGATATCATGGTTTTGGTCAGTCACTCAACTTACATATTCCAATACCACATTACTTTTAAAACACTACGGGGTTTAAAGGGTAGATTGGTACGGAAGGTGTTAAAGGTGGCACGAGGTGGTCAGATTAAGATACCTAACCTGAATCCTATTGCTGTTGTACCGTGGCATAACGGTTCCTTATACTTTCCTTTTGCCCTGATCTCTAGCATATAGAGATCCCCCTCGTATACACTGGCATCTTTCTGTACCAAGCTACAAACAACAGCGTTACACAATGTTCCATAATATTCAACAATATAATACTTTAGAAAATACTGTTACTCTGTCATTTTCATTCTTCTTATCTTTGGGACTTACCGAGCGACCTGTTCGCTGACGACATTCTATCTCTTTCTTCTTTGAATGTCGTCAGGTGCGTTGGACCAAGCTGAGATTGAGCCCACCGGTGAAGATTTGGAGCAGTTCCAGGCAGACCCAGAGCTCTAGATAATTGTACCTTGTTCTTTCCAGTTTATTTCATTTTCTGTTATGCCACTGTTTAGGCATTGTTTTCATTCCAGTTGTATTTTCTTTTCCTGCATTGTAAAAAGAATGTTATCAATGAAAGTTGCTGTTATTTTTATATTATTCGTCTCTTGTGATTTACTTTATATTGCTTAGTTACGCTTAGCGTATATACTTCTGAGTATATACGTAGCGGGCCTCGTCGCGTCCACTTCGCCGTACACTGGGAAGCGGGGCGTGACAGGTTTTGTTGGTGGCCCATGCAGGTCAGAGCTATATGAATCCCTGTCATGCAGTTCTGGTCTGCGTGAACAACCTAAGCAATATAACACAAGAACCGGCAACTAAAACATTCTTTACAATTCATGTTCTTTGAAACCTGCAAATCTCTATTCCTTGAATCTTATCATCTCATGTATTTGACTGTCCTAATCCAAAAATTTTCTTCAGGATCATGGATTCCCCGAACAACACTAGCACTAACGTCAACAACACCCCTCCAGCACTACCTCTCACTCCAGTTATTCCGGCACCACCCACCGAGCAAACGATGCTATTCGATGCGATCCGCAGTCTTCTCGAGGGACAGCAACAACTTCTGAGCCGTCCTGATAACGATGCACTGGGAGTAAAGCAATTCCGGGCTTTGCACCCAAAGTAGTTCTCTGGTAAAGGAAGCCTTCTCGAAGCAGAAGAATGGGCACAAAGTATCGAAGACGATCTGGCAGCAGCTCAAGTGCCAGACCACGCTTGGGTCCGTGTAGCGAAGCTACAGCTCACGGATAATGTTCGCAATTGGTGGAAGGCGGAAGAAACCCGTCTAGCGCAGCCGATTGAATGGAAGACATTTCGCGAGAAGTTTGACGCGAAATATTTCCCTGTGACTGCCAGGTTCGCTATGGAGCAGCAGTTTATTCATCTACAGCAAGGATCAATGTGGGAGAAATCGGTAGATGAATACGATGCTGAGTTCACTATGTTGAGCCGGTAAGATATATCGCAATAGTTCAAATTTTTAAATATCACATATTACACAGCTAACACAATTTTTAAACAGATTCGCGGCACACCTGATACCGACGGACGAGATCAGAGCCCGTCGTTTTCAGCAAGGTTTGGACACAGAGATCAAGGCTGCTCTAGCCACAGGAAAGTTTTTGACTCATGAGGAAGCCTTAGAAGCTGCCCGCAGTTATGAGGCAGTCATAAAAGAGAGGGGCAGACCTCAGTCTGCAGGAGTCAAGCGCCCTGCTAACCATATGGCAGGTGGAGCCACGTCCAGACTATCTTTCGTGCCGAGGCGACCCGGAGTACCAACTCATCATCCTAGCCCAGCATTTTGTACATACTGCAAGAGAACTGGACATATGATGAAGGACTGCCGTCGAGCCAATCGCCTCTGCTTAGTCTGCGGTTCGGCCACTCATGATATTGGATCTTGTCCTCAAAGGCAGAACTCAGTTGCTGCACCCAGGCCAGCAAATACTTATCAGCAGCGACCAGCTCTTCCGGCACCTGCTCCCAGACTTGCACTGCCTGCACCACCTAGGGGACCACAGGCTGCGCCACCTCCTCGACAGTTCCATCAAGCTCAAAGGAACGTTCAGAGGAATGCTCCTCAGGCCAGGAGTAATGTGCCGAAGCACCAGGCTTTCATGATGTCTGTGGAAGAAGCTGAGGCCACGGGCCAAGTCATTACTGGTAAACTTTCTTTCTCAAACTCATCTTTTAGTTTTGTTTACCTACACACTTTCCCTATACCTGAACCTATCCCATATACCTTAGGTACAATCCTAGTAGCTTCACTACCTGCACTTGCACTGTTTGATACTGGAGCATCCCACTGCTTTATGTCGCAACGGTTTGTTCGAACCCATGCGATTCCAGTCTCACCGCTTGTATCCAGCTGGAACGTCAGTTCTGAAAATGGTGTTCTAAAGGCAACTATGGGATACAGCATGTGTCCAGTCATCGTCTGCAATCGAGAGTTTTACGCTGACTTCAAAGTACTGGATATACCGAACTTCGATGTGGTTCTAGAAATGGACTGGCTTGGAACCTTTTATGCTACCATCGACTGTCGTCAAAGGAGGGTAGTATTTGAGATTCCAGATCATCCGGTCTTCTATTTCAAGAGTGGATATCACACCCTGGAGCCAAGTACTTACAAAGCGAAACCAAGGGAAGCAGTAGTTGAAGCAGCTTATGCAGAGGAAGAATCAAGACCAGAGGTAGTTCGAGAGTTCGACGATGTATTCCCTGACGATATATCAGGTTTGCCTCCCGATCGAGCTCTTGAATTCAGTATTGACTTAGTACCAAGAGCACAACCAGTGATCAAAGCACCGTATAGATTAAGTCCGGAAGGATTGAATGAAGTTCGAACACAGTTGGACGAATTACTGGCCAAAGGATGGATTCGTCCCAGCACTTCAAGTTGGGGAGCACCTGTACTGTTAGTGAAGAAGAAGGAATGTTCATACAGAATGTGCATCGACTATAGAGCCTTGAACGAAGTTACTATAAAGAACAAGTATCCACTTCCGCGCATCGACGATTTATTCGATCAGCTAAGTGGATCTTGTGTCTTCTCTAAACTAGATCTTCATTCAGGTTATCATCAAGTGAAGGTCAAGGAAGCTGATATTCACAAAACAGCTTTCAGAACTCACTATGGACATTACGAATTTCTAGTAATGCCATTTGGAGTGACCAATGCAGCAGCAATCTTCATGAACCTTATGAACCAAGTTTTCTGGGAGTATTTAGACAGGTTCGTTGTCATCTTCATCGACGACATCCTGGTATATTCTAAGAATCGGAAGGAGCATGCGGAGCACTTACGAATTGTCCTGGAAACACTTCGACAACATAAGCTTTATGCTAAGTACAGCAAGTGCGAGTTTTGGCTAAAACAGGTTGGTTTTCTTGGACACATCGTATCAGGAGAAGGGATTTCTGTGGATCCAGCAAAAGTTTCAGCAGTCAGCGAATGGCCTACACAAAAATCAGTGAAGGATATTCGAAGTTTCTTGGGCTTAGCTGGATATTACAGAAGATTCATTGAAGGCTTTTCGAAGATAGCAACACCCCTGACCAAGCTTACAAGAAAAGATGAAGAATTTGTGTGGTCAGAAGCATGCGAGCAAGCTTTCGTAGAACTCAAGTCAAGACTGACATCTGCACCTATTCTTGTCATACCGGATCAAACTGGAGGATTCGAAGTATATTGTGATGCATCCGGTAAGGGACTAGGATGTGTTCTACATCAGCACGGTAAGGTTGTGGCTTATGCTTCAAGACAACTGAAGACTCATGAGCGCAATTATCCGACGCATGATCTAGAGTTGGCAGCCGTTATTTTTGCTCTCAAGATTTGGCTCCACTACTTACTTGGTGAACGAGTGAACATCTACACAGATCATAAAAGTCTGAAGTACGTGTTTACTCAGAAGGAGTTGAATATGCGGCAGAGAAGATGGTTAGAACTTATGGCGGATTTTGACATCAACTTGCAGTATCATCCAGGGAAGGTGAACGTATTTCCTGATGCTCTTAGTCGCCAACCATTAGCAACGAATCTCACCGCCCAGTGGAAGCTTCAGCAAGACCTACATCAGATGGAGATCGAACTAGTCATGCCAGGTGATGTTTCAAATTTGATGAATCTACAAGTCCAATCAACTATTGTCAACCAGATCAAGGCAGCTCAAACTAGCGATGCTAAGTTGCAAAAGATCAGAGAACAAGTGGAGAATGGACTCAGAACAGATTTCATCATCCATGAAGACGGATCTTTGAGATACGGCAGCAGACTGTGTGTACCAAAGGGTCCTGTTCGGGAAGAGTTAATGAAGGAAGCTCATAGCTCTCCCTATTCAGTACATCCTGGAGGTACCAAAATGTACAAGGATCTATGTCAGAATTATTGGTGGCATGGAATGAAGCGTGAAGTAGCCAGAAATGTCGCAAAATGTTTGGTGTGTCAGCAGGTAAAAGCTGAACATCACAGGACAGCTGGATTACTTCAACCTTTACCAATTCCAGAATGGAAGTGGCAGCACATCATGATGGACTTTTTAACTGCTCTTCCTCGTAGCACAAAGGGTAACGATGCGATTTGGGTCATTGTGGATTGACTCACAAAGTCGGCTCACTTCATCCCATTTCGAGTTGGCCAATCAACTGAGACATTACCGAAGAAGTACATGGAGGTAATAATCTAATATAAGATTTAAAAACTCTCCATACTGTACGATCTCTGATACCCATGAACTCATACAGGAAATTGTGAGACTTCATGGAGTACCGGTCTGCATTGTCTCCGATCGTGACACCAGGTTCCGATCGCAATTTTGGCAGAGTCTGCAAGCTAGCTTGGGAACAAGTCTGAACTTCAGCATGGCTTATCATCCACAAACAGATGGTCAGTCGGAACGAACTATTCAGATCTTGGAGGATATGCTTAGAGCATGTATGCTCGACTTCAAGGGATCGTGGGAAGATCACCTGCATCTTGTGGAGTTTGCGTACAGCAACAGCTACCAAGCAAGTATAGGAATGACACCTTTTGCAGCATTGTATGGAAGGAGTGTCGATCACCATTAAGTTGGGACGACATCGGAGATAAGGAACTCCTTGGACCAGAGATGATAGTAGCGACCGTTGATGTGGTTCGTACTATCAGGGAAAGAATGCGCATAGCCCAAGATAGACAGAAACACTGGGCTGATGCGAAGAGACGACACTTGGAGTTCCAGCCAGGAGATCATGTATTCCTGAAAATCTCTCCGAACCGCGGAGTGATCAGATTTGGAAGACGGGGAAAGTTGAGTCCGAGATACATTGGACCATTCAATATACTCGAACGAGTCGGTGAGGTGGCATATCGTTTAGCGCTTCCACCCTCATTGGAAGGAGTGCATAACGTGTTTCACATATCTCAACTCAGAAGGTATGTGAGTGACCCCAGCTATGTACTTGATCATTCCGAGCTCACGATACAGCCCGATTTGTCTTGTGAGCAACAACCTGTGGAGATCCTGGACAGGAAAGTGAAGACACTTCGGAACAAGGAAGTTAATTTGGTCCTGGTAATGTGGAGGAAAGACACTCCAGGAGAATCCACGTGGAAAAGGGAGGATGAGATGCGTGCAAGATATCCGCACCTTTTTGTAAACTAGTCCTCAAATAAAAGTTGTAAATTTCGAGGACGAAATTTTTGTAAGGAGGATAGATTGTAACAACTCCAATTTTGTATACCAAAAATTTGCTTTAAATATAGTGTACACTTGGAGTATTGATGTTGCTGGAAATAATTTAAGTATCTAATTCCTTACAATAATTACAAGAAGGAGCTTGTAGCTCATTGGTAATACCTTGCATTGCTGAACCAAGCCACCAGAGTTCGAATCCCATACCCCACATAATTTTTATATCCTTTTGTTTTAATTTTTTTTTTAGAAGTCAAACGGTCAAACAGCCATAACTCACGATTTATTGCGAATCAAGAAAATTAAAGTATGCCAAAATTCCCCACAGACCGAGCCCGACCCAACGGCACCCGACTCGGCCGCGACTCGGCCGAATCGACCGGCGACTCGGCTGGACTCGGCCGGTCGGCCGAGTCGTCAACACGAAAAAAATTCGTGTTGACCTAGTCTCTTCAACTGCATACTCTAATTTTTTTGTACGGTTACCAATTTTCCAATAAATCTCTTTTAAGACAAAATTTAATGAATTTTTAATGTTTTTTTTAATATTTTTAATATTTTTTTTAACCCTAACCCTAGCCTAGCCCTATATAAAGACCTCTATACTTTACCTTTTCCCTTCACAACTCTAAGTCCACTCTCCCAAATTCTCGAGAACTCGGTACGAAAAGCGAGAAGCGAAGCGCTGCCGAAATCGACGACGGATTCCGGCGACCGGATCAGGACCTTCGCGACGTTTTCAACGAATCGACAACCACCACGACCTCTAGCTTCCTTAGCTTGTACAAATCGTAAGTCCCACCTTCTTCTATCTCTCTTTTCTTTAAAGTAAAAATACGACTTTTTGGAACCCGACGGAAATCGGACAAACCGATTTCCGATTCGGTTTTTCTCTAAATTTCCACTTGTCACCTAATACATATTATCTACCCATATGCTTGTTGACTATTAATCACCCATAAACCAATTTAATCAAACTTTTTCACATTAAATGATAAGTTCTTTGCAAAACCGTACACTTTTCATAAAAATACCATGAATTTCATTTTTCTTAGTTTAATTAATTCCCTCACTCCTAAATAGGTTTATCTTGATCACTAAACTTGTAGAACCCAATTTGAATGAAATTTCACACATAAAATGATAACGTTTTTAAATACCGTATTCTTGCACTTTAATAGCTTCAACTTTAACTTGTCATGTTTTACCTTTAAAACTTCACCAAAACTTAAAATAAGTCACGAGATAATGACCTACCCCTACACACACTCAATATAACCCTAATTGATAGATATCAAAACATAGAATACGAAATTACAGGACTTTTCACTAAAATACACTAATCTTTATTTAAAGCTTTAAGTTGTAAATTTTTCTAGATAAAATATTTTAATAAAATGAAAACACGATTGGTCATGGACATCGATCGTTTATCTAAACTGTCTTGTGGTGCCTAGACAAGTGTGTCTGAGGCTGGTGGTTTTTAATTAGGCCCACGACTGTGGTTCCTTCCCACTTACCTGACACTTACCTGGCCGCAATTGACGGTGAAGAGGCGATTTGAGGCTTCTAATGACTCATCGTTTAGACTTAGAAGTAGGCTAGTTGGCTTAGGAAACGCTAACAACTAAAATACGGAAAACTATACTTTTTGCAAATAAATACCCCATAGTTATAAAACCGTTTTCCCAAATGAAAAGTATTTGTTAAACCTAAGCAAAGCGCCGCTACAACCCACTTTTGGGGAACCTATTAGGGATAGTACGGTTCATCGTGCACCCGCAGGCTAGTAGTGTGAGATTCAGACCTCCGCAAGGAGCATTCGGTCTCGAAAGGTTCAAAATACGATATTTAGGGAAAATGAGATTTTTCTAAATAAAATATTTATATAAAATTATTCATGTGTTAATATATATATATAATTATCATTTAAACATCTATTTTATCATAATATAAAGTTTCCACATTTTTCTAAAAATTACAAGAGTAAAAGTTACACTAAAATACCATGAATTTCAGATAAAACAATTGATACTTTTATTAGGATATATTCACTAGAATAACACAAATAAAATTCACATTCATTATAACAATAAAGACGAATAATAAACACTTGAGGTGTATTTTGAAAAATATTCAAAAGTACTTTTACATAAAACCCCCTCAAGTTTTACAAATTACAATAAGGCCCCTAGCTAATATGGAACTTCAAATTATCTTTCTTTTAGTCTGACTCGGGTTAGAGTCTGACTATTTCTGACTTGAATATGATTCAAGTCAATCTATATTCTTTTATATTTCAATACAATTTGAATATATGAATCCATGAATCCAGTTAACAATATATTCATTTTGATTGAATCAAACCATGGATATTCATCCATTATCCTGATATTCCATTTACCTGATTACACAGTTGCAACATGTTTACTGATATCATGGTTTTGGTCAGTCACTCAACTTACATATTCCAATACCACATTACTGTTAAAACACTACGGGGTTTAAGGGGTAGATTGGTACGGAAGGTGTTAAAGGTGGCACGAGGTGGTCAGATTAAGACACCTAACCTGAATCCTATTGCTGTTGTACCGTGGCATAACGGTTTCTTGTACTTTCCTTTTGCCCTGATCTCTAGCATATAGAGATCCCCCTCGTATACACTGGCATCCTTCTGTACCAAGCTACAAACAACAGCGTTACACAATGTTCCATAATATTTAACAATATAATACTTTAGAAAATACTGTTACTCTGTCATTCTCATTCTTCTTATCTTTGGGACTTACCGTGCGACCTGTTCGCTGACGACATTCTATCTCTTTCTTCTTTGAATGTCGTCAGGTGCGTTGGACCAAGCTGAGATTGAGCCCACCGGTGAAGATTTGAAGCAGTTCCACGCAGACCCAGAGCTCTAGATAATTGTACCTTGTTCTTTCCAGTTTATTTCATTTTCTGTTATGTCACTGTTTAAGCATTGTTTTCATTCCAGTTGTATTTTCTTTTCCTACATTGTAAAAAGAATGTTATCAATGAAAGTTGCTGTTATTTTTATATTATTCGTCTCTTGTGATTTACTTTATATTGCTTAGTTACGCTTAGCGTATATACTTCTGAGTATATACGTAGCGGGCCTCGTCGCGTCCACTTCGCCATACACTGGGAAGCGGGGCGTGATAACTACGCTAGCGGGAAAAGGTCACCGAACACGGGATCAGTAGCATAAGGGTTAACAAAACAAAGAACAAAATTTTCCATCTCTCTCTCTCTGCTTTCTCCAACACATCAAAGCGACGGTTCTCGCGAGGAGTCGCTCCCCACCGATTGGCGCCATGTTCGTCCGCGAAAGCAGACATAATAGCTCGCCGGGCTCTTATTTGGCTCAACAGGTGGACTGAGCAATCTTTCAAAGCCTGAGTAATCAGGCACGCTTCGTGAAAACCCTCGAGCTTTTCTTCAGCCGCGTCAAGCATCGCTAGGGTCATCTCCGCCGGGTGAGGAGGGATGTCGGCAAGCACGGCAGCAAGAATCATCCGAAGCCAGAGAGAGCCCATTAGGAGGGGGGACCCCCTACGGATCGAGAGCTCATATGTCGCTGAGTCGCATTCGCCGTCGGTAAGGAGAGGGTCCACCAATCGTGCAGCAAAGCGAGGAATCATCTCCTCAATAGGCACTTCCCATGGCTGTCGACGAGCGTGTGGACGGTTGCAGGCCATGGCACTCAGTTGTTTTTCAAAATAAATCACGCCAAAATGAGAATAGATTTCTCTGTGAAGAGGAAATAGGCTATGGCCTCAAGACTGTAAAGGGGAGCATTAAATGCTACGCGCGGAGAAAATCGCATGATGGAACCATTTCCAAGGCCCAAAAAAGGGAAGGCATTGGAAATCAAGAAAGGGAACTATTTCCAAGGAGCCTTTTCTGCATCTAATGCCATGCATAGAAATATGGCATGAAAAATTAAATAGCCCCATAAAAGGCCCCCCATGTGTGGAGCACGTGAGCACCATGCTTGGTGTGTACTAGAAAGTGAAATATTGCCCTGCACGCTAAACACATCAGCAGCAACAATAGCAAAAAAAATGACAAAATCCCACAGAAAGGCATGCAAACACAGAAGGGCACGATGAAACTTATCACTCATACTTTAAAAGTTAATACAAAATAAAAAAAGAAAACGATTACAACGGCAAGACCTCAGACGCGGGGCATGGATTGAGAAACTCAAACGTGACTTTGTCCAAGATCTTCCAGGCATTTCGAACCATCCTATTATGTTTTCTCTCACGATCACAAGCGTCGGGATCCTCACGAATGTCCTCCACCCTCTAATAGGCAGCAAGAATAGCCGATTGCTGAAAAGCCTGGTGCAAGAGATCAATGAGATTGTCGCGCCTTCACTTCAAGATTAAGCTCATCAGATACACCGAATGTATCTTATCCTCGGCAGCGTCCAATGCCCTGAGCGGTACGCCGGTGCAGAAGAGAGGAAGCGCCTCCCAGATCGCCAGCACGATGAGTCTCAAAAGAGAAGAGCGACGGGGGAGTAGACGATTGTTGTACTCGTTGAAGCGGCTCATGATCTCAGTACATTGAGCGTTGGTGAACTCCCGGTTCTGGTTATGGCCAATGCACGAATATTCCCGTAAGAAATGATTTCGTCAAGATCGTACATATGGGCATCCATGATACCTGAAATAATGATCATGAGAATCTTTTACAAACCTTTTCTTCTGAGTTGTGAAGAAGATGACTCAAGACAGTAAAACCCATGAAGTTCTTTGAGAACAACTTAGTTCTTCATAGGAATTAAATTCCTTTTTGAAAAAGGGGAATTAAATTCCCAGAAGATTTTGTTCCATAGCCAGAGCTCCTTAAGATGGAATTAAATTCCATGGAAAATAACTGACATTACCATCTCACTAAAAGATTGGAAAAGCTCTAAGAGATCCACAGTTTGAAGATTAGATGGCTTTCTGTTCTTGTTGATGAATTTGAAGAAAATGGGTTCATATTAAAAGAGTGAAACCCTTGAGGTGGATTTAAAGTCCAGAGAATTTTATGTATAAAAGTTCTTCGTTCGCTCAAAATGATTACCTGAGGAAGAGGAATCAGTCAACAGAGTTAAACTCTGGAAGATTTTTGGAACAGAGAACTAAGCTCTGGAAAGGAGAATTAAATTCTCAGAATGAAAAGTATGCAAGGAGGAAGATGGGCAAAGTGGAGGCTCTTTTGAAAAGACATGGGCATTTATAGGATGTGATGGAAACGCTTCATCTCCCCGATTCCCTAGATGGATCCAACGGTCGAAAAAGTGACAGTGTTGCACTCACGTGCAGACACGTAAGAACAAAGCTGTGGGGGCATTTGTTTCCTGATTTAAAATCAGGAAAACCTACGGAAGAGTCATCACGTGCTAGCACATGACCAGCGGTCACGTGTTGACACGTGATGACTAAACAGCGGCAAAGAACAAAGCCCAGAAGGAAGGGAAGCCCATTCCAGGGGAGGTCACGTGCCTACATGTGACCAGGGGTCATGTGCGTACACGTGACCAACGGTCACGTGGCCACACGTGACCAACCTCAAGAGCCTTATTTTTATGATAGAATTAAATTCTAAGAAAAGATCTCTCAAGTCTTTCCAAAGTGGAAAAGAATTATTTGGAACCGTTGGATTAAAAATCTGAATGTGATTAAATATCACCAATTTATGGAAAGATCTTGGACTTGGAAAGATTTCCCCCTAAATCTAACCGAAATAACAAAGAGATACATTTGGATTTAAAATCCAATGGTGAATAAAATTCACCTAATAATCTAAAGGCCCGGGTTAATGATAAACATAAATCAAATCTCTCAATAAACAAATGAAATATTTCAATGAAAAATTCACTATAACTGATTGATTCGTTTCCTTCTCCTATAAATAGGAGCCAAAGGAGTGAGTTTGAGAGACAGACAGAGACATATACAGAGAGAAAGAGAGATAGAGCCTTGAGACTTTAGAAGAAATTGATCCTCTGCAAAAGAAAACCCTAGGTAAGAAAGGAGAGGCTTAAAAAGAGAATTTAATTCTCAAAAGAGTTTAACTCTTATATAAAGAAAAGAACTTAGTTCTTTCTCTGGTTGAGGATCTGCAAAGTGCACATCTCCCCATGAATTGAGAATTTAATTCTCATTGGGTTGAGATCCTGCCATGCAGATCCAAAACATAGAGGAGAAATTGAGTTTTGAGAATTTAATTCTCACAGAATTATAGGAATTTAATTCCTTTGAGATAAAATTAGGGTTTAACCCTATATTATAGGAATTTAATTCCTTCAAAATGGACAGAACCAGGGTTTAACCCTAATTGAGAACTTAATTCTCTCAAAATCACAGGAATTTAATTCCCTTAAAGAAGAAGAAATCAGGGTTTCACCCTATGCCAGAATTTAATATATGAGGAATTTAATTCCTACAGAAAAGAAATTAGGGTTTAACCCTATCTAAGAAAGAAAGTAGGAATTTAATTCCTCTAAAGTTATTGCTAGGGTTTAACCCTATGAAGAATTTAATTCTTAAAAGATGAACAGATCTTTAAAACATGAAAAGAAACAGGGTCACGTGCTACCACGTAACCCCTGAAAAGATCCACAGAGAAGGGCTTTGAGGCAACACCTCACGTGCCCCACGTGACCCCTTGGCAGAAGCTCTAACAGACAAACACTTAAATTTCCATCACGTGACAGCACGTGATACTCCAAAGTATTCAATACTCTCGGCAGAACAAATAAAGAGAAGGAGGACGCTCTCACGTGCTACCACGTGACCCCTCTTGCCTTAGTGTTTAACACTAAATTGAAACCTCTGTATCCAGTGTTTAACACTGATTTGCTTCAGTGTTACACACTAATTGAAAAACTCTATTTGTAGTGTTTAACACTGAATTTCTTGGTGTTTAACACTAAATTAAATCTCTGTTAGCAGTGTTTAACACTAAATTAAAATTTCTGTTACCGGTGTTTAACACTGATTAACATTAATTTGGAATCTCTATTTCCAGTGTTTAACACTGATTTGCTTTAGTGTTTAAACACTAATTTGAAATCTCTCTGGCCAGTGTTTAACACTAATTTGCTTTAGTGTTTAACACTAATTTGAAAGCCTTGTTGCTAGTATGTAACACTGATTATCTTTTGGCATTTAACACCAGTTTGTCAATCTCATATCCAGTGTTCAACACTGTTGGTCTCTAGTGTTCAACACTAGCTTTAGCCCAATTGGCTAAGTTTCTAGAGGCAAAGCCTCTTCTTCAATGAGCCAACAGAGGGTCAATATCCTAAACATGATTAGACTTAGCCCAAGCTGGCCATAAGTCCTCAATTCAAACTTAACTGGGCTGATGGGCTCATAATATAATTAATTGGTCTTGGTTCCAAATTGGGCCAAAGATCATCCAATCTACCTTGGTTTAAGGGTACATTTCTTCACTCCTTTGATACTTGGCGTTGTAATTCCTCAATGTCTTCAAAGAGGTGACAGGTCCCGATGACCACACACTGATACGGACTGTGGGGTCCTTAAACTCATGGACTATGAGGTCCTTAACCTTGACCGCGATGTCTTAAAACTAACGGCGGACTGTGGGGTCCTTAAATCTATGGACTATGGCGTCCTTAACCATGACCGGGATGTCTTAAAACTAACGCCGGACTGTGGGGTCCTTAAACCCATGGACTATGATGTCCTTAACCTTGACCGGAATGTCTTAAAACCAACAACGGACTATGACGTCCTTAACCTTGACCGTGATGTCTTAAAACTAACATCGGACTGTGGAGTCCTTAAATCCTCGGACTATGATGTCCTTAACCTTGACCGCAACGTCTTAAAACTAACATTGGACCGCAATGTCCTTAAACTACCTATTGACCGCAATGTCACTAAACTAAACAACAGGGCTCCCCTAATTGCTCTCTTGTCGGATCTAAACGATCCCATTAAGTCGATCTTAGTCCAAATGAGACTAATGTATCCTTAACAAATGTTTAAGTTGATCTTAGTCTCAAATGAGGCTAACGTATCCTTAAACCCAAACCTCCAAACCCAAATCTAAGATAATACGGATTTGGACTAGTCCACGCCCTACGGGCGATGACATAACTCAGTCTCCGTATACAATCCACGGGAAACCAAACACTAAACAAACACACACGACACGAAGTGATCATCTGGAGAAGGAGAAAGTTGTTACCGCAATGCGGTAGCGTAATTAACTGCATGGGCTTGCGCCTGCTGGGAAGAGCGTCCCCACAATCATAAACCTCTCAAGCGAGAGGGAATCTGATGAAGTCTGCTACATCGGACGCATCTGTTTAAACCTTCGATACATGGTGCCATAAATCAACTTGGCATCTTCGGAGAGGTAGAAGGATAGCACCAATTAGTATCTGCCCCGAATCTCAGGCAAGACGTCCCCGTCGCGCCGTCATTCGGAGGGGAACATGCATAAATTGGCGATATCTCTGGACATCAAGCCAGTCAAATAAGCACCAAGAAGAATGCGGCTCGAACTGGAAATGAGTATCAACGCCGAAGTCAAGAAGCTAATCGACTCTGGCTTCATCCAAGAAGTTCAATACCCCGACTGGATCGCCAATATTGTCCCAGTGATGAAGAAAAATGGGACGGTGCGCATCTACGTGGACTTTCGGGACCTCAACAAAACTTGCCCGAAGGATGATTTTCCCGTACCAGTTACCGAGTTGATGATAGATAACACGTCCACTCAAAAACTCTTCTCCTTCATGGAAGGATCATCGGGATACAATCAAATAAAGATGCATCCCGAAGACCAGAAGCATACCGCTTTCCGGACTCCTCTAGGCATATTCTACTACAAAGTGATGCTTTTCGGTCTGAAGAACGCCGGCGCTACCTACCAGAGAGCCATGACGAAGATTTTCGATGACCTCATCCATGAAATTGTCGAATGCTATATCGATGACCTCATAGTGAAAAGCAAATCGTACGAGGAACACTGGGAGCATTTGAAAATAGTGTACCAACGTCTTCGTAAGTATAACCTGAAGATGAACCCTCTGAATGCGCATTTGGAGTTTCCTCAGGCAAATTCCTAGGATTCATCATATGACACCGGGGCATCGAAATAGATCTATCGAAGATCAAGTCAATTATGGAAATGCCCACGCCAAGAACTTTAAAACAATTGCGGTCTCTGCAAGGGAAGCTCGCGTATATCCGACGGTCCATAGCTAACCTCTTCGGCAAATGCCGCCCCTACAGTCATCTAATGAAGAAGGGAACCCCGTTCATTTAGGATCGTAAATGCCAGAGTGCACTGGACGAAATCAAGCAATACCTGCAGAATCCGCCGGTACTAACCGCTCCAGTCAAGGAAAAGCCTCTCATCCTGTACACAACAGCCCTTGAAGGTTCTTTAGGCGCGCTATGGGTACAGGAAAATGACCAAGGGAAGGAGAGAGCCCTCTACTATTTGAGTCGAGTTCTCCCGGGGGCAGAAAATAACTACTCCCCTATCGAAAAACACTGCCTGGCGTTAATCTTCGCGATAACGAAGCTCGGACACTATGCTTTGGCGCACGAGGTCCATTTCATATCAAAGGTGGATCCTCTCAAATATTTGATGTCAAGAGCCATACTAACATGACTCGCTAAATGGGCCCTCCTCTTGATGGAGTTTTCGATAATCTATCGACCTCTCATGGCAGTGAAAGGCCAGGCCATCGCCGACTTTCTCGCTGAACATCCGATACCTGGCGACTCACCTTTAAATTGCGAACTGCCAGACGAGCACACGTTTGACACGATCAATGGGGAGAGAGGAGGGAGTGATACTCGATGGGAACTCTACTTCGATGGGGCATCATCCATGAAGAAGCGAAAGCACAACTCCCCCCTAATCAACTCTGGGGTAGGTCTCATCTTCGTGACTCCACAAGGAGGGATAATGCGCTTTGCCTTTTTCTTAACGAATCCAAGAACAAACAACGAAACGGAATATGAGGCTTTGATAGCAGGCCTTGAGATCACTGTTGACATGGGGATCGAAAATCTCTTTATATACGGAGACTCCCAGCTGGTCGTTAGTCAAGTAAACGACGACTATCAAACGTGCAAACTAGAGTTGGTAAAGTATGGCAAGAGAGTGTAACAACTACTGACTCAAATCCCTTCCTACGCCCTGGAAAACATACCACGTACAGAAAATAGCAAAGTGGATGCATTAGCCAAACCCGCTAAAGAACTAGCTGACGAAAACCTCGATGACGTAAGGATCGTTGTACAAAACCGTCGGGTTCTTGCACCAACAGAAATATCTCCGGGGTCGTCTGAAGAAAAGGAAGCGACCAAGCAAATAGCCTTACAAATAGAGGGCCAAGAAAAGGCTAAAGATTGGAGAGAAGTCTTTATAAACTACTTCAAATCCCGTCAAACACCGGAAAATGCATCCACATGACATTAGCTCATGAAACGAGCGCTGTCGTTCGTCTTCGTCAATGATACTTTATAGAAGAAAAGGAAGCGACCAAGCAAATAGCCCTACAAATAGAGTCGTCCAAGAAACTGACGACGGACTCTGCGGTTCTCATTAAGCCGGGCCAAAAATGAAGCTGAAAATTAAAAGAATGGGCTACTATTGGCCCACGATAATTCAGGACTGCCATGAATATGCGAAGTAGTGCCACTCGTTCCAAATTCATAGAGACTTCAACCACCAGTATCCAAACCCGCTACACCCAACAGTGGCTAGCTGGCTGTTCGAAATGTGGGGAACCAACATAATCGGACCCATCGAACCAGCGTCATCCAAACGACATCGATTCATATTGGCGGCAACCGATTGCTTCTCTAAGTGGGCACAAGCAGTACCGCTAAGAGAAGTGAAGAAGGAGAATGTTCTCTATTTTCTCAAGACATACGTCATCTATCGGTTCGGCACTCCGCGACGGATTATCTCCGATAACGGGCCGGCCTACAAAAGCCATAAGATCAGCCGCTTCACACAACAACATAATATAGACTAGAGATACTCTTCGGTCTATAATCCCCGAGCTAACGGTCTGGCTGAAGCTTTCAACAAGACCTTGACGAAGATCATAAAGAAAACGGTGTCCAGAAATAAAAAGGACTGGTACGAGAGATTGCATGAAGCTCTTTGGGCCTATCGGACTATGTTCAAGACAAACACGAACACAACGCCATTTGCGTTGGTATTCGGCACAGAAGAGGTACTCCCCTTGAGCTAGAGCTACCCTCTCTACGAGTGCCGGTTCATTACGAGCTAACAGATAAAGAGAATGCTCATCTTCGGCTTGAGGAGCTCGACGCCTTCGATGAAACTCGACTCATGGCGCAAAAAAACCTGTAAGCTTATAAAGCAAGGATGTCGTGCTCGTATGAAAGATCGACTAGGCCAAGATCATTCCGCCAAAGCGAACTCGTGCTAGTCGTTAAAAGACCTATGATCCTCAATCGTGCCAAACGGAGGAAATTCGAGCCAAACTACGAGGGCCCTACATCATAGACAAAATCTACCAAGGTGGGGCTTACTTGCTCATGGATATGCATAGCGAAAGACCCTTCCGGCCAATAAACGGCCGATTCCTTAAGAAATACTACGCCTGACGAGTCACATCCCAGGTTAATGATAGATGACGACGCTTGTGTCCGCTCTCTTTCTTCCCGAGTCCAAACTCTATAAGTGGTATCTCGCGAAACCTCACCTCAAAATCCCAACAGACCACAACGTCCTTAAACTAGCTATGAACCATAATGTCCATAAACTAACAACGGACCACAACGTCCTTAAACTAGCTATGGACCGTAATGTCCTTAAACAAACAACGAACCTCAACGTCCCTAAACTAGTTGTGGACTGAGATGTCTTTAAACTAACAACAGACTGAGATGTCCCTAAACTAACAACGCCGCCTCAAACACGGTGATAGTGGAATGCAAGTCCACAAGTCCCAGCGGTGAGGACTGCAACTCAAATCCCACCGGCAAACGGATGGATCACATGCGGCGAAACAATTCTCGAGAGTTTCATCGTGCAAAAAAAAAGGGTGCGTCCACAAGCGAAAAGGGCACGGATGAAAACCTGAAAGGGAGCCGTGAGTAAAAACAGCAGGACTGCCGGCGAGTTTGTGAAAATCCGAAAGGGCGTAATCTCGTTAAAATAAAGACACTTGCAAGGTCCTCTCGACCTTGTAAGGAGAAAATACCTATGTGAGATCCTTACGACTCACAAGGGAGCAACACACTTAGGTATCCCCATGATTCCTAAGGAGAAATTACACTTACAAGATCCTCACGACTTGTAAGGAGAATTTCCCCCCTATGAGACCCTCGCGGCTCACAGGATTCAAAAGTCTTAAGATACAGGGACCTGAACCTGTTCTTAAGCCATCATATCCCCCAAACTGCCCTACAGACGGTCAATATTGACCCTTGTATACAATCTACGGGCATAAATAAGCATTCGCTCACCCAGTTCCACCAACGGTGTGAAATTCCCATATTTGGTGAACAACACTTGTAGGTCCTCTCGACTTGTAAGGAGAAAATGCTCTTGTGAGATCCATACGACTCTCAAGAGAAAACGCGCTTAGGAGTCCTCATGACCCCTAAGGAGAAATTACACCTACTCATGACTCGTAGGGAGAAATACCTTCATGAGACCCTTACGGCTCACGAAATCAAAAGCTTTAGTCGTCAGGTCCCTAACCCTATCTACTAAGCCACCTTTATTTGATATCGACAAAGGCAAATGATGATTCGCTCCTTATTGGGTTCCCTAGGTCGGCAGCAAGGTTTCGGGAGGTATCTTCCATGCCGTTTTCAAAATTTTGCCGTTCTAAAGAACCCTAACCTAGAATATTTAACTAGAGATTTAAAAAAACTAGCAATGTTAACATCTAAGTGAATGAGGAATACAACCTTTGTAGACCAGTCCTTCACTTCTAAAGCTCCGTGTAGTAGCCCCTTCGCTCAAAGTAGTGAACTCCCAAACTCTAGTAAGGGTTCACATGAAGAAATGAACAAGCTTGCTCGAAGTCTTCGAAGCCGAAGATGATCTACGTCGAGGAGACTCGAGCTTATACTACCTCTTTACTAATGGTAGATTAGTGAAGCAAACACCCTAAACTAAATGGCTAATAGTAGAGGATGATGAAGTAGGGAGTGGGATTACTTTATATTTTATTTTCTCACAATATTTTCTCACCTTGAGAAAAGCTAGCGAGCTTTCTCATAAGGAAGAAGAAGCTCAAGTGAAGAAGGAGAGAATGAACTCATGAGGTGAGAATAGCAACTATGGACGAGTTAATGTCATACACTAACTCATGTAGAGAATAAACCATGGGTTAACAATAATGGTTGGGTTAATAAATATCTACAAGTAAAACAAAATTAGTGGACTTGGTCAATGGTTCCAGAAGCTTCTACAAGCTTCAACCATGTGACTAAATACCATTAATTTTGATTAACTTTAAATAAATAAAACCATTCCATTATTATAAGTATGGTGTAAGTCTGATACACCCATGTCACATGTGGCATCAAGCATGACACAAAAGTTGTACATTAATATATATCACATATATACTAAGTGTACACAAGTGAGAAAAAGAATTCTTAAATGAGCTAATATTAGTTAATATAAGTCAATATATCAAATATATAATTATACATTAAATTATTAAATCAACACTTGATTTAATAATCCGGCTATATCACATACAACCGACTAATATCAAATGTAACAATCTATCAAATCAACACTTGATCTGATAACCCGGCTATATCACATATAACCGACCGATATCATATATCACGAGAATAAAATGCGGTATCATATACGCGCATTAATCTCGGTCCCGCACATATCACATATGTGCTCCTACTTCGTTTCGCATGAACCAGGAAACCTTTGTGTAGGACTCTAAAGACTAGTCAATACACCGACAGTAGGTGAATATCATATCAAACACCCATAAACCGTAAGCGGTCTGTTAAACGTAACGGCCACCTGGGTATTGAGTGATCAGAAGATCAACAAGCAAGCCTGCTCATACTACTGCGAATCCAATCAGTAACACTATCGTACAGTCCGGTCTCTTCGTCTGATATATCGCATATCTCGCCTGAGGGTGGTAAACGTCAAACCCCAATAGCTTGATAAGTCATGCCGATGTGAGGCTCATAACAGGCTGAGAAACTACTGATAACACTTACTAGTAAATCCCAAAAACAGCCCTGGCCAGGGACTTACTCTTATGGCCAATCGAGCACAGCGCAACATCAACCCCCAATACCGGGAGAGACGAAATCCCCTCCTATCGCTCATTGCCTCCATGTGACTCGGGACTGTACCTAAAAACCACCGTTTTGCACGTTCTTTTGAACGTGGTAAGGTGGAAATCAAAGCACAGTGGGAATCACACAAGACTCTATGACGATCTCGGGTCGACAGACTAACCTGTACCAGTGTCACCAGAGAACTGCCATCTGACGTGAGGTATAATTCCATCTAGGAGTTCTCGGCGAGTCCGTCCAGTGTACCCAGTCTCCACTGAGCACCCGTATATCATCTCTGATGTCAAACACAAATGGATATGGGATCATCCATCGCCCATCTATATGGGTCGAGAAGGTATACGCTAGTCTACTCTGGTATATCGATGCCCCGTCTCGATACACCCACGACTAGGGACATTAAAGGATGTACTCACAGAATACCTTTGTCCCACTAGTATGATCCGCATCATAATTCAGGTAGTCAAGTAAACATCCTAAGGGCTTTATCAACATGTAACTGAGAGACAATCAGTGTACATGTTAAGATAAAAAGTAACCAGATAGCATACTATCATGTCGAGCAAGAAAGTCCTCCCTATGTATGTCCAAGCATCCACTATAATATATATCATATGTACAATAATGGGCTCTAGGGCATACATATAACTAACAATCTCCCACTTGTACTAGGGCCATATGTTGTAGTATCCAATACCCAACAATCAGCAGTGGTTATAGTATCTCATACTCAACCATCCCATAAAAGTCTCTCTTGGGAAAAGGCCTTTGTGAGTGAATCCGCCGTGTTGTCCTCTGAGTCTACTCTCCTAACCTCGATCTCCCTGGAGATCAACCATCTCCATGATCAGGTGATACTGCCTTAGAATATATCTGGGTCACTGATGGGACGGGGGTTCTTAGGCATAAGCCACAACTCCATTGTCACATAATGGTAGGAACGAAGTTCATCTCATGAACTAATATACACCTGCAGTGAAAGCCGTCGGAAAAGAGAGTGGAGTTTGATTGACTTCGCTAAGGGAATCGAGGTTGACTGGTTGGTTGTAACCCAAGTGAGCGGGGTTTTTTAAACCCTGAGATCGATTCAAATTGGACAAAATTTCTCGTTTAATTAGACTATATGCGAAGATTGAAAATAGTATAGCTTTCTGCCTCCCCCCCCCCCCCCCGCATCTTTTTTCTACCTTGACTTTAGGGTTGGCTTGAACTTCCGAGTAGGATTCACCTCGTAGACCTGTATCTGAGAGAAGCTCCGACTGGCTCTTGGAAATGCGTGACTAAAGGGTGGTGGCGGCACTCGCTCGGCTCGGGAAATGGTCAATCAAGATGGCGGAGGCGGAGGAATAGGATCAGGGGAATAACTTGCTCCTTACGATTGGCGAACCTGTCAATCTTTTAGACAATCTTGATCTAGAATCCACTTGTTTACCCACCTCTGAGTGCGAGGTAATGGAAAACCCCGGTCTTTCCATACGATCGAGTCCTTGGGTTTCCGAAATAGTGTCCCGGGATCTCGTTTTAGGGACTACTCATCTTGGTAGCATCGTTGGTAGCGATGTATCCAGCCTTTATCGTCTATTTTGCCACGGTATCTAGCTTGGAACTCTTCCAACATACCGTCCCTCTATTGAGGGTAAAGACAATACCTTTGACTGACATTCAGTCGACCTTACCATTCTGGAAGCTATCCAGTAATTCTCCTTAGAATCGATTGATACCAACTCACTACATCTAGTGAGTCCTAACATCCACTTAGATCTATCTCATAGATCCAAAACCCAGGATTTAGGATGTATCACCTTGATACTTTATGGAGAATTCTTGTGATAAGAGGAGATTGACCGAGTGTAGTATAGGAAACACCTTTCCTATCAAGAGTATGTCATCTACGTACAATACGAGAAAGACCACCTTACTCTCTACAACCTTTTTGTATACACAAGGTTCATCTACCATTTTGATGAAGTCAAACACTTTGACTACCACATCAAAACAGATGTTCCAACTCCGCGATGCCGGCTTTAACCCGTAAAGCAACTTGCACACGTTTCCGCTGCTTCCACTGTTTACGAAGCCCTCTGGCTGTGTACTTATAGACGCTCTTTTCTAAATCACTATTTAGAAAAGAAGTCATGACACCCAACCACCAGATATCGTAGTCATGGTATGTAGCAAATGACAAGTAGGATCCGGATGGACTTAAGCATAGCCATTAGAAAAGGTTTCATAATAAACCACACCTGGTCGATGATGAGAACCTCTTACAATATATCTAGATTGGAAAGTCTCAACTTTTCCATCTACACCAAGTAATCTTCTCAAGATATACTTGCTCCTGATGGGGATTTAACCCTTCAGATATAGCAACCAAAGTCTATACTTTGTTGGTGTATATGGATTCCATCTCAGATCGCTTAGCACCCAGCCATTCTTACAGAGTCTCCACTCTTGATGGCCTGCTTGAAACTAGTTGGGTCACCATCTCATGATGCAATCCTTGCTCCCACTATCATAGAGAAAACCGAAGTATCTCTCAGGTGGATGAGGAACCCTACCAGATCGGCGGAGAGACTGAGGTTCGTCGGGAACTATTGAATCCTCCGGTTCTACCAAATCATCAGCTGTAGTTTGTATAGCTGGAACTTCTTCCAGTTCTACCTCATGACTACAAATTTATTTCCAAAATAAATTCCTTTTCTAAAAAGGTAGCATGCCGAGAAATAAAACACCTTTTGTTCCTTGGTGCGGTAGAAGATATTTCCTTGAAAATGCTTGGGATATTCAACAAACTTCCACAGAACTGACCTTGCCTCGAGCTTTGTCCGGATTTTGCTTTTGGCATAGGCCGGACAACCCAAAATCTTAACTTACTTAAGAGACGGGCTCTTCCCATACCATATCTCATATGGAGTGGTAGTCATCTGATTTGGTTGAACCCAATTCAATAGGTATGCAGCTTCACAAGTGCATAACCCCAAAAGGAAATATGCAACTTAGTAGTACTCATCATAGAGCGCACCATATCGTATAGGGTGTGATTGCTCCGCCTCGATACACCTTAGTTCTATGGTGTATACAGAGGAGTGATGCTGAGAGAGAATCTCATTCTCCTTTAGAATAGTCCAGGATCTCCGTGCTTAAGTATTCTCCTCCCTGATCACATCAAAAGACATAATACTTATACCCGTTTTGGTTCTCTACTTCTGACTTATATTCTATGAATTTCTCAAAAACTTCAGACTTGTGTTTCAACAGGAACATATGTCCGAATCTTGAGAGATCATCAGTGAATGTAATGAAGTACAAAGAACCGGTCCTGACATGTGTAGATAGGGGACTTACATACATCATCATCTATCAATTCCAAGAGTTCACTAACTCTTTCTCTGTTTCCAGTAAACGGAGCTGTGGTCATTTTATCTTTGTGACATGACTGGCAAGTTTCATAAGATGTAAATTCAAACTGATTTAAATATGCATCTTAATGTAACATAGCTAGTCGGGTCGCATTAATATGACCTAGTCTACAATGCCTCAAGAAGGATTCGTTCATTTCTGAACTCTTCCTCTTGTGTGTGTTCTGTACGTTATGAACTGTGGTTTGATTTAGAACGTATATGTTTTTAGATAACGTGCCTGAACTGATCAACTCTTGATATAGGAAATGTTCGAAATATTATCCAACAATACAAAATTATATCCTTCTTTACTAAATAAAAAGACTGATATGATGTTGTATATCAGGTTCGGTATCTAATAATATTCGTTCAGAATCAATGTATTTGGTAATACAGGATGATAACTGCCAACACCTTGGCTGCAACAATTGCACCATTTCCAAGTCTTGAAACTTTATCACTCATTCCCAGTTCTCTACCTATCTGTAGCCTATGTAACAGATTACATATGTGGGATCCTGATCCGGTATCTCATACCCAGGATGTAGAGGATACTGAGAAACAGTTCATCATGCACTTTCTTCGTTTGTGCGGTACGGGAATCCTGGTAATCCCCTATTTCCTGCTCGGTCTTATAACAGTTATAAGTTGGAGCGGGACCAACGTTCCCCAGCACAGTATAACAAGCGGGTTCGGTCAATACATCCATATTATTATCTTGATTAAGGCGTGACATGGTCGCTACCAGGAGAAAGAGAGAAGAAAACACTCTGCGTGTGCTCTTGCAAGATCAGATTGGTTATTAGTTTATCCAATCAGGATGGCTCCCACTGTTTTTATCAAATCTTCCTTCAAACCCTAAAAGGTATGACTAGCCGGGATTAATTACATCCTACAAGTTCGCCAATCTTTCGGCCAGGCCAGTGTCGGTACTTTGAGGGAAGTTCCCCGTGCTTTCGCACGGACCTAATTAAAATAAACCTTATTTTTCCAGGGGCGTAACCCCGTTAACACCTTTCTAGACACCTACTTGATCGGCTAATTGTAAAGTGCAAAACTCTCCCAGGAGTAACAATTACTCGCGGTGGGTATCAGGATCCAACTATCTCATAGAAGGTATGCAATCTCATTGCAAATTTCAACACTTGAAATTCCCGATAATTTTGCCCCTAGCATCCTATGACCTTGATGCAGGTCAACAAACCATAGTCCGCTAGTCAAGTTCAACCCGTATATTTCATGATTGAATTAAACCCACCCGCACGACCCTTGACGCAGGTCAATAAGGTCGCACGACTATCCTAACTCAATCGCATCATATGCTTTTGCAGATAAGCATAAATAGCTACCGCACACTACGCCTTGACGTAGGTCAACAAACGTAGCACGAATACTATGAAGTACTTATCTGAAAAGACGGAAGGCTACGACAAGTTTTTAAGAAAACCTTTTGCGTAATGAACTTGATATCGTTGTAGAATCGAGTGATTTTGAAAAAGGAGTGTTTTTGAGGCTTTTACTAGTTTTGCTAAAGAGCTCACTCCCGGTCAAAGGATCTCGGCTCTTTCCTTATCGAATAAAGTGCGGGATATTTCATAAATACCACTATGCAAAGCAAAAACTATAGAAGCAATCAAAAGACAAACCGAGTGGGTTGTAGCATCTGCCAGTTTCGCTAAAGAGGTCACTCCCGGTGAAGGGATCTCGGCTCTTTCCTTATCGAATAAGGTGCTGGATATTCTACAAGGAATACCGCTATGCAAAGCAAGAACTAGAGCTACCAGTTTTTAAAACAAGTTTCTACAACATCTTTAGGTTTCTTTTTCTTTCATTAATCTCATTAATGAAGTCCCACCAAATTATGCTTCCTAAGTATCACAGAAGAACTAAAGCAACAATAGTTATTATATATCATATATATAATATAGGCATTCATCTCAAAACATATCAAGTGATCACATCATAAAATATCAGCAGCAAAAAAACACATATGAAATATTGGATATACTAGGAATTTCGTGTTTTAAGTTAAGCCAGTATAAAACACGGATTCCACTGTCGCGATGAATAACCAAACCCACATCCCTAGACCCCTACGATAGCGTCAAGCAACCCTACCAATTCTAGAATTAGGAGACCCAATCTCGACTTCTCGAGATGGTCTCCCACTGGATCCTAGAACCCGGTTACTTATGCTCTCCTCCTTGGGTCTATTCTAATGCGGAAAAGTAAATAATATATATCAATGGTAACATCATCCTCAACCGGGAAGTGCCCAAAAAAAAGAATATTACATACAAGCTTTTACACGAATGAAAATGAAAAACTCTCATCTCACATAAAAAAAACCCGGTTATTCAAAACACGACGATCTAATATAACATATCACAGCAACACATAATATCACATGTCATCAATGTAAGTAAATATGCGTATCCCAATTGTCGTTGACATATAGCAACGAAACCTGCGATACACCATATATTACACTTACGGTCGCAGAAAAGAAGGTAAAAAATTACAACAATTGGAATCCGCAACCACCTTAGACATCATAAATCCAATGTATCACATACTTTGGATTTCATGCCTAACCAATTGAATTCCTTAGACAACACATGCCTAACAATTATAAACCCCGCATTTTAGTCTCGTTATTGAAAAAACTTTCCAATAACCTGTCGGGTAATTCAACAAGATTCCCGGTAACCTGATCGAATGCTTGTCGGAAACTTTAGTAGACGGTCGCACCCCCGATACCGTCGACGAAGTGCACTTAGGCGGAACACCGCGGCCGCGAGCACTCGAACGGATGCTTTTGGCAATGGGGTTCTCCTGCAGTCACTTAGTTGGGGCTATGGGGCATGGCTATCTAGTAAGGTTACCCGGCGAGTATCCGCATACACTACGTAATTGCGACGGACTTTTGATCCACATCAAAATTCCGTGGCAACCGATCAAATGAGACCAAACTGCTAGATTTATAAAATTCAAACTAGTTATCTTATAACTAATTATGTGGATTCCAAATATTGTATCACAATCACAGATAGCTAGATGAAGTTAAACTTTTCGATCGAATAAGCAAGCACCCAAAATTTCCTAACAAGCTCAATACTTGAGCGGAGTTCAAAAAGTACCCAGAAACTGCCACGGCTCCTATGAACCATCTGTAGAAGGGTCGACCCATGCCTCATTCATGTCGCCACGGAACTGCGGCAAACCCTAAGGTATCACCGCGGTTCCGCGATCTAAAAAAGTCGAGTTTGGGTATCGTTCTTCTAGAGGGTCCACAGAATCGCTTGCATGATTTTCTAAAGATTTTAAACTTGGAAAAAGTCCAACACTTGGAAAATTTCCAGCGGGGAAAAATTGGGTTATTGATATTCGTTCAATCTTTTTAACGTCGTCTAAATAACCCGAATACATGTTAGAATTACGACTACGAAACACTCTGAGTTGCCTTTGCAGAAAGTTAACATCACATGAAAATTTAGCAAAAACTAGCAACACCTGAAACACAAAAATCCAGAGACTGGAACACATTACAAAACTCAACCCTAAATCTCTTAACTTGGCCGAGCAGGACGGTTTTGGCATCAATGTGGCCGACCAAAAACTGTCAAGGGGGGATGAGTTTTTTACTATGTTCATGTTGCATCTCATACAACACTCTGCAGTTGTTTAAAAATTTTTTAGAGGCCTTTTTAAATTCGACAGAAACTGGGTTGCAATGTTTAAAGTTTCGGAGTAGTTTCAGTTGCGTAATCTAACAAACAATGTTTAAATCTCTAGCTTGACTCTGATACCACTGTTGGGTTTCCTAGGTCGGCAGCAAGGTTTCGGGAGGTATCGTCCATGCCGTTTTCAAAAAATTTCCGTTCTAAAGAACCCTAACCTAGAATCTTTAACTAAAGATTTAAACAAACCAGCAATGTTAACATCTAAGTGAATGAGGAATACAACCTTTGTAGACTGGTCCTTCACTTCTAAAGCTCCGTGTAGTAGTCCCTTCGCTCCAAGTAGTGAACTCCCGAACTCTAGTAAGGGTTCACATGAAGAAATGAACAAGTTTGCTCGAAGTCTTTGAGGCTGAAGATGATCTAGGTCGAGGAGACTCAATCCCATGCTACCTTTTCACTAATGGTAGATTAGTGAAGCAAACACCCTAAACTAAATGGCTAATAGTAGAGGATAATGAAGTAGGAAGTGAGCTCACTTTAGATTTTATTTTCTCACCTTGAGAAAAGCTAGTGAGCTTTCTCATGAGGAAGAAGAAGCTCAAGTGAAGAAGGAGAGAATGAACTCATGAGGTGAGAATAGCAACCATGGGTGAGCTAGTGTCATACACTAACTCATGTAGAGAATAAACCATGGGTTAACAATAATGGTTGGGTTAAAAAATATCTACAAGTAAAACAAAATTAATGGACTTGGTCAATGGTTCCAGAAGCTTCTACAAGCTTCAACCATGTGACTAATTGTTGGTGTGTGGTAGCGCCTCTAGTTGGGTTACAACATCATAAAGTAGTGAACTTTCAAATTCTAGAGGGATATTACAAACGAACTACGAATCGTAACTAGAGATTAGGGTAATATCAACATAATAAGAAGTCTAAGCTAAAGGAAAAGGAAATACAACCTTTGTAACCAACTTCTTCGGTCTTTAGGACTCCTTTTGCTCGAAACTTGGATCAACTCCGCTCAAGGTCCTTCGTCATCTACGATGATCCACCCAGAGATTCCTAGGTCAAGTTCTTTGCCTCACTAAATCAAGATGAAGTGGAGCAAACACTCTACACTAAAGGGCTAGGGTAGTGTAGAATGGTTATGTGGTTTGTAAACTCACTTAAAAACCCTTTCTTTTTAGTTCCTTACCCTTTTAACAAACTCAAGTGAGCTAGAGAGAGGAGGAAGATAAAGATGGCAAAAGCTTTTGTAAATATAATGAAAAACTTATTTTCAATAATTGAAAAGAAAATATTATATATGAGACACTCTCAAATATAACCATGGTTGACTAAATATCTAGATATTATTTGGATGGGTTAAAGAACAAAGAAAATATAACCATAGTTAAAGTCAATGGTCAAAGAAGAAGTGTGTAGAAAAAATGAGTCATTATAGCTAATTTTCTTTTCTTTAAATCATTAACAAAATCTAGATATTTATCAACCATGTAAGTCTTGCATTGCCATCTCCTTTGTATCATCAACCATGACACATATGTGTGTGTGTGTATGTGTGCATGCACATCATCATGTGTATGTGTAAACATACATGCATACATCCAAAAGAAAAAAAGGTTAATTAAAAGTGAGCTAAAAGATAATATTAAATCAACAATTGATTTAATAAATCGGTCATATCAAATACGACCCAACCAATAGTGAACGCCCGATTAAAATACGGTATCATATATTCGTATTTAATCGAGCTCCCGCGCAAATCACATATGCACACCACATCATTTCGCCTGAGCTAGAAAAATCCTGTGTGGGACTCTAAGACTCGTCAATACGCCGGCAGTAGGTGATGATCATATCAAAACACCTACAAGCCGCAAGCGGTCAGCTAAACGTATTGGCCACCCGGTTATTGAGCGAACAGAAGAACAACAAGCAAACTTGTCAAAATTCCCGCAGAGTCATAGGTAACACTTACCGTACAGTCTTGTCTCTTCGTCTGATATGTTGCATATCAAGTCAAGGGATGGAATCGTCGAGCGCTAATAACTCAATAAGTCATGTCGATATGAACTATGACCGGTCGAGAAGCTACTGATAACACTTATCAGTAAATCTCATCAGCCCTGGCCAGGTACTTCAAGTCAGAGCCAATCACACATTGCACAACATCAACTCCCAATACCGGGAGAGACGAAACCCCTCCTATCGCTCACTGTCTCCATGTGTCTCGGGACTATACCCAAAAGCCACATGTTTGCATGACTCAGTAGAGCTGTGGTAGGGTGGAAATCAAAGTACAGTGGGAGAACACACAAGACTCTATGACGATCTTGGGTTTACAGACTAACCCGTACCAGTGTCACCGGAGAACTGCTATCCGACGATAGATATAATACCATATAGGAATTCTCGGTGAGTCCGTTCAGTGTACCCAGTCTCCACTGAGCACCCGTATACAATCTTCGATGTCACTAATGGATATGAGATCATCCATCGCCCATCATATGGGTCAAGAAACGTATACGCTAGTCTACTCTGGAATATCGATGCCCTGTCTCGATATACCTACGACTAGGAACATTTAAGGATATGCTTATAGACCACACATGCCCCACTAGTATGATCTCCATCATAGCCATGGAAGTTAAGCAAATATCCTCAAGGCTTTATCAACATGTATCAAATGAACAGTATCAAGTAAACATGTCAGATAAAGTAAAATCAGATAGCATACTATCATGTCGAGCAAGAAAGTCATATATATATATATAAATATACATATACATATACATATATATATATATATGTCCAAGCATCCACTATACATATAATGGCCTCTAGGGCATACATATATCCAACAATCTCCTACTTGCACTAAGGCCAATTATTGGCGTATCTCATACCCAACATCTCAAAAAGTCGCTTATGTTGCGGCTGTGGAAGGGCCTTGGTGAGTGGATCCGCGGTGTTCTTCTTTGTATCTACTTTCCGAATCTCGATCTCTTGGCAATCAACTATCTCTTGGATCAAATGATATCGCCTGAGGATGTGTCTGGACTTTTGATGGGATCTGGGTTCTTTGGCCAACGCCATAGCTCCATTATTATCATAATATAATGGTATTGGATTAATAATGGTTGGAACTACTCCTAACTCCACGACGAACTTCATCATCCAGACGGCTTCCTTGGTAACATCATTTGCAGCAATATACTCAGCTTCCATCGTTGAGTCTGCAACGGTATCCTATTTGGAACTCTTCCAACATACCGCCCCTCCATTGAGGGTAAATACAAACCCTGAGATAGATTTACTGTCATTCTTATCACTTTAGAAGCTGGAATCGGTAAAGGCCTTTATTAGGAGATTCCCATTACCATACACCAAGAACAATTCTTTAGTCCTTCGTAAGTACTTAAGAATGTTCTTCACGGCTATCCCGTGTTGCTCCCCTGGGTTGGATTGATACCTGCTTAATATAGCTATTGTATAAGCTGAAAGGTTCCTAGGCACCCTAATGAGGTCTCACAAGGCATCGATCATGCCAAATTAAAATTTTAACGGTGTCGAGAAACCCGACTACAGATCGTTTGCTAGAAATCTAGGCGAAAATGAAATCTATTTAACACTTAACTAAAAGTTTAACGGAAATACAACCTTTGTAGATCCGGTGCTCCACCTCCATAGCTCCGCAACGAAGTCCCCTCGGCTGTCCAAATCAAATCCGGGCTCTAGCGTCGGCTTCATCGGAGAATGGACGGGCTAGGTCGTCGACGACGTGTCGAAGATGATCTACGTCGAAGCATCACCAGATCAAGCTCCACCTTCACCTAGTCTTGAAAACTTGTGAAGGAAACACACTCTACTACTTGGCAAGAGGTAGAGGATGAAGAAATAGGAAGTGGGTAGACTTTAGTTTTGGATTTCTCACTCTAATTCATCAATCACCATTGATGAAGTCAAGGTTTCTTCTTTGGTTCAAGGAAGAAGAAGAAGAAAAGATATGATAAGTTTTTTTTTTTTTAGAAAAGAAAAGAAAAACAATTCTTATCATAAAGGTAACCATGGTAAAGTTTAGAGAATTAACTTAGGTTAAATGAATGGTTAGGGTCAAGGTATCATGAAGCTTCCACTAAACAACAAAACAAGCCACCATTCTTTTCTCCTTTTTCCATCTATTTTCCAAAATGAATAAATAGATAAATAAATGAGAAAAGGATATAAAACCCTAATCATAAGTTTAACCATGGTTTAATTCTTTACACTTAACCAAGTAAACATGTATCATCAAACATGATACAATAAAATGCACAAAAAGTATATCACATATACAACTTGTACATCCAAGTGAGAAAATCCTTCTAAAGTGAACCGATACTAGTTAATGCAAAGTAATATATCAAATATATAATTATACATTAAATCATTAAATCAAACACTTGATTTAATGATCCGGTCATATCACATATAACCGACTAATATCAACAGTAACATCTGATCGAATCAACACTTGATTCGATAACCCGGCTATATCGCATATAACCGATCAATGTCACAAATCGCGAGAATCAAACACAGTATCACATACTGGTATCATTCTCGGTCCCGCACATATCTCATATGCGCTCCTATTTCGTTTCGCTTGATCCAGGAAACCTCTGTGTAGGACTCTAAAGACTCGTCAATACGCCGGCAGCAGGTGATGATCATATCAAACACCCACAAGCCGCAAGCGGTCTGCTAAACGTAACGGCCACCCGGGTATTGAGCGATCTGAAGATTGACGAGCAAGCCCGCTCACACTCCAGTGAATCCAACCAGTAACACTACCGTACAGTCCGGTCTGATTGTCTGATATGTCGCATATCTTACCTAGGGGTGGTAAACGTCAGACCCCAATAGCTCGATAATTCGTGTCGATATGAGGTCTATAACAATTCGAGAAACTACTGGTAACACTTACCAGTAAATCTCAGCAACCCTGGCCAGGGATTTCCTGTTATAGCCAATCGAACACAACGCAACATCAACTCCCTATACCGGGAGAGACGAATCCCCTCCTATCGCTCATTGTCTCCATGTGACTCAGGACTATACCCAAAAAACCACCGTTTTGCACGCCCTCTTGGACGTGGTAAGATGAAAATCAAAGCACAGTGGGAACCACACAAGACTCTATGACGATCTCGGGTCAACAGACTACTCTGTACCAGTGTCACCAGAGAACTGCCATCTGACGTGAGGTATAATACCATCTGGGAGTTCTCGGCGAGTCCGTCCAGTGTACCCAGTCTCTACTGAGCACCCGTATATCATCTCTGATGTCAAACATCAATGGATATGGGATCATCCATCGCCCATCTGTATGGGTCGAGAAGGTACACGCTAGTCTACTCTGGTATATCGATGCCCCGTCTCGATACACCCACGACTAGGGACTTTGAAGGATGTACTTATGGACTACCATGTCCCCACTAGTATGATCCACATCATAGTCCAGGTAGTCAAGTACACATCCTAAGGGCTTTACCAACATGTAACAGAGAGACAATCAGTGTATACGTTAAGGTAAAGAGCAACCAGATAGCATACTATCATGTCGAGCAAGAAAGTCCTCCCTATATATGTCCCAGCATCCACTACAATATACATCCAATGTACAGTAATGGCCTCTAGGGCATACATATAACTAACAATCTCCCACTTGCACTAGGGCCATCTGTAGCAGTGGTTGTAGTATCTCATACTCAACCATCCCATAAAAGTCTCTCTCTGGGAATAGGCCTTCGTGAGTGAATCCGCCGTGCTGTCCTCTGAGTCTACTCTCCTAACCTCGATCCCTTAGAGATCAACCATCTCCATGATCAGGTGATACTGCCTTAGAATATGTCTGGATCACTGATGGGACCTGCGTTCCTTGGCACAAGCCACAACTCCATGGTCACACAATGGGAGGAACATAGTTCATCTCATGAACCAATATACACCCAAACAGCCTCTTTGGTAGCATCTTAAGTAGCGATGTATCGTGCCTTTATCGTCTAGTATGCCACGGTATCTAGCTTGGAACTCTTCCAACATACCGTCCCTTTACTGAGGGTAAAGACAATGCCTGCGACTGACATTCAGTCGTCTTTATCACCCTGGAACCCTTCCAGTGATTCTTCCCAGGATCAATTGATACCATCTCACTACAACTAGTGAGAATCCTAACATCCAATTAAATCTATCTCATAGATCCAAAACTCAGGATTTAGGAGGTATCATTTTGATCCTATATGGAGAATCATAGTGATAAGCGGAGATTGATCGAGCGTAGCATAGGAAACTCCTTCCCTATCAAGAGTATGTCATCCACGTACTCTACGAGGATCGTCACCATACTCCCTACTACCCTTTTGTTTATACAAGGTTCATTTACCATTTTGATGATGTCAAACTCTTTGACTACTACATCAAAACAGACGTTCCAACTCTGCGATGTCTGCTTTATCATATAAAACATCTTGCACACATTTCCGCTGCTCCCACTATCTACGAGGCCCTCTGGCTGTGTACTTATAGACGCACTCTTCTAAAACAGCATTTAGAAAAGCAGTCATGACACCCAACCGCCAGATATCGCAGTTATGGTATATAGCCGTGGCAAGTAGGATATGGATGGACTTAAGCATAGCCACTTGAAAAGGTTTCATCATTATCCACGCCTGGTCGATGACGAAAACCTTTAACAATTCTAGCTTTGAAAGTCTCAACTTTTCATCTACACCAAGTAATCTTCTCAAGATATACTTGCTCCTGATGGGGATTTAACCCTTCAGATATAGCAACCAAAGTCCATACTTTGTTGGTGTATAAGGATTCCATCTCAGATCACTAAGCATCCAGCCATTCTAACAGAGTCTTACTCCTGATGGCCAGCTCGAAGCTAGTTGGGTCATCATCTCGTGATGCAATCCTCGCTCCCACTGTCATAGAGAAACTGAATTATCTCTCAGGTGGGTGAGGAACCCTACTAGATCGGCGGAGAGGCTGAGGTTCGTTGGAATCTACCGAATCCTTTGGTTGTACCAAATCATCTGCTGTAGTTTGTATAGCTGGAACATTTCCAGTTCTACATAACTGACCTTGCCTCGAGTTTGTCCGGATTTTGCTTTTAGACATATGCCGGACAACCCCAAATCTTAACTAGCTTAAGACATGGGCTCTTCCCATACCATATCACATATGAAGTGGCAGGCATTGATTTGATTCGAACCTAATTCAATAGGTATACAACTTCATAAGTGCATAACTCCCAAAAGAAAAAAGGTAACTCAGTAGTACTCATCATAGAGCACACCTTATCATATAGGGTGTGATTGCTCCGTCCCGATATACCATCGTGCTATGGTGTATTCGGAGGAGTAATGCTGAGAGAGAATCTCATTCTCCTTTAGAATAATCCAGGATTTCCGTGCACAAGTATTCTCCTCCTTGATCTCATCATAGGACATAATACTTATACCCGTATTGGTTCTCTACTTCTAACTTATATTCTGTGAATATCTCAAAAGGTTCGGACTTGTGTTTCAACAGGAACATATGTCTGAATCTCGAGAGATTATCAGAGAATGTAATGAAGTACAAAGAACCGGTCTTTGCATGTGTAGACTGGGGATCAACATGTATCATCCCAAGAGTTCAATAACTCTTTCTCTGTTTCCAGTAAACGGAGCTATGGTCATCTTATCTTTGTGACATGACTGGCGAGTTTCACAAGATGTAAGTTCAAACTAATTTAAATATGCATCTTTATGTAACTCTAGCCAGTCGGGTCGCATTGATCTGACCTAGTCTACAATACCTCAAGAAGAATTCGTTCATTTCTGAACTCTTCCTCTTGTGTGTGTTCTGTATAGTAAGAACTGTAGTTTGATTTAGAACGTCAATGCTTTTAGACAACGTGCCTGAACCGATCAACTTTTGATATAGGAAATGTTCAAAACATTATCCATCAATACAAAATTATATCATTTCTTTACTAATAAAGAGACTGATATGATTTTGTATATCAGGTTCGGTATCTAATAACATTCGTTCAGAATCAATGTATTACAATACAGGGTGACAGTGACCAACAGACTTGGCTGCAACTCTTGCCCCGTTTTCTGCCTCATGAAACTTATCACCCGTTCTCAGTTTTTCTACCCTTTTGTAGCCCTAGGTAACATATTACATATCTGGGATCCTGATCCGGTATCATATACTAAGGATGCGGAGGATACTGAGAAACAGTTCTTTATAACGAACACACCCGAAGATGATGCATCAGCATGCACTCTCTTCGTTTGGGCGGCATGGGAAATCTGGTATTCCCCAATTTTCTGCTCTGTCTTATAACAATTATAAGTTGGAGCGGGACCAACGTTCCCCAGCTCAGTATAACAAGCGGGTTCGGTCAATAATCCGTATTATTATCTTGATTAAGGCGTGATATGGTCGCTACCAGGAGAGAGAGAGAGAAGAAAACACTCAGCGTGCGCTCTTTCAAGAATAGATTGGTTATTATTTTATCTAATCAGGATGGCTCCCACTGCTTTTTATCAAATCTTCCTTCAAACCCTTAAAAGGAAAGACTAGCCGGGATTAATTACACACTACAAGTTCGCCAATCTTTCAGCCAGGCCAGTGTCGGTACTTTGAGGGAGGTCCCCCGTGCTTTCGCACGAACCTAATTAATGTAAACCTCGTTTTCCCAGAGGCGTAACCCCGTTGACACCTTTCTAGACACCTACTTGATCGGCTAATTGTAATGTATAAAACTCTCCCAGGAGTAACTCTTACTCACAGCGGGTATCGGGATCCAACTATCTCATAGAAGGTATGCAATCTCATTGCAAATTTCAACACTTGAAATTCCCGATAATATTTTGCCCCTAGCTCGCTATGACCTTGACGCATGCCAAACAACCCATAGTCTGCTAGTCAAGTTCAACCCGTACATTTCTTTATTGAATTAAACCCACCCGCACGACCCTTGACGCATGCCAAACAACGCCGTACGAATACCCTAATCCAATCGCATCATATGCTAGCAGATAAGCACTAGTTAGCTACCGTACACTACGCCTTGACGCATGCCAAACAACCGCAGCACGAATACTAACTAGTACTTATCTGAAATGACGGAGGGCTACGACAGGTTTTTCTGAAAACCTATTGCGTAATGAACTTGATATCGTTGTAGAATCAAATGATTTTAAAAGGGAGTGCTTTTGAGGCTTTTCTAGTTTTGCTAAAGGAGTCACTCCCGGTGAAGGGATCTCGGTCCTTTCCTTATCGAATAAGGTGCAGGATATATCACATATACCGCTATGCAAAGCAAGAACTGTAGCTACCAGTTTTATTTTGAAATTCGATTCTACAACATCTTAGGTTTCTTTTATTTCATTAATCACATTAATGAAGTCCCATCATTAAAATACCTAAACATCACAGATAGATATGACGCACACTTATGCCATCCGCATTCGCCTCGATGTCCCCTCGTGCACCGTTAGGTTAGGTAACTAACGACAGAGCAGGGCAGGGCTAGCGCGGGTGTAAAACATAAGCAACGTCTATATAATATATCATATATACTATATACTATATCCATCACAGAGTCACAACACAGATATCACAGCAGAAGAAACATATGAAATATTGGATATACTAGGACGTCCGTGTTTTCAATACGAGCCAGTATAAAACACGGATTCCACGGTCGTGATGAATAGCCAAACCCACACCCCTAGACCCCTACGAGAGCGGCAAGCAACCCTACCAATTCTGGAGTTAGGAGACCCGGACCCGACTCCTCGAGTTGGTCTCCCACTGGACTCCAGAACCCGGTTACTTGTGCTCCCCTCCTTGGGTCTATCCTAGTGCGGAAAAGTAAATAATATACAAGAGGTGACAACTTCCGCAACCTGGAAGCGTCCCAATAAAAGAATATTACATACAAGTTTTTATATGAATAAAAATGAAAAACACTCATCTCACATAAAAAAACCCCGGCTATTCAAACACGACGATCCAATATAACATATCCAGCAACACATAACATCACATGTCATCAACGTAAGTAAACATGCGCATCCCAATTGTCGTTGACATATAGCAACGAAACCGGCGATATCACATATTACACTTACGGTCACAGAAAAGAAAGTATAAAACTACAACAGTTGGAATCCGCAACCACCTCAGACATCGCATGCCTGACCAAATGAATTACTTAGACATCGCATGCCTAACAATTATAAACCCCGCATTCTAGTCTCAAAATCGAAAACACTTTTCAATATCAAGTCGGGCAATTCAACAAGATTCCTGACATCCTGATCGAATACTCGTCGCAAACTTCAGTAGGCGGCCGCACCCCCGATACCGTCGACGAAGTGCACCAAGGTGGAACACCGCTGCCGCGAGCACCCGAACGGATGCTTTCGGCGACGGGGTTCTCCTACAGTCACTTGGTCGGGGCTATGGAGTGAGGCTGTCTATTAAGTTTACCCGGCGAATATCCGCGTACGCTACGTGATTGCGACGGACTTTTGATCACATCAAAATTCCGTGGCAACCGATCAAGTGAGACTAAAGTGCTATGTTTATAACATTCATTTAGTTATCTCATAACTATTTGTGAATTCCAATTATTGTATCACATTCCAGATAATTAGAAAATGTTAAACTTTCCGATTGAACATTCGAACACCCAAGTTTTCCCGATACTGATCAACACATGAAACAAGTCTAACAACATTCCGTTCGTGCCTCAGTACCAACGGTCCAGCCGTAGAAGGGTCAAGCCAACGCCTCACATGTGGCACGCCGTACTGCCCCAAACCCGAAGGTTCAAAGGGCAGTTCAAGACGGTCACATAATCGAGTTAAGGTTTGTTGTCTTCTAGAGGGTCCATCGCGTTACTTGCACTACTTAGAACGTCGTTAAACTTCGGAAAAATCCAACACTTGGAAATTTCCCGACAGGGGAAAAATTGGGTATTTATATCCGGTCGAACTTTTTAACATATTCTAAAATTTATCCGGAAAGCCAAATAGACAAAATTTGATACCCCGATCGAAACACCGAATCCCCAAAACAACTCCAGAAAATTCAACTCTTGAATAAATATTAAAAATTTCCAGAAAATCCAGCATAATATAATAGGAGTTACTGTGCAAACAGTGTACGATGACGTCATCATTCCGCCGCGGAACCGCCGCAGAAGCCAGGCTTCTGCCGCGGTTTGTACTGTTCATCAGTAAATTTTTGCATCGTAATTCTTATTTTTCCCTGCTGAATTTTTTATCAATTTTTAATTTTGAAAAATCCACGTTTTCAGAAAACGTCCAGAAAGCATTTTCCGGGTTGGTTTCGGGTTCGTTCGGGCTTCAAATTCCGTCTAGACTTCGCCTAAGGCTCTAGCTAGGCTCTGATACCACTGAAAGGTTCCTAGGCACCCTAATGAGGTCTCACAAGGCATCGATCATGCCAAATTAAAATTTTAACGGTGCCGAGAAACCCGACTACGGATCGTTTGCTAGAAATCTAGGCGAAAATGAAATCTAGTTAACACTTAACTAAAAGTTTAACGGAAATACAACCTTTGTAGATCCGGTGCTCCACCTCCATAGCTCCGCAACGAAGTCCCCTCGGCTGTCCAAATCAAATCCGGGCTCTAACGTCGGCTTCATCGGAGAATGGACGGGCTAGGTCGTCGACGACGTGCCGAAGATGATCTACGTCGAAGCATCACCAGATCAAGCTCCACCTTCACCTAGTCTTGAAAACTTGTGAAGGAAACACACTCTACTACTTGGCAAGAGGTAGAGGATGAAGAAATAGGAAGTGGGTAGACTTTAGTTTTGGATTTCTCACTCTAATTCATCAATCACCATTGATGAAGTCAAGGTTTCTTCTTTGGTTCAAGGAAGAAGAAGAAGAAAAGATATGATAAGTTTTTTTTTTTTTAGAAAAGAAAAGAAAAACAATTCTTATCATAAAGGTAACCATGGTAAAGTGTAGAGAATTAACTTAGGTTAAATGAATGGTTAGGGTCAAGGTATCATGAAGCTTCCACTAAACAACAAAAAAAGCCACCATTCTTTTCTCCTTTTTCCATCTATTTTCCAAAATGAATAAATAGATAAATAAATGAGAAAAGGATATAAAACCCTAATCATAAGTTTAACCATGGTTTAATTCTTTACACTTAACCAAGTAAACATGTATCATCAAACATGATACAATAAAATGCACAAAAAGTATATCACATATACAACTTGTACATCCAAGTGAGAAAATCCTTCTAAAGTGAACCGATACTAGTTAATGCAAAGTAATATATCAAATATATAATTATACATTAAATCATTAAATCAAACACTTGATTTAATGATCCGGTCATATCACATATAACCGACTAATATCAACAGTAACATCTGATCGAATCAACACTTGATCCGATAACCCGGCTATATCGCATATAACCGATCAATGTCACAAATCGCGAGAATCAAACACAGTATCACATACTGGTATCATTCTCGGTCCCGCACATATCTCATATGCGCTCCTATTTCGTTTCGCTTGATCCAGGAAACCTCTGTGTAGGACTCTAAAGACTCGTCAATACGCCGGCAGCAGGTGATGATCATATCAAACACCCACAAGCCGCAAGCAGTCTGCTAAACGTAACGGCCACCCGGGTATTGAGCGATCTGAAGATCGACGAGCAAGCCCGCTCACACTCCAGTGAATCCAACCAGTAACACTACCGTACAGTCCGGTCTGATCGTCTGATATGTCGCATATCTTACCTAGGGGTGGTAAACGTCAGACCCCAATAGCTCGATAAGTCGTGTCGATATGAGGTCTATAATAATTCGAGAAACTACTGGTAACACTTACCAGTAAATCTCAGCAACCCTGGCCAGGGATTTCCTGTTATAGCCAATCGAACACAGCGCAACATCAACTCCCTATACCGGGAGAGACGAATCCCCTCCTATCGCTCATTGTCTCCATGTGACTCGGGACTGTACCCAAAAAACCACCATTTTGCACGCCCTCTTGGATGTGGTAAGATGGAAATCAAAGCACAGTGGGAACCACACAAGACTCTATGACGATCTCGGGTCAACAGACTACTCTATACCAGTGTCACCAGAGAACTGCCATCTGACGTGAGGTATAATACCATCTGGGAGTTCTCGGCGAGTCCGTCCAGTGTACCCAGTCTCTACTGAGCACCCGTATATCATCTCTGATGTCAAACACCAATGGATATGGGATCATCCATCGCCCATCTGTATGGGTCGAGAAGGTACACGCTAGTCTACTCTGGTATATCGATGCCCCGTCTCGATACACCAACGACTAGGGACTTTGAAGGATGTACTTATGGACTACCATGTCCCCACTAGTATGATCCACATCATAGTCCAGGTAGTCAAGTACACATCCTAAGGTCTTTACCAACATGTAACAGAGAGACAATCAGTGTACACGTTAAGGTAAAGAGCAACCAGATAGCATACTATCATGTCGAGCAAGAAAGTCCTCCCTATATATGTCCCAGCATCCACTACAATATACATCCAATGTACAGTAATGGCCTCTAGGGCATACATATAACTAACATAAGCTACATCAGGGTGAGTATATATCATCGCATACATTATAGATCCTACGGCTGAAGCGTAGGGTATAATGCTCATACGAGCCCTCTCTTCATCAGTCTTCGGACAGAAGTCCTTAGAGAGAGTGATTCCATGGCAAGCGGGCAAGGCATCACGCTTGTAATTTTCCATACTAAACCTTTTTAGGATGGTATCAATGTACTTTGATTGGGACAATCCCAATAAGCTCTTGGATCTATCTCTATAGATCCTTATGCCTAAAAGGCATGAGGCATCACCCAGGTCCTTCATGGAGAACCTTTGTGATAAGAATAATTTGACCGATTGTAGCATAGGAATATCATTTCCTATCAAGAGAATGTCATCTACGTACAATATGAGGAAAGTGACAGTACTCCCTACAATCTTCTTATAAATGCACGGTTCATATATATTTTTGACAAAATCAAACTCTTTGATTGTATCATCAAAACAGATGTTCCAGCTCCGAGATGCCTGTTTTAACCCATAAATGGATTTAAGCAATCTACACGCTTTTTCGCTGCTCCCACTGTCTGTGAAGCCCTCTGGCTGATCCATAAAAACGTACTTTTCTAAATCACCATTTTGAAATGCAGTCTTAACGTCCATCTGCCAGATTTCATAGTTGTAGTGAGCAGAAATAGCAAGTAGGATCCGAATGGATTTAAGCATTGCTACTGGAGAGAAAGTTTCATCATAGTCCAGTCCTGGTCTTTGACGAAAACCTTTCGCTACAAACCTTGCTTTATAGGTCTCTACCTGTCCATCTACACCAATCTTTTTCTTAAAGATCCATTTGCACCCTACGGGTTTTATCCCAGGAGGTGCAACGTCCAAAGTCCATACTTTGTTGGTGCACATGGACTCTATTTCAGATTTTATGGCATCCAGCCACTTCACTGAGTCTCCACTCGTGATGGCCTGTTGAAAACTAGTAGGGCCATCATTATCCATGATGCAATCTTCTCTATCACCATCAATGAGAAAACCATAGTATCTCTCCAGTGGGCGAGAAGTTCTACTAAATCTCCGGAGTGGCTGAGGTTCTTGATGTTCTACTGCAACATCAGGTTCAACCAATTCTTCATGAGTAATTTGTGTCTCTAGAACCTCTTCTAGTTCTACCTCATTACCATCAGTACTATTTGTAAAAATTTCATTTTCTAAAAATGTGGCATATTGAGAAACAAACACCTTTTGTTCCTCCTTGTGGTAGAAAAGATATCCATATGAATGTTTTGGATATCCTACAAATGTACACATGACCGATCGTGTCTCAAGTTTATCCGGATTCTGCTTTTTGACATAAGCCGGACAACCCCATATTCTAACTCTTTTAAGAGATGGTCTCTTCCCACACCACATCTCATAGGGAGTGGTAGACACGGTTTTGGTTGAAACCATGTTCAATAGATAAATTGTTGTCTCTAATGCATGTCCCCAAAAGGAAAGCGGTAACTCAGCATCACTCATCATGGACCGTACCATATCTAATAGGGTACGATTCCTCCGTTCTGACACACCGTTGTGCTGTGGTGTGTAAGGAGGAGTGAGCTGAGAGAGAATCCCATTCTCTTTTAAGAAGTCTGAAAGCTCAGTGCTTAAATACTCTCCACCTCGATCTGATCGAAGTTTCTTGATACTCGAGCCAGTTTGATTTTCTACTACAAGTTTGTACTCCTTGAATTTCTCGAAAGCTTCGGATTTATGCTTCAATAAAAACACATGTCCGAATCTTGAGAAATCATCAGTAAAAGCGATGAAGTATGAAAAACCGCCTCTAGCATGTGTAGACATTGGTCCGCATACATCAGTATGTATGAGGCTTAAGAGTTCTGTAGCTCTCTCTCCGTGTCCTATAAACGGAGTTTTGGTCATTTTAGCTTTGATACAAGACTGACAAGTCGCATAAGATTTATATTCAAAAGGTTTTAAATATCCATCTTTATGTAACTTGTTTAGTCTTGTTTCATTAATATGACCAAGTCTACAATGCCAAAGAAAAGATTCATTTATATCTGAAATCTTTCTTTTATTTATATGTTGTATATTGAAAACTGTGTGTTGGTTTAGGACGTAAATTCCGTTACTTAATGTATAATACCCAATCAACTGTTGAATCAAGTTAATGTTCATAACATTATTTTGCAACACAAAATGATATCCTTCATTGTCCAACAAAGATACAGATATTATATTACATAGCATACCAGGTACAAAATAACAAGGGTTCAAAACCAAAATACATCCTGAAAGCAACCCCAGATGATACTCTCCTACGGATACAGCATGTACATTGGAACCATTTCCAACCCGTAGAGTGTGGTCCCCAGTCTTCAAAACTCTACTGTTTCTCAATTCCTGCATACAATTACAAATGTGAGAACCATAACCGGTATCTAATACCCAAGATGCCGAGTTTAATGAAAAACAGTTTTCAGTTACAAACACACCTGAAGCGGAAGTATCAACATGCTTCTTCTTCTTGAGATCTGCAAGGTACAAGGCACAATTGCGTTTCTAGTTTCCCGACCTGTAGCAGTAAAAACATTCTCCTTTTCCACTTCCTGCGGTCCCAGACTTGTCTTTCCCCTTCGCCTTTTCAACTCCACCTCTCGGCTTGGTGGGATTCTTCTTCTTCTTTCATTTGGTCTTGGCTTTCGGGACTGAAGAGGAAGATGGCCCATAAAGAAAAGCGGGAGTTTTCGCTATCTTAAGCGTGCTCTCTGCACTTCTCAACATATTGAGAAGTTCAGGCAATGATTTTTCCAAATCGTTCATACTGAAATTCACTATGAACGGAGCAAAGGCGGGGGAGAGAGACCGCAGAACAATATCTGTATATTGCTCATTATCCATAGTCCATCCCAGTTCCTTAAGTTCTTCTATAAGACCAATCATCTTTAGAACATGGTCTCCTACTGATGCGCCAGGGGCCATCCGCATCTGAAACAACTTTCGAGATGCCTCGTATCGTAAAGTACGAGATTGCTCTTCAAACAACTCCTTTGTATGAAGAAAGATGGATTATACATCCATCTTCTCGTGCTGTTTCTGATGGATACTGTCCATAGAAGCAAGCGCGAGGCACGTGGCCGTGTTGCAATCAATATCCCATGTTTTTCGGATCTCCTTATCCGAAACAGATGATTCAGGTTCTGGGACGGGAAGGGCTTTGGTAGTGAGGACATATGATAATTTATCATATGTGAGTGCAATGTTTAAGTTCCTTAACCATTCTTTATAAGTTGGTCCAGTCAGTTTGTTTTTCTCTAAAAGAAGTTTAAGTCCCGTCATCGGTATCTGCCATTAGGAGAGTGAAAAGAATACACTGAGCGAAATACTCTTGCAAAGAATTAGATTGGTTACTATCTTATCTAATCGATGTCTCCTACTGCTTTTATCAAATTTTCTTTCAAAACCTGAAAAGAAAACTAGTCAGGATTAATTGCATTCTACAGTTTCGCTAACCAGTCAGCCAGGCCAGTGTCGGTACTTTGAGGGAGGTTCCTCATGCTTTCGCACGGACCTAATTAAAATAAACCTTGTTTTCCCAGAGGTCATACCCCATTGACACCTTTCTAGACACAAACTGGATTAGCTAATTGTAAAGTGCAAAATTCTCTTAGGCGTAACTCTTACTCACAGTGGGATCGGCATCCAAATATCATATAGATGGTATGCAAGCTCATTGCAAATTTCAACTCTTCAAACTCCCGATATGGTTTTTACCCTAGATGCTTATGACCTTGACTATGGTCAACATATCATAAGCACTAGTTAAGTTCTACCCGTCATTTCGAGATTAACTAGACCCATCCATATGACCCTTGACTATGATCAACATAATCACATGAATGTCCTAACTGATCGCATCATATGCTTTGTAGGAAGACATCACTTAGCTACTGTACACTACGCTTTGACTATAATCAACATACATAGCACGAATACTAAATATCTGCTTCCTAAAATGACGGAGGGTTGCGGATGGTTTTTATGAAAACCTTTAACGCTTTGAACTTGATTTCGTTGTAGAATCTAAATAGTTTTAGAAAAAAGGAGTGGCTTAAGCTCCGCATCTTTTGAAACTTGCTTTTTCATAACAAGAGCCGAGTGGGTTTCAAATCTGATTCTACAACATCATTAGGTTTCTTTTCTTTTACATTAATCTCATTAATGTATTCCCATCATTTAAGTTTATAAGCCATTACATAAAGAAACGAAAAACAGTATTACATATCACATATATAACAATAGTACATTCGTCTCAGATATTAAGCAATCACATCACAGAATAATCAGCAGCAGAAACACATATATGAAAATATAGAATATACTAGGAACTCCGTATTTTATATTTAGCCTACGATAGAAAATACGGATTCCACGGTCGTGATGAATAGCCAAGCCCACACCCTTAGACCCCTACGAGAGCGGCAAGTGACCCTTCCAATTCTGGAGTTTAGGAGACCGGGTCACTCGTGCTCCCCTCCTTTGGTTTATCTTAATGCGGAAAAGTAAAATATACATCAATGGAGACATCATCCTCAACCCGGATATGCCCCAATAAAAGAATAATATATACAATGAATTTTACATGAATGAAAAGATAAACTCTCGTCTCACATAAAACCCCCGGCCATTCGATCACGACGATCCTATAAATCATATCACATCAACAATTGAAAAGCATAGACGACAATAAAATATATACCAATCAACACATCAACATACCCACTGTTTTAATAGATCTCAACACTTGAACCTGCATAAAAAAAATCCCAGAGAGCATATATAGTACCTACGGATCAACACAAGAACGCACGGTCCAAGCCTCACCAACGGCGCCGCGGAACCGCCGCAAATACCCCTATTTGGCCGCGGTTCCGCGGTCGATGTGTCGAGTTAGGTGCTCGTTTTTCTTGGGGATCCACAGAAAACCCTGCTCTATTTTTCTGAATATTTTTAATTACAAAAATTCCAACTTTTGAAAAAATTTCCAGTGAGCATGCAAAAATATCATTTTTCATGTTCGATTGAGTTTTTAAACGTCGTCCGGTTTACCCTAAAGCTCTAGCTAGGCTCTGATACCATTTTGGTGTGTAGTAGAGCCTCTAGTTGGGTTACAACATCATAAAGTAGTGAACTTTCAAATTCTATAGGGCTATTACAAACGAACTACGAATCGTAACTAGAGATTAGACTAATATCAACATAATAAGAAGTCGAAACTAAAGGAAAAGGAAATACAACCTTTGTAGCCAACTCCTTCGGTCTTTAGGACTCCTACGGCTTTTCTCGAAACTTGGATCAACTCCGCTCAAGGTCCTTCGTCGTCTACGATGATCCGCCTGGAGATTCCAAGGTCAAGCTCTTTGCCTCACTAAATCAAGATGAAGTGGAGCAAACACTCTACACTAAAGGGCTAGGGTAGTGTAGAATGGTTATGTGGTTTGTATACTCACTTAAAAACCCTTTCTTTTTAGTTTCTTACTCTTAACAAACTCAAGTGAGCTAGAGAGAGGAGGAAGATGAAGATGGCAAAAACTTTTGTGAATATAATGAAAAACTTATTTTCAATAATTGAAAAGAAAATATTATATATGAGACACTCTCAAATATAACCATGGTTGACTAAATATCTAGATATTATTTGGATGGGTTAAAGAACAAAGGAAATATAACCATAGTTAAAGTCAATGGTCAAAGAAGAAGTGTGTAGAAAAAATGAGTCATTATAGCTAATTTCCTTTTCTTTAAATCATTAATAAAATTTAGATATTTATCAACCATGTAAGTCTTGCATTGCCATCTCTATTGTATCATCAACCATGACACATATGTATGTGTGTATGTGTGCATGCACATCATCATGTGTATGTGTAAACATACATGCATACATCCAAAAAAAAAGGGTTAATTAAAAGTGAGCTAAAAGATAATATTAAATCAACAATTGATTTAATAAATCGGTCATATTAAATACGACCCAACCAATAGTGAACGCCCGATTAAAATACGGTATCACATATTCGTATTTAATCGAGCTCCCGCGCATATCACATATGCACACCACATCTTTTCGCCTGAGCTAGAAAAATCCTGTGTAGGACTCTAAGACTCGTCAATACGCCGGCAGTAGGTGATGATCATATCAAAACACCTACAAGCCGCAAGCGGTCAGCTAAACGTATTGGCCACCCGGTTATTGAGCGAACAGAAGAACAACAAGCAAACTAGTCAAAACTCCCGCAGAGTCATAGGCAACACTTACCGTACAGTCCCGTCTCTTCGTCTGATATGCTGCATATCAAGTCAAGGGATGGAATCGTCGAGCCCTAATACCGGGAGAGACGAAACCCCTCCTATCGCTCACTGTCTCCATGTGTCTCGGGACTATACCCAAAAGCCACATGTTTGCACGACTCAGTAGAGCTGTGGTAGGGTGGAAATCAAAGTACAGTGGGAGAACACACAAGACTCTATGACAATCTTGGGTCTACAGACTAACCCGTACCAGTGTCACCAGAGAACTGCTATCCGACGATAGATTTAATACCATATAGAAATTCTCGGTGAGTCCGTTCAGTGTACCCAGTCTCCACTGAGCACCCGTATACAATCTTCGATATCACAACACCAATGGATATGGGATCATTATCGCCCATCATATGGGTCAAGAAACGTATACGCTAGTCTACTCTGGAATATCAATGCCCTGTCTCGATATACCTACGACTAGGAACATTTAAGGATATACTTATAGACCACACATGCCCCACTAGTATGATTAATATATATCACATATATACTACATGTACACAAGTGAGAAAAAGAATTCTTAAGTGAGCTAATATTAGTTAATGTAAGTCAATATATCAAATATATAATTATACATTAAATTATTAAATCAACACTTGATTTAATAATCCGGCTATATCACAAACAACCGACTAATATCAAATGTAACAATCTATCGAATCAACACTTGATCCGATAACCCGGCTATATCACATATAACCGACCGATATCACATATCGCGAGAATAGAATGCGGTATCACATACGCGCATTAATCTCGGTCCCACACATATCACATATGTGCTCCTACTTCGTTTCGCATGAACCAGGAAACCTCTATGTAGGACTTTAAAGACTCGTCAATACGCCGGTAGTAGGTGATGATCATATCAAACACCCACAAGCGATCTGCTAAACGTAACGGCCACCCAGGTATTGAGCGATCAGAAGATCAACAAGCAAGCCTGCTCATACTCCTGTGAATCCAATCAGTAACACTACCGTACAGTCCGGTCTTTTCGTCTGATATATCGCATATCTCGCCTGGGGGTAGTAAACGTCAGACCCCAATAGCTTGAAAAGTTATGCCGATGTGAGGCTCATAACAGGTTGAGAAACTACTGATAACACTTACCAGTAAATCTCAGAAACAGCCCTGGTCAGGGACTTTTTGTTATGGCCAATCGAGCACAGCACAACATCAACCCCCAAAAACCACCATTTTGCACGTTCTCTTGAACGTGGTAAGATGGAAATCAAAGCACGATCTCGGGTCGACAGACTAACCTGTACCAGTGTCACCAGAGAGCTGCCATCTGACGTGAGGTATAATACCATCTAGGAGTTCTCGGAGAGTCCGTCCAGTGTACCCAGTCTCCACTGAGCACCCGTATATCATCTCTGATGTCAAACACCAATGGATATGGGATCATCCATCGCCCATCTACATGGGTCGAGAAGGTATATGCTAGTCTACTCTGGTATATCGATGCCCCGTCTCGATACACCCACGACTAGGGACATTAAAGGATGTACTCACAGACTACCTTTGTCCCACTAGTATGATCCGCATCATAATTCAGGTAGTCAAGTAAACATCCTAAGGGCTTTATCAACATGCAACAGAGAGACAATCAGTGTACATGTTAAGATAAAGAGTAAGCAGATAGCATACTATCATGTCGAGCAAGAAAGTCCTCCCTATGTATGACCAAGCATCCACTATAATATACATCATATGTATAATAATGGCCTCTAGGGCATACATATAACTAACACTCCTGGCAATATCCCAGTTGTAGAGATACTGATGCATAAATCGGTATCAAACTCCAAGTCCTTTCACGGCTAATGATGATTCGCTCCTGGCAATATTCCAGTCGCAGCGATGCTGATGCTAAGATTGGTATCAGACCTCGAGATTCCATACTAGCAGCAAATTCAGCGAGCCGAAAATACAAAAAAATATATATAGCCGAAATGATTGGGCAACCGCAATAAAAAGAAGCGAGTAAAAAAGAAAAATAGCCGAAATGATTGGGCACCGCGAAAAATATCCGAAATGATTGGGCAATCGCGACTTTCGCGATATAAAAAGCTGAAATGATAGAGTATCGTGGAAAGAAATTAAAAAAAGTGAAAGAATGAAACTTTTGCCCTACAGGCAAGTCCATACTGACTCCTGTATACAATCCATAGGCATAAGCGAAAAGGGAATTACATTTCCCCACCGGGATGCATCAAAGGGAAGTCAGATCTCGACGACCACATCTACAGCCCAAATATCAACAACGGCGTTTCTTCTCACTCCAACCAAATGCAGATGTAACGTCAACAACCGACCTCAGGGTCGCAACGATGCGGAGCCATGGCGAAGTCCTTAGTTCCAAATCTCGACGGCCACATCTACAGCGTGGAGACCAACAACGGCGTTCCTCCTCATTCCAGCAGGATACGGACGCGGCATCACCAATCGGAGCCACGACAAATTCCCCAGTTCCAAAACTCTATGGTTCACAGACAACCTAAAGTCAGCCTATGACCTCCCCGCCGGATCAACGCTCTGTCTCGGAAACAATTCAGCCAATGACCTCCGTGCCGGATCAACGCTCCGTCTCGGAAAAAAGTCAGCCAATGACCTCCCCGCCAGATCAACGCTCCATCTCGGATACAATTCAGCCAATGACCTCCCCGCTGGATCAACGTTCCGTCTCAAAAACAAGTCAGCAAATGACCTCCCCGCCGGATCAACGCTCCGTCTCGGAAACAAGTCAGCCAATGACCTCCCCGCCGGATCAATGCTCCGTCTCGGAAACAAGTCAGCCAATGACCTCCCCGGTGGATCAACGCTCCGTCTTGGAAACAAGTCAACCAATGACCTCCCCGCCGGATCAACGCTCCGTCTCGGAAACAAGTCATCCAATGACCTCCCTGCCGGATCAACCCTCTGTCTCGGAAACAAGTCAGCCAATGACCTCCCCGCTGGATCAACGCTCCGTCTCAGAAACAAGTCAGCCAATGACCTCCCTGTCGGATCAACGCTCCATCTCGGAAACAAGTCAGCCAATGACCTCCCTGCCGGATCAACACTTCGTCTCGGAAACAAGTCAGCCAAAAGCTTAAAAGATGCTACATAGTTGAGATAGAACCCTAGAAGGAAAACTTAAAAGATGCTAAAAGCTAAGTAAATTTACAGAACATATATAATCTTAAGTTAAAGGATAAGGAAGCGTGAAAAATTCGGGTGGATAATTTCTGAGTCAAAGATAATAGAGTTTCTTGTTAGAAAACCTAATTGGAGAATAAAAGTCAATAGGCCGAATTGATAGGATTTTGTGGGTAGTATCCGTTGAAAACCATCAGGAGACAACACTCCTCCTACTAGGGACACCTGGAGGTTTAATAGCTTGTTGCACGAGCTCAGTGCAATCGCATTTTCCTGCGAAAGTGAGGTTAGGTCTTTTTCAAGAATAAAACTAGGTTTGCTCGAGGACGAGCAAAAGATAAGTTTGGGGGTATTTGTTCATACCATAATTTTGCATTATTATATTCCACATTCTTAGTCATTTTAAAAATAAACAGGTGCTTTTGACCCATGTCTGCTACATAGTTGCAGCTTACAGGTTCTCGGAATAAAAACAGTGAAAAAGATGAAAAGGTGACACAAAAGTGAGACTATGACCAACAAACGGAAAGGTCTTGATCATGCCTACAGTTTGAAGACTAAACGAAGATCAACAAACAAGTTCACAAAGCACAAAGGCAGCGCAAGGTTCAAGACTTCGACAAGAAGCAAGCGGTAAAGTCCACGACATTATTCACTGTGGAAATCTGGAAGAAAACTAGAAGACAATCTGAGAAACCAAGTGAAGAAACAGGAAGAAAAATGCAGCTAGAAGAAACCCAGAAGAAATCAACAACCAAGCCCCCTATATGGCCGCGGAACCGCGGCCAAACCTGGCTCTTGGCCGCGGTTCCGCGGCCATATGATGCCCGTGTCGGTAGAAATTTGTTACTATATGGCGGCGCGTTGACTAGTCTTCTTAGGGTATATTTGTAAAAGCAGATGTGCGTCGATTGTAACCCTAGGGTTTCTTAAATAGAAGCCCTAAACCTCTTTTTGAGGTATGCCTCTTCTTGTGCCTCATTATATATCTAAATTCAGATTCTGTAAATGTTGGAAGAGAGCATCAAATAAAAATTAGAGTAAGTTTTATTTTCATTGCCCTAGTTAATTTTATTATCTGCCCTAGTTAATTTTATTATCTGCCCTAGTATAACTTTTATTCTTTGCCCTAGTTAATTAGTTTAGAACATGTTATTCAATTCCCTAATGAGTGAGTAGTCTCCTCACTTGTTAGGGTTAGATTTGGGAAAGGTTTGAGAGATGAAGATCTCTCACCCCTTTCTTGCCCATCACACGTTTTTATAGGACTCCATACATACATACACACATCGCTCCCTACGGCACCCTATCCTACGAGGTAACGGTGATACCGTAGTATAAAAGATCGGTTGTGAATGTTTTCCATGGAGGTTAGGTAAGAATTAAGAAAGGAAGGACAAGAACCTAGAGGAAGAAACCTAGTTTCTTCCCGATGGTACTAATCCACTTTATTAATTATTACCATAACACCAAATAGATCTTAATTAGGGTATAGAAAGCGGTAAGGAATATTGACTTTCCAAACTTAACCTAAACCTAACCCTAGCAAGGTTTTAATCATAGTCTAGATCAACTTAGTTTTTAGGAATAATCAGTCCAATACCGTTTGGAATTAACTCGTTAGAACAAATTGAGAATACACAAAATCCCTGTGGACCGACCCGCACTCACCAGCTAGCTACCAAATAACACCGTTCTTGATTGCGGTTAACTTAATTCTTTGACATACAAATCAAATGGCGTCGTTGCCGGGGATGGCGTGTTATTTTCTTTTTGCAATTTCGGGTTAATATAATTCATAAAACCCATAAAAACTAAAAAATTTAAATATATATATATAAATTCTATCATCTTATTATTTTATGAAGGGTATTTTCGTTTGAATTTTGCAGGATCGACGAACAAGTTCGGATCTGGAAAAATCCAGAAAGCGAAACAGAAAACTGAAGATCTGAACAACAGAGGATTACAACTACAGAGGACTAGAAAAAATCTCGGGAACTGAACCTCCTTTCCAACCGCATTTCCGCCGCGCAAGCACCATATTGGCCGCGCATTCGCGGTGAGGTGGTGACGTCAGCAAAGGAAATTTTCTCTGTAAGCTCTCTTTCTCTTTCTCTGAACCCCCTGATATCTCCTCTGTAAAATTTGCCTGCAGGATTCTTTGCGCCAAAAATTTCTCCCCTTCTCTAATAATTGATCTTGTGCAGGATTCTTTGCGCCGCGCTAAAAAAAAATTTGTTTACAAGTGATTGTTTACTGCTTTGCATATTTAAATTGACATTAAGGGGCTTGAACACCAATCCAGATTGGATGGGGATTTCATTACCCTTCCCAGGACCCCAAAAATCACATAAAGCATATTGTATCGACCATCAAGTTAATTAAAAAAGATTAGACTCAGCCCTAAGGACTTCGCGCTCAATAGGACAAAGGAATAGTTGTAGGCATCGACCGTTGATCCTAACCTGACTTTGTGGTGCCTAGGCTAGACAGGTAGGGGAAGGTAACTTTAAAAGGCCTGTCTCACGGTGATTCGTGAGCGGATCCCTCCTTTCTCTACTTGTGCTTACCTGGCCACAATTGGCGGTGAAGAGGCAGTTTGAGGTCCTACATTTTGCCCTTTGGAACAGTTAGGAGCTATCTAGCTGACCTAGGTGACCCTAGATCTAGGCTTGATTGTGCATTTTGTGACTGCTTGAACGTGTGTCTAAGCCTCTTATTGAAAATCTTTTTACAAAAAGCTCCTTACAAAAAAATAAAAAACACAAAAAGAAAATTTTTTACAAAAAACTTGCCACTTGTCGCTAAGAAATCCATTGCACCCCACTTACACCCACATTCTTTTTCTTCTCCTTTTTACATCATGGGTACCCCACCTCCCAAAACTCTTGCCGAACTTTGGTACCCTGAACCAAACTTTGCTTCTTATGCGAATTGTTTTGGTCAAATTACGGACGACCCCTCCATGCCCAAAATTTCTTTGAAAGATCGAATAGAAGCGTCTAGGAGAAACAGTTAGACTTTGCAATCCACTTTGTATCAACCATTTCAACCTTCACCACCTTCTTACGTTGATACTACTTTTTCGAGTCCTGTTGTAACTCCGAAACCCATGTCTATTGCTGAACATATGGAACAATCTCCTAACCGATCTTTCACTCCTTTCAACACTTCCAATTCTTGGGATCAACAAGTCCATTCACCTTTTTATCCAAATGTTGATCCTACTCCTGTCCAACCATTCAATTCCTACCAGTCCTACCCGACTTCCGCACCTTTCATAGACATCGCTTCTACACAACCATTTGGGAGTTTCACATATCCAAACAATTTTGAATCTTTTACCGAAACCCCTTCACAACCCATGTCTAGTCTGGAACAGTCGTTGGAAGCTTATATTGTAGCGACAAACAAACAGATGAGGAATTTGGATGCGTCCATTGCCGCCCTTATGCAACCTAGTGACCCGGTAGCTAGTTTCCAACTAGCTCCAAAAATTCCAATGTATGATGAGGCGGTTGGACAGAGTGAGAATTTGAGTGGAGAAAGTGAGCAGTGCACCTTTCTAAATCAAACCTACCCATCACCAATTGAATTCCACAACTCCAGTTTTCAAACAAGTGTCCCAAATGATTTACCAGTTGAAAATAAAACGTTTAACGAGTTGTGTGACTTTATAGTGCTTGATTTGCTAGATTTTGAAGGGTCCCTTTCAAGTGAAACCACATATAATCCTTTTGAACTTTACACCTCCAATTTAGAACCTGAATTGATAAGTATCCATGCTTTTGATGAGGTGCCTGAAAAAATTGATTTTCACTTGATTGAGGATATTGACGCCGGGAATATTTTAGATGATGAACCCGCAGATTTGACTGAATTTTTCTCTCCAATTCATCATCCCGAGTCATTAAATGTTTCTCCCGAACTTCATATGCGTCTTGATATTGATGATAATTGCATGGATGAGATAACTTTTGAGGAGAATTATGAGGATAGTATTGAGGATAGTATTGAAGATGAACCATTTTTGTTTGATGAGTCAGATTTTCCAATTCATCCTCCTGAACCTTTAACCGTTATACTTCCTAAATCACCCTCCCTCCTTTCCACTGTTCCGACCATGCAGGAGGACTGTGAACTTGAAAAATTTCTGTTCGATCACAGCAGTTTTGACGCCACTAGTGCGTTCCTCCTTGAATCTGACACTCTTCTCACAACTGATATCGATTACGAGTGTTTCACTTTTTCGGACGATTTTGAAGACTCACCGCCCGAGTTTGAGTCCTTTGAATTTTCAGATGAGTTAGTTAAATCATCAGACTCGGTTGCTTACAGTTAATTCGAACCATTGATGGAATCCTTCGAGTTCGAGATAGATTACTTAGGTGAGAATAAGACAATCCCTAAATCACTCCCAATCGTCCTTTCTATCATTTCAACCGCGCAAGAATTCGCCACGCTTCCATTTTCAATGGATGGTGTACCAAGTTTAACGTACCCATGTTTTCTTGCGAATCTTGAGGGATTTGACCCCATCTCTCGACGGGTTGATGAATTAGCACAATCGCTTTTAACACATCGGTCATCACAAATTGTGCTAATTTATTCACTCAATTTACACCCTCAAGTTCGTACTACACTTCTTTCTCTTTTCCGCCATTCTCCTCCTCCACCGAGATCGTATACCGTTTCTATCTCCACACGGTCTCGTGTATTTCTCAACTCCTTTCTCTACACTCCATTCTTTCACCAACCCTACCATTATCACGATAAGATTTTTGAATGGTTGGTGCTAACTTTTGGCTTGTGTAAGGCCTTATATAGTTTGATTTTTCTCCTCCCTAACTCTGAACTTTAACGCTTAAAACAGTGGAAACATTGTTTCACTTAAGTTTGGGGGGAACCTTGTTGTATATATATTTTGTTTTTATTTTTAAAAAAAATTGTAAATAAATAAACAGGGGAGTGCCGACATTTTGACCCTCTTGGTGTAGCATGACAGTGAGGACACTGTCAAGTTTAAGTTTAGGGGTATGCTTGGTAAGTCTTCTTCCTTTGCATTCATGTGAATATTTTTGCATTTACATACTTATTTTAAAACCCATCAAAAACTGAAAATTTTGAAAAATTATAAAAATTAAAACATTCAATTTTGGCCATAATTGACTTGAGTTTGACAAGAAGGATAACTAGCTAGGAAAAACTAGATCCTAAACCTAGTAAATTAAAAACCCTAAAAATAACATTTCTTAAAGTTTAACGGTAGAAAATATATGTCTTTGTAAGTTTACTTAGAAATAGGCAAACTTCGAGTTGACTTCTTGGGCTAAGTCAAAATAAGGGAAGAGTATTGATATTTTTATTAAAGTGTAAGTCTGAAAAATAATTCTGAATCTTAAGTCTAAATTCTAAAAATATATACCCTACAACTTGCACAAACATGAACCGGTGGAGCTTCTTGAGAGCCAGCAGCGGCGGACTGGTCTCCGCCTCCGAGGCCGGGGCTTCCTGCCCTCTAGCCCTCTTTCGGGTCGGCGCCCTACTGGACTCCGGGGCCTGATCCGCGCTCGAGCGCTAATGCTGAACGGCTGCCGGAGGAGCCGGGTTCGGCATCCGACGGGAAGAGCTGGCCCCTCCAGACTCCTTCTTCGGCTTGCGCATAGCCGCTCGAAGGTAGCTCAAATCCATGGGTTCTGCACAAGACGAGATAAAATAGGGTCAACAACTCAAGAAAAAATCAGAACAAATACAAGCCTAACTTACCGACGAACTGGGCAGGACTGAGCCCGGCCCAACTAAGGGCCCGCTCAGACAGTAGCACATCAGCCCGAGGAATAGGCTCCCACGTCGCCACTCTCACCGCGTCGGGGTCATTGGACGGGTTTCCCTGCCAGCACTTATCCCTAGACCACTGGACGGGTACGAGCCAGTACTCACCTTCTGGCGGCCCGACGAAGAAAAACTTCTTCTTCCAGTCGTGGATGGAAGAAGGCAGGACGACGACCCCCGACCCGGGCGCACTCCCCCGACGTTTCCTAAAGGAGAGATAAACCCACCTTGGGTCGCCAGCGTGAGAACCGGGGTGACTTTTGTAGATGAGAGAGGAGGCAAGGATGGACAGACTGAAGGGGACCATCTGTAATTTCAAGCGGACCAGAAACCCAAGGAGAATCCTCCAGGAGTTCGGCACTAACTGGCCCGGGGATAACCCGAAGTAAGACAGCGCTGCGGCGACCTCGGGAGAGAAGGGCAAGCGCATTCCGGCCCAAAAGGATTCCAGGTACAGAGCAATATCTTTACCCCACACCTGATCTGCCCTCTCTCCTTCCTCGGCCAAGCGCAGAGTATAGCCAGAAGGAATATGGAAGCGGGCCCGAGCGGTGGCAAGATCTCCCTCGTACCTCACCAAGGAAGGCAGGCCGAGGGCTTCCGCCACCTCCACTCGGGGATCTGCACCTGACACACGACCACGGGGAGAGGACCTGACCCCATCTCCCCGGGAAGACCCCGACTCTGCAGAAGAATCCCAAGAATCTACCCCTGTGACATCTACAGACTCCCCAGAAGAAGACATCTAACCCGATTTAGAAGCCCTCGGGAAAGCAGAAGATCCGACCTAAGATAAGAGTGCCGAGCTTACGAGATGAAAGATGAGGAAAATATGAAGAGAGATAGGCCCTGAAGAGTGCCCTACCTCTACCTATAGCCTCCGGCGCTCCCATCCAACCGCGACCGTCGACTCCAGCCAAAAACAACCCCTCGCATACGACGACCCAGATCGCTCCACCTGGCGCGCGCGCATTGGACAGCATCCCATCAGACTTCGCAGGTCTGCAACACGTCGCGTCGCCCAACCGACGCTCGACACGTGGACAGCTGCTTCAGTGACGGAGCGCACGAACCGACGCACCCTCTTTAATGTAGAAGGTCTCGCCCTGATTCGCCTGCGTCACCCAGAAAAAGACAACGGATTGTCTGGGGACACGCCCGACAATATCTTCAGAAAAGAGCTCACCCCGGGTGACCATGCAGACCACTCTCGACCCGACCCGTCAGCTAGTCGGGATGAGAGTGGGGGGCTAATGATGATGCTCGATATCGGCGATCTCCCAGATCATGACACGTGGCAGATGACGTATCCCAGAGCATACAAGAAAGGGCCTACAGCAGCCGACCAAGCCACCCCTATGCTCGTCCTACCGAGCAGACGTTGGCTCGCCCCAACACGAGGGGCCTCCTCGGCCTCACAGCTCGTTCCCGAGCTACCGCAGAAACTAGATACCTCGGCTCTACTGCTCGTCCGCGAGCTCTCCCGCCGAGGTCATCTTCCTCGGTCTCATCGACCAAACAATAGCACCGCTTGCAGACGCAACCGCCATCCCGCGAATCTCGCCATGCGCGAGATCTCCGCCGACCACATCCAACGTTCCATGCCACCACGATCCCCCATTAACGAGCCTGTCTCGCCATTAATGGGAGGTCTCGCTCTTCACGCGGGCGTGACGTCGGGAGCGTAACGGCCGGCGTGATTTTCGCGCCTGCTGCACCTGCTGTCACCACTACTTGAACCCCTCTTTCAGACGGTCAAGGTAAGCCATTTTGACTCCACTAAGCCGTTACTCTGCTCGGATCTCTAGACTAACCTGATCGTCGGAGGGTTCTCGATAGTACAACCATCTCGGGACTTCCTTGCAGGTAGCTCGGCATCCACAAGCTCAACCCATTGAGATCTACACGCTTTAGGAGCAACAGCCTCCAGATCCAATCTCAGCCACACATCGCAGCCATCCGCGGATTAAACGGGAAGCAACATCTGAAGGAGATTCCACGCTCCATCAACTTTCTAATTATTAATAGACTATTACTCAATTCTATAAAATGATTAAAAAAAAGTTAATCGTTTAATAAGGTTTAATGAAAAGTTATTATATGTATATTCACAAACAATTTTAAGAGTTTTAGTTTAAATCATATTAGATTATTTATAATGCATTATATGTAGATATATAATTATTTTTTCAAAATTACAATTCAATAATTATTTTTCCATAATTATCTAATAATATACTTATAATATATACAAGCTAAATATAAATGCTGACTTTATTAATTTTTCCAAAGTTACAGTATTTATGAAGAAATATCAAAATTCATATAAACTTTAATTCTTCAAGATTATTTTGAGCTAGAAAAAACTGGATTTATACATCTTTCTATCCCATGTTGTGTACATGTTAAGTTGTAGCGATTATATGCGATGTAGAGATTCAGCTATAAATATTTTAGATCGTCTATGGTCTCACGCGTTACGCATGGGTCGAAATCTAATTGCATGAACAAGGTTAACTTGATTTAATATAATATTAAATATCAATTTACAAATACACAATAAACTTTATCATTTTAATTAATTTACAAAAAAAATCTTTTCGCCATATTCATGCAGTAATGATGAATTTGTTAGATATTTTTTCACTATATCCTTATATTATTTATTAAATATAAAATGATAAATCAAAATAAACGGAAAAATATTACCCGCCTAGGGTAGACGTGCAAACGTACCGCCCTAAAGGACATATCGCCGGCCTCGGACGGCTTTCCTAGACAGATGTGCCTTCTATCGGTCAAGACCTTTGTCTATCGGCGATCTCAACATGTCACGACTGTCGAGGGAGGGATCTCGAGTTGTTAGCCAATACCCGAAAACAAAATAATGAAAATACTATTTTATATAGTTTAGAGAAATAGAAATAAAGAGGATATTGTAAGGATTTATTTTGTTCCTCGTTGTGTTTTGTACTTTGCAATCACACATTTATACGGGCGTGAGAACATCATTTGTTAATGGCAACAAATCTCAATTAAGAACAATTACCACTAACAATTAAAATACCGCATATAGAAACTTATTAATTTGTAATATTAGGCAACGAAACATTTATGGCAATTATATTACCTATATTAATGTAGTGCAAAGGTCAACATAATTATTAATAATAATAAATAAATTTATTCTTTTTCATAAATTTCCGACAATCCGTCCAAAAAAATAAATTTACGAAAAATAATTAAATACGAATAAATAACAAAAATAATATTGGGCAAACATCTATGTAATAGGTATAGGTGGCTTCCGATCTTGAACCTACACTTAGTGACAGTATCCACTTCCTGAGGAAACCATATTTGAACTAGGTCCCAAGATTTGGCTAAAGCACATATAGAAGGACTTACAACATTGGGTCGTGGGTTGATGCATTAATGAGTCATGCATCTAATACCGACTCATGAAGGAACGAGAGAATTAGCACAACCTCTCTTTCCGCCACCCCCACAGTGCCCTTCATGTAGATGAATCCTCTCTGAGTACAAGAGACCGGAAAAACCCCGAACTAAGTTTCGGATCCATTAAGAGTTATAATTCAACCTATTCCGATCTCTCTATGAAACAACTCTACTTTAGAGAGGAGTTGGGAGTACCTAGCTCCAATGTGGAGTCGTGTTCCATATGTATTTGAGTTGTTTTCCAACGGTTCATCTATCCGGCTTGTTTCTATTCTTTGAACTTCCATCAGGGGATCGCCTATCATAAAAATAGGGTTCCCACCGATGATGTCCTAATCTTAGGGCTTTGCCTCCACCCCCGTAGAGTTTATTTATATATTTAGGATATTTGTCCTAAACTGCTATGCATAAAACCGCCGTCTTAACAAAACTGATTTAAAACACAATTGGACTTTATTGTCAATAATCACAAATAGCTTAAACGCTATCGTATTTATATCTCTGTAGGACTTTAGTCCTACATGACCCCTTATATAGAATTTTTCGGCTTTATAAGCCCAGATTCATAAATAGCTTACTGGCTGTTTTGATTTTTCTTTCTTCATTTCTTCTTTCATTTCTTCCGGCTTGACATACCTGCAAATGCAAACATAACATCTTCTACTTCGGAAAACTTGACATAATTATTAGTATAAATATATCAAAATATATACTTAAATTGCAGGTTAATAGAAAAAATAATGTATACATGCAAATTAAGTCTAATCTTAGATGTGCAAAAGTAAGGCTTATCCTTCACTTGGATGATAATTCCAATCCCATCCTCCTTCATTTTTCTCCTACTCAAAAATGTAGAGGCTTATGGAAGCTCTCAGATACTGGACATGTATTTATAAGAAAACGCAACACATCAGCACTTCACTAACATTCAAAACATATAATTCAAATGTTACAGTAGAAGGTGGGATATTATCAAATTATTGTATTTCTTTTCCTCGGCAGATACAGCCTTAAGTATTAAACCTGAACTATAGAGCCCAAGCATATAGTCACTGCTTAGGAATTGAAAGGATTATAAAACATGTATCAATTAGAAACTTTTATGTCATTGGGAATATATGTAAATATGATATAAATATTTAATCAATAATAGTTTCTTAATTGACAGTTGTGATGGGTTATTTGGAAGCAGTGTCTATTAAGGAAAATGAGTGCTGGTAAATTTTGTCATTGTGATGAGATTCACAAGACAACCAAGAGAAAATCCAGAGAGCGATAATATCAATATCAACTAAATTTCTTTTTGTTGGCACAACTTATAATCTGAGAATTGAAATGCACACTACCAAATAAGTATATGTAGTGATATAGAATAAAGACGACAATTTAAGATATATAAATCAATTGTCATCTTTTTTCTTTGAGTAGTATGCTAGTTTCCTAAATTACATTTATAACGACAACTTCATTGCAATAAGGAACAGTAAATAATTAATGCAAATATGATGGTATAAATGACATTGAAAAATTTAGATATAAATTAATATGCACTGATCAAGATATTAGTTACTAAAAATAAAATACAGCTTATTTAAAATGAAATATTTCATTTTTCCAAATGAAGAGCAGTAATAATATGGATTGGAGTTTAATGGTTTTAATATTTGATAACTCCTTAAATAAACTTCCTTTCATCTTAAATAAAAAAATCATGTTTATATTTCATAATGCAGCAAATGGAAATATTTAAATTAATTACCAAGATCTAATCACTTTTCCTAAAATGCATGTCCATGATTTGAAAGGGCGTTCATGGTAGTAAATTTCACAAATCAATAATTATATCAGGATATATAGAATTGAAAAACATTCTACCATATCATATCATATCATATCATATCATAGTAAGTTATTTATAAAAAGAATTTATATTGGAATGCAAAGTCAACTGTAACGAATGATCATAAATTAAAATTGTGTTTATGCTATTTATGGCTAATTACTAGGGTTGCATTCAGAGCGGATACGGATCGGATATGAGCATTATCATATCTAGATTCGCTTTCTGGTTTCGAATACGGATACGAATACTGATATAGTTCGGTAAAAAATATTTATATCCATATTTGACAAGATCGGATACGGATATGGATGGGATTTGAGATGGAAAGATACGGATACGGATCGGATATTGATAAATAAATATTTAAAGTATAAAATAAGACAATATGAAGTGAAAATATGCATGTAACAGATACGTACTACAAAAAATTGAGTAAAAATTAAATATGAGTGGTTAAAATATTTGAAACGAATAAATATGCACGTTACAGAATATATTAATAAGTAATTATACATATATATTTACCTATTTAGTACACTTTAAAATAAAAATAATAAAACAATATGTTAAATAATATTTTAAATGCAAGATTTATAATACATATAAAACAAACAAACAAATATATTATTTAATCTTAATTTTACTATAAAAGTATTAATTAATTAAGTATAAAAACATTAGAAAGTTAATTTAAAATGTTATATTTAACTTAATGAGTCTGCGGATATCCGAATCTGTGTCCATATCCAAGTTCAAATATCCGGATATCAGAATCCGTATCCAGAAAATTTAAAAAGATCTGTATCCGTATCCGAATTTAGATATCCGGATATCCAAATCCATCTCCGGAAAATTTAAAAAGATCCGTATCCGTATCCGACTAGATCCAAAAATATATATCCGTATCCATATCCGGACGGATCCGAAATTTCATATCAGTATCCGAAAATATCTGGATCCGATTAAATATCTGGATATCCATATCCGGATGCAACCCTACTAATTATGGTTAGCTAAATGTTTAGTCATGAGAACTAATAGAAATTTGTTTGGTAATGCTAATAACTTCCAAATATTAAATAAGTAAGTAATCAAATACTACTTATATCCCAAGCCAAAAAAGCAACTATCATTTAAATGTATGGAACTCTCCTTGACTGTATAGTATTAATAGAAGGGTATTATGCCAAAATAATTATAAAGCAATTACAAGATAATTATAGTGAAATTAAAAACAATATTTATGATGCAACACATCATATATTTAGGGTGCTATGAAACCCTAACCTAATCTTTTTAATTCGGTAACAAAACACAGGAATTAAGAAATCAAGGCCTATGTATTTCATACAATGTGCTGAAAGTAGGTCCTAGAGTGGGGGTGAATAGGACTATGCAATCGATATGCCCAAAATCAAAAATTCTAACAAGCGCTTGTTTATATAAAACACAATTGCAAGGAGATATGATATCAAGCAATATTATAATTATGAACAAAGAGCATATAGCAAGCAAGAGCAATATCAAGTATAAACACTGAGCATAAAGAGCAAGTGGTGAGCAAATATAGTAAGTAGGGAACAAACATACGATTGAACAATTTCTAAGCCAATAGGCAATATAAAGCATAAGAGAAATTGAAAACGCAAATATGAGTCTATTTTAGAGTGGCTCAGGAGATCTCCTAGTCCACTTTCTTTATGCGCACGAGCCCGTTCCACTAAACGCATCTCCATCGAGACAATCACGTTACGCACCCGCAACCAAACACGTCTTCACTGAGACATACGTTTCTCGACTCATGAGTAACTATTATCTCTTAGAAGCTCCTCTCTCTTACAAAGTCACCCTTGCACTTAAAGATCCTCACACAAAAAAAAAACTTCTCACACTCTTCTCTCTTACCAAGAACTTTCTTGCACTCAAGATATCCTCACACAAAGATAAGAAAAGGGTTACAATGAAGCACAATTACTCTCAATAGAGTTTTACAATTGAAGTACTATATACTCAAGAAGATGGAAAATCAAATTTTGCTTTTAAGTATGTGTAATCCAAAGTATGAGATACATTCAGATGAAAACTACAACAATTGGAATTCGCAGCTACCTTAGACATCATAAACCCAATGTATCTCATACTTTGGATTTCATGCCTAACCTAATGAATTCCTTATACATTGTCACGCCCCGCTTCCCAGTGTACGGCGAAGGGGACGCGACGAGGTCCGCTACGTATATACTCAGAACTACATACGCTAAGCATATCTAAGTAATATAAAATAAATACACAAGAAATAAGAATAAAAAGAACACTAACTTTTATTTATTAACATTCTTTGTACAATACATGAAAGAAAATACAACTGAAATAATAAGATGCCTAAACAGTGGCATAACAGGAAATGAAAAGTACAGAAAGGAAAAGTGTACAATGAAACTACAGTGCAGGGTCTTCAGTAAACTGCCCCAAGTCTTCTTGCGATGGCTCAACCTCTGCCGGGTCCAAATCACCTGACGACATTTAAAGAAGAGAGAAACAGAATGTCGTCAGCGAACAGGTCGCTCGGTAAGTCCCAAAGGTAAGAGGGAAGTAGTAAAAGACAGAATAAGAAGATATATTTTAAAGTGTAAACTATTGTTGTAATGTTATGTCAACGCTGTTGTTTGTAGCTTGGTACAGAAGGATGCCAGTGTATACGAGGGGAGTCTCTATATGCCAGAGACTAAGGGCACGTATAGTACGAGGTACCGTTTATGCCACGGTACAACAGCAACTGGATTCATGTTAGGTGTGTTAAGTCTGACCGTCTCGTGCCACCTTTAACACCTTCCGTACCAATCTACCCCTTAAACCCCGCGATGTCTTGTTTGTATTGTTATCTTGTAAATTGTGTTGGTTGTATGATTGATTGACTGACTGACCGAAACCATGATATCAGGAAATGGTTATAACCGTAGAGTCATGTAAATGGAATACTGAGAATCATGTAAAAGGAATATATATCCATGGTTCGGTTCAGTCAAGTTGTGTAAATTGATGATTGTATTCATAGATTCATGTGTTCATATTGACTTAGAATCTTGTAGATTATAGATTGACTTGAATCATATTCAAGTCAGGTTAATCAGACTCAAACCCAAGTCAGATAATCAGAAATGTGAATCGAAGTCTTATAATTGTTAGGGTCCTTAGGGTGATTTATAAACTTGAGGGGGTTTTATGTAAAAATACTTTTATATACTTTTCAAAATACACCTCAAGTATTTATTGTTCGTCTTTAGAGTTGTAATGAGGGTGGATTTTATGTTGTGACATTTTTAGTGAAAATATCCTAGTTTTATAAATAAGGGTATTTATCTGTAATATTGATTTATTTGAAGTTTATGGTGTTTTAGTGTAAAATTTATTCTTGTGATTTTTAGAAAAAGGTAGAATATTTATATTATAATAAAATAGATATTTAAATGATAAATATACATATATTTATACAAAAATAGTTTTAATAAATATTTTATATTCCAAAAATCTCATTTTCTTAAGATGTCGTATTTTAAACCTTTCGAGACCGAATGCTCCTTGCGGAGGTCTGAATCTCGCACTACTAGCCTGAGGGTGTGCGATAAATAGCATGATCCCGAACGGGTTCCCCAAAGATGGGTTGTAGCGGCGCTTTGCAAAGATTGTAAAATACCAATCCTTTAGAAAACGGTTTTATAAAGTAAAATGTATTTATTTGCAAAGTGTAATTTTCCGTATTTTAGATTCTAGGGTTTCCTAAGCCAACTAGCCTATTTCTAAAAGGTCTAAACGACAAGTCGTTAGAAGCCTCAAATCGCCTCTTCACCGCCAATTGCGGCCAGGTAAGTGCCAGACAAGTGGGAGGCTCTCCACTACAAGTAGTGGCCCTAATTAAGTAATCACTTGCCTATACCAGGTTTAGATAAACGATCGATGTCCATAACTTATCGTATTTTTCCTATTAAAGATATTGTTTACACAAATGTATCAAACCTAAACTTTTATAAAAGGTTTTATTAAGAAAATGGTATTTTGGTTTCGGACAAAGGAATGAAGTAGGTGACTCAATTCTAGATTTTGCTTTATCTTATGACTTGATCTTAGCAAACACCTGGTTTAGGAAAAGAGAGTCCCACCTTATCACTTTTAGGAGCGGATCAAGTGCTAGTCAAATAGACTTTTTTCTGACGAGAAGAATAGATAGAGGTTGTTGTATCGACTGTAAGGTAGTGCCAGGTGAGAGTGTAACCACTCAACATAGACTTTTAGTTCTAGATTTTCGATTTAGAAGAGAACCTAGGAAGATTAGACGTAAGGTATAGCCTAAAATTAAATGGTGGAGATTGAAAGCAGGTAACCAAAAGGGTTTTATAGATCGTGTAGTAGAAGAAGCGGATTGGCGGTCGGAAGATGATCCAGACAAAACATGGAACAAAATGGCTAGTTGTATCAAGAAAGTAGTTAGAGATCTACTTGGTGAGTCGAGAGGTGGTGCTCCACCATCTAAGGACATATCATGGTGGAATGAAGATGTAAAGGCTGCTATTAAAATTAAAAGGGATTCTTATAAAGATTTGAAGAAAAGTAGAGATGTGGAGAGATTTGAGAAGTACAAAATGGCTAAAAAGGAAGTTAAGAAAGCTGTTCGGGAAGCTAAATCTAAGGTCTACAAGGAGGTGTACGAGAAATTAGACACTAAAGAAGCTGCAAATGATATATACCGGATTGCTCGAATGCGGGAAAGGAAGACTAGAGACTTATGTGTGGTAAAGTGTGTCAAAAATGAAAATCAGAAGGTTTTAGTTCGAGATGAGGATATCAAGGAAAGATGGAGAGATTATTTTGACAAATTGTTCAATGAGAGCTTTACTAAGAATTTGGATGGACTTGTCATTCAATCTCAAGATATAAATCGTGATTTCATGCGTAAAATAAGACTTCCTGAGGTTAAAGAAGCTTTGAACAGAATGGGTTTAAGAAAAGCGGTTGGTCCTGAAGGGATTCCTATCGAGATTTGGAGATACTTAGGAGAAATAGGCGTTAAATGGCTGACAGATCTGTTTAATAAGATTTGGCAGACAAAAAAGATGCCAAATGAATGGAGGAAAAGTATCCTTGTACATATCTACAAGAATAAGGGTGACATTCAAAGTTGCTCAAACTACCGTGGAATAAAACTGATGTGTCACACCATGAAACTTTGGGAGAGAGTGATTGAACACAGGCTAAGGAAGGATATTAAGATAACAGAGAACCAATTTGGGTTCATGCCTGGACGATCGACGACAGAGGCGATTCATTTGCTTCGTCAACTTGTCGAGCGCTTTCGAGAGAGGAGAAGAGATTTGCATATGATATTTATTGATTTAGAAAAAGCGTACGACAAGATACCTAGAGAGGTATTATGGGGGACAATGATGAAGAAGGGGGTCACCGTCAAGTATATTGATATAATCAAGGATATGTACGACGGAGTAGTGGCAAATGTCAGAACTTACGGCGGCTTAACAAGTGATTTTCCGATTACTATTGGTTTACATCAAGGATCTGCATTAAGTCTATTCCTGTTTACCATCATGATTGATGAGCTTACTAGAACTATCCAAGATAAGGTCCATTGGTGTATGCTATTCGCTGATGATATCGTTCTAGTAAATGAGATGAAAGCAGGGGTTAATGCCAAATTGGAATTATGGAGGCAAACATTGGAATCTCGGGGATTCAGATTGAGCAGGTCCAAGACAGCATATATGCACTGCAAATTTAGTAGCCAGAGAAGTCAAAGCCATATTGGTATAACATTGGAAGGGCAAGAGATATCACCGAGCGACCAGTTTAGATATCTAGGTTCCATCATCCAAAGGAATGGGGAGATCGATAGTGATGTTAATCAAAGGATCCAAGCTGGTTGGTTGAAATGGAGGAGTGCAACAGGGATTTTGTGTGATCGTAACTTTCCGTTAAAATTGAAAGGGATGTTTTATCGGAGCGCTATTCGGCCTGCCTTTTTATATGGTACAGAATGCTGGGCTCCTAAGAAGCATCATACACAGAAGATGCACGTAGCGGAGATGCGCATGCTTCGTTGGATGTGCGGTAACACTAGAAAAGATAAGGTGCGAAATGAGGATATTCGTGCAAAAGTTGGTGTAGCACCCGTGGAGGAGAAGATGCGGGAAAACCGGCTAAGATGGTTTGGTCATGTGCGACGCAGACCTGTGGAAGCACCGGTTCGACGAATAGATACTCTCGATATGGGCAATGGCAAAAGGGCAAAAGGGAGACCGAAGAAAACATGGATGGAGGTGATACGAAACGATATGGTTGCCAAAGGACTCAATGAAAGTATATTGTTCGATAGAAGTGAGTGGAGACAGAGGATTCATGTGCTGGACCCGGCGTGATTCTCATGTTGGTTCATGTAGCCTACCCCATATGCTTGGGATAAAAGGCTCAGTTTTTGTTGTTGTTGTTGTATTAAGAAAATGGTATTTTAATGTAAAATCTTGTTTTATCGTATTAGAAGTTTTCAAGATAGCATATTATGGTTGCATGTGTGTGTGTGAGGAGGTAGGTCATTACCTCGTGATCTATTTTAAGGTATAGCAATGTTAACGGGTTAAATGTGAAATTGAAACATGATGGTATTAAAGTGAAAAAATACGGTAAGTTAAAAAGGTTATCATTTCATGTGTGAAAACTTATTCAAATTGATTTTTACAAGTTTAATAATCATGATAAAGAAGTTTAGACATGTTTGAATTGATTAGAAGTGAAATTTTATAGAAAACCGAATCGGAAATCGGATTTGTTCCGATTCCGTCGGGTTTCGTAATTTCGTATTTTTGAGAATTAGAAAGGGAGATAGAATGGGACTTACGGGTTTCGATCTATACTAAAGAGTATAGGGAAACTAAAGAAGTTGCCGAGGCGTTGCTTCATCGCCGGTTGTTTCTAAAAACGTCGCCGGAATTCCTGCCGGAATCTCGTCGGAGTTTCGCCGCGAACTTGTTTTCAAAGCACACACTTCTTGGAAAACTTTTGAGAGAGTGGCTCAAGATTTTGGGGGTGAGAGGGTAGTGTGTAGGGTTGGTATTTACAGGGTTAGGCTAGGGTTAGGGTAGATGAAAAGTTAAAAATAAAAATGTGATAAATTGTATTAAAAGTGGAGTAATTGGGGTTTTTAAAGAGCTCTGGAAGTAGTCTGAGATTGAAATTTTGCAGGTGCATAGGGAATATGAAAATACACAACTTTCATGTTGTGGCTGTCGCCGGAATCGACTGACTCGGGGGTGACTCGGCCGTGACTCGGTCGGAGCACTGAGTCGGCCGAGTCAAGGCCGAGTTGGCCGATTCCCGGCCGAGTCCGTCGGCCTAGATCCCTCCTGACTGTTCATCTAACTCCTGCAAGTGTTACATGTTTGGGTGTAGTGGGGTTTTTGTGAGATATGCACGTGTAAACTCTTGGTATTCTAAAGGTTTTTTAAAAAAATCAATATTAAAAATAATGTGGGATATAGGATTTGAACTCTGGTGGCTTGGTTCAGCAGTGCAAGGTCTTACCAGTGAGCCACAAGCTCTTTCTTGTAATTATTGTGGGAAAATAAATACTTAAAGTGGTAACAGCAATATTAAATACTCCAAGTATACTTCAAATTTAAATCAATTTTATGTATACAAAAATTGGAGTTGTTACAATCTACCCTCCTTACAAAAATTTCGTTCTCAAAATTTACAATTTTTATTTGAGGACTAGTTTACAAAGAGGTGGGGATATCTTGCACGCATTTCATCTTCACTTTCCCAAGTGGATTCTCCTGGAGTGTCTTTCCTCCACATTACCCGGACCAAGTTAACTTCCTTGTTCCGAAGTGTCTTCTGTTTCCTGCTCAGGATCTTCACAGGTTGTTGCTCACAAGACAAGTCGGCTGTATAGTGAGCTCGGAATGATCAAGTACATGGCTGGGGTCACCCACATACTTTCTGAGTTGGGATATGCGGAACACGTTATGCACTCCTTCCAATGAGGGTGGAAGCGCTAAGCGGTATGCCACTTCACCGACTCGTTCGAGTATGTCGAACGGTCCAATATATCTCGGACTCAATTTACCCCGTCTTCCAAATCGGATCACTCCGCGGTTCGGAGATATCTTCAAGAATACATGGTCTCCTGGCTGGAATTCCAAGTGTCGTCTCTTTGCATCAGCCCAGTATTTCTGTCGATCTTGGGCTATGCGCATTCTTTCCCTGATAGTACGAACCACATCAACGGTCGCTACTATCATCTCTGGTCCAAGAAGTTCCCTATCTCCGATGTCGTCCCAACTTAATGGTGATCGACACTTCCTTCCATATAATGCTGCAAAAGGTGCCATTCCTATGCTTGCTTGGTAGCTGTTATTGTACGCGAACTCCACAAGATGCAGGTGATCTTCCCACGATCCTTTGAAGTCTAGCATACACGCTCTGAGCATATCCTCCAAGATCTGAATAGTTCGTTCCGACTGACCATCTGTTTGTGGATGATAAGCCGTGCTGAAGTTCAGACCTGTTCCCAAGCTAGCTTGCAGACTCTGCCAAAATTATGATCGGAACCTGGTATCACGATCGGAGACAATGCAGAACGGTACTCCATGAAGTTTTACAATTTCCTGTATGAGTTCATGGGTATCAGAGATAGTATATTATGAAGTGTTTAAATCTTAATTAGATTATTACCTCCATGTACTTTTTTGCTAGTGTCTCAGTTGATTGGCCAACCCGAAATGGGATGAAGTGAGCCGACTTTGTGAGTCGATCTACGATGACCCATATAGCATCGTTACCCTTTGTGCTGCAAGAAAGAGCAGTCACAAAGTCCATCGTGATGTGCTGCCACTTCCATTCTAGGATTGGTAACGGTTGAAGTAGTCCAGCTGTCCTGTGATATTCAGCCTTTACTTGCTGACACACCAAGCATTTTGCGACGCTTCTGGCTACTTCACGCTTCATTCCATGCCACCAATAATTCTGACGTAGATCTTTGTACATTTTGGTACCTCCGGGATGTACTGAGTAGGGAGAGCTGTGAGCTTCTTTCATTAACTCTTCCCGAACAGGACCCTTTGGTACACACAATCTGCTGCCGTATCTCAAAGATCCGTCTTCATGGATGATGAAGTCTGTTCTGAGTCCGTTCTCCACTTGTTCTCTGATCGTTTGCAACTTAGCATCACTTGCTTGAGCTACTTTGATCTGATTGACAATGGTTGATTGAACTTGTAGATTCATCAAACTTGAAGCATTACCTGGCATGACTACTTCAACCTCCATCTGATGTAGGTCTTGCTGAAGTTTCCACTGATCGGCGAGATTCATCGATAAGGGTTGGCGACTAAGAGCATCAGGTACTACGTTCACCTTCCCTGAGTGATATTGCAAGTTGATGTCAAAGTCCGCCATGAGTTCTAACCATCTTCTCTACCGCATATTCAACTCCTTCTGAGTAAACACGTACTTCAGAATTTTATGATCTGTGTAGATATTTACTCGTTCACCAAGTAAGTAGTGGCGCCAAATCTTGAGAGCAAAGATGACGGCTGCCAACTCCAGATCATGCGTCGGATAATTGCGCTCATGAGTCTTCAGTTGTCATGAAGTATAAGCCACAACCTTACCGTTCTGATGTAGAACACATCCTAATCCCTTACCGGATGCATCACAATGCACTTCGAATCCTCCAGATTGATCCGGTATTACGAGAATAGGTGCAGATGTCAATCTTGACTTGAGTTCTACGAAAACTTGTTCGCATGCTTCTGACCACACAAATTCTTCATCTTTTCGTATGAGCTTGGTCAGGGGTGTTGCTATCTTTGAGAATCCTTTAATGAACCTTCTGTAATATCCAGCTAAACCCAAGAAACTCCGAATGTCTTTCACTGACTTTGGTGTAGGCCATTCGCTAACTGCTGAAACTTTGGCTGGATCCACAGAAATTCCTTCTCCTGATACGATATGTCCAAGAAAACCAACTTGATTTAACCAAAACTCGCACTTGCTGTACTTGGCATAAAGCTTATATTGTCGAAGAGTTTCCAGGACAATTCGTAGATGCTCTGCATGCTCTTTCCGATTCTTAGAATATACCAGGATGTCTTCGATGAAGATAACAACAAACCTGTCTAAATACTCCCGGAAAACTTGGTTCATTAGGTTCATGAATATTGCTGGTGCATTGGTCACTCCAAATGGCATCACTAGAAATTCGTAATGTCCATAGCAAGTTCTAAAAGCTGTTTTGTGAATATCAGCTTCCTTGACCTTCACTTGATGATAACCTGAACGAAGATCCAATTTAGAAAAAACACAAGATCCACTTAGCTGATCGAATAAATCATCGATGCGCGGGAGTGGATACTTGTTCTTTATAGTGTCTTCGTTCAAGGCCCTATAATCGATGCGCATTCTGTATGAACCTTTCTTCTTCTTCACCAGTAGTACAGGTGCTCCCCAACTTGAAGTGCTGGGACGAATCCATCCTTTCGCCAATAATTCATCCAACTGTGTTCGGACTTCCTTCAAACCTTCCGAATTTAGTCTATAAGGTACTTTGATCACCGGTTGTGCTCTTGGTACTAAATCAATACTGAATTCAAGAGCTCGATCGGGAGGCAAACCTGATATATCATCAGGAAATACACCGTCGAACTCTCGAACTACCTCTGGTCTTAATTCTTCTTCCGCTTGAGCTGCCGCAACTACTGCTTCTCTTGGCTTCGCTTTGTAGGTACCTGGCTCCAGGGTATGATCTCCGCTCTTGAAATAGAAGACCGGATGGTCTGGAATCTCGAATACTACCCTCCTTTGACGACAGTCGATGGTAGCATAAAAGGTTCCAAGCCAATCCATTCCTAGAACCACATCGAAGTTCGGTATGTCCAGTACTTTGAAGTCAGCATAAAAATCTCGACTGCAGATGACGACTGGACACAGGCTGTATCCCATAGTTTCCTTTAGAATGCCATTTCCGGAACTGACATTCCAGCTGGATACAAGCGGTAAGACTGGAATCGCATGGGTTTGGACAAACCGTTGCGACATAAAGCAGTGGGATGCTCCAGTATCAAACAGTGCAAGTGCAGGTAGTGAAGCTACTAGGATTGTACCTAACGTATATGGGATATGTTTTAGGTATAGGGAAAGTGTGTATATAACCAGGACTAAAAGATAAGTTTGAGAAGGAAAGTTTACCAGTAATGACTTGGCAAGTGGCCTCAGCTTCTTCCACAGACATCGTGAAGGCCTGGCGCTTGGGTATATTCCTCCTGGTTTGAGGAGCATTCCTCGGAACGTTCCTTTGAGCTTGATGGAACTGACAAGGAGGTGGTGCAGCTTGTGGTCCTCTGGGTGGTGCAAGCAGTGCAAGTCTTGGAGTAGGGGCTTGGATGGCTGGACGCTGTGGATAATTGTTTGCTGGCCTGGGTGCAGCAACTGGGTTTTGTTTATGAAGACAAGCCCCAATACCATGAGCAGCTGAGCCGCAGATCAAGCAAAGGTTGTTCGCACGATGGCAATCTCTCGCCAGATACCCATTTCTCTTGCAGTAGTTACAAAAGGCTGGGGTGGGTCTGCTGATTGGTGCTCCAGGACATCTTGGCACAAAAGGTGGTCTGGACGAGGCTCCACCTGCCATCTGGTTGGCAGGGCGCTTGACTCCTGCAGACTGAGGTCTGCCCCTTGCTTTTATCACTGCCTCATAACCGCGGGCAGCTTCCAGAGCATCCTCATGGGTCAAAAATTTTCCTGTGGCTAGAGCAGCCTGAATTTCCGTGTCCAGTCCTTGTTGAAAGCAACGGGCTCTGATCTCGTCCGTCGGTATCAAATGTGCCGTGAATCTGTTCAAGGATAGTGTTAGTTGTGTGGTATGTGATATTTAAAACTGAACTATTGCGACATATCTTACCGGCTTCACATGGTGAATTCAGCGTCATATTCATCTACCGATTTGTCCCACATTGATTCTTGCTGTAGATGAATGAACTGCTGCTCCATGGCAAACCTGGCAGTCACATGGAAGTATTTCGCGTTGAACTTCTCGCGAAACGTTTTCCATTCAATAGGCTGTGCAAGACGGCTTTCTTCCGCCTTCCACCAGTTGCGAGCGTTGTCTGTGAGTTGTAGTTTCGCTACACGAACCCAAGCGATGTCTGGCACTTATGCTGCGGCCAGATCATCCTCAATACTTTGAGCCCATTCCTCAGCTTCCAGTGGGCTCCCCTTTCCTGAGAATTGCTTCGGATGTAAAGCCCTGAATTGCTTTACCCCGGGAGCGTCAGTCTCGGGATGGTTCAAGAGTTGTTGCCGTCCCTCGAGAAGGCTGCGGATTGCCTCAAGTAGCACTGTTTGCTCGGTAGGTGGCGCAGGAAAAGCTGGTGTGAGAGGTAGTGCTGGATGTGTGTTATTGACGTTGGTGCTGGTGTTGTTTGGGGAATCCATAACCCTGAAGAAAAATTTGGGTTAGGACAGATTCAAGTACATGAAATGATAAGATTCGAGGAATATGGAATTGCAAGATTCAAGGAACATGAATTGTAGAGAATGTTTTAGTTGCTGGTTCTTGTGTTATATTGCTTAAGTTGTTCACGCAGACCAGAACTGCATGATAGGGATTCATACAGCTCTGACCTGCATGGGCCACCAACAAAACCTGTCATGCCCCGCTTCCCAGTGTACGGCGAAGGGGACGCGACGAGGTCTGCTATGTATATTCTCAGAAGTACATACGCTAAGCGTATCTAAGAAATATAAAATAAATACGCAAGAAATAAGAATAAAAAGAACAGCAACTTTTATTTATTAACATTCTTTGTACAATACATGAATGGAAATACAACTGAAATAATAAGATGCCTAAACAGTGGCATAACAGGAAATGAAAAGTACAGAAAGGAAAAGTGTACAATGAAACTACAGCGCAGGGTCTTCAGTAAACTGCCCCAAGTCTTCTTGCGATGGCTCAACCTATGCCGGGTCCAAATCACCTGACGACATTTAAAGAAGAGAGAAACAGAATGTCGTCAGCGAACAGGTCGCTCGGTAAGTCCCAAAGGCAAGAGGGAAGTAGTAAAAGACAGAATAAGAAGATATATTTTAAAGTGTAAACTATTGTTGTAATGTTATGTCAACGCTGTTGTTTGTAGCTTGGTACAGAAGGATGCCAGTGTATACGAGGGGAGTCTCTATATGCCAGAGACTAAGGGCACGTATAGTACGAGGTACCGTTTATACCACGGTACAACAGCAACTGGATTCATGTTAGGTGTGTTAAGTCTGACCGCCTCGTGCAACCTTTAACACCTTCCGTACCAATCTACCCCTTAAACCCCGCGATATCTTGTTTGTATTGTTATCTTGTAAATTGTGTTGGTTGTATGATTGATTGACTGACTGACCGAAACCATGATATCAGGAAACGGTTATAACCGTAGAGTCATGTAAATGGAATACTGAGAATCATGTAAAAGGAATATATATTCATGGTTCGGTTCAGTCAAGTTGTGTAAATTGATGATTGTATTCATGGATTCATGTGTTCATATTGACTTAGAATCTTGTAGATTATATATTGACTTGAATCATATTCAAGTCAGGTTAATCAGACTCAAACCCGAGTCAGATAATCAGAAATGTGAATCGAAGTCTTAAAATTGTTAGGGTCCTTAGGGTGATTTATAAACTTGAGGGGGTTTTATGTAAAAATACTTTTATATACTTTTCAAAATACACCTCAAGTATTTATTGTTCGTCTTTAGAGTTGTAATGATGGTGGATTTTATGTTGTGACATTTCTAGTGAAAATATCCTAGTTTTATAAATAAGGGTATTTATCTGTAATATTGATTTATTTGAAGTTCATGGTGTTTTAGTGTAAAATTTATTCTTGTGATTTTTAGAAAAAAGGTGGAATATTTATATTATAATAAAATAGATATTTAAATGATAAATATACATATATTTATACAAAAATAGTTTTAATAAATATTTTATATTCCAAAAATCTCATTTTCTTAAGATGTCGTATTTTAAACCTTTCGAGACCGAATGCTCCTTGCGGAGGTCTGAATCTCGTACTACTAGCCCGAAGGTGCGCGATAAACCGCACGATCCTGAACGGGTTCCCCAAAGATGGATTGTAGTGGCGTTTTGCAAAGATTGTAAAATACTAATCCTTTAGAAAACGGTTTTATAAAGTAAAATGTATTTATTTGCAAAGTGTAATTTTCCGTATTTTAGATTCTAGGGTTTCCTAAGCCAACTAGCATATTTCTAAAAGGTCTAAACGACAAGTCGTTAGAAATCTCAAATCGCCTCTTCACCGCCAACTGCGGCCAGGTAAGTGGGAGGCTCTCCACTACAAGTAGTGGCCCTAATTAAGTAACCACTTACCTTAGACACACTTACCTAGACACCACAAAGTCAGGTTTAGATAAACGATCGATGTCCATAACTTATTGTATTTTTCCTATTAAAGATATTGTTTAAACAAATGTATCAAATCTAAACTTTTATAAAAGGTTTTATTAAGTAAATGGTATTTTAATGTAAAATCTTGTTTTATCGTATTATGAGTTTTCAAGATAGCATATTATGGTTGCATGTGTGTGTGAGAGGAGGTAGGTCATTACCTCGTGATCTATTTTAAGGTATAGCAATGTTAACGGGTTAAATGTGAAATTGAAACATGCTGGTATTAAAGTGAAAAAATACGGTAAATTAAAAAGGTTATCATTTCATGTGTGAAAACTTATTCAAATTGATTTTTACAAGTTTAATAATCATGATAAAGAAGTTTAGACATGTTTGAATTGATTAGAAGTGAAATTTTATAGAAAACCGAATCGGAAATCGGATTTGTTCCGATTCCGTCGGGTTTCGTAATTTTGTATTTTTGAGAATTAGAAAGGGAGATAGAATGGGACTTACGGGTTTCGATCTATACTTAAGAGTATAGGGGAACTAAAGAAGTTGCCGAGGCGTTGCTTCGTCGCCGGTTGTTTCTAAAAACGTCGCCGGAATCTCGTCGGAGCTTCGCCGCGAACTTGTTTTTAAAGCACACACTTCTTGGAAAACTTTTGAGAGAGTGGCTCAAGATTTTGGGGGTGAGAGGGTAGTGTGTAGGGTTGGTATTTATAGGGTTAGGCTAGGGTTAGGGTAGATGAAAAGTTAAAAATAAAAATGTGATAAAATCTAATAAAATGTATTAAAAGTGGAGTAATTGGGGTTTTTTAAGACCTCTGGAAGTGGTCTGAGGTTGAAATTTTGCAGGTGCATAGGGAATATGAAAAAACACAAGTTTCATGTTGTGGCCGTCGCCGGAATCGGCTGACTCGGGGGTGACTCGGCCGTGACTCGGTCGGAGCACTGAGTCGGACGAGTCAAGGCTGAGTTGGCCGATTCCCGGCCGAGTCCGGCGGCCTGGATCCCCCCTGACTGTTCATCTAACTCCTGCAAGTGTTACATGTTTGGGTGTAGTGGGGTTTTTGTGAGATATGCACGTGTAAACTCTTGGTATTCTAAAGGTTTTTTTAAAAAAATCAATATTAAAAATAATGTGGGGTATGGGATTTTAACTCTGGTGGCTTGGTTCAACAGTGCAAGGTCTTACCAGTGAGCCACAAGCTCTTTCTTGTAATTATTGTGGGAAAATAAATACTTAAAGTGGTAACAGTAACATTAAATACTCCAAGTATACTTCAAATTTAAATCAATTTTATGTATACAAAAATTGGAGTTGTTATATACATCGCATGCCTAATAATTATAAACCCCGCATTTTAGTCTCAACATTGAAAACACTTTCCAATATCAAGTCGAGCAATTCAACAAGATTCCCGACATCCATATCGAATACTCGCCGGAAACTTTAGTAGATAGCCACACCCTCGATATTGTCGACAAAGTGCACTTAGGCGGAACCCCGCGGCCGCGAGCACCCAAATGGATGCTTTAGGTAACAGGGTTCTCCTACAGTCACTTGGTCGATGTTATGGGGCGTGGCTATCTAGTAAGGTTACCCGGCGAGTATCCGCGTGCATTACGTAATTGCGACGGACTTTTGATCCACATCAAAATTCCGTGACAACCGATGAATTGAGACTAAATTGCAAGATTTATAAAATTCAAACTAGTTATCATATAACTAATTATTGTGGATTCTAAATATTGTATCACAATCACAGATAGCTAGACGATATTAAATGTTTCGATCGAATCAACGAATTCCTAAAATTTCCCAGAGAGCTCAACACTTGAGCAGTGATAGAAGTACCCAGAACCATACCACAGTGCCCATGGACCAGCAGGTGAAGGCTCGTCCCAAGACCCTCAAGTAGCGCCGCGGAACCGCCGCCAAAACCATGTTTTGGCCGCGGTTCCGCGGTCACTTAGACGAGTTAGGGACTCGTTCTTCAGGTCGGTCCATAGAATTACCTGCAAGATTTTTAGAGTATTTTTAACATGAAAAATTCCAACTTTTTGAAAATTTTCCGGAGAGGGGTCCAAAATTGGGTTTTCGGGGTTCGATCGGACTTCTAACTTCGTCTAGATATCGCCTAAAGCTCTAGCTAGGCTCTGATACCACTGTAGGTTTGCTTGGTACAACAGTAAGGTTTCGGGAGATATCGTCCATACCATTTTGAAAATTTTGCCATGCTAAGCAATCCTAACCCAAGAATTTTTACTAGAGATTTAGACAAAACAAAGTGTAAACAACTTTACAATTAAGTGAACTAGAAATACAACCTTTGTAGACTGGTCCTTCACTTCAATAGCTCCGTGTAGTAGTCCCTTTGCTCCAAGTAGTGATCTTTCGGACTCTAGCATGGCTTCACAAGAAGAATAGAACGAGCTTGCACGAAGTGTTCGAGGCCGAAGATGATCTATGTCGAGGAGACACTAACCCAAGCTACCCTCTTCACTAATGTGAGATTAGTGAAGCTAACACCCTATACTAAAGTGCTAATCTAGTAGAGGATGATGAAGTATGATTTTTGCTCACTTTAGAATTAATTTTCTCACACTTTTTCTTCTTCTCTCAAAAAACTAGAAAGCTTTTCTTGAGCTTGAAGAAGATGAAGGAAAAATAGATGAGAGAGTGAATAGCAACCATGGGTGAGAAAATATCTAATATCTCTCATGTAGATACTTGACCATGAGTTTAGATAATGGTTGGGTTAACAAATATCTAGTATAAGACAAAACTAGTGGACTGGTCAATAGATCTCCAAGCTTCTACAAGCTTCATGCCATGCGACCATTATCCAACTAATAATTGATTTACACTAAATAAATAAACCCTTCATTATCATTATCATGGTGTAGGTCTCATACACCCATGTTGCATGTATCATCAACCATGACATATAAATAAAACACAATTAATATATATCACATATATATTAAGTGTGCACATGTGAGAAAAAGAAATGCTTATGTGAGCTAATATTAGTTAATGTAAATTAATATATCAAATATATAATTATACATTAAATCATTAAATCAACTCTTGATTTAAAAATCCGGCTATATCTCATATGACCGACTAATAATATCTGTATCAACTTATCGAATCAACACTTGCTTCGATAACCCGATTATATCACATATAACCGACCGATACTGTATCGACTTATCGAATCAACATTTGATTCGATTACCCGGCTATATCTCATACAACCGATCGATACCTTATATCGTGAGAATAGAATAAAGTATCACATACTCGTATTAATCTCGGTCCCGCACATATCACATATGTGCTCCTACTTCGTTTTGCCTGAGCCAGTGAAACCTCTGTGTAGGACTCTAATGACTTGTTGTTCATATCAGATTTTTGCATTTTCATACCGCCCAATTTTTGTCACATTGCATATCGGTAGATACTCTTGAGCCGTGTTTGCTAGTCAATTACAGGATACAGGTTCTCGGTTCTAAAACGGTGAAATTCATAGAAAACACGACAAAATCCGGGTTCCTGCCAACCACTGAAAAAACACGGTCTCCGCTCTTCATCCGTATGTTGCCAGATACCAGTTTAGGAAGACAAAATGTCAAATCAATGTCGTTTTCATGCACAAGGCTCAATGACAGCACAAGATCCAAGAAATCTACGTGGAGCTCGAGGAAATCATGACAAAAACATCCACATCAAAACACCTTTGGCTCAACAGAAATTCTGGAAAAATCATGAAGACAAATTGAGAAAATACATATACCAGAATTAAGTACAATGAAGACCAGGGAAGCACAAAAAGAATGAGCATCCAACTCATCTATATGCCGCGGAAACGCGGCCTAAGCATACTTAGGCCGCGGATCCGCGGCCGTATGGTGGCGGCAGATGAAGATTTTCCAGGGGTATTTTGGTCTTTTTATTTGTGTTCTGGTGGTTGCCCTAGGTTTTCATTTTTCAGCCTATAAATAGCCCAGAACTTTGTGAAGGAAAGAGTCCATAATCTTGTATTCTTTTTCTAGGTTTTAGAATACATGTTCTTCTTCTTCTCATCTCTTCTCCATTAAAACTTGTAGTGAGCTTTATGAGTGAAGAATGGTGAATAAAGAAGTTCATTTTATTATCATGCTTGTCTTGTTCTTTCTATAATTGTTGTAATTTTCATTTGTTAACTAGTTGTTGTTATTTCGTGTTGTTTCTTTCTTCTCTCTTTTTCTTTATCCTTAAAACGACTATGATGCTTACGCTCGATTCTCGCCAAGGTGAGGTCGCAAATAGCTAGTCGTTATCTTCTAATCTCTTTCTTTCCATCTTCCTCTTTTGTTTTGTTTTATTTTTCCGTATCATGAAGTGTGAGTAGTTTCATACTTGTTAGGGTAGGATAAGGGAAGTTTGAGAGAAGGAAATCTCTCTCACTCTTTCCTTGCCCAACAGCTTAATTCGACTCCCGTTAATTGAACCACAATCCGCTCCTTACGGCACCCTATCCTACATGATAGCGGTGATTCCGTAATGAGACCGGTTGTGGTTGAATTAACCGGAGGTTATGGCTAAGAGCCAAAAACGGACGGACAAGCACCAAAAGGAAGAACTTATGCGTTGGAAAGCCTAGCTTATACTCGCAAAGTTCTTCCTAGTCGTGCTAATCCCCGTTGTTGCCGATTACCGTAACACCGATATTAAGAGGGGCAACGAAAGATGTGGAGACTCCTAACTCAAACTAACCTAATCCTAACCCTAACAAGCTCCCCTTAAATATCAATTTAACACTTAGATAATCACAAACAAATCTGAAAACCGGACTTAACTCGTTAAAGCACATAGAAAAAGATTCCCATCTCCCTGCGGACGACCCGTACTCAACCGATTAGCTACAAGCGAAACCGTCTTGATTGCGGTATTTAACTAAAACTTGAACACGCAGAACCACTAACAATCAAATGGCGCCGTTGCCGGGGAGACGGTAGTTTATTTCCTTGTGTAATTTCGGGTTAACTTGTGAATATAACCGAAAAACAAAACAAAAAAAATATACATTGTAAAAAACCATCTTGTTGTTTTTGATTAGCTTTTGTGCAAGTGTGCAGGAAAATACGAAGTTCAAGATCGGCGCCAAAGACGTCGGATAAGACGGAGTTCAAGTACAGTGCCAAAGACGTGGGAAGATAGACCCACATTTCGCGGCTACACCGTGACGGATCAAAACGGAACAAACGGTCTACTGTCAAGATCTGGAGCAGGTACAGTGAGCAAATAAAAATTCAGAAGATCCATACAAGCAGAGGACAAACACAGGAGCTCACACCAAAAACCCAGAAGCCCAACTCACTGTTCCTGCCGCGGAACCGCGGCAATAGAGGGCTTAGGCCACGGATCCGCGGCCACTTGGTGCCTTTGGGCTGCCAAAATCTCTCTGTAAGTCCCTGTTCTCCTCTCCACTCCTCTGGACTCCACTGAATTGTGTTTTCTGCAGCCTTCTTTGCGCAAATTCTTCTCCCCCTTCCAATAAAATGTTCTTGTGCAGGATTCTTTGTGCCGCAAATAAAAAAAATTGTTTGCAGTTGATTTGTTACCGCTTTGCATTCTTTAATACGGACTTAAGGGGCTTGAAACCAATTCAGATTGGGTGGGGATTTCATCACCCTTCGCAGGACCCCAAAAATCACAAAAGCATATGCATTGTCCATTGTAAATTAAAAAATACTAGACTTCAGCCCTAAGGACTTCGCGCTCATTAGGAGAAGATAAACCGTGTTTAGAACCTCGCTTAACGGTATATTGTTTACGGGGTGTCTAGGAAAGCGTTAACGGCGCAACCGCCAAAAGAGAAAGGGTTATTTAATTAAGGAACTTCGCAAAAGCGTTGGACAACCTCCCCTTATCTCTGCACTTACCTGGCCTCGTCATCAGTGTATTTTTAAGCCCGTTTCTCGACACTGTTTAACTTCGACAATCAAGTTCAGGAGCAGGTCTAGTAGACCTAGGTGACCCTAGATCTAGGTGTGATTGTGCATATCTTGTTTGTGATTACTTAAGCCGTATATCCGTACATATTTCTGTAAATCTCTTTCTAAAAACAAAAGAAAAAATCAAAAACTTTTATAAAAACTTGCCCTTTGTCGCCAAATCCATTTTTTTTCACCCACCACCCATCGCCTTTCTCCATTGACGTTTTCTTACCCTCACCTTCTCCGCTTTGACTATACTAAACTCGTTTAGTGTATGTCCGCTTGGACTCGGGACACTAGCGCCCGTCTAGTCCGCGTTACGTTAGTCGCTACCGACTACGCGATCGACTCAGACGTCGATACTCCTTCCACTCCTCTTTCACCCCTTCCTTTGCCGGCCAACTCCGACGTTGACCGGAATTCTGTTCATACATCTTCACCTTCACCTTCACCAACCTCTTCTTCCACGATGTCAGGATTTAATCCGAACATCTCTTTGACTACCCCTAGATTGGCTCCACCTCCTACGGAGACCAATATCCCACCACCACCGCCTGTTGTAGCGCCGCAGCGAATCGCGCTCCAGGATCGTTTCTATCCCACCCGTTCTGCACTTCCCACCTGCCTTTCTCTTCCTCCGGCCAATGGGGACAACTTTGAAATTAAGCCCCACTTCATCAACATGCTTCCACGTTTTCATGGGCTTGAATCTGAAGATGCCTATATCTTCATCAACAAATTTCAAAACGTCTGTGCCATGATGAAAACCACCCAGCTGTCGGACGATGCTATACGTCTACGGGTCATTCCGTTCACTTTATGCGATCTTGCTGAAAAATGGCTGTATAGCACCGCTTCCCACTCAATCACCAGCTGGGACGAGTTTGTTAAAGCATTTCTAAAAAAATTCTATCCGAATCATAAGACCGTAAGGATTCGAAATGAAATCAACCAATTCTCTCAGCTTCCTTCTGAACCCTTCTGGAAGTGCTTTGACCGGTACAAAGACCTTCTTGTTCAGTGTCCTCACCACGGTATAGAGAAATGGCAACTCTGCCAAACCTTATACGAGGGCCTGAACCCAGCAACGAAGCAGTTGTTGGAAACCATCTGTCAGGGCCACTTCCTATCGAAATCTGACGAGGAAGCGTGGCAGTTCTTTGACGACCTTGCGGAGCAAACGCTACAATGGGAGAGCACCAGACCGACTTCTTCTACCTCCACTTCTACCGGTCAGTCTAGGGTAGGAATCCACCAACTTGATGTCTCTATTGCGATGAAAGCTGAAATGGCTGCGATAACAAGAAAGCTTGAAGCGATAGAGAGCAAATTTTCTGCTCCTGCTTCTGCCCCTGTTCTCCCCCTTCGTACCATTTGCGCTTGTTGTTCCGATCCTTCCCACTTGACCGAAGAGTGTCCTTACAATCCACCCTCGCAAGGACAGGATCAGGTTAATGCTGCCTTCCAGCAAAGACCGAGGAATGATCCATACTCTTCCACCTACAATCCCGGTTGGAGGAACCACCCCAATTTCGTCTGGAATCAGAATCAGAATCAATTCCAAGGCAACAATTTCCAAAGGGCCCCTCCACCGCAACAACAAGCGCAACAACAAACTCAACATCAATATCAGCAGCCTTTCCAACCCCAACCTTTCCAAAATCAGACGAACAACTTTGCACCCAACAATTCTTTCCCACCAAACAACTTTGTTCCGTCAAACAACGATAAGGTTTCCTCGCTCGAACGAAGTCTGGAGGCGTTCGTTAAACAGTCGACTCAGTCCACCGCCAACATCCAGTCTTCCATTCAATCCCTAGTGCAACACACTGCCGCATACGGGCAAAGCATCAAGACCATCGAGGCCCAGATTGCACAGCTGAACGCAGCCTTAAGCGAGCGAGAAAAGGGGAAGCTCCCGTCCCAACCACTCCTAAATCCCGGTCACCCACATAATGCACATGTTGCTCTTGAACAACAGAACCATAATGTGAGTGCCGTGACCACACTGAGATCGGGAAGGATGCTGCAAAACAACATTGGCAAACGGATCAACGATGACACCCCGGCCGCTGCTTCTTCTTCTTCTTCTTCTTCTTCCTCGTCTTCTGAGCCTATTCTCCGTTCTTCACAAGGCTCTCCTTTCTCTTCTTCTGCTCTGAACGGACCCACTTCTCACTCCACGAAAACACCTGTTCTGGGATCCGTTCCAACTCCACAATCTCCTCCTTCAGCATTAGACCCAACCAATTTTTAAAATGTTCCATTTCCAAACCGGTTGAGGTCTAACAAACAAAATCCACAAATGGAGAAGATTCTGGAGTTATTTAAGCAAGTTAACATTAATATTCCTCTTTTAGATGCTGTCCAACAAGTCCCGTCTTACGCGAAAATCTTAAAGGACTTGTGCACGAAAAAGAGGAAGTCTCAGGTACCAAAGAAAGTTTTCTTGGCTAGTGCTGTGAGTGATGCCCTTACCCAATCTTTACCACAAAAACGGAAGGACCCTGGCTGTCCTACGATTTCAATTACTATTGGGGATAAGAACATCAATCGCGCACTATTAGATCTTGGTGCCAGTGTTAACCTGCTTCCGTATTCAGTATACGAGCAATTAGGCGTCGGAGAGCTGAAACCCACGCACTGCACTCTCCAAATGGCTGACCGATCGATCACCCATCCTAGGGGTGAGCTAGAGGATGTGTTAATAAAAGTCGGGGACTTCATATTCCCCATTGACTTCATTGTATTAGATACACAGCCTGTAGCTAACCCCCGGAATCAAATTCCGGTGATACTCGGTCGCCCATTTCTCGCAACCTCAAATGCTGTGATCAATTGTCGCAATGGTTCGATGAACCTCTCTTTTGGAAATATGACGATTGAACTCAACATTTTTAGGTTGGGGAATCAGCCCGCCGAACCTAATGCTCATATACTGGACGTCTGCTCGATCCAGGAGATCACCCCAGAAGAGTGTGAATTCGAGGAGTTTCTGTTTGATCACGATAATCTTGACGCCACTAGTGCGTTTCTCTTCGAACCTGCTGCTGTTTCTGCGCCCGACAACGACCACGAGTGTTTCACGTTTTCGAACGATCTTAGCCGCGCACAACCCGAGTTTGAATCCTTCGACTTTCCGGATGAGTTACCTGAACCATCCAGCTCGGTTGCCTACACTCGCTTTGAACCTTTGCTGGAGTCCTTTGAGTTCGAGACCTTTGCACCAATCTTGCCTTCCATCGTTTCACCTCCAACGCTCGAACTCAAGCCTTTGCCGTCTCACCTTAAGTACGCTTACTTAGGTGAGAACGAGACCCTCCCTGTCATCATCTCGGCTTCTCTAGCTCCCGAGCAAGAGAAAGCCCTTCTCGCGGTCTTGCACAGCAACAGGCAAGCTTTTGGCTAGTCCATGGCGGACATCAAGGGGATTAGTCCCCTGATCGTTGAGCATCACATTCATCTGATGGATGATGCCAAACCAGCCCGGGATCCACAAAGACGTCTCAATCCAGTCATGAAAGAGGCTGTGAAGAAGGAGATCGTAAAATGTCTAGATAGTGGTATCATTTACCCTATCTCTGATAGCCAGTGGGTTAGCCCCATTCATGTTGTCCCCAAGAAGTCGGGCATCACGGTCATAACCAACGAGGCGAACGAGTTAATCCCTACTCGCACCCAAACTGGGTGGCGAGTTTGCATTGATTACAGAAAACTCAACGCCGCAATGCGGAAAGACCACTTTCCGCTACCTTTCATTGACCAGATGCTTGAACGATTGGCCGGACACGAGTACTACTGCTTTCTTGATGGCTACTCCGGCTATAATCAAATTCCCATCGCCGAAAAAGACCAGGACAAGACCACTTTCACTTGTCCTTTCAGCACGTTTGCATATCGTCGCATGCCCTTTGGGTTATGCAATGCGCCCGCTACCTTCCAGCGGTGTATGATGGGTATCTTCTCAGACATGGTGGAAAAATTTCTGGATATTTTCATGGATGACTTCTCCATCTTCGGCGACTCCTTCAACGAGTGTTTGCTGCATCTTGACGCTGTCCTTACCCGATGTAAGGACAAGAATCTCACTTTGAACTGGGAGAAATGCCACTTCATGGTGCGCGAAGGTATTGTCTTAGGACATATCATCTCGCAAAATGGCATAGAGGTTGACAAAGCAAAGATTGAGGTCATTTCCAATCTGCCTCCTCCCCGATGCGTCAGAGATATCCGAGCCTTTCTTGGCCATGCCGGTTTCTATAGACGGTTCATCAAGGACTTTAGCAAGATCGCTAGGCCCTTGACTCTTTTACTGGCCAAGGACACGCCATTCGACTTCAACTCGAGCTGTGTGACTGCCTTCGAGTCATTGAAAAGCTCACTCACTTCTGCTCCCGTTCTTTCTTCACCTGACTGGACGCACCCATTCGAGATTATGTGCGATGCATCCGACTTTGCCATCGGTGCTGTCCTTGGACAACACATCAACAAGATGCCGCACGTAATCTATTATGCGAGCCGAACCCTGAACGACGCCCAACTCAATTATACAACAACTGAGAAGGAATTCTTAGCTGTTGTATTTGCTTTAGAGAAGTTCAGGCCCTACCTCATCGGCTCTCCAGTCATTGTCTACACGGACCATTCTGCTCTGCGCCATCTTTTTGCGAAGAAAGATGCAAAATCTCGGTTAATACGTTGGATCCTCTTGCTTCAAGAGTTTGACCTTGTCATTAAGGACAAACGAGGATGTGAAAACGTAGTTGCCGACCATCTCTCACGACTTCCTTCTTCGCCTTCGCTTCCAATTCCGATCAACGACGTTTTCCCGGATGAACAGCTCTTGACAGTATCTTGCGAACCCTGGTTCGCAGATATTGTGAACTATTTGGCCACAGGATTACTACCGACTGAATGGTCAAGTCAGGACAGACTTCGCTTCTTATCCCAAGTAAAGCACTTTTACTGGGACGAACCCTACTTGTTCAAGTACTGTCCCGACCAGATTATTCGTCGGTGTGTCCCTGACGAGGAATTCAAGAGTGTGCTGTCATTTTGCCACGATCAAGCGTGTGGCGGGCATTTCGGGCCCAGAAAGACAGCTGAGAAGATCTTGCAATGTGGTTTCTACTGGCCACAACTCTTCAAAGACGCTCATGACTATTGCAAGACTTGCTCCCGGTGCTAACACATGGGCCGGATATCCCGGAGGAACGAGATGCCGCTCCAACCGATCTTGGTTGTGGAGATTTTCGATGTTTGAGGGATAGATTTCATAGGGCCGTTTCCCAGCTCTTTCGGAAACTTGTACATCCTTCTAGCTGTTGATTACATCTCTAAATGGGTCGAGGCTGTGCCCAGCCGAACTAACGACAACAAGGTTGTCGTTAGGTTCCTTAAAGAAAACATTTTCTCCCGGTTTGGGCACCCCCGAGCGATCATTAGCGACAATGGAAGTCATTTCTGCAATAAAACTTTCGAAGCTTTGATGCGGAAATACTCCATTAATCATAAGCTCTCTACGCCCTACCACCCCCAAACCTGCGGGCAGGCCGAAGTTTCAAATCGGCAAATCAAGCAGATACTGGAGAAGACGGTTTTCAAGAACCGTAAGGATTGGTCGCTGAAACTCACTGACGCCCTTTGGGCTTTTCGAACCGCTTATAAGACCGACCTTGGCATGTCTCCCTATCGGCTTGTGTACGGAAAAGCCTGCCACCTACCTGTCGAAATAGAGCATCGCGCATTTTGGGCGATAAAGGAGCTGAATCTGTCTCTCGAAGATGCGGGCAGCCATCGGAAGCTGCAGTTGAACGAACTAAGCGAGCTTAGGGATGAGGCTTACGATAACGCGGTTGTCGTTAAGAACCGAACGAAGGTGTTTCACGATAAACACCTTTTGCGCAAAACCTTCGTACCTGGTCAGCAGGTACTGCTTTACGACACCCGACTTCACTTCCATCCAGGAAAGCTCAGATCTCGCTGGAAAGGGCCGTATTTTGTGCGGAATGTGTATCCGCAAGGCGCTGTGGATTTGGAAAATCCAAAGGACGGTTCATTTTTCAAAGTGAACGGACACCGATGCAAACCGTACCTTAGCGCCGAACCAACAGAGGAGCTTCTGTTCTTACAGGAGCCGGTTTACCCTGCCTGATCTTCCTCTGCCTACCTCCAAACTTCGGTTATCCAGCCAAGAACAGTGGACACTGTTCCAAATAAGTTTGGGGGTATGTATAAACCATTTTGTATATATTTGTGTATATTCTTTTTCTTTTCTTTAAAAACAAAAACAAATAAAAATTTGTGTATCGCTACTCAAATGATCTCTTCATGCAACGACAGTGAGGACACTGTCCAGTTTAAGTTTGGAGGTACGCTCGGTACGCATTTCTTACCTTCGCATTCATGTGTATATTTTGCATCTGCATATTAAAATCCATAAAATCCATAAAAATCTGAAAATTTTCTAAAAATATAAAAACTTTTTTGTCAAGTTAGCTTGTGGAAGAACTCTGATTCAACATTTCGACGGTTTTTGTTTGAAAAGATAGGAATAACTAAATCTTATGTTTAGATTTTGAAAACCTGAAAGATAACTCTCCTTTGAAGTTAACTATAGCTGATATATGTCTTTACATCACACTACACGTGTCGTGAGTTTTTGGGAATTAGATGACAAGTCTGTTATGTTTAAAAACTTTTAAACAGATAAATGATTTTCTGAGGATCAAATAGGTTTGTTCTGAAATAAGTAATGTCAAGAATAGTTTATGAAGTAAAGTGAATATGAAGGAATGTCATTGATGCCGTAATTGGAACGAAGTCTGAAAAATAACCCATCTGAAACTTGATTGGAATGATTACACACCGAACCCACTAAACACGTCTTTTATCCAAAAAAATAATTGAACTGCCGGTTATGTCTCCGTTCGTATTAAATCATTTGATTTTCACGCCATACTGTCTTTTGTTTTCGGACCTAGGTAACTAGAGTAATTAAGTCCGCTGGGGTGTTTCTACACCTAATGCCCTAAAACCAACTGGTTTGGGTGCATTGGCCCAAAGCTCACTAAGAAGCCTAGAAAGTCCAGATTAAAACAAAGTCAAGCAAGTATTCTCTCCGAGTTAAAATTCCTAACGGTTCTTTGTGTGAGAATAATCTTGATAAAAGACAGGCTTTTATAAAAAAATTTAACGGAGATATGAAGGTTTTATTCTATGATAAAGACTATTGCACGTTCACAGAGGTGTGTATGAAATGAAAACAAGAAAAAGGTGGAGTGAAAAATACGACTTAGTTTCCTGTTAAGGAAAATAGAAATTCTGAAGTTGAAACCTTACTGGAAAACGAAACTTGAAAAATGCTTAACTCTCTATAAAACTTATGTGATCCTTTTGAAATTGTTATCTGGGCTTTATTGTGCGACATGATAACTTTAATCGATCCTTCTGGAACTTAACGACACTATTTGCACTGCACGTAAAGACATATAAAATCTGTAGTTAAAGAAGAAGCGATGTATGAAAAATAAAGGTTCGATGGTCTAGACTTAGGATTATAGAATTGTTATTTTCTGAAACAAAACTTTAGGGTTAGAATCTTAGTTATTTTACAAAACCAACTTGACCGGATTTTGTGGGTAGTATCCGCTGAAAACCCTCAGGAGATAACACTCCTCCTACTAGGGACACCTAGAGGTTTAACGGCTTGTTACACATGCTCAGTGCAATCGCGTTCCCTGCGAAAATGAGGTTAGGAAATTTTTTGTGAATAAATTGGCTTTGCTCGGGACGAGCAAATGTTAAGTTTGGGGGTATTTGTTCATATCAGATTTTTGCATTTTCATACCGCCCAATTTTTGTCACATTGCATATCGGTAGATACTCTTGAGCCGTGTTTGCTAGTCAATTGCAGGATACAGGTTCTCGGTTCTAAAACGGTGAAATTCATGGAAAACATGACAAAATCCGGGTTCCTGCCAACCACTGAGAAAACACGGTCTCCGCTCTTCATCCGTATGTTGCCAGATACCAGTTTAGGAAGACAAAATGTCAAATCAATGTCGTTTTCATGCACAAGGCTCAATGGCAGCACAAGATCCAAGAAATCTACGCGGAGCTCGAGGAAATCATGACAAAAACATCCACATCAAAACACCTTTGGCTCAACAGAAATTCTGGAAAAATCGTGAAGACAAATTGAGAAAATACATATACCAGAATTAAGTACAATGAAGACCAGGGAAGCACAAAAAGAATGAGCATCCAACTCATCTATATGGCCGCGGAAACGCGGCCTAAGCATGCTTAGGCCGCGGATCCGCGGCCGTATGGTGGCGGCAGATGAAGATTTTCCAGGGGTATTTTGGTCTTTTTATTTGTGTTCTGGTGGTTGCTCTAGGTTTTCATTTTTCAGCCTATAAATAGCCCAGAACTTTGTGAAGGAAAGGGTCCATAATCTTGTATTCTTTTTCTAGGTTTTAGAATACATGTTCTTCTTCTTCTCATCTCTTCTCCATTAAAACTTGTAGTGAGCTTTGTGAGTGAAGAATGGTGAATAAAGAAGTTCATTTTATTATCATGCTTGTCTTGTTCTTTCTATAATTGTTGTAATTTTCATTTGTTAACTAGTTGTTGTTATTTCGTGTTGTTTCTTTCTTCTCTCTTTTTCTTTATCCTTAAAACGACTATGATGCTTACGCTCGATCCTCGCCAAGGTGAGGTCGCAAATAGCTAGTCGTTATCTTCTAATCTCTTTCTTTCTATCTTCCTCTTTTGTTTTGTTTTATTTTTCCGTATCATGAAGTGTGAGTAGTTTCATACTTGTTAGGGTAGGATAAGGGAAGTTTGAGAGAAGGAAATCTCTCTCACTCTTTCCTTGCCCAACAGCTTAATTCGACTCCCGTTAATTGAACCACAATCCGCTCCTTACGGCACCCTATCCTACATGATAGCGGTGATTCCGTAATGAGATCGGTTGTGGTTGAATTAACCGGAGGTTATGGCTAAGAGCCAAGAACGGACGGACAAGCACCAAAAGGAAGAACTTATGCGTTGGAAAGCCTAGCTTATACTCGCAAAGTTCTTCCTAGTCGTGCTAATCCCCGTTGTTGCCGATTACCGTAACACCGATATTAAGAGGGGCAACGAAAGATGTGGAGACTCCTAACTCAAACTAACCTAATCCTAACCCTAACAAGCTCCCCTTAAATATCAATTTAACACTTAGATAATCACAAACAAATCTGAAAACCGGACTTAACTCGTTAAAGCACATAGAAAAAGATTCCCATCTCCCTGCGGACGACCCGTACTCAACCGGCTAGCTACAAGCGAAACCGTCTTGATTGCGGTATTTAACTAAAACTTGAACACGCAGAACCACTAACAATCACTTGTCAATACGCCGGCAGTAGGTGATGATCACATCAAGCACCCATCAGCCGTCAGCGGTACTAGCTGGACGTAACGGATACCCGGGCATTGAATGATCAGAAGGTCAGAAAGCAAGCCCGCTCTAACTCGTGCAAAAGCCTGTTAGTAACACTATCGTACAGTCCGGTCTGTCCGTCTGATATGTCGCATATCTAGTCTAGGGGTGGTAAATGTCAGACCCCAATAACCGATAAGTCATGCCGATGTGAGGCTCATAACGGGTCGAGAAAATACTGATAACACTTACCAGTAAATCTCCATAGTAGCCCTGGCCAGGGACTTCCAGTTATGGCCAATCGAGCACAGTGCAACATCAACCCCTAATACCGGGAGAGACGAATCCCCTCCTATCGCTCATTGCCTCCATGTGATTCGGGACTGTACCCAAAAGCCACCGTTTTGCACGTTCTCTTGAACGTGGTAAGGTGGAAATCAAAGCACAGTGAAAATCACACAAGACTCTATGACAATCTCGGGTCTATAGACTAACCTGTACCAGTGTCACCAGAGAACTGCTATCTGACGATAGATATAATACCAACTAGGAGTTCTCAGCGAGTCCGTTCAGTATACCCAATCTCCACTGAGCACCCGTATACCATCTTTGATATCAAACACCAATGGATGTGGGATCATCCATCGCCCATCATATGGGTCAAGAAGCGTATACGCTAGTCTACTCCGGTATATCGATGCCCTGTCTCGATACACCCACGACTAAGAACATTAAAGGATGTACCCACGGACTACCTTTTTCCCACTAGTATGATCTGCATCATAGACCAGGTGGTCAAGTATACATCCTAAGGGCTTTACCAACATGTAACCATGAGACAGTATAAAGAGACAAGTATGCATGTTAAGATAAAGTGCAACCAGATAGCATACTATTATGTCGAGCAAAAAAGTCCTCTCTATATATGTCCAAGCATCCACTATAATATACATCACATGTACAATAGTGGCCTCTAGGGCATACATATAACTAACAATCTCCCACTTGCACTAGGGCCAGCTGTTATAGTATCTCATACCCAACATCCTGAAGAGTCTCTCAAAATGTATCTGGGGTATGGCCTTCGTGAGTGGATCCGCTGTATTGTCCTTCGTGTCAACTCTTCTGACCTCGATCTCCCGGCGATCAACTATCTCCCGGATCAGGTGATACCGCCTTCGAATATGTCTGGATCGCTGATGGGACCTGGGTTCCTTGGCCAAAGCCACCGCTCCATTGTTATCACAATAAAAAGGTATTGGATACACAATAGATGGAACCACTCCAAGTTCAGTTATGAACTTCTTCATCCAGACAGTCTCTTTGGCAGCATCGTTGGCAGCGATGTATTCAGCCTCCATCGTCGAGTCTGCCACGGTTTCCTGCTTGGAACTCTTCCAGCATACCGCCCCTCCATTGAGGGTAAAGACAAATCCCGAGTGCGATTTAGAGTCGTCCTTATCACTCTGGAAGCTCGAATCGGTAAAGGACTCCACTTGGAGTTCTCCGTTACCATACACCAAGAACATCTCTTTAGTCCTTCTCAAGTACTTGAGAATGCTCTTCACAGCTGTCCAGTGACTCTCCTGGATCTTCTTGATACCTACTCACTACACTTAGTGAGTATGCTACATCGGGTCTAGTACATAGCATCGCGTACATGATAGAGCCTACTGCCGAAGCATAAGGTATCCTTTGCATGCGAGCTCTCTCTAAATCAGTCTTGGGAGACATCTTTTTGGAGAGAGTGAGTCCAGAGATCGTGGGTAAATTCCTACGCTTGGATTCTTCCATACTAAACATCTTTAGTATGGTGTCGATGTACCTGGATTGGGACAATCCCAGTATCCGTTTAGACCTATCTCTATAGATCTTAATCCCCCAGATGTAGGAGGCATCACCTAGATCTTTCATTGAGAATCTTTATGATAAGAAGAGCTTGACCGAGTGCAGTATAGGAATGTCATTTCCTATCAAGAGTATGTCATCCATGTACAATACGAGGAAGACAGCCTTATTCTCTGCCACCTTCTTGTATATACAAGGTTCATCTACGTTTTTGACGAAGTCAAACTCTTTGACTACGACATCAAAACAGATGTTCCAACTCCGCGATGCCTGCTTCAATCCGTAGATGGATTTAAGCAACTTGCACACCTTCCCGCTGCTCCCAGTGCCCATAAAGCCCTCTGGCTGAGTCATGTACACGCTTTCTTCTAAATCACCATTCAGAAAGGTGGTCTTAACATCTATTTGCCAGATTTCGTAGTCATGGTATGCAGCGATGGCAAGTAGGATCCGGATAGATTTAAGCATAGCCACTGGAGAAAAGGTTTCGTCATAATCCACACCTGGTCGTTGACAAAAACCTTTTGCAACAAGTCTAGCTTTGAAAGTCTCCACTTTCCCATCTACACCAAGTTTTTTCTTGAAGATCCACTTGCACCCAATGGGTTTTACCCCTTCAGGAGCAACTTCCAAAGTCCATACTTTGTAGGTGTACATAGATTCCATCTCGGATCGCATTGCATCCAGCCATTTCACAGAGTCACCACTCGTGATGGCCTGCTCGAAGCTAGTTGGGTCATCATCAACCATGATGCAATCCTCGCTCCCACCATTAACGAGAAAACCGTAGTATCTCTCAGGTGGATGAGGAACCCTACTAGATCGGCGGAGAGGCTGAGGTTCATCGGGTGAAAGGTTCCTAGGCACCCTAGTGGGTTCTCACAAGGCATCGAACATGCCAAATTAAAATTTTTAGTGCCGAGAAACCCTAGACTACGGATCTTTAACTAGATGTTTAGGCGAAAATGAAAGCTAGTTAACTGTTAACTACTAGGATACGGATATACAACCTTTGTAGATCCGGATTTCCGCCTCCTCGGCTCCGCAACGTCATGTCCTCGCTGTCCATCATGAATTCTCGACTCGATCATCGGCTTCATCGGGAAAGCAAGCGGAATAGGTCGTCGGCCTTGTGTCAAAGACGATCTACGTCAAGGTTGCACAAACTCAAGCTCCGACTTCACAAACTTGTGAAACTTGTGAAGTAAACACCCAAAACAACTTGGCAAGAGGTAGAGGGTGAAGAAATAGGAGGTGGGTTCACTTTAGATTTGGATTTAACTCACTAGATCTCAACTTGCCATTGGAGTAGCAAGCTTGAAGAAGAAGAAGAAGATGAGCTCAAGAAAAATATGATAAGTGTTCACTTTTAAAAAATAAAACTAATATCAATACTTATCATATCTTGAACTAGGGTTAAGTGTAGAGAATTAACCATGGTCACTTTGATGGGTTAGGGTTAAGCATGAAGATAAGGATGGTTAGCATAGTCAAAGTTTCATGAAGCTTCAATAAAATGACAAAGAAAGCCACCATTCTCATCTTATTGTTTTCCAAATAAATAAATAAATAAATAAGTAAATAAATGAAAATGCAAAACCCTAATTATCATATTAACCATGGATTAATTTTATACACTTAACTAAATGATCAAGTATCATCAAACATGATACAGAAAAGTGCACGAAAGTATATCACATATACAATGTGCAATCCAAGTGAGAAAAATCCGTTTAAAGTGAACCAATACTAGTTAATGCAAAGTAATATATCAAATATATAATTATACATTAAATCATTAAATCAACACTTGATTCAATGATCCGGTTATATCGCATACAACCGACTAGTATGCAATGCATCGATTTATCGAATCAATGATTCGATAACTAGGTCATATCGAATATAACCAATCGAAACATATATCGCGAGAATGAAATGCCGTATCACATACACGCATTATTCTCGGTCCTGCACATATCTCATATGCGCTCCTATTTCGTTTCGCTTGAGCCAGGAAACCTCTGTGTAGGACTCTAAAGACTCGTCAATACGCCGGTAGCAGATGATGATCATATCAAGCACCCACAAGCCGCAAGCGGTCTGCTAAACGTAACGGCCACCCGGGTATTGAGCGATCAGAAGATCGACGAGCTAGCCCGCTCACACTCCTGCGAATCCGACCAGTAACACTTACCATACAGTCAAGTCTCTTCGTCTGATACGTCGCATATCAAGTCTAGGGGTGGTATACGTCAGACCCCAATAACCCGATAAGTCGTGCCGATGTGAGGCTCGTAACGGGTCGAGAAACTACTGGTAACACTTACCAGCAAATCTCTGATCAGCCCTGGCCAGGGACTTCCCTGTTACGGCCAATCGAGCACAGCGCAACATCAACTCCCAATACCGGGAGAGACGAAACCCCTCCTATCGCTCATTGCCTCCATGTGACTCGGGACTGTACCCAAAGACCACCGTTTTGCACGCCCTCATGGACGTGGTAAGGTGGAGATCAAAGCACAGTGGGAATCACACAAGACTCTATGACGATCTCGGGTCTACAGACTAACCTGTACAAGTGTCACCTGAGAACTGCCATCTGACGTGAGGTATAATACCATCTGGGAGTTCTCGGCGAGTCCGTCCAGTGTACCCAGTTTCCACTGAGCACCCGTATACCATCTCTGATGTCAAACACCAATGGATATGGGATCATCCATCGCCCATCACATGGGTCGAGAAGCGTATACGCTAGTCTACTCTGGTAAATCGATGCCCCGTCTCGAGATACCCACGACTAGGGACCTTGAAGGATGTACTTATGGACTACCATGTTCCCACTAGTATGATCTGCATCATAGCCCAGGTAGTCAAGTACAAATCCTAAGGGCTTTACCAACATGTAACTATAAGACAGTATAAAGAGACTAGTGTACATGTTAAGATAAATGGCAACCAGATAGCATACTATCATGTCGAGCAAGAAAGTCATCTCTATATATGTCCAAGCATCCAATATAATATACATCATCTGTACAATACTGGCCTCTAGGGCATACATACAACTAACAATCTCCCACTTGCACTAGGGCCAGCTGCTGTAGTATCTCATACCGAGCATCCCGAAGAGTCTCTCAAACTGTATCTGGGGAATGGCCTTCGTGAGTGGATCCGCCGTGTTGTTCTTCGTGTCAACTCTCCTGACCTCGATCTCCCGGCGATCAACTATCTCCCGGATCAGGTGATACCGCCTCAGAATGTGCCTGGACCGCTGATGGGACCTGGGTTCCTTGGCCAAAGCCACCGCTCCATTGTTATCGCAATACAAAGGTATTGGATGCTCAATGGATGGAACCACTCCAAGTTCTGTAATGAACTTCTTGATCCAAACAGCTTCTTTAGCAGCATCGTTGGCAGCGATGTATTCAGCCTCCATCGTCGAGTCTGCCACGGTTTCCTGCTTGGAACTCTTCCAGCTAACCGCCCCTCCGTAAAGGGTAAAGACAAAACCCGACTGCGACTTAGAGTCGTCCTTATCACTCTGGAAGCTCGAATCGGTAAAGGACTCCACTTGGAGTTCTCCGTTACCATACACCAAGAACATATCTCTAGTCCTTCGCAAGTACTTGAGAATGCTCTTCACAGCTGTCCAGTGACTCTCTCCAGGATCAGCTTGATACCTACTCACTACACTTAGTGAGTATGCTACATCGGGTCTGGTACATAGCATCGCATACATGATAGAGCCTACTGCCGAAGCATAGGGTATCCCTTGCATGCGAGCTCTCTCCAAATCAGTCTTGGGAGACATCTCTTTGGAGAGAGAGACTCCAGAGATCGTGGGTAAGTTCCCACGCTTGGACTCTTCCATACTAAACCTCTTTAGTACGGTGTCAATGTACCTGGATTGGGACAATCCCAAAATCCGTTTGGATCTATCTCTATAGATCCTGATTCCCAATATGCAGGAGGCATCACCAAGATCTTTCATTGAGAATCTTTGTGATAAGAAGAGCTTGACCGATTGCAGCATAGGAATGTCATTTCCTATCAAGAGTATGTCGTCCACGTACAATACGAGGAATACAACCTTACTCTCTGCCACCTTCTTGTAGATACAAGGTTCATCTGGATTTTTGACGAAATCAAACTCTTTGATAACGACGTCAAAGCAGATGTTCCAACTCCGCGACGCTTGCTTTAATCCATAAATGGATTTAAGCAGCTTGCACACCTTCCCGCTGCTCCCACTGTCTACGAAGCCCTCTGGCTGAGTCATGTACACGCACTCTTCTAAATCACCATTTAGAAAGGCGGTCTTAACATCCATTTGCCAGATTTCGTAGTCATGAAAGGCAGCAATGGCAAGCATGATTCGGATGGATTTAAGCATAGCCACTGGAGAAAAGGTCTCGTCATAGTCCACACCTGGTCTTTGACGAAAACCCTTTGCTACAAGTCTAGCTTTGAAAGTCTCCACTTTCCCATCTACACCAAGTTTCTTCTTGAAGATCCACTTGCTCCCAATGGGTTTTACCCCTTCAGGAGCAACTTCCAAAGTCCATACTTTGTTGGTGTACATGGAATCCATCTCGGACCGCATAGCATCCAGCCATTTCACTGAGTCCCCACTCGTGATGGCCTGCTCGAAGCTAGTTGGGTCATCATCCTCCATGATGCAATCCTCACTGCCACCATCAATGAGAAAACCGTAGTATCTCTCAGGTTGGTGAGGAACCCTACTAGATCGGCGGAGAGGCTGGGGTTCGTCGGGAGCTACTGAATCCTCTGGTTCCACTAAATCTTCAGTTTGAGTTTGTGTTGGTGGAATTTCTTCCAGTTCTACCTCATCGCCACTAATTTCTTTTGCAAGAAATTCCTTTTCCAAAAAGGTGGCATGGCGAGAAACAAACACTTTTTGTTCCTCTGTATGGTAGAAAAGATATCCATGTGAATGTTTTGGATATCCCACAAACTTGCATAGAACTGACCGTGCCTCGAGTTTGTCCGGATTTTGCCTTTTGACATAGGCCGGGCAACCCCATATCTTAACTCGTTTAAGACATGGTCTCTTCCCACTCCATATCTCATATGGTGTGGTAGGTACAGATTTAGATGGAACTTGATTCAATAGGTATGCTGCTGTCTCCAGCGCATGACCCCAGAAGGAAATAGGTAACTCAGCTGTACTCATCATTGAGCGCACCATATCTAATAGGGTGCGGTTTCTCCGTTCAGATGCACCGTTGTGCTGTGGTGTATAAGGAGGAGTCAGCTGAGAGAGAATCCCATTCTCTTTTAGGAAGTCCAGGAATTCATTGCTCAAGTATTCACCTCCCCGATCTGATCGAAGGATTTTAATACTTTTTCCGGTTTGGTTCTCGACTTCTTGTTTATATTCTCTAAATTTCTCAAAAGCTTCTGATTTGTGTTTCATCAGGAACACATATCCGAATCTAGAGAGATCGTCAGTGAATGTAATGAAGTACGAAGAACCATCCCTGGCATGTGTAGACATGGGACCGCATACATCACTATGTATTAGTCCTAAGAGTTCGGTAACTCTTTCTCCGTGTCCCGTAAACGGAGTCTTGGTCATCTTGCCTTTGAGACATGACTGGCAAGTGTCATAAGATGAAAATTCAAACGGATTTAAATATCCATCTTTATGCAACTTAGCTAGTCGTGTCGCATTGATGTGACCCAGTCTACAATGCCACAAGAAGGATTCGTTGAGTTCAGAACTCTTCCTCTTGTGTGTGTTTGTTATGCTCAGGACTGTTGATTGGTTTAGAACATAAATGCCATTGCACAACGTGCCTGATCCAACCAACTTTTGGTTATGGAAAATGTTCATAACATTGTCCTGTAATACAAAATTATATCCCTCTTTACTTAATGAAGAAACCGATATAATGTTGCATATCAGGTTCGGCATGTAATAGCATTCGTTCAGAACCAATGTATTACCAGTTGGTAATACAAGGTGATATTCCCCGACAGTCTTGGCTGCAACAATTGCACCATTTCCAACTCTAATGTCTTTATCACCTTCTCCAAGTTCTCTACCTTTCCTAAGCCCATGTAACTGATTACATATATGGGATCCTGACCCGGTATCCAATACCCAGGACGTAGAGCAAATGGAGAAACAGTTCTCAGTAACGAACACACCCGAAGAAAATGCATCATCATGTACTTTCTTCATTCGGGTGGCATGGGAATCCTGGTATTCCCCTATATCCTGTTCATTCCTATAACTCTTACAGGAAAGAACGGAACCAACGTTCCCCAGCACAGTATAACATGCGGGTTCGGTCAATACATCCATATTATTATCTTTATTAAGGCATGAAATGGTCGCTACCTGGAGAGAGAGAGAAGAAAACACTTTAGCGTATGCTCGTGCAAGATCAGATTGGTTATTCTCTTATCTAATCAGGATGGCTCCCACTGCTTTTTATCAAATCTTCCTTCAAACCTTAAAAGGAAAGACTAGCCGGGATTAATTACACACTACAAGTTCGCCAATCTTTCAGCCAGGCCAGTGTCGGTACTTTGAGGGAGGTCCCCCGTGCTTTCGCACGAACCTAATTACTGTAAACCTCGTTTTCCCAGAGGCGTAACCTCGTTAACACCTTTCTAGTCACCTACTTGATCGGCTAATTGTAATGTGTAAAACTCTCCCAGGAGTAACTCTTGCTCGCAGCGGGTATCGGGATCCAACTATCTCATAGAAGGTATGCAATCTCATTGCAAATTTCAACACTTGAAATTCCCGATAATATTTTGTCCCTAGTGTCCTATGACCTTGACAAAGGCCAACAAATCACAGGATGCTAGTCAAGTTCAACCCGTCATTTCTTGATTGAATCAAACCCACCCGCACGACCCTTGACAAAGGCCAACAAGGTCGTACGACTACCCTGAAACAATCTGCATCATATGCATAAACAGATAAGCACTATTCAGCTACCGCACACTACGCCTTGACAAAGGCCAACAAACGCAGCACGAATACTAAACAGTCTATATCTGAAATGACGGAGGGCTACGCAGGTTTTCATAAAACCATGAGCGTAATGAACTTGATATCGTTGTAGAATCAAATGAAGTTTTGAAATGGAGTGATTTTGAGGCTTTTCTAGTTTTGCTAAAGGAGTCACTCCCGGTGAAGGGATCTCGGTCCTTTCCTCGTCGAATGAGGTGCGGGATATATCATATATATCACTGTGCAAAGCAAAAACGCAAAAGCAGTCAAAAGCAAACCGAGTATGTAGCATCTGCCAGTTATTGCTAAAGGAGTCACTCCCGGTGAAGGGATCTCGGTCCTTTCCTCGTCGAATGAGGTGCGGGATATATCATATATATCGCTGTGCAAAGCAAGAACTGTAGCTACCTGTTTTATTTTAAAATCTGATTCTACAACATCTTAGGTTTCTTATCTTTCATTAATCACATTAATGAAGTCCCATCATTAAATACCTAAACATCACAGATAGATATGACGTACACTTATGCCATCCGAATTCGCCTCGATGTCCCCTCATGCACCGTTAGGTTAGGTAACTAACGACAGAGCAGGGCAGGGCTAGCGCGGGTGTAAAACATAAGTAACGTCTATATAATATATCATATATACTATATACTATATCCATCACAGAATCACATCACAGATATCGCAGCAGAATAAACATATGAAATATTGGATATACTAGGACGTCCGTGTTTTTAATACGAGCCAGTATAAAACACGGATTCCACGGTCGTGATGAATAGCCAATCCCACACCCCTAGACCCCTACGAGAGCGGCAAGCAACCCTGCCAATTCTAGGGTTAGGAGACCCGGACTCGACACCTCGAGTTGGTCTCCCACTGGACCCCAGAACCCGGTTACTTGTGCTCCCCTCCTTGGGTCTATCCTAGTGCAGAAAAGTAAATAATATACAAAGGGTGACAACTCCCGCATCCTGGAAGTGCCCCAAATATAAGAATATTACATACAAGTTTTTACATGAATGAAAATGAAAAACACTCATCTCACATAAAAACCCCTGGCTATTCAAATACGACGATCCAATATAACATATCCAGCAACACATAACAACACATGTCATCAACGTAAGTAAGTATGCATACCCCAATTGTCGTTGACGTATAGCAACGAAACCGGCGATATGAACATACTACACTTACGGTCACAGAAAAGAAAGTGTAAAACTACAACAATTGGAATCCGCAATCTCTTTAGACATCACATGCCTAACAGTTATAAATCCCGCATTTTAGTCCCATCATCGAAAACTCTTTTCGATATCTTGTGAAACTAAACTGCTAGATCTATAACATTCATCCAGTTATCTCATAACCTTTTGTGAATTCCAATTATTGTATCCAATTCCGGATAAATAGAATATATCAAACTTTCCGATCGAACTTTCGAACACCCAAGTTTTCCCGACACCGATCAACACATGAAATAGGTTCAAAGACATTCACTTCATACCTCAGTACCAACGGTCCAGCCGTAGAAGGGTCAAGCCAACGCCTCACATGTGGCACGCCGTACTGCCCCAAACCCGAAGGTTCAAAGGGCAGTTCAAGACGGTCACATAATCGAGTTAAGGTTTGTGTCTTCTAGAGGGACCATCGCGTTACTTGCACTACTCAGAACGTCTTTTAACCACACAATAATCCAACACTTGGATATTTTGGCAGGGGAAAACCTGGGTATTTTTATCCGGTCGAACTCTTTAACATATTCTACAGTTATCTGGAAAAACACTTAGACAAAGTTTGATATTCCGATCGAATTCATCGATTCCCAATATAACTCCAGAGCAATCAACCCTTAAATTAATTTAAAAATATCCATAAAACTCACAAGAATTTATCAGGTATTACTGTGCAAAAATAATGGGATGACGTCACTGTTTGACCGCGGAAGGGCGGCAGAAAGCATGCTGCTGCCGCGCTTCCGCGGCTGAATGAACAGTTGATGGGATCGTTTTGCACAGTAATGCTTAGAATTCTATACTGAATTTTTTAGACATTTTAAATATCAAAAATTCCCAGATTTATGAAAATGTCCAGAGAGCTCTAAAGTATTTGGGTTTCGTGTTCGTTCGGACTTCAAACGTCGTCGGGACTTCGCCTAAGGCTCTAGCTAGGCTCTGATACCAGTGAAAGGTTCCTAGGCACCCTAGTGGGTTCTCACAAGGCATCGAACATGCCAAATTAAAATTTTTAGTGCCGAGAAACCCTAGACTACGGATCTTTAACTAGATGTTTAGGCGAAAATGAAAGCTAGTTAACTGTTAACTACTAGGATACGGATATACAACCTTTGTAGATCCGGATTTCCGCCTCCTCGGCTCCGCAACGTCATGTCCTCGCTGTCCATCATGAATTCTCGACTCGATCATCGGCTTCATCGGGAAAGCAAGCGGAATAGGTCGTCGGCCTTGTGTCAAAGACGATCTACGTCAAGGTTGCACAAACTCAAGCTCCGACTTCACAAACTTGTGAAACTTGTGAAGTAAACACCCAAAACAACTTGGCAAGAGGTAGAGGGTGAAGAAATAGGAGGTGGGTTCACTTTAGATTTGGATTTAACTCACTAGATCTCAACTTGCCATTGGAGTAGCAAGCTTGAAGAAGAAGAAGAAGATGAGCTCAAGAAAAATATGATAAGTGTTCACTTTTAAAAAATAAAACTAATATCAATACTTATCATATCTTGAACTAGGGTTAAGTGTAGAGAATTAACCATGGTCACTTTGATGGGTTAGGGTTAAGCATGAAGATAAGGATGGTTAGCATAGTCAAAGTTTCATGAAGCTTCAATAAAATGACAAAGAAAGCCACCATTCTCATCTTATTGTTTTCCAAATAAATAAATAAATAAATAAGTAAATAAATGAAAATGCAAAACCCTAATTATCATATTAACCATGGATTAATTTTATACACTTAACTAAATGATCAAGTATCATCAAACATGATACAGAAAAGTGCACGAAAGTATATCACATATACAATGTGCAATCCAAGTGAGAAAAATCCGTTTAAAGTGAACCAATACTAGTTAATGCAAAGTAATATATCAAATATATAATTATACATTAAATCATTAAATCAACACTTGATTCAATGATCCGGTTATATCGCATACAACCGACTAGTATGCAATGCATCGATTTATCGAATCAATGATTCGATAACTAGGTCATATCGAATATAACCAATCGAAACATATATCGCGAGAATGAAATGCCGTATCACATACACGCATTATTCTCGGTCCTGCACATATCTCATATGCGCTCCTATTTCATTTCGCTTGAGCCAGGAAACCTCTGTGTAGGACTCTAAAGACTCGTCAATACGCCGGTAGCAGATGATGATCATATCAAGCACCCACAAGCCGCAAGCGGTCTGCTAAACGTAACGGCCACCCGGGTATTGAGCGATCAGAAGATCGACGAGCTAGCCCGCTCACACTCCTGCGAATCCGACCAGTAACACTTACCATACAGTCAAGTCTCTTCGTCTGATACGTCGCATATCAAGTCTAGGGGTGGTATACGTCAGACCCCAATAACCCGATAAGTCGTGCCAATGTGAGGCTCGTAACGGGTCGAGAAACTACTGGTAACACTTACTAGCAAATCTCTGATCAGCCCTGGCCAGGGACTTCCCTGTTACGGCCAATCGAGCACAGCGCAACATCAACTCCCAATACCGGGAGAGACGAAACCCCTCCTATCGCTCATTGCCTCCATGTGACTCGGGACTGTACCCAAAGACCACCGTTTTGCACGCCCTCATGGACGTGGTAAGGTGGAGATCAAAGCACAGTGGGAATCACACAAGACTCTATGACGATCTCGGGTCTACAGACTAACCTGTACAAGTGTCACCTGAGAACTGCCATCTGACGTGAGGTATAATACCATCTGGGAGTTCTCGGCGAGTCCGTCCAGTGTACCCAGTTTCCACTGAGCACCCGTATACCATCTCTGATGTCAAACACCAATGGATATGGGATCATCCATCGCCCATCACATGGGTCGAGAAGCGTATACGCTAGTCTACTCTGGTAAATCGATGCCCCGTCTCGAGATACCCACGACTAGGGACCTTGAAGGATGTACTTATGGACTACCATGTTCCCACTAGTATGATCTGCATCATAGCCCAGGTAGTCAAGTACAAATCCTAAGGGCTTTACCAACATGTAACTATAAGACAGTATAAAGAGACTAGTGTACATGTTAAGATAAATGGCAACCAGATAGCATACTATCATGTCGAGCAAGAAAGTCATCTCTATATATGTCCAAGCATCCAATATAATATACATCATCTGTACAATACTGGCCTCTAGGGCATACATACAACTAACAATGCCCTAGAGGCCAGTATTGTACAGATGATGTATATTATATTGGATGCTTGGACATATATAGAGATGACTTTCTTGCTCGACATGATAGTATGCTATCTGGTTGCCATTTATCTTAACATGTACACTAGTCTCTTTATACTGTCTTATAGTTACATGTTGGTAAAGCCCTTAGGATTTGTACTTGACTACCTAGACTATGATGCAGATCATACTAGTGGGAACATGGTAGTCCATAAGTACATCCTTCAAGGTCCCTAGTCGTGGGTATCTCGAGACGGGGCATCGACGGTACTACTGAATCCTCTGGTTCCATCACTTGTTCTGTAGCAGTTTGTGCGGTTGGAACCTCTTCCAGCTCTACCTCTTTGCCACAAATTTCTCTTTCAAGAAATTCCTTTTCTAAAAAGGTGTCATGTTGAGCAACAAACACCCTTTGTTCCTCACTATGGTAGAAATGATATCCATAAGAATTCTTTGGATATCCCACAAACTTGCAAAGAACGGATCGTGCCTCGAGTTTGTCCGGATTTTGCCTTTTGACATAGGCCGGACAACCCCATATCTTAACTCGTTTAAGATATGGTCTCTTCCCACTCCATATCTCATATGGTGTGGTAGGCACTGATTTAGATGGAACTTGATTCAATAGGTATGCAGCTGTCTCCAGTGCATAACCCTAAAAGGAAATAGGTAACTCAGCGGTGCTCTTCATAGAACGCACCATATCCAATAGGGTGCGATTCCTACGCTCTGATATACCGTTGTGTTGTGGTGTATACGGAGGAGTAAGCTGAGAGAGAATCCCATTCTCTTTTAAATAATCCAGGAACTCATTGCTCAAGTATTCTCCTCCTCGATCAGATCGTAGGATTTTAATATTTTTACCCGTTTGGTTCTCGACTTCGGATTTATATTCCTTGAATTTCTCAAAAGCTTTAGACTTGTGTTTCATCAGGAACATATGTCCGTATCTTGAGAGATCGTCAGTGAATGTAATGAAGTACGAAGAACCATTCCTGGCATGTGTAGACATAGGACCACATACATCACCATGTATCAGTCCTAAGAGCTCACTAGCTCTTTCTCCGTTCCAGTAAACAGAGTTTTGGTCATTTTGCCTTTGAGACATGACTGACAAGTGTCATAAGATGAAAATTCGAACGGATTCAAATATCCATCTTTATGTAACTTAGCAAGTCGTGTCGCATTGATATGACCTAGTCTACAATGCCACAAGAAAGATTCGTTCATTTCTGAACTCTTCCTCTTGTGTGTGTTTTGTACATTAAGAACTGTAGTTTGATTTAGAACGTATATGTCATTATTCAACGAGCCCGATCCAATCAACTTTTGATTCAGGAAGATGTTCATAACATTATCCTGTACTACAAAATTATATCCTTCTTTACTTAACAAAGAAACTGATATAAGATTGCATATCAGGGTCGGTATGTAACAGCATTCGTTCAGAACCAATGTATTACCATTTGGTAATACAAGGTGATATTCGCCAACTGTTTTGGCTGCAACATTTGCACCATTCCCTACTCTTACGGAATGATCATCCTCTCCCAGTTCTCTACCTTTCTTTAGCCTATGTAACATATTACATATATGGGATCCCGATCCGGTATCTAATACCCAGGACGTAGAGTGAACTGAGAAACAGTTCTCGATAACAAACACACCCGAAGAAGATGCATCAACATGCTTCTTCTTCGTTTGGGCGGCGTGGGAATCCGGATATTCCCTTATTTCCTGTTTAGTCTTATAACAATTATAAGAAAAAACGGGACCAATGTTCCCCTGCTTAGTATAACAAGCGGGTTCAGTCAATACATCCATATTATTATCTTGATTAAGGCCTGACATGGTCGCTACCTGGAGAGAGAGAGAGAAGAAAACACTTTAGCGTATGCTCTTGCAAGATCAGATTGGTTATTATCTTATATAATCAGGATGGCTCCCACTACTTTTTATTAAGTCTTCCTTCAAACCCTTAAAGATAATGTTCCCCTCCGAAAGACGGTCAAGACGACGCGGGGACGTCTTGCCTGAGATTCAGGGCAAATGCTATTTGGTTTTATCCGTCCACCTCTCCGAAGATACCAAGTTGATTTATGGCACCGTGTATCGGAGGTTTAGACGGATGCGGCCGATGTAGCAGACTTCGTCAGATTCACCCTCACTTGAGGGGTTTTTGATTGTGGGGACGCTCTTCCCTGCAGGCGCAAGCCCCTGCAGTTAATTACGCTACCGCATCGCGGTAACAACTTTCTCCTTCTCCAGAATTTCACTTCATGTCGTGGGTGTTTGTTTTGTTTGTGGTTGCCCGTGGATTGTATACGGAGACTAATTTATGTCGTCGCCCGTAGGACGTGGATTAGTCCAAATCCGTATTTTCTTAGATTTGGTTTTGGGGTTTTGGTTTAAGAATACGTTAGCCATATTTAAGGCTAAGATCAATTTAAACGTTTGTTAAAGATACGTTAGTCCAACTTGAGACTAAGATCAACTTAACGAGATCGTTTAGATCCGACAAAAGAGCATTTGGGCTCTATTGTTCCAGTTTAGGGACATAGTGGTCCATTGCATGTATGGCCGTCGGGACCCATCACCTCTCTGACGACGTTGAAGGATTACAACGACAGATGTCAGAGGAGTTCAGAGATGTACCCTTGAACCAAAGTTGATTGGGGGATCTATAGTCCAATTTGGGACTAAAGTCTGTTTGAAGGTTTAAGGATACGTTAGCCATATTTAAGTCTAAGATCAACTTAAACGGGATCGTTTAGATCCGACAAAAGAGCATTTGGAGGCTCTATTGTTCCAGTTTAGGGACATAGTGGTCCATGTTCCAGTGTAGGGACATAGTGGTCCATGAGTTGATTTAAGGACGCTTAAGTCCATAGGTTGGTTTAAGGACGCTTAAGTCCGTGAGTTGGTTTAAGAACGCTTAAGTCCGTGAGTTGGTTTAAGGACGCTTAAGTCCGTGAGTTTAAGGATGCTTAAGTCCGTGAGTTTAAGGACGCTTAAGTCCGTGAGTTGGTTTAAGGACGCTTAAGTCCATGAGTTTAAGGACGCTTAAGTCCGTATTGATGTGTGGTAGTCGGGACCCGTCACCTCTCTGACGACGTTGAAGGATTACAACGACAAATATCTGAGGAGTTCGGAGATGTACCCTTGAACCGGGTGTTGGTTGAAAGAGCAGATGTGCTCAGTTCAAGATGATTTGAGGACTTATGTCCAATTTGGGCTAAGTCCAATTATGTTTGAAATATTGGCCCTTTGGGCCATTAGACATTTGTCTGGGTTCAGCCCCTCATCATTCAGCAGTGCTAAACAGAGGTTTGGGGGCTCTGACAACATTTGTCTTTGATTTCCTCAATTTTGAGATTCATTTGGAGGAGGGACTTTTGCCTCTGGAAAATTAGCCAATTTGGCTAAAAGTAGTGTTAAACACTAGAGAACAACAGTGTTAAACACTGGAGATAGAACTCTCAAATTAGTGTTAAACACTAAAAGACAATCAGTGTTAAACACTGGAAATATAATCTTCAATTTAGTGTTAAGCACTAGAAACAATCAGTGTTAAACACTGGAAATATAATCCCCAAATTAGTGTTAAACACTAAGGAAAGAGGGGTCACGTGTGGACACGTGAGAGCGCCCAAAGATGTGACCAGATCCCTTTTCTTCATTCTGCAATTAAGTGTTAAACACTTTTTTATTATTTTTATTTTGAGCATCACGTGATGACACGTGATGGGGATTTATGCGCTGACTGTTAAAGCGTTTGCCAAAGGGTCACGTGGTAACACGTGAGAGCGCCCAAAGCCTTCATTTCCTTTGCTTTTTCTTTCTGCGTTTTGGGAGTCACGTGGGAGCACGTGAGGCATTGCCTCAAAACTTCTTTTCTTCAGGGATCTTTTCAATGGTCACGTGGGGACACGTGACCTTGGTTTTTTGCATACATGGAGATCTTTTAAGTCTCTTTATTTTAATAATTGAATTCTCTGTAGGGTTAAACCCTAATTATGATTTTGGAGGAATTAAATTCCTATTGTGCAAGAATTAAATTCTTATATAGGGTTAAACCCTAATTTTCTTGAAGGAATTAAATTCCCGTATATGTAAAAGAATTAAATTCTTGTATAGGGTGAAACCCTAATTTCATTTTAAGAGGAATTAAATTCCTGTAATTTTAGGAGAATTAAATTCTCAGATAGGGTTAAACCCTAATTTTGTTTTGGGAGAATTAAATTCTCTAAACTCCATTCCTCCTCTATGTTTTAGATCTGCATGGTAGGATCTCGACCCGATGAGAATTAAATTCTCAACCTATGGGGAGATGTGCACTTTGCAGATCTTCAACTAGAGAAAGAACTAAGTTCTTTATTTGCAGAAGAGTTAAACTCTTAGATTTTGAAAATTAAATTCTCTATTTGAAGTTTTGATTCCCTTTCTTTTCTCACCTAGGGTTTTCTTTGTTGAGAATTAAATTCTCCTCTCTTTTTTTTCTCTTGAGAATTAAATTCTCCTCTCTTTGTTCTTCTCTCCAAAAAAATTAGATCCCTTTCTTCTCTTCTTGGCTCCTATTTATAGGAGAAAGAAAAGAATCAATTTGTTTTGTAAATCTTTCATTGAAAGATTTGATTTATTTTCATAATTAATATGATCCTTTAGATCATTCAGTGAATTTTATTCACCGTTGGATTTTAAATCCAAAGATATTCTGTTTGTTATTTTCGGTGAAATTTAGGGGAAATCTTTCCTTGTCTAAGATTTTTTCCATAAATTGGTGATTTTTAATCACCCTTGGATTTTTAATCCAACGGTCCCCATAATCCTTTTCCATTTGGAAAGATTTAGAGAAATTTAGAAAATTCTATTTGGAAAGATTTAGAGAAATTTAGAATTTTAATTCTATTAAACTGTAAGGCTTTCAAAGCCTGTCACGTGCTGGCACGTGACCCTTGGTCACGTCTGAGCACGTGACCTCCAATTGGTTTTTTTCTCAGCGTTTATTTATACTTCAGTTTTAACCATCACGTGTCAACACGTGACCATTGGTCACATGTGAGCACGTGATACCTCATTGAGGTATTTCCTTCAGCCATTTGTTTTATTTCTGTTTTAACTATCACGTGTCAATACGTGACCTTTGGTCACGTGTGAGCACGTGACCCCCAATTGGATCCTTCTTCAGCTGTTTGTTTTTTGTTTCTATTTTAACTATCACGTGTCAACACGTGACCATTGATCACGTGTGAGCACGTGATACCTCATTGAGGTAATTCTTGATTTTTAATCAGGGAACAATGCGTAGCATATTTGCTCATAACTTTTGATCCCGGATGAATTATGAAGCCCATAATATATCAAATCGAAGGGTTTTTCGAGATGCTTCTAATATCATCAGAATCTAGCTGTTTCTTTTTCGGGAGTTTGTCAAAAAACAGCCCGGAATATACTGGTTCGCATTTTCTTAAGTGTATCACTGCCATTTGATACCTTAGGCTCTTTTGCGCAGAAATTTTTGACGGGAACAAATGTCCCCCACTAGTTTTCCCACGTAAGTATGTACGTGGGTGAAGTAGTGCAGAGTTATGCATGGCGTATGAGCAGTTTCGGGTTGGTATATAACTTTCAGAATCTTGATCTGAGAAGATAACGAGCGGACACAAGCGTCGTCATTTATCATTGACTCAAATCTCAACTCTTAAGAGATATAATTCCCAACCCGTAGCCCCATAAGCCGCATCCTTCTATTTCTTTATGTCTTACTCTGGCGTGAAGTAGTTTATATGCTCATGAGTAACTTCTCCATTTCAGTGGCATGTAGCTTTGGCAAGTGTGGCCCATAAATGGTAGATAACAGTTCGTCTTGAACTCTTTATAGGGCAGCGATGGCTTAGGAGACAGGGTTAGGATCTGTCTCCTAAGACTTTTCAACTTTATGAGCCGTGAGGGTCTCATAAAGAATTTTCTCCCTACAGGTCGAGAGGATCCCGTAGGTATATTTTCTCCTTAGGAGTCGTGAGAACCCCTAAGTGCGTTTTCTCTTGAGATTCGTAAGGATCTCACAAGAGAATTTTCGCGCTTATAAGTCGAGAGGACTCGTAAGTGGTTGTTTCCCTCCTTATCGAGATTCGATTTTGGAGAGTGGGGTCCGTGAATAGTATGCAAGAGTCCGTTTTGAACCGACTTGCAGGGCCCCAGTGCTTAGGAAATGGGTTTTTTAATCCCCATTGCCTAAGGCTTTGCCTTACGAGTCGAGACGAATCGAGAAGTTTTCGCAAGGATGTCCTAACGTCACAGTTAACATCTGCTCTTTACGACAAAGGTCCGTTAGGGTCTGTGGTACTAGGATTTTGTCCGTCGTACCGTCGCGTTGGCTGATGTATTCCTCGATAGGCAATCTTGCTGTTCGAGTAGCCTTGCGACTGTCGTGTCTCTGATCCTTTCAGGGGCTAGACAAGACGTCTTCAAGCAATTTTCCTAGGCAGTTTGACCGTCAGAAGAGCAAGCGTTAGGAATTTTGCCATGCCGCTTTTTACTTGAGGTTAGGCTCATTTTGGAGAGCCCCGATGAGTCATAACCACTCCGCACTGGTGTGGGATGATCTCCGATAGTCTTTCAGATTTTATATGAGTTGCCGTCAAGACCCTGAAGCTAGGAAATTGGCCTGTGCTTCGTTTGCTGGCACTGCGTCTGCTGTATCGAGACGAATGTCGCGGTTGTCTCTAGGTTGCATGTGAACCGTCGAGGTTTGGAACTAGGGATTTTTCCATGGCTCCGTTGTTTGATTGTCACGTCCGAGTCCTGTTAGAGGAAGAACGCTGGGGTGAAATCTCGTCTGCTGTATCGAGACGAACGTCGAGGTGGTAACCACTCCGCGTTAATGTGGGATTATCTCCGATAGTCTTTCAGGTTTTATATGAGTTACCATCAAGACCCTGAAGCTAGGAATTTGGCATTTGCTTTGTTTGGTGGCACTGCGTCTGCTGTATCAAGATGAATGTCGCGGTTGTCTCTAGGTTGTTGGTGAACCGTCGAGGCTTGGACTGGGAATTTTGTCGTGGCTCTGTTGTTTGATTGTAGCGTCTGAACCCTGCTAGAGGAAGAACGCTGGGGTGACATCTCGTCTGCTGTATCGAGACGAACGTCGAGGTGGTGACCACTCCGCGCTAGTGTGGGATGATCTCCGATAGTCTTTCAGGTTTTATATGAGTTACCATCAAGACCCTGAAGCTAGGAATTTGGCCTTTGCTTCGTTTGCTTTGGCACGTCCGAATCCTGTTGGAGGAAGGGCGCTGTAGTGACATCTCGTCTGTTGTATTGAGATGAACGCCGAGGTGGTGACCATTCTACGCTGATGTGGGATGATTTCCGATAGTCTTTCAGGTTTTATATAAGTTACCGTCAAGACCCTGAAGTTAGGAATTTGGCATTTGCTTCGTTTGCTTTGGTGCGTCCGAATCCTGTTGGTGGAAGGGCGCTGTAGTGACATCTCGTCTGTTGTTTTGAGACGAACGCCAAGGTGGTGACCATTCCGCGCTGATGTGGGATGATCTCCGATAGTCTTTCAGGTTTTATATAAGTTACCGTCAAGACCCTGAAGCTAGGAATTTAGCCTTTGCTTCGTTTGCTTTGGTGCGTCCGAATCCTGTTGGTGGAAGGGCGCTGCAGTGACATCTCGTCTGTTGTATCGAGACGAACATTGATGTGGTGACCACTCCGCACTGGTGTGGGATGATCTCCGATAGTCTTTCAGGTTTTATATAAGTTACCGTCAAGACCCTGAAGCTAGGAATTTGGCCTTCGCTTCATTTGCTTTGGCGTGTCCGAATCCTGTTAGAGGAAGGACGCCGTAGTGACATCTCGTCTGCTGTATCGAAACGAACGTCGAGGTGGTGACCACTCCGCGCTGATGTGGGATGATCTCCGATAGTCTTTCAGGTTTTATATGAGTTACCGTCAAGACCCCGAAGCTAGGAATTTGGCCTTCGCTTCATTTGCTGGCACTGCGTCTGCTGTATCGAGACGAATGTCGTGGTGGAGCTGGGATTTTGCCTTCACTCCGCTTTGTTTCGACCATGGGGTCTTTCGCTGACGTTACATCTGCGCCGTGCTGGATTGCGAGGGAACGCCGTTGTTGACATTGCACCTGCTGTAACGAGACAAATGCTGAGGTGGAGGTGGGATTTTGCCGCCACTCCGCTTTGTTTCGACCATGAGAACTTTTGTTGACGTTGTATCTGCATCCTGCTGGGCTGCGAAGGAACGCCGTTGTTGACATCTTATCTGCTGTATCGAGACGAATGCTGAGGTAGAGCTGGGATTTTGCCGTCGCTCCGCTTTGTTTCAACCGTGAGGTCTTTCGTTGACGTTGCATCTGCATCCTGCTGGACTGCGAGGGAACGTCGTTGCTGATTCTTAGGCTGTAGATATTGTCGTTAAGATTTGGAACTAGGGACTATGCCATGGCTCCGTTTCATTGCAACTCTGAGGTCGGTTGTTGACGTCATGTCTGCATCTGGTTGGAGTGAAGAGAAACGCCGTTGGTGATCTCTAAGTTGTCGATATCGATGTCGAGACCCTGAAATTAGGGATCTTCCTTTGCTTGGTTTGTTGACATTTTGTCTGCAATATTGCGACAAATGTTGAGATTGTCTTTAGGTTGTCTATGAACCGTCGAAATTTGGCTTCGCTTTCTGATGGAGCCTGTTGGGAAGGTATGGTTCCCTCTTTGTTTGTACCCCTGAATCGCATACAGGGATCGATGTGATCTCACTTGTAAGGTAAAAAGTTTCATTCTTTCATCATTCATTTTCATTTTTTTTACTCTTTCCGCGATGCTCTATCATTTCAGCTTTTTATATCGCGAAGATTGCGATTGCCCAATCATTTCGGCTATTTTTCGCGGTGCCCAATTATTTCGGCTATTTTTCTTTTTATTCGCTGCTTTTTATTGCGAGTTGCCCAATCATTTCGGCTGTTTTTTTTATTTTACTCGCTGCTTTTTATTGCGAGTTGCCCAATCATTTCGGCTGTTTTTGTATGCATATATTTTTACTTGCTGATTTCGTTGCAAGTTGCTCCATCATTTCGGCTATTTCATATGCATTTTTGGCTCGCTAATTTTTTTTTATCGCGGGTGTGGAATTTGGAATCTGATATCAATCTTAGCATCAGCATCGCTACGACTGGAATATTGCCAGGAGCGAATCATCATTTACCATGAAAGGACTTGGAATTTGACACCGATTTAGGCATCGGTATCGCTACAACTGGGATATTGCCAGGAGCGAATCATCATTTGCCTCTTTCGATGTCGAACAAAGGTGACTTAGCAAACAGGGTTAGGATCCCGTCGACTAAGGCTTTTGACTTCATGAGCCGTAAGGGTCTCATAAAGGTGTTTCTCCCTACGAGTCGTGAGGATCTCGCAGGTGCGTTTTCTCTTTAAGAATCGTGAGGACTCCTAAGTGTATGTTCTCTTATAAGTCGTAAGGATCTTACAATAGTGTTTTCTCCTTATGAGTAGAGAGGATTCACAAGGGTTGTTCACCGTGCGAACATATCCCTAGTCACGGATGGGACTTTGTTAGGGAAATGTTTATTCGCGCCTGTGGATTGTATACAAGGGTCGGTATTGAGCCGCTTGTAGGGCAGAATCAAAGGATATGACTGCTTAAGAACAGGTTCAAATCCCTATAGTTTAAGACTTTTGAATCTTATGAGCCGTGAGGGTCTCATAAAAGGGTTCTTCTTACGAGTCGTGAGGATCTCGTAAGCGTAATTTCTTCTTAGGAATCGTGAGGATTCCTAAGTGTATCTCTCCTTTGTGAGTCGTAAGGATCTCACGCAGATAGTTTCTCCTTACATGGTCGAGAGGACCTTGCAAGTGTCTTTTAACGAGATTGCGCCCTTTCGGGTTTTCACAAAACTCGTCGGTAGTCTTGCTGTTTTTACTCACGGCGCCCTTTCGGGTTTTTATCTGTGCCCATTTTGCTTATAGACAAACCTTTTTTTTACGTCAGCCTGAAAATGCCGCGGGTTGGGAGTAGTTTAACGACGTTTCGGTCATTTGCAAGTTTTAGGACATTGCGGTCCGCCGTTGCCGTATTTGAGGCGAATTTCTAGTTTACGGACTTTTCGGTCCATAGGGCTTTCCCTATGAATGAGCATGATGCCCCCGGCATATCCATCTTTCTCGGAGCGTGTGGTTGTGGCGGGCTCACTCTCCAGTTTTCAGACAGCGCGAACTTGCCCTGTTGGTGTTGGTCTTCAACCCAGTTTTTGAAGACGTAGCAGTTTTCGATCGGATGGCCTAATACTTGGTGGTAAGGGCAATAATTAGGAGTGTCAACATCATTCAGTTGTAGCTGGTGTTTCGGCTCCGGTGGAGTGATAAACCTGTTGCGCACTGCTAGTTCGAACAGCCTCCTTGTTTCATCCTGGAGAAATGAGTAAGGTCGTTTCAACTTTTCATAGAGGGGTTGCCGCTTGTTGCTTTGGCGAACAACCGGTCTAGGGCCACTTGATTGTTGTTGAGCGTTGGCGATGAAGGCCGTTTTTTCCTTCCCTTTATCCTTTTTGTTCGATCCCTTGTTTGCGGGTCCGAGATTCTTTCCGGGTAGTGTGCGATTGCACGGCTGAATGTTCTCGCAACTCCTCAATTCTTTCGTTTTAGAGATGGAATCCTTGAAGAAAGGGCCGGGGGCTATTTTTTCGTCGGAGTCGCTCCCGAATGTGAGAACTCGCGGTCCCTCGGGATCAACCCTATGACAATTGCCGGCAATTCTTTTACGCTCATCTATCGCATTTTTTCTGCTGTCTACGAGCTTCACGCTTTGTCCTGTTGAAGTGTTGCCTGTGAGCGACATACCCTTACCACCAACACTTAAAGGAGTTGCGGTCCTCAGTAGGATGTGCGATCTTCTGATGATATAAGCAAAAGTTAGGATGTACTTCCGCTTCATCAAGATGTATACCACCAGGAGAATTTTCTCTGAAAGAGGGCAGCCTCATCCCCATAGATATGGCTTTGGCGAATCGTTTCCTTGCCTTGATCCTGCTTTCATTTGCGGCGGATGTACTTTGATCTGGTGGGAGTGTTTCGACACTTTTGTCCAGTCGCCGGCGTTTGGCCTTTTCAAATATGGCCATCTCACGCTCCCGATCGGCTTTACTTTTTAGATGAATTTCATTCAGGAAGGCGTCGATCATTTCGTCTGACGGCCATAGAAGTTCTGGTTCAGGACCTGCCCCCCCCCCCCCCGTCTCTCGGTGTAAGGAGCTTCTTTATCGTCTATCGACGAGTGAGAGATCACATGGCAGCTTGCCACATAATCCTCGGGTTCATCCGACGAGTCTTTGTCATTATCTCCGTCCTCATGGACGTGGCTGAGGAATTCTCGGAGTGTGACTGAGCTCCGCGCCTTCTGATTATATTCTTCCAGTGCGTCAACATGTTTTTGCAGATCCGTGCGCTTGTCATCTAACTTCGCGGGCTTTTGGGTCTTCTCCTTCTTCTTCGAAGACTTTAACAGCTGTGTCTGGGTGTTTTGCCCATTACCATCGGATTTTGTAGTTGGGCACGGTTTCAGGATTCCCTCGACGATCTGGGGTTTTAGCGGATTCTTTCACCTGATCGCCGGACATATCTGGAGATCATTCAGCATCTTTTTGGTTTTGGCCGAAAGGGCCACCTCCTATGGGGCCTCTTCAACAACAGAGCACGATGCCCCCGACGTGTCCACCTTTTTAGGAGCATGAGGCTGTGGCGGGTTCACATTCCAGTTTTCGGATAACGCGAACTTGCCATATTGGTACTGATCCTCGATCCATCCCTTAAAGACAAAGCAATTTTCGATTGGATGGCTTACCGCTTGGTGGTAAGGGCAGTAATTAGGATCGTTGACATCACCTGGCTGCAACGGACGTTTTGGATTAGGAAAATTTATGAGTCTGTTACGCATTGCCAGCTCGAACAGTTTCCTCGTTTTATCCTGAGGAAACGAGTAAGGACATTCCAGTCTCTCCTCGAGGGATGGGCGTAGACGCATATTGTTTCGGCGAACACCCGGCTTTAAATTTCTTAGCTGTTGTTGATTATTGGGGTTGAAAGTTGCTTTTCCTTTCCCCTTTCCATTCCGAGGATCCGTCTTTGAAGGAGATGGTCTATGACCCATCTGATCCATTTAGGCCAACTTGTCAATCAAGGCCTGGAAAGTAGTTGGCTTAAAGAACATCATGAACTGGGAGATGGTCGCTTGAGGGTCAAGAGTGCCCACGAACATGCCTATTGCAGGTGCTTCTTCGATGCGTTGTTCGCACTTCGACCATAAGTTTCGCCACCGTATTGTGTATTGAACCCACGTTTCGCCTAGCCTTACCCTGGCGTTGATCAATGCGGTGATCGGGGTGCGCTCGCTGGTGCTTGCAAATCTTTGTGTAAACAGCAGCTCCATCTCTGCAAATGTTTTGACAGAGTCGTCAGGTAGCTCCGAATACCATTCAAAGGCCATTTCTGCTAAGCTGCCGACGAATTGGCGAAGCAACAGTTTGTCGTCGCCTCTAGTGTTGCCGCATAATGCCCTGAATTGAGCGACATGCTGATGTGGATTCCCTGTCCCCTTATATATGTGGAATTTGGGGATCGTATATCCCGGCGGGTACCTTATTTGGTCATACCATCCTGGATAGGGTCGTCCCGTTTTAACGATCTGCCCAGCCGCTTCATTCGCCTGGTGAGCTCGTATTTGCTGAGCGATGTAATCATCCAGAGTGGCCTTAGAGATGGTCTCCTCCTTGGCCGCTGAAAGAGCTGGAGGAGGGTTTAACGTCTCCACTCGGTCGTCTTCGAGGATAATCGAAGGATCTTCAGCTGGAGGATCCGGCTGTAACATCATCTCGATCATGTCTTGGAATAAGAACGCCATTTGTTTTATGTTAGCAGCTTATTCCGCTGCCTCTTTGTCCTTCTTTTCGAGGATTCTCTGAAGAAACTCGGCATCAGTTTCCTGCTCACGGCGCTGCTCCGAGGATGTCTCCGGGCTTGCTTTCGGTCCCGTAAGTGCGGCCATGGCTGTCAGCATTTCTTGGAGCTTTTGTTGTTGTTGCTCCTGAGTCTTAGTCACTGATCGCGTAAGCGGTCTATGACCTGTAAAGACATGGCTATCCTTTTTTCCGGATGCCATATAGACGGTATGTACCATCATGCCCCCAGACTTGGGGTGTTTGGGTTCAGTGGTCTTGCAGTTCGTCGCAGACCCAGGGATTTTCTCCGTCCTTCTCCTCTTGTGAGCGGTCGAAGTTGAGGGAGCCGTTGCAGTGGGCACCCAAGTAGCTATCGCCTTTTGTGGCTTGATAGGACGGCCCTCTTCCCGCTGAACTTTCACCTTTTTCTGTCGACGGGGATAATCTTGATCAATTACCGAGTCTTGGACTTGACGCCAGACCTTGTAGATTTTAGAGGACAGCCGTTGAGGGGGTTGTTCCGGCTTCACCTTTGTAGCGCTCTCCATAGATGGAGGAGATCTTTTCAGCACAGTAGTCGGAGAGTTCTTGCGGACCTTCCTAAATGGTTCAAAGCTGTTCCCAGTTGGAACAACAGCATCAATTTCCGCCGTTGGAGTCGGCGGAGTCAGTCCAAAAGGAGAGTTGCCCCCAGCCTTCCTTACTCGGCGCCAGTGGCATATCCGTAGTAGTAGGAGTGTTGTCTCCTGAGGGTTTTCAGCGGATTACACCCACAAAATCCTATAATAAAAGAGAGATGGTGAAAGTTATATAAAGATAAGAACTATAAAAGAAAGAACTTGAAAATAAGAGTTTTCAACTATACCAGCTTTTCAGTTGCTATGAGCCCTATCTTAATGGTCATGAAAAAATGTTAGAAATCACATTATCCCTCAATAAAACATCGCCTTTAGTTTTCATTCCTACCTTTCTTCCAAACATTGATCATATATCCCTACGTGTGTGAACTGGACATCCTTACACTCAGAGATTTCAATTCAAGCAATCATACTCTTTTCCATCTACCTTAGTACTTTTTAATAGATATTTAGATGGAATTTGCTCACACATTCTTCATGCGACCGTTAATACTTCTTGAGGTACTAACCGACCGATCACTCATGTGCTTTCTAATTAGATGTTTTTCCTCGTCTTGCAACACCTAAGGCTTAGCAGTGGCTCCCAAACCAGTTGGTCTAAGGCACTAGGTGATAAAGCACCCTCGCTATATTTTTTATTGTTGCCTCGGTGATAACAAAACCAGTGTTCATTTTTCTTTTCATCATTTTATCTTTTATTCTCCACTTTTATTTTCTTCATACTTTGGCTTTTAGACAAGAGCATTTCAAGGTATCCTCTACTATCCCGAGTTTCAAAATGTGTGTAAGTGCGTATAGTAGAGTATCAACATTCAAATGTTTGGATTCCAGAATAGGAACTATTTTTCAGGCTTATTTTTATCCTCAGATTAGTAATTTCCTTCATCTTACTAACCCTTGGGACAACAGTTCATAACTACTTATTACTAGTTTCATTTAAGAAAACATCTAACTTTCTTGTTTTTCTTAAACTATTCCTATCTTTTAAATATAATTTTTCACTTTCTACTCTTTTATTATCACAATTTTTTTTTGTGCTTATATATAGTAAAATGCAAAGTAGGGCGTAAATAAGCACAGGAGCGCTGAAAAACGACTTCTTGGGAGCTTCTTGCGATGGTACAGGAGCGCTGAAGCTCGTTGGCGGGAGCATGGTCCCGAAGAATATCCCAGTGGTGGCTTGAGTTACCTGCTCCACTGGCATAGTGAAAAGGGAGGCCGCTTGGGGCCCGTAAGTTACTCTTCCAGATAGGACAGAACGAAAGTTGCTGTTGCAGTTAGTGCAGTTTGAAGCCATTGATTTCTTGAAGAGCTTGAATATTCTGCCCCCTGCGTCAACCTTAGTCTTTGGCATGTGCCAGTTGTTTGAGGACCTATCCCGTCGGCAAAGCTGCTGCTTTGGGAGCCCGCCTGTGGACAACAGACATGTTCTGGGCTTCCTCCATCGGCGTTGAGGCACCGAGGGTGGGAGGTGAGAGCATCGACCCAAAAAGAAGCCCGTTGATTTCTTGAAGAGACGGATTGCAGAGATTTGAGCCTGCAAGTGGCCCGTACTTGACTCCACCAGATATGACAGAGCCTGTATTGCTAAGGTCGGAACAAACGCCATTCTTCATAAAGACGAAGAGCCAACTTCAGTATCCACTCTCCTAAGGGAAACCACAAACATACATACCGCGATTATCTGATCACGGGAAAAACACGACACACGAAGTGTAGAGTGGAAAGAGGAAAAGGTCCCACTGGGCGTGCCAGAATCTGTTCCCCTCCGAAAGACGGCCAAGACGACGCGGGGACGTCTTGCCTGAGATTCAGGGCAGATGCTATTTGGTTTTATCCGTCCACCTCTCCGAAAATGCCAAGTTGATTTATGGCACCGTGTATTGGAGGTTTAGACGGATGCGGCCGATGCAGCAGACTTCGTCAGATTCCCCCTCACTTGAGGGGTTTTTGATTGTGGGGACGCTCTTCCCTACAGGCGCAAGCCCCTGCAGTTAATTACGCTACCGCATCGCGGTAACAACTTTCTCCTTCTCCAGAATTTCACTTCATGTCGTGGGTGTTTGTTTTGTTTGTGGTTGTCCGTGGATTGTATACGGAGACTAATTTATGTCGTCGCCCGTAGGACGTGGATTAGTCCAAATCCGTATTTTCTTAGATTTGGTTTTGTGGTTTTGGTTTAAGGATATGTTAGCCATATTTAAGGCTAAGATCAACTTAAACGTTTGTTAATGATACGTTAGTCCAACTTGAGACTAAGATCAACTTAACGGGATCGTTTAGATCAGACAAAAGAGCATTTTGGCTCTATTGTTCCAGTTTAGGGACATGGTGGTCCATTGCATGTATGGCCGTCTGGACCCATCACCTCTCTGACGACGTTGAAGGATTACAACGACAGATGTCAGAGGAGTTCAGAGATGTACCCTTGAACCAAAGTTGATTGGGGGATCTATAGTCCAATTTAAGTTTAAAGTCTGTTTGAAGGTTTAAGGATACGTTAGCCATATTTGAGGCTAAGATCAACTTAAACGGGATCGTTTAGATCCAACAAAAGAGCATTTGGAGGCTCTATTGTTCCAGTTTAAGGACATGGTGGTCCATGTTCCAGTTTAGGGACATAGTGGTCCATGAGTTGATTTAAGGACGCTTAAGTCCATAGGTTGGTTTAAGGACGCTTAAGTCCATGAGTTGGTTTAAGGACGCTTAAGTCCGTGAGTTGGTTTAAGGACGCTTAAGTTCGTGAGTTTAAGGACGCTTAAGTCTGTGAGTTGGTTTAAGGACGCTTAAGTCCATGAGTTTAAGGACGCTTAAATCCGTATTGATGTGTAGTTGTCGGGACCCGTCACCTCTCTGACGACATTGAAGGATTACAACGACAAATATCTGAGGAGTTCAGAGATGTACCCTTGAACCCAGTGTTGGTTGAAAGAGCAGATGTGCTCAGTTCAAGATGATTTGAGGACTTATGGCCAATTTGGGCTAAGTCCAATTATGTTTGAAATATTGGCCCTTTGGGCCATTAGACATTTGTCTGGGTTCAGCCCCTCATCATTCAGCAGTGCTAAACAGAGATTTGGGGGCTCTGACAACATTTTGTCTTTGATTTCCTCAATTTTGAGATTCATTTGGAGGAGGGACTTTTGCCTCTGGAAAATTAGCCAATTTGGCTAAAAGTAGTGTTAAACACTAGAGAACAACAGTGTTAAACACTGGAGATAGAACTCTCAAATTAGTGTTAAACACTAAAAGACAATCAGTGTTAAACACTGGAAATATAATCTTCAATTTAGTGTTAAGCACTAGAAACAATCAGTGTTAAACTCTGGAAATATAATCCCCAAATTAGTTTTAAACACTAAGGAAAGAGGGGTCACGTGTGGACACGTGAGAGCGCCCAAAGATGTGACCAGATCCCTTTTCTTCATTCTGCAATTAAGTGTTAAACATTTTTTTATTATTTTTATTTTGAGCATCACGTGTTGACACGTGATGGGGATTTATGCGCTGACTGTTAAAGCGTTTGCCAAAGGGTCACGTGGTAACACGTGAGAGCGCCCAAAGCCTTCATTTCCTTTGCTTTTTCTTTCTGCGTTTTGGGAGTCACGTGGGAGCACGTGAGGCATTGCCTCAAAGCTTCTTTTCTTCAGGGATCTTTTCAATGGTCACGTGGGGACACGTGACCTTGGTTTTTTGCATACATGGAGATCTTTTAAGTCTCTTTATTTTAATAATTGAATTTTCTGTAGGGTTAAACCCTAATTATGATTTTGGAGGAATTAAATTCCTATTGTGCAAGAATTAAATTCTTATATAGGGTTAAACCCTAATTTTCTTGAAGGAATTAAATTCCCGTATATGTAAAAGAATTAAATTCTTGTATAGGGTGAAACCCTAATTTCATTTTAAGAAGAATTAAATTCCTGTAATTTTAGGAGAATTAAATTCTCAGATAGGGTTAAACCCTAATTTTGTTTTGGGAGAATTAAATTCTCTAAACTCCATTCCTCCTCTATGTTTTAGATCTGCATGGTAGGATCTCGACCCGATGAGAATTAAATTCTCAACCTATGGGGAGATGTGCACTTTGCAGATCTTCAACTAGAGAAAGAACTAAGTTCTTTATTTGCAGAAGAGTTAAACTCTTAGATTTTGAAAATTAAATTCTCTGTTTGAAGTTTTGATTCCCTTTCTTTTCTCACCTAGGGTTTTCTTTGTTGAGAATTAAATTCTCCTCTCTTTTTTTTCTCTTGAGAATTAAATTCTCCTCTCTTTGTTCTTCTCTCCAAAAAAATTAGATCCCTTTCTTCTCTTCTTGGCTCCTATTTATAGGAGAAAGAAAAGAATCAATTTGTTTTGTAAATCTTTCATTGAAAGATTTGATTTATTTTCATAATTAATATGATCCTTTAGATCATTCAGTGAATTTTATTCACCGTTGGATTTTAAATCCAAAGATATTCTGTTTGTTATTTTCGGTGAGATTTAGGGGAAATCTTTCCTTGTCTAAGATTTTTCCATAAATTGGTGATTTTTAATCACCCTTGGATTTTTAATCCAACGGTCCCCATAATCCTTTTCCATTTGGAAAGATTTAGAGAAATTTAGAATTTTAATTCTATTTGGAAAGATTTAGAGAAATTTAGAATTTTAATTCTATTAAACTGTAAGGCTTTCAAAGCCTGTCACGTGCTGGCACGTGACCCTTGGTCACGTGTGAGCACGTGACCTCCAATTGGTTTTTTTCTCAGCGTTTATTTATACTTCAGTTTTAACCATCACGTGTCAACACGTGACCATTGGTCACATGTGAGCACGTGATACCTCATTGAGGTATTTCCTTCAGCCATTTGTTTTATTTCTGTTTTAACTATCACGTGTCAACACGTGACCATTGGTCACGTGTGAGCACGTGACCCCCAATTGGATCCTTCTTCAGCCGTTTGTTTTTTGTTTCTATTTTAACTATCACGTGTCAACACGTGACCATTGATCACGTGTGAGCACGTGATACCTCATTGAGGTAATTCTTGATTTTTAATCAGGGAACAATGCGTAGCATATTTGCTCATAACTTTTGATCCCGGATGAATTATGAAGCCCATAATATATCAAATCGAAGGGTTTTTCGAGATGCTTCCAATATCATCAGAATCTAGCTGTTTCTCCTTCGGGAGTTTGTCAAAAAACAGCCCGGAATATACTGGTTTGCATTTTCTTAAGTGTATCACTGCCATTTGATACCTTGGGCTCTTTTGCGTAGAAATTTTTGACGGGAACAGATAATACTAGCCAGGATTAATTACAGTCTATAATTTCGCTAACCGTTCAGCCAGGCCAGTGTCGGTACTTTGAGGGAGGTTCCCCGTGCTTTCGCACGGACCTAATTAAAATAAATCTCGTCTTCCCAGAGGCGTAGCCCCGTTAACACCTTTCTAGACACCTAATGGGTTAGCTAATTGTAGAGTGTAAAACTCTCCCAGGAGCAACTCTTGCTCGTAGCGGGATCGGGATCCAACTATCTCATAGAAGGTATGCAATCTCATTGCAAGTCTCAATACTTGAAACGCCCGATATCTTCTGCCCTAAGCGGTCTATGACCTTGAGAAGGTCAACAAACCATAGACCGCAAGTCAAGTTCAACCCGTCATTTCATGATTGAATTAAACCCTCCCGCACGACCCTTGACAAGGTCAAGAAGGCTGTACGACTACCCTAATCCAATCGCATCTCATGCTTAAGCAGATAAGCAGTAATCAGCTGCCGCACACTATGCCTTGACAAGGTCAACAAACGCAACACGAATACTAATTATTACTTATCTGAAATGACGGAGGCTACGACAGGATTTTATGAAAACCTTTTGCGTAATGAACTTGATATCGTTGCGGAATCTAATGATTTTGAAAAAAAGTGTTTTTAAGGCTTTTACTAGTTTTGCTAAAGTGGTCACTCCCGGTGAAGAGATCTCGGCTCTTTCCTTATCGAATAAGATGCAGGATATTTCACAAATACCACTATGTAAAGCAAAATCTCCAAAAAGCAATCAAAAGAAAAACCGAGTGTTGTAGGATCTGCCAGTTATTGCTAAAGAGGTCACTCCCGGTGAAAGGATCTCGGCTCTTTCCTTATCGAATAAGGTGTAGAATATTTCACAAATACCACTATGCAAAGCAAGAACTAGAGCTACCCTTTTAGAAAATTTAATTTCACAACATCTTGTTTCCCCCAATCAGAGCAAAGCTCTGTTTTGAATTTCAAAATTGAAAAATTGAAGCAACGTTTCAGATCCCTTGCGCTACGCGCCACGTGTTAAAAGCAGACACGCCAACGCCAGGAGCGTTGCGCCCTAGGCAGCACACCCCCAATCAGAGCAAAGCTCTGTTTCAAAATTCAAATTTTAAAAATTGAAGCAACGCTTCAGATCCCTTGCGCTCTACACTGCGCGCCACGTGTCAAACATAGGTGCGCTAGCGCAGTTGCGCTGCGCTCTGCGCGCCACGTGTCAAACACAGACGCTCTAGTACCGTTGCACTGCGCTCTGCGCTGCGTGTCACATGTCAAACATAGGTGCGCTCGCGCCAAGTGCGCCAGCGCTGGAATTAAAAGAATTCCCCACCGTTTGATCAAAAGATCTAATAATAATAAATTATTAATTAATCAGAATTAAAATTCTGTTCTAGAAAGATCTTTCCAATCTTTTTGAAAACAAAAAGATTATCTTCTGTAAAACAGAAGCCCTAGGATCAAAGATCCAACGGTGGAGAAACATCCCCAAATCAATCAAAGAAAGATCTCTTAAACTGATTTAACAAATCAATTGGCCCTGTAAAAAGGACCCTAAACTTCAAGTCTAAAGGGGGACGAGAAAGAAAAAAGAGAAAAGAAAAATTCTCTGCAAACTTTGAGAAAAACTCAAAGAAAAAGAAAGGCAAGGTTTTGAAGAAAGAAGATCATTTCTTCATCTTTAAAGGTAAAGAACTATGTTCTTGAATAACAGAGATGAAATCATCTCATTAAAAAAGAAGATCCCTCTTCTAAAAAGATTAGAGATCTAAGAACAAGATCAAGATCTTCAATAAAAAAAAGAGAAAAAGATCAAAAAGATCTAATTATAAAAAAAAAAACTAAAAGAAGTACTTTACTTCATTCACTGATCTTCTGATCTATAAAGGCAGAGCCTTTTGATAAGAACAAGAACTTTGGTTCTTGGATCTTGAGGCAAGGCCTCCTTTGAAGAACAAAAAAAAACTTGTTCTTTGATCTTAAATTGATCAAAATGCGCTCTGCACTATTGAACAGTGCTTTGCGCTCTTGAATTGCGCCTTTGCGCTTATTGGACTGGCCCACAACGCCAGAACACGCCACGTGTCAACCACAGAACAGTTTGCGCTTTGCGCTTCTAAAAATAGCGCACTGCGCTCTTGGACTGGGGCACAGCGCCAAAGCGCGACACGTGTCACTCACTGGCGCACCCATAAACTAGCGCAGCGCACTTATAAAGCGCAGTGCGCTAACAAACCAGCGCTAAGCGACAGGTGTCACTCTTATGTGCGCTAGCGCAATGCGCTCTTTAACTGACGCAACGCGCCTAGTGCACCACATGGCGCACTGTCAGAACACCACTTTGTTCCTGATAAATGCTATGCATTATTAAAAGGGCAGAGCCCAAATAAAGGCCTAATAGGCAGAACATAAATGAAAATGTTAAACATTTTTAACTGGACTTAGCCCAATTATGGCCATAAGTCCTCAATTTAAATTGAACTGAGCCCAACTGCTCATCCAATCGATTTACACCCGGTTCGAGGGTACATCTCTTTACTCCTCTGATATATGTCGTTGTAATCCTTCAACGTCGTCAGAAAGGTGACGGGTCCCGACAACCACACATTACTACGGACTGTGGGGTCCTTAAACTCATGAACTATGATGTCCTTAACTGTAAGTGCACGGCGGCGTCCCGGCCGTCGATCCGACGGCCAAATGCGGAAGCGGTGATAAACTTTAATTTTGCGAACTTAGCAAACCGGCACCACCGCGCACTAAACTCCGGATCGGGCCATTAAACTTGATCTAGTAAGCAAATACGGGTTAGAGATATACCGAGTGATCCGAGTCCTCCGGTCTTCTCGTCGTCGTCCCGATCTCCTGCGGAATGTTCGGTCGTCGCCTCCTCGCCGGAAGGGCACCACATCGCCTGCATCTTTTACGGGCTCCCACCTCAATACCGAGGCAACTCGGGCACGAAGCTGGCTAGTCGACGTGCCCAAGATATGCTGTAGAATGGTGTAGAATAGTTGTCTCTTTGGGTTCTGTTGCCATAAAGATGATGGAGGAATTTGTGCAAAGAATTTTCCATGGATCATTTTCAGAAAAATGAAGCATGCAGAATCTCTCAAGCTCGGCCAAAAACCATCATCCCCTGCACCCCAATTTTGTGCTCTGTCAAAAAAGCAAGGGGTGATTTTTGCTTAGGAAAAACAACCTTCTCTCTCATAAAACAATCAGCCTCTTTTATAAGCTTAATGCAACCATATATATATATAAATTAATCCACACTCACCTCCATGTTAAATTCCAGCACACTCATAAATAAATCCACTATACAATTTAAAACTCACTCCATTCCCCACAGTGGCCGGCCCATCACAAAACCCATACTCATACATGTCTTAATTAATGCATCATGGAGCAAAGATGCAATCAAATCAAAACTTATGCAATAAACCCCTCCACAAAGTGTTATTTGCACAATTGCAAATAACCCCCTCCATCGGAAAAGCCCGGCCGGGAAAGAACAAAGAAAAACCGGCCGGAACGGAATGCAAACTGGCAACTCCAGAAAACCGGTCCCGTAATAAATTACAGGAAAACCCCGATACTGTGCATACACACCCGCATCTGTATTCCGACCGAAATACAAATGCAAAAAGACAAAAACTACACTATCAAATACTAAGATCCGGCTTAAGCCAAAGCCGGCTAGTAAAAACCGTCCGATCACGATCCGTGTAATACCGCACGTATCTGATCGAACCCTGCCATATCTCCATACGGCCTCTACAGCGTTTCGCCCGAAAGCTTGAGTAACTGAAAGTGTGGTGGACTCTAAAGACTCGTCAATACTATGGCTGTGGATTTAACCACTAGCACGTCAGAGGTATAAGCCAATACGTAATGGGCCACCAGCTATTGACTAAAAGGGACGTCGATGAGCGAACTCATCCTGACACCCTACTGAGCCTGTCAGTGACAATATCCGTACAGTCCGGTCCGTTCGTCTATGAGCATCGCATGTCGGGCCTAGGGGGTTGGTAAAAGTCAGACCCCCAAAAGTGGTATAAGTCGTGTCGGAGTGTAGCCCAGAACACCCTGAGATACTACTGGAATACCTACCAGTAAATCTCCTGCCTTGGCCAAGGACTTTGTGTAATGGCTCTCCTAGACACAGCGCGACCTCACCCCCAATACCGGGAGAGACGAACCCCTGAAGATCCGCTCACTGCCTCCATGTGGCTCGGGACTGTACCCAACTAAAACCTGTTTGCACGACTCCTTTGAGCCGTGGTAGGGTAGTAATCAAAGCACAGTGGGAACTCACACGAGACAAATGACGATCCCCAGGTCGATGAACTAACCTGTACACATGTCACCAGGGAACTGCTATCTGACGTCAGGTATAAGACCAACTAGCATGTTCCCGGCGAGTCCTGTCCGGTGTACTCATAACCCAATGAGCACCTGTATACATCTTAGGTGAACCAACTGACACCAGTGGCTTGTGAGACCGGCCACCGCCCCTCGTCGGGGTCTCGACTGTATACACTAGTCCACTCTGGAGAATCGATGCCTTGTCTCGAAACTCCCACGACTAGGGACCTTTTAAGGATGTGCTTATAGACTCCAGCTCTCACTTATATGATCGCCCTCATACTGCTGGCAGTCAAGCAAGAATCCTAGGGGCTCTATCAACGTGCAATAGTGACATGTCAGGTCACCTGAAGCAGTACACGATGATAAAGGTAAACCAGATAGCAAACTATCATCTCGAGTAAGACTGTCGTCCCGGGATAGGTCCTCCATCAATCATTGCAATCACGTGCCTGCGATCCAATAATTGACTCTGAGGACACTATCTCCAACATTAACCTCGACCGTGATGTCTTAAAACTAACGTCGGACTGTGGAGTCCTTAAATCCACGGACTATGATGTCCTTAATCTCGACCGTGATGTCTTAAAACTAACACCGGACTGTGGAGTCCTTAAATCCACGGATTATGATGTCCTTAATCTCGACCGTGATGTCTTAAAACTAACACCGGACTGTGAGGTCCTTAAACTCACGGACTATGATGTCCTTAACCTTGACCGTGATATCTTAAAACTAATATCGGACTGTGGGGTCCTTAAACTCACGGACTATGATGTCCTTAACCTTGACCGTGATGTCTTAAAACTAACATCGGACTGCGGGGTCCTTAAACTCACGGACTATGATGTCCTTAACCTCGACCGTAACGTCTTAAAACTAACATCGGACCGCGAGGTCCCTAAACTCACGGACTATGATGTCCTTAACCTCGACCGCGATGTCTTAAAACTAACAATGGACCGTAATATCCTTAAACTAATTATCGACCGTAATGTCATTAAACTAAACAATAGGGCCCAATTGCTCTCTTGTCGGATCTAAACGATCCCGTTAAGTTGATCTTAGTCTAAAAATAAACTAACGTATCCTTAACAAACGTTTAAGTTGATCTTAGCCTCAAATAAGGCTAACGTATCCTTAAACATCCCCCCAAACCCAAATCTAAGAAAGATACGGATTTGGACTAGTCCACGCCCTACGGGCGACAACATAACTTAGTCTCCGTATACAATCCACGGGCAACCAAACTCAAAACAAACACAAAACAAACACCCACGACACGAAGTGACCATCTGGAGAAGGAGAAAGTTGTTACCGCGATGGCAGTAGCGTAATTAACTGCAGGGGCTTGCGCCTGCAGGGAAGAGCGTCCCCACAATAAAAAAAACCCCTCAAACGAGAGGGAATCTGACGAAGTCTGCTACATCGGCCGCATCCGTTTAAACCTTCGATACATGGTGCCATAAATCAACTTGGCATCTTCGAAGAGGTGGACGGATAGCACCAATTAGCATCTGCCCCCAGATTCAGGCAAGACGTCCAGTCTTCCCGGCTTCCGGCGGTGAACACATCTTTTAGGTTTCTTTCTTTTCATTAATCTCATTAATGAAGTCACATCATTTAAATCTTCCTAAGCATCACAGAAAATGAAACGAAAATACAACGTACGCTTATGCCATCCGCATTCGCCATAATGTCCCGTTATGCACCGTTAGGTTACTTAACTAACGGCATACTGGGATGGGACTAGCGCGAGTGCAAAACATAAGCAACATCTATTATATATCTCATATATAATATATAGCCATTTGTCTCAGAATCCACAGTGATTACATCACAGAATATCAGCAGCACAAGATAATATATGAAATATTGGATATACTAGGAGTTCCGTGTTTTAATTTAATACAGTATAAAACACGGATTCTACGGTCGTGATGAATAGCCAAACCCACATCCCTAGACCCTTACGAGAGTGGCAAGCAACCCTACCAATTCTAGAGTTAGGAGACCAGGTCTCGACTCCTCGAGATGGCCTCCCACAGGACCCTAGAACCCGGTTACTTGTGCTCCCCACCTTGGGTCTATCCTAATGCGGAAAAGTAAATAATATACAACAATGGTGACATCGTCCTCAACCCGGAAGTGCCCAAAAAAAGAATATTACATACAATGAATTTTACATGAATGAAAATAAAAACTCTCATCTCACATATAAAAAACCACGGCTATTCAAAACACGACGATCCAATATAACATATCACAGCAACACATAACATCACATGTCATCAACGTAAGTAAATATGCGTATCCCAATTGTCGTTGACATATAGCAACGAAACCGACGATACACCACATATTACACTTACGGCCACAGAAAAGAAAATGAAAAACTATAACAATTAGAATCCACAACTACCTTAGACATCATAAACCCAATGTATCTCATACTTTAGATTTCATGCCTAACCTAATGAATTCCATAGACATCGCATGCCTAATAATTATAAACCCCGCATTTTAGTCTCGACATTGAAAACACTTTCCAATATCAAATCGGGCAATTCAACAAGATTCCCGACATCCATAACGAATGCTCGTCGGAAACTTTAGTAGACGGCCGCACCCCCGATGCCATCGACAAAGTGCACTTAGGCGGAACACCGCGGCCATGAGCACCCAAATGGATGCTTTAGGCAACGGGGTTCTCCTACAGTCACTTGGTCAGGTCTATGCGGCGTGGTTATCTAGTAAGGTTACCCGGCGAGTATCCGCGTGCATTACGTAATTGCGACGGACTTTTGATCCACATCAAAATTCCATAGAAACTAATTATTGTGGATTCCAAATATTCAAACTAATTACGTAATTGCTAGATTTATAAAATTCAAACTAGTTATCATATAACTAATTATTGTGGATTCCAAATATTAAATCACAATCACATATAGCTAGACGATGTTAAACATTTCGATTGAATCAACGAATTCCTAAAATTTCCCAGAGAGCTCAACACTTGAGCAGTGTTAGAAGTACCCAGAACCATACCACAATGCCCATAAACCAGCAGCTGAAGGCCCGTCCCAAGCCTCTCAAGTGGTGCCATGGAACCGCCGCCAAAACCATGTTTTGGCCACGGTTCCGCGGTCACTTAGACGAGTTAGGGACTCGTTCTTCAGGTCGGTCCATAGAATTACCTGCATGATTTTTAGAGTATTTTTAACATGAAAAATTCCAACTTTTTGAAAATTTTCCAGAGAGGGGTCCAAAATTGGGTTTTCGGGGTTCGATCGGACTTCTAACTTCGTATACACATCGCCTAAAGCTCTAGCTAGGCTCTGATACCACTGTAGGTTTGCTTGGAACAACAGCAAGGTTTCGGGAGGTATCGTCCATGCCATTTTGAAAATTTTGCCAAGCTAAGCAATCCTAACCCAAGAATCTTTACTAGAGATTTAGACAAAACAAAGTGTAAACAACTTTACAATTAAGTGAACTAGGAATACAATCTTTGTAGACTGGTCCTTCACTTCAATAGCTCCGTGTAGTAGTCACTTCGCTCCAAGTAGTGATCTTCCGGACTCTAGTATGGCTTCACAAGAAGAATAGAACGAGCTTACACGAAGTCTTCGAGGCCGGAGATGATCTACGTCGAGAAGACACTAACTCAAGTTACCCTCTTCACTAATGTGGGATTAGTGAAGCTAACACCCTATACTAAAGTATTAATCTAGTTGAGGATGACGAAGTATGATTTTTGCTCACTTTAGAATTAATTTTCTCACTCTTTTTCTTTTTCTCTAAAAAAACTAGAGAGCTTTTCTTGAGCTTGAAGAAGATGAAGGAAAAATAGATGAGAGAGTGAATGGCAACCATGGGTGAGAAAATATATAATATCTCTCATGTAGAGACTTGACCATGAGTTTAGATAATGGTTGGGTTAACAAATATCTGGTATAAGAAAAAACTAGTGGACTGGTCAATAGATCTCCAAGCTTCTACAAGCTTCATGCCATGTGACCATTATCCAACTAATAATTAATTTACACTAAATAAATAAACCCTTCATTATCATTATCATGGTGTAAGTCTCATACACCCATGTTGCTTGTATCATCAACCATGACACATAAATAAAACACAATTAATGTATATCACATATATATTAAGTGTGCACATGTGAGAAAAAGAAATGCTTAAGTGAGCTGATATTAGTTAATGTAAATTAATATATCAAATATATAATTATACATTAAATCATTAAATCAACTCTTGATTTAATAATCCGGCTATATCTCATATGACCGACTAATAATATTTGTATCAACTTATCGAATCAACACTTGATTCGATAACCCGGTTATATCACATATAACCGACCGATACTGTATCGACTTATTTGATTCGATAATCCGGCTATATCTCATACAACCGATCGATACCTTATATCGCGAGAATAGAATACGGTATCGCATACTCGTAATCTCGGTCCCGCACATATCACATATGTGCTTCTGCTTCGTTTTGTCTGAGCCAGTGAAACCTCTGTGTATGACTCTAAAAACTCGTCGATACGACGACAGTAGGTGATGATCACATATAGCACCCATAAGCCATCAGCGGTACTAGATGGCCGTAACGGCTATCCGGGTATTGAACGATCAGAAGATCAGCAAGCAAGCCCGCTTTAACTCTTGCAAAAGCCTGTCAGTAACACTATCGTACAGTCCGGTCTGTTCGTCTGATATGTCGCATATCTAGTCTAGGGGTGGTAAACGTCAGACTCCAATAACCGATAAGTCATGCCGATGTGAGGCTCATAACGGGTCGAGAAACTACTGATAACACTTACCAGTAAATCTCCATAGTAGCCCTGGCCAGAGACTTCCAGTTATGGCCAAGCACAGCGCAACATCAACCCCCAATACCGGGAGAGACGAATCCCCTCCTATCGCTCATTGCCTCCATATGATTCGGGACTGTACCCAAAAGCCACCGTTTTGCACGTTCTCTTGAACGTGGTAAGGTGGAAATCAAAGCATAGTGGGAATCACACAAGACTCTATGACGATCTCGGGTCTGCAGACTAACCTGTACCAGTGTCACCAGAGAACTGATATCTGACGATAGGTATAATACCAACTAAGAGTTCTCGGCGAGTCTTTTCAGTGTACGCAGTCTCCCCTAAGCACCCGTATACCATCTTTGATGTCAAACACCAATGGATGTGGGATCATCCATCGCCCATCATATGGGTCAAGAAGCGTATACGCTAGTCTATTCTGGTATATCGATGTCATATCTCAATACACCCACGACTAGGAACATTAAAGGATATACTCATGGACTACCTTGTCCCACCAGTATAGTCTGCGTCATAGTCCAGGTAGTCAAGTATACATCCTAAGGGGCTTTACCAACATGTAACCATGAGACAGTATAAAGAGATAAGTATACATGTAAAGATAAAGAGCAACCAGATAGCATACTATCATGTCGAGGAAGAAAGTCCTCTCTACATATGTCCAAGCATCCATATAGATCACATGTACAATAAAGGCCTCTAGGGCATACATATAGCTAACAGTCTGAAGCACAAAACGTATGAAAACTGATATTTCTGACATTTGGTATTTTTTTATAAACATAGAAAGACGACAGACATCTGAAGTACATAGGGACATACGTCTGATGCGTAAAAACTCATAAACTTGTGTTTTATGATGAAAATAAATTATAAATCGAAAACCCCGATGTTCATGCAATGGAAAACGTTTGTGCAAGCGTGTGTGAGTGTTCAGGGGCTTTAATTGATATATACCATATTCGATAGAGTACTTACAAAGATTTCTATGTCGATATCGCAAGTTTTTCGAATTCTTGAATCTTTTTCGTCTCGAGCTCTCGAACTTTGATTACACTTGAACTTGGATTCATAGCTTCAAACTTAGATACGTCACTCACAAGCGTTGGTCGATGAATCTTTAATTTGACTTCGACTCATAACGCTTCAAACTAGGATTTGGCTTGTTGGTGTTAAGATACGCGATTTCGGTGCCCTAAACGATGGAATTTCGTGATTCTGAGATACGTCAATGTAATTCCTATAGCATATCCATTGACCCAGACAATTTTGCGAGATATTCGATTTGGCTGGTGGAATGCGCGAATCAGACAAGATTTGACAGTTCGGGCTGCATCACTTCTTAGTTATTCATAGCTTGATCTTGACAAATTGAGAAACGGTCGTCCGTATCCTCCAACCTCCATTAGATATATCCGTTTAACCTTAATAATCTCCATCCTCTTTTAAACGCTTGTATCGTGAGATACCGGATATCCTGAAAAGTGTTGGAGATAGTGCCCTCAGAGTCAATTATTGGATCACATGCATATGATTGCAATGATTGAAGGAGGACCTATCCCAGGAGGACAGTCTTACTCAATATGATAGTATGCTATCTGGTTTATCTTTATCATCGTGTACTGCTTTAGGTGACCTGATAGGTTGCTATTACACGTTGATAGAGCCCCTAGGATTCTTGCTTGACTGCCAGCAGTATGAGGGTGATCATATACGTGGGAGCTGGTAGTCTATAAGCACATCCTTAAAAGGTCCCTAGTCGTGGGAGTTTCGAGACAGGGCATCGATACTCAAGAGTAGACTAGTGTATACAGTCGAGACCCCGACGAGGGGCGGTGGCCGGTCTCACAAGCCACTGGTGTCAGTTGATTCACCTAAGATGTATACAGGTGCTCATTGGGTTATGAGTACACCGGACAGAACTCGCCGGGAATATGCTAGTTGGTCTTATACCTGACGTCAGATGGCAGTTCCCTGGTGACATGTGTACAGGTTAGTTCATCGACCTGAGGATCGTCATTTGTCTCATGTGAGTTCCCACTGTACTCTGATTACTACCCTACCACGCTCAAAGGAGACGTGCAAACATGTTTTAGTTGGGTACAGTTCCGAGCCACATGGAGGCAGTGAGCGGATCTTCGGGGGTTCGTCTCTCCCGGTATTGGGGGTGAGGTCGCGCTGTGTCTAGGAGAGCCAGAACATGAAAAGTCCTTGGCCAAGGTAGGAGATTTACTGGTAGGTATTCCAGTAGTATCTCAGGGTGTTCTGGGCTGATCTCTGACACGACTTGTACCGCTTTTGGGGGTCTGACTTTTACCAACCCCCTAGGCCCGCCATGCGATGCTCATAGACGAACGGACCGGACTGTACGGATATTGTCACTGACAGGCTCAGTAGGGTGTCAGGATGAGTTCGTTCATCAACGTCCCTTTTGGTCAATAGCTGGTAGCCCGTCACGTATGGCTAATACCTCTGACGTGCTAGTGGTTAAATCCACAGCCATAGTATTGACGAGTCTTTAGAGTCCCCCACATTCAGTTGCTCAAGTTTTCGGGCGAAAAGCTGTAGAGGCCGTATGGAGATATGGCAGGGTTCGATCGGATACGTGCGGTATTGCACGGATCAGGATCGGACGGATAATACTAGCCGGCTTTGGTTTAAGCCGGATCCTAGTACAGCACAGTGTAGATTTTGTCTCATTGCATTTGTATTTCGGTCGGAATACAAATGCGGGTGTGTATACACAGTATCGGGGTTTTCCTGTAATTTATTACGGGATCAGTTTTCTGGAGTTGCCAGTTTGCTTTCCGTTTCGGCCATTTTTCTTTGCATCTTTCATTGGCCGAAGATTGGTGGAGGAGGGCTTATTCGCATTTGTGCAAATAAGCATTTGTGGAGGGTGTTTTTTGCATTTAGTTGCATCATGATGGTTTTCATGATGGGTGCACCATCCATTGACTTGATTAATCCATCATTGCTTGACTTTTGTTTTGATGGTTGAGTGTTGGGTTTTTGGTATGAGATTTTGGGTTATCATTATTCCTCATGATAACATTCTAGCATTATTGTTTACCCTCCTTGTCTTTGCTCTCTCTCTCCCCATTCATTTTGTGTGGCCGGCCATTCCCTCATGGGGGCTGTCCAATTTTTGCAAGGGGTTCTTTGCTTCTCATTTGCATACTAAAAATTCCTCAAGCCATGAAAAAGGTTCACTACTTCATCCCTCCACAAAAAGGCAACTTCCTCTACCCCAATAGAGACAAAGAGCACTACACATTCTACAGCAAATCTTGGGCACGTCGACTCGCCAACTTCGTGCCCGAGTTGCCTCGGTATAGAGGTGGGGCCCGTAAAAGAAGCCGGCGACGTGGTGGAGACCGGAGAATCCGTGGGGAGATCGGGACGACGACGAGAAGACCGAAGGACATGGATCGCTCGGTATATCTCTCTTCCCGTAATTTAGTTAGCTAGGACTAGTTTAATGGCCCGATCCGGGTATTTAGTGCGCGGTGGTGCCGGTTTGAAAAGTTAAAGTAAATCACCGCTTTCGCATTCCGGCGTCGGATTGACGGCCGGGGCGCCGCCGTGCATTTACAGTGGTATCAGAGACTCGCCATTAACCTAGTCTAGCTTGGTCTAACGTGTTTACACTTCCGGTCGAACAAATGTTCCAAAACCGCGTTTTTCAAAACAACAGTTTTCTGTCGAAATTTTTTTGTCTCCAAAAATTTTTCAGGTTGTTGCAGAATACTGTTCATAGAAATCTAAGCACTCTGTGAAAATTTGGTTGCGAGATCTCACCATTTCACCGCGGAACCGCGGCCAAACCCATGCTTGGGCCGCGGTTCCGCCGCGCTTTTAACTGTTCAGCATGCCAAATTTTTCCAGAGGGCTTTAGACCTGAAAATAGGGGTTTTGGTATATTATTTTTGGGCCTAGAATTTCTTCATCTGCTACAGTAATGCTTGGGGCCCACTTGGTAAAATTTGATCGATCGGATATTTTAAACATGTTAGTTCACAGTTTTTACATTATATCTGCGACCGTGAATGTCACTTAATCGGTAAATCCTGTCTAACTGCTATAGCCCGGTTAGACGGATTTGCTAACGTGACCTTCACGTTGATGTTCTGTGTATTGCTGTGATGTTGCGGATTGGTCATGGGGGATAGCCTGGTTGCAGTGGTAGTACAGTTTTGTTGTATTATGTATATTTGATATTGCGGGGCGAGCGTCCGACATGTGGACTGCCGTCACTGCCTGTTTGTATTATTATTTTGGGGCACGACCAGGTTGCGGTCGATGTACCCGTTGTATGTATATTTTACTTTCTGTACTAGGATTACCCCGCGGAGGGGTGCACAGATAGCCGGGTTCTAGAGGGCAACAAGCCCGCATCTCATGGCATTGAGACGGAGGGGGATTTACTCTAGAATTGGCGGGCTATTCGCTGCACTCGTAGGGGGTACAGGTTGACCCAGGAGGGGTGCCCAAGTTACTGGATTCCGTGAAGTGCTGGGTGGTCCATTCACGTTGCTGAAGGGGGCTGACTCGCTTCAGGTTTTGGCGGGTAACTTTCCGCGCCCGTAGGGGTCTAGAATTTCATTGCACAGGCTATCCACACGACCAGGGGAACGTCGAGTTTCAGTAGCGGCTCTGTGAAACCCTGGGATCCCAGATATCTGTATTGTTCTGTGATGCTGTACATTTCTGTGATGTTGCATTTTATCACGCCTTGAGCGAAAATTATATATTGATATATATTAGTAGATGTTGTATATGTTTTACATCCGCGCTAGTCCAGTCCCCGCTCTGTCGTTAGTTAGCTAACCTAACGGGTAATGACGGGACCCAGTGGCGAATGCGGATGGCATATACGTACATCAATATATTTTCGTTCTTTGTGGTGTGATCAATTGATGGGACTGCGTTGATTCGGATCAATGCAAGTTAAAAACTAACCTAATCTGATGTTGTTGGAACACTTTTCAAAAAGCTGTTATTGCAAGGACGTTCTCTTTTATTTTGCATCGTGGTATTCAGTTGGAATATCCTGCTTCTCAGTCGACGAGGCAAGGGCCGAGATCCCTTCACCGGGAGTGACCCCTTGGACAAAAAGTTTGCGTCAGGGCATTAACTTCACTATAGCCGATTACTTTTGCTTTGCACCGTGGTATTCAGTTGGAATATCCTGCACCTCATTCTACGGGGAAAGAGCCGAGATCTCTTCACCGGGAGTGACCTCTTTAGCAAAGGTTTTCGTTACTATATTTTTCTAAAAAGCTATCAGTTCCTTCAACGATATCAAGTTCATTACGTTAAAGGTTTTTGCCAGAAACCATTCGTAGCCCTCCGTCGTTTCAGATGGGTAGCACGTAGTATTCATGCTATGTATGTTGGCCTTCGTCAAGGCATAGTGTATGGTAGCTGCTTGTTACCTTTCTGCTGCATAGATAGATGCGTTGGTTTGGGACAGTCGTACTACTATTTTGGCCTTCGTCAAGGGTATGTACGGGTGGGTTCAAATTAACATGGACAATGACGGGTAGAACTTGACATGTGACTTATGATATGTTGACCTTCGTCAAGGTCATAAGAGCATGAGGCAAAAATCACATCAGGAGTTTCTAAAGAAACTGAAACTTGCCAGATATGCGCATACCTTCTGGAGTATGATAACGTGAGAGGATTCCGTCACATTATCATGCGGTGATAGTTGGATCCCGATTCCCACTGATGAGTAGGTTTACTCCTCGGGTGATCCCAACTAATTCTTCTTTCAGGTTTGGAGGAGAATTTGACGGTACAGTGGGAGGTTTCCAGATTAGATAAATTGGTAACCATTCTGATCTAGGTTAGAGTGCACGCTGAGTGTTTCTTTTCTCTCTCTCTTTGGCAGCGACCATTGACCCGACCCTAAGACTATGACTCAGCGACCAAAATTAACCGAACCTTCTTAAACACTGGCTTTTGGATTGTCAGAGTTGCAAACCTCATTGCCACTCCTACTTTTACCCTTTTCTCCGGGACACCCTGTATTACTACGAACGTCCACTTCCATTGAACAAAACCATCGTATGGTTAGATACGAACTCGAAGGAATTTATTCGAGAATGGTTTCCGGTTCTGGAGAAAACGAATAGGACTATTCAGTTGTCTTTTCCTTTTACCTTCTCTCAGGTTGCGAGTACTCCTTGGTTTAGGAGATAGTACACCTATTACGCAAATTGGATAGTCTTCTTCCAAACCATAGGCAGGTGCCGACCGGTAGGGAATGAAGAAAACCAATTAGCCTAACGATGGTGTACAGAAGGTATTAAGTTAAGACAAAGCAAGGGATTAGTAAGAGGGCAAAGTAAATTGCAACTGATATTCACGACCAAACCAGGTATTTCATTACCACTCCCACTTCCTTTGTATTTCTTCAGGACACTCCGTATCACTACAAAGATCTACAGTTTATTGGATACTCCATCGTATGGTTATATACGAACTCGAAAGGAACTTGTTCCAGTTCGGGGATGGATTCTGGTTCAGGAGAAATAGGAATAAGGTTTATTCGGTTGTCTTTTATCTTCACCTTCTCTCGCATTACGAGTGCTCCTAGGATTAGGACAGTACACCCATTATGCTTATTGGATAGTCTTCTTCCAAACCATAGGCTGGTGCCAAACGGTAGGGAAGGAAGAAAATCATTTGGCCTAAGGGGTGTGCAGAAGGTAATGACTAAAGACATATAAAGGGATTTGGAGAGGTGGCAAAGAATTATACGGTTACAGTCGTGAATCTGGAAGAGGCATTACTAGGAATACCGGGATACCCTATCGAAACATTTCAATGTTTCAGTTTCACTGTGTACTGTTAAAGGAAAACTGATTTTCCAATTAGTCCTTACTCCAGGGTATGTATTTACCAGGTATGATTCGCACATCTGTATGGTTTTACAGATGATGAGTGGGAGTAGGTTAGTGGGAATTAGGTGATCATCCTCATTATATCGGGATTCGTTGTAATCGGTGATATTTGAGGAAATCACCTGGGCTGTTTGCCGGTCGGCAAATATTTGGTTTTGAATATCCGCTGTTATGCACCAATTTCAAATTGATATATCTGTACGTCTATTTTCATAGAGTGAGATATACCTTTCTGAAATTATGTCTATGACATTTACCTATATCAGTGGATGGTTAGGTAAGGAGCATTAAACAGCGGTGTAATTCTTTATAACCAAAGGTACAGTTTTCAACCTACGACATACAGTGAATGAGTTATCAGACTCAAGGGACTTATACAGAGTATTGTATGTTGTCCAGGATCCATCAGGACAGAGGGGTTGGTCCTCGTACTATATTCGGTTTACTTATGACTTCTCTAGTTTTTAGACAGGTGTTTCGTGGAAACACAGGGTCCGAATTTTGAGAAGTTATAGGTATATGAATAAAGTAGAGAACCAGGTATTGCAAGTATCGGGATTCTTCAAAGTGATCGAAGATGTAGATACTTGTGTATGGTACTCAGTTGATAGTAATGATTAAGAGAACTTGCTTCTCTTTCAGGTTACTCATAATTGGAAGCATTCCTAAGTTGAGTAACGCTGATCGGCCTCTTTCCATTTAGTTGACATGCACTGGAGACAGCTGCATGATTTGAATCTGGTTCAATTAAATCAGTGCCTCTGGTTCTATATTGGATATAGAACAGTTCATATCTTAACGATGTTAAGGTACGGGGAGTTGTCCGGTTTATGCTTAAAACCAGACTCTGGATAACTCAAGGCACGTTTCTGTAATGGCTGTTTGTGGGTTGACCCAGGCTATGACGAGGGTTGACTTTCTACCATCTGGAGGATCAATAGTTATATTGTTCTAGACTCGCCACAGTTTTAATAAAAATGGATTTTTCAGAAAACAGTAGTGGAAGTATGGTAGAACTGGAAGTGATTCCAGAACCACAAACGATTACTGAAGTAAAGATTCAATCTGGTTTGACATTCCATTGGCCACTCCGCAGATTTGGTGGGTAACCTCAGGCACCCGAGAGGTACTCCGGTAGCCTCAAGGACGGTGGCAGGGAGGTTCTTGTTTACCCACACTTGCCATTGCTGTTATTCCAGACTATGAGACCCGGCATGAGGATGAGTATAGCGTCGTTCTAAACTGTCTTTAGAAGTGTACGTCTATATGACCCTGCCAGAGGGTTGTCGTGGTCAGTGGGAGCAACGGAAGCATAGTGGACAAGTGGTTTATGTCTATTTATAGACTAAAGCAGATATAGCGGAGATAGATCATCTATTTCTGATGTGATAGTCATAGGTTTGACTTCATCAGAATAGGGGATAGATCTGTTAAGAAGTAGTAGGGTGTGTTGTCATGGTATTTGGATGACATACACAGAGTAGGAAAAGAAACTCCTATACTACGATCGGTTACACTTTGGTCGTCACACAGTGGTTTCTCCACATGGGACTTGGACATTATATCAGACATACCGGTTACTAGATCTATGGTTTTAGATCTAGATTTGGTTGGTTTCCCAATTAAGGGTACTTAGACAGCATTCTAAGAGTATTTAGAATGGACGACTCCTGGCACGGTAGTGTACCTGCAGGTGATGGAGTCACCCTCTCTAAAGGTGTCTTACAGACTAAAGGGGAGAGAGATGTGCATGATTGGCAGATCACTTGCTCAGGCAATTGAGTCAATCATGAGATGTCAAGTACCACACCAGATGTTGTTCTTGCATTAGATGCAATAAGTTGACATTGATCCTATCCTAGAGAAACAGTCGGAAGCAGTTTTAGAACATAAGTGGATGTTCTAGGGATATGATAACGACAGCCTCATTCGGGAGACAGTTATCATTCCAGGCTTCCAAGGTGACCTGGACGACAGGGAGGTTGTCAGAGTTATAGTTTTCCTTCTGAAGAGGGGCAGTATTTTGGACAGGTGGTACAAGGCAATACTGAGGGAGGCATGGCACGGGATACTGATTAAGTTCAGTTGACGATACAGTCTAAGAAGTTTGGATTTGGAGTTCATTTATGAGCTAGGTCCCATCAGACATCCAGACACATTCTAAGACAGGTATTGCTCATTTCGGGAGATGGATTTCTCCGCGAACTTGAGATATAGAGAGACATAGAAGGAAACATCAAAGCGGATCCACTCACTGAGGCTATTTCTCGAATGCAATAGTTTCGCAAACGAGCTTTGTGAGACTGACTAGTAGAGGAGTTGGGTGTTCGGTATCACACGGGCTGTGAGTATGCGACATCGCAATAATTAGCCTTGAGTGCAAGTGGGAGATTGTTGGAGATAGTGCCCTCAGAGTCAATTATTGGATCACAGGCACGTGATTGCAATGATTGAGGGAGGACCTATCCCAGGAGGACAGTCTTACTCAAGATGATAGTATGCTATCTGGTTTATCTTTATCATCGTGTACTGCTTTAGGTGACCTGATAGGTCGCTATTACACGTTGATAGAGCCCCTAGGATTCTTGCTTGACTGCCAGCAGTATGAGGGCGATCATATACGTGGGAGCTGGTAGTCTATAAGCACATCTTTAAAAGGTCCCTAGTCGTGGGAGTTTCGAGACAGGGCATCGATACTCCAGAGTAGACTAGTGTATACAGTCGAGACCCCGACGAGGGGCGGTGGCCAGTCTCACAAGCCACTGGTGTCAGTTGGTTCACTTAAGATGTATACAGGTGCTCATTGGGTTATGAGTACACCGGACAGGACTCGCCGGGAACATGCTAGTTAGTCTTATACCTGACGTCAGATAGCAGTTCCCTGATGACATGTGTACAGGTTAGTTCATCGACCTGAGGATCGTCATTTGTCTCATGTGAGTTTCCACTGTACTCTGATTACTACCCTACCACGCTCAAAGGAGACATGCAAATATATTTTAGTTGGGTACAGTCCCGAGCCACATGAAGGCAGTGAGCGGATCTTCGGGGGTTCGTCTCTCCCGGTATTGGGGGTGAGGTCGCGCTGTGTCTAGGAGAGCCAGAACATGAAAAGTCCTTGGCCAAGGCAGGAGATTTACTGGTAGGTATTCCAGTAGTATCTCAGGGTGTTCTGGGCTGATCTCTGACACGACTTGTACCGCTTTTGGGGGTCTGATTTTTACCAACCCCCTAGGCCCGCCATGCGATGCTCATAGACGAACGAACCGGACTGTACGGATATTGTCACTGACAGGCTCAGTAGGGTGTCAGGATGAGTTCGCTCATCGACGTCCCTTTTGGTCAATAGCTGGTAGCCCGTCACGTATGGTTAATACCTCTGACGTACTAGTGGTTAAATCCACAGCCATAGTATTGACGAGTCTTTAGAGTCCCCCACATTCAGTTGCTCAAGTTTTCGGGCGAAAAACTGTAGAGGCCGTATGGAGATATGGCAGGGTTCGATCAGATACGTGCGGTATTGCACGGATCAGGATCGGACGGATAATACTAGCCGGCTTTCGTTTAAGCCAGATCCTAATATAGCACAGTGTAGATTTTGTCTCATTGCATTTGTATTTCGGTCGGAATACAAATGCGGGTGTGTATACACAGTATCGGGGTTTTCCTGTAATTTATTACGGGATCAGTTTTCTGGAGTTGCCAGTTTGCTTTCCGTTTCGGCCATTTTTCTTTGCATCTTTCATTGGCCGAAGATTGGTGGAGGAGGGCTTATTCGCATTTGTGCAAATAAGCATTTGTGGAGGGTGTTTTTTGCATTTAGTTGCATCATGATGGTTTTCATGATGGGTGCACCATCCATTGACTTGATTAATCCATCATTGCTTGACTTTTGTTTTGATGGTTGAGTGTTGGGTTTTTGGTATGAGATTTTGGGTTATCATTATTCCTCATGATAACATTCTAGCATTATTGTTTACCCCCCTTGTCTTTGCTCTCTCTCTCCCCATTCATTTTGTGTGGCCGGCCATTCCCTCATGGGGGCTGTCCAATTTTTGCAAGGGGTTCTTTGCTTCTCATTAGCATGCTAAAAATTCCCCAAGCCATGAAAAAGGTTCACTACTTCATCCCTCCACAAAAAGGCAACTTCCTCTACCCCAATAGAGACAAAGAGCACTACACATTCTACAGCAAATCTTGAACACGTCGACTCGCCAACTTCGTGCCCGAGTTGCCTCGGTATAGAGGTGGGGGCCCGTAAAAGAAGCCGGCGACGTGGTTCCCTTCTGGCGACGTGGTGGAGACCGGAGAATCCGCGGGGAGATCGGGACGACGACGAGAAGACCGAAGGACACGGATCGCTCGGTATATCTCTCTTCCCATATTTTAGTTAGCTAGGACTAGTTTAATGGCCCGATCCGAGTATTTAGTGCGCTGTGGTGCCTGTTTGAAAAGTTAAAGTAAATCACCGCTTCCGCATTCCGGCGTCGGATTGACAGCCGGGGCGCCGCCGTGCACTTACAAAAAGCAATCTCAAAACGACCAAGCATATCATATACAGTGTTATGAAATAACCAAGATATTGAACACAAGTATATGAACATCCATTGTTTCGATTATCACAAACTATGAAATGAATAGTATATCAATATCAAGATATATCAATATCAAGATATGAGTCAAACTCAAGACATGAGATATTGATATATTATATATATACATACATACATGATATGTGAAAAACCAAGATACGGAACACATGTATATACATATCCATATTGTGAATTATCTAAACAACGAATGAGAGTAACATATCGATATTAAGAATATAACACAAGTATAGAATGAAATATTGATATATTACTCGGTATATACAAGATATATGATATGCAAGTTAAATATCAAGTGTATACATGTTTAGTGTTGATAAGGTAAAGAAAGATAAATAAATGACACTAAACGAACTATTCATGTTTAAGCGATCTTCAAAACCAAATAATTGGATCATCGAAATTCATAATTCATCATGCCTATATAGATAAACTATAATTGTATGACAAAGTGGTACCAACAGATTACATAATCAAACATCAATATTAGCATTTCTTCATTTAGCAAATTCTTTGGGCGCAAAAGAAAGGTCAATGGTAACAACCATATCTAACAAAAATATATATTTTAGATTGTTAGATATTTTGTTGCTATATTTTTATATTATTTATTTAATGTAAAATGATAAATCAAAATAAATGGAAAGATATTACCGGCGTGGGGTAAACATGCAAACGAACTGCCCTAAAGGACATATCACTGGCCTCGGACGGCCAGGGCAGTTGTGCCCCATAACGGTACAAACCCTTGTCTACGGATGACATCGACGTGTCACGACCGTCAAGGGAGGGACCTCGAGTTGTTAGCCAATGTCCGAAAACAATATAATGAAAATACTATTTTATATAGTTTAGAGAACTAGAAACAGAGAAGATATTGTAAGGATTTATTTTGTTCCTCTGTGTTTTGTACTTTGCAATCACGCATATATATGTGCTAGAGAAGATCTTTTGTTAATGGCAACAAATCTCAATTAAGAACAATTACCATTAACAATTAAAATACCTCGTATAGAAACTTATTAATTTGTAATAATAGTTATCCAAACATTTATGGCAATTATATTACCTACATTAATTTAGTGCAAAGGTAAACATAATTTATAATAAATAAATTTATTCTTTTTCATATATTTCCAACAGAATTCATGCTTTTGGCTTAGATGCCGAAAATTTTCATATTTAGGATTTGTTTGGACCTATCTATGGAAAAAAAAAAAAAGGCTCGATGCCATTTTTCCGCTGGATTGGTCCAATCCTGCAAAAGGACTTGTTGGGATGGGCTTTTTGATCTTTGATCTTAGAGAAAAACCCTCTACTTGGGCTCTCTCCACCGGATTAAAAAAATTGAGTTGGGGTCAAATTTTTTTCCCAAACTTCTTCACCTTCTTCTCCCGTCTTCTTTTCTTCCTCTTTCAATTTCATTCAAACAAATCAAATCGACACCCTTGAAAACAAATTTTTTTAAAGAATACGGAAAAAAGGGGAGATAGCCAGTGCTATTTCATTTTTTTGATCGAGCGATCGATCCTCAAGGAATGGATCCTGTGTTGTTGGACAATATAATCAATAGATTGCTAAAGGTTCGCTCAGCGAGGCCAGGCAAGCAAGTTCAGCCCTCGGAGGTTGAGATTCGTCAGCTTTGCATCGCATCGAAAGAGATCTTCCTTCAACAGTCCAATCTATTGGAGCTTGAAGCTCCGTTTAAGATCTGTGGTTAGATTTGACATTTTTTTAATTATCAGAAACTTCTTGCGGTTTGTTGTTTCATGATCGGTTAATTCTCGTGCTGTAAAATTTGTGATATTTATCATATGATTTATATTTGCAATTGGATAATGATGAATATAATTTTGGTATAATCAACTTGGCATCTCCAGCGTGAAAAGGTTGGATGTTTATAAATTATAATTATAGTTTTTAGCTGTTTTGATGTGAACCGAATGAGTTTTCTGGTTCTTTGATCTGAAAAGTATATTGCTATCAATCTGAAAAGTTTTCTGAGTTTTCTAGGTCTTTGATCTGAAAAGTACGTAAATGGTTTGATAGGGAACTATATTCTCATCCCCAACTATCCAAAAATTCATTCAAGTTGAAAAACCTCTATATTTTAATCCAAAAGGAGTGCAAGTGCATTCCGGAATATTCAAACCCCAAATTAGATTCTGCGGGTTTTAATCTTACCTATCCAAATATGTCCTTATATATATTGGAGGGATCAAAGAATAGAAAACAAATTAGTATATGTTTGTTATTTAATGGATGACAATTGCATGTCTTGTGAATGAAGGAAATTATATTTAAAAAAACATAAAGCATCACCAAGTCGATTACTGATCAGTGCCTAAAGCTAGTAAAAAATAATTACAAGAATTTAGTGTTTGAGATATAGGAGGGAACCAAATATTTGTATATGGCATTGTATGTTTTGTCATCTAAAGAATGGCATTCATCAAAAAAAATTGGTATATGACTATGGAATATGCATATACAGTGAGTAAGTGGCATCCCTGTCGAATTGAAGATACTGCACAGGAGATAAATCATGCCAAAAGCTTTGGTATTTATATTAGTATCTATATATATTTTCAATTATTTGTAGATCGGTATCAACTTTACTTAATCTAATCAAGTGTATTAATGCATATCGAATCGCAAACTATAAGAATAAATAAATATAATGTGAAGAATGCAAATTCTTTTTATATACGAAAATAAGGGGAAGAAAAGAAGAGCAATTTTTTTTCCTTTTAATGCAATGAAGAGCAAAGGCACAGTTACAATCTTCCTTCTATACGGTTGAGAAAAAGGTGAGGTCACGAATGCAAGGCATATTGAAGGAAAAATAAAGAATTAATTTAATTCACCTACATTTTAAATGATGATGATGATGATATTAATAATCATCATCATCATCATTCTGTAGGATTAAAACAGTAGCTTCATTTCCATTGGACCATATAAGCCATTGTATCTAAATTGCTTACAGAGAAACTGCTTAGTTTAAATAACTTGCTAATTTAAAAGAGGATGCCAGTAAGACATACCCCAAAGAAAACTTACAAAAATAAGAAATTCGCATTGCTTGGAAATTGAATGTTCATTAGCATAGGCAATTTCACTATAGAGATGCAAACACAGTAACATCACTTCTTAACTTTCAAAATACATAATGGCAATAGCATATATGCCTCAACAAATCTTAATCAATGACATAAAAATTGTTTCAAAAGTAAATAAATCTATTCCACCAAACCTAGGAACAATCCCATAATTATTAGTAAGCACACTTTCTTTCTCATCCAAGGAATCAAGAACCTCACTTGGCACTTGCAAGCTGGGTTCGGAGAAGCTTGGCGGCAGCAACCATGTTGGTGAGTGCAGGCTTGACCTCACCATACTTGCGGGTCTTGAGCCCGCAGTCAGGGTTAACCCAGAGAATGTTGGTCTCAAGCACAGCGAGCATTTTGTTGATGCGGTCGGCAATTTCTTCGGTGGATGGGATCCTAGGGGAGTGGATGTCGTAGACTCCTGGTCCGATACCTGCGCCATACTTAACTCCTTCACGGAACACAGACAGGAGCTTCTCATCGGAACGCGAGTTCTCGATTGTGATCACATCGGCATCCATGTCGATGATAGAGTGGATGATGTCGTTGAAGTTGGAGTAGCACATGTGTGTGTGAATCTGTATTAATATTAGTGTTAGCAGCAATAAACATAATACACAATTAATACTACTATCTACCGATTATTTCATAAATGGGTATCCGCAAGAAGTTTGCAATATCAGATTTGTCAAACATTCTTTTTGAACATATATGATGGGGAAAAAGCCCTTTTAATTCCTCCTTGCATATAAGTCTTTCATGTTAAACAGATTTATCACCATCAAATATTTTTAATAGAAAATACATTTTTAATATGTCTTATCAGCAATTTTTTGATCTTTTAGAAGATTATAATGTACTGATATTCAAAGGAAAAGAAAATTGGTTGCAAATTCAAAGGTTGGGGAAGAACCTGAGTAGTGTCCTGGACACCACAGTTAGTAATTCTGAAGGAGTGGACAGCCCAGTCCTGGTAGAAAGCCTGCTCGGACTTGCGAAGAGGCAAGCCTTCCCTGAGAGCAGCTTCATCAATTTGGATGACCTGCATGAAACAACAACAATGCTTTAGATAAAGAGGTTTCTAAACATGGTGCTAGAGTACTGAGTTCAGAAATATCCCGTTTTCACAATTTAAAAATATTTATTTGCGCTGTTTTTTCAGACTTGTTAAGCCAGTCATGTTTCCTTTAGAGGCATGCTCCACATGGCAATGTGAGATGAAGGGTTCAGAGAAAAAATCAGTTTAATATAAATTGTTAAGCAACCAACACTAAGCTTTGGGTAAGAGGTTTCTTAGAAGAAAGCTCACATTAATACCAGCAGCTTCCAAATCCTCGACTTCCTTTTTTATGGCAAGCGCAATCTGATAGCATGTCTCGAACCTGGAAGCAACAATCACAGTTAGAATGAATAACTTTAACACACTATAATGCTTGCACTGATAACTGAATAAAGGATGTTACTGGGTCGTTACCTAGGTTGGTCATTTCTGACGAAAGACCAGTTGAGGATCGTGACAGGACCGGTCAACATTCCCTTCATTGGGCGAGCAGTCATGCTCTGGGCCATCGAGGACCAGAAAACGGTCATGGCTTTGGGGCGGCTAACATCGCCGTAGATGATGGGTGGCTTGACACATCGTGAACCATAAGATTGCACCCAGCCATTAGCGGAGAATGCAAAGCCTGACAACTGCTCTCCAAAGTACTCGACCATATCGTTCCTCTGTAAAAACAATTACTTGAGCAGGTTAATTGGTAAAGCCTTACAAAACCATATATCAGTTCTTCTATTAAATATGATACAGGAGAAATGAGGCTACATCTATATGAATAATTAGCTTTTTCGCATAAATACATAAACTTTATAAATTGAAAACAAATACCATGAACTTATTTTCATATAAATTCGACAAACCTTTTGTGTTTTTCAATTTAAAACCTGACCGTAATCAATTTACCTCTTAATATCATCCAAACAATTGCCATTGAAAACTGGACCTATGGTACTAAACTGAAAATGCTGAAATATCATGATTTTTTTTCTCAACTGACTAGGTACAAGGTATTCTTACTCCATTTATAAAGTTAATCGCATTTATCTGAATATTGCTAATAGTTCATAGTATTAAGTGAAATTTAGCCCTTCAAAGAATAGGCTCACCTCAGGCTCTCCATGGACAAGCACATCAATGTCAAGTTCTTCTTGGAGCTTGACAACCTTGTTGATTTCCTCCTTAATGGCATTAACATACTCCTCTTCAGAGATTCTGTAGCAAGGCAAAGCAATCAATGCGAATTCCCCCATAGGATGAAACAAGAATAAATCAAAAGAAAATACTAAAATACACCTACTTCTTAGCCTTGTATTCACGGCGCACTCTTCGGAGCTCCACAGTCTGAGGAAATGACCCAATAGTTGTTGTAGGAAGAATTGGAAGATTCAACTTCTTCTGCTGAGCATCTAACCTGGCGCTAACATTTGTAGCCCGGCGGTGCTCAGAGCCCCTGAGAGCAGCGGCCTAAAAATCAAATGAAGCAGTTCATTTGATTAGCAAAGCCCTTTGGGTGAAATTTAAAAGGAATTTAGAGATACTAAATTAAAACTTACGGCCTTTTGAACTTCTTCATTGTTCACCCTAGGAGATGATTTTCTTGAAGCCTGGGCGGCAGCATTTGCAGAGAAGAAAGCCTGCAAGATGACAAACACAGGCTATTAATGGAAATTCAACTTCTTGAAACTAAACACCTAGTGTTTGGCATGTTATCTCCATGAGCATAAGTTTTCAGATGTATAAGTTTTGAATTATATTTTCATTTCTCAGATTTGGATTTCACTAAAGGAAGAGAGATCTGTGATCTATGATTCTATCTTTTCTACATATTCCTTGCAGTTGCTGTGGTAGCAGGAATCATTTCACGGAAGTCTTGAGTTTTTTCTTATAACACGACTTTTGTGGAGAATGTCGTGGTATTTGGATAGATGGGTGCACGACACAAATTTAAATATCTAATATTGCAATTCCCCACAAAAGTTAGCGGTATAATATAGTAGATTGATGCTGGTTATTGATACCGTATGAGATAGAGCGAACATTTATTAATACCTCATCCTTTGAACCAGCCAATGCCTTGGCCAAGGCATTAACCTCAACAACCTTCTGGGCAGCAAAAGCCAACCATGATTTGATCTCATCATCCAATTTGGTCTCGTTTACAAGATCCACAGCGGTGTGTTGTAGTGAGCAAGAAGTAGACACTACAAGCTTGTCTGCAGTAGGAAATGAAGAAAATTCAGTAATTCTGGAGAAAAAAATCCTGAAAATATAGAAGAAAATGCATGGAACTGTGAGTACCTTTCCCTACAATAGTTTCCAGAGCCTCAAGAGTAGAGACGGATGAAGCAAGGTCATTGGCCCAGATGTTCCTTCCATCCACGACTCCAGCAAATAGATATTTACCAGAGGGGAAGCTGCTTTTAACCAAGTCAAGAGTCTTGGTTCCACGCACAAGATCAAAACCAAAACCGGAGATGCCGTTCAAGGCAGTGATAGTCCTGAAATACCAAAGAGAGCATAAGTTTAATTTTTACTACAAAACAAAATTTACATAGAGGTTCATAAAACTACATGGAGAAGCAACTGACTTGTATGCTTCAGCAGGAATATCGGCAAAGTAGGTCTCGATAAGCACATTCAAACCAGAGAATGATGATTCTAGCTCTGAATAGGCTTTAGTAAATGACTCCAATTGGTGAGAGTCAAGATCCAACACAAGAGTTGGCTCATCAAGTTGAATCCAGGAAGCACCAGCTGCCTTCAACTCACCAATAACCTCCCTGTACATGATTATATTATTAGTTTCGAGAAAAAGATAAAACAATCGAGGTGATAAAAAGTACTAAAAGGGACTGTCCAGTTAGCATTTTGGTATCCCTTACTTATAGAGAGGAAGAATGTTTCCGAGAAGTGACAGAGGAGAGAAGGATTTCTCCACTCCCTTGGCGGGCTTTGAGAGCAACAGATAAGTCACAGGTCCAACAAGTACTGGAACTGTGTCAACTCCTAGCTGAAATAAAGTAATAAATATAAATCAATAAGAGAGGGGGGCTCAGAATTTGAAGGATGGGTGTCTATTAATACAGACATGACATTATCGCAACCAAATCTGATAAGAACGATCATAATAGGTCTACTCCATCAAAAATTAAGTTGTTTGGGGATAGTTCTATCATTTTCCATATTTCAGTTTTACATTTGAGACAGTCTAATCAAATCGAGAGAGAACATAGGGAAAATGGTGACGAGATAATATCCTTCAATCAGACGACTGAAATAAAAATTTAATCATTGACTTCGTAAGTAAACATGTGAATAGTAACTGCCACTTCATCTGTGATTATTGATAGCATATCAGAAGCAATGTTTTTTCTAATAATTTTTATGTTATTTTCCAAAAACATACAGATTCTATACCAAAAAAAAGAACAAAACATCTGCTGTCTTAAATTGCTTATGATCAATGCAACACGGGGTGCACACCATTGGCAGCATATAGCTCACCTAGCATTCATTTCTCGGTTTGATCTCAAAATTAAAAATGTACAATTTGAATGCAGATATATGACCTAGTATGATTACAAGCCGTGGAGCAGATATGAATATCATAATTTAATACCCGGAAAGGGATGGTGCTTAGTCCGAACTTTAATATGAGTAGATTTTATTTTATTTATTTTTGACTGAAACTTTAATATGAGTAGATCATAAACATTTTTTAAAAAAAGAAAATAGTTAAATTCGTACCGCCTTGGCTTCCTTGTATTCAGTCACCGCCTTGTGAGATGCATAGGAGAATTTTGTGTCGGGGCCCAACTCAGGGACAATGAAGTGGCTGTATCACCAATAAGGCACAGAATAAATTAGTACTATACACCATGCAAAGAGAAAAACAAATGCAAAAAGCTTCATGAGGGTTTAGGATGGCTTACTAGTTGGTGTCAAACCACTTAGTCATTTCCATAGCAGGAACCGAGGCATTTCCTCTAGCCATGGAAAAGTAGGTGTCAAAACCGATCTCTCCACCGTTCCAGCCATATCTCTCAGGAACGGCACCGAGCATCGCCGTCGTGTCAAGCATCTGATCATAATAGGAAAAGGTATTGCTTGGAATGTACTTGATCCCAGCAGTAGCCATTTGCTTCCAAATGGAAGACCTGAGATCTGCGGCAACCTTCTGCAGATCTTCGGCGCTGCTCTTACCATCCCAGAAAGACTCGAGAGCAAACTTGAGCTCTCTCTTGGGGCCCATGCGAGGATATCCAACAATGTGTGACGCCATCTTTCTATTTCACCAATTGAGATACAAAATTAGATAACTGAATATGGTATAATCATCAGAACTCAATTAACAGAGACTAATTTAACACCTACAGCAAACAAAGATATTTAAATCGTACATGGAAAATGGGATTTCCGACAGATGTTTGTCATCGTATTACCAATAAACAACAATGAGATCAAAAAATTATCTTCAGTCGAACAGAGGTTAGATCAAGGTGCGCATTTGCATGCACTGAACTGATTTATCTTAAATGTTAGGGTTTAACATTGTTTTCAGCCTATATAAAAGCAACTAGCAAAATATCATCACTTGATCTATCTCTTGGATAAAAAAAAAAAAGAATCCCATTAGGTTGAAGCAAAACAGAGGTTGTTCAACTACTTTGCTATAGAGCAAAAGTTGCACAGATCACAGATCTGATAATTTCACCATTAAAAAAGGCTTAATTTCGCAAAACAGCCCTGAAGTTTACCTTGAAGATCTATTAAGAATGATAATAAGAAAAACACAGATCTGAGAAAATATCTACAACAGAATCAGATCCAGAACGAGATCAAAACAATTCCAATTTTTTTATTTAAAAAAAATCAAGATCTAAGAGCGAAGGCTCCAGATCTAGGCTACAGAGCAAGTAAAAATGACACTCACCAATATGATACAAGAGATCAAAGACGCAAAAAAAAGAAACCCTAGATCGGATGAAAGCTACCCAAATGAGATGGAGATCTAGAGTTAAGAAAGAAGTAGGAAACGAAAGATCAAAGCAAAAAGCAAGCATAAATAGGAGATCGAGTGGAGGCGAGGACATGAAGGAGGAGAGAGAGAGAAAGAGGAGCTCTTACCTTAACGATGAGAGAGAAAGCAAGAGCGAAGATGAAGGGGCTTGGAACTCGAAAGAGGCGCGAATTGGGAGAGAGGAGGGAGATGCGTATTTATAGATGGACTACAGATCTGAATCTCACCGACTCGTGTGAGTTAAAATGCCAGCTTTTTTTCATTTTGTGATGATTATTAATTATTATGCACCCAAAAAAATGATTATTAACCATTAATTGAGTAATTTAGGCATGTAATTGTAATTTGACTGTGTGTGTATCAGGCGTGTACAGTATACAGAAAGGGATGGGGGTTGGTGTGGTTGGTGGCTTAGTGGTCGTGGGCTACTTTCTTTTTTTTTTTTAACCCTTTTAACCTTAATTAACCTAAAATATAACATGTGCTTAAAGGTTTGAAAAAAATACATTTTCTATCCTTGGTACCGATAGAATTCTTGTTGGCTACCAGGCTTCAAATTAGGTAAAGAATGGTATATGACATTTACTGGATTGCATGCTCTGTTAAATCTTGTATCCAATGAGAGATTTTACAACTTATGTGGATTATACCAGTGGGTAGGTAAATTGCTTCTCTAAAGATTTTGAGATAAATCTATGAAAAATGTATTTTTCTAAACATTCGTAGAATCTGTATAGGCTGCCAGGCTTTTTACTGCATAGAAAGTAAGGTATGGTATCTATTACCTAGCACCATCTATTTCATCTTGTATTTAATGATTGGCCCATAGATTCCATATATAGGCTACCAGGTTTTTAAATTGACAATTATTTTGTTTTTTTTTTAGTAAATGAGTCTTCTGTGTACAACTCTAACACGCTCATGCAAAATATCAGTATTTTTAACTTACAAGTTAGGATAAAAATATCAAGTCATTACTATTATTTTGTTACCGTTTTTACTTCAAAACAACGATAAAACCGGTCTTGATTTCCTTGCTTTCTGGAAATATTACCGAGTCCTATTTGAAGTTTGGTATAACTTTAGTGATTATACTTTTATAAATGAAAGAGCAAATGAAAGCCAATACTTTATAAAATTTTGTTGTTGTTCATAAAAGTCGGTATTTATTTGAAAACAGTAGGATTTCAAGCATTTTAGTATAAGGAGTAAAACTTATCCTACCCATCTGGGAAAAGAATCTGGCCTCCAATATGAGAGGCCAAGTTCCTTTTGTACGAAGGCAAGAACAAAAAGCATTTATTTAGCATAAACAACCAATTTTTCAAAATATTTTTAGAGGTTTTTTACAAATTTTCTATAAAAGGAATATTTTTGGTGGTTCACTGCATAAATTTGTAATTTCATTTCATGACAATGTGTTAGTTGGAATATTGTACCAAATTAAGAATGATCAACATTATTTACCACGATGGACCTCCCCTCTTCGGCAAAAAAGATGGAGCTCACCATAAATCAACATATATATGAAATTGCTTTGGAGATGGATTATAGCAGACGGATCCAGGAATCAACAAGAGGGAGAACGGGTTTGAATCAAAGAAAATTACTAGCTGAGTGTACTACATGATTAGACTTCATATTGTGTTAATTATATATATATATATATATATATATATATATATAATGTAACAACCCAAACTTTCTGTAGGAATTTTTTTTTCTAAATTCAGAAAGGGACAATTAAGCCTGAACACGAATTATAAGTTCGTTTTACTTTTAAACAACAAGAAAGAGCTTGTAGCTAACTGGTAAAGCCTTGCACTTCTAAGACAAAGCATCTGAGTTCAAATTCGATCAGGTACATTATCTTTTTATTTTAATTTTTTTTAATCTTTTTAGAAGCCCAAAGGTCTATACGTGCACAACACGTAAACTGAATAGTTACAAATTATTTAAATACGTGCATTGAAGTATACCAATTGACCCCGACACGTGGCCTAAATACCAAGCCCATCTGACGGTAAAGACCCGGCGACACACCCCAAAACCCCGGCGCCGCCGGTCATACCCGACGGTAATGCTCCTATATTTAAACCCGTGCAACCTTTCAGCTACACCACTTCTTTCACACAGAACATTGAATCACCCATTTAATTCCTTTTAAAAACAAATTTTAATGCATTTTTTATCACCCCTAAACCCTAATTTTTCCCTATAAATACCCACTCCATTTTACACCCCTCACTCAGAATTCCATTACAAAACTATACCAAATTCCCAAGTCTTTTAGTGTACAAGTGGAGTTAACGAAGGGCGAAACTCCGACGAACTTCCGAGGAGATTCCGGCGACGAAACAACGCCCCGAAACTTTTTTTAGGACCCCCTCTCTCTCTTCTTGACCCCAAGCCAGTAAGTCTCATCTCCCCCTCTTTTCTTCTTTAAAAATTTATATTTCCAAAACCCGACGGAAGCGGAGTTAATCCGACTTCCGATCCGGTTTTCCTTTAAAACTGTACTTTTCATAATTAAGAAAATAACATACTCTCACATATTGTTTAGAAAATATTAATAAACTTATTAAAACAAGTTTCACCTCAAAATAATTATTTTTGTGTCTTTTATCGCACTTTTACAGAAAAATACCGCATACTTTACATTTCGACATAATTAACATGTTCCTTGCTATACCTTTAGATAGTTCATGGGGTAATGACCTACCTCATCACAACACACGTCTCTATCATAGCACGATGAAATTCGAAACAATAGAATACGGGAAAATACGACTTTACAAATAAATACCCTAAACTTACAAAACCGTTTTCTATAAAAAGATGTATTAAACATTTCCATACAATTGCGCCTCTACAACCCATTTTAGGGACCCCCGTTCGGGATGGTGCGGATTATCGCATATTCTCAGGCTCAGTAGAGTAAGATACTGTAACACCTTAGAATGTGTTTTGGGGATAATTATATTTTAATCTATGGTTTTAATAAAAATTTTACCAAATTGATTTTTAATTATTTTATCCTATTTAATGAATATTTTATTAGATTTTTCCTAGGCTTGCATACACTTGTGCATATTAACTAGGGTTGTAATTTGGGGTTTAGCCATGATTAGCAATATGGTGAACTAACCATTTTCCCTAATCTAGTTTTAATAATTGTATTAGGTGCTTTTGGGTTTTAATTGTGTATGGTTGGTTTTAAAAATAAAATGAAAAAGGATTTTAAAATTTGTTTGTAGTGTTGACCATGAGAGAGAGAGAGAGAAAAGCATGGTGCTACATGGTTTAGGCCATGCTCATTAATGATGAGAGAGAGGGAGAGAGGGAGGGGTTCTTGCCTTGCTCTCATTTCTCACTCTCTTTTACTCTCATTCTCTCACTCTCATATACCCTCTCACACACACACACAAGGCTGAAACATCAGCAGAAGAAGCAGCAGCAGCTCGAGACAGCACAGCATCAGCCACAACATCAGCCACAACACCGACAGCAGCAGCTCAAGCAAGCAGCAGCAACAGCAGAAGGCATCAGCATCAGCATCAACAGCAGCTCATGCAACAGCAGCAGCAGCAAGCAGCTTCAGTAGCAGCAACAGCATCAGCAACAGCTTCTGGCAGCAGCAGCAGAGGCCCCAGCAGCTTGCAGCAGCTCTTCTTCCTCTATCCACTCTTTCTCCTGCTTCTTAGGGTTCCATAGGGTATATATTCTGAACCCAATTTCCCTTTTTGCTTAGCTTGTGTGTTGTTTAGCGTCGGTTTGCGTTTAAAGTTAGTTTTGTGCTAAAATGGTGATTTTTGTGGACTTTTGATTAAATGATGATTACGTCGGTTAACCCTACCTATTTAAGTGTTATTAGGGTCACTTTAACTGAGATTTAACCCAGATTTCACTAAAATACCATAGGGTTTCCGTTTTGTGCAATATATCGTATTTTAGTGTCGATTTGCGACATCAGGAACCTGCTGTGACCCGGAGGAAATACTGGAAAATTAAGCAAAATTGTAGTGATGTACTAGGGACACTGGGGCACCACCTGAGGCAGACACCCAGGCCACCGGCCAGGGCCGGCGACGGCAAAGGGGAGGTCCGGCGACGCCGGCTCTGCATGGGAGTTTGGGTTTGGGTTTTTCTCTGTTGGTGTCTACAGTGGTTTGGATTCTGTTGGTCTTGTTTGTTTGTTTAGCTTTCACAGTATGCAAAATCTGGGATCGTTAGGCAATTTCTAGTGTTTTGTGTCCGCGCGATACGTTATACGACACGGTCGTGCTGTTTGCGTGGTTTTGCTCTTAAGTCGTTTTCGTCGTGTCGCTATGCACGATAGCCACAATATGAACACTTGAGAGTAGGATTTGTGTTATTGCGTCGGTCCAATATAATTTGTTCGTGTTTTATAGCTATTATTAATATATAGTTGCTTTATTGTTTTAATGTTGCAGGTTTGCAGGCGGGGACTACGGACACTGCTACAGGGGGGAAACTGGTGGTAGGATTCACCTAGTGTGGAGCGCTGGTGAGTAGATTTAACATCTACAGGGAAATCGCCCGCATGGCGTTATGCGTCTGGGCTAGCATTGTAATACTTGTCGCATATTCTACGTTATTGTTAGAATTGCGCTTTTACCCCATTACTTAGATGTTGTATTTGGAGTAGTAGCCGTAGGACACTGCACAAATTATTGACGATTCATGTTGCACGAGCACTGATTGTATGCTACACACACCGTCAATAATTGCCATGTCACACACAAACCACTTATAGATAATATATTGCTTGGTTAGGGACCTTGTGACATTGATTCGTACTGCTTATCACATATGATATTTACCATACCTGTATACCTATAGAATATCGTACCATTAGTGATAGGTACATATACCCTTTACGATACAGCTACAGGTATACCTTTCTCATATTTTACTTATACCCAGGGGGTATACTATATCATTTACTTATAGGTAGACACCTATACTTAGCTGTACCTTATTGATTTCGCATACATCTGGTTTCGGCTACATATTTTCCTTTATATGCTCGCATTTCAGATATATCGCACATATTTATTCCTGGATTTGCGCATTGTTATTTGGATTTTACATGATGTTTTCTGGATTTGGGAACCGCGGGAGTTCATGAAATTATGCATTATTTGAAAAACCCGGTTTCCTTGATATGATATTTACGCATCCACCATGAGATTTATCGGTTTTGATTATATACTCCATACAAGGAGTGGGTGCCGTATGAGGGTACATGGTGGGGCCCGGTATGGTTCCCCTCGGCAAGATGATCGATGGACTTTGCCAATTGAGCCTGGAGGTGGGCGAGTACCTACCGGTGACAGTACCAATGACTCGGCGGGGATCATGGGGATACCGTTGGGAGTCATGTACGTATGGATACGTCGAAAGACGAGGGTCAGAGCTAGGCACTCGTGCTTTCGGGATAGCGTATGATACGTACCTATCAGGATGCTAGTCTTGGAGACGGCATCTGATAGATCAGTATTTCTGTGTCGATACTTGGCACATTGGTTTTCATGATATTTCCAATTACCTTGTATATATAACAGGGGATTTAGTCGTTGTTATATATACCCTTACACCAATATTAGTGGAGTGGGACGCTAATATATGTGTATTGACCCCATCATATTTATTTCTGCAAATATATATTTAGGATGTTAGAATTTTACTTGAGATTTGATTTGGGATATAGGTGATTCATTGAGATTGGATATTGGATATATATGAGATTGCTGATTTGTACATTCGGGATATAGGAGATCTATTCGATATTGTACATTGAGGAGATGTGAGACTTATATGATATGAGAGCCCAACTTGGGGGCTGATTTGAGTAATTGTGAATTTGAGTGTCTTGATGGATTATGATCCTACCACGATATCAGGTTTCCGTGGAAATGACATATTTCACTCTATACCTCACACTTATCTATTTATGCACTGTTTCATGTATTAGTAGTACCTGTTAGTGTACCCTTCATGATTGCTTATCTACATTCTCATATCCCTATTGTATGGTTATTGCATACTATTGTCATATCATTACTGTTTCATATATTTGTTGTACCTGCTAGTGCACTTTCCATTATTCTGCATTCATATGACCTGTTATTACTGTTAATTGCATATCTTAGATTCATGCTATACGTACATACCTGCGGTTACCTGCATATGTTATCTACTATTCACGAGTTGGCAACTCACCCCCGTTGTGCCACAGTTGTTTTGCAGGGTGTTTCCCCAGAGTAGTCGAGACAGGCTATTCATCTATCATCTTTTGCTACAGATACCGCATCGGCTCACAGTGTGCTATTTTGCTTAGGTGGGTTTTGGTGGTTATCTGTATTTTGTATTGTACATTCGTTGTATCTTGTACTCTCCATCTACTATTATGTTGTTGACTTAGAGACTTGGTGAGGACGATATTGTATGTTATTGTGGATTTGTTGTCTTTTATACAGCTTTATTTCTATTGTCTTTATTTCTCGCTACGGCGTCGTATATTTGTGGTGGTGATTGTTTTCCGCCTTTGGGCGTGTATTTGCTCCCGTTTAGGGATGCTTTATTTATCTTTATTGTTGTACCCATTTTGGGGTCAATTTATACAAAGGGGGTGTTGCCAAAATTTTAAAGAAAGAAGTTGGATTTTTAAAGAATTTGGGTTGTGATTTCAAATGTTTCAAAACTGCTATTATCTTTTCTTGTCTTCTTTTTATGGTTTAGATTTCTGGATTTTGGTTTTCTTTTACTGTGTTACGTCTTTAGGCGTTGCGTAGTATTAGGGCCGTCACGTGCCAATTTCTGGTCGTGACAGATACAGACCTCCGCAAGAAGCATTCAATCTCGATGGAATTTTTATGCATTTTTATTTAGAAAATTAGATTTCTACAAATAAATAAATAAATTATTTTCATTAAATATATATATATATATATATATATATTATCAAAATATCTATTTTAATTATATAAATATTCCAAATTTTCTAAATCAAAGGAATCGCTATTACATGAAAATACTATCCGAATACAATACAATTACAATATTTCAACAAAATACCATATATTATGAAAATTAGGTTCTACTCACTAAAAATTTCACATCTATAAAATATACATTTATGAAAACCCTAAAGACGTTAATTAAATGCTTGAGGAGTATTTTTCAAATTATGTCAAAACTATTTTTACATAAAACCCCATCAAGTTATATTAAATTACAATAAGGACTCTAATAAACAAAGGTTTAAGCGGGACCAGTCTCTTGAGCCTCAGGGAGCCAGAGATATGGGTGCTTGCCTATTTAAGGTAGACAATCTAACAAACGGTGTTATTGTAATACCCGGTTCTTTTTGTATACCAATATCCGTATTCTTCATAAAGTATTACTTAAAAAATTTATTTACTTTTATTTATAATTATTTTATTTCTTTTAAACCCCAAACCCTAATCCCAATCCTTTTTATTTTTTGTACCTCAGCCCACTCTCCCCATCTCTCTGTTATTTTCTATTTCCCTTTTCCCCTAAAACCAAGCCCAAACAAAACATAACAAAATTAACCAAATTCCCTAATCCCCAAGCCCAACAGAAAACATACAAAACTAAAACTAAATAAATATATTAACTAAACCCTCAGCCCACACTCATTCCCTCTCCCCTCACCGGCCCACTCCCCTCTATCTTTTTCTATTTTTTTTATCTCCGAGCCCGGCCCATCTCACCGCTCCCAATTCAAATTAAACTCCTTCCCTACTCGACCCGACCCGACCCGTATCGCCTTCTTCCCCACGTCCCCTCTCCTTCTCTCGCTTTCCCGCTCGTTTTCCCCATACGCCCCTCGCCCACGTCTCGCACCCGCCTCCCTCATGCCCCATGTCCCCACGACTCTCGTGCGCTCGCGCTCGCGAAGCCCCTCTCTCCTCGTCTCTTTAACTCGCCCCCTCCTCACTCTCGTCTTCTCTATCTCCATCGCCATTCCCTTACACCCCCACGACGACGATGACGACAACCAACTCCGAACTCCTCCACGACACCCTGGAACCTCCGAAGACCCACCACGCCATCTCCTCCTCTTCGCAAACTCGAGACCCGAGCTCCACTGCCCGAGCACCGCCAGCAAACTTCTCACCCTCGCCGACGAACCCTCCTCCGACGAGCCCGCCATCTCACAACCACCACGACCACCGTACAGCTCCCTCCATCGTCTGCACTGAGCTTCTCGAACCCTCGCCCAGACCCTGCTCTCTGGCCGACCACCTTCTCTTGGCTGAGCACTCATCGGCGGCGGCCAACAACATCGCCGGCTGCCTCTTTCCACTGCGAGCTCCCCTCCAACCCAACTCCGGTCGTCCCGGGCTGCAGCTCCAGGCCAGCCTCCCATTTCCAAAGCCAAACCATCACCAGCGGCCACCCTCTCTATAGCCGAGCCCCTGCCACCTCCTCATCGACGCAAGCGAAGTCGTCAAAGCCCCAGCGACCAAGCCTCCGCTGCCAAGAACCCCTTTTGGACGAGCACCCTCGCAACCACCGAGCCATTAAGCAATATCGAGCTCCATCGCCGAGGCCAAGCTCGAATTCCAGCCGTGTGTAGCAGTGTGCTTGTCGCTGTGCTAACCGTGCCGTCGCCGCAGGCTGCCGCCATCATCGCCTTCGTGACCATCGAGCGTCTTCAGGCAAGTTTAATACTTGCTTCATGCTACTTGTATATGTTACAATTCTAGTTACTAATAATTGTCGCATACCCTTTTTACGTGAACCGTTTAATTCAAGTGTTCGATGCACGGTCCGAATGGAAACTCCCGTTAAATTGACGGCAACATATAAAATGTGATGGCCCGAGTTGTAAGGAATGTCCCTTGAGACTTTGGTTCCAATACTATGTCGTTTGCTCACATAAAATGATATCCCAGATTCTGTCGTAAAACCTGAAGACCCTCGTACATGCCAAACTATAAAATTTATTATAAATTGTGTATAAACCGTATTTTAGCGTTCGATGGCTCGTAACGAAGCTAACTGTTTAACCTACTGTAATATATTGTTGATCACTGAATTTTAATACACTATGATAGAGATAACTGCGGTGGATTATGATTCTAGACTGCAGTCTAGGATGGAAATCCAAGTTGACCCCTGTTGCTAAACCCCTGTATATCACTGTTCATATAAGAGAATGCGTGGAACCCTATATCGTTACGTAGGGAATTGAATTAGCTTTATTACTCCACTGGTATTACCGGATCCCTCAACCATTTGATATTTTTATCTCATTTTATAATGTTGATACGTTGTGCTGAATTCTGCAGAGGCAGATTTTACACATCGAGCATAACCTATCCATAACTCCCTATCGCCATAATATATTACTGATCCACCAATTGCGGTAGAAACCTAACTGATATCTCTAAATATTGTTAAACTATAGCGTAGCCTAAATACGATCCCAACTGTGATTAAAATGCGTTACGAAACGGACTTCCGATTCTGAAACCGGATTTCCAGCAGTGAACGCTTAAAATGAAATGGCTATATCTAGTGATCCTGAAACCCGATTAACGTGAAACCAATTTTGATGGATAGATAATTAAACATACTGCTTACTCCCTGTTCATTGTTTTGCTAAATTTTGTATATATAATTTATGATAAATTATGCAAGTGGTAGGACACCGACTGATGATATCTTAATCATGCCTTAATTACTGTATTCTCATTACATTATGTATACGTCATTACATTGGTAACCTAATCACATGCAGTACCCAGTGTTAGGTATTAGTGTTTGATTGTGGCAAGTACGTTAGTGTTCAAGCATGAATGGATAAGTGAAAGTGACACGTACTTGTACACAATCAGTGGACCCTATTGATTTATTGCATTGTCGACGTCTGTGGGACATGTATAAGTGTGATTATAATTGGTATGGGACAATTATGGAAGCACTTATATGGGTGTCACAGGTAGGGCACCAAACACTGTCCATTTATCTTGGGTATCAGTCGATACATGCTTGATGGAGACCCTGTCTTCAGTTCTCGGGTAAACTTGTCATGGACCGACTGGTATTTGAGTTTATGGTTGGCGTTTGATGTAGACCACGGGGTGTGGGGTAGTTTGAGTGTGAGTTCAACAGAATCTCGGGAGTCCCATGCCGGCACATATGGAGATATATGGGGATATTACTGATTATTAGAGAGCGACTCGGGCCCGTGTTCCCTTGTCCTTGGGTCCTACCGTTGGGTGGGGGATACTCACGAGTGGTTGACTCTCACACTTGGACTGATGATAGGCTCAGTGACCGGTGCAGTGAGACTTAGAGACTGATAGGGTTAGTGACATTGACATGCATTGTTTACTGATTTAACATACCTGCTATACTGTTTACCGTGTTACTGTTTACCTGCTCTATTAGCTACCTGCATTGGCTGCTTCATGTTCACGTCATTATTCCTTGATTATTGCTTCATATTCATTATTATTGCACGAGTTCCCATTTGTGTGTGTGTGTGTGTGTGTATATTGCTATCGTGTCGCTCTGACGACCTGAGTATGCATGCTCAGAGTGAGAAGTGGATCAGGCTTGGACCAGGACCTGACGTGCCTCGAGAACATCGCGGATATCTTGATCATCGACCCAGAGCTATACTTCCATGATCTCCAACTGGTTAGTTCTTTTGATTTAGTTACTGCATTTCTCTTTACCTGTGCATTGATTACTGATTACCACGTAAAGCTAGAAGCCGAAGTGTGACTACGGAGGGATATTTCCTCGACCGTAGGAGCATGGCTGGCCTTGTCAACCCCTCATATTCCGTATTTTGGGAAGCGGGGCGTGACAGTTATCAACACGGTAATTGTCTTAAAAAAAGATATAAATCCAGCCGTCCATGTGCAGCAGTTACCAATAACATCAAAACTAAGTCAGGATTTCAAGTTCTTTTCAAAGTGTCTGACTCAGACTGAGTCCCAATCTAATCAATTTGACTTGAATATGATTCAAGTACAAACTACAATACAACATGAATCCATGAATCCGTCTATTCAATTTATGTCAATCTATCTTGACTGAACCGAACCATGGATATACTCCATCTACATGTTCATCCATTATATCCATTCCATTTATTAATATCATGGTTCCGGCAAGCCATCCATATATAATTTACAATACAAGACAATACAATACAATCAATACAATAAGATATCACGGGGTTTATAAGGGGTAGATTGGTACGGAAGGTGTTAAAAGTGGCACGAGACTGTAACCATAATACACCTAACCTGAATCTCCATTGCCGTTGTACCGTGGCTGAACAGTTCCTTATACTCTGTATACCTTAGTCTCCGGAATAGTGGGACTACTCTCGTATACACTGGTATTTTCTATACCAAGCTACAAACAACAGCGTTAACAATATAATACAATTTTAAAAGTTACATTTTCTTTCTGTCTATTCTGTCTATACCTATTCTTTGGGACTTACCGAGCGATTGTTCGCTGACACATTCCTTTCTTCTTTCTTTGGAATGTTGTCAGGTAGATCGGACCTTCTGGAGACACAGCCCACCAGCGAGGACTTAGATCAGCTAGCCTTTGACTCGGAGCTCTAGTTTACTTGTACATTTCATTTTCATTTCTGTTATGCCGTTATTTAGGCATTGCTTTCATTCCATGTATTTACATTTCAGTTGTATTGTAAAAAGAATGTTTAATAAATAAAGTTGTTATTCATTTACATCATGTCTCTTGTGTACTTTATTTTATATTATTTAGATACGCTTAGCGTGTTTACTTCTGAGTAAATACGTAGCGGACTCGTCGCGTCCTTTGCCCGTACACTGGGAAGCGGGGCATGACAGGTTTTGTTGGTGGCCCATGCAGGTCAGCTCTGTGTGGACATACAGGTCAGCTATGTATGGACATGCAGGTCAGCTCTGCGTGGACAACCTAAGCAATATAACACAAGAACCAACAACTGAAAACATTCTTTACAATTCATATTACTTGAATCTTCCAATTTCATATATTTTGAATCTGTCCTAACACAAATTTTTCTTTCAAGATTATGGATTCCCCAAACAAAACCAGCACCAACTTCAACAACACTCCACCACCCCTACCAATCACACCGGCCGTAGCTGCTCCGATCAATGGGCAGACGGTACTGCTTGAGGCGATCCGCAGTCTCTTGGAAGGACAGCAGCAGCAGACTGCTATCTTGATGAACCGTTCCGAGGCAGAAGCATCTGGGGTGAAACAACTGAAGGCCTTGCACCCCAACCAATTCTCAGGAAAAAAAAGCCCTCTAGAAGCTGAAGAATGGACTCAAAGTATTGAAGATGACCTGGCAGCGACACAAGTGCCAGAGATAGTTTGGGTTCGAGTTGCGAAGCTGCAGCTCATTGATAATGCATGGGTCTGGTGGAAGGCGGAAGAAAGCCGTCTCACCCAGCCGATCGAATGGAGGACTTTCCGCGATATGTTCGACGCAAAGTACTTTCCCGAGACTGCCAGATTCGACATGGAACAACAGCTCATCCATCTACAATAGGGTTCGATGTGGACCAAATCTGTGGATGGGTACGATACTGAGTTTACCATGCTCAGTCGATTCGCGACACACTTGATACCGACTGCTGAGATCAGGTCTAGACGATTTCAGCAAGGGTTGGACCAGGAAATCCAAGCTGACTTTGCTACAGGGGATTTCCCAACCCATGACCTGACTTTGAAAGCTACTTGAAGATACGAGACATTGGTGAAGAGGAAGGGCAGACCTCAATCGGCCGGAGTGAAGCGCCCTACCACTCAGATGGCAGAATGAGTCTCTTCAAAGCCAACTGTTGAACCTAGGACACCGGAAGAAACCAATAACCAGCCGAGTCCAAATTTTTGCTTCTATTGCAAGAGGGATGGACACTTGTAGAAGGACTGTAGGCACACAAAAGGCCTATGCTTAGTTTGTAGTGTATCCAATCACGGAATTGGAAACTGTCCTTATAGACGCAACCCAGCTCACACACCTACCAACTACCCGCAGCGGCCAGCTATCCAGGCTCTTACACCTCGTCTTGCACTCCCAGCTCCACCACATGCATAGCCTAATCGCCAATTCTAACAGGCACTGAGGAACATGTTTCGAGGGCAGAGAAACATGCCCCAAAGACAGAGGAATGTGCCTCCAGTTAGGAGGAATGAGCTACGGCGTTAGGCTTTCCTTTTAGAGGACGAAAAAGCAGAGGCTGTAGACCAAGGTAACACTGGTAATTCTCTTCAACCTTTTCAAACCCTTGTATCATTTTGTTATTTTTCATACATTATCAATACTTCTATCACCAAATTTTCCTTGAATCTGTTACACTTTCCTTTTTCAAATTTCGAGGACGAATTTTTTTAAGGAGGGTAGAATGTAACAACCCAAACTTTCTGTACGATTTTTTTTTCAAAATACAAAAAGGGACACCTAAACCTGAACACGAGTTATAAGTTTTTTTTGCTTTTGAACAATAAGAAAGAGCTTGTAGCTCACTGGTAAAGCCTTGCACTGCTGAGACAAAGCACCTGAAAAGAATTATTTTTGTGTCTTTTATCGCACTTTTACAGAAAAATAAACTTATAAGCCCATCAGCCATATTATTTTTGTCCCATCAGCCACATTATCTTTTTATTTTAATTTCTTTTAATCTTCTTAGAAGCCCAAAAGTCTACACGTGCACAACACGTAAACTGAAGAGTTAAAAATTATTTAAACATATGCACTGAAGTATATCAATCGACCCCGACACGTGGCCTAAATACCAAGCCCACCCGACGGTAAAGATCCGGCGACACACCCCAAAACCCCGGCGCCGCCGATCATACCCGACGGTAATGCTCCGATATTTAAACCCCTGCAACCTTTACCTCACTCCTTTCACACTGCTTGTTTTCTCTGCATTCACACAGAGAACATTGAATCACCCAATTAATTCCTTTTAAATGCAAATTTTAATGCATTTTTCATCACCCCTAAACCCTAGTTTTTCCCTATAAATACCCACTCCATTTTACATCCCTCTCACTCAGAATTCTATTACAAAAACTATACCAAATTCCCAAGTCTTTTAGTGTACAAGTGGAGTTAGCGAAAGGCGAAACTCCGACGAACTTCCGAGGAGATTCCGGCGACGAAACGACGCCTGAAGCTTTCTTTAGGACCCTTCTCTCTCCTCTTGACTGCAAGCCAGTAAGTCCCATCTCCCCATCTCTTCTTCTTCTTTAAAAATTTACATTTCCAAAACCCGACGGAAGCGGAGTTAATACGACTTCCGATTCGGTTTTCCTTTAAAACTATATCTTTCTTAATCAAGAAAATACCATACTCTCACATATTATTTATAAAATATTAATAAACTTATTAAAATAAGTTTCACCTCAAAAGAATTATTTTTGTGTCTTTTATCGCACTTTTACAGAAAAATACCACATGCTTTACATTTCGACATAATTAAAATGTTCCTTGCTATACGATAGTTCATGAGGTAATGACCTCCGTTATCACAACACACATCTCTATCATATCACGATGAAGTTTGGAACAATAGAATACGGGAAAATAAGACTTTACAAATAAATAGCCTAAACTTACAAAACCGTTTTCTATAAAAATATGTATTAAATATTTCCATACAATTGCGCATCTATAACCCATTTTAGGGACCCCGTTCGGGATGGTGCGGATTATCGCACATTCTCGGGCTTAGTAGAGCGAGATGCAGACCTCCGCAAGGAGCATTCGATCTCGATGGAATTTTTATGCATTTTTATTTAGAAAATGAGATTTCTACAAATAAATAAATAAATTATTTTTATTATATATATATTATCAAAATATCTATTTTAATTATATAAATATTCCAAGTTTTCTAAATCAAAGGAATCACTATTACATGAAAATACCATCCGAATACAATACAATTGCAATATTTCAACAAAATACCATATATTATGAAAATTAGGTTCTACTCACTAGAAATTTTACATCTATAAAATATACATTTATGAAAACTCTAAAGACGATAATTAAATGCTTGAGGAGTATTTTTTAAATTATGTCAAAACTATTTTACATAAAACCCCCTCAAGTTATATTAAATTACAAGAAGGACCCTAGTAAACATAGGTTTTAGCGGGATCAGTCTCTTAAGCCTCAGGGAGCTGGAGATATGGGTGCTTGTCTATTTAAGCTAGACAATCTAACAAATAGTGTTATCAACACGGTAATTGTCTTGGAAAAAAACACAAATCCAGCCGTCCATGTGCAGCAGTTACCAATAACATCAAAACTAAGTCAGGATTTCAAGTTCTTTTCAAAGTGTCTGACTCAGACCGAGTCTCAATCTAATCAATCTGACTTGAATATGATTCAAGTATAAACTACAATACAATATGAATCCATGAATCCGTCTATTCAATTTATAGCAATCTATCTTGACTAAACCGAACCATGGATATACTCCATCTATATGTTCATCCATTAAATCCATTCCATTTATTGATATCAAGGTTCCAGCAAGTCATCCATATACAATTTACAATACAAGACAATACAATACAATAAGATATCGCGGGATTTATAAGGGGTGGATTGGTACGGAAGGTGTTAAAAGTGGCACGAAACTGTAACCATAATATACCTAACCTGAATCTCCATTGCCATTGTACTGTGGCTGAACGGTTCCTTGTGCTCCGTATACCTTTGTCTCCGGAATAGTGGGACTCCTCTCGTATACACCGGCATTTTCTGTACCAAGCTACAAACAACAGCGTTAACAATATAATACAATTTTAAAAGTTATATTCTCTTTCTGTCTATTCTGTTTATACCTATTCTTTGGGACTTACCGAGCGATTGTTCGCTGACGACATTCCTTTTTTCTTTCTTTGGAATGTTGTCAGGTGGATCGGACTTTCTGGAGACACAGCCCACCAACGGGGACTTGGATCGGCTAGCCTTTGACCCGGAGCTATAGTTTACTTGTACATTTCATTTTCATTTCTGTTATGCCGTCGTTTAGGCATTGCTTTCATTCCATGTATTTACATTTCAGTTGTATTGTAAAAAAAATGTTTAATAAATAAAGTTGATGTTCATTTACATCATGTCTCTTGTGTACTTTACTTTATATTGTTTAGATACGTTTAGCGTGTTTACTTCTGAGTAAAAACGTAGCGGGCCCGTCGCGTCCTCTGCCCGTACATTGGGAAGTGGGCGTGACATATAATTTGGCTAATTTTTTTTACATATATCTTGATAACAACAGTTAATTAATTTAATACATGCATAAATATTACTTATGGAATTTTATATATTCAAAACTTTAAAACTCATTGTAACATTGAAATATACTTTTTTAAGAGATAATTGTCGAGTTAAGAATTATCAATATGTGGGTTATGAAAGCTAAAATAATATTTCACCCAAATGACTTTCTTATATGAAGTATATGTAATTATATAGACAAACTAATTCATATATTTGTATATATATACTACTATATAATGCAAATGGACTTGGGTAGAAGCCACCCTATTATTTTCTTTAAAAACAAAGGAAAAAAAAAGAAAAATCCTTCATTCTTAGGACCTCCGAGTCATCATACAAAGAGACAAAAACAATTAATTCTTATGTTTGAAAAACCAAATCTTAAAGCCTCTACATTATCAAAGAAAAAGACAAAAATAATTAGACTTCTCCAGTTTTTTGAAAAAAAACCTTTCTAGAACTTGAGACAAAAAAAGAACTTTATAGAAATTAACTTAAATTTCAAATTCAATTTAAATTATATTTAAACTTAAGAATAAAAAAAACTTTCTAAAAATTATTTTAATTTTATCATTTTTCAAATTCTACTTTCATTTATTTATAACTACCTTCTTTTACTTAAATATGACAAATATCATATTATAATATTTTCTAGAATACTCTTAATCCAATTTACTAAAATGACTATTTTATTCATTTATTAACATTCAAAATAATTTTATACCAAAAGTCCTCCATTTTATATTTATCTATGGGTTCAAGAATTTTTTTTTGTATTCTAAATAGGATAAAGCTATAAACGTGCTTCACACATGCAAAATGCTAGTAAATATATAATAGCAAAGCCGCATTTATTAGAATATTGTAAATTAGATTTGATTAGAAAAACTATGATATGGATAAGAATGTTTGTTATCCATGTGATTTTAAACAAAATATTACCATAATAAATATATTTACAGTTTTGAAATAGATATGAATGAAAAACAGTTAGAATTGTATCCTTTAAAATTAGGATATGGATATTACATGCATGCAGCTATTCCCGCTCCCCTCCGTCCAGATGATGATGTCCCCAAACTTGCGCATCAAGCGCCCGTGATACTTAATATTCAGTCATGTTGAGCATGTGAAACTGTCGACAAAGCAGCCAACAAAAATTAAAATGAAAATTGTTATTAAACTGAGACCATGATGTTTGTACTGCAATCAATAAAAAGCAAAAAAACAAAGAACAAAAATGGAAAACGAAAAAAAGAGAAAAATATGAAATTTCACTTTTATAAATAGCAGTTTATTTACAAAAGGCGGTCAAAAAAATTTAATTGTATAACTTTGTTTGAATAACTGGAGCTGTCCATCTTAACGTTTAAAATACATAGAATTACTAGGCCTAATACAATTTAAATACCTTTTACCCATGGATCCAATGGTGAAGAATGTTCTACTATCGAAAAACCGTTAACTTTTCATCAATCAGATAAATGGATAAAATGTATTATGAAAGTTGGGATACCTATGTTTTACGGGATAAACAACAAAATGTATAGTTCAGATCTGTAACAAAAAATGTGTGTAAATTTTACTCTTTTATGGCTCTCCTATTGCTTCCGTGCTCCATTATTCAATAATTTCAATTCCATTGAATTTTTTTATGTCTCATTGATCTAACGAACAAAACAGTAGGTTTAAGCAATAAAAATATTTCTGCTTTTCATAACTAGATTTTCATGCTAATAATATTTGTCTTATATGGCTTAGGAAAAATTAAGTAGAAAAAGGGAAAAAGAGGGGAAATGGAACTAACTCCATGGGCTTGACAAGCAATGGAAAAAAACTCCCAATGCAAAAATAACTAGTGAAAAACTCCTTAAATCCAAAAATTATAGGTTTTAGTTCGTATAATACAACCAATTATTTTTAACATTTTCATATTCTCATATTATCCTTATCAATTTAACTTCTAACAGATAACTGCTATATTTAGTAGGTAAAATGCTACATTAAGCATGTACACTGTTACATCTGATAAATATAACAGTTATCTGCTATGTGTAGCAGTTATGTAAAATGCTATATCTGATAAATATAGCAATTATCTGTTAAGTGTAGCAGTTTACTTGCTAAGTATCAACCAGAAATTGATAAGGATAATATTAGAATATTAAAAAGTAAAAAATGATTGGTTACACTATAGAGACTTAAACCTATACCTTTCTGGGTCTAAAGAGTTTTTCATCAGAGCTTTTTATCTAGGGTGTATTCCCTATTGTTTTTCCAATCTAGGGGGTTAGACATTTTCCTCCTAAAAAGGGTAAATTGTAAAAAAAAAAAACTCGGGCCTCAAAAAGTCCATAGCTCTTTTCACCTTGTTGAAAACCTTATAGGTCATTGAGAAAACCATGATATTTTGTATTTTAGTATATTCCCCATGTGCCTCTGTCCTTATCCCACGTGCCTCTATTAGTGCTATGTGAGCAGGGTACAATAGAAGCTTCAAATTCATGGCAGTTAAGGAGCTCTTAAGTTGTTTGTAACATCTAGGGTTTTGCATGTAACATCTAAGAGTTTGCTTGTAACATCTGGTCTGTGATGTTTTTACTTAAAAAATGAGCATTAAATGCTCTTACCAACCATTTCCCCTCCAAATTCACTATTTTTCCTGCCAAAATTTTAATATTTTCTCCATTATCCATTATCTTCTCTCATTTATACGTCTTTCTTTTTTCATTTAATATCTAAACAGTTGTCTGCAACATCTAAGCTATTGCCGGTAACATTTAAGCCGCGTTCAGTGGTCTGCAACATCTAAACAGTTGCCTCCAACATCTACGTTATTGCTTGCAACATTTATCTAATTACATGATATGCTGCTCAGGACGAAAATCGATGAGACGACAAGCACGGGACGACGATGGGACGACAAAGATGGGTCGACAATGGGGGCGCCCGCGATGTGGGGAGTCGATGGACCGTCGATTGAGCGGCGAGATGCAAGCGGTGAGTTAGGGCAACGAATTTGCGGCGACGACTTGATGCGGCGATTGAGATGATAAAGGAGATGGAGGAGAAGGTCTGGCGGCGAGTATGGCAGTGGTGACAAAGGGGATGAGGGTTTGCGAGGATGAGAGGGAGGCGGTTGCGAAAACGAGAGAGAAAGAAAGGAAAAGAGAGAGGGGGGGGGGAGGGTTTGGTCACTAGTTCTTTCAAAATTCGGGCAAGCCTAATCTGTGATGGTCCCGGGGTTTTTTCCACAAGTTTTTAAATAACATACCTTTTTATTCTATTTTGAGAATACCGGGAACTTTTTGACAAAGTTTTGAATGGGCCGTGGGTTTTTCAAACAATTTAACCCCCCAAAAAAAAAAGCCAGACCACAACCTAATTATGCATTATTACATATGAGCTAATAAATGTATGCGTATCAAAGTCTCATGTCGAGTGGCGGCGGCTGAATCTATGGTGAGGTGGTACCTAACTTTAATCATGTAAAATTTTCGGATATAATATAGGCACAACTACTTAAGAAAAAGAGTTTTTTTATCAATTATATTTACACTACTTCATCAATTAATATATATATATATATATATATATATATATATATATATATATATATATAACAATTCAATGCTATCTTAATAATGAATTTTGAAAATTAAATGAGTTGAAACCGATAAGTCATGGTTATGGGAAATTATAGGCTTAATTTCAACTTACTATCATGTATCATGAACTATAGGCATTTCCCAAATGATATCATGAACTTCTAAAACGATGTATTGGTACCATGAATTTTCAGAGCATCGAAACATCCCCTAACAACGTTAGCCGAAAATTACAAAATGACCATAATACCCATCTCATAAAGTAAAAAAGATTATATTTGCAAACTATGGAAATGAGTATTATGGTCATTTTGTAACTTTTCGTTAACACCGTTAGGGGGGTGTTTTGATACTCTGAAAATTCATGATATATATCAATCCACCATTTTGAAAGTTCATGATATCATTTAGGGAAAATATCTATAGTGCAGTGAAATTTAGCCATTTAAATAATTATACTTATTATTACTCTCATCTATTGCAATTGCAATCACCAAGATTATTGTGCATCGTTACACTGGAATTCCTTTCCTCTTTTGCAGCTGAAATGGGCTTCCATTAGCATTTTTATAAAATAATAATAAAAAAAAGATAAATAAATTGTTCATATAAGGATCTAAACCGACAAGTTTAAACATATAGCCACTTTCAAGTTGGTACTCGAACCTAATTATGACATATTCTTCTTGTTACAAAGTTGCAGATATAATGCAATTCAGTGTCCTCCATTTACACACTTTTATAATTTTCTATCGGATCCCGGTGAGATGGATGCCTATCCTTACCTTTTAAATGATTAGGCCCAGATCATGCCATCATAAATGTCATGAACTAAATGTAAGTAAATGATATTTTCCAAGATCTTAATTCAGTATGAGAGACCACAAGCTTGATTCCAAATTAAATAATTTTTCTCTTTTCATACCATTATCCTTCTAGTTATTAAATCTAGAGGCCGTCAACATTTCAGTTTTAAATTTTTTTTTGAAAGATAAAGTAAGGCAAAATTCCAGACTTAAAATTGCATAAAAAAAGTATAAATACACAGTCAAAGTGTGCTTTAAATTTAAATAAAAGAGTTATATTTAAATTAGGATAAAAAGCTGATATTTTGATATGAATAAGGAATCCTCAATTAATCAGAAACTATTCAGTTATGTACCGTGAAAACTGTAGATATGAATGACTCTCATCTGAAGGTTGTTTATAGGTTGTTTAGGAGGATGATGAGAAACATAAGGAGGCTCATCATCACGTGGAGAGAGATTTTGGGGAGGGCATAAGGCCCCGTTTCTCTAAGGTTAAAGGTGTTGGTTATAGTGCCCTCAACTCAATTATTGTAATCGCAAGCACGTGATTGTGATGATTGAGAGAGAACCTATACGGATAGAACAGTCTTACTCGAGATGATAGTATATTATCTGGTTTGTCTCTGTCGTCATGTACATGCATTATGTGGTATTACAGATCACTATTACATGTTGATATAGCTCATAGGATTTTTACTTGACTACTAGCATTATGATGACGATCATATACGTGGGAGCTGTGTGGTCTATAAGCACATCCTTAAATGTCCCTAGTCGAGAGAGTATCGAGATTGGGTATCGATACTCCGGAGTAAACTAGTGTATACTTATCGAGACCCCGACGAGGGGCGGTGGCCGGTCTCACAAGACATTGGTGTCAGTCAATCACCTAAGATAGTATACAGGTGCTCATTGGGTTATGAGTATACTGTACGGACTCGTCGGAAACATGCTAGTTGGTATTATACCTATTGTCAGATACAAGTTTCCAGGTGACATGTATACAAGTTAGTCTGTCGACCTGAGATCGTCATTTGTCTCGTGTGAGTTCCCACTGTGCTTTGATTGCTACCCTATAGTTGGGTACAGTCCCGAACCATATGGAGGCAGTGAGTGGATTGTCAGGGATTCATCTCTCCCGGTATTGGGGGTTGATGTCGCGCGGTGCACGGGTGGCCATCACCAGAAATCCTTGGCCAAGATAGACGAGAATTACTAATTTGGATCGGTAGTTTCTCAGTGGGTGATGGGCTTCATACCGACACGAAAAATGCGTTATTAGGGGTCTAATTTTATCCACCCCCCTAAACTTGATATGCGATACTCTTAGACGAACATACCATACTGTACGAAAATTGTCACTGACATGCTTAGTAGGGGTTCGGATGAGTTTGCACGTCGATCTTCCTTTCACTCAATATCTGGGTAGCCGTTACGTACAGCTAGTGCCGCTGACGTGCTTGTGGTTAAACCCACTACTAGCATATGGACGAGTCTTTAGAGTCACACACAGAGGGTTTCCCTGATTCTGGCGAAACGATATAGTAGCCGTATTGGATACGTGCAGGGTTCCGATTGATTGATTGTACTATATACCCGGACTTTCGATCGGACGGTTGATAATACCAGCCGGCTAGGATTTGAGCCGGATAATTAAATCAGGTATTGATTTAATAATTTACGTATATGTATTTCGATATGTATATTCTAGTATTATATTCTTTGTGTTATTCTATCTCTTCGGGTATTCATATTTCGGTACGAATACATGTATGTATATACTATAGAATGTAATCCGTATTTATACGGATAACATTCTAGAAGGTGGACACCTCATTTTGGATTTGACCATTTATTTTAAATGGATAATGAGATGGATAATTGAGAGAGGGGAGTATGGTGAGAACCATGCTTGCATAGTGTGCACAAATGAATTGTTAATTCATTTTTGCAAACTATTCAAGCATGAGCTTGTTCTTAAATTGAAAAGAAATGTTTTACAAAACCATGCAATGAGATTTTCTCTCTCTATGGATGGCTCATTAGTTTTGAGAGATGAGTTTTCTTCTCACCATCATGCTTCACTCTCCTCTCTTGAGTTTCTTGAGTTCCTCTACCTTCATGCTCAACCTCCTCTCTACAATCTCATGAGTTGAGAATCAAGAGAGAAGATGAGATGGATAAACACTTAGAACACTCACTACATTCTAGGCATTCTAGATTAGCAACCTAGAATCCCTAATTGCTTCACTTGCTTTTGATGTGAAGCTAGAGCCATGAGCTATATCTCTCGGGTGGATCATTTTCGACGAAGGAAAACCGGCGGCCAAGTTTAATCGAGCATGCCTCAAGAAGCTAAGGAAGATGATGGAAGACTGAAGGACTTGGTTCGTTCAGTATAAACTTCTATCACCATCGTTTAGCTCTTTGTTAGTTTGCTAGTATAGGTTTATGGTTCGATCTAGAATGGTTTCGTCAGCGCCAAGTTTTTAAATACCAGTTTTTTTCCGCACCGGCCACGGCTGATGGCCAGGGCGCTATCGTAACCCAATATAGTATCAGAGCCACCTCATAAGCCATTACTAGCTAATTTGGACAAGGTTAAAATCTCGATCGACCAATTTTTTCGAATCGTATTTCTATTTGGTCACACTTGCTGTCGTTTTTTAAACCTGTTCAAAAAATTATTCTTTGTATCTTAAAAATACGTGCAGGCAATTTTAGAGAACCTAAAGAAATTCGGGCATGTGACCCAAACAAATGGCCGCGGAACCATCGCATAATAGGCACATTGGCCGCGGTTCTGCGGTGGATTTGTGGCCATGGTGCACCAAATTTCTTCTGGCACTCTTGTCAATCCCCGCTTTCCAAAATACGGAATACAAGGGTGACAAAGCCAACCATGCTCCTACGATCAAGGAAAGGTCCTGTCGTAGTCACATTTTGGCTTCTAGCATTATGTGGTAGTCAGTAAAATGCAATACGGGTAAAGAGAATGCAGTCACTAAAACTATCAGGTATAAAGGAATCTGAGCTCAATGGAAGTAAGCAAAAATGCAACTGACCAGGAATATCAATGGAGAAATGTAACTGGTTTACTAATCTGGATCTTCACAGTCTCCTCGAGGTCAGGCGAATCCACCTCTATCACTGAGCATGCATACTCATGTCGTCAGAGCGACGTAATAGCAATATTATAATAATAACAAAACACAAGAAAATGAAAGTAATGACGGTGAAGATAAAATGCAGGTAAGCAATATATTACTAATTGATGCAATGTATGATCCATGTCCCTATCAGTCTCTAAGTCACTTTTGAAATCGAGTTGTGGAAAAGAGGATCATGTTTAATGAGGGTCTCGTACATACCTGAGACTACTGCCCGCTGTTGCCCGGGACATAACCCTGTCAGCCGGATCGCTAGATCCTACCTAATATATATAAGAGTCGTTGTTCGAATGATCATCCTCTAAATCACTGTTCTCGCTAAATACGATTTCCTTTCCACTTCGATTTCCCCTTTTCCCCAGGTTTTCACTATTTATGAGTATGTTCTAGTCGTGTACAAGTACGCACCAATAACACGGTTTTAGTCACTGTTCACTGTATTGTTCACTGTCATGAATCATTCACTTTTCACTGGCGTACTTGACACTCCTAAACCGATACCATTCACGCACGACAATGCACTGTACACTGAATAATAACACGCACTTGTTGGAGATAGTGCCCTCAGAGTCAATTATTGGATCACAGGCACGTGATTGCAATGATTGAGGGAGGACCTATCCCAGGAGGACAGTCTTACTCGAGATGATAGTATGCTATCTGGTTTACCTTTATCATCGTGTACTGCTTTAGGTGACCTGACATGTCGCTATTACACGTTGATAGAGCCCCTAGGATTCTTGCTTGACCACCAGCAGTATGATGGCGATCATATACGTGGGAGCTGGTAGTCTATAAGCACATCCTTAAAAGGTCCCTAGTCGTAGGAGTTTCGAGACAGGGCATCGATACTCCATTAGTAGACTAGTGTATACAGTCGAGACCCCGACGAGGGGCGGTGGCCGGTCTCACAAGCCACTGGTGTCAGTTGGTTCACCTAAGATGTATACAGGTGCTCATTGGGTTATGAGTACACCGGACAGGACTCGCCGGGAACCTGCTAGTTGGTCTTATACCAGACGTCAGATAGCAGTTCCCAGGTGACATGTGTACAGGTTAGTTCATCGACCTGAGATCGTCATTTGTCTCGTGTGAGTTCCCACTGTACTTTGATTACTACCCTACCACGGCTCAAAGGAGTCGTGCAAACAGGTTTTAGTTGGGTACAGTCCCGAGCCACATGGAGGCAGTGAGCGGATCTGCAGGGGTTCGTCTCTCCCGGTATTGGGGGTGAGGTCGCGCTGTGTCTAGGAGAGCCATTACGCAAAGCCCTCGGCCGAGGCAGGAGATTTACTGGTAGGTATTCCAGTAGTATCTCAGGGCGTTCTGGGCTACGCTCCGACACGACTTGTACCGCTTTTGGGGGTCTGACTTTTACCAACCCCCTAGGCCCGCCATGCGATACTCATAGACGAACGGACCGGACTGTACGGATATTGTCACTGACAGGCTCTGTAGGGTGTCGGGGTGAGCTTCCTCATCGACGTCCCTTTTGGTCAATAGCTGGTGGCCCGTCACGTATTGGCTTATACCTCTGACGTGCCAGTGGTTAAATCCACAGCCATAGTATTGACGAGTCTTTAGAGTCCACCACACTTTCAGTTACTCAAGCTTTCGGGCGAAACGCTGTAGAGGCCGTATGGAGATATGGCAGGGTCCGATCAGATACGTGCGGTATTGCACGGATCAGGATCGGACAGTTTTGTACTAGTGGCCGTATAGTTATATGGCAGGGTTTGATCTGATACGTGCGGTATTGCACGGATCAGGATCGAACGGATTTTACTAGCCGGCTTTGGCTTAAGCCGGTCCTAGTCTAGTACAGTGTAGATTTTGTCTCATTGCATTTGTATCCGGTCGGAATACAGATGCGGGTGTGTATGCACAGTGTCGGGGTTTTCCTGTAATTTATTACGGGACCAGTTTTCTGGAGTTGCCAGTTTGCATTCCGTTCCGGCCGGTTTTCCTTTGTTCTTTCCCGGCCGGACTTTTCCGATGGAGGGGGTTATTTGCAGTTTTGCAAATAACTCTTTGTGGAGGGTTTTCTTGCATAATGATTGATTATGATAGCTTTCTTATCTTTCAACCATGCTTGCTTTATTGTGATTTGAAGGGTTATGGAGTGAATAGGAGAAGAAGCATGGTTGAATGTTTTCTTGTCTAGGATGTGGTCACCTTTCTTTAGCTCCTACACTCACCTCCCTTTGTGTTATGATATTCATTCATCCACCATTCTCATTCTCACTTGAAGAAAGTCTTTCATGGTTATGAGAAAAGTGAGAAGAAGAAAAAGAAAGAGAGAAAGAAAAAGAATGAGAGAGTTCATCTTGATTATGTGAGGAATTCTTCATCTCCTTCTTCTTCTTGTTTTAGAAAAATGAAAGCACCATTTTTCTTAACCCCAATCCTCCATCATGGCAACTACAAACCCCAAATGAGACTAGCATCATCTACACTACTTCCTACAGCATATCTTGAGCATGTCGAGTTGCCGGCTTCATGCTCGAGTTGCCTCGGTATTGAGGCGGGAGCCCGTAAAAGACGAAGGCGATGTGGTGCCCTTTCCGGCGAGGAGGCGACGATATGGAGACTACACTTTCCGCGGGAGATCGGGGCGATGATGAGAAGACCGGAGGACCGGATCTCTTGGTATACTTCTCTTCCCATCTCTTGTTAGCTAGCGTAGGTTAATGGTTAACGATCCGGGTTTTCTTTGTCCGCGGTAGCGCCGGTTTCCGAGTAAGGAAAAATTTTGATTCCGCAATTTGGCCTCGAGTAAGACGGCCGGGGCGCTGCCGTGGCGCAACATGGTATCAGAGCCACGCCATTAACCTTTTCTAGCTTTTTCTAATGTGTTTTACTTATCCGATCGACCGAAATTCCAAAAACCGTATTTTTTCTAGCACATCAGTTTCTGTCGAAATTTTTTGGAGTCTAAAATTTTTTCAGGTGGTTGCAGAATGATGTACAAGGAAATATAAGAAATCTGAAAAAAATTGGTAGCCTGAATCATTCAATCCACCGCGGAAGAGCGGCCAAAGCAGTGCTTTGGCCGCGCTTCCGCGGCCAATTAATCTGTTCACTGTACTATTTTTTTTCAGATTGTCTTACACTTGATTTTGTGGCTTTTGGGATATTAAATTTGGGCCCAGTTTCTCTGTGAGTGCTACAGTTTTGATTGGGGGCCCTCTTGTTAATTTTTGGTCAATCGGAAAATTTTAAACACATTATTTCACAGTATTTACATTATATCTGCGACCGTGAATGTCACTCGATCGGTAAATCCGGTCTAACTGCTATAGCCCGGTTAGACGGATTTGCGAACGTGACTTTCACGTTGATGTTTTATGTATTTGCTGTGTTGTTGCGGATCGGTCGTGGGGGATAGCCTGGATGCAATGCTAGTACTGTTTTGTTGTATTATGTACATTTGATATTGCGGGGCGAGCGTCCGACATGTGGACTGCCGTCACTGCCTGTTTGTATTATTCTTTTGGGGCACGACCTGGTTGCGGTCGATGTACCCGGTGTATGTATATTTTACTTTCTGTACTAGGGTTACCCCGCGGTGGGGTGCACGGATAGCCGGGTTCTGGAGGGCAACGGGCCCGCATCTCAGGGCATTGAGACGGAGGGGGCTTCAGTCCAGGATTGGAGGGCTATTCGCCGCACTCGTAGGGGGTTCAGGTTGACCCAGGAGGGGTGCCCAAGTCACCGGATTCCGTGAAGTGCTGGGTGGTCCATTCACGGTACTGAAGGGGGCTGCCTCGCTTCAGGTTTTGGCGGGTGACTTGCCGCGCCCGTAGGGGTCTAGGATTTCATTGCACAGGCTATCCACACGACCAGGGGAACGTCGGGTTTCAGCAGCGGCTCTGTGAAACCCGGGGTTTCCAGATATCTGTATTGTTCTGTGATGCTGTACATTTCTGTGTTGTTGCATTTTATTCACGCCTTGAGCGAAATACTATATATTGGTATATATATATTAGTAGATGTTGTATATGTTTTACACCCGCGCTAGTCCAGTCCCCGCTCTGCCGTTAGTTAGCTAACCTAACGGGTGATGACGGGACCCAGTGGCGAATGCGGATGGCATATACGTACGTCAGTATATTTTCGTTCTTTGTGGTGTGATCAATTGATGGGACTGCATTGATTCGGATCAATGCAAGTTTAAACAAACCTATTCTGATGTTGTTGGAACACTTTTCAAAAAGCTGTTATTGCAAGGACGTTCACTTTTGTTTTGCATCGTGGTATTCATTTAGAATATCCTGCTCCTCAGTCGACGAGGCAAGGGCCGAGATCCCTTCACCGGGAGTGACCCCTTGGACAGAAGTTTGCGTCAGGGCATTAACTTCACTATAGCCGATTACTTTTGCTTTGCATCGTGGTATTCAGTTGGAATATCCTGCACCTCATTCTACGGGGAAAGAGCCGAGATCCCTTCACCGGGAGTGACCTCTTTAGTAAAGGTTTTCGTCACTATATTTTATAAAAGGCTATGCAGTTCCTTCAACGATATCAAGTTTATTACGTTAAAGGTTTTTCGCCAAAAACCATTCGTAGCCCTCCGTCATTTCCTACAGGTATTATTTGGTATTCGTGCTGCGTTTGTTGACCTAGTCAAGACGTAGTGTTCGGTAGCTAAGTGGTACTTGTTTGTTGCATAAGTGGGATTGGTTAGGACAGTCGTGCGGCCTTGTTGACCTAGTCAAGGGCACGTACGGGTGGGTTTAATGCGATCCAGAACAATGACGGGTTGAACTTGACTGGCGGTTTATGGTTTGTTGACCTAGTCAAGGTCATAAACCGCTTGGGGTAAAAATCACATCGGGAGTTTCAAAAGAACTGAAACTTGCCAGGCATGCGCATACCTTCTGGAGTGTGGTGACTTGAGTGGATTCCGTCAAGTTATCATGCGATGATAGTTGGATCCCGATTCCCACTGATGAGTTGGTTTACTCCTCGGGTGATCCCGACTAATTCTTCTTTCAGGTTTGGAGGAGAATTTGAGGTACAGTGGGAGGTTTCCAGATTAGACAAAGTGGTAACCATTCTGATCTAGGTTAGAGTGCACGCTGAGTGTTTCTTTTCTCTCTCTAGCAGCGACCATTGACCCGACCCTGGACTATGACTCAGTGACCAAGTTGACCGAACCTTCTTAACACTGGCTTTTGGATTGTCAGAGTTGCAGACCTCATTGCCACTCCTACTTTTACCCTTTTCTCCAGGACACCCCGTATTACTACGAACGTCCACTTCCATTGGACAAAACCATCGTATGGTTATATACGAACTCGAAGGACTTCGAGGATGGTTTCTGGTTCTGGAGAAAACGGATAGGACTATTCAGTTGTCTTTTCTTTTCACCTTCTCTCGGGTTGCGAGTACTCCTTGGTTTAGGAGTAGTACACCTATTACGTAAATTGGATAGTCTTCTTCCAAACCATAGGCTGGTGCCGACCGGTAGGGAATGAAGAAAACCAGTTAACCTAGACGGTGTACAGAAGGTATTAAGTTCAGACAAAGAAAGGGATTAGTAGGAGGGCAAAGTAAATTGCGACTGATATTCACGACCAAACCAAGTATTTCTTCGCCAATCCTAAATCACCTTTGTATTTCTCCAGGACACTCCGTATCACTACGAAGATCCACAGTTTATTGGATATTCCATCGTATGGTTATATACGAACTCGAAAGGAACTTGTTCCAGTTCGGGGATGGATTCTGGTTCAGGAGAAATAGGAATAAAGTACATTCAGGTGTCTTTTATCTTCACCTTCTCTCGCATTGCGAGTGCTCCTAGGATTAGGACAGTACACCCTTTATGCTTATTGGATAGTCTTCTTCCAAACCATAGGCTGGTGCCGAACGGTAGGGAAGGAAGAAAACCAATTGGCCTAAAGGGGTGTGCGGACGGTAATGACTAAAGACATATAAAGGGATTTGGACAGATGGCAAAGAGATATACGGTTACAGTTGTGAATCTGGATAATGGAAGAGGCATTACTAGGAATACCAGGATACCCCGACGAAACATTTCAATGTTTCAGTTTCACTGTGTACTGTTAATAGAAAACTGATTTCCCGATTATACACTTACTCCAGGGTATGTATTTACCAGGTATGATTCTCACATCTGTATGGTTTTACAGATGATGAGTGGGAGTAAGTTATTGGGAATTGGGTGATCATCCTCATTATATCGGGATTCGTTGTAATCGGTGATATTTGAGGAAGTCACCTGGGTTGTTTGCCGGACGGCAATTATTTGGTTTTGAATATCCGCGGTTATGCACCAATTTCAAATTGATATATCTGTACGTCTATTTTCATAGAGTGAGATATACCTTTTGATATTATGTCGATGACATTTACCTATATCAGTGGATGGTTAGGTAAGGAGCATTAAACAACGGTGTAATTCTTCTTAACCATAAGTACAGTTTTCAACCTGCGACGCACAGTGAAAGAGTTGTTAGACTCAGCGGACTTATACAGAGTATTGTATGTTGTCCAGTGTCCATTAGGACAGAGGGGTTGGTCCTCGTACTATATTCGGTTTACTTATGACTTCTCTAGATTTTAGACAGCTGTTTCGTGGAAACACAGGGTCTAAGTTTTGAGGAGTTATAGGTATTTGAATAGAGTAGAGTACCAGGTGTAGCAAGTATCGGGATTCTTCAAAGAGATTGAAGATGTAGATACTTGTGTATGATATTCAGTTGATAGTAATGATAAAGAAAAATTGCTTCTCTTTCAGGTTACTCAAAATTGGAAGCATTCCTAAGTTGAGTAACGCTGATCGACCTCCTTCCATTTAGTTGACATGCACTGGAGACAGCTGCATGATTTGAATCTGGTTCAATTAAATCAGTGCCTCTGGTTCTATATTGGATATAGAACAGTTCATATCTTAACATTGTTAAGGTACGGGGAGTTGTCCGGCTTATGCTTAAAACCAGACTCCGGATAACTCAAGGCACGTTTCTGTAATGGCTGTTTGTGGGTTGACCCAGGCTATGACAAGGGTTGATTTTCTACCATCTGGAAGATCAATAGTGATATTGTTCTTAACTCGCCACATTTTTATTAAAAATGATTTTTTTTCAAAAACAGTAGTGGGAGTATGGTAGAACTGGAAGTGATTCCAGAACCGCAAACGATTACTGAAGATTTAATAAGGAACCTAAAGATTCAATCTGATTTGACATTCCATTGGCCACTCCGCAAGATAAGGTGGGTAACTTCAGGCACCCGAGAGGTACTCCGGTAGCCTCAAGGACGGTGACAGGGAAGTTCTTGTTTACCCACACTTGCCATTGTTGTTGTTCCAGGCTGCGAGACCCGGCAGGAGGATGAGTATAGCGTCGTTCTAAACTAGCTTTAGAAGTGCACGTCTATATGACTCTGGCAGAGGGTTGTCGTAGTCAGTGGGAGCAGCGGAAGCATTGGTGGACATCATACTTATGTCTATTTTATAGACTAAAGCAGATATAGCGGAGTTAGATCATCTGTTTCTGATGTGACAGTCATGGGTTTGACGTCATCAGATTAGGGGATGGATCTGTTGAGAAGGTAGTAGGAAGTGATATTCCTATACTACGATCGGTTATACTTTGGTCGTCACACAGTGTTTTCTCCACATGGGACTTGGATATTATATCAGACATACTGGTTACTAGACCTATGGTTTTAGATCTAGATTTGGGTGGTTTCCCAATCAGGGTACCTTGACAGCATTCTATGAGTATTTAGAATGGACGACTCCTGGCATGGTAGTGTACCTGCAGGTAATGGAGTCACCCTCTCTAAAGGTGTCTTACAGACTAAAGGGGAGAGGGATACGCATGATTGACAGATCACTTGCTTAGGCAATTGAGTCAATCATGAGATGTCAAGTACCACACCAGATGTTGTTCTTGCAGCAGGTGCAATAAGTTGATATTGATCCAATCCTGGAGGAACAGTCGGAAGCAGTTTTAGAACATAAGTGAATGTTCTAGGGATATGATAACGGCAGCCTCCTTTAGGAGACAGTTATCATTCCAGGCTTCCAAGGTGACATGGACGACAAGGAGGTTGTCAGAGTTATAGTTCTTCCTCTGACGAGGGGCAGTATTTTGAACAGGTGGTCCAAGGCAATACTGAGGGAGGCATGGCGCAGGATACTGATTAAGTTCAGTTGATGATACAGTCTAAGAAGTTTGGATTTGGAGTTCATTTATGAGCTAGGTCCCATCAGACATCCAGACATTCTAAGACACGTATTGCTCATTTCGGGAGATGGCTTTCTCCGCGAACTTGAGATATAGAGAGACATAGAAAGAAACATCACAGCGGATCCACTCACTGAGGCTATTCCTCGAACGCAATAGTTTCGCAAACAGGCTTTGTGCGACTGACTAGTAGAGGAGTTGGGTGTTCGGTATCACACGGGCTGTGAGTATGCGACATCGCAATAATTAGCCTTGAGTGCAAGTGGGAGATTGTTGGAGATAGTGCCCTCAGAGTCAATTATTGGATCACAGGCACGTGATTGCAATGATTGAGGGAGGACCTATCCCAGGAGGACAGTCTTACTCGAGATGATAGTATGCTATCTGGTTTACCTTTATCATCGTGTACTGCTTTAGGTGACCTGACATGTCGCTATTACACGTTGATAGAGCCCCTAGGATTCTTGCTTGACCACCAGCAGTATGATGGCGATCATATACGTGGGAGCTGGTAGTCTATAAGCACATCCTTAAAAGGTCCCTAGTCGTAGGAGTTTCGAGACAGGGCATCGATACTCCATTAGTAGACTAGTGTATACAGTCGAGACCCCGACGAGGGGCGGTGGCCGGTCTCACAAGCCACTGGTGTCAGTTGGTTCACCTAAGATGTATACAGGTGCTCATTGGGTTATGAGTACACCGGACAGGACTCGCCGGGAACCTGCTAGTTGGTCTTATACCAGACGTCAGATAGCAGTTCCCAGGTGACATGTGTACAGGTTAGTTCATCGACCTGAGATCGTCATTTGTCTCGTGTGAGTTCCCACTGTACTTTGATTACTACCCTACCACGGCTCAAAGGAGTCGTGCAAACAGGTTTTAGTTGGGTACAGTCCCGAGCCACATGGAGGCAGTGAGCGGATCTGCAGGGGTTCGTCTCTCCCGGTATTGGGGGTGAGGTCGCGCTGTGTCTAGGAGAGCCATTACGCAAAGCCCTCGGCCGAGGCAGGAGATTTACTGGTAGGTATTCCAGTAGTATCTCAGGGCGTTCTGGGCTACGCTCCGACATGACTTGTACCGCTTTTGGGGGTCTGACTTTTACCAACCCCCTAGGCCCGCCATGCGATACTCATAGACGAACGGACCGGACTGTACGGATATTGTCACTGACAGGCTCTGTAGGGTGTCGGGGTGAGCTTCCTCATCGACGTCCCTTTTGGTCAATAGCTGGTGGCCCGTCACGTATTGGCTTATACCTCTGACGTGCCAGTGGTTAAATCCACAGCCATAGTATTGACGAGTCTTTAGAGTCCACCACACTTTCAGTTACTCAAGCTTTCGGGCGAAACGCTGTAGAGGCCGTATGGAGATATGGCAGGGTCCGATCAGATACGTGCGGTATTGCACGGATCAGGATCGGACAGTTTTGTACTAGTGGCCGTATAGTTATATGGCAGGGTTTGATCTGATACGTGCGGTATTGCACGGATCAGGATCGAACGGATTTTACTAGCCGGCTTTGGCTTAAGCCGGTCCTAGTCTAGTACAGTGTAGATTTTGTCTCATTGCATTTGTATCCGGTCGGAATACAGATGCGGGTGTGTATGCACAGTGTCGGGGTTTTCCTGTAATTTATTACGGGACCAGTTTTCTGGAGTTGCCAGTTTGCATTCCGTTCCGGCCGGTTTTCCTTTGTTCTTTCCCGGCCGGACTTTTCCGATGGAGGGGGTTATTTGCAGTTTTGCAAATAACTCTTTGTGGAGGGTTTTCTTGCATAATGATTGATTATGATAGCTTTCTTATCTTTCAACCATGCTTGCTTTATTGTGATTTGAAGGGTTATGGAGTGAATAGGAGAAGAAGCATGGTTGAATGTTTTCTTGTCTAGGATGTGGTCACCTTTCTTTAGCTCCTACACTCACCTCCCTTTGTGTTATGATATTCATTCATCCACCATTCTCATTCTCACTTGAAGAAAGTCTTTCATGGTTATGAGAAAAGTGAGAAGAAGAAAAAGAAAGAGAGAAAGAAAAAGAATGAGAGAGTTCATCTTGATTATGTGAGGAATTCTTCATCTCCTTCTTCTTCTTGTTTTAGAAAAATGAAAGCACCATTTTTCTTAACCCCAATCCTCCATCATGGCAACTACAAACCCCAAATGAGACTAGCATCATCTACACTACTTCCTACAGCATATCTTGAGCATGTCGAGTTGCCGGCTTCATGCTCGAGTTGCCTCGGTATTGAGGCGGGAGCCCGTAAAAGACGAAGGCGATGTGGTGCCCTTTCCGGCGAGGAGGCGACGATATGGAGACTACACTTTCCGCGGGAGATCGGGGCGATGATGAGAAGACCGGAGGACCGGATCTCTTGGTATACTTCTCTTCCCATCTCTTGTTAGCTAGCGTAGGTTAATGGTTAACGATCCGGGTTTTCTTTGTCCGCGGTAGCGCCGGTTTCCGAGTAAGGAAAAATTTTGATTCCGCAATTTGGCCTCGAGTAAGACGGCCGGGGCGCTGCCGTGGCGCAACAGCACTATCACTAGAAGTATGGCAGTCGGATAAAATATGTGCATTTATGCAGTTAAACAAATCATGTGTAATCCGAGCTATCACGCATCTTATGAACTTATAAAAATTGCCTTAAATCATACATTAAAAATTCAGTAAAATGATACAAATGCGGTAGCAAGTAAACTCAGTCGGAAATATAATGAAATTAATTTCAAGCCAAACGGGTTTCGAGTTCACAAGTTATAGACGTTTCAAATTAAGTGTTCACTGCTGGAATTTCAGTTCCTGAACTGAAAATCCGTTGGGCAACACCGTTTTCATCCTGTTGGGATCAGAATTAGGCGACTCTATAGTTGAACAATATTTAGATTTTACAGTTAGGTTTCCAACGCAATTGGAGGATCAGTGATATCCTATATCAACAGTGAGTTATGGTCATGTTATGTTCGATGTGTAAAATCTGTCACTGCAGAATTCAGCAGAACATATCGACATTATAAAATATGTTAAAAATACCATATAGTTAAGGAATTCAGTGAAACTAGTAGGATAAGGAAGATAACTCGATTCTATACGTAACGATATAGGGTTACACAAATTACCGCATTTGTTCAAGGATATTCAGTGAATTAAAAACAGGGGTTACTTAGAATTACCGCTCTGGACTGTAGTCCAGAATCATAATTCACCGCAATTTTCTATATCGTAACTAGTTCAAATTTAGGTATCAAAATGGGGTTCTGTAGCTTATTCTGTTGGCTTTGATAAAAACCAGGGAACTCCAACAACCGATTTGTAAAAGATTTAATGTGAATTTAACGGTCTAGCATGTTCAAGAAATTTAGGTTTCGTAATGATTATTGGGATTAACATTTCATAGGTGAAACGACCGTGGTTTCCAACCAAATTTCTACATCACATCGGTAAATAGTAGACGGGTCTAATGATCACAAGTTCCGTCATTTAAAGTTAATTTTTCATTAAAGTTTCATATCGAACACTTATATTCATTGGCGCGCACGAAACTATATATATACGATATTAACTCTAAACTGGATTAAATACGAGCTAATAGCATGAAGCAAGTAATATACTTGCCTAACGACGTGTCGACGACGGAACGGCAGCGGCAATGGCACGAACGCGACCCGAACACGACACGGCAACGATTAGGCTCGAGCCTCAGCTGCGACTGCGTCGAGGAGGTGTCGATGGTGGCAGGGTTGCTTGCTGTGTGGTGGCCGGAAGGGGGGGCGAAGGCAACGTGAACGGTAGTGGCTGTGGTGGTCGCCGGTGAGGGTGCAACGAGGGGGTCGAGGCTCGAAGCTTGGGTGTAGGGTGCAGTGAAGGGAGTGAAGTAGTGGAGGGGGCTCGGGGTAGTAGGAGTTGATGATGATGATGCTGAGGGATCGATGAGGTGGCCGGCTGCGAGAGGGGACGGCGGCGAGGAGGCGGTGGCTCGCACGGAGTCGGGTGTGCAGGTGAGGTGGGGAAACTCGGGGTTTTTCTGGATAGGAAAGGGGAGGGAGTTGCTGTGAGGTGATGGGTGGCGCTCGCCGTTGGATAGGGTCGGCGGTGGAAGGGATGGTGGCCGGCGAGGTGGGGTTTGCAGAGAGAAGAGGCAGGGATCGAGCTGTGGTGGCCGTGGTGTGGTTGCGACGGCGGATGCGGTGGAGGCGAAGGGAGAACGAGAGTGAGGGGGAGAGAGATATGGGTTTTGGTGAAGGAGGTCGAGAGGGTGTTGGCGAGGGAGGCTCGGTGGTATTGGGTTCTTGATTGTAGGTTGAGCAGGGAAGGAGAAGAAGGAGGGGCTCGGTGTTGTATGAGGGAGAGAGGGAGTGAGTGGGCGCACGCATGATCATGGTCGAGGAGCGGGGACGTGGGGCGACGAGGCGTGGTGGCGTCGACAACGTAGGAAGAAGAAGAAGAAAAAGAAGCGGGAAGATGAAGGGGTGGGGAAAGAGGAAGCGGGTCGGGTCGGTATGGAGTTTGGGCCCGGGTCGGGAATCGGGGCTTGGGCCGGGATGGTTTAGGAAAATAATTCAGAATTAAAAAATATAAGCACCTAAAACTCATACAAAAATATGGGGAAGATGGAAAAACATTCAAGGGGACTTGGAAAAATTTGGAAAAAATTTATTTACGGAACTGAGAATTTTCATCATACCCTCCTTAAAGAAAATTTCGTCCTCGAAATTAAAAGAACGAAAACAAGAAGGTAACGATACCAACGACTACTCGAAAAGATGTGGAAACCGCGAACGGATATCCTTCTCACGTTCCGAGGTAGTTTCCCCAGGAGAACGACCGCCCAACTCTTCTGTCTGTCCTGGCTCGTCTTAATGCGCTGTCTAATCATTTGGACTTTGTCTACCGTCTGGACAATGAGTTCGGGGTCCAGTAATCTTCGTTCGCCCACGTCATCCCAACAAACAGGGGATCGACATTTACGCCTATAAAGTGCTTCGAAAGGATCCATCTGGATGCTAGCCTGGTAACTGTTGTTATAAAAGAAACTCGACCAGATGCGGATGATCCTCCCAAGAACCCTGGAAGTCCAACATACAAGCCCTCAACATGTCCTCGAGCGTCTGAATCGTGCGCTCGGATTGTCCGTCCGTCTGTGGATGATACGCAGTGCTAAACTTGAGGCGGGTACCCAGACTCTCCTGTAAGCTCTTCCAAAAGTGCGAAACAAATATGGTGTCTCGATTTGACACAATGCTGACCGGAACTCCGTGAAGTCGCACTATCTTTTGCATGTATTTCTCCGCAAGCGACTCTGTCGACTGTCCCACCGGAAGAGTATAAAGTGTGCGGCTTTCGTAAGGCAGTCGACGATAACCCAAACGGCATTGTTGCCTCGCGGACTCCGGGGAACGACAGTCACAAAGTCCATAGTGCTGTGCTCCCATCTCATTCGGGTATCGGAAGCGGTTGCAACAGTTCAGCTGTTCTCTGGTGTTCAGTCTTTATCTGCCCGTATCCTAAGCTCTTGGATACAAACCGTTCAATCTCTCGCTTCATCCCATTCTACCAATCGTGCTACTTCATATCTCTATACATTTTCGTGCCTCCCGGATGCGCAGAAATAACCTGAACTATGAGCCTCGGCTAGTACTCCTTATCGAACATCCTCCCTTAGGAGCGCAGAGTATGCTACCGAATCTCAAGGAACTGTCTCGATGTATTAGTAAGTCTGTCCTTAGTCCGACTTTCACCTGCTCTCTGAACTTTTGCAATCGGGGATCGTTAGCTTGTACAACCTTAATGCGATCTACAAGTGAAGACTGCACCTGTAACCGTTAAAACCGTCTAATTGCACTTAGTGTAACAATCCCTAGTTCGAGCCTCTGGAAATCCTTAATGATGCTCCCCTGCCTGGTCAACATCATGGCCGCTGGCCTGCGACTAAGGGCGTCGAGTACAACATTTACTTTTCCCCGGATGCTACTGTAAATTCCAAGTCGTAATCCGCCCTTTGTTATAGCCATTGGCATTGTCTCATATTCAATTCTCCATGAGTGAACATGTATTTCAGACTCTTGCGATTCGTATACACTTCCACCCTTTTCTTGCTCAGTAACTAATGTCCCCAGATTTCTAAATGCGAAAACTACTGCGGCTAACTCCAATTCGCGTGTTGGGTAGTTCCCTTCGTGATTCTTCAGCTGCCGTGGGGGCATAAGTAACTACCCGACCGTGTTGCATCAGAACGCGCTTAAACCCTTCCATAAATCATCGTCGTGTATTACTACACCATCTGAATCGTCTGGCCCTGTAAGAATAGGCGCCGTGGTCAACATCTGTTTCAGCATCTCAAAAGCCTGAGTACATTCTTCTGTCCGTACGTAAGGCACTTCCTTCCACGTCAGCTAAATTGGGGGGGGGGTCAGGTAATTACAAGGTTCAAGGATGAGATAAAATAATTACCTGTAATAAGAGCAAGAGATGTTGTAAGAAAGATCAATTTATGAATCAAGCGAGCTTAAAGGTACAATACTTCAGGAAAAATTTGACCGAACCGAAACTTTATTATTCAGAAAATCTTGACAGAGTACAATTGAGAGATAAACTTGGCCCTAAACTATACATCATTATTATTTGGCCCTAAGAAAAGAAAATAAGTTGCATCAGTCGCGATTGTGGAAGTTCAACAAGTTGCGATATGCTCTCGCGCTAAGATGGGGGCATCCATTCCCATAGTATCCTGCCTGAATGACTGCTTGAGGTTCATCAGCCTCGAGTTCCTCTTCACTCGAGATTTCATCCTCCCATTCCTCCTGGACTGGAGCTTCGTTCTTCGGATTCCTCCCCTATAGGGTTTTCTTCTCCTAAATCTTCCCCTTCGGCGGGAGCTTCTTCATCAGAATCCTCCTCCATATGTTCTGCCTCTCCCGGGTCCTCTTCCGGATCCTCTTCCACAGGGTCTTCCTCAGGATTCTCTTCTTCAGGATCCTCATCTGGATCCTCCTCTATTGCGTTTTCCTGTGGGTCCTCTTCTATCGGGTCTTCTTCGGGATTCTCCTCCTCAGGGTCTTTTTCTGGGTTTTCCTCTTCATCGTCCGAATCATTAATCATATTGATCTCTGGAATTGCGACATCGACTCCCTCTTCCTCGGATTCGCTGTCGTCGAAGATGACCTGTGTTCCATCGACCTCGTCATCTGAACTCACTAATATACAGTCGAAAGTAACGCAGGACCGAGTGTTCTCATCAAGAAGCGGTGCTGCCCCAGGGTTGGCCATGGCCTGAAAAGTAAGGGTCATGATCAGATAGTGGAACACGAATGAAAATTACGATTAGTGATGCGGAACACGAGGAAAATATAAAGTAGATAAGATTTCAAAAACATGAACTTGAGTGGTGATGCACAAGTGGTATATGGAAGTGAAGGTGATGGAACAAAGTATGATTCAAGGGACCCCTAAATTGAACTGCAATCTTATTCTAAACCCAAGGCTCTGATACCAACAAAACCATGTCACGCCCCGTTTCCCAAAATACGGATTACAAGGGTGACAAGGCCAGCCATGCTCCTACAATCAAGGAAAGATCCTGTCGTAGTCATATTTCAGCTTCTAGCATTATGTGGTAGTCAGTAAAATGCAATACGGGTAAAGAGAATGCAGTCACTAAAACTATCAGGTATAAAGGAATCTGAGCTCAATGGAAGTAAGCAAAATGGCAACTGACCAGGAATATCAATGGAGAAATGTAACTGGTTCACTAGTCTAGATCTTCACAGTCTCCTCGAGGTCAGGCGAATCCACCTTTATCACTGAGCATGCATACTCAGTCGTCAGAGCGACGTAATAGCAATATTATAATAATAACAAAAGACAAGAAAATGAAAGTAATGACGGTGAAGATAAAATGCAGGTAAGCAATATATCACTAACTGATGCAATGTATGATCCATGTCCCTATCAGTCTCTAAGTCACTTTTGAAATCGAGTTGTGGAAAGGAGGATCATGTTTAACGAGGGTCTCGTACATGCCCGAGACTACGACCCACTGTTGCCCGGGACATAATCCTGTCAGCCGGATCGCTAGATCCTACCTAATATATATAAGAGTCTCTGTTCGAATGATCATCCTCTAAATCTCTGTCCTCGCTAAATACGATTTCCTTTCCACTTCGATTTCCCCTTTTTCCCAGGTTTTCACTATTTATGAGTATGATCTAGTCGTGTACAAGTACGCACCAATAACACGGTTTTAGTCACCGTTCACTGTATTGTTAACTGTCACGAATCATTCACTTTTCACTGGCGTACTTGACACTCTTAAACCGATACCATTCACGCACGACAATACACTGTACACTGAATAATAACGCGCACTATCACTAGAAGTATGGCAGTCGGGTAAAATATGTGCATTTATGCAGTTAAACAAATCATGTGTAATACGAGCTATCATACATCTTATGAACTTATAAAAATTGCCTTAAATCATACATTCAAAATTCAGTAAAATGGTACAAAGGAGGTAGCAAGTAAACTCAGTCTGCAATACAATGAAATTAATTTCAAGCCAAACGGGTTTCGGGTTCACAAGTTATAGACGTTTCAAATTAAGTGTTCGCTGCTGGAATTTTAGTTTCTGAACTGAAAGTCCGTTTGGCAACACCGTTTTCACCCTGTTGGGATCAGAATTAGGTGACGCTATAGTTGAACAATGTTTAGTTTTTACAGTTAGATTTCCAACGCAATTGGCAGATCAGTGATATCCTATATCAACAATGAGTTATGGTCATGTTATGTTCGATGTGTAAAATCTGTCACTGCAGAATTCAGCAGAACATATCGACATTATAAAATATGTTAAAAATATCATACAGTTAAGGAATTCAGTGAAACCAGTGGGATAAGGAAGATAACTCGATTCTCTACATAAATATATAGGGTTTCGCACATTAACATATTTGCGCAAGGATATTCAGTGAATTAAAAACAGGGGTTACCTGGAATTACCGCTCTGGACTGCAGTCCAGAATCGTAATTCACCGCAATTTTCTCTATCGTAACTAGTTCAAATTTAGGTATCAAAATGGGGTTCTGTAGCTTATTCTGTTGGCTTCGATACAAGCCAGGAAACGCCAACAACCGAATCGTAAAAGATTTAATGTGAATTTAACGGTCTATCATGTTCAGGAAATTCAGGTTTCGTAATGATTATTGGGTTAACATTTCATAGGTGAAACGACCGTGGTTTCCAACCAAATTTCTACAGCACATCGGTAAATAGTAGACGGGTCTAATGATCACAAGTTCCGTCATTTAAAGTTAATTTTTCATTTAAAGTTTCATATCGAACACTTATATTCATTGGCGCGCACGAAACTATATATATACGATATTAACTCTAAACTGGATTAAATATGAGCTAATAGCATGAAAGCAAGTAATATACTTGCCTAACGACGTGTCGATGACGGAACGACAGCGGCAATGGCACGAATACGACCCGAACACGACACGGCAATGACTAGGCTCGAGCCTTAGCTGTGACTGCATCGAGGAGGTGTCGATGGTGGCGGGGTTGCTTGCTGTGTGGTGGCCGGAAGGGGAGGTGAAGGCGAGGTGAATGGCGGTGGCTGTGGTGGTTGCCGGTGAGGGTGCAGCGAGGGGGTCGAGGCTCGAAGCTTAGGTGTAGGGTGCAGTGAAGGGAGTGAAGTAGTGGAGGGGGGCTCGGGGTAGTAGGAGGTGATGGTGATGATGCGGAGGGATCGACGAGGTGGCCGGCGGCGAGAGAGGACGGTGACGAGGAGACGGTGGTGGTGGCTCGCATGGAGTCGGGTGTGCAGGTGAGGTGGGGAAACTCGGGGTTTTTCTAGAGAGGAAAGAGGAGGGAGTTGCAGTGAGGTGATGGGTGGCGCTCGCGGTTGGATAGGGTCGGCGGTGGAAGGGATGGTGGCCGGCGAGGTGGGGTTTGCAGAGAGAAGAGGCAGGGATCGAGCTGTGGTGGCCGTGGGATGTTGTGACGGCGGATGCGGTAGAGGCGAAGGGAGAACGAGAGCTAGGGGGAGAGAGATATGGGTTTTGGTGAAGGAGGTCGAGAGGGTGTTGGCGAGGAAGGCTCGGTGGTGTTGGGTTCTTATAGTAGGTTGAGCAGGGAAGGAGAAGAGGGAGGGGCTCGGTATTGTATGAGGGAAAAAGGGAGAGAGTGGGCGCGCGCGAGATCGTGGTCGATGTTAGTGCATGTTGCATGCTCCCACAACTCTTGTGAGGCAGCAGAAGTGGTAAACAAAAATTTTCTTTGCATACAACACGCACTTTCCATTAGATCTTGTCTAAACCACAACTAGAAAACCCTAACAAGAGATCTTATCTACTATGTTAGGGGTTATACCTTGATTATCCGGTCCTTCGGGTCTTCTTTGATGATCTCCTTGCTCCTTAGATGTTGTCGGTGTGCACGATCTCCGGCCACTCCAAGACCTAGATGATCCACTTGAGAGTTGTCATGCAAGCTAAAACCCTTCTCAAGAGCTAAACCTAGAGATCAAGTTTGCTAAAAATGGTCACTAGGATGGTGTAGAGATTAGTGTATTGGATTATCTTTGATCCTTGGCTTTTGATTCACATCTCATGTGAGTGTTAAAGTAAGGAAGAAGAAGGAGGAGAGAAGAAGGAGAGAGAAAGAGTTTTGCATAATGAGAAAATTCAAGCATGGAAATTAGATATGGCTCAAATGAAATAATTGAAGCATGCATTATAAAATTAGCACCATGCTTCAATAGTAACTCTAAAACAATATAAAATAAATTAACCCATTCTTTCAACCGTGCTTGGACTTTCTAATTTCCACCTCATTTATTCATTTTCATAAAATAAATAATGTATTATGAGGTGGCATCTTCTAGAAGGTATTCTTGTAACAATTACAAGAATACCCCTTCTCCGTATACCGTATCCCGTATACCGTCTACCCGTATCCGAATTCCGAAAAATACGAATACCAATAATCTAATAATATAATACCGGTATCCGACTTAAACCAAAGCCTACCAGTATTATCGTTTCGATTATTATTCCTGTAACAATTACACGAACATAATCGAAACCCTGCCGCCACACCTTATGGCTGCCGTAACAACTTACGGCCTCTACATTTTTCGCCTGAACGAGGAAACCCTCTGTGTGGGACTCTAAAGACTCGACAGTACGCTGGCAGTGGGTTTAACCACAAGCACGTTAGCGGCACTAGCTGTGCGTAACGGCTACCCAGGTACATGACGAAAAGGTGGCCGACGAGCGAACTCATCACAATCCCAACGAGCCTGCAAGCAACACTTACCGTATAGTCCGGTCTCTTCGTCTGATACGTCGTATATGAAGTCTAGGGGTGGTAAATGTCAGACCCCAGTAACTTTATAAGTCATGCTGATTTACGGCTCATAACAGTTCGAGGAACTACTGATAACACTTATCAGTAAACCTCGAGAACCCTGGCCAGGGATTTAGGTGTTGTAGCCGATCAAACATAGCGCGACATCAACTCCCTATACCGGGAGAGACGAAACCCCTCCTATCGCTCACTGTCTCCATGTGATTCGGGACTGTACCCAAAGTCCACCTGTTTGCACGACTCAATAGAGCCGTGGTAGGGTGGAAATCAAAGTACAGTGGGAACCACACAAGACTCTATGACGATCTCGGGTCTACAGACTAACCTGTACAAGTGCCTCCAGAGAACTGCTATCTGACAATTGGTATATATACCATCTAGGAGTTCTCGGCGTGTCCTGTTCGGTGTACCCATTCTCCAATGAGCACCTGTGTACAATCTTTGATGTCAAATACCAATGGTTGTGGAATCAACCATCGCCCCACAGGGTCAGGAAACGTACACACTAGTCTAACTTGGTAATACCGATGCCATGTCTCGATATACCCTCGACTAGGAACTATTAAAGGATATGCTTATAGACTATCCAGGCCCCACTAGTATGATCTCATCATAATCTTGGTAGTCAAGCATAATCCTAAGGGCTTCATCAACATGCATATAAAGATATGAAATATAACACAAGATGAAGATAAACCAGATAGCATATTATTATTTAGAGCAAAGATTGTTTCTTCACATATACATGCCTAGCATCCTATACAATACAGGCCTCTAGGGCATACATATCTAACAATCACCCACTTGCACTAAGGCCTGTAGTTGATACAATAAGTACCCACTGTCTGCACTAGAACCAGTTGCCGGCGTACCGCATGCCCCACAACTCGAACAGTTTCTCAAACTGGACTTGAGGGATGGCCTTGGTGAATGGATCTGCTGTGTTGTCTTTCGTGTCTACTCTCCGTACCTCGATATCCTGGCGATCCACTATCTCCCTGATGAGGTGATACCGCCTCAAGATATGTCTGGATTTCTGATGGGACCTCGGTTCCTTTGCCAAAGCCATGGCTCCATTGTTATCGCAATACAGAGGTATTGGATTAGCAATGGATAGAACCACCTGAAGTTCAGAAATGAACTTCCTCATCCAGACTGCCTCTTTTGCGGCATCATTAGCAGCAAAATACTCAGCTTCCATCGTGGAGTCAGCGACGGTATCTTGCTTGGAACTTTTCCAACATACCGCCCCTCCCTTTAGGGTAAATACAAACCCTGAGATGGACTTACTATCATCCTTGTCGCTCTGGAAGCTGGAGTCGGTAAATCCCTCCATTTACAGATCTCCATTACCATACACCAAGAACATTTCTTTAGTTCTTCTTAAGTACTTCAGAATGTTCTTCACAGTAGTCCAGTGTTTCTCCCCTGGGTTAGATTGATACCTACTTACTGCACTCAGTGCATAAGCTACATCTGGACGAGTACATAATATCGCATACATTATAGATCTTACTGCTGAAGCGTAGGGTATAATGCTCATGCGAGCCCTCTCCTCATCAGCCTTTGGAGATATCTCTTTAGAGAGGGTGATCCCGTGACAAGCGGATAAATTACCCCTCTTGGAATCTTCCATACTAAACCTCTTTAGTATGGTGTCAATGTATCTCGATTGGGACAATCCCAATAATTTCTTAGATCTATCTCTATAAATCTTAATCCCCAGAATGTACGAGGCATCGTCCAGGTCTTTCATGGAGAACTTCTGCGATAAAAATAGTTTGACCGATTGTAGCATATGAATATCATTTCCTATCAAGAGAATATCGTCCACGTACAATACGAGGAATATAACAGTACTCTCTACAATCCTTTTATAAATACATGGTTCATCCACATTTTTGATAAAACCAAACTCTTTGATTGTATCATCAAAGCAGATGTTCCAACTCCGTGATGCCTGCTTTAATCCATAGCCTGCATGCTTTTCCTCTGCTCCCACTATCAATGAAGCCTTCTGGCTGATCCATAAAAACGCATTCTTCTAAATCACCATTTAGGAATGCTGTTTTAACATCCATTTGCCAGATCTCATAATCATAGTGAGCAGCTATAGCAAGCAGGATCCGAATGGATTTGAGCATCGCGACTGGTGAAAAGGTTTCATCATAGTCCAGTCCTGGTCTTTGACGAAATCCTTTTGCTACCAGCCTATCTTTATAGGTCTCCACCTGACCATCCATACCGATCTTTCTTTTAAAGATCCATTTGCACCCTATGGGTTTTACTCCAGAATTTACAACTCCCAAAGTCCATACTTTGTTGGTGTGCATGGATTCCATTTCGGATCTTATGGGATCCAGCCACTTCACTGAGTCACTACTCATGATAGCTTGCTGAAAACTAGTAGGGTCATCATCATCCATGATGCAATCTTCCCTATCACCATCAATTAGAAAACCGTAGTATCTATCAGGTGGGCGAGAAGTCCTACTAGATCTACGGAGTGGCTGAGGTTCGTCAGGTTCTATTGAAACCTCAGGTTCAACCAAATCATCGGTAATTTTTTGTGTATCTGGAATTTCTTCCAGTTCTACCGTATTGCCAACAGTATCATTTGTAAAAAATTCATTTTCTAAAAATGTGGCATACTGAGAAACAAATACCCTTTGTTCCTCCTTGTGGTAGAAAAAATATCCATACGAGTGTTTTGGATATCCCACAAATCTACACAAAACCGATCGTGTCTCAAGTTTGTCCGGATTCTGCTTTTTCACATAAGCCGGACAACCCCATATCTTAATTCTTTTAAGAGATGGTCTCTTCCCATACCATATCTCATATGGAGTGGTAGACACGGTTTTGGTCGGAACCCTGTTCAATAGATAAATCGCTGTCTCCAATGCGTGCCCCCAGAATGATATTGGTAACTCAGCATCACTCATCATAGATCGTACCATATCTAATAGGGTAGGATTCCTTCTTTCCGATACACCGTTGTGCTGTGGTGTGTACGGAGGAGTGAGCTGAGAGAGAATCCCATTATCTTTTAGGAAATCTAGAAACTCTGAGCTCAGATACTCTCCTCCTCGATCTGATCGAAGTTTCTTGATACTTAAACCTGTTTGTTTTTCTACTTCAGATTTATACTCCTTGAATTTTTTGAAGGTTTCGGACTTATGTTTCAACAAGAATACGTGCCTGAATCTCGATAAATCATCAGTGAAGGTTATGAAGTACGAAAAACCACCTCTTGCATGTGTAGACATTGGTCCACATACATCACTATGTATGAGGCCTAAGAGTTCAGTAGCTCTCTCTCCGTGTCTAGTAAACGAAGTTTTGGTCATTTTACCCTTGATACAAGACTGGCAAGTCGCATAAGATTTATATTCAAACGGGTTCAAATATCCATCTTTATGTAGCTTGGTTAGTCTTGTTTCGTTAATATGACCAAGTCTACAATGCCAAATGAATGCTTCATTTTTGTATGAAACCTTTCTTTTGTTTGTGTGTTGTACGTTAAAAACTGTATGTTGGTTTAGGATGCATATCCCGTTATTTAATGTACCAGACCCAATCAACTCTTGATGTAGGTTAATGTTCATAACATTAGATTGCAATACAAAATTATATCATGCATTGTCCAACACCGATACAGATATAATATTACATAACATAGAGGGTACAAAATAACACAGGTTCAAAACCAATATACAAGCCGACGACAAACCAAGGTGATACTCTCCCACTGCTGTAACATGTACTGAGGAACCATTCCCAACTCGGAGAGTGTGATCACCTTTCTTCAAAAACTTGCTATTTCTCAACCCCTGCATACAATCGCAGATGTGAGATCCTGACCCAGTATCTAATACCCAGGAAGCAGAGTTAATTGAAAAACAGTTTTCTATTACAAACACACCTGAAGTAGAAGCTTCACCCTGCTTCTTCTTCTTGAGGTCGGCCAAGTATCCAACGCAGTTTCTCTTCCAGTGCCCAGTCTGGTGGCAGTGGAAACATTCCCCTCGTCCTGTCGCAGCAGCCCCTTTCTTGTCCTTTCCCGGTGCCTTTTTTCACTCCGCCTCTCTGCTTGATGGGATTCTTCTTCTTCTTTCCCTTTCCCTTGAATTTGGCTTTTGGGACGGAGGAAGAAGATGGCCTAGCAGTAAGAGCGGGAGTTTTTGCTACCTTTAGTGTGCTCTCTGCACTTCTCAACATATTGAGGAGTTCAGGCAAAGACTTCTCCATGTTGTGCATGTTGAAGTTTACAATGAATTGAGCAAAGGCAGGAGAAAGGGACTGTAGAACAATATCAACATACTGCTCGTTCTCCATTGTCCAACCCAGGTCCTCAAGTTCTTCGATAAGTCCAATCATCTTCAATACATGGTCACTTACAGACGTGCCAGCAGCCATTTGCATCTGAAACAATTTTCGAGATGCCTCGTATCGGAGAGTACGAGATTTCTCTCCATACAACTCCTTTGTATAGAGAAAGATGGATTGAATATCCATCTTCTCGTGCTGCTTCTGATGTTCATTGTTCATAGAAGCAAGCGCGAGGCACTTGGCTGTGGCGCAGTCTATATCCCATGTCTTGCGGATTTCTTTATCCGCAACTGAAGAATCAGGGCCTGAGATAGGAGGGGCTGGAGTAGTCAGGACATATTCAACCTCATCATAGGTCAGGGAAATATTCACGTTCCTTAGCCAATCTTTGTAATTCGGTCCCGTGAGTTTATTTTTGTCTAATAAAAGCTTAAGTCCCGTCATAGGTATCTGCCATTAGGAGAGAGAAAAGAAGACACTCAACGATTGCTCTTGCATAATTAGATAGGTTATTAATCTTATCTAACTGATGTCTCTCACTGCTTTTTATCAAATTTTCCTTCAAACCTTTAGAAGGAAAACTAGCCAGGATTAATTGCAATCAACAAGTTCGCTAACCGGTCGGCCAGGCCAGTGTCGGTACTCCGAGGGAGGTTCCCCGTGCTTTCGCACGGACCTAATTAAAGTAAACCTCATTTCCCTAGAGGCGTAACCCCGTTGACACCTTTCTAGACACCTACTGAATTAGCTAATTGTAAAGTGCAAAACTCTCCCGGGAGTAACCTTTACTCACAGTGGGATCGGGATCCAACTATCATATAGAAGGTATGCAATCTCACTGCAAATTTCAACTCTTGAAATTCCCGATATGATTTTTGCCCCTAGTGTCTTATGACCTTAACTATGGTCAACAAATCATAAGCATTAGTCAAGTTCTACCCGCCATTTCGGGATTGATTTAGACCCACCTGCAAGACCCTTAACTATGGTCAACAAAGTCATGCGAATGTCCTAATCGATCGCATCAAATGCTTTGTAGGAAGACATCACTTAGCTACCGTACACCATGCCTTAACTATAGTCAACAAACGTGGCACGAATACTAAGTACTCTGCTTCCTAAAATGGCGGAGGGCAACGAATGGTTTTTATGAAAACCCTTAACGTTTTGAACTTGATATCGTTGTAGAATCGAGTGAGAAGGAATGGTTTAGGCTCCAGTTTTAAAAAATCGAATGGTTTTATAGCATCTTTCTAATTTTTCTAAAGAGGTCACTCCCGGTGAAGGGATCTCGGCTCTTTCCTTATCGAATAAGGTGCTGGATATGTAAATACCACGATGCAAAGCAAAAGTTAGATCAACTATAAAATCAAGTCGAGTGCTTTATAACATTTGCCAGTTTCGCTAAAGGGGTCACTCCCGGTGAAGGGATCTCGACCCTTTCCTCATCGAATGAGGTGCAGGATATTCAAGAATACCACTATGCAAAGCAAAAGCTAGAGTTACCCATTTTAAAAAAGTTTGATTCTACAACATCTTTAGGTTTCTTTTTATTGACATTAATCACATTAATGCTGTCCCATCATATACGTTTCCTAAACATCACAGAAAAGAAACGAAAATAGAACGTACGCTTATGCCATCCGCATTCGCCACGAGGTCCCGTCATGCACCGTTAGGTTACTTAACTAATGGCAGAGCGGGGGCTGGACTAGCGCGAGTGCAAAACATAAGCAACGTTTATTATATATCTCATATATAAATATAGCCATTACAGATCACAGATGAATACATTGGATATACTAGGAATTCCGCATTTCATTCAAGCCTTAATGAAAGACGGGTTCCACGGTTGTGATGAATAGCCAAAACCCCAAGTTAGACCCCTACGGGTGCGGCAAACTACCCGCCAAATTCCCTAAGTGGAGCAACCTCCCTCAACAAAGTGAGTAGGCCACTCGGCACTTCGAAAACCCGGTAGTTTGTGCACCCCATCTTGGGTCTATCCTAGGAGCAAAAACAGTAAAAAGAAATTATACAACGGTGGCTACAATCTCATCCCGGATGTGCCCCGCAAAATAATATTACATTGCTTTTTACAAATTATATTGAATGAAAGAAAAGAAAAACGCTCTTTTTACACCCCCCGGCCATTCATCACGACGATCCAACACATTCATATACACATACCATCTCATAATATCATTACAGAAGTGTGCAACCCCGACTAATCGACTTATAGCAATTAGTCGACGTTTCAAACACACATAACAAATAACTGAAAACCCGATTAGCCAAGCACTTTAGAATTTCGATCGACAATTTTAAACCATGACAACACTTGTCATCTTTCAGTGCACAAACAACTTTGTGAAAATTACAGATGTCCCAGAAACACTATTTCCTTAATCTAAGCAAACTGCTGAAAAACGAGTCAACTCGGCCACGATTCGGCCGCGGATCGGCGGCCAAACACTGAGTTTGGCCGCGAATCCGCGGCGTTCCTGGCGAGTTAGAGACTCATTTTTCTATAGTGTACTTAGAAAACCCTGCTTGTATTTTTAAGGCCACTGAAATGATTTTTTGAACACTTTAAAAAATTGACAGCAGCATGGGCAAAAAACATGTTTTCGTGAGAAAAAATTGTCGATCGAGGTTTTAACTTTTGGCTAACAATCTAATTATAGTTTAGTTAGGCTCTGATACCATGTTAGTGCATGTTGCATGCTCCCACAACTCTTGTGAGGCAGCGGAAGTGGAAAACGAAAATTTTCTTTGCATACAACACGCACTTTCCATTAGATCTTGTCTAAACCACAACTAGAAAACCCTAACTAGAGATCTTATCTACTATGTTAGGGGTTATACCTTGATGATCCGGTCCTTCGGGACTTCTTTGATGATCTCCTTGGCTCCTTGGATGTTGTCGGTGTGCACGATCTCTGGCCACTCCAAGACCTAGATGATCCACGTGAGAGTTGTCATGCAAGCTAAAACCCTTCTCAAGAGCTAAACCTAGAGATCAAGTTTGCTAAAAATGGTCATTAGGATGATGTCACGTCCCGCTTCCCAAAATACGGAATACGAAGGGTAGACAAGGCCAGCCATGCTCCTACGGTCAAGGAAATATCCTGCCGTAGTCACACTTCGGCTTCTAGTTTATCATGGTAAACAGTATATAATGCTCAGGTAATGAGAAATGCAGTAACTGAAGTAAACAATGTAAAGACTGACCTGAGGTGGAACAAATGAATGTAACTCGGGAAGGCAAGTCAAGAAGTCTGTGATGCACTGGTCCAGGCTAAATCTTCTCCTCACGCTGAGCATGCATACTCAGGTCGTCAGAGCGACACAATAGCAATATAATGTATATAATCAAGTAACAGTTCTAACAGTGGTAATGGATATGAATAACAGTAAATCAATGACAGCATGAATATAACCGAGCAGAGATCAATGCAGCGGAACAGTAAAACAATATAACGATATGTCACGTATGCCACACAGTATATAGGGAATAAAAATGCCAGTATTCCTATCAGTCTCTAAGTCTCACTGTACAGGTCACTAAGCCTATCGTCAGTCCAAGTGTGAGAGTCAACCACTCGCGAGTGTCCTCCACCCAAGGGTAGAACCCAAGGGCAAGGGACCACGGGCCCAACATGTAACAAGAATATCACGGTGTATATATCACGTACCCTGTAAATCTTCATATAACTCCCTAAATATATAAGCCGGCATGGGACTCCCGAGATTCTGTTGAACTCACACTTAAACTACCCCACACCCCGTGGTCTACATCAAACGCTAACCATCACCCCAAATACTAATCGATCCGTGACAAGTCTGCGCGAGAACTGGAGGCAGGACCTCCATCAAGCACGCCCCGACTAATACCTAAGATAAATGGCAGTGTCGGATGCCTTATCTGTGACACCCGTGCAAGCGCTTCCATAAGTGTCCCATACCACTTATAGTCACACGTACACGCACCCCACAGACGTCGACAATGCAATAGAACAATAGGGACACTGATTGTGTGCAAGCACGTATCACTTTCACTTAATCACGGATACACGAATACTGACGTACTTGCCACAATCACCACTAAAATCTAACACTGGGTAAATGCACGACATCACTGGGTAATCACTACAATGATATGGGTATGACATGATGCATGGACAGTATAAGAAGCACAACTATGGTGTCATAAAAACAATAGTCTATCACTTGCACGATTTATCAGGAAACGTACGTATATAATTTAGCGAAACAATAAACAGGTAGTAATTAGTATGTTCAGTTATCCATCCATAGAATTTTGTTTCAAGTCAATCGGGTTTCAGGATCATTAGTTATAACTGTTTCATTTTAAGCGCACGCGGCTGGAAATCCGGTTTCAGAATCAGGAATCCATTTCGCAACGCATTTTAATCCCAGTTGGGATCAGATTTTAGCGATGCTACAGTTGGATGAATTCTAGGGTTTTGCGTAAAGTTTTCAACGCAACAAACGGGTCTTCAATCGCGTCTGTACGTTAGGAGTTATAATCTGTTTAATATCAACGTGTCAATTCTGATTCTGCTGGGACTGTTATGTGTCCCGATCTTCTAAATTACAGATTAAATAGTAAATGATAACGAAACAGGATGAAACTAATTGTGTTGTCTAGCTAACAGAGTTACCTACAATAAGCAGCGGAGTTCCGCAACCCACGAGTTAAGGAAATCCTATGGTATCCATTACGGAACAACAAACACGACTGAAGTCGCTCTGGACTGCAGTCCAGGGTCGCACTCCGATCCGAATATCGTCACAGTTTAAATACAGAATTATCTGGAAACTGGTATAGGGTTAAAGTTCGTCGAGTTAGCTTCGATTTGAGCCCTTGAACGCACCATTCTAATATGTATACGATTTATGATGAATTTAACGGTTTTCAGGTACGCAAAAATTTCAGTTTTACGGTTAAACTTCGGGGCAGTTGTTTTAATCTTTAACGATCACATTATACAGTGAAATTTGCACAAGGCATTCAACATAACAAGAGCCAAAGTATTATATTCAGTTCCGACAAAATTGACAATAATTTTCTATGAGAACAAGCATCGAACAGTTATGGCATAAAAATTGGGTTAAATTTGTAACTGTAACATCTATGTATTTAGTGACGGTACCAAAGGTAAATAGCATGTAAGCAAGTACAAACTTGCCTGGATCAGTCCTGGGGATGCACGGCAGTGGTAACGGCGTGAACGCGCGGTGAGTGACGCGTGCAAGGTTCGCGGTCTTGGCTCGTGCTCGGGCTTTTGGATTCGACAGTTCAGTGGGTGTGACGGCGATGATTGCGATGAAAACGTCTATGACAGCGACATCACGGGGCAGCGACGGCAAGGCAGCAGGGTGCTTGATTTGAGAGGAGGATCTTGGTGACCAATGGTGCGTGCACGGTGCGGGCATGGTACATGTGCTGGTGTTTGGAGTTGGGTTGTAAGTGCTTGAAGAGGAGTTGCTAACTGAAGAAGAAGATGCTGGAGCTGATGAGGATGAAGGTGTTGAGAGAGAAGACAGAGGGGGAGAGAGACAGAGAGGGTAACGAGAGAGAGAGAAGTTAGAGAGTGAGAGGGAGAGATTAGGCAGAGAAGGAGAGAGAGAGATTGAGAGAGAGAGAGATACAGAGGGGCACAGAGAGAGTCTAGAGTGAGAGAACTGAGGGAGGGACAGTGTGTGAGGTCGGAGAGAGAGACAGAGAGGGTGAGAGAGAGTGTGTGTTTGTGCACAGAGGGAGATAGGGAGAAGAGAGAGCAGAGAGAACGAGACGGAGTGAGTGAGAGAAAGACAGAGAGAGAAAGAGATAAACAGAGAGCGAGAAAGAGAGAGTCGGCTCGGCGCATATGGGTTGTTGGTGGTCGCTCTCGTCGTCGGTGGTGGCGGGGACCCGAGGGGTGCTATGGGTTTGTGAATGATCGAGAGGAGGAAGAAAGAGGGTCGACAACGAGGTGCAGGGGCACGGGCGTGGGTGAGATGAGGGTCGTGCGTTGAGTGGACCACGAGGGTGGAACGTGGGGTAACGGCTCGCGACGAGGGCGTGGGCGACGGCGGAGGAGGCGGGTCGCGCGCGCACGATGGTAAGTAGCCGTTGTGAAAAATTGAAGAAAGAGATGTACAGTAAAGGTATTGGGAAGTTGGGCCGGGCCTAACAAAATAAAAATGAATTATAAGGAGAATAGGAGACGGGCCGCTGGTGTGGGCTGAAAATATTAAGGAACTTAGAAAAATATAGATGTGGGCATGGGCCGAGAACCAAAGAAAAGCGGGCCGGAGAGTTTTGGATGGTAATATAAAAGAAATGGGGCTGGGCCGAAGAAGTTTGTGATCACAGAATTAAAGAAAGAGAACGGGCCAGGGACTTGGGTTAGGAATAAAATAAATTGATTAGGGAAAAATATAGAAACGGGCCAGAAGCTCAATTAAAAATAAAATAATTATTAGTGTGGGCTGGAGGAAGGTAAGGAAAATGGTAAGAATGGGCTTGGGTTTGGAAATAAATAAGTATGGGGAAATTAGGGAAGAGGGCGGAAATAACAAATACAAGAATCTGGGAAAAATATACTAGATAGGTAAAAAGATATTTAAACTAACTAAATATAATTTTGAAAGTGAACTAACAAACTGGTAAGTGGTAATTTATATAAATACGGACTTTGATATAAAAGGGACCGGGTGTTACATCATACCACCCTTACAAAAATTTCGTCCTCGAAATTTAAAATAAAGGATAAGTTATATAAACATAAGCGAAAGCTATTAGATTGCACACTAACACAAAAGATTTATTAGCAGTACGTGGACGAAGAAATTTGAAAATATATATAAGTAAAAACAACATACGGAAAGGTAGGTCCAATAGATATATGGCAGGAACAACTATAAGGGTAAATACATGTATACCAGAATTTTAGGTAACAATAGCGAATAATAATATTCAAGGTTTGTTCGATAGGATCGAACTCAAATATGTGTACACATAAGCATATCAAAAGTAGCAAGGTAGAAATAATAAATATGAGACACAATCATTTATAATAGTAAACACCGGCACAACACTCGAAAATATAGTAATGAAAATGAGGTAGTGAAAGCTTAGTCGATAGGTTAAAACATTTTAAGGTAATTTATCGATCGAATAGTTTTAAATCAACTTAGAAAACTCACATAACGAAAACGAGGAACATGGAACAATATATACGCAATGTTAGTTTGCGCTACTGAAAACGAGAGTAATAATAGCGTACTTAAAATATATAAAACGGAGTAGTCAATAACACGTACTCTTTTACAAAATACCGAAAACTAAATTTTCGAATAACAGTGTTCCTAAATATAGCTAGGGTAACAGGAAAACACAAAGAGGTATAGGGCTAGTTAGGATAATGATTACAAAGAAGTGTGGCTTATTCAAAAGTCAGAGTATGGCGGCTTTAGGCTGAAGACCAAGGAGGTTGGGATCGGGTCAACACAGGATGTAGGGGCGAACAACAAATGACTATAAGGGAAGAAGTATGGGTAGGATAGTGGTCGGTACAACATATGAATCAAGATGTGAAGGGTTAGCGAATTCGGAAGTTTCTCCAAAATTTTCTCCTCCCAGAAGGATTACAAACGAGGCACGGGCGAAGACTGAAGAGTGGACCTCTAAAGGATCGGGTGTGGTACTAGTTAATCCTAGTGAGGGTTAAGACAAGGTAAGGAGTAAGTGTAGACAGATCTCAGTAGGAAGAATAATTGTCCATAAGGAATAACCAAGTAGCACGCGAACTACGAAGATCGAAAGATTTGCGAACTCAGCAATTTTATTTCATTCCAAAAGATTATAAACAAAGCATTCACAAAGATAAAAGGTGGCCCTAATCTATACACGGATTTATTTGGCCAGATAAGACAATCATCAAAAGAAATCCCGTCAGTCGCGGCTGTGGAGGTTCAGTAGGTTGCGGTAGGCTCGCGCACTCAGGTAGGGGCGTCCATTTCCATAGCGTCTCGCGGGGACTGCCAAAGGGAGTTCTTCCACGGCCGGGTCTTGATCTTCTGGTCCTTCATCCTCGGATAAAGCTTCTTCATCGAGATCCGATCCCATGTGGTTTTCTTCTTCTGCATTCTCTTCGGTGGGATTTTCCTCCACTGGGTTTTCTTCCATTGGTTCTTCCTCGGGATCTTCCTCTATCAGGTTCTCTTCAGGGTCTACTTCTCCTTCGTCAGAATCAGCTATCACGTTAAACTCTGGGGCGGCTGCTTCTTCGTCCTCTGAATCGTTGTTTCCAAAGTCGACCTGGGGACCATTGACCTCATCGTCGGAATCCATCAGTGTGCGGTCTAAGGAAACGCATGACTGTATATCCCCATCTAGATGCGGCGCTGCTCCAGGGTGGGCCATGTCTGAAAAGATTCATGATTAGACAATGGAATACATCAAGGAAAGCTCAGGGTACGAAATATAGGAAAATAGGAGGTTGCAGGAACTGAAAGATCAGAATGTGAATACTGTGATAATGATTAGAATTTGGCATAGAGAAAGCATGAGAATGATACACGTATTATGATTCAAATTTCATTACATTCAACTAAAAGTTCGACGGATACAAAGGTTCAAATGGAAGGAAATGTTTATAAGAGTACGACAAGAAAATACTGAAATTGGAAAACATAAAATTCTTCTTTGACTGCCAGGACGCTGCAACATCGTTACGCGAGTTGAATCCTGTGTTGGGTCCGCTTTTATTCTCGAAATTCGAGCTACGCAATAATCCTCACTTGGTCGAAGTGGGGAGTGTGGACGAGTCTCCTCCTTTTAGCTCCTTCCTATACGGGCAACCGTTGATAAGATGTTCGCTTGATCCACAAATCAGACATTTCCCTTGGGCGCGGCGACAATCCCTCTGAAGGTGTCCTGGCCTCTTACAATATCCACAGCAAAGGTTCTTCTGATGCTTCTGTTGGCGCTTCATCTTCTTCTCCTTTCCTCGTCCAATAGGGATTCCTTTATGATACGAGACTCCCGTTGGGGTCTGACTCACCTGTCTTCTCAGCCCTTCAGCTAATAAGTCGTTGTTCGCTCCTGGGCTTCCTTTAGACCTTGCAGTACACTTAGAATCTCAATGGTCTGATTCTGGGGAGCGGAGATAGATGAAGAGTTGTTGGAAGACATGATCCTGAAACAACAGTTTCGAGAATGATACGAGTCACACGCTAAATGAATCAAAATATGGAATGGATAGGACAAGGATTCAAGAATATCAAAGATGCTGAATTTATTATAAGTAGGGAATCAACTGTATGACTTTAAGTCACTTGATTAGAGTACGGTAGTGCAATTGCAACCACGTATCCTTGTCAAGTCACCCGAAACCATAACGAATGGATAGCTGGACACACGAGGTGAATATGGATCAAGAATGACAAGTTTACAACCTAGACCGAGGGATGTCTTAGATTGCCAAACTAAACACGTAAAACTGCAATCCCAATCGATGCAAAACCTGGCTCTGATACCAACTAAACCATGTCACGCCCCGCTTCCCAAAATACGGAATACGAAGGGTAGACAAGGCCAGCCATGCTCCTACGGTCAAGGAAATATCCTGCCGTAGTCACACTTCGGCTTCTAGTTTATCATGGTAAACAGTATATAATGCGCAGGTAATGAGAAATGCAGTAACTGAAGTAAACAATGTAAAGACTGACCTGAGGTGGAACAAATGAATGTAACTCGGGAAGGCAAGTCAAGAAGTCTGTGATGCACTGGTCCAGGCTAAATCTTCTCCTCACGCTGAGCATGCATACTCAGGTCGTCAGAGCGACACAATAGCAATATAATGTATATAATCAAGTAACAGTTCTAACAGTGGTAATGGATATGAATAACAGTAAATCAATGACAGCATGAATATAACCGAGCAGAGATCAATGCAGCGGAACAGTAAAACAATATAACGATATGTCACGTATGCCACACAGTATATAGGGAATAAAAATGCCAGTATTCCTATCAGTCTCTAAGTCTCACTGTACAGGTCACTAAGCCTATCGTCAGTCTAAGTGTGAGAGTCAACCACTCGCGAGTGTCCTCCACCCAAGGGTAGAACCCAAGGGCAAGGGACCACGGGCCCAACATGTAACAAGAATATCACGGTGTATATATCACGTACCCTGTAAATCTCCATATAACTCCCTAAATATATAAGCCGGCATGGGACTCCCGAGATTCTGTTGAACTCACACTTAAACTACCCCACACCCTGTGGTCTACATCAAACGCTAACCATCACCCCAAATACTAATCGATCCGTGACAAGTCTGCGCGAGAACTGGAGGCAGGACCTCCATCAAGCACGTCCCGACTAATACCTAAGATAAATGGCAGTGTCGGATGCCTTATCTGTGACACCCGTGCAAGCGCTTCCATAAGTGTCCCATACCACTTATAGTCACACGTACACGCACCCCACAGACGTCGACAATGCAATAGAACAATAGGGACACTGATTGTGTGCAAGCACGTATCACTTTCACTTAATCACGGATACACGAATACTGACGTACTTGCCACAATCACCACTAAAATCTAACACTGGGTAAATGCACGACATCACTGGGTAATCACTACAATGATATGGGTATGACATGATGCATGGACAGTATAAGAAGCACAACTATGGTGTCATAAAAACAATAGTCTATCACTTGCACGATTTATCAGGAAACGTACGTATATAATTTAGCGAAACAATAAACAGGTAGTAATTAGTATGTTCAGTTATCCATCCATAGAATTTTGTTTCAAGTCAATCGGGTTTCAGGATCATTAGTTATAACTGTTTCATTTTAAGCGCACGCGGCTGGAAATCCGGTTTCAGAATCAGGAATCCATTTCGCAACGCATTTTAATCCCAGTTGGGATCAGATTTTAGCGACGCTACAGTTGGATGAATTCTAGGGTTTTGCGTAAAGTTTTCAACGCAACAAACGGGTCTTCAATCGCGTCTGGACGTTAGGAGTTATAATCTGTTTAATATCAACGTGTCAATTCTGATTCTGCTGGGACTGTTATGTGTCCCGATCTTCTAAATTACAGATTAAATAGTAAATGATAACGAAACAGGATGAAACTAATTGTGTTGTCTAGATAACAGAGTTACCTACAATAAGCAGCAGAGTTCCGCAACCCACGAGTTAAGGAAATCCTATGGTATCCATTACGGAACAACAAACACGACTGAAGTCGCTCTGGACTGCAGTCCAGGGTCGCACTCCGATCCGAATATCGTCACAGTTTAAATACAGAATTATCTGGAAACTGGTATAGGGTTAAAGTTCGTCGAGTTAGCTTCGATTTGAGCCCTCGAACGCACCATTCTAATATGTATATGATTTATGATGAATTTAACGGTTTTCAGGTACGCAAAAATTTCAGTTTTACGGTTAAACTTCGGGGCAGTTGTTTTAATCTTTAACGATCACATTATACAGTGAAATTTGCACAAGGCATTCAACATAACAAGAGCCAAAGTATTATATTCAGTTCCGACAAAATTGACAATAATTTTCTATGAGAACAAGCATCGAACAGTTATGGCATAAAAATTGGGTTAAATTTGTAACTGTAACATCTATGTATTTAGTGACGGTACCAAAGGTAAATAGCATGTAAGCAAGTACAAACTTGCCTGGATCAGTCCTGGGGATGCACGGCAGTGGTAACGGCGTGAACGCGCGGTGAGTGACGCGTGCAAGGTTCGCGGTCTTGGCTCGTGCTCGGGCTTTTGGATTCGACAGTTCAGTGGGTGTGACGGCGATGATTGCGATGAAAACGTCTATGACAGCGACATCACGGGGCAGCGACGGCAAGGCAGCAGGGTGCTTGATTTGAGAGGAGGATCTTGGTGACCAATGGTGCGTGCACGGTGCGGGCATGGTACATGTGCTGGTGTTTGGAGTTGGGTTGTAAGTGCTTGAAGAGGAGTTGCTAACTGAAGAAGAAGATGCTGGAGCTGATGAGGATGAAGGTGTTGAGAGAGAAGACAGAGGGGGAGAGAGACAGAGAGGGTAACGAGAGAGAGAGAAGTTAGAGAGTGAGAGGGAGAGATTAGGCAGAGAAGGAGAGAGAGAGATTGAGAGAGAGAGAGATACAGAGGGGCACAGAGAGAGTCTAGAGTGAGAGAACTGAGGGAGGGACAGTGTGTGAGGTCGGAGAGAGAGACAGAGAGGGTGAGAGAGAGAGAGTGTTTGTGCACAGAGGGAGATAGGGAGAAGAGAGAGCAGAGAGAACGAGACAGAGTGAGTGAGAGAAAGACAGAGAGAGAAAGAGATAAACAGAGAGCGAGAAAGAGAGAGTCGGCTCGGCGCATATGGGTTGTTGGTGGTCGCTCTCGTCGTCGGTGGTGGCGGGGACCCGAGGGGTGCTATGGGTTTGTGAATGATCGAGAGGAGGAAGAAAGAGGGTCGACGACGAGGTGCAGGGGCACGGGCGTGGGTGAGATGAGGGTCGTGCGTTGAGTGGACCACGAGGGTGGAACGTGGGGTAACGGCTCGCGACGAGGGCGTGGGCGACGGCGGAGGAGGCGGGTCGCGCGCGCACGATGGTAAGTAGCCGTTGTGAAAAATTGAAGAAAGAGATGTACAGTAAAGGTATTGGGAAGTTGGGCCGGGCCTAACAAAATAAAAATGAATTATAAGGAGAATAGGAGACGGGCCGCTGGTGTGGGCTGAAAATATTAAGGAACTTAGAAAAATATAGATGTGGGCATGGGCCGAGAACCAAAGAAAAGCGGGCCGGAGAGTTTTGGATGGTAATATAAAAGAAATGGGGCTGGGCCGAAGAAGTTTGTGATCACAGAATTAAAGAAAGAGAACGGGCCAGGGACTTGGGTTAGGAATAAAATAAATTGATTAGGGAAAAATATAAAAACGGGCCAGAAGCTCAATTAAAAATAAAATAATTATTAGTGTGGGCTGGAGGAAGGTAAGGAAAATGGTAAGAATGGGCTTGGGTTTGGAAATAAATAAGTATGGGGAAATTAGGGAAGAGGGCGGAAATAACAAATACAAGAATCTGGGAAAAATATACTAGATAGGTAAAAAGATATTTAAACTAACTAAATATAATTTTGAAAGTGAACTAACAAACTGGTAAGTGGTAATTTATATAAATACGGACTTTGGTATAAAAGGGACCGGGTGTTACAGATGATGTAGAGATTAGTGTATTGGATTATCTTAGATCCTTAGCTTTTGATTCACATCTCATATGAGTGTTAAAGCAAGTAAGAAGAAGGAGGAGAGAAGAAGGAGAGAGAAAGAATTTTGCATAATGAGAAAATTCAAGCATGGAAATTAGATATGGCTCAAATGAAATAATTGAAGCATGCATTATAAAATTAGTACCATACTTCAATAGTAACTCCAAAACAATATAAAATAAAATAACCCATTCTTTCAACCATGCTTGGACTTTCTAATTTCCACCACATTTATTCATTTTCATAAAATAAATAATGTATTATGAGGTGGCATCTTCTAGAAGGTATTCTTGTAACAATTACAAGAATACCCCTCCTCCGTATACCGTATCCCGTATACTGTATACCCGTATCCGAATTCCGAAAAATACGAATACCAATAATCCAATAATATAATACCGGTATCCGGCTTAAACCGAAGCCTACCGTATTATCGTTCCGATTATTATTCCTGTAACAATTACACGAACATAATCGAAACCCTGCCTCAACACCTTACGGCTGCCGTAACAACTTACGGCCTCTACATCTTTCGCCTGAACGAGGGAACCCTCTGTGTGGGACTCTAAAGACTCGATAGTACGCTGGCAGTGGGTTTAACCACAAGCACGTCAGCGGCACTAGCTGTGCGTAATGGCTACCCAGGTACATGACGAAAAAGTGGCCGACGAGCGAACTCATCACAACCCCAACGAGCCTGCAAGCAACACTTACCGTACAGTCTGGTCTCTACGTCCGATACGTCGCATATGAAGTCTAGGGGTGGTAAATGTCAGACCCCAGTAACTTTATAAGTCATGCTGATTTACGGCTCATAACAGTTCGAGGAACTACTGATAACACTTATCAGTAAACCTCGAGAACCTTGGCCAGGGATTTAGGTGTTATAGCCGATCAAATATAGCGCGACATCAACTCCCTATACCGGGAGAGACGAAACCCCTCTTATTGCTCACTGTCTCCATATAATTCGGGACTGTACCCAAAGTCCACCTGTTTGCACGACTCAATAGAGCCGTGGTAGGGTGGAAATCAAAGTACAGTGGGAACCACACAAGACTCTATGACGATCTCCGGTCTACAGACTAACCTGTACAAGTGCCGCCAGAGAACTGCTATCTGACAATTGGTATATATACCATCTAGGAGTTCTCGGCGAGTCCTGTTCGGTGTACCCATTCTCCAATGAGCACCTGTGTACAATCTTTGATGTCAAACACCAATGGTTGTGGAATCAACCATCGCCCCACAGGGTCATGAAATGTACACACTAGTCTAACTTGGTAATACCGATGCCCTGTCTCGATATACCCTCGACTAGGAACTATTAAAGGATATGCTTATAGACTATCCAGGCCCCACTAGTATGATCTCATCATAATCCTGGTAGTCAAGCATAATCCTAAGGGCTTCATCAACATGCATATAAAGATATGAAATATAACACAAGATGAAGATAAACCAGATTGCATACTATTATTTCGAGCGAAGATTGTTTGTTCACATATACATGCCTAGCATCCTATACAATACAGGCCTCTAGGGCATACATATCTAACAGTCGAGGAGTGGGGGCGTGGGGCTACAAGGCGTGGTAGCGTCGGCAACGTGGGAAGAAGAAGAAGAAGAAAAAGAAGCGGGAAGATGAAGGAGGTGGGGAAAGAGGAAGCGGGTCGGGTCGGTATGGTGTTTGGGCCCGGGTCGGGAATGGGAGCTTGGGCCGGGATGGTTTAGGAAAATAATTCAGAATTAAAAAATATAAGCACCTAAACTCATACAAAAATATGGGGAAGATGGAAAAACATTCAAGGGGATTTGGAAAAATATGGAAAAAATTTATTTACGGAACTGGGAATTTACAACTCTATTAAGTGGAAATGTGATTTTGGGGATGTATTATTTTGGCCCAGGTTTGTTTGAGTGCTGGATTGCATTTGGGGACAATTTGGAAAAGTTTAGTCGATCGAAATTTTAAGTTCGTGTTTATCAGTGCATGTGAATATATCTGCGACCGTGAATATCATTGAGCGGTACAACCCAACTAGTTGCTATATGTTCGACTAGACGGGTCTGCGAACGTGATATTCACGTTAATGTTCTTAGTTGTGCTGATATTGTGGTTGGATTGTTGTGGTGGATAGCCAGTGGTGCAATGGTAGTAGTATAGTTCAGATTCATTTGTATATTCAGTATTGCGGGGCGAGCGTCTGATATGTGGACAGTCATCTCTGCCAGATTGTACATTCTTTTATTGGGGCACGACCGGGTTGAGGTCGATGTCGCCATTGTATATATACTTTTCTTTTCTGTACTAGGATTACCCCGCGGTGGAGTGCTCGAATAGCCGAGTTCTAGAGGGCAACGGGCCCGTATCTCAATGGCGTTGAGACGGAGGGGGCCTTACTCTAGAATTGGCGGGCTATTCACCGCACTCGTACATGGTAAATGATGACCCACGGTAGAATGCTCAAGTTATCGGATTCCGTGAAGTGCTGGGTGAACCATTCACTTTGTTGATTGGGGTTGCCTCACTTCTGGGATTGGCGGGTAACTTGCCGCGCTTGTAGGGGTCCAGGTTTTTATTGCACGGGCTATCCACACGACTGGGAACGTCGGGTCTCATTTGCTGCTCAAATAAAACCCGAGGCTCCAAGATTATCCACCATTCTGTGTTGCTTGTTGATGTTCTGTGATGTTGCTTATATCATGCCTGGGACGAATGTTATATATATATTTATATATACTAGTAGATGTTGTATATGTTTTGCATCCGCGCTAGTCCAGCCCCCGCTCTGCCGTTAGTTAAGTAACCTAACGGTGCATGACGGGGCCCCGTGGCGAATGCGGATGGCATATACGTATATTGTATTTTCGTTCTTTTTGGCGTGATATGGATTAATTGATGGGACTGCATTAACTTTGATTAATGCAAGGAAAAACAAACCTATATGATGTTGTTGGAACCAATTTTGAAAATTGTTATTACAGACGTTTTGTTTTGCTTTGCACAGTGGTATTCGGTCATGAATATCCAGCACCTCATTCGACGAGGCAAGAGCCGAGATCCCTTTATCGGGAGTGACCTCTTGAGCAAAAGTTTGCGTCCTTGTAATAACTTCACTATATTCGATTCTTTTGCTTTGTATCGTGATATTCAGTTAGGAATATCCTACACCTCATTCAATGAGGAAAGAGCCGAGATCCTTTCACAGGGAGTGACCTCTTTAGCAAAAGTTTGCGCCACTATATATTTGTAAAAGTGCTCGAGTTCCTTCAACGATATCAAGTTCATTACGTTAAAGGTTTTTCGCCAAAAACCAGCCGTAGCCCTCTGTCATTTTGGATGAGTAGTACCTAGTATTCGTGTTGCGTTTGTTGGCCTTTGTCAAGGCGTAGTGTACGGTAACTAGATATTGCTTGTCTGTTGCATAGAGTTGCGATTATCTAAGACAGTCGTATAGCCTTGTTGGACTTTGTCAAGGGCTTGTACGGGTGGTTCTAGATTAATCCAGGATAATGACGGGTTGAACTTGACTAGTGGTTTATGATTTGTTGGCCTTTGTCAAGGTCATAAATCGTTAGGGGCAAAAACCATATCGGGAGTTTCAAATATAAAGGAAAATTGCCAGGTATGCGCATACCTTCTGGAGTGTGGTGACTTGAGTGGCTTCCATAAAGTTATCATGCGATGATAGCTGGATCCCGATTCCAACTGTTGAGTAGGTATTACTCCTCGGGTGATTTTCAGATGATCCCGACTAATTCTCCTTTTAGGATTTGAAGGAGAATTCGAGAAAACAGTAGGAGCCATCCTGATTAGATAAAATGATTAACCAATCTAATCTAATTTAGAGTGCACGCTGAGTGTTTCTTTTCTCTCACTCTTTTGCAGCGACCATTACTTGACTTTAAAAACTCATGAACCAAGTTAGCCGAACCTTCTTAAAACATTTTGGCTATTGGATTGTCATTTAGTCGCATATATCATTGCCACTCCTACATCCCCTTTGAATTTTTCCAGAACACTCCGTATCACTACGAAGATCCACATTTCTTGGATATGCCATCGTATAGTTACATACGAACTCGAAGGAACTTGTTCCAATTCGAGGATGGATTCTGGTTCTGGAGAAATTGAATAAGATTATTCAGTTGTCTTTTCTCTTTACCTTCTCTCAGGTTGCGAGGGCTCCTGTTATTAGGAGAGTACACCTATTACGCTTATTGGATAGTCTTCTTCCAAATCTTAGGTTGGTGCCGAAAGGTAGGGAAGGAAGAAAACAAATTAGCCTAAGTGAGGTATACAGAAGGTAATAAGTAAAGACATATAAAGGGATTGGAGTGAAAGCAAGGAAATATACGGTTACTGTCATGAATCTGGATAGTGGAAGAGACATTACTAGGAATACCCGGCCACCCCTCCGAAATATTTTCATGTTTTAGTTTTTCTGTGCGGTGTTAAGTGAAAACTATTTTCCCAATTAGATTCTAACTCCAGAGTATGTATTTACCAGATTTGATTCTCACATCTGTATGGCGTTACAGATGCTGAGTGGGAGTAAGATATTAGGAATTGGGTGATTAGATCCTCAATATATATCATAATTCTTTGTAATTGGTGATATTTGATGAAATTACCTGGGTTTTACCTGACATCAAATATTTGGTTTTGAATATCCGTTGTTATGCACCAATTTCAAACTGATTTATCTGTACGTTTATTTTATAAAATGAGATATAAATTTTTGAAATTATGTCTATGACATTTACCTATATCAGTTGATGGTTAGGTGAGGAGTATTCAACAGCGGTGTAATTCTTCTTAACCATAGTACAGTTTTCAACCTACGACGCACAAGGTTTGAGTTATTAAACTCAGTAGACTTATACAGAGTATTGTATGTTGTCCGGTGTCTGTTAGGACAAAGGGGTTGGTACTCGTACTATATTCTGTTTACTTATTACTTCTCTAGTTTTATACAAGTATTTCGTTGAAATACAAGGTCCAGATTTTGAGAAGATATATGTATAAGAATAATGTATAGAACCATATGTTGTAAGTATCAGAATTTTTCAAGGTGATCGAAGATGTGATACTTATATTTGGTATTCCGTTGTAAGTAATAGTTTTGAGAACTTGCTTCTCTTTCAGATTACTCATATATGGGGGCATTCCTTGATGAGTAATGCTGCTTGGCCTCCTTCCATCTAGTTGATATGCACTGGAAACGGCTGCATGTATTTTGAATCTGGTTCAAATTAAATTAGTGCCTTTATTTCTATATTGGATATATAGAATGGATTCATATCTTAACGATGTAAAGGTATATAGAGTTGTCCGGCTTATACTTAAAACCAGAATCCAGATATACTCTAGGCACGTTTCAGTAATGGCAGTTTGTAGGTTTTTCCGGGCTTTGACGAGAGTTAAAATTCTACCATCTGGAAGATCAAACAGTTATATTGTTCTTGACTCTCCACGGTTTTAATAAAATGAATTTTTTTCAGAAAACATTAGTGGGAGTATGGTAGAACTGGAAGTGATTCCAGAACCACAAACGATTACTGAAAATTTAGCAGAACCTAAAGATTCAATTGGATTTGACAATCCATTAGCCATTCCGCAGATTTGGTGGGTAACTTCAGGCAACCGAGAGCTACTTCGGTCTTCTCAAAGACGGTGACATGGAGGTTTATGATTACCCAAACTTGCCATTACTGCTGTTCTAGACTATGGGTTCTGGCAGGAGGATGAGTATAATGTCGTTCTAAATTAGCTTTAGAAATGTACGTGTATATGACTCCGCCAGAAAGTTGTTGTAGTCAGTGGGAGCAACGGAAGCATAGTGGGCAAGTAGCTTATGTCTATTTATAAACTAAAGCAGGTATAGCGGAGATAGATCGTCTAGTTTTAATGTGACAGTCATAGAGTTTGACTTCATCAGAACAACAGATGGACCTGTTAAGAAGGTAGTAGGGAGTGGTGTCCTCATATTTGGATGACATGCTCTTGATAAGAAGTTGCCTTCCTATACTACGATCGGTTATCATATGGTTGTCACAAGGTGTTTCTCTACATAGGATCTGGATAAAATATCAGGGATTCTGGTAACTAGATCTATGGTTTTAGATCTAGATTTGGGAAGTGTCCCAATTTGGGTACTTGACACTATTCTAAAGTGTTTTAGAATAGAAGACTTTTGGCGTGGTGGTGTACCCGCAAGTGATGGAGTCGCCCTCTCTAAAGAGATGTCATCTAGACTGACGAGGAGAGGGATTTGCATGATTGTCATATCTCTTGCTTAGGCAATTGAGTCAATCATGAGATGTTAAGTACCACACCAGATATTAATTTTGCACTAGCTGCAATATATATATATATATAAATATATATAATTGTTGGATATGTATGCCCTAGAGGCCATTATTGTATAGTACGAGTTTGTATAATACATTTTGGAAGCTTGGGATATATATACGGGTTTACGACAGTCTTGCTCAATATAGTAGTATGCTACTTGGTTTGTTTCTATCTTAATATGTGTATATGTTTCTTTTAACATATCGCTAATACATATTGATGGAGCCCTTAGGATTTTTGCTTGACTACCGGCGTTGTGATGACGATCACACTAGTGGGGGCCGGGTAGTCTATAAGTACATCCTTATACAGGTCCCTAGTCGTAGGATTATTGAGACAGGGCATCGATACTCCAGAGTAGACTGGTGCATACGCTTCTCGTCCCAGCAGGGGAGATGGTCTGTCCCACAGCCATCAGTACGTCGTACTGGAGATAGTATGCAGGTGCTCGTTAGGTTACGAGTACACTGGACAGGACTCGTCGGGAACTGTTGGTTGGTATTATACCTATCGTCAGTTAACAGTTCCCAGGTGACATGAGTACAACTTAGTCCGTTGACTTGACACTGTCACTTCGCCTCGAGTGTGTTCCCACTGTTCTTAGATTACTACCCTACCACGGCTCTATTGAGTCATACAAACAGGTAGTAGTTGGGTGCAGTCCTGAAACAGTTGGAGGCAGTGACGGTTAGACAGGATTCGTCTCTCTCGGTATTGGGGGTTGATATCGCGCTGTGTCTAGGAGAGCCATTACACAAAGTCCCTGGCTAGGGAAAGCGAGATTTACTGGTAGTGTTTCTGGTAGTTTCTCAGGGTGTTCTGGGCTACACTCCGACACGACTTGTACCGCTATTAGGGGTCTGACGTTTACCGCCCTAGGCCCGCCATGCTATACTCTTAGACGAATAGAACAGACTGTACGGAGATTGTCACATTCAGGCTCAGTAGGAGTTCGGATGGGTTCACCTCATCGGTCTTTTTATCGACATCTACCTGGGGACCGTTATGTACAGCTAGTACCGCTTGCGGCCTGTGGTTAAACCCACTGTCAGCTTAGTGTTGAGGTTTTAGAGTCCTACACAGAGGGTTGTTCGTCTTTGGGCAAAACAGAGTAGAGGTCGTATGGTTTTACGACAGGGTTCGTTCACATATGCGTACTTGTGCGTATATGTGTTCGGGCAGACTTTACTAGTGGGCTTTGGTTTAAGCCAGATCCTAGTATTTGTTTTAGGATTGGTCTTGTCTCATGGTATTCGTGTTTCTTCGGAATACGAATGCGGGTACGTACGTACAGTTGACAGAGGCAGAGAGGGAGACACCTCCTTAGGGTTTTTGACCATTGACTTGATCCAAACCCTAATAAGAATAAGATATATGATTAATAATATTAATTAAGTATAATTGTATCATGGTTAAAATTGGTTTGACCATTTGACTTGTTGACTTACTTTGACCTAGATATTTTTCTTTTGCATGAGATGCTTCTTGAAGCATGCTTAGCATTAAATGTGAAATGATAATGGTCAAATCAACTCACCATCACAGTTTTCTTAATTATTATTATTATTATCATATTTTTATCTTTTGAGAGCTTTGTTCTCTCATTCTCTCATGAGCTTTCTCTCTCATGGTTTGCTCTCCCTCTTCCTCTCTCAAAGCTTTAATCTTTCATGTGTTGAAAATCAAAAGCTTTTGAGACTAAACCACCAAAATACTTCTCTACTCACTCTACGGTTCTTAGTGTAGCAAGCCAAGCACTCTAGTTACTTCATTGTTGAGGTAGGAGCTCAAGGTAGAGGTCTTCGGGTGGATCTTTCTTTGGCAAAGAGAAGACGAAGAGGAGGAGCCGTCTACACCACTCAAAAGAGCTCACAAGAAAAGGAAGCAACACAAGAAGAGAAGGAGTTCAAGACAAAGGTATAATCATCTAACCTAGTAGTTAAAACTCTAAGTTAGTTTGTTAGTTTTTGTTTAGCAAAGATCCTTCATGGTTTGTCTATGTTTCCTTGTGAGAAAAATTTGATTTTTACTCTTTCCGTCTCCCCGAAAGTACCGGGGTGGGTAACATAGACCTTTCAGTGGTATCAGAGCCTAGCTAAACAACAACTAACATGTTAGCAAAGTCGTTAGAACTTCGATCACGGAAAAAATCCCGAAAACACACCAAAACTTGTATTTTCTGTCGTTTTTTAAAACAGGCCTAAAAATATTTCAGAGACCTGAAAAATAGAAGTAGGCTTTTTAGAGAAAACTGTAGAATTTTGGGCGCCTGAATCGCTCATAAGACAGCGGATCCGCGGCTGATTCAAGCGATCCACCACGGATCCGCGGTCGAGTCAACTCGGCGGCGCACCAAAATTCTTCTGGGGTTCTCTGTGTTGGTTTTGTGTATTCTGGGAAGTTTTGTTTCTGCCCAGATTTGTCAGAGTACTGGATTTTACTTGGGGTAGATTCAAATACAGTTTTTGATCGAAGTTCTATAAATTTTAGCTAATTGGATTATATCTGTAATGTGATATATGTACTGAACGTCTACTAATCGCTATACGTCGATTAGTGGGGGTTGTACATATCTGTGATCTGTAATGTTGAATTGTGTATATGAACTTGTTGGATCGTCGTGGATGAATAGCCGAGGATATGAGACGAGTGTTTATTTATCTTTCATTTGATGTAAGTTGTAAATTGATGTAATATTTTTTTTTTGGGCGCACATCCGGGTTGAGGATGTAGCCGCCTTTGTATATTTTTTCTTTTACTGTTTTCTGCTCCTAGGATAGACCTAAGGTGGAGTGCACAGACTACCGAGTATTTTGAAGTGCCGAGTGGCCTACTCACTTTGTTGAGGGAGGCTGCTCCAATTCGGGTATTTGGAGGGTAGTTTGCCGCACCCGTAAGGGTCTAGGGTGGGTTTTGGCTATTCATCACGACCGTGTAATCCGTCTTTCGTTACAGGCTTGAACGAAACGCGGATTCCTAGCATATCCAATGTGTTCATCTGTGATTTGGAATGACTATCATTGCGTCTGACGAATGTATATATCTATATATGATATCTAGTAGACGTTGCTTATGTTTTGCATCCGCGCTAGTCCAGCGCCCGCTCTGTCGTTAGTTAAGTAACCTTGATGGGGCCCCGTGGCGAATGCGGATGACATAAGCATACGTTATATTTTTGTTGTTTTTTGCAATGGTAGGATTAATTGATGGGACACATTATATTAATGCAAAGAAATACAAACCTAAAAGATGTTGTTGGAACAATTTTCAAAAAAGCTGTTATCGCAAGGACGTTCTCTTTTGTTTTGCAAGAGGTATTCGGTTATGAATATCCAGCACCTCATTTGACGAGGCAAGGGCCGAGATCCCTTCATCGGGAGTGACCCCTTGGACAGAGGTTTGCGTCAGGGTAATAACTTCACTATAGTCGATTACTTTTGTTTTGCATCGTGGTATTCAGTTTGGAATATCCTGCACCTCATTCGACGAGGAAAGAGCCGAGATCCCTTCACAGGGAGTGACCTCTTTAGCAAAATTTTTCGCCACTATATATTTTAAAAGGCAATCAGGTTCCTTCAACGATATCAAGTTCATTACGTTAACGTGTTTTTTGCCAAAAACCCAGCCGTAGCCCTTCGTCATTTCCTACAAGTACTACTTAGTATTCGAGCTACGTATTTTTGGCATTGTCAAGGCGTAGTGATCGGTAGCTGAGTATTGCTTGTTTGCAGCTTTATTTTCAGATTATTTAGGACAGTCGCATAACTATATTGGCATTGTCAAGGGATATGCGGGTGGGTCTTAGTTAATCAAGATAATGACGGGCCGAACTTGACTAGCGGTTTATGATATGTTGGCATTGTCAAGGTCATAAGCCGTTAGGGGCAAAAACCACATCGGGAGTTTCAAACATACAGGAAACTTGCAGATTTAGCATACCTTCTGGAGTGTAGTGACTAGAGTGGATTCCATCTAGGTCATTACACAATGATAGTTGGATCTCGATCCCACTGATGAGTTGGATTACTCTCGGGAGATTATTTCACATAACAGTCAATGCTATAAACTAAGTAGGTGTCTAGAACGGTGTTAGCGGGGCTACGCCTCCAGAGAAAAGAGGTTATGTAATTAAGGAACTTCGCGAAAGCGTTGGAAAACCTCTCTCGAAGTACCAGCACTAGCCTGGCTGAAAGGTTAAGCAAGTATTGTGATGTGTGATTAAATCCTGACTAGTTCTTCTTTTTGGGTTTGAAGAAGAATTTGAGGAAACAATGGGAGCCATCCTGGTTAGATAAATTAATAACCAATCTAATCTTGCAAGAGCGCACGCTGAGTATTTCTTTTCTCTCTCTCCAGGTAGCAACCATTTCACGCTCTAATCAAGATAATAAAATGTATCGCTTGACCGATCCAAATTCTTATTCGGGGCTGGGAAACGTCGGTTCAGCTCTAACTTACGACAACAGTCATAAGTATGAGTAAGGGAAAGAGGATTGTATGGATTCCAGGGAGACCCAGTTGAAGAAGAAGCATACTATTGCATCTACTTCAGGTGTTCTTGTAATTGAGAACTGCTTTTCGGTCAGTCCTACCTCCTGGGTAGTAGATACCGGATCAGGATCTCATATCTGTAATTTATTGCAGGGACTGAGAAAAAGTAGGAAAGTTGCACCTGGTGATATGTCCTTCAGGGTAGGGAACGGAGCACAAGTTAATGCTGCAGCCGTCGGTGAATATCACCTAGTGTTGCCAAATGGCAATACTATGATTTTGAACAATTGCTACTATGTACCTTCCATGGTTTGCAACATCATATCAGTTTCTTTACTTGATAAAGATGGATATAACTTTGTTCTTGATAGAAATATCATGAACATTTACCTTGATAAGGTACTGGTTGCAGAAGGTACACTGTGTAATGGTATCTATGTTCTAAATCAGAATACAGTTCTCAATGTACAAAACACACGCAAGAGGAAGAGTTCAGATACGAACGAATCCTACTTGTGGCATTGTAGACTTGGTCATATCGGAGAGAAAAGACTAAGTAAGTTATATAAAGATGGACTCTTGAATACGTTCGAATTTTCATCTTATGAAACTTGTCAGTCTTGTCTCAAAGAAAAGATGACCAAATCTCCGTTCACCGGACATGGAGAAAGGGCAGCAGAGCTCTTGGGACTCATACACAGTGATGTGTGTGGTCCAATATCAATACATGCAAGAGGAGGGTTCTCGTACTTCATCACATTCACTGACGATCTCTCTAGGTTCGGATATGTGTATCTCATGAAACACAAATCCGAAGCTTTTGAGAAATTCAAAGAATTCCGAAATGAAGCAGAGAACCAGATTGGCAAAAGTATCAAGATCCTCCGATCGGATAGAGGAGGGAGTACTTAAGCACGGAATTCCTATATTACTTAAAAGAGAATGGAATTCTCTCTCAGCTTACTCCTCCGTATACACCACAGCACAACGGTGTATCAGAGCGGAGGAATTGTACCCTATTGGATATGGTTCGCTCCATGATGAGTAGTGCTGAGTTGCCTCTTTCATTCTGGGGACATGCGCTTCAGACAGCGGCATACCTTTTGAATCAAGTTCCGTCCAAATCTGTGCCTAAAACTCCGTATGAAATATGGAGTAGTAAGAAACCATGTCTTAAATTTATTAAGATATGGGGTTGTCCGGCCTATGTGAAAACACAGAAACTGGATAAGCTTCAGGCACGTTCAGTTCTATCTAAATTTGTGGGATATCCTAAGGATTCACTAGGATATTTGTTCCACCACACTGAGGAACAGAAGGTGTTTGTATCTCGCCATACTACCTTTTTAGAAAGGGAGTTTCTTGCAAAAGAAACTAGTGGGAGTACGGTAGAACTGGGAGAAATCCATGAACCATAAAATGTAACTGAAGATTTGGAGGAACCACTAGATTCAGTAATCCCATACGAACCTCAACCACTCCGCAAATCTGGTAGGATTTCTCATCCGCCCGAGAGATACTACGGTTTTCTCATAGACGGGGATCGAGAGGATTGCATCTTGGAAGAAGATGATCCTACCAGTTTCAGGTAGGCCATTATCAGTAGGGACTCTGATAAATGGCTAGATGCTATGCGATCCGAAATGGAGTCTATGTACACCAATAAAGTGTGGACCTTGGATATTGCTCCACCTGGGGTAAAACCCGTTGGATGCAAATGGATCTACAAAAGAAAACTTGGTGTAGATGTGCAGGTGGAAACCTATAAGGCTAGACTCGTTGCAAAAGGTTTTTGTTAAAGACCTGGTGTGGACTATGACGAAACTTTTTCTCCAGTGGCTATGCTCAAATCCATCTGGATCCTACTTGCCATTGCTACCTTCCATGACTATGAAATCTGGCAGATGGACGTAAAAATGGCTTTTCTAAATGGCAGTTTAGAAGAATGCGTTTATATGGATCAGCCAGAAGGTTTTGTAGAAAGTGGGAGCAGCGGGAAGGTATGCAAGTTGCTTAAATCCATTTATGGATTAAAGCAGGCATCGCGGAGCTGGAACATCTGTTTTGATGAAGCAATCAAGGAATTTGATTTCATCAAGAACGAGGATGAGCCTTGTATTTATAAGAAGATTGTAGGACGAACTGTCGTATTGCTAGTCTTGTATGTGGACGACATTCTTTTGATAGGAAATGACATTCCTATGCTACAATCGGTCAAGCTATTCTTGTCACAACGGTTCTCCATGAAGGACCTGGGTGATGCCTCGTACATTCTGGGGATCAAGATCTACAGAGATAGATCCAAGAGATTACTAGGATTTTCGCAGTACAGGTACATAGAGACCGTACAAAAGAGATTTAGTATGGAAGATTCCAAGCATGGTAATATACCCGCATTGCACGGAATCACTCTCTCCAAGAAGATGTCTTCCAAGACTGACGAGGAGAGGGTTCGCATGAGCACTATACCCTACGCTTCGGCGGTAGGATCTATAATGTATGCGATGCTATGTACAAGACCAAATGTAGCTTACGCGCTAAGCGTGGTGAGCCGGTATCAGTCAGACCCAGGTGAGAACCACTGGACGGCAGTGAAGAACATTCTCAAGTACCTGAGAAGGACTAAGGAGATGTTCCTGGTTTACGGTAATGGAGACCTCAGGGCCAAGTCCTTTACCGAGTCAAGCTTCCAGAGTGACAAGGATGACAGCAAGTCTGTCTCGGGTTTTGTGTTTACCCTCAACGGAGGGGCGGTGTGTTGGAGGAGTTCTAAACAGGATACCGTCACAGACTCGACGATGAAGGCTGAATACATTGCTGCAAGTGATGCCGCAAAAGAGGCGGTCTGGATGAAGAAGTTCATTAGTGAACTTCAGGTGGTTCCGTCCATTATTGACCTAATACCTTTGTATTGCGATAACAATGGGGCTATAGCTTTTGCGAAGGAACCAAGGTCCCATCAGAAGTCCAAACACATCTTAAGGCGGTATCACCTGATCAGGGAGATCATTGATCGCCAGGAGATCGAGGTACGGAGAGTGGATACAAAAGACAAAACGGCGGATCCATTCACAAAGGCCCTCCCTCAAACACAGTTCGAGCGACTTTTTGAGCTATTGGGTATGCGGTACGCCGCAGCTGGCCATAGTGCAGACGTTGGATATGCGGTACACCAATTACTGGCCTTTAGTGCAAGTGCGAGATTGTTGGATATGTATGCCCTAGAGGCTATTATTGTATAGTACTAGTTTGTATAATACATTTTGGAAGCTTGAGATATATATACGGGTTTACGACAGTCTTGCTCAATATAGTAGTATGCTACTTGGTTTGTTTCTATCTTAATATGTGTATATGTTTCTTTTAACATATCGCTAATACATATTGATGGAGCCCTTAGGATTTTTGCTTGACTACCGGCGTTCTTCGCGGGTTGGTCAGACGGAATTGGACAAAGAAAAGAGAGTGCTCGATGGCGATCACACTAGTGGGGGTCGGGTAGTCTATAAGCACATCCTTATATAGGTCCCTAGTCGAAGGATTATCGAGACAGGGCATCGATACTCCAGAGTAGACTGGTGCATACGCTTCTCGTCCTAGCAGGGGAGATGGTCTGTCCCACAGTCATCAGTACGTCGTACTGGAGATAGTATGTAGGTGGTCGTTAGGTTACGAGTACACTGGACAGGACTCGTCGGGAACTGTTGGTTGGTATTATACCTATCGTCAGTTAACAATTCCCAGGTGACATGAGTACAGCTTAGTCCGTTGACTTGACACTGTCACTTCGCCTCGACTGTGTTCCCACTGTTCTTAGATTACTACCCTACCACGGCTCTATTGAGTCGTGCAAACAGGTAGTAGTTGGTTGCAGTCCCGAAACACTTGGATGTAGTGACGGTTAGACATGATTCGTCTCTCCCGGTATTGGGGGTTGATATCGTGCTGTGTCTAGGAGAGCCATTACACAAAGTCCCTGGCCAGGGCAAGCGAGATTTACTGGTAGTGTTTCCAGTAGTTTCTCAGGATGTTCTGGGCTACACTCCGACACGACTTGTACCGCTATTAGGGGTCTGACGTTTACCGCCCCCTAGGCCCGACATGCGATACTCTTAGACGAACAGACCAGACTGTACGGAGATTGTCACATTCAGGCTCAGTAGGAGTTCAGATGGGTTCACCTCATCGGTCTTCTTATCGACATCTACCTGGGGACCGTTATGTACAGCTAGTACCGCTTGCGGCCTGTGGTTAAACCCACTGCCAGCGTAGTGTCGAGTCTTTAGAGTCCCACACAGAGGGTTGTTCGTCTTTGGGCAAAACAGATTAGAGGTCGTATGGTTTTACGACAGGGTTCGTTCACATATGCGTACTTGTGCGTATTCGGTGTTCGGGCAGACATTACTAGTGGGCTTTGGTTTAAGCCAGATCCTAATATTTGTTTTGGGATTGGTCTTGTCTCATGGTATTCGTGTTTCTTCGGAATACGAATGCGGGTACGTATGTACAGTTGACAGAGGCGGAGAGGGAGACACCTCCTTAGGGTTTTTGACCATTGACTTGATCCAAACCCTAATAAGAATAAGATATATGATTAATAATATTAATTAAGTATAATTGTATCATGGTTAGAATTGGTTTGACCATTTGACTTGTTGACTTATTTTGACTTAGATATTTTTCTTTTGCATAAGATGCTTCTTGAAGCATGCTTAGTATTAAATGTGAAATGATAATGGTCAAATCAACTCACCATCACAGTTTTCTTAATTATTATTATTATTATCATATTTTTATCTTTTGAGAGCTTTGTTCTCTCATTCTCTCATGAGCTTTCTCTCTCATGGTTTGCTCTCCTCCTTCTTCTCTCAAAGCTTTAATCTTTCATGTGTTGAAAATCAAAAGCTCTTGAGACTAAACTACCAAAATACTTCTCTACTCACTTTACGGTTCTTAGTGTAGAAAGCCAAGCACTCTAGTTACTTCATTGTTGAGGTAGGAGCTCAAGGTAGAGGCCTTCGGGTGGATCTTTCTTTGGCAAAGAGAAGACGAAGAGGATGAGCCGTCTACACCACTCAAAGGAGCTCACAAGAAAAGGAAGCAACACAAGAAGAGAAAGAGTTCAAGACAAAGGTATAATCATCTAACCTAGTAGTTAAAACTCTAAGTTAGTTTGGTAGTTTTTGTTTAGCAAAGATCCTTCATGGTTTGTCTATGTTTCCTTGTGAGAAAAATTCGATTTTTACTCTTTCCGCCTCCCCGAAAGTACCGGGGTGGGTAACATAGACCTTTTAATATTAATCCAATCCTGGAAAACGTTGGGAAGCAGTTATGAACATAAGTGGATGTTCTTGGTATATGGTAACGGTAGCCTCCTTAAGGAGGCGGTTATCATTTCTGGCTTCCAAGGTGACCTGGATGATAGAGTGGCTGTCAGAGTTATAGTTTTCCCTCTTTTGAGAGGAAGTATGTTGGACAGGTGATCCAAACATATACCGTGGAAGGTATGGCGCAGGATACTGATTAAATTCAGTAGATGATACAGTCTAAGAAGTTTGTTGGATTTGGAGTTCATTTGTAAACTGGGTCCCATCAGATATCCAGACAAATTCTAAGACAAGTATTGCTCATTTCGGGAGATAGTCTTTCTCCGCGAAGTTGAGATATAGAGAGATAAAGATAGAAATATTGGAGCGGATCCACTCACTGAGGCTATTTCTCGAACGCAATAGTTTTGCAAACGGACTTTGCGAGACTGATTAGTAGAGAAGTTGGGTGTTCGGTATCACACGGGCTATGAGTATGCGACATCGCAATAATTAACCTTAAGTGCAAGTGGGAGATTGTTGGCTATAGTGCCCTCAAGTCAATTATTGTAATCCCAGGCACACGATTGTGATGATTAAGGGAGGACCTATACGGATAAAACATTCTTACTCGAGATGATAGTATGCTATCTGGTTTTTCTCTGTCATCATGTACATGCATTATGTGGTATTACAGATCACTATTACATGTTGATAGAGTCCATAGGATTCTTGCTTGACTACCAGCATTATGATGGCGATCATATATGTGGAGGCAGGGTGGTCTATAAGAACATCCTTAAATGTCCCTAGTCGAGAGAGTATCGAGACTGGGCATCGATGATCCGGAGTAGACTAGTGTATACTTATTGAGACCCCGACGAGGGGTGGTGGCCAGTCTCACAATCCATTGGTGTCAGTCAGTCACCTAAGTTAGTATACAGGTGCTTGTTCACCGCCGAAAACGGAGACGAACCGGGATGGATCGTCTTGCCTAAATCTGGGGGCAGATACTATTTGGATTTATCCGTCCACCTCTTCGAAGATACCAAGTTGATTTATGGCACCCTATATCGGAGGTTTGAACAAATGCGATCGTTGTAGCATGACTTCATCAGATTCCCCCTCATTTTGCAAGGGGTTTTTGATTGTGGGGACGCTCTTCCCTGTAGGTGCAAGCCCCTACAGTTAATTACGTTACCGCATCACGATAACCACTTTCTCCTACTCCGGAAGTTCATTTCGTGTCGTGTGTGTTTTTGTTTATTTTGGTTTTGGTTGCCCATGGATTGTATACGGAGACTAATTTATGTCGCCGCCCGTAGGGCGCGGATCAGTCCAAATCTGTATATTTTAGATTTGGGCTTGGTTTATTTAGGGACCGTTAATCTATTTTGAGATTAAGATCGACTTAAATGTATGTGAGTATTTAGGGCTCGATTTGTTTTTGTTAAGGATACATTAGTCCAATTTGAAACTAACATCCACTTAATGAGATTTCAGGATCATTTTTATTTAGGATTCAACAAAAGAGCGTTTGGGCTCTATTATTTTAGTTTAAGGACGTTTCGGTCCATTATTGTCATTTTGGAGGCGAATATTAGTTTAGGGACATTTCGGTCCATTATCGCCATTTTGGAGGCGAATATTAGTTTAGAAACATTTCGGTCCATTGCCATCTTGCGCACACGTGTATTTGTTACGTGACGAAGCGAACAATGGTGATATGGAATGCACCCAATTCGAGGTACGATCCGATTTGAGGTATGCACGCCAGTTTGTAAGTGCATCAATGTGTTGTTGGTTGTCGGGACCCGCCACCTCTCTGAAGACATTGAAGAACTACAATGACATATATCAGAGGTGTGAAGAGATGTACCCTTAAACCAAATCCCGTATTTGAGGGAGAAAGGGGCTGTTGTAGACCTAAGAAATGTTAGCCATATTTGAGACTAAAATTATCTTTAGGAGATATAAGATGAATATCATTTGGGATATCATCAATGGGACACCACTAGTCATTTTTGAGACTAAGGTCAGTTTGAGAAAACATGAACAATATGGACTCGGTTGTTTTAGAATCCCTCAGGAAACTTTAGCCAATTTAGGCCGATATTGAGTCTCTATAATTACCCAACAGTGCTAAGCACATGCGTTTCACGTGGACACTGGATTAGTGTTAAACACTAAAATTTTGTGGTGCTTACGTGTGAAACACGTGAGGCACCACAAATACGAGCGCTACCCATTAGGTTTTATTCCCCATCTTTTTTATATAAGTGCTAAGCACTTGATTTTTGTGGCTCTCATGTGTGAAACACATGAGACACCACAAATATGGGCGTTGCCCATATGGCTTTATTTTCCCTTTTTTTATATAACTGCTAAGCACTTGGCTAGATTTCTTGTGCAAAGCACATGGCTGTCTCTTTTTTTTATACTGGGGTGCTTTTTAACACTCACGTGGGAAACACGTGAAGCAGTTTTGGTTGTTCTCTTTATTCGTTTGAAGCACTCATGTGGAAAACACGCGAGGTTTCAAGATAGTGCTAAGTACCAATGATTTTGGTTTTGAAGATCTTGGACCATTATTACTGTTGTTGCTTGTTTTTTTATATTGAAGAACTAAGTTCTTTATGTAGGGTTAAACCCTAATTTTTGGAGGAATTAAATTCCTATATGTTCTCGTTCTTCATCTCTCATCTTTTTTTTATAACTTAACTCTTTTCCCCCAAGTTTTGAATCTGCAGAGAAAAATCTCCCCGATGAGAATTAAATTCTCAACTTGTGGGGAGATTTGCTTCTGCAAATCTCAACCGGGAAAGAACTAAGTTTCTTAAATAAATGGTTAAACCCTTGGATAGGTAAAGGAGAGGCAATATGATCCCTGTTTTTTTACCTATGGTTTCAATTGGGAAAGTCATCTTCTTTGAGAATTAAATTCTCTTGTTCTCTCAAGATCTCACTGTGCTCTTTTTTTTTTTGCAGGAGCTTGTGTGGGATTCTTTCTGTGCCTCTCTTCTCTCTCTTTTCCTTAATCTCCTTAATTTTATTTATAGGAGAAGAGAAAAGATCAATTTGTTAGGAGAATCTCTGATTGAGAGATCATTATCAATCCAAAGTGATCTTTTGGATTAATTGGTGAATTTCATTCACCGTTGGATTTTTAATCCAAAGGTTCTTTTTTTAACAGAGAAGTTTTCTTATTTGTTTAACAAGATTTAGGAAATATTTTTCCTAGGATAAAATTTTATTCTATCAGATGGTCGGTGGGTGATTTTATAATCACCATTGGATCGTTGATCTAAAGGTTCCCTGTTTAACAAAGAGGATCTTTCTAGTTTAAGAATGATCGATAAAATATTTTCATATAGAATTTAATTCTATCAGATAGTTCATTTGGTGATATTTTATTACAATTGGATTTTAAATCCAAGATTTTTTGTTAGAGAAAAATCTTTCTTTATTAGAAAGATCAGGAAAAATATTTCCGATATAGAATTTAATTCTATCTTGCATTAGAATGCAGCAAGAAAACTCACGTGTTTAACACGTGAGGCCTGTTTGGCCTGCCAATTATTTAAATGCAGCGCCTATATGCTTTTCATATAGGCGTTCATGTATTTAACATGTGTGGCTCTTTTTGCTCATTTGTTTTAATTGCAGCGCCCATATACTTTGCATATAGGCGCTCACGTGTTTAACACGTGAGGCTTATGCAACGCCCATATGCTTTGCATATAGGCACTCACGTATTTAACACGTGGGACTTGAATAGTGATAAATTTTTCCCTTTTCTTTCTTCTTTTCTCTTTTTTATATGAGGGAACAAATGCCCCCAACATTGCTCTCACGTGGCTTGCACGTGAGTGCAATGCTGGCCACCTTTACAGCCGTTGGATTGCCTAGGAGAACGGGAAGATGAACCGCTTCCATCATGTCTTATAAAAGAGGTGTTTGGCTTATTAGACGATTCACTGTTTCTTCATCTTCTTCATCAACCTTCCTTGAGAATTTAATTCTCCTTTTTAGAGCTTAGTTCTTTGCCCTAGATCTTTCAGAGTTAAACTCTGCAAAATTCCTTCTTGGGTAAGGATCTTGAACGACGTTTACCTCTTAGGGAAACCCCTTTTCCATATTTTTTCTTTGGATTTTAAATCCATCACCAGAGTTTTGCTCTAACCCTACACCGATTTCTTAGAGATCCAAAAACACTGGGGTCTTGAGGATTGTTAGTTCTCTTTCTAGGATTTACCCTATCATCGATCTTTGAGAATCCTTGGAATTTAATTCCATTTTCTTTGTCTCCCCTCAGTGGGGGTTTCTGGGATTTAATCCCATTATTAAAGGAAATTAATTCCATATCACAGAGCTTAGCTCTGAAAGACTCAGAAACTTTTAGGAATTTTATTCCCTGATGTTCTTGAGCGTTTTTTCTTCTTCTTTCTTTTTAGGATTTTAATACCCTTGACACAGATTTGAATCTGTTGTGCGTTTTAACAGAACTCGTTTTTCGAGGATGTTAGGAGTTGTTTAAACTCCACTGTTTATTTAATGAGACTCCTTTTGGATTCTCATAATGATTATCTTGCCTCATCATTGGTGAGCCGCCATTTAGATTTCGTGGGGCCTACTGGCTTTGTAGTTAGTGGTCCCATGAAACAAACTCACACACACACACACATATATTTTATTAATGGTTCTCCCTCTTTTTTTATTAGGTACGATGGCATCACTTCCCTACTTCCCTTACACACGCTCGGAAGTCGCTTTTCTACAGTTGCCATCAGGCGAGGAGGTTATGGCGATGATTAGGGCACATGATAAGGACAATACGAGCCTTCTTTTATGGGGGGTTTGGTACAGTCACATCATCAGGGGCCGCCGCAGTTTTACCTGCGAAGTACCAACCGAACCCATCCGCTCAATGTCATTGATGGAGTACCCGCGGACTGCTTATGCGGTGGAGGCAACTAATTGGACCCCCACAGGCCGGCTTGAACCGTCAACGACTGGAATACCCAATCAACCCCTGATGGCTATTGATATTTTCGGACGTCGGATATGTCAGGATGAAGCTCGACCCTGGGGGCAGGTGTATAAGGTAGGCATTGCCCCACGCCATCCAATGGCCTACCTTCCGTGGGCTCGATACATTCTCTCTGCTCAACGCTTATGGCTGCAGAAGGTTGGGTTGTACTAAGTGGTGTATGCGTCATTGTTCTACTATCACGCTCCCACGTCAGGTGGGTCAAGGCCTTCTTGAACCAGTGGAATCTTCCCACGAACACATTTTTGCTTGGGGATCGCGAAGTCTCTATCTCTCTGGAGGATTTTCGTGAAATTTCAGGGTTGCCGATTAGGGGAGAGCATTATGAAGAATTACTGTCTCCTGATGAATATATATTTGCTACAGTGTCCGCTATGCTTGATGGCTTAACGACCGAGAATGTTATTCGTCATAAGCATCCAAGTCTAATCAAGGTTTTGGGTATTTTTGAGAAACTGTTCGTGACATCGGAAGGGCAAGGTGTCACTTTCGATGCTTTCATCGCTTTCTTTCTCCGCAAAGATGTCTTATCCAAGAAGGCTCCGAAATTCGTGAAGATCGAGGATCCTTTCGGATTCGGCTTGAAGAAATTGCCGACAAAAGAAGAGGACCTGTCACAGTTTTATATTCCAAGCTCATCGGCGTAACCTTTGACGCGATCGCTGCCCTTGGAATGGATGAAGAAACTTTCTTGGTTGGCTTCATCGGTCGCTGGCTTAGCTGGTTCGCCATGCCGATGCATCGCCGTTTTATGAGAGCTTCTGCCTTCTATCCTGCCTATCATATAGCCGAAGAAGCACGATTCGCTGTTGGCATTGCAGGACTATGACACTTATACCATGGTTTAAATACTGCTGCCAACACTTCTAATCCGGGTGCGGACACTATGAATTTCTCCCTCTACTACTTCACGTCGTGGATTGAGATGCATGTGTTGGGCGTGTTTGCTGCGCATCGACGACCTGATTTCTATGAGTCGTACACTTTCCCGCGGGTCATGAGGCTGGTCGAACGCTTCTTCTCCTGATCCGACCCAGTTAGGGGCTCTACGCGTACTACTCAATCCGTATTCAAAGGAAGGCAGGATGGTTTTCAGTGACAAAGTCCTTTCTGCTCTGGCTGCGCCTATTCAATAGTTGTTCGATTTTTCGAAGAGTGGAGCTCCGGTTTTGAGGCCTAAAGAGATCATGCATTTATATTCAATCAGGTCGGGATACTTAGCGTTCCGCTTAAATAATACTGTTCTCTTCATGCGGTACAATCCGCATTGCTTCGTCCAGCAGCTGGGTTACAACCAGGGGGTCCCCCTTGAAGCCTTTTTAATCGAGCCCACTCTCTCGCTGGAGGTCACTTGCGACGTCATCCACCACTTCATGCGATTGGGTATCGGTTCCTTCTTCATGATTCCCGAGCATGACTATCTTTCGTGGCCCGTGGGATCCTTCAAGGGCTGGAATTGTCACCGGGTTGGTCCCATCATTGCAGAGGAGAGAAAGGTCCTCTTTGAATGTAAAGCCCCTGCTTCTGCTCAGGCCATCAGCGCCCCGTTGCGGCCACAGTCGGTTGTTTGCCTTCCTCTAAGGGACATCGGCTCAGTGCTCATTCCTAAGGCTGCACAAGCCGAATCATCCCCCCGTACTGCTGGTATGCCGGTATGTGCAAGAGCCGAGACATCGACTCCTGATAAAGCACTTGTTGGAGATAGTGCCCTCAGAGTCAGTTATTGGATCACAGGCACGTGATTGCAATGATTGAGGCAGGACCTATCCCGGTACGACAGTCTTACTCGAGATGATAGTTTGCTATCTGGTTTACCTTTATCATCGTGTACTGCTTTAGGTGACTTGACAGGTCACTATTGCACGTTGATAGAGCCCCTAGGATTCTTGCTTGGCTGCCAGCAGTATGAGGGCGATCATATAAGTGAGAGCTGGAGTCTACAAGCATATCCTTAAAAGGTCCCTAGTCGTGGGAGTTTCGAGACAGGGCATCGATTCTCCAGAGTAGACTAGTGTATACAGTCGAGACCCCGACGAGGGGCGGTGGCCGGTCTCACAGGCCACTGGTGTCAGTTGGTTCACCTAAGATGTATACAGGTGCTCATTGGGTTATGAGTACACCGGACAGGACTCGCCGGGAACATGCTAGTTGGTCTTATACCTGACGTCAGATAGCAGTTCCCAGGTGACATGTGTACAGGTTAGTTCATCGACCTGGGGATCGTCATTTGTCTCGTGTGAGTTCCCACTGTGCTTTGATTACTACCCTACCACGGCTCAAAGGAGTCGTGCAAACAGGTTTTAGTTGGGTACAGTCCCGAGCCACATGGAGGCAGTGAGCGGATCTTCGGGGGTTCGTCTCTCCCGGTATTGGGGGTGAGGTCGCGCTGTGTCTAGGAGAGCCATTACACGAAGTCCTTGGCCAAGGAAGGAGATTTACTGGTAGGTATTCCAGTAGTATCTCAGGGTGTTCTGGGCTACACTCCGACACGACTTGTACCGCTTTTGGGGGTCTGACTTTTACCCACCCCCTAGGCCCGACATGCGATGCTCATAGACGAACGGACCGGACTGTACGGATATTGTCACTGACAGGCTCAGTAGGGTGTCAGGATGAGTTCGCTCATCGACGTCCCTTTTGGTCAATAGCTGGTGGCCCGTCACGTATTGGCTTATACCTCTGACGTGCTAGTGGTTAAATCCACAGCCATAGTATTGACGAGTCTTTAGAGTCCACCACTCATTCTGTTACTCAAGCTTTCGGGCGAAACGCTGTAGAGGCCGTATGGAGATATGGCAGGGTCCGATCAGATACGTGCGGTATTGCACGGATCAGGATCGGACGGTTTGTACTAGAGGCCGTATAGATATATGGCAGGGTTCGGTCAGATACGTGCGGTATTGCACGGATCGGGATCGAACGGATATTACTAGCCGGCTTTGGTTTAAGCCGGATCCTAGTTTAGTACAGTGTAGATTTTGTCTTTTTGCATTTGTATCCGGACGGAATACAGATGCAGGTGTGTATGCACAGTATCGGGGTTTTCCTGTAATTTATTACGGGACCAGTTTTCTGGAGTTGCCAGTTTGCATTCCGTTCCGGCCGGTTTTCCTTTGTTCTTTCCCGGCCGGACTTTTCCGATGGAGGGGGTTATTTGCAAGTTTGCAAATAACATTTTATGGAGGGGTTTATTGCAAAAGGTTTTATTATGAGAGCATCTTTTCTTTTGTTGCACCATTCTTGCATTGAATGAGATTAGAAAGGGTATGGGTTGGATTTAAATGAAGTATGGTTAATGTTTGTTTATGGTCACCCTCTTTTCTTCTCCTACCTTCACCTCCCTTCATGCTTTGTTCTTATCCCTCCACCATTCCTCATTAAGTATTGGCCGGCCACATTTTGAGAGAGGAGATGAGAAAAATGAGAGAGATTCATTTTTGTGTATAGCATTCTTCATCTCATTCCATTTGCTAGAAAATTGAAAGCACCAATTTTCTTTAGACCATTCCTCCGTCTATGGCAACCAACCCCAAAGTAACATACTCTACACTACATTCTACAGCACTTCTTGGGCATGTCGACTTGCCAGCTTCATGCCCGAGTTGCCTCGGTATTAAGGTGGGAGCCCGTAAAAGATGCAGGCGATGTGGTGCCCTTCCGGCGAGGAGGCGACGACCGGAGTTTCCGCAAGAGATCGGGACGATGACGAGAAGACCGGAGGACTCGGATCACTCGGTATATCTCTAACCCATCTTGTTACTTTGCTAGATCTAGTTTAATGGCCCGATCCGGGGTTTAGTGCGCGGTGGTGCCGGTTTGCTAAGTCCGCAAAAATTAAAGTTTATCACCGTTTCCGCATTCGGCCGTCGGTTTGACGGCCGGGGCGCCGCCGTGCACTTACAGTGGTATCAGAGCCTCGCCATTAACTTCGTCTAGCATCGTTTGATGTGTTTTGCATTTCCGATCGACCAAAATTCCGAAATCTACATTTTTGCTAGCGACAGTTTTCTGTTGAAATTTTTTGGTCTCCAAAAATTTTTCAGGTTGTATAAAAGTACTGTGCTAGAAGACCTAAGACTACTGTAGAAATTCGAGACACTGATCTCTTCAGAGGAGCGCGGAACCGCGGAAAAACCCTACTTGTTGCCGCGGTTCCGCTGCAGTATTGATGGATCAGTGTGTAGAATTTTTCCAGTAGGCTTTATGGGTAATTTTAGGGGTTTTGGAATATTAATATTGGGCCCAGAATTTCTTGATCTGCTACAGTATTGCTTGGGGGCCCACTTGTTAATTTTTGATTGATCGGATATTTTAAACACATTATTTCACAGTATTTACATTATATCTGCGACCGTGAATGTCACTCGATCGGTAAATCCGGTCTAACTGCTATAGCCCGGTTAGACGGATTTGCGAACGTGACTTTCACGTTGATGTTCTATGTATTTGCTGTGATGTTGCGGATCGGTCGTGGGGGATAGCCTGGATGCAATGCTAGTACAGTTTTGTTGTATTATGTACATTTGATATTGCGGGGCGAGCGTCCGACATGTGGACTGCCGTCACTTCCTGTTTGTATTATTATTTTGGGGCACGGCCAGGTTGCGGTCGATGTACCCGTTGTATGTATATTTTACTTTCTGTACTAGGATTGCCCCGCGGAGGGGTGCACGGATAGCCGGGTTCTAGAGGGCAACGGGCCCGCATCTCAGGGCATTGAGACAGAGGGGCTTCAGTCTGGAATTGGCGGGCTATTCGCTGCACTCGTAGGGGGTACAGGTTGACCCAGGAGGGGTGCCCAAGTTATCGGATTCCGTGAAGTGCTGGGTGGTCCATTCACGGTGCTGAAGGGGGCTGCCTCGCTTCAGGTTTTGGCGGGTGACTTGCCGCGCCCGTAGGGGTCTAGGATTTCATTTCACAGGCTATCCACACGACCAGGGGAACGTCGGGTTTCAGTAGTGGCTCTGTGAAACCCGGGGATCCCAGATATCTGTATTGTTCTGTGATGCTGTACATTTCTGTGATGTTGCATTTTATTCACGCCTTGAGCGAAATATAATATATTGGTATATATATTAGTAGATGTTGTATATGTTTTTCATCCGCGCTAGTCCAGTCCCCGCTCTGCCGTTAGTTAGCTAACCTAACGGGTGATGACGGGACCCACTGGCGAATGCGGATGGCATATACATACGTCAGTATATTTTCGTTCTTTGTGGTGTGATCAATTGATGGGACTGCGTTGATTCGGATCAATGCAAGTTAAACAAACCTATTCTGATGTTGTTGGAACACTTTTCAAAAAGCTGTTATTGCAAGGACGTTCACTTTTGTTTTGCATCGTGGTATTCATTTGGAATATCCTGCTCCTCAGTCGACGAGGCAAGGGCCGAGATCCCTTCACCGGGAGTGACCCCTTGGACAGAAGTTTGCGTCAGGGCACTAACTTCACTATAGCCGATTACTTTTGCTTTGCATCGCGGTATTCAGTTGGAATATCCTGCACCTCATTCTACGGGGAAAGAGCCGAGATCCCTTCACCGGGAGTGACCTCTTTGGTAAAGGTTTTCGTCACTATATTTTCTAAAAAGCTATCCGTTCCTTCAACGATATCAAGTTCATTACGTTAAAGGTTTTCGCCAGAAACCATTCGTAGCCCTCCATCATTTCAGTTAAATATTCGGTAGTATTCAAGCTATGTATTTTGACCTCACGCCAAGGCATAGTGTTTGGTAGTTGCCGGGTATTTATCTGTTGCATAGATAGATGCGTTGGTTTGGGACAGTCGTACTACTATTTTGGCCTACGTCAAGGGTATGTACGGGTGGGTTCAAATTAACCTGGACAATGATGGGTAGAACTTGACATGTGACTTATGATATTTTGACCTCACGCCAAGGTCATAAGAGCATGGGGCAGAAATCCACATCGGGAGTTTCAAAAGAACTGAAACTTGCCAGATATGCGCATACCTTCTGGAGTGTGATGACGTGAGCGGATTACGTCACGTTATCATGCGATGATAGTTGGATCCCGATTCCCACTGATGAGTTGGTTTACTCCTCGGGTGACCCCGACTAATTCTTCTTTCAGGTTTGGAGGAGAATTTGAGGTACAGTGGGAGGTTTCCAGATTAGATAAATTGGTAACCATTCTGATCTTGGTTAGAGTGCACGCTGAGTGTTTCTTTTCTCTCTCTCTTGGCAGCGACCATTGACCCGACCCTAAGACTATGACTCAGTGACCAAGTTGACCGAACCTTCTTAACACTGGCTTTTGGATTGTCAGAGTTGCAGACCTCATTGCCACTCCTACTTTTACCCTTTTCTCCAGGACACCCCGTATTATTGCGAACGTCCACTTCCATTGGACAAAGCCATCGTATGGTTAGATACGAACTCGAAGGAATTCGAGGATGGTTTCCGGTTCTGGAGAAAACGGATAGGATTATTCAGTTGTCTTTTCCTTTTTGCCTCCTCTCAAGTTACGAGTACTCCTTAGTTTAGGAGATAGTACACCTATTACGCAAATTGGATAGTCTTCTTCCAAACTTTAGGCTGGTGCCGAACAGTGGGGAATGAAGAAAACCAATTAGCCTAAACGGTGTGCAGAAGGTATTAAGATTAAGACAAAGCAAGGGATTAGTAAGAGGGCAAAGTAAATTGCGACTGATATTCACGACCAAACCAAATATTTCTTCGCCAATCCTAAATCACCTTTGTATTTCTCCAGGACACTCCGTATCACTACGAAGATCCACAGTTTATTGGATACTCCATCGTATGGTTATATACGAACTCGAAAGGAACTTGTTCCAGTTCGGGGATGGATTCTGGTCCAGAAGAAATAGGAATAAGGTTTATTCGGTTGTCTTTTATCTTCACCTTCTCTCGCATTGCGAGCGTTCCTAGGATTAGGACAGTACACCCATTATGCTTATTGGATAGTCTTCTTCCAAACCATAGGCTGGTGCCGAACGGTAGGGAAGGAAGAAAACCATTTGGCCTAAGGGGTGTGCAGAAGGTAATGACTAAAGACATATAAAGGGATTTGGAGAGGTGGCAAAGAATTATACGGTTATAGTTGTGAATCTGGATAATGGTAGAGGCATTACTAGGAATACCAGGATACCCTATAGAAACATTTCAATGTTTCAGTTCAACTGTCTACTGTCAAAAGAAAACTGATTTCCTGATTAGACACTTGCTCCAGGGTATGTATTTACCAGGTTTGATTCTCACATCTGTATGGTTTTACAGATGATGAATGGGAGTAAGTTATTGGGAATAGGGTGATCATCCTCATTATATCGGGATTCGTTGTAATCGGTGATATTTGAGGAGATCATCTGGGCTGTTTGCCGGTCGGCAAATATTTGGTTTTGAATATCCGCTGTTGTGCACCAATTTCAAATTGATATATCTGTACGTCTATTTTCATAGAGTGAGATATACCTTTTGATATTATGTTGATGACATTTACCTATATCAGTGGATGGTTAGGTAAGGAGTATTAAACAGCGGTGTAATTCTTCTTAACCATAAGTACAGTTTTCAACCTACGACACACAGTGAAAGAGTTGTTAGACTCGGCGGACTTATACAGAGTATTGTACATTGTCCAGTGTCTATTAGGACAGAGGGGTTGGTCCTCATACTATATTCTATTTACTTTTAACTTCTCTAGTTCTTAGACATGTGTTTCGTAGAAACACAGGGTCTAAGTTTTGAGGAGTTATAGGTATTTGAATAGAGTAGAGAACCAGGTATAGCAAGTATCGGGATTCTTCAAAGTGATCGAAGATGTAGATACTTGTGTATGGTATTCAGTTGATAGTAATGATAAAGAGAAATAGCTTCTCTTTCAGGTTACTCATAATTGGAAGCATTCCTAAGTTGAGTAAAGCTGATCGGCCTCTCTCCATATAGTTAACATGCACTGGAGACAGCTGCATGATTTGAATCTGGTTAAATTAAATCAGTGCCTCTATTCCTATATTGGATATAGAACAGTTCGTATCTTAACGATGTTAAGGTACGGGGAGTTGTCCGGATTATGCTTAAAACCAGACTCTGGTAACTCAAAGGCACGTTTCTGTAATGGCTGTTTGTGGGTTGACCCAGGCTATGACGAGGGTTGATTTTCTACCATCTGGCAGATCAATAGAAATATTGTTCTAGACTCGCCACAGTTTTAATAAAAATGGATTTTTTCAAAAACAGTAGTGGGAGTATGGTAGAACTGGAAGTGATTCCAGAACCGCAAACGATTACTGAAGATTTGATAAGGAACCTAAAGATTCAATCTTGTTTGACATTCCATTCGCCACTCCGCAGATAAGGTGGGTAACTTCAGGCACCCGAGAGGTACTCCGGTAGCCTCAAGGACGGTGACAGGGAAGTTCTTGTTTACCCACACTTGCCATTGTTGTTGTTCCAGGCTGCGAGACCCGGCAGGAGGATGAGTATAGCGTCGTTCTAAACTAGCTTTAGAAGTGCACATCTATATGACTCTGCCAAAGGGTCTTCGTAGTCAGTGGGAGCAGCGGAAGCATTGGTGGACATCAGGCTTATGTCTATTTATAGACTAAAGCAGATATAGCGGAGATAGATCATCTATTTCTGATGTGACAGTCATAGGTTTGACGTCATCTGAATAGGGGATGGATCTGTTGAGTAGGTAGTAGGGTGTCATATCCGGGTTTTGGATAACATACACATAGTAGGAAGTGATATTCCTATACTACGATCGGTTATACTTTGGTCGTCACACAGTGGTTTCTCCACAAGAGACTTGGACACAATATCAGACATACTGGTTACTAGATCTATGGTTTTTAGATCTAGATTTAGGTGGTTTCCCAATCGGGGTACTTTGACAGCATTCTAAGAGTATTTAGAATAGACGACTCCTGGCACGGTAGTGTACCTGCAGGTAATGGAGTCACCCTCTCTAAAGGTGTCTTATAAACTAAAGTAGAGAGGGATGTGCATGATTGGCAGATCACTTGCTTAGGCAATTGAGTCAATCAAGAGATATCAAGTACCACACCAGATGTTGATCTTGCACTAGATGCAATAAGTTGATATTGATCCAATCCTGGAGGAACAGTCGGAAGCAGTTTTAGAACATAAGTTGATGTTCTAGGGAAATGATAACGACAGCCTCATTCGGGGGACAGTTATCATTCCAGGCTTCCAAGGTGACCTGGACGACAAGGAGGTTGTCAGAGTTATAGTTTTCCTTCTGACGAGGGGCAGTATTTTGGACAGGTGGCCCAAGGAAATACTGAGGGTGGCATGGCGCAGGATACTGATTAAGTTCAGTTGACGATACAGTCTAAGAAGTTTGGATTTGGAGTTCATTTATGAGCTCGGTCCCATCAGACATCCAGACATTCTAAGACAAGTATTGCTCATTTCGGGAGATGGTTTTCTCCGCGAACTTGAGATATAGAGAGACATAGAAAGAAACATCAGAGCGGATCCACTCGCTGAGGTTATTCCTCGAACGCAATAGTCTCGCAAACGAGCTTTGTGAGACTGACTAGTAGAGGAGTTGGGTGTTCGGTATCACACGGGCTGTGAGTATGCGACATCGCAATAATTAGCCTTGAGTGCAAGTGGGAGATTGTTGGAGATAGTGCCCTCAGAGTCAATTATTGGATCACAGGCACGTGATTGCAATGATTGAGGGAGGACCTATCCCGGTACGACAGTCTTACTCAAGATGATAGTTTGCTATCTGGTTTACCTTTATCATCGTGTACTGCTTTAGGTGACTTGACAGGTCACTATTGCACGTTGATAGAGCCTCTAGGATTCTTGCTTGGCTGCCAGCAGTATGAGGGCGATCATATAAGTGAGAGCTGGAGTCTACAAGCATATCCTTAAAAGGTCCCTAGTCGTGGGAGTTTCGAGACAGGGCATCGATTCTCCAGAGTAGACTAGTGTATACAGTCGAGACCCCGACGAGGGGCGGTGGCCGGTCTCACAGGCCACTGGTGTCAGTTGGTTCACCTAAGATGTATACAGGTGCTCATTGGGTTATGAGTACACCGGACAGGACTCGCCGGGAACATGCTAGTTGGTCTTATACCTGACGTCAGATAGCAGTTCCCAGGTGACATGTGTACAGGTTAGTTCATCGACCTGGGGATCGTCATTTGTCTCGTGTGAGTTCCCACTGTGCTTTGATTACTACCCTACCACGGCTCAAAGGAGTCGTGCAAACAGGTTTTAGTTGGGTACAGTCCCGAGCCACATGGAGGCAGTGAGCGGATCTTCGGGGGTCCGTCTCTCCCGGTATTGGGGGTGAGGTCGCGCTGTGTCTAGGAGAGCCATTACACGAAGTCCTTGGCCAAGGCAGGAGATTTACTGGTAGGTATTCCAGTAGTATCTCAGGGTGTTCTGGGCTACACTCCGACACGACTTGTACCGCTTTTGGGGGTCTGACTTTTACCCACCCCCTAGGCCCGACATGCGATGCTCATAGACGAACGGACCGGACTGTACGGATATTGTCACTGACAGGCTCAGTAGGGTGTCAGGATGAGTTCGCTCATCGACGTCCCTTTTGGTCAATAGCTGGTGGCCCGTCACGTATTGGCTTATACCTCTGACGTGCTAGTGGTTAAATCCACAGCCATAGTATTGACGAGTCTTTAGAGTCCACCACTCATTCTGTTACTCAAGCTTTCGGGCGAAACGCTGTAGAGGCCGTATGGAGATATGGCAGGGTCCGATCAGATATGTGCGGTATTGCACGGATCAGGATCGGACGGTTTGTACTAGAGGCCGTATAGATATATGGCAGGGTTCGGTCAGATACGTGCGGTATTGCACGGATCGGGATCGAACGGATATTACTAGCCGGCTTTGGTTTAAGCCGGATCCTAGTTTAGTACAGTGTAGATTTTGTCTTTTTGCATTTGTATCCGGACGGAATACAGATGCAGGTGTGTATGCACAGTATCGGGGTTTTCCTGTAATTTATTACGGGACCAGTTTTCTGGAGTTGCCAGTTTGCATTCCGTTCCGGCCGGTTTTCCTTTGTTCTTTCCCGGCCGGACTTTTCCGATGGAGGGGGTTATTTGCAAGTTTGCAAATAACATTTTGTGGAAGGGTTTATTGCAAAAGGTTTTATTATGAGAGCATCTTTTCTTTTGTTGCACCATTCTTGCATTGAATGAGATTAGAAAGGGTATGGGTTGGATTTAAATGAAGTATGGTTAATGTTTGTTTATGGTCACCCTCTTTTCTTCTCCTACCTTCACCTCCCTTCATGCTTTGTTTTTATCCCTCCACCATTCCTCATTAAGTATTGGCCGGCCACATTTTGAGAGAGGAGATGAGAAAAATGAGAGAGATTCATTTTTGTGTATAGCATTCTTCATCTCATTCCATTTGCTAGAAAATTGAAAGCACCAATTTTCTTTAGACCATTCCTCCGTCTATGGCAACCAACCCCAAAGTAACATACTCTACACTACATTCTACAGCACTTCTTGGGCATGTCGACTTGCCAGCTTCATGCCCGAGTTGTCTCGGTATTGAGGTGGGAGCCCGTAAAAGATGCAGGCGATGTGGTGCCCTTCCGGCGAGGAGGCGACGACCGGAGTTTCCGCAAGAGATCGGGACGATGACGAGAAGACCGGAGGACTCGGATCACTCGGTATATCTCTAACCCATCTTGTTACTTTGCTAGATCTAGTTTAATGGCCCGATCCGGGGTTTAGTGCGCGGTGGTGCCGGTTTGCTAAGTCCGCAAAAATTAAAGTTTATCACCGTTTCCGCATTCGGCCGTCGGTTTGACGGCCGGGGCGCCGCCGTGCACTTACAGCACTAGCCGTGGCGCTCCAAAAGGCAGATACCGAAGGCGATGTTAGGCAGCTCCGCGCAAAAGTGCCAAAGGGGAAGAAGCGTCCCTCCACCGGTGTTAGCTCAGGCTCTAAAAGGAGAAAGAAATCAGTTGCCGGTCTACTCGATACTTTACTTGAGTCGAACCCCTCCATGATGAGCCTATATTTGTGCATGAACCAGACGATTGTTTCCTTTTTCCCGGCACGTCTGCCGGGGAAGCCGCACAGTTGGCCGAAGCCTTAAGGCTATCGCAAGATGAAAATGAAAATGTGCGCCTGAAGAAGGGAAGATTTCCACCTGTCGTATTCTATGACGTTGATCCATTATTACCTAGATTACCAATGGGTCCTCTGACAATGGAAGAAGAACGAGCTCTCAAACGACCCATCTCGGCCATTTTTGAAGACGAGGCTGCTCTGAAGACGGGCAGGCATTTTCTTTCGATCGAAACCCGACGAGAACATTTGGTCAGAAAAGAGCAGCGGCTCGAAAAGGCCATACTTCAGGCTCCCTGGCGTATTGGTATGCATATTTTTCGTATCTTTCGGCAAATAAGTCATATTACTTTCCTGTCGCATTATTTTTATGAAAAATTTTGTAGGGACTTCTGCAGCGGGCGTAGTTTCGAGCCCGGATCGCGCCATGGACATAGATTCTATGAATATCTCCCGTGACACACCGGAGGGTGTAGAAAAGATTACTGGAGCTGCTATCCCCACTGTGGATCTTCCGGTGATGGCTTCTATTTCTCCAGCAGAGATTGCCACACCAGCAATAGATCCTATGGATATCTCTAATGATGCACCGAAAGGGGTAGAGGAGATTGTCGAAGCTGCTGTCCCTGTCTCGAGGCCTCTAGTGGTGGATTTTGTCCCTCTATTGGAGGTTGTCACGCCGGCCATATACTTCCCGCATATATTCAGTGATGCACCGGAGGGTATAGAGGAGGTTGTCGAAGCTGCCATTCCTCCAGTTCTGAGCGGGCGAAGTATCGAAGGTAATCTTATCTACATTTTTTAATGACCCCTCCATATATCTGAACCTTTTCTTCCTCAGAATTACGGGAGTTGGCGTATTTTATTGTGGACCTTTCTCCGAGGAAAACCTTCCAGTGTTTACTTGAAATGGCGGCCCCGCAAGCGATATCTCTACAAAGCATAGTCCTTTCTTCTGGCCAGGGTTGGTATTCTTTTGCCTTTTTGTTTTATATTTTCATAATGATGCTGATGCGCTTTCTATTTAAACCGTAGTCCTAGAAGCTGACGACGAAGTCGAAATTCTTGACGGACCTGGGGATTTCTCAAACCCGCCTTCCGTGGGTAAGTGACACTTTAGCATTGGTGTTCTTTTACTTGTTCTATGTTTAGAAGGGCAACAAACCATCCATGTATGCTTACAGCTTTGCCAATCTTGACCCCTTTAGAATCCTAGATCTCCATGCCATCAGGCCCTTACGCCCGATGCGTGTCTGAGAGGATGGCAAAACAGAGCATTCATTCACTGGCGATTCTTATCGAAGATATTTGCACTAGTAATCCTGTCACGGCCGAATTCGCTGTTGAAACCAATGCCTCTTTGTCTGTTCTTGCCACTTATCATGACGAGGCATTGGTGCATACTTGGGTCGAGTATTGCCGTCGATTGGAGGCCTACCTATATGGGATTGAATGCGTATGCCTTCCCTCTGACATCTTGTCTGTAAAGGCCAGCCTGCATGGATGGATCTACCGATGCGCAGCCAATCTCCAGTCATGTGAGAAGAGACTCGACCGAAAGTTTTCGGTGAGGGAACTGACTTCAAAAGATTTAGGGAAACTTCAAACCCAACTTACCGCCAAGACTACTCATGCTTATGAAATTTGGTGAGTTCTTCAGGAGGCCATTACGGAGGTGGTGGCTCTTGATAAAGCCGTTATTTTCACACGCGAGATGGTCGAGGCCCACAAGGCTATCGAGAAAGAGCTCGAGAGTCAATTTTGTTCATACCAGAATCAACAGGCACAGGCCGGGACTCAGCTCACGGCGTTTATAGAGCTTGAAGCAGAAGTTCGGCGGAAGAATGATGAACTTGCTGGCTTATTGAACCGCCCACCCGTTTAGAAATTTTTGTCGCTGTATGTTTTCTTCTTTTGTTCTTTTATATCTTGTATTAATTTTGATTTATGAATAAAATACATATTTCATTTCATCCTTGCGCCTCTCTGTCTTGACTTGACGTAAAGTAGTTTATGTACTCATCTCGGAGTTTATAGTTTATTCACTCATTTCGGAGTTTGTAGTTTATTCACTCGTTTCGGAGTTTGTAGTTTATTCACTCATTTCGGAGTTTCTAGTTTATGTACTCATTTTGAAGTTTGTAGTTTATTCACTCGTTTCAAAGTTTCTAGTTTATGGACTCATTTCGGAGTTTGTTTAGTTTATGGACTCATTTCGGAATTTGTTTAGTTTACCTCTCTTGGGTTTACAGGTAAACTTGTCCTAACGTTGTATATAGATAAACTCCATTCTTTACGATAGAGGTCCGTTAGGTTTGTGGTACTAGGGTTTTAGTCCGTGGTACCGTCGCGTTGGCTGATGTATTCCTCGATATGCGGTCTTTAAGCCATTGTTCGAGTAGCCCCGTGACTGTCGTGCCTCTGATCCTTTCGGGGGCTGGACAAGACATCTTCAAGTAATCTCCTTAGGCTATATGACCGTCGGAAGAGCAAGCGTTAGGAATTTGTCATGTCGCTTTTTTACTTGAGGTTAGGCTCAATTTGGAGCCCCGATAAGTCATAACCACTCCGCGCTGGTGTGGGATGATCTCCGATAGTCTCTTAGGTTTTATATAAGTTGCCGTTGAGACCCTGAAGCTGGGAATATGCTGTTGCTTCATTTTTGTTTAACGATGCCGTGCCGTTTCTTTACTGGAATATGGTAGACATCTGTAGGACCTCTATGCTGTATGTATTGCAGTTGAAGTCCGAAGCTAGGAATATGCCTTCCAGTTTGATTTGGCTCATTGGTGCTTTATTGATGTCATGTCTGCACCCTGATGGAATGAGAAGGAACGCCGGGGTAGTTTTTAGGTTGTATATGAACCGTCGAGACTTGGAGCTAGGAATTTGCTATGGCTCCGTTTTTTATTTGACCCTTGGGTCTTTGTTGACGTCGTGTCTGCATCCTGATGGGAAGAGAAGGTACGCCGGGGGAGTCTTTACGTTGTATATGAACCGTCAAGACTTGGAGCTAGAAATTTGCCATGGCTCCTTTTTTTGTTTGACCCTTGGGTCTTTATTGACGTCATGTCTGCATCGAACTGGAATGAGAAGAACGTCGAGCTGATCTTTAAGGTGTATATGAACTGTCGAGATCTGGCTCTCCCTTTGACGGAGCCTGGTGGGAAAATATGGTTCCCTTTCCTTCATTTGTGCCCATGGATTGTATACAGGGGTCAGTATGGACTCACCTGCAGGGCAAAGGAAACTTTATTTTATTTTTTATTATCGCGATGCTTTATCTTTTCAGCTTTTCATTCGCGAAAGTCGCGATTTCCCAATCATTTCGGCTATTTATCGCGGTGCCCAATCATTTCGGGTATTTTTATATTTTTACTCGCTGCTTTTTATTGTGAGTCACCCAAACATTTCGGCTGTTTCATATGCATATATTTTTTGCTCACTAATTTTTATTGTGAATTGCCCCATTATTTCGGCTATTTCATATCCATTTTTTTGCTCGCTGATTTTTATTGCGAGTTTGGAATCTGATACCAACCTTGCCATCAACATTGCTATGACTGGAATATTTCCAGGTGCGAATCATCATTTGCCGTGAAAGAACTTGGAGTTTGACACCTGTTTAGGCATCAACATCGCTACCACTGAAATGTTACCAGGAGCGAATCATCATTTTCCTTGAGAGGACTTGGGGTTTGAACAAAGATGATTTAGCAAACAGGGTTGGGATCCTATCGACTAAGTCTTTTTGACTTTATGAGCCGAAAGGGTCTCATAAAAGTATTTCTCCCTACGAGTCGAGAGTATATTATAGGTGTAAGTTCACCTTAGAAGTCGTGAGGACTCCTAAGTGGTATTTTCCCTCGTAAGTCGTAAGGATTTTACAAGAGTGTTTTCTCCTTATAAGTCGAAGGGACTTACAAGTGTCGTTCACCATATGGGGACATTTCGCGCCATTGGTGGAACTAGGTAAGGGAGTATTTATTCTTGCCCGTGGATTGTATGCAAGGGTCAATATTGGACCACTTGTAGGGCAACTTGGGAATGTGATGGCTTAAGAACAGGTTCAGGTTACTGTAGCTTAAGGCTTTTGAATCCTATGAGCCGTAAGGGTCATATAAGGGGAGTTCTCATTGCAAGTCGAGAGGATCTTGTAAGTGTAAAAATAATTTTACGAGACTGCGCCCTTCCGGGTTTTCACAGGATCGCCGGCAATCCTGCTGTTTTTACTCACGGCGCCCTTTCGGGTTTTCATTCATGCCCATTTCGCTTGTGGACATACCGTTATTTTTAAGAGATTGCGCCCTCCCGGGTTTTCACAAACTTGCCGGTGGACCTGCTGTTTTTATTCATGGCATCCTTTCGGGTTTTCATCCGTGCCCATTTCGCTTGTAGACGTACCGTTTTTTTAACGAGACTGTGCCTTCCCGGTTTTTCACAAACTCGTCGGTGACCCTACTGTTTTTACTCACGGCGCCCTTTCGGGTTTTCATCCATGCCCATTTCGCTTGTGGACGTACCGTTTTTTTTTGACCCATCTGTTTGCCAATGAGGGTTGGGGGTGAATTCACCGTTGAAGTAGCTGAGTAGCCAGTAGGATTTGAGTTGCAGTCTTCGCCGTTGGAGCTGCGATTGCAATATAGATCTCAAGGGAGCACATTACCGTTTTGGAGGTGATGTGCTTAGTTTAGGTACATCTCGGTCCGTTGTCACTATATTTGAAGTGAATTTTTTGTTTAAGGACGTCTCGGTCCGTTGCCACCATATTTGAGGCAAACGATTTCTAGTTTAAGGACTTCTCGGTCCAATATCGCCATGTTTCAGGCGGGTTTTAGTTTAAGGACATCTCGGTCCAATGTCGCCATGTTTGAGGCGAATTTTTAGCTTAAAGACATCTCGGTCCGATTTCACCATGTTTGAGGCGAATTTTTAGTTTAAGGACATCTCGGTCCAATGTCGCCATGTTTGAGGCGAATTTTTAGTTTAAGGACATCTCGGTCCGTTATCGCTATTTTTGAGGTGACAGAGCTTCTTTGCATACTACTTTCAGAGTTTTGAATCAGGAAGATAGCGAGCGGATACGAGCGTCGTCATCCATCATTGACCTAAGTCATGACTCGTTAAGCATAGTATTTTTTGAGGAATCGGCCGTTTATTGGCTTGAAGGGTTTTTCTCCATGCATATCCATGAGCAGGTAGGCTCTACCTTGGTAGACTTTGTCTATAATATACGGGCCTTCATAGTTCGGCTCGAATTTCCCCCGTTTTGCACGGTTGGGGATCATAGGTCTTTTGACGACTAGCACGAGTTCTCCTTGGCGGAATGTTCTCGGTCTGGTCAGTTTTTCATATGACTGCGTCATCCTTGCCTTATAAGCCTCCAGGTTCTGCTGTGCTATAAGGCGAGTTTCGTCGAGGGCGTCGAGCTCTTCAAGCCGGAGATAAGCGTTTTCTTCATCTGTCAGCTCGTATCGAACCGCTACTCGAAGAGAAGGGAGTTCTATTTCTAGAGGAAGCACTGCTTCCGTGCCGAATACTAACGCGTATGGGGTCGTATTCATGGCTGTTTTGAACGTCGTTCGGTACGTCCAGAGAGCTTTGTGCAGTCTTTCGTGCCAGTCTTTTTTGTTTCTCGACACCGTTTTATTTATAATCTTTGTCAAGGCCTTGTTGAAATCTTCAGCTAGATCGTTAGCTCGGGGATTATAGACGGAAGAGTATCTCCAGTCTATTTTTTGCTGTTCTATGAAGCGGCTGATTTTATGGCTCCTGTAGGCAGGTCCATTATCCGAGATTATCCGTCGCGGAGTGCTGAAGCGGTAGATGACATGTGTCTTGAAGAAATGGAGAATATTCTCCGTCTTCACTTCCCTTAGTGGTACTGCTTCTGCCCACTTAGAAAAGTAATAGGTCGTTGCTAGTATGAACCGATGTCCTTTGGATGATGCCGGTTCAATGGGGCCAATTATGTCGGTTCCCCATATTTCGAATGACCAGCTAGCTACCGTTGGGTGTAGCAGATTTGGATGTTGGTGGATGAAGTCCCCATGAATCTGGAACGAGTGACATTGCTTCGCATATCTGAGGCAGTCCTGAATCATTGTGGGCCAATAGTAACCCATTCTTTTGATCTTCAATTTCATCTTTGACCCGGCTTGATGAGAATTGTTGGAGATAGTGCCCTCATAGTCAATTATTGGATCGCAGGTACGTGATTGCAATGATTGCGGAGGACCTATCCCGGCCGGACAGTCTTACTCGAGATGATAGTATGCTATCTGGTTTGCCTTTATCAGTCGTGTACATGTTCAGGTGACTGATTGCATGTTACACTTTGATAGAGCCCTTAGGATCTTGCTTTACTACCAACAGTATGATGGCGATCATATACGTGAGAGTTGGGTAGTTTATATGCATATCCTTAATTGTGGTCCCTAGTCGTGGGAGTTTCGAGACAGAGCATCGATACTCCGGAGTAGACTAGTGTATACAGTCGAGACCCCGACGAGGGGCGGTGGCCGGTCTCACAAGCCACTGGTGTCAGTTGGATCACCTAAGATGTATACAGGTGCTCATTGGGTTATGAGTACACCGGACAGGACTCGCCGGGAATCTGCTAGTTAGTACTATACCTATCGTCAGATAGCAGTTCCCTGGTGACATGTGTACAGGTTAGTTCATCGACCTGAGGTCGTCATTTGTCTCGTATGAGTTCCCACTGTGCTTTGATTTCTACCCTACCACGGCTCAAAGGAGTCGTGCAAACAGGTAGCTTTTGGGTACAGTCCCGAGCCATATGGAGGCACGTGAGCGGATCGGCAGGGGATTCGTCTCTCCCGGTATTGGGGGCGAGGTCGTGCTGTGTCTAGGAGAGCCATTACACAAAGTCTATGGCCATGGCAGGAGATTTACTGGTAGGTACTCCAGTAGTATCTCAGGGTGTTATTGGGCTACACTCCGACACGACTTATACTGCTTCTGGGGGTCTGACGTTACTAGCCCCCTAGGCGGATATGCGATACTCATAGACGAACGGACCGGACTGTATATACATTGTCACTGTTAGGCTCAGTAGGGTTTCTGGATGAGTTCGCTCATCGGCCTCCCTTGAGTTCGCTCATCAGCTTCCCTTGAGGTCAGTCCATAGGCAGCCGTTACGCATAGCTAGTGCCGCTGACGGTTTGTGGTTAAACCCACTGCCAGGGTACTGACGAGTCATTAGAGTCCCCCACAGACAGTTTCCCAAGTTCGGGCGAAACGTTGTAGAGGCCGTATGGTTTTATGGCAGGGTTCGGAAAATGCACGTGCGTTTACGCACGTGTCAGTTTTCGGGCAGATGATACTGGTCGGCTTTGGTTTAAGCCGGATCCGAGTATTATATTGAGTAGGTATAATATCTTTGTCTCAGTTGCATTTGTATTCGGTCGTAATACAAATGCGGGTATATTTATACAGTTACGGGGTTATCCTGAAAGTCGTTTCAGGATCACTTTTGGAAGTTGCCAGTTTCCAGTTTTCTATCAGCCGTCTTTTAACATTCGGTTAAAGACGGATTTATCTTTTCTTGGATAAGAGTGACTCAGTGTTCTAGAAGATTCTAGATGAGGTGACTAGGATTAATTGGTGTTGAGTTTTCATTGGTTGCATTAATGGTTAGATGATGTGTTATTATGACTCATCCTTTGACATTAATGATTCTTGTTTAGCTAAGGATATTTTGTGAGAAGCTTCATGTCTTATGATCACCTCCCTCCTCCTACACTCACCCTCCTCATTCTACATATATTGGCCGTCCACTATTTGTGAGAGAGAGTGAGAATGACTTCATTTTGGAGAGAAAAGACTATGGTTAAGGGTGCATGGAAATTTCATTACCTCTTTCATTCCATCACCCGATAAAAATGGCAGCTTCATTTACCGATCGTCCATGGACTTGGACGAAGTGAGACAAAGTCATCTACTCATTCTCTACATCAATCTTGGTCGTCTCTTTTAGCAAACTTGACGACCGAGTTGCCTCGAGTCAGAGGCGGGAGCCCGTTTAAAGAATCAGTGATGTGGTGCCACCTGGACGAGCAGATCGGAGATCGAAGAGATCGGAGCAGCCACAACGGAGCGTGGGATGATGGTTAAAGAACGAAGGACTCGGATCGTTCGGTATAACCTTTCTACACTCTTTACAGTTTGTTAGTTTAGCAATAATGGCAGATCCGGGTTAAAGTATACGATAGCGCCAGTTAAAAAGTTTTTGTTCCGCATTTGGCGTCTGTAGACGGCCGGGGCGCTAGCGTAGACTTACAGTGGTATCAGAGCCTCACCATTTTGCTATACTAACTTGTGCTAACGCGTTTAAAACTTCGATCGAACCGGAAATCGAAAATTGCAAAATTCCAACTTGACAGTTTCTGTTAATTTTAAACGGTGTCCTAAAAATATTTCACACATCTCAGAAAACTGTGCAGGGTTTTTTAAGAACCACGACAAAATTTAGGCACTTGATTCCTTCATACAGCCGCGGAAACGCGGCCAAACCCATGGTTTGGCCGCGCATCCGTGGCCACTTGGTGAGCTCATGCTCCCAAATTTGTACAGTGGGTTCTCTGTTGGATTTTGGGGTTTTTGGTAAATATCGTTTTGGCCCAGATTTTGTTACTGTTCACCAGTAAGTCTTGGGGCCCACTTCTTGATATTTAGTCGATCGAAATTTAAACATGTTAGTTTACAGTGCTTACATTATATCTCCGACCGGGAATGTCATTTGATCGGTAAACCGCGTCTGATTGCTATAGTTCTTTTAGACGGGTTTGCGAACGTGACATTCGCGTTGATGTTCTGTGTTGTGCTGTGTTGTTGCGGATTTGTCGTGGTGGATAGCAGTGTGCAATGGTAGTACAGTTTGAGTTTATTTGTACATTTGATATTGCGGGGCGAGCGTCCAACATGTGGACTGCCGTCACTGCCTGTTGTATAATATTCTTTTGGGGCACGACCAGGTTGCGGTCAATGTACCTGTTGTACTATTTTTCATTACTGTACTAGGTTTTGCCCCGAGACGGAGTGCACGGATAGCCGGGTTCTGGGGGGCAACGGGTCCGCATCTCATGGCTTTGAGAGGCTGAGGGGTCCCACTCTAGAATTGGCAGACTATTCGCCGCACTCGTAGGGGGTACAGGTTGACCCAAGGAGGGGTGCTCAATTTACCGGATTCCGTGAAGTGCCGGGTGTTCCATTCACTAAGCTGGTGGGGACTACCTCGCTTCAGGTTTTGGCGGGTAACTTGCCGCACCCGTAGGGGTCTAGGTTTTCATTGCACAGGCTATCCACACGACAGGGGAACGTCGGGTTTCAGCAGCGGCTCTGTGAAACTCGGGGATCCCAGATTATCTGTGTTGTTCTGTGATGCTTATTACTTTTCTGTAATGTTGCATATTATCACGCCTGGAGCGATTATGTATATTGGTTTATATACTATTAGATGTTGTTTATGTTTTACACCCGCGCTAGTCCAGTCTCCGCTCTGTCATTAGTTAAGTAACCTAACGGGTGATGACGGGACCCAGTGACGAATGCGGATGGCATATACGTACATTTTATTTTCGTTCTTTTCTGGTGTGATTGATTGATGGGACTGCGTTGATTCTGATCAATGCAAAGTAAAACAAACCTGTTTTAGTTGTTGGAACAAATTTAAAAAGTGTTATTGCAAAGACGTTTCCTTTTGTTATGCATAGCGGTATTCAGTGGAATATCCTGCACCTCATTCGACGGGGCAAGGGCCGATATCCCTTCACCGGGACTGACCCCTTGGGCAGAAGTTTGCGTCAGGGTAATAACTTCACTATAGTCGATTACAAGTTGCTTTGCATAGCGGTATTCAGTGGAATATCCTGCACCTCATTCCACGAGGAAAGAGCCGAGATCCCTTCACCGGGAGTGACCTCTTTAGCAAAAGGTTTTCGCCACTATATTTTAAAAAGCTATCAGGTTCCTTCAGCGATATCAAGTTCATTACGCTAAAGGTTTTTCGCCAAAAACCAGCCGTAGCCCTCCGTCACTTCTTTTGAGTATTCAGTAGTATTCAAGCTATGTATTTTAGCCAAAGTTAAGGCATAGTGTTTGGTAGCTGCTGGGTATTCAATTGTTGCATAGATAGATGAGTTAGTTTGGGACAGTCGTTCTGCCGATTGGCCAAAGTCAGGGGCATGTGCGGGTGGGTTCAAATTGACAAGATAGTGACGGGTAGAACTTGGCATGTGACTTATGACATTTTGACCAAAGCCAAGGTTATAAGAGCATGGGGCAAAAATCAGATCGGGAGTTTCTAAAGAAACTGAAACTTGCCAAGTATGCGCATACCTTCTGGAGTATGAGTAACGTGGATGCATTCCATCACGTTATCATGCGATGAGAGTTGGATCCCGATTCCCACTGATGAGTTGGTTTACTCTTCGGGTCATCCCGATTGATTCTTCTTTTAGGTTTGGAGGAGAATTTGACAGGACAGTGGGAGGTTTCCGGGTTAGATAAAGTGATAACCATTCTGATCTAGGTTAGAGTGCACGCAGAGTGTTTCTTTTCTCTCTCTCTTTGGCAGCGACCTTTGACCGACCCTAGAATATGACTCAGTGACCAGGTTGACCGAACCTTCTTAAAATACTGGCTTTTGGATTGTCTATGTTGCATAAGTCATTGCCACTCCTTCCTCTACCCTTTGCATTTCTCAGAACACCCGTATTACTACGGATATCCACTTCCATTGGATAGATCCATCGTATGGTTATATACGAACTCGAAGGGATTTCTTCGAGGATAGATCAAGGTTCAGGAGAAATAGAATTGGTTTATTCAGTTGTCTTTTATTATCACCTTCTTTCAGGTTGCGAGAGCTCCTTGGTTTAGGAGAGTACACCTATTACGCTTATTGGATAGTCTTATTCCAAACCATAGGCAGGTGCCGAAAGGTAGGGAATGAAGAAAACCAATTAGCCTAAGTAGGGTGTACAGAAGGTAATATGTAAAGACAAATAAAGGGATTAGAAAGAGGGCAAAGTAAATTGCGACTGATATCATTCACGACCAAAACCGCGTACTTCATCGCCACTCCTATTTCACCTTTAAAGGAATAAGGTATTATTCAGTTGTCTTTTATCATCACCTTCTCTCAAGATACGAGTACTCCTTGGTTTAGGAGGGTACACCTATTATGCTTACTGGATAGTCTTCTTCCAAACCATAGGCTGGTGCCGAACGGTAGGGAAGGAAGAAAACCATTTAGCTTAACGATGGTGTACAGAAGGTAACGACTAAAGACAAATAAAGGGATTTGGAGAGATGGCAAAGAGATATACGGTTGAAGTCATGAATTGGATTATGGAAGAGGCATTGCTATGAATACCAGGATACCCTTACGAAACATTTTCATGTTTCAGTGCATTGTTAAAGAAAAACTGTTTTCCCGATTAGACACTTACTCCAAGGGTATGTATTTACCAGGTTTCATTCTCATATCTGTATGGTTTTACAGATGATGAGTGGGAGTAAGTTATTGGGAATTAGGTGATTATCCTCATTATATCGGAATTCGTTGAAATTGGTGATAATTGAGGAAATCGCCAGGGTACAGTTTTCAACCTACGACGCACAGGTTTTGAGTTGTTTAACTCAGCGGACTTATACAGAGTATTGTATGTTGTCCAATGTCCATCAGGACAAAGGGGTAGGTCCTCGTACTATGTTCTGTTTACTTATGACTTCTCTAGTATTTAGACAAGTGTTTCGTAGAAATACAAGGTCTAAGTTTTGAGAAGTTGTGGGTATAAGAATAAAGTAGAGAACCAGGTATCACAAGTATCGGGATTCTTCAAAGAGATCGAAGATATAGATTCTTGTGATTGGTATTCAGATGATAGTAATGGTTTTGAGAAACGTGTTTCTCTTTCAGGTTACTCATAATTGGATGGATTCCTAAGTTGAGTAATGCTGATTAGCCTCTTTCCATTAAGTTGATATGCACTGGAGACAGCTGCATGGTTTGAATATGGTTCCAATTAAATAAGTGCCAAAGTTTCTATATTGGATATAGAATAGATCGTACCTTAAAAGATATTAAGGTATGGGGAGTTGTCCAGCTTATGCTTAAAACCAGACTCTGGATAACTCAGGGCACGTTTCTGTAATGGCTGTTTGTGGGTTGACCCTGGCTATGACGAGGGTTGATATTTTACCATTTGGAAGATCAATAAGTGATATTGTTCTTGACTCGCCACAGTTTTAGTAAAATGGATCTTTTTCAGAAAACAGTAGTGGGAGTATGGTAGAACTGGAAGTGATTCCAGAACCGCGAACGATTACGGAAAATTTAATAGGACCTATATATTCAATCAGGTTTGACTTTCCAATAGCCACTCCGCAGATATGGTGGGTAACCTCAGACACCCGAGAGGTACTTCGGTAGCCTCAACGACGGTGACAGGAAGGTTCTTATCTATCCAGACTTGACACTACTGTTGTTCCAGGTTATGAGACCCGGTAGGAGGGTTGTCGTAGTCAGTGGGAGCAGCAGAAGCATGGTGGGCAAGTAACTTATGTCTATTTATAGACTAGAGCAGTTATAGCGGAGATAGATTATCTAATTTTGATATGATAGTCATGGGTTTGACTTCAATCAGAATAAGGGATGGATCTGTTAAGAAGGTAGTAGGGTGTGATGTCATGGTATTTGGATGGCATACACAGAGTGGGAAATAAAATTCCTATACTACGATCGGTTGTACTGTGGTCGTCACACAGTTGTTTCTCCAGACAGGATATGGATATAATATTTGACATTCTGGTTTCTAGATCTATGGTTTTAGATCTGGAATTGGGTAGTTTCCCAATGTGGGTACTTTGACAGATATTCTAATGGTTTTTAGAATAGTTGACTCCTAGCATGGTAGTGAACCTGCAGGTGATGGAGTCACCCTCTCTAAAGGTGTCGTATAGACTAAAGGGGAGAGGGAAGTGCATGATTGACAGATCACTTGCTTAGGCAATTGAGTCAATCATGAGATGTCAAGTAACGCACCAGATGTTGTTTTTGCACTAGATGCAATGAGTTTGTATTAATCCAATCCTGGAGAAATATAAGGAAGCAGTTTTAGAACATAAGTACATGTTCTACGGATTTGATGACGGCAGCCTCCTTCGGGAGACGATTATCATTCCAAGCTTCAAAGGTGACATGGTTGACAGAGTGATTGTCAGAGTTTTAGTTTTTCCCTCTGACGAAGAGGGACAGTATTATGGACAGGTGGTCCAAGAGGATACTGTGGGTGGCATGGTGCCGGATACTGATTAGGTTCAGTGATCGATACAGTCTAAGAAGTTTGGATTCGGAGTTCATTTATGAACTAGGTCCCATCAGATTTCCAGACATATTCTAAGACAGGTATTACTCGATTCGGGAGATGGCTTTCTCCGCGAACTTGAGATTTAGAGAGATATAGAAAGAAACATCTAGGCGGATCCACTCACTGAGGCTATTTCTCGAACACAATAGTTTTACAAACGGGCTTTGTGAAACTGATTAGTAGAGGAGTTGGATGTTCGGTTTCACACGGGCTGTGAGTAGTCGACATCGCAATAATTAGCCTTGAGTGCAAGTGGGAGATTGTTGGAGATAGTGCCCTCATAGTCAATTATTGGATCGCAGGTACGTGATTGCAATGATTGCGGAGGACCTATCCCGGCCGGACAGTCTTACTCGAGATGATAGTATGCTATCTGGTTTGCCTTTATCAGTCGTGTACATGTTCAGGTGACTGATTGCATGTTACACTTTGATAGAGCCCTTAGGATCTTGCTTTACTACCAACAGTATGATGGCGATCATATACGTGAGAGTTGGGTAGTTTATATGCATATCCTTAATTGTGGTCCCTAGTCGTGGGAGTTTCGAGACAGGGCATCGATACTCCGGAGTAGACTAGTGTATACAGTCGAGACCCCGACGAGGGGCGGTGGCCGGTCTCACAAGCCACTGGTGTCAGTTGGATCACCTAAGATGTATACAGGTGCTCATTGGGTTATGAGTACACCGGACAGGACTCGCCGGGAATCTGCTAGTTAGTACTATACCTATCGTCAGATAGCAGTTCCCTGGTGACATGTGTACAGGTTAGTTCATCGACCTGAGGTCGTCATTTGTCTCGTATGAGTTCCCACTGTGCTTTGATTTCTACCCTACCACGGCTCAAAGGAGTCGTGCAAACAGGTAGCTTTTGGGTACAGTCCCGAGCCATATGGAGGCACGTGAGCGGATCGGCAGGGGATTCGTCTCTCCCGGTATTGGGGGCGAGGTCGTGCTGTGTCTAGGAGAGCCATTACACAAAGTCCATGGCCATGGCAGGAGATTTACTGGTAGGTACTCCAGTAGTATCTCAGGGTGTTATTGGGCTACACTCCGACACGACTTATACTGCTTCTGGGGGTCTGACGTTACTAGCCCCCTAGGCGGATATGCGATACTCATAGACGAACGGACCGGACTGTATATACATTGTCACTGTTAGGCTCAGTAGGGTTTCTGGATGAGTTCGCTCATCGGCCTCCCTTGAGTTCGCTCATCAGCTTCCCTTGAGGTCAGTCCATGGGCAGCCGTTACGCATAGCTAGTGCCGCTGACGGTTTGTGGTTAAACCCACTGCCAGGGTACTGACGAGTCATTAGAGTCCCCCACAGACAGTTTCCCAAGTTCGGGCGAAACGTTGTAGAGGCCGTATGGTTTTATGGCAGGGTTCGGAAAATGCACGTGCGTTTACGCACGTGTCAGTTTTCGGGAAGATGATACTGGTCGGCTTTGGTTTAAGCCGGATCCGAGTATTATATTAAGTAGGTATAATATCTTTGTCTCAGTTGCATTTGTATTCGGTCGTAATACAAATGCGGGTATATTTATACAGTTACGGGGTTATCCTGAAAGTCGTTTCAGGATCACTTTTGGAAGTTGCCAGTTTCCAGTTTTCTATCAGCCGTCTTTTAACATTCGGTTAAAGACGGATTTATCTTTTCTTGGATAAGAGTGACTCAGTGTTCTAGAAGATTCTAGATGAGGTGACTAGGATTAATTGGTGTTGAGTTTTCATTGGTTGCATTAATGGTTAGATGATGTGTTATTATGACTCATCCTTTGACATTAATGATTCTTGTTTAGCTAAGGATATTTTGTGAGAAGCTTCATGTCTTATGATCACCTCCCTCCTCCTACACTCACCCTCCTCATTCTACATATATTGGCCGGCCACTATTTGTGAGAGAGAGTGAGAATGATTTCATTTTGGAGAGAAAAGACTATGGTTAAAGGTGCATGGAAATTTCATTACCTCTTTCATTCCATCACCCGATAAAAATGGCAGCTTCATTTACCGATCGTCCATGGACTTGGACGAAGTGAGACAAAGTCATCTACTCATTCTCTACATCAATCTTGGTCGTCTCTTTTAGCAAACTTGACGACCGAGTTGCCTCGAGTCAGAGGCGGGAGCCCGTTTAAAGAATCAGTGATGTGGTGCCACCTGGACGAGCAGATCGGAGATCGAAGAGATCGGAGCAGCCGCAACGGAGCGTGGGATGATGGTTAAAGAACGAAGGACTCGGATCGTTCGGTATAACCTTTCTACAGTCTTTACAGTTTGTTAGTTTAGCAATAATGGCAGATCCGGGTTAAAGTATACGATAGCGCCAGTTAAAAAGTTTTTGTTCCGCATTTGGCGTCTGTAGACGGCCGGGGCGCTAGCGTAGACTTACAAGAACCGCAGAATCCGTCGTGAGTTTCTTGGACGACTCTCTTTGCTTCTTATGGCCCTAAGCACCTTAACCACAAACAGTCAAGCGACCTTTTGTATAGAATATTATTGACGAAGGTGATAGACAGAGCTCGTTTCATGAGCTGATGTCTAAAGGATGCGTTTTCGGGCGTTCGTCGAGATTTGAAGCAGTCTATGAATAGTTCCTTCCAATCCTTGACCTTTTCTTTGTCCTCTATTTGGAGTGCTGCTTGTTTGGTCGTTTCTTTTCCTTCGGATGACTCTATTGAATCCTCCAAGCGTGAGAACTCTACGGGTTTGCATGGTGATCTTTACGTCGTCGAGGTCTTCATCGGCCAATTCCTTAGCCAGCTTGGCCAATGCATCCGCCTTACTATTTTCTGCACGCGTAAGCTCTCCAAGATGTAAGAGGGGATTTGCGTCAGTAGTTGTTGTAATCTTTTGCCGTATTTTATCAACTCTGGTTTGCACGTCTGATAGTCGCCATTTAATTGGCTAACGATCAGCTGTGAGTCTCCGTATGTGATGAGGTCTTTGATTTCCATGTCAACAACGATCTCGAGACCTGCTATCAAAGCTTCATATTCAGCTTCGTTATTAGTCCCTGGCTCCATTAAAGAGAAGGCATAGCGTAGTATCCCTTCTTGCGGAGTCATGAAGATAAGGCCCACCCTAGTTTTGATTATGAGGGTGTTGTGCTTTCGCCTTTTCATGGAAGTTGCTCCATCGATGTAGAGTTCCCATCGAGTATCATTCTCTTCTTCCTTTATGTCGAACACATGTTCATCCGACAACTCGCAATTTAAGGGGGAGTCATCTGGTATCGGATGCTCGGCGAGAAAGTCGGCGATGGCCTGGCCCTTCACTGTTTTGAGGGGTTGATATGTTATCGAGAACTCCATTAATAGGAAGGCCCATTTGGCAAGCCTTCATGTTAGAATGGCCCTTGACATCAGATATTTGAGGGGATCCACCTTTAATATGATATGGACCTCATGTGCCAAGACGTAATGTCTGAGCTTCGTTATCGCGAAGATCAGTGCCAGGCAATACTTTTTGATAGGGGAGTAGTTGTTTTCTGCCTCCAGCAGAACTCGACTCAAATAGTACAGAGATCTCTCCTTTCCCTGGTCATTCTCTTGTGCCCATAGTGCACCCAGAGAACCTTCAAGGGCTGTTGTGTATAGGATAATGGGCCTTTCTCTAACCGGGGTGGTCAGTACTGGTGGATTTTGCAGGTACTGCTTAATCTCGTCTAGTGGATTCTGGCATTTTTGATTCCAGACGAATGGGGTCCCCTTCTTCATTAGATGACAGTAGGGATGACATTTTCCCGAGAGGTTGGCTATGAACCGTCGGATATACGTGAGTTTTCCTTAAAGGGATCGCAACTGCTCGAGAGTCCTTGGCGTGGGTATCTCCATAATCGCCTTGATTTTCGAAGGGTCGATTTCGACACCCCGGTGCCGTATGATGAATCCTAGGAATTTGCTTGAGGAGACTCCAAACACACATTTTAAAGAATTCATCTTCATATTATACTTCCGAAGACGTTGGAACACTATGTCTAGATGTTCCTAATGTTCCTCGTAAGACTTGCTTTTCACCACCAGGTCATCGATGTAGCATTTGACAATCTCTTGGATGAGATCATCGAAGATCTTCTTCATGGACCTCTGGTAGGTAGCGCCAGCATTCTTTAAACCAAAAGACATCACTTTGTAGAAGAATATGCCCAGCAGAGTCCGAAAGGCAGTATGCTTTTGGTCTTCAGGATGCATTTTTATTTGATTGTACCCCGAAGATCTATCCATGAAAGAGAAAACCTCATGGGTAGGCGTGTTATCATTCATCAGCTCGGTAACAGGTACTAGAAAGTCATCTTTCAGGCAAGCTTTGTTGAAGTCCCGAAAATCCACTCAGATGCGCACTGGCCCATTTTTCTTCATCACTGGAACGATGTTAGCGATCCAGTTAGGGTATTGAACTTCCTAGATGAAGCCGGAGTTGATTAGCTTCTTGACTTCAGCATTGATGCTCATCTCGAGTTCGAGTCGCATCCTCCTCGTCACTTGTTTGATTGGCTTTATGTCCGGCGATATGGCCAGTTTATGTACTGCTACTTCTGGATCTAGACCTGGCATTTCGGAATAGTTCCATGAGAAACAATATTTATACTGCATGAGTACATCTTTTAAAGTGGCCACCTGCTTTTTAGATAACAGCTCACTGACGAACGTCGGCCTCGGATCGTTTTCCGTCTCTAAGTCAATTTTCCTTAGGTTATCCGCCGTAGTGTGTATCCCATCTTCCAGCTCTTTTGGTGCCGGTGTAAATTCTGAGATTATTTACCACCGAAAACAGGGAAGACAAACATCTTGCCCGAATTTGGGGGGGGGCAGATGCTATTTGGATTTATCCATCCAACTCTCCGAATATGCCAAGTTGATTTATGGCACCGTGTATCGGAGGTTTGGACGGATGCGGCCGTTGTAGCAGACGTTGTCAGATCCCCCTCGTTTGCGATGGGTTTTTGATTATGGGGACGCTCTTCCCTGCAGGCACAAGCCCCTGCAGTTAATTACGTTACCGCATAGCGATAACCACTTTCTCCTGCTCCAAAAGGCCACTTCGTGTCGTGTGTATTTGTTTTATTTTTAGTTGCTCGTGGATTGTATACGGAGACTAATTTATGTTGTCGCCTGTGGGGGCATGGATTAGTCCAAATCCGCATATTTTTAGATTTGGGTTTGGGTTTGTTTAATGATCGTTAATCTCGTTTGAGATTAAGAACAACTTAAATATTTGTTGAGGATACGTTAGTTTAATTTTATACTAAGATCTACTCAACAGGATTTTGGGATCATTTAGACCCAACAAAAGAGCATTTGTGCTCCATTGTGTTGGTTTAAGGACGTTGCGGTCTGTTGTTAGTTTAAGGACGTTGCGGTCCATAGTAGTTTGAGGACGTTGCGGTCCGTAGCTAGTTTAAGGATGTTGCGGTCCATTTTTAGTTTAAGGACGTTTTGGTCCATATTGGGATGTGCTCATCGGTTTGGGAGTGAGCCAAAGAGTTGTTGGTTGTCGGGACCCTCCACTTCTCTGAAGACATTGAAGAATTACAACGACATGTATCAGAGGTGTGGAGAGATGCACCCTTGAACCAAATTCCAGATTGAGGGGAGAGATCATGGTGGACCATCTAAGAATCATTAGTCATTTTTGGGCGATTAAGATTAACTTAGGAGATGTGTGATGGACATCGTTCTCGTTAATTAGTTTGGAAAGTTATGAGCATAGAGGCTCAGTCTATTTGAAGATTCAAGACATTTTAATCTCAAGAAGACTTAGCCAATTTAGGGCTGAAGTTGTCTTTTTATAGTGTTAAACACCAACATATGCTCGGTGCTCACATGCTCTCACGTGAGTCTCTAAAGCAGTGTTAAACACTGAAACATGGGGTGCTCACGTATGGCACGTGAGGCACCTGAAAGTTGGTGCTGTATACTTGGGTCCAAATCCCCGTCTATATATAAGTGTTAAACACTTAATTTTTGTAGCCATCACGTGTGGGCATGTGAGGCTCCCCAGAGTTGGGTACTGCTTCTTTGGGTTTATTCTCTCTTCCTTTTATAAGTGCTAAGCACTTAGATCATATAATGCTCACGTGCGAACACGTGAGGTGCTCAAAAGTGGGTGCTGTCTTTGGATTTTTCCCATTTTCTATTTAAGCAACTATTTGGGGTCACGTGAGAACACATGATTCGATCTCAGTCCTTCCTTTTTGTTTCTCAGAGTGTCTCACGTAGGAACACGTAATCAGTCTTTTCTTTTATATGCATAGAGATTCTGATATGAGTTTTAAGAATTTCAGGTCTCTTGTTTTATAAGAATTAAATTCTTTTACAGGGTTAAACTCCAGTTTTATCAGAGGAATTAAATTCCTATATATTTTTGGAAGAATTAAATTCTTTGGACTTAGTTATTTCCCCTAAATTTTGAATCTGCATAACAGAATCTTCCTGATGAGAATTAAATTCTCAGCTTGTGGGATCTACTTCTACAGACCTCAACCAGAAGAAGAACTAAGTTCTCTAAGAAGAGTTAAACTCTTGGTTTGAGAATTAAATTCTCTTTTATTTTGTGGGAGCTTTTGGGAGGCTTCTGTATATTTTTTAGAAGCTTTTGGGGTGGTCTCCTCCTCTTTAGATTTAACCTCCTTGCTCCTATTTATAGGAGAAGAGAAAAAATCAATTTGTTGAGAAAATCTCTCAGTGAGAGATCTTGATTAATTTCATGATCTTTTAGATCAATCGGTGAATTTTATTCACCGTTGGATTTTTAATCCAAAGGCTCTCTGTTTAACAGAAAAGATTTCTTGTTTGTTTAACAAGATTATGAATATTTTGTTAGTTTTAACATGATTAGAATTATATTCTATCATATCTTTCTAGTTTAATAAGATCAGAAATATATCTTCTTAGTATAGAATTTAATTCTATCTCGTTAGTTTAACATAGAATTTTATTCCTATCATATGAATATCTTGTTAGTTTAACAAGATTAGGAAAATATTTTCCTATGATAGAATTTTATTCTACCAGATGATCACCGTTGGATCTTTGATCCAACGGTTTCTTGTTGAGTAGAATTTAATTCTACATAGGGAAGTGCCCTCACGTGTTTAACACGTGAGGCTTATTAGCCTGGCAATTATTTTAATTGCAGTGCCTATATGCGTTGCATATAGGCACTCACGTGTTAAACACGTGGGGCTATTTTAGAATAGCAATTGTTTTAATTGTGCATATATGCGTTGCATATAGGCACTCACGTGTTAAACACGTGGGGCTATTTTAGCCTAGCAATTGTTTTAATTACTGTGCCTATATGCGTTGCATATAGGTATTCACGTGTTAAACACGTGGGGCTATTTTAACCTAGCAATTGTTTCAATTGTTGTGCCTATATGCGTTGCATATAGGCACTCACGTGTAAACACGTGGGGCTGTTTTAGTGGGAAACTTTCTCTCATCCTTTTTTTTATAAGGGAACAAGTAGCTCAAATTTTGGCGGGAACAAATTTCCCCCACCACTTTGCCCACGTAAGTATGTACATGGGTGAAGTAGTGCAGAGTTATGCATGGCCATAGAATTAAGAGCTTAGGAGACAAGTTTAGGGTCCTTGTAGCCTAAGACCTTTTTCATCCTCATGAGCCGTAAGGGTCTCAAGAAGGTTTTTTCTCCCTACAAGTCGAGAGGATCTCATAGGTGCATATTCTTCCTAGAAATCGTAAGGATTTCTAAGTGTTCATCACCTCCGTGAGCGTAAGGATCTCACTCGGGTATTTTTCCTTACGAATCGTGAGGACCCGTAAGTAGCTTCTTTATTTCATTAGCGAATGCGGTTTTGGCAAATGTGACCCGTAGATAGTCCATCTTGACCTCCTTGTAGGGCAGCGCTAGCTTAGGAAACAAATTTGGATCTGCCGCCTAAGACTTTTCAACTTTATAAGCCATGAGGGTCTCATAAAGGTATTTCTCTCTACGAGTCGAGAGGATCTCGTAGGTGTATTTTCTCCTTAGGAGTCGTGAGGACTCCTAAGTGCATTTTCTTTTGAGAGTCATAAGGATCTCACAAGAGAATTTTCCCCTTTTACAAGTCGAGAGGACTCGTAAGTGGTTTTTTCCCTCCTTGTCGATATTCGACTTTGGAGAGTGTGGCTCGTGGATAGTACACAATAGTTCATTTTGGACTTAATTGCAGGACCCCGGTGCTTAGGAAACAAGTTGATATCCTCATTTCCTAAGGCTTTTTCCCTACGAGTCGAGACCAGTCGAGAAGTTCTCGCAGGAACATTATTTTCCCTACGAGTCGAGACGAATCGAGAAGTTTTCACAAGAATGTCCTAACGTCACAGTTAACCTCTGCTGATAGAGGTCCGTTAGGGTCTGTGGTATTAAGGCTTTTGTCCGTTGTACCGTCGCGTTGGCCAATGTATTACTCGATACACAATCTTGTTGTTTGAGTAGCCCCGCGACTGTCGTATCTCTGATCCCTTCGGGGGCTGGACAAGACGTCTTCAAGTAATCTTCCAGGTGATATTACCGTCGAAAGAGCAAGCATTAGGGATATTCCATGCCGCTTTTTACTTGAGGTTAGGCTCAGTTTGGGAGCCCCGATGAGTCATGACCACTCCGCACTGGTGTGGGATGATCTTCGATAGTCTTTCAGGTCTCATTTGAGTTGCCATCAAGACCCTGAAGCTAGGGATATTCCTTTGCTTCGTTTGTTGACATTGTGTCTGTAATATTGCGACGAATGTCAGGGTTGCTTCTAGGTTGTCTGTGAACCGTCGAGTCTAGGAACTAAGGACTTTTCCATGGATCTGTTTGTTGATGTCACATCTACATCCTGCTGGAGTGAGAAGGAACGCCTTGGTGATCTCTAGGCTGTTGATGTTGCCGTCGAGACCCTGAAGCTAGGGATCTTCCTTCGCTTCATTTGTTGACATTGTATCTGCTATATTGCGACGAATGTCAAGGTTGTCTCTAGGTTGTCCGTGAACCGTCGAGGCTTGGAACTAGGGACATTGCCATGGCTCCATTGTTTTGACCCTGGGGTCGGTTATTGACGTTGCGTCTGCATTCTGCTGGAGTGAAAAAAAACGCCGTTGTGATCTCTAGGCTGTAGATGTTGCCGTCGAGACCCTGAAGCTAGGGATCTTCCTTCGCTTCGTTTGTTGACGTGTATTTTCTATATTGCGACGAATGTCGAGGTTGTCTCTAGGTTGTCTGTGAACCGTCGAGGCTTAGAACTAGAGACTTTGCCATAGCTCCATGTTTCGACCTTGGGGTCGGTTGTTGACATTGCGTTTGCATCCTGCTGGAGTGAGGAGAAACGCCGTTGTTGATCTCTAGGCTGTCTGTGAACCGTCGAGATTTGGAACTAGGGACTTTGCCATGGCTCCGTTTTGTTGACGTAGCGTCTGCATCCTGCTGGAGTGAGGAGAAACGCCGGTGTTGATCTCTAGGCTATCGATGTTGCCGTCGAGACCTAGCTTTCCCTTTGATGAAGCCTGGCAGGAAAATATGGTTCCCTTGTCGTTTGTGCCCATGGATTGTATACAGGGGTCGATGTGGACTCACCTGCAGTGTAGCGATGGCTTATGAAACAGGTTTAGATCTGCCGCCTAAGAATTTTCAACTTTATGAGCCGTGAGGATCTCATAAAGGGTTTTCTCCCTACGAGTCGAGAGGCTCCCCCAGGTGTATTTTCTCCTTAGAAGTCGTGAGGATCTCTTAAGTGTATTTTCTCTTGAGAGTCGTAAGGATCTCATAAGAGAATTTTCCCCTTTAAAAGTCGAGAGGACTTGTAAGTGGTTTTTTCCCTTCTTATCGATATTCGACTTTGGAGGGTGTGGCCCGTGGATAGTATACAATAGTCCATCTTGGACCTACTTATAGGGCCCCAGTGCTTAGGAAACAGGTTGACATCCCCGCTGCCTAAGGCTTTTCACCTTCATGAAGATTTCGTGAAGATGTTTTTCCCTACGAGTCGAGACGAATCGAGAAGCTCTCGCAGGAACATTGTTTTCCCTACGAGTCGAGACGAATCGAGAAGTTCTCGCAAGAATGTCCTAATATCACAGTTAACCTCTGCTGAAAGAAGTCCGTTAGGGTCTGTGGTACTAGGGTTTCTGTCCGTCGTACCGTCGCGTTGGCCAATTTATTCCCCGATATGCAATCTTGCTATTTGAGTAGCCTTACGACTGTCGTATCTCTGATCCCTTCAGGACAGGACGTCTTCAAGTAATCTCCCAGGTCATATTACCGTCGGAAGAGCAAGCGTTAGGGATTTTCCATGCCGCTTTTTACATGAGGTTAGGCTCAATTTAGGAGCCCCGATGAGTTATGACCACTCCACGCTGGTGTGGGATGATTTCCGATAGTCTTTCAGGTTTTATTTGAGTTGCCGTCAAGACCCTGAAGCTAGGGATCTTCCTTTTCTTCGTTTTTTGACATTATGTCTGCTATATTGCAACGAATGTCGAGGTTGTCTCTAGGTTGTCTGTGAACCGTCGAGACTCGGAACTAGGGACTTTGCCATAGCTCTGTTGTTTTGACCCTGGGGTTGGTTGTTGACGTTGCATCTGCATCCTGTTAGAGTGAGAAGGAACACCGTTGCTGATTTCTAGGATGTCTGTGAACCATCGAGATTTGGAACTAGGGACTTTACCATGGCTCTGAGGTAGTCTCTAGGTTGTTTGTGAACCGTCAAGGCTTGGAACTAGGGACTTTTCCATGGCTCCTTTGTTTTGACCCTGGGGTCGTTTGTTGACGTCGCATCTGCATCCTGCTGGAGTGAGGAGAAACGCCGTTGTTAATCTCTAGGCTGTCTGTGAACCGTTGAGATTTGGAACTAGGGACTTTGCCATGGCACCATTGTTTTGACCCTGGGGTCGGTTGTTGATGTTGCGTCTACATCTTGCTGGAGTAGAGAAAGAACTCCGCTGTTAATCTTTAGACTATCTGTTGCCGTCGAGATTTGACTCTCTTTCTGATGGAGCCTGGTGGGAAATGTGGTTACCTTATTCGTTTGTGCCCATGGATTGTATACAGGGGTCGATGCGGACTCACCTGCAGGGCAGAAGTTTCATTTTTTTTGTTTCTTTCCGCGATGCTCCATCATTTCAGCTTTTTATATCGCGAAAGTCGCGATTGCCAAATCATTTTGGCTATTTTTTTGCGGTGCCCAATCATTTCGGCTGCTTTTCTTTTTACTCGCTGTTTTTATTGCGAGTTGCCCAAACATTTTGGCTATTTTATATGCATTTGCTCGCTGATTTTTGTTGCAAGTATGGAACTTGAGATCTGATACCAATCTTAGCATCAGCATCGCTACGGCTGGAATATTTCCAGGAGCGAATCATCATTTTCCGTGAAAGGACTTAGAGTTTGATGCTGATTTAGGCATCAACATCGCTACAACTGGGATATTGCCAGGAGCGAATCATCATTTGCCTTGAGAAGACTTGGAATTTACTACTAATTTAGGCATAAGTATCGCTGCCACTGGAATGTTGCCAGGAGCGAATCACCACTTGCCTTTGTCGATTTGAACAAAGGTGGCTTAGCAAACAGGGTTAGAATCTTATTGACTAAGGCTTTTTGACTTTACGAGCCGTAAGGGTCTCATAAAGGTATTTCTCCCCACGAGTCATGAGAATCTCATGGGTATAGGTTCTCCCTAGAAGTCGTGAGGACTCCTAAGTGATATTTTCTCTTGTAAGTCGTAAGGATCTTACAAGAGTGTTTACTCCTTACAAGTCGAGATGACTTATAAGTGTCGTTCACCATATGGGGAAACTTTCGCCAGCGGTAGAACTAGGTGGGGGAACATTTGTTTGTGCCCTTGGATTGTATACAAGGGACAATATTGAACCGTTTGTAGGGCAACTTGGGGAGTGTGATGGCTTAAGAATAGGTTCAGGTCCCTGTATCTTAAGGCTTTTGAATCCTATGAGCCGTGATGGTCTCATAGGGGAAATTCTCCGTACGAGTCCTGAGGATCTCGTAAGTGTAATTTCTCCTTAGGAATCGTGGGGATCCCTAAGTGTGTTGCTCCCTTATGAGTCGTAAGGATCTCACGCAGGTGTTTTCTCTTTACAAGGTCGAGAGGACCTTGCATGTGTTTTTATTTTAACGAGATTGCGCCCTTTCGGGTTTTCACAAACTCGCCGGTAACCCTGCTGTTTTTACTCACGGTGCCCTTTCGGGTTTTCATCTGGGCCCATTTCTTTTGTGGACATACCGTTTTTTTTAAACTACTCCGTTTAAGCTTTTGGGGATTTCACCACTGGGGCGGTTGTGCAGCCAGCGGGACTTAAGTTGTAATTCTCGCCGTTGGGACTTGTGGACCTGGACTCCACTGTCGCTGTATTTGAGGCGACATATTTAGTTTAAAGACATTGCGGTCCATTATTAGTTTAGGGACATCTCGGTCCAATGTTAGCATAAGGACATCTTGGTCCACAGCTAGTTTTTGGACGTTGCAGTCTGCTGGGATTTCAAGGCGAGGTTTTACCGGATACTACTTATAGAGTTTGGACTCGGGAAGATATTGAGCGGACACGAGCGTCGTCATCCCTCATTAACCTGAGCCGTGACTTGTTAAGTGTAATATTTCTTAAGGAATCGGCCGTTTACTGGCCGGAAGGGTCTTTCGTCATGCATATCCATGAGCAAGTAGGCCCCACCTTGGTAGAACTTGTCTATGATGTACGGGCCCTCATAGTTCGTGTTTCCCCAATCAAAGAGCAAAGCTCTATTCAAAATTCAAAATTTGAACTGAGGTAGCGCCTCATGAGAGCGCTGGCGCTAAGAGTCAAAGACTCTGAGGCAGCGCATCACGTGCAAAGCAAGAGAGCGCTCGCGCCAAGAGCGCCAGCGCTAAAGACTCCGAGGCAGCGCCTCACGTACAAAGCATGAGAGCACTAGCACCAGCGCTAAGAGTCAAAAGATTCTGAGGTAGCGCCTCACGTGCGAAGCACGAGAGCGCCAGTGCTAGAACTAAATGTTCTCAACTCTTGGATCAAAGATCCAACGAAGATGATAAATCATCAAATTACCAGAACAAAATTCTGTTGAGGAAATACTCATCAAATCTTTCCAAACAAGAAAGATTGTGCTCTGTGAATCAGAGCATCGTTGGATCAAAGATCCCATGGTAATTAAAAATCACCAAGATACAGAATAAGTTCTGTATGGGAAAATATTTTCCCAATCTTGTTAAAAACAAGAAAAATGTCTTCTGTAAAATAGAGACCCTTGGATCAAAGATCCAATGGTAGGAAACATTCCCAAATTAATCAGAGATCTCTCAATGAGAGATTTCCTTAACTGACTCAACAAATCAGCCTCCCCTATATAAAGGACCCAAGACTTCAAGTCTTGCAGGGAGAAACCTCCCTATAAGTTTCAAGTTCTCAGAAAAGAAAAAGAGAAGAGCAAGCTCTAAGAAGAAGAACCTTCTTCAATGTAAATAAAAAGAAGAGAGATCATAACATCTCCTCTATATTTCAGAGTTTAACTCTCACATCATAAGAACTTAGTTCTTTTTCTAGATCACAGATCCATGAGACAAAGTCTCTTATAAAGAAAAACAAAAGAGATCATAGTATCTCCTCATAAAAAAAGAACTTAGTTCTTAGATCCATGAGATAAAGTCTCTCATAAACGAGAATTTAGTTCTCAGAGCACCGAACTGATCAGAGCTGCCAAAGAAGCGTCTTAGGGCTCCAATTTATAAGAAGCGCCTTAGTGCTCCAAGTCTGGCGTTCAGCGCCAAGCGCTCCACGCGCTCCTTACGTGGGCGCTATTTTATAAGAAGCGCCTTAGCGCTCCAAATCTGGCGCTCATTGCCCAGCGCTCCACGCGCTCCTCACGTGGATGCTATTTTAAAAGAAGCGCTTTAGCGCTCCAAGTCTGACGCTCAGCGCCAGCGCTCTACGCGCTCCTCACGTAGGCGCTATTTTATAAGAAGCGCCTTAATGCTCCTAAGTATGGCGCTCAGCGCCAAGCGCTCCACGTGCTCCTCACGTGGGCGTTAAGGAATTACAAAGCGCTCTGTAAATAAAGCCCCAGCGCTATAAAAAGTGTTCAACACTCAATAAAAGACAAAAAAGAAAAGGGGTATCAGAACCCAAATCAGTGCTCTGCATTGTTGAATAAAAAAGGGACTGAGCCCAAACAAGTGTTCAACACTTTATTCAAAACTGGGTGGACTGAGCCCATGTTGGCCACAAGTCCCTAATTCAGATCAACCGAGCCCATGTGCTCACAATCTTTTTAATTGGTCTTAGTCTCAAACCTGACTATAGATCTCCCAACCAACATTGGTTCAAGGGTACATCTCTTCATACCTCTGACACATGCCGTTGTAATTCTTCAACGTCTTCAGAGAGATGGAGGGTCCCAATAACCAATAACTTTTGGTGCATCCCCAAACGGGTAAACCAAAATCTTACAGACTATGATGTCTTTAAACCATACAGACTACGATGTCTTTAAACCTCATAGACCACGATGTCCTTAAACCCAATGGACCGCAATGTCCTTAAACTAAAACAATAGAGTCCAAATACTCTTTCATTGGATCTAAATGATCCCAAAATCTTGTTAAGTAGATCTTAGTCTAAAATTAGATTAACGTATCCTTAACAAGCATTTAAGTTGACCTTAATCTCAAATGAGATTAACGATCCTTGAAACAAACCCAAACCTAAATCTAAGAAAATATGGATTTGGACTAATCCACGCCCTACGGGCGACAACACAAATTAGTCTCCGTATACAATCCATGGGTAACCAAAAATAAAACAAACACACACGACACGAAGTGACCTTTTGGAGCAGGAGAAAGTGGTTATCGTGATGCGGTAACGTAATTAACTGCAGGGGCTTGCGCCTGCAGGGAAGAGCATCCCCACAATCAAAAACCCCTCACAACGAGGGGGAATCTGACGAAATCTGCTACAACGGCCGCATCTGTTTAAACCTCCGATATATGGTGCCATAAATCAACTTGGCATATTCAGAGAGATGGACGGATAAAACCAAATAGTATTTTCCCCCAAATTCAGGCAAGAGTTTTGTCTTCCCGGCTTTCGGCAGCGAACAGATTCTGGCACGCCCGGTGGGACCTTTTCCTCTTTCCACTCCACATTTCGTTTGTCGTGTTCGCGAACGAATCGCGGTTTAATATGATTGCCCCTGGATTCGAGGTACTAAGATTTGGTATCTTACTCCGTGTAGAAGAGAAGATGGCGTCAATAGCTTCCAACTACACCAACTGCAACAACAACTTCCACTCCGTCCCTACTGGAGGAATGACTTACGGGCCCCAAGCGGCCTCCATCTTCGCAATGCCTGTGGAACAGGTAACACAGGCCACCACTGGGTTGTTCTTGTAGGGTTGCTAGGCACGCGCACAAGGTTCTACGAGGCATCAACCATGCCCGATTTAAAAATTAGCCGTGCCGAACAACCCGAAGCCGGATCTTTAAACTAGGGTTTAGGCGAAAACAAGCATGTTAAACTCTCTAACACTAAGTGAGAGAGATTACAACCTTTGTAGATCCGGTCCTTCACTTCTTAAGCTCCGTATTGAGGTCCCTTCGCTGCGATCATCGTGTTCCGGACTCTCGAGAGGGTTCACGAAGAGAATGATGCAACCTTGCTTCCGATCTTCGATAACATAAATGATCTATCTTGAAGTTTCATTAACACAAACTAACACTTACTAAATGAAGTGAACACACTCATCTAAATGGCAAGGATAGATGAGGATGATGAAGTAGAATTTTTGCTCTCATTTATAATCTTTTTCACACTCACTTTCATCACAAAAGAAAGCTTTTTCAAGAAGAAACTCAAGCAAGAAGAAGATGAATGAAGATGATCACTTAATCCTTTTGTGATGAACAATGAATTATTGTAGTGGTTACAAATCTAACCAAGGGTTAAGCATGAAAGTGTTAACCCTTGTAGAGAGTTAACTAGAGTTAATGGTTTGGATTGGGTTAACATAATATCTCACAAAAATATCAAGCAACCACAAAGTCAAAGCTTCATGAAGCTTCATGGAAGCTTCATGCTAAAGCTAACCCTAATCCAAACCCTAACCAAGTTTAAACCCTAATCTATTGTTAAATTTGTAACCCTAACATGTTACAATATTATATATCACATATACAATATATTTTGTAACAATAGAAAATAATACAATTAACATATATCGCATATATATCAATGTATTATCCCGTGAGAAAATGAATCTTTTAGTGAGCTAATATTAGTTAATGTAATTTAATATATCATATATATTATTATACATTAAATTATCGAATCAACACTTGATCCGATAATCCGGCTATTTCACAAATAACCGACTAATACGATGACCCGGCTATATCACATATACCCGGCCGATATCTCATAACGCGAGAATCCAATACGGTATCACATACCGTATTATCCTTGGTCCCACACATATCACATATGTGCTCCTACTCCGTTTTGCCTGAGCCAAGAAACCTCTGTGTAGGACTCTAAAGAATTGTCAATACGCCGGCAGTAGGTGATGATCATATCAAACACCCACAAGCTGCAAGCGGTCAGCTAAACGTAACAGCCACCCAGGTATTGAGCGCTCAGAAGATCAACAAGCAAGCCTGTACATTCTCCTGTGAATCAATCAGTAACACTCCCGTACAGTCCGGTCTCGTCATCTGATATGTCGCATATCTCGCCTAGGGGTGGTAAACGTCAGACCCCAGTAGCTCGATAAGTCGTGTAGATATGAGGTCTATAACACTTCGAGAAACTACTGATAATAATTACCAGTTAATCTCAGCAACCCTGGTCAGGGATTTCCGGTTATAGCCAATCGAACACAGCACAACATCAACTCCCTATACCGGGAGAGACGAATCCCCTCCTATCTCTCATTGCCTTCATGTGATTCGGGACTGTACCCAAAAGCCACCTTTTTGCATGCCCTCTTGGACGTGGTATGATGGAAATCAAAGCACAGTGGGAATCACACAAGACTCTATGACGATCTCGGGTCAACAGACTACTCTTTACTAGTGTCACCGGAGAACTGCCATCTGACGTGAGGTATAATACCATCTGGGAGTTCTCGGCGAGTCCGTCCAGTGTACCCAGTCTCCACTGAGCACCCGCATGTACCATAAGCAACGTATATGGCGAGAGTATAACTAGATCAACATCAGTCTTGGAAACGATCTCGTACCTGTCACGTGATAACACTGTCAGAAGAAGGAGTGTCCGAGAATATGGACAACCTCTCCCGGTGCTTCGAAAACGAGGATGAAGAGGAATTGATCTCAGAATTTCCACCAGCGCCAAAAGAGTTGGAAGATGGGATACACACCACTGTGGACAACCTAAGGAAAATCGATTTGGGGACAGCAAACGACCCGCGACCTACGTTCGTCAGCAAGCTGCTGTCTAAAGAACAGGTGGCTACGCTAAAAGACGTGCTCATGCAGTATAAGGACTGCTTTGCATGGAATTATTCCGAGATGCCAGGGCTAGATCCGGAAATAGCTGTGCATAAATTGGCGATATCTCTGAACGTTAAGCCAGTTAAACAAGCACCAAGAAGAATGCGGCTCGAACTTGAAATGAGTATCAACGCCGAAGTTAAGAAGATAATCGACTCCGGCTTCATCCAAGAAGTTCAATACCCCGACTGGATTGCAAACATTGTCCCAGTGATGAAGAAAAATAGGACGGTGAACATCTGCGTGGACTTTCGTGTCCTCAACAAAGCTTTCCCGAAGGATGATTTTCTCGTATCGGTTACCGAACTGATGATAAACAACACGTCCACTCATGAAGTCTTCTCCTTCATGGATGGCTCATCAGGGTACAATCAAATAAAGATGCGCCCCGAAGACCAGAAGCATACCGCTTTCCGGACTCCTCTGGGCATATTCTGCTACAAAGTGATGCCTTTCGGTCTGAAGAACGCCAGCGCTACCAATCAGAGGCCATGGCGAAGATCTTCGATGACCTCATACATGAAATCGTCGAATGTTATATTGACGACCTCGTGGTAAAAAGCAAATCATATGAGGAACACTGGGAGCATTTGAAAATAGTGTTCCAGCGTTTTCGAAAATACAATCTGAAGATGAACCCTCTCAAATGCGCGTTTGGAGTTTCCTCGGGCAAATTTCTGGGGTTCATCATCCGACACCGGGGCATAGAAATAGATCCATCAAAGATCAAGGTGATTATGGAAATGCCTTTGCCCAGAACTCAAACAACTACGATCTCTCCAAGGAAAGCTTGCATATATCTGGCGGTTCATAGCTAATCTCTCCGGCAAATGCCGCCCCTACAGTCATCTAATGAATAAGGGGACCCCGTTCGTTTGGGATCATAAATACCAGAGTGCACTGGATGAAATCAAGAAATACCTGCAGAATCCGCCGGTACTGACCGCTCCAGTCAAGGGAAAGCCCCTCATCCTTTATACAACCGCCCATGAAGGCTCTTTGGGCGCGCTATGGGCATAGGAGAATGACCAAGGGAAAGAGAGAACCCTCTACTATTTAATTCGAGCTCTTCTGGGGGCAGAAAACAACTGCCCCTATCGAAAAACACTGCCTGGCGTTAATCTTCGTGATAACGAAGCTCAGACACTATGCTTTGGCGCATGAGGTCCATCTCATATCAAAAGTGGATCCTTTCAAGTATTTGATGTTAAGAGCCATACTAACATGACGACTCGCTAAATGGGCCCTCCTCTTGATGGAATTCTCGATAACATACCGACCTCTCAAAGCAGTGAAAGGCCAGGCCATCGCCGACTTCCTCGCTGAGCATCCGATACCTGCCGATTCACCCCTAAATTGTGAATTGCCAGACGAGCACGCGTTTGACACGATCGACAGGGAGAGAGAAGGGAGTGATACCCGATGGGAACTCTACTTCGATGGGGCATTTTCCATGAAGAAGAGAAAGCACACCACCCCTATAATCAAATCGGGGATAGGCCTTATCTTCGTGACTCCGCAAGGAGGGATAATGCGCTTTGCCTTTTCCTTAACAAAGCCGAGGACAAACAATGAAACAGAATATGAGGCTTTGATAGCAGGTCTCAAAATCGCTGTCTACATGGGAATTAAAGACCTCCTCATATACGGAGACTCCCAGTTGGTCGTTGGTCAAGTAAACCGCGATTATCAAACGTGCAAACCAGAGTTGGTGAAGTACGGCGAGAGAGTGCAACAATTGCTGACTCAAATCCCTTCCTACATTCAAGAAAGCATACCGCGTACAGAAAATAGCAAGGCGGATGCATTAGCCAAACTTGCTAATGAACTGGTTGATGAAAACCTCGATGATGTAAGGTTCATTGTACAAAGCGGTCGGGTCCTTGCACCAGCGGAAATATCTCCGGAGTCGTCTGAAGAAAAGGAAGTGACCGGGGAAACAGCCCTGCAAATTGAAGACCAGGAAAAGGCTAAGGATTGGAGAGAAGTCTTTATAGATTACTTCAAATCTTATCGAACACCTGAAGATGCGTCCTCAAGATATCAGCTCATGAAACGAGCTCTGTCTTTCGCCTTCATCAATGATACTCTATATAAGAGATCGTTCGACTCCCTGTGGCTGAGATGCCTGGGACCGGAAGAAGCAAGGAGATTCGTCCAAGAAACTCACGACGCACTCTGCGGTTCTCATCAAGCCGGGCCAAAGATGAAGATGAACATCAAAAGAATGGGCTACTATTGGCCCACGATGATTCAGGACTGCCTCGAATACGCGAAGCGGTGCCACTCATGCCGAATTCATGGAAACTTCATCCACCAGCATCCAAACCCGCTACACCCAATGGTGGCTAGTTGGCCGTTCGAAATGTGGGGAACCGACATAATTGGGCCCATCGAATCAGCGTCAACCAGAGGACATCGGTTCATATTGGCGACGGCCGATTATTTCTCTAAGTGGGCAGAAGAAGTACCGCTAAGAGAAGTGAAGACGGAGAACATCCTCTATTTCTTCAAGACACACATCATCTATCGGTTCGACACTCCGCGACAGATTATCTCCGATAACGGCCCGGCCCACAGAAGTCACAGAATCAGCCGCTTCGCACAGCAGCATAAAATAGCTCGTATTGAATCGCCCGAGCTAACGGTCTAGCTGAGGCTTTCAACAAAACCTTGACAAAGATCATAAAGAAAACGGTGTCCAAAAATAAAAAAGATTGGCACGAGAGACTGCATGAAGCTCTTTGGGCATATCGGACCACATTCAAGACGGCCACGAACACAACGCCATTCGCGTTGGTATTCGGCGCAGAAGCGGTACTCCCCCTCGAGGTAGAGCTACCCTCTCTACGAGTGGCGGTTCAATACGAGCTAACAGATAAAGAGAATGCTCATCTTCGGCTTGAGGAGCTTGACGCCCTCAATGAAACCCGCCTCATAGCGCAGCAAAACATGAAGGTTTACAAAGCAAAAATGACGCGCTCATACGAAAGATTGACTAGGCTGAGAACATTTTGACATGGCGAACTCGTGCTAGTGGTCAAGAGACCTATGATTCCCAATCGTGCCTAACGGGGGAAATTCGAGCCGAACTATGAAGGTCCGTACATCATAGACAAAGTCTACCAAGGTAGGGCTTACTTGCTCATGGATATGCATGGCGAAAGACCCTTCAGGCCAATAAACGGCCGGTTCCTGAAAAAATACTATGCCTGACAAGTCACGCCCTAGGTCAACGATAGATGACGACACCTATGTCCGCTCGCTATCTTCCCAAGCCCAAACTCTATAAGTAGTATCCAGCGAAACCGTTGTCTCCAAAACGGCAGCGACGGACCAAAACGTCCCTAAACTAACAATGGACCGTAATGTCCTAAAACTAGCTATGGACCGCAATGTCCTAAAACTAGCGACGGACCGAAACGTCTCTAAAACTACTACAAACCGCAGCATCCTTGGGCTAACGCAAAAAAAAGGTACGTCAGCAAAATGGGCACGGATGAAAACCCGAAAGGGCTCCATGAGTAAAAACAACAGGGCTACCGGCGAGTTTGTGAAAACCCGAAAGGGCACAGACTCGTTAAAAAATTTATGCACACTTGCAAGGTCCTCTCGACCTTGTAAGGAGAAAGTACCTGCGTGAGATCCTTACGACTCATAAGGGAGCAACACACTTAGGGATCCTCATGATTCCTGAGGAGAAATTCCACTTACGATATCCTCACGACCGTAAGGAGAACCCTCTTATGAGACCCTCACGACTCATAAGATTCAAAAGGCTTAAACTACAGGGATCTGAACCTGTTCTTAAGCCATTACTTTTCCCAGACTGCCCTACAAGCGGTTCAGTACTGACCCTTGTATACAATCCATGGGCACAAATAATCATTTCCTTGCCGAGTCCCACCAACGACGAAGAATGCCCTCATTTGATGAACAAACACTTGTAGGTCCTCTCGATTTATAAGGAGAAAACACTCCTGCAAGATCTTTACGACTTACAAGAGAACATACACTTAAGAATCCTCACGATTCTTAAGGAGAAAACGCACTTACGAGATCCTCACGACTCGTAGGGAGAAACACCTTTATAAGACCCTTACGGCTCATGAAGTCAAAAGCCTTAGTCGACATGATTCTAACCCTGTTTGCTAAGCCATCTTTGTTTAAATTGATAAAGGCAAATAATGATTCGCTCCTGGCAATATCCCAGTTGTAGCGATGCTGATGCCTAAATCGGTATCAAATTCCAAGTCCTTTCACAGCAAATGATGATTCGCTCCTGGCAATATCCCAGTTGTAGCGATGCTGATGCCTAAGTCAGTATCAAATTCTAAGTCCTTTCACGGTAAATGATGATTCGCTCCTGGCAGTATTCCAGTCGCAGTGATGCTGATGCTAAGATTGGTATCAGATCTTGAGTTTCATACTAAAAAAAATGCATATGAAATAGCCGAAATGTTTGGGCAACTCCCAATAAAAATCAGCGAGTAAAATATATGCTTATAAAAATAGCCGAAATGTTTGGGCAACTCGCAATAAAAAGCAACGAGTAACGAAAAAGAAAAATAGCTGAAATGATTGGGCACCGCGAAAAATAGCCGAAATGATTGGGCAGTCGCGACTTTCGCGATATAAAAAGCAGAAATGATAGAGCATCGCGGAAAGGAATAAAAAAATGATGATGAAGCTTCTGCCCTGCAGGTAAGTCCATACTGACCCCTGTATACAATCCATAGGCATAAACAAAAAGGGAACCACATGTCCCAACAAACTCTGTCAAAGGAAAAGTTAGATCTCGACAGCAACATCTACAGCCTAAAGAACAACAACGGTGTTCTTCCTCATTCCAGCAGGATTCGGACGCGACATCACCAATCGGAGCCACGACAAAGTCCTCAGTTCCAAGACTCTACGGATCACGGACAACCTAGAGTCAGCTAGTGACCTCCATCATGGAAACACGTCATCCAATGACCCCGTCGCGGAAATACGTCTTCCAATGACCCCGTCTCGGAAATACGTCAGCAAATGACTCCGTCGCGGAAATACGTCATCCAATGACCCCGTCTCGGAAATACGTCATCCAATGACCCCGTCACGGAAATACGTCAGCAAGTGACCCCGTCTCGGAAACACGTCATCCAATGACCCTGTCGCGGAAATACGTCAGCAAGTGACTCCGTCTCGGAAACACGTCATCCAATGACCCTGTCTCGGAAACACGTCAACAAATGACCCCGTCTCGGAAACACGTCAGCAAATGACCTCCGTCTCGGAAATACGTCAGCAAATGACCTCCGTCTCGGAAACATGTCATCCAATGACCCCATCTCGGAAACACGTCAGCAAACGACCTCCGTCTCGGAAATACGTCAGCAAATGACCTCCCTCCCGGAAATACGTCATCCAATGACCCCGTCTCGGAAATACGTCATCCAATGACCTCGCCTCGATAATATGTTAACCAATGACCTTCCCGTCGGAGCAGTGCTTCGACTCGGAAATAAGTTAACCTACCAACCACTTATGAGTCCTCTCGACTTGTAAGGGGGAAAAATCTCTTGTGAGATCCTTACGACTCTCAAGAGAAAACGCACTTAGGAATCCTCACGATCCCTAAGAAGAAAATACACCTACGAGATCCTCTCGACTCGTAGGGATAAAAGTCTTTATGAGACCCTCGCGGCTCATAAAGTTGAAAAGTCTTAGGCGGCAGATCTGAACCTGTTTCCTAAGCCATCATTGCCCTGCAAGGAGGTTAAGATGGACCATCTACAAGCCACACTCGCCAAAGTTACATGCCACTGAAATGAAGGTGCTACTCAAGGGTACGTAAACTACTTTGCGCCAAGTCAAAACAAAAAGGCATGACCTATGGACGTCAACCACATACTATGCAAGACAGTAAAGGAAACATTTGATTCGCATCCAATTAAGCGTTCGAAGCGTACCCACTCATGTATGTGCGAAAAGGATTAATGCATAAAATAAATGCACAGAAAGGAAAAAAAAATTATTCATACCTCAGAAAATTCTTACATTGATGAAAACAGTAAACAAAAACATCATTAAAATGTTTACAATGGTAAAACACTGAATCCGGGACATGGATTGAGAAATTCAGAAGTAAGGCCATCTAAAATGCTTCTGGCTTCTCTGACCATTTTCGTGTACATCCTCTCACGAATTCAAGCGTCAAGATCCTCGCTGATGTCGTCCGTCCTTTGATAAGCAGCGATTATCGTCGTCTGTTGGAAAATTTGATGCAAGCTATCAACAAGATTATCTCGCCGCCTCTTCAAGATCAGGCCCATCAGATATACTGAGTGCACCTTGTCTTCAGCATCATCCAGTGCCTTAAGCGGTATGGCTTCGTAAAATCCAAAAAATGCGTTCCAAATCGCTCTTACGACGATCTTCAAAAGAGCGGAGCGACGAGGAAGTAGTTGACCGTTGTATTCATTAAAGTGACTCATAATCTCAGCACATTGAGCATTTTTAAACTTCTAGTTTTGACAACGGCCTTGTGCGCGAATGTCTCCATAAGAAATAATTTTGTTAAGATCATACAGATGAGCGGCCATAGTGTCTGAAAAGGAAAATCAGTGAGAGTTTAGTGGTCAGACTGATCAAGAAAATTCTTATTGAAACAGATACGGGAATTTAAACAACTCTTGATATCCTCACGAAGAAAACAAGTTCTGATTAGGACATCCAACAAATTCAAATTTGTGCAAGTAAAGGAGATCCTGAGAAGATCCTCATTTAATGAGGGACTCCTCGGGCCAAGGAGTTAAGCTCCCTCGAGATCAGCGCTCTGCAACAGAAATGACATTTGTCAAAATTAATGATGAAGGGAATAAAAATTCCCCCAAAAATTCTAAAGAAATATGTTCTGTGAAAACGATGGAATCATCCATCAAACCCCTAAAAAAGCAAAGCTTTTACCGAGTTAAAAACTCCGAGATCTTTAAGATTTGCAAAACGAACTCTAAGAGTTCTACATTAATGGGTTAAGAAACCCTAAAAAGGATCTCTTTAGATCTATGATCTAAGAAAGAGCAAAGCTCTGTTAAGAAACCCCAAAAAAGATTTCTTTAGATCTAGGAAGAGCAAAGCTCTGTTTTAATTAACAGTTTCAAGATCTGTGATCTAGTAAGAGCAAAGCTTTGTTTAATGGGGTTTAAACATGATTCTTACCTATTTGAACAAAGAAAGTTATTGGGGTAGAGAGCTATTCTCTGAAGAGAGAATTTAATTCTCAGAAAAAACAAGAAAGGGAGAAGATGAACAGAAGTCATCACAAGGGCCAAAGGCCCTATTTGTAGGCACTGAAAGTCGATCCAACTTGCAAGACAATCCAACATTGGAAAGGCTGCCACCGCTGCACTCACGTGTGAACCACGCGAGTGCAACGGTGGGGGGCATTTGTTTCCCCCAATCAGAGAGCAAAGCTCTATAGAAATTTGAAATTTGAACTGAGGCAGCGCCTCATGAGAGCACTAGCGCCAAGAGCACCAGCGGTAAGAGTCAAAGACTCTGAGACAGCGCTTCACGTGCAAAGAATGAGAGCGCTGGCGCCAAGCGCGCCAGCGCTCAAGACTCTGAAGCAGCGCCTTATGTGCAAAGCACGAGAGCGCTAGCGCCAAGAACGCCAGCGCTAAGAGTTAAAAAAACTCTGAGGTAGCGCCTCACGTGCGAAGCACGAGAGCGCCAGCGCTAGAACTAAATGTTCTCAACCCTTGGATCAAAGATCCAACGAAGATGATAAATCTTCAAATTACCAGAATAAAATTCTGTTGAGGAAATACTCTTCAAATCTTTCCAAATTAGAATGATTGTGCTCTGTGAATCAGAGCACCGTTGGATCAAAGATCCCATGGTGATTAAAAATCACCAAGATACAGAATAAGTTCTGTATGGGAAAATATTTTCCCAATCATGTTAAAAACAAGAAAAATGCCTTCTGTAAAACAAAGGCCCTTGGATCAAAGATCCAATGGTGGGAAACATCCCCAAATCAATCAGAGATCTCTCAATGAGAGATTTCCTTAACTGATTCAACAAATCAGCCTCCCCTATATAAAGACCTAAGACTTCAAGTCCTGCAGGGAGAAACCTCCCTATAAGTTTCAAGTTCTCAAAAAAGAAAAAGAGAAGAGCAAGCTCTAAGAAAAAGAACTTTCTTCAAGGTAAATTAAAAGAAGAGAGATCATAACATCTCCTCCATATTTGAGAGTTTAACTCTCACATTATAAGAACCTAGTTCTTTTTCTAGATCACAGATCCATGAGACAAAGTCTCTCATAAAGAAAAACAAAAGAGATCATAGTATCTACTCATAAAAGAAGAACTTAGTTTTTAGATCCATAAGACAAAGTTTCTCATAAACGATAATTTAATTCTCAGAGCACCGAACTGATCAGAGCTGCCAAAGAAGTGCCTTAGCGCTCCAATTTATAAGAAGCGCCTTAGCGCTCCAATTTATAAGAAGCGTCGTAGCGCTCCAAGTCTGGCGCTCAGCGCCCAGCGCCCCATGCACTCCTCATCTGGGCGTTATTTTATAAGAAGCGCCTTAGCACTCCAAGCCCGGCGCCCGGCGCCCATCACGTGGGCGCTATTTTAAAAGAAGTGCTTTAGCACTCTAAGTCTGGCGCTCAGCGACCAGCGCTCCACGCGCTCCTCTCGTGGACGCTATTTTATAAGAAGCGCCTTAGTACTCATAAGTCTGGCGCTCAGTGCCAAGCGCTCCACGTGCTCCTCACGTGGGCGCTAAAGAATTATAAAGCGCTCTGTAAATAAAGCTCCAGCGCTATAAAAAGTGTTCAACACTCAATAAAAGACAAAAAAGAAAAGAGGTGTCAGAACCCAAATCAATGCTCAGTATTGTTGAATAAAAAAGGGACTGAGCCAAAACAAGTGTTCAACACTTTATTCAAAACTAGGTGGACTGATCCCAAGTTGGCCACAAGTCCCTAATTCAGATCAACCGAGCCCATGTGCTCACAATCTCTTTAGTTGGTCTTAGTCCCAAACCTGACTATAGATCTCCCAACCAACATTGGTTCAAGAGTACATCTCTTCATACTTCTGACACATGTCGTTGTAATTCTTCAACGTTTTCAAAGAGATGGAGGGTTCCAAAAATCAATAACTTTTGGTGCATCCCCAAACGGGTAAACCAAAACTTTACAGACTATGATGTCTTTAAACCATATAGACTACGATGTCTTTAAACCTCATGGACTATGATATCCTTAAACCCAATGGACCGCAACGTCCTTAAACTAAAACGATAGAGTCCAAATACTCTTTCGTTGGATCTAAATAATCCTAAAATCTTGTTAAGTAGATCTTAGTCTAAAATTAGACTAACATATCCTTAACAAGCATTTAAGTTGATCTTAATCTCAAATGAGGTTAACGATCCTTGAAACAAACCCAAACCCAAATCTAAGAAAATACGGATTTGGACTAATCCACGTCCTACGGGCGATAACATAAATTAGTCTCCGTATACAATCTACGGGCAACCAAAAATAAAACAAACACACACCACACGAAGTGACCTTCTGGAGCAGGAGAAAGTGGTTACCGTGATGCGGTAACGTAATTAACTGCAGGGGCTTGCGCCTGCAGGGATGAGCGTCCCCACAATAAAAAACCCTTCACAACGAGGGGGAATCTGACAAAGTCTGTTACAACGGCCGCATCTATTTAAACCTCCGATATACGGTGCTATAAATCAACTTGGCATCTTTGCAGAGATGGACGGATAAAACCAAATAGCATCTTCCCCCAAATTCAGGCAAGACGTTTTGTCTTCCCGGCTTTCGGCGGTGAACAGTTCGGCTCGAATTTCCCTGTTTGGCATGATTGGGGATCATAGGTCTTTTTACGATTAGCACAAGTTCATCTTGGCGGAATGTTCTCGGCCTAGTCAGTTGTCACGACCTAAATTTAAGCACATGACCGGCACTTAAACCACGTGACGTCAACAGGCGTAATGCAATTTAAGTAAGCCGAAACCTAGAAATGTAAACCATAAAAAGAAGTAAGTGGTAAAAACATTGTTAAAACATTTGAAAATCTTAAGTAAAAATCTTAAAGCTTAAGTTTATTTTCTTAAAAATTTCGGCAGCACCACCTTTGTAAAACTAGCCCCGAAACAGGTACAAATATAGGATAAAAATAAAGCATCCCCAAACAGGAGCAAATCACACCCAAAGGCGGAAACAACCACCACAAGCATATATATACGACGCCGTAGCGAAGAAATAGACAATAAAAATGAAAAACAACATAAAGAGATAAAACTACATAAGAAAGACCGGCTCACACGAGCACGACACCCAGAGTCACAAAATATACAATATCGGTCCTCACAACTCGTCTCTAAATCAATACATGAAAGTGGTAGATAGAGAGTGCTAGATACAATAAGATATACAATGGATTTAATTGGATAACCGCAAACCCACCTACAGCAAAAGGGCCTCACAGCCAACTATAGCGGTATCCGCTGAAATAGATACAGTAAAGAGCCCTGCCGCGACTACTCTAAGGGTCAAGCCTGCAAAACACTGTGGCACAATGGGGGTGAGTTGCCAACTCGTGAATAGTAAATAACATCATACAGATAATCGCAAGTATGCACGAAAGCGATGGTCTGAAATATGAAATCCGATGACATAATATAACAGTACGTATATGCAGTATAATCATAATCAATGTACATCACCACGGTATAACAACTACATGAAATAGTACATGTCTAATAAATCCAGAGTATGGGATAACACATAAGACCTCATGCATGAATCATCATCATGGAAAAACCGGTATCCATCAACGACACCCCAAATCCCAATAACTTAGGTGTCGTCACTCTGATCGGCCGTTATATCCGTCACATCATGAAACCTGAGTGTCCAACATCGACACTAGAAACATCATGAAAACCAGTGTCCATCAACGACATGTAAATACTCATCTCTCAGGCGCCGTATATCCAGAATGGCCCTCAAAATATCTCATATCATAACTCCAAACGGTATCCTCCGGATATCCGCCGGGTTCTATACTATCACCGGTAGGTAGTACTCCCTTCGTCGGGCTCACCGCCTTTCTATACGAGTCTTCTTGCCAGGGATACCTCACCGGGTCCACCATGTACCTGCAGACGGTGCCTACCGCTTCTCGAATCGGGTATACTCATAGCTCAGAACCGAGAAAACTCATGGTGGACGCATCGAAATATCATATCAAGAGAAACCGGGTTTTCAAAACAATGCATACTTTCTTGAAATATCACCACGGTTCTCAAATCCATAAATCACATGAAATCCGTATCTAAATGCGTAAATCCATGAAATATGATGTATACAACATGGAACAATAATATGAGAATATCAAGGGAAAACTGCTCTTTGAAATGAATCAAGTTTTTAATAATATCATGCGGTTCCCACATTCTCCCAAAATCAAGTGCAACATGATATAAAGGTGTATATGTAGCTATAGCAAGATATGTGTATATGCATGTAGGTATGCATGCATGATGTATTTCATATGCGCAATAGAACAAGAATCAACGTCTCAAAGTCAATAATGATTCCAATACCACATATGTGTATATGTTGTGCGTGTCATTGCAGTTACCAACGGTGTGTGTGTAGCATACAATTTAGTGCTCGTGCAATATGAACCATCAGTAATGGTACAATGTCCAATGGGTACTAAGCCAAGGCACAACAAGTAATGGTATGCAATGATGCTCATGCACAATCAACTCATATGCATATAACATGTGACTATAATATCATATCTAGCCCTGACGCTTAACTCCATATGGGCGATTTCCCCGTAGATATTAAATCTACTCACTCGGACGCCTCGGCTAATCAGATCCGATCACAGCTTTGCCTTTCTACACTACATCTGACGTCTCTGCACCCGATCTTAGAAACATGTGGCTATAGTATCATATCTAGCCCTCGACGCTTAACGCCATACAGGCGATTTCCCTGTAGATGTTAAATCTTCTCACCGATGATCTCGAGCTAGGTAAATCCGACCACCTGCTTTCCTTTCTTTGTAGTGTCTGAAGTCCCCGCACTCGCTCCTAATATCATACAAAATATAACAAGTGTATATTAGAAACCGTTCAATAATACATACAAACTACGTTTAGATTGACACACCGACTCCAACAAACTCTCAAGTGTTCGCTTAGTAACTAACGTGTGTAGCGACATTCTAAATCAAACCTAAGTGCAGCAAGCTACACCAAGAACGCGAACCGTGTCGGATAACGTAACGCGCGTAGTCGAAACACTAAAATTTAGCAAAGTATTCCCAGATTTTGACTACAGTCAACACAGAAAAATCAAGCAGTACCAGACACCCCAAAATACTTACAGACAGCTACCCTAAAAAACACAACCCCCCAGTCCCCAACAAATCCGGCGACGCCGATATTCCTCTAAATCTCGCCGGTTGAATAGTGAATGGTGGGGTTAGGGTTTCAGGTGAACACTCATGGCCTCTAATACAACACTACTACATTGCTAGATTTTACAGTAACAATTAATGGTGATAGCAGATTATAATGACCCCAAAATAATACTAAAAATATGATATTACATAAAAACTACATGTTTAGTGTTCTACACAGCAACTACTAGGCAACACACATTATAAATACCTAATTAACAGTTAGGGATCACTACCTTTCCACACTTGCTCAAAAACCCTAGCTTTCCATGCTCTAAGTCATCTTTAGTGGCTTAACTAGGCTTTGTGAGGGTTTAGATGAAGTTTTGTGGTGATTTGGTTTGGTTTAGTGATGAAATGGTTAGGGTTTCAGTTGAGGGGATGAGGAAAATGAGAAGGAGAAAATAATGTGTGAATGAGAGAGTGAGGTGAGAATGAAGGAGTGTATGAGTGAGGGATGAGGGAAATGGGGATGTGAGGTTAGAGTGAGCCATGCCCCCTTCTCTCTCCTCATTAAATGCACCCCATGCTTGCCATGCCTCATCATTTCCATGTTAACCCCCCCTCTCTCAAGTCAACCCAATTCAAACCCTTTATTTTAAAAACTAAATAATTTAAATAAATACATACAACTTAATGGAATGAGGGTTAATGTGCCATGGCTACTTAAGCATGGTTAATATTAATTAACCCTAGGTTAACATGCACATGTGTATGCAAGCCAAAACAAATAATAATAAAATATTAATTAATTTTTATAAAATATGTGAAAACTATTTTGGTTAACTTTTTACTAAAAACCCGCATTATCGCTTAATTAACACTAATCGCATTCTAAGGTGTTACATCAGTCTTTCGTATGAGCGCGTTATCCTTGCTTTGTAAGCTTCCAGGTTTTGCTGCGCCATAAGACGGGTTTCATCGAGGGCATCGAGCTCCTCTTGCCGGAGATGAGCATTTTCTTCATCCGTCTGTTCGTAACGAACCGCCACTCGTAGAGAGGGTAGCTCTATCTCAAGCGAAAGTACTGCTTCCGTGCCGAATACCAGTGCGAATGGCGTTGTATTCATGGCCGTTTTGAACGTGGTTCGGTACGCCCAGAGAACTTCATGCAGTCTCTCGTGCCAGTCCTTTTTGTTTCTGGACACCATTTTCTTTATGATCTTCGTCAAGGTCTTATTAAAAACCTCAGCTAGGCCGTTAGCGCGGGGATTATAGACCAAAGAGTATCTCCGATCTATATTATGCTACTGTGCGAAGTGACTGATTTTGTGGCTTCTATAGGCTGGCCTGTTATCGGAGATAATACGTCGCGGAGTGCCGAACCGGTAGATGACGTGTGTCCTGAAGAAATAGAGGATGTTCTCCGTCTTCACCTCCCTCAGTGGTACTGCCTCTTCCCACTTAGAGAAGTAATCGGTTGTTGCCAATATGAACCGATGTCCCCTAGATGATGCTGGCTCGATGGGCCCGATTATATCGGTTCCCCATATTTTGAACGACCAACTGGCTATCGTTGGGTGTAGCCGATTTGGATGCTGGTGGATGAAGTCCCCGTGAATTTGGCACGAGTGACACTGCTTCGCATATTCGAGGCAGTCCTGAATCATTGTGGGCCAATAGTAACCTATTCTTTTGATCTTAAATTTCATCTTTGGCCCGGCTTGATGAGAACCGCAGAGTTCGTCATGAGTTTCTTGGATGACACTCCTTGCTTCTTTCGGTCCCAGGCACCTTAGCTACAGACAGTCGAATGATCTCTTATAATGAGTATCATTGACGAATGTGAAAGACAGGGCTCGCTTCATGAGCTGATGCCTTGACGATGCGTCTTCGGGTGTTCGATGGGATTTGAAGCAGTCTATGAAGACTTCTCTCCAATTCTTAGCCTTTTCTTCTTCCCCTACTTGGAAAGCTGCTTGTTTGGTAGCTTCCTCTTCTTCAGACGACTCCGGAGATATTTCAGCTAGCGCGAGAATCCGGCTGCTTTGCACAATGATCCTTGCATCATCGAGATTTTCGTCGGCCAGCTCCTTAGCAAGCTTGGCTAGCGCATCCGCCTTGTTATTTTCCGTACGCGGTATGCTTTCCAAGATGTAGGAGGGAATTTGAGTCAGCAGTTGCTGCACTCTTTCACCACACCAGATCAGTTCTGGCTTGCACGTCTGATAGTCGCCATTTACTTGGCTAATGACAAGCCGGGAGTCTCCATATATGAGGAGGTTTTCGATCCCCATGTCGATAGCGATCTCAAGACCCGCTATCAAAGCTTCATATTCTGCTTCGTTGTTTGTTCTTAGCTCTGTTAAGGAAATGGCAAAACGCATTATCCCTCCTTGTGGAGTCACAAAGATAAGGCCTACCCCAACTTTGATTATGGGGATGTTTTGCTTTCGCTTCTTCATAGAAGACGCTCCGTTGAAGTAGAGTTCCCATTGGACATTATTTTCCTCCGTCTTCCCTTCGATTGTGTCGAACACGTGTTCATCTGGCAATTCGCAATTTAAAGGAGAATCGGCTGGTATCGAATGCTCAGCGAGAAAGTCGGCGATGGCCTGGCCTTTTGCTGCCTTGAGAGGTCTATTATCGAGATCTCCATCAAGAGGATGGCCCATTTGGCAAGCCTTCCTGTTAATACGGCTCTTGACATCAAATACTTGAGAGGATCCACCTTTGATATGAGATGGATCTCATATGTCAAGGCATAATGTCGAAGCTTCGTTATCACGAAGATCAGTGCCAGGAAATGCTTTTCGATGGGGGAGTAGTTGTTTTCTGCCCCCAGGAGAACTCGACTCAAATAATAGAGAGCTCTCTCCTTCCCCTGGTCATTCTCCTGTGCCCATAGTGCGCCTAAAGAACCTTCAAGGGCTGTTGTGTATAGGATGAGAGGCTTTCCCTTGACCGAAGCGGTCAGTACTGGTGAGTTCTGCAGATATTACTTGATTTTGTCCCGTGCACTTTGGCATTTCTGATCCCAGACGAATGGGGTCCCCTTCTTCATTAGATGGTTGTAGGGACGGCATTTGTCGGAGAGATTGACTTGGAGTTTGACACCTGTTTAGGCATCAGTATCGCTACAACTGGGATATTTCCAGGAGCGACTCATCATTTACCCCCTGTCAATTTGGACAAAGGTGGCTTAGTAGACAGGGTTAGGATCCTGTCGACTAAGACTTTTGACTTTATGAGCCATAAGGGTCTCATAAAGGGTTTTCTCCCTATGAGTCGTGAGGATCTCGTAGGCGTATTTTCTCCTTAAGAATCATGGGGATTCCTAAGTGATGTCCTCTCTTATAAATCGTAAGGATCTTCCAAGAATGTTTTCCCGTTATAGGTCGAGAGGACCTACAAGTGTTATTCACCATATGTGGACATTTCTTACCATTTGTAGAACTTGGCAAAGAAATATTTATTCGTGCCATGTGGATTGTATACAAGGGTCAATATGGACCGCCTGTAGGGCAATTTGGGGGATATGACGGCTTAAGAACAGGTTCAGATCCCTGTAACTTAAGGCTTTTTAATCCTATGAGCCATGAGGGTCTCACAGGGGGATTCTCCTTACGAGTCGTGAGGATCTCGTAAGTGTATTTATTTTAACGAGGTTGCGCCCTTCCAGGTTTTCACAAGCTCGCCGGCAGTCCTGCTGTTTTTACTCACGGCGCCCTTTCAGGTTTTCATCCGTGCCCATTTTGCTTGTGAACTTACCGTTTTTTTAGTGGGGCATTCCACTAAATTGTAGGACCTGTTTGTAGGCCCCTTAATATCCTTCCTGTCCTTTGAGAAAAAAGGACTATTCTACCTAGCGATTCTTCCGCCAGTGAGAAATATGCCCCCTGTGTATAGCTCGGGGGGAACGAGTATCCACGCCGTCGCTATTTTGGCGACAGGTTGCTTTAGAGCCGCTTATTTTTGTTGAGCGTAGGCGACAAACGCCATCTTGCCTTCGCTTTTCACTCGTCATCATCGGATGAGAAAGAGTCTTGACCCATTTGATCCAATTGAGCCATTTTATCCATGAGTTCTTGGAAAGTCGTTGGCTTGAAGAGGGCCATATACGGGAACGCCTTTGAATTTGGGTCAAGGGTGGCTATAAGCATTCCTATGGTTGCAACTTCATCGATGCATTGCTCATAATTGACCAGATATTTCCCCATCGGATAACATATTGAACCCAAATCTCATTCGGTCTAACCCTTTCGTTGACCAGCGCCGCGCGGTAGTATGTTCGTTCTTATTAGCGAATCCCTGACAGAAAAGCATATCCATTTCGTTGAAGCTCTTCAAGAAATCATTTGGGAGTTCTGCATATCATTCGAAGGCGATGCCCGCCAGACCGCTGACGAACTGTCGGAGGAGTAGTATTTCATTTCCTCCAGAATTGCCGCACATGGATTTAAATCGCGCAATGTGTTGGCGAGGATTCCCAGTTCCTTTGTACATGTGGAACGTTGGAAGTGTGTACTCTGGCGGGTACTGTATTTGATCGTACCACGTCGGATACGGTCGACCAGTCTTGATTGATCTATTTACGGCTTCACTGGCGTAGTGAGCTTTGATTTGCTGAGTGATATATTCATTCAGATTTGCGTTTGGAATCATTTCCTCTTCGGCCATTGATGAGATTTGCAGAGGATTTGAAACGTCATCCTTATCTTTAAGACCGATTACCGGCGGTTCATCTGCCAGTAGTTCCGATTGAACCATCATTCCAGCCATATTCTGAATCAGAAGGGCTATCTGGTTCATTTATTGGACATTTCTGCCGCTTCTTCATCTTTATTTTTCAGAGCGCGCTTTAGGAAATCAATATCTGACTCCTTCTCTACTCTTTCTTCGGGTGCGTCCTCGGAATTTTCTTTAGGCGATGGATTACTGTTTGCTGCAGCCTGAGCGAGCATCTCCTGCAGCTTTTCACATTGCAGTTGAACCTTTTTCAGGGACCGAGTTTGAGGTCGGTGACTAGTAGAAGCTCAAACTTCGTCTTTGGATTTCACCATATAGATTGTATAAACTGCCATGCCCTCAGACTTGGGGTGTTTGGAGTTTTGGCCTTTGGAGTTTACCTCGGACACTTGAGCTTTAATAGGTCTCTCTTTTTTGTGAGAAGCCTCTTTGATTTTGGGAGGAACCGCTATATCAGGATCCGTCTTGGGATGAATCCCCTTACATTTGAAAGGGGATTTGTCAGAATTTGGCTGACGTTTAGAGAAAGAGCTACAAACGACGACTGAGTTCTTCACCTGCTTCCACACCTTATATATAGATAAGGAAAGTTGTTATAGGGGGAGAACTGGTTTCTGCTCCCATGGGATCTCCATAGGCTGCGGAGATTTCTTTAATATTGTGATGGGAGAATTTTGTCTGACCCTTCGCAACAGTTTGAAGCTGTTCATAGTTGGAACATTAACATTCACCACTGGGGTTAAAACATGACCATACGGAGAACTGTCCCCAGCTCATTTTGTATGATGCCGATATCGATGTCGACTGTTTCTTACGGCCAGGATTTGATTAGCTTCAGGATTTTGCCGAGCCTGCCCCCTATTTCCTTTGAGAGCTTGAATATTCTGCCCCCTGCATCGACCTTGGTCCTTGGCAGGTGCCATTTGTTTGAGGACTGATTTCGTCGGCAAATCTTCAACTTGGGGAACCAGCCTGTGGAAGACAGACTTCTTTGTTCCCCACCGAAACACGGAGACGCGACCGCGCGGGTCCGTCTTGCCTGAATTTCGGAGCAGATGCTAATTAGTGCTATCCATCCACCTCTCCGAAGATGCCAAGTGTATTTATGATATCGTATATCGAAGGTTTAAAGAGACGCGACCGATGTAGCAGACTTCGTCAGATTCCACCTCATTTGAGGGGTTTTTGATTGTGGGGACGCTCTTCCTTGCAGGCGCAAGCCCCTGCAGTTAATTACGCTACCGCATCACGGTAACAACTTTCTCCTTCTCCAGATGGTCACTTCGTGTCGTGTGTGTTAGTTTTGTTTTTGGTTGCCTGTGGATTGTATATGGAGACTAATGTATGTTGTCGCCCGTAGGGCGTGGATTAGTCCAAATCCGTATTTTCTTATATTTGAGTTTGGAGGTTAGGTTTAAGGATACGTTAGTTTCATTTGGGACTAAGATCAACTTAAACGTCTGTTAAGGATATGTTAGTCTAATTTTAGATTAAGATCAACTTAACAGGATCATTTGGATCCAACAAAAGAGCATTTGGGCTCTATTGTTTAGTTTAGGGACATTGCGGTCAATTAGTTTAGGGACATTACGGTCCAATGTTAGTTTAAGGACATCTCGGTCCAAGGTTAAGGATATCATAGTCCATGAGTATAAAGACCTCACAGTCAAGGTTAAGGACGTCCTAGTCCGTGAGTTTAAGGACCTCACAGTCAAGGTTAAGGACATCATAATCCGTGAGTTTAAAGACCTCACAGTCAAGGTTAAGGACATCATAGTCCGTGAGTTTAAAGACCTCACAGTCGAGGTTAAGGACATCATAGTCCGTGAGTTTAAAGACCTCACAGTCAAGGTTAAGGATATCATAGTCCATGGGTTTTAAAGAACCCCATAGTCCGTAGAATGTTTGGTTGTCGGGACCCGTCACCTCTCTGAAGACGTTGAAGGATTACAACGACAAATATCACAGGAGTAAAGAGATGTACCCTCGAACCGACGTGAGTTGGTTGAAAGATCTGTAGTCCAATTTGGGGCTAAGATCTGTGATTTATAAGCATGTGGGCTCAATTAAGTTGAATTGGAGGACTTATGGCCAATCTTGGGCTAAGTCCAATCAAGTTAAAATGTTTTAACATTTATTTTGGGATGTTAAGCATTTGTTTGAGCTCGGCCCTTTTAACAATGCTGAGCATTGATTTAGCTTCTGACAATGTTTGTCTTTTACTGAATACTGAGCATTCATCATAGCTGTGGGGCTTATTCAAAGAACAATTTAAGTTCTACCCAAGCGCACATAAAAGCATGTAGTGCGCTTGGCACTAGCGCCAGTCAATGAGCTCAGGGCACTATGGTTAAAGCGCTAGTGCGCTTGGCGCTTTGCGTCAGATGTGAAGCGCTAGTGCGCTTAGCGCCTTGCGCTAAATGAAGAGCGCAGATGCGCTATAGTTGAAGCATTGAGGAGTTTGGCGATGGTGCCATATAATTAACTGCAGAGCGCTTTTAGTAATGCAGCACACACGTGAGGAGCACGTGGCGCGCTTAGCGCTGAGCACGAGATGAAGAGCACTAAGGCACTTTTGAATTAGGAGCGCTAAGGCTTTTATTAGATTAGGAGCGCTAAGGCTCTTCTTAGGTTAACTTTGCGCTTTGCAGATTATCTGTTCTTTGATAAGAGACTTTGTCTCAAAATTCTAAGAACAAAGTTCTTAGTTCATAGGAGATATTTCAATCTCTTTTTGATGAAAGGCTTTGCCTTTGTGGATCAGTGATCCTAAGAGAATTGAATAATTCTCCCCCCTTTATAATGAGATGTTTATAATCTCTTTTGTGAAAGACAACTTTGTCTTATAGATCTATGATCTGTGAAAGAAGTAAGTACTTCTGTTTATATTGAGACGATTTCGTCTGTATATTCTTTTTACCTTGAAAAAGAATTGTCTTCTTTTGCCGAGAGCTTCTTCTTCTTCTTGAGATTTTCTCAAAGTTTATGGGGGGGTTCCTCTGTACAAGACTTGAAGTCTCGGGTCCTTTATATAGGGCAAGATGGTTTGTTCAATCAGTTAAGAAGCTCTTTTCTCTAATTGATTTGGGGGATTTCCTATCGTTGGATCTTTGATCCAAGGGTTTCTGATTTACAGAAGGCAATCTTCTTGTTTTTAACAAGATTGGGAAATCTTTCCATGCAGAATTTATTCTGTTTTTGGTAATTGTTATTTACCATTGGATCATTGATCCAACGGTGCTCTGATTTACAGAGCACAATTTTGTTGTTTGGAAAGATTTTGAGAAATCTTTCCTTAACCGAATTTAATTCTGGTTAATTAATGATTTATCATTATTATTAGATCTTTGATCTAACGGTGGGGAGCTTTTAGTTCCAGCGCTAGCGCTTATGCGCTCTGCCCATGGTGCGCTAGTTGGAGTGCAGCGCTCTTAGCGCTAGCGCGCACGTGCTTTGCACGTGGTGCGCTACTTGTAGCGCAGCACATTTAGCGCTAGCGCCTATGCGCTTTGCACGGGGTACGCTAGTTGTAGCGCAGCGCGCTTGGCGCTGCATCTAAAGCACTGCTTTACTGGAGGTGTCTCTTCACCCTCCTTTTGAGTCAAACTTATATTCCCCAGAACTTTCATTTCCCAGGTCTTGGAAATAGCTCCACTATGCACAAAATTTTCTGTGCGCAGTCTTTATAATCTGAAGCAAAGCTTCTTTCTTTTCTCGTCTCCAAAGAATCCTCTCAACTATCGCTTGTAACTGCCCACATGTTTGTCGACAACTATGGGAAGTGCCCATCCAGAACATTATTCCTCGCTTTGCTACGCGCTTGGTGGATCCTGCTCTTACGGATGACCAATGCGACGCAGCGCTGTACGAGCTCTTGACTCGTGTAGGGTCTCCTCTCCCCCCACACTTTATTTGGCTTCTGATGATCCTTGCATCCGTGCTCGCTGATATTCTCCCTCCTCCAGCAGAGATGATCTCGGCAATGCTCGTTGCTGCTGAAGACAAGATCGAGTGCTTCTTCGAGGCGCATTTGATCACTAAAGACCTGAGGGATTGCTCTGTCCATTTGTTGAGCCAGATACGGGCTCGTCGGGTCGTTATCTCCACTTTCTCTGGTGAGTGCGGTGTTGATCGATGGGTGCCTACTTCTCGAGAAGATCGTCGTTTTGACATGGTGGAGAAGACAGAGAGGGAACTGGATAATCTTATTCTTAGCTTTGCAAACCCATGTCCTTTTGATCCCATGTTTGACGATCTGTCTATATTGTAATAAAAAAATGTCTAATTAAGTATTTTATTGTCTGCCAAGTGCTCCTCTTATTTTTAATTCTTTGTTATTCCTTTGTCAGGCGCTTAAGCGTTGCATAACTTAACTTGTTATAACCAGGTGCAAGTAATGAAGTGCTCTTGGCGGTTAGCGCACTTGGCGGTTAGCGCTCTAGTGCTTTGCATGTGAGCGCCGTTTCAGAGTCTTTGACTCTCAGTGCTGGCGCATTCACTGCTGGCGCTCTTCACGAAGCGTCGCTTCATTTCAAACTTCGGAATTAGAACAGAGCTTTGCTCTGATTGGATAAACAAATGCCCCCCACCGTTGTGCTTTTGTGGCCCACACGTGAGTGTAGCGGTAGTATCATCTCAGTCGTTGGATCAACTTTTGGAAGTTGAAACGTCTCTTAATGCCTATAAATAGGGCCTTTGGCCCTCTGAGATGAGCATTGTTCATCTTTTTTCTGAGAATTATTTCTCCTTCAGAGCATTGCTCTCTTTTTTAAGAAGTCTCTTAAAAACTCTATCAGATATTTTCTTTTTGGTAAGATTTGAACTCGTTATCAGAGCTTTGCTCTATTTGGATCATGGATCTGAAAAAGAAAACCTTTTTAGGGCTTCTTTCGACCCATTGATGAAGAATTCTTGGGATTCACTTTATAGCTCTTAAAGCTCTCGAAGTTTTTACTTCTGCAGAAAGCTTTGCTTTCAGGGTTTCTTGAAGGATCATTTCATCTTCTCTACAGAGCATTGCTCTTTAGCATCTTCGGGGAATTTTATTCCCCTATTAATTATAGCAGTTGTCATTTCTGCTGGAGAGCATTGCTCTCAAGGGAGATTTACTCCTTGGCTTGAGGGACTTAAATGGGAGTCTTTTGAGGGTTTTCTTCCTTAATCGCCCAAATTTGGATTTGTTTGTCGCTTGACAGATCTTGTCTTCCCGAGAACTTATCTAAATCCCAATGTCTGATTTTCCTCATTACCAATCTTTTAATGATATTTCTTTTCAGGAACTATGGCTGTTCATTTATATAGTCTGAATGAATTTATCTCTTATGAGGATATTCGTGTACAGGGCCGTTGCCAGAACCAAGAGTTTACAGATGTCCAATGTGCGGAGATTATGGCTCGTCTGTATGCACACAACGGTCGACTGCTTCCTCGTCGCTCAGCTCTCTTGAAAATCGTAGTGGGAATAATTTATGGAGCACTTCCTGGGTTTTACGATGCCATGCCGCTGGATGCGCTGGATGATGCTGAAGACAAGGTGCACTTGGTGTACCTGTCTGGCCTGATCTCCAAGAAGCGTCGAGATAACCTCATTGATATTCTGCATCAAACTTTCCAACAGACGATGACAATCGCTTCTTATCAAAGGGAGGAGGGCATTGGCGAGGATCTCGACACCCGTGATCGCGAGAGAATGCACACGAGAATTGTTAGAAAGGCCAGAAAGATTCTAGACGGCCTTACTTTCAAATTCCTCAATCCATGCCCTGGATCTGAGGTTTTACCATTGTAATCATTTTGATGATGTTTTCGTTTACTTCTTTCATTATTGTAAGAACTTTTCGAAGTATGAATAGAAAATTCTTCGTTTCCATGTGTCTTTCTTATGCACTAAATGTTTTGCACATGCATGAATGGGTATGCTTTAAACGTTTAACCGAGTGCAAATCAACTGTTCTCGTTGTCGCTTTCTTCTTTTTTCTCTGTTGCCGGCGCGTTACCTTAGTAAGCGTGGCCTGTAGATGACAAAGAGAGTATTCCGTTGATAGTTTATTTAAATCTCTTTGCAAGACCATGCCCTTGTTTTTTCAAGTTAAGATATTTGTGATTTGATTTATCCCTGAAACGGAGCATTGCTCTATGATGGAGAAGTTATGAATTAATGTATATATTTATTTATTTTTTAAGACGGAGTATTGCTCTAGTTGAGAAGGTTATGAGTTGATATTTTTCCGTGTCGAAGCTTTGCTTGACGACAAGGAAACGTCGGAGCATTGCTCGACGACAGGGGGTGATGTGAGTCCAAGTCGAAGCTTTGCTTAACAACGAGGAGGTGTCGGAGCATTGCTCGACAACAGGGGTTAACATAAGGTCCGAGTCGAAGCTTTTCTTAACGACGAGGAAGTGTCGGAGCATTGCTCTACGATAAAGGTTGACATAAGCCATACAGGGTCAAGATTGACATTGGCCATATGGTGTCAGGGGTTGATTTTATCCGCACTTCACGGAGTCAAGGGTTGCTCTAGATGCTTCCCACGGGGTCGGTTTGACATAGCCGTGTTCTGCGAGGACCAGGCTCCGCTCTAGACGTTTCCCACTGGGTCAGGATTGACATAGGCCGTATTCCACGTGACTAGGAATTTGCTCTGGATGCTTCACACGGGGTCATAGCCGTGTTCTGCGAGGACCAGGATCAGCTCTGGACGTTTCCCAAGTGGTCAGTATTAACATAGGCCGCGTTCCACGTGATCAGGAATTTGCTCTGGATGCTTCCCACGGGGTCATAGCCGTGTTCTGCGAGGACCAGGCTCCGCTCTGGACGTTTCCCATAGGGTCAGGATTGACATAAGCCGCGTTCCACGTGACCAGGAATTTGCTCTGGATGCTTCCCACGGGGTCATAGCCGTGTTCTGCGAGGACCAGGATCCGCTCTGGACGTTTTCCACGGGGTCAGGATGGACATAGGCCATGTTCCACGTGACCAGGAATTTTCTCTGGATGCTTTCTACGGGGTCATAGCCATGTTCTGCGAGGACCAGGCTCCGCTCTGGACGTTTCCCACGGGGTCAGGATTGACATAGGCCGTGTTCCACGTGACCAGGAATTTGCTCTGGATGTTTCCCACGGGGTCATAGCCGTGTTCTGCGAGGACCAGGCTCCGCTCTGGACATTTCCCACGGGGTCAGGATTGACATAGGCTGTGTTCCACGTGACCAGGAATTTGCTCTAGATGCTTCCCACGGGGTCATAGCCGTGTTCTGTGAGGACCAGGATCCGCTCTGGATGTTTTCCACGGGGTCAAGATTGACATAGGCCGTGTTCCACGTGACCAGGAATTTGCTCTGGATGCTTCCCACGGGGTCATAGCCGTGTTCTGCGAGGACCAGGATCCGCTCTAGACGTTTCCCACGGGTCAGGATTGATATAGGCCGCATTCTCCGTGACCAGGAATTTACTCTGGATGCTTCCCACGGGGTCATAGCCGTGTTCTGCGAGGACCAGGCTCCGCTCTGGACGTTTCCCACGGGGTCAGGATTGACATAAGCCGCGTTCCACGTGACCAGGAATTTGCTCTGGATGCTTCCCATGGGGTCATAGCCGTGTTCTGCGAGGACCAGGCTCCGCTCTGGATGTTTCCCACGGGGTCAGGATTGACATAGGCCGTGCTCCACGTGACCAGGAATTTGCTCTGGATGCTTCCTATGGGGTCATAGCCGTGTTCTGTGAGGACCAGGCTCCGCTCTGGACGTTTCCCACGGGGTCAGGATTGACATAAGCCGTGGAAGCCGCGTTCCACGTGACCAGGAATTTGCTCTGGATGCTTCCCACGGGGTCAGGATTGACATAAGCCGCGTTCCACTTGACCAGGAATTTGCTCTGGATGCTTCCCACGGGGTCATAGCCGTGTTCTGTGAAGACTAGGATCCGCTCTGGACGTTTTCCACGGGGTCAGGATTGATATAGGCCATGTTCCACATGACCAGGAATTTGCTCTGGATGCTTCTCACGGGGTCATAGCCGTGTTCTGCGAGGACCAGGCTCCGATCTGGACGTTTCCCACAGGGTCAGGATTGACATAGGCCGTGTTCCACGTGACCAGGAATTTGCTCTGGATGCTTCCCATGGGGTCATAGCCGTGTTCTGCGAGGACCAGGCTCCGCTCTGGATGTTTCCCACGGGATCAGGATTGACATAAGCCGTGTTCCATATGACCAGGAATTTATTCTGGATGCTTCCCACGGGGTCATAGCCGTGTTCTGCGAGGACTAGGATCTGCTCTGGATGTTTTCCACGGGGTCAGGATTGACATAGGCCACGTTCCACGTGACCAGGAATTTTCTCTGTATACTTCCTACGGGGTCATAGCCATGTTCTGCGAGGACCAGGCTCCGCTCTGGACATTTCCCATGGGGTCAGGATTGACATAAGCCGCGTTCTACGAAACCAAGAAGGGTCGACTTTATCCGCATTTCACGGAGTTGGGGTTTGACTCTCGGTCATCTGTGCTCCGCCGAGTCATGAAACTGGGAATTGCCGCAGTTCCGCTTTGCTTGATGTTGCGCCTATTGTAATGAGACGAATGTTGAGATGATCTTCAGGCTATCTGTGAACTGTTGAGATTTGGCTTCTTCTTCTGATGGAGCCTGGGGAGGGAAGGTGTGATTCCCTCTTCGTTTGCGTCCTTGGATTGTATACAGAGATTGATGTGATATCACCTGTAGGGCATAAATTTCATTTTTTTTTATTTCTTTCCGCGATGCTCTATCATTTCAGCTTTTATATCGCGAAGGTCGCGATTGCTCAATCATTTCGGCTATTTTTTGCGGTGCCCAATCATTTTGGCTATTTGTTTTATTTTTACTCGCTGCTTTTTATTGCGAGTTGTCCAATCATTTCGGCTATTTTTGTATGCATACATTTTTACTTGCTGATTTTGTTGCAAGTTGCCCTATCATTTCGGCTATTTCGTATGCATGTGTGGCTCGTTGGCTTTTCGCTGCAAGCTTGGAATTAGACACCGATTTCGGCATCAGCACCGCTACAACTGGGATATTGCCAGGAGCGAATCATCATTTGCCTCTGTCGATGTCGAACAAAGGTGGCTTAGCAAACAGGGTTAAGATCCTGTCGACTAAGGCTTTTGACTTCATGAGCCGTAAGGGTCTCATAAAGATATTTCTCCCTACAAGTCATGAGGATCTCGTAGGTGTGTTTTCTCCTTAGGAATCGTGAGGACTTCTAAGTGTATGGCTTCTTGTAAGTCGTAAGGATCTTACAAGTGGTCTTTCTCTTTATAAGTCGAGAGGACTTACAAGGGCTGTTCACTGTGCAAACATATCCCTAGTCATGGATGGGACTTTGTTAGGGAAATGTTTATTCACGCCTGTGGATTGTATACAAGGGTCGAGACGCTTGTAGGGCAGCATTGGAGGTTGTGATGGCTGCTTAACAATAGGTTCAGATCCCTGTAGCTTAGGGCTTTTGAATCCAATGAGCCGTGAGGGTCTCAAAGGGGGAATTCTCCTTACGAGCCGTGAGGATCTCGTAAGTGTAATTTCTCCTTAGGGATCGTGGGGATCTCACGCAGGTGGTTTCTCCTTACAAGGTCGAGAGGACCTTGTAAGTATTTTTTAACGAGATTGCGCTCTTTTGGGTTTTCACAAAACTCGCCGGTAGCCCTACTGTTTTTACTCACGGAGCCTTTTCGGGTTTTCATCGGTGCCCATTTTGCTTATGAACATACCATTTTTTTTGGTCGGCCTTAGGATGCTGTGGTCCGTAGTAGTTTATCGATATCTCGGTCAACAGCCAGTTTTAGGACATAGTGGTCCGTCGTTAGTTTAAGGACGTTTCGGTCCAAGAAAAGGAAGCCGGCTACTACTTACAGAGTTTAAGCTTAGGAAGATAGCGAGCGAATATAGGCATCGTCATCTATCATTGACCTAGACCGTGACTTGTCAGGCATAGTATTTTTTTAGGAAGCGACCGTTTATTGGCCTGAAAGGTCTTTCACCATGCATGTCGATGAGTAGATAGGCTCCACCCTGGTAAACTTTGTCTATGATATACGGGCCTTCATAGTTCGCCTCGAATTTCCCCCGTTTGGCGCGATTGGGGATCATAGGTCTTTTAACCACTAGCATGAGTTCGCCTTAGCAGAACGTTCTCGGCCTAGTCAATTTTTCATATGAGTGCGTCATCTTTGCTTTATAAGCCTCCAGACTCTGTTGCGCCATGAGCCGGTTTTCATCAAGGGCATCAAGCTCCTGAAGCCGAAGGTGAGCATTCTCTTCATCTGTTAGCTCGTAGTGAACCGTTACTCGTAGAGAGGGTAACTCTATCTCAAGGGGGAGTACCGCTTCTGTGCCGAATACGAATGCGTACGGCGTTGTATTCGTGGCCGTTTTGAACGTAGTTCGATACGCCCAGAGAGCTTCATGCAGTCTCTCGTGCCAGTCCTTCTTATTTCGAGACACCGTCTTTTTCACGATCTTCATCAAGGTCTTGATGAAAGCCTCTGCTAGACCGTTAGCTCGGGGATTATAGACCGATGAATATCTCCTGTCTATATTATGCTGTTGTGCGAAGCGGCTGATTTGTGGCTTCTGTAGGCTGGCCCGTTATCGGAGATGATCCATCGCGGAGTTCTAAACCGATAAATGATGTGCGTCTTGAAGAAATGGAGGATATTCTCCATTTTCACTTCCCTTAGCGGTACTGCTTCTGCCCATTTGGAGAAGTAATCAGTTGTCGCCAAAATGAATCGATGTCCTATGGACGATGCTGGTTCGATGGGGCCGATTATGTCAGTTCCCCACATTTCGAACGGCTAGCTAGCCACCGTTGGATGTAGTGGATTTGGATGCTGATGGATAAAGTCTCCGTGAATCTGGCACGAGTGGCATTGCTTTGCGTATTCTAAGCAGTCTTGGACCATCGTGGGCCAATAATAACCCATCTGTTTGATCTTCAGCTTCATCTTCGGCCCGGCTTGGTGAGAACCGCAGAGTCCGTCGTGAGTTTCTTGGATGACTCTCCTTGCCTCTTTAGGTCCCAGGCATCTTAGCCACAGAGAGTCAAACGATCTCTTATACAGAGTATCATTGACGAATGCAAAAGAAAGAACTCGTTTCATGAGCTGATGTCTCGAGGATGCATCTTCAGGTGTTCGACGGGATTTGAAGTAGTCCATAAAGACTTCTCTCCAATCCTTAGCTTTTTCCTGGTCTTTTATTTGCAGAGTCGTTTGCTCGATCGCTCCCTTTTCTTCAGGCAACTCCCGAGATATTTCTGCCGGTGCAAGAACCCGATGGCTTTGCACAACGATCCTCATGTCATCGAGGTTCTCGTCGGCCAATTCTTTAGCAAGCTTGGCTAATGTATCCACTTTGCTATTTTCCGCACGCGGTATGCTTTCCAGGGCGTAGGAAGGAATTTGAGTTAGCAGTTGCTGCACTCTTTCGCCGTACTTCACCAGCTCAGGCTTGCACGTTTGATGGTCACCGTTTACTTGACTAACGACCAGCTGGGAGTCTCCGTATATGAGGAGGTTTTCAATTCCCATGTCGACGGCGATCTCAAGACCTGCTATCAAAGCTTCGTATTCGGCTTCGTTGTTCGTCCTCGGCTCTATTAAAGAGAAAGCAAAGCGCATTATCCCTCCTTAAGGAGTCACGAAGATGAGGCCTACCCCTGATTTGATTATAAGGGTGCTTTGTTTACGCTTCTTCATGGAAGATGCCCCATCAAAATAGAGTTCCCACTGAGTATCATCCTCGTCGATCGTGTCGAACGCATGTTCGTCTGGCAATTCGCAGTTCAAAGGAGAATCGGCGGGTATCGGGTGCTCAGTGAGGAAGTCGGCGATGGCCTGGCCTTTCACTGCCTTAAGAGGTCGATAAGTTATCGAGAATTCCATCAAGAGTAGGGCCCATTTAGCGAGACATCCTATTAATATGGCTTTCGACATTAAATATTTGAGAGGATCCACCTTCGATATGAGATGGACCTCATGTGCCAACTCATAGTGTCTGAGCTTCGTTATCGCGAAGATCAACGCCAGGCAGTGTTTTTCGATGGGGGAGTAATTGCTTTCTGCCCCTAGTAGAACTCGACTCAAGTAGTAGAGGGCTCTCTCTTTCCCTTGATCATTCTTTTGTGCCCAAAGCGCGCCCAAAGAACCTTCGAGGGCTGTAGTATACAGGACGAGAGGTTTTCCTTTAACGGGAGCGGCCAACACTGGCGGATTTTGCAGGTATTGTTTGATTTCGTCCAACGCGCTTTGGTATTTGCGATCCCAGACGAACAGAGTCCCTTTCTTCATTAGATGGCTGTAGGGACGGCATTTGCCGGAGAGGTTGGCTATGAATCGTCGGATATACACGAGCTTTCCTTGGAGAGACCACGGTTGCTTGAGAGTTCTTGGTGGAGGCATCTCCATAATCGCCTTGATCTTTGACGGGTCTATCTCGATGCCTCGATGTCGTATGATGAATCCTAGGAATTTGCCCGAGGAAACCCCGAACGCGCATTTGAGACGGTTCATCTTCAGGTTGTATTTCCGAAGGCGTTGAAACACAATCTTCAGATGCTCTAAATGTTCCTCGTATGATTTGCTTTTTACTACGAGGTCGTCGATATAGCATTCGACAATTTCATGTATGAGGTCATCGAAGATCTTCGTCATGGCCCTCTGATAGGTGGCACCAGCGTTCTTTAGACCGAAAGGCTTCACCTTGTAGCAAAATATACCCAAAGAGGTCCGGAAAGCGGTATGCTTCTGGTCCTCGGGATGCATTTTTATCTGATTGTATCCCGATGATCCGTCCATGAAGGAGAAGACTTCGTTAGTGGACGTATTATATATCATCAGCTCAGTGACTGGTACTGGGAAGTCTTCCTTCGGGCAGGCTTTATTGAGATCCTAAAAGTCCACACATATGCACACCGTCCCATTTTTCTTCATCACTGGGAAGATGTTGGAGATCCAGTCAGGATACTGAACTTCTTAGATGAAGCCGGAGTTGATTAGCTTCTTGACCTCGGCATTGATGCTCATCTCAAGCTCGAGCCGCATTCTTCTTGGTGCTTGTTTGATCGGCTTGACGTCCGGGGATATTGCTAATTTGTGGACATCAATCTCTGGATCTAGTCCTGGCATCTCAGAATAGTTCCATGCGAAGCAATCTTTATGCTACATGAGCACGCCCTTAAGTATAGCCACCCTTTCTTCAGACAACATCTCACTGACGAATGTCGGCCGCGGGTCACTTGCCGTCCCCAAATCAATTTTCTTGAGGTTATCTGCAGTAGTATGTATTCCATCTTCCAGCTCTTTCGGCGCCGGTGGAAGCTCTAATATCATTTCGTCATCATTGTTTTTGAAGCACCGGGGGAGGTCATCCATATTCTCGTGCATTTCTTCTGACAGCGTTATCACATGGCAGGTACAAGATCGCTTCCAAGACTGACGTCGATCCGGCTCTGCTTTCATGGCTTTTGGTTCATGCCTCTGCGGCGGGGTTACCCTCCAGCCGCTGGATAAAGCGAACTTGCCTTGCTGATACTGGTCTTCTACCCAATTTTTGAATGTGAAGCAGTCTTCGAGGGGATGTCCTATCGCTCGGTGATAGGAGCAATAGTCTGGGTGAGAGACTTCGCCTGCTTGCTCGGGGTGCTTGGACTCCGGGAGTGTCATCATCTGGTGTTTCATGACAAGATCGAATATCTTCTTTGTCTTGTCTTGAAGAAAAAAATATTCTTGACCCATCTTCTTTATAAGAGACGAATCCTGGTTGCTCGATTCTCGATTGCGTGGCTTCTTAGTCCCGCTTTGTCACTGTCGAACGCCTTTCCCGCTCTTTGATTTATTTTTGCCTCTGCATCGGGCCTTTTGTATGACGGGTTGACAAGGAGGAGCATTTTCATTTTTTGCAACCTGCTGAAGAAGGTGCTGCGTTCTGGCTTTCTCATAGATGGCCATTTCGCGATTATGATCGTCTCGAACCTTTTGACCCGCTTCCCTTATAAGCTTGTCCATCTGTTCTTCAAACGACGGACTTGGAATTTTCACGGCGGGAGCTCGTTCTGGTTCAAGGTTAGCATCTTCCCATAGAGCGTCTCCTTCTTCATCAAAGTTATGTATGACGTAGCAGTCGCGGAATAGCTCCCATTTCTTGGATCAAACATATCCAAGTCCGATCGTTTCCATTCTTCCGTTGGGCAACTTTCGTTGAGTTCCGGAAACGTTCTAGATCTTGTTATAGAACCGTGCTTGTCGCGTAGTTTGCTTAAGGGGTACACCTTGGCGTCTCAAGAGTCTCTTTAGTCCGTCTGTGTAATATCTGGGCAAACGGATGGGCTGGAGCCGGTCAAGTGTAGAATCCGCACCATGCCAAATTTCTTTCTCCACTTTGGTTTCCCCGGATCGGTAGAATAGGATCGCCTTTTCACCTTTTCGCCTGGGAGGGACGTAGAATGTCTGCAATTCTTCCACACTGTAGGTATCAAACGCGTCTAGCTCTTTATGATGCTTTGACGGAACCATGGCAACTTGCAAACTTTGATCTTCATCAGCGAAGGCTTGTATTGATGGCCGAACGGAGAATACAGCATTGACCTCATCTTTCGAGTCGCTGCCGAAGACCAACATAGGGGTGGACGGTCCTGGCTTGTTGCATTGGGGCGGCCCTGAATAAACTATTTCTTCTTCGTCCTCGATGTTACTCCCGAAGACCGGAATAGTGATGATAGCTTCAGATTGAAGGAGGACCTATTGTCAACCAGGATTTTGCCTTTCTTGATGTCATGACAGTATCCGGAGACATATAGGGGACAGTTATGCTTACACGTCCTGAGGAGGAGATCTTCATCGCCGAAGGTGATATCGGTTGTGTGTACTTCTTCCAGCTCGTCCTTCATCTTTTCTTCGGCGAGGAAAGCTTGGAATTGCTCGGGCTCTTGCAGTGACTTGATCAAAGAATCTCTTGCTTCTTTTGATAATAAGAGGGCGTCGAGAATGCTTAGTTACGAAGGTAGCTTTCTCAAGTATACCAGAATGTTGTAGTCCACCTTACTTTTCTTTGGCAGGTCTTTGGCTGTCAGCTCTTCGACGGCTTGGTCATCAAGGATGAAATCCTCAGGGACCTTTTCTTTCCCCTTATCTTTTCTATTTGACCCACTGTTCGAGGGCCCAAGATTCTTTTCGGGCAGCGTGCGATTGCGCAGCTGAATGTTCTCGCAGTTCTTCGGTTCTTCCTCATTTCCCGACGTGAATTCTTTGAAGAGAGGGCCAAGAGTCATTTCTTCATCAGAGTTGCTCCCGAAGGTGAGAACTTGCGACCCCCCAGCGTTGACCATGCAACAGTTGCTGGTAGTTCTTTTATGCTCCTCGGTTGTATTTCTTTGCTCCCGACGAATTTTGCGTTTCATCCGTTTGAAATGTTGTCGGTGAGCAACATACCCCTGCCACCATCTTTTAAAAGCGTTGCACTCTTCGGTGGGGTGCGCAATCTTTCGATGATATAAGCAATAGCTAGGATGTGTTTCCGCTTCACAAAGAGCGTTCCCTTCGGAAGGTGGCGGCTTCATTCCCATCGATATGACTTTGGCGAACCTCTTCCTCGTCTTGAACCTGCTTTTATTTGCAATGGATGTACTTTAATCTGGCGGGAGTGTTTCAACCCTTTTGTCCAGTCGCCGGCGTTTGGCTTTTTCAAATATGGCCATCTCACGCTATGACCCATCTGGTCCATTTGGGCTAGTTTGTCGATCAAGGCCTGGAACGTGGTCGGCTTGAAGAACATCATGAATTGGGAAATAGTTGCCTGGGGGTCCAGAGTGCCCACAAACATGCCCACTGCCGGCGCTTTCTCGATGCGCTGCTCACATTTTGACCATAGATTCCACCATCGTATTGCGTATTGTACCCACGTTTCACCTGGTTTCACCTTGGCATTGATCAATGCCGTTATTGGGGTGCGTTCACTAGCACTCGCGAAGCGCTGGGTGAATAGCAGCTCCATTTCTGCAAAAGTTTTGACGGAGTCGTTGGGAAGCTCCGAGTGCCACTCGAACGCCGTCTCCGACAAGCTACCAGCAAACTGGCGGAGCAAAAGTTTATCATCCCTTCCAGTGTTGCCATACAAGGCTCTGAATTGAGCGACGTGTTGATGCGGATATCCCGTCCCCTTATATACGTGAAATTTAGGGATCGTATATCTTGGCGGGTACCTTATTTGGTCATACCAGCCTGGGTAAGGTCGTCCAGTCTTAACGATCTGTCCAGCCGCTTCGTTTGCCTGGTGAGCTCGTATTTGCTGAGCAATGTAATCATCCAGAGCGGCCTTGGAGATGGTCTCCTCTTTGGCTACTGAAATTGTTGGATATAGTACCCTCAAAGTCAATTATTGGATCGCAGGTACGTGATTGTGAGGATTGAGGAAGGGCCTATACCGATAAAACTGTCTTACTCGAGATGATAGTATGCTATCTGGTTTGTCTTTATCACTATTACACTTTGATAGAGCCCATAGGATCTTGCTTGACTACCAGCAGTATGATGGCGATCATATATGTGGGAGCTGGGGTCTATAAGCACATCCTTAAAGTGTCCCTAGTCGTGGGAGTTTCGAGACAGGGCATCGATACTCCAAAGTAGACTAGTGTATACAGTCGAGACCCCGACGAGGGGCGGTGGCCGGTCTGACAAGCCATTGATGTTAGTTGGATCATCTAAGATGTATACAGGTGTTCATTGGGTTATGACTACACCAGACAGGACTCGCCGGGAACATGCTAGTTGGTATTATACATATCGTCGGATAGCAGTTCCCTGGTGACATGTGTACAGGTTAGTCTGTCGACCTGGGATCGTCATTTGTCTCGTGTGAGTTCCCACTGCTATTTGATTACTACCCTACCACGGCTCAAAGGATTCGTGCAAACAGGTTTTAGTTGGGTACAGTCCCGAGCCACATGGAGGCAGTGAGCGGATCGTCAGGGATTTGTCTCTCCCGGTATTGGGGGTGAGATCGCGCTGTGTTTAGGAGAACCATTACACGAAATCCCTGGCCAGGGTAATCGAGATTTAATGGAAGGTATTCCAGTAGTATCTCAGGGTGTTTTGGGCTTCACTCCGACACGACTTATACAGCTATTGGGGGTCTGACGTTTACCAGCCCCCTAGGCCCTATATGCGATACTCATAGACGAACGGACCGGACTGTACGGATATTGTCACTGTCAGACTCAGTAGGGTTTTTGGATGAGTTCGCTCGTCAGCTTCCCTTCCGATCAATACATAGGCAACCGTTACGTGCAGCTAGTACCTCTGACGTGCTAGAGGTTATACCCAGTGCCAGTGTGTTGATGAGTCATTAGAGTCCCCCACAGACAGTTTCCTAAGTTCGGGCGAAACGTTGTAGAGGCCGTATGGTTTTATGGCAGGGTTCGGAAAATGCACGTGCGTTTACGCACGTGTCATATTTCGGGCAAATAATACCGGTGGGCTTTGGTTTAAGCCGGATCTGAGTATTATACTGTGTAGATATAATATCTTTGTCTCAGTTGCATTTGTATTCGGTCGTAATACAAATGCGGGTATGTTTATACTGTTACGGGGTTATCCTGAAATTCGTTTCGGGATCGCTTTTGGAAGTTGCCAGTTTCCAGTTTTCTTTCACCCGTATTTAACATTCGGTTAAATGCGGATTTATCTTTTCTTGAGGTGGGTCATGAGTGTGTGGATGGTTCTAGAAGATTCTAGATGGTGACTAGGCTAGTGAGTCATTAGTGCATTAATTGTTCATTTAATGAGTTGATGACTAGGTTAGATGAATCATTTGTTTGCATTAATGATTTATGCAAGGTGTTAGATGAATCATGTAGGGTTACTAGGCACTCTAATAAGGTTCTACAAGCCATCAACCATGCCCGATTAAAATTTTAGCCATGCCTAACAACACTAAACAAGATCTTTGCTAGACTATTAGGCTATCACATGCAAGTAAATAACAATTATCACTAAGTGAATACGAAATACAACCTTTGTAGATCGGTCCTTCACTTCTAAAGCTTCTTGTTGTAGTCCCTTCGCTGCGATCATAATGCTCCCGGACTCTCGGACGGCTCCATGAGAAGATAGCAACGGTATTGCTTGAAGTCTTCGAGGCCAAAGATGATCTACGTCGAGGGAATACGAACTCAAGCTTCTACTTCACTAACTAGAGAATTAGTGAAGCAAACACCCTAAACTAAAGTGCTAGTCTAGTAGAGGATGATGAAATAGGAAATGTGTACAGTTTAGAATTTCTTTTCTCACTATTTCTCTCTCTCTTTATCAAACCCTAGCAAGCATTTGAAGGAGGAAGAAGATGAGCTCAAAAGGAGAATGAAAAACTAATCTAAGAGAGAGAGAGAGCTAACCATGGGTGAGTGGGTATCATATACTAACTCATATAGAGACATAACCATGGCTACATTATAATGGTTAGGTTAATTAATATCTCAAGTAATCCAAAGTTAGTAGACTAAGTCAATGCAACCCTAAGCATCATGAAGCTTCATGTATGTGAGCTCATCATCCACTAATTTTAGAATTACTTTAAATATTAAAAACCTAACACTATAATTAGTATGGTACAAGTCTTATACACCCATGATAGTTATATCAACAACCATGATACAAAATGAACACAAATAAATATATATCACATATATATTAAGTTGTGCACAAGTGAGAAAAACAAATGCTTAAGTGAACCAATGTTAGTTAATGTAAATTAGTATATCACATATACAATTATACACTAAATTATTAAATCAACACTTGACTTAATAATCCGGTTATATCACATATAACCGACTAACACAAAATGTACCAACTTATCGAATCAACACTTGATTCGATAACCCGACTACATCACATATAACCGGCCGATACAATAGTCGCGAGAATAGAATACGGTATCACATACACGCATTATTCTCGGTCCCGCACATATCACATATGCGCTCCTATTTCGTTTTGCCTGAGCCAGTAAAACCTCTATGTAGGACTCTAAAGACTCGTCAATACGCCGGCAGTAGGTGATGATCATATCAAGCACCCACAAGCCGTCAGCGGTACTAGCTAGACGTAACGGCTACCCGGGTATTGAGCGATCAGAAGATCAGCAAGCAAGCCCGCTCCAACTCCTGCAAAAAGCTTGACAGTGACACTACCGTACAGTCCGGTCTCCTCGTCTGATATGTCGCATATCAAGTCTAGGGGTGGTAAACGTCAGACCCCAATAACCGATAAGTCATGTCGATATGAGGCTCATAACGGGTCGAGAAACTACTGGTAACACTTAACAGTAAATCTCTAAACCAACCCTGGCCAGGGACTTCCCTGTTATAGCCAATCGAGCATAGCGCAACATCAACCCCCAATACCGGGAGAGACGAAACCCTTCCTATCGCTCATTGCCTCCATGTGACTCGGGACTGTACCCAGAAACCACCGTTTTGCACGCCCTCTTGGACGTGGTAAGGTGGAAATCAAAGCACAGTGGGAATCACACAAGACTCTATGACGATCTCTGGTCTACAGACTAACCTGTACCAATGTCACCAGAGAACTGCCATCTGACGTAAGGTATAATACCATCTGGGAGTTCTCGGCGAGTCCGTCCAGTGTACCCAGTCTCCACTGAGCACCCGTATATCATCTCTGATGTCAAACACCAATGGATATGGGATCATCCATTGTCCATCTACATGGGTCGAGAAGGTATATGCTAGTCTACTCTGGTATATCGATGCCCCGTCTTGATACACCCACGACTAGGGACCTTGAAGGATGTACTTATGGACTACCATGTCCCCACTAGTATGATCCGCATCATAGTCCAGGTAGTCAAGTACACATCCTAAGGGCTTTACCAACATGTAACAGAGAGACAATCGGTGTACACGTTAAGGTAAAGAGTAACCAGATAGCATATTATCATGTCGAGCAAGAAAGTCCTACCTATATATGTCCAAGTATCCACTACAATATACATCTCATGTATAGTAATGGCCTCTAGGGCATACATATAACTAACAATCTCCCACTTGCACTAGGGCCATCTGATAACAATGGTTGTAGTATTTCATACTCAACCATCCCATAAAAGTCTCTCTCTGGGAAAAAGCCTTTGTGAGTGGATCCGCCGTGTTGTCCTCTGAGTCTACTCTCCTGACCTCGATCCCCTGAAGATCAACCATTTCCATGATCAGGTGACACTGCCTTAGAATATGTCTGGATCACTGATGGGACGGGCGTTCCTTGGCATAAGCCACAACTCCATTGTCACACAATGGTAGGAACGAAGTTCATCTCATGAAGTAGGAACGAAGTTCATCTCATGAATTAATATACACCCAGACTGCCTCTTTGGTAGTATCTTTGGTAACGATGTATCTAGCCTTTATCGTCTAGTATGCCACGGTATCTGTCTTGGAACTCTTCCAATATACCGTCCCTTTACTGATGGTAAAGACAATGCCTGTGACTGACATTCAGTCGTCCTTATCACCCTGGAACCCTTCCAGTGATTCTCCCCAGGATCAATTGATACCATCTCACTACAGCTAGTGAGTATCCTAACATCCAATTAGATCTATCTCATAGATCCAAAACCCAGGATGTAGTAGGTATCACTTTGATCCTATATGGAGAATCATTGTGATAAGCGGAGATTGACCGAGCGTAGCATAGGAAACTCCTTTCCTATCAAGAGCATGTTATCCACGTACTCTACGAGGATATCCACCATACTCTCTACTACCTTTTTGTATATACAAGGTTCATCTACCATTTTGATGATGTTAAACTCTTTGACTAACACATCAAAACAGACGTTCCAACTCCGCGATGCCTGCTTTATCACATAAAACATCTTGCACACGATTCCGCTACTCCCACTGTCTACGAAGCCCTCTGACCGTGTACTTATAGACTCTCTCTTCTAAAACATCATTTAGAAAAGCAATCATGACACCCAACCGCCAGATATCGTAGTCATGGTATGTAGCCGTGGCAAGTAGGATCTGGATGGACTTAAGCATAGCTTTGAAAGTCTTAACTTTTCCATGTACACTAAGTAATCTTCTCAAGATATACTTGCTCCTGATGGGGATTTAACCCTTCAGATAAAGCAACCAAAGTCCATACTTTGTTGGTGTATAAGGATTCCATCTCAGATCGTTAAGCATCCAGCCATTCTTACAGAGTCCCACTCCTGATGGCCAGCTCGAAACTGGTTGGGTCATCATCACATGATGCAATTCTCGCTCCTACTGTCATAGAGAAACTGAAGTATCTCTCAGGTGGGTGAGGAACCCTACTAGATCGGCGGAGAGGCTGAGGTTCGTTGAAACTATTGAATCCTTTGGTTCTACCAAATCATCAGCTGCAGTTTGTATAGCTGGAACTCCTTCCAGTTCTACCTCATGACCACTAATTTCTTCTCAAGAAATGCTCTTTGACAAAGGTGGCATATTGAGAAACAAAACAACTTTTGTTCCTCGGTTAGGTAGAAGATATTCCCTTGCGAATGCTTGGGATATCCAACAAACTTCTACAGAACTGACTTTGCCTCGAGCTTGTCCGGATTATGCTTTTAGACATAGGCTGGACAACCCCAAATATTAACAAACTTAAGATATGAGCTCTTCCCTTTCCATATCTCATATGAAGTGGTAGGCAACTGATTTGATCGGAACCCTATTTAATAGGTATGCAGCTTCTCCAGTGCATAACTCCCAAAAAGAAATAGGTAACTCAGTAGTACTCATCATAGAGCACACCTTATCACATAGGGTGTGATTGCGCCGCCCTGATACACCGACGTGCTGTGGTGTATACGGAGGAGTAATGCTGAGAGAGAATCTCATTCTCCTTTAGAATAATCTAAGAATTCCGTGCTTAAGTATTCTCCTCCTTGATCACATCAAAGGACATAATACTTATACCCGTTTTGGTTCTCTATACTTTCTAACTTATATTCTGTGAATATCTCAAAAGCTTCGGACTTGTGTTTCAACAGGAACATATGTCTGAATCTTGAGAGATCATCAGAGAATGTAATGAAGTACAAAGAACCGGTCTTGGGATGTGTAGACTGGGGACCTTTATACATCAACATGTATCATCCTAAGAGTTCACTAACTCTTTCTCTGTTTCCTATAAACAGAGCTATGGTCATCTTATCTCTGTGACATGACTGGCAAGTTTCACAAGATGTAAATTCAAACTAATTTAAATATGCATCTTATGTAACTTCAGCTAGTCGGGTCACATTGATATGGCCTAGTCTACAATACCTCAAGAAGGATTCGTTCATTTCTGAACTCTTCCTCTTGTGTGTGTTCTGTATATTAAGAACTGCAGTTTGATTTAGAACGTCAATGCTTTTAGATAACGTGCCTGAACCGATCAACTCTTGATATAGGAAATGTTCAAAACATTATCCAACAATACAAAATTATATCCTTCTTTAATAATAAAGAGACTGATATGATGTTATATATCAGGTTCGGTATCTAATAACATTCGTTCAGAATCAATGTATTCTAGTAATACAGGGTGATAACTGCTAACATCTTGGCTGCAACAATTGCACTGATTCCAACTCTTGAAATTTTATCACCCGTTCTTAGTTCTCTACCTATCTGTAGCCCATGTAACAAATTACATATATGGGATCCTGATCCGGTATCTCATACCCAGGACGTAAAGGATACTGAGAAATAGTTCTGTGTATTGAACACACCCGAAGATGATGCATCATTATGCACTTTCTTCGTTTGGGCGGCACGGGAATTCTAGTAATCCCATATTTCCTGCTCTGTCTTATAACATTTATAAGTTGGAGCGGGACCAACGTTCCCCAGCTCAGTATTACAAGCGGGTTCGGTCAATACATCCATATTATTATCTTGATTAAGGCATGATATGGTCGCTACCTGGAGAGAGAGAGAAGAAAACACTTTAGCGTATGCTCTTGCAAGATTAGATTGGTTATTATTTTATCTAATCAGGATGGCTCCTACTGTTTTTATCAAATCTTCCTTCAAACCCTAAAAGGAAAGACTAGCCGAGATTAATTACACCCTACAACTTCGCCAATCTTTCAGCCAGGCCAGTGTCGATACTTTGAGGGAAGTTCCCCGTGCTTTCGCACGGACCTAATTAAAGTAAACCTCGTTTTCCCAGAGGCGTAACCCCGTTGACACCTTTCTAGACACCTACTTGATCGGCTAATTGTAATGTGTAAAACTCTCCCAGGAGTAACTCTTACTCGCAGCAGGTATCGGGATCCAACTATCTCATAGAAGGTATGCAATCTCATTGCAAATTTCAACACTTGAAATTCCCGATAATTTTGCCCCTAATCTCCTATGACCTTGACAAAGGCCAACAAACCATAGGATGCTAGTCAAGTTCAACCCGTCATTTCTTGATTGAATTAAACCCACCCGCACGACCCTTGACAAAGGCCAACAAGGTCGTACGACTACCCTAACCCAATCTGCATCATATGCATAAGCAGATAAGCACTAGTCAGCTACCGCACACTACGCCTTGACAAAGGCCAACAAACGCAGCACGAATACTAACTACTACTTATCTGAAATGACAGAGGGCTACGACAGGTTTTTCTGAAAACCTATTGCGTAATGAACTTGATATCGTTGTAGAATCAAATAATTTTAAAATGGAGTGTTTTTTAGGCTTTTGCGAGTTTCGCTAAAGAGGTCACTCCCGGTGAAGGGATCTCGGCTCTTTCCTCGTCGAATGAGGTGCAGGATATATCATATATATCACTGTGCAAAGCAAGAACTAGAAAAGCAATCAAAAGACAAAACCGAGGGGTGTAGCATCTGCCAGTCATTGCTAAAGGGGTCACTCCCGGTGAAGGGATCTCGGCCCTTTCCTTATCGAATAAGGTGCAGGATGTTTTACAAGGAACACCGCGATGCAAAGCAAGAACTGTAGCTACCTGTTTTTGAAAATTCGATTCCACAATATCTTTTAGGTTTATTTTCTTTTATTAATCATATTAATGAAGTCCCATCATTTAAGCACCTAAACATCACAGATAAATACGACGTACACTTATGCCATCCGCATTCGCCTCGATGTCCCCTCGTGCTCCGTTAGGTTAGGTAACTAATGGCAGAGCGGGGCAAGGCTAGCGCGGGTTTAAAACATAAGTAACGTCTATATAATATATCATATATACTATATACAGTATCCATCTCAATATATCAAATGATCACATCACAGATATCACAGCAGAAGAAACATATGAAACATTGGATATACTAGGACGTCCGTGTTTTATTTTGAGCCTCTATAAAACACGGATTCCACGGTCCCGATGAATAGCCAAACCCACACCCCTAGACCCCTACGAGAGCGGCAAGCAACTCTACCAATTCTAAAGTTAGGAGACCCGGACTCGACTCCTCGAATTGGTCTCCTACTGGACCCTAGAACCCGGTTACTTGTGCTCCCCTCCTTGGGTCTACCTAATGCGGAAAAGTAAATAATATACAATGGTGGCATCATCCTCATCCCGGAAGTTCCCCAATAAAAGAATATTACATACAATGAATTTTACATGAATGAAAATAAAAACCCTCATCTCACATAAAACCCCCGGCTATTCAGAACGCGACGATCCAATATAACATATCCAGCAACTCATAACATCACATGTCATCAACGTAAGTAAATATGCGCATCCCAATTGTCGTTGACATATAGCAAGGAAACCGGCAATAACACATATTACACTTACAGTCGCAGAAAAGAAAATGTAAAACTACAATAGTTGGAATCCGCAACCTCCTTAGACATCACATGCCTAACAATTATAAACCCCGCATTTTAGTCTCTGTATCGAAAACACTTTTCAATATCTAGTCGGGCAATTCAACAAGATTCCCGATATGTGATCGAATGCTCGTCGCAAACTTTAGTAGATGGCCGCACCCCCGGATGCCGTCGACGAAGTGCATTAAGGCGGAACACCGCCGCCGCGAGCACCCAAACGGATGCTTTTGGCGACGGGGTTCTCTTACAGTCACTTGGTCGGGGCTTTGGGGCGTGGCTGTCTATTAAGTTTACCCGGCGAGTATCCGCGTACGCTACGTGATTGCGACGGACTTTTGATCGCATCAAAATTCCGTAGCAACCGATCATATGAGACTAAACTGCTATGTTTATAACATTCAAAATAGTTATCTCATAACTACTTGTGGATTCCAAATATTGTATCACATTCCAGATAAATAGACAATGTTAAACTTTCCGATCGAATAATCAAACACCCAAGTTTTCCCAAATAGTTCTCAACACTTGATGGGAGTTTAAAAACATCCATCACATTCCACAGTACCAATGGTCCAGCCGTAGAAGGGTCAAGCCAACGCCTCACATGTGGCAATGCCGTACTGCCCCAAACTGTAAGGTTCAAAAGGCAGTTCAAGACGGTCACATAATCGAGTTAAGGTTTGTTGTCTTCTAGAGTGTCCATTGTGTAACTTGCACGATTTAGACGTTCTTAAACTACGGAAAAATCCCAACACTTGGAAATTTTCCGGCAGGGGAAAAAGTGAGTTATTGATATCCGTTCGAACTTTTTAATACTTTCTAAATTATCCGGAAAACAAAACGAAATTAAATTTTCCGATCGAATCAACGAATACAAAATAAACCCCAGAACACTCAACACTTGAGTCAGGTTAAAAATACCCAGAAAACTAAACATTCAGCTACGGTCATTACTGTGCTAAAACGAGTGCATATGTCTTCTGTACTGCCGCGGGTCCGCGGTCCAAGCGAGGTACGGCCGCGGTTCCGCGGCGGTTTGTACGGCTTATGCGCTCGTTTTTCACTATAATGCTTATATAACCCTGCTGATTTTTTTAGGTATTTTTAATTCAGAAAAATCACATTTTTTAAAAAATGTCCAGAGAGGGGTTCAAATCGTCGCTTCGGGGTTCGATCGGAGTTTTAATTTCGTATACACGTCGCCTAATGCTCCGGCTAGGCTCTGATACCACTGTAGGGTTACTAGGCACTCTAACAAGGTTCTACAAGGCATCAACCATACCCGATTAAAATTTTAGTCGTGCCTAACAACCCTAAACAAGATCTTTGCTAGACTATTAGGCTATCACATGCAAGTAAATAACAATTATCACTAAGTGAATACGAAATACAACCTTTGTAGATCGGTCCTTCACTTCTAAAACTCCTTGTTGTAGTCCCTTCGCTGCGATCATAATGCTCCTGGACTCCCGGACGGCTCCATTAGAAGATAGCAACGGTATTGCTTGAAGTCTTCAAGGCCGAAGATGATCTACGTCGAGGGAATACGAACTCAAGCTTCTACTTCACTAACTAGAGAATTAGTGAAGCAAACACCCTAAACTAAAGTGCTAGTCTAGTAGAGAATGATGAAATAGGAAATGGGTACACTTTAGAATTTGTTTTCTCACTATTTTTCTCTCTTTATCAAACCCTAGCAAGCATTTGTAGGAGGAAGAAGATGAGCTCAAAAATGAGAATGAAAAACTAATCTAAGAGAGAGAGCTAACCATGGGTGAGTGGGTATCATATACTAACTCATGTAGAGACATAACCATGGCTACATTATAATGGTTAGGTTAATTAATATCTCAAGTAATCTAAAGTTAGTAGACTAAGTCAATGCAACCCTAAGCTTCATGAAGCTTCATGCATGTGAGCTCATCATCCACTAATTTTAGAATTACTTTAAATATTAAAAACCTAACACTATAATTAGTATGGTACAAGTCTTATACACCCATGATAGTTGTATCAACAACCATGATACAAAATGAACACAAATAAATATATATCACAAATATATTAAGTTGTGCACAAGTGAGAAAAACAAATACTTAAGTGAACCAATGTTAGTTAATGTAAATTAGTATATCACATATACAATTATACACTAAATTATTAAATCAACACTTTACTTAATAATCCGGTTATATCACATATAACCGACTAACACAAAATTTACCAACTTATCGAATCAACACTTGATTCGATAACCAAGCTATATCACATATAACCGGCCGATACAATAGTCGCGAGAATAGAATACGGTGTTACATACACGCATTATTCTCGGTCCCGCACATATCACATATGCGCTCCTATTTCGTTTGGCCTGAGCCAGTAAAACCTCTATGTAGGACTCTAAAGACTCGTCAATACGCCGGCAGTAGGTGATGATCATATCAAGCACCCACAAGCCGTCAGCTGTACTAGCTGGACGTAACGGCTACCCGGGTATTGAGCGATCAAAAGATCAGCAAGCAAGCCCGCTCCAACTCCTGCAAAAAGCCTAACAGTGACACTACCGTACAGTCCGGTCTCCTCGTCTGATATGTCGCATATCAAGTCTAGGGGTGGTAAACGTCAGACCCCAATAACCAATAAGTCATGCCGATATGAGGCTCATAACGGGTCGAGAAACTACTGGTAACACTTAACAGTAAATCTCTAAACCAGCCCTGGCCAGGGACTTCCCTGTTATGGTCAATCGAGCATAGCGCAACATCAACCCCCAATACCGGGAGAGACGAAACCCCTCCTATCGCTCATTGCCTCCATGTGATTCGGGACTGTACCCAAAAACCACCGTTTTGCACGCCCTCTTGGACGTGGTAAGGTGGAAATTAAAGCACAGTGGGAATCACACAAGACTCTATGACGATCTCTGGTCTACAGACTAACCTGTACCAGTGTTACCAGAGAACTGCCATCTGACGTAAGGTATAATACCATCTGGGAGTTCTCGGCGAGTCCGTCCAGTGTACCCAGTCTCCACTGAGCACCCGTATATCATCTCTGATGTCAAACACCAATGGATATGGGATCATCCATCGCCCATCTACATGGGTCGAGAAGGTATACGCTAGTCTACTCTGGTATATCGATGCCCCGTCTCGATACACCCATGACTAGGGACCTTGAAGGATGTACTTATGGACTACCATGTCCCCACCAGTATGATCCGCATCATAGTCCAGGTAGTCAAGTACACATCCTAAGGGCTTTACCAACATGTAACAGAGAGACAATCAGTGTACACGTTAAGGTAAAGAGTAACCAGATAGCATACTATCATGTCGAGCAAGAAAGTCCTCCCTATATAAATCCAAGCATCCACTACAATATACATCTCATGTATAGTAATGGCCTCTAGGGCATACATATAACTAACAAATCATTCATATCATTTATTTCTTATGGTCACTCTCCTCCTCCTACACTCACCCCACCTCCTTATATTGGCCGGCCCATTCATTCTTGTGAGATGATGGTTGCTTGAAAAAAGATTAAGGTTATGGATTCATGGAAATTAGTATACTCAATTCTCATTTCACCCGATTCCAAAAAGGCAACTTCATTAACCGTTCATCCATAGCTTTGGATGTAACGAGACAAAATGTTCTACTCATTCTCTACATCAATCTTGGTCATCTCTTTTAGCAAACTTGATGATCGAGCTGCCTCGGTTCAGAGGCGGGAGCCCGTTTAAAGATCCGTCGACGTGGTGCCACCTGGACGAGCACCTGGACGAGAAGACTGGAGATTCAGGAGATCGGAGCAACCGCAACAAAACGTGGGATGATGGTTGAAGACCGAAGGACTCGGATCGTTCGGTATAACATTTCTACCCACTTTGTAGTTTGTTAGTTTAGCAATAATGGCAGATCCGGGTTATAGTATGCAATAGCGCTAGTTATAAAAGTTTTGTTCCGCATTTGGCGTCTGAAAGACGGCCGGGGCGCTACCGTAGACTTACAGAAAGAGCCTGAGGAGGGTTCGATGTCTCCCCTCTGTCGTCTTCAATGATGATCGGGGGGTCTTCAGCTGGAGGTTCCGGCTGTAACATCATCCTAGCCATGTCTTGGAACAAAAGAGCCATTCGTTTTATATTGGCTGCCTGTTCCGTGGCCTCTTTTTCTTTCCTCTCGAGCATTCTTCGGAGGAACTCGGTATCAGTTTCTTGTTCCCGACGCTGCTCCGAGGTCTCTGGATTTTCTTTTGGCCCAGTGAGTGTGGCCATTGCAGTCAGTATCTCCTGAAGTTTCTGCTGTTGTTGTTCCTGAGCTTTCGTTATCGATCGGGTAAGCGGTCGATGACCCGTAGAAGCACGGCTTTCTTCTTTTTCGGAAGCCATATAAATGGTATGTATTGATATGCCCCCGGACTTGGGGCGTTTAGATTCAGCGCTTTTGCAGTTCACCGCGGTCACAGGGGCTTTCTCCGGCCTCCTTCTCTTTTGAGCGGTTGACGTTGAGGGAGCTGTTAGAGCGGGCACCCAGACGGATGACATCTTCTGTGGTACCGTGGGATGGCTCTTTTCTTGCTGAGCTTTAAACTTCTTTGGCCGGCGAGAGTAGTCCTGGTTAATCACCGATTCCTGGACCTGTCGCCAGACTTTGTAAATTTTGGAGGACAGCCGCTGAGGGGGCTGCTCCGGCCTTTTTTCTGTAGTAATCTCCATAGGTGGAGGAGACCTCTTCAGGACGGCAGTCGGGGAGCCGGCTGAGTTAGCCCAGAGGGAGAGTTGCCCCCAGCCTTCCTTACTCGGTGCCAGTGGCGATGTCGAGCGTGTCGAGCGGATGGAGTTGGTTCAGCTATAGGGGTGACTTCTTCATGTCCCCTGTCTTGACGGAGGGTTGTCGCTGGTGCCAGCCTTTTGAAGACTGACGTTCGCCAAGAAGTAATGTCCAACCTATCGAATACAGATCTCTGGGTAAAGGTGACTTCTCCTGGAGCGGGAGCCGGAGTGGCTAGCCTTGTGAAGACTGACTTCTTGTCAGGAGAAACCTTTCTAATGATATCGTTCGCTTGGGCCGGGATGGCTATCCGCTTTGGGATGGATGCTTCAGGTATTGCGGGCTTGTTGGCATTCTGGCCCAGTCTGTTGAAAACTAAGGCGTTAGACTTGGGCGACCCGTTGAGAGGGGCCGCGGCAGTGGTAAGTCGATCAAAGACCGACTTCTTTGGGGCTTCTTACGGCAGCATCGGGGCATTGAAGCTCATGGGCGGGATCATAGTCCCAAAGAACAGCCCAGTAGTGGCTTGAATTACTTGGTCTACCGGCATTGTGAACAGGGAGGCCGCCTGGGGCCCGTAAGTTAAACCTCCAGATGAGGCGGAACGGGAGTTGTAGTTGCAGCTGGAACATTTTGTGCAGGTAGACGCCATTGATCTTTCGTTTTCTGCACCGAGCAAGACACCAAATCTTAGTACCTCGAACCCAAGGGCAACCATAGCAAACCGCGATTCGTTCGCGAACACGAAACACGAAGTGTGGAGTGGAAAGAGGAAAAGGACTCACCGGGCGTGCCAGAATCTGTTCCCTGCCGAAACACGGAGACGCGACCGCGCGGATCCGTCTTGCCTGAATTTCGGGGCAGATGCTAATTGGTGCTATCCGTCCACCTCTCCGAAGATGCCAAGTTGATTTATGACACCGTATATCGAAGGTTTAAACAGATGCGGCCGATGTAGCAGACTTCGTCAGATTCCCCCTCATTTGAGGGGGTTTTGATTGTGGGGACGCTCTTCCCTGCAGGCGCAAGCCCCTGCAGTTAATTATGCTACCGCATCGCGGTAACAACTTTCTCCTTCTCAACATGGTCACTTCGTGTCGTGTGTGTTTGTTTTGTTTTTGGTTGCCTATGGATTATATACTGTTCAGTTGATAAAACTGCACATTTGTATTACATTTTTCCTACCATTTTCATATTAAAAAAGGACTTTATTATAATATATTATACATATGAGGGTTTATGTGTAAAAACATTATTTTTCATGTGTTAATATATTTTAATTATCATTTGGTAGGAAAATGTATGCAAATAAATCTATTGACCAAATCCTAGTAGGACTAAGTCTACTAAATATTATTTGAGATTATTGTGCAGAATTTTCCAAGTTGTTATGCAGAATTTATCAAACAAATCAATTTGTTGAAAGAATCTTGCCAAATTAAGAAGCAAAACTTGGAGACCAAGTCTGGAAGCAACCGAGAAAAGATTTTCAGATTCTGAAGATGGCTAGGATTGCCAAATGTCACCAGATAAAAGCACAAGAAAAATCATCAAATGATCCCCACCCTTGAGCGCGGATCCGCGGCCAAACCCACCCTTGGGCCGCGGATCCGCCGCAATTTAAGGGGGTTAGAAGGAAAGATTTTGGGAGATAAATCATTGCTAAATTTTAGCAAGTTTTCAACAATAATATTCTGGCTTTACACTATAAAAAGGCACCGAGGGCCTCTTGGAAAAGGTATCAAGCCGAAGAGATCACGAAGCTCCCGACGCTCACGCATCCAGGCTGATCATCGACTGTTCGACTACCTCCTTAGGAAAGATCGAGAAGCAAATCAAGTTTTGTAATCATTTTCTATGGATTAAAAGTGTAGTTTGAAGGAGTTGATTAATAAAGGTAGTTTTTTTTTATTGTTTGTTTTTTTACATTATGTTCTCCCTCTCTTTCTTTTCATCTTCTTCTCCCAACATGCGCGAGTAATTCTCCGCTTGTTAGGGTTCGTAGGATTAGGGTAGGCTAATGGACGATGAAAATAATTAAACCCTTTTTAAGTCCTATAAAGTTTAGGAACTTTATCAAAAGAATCATTAACATCCTAATCGGGCGCGCTAGCAATTCTTTGCTAGTTCCGACCGCGATTAGAGATTAGATTAATGATTGTTTTGGCAAAGGCTAGATATGAACGGAGTTCCGTGTCGAGATAAGGGTTAAGAGTGGGATTCCTTTTCCCTCCGGAAACCCTAATCTACACGCATCACTGTCGTTCTAGTTCTAAATCTATTAATGGATAAAAAGGGTAACTTTAATTAATCGTCCATAACTACTAAATCCTAACGAACCCTACAAGCCCTATTATTATATTATTTAAATCTCTAAAATAATCTAGATCTATATTTTGCATTCTTGTTTAAAGTAGATCTAGAATCTTTTCACAAAATTCTTTATTCCTCCTCTCTTTCTCAACACATCTAAAGTAAAAATAAAAGGTTCCACGTTTCCCAGAGGACGACCCGTACTCATCTCGGTCTAGCTACGTGCGATACCGTTATTGATTGCGGTAAACAAACACAAATTTTCACATCAATCAAATGGCGCCGTTGCCGGGGACTATTTGATTTGATACACATCCAAGAAAATCATTACAATCAAATGGCGCCGTTGCCGGGGATACGTGCGTAATTTTTTATTCTTACTATTTGTGTTGAATTCTTAGACGAGTCATATCATTATTAAAACAAAACTGCAAATTGCATATTTAACGATTTGTGTGTGAATTTTGCGAGGGAATCTGGAGTCATGGACTTGAGAAAACAGGAGATCTAGGGTTTCACACTTCTCTGGTATCTTTCTTAACTCTTTCTCTCTCCTCTAAAATCCAATAAAATCTATTTTCTGCAGGATTCTTTGCAAAATAGCGCCGCTCAAAAATCTTTTTGCAAAAGTTTTGTGATTGGTTTTGTTTTGCATATTTTAATATGGACTTTAAGGGGCAAAGACCAAATCAAGATTAGGTGGGGATTTCATCACCCTTCCTAAGCCCCACAAATCACAAACCGAGCATATAGATCAACCCTTCATTAATTTAAAAAAATATCTAGACCAGACTTTAAGGACTGTCGCGCTCAATAAGGACAGAGGAAGGTCGGGGGTAATCTATCGTTTATCCGCATTACTTTTGTAGTGCCTAGGAAAGTGTGACAAAGGCTAGTGGTTTTTAATTAGGCCCACGACGTGGTTCCTTCCCACTTACCTGGCACTTATCTGGCTACAAGGGTAGTACGGAGGCGGTAGAGGATTTATCCTGCAGCTTGTCCTTTGGAAGTCTAGGAGCGGTCTAGAGACTGGACCTAGGTAACCTTAGTTCTAGGGTTGCTTGTGCATATTAGGGAGATTTGTCTTGAGTCCCACTTTTTCAAAACAAGCCAATTTTAAAATCACACACACGCTGCCACTTGCACTAAACCCGCTTAGTGCATGCTCGGCTGGACACGGGATCCTAGTGCCCGTCTTGTCCGCGTTCCTGCTATCGACGCCGAAGCCGGTACTTCTTCATCTTCTTTTCCCCCACCACACACCACATCAACCGTGATGGACGACACTCCATCTAATTATAACACCACGCTGCCACCGCCCGCAGGTGAGCAGAATCCACCGCGCATCTCTCTCCAAGAGAGATGCTATCCTATCCGTGGTCCTCTTCCCACTTGTCTATCTCTTCCACCACCTAACGGGGATAATTTCGAAATTAAACCCCACTACATCAATCTTCTGCCCAAATTTCACGGGCTTGAATCGGAAGACGCGTACGTTTTCATCACCAAATTCGAAAACGTATGCGCAATGATGGGTACTTCATAATTGACCTTAGATGCTATGCGCTTATGTCTTCTCCCATTCACACTGTGCGACTTGGCAGAAAAATGGCTTTATAATACTGCCGTACACTCTATCGCTAATTGGGATGAATTCGTCGTAGCATTTCTTAAGAAGTTTTACCCAAATCATAAGACTGCACATGTTAGGAGCGAGATCAACCAGTTCACCCAGCTTCCCAATGAACCATTTTGGAGGTGCTTTGAACGTTTCAAGGATCTGCTTGTCCAATGCCCCCATCACGGAATACAAAGATGGGATTTATGTCGGATTATATATGAGGGCATTAATCCAGCGACAAAGCAGATGCTTGAAACAATGTTTCAATGCAATTTCATGTCTAAAGATGACGGTGAAGCATGGAAATATCTGGAAGACCTTGCTGAACACACGTTGCAGTGGGAAAGCATAAGACCGCCTTCAACTAAGGGAGGTATTCATCAGCTCGACGTTTCTATCGCAGTAAAAGCCGAAATGGCAGCGATTCAAAAGAAACTCGATGCTATTGAAAACAAGTTCTCAACATTCTCCCTAAATCAGGTCACGCTTCCTAAGACTGTCTGTGGTTGCTGTTCGGATCCTTCACACTTAACGGAAGAATGTCCTATGAATGCATCGTTTCAAGCTAATGCTGCTTTTCAGCAGCGACCTAGAAACGATCCTTATTCTTCCACATACAATCAAGGATGGAGGAATCATCCTAACTTTGCTTGGAATCAAAACCAACAAAGCAATTATCAAAGACCTCCTCCACAACAACCACAACCACAGAATCAGCCCCCCTTTCAGTCACAGAATTTCCAAAATCCGGCCAACATTTCTACACCACAAGTGGCCGGTACTTACAACTCACTTGCACAAACTTTGGATATGTTCATGAAACAATCCATGCAAAATTTGGCTGAGATAAGGTCTTCTATTGATGCCCTAACGAAAAACTCCTCCTCCCATGGTGAGAGTATTAAATCAATAGAAAACCAAATCGCACAGTTAAACGCCGCAATGAGTGCGAGAGAGAAAGGGAAACTCCCATCTCAACCCATACCCAATCCTGGCCACTCACAAAATTATAATGTGAGTGCTGCTACCACGTTGAGATCGGGAAAAGTGCTGAATAACCGAGTGGATGAGCAGTGTGATGATAGTGACACCAATGATACCCCTTTTTCTTCTTCTTCCCCTAATTCGTCTAGTCTCCCACCTTCACCCGAGCCTATTCTCCGTTTTCCCCAAGGCTCGAACCCTTCTCCCATTTCGCCAAATCTATCTAAGTCGATTCCCACTCCAGTTTTAGGATCGAATCTGTCCCCACAATCCTCTCCAACGTTGGACCCAAAACTTATTGATCAAGCACCTTATCCAAACAGGTTAAGGGGCAACAGACCAAGTCCACAAATGGAGAAGATTGTGGAAATTTTTAAGCAAGTTAACATAAACATTCCTCTCCTAGATGCTATTCAACAAGTTCCGTCATATGCAAAAATCTTAAAGGACTTGTGCACTAGGAAGAGAAAAGTTCAAGTACCTAAAAAAGTTTTCCTTGCGAGTAATGTAAGCACTGCTTTTACACAACAACTTCCCAAGAAACGAAAGGACCCCGGAAGTCCTACAATTTCAATTTCTATTGGGGGTAAAAATATTAATCGTGCTCTACACGATCTAGGTGCTAGTGTTAACTTGCTTCCGTATTCGGTTTATGAGCAATTAGGAATCGGAGAGTTAAAACCTGCGCATTGCACTCTTCAGATGGCCGATCGATCTATCACCCAACCAAGGGGTGAGCTAGAGGATGTGTTAATCAAAGTCGGGGAATTCATATTCCCTGTGGACTTTATCGTTATAGATACACAACCTGTAGCAAACCCACGCAATCAAATCCCGGTGATACTCGGTCGACCCTTTTTGGCCACTTCCAACGCAGTAATTAATTGTAGAAACGGCTCTATGACCCTATCCTTTGGAAAGAAGTCAATTGAGCTTAATATTTACAAGTTGGGAAGTGAACCCTCCGAACCCTATACTCATGTGTGTTCTGTCGAATTAATGGATGTCGACAGCAGTGAATTTGATCAACCTCATGATACAGACTCTTTTCATATGTTGTTGTTTGACCCAACCATTTACTCTTCCACCGAGTTGTCCGGGTCAACATCTAATGAGAAACCTTTTATAGAGTCTGACGATCACCCCATTTTTTCTGATGACATTATTTTTTGGGGTATCGATGAAAGCTTTGAGCAAATTTTCGCTGATGAACTCGCATTTTTACAAGACACGGGTGTTGAGATGATTCAACTCCAAGATGAAGAAATTGGACCTCCACCCCCTCTTTTGGACAATCATGATAATGCGAGTAATCCATCATCACTATCACTGTGTCGTCTCTCCAAATTGAGAGGCAATCCTTTTCCATTACACCTCTTATTACCTCCCACTTCTTCTTGTCGAAAGGTGACATGTTCTTCCACCAAACTTGGTGCTTCATCGATAAAATTTTTGAATGGTTGGTGTTGACCTTCGGTCTTTGCAAAGCTTGGCATTGACCAATAACCTTGACCCCCTCATGTGATTTTAAAAGATTAAAATTGTTTAAAGTTTGGGGGTGTGGTATATTTTGGCTCTTGAAAAGAAAATGATTTTTACAAATTTGTGAGCCTAAAATAAGTTTGGGGGAGGATTTTCACTTTCATATATTCTTGCCCCCATTAATAATTTCCTCCCAAGTCTACAGGTTTTTGAGCTTAATGGATGACATCAGTGAGGACACTGCTGTAAATAGGTTTGGGGGAGGTTTGTGCTTATTTACACATCAATTTGCATCATATTTTGCATAAGCACAATATTTTCAAAAAAATTTCAAAAATTTTCTTTTATAACAAAAGAGTAGAAAGTGAAAAATTACATCCAAAAGATAGGAATAGTTTAAGAAAACCAAGAAAATTAGAAGTTTTCTTAAACGAACTAGTAATAAGTAGTTATGAGCTGTTGTCCCAAGGGTTAGTAAAATGAAGAAAGTCACTAATCTGAGGATAAAAATAAGTCTGAAAAATAGTTTCTATTTTGGAAGCCGAACATTTGAATGTTGATACCCTACTATATGCACTTACACACGTCTTGAAACTCGGGATAGTAGAGGATACCTTGAAATGCTCTTGTCTAAAAGCCAAAAGTTTGAAGGAAGTGAAAAAAAATGAAGAAAATATAAAAATGGTGAAAAGAAAAATGAACACTGGTTTTGTTATCGCCAAGGCAGCAATAAAAAAATATAGCGAGGGTGCCTCTTCACCTAGTGCCCTAAGGCCAACTGGTCTGGGAGTCACTGCTAAGCCTTAGGTGGTGCAAGACGAGGAAAATATTATCACCTAATCAGCAAGCACATGAGTAATCGGTCGGTTAGTACCTCAAGAAGTATTAACGGTCGCATGAAAATGTGTGAATAAATCTAAATATTCATCAAGTTAAAAGTACTAAGGTAGATGGACAAGAGTATGATAGCTTGAATTGAATTCTCCGAGTGTAGGGATGTTCTTTACACACACGTGGGGTTATATGATCGATGTTTGGATGAAAGGTAGGAATGAAGAATAAAGACGATGTTTTATTGAGGGATGATGTGATTTCTAACATTTTTTTCATGACTATTAAGATAGGGCTCATGACAACTGAAAAGCTAGTATAGTTGGAAACTCTTATTTTCAAAGTCTTTCTTTTATGGTTCTTATCTTTATATGTAAATTTCACCATCTCTCTTTTGTTATAGGATTTTGTGGGTGTAATCTGCTGAAAACCCTCAGGAGACAACACTCCTCCTACTAGGGACACCTAGAGGTTTAACGGCTTGTTGCACGTGCTCAGTGCAATCGTGTTTGCCTACGAAAGTGTGCTTAGTTTTCTCCTTTCTTTTTCTACTCTTGAATAATTAGTTTGCTCGGGACGATCAAAGATAAGTTTGGGGGTATTTGTTCAGTTGATAAAACTGCACATTTGTATTACATTTTTCCTACCATTTTCATATTAAAAAAGGACTTTATTATAATATATTATACATATGAGGGTTTATGTGTAAAAACATTATTTTTCATGTGTTAATATATTTTAATTATCATTTGGTAGGAAAATGTATGCAAATAAATCTATTGACCAAATCCTAGTAGGACTAAGTCTACTAAATATTATTTGAGATTATTGTGCAGAATTTTCCAAGTTGTTATGCAGAATTTATCAAACAAATCAATTTGTTGAAAGAATCTTGCCAAATTAAGAAGCAAAACTTGGAGACCAAGTCTGGAAGCAACCGAGAAAAGATTTTCAGATTCTGAAGATGGCTAGGATTGCCAAATGTCACCAGATAAAAGGACAAGAAAAATCATCAAATGATCCCCACCCTTGAGCGCGGATCCGCGGCCAAACCCACCCTTGGGCCGCGGATCCGCCGCAATTTAAGGGGGTTAGAAGGAAAGATTTTGGGAGATAAATCATTGCTAAATTTTAGCAAGTTTTCAACAATAATATTCTGGCTTTACACTATAAAAAGGCACCGAGGGCCTCTTGGAAAAGGTATCAAGCCGAAGAGATCACGAAGCTCCCGACGCTCACGCATCCAGGCTGATCATCGACTGTTCGACTACCTCCTTAGGAAAGATCGAGAAGCAAATCAAGTTTTGTAATCATTTTCTATGGATTAAAAGTGTAGTTTGAAGGAGTTGATTAATAAAGGTAGTTTTTTTTAATTGTTTGTTTTTTTACATTATGTTCTCCCTCTCTTTCTTTTCATCTTCTTCTCCCAACATGCGCGAGTAATTCTCCGCTTGTTAGGGTTCGTAGGATTAGGGTAGGCTAATGGACGATGAAAATAATTAAACCCTTTTTAAGTCCTATAAAGTTTAGGAACTTTATCAAAAGAATCATTAACATCCTAATCGGGCGCGCTAGCAATTCTTTGCTAGTTCCGACCGCGATTAGAGATTAGATTAATGATTGTTTTGGCAAAGGCTAGATATGAACGGAGTTCCGTGTCGAGATAAGGGTTAAGAGTGGGATTCCTTTTCCCTCCGGAAACCCTAATCTACACGCATCACTGTCGTTCTAGTTCTAAATCTATTAATGGATAAAAAGGGTAACTTTAATTAATCGTCCATAACTACTAAATCCTAACGAACCCTACAAGCCCTATTATTATATTATTTAAATCTCTAAAATAATCTAGATCTATATTTTGCATTCTTGTTTAAAGTAGATCTAGAATCTTTTCACAAAATTCTTTATTCCTCCTCTCTTTCTCAACACATCTAAAGTAAAAATAAAAGGTTCCACGTTTCCCAGAGGACGACCCGTACTCATCTCGGTCTAGCTACGTGCGATACCGTTATTGATTGCGGTAAACAAACACAAATTTTCACATCAATCAAATGGCGCCGTTGCCGGGGACTATTTGATTTGATACACACATCCAAGAAAATCATTACAATCATATACGGAGACTAATGTATGTTGTCGCTCATAGGGCGTTGATTAGTCCAAATCCGTATCTTCTTAGATTTGGGTTTGGGGTTGGGTTTAAGGATACATTAGTCTTATTTGGGAATAAGATCAACTTAAACGTCTGTTAAGGATACGTTAGTTTAATTTTAGACTAAGATCAACTTAACAGGATCATTTAGATCCAACAAAATAGCATTTGGGCTCTATTGTTTAGTTTAGGGACATTGCGGTCAATTAGTTTAGGGACATTACGGTCCAATGTTAGTTTAAGGACATCTCGGTCCAATGTTAAGGATATCATAGTCCATGAATTTAAAAACCTCACAGTCAAAGTTAAGGACGTTATAGTCCGTGAGTTTAAAGACCTCACAGTCAAGGTTAAGGATATCATAGTCCGTGAGTTTAAAGACCTCACAGTCGAGGTTAAGGACATCATAATCCGTGAGTTTAAAGACCCCACAGTCAAGGTTAAGGACATCATAGTCCATGGGTTTCAAAGGACCCCATAGTCCGTAGAATGTTTGGTTGTCGGGTCCCGTCACCTCTCTGAAGACGTTGAAGGATTACAACGACAAATATCAGAGGAGTAAAGAGATGTACCCTCGAACCGACGTGAGTTGGTTGAAAGATCTGTAATCCAATTTGGGGTAAGATATGTGATTTATGAGCATGTGGGCTCAATTAAGCTGAATTTGAGGACTTATGGCTAATCTTGGGCTAAGTCCAATCAAGTTAAAATGTTTTAACATTTATTTTGGGATGTTAAGTATTTGTTTGAGCTCGGCCCTTTTAACAATGCTGAGCATTGATTTAGCTTCTGACAATGTTTGTCTTTTACTGAATGCTGAGCATTCATCATAGCTGTGGGGCTTATTCAAAGAACAATTTAAGTTCTACCCAAGCTCACATAAAAGCATGTAGTGCGCTTGGCACTAGCGCCAGTCAATGAGCGCAGGGCACTATGGTTAAAGCGCTAATGCGCTTGGCGCTTTGCGCCAGATGTGAAACGCTAGTGTGCTTAGCGCTAAATGAAGAGCGCAGATGCGTTGTAATTGAAGCGTTTGGCACTGGTGCCATATAATTAACTGCAGAGCACTTTTAGTAATGCAGCGCAAACGTGAGGAGCACGTGGCGTGCTTAGCGCTGAGCGCTAGATGAAGAGCACTAAGGCACTTTTGAATTAGGAGCACTAAGGCTCTTATTAGATTAGGAGCGCTAAGGCTCTTCTTAGGTTAACTTTGCACTCTGCAGATCATCTGTTCTTTGATAAGAGACTTTGTCTCAAAATTCTAAGAACAAAGTTCTTAGTTCATAGGAGATATTTCAATCTCTTTTTGATGAAAGGCTTTGCCTTTGTGGATCTGTGATCCTAAGAGAATTGAATAATTCTCCCCCCTTTATAATGAGATGTTCATAATCTCTTTTGTGAAAGACAACTTTGTCTTATAGATCTATGATTTGTGAAAGAAGTAAGTACTTCTGTTTATATTGAGACGATTTCATCTGTATATTCTTTTTACCTTGAAAAAAAATTGTCTTCTTTTGTCAAGAGCTTCTTCTTCTTCTTGAGATTTTCTCAAAGTTTATGGGGGGTTTCTCTGTACAAGACTTGAAGTCTTGGGTCATTTATATAGGGCAAGATGGTTTGTTCAATCAGTTAAGGAGATCTTTTCTCCAATTGATTTGGGTGATTTCCTATCGTTGGATCTTTGATCCAAGGGCTTCTGATTTACAGAAGGCAATCTTCTTGTTTTTAACAAGATTGGGAAATCTTTCCATGCAGAATTTATTCTGTCTTTGGTAATTTTTATTTACCATTGGATCGTTAATCCAATGGTGCTCTGATTTACAGAGCACAATTTTATTGTTTGGAAAGATTTTGAGAAATCTTTCCTTAACCGAATTTAATTCTGGTTAATTAATGATTTATCATTATTATTAGATCTTTGATCTAACGGTAAGGAGCTTTTAGTTCCAGCGCTAGCACTTATGCGCTCTGCCCATGGTGCGCTAGTTGAAGTGCAGCGCTCTTAGCGCTAGCGCGCACGTGCTTTGCACGTGGTGCGCTACTTGTAGCGCAGCACATCTAGCGTTAGAGCCTATGCGCTTTGCACAGGATGCGCTAGTTGTAGCGCAGCGCGCTTGGCGCTGCATCTAAAGCACTGCTTTATTGGAGGTGTTTCTTCACCCTCCTTTTGAGTCAAACTTATATTCCCCAGAACTTTCATTTCCCAGGTCATGGAAATAGCTCCACTATGCACAAAATTTTCTGTGCCCAGTCTTCATAATCTGAAGCAAAGCTTCTATCTTTTCTCGTCTCCAAAGAATCCTCTCAACTATGGCTTGTAACCGCCCACATGCTCGTCGACAACCATGGGAAGTGCTCATCCAGGACATTGTTCCTCGCTTTGTTGCGCGCTTGGTGGATCCTGCTCTTACGGATGACCAATGCGACGCAGTGCTGTACGAGCTCTTGACTCGTGTAGGGTCTCCTCTCCCCCCACACTTTATTTGGCTTCGGATGATCCTTGCATCCTTGCTCGCTGATATTCCCCCTCTTCCAGCAGAGATGACCTCGGTAATGCTCGATACTGCTGAAAACAAGATCGAGTGTTTCTTCGAGGCACATTTGATCACTAAAGCCCTTAGGGATTGCTCTGTCTATTTGCTGAGCCAGATACGGGCTCGTCAGGTCGTTATCTCTACTTTCTCTGGTGAGTGAGGTGCTGATCAATGGGTGGCTACTCCTCGAGAAGATCGCCGTTTTGACATGGTGGAGAAGACAGAGAGGGAACTGGATAATTTCATTCTTAGCTTTGCAAACCCCTGTCCTTTTGATCCCATGTTGGGCGATCTGTTTATATTGTAATAAAAAAAATGTCTAATTAAGTATTTTATTATCTGCCAAGTGCTCCTCTTATTTTTAATTTTTTGTTATTCCTTTGTCAGGCGCTTATGCGCTACATAACTTAACTTGTTATAACCAGGTGCAAGTAATGAAGTGCTCTTGGCGGTTAGCGCACTTGGCGCTTAGCGCTCTCATGCATTGCATTTGAGCGCCGTTTCAAAGTCTTTGACTCTCAATGCTGGCGCATTCACTGCTGGCGCTCTTCACGAAGCGTTGCTTCATTTCAAACTTTGGAATTAGAACAGAGCTTTGCTCTGATTAGATAAACATTCCTCTGGGCTTCCTCCATCGGCGTTGATGCACCGAGGGTGGGAGGTGGGAGTATCGACCCAAAGAGAAACCCGTTGATTTCTTGAAGAGCCAGATTGCAGAGATTTGAGGCTGCAAGTGCCCATACTTGACTCCCCCGGATATTGTAGGGTTATTTGGCATGACCACAAGGTTTTGGGAGGCATCAAACATGGCGTATTAAAAATTTTCTAGCATGCCAAACACCCTAACCTAGGATCTAACTAGAGTTTTAGGAGTAAATGAATATGTAATCTACCATTACACTAAGTGAATGAGGAATACAACTTTTGTAGACCGGTTCTTCACTTCTAAAGCTCCGTGTAGAAGTCCCTTCGCTGCGATTGTTGATCTCCCGAACTCTAGTATGGGTTCTCTTGGAGAAATGAACAACCTTGCTCGAAGTCTTCGAGCCCGAAAATGATCTACGTCGAGGAGACTCAAACCCAAGCTACCTCTTCACTAGGTGATAAAATTTGTGAAGAGAACACCCTAAACTAAATGGAAAGTAGTATAGGATGATGAAATAGGAAGTGGTCTCACTTTAGATTTTATTTTCTCACAATATTTTTTCATGTTTCATGGAGCTAGAAAGCTAGAAGAAAGAGGTGAAGAATACCTCTATGAGAAATGAAGCAACTCAAGAATGAAAACTAATGAGGTGAGAATAACAACCATGGGTGAGTTAGTGTCATACACTAACCATTATAGAGACATAACCATGGTTTAATATAATGGTTTGGTTAATAAATATCTTGAATGAGACAAAATTAGTAGACTAAGTCAATGATGCTTTAAGCTTCTCCAAGCTTCTAAGCATGACATAATACCACTAATTTTGAATTACTAAAATAAATAAAATCCTTACCATTATCTTAATTATGGTGTATGTCACACACACACCCATGTTTGCATGTATCATCTAGCATGACACAAAATAATGTACACTAATATATATCACATATATACTAATGCACAAGCAAGTGAGAAAAGAAATCTTAAGTGAGCTAATACTAGTTAATGTAAATTAATATATCAAATATATATATATATATATATATATATATATATAATTATACATTAGATCATTAAATCAACACTTGATTTAATAATCCGGCTATATCATATACAACCGACTAATATCATATGTATCAATTTATCGAATCAACTCTTGATTCGGTAACCCGGCTATATCGCATATAACCGACCGATGATACTAATCGCGAGAATAGAATACGGTATCACATACGCGTATTAATCTCGGTCCTGCACATATCTCATATGTGCTCCTACTCCGTTTCGCCTGAGCCAGGAAACCTCTGTGTAGGACTCTAAAGACTCGTCAATACGCCGGCAGCAGGTGATGATCATATCAGTCACCCACAAGCTGCAAGCGGTCTGCTAAACGTAACGGCCACCCGAATATTGAGCGATCAGAAGATCAACAAGCAAGCCTGCTCACACTTTTATGAATCCAATCGGTAACACCACCGTACAGTCCGGTCTCTTCGTCTGATATGTCGCATATCTCGCCTAAGGGTGGTAAACGTCAGACCCCAATAGCTTGATAAGTCATGCCGATGTAAGGTCCATAACGGGCGAGAAACTACTGATAACACTTATCAGTAAATCTCATCTACCCTGGCCAGGGATTTGCAGTTATGGCCAATCGAGCATAGCGCAACATCAACCCCCAATACCGGGAGAGACGAATCCTCTCCTATCGCTCATTGCCTCCATGTGACTCGGGACTGTACCCAAAAACCACCTGTTTGCACGACTTAGTAGATCCGTGATAGGGTGGAAATCAAAGCATAGTGGGAGACACACAAAACTCTATGACGATCCCGGGTCGATAGACTAACATGTACCGGTGTCACCAGAGAACTGCTATCTGACGTGAGGTATAATACCATCTAGGAGTTCTCGGCGAGTCCGTTCAGTGTACCCAGTCTCCACTGAGCACCCGTATACCATCTCTGATATCAAACACCAATGGACATGGGATCGTCCATCGCCCATCACATGGGTCGAGAAGATATATGCTAGTCTACTATGGAATATCGATGCCCCGTCTTGATATTCCCATGACTAGGAACATTGAAAGATGAACTCATAGACTACCCAGGCCCCACTAGTATGATCTGCATCATAATCCTGGAAGTCGAGTACACATCCTAAGGGCTTTATCAACATGTAACAGAGAGACAGTGAGTATACATGTTAAGATAAAGAGCAACCAGATAGCGTACTATCATGTCGAGCAAGAAAGTCCTCCCTATATATGTCCTAGCATCCACTATAATATACATCTCATGTACAATAATAGCCTCTAGGGCATACATATAACTAACAGATATGACAGAGCATGAGTTGCTAGGGTGGGAGCAAACGCCATTCTTCTTAACGAAGAAACGCCGGCTTCAGTATCCCATCACCCAAGGGCAACCATAAACACATATACTGTGATTATTTGATCGCAGAAAAACACGACACACGAAGTGTGGACTGGAAAGAGGAAAAGGTCCCACCGGACGTGCCGGAATCTGTTTACCGCCGAAAACCAAGAAGACAAACATCTTACCCGAATTTGGGGGGACAGATGCTATTTGGATTTATCCGTCCAACTCTCCGAAGATGCCAAGTTGATTTATGGCACCGTGTATCGGAGGTCTGGACGGTTGTGGCCGTTATAGCAGATTTCGTCAGATTCCCCCTCGTTTGCGAGGGGGTTTTGATTATGGGGACACTCTTCCCTACAGGCGCAAGACCCTGCTATTAATTACGTTACCGTGTAGTGATAACCACTTTCTCCTGCTCCAGAAGGTCACTTCGTGTCGTGTGTGTTTGTTTTATTTTTGGTTGCCCGTAGATTTTATACGGAGACTAATTTATGTTGTCGCATGTGGTGCGTGGATTAGTCCAAATCCGCGTATTCTTAGATTTGGATTTGGGTTGGTTTGAGGATCGTTAATCTCGTTTGAGATTAAGATCAACTTAAACGTTTGTTGAGGATACGTTAGTCTAATTTTAGACTAAGATCTACTCAACAGGATTTTGGGATCATTCAGACCCAACAAAAGAGCATTTAGGCTCCATTGTGTTAGTTTAAGGACGTTTTGGTCCATATTGGGATGTGCTCATTGGTTTGGGAGTGCGCCAAAGAGTTGTTGGATGTCGGGACCCTCCACCTCTCTGAAGACGTTGAAGAATTACAACGACATGTATCAGAGGTGTGAAGAGATATACCCTTGAACCAAATTCCATATTGAGGGAAGAGATCATGGTGCACCATCTAAGAATCATTAGTCATTTTTGGGCGACTAAGATTAACTTAGGAGATGTGTGATGGACACCGTTCTGGTCAATTAGTTTGGGAAGTCATGAGCATAGAGGCTCAGTCTATTTGGAGATCCAAGACGTTTTAATCTCAAGAGGATTTAGCCAATTTGGGGCTGAAGTTGGCTTTTTATAGTGTTAAACACTAACATATGCTCGGTGCTCACGTGCTCTCACATGAGTCTCTAAAGCGGTATTAAACACTGAAGTTTGGGACGCTCACGTGTGACACGTGAGGCACCTGAAAGTTGGCATTGTATACTAGGGTCCAAATCCCCGTCTATATATAAGTGTTAAACACTTAATTCTTGTGGCCATCACGTGTGGGCACGCGAGGCGCCCCAGAGTTGGGCACTGCTTCTTCGGGTTTATTCCCTCTTCCTTTTATAAGTTCTAAGCACTTAGCTCATATAATGCTCACGTGCGAACACGTGAGGTGCTCAAAAGTGGGTGCTGTCTTTGGATTTATCCCTTTTTCTATTTAAGCAACCGTTTGGGGTCACGTGAGAACACGCGATTCGATCTCAGTCCTTTCTTTTTGTTCCTCAAAGGGGCTCACGTGGGAACACGTGACCAGTCTTTTCTTTTATATGCATAGAGATTCTGATATGAGTTTTAAGAATTTTAGGTCCCTTATTTTATAAGAATTAAATTCTTTTACAGGGTTAAACCCTAGTTTTATCAGAGGAATTAAATTCCTATATACTTTTGGAAGAATTAAATTCTTTGGATTTAGTTCTTTCCCTAAATTTTGAATCGCGTATTGGACCCATGTTTCTCCTGACTTCACCCTGGCATTGATTAATATTGTGATCGGGGTACGCTCGCTTGCGCTGGCGAACCGTTGTGTTAACAGCGGTTCCATCTCTTTGAATGTTTTGACGGGGTCATTCGGGAGCTCCAAGTACCATTCAAAGGCTGTCTCCGATAGGCTACCAACGAACTGGCGAAGCAGCAGTTTGTCATCGCCTCCAGTGTTGCCGCACAAAGCTCTGAACTGCGCGACGTGATGGGGAAGATTGCACATCCCTTTGTATACATGGAACTTAGGGATCGTATATCCCGGCGGGTACTTGATTTGATCATACCATCCTGGGTACGGTCGCCAAGTTTTGACGATTTGGCCAACTGCTTCACTAGCTTGATGAGCTCGTATTTGTTGAGCTATATAGTCATCAAGAGCGGCCTTGGAGATCGTTTCCTCCTTGGCCACTGATAAAGCCAGAAGAGGGTTTGATGTTTCCCTTCTGTCGTCCTCGATGATTATCGGTGGATCGTCGGCTGGAGGTTCTGGCTTCCAACCATGCCTTGGAACAAAAGCGCCATCTGCTTTATATTAGCCGCTGGTTCCACGGCCTCCTTGTCCTTCCTTTCAAGCACCATTTGCAGGAACTCTGTATCGGTCTCCACCTCTTGGCGTTGTTCGCTTGCTAATTCCGGACTTTCTTTCTGTCCGGTGAGTGCTTCCATTTTTGTCAGCATCTCCTGGAGCTTTTGTTGTTGCTCCTGAGCTTTTGTCAACGACCGAGTTTGCGGTCGATGACCCACGGAAGCACGGCTTTCCTCTTTCCTGGAAGCCATGTAGACCGTATGCAAGATCATGCCTCCAGACATGGGGCGTTTGGGTCCATCGCCTTTGGAATTTGCCACAGGCAGTGGGATTTTCTCCGGCCTCGTCCTTTTGTAGGAGGTTGAAGTTGAAGGAGCCATTGTAACAGGCACCTGTGTGGAAGACATCCCTCGCTGTATGATGGATGGATGGTCTTCCTCTTGCCGAACCTTCATTTTCTTCAATCGGCAAGAGTAGTCTTTGTCGATTACAGAGTCGTGGACTTACCGCCAGACCCTGTGAATTTAGGAGGAGAGCCGTTGGTGGGACTGCTCCAGATTTGTCTGCATTATGGCTTCTGAAGGCGGGGGAGATTTCTTAAGCAGCGCGGTTGGAGAGTTTTTTCGCACTCTCCTAAGCAGATCAAAGTTGTTCCCGGTTGGAACAACAGTGTCAACTTCCACCATTAGAGCTGGCGGAGTGACTCCAGAGGGGGAGTTGCCCCCAGCTTTTCTCACTCGGCGCCATTGGCGATGTCGAACGTGTCTTGCAGACGGGATCACCTCAATTTGGTAAGCGGCTTCTTCATGTCCTTAGCTTTGGTGAGGGACTGTTGCCGGTGTCAACCTGTTGAAGACTGACGTCCTTGGCAAAATTTGATTGGAGACGGTCACCTCTCGAAGACCGATCGCCTGACTGGTGAAGCACTTTTGACAGCTTCATTTGCAGCAGGAATTGGGAGGGCTATCCTTTTTGGGGTATCCCCTTCGCGAATGACGAGCCTATTTGCGAGCCCGTTTTAGTTCTGGCTCAGCTTGTCAAAGACTGAGATGTTTGAGCTTCGGCTCAGCCTGTTGAAGATTGAGACATTGGATTTGGACGACCCGTTGAGAGGGGCCGTTGTGGTTGCAAGTCGATCGAAGACCGAATTCTTGGGAGCTTCGTCTTACGGTGCTGGGGTGCTGAAACTCGTTGGTGGGATCATGGTCCCGAAGAACAATCCGGTAGTGGTTTGAGTTACTTACCCCACCGGTATTGAAAAGTTGGAGGCCTCGTTGGGCCCAAAAGTCACTCATCCAGTTAGGGCGGAGCGAGAATTGATGTTGCAAGTTGTGTAGCTGGAAGCCATTGATGTTCTCTTCTTCTGCACAGAAACAAGACACCAAATCTTAGTACCTCGAATCCAAAAGCAACCATAGCAAACCGTGATTTTGTTCGCGAACACGACACACGAAGTGTGGAGTGTAAAGAGGAAAAGATCCCACTGGGCGTGCCAGAATTTGTTCACCGCCGAAAACGGAGACGAACCGGGATGGATTGTCTTGCCTGAATCTGTGGGCAGATACTATTTGGATTTATCCGTCCACCTCTCCGAATATGCCAATTTGATTTATGGCACCGTATATCGGTGGATTGAACGAATGCGACCGTTGTAGTGTGACTTCATCAGATTCCCCCTCAGTTTGCGAAGGGTTTTTGATTGTAGGGACGCTCTTCCCTGCAGGCGCAAGCCCCTGCAGTTAATTATGTTACCGCATCGCGATAACCACTTTCTACTATTTTGGAAGTTCACTTCGTGTCGTGTGTGTTTTTGTTTGTTTTGGTTTTGGTTGCCCGTGGATTGTATACAGAGACTAATTTATGTTGCCGCCCGTAAGGCGCGGATCAGTCCAAATCCGTATATTTTAGATTTGGGCTTGGTTTATTTAAGGACTGTTAATATATTTTGAGATTAAAATCGACTTAAATGTATGTACGCATTTGGGGCTCGATTTGTTTTTGTTAAGGATACATTAGTCCAATTTGAGACTAAGATCCACTTAACGAGATTTCAGGATCATTTTTATTTAGGATCCAACAAAAGAGCGTTTGGGCTCTATTATTTTAGTTTAAGAATGTTTCGGTCCATTATCGCCATTTTGGAGGAAAATATTAGTTTAAGGACATTTCGGTCTATTATCGCCATTTTGGAGGCGAATATTAGTTTAGGGACATTTCGGTCCATTGCCATCTTGCGCGCACATGTATTTGTTACGTGACGAGCGAACAATGGTGATATGGAATGCACCCAATTCAGGGTACGATCCGATTTGAGGCGTGCACGTCAGTTTGGAAGTGCATCAATGTGTTGTTGGTTGTTGGGACCCGCCACCTCTCTGAAGACGTTGAACAATCACAACGACATATATCAGAGGTGTGAAGAGATATACCCTTAAACCAAATCCCGTATTTGAGGGAGAAAGGGGATGTTGTAGACCTAAGAAATGTTAGCCATGTTTGAGACTAAATTTATCTTTAGGAGATATAAGATGAATATCATTTGGGATATCATCAATGGGACACCATTAGTCATTTTTGAGACTAAGGTCAGTTGGGAAAAAATGAACAATATGGGCTCGGTTGTTTTAAAATCCCTCAGGAAACTTTAGCCAATTTAGGCCGAGATTGAGTCTCCATAATTACCCAACAGTGCTAAGCACGTGCGTTTCATGTGGGCACTGGATTAGTGTTAAAACACTAAAATTTTGTGGTGCTCACGTGTGAAACACGCGAGGCACCATAAATACGAGCGCTATCCATTAGGTTTTATTCCCCTCTTTTTTATATAAGTGCTAAGCACTTGATTCTGTGGCCCTCACGTGTGAAACACGTGAGGTACCTCAAATATGGGCGCTGCCTATATGGCTTTATTTCCCTTTTTTTATATAAGTGCTAAGCACTTGGCTAGAGTTCTCGTGCAAAGCACGTGGTTGTCTCTTTTTTTTATACTGGGGTGCTTTTTAACACTCACGTGGGAAACACGTGAAGCAGTTTTGGTTGTTCTTTTTGTTCGTTTAAAGCACTCACGTGGAAAACACGTGAGGCTTCAAGATAGTGCTAAGTACCAATGATTTTGGTTTTGAAGATCTTGGACCATCATCACTGTTGTTGTTTGTTTTTTATATTGAAGAACTAAGTTCTTTATGTAGGGTTAAACCCTAATTTTTGGAGGAATTAAATTTCTATATGTTCTCGTTCTTCTTCTTCTCTCTCTCTCTCTCTCTTTATAATTTAACTCTTTTCCCCAGGTTTTGAATCTGCAGAGCAAAATCTCCCCGATGAGAATTAAATTTTCAACTTGTGGGGATATTTGCTTCTACAAATCTCAACCGGGAAAGTACTGAGTTTCTTAAATGAAGGGTTAAACTCTTAAATAGGTAAAGGAGAGACAATATGATCTCTGTTTTTTTTAACCTCTGGTTTCAATGGGGAAAGTCTTCTTCTTTGAGAATTAAATTCTCTTGTTCTCTCAAGATCTCACCGTGCTCTCCTTTTTTTTTGCAGGAGCTTGTGTGGGATTCTTTTTGTGCCTCTTTTCTCTTTTTTTCCTTAATCTCCTTGCTCTTATTTATAGGAGAAGAGAAAAGATCAATTTGTTAGGAGAATCTCTGATTGAGAGATCATGATCAATCCAAAGTGATCTTTTGGATCAATTAGTGAATTTCATTCACCGTTAGATTTTAGTCCAAAGGTTCTCTGTTTAACAGAGAAGTTTTCTTGTTTGTTTAACACGATTTAGGAAATATTTTTTCTTGGATAGAATTTTATTCTATCAAATGGTCGGTGGGTGATTTTATAATCACCATTGGATCGTTGATCCAAGGGTCCTTTGTTTAACAGAGAGGATCTTTCTAGTTTGAGAATGATCGGGGAAATATTTCCACATAGAATTTAATTCTATCAGATAGTTCATTTGGTGATATTTTATCACAATTAGATTTTAAATCCAAGATTCTTTGTTACGGAAAAATCTTTCTATATTAGAAAGATCAGGGAAACTATTTCCCATATAAAATTTAATTATATCTTGCATTAGAATGCAGCAAGAAAACTCACGTGTTTAACACGTGATGCCTGTTTGGCCTGCCAATTATTTAAGTGCAGCACCTATATGCTTTGTATATAGGCGCTCACGTGTTTAACACGTGTGGCTCTTTTAGCCCATTTGTTTTAATTGCAGCGTCTATATGCTTTGCATATAGGCGCTCACGTGTTTAACACGTGAGGCTTATGCAGTGCTCATATGCTTTGCATATAGGCGCTCACATGTTTAACACGTGAGACTTGAACAGTGAACAGTGAGAAATTTCCCCCTTTTCTTTCTTCTTTTCCTTTTTTTATATGAGGGAACAATGCTCATTGGGTTATGAGTACACTGGACGGACTCGCCGGGAACATGCTAGTTGGTATTATACCTATTGTCAGATAGCAGTTCCCAGGTGACATGTGTACAGGTTAGTCTGTCGACCTGAGATCGTCATTTGTCTCATGTGAGTTCCCACTGTGCTTTGATTACTACCCTACCACGGTTCAAAAGAGTCGTGCAAACAGGTTTTAGTTGGGTACAGTCTTGAGCCGCATGAAGGCAGTGAGCGAATCGTCGGGGATTCGTCTCTCCCGGTATTGGGGTTGATGTCGTGCGGTGCACGGGTGACCATCACCAGAAATCCTTGGCTAAGGTAGACGAAAATTACTAATTTGGATCAGTAGTTTCTCAGTGGGTGATGGGCTTCATACCGACACGAAATATCGTGTTATTAGGGGTCTGATTTTATCCACCCCCTTAGATTCGATATGCGATAGTTTTATACGAAAAGACCAGACTGTACGGAGATTGTCACTGACATGCTCAGTAGGAGTTCGGTTGAGTTTGCTCGTCGGCCTTTCTTTCGCTCAATACCTGGGTAGCCGTTACGTACAGCTAGTGCCGCTAACGTGCTTATGGTTAAACTCACTGCCAGCGTATTGACGAGTCTTTAGAGTCCCACATAGAGGGTTTCCCTGATTTTGGCGAAATGATGTAGTAGCCATATTGGATACGTGCAAGGTTCCAATCTATTGATTGTACTATGTACCCGGACTTTCGATCGGACGGTTGATAATACTAACCGACTCGGGTTTGAGCCGGATTATTAAATCAGGTATTGACTTAATAATTTACATATATGTATTTCGATATATATATATATTCTAGTATTATGTTCTTTGTGTTATTCTATCTCTTCGGGTATTCATATTTCGGTACGAATACAGGTATGTATATACTGTATAATGTAATCCGTTTTTATATGGATAACATTCTAGAAGGTGAACACCTCATTTTGGATTTGACCATTTATTTTAAATGGATAATGAGGTGGATAATTAAGAGAGGGGAGTATAGTGAGAACCATGCTTGCATAGTGTGCACAAATGAATTGTTAATTCATTTGTGCAAACTATTCAAGCATGAGCTTGTTTTTAAATTGAAAAGAAATGTTTTACAAAACCATGCTATGAGATTTTCTCTCTCCATGGATGGCTCATTATTTTTGAGAGATGAGTTTTCTTCTCACCATCATAATTCACTCTCCTCTCTTGAGTTTCTTGAGTTCCTCTACCTTCATGCTCAACCTCCTCTCTACAATCTCATGAGTCGAGAATCAAGAGAGGAGGTGAGATGGATAAACACTTAGAACACTCACTACATTCTAGGCATTCTAGATTAGAAACCTAAAATCTCTAGTTACTTCACTTGCTTTTGATGTGGAGCTAAAACCACGAGCCACATCCTTCGGGTGGATCATTTTCGACGAAGAAAGACCGGCGACCAAGTTCAATCGAGCATGCCTTAAGGAGTTAAGGAAGATGATGGAAGACCGAAGGACTTGGTTCGTTCGGTATAAATTTCTATCACCATAGTTTAGCTCTTTGTTAGTTTACCAGTATAGGTTTATGGTTCGATCTAGAACGGTTTCGTTAGCGCCAAGTTTTAAACGCCAGTTTTTGTTCCGCACCGGCCATGGCTGATGGCCAGGGCACTATCGTAACCCAACAAAAGGTCAAAACAAGAGTGAGATATTGTCGCCAGATGAGCTTTGTATAGGGATCTAGAGAAGGCATATGATGAAATACTCTTCTACTTTTATCATTAGGGAAAATTGTTCCGGGCTTAGTTTAAAGAGATAACTTATTTTTAAACCCATGTATTTTCAAAATTGTGGAAAAACTCAATACTTACAAAATATAGATATTTCAAGCCCAAAATAGATAATGTGTATTATACATAGAATATTTTTGCAAAATTTCCTGATTTACCCTCATTTATTTTAAACAAATATATATGATTATTCTCTCAAAAAATTTATTGCCTACTATGCTCGCTTCTTCTTCCGTGGTACTTCTCACCCAATTTCTCATATTTTCCCTTCCAATCTTCTCTCTCAAAATTTGCTTCTTCATTTTCAAATCCCTCATTCGCTTCTTCTTCCTTGGTACTTCTCATCCAATTCCTAATTTTTCCCCTCCCGATCTTCTCTCTCAAAATTTGCATCTTCGTTTTCAAATCACTCATCTCCATTCCAATTCCTTAAATTCCCCTATCTTCGTTTTCAAATTTTGCATTTCTCCTTTCAAATCCTTAATCCCAATCCAATTCCCTCGATTCTTCTATCTTCGCTCGTCATCAGCCAATCTTCTCTTATATTTCCTACATCTTTACTTCCATGATGACTGGATCTAGGAAAATCAATAATAAAGAAGGAAAGAAGTAGGAAACTAGAATAAGCAATAATAAAGAAGGAAAGAAGTAGGAAACTAGAACAAGCAATAATAAAGAAGACAAATAACAATAAAGAATATGTGTTTAGAAAGAAAATGGGTTCAGAAAAGAAAGTGGACAAGCAATGATAAGAGAGAATAACAAGAAAAAAAACCATGGAAAACGATAGATACATAATCAAAAATTGCAGTTTGTAATATCTTTGGAAATCCAACAAATCTCATATTCTGATATCTTAAAAAATATTAAAAAGGATGTTATAGGAGAATAATGGAGGGAAGGTGCCATGAGAGGAAATTTCCTTCTATGGCTTCGGTAATATACATCCTTTACAATTTTTTTCGACGATCGGCGTCCATCACCATCATTTTTATCATCTAAGATATGGATAAACCAAATCTCATGTGATTCTACCATTTTTTCATCGTTGAAATTAGCAATATAAAAAGTTATATTATTGGTAAACCGTTAATTTTGCACCCATTAAATCAACGGTGAAAAAATTGTAAAATCACATGAAATTTGTTGTATCTACATCATAAATGATGAAGATGAAGATGTTGGGTGCAAATCGTTGTGAAAAATGGTGGAGGTTGTATTTTTTTGACGCCATAGGAGTAATTCCTCTCCTATGGCCGCTTTTCTACATTATTCTCTTATAGGAAATACATACATAAATGCGTATACAAATCAATGTTTGATTTAAAATAATGATAAAGTATATTTTCGGTTTTTTCATAATTTTAGGACTTAATAGGTCTAAAAATAAGTCGTCTCTCCAAACTGGGTTGGGAAACAATTTTCCCATTATCATCATCATCATTATAGTGGATTCTCTCATGCTCTCCGTGAATTAGGTATATTGCATAACTATGTCAATATTGATGCCTCTTTTTATCATTTCTTTAGATTATTCTTGCATTTTTTATTGTTTGTCATAACATAATCGCAAGGTTTTTATTGCACTTCCCCGACGATTGATATGAGAGTTTAGTACCTCCGAAGGGATTTTTCGCAGTGATTGGTATCGATATTGGCACATTTGAAGGGGCTTTTTTCCTCTACAATTGGTACTAGAGCCAAAAAGGAACGATCGATCAAATATCAAGTATCGTGGTACAGAGTTTACGGTAGAGAAGTTGATGATAAGAAAACACCAGATTGGCAAAAGATAGGGTAAAGCACAGGGTGAGATATAACGTATGTGGGTAGCAACTCTATTACTTGGTGGATGCTAATTAAATTTCTTTAAGACCGTGTCAAACACATGACATGTACAGTCATAAGGTTTAACTCGATAAAGATCATTCCGAAATTTTGAGTCTAAACCGGATTTGATTGTACAAGATAATCTCTAAAGGTTGGTTCGTTAAATAAGGTGGAGAGTACGGTTAATCTCGTGTGTCTTTGATCATGAAGGAGAGAATATAATTAACGAATTGACCAGAAAGAAGACTATACAGATTCATTTCCAAGGTATTGGGCTCGAAAATATGTGTCAGGGTGAAGATTTGCACATTTTTATCTTACAGAAGGTTAAAGGCATCTTAAGAATTTTGAAGATTTCTAGGGTTGCACAAGATCAATTCATGATGGGTGCAAATTTCTATTCGTATGAGGGCGGATTTGTGGAGGGCTTGATCCGCATAAAGCGCAACATTGAGCTTGCACCAGCCCTTGAAAGTAAGGATAATGAGAGTGCACATAAAAGTTATATTTAAATTTAAGCTAAGATGGAGATTCGTTAGGTTTTTAGTTTAAATTTAAATTATATCTTACTGAAGGATATGAATAATTAAAAGAGCACTATTTAAATAATGATAAGAATCTTATATTTTGTTAAGAATAAGGAATTTTTATTCGATTAGGATTTATTATATGATATAAATAAAGTTGTATGATCTAAAGAGGAGGAGAAACATAAGAAGGAGAAGTTTCTCATCCTCGTGTAAAAAAGTGGTTTTGAATAGAGAGACATTAGGGACATGTTAGGCAAAATATCTTTCGGAGGTACCACATTCTGATACCAATCGGTGGGGCAATGCAGCAGAAGATCTAACGGATTACCACATATATGAAGATCAATCAGAGACGTAGGTGAAAATAGAGAAGCAAACCGCAATGCAAGAAAAATAAACAAACGACAAGAAAGACACTAATATTTAATAAGGATCGGCAATATACCAATGTACATGGAAAGTGATGATGCTCTATATTGGCGATCTCCCAGATCAGGACACGTGGCAGATGATGTGTCCCAGAACTCAAAATAAAGGGCCCACAGGGGCCGGCCAGGCCACCCCTGTACCCGACCTGCAAGCACAAGCTGGTTCACCTCAGAGCCCCTGCAAATTGGCCTCCTCGGCCTCTCAGTTCGTCCCCGAGCTACCACAGGACCAAGATACCTCGGCTCCCCCGCTTGTTCCCGAGCTCTCCCGCCGAGGCCATCTTCCTCGGTCCCTCCGACCGACCAACTCCACCACTCACAGGCGTAACCACCGCTCCGCAAATCTCACCATGCGCGGATTCTCCGCCGGAAACATCCCACGTGCCACGCCATCACGATCCCCATTAACGGGCGATCCGCTTATTACGCGGGCGTGACATCGGGAGCGTAACTGCCGGTGAGATTCTCGCACCTGCTACTGCATGCTGCCGCCACTATATAAACCCCCATCACAGAGGGGTCAAGTAAGCTTTTTTCACCCCACTTAGCCGTTACTCTGCTCGGATCTTGTGCTAACTTGATCGTCGGAGGGTCCTCGGTGGTACCAAACCACCCTGGAACTTCCTTGCAGGTATTCGGCGCAAACTCCTTAAAACCACCAATCTCCTCAAAACCCATTGAGACCCACACGCAACAGGAGATCACCTCCAAGATCCACCGGAAGATTGACGGAAGACAACATCTGAAGGAGACCCGAAAAGGACCTCCATCAGTTGGCGCCGTCTGTGGGGAACAAACTCCACAAAAAATAAAGTTGGCCTTCGGATCTCCATCCACATGGCAAGCGATCACCCTGAAGATCCAGGTACCAGCCGCCGCCTCCCCCTCACCGGAGGTGCGGATGAACCTCCTCCGGCAACCGTCATCAACGCCCTCGCCGGCCGAATAGACCGACTACAGTCCCTCGTGGAGGCGCTCGTCCATGTCCAAACTGCTGGGCCAGGGCCCCAGATCGCCGCTCCTCCGCCTCCAGAAGACTCTGCCCTCGTAGGCACGGCTGACCACCGGCAGGCTACGTCCCATGGCCACAGATCTCACGGGCCGATACTCTCTGAAGCACGCTGGGCGCCCCGCAGCTCAACACCAAGATCCGCCGCCAGAGTGCCCCGCCTCGAGCCTCCTCGCGACCCTCACCCCCTTGAGGAGATGTCGGTCACCTCGTCCGTCCCCAGGCATAACCGACACCCCTCCCTCGACGGGGTCGCACAGAAGGGGCTCGCCATGGCGACTCGAGGGCTACCTCGCCCGGATCTGAGGAACCTCATCAAGAGGAACCGGGGCCGCGCCCAGACGTAGTTCTCCTACAGCAGAGGCCAGGGATCACAAGACGCCGAATCCTCGGGGTACCACCCGACTCGACGTCCTCGAGAAGAAAATCGAGGGCATACGCCGAGAAGGTCACCTCTCGGGCGACGGGGCTAAGTACGTCGCCGACTCGCTCACCAAGCCATTTACCGAGAGACTGCTCGCCGTTCACGTCTCCTCTCGCAACAAGCCTTCGAAGGTCTCTCTGTTCGACGAGAAAACCGACCCGAAAGACTATTTGGATGCTTTCACCACGGGGATGAGCTTTCAGGACCATTCCGACGCCGCCCAGTGCAGAGCCTTCCCAGCTACCCTCATCGGCTCTGGTCGGGACTGGTTCCGAGGACTCGAGCCTCGCTCAATCTCGACCTTTGACGAGCTGGCTACTCAGTTCCTCGGCCACTTCATCGAAAACCGTCGGCAGAATCGCACGGTCGACTACCTCTTAACAATTAAGAGCGGGGACAAGGAGACATTCAAAGCTTTCGTCACCCGCTTCCACAACGCCTTCTTCGAGGTCCCAGAGCACCGAGACGAGACCGTCATCACGACGCTTAGATCTGGTCTTAGGCACAAGGAGTGGTTGCGCTCCTTTGCATTGGCACAGCCTAAGACCATGGCCGAGGTCAAGACGTGGACCGAGCGCGAGGTCCACCTCGAGTCCGGGGTGAACGCGAACCTCCCTCGAGCAGAACGGTCCGACCAGAAGAAGAGGGCTCGGGAAGAGAGGCCGGAGCGTCAACAGCCCTATCACCCGAAGTTCCATGAGTACACCCCGCTCAACGTCTCCCTCACAGTATTACTAGAAGAGGGCCAGGGTGAGGGGTTCTTCAAGTTTCCTCCAATCCTGCGTCAGGCCTCGAAGCGAACCCGGGGCCCCTACTGCGCCTTCCACCGGACGCTGGGCCACGCCATGGAGGATTGTATGTTACTCCGGGACTACATCGAGGAGCTCATCCGATCAGGGCACCTCGCCGCCTACTTGAGAGAAAAATTGTAACGCTTTGAAATTCGTTAGACTAATTTTCGCGTTAATTAGCGTTAATGCGTGTTTTCACAAAACTTAGTTAATAGCTATTTCCACCAAGACTGGAATAAACCTACTTTTAATTGTGATAGTATGTAATTATATATATAATAGTGTTTTATTAATTATTAATTAGTTTAGTGTTCACTTAATTAGCAAATTTTCTTAACTAATTTTCCTAAGCCAAAATTAGTTAGCATGCACAACCCTAATCACCTAGGTTAAGTGATAACTTGTTTTTCATTTCTTTTCCCTCTTGCATGGTTCAATTATCCTCACAAAATCAAGTCAAACTTTAATTTAAAATGAAATATAAAGGAATGGGAGGCATGGTTGGGATTAGGTGAAGATTTTTCTTGACTTTTGACCATACCCTATCTCTTTCTCTCTCCCCCTCTCATTTTTCTGCAAACCCCAGCAGAGACAGCAGCAGCAGCAGCAACAACATACCCTTCATCTTCTTCTCTTTTCTTCTTCTCTTTTCTTCTTCTTGCTTTCAAACAACAAACCCCTACACAAAAAACTCACATTTTCTTCATAAAACCTTTGCAAAACACCTCCTTTGTGGGTCTTGATGGCAAATCCTTGCCTTTGAGGGCAAGTGCAGCAAGTTAGACTCCCCTAAGATCAATTTGAAGTATTAAACCCACCCATATCACTTTATTGCTTAACTTGTAATTTTTATTAGCTAAAAGACGTGTTTTTGTGCGATTTAGTGCTAATGAGATTGTTTAAGTGAAGATTAGGGTAAGTTAGGGTTTTTAGGATTTTATTAACTTAATTAGGTGTTATTAATGTTGTTTAAACTAAGTTATTTCCTCAGGTTACACTAAAATACCACTTTGTATTAAATTAGTGTTAAATTAGCGTTTTAGTTAAGATTTGTGCCCTTTTGTGATATGCTTTCAACCCGGTTGCTTCGGGTAAAAACTGAGTTTACTGGAGCATGTACACTAGACCTAGACCACACACACGGAGCACGAGACCATAAATCCCACCCCATGAAGCAAATATATTAGTTCTGGCCGCAATTTGCGGCCAGATAGGTGAGTTGTGTGTTGGGTTTGGGTGGGTAGGAGTCTGCTACATATTTAAGATTTTTGGTATATGCAACTTTTTCTAATTCTGCCTGTATCAAAATCTGGAACAAAATACCCTATTTTCAATTCTTTAAGCTTGCACGACATGTGCGTTATGTGAGTGGGTTTAGTGTTTGCTGCGTGTCACAGCGTGTCGGGGTAGTTTCAGACGCGTATTCACACGTTTTAGCGTATCGGACACACGGGTTTAGTTCGCGACGCGAGTTTCTCGTTGATTTTGATATCGCGTCTTTGCAGGATTTTGGCTTATGTGTACTCTTTGTGTAAATTCTAAGTTCGCAGGCAGGTACGTCGGACGCCGCAAAGAAGGGGAAGCAAGTAGTCGGCTACACTTAGCACGAGACCACAGTAAGTAGATTTAACATCTACGGGGAAATCACCCGTATGGCGTTAAGCGTTAGGGCTTGATAGGATATTGTAGTCGCGTATATATATATATATATATATATATATATATATATATATATATATTTGTGCATATGTACTATTGTAGCGTACCTATCCTTTGTTGCATATAGAAACAGTAGTTATGTAATACCGCACTGTCACTAACGGTTCAAGCTGCACGGGCACTATTTGTATGTTACACCCACACCATTAGTGATTGCCATGACACTCGCACTATAGGATTGCTACGAACCATACATCATTTTGATTACCGTATCATTGATGATTAGACATGATTCTGTCGCATATTGGCACATATATATATTGTACACTCATGCTTGCGTATATATGCCACTTGCATATCCATATTGGCACATATACATACTGTACACTCATGTTTGCGTATATGCCACTTCCATATTGGTACACATACATATTGTACATCCATACTTGCGTGTGTGTGTGTGTGTGTGTGTGTATATATATATATATCTTTATGCATCCATGCCTACATACATACATACTCTTGCACATATATAGATGATGCCGACTTTGATTTGAAAATTGGGGACCGCATGAAATGTTTTCAACTGGATCCTTTTAAAAGAGAGGTTTTCCCCTTTTACTCGTAGTACGATTTTATACAGCATACGACACATTGCATGGATTTACGCAGTGAGTTTTGGATTCGTGTGATTTCTGGATTTGAAAACCGTGGTATTATTTTAAGAAAGTATGCACTGTTTTGGAAAACCTGGTTTCTCTTGATATGATATTTCAGTGCGTCCACCTTGCGTTTTCTCAGTTCTAAGACATGTGACATGTGAAACCCGATTCGAGGAGGAGGACGATCCGTTTACGAGTACATGGTGGACCCGGTATGGTACCCCGAGGCGAGAGAGAGATTTCGTGTGGATGACGATGAGCTTGGCAGAAGGACTCCTACCAACCGGTGATTGGTTGGACCTGGCGGTCATCCGGAGGATACTGATCAGAGTCGAGAGATGGATATGGACCGACCCGTACTGCCAGGGCTGAGGGCCGATTCCGCAGACGGAGCCCATGGGCCGATCCGGACTGACGGAGCCCGATATATGAGGATTTGCATGTCGATGCTGGACACGAGCATTTCGTGATGTTTTCGGGTGCCGATGTTGGGCACTCCGTTTTTATGAGATTTACAGGATAGAGTGACGACGCCTGAGTTATCGGGATTTTAGGGTGTTTTTGGTAGACACCGGGGTTTTCCACGTTGACGATCCGTGTAGATGATATTTTATCCCATGCTCAGCAATCACTGTTATGCATTGCATCATATAGTCGTAGTACCTGGTAGAGTACTTTGGCATGACTATTGCATACCCAGCTCATCATATAGATATTATTAGATTGCACTTGTTATGCATGATTATTGCATACCCAGCTCATCATATAGATGTTATCTGATTGCACATGTTAGAATATCGCAGTACGTGCATACTCGCGATTACCTTTATATGTTATTTACTATTCACGAGTTGGCAACTCACCCCCGTTGTGCCATAGTGTTTGCAGGTCGACCCTCAGAGTAGTTGCGGCAAGGCTATCTCTTGTATCTTTTTGCTACGGATACCACTGCAGTTGGCGTGTGAGCCGTTTTGCTGATAGGTGGGTTTGCGGTATCCGTTTATTTTCCATTTGTACACACTATTGTATCTAGTACTCTCCATCTACTATTTCATGTATTGACTTAGAGACCAGTTGTGAGGAAGATATTGTATATTATTTTGTACTCTGGTGTCGAGCTCGTGTGAGCCGACTTTATTTATGAAGTTTTATCTTTTATGCTGTTTTGCTTATATTATCCGTTTCTTCGCTACGGCGTCGTATACTTTTCTTGTGGTGGTTGTTTCTGCCATTGGGTGTGATTGCTCCCTTTTGGGAATGTTTTATTCTTGCTATCAGTCATTTTACTTATATCATGTTTTGTACCCGTTTTCGGGGCTAGTTTTTACAAAAGAGGTGCTGCCGAAATTTTTAAGAAAATAACTTAAACTTTAAAGATTTTTACTCAATTACTCAAGGTTTTATAAATATTTTAAACTAATGTTTTTCTTCACTCACTATTTTAATGGTTTTGATTTCTGGGGTTCGGCTTACTTGATCGCGTTGCGCCTGTAGACGTTACGTGGTTAAGTGCCGGTCACGGGCCGAACTTTGGGTCGTGCCAAAGTTGGTATCAGAGCGTAAGTTTTACCTTTCGGAGTGTAGGACGACCTTGGTATGACGGAGTAGGTAGCTGAAGCAGAGTGGCGTAGCGTGTGTATGTTCCGCGACATAATCACGACACGGTTCTCCGCCTAAGTGACCTTATGGCTTATTGATTGAAATTCCTTCATGATTATATGCATTCTTATGATTCAATTTTCGTATCCTTATCGAATTCTATTTTCTTTTCATCCATTATGCCGCCAAAGACTACGAGGGCACAGAGAGCGGCCGCGAGAGCCGAGATTTGAGTTGACTCGTCTGAGACGAGGACTGACCCGGGCAGTACACCCGTTGTACCAGAGCAGACTGTTCCTCCTTCGACAGACCAGATCGCCATACTAGGGGCCGGTATGCAGGAGATGTGCCAGATGATAGGGTCGTTAGTTGAGGCACTTCGAGCGCAGCGACAAGAGGTAGTTCCACCCATTACGGGGACCGCGATGGTACCTACAGTTCAGGCAGTTGCACCTGCAGCTACAGAGGTCATCACAGTATCGCTATCTGAATTTATGAGGCTGAACCCTCCGATCTTCACAGGCACCGATGCAGCCGAGGACCCACAGTCATTTATCGATAGGATGGCCTGGATATGTCGTTCACTCAGATGCTCAGATGCGAGATGGGTGGAGTTCGCGAGCTTCCGCCTGGAAGGTCTTGCGCAGAAGTGGTGTGAGTCGGTAGAGAAGGGCAGAGTAGCAGGTCTTCCTCCTATGACCTGGACTGAGTTCGTGACGGTATTCCTTGCCCGTTTCCTTCCCCAGAGTTTCAGGGATGCTCAAGCGTGTAGGTTCGAGTCATTACGCCAGACGCCGAATATGACGGTGGCGGAGTATGATGTGCAGTTCACCGAGATATCTGTTTATGCCCTATATTTAGTGGCTACTGAGGAGATGCAAGTCAAGAGGTTTATTCGAGGTTTGCTCATCCCATTGTTTCTTGCGATCAGCGCACAACATTGCGAGACCTATGCAGCAGCTGTAAATGCAGCCCTATTAGTCGAGGAGCACCTTGCCGAGACTGCGGTAGTTCCGGAACCGAAGAGAGTTCGCACTGACATGTATTCCCAGAGGTAGATGGGTAGGCGCCGAGGCAGACCCCCTCCAGGCCGTGATGATGACGGAGATTCGAGACGAGGACGGTTATATAGCACCTATCCATAGGGCAGGCAGTCACCGTCTAGATGTTTCCGGTGCGGGAGTACTTATCATCAAGTTCGAGATTGTCCGGAGCCATGTGAGGGTGAGAAAGTCGTACCACATGTCACATTTCCACCTTCTCCACCCCAGAGTGCATTGCATCTTGTACCTGCTGTTGCTCCGCGTCAGACTCATGCACAGAGAGGTCGTGGTCGTGGAGGGTTTGCTCATAGAGGACGAGGTGGCCGAGGCAGAAGACAGCCAGCTGCCGGCAGAGGACAGCCAGTTGCTAGTTGGGGACCGCCAGTCGCAGGTAGAAGATAAGCACGGGTTTTCGCTTTGACGCATCAGGACGCGCAGGCATCCAATGCAGTGGTCTCAGGTACCCTTTCAGTATGTTCTGTTGACGCACACGTGTTGTTTGATCCGGGATCCACACACTCATACGTTTCCACACACTTCATGCCGAGTTTGGGTAGAGAGTCTAGTTTGCTTGATCAGCCGCTTGCTGTGACCACTCCTGTGGGTGAGTCGTTTATTGCTAGACACGTGTTCCGGTCGTGTATTGTCCGTATTGATGAGAGAGAGTTGCTTGTCGACTTGATCCTTCTTGAGATATTGGACTTCGACGTTCTCCTGGGCATGAACCTGGTTAGCCACATGCTACGCATCTGTGGACTTCCGCGATAAGACGGTTAGGTTTTGTTTTCTCGACGAGTCGGCTTTTGTTGTGCAGGAGGACCGTGGTGCCGCCCCTCACAGTTTGATTTCGTCTCTTCGCGCTGGACAGCTTTTGAGGAAGGGATGTCAGGGATTTTTAGCCTATGTTTGCGATACTAGAGCTACAGAGGTTCCGTTGGACCAGGTTCCGATTGTTAGTAAGTTTCCTGATGTTTTCCCTGACGAGCTTCCTGGGCTACCGCCTGAGCGTGATATTGTTTTCTGCATTGACTTGATTCCCGGCACGGGGCCTATTTCCATACCGCCTTATCGGATGGCCCCGGCGGAGTTTAGAGAGTTGAAAGGTCAGTTGCAAGATTTGCTGGATAAAGGGCTTATTCAACCTAGTGTGTCTCCTTGGGGTGCTCCAGTCCTGTTTGTCAAGAAGAAGGACAGCAGTTTACGCTTATGTATTGACTACCGCCGGCTGAACAGGGTTACCGTACGGACCAGATATCCTTTACCACGTATCGACGACTTGTTCGACAAGCTTCAGGGTGCAGGATACTTTTCAAGGATCAACTTGCGATCAGGCTACCATCAGTTGCGGGTTCGGTAGGAGGATATTCCGAGGACGGCTTTTCGCACGCGTTACGGGTACTATGAGTTTTTGGTGATGTCGTTCGGACTCACCAATGCCCCAGCAGCGTTTATGGACTTGATGAACCACATTTGCAGGCTGTATCTTGATTCGTTCATCATCGTATTCATTGATGACATTTTGGTGTATTCCCGGAGCCGAGAGGAGCACGAGCAGTACCTGCGGATCATATTGTAGACTTTGAGGGAGCACTAGCTGTTCGCAAAATTCTCCAAGTGCGCGTTATGGCTTGACAGCCTAGATTTCTTGGGTCACGTGATTACACGAGATGGTATATGTATGGACCAGAAGAAGATCGAGGCCGTTCCGCATTGGCCTAGACCAGCATCAGTTACAGAGATCCACAGCTTTCTAGGACTGGCCGACTACTACCGACGATTTGTACAGGACTTCTCCCGTATTGCTGCACCGTTGACCGGGTTGACCCGGAAGGGAGTTCCTTTTGATTGGACAGAGGCGTGCGAGCATAGATTTCAGCAGTTGCAGACTCGTTTGACTACGGCGCCGGTGTTATCATTGCCTTCGGGATCGGGCAGATTTGTGGTCTATTGTGACGCTTCTCGAGTGGGGCTAGGGTGCGTATTGATGCAGCACGACAGGGTTATTGTGTATGCTTCTCGGCAGCTGAAGAAACACGAACATAACTACCCCACTCACGATTTGGAGATGGCTGCAGTGGTCTTTGCACTCAAGATCTGGCGACATTACGTATACCGCGAGTCGTGCCAGATATTCACTGATCACAAGAGCTTGAGTACATATTTCAGCAGCGAGACATGAACCTTAGACAGCGCCGTTGAATGGAGTTAGTGAAGGACTACGATTGTGAGATCCTTTATCACCCGGGTAAGGCGAATGTAGTAGCGGATGCTTTGAGTAGGAGGCCCGGAGGTAGTCTGTCTTGTTTGAGCTCAGTGCAGAGGCAGTCGTCGGCAGATTGGCAGATTTTATGCGACGGCCGAGTGCAGTTCGAGTTCACTCCGATCGGGGAATAGCTTGCGCTTGTTCGTGCACGTCCACAGTTGCTTGACCGTATCCGTGAGGCGTAGCCCAGTGACGACCGTCTTTCTGAGACCAGGGAGCAGATTATACAGGGCAGAGACTCTGAGTTCGTGATCGATGATCAGGGGATACTGCGATTTGGGACTCGACTATGTATACCAGATTCTAAGGGACCGAGGGGTGAGATTCTTAAGGAGGCGCATCGATCAATGTACAGCGTTCATCCAGGTTCCACCAAGATGTACCATGATCTGAGAGATGTTTACTGGTGGGAAGAGATGAATAGAGACGTCACAGACTTCGTGTCAAGATGCCTGACTTGTCAGCAAGTCAAGGCCGAGCACCAGAGGCCCGCGGGAGAGCTACAGCCGTTACCCATTCCGGAGTGGAAATGGGAGCGGATTTCTATAGACTTCATTGTGGGTCTACCCAGGACTAGTCGAGGGTACGACTCCATTTGGGTGATCGTGGATCGATTGACGAAAGCGGCTCACTTCCTGCCGGTGAAGACCACTTTTGAATTTGCTCAGTATGCCCAGATATACATCGACGAGATCGTACGACTGCATGGAGTCCCGACATGTATTATGTCCGACCGAGGCACCCAGTTTACCAGCCGACTATGGCAGAGGCCTCTGTAGGCTTTGGGCACCCGTTTGAGTTTCAGCACAGCATTTCATCCGCAGACCGACGGTCAGTCATGTTGGAGATAGTGCCCTCAGAGTCAATTATTGGGTCATAGGCACGTGATTGCAATGATTGAGGGAGGACCTATCCCGGTAGGACAGTCTTACTCGAGATGATAGTATGCTATCTGGTTTACATTTATCATCGTGTACTGCTTTAGGTGACCTGACATGTCGCTATTGCACGCTGATAGAGCCCCTAGGATTCTTGCTTGACTGCCAGCAGTATGAGGGCGATCATATAAGTGAGAGCTGGAGTCTATAAGCACATCTTTAAAAGGTCCCTAGTCGTGGGAGTTTCGAGATAGGGCATCGATTCTCCAAAGTAGACTAGTGTATACAGTCGAGACCCCGACGAGGGGCGGTGGCCGGTCTCACAAGCCACTGGTATCAGTTGGTTCACCTAAGATGTATACAGGTGCTCATTGGGTTATGAGTACACCGGACAGGACTCGCCGGGAACATGCTAGTTGGTCTTATACCTGACGTCAGATAGCAGTTCCCAGGTGACATGTGTACAGGTTAGTTCATCAACCTGGGGATCGTCATTTGTCTCGTGTGAGTTCCCACTGTGCTTTGATTACTACCCTACCACGGCTCAAAGGAGTCGTGCAAACAGGTTTTAGTTGGGTACAGTCCCGAGCCACATGGAGGCAGTGAGCGGATCTTCAGGGGTTCGTCTCTCCCGGTATTGGGGGTGAGGTCGTGCTGTGTCTAGGAGAGCCATTACACGAAGTCCTTGGCCAAGGCAGGAGATTTACTGGTAGGTATTCCAGTAGTATCTCAGGGTGTTCTGGGCTACACTCCGACACGACTTGTACCGCTTTTGGGGGTCTGACTTTTACCAACCCCTAGGCCCGACATGCGATGCTCATAGACGAACGGACCGGACTGTACGGATATTGTCACTGACAGGCTCAGTAGGGTTGTAGGGTGTTTTTCGTCACCCCATTGAGATGGGAATACGCGAGCGCTTGTCAGGCGTACTACAGATTCCCCCTGCCTAGGGTAGGCCGGGGGTTTAATGATTGTGGGGATCCGAATCTCCGGCAGCCGCGGACTAAGCTGCCGTTAATTACCCATTGCCTTTGGGGCGAGGGAACCTCCGATTAACGGGTTAAACTGGTCATGCGAACTCAATGTGCAGTGTGCGTGTGTTTTGAAAGGGGGTTTTGGATATATCGTGAGCCACGCAGAGTTTTTACAGGGGTCCCGCTACCCGGATAGCGGGTTGGGGGTCAAGGGGGCTAGCAGCCCCCTTGCGGGGTGCGGGGCAGCGCCCCGTCAGAAATTTTTTTCTAACAGGGACAGTGTCGTGGAGTACGTGTATGTATAAATTTGTATACATATGTATATATGTATGTATGTACACAAAAAGAGGGGGAAAAGACATCCAAGGGATGCGCAGGTGCGTAAGCGCGCGCGCCACGTGTCGTCACGCGGGCGCCTTGCGCACTTGCGCAGGTGCGCAAGCGCGCGAGCCACGTGTGGGCACGCGGACGCCTTGCGCACTTGCGCAGGTGCACGCGCCACGTGTCGGCACGCGGACGCCTTGCGCACTTGCGCAGGTGCACGCGCGCGCGCCACGTGTCGGCACGCGGGCGCCTTGCGCACTTGCGCAAGCGCACAGGTGCGCAAGCGCGCGCGCCACGTGTCGGCACGCTGGCGCCTTGCGCACTTGCGCTGCGCGCCGGAGAGGCACAAGAGGCTTTTAGCCTAAAAAGATTTCTCTGAAGAGAAATCAAAGAGGAGTTAGACTCCTGAGTGTTTTTTTTTTGTTGGGTTTAGTGAAAGGGGTGCTCCTTCTTCCTCCTCTGTTAGCTGGATCTTGAAGATCAAGAGATGTGGGATTTTTAAAAATCTCTTCCTTTTGAGATTTAATGGAAGATCTGAGTTCCCCTTGATGGGTTTTGTGGTGAGAAACTAATTTGTTTTATAAAAAGGAGAGTAGAACTCTTGATTTAATTCAAGAAAAAGAAGAAGGTCTTGGAACCTTGAAGAAGGAGAAAGAGATCTCAGATCTAGAAATTTCTGGAGAGAGAAAAAAAAGTTGTGAGATATTTTTATTATCTTTGCCTTTATAGGCTATACACTTTACACATAGCCCCTTGGGCTTCACAAAATGGCATTTTGCCTATTTCATGGCTCATGTGCCATTTCTTTTTGCACATAAGCCATGGGCTTTACAAAAATTTGGCTTTTATGCCCATTTTCTTACATTTATCCATAAAATAAAATAAAAGAAAATGCAACAAAATTATTTATTACAAAATTTTTATCTTGGCATGGGGGGAGGCCGGCCGCTTCATGTTCGGGCTCGACCCGGGCATGGGCCCACTGGGTCTGGGCTTGGGCCCACTTGGCTTGGGGTTGACTTGGATTTTGACTTGGTCAACCGGGGTGTAAATTTTTACCCCAACAAATTGCCCCCCATCAATAAATGCACACCACATATGTGGGTCGTGTGCATGAAATTGATGGATCTTCTTTCACGTGGAGGCGACTTGATTTGGTTCCCGCTTTTTGGGAAGCTGGCACTGCCCTTTTTACGACATGGACGGTCGTTGCTTGACATGTCTCCGGGACGGAGTGTCCGTGATAGGCGTTTTCCCTGGCCCGGAGTTATCTGGTTCCCGCTTTGTAGGAATCCTGCGCTGCCCTTTTTGCGACTTGGACGGTCGGTGCTGCCCTTTTTGCGACGTGGACGGTCGATGCTGCCCTTTTAGCGACGTGGACGGTCGATGCTGCCATTTTTGCGACTTGGACGGTCGATGCTGCCCTTTTTGCGACTTGGACGGTCGATGCTGCCCTTTTTGCGACATGGACGGTCGGTGCTGCCCTTTTAGCGACGTGGACGGTCGGTGCTGCCCTTTTTGCGACGTGGACGGTCGGTGCTGCCATTTTAGCGACGTGGACGGTCGGTGCTGCCATTTTAGCGACGTGAACGGTCGGTGCTGCCCTTTTAGCGACATGGACGGTCGGTGCTGCCATTTTAGCGACGTGGACGGTCGGTGCTGCCCTTTTTGAGACTTGGATGGTCGGTGCTTGATTTGACTTGCTCTGCTTCTTGCAGTGTCAGGGGTAGACTTGACTTGCTCCGCTTCTTGCGGTGTCGAGATTGGATTCTGACTTGCTCCGCTTTCTGTGGCGTCGGAGTGGAAGTTGACTTGTTGATTTTGATTTGGGTTGACATCAGCATCGCTATACTGGAATATGGTACCAGGAGCGAATCATCATCTGTCATGGAGAGGATTTTGGGATTTTGGTTTTTGTTTGGCATCTGCATTGCTGCACTGGAATAATGCCAGGAGCAACTCATCATTTGCCCCGAGAGGATTTGGGAGAAATTGGGATTGTTTTACGCCCGTGGATTGTATACGGTTTTGCAGGATGTATGATCCAGACCGTAGGGCCGGAAAAATTTCGGGACTTTGTCGGCGTCTGCATCGCTGCACTGGAATATGGTACCAGGAGCAACTCATCATTCGCCGTTGGGGTATGGGATTTGGAATTTGGTTGGCGTCTGTATCGCTGCACTGGAATTTGGTGCCAGGAGCGACTCATCATTCGCCATTTGGGGATTGGGGAGCGATGGCTTAGGAGACAGGTTTAGATCCCTATCGCCTAAGGCTTTTCAATTTTATGGGCCGTGAGGGTCCCATAAAAGCATTTTCTCCCTACGAGTCGTAAGGATCCCGCAGGTGTATTTTCTCCTTAAGAGTCGTGAGGACTCCTAAGTGTGTTTTCCCTTTATGAGTCGTAAGGATCCCACAAAGGTTTGTTCTCCTCATGTATCGTGAGGACACATGAGTGGGTCTTCTCAACGGAGCATAATTCCAAAGGCGGAGACCAGCCGCGTGACTGGTGATTACGGTGGGGCCTGAGGGTGATGAGAATTATTTGAGCCCGTGGATTGTATACGGTAGTCAATTTGGGGACTAACCGTAGGGCCGGGAGAATTTTGAGAAATTGGATTTTGGTTAGCGTCTGCATCGCTGCACTGGAATATGGTACCAGGAGCGACTCATCATTCGCCGTTTGGGGACTTGGAATTTGGATCTTGTTTGGCATCAGCATTGCTGCACTGGAATAATGCCAGGAGCAACTCATCATTTGCCTTGGGAGGACTTGGGATTTGGGTTTTTGGTCGGCATCAGCACCGCTAACACTGAAGCGAGATGCCAGGAGCGAATCATCATTTGCCGTTGCCCGTTGGGGAACGATGGCTTAGGAGTTAGGTTTGGGTCCCTACCACCTAAGGCTTTTCAATTTTATGGGCCGTGAGGGTCCCATAAAAGCAGTTTCTCCCTACGAGTCGAAGGGATCTCGTAGGTGTATTTTCTCCTTAGGAATCGTGAGGATTCCTAAGTGTGTTGCTCCTTTGTGAGTCGTAAGGATCTCACGCAGGGGTTTTCTCCTCACAAGGTCGAGAGGACTTTGTGAGTGTATTTCACCTCCTTTCCTTTTTACGAGTTTGCGCCCTTTCGGGTTTTCACAGACTCGCCGGTAGTCCTGCTGTTTTTACTCACGGAGCCCTTTCGGGTTTTCATCCGTGCCCGTTTTGCTTGTGGGCATACCGTTATTATTTTTTTTCTTTTTTTTTATTATTATTTTTTTTTGCCGCTGGTGGGACTTTAAAGTAGTCTCACCGGCAGGATTTGGGAGAAATAGGGGTCATTTACGCCCGTGGATTGTATACGGTTTTGCAGGATGTCTGATCCAGACCGTAGGGCTGATGTGCTCAATTCGCCTGCGACTTGGAGCATTCACGTGTAGTATTTCTTGAGATATCGGCCATTGATGGGTGGCATGGACCTTTCTCCCTCGGCACTTATTAGTTGGTAGGACCCTCCGTCAAACACTTTCTCGATGACGTATGGTCCTTCCCAGTTTGGCTCGAATTTTCCCTTGGCATGTCGATTGGGGATAATCGGTCTTTTGAGGACCAACACCAATTCACCTTTCTTGAAGGCGCGGAGACGGGTTATCTTGTCATAAGCCCGTGACATTTGGGCTCGGTATAGCTCCAGATTTTGTTGCACCGCGAGCCTCTTTTCTTCGAGGGCATCGAGTTCTTCAAGTCGAAGGAGCACGTTTTCTTCCTCCGTCAACTCATGTTGGACGGCCATTCTTAAGCTCGGAACTTCAACTTCGAGGGGGAGGACCGCCTCCACTCCGAAGAGCAATGAGTATGGAGTGGACTGAGTTGGAGTACGGTGCGTGGTACGATATGCCCACAATGCCTCGTGAAGCTTGAGATTCCAGTCTCTCTTGTTGGCTGAAGCATTTTTTCTCAGAAGCTTGCATAGAGTCTTATTGAAGGCTTCGGCTAGCCCATTGGCTCTTGGATTATAGATGGAGGAATACCTCCAGTCTATCTTGTGCTGAGTAGCGAATCTTGAGACATTGAAGCTCTTGAAAGAAGGCCCGTTGTCAGAAATGATTCTTCTTGGTGTACCGAAGCGGTATAGAATATTATGCTGGAAGAATGTTAGAATATCCTTTGTCTTGACTTCTTTTAGCGGGACAGCTTCAGCCCACCTGGAGAAGTAGTCTGTCGCGGCCAGTATGAACCGGTGGCCTTTAGATGACGGAGGATCAATTGGGCCAACAATGTCGGTGCCCCAAACTTCGAAGGGCCACGACGCCACTGTAGGATGCAATGGGTTGGGATGCTTGTGAATAAAATCACCGTGAATTTGGCAGATATAATATTTCTTTGCATGCTCTCCGCAATCCCGTATCATGGTGGGCCAGTAATACCCAAGCCGTTTGATTTGAAGTCGCATCTTGGGGCCAGATTGGTGAGCACCGCAAACGCCCGAGTGGACATCTTTCATGACCTTTTGGGCTTCGGCCAATGACAGACACCTGAGCCAGAGTTGGTCATATGACCTGCGGTATAACGTGTCATTTACAAACACGTATCGGAGAGCTCTTTTCTTCAGCTGAATCCTCGCAGATTTTTCTTCGGGCAGCTTGTCGTATCGGAGGTACTCTATGAAGGGTTCTCTCCAATCGGGCTCGTCTTGGATGATCGAAGCTTCTTCCGCAGGACTGCTCTTCTGTTCCGCGCTTTCCTCTTCTCGTAGAGAGACTGGGGGTAGAATTTGCCGGCTCCTGACTGTGATCAGAATTTCGTCCATTTCAGGATCAGCCAGTTCCTTGGCCAAGCGAGCGAGTACATCAGCCTTTCCGTTCAACGCTCTAGGGACTCTCGTTAGTTCAATATGAGTGAACCGTTTCATGAGTTCCACCACTCGACCTCTGTACCGAGCTAACTCGGGTTTGTATATCTTATAGTCGCCGCTTACTTGGTTGACGACGAGCTGGGAGTCACCGTAAACTCGTAGCCGACGGATTTCCATTTCTATGGCGAGCTCCAAACCAGCTATCAGAGCTTCATACTCAGCTTCATTGTTTGTCTGAGGCTCGGTGAGAGCAAAAGAACGCCGTAGGGTTCCCATTGATCGTGTGATGAACACCAATCCTATCCCTGCTTTTATCTCCGGGACGCTTGATTTACTGGAGGTTCTTATCGATGAGGCCCCATCGAAGTAGAGCTCCCAACATGGCTCGTCATTCTCGAGATGCAGCACTTGTTCGTCGGGTAACTCACAATTTAGTGGCGACCCTTCTGGTATGGGATGAGCAGCGAGAAAGTCTGCAAGAGCTTGCCCTTTTACTGCTTTCTGAGGAGTGTAAACTATGTCAAACTCAAGTAGCATGACAGCCCATCTTGCCATTCTGCCGGCTAGGCTTGCTTTGGTCATCAAGTGTTTGAGCGGGTCGACCTTGGAGATCAGCATAACCCGATGAGCGAGCAGATAGTGCCTCAGCTTCTTCACAGCAAATATCAGAGCCAGGCATTGCTTTTCGATTGGGGAGTAGTTGTGTTCCGCCCCGACTAGAGTTCGACTGAGGTAGTAGAGGGCATTTTCTTTTCCTTCCTCATTATTCTGGGCAAGGAGCGCACCGAGTGACTCGTCCAGCGCGGCAGTGTAAAGAATCAGCGGTTTATTCGGAATGGGAGCGGCCAGCACTGGAGGGTGCAACAAGTATTGTTTAATGCTTTCGAACGCTGCTCGACATTCGGCATCCCAGATAAAAGGAGCTCCTTTCTTCATGAGCTTTGAGAAGGGCCTACATCTCCCTGATAAATTTGAGATAAACCTCCGTATATAAGCAAGCTTGCCTTGAAAAGATCTTAGCTGCGTCAGACTCTTCGGAGGGGGCATCTCCATGATAGCCTTTATCTTTGATGGGTCAACTTCGATCCCACGATGTCGGACTATGAAGCCCAGGAATTTTCCTGATGACACGCCAAAAGCGCACTTCAGAGGATTCATCTTCAGATCGTATTCCCTCAGTCTGGTGAGAACGGTCCTGAGATCTTGGATATGATCGGCCTTGGCTTTAGTCTTGATGACCAGATCATCAACATAACATTCGACGACTTTATGGATTAGGTCATTAAAGATATTAGTCATTGCCCTTTGATATGTAGCACCTGCGTTCTTCAGTCCGAATGGCATTACCTTGTAGCAATATATTCCGATCGGGGTTCGAAATGCTGTGTGCTTCTCATCCTCAGGCGACATCTTGATCTGATTGTATCCAGACGAGCCGTCCATAAAGGTGAACAGTTCGTAATTTGAGGTGTCATCGACCATCATTTCCATGACCGGTAGCGGGAAGTCGTCTTTAGGACATGCCTTGTTGAGGTCCCTGAAATCGACACAAACTCGGATCTGCCCATTTTTCTTCTTCACTGGGACTATGCATGCGATCCAGTCTGCATATTTCTCTTCCCTGATGAAGCCGGCATCGATGAGTTTCTTGGTTTCCTCAATGACCTTTTCTTCCAACTCCCTTCTCATTCTTCGAGGAGCTTGTTTGACTGGCTTAGCATCAGGAGATATAGCCAGCTTATGCACGGCTACCTCAGGGGAAAGGCCAGGCATTTCTTTGTACGTCCACGCGAAGCAGTCGACGAACTCACGCAGCAGGGCAATTATCTGCTCTTTCATTTCCTCCGACAAGAGTGAGCTGATGTAGGTCGGCCTTGGATTATCGGGCGTTCCTAAGTCAATCTCGGTTAGCTCATCAAAGGTTGCTTGTCCGCCATCTTCGAGCTCTTGAGGAGCTTCTTCTGGCTCGGCTATCTCGTCATCATCATTTGATCTTTCGCTGGTCTCACCAACATGGATCATGTAGCACGCTTTGGAATCAGGTTGAATGTAGCCTATGCCCCGTCTATCTGGAATCCGTCCATCGATGAGTGCTCGGACCTGGGGCGGATACCATAGCCCTTCGTAAAACTTTGCTTCGGACTCCGTTTGATATAACCGGCATCCGCACTTCTTAAAGTATTCCCGCATCTCGGGCGCATAGTATCTGGGATTGAGGACGGCTCTTATGCCTCTCTCATAGGGAAGGCACGCGACAGAAAGGTCGTCCGGGTGCACAACGGGGTTTGACCCATAAAACAAGATGCCCTTCTGTTCACTTTTCCTCCCGGAAACGTAGAAAGTTTTCAGCTGGTCCACGGTGGAGATTGATAATGCATCGAGCTCTTTGCACATTTGCTCTGGTACCCTTGTAACGGCTAGGGACCCTTCTGCAACTTCGAAGGTCTCTCGTAGTTTCGCTTGTTGCGTGGGGGTCCACTCTGCACCGCTGTTGCACGACAGGTCCTCCTCCTCTGACTCTTCAGTGTCACTGCCAAGATGAGGGCGGACTTTGCTGCTAGATGGGCCTTCAGTAACAGATTCGTCCGTATCGCTGCCGAAATGAGGGCGAGTTTTGCGGAAGGACGGGCTTCCAGCGTCGGACTCATCAGAGTCGCTGCCGAAATGCGGGCGCACTTGGGTATTTTTTCTTTTGAAAGTGATAGCCGGCGCGGATTTGCTTTTGAGGCTTGGGGTCGTTCTATCCTCAGTCAGTTGTGGCTTAGCATTTTGGTGGTTCGTAAAGTACCGAGAATCTTCATATCGGACTTCATGCACACCGAACGGCTGGATGTCTCCGTCAATGCGTCTTTCTTCGCCATTTTTAGTGTACTTCATGCATTGATGGAGAGTTGACGGAATGATGCCGTAATCGTGGAGCCACGGCCGCCCCAAGAGAATCTTATAAGACGTGTCGGCGTCGATCACGTATATCTTAGCTTCAGTTTGCAGATCCCCAAATTTGATTGGCAGAGCTATAGACCCCAGAACTTGCTGGCAATTTTGGTTGAAGCCTTGAATGACAATCCTTTCCCTTGACAGGTGTCGGACGTCCATTGACAAACTCTTCAGAGTTCGCAAGTTCATGATGTTCACTGAGGACCCCGGATCAATCAATATGCGATTAATTCGATCTCCGTCGCTGTACCCGGTCACGTAAAGCGGCCGATTATGCTCAGCCGTTCCCAGTAGCAAGTCTTCATCCTTAAATGTGACTGCGGCGGCATACAAAGCATGCTGGGCTTCTTTCATGTTAATTTCCGCAAAGTGAGCCTGATACCGCTCGGGGTTTTGCAGAGCATGGATGAGAACATCTCTAAGCTCCTTAGATAGGACCAAGGCGTCGTAGATGCTCAGGAGAGACGGAAGCTTCCGGAGATGCGCCAAGACATTATAGTCCACCGAGGAAGGACTTATGTTTTCATCAGCCGGTTCTCTGCCATATTCTTCATTAGCGACTTGTTTTTCCTTCCCTTTTGGGGCGTTGCCCTGATTTTGCGGTAGAGCCCTGCCGCTTCTGAGCTGGATTTGATTGGCCTTTGTGGTGAGCTCCTCGTCCTCTTCCGGAAAACAGAGATCATCCTCAGAGTCGCTGCCAAGATGGATGGCGTAGCAGGTCACCACTGGAATTTCTTCATTGGAGTCTTCTTCTAACTCCTCCAGAATTTCAGCCGCTTGTACAGGGGAGAACTCCTTCAATTGAATCAATGTTCTTTCCTTTTGCTCATATTCTTCGAGGGAATCGATATACTTTTGAATGGTCGATCTCCCTGCAGACTCTTTTTCGCGCCGAGCTGCACTTTTCTTTTTCTTGAGCTTCTTGGATTTTGAGCATGATAGAGCTGCATTGGCAGCTGGACTGGTAGGCTTCTTCTGCCCTTCCCATTCCGTCCTGGGTTCTTTCTGAAGTAGCTTTATCATCTTCTTCGTCTTATTAGATATGTGCGTACTCCACGGAGGCTGCGATGAGTCGGTTTCGTTTGTCGGGGCAGCGGGTTCAGCTGTCTGCTCCCAGAAGGCTTCAACTTCTGTCTGTATAAAGTTGGCGGTTGCAACTTGATTGTTCACCAACACGCTTTTGGACAGCTCGATCTCTCCAGCCTTGTACTGCTTCTCGACCCAGTCTTTGAAGATATAGCAATCCTCGATCGCATGGCTCACTACTCGGTGGTACGGGCAATACAGAGGATTGTCGGTCATTTTTGCTTCTTGGGGTCTTTTCGACTCCGGCAGTTGTAGGCCGTTGTTCAAGGCATCTTTAAATATCTTGCGAACCTTGTCCCTTCTGAAAGAGTAAACCTTATTCTTTTTCTCCTCTAGGGTGGGCCCATCTCCTCCCAGCAATGGCTTTCGAGACCGGTTAGTTTTGGATTCGGCCGCCCTTCGCTTTTCTTCACTGTCGGACGCATTGAAGACATTGGTACTGCTGGAACTACCGCTTCTACGGTTGTCGTCCCGTTTGCTTTTCCAGGTTTTGTCTCTCTGAGAGTCCGGCGGGGACTCTTGCTTCGAGCGTTCCAGCATTTGAACTTTCTTGGTTAGCTCCTGAAATGTCTTGAGGCCCGCTGTACACAAGAATGGGACCATCCAATTACTGAGGTTCCCAATGAGAAGGCTGACGGACTGGTCCTGCTCCAGCGGCGGTTCGCATTTGACTGTGAGATTACGCCATCGGGCGATAAAGTCGGTGTTGCTTTCATTCTTCCCCGGCTTAGTCCTCACAAGGTCGGCAATGGAGATTTTATCACTGACACTCATGAACCTTTGCCGAAACAGGGACTCCATTTGGGCAAAGGTAATGACGGACCCGTCCGGTATACTCGCATACCAGTCGAAGGCGACGCCGGTCAGGCTGTTGACAAACTGACGAAGAAGGAGCGCGTCATTGCCCCCTGTATTTCCGCACGATGCTTTGAAGTGGGCGACGTGCTGGTTTGCATTCCCCGTTCCATCAAATCTTCCGAACTTAGGAATGACGTAGCCGCTTGGGAACTCAATCAGATCGTACTGCGCGGGATATGGCCGCCCACTACTGCCGATTTCTTTCTGAGCTTCAGCTTCGGCCACCAATGTTTTAACCTTGCTGGTGACCAAATCCATTATCCGATCCTGTGTTAGCGGGATGGTGCTATCTGGGGCCAAGGCGTCCCCAGAAGCGGAATGTAGCCGGCTTTCATTTGGCTCGACCAGTCTTGGTCCCAAAGGAACAGGCATTGGCTGCCTCGGATTGTCCTCACCCGGCTGATTAGTGGCGGCTTGCGCTTGATTAGGAGGCGCTCGAGCAATTTGAGCCGTAAGCTGCATCACCACATTCGTTAAGTCGTCAATCTTCGAATAGAGCTTGGCCATCTCTTTATCTTTGCTCCTGAGCTGTTTTCGAAGCTCTTGAAGCAGCTCTTGCTCCGCAGTCCTAGGGCTGAAAGTCGGCTCTTCCTCGCTGTCCGAGCTTGACTCTTCATGGACCGAGGGGTCTATCTGCCTATCATCCTCATCGAGAGGGTTTTCTTCATCCAGCAGGGGCGGCTGTTCTTGGGCGGCGGCAACCACATTTAGGCTAGATTGGGCTTGGGATGTGGTGGCCCCGTCCTTGCTTTTGCTGCGAAGGTTGTCGCTGGGGCGCCCGCCCGCCATATAGACCGTATGGATGATATATCCGGCCGTCTTTCTATCATTGGCAGTTGATTTCGTGGATCGCTGTCTTGACCCCCTTGTTTCGGTAGCTGGTAGTCGATTGAAGGCGTCTGGCTTAACCAGTTTCTTGAATGGTGCTGGCGCTTCTTTTCTGGGTTTGCCCCGCTGCTTTCGCGCGGCACAGAGTGCTTGATAGACTCTTGAAGAGACAGTGTCATACTTTTTCTGTTGGGGCCGGGACACGTCACTTTGTGGCACTGTTCGGACCGCTGTCTTCTTGATTCTGGCGGTCATGGCGTTTTTCTTAACCCACTTCAGAGGCTCGAAGGAATTGCTGATTCTTACGTCCGACTCGGCCGTCGTCGCCGAGCAACCCTGCACTTGGAACTTCACACGATTCCATTGGGCCGAAGCCTTGGCCCTCTTGTTGGCTCGATACCTGAGCCGCTTCTGCCTTAACTTTTCTGTTCTAAGCACCTGGCGGACTTCGACTTTTTGGGAAGATGCCGCAGACCGGTTGATGGAGGGCCTTAGAGATACGCCTGATTGTGCATTTGTTAGAGTCATCGCCTGAGCTCGTCCGCGACATTTGATGTTGCCCTTCGCATCGGAAGTCTTGCCCCCAGCTAGAGCGCCAGGGACTCGTTCAGACACCATCTTAAGTTTCGGTTGTGGTGCCTTGGCGATCACGACATTCGGCCTCTTACCCCTTGAGACCGGCTTGGCCACCTGTTCCGCTGGGATCTCTGCCAGATGAGCGCTTCCGGCAGGGTAGATGATGACAGAGCCAAACTGGCGGGGCGGTTCCTCCCATTGTCGACTGAGGCTTGCGGGGAGAACCACACGAGCGTTGATCTTGACCACGTACGGAATCGGGGTCGCTTTGGAAGTTGAATTCGTCTGGGAAGACATTGTCGTTGAAGGTTGATTGCTGCACGGAAAAAAAAAAACATCATTTCAGTATAGGCAATCGATATGTATATTGATTGAGTTTGTATGAACGTTTAACTCGAAATATGGGAGGAGAGATTGGTCCCACCGGGCGTGCCAGAATCTGTAGGGTGTTTTTCGTCACCCCATTGAGATAGGAATACGCGAGCGCTTGTCAGGCGTACTACAGATTCCCCCTGCCTAGGGTAGGCCGGGGGTTTAATGATTGTGGGGATCCGAATCTCCGGCAGCCGCGGACTAAGCTGCCGTTAATTACCCATTGCCTTTGGGGCGAGGGAACCTCCGATTAACGGGTTAAACTGGTCATGCGAACTCAATGTGCAGTGTGCGTGTGTTTTGAAAGGGGGTTTTGGATATATCGGGAGCCACGCAGAGTTTTTACGGGGGTCCCGCTACCCGGATAGCGGGTTGGGGGTCAAGGGGGCTAGCAGCCCCCTTGCGGGGTGCGGGGCAGCGCCCCGTCAGAAATTTTTTTCTAACAGGGACAGTGTCGTGGAGTACGTGTATGTATAAATTTGTATACATATGTATATATGTATGTATGTACACAAAAAGAGGGGGAAAAGACATCCAAGGGATGCGCAGGTGCGCAAGCGCGCGCGCCACGTGTCGGCACGCGGGCGCCTTGCGCACTTGCGCAGGCGCGCGCGCCACGTGTCGGCACGCGGGCGCCTTGCGCACTTGCGCAGGTGCGCAAGCGCGCGCGCCACGTGTCGGCACGCGGGCGCCTTGCGCACTTGCGCAAGCGCGCAGGTGCGCAAGCGCGCACGCCACGTGTCGGCACGCTGGCGCCTTGCGCACTTGCGCTGCGCGCCGGAGAGGCACAAGAGGCTTTTAGCCTAAAAAGATTTCTCTGAAGAGAAATCAAAGAGGAGTTAGACTCCTGAGTGTTTTTTTTTTGTTGGGTTTAGTGAAAGGGGTGCTCCTTCTTCCTCCTCTGTTAGCTGGATCTTGAAGATCAAGAGATGTGGGATTTTTAAAAATCTCTTCCTTTTGAGATTTAATGGAAGATCTGAGTTCCCCTTGATGGGTTTTGTGGTGAGAAACTAATTTGTTTTATAAAAAGGAGAGTAGAACTCTTGATTTAATTCAAGAAAAAGAAGAAGGTCTTGGAACCTTGAAGAAAGAGAAAGAGATCTCAGATTTAGAAATTTCTGGAGAGAGAAAAAAAAGTTGTGAGATATTTTCATTATCTTTGCCTTTATAGGCTATACACTTTACACATAGCCCCTTGGGCTTCACAAAATGGCATTTTGCCTATTTCATGGCTCATGTGCCATTTCTTTTTGCACATAAGCCATGGGCTTTACAAAAATTTGGCTTTTATGCCCATTTTCTTACATTTATCCATAAAATAAAATAAAAGAAAATGCAACAAAATTATTTATTACAAAATTTTTATCTTGGCATGGGGGGAGGCCGGCCGCTTCATGTTCGGGCTCGACCCGGGCATGGGCCCACTGGGTCTGGGCTTGGGCCCACTTGGCTTGGGGTTGACTTGGATTTTGACTTGGTCAACCGGGGTGTAAATTTTTACCCCAACAAGGGTGTCAGGATGAGTTCGCTCATCAACGTCCCTTTTGGTCAATAGCTGGTGGCCCGTCACGTATTGGCTGATACCTCTGACGTGCTAGTGGTTAAATCCATAACCATAGTATTGACGAGTCTTTAGAGTCCACCACACTTACAGTTACTCAAGCTTTCGGGCGAAACGCTGTAGAGGCCGTATGGAGATATGGCAGAGTCCGATCAGATACGTGCGGTATTGCACGGATCAGGATCGGACGGTTAGTACTAGTGGCCGTATAGATATATGGCAAGGTTCGATCGGATACGTGCGGTATTGCACGGATCAGGATCGAACGGATATTACTAGCCGGCTTTGGTTTAAGCCGGATCCTAGTATAGTACAGTGTAGATTTTGTCTCTTTGCATTTGTATCCGGACGGAATACAGATGCGGGTGTGTTGCACAGTATCGGGGTTTTTCTTGTAATTTATTACGGGACCAGTTTTCTGGAATTGCCAGTTTGCATTTCGTTCCGGCCGTTTTTCCTTTGTTCTTTCCCGGCCGGACTTTTTCGATGGAGGGTGTTATTTGCAAGTTTGCAAATAACATTTTGTGGAGGGGTTTCTTGCACTTATGGCATTATGATAAGTTAAGCATCTTTGCTTTTTCATGATGGTTTTGCTTTTTGTGATTAGATGAGATTTGAAATGAAATTGACATTGTTATCATTTCATTTTGGCTATGGTCACCCCTTGGTTTTACTACCATAACCTCCCTTCATGGTTTTGCTTTTTTTTGATTCCCTCCACCATTTTTGATAAAGGGGGGGCCGGCCATTTTGCCAAAAGGGAGAGGATCATTTTCATTTGTATGAGGGAAAATTTGTTCATCTCATTTTCATGCTACACAAATTCTAGCTCCACTTTGAAGTTCATTTCACAACCCCATTCCTCCATCAAAGCAACATAACCCCAAAGAGACAAAGCACTACACTTTCTACAGCACATCTTGGGCACGTCGACTTGCCAGCTTCGTGCCCGAGTTGCCTCGGTATTGAGGTGGGAGCCCGTAAAAGATGCAGGCGATGTGGTGCCCTTCCGGCAAGGAGGCGACGACCGGAGTTTCCGCAGGAGATTGGGACGACGACGAGAAGACCGGAGGACTCGGATCACTCGGTATATCTCTTCCCATCTTGTAGTTAGCTAGAACTAGTTTAATGGTCCGATCCGGGTGTTTAGTGCGCGGTGGTGCCGGTTTGCAAAGTTCGCAAAATTAAAGTTTATCACCGCTTCCGTATTTGGCCGTCGGATTGACGGCCGGGGCGCCGCCGTGCACTTACAAGTCAGAGCGGACTATTCAGACTCTCGAGGACATGCTCCGAGCATGCGTCTTAGATTTTGGAGGTAGCTGGGATCACCATTTGCCCTTAGTAGAGTTCTCCTACAACAACAGCTTCTAGGAGACCATTCAGATGGCACCATTCGAGGCTCTATATGGGAGGAGATACAGATTGCCCGTATGTTGGACAGAGCTCAGCGAGAGCAGTATTTTAGGGCCGCAGATTGTTGAGGAGATGACCGCGAAGATCCAGTTGATTCACGATAGGATGAGAGCAGCCCAGAGCAGGCAGAGATCTTATGCGGACCTTCGTCGGCGCAGACTTGAGTTTTCTGTTGGCGGTCATGTTTTCTTGAGGTTCTCCCCAATGAAAGGTGTGATGAGATTTGGGAAGAAGGGGAAGCTTAGCCCCAGATATGTGGGCCCCTTCGAGATCCTCGAGCGTGTTGGTGCAGATGCGTATCGGTTAGCTCTTCCACCCAGTTTTCTAGACGTTCACCCCGTATTCCACGTTTCGATGCTCCGCAAGTATCTTCATGATCCTTCGCATGCGATTTAGCACCCGACGATCTCGCTGGAGCATGACCTTTTTTTTGCAGAGCAGCCGGTGGTCATCCTGGATCGGCAGGTGAAGAAATTGAGATCGAAGATTATACCGTCCGTCAAGGTCTTTTGGCGTGGCCCGAGCAGCGAGGAGGTCACCTGAGAGACCGAGGGCGAGATGAGGAAGAAATATCCCCATCTCTTTGAAGGTACGCGTAGTTAGATTTTTAAATTCGGGGACCGAATTTCTTTAAAGGGGGAAGATTGTAACACTTTGAAATTCGTTAGACTAATTTTCGCGTTAATTAGCGTTAATGCGTGTTTTCACAAAACTTAGTTAATAGCTATTTCCACCTAGACTGGAATAAACCTACTTTTAATTGTGATAGTATGTAATTATATATATAATAGTGTTTTATTAATTATTAATTAGTTTAGTGTTCACTTAATTTGCAAATTTTCTTAACTAATTTTCCTAAGCCAAAATTAGTTAGCATGGACAACCCTAATCACCTAAGTTAAGTGATAACTTGTTTTTCATTTCTTTTCCCTCTTGCATGGTTCAATTATCCTCACAAAATCAAGTCAAACTTTAATTTAAAATGAAATATAAAGGAATGGGAGGCATGGTTGGGATTAGGTGAAGATTTTGCTTGACTTTTGACCATACCTTCTCTCTTTCTCTCTCTCCCTCTCATTTTTCTACAAACCCCGATAGAGGAAGCAGCAGCAGCAGCAACATACCCTTCATCTTCTTCTCTTTTCTTCTTCTTGCTTTCAAATAACAAACCCCTACACAAAAAACTCACCTTTTCTTCATAAAACCTTTGCAAAACACCTCCTTTGTGGGTCTTGATGGCAAATCCTTGCCTTTGAGGGCAAGTGCAGCAAGTTAGACTCCCCTAAGATCAATTTGAGGTATTAAACTCACCCATATCACTTTATTGCTTAACTTGTAATTTTATTGGCTAAAAGATGTTTTTTGTGCAATTTAGTGCTAATGAGATGGTTTAAGTGAAGATTAGGGTAAGTTAGGGTTTTTAGGGTTTGATTAACTTAATTAGGTGTTATTAATGTTGTTTAAACCAAGTTATTTCCTCAGGTTAAACTAAAATACCACTTTGTATTAAATTAGTGTTAAATTAGCGTTTTAGGTAAGATTTGTGTCCTTTTGTGATCTGCTTTCAACCCGGTTGCTTCAGGCAAAAATTGAGTTTACTTGAGCATGTACACTAGACCTAGACCACACACACGGAGCACGAGACCATAAGTCCCACCCCAAGCCGCAAATATATTAGTTCTGGCCGCAATTTACGGCCAAATAGGTGAGTTGTGTGTTGGGTTTGGGTGGGTAGAAGTCTGCTACATATTTAATATCTTTGGTGTATGCAACTTTTTCTAATTCTGCCTGTATCAAAATCTGGAACAAAATACCCTATTTTCAATACTTTAAGCTTACGCGACACGTGCGTTATGTGAGTGGGTTTAGTGTTTGCTGCATGTCACAGCGTGTCGGGGTAGTTTCAGACGCGTATTCACACGTTTTAGCATATCGGATACACACGCGTTTAGTTCGCGACGCGAGTTTCTCGTTGGTTTTAATATCGCGTCTTTGCAGGATTTTGGCTTATGTGTACTCTTTGTATAAATTCTAGGTTCGCAGGAGGGTATGTCGGATGCCGTAAAGAAGGGGAAGCAAGTAGTCGGCTACAACTTAGCACGAGACCATGGTGAGTAGATTTAACATCTACGGGGAAATCGCCCGTATGGCGTTAAGCGTCACGGCTTGATAGAATATTGTAGTCGCGTATATATATATTTATATATATATTTTTGTGCATATGTACTATTGTAGAATACCCATCCTTTGTTGCATATAGAAACAGTAGTTATGTAACACCGCACTGTCACTAACGGTTCAAGCTGCTCGAGCACTATTTGTATGTTACACCCACACCGTTAGTGATTGCCATGACATTCGCACTATAAGATTGCTACGAACCATACATCATTTTGATTACCGCATCATTGATGATTAGACATGATTCTGTCGCATATTGGCACATATACATATTGTACACTCATGCTTGCGTATATATACCACTTGTACATCCATATTGGCACATATACATACTGTACACTCATGTTTGTGTATATACCACTTGTACATCCATATTAGCACACATACATATTGTACATCCATACTTGCGTGTGTGTGTATATATATATATATATATATATATATATATATATATATATCTTTGTGCATCTATACCTACATACATACATACTCTTGCACATATATAGATGATGCCGACTTTGATTTGAAAATTGGGGACCGCATGAAATGTTTTCAACCGGATCTTTTTAAAAGAGCGGGTTTCCCCTTTTACTCGTAGTACGATTTTATACGGCATACGACACATTGCATGGATTTACGCAGTGAGTTTTGGATTCGTGTGATTTCTGGATATGAGAACCGTTGTATTATTTTAAGAAAGTATACACTGTTTTGGAAAACCCGGTTTCTCTTGATATGATATTTCAGTGCTTCCACCATGCGTTTTCTCGGTTCTGAGACGTGTGACATGTGAAACCCGATTCGAGGAGGAGGGAGATCCGTTTGCGGGTACATGGTGGACCCGGTATGGTACCCCGGGGCGAGAGAGAGATTTCGTGTGGATGACGATGAGCCTGGCAGAGGGACTCCTACCTACCGGTGATTGGTTGGACCTGACGGTCATCCGGAGGATACTGACCAGAGTCGAGAGATGGATATGGGCCGACCCGTACTGCCGGGGCCGAGGGCTGATTCTGCAGACGGAGCCCGTGGGCCGATCCGGACTGACGGAGCCCGATATATGAGGATTTGCGTGTCGATTCTGGACACGAGCATTTCGTGATGTTTTCGGGTGCCGATGTTGGGAACCCCGTTTTTATGAGATTTACACGATTGAGGGCCAGATAGAGTGACGACGCCTGAGTTATCAGGATTTTGGGGTGTTTTTGGTAGACACCGGGGTTTTCTACGTTGACGATCCGTGTAGATGATATTTTATCCTATGCTCAGCATTCACTGTTATGCATTGCATCATGTAGTCGTAGTACCTGGTAGAGTACTTTGGCATGATTATTGCATACGCAGCTCATCATATAGATGTTATTAGATTGCACTTGTTATGGATGATTATTGCATACCCGGCTCATCATATAGATGTTATCTGATTGCACATGTTAGAGTATCGCAGTACGTGCATACTCGTGATTACCTTTATATATTATTTACTATTCACGAGTTGGCAACTCACCCCCGTTGTGCCACAGTGTTTGCAGGTCGACCCTCAGAGTAGTTGCAGCAGGGCTATCTCTTGTATCTTTTTGCTACGGATACCACTGCAGTTGGCCTGTGAGCCGTTTTGCTAATAGGTGGGTTTGCGGTATCCGTTTATTTTCCATTTGTACACATTATTGTATCTAGTACTCTCCATCTACTATTTCATGTATTGACTTAGAGACCAGTTGTGAGGACGATATTGTATATTATTTTGTACTCTGGTGTCGAGCTCGTGTGAGCAGACTTTATTTATGCAGTTTTATCTTTTATGCTGTTTTGCTTATATTGTTCGTTTCTTCATTACGGCGTCGTATACTTTTCTTGTGGTGGTTGTTTCCGCCGTTGGGCGTGATTGCTCCCATTTGGGAATGTTTTATTCTTACTATCAGTCATTTTACTTATATCATGTTTTGTACCCGTTTTCAGGGCTAGTTCTTACAAAGGAGGTGCTGCCGAAATTTTTAAGAAAATAACTTAAATTTTAAAGATTTTTACTCAATTACTCAAGGTTTTCTAAATATTTTAAACTAATGTTTTTCTTCACTCACTATTTTAATGGTTTTGATTTCTGGGTTTTGGCTTACTTGATCGCGTTGCACCTGTAGACGTTACGTGGTTACGTGCCGGTCACGGGCCGAACTTTGGGTCGTGACATAAATGGCAGGCCGACCACAAGCATGAGCAGCGTCCCCCTCCTGCCGAGTTGACCATCGGCCAGATCATGCTCGTTTCAGCAGATGACCAGTCCGGCGCCCAGGGAGCCCCGTACTCGGTGCCGAGCACAGAGACCAACAAGCCTCCGGGGAGCTCGAGCCATGCTAATAAGGTCATCTATTAGCAGGTACTTTTTTTTAAGGGCAATGTAAACTCTTCCTAGGGTCTGTTGTTAATTTAATTAAAGATCAATGGAACATTGCGAAAAAGAAAAAAAGGTCTTATTTATTCAAAAAAGGTATTATGGGATCCTCAGCCATACATGCAAAAAGAAAAAGAAAATTACAGCAGCGGGAGAAGGGGGTGCAGAGAGCACTGCTCATGGTACTTGATAAAGATCTCCGCCAGCCGAGTGTAAGTCCACGGTAGCGTCCCGGCCGTCTAACAAACGCCAAATGCGGAACAACAACTTTTTACGAACTGGAGCTATCGTGTACCGTAACCCGGATCTGCCATTAAAGCTAAACTAACAAACTACAAAATGGGTAGAAACGTTATACCGAATGATCCGAGTCCTTCGGTCTTCAAACATCATCCCACGCTTTGTTGCGGCTGCTCCGATCTCCTGAATCTCCGGTCTTCTCGTCCAGGTGGCACCACGTCGACGGATCTTTAAACGGGCTCCCGCCTCTGAACCGAGGCAACTCGATCGTCAAGTTTGCTAAAAGAGACGACCAAGATGAAGTAGAGAATGAGTAGAACACTTTTACTCGTTACGTCCAAGACTATGGACGAACGGTTAAGGAAGTTGCCTTTTGGAATCGAGTGATGGAATGAAATGAGCTGTGAAATTCCATACACCGAAACTATCATAATCTTTTAACCAAATGAAGTGAAAGAGTGTCAAGAGAGGAGGGGAGGGGCCGGCCATCATATAGAGATGGGGGATGATGTGAAATTCCACCCGTGCACTGTGCGACATCAACCCCCAATACCGGGAGAGACGAATCCCCGACGATTCGCTCACTGCCTCCATATGGCTCGGGACTGTACCCAAAAAAGAACTGTTTGCACGACTCCTTTGAGCCGTGGTAAGGTAGAAATCAAAGTACAGTGGGAACTCACACGAGACAAATGACGATCTCAGGTCGACAAACTAACCTGTACACATGTCACCAGGGAACTGCTATCTGACGATATGTATAGTACCAACTAGCATGTTCCCGGCGAGTCCTGTCCGGTGTACTCATAACCCAATGAGCACGTGTATACATCTTAGGTGATCCAACTGACACCAGTGGCTTGTGAGACCGGCCACCGCCCCTCGTCGGGGTCTCGACTGTACACACTAGTCTACTCTGGAGTATCGATGCCCTGTCTCGAAACTCCCACGACTAGGGACACTTTAAGGATGTGCTTACAGACCCCAGCTCCTACGTATATGATCGCCATCATACTGCTGGTAGTCAAGCAAGAATCCTATGGGCTCTATCATCATGCAATAGTGAACTAAAGCATGTATACGATGATAAAGACAAACCAGATAGCATACTATCATCTTGAGTAAGACTGTCATATCGGTATAGGTCCTGCCTCAATCATTGCAATCACGTACCTGCGATCCAATAATTGACTTTGAGGGCACCATCTCCAACACCGAGGCCTCACAAGATCCAGCCTTTGCCCTCGATTCCCCCCGCGCGCGTTGACCTCGAGCCTCAGTTCATAGCACTCACGGACGAGTGCCACCGAGCGAGCCAGCCAATCCGCGGAGATCAGGTCGAAGCGCCTCAGAGACCGCAGCTTGCCCACGGCCTCGTCGTAGAGCTGCTCGGACAAGGGGTTGTAAAGCCCCGGCGATGCCCTCCAGATGGAGTACATCAACAGCTGCAGCAGAGGAGAGCACCGGGAAAGCAGCCGGCCGAAGTGGTCTTCGATGCTCCCATAGACCAACTGCACCGTATCCTCGGTGCAGTTCTGGTTGTAGAGGTATACGTCTTCGAAGTGGATGATTTCGGGGAGAGTAAAGGGGAAGTCTTCCATTCTCAACGATCTGTTTGTGAACAAAGGAAGGAACAGCACTCCCTCAGCTTTATATAGCCCACTGTGCCCCAACGGAACCCAACAGTCGCCCATTTTCTCCCACAAAGTTGCTGCCACGCGGCGATCATTGAGCCTTCTCTGGCGGGATTGAAATGATGCGACTCTGGCGCTTCGCCCCCCCCCCCCCCCCCGCACATTCAATGCGCACGCTACACGCACGTTCGCTGCGACCGTCCTTGTTCCCTATACCTGCAGCGGGATGGTCAGGCAAAACTTCATGAATAATCGGCCAAGCCTCTACCATGCTCGATTATCCCTAGCCGGTAGCTTCCCTACTTGCAACGCCAGGGATCAAAGCCCTCGCCAAGAGGCAAACGCGCAACATCACTGCCCAGTTATCCTTAGCAGGCCTCCTGCGGCCCCTCCAACGCTAAGGATCAAAGTCCTCCTTAGAGGCAGCCGAGCGGCTTCCCTGCTCGGCTATCCCTGGCCGGTAGCTTCCCTACTCGCAACGCCAAGGCTCAAAGCCCTCGCCAAGAGGAAACCGCGCAGCTTCACTGCCCGGTTATCCTTAGCAGGCCTCCTACGGCCTCTCCAACGCTAAGGATCAAAGCCCTCCTTAGAGGCAGCTCAGCAGCTACCCTGCTCGGCTATCCCTGGCCGGTAGCTTCCCTACTCGCAACACCAGGGGTCAAAAAGTCCTCCTAGAGGCAGTCAAGCCCGACCCTTGCTCGGCTATCCCCGGCTGGTAGCTTCCTACCGCAACCGACAGGGATCAAAAGCCCTCCCAGAGGCAGTCGAGCCCGACCCTTGCTCGGCTATCCTTCAGGACAAAAGCCCTCGCCAAGAGGCACCGGACAGTAACCCTGCCCGGCCAAGGGTCATTTGTAGGCTTCTTACAGCCCCTCCCGCGCCAAGGACCAAAGTCCTCCTTTGAGGCGGTCAAGCCCGACCCTTGCTCGGCTATCCCCGGCTGGTAGCTTCCTACCACAACCGATAGGGATCAAAGTCCTCGCCAAGAGGCACTGGACAATAACCTTGCTCGGTCCCCGTCCTGAAGGATCAAATCCCTCGCAAGAGGCAACCGAGCGACTACCCTGCTCGGTCATCTCCGGCTGGTAGCTCCCTACCCATGACGCCAGGGATTAAGGCCCTCGCAAGAGGCATCTGAGCGGCTACCCCGCTCGGTCATCCCAGGCTGGTAGTTGCCTACCCATGACGACAGAGATCAAAGCCCTCGCTCAGAGGCAACCGCGCAGCTTCACTGCCCGGCTATCCTTAGCAGGCCTCCTACGGCCCCTCCAACGTTAAGGATCAAAGTCCTCCTTAGAGGCAGCCGAGCGGCTTCCTTGCTCGGCTATCCCTGGCCGGTAGCTTCCCTACTCGCAACGCCAGGGATCAAAAGCCCTCGCCAAGAGGCAACCGCGCAACTTCACTGCCTGGCTATCCTTAGCAGGCCTCCTACGGCCCCTCCAACGCTAAGGATCAAAGTCCTCCTTAGAGGCAGCCGAGCGGCTTCCCTGCTCGGCTATCCCTGGCCGGTAGCTTCCCTGCTCGCAACGCCAGGGATTAAAGCCCTCGCCAAAAGGCAACCGCGCATCTTCACTGCCCGGTTATCCTTAGCAGGCCTCCTACGGCCCCTCCAACGCTAAGGATCAAAGTCCTACTTAGAGGCAGCTCAGCAGCTACCCTGCTCGGCTATCCCTGGCCAGTAGCTTCCCTGCTCGCAACGCCAGGGATCAAAAAGTCCTCCCAGAGGTAGTCGAGCCCGACCCTTGCTCGGCTATCCCCGGTTGGTAGCTTCCTACCATAGCCAACAGGGATCAAAGCCCTCCCAAGATCAACCGAGCAGCTTCCCTGCTCGGTCATCCCCAGCAGGCATCCTCCTGCCCAACAGACGCTGCGGGTTTTTAGCCCTCATAACGAGGCCACTGAGCCCCTTTATGCTCAGCACAACTACGGCGGACATCTCTCTACACATAACATGCAGCGGATCTGAAGCCCCAATAAGAGACATCAGGTCTATCCAAGTCTGAGCGATCCCCCCTCGACTTCGGGGCCATGGAGATGCCTCATTCTCAGCAGCGTTTGGCACACTTGGCAAGTGATCGAAATCAACTCGACGAACGATCGCCAGACAGATGGCCGACCTGACATGGAAGCCCAACAGTGCAAGCAAGGATATTTTACGAGCATTCTTCATAAACAAAAGATAAAGTGCAAGCCGATGAAACAAAAAGTTTTACTACCAAAAGCGAAGTCTTTACAAAGGGTATTTTGGGCTCCCCAGCCTTACAGATTACCCGGACGCTTACAAAAATTCCAGAAGCTGCAAAATAAAAGGACGAAGATGGGGGATTTAGGCCTCGGGGCCAGGCACGACCTCGGGATCCTCGATATCTACCACGGGTCGAGCAGGGTCCTCGGCCACCTCCTCGTCAGGAATCTCTTCCTCCTGCTCATTGGCGTCCGCGAGGGGGTATTCGACCCGGAGCTCTTCATCAGCGAACTCCGGCATCCGGACCTTAACGGCATCGAAGGCCTCATGCCATATGCGGGTGGTGGCCACGGCTAAGTCATTGTAGAAATCCTTCGACTTCTTGTAGCCCTCCACCGCCTTCGCCGCCGAGAGGTCGGCCCTCTTCGCCGCCTCGACTGCCGCCCCCAACTCCTTCCGGAGGGTCCTCACCGTCTTCTTCATGTTCTCGGCGAGCGCCTGAGCGTTCTCAAGCTTGACCTCGGCAGCCACGGCGGCCTCGCGGTACCGGGCAACCTCCCGTTTCCCGGCCTCCACCTCGCCCTCCAGGACGGCAACCCTCCTCCATCTCCCGCTTGGAGCTCTCTTCCAGCGAGGTAAGCTGGTCCGTGGCCTTCATCACCGGGGCTATCACCTCAGGCTCCATGCGTAAGGCAAGGACGACGTGCTGGAGGACCTGAAAAAAATAAGAAAGAGGTCAGGAAGACGAAGGAAGCACCGAATCTCACAAACAACCGAGCACTTACCTGCACGGACTCCTGGGCGATGGACGGCATCTGGGCCCTGAAGGTCCCCCTGGGGACCCTACCCCCTGTCGACTTCTCTATTTCGTGCAGCAGGCTATCCGCGACAGATAGCCCCGAGGGCACCGCAAACCGAAGGCCCCCCTCCTCCACCATGATCATTGAGGGCGGGCCCCGAGGAGACCTCCGGGGACCCCTCTTGAGTGGCTCCGATGGAGAGCCGGTCTCCTCCTTCGAGACCGGGTCCTCCAGAATTCGAGCCTGCTTCGGACTCGGCGCTCTACTAGTGCCCAGGGTGGGATCCGCCCCCGAACGCTCAAGGGGCGCGGCCACCGGAGGCACTGGGACGGAGGCCGAAGGAGCCGGGCAGGCTTCGAGCGGGAAGAGCTAGCACCTCCAGCCTTCGTGACTTTCCTCGGCTGGCGCATGGAGTCCCGGAGCTCGTTTCATGTCCATGAGTCCTGCACAAAACCAAATGCAAAGAAGTCAGCGATACATGCAATATAAAAACCAAAAAGCAAACCTAACTTACTGACGAACTCAACGGGGCTGAGCCCGGCCCAACTCAGGACCCTCTCAGATAGCAGCACGTCAAATCAGGGGACGGGCTCCCACGATGCCACTCTCACCGCGGTGGGGTCATTGGACTGGTTACCCGGCAAGCATTTTTCCCTCGACCACTTGGTGGGCATGGGCCAGTCCTCGCCCTTCGGCGGCGTGACGAAGAAAAACTTCTTCTTCCAGTCGTGAATGGAAGAAGGTAGGACTACAACCCCTGTCCCGGCAGCGCCCCCTCCCCCCCCCCCCCCCGTCGCTTTCTAAAAGAGAAGTAGACCCACCTCGGGTCGCCCGCTCGACCTCCAGGATGATTTTTGAAAACGAGGGAAGAATCAAGGATGGAGAGGCTGAAGGGAACTGCCTGTAGCTTCAGGCGGATCACGAACCCGAGGAGAATCCTCCATGAGTTCGGCACTAACTGGCCAGGGGCTAACCCGAAGAAGTTCAGCGCTTCGATGATCTCGGAAGGGAAGGGCAGGCGCATTCCACCCCAAAAGGCTTTCAAGTACAGGGCGATCTCCCTACCCCGTATTTGGTCTGCCCTCTCTCCCTCCTTGGCCAGGCGAAGCGTATAACGTGAGGGGATGTGGAAGCGAGCCCGAGCATTGGCAAGCTCGTTCTCATGCCTCACCCAACACGACGCGCCGGGGGCTGCCCCCGCCGCACAATCCCGGGGAAAGGATCTGATCCCTGCTCCCCGGGAAGACTCAGGCTCAACTAGAGAGTCCCTAGAACCTACTCCAACGACATCTACAGATTCTACGAAAGAAGACATCTAACTTGGAGAAAAGGGATCCTCGGGAAACGAAAGCAGAAGAAAGAAAATGAGCGCCGAGCAAGCAGAACTTAGAGCGAGGAAATATGAAGGAGTAGAGGCCCTGCAGTGGGCCCCACCCCTATTTATCATCGCAATCGCCCTCATCCAACGGCGCCCTTCATCTCCCGCCAAAGCGCCTCCTCGCGTCCAACGGCTCCGATCGCTCCACATATCGTTCCCACACTGGGCCGCATCCCATCAGATGCCGCAGGTCTGCACACGTCGCGTCGGCCAACCGACGCTTGACACGCGGACCGTCGCTTCAGTGACAGGATGCACGAACCGACGCACCTTTCTTAAATGCAGAGATCTCGCCCTGATTCTCTTGCAGAAAAGACAGCTGACAGCCCAGAGACGCGTCCCGACGAAATCTTAGGAGGGAGCTCATCCCGGACGGCCGGTAGCCCACTCTTGACCTGACCCGCCAGCTAGTCGGGATAAGAGTGGGGGGCTAATGATGATGCTCTATATTGGCGATCTCCCAGATCAGGACACGTGGCAGTTGATGTATCCCAGAACTTAAAAGAAAGGGCCCACAGGGGCCGGCCAGGCCACCCCTGTACCCGAACTGCAAGCACAAGCTGGCTCACCTCAGAGCCCCCTACAAATTGGCCTCCTCGGCCTCTCAGCTCGCCCCCGAGCTACCACAGGACCAAGATACCTCGGCTCCCCTGCTCGTTTCCGAGCTCTCCTGCCGAGGCCATCTTCCTCGGTCCCTCCGACCGACCAACTCCACCACTCACAGGCGTAACCGCCGCTCCGCAAATCTCGCCATGCGCGGATTCTCCGCCGGCAACATCCCACGTTCCACGCCATCACGATCCCTATTAACGGGCGATCTTCTTATTACGCGGGTGTGACATCGGGAGCGTAACTGCTAGCGAGATTCTTGCGCCTGCTACTGCGTGCTGCCGCCACTATATAAACCCCCATCACAGAGGGGTCAAGTAAGCTTTTTTCACCCCACTTAGCCATTACTCTGCTCGGATCTTGTGCTAACTTGATCGTTGGAGGGTCCTCGGTGGTACCAAACCACCCCGGGACTTCCTTGCAAATACTCGGCGCAAACTCCTCAAAACCATCAATCTCCTCAAAACCCATTGAGACCCACACGCAACAGGAGATTATCTCCAAGATCGACGAAAGACAACATCTGACGGAGACCCGAAAAGGACCTCCTGTGAAAGCCATTTTTATTCCTCATGAACTCCTTTATGCCTTCTCAAAAAAAAAACCCTTCTGTGAAAGCCATTTTTATTTTTATCATAAGAGATGATAACTACTAAATAAACAAGGATTATTTATTCTTACCAAATATAAAATCAAAATCCTTATTTTAAATAAGAGTGTTTTTATCCCTATCAATTGCTAGCTTTATAATTTAAATTTAAACCAAAATCCCAACAAGACGGTTCTCTAAGGTTAAAGGTTAAAGTAAGAGACGATGTTGTGTTGCCACAAGGGTTTTATATAAAAATCTACAAAAAGGCCACAAGGGTTTTATATAAAAATCTACAAAAAGGTATCAGGGTGAGAAACTCCTCAGCTCTTATTATTATAGTGAATTTTCTAAGATTTTTCCTGTGGTTAAATATCGATGTCCTTCTTCTTCTTTATCTCTTGTTTACCTTTCTTTATCACTTGTTTACCTTTCTTGCGTTGAGATTCATCACGAGATTGAGGATAAATGTACCTATTAGCCCATCTTCATTTGTTTTGATGGTAAAAGTCATAGCTTTTTTACTAGAGTGAAAAATGCCTAAAGCAAGGAAAATACTTTATTCGTTGTTTGTATCTTTTTTTAAAATTTGCACATTGTCCTTACGAATTAATGGATATTTGTTTTATCAACAAAATGGAATAGTTGATATGTTACAGATTAGTTATAACAATCAAATATAATTTGCCGTTATAGCATGATAATGCTCAATTTTGGCGACCCTTAAGATCAGGACACGTGGCGGATGGCATGTCCCAGAACTCAGAAGAAAAGGCCCACAAAGGCTGACCAGGTCACCTCTGTACCCGACCGGCCAGCACAAGCTAGCCCTCCTCGGGGGTTCCTGCAGATTGGCCTCCTTGGCCCCTCAGCTCGCTCTGAGCTGCCACAGGACCAAGTCTCCTCGGCCTTCTCGCTCGTCCCCGTCTTCCTCGGTCGAGGCCGTCTTTCTCGGTCCTCCGACTAGTTCCGCCACTCACAGGTGTAACCTCCGCTCCGCGAATCTCGCCATGCGTGGATACTCCGCCAGCAACATCCCACGTTCCATGCCTTCATGATCCCCATTCATGGGCGATCCGCTCTCTACGCGGGCGTGACGTCGGAAACATAACTGCCGGCGAGATTCTCGCGCCTGCTGCTGCATGCCTCCACCACCATATAAACCCCCGTCACAGAGGGGTCAAGTAAGCCATTTTTTACTCCACTTAGCCGTTACGCTTCTCGGATCTAATACTAACTTGATCGTCGGAGGGTCCTCGGTGGTATCAAACCACCTCGGGACTTCTTTGAAGGAACTTGGCGTCAAACTCCTCCAGTCACCAAATCTCCTCAAAACCCATTGAGACCCACACACAACAGGGGATCCCCTCCAGAATCCACCGGGAGATCGACAGAAGACAACATCTGAAGGAGATCTGAAAAAGACCTCCATCAGTTGGCGCCATCTGTGGGAAACGCAAACTCCACAAAAACAAAGTTGGCCTTCCGATCTTCGTCCGCATGGCAAGCGACCATCCTGAAGATTTGGGTACCAGCCGCCGCCCCCCCCCCTCATCAGAAGCACGGATGAACCCCCTCCGGCAACCATCATCCACGCCCTCGCCAGCTGAATAGATCGGCTACAGTCCCTTGTGAAGGTGCTCGTCTGTACCCAAACGGCCGGGCTAGGGCCCCAGATCGTCGCTCCTCCGCCTCCGGAATACTCTGCCCCCATCGGCATGGCCGACCACCAGTAGGCTACGACTCTTGACCACGTATCTCACGGACCGATACTCCGTGAGGCCCGTTGGGCGCCTCGCGGCTCCACCCCCAGGCCCGCCGACGGAGCACCACGCCTCGGACCACCTCGCGACCCTTGCCCCTGAATGGATGTCGGCCGCCTCGCCTGCCCACAGGCATCACTGACACCTTCTCCCCCGACGGGGTCGCACAGAAGGGGCTCGCCATGACGGCTCGAGAGCCACCGCACCCGGGGATCTGAGGAACCTCATCGAGAGGAACTGGAGCCATGCCCAGACGCAGGTCTCCCACAGTAGAGGCCAGGGATCACGAGGCGCCGGGTCCTCGGGGTACCACGGCCGACTCGACACCCTCGAGAAGAAGATCGAGGGCATGCGCCGGGAAGGTCGCCTCTCGGCCGACGGGGACGAGTACGCCGCCGACTCGCTCACTAAACCGTTTACCGAGGAACTGCTCGCTGTTCGCGTCTCCTCGCACAACAAACCCCCGAAGGTCTCTCTGATCGACGGGAAAACCAAACCCAAAGACCATTTGGATGCTTTCACCATGGAAATGAGCTTCCAGGACCATTCCGATGCCGCCCAGTGTAGGGCCTTCCCAGCCACCCTCATCCATTCTGGTCGGGACTGGTTCCGAGGACTCTAGCCTCGCTCAATCTCGACCTTCGACGAGCTCGCTACTCAGTTCCTCGGTCACTTCATTGGGAATCATCGGCAGAAGCGCACGGTCGACTACCTCTTCACAATTAAGAGTGGAGACAAGAAGACGTTCAAGGCTTACATCACCTGCTTTTACAATGCCCTCCTCGAGGTTCCCGAGCACCGGGACGAGACCGTCATCACGGCGCTCAGATCTGGTCTGAGGCACAAGGAGTGGCTGCGCTCCTTTGCGTTGGCACAGCCTAGGACCATGGCCGAGGTCAAGGCATAGACCGAGCGCGAGGTTCAGCTAGAGTCCGAGGTGAACGCGAACCTCCCCCGGGCAGAACGATCCGACCAGAAGAAGAGGGCTCGGGAGGAGAGGCCGGAGCGTCAGCAGCCCTATCACCCGAAGTTCCAGGAGTACACCCCGCTCAACGTCTCCCTCACAGTGTTATTAGAGGAGGCCCAGGACGAGGGGTTCTTCAAGTTCCCTCCGATCCCACGTCAGGCCTCGAAGCGAACCCGAGGCCCTTACTGCGCCTTCCACCGAACGCTGGGCCACGCCACGGAGGATTGTAAATAGCTCCAGGACTACGTCGAGGAGCTCATCCGTTTGGGACACCTCGCCGCCTACTTGAGAGACAAGCGGCAAGCCGGCCGCGAGCAGGAGCAGCGTCCCCCTCCCGCCGAGCTGACCGTCGGCCAGATCATGCTCGTTTCGGCGGACGACCAGTCCGGCGCTCAGGGAGCCCCATACCCGGTGCCGGGCAAAGAGACTGACAAACCTCCGAGGAACTCAGGCTGCGCTAACAAGGTTATCTATTAGCATGTACTTTTCTTTTGGCACAATGTAAACTCCTCCTAGGGTCTGTTGTTAATTAAATAAAGATCAATGGAACGTTGCAAAAAAAAAGGAGAAAGATCTCATTTATTCAAAAAATGTATTATGGGCTCCTCAGCCATACATACAAAAAAAAAATTACAACAGCGGGAGAAGGGGGTGTAGTGAGCACTGCTCATGATACTCGGTAATGATCTCCGCCAGTCGAGGCCTTCCGAGATCCAACCTCTGCCCTCGGTTCCCCCCGCGTGCGTTGACCCCGAGCCTCAGCTCATAGCGCTCGCAGACGAGCGCCTCTGAGCGAGCCAGCCGGCTCGCGGAGATCAGGCCGAAGCGCCTCAGAGACCGAAGCTTGCCCACGGCCTCGTCATAGAGCTGCTCGGACAGGGGGTTGTAAAGCCCCGGCGACGCCTTCCAGATGGAGTATATCAGCAGCTGCAGCAGGGAAGAGTGCCGGGGGAGCAGCCGGCCGAAATGGTCCTCGATGCTCCCATAGACAAACTGCACCGTGTCCTCGGTGCAGTTCTGGTCATAAAGGTAAACGTCTTCGAAGTGGATGATGTCAGGGATGGTGAATGGGAAGTCTTGCATTCTCGATCTTCTGTTTGTGAAGGAAAGAAGGAACAGTACTCCTTCAGCCTTATATAGCCCACTGCGCCCCAACGAAGCTCAACAGTCGCTCGCTTTCGCCCAAGAGGTCGCTAACACGCGGCAATCGTCAAGCCTTCTCTGGCGGAATCGAGGCAACGCGACCCTGGCGCTTCGCCTCCCCCCACGTTCGATGCGCATACTACGCGCACGGTCGCCGCGACCGTTCCTGTTCCCCATACCTGCAACTGGATGGTCGGGCGAAACCTCATGAAGAGCCATCCGAGCCGCTACCCTGCCCGGCTATCCCTGGCCGGTAGCTTCCCTGCTCGCAACGCCAAGGATCGAAGCCCTCACCAAGTGGCAGCCGCGCAGCTTCACTGCCCGGCTATCCTTAGCAGGCTTCTTACAGCACCTCCAGTGCTAAGGATCAAAGTCCTCCCTAGAGGCAGCGCAGCAGCTACCTTGCTCGGCTATCCCCGGCTGGTAGCTTACCTACCCACAACACTGGGGATCGAAGCCCTCGCCAAGAGGCAACCGCGCAGCTTCACTGCCTGGTCATCCTTAGTGGGTTTCTTACAGCACCTCCAGCACTAAGGATCAAAGTCCTCCATAGAGGCAGCCAAGTAGCTTCCGTGCTCGGCTATCCCTGGCGGGCAGCTTCCCTGCCGCAACGCCAGGGATAAAAAAGCCCTCCAAGAGGCAGTCGAGCCCAAGGACCCCTCGCTCGGCTATCCTTCAAGACAAAAGCCCTCGCCAAGAGGCACCAGGCAGTAACCCTGCCTGGCCAAGGGTCCTTGGTAGGCTTCCTACAGCCCCTCTCGCGCTAAGGACCAAAGTCTTCACAGAGGCGGTCGAGTCCTCGCTCGGCTATCCCCGGCTGGTAGCTTTCTACCACAACCGACAGGGATCAAATTCCTCACCAAGAGGCACCAGGAAGTAACCCTGCCTGGTCCCCGTCCTGAAGGATCAAAAGCCCTCGCAAGAGGCAACTGGGCAGCTACCCTGTCCGGTCATCTCCGGCTGGTGGCTCCCTACCCGCGATGCCACGGGTCGAAGCCCTCGCAAGAGTCACCCGACTGGCTACCCGCTCGGTCACCCCAGGCTGGTAGTTGCCTACCCTCGACGCCAGAGATCAAAGCCCTCGCCAAGAGGCAACCGCGCAGCTTCACTGCCCGATTGTCCTTAGCGGGCTCCTTACAGCCCCTCGGACGCTAAGGAACAAAGCCCTCCATGTAGGCAGCCGAGTAGCTTCCTTGCTCGGCCATCCCTGGCGGACAGCTTCCCTGCCGCAACGCCAGGGATCAAAGGCCCTCACCAAGAAGCAACCGCGCAGCTTTGGGGCCAGGGACGTCGAGTCTATCCAAGTCTGAGCGATCCCCCCTCGACTTCGGGGCCATGGAGAAGCCTCTTTCTCGGCAACGCTTAGCATGCTCGACAAGTGATCGAAACCAACTCAATGGATGATCGCTAAGCAAATAACTGACCTGACATGGAAGCCCAACAGCGCGAGAAGAAAAATTTTTACAAGCAAGCCAATGAAACCAAAGAAAAAGTTTTATTACTAAAAGGCGGTCTTTACGGAGGATATTTTTGGCTCCCCAGCCTAACAAAATGCCCGGAGGCTTTCAAAGTTCCAGACGCAGCAAAATAAAAAGGAGGAGGAAGACGGGGGCTTTAGGCCTCGGGGCCAGGAGCAACCTCGGGGCCCTCGACATCCACCAGAGGCGAGCTGGGTCCTCGGCGACTTCCTCGCCATTAATCTCCTACCCCTGCCCGCTGGTGTCCGCGGGGGAGTACTGAGCCCAGAGCTCTTCGTCGGTGAACCCCGGCACCCGGGTCTTAACAACGTCGAGGGCCTCGTGCCAGATGAGGGTCGTGGCGACGGCCAGGTCATCATAGTAATCTTTCGACTTCTTGTAGCCCTCCACCGCCTTCGCCGCCAAGAGGTCGGCCAACTTGGCCGCCCTCAGGTCGGCCGACTTCGCCCACTCAGCTGCCGCCCCCAGCTCCTTCCGGAAGGTTTTCACTGTCTTCTTCAGGTTGCCGGCCAGCACCTGAGCGTCCTCAAACTTGGCCTCGGCAACCGTGGCGGCCTCGCGGTGCCGGGCAACCTCCCGCTTCCCGACCTCAACCTCGCCTTCCAAGGCGACGACGCTCGTCTTCATCGCCTCCAGCTCCCGCTTGGAGCTCTCTTCCAGCAAGGCGAGCTGGCCCGCAGCTTTCATCACCGGGGCTACCACCTCGGCCTCCATACCCAAGACGAGGCGACATGCTGAATGACCTGAATGGCGGAAGAGAGATCAGGAAGGTGAGAGAGGCACCGAACCTCAAAAAATAATAATAGAAGACAAGCGCTTACCTGCGCGGACTCCTGAGAGATGGACGCCAGCTAAGCCCTGAAGGTCCCCCGGGGACTCTACCCCCGGCCGATACCTCTATCTCATACAGCAGGCTATCCGCGATGGATAGCCCCGAAGGCACGGCGAACTGGAGACCGCCTTCCTTCACCGTGATCGGCGAAGACGGCCCCCGGGAAGACCTCCTCTTGAGCGGCCTTGAGGGAGAGCCAGTCTCCTCCTCCGAGGCCGGGTCCTCCAGAATCCGAGCCCGCCTCCGACCCGACGTTCTGCTGGGCCCGGGGGCGAGATCCGGCTCCGAGCGCTCGCGGGGCACTACCGCCGGGGGAGAAGGAGCCGGGACGGGCTATGAACGGGAAGAGCCGGCGCCCCCAACCTTCGCAACCGGCCTCGACTGGCGCATGGAAGCCCGGAGCGAGTCCATGTCCATGGGTCCTGTACGGAACCAAGTGCAAAAGGAGTCAGTGACACAGGCAATATACGAACTAAAAAAGAAAACCTAAACTTACCGACGAACTCAACGGGGCTGAGCCCGGCCCAACTCAGAACCCTCTCAGACAATAGCACGTCGAAAAGGGGGATGGGCTCCCACGATGCCACTCTCACCGCGACGGGGTCACTGGACTGGTTCCCTAGTAAGTGATTCTCCCTCGACCACTCTGTAGGCACGGGTCAGTCCTCTCCCTCGGGAGGTGAAATGAAGAAGAACTTCTTCTTCCAGTCGTAAATGGAAGAAGGCAGGGCCACAACCCCCGTCCCGGCGGCGCCCCCTGGTCGCTTTCTGAAAGAGAGATAAACCCACCTTAGGTCGCCCGCTCGACCACCGGGGTGATTTTTGAAGACGAGGGAGGAATCAAAGAGGGAAAGGCTGAAGGGGATCACCTGTAACTTCAGGCGGACCAGAAACCCAAGGAGAATCCACCACGAGTTCGGCACTAACTGACCGGGGGCCAACCCGAAGAAGTTCAACGCTTCAGCGACCTCAGGAGAGAAGGGCAGACGCATTCCACCCCAAAATGCTTCCAAATACAGGGCGATCTCCCTGCCCCGTACTTGGTCTGCCCTCTCTCCCTCCTTGGCCAGGCGGAGCGTATAGCGTGAAGGGATGTGGAAGCGAGCCCGAGCATTGGCAAGCTCGTCCTCATGCCTTATCCAACACAAAGCGCTAGGGGCAGCATCTACCGCCTCTTCCCTGGGGGCTGCCCCCGCCACATGATCCTGTGAAGAGGTGTGAACCCCTGCTCCCCGGGAGGACTCAAGCTCACCTAAAGGGTTCCTAGAACCTACCTTAACGACATCTACTGACTCGACAAGAGAAGACATCTAACCTTGGGAAGAATGATCCTCGGGGAACGAAAGTGGAAGGAAGAAGACGAACGCCGAGCAACCGAGACTTAGAACGGGAAATATGAAGGAGTAGGGGCCCTGGAACGGGCCCCACCCCTACTTATCGCCACAAGAGACCTCATCCAACAGTGCCCTTCATCTTCCGCCAAGACGCCTCCTCGTATCCAACGGCTCCGATTACTCCACTTGTCGTCCCCGCACTGGAACACACCCTTTCAGGCGTCGCAGGTCTGCACACGTCGCGTCAGACAACCGACGCTCGACACGTGGGCCGTCACTTCAAAGGCAAGATACACGAACCAGCGCACCCTCCTTAAATGCAGAGATCTCGCGCTGATTCGCTGCCAGAAAAGACAGCTCGCGGCCCGGGGACGCGTCCTGACGAAACCTTAGGAGGGAGCTCACCCCGGGCGGCCCGGCGGTCCACTCCTGACCCGACCCGCTAGCTGGTCGGGACAAGAGTGGGGGGCTAATCATAATGCTCAATATTGGCGACCCTTAAGATCAGGACACGTGGCGGATGGCACGTCACAGAACTCAGAAGAAAGGGCCCACAAAGGCCGACCAGGCCACCCCTGTACCCGACCGGCTAGCACAAGCTAGCCCTTCTCAGGGGTTCCTGCAGATTGGCCTTCTCGGCCCCTCAGCTCACCCTGAGCTGCCACAAGAACAAGTCTTCTCGACCTTCTCGCTCGTCCCCGAGCCCCTTGGCCGAGGCCGTCTTCTTCGGTCCTCCGACTAGTTCCGCCACTCATAGACGTAACCGCCGCTCCGCGAATCTCGCCATGCGCAGATTCTCCGCCAGCAACATCCCACGTTCCATGCCTTCACGATCCCCATTCATGGGCGATCCGCTCTCTACGCGGGCGTGACGTCGGGAGCGTAACTGCCGGCGAGATTCTCGCGCCTGCAGCTGCGTGCCTCCACCACCATATAAACCCCCGTCACAGAGGGGTCAAGTAAGCCATTTTTTACTCCACTTAACCGTTACGCTGCTCGGATCTAGTACTAACTTGATCGTCGGAGGGTCCTCGGTGGTATCAAATCACCCAGGGACTTCTTTGCAGGTACTTGGCGTCAAACTCCTCCAGTCACCAAATCTCCTCAAAACTCATTGAGACGCACACACAACAGAGGAATCCCTCCAAAATCCACCGGGAGATCGACGGAAGACAACATCTGAAGGAGATCTAAAAATGACCTCCATCATAGCTGCTTGAAAAGTAGCATCTTAGTTATAACCCATCATTTTAGTTCAGATTGTACATGATATGTATCTCATGTGATCTGGGATTGTAGTTGCAATTGTTCTACATATAGTTAACAACAAATCAATGACAGCTACTTCCGCAAATTGTTTTATGGTATCAGAGCAAGTTCTTCTGCAAAATTCTGAAACAATTCCTGCAAAGCTATATTCCAGCGATCAATTTCTATCGTGATCTCACTTGAAGATGAGTTCTGGCAACATCTCAAGTCCAGATAATTTGAGCAATTCCGACAAACCCGACGCTGCTCTAGCCACTAAATTCCTCACCGCTCACAATTGTATCAAAATAGTCACTAAAAATATCTTATATCTTTTTTTCAAATATGGTAAAACGATAATATTTTGAATACTAATTATTTTACATTTATATATGGAAACTATAATTGGTTTAAACCTTTATCGTAAAATTTCGTGACTCAAATAACTATCGCTATTTAGAAATTTACTACGTAATGAATTTATTAAATAATAATTTTTTAGCCAAAATATTGACATAATTTATTATTTGCATTAGTTTATAGCCGCATTGCATAACATAAACTTAATATTCGTATTTGTAATTTGTAAATTGAAAACATCAAGATAGGGTATTTATTTAGATATGATGATTATTCTCGGTATCTACTTATAGGTCACAAAGTATATGATATTTATATTAAAAATTTACCAAAAGATTTTGGCATTTAAGTGAAATTTAGCCTTTATACCGTCATGAAATATTAAACTAAGATCTAACTTTTCATATGATATTTCTCATAGAAAAAGAAATCAAATACTGTCTTGATATTTAAATAAACAGACTATTTGAAAAACTATTAAAATTATATACAATATTTAGATTATTTATCATGATTAATATAAAATATATAATTATCTTTTTAATTAAATTTCATTCAATAATTATAGTTCAATCACAATTAATAACGTGCTTATAATTCATACAAAACTCTATTTATTTATGTAAAAACTATAATATTTATGTAGAATTATCACAATCTATAAAATATCCGGTCAACAACGATTGTTTTAAGCTAGAAGAAGATGGCTATGTACTTTCTTTTATCATGTATTGTTTACATCTCAAATTGTAACAACTTTATGTACCGTATGAGTTCATCTATGAGTATATTGAATCGGCTTTGATACCACGCTTTAGGTATGGGGTCAAAGTGTAGTATAATATAAAGTATAATTTTTGAGAGAATATTATGCAGGAATCAGCATCTTTTCCAGAACACTGTCTTATGCATGCATTTTCTAAATTGCCCGTTGGCATTTTTGTAATTAACAACTCATTCCAATCTTAATTATTTGCAAGAACCAAGGTAAATTCTTTATATGCATTGCATTGTAGAGGGCCCACCATGTGATGGTTGAGGGTAATATTTGGCTGCAAGTTAATTTGGTATTTTTTGATATAGAAAACCCCTCAAATTCTCTCTCCTTCCAAAATCTACCCTCATTTTTCTTTTGAAAATATAAGAAAAAGCTTAAAACCATGAAATAGATATTATCAAAAAATGGACGAGTTGATGAAAAATTACGGATGTCACCTTTTTCGATTAATTTGTGGATTCCGTCTCTTTGCCCACTTGAAAAATGATTTAACAGTGATGAAAAGATTTATTATGTTTTTTGGGTGTGTTTTTCACATTAATAGAGTTGTAGTGTGGTGCAAATGGAGATGTTTTTATGAAGGGTGGCGATAAATCCACACTAAAACTTATGTACGGACAAAATTAACCCCAACTCAACAATCTTTAATTCCCTCATCCCAAATTGCATGGCATCCCATCGCCACTCCTCCACTTGCGACCCTCATCTGCCGTGCCGTCACCCTCGACCACTCCTCCTTCAACCTCACCGGCCCCATCTCCTCCCTCACCATCCCCTTCCTCTCCCATCTTCGCCTCCTTGACCACTCCTCTGATCCGATCCTCTTGCTCCGATGTTCGTTGACCCTAGCAAATCTGATCGCAAAGATTGACGGTGTGTTCGGAGGCAAGATCGATATCGTCAAGTACCGGCTCCTTGACGAGGACCTCGACGTCCTCATCTAGATCTTGTCGCGGGAGAATTTTGAAAACATGACGGAGGATATGGATCACGTTACCGACGAGCCCGTGAGGTTGTGGACCTTCGTGCGAGACTACGGTTCTTCGTGATCTCACTGCCGACGACCATCGTGTGATTGACACGGGGCAGTACTATATTGACGCAATGAACGGGATCCAGAACACGATAAAGCAGAAAAACAACATAAAAAGACAAAAATTAAAGGCTGATATAGTTATGGTTAATTTTGTCCTTACACAAGTTGTAACGTCTGTGTTTCCTAAATACCTAATAATAGTGTTTTACAAATTTTTCCCATGTCAAAATAATTATTTTAACGCTTCCATTTGTAGAAAACACTTTAAAAACATTTTTCTATAATTAAATTGAATTAATATAAGTTTTAATAACTTAAATTGAAATTTTAGAAAAAGATAAGATTCATGAGATAATTTTAAACCATAAAGGAAAACTATTTTTGAAACAAATTTGGTTAGAAATGAAAGGAAATATCAAAATATATTTTCTAGAATTTTCCCTAATTTTTCTAATATTTTTAACTACTTTTATGACTCAAAAATCAATTTTTAAAATAAAAAAAGAAATTAAAATAAATAAAAATAGGACAGCCCAGAATTTTCACATGGGTTTCCTTGGGCAGTACGTGTCTTGCGTGAAAAAAACTACCCTAAAAGGGCTTGCATGGTGTAAGCCTCTTTAGGGCCCTTGGACGGGCTTCTCTTGCATGTGGGGGAGCCCATTCAAGAGCTATGCAAGGGCTTGCACTATGCAAGCCCTTGCATAGTAGTTCTTCTCGTCTTGTATGGGTTGAATATTAAGGAAGTGGGCCCTCGTGTTTAATATTAATTAATTCATATTAAACCTTTTCAAAATCCTATAAATACCCCTCACTCTTTCTCATTTATCACACCTATACATCACAAAATTTTCAAAAAAATACGTACTTTTTCTTTTTTCCGACACCGATGTGCTGGTGCAAGCCGTTCATCAAGAAAAAAAAACTGAGCTAGAAGATATTCTCATTTCTGTGCAACCCGACGTTTTCCGGAATCCATTTTTCCCCATCCGTTTAAGGTAAGTTCCATCCCATTCTTCTTCTCTTTTTGAACCTCTTTTATTGCCATATCGTCGAATTGTTCTCATACATATAAGTAAGTCCATCCTTTTTCCCATCCTCTCTATCGTTTCATCTCAAATGATCCTTAAAACGACTATCGATAAAAATGGAGTTGGCATTTTTAACAATTTCTTTAAAACAATTTTGTCACGCTTGTCATACTAAATAAATTACGCTAATTTTTTAACAACCATCTTAATATAATATTCATCTCTTTAATTTTGAAAGTGTTAGAATTTCATAATAAATAAAATATACATTGAATTTTACGCGAAAATATCATGAACTTTACATGCACCCTTTATCGTTATCATGACATAAACCTATACAAAACTCACGGGGTAACGAACTACCCCACTCACATACATTATGGTTTCATAGAACGATTCTATAGTTACTTATTTTTATGCTAAAAAAACATATTTCAAGAAAATACCCTAACTTTCTATAAAATGCTTTTTTTATGAATTGCTATTTTAAAAAAAATTTAATTACGCCTCTACAACACTCGTTAAGAGACCCGTTTTGTAGATGGTGTAGGTTATCACACATTTTTGTGATAGTAGAGCGAGATGCAGAACTTCCCACGGAGAATTAGGTTTCGAAAGGAATAAAATACGGTTTTAAAGAAAATACGACTTTTAAAACAAGTTAAATAATTGGAAATTTATTTAAATCATAAATCCCTATTTTCAAGGAAAACAAATTGTGAAAACTATATTTTAAAATGAAAGATTAAAGTTACACAAAAATACTATAAAACTTCCAAAAGTGGTATTTTTCATTAAAAAAATCATGAACTATTAAAACTAAGTTTTACCTCTAAAATACCACCAAATATAAAATATATTTTTTATACAAAAATCTTGACATTTTAATTAACTTATTTTTATTAAAAACATGTTCAATATTTTAGGATGAATTAAAAACCCTCGAGAATTTTTAAATGACTTTTTATAAAAAATACCCTAAGAATCAAAGATTAGTCTAGGTTATGTGTTTAGCTTGCAGATTGGTTTGAGTGGTATCTTCTCTTGTCGGTGTCTTAGGGTTGCCGAAGACAATGATGTACCACTTGCGTCTTCCTAAATATAGATCGTAATCTTACGGTGGAATTTATCAATGGCGATCGTCTTTGAAAAATACACAAATCCTACAGTTTATGTGCAACGGTTGTCGATATTTTCCAAACTCAAGAAATTCACATGATTAAATTTATTAATAAGATATGACTATAACTTGAATACAAACTCGAACTTGATTTGAACTCGGACTCGAATCCAAAGTTGAACCTAATTTTGAACTTGGACATTTGAACTTGAATATTTGACTTGACCGAACCATGAATATAATTAGATATGAATAACCGAATACAACTTGAACCTGAACTTGTATTCTTATATTCATGGATTCGGCCAAGACCTGCAAATTTGAACTATACAATAAAATACATAGGGATAATGGGTAGGTTGTTAGGGAACATGGAATGAGAGGTCACTTTAAAAGACACCTCTTGAATATCTTGTTCCGTGGGTTATAACGGAGCCTTGTACTCCCTTGCACCTTTGGTCTTCGGGGTAAACTGGACAACTCTCGTATACACGATTACTTTTCTTATCAAACTACAAATATGCACGTTAGAATAGAATAAGCATGTTCATATACTTTATTATACTTAAGATACTTTAGTATACTCATGTCCAATTAACACATTTTACATGTTCACTGCTATATTAAATTCATGTTCTTCTTACTGTTGGATATAATGCCATCAAAGCAATTATTGTAATCGCATGCAGACGATTATGATGATTGAGAGAGGACATATGTAATGACCCCAATATTATTATACCATCGTGTTTTCTTTTTTTAGTAAAATATTGTATTTATTTTTTCGTACTATTTTTCCGTATATTTTGTTTTCTATTATATATATATATATATATATATATATATATATATATATAATTTTATTATTCCATCTATTTTTTTTCCCAAACCTAATTCTTTAAACTAAATCTTAATTTATTTCAAATTAAACGCAAGAGCTGACTCAGCCCATAACCCATATCCAATCTCATTTTCATTTTATTTTATAAAACTATGAGCCCAAAAGCCCACTTTCTTTTTAAGCAACATCATATATTTAATTCTTATTAAATATATGTATGAACAACCTTGTAGCTCATTGGTTAAGTCTTTGCATTATTATTCTATAGATTACATGTTCAAATCCACATTCTTGCAATTATTTTTTTTATCAATTTTTTAATTCTTCTCATAACTTACAAATGAGACCTTTCATTTCCAAAATGAATGGTGAGCTTTCATTTCTCTTTCAATTCCCATGTTAAATGCATATATTATGATAGATAATTCACCATTACACCATCTTTATCTGTGCTCCTCTTTCTTTTTCTTCCTCACATTTTTCTATTTCTCCCTTCTTCCTCTTCACCTAGAGTCCTAGAAGAAGAACACAAAGAAGTTTTCAAGAAGGTCTTGCTAATAACGCAAGGCTATCGGCAGATAGACAAGTCCGGTGACAATACCGGCTTGTGTATGTAAGTCCCTTCTCTCTTTCCCTCCCTCTATCTCCATCTCTCTATCTTTCTCTTGTTATATTGTTATGAAAAACTTCCATTATCATATCATAGTCCCTAATTAATTAATTAATTACATATATATATATATATATATATATATATAATGAACACATACAAACATACATAAATATATAGTTTGTGAAGTCTTATTCATTACTCTCAAATCATATGTTAAAATATCATAGTAACCAATTAGGATTGCATCGTTTGTTATTGTATTTTAAATTACTTTATTTGGATTTGAAAAAAAAATAAAGTTATGAATAAATACCATGATTTCCTCATTCTCACATATGACATATCAATACTTTTATATTTAAAATAATTTTTAGAAATTAATTTTTACTTATGGAAATTTCAGGAAATTTACATATGATAGAATATATTATTTTGTACATTCTATAAAAATTTTAGAATGAATCACTTAACGGTTTAGGAATTATATCGTTTTTATTCACTGTTCGTAAAAACAGAAAACTGTATTTATTAGTCAATTTCTTAGACACATAATTTGGTCTACCGATATCCAAATTGAGCAAACTCAGGTGTTTTTATATCTACATTGAATGATATAGATTTTCTTAATTTTAAGTTTTTACTGAAAATCGACGTAAAATATAGAAAACCGCGTTACAATATTAAGCGACGAATCTGGACAGAATCTGTCCTGATTTGCACCCTGTTTTTAAATTAGATATAACTCAAACTCCCGATATCCGTTCGTGACAAACTATAGATGTGTAGATGGAAAATTGATAGAACTATAATTTTCTGTATACTTTATTACTCATATATGCATGAAACAACCCGATATAAGCTTTGCAATATAATATATAGTTGCTGTCCAGAAATCTGAATTTCTGTTTTAAACGTTGATATTAAAATGATCATAACTAGAGTTTAAAAAATCCAAATCATGTGAATCTTGGTGTTTTGGATAAATAAATCGAAAGGCCTACAATTTTATAATAATTTTTTTAACCTGAAATCCGATAAAAATTAACTCAGATTGTGTTTTAAAAATATGCGACGCTGCTGGACAGATTCTGATCTGTTCTGTGTGACAAAACGAAAATGAATGTATCTCCCAAATCGGTAGTCGTATTTAGGCGCGACTGGAGCTCACATGTGCAAAACACTTAGAACCATATTTCTGTTTATATTCCACATTCGTTTGACTTTATTAATTAGTCGTACATAATATTTTTTACAGCATTATTTATGGTAGTTACTTGAATAATATATTTGACTCATTTCATTCTATTCGAACATGTATACATATTTATCTTGATCATTAAATTGTTGTATGTACATAAAGACGATAATTAAATACTTGAGTTATATTTTGAAAACTATACAAAATTATTTTTACATAAAACCCCCTCAAGTTTTATAAATTACAATAAGGACTCTAGTAAATATAGGTTTAAGCGGGACCAGTCTCTTGAGCCTCAGGGAGCCAGAGATATGGGTGCTTGCCTATTTAAGGTAGACAACTTAACAAACGGTGTTATCAACACAGTAATCGTTTTTGAAAAAGACACAAATCTGGCCGTCCATGTGCAGCGGTTACCGATAATATCAAAAACCTAATTCAGGATTTCAAATTCTTTTCTAATTGTTCTGACTCAGACTGAGTCTCATTATAATAATCTGACTTGAATATGATTCAAGTACAATATAACAATTCAATATGAATCCATGAATCCATATAATCAATCGGATCAAACTATTCAATCTATATTGACTGAACCGAACCATGGATATACTTCCATTTACATGATCCTCAGTTACATCCATGATTCTCCGGTTACATCCATTTACTGATATCATGGTTTCGGCAAGTCATCCAATTATACAATCTATATAACAAGACAATACAAGTTGCAATACAAAAAATACAAACAAGATATCACGGGGTTTAAGGGGTAGATTGGTACGGAAGGTGTTAGAAGTGGTATGAGACTGCAATCATAAGACACCTAACCTGTATTCCTTTGCTGTTGTACCATGGCATGAATGGTTCCTTGAGTTCCTGATACCTTAGTCTCCGGGGTAAGTGAGACTCCTCTCGTATACACTGGTATTCTTCTGTACCAAGCTACAAACAACAGCGTTATCACTAATACAATATAATACAACTTTAAAAGCTACTTTCTCTCTCTGTCTATTCTATTTCTCCTTTACCTTTGGAACTTACCGAGCGATTGTTCGCTGACGACATTCCTTCTCTTTCTTTTTTGGAATGTTGTCAGGTGATCTAGACACCCAGGAGATCGAGCCTACTAGCGAGGACTTGGATCAGCTTGCCTACGACCCAGAGCTCTAGTTTCATTGTACACATTTTTATTTCAATACTTTTCATTTCTATTATGCCACTGTTTAGGTATTGCTTTCAGATGTATTTACTTTTCCATGCATTGTACAAAAGAATGTTAATAAATAAAGTTGTTGTTCAGTTATACCTACTGTCTTTTGTCTCTTGTGCATTTTTATTTATATTGTTTAGATACGCTTAACGTATTTACTTTGGAGTAAATACGTAGCGGCCTCGTCGCGTCCCCTTCGCTGTACATCGGGTAGCGGGGTGTGACAACATATACGGGTAGAACAGTCTTACTCGAGATGATAGTATACTATCTGGTTTGTCTTTATCATCATGTACATGCATCATATGGTATTACATATCATTATTATATGTTGATAGAGCCCATAGGATTCTTGCTTGACTACTGACATTATGATGGCGATCATATACGTGGGAGCTGGGTGGTCTCTAAGCACATCCTTAAATGTCCCTAGTCGAGAGAGTATCGAGACTGGACATCCATACTCCGGAGTAGACTATTGTATGCTTTTCGAGACGCCGATGAGGGGCGGTAGCCGATCTCACAAGCCATTGGTGTCAGTTAGTCACCTAAAATAGTATACAGGTGCTTATTGGGTTATGAGTTACACCGGACGGACTCGTCGGGAACATTTTAGACGATATTATACCTATTGTTAGATAGAAGTTCTTAGGTGGCATGAGTACAGATTAGTCTGTCGACCTGAGATCGTCATTTGTCTCGTATGAGTTCCCACTGTGCTTTGATTACTACCCTAACATGGCTCAAAGCAGTCGTGCAAATTGGTTTTAGTTGGGTACAGTCCCGAGCTATATGGAGGCAGTGAGCGGATCGTCGGGGATTCATCTCTCCCGGTATTAGGGGTGTGCACGGGTGGCCATCTGTAAGACTACGGTAGCGCCCCGGCCATCTTTCCGAGGCCAAAATGCGGAAATGAAAACTTTTTCAAACTAGAAACCGGCGCTATCGTATGCTTAAAATCCGGAACGAACCATTAACCTACTACTAGCAATTAGAGAAAGGGTTGGAAAGCTATACCGATCGATCCGTGTCCTTCGGTCTTTGGCCACCATCCCAAGCTTCTCGCGGCATCTCCGGTCTTGATCTCCTCGTCGGAAAAGGCACCACATCTACGAGTCTTTTTACAGGCTCCCGCTTCATCCGAAGCAACTCGGGCACGAAGTGTGCTAGCCGACGTGTCCAAGGTGATGTAGAGAATGTTTGTGATCACTTTGTCTCTTATATCCATTGATTTGGATGGAGGTTAGAGATGAAGCCATTGATGGAGATAATGAGCTAGAGGAAAAAAGAGGAGGAAGAAGAAGTTTCCTCTTTTCTTTTCTTTTGCTATCATAAAATGAGAGTGAGAGAGTGTGAAGAATAATATGAGAGCTAACCCCTTCATGGCAGCCCCTCTTTCTCTCCTCTTATCATATCATCACACAACCATCATATAATGTGACATTTACACAATAAAAGAGACCATGAGTCACTATATATGTCCATGTCACATTTAATGCATCTCATGATGAATTCTAGCTCATTATTTCCAAATGCAAATATTAATCCAAATGTTTGCCACAACAAAAAGATACGGCAACATCTAAAGTAAACTCGTGACGGATCACAAGGATACCCCTCACCTGTATATACATACCTGCATCCGCATTTCGACTGAATGCGAATGCGATGAGACTAAAGTAATCCAACAAATCTAATACTAGGATCCGGCATAAACCAAAACCCACTAGTATGATCCGCCCGATCATGATCCGTGCACTACTGCACGTATATGATCGGACCCTGCCATATATCATACGGCCTCTACATCGTTTCGCCCGAAACTTGAGAAACAGTCTATGGAGGACTCTAAAGACTCGTCAATACTTTGGCTGTGGATTTAACCACTAGCTCGTCAGAGCTATTAGCCGTATGTAACGAGCTACCAGGTATTGACCAAAAGGGAGGTCGATGAGCGAACTCATCCTGACACCCTACTGAGCCTGTCAGTGACAATATTCGTACAGTTCGATCCGTTCGTCTATGAGCAACTCATGGTGGGCCTAGGGGGTTGGTAAAAGTCAGACCCCCAAAAGCGGTACAAGTCGTGTCGGAGTGTAGCCCAGAACACCCTGAGATACAACTGGAATACCTACCAGTAAATCTCTTGCCTTGGCCAAGGACTTCGTGTAATGGCTCTCCTAGACACAGCGCGACCTCACCTCCAATACCGGGAGAGACGAACCCCTGCCGATCCGCTCACTGCCTCAATGTGGCTCGGGACTGTACCCAACTAAAACCTATTTGCACGACTCCTTTGAGCCATGGTAGGGTAGTAATCAAAGCACAGTCGGAACTCACACGAGACAAATGACGATCTCAGGTCGATGAACTAACCTGTACACATGTCACCAGGGAACTGCTATCTGACGTTAGGTATAATACCAACTAGCATGTTCTCGGCGAGTCCTGTCTGGTGTACTCATAACCCAATGAGCACCTGTATACATCTTAGGTGATCCACATGACACCAATGGCTTGTGAGACCGGCCACCGCCCCTCGTCGGGGTCTCGACTGTATACACTAGTCTACTAATGGAGTATCGATGCCCAGTCTCGAAACTCCCACGACTAGGGACCTTTTAAGGATGTGCTTATAGACCCCCAGCTCCCACGTATATGATCGCCATCATACCGCTGGCCGTCAAGCAAGAATCCTAAGGGCTCTATCAACGTGTAATAGCGACCTGTAAGGTCACTTAAAGCAGTACACGATGATAAAGACAAACCAAGGTAGTATACTATTCTCTATCAACGTGTAATAGTAAACTACAATGTCACCTAAAGCATGTACACGATGATAAAGACAAACCAGATAGTATACAAACCTCTCGAGTAAGACTGTCCTACCGGTATAGGTCCTCCCTCAATCATTGCAATCACGTGCCTGTGATCCAATAATTGACTCCGAGGGCACTATATCCAACAATCTCCCACTTGCACTTAAGGCTAATTATTGCGATGTCGCATACTCACAGCCCGTGTGATACCGAACACCCAACTCCTCTACTAATCAGTCTTACAAAGCCGATTTGTGAAACTATTGCATTCGAGAAATAGCCTCAGTTAGTGGATCCGCTCTGATGTTTCTTTCTATGTCTCTTTATCTCAAGTTCGCGGAGAAAGCCATCTCCCGAAATGAGTAATACCTGTCTTAGAATATATTTGGATATCTGATGGGACCTAGTTCATAAATGAACTCCAAATCCAAACTCCTTAGACTGTATCGTTAACCGAACTTAATCAGTATCCTGCGCCACACATCCCTCAGTATCCGCTTGGACCACCTGTCCAAAATAATGCCCCTCGTCAGAGGGAAAACTATAACTCTGACAGTCACTCTGTCATCTAGGTCATCTTGGAAGCCTGGAATGATAACTGTCTTCTAAAAGAGGCTGTTGTTATCATATCCCTATAATATCCACTTATGTTCTAAAACTGCTTCCGAACGTTTCTCCAGGATAGGATTAATATCAATTTATTGCATCTAGAGCAAAAACAATATCTGGTGTGGTACTTGACATCTCATGATTGACTCAATTGCCTAAGCAAGTGATCTGCCAATCATGTACATCCCTCTCCCCTTTAGTCTGTAAGACACCTTTAGAGAGGGTGACTCCATCACCTGCAGGTATACTACCATGCCAGGAGTCGTCCATTCTAAAGCACCTTCAAAATGCTGTCTAAGTACCCTGATTGGGACACTTCCCAAATTTAGATCTAAAACCATAGATCTAGTAACCAGAATATCTGATATAATATCCATGTCCTTTATGGAGAAACCACTGTGTGACAACCAAAGTATAACCGATCGTAGTATAGGAATATCACTTCCTACTCTGTGTATGTCATCCAAATACCAGGATATCACACCCTACTACCTTCTTAACAGATCCATCCCCTATTCTGATGAAGTCAAACCTATGACTGTCACATCAGAAATAGATGATCTATCTCCGCTATATCTGCTTTAGTCCATAAATAGACATAAGCTACTTGTCCACCAATGCTTCCGCTGCTCCTACTGACTACGACAACCCTCTGGCAGAGTCATATACTCGTGCACTTCTAAAGCTAGTTTAGAACGATGCTATACTCATCCTCCTGCCGGGTCTCATAGCGTGGAACAACAGTAGTGTCAAATCTGGGCAAACAAGAACCTCCCTGTCACCGTCCTTGAGGCTACCGGAGTACCTCTCGGGTGCCTGAGGTTACCCACCATATCTGCGGAGTGGCCAATGGAATGTCAATCCAGATCGATTCTTTAGGTTCTTATCAAATTTTCAGTAATCGTTTGCGGTTCTGGAATCACTTCCAGTTTTACCATACTCCCACTACTGTTTTCTGAAAAAATCCATTTTTATTAAAACTGTGGCGAGTCAAGAACAATATCACTATTGATCTTCCAGATGGTAGAAAATCAACCCTCGTCATAGCCCGGGTCAACCCACAAACAACCGTTACACAAACGCGCCTTGAGTTATCCAGAGTCTGGTTTTAAGTATAAGCCGGACAACTCCCCTTACCTTAACAATGTTAAGATATGAACTATTCTATATCCAATATAGAAAAAGAGGCACTGATTTAATTGGAATCAGATTCAAATCATGCAGCTGTCTCCAGTGTATGTCAACTAAATAGAGAGAGGCCGATCGGCATTACTCAACTTAAGAGTGCTTCCAATTATGAGTAACCTGAAAGAGAAGCAAGTTTTCTTAATCATTACTATCAACTGAATACCATACACAAGTATCTACATCTTCGATCACCTTGAAGAATCCTGATACTTGCAATACCTGGTTCTCTACTTTATTCTTATACCTATAACTTCTCAAAACTTAGACCTTGCATTTCTATGAAACACATGTCTAAGAACTAAAGAAGTCACAAGTAAATAGAATATAGTACAAGTACCAACCTCTCTGTCCTCATGGACACTAGACAACATACAATACTCTGTATAAGTCCCTTGAGTCTAATAACTCATTCCCTGTGTGTCGTAGGTTGAAAACTGTACTTATGGTTAAGAAGAATTACACCGCTGTTTAATGCTCCTTACCTAACCATCCACTGATATAGGTAAATGTTATGGACATAATTTCAAAAAGTTATATCTCACTTTATAAAAATAAACGTACAGATATATCCATTTGAAATTGGTGCATAACAACGGATATTCAAAACCAAATATTTGCCGTCCGGCAAACAACCCAGGCGATTTCCTCAAATATCACCAATTACAAAGAATCCCGATATAATGAGGATGATCACCCAATTCCCAATAACTTACTCCCACTCATCATCTGTAAAACCATATAGATGTGAGAATCAAACCTGGTAAATACATGCCGTGGAGCAAGGGCTAATTGGGAAATCAGTTTTCTTTTAACAATACCCAGTGAAACTGAAACATATAAATGTTTCGAAGGGGTATCCAGGTATTCCTAGTAATGCCTCTTCCATTATCAGGTTCACAACTGTAACCGTGTATTTCTTTGCCATCTCTCCAAATCCCCTTATATGTCTTTAGTCATTACCTTCTGTACACCCCCTTTAGGCCAAATGGTTTTCTTCCTTCCCTACCGTTCGGCACCAGCCTATGGTTTGGAAGAAGACTATCCAATAAGCATAATGGGTGTACTCTCCTAATCCTAGGAGTACTCGTAACCTGAGAGAAGGTGAATATAAAAGACAACTGAATAAAATCTTATTCCTATTTCTCCTGAACCAGAATCCATCCCCGAACTGGAACAAGTCTCTTCGAGTTCGTATATAACCATTCGATGGAGTATCTAAATAATTGTGGATCTTCGTAGTGATACGGAATGTCCTGGAGAAATACAAAGGTGAAGTAGGAGTGGTGATGAAATATTTGGTTTGGTCGTGAATGATAGCAGTCGCAATTTATTTTGCCCTCTTGCTAATCTCTTTATTTGTCTTTACTTAATACCTTCTGCACACCTTTTAGGCTAGATGGTTTTCTTCATTCCCTACCGTTCGGCACCTGCCTATGGGTTGGAAGAAGACTATCCAATAAGCTTAATAAGTGTACTGTCCTAATCCGAGGAGCACTCGCAACCTGAGAGAAGGTAAAAGGAAAAGACAACTGAATAGTCCTATTCATTTTCTCCAGAACCGGAAACCATCCTCGAATTTGGAACAAGTTCCTTCGAGTTCGTATATAACCATACGATAGTTTTATCTAATGAAAGTGGATGTTCATAGTAATACCGGGTGTTCTGGAGAAAAGGGTAAAAGTAGGAGTGGCAATGACGTTTGCAACTCAGACAATCCAAAAGCCAGTGTTTTAAGAAGGTTCGGTTAACTTGGTTACTGAGTCATAGTCGAGGGTCAGGTCATGGTCGCTGCCAAAGAGAGAGAGAGAAAAGAAACACTCAGCGTGCACTCTAACCTAGATCAGAATGGTTATCACTTTATCTAATCAGGAAACCTCCCACTGTAACGTCAAATTCTTCTCCAAACCCGAAAGAAGAATTAGTCGGGATCACCCGAGGAGTAAACTAACTCATCAGTGGGAATCGGGATCCAACTATCATCGCATGATAACGTGATGGAATCCACTCACGTTATCACACTCCAGAAGGTATGCGCATGCCTGGCAAGTTTCAGTTTCTTTAGAAACTTCCGATGTGTGTTTTTACCCCTAGGACCCAAGTGACCTTGACAATGCCAACAAATTAAAGAGTCCTAGTCAAGTTCAACCCATCATTATCTTGATTGCGTTAAACCCACCCGTACGAGTCCTTGACAATGCCAACATAACCGTACGACTGTTCTAACCAATCCACATATCCATGCGACAGAAAAGCATTACAGAGCTACCGAACATTACGCCTTGGCAATGCACGACAAACGTAGCATGAATACTAAGCAATACTAATCTGAAATGACGGAGGGCTACGGCAGGTTTTTGGCGAAAAACCTTTAACGTAATGAACTTGATATCGTTGAAGGAACCGGATAGCTTTTTATAAAAATATAGTGGCGAAAACCTTTACTAAAGAAGTCACTCCCGGTGAAGGGATCTCGGCTCTTTCCCCGTAGAATGAGGTGCAGGATATTCCAACTGAATACCATGATGCAAAGCAAGAAGTAATCGACTATAGTGAAGTTATTACCCTGACGCAAACTTCTGTCCAAGGGGTCACTCCCGGTGAAGGGATCTCGGCCCTTGCCTCGTTGACTGAGGTGCTGGATATTCATAACCGAATACCACTGTGCAAAACAAAAGAGAACGTCCTTGCAATAACAGCTTTTTGAAAAATGTTCCAACAACATCAAACAGGTTTGTTTAGCTTGCATTGATCCGAATCAATGCAGTCCCATTAATTAATCACACCACAAAAGAACGAAAATACGATGTACGTATATGCCATCCGCATTCGCCACTGGGTCCCGTCATCACCCGTTAGGTTACTTAACTAACGACAGAGCGGGGACTGGACTAGCGCGGGTGTAAAACATATACAACATATACTAGTATATATATCAATATATAATATTCGCTCAAGGCGTGATAAAATGCAATATCACAGAAATGTAATAAGCATCACAGAACAATACAGATAATCTGGGATCCCCGGGTTTCATAGAGCCGCTACTAAAACCCGACGTTCCCCTGGTCGTGTGGATAGCCTGTGCAATGAAATCCTAGACTCCTATGGGCGCGGCAAGTTACCCGCCAAAACCTGAAGCGAGGCAGCCCCCTTCAACAACGTGAATGGACCACTCAGCACTTCACGGAATCCGGTAACTTGAGCACCCCTCCTTGGGTCAACCTGTACCCCCTACGAGTGCGGCGAATAGCCCGCCAATTCTAGAGTGAAGCCCCCTCTGTTTCAAAGCCATGAGATGCGGGCCTGTTGCCCTCTAGAACTCGACTATCCGTGCACCCCACCACGGGGTAATCCTAGTACAGAAAGTAAAATATATACAACGGGTACATCGACCTCAGCCCGGTCGTGCCCCAAAAGAATAATATACAAACAGACAGTGACGGCAGTCCACATGTCGGACGCTCGTCCCGCAATATCAAATGTACAAATACAACCAAACTGTACTACCATTGCATCCAGGATATCCACCATGACAAATCCGCAACATCACAGCACAACACAGAACATCAACGTGAATGTCATATTCGCAAATCCGTCTAAAAGAGCTATAGCAATTAGACAGGATTTACCGATCAAATGACATTCACGGTCGCAGATATAATGTAAATACTGTGAACTAACATGTTTAAAAATTTCGATCGACAAAATTTCCCGAAGTGGGCCTCAAGCACAATACCCAGTACTCAAACAAATCGGGGCCCAAACAAAAATTACCAGAAACCCTATTTCCAAGTCAGAAACCTCTATAGAAAAAATGGCGCACTGTTGCTACAGTCCTGCGGTGGAACCGCGGTCAAAACGAGGGTATGGCCGCGGTTCCGCTGCGCTACAGTGACAACAACGTACCAAATTTTCTCAGAATACTTAAAAAACCCTGCCTGTTTTTCTGCAGCACACCAAATAATTTTTTGACCACAAGAAAAATTCGACAGAAACTGTGACTTGGAAATGCAGTTTTTAGAAAATTCATTCGATCGATGTTTTAATTACGTTAGAGCAAGCTAGTAAAGGTTAATGGCGTGGCTCTGATACCATGTAAGACTACGGTAGCGCCCCGGCCGTCTTTCCGCGGCCAAAATGCGGAAACGAAAACTTTTTCAAACTAGAAACCGGCGCTATTGTATGCTTAAAACCCGGATCGAACCATTAACCTACTACTAGCAACTAGAGAAAGGGTTGGAAAGCTATACCGATCGATCCGTGTCTTTCGGTCTTTGGCCACCATCCTAAGCTCCTCGCGGCATCTCCGGTCTTGATCTCCTTGTCGGAAAGGGCACCACATCTACGAGTCTTTTTACGAGCTCCCGCTTCATCCGAAGTAACTCGGGTACTAAGTGTGCTAGCTGACGTGTCCAAGGTGATGTAGAGAATGTTTGTGATCACTTTGTCTCTTGCATCCATTGATTTAGATAGAGTTTAGAGATGAAGCCATTGTTGGAGATAATGAGCTAGAGGAAGAAAGAGGAGGAAGAAGAAGTTTCCTCTTTTCTTTTCTTTTGCTATCATAAAATGAGTGTGAGAGAGTGTGAAGAATAATATGAGAGCTAACCCCTTCATGGCGGCCCCTCTCTCTCTCCTCTTATCATATCATCACAAAACCATCATATAATGTGACATTTACACAATAAAAGAGACCATGAGTCACTATATATGTCCATGTCACATTTAATGCATCTCATGTTGAATTCTAGCTCATTATTTCCAAATGCAAACATTAATCCAAATGTTTGCCACAACAAAAAGATACGGCAACATCTAAAGTAAACTCGTGACGGATCACAAGGATACTCCTCACCTGTATATACATACCTGTATCCGCATTCCGACTGAATGCGAATGCGATGAGACTAAAGTAATCCAACAAATCTAATACTAGGATCTGGCTTAAACCAAATCCCACTAGTATGATCCGCACGATCATGATCCGTGCACTACTGCACGTATATGATTGGACCCTGCCATATATCATACGGCCTCTACATTGTTTCGCCCGAAACTTGAGAAACAGTCTGTAGGGGACTCTAAAGACTCGTCAATACTTTGGCTGTGGATTTAACCACTAGCACATCAGAGCTATTAGCCATACGTAATGAGCTACCAGGTATTGACCAAAAGGGAGGTCGATGACCGAACTCATCCTGACACCGTACTGAGCCTGTTAGTGACAATATCTGTACAGTCCGGTCCGTTCGTCTATGAGCATCGCATGGCGGGCCTAGGGGGTTGGTAAAAGTCAGACCCCCAAAAGCGGTACAAGTCGTGTCGGAGTGTAGCCCAGAACACCCTGAGATACTACTGGAATACCTACCAGTAAATCTCCTGCCTTAGCCAAGGACTTCGTGTAATGGCTCTCCTAGACACAGCGCGACCTCACCCCCAATACCGGGAGAGACGAACCCCTGCCGATCCACTCACTGCCTCCATGTGGCTCGGGACTGTACCCAACTAAAACCTGTTTGCACGACTCCTTTGAGCCGTGGTAGGGTAGTAATCAAAGCACAATGGGAACTCACACGAGACAAATGACGACCTCAGGTCGATGAACTAACCTGTACACATGTCACCAGGGAACTGCTATCTGACGTCAGGTGTAATACCAACTAGCATGTTCCCGGCGAGTCCTGTCCGGTGTACTCATAACCCAATGAGCACCTGTATACATCTTAGGTGATCCAACTGACACCAAAGGCTTGTGAGACCGGCCACCGCCCCTCGTCGGGGTCTCGACTGTATACACTAGTCTACTAATGGAGTATCGATGCCCAGTCTCGAAACTCCCACGACTAGGGACCTTTTAAGGATGTGCTTATAGACCCCAGCTCCCACGTATATGATCGCCATCATACGGCTGGCCGTCAAGAAAGAATCCTAAGGGCTCTATCAACGTGTAATAGCGACCTGTAAGGTCACCTAAAGCAGTACACGATGATAAAGACAAACCATGGTAGTATACTATTCTCTATCAACATGTAATAGTGAACTACAATGTCACCTAAAGCATGTATACGATGATAAAGACAAACCAGATAGTATACAAACCTCTCGAGTAAGACTGTCCTACCGGTATAGGTCCTCCCTCAATCATTGCAATCACGTGCTTGTGATCCAATATTTGACTCTGAGGGCACTATATCCAACACCATCACCATAAATTCTTGGCCAAGATGGACGAGAATTACTAATTTGGATCAGTAGTTTCTTAGAGGGTGATGGGTTTCACACCGACACGAAATATCGTGTTATGAGGGGTCTGAATTTATCCATCCCCTAGACTCGATATATGATACTCTTAGACGAACAGACCGGACTGTATGGAGATTGTCACAGAAAGTCACAGTAGGAGAACGGATGAGTTTGCTTGTCGGCCTTCCTTTCGCTCAATACGTGGGTAGCTGTTGCGTATGGCTAGTGCTGCTGACGTGCTTGTGGTTAAACTCACTGCCAGCGTATTGACGAGTATTTAGAGTCCCATACAGAGGATTTTCCCAGTTCAGACGATATGATATAGATGACGTATGTTGGTATGTACATATGTCCGATTAAATATGTGTCTACACGGACTTTAATCGGGCAGTTGATAATACTAGCGGCTTAGGATTAAGCCAGATTATTAAATCAAGTTTTGATTTAATAATCTATATATGTATATTTTTAATATATGTATTTGATCGATGTGAAAAACTGTGTATTTATGTATCCTAAATACCGCAATCAATAACGGTGTCGTAATAGCTAGCCGATATTGTGTATGGGTCGTCCACAAGGAAATGGCGAACTACTTATTTTGTTTTAGACGAGTTAATAGAGAAATGTGGGATTTTTACCGTTTTATACTAAGAAGATTTGAAAATTTTAGAAGAGAAGGGCTTGTAGGGTTTTTCGGATTGAGTAGTTAAAGGATGGAGTTTTAAAAATAATTCTTTTTATCTTTTAATTATTTAATACTAGAGAAATAGCTATGAATGTGGATTAAGGTTCTTAGAGGGATTAGGGTTTCTCTCTACCGACCCTTGTCCTTCCATTGATCCTTATTTATCTCAAGCCCTTAACAAAGCAAGTATTAACGAATCTCTAATCATGGTCGTAACTATCATGATTTGATAGCACGTTGAATAAGAGGGTTAAGACTCATTTTGCTAAAGTTTATAAAAATTAAAATTTAAAAAAAAGTTAAGGGATTTTTTTCATCCATTATACCACTCTATCCTACAAACCCTAACAAGCGAGAATTTACTCGCTCATTTGGATAAATGAAGTAAACAAAGAAAGATAGAAGATTAATGATCCCATAAGAAATAACAAAAAAATAAAAGTGCGGAAAGTAAATGCAGAAAATAAATACGGAAAGTAATGAGACGAGATTAAAAGAAAAGAAACCACCTTTTATTGATACTTTTGCATTACAGAATTTGATTGCTGAAAAAAAACTAAAAGAACTAAAAAAACTATAAATTGCTCGATAGATTAGATCGATTAGATAGATCGGTGGTTGATAGATGATAATAACCTTAATTGCTCTCAGTCCTTTTTATAGGCTTTGGAACTTGAAATCCTAGACGTCATCATAAACTATGTGAAAAGACGATCAAGCCCCTGAAAATTCACATCCAACAGCTACGAAATGACCGCGGTTCCGCCGCCTGTTGGTGGTGTAGGGTTCCTAGGCACACTAATGAGGTCTCACAAGGCATCAACCATGCCAATTTCTAATTTTACGGGAGCCGAGAAACCCTAATACGGATCGTTAACTAGAATTTTAGGCGAATCGATAAGCTAATTAACAACTTAACTAAGAGTTGAACGGAAATACAATCTTTGTAGATCCGGTGCTCCACCTCCATAGCTCCGTGATGATGTATCCTCGCTGCGATAATCGGATCCCGGGCTCTAGCGTCGGCTTCATCGGAGAAAAAGCGTGCTAGGTCATCGACGACGATGCCGAAGATGATCTACGTCGAGGCATCACAAGATCAAGCTCCACCTTCACCAAGCCATGAAAACTTGTGAAGGAAACACCCTATACTACTTGGTAAGAGGTAGAGGATGAAGAAATAAGAGATGGGTTCACTTTTGAATTGGATTTCTCACTCTTTTTCACTAGTTGCCATTGATGGAGGCAAGCTTCTTCATCTTGAAGATGAAGAAGAAGAAGAAGATAATATTATGATAAGTTATTAGAATAGAATAGAAAAATCAATTATTATCATAATTTTAACTATAATTATGTGTAGAGAATTGACCAAGGTTAAAGGAATGGTTAGGGTTAAGGAGATGAAGACAAAATGGTTACATTGGTCAAAGCTTCATGAAGCTTCAACAAGCTTCATGAAGAAAAGCAACCTTTTGTTTTCATTTCTCATTCATTTAATCCAAAAATAAATAGATAAATGAATGAATAATCAAATAAAAACCATAACCATTTATTTAACCAAGGTTTAATTCTTTACACAAACCCTAGCAATCATGTATCATCAAATATGATACAATCAAATGCACAAAAATATATCACATATACAATGTGCACATCAAGTGAGAAAATCCATTTAAAGTGAACCGATACTAGTTAATGCAAAGTAATATATCAAATATATAATTATGCATTAAATCATTAAATCAACACTTGATTTAATGATCCGGTCATATCGCATATAACCGACTAATATCAACAGTAACAACTTATCGAATCAACACTTGATCCGATAACCCGGCTATATCGCATATAACCGATCAATGTCACAAATCGCGAGAATCGAATACAGTATCACATACTGGTATCATTCTCGGTCCCGCACATATCTCATATGCGCTCCTATTTCGTTTCGCTTGAGCCAGGAAACCTCTGTGTAGAACTCTAAAGACTCGTCAATACGCCGGCAGCAGGTGATGATCATATCAAACACCCACAAGCCGCAAGCGGTCTGCTAAACGTAACGGCCACCCGGGTATTGAGCGATCAGAAGATCGATGAGCAAGCCCGCTCACACTCCTGTGAATCCAACCAGTAACACTTACCGTACAGTCCGGTCTGATCATCTGATATGTCGCATATCTTGCCTAGGGGTGCTAAACGTCAGACCCCAATAGCTCGATAAGTCGTGTCGATATGAGGTCTATAACAATTCGAGAAACTACTGGTAACACTTACCAGTAAATCTCAGCAACCCTGGCCACGGATTTCCGGTTATAGCCAATCGAACACAGCGCAACATCAACTCCCTATACCGGGAGAGACGAATCCCCTCCTATCGCTCATTGCCTCCATGTGATTCGGGACTGTACCCAAAAACCACCGTTTTGCACGCCCTCTTGGACGTGGTAAGATGGAAATCAAAGAACAGTGGGAACCACACAAGACTCTATGACGATCTCGGGTCAACAGACTACTCTGTACCAGTGTCACCAGAGAACTGCCATCTGACGTAAGGTATAATACCATCTGGGAGTTCTCGGCGAGTCCGTCCAGTGTACCCAGTCTCCACTGAGCACCCGTATATCATCTCCGATGTCAAACACCAATGGATATGGGATCATCCATCGCCCATCTGTATGGGTCGAGAAGGTATACGCTAGTCTACTCTGGTATATCGATGCCCCGTCTCGATACACCCACGACTAGGGACTTTGAAGGATGTACTTATGGACTACCATGTCCCCACTAGTATGATCCGCATCATAGTCCAGGTAGTCAAGTACACATCCTAAGGGCTTTACCAACGTGTAACAGAGAGACAATCAGTATACACGTTAAGGTAAAGAGTAACCAGATAGCATACTATCATGTCGAGCAAGAAAGTCCTCCCTATATATGTCCCAGCATCCACTACAATATACATCCTATGTACAGTAATGGCCTCTAGGGCATACATATAACTAACAATCTCCCACTTGCACTAGGGCCATCTGTAGCAGTGGTTGCAGTATCTCATACTCAACCATCCCATAAAAGTCTCTCTCTGGGAATAAGCCTTCGTGAATGGATCCGCTGTGTTGTCCTCTGAGTCTACTCTCCTAACCTCGATCACCTTGGAGATCAGCCATCTCCATGATCAGGTGATACTGCCTCAGAATATGTCTGGATCACTGATGGGATCGGCGTTCCTTGGCATAAGCCACAACTCCATTGTCTCACAATGGTAGGAACGTAGTTCATCTCATGAACCAATATATACCCAAACAGCCTCTTTGGTAGCATCTTAGGTAGCGATGTATCCTGCCTTTATCGTCTAGTTAGCCACGGTATCTAGCTTGGAACTCTTCCAACATACCGTCCCTTTACTGAGGGTAAAGACAATGCCTGTGACTGACTTTCAGTCGTCCTTATCACCCTGGAACCCTTCCAGTGATTCTCCCCAGGATCATCTGATACCTTCTCACTACAACTAGTGAGTATCCTAACATCCATTTAGATCTATCTCATAGATCCAAAATCCAGGATTTAGTAGGTATCATTATGATCCTATATGGAGAATCATTGTGATAATCGGAGATTGATCGAGCGTAGCATTGGAAACTCTTTCCCTATCAAGAGTATGTCATCCACGTACTCTACGAGAATCGCTACCATACTCCCTACTACCTTTTTGTTTATACAAGGTTCATCTACCATTTTGATGATGTCAAACTCTTTGACTAATCCATCAAAACAGATGTTCCAACTCCGCGATGCCTGCTTTATCAAATAAAACATCTTGCACACGTTTCCGCTGCTCCGACTGTCTACGAGGCCCTCTGGCTGTGTACTTATAGACTCCCTCTTCTAAAACCTCATTTAGAAAAGCTGTCATGACACCCAACTACCAGATATCGTAGTCATGGTATGTATCCGTGGCAAGTAGGATCTGGATGGACTTAAGCATAGGTCCTTAGAAAAGGTTTCAACATGATCCATACCTGGTCAATGATGAAAACCTTTAACAAGTCTAGCTTTGAAAGTCTCAACTTTTCCATCTACACCAAGTAATCTTCTCAAGATATACTTGCTCCTGATGGGGATTTAACCCTTCAGATATAGCAACCAAAGTCCATACTTTGTTGGTGTATAAGGATTCCATCTCAGATCGATAAACATCCAGCCATTCTTACAGAGTCTCACTCCTGATGGCCAGGTCGAAACTAGTTGGGTCATCATCTCATGATGCAATCCTCGCTCCCACTGTCATCGAGAAACCGAAGTATCTCTCAGGTGGGTGAGGAACCCTACTAGATCGGCGGAGAGGCTGAGGTTCGTTGGAATCTACTGAATCCTTTAGTTCTACCAAATCATCTGCTGTAGTTTGTATAGCTGGAACTTTTCCAGTTCTACATAACAGACCTTGCCTCGAGCTTGTCCGGATTTTCATTTTAGACATAGGCCGGACAACCCCAAATCTTAACTAACTTAAGATATGGGCTCTTCCCTTTTCATATCAAATACGAAGTGGTAGGCAACATATTTGATTTGAACCCTATTCAATAGGTATGCAGCTACTTAAGCGCATAACTCCCAAAATGAAACAGGTAACTCAGTAGTACTCATCATAGAGCACACCTTATCATATAAGGTGTGATTGCTCCACCCTGATATACCATCGTGCTATGGTGTATTTAGAGGAGTAATGCTGAGAGAGAATCTCATTCTCCTTTAGAATAGTCCAGGAATTCCATGCACAAGTATTCTCCTCCCTGATCTCATCATAGGACATAATACTTATACCCTTATTTTGGTTCTCTACTTCTCGCTTATATTCTGTGAATATCTCAAAAGGTTCGGACTCATGTTTCAACAGGAACATATGACTGAATCTTGAGAGATTATCAGAGAATATAATGAAGTATAAAGAACCAGTCTTGGCATGTGTAGACAGGGGACCTACATACATCAATATGTATTAATCCCAAAAGTTCACTAACTCTTTCTCTGTTTCCAGTAAACGGAGCTATGGTCATCTTATCTTTGTGACATGACCGGCAAGTTTCACAAGATGTAAATTCAAACAGATTTAAATATGCATCTAGATGTAACTTCAGCTAGTCGGGTCGCATTGATATGACCTAGTCTACAATACCTCAAGAAGGATTCGTTCATTTCTGAACTCTTCCTCTTGTGTGTGATCCATATACTAAGAACTGTATTTTGATTTAGAATATCAATGCTTTTAGATAACGTGCCTGAACCGATTAACTTTTGATATAGGAAATGTTCAAAACCTTATCCATCAATACAGAATTTTATCATTTCTTTACTAATAAAGAGACTGATATGATTTTGTATATCAGGTTCGGTATCTAATAACATTCGTTCAGAATCAATGTATTGGTAATACAGGATGACAGTGACCAACAGACTTGGCTGCAACACTTACCCCGTTTTCTGCCTCATGAAACTTATCACCCGTTCTCAGCTCTCTACCTTTCTGTAGCCCTATGTAACAGATTACATATCTGGGATCCTGATCTGGTATCACATACCCAGGACGTAGAGGATACAGAGAAACAGTTCTTTGTAATGAACACACCCGAAGATGATGCATCAGCATGCACTTTCTTCGTTTGGGCGGCACGGGAATTCTGGTATTCCCCAATTTCCTGCTCTGTCTTATAACAATTATAAATTGGAGCGGGTCCAACGTTCCCCAGCTCAGTATAACAAGCGGGTTCGGTCAATAATCCGTATTATTATCTTGATTAAGGCGTGATATGGTCGCTACCTGGAAAGAGAGAGAAGAAAACACTCAGCGTGCGCTCTTGCAAGAATAGATTGGTTATTATTTTATCTAATCAGGATGGCTCCCACTGCTTTTTATCAAATCTTCTTTCAAACCCAAAAAGGAAAGACTAGCCGGGATTAATTACACACTACAAGTTCGCCAATCTTTCAGCCAGGCCAGTGTCGGTACTTTGAGGGAGGTCCCCCGTGCTTTCGCACGAACCTAATTAATGTAAACCTGGTTTTCCCAGAGGCGTAACCCCGTTGACACCTTTCTAGACACCTACTTGATCGGCTAATTGTAATGTGTAAAACTCTCCCAGGAGTAAATCTTACTCACAGCGGGTATCGGGATCCAACTATCTCATAGAAGGTATGCAATCTCATTGCAAATTTCAACTCTTTGAAATTCCCGATAATATTTTGCCCCTAGCACCCTATGACCTTGACGGAGGTCAACAAACCATAGGCTACTAGTCAAGTTCAACCCGTCATTTCTTGATCGAATTAAACCCACCCGCACGACCCTTGACGGAGGTCAACAAGGCTGCACGACTACCCTAATCCAATCTGCATCATATGCATAAGCAGATAAATACTAGTTAGCTACCGCACACTACGCCTTGACGGAGGTCAACAAACGTAGCACGAATACTAAATAGGACTTATCTGAAATGATGGAGGGCTACGACAGGTTTTTCTGAAAACCTATTGCGTAATAAACTTGATATCGTTGTAGGATCGAATGAATTTTGAAATGGAGTGTTTTTGAGGCTTTTCTAGTTTTGCTAAAGGAGTCACTCCCGGTGAAGGGATCGTCGGTCCTTTCCTCGTCGAATGAGGTGCGGGATATATCATATATATCACTGTGCAAAGCAAAAACTCTTAAAAGCAATCAAAAGACAAACCGAGTGTGTAGCATCTGCTAGTTATTGCTAAAGGAGTCACTCCCGGTGAAGGGATCTCGTCCTTTCCTCATCGAATAAGGTGCAGGATATATCACATATACCTCTGTGCAAAGCAAGAACTGTAGCTACCTTTTTTTTATTTTTGAAATTCGATTCTACAACATCTTAAGTTTCTTTTATTTCATTAATCTCATTAATGAAGTCCCATCATTTAAGTACCTAAACATCACAGATAAATACGACGTACACTTATGCCATCCGCATTCGCCTCGATGTCCCCTCGTGCACCGTTAGGTTAGGTAACTAACGACAGAGCGGGGCAGGGCTAGCGCGGGTGTAAAACATAAGTAACGCCTATATAATATATCATATATACTATATACAGCATCTATCACAGAACATCACATGATCACATCACAGATATCGCAGCAGAAGAATCATATGAAATATTGGATATACTAGGACGTCCGTGTTTTCAATACGAGCCAGTATAAAACACGGATTCCACGGTCGCGATGAATAGCCAAACCCACACCCCTAGACCCCTACGAGAGCAGAAAGCAACCCTACCAATTCTAGAGTTAGGAGACCCGGACTCGACTCCTCGAGTTGGTCTCCCACTGGACTCCAGAACCCGGTTACTTGTGCCCTCCTCCTTGGGTCTATCCTAGTGCGGAAAAGTAAATAATATACATCAACGGTGACAACTTCCGCAACCTAGAAGTGCCCCAATAAAAGAATATTACATACAAGTTTTTACATGAATGAAAATGAAAAAACACTCATCTCACATAAAAACCCCCGGCTATTCAAACACGACGATCCAATATAACATATCCAGCAACACATAACACCACATGTCATCAACGTAAGTAAATATGCGCATCCCAATTGTCGTTGACATATAGCAACGAAACCGGCGATATCATATATTACACTTACGGTCACAGAAAAGAAAGTGTAAAACTACAACAGTTGGAATCCGCAATCTCCATAGACATCACATGCCTAATCAAATGAATTCCTTAGACATCGCATGCCTAACAATTATAAACCCCGCATTTTAGTCTCAAAATCGAAAACACTTTTCAATACCAAGTCGGGCAATTCAACAAGATTCCCGACATCCTGATCGAATGCTCGTCGCAAACTTTAGTAGGCGGCCGCACCCCCGACGCCGTCGACGAAGTGCACCAAGGCAGAACACCGCTGCTGCGAGCATCCGAACGGATGCTTTCGGCGACGGGGTTCTCCTACAGTCACTTGGTCGGGGCTCTGGGGTGTAGCTGTCTATTAAGTTTACCGGCGAGTATCCGTGTACGCTACGTGATTGCGACGGACTTTTGATCACATCAAAATTCCGTGGCAACCGATCAAGTGAGACTAAAGTTCTACGTTTATAACATTCATTCAGTTATCTCATAACTACTTGTGGATTCCAATTATTGTATCACATTCCAGATAAACAGAAAATGTTAAACTTTCCGATCGAACAGTCAAACACCCAAGTTTTCCCGAAACAGCTCAACACATGAAACAAGTCTAAAAACATTCAGTTCGTGCCTCAGTACCAACGGTCCAGCCGTAGAAGGGTCAAGCCAACGCCTCACATGTGGCACGCCGTACTGCCCCAAACCCGAAGGTTCAAAGGGCAGTTCAAGACGGTCACATAATCGAGTTAAGGTTTGTTGTCTTCTAGAGGGACCATCGCGTTACTTGCACTACTTAGAACGTCTTTAAATCACGGAAAAATCCAACACTTGGAAATTTTCCGGCAGTGGAAAAATTGGGTATTTATATCCGGTTGAACTTTTTAACATATTCAAAAATTATCCGGAAAAACACATAGACAAAGTTTGATAATCCGATCGAATCACCGAATCCCCAAAACAACCCCAAAAAATTCAACTCTTGAATAAATATTAAAAATTCCCAGAAAACGCAGCACCTGAAAACATGAATTACTGTGCAAAGTTTGGAGGCAAAACCTATCAAGTGGCCGCGGAACCGCCGCAGAAGCCAGGCTTTTGCCGCGGTTCCGCCGCGCTTTAGAGGGATCATGAGATAATTTTTGCACCGTAATTCTTAGAATTCCCTGCTGAATTTTTTAAGCATTTTTAATCTGGAAAAAACCCAGTTTTTGAAAAAAGTCCAGAGAGCATTTTTGTGTTAGGGTTTGGGTTCGTTCGGGTTTCAAACTTCGTCTACGCATCGCCTAAGGTTCTAGCTAGGCTCTGATACCACTGTAGGGTTCCTAGGCACACTAATGAGGTCTCACAAGGCATCAACCATGCCAATTTCTAATTTTACGGGTGCCGAGAAACCCTAATACGGATCGTTAACTAGAATTTTAGGCGAATCGATAAGCTAGTTAACAACTTAACTAAGAGTTGAACGGAAATACAACCTTTGTAGATCCGGTGCTCCACCTCCATAGCTCCGTGATGATGTCTCCTCGCTGCGATCATCGGATCCCGGGCTCTAGCGTCGGCTTCATCGGAGAAAAAGCGGACTAGGTCATCGACGACGATGCCGAAGATGATCTACGTCGAGGCATCACAAGATCAAGCTCCACCTTCACCAAGCCATGAAAACTTGTGAAGGAAACACCCTATACTACTTGGTAAGAGGTAGAGAATGAAGAAATAGGAGGTGGGTTCACTTTTGAATTGGATTTCTCACTCTTTTTCACTAGTTGCCATTGATGGAGGCAAGCTTCTTCATCTTGAAGATGAAGAAGAAGAAGAAGATAATATTATGATAAGTTATTAGAATAGAATAGAAAAATCAATTCTTATCATAATTTTAACTATAGTTATGTGTAGAGAATTGACCAAGGTTAAAGGAATGGTTAGGGTTAAGGAGATGAAGACAAAATGGTTACATTGGTCAAAGCTTCATGAAGCTTCAACAAGCTTCATGAAGAAAAGCAACCTTTTGTTTTCATTTCTCATTCATTTAATCCAAAAATAAATAGATAAATGAATGAATAATCAAATAAAAACCCTAACCATTTATTTAACCAAGGTTTAATTCTTTACACAAACCCTAGCAATCATGTATCATCAAATATGATACAATCAAATGCACAAAAATATATCACATATACAATGTGCACATCAAGTGAGAAAATCCATTTAAAGTGAACCGATACTAGTTAATGCAAAGTAATATATCAAATATATAATTATGCATTAAATCATTAAATCAACACTTGATTTAATGATCCGGTCATATCGCATATAACCGACTAATATCAACAGTAACAACTTATCGAATCAACACTTGATCCGATAACCCGGCTATATCGCATATAACCGATCAATGTCACTAATCGCGAGAATCGAATACAGTATCACATACTGGTATCATTCTCGGTCCCGCACATATCTCATATGCGCTCCTATTTCGTTTCGCTTGAGCCAGGAAACCTCTGTGTAGAACTCTAAAGACTCGTCAATACGCCGGCAGCAGGTGATGATCATATCAAACACCCACAAGCCGCAAGCGGTCTGCTAAACGTAACGGCCACCCGGGTATTGAGGTATAATCTTAACCCAATAGTTACTTGTTGGTTAATTACTTCAATCTAATTTATTTAGATGTTTAAATATGGTTTTAATTTCAAGATTTAGTTTTCAAGAGAAAGGTTTGGGATCAAGTTAGGGTTTTTATCACTTGATTATGGTTGCAATGTGTGGTTTAACATCTTAAGACTTGAAAATTTTAATCTAATTGTTAATTTACTAATTGTTACTGTTAAATTGTCCTAATTAAACATTCTTGGAAACTAATTTCATGATTAATCGAAAGTAGGTGAGATTAAAATCTAGTTAATAATTGTGTAGCCTAATTAAGATATTAAATGAATATTGTGGCCACTAGTTTTGCTAAAACATCTAGATTTGCACTAAAATGGTAAGTTGTTGCTTACTAGGTTTTTGGAATAAATCGATTTTAATTAAGTTTGAGGTTTTGAAGATCTATAACCTATTCACTAAAATATTTAGTATGTTGTGAATGCGCGATTGGTACGATTGGGTTCTAAGTTAAGGGATTGCTGCGCATAGCGACCCTTAGCTATGGTTTGTGGTGTTGTCGCGAGCGCATTTTGTGTACCAAGTGTGCGCGCGTCTAGTTAGTGCGTGTGGTTGACTTGTATCATTTGTGTCCGCGACTGTTTATATATCTATCATCTTATTTACTTGTGTGTGATTCTAGAATCGGGTGCTGAGACGTCGTACGTGGCGCGGAAAGGAAAGGCCGAGATCGGATCAGATTAGCCGAGGCGTCCCGGTGAGTAGATGTACACATTTATGGGGGGATCGTCTGGATGGCGCAAGACGCCCGATAGTTAGGGTTTTAGTAGTTCTTGCATCTTTATGCATAACCCGATAGTTAGGGTTATTAGTATTTCTTCCATCTATATACGTAGCTTCAAACCATTCTTATCATGCATCGCATCTTTTTACATATGATGTCACTACCTAGGACACTTGCACCATTACCATTGGTTCATGCCGCACGTGCGCTATTCATGCGAACACACACGCCATTGGTAATTTCTATGCCACGAGCACTATAGAATTTGCTTAAATCAGTATCTAATACATTTGCATCATATATGATATGCAAATTGGTTGTTGGGTTCATTTCATCAAGATTGATACGAAGGATGGATAATCACATATACATACATCATTGCATCATACTTCATACATGGCTTCTGATTATACGTCGCATGGTATATACTATCGTATCATAGACATTCATCATCACCGACATGTTTACTTATTGTGATTCTTCTTGATGATTTCAATGCTTATGAGATTTTTGGATTTTGGGGGAAAACCGCAAGGATCTTAAGAGCTTATTACCATTTTAAAAATGTAAGTTGCGGTTTTCTCGTGATATGATGTATATGTCGTCCACCATGAGTTTTCCTGATTTTTGTTGGTTTTCGAGACCCGATTCGAGGAGTAGGATGAACCGTCTCGGGTACATGGTGATCCCGGTATGGTACCCAGGACAAGAAGCTCGAGTTGTAGACGATGAGCCTGGCAGGGGCAGACTGCCTACCGGTGATGTCTGGCGCGGTGGATATCTGGAGGATACCGACCGTAGTCGTGAGATTTGATGAGATGGGCTGATACGGACTGACAGAGCCCGAGATATTGAGATATTAAGATATTGAGATATACATATATTGTGTCGATGCTTGACACGAATTTTCTGTTGATTTCATTGATGATACTTCGGTTTATTGCACGGAGGTTTTTCTAAGATAAGAATAAAGATTTTCTCATACCAGATATGCTCAAGTTTCGTGTTTGATTATGCATTCATATTGCATCCATACGAGTGCATCGCATTGTATTGATATATGTAGGCTGTGACGCATTGCGTGCATGCTTACGATAGCCTTATTAGGTGTTACTTACTACTCACGAGTTGTCAACTCACCCTCGTTGTGCTACAGTATCTTGCAGGTCCGACCCGTCTGCGTAGTAGCGGCGGGCGTACTACTTCTTTTGCTTGTATTGCTTGGACTTGCGGCTTTACTCGTAGGTGGGTTGCGAGGATACTTTTGTTTCCACTCTGTATTATTATTTGTATCTAGTATTCTCCATCTACCGTTTCTACCATTGTATATATGACCTAGAGGTGTGACGGTGAGATTAGTATATGTGTTGTTTCTCTGGGGTCGAGCTCACTTGAGACGACGTGATGTTTTTTTGTTTTCGTGTTTTTATATGCTAATTACGTTATTATATATATATATATATATATATATATATATATATATATTGCGTTGTGGTTATGATTCCGCCTTTGGCAAGGAAATAGCTCCCGCTTGCGGATGCCTTTATTCTTTACTTATGCATATTTTGTGTTGTACCCGTTTCGAGGCCAGTAATTACAAAGGAGACTCTACCGAAATTTTCGGGAAAAATTTAACGTTTTAAAAATATTTTAATGTGACTTTACTTTGTTAAAATTGTTTTCTTTAAACAAGTTTTCCTTCACTCTATTTCCTTAAATGGTTTAGATTTTTTGGGCTTTAGCTTACTTAGATTACGTTACGCCTTGAGACGTTTCGTAATTTAAGTGCCAGTCACGTTCCGTACCTTTGGGTCGTGATAAAGTCGGTATCAGAACGTTATGTTTTACCTTTCTGAGTGTAGGATGACCCTTGGTAGATAGAGTATGTGACTTAAGCAGAGTGACGTAGTGTGTGTATGTTCCGCGACATACTTACGATACGGTACTCCGCCTAAGTGACCTTAGGATATATATTTGCTTGTACTACCTTCCTTGGTTCCATATGTCCTCTTGTTTTGATCGCAATGTTCCTATCAATCTTGTTTCTTTTTCCAGCCACTATACCGCCGGAGACTACGAGGGCCAAAGGGCTGCCGCCAGGGATGAGATTAGAGCAGTCTCGTTTGAGACGAGGACCGATCAGGGCGGTATGCCTACCCCTCAGGGACAAATTGATCCGCCTTCTCCAGGACGGATAGTTAGGCTGGAGTCGAGTATTCAGGACTTGTGGAAGATAGTTGGATTGTAAGTTGAGGTTAGCCGAGCTCCGAGAGCCAATGATGTCCCTCCTACTGCGGGGACTGTGTTTGTACCTACTGCTCAGACAGCTGTTCCTGTTATTACCGAGATTATTTCCGTATCCTTGCAAGAGTTTATGAGGCTGAAGCCTCCAGTTTTTACCAGCACAGATGTGGCGGAGGATCCGCAGACATTCCTCGATAGGATGGCTAGGATTTGTCGTTCACAGAGATGTTTCGACGAGAGATTGGTTGAGCTTATGAGTTTTCGTCTGGAGGGTCTTGGTCAGACATGGTGCGAGTCAATGGAGAGAGGCCGAGCTGCAGGTCTACCTCCTATGACTTGGGATGAGTTCACAGCTGTATTCCTTGCTCGTTTTCTTCCGGAAAGCATTCGAGATGCTCGAGCTCGTAGTTTTGAGTCTTTGCGCAAGACTTCAGGGATGACAGTGTCCGAGTATGATATCCAGTTTACTCAGTTGTCCCGCTATGCTCCTTACCTGGTGGACACTGATGAGAAACTCATAAAGAGGTTTGTGTGGGGATTGGACATGCAGTTATTTCTTGCTATTGGTGCCTAACCTTTCGACACTTAATTCACTGCTATGGACGTGGTCTTACTGCTAGAAGAGCACATTTATGAGATTTTGGTCGTTTCTGGATCAAAGCGGATTTGTACCGGTATGCCAGCTCAAAGGTGGTTAGATAGACGCCGTTGTGACAGGTATTCTATCGGTGTTTTCTTCCGATGCGTATTTCTTTCTGGTGTCATTTAAAATGGTATCGTTGTGACAGGTATTCTATCGGTCTTTTGTCGCTTGATATGCTTTTCATTCGTGTTTGTTTTGTTCGCATCGGAGATAGGGATTTTTTCCTGTCAATTTGATTTTTCACGATATGTTAGACTTTGATGTTCTTCTGGGCATGGTTTGGTTAGCCACGTGTTATGCGTCTGTGGACTGCCGTGAGAAGGCAGCCAGATTTAGTTTTCCAGGAGAGCCAGTTCTTGTTTTTGGGGAGACCGTAGCGTCACCTTTCCCAGTTTGATTTCTTCTCTTAGCACTAGTCAGCTTTTGAGGAAAGGACGTCAGGGATTCTTGGCGTATGTTTGTGATGTTAGAGCCGAAGAGGTCCCGTTGGACCAGGTCCCGATTGTAAGGGAATTTCAAGATATCTTTCCGGACAAGTTGCTTGATTTGTCGCCAGAACGCGATATTGAGTTCTGGTTTGACTTGATTCCGGGTACGGAGCCTTTTTCTATATCGCCATATCTGATGGACCCGGCGGAGCTTAAAGAGCTGAAGGATCAGTTGCAAGATTTGTTAGATAAAGGGCTTGTTCGTCCGAGTGCGTCACCTTGGGGAGCTCCTGTCCTGTTCGTCAAGAAGAAAGACGGCAGTTTGTGTTGGTGCATCGATTATCGTCAGTTGAATCAAGTTACTGTACGGAACATGTTAGTAATATATATGCCCTAGAGGCCATTATTGATGATATAGTGGATGCTTGGAAAAATATATAGAGGACTTTCTTGCTCGACATGATAGTATGCTATCAAGGTATCTTTATCTTAACATGTAGACTAGTATTTATACTGTCTGTCTCTTACATGTTGATAAAACCCATAGGATATGTACTTGACTACCAAGACTATGATGAGATCATACTACTAGGGCCAGGGTGGTCCACAAGTACATCCTTTAATCAGTTCCTAATCGTGAGAATATCGATACCAGGGCATCGATATTCCAGAGTAGATTAGCATATACGCTTCTTGACCCATATGATGGGCAATGGATGATCCCACATCCATTGGTGTTTGACATCAATGATGGTATACGGGTGCTCAGTGGAGACTGGGTATACTGAACAGGACTCGCCGATGACTCCTATGTGGTAGTATATCTATCGTCAGATAGTAGTCCTTTGGTGACACTGGTACAGGTTAGTCTGTAGACCCGAGATCGTCATAGAGTCTTGTGCGGCTCCCACTGTGCATTGATTTCCCCCCTACCACGCTCAAAGAAGACGTGCAAACAGATGGATTTTGGGTACAGTCCTGAGTCGCATGGAGGCAATGAGCGATAGGAGGGGTTTCGTCTCTCTCGGTATTTGGGTTGATGTTGCACTATGCTCGATTGACTATAACTGGAAGTCCCTGGACAGGGCTGCTGCCGAGATTTACTGATAAGTGTTATCAGTAGTTTCTCGAACCGTTAAAGGCCAGATATCGGCATGACTTATCGCGTTACTGGGGATTGATGTTTACCACCCCTAAACATGATATGTGATATATCAAACAAAGAGATCGGACTGTACGGTAGTGTTACTGATAGGCTTCATGGAGAGTATGGGCGAGCTTGCTTGTTGATCTTCATATCGCTCAATACCCGGGTAGTCGTTACGTCTAGCTAGTACCGCTGATGGCTTATAGGTGATTGATGTGATCATCATCTACTGTTGACGTATTGACGAGTCTTTAAAGTCCCACATAGAAGTTTCCTGGTTCAAGCGAAACGATGTAGGGCACATATGTTGATATGTGCGTAGGCCTGATTAAATACATGTATGTGATACCGTATTGTAATCTGGAAGTGATCTGTTATCAGTTCGGTTACATGTGATATAACCAGATTATCGAATCAAGTGTTGATTTGATAATATGATATATAGATAAATGATATTAGTCGGTCATATGTGATATAACCGGATTATTAAATCAAGTGTTGATTTAATAATGTGATATAATTATATCTTAACTAATATCATTAGCTCACTAATTATTCTTCATAATATATATATTAATATATATGATATATATATATATATATATAATAATGAAGCATGGCTTGATTTTCTATTTTTGAGAAAAATAGAAAAGAGGTGAAAATGAGAGCATAGTTGCAAGCATGGGGTTTATTCATAGTTTATTCATCTTGACTCACTATTCAAGTATGGTTGCAATTTTATATTGCAAAATTCTATGCTTGAATGAGTTGGGGTCAAGAGTTGCCATTCATTCTAGTCTCACTCTCAATACTTACCCATTTTCTTGAGTTTCTCCCATGGTTGCTCTATAGTTTCATCTTCCTCCTCAAATGTCATGGTTCAAGCTTCAACCCTCACATGAGATGTGAATTATGAAGCTTGAACACAATCTTGTGAGATTTTAACATCCCCTACTTCACCATCCCACACCAAACTAGCAATTTGGTGTGGTGTGTTTGCTACACTAAAAGAGTTTAGTATAGAGTTAGCTTGGGCTAGAGGAATTTCGGGTGGATCGTCTTTGGTGCGAAGATCACGAAGGAGGGTCATTCAACTCGAAGAGGAGCTTTGTAGAGTCGCGTGGACTTCAACCCGGAGCTTTAGAAGAGAAGGACTCGAACTACAAAGATTGTATGCTCTTTTCTTCTCTTGGTTTTTATCACATCACAAAGGCAAACCCTAATAATCTAGTAATGATCTTGTTAGTCTAACTTAGCACCTAATAAAAATTAAAATGTGGCATACTTGATGCCTATAGAACCTCATGGTGGTGTTATGGTAGACTTTCATGGTATCAGAGCCAAGCTAGAACATTAGGGTAAGTTGTAGCGACGTTAGAAATCCGCCGTTTTTGTCACGCAAAAACTGCCGGTAGAAACAGTTTCGAAATTGATGTTTTGAGTTGTTTGCACACCCCGCGGGCTCACGGTTTGAACCGAGAAGCCACGGGGTGGAGCGTGCGCACCCCTGGACATCCCAGGGGGGATCGAACGGCTAGGCCCACTCCTCAAGACCACCACATGGTAGTCTTGGTGGTGGGGACCCGAAATTGCCCCACCATAGGCAGTTTCGGGTCTGCCTCACCCCCTGGCCACCTCATGGTGGCCTCAGGGGTGGGGTACCCCCTTTTTAGGCCCCCTATTCGATAGTTTATTTTAGGTCTTCGCCCCCGTGAAGATTCGAGCGGGTTTCGAGTTCATTTCGACTCCCGGATTGGCTCAAAACGATCGGTTTTGGAATTTTAGCTCACTGGATTTTTCAAGTGTTGGAAAATTGGTTTAGTTTGCTAATTGCGTGCGGAATTCTAATATCGCGGTTACTTTACAAGCTTTGTGATATGTGTGATACAATTATTAGAATCCGGATTAATTATTTTTATGAAAACTAGTTAGTATATTGTAAAGCTGGCCGTTTAGTTTCAATTGATCAATTGCCACGAAGTTTTAATTCGGATCAAACTCTGTCGCAATTGCGTATTGTACGCGATCACTAAGCCGGGAATCTTGTTGAAATATCCGACAACTAATTGAAAAGAGTTTTCAATTTGAGACTAAAATGCAAGTTTTATAAGTTAGATATGAAATCCGGAATATGAGATATTCCGGGTTTATGATGTCTAAGAAAATTGCGGATTCTAATTATTGTAGTTTTCTGTTTTCTTTTCTGCGACCGTAAGTGTAATATGTGCGGTATCCCAATCTCGTAGCTATATGTCAACGAGGTTTAGGGATAGGCATATTTGCTTACGTTGATGATATGTGATGTCATGTGTTGCTATTGATATGATTTATTGGATCGTGGTGAAAGAATAGCCGGGGGGTTTTATGTGAGATGAGAGTTTTGGTTTTCATTCATGTAAAATATGTATGTAATATTCTTTTATTGGGACACTTCCGGGTTGAGAATGATGTCACCACCGTTGTATATTATTTACTTTTCTGCATTAGGATATACCTAAGGTGGGGAGCACAAGTAACCGGGTTCTAGAGTCCAGTGGGAGACCATCTTAGGGAGTTGAGACCGGGTATCCTAACTCTAGAATTGGCAGGGTTACTTGCCGCTCTCGTAGGGGTTTAGGGATGTGGGTTTGGCTATTCATCTCGACTGTGGAATCCGTGTTTTACATTATTGGCTAAATTTAAAACACGGACATCTTAGTATATCCAATATTTCATATGTTGCTTCTGCTGCTTGATTCTATGATGTTGATCATATAACTGCGTGAAACGAATGTAATATTATATATATGATATATAATAAACATTGCTTATGTTTTGCGCCTGCGCTAGTCCAGCCCCCACTCTGCCGATAGTTAAGTAACCTAACGGTGCATGATGAGGCCCTGTGGCGAATGCGGATGGCATAAGTGTACGTTCTATTTTCGTTTCATTTTTCTGTAATGTTTAGGAAATATTAATTGATGGGACTTCATCAATGAGATTAATGGAAAGAAAGAAACCAAAAGATGTTATAGAATCAAATTCTCAAAAAGGGTAGCTCTAGTTTTTGCTTTGCATAGTGGTATTCCTTGATGAATATCCAGCACCTCATTCGATGAGGAAAGAGCCGAGATCCCTTCACTGGGAGTGTCCTCTTTAGTAAAACTAGCAAATGCTACAACTCACTCAGTTTAGATTTTGATTGCTTCTCTAGTTCATGCTCTGCATAATAGTATTCCTGAATATCCTGCACCTCATTCGATGAGTAAAGAGCCGAGATCCCTTCACCGGGAGTGACCTCTTTAGCGAAACTAGCAAAAGCCTCAAAAACACTCCTTTCAAAAATCATTAGATTCTACGACGATATCAAGTTCATTACGCTTATGGTTTTCTTAAAAACCTGCGTAGCCCTCCGTCATTTCAGATAAGTACTATTTAGTATTCGTGCTGCGTTTGTTGACCTCCGTCAAGGCGTAGTGTGCGGTAGCTGATTAGTGCTTATCTGCCAGCATGTGATGCGATTGGATTAGGGTAATCGTGCGGCCTTGTTGATCTCCGTCAAGGGTCATGCGGGTAGGTTTAATTCAATCAAGAAATGAATGGGTTGAACTTGACTAGCAGCTTATGGTTTGTTGACCTCCGTCAAGGTCATAGGAAGCTAGGGGTAAAAACCATTATCGGGAATTTCAAGTGTTGAAATTTGCAATGAGATTGCATACCTTCTATATGATAGTTGGATCCCGATACCCACTATGAGTAAGAGTCACTCCTAGGAGAATTTTGCATTTTACAATTAGCTGATCAAGTAGGTGTCTAGAAAGGTGTCAACGGGGCTATGCCTGTAAGGAAACGAGATTTATTTTAATTAGGTCCGTGCAAAAGCACGGGGAACCTCCCTCAAAGTACCGACACTGGCCTGGCTGAAAGATTAGCGAACTTGTAGGGTGTATTTAATCCCGGCTAATCTTACCTTTTAGGGTTTGAAGGAAGATTTGATAAAAGCAGTTGAGCCATTCTGATTAGATAAAATAACCAATCTAATCTTACAAAGAGCGCACGCAAAATAATTATCCTTCTATCTCTTCTGGTAGAGACCAATGAAATGCCTTAATCAAGATAATAATATGGATGTTTTGACCGAATCTACTTATCATACTAGGCTAGGTTCCGCTCTACCTTATGATTGTCATAAGTCTGAGCAAGAAATAGGGGAATATTCAGATTCCCACGCCACCCAAACGAAGAATAAGCATGTTGATGTGGGTGTGTTCATAACCAAGAACTGTTTCTCAGTTACCTTTATGTCCTGGCTATTGGATACCGGATCAGGATCCCACACATGTAATTTGTTACATGGGCTATAGACAGGTGGAGAACTGGGAAAGGGTGATATGTCTCTAGTAATAGAGATGATGCAATTGTTGCAGCCAAAGCGGTTGGCAATATCACCTTGTGTTACCTACTGGTAATACATTGATTCTTAGCGACTGTTATTTCGTACCAATAAATATTGTGAATATTTTTCTAAATCAAGTATTGATTGGGTAAGGTATGTTGTATAACAGTGTACACGTTCTGAATCAAACTACAGTTCTAAACGTACACAACACACAAAAGAGGAACAGTACAGAAATGAACAAATTCTTCTTGTGGCATTGTAGACTGGGTCATTTCGATGAAACAAGACTAGCTGAAGTTCCATAAGGATACATTTTTCGAATTTACATCTTATGAAACTTGCCAGTAATGTCTCAAAGACCAGGTGACCAAATCTCCGTTTACTGGAAACGGAGAAAGATCTATTGAACTCTTGGACAGATACATGGTGATGTATACGGTCCTATGTCTATATATGCCAGGGATGGTTCCACATACTTTATTGCATTCACCGATGTTCTCTCAAGATACGGACATGTGTTTTTGTTGAAACACAAAACAAAATCTTTTGAGAATTTCAAGGAATATAAGTATGAAGAAGAGAACCAGATGGGTAAAGATATTCAAATCCTTCGATATGATCGGGAAGAAGAATACTGGAGCACGGAATTAAGAGACTATTTAAAAGAGAATGAGATTCTCTCTCAGTTTACTCCACCGTATAAACCACAGCATAACGGTATATCGGGGTGGAGGAATCTCACCCTATGAGATATGCTGCGCTCTATGATAAGTACTGCTGAGTTGCTTATTTTCTTTCAGGGACATGCACTTGAGAAGCTGCATACCTATTGAATAGAGTTACGATCAAATCTGTTGCTTACTACTCCATATGAGATATGGAATGGGAAGAGACCATCTCTTAAACGAGTTAAGATATGGGGTTGTCCGGCCTATATTGAAAAGCAAAATCCGGACAAGCTTGAGGCAAGGTCAGTTCTGTGCAAGTTTGTAGGATATCCCAAACATTCGCGAGGGAATATCTTCTACCACACCGAGGAACAAAAGATGTTTCGTTTCTCGACATGCCACCTTTTTAGAAAAGAAATTTTTGTGGAAGAAATTAGTGGCGATGAGGTAGAACTGAAAGAAGTTCCAGCAAAGCAAACTATAACTAACGATTTGGTAGAACCGGAGAATTCAATAGTCCCTGATGAACCGAAGCCACTCCGCAAATCTAGTTGGGTTCTTCATCTACCTGAGAGACACTACGATTTTCTCATAAACGGTGGGAGCAAGGATTGCATCATGGAGATGATAACCCAACTAGTTTTGAGCAGGCCATCACAAGTAGAGACTATGTGAAATGGCTGGGTGCTATGCGATCTGAGATGGAATCCATGTACACCAACAAAGTATTGACTTTGGATGTTGCTCCTGAAGGGGTAAAATCCATCGGGAGCAAGAGGATCTTTGAGAAAGATAATTTGGTGTAAATGGAAAAGTTGAGACTTTCAAAGCCATGCTTAAGTACATCAGGATCCTACTTGCCATTGCTGCATACCATGACTACGAAATCTGGCAGACTGCATGTCAAAACCGCTTATCTAAATGGTGATTTAGAAGAAAGCATGTATATGACATTGCCAGAGGGCTTCGTAGAGAATGGGAGCAGCGAAAGCATGTGCAAGCTGCTTAAACCCATCTACGGGTTAAAGCAGGCATCGCGGAGATGGAACATCTGTTTAATGAAGCTGTCAAAGAGTTTGACTTCATCAAAAAGGTAGATGAACCATGTATAAATAAGAAGGTTGTAGAGAGTATGGTTGTCTTCCTCGTATTGTACGCGGATGACATACTCTTAATAGGAAAAGGTGTTCCTATGCTACACTCAGTCAAGCACCTCTTATCATACAGGTTTTCCATGAAAGATCTAACTGATGTCTCCTACATCCTGGGGTTATAGATCAATAGAGATAGATCTAAATGGATTTGGGATTGTCCCAATCCAAGTACATAGACACCATGCTAAAAGGATTTTAGTATTGATGATTCTAAAGCGTGGTAATGTACCCGCTTGTTCAGGAATCACTCTCTCCAAAGAGATGTCTCTCGAGACTGATTTGGAGAGGGCTCGCATACAAAGGATACCCTATGTTTTGGCTGACAGGTCAATCATGTATGTAATGTTATGTACCAGACCAGATGTAGCTTACTTACTAGGTGTAGTGAATAAGTCTCGAAAAGATCTTTAGGAAAACCACTGGACAGCTGAAGAACATTCTTAAGTGCTTGAGAAGGACTAAAGAGATGTTCTTGATGTATGGTAACGGTGAACTCCAGATGGAGTCCTTTACCGATTCGAGCTTCTAGAGTGATAAGGACGACTGAAAGTCAGTCTCGGGTTTTGTCTTCGCCCTCAGGAGGGACGGTATGTTGGAAGGGTTCCAAGCTATATACCGTAACAGACTCGTTGATAGAGGCTAATTACATCGCTACCAATGATGCAGCTAAAGAGGTTGTCTGGACGAATAGAGTTCATGAGATGAACGAGGTTCCTACCATTGGACATCCAATACCTGTGTATAGTGATGACAATGGAGCTGTGGCTTTGTCCTAAGAACCCCGGTCCCATCAGCGATACAGACATATTCTTAGACAGTATCACCTGATCAGGGAAATAGTTGTATCTCCAGAAGATTGAGGTCAGGAGAGTTGACACAGAGGATAACACAGCGGATCTACTCACCGAAGCCATCCCCCAGATGCTATTCGAGAGACTTTTGAGACGTTGGGTATGAGATACCACAACAACTGGCCTTAATGCAAGTGGGAGATTGTTAGTAATATGTATGCCCTAGAGGCCATTATTGATGATATAGTGGATTCTTGGACATATATATAGAGGACTTTCTTGCTCGACACGATAGTATGCTATCAGGGTGCCTTTATCTTAACATGTAGACTAGTATTTATACTATCTGTCTCTTACATGTTGATAAAGCCCTTAGGATATGTACTTGACTACCAGGACTATGATGAGATCATACTACTGGGGCCAGGGTGGTCCACAAGTACATCCTTTAATCAGTTTCTAGTCGTGAGAATATCGAGACCAGGGCATCGATATTCCAGAGTAGACTAGCATATACGCTTCTTGACCCATATGATGGGCGATGGATGATCCCACATCCATTGGTGTTTGACATCAAAGATGGTATACGGGTGCTCAGTGGAGACTGGGTATACTGAACAGGACTCGCCGAGGACTCCTATGTGGTAGTATACCTATCGTCAGATAGCAGTCCTCTGGTGACACTGGTACAGGTTAGTCTGTAGACCCGAGATCGTCATAGAGTCTTATGCGGTTCCCACTGTGCTTTGATTTCCTCCCTACCACGCTCAAAGGAGACATGCAAACAGGTGGATTTTGGGTACAGTCCCGAGTCGCATGGAGGAAATGAGCGATAGGAGGGGTTTCGTCTCTCCCGATATTAAGGGTTGATGTTGCGCTATACTCGATTGGCTATAACTAGAAGTCCCTGGCCAGGGATGCTGCCGAGATTTATTGATAAGCGTTATCAATAGTTTCTCGAACCTTTATAGGCCAGACATCGGCATGACTTATCACGTTACTGGGGACTGATGTTTACCACCCCTAAACATGATATGCGACATATCAGACAAAGAGACCGGACTGTACAGTAGTGTTACTGATAGGCTTCATGGAGAGTATGGACGAGCTTGCTTGTTGATTTTCATATCGCTCAATGCCCGGGTAGCCGTTACGTTCAGCTAGTACCGTTGACGGCTTGTAGGTGATTGATGTGATCATCACCTACTGCTGGCGTATTGACGAGTCTTTAGAGTCCTACAGAGAAGTTTCCTGGTTCGAACGAAACGAAGTAGGGCACATATGTTGATATGTGCGTAGGCCTGATTAAATATGTGTATGTGATACCGTATTGTAATTTGGCAGTGATCTGTTATTGGTTCGGTTATATGTGATATAACCGGATTATGGAATCAAGTGTTGATTTGATAATGTGATATACAGATAAATAATATTAGTCAGTCATATGTGATATAACTGGATTATTAAATCAAGTGTTGATTTAATAATGTGATATACATTATATGTGATATAATTATATCTTAACTAATATCATTAGCTTACGAATTATTCTTCATAATATATATATTAATATATATGAGATATATATATATATATATATATATATATATATAATGAAGCATGGCTTGATTTTCTATTTTTTAGAAAAATAGAAAAAAGATGAAAATGAGAGCATGGTTGCAAGCATGGGGTTTATTCATAGTTTATTCATCTTGACTCACTATTCAAGCATGGTTGCAATTTTATATTGCAAAATTCCATGCTTGAATGAGTGTGGGTCAAGAGTAGCCATTAATTCTAGTCTCACTCTCAACACTTAGCCATTTTCTTGAGTTGCTCTCATGGTTTCTCTCTAGCTTCATCTTCCTCTTCAAATGTCATAGTTCAAGTTTCAACCATCACATGAGATGTGAATCATGAAGCTTGAATACAATCTTGTGATCTTTTAACATCCCCTACCTCACCATCGCACACTAAACTAGCAATTTGGTGTGGTGTGTTTACTACACTAAAGGAGTTTAGTGTAGAGTTAGTTTGGGCTAGAGGGATTTCGGGTGGATTGTCTTTGGCGCGAAAATCATGAATGAGGGTCGTTCAACTCGAAGAGGAGCCTTATAGACTCGCGTGAACTTCAACCTGGAGCTTTAGAAGAGAAGGAATCGAACTACAAAGGTTGTATGCTCTTTTCTTCTCTTGGTTTTTATCACATCACAAAGGCAAACCCTAATAATCTAGTAATGATCTTTTTAGTCTAACTTAGCACCTAATAAAAATTAAAATGTGGCATGCTTGATGCCTCTAGAACCTCATGGTGGTGTTAAGGTAGACTTTCAGAACAAATATCCCTTACCTCGCGTCGACGATTTATTTGATTAGCTCCAGGGTGCGGGACATTCTCGAAGAATGACTTGTGGTCGGTTTACCTTCAGTTGCGGGTTCGAGGGGATGATATTCTGAAGACTGCTTTTCACACATGTTACGGGCGTTATGAGTCTTGGTGATGTCGTTCGAGCTCACCGATGCTCCAGCAGCGTTTATGGACTTGATGAACCGTATATTCAGGTCGTTTCTTGATCATTCTATCATCGTGTTCATTGAGGATATCCTAGTATACTTTTGGAGCTGAGTGGAGCCTGGACAGTTATTGAGGATTTCGTTGCAGACCTTGAGGGAGCACCGGCTATGCACTAAATTATCCAAGTGTGTTTTTTGGTTGGATGGTGTTAACTTTTGGGGTCACGTAGTTACGAGAGAATGGTATATGTTTGGAACCGAAGAAGATCGAGGTCGTTCAGCATTGGTCCACACCCGTATTAGTGACGGAGGTTCGCAGTATTTTGGGTTTGGATGGATACTATCGACGGTTCGTACGGGATTTTTCTCATACAGCTGCAACGTTGACCGGGTTGACTTGGAAGAGAGTTCCTTTTCTTCGGACCGAGGCATGCGAGCAGAGCTTTTGGCAGTTGAAGACTCGTTTGACTACAGCGCCAATATTATTTTTGCCTTCAGGATCAGGCGGTTTTGTTAGTTATTGCCATGCTTCTCGACAGTCGAGGAAGCACGAGCAGAATTATCCCACTCATAAATTAATGATGGCTGTGGTGATTTTTGCATTTAAGATCTGGAGACACTACAACTTTCAGCAACGAGATTTGAATTTAAGACAGCGCCGTTGGATGGAGATAGTGAAGGACTATGACTGCGAGATTCTTTATCATCCGGACAAGGCGAATGTTGGGGGGCAGGTGCTTTGAGTCGGACACCCAGAGGTGCTTTTCTTGTTTGAGCACAGTTCAGAGACAGTCGACGACAGATTAGCAGATTCTTTGTGACAGCCGAGTACAGTTCGAGTTACGTCGATCGAGGGATAACTTGCCCGTATCCGTGCATGTCCACAGTATTTGACCGTATCAGTGAGTCACAGTCCGATGACGTTCGTTTGCTAGAGATCATGGAGCAAGCTCAACAGGACAGAGATTCAGAGTACGTGATCGATGATCAGGGAGTACTACGATTTGGGACTCGACTATGTGTGCCAGATTCCGAGAGACTGAGACGCAAGATTTTAGAAGAGGCATACCAGTCGACATATAGTGTTCATTCGGGTTCTACCAAGATGTATTATGCTTTGAGATAAGTCTAGTAGTGTGAAGGGATGAAGAAAGATGTCACAGATTTTGTTTCGGAATGCTTGACTGGTCAGCAAGTCAGGCCGAGCATCAGAGGCCAGCAGGAGAATTACAACTTTTGCCCATTCCGGAGTAGAAATGGGAGCAAATTTCTATGGATTTTATCGTGGGTCTACCCAGGACAAGTAAAGGGTATGACTCTATTTGGGGGATGGTAGACCGATTGACGAAAAGCGGCTTATTTTCTGCCAGTCAAGACCATTTTCGGATTCATTCAGTATGCTCAGATATATGTTGATGAGATTGTATGACTACACGGCGTTCCGACTTGTATTGTGTCCGACAGAGACACCCAGTTCACCAGCCGACTATGGCAGAAACTTCAGGAGACCATGGACACCAATTGAGTTTCAGTGCAGTTTTCTATCCGCGGACCGACGATCGTTTAGAGCGGACCATTCAGACTCTTGAGTGTATGCTCTGAGCCTGCGTTCTAGTTTTCGGTAGCAGTTGGGATTGCCACTTGCCTTTGATAGAGTTTTCCTACAATAACAACTTTCAGGAGACGATTCAGATGGCATCTTCGAGGCGTTATATGGGAAGAGGTGTCGATCGCCCGTTTGTTGGACAAAACTCTGTGAGAGCAGTGTTTTGAGACCACAGATTGTGCAAGAGATGACCGAAAATATTCAGTTGATTCGGGATAGGATGAGAGCGGCCCAGAGCAGGTAAAAATCTTATGTAGACCGACGTCGGCACGGACTTGAATTTACAGTTGGCGATCATGTCCCTACGTGTATGTAAAATTCATCCCTACACTTGGAGAATTCAATTCAAGCTATCATACCCTTTGTCCATATTCCTTAATACTTTTTAGTCGGTGATGTTCTAGCTGGATTTGGTCACACATTCTTCATGCGACTGTTAATACTTTTTGAGGCACTAACCAACCGATTATCGAATGATCTCACTTATTATGGCGTACTTAGCAATATCTTAATTTTGCAACACCTAAGGCTTAGCAGTGACCCCCAAACCAGTTGGTCTAAGGCACTAGATGATAAGACACCCTTGCTATATTTTTTTATATATGCTGCCTTAAGTAATTACAAAACCAGTGTTTATTTTTCTTTTAAATTTTATTTTATGTGTCATTTATATTTTGTTGATTTTTTTATTTTTATTTATACTAAGGTATTCAGATAAGAATATTTTAAGGTATCTTCTACTATCCCAAGTTTCAAGATGTGTGCAAGTGCGTATAGTAGGGTATCAACGTTCAGAAGTTTGGACTCAAGAATATGGACCATTTTCAGACTTATTTCTATCCGCAGACTAGTAATTTCTTCATCTTACTAACCCTTGGGACAACAGCTTATGACCAAGTATTACTAGCTTCATTCTAAAATATCTAATTTTCTTGCATTTCTTAAGTCTCTTCCTCTCTTTCATATATATATTTCACTTTTCAACTTTTGTTTTCAAAATCTTTTAGTTTTTTAATGCAATGCAAAATTTACATATGATATGTGGATACATACAAACCTTCCATACAAACCTTCCCCCCAAACTTGTTTGTAGCAGTGTCCTCACTGATATTGTTCTGTAAGCTCAAAACCTGAAGACTAGGAGGAACAGCTCAAAAAGATGGTATAAAGAAGGGGTCAAGAGTGAATAACAGTAAAATCCTCCCAAACTTATTTTTGGCTCACAATCGTGCAAAATTTTCCTTTGTTTAAAGAGCCATTTTAAAAATATTTTTCTTCTTCCACCCCCAAACTTGAGTAAAACAGTGTTTTCATTACTAAACATTGAAATTCAATATAATAGGGGGGTAAATATTATCGGTCTACACAAAGTTTACAAAGACCAAAAATTAAAACCAACCATTCAAATATTTTATCAAGGTAACACCATGATTGGTGAAGGATAGTGTAACGGATAGACATGAAGAAGACTCGAGACTATATAAGAATGGAGATTGTATCATGTCTCGAGTAGAAGAAACAGAAATGAGAGTAACGATGGGAGATGATGTGGGGAGAAGATAAGAGGTGTAATCGAAAGGTTTTACGTCTCGGTTGGTGGAGACAAAAAAATGAGTGTGAATGAAAACGAGAATGCGAAAGATAAGGAATTGGTAGAATAGTCGTATTCTCGTATGTGATAAGAAGAAGGGGTGGAGGTTCAATTTCTTCGGCCTCAAACAGAGACGCACGAATTTCCGGTGGAGGTTGATTCATCACAGCATCCAAGTCTTCAAGGAACACGAGTTCTTCGGCGACAATACCTTCGAAACTTTCATCGATGTTCCTAGTTATGATCTCATCGGAAAGAAAGGAATCGATATCCATGTTAGTGTAATAGGAAGATTCACTAGAAAAGTTGAAAGTTTCAAGGTCAATATCTTGCGCGTCAAGATTCAAAACACTCGATTCGTCAGAAATTATGAAGGTAGGAGACTCGAAAAGATCGTCTCCCTCATTCTCAAAAGAGTCTAAATCAAGTTGTTTTTTAAGAATCATAAAACTCGAAATATAGGAATGCGGTTCATCAAATCTAGGTGGAAGTGAAAGAAAATGAGAAGAACCAAAGAAAGTGTGCAATGAAATGGGTAAACGAACTTGGGTGTAAAGTTTTGAAAATTCGATTAGATTAAATATGTATTAATTATTGATAATACGTATTTTCCGTAAAAATCAAGATATAATTATTTTTCCATATAGACTTAAATACACCTATTTTAACAATGTAATTACTAGTATTTGGTATTTAATTAGTCACTTTTTAATTACTACTTTAATTAATTATTTTCCTTAAGTAGTTATTTTAAATATTATTTTAAGCCTTCACTTATGAATTTAATTAGTGATAATTACAGATTGGAATGGGTTAATTATACTTTAGTGAACCATGACAACTTAGAATCAAGTTTGTAACATGCTCCATTCTTTCTTAATTGTATCTCAATGGTTCTAGAGATTTCTAGGAAAAATATTAATTTAGAAAATAAACTAATTAAGATGTAAGTTAATAGGTGTAATAATTGGGGGGTTTCTTGACTTGACACACCCTCACTTCACTCACCTCTGCCCTCTCCCCATTGATGGCCGAGCCCAAACCTGCAGCCTCTCCCATTTCTCCACTTCTTTTCCACTTCAAAAATCTTCAAAATTTCATCAAAAATCCATACAAAGTCTCACCAATTCATAATTAAACCTTTACCCAAAAGTTCTTGACCTAAACTAGTTTGGATCTAGGAGCAAGAAAGCATTTAGGGAGGCTATGTTGCAAGTTAGATCTCATTATTATTGAGGTATAATCTTAACCCAATGGTTACTTGTTGATTAATTACTTCAATCTAATTTATTTAGGTGTTTAAATATGGTTTTAATTTCATGATTTAGTTTTCAAGAGAAGGGTTTGGAATCAAGTTAGGGTTTTTATCACTTGATTATGGTTGCAATGTGTGGTTTAACATCTTAAGACTTGAAAAATTTAATCTAATTGTTAATTTACTAATTGTTACTGTTAAATTATCCCAATTAAATATTCTTGCAAACTAATTTCATGATTAATCTAAAGTAGGTAAGATTAAAATCTAGTTAATAATTGTGTAGTCTAATTAAGATATTAAATAAATATTATGGCCACTAGTTTTGCTAAAACATCTAGATTTGCACTAAAATGGTAAGTTGTTACTTACTAGGTTTTTGGAATAAATCGATTTTAATTAAGTTTGAGGTTTTGATGATCTATAACCTATTTCCTAAAATATTTAGTATGTTGTGAATGCGCGATTGGTACGATTGGGTTCTAGATTAGTGGTTTGCTATGTATAGCGACCCCTAGCTGTGGTTTGTGGCGTTGTCAGGAGCACGTTTTGTGTACCAAGTGTGCGCACGTCTAGTTAGTGCACATGGTTGACTTGTATCGTTTGTTTCCGCGACTGTTTATATATCTATCATCTTATTTACTTGTCTGAGATTGTAGGATCGGGTGCAGAGACGTCGGACGTGGCGCGGAAAGGAAAGGCTGAGAGCGGATCAGATTAGCCGAGGCGTCCCGTTGAGTAGATGTATACATCTATGGGGGGATCGTCTGGATAGCGCAAGACGCCCGATAGTTAGGGTTATTAGTAGTTCTTGCATCTTTATGCATAGCCCGATAGTTAGGGTTATTAGTAGTTCTTGCATCTATATGCGTAGCTTTAAACCATTCATATCATGCATCACATCTTTTTACATATGATGTCTATCACGCCCCGCTTCCCAGTATACGGGCAGAGGACGCGACGAGGCCGCTACGTATTTACTCTGAGGTAAATACGCTAAGCGTATTTAAGCAATATAAATATAAATGCACAAGAGACAAGATATAATAAAACAACAACTTTATTTATTCACATTCTTTTGTACAATGCATGGAAAGTAAATACATCTGATAGAAGCAATGCCTAAACAGTGGCATAACAGAAAAGGAAAGTACTGAAATAAAAGTGTGTATAATGAAGCTAGAGCTCTGGGTCGTAACCAAGCTGATCCAAGTCCTCGCTGGTAGATTCGATCTCCTGAGTATCCAGATCTCCTGACAACATTCCAAAGAAGAAAGAGAAGGAATGTCGTCAGCGAATAATCGCTCGGTAAGTCCCAAAGGTAAGGGAGAAATAGAATAGATAGAAAGAGAAGATAGTTTTTAAAGTTGTAATATATTGTTATATAGTTGTATTTAGTATTAATGTTATTGTTATCGTAAGTTCAAGGGTGAATGTCAACCAATCTCAAGAGTGTTCTCAAACCCAACAGGCTGTAATCCAGGGATAGGGAACCACGGGCCCGAATAAAATGTTAGTAACGGGACATTGACCATCGTCGAAATATTCCAAACTCAACATGCCACAATCCAGGAGCATGGAAACACGGGCCCTCATGATTGCTTGCTTGTGTTAGTAGACATGGATTCATGATTTAGGGGGACTCTTGAGATTCTACTGGATTCACGCATGAACTATCCCAATACCCCGTGTATTTATTTTATTGATAGTAACGATTGTACTGATGATATTGTATTGTATTGTTGTGTAAATTGAATTGTATAGATGACTTGCCGAAACTATGATATCAGTAAATGAATGTAACTGGAGAATCATGTAAATGGATGTAACTGGAGAATCATGTAAATGGAAGTATATCCATGGTTCGGTTAAGTCAACTTGTATAGATTAGTAGATTTAATATATGGATTCATGGATTCATGTTGAATTGTAATATTGTAGATTGTACTTGAATCATATTCAAGTCAGATTATTTATAATGAGACTCAGTCTGAGTCAGAACAATTAGAAAAGAAGTTTAAGTCTTGATTGTTAAGTTGTCTACCTTAAATAAGCAAGCACCCACTTCTCCGGCTCCCTGAGGCTCAAGAGATTGGTCCCGCTCAAACCTATATTTACTAGGGTCCTTAGGGTAATTTATAGAACTTGAGGGGGTTTTATGTAAAAATACTTTTGTATAATTTTCAAATACACCCCTGGTATTTATTTATCGTCTTTAGAGTTGTAATAAATGTAGATTTTATATTTGTGACATTTCTAGTGGGAATAACTTATTTTTCATGATACATGGTATTTAATTGTAATATTGAACTTGTATGGATTTCATGGTATTTTAATGTAAAGTGATCCTTGGAATATTTTAAAAAAATTGGAATATTTATATTATCACAAAATAGATATTTTAATGATACATATATATTTATATAAAAATAATTTTTAATATATATTATATTTCTAGAAATCTCATTTTCTTAAGATATTTGTAATTTAAATCTTTCGAGATCGAATGCTCCTTGCGGAGGTCTGCATCTCGCACTACTAGGCCCAGGGATGTGCGATAATCCGCACCATCCCAGTCGGGTTCCCCAAAATGGATTATAGCGGCGCTTTACAAAGATTTGTAAAATACTTAATCTGCTTAGAAAACGGTTTTATTAGTAAATGGTATTTATTTGAAATGTTTCGTTTTCCCGTATTATAGGTTTCCAAAAGTATTGTGCTATATTGCATATGAGTGTTGTGAGGAGGTAGGTCATTACCTCGTGATCTAACTGTTGGATGTATATGCCCTAGAGGCCAGTATTGTATATGTATATATATGGATACTAGGGATATGTATGTACAGAACAATCTTGCTCAGTTTTATAGTATATTATTTGACTTGTCTTTATCGGGATATGTGTATTTATTGTTATTATATCTGGTTTGCACATATTGATAAAGACTCGATACGGTAGTATACTATTACGGTTTGTCTTTATCTTAACATGGCATATGTCATACTCGTTATTACATATTGCGGTTAAATGTTGATAAAGCCCCTAGGATCTTGCTTGACTACCTGCGTTGTGATGGCGATCATACTCATGGGAGAAGGGTAGTCCATAAGCACATCCTTAAATGGTCCCTGGTCGCGTGAGTATCGAGACTGGGCACTGATACTCCAGAGTAGACTGGTGTGTACGTTTCTAGCCCCGTCGGGGGATGGTTGGTCCCGCAGCCATTGGTCTGATACACCTAAGATCGTATACAGGTGCTCACTGGGTGTGAATACACTGGACGGACTTGCCGAGAACTTCCATATGGTACCATACCTATCGTCAGATGGAAGTTCTCAGGTGACATGTGTACAGGTTAGTCTTTGGACCCGAGATCGGCATTTGTCTCGTGTGAGTTCCCACTGAACTTTGATCACTACCCTACCACGGCTCTACTGAGTCGTGCTAACAGGTTTTGGTTAGGTTCAGTCTTGAGCTACATGGAGGCAGTGAGCGATTGTCGGGGATTCGTCTCTCCCGGTATAGGGAGTCGATATCGCACTATGATTCGATTAGTCAGGACCATAAGACCTTGGCCAAGGAACTTGGGATTTACTGATAGGTTGATCAGTAATTTCCCGGATTGGTCCTGAGCCACATCGGCACGACTTATCAGGTTGTTAGGGTCTGACGTTCACCACCCCCTAGACCCGATATACGATACTTTTTGACGAAGAGACCGGACTGTACGGATATTATCACGGATAGGCTCAGTAGGAGATCCGGACGAGCTTGCTCGTCGGCCTTCCTTTTAGACAGGTACCTGGGCAGCCGTTACGTACAGCTAGTGCCGCTGACGTGCTTGTGGTTAAACCCACTGCCAGAGTACTGTCGAATCTTTAGAGTCCCATACAGAAGGTTTCCCTGATCCAGGCAAAACGATGTAGTAGCCGTATTGGATACGTGCAGGGTTCGATCGATTGACGTACTTGGTACTCGGATTTTCGATCGGACAATTTGTAATACTTGCCGGCTCGGGTTTGAGCCGGATTATTAAATCAGGTATTAATTTAATAATTTACGTATATGTATTTCGATATATATATTCTAGTATTACATTCTTCGTGTTATTCTATCTCTTTTGAGCGTTCGGATTTTTATCCGATTGCCGGTATATTTGTACAGTAGACTGAAATCCGTATTTACTACAGATTTCCTTCTAGAAGGTGGCCACCTCATTATGTATTTTCCTTTTATTTGATAATTGGAAATGAGATGTAAAGTAAAGAGTATGGGAGGAAAAGAGGTGACCATGCTTCAATAGTAGTCAAATGAATTTATAATTCATTTTGGAGTTACTATTGAAGCATGGTTGCTAATTGTTTAATGAATGAATTCATACACAAAACCTATGTGTGTATTTTCTCTTTCATGCTATGGTTCATAATTTCTTGAGCTCTCATTTTCTCTCAAGCTCCTCCCTCCTCTTAATTTGCTCCACCTGCATCTTCTTCCTCTTCACTAACATTCTCATGTGTTGAGAAACAAGTGAAGAGAATAGAAAAGAGATAGCAAACACTTAGACACCCTCACTACATCCTAGACTACTTGGTTTAGCAAACCATGTTTTCTAGTTGCTCCTTTTGTTACATAGTTAGGAGCTAGAGCTATGGATCATATTCCCCGGGTGGATCATCTACGACAAAAGGAGGCCGGAGAACAAGCTCGATCCCGATAGACCGATAGAGTCGGAGTTGGAGTTCAAGCATGTTCAAGATGGATGCAAGGAGCTAAGGATGAAGAACGAAGATCGAAAGACTTGGTTCGTTTGGTAAGAATTCCTCATCATAGTAGATAGCTCTCCTAGTGTAGCTAGTTAGTTTTATGGAAAGATCCAGTTTTAGGGTTTAGTCTAGTGCCAAGTTTTGTTCGCAAGAAAATTTTTGTTCCGCATTCTACCACGTGAGTTGGCCGGGGCGCTAGGGTAACCCTTCATAGTATCAGAGTCACCCATAAAACCTATACTAGCTTTTTTAAACGTGTTTAGAATAACGATCGACCAAAAATTTCAAAAACTGCATTTCAAATCATGAGTTTTCTGTCGATTTTTAAACGTGCTCGAAAAATCAATTTTATGGTCCCAGAAAATCATGCAGGCTTTTTTAAGATCCCTGAAGAAATTTGGTCACGTGATCCCTCCAAACCGCCGCGGATCCACCACGCAAACCCCCTATTGGCGGCAGTTCCGCTGCCGTTTTGGGGCCCACGTGAACAAAATTTCTTCTAGGCCTCTTATTTTTGGAAATTGTGGTTTCTGGAATAATTACTTTTTGGTCCCAGATTTGTTACAGTGTTGGTTTAATACTTGGGGCCCACTTGGAAAGTTTAGTCGATCGTAATTTTAAAATACGTATTTTATTTTCAGTACATTCACTTTTATCTGCGACTGGGAATATCACTCGATCGGTAAAACTCATCTAACTGCTATATGTTCCTTTAGACGGGTTTTGCGAACGTGACATTCGCGTTGATGTTTTGTGCTTGTGCTTGTGCTGTGTTTGTGGTTGGATTGTCGTGGTGAATAGCATGTGGTGCAATATTAGAAATACAGTTTATAATTCATTTGTACATTTGTTATTGCGGGGCGAGCGTCGGACATGTGGACTGCCATCATTGCCGGGTTGTATATTATTTTGGGGCACGACCGGGTTGAGATCGATGTCACCGCTTGTATATATTATTTTCATTTTCTGTATTAGAATTACCCCACGATGGGGTGCGGAATAGCCGGGTTCTAGAAGGCAACAAGCCCGCATCTCAAGGCGCTGAGACGGAGGGGGCTTCATTCTAGAACTGGCAGGCTATTCGCCGCACTCGTAGGGGGTACAGGTTTTCATTGCGTAGGCTATCCACACGACCAGGAACGTCGGGTTTTATTTGCGGCTCAAATGAAACCCGGGGCTCCAAGATTATCCACCATTCTGTATTGTTATCTGTGATGTTGTTTATTATCATGTCTAGGACGAATGTTATATATACTTATATATATACTAGTAGATGTTGTATATGTTTTGCACCTGCGCTAGTCCATCCCCCGCTCTGTCGTTAGTTAAGTAACCTAACGGGTGATGACGGGGCCCCGTGGCGAATGCGGATGGCATATACGTATATTTTATTTCCGTTCTTTTCTGGTGTGATAGGTTACAAATTGATGGGACCGCATTAATTTTGATTAATGCAAGATAATAGACCTAAAAGATGTTGTTGGAACCAAGCTTTAAAAACTGACATTACAGACATTCTCTTTTGCTTTGCACAGTGATATTCAGTTTGGAATATCCCGCACCTCATTCGACGAGGCAAGGGCCGAGATCCCTTCACCGGGAGTGACCCCTTGAGTAAAAATTTGCGTCAAGGTAATAACTTCAATATAGTCGACTATTTTTGCTTTGCATCGTGGTATTCAGTTTGGAATATCCTGCACCTCATTCGACGAGGAAAGAGCCGAGATCCCTTCACAGGGAGTGACCCCTTTAGCAGAAGTTTTCGCCACTATATATTTACAAAACCACTCAGGTTCCTTCAACGATATCATATTCATTACGTTAACGGGTTTTTCGCCAAAAACCCAGTCGTAGCCCTCCGTCATTTCCTATAAGTAACATTTAGTATTCGTGCTGCGTTTATTGACTCCGTCAAGGCATAGTGTACGGTAGCTGAGTGGTGCTTGTTTGTAGCACTAGATGCGATTGGTTAGGACAGTCGTATAACCTTGTTGACTCCGTCAAGGGTTATGCGGGTGGGTTTGACGCAATCCAGATAATGACAGGTTGAATTTGACTAGGACTCTTTGATTTGTTGACTCCGTCAAGGTCACTAGGGTCCGAGGGGTAAAAACCACATCGGGAGTTTCAAACATACAGGAAACTTGCAGATTTAGTATACCTTCTGGAGTGTGGTGACTAGAGTGGATTCCATCTAGTGCATCACACAATGATAGTTGAATCCCGATCCCACTGATGAGTAGGATTACTCTTGGGAGATTTTTTCACTTAACAATCAATACTAGAAACCAAGTAGGTGTCTAGAACGGTGTTAGCGGGGCTACGCCTCCAGGGAAAAGAGGTTATGTAATTAAGGAACTTCGCGAAAGCGTTGGAAATTCTCCCTCGAAGTACCAACACCAGCCTGGCTTAAAGGTTAAGCAAGTATTGTGACGTGCGATTAATCCTGACTAGTTCTTCTTTTAGGGTTTGAAGAAGAATTTGAGGAAACAGTGGGAGCCATCCTGATTAGATAAATTAAAAAACCAACTAATCTTGCAAGAACGCACGCTGAGTGTTTTCCCTCTCTCTCTCTCCAGGTAGCAACTATTTCACGCCCTAATCAAGATAATAAAATGTATTGTTTGACCGATCCGAATTCTTATTCAGGGCTGGGGAACGTCGGTTCGGCTCTAACTTACGACAACTGTCATAAGTATGAGCAAGGGAAAGAGGAAAGTTTGAATTCCTTGATAAACCCATCGAAGAAGAAACATACTGTTGCGTCTTCTTCAGGTGTTCTTGTTATTGAGAACTGTTTTTCGGTCAGTCCTACCTCCTGGGTACTCGATACCGGATCAGGATCTCATATCTGTAATTTATTGCAGGGAATGAGAAAAAGTAGGATAGTTGGACCTGGTGATATGTCTCTCAGAATGTGGAATGGAGCACAAGTTAATGCTGCTGCCGTCGGTGAATATCACCTAGTATTGCCAAATGGCAATACTATGATTTTGAACAATTGCTACTATGTGCCTTCCATGCTTTGCAACATCATATCAGTTTCTTTACTTGATAAAGATAGATATAACTTTGTTCTTGATAGAAATATCATGAATATCTACCTTGATAAGGTACTGGTTGCAGAAGGTACACTGTGTAATGGTATCTATGTTCTAAATCAAAACACAGTTCTCAATGTACAAAACACACGCAAGAGGAAGATTTCAGATACGAACGAATCCTACTTGTGGCATTATAGACTTGGTCATATCGGAGAGAAAAGACTAAGTAAGTTACATAAAGATGGATTCTTGAATACGTTCGAATTTTCATCTTATGAAACTTGTCAGTCTTGTCTCAAAGGAAAGATGACCAAATCTCCGTTCACCGGGCATGGAGAAAGAGCAGCAGAGCTCTTGGGACTCATACACAGTGATGTATGTGGTCCGATGTCTATACATGCAAGGGGTGGGTTCTCGTACTTCATCACATTCACTGACGATCTTTCTAGATTCGGTTATGTGTATCTTATGAAACACAAATCTAAAGCTTTTGAGAAATTCAAAGAATTCAGAAACGAAGTAGAGAACCAGACTAGCAAAAGTATCAAGATCCTCCGATCTGACAGAGGAAGGGAGTACTAAGCACGGAATTCCTAGATTACCTAAAAGAGAATGGAATTCTCTCTCAGCTTACTCCTCCGTATACACCACAACACAACGGTGTATCGGAGCAGAGGAATCGTACCCTATTGGATATGGTTCGCTCCATGATGAGTGACACTGAGTTGCCTCTTTCTTTTTGGGGATATGCGCTTCAAACAGCTGCATACTTACTAAACTACGTTCCATCCAAATCTGTGCCTAAGACTCTATATCAAATATGGAGTGGAAGAAATCCATATCTTAAGCGATTTAAGATATAAGGTTGTCCGGCCTATGTGAAAACACAAAAACTGGACAAACTAGAGGCACGGTCAGTTCTATGTAAATTTGTGGGATATCCTAAGGATTCACTAGGATATCTGTTCTACCACACTGAGAAATAGAATGTGTTTGTATCTCGCCATGCTACCTTCTTAGAAAGGGGGTTTCTTGCAAAAGAAACTAGTGGGAGTACGGTAGAACTGGGAGAAATCCATGAACCACAAAATGTAACTGAAGATTTGGAGGAACCACTAGATTCAGTAATCCCAGACGAACCTCAGCCACTCCGTAGATCTAGTAGGATTTCTCATCCGCCCGAGAGATACTACAGTTTTCTCATAGATGGGGATCGAAAGGATTGCATCTTGGAAGAAGATGATCCTACTAGTTTTAGGCAGGCCATTATCAGTAGGGACTCTGATAAATGGCTGGATGCTATGCAATCTGAAATGGAATCCATGTACACCAATAAAGTGTAGACCCTGGAAGTTGCTCCACCTGGGGTAAAACCCGTTGGATGCAAATGGATCTATAAGAAAAAGTTTGGTGTAGATGGGCAGGTGGAAACCTATAAAGCAAGACTTGTTGTAAAAAGGTTTTCGTCAAAGACCAGGAGTGGACTATGACGAAACCTTTTCTCCAGTGGCTATGCTCAAATCCATTAAGATCTTGCTTGCTATTGCTGCCTTCCATAAGATCTGGCAGATGGACGTAAAAACGGCTTTTCTAAATGGAAGTTTAGAAGAGTGCGTTTATATGGATCAGCCAGAAGGTTTTGTAGACAGTGGGAGCAGCGGGAAGGTGTGCAAGTTACTCAAATCCATTTATGGATTGAAGCAAGCATCGTGGAGCTGGAACATCTGTTTTGATGAGACAGTCAATGTAGGGTTCCTAGGCACACACATGAGGTTCCACAACAGATCAAACATGCCAAAATCAAAATTTTTCTTTATGCCAAAGAACCCTAAACTAGATCGTTACTAGAGGTAAAGGCGAAACTATGCAAGTTAACAACTTTAACTAAAAGGAAAGTGACTACAACCTTTGTAGATCCGGTCCTCCACTTCCTTAGCTCCGTGATGAAGTCCCTCCACTGCGATCATCGGATCTTAGACTCTAGCGATGGTTTAGTCGAAGAAAAGATCGGGCTAGGTCGTTGACTTCGATGCCGAAGATGATCTACATCGAGGCAACTCAAGATCAAGCTCCACCTTCACCAAGTCATGAAACTTGTGAAGAAAACACCCTATACTACATGGCAAGTGGTAGAGGATGAAGAAATAGGAAGTGGGTTCACTTTGGATTTGGATTTCTCACTTGGAATGATCACTTGGAAATTTTCTAGAAGGCTTTCTTCTTCACTTGAAGAAGATGAAGAAGAAAATGGAAAAAGAATTATCACAAAAAGAAAATTCAAGTGATATCTATCTTATTGCAACCATGGGTGAGATAAACTCATGTAGAGAATAAACTATGATTTAGGCAAATGGTTATGTTAAGCAAAAGAAACAAAATGGTTGAACTTTTCAAAGCTTCATGAAGCTTCAAAGAAAATCCAAAGTTAGCCACCATTTTATTTCTTTCTAAAATGAATAAATAAATAAATTAATAAATAAATTAAAACCCTAACCATTTACCTAAACATGGTTCAAAGCATACACACACCCAAGTTTGCATGTATCATCAAACATGATACAATCTAGTGCACAAAAATATATCACATATACTACTTGTGCACATCAAGTGAGAAAATCCATATTAAGTGAACAAATACTAGTTAATGTAAAGTAATATACCAAATATATAATTATACATTAAATCATTAAATCAACACTTGATTTAATGATCCGGTCATATAGCATATAACCGACTAATTTCAAGTGTATCAATGTATCGAATCAACACTTGATTCGGTAACCCGGCTATATCACATATAACCGACCTGATGATACAAATCGCGAGAATGGAATACAGTATCACATACTGGTATTATTCTCGGTCCCGCACATATCTCATATGTGCTCCTATTTCGTTTCGCTTTAGCCAGGAAACCTCTGTGTAGGACTCTAAAGACTCGTCAATACGTCGGCAGCAGGTGATGATCATATCAAACACCCACAAGCCGCAAGCGGTCTGCTAAACGTAACGGCCACCCGGGTATTGAGCGATCAGAAGATCAACGAGCAAGCCCGCTCACACTTCTATGAATCCAACCAGCAACACTTACCGTACAGTCCGGTCTGTTCGTCTGATATGTCGCATATCTCGTCTAGGGGTGGTAAACGTCAGACCCCAGTAGCTCGATAAGTCATGCCGATATAAGGTCCATAACAAGCACGAAACTACTGATAACACTTACCAGTAAATCGGTGCAACCCTGGCCAGGGATTTCTAGTTATGGCCAGTCGAGCATAGCACAACATCAACCCCCAATACCGGGAGAGACGAATCCCCTCCTATCGCTCATTGCCTCCATGTGAATCGGGACTGTACCCAAAAACCACCTGTTTGCACGACTCAGTAGAGCCGTGGTAGGGTGGAAATCAAAGCACAGTGGGAGACACACAAGACTCTATGACGATCTCGGGTCAACAGACTAAGTGTACCAGTGTCACTAGAGAACTGCCATCTGACGTGAGGTATAATACCATCTGGGAGTTCTCGGCGAGTCCGTTCAGTGTACTCAGTCACCACTGAGCACCTGCATACCATCTCTGATGTCAAACACCAATGGATATGGGATCATCCATCGCCCATCACATGGGTCGAGAAGATATACGCTAGTCTACTCTGGAATATCGATGCCCCGTCTCGATATTCCCACGACTAGGAACAATGAAGGATGTACTCATCGACTACCCAGGCCCCACCAGTATGATCTACATCATATTCCTAGAAGTCGAGTACACATCCTAAGGGCTTTATCAACATGTAACAGAGAGACAGAAAGTATACACGTTAAGATAAAGAGCAACCAGATAGCGTACTATCATGTCGAGCAAGAAAGTCCTGCCTATATATGTCCCAGCATCCACTACAATATACATCCTATGTACAGTAATGGCCTCTAGGGCATACATATAACTAACAATCTCCCACTTGCACTAGGGCCATCTGTAGCAGTGGTTGCAGTATCACAAACTCAACCATCCCATATAAGTCTCTCTTTGGGAAAAAGCCTTTGTGAGTGGATCCGCCGTGTTGTCCTCTAAGTCTACTCTCCTAATCTCGATCACCCTGGAGATCAACTATCTCCTTGATCAGGTGATACTGCCTCAGAATATGTCTGGGTCACTGATGGGATCATGGTTCCTTGGCCAAAGCCATACTTCCATTGTCATACAATGGTAGGAACCTAGTTCATCTCATGAACCAATATACAGCCAAACTGCCTCTTTGGTAGTATCTTTGATAGCGATGTCACCAGCCTTTATCGTCTAGTCTGCCACGGTATCTCGCTTGGAACTCTTCCAACATACCATCCCTCCACTGAGGGTAAAGACATTGCCTGCGACTGACATTCAGTCGTCTTTATCACCCTGAAACCTTTCCAGTGATTCTCCCCAGGATCGATTGATACCTTCTCACTATAACTAGTGAGTATTCTAACATCCAATTAGATCTATCTCATAGATCCAAAACCCAGGATTTAGGAGGTATCACTTTGATCCTATATGGAGAATCATTGTGATAAGCGGAGATTGACCGAGCGTAGTATAGAAAACTTCTTCCCTATCAAGAGTATGTCATCCACGTACTCTACGAGGATCACCACCATACTCCCTACTACCTTTTTGTATATACAAGGTTCATCTACCATTTTGATGAAGTCAAACTCTTTGACTATCACATCAAAACAGACGTTCCAACTCCGCGATGCCTGCTTTATCACATAAAACATCTTGCACACGTTTCCGCTGCTCCCACTGTCCACGAAACCCTCTGGCTGTGTACTTATAGACGCTCTCTTCCAAATCATCATTTAGAAAAGCAGTCATGACACCCAAGCACCAGATATCGTAGTCATGGTATGTAGCCATGGCAAGTAGGATCTGGATGGACTTAAACATAGATACTTAGAAAAGGTTTCATCATAATCCATACCTGGTTAATGATGCAAAGCTTTAACAAGTCTAGCTTTGAAAGTCTCAACTCTTCCATGTACACCAAGTAATCTTCTCATGATATACTTGCTCTTGATGGGGATTTAACCCTTCAGATATAGCAACCAAAGTCCATACTTTGTTGGTGTATATGGATTCCATCTCAGATCGCTAAGCATCCAGCCATTCTTACAAAGTCCCTACTCTCGATGGCCAGCTCGAAACTAGTTGGGTCATCATCTCATAATGCATTCCTCGCTCCCACTGTCATAGAGAAACAGAAGTATCTCTCAGGTGGGTGAAGAACCCTACTAGATCGGCGGAGAGCCTGAGGTTCGTTGGAAACAATTGAATCCTTTGGTTCTACCAAATCATCAGCTGCAGTTTGTATAGCTGGAACATTTCCAGTTCTACATAATAGACCTTGCCTCGAGCTTGTCCGGATTTTGTTTTTTAGACATAGGCCGGACAACCCCAAATTTTAACAAACTTAAGATATGGGCTCTTCCCTTTCCATATCACATATGAAGCGGTAGGCAACTGTTTTGATTTGAACCCTATTCAATAGGTACGCAGCTTCTCAAGTGCATAACACCCAAAAGGAAATAGGCAACTCAGTAGTACTCATCATAGAGCACACCATATCACATAGGGTGCTATTGCTCCGCCCCGATATACCATCGTGCTATGGTGTATACGGAGGAGTAATGCAGAGAGAGAATCTCATTCTCCTTTAGAATAGTCCAGGAATTCTATGCACAAGTATTCTCCTCCCTGATCTTATCATAGGACATAATACTTATACCCGGTTTTTGGTTCTGTACTTCTAACTTATATTCTGTGAATATCTCAAAGGTTCGGACTTGTGTTTCAACAGGAACATATGTCTGAATCTTGAGAGATTATCAGAGAATGTAATGAAGTACAAAGGACCGGTCTTGGTATGTATAGACAGGGGACCTTCATACATCAGTATGTATCAATCCCAAGAGTTCACTAACACTTTCTCTGTTTCCAATAAACGGAGCTATGGTCATCTAATCTTTGTGACATGACTGGCAAGTTTCATAAGATGTAAATTCAAACAGATTTAAATATGCATCTAAATGTAACTTCAGCTAGTCGGGTCGCATTGATATGACTTAGTCTACAATATCTCAAGAAGGATCTGTTCATTTCTGAACTATTCCTCTTGTGTGTGTTCCGTATACTAAGAACTGTAGTTTGATTTAGAACATTAATGCTTTTAGATAACGTGCCTGAACCGATCAACTCTTGATATAGGAAATGTTCAAAACATTATCCAACAATACAAAATTATATCCTTTCTTTACTAATAAAGAAAGTGATATGATTTTGTATATCAGGTTCGGTATCTAATAATATTCGTTCAGAATCAATGTACTGGTCATACAGGGTGACAGTGACCAACAGACTTGGCTGCAACACTTGCACCGTTTTCTGTCTCATGAAACTTATCACCCGTTCTCAGTTCTCTACCTTTCTGTAGCCCTATGTAACAGATTACATATCTGGGATCCTGATCCGGTATCAGATACCCAGGACGTAGAGGATACAAAGAAACAGTTCTTTGTAATGAACACATCCGAAGATGATGCATCAGCATGCACTTTCTTCGTTTGGGCGGCATAGGAATTCAGGTATTCCTCTATTTCCTGCTCTGTCTTATAACATTTATAAGTTGGAGCGGGACCAACGTTCCCCAGCTCAGTATAACAAGCGGGTTCGGTCAATATATCCGTTTTATTATCTTGATTAAGGCGTGACATGGTCGCTACCAGGAGAGAGAGAGAAGAAAACACTCTGCGTATGCTCTTGCAAGATCAGATTGGTTATTATTTTATCTAATCAGGATGGCTCCCACTGTTTTTATCAAATCTTCCTTCAAACCCTAAAAGGAAAGACTAGCCGGGATTAATTACACGCTACAAGTTCGCCAATCTTTCAGCCAGGCCAGTGTCGGTACTTTGAGGGAGGTCCCCCGTGCTTTCGCACGGACCTAATTACAGTAAACCTCGTTTTCCCAGAGGCGTAACCCCGTTGACACCTTTCTAGACACCTACTTGATCGGCTAATTGTAATGTGTAAAACTCTCCCGGGAGTAACTCTTACTCGCAGCGGGTATCGGGATCCAACTATCTCATAGAAGGTATGCAATCTCATTGCAAATTTCAACACTTGAAATTCCCAATAATATTTTGCCCCAAACGATCTATGACCTTGATAAGGTCAACAAACCATAGACCGTAAGTCAAGTTCAACCCGTCATTTCTTGATTGAATCAAACCCACCCGCACGACCCTTGACAAGGTCAACAAGGCCGTACGACTACCCTAACCCAATCTACATCATATGCATAAGCAGATAAATACAGGTTAGCTACCGCACACTGCGCCTTGACAAGGTTAACAAACGCAGCACGAATACTAAGCAGGACTTATCTGAAATGACGGAGGGCTACGACAGGTTTTTCTGAAAACCTATTGCGTAATGAACTTGATATCGTTGTAGAATCAAATGATTTTTGAAATGGAGTGTTTTTTAGGCTTTTCTAGTTTTGCTAAAGGGGTCACTCCCGGTGAAGGGATCGTCGGCCCTTTCCTCATCGAATATGGTGCAGGATATATCATATATACCGTTGTGCAAAGCAAAAACTATAGATGCAATCAAAAGACAAACCGAGGGGTATAGCATCTGCCAGTTATTGCTAAAGGGGTCACTCCCGGTGAAGGGATCTCGGCCCTTTCCTTATCGAATAAGGTGCAGGATGTTCTACAAGGAACACCGCGATGCAAAGCAAGAACTATAGCTACCTATTTTTGAAAATTCGATTCCACAACATCTTAGGTTTCTTTTCTTTCATTAATCACATTAATGAAGTCCTATCATTTAAATTACCTAAACATCACAGATAAATACGACGTACACTTATGCCATCCGCATTCGCCTCGATGTCCCCTCGTGCATCATTAGGTTAGGTAACTAACGGCAGAGCGGGGCAGGGCTAGCGCGGGTGTAAAACATAAGTAACGTCTATATAATATATCATATATACTATATACATCATTTATCACAGAACATCAAATGATCACATCACAGATATCGCAACAGAAGAACATATGAAACATTGGATATACTAGGACGTCCGTGTTTTCAATACGAGCCAGTATAAAACACGGATTCCACGGTCGCGATGAATAGCCAAACCCACACCCCTAGACCCCTACGAGAGCGGCAAGCAACCCCACCAATTCTAGAGTTAGGAGACCCGGACTCGACTCCTCGAGTTGGTCTCCCACTGGACACCAGAACCCGGTTACTTGTGCCCTCCTCCTTGGGTCTATCCTAGTGCGGAAAAGTAAATAATATACATCAACGGTGACATCTTCTGCAATCTGGAAGTGCCCCAATAAAAGAATATTACATACAAGTTTTTACATGAATGAAAATGAAAAACACTCATCTCACATAAAAAAAACCCCGGCTATTCAAACATGACGATCCAATATAACATATCCAGCAACACATAACATCACATGTCATCAACGTAAGTAAACATGCGTATCCTAATTGTCGTTGATATATAGCAACAAAACCGGCGATATCACATATTACACTTACGGTCGCAGAAAAGAAAGTGTAAAACTACAATAGTTGGAATCCGTAACCTCCTTAGACATCGCATGCCTAACAGTTATAAACCCCGCATTTTATTCTCAATATCGAAAACTCTTTTCAATATCAAGTCGGGCAATTCAACAAGATTCCCGACATTCTGATCGAATGCTCGTCGCAAACTTTAGTAGGCGGCCGCCCCCCCGATACCGTTGATGAAGTGAACCAAGGTGGAACACCGCTACCGCGAGCACCCGAACGGATGCTTTCGGCGACGGGGTTCTCCTACAGTCACTCGGTCGGGGCTAAGGGGTGTAGCTGTCTATTAAGTTTATCGTCGAATATCCGCGTACGCTACGTGATTGCGACGGACTTTTGATCCCATCAAAATTCCGTGGCAACCAATCATTTAAGACTAAAGTGCTATGTTTATAACATTCATATTAGTTATCACATAACTACTTGTGAATTCCAAATATTGTATCACATTCCAGATAAATAGAAAATGTTAAACTTTCCGATCGAACAATCAAACACCCAAGTTTTCCCGAAAAAGCTCAACACATGATATAAGTTTAAAAACATTCACTTCATGCCTCAGTACCAACGGTCCAGCCGTAGAAGGGTCAAGCCAACGCCTCACATGTAGCACGCCGTACTGCCCCAAACCCTAAGGTTCAAAGGGCAGTTCAAGACGGTCACATAATCGAGTTAAGGTTTGTTGTCTTCTAGAGGGTCCATCGCGTTACTTGCACTACTTAGAACGTCTTTAAACCACGGAAAAATCCAACACTTGGAAATTTTCCGGCAGGGGAAAAATTGGGTATTTATATCCGGTCGAACTTTTTAACATATTCTAAAATACCCGGAAAAACACATAGACAAATTTAAACTTTCGATCGAAACAACGAACTCCCAATACAACCCAGAAAACTCAACTCTTGAGTATAATTTAAAAATTCCCAGAAAATACAGCACTAACAGATAGGAATTACTGTGCAAAGAAAATTCCAAGATGCTCCTATATGGCCGCGGAACCGCCGCACATGCCATGCTCGTGCCGCGGTTACGCGGCCACGTGGTCGAGTTACCCTCACGTGCTTCACAGTAATTCATAAAAAAGCCTGCTGAATTTTCTGGATATTTTTAATTCACAAAAATCCCCGATTTCAAAAAATGTACAGAGAATGGTTTTGGATTAGGATTTCGGGTTCGATCGGGTTTCTAACTTCGTCTACTCATCGCCTAAGGCTCTAGCTAGGCTCTGATACCATTGTAGGGTTCCTAGGCACACACATGAGGTTCCACAACAGATCAAACATGCCAAAATCAAAATTTTTCTATGTGCCAAAGAACCTTAAACTAGATCGTTACTAGAGGTAAAGGCGAAACTATGCAAGTTAACAACTTTAACTAAAAGGAAAGTGACTACAACCTTTGTAGATCCGGTCCTCCACTTCCTTAGCTCCATGATGACGTCCCTCCGGTGCGATCATCGGATCCCAGACTCTAGCGATGGTTTCGTCGAAGAAAAGATCGGGCTAGGTCGTCGACTTCGATGCCGAAGATGATCTACGTCGAGGCAGCTCAAGATCAAGCTCCACCTTCACCAAGTCATGAAACTTGTGAAGAAAACACCTTATACTACATGGCAAGTGGTAGAGGATGAAGAAATAGGAAGTGGGTTCACTTTGGATTTGGATTTCTCACTTGGAATGATCACTTGGAAATTTTCTAGAAGGCTTTCTTCTTCACTTGAAGAAGATGAAGAAGAAAATGGAAAAAGAATTATCACAAAAAGAAAATTCAAGTGATATCTATCTTATTGCAACCATGGGTGAGATAAACTCATGTAGAGAATAAACTATGGTTTAGGCAAATGGTTAGGTTAAGCAAAAGAAACAAAATGGTTGAACTTTTCAAAGCTTCATGAAGCTTCAAAGAAAATCCAAAGTTAGCCACCATTTTATTTCTTGCTAAAATGAATAAATAAATAAATGAATAAATAAATTAAAATTCTAACCATTTACCTAAACATGGTTCAAAGCATACACACACCCAAGTTTGCATGTATCATCAAACATGATACAATCTAGTGCACAAAAATATATCACATATACTACTTGTGCACATCAAGTGAGAAAATCCATATTAAGTGAACAAATACTAGTTAATGTAAAGTAATATACCAAATATATAATTATACATTAAATCATTAAATCAACACTTGATTTAATGATCCGGTCATATAGCATATAACCGACTAATATCAAGTGTATCAATGTATCGAATCAACACTTGATTCGGTAACCCGGCTATATCACATATAACCGACCTGATGATACAAATCGCGAGAATGGAATACAGTATCACATACTGGTATTATTCTCGGTCCCGCACATATCTCATATGTGCTCCTATTTCGTTTCGCTTGAGCCAGGAAACCTCTGTGTAGGACTCTAAAGACTCGTCAATACGCCGGCAGCAGGTGATGATCATATCAAACACCCACAAGCCGCAAGCGGTCTGCTAAACGTAACGGCCACCCGGGTATTGAGCGATCAGAAGATCAACGAGCAAGCCCGCTCACACTCCTGTGAATCCAACCAGCAACACTTACCGTACAGTCCGGTCTGTTCGTCTGATATGTCGCATATCTCGCCTTGGGGTGGTAAACGTCAGACCCCAGTAGCTCGATAAGTCATGCCGATGTAAGGTCCATAACAAGCACGAAACTACTGATAACACTTACCAGTAAATCGGTGCAACCCTGGCCAGGGATTTCCAGTTATGGCCAGTCGAGCATAGCACAACATCAACCCCCAATACCGGGAGAGACGAATCCCCTCCTATCGCTCATTGCCTCCATGTGAATCGGGACTGTACCCAAAAACCACCTGTTTGCACGACTCAGTAGAGCCGTGGTAGGGTGGAAATCAAAGCACAGTGGGAGACACACAAGACTCTATGACGATCTCAGGTCAACAGACTAAGCTATACCAGTGTCACTAGAGAACTGCCATCTGATGTGAGGTATAATACCATCTGGGAGTTCTCGGCGAGTCCGTTCAGTGTACTCAGTCACCACTGAGCACCCGCATACCATCTCTGATGTCAAACACCAATGGATATGGGATCATCCATCGCCCATCACATGGGTCGAGAAGATATACGCTAGTCTACTCTGGAATATCGATGCCCCGTCTCGATATTCCCACGACTAGGAACAATGAAGGATGTACTCATCGACTACCCAGGCCCCACTAGTATGATCTACATCATATTCCTGGAAGTCGAGTACACATCCTAAAGTCTTTATCAACTTGTAATAGAGAGACAGAAAGTATACACGTTAAGATAAAGAGCAACCAGATACATACTATCATGTCGAGCAAGAAAGTCCTACCTATATATGTCCCAGCATCCACTACAATATACATCCTATGTACAGTAATGGCCTCTAGGGCATACATATAACTAACAGTCAAGGATTTTGACTTCATCAATAATGAAGATGAGCCTTGTATTTATAATAAGATTGTAGGACGAACTGTCGTGTTCCTAGTCTTGTACGTGGACGACATTCTTTTGATAGGAAATGACATTCCTATGCTACAACTGGTCAAGTTATTCTTATCATAAAGGTTCTCCATAAAAGAGCTAGGTGATGCCTCGTACATTCTGGGGATCAAGATCTACAGAGATAGATCTAAGAAATTACTGGGACTTTCACAGTCCAGGTACATAGAGATCGTACTAAAGAGATTTAGTATGGAAGATTTCAAGCGCGGTAACATACCCGCATTGCACGGAATCACCCTCTCCAAGGAGATGTCTCCCAAGACTAACGAGGAGAGGGTTCGCATGAGCACTATACCCTATGCTTCGGCGGTAGGATCTATAATGTATGCGATGCTATGTACAAAACCAGATGTTGCTTATGCACTAAGCGTGGTGAGCCGGTATCAGTCAGACCCAGGTGAGAACCACTGGACAGCAGTAAAGAGCATTCTCAAGTACCTGAGAAGGACTAAGGAGATGTTCTTGATTTACGGTAATGGAGACCTCAGGGTCGAGTCCTTTACCGACTCAAGCTTCCAGAGTGACAAGGATGACAGCAAGTCTGTCTGGGGTTTTGTGTTTACCCTTAACGGAGGGGCGGTATGTTGGAAGAGTTCCAAACAGGATACCGTCGCAGACTCGACGATGGAGGCTGAATACGTTGCTGCAAGCGATGCCGCAAAAGAGGCGGTCTGGATAAAGAAGTTCATAGCTGAACTTCAGGTGGTTCCGTCCATTGTTGATTTGATACCGGTGTATTGTGATAACAATGGGGCTATAGTTTTAGCGAAGTAACCACGGTCCCATCAGAAATCCAGGCACATCTTAAGACGGTATCGCCTGATCAGGGAGATCGTAGATCGCCAAGAGATCGAGGTCCGGAGAGTGGATACGAAAGACAACACGGCGGATCCATTTACAAAGGCCTTCCCTCAAGCACAGTTCGAGCGACTTTTTGCGATGTTGGGTATGCGGTACGCCAGCAGCTGGCCTTAGAGCAGACGTTGGGTATTCGGTACGCCAATCACTTGCCTTTAGTGCAAGTGGGAGATTGTTGGATGTATATGCCCTAGAGGCCAGCATTGTATATGTATACATATGGATACTAGGGATATGTATGCACAGAACAATCTTGCTCAGTTTTATAGTATATTATTTGACTTGTCTTTATCGAGATATGTGTATTTATTGTTATTATATCTGGTTTGCACATATTGATAAAGACTCGATATGGTAGTATACTATTGTGGTTTGTCTTTATCTTAACATGGCATATGTCATACTCGTTATTACATATTGCGGCTACATGTTGATAAATCCCCTAGGATCTTGCTTGACTACTTGCGTTGTGATGGCGATCATACTCGTGGGAGAAGGGTGGTCCATAAGCACATCCTTAAATGGTCCCTGGTCGCGTGAGTATCGAGACTGGGCACTGATACTCCAGAGTAGACTGGTGTGTACGTTTTTAGCCCCGTCGGGGGATGGTTGGTCCCATAGCCATTGGTCTTATGCACCTAAGATCATATACAGCTGCTCACTGGGTGTGAGTACACTGGACGGACTCGCCGAGAACTTCCATGTGGTACTATACCTATCGTTAGATGGAAGTTCTCAGGTGACATGTGTACAGGGTAGTCTTTGGACCCGAGATCGGCATTTTTCTCGTGTGAGTTCCCACTGAACTTTGATCACTACCCTACCACGGCTCTACTGAGTCGTGCAAACAGGTTTTGGTTGGATTCAGTCCCGAGCCACATGGAGGCAGTGAACGATTGTCGGGATTCGTCTCTCCCGGTATAGGGAGTCGATATCGCACTGTGATTCGATTGGTCAGGACCATAAGACCTTGGCCAAGGCACTTAGGATTTACTGATAGGTTGATCGGTAGTTTCCCGGACTGGTCTTGAGCCACATCGGCACGACTTATCAGGTTGTTAGGGTCTGACGTTCACCACCCCTAGACCCGATATGCGATACTATTTGACGAAGAGACCGGACTGTACGGATATTGTCATGGATAGGCTCAGTAGGAGATCCGGACGAGCTTGCTCGTCGGCCTTCCTTTTCGATAGGTACCTAGGCAGCCGTTACGTACAGCTAGTGCCGCAGACGTGCTTGTGGTTAAACCCACTGCCAGAGTACTGTCGAGTCTTTAGAGTCCCACACAGAGGGTTTCCCTGATCCAGGCAAAACGATGTAGTAGCCGTATTGGATACGTGCAGGGTTCGATCGATTGACGTACTTGGTACTCGGATTTTCGATCGGACAATTTGTAATACTAGCCGGCTCGGGTTTGAGCCGGATTATTAAATCAGGTATTGATTTAATAATTTACGTATATGTATTTCGATATATATATTCTAGTATTACGTTCTTCGTGTTATTCTATCTCTTTTGGGCGTTCGGATTTTTATCCGATTGCCGGTATATTTGTACAGTAGACTGAAATCCGTATTTACTACAGATTTCCTTCTAGAAGGTGGACACCTCATTATGTATTTTCCTCTTATTTGATAATTGGAAATGAGGTGTAAAGTAGAGAGTATGGGAGGAAAAGAGGTGACCATGCTTCAATAGTAGTCTAATGAATTTATAATTCATTTTGGAGTTATTATTGAAGTATGGTTGCTAATTGTTTAATGAAAGAATTCATACACAAAACCTATGTGTGTATTTTCTCTTTCATGCTATGGTTCATAATTTCTTGAGCTCCCATTTTCTCTCAAGCTCCTCTCTCCTCTTGCTTTGCTCCACCTTCATCTTCTTCCTCTTCACTAACATTCTCATATATTGAGAAACAAGTGAAGAGGATAGAAAAGAGATAGCAAACACTTAGACACCGTCACTACATCCTAGACTACTTGGTTTAGCAAACCAAATTTTCTAGTTGCTCCTTTTGTTCCATAGTTAGGAGCTAGAGTCATGGATCATATTCCCCAGGTGGATCATCTACGACAAAAGGAGGTCAGAGAACAAGCTCGATCCCGATGGACTGATGGAGCCGGAGTTGGAGTTCAATCATGTTCAAGCTGGATGCAAGGAGCTAAGGATGAAGAACGAAGACCGAAGGACTTGGTTCGTTTGCTAAGAATTCCTCATCATAGTAGATAGCTCTCCTAGTGTAGCTAGTTAGTTTTATGGAAAGATCCGGTTGTAGGGTTTAGTCTAGCGCCAAGTTTTGTTTGCAAGAAAATTTTTGTTCCGCATTTGACCACGTGAGTTGGCTGGGGAGCTAGCGTAACCCTTCAGTAACTTAAAGGTATAGTAAGATCGTGATAATTTAATGTCAAAATGAAACTACATAGTATTTTATTGAAAAAGAGCGATAAAAGTTACAAAATGATATAGATTGTCATGAAACTTGTTCAACATGTTTTTTAATGATTAATAGTCAACATGTAATGGTTTAATAGGGTTGTGTTTTAAGAAAAGTGGGATTTTTAGAAAGAAACCGAATCGGAAATCGGTTTGACTCCAATTCCGTCGGGTTTTATTAAAAGATGTTTTTAGAGTAGAAAAGGAGAGAGGGAGGTGGGACTTATGGGTTTAGCTTAAAGAGGAGAGGGAGAGGGAGGGGACGTAGCTTCCGGTGTTTCGTTTCGTCGCCGGGATCTCCTAGGGTTGTCGCCGGAAAAATCGCCGGAGCTTCGGCTTTCGCTTCTTCCAAAATACACTAGGGTTCTAGTAAATTTCTTGAGAGTTTTGTTCAGAATTTGGGTGTGAGGGGGTAGCGTTTAGGGGTTGTATTTATAGGGTAAGGCTAGGGTTAGGGTTAGGTGAAGGGGTGTAGAGAAAAATGTATTAAATTGTAATAGAAATTGGGTTTAATGTGATTTAAATGGGCTCTGCAAATGTGCAGGAGAGTTAAACTATACAGGGATGATGGGAATACCAAAAGCCAAATTTTTTGTGTTGGGGACTCGACGGTCCGGCCGAATCCGGCCGGCTGCGCCGGCCGATTCGGCCGATCACGGCCGAGTTTGGTGGTCGAAGGGTGCCCCGTCGGTTCAAGATCTCACTGGTACAGTTAGGTTTTTGGGTGAAGTGGGGTTTTTGTGAGATATGCACGTGTAAACCCTTGGTATTCTAAAAATTCAAAATAAAACAATATTAAAAAATAATGTGGGGTATGGGATTTGAACTTTAGTGGCTTGGTTCAGCAGTGCAAGGTATTACCAATGAGTTACAAGCTCCTGCTTGCTATTAATTAGCGAAACAAACTTATAACTTGTGCTCAGGCAAAAGTACCCCTTTCTGGATTTTTAAAAAATTTGTACAAAAAGTTGTACAGAAAATTTTAGGTTTGTTACATTCTACCATCCTTATAAAAATTTCGTCCTCGAAATTTGTAAAAGGAAAGTGTAACAGATTCAAAGAAAGTTTGGTGACTGTAGTTCTGATTATGTATGAAAAATAACAAAGTGATACAAGGGTTTGAAAAGGTTGAGGAGAATTACCAGGGTTATCCGGACAACCGTCTCAGCTTTTACGGCCACCAAATTTTAAGTCGGCACGTTTCTTCGTGCATGCTAGTACATTGCTGATTGTCGAGATAAAGGTGGTCCACGTGGAGCTGGTGCAGGAAGAGTTAACCTAGTAGGTGGAGCTTGGATAGCTGGTCTAGCTGCGGAATTAGTATTAGTTCGGTTGTGTGGGCAAGTTCCTATGGTATGTGAGGATGATCCACATATCAGGCAAAGACCGTTTGCTCGTCGGCAAACTTCCATCAGATGTCCAACTCTCTTGCAGTAGGTACAAAAGGATGGGTTGGGCCTGTTGATTGGTACTCCCGGTCTCCTTGGTACAAATGGTGGTCCTGATACGGTCATCTGGTTGGCAGGGCGCTTCCCTCCGACAGATTGAGGTCTGCCCTTCTTCTTCACTACTGCCTCATATCTTCGGGCAACTTTCAAAGCCATATCATGGGTTGGGAAATCCCCTGTAGCTAAAGTAGCTTAGATTTCTGGGTCCAACCCTTGCTGAAATCTTCTTTCTCTGATCTCAGCAGTCGGTATGAGATGGGCTGCAAACCTGTTACGGTCTTGTATTAGCTGTGTAGTAAGTGATATTAAAATCGAACATTGAGACATATCTTACCGACTGAGCATGGTGAACTCAGCGTCATACTCATCTACTGACTTGGTCCACATCGAACCTTGTTGCAGATGGATGAACTGATGTTCCATGTCAACCTGGTAGTCTCAGGGAAGTACTTTGCGTCGAACATGTCGCGGAAAGTCTTCCAATCGATGAGTTGGTCAAGACGGCTTTCTTCCACCTTCCACCAGACCCGTGCATTGTCCGTGAGCTGTAATTTTGCAACACGAACTCAAGCTATCTCTGGCACTTGTGCCGCTACCAGATCATCTTCGATACTATGAGCCCATTCCTCAGCTTCCAGTGGGCTCTCATTTCCTGAGAACTGTTTGGGGTGCAAAGTTCTGAATTGCTTCACCCCAGGTGCTTCTGCCTCGGGACGGTTCATTAAAAGAGCAGTCTGCTGCTGCTGTCCCTTGAGGAGGCTGCGGAGTGCCTCAAGCAGAACCGTCTGCTCGTTGATCAGAGCAGCTACGGTAGGTGTAATTTGTAGTGGTAATGGAAAGTTGGTGCTGGTGTTGTTTGGCGAATCCATAACCTTGAATGAAAAAATTAGGTTAGGACAGATTCAAAATATATGATTCAAGAAATATGAAATTGTAAAGAATGTTTTAGTTGCTGGTTCTTGTGTTATATTGCTTAGATTGTTCACGCAGAACAGAACTGCATGATAGTATTCTATACAGCTCTGGTCCGCATGGGCCGCCAACAAAACCTGTCACGCCCCGCTTCCTAGTATACGGGCAGAGGACGCGACGAGACCGCTACGTATTTACTCTGAGGTAAATACGCTAAGCGTATCTAAGCAATATAAATATAAATGCACAGGAGACAAGATATAATAAAACGACAACTTTATTTATTCACATTTTTTTGTACAATGCATGGAAAGTAAATACATCTGATGGAAGCAATGCCTAAACAGTGGCATAACAGAAAAGGAAAGTACTGAAATAAAAATGTGTACAATGAAGCTAGAGCTCTGGGTCGTAAGCAAGCTGATCCAAGTCCTCACTGGTAGGTTCGATCTCCTGAGTATCCAGATCTCCTGACAACATTCCAAAGAAGAAAGAGAAGGAATGTCGTCAGTGAACAATCGATCGGTAAATCCCAAAGGTAAGAGAGAAATAGAATAGATAGAAAGAGAAGATAGCTTTTAAAGTTGTAATATATTGTTATACTGTTGTATTTAGTATTAATGCTGTTGTTATCGTAAGTTCAAGAGTGAATGTCAACCAATCTCAAGAGTGTTCTCAAACCCAACAGGCTGTAATCCACGGGTAGGGAACCACGGGCCCGAATCAAATGTTAGTAACGGGACTTCGACCGTCGTTGAAGTATTCCAAACTCAACAGGCCACAATCCAAGAGCATGGAAACACGGGCCCTCATGATTGCTTTGTTGTGTTAGTAGACATGGATTCATGATTTAGGAGGACTCTTGAGATTCTGCTGGATTCACGCATGAACTACCCCAATACCCCGTGTATTTATTTTATTGATAGTAATGATTGTACTGATGATATTGTATTGTCTTGTAAATTGAATTGTATAGATGACTTGCCGAAACCATGATATCAGTAAATGGATGCAACTGGAGAATCATGTAAATGGATGTAACGGGAGAATCATGTAAATAGAAGTATATCCATGGTTCGGTTCAGTCTAGTTGTATAGATTGGTAGATTGAATATATGGATTCATGGATTCATGTTGAATTGTAATATTGTAGATTGTACTTGAATTATATTCAAGTCAGATTATTTATAATGAGACTCAGTCCGAGTCAGAACAATTAGAAAAGAAGTTGAAGTCCTGATTGTTTTGATATTATCGGTAACCGCTGTACATGGGCGGTAGGATTTGTGTCTTTTTCAAAGACGATTACCGTGTTGATAACACATTTGTTAAGTTGTATATCTTAAATAGGCAAGCACCCACTTCTCCGGCTCCCTGAGGCTCAAGAGATTGGTCCCGCTTAAACCTATATTTATTAGGGTCCTTAGGGTAATTTATAGAACTTGAGGGGGTTTTATGTAAAAATACTTTTGTATAATTTTCAAATACACCCCAAGTATTTATTTATCGTCTTTAGAGTTTTAATAAATGTAGATTTTATATTTGTGACATTTCTAGTGAGAATAACCTATTTTTCATGATACATGGTATTTAATTGTAATATTGAAGTTGTATGGATTTCATGGTATTTTAATGTAAAGTGATCCTTGGAATATTTAAAAAAAATTGGAATATTTATATTATCACAAAATAGATATTTTAATGATACATATATATATTTATATAAAAATAATTTTTAATATATATTATATTTCTAGAAATCTCATTTTCTTAAGATATTTGTATTTTAAATCTTTCGAGACCGAATGCTCCTTGCGGAGGTCTGCATCTCGCACTACTAAGCCCAGAGATGTGCGATAATCCGCACCATCCCAGTCGGGTTCCCCAAAATAGGTTGTAGCGGTTTGTAAAATACTTAATCCTTTTAGAAAACGGTTTTATTAGTAAATGGTATTTATTTGAAAGGTTTCGTTTTCCCGTATTCTAGGTTTCCAAAAGTATTATGCTATGTTGCATATGAGTGTTGTGAGGAGGTAGGTCATTACCTCGTGATCTAACTTAAAGGTAGAGTAAGATCGTGATAATTTAATGTCAAAATGAAACTACATGGTATTTTACTGAAAAAAGCGATAAAAGTTACAAAATAATATAGATTGTCATGAAACTTGTTCAACATGTTTGTTAATAATTAATAGTCAACATGTAATGATTTAATAGGGTTGTGTTTTAAAAAAAGTGGGATTTTTAGAAAGAAACCGAATCGAAAATCGGTTTGACTCCGATTCCGTCGGGTTTTATTAAAACATGTTTATAGAGTAGAAAAGGAGAGAGGGAGGTGGGACTTACGGGCTTAGCTTAAAGAAGAGAGGGAGAGGGAGTGGACGTAGCTTCCGGTGTTTCGTTTCGTCACCGGGATCTCCTAGGATTGTCGCCGGAAAAATCGCCGGAGCTTCGCCTTTCGCTTCTTCCAAAGTACACTAGGGTTCTAGTAAATTTCTTGAGAGTTTTGTTCAGAATTTTGGAGTGAGGGGGTAGTGTTTAGGGGTTGTATTTATAGGGTAAGGCTAAGGTTAGGGTTAGGTGAAGGGGTGTAGAGAAAAATGTATTAAATTTTAATAAAAATTGGGTTTAATGTGATTTAAAGGGGCTCTGGAAATGTGCAGGAGAATTAAACTATACAGGGATGATGGGAATACCAAAAGCCAAATTTTTTGTGTTGGGGACTCGGCGGTCCGGCCGAGTCGGCCAAGTCGCCGGCCGATTCGGCCAATCCCAGCCGAGTCCGGTGGTCGGAGGGTGCCCCGTCGGTTCAAGATCTCACTGGTACAGTTAGGTTTTTGGGTGAAGTGGGGTTTTTGTGAGATATGCACGTGTAAACCCTTGGTATTCTAAAAATTCAAAATAAAACAATATTAAAAAATAAAGTAGGGTATGGGATTTGAACTCTGGTGGCTTGGTTCAGCAATGCAAGGTATTACCAATGAGTTACAAGCTCCTGCTTGCTAGTAATTAGCAAAATAAACTTATAGCTTGTGCTCAGGCAAAAGTACCCATTTCTGGATTTTGAAAAAAATTGTACAGAAAGTTGTACAGAAAATTTTAGGTTTGTTACATTCTACCCTCCTTATAAAAATTTCGTCCTCGAAATTTGTAAAAGGAAAGTGTAACAGATTCAAAGAAAGTTTGGTGACTGTAGCTCTGATTATGTATGAAAAATAACAAAGTGATACAAGGGTTTGAAAAGGTTGAAGATAATTACCAGGGTTATCCGGCCAACCGTCTCAGCTTCTACGGCCGCCAAATTTTAAGTCGGCGCGTTTCTTCATGCATGCTAGTACATTGCTGATTGTCGAGGTAAAGGTGGTCCACGTGGAGGCGGTGCAGGAAGAGTTAACTTAGTAGGTGGAGCTTGGATAGCTGGTCTAGCTGCGGAATTAAGATTAGTTCGGTTTTGTGTGCAAGTTCCTATGGTATGTGAGGATAATCCACATATCAGGCAAAGACCGTTTGCTCATCGGCAAACCTCCATCAGATGTCCAGCTCTCTTGCAGTAGGTACAAAAGGCTGGGCAGGGCCTGTTGATTGGTACTCCCGATCTCCTTGGTACAAATGGTGGTCCTGATACGGTCATCTGGTTGGCAGGTCGCTTCCCTCCGATAGATTGAGATCTGCCCTTCTTCTTCACCACTGCCTCATATCTTCAGGCTGCTTTCAAAGCCATATCATGGGTTGGGAAATCCCCTGTAGCTAAAGCAGCTTGGATTTCCGGGTCCAACCCTTACTGAAATCTTCTTGCTCTGATCTCAGTAGTCGGTATGAGATGGGCTGCAAACCTATTACGGTCTTGTGTTAGCTGTGTAGTATGTGATATTAAAATCGAACATTGAGACATATCTTACCGACTGAGTATGGTGAATTCAGCGTCATACTCATCTACTGACTTGGTCCACATTGAACCTTGTTGCAGATGGATGAACTGCTGTTCCATGTCGAACCTGGCAGTCTCAGGGAAGTAATTTGCGTCGAACATGTCGCGGAAAGTCTTCCAATCGATGGGTTGGTCAAGACGGCTTTCTTCCGCCTTCCACCAGACCCGTGCATTGTCCGTAAGCTGTAATTTGGCAACACGAACTCAAGCTATCTCTGGCACTTGTTCCGTTGCCAGATCATCTTCGATGCTCTGAGCCCATTCCTCAGCTTCTAGTGGGCTCTCTTTTCCTGAGAACTGTTTGGGGTGCAAAGCTCTGAATTGCTTCACCCCAGGTGCTTCTGCCTCGGGACGGTTCATTAAAAGAGCAGTCTGCTGCTGCTGTCCCTCGAGGAGGCTGCAGAGTGCCTCAAGCAGAACCGTCTGCTCGTTGATCAGAGCAGCTACGGCAGGTGTAATTTGTAGTGGTAGTGGAAAGTTGGTGTTGGTGTTGTTTGGGGAATCCATAACCATGAATGAAAAAATTAGGTTGGGACAGATTCAAAGTATATGATTCAAGGAATATGAAATTGTAAAGAATGTTTTAGTTGCTGGTTCTTGTGTTATATTGCTTAGGTTGTTCACGCAGAACAGAGTTGCATGACAGTATTCTATACAGATCTGGCCTGCATAGGCCACCAACAAAACCTATCACGCCCCGCTTCCCAGTATACGGCAGAGGACGCGACGAGGCCGTTACGTATTTACTCTGAGGTAAATACGCTAAGCGTATCTAAGAAATATAAATATAAATGCACAAGAGACAAGATATAATAAAACAACAACTTTATTTATTCATATTCTTTTGTATAATGCATGGAAAGTAAATACATCTGATGGAAGCAATGTCTAAACAGTGGCATAACAGAAAAGGAAAGTACTTAAATAAAAGTGTGTACAATGAAGCTAGAGCTTTGGGTCATAAGCAAGCTGATCCAAGTCCTCGCTGGTAGGTTCGATCTCCTGAGTATCCAGATCTCCTGACAACATTCCAAAGAAGAAAGAGAAGGAATGTCGTCAGTGAACAATCGATCGGTAAGTCCCAAAGGTAAGGGAGAAATAGAATAGACAGAAAGAGAAGATAGCTTTTAAAGTTATAATATATTGTTATACTGTTATATTTAGTATTAATGTTGTTGTTATCCTAAGTTCAAGAGTGAATGTCAACCAATATCAAGAGTGTTCTCAAACCTAACAGGCTGTAATTCAGGGGTAGGGAACCACGGGCCCGAATCAAATGTTAGTAACGGGACTTCGAGCGTCGTTGAAGTATTTCAAACTCAACAGGACACAATTCAGGAGCATGGAAACACGGGCCCTGATGATTGCTTGCTTGTGTTAGTAGACATGGATTCATGATCTAGGGGGACTCTTGAGATTCTGCTGGATTCACGCATGAACTACCCCAATACCCCGCGTATTTATTTTATTGATAGTAATGATTGTACTGATGATATTGTATTGTATTGTATTTTCTTGTAAATTGAATTGTATAGATGACTTGCCGAAACCATGATATCAGTAAATGGATGTATCTGGAGAATCGTGTAAATGGATGTAACTGGAGAATCATGTAAATAGAAGTATATCCATGGTTCGGTTCAGTCAAGTTGTATAGATTGGTAGATTGAATATATGGATTCATGGATTAATGTTGAATTGTAATATTGTAGATTGTACTTGAATTATATTCAAATCAGATTATTTATAATGAGACTCAGTCCGAGTCAGAACAATTAGAAAAGAAGTTGAAGTCCTGATTGTTTTCATGTTATCAGTAACCGCTGCACATGGGCGGCAGGATTTGTGTCTTTTTCAAAGACGATTACCGTGTTGATAACACCGTTGTTAAGTTGTCTACCTTAAATAGGCAAGCACCCACTTCTCTGGCTCTCTGAGGCTCAAGAGATTGGTCCCGTTTAAACCTATATTTATTAGGGTCCTTAGGGTAATTTATAGAACTTGAGGGGGTTTTATGTAAAAATACTTTTGTATAATTTTCAAATACACCCCAAGTATTTATTTATCGTCTTTAGAGTTGTAATAAATGTAGATTTTATATTTGTGACATTTCTAGTGAGAATAACCTATTTTTCATGATACATGGTATTTAATTGTAATATTGAAGTTGTATGGATTTCATGGTATTTTAATGTAAAGTGATCCTTGGAATATTTTAAAAAAAATTGGAATATTTATATTATCACAAAATAGATATTTTAATGATACATATATATATTTATATAAAAATAATTTTTAATATATATTATATTTCTAGAAATCTCATTTTCTTAAGATATTTGTATTTTAAATCTTTCGAGACCGAATGCTCCTTGCGGAGGTCTGCATATCTCACTACTAAGCCCAGAGATATGCGATAATCCGCACTATCCCAGTCGGGTTCCCCAAAATGGGTTGTAGCTGTTTGTAAAATACTTAATCTTTTTAGAAAACGGTTTTATTAGTAAATGGTATTTATTTGAAAGGTTTCGTTTTCTCGTATTCTAGGTTCCCAAAAGTATTGTGCTATATTGCATATGAGTGTTGTGAGGAGGTAGGTCATTATCTCATGATCTAACTTAAAGGTATAGTAAGATCGTGATAATTTAATGTCAAAATGAAACTGCATGGTATTTTACTGAAAAAGAGCGATAAAAGTTACAAAATAATATAGATTGTCATAATACTTGTTCAACATGTTTGTTAATGATTAATAGTCAACATGTAATAGCTTAATAGGGTTGTATTTTAAGAAAAGTTGGATTTTTAGAAAGAAACCGAATCGGAAATCGGTTTGACTCCGATTCCATCGGGTTTTATTAAAAGATGTTTTTAGAGTAGAAAAGGAGAGAGGGAGGTAGGATTTACGGATTTAGCTTAAAGAAAAGAGGAAGAGGGAGTGGACGTAGCTTCCGGTGTTTCGTTTCGTCGCCGGGATCTCCTAGGATTGTCGCCGGAAAAATCGCCGGAGTTTCGCATTTCGCTTCTTCCAAAGTACACTAGGGTTCTAGTAAATTTCTTGAGAGTTTTGTTCAGAATTTTGGAGTGAGGGGGTAGTGTTTAAGGGTTGTATTTATAGGGTAAGGCTAGGGTTAGGGTTAGGTGAAGGGGTGTAAAGAAAAATGTGTTAAATTGTAATAACAATTGGGTTTAATGTGATTTAAAGGGGCTCTGAAAATGTGCAGGAGAATTAAACTATACAGGGATGATGGGAATACTAAAAGCTAAATTTTTTATGTTGGGGACTCGACGGTCCGGCCGAGTCCGGCCAGCGGCGCCGGCCGAGTCGGTCGAGTCGCCGGCCGATTTGGACGATCCCGGCCGATTCGGCCGTCGGAGGGTGCCCCGTCGGTTCAAGATCTCACTGGTACAGTTAGGTTTTTGGGTGAAGTGGGTTTTTTGTGAGATATGTACATGTAAACCCTTGGTATTCTAAAAATTCAAAATAAAACAATATTAAAAAATAATGTGGGGTATGGGATTTGAACTCTGGTGGCTTAGTTCAGCAGTGCAAGGTATTACCAATGAGCTACAAGCTCCTGCTTGCTATTAATTGGCAAAACAAACTTATAACTTGTGCTCAGACAAAAGTACCCCTTTCTGGATTTTGAAAAAATTTGTACAGAAAGTTGTACAGAAAATTTTAGGGTTGTTACAATGTCACTACCTAGGACACTTGCACTATTACCATTGGTTCATACCGCACGTGCACTATTCATGCGAACACACACGCTATTGGTAATTGCTATGCCACGAACACTATAGAATTTGCTTAAATCAGTATCTAAAACATTTGCATCATATTTGATATGTAAATTGGTAGTTGTGTTCATTTCATCAAGATTGATACGCAGGATGGCTAGTCACATATACATACTTCATTGTATCATACTTCATACATGGCTTCTAGTTTTACGTCGCGTGGTATATACTATCGTATCATAGACATCCATAATCACCTATATGTTTACTTATTATGATTCTTCTTGAGGATTTCAATGCTTATGAGATTTTTGGATTTTGGGAGAAAACCGCAAGGATTTTAAGAGCTTATTACCATTTTAAAAATGTAAGTTGTGGTTTTCTCATGATATGATGTATGTGTCGTCCACCATGAGTTTTCCTGATTTCTGTTGGTTTTCAAGACCCGATTCGAGGAGTAGGATGAACCGTCTCGGGTATATGGTGGGCCCGGTATGGTACCCTGGGGCAAGAAGCTCGAGTTGTAGATGATGAGCCTGGCAGGGGCAGACTACCTACCGGTGATGTCCAGCGTAGCGGATATCTGGAGGATACCGACCGTAGTCGTGAGATTTGATAAGATGGGCTGATCCGGACTGACGGAGCCCGAGACATTGAGACATTGAGATATTGAGATATACATATATTGTGTCGATGCTTGACACGGATTTTCTGTTGATTTCATTGATGATACTTCGGTTATTACATATAGGTTTTTCTAAGATAAGAATAAAGATTTTCTCATACCAGATATGTTCAAGTTTCGTGTTTGATTATGTATTCATATTGCATCTATACGAGTGCTTCGCATTATATTGATATATGTAGGATGTGACGCATTACGTGCATACTTACGATAGCCTTATTATATGTTACTTACTACTCACGAGTTGGAAACTCACCCCTGTTGTACCACAGTATCTTGACAGTCCGACCCGTCACATAGTAGCGGCGGACGTACTATTTCTTTTGCTTCTTTTGCTTGGACTTGCGGCATTGCTCATAGGTGGGTTGCGAGGATACTTTTGTTTCCACTCTGTATTATTATTTTTATCTAGTATTCTCCATCTACCGTTTCTACCATTGTATATGTGATCCAGAAGTGTGACAGTGAGATTAATGTATGTGTTGTTTCTCTGGGGTCGAGCTCACTTGAGTTGACGTGATGTTTTCTTGTTTTCGTGTTTTTATATGCTATTTGCGCTATATATATACACACATACACATACACACACATATGTGTGTGTGTGTGTGTATTGCGTGTGGTTGTGATTCCGCCTTTGGCGAAGAGCTAGCTCCCGCTTGGGGATGCCTTTATTCTTTACTTATGTATATTTTGTGTTGTACCTGTTTCGGGGCCAGTAATTACAAAGAAGACTCTGCCGAAATTTTCGGGAAAAATTTGATGTTTTAAAAATATTTTAATATGACTTTATTTTGTTAAAATAGTTTTCTTTAAACTAGTTTTCCTTCACTCTATTTCCTTAAATGGTTTAGATTTTCTGGGATTTGGCTTACTTAGATTACGTTACGCCTTGAGACGTTTCGTAATTTAAGTGCCAGTCACGTTCCGTACCTTCGGGTCGTGACATTGGATGTCGAGCATTGTTGATCCAGATGTAGGAGATGAAGGCTGAATATCGTTTTACATATCGGATAGATTGGTGGTAAGAATAGGACCGGTTAAATGTACAGAAAGATGTCCACATTCAATGAAAGGGACTTGATGGGTCGGGAAATCCAACTCATCCAACATAGCGAATTCATCTTCAAAGATATTCTCAACACCGATCTTACTAGCACTGTCAGTCAAACTAAACGAATAGTTTCTTAAAAATTCATCAATTATATTATCCTCAATTGACGGATCACTAGGTTCACCTGATGGAATTGGAAGGTTTGAAATGTCAAGTTTAGTCGGATAAAAATCGGTTTGATTTGAAATGGTGTAAGTCTCTCTTTCACACTTATGATTGGAAAAGTCAAACATGTTATTCTGAGGCACCTTATCAATTAGATTATTAAGCGGTTAATCATCAAATACATTCGGTTGGATTTCAGGATGGAACGTGTTGAGATCAAAAGAATTGGCTTTAGGTTGACTATGAGGGATCCCAGGTTTTTTCTCACTACTCAATTCCAACTCTACTTCAAGACTAGAAATGGTTTATGAAGAAGTTTCAATGAAGGATTCTCTTTTAATCGTGGAACTTCCTAATTGATGTTCAGTAATACTGTCTAGATAGAGTGCAAAAGTTGAGTATGGTTGGAATGTGTTTAATTGTTGGCTACGGACGAGTTCAATGTGTTCCGCAATAGAAATCGGTTTACGAATTGCCACATTAGCCTCAAGAGAAGTATCAACATGAAAGGGTGTGAAAGTTTGGTGATGTTGATAAGAGTTAGAAGGGTGTATCCAATTTTCATAAATAAAATTAGGTTCAACATTTTGATATGAAGAAGATTGAGATTAGTTGAATTGTTGGCGACTGGCTTTTGTAATTTGCTCAGCAATGGTCATGGGTTAAAAAGTTGTCATATTCGCCTCAAAAGGAGTATCGACATGTTTATATGGAAATGATTGTAATTGTAATCCTAAGATTTTTGGAGTAGTGAAAGGTATGAAACTTTGGCTATGGGCTTTCTCAATATGCTCAGCAATGGACATGGGTTTAAAAGTTTGCTCACTATCCTTAAAAGGATTATCAACATAAGAAGGTATTGAATTTTGACACGGTTGATAGGAATTTGAGTGAGATGTCCAACTATTATTTCTAGAGCTCTCTATCCTATCCCTTAAAGAAATGGTATGGTCGGAAGTTCTACTAAAGCAATAACGATATAAAAAATATCTGATTTTGCATAGCAAAACTCGCCAAGAGTTGGTCGGTTTGGGTTACCCATCTGAAGAGAGTGAAAAGAATTTGAGGGCGAAATAATAATTTTTTTAAGCTCTTTTTATGGATTTTTCAAAATTTTTTGCTTAGAAAGAGGGACTTAACTCAACCAATCACAAACGTGCACAAACAATCTCTAGAGCTAAGATTATCTAGGTCAAATCAGTAGACCGCTTCTAGACTTCCAAAGGAAAAGATGTAGGATAAATTCTCTATCACCTCTTTATCAATCTTGCAGCCAGGTAAGTGTCAGGTAATTGTGAGGTATCCGCTATACGAATCACCGAAATAGCGGGCCTAATTAAGTAAACCACTGTTCTTAGTCACACTTTCCTTCAATACTACAAGAAAAATGTGGATAAGCAATAGATTACCTACAACCCTCCCCTGTCCTAATTGAGCGCGATTGTTTTTAGAGGTTTGGTCTAGATATTTTTTATTAATGTAGGGTGATGCATATGCTTGTTTGTGATTTGTGGGGCCTAGGAAAGATGATGAAATCCCCACTTAATCTGAATTTGGGTTTCTTGCCTCTTAATGTCCATTTTAAATATGCAAAGCAAACCAAAATCTAAAACACGCAAAAAGATTTTTTTAGCGGCGCTGTTTGCAAAGAATCCTGCAGGTAGAAATAATTTATTTGAGTTTCAGAGGAGAGAGGAAGAAAAAATAATACCAGAAAAGTTTGGGGGCCTAACTCCACTAGTTGGCCGCAGTTTAGCCGCCAAATGCACCAATTGGCCGCGGTTCCGCCGCGTTTTAGTGGAATCTCTTCTCCAAATTTTGGCATCACACTCCAATGCTCCTCTGGTCCTATTTAACAGTCTCTGAATCTTTGTTGGTTCGCTCGAAGTGCTCCATATTTCTCGCAAACCTCACAAAAGAATCGTTAAAAATACAAAATGTGGTTTTTATTTTTATTTTTATTTTTTCTGGTTTTTTTAGAAATCAACCCGAATAATAAGAAAAATAATACTACCGTTTCTCCGGCAATGGCGCCATTTGATTGATGTAAAAAACAATGTCTTTATGTGTCCTAAATACCGCAATCAATAACGGTGTCGCAATAGCTAGCCGATAGTGAGTACGGGTCATCCAAAGAGAAATGGTGAACTACTTATCTTGTTTTAGACGAGTTAATAGAAAAAGGTGGGATTTTTATCGTTTTATACTGAGAAGATTTGAAAATTTTATAAGAGAAGGGATTGCAGGGTTTTTCGGATTGAGTAGTTAAAGGATGGAGTTTTAAAAATAATTCTTTTATCTTTTAATTATTTAATACTAGAGAAATAGCGATGATTGTGGATTAGGGGGTTCTTGGAGGGATTAGGGTTTTCCTCTAGTGATCCTTGTCCTTCCATTGATCCCTATTTATCTCAAGCCCTCAACAAAACAAGTATAAACAAATCTCTAATCGTGGTCGTAACTATCATGAATTGATAGCACGTCCGAATAAGAGGGTTAAGACTCAATTTGCTAAAATTTAAAAAGTTAGGGGATTTTTTTCATTCATTATACTATCCTATCCTACAAATCCTAACAAGCGAGAATTTACTCGCTCATTGGGTTAAACGAAATAACAAGGAAAAATAGAAGATTAATGAACCCATAAAAAATAACAAAAAATAAAAGTGTGGAAATTAAATAAAGAAAATAAATGTGGAAAGTAATGAGACGAGATTAAAAGAAAAGAAACTACATTTTATTGAAACTCTGCATTTCAGAATTTGATTGCTGAAAAAAACTAAAAGAACTAAAAAAAACCCTATATTGTTCGATAGATTAGATCGATTGATTCATTGATTGATAGATCGGTGGTTGATAGATGATAATAACACTAATTGCTCTCGGTCCTTTTTATAGGCTCTGCAACTTGAAATCCTAGACGTCATCTTAAACTATGTGAAAAGACGATCAAACCTTGGAAAATTCACATCCAACAATCACGAAATGATCGCGGTTCCACCGCCCTTTGCCTTATTTAACCGCGGTTCGACCGCCTGTTGGTGGAGTTGCATCTCCAGATTTTTCGTGCCTTCTTCTCTCGATATTTGAAGATCTTTCTGATGAATATATTTTGAAAATATATTCTTCTCTCTGCAGTTACGAGATTCTTCAATTTGCTTCTAAAATTCAGCAGATTTGGTTTGTTAACTCGATTTGATGTGGATCTCCTACCTATATTTGTAGCCCGGAGCTGATTTATTTTAATACTTGCATAATATCTCAAATCAAATCATTAGTAGTATTTGGTTTATTTGAGATTATATTCCAACCAATTTTTATTTAAATTACTTAATGAACATGATATGATATGATATGACATGATATGCATATTTTATTAATTAAGAATCTCATGGATATTTTATTTAAATATGATATGCATGTTTTCCCAATTATATTAATTATAATTTAAGAAACATATGACAATTTTTTTTACAAATAAACCCACATATGTTCTTAAATTACAAATAACATTTTTTAGTAAATAATAATAATAGGGAAAATGACCGTAAAAATGTGCAATAAATTTGACTGATCAGTATTCTAGTATTATTGTTCACTATTCATTTTCTCTCTTGGTTATTCATATTTTTATACGAATACGCATATATGTATTTCGATACGTATACCGGGTTGTATTCCGTATTTATATGGAATATTTTCTAGAAGATGGACACCTCATTATATGATTTTATTTTTAGAAAATCATTTGCAAATGAGGTAGAGGTTGAGATGGCATTGAGCATGGTTGGAGGTATGTAGAGAGGAATGGGCTTTATTTGTTTATTGGAAAATGTTATGCATGTTTTTTGTATGGTTGCAAAATAATTGGAAAATTCATTCTTTTCTACATGCTATACTATTCATACATTCACTCTTTCGTGATTCTTTCTTGAGTTGCTCATGGCCACTTCTTCACCTCCTCCTCTTTCTTGTTTAGTTGTTCACTTGAGCATTAGAAATGAGAGAAAAAGATAGTGGAAAATTTCTATGTCCCCACTCTCCATTCCTAGTGAACTTGTAGCATCGGTTGTTTCGCTAGACGAAGCTGGAGCTTGGATCGTTTCCCTTGTTGGGTTACGGCAGCGTCCCGGCCATCAAACCGTGGCCAAATGCGGAAAAAAATTTATCTAAACTGGCGCTACCATTACCCGATGCCCGGATCTACCCTAAACCCTATACTAGCAAGCATATATAAAGAAGTTAGAATGGTTATACCGAGTTGATCTGTATCTTTCGGTCTTCAACCATCAGCCCAAGTTCTTAGAGGTTGCGGATCGAGTTTGGTTGCCGGCCTTCCTTCATCTACGATGATCCACCTGAGAAAAACGACGCAAGCTTCAGTCTCGCCAAGCGAGGCAACCGACGCTCCAAGGTTGCTAGCAAAAGAGAGTGGAGGTGTAGGATTATCTCACTAATGTTTTTCTGTCGTCAAAATGATCCAAGAGCAACCATAGAAGATGAAGAGGATGTGAGGAAACCAAGTGGCATGAGCAACTAAAGAAAGTGGCTAAGTCTCCAAGTGAGAATGAGAATGAGAAAAGCAAGTGAAGAAAAGAAATGAGCAAGCCATATCAAGAATGATGGCAGCCCCCCTTTTGCAATCATGCAACAAAATATCTCTTTTCATTTTTCCAATAAACAAGTCCATGCCATACCTCTCTACATGCTAAACAATGTTCATGCCACCTCACCCCCTCCACCTCATTTTCCTAAATGATTTTTCAAAAAGAAAAATCAATTAATGAGGTGTCAAATCTTGTAGAAGCTATTCCGTATAAATATGGAATACAACCCGATACACGTATCGAAATACATATACGTGTATTCATACAAAAATACGAATGGCCAGGAGAGAAAATGAATAGTGAACAATAATACTAGAATACATATATATAAGTACATATATAAATTATTAAATCAAAACCTGATTTAATAATCCGGCTTAAGCCTAAGCCGCTAGTATTATCAACCGTCCGATTAAAGTCTGTGCAGCATGTACACATATTTAATCGGACACCTGTATATACCAACATACGTCATCTACACCATATCGCCTGAACTATGAAAAACCCTCTGTGTGGGACTCTAAAGACTCGTCAATACGCTGGCAGTGGGTTTAACCACAAGCACGTCAGTAGCACTAGCTGTACGTAACGGCTACCCAGGTATTGAGCGAAAAGAAGGCCGACGAGCAAACTCATCCAAACCCTTACTGAGCCTGATAGTGACAATATCCGTATAGTCCGGTCTGTTCGTCTAAGAGTATTGCATATCGAGTCTAGTGGGGTGGATAAAGTCAGACCCCTAACAACGTGATAATTCGTGTCGGTATATAACCCATCACCACCTAAGAAACTATCAATCCTGGATTGGTAATTCTCGTATACCCCGGCCGAGGATTTTTGGTGATGGCCACCCGTGCATTGCGCGACATCAACCCCCAATACCAGGAGAGACGAATCCCCGATGATCCGCTCACTGCCTCCATGTGGCTCGGGACTATACCCAACTAAAACCTGTTTGCATGACTCCTTTGAGCCGTGGTAGGGTAGTAATCAAAGCACAGTGGGAACTCACATGAATTGAGCATTATGAAACCCATGCAAACAGGTCACCATGGAACTGCTATCTGACAATAGGTATAATACCAACTAGCATGTTCCCGGCGAGTCCGTCTAGTGTACTCATAACCCAATGAGCACCTGTATACTATCATAGGTGAACTAACTAACACCAATGGCTTATGAGACCTGGCCACCGCCCCTCATCGAGGTCTCGCTCAGTATATACTAGTCTACATTGGAGTATCGATGCCCAGTTTCGATACTCCCACGACTAGGGACATTTAACGATGTGCTTATAGACCCCCAGCTCCCACGTATATGATCGCCATCATAATGCTGGTAGTCAAGAAAGAATCCTATGGGCTCTATCAACATGTACATGATGATAAATACAAACTAGATAGCATACTATCATCTCGAGTAAGACTGTTCTATCGGTATAGGTCCTCCCTCAATCATCATAATCACCTGCCTACGACTACGATAATTGCCTTGAGGGCACTATTTCCAACAATCTCCCATTTGCACTTAAGGCTAATTATTGCGGTGTCGCATACTCACAGCTCGTGTGATACCGAAAAACCAACTTCTCTACTAATCATTTTCGCAAAGCTCGTTTGTGAAACTATTGTGTTCGAGAAATAGCCTTAGTGAGTGGATCCGCTCCAGTATTTCTTTCTGTATCTCTCTATATCTCAACTTCACGGAGAAAGTTATCTCCCGAAATGAGCAATACATGTCTTAGAATTTGTCTGGATATCTGATGGGACCCAGTTCACAAATGAACTCCAAATCCAGCAAACTTCCTAGACTGTATCATCCACTGAATTTAATCAGTATCCTGCGCCATGCCTTCCACGGTATCCGCTTGGACCACCTGTCCAACATACTGTCCCTCAAAAGAGGGAAAACTATAACTCTGACTGCCACTCTGTCATCCAGGTTACGTTGGAAGCCTGAAATGATAACCGTCTCCTGAAGGAGGTAGCCGTTACCATATCTCTAGAACATCTACTTATGTTCAATACTGCTTCCTAACGTTTCTCCAGGATTGGATTAATATACATGCTTATTGCAGCTAGTGCAAAAACAATATCACTTATTGCAACTAGTGCAAAAGCAATATCTGGTGTTGTACTTGACATCACATGATTGACTCAACTGCCTAAGCAAGTGATATGCTAATCATGCAAATCCCTCTCCCCTTTAGTCTGAAAGACATCTTTTAGAGAGGGTGACTCCATCACCAGCAGGTTCACCACCATGCCAGGAGTCGTCCATTCAAAAACACCTTTAGAATATTGTTAAGTACCCTAATTGGGACACTTCCCAAATCTAGATCAAAAATCATAGATCTAGTCACCAGAAATCCTGATATTATATCCATATCTTATGTGAAGAAACACCTTTGTGACAACCACAGTATAACCGATCGTAGTATAGGAATTTCATTTTCTATAAAGTACATGTCATCCCAAATACCAGGACATTACACCCTACTACCTTCTTACCAGATCCATCTTCTATTCTGATGAGGTCAAGACCTATGATTGTTATATTAAAAATAGATGATCTATTTCCGCTATACTTGCTTTAGTCTATAAATAGACATAAGCTACTTGCCCACTATGCTTCCGCTGCTCCCACTGACTTCAATAACCCTCTGGCAGAGTCATATACACGTGCACTTCTAAAGATAGTTTAGAACGACGCTATACTCATCCTCCTGTCGGGTCTTATAGTCTAGAACAGCAGCAATGGCAAGTCTGGGTAAACAAGAACCTCACTGTCACCGTCTCTGAGAAGACCGAAGTACCTCTCGGGTGCCTGAGGTTACCCACCAAATCAGCGAAGTGGCTAATGGAATGTCGAAACCAATTGAATCCTCAGGTTCTATTAAATCTTTAGTGATCGTTTGTGATTCTGAAATCACTTCCAGTTCTACCATACTCCCACTTGTTTTTTTCTGAAAAAAAATCCATTTTACTAAAACCATGGCGAGTCAAGAACAATATCACTATTGATCTTCCTGATAGTAGATAGTTAACCCTCGTTAAAGCCCGGGATAACCCACAAACTGCCATTACTGAAACGTGCCTAGAGTTTATCCGGATTCTGGTTTTAAGTATCAGCCGGACAACTCCCTATATCTAAACATCGTTAAAATATGAAATCATTCTATATACCATATAGAAACAAAGGCACTAATTTAATTAGTGTTAGTTATATGTATGCCCTAGAGGCCATTACTGTACATATGATGTATATTGTAGTGGATGCTAGGACGTATATAGTGAGGACTTTCTTGCTCGACATGATAGTATGCTATCTGGTTGATCTTTACCTTAACGTGTACGCTGATTGTCTCTCTGTTACATGTTGGTAAAGCCCTTAGGATCTATACTTGACTACCTGGACTATGATGAGGATCATACTAGTGGGGATATGGTAGTCCATAAGTACATCCTTCAAAGTCCCTAGTCGTGGGTGTATCGAGACGGGGCATCGATATACCAGAGTAGACTAGCATATACCTTCTCGACCCATACAGATGGGCGATGGATGATCCCATATCCATTGGTGTTTGACATCAGAGATGATATACGGGTGCTCAGTAGAGACTGGGTACACTGGACGGACTCGCCAAGAACTCCCAGATGGTATTATACCTCACGTCAGATGGCAGTTCTCTGGTGACACTGGTACAGAGTAGTCTGTTGACCCGAGATCGTCATAGAGTCTTGTGTGGTTCCCACTGTGTTTTGATTTCCATCTTACCACGTCCAAGAGGGCGTGCAAAACGGTGGTTTTTGGGTACAGTCCCGAGTCACATGGAGGCAATGAGCGATAGGAGGGGATTCGTCTCTCCCGGTATAGGGGGTTGATGTTGCGCTGTGTTCGATTGGCTATAACAGGAAATCCCTGGCCAGGGTTGCTGAGATTTACTGGTAAGTGTTACCAGTAGTTTCTCGAACAGTTATAGACCTCATATCGACACGACTTATCGAGCTATTGGGGTCTGACGTTTACCACCCCTAGGCAAGATATGCGACATATCAGACGATCAGACCGGACTGTACGGTAGTGTTACTGGTTGGATTCACTGGATTGTGAGCGGGCTTGCTCGTCGATCTTCAGATCGCTCAATACCCGGGTGGCTGTTACGTTTAGCAGACCGCTTGCGGCTTGTGGATGTTTGATATGATCATCATCCGCTGCCGGCGTATTGACGAGTCTTTAGAGTCCTACACAGAGGTTTCCTGGCTCAAGCAAAATGAAATAGGAGCGCATATGAGATATGTGCGGGACCGAGAATAATGATTGTATGTGATACCGTATTCTATTCTCGCGATAAATGTATCGAATGGTTGTATGCGATATAACCTAGTTATCGATTCAAGCGTTGATTCGATAAGCCGATATATTGTATACTAGTCGGTTGTGTGCGACATAACCGGATCATTGAATCAAGTGTTGATTTAATGATTTAATGCATATTTATATATTTGATATATTACTTTGCATCAACTAGTATTGGTTTACTTAAGATGGATTTTCTCACTCGGATGTGCACATTGTATATTCGATATAGTTTTGTGCACTTGATTGTATCATGTTTGATGATACATGTTTGCTTGTGTTTGTGTAAAGATTGAACCATGGTTATTTAAATGATTAGGGTTTACATTTTCATATCTATTTATTTATTTATTTATTATGGAAATGATAATGAGAAGAATGGTTGCTAGTTTTGTTTTATTCTTTGAACCTTCATGAAGCATTGACTTTAGTCAACCATTCTTATCTCATCCTTAACCCTAACCATTCAAACTAACCTTGGTTTAATCTCTACACCTAACCATGGTTTGCTTATGATAAGAATGGATTTTCTTTTCTTTTTTAATTTCCTATCATAACAATTTCCTTCTTCTTCTTCATTCTTCTTTGAAGAAAACCAAGCTCCATCAATGGTGATTGTTGGAAAAGAGTGAGAAATCCAAAACTAAAGTTAACCCACTTCCTATTTCTTCATCCTCTACCTCTTGCCAAGTAGTAGAGTGTGTTTTCTTCACAAGTTTCTTGACTTGGTGAAGTCGGAGCTTGATTTAGCGATGCCTCGACGTAGATCATCTTCGGCATGGACATCGACGACCTAGCTTGCCCATTCTCCGACGAAGCCGACGCTAGAGCCCGGATTTGATTTGGACAGCGGAGAGGACTTCGTTGCGGAGCTATGGAGGTGGAGCACCGGATCTACAAAGGTTGTATTTCCGTATTCCCTTAATTAAGTGTTAACTAGTTATCTATTCGCCTAGTTTTCTAGCAAACGATCCGTAGTTTAGGGTTTGTAGGCACCGTAAAATTTGAAATTGGCATGGTTGATGCCTTGTGAGACCTCATTAGGGTGCCTAGGAACCCTACAGTGGTATCAGAGCCTAGCTAGAGCCTTAGGCGAAGTCTAGACGGAATTTGAAGTCCGAACGAACCCGAAACCCAATTCCGATTATGCTCTCTGTACTTTTTTGAAAACAGTGAGTTTTTCCAAATTAAAAATTGCTAAAAAATTCAGCAGGGAAAAATAAGAATTACGGTGCAAAAAGTTTCTGGTGAACAGTATTTTTCGCGGCGGATCAACGGCAGAAGCATGGCTTCTGCGGCTGATCAGCGGCCACTTGGTGACGTCAGCCCACTTTGTTTGCACAGTAACTCCTGATAAATTCTGCTGAGTTTTCTGGGAATTTTTAATATTGATTCAAGAGTTGAATTTTCTGCAATTGTTTTGGGGATTCGGTGTTTCGATCGGGGTATCAAATTTTGTCTGTGTGGCTTTCCGGATAAATTTTAGAATATGTTAAAAAGTTCGACCGGATATAAATACCCAATTTTTCCCCTGTCGGGAAATTTCCAAGTGTTGGATTTTTCCGTAGTTTAACGACGTTCTAAGTAGTGCAAGTAACGCGATGGTCCCTCTAGAAGACAACAAACCTTAACTCGATTATGTGACCGTCTTGAACTGCCCTTTGAACCTTCGGGTTTGGGGCAGTACGGCGTGCCACATGTGAGGCGTTGGCTTGACCCTTCTACGGCTGGACCGTTGGTACTGAGGTACGAACTGAATGTTGTTAGACTTATTTCATGTGTTGATCTGTATTGGGAAAACTTCGGTGTTCGATTGTTCGATCGGAAAGTTTAACATTTTCTATTTATCTGGAATGGGATACAATAATTGGAATTCGCATCAGTTATGAGATAACTGAATGAATGTTGTAAATCTAGCAATTTAGTCTCACTTGATCGGTTGCCGCGGAATTTTGATGTGATCAAAAGTCCGTCGCAATCACGTAGCGTACGCGGATACTCGCCGGGTAAACTTAATAGACAGCCTCACTCCATAGCCCCGACCAAGTGACTGTAGGAGAACCCCGTCGCCGAAAGCATCCGTTCGGGTGCTCGCGGTAGCGGTGTTCCGCCTTGGTGCACTTCGTCGACGGTATCAGGGGTGCTGCCGCCTACTAAAGTTTGCGACGAGCATTCGATCAGTTTTTCGGGAATCTTGTTGAATTGCCCGACTTGATATTGAAAAGAGTTTTCGATTTTGAGACTAAAATGCGGGGTTTATAATTGTTAGGCATGCGATGTCTAAGTAATTCATTTGGTCAGGCATGCGATGTCTGAGGAGGTTGCGGATTCCAACTGTTGTAGTTTTACATTTTCTTTTCTGTGATCGTAAGTGTAATATGTGATATCGCCGGTTTCGTTGCTATATGTCAACGACAATTGGGATGCGCATATTTACTTACGTTGATGACATGTGATGTTATGTGTTGCTGGATATGTTATATTGGATCGTCGTGTTTGAATAGCCGGGGGTTTTTATGTGAGATGAGTGTTTTTCATTTTCATTCATGTAAAAACTTGTATGTAATATTCTTTTATTGGGGCACTTCCAGGTTGCGGAAGATGTCACCCTTTGTATATTATTTACTTTTCCGCACTAGGATAGACCCAAGGAGGAGGGCACAAGTAACCGGGTTCTGGAGTCCAGTGGGAGACCAACTCGAGGAGTCGAGTCCAGGTCTCCTAACCCCAGAATTGGTAGGGTTGCTTGCCTCTCTCGTAGGGGTCTAGGGGTGTGGGTTTGGCTATTCATCACGACCGTGGAATCCGTGTTTTATACTGGCTCGTATTGAAAACACGGACGTCCTAGTATATCCAATATTTCATATGTTTCTTCTGCTGCGATATATGTGATGTGATCATGTGATGTTCTCTGATAGATACAGTATATAGTATATATGATATATTATATAGGCGTTACTTATGTTTTACACCCGCACTAGCCCTGCCCCGCTCTGCCGTTAGTTACCTAACCTAACGGTGCACGAGGGGACATCGAGGCGAATGCGGATGGCATAAGTGTACGTCGTATTTATCTGTGATGTTTAGGTACTTAAATGATGGGACTTCATTAATGTGATTAATGAAATAAAAGAAACCTAAGATGTTGTAGAATCGAATTTCAAAATAAAACAGGTAGCTACAGTTCTTGCTTTGCACAGCGGTATATGTGATATATCCTGCACCTTATTCGATGAGGAAAGGACCGAGATCCCTTCACCGGGAGTGACTCCTTTAGCAATAACTGGCAGATGCTACACACTCGGTTTGTCTTTTGATTGCTTTTAAGTGTTTTTGCTTTGCACAGCGATATATATGATATATCCCGCACCTCATTCGACGAGGAAAGGACCGACGATCCCTTCACCGGGAGTGACTCCTTTAGTAAAACTAGAAAAGCCTCAAAAGCACTCCATTTCAAATTCATTTGATTCTACAACGATATCAAGTTCATTACGCAATAGGTTTTCAGAAAAACCTGTCGTAGCCCTCCGTCATTTCAGATACGTACTAGTTAGTATTCGTGCTGCGGTTGTTTGGCCTCCGTCAAGGCGTAGTGTACGGTAGCTAACTAGTGCTTATCTGCTAGCATATGATGCGATTGGATTAGGGTATTCGTACGGCGTTGTTTGGCCTCCGTCAAGGGTCGTGCGGGTGGGTTTAATTCAATCAGGAAATCACGGGTTGAACTTGACTAGCGGACTATGGGTTGTTTGGCCTCCGTCAAGGTCATAGCGAGCTAGGGGCAAAATATTATCGGGAATTTCAAGTGTTGAAATTTGCAATGAGATTGCATACCTTCTATGAGATAGTTGGATCCCGATACTCGCTGCGAGTAAGAGTTACTCCTGGGAGAGTTTTATACATTACAATTAGCCGATCAAGTAGGTGTCTAGAAAGGTGTCAACGAGGTTACGCCTCTGGGAAAACGAGGTTTACATTAATTAGGTTCGTGCGAAAGCACGGGGGACCTCCCTCAAAGTACCGACACTGGCCTGGCTGAAAGATTGGCGAACTTGTAGTGTGTAATTAATCCCGGCTAGTCTTTCCTTTTAGGGTTTGACGGAAGATTTGATAAAAAGCACTGGGAGCCATCCTGATTAGATAAAATAATAACCAATCTATTCTTGACAGAGCGCACGCTGAGTGTTTTCTTCTCTCTCTCTCCAGGTAGCGACCCTATCACGCCTTAATCAAGATAATAATACGGATATTTGACCGAACCCGCTTGTTATACTGAGCTGGGGAACGTTGGTCCCGCTCCAACTTATAATTGTTATAAGACCGAGCAGGAAATTGGGGAATACCAGATTTCCCGTGCCGCCCAAACGAAGAGAGTGCATGCTGATGCATCATCTTCGGGTGTGTTCATTATACAGAACTGTTTCTCAGTATCCTTTACTTCCTGGGTATGTGATACCAGATCAGGATCCCAGATATGTAATCTGTTACATAGGGCTACAGAAAGGTAGAGAACTGAGAACGGGTGATAAGTTTCATGAGGCAGAAAACGGGGCAAGTGTTGCAGCCAAGTCTGTTGGTCACTGTCACCCTGTATTACCAATACATTGATTCTGAACGAATGTTATTAGATACCGAACCTGATATACAAAATCATATCGGTCTCTTTATCAGTAAAGAAATGATATAATTTTGTATTGTTGGATAATATTTTGAACATTTCCTATATCAAAAGTTGATCGGTTCATGCACGTTATCTAAAAGCGTTGATGTTCTAAATCAAACTACAGTTCTTTAGTATACGGAACACACACAAGAGGAAGAGTTCAGAAATGAACGAATTCTTCTTGAGGCATTGTAGACTAGGTCATATCAATGTGACCCGACTAGCTGGAGTTACATAAATATGCATATTTAAATTAGTTTGAACTTACATCTTATGAAACTCGCCAGTCATGTCATAAAGATAAGATGACCATAGCTCCGTTTACTAGAAACAGAGAAAGAGTTAGTAAACTCTTGGGATGATACATGTTGATGTATGTAGGTCCCCTGTCTACACATGCCAAGACCGGTTCTTTATACTTCATTACATTCTCTGATAATCTCTCAAGATTCAGATATATGTTCTTGTTGAAACACAAGTCAGAACCTTTTGAGATATTCACAGAATATAAGTTAGAAGTAGAGAACCAATAAGGGTACAAGTATTATGTCCTTTGATGTGATCAGGGAGGAGAATACTTGAGCACGGAATTCCTGGACTATTCTAAAGGAGAATGAGATTCTCTCTCTGCATTACTCCTCCGTATACACCATAGCATGATGGTATATCGGGGCGGAGCAGATACACCCTATTTGATATGGTGTGCTCTATGATGAGTAATACTGAGTTACCTTTTTCCTTTTGGGAGTTATGCACTTATGAAGCTGCATACCTATTGAATAGGGTTCGAATCAAATCAGTTGCCTACCACTTCATATGTGATATGGAAAGGGAAGAGCCCATGTCTTAAGTTAGTTAAGATTTGGGGTTGTCCGGCCTATGTCTAAAAGCAAAATCCGGACAAACTCGAGGCAAGGTTAGTTATGTAGAACTGGAAAGGTTCCAGCTATGCAAACTACAGAAGATGATTTGATGGAACCAAAGGATTCAATTGTTACCAACGAACCTCGGCCTCTCCGCCGATCTAGTAGGGTTCCTCACCCACCTGAGAGATACTTCGGTTCCTCTATGACAGTGGGAGCGAGGACTGCATCATGAGATGATGACCCAACTAGTTTCGAGCTGGCCATCAAGAGTAAGACTCTATAAGAATGGCTGGATGTTTATCGATCTGAGATGGAATCCATGTACACCAACAAAGTATGGACTTTGGTTGCTATATCTGAAGGGTTAAATCCCCATCAGGAGCAAGTATATCTCGAGAAGATTACTTGGTGTAGATGGAAAAGTTGAGACTTTCAAAGCTAGACTTGTTAAAGGTTTGCATCATTGACCAGGTGTGGATCATGATGAAACTTTTTCTAAGGATCTATGCTTAAGTCCATCCAGATCCTACTTGTCACGGCTACATACCATGACTACGATATCTGGTGGTTGGGTGTCTTGACTGCTTTTCTAATTGATGATTTAGAAGAGAGCGTCTATAAGTACACAGCCAGAGGGCCTCGTAGACAGTGGGAGCAGCGGAAACGTAGGCAAGATGCTTTATAGGATTAAAGCAGGCATCGCGGAGTTGGAACATCTGTTTTGATGAATTTGTCAAAGAAGTTGACATCATCAAAATGGTAGATGAACCTTGTATAAACAAAAAGGTAGTAGGGAGTATGGTGACGATCCTCGTAGAGTACGTGGATGACATACTCTTGATAGGAAAGGAGTTTCTTATGCTACGCTCGATCAGTCTCCGTTTATCACAATGATTCTCCACATAGGATCAAAGTGATACCTACTAAATCCTGGATTTTGGATCTATGAGATAGATCTAATTGGATGTTAGGATTCTCACTAGTTGTAGCGAGATGGTATCAATCGATCATGGGGAGAATCACTGGAAGGGTTCCAGGGTGATAAAGATGACTGAATGTCAGTCGCAGGCATTGTCTTTACCCTCAGTAAAGGGACGGTATGTTGGAAGAGTTCCAAGCTAGATACCGTGACATACTAGACGATAAAGGCAGGATACATCGCTACTTAAGATGCTACCAAAGAGGATGTTTGGGTGTATATTAGTTCATGAGATGAACTACGTTCCTACCATTGTGAGACAATGGAGTTGTGGCTCATGCCGAGGAACACCGGTCCCATCAGTGATCCAGACTTATTCTAAGGCAGCATCGCCTGATCATGGAGATAGTTGATCTCCAGGGTGATCAAGGTTAGGAGAGTAGATTCAGAGGACAACACAGCGGATCCACTCACAAAGGCCTTTTCCCAGAGAGAGATTTTCATGGGATGGTTGAGTATGAGATACTACAACCACTGCTACAGATGGCCCTAGTGCAAGTGGGAGATTGTTAGTTATATGTATGCCCTAGAGGCCATTACTGTACATATGATGTATATTGTAGTGGATGCTAAGACGTATATAGTGAGGACTTTCTTGCTCGACATGATAGTATGCTATCTGGTTGATCTTTACCTTAACGTGTACGCTGATTGTCTCTCTGTTACATGTTGGTAAAGCCCTTAGGATCTGTACTTGACTACCTGGACTATGATGCGGATCATACTAGTGGGGATATGGTAGTCCATAAGTACATCCTTCAAAGTCCCTAGTCGTGGGTGTATCGAGACGGGGCATCGATATCCCAGAGTAGACTAGCATATACCTTCTCGACCCATACAGATGGGCGATGGATGATCCCATATCCATTGGTGTTTGACATCAGAGATGATATACGGGTGCTCAGTAGAGACTGGGTACACTGGACGGACTCGCCGAGAACTCCCAGATGGTATTATACCTCACGTCAGATGGCAGTTCTCTGGTGACACTGGTACAGAGTAGTCTGTTGACCCGAGATCGTCATAGAGTCTTGTGTGGTTCCCACTGTGCTTTGATTTCCATCTTACCACGTCCAAGAGGGCGTGCAAAACGGTGGTTTTTGGGTACAGTCCCGAGTCACATGGAGGCAATGAGCGATAGGAGGGGATTCGTCTCTCCCGGTATAGGGGGTTGATGTTGCGCTGTGTTCGATTGGCTATAACAGGAAATCCCTGGCCAGGGTTACTGAGATTTACTGGTAAGTGTTACCAGTAGTTTCTCGAACAGTTATAGACCTCATATCGACACGACTTATCGAGCTATTGGGGTCTGACGTTTACCACCCCTAGGCAAGATATGCGACATATCAGACGATCAGACCGGACTGTACGGTAGTGTTACTGGTTGGATTCACTGGATTGTGAGCGGGCTTGCTCGTCGATCTTCAGATCGCTCAATACCCGGGTGGCCGTTACGTTTAGCAGACCGCTTGCGGCTTGTGGATGTTTGATATGATCATCATCCGCTGCCGGCGTATTGACGAGTCTTTAGAGTCCTACACAGAGGTTTCCTGGCTCAAGCAAAACGAAATAGGAGCGCATATGAGATATGTGCGGGACCGAGAATAATGATTGTATGTGATACCGTATTCTATTCTCGCGATAAATGTATCGAATGGTTGTATGCGATATAACCTAGTTATCGATTCAAGCGTTGATTCGATAAGTCGATATATTGTATACTAGTCGGTTGTGTGCGACATAACCGGATCATTGAATCAAGTGTTGATTTAATGATTTAATGCATATTTATATATTTGATATATTACTTTGCATCAACTAGTATTGGTTTACTTAAAATGGATTTTCTCACTCGGATGTGCACATTGTATATTCGATATAGTTTTGTGCACTTGATTGTATCATGTTTGATGATACATGTTTGCTTGTGTTTGTGTAAAGATTGAACCATGGTTATTTAAATGATTAGGGTTTACATTTTCATATCTATTTATTTATTTATTTATTATGGAAATGATAATGAGAAGAATGGTTGCTAGTTTTGTTTTATTCTTTGAACCTTCATGAAGCATTGACTTTAGTCAACCATTCTTATCTCATCCTTAACCCTAACCATTCAAACTAACCTTGGTTTAATCTCTACACCTAACCATGGTTTGCTTATGATAAGAATGGATTTTCTTTTCTTTTTTAATTTCCTATCATAACAATTTCCTTCTTCTTCTTCATTCTTCTTTGAAGAAAACCAAGCTCCATCAATGGTGATTGTTGGAAAAGAGTGAGAAATCCAAAACTAAAGTTAACCCACTTCCTATTTCTTCATCCTCTACCTCTTGCCAAGTAGTAGAGTGTGTTTTCTTCACAAGTTTCTTGACTTGGTGAAGTCGGAGCTTGATTTAGCGATGCCTCGACGTAGATCATCTTCGGCATGGACATCGACGACCTAGCTTGCCCATTCTCCGACGAAGCCGACGCTAGAGCCCGGATTTGATTTGGACAGCGGAGAGGACTTCGTTGCGGAGCTATGGAGGTGGAGCACCGGATCTACAAAGGTTGTATTTCCGTATTCCCTTAGTTAAGTGTTAACTAGTTATCTATTCGCCTAGTTTTCTAGCAAACGATCCGTAGTTTAGGGTTTGTAGGCACCGTAAAATTTGAAATTGGCATGGTTGATGCCTTGTGAGACCTCATTAGGGTGCCTAGGAACCCTACAATTAGAACCAGATTCAAATCATGCAGCTGTCTCCTGTGCATGTCAACTAAGTGGAATGAGACCAAGCAACATTACTCATCTAGGAGTGCATCCACATATGAGTAACCTGAAGGAGAAGCTAGTTCTCAAAATCATTACTATCAATGGAATACCAAACACAAGTATCTATATCTTCGATCACCTTGAAGAATCCTGACACTTGCAACAAACGGTTCTCTACTTTATTCTTATGCCAATAACTTCTCAATATCTGGACCTTGTATTTCTACGAAACACATGTCTGGAACTGGAGAAGTCATGAGTAAACAGAATATTGTATGAGTACCAACCCTTTTGTCCTAATGGACACCGGACAACATACAATACTTTGTATAAATCCACTGAGTTTAATAACTCAAACCCTGTGCGTCGTAGGTTGAAAACTGTACTTTGGTTAAGAAGAATTACACCGCGGTTGAATGCACCTTACCTAACCATCAACTGATATAGGTAAATGTCACAGACATAATTTCAAAAAGTTATATCTCACTTTATAAAATAAACGTACATATATATCAGTTTGAAATTGGTACATAACAACGGATATTCAAAACCAAATATTTGTCATTAGACAAAACCCAGGTGATTTTCTCAAATATCACCAATTACAACGAATTCCGATATAATGAGGATCCAATCACCCAATTCCCAATATCTTACTCCCACTCACCATCCGTAATAGCATATAGATGTGAGAAACTAATCTGGTAAATAATACCCTGGAGTTGGATTCCAATTGGGAAAACAGTTTCCAATTAACACCGCACAGTGAAAATGAAACATAAAAATGTTTCAAAGGGGGTAACCTGGTATTCCTAGAAACGCCTCTTCCACTATCCTTAATCATGACAGTAACCATATACTCACCTTTCCTCACTTTAATCCCTTTATTATGTCTTTACTTATTACCTTCTGTACACCTTTTTTAGGTTAATTGGTTTTCTTCCTTCCCTACCCATCGACACCAGCCTAAGATTTGGAAGAAGACTATCCAATAAGCGTAATAGGTGTACACTCCTTGTGCCAGGAGCCCTCACAACCTGAGAGAAGGTAATGGGAAAAGACATCTGAATAATCTTATTCTTATTTCTCCTGAACCAAAAACCATCCTCGAATCTGGAACGAATTCCTTCGAGTTCGTATGTAACTATATGATGGTATATCTAATAGGAGCGAATATCCGTAGTGATACGGAGTGTTCTGGAGAAATCCAAAGTGGATGTGGGAGTGGCAGGGGTATACACGGTTTTGTCGTGAATGATAGCAGTCGCAATTTTCTTTGCCGTTATTCTAATCCCTTTTATATGTCTTTACTTATTACCTTCTGTACACCATTTTTAGGCTAATTGGTTTTCTTCCTTCCCTACCTTTCGGTACCTGCCTATGGTCTGGAAGAAAACTATCCAATAAGCTCAATAGGTATACCCTCTCCTAATCTTAGGAGCCCTCACAACCTGAGAGAAGGTAAAGAGAAAAGACAACCGAATAATCTTTTTCAATCTCTCCAGAACCAGAATCCATCGTCGAATCTGGAACAAGTTCCTTTGTGTTCGTATGTAACTATACGATGGATTTATCCAATAGAAGTGGATGTTCGTAGTGATACGGGGTGTTATGGAGAAATGCAAAGGTGATATAGAGGTGGCAATGATATATGCAACACCGTGATATTCCAAAATCCAAAGTGTTTTAAGAAGGTTCGGTTAACTTGGTTCATAAGTTTTAGTCAAGGGTTGGGTCATAGTCGCAGCTAAAGAGAGAGAGAAAAAAAACACTCAACGTGCACTCTAACCTAGATCAGAATGGTTAATCACTTTATCTAATCAGGTTGGCTCCCACTGTTTCCTCGAATTCTCCTCCAAACCCAAAAATAGAATTAGTCGGGATCATCTAAAATCACCCAAGGAGTAATCCTACTCATCAGCGGGAATCGGGATCCAATTATCATCGCATGATAACTTGATGGAATCCACTCAAGTTACCACACTCCAGAAGGAATGCACAAGCCTGGCATGTTTCCTGTATGTTTGAAACTCCCGATGTGATTTTTATCCCATACTCTTATGACCTTGACGAAGGCCAACAAATCATAAGTCACATGTCAAGTTCTACCCGTCATTGTCCAGGTTAATTTGAACCTACTCGTACATACCCTTGACGTCGGCCAACAAAGTAGTACGACTGTCCCAAACCAACGCATCTATCTATAAAACAGAAAAGTAACAAATAGCTACCATACACTATATATTGACGAAGGCCAACAAACATAGCATGAATACTAAGTGCTACCCGTCTGAAATGACGGAGGGCTACGAATGGTTTTTGGCGAAAAACCTTTAACGTAATGAACTTGATATCGTTGAAAGAACTGGATAGCTTTTATAAATATATAGTTGCGAAAACCTTTGCTAAAGAGGTCACTCCAGGTGAAGGGATCTCGGCTCTTTCCTCAACGAATGGGTGCAGGATATTCCAAATTGAATACCACGATGCAAAGCAAAAATAATCGACTATAGTGAAGTTATTATGTTGACACCATCTTTTACTCAAGGGGTCACTCTCGATGAAGGGATCTTGGCCCTTGCCTCATTGAATGAGGTGATAGATATTCATAACCGAATACCACTGTGCAAAGCAAAAGAGAACGTCTGTAATGTCAGTTTTTAAAATTGGTTCCAATAACATTAAATAGGTTTGTTTTTATCCTTGCATTGATCAGAATCAATGTAGTCCCATCAATTAATCACACTAGAAAAAGAACGGAAATATATAATGTACGTATATGCCATTCGCAATCGCCACTGGGTCCCGTCATCACCCGTTAGGTTACATAACTAACGACAGAGAGGGGACAGGACTAGCGTGGGTGCAAAACATATACAACATATACTAGTATATATATATATAAATATATACAACAATTGTCCCAGAAATGATATAAAGCAACATCACAGAATCATCATATAAGCAACACAGAATGGTGGATAATCTTGGAGCCCCGAGTTTCACTTGAGTTGTAAATGAGGCCTGACGTTCCCTGTCGTGTGGATAGCCTGTACAATGAAAACCCAGACCCCTAGACCCCTATGAGCGCGACAAGTTACCAGCCAATCCCAGAAGCGAGACAACCCTAATCAACAACGTGAATGGGCCACCCAGCACTTTATAGAATCCGGTAACTTGGGCACCCCTTCATGGGTCAACCTATACCCCCTACAAGTGCGGGGAATAGCCCACCAATTCTAGAGTAAGATCCCCTCCGTCTTAATGCCATGAGATGCGGACCCGTTGCCTTCTAGAACCCGGCTATTCGTTCACTTCACCGTGGGGTAATCCTAGTACAGAAAAGAAAATAATATACAAGGGTGATATCGACCTCAACCCGGTCGTGCCCTAAACAAATAATATACAAACTGGTAGTGACGGGTGTCCACATGTCGGACACTCACCCCGCAATATCAAATGTACAAATGAAACTAAACAGTACTAACATTGCACCCAAGCTATCCACCACGACGATCCAACCGCAACATAGCACAGCACAGAACATCAACGTGAATATCACGTTCGCAAACTCGTTTAAAAGAATATATAGCAATTAGACGAGTTGTACCGCTCTAATGACATTCACGGTCACAGATAGTAATGCGTGTACTATTAACATTTAAACAGTGTTAAATTATCGACTTCGAAACACCCCGAATAGCCCCTGAACAAAAGATAACATAATTTTCAAAACGGGCAAAACAAGCAATACCACTGAACCAATATTTCAGAGACTAGACCACATAAAAAATTTCAAGCCTAAAATCCAAATTTGGAACGGCCTCACCCGTTTTTAAACCATCATCCCAAACTCCTAGAGGTTGCGGATCGAGTTTGATTGCCGGTCTTCCTTCATCTACGATGATCCACCTGAGGGAAATGACGCAAGCTTCAGCCTCACCAAGCGAGGCAACTGACGCTCCAAGGTTGCTAGCAATGGAGAGTGGAGGTGTAGGATTATCTCACTAATGTTTTTCTCTCATCAAAATGCTCTAAGAGCAACCATAGAAGATGAAGAGGAGGTGAGGAAACCAAGTGACATGAGCAACTAAAGAAAGTGGCTTAAGTCTCTAAGTGAGAATGAGAATGAGAAAAGCAAGCGAAGAAAAGAAATGAGTAAGCCATATCAAGAATGGTGGCAGCCCCCCTTTTGCAATCATGCAACAAAAAATCTCTTTTCATTTTTCCAATAAACAAGTCCATGCCATACCTCTCTACATGCTAAACAATGTTCATTCCACCTCACCCACTCCACCTCATTTTCCTAAATGATTTTCCAAAAAGAAAAATCGAATAATGAGGTGTCAAATCTTCTAGAAGCTATTCCGTATAAATACGGAATATAACCCGGTACACGTATCGAAATACATATACCCGTATTCGTACAAAAATACGAATGGCGAAGAAAGAAAATGAATAGTGAACAATAATACTAGAATACATATATATATATATATATATATATACATATATAAATTATTAAATCAAAACCTGATTTAATAATCCAGCTTAATCCTAAGCCGCTAGTATTATCAACCGTCCGATTAAAGTCTGTGCGGCATGTACACATATTTAATTGGACACCTGTATATACCAGCATACGTCATCTACACCATTTCGCCTGAACCGTGAAAACCTTCTGTGTGGGACTCTAAAGACTCGTCAATACGCTGGCAGTGGGTTTAACCACAAGCACGTCAGCGGCACTAGCTGTACGTAACAGCTACCCAGGTATTGAGCGAAAGGAAGGCCGACGAGCAAGCTTATCCAAACCCCTACTGACCCTGACAGTGACAATATCCGTACAATCCGGTCTGTTCGTCTAAGAGTATCGCATATCGAGTTTAGGGGGTGGATAAAGTCAGACCCCTAACAACGCGATAATTCGTGTCGGTATGTAACCCATCACCACCTGAGAAACTATCGATCCTGGATCGGTAATTCTCGTATACCCCGGCCGAGGATTTCTGGTGATGGCCACCCGTGCACTGTGCGACATCAACCCCCAATACTGGGAGAGACGAATCCCCGACGATCCGCTCACTGCCTCCATATGGCTCGGGACTGTACCCAACTAAAACCTGTTTGCACGACTCCTTTGAGCCGTAGTAGGGTAGTAATCAAAGCACAGTGGAAAATCACACGAGACAAATGACGATTTCAGGTTGACAGACTAACCTGTACACATGTCATCATGGAACTGCTATCTGACAATTGGTATAATACCAACTAGTATGTTCCCGGCGAGTCCGTCCAGTGTACTCATAACCCAATGAGCACCTGTATACCATCTTAGGTAAACTAACTAACACCAATGGCTTGTGAGACTTGGCCACCGCCCCTCGTAGGAGTCTCGACCAGTATACACTAGTCTACACTGGAGTATCAATGCCCAGTCTCGATACTCCCACGACTAGGGACATTTAACGATGTGGTTATAGACCCCCAGCTCCCACGTATATGATTGCCATCGTAATGCTGGTAGTCAAGAAAGAATCCTATGGGCTCTATCAACATGTACATGATGATAAAGACAAACCAGATAGTATACTATCATCTCGAGTAAGACTGTTCTATCAGTATAGGTCCTTCTTCAATCATCATAATCACATGCCTGCGACTACGATAATTGTCTTGAGGGCACTATAGCCAACATCCCTCTGGTAGATCATCTTCGACTAAGAAAGATAAGCTTGCAAGCGCGATCCGGAGCATATGAAGAAAACTTAAGGATGTGAGTATTCTACATATAGTAGATTAGTTTAGTTCACTAGGTTTTTGTTAGTAAGTTCTAGCTCTTTAGTTCGATTCATGGCTTTAGAACTTTAACAAACTAGAAAATTTTGAAATCCATGCTGCCATCTTCTAAAATCAATTTGCTAGTGTGCCTAAGTTCCCAGCAGTGGTATCAAAGCCAGGCTAAAAGCTAGACTTGTTTGCACTAATTTAGAAATTCGATCGACGGAATTTTCCGAATCACATTTCCAAAATTCTTGCTTACTGTTCGAATTTCAAAGTTGTTCAAAAAGAATTTCAGGTTGCATTAAAATTATGTGCAGGCGAAATTAGAGCTAGAACAAAAATTTAGGCACTTAAGTCTAAAATTCTACTGCTGATCCGCGGCTTAATTTTGGCTACAGTGCCCCAAATTTTTTTCTGAGACTCTAGTTCATGGAAATGTGATTTTTGGAATATTTTGTTATGGTTCGGACTTGTTTGTGTACTGGGTTGTACTTGGGGCCAATATGGAAAATTTTAATCGATTGAAATTTTAAATTCGTGTTTTTCTGTGATCGTGAATATCATAACGCGGTATAATCCGACTGGTTACTATATTCACAATCAGATGGGTTTACGACATAATATCCGCGTTGATGTTCTGTGTTGCTCTGTTGATTATGGTTATGTTGGATTTGTTGCAATGGATAGCCCGGTGTACGTAGTATTAGATGTAGTTATCTGTGATGTAATATATATTCATATTGCGTGGCGAGCGTCCGACATGTGGACTGCTGTCATTGCGGCTTGTATTATTCTTTAGAGTGTTTCCAGGTTGCAGATGTAGTCGCCGTTGTATATTCAGTTTTTCATTACATGCACTAGGATTAGCTCGCGGTGGAGTGCTCGAGTAGTTGGGTTCTAGAGGGCAACGAGCCTCCATCTCATGGCGTTGAGACCGGGGTGGTTTACTCTAGAATTGGCAGGCTATTTGCCGTGTACATAGGGGGTATAGGATTGACCCGTGGAGGAGTTCCCAAATCACCGGATTTTGGAAGTGCCGGGTGGCCCACTCACATCGTTGATTGGGGTTGCCTCACTTCTGAGATTGACGAGTGGCTTGCCACACTCGTAGGGGTCTAGGATTCGATACTACGGGCTATCCATATGACCAGAACATTGCATTTCATAATTGGCTCTATTGAAATACATTTTTCCTAGTTTATCCACATTTCCATATTGTGTTTGCTTCCGCTGTGATTCTGTTGTGATGTTTCTGTGATGTTACTTGATATCATGTGTGAGAAAAATGTTGCTATTATATATATATATATATATATATATAGTAGACGCTATATATGTTTTGCATCCGTGCTAATCCTGTCCCCGCCTTGCCGTAAGTTAAGTAACATTACGGTGAAGACCCGGGACCTTGTGGCGAATGCGGATGGCATATATGTGCGTGTCTATTTTCGTTTCTTTCTGGTATGATATGATTAATTGATGGGATTGCATCAATTCTAATTAATGCAAAGAAAACAAACCTAAATGATGTTGTTGGAACCAATTTTTGAAAACTATAGATGTTTCCTTTTGCTTTGCATCGAGATATTCAGTTAGGAATATTTTGCACCTCATTCGATGAGGAAAGATCCTAGATCCTTTCACCGGGAGTGACCTCTTTAGAAAAAGTTTACATGACTATAAATTACTCGGTTTTCTTCAAAACCATCGGTATTCTACAAATCCACTTGATTAAAAATGCGGAGCCTAAACCACTCCTTTTCAAAACTGCTTGAGTTCCTACAACGATATCAAGTTCATCACGTTAAAGGTTTTTCGCCAAAAACTAGTCGTAGCCCTCCATCGTTTCGGATAAATAGCACATAATATTCATGCGGTGTTTGTTAGCCAAAGTCAAGGCATCGTGAATGGTAGTTGTGTGTTGCTTATCCGTAGCATAGATAGATGCATTGGTTTATGACAGTCGTACCATCTTGTTGGCCAAACTCAAGGGTGTGTACAGATAGGTCTAAATTAATTTGGATAATGACTAGTAGAACTTGACTTGTGTGTTTCGATTTGTTGGCCAAATTCATGGTCAAAGTGCTTGGGGCAAAACCATGTCGGGAGTTTCAAATATAAAGGAAACTTGCCAGGCATGCGCATACCTTCTGGAGTGTGGTGAGTTGAGTGGCTTCCATCAAGTTATCATGCGATGATAGTTGGGTCCCGATTCCCACTAATGAGTAGGTGTTACTCCTTGGGTGATTTTCAGACGATCCTGACTAATTCTCTTTTTAGGGTTTGAAGGAGAATTCGAGAAAACAGTGGGAGCCATCCTGATTAAATAAAGTGACTAACTAATCTAATCTAGGTTAGAGTATACGTTGAGTGTTTCTCTCTCTCTCTCTCTCTCTCTCTCTTTCTCTCTTTAGCAGCGACTATGACGTGACCTTAAACTAAAACTCATGAACCAAGTCAACCAAACCTTCTTACATGATTTGGCTTTTGGATTTTCATGAATGACGACAAAGTCTCATATATCCCTGCCATTCATACTTCCACTTTGTATTTCTCCAGAACACTTCGTATCACTACGAAGATCCATATTTCTTGGGTATGCCATTGTATAGTTACATACGAACTTGAAGAAGCTTGTTTCAGTTCGAGAATGGATTCCGGTTCTGAAGAAATTGAATAGGAATATTCGGTTGTTTTTTCTTTTTACCTTCTCTCAGGTTGCGAGGGCTCCTAGTATTAGAAGAGTACACTTATTACGCTTATTGGAAAGTCTTCTTCCAAACCTTAGACAGGTGTCGAATGGTAGGGAAGGAAGAAAACCAATTAGCCTAAGTATGGTGTACAGAAGGTAAGAAATAAAGACATATAAATGGATTGAAGTGAGAGCAATGGAAATTACGACTACTGTTATGAATCTGGATAGTGGAAGATGCATTACTAGGACTACCCAACCACCCCTTCGAAACATTTTTATGTTTTAGTTTTACTATGCGATATTAATTGAAAACTACTTTCCTAATTAGATTCTGACTCTAGGGTATGTATTTACCAGACTTGATTCTCACATCTGTATAGTGTTACAGATGCTGAGTGGGAGTAGAATATTGGGAATTGGGTGATTAGATCCTCAATATCAGAATTCTTTGCAATTGGTGATATTTGAGGAAATCACTTGGGTTTTGCCTAACGACAAATTTTTGGTTTTGAATATCCGTTGTTATGCACCAATTTCAAACTGAAATATCTGTACGTTTATTTTATAAAGTGAGATATAACTTTTTAAAATTATGTTTATTACATTTACCTTTATCATTTGATAATTAGGTAAGGTGCATTAAATAACGGTGTAATTCTTCTTAACCATAATACAGTTTTCAACCTACGACGCACGGGGTTTGCGTTATTAAACTCAAAGGACTTATTCAAAGTATTGTATGTTATCTGATGTTCATTAGGACAAGGGGTTGGTACTCGTACTATATTCTGTTTACTTATGACTTCACTGGTTTTAGACACGCATTTCGTTGAAATAGAAGGTCCAAATTTTGAGAAGTTATAGGTATAAGAATAAAGTGGAGAACCATTCGTTGGAAGTATTAGGATTCTTCGAGGTGATCGAAGATGTAGATACTTATGCTAGGTATTCTGTCGTAAATAATATATTTGAGAACTTGCTTCTCTCTCAGGTTACTCATCCGTGGGTGCACTCCTTGATGAGTAATGCTGCATGGCCTTCTTTCATTTAGTCGATATGCATTGGAAACAGCTGCATGATTTTTGAATCTGGTTCAAATTAAATTAGTGCCTTTTTTCTATATTGGATATAGAATGGATTCATATCTTAACAATGTTAAGGTATAAGGAGTTGTTGTGCATATGCTTAAAACCAGAATCCGGATAAACTCAATGTACGTTTCAGTAATGGCAGTTTGTGGGTTATCCCGGGTTTTGAAGAGAGTTAACATTCTATCATTTGCAGGATCAATAGTAATATTATTCTTGCCTCGTCTCCCGTTTTAGTAAAATGAATTCTTTTCAGAAAATATTAGTAGGAGTATGGTAGAAATGGAAGTGATTTCAGAACAACAAACGATCGATACAAGCAGAATGACTAACCAAAGTACGGCCTTTCGTCTGAGTGGTATTTCCAGCAAAAGCACATAGAGCCACATCTTTAGGTATTAGGTTTTCTTCAGTTTTGCCAAGTGCTTTTAACGGCAAGATATTTACAGCAGGGCCTCCCTCTATTAATTACTGAAAATTTAGTAGAACCTAAAAATTCAATTAGATTCAACAATCCATTAACCACTATGCGGATTTTGTGGGTAAACTCAGCCACTCGGGAGGTATTTCGGTCTCCTCGAAGACGGTGATAGGGAGGCTTTGATGACCCTAGCCTGGCACTACTGCTATCCTAGACTATGAGATCTGGCAGATAGATGACTATAACGTCGTTCTAAATTAGCTTTAGAAGTGCACGTGTATACGACTCTGCCAGAGGGTTGTTGTAGTCAGTGGGAGCAGCGGAAGCTTGGTAGGAAAGTAGATTATGTCTATTTATAGACTAAAATAAGAATAGCGGAGATAGATCATCTATTTTTAATGTGACGGTCATAATGTTTAATTTTATCAGAACAACAGATGGACCTGATAAGAAAGTAGTAGGGAGTGATGTCCTGATATTTGGATGACGTACTCCTGATAGGAAGTGATGTTCCTACACTATAATCGGTTATACTATGGGTGTCATAAGGTGTTTTCTCCATATAGGATATGAACAAAATATCAGGGATTCTGATGGCTAGATATATGGTTTTAGATCTAGATTTGGGAAGTATCCCAATGCGGGTACATTGACACTATCCTAAAGTGTTTTAGAATGGACGACTCCTGGCCTGGTGGTGTACCCGCAGGTGATGGAGTCACCCTCTCTAAAGAGATGTCTTCTAGACTAATGATGAGAGGGATTTGCATGATTGACATATCATTTGCTTAAGAAATCGAGTTAACCATGAGATGTCAAGTACCAAACCAGATATTGCTTTTGCACTAGCTGTAATAAGTATATATTAATCCAATCCTGGAGAAACATTAGGAAGCAGTTATGAACATAAGAGTATGTTCTTGGTATATGGTAACGGCAGCCTCTTTAAGGAGGTGGTTATCATTTCAGGCTTCCAAGATGACCTGGATGACAGAGTGACTGTCAGAGTTAAAGTTTAGCCTCTTATGAGGGGTAGTATATTAGACAGGGAGTCCAAGAGAATACTGAGGAAGGAATGGCGCAGGATACTGATTAAATTCAGTGGAAAATACAGTCTAAGAAGTTGTTGGATTTGGAGTTCATTTATGAACTTAGTCCCATCAGATATCAAGACAAATTCTAAGACAGATATCGCTCATTTCGGGAGATAGTCTTTCTCCGCGAAATTGAGATATAGAGAGATAAAGATAGAAGCATTGGAGCGAATCCACTCACTGAGGCTATTTCTCGAACGTGAATGTCTCGTAAACATGATTAGCGAAACTGATTAGTAGAGAAGTTGGGTGCTCGGTAGCACACGGGCTGTGAGTATGCGACACCGTAATAATTAACCTTCAGTGCAAGTAGGAGATTGTTGGATATAGTGCCCTCAAGGCAATTATTGTAATCGCAGGCAGGCAATTATAATGATTGAGGGAGGACCTATATGGGTAGAAAGTCTTACTCGAGACGATAGTATGCTATCTGGTTTGTCTTTATCATCATGTACGTGCATTATGTGGTATTATAGATCACTATTAAATTTTGATAGAGCCCATAGGATTCTTGCTTGATTACCAGCATTATGATGGCGATCATATATGTGGGAGCTGAGTGGTCTATAAGCACATCCTTAAATATCCCCTGTCGAGGGAGTATCGAGACTGGACATCGATACTCCGGAGTAGACCAGTGTATGCTTTTCGAGACCCCGACGAGGGACGGTGGCCGGTCTCATAACTCATTGGTGTCAGTTAGTCACTTAAGATAGTATACATGTGCTCATTGGGCTATAAGTTACACTAGATGAACTTGCCGGGAACATACTAGATGGTATTATACTTATTGTCAGATAACAGTTCTCAGGTGACATGAGTACAGGTTAGTCTGTCGACCTGAGATCGTCATTTGTCTCGTATGAGTTCCCACTGTGCTTTGATTACTACCCTACCACGGCTCAAAGCTGTCATGCAAACAGGTTTTAGTTGGGTAAAGTCCCGAGCCACATAGAGGCAGTGAGTGGATTGTCGGGGATTCGTCTCTTCCAGTATTGGGAATAGATGTCGCACTATGCATGGGTGGCCATCACCAGAAATCGTTGGCCAAGATGGATGAGAATTATTGATTTGGATCAGTAGTTTCTCAGTGGGTCATGGGTTTCACACCGACACGAAATATCGCGTTATTATGGGTCTGGTTTTATCCACCCCTAGACCCGATATGCGATACTCTTAGACAAACAGACCGGACTGTACAGAGATTGTCAAAAACAGGCTCAGTAGGGATACGGATGAGTTTGCTCGTTGGCCTTCCTTTCGCTCAATACCTGGGTAGCCGTTACGTACAGCTAGTGCCACTGACGTGTTTGTGGTTAAACACACTGCCGACGTATTGACGAGCCTTTAGAGTCCCACACAGTGGGTTTTCCCTGCTCAGGCGATATGATGTAAATGATGTATGTTGGTACATACAGGAGTGTGATTAAATGTGTACAGGTTACACGGAATTTAATCGGACAGTTGATAATACTAGCGGTTTAGGATTAAGCCGAATTATTAAATCATGTTTTGATTTAATAATTTATATATATATATATATATATATATATATTAATATATGTATTCTAGTATTATTGTTCATTATTCATTTTCTCTCTTGGCTATTCGAATTTTTATACGAATACGCGTATATGTATTTTGATACGTATACCGGGTTGTATTCCATTTTTATACGGAATATCTTCTAGAAGATGGACACCTCATTATATGATTTTCTTTTTAGAAAATCATTTTCAAATGAGGTGGAGGGTGAGGTGACATTGAGCATGGTTGGAGGTATGTAGAGAGGAATGGGCTTTATTTGTTTATTGGAAAATGTTATGCTTGTTTTTTGTATGGTTGCAAAATAATTGGAAAATCCATTCTTTTCTACATGCTATACTCTTCATACATTCACTCACTCATGATTCTTTCTTGAGTTGCTCATGGCCACTTCTTCACCTCCTCCCCCCTTCTTATTTAGTTGCTCACTTGAGCTTTAGAAATGAGAGAAAAGGATAGTGGAAAATTCCTACGTCCCCACTCTCCATTCTTAGCGAGCTTGGAGCGTCGGTTGCTTCGCTAGGCAAAACTGGAGCTTGGATCTTTTCCCTTAGGTGGATTATCTTCGGCGAAGGAAGACCGGCTTGCAAGTGCGATCCGGAGCACTTGAAGAAAGCTTGAGGATATGAGTATTCTACACATAGTAAATTAGTTTAGCTCACTAGGTTTTTGTTAGCAAGTTCAAGCCCTTTAGTTCGATTCATGGTTTTGGAACTTTAGCAAAGTAGAAATTTTTGAAATCCATGTTGCCATCTTCTAAAATTAGTTTTCTAGTGTGCCTAAGTTCCCAGTACTTACAAATTTTTTTATCACACTATACCTCCATACACTCTTTTGGGGACTTACCGAGCGCTAGTTCGCTGACGACATTCCTCTTTATTTTTTTCCTTGGAATATTTGTCAGGTTGACTAAATTCTGGAGATCGATTCCAGTTAGGAGGGCTTCGATCAGCTCACCACTCAGCCAGATTACTAGTTCCATTTCTGCAGTTATTTTCTGTATGTCGTTGTTTAGGCATCTTTTTCTGTATTTGTACTTTTTATTTTCAGACATCTGTATTTGAATTTGAATGTAAATAAAATTGCTGTTTATTATTATTGCTCTTGTAAATTCTTGCATATTGTTATATTGCTTACATACGCTAAACGTGTTTATTAAGGAAAATGACCTTCTCATAGTAATTACGTAGCGGACCTGTCACGTGCTGTTACTATCTTCTGGGAAGTAGGGTGTGACAGGTTTTATTGGTGGCCCATGCAGGTCAGATCTGCATGATGTCTAAAGTAATATATCACAAGAATTATAAGATTTAGCAATTTTACATTCCTTGCATTTCAAACTCTTGATTCTATCCTAATCCTTCATGTCTATTATGGTGATGGATTCTCCCAACAACACCAGCACCAACATCAATAGTAACACACCTCTGCCTACCCTACCACCTCCATCTACCGTTACAGATCCCATCAATGAGCAGACAATACTTCTTGAAGCCATCAAGAGTCTTTTGGAGGGCCAGCAGCAGTAGACTGCTATCCATTTGAACTGTCCCGAAGATGAGGCACCAGGTGTGAAACAATTTCGGGCGTTGCGCCCAAAGAACTTTTCAGGGAAAGAGAGCCCTCTAGAGGCTGAAGAGTGGGCCCAAAGAATCGAAGACGATCTTGCAGCAACATAAGTGCCATACATAGCTTGGGTTTGTGTTGCAAAGCTTCAGCTCACGAACAACACAAGAGTCTGGCGGAAGGCCGATGAGAGCCGTCTTGCACAGCCAATAGAGTGGAAGACATTTCGCGATATATTCGATAGCAAGTACTTTCCAGAGACTGCCCGATTTGATATGGAACAACAATTCATCCACCTACAACAAGGATCTTGTGGGTAAAATCGGTGGATGAGTATGATTCCGAATTTATTATGCTTAGTAGGTAAAAAAATTCGTCTCAAGTTTTGTTCCTTAAGGACGTAACTATTCCGATATCAATATCATATCAGGTTCGCGGCACACTTGATCCCTACTGATGAGATTCGGGTTAGACGATTCCAATAGGGCTTAGACTCGGAGATTCAAGCGGCATTGGCCACAGGAGACTATCTGACCCATGAACTCGCTCTGAAGGCAGCCCGCCGCTATGAAGCAGTAGTCAAGAAGAAGGGTAAGCCGCAATCGGCATGAATCAAACGACCTACTACCCATATGACCGGAAGAGCCTCTTCAAGGCCAGCTTTCGCACCCAAGAGGCCAGGAGGATTGTTTAACAAAGCCAGTCCAGATTTTTGTTTCTGCTGCAAGAAAACCAGACATTTGGCGAAAGACTACATGCATGAAAATGGTCCGTGTTTAGCTTGTGGAGCCTTTAACCAAGAACTGGGAGCATGCCCATGTTGCCGTAGTGGCATGGTTCCTACATGTAACAACCTAGTTCATCTATACCAATTACAGTTCTCGTAATTCCTTAATTGTGGTATTTTTCCTGATTTATCGTGTTTTTGGTGCGAATAGTATTTTACATTTTATATTGCATTCGACCCGACCCGCTTGCTTGAACCTGTTTGAATCATATTTATGAATTATCTCGACTTGTTACATAGGCATGTGCATTTTCATGAATACTGCATACTGGCATTTTATCTGGCATTGCATCTTTTACCATATAACATTTTAAGTCACGTAAAATAATTTAAAATTACATAACATGGCCTGCATGATACCCCTAACCCCGTGATAGCATACGCGCATCTTGTTCTCATCCCGTTCAGTGAAACGGACGTGTTTGGATGGCTACGCGCACGTATGTGCATCCGTTTTTGGGGGTATGGATTTTCGTTACCAGAGCATTCATTTTGAATTTTGAAAGTCGCATATATTTTTTATGTTTTTAAATCTAAATTTTAGACCCAACCCGGACACGTTTTGGAATATTTTTTGTCTCCCGCCAAAATTCAAATTTATTTAACCTAATATCTTTATTTTAAAAATCAACCGATTAAAATTTAAATAACTTATAAATCTTTTTAAAATCTTAACCCTTTTAAAATCTTTCAAAATAAAATCCTACTTACCTTTTAACGCAACCCAGCTCTCTCTCTCTCTTTCTCTTTTCTCTGGGCCCCACACCTCTCTCTCTCTCTTTCTCTTCCTTTCTCTCTTTCTCTCTCTTTCACGCGCTATCTCTTTCTCTCTCCCCCCACAAAACGACAATTTTATCTCTCCTCACTATTCCTCTCGATCTCTCTCATTCTCTCTGTCTCTCTCCTCTCTCTCTCAGATCCTCACTCTCTCCTCTCGATCTCCTATCTCTCTCTCTCTCTCCCCCTATATATTTTTAACTCCTTCTTCCTTTCTTCTCATTTCTTTTCTGCGCGAGAACCCTAGCTCCCGCCTCCCTCGCGCTCACCTCGTTGTCGACCTCTCCTTCTCTCCACCACCTCGTCTTCATCCTCTCTTCTCTCACCTTCCTCCCACTCCTCTTCTCCTTCTCCCCTTCTCCGAGCCCAGAACCTGAGCACCTCGGCCATCCCTGCACACCCGCTCCACTGCCAGTAAGATCACCGCAGTTGATCTCGTCGCCGCTCCCTCGTTTCCTTGACCACAGTGCAACCCAGTGAGCCTATGCCCTTCTTTCTTCTTCCCCTTCTTTTCTTCTTTCTTGCTTTCTTTCTTTCTTTTCTTTATTTCTTTGATTCTTGATTTCTGTAGTTCGCCGGAGCCGTGACTACGCCGATGATCCAGACGACCCAGCGAATGTGCCTTGACTGCGTGATCGCCCTCGTGCGTTTCTTGGACCCGTTCCGTATGCCGTGCGTGCGTCGCAACTTTTCACCGACGTGAGACGTACCGTACACATCCGTTTCTTGATCCGTCGAGGCAAGTTAATCTTGCTACATGCTATATAACTCATTATATAGCTACTTAAATAAATATCATACCTGTATTTTAAATCTAGTATCCCATGTTTCATATTATAGCTTTTCGATGTTCCGTTTGCATCCATTCATATCATTTCAGATCCAGGTCATGAAAACTTATCTTGTTAGATACTAGATTACAATATACTGCATCCATATCAATATTTACATCACATATTGCTTAGTTGTATATCCCACATTACCATTTTACAGCTTTACTGTTTTCGGATACCCGTTTGCATCCATCTCATTTAAAATATATATAATTGCATCCATAGATCACATTAATACATAATACTGTGATATTAACACCCCATGTAATAAAGTGCATCCTAATTAGTATTGGACCTATAAATATAATCCTAATCGATAATTGTGCATCCATATCTTTGAATTTATATCTATTTGCATACCATATCATATTATTCCATTTTATTATTACATTAGTACTCCATACTTGATTTTGTATACCCATACTTATTACAGTTTGATTATGAGCACCCACTTGATACTTGTGCACCACCTGATATGACTTGATACACTACTACTTGACACGACTTGATACACGTGCACTACTTGATATGACTTGATACTTGTACACCACCTGGCATGACCTGATGTACCACAGCTTGATATGTTACCTGATCTTGTTACTAATGCCGACAATCATGACCTGTTGTCCCTACGAACATATCCTGTTGTCTATATAGACAAACCCGTACCTGCTTGATCCTGTGTTGGCATTAGCTCCAGATTTACCAATACCTGACTTGAACACATAACCTTGGGGGTATCGGGAAATCAAAAGTGTAACTAAAGTGTAGCTTACAAGGGTATTACTTGATCCGTGGTCCCGGGGGATAACGGGACAGAATCATTCGCGATTCTTACTCGATCCGTGATCCCGGAGGATAACGGGATAGAGTCATTCATGACTCCTACTACCTGATCCGTGGTCCCGGGGATAACGGGACATATCCTTTGAGTTACATGGAGGATTACTCTAATTGATTTCAATAACTTTAGAGTAGATAACCCTATAGCACAGTTTAAACTATTCACTGCACTTCATCTGTATATATCCCGTTCACTGATCTATATTCATGCTACTGTTTATTCCTGATAACTGATTACTGTTTATACTTCATGCATGCATATTTCATTTCATACTGCTTGCTTAGAATTATTAATATTATGACGCACTGACGTCTGGGTTTTGCATGGCCCAGATCCCTTGTCCTTGTCGCAGCTGTCCAGGAGTACTTTGATCAACAGGCCGAGCAGTGATGACCTGTTATTAGTTTAGTTTAGTTTCCTTTCAGTATTTTCATTCCTGATGTGAGCCCGCATTATGGGACGTACATTCCAGTTTATTTTTGTATTGGATGTTTTTGTTTCCGCATTATTTTATTCTTGACTCGTTATTCTGGCTCATGGACATGTATTAGATAGTTGTTTATTATTGTTCTTGATATCTCTACAGCCGTAATGTGACTGTGGAGGGATATTTCCTATCCACAGGTAGCATGGTTGGCTCTGTCACGTGCCTATCTTAGCGCACTCTGGGAAGCGGGGCGTGACAGGGTTTGTTTGGTATCAGAGCCATATGATCTAGGTTAATCGGGTTTGATTCTTTTGTAGTTAGGTATTGGACCCAATACACGAATCAGAATACTCGTGATTAGGAACATGTCCTGCCACTTTACCATCTTGCCATTTTTTTGAATCTTAACTTCCTCCTGATTCTTACCTTGACGATATGCAAACCTCTTTGCATCTCGACTTGAAACTTTGGTTTCCTATTGTTTATCTCTAGAATTTAGGCGACTTGGGTAGAGTTAAGTGATTGTAGGTATGTACCGCGGCATGGTTACAATGCGGTACTCTATTTAAGTAACTTGGAGTTCTAGTCTTGATCCATATCCTTGATCTATAGTTTGAATCTTGTTATCATACTAATCCTTTCGGTGTTTTGGTTTCAGGAACATGGCAGGTAGAAATCTGAAAACGTACCAGAGGCGTGTTGATGAAGCCGCTTTGCTTGGAGTAATCCGTGGGATGCTGGAGAACCAGAAATGGCAGACCGAGCTGAACCAGCAGCAAGCCGAAGCTTTTCAGGAAGGTTTGCGGACCGTCCATCAGTCCGTAAACAATGTTGTGGCTAGACCAGTTGATCGTGTGGGTACCGTGGCAGATTTTAGAAGACTTGGTCCGTCCATCTTTACTGGTCTGGAAGAGCCGTTGCCAGCGGAGCAGTGGCTGGTTGATACGGAGAATTTGCTCATTGCGGCACAAATTCCAGAGGGCAAGAGAGTGGATGTGGTACGCATCCAGTTGGTGGACTATGCCCGTGAATGGTGGCTTGTGGAAGAGACCCGCTTGCCCAAGCCGATCAATTGGGCGGTTTTTTCGAAGAGTTTCTTCGAGAAGTTCTTTCCGCAGACTTCACGGGAGGAAATGGAAGAAAAGTTTATTAGTTTGAAGCAAAACGGCGTACCCGTGGATGTACATGCAGCTGAGTGGACACGGCTCAGTAGATTCGCTGGACCTTTGGTTGCCAACGATGCTGATAGGGCAAGGAGGTTCATGCGCAGTTTGGATGTGGACATCCAGAGGAAAATTATATCTCTGAGATTGACCACTTTCTCACAAGTGCTTACAGCGGCCCGAGAGCAGCAGAGCCTATCTATGAAGACTGGGGGTACACAGCAGCAAGCAGTTACAGTGCGGAAGCCGGCATTTGCACTGAACCGAGCTCATGTACGCAGAGGTATTTCGATGAACCGACGTAGCGTAACACCTATGAAGAAGCCCGTCGTGCATGAGCAGAAAGGAAGAATGTTTTGTGAGTTCTGTCATCTACCAAGGTACCTACAGAAGGATTGTCGAAGGAAGCTTGGATTCTGTTTGGTTTATGGATCGCCGGATCATACTATCAACGCTTGTCCGTCAAAGCTTCGATTGAAGGATGATGTTCAGAGGCCACCGCAGAAGCAGTTTCAGGGGCAGAAGCAGTTGACTCAAGGACCCAATCGAGCTCAAGCATTTACCCTGACGGCTGAGGAAGCTAAGGCTTCAGGAGAAGTTGTTTCAGGTATCCTACTTGTTCATGATTTTCCCGCATTAGCGTTATTCGATTCTGGTGCATCCCATTGTTTTATGTCGTCCAAGTTTATTTCTACACACTCGATTCCTTGCACGACCTTATCTAGTTGTTGGGACATACACACTGGGAATGGGAAGATCATAGCTAGTAGAGAATGTAAGGATTGTTCTGTTGTTGTTTGCGGAAGGGAGCTGTTTGCAGATTTCTTAGTGATTGATATCGACAGTTATGAAGTTGTCTTGGGAATGGATTTTCTCGGCACATTCTACGCTCACATTGATTGTAGGGCAAAGAAAGTGATTTTCCAGATTCCCGGACATCCGGAGGTTATCTTTACTGGAGGAAGCAGTTCTGTCGGGTCAGTCGAGTTTAGGGCTAGGCCGATAAATAATGTTCTTTCATCTATGGAAGTTGATAAGGAAGAAGCACCAGCTGTAGTTCGAGAGTTCATGGACGTGTTCGAAGATATCTCGGGTTTACCACCAAAACGAAATGTGGAGTTCGCGATCAATCTTATTCTTGGTGCAGCGCCAATCTCTAAGGCGTACTATCCAATGGCACCAGTGGAGTTAGAAGAAGTCAAGAAGCAGGTTACCAAATTACTTGAGAAGGGTTGGATTCATAGGTGCAATTCACCTTGGGGAGCTCCAGTTCTTCTAGTCAAGAAGAAAGATGGCATAAGGAGGATGTGCATCGATTATCGAGAATTAAACCGAGTGACTATTAAGAACAAGTACCCGATCCCTCGCATTGGCAAATTATTCGAGCAGTTTAGTGGCACGAGGGTATTATTGAAGCAGGATTTGCGATCCGGATATCATCAGGTCCGAGTTAAATCAGAAGATATTTACAAGACGGCGTTCCGAACTCGGTATGGATATTACGAGTATTTAGTGATGCCCTTCGGAGTAACGAATGCACCGGCAATATTTATGGACTTGATGAACCGAATCTTTTCACCATTCTTGGACCAGTTTATAGTGGTATTCATTGATGATATTCTGGTCCACTCAAAGAGTATTGAAGAGCATGCAGAACACTTGAAGATCGCACCGCAGACATTGAGGCAAGAAAGATTGTATGCAAAGATGAGCAAGTACGAATTTTGGTTTGAAGAAGTGAAGTTTTTGGGGCATGTCGTGTCCGGAGATGGAATCGCCGTTGATCCCGAAAAGATTGTTGTAGTTCGAGATTGGCCGATTTCGAAGAACGTTGCAGAGATCAGAAGTTTTTTTGGACTTGCAGGATACTACAGAAGGTTCGTGAAGAATTTTGCTCGTTTGACTGAGCCTCTGACCAAGCTTACGCGTAAGGAAGTACCATTTGTGTGGACGGATAAGTGTGCATCAGCTTTTGAGGCGTTAAAGCAGAGACTGATAACCGCTTTTATTTTGACCGTGCCAGATAGTTCCGGAGGATTGGTGATTCACAGCGATGCATCTGGGAAAGGATTGGGATGTGTTTTGATACAGCATGGGAAGATTATAGCTTACGCATTGAGACAGTTGAAGACCCATGAGAAAAATTACCCAACTCATGATTTGGAGCTAGCAGCTGTGATTTTCGCTTTGAAGATTTGGAGACACTACTTATTGGGCGAAAGGGTCGAAGTATTCACCGATCACAAAAGCCTGAAGTATGTGTTCACACAGAAGGAGCTTAATATGAGGCAGCGTAGATGGTTGGAGCTGATGGCTGACTGTGATCTTGATCTCAAGTACCATCCGGGGAAAGTTAATGTTGTGCCGGATGCGCTTAGTCGGTTGCCAGCAATTCAGATGTTGACTGTACAAAAGGAACTTATTGAAGACTTTCGGAGATTCGATTTGGAGATTATGCTACCGCATTCTTCGGGACAGTTGATGCAGCTACAAGTACAGTCATCGTTGATCGAGAATATTAAAGCAGCGCAGTTACAGGACCCTAGATTGCAAAATTTTCGAGAACAGGTTGAAGCTGGACTTCGAACGGACTTATTGATTCATGAAGATGGTTCATTGCGTTATGGGAGCCGTTTGTGTGTGCCAAAAGGAGGTATTCGCGAAGAAGTTATGAAGGAGGCGCACGATTTCGCATATTCCGTACATCCAGGAGGCACGAAGATGTACCGAGATCTAGGACAGCATTTCTGGTGGGAAGGCATGAAACGGGAGATTGCCCGCTTTATAGCAAAGTGCTTGGTCTGTCAGCAAGTTAAGGCTGAACATCAAAGGGTTACTGGTTTATTGCAACCACTTCCGATTCCTCAAACCATGGATTTCATGACGGCTTTACCGCGGAGTCCAAAGGGCAACAATGCAGTTTGGGTGATTGTTGATCGATTGACCAAGGAAGCTCATTTCATACCATTTTGAGTTAGTCAGTCAACAGAAACGTTAGCAGAACGGTACATGCAGGAAATTGTAAGATTGCATGGAGTACCTGTGAGCATCGTTTCTGATCGTGATACCCGATTTTTGTCACACTTCTGGAGGAGCTTACAGGAAAGTTTGGGGACTCGGTTGAAGTTTAACACAGCTTATCATCCTCAGACAGATGGCCAGTCAGAGAGAACGATCCAAACTCTTGAAGACATGTTAAGAGCTTACATGTTAGACTTCAAGGGTTCATGGGAGGATCATCTACACCTGGTGGAGTTTTCTTACAATAACAGTTTTCATGCGACTATTCAGATGGCTCCATTCAAAGCATTATATGGTCGCAAGTGTCGTTCACCTGCCTGTTGGGACGATGTTAGAGAACAAAGATTGTTGGGACCGGATTTGATCGTGCAAATAGTGGAGAAAGTTAATACTATCCGGAATCATATGAAGGCAGCACAAGATCGGCAGAAGAGTTGGGCTGATACATCGAGAAGACCTCTAGAGTTCACTGTTGGTGATCTGGTATTCATGAAGATATCACCGACTAGAGGAGTGATTCGTTTTGGGAGTCGAGGCAAGCTTAGTCCTCGATTCGTTGGGCCTTTCGAGATTTTGGAGCGTGTTGGAGAAGTGGCGTATCGATTGGCTTTACCATAATCTTTGGCGAATATTCATGACGTGTTTCATGTATCTCAACTGCGTAAATATGTTCGAGATGAAACACACGTGCTGGATCATTCAGAGCTGACTGTACGAGAAGATTTAACTTTTGAGGAACGACCGATGTCGATTGTGGATCGAAGGGAAAAGCTTCTTAAGAACAAGGTTATCCCTCTCGTACATGTTTCTTAGGGAAATCGTTCGCATGGAGAATTAACTTGGGAACGAGAAGACGAAATCCGACAGAAGTTTCCACACCTATTATTGTAATTTCTTAATTGTTTATCCTTTCTTGTTCTTGGAATTTCGAGGACGAAATTCTTTTGTAGTTGGATATGATGTAACAACCTAGTTCATCTATACCAATTACAGTTCTCGTAATTCCTTAATTGTGGTATTTTTCCTGATTTATCGTGTTTTGGGTGTGAATAGTATTTTACATTTTATATTGCATTCGACCCGACCCGCTTGCTTGAACCTGTTTGATTCATATTTATGAATTATCTCGACTTGTTACATAGGCATGTGCATTTTCATGAATACTGCATACTGGCATTTTATCTGGCATTGCATCTTTTACCATATAACATTTTAAGTCACGTAAAATAATTTAAAATTACATAACATGGCCTGCATGATACCCCTAACCCCGTGGTAACATCCGCGCATCTTGTTCTCGTACCGTTCAGTGAAACGGACGTGTTTGGATGGCTATGCGCACGTACGTGCATCCGTTTTTGGGGGTATCCATTTTTGTTACCAGAGCATTCATTTTGAATTTTGAAAGTCGCATATATTTTTCATATTTTTAAATCTAAATTTTAGACCCGGCCCGGACGTGTTTTGGAATATTTTTTGTATCCCGCCAAAATTCAAATTTATTTAACCTAATATCTTTATTTTAAAAATCAACCGATTAAAATTTAAATAACTTACAAATCTTTTTAAAATCTTAACCCTTTTAAAATCTTTCAAAATAAAATCTTACTTACCTTTTAACGCAACCCAGCTCTCACTCTCTCTTTCTCTTTTCTCTGGGCCCCACACCTCTCTCTCTCTCTTTTTCTCTTCCTTTCTCTCTTTCTCTCTCTTTCACGCACTATCTCTTTCTCTCTCTCCCCTACGAAACGATGATTTTATCTCTCCTCACTATTCCTCTCTCTCTCTCCTCTCGATCTCTCTCATTCTCTCTGTCTCTCTCCTCTCTCTCTCAGATCCTCTCTCTCTCCTCTCGATCTTCTATCTCTCTCTCTCCCCCTATATATTTTTAACTCCTTCTTCCTTCTCATTTCTTTTCTGCACGAGAACCCTAGCTCCCGCCTCCCTCGCGCTCACCTCGTCGTCGACCTCTCTTTCTCTCCACCACCTCGTCTTCATCCTCTCCTCTCTTACCTTCCTCCCACTCCTCTTCTCCCTCTCCCCTTCACCGAGCCCAGAATCCGAACACCTCGGCCATCCCTGCACACCCGCTCCACCGCCGGCGAGATCACCGCAGTTGATCTCGTCGTCACCCCCTCGTTTCCCTGACCACAGTGCAACCCAGTGAGCCTCTGCCCTTCTTTCTTCTTCCCCTTCTTTTCTTCTTTCTTGCTTTCTTTCTTTCTTTTCATTATTTCTTTGATTCTTGATTTCTGTAGTTCGCCGGAGCCGTGACGACGCCGACGATCCAGACGACCCAGCGAACGTGCCTTGACTGCGTGATCACCCTCGTGCGTTTCTTGGACCAGTTCTGTGTGCCGTGCGTGCGTCGCAACTTTTCATCGACGTGAGACGTACCGTACACATCCGTTTCTTGATCCGTCGAGGCAAGTTAATCTTGCTACATGCTATATAACTCATTATATAGCTACTTAAATAAATATTATACCTGTATTTTAAATCTAGTATCGTATGTTTCATATTATAGCTTTTCGATGTTCCGTTTGCATCCATTCATATCATTTCAGATCCAGGTCATGAAAACTTATCTTGTTAGATACTAGATTACAATATACTGCATCCATATCAATATTTACATCACATATTGCTTAGTTGTATATCCCACATTACCATTTTACAGCTTTACTGTTTTCGGATACCCGTTTGCATCCATCTCATTTAAAATATATATAATTGCATTCATAGATCACATTAATACATAATACTGTGATATTAACACCCCATGTTTAATAAAGTGCATCCTAATTAGTATTGGAACTATAAATGTAACCCTAATCGATAATTGTGCATCCATATCTTTGAATTTATATCTATTTGCATACCATATCACATTATTCCATTTTATTGTTACATTAGTACTCCATACTTGATTTTGTGTACCCATACTTATTACAGTTTGATTATGAGCACCCACTTGATACTTGTGCACCACCTGATATGACTTGATACACTACTACTTGACACGACTTGATACACGTGCACTACTTGATATGACTTGATACTTGTACACCACCTGGCATGACCTGATGTATCGCAGCTTGACATGTTACCTGATCTTGTTACTAATGCTGACAATCATGACCTGTTGTCCCTATGGACATATCCTGTTGTCTATATAGACAAACCCGTACCTGCTTGATCTTGTGTTGGCATTAGCTCCAGATTTACCAATACCTGACTTGAACACATAACCTTGGAGGTATGGGGAAATCAAAAGTGTAACTAAAGTGTATCTTAAAAGGGTATTACTTGATCCGTGGTCCCGGGGGATAATGGGACAGAATCATTCGTGATTCTTACTTGATCCGTGGTCCCGGGGGATAACGGGAGAGAGTCATTCATGACTCCCACTACCTAATCCGTGGTCCCGGAGGATAACGGGACATATCCTTTGAGTTATATGGAGGATTACTCTAATTGATTTCAATAACTTTAGAGTAGATAACCCTATAGCACAGTTTAGACTATTCACTGCACTTCACCTGTATATATCCCGTTCACTGATCTATATTAATGTTACTGTTTATTCCTGATAACTGGTTACTGTTTATACTTCATGCCTTCATATTTCATTTCATCCTGCTTGCTTAGAATTATTGATATTATGACGCACTGACGTTTGGGTTTTGCATGGCCCAGATCCCTTGTCCTTGTCGCAGGCTGTCCAGGAGTACTTTGATCAACAGGCCGAGCAGTGATGACCTGTTATTAGTTTAGTTTAGTTTCCTTTCAGTATTTTCATTCCTGATGTGAGCCCGCATTATGGGACGTACATTCCAGTTTATTTTTGTATTGGATCTTTTTGCTTCCGCATTATTTTAATCTTGACTCGTTATTCTGGCTCATGGACATGTATTAGATAGTTGTTTATTATTGTTCTTGATATCTCTACAGCCATAATGTGACTATGGAGGGATATTTCCTATCCACAGGTAGCATGATTGGCTCTGTCACGTGCCTATCTTAGCGCACTCTGGGAAGCGGGGCGTGACACTACACAAAGACCCGCTATACAAGTGCCACAAAGGCCGGCTATTCAGGCACCTGCACTCCGCCTAGTTCTTCCTGCACCAGCTCAATGTGAACCGCCAGCGCAGCCTCAGTTACAGTACCATCAGGCACAGAGAAACGTGCCTCAAGGACAGAAGAATGTGTAAGGAATGTGCTGGGGCGTCAGGCTTTTACAATGTTGGTCGAAGAAGCCAAAGCCACAGGACAAGTCATCACCGGTAATTTCTTCCTATCCTTTCAGCCTTTCAATACTGGTACATCATTGTCTTTTCCTATATCTAAATGCAATCTCACACAACTTAGGTACTATACTAGTAGCCACCCTTTCTGCACTCGCACTTTTCGACACTGGAGCTTTCTATTGCTTTATGTCACAACGGTTCAGGAGAATGCACACGATCCCCGTTAAGCCACTCATTTCAAGCTGGAATGTCTGTTCAGGGAATGGAGTTTTGAAGGCAACTTTAGGATATGATCAGTGCTCAGTTGTAGTTTGCGACCGAGAATTCTACGCAAATTTTAAAGTGCTGGATATACCCAATTTCGATTTGTATTGGGAATGGATTGGCTGGGTGTATTTTTTACTACCATTGACTGCCATCAAAGGAGGGTAGTTTTTGATATACCAGATTACCCAATCTTCTATTTCAAAAGTGGAGACAGAACCTTGGAGCCAGGAAGCTACCAAGCCAGACCAAAGACAGCATAAGTGTCCTCTCTACAAACCGAAAGAGAAAAGCCCAAAGTCATTCAAGAGTTCGAGGATGTTTTCCCTGAAGATATATAAGGTTTGCCTCCCGATTGAGCTCTTGAATTTAGCATTGATTTATAACCCGGTGCATAACCTGTAATAAAAGACCCATATCGTTTAAGCCCGGAAGGATTGAAAGAACTCCATATCCAGTTAGATGAACTTCTAAAGAAAGGTTGGATCAGACCCAGTACTTCAAGTTGGGGATCCCCGGTGTTGCTAGTGAAGAAGAAGGAAGGTACTTACCGGATGTGCGTTGATTATTGAGCACTGAACGAAATGACTATTAAGAACAAGTATCCTCTACCATGCATCGATAGCCTTTTCGATCAGCTGAGTGGATCTTGTGTCTTCTCTAAGTTAAATCTTCGCTCAGGCTATCATCAAGTAAAAGTCAAGGAGTCCGACATTCTGAAAACGGCGTTCAGGACCCGATATGAACATTATGAATATCTGGCAATGCCATTCGGAGTAACCAATGCACCAGCTATATTTATAAACTTGATGAACCAAGTCTTTCGTAAGTATTTAGACAAGTTTGTCGTTATCTTCATAGACGACATCTTGGTCTATTTGAAGACTCGGGAAGAACACGTCGATCACCTATGTATAGTTCTGGAGATGCTACGACTGCATCAACTCTACGCCAAGTACATCAAGTGCGAATTTTGGCTAGGCAAAGTCGGCTTTCTCGGGCACATCGTATCAGGAGAAGGTATTTCGGTAAACCCCGCAGGTGTTCGTTGTCAGAGAATGGCCAACATTAAAGCCAGTCGAGAACATCAGAAGTTTCTTAGGCCTAGCTAGGAACTATCGACGATTCATTGAAGGATTCTCGAAGATTGCAGCACCCTTGACCAAGCTTACTCGTAAGGATGAAGCTTTCGTATGGTCGGAAGCATGTGAAAAAACTTTTGTGGAGCTAAAGACAAGAGTAACTTCTGCACTTGTTCTTACCATACCAGACGGATCCGGTGGTTTTGAAGTTCACTGTGATATCTCAGGAAAAGGATTGGGATGTGTACTATATCAACGTGGCAAAGTTGTAGCTTTTGCTTTAAGGCAGCTAAAAATGCACGAGCGCAATTATCCCATCTATGATTTAGAATTGGCAACGGTTATCTTTGCTCTCAAGATCTGGTGGCATTATTTGTTGGGTGACTGAGTTACTATCTACATCGACCACAAGAGTTTAAAATATATAATTGCTCAAAAAGAACTTAACATGTGGCAAAAAAGATGACTAGAATTCATGGCAGATTTTGACATCAACCTTCAGTACCATTTAGGAAAGGTAAACGTGGTTCTAGATGCCTTGAGTCTGTAACATTTCAGAAAACGGAAAATATCATTTTAAATTTTAAATAATAAAATAATAAATTTTATGGATATTATACAAGTATGTGATTGAGTTTTAGTAGAATGGTAAAATTATATACCTATATTTTTGGAAAATAAATAGGAAACTAAAATGAATTATTATTTATGAAAGCATTTGTTTAATTGGTCTTTCCATAAATTGATATATAATTATATCCATACAAGTTACGATATTAAAACTAATTGATGTTTTTCTTATTTTGCATTAACCAAGCCTTATTGCTAAACCATATTTAGTGTGCATGACTATAAGTCAATGTCGCGCACCCCACGTGTCCGCGGGGAGGCGGAATTTTCAAAAACGATTGTAGAACTTTGCAACAACGACTTGAAACGATAGGATCTTTATATAAACCTTAACTAATACAACATGTATGAGGTTTTAACTACTCTGAGAGAAGTTTATACCTCGATGAACCAAGTCCTTCGTCTTTCGCTGTCCTCGTCCTCTTCTTAAGCTCCCAGAAGAGTATTCAGATCTCGCTCGACCGTCGGTCTTCCTATGCTAAAGATGATCCACCCGAGAGTGTCAACTTTGGGCTCCTACCTCTAATATGAGACAACTAAAGAACCTAGTGTGCTAATCTAGGTTGTTTAGGTGATGTAGAGAGTGATTAGGATTTGTTTAGTCTCTTGAACCCTAGGATTCTCAACTCATGAGACAAGTTAGGGTTTTAAAAGAAGAAAAGAGCTTGAAGGAGAGAGAGTGTGAAAGATAAAATGAATAAAGAATGGGTAATTGTGATAAATATTAGGCAAAGATATTTTCTACAAAATATCTAGATATTACTCTTGCCTCAATAGTAATCCATGACTCATTACATGAGTCACCAAGTAGCCATGCTTCATTAATTGCAAATAACACCTCACCCTCCACCTCATTAAACATTTAAAATAAATGGTTATAAAAAACTAATGAGGTATCTTCTTCTAGAAGCACTCTTGACAAAATTACAAGAATACCCTTTATCCGTATTTCAAAAAACACGAATACCCAGAGACTAAATAATCCTATAATCTAATACTAGGATCTGGATTAAACCAAAGCCCACCAGTATAATCCGTCCGAATCATGATACGTGCACAAGTGCACGTATATGATCGAACCCTGCCGTAAAACCATACGGCCTCTACATCGTTTCGCTCGAAGCATAGAAACCCCATGTGTGGAATTCTAAAGACTCGATAGTACACTAGCAGTGGGTTTAACTACAAGCACGTCAGCGGTACTAGCTGCACGTAATGGCTACCCAGGTATCTGTCAAAAAGGAAGGCCGACGAGCGAACTCATCCGAACCCCTACTGAGCCTGTCCGAGGCAATATCCGTGCAATCTAGTCTGTTCGTCTGAGAGTATCGCATGTAAAATAAGGGGTGGAAAACGTCAAACCCCTAATAACCAAACAAGTCGTGTCGGTGCGGCTTAATACCATCCGAGAATCTACTGGTCCGCCCACCAGTAATTCTTAATCCTCCATGGCCAGGGACTTATAGTGATGACCAACCGATCACAGCGCGACATCGACTCCCTATACCGAGAGTGAAGAATCCCCAACAGTCGTTCACTGCCTCCATGTGGTTCGGGACTGTACCCAACTAAAAGCTGTTTGCACAACTCAGTAGAGCCGTGGTAGGGTAGTAATCAAAACACAGTGGGAACTCACACGAGAAAAATGACGACCTCAGGTCGACATACTATCTGCACACATGTCACCGGAAACTGCTATCTGATACTAGGTATAATACCATCTAGTTAGTCATCGGCGAGTCCTATCCGGTGAACTCACACCCAGTGAGCATCTGTATACAATCTTAGGTGTACCTCACTAATGGTTGCGGGATCAATCCATCGCCCCTCATCAGGGTCTAGATATGTATACACTAGTCTACTCTGGAGTATCGATGTCCAGTCTCGATACTCCTATGACTAGGGACATTTTAAGGATGCGCCTATTGACTACCCAGCTCCCACAAGTATGACTGCCATTATAATATCGATAGTCAGGCAAATATCCTACGGGCTTTATCAACATGTATACAAGATATGAAATACGAATTAAAACACATCACATATTAAGATAAAGACGAACCAAATAGCGTACTATCATATCAAGCAAGATTGTCTTGTACATACATATCCCTAGCATCCTATACAATGAAGGCCTTTAGGGCATACATATCCAACAATCTCCCACTTACACTAAGGCTTGTAATTGGTGCAATAAGTACCCACTGTCTGCACTAGATCCAGTTATTGGCGTACTGTATGCCCAATATCTCCAACAGCCTCTCAAACTGGACTTGAGGGATGACCTTGGTGAATGGACCTGCCGTGTTTTCTTTAGTGTCCACTTTCCGTACCTCGATCTTCTGGCGATCCACGATCTCCCTGATCAGGTGATACCGGCTTAAGATGTATCTGGATTTCTGATGGGACCTTGGTTCCTTTGTTAATGCTACAGCCCCATTGTTATCGCAATACAAGGGTATTGGATTGGCAATGGACGAAACCACCTGAAGTTCAGAAATGAACTTCCTCATCCAGACAGCCTCTTTTGCGGCATCGTTAGCAGCTATATACTCAGCTTCCATCGTTGAGTCTGCGATGGTATCCTGTTTGGAACTCTTCCAGTATACCACACCTCCATTAAGGGTAAACACAAAACCCGAGACAGATTTAGAGTCATCTTTGTCACTTTGGAAGCTGGAGTCGGTAAAAGTCTCGACCTGGAGGTCAATATTACCGTAAACCAAGAACATCTTCTTATTTCTTCTCAGGTACTTAAGAATGTTCTTTACCGTTATCCAATGTTTCTCACCCGGGTTAGACTGATACATTCTTACCACACTAAGTGCGTAACCTACATCTGGTCTGGTACACAAAATCGCATACATTATAGATCCTACCACCGAAGCATAGGGTATAATGCCCATGCGAGCCCTCTCTTCATCAGTCTTTGGAGACATCTCTTTGGAAAGGTTGATTCCGTGACAAGTGGGTAAATTACCACGCTTGGAATCTTCCATACTAAATCTCTTTAGTATAGTGTCAATGTACCGGGACGGTGAAAGTCCCAACATTCTTTTAGACCTATCACGATAGATCTTAATCCCCAGAATGTAGGAGGCATCACCCAAGTCTTTCATGGAGAACTTCTGTAACAAGAAGAGCTTGACTGATTGTAGCATAGGGATATCATTCCCTATCAGGAGTATGTCATCAACGTACAGTACGAGGAAGACCACTGCTCCTGCTACAATCTTCCTATAAATACATGGCTCATCCACATTTTTGATAAAGTCAAATTATTTGACCGTCTCATAAGGGAGATGTTCCAACTCCGCGATACTTGCTTTAATCCATAAATGGATTAAAGCAACTTGCATACCTTTCCACTGCTCCCACTGTCTAAGAAACCCTCTGGCTGATCCATGTAAACATTTTCTTCTAAATATCTATTTAGAAAAGCTGTTTTTACGTCCATCTGTGAGATTTCATAGTCATAGAAGGCAGCAATGACAAGCAGGATCCGAATGGATTTAAGCATAGCAACTGGAGAAACGGTTTCATCATAGTCCAATCCTGGTCTTTAATGAAAACCTTTTGCAACAAGTCTAGCTTTGTAGGTTTCCACTTGTCCATCTACACCAATCTTCTTTTTGAAGATCCATTTGCATTCAACTGGTATTACCTGAGGAGGAGCAATATCCAAAGTCCATACTTTATTGGTGTACATAGATTCCATTTCGGATCTCATAGCATCCAGCCACTTCACCGAGTCTTTACTCGGGATAGCCTGCTGAAAATTAGTAAGCTCATCATCAATGATACTGCAATCCCTTCGATCCCCATCTATGAAAAACCCATAGTATCTTTCAGGAGGACGAGAAAGTCTACTAGATTTGCGGAGCGGCGTCAGTTCGTCGGGCTCTATTAAAACCGGTGGTTCTACTAAGTCATCGGCAGTAGTTTGGGGTTCTGGAATTTCTTCCAATTCTACCGCGCTCCCATTAATTTCTTTTGCAAGACATTCGCTCTCTAAAAGGACAATGTGGCGAGTGACAAACACCTTTTGTTCTTCAGTGTGGTAGACTAGATACCCCCTTGAATTCTTGGGGTATCCTACAAACTTGCACAAAACCGATCATGCCTTGAGCTCGTTCGGATTCTGCTTTTTGACAAAAACTGGACATTCCCCATATCTTGAGATATAGTCTCTTCCCACTCCACATTTCATATGGAGTGGTAGACACAGACTTATTTGGAACTCTATTCAATAGGTATGCCACCGATTCCAGCGTAAAACCCCAAAAAGAAAGTGGCAACTTAGCACATCATTAAATGCACCATATCAAGTAGCATGCGATTCCTCCTTTCCGATACACCATTATGCTGAGGTGTATATGGAGGAGTAATGTAACAACTCCAAATCTTATGTACCTAAAATTGATTTAAAGTTAATGTATATTTGGGGTATTTACAATTTCTGTGAGTACTATAAGTATTTAATTTATATTTGAACAGCAAGAAAGAGCTTGTAGCTCGTTGGTAAGACCTTGCACTGCTGAACCAAAGCACCAGACTTCAAATCCCATCAGCCACATTATTTTTTATATTGATTTCTTTTAATCTTTTTAGAAGCTCAAGAGTCTACACGTGCTTAACCCGTAAACCCAAAGGTCACACTAAAAACAAATGAGTTCAGGAGGTAGACCAAGCGACGGGGGACACAAGGCAATGAGACCCGGCCTGACTCGGCCGCCGCCGTCGGCCGACTCAGCCCAAATCTGATTCTTCCCTTCTTGAAATCCGTGCCTCTTTGTCTCCGCATAACCCCTGTTCTATTTAAAAACCCTGCATTATTCCAGAGGATTAAAAACCTAATTAAAATCTTTTTAATGCATATTTTTAATGCATTTTTTTTATTAAACCCTAACCCTAAAATTATCCTATAAATACCCACACTCTTTTCCACCTCATCACTCTGAATTCTATATAAAAACTCTCAAGAAAATTCTAAGTCCAATAGTGTACAAGTGTAGTTAGCGAAGGGCGAAGCTCCGACGAACTTCCGGTGACGATCCGAGAAGCTCCCTGCGACGAAACGACGCACCGGTATCTCCTACCACTCCCTCTTACACTTCTCTAATCTAAAATCTAGTAAGTCCCTCCTCTCTCTTCTCTTTTCTAATCTAAAAACTAGTATTTCTAAAAAACCCGACGGAAGCGGAGTTAATCTGACTTTCGATTCGGTTTTCTTTAAAAAGTTCTAATTTTCTTAAATACAACAATACCAAACTTGCACATCATGACCATTAAACATTAACAAACCATATTGAACAAGTTCCATAGCAAAAGAATTCATATTGTAATTTTTATCGTACTTTTTCAGAAAAATACCATGAAGTTTAGTTTCTACATAAAAACATCATTACCCCTTACTATACCTTTAGATAGTTCACGAGGTAATGACCTATCTCCTCACAACACTCATATGTAATATAACACGATGATCTTTGGGAACATACTGATCAGTCGAAAATACTGCATTTTTAACACGGCAATTTCCCTACCTTTTGCATTCATTTAGAGGTGTTCGGTATTCATATTGCACATATTAGCAAAACACCTGTAAAATACTGAATTACCTGTACTGTATACTAAAACCGGCATTTTTAGGGAAATTGACTGTTTATCATGGCATCGCATCATTCTTGTGTAGCGCAACACTTGTCTCGAGAATCTGTACAGGAAATTCAAGAACAGGGCCAAAATTGTCAAAAGCGTTGAGAAAATACACCATGTCCAAGACTTGAGATCTGGCAGAAATCAGGAAAGCAAAATGAGATTCCACATATTAGAACAGTGCCACAAAGTCAGCCCAATTAAAACCCAGAAATTCCATGCAGAAAAGCCCTCTTTGGACCGCAGATCCGCGGCCAAAAGGCCATTTCCCGCCGTGGATCCGCGGCTTGATGACGTCATCAGGGTTTCAGAATTCCTGCACGTGTCTTATGTATTGGGAATAGCTTCCAGAGGACTCCAGAATGCCACGTGGCTTCATCCAGAAGGCTCGGCCTAACAACCTTACCCAAGAATATTTCTCATTCTAGAATATTCCCTCCATCAAACTTCTTCTAGAAGTCTCCTTATAACAACCTTCTTCTAGAAGCCTCCTTGTAACAACCTCATTCTAGAATATTCCCTCCAACAAACTTCTTCTAGAAGATTCCTTCTAACAACCTCATTTTGGAGGGAAAAGTAGTTCATTTTGGAGGGAAAATTCAAATGAGGAAGTTCATTTTGGAGGGAAAATTCAAATGAGCTAGTTCATTTTGGAGGGAAAATTCAAATGAGGTAGTTCATTTTGGAGGGAAAAGTGGTTCATTTTGGAGGAAAATTTGAAATTTGAATTCTAGATCTAGGGTTTTGGATGGCTTATAAAAGGAAACCTAGATCTAAGTTCAAAGAGTCTTCTTCTTCTCCTCTCTCTTCCACCTACAAGTTGAGTGACACAACTTGTAAACCCTAATTCAAATTCCAAAGCCAAATTCAAGATCCCGAGTACCAAATCAAGCAAGAAGCCTTCAACCTTTTAGGAGCGGAGCCGATCTTCAATCGAGCAAGTGATCCAAGCCGATCCGCGACTCAAGGAGACGAGCAAAGCCAAATCGACGATCGAGTTCTTCCTCTTATAGTTCTTGAGCGAATTGTAACGGAATTGTTGATAAATAAAAGGTGAAATTCTTTAATCTTGCTTTCTTTAAATTCTTGCATCATGATTCGATCTCAATTTGTGATTGTGGTTCTTGTTGTGATGTTTGAGTAAAACTCCGCTCGTAAAGGAGTCGAGACGATCAATAGAATGATGATGTAACAAATCTTAAAACGATTCTTAAGTCCTACAAGTTTTGTAAACCCTAACAAATTGAAGAATCGATGACCTAGTTTTGTTGCGATACTTTCTTGATTGTGATCGCTCGAAATTAAGGATCCACGATCGATTCTTGAATTTACTAGAGGCTAGAATGTGAATGATATCGACGAAGGAACAAGGGATAGATGATGAAACCCTAGTTTCACAAGAAATCCCTAATTCTCGTTGATCGTCATCGATCTAGTATCAATTCATCGATGGATAAGAATATGTAATCGCTAGATTTCATCACATCTATAGATCCGATCGATTCCTACGAGCCACATTTCGATTCTTGATATTTGGATTGGAAATCATCACTTCTCAATTCTCGATTCTTGATTTTAATGTTTTCTAGTTAATAGATCTAAATTTTTTCTAGTTCTTGAACTTCAATTCTATAAATCATGAATCGTTTTCTTTTCTTTTCTTTAAATTTTCGATTCATCTAATTCGAAATACGAACGATTACACTTTCCCTGTGGACGATCCGCACTTACTAACGCGCTACAATCGACACCGTTATTGATTGTGGTCAAATAATTTTTGATTATGATTTCTATACATTTTCTACATACACAATCCGAAATCGTCTCATTCAATCACTTACTTTTGGGGAAATACGATTTTACACAAAACTACCTCAAATTTATAAAAACATTTTTCTACAAGATATGTATTTTTAACAAATCTTTGCAATATGCCGCTACAACCCATTTCGGGGAACCCGTTCGAGATGGTGTGGATTATCGCATATCCTCAGGCTTAGTAGTGCGAGATGCAGACCTCCGCAAGGAGCATACGGTCTCGAAAAAATATACAAATATCTTAAGAAAATGAGATTTCTAGAAAAATAATAAATTAAATTGATTTTATAAATCTATATATGTATCATCAAAATATCTATTTTTGATATAGTATCTAAATCAAAAAGAATCACTTCACATGAAAATACCATGCAATTTCATACAAGTTCAATACTTTACAATTAAATACAATATATTATGAAATTAGATTTTATTCACTAAAAATGTCACATATATAAAATCTACATCTATGAAACCTCTAAAGACGATAATTAAATACTTAGGATGTATTTTGAAAATTATACAAAATTATTTTTACATAAAACCCCCTCAAGTTTTATAAATTACAATAATGACCCTAGTAAATATAGGTTTAAGCGAGACCAGTCTCTTGAGCCTCAAGGAGCCGGAGATATGGGTGCTTGCCTATTTAAGATAGACAACTTAATAAACGGTGTTATCAATACGGTAATCGTCTTTGAAAAAAACACAAATCCTGCTGTCCATATGCAGCGGTTACCGATAACACCAAAACCTAATTCAGGATTCAATTTCTTTTCTAATTTTCTGACTCAGACTGAGTCAATCTGACTTGAATGAGATTCAAGTATATATAACAAATCAATATGAATCCATGTATTTAATCTGTTCAATCTATGCAACTTGACTAAACCGAACCATGGATATACATCCATCTACATGATTCTCCAGTTACATCCATTTACTGATATCATGGTTTCGGCAAGTTATCCATCTATACAATTCAATTACAAGACAATACAATACAAACAATACAATTAAGACATCGCGGGGTTTATAAGGGGTAGATTGGTACGGAAGGTGTTAGAAGTGGCACGAGACTGCAACCATTAAGACACCTAACCTGTATTCAATTGTCGTTGTACCATGGCTGAACGGTTCCTTGTACTTTCTGTCCACCTTAGTCTCTCGTCTACTGAGACTCCTCTCGTATACACTGGCCTCTTCTGTACCAAGCTACAAATAACAACGTTAACAATATAATACAACTTTAAAAATTACACTCTTTCTGTCTATTCCATTTCTCCCTTATCTTTAGGACTACCGAGCGATTTGTTCGTTGACGACATTCTCTTTCTTCTTCTTTGAATATCGTCAGGCGATTCACTGGAGATCGAACCCACCGGCGAGGATTTGGACCAGCTAGTTTACGACCCAGAGCTTTAGATTCTTGTACACATTTACATTCTGTATTTTCCATTTCTGTTATGCCACTGTTTAGGCATTGCTTTCCATTCCATGTATTTACTTTTCAGATGCATTGTACAAAAGAATGTTAATAAATAAAGTTGTTGTTCATTACATTTGTCTCTATTTCTTTTATATTGCTTAGTTACGCTTAGCGTATTTACTTCTGAGTAAATATGTAGCGGCCTGGTCGTGTCCTCTGCCCGTATACTGGGAAGCGAGGCGTGACAGGTTTTGTTGGTGGCCCATGCAGGTCAGAGTTGTATGGAACCCTACCATGCAGTTCAATTCTGTGTGGACAACCTAAGCAATATAATATAAGAACCAGCAACTGAAAACATTCGTTACAATACCTATTCCTTGAATCTTATCATATATTTTGAATCTGTCCTAACCCAAATTTTTTCATTCAAGGTTATGGATTCCCCGAACAACACCAGCACCAATGTCAACAACACATCTCTACCACTACCACTCATACCTGCCGTCCCTGCTTCGATCAACGAGTAGATAGTTCTACTTGAGGCGATCCGCAGCCTCTTGGAAGGACAGCAGTAGCAGACTGCTATTCTCTTGAACCGTCCAGAAGCAGAAGCACCCAGAGTGAAAAATTCCGGGCACTGCACCCTAAGAACTTTTCGGGAAAAGAAAGCCCTCTGGAAGCGGAGGAATGGGCTCAAAATATTGAAGATGACTTGGCAGCAGCACAAGTGCCAGAGATCGCTTGGGTTCGAGTTGCGAAGCTGCAACTCACGGACAATGCACGGGTATGGTACGGGTATGGTGGAAGGCGGAAGAAAGCCGTCTCACCCAGCCGATCGAATGGAAGACTTTCCGCGACATGTTCGATGCAAAGTACTTCCTTGAGACTGCCCGCTTCGACATGGAACAGCAGTTCATACATCTGCAACAAGGTTCGATGTGGACCAAATCAGTGGATGAATACGATTCTGAGTTCACCATACTCAGTCGGTAAGATATGTCTTAATAATTCGATTTTTCAATATATCACATACTAAACATCTAACACAATACTTTAACAGATTTGCGGCACACCTGATACCGACGGATGAGATTAGAGCCCGTCGATTTCAACAAGATTTGGATTCGGAAATCTAGGCTGCACTGGCCACAGGAGATTTTTCGACTCATGAATCGGCTCTGAAAGCTGCCCGCCGTTATGAGGCAGTGGTAAAGATGAGGGCAGACCTCAATCTGTCGGAGTTAAGCGCCCTGCCACCTAGATGGCAGGAGGAGCCTCATCAAGACCACCATTTGTGCCAAGGAGGCCGGGAGTACCGAACAACAGGCCCAGCCCAGCCTTTTATACCTACTGCAAAAGAGCTGGACATATGATGAAAGACTGCCGGTGAGCCAACCGTCTTTGCTTAGTCCGCGGCTCAGCTACTCATGATATTGGGTCTTGTCCCATAAGACACAACCCAATTGCTACACCCAGGCCAGCAATCACTTATTAGCAGCGACTAGCCATTCAGGCACCTGCTCCAAGACTCGCTCTCCCTGCTCCACCACCTAGAGGACCACCGACTGCACCTCCTCCTCGTCAGTTCCATCAGCTCAATGGAACGTTACGAGGAATACTCCTCCGGCCAGGAGGAATGTACCACGGCGATAGGCTTTCACGATGACCGTGGAAGAAGCTGAGGCCACTGGCCAAGTCATCACTGGTAAACCTTTTCTTCTCAATCTTTTCTTTCAGTCTTAACACCTACCTACATATTTTTCCTATACCTAAAATATATCCCACATACCTTAGGTACAATCCTAGTAGCCTCACTTCCTGCACTAGCACTCTTCAATACTGGAGCATCTCATTGCTTTATGTCGCAACGGTTCATCCGAACTCATGCGATTCCAGTTACACCGCTTGTATCCAGTTGGAATGTCAGTTCAGGGAACGACGTTCTGAAGGCAACAATGGGATACAGCTTATGTCCAGTAGTCTTCTGTAGCAGAGAATTCTATGCTGACTTCAAAGTGCTGGACATACCGAACTTCGATGTGGTTCTAGGAATGGATTGGCTAGGAACCTTTTACGCTACCATCGACTGTTGTCAAAGGAAGGTAGTATTCGAAATTCCAAACCATCTAGTCTTTTATTTCAAAAGTGAAGACCGTACCCTGGAGCCAAGTACTTACAAGGAGAAACCAAAGAAGGCAGTGATTGCAGCAATTCAAGCGGAGGAAGGATCAAAGCCAGAAGTGGTTCGAGAGTTCGACAATATGTTTCCTGACGATATATCAGGTTTTCCTTCCGATCGAACTCTTGAATTCAGCATTGATTTAGTATCAGGAGCACAACCTGTGATCAAAGCACCTTATCGATTAAGTCCGGAAGGTTTAAAGGAAGTCCGAACTCATTTGGACGAATTATTGGCGAAATGATGGATTCGTCCCAGTACTTCAATTTGGAAATCACCAGTTCTACTCATGAAGAAGAAGGAAGGTTCATACAGAATGTGCATTGATTATAGAGCCTTGAATAAAGTAACAATAAAGAACAAGTATCCGCTACCGCGTATCGACGATTTATTCGATCAGCTAAGTGGATCTTGTGTTTTCTCCAAATTAGATCTTCATTCAGGTTATCATCAGGTGAAGGTCAAAGAATCTGATATCCACAAAATGGCTTTCAGAACTCGCTATGGTCATTACGAATTTCTTGTAATGCCATTTGGAGTGACCAACACACCAGCAATATTCATGAACCTGATGAATCAAGTTTTCCGGGAGTACTTCGACAGGTTTGTTGTCATCTTTATCGACGACATCCTGGTGTATTCAAAGAGTCGGAAAGAACATGCCGAGCACCTATGAATTATCTTGGAAACTCTACGACAAACATCAACTCTATGCCAAGTACAACAAGTGCGAGTTTTGGCTATTGGTTTTCTTGACATATTGTATCAGGCGAAGGAATCTCTATGGATCCAGCGAAAGTTTCAGCAGTAAGCGAATGGCCGACACCAAAGTTAGTGAAGGACATTCGAAATTTTTTGGGTCTAGCTAGATATTACAGAAGGTTCATTGAAGGCTTTTCGAAGATAGCAACACCCCTGACCAAGCTCACACGTAAAGATGAAAACTTTGTGTGGTCAGAAGCATGAGAACAAGCTTTCGTAGAACTCAAATCAAGGTTGACATCAACGCCTATTCTCGTTATACCGGACTAATCTGGAGGTTTCGAAGTGCACTGCGATGCATCCGGTAAGGGATTATGATGTGTTCTACATCAGCACGGAAGAGTTGTGGCTTATGTTTCAAGACAACTGAAGATTCAAGAGCACAATTATCCGACGCATAATTTGGAATTGGCAGCCGTTATCTTTACTCTTAAGATTTGGCGCCACTATCTTCTTGGTGAACGAGCGAACATATACAAAGATCACAAGAGTCTGAAATATGTGTTTACTCAGAAGGAGCTCAATATGCGGCAGAGACGATGGTTAGAACTCATGGCGGACTTTGACATCAACCTGCAATATCACCCAGGGAAGGTGAATGTGGTACCTGATGCCCTTAGTCGCCAACCATTAGCAACGAATCTCACCGCTCAGTGGAAGGTTCAACAAGACTTGCATCAGATAGAGATTGAAGTAGTCATGCCAGGTAACGCTTCAAGATTGATGAATTTACAAGTTCAATCTACCATTGTCAATCAGATCAAAACAGCTCAAGAAAGTGATGCTAAGTTGCAAAAGATCAGAGAACAAGTAGATAATGGACTCAGAACAGACTTCATCATCCATGAAGATGGATCTTTGAGATACGGCAGCAGATTATGTATACCAAAAGGTTCTGTTCGGGAAGAGTTAATGAAAGAAGTTCACAGCTCTCCCTACTCAGTACACCCTGGAGGTACAAAGATATATAAAGATCTACGTCAAAATTATTGGTGACATGGAATAAAGCGTGAAGTAGCCACAAGCGTCGCTAAATACTTGGTGTGTCAGTAAGTAAAGGCTGAACATCACAGGACTGCTGGATTACTTCAACTGTTACCAATCCCATAATAGAAGTGGCAACAAATCACAATAGATTTTGTAACTGTACTTCCTCGCAGCACAAAGGGTAACAATGCGGTATGCGTTATTGTAGATCGACTCACAAAGTCGACTCACTTCATCCCATTTCGAGTTGGCCAATCAACTGAGACATTAGCAAAGAAGTACATGGAAGTAAAAATCTACTTAAGATTTAAACTCTTCATAATGTACTATCTCTGATACCCATGAACTCATACATGAAACAGTGAGACTTCATGGAGTACCGGTCTGCATTGTCTCCGATCGTGACACCAGGTTCCGATCGCAATTTTGGCAGAGTCTGCAAGCAAGCTTGGGAACAAGTCTGAACTTCAGCACAGCTTATCATCTATAAACTGATGGTCAGTCTGAGCGAACTATTCAGATGTTGGAGGATATGCTTAGAGCGTGTATGCTAGACTTCGGAGGATTGTGGGAAGATCACCTATATCTTGTGGAGTTTTCATACAACAACAGCTACCAAGCAAGTATAGGAATAGCACCTTTTGCAACACTTTATGGAAGAAAGTGTCGATCGCCATTAAGTTGGGACGACATCGGTGATAGGCAAATCCTTGGACCTGAGATGATAGAAGCAACTGTTGATATGGTTCGTACTATCAGGGAAAGAATGCGTATAGCCCAAGATCGACAGAAGCACAGGGCTGATGCAAAGAGACGTCACTTGGAGTTCCAGCCGGGAGATCATGTATTTCCGAAGATATCTCCGAACCGCGGAGTGATTCGATTTGGAAGACGGGGTAAACTAAGTCCGAGATACATTGGACCGTTTGACATACTCGAACGAGTCGGTGAAGTGGCTTACCGCTTGGCACTTCCACCTTCATTGGAAGGAGTGCATAATATATTCCACATATCCCAACTCAGAAGCTATGTGAGTGACCCCAGCCATATTCTTGATCATTCCGAGCTCACTGTACAGCCCAACTTATCTTGTGAGCAACAACCTGTTAAGATCCTAGACAGGAAAGTGAAGTCACTTCGGAATTAGGAAGTCAACTTGGTTCGAATGATGTGGAGAAAAGACACTCCAGGAGAATCGACATGGGAAAGGGAAGATAAGATGCGTGCAAGATATCCCCACTTATTTGTAAATTAGTCCTTAAAATAAATTGTAAATTTCGAGGATGAAATTTTTGTAAGGAGGGTAGACTGTAACAACTCCAATTCTTGTGTACATAAAATTGATTTAAAGTTAATGTATACTTGGGGTATTTACATTTCCTGTGAGTACTATAAGTATTTAATTTACTTTTGAACAGCAAGAAAGAGCTTGTAGCTCATTGGTAAGACCTTGCACTGCTGAACCAAAACACCAGAGTTCAAATCCCATCAGCCACATTATTTTTCATATTGATTTCTTTTAATATTTTTAGATGCCCAAGAGTCTACACGTGCTTAACCCGTAAACCCAAAGGCCACACTAAAAACAAACGAGTTCAGGAGGTAGACCAAGCGACGAGGGACACAAGGCAACGAGACCTGGCCTGACTCGGCCGGCGACGCACCTGACTCGGCCACCGCCGGCCGACTCAGCCCAAATCTGATTCTTCCCTTCTTGATCTGTGCCTCTTTGTCTCCCCATAACCCCTGTTCTATTTAAAAACCCTGTATTATTCCAGAGTATTAAAAACCTAATTAAAATCTTTTTAAAGCATATTTTTAATGCATTTTTTTATTAAACCCTAACCCTAAAATTCTCCTATAAATACCCACACTCTTTTCCACCTCCTCACTCTGAATTCTATACAAAAACTCTCAAGAAAATTTTAAGTTCAATAGTGTACAAGTGGAGTTAGCGATGAGCGAAGCTCCGACGAACTTCTGGCGATGATCCGAGGAGCTCCCGGAGACGAAACGACGCACCAGCACCTCCTACCACTCCCTCTTCCACCTCTCTAATCTAAAATCCAGTAAGTCCTTCCTCTCTCTGTAGGGTGTTTTTCGTCACCCCATTGAGATGGGAATACGCGCGCGCTTGTCAGGCGTATTACAGATTCCCTCTGCCTAGGGTAGGCTGGGGTTTATTGATTGTGAGGATCCGAATCTCCGGCAGCCGCGGACTAAGCTGCCGTTAATTACCCCTCGCATTTAGAGCGAAGGAATCTCCGATTGACGGGTTAAACTGGTCATGCGAACTCAATATGCAGTGCGTTGGTGTGTGTGTATTTTTTTTGTTTTGTTCCACTTGTAAAAAGAGAGATACACACACACACACACACACACACACACACACACACACATATAAAACAAAAATAAATTAGTAAAAAAATATTTAGAGAATTTTTTTTAAAAATTTATTATTATTATTTTATTTTAAAATATTATTTATAATTTATTTTTATTTATTTAATATTTATTTATATTTTTTTAAATAAAAAAAGGATTAAATAAAGAAAAGAAGGAAGAAAAGAAAAAAAGAAAAGAATTATTATTTTTTTTTAATTTTTAAATATTATTTATAATCTATTGTTATTTATTTAATATTTATTTTAAATAAAAAAAGGAGGAAGAAAGAAGAAAAGAGAAGAAAGAAAGAAAAAAAAATTTAAAAAAAGGGGGGTCACATGTTAGCATGTGACCCCTCATGTGAGGGAGGTCACATGCAAGCATGTGACATGGAGGGTCACATGTTAGCATGTGACCCCTCATGTGAGGGGGGTCACATGCTAGCATGTGATCTCTCACATGCTAGGGGGAGTCACATGCATGTGACCCCTCACATGCTGGGGTCAAAAAGGGCTCCCATCTAATGGGAGCCCTCTCCCTCACGTACTGGCACGTGAGGGGGCCAATAGGGCTCCAGATTATTTTTTTTTAACATGGAGTTAACGCCAAAAGATTTTAAATAGAGTAAAACTCCTAAAGAACTTTAAATGGAGTTTAACTCCGAAAAAGTTTTTTATTGCGGAGTTAAACTCCAAAGGAATTTTTGTTTGTGGAGTTAAACTCCAAAAGAATTTAAATGGAGCTGAACTCCGAAAGAATTTTAAATGTGGAGTTAAACTCCGAAAGAATTTTATATGGAGTTAAACTCCTAAAAAGATTTAATATGGAGTTAAACTCCAAAAAAAAGATTTTTACTGTGGAGTTAAACTCTAAAAGAATTTCTGTGGTGGAGTTAAACTCCAAAATAATTTTATTTGTGGAGTTAAACTCCAAAAGATTTTCTCCTTTCTCCTTTGAGAAGAAACCCAAAATGGGTTCTCTTGAAACTCCAAGATCTAGATCTTGGATGATAAAAAAAGAGACCCCTTTTCCTCTCTTGATGGAGTCTTGGGAGGTGGATTTATGGTAAAACTTTGTTTAGTTTTTAAAAAAAAAAGAGCTAAACTCTTGATTTATTTGGAAAATGAAAAGGAAGAGAAAGAACTTGAAAAAGAGAGAGTGGAGGCACAAACCCTAGTTTTTTGAGCGAATGAAAAAGTATCTTGCTTTATTCATCATCATGTTGCCTTATATAGGCTTACATATTTTCATATAGCCCCTTGGGCTTTACAAAATGTCATTTTGCCCATCCCATGGCTCGTGTGCCTTTTCTTTTTTGCACATAAGCCATGGGCTTTACAAAAATTTGACTTTATGCCCATTTTGCATATATTCATGCATAAAAAATTACATAAAAATTATTTATTACATTATCTATATTTTGGCATGGAGGAGGCTGGCCGTGGGCTCAACTTGGGCATGGGCATGGTCATGGGCCCGCTTGACCTGGGCTTGGGCCCACCTAGCTTGGGGTTGACCTTGACTTTGACTCGGTCAACCGGGGTGCAAATTTTGACCCCAACACTCTCTTTTCTTTTCTAATCTAAAAACTTGTATTTCTAAAAAACCCGACGGAAGAGAAGTTAATCCGACTTCCGATTCGGTTTTCTTTAAAAAGTTCCAATTTTCTTAAATACAACAATACCAAACTTGCACATCATGACCATTAAACATTAACAAAACATATTGAATAAGTTCCATAACAAAAGAATTCATATTGTAATTTTTATCGCACTTTTTCAGAAAAATACCATATAGTTTAGTTTCGACATAAAAACATCATTACCCCTTGCTATACCTTTAGATAGTTCACGAGATAATGACCTACCTACTCACAATACTCATATGTAATATAGTACGATGATTTTTGGGAACATAGTTTTGGAAAAATACGATTTTACACAAAACTACCTCAAACTTATAAAAACTTTTTTCTATAAGATATGTATTTTTCACAAATCTTTGCAATGTGCCACTACAACCCATTTTGGGAAACCCGTTCGAGATGGTGCGGATTATCGCACATCCTCAGGCTTAGTATTGCGAGATGCAGACCTCCGTAAGGAGTATACGGTCTCGAAAGATTTAAAAAAAACAAAAATCTTAAGAAAATGAGATTTCTAGAAAAATAATAAATTAAATTATTTTTATAAATATATATATGTATCATCAAAATATCTATTTTTGAGATAGTATAAATATTCTAAATTTTCTAAATAAAAAAGAATCACTTTACATGAACATACCATGCAATTCCATACAAGTTCAATACTTTATAATTAAATACCATATATTATAAAATTAGGTTTTATTCACTAGAAATGTCACATATATAAAATCTACATCTATGAAAACTCTAAAAACGATAATTAAATATTTGGGGTGTATTTTGAAAATTATACAAAATTATTTTTACATAAAACCCCCTCAAATTTTATAAATTACAATAAGGACCTTAGTAAATATAGGTTTAAGCGGGACCAGTCTTTTGAGCTTCAGAGTGCCAGAAATATGGGTGCTTGCCTATCCTCTTTGAAAAAAACACAAATCCTGCCGTCCATATGCAGCGGTTACCGATAACACCAAAACCTAATTCAGGATTCAATTTCTTTTCTAATTGTCTGACTCAGACTGAGTCTCGATATAATCATTCTGACTTGAATGAGATTCAAGTATATATAACAAATCAATATGAATTCATGTATCCAATCTGTTCAATCTATTCAATCTATGCAACTTGACTGAACCGAACCATGGATATACATCCATTTACATGATTCTCCAGTTACATCCATTTACTGATATCATGGTTTCGGCAAGTCATCCATCTATACAATTCAATTACAAGACAATACAATACAAACAATACAATTAAGATATCGCAGGGTTTATAAGGGATAGATTGGTACGGAAGGTGTTAGAAGTGGCACGAGACTGCAACCATTAAGACACCTAACATGTATTCAATTGCCGTTGTACCGTGATTGAATGGTTCCTTATACTTTCCGTCCACCTTAGTCTCTGGTCTACTGAGACTCCTCTCGTATACACTGGCCTCTTCTATACCAAGTTACAAACAACAGCGATAACAATATAATACAACTTTAAAAGTTACACTCTTTCTGTCCATTCTATTTCTCCCTTATCTTTAGGACTTACCGAGTGATTTGTTCGCTGACGACATTCTTTTTCTTCTTCTTTGAATGTCGTCAGGTGATTCACTGGAGATCGAGCCCACCAGCGAGAATTTGGACCAGCTAGCTTACGACCCAGAGCTTTAGATTCTTGTACACATTTACATTCTGTATTTTCCATTTCTGTTATGCCACTGTTTAGGCATTGCTTTCCATTCCATATATTTACTTTTCAGATGCATTGTACAAAAGAATGTTAATAAATAAAGTTGATGTTCATTACATTTGTCTCTATTTCTTTTATATTGCTTAGTTATGCTTAGCGTATTTACTTCTGAGTAAATACATAGCGGACTCGTCGTGTCCTCTGCCTGTATACTGGGAAGCGGGGCGTGACAAGTAAGCTGAGAGAGAATACCATTCTCTTTTAAGCATTCAAGGAAACCGGTACTTAAGTATTCTCCGCCTCGATTAGATCGAAGTGTCTTGATACTTTTACCAGTTTATTTCTTCACTTCATTTTTATACTTCTTGAATTTCTCAAAGGCCTCGGATTTATGCTTCATTAAGAACACATGTCCATACCTTGAGAAATCGTCAGTAAAAGTGATGAAGTAGGAGTGACCGCTTCATGCATGTGTAGACATCGGACCACATATATCACTGTGTACAAGTCCCAAGAGCTCGGTAGCTCTTACTCCGTGTCCTGTGAACGGAGATTTGGTCATCTTTCCTTTGATACATGATTGACAAAGTTGTATATGATGTATAGTCAAACGGATCTAAATATCTATCTTTATTCAACTTAGTCAACCTTGTTCCATTTATATGACCAAGTCTACAATGCCATAAGAAGGTTTGATTTGAATCTGGAGCCTTTCTTTTTAGTGTGTTCTGAATATTGAAAACTTGATGTTGCTTGAGTATGTATATGCCGTTTTCCAATGTGCCAGACATAATCAATTCTTGATTTAGGTGAATGTTCATGACATTTCTTTCAAGTGCAAAATTATATCCTTTATTAGATAATAAAGACATCGATATAATATTACAAAGTATACTGGGAATAAAAAACAGCTGTACAACACCAAAATGTGCCCACTAGTCAACCCCAGGTGATAATCGCCTGCTGCAACAGTATCAACACTTGTTCCATTGCCAACCCGAAGGGTCATATCACCTGCCTTCAGTGCTCTACGGTTTCTCAAAGCCTGGTGAGAACCAGAACCGGTATCTAGTACCCATGATGTAGAGTTTACTGAAAAACAGTTTGCGATTACGAACACACCTGAAGCAGAAGCATCCGCTTGCTTTGTGTCCTTGCCCTTGGCTTTAAAGGCCATGCATTCCTTCTTCCTGTGCCCCTTCTTATGATAGTAGTAGCACTCATCCTTGTCCGCTTTTACTCTCTCCGCTTTGTTCGTTCCCTGCACCTTTTTGATACCACCTTTCAGTTTGGTGGCATTCATCTTCTTCTTCCCTTTAGCTTTCGCTTTGAATTTAGAAGAGGATGATTGGCCAACATACAGAAGAGGTGTCTTCTCCTTTTTCAAGGAGCTCTCCGCTACCCTCAACATGTTGAGGAGCTTTGGAAGATCAACTTCCATATCGTGCATGTTGAAGTTCAGCACGAACTGAGAGAAGGTGTGGGGAAGGGACTGCAGAATCAAATCAATATATAACTCGTTCTCAAGCATGCATCTTAGGTTTGTGAGTTCCTCAATGAGGCCGATCATCTTTAGGACGTGCTTTCCTACAGGTGATCCTGCAGCTAACCTCATCTGGAATAACTTCCTTGAGGTCTCGTATCTAGCGATACGAGACTGCTCTCCATACAATTCCTTGCAATGGAGAAAAATGGTTCGTGCTATCTCTAGAGTTCATTATTCATGGACGCCAGCATGATGCACTTAGCTTTCTCGCAATCTAGATCCCAAGTTTTGCGGACCTCTTTGTTCGTAACTGATGAATCTGGTCCTGGGACAGGGGAGCAGCAACGGTGATGACATATGCCACTTAGTCATAAGTCAGTGCATGTTGACATTTCTCAGCCAATTCTTATAGTTTGGCTCAGTCGGTGTATTTTTTCAAGTAATAGTTTGAGTCATGTCATGTTAGCTGCCCCAGAGAGAGAAAAGAAACACTCAGCATATAATTTTGCAAGCTTAGATTGGTTATTAGTTTATCTAAACAGGATGACTCCCACTGTTTCCTCGAATTCTTCTTCAAACCCTAAAAGAAGAATTAGTCAGGATTAATTACACGTCACAATACTTGCCTAACCTTTCAGCCATACTAGTGTCAGTACTTCGAGGGAGGTTTTACAACGCTTTCGCGAAGTTCCTTAATTAAATAACCTCTTTTCCCTCTAGGCGTAGCCCCGTTAACACCGTTCTAGACACCTACTTGGTTTATAGCATTGATTGTTAAGTGAAAAATTCTCCCGAGAGTAATCCTACTCTTCAATGGGATCGGGATCCAACTATCATTATGTGATGACTTAGATGGAAGCCACTCTAGTCACCACACTCAAGAAGGTATTCTAAATTTGCAAGTTTACTGTATGTTTGAAACTCCCGATGTGATTTTTGCCCCAAGCTCTTATGACCTTGACGAAGGCCAACAAATCATTAGATGCAAGTCAATTTCTTCTCGTCATTGTCCTGATTAATTTAGACCCATCCGTACGCACCCTTGACGAAGGCCAACAAGGTTGTACGACTGTCATAAACTAATGCATCTATCTATGCAACAAATAAGCAACACATTTCTACCATTCAATACGCCTTGATGAAGGCCAACAAACATAGCATGAATATGATGTGTTGTTTCTTTGAAACGACGAAGGGCTACGAATGATTTTTGGCGAAACCGATAACGTAATAAACTTGATATAATCGAAGGAACCAAGATAGCTTTTTATAGGAGTGGTTTAGGCTCCGCATTTAAAAATTGCTTTTTGAAGAAAACTGAGTGGTTTTGAAATTGTTTCAATGATTCATTTTAGGTTTATTTTCTTTGCATTAATGAATTAATGATGTCTCATCATTTAATCCTACCATTACAGAAAGAAACGAAAATACAACGTACGTTTATGCTATCCGCATTCGCTACGGGGTCCCGTCATGCACTGTTAGATTACTTAACTAACGGCAGAGCGGGGGCAGGACTAGCACGGATGCAAAACATAAACAACGTCTATTATATAACATATATATAATATATCCATTCGTCTCACAAAATAATAGGCATTCCAGATCATAGATGAACATATTGAATATACTAGGAATTCCGTGTTTCATTTAAGCCTATAACGAAAGACAGATTCCACGGTCGTGATGAATAGCCAAAATCACACCCCATATCCCTATGAGTGCGGCAAACTACCCGCCAAATTCCCGAAGTGAAGAAGCCTCCCTCAGTAAAATGAGTAGGCCACGCGACACTTCAAGAACCCGGTAGTTTGTGCACCCTACCTTGGGTCTATCCTAAGAGAAAAAACAGTAAAAAGAAATAATACAACGGTGGCTACAACTTCAACCCGGATGTGCCCCGCAGAAAAATATTACATCAATATTACAAATTTACTTCGAATGAAAGAATAAACTCTCTTCTCAAATCCCCAGACTATTCAACTACCCGCCAAATTCTCGAAGTGTAGCAACCTCCCTCAGTAAAATAAGTAGGTCACTCGGCACTTTGAGAACCCGGTAGTTTATGCACCCCATCTTGGGTCTATCCTAGGAGCAGAAACAGTAAAAAGAAATAATATACAATGGTGGCTACAACCTTAACCCGGATGTGCCCCGCAAAATAATATTACATCAATATTACAAATTTATATTGAATGAAAGAAAAGAAAACACTCTTCTCACATCCTCCTGGCTATTCATCATCAACGATCCAATATTCCATATCCGCATACCAACACAGATCACATCACAGCTCTGTGCAACCCCCAGTAATCGACGTATAGAAATTAGCAGACGTTCAGCATAGATATCAAACACAGAAGATTCGATTAGCTAAAGTACTTAGAATTTCGATCGATTAACCAAATTTGAATCTACCCCAAGTATAACACAGTACACAGAAGACCTGGGTAGAAACAAAATATCCCAAAAATCACAATTCCTTAAAATAGAACAGCAGAAAAAACATGGGCCGATTCAGAGTCGACTCGGCTGCGGAACGGCGGCAGAACGCACTGTTCTGCCGCGTTTCCGCGGCGGTCTGACTGATTCAAGAGCCCAACTTTTTTTGTGTATTCTAATAAAACCCTGCACGTAATTTTAAGGCCTTTGAAAAGATTTTTAAACCAGATTTTAAAATCGACAGAAACATGCAATTTCAGACGTGATTTTCGGATTTATCCGGCGATCGAATTTCTAACACTTTGCTAACGAGTTAGTTAAGGTTTACTAGGCTCTGATACCACTGCAAGTAATAGTCGCGCACCCCGCGGGTTTGCAGGGAGGCGGAATTTTCAAAAATGATTTTAGAACTTCGCAACGACGACTTTAAAACAACAGGATCTTTATATAAACCTTAACTAACACAATAACTAAGAGGTTCTAACTACCGTGTAAGAAGTTTATACCTCCGTGACCTAGTCCTTCTTTCCTTGTTGTGATCCTCCACTTCTTAAGCTCCCGGAAGAGTCTACGGATCGAGCTTGGTCGTTAACCTCCTTAGGCCAAAGATGATCCACCCGAGAGTTACAATTATGAGCTCTTACCTCTAATATGAGGTAACTATAGAACCTAGTGTGCTAATCTTGGTTGTTTAGATGATGTAGAGATTGATTAGGGATTAATTAGTCTCTTGAACCCTGGGATTCTCAACTCATGAGACAATTTAGGGTAAGAGGAAGAAGAAGAGAGCTTGGAGGAGAGAGTGTGTGCAAGATGTAATGAAATGAAAATGGCTAGCTTGGATAATTATGAAGTATAGAATAATATAAAATCAAGCATGCTTCAATAGTTATCATATGAGTCACTAAGTGAGTCATTTAGTGGCCATGCTTCATTTAATGTAAATGAACACCTCACCCTCCACCTCATTTCATCGTTTAATCAAAAAAGAATAAATAATAAATGAGGCATCTTCTTCTAGAAACACTATTGCCAAAATTACAAGAATACCCCTTATCCGTAAATACATACCCGTATCCGTATTCTGAAAAATATGAATACCCAGAGACTAAATAATCTGATAATCTAATACTAGGATCCAGCTTAAACCAAAACCCACTAGTATTATCCGTCCGAATCATGATCCGTGCACAAGTGCACGTATATGATCGAACCCTGCCGTAAAACCATACGGCATCTACATCATTTCGCTCGAAGCAGCAAAACCCTCTGTGTGGAACTCTAAAGACTCGACAGTACGCTGGCAGTGGGTTTAACCATAAGCACTTCAGTGGTACTAGCTGCACGTAACGGCTACCCAGGTACATGTTGAAAAGAAGGTCGACGAGCAAACTCATCCAAACTCCCACTGAGCCTGTCCGTGACAATATCCATGCACTCCGGTCTGTTTGTCTGAGAGTATCGCATGTAAGGTCTAGGAAGGTGGAAAACGTTAGACCCCTAATAACCAAACAAGTCGTTTCGGTGTGGCTCAAAACCAATCCGAGAATCTACTGGTCCAATCACCAGTAATTCTCAATCTGCCCTAGCCACGGACTTATGGAGTTGACCAACCGATCACTGCACGGCATCGACTCCTTATACCCGGAGTGACGAATCCCCAACAGTCGCTTATTGCCTCCATATGGCTCGGGACTGTATCCAACTAAAACTTGTTTGCATGACTCAGTAGAGCCGTGGTAGGGTAGTAATCAAAGCACAGTAGGAATTCACACGAGACAAATGACGACCTCAGGTCGATAGACTATCTGCACACATGTCACCTGAGAACTGCTATCTGACGCTAGGTATAATACCATCTAGCCAGTCCTCCATGTGTCCTGTCCGGTATACTCACTCCCTGTGAGCACCTGTATACAATCTTAGGTCCATCTCATCAATGGTTGCGGGACAAAACCATTGCCCCTCGTCAGGGTCTAGATATGTATACACCGGTCTACTCTGAAATATTGATGCCCAGTCTCGATACTCCTACGACTAGAGATATTTTAAGGATGTGCCTATAGACTACCCTGCTCCCACAAGCATGACTACCATCATAACGCTGGTAGTCAGGTAAAGATCCTATGGGCTTTATCAATATGTATACAAGATATGAAATACAATATAAGACACATCACATGTTAAGGTAAATACAAACCAAATAGCGTACTATCATATTGATTAAGACTGTCTTGTACATACATATCCCTAGCATCCTATACAATGAAGGCCTCTAGGGCATACATATCCAACAATCTCCCACTTGCACTAGGGCCTGTAATTGGCGCAATAAGTACCCACTATCAGCACTAGATCCAGTTGCCGGCGTACCGCATGCCCAACTTCTCGAACAGTCTCTTGAACTGAATTTGAGGGATGGCCTTGGTGAATGGATCCGCCGTGTTGTATTTTGTGCCCACTCTCTGCACCTCGATCTCCCGGCGATCCACGATCTCCCTGATCAGGTGATACCGCTTCAAGATGTGTCTGGATTTCTGATAGGACCTGCGTTCCTTCGCTAATGCTACAGCCCTATTGTTATCGCGATACAAAGGAATTGGATTTGCAATGGATGGAACCACCTGAAGTTCAGAGATGAACTTCCTCATCCAGACTGCCTCTTTTGCGGCATCGTTAGCAGCTATATACTCAACCTCCATAGTTGAGTCTGCGACGGTGTCTTATTTGGAACTTTTCTAACAAACCGTCCCTCCATTAAGGGTAAACACAAAACCCGAGACAGATTTAGAGTCATCATTGTCACTCTAGAAGTTGGAATCGGTAAAATCCTTAACCTTGAGGTCCCCATTACCGTATACCAAGAACATCTCCTTAGTCCATCTCAGGTACTTGAGAATGTTCTTAACCGCTATCCAATGCTTCTCACCTGGGTTAGTTTGATACCTGCTTATCACACTAAGTGCATAAGCTACGTCTGGTCTGCTACATAACATCGTATACATTATAGATCCTACTGCCGAAGTGTAGGGTATAATGCACATGCGAGTCGTCTCTTCATCAGTCTTTGGAGACATCTCTTTTGAGAGGGTGATCCCGTGACAAGCGAGTAAATTACCACGCTTGGAATCTTCCATACTAAACCTCTTTAATATGGTGTCAATGTATCTAGACTATGAAAGTCCCAACATTCTTTTAGACCTATCACGATAGATCTTAATCCTCAGAATATAGGAGGCATCACCCAAGTCTTTCATGGAGAATCTCTATGACAAGAAGAGCTTGGATGATTGTAGCATAGGGATATCATTCCCTATCAAGAGTATGTCGTCCACATATAACAACAGGAAGACAACTGCTCCTTTTACAATCTTCCTATAAATACATGGTTCATCTACATTTTTAATAAAGTCAAATTCTTTGACCGTCCCATCAAAGCAGATGTTCCAACTCCACGATACTTTCTTTAATCCATAAATGGATTTAAGCAACTTGCATACTTTTCCATTGCTCCCTCTGTCTAAGAAACCTTCTGGCTGATCCATGAAAACGCTTTCTTTTAAATTTCCATTTAGAAAGACTGTTTTTACGTCCATCTGTCAGATTTCATAGTCATGGAAGGCAGCTATGGCAAGAAGGATCCGAATGGATTTAAGCATAGCTAATAGAGAGAAGGTTTCATCATAGTCCAATCCTGTTCTTTGACGAAAACCCTTTGCAACAATTCTTTCTTTGTAGGTTTCCACTTGTCTATCTACACCAATCTTCTTTTTGAAGATCTATTTGCATCCAACTGGTTTAACCCCATAAGGAGCAACTTCCAAAGTCCATACTTTATTGGTGTACATGGATTCCATTTCGGATCTCATAGCATCCAGCCACTTCACCGAGTCTTTACTTGTGATAGCCTGCTGAAAATCAGTAGGCTCTTCATCATCGATAATGCAATCCTCTCGATCCCCATCTACGGGAAACCCATAGTATCTCTCAGGAGGGCGAGAAAGCCTACTAGATTTGCGTAGTGGCGTCGGTTCGTCGGGCTCTATTGAAACCTGAGGTTCTACTAAGTCCTCGGCAGTAGTTTGGCGTTCTGGAATTTCTTCCAGTTTTACCGCGCTACCACTAATTTCTTTTGCAAGAAATTCGCTCTCTAAAAAGACTATGTGGCGAGCGACAAACACCTTTTTTCTTCAGTGTGGTAGACTAGATATCCCCTTGAATTCTTGGGGTATCCCATAAACTTGCACAAAACCGATCGTGCATCGAGCTTGTCCGGATTCTGCTTTTTGACAAAAGCTGGACACCCCCATATCTTTAGATACGTGAGACATGGTCTCTTCCCATTCCCTATTTCATATGGAGTGGTAGGCACAGACTTAGTTGGAACTCTATTCAATAGGTATGTTATTGATTCCAGCGCAAAACCCCAAAAGGAAAGTGGCAACTCAGTATTACTCATCATGGAACGCACCATATCTAGTAGCGTTCGATTCCTTTTTTTTGATACACCGTTATTCCGAGGTGTATAAGGAGGAGTAAGCTGGGAGAGAATTCCATTCTTTTTTAAATATTCAAGGAAACCGGTACTTAAGTATTCTCCACCTCGATCAGATCGAAGAACCTTGATACTTTTACCAGTTTGTTTCTCCACTTCATTTTTTTACTCCTTGAATTTCTCAAAAGCCTAGGATTTATGCTTCATTAGGAACACATGTTCATACCTTGAGAAATCATTAGTAAAAGTGATGAACTAGGAGTAACCGCTTAGTGCATGTATAGACATCGGACCACATACATCGCTGTGTATAAGTCCCAAGAGCTCAGTGGCTCTTTCTCCGTGTCCAGTGAACGGAGATTTGGTCATCTTTCCTTTGATAAATGATTGACAAGTTGCATAAGATACATATTCAAATGGATCTAAGTATCCATATTTATACAACTTAATTAACCTTGTTTCATTAATATGACCAAGTCTACAATGTCATAAGAATGCTTGGTTTGAATCTGGAGCCTTTCTTTTAAGTGTGTTCTGGATATTGAAAACTTGATGTTGATTGAGTATGTATATGCCGTTTTTCAGTGTGCCTGACCCAATCAGTTTGTGATTTAGGTGAATGTTTATGACATTTCTTTTAAGTTCAAAATTATATCCTTTATTAGATAATAAAGACACTGATATAATATTACAAAGCATACCGGGAATACAAAAACAGCTGTACAACACCAAAATGTGTCCACTAGTCAACCACAGGTGATAATCGCCTATTGCAATAGCATCAACATATGCTCCGTTGCCAACCCGGAGGGTCATATCACCTGCCTTCAGTGCTCTACGATTTCTCAGAGCCTACAAAGAATTACAGATGTGAGAACCTGAACCGGTATCTAGTACCCATGATATAGAGTTTACTGAAAAACAGTTTTCGATCACGAACACACTTGAAGCAGAAGTATCAACTTGTTTCGTGTCCTTGCCTTTGGCCATGAAAGCCCTGCGATCCTTCTTCCAGTGTCGCTTCTTATGATAGTAGTAGCACTCACTCTTGTCGGCTTTTACTCTTCCCGATTGGTTCGTTCCCTGCACCTTTTTGACACCTCCTTTCGGTTTGGTGGCGTTCATCTTCTTCTTCCCCTTAGCTTTCGCTTTGGATTTAGAAAAGCATGATTGGCCAACATACAGAACGGGTGTCTTCTCCTTTTTCAAATAGCTCTTTGCTACACTCAACACGTTGTGGTGCTTTGGAAGATCAGCTTCCATATCGTGCATGTTGAAGTTCAGCACGAACTGAGAGAAGGCGTAGGGAAGGGACTGCAGAATTAAGTCAAACCCATTCTCTAGCACACAGTCTGGGTTTGTGAGTTCCTCAATAATACTGATCATCTTTAGGACGTGCTCTCCTATAGGTGATCCTGGGGCTAACCTCATCTGGAATAACTTTCTTGAGGTCTCGTACCTTGCGGTATGAGAGTTTCCTCCATACAAGTCCTTGCAATGGAGGAAAATGGATTTAATATCTATACTTTCGTGCTGCTTCTAGAATTCATTGTTTATGGACGCCAGCATGATGCACTTAACTTTCTCGCAATCCAGATCCCAAGTTTTGCGGACTTCTTTGTCCACAACTGATGAATCTGGCCCTGGGACTGGGGGAGCAGTACCGGTGATGACATATGCCACTTTGTCATAAGTCGGTGCAATGTTGACGTTCCTAAGCCAATCTTTATAGTTTGGCCATGTCAGTGTATTTTTTTCGAGTAGTAGTTTAAGTCCTGTCATGGATAGCTGCCAGAGAGAGAGAAAAGAAACACTCGGCGTATGCTCTTGCAAGTTTAGATTGATTATTAGTTTATCTAAATAGGATGGCTCCCACTATTTTCTCGAATTCTTCTTCAAATCCTAAAAGAAGAATTAGTCAAGATTAATCGCACGTCACAATACTTGCTTAACCTTTCAGCCAGGCTAGTGTCGCTACTTCGACGGAGGTTTTCCAACGCTTTCGCGAAGTTCCTTAATTATGTAACCTCTTTTCCCTGGAGGCGTAGCCCCGCTAACACTCTTCTAGACACCTACTTGGTTTATAGTATTGATGTTAAGTGAAATTCTCCCGAGAGTAATCCTACTCATTAGTGGGATCGGGATCCAACTATCATTATGTGATGACCTAGATGGAAGCCACTCTAGTCACCACACTCAAGAAGGTATACTAAATCTGCAAGTTTCTTTTATGATTGAAACTCCCGATATGATTTTTTCCCCAAGCTCTTATGACCTTGACGAAGGCCAACAAATCATAAGATGCAAGTCAAGTTCTTCCCGTCGCTATCCTGATTAATTTAGACCCATTCGTACTCATCCTTGACGAAGGCCAACAAGGCTGTACGACTGTTCTAAACTAATGCATCTATCTGTGCTACAAATAATCAATACACCGCTACCATTCACTATGCCTTGACGAAGGCCAACAAATATAGCATGAATACGATGTGTTGTTTATTTGAAACGACGGAGGGCTATGGCTGGTTTTTGGCGAAACCGTTAACGTAATGAACTTGAAATAATCGAAGGAACCATGATAGCTTTTTAAAAGGAGTGGTTTAGGCTCAGCCTTTAAAAATTGCTTTTTGAAGAAAACCGAGTGGTTTGAAACTGTTCCAACGATTTAACTTTGGTTTGTTTTCTTTTCATTAATCAATTAATGTTGTCCCATCATTTAATCATACCATTGTAGAAAGAAAACAAAATACAACGTACGCTTATGCCATCTGCATTCGCCACTGGGTCCCGTCTTACACCGTTAGCTTACTTAACTAATGCCAGAGCGGGGGCTGGACTAACGTGGATGCAAAACATAAGCAACGCCTATTATATATATATATATATATATATATATATATATATATATATATGCATTCGTCTCACGCAATAATAGGCATTTCAGATCACAGATGAAGATATTGGATATACTAGGAATTCCGCATTTCATTTAAGCCAGTAACGAAAGACAGATTCCATGATCATGATGAATAGCCAAACCCCACCCGAGACCCCTACGGGTGGGGCAAACTACCCGCTAAATTCCGGAAGTGAAGCAACATCCCTCAGTAAAATGAGTAGGTCACTCGGCACTTTAAGAACCCGGTAGTTTGGACACCCCACCTTGGGTCTATCCTAAGAGCAGAAACAGTAAAAAGAAATAATATACAACGTTGGCTACAACCTCAACCCGGATGTGCCCCGCAAAATAATATTACATCAATATTAAAAATTTACATTGAATGAAAGAAAAGAAAACACTCTTCTTACATCCCCCGGTTATTCATCATCAACGATCCAATATTCCATATCCACATACCAACACAGATCACATCACAGATATATGCAACTCCCACTAATCGATGTATAGCGATTAGCAGATGTTCAGCATAGATATCAAACACAGAAGATTTGATTAGCTAAAGTACTTAGAATTTTGATCGATTAACCAAATTTGAATCTACCCCAAGTATAACACAGTACACAGAAGACCTGTGCAGAAACAAAATATCCCAAAAATCACAATTTCTTAAAATAGAACAACAGAAAAAACTTGGGCCGATTCGGAGTCGACTCGGCCGCGGAACGGCGGCAGAATGCACTGTTCTGCCGCATTTCCGCGGCGGTATGACCGATTCAAGAGCCCAACTTTATTGTGTGTTCTAATAAAACCCTGCACGTAATTTTAAGGCCTCTGAAAATATTTTTAGACCAGATTTTAAAATCGACAGAAACATGCTATTTCGGACGTGGTTTTCGGATTTATCCGGCGATCGAATTTCTAACACTTTGCTAACGAGTTAGTTAAGGTTTACTAGGCTCTGATACCACTGCAAGTCATAGTCGCGCACCCCGCGGGTTTGCAGGGAGGTGGAATTTTCAAAAATGATTTTAGAACTTCGCAACGACGACTTTAAAACAACAGGATCTTTATATAAACCTTAACTAACACAATAACTAAGAGGTTCTAACTACTGTGTAAGAAGTTTATACCTCCGTGACCTAGTCCTTCTTTCCTTATTGTGATCCTCCACTTCTTAAGCTCCCGGAAGAGTCTACGGATCGAGCTTGGTCGTTAATCTCCTTGGGCCAAAGATGATCCACCCGAGAGTTACTACTATGAGCTTTTACCTCTAATATGAGGTAACTAAAGAACCTAGTGTGCTAATCTTGGTTGTTTAGGTGATGTAGAGATTGATTAGGATTAATTAGTCTCTTGAATCCTAGGATTCTCAACTCATGAGACAATTTAAGGTAAGAGGAAGAAAAAGAGAGCTTGGAGGAGAGAGAGTGTGCAAGATGTAATGAAATGAAAATGGCTAGCTTGGATAATTATGAAGTATAGAATAATATAAAATCAAGCATGCTTCAATAGTTATCATATGAGTCACTAAGTGAGTCATCTAGTGGCCATGCTTCATTTAATGTAAATGAACACCTCACCCTCCACCTCATTTCATCATTTAATCAACAAAGAATAAATAAGAAATGAGGCGTCTTCTTCTAGAAGCACTCTTGCCAAAATTACAAGAATACCCCTCATCCGTATATACATATCCATATCCGTATTCTGAAAAATACGAATACCTAGAGACTAAATAATCTGATAATCTAATATTAGGATCCGGCTTAAACCAAAGCCCACTAGTATTATCCGTCCGAATCATGATCCGTGCACAAGTGCACGTATATGATCGAACCCTGCCGTAAAACCATACGGTATCTACATCGTTTCGCCCGAAGCAGGGAAACCCTCTGTGTGGGACTCTAAAGACTCAACAGTACGCTGGCAGTGGGTTTAACCATAAGCACATCAGCAGTACTAGCTGCACGTAACGGCTACCCAGGTACATGTCGAAAAGAAGGTCGACGAGCAAACTCATCCGAACTCCCACTGAGCCTGTCCGTGACAATATCCATGCAGTCCGGTCTGTTCGTCTGAGAGTGTCGCATGTAAGGTCTAGGAAGGTGGAAAACGTCAGACCCCTAATAACCAAACAAGTCATGTCGGTGTAGCTCAAAACTAATCCGAGAATCTACTGGTCAAATCACCAGTAATTCTTAATCCGCCATAACCAGGGACTTATGATGTTGACCAACCGATCACTGCGCGACATCGACTCTCTATACCCGGAGTGACGAATCCCCAACAATTGCTCTCTGCCTCCATGTGGCTCGGGACTATACCCAACTAAAACCTATTTGCACGACTCAGTAGAGCCATGGTAGGGTAGTAATCAAAGCACGGTGGGAACTCATACGAGACAAATGACGACCTCAGGTTGACAAACTATCTGCACATATGTCACCTGAGAACTGCTATCTGACGCTAGGTATAATACCATCTAGCCAGTCCTCTGTGTGTCCTGTCCGGTGTACTCACTCCCTGTAAGCACCTGTATACAATCTTAGGTGTATCTCACCAATGGTTGTGGGACCAAACCATCGCCCCTCATTAAGGTCTAGATATGTATACACTAGTCTACTCTAGAGTATTGATGCCCAGTCTCGATACTCCTACGACTAGGGACATTTTAAGGTTGTGCTTATCGACTACCCAGCTCCCATAAGTATGACTGCCATCATAACGCTGGTAGTCATGCAAAGATCCTATGGGCTTTATCAACATGTATACAAGATATGAAATACAATATAAGACACATCATATGTTAAGATAAATACAAACCAAATAGCGTACTATCATATTGAGCGAGATTGTCCTGTACATACATATCCCTAGCATCCTATACAATGAAGGACTCTAGGGCATACATATCCAACAACGAATATTGTCCAAAAGACGCTTGGGCACCGGCACCTCTCGTGCTTGGCATACAGACGCCGGGCGCCGGCGCCTTACGCGCTTAGCACGCGGGCGCTGGGCTCCAGCAGGAAAAAGGGATTAGCCCCTAATTGAGGAGTTGAACTCCCAAAAAGGATTTTGGGTGGAGTTAAATTCTAAAGGGTTTGGATTTGGAGTTAAACTCCTGAAAGATCTAGATTAGGAGTTAAACTCCTTTGAGAATTTGTGTCTTGGAGTTGAACTCCCTAAATATCTCCGGAGATGATTAAAGGGGACTTCTTTCTTCTCCTCTGAGCCCTGGATATTCCCAAAGTGGGATTTTTGGAAATGGGTCTCCTTCTTCCTCCTCTCTGTTGGCCGGATCTTGGAGAAAAGGGGATGAGATTTAAAATCTCCAATTTTGGAGATTTGATGGTAGATCCGAACTCTCGTTTAAGGATTTTATGGTGAAGTGGAAAAGGAAGAGTTAAACTCTTGATTTAATTCAAAAGAGAAAGAAGGTTTTAGAACCTTGAAGAAGGAGAAGGAGGCACAGAAACCCTAGATTTTTTAGGGTAATGAATTATATACTTTATTTCATCATCATGTTGCCTTATATAGGCTTACAAGTTTAGATATAGCCCCTTGGGCTTTACAAAATGGCATTTTTCCCATCCCATGCCTCATGTATTTGTTTTTTTTTTTTGCACATGAGCCATGGACTTTACAAAAATTTGGTTGTATGCCCATTTTTCTTACATTTATTCATAAAATTGCATCAAAATTATTTATTACATGATTTTTATTTTGGCATGGGGGGCTGGTCGCGGGGCTCGACTTGGGCATGGGCCCACTTGACTTGGGCTTGGGCTTAGGGTTGACTTTGATTTTGACGTGGTCAACTGGGGTGTAAATTTTGACCCCAACAGCGTAATTGTGATTCCGCCGATTGGCGATGAGTTAGCTTCCGCTTGGGGATGCAAATTTTATTATTACTTATGTACTGGTTTTGATCAAAATTTACAGAGGAGATGCTGCCCAAATTTCAAATGACGAAAATGTTTTCAAACTATAGTATATAATTCGCTTGTTTTTCAAATGAACTTTACTTATACTTGAAAAGAAAGAACTTGATTTCATGAATAACCACTTTTCAAAACTTTACCTCCACTATTTTACTTTAAAAATTTAGATTCCTAGTTTTTGTCTTACTTGAGTTATGGTGGGGTTCTATAGACTTCACGTGATTCAAGTGTCGGTCATGTGTCATTTCTGGATCGTGACAGAGTCGCCAGCCGTCTACAATGAATCTCACCTCACAATGGAAGTTGCAGCAGGAGCTTCATGGATTTGAGATTGAAGTAATTGTGTCAGGCATTACATTATCCTTGCTGAATCTATAGATTCAGTCCACGCTGGTAGATCAAATAAAATCAGCTCAAGCAGGCGATGCCAAGTTGCAGAAGACCAGAGAACAAGTAGAGAGTGGATTTCGTTCTGACTTCATCATTCACGAGGGTGGATCCTTGCAGTATGGGAGCCGTTTATGCATGCCAGTCGGCCCAATTCGAGAAGAGTTGATGAAAGAAGCTCACGGCTCTCCATATTCGGTACACTCTGGCGGCAAAAAGATATACAAGGATCTAAAGCAGTATTACCGGTGGCATGGAATGAAGCGAGAAGTAGCTCGGAGCGTAGCTAAGTGCTTAGTCTGTCAACAAGTGAAGGCTGAAAATCACAAAACTGCTGGTCTACTTCAACTGTTACCTATACCAGAATGGCAATGGGAGCACATTACCATAGATTTCGTAACTGCACTCCCTCGCAGCACGAAGGGTAATGACGCAGTTTGGGTTATAATGGATCGACTCACCAAGTCGGCTCACTTTATTCCATTTCGAGTTGGTCAGTCAACTGAAGTTTTAGCAAGGAAGTATATGGAGGTAAATCAAATCTAAAGAAAGATTTAATCTTTCAGATTGTACCCACTTGTTTTGATACTTATGGATGATGCAGGATATCGTGAGACTTCATGGAGTACCAGTTTGTATCATTTCCGACCGTGACACCAGATTTCGATCTCAGTTTTGGCAAAGTCTCCAAGCCATCCTGGGCATGAGTCTGAGTTTTAGCACTGCATACCATCTACAAACCGACGGACAGTCTGAGCGGACAATTCAGATCCTGGAAGACATGCTAAGGGCTTGTATGCTTGATTTCGGAGGATCATGGGAAGATCACCTGCACCTCGTAGAGTTTGCATACTACAATAGCTACCAGGACAGTATTGGGATGGCACCGTTTGCAGCACTCTACGGTGGAAAGTGTCCTCCTATGAGTTCGTACGACATTGGAAATCAAGAACTCCTTAGGCCAGAAATGATAATGGCAATAGTCGATGTAGTTCGCACGATCAGGGAAAAGATGTGCATAGCCCAGGACTGAAAAAAGCATTAGGCAGAAGCAAAACGCCGACACTTGGAGTTTCAACCTGGATATCACGTACGCATTTGAAATAGATGTTCGAGTTATTACATATATCATGATCGATACAGAAATAGATCGAGTCATCTAATCTTTTACCCAAGAAAAAGTATTTCTATTTTGCATGATCCAATCATTGATCCCGGAATTTCTACAATAAATGAGATAGGTAGCTAGTATAGTTCCCTATCTACGAGTCTGCTATTATACTTAAATAATTCTACTGAAATAAGACGAAGACCTTGAAGAAGTAGAAGTATAAAGAATAAGATCTAGGTCACAATTTGTATCAATTAAACAAATCGTAGGAATTCCCAAAATCACACATTCTCGAAGAGTTGTATATTCTTCTTACGATTCACCCTTTCTCGTTTCTAGCGATTCACATGTTTCTAGAGATTCACCCTTCCTCGTCTCTGGATGCCTAGGTATCCACCGTAAGCCTTTCCTCGTTTGAACTTCACCATTAATGTTAAGGCTATGCCATCCTATTCACGACCAAGAGGTACTGGATTCTCTTTCGGATAGGACCTGAAAAGAGAAGGAAGGCTGGAATGCCAACAAGCGTCTGTCTATTCTCTAATTCACTCAACCCGATAATACCCATTTTGAAACTAGTATTTTCAGTGAATTCCCAAGTTAAGTAGTCATGCATTATGATAGGAACTCCCAATTCTCTGGCAAAATTTCTCAAGATATCACCAAACAAAGGAGTCATTTGCTTTGGACGACAAGGAAAACTTAGCCCAAGATACATCAGTCCATTCAATACACTGGAACGGGTAGGAGAAGTGGCGTATCGTTTGGCACTACCACTATCATTGGAAGCAGAGCATAACGTATTCGATATATCTCAGCTACGCCATTATGTGCATGACCCCAGCCACATACCTGATCACTCGAACCTTACTGTGCAGACCGATCTGACTTGCGAGTAACAACCAGTCGATATATTAGATCGGATGGAGAAAAATTTATGGAACAAGGTGGTCAAGTTAGTCCGGGTGATGTGGAGAAGGGATTCACCAGGGAAATCAACCTGGGAACGAGAAGATGATATGCGTACACGATACGCTCATCTATTTGAAGTTTAGTCTTTTGTGTAATTTCGAGGATGAAATTATTTCAAGAAGGGTAGATTGTAATGTCCGTGCTTCCTAAATACCTAATAAAAGTGTTTTAAAACTTTTTTCCTATGTTAAAATAATTATTTTAATGCTTCCATTTGTAGAAAACACCTTAAAAATATTTTTTATAATTAAAATGAATTAATAAATTTTTTAATAATTTAAATTGAATTTTTAGAAAAAGATAAGATTCATGAGATAATTTTAAACCATAATGGAAAACTATTTTTGAAACAAATTTGGTTACAAATGAAAGAAAACATCAAAATATATTTTCTAGAATTTTCCCTAAATTTTCTAATATTTTAAGCTATTTTTATAACTCAAAAATCAATTTTTAAAATAAAAAAAAGAAATTTAAATAAATAAAAATAGGGCAGCCCAGAATTTTCACATGGGTTTCCTTAGGCAGCCCATGTGTCTTGTGTGGCTTGAAAATTAAGGAAGTGGGCCCTGGTGTTTAATATTAATTAATTCATATTAAATCTTTTCAAAACCCTATAAATACCCATCACTCTTTCTTATTTTTATCACGACTTACACATCACAAAATTTTGAAAAAAACAACTACTTCTTTGTTTTTCCGGCGCCAACGCATTGGTGCAAGCCGTTCATCAAGAAATAAAATCTGAGCTAGGAGATATTCTCATTTCCGTGTTATCCGACGTTTTCCGGAATCCATTTTTCCTCATCGGTTTAAGGTATGTTCCCTCCCATTCTTCTTCTCTTTTTGAACCTCTTCTATTGCCATATTGTCTAATTTTTCTCATGCATATAATTAAGCCCATCCTTTTCCCCTCCTCTCTATCATTTTATCTCAAACGATCCTTAAAACGAATATCGATAAAAGTAGAGTTGGCATTTTTAACAATTTCTTTAAAAAAAATTTGTCACACTTGTCATGCTAAATAAATTACGCTAATTTTTTAACAACCACCTTAATATAATATTCATCTCTTTAATTTTGAAATTGTTAGAATTTCATGTTAAATAAAATATATATTGAACTTTACATGAAAATATCATAAACTTTACATGCACCCTTTTATCGTTATCATGACATAAACCTATACAAAACTCACAGGGTAACGAACCATCCCACTCACATATACTATGGATTCATAACACGATTCAATAGTTACATATTTTTATGCTAAAGAAACATATTTCAAGAAAATACCCTCGCTTTCTATAAAATACTTTTTTTTTATGAATCACTATTTTAAATCTTTTGCAATTACACATTTACAACTCTCGTTAAGAGACCCGTCTGTGAATGGTATGGGTTATCACACATCTTTAGGATAGTAGAGTGAGATGCAGAACTTCTCACGGAGAATTCGGTCTCGAAAGAAATAAAATATGGTTTTAAAGAAAATACGACTTTTAAAACAAGTTAAACAATTGGAAATTTATTTAAATCATTAATCCGTATTTTCAAGGAAAACAGATTGTGAAAACCATATTTTTAAATAAAATATTAAAATTACACAAAAATACCATAAAACTTCCAAAAGTAGTATTTTTCATAAAAATACCATGAACTTTTAAAACTAAGTTTTATCACTAAAATACCACCAAATATAAAATACATTTTTATATAAAAATCTTGACATTTTAATTAACTTATTTTTATTAAAAACATGTTCGAGACTTTAGGATGAATTAAAAACCCTCGAGAATTTTTAAATGACTTTTTATAAAAAAAAATACCATAGGAATCAAAAACTAGTCTATGTTACGTGTTTAGATTGCAGATTGGTTTGAGTGACATCTTCTCTCGTCAGTGTCGTGTCTCGGGGTTGCCGAAAACAATGATGTACCACTTGCCTCTCCCTAAATATAGATCGTAATATTATGGTGGAATTTATCAATGACGATCGTTTTTGAAAAAGACACAAATCCTGCCGTTTGTGTGCAACGGTTATCGATATTTTCCAAACTTAAAAAATTCATAAGATTAAATTTATTAATAATATATGACTATAATCTGAATACAAACTCGAACTTGATTTGAACTCGAACTCAAATCTAAACTTGAACCTAATTTTGAACTTGAACATTTGAACTTGAACTTAAATACTTGACTTGACTTGACCGAACCATGAACATAATTTGACATGAATAACCTGTCATGCCACGCTTTCTAATAAACGGAAACGGTGACGTGGCAATCCCGAGATATATTTATCCAGATAAAGCCATTCCCTAAATAAATATACTAAGCGTATTGAAACAATAATACACAATATAAGAATAAATTGAGACTGTAAATTTTTTCAATAAATATCTTTATTTACATTCAACTTTAGATATGTACAAGTACATGAGTTATGTTGGAAAGTAAATACAATAAGAAAAATGTCTAAACAAGTGGCATATATAAACTGAAGGAAAAGAAGCTGAGCTAGCCCTGAGTAGCATCTGGTCGTAGTCCTCCTCTATGGCTTCAGGTTCCTCAGTCTCGACAGTATCTGACGAACATTCTCAGAAAAGAAAAGTGGGTGGAATGCCTGTCAGCGAACTAGCGCTCAGTAAGTCCCAAGAATAGGTAAAAGTAAAGAAAATAACAAGAGTAGAATATATATATATATATGACGAATAAGAGTATATGGTATATGATCATGGGTAAATATATACTATAGGTCTCTAGATGGCCATTATATTAACGTTAAGTTCCAAGTGTGAATGTCGACGCAACCGTAGAAGTATTTACGAGCTCAAGAGTGGGGCCCCAGGAGTAAGGAAACAAGGGCTCATTTCACGTGTTATCGGGGCTCTAGGCTGTGGATGAGTCAACCTGACTGATATTCGAGTTAAATAAAAAAAGAGATTAATACAGGACTTCTTAAGCTCCGTTGGACTCGTATAAGAAACCATCCCAAGCACCCCGTGTATAATATATTATAACCGGTTAATAGACTTATTTGATTTGATTGATTGATTAACATGTCTTGATTGAAACCCTAGATTGCAAAAGGTGTAGATTATATTCATGTGAGTCGAGTAATGTGCGAGTCATGACAATTGCAATATGGATTCAAGTCAAGTTGGTTCGAGTAGATTGGATTCGAGTTCATATTCGAGTTAGATTAGAGTTCGAGTTAAGTTTAGATTTGAGTTTGGATTTGAGTTCATGTCTTTTCATATGAATCGATGTAAATTGTTAAAATCTTATGTTCGAGAGAAATCGGTAACTGCTGCACATAGACGGCAGATTTGTGTCTTTTTTCAAGACAATTGCCATTGATAACTCCGTTAAATTATCTAACCTGAATAGGTAAGCACTCACTTTCTCCGGCTCCCTGAGACTCAAGAGAATTGATCTCGCTTCAACCTATATTTATCTAAGGTCCTTAAAATATTGTTTTGCATATCTTGAGGGGGTTTTATGAAAAATTCTTTAATATAGTTTAAAAATAAATCTCGGGGGTGATTTATAATATTTAGGGTTTTCATGAGCATGTATTTTAATTATTGGGGCATTTTAATGATAAAACCTAACTTTTTGAAAGTTTGTGGTATTTTTATGAAAACTACTACTTTTGGAAACTTGGTGATATTTTATTAACAAATTCTAATCTTTCATTTTAAAAAATATAGTTTCTTAATTTGCTTTTATTGAAAATATGGATTTCATAATTTTATTTAATTTTTCCAAAAAAATAGTTTTTATTAGAAAAAAAAGTCGTGTTTCTTAAAAACCGTATTTTTATTCCCTTCGAGACCGAATACTCTGTGAGGAGTTCTGCATCTCGCTCTACTGTTCTAAGGATGTGCGATAATCTGCACCATCCATTAGCGGGTCTCCTAACGAGAGTTGTAGAGGCGTAATTGCCAAGGATTCGAAATACTGATTTAAAGAAACCAATTTTGAAACGGTGTGGTATTTTAATGAAAAACTTATTTCTTTATCTTAGCCATAGATCTAATACCGTGCTATGGAACCATGGTGTGCGTGTGGGGTAGGTCGTTACCCCGTGAAATTTTTCTAAAGATATTTAAACTAATTATCGATGAGAGGGTGATACTAAAGTTCATGGTATTTTACTGAAATAGTTTGTTATATGTTCGTTTCATATGACAGTTTTGTTAAAACTAAAAACTAAAATATGTGAAATGAGGTTAGAATTATTGTAGCATGATAATTTGATCTTGTTTTCTTATCACATGGTTTACAAAAGTTAAAAAGAAAGCAATATCGGAGATAACTCCTCTTTTGTCGGTCTGTTTTAAAAAGTGGTTTGAGATAGAAAGAGAGAGAGATGAAGAGACTTACTATTTTTATATGACTAAGGAAAGGTTGAAGAAACTTTCGGGGGTCTTGGTTTCGTCGGAGGTGCTCTGGTCGTCGAGTTTGGCTCGCTACTCCACTTAATGGGCTTAACTCCACTTGGCACTTAGAAGTTTTTTAGAGAATTTTTGCTAGAATTTCAGAATGGTGAAACGCTAAGCTATGGGGTGGTATTTATGGTGAAGAATTAGAGTTTGGGAATTAAAATTTTGGATTAAAAAGTATTAAAAAAATGTTAAATGGTGAAATGAAGGGTCTCTGTTTGATTGCAGGAAAATCAAACAGTGCAGAGGAGTTAAGAGGAACTGAAGAGACGAGTGTGAAAAGCACGGATCAAGTTGGGCTTATCAGGACCGTCGGCGCCGGCCTTAGGTGCATTTTGGCTGGTCGGATCTCGAGGTCCTGCCTTGAGATTCGTGCTACATGGGGTTTTCTGTGTTTACTCCATTTTGCGCATGTTTGATTTTTCTGAAACTTTTCATTTCCCCGTGCATTGCACGTGCAACTCTTGGGCTTCCAAAAATAAAAAGAAAAATCAGAAAAAAATAATTGTGTCTGATGGGATTCGAACACACAGGCTACGTCACAGCAGGGTAGAGGCTTTACCAGTAAATTACAAGTTTTTTCTTGCTTTCATTTAACAAAAGTAATTTTTAACTCTTACACAGGCTGTAATACTTTTTTCTGTACAATAACAAGAAATTTATGTACAGTGATCTCAGAGTGGTTACATTCTACCCTCCTTATAAGAAAATTCGTTCTCGAAATTTACAATTATATAGTGACTAATTTTCAAATAGGTAAGGGTATCGTGTATGCATATCCTCTTCTCTTTCCCAAGTTGATTCTCCTGGCGAATCCTTTCTCTACTTCACTCGGACCAAGCTTACCTCCTTGTTCCGCAATGTCTTCACCTTTTGGTCCAGGATCTCAATTGGTTGTTGCCCGTTGGTTAAGTCAGTTTGTACTGTGAGCTCTAAGTGATCAGGTATATGGCTGGGGTCGCTCGCATATCATCATAGTTGGGATATGTGGAACACATTGTGCACTCCTTCCAATGAGGGTTGTAGTGCTAAATGATATACCACTTCTCCAACTCGTTCGAGTATGTCAAACGGTCCTATGTATCTTGGACATAGCTTACCCCTCTTACCAAAACGTATCAATTCTCTGTTTAGAGATATCTTCAAGAATATATAGTCTCCAGATGTCAACACTTTGCATCTGCCCAATGTTTTTGTCGGTCTTGGGCTATGCGCATCCTTTCCCTGCTCGTGTGAACTATGTTCACAGTTGCCACGATCATCTCTGGTCTAAGGAGTTCATGATCTCTAATGTCGTCCCAACTGATTAGTTGAATAAAATGTAAAGTAGTATACCACAATCAGCGCGGCGTCGCATGTACCTAGTTGTGGTGAGTGTGGGTCGTCCTCAGGGATTCATAGAACTTCTAAATTCTTGCTTTAGATGGGTCGAAGGAAATAGAGGTAGAAAGTAGTATAGATTCTAGATCTATGTCAAACACGGAAGTAGAATATATATAAAGAAGAGGGCTTGTAGGGTCCATCGGATTTAGTAGTCATGGATGGATAAAAAAGATTACTCCTTTTATTTTTTAATAGATTTAAAACTAGATTGATAGTGATGCATGTAGATTAGGGTTCTTAGAGGGAATAGGGTTCCCACTCTTAACCCTTATTTTTACATGGATCTCCATTCATATCTAGTCTTTATCAAAACAATTGTTAATCTAATCGTTAATCGCGGTCGGGATTATCAATAAATTGATAGTGCGTCCGATTAGAATGTAAACGGTCCTTTTGATAAAGTGTATAAACTTTATAAGACTTAAAAGGAGTTATAGGATTTCACCATCCATTATTCTACCCTAATTCTACAAACCCTATCAAATGGAGAATTACTCGCGCATGATGGAGATAAAAGAAAAGAGAATAGAGAAGGAATTCATAATGCAGAAATAAAAGTAAAAGCGAATTAAATAAAACAATTAACTTTATTAATCAGCTTAATCAATTGCACTTTTTGTTTCTTTAGAAAGCGGACTACAATTTCTAGTTTGCTTCACAATCAATTCTTGAAGGAGGCAGCTGAACGCCGATTGATCAACCTGGATGCGTGAGCCGTCTTGGACTTCCTGATCTCTTTGGTTTGATAATTTTTCCAAGTGAGGCTCTGGTCCTTTAAATAGTCTCAAAACCAGAAACCAAAGATCCTGAGTATTAGGGTTTGTTGTTGCAATCTTACCAAGAAAGTCCCAAACCCTAATCCTTCTTCTCTGCCGTGGATCCGCCGCAATATTGGGTATTTAGCCGCGGTTAGGCGGCACTCTGGTGGATTTAGGGTTTCAAAATTCTGTAGCTTTCTCATAGTGACACATAGAGATTTTATAGATATCTGAATTTTGTAAATCTTCTCTGAGTCTCAGCCAGACTTGATTTCATGATTTGTTTCAGTATTTCGGCAGATTTGATCTCGATATCTCGGATCTCCTTGATTCCAGTCCTGATGTTATTTCTGCACAATATCTCACATCTAAGAGTTAGTAGCATTTGGTATTATATTGAGATATTCTCCTAATCATTTATATGATATTGTATTATTTAAAAAATCTTGATTAGAATATTTGATATGATATGCATACCAAAATATTATATTAATATTATATGCATATATTTTTCTTTATAATGTTAATTATAATATAAACATATGGTAAATAGTATTTTGCAGATAAACCCCAGATATGTTTTATATTTATAATAAACACCTTTTATCATATAGAAATAGTAAGGAAAATGTTATAACAAAAGTGCAGTTTTCTTGACTGAACAAATACCCCCAAACTTAATTTTGATCGTCCTGAGTAAACTAGTTATTCAAGAAGGAGAAAGTAGGAAAGAAAAAGAAAAACCTAAGTAGCTCACTTTCGTAGGCAACACGATTGCACTGAGCACGTGCAACAAGCCGTTAAACCTCTAGATGTCCCTAATAGGAAGAGTGTTGTCTCCTGAGGGTTTTCAGCGGATTGCACCCACAAAATCCTATAATAAAAGAAAGATGGTGAAAGTTACATATAAAGATAAGGACTTATAAAAGAAAGAACTTGAAAATAAGAGTTTCCAACTACACTAGCTTTTTAGTCATCATGAGCCCTATCTTAATGGTCGTGAAAAGATGTTAAAGATCACATCATCCCTCAATAAAACATCGCCTTTAGTTTTCCTCCTTACCTTTCTTCCAAATATCGATCATATACCCCTACGTGTGTGTAAAAGATATCCCTACACTTGGAGAATTCAATTCAAGCTATTATACTCTTGTCCATCTATCTCGGTACTTTTTAGTCGGTGAATATTTTAGATGGAATTGCTCACACATTTTTTATGCGACCGTCAATATTTTTTGAGGTATTAACCGACCGATTACTAAATGTGCTTACTTATTAGGCGTAATTAGCAATATTCTTATCTTGCAACACCCAAGGCTTAGCGGTGACTCCTAAACCAGTTGGTCTAAGGCACTAGGTGATAAAGCACCCTCGCTATATATTTTGTTATGCCGCCTTAAGTAATTACAAAACCAGTGTTCATTTTTCTTCACCATTTTATACTTTTATGCTTCATTTATATTTATTTTTCTTCATACCAAGGCTTTTAGACAAGAGCATTTCAAGGTATTCTCTACTATCCCAAATTTCAAGACGTGTGTAAGTGTGTATAGTAGGGTATCAACGTTCAAATGTCTGGCCTTAAGAATAGGGGTTATTTTTCAGACTTATTTTTAGCCTCAGATTAGTGACTTCCTTCATCTTACTAACCCTTGGGATAATGGTTCATGACTACCTGTTACTAGTTTTGTTTAAGAAAACATCTAACTATCTTGTTTTTCTCAAACTCTTCATATCTTTCAAATATAAATTTTCACTTTCTAACTTTCATTATCAAAAAATTTTCAATTTTTTTTTATAATGCCTAGTGCCAAAAGATAATTCAGTAAATACAAACCTCCTCCAAACCTGTTTTCAGCAATGTCCTCACTGATGTTGTTCTTTGAGCGCATAGACTTGTTGACTTATGGAGAGAAGATATAAGGGTAAAATAATAGTTAGGTGAAAACTACCCCCAAACTTGTACTTTGGCACGCACATATATTCAGTTAAGTCCTTTTTTACTCACCTCCATTCTCAAGATGAGACGGTGTTACCAAAACATGGAGGTGAGGCGGAGGAAATTTAGTTTTGATAAAGCGGCTCCTGTAAAAACAGGAGCTCCTCCGCTAGGTCAGTGAAAAAATACGGTTTTAATCTATACCCATTTATTTTAAAAATAGAACCGTTTTTAACATTTTCAACTTCTACTGCCCCGTGCGGGTACACATACCACACCACAAAAAGTCCTTTCCAACGAGATCTTAGCTTACCCGGATGAAGATGGAGACGGGAATCGTAAAGAAAGACTTGTTGTTCTGGGGTGAAGGTTTTCCTAAAAAGATTTTTATCGTGGAACACTTTAGTCCGGTTCTTTACTATAACCGCATTATCGTAGCTTCATCGCGGAGTTTGCTTAGCTCGTTTAATTGCAGCTTCCGATAGCTGCTGGCTTGATTGAAATCAAAATTAAGCTATTTAATAGCCCACATTGTTTTATGTTCGATCTCGACAGGAAGGTGGCAAACCTTCCCAAACACAAGGCGATATGGAGACATACCAAGATCGGTCTTATAAGCGGTATGAGATGCCCAAAGAGCATCCATCAATTTGGTTGACCAATCATTACGGTTTTTAGAAACCGTCTTCTCCAAAATTTATTTGATCTTCCTATTGGAGATCTTGGCTTGTCCACTCGTTTGGGGATGATAGGGCGTAGAAAATTTTTGGTTGATTGAATATTTCTGCATCAAAGCCTCAAAAGACCGATTACAGAAATGTATCTCGTTGTCGCTAATTATAGCGCGAGGGTGTCCGAATCGCGAAAAGATATTTTCTTTAAGGAACTTAATAACAACCTTGTTGTCATTAGTGTGACATGGTATTGCTTTCACCCATTTCGAGACATAATCAACCGCTAACAAGATATATAAATTCCCAAAAGAGTTGGGAAAAGGGCCCATAAAATCAATACCCCAAACGTCGAATATCTCCACAACTAAGATAGGTTGGAGTGGCATCGTATTTCTTCGTGAAATCCGACCCATGTGTTGACACCGTGGACAAGTTTTGCAATGATCATATGCATCTTTAAATAATGTCGGCCAATAAAAGCCACTTTGCAAAACTTTCTCCGCCGTTTTACGTGGACCAAAGTGACCGCCATATGCCTGATCATGACAAAAGGACAATACACTCTTGAATTCGTTATTAGAGACACATCTGCGAATGATTTGATAGGGACAATACTTAAACAAATAAGGTTCATCCCAGTAAAAGTGTTTTAGTTGGGATATCGATGATTGTCTTGTTTCGACCAATCGCTAGGAATAAGTCCTGTCGCTAGATAATTCACAATATCCACGAACTAAGGTTCCCAGGATACGATCAAGAGCTGTTCGTCAGGGAAGGAGTCGTTTATTGGCAAGATCAACGTTGGTGAAGAATTGATGCGTGAAAGATGGTCGGCTACTACGTTTTCACATCTACTCTTGTCTTTAATGACAAGATCAAATTCTTGTAACAATAGGATACAACGTATTAGCCTACCCTTAGCATCCTTCTTCGATAAAAGGTGTCTTAGGATGGAGTGATCGGTGTAAACTACTATTGATGAGCCAATCAAGTAGGGCCTGTATTTTTCTAATGCTGCTAAGAGTTCTTTCTCGGTAGTTGTATAATTAATTTGTGCATCGTTCAAGGTCCTGCTTACATAATAAATTACATGTGGTATCTTATCAATGTGTTATCGTAAGACTGCACCAATAGAAAAATCTTATGCATCACACATTAGCTCGAATGGGTGGTTCCAATTCGGAGATGATAGAACGGGGGCTGTAGTGAGAGAACTTTTAAGTGATTCAAAAGCAGCCTCACAATCCGAATCGAAGTGAAATGTTGTATTCTTGGCCAAGAGAAGGGTTAAGGGTCTAACAATTTTGCTAAAATCCTTAATGAATCTCCTATAAAATCCTGCATGACCAAGGAATGATCGTATATCTTTGACGCATTTAGGATGAGGAAGGTTATGAATGATATCAATTTTAGCTATGTCTACCTCAATGCCTTTTCGTGAAATGATATATCCAAGCACAATACCTTCTTGGACCATGAAATGGCATTTTTCCTAATTTAAAGTTAAGTTCTTATCCTTACAACGGGTAAGAACCGCGTCAAGATAACTTAGGCATTCCTCGAAGAAGTTCCCGAATATAGAGAAATCGTCCATAAATATCTCCAGAAAATTCTCGACCATGTCTAAGAATATCCTCATCATACACCGCTGAAATGTAGCGGGGGCGTTGTGTAACCCAAAGGGCATGTGTCTATAAGCAAATGTACCGAAAGGACAAGTAAATGTTGTTTTATCTTGATCCTTTTCGGCGATAGGCACCTGGTTATAGCCAGAGTATCTGTCCATGAAACAATAGTATTCATGTCCAGCTAATCGTTTCAATATCTGGTCAATGAAAGGTAAAGGAAAGTGATTTTTCCTCGTTGCGGCATTGAGTTTTCTATAATCAATACATACGAGCCACCTAGTTTGGGTGCGTATTTGGATCAACTCATTAGCCTCATTAGTTATGACCGTGATACCAGACTTTTTAGGGACCACATGAATAGAACTTACCCATTGGCTATCAGATATTGGGTAAATTATACCACTATCTAGGCACTTGACGGTTTCTTTCTTTACCACCTCTTTCATAACGAGATTTAACCGTCTTTAGGGGTCTTGGGTTGGTTTGGCGTCATCCATCAAATGGATATGATATTCAACAATCAAGGTGTAATCCCTTTTTAGTCTGCCATTATCCAACCAAATGCTTGCCAATTTGATCTCAAGGCCGTCAAAAGAGCGTTATCTTGCTCTAAAGCTAGAGAAGCGGATATGATCACGGGCAAGGACTCATTCTCACCTAAATATGCATATTTAAGATGAGAAGGTAGCGGTTTGAGATCTAGTGTCGGCAGAGAGACGATAGAAGGTGGGGTAAGGGAATAATACTCGGACTCCCTAAAAGGTTCATAACTTGCGTAGGATATTGACTCGGAAAGCGCTACTGAGTTTTGCGACGAGTCAAAGGATTCAAAATCGGGGATGGTCTCGTCAAAGGTGTCCTCACTAGTATAATAATTTGCTAGGTCAAACAATGACGCACTAGTGTCGTCGAGATCATTATATCAACGTTCCTCAACCTCGCAGCTGTCGGGAGCTATCTCGTTGACAGAACAGATATTGATTAGATGAGCAGAAAGTTCAGATGGTTGACTTCCTAGCTTGTAAATATTAAGCTCAATTGTCATCTTCCCGAAGGATAAGTTCATAAAACTGTTACGACAATTAATTACAGTATTGGAAGTAGCTAAAAAGGGCCGACCAAGTATCACCAGGATTTGGTTACGTGGGTTCGCTACAGGCTGTGTATCTAAAACAATAAAGTCCACAGGGAATATAAATTCCCCAACTTTTATCAACACATCCTCTAGCTCACCCCTAGGTTAGGTGATAAATCGATATGCCATCTGGAGAGTGCAGTGGGCAGGTTTCAACCCTCCTATATCTAGCTGCTCATAGACAGAGTACGGAAGCAAGTTAAAACTAGCTCTTAGGTCAAGTAGAGCACGATTAATATTTTTACCCCCAATTGAAATAGATATTGTAGGACAACCGACATCCTTACTGTTCCCTGATTAAAAATCAGGAAAAGATTCAGAAGAGGCATCACGTGTTCACACGTGACCAGCGGTCACGTGTTGGCACGTGATGGTTAAGCAGCGGCACAGAGCATATTTGTTCTCTAATTAAAAGTCAGGAAGAAGCTTCAGAAGAGGCATCACATGACCAGTGGTCACGTGACGGCACGAGATGGTTAAGCAGCGGCCAGAAAACAGAGCGCAGAAGAAGAGAAGCCCATTCTAGGGGTCACGTGCCTACACGTGACCAGGGGTCACGTGCTCACACGTGACCAACGGTCACGTGGCCACAAGTGATCGGCTTTAAAAGCCTTATTTTTTAACAGAATTAAATTCTGAGGAAAGATCCTTCAAATCTTTCCAAAATGAAGAAGAATTATTAGAAACCGTTGGATCAAGAATCTGAAGGTGATTAAATATCACCAATTTATGGAAAAACCTTGGGCTTGGAAAGATTTCCCCCTAAATCTAACCGAAATAACAAAGAGATATCTTTGGACTTAAAATCCAATGGTGAATAAAATTCACCTAATAATCTAAAGGCCCAGATTAATGATGAAGATAAATCAAATCTCTCGATAAACAAATCAGATCTTTCAATGAAAGATGCACTAAACAGATTGATTCTTTTCCTTCTCCTATAAAAAAGAGAAGAGGGAGGATAGAATAGACAGAGAGAGATAGAGCCTTTGAATCTTGAAAATTCAGAAGGAAGAATTTGATTCTCGGCAAAAAGAAAACCCTAGGTAAGAAAAGAAAAGAGAGGCTTCAAAAGAGAATTTAATTCTCAAAAGGGTTTAACTCTTATATAAAGAAAAGAACTTAATTCTTTCTCCGGTGGAGGATCTGCAAAGTGCACATCTCCCCATGAATTGAGAATTTAATTCTCATTGGGTTGAGATCCTGCCATGCAGATCCAAAATATAGAGGAGGAATTGAGTTTTGAGAATTTAATTCTCACAGAATGATAGGAATTTAATTCCTTTAAGATAAAATTAGGGTTTAACCCTAGGAATTTAATTCCTTCAGAATGGACAGAACTAGGGTTTAACCCTAATTGAGAACTTAATTCTCTCAAATTTACAGGAATTTAATTCCCTTAAAAAGAAATTAGGGTTTCACCTTATGCCAAAATCTAATTCTTTATATATATGGAGAATTTAATTCCTACAGAAGAGAAATTAGGGTTTAACCCTATATAAGAATATAATTCTTCAAAAGAAAGAAGGAATTTAATTCCTCTAAAGTTTATTGCTAGGGTTTGACCCTATGAAGAATTTAATTCTTAAAAGATGAACAGATCTTTAAAACATGTAAAGAGTCAGAGTCACGTGTTACCACGTGACCCCTGCAAAGATCCACAGAAAAAAGCTTTGAGGCAACGCCTCACGTGCCCCACGTAACCCCTGGAGCACACAGAGAAAAAGGCAAAAGAAACAGAAAAGAGCTCTAGGGCGCTCTCACGTGCTACCACGTGACCCCTTGGCTGAAACTCTAACAGACAAACACCCAAATTCCCATCACGTGACAGCACGTGATACTTCAAAGTATTCAATATTTTCGGCAGAGCAAAATAAGGGAAGCAGGGCGCTCTCACGTGCTACCACGTGACCCCTCTTGTCTTAGTGTTTAACACTAAATTAAAATCTCTGTATCCAGTGTTAACACTGATTTGCTCTAGTGTTCAAACACTAATTTGAAAAAAAAACTTTATTTGCAGTGTTTAACACTGAATTTTATTTAGTGTTTAACACTAATTTAAAATCTCTGTTCCCAGTGATTAATACTGATTTGCCTTAGTGTTAAACACTAATTTGAAACCTCTATTGCCAGTGTTTAACACTGATTTGCTTTAGTGTTTAACACTAATTTGAAAGCCTTGTTGCTAGTGTTTAACATTGACTATCTTTTAGTGTTAAACACTAGCTTGTTAATCTTGATCTCAGTGTTCAACATTGTTGGTCTTTAGTGTTTAACACTAGCTTTAGCCCAATTGGCTAAGTTTTTAGAGGCAAAGCCTCTCCTTCAATGAACCAACAAAAGGCCAATACTCCAAACATGATTGGACTTAGCCCAAGCTGGCCATAAGTCCTCAATTCAAACTTAACTGGGCTAATGGACTCATAATATTATTAATTGGTCTTGGTTCCAAATTGGGCCAAAGACTATTTAATCTACCTTGGTTCAAGGCTACATCTCTTCACTCCTTTTATACTAGCGTTGTAATTCCTCAACGTCTTCAAAGAGGTGACGGGTACCGATGACCACACATTGATACGGACTGTGGGGTCTTTAAACTCATGGACTATGAGGTCCTTAACCTTGACCGTGATGTCTTAAAACTAATGCCGGACTGCGGGGTCCTTAAACTCATGGACTATGAGGTCCATAATCTTGACCGGAATGTCTTAAAACTAACAACGGACTATGATGTCCTTAACCTTGACCGTGATGTCTTAAAACTAATGCTGGACTGTGGGGTCCTTAAACTCATGGACTATGAGGTCCTTAACCTTGACCAGAATGTCTTAAAACTAACAACGGACTATGATGTCCTTAATCTTGATCGGGATGTCTTAAAACTAACACCGGACTGTGGAGTCCTTAAATCCTCGAACTATGATGTCCTTAACCTTGACCGCAACGTCTTAAAACTAACATTGGACCGCAATGTCCTTAAACTACCTATTGACCGCAATGTCACTAAACTAAGCAACAGGGCCCCCTTAATTGCTCTCTTGTTGGATCTAAACGATCCCGTTAAGTTGATCTTAGTCTGAAAACTAGATTAACGTATCCTTAACAAATGTTTAAGTCGATCTTAGTCTCGAATGAGGCTAATGTATCCTTAAACCCAAACCCCCAAATCCAAATCTAAGATAATACGGATTTGGACTAGTCTACGCCCTACGGGCGACGACATAACTCAGTCTCCGTATACAATCCACGGGCAACCAAACACAGAACAAACACACACGACACGAAGTGATCATTTGGAGAAGGAGAAAGTTGTTATTGCAATGCGGTAGCGTAATTAACTGCAGAGGCTTGCGCCTGCAGGGAAGAGCGTCCCCACAATCAAAAACCCCTCAAACGAGGAGGAATCTGACGAAGTCTGCTACATCGGACGCATCCGTTTAAACCTCCGATATGCGGTGCCATAAATCAACTTGGCATCTTCGGAGAGGTGGACGGATAGCACCAATTAGCATTTGCCCCGAATTTCAGGCAAGACGTCTGTCGCGCCGTCCTTCGGAGGGGAACAGATTCTGACACACCCGGTGGGACCTTTTCCTCTTTCCACTCCACACTTCGTGTGTCGTGTTTTTCCCGTGATCAGATAATCGCGGTGTGTATGTTTTTGGTTGCCCTTAGGGGAGTGGATATTGAAGCCGGCATTTCGTCTCTATGAAGAATGGCGTTTGGTCCTACCCTAGTAGTTCAGGCGCTGTCATATCCGGTGGAGTCAAGCATGGGTCACTTGCAGCCTCAAATCTCTGAAATCTGGCTCTTCAAGAAATCAACGGGCTTCTCTTTGGATCGGTGCTCCCACCTCCCACCCTCGGTGCCTCAACGCCGATGGAGGAATCCCAGAGGAAGTTTGTCTTCCACAGGCAGGCTCCCTAAGCGGCAGCTTTGCCGATGGAATCAGTCCTCAAACAACTGGCACATGCCAAGAACCGAGGACGACGCAGGGGGCAGAATATTCAGGCTCTCAAAGGAAACAGGGGGCAGGCTCAGTAAAATCCTGAAGCTAATCGAATCCCGGCTGTAAGAAATGACCAACGTCAATATCAGCGTCATACAAATGAGCTGGGGGCAGTTCTCCGCATGGTCCTGTTTCAACCCCGGTGGTGAATGTTGTTGTGAAGGGTCAGACAAAGTTCTCCTACCGCAATATTGAAGAAGTCTCTGCAGCCCATGGAGATCCCATGAGAGCAGAAACCAGTTCGCTCCCTGAGACAACTTTCCTCATCTATATAAGGTGTGGAAGCAGGAGAAAGGGACTCACACCGAGACGGATCCTGATACAGCGGTTCCTCCCAAAACCAAAGCGGCTTTTCACAAAAAAAAAGAGAAGCCCAATAAAGCTCAAGTTCCCGAAGCAAACTCCAAACACCCCGAGCCTGGGGGCATGGTAGTTCACATAGTCTATGTGGTGAATTCCAAAGACGAAGTTCGAGCTTCTACTAGTCACCGACCTCAAACTTAGTCCTTAACAAAAGTTCAACTGTAACGTGAAAAGCTGCAGGAGATGCTTGCTCAAGCGGCACCACTCGTTAATCCATCATCTAAAGAAAATCCCGAAGTCGCACCTGAAGAAAGAAGAAATCTGGCATGGGAAGGATTCTACACTTGACAGGTTTCAGCCCATCCGTTTGCCCAGATATTACACGAACGGACTAAAAAGGCTGTTAAGGCGCCAAGGTGTACCTCTTAAGCAAACTGCGCGACAAGCACGATTCTATAACAGGATCTGGAACGTTCCTGGAACGCAGCGCAAATTGCCCAACGAGAGAATGGAAACGCTTGGGCTTGGATATGTGAGATCCGGGAAGCGGGAACGAGTCCACGGTAGCTACGCTATATATAACTTCGATGAAGAAGAGGATGCCTTGTCAGAAAACGCTGACCCCGTATCAAAACTAGATCCCGCAATCAAGGTGCTGAGTCCGTCCTTTGAAGAACGAATGGACAATCTTATCAGGAAAGCAGGTCAAAAAGCTCGGGACGACCATAATCGCGAAATGGCCATCTACGAGAAAACCAAGACACAACGTTTTTTTCAACAGGCTGCAAAAGACGAAAATGCTCCTCCCTGTCAATCTGCTGTGCAAAAGGCCCGACGCAGAGGCAGAAATATGTCAAAAAGCGGAAAAGGGATTCGATAACGACAACGCAGGATCAAAGAGTCATGTGATCGGGAATTGCGCGGTTCGTATTTGTCCCTCATGAAGAAGATGAGTCGAGCGTATTCTTTCCCTCAAGACACGACGAAGAAGATACTTGATCTCGCTTTAAAACATCGAATGATTACACTTCCGGAGTATAAGCACCCTGAACAAGCAAGCGAAGTCTCGCTCCCAAATTATTGCTCTTATCATCGAGTAATAGGGTATCCTCTCGAAGACTGCTTCACCTTCAAGAACTGGGTTGAAGATCAGTATCAGCTCGGCAAGTTCGCTCTATCCAGTGGCTGGAGGGTAACGCCGCTACAAAAGCACGAACCTAAATCCACAAGAGCAGAACCAGATCCACATCGGTCTTAGAAGCGAGTTCGCACTTGTCATATGATAACAATATCAAAAGGAGATCCCGAGAATATGGATGACCTTCCCTGGTGCTTCGAAAACAATGACGACAAGGTAATCTCAGAATTTCCACCAGCGCCGAAAGAGCTGGAAGATGGCATACATACTACTGCAGATAACCTAAAGAAAATTGAGTTGGGAACGACGAACGACCCACGACCGACATTCGTCAGCGAGCTGCTATCTGAAGAAAGGGTGGCTGCGTTAAAAGACGTGCTTATGCAGCATAGAGATTGCTTCACATGGAACTATTCTGAAATGCCAGGACTAGATCCAGAAATTGCTGTACATAAATTGGCGATATCCCCGGACATTAAGCCAGTCAAACAGGCGCCAAGAAGAATGCGGCTTGAGCTCGAGATGAGTATCAATGCCGAGGTTAAGAAGCTAATCGACTCTGGCTTCATCCAAGAAGTTCAATATCCTGACTGGATCGCCAACATCGTCCCGGTAATGAAGAAAAATGGGACAGTGCGCATATGCGTGGACTTCCGGGATCTCAATAAAGCTTGCCCGAAGGACGATTTCCCAGTGCCGGTCACCGAGCTGATGATAGTTAATGCGTCCACTCATGAAGTTTTCTCCTTCATGGACGGCTCATCGGGATACAATCAGATAAAGATGCATCCCGAAGACCAGAAGCACACCGCTTTCCGGACTCCTCTGGGTATATTCTGCTATAAAGTTATACCCTTCGGTTTAAAGAACGCCGGTGCCACCTATCAGAGGGCCATGACGAAGATCTTCGATGACCTCATACATGAAATCGTCGAATGCTACATCGACGACCTCGTAGTGAAAAGCAAATCATACGAGGAACATCTTGAGCATCTGAAGATCGTATTTCAATGCCTTCGACAATATAACTTGAAAATGAACCCACTTAAATGTGCATTCGGGTGTCCTCAGGTAAATTCCTAGGGTTCATTGTCCGGCACCGGGGTATCGAGATAGATCCGTCGAAGATCAAGACGATCATGGAAATGCCACCGCCAAGGACTCTCAAACAATTGCGGTCTCTCCATGGAAAGCTCGCGTACATCCGACGATTTATAGCCAATCTCTCCGGCAAGTGCCGCCCTTACAGTCACCTGATGAAGAAGGGAACCCCATTCATCTGGGATCACAAATGCCAAGGCGCACTGGACGAGGTCAAGCAATACCTGCAGAACCCGCCGGTGTTAGCTGCTCCGGTCAAGGGAAAGCCTCTTATTCTTTATACAACAGCCCTCGAAGGTTCCTTAGGCACATTATGGGCACAAGAGAACGATCAAGGGAAGGAGAGAGCTCTCTACTATTTGAGTCGAGTTCTTCTGGGGGCAGAAAGCAATTATTCTCCCATCGAAAAACACTGCCTGGCGTTGATCTTCGCAATAACAAAGCTTAGGCACTATGCGTTGGCGTACGAAGTCCGTCTCATTTCGAAGGTGGACCCTCTCAAATATTTGATGTCAAAAGCCATATTGACGGGACGACTCGCTAAATGGGCCTTGCTGTTAATAGAGTTTTCAATAACCTATCAGCCTCTTAAGGCAGTGAAAGGCCAAGCCATCGCCGACTTCCTCGCTGAGCATCCAATACCTGTCGATTCCCATTTGAATTGCGAACTGCCAGACGAACACGCGTTTGATGCGATCGACGGTAGTGGTACCCAGTGGGAACTCTATTTTGACGGAGCGTCTTCCATGAAGAAGCGCAAACAAAACACGCCTATAATCAAATAGGGGGTAGGCCTCATCTTCGTAACCCCACAAGGAGGGATAATGCGTTTTGCTTTCTCCTTGACAGAGCCGAGGACGAACAATGAAGCTGAATACGAAGCTTTGATAGCAGGCCTTGAGATCGCCATCGACATGGGAATTGAAAACCTCCTCATATATGGAGACTCTCAACTGGTCGTTAGCCAAGTGAACGGCGACTACCAGACATGCAAGCCAGAGCTGGTGAAGTATGGCGATAGAGTACAGTGATTGCTGACTCAAATTCCCTACTACATGCTAGAAAGCATACAACGTGCGGAAAATAGCAAGGCGGACGCGTTAGCCAAACTCGCTAAAGAACTGGCTGACGAGAACCTCGATGACGTCAGAATCGTGGTACAAAGCCGTCGGGTCCTCACACCGGCAGAAATATCCCCGGAATCATCTGAGGAAAAGGAAGCAACCGAGCAAATGGCTATGCAAATAAAGGACCAAGAGAAGGCTGAAGATTGGAGAGAAGTCTTCATAGAATACTTCAAATCCCATCGAACGCTTGAAGATGCGTCCTCAAGACATTAGCTTATGAAACGAGCTCTGTCTTTCGCCTTCGTCAATGATACTTTGTACAAGAGGTCGTTTGATTCTCTGTGGTTGAGATTCCTGGGATCTGACGAAGCAAAAAGAGTCATTCAGGAAGTTCACGACAGACTCTGCGGTTCTCATCAAGCTGGCCCAAAGATGAAGTTGAAGATTAAACGAATGGGCTATTATTGGCCCACGATGACCCAGGACTGTCTCGAGTACGCGAAGCAATGCCACTCGTGCCAGATTCATGGGGACTTTATCCATCAACATCCAAATCCGCTACATCCAACGGTGGCTAGCTGGCCGTTCGAAATGTGGGGGACTGACATAATCGGCCCCATCGAACCAACGTCGTCCAGAGGACATCGATTCATTTTGGCGACAACTGATTACTTCTCCAAATGGGCAGAAGCAGTACCGCTGAGAGAAGTGAAGATGGAGAATATCCTCCATTTCTTCAAGACGCACGTCATTTATCGGTTTGGAACTCCGCGACGGATTATCTCCGATAACGGGCCAGCCTACAGAAGCCACAAAATCAGCCGCTTCGCGCAACAACACAACATAGACTGGAGATATTCCTTAGTGTATGATCCGCGAGCCAACGGTCTAACTGAGGCTTTCAACAAGACCTTGATGAAGATCGTGAAGAAGACGGTGTCCCGAAACAAGAAGGACTGGCACGAGAGATTGCAAGAAGCTCTCTGGGCGTATCGAACTACGTTCAAGACAGCCACGAACGCAACGCCGTACGCGTTGGTATTTGGTACGGAAGCAGTACTCCCCCTCGAGATAGAGTTACCCTCTCTACGAGTAGCAGTCCACTACGAGCTGACAAACGAAGAAAATGCTCACCTTCGGCTTGAGGAGCTTGACGCCCTTGATGAAACCCGGCTCATAGCGCAACAAAATCTGGAGGCTTATAAAGCAAAGATGATGCGCTCATATTAAAGATTGACCAGGCCGAGGACATTCCGCCAAGGCGAACTCGTGCTAGTGGTCAAAAGACCTATGATCCCCAATCGCGCCAAGCGGGGGAAATTCGAGCCGAACTATGAAGGCCCGTACATCATAGACAAGGTCTACCAGGGCGGAGCCTATCTACTCATGGATATACACGGTGAAAGACCTTTCAGGCCAATAAATGGCCGCTTCCTGAAGAAATACTGCGCTTGACGGGTTAAGGCCTAGGTCAATGATAGATGACGACGACCATGTCCGCTCACTATCTTCCTAAGTCCGAACTCTATAAGTAGTAACCGGCCTTCTTCAACAACGGACCGAAACATCCTTAAACTAACGACGGACCGAAACGTCCTTAAACTAACGACGGACCGAAACGTCCTTAAACTAACGACGGACCGAAACGTCCATTAAGCTAACAATGGACCACTGTGTCCTAAAACTGGTTGTTGACCGAGATGTCGATAAACTACGGTGGATTGCAGCATCTCAAAGCCAATACAAAAAAAATAAAAAAATAAAAAAAATATAATAAATATAAAAACGGTATGTCCATAAGCGAAATGGGCACGGATGAAAACCCGAAAGGGCTCCGTGAGTAAAAACAGCAGGGCTACCGGCGAGTGTTTGTGAAAACCCGAAAGGACGCAACCTCGTTAAAGGACACTTGCAGGGTCCTCACGACCTTGTAAGGAGAAACCACCCGTGTGAGATCCTTACGACTCATAAGGGAGCAACACACTTAGGAGTCCTCACGATTCCTAAGGAGAAATTACACTTGCGAGATCCTCACGACTCGTAAGGAGAACTCTCTTATGAGACCCTCACGGCTCATAAGATTTGAAAGTCTTAAGTTACAGAAACCTGAACCTGTTCTTAAGCAAACCCCCCCAACCTTCGATATTGCCCTACAAACGGCTCAATATTGACCCTTGTATACAATCCACGGGCGCGAATAAACATTTCCCTAACAAGTCCCACCATGACTAGGGATATGTCCATATGGTGAACAACCCTTCTAAGTCCTCTCGACTTATAAAGAGAAAACTTTTTTGTAAGATCATTACGACTTACAAGAGAACATGCACTTAGGAATCCTCACGATTCCCAAGGAGAAAACACACCTATAAGATCCTCACGACTTGTAGGGAGAAATACCTTTGTGAGACCCTTACGGCTCATGAAGTCAAAAGCCTTAGTCGACAGGACCCCTATCCCTATGTACTAAGCCACCTTTGTTCAACATCGATAAAGGAAAATGATGATTCGCTCCTAGCAATACCCCAGTTGTAGTGGTGCTGATGCCGAAATCGGTGTATAAATCCAAGCTTGCAGCGAAAAGCCAACAAGCCACACATGCATACGAAATAGCCGAAATGATGGGGCAACTTGCGACAAAATCAGCAAGTAAAAATGCATGCATGAAAAATAGCTGAAATGATTGGGCAACTCGCAATAAAAAGCAGCGAGCGAAAAAAAATAAATAGCCGAAATGATTGGGCAACTCGCTATAAAAAGCAGCGAGCGAAAAATAAAATAAATAGCCGAAATGATTGGGCAACTCGCAATAAAAAGCAGCGAGTGAAAAACAAAATAAATAGCCGAAATGATTGGGCACCGCGAAAAATAGCCGAAATGATGGGGCAATCGCGACCTTCGCGATATAAAAGCTGAAATGATAGATCATCGCGGGAAAAGAAATAAAATAAAAATGAAAGTTTTGCCCTACAGGTGATGCTACATCAATCCCTGTATACAATCCAGGGGTGCAAACGAAGAAGGAATCACACTCCTCCTCCCCAGGTTTCATCAGAAGAAGAAGCCAAATCTCGATGGATCACAGACAGCCTAAAGATCTTCTCAACACTCGTCTCATTACAGCAAACACAACATCAAGCAAAGCGGAACAGCGGCAACTCCCAGTTCCATGACTCGGCAATGTACTCCCACTGAGAGTCAAATCCCAACTCCGTGAAATACGGATATAATCAAAAAAATTCCTGGTCACGTGGAACGTGGATAACGTCACTCTTTGACCCCGTGGAAAATGTCCAGAGCGGAGCCTGGTCCTCGCCGAACACGGCAATGCACCCGTGGGAAGCATCCAAAGAAAAATTCCTGGTCACGTGGAACGCGGATAACGTCACTCTTTGACCCCGCGGAAAATGCCCAGAGCGGAGCCTGGTCCTTGCAGAACACGGCAGTGAACCCGTGGGAAGCATCCAGAGCAAAATTCCTGGTCACGTGGAACGCGGATAACGTCACTCTTTGACCCCACGGAAAACGCCCAGAGCGGAGCCTAGTCCTCACCGAACACGGCAGTGAACCCGTGTGAAGCATCTAGCGCAAAATTCCCGATCACGTGGAACGCGGATAACGTCACTCTTTGACCCCGTGGAAAACGTCCAGAGCGGAGCCTGGTCCTCGCCGAACACGGCAGTGAACCCGTGGGAAGCATCCAGAGCAAAATTCCTGGTCATGTGGAACGCGGATAACGTCACTCTTTGACCCCGTGGAAAACGTCCAGAGCGGATCCTGGTCCTCGCAGAGCACGGCAGTGAACCCGTGTGAAGCATCCAGAGCGGAGCCTAGTCCTCGCCGAACACGGCAGTGAACCCGTGTGAAGCATCTAGCTCAAAATTCCTGGTCACGTGGAACGAGGATAACGTCACTCTTTGACCCCGTGGAAAACGTCCAGAGCGGAGCCTAGTCCTCGCCGAACACGGCAGTGAACCCGTGGGGAGCATCCAGAGCAAAATTCCTGGTCACATGGAACGCGGATAACGTCATTCTTTGACCCCGTGGAAAACGTCCAGAGTGGATCCTGGTCCTCGCAGAGCACGGTAGTGAACCCGTGTGAAGCATCCAAAGCGGAGCCTATTCCTCACCAAATGCGGCAGTGAACCCGTGTGAAGCATCTAGTGCAAAATTCCTGGTCACGTGGAACGCGGATAACGTCACTCTTTGACCCCTCGGAAAACGCCCAGAGCAGAGCCTGGTCCTCGCCGAACACGGCAGTGAACCCGTGTGAAGCATCCAGAGCAAATATCGGACTGTGGAGTTCTTAAAATCTATGGACTATGATGTCCTTAACCTCGACCTTAATGTCTTAAAACTAACATGATTCTAGACTGATTTTACCTTGGTTAAAGGTTACATCTCTTCACTCCTTTGATATTTGGCGTTGTAATTCCTCAACGTCTTCAAAGAGGTGACGGGTCCCGGTAACCACACGTTTCGTGGAATGTGGAGTCCTTAAATCCACGGACTATGAGGTCCTTAACCTTGACCGTGATGTCTTAAGACTAACATCGGACTGTGGAGTCCTTAAATACACGGACTATGACGTCCTTAACCTTGACCGTGATGTCTTAAAATTAACATCGGACTGTGGAGTCCTTAAGTCCACGGACTATGACGTCCTTAACCTTGACCGTGATGTCTTAAAACTAACATCGGACTTTGGAGTCCTTAAATCCACGGACTATGAGGTCCTTAACCTTGACCGTGATGTCTTAAAACTAATATCGAACTGTGGAGTTCTTAAATCCACGGACTATGATGTCCTTAACCTTGACTGTGATGTCTTAAAACTAACATTGGACTGTGGAATCCTTAAACCCACGGACTGTGAGGTCCTTAACCTTGACCGCAATGTCTTTAAACTACGATACCCTGGAAACCATCCCAAACCAACCCCTGACCCCGTGAAATACGGATAAGGGCGATCGCACCCAGCACTTGCGGGTCCTCACGACCTGTAAGGAAGAAAACTCTCTTGCGAGATCCTTACGACTCTCAAGGGAAAACCTGCTTAAGAATCCTTACGATTCTTAAGAAGAACTTACACCTACGGGATCCTCTCGACCTGTAGAGAGAAAAACTCTTTATGAGACCCTCACGGCTCATAAAGTTCAAAAGTCTTAGGAGGCAGATCTTAACCCTGAATCCTAAGCCATCACTGCCATGCAAAGAGACCAAGATAAATTGTCCGTGGAGCATATTCAATAAAAAGGAGACACACCATTGAGAAGAAAAATATGTCTTTATTCATAAACCAAAATGGATACAAAGTACAATTCATGAAAGAACAAAAAGAAAATACTCTCATTCAGGAGTATGTACAAAAAGAAAGGAAAAGATACAAGTTTTCAAGCCGGCGGGCAATTTAGCAATTTTGCTAGCTCATCCTTCTTTTGTTAGGCCACAGCTTCATGATTCAGGATCGCCAGAAGACGGGCCTCCGCCTGAGCCTGCTGGGCCTGATACGAGGCGAGCCGGCCTTCGAGCTCTTTCTCAGTAGCCTTGTGAGCCTCGACCCTTTCGTGAGTGAACACGACAGCTTTATCAAGAGCCACCACCTCTCTGATAGACTCTTGAAGTACCCGCCAGAGTTCATACGCTTTATTGGCTTTGGCTGTGAGGCTGGTTTGAAGCTCGCTCAATGCTTTAGAGGCCAGCTCCCTTTCCGAGAATTTACGGCCGAGCCTCTTCTCGCATGATGCCATATTTGCCGCACACCGCGCTATCAGCCCCCGCAAGTCCGCCTTTGCAGCCATGGCCTCCGAGGAAAGGCGGGAACACTCAAGGGCGTGAAAGCAAGCCTCCACCTGCCGACAGAACTCCACCCAAACTCGCACCACCTCTTCGCTATGGTAGGTAGCAAGAAAATGAAGAGAACCGTTAGCTTCAGCAGCAAATGCTTCAGCTGTGGTTGCACTGCCAGCACGAACCTCCTCGATCAAAGACGACAAGGAGACAAGGCTTAGCTGGGCCAAGCGCTCTGAGGCTCGCAAAGCATAGGGGCCGGGCGGCATGGCGATACGCGATTCCAGCGCTATGGGGGCTGGCAAGGCTGTTCGGATTTGAAAAATGTCAGTAAAACTCTTAAGCAAAGGAACAAGTGGGACTATGTTGAAATGTCACTCACCTACGGTCATGCAAGTAGGAGCTGAAGGTTCCCCTGGCCCTTCGAGGACCTCAACCTCATCATCGGCCTCAAGACTATAGAGAACGTCAATGTCAATACGCAAAATAACAGCGATGCTATAAGAAATGGCGAACGACACTAACCTTGTCCAGATGAGAGGACGATGCGTTGAGGGGATACCGCCTGTGGAGCTGCCATCTCCAATAAACGCTGAAACGATTGCCGGGGAGACAAATCAGCGATAGAGGCCGCCAACCCGTGCAATTCTGAGAAAACAAAAGAGTTCAGACAACAGAAAGATGGCTAATCTAAAATGTAGAAGGTCACCTTCAATACTCCTCCCATTCTGAGTTGGGGGGATGGCGGCTTCAACGGCCTCCGCCGTGATCTCCGGCTCCAGCAAAGGGAGGGTAGTCCCGACTACCTCTCTTCCAGCCTCTAGGCCGCCCGTAGGAAGAGTCGTTGGGGAGGCAACCCCCAAAGGAGCCTCTACCAAAGGAGCAAGTGCTCCATGATCAGGAACCGCCACTGGAGGCTCTATGGCAAGAGGAACAACCTCGTCAGCCCCCTCCACATCGAGCAAGGCTACATCGGGAATGTCAACAGGCTTTAGCTTCAACAAGCCCGTAGGGACCTCCCCCATCGCCGAAGACTCTGCACAATCCATACAAGGATAAGAATACATATATACGGGCATAAACAATCCAAAAAATTGCAAAGAAGTATAAAAAAAAACATACCAATGCGCAGGGAAGCCTTCAATATGGTTTCTTCAAGCCGATGCTCCTTCTCAAAGAGGCGTGCTCACCAGGGTTCGAGGGTGGACTCGTGGCCGCCGGTCCATAAGGAGAGCGCGTCCGCAGCATCCTCCGAAGCGGCCTGCTTCAGGGCCCTTTCTCCCCACTCCCCCAAAGGGCCAATGAACCGCCGCCGGATCCATGAGGGGTCTTCATAGAAAATTACGGCAGGATAAGCTTTCTTTGGAGCCCTTGCATTCTGAGACTCATCTTTAGAACGCCGTATAGCCTCAGCCAATTGCGCGGCTTCCTCGGCGGCCGAACCCGAAAAAAGTAAGCCGGCATCTGATTCCTGCAAGGCCAACGGTTCGTCCTCAAGAATGGGCTCAGACTCTATTAAAGAGTCGAGCAAGTTGGTGGCCACCCTCCTCCGCCTCTTAGATCCAGAACCGGCCGCCAAACACGACCGTTTCTTTCGCCGTGGAGCCTTAGTGCGGCGGCGGCCCATGTCACCTTCAACACCCTCATCCTTATTACCCTCGCTTGGTGCCACGACCGAGGATGACGACGCCATTGTCGATGCCGCAGGGGGCGGTGCTACCTTGGGTGGTGGCGCTGTTACCGGAGCCCGTTTACCCCGCGACCGAGTACCCAGGGGCATACCAGCTGTCGGGGTAAGATCCACTCCCGACTCTCCCGGAATAAGCGCGGTGCCGGTATCCTTCAGAGGAAAGCGGACCGGGGCGCGCGGTCGCAGCGCAGCTCCCGTGGCCAGAACCTGAGTAGGGACACCGTGGCCGAGAAGTACTCTTCTTTCCTCAATAATAATCGGGTTGACCCGATGGAGATACCAGCCCGTGAACGACCCCACGCACCGGGGCATGTAATCACCATCGGGGATCATGAACTGGGAACCGGTGTTCAACCTCACAAAGTGGTGGGCGGCATCTCGAACGGCCTCGAGCGAAGGAACCGGCGTGACTATAAAAGCCTCAAACGGGACGCCCTGATCGTAGCCAAACTGCCGGGCAAAGCGATGCGGATTGTACCTCATAAAGAGGGTCGCGCTATCCTGACGGAATACCAGGTAACCGGTCTGATTGTGTATAAGCGCGCGGCCTCCCGGGGCTTCAAAGAGGGCGCGTTATCTATTGACCGGTCCCAAAGTGGCTGGGCTGAACCCACGGAAGAAGATAAGACCCGATCATTAAAAACCAACCCGCCAGCAGTAGCATAAGGAGAAATCAACGCCCGAATAGCCCCGAATTGAGTCGGATCAGTGGCAGAAGCATCCACCAATCGCATAAGCCGCGGGAAGGTATAGGCGTCGTAGAATGCGGGCCTTTAATGCATAGCGAAAGCACCCAAGATGTGCATTTCGATCCAAGACGTAAAGTAGTGAAGCGAGAAATTTACCACATCTACGCCAGGGGTGGAAATATTAGCTGCAGCGCCCAACCCGTGATAGAGATGCGCCAATGCCGGGATGTCAACGGCCAGCCGCGTTCCCTCCGCTATACGGTGAGCCGGGTAGATGACCGAAACTCTCATAAAGCGGCGATGCATAGGGATGACAAACCAGCTGAGCTAGACACTGATGAACCCAACGAAGAACGTCTCCTCATCCATGCCGGGAGCTGCAATGGATTCGAAAGACGTCGACGACATTATGGGGATGTAGTACTGTGGTAGATCCGATTCATTGGTCGGCAGCTTCTTCGGACCAAACCCAAAGGGGTCTTTGATATTTGCAAACCTCAGAGCTGTCTTCGACAAGACGTCCTCTTGAAGGAAGCAGGCAATGAAGCTCTTAAAAGTAACGCCCTGCTCCTCAGATTCGGTGAACAATCGGTCAAAGATACCTAACGCCTTGATCAAACTAGGACGCTTGTGGCGGACGGCGTTCTCAGCAGACAAACCGTCAAGCGGTGCGGGCTCGGGCTCAAAGACGTATTCATCAGAAGGCAGCAACTCCTCATAAAGTGTCCCTCGAATTGGCAGCCCTGAGATCTCATAAAATTCCCCCAAAGAGATCGAAACCTCTCTGTCCCCCAGAAGAAAAGTGTTGGTGGGGAGATTCCATTGATTCAAGAACGCCTTAACCCACCAGACATACGGGGATTGATAATAGAAGAGCGACGCATATATCGCCTGGTAAAGCCCGACCTTCTGCAGCCGCGCACGATGGGTAGCAAGGATATAGCGAGCCCAGAGGAGGTAGCCCGTGGGGTGTCGAGGAGTGAGCCCTATCTTATAAATCTGTCCCCATGGGTGGGCCTCACCCTGGCAAATGCGTCGCCCCAGGATATTTATAGCTGGGATCGAATGGTTCGGGATACCGGTTGTCGAAGGCTCAAGCCGTCCCGTTGGAGTCCAATTTGGCATCTCCACAGTGAAAACCGTCCTCGAAGGGTCCATCGGCAAGAACGGGAAAGTGGGTTCTGTCGGCACTTCGCAGAGGAAACTCCGGCGACCCTGGATGATATGGCTGTACCAAGTTTCCCATAGAAGTAAGCTAGTGCAGTTCGGGTCATAAGCCCGGATCATTGCCATCGCTTCCTCATCAGATGGTGACTGAGGAAAAGCGGCCCCCGAGCGAGTGAAGGGAAAGTGCGGAACAAAAGCCATCACACCTGAAACGAAGTAAAGGAAAACTGTCAAAAGTGAAGCCAGCAATATATATATATATATATATATATATATATATATACATGAGCATAAATATATGAAGACAGTTGAAGAAAGCGACAGAGGACTCGTTTGGTAGGACCATTAGTTACAAAACATGGGGGTCCCACGAAATCAAGATGACGGCTGGCTAATGATGATACACAGCAACTATAACGAGACAAAGGGGAATATTCTCATTAAATAAGCAGTAGGTTTCAAGTGACCCTACACATTCCCCTAAAAGACAAATCCATCTTGGGCTCTGTGATGAATCAAACAGAATCAAGGGAATTAAATTCCCAAAGACCAACAGTGTAAACTGCTTCTTGATTGTGAAGAAGATGACTCAGGGCGGTAAAACCCATGAAGTTCTTTAAGAAGAACTTAGTTCTTCGTAGGAATTAAATTCCTTTTTGAAAAATGGAATTAAATGCCCATAAAAGTTCTGTTCCAGAGCCGAAGCTCCTTGGGGATGGAATTAAATTCCATAAAAAGCAACCGACATCATCATCTCCCTAAAAGATCAGATGAACCTTAAGAGATCTATTGTTTGAAGATTAAATGGTTTTATATTCCTGTTGAAGAACTTGAAGAAAATGGGTTCATGTTAAAAAGGTAAAACCCTTGATGTGGATTTAAAATCCAGAGAGTTTTATGTATGAAAGTTCTTCGTTCGTTCAAGAGTATTACTTGAGGAAAAGGGGATCCTTCGACAGAGTTAAACTCTGGAAAATGTTTGAAACAGAGAACGAAGCTCTGGAAACGAGAATTAAATTCTCAGAAAGAAAAGTATGCAAGGAGGAAGATGAGCAAAGTGGAGGCGCTTCTGAAAAGACATGGGCATTTATAGGATGGGATGGAAAACGTTTCATCTACCCTACTCCCAAGGCAGATCCAATGGTCACAAAAGTGACAGCGTTGCACTCACGTGCAAACACGTGAGAGCAACACTGTGGGGGGATTTGTTCCCTGATTAAAAATTATGAAAAGATTCAGAAGAGGCATCACGTGCTCACATGTGACCAGCGGTCACGTGTTGGCACGTGATAGTTAAGCAGCGGCACAGAGCATATTTGTTCTCTAATTAAAAGTCAGGAAGAAGCTTCAGAAGAGGCATCACGTGCTTATACGTGACCAGTGGTCACGTGAAGGCACGTGATGGTCAAGCAGCGGCCAGAAAACAGAGCGCAGAAGAAGAGAAGCCCATTCCAGGGGTCACGTGCCTACACGTGACCAGGGGTCACGTTCTCACACGTGACCAACGGTCATGTGGCCACACGTGACCGGCTTTAAAAGCTTTATTTTTTAACAGAATTAAATTCTGAGGAAAGATCCTTCAAATCTTTCCAAAATGAAGAAGAATTATTTGAAACCGTTGGATCAAGAATCTGAAGGTGATTAAATATCACCAATTTATGGAAAAACCTTGGGCTCAGAAAGATTTCCCCCTAAATCTAACCGAAATAACAAAGAGATATGTTTGGACTTAAAATCCAATGGTGAATAAAATTCACCTAATAATCTAAAGGCCCAGATTAATGATGAAGATAAATCAAATCTCTCGATAAACAAATCAGATCTTTCAATGAAAGATTCACTAAACAGATTGATTCTTTTCTTTCTCCTATAAAAAAGAGAAGAGGGAGGATAGAATAGACAGAGAGAGATAGAGCCTTTGAATCTTGAAAATTCAGAAGGAAGAATTTGATTCTCGGCAAAAAGAAAACCCTAGGTAAGAAAAGAAAAGAGATGCTTCAAAAGAGAATTTAATTCTCAAAAGAGTTTAACTCTTATATAAAGAAAAGAACTTAATTCTTTCTCCGGTGGAGGATCTGCAAAGTGCACATCTCCCCATGAATTGAGAATTTAATTCTCATTGGGTTGAGATCCTGCCATGCAGATCCAAATCATAGAGGAGGAATTGAGTTTTGAGAATTTAATTCCCACAGAATGATAGGAATTTAATTCCTTTAAGATAAAATTAGGGTTTAACCCTAGGAATTTAATTCCTTCAGAATGGACAGAACTAGGGTTTAACCCTAATTGAGAACTTAATTCTCTCAAATTTACAGGAATTTAATTCCCTTAAAAAGAAATTAGGGTTTCACCTTATGCCAAAATCTAATTCTTTACATATATGGAGAATTTAATTCCTACAGAAGAGAAATTAGGGTTTAACCCTATATAAGAATATAATTCTTCAAAAGAAAGAAGGAATTTAATTCCTCTAAAGTTTATTGCTAGGGTTTGACCCTATGAAGAATTTAATTCTTAAAAGATGAACAGATCTTTAAAACATGCAAAGAGTCAGAGTCACGTGTTACCACGTGACCCCTACAAAGATCCACAGAAAAGAGCTTTGAGGCAACGCCTCACGTGCCCCATGTGACCCCAGGAGCACACAGAGAAAAAGGCAAAAGAAACAGAAAAGAGCTCTAGGGCGCTCTCACGTGCTACCACGTGACCCCTTGGCTGAAACTCTAACAGACAAGCACCCAAATTCCCATCACGTGACAGCACGTGATACTTCAAAGTATTCAATATTTTCGGCAGAGCAAAATAAGGGAAGCAGGGCGCTCTCACGTGCTACCACGTGACCCCTCTTTCCTTAGTTTTTAACACTAAATTAAAATCTCTGTATCCAGTGTTCAAACACTAATTTGGAAAAAAAAAACTTTATTTGCAGTGTTTAACACTGAATTTTATTTAGTGTTTAACACTAATTTAAAATCTCTGTTCCCAGTGATTAATACTGATTTGCCTTAGTATTAAACACTAATTTGAAATCTCTATTGCCAGTGTTTAACACTGATTTGCTTTAGCATTTAACACTAATTTGAAAGCCTTTGTTGCTAGTGTTTAACACTGACTATCTTTTAGTGTTAAACACTGACTATCTTTTAGTGTTAAACACTAGCTTGCTAATTTTGATCTCAGTGTTCAACATTGTTGGTCTTTAGTGTTTAACACTAGTTTTAGCCCAATTGGCTAAGTTTCTAGAGGCAAAGCCTCTCCTTCAATGAACCAACAGAAGGCCAATACTCCAAACATGATTGGACTTAGCCCAAGCTGGCCATAAGTCCTCAATTCAAACTTAACTGGGCTAATGGGCTCATAATATTATTAATTGGTCTTGGTTCCAAATTGGGCCAAAGACTATTTAATCTACCTTGGTTCAAGGGTACATCTCTTCACTCCTTTGATACTTGGCGTTGTAATTCCTCAATGTCTTCAAAGAGGTGACGGGTCCTGATGACCACACATTGATACGGACTGTGGGGTCCTTAAACTCATGGACTATGAGGTCCTTAACCTTGACTGTGATGTCTTAAAACTAATGCCAGACTGTGGGGTCCTTAAACTCATGGACTATGAGGTCCTTAACCTTGACCGGAATGTCTTAAAACTAACAACGGACTATGATGTCCTTAACCTTGACCGTGATGTCTTAAAACTAATATCGGACTATGGGGTCCTTAAACTCATGGACTATGAGGTCCTTAACCTTGACCGGAATGTCTTAAAACTAATAACGGACTATGATGTCCTTAACCTTGACCGGGATGTTTTAAAACTAACACCGGACTGTGAAGTCCTTAAATCCTCGAACTATGATGTCCTTAACCTTGACCGCAAAGTCTTAAAACTAACATTGGACCACAATGTCCTTAAACTACCTATTGACCGCAATGTCACTAAACTAAGCAACAGGGCCCCCTTAATTGCTCTCTTGTTGGATCTAAACGATCCCGTTAAGTTGATCTTAGTCTGAAAACTAGACTAACGTATCCTTAACAAATGTTTAAGTCGATCTTAGTCTCGAATGAGGCTAACGTATTCTTAAACCCAAACCCCCAAACCCAAATCTAAGATAATACGGATTTGGACTAGTCCACGCCCTACGGGCGACGACATAACTCAGTCTCCGTATACAATCCACGGGCAACCAAACACAGAACAAACACACACGACACGAAGTGATCATCTGGAGAAGGAGAAAGTTGTTATTGCAATGCGGTAGCGTAATTAACTGTAAGGGCTTGCGCCTGCAGGGAAGAGCGTCCCCACAATCAAAAACCCCTCAAGCGAGGGGGAATCTGACAAGTCTGCTACATCGGATGCATCCGTTTAAACCTCCGATATGCGGTTCCATAAATCAACTTGGCGTCTTCGGAGAGGTGGACGGATAGCACCAATTAGCATCTGCCCCGAATTTCAGGCAAGACGTCTGTCACGCCGTCCTTCGGAGGGGAACACTTATGTTTCTTAGGCAGTTGTTGGGTAAAATCCGTGCTCACAATACTTGTTAAGAATACTTTTTTCGGCACTTGATTTTTTCTCTTCCTAGTGCACAAGTCCTTAAGAATTCTCGCATAAGACGGAACTTGTTGAATAGCATCTACGAGATGAATATTTATGTTAACTTACTTAAATATTTCCATAATCTTCTCTATTTGAGCATTAGGTTTGTTGGGCCTCAACCGGTTTGGAAAATAGGCTTTATCGATAAGTGTTGGGTCAAACATTTATGGAGAAGTTTGTGGGGATGGAATCGATCCCAGAATTAGAGTTAGGATCGTTTTAGGTTGACTCAAGGAAGTGAGCGGAGGGTTCGATCCTATGGGAAAACGGAGAATAGGCTCGGAAGAAGGTGTACTAGACGAAATAGGGTTAGAAGAAGAAGCCGGAGTTTGGATTGATTCCTCATCATCAACATGTTCACCGACTTGATTGTTCAACACTCTTCCCCATCTCAACGTGGTAACGACACTCACATTATGATTTTGAGAGTGGACAGGATTCGATAGAGCTTGAGATAGAAGTTTCCCTTTCTCTCTCGCACCCATCGCGGCATTTAATTATGCAATTTGCGTTTCTATCAATTTTATACTCTCACCGTGGGAATTGGAGTTCTGCGTTAACATTTGGATAGAAGACATTAAATCAGCCGACGTTTGCATGAAATATTTCATAAATATATCCAAGGTTCGTTCGAGTGCAGAGGAGTTTTCGGTACCGGCCGTTTGGGAAGAATTATTATAGGGTGTAGAATTATTGGCCGGATTTTGAAAAGGTTGCGCTTGAAAGGGGTGCTGGCTCGGTTATGGTGGTTGCTGTTGCTGTGGAGGATGTCTTTGATAGTTATTTTGGCTTGGAAATGTATTTTGAGTTTGGTTTTGGTTTTGGTTCCAAGCAAAATTAGGATGATTCCTCCATCCCTGATTGTATGTGGAAGAATAAGGGTCGTTTCTAGGTCGCTGCTGAAAAGCAGCATTTGTGTGTTCTTGACCTTAAAATGGAGAATTCATAGGACATTCTTTCGTTAGATATGATGGGTCAGAATAGCAACCACACACGGTTTGAAGTAGCGTAACTTGGTTTAGGGAGGCAGATAAAAATTTGTTTTCTATAGCTTCGAGTTTCTTTTGCATCGCTGTCATTTCGGCTTTTACTGCGATGGAAATATCGAGCTGATGGATACCTCCCTTAGATGATGATGGTCTAACGCTTTCTCATTGCAAAGTATGTTCAGCGAGGTCTTCCAGAAATTGCCGAGCTTCACCATTGTCTTTAGACATAAAATGGCATTGACACATAGTTTCAAGTATCTGTTTTGTTGCTGGATTAATATCCTCATATATAATTCGGCACAAATCCCATATATGGATTCCGTGATGAGGACATTGGACAAGTAGATCTTTAAACCGTTCAAAGCATTTCCAGAATGGTTTATTGGGAAGCTGGGTAAACAGGTTGATCTTGCTCCGAACACGGGCGGTCTTATGATTGGGATAAAATTTCTTAAGAAATGCTATAACGAATTTGTCTCAATTTGAAATAGAGTGTGCGGCAGTATTATTGTTAGTTATATGTATGCCCTAGAGGCTATTACTGTACATAGGATGTATATTATAGTGGATGCTGGGACATATATAGGGAGGACTTTCTTGCTCGACATGATAGTATGCTATCTGGTTGAACTTTACCTTAACGTGTATACTGATTGTCTCTCTGTTACATGTTGGTAAAGCCCTTAGGATCTGTACTTGACTACCTGGACTATGATGCGGATCATACTAGTGGGGACATGGTAGTCCATAAGTACATCCTTCAAAGTCCCTAGTCGTGGGTGTATCGAGACGGGGCATCGATATACCAGAGTAGACTAGCGTGTACCTTCTCGACCCATACAGATGGGCGATGGATGATCCCATATCCATTGGTGTTTGACATCGGAGATGATATACGGGTGCTCAGTAGAGACTGGGTACACTGGACGGACTCGCCGAGAACTCCCAGATGGTATTATACCTCACGTCAGATGGCAGTTCTCTGGTGACACTGGTACAGAGTAGTCTGTTGACCCGAGATCGTCATAGAGTCTTGTGTGGTTCCCACTGTGCTTTGATTTCCATCTTACCACGTCCAAGAGGGCGTGCAAAACGGTGGTTTTTGGGTACAGTCCCGAGTCACATGGAGGCAATGAGCGATAGGAGGGGATTCGTCTCTCCCGGTATAGGGGGTTGATGTTGCGCCGTGTTCGATTGGCTATAACAGGAAGTCCCTGGCCAGGGCTACTCAGAGAATTGCTGGTAAGTGTTACCAGTAGTTTCTCGACCCGTTATGAGCCTCATATCGACACGACTTATCGAGCTATTGGGGTCTGACGTTTACCACCCCTAGGCGAGATATGCGACATATCAGACGATCAGACCGGACTGTACGGTAGTGTTACTGGTCGGATTCACTGGAGTGTGAGCGGGCTTGCTCGTCGATCTTCAGATCGCTCAATACCCGGGTGGCCGTTACGTTTAGCAGACCGCTTGCGGCTTGTGGGTGTTTGATATGATCATCATCTGCTGCCGGCGTATTGACGAGTCTTTAGAGTCCTACACAGAGGTTTCCTGGCTCAAGCGAAACGAAATAGGAGCGCATATGAGATATGTGCGGGACCGAGAATAATGCGTGTATGTGATACCGTATTCCATTCTCGCGATGAATGTGTCGAAAGGTTGTATGCGATATAACCTAGTTATCGATTCAAGCGTTGATTCGATAAGCCGATACATTGAATACTAGTCGGTTGTGTGCGACATGACCGGATCATTGAATCAAGTGTTGATTTAATGATTTAATGCATAATTATATATTTGATATGTTACTTTGCACTAACTAGTATTGGTTCACTTTAAACGGATTTTCTCACTTGGATTGTGCACATTGTATATGTGATATATTTTTGTGCACTTGTATGTATCATGTTTGATGATGCATGCTAACTTGTGTTTTGTGTAAAGTTTAAACCATGGTTATGTAATGGTTAGGGTTTACATTTTCATATCTATTTATTTATTCATTTATTCATTTTGGAAAATGTAAAGCAAATGAGAAAATGGTGGCTTCTTTTGTTTTGTTCATGAAGCTTCATGAAGACTTTGACCAAGTTACCATTTTGTCTCATGCTTAACCCTAACCATCCCACTAACCATGATTTATTCTCTACACTTGACCATGGTTCAAGTTATGATAAGGATTATATTTCTTTTCTTTTTTAGATTATTCATATCATAACATTTCTTCTTCTTCTTCCTTGAACTCAAGAAGAAAAAGCTTTCTTCATCAATGGTGAATTGAGCAAACAAGTGAGAAATCCAATTCTAAAGTCTACCCACTTCCTATTTCTTCATCCTCTACCTCTTGCCAAGTAGTAGAGTGTGTTTCCTTCACAAGTTTTAGGGCTTGGTGAAGGTGGAGCTTGATTTAGCGATGCCTCGACGTAGATCATCTTCGGCATGGACATCGACGACCTAGCTCGCTTTTTCTCCGACGAAGCCGACTCTAGAGCCCGGATTTGATTTGGACAGCGGAGAGGACCTCGTTGCGGAGCTATGGAGGTGGAGCACCGGATCTACAAAGGTTGTATTTCCGTTAAACTTTTAGTTAAGTGTTAACTAGTTAGTTTTTCGCCTAGACATCTAGCCGACGATCCGTAGTTTAGGGTTTGTAGGCACCGTAGAATTTGAAATTGGAATGTTCGATGCCTTGTGAGACCTCTTGGGAGTGCCTAGGAACCCTACAATTATAAAGCCATTTTTCCGCTAGATCGCACAAAGTAAAAAGGAGAAGACGTAATCTCATAGCATCCACTGAAAGTTGTGAAGTTCCCATCATTGCACATACGTTTTCGAATTTGATGATAAAAATGTATGCGTCATCAGACTCTAGCCCGTGAAATTTAGGCAAAAGATTGATGAAGCGGGGTTTAATTTCCAAATTATCCCTATTGGCTGGTGGTAGGGATAGACAAGTAGAAAGGAGACCGCGTATAGAATAACATCGCTCTTGGAGAGAGATGCACGGTGGATTCTGCGCACCGACGGGTGGTGGCAGTGTGGTGTTATTAAAATCTGATGGAGATCCGTCCATCTCGGTCGATGTGGTGGGTGGAGGGGAAAAAAAGATAAAGAAGTACCGACTTCAGAGTCGATAGCCGAAACGCGGACAAGACGGGCACTAGAATCCCGTATCCAGCCAAGCATGCACTAAGCGGGTTTAGCGCAAGTGGCAGCGTGTGTGAGAATTATTTAAAAAGGTTTGTTTTGAAAAAGTGTCGGACGTGACACAAATCACACAAAAATTCACAATCAACTCTAGAACTATAGTCACCTAGGTCAAGTCACTAGACCGCTCCTAGACTTCCAAAGGACAAGCCGCAGGATCAATCCTCTACCACCTCTTTATAACTCTTGTGGTCAGGTAAGTAGAAGGTATCCTCTATACAAATCATCGAAAATAGTGGGCCTAATTAAGTAACCACTTGTCTTAGACACACTTGCCTAGACACCACAAAAGAAATGCGAATAAGAGATAGATTATCTACGACCCTCCTCTGTCCTAATTGAGCGCGACGGTCTTTAGAGTCTTGGTCTAGATATTTTTTAATTAATGAAGGGTGATACGGATACTTGTTTTGTGATTTGTGGGGCCTAGGAAGGGTGATGAGATCCCCACCTAATCTGAATTTTGGTCTTTGCCCCTTAATGTCCGTATTAAAATATGCAAAAACAACCCAATTTCAAAACATGCATAAAGATTTTTGGCGACGATATTTTATAAAGAATCCTGTAGAAAATATATTATCGGATTTTTCAGAGGAGCGAGAAAAGAGATAGGGAAGATACTTGAAAATTTTGGAGCCCTAACTCGGCAACTAGGCCGCGGTTCCGCCGCAACTCGGTTGACTCGGCCGTGGATCGGCCACTCTTCTGTGGAATTAGGGTTAGGGCCTTTTCCTGTAGTTTCTTTTGCTCCTTTGGGATTTTTACAAAGTCTCTGAATCTTGATTTCCTCGCTACAGTAACTCCAGATTTCCTTGTAAAATTCACAATAATCGTTAAATACAAAATTTGCTGTTTTGATTTATATTTTATGGATCGGATAATAATTCAACATGAATAGTAAGAATAAAAAATTACGCACGTATCTCCGGCAACGGCGCCATTTGATTGGTTGAATAAAGTGTAAAGTAGTATACCGCAATCAGCACGACGTCACGTGTAGCTAGCTGTGGTGAGTGCGAGTCATCCTCAGGGATTCGTGGAACTTCTTAATTCTTGCTTTAGACGGGTCGAAGGAAATAGAGGTAGAAAGGAGTATAGATTCTAGATCTATGTCAAACACGGAAGTAGAATATATATAAAGAAGAGGGCTTGTAGGGTCCATCGGATTTAGTAGTCATGGATGGATATAAAAGATTACTCATTTTATCTTTTAATAGATTTTAAACTAGATTGATAGTGATGCATGTAGATTAGGGTTCTCGGAGGGAATAGGGTTCCCACTCTTAACCTTTATCTTTACATGGATCTCCATTCATGTCTAGCCTATCAATAAATAGATAGTGTGCCATATTAGGATGTTAACAATCTTTTTGATAAAGTTTATAAACTTTATAAGACTTAAAAGGAGTTATAGGATTTCACCATCCGTTGTCCTACCCTAATCCTACGAACACTATCAAGCGGAGAATTACTCGCGCATGATGGAGATAGAAGAAAAAAAAATAGAGAAGGAATTCATAATGCAGAAATAAAAGTAAATGCGAATTAAATAAAACAACTACCTTTATTAATCAGTTTAATCAATTACACTTTTTGTTCCTTTAGAAAGCGGACTACAATTTCTAGTTTACTTCACAATCAATTCTTGAAGGTGGCAGCTGAACGCCGATTGATCAATCTGGATGCGTGAGCCGTCTTGGACTTCGTGATCTCTTTGGTTTGATCATTTTTCCAAGTGAGGCTCTGGTCCTTTAAATAGTCTCAAAACCAGAAACCAAAGATCCTGAGTATTAGGGTTTGTTGTTGCAATCCGACCAAGAAAGTCTCAAACCCTAATCCTTCTTCTCTGCCGCGGATCCGCCGCAATATTGGGTATTTAACCGCGGTTGGGCGGCACTCTGGTGGATTTAGGGTTTCAAAATTTTGTAGCTTTCTCATAGTGACACATAGAGATTTTATAGATATCTGAATTTTGTAAATTTTCTCTGAGTCTCTGCCAGACTTGATTTCATGATTTGTTTCGGTATTTCGAAAGATTTGATCTCGATATCTTGGATCTCCTTGATTCCAGTCCTGATGTTATTTCTGCACAATATCTCACATCTAAGAGTTAGTAGCATTTGGTATTATATTGAGATATTCTCCTAATCATTTATATGATATTGTATTATTTTAAAAATCTTGATTAGAATATTTGATATGATATGCATACCAAAATATTATATTAATATTATATGCATATATTTTCCTTTATAATGTTAATTATAATATAAACATATGGTAAATGGTATTTTGCAGATAAACCCCAGATATGTTTTATATTTAAAATAAACACATTTTATCATATAGAAATAGTAAGGAAAACGTTATATCAAAAGTGCAGTTTTCTCGACTGAACACCAACTTAGCGGTGAACGACACTTCCGTCCGTAGAGTGTTGCGAATGGTGTCATTCCAATGCTTGCCTGATAGCTGTTATTATATGAAAACTCCACAAGGTGTAGGTGATCTTCCCACGAACCTCCGAAATCTAACATACATGCTCTTAGCATATCTTCCAGTATCTGAATCGTTCGTTCGGACTGTCCGTCTGTTTGTGGATGATAAGCCGTGCTGAAATTCAAACTCGTTCCCAGTCTAGCTTGCAAACTCTACCAAAACTGTGATCGGAATCTTATATCGCGATAGGAGACGATACAAATAAGTACTTCATGTAATCTCACGATCTCCTGCATGAGTTTATGGGTATCAAATATGGTATATTTTGAAGGTTAAATTTTACATTAGATTTATAGTCACCTCCATGTACTTCTTTGCTAACGTCTCAGTTAACTGGCCAATTCGAAATGGAATAAAGTGAGCCGACTTGGTGAGTCGATCCACAATAACCCATATTGCGTCGTTACCTTTCGTGCTGCGAGGAAGGGCGGTCACGAAGTCCATGGTAATGTGCTGCCATTTCCATTCTGGGATTGGTAACGACTGAAGTAGACCAGTTGTTCTATGATGTTCAGCCTTCACTTGCTGACACACTAAACACTTTGATACCCTTCTAGCTACTTCGCGCTTCATTCCATACCACTACTAGTGTTGCCGTAGATCCTTGTACATCTTTGTACCACCGGGATGTACCGAATACGGAGAGCTGTGAGCTTCTTTCATCAACTCTTCTCGAACAGAGCCGACTGGTACAGATAAACGACTTCTATATCGTAAGGATCCATCTTCATGGATGATGAAGTCAGTTCGTAGTCCACTTTCTACTTGTTCTCGGATCTTTTGTAGTTTGGCATCATTTGCTTGAGCTGCCTTGATCTGATTTACAAGAGTGGACTGGACTTGTAAGTTCATCAAATATGAAGCGTTGCCTGGAACAACTACTTCGATCTCCAATCCATGCAGTTCTTGCTGTAGCTTCCACTGAGCAGTGAGGTTCATCGCTAATGACTGGCGACTAAGTGCATCGGGAACTACATTCATCTTTCCAGGGTGATACTGTAGGTTGATTTCGAAGTCCGTCATGAGTTCTATCCATCTTCTCTGCCGCATGTTGAGTTCCTTCTAAATAAATACATACTTCAGACTCTTATGGTCAGTGTATATATCCACTCGTTCTCTTAAAAGATAGTGGCGCCAAATCTTGAGTGCGAAGATGACGGCTGCTAACTCCAGATCATGTGTTGAATAGTTGCACTCATGAACTTTTAGCCGTCTTGATGCAAAAGCCATAACTTTCCCATGCTGATGTAGAACACATCCTAATATTTTACCGGACGCATCATAATGTACCACGAATCCTCCAGATTGATCCGGTATTACAAGAATAGGTGCAAAGGTTAACCCTGACTTGAGTTCTACAAAATCTTTTTCACATACTTCTGACCACACGAATACTTCATCTTTACATATGAGCTTGGGCAGGGGTGCTGCAATCTTTGAGAATTCTTTGATAAATCGTCGGTAGTATCCTGCTAATCCCAAGAAACTTCATATATCTTTCACTGTCTTTAGTGTCGGCCACTCGCTGACAGCGGATACCTTAGCTGGATCTACAGAGATTCCTTCGTCTGAAACAATATGTCCGTGAAATCCGACTTGATCTAGCCAAAATTCACACTTGCTGTATTTGGCATAGAGCTGGTGTTGTCGTAATGTCTCCAGGACAATCTGTAAGTGCTCGGCGCATTCTTTCCGATTCTTTGAATACATCAGGATTTCGTCGATGAAGATGACAACAAACCTGTCTAGGTACTCTCGGAAAATATGGTTCATCGGGTTCATAAAGATGGAAGGTGCATTGGTCACTCCGAATGGCATTACAAGATATTCATAATGACCATAGCGAGTCCTAAATGTTGTCTTCGGAATGTTGGACTCTTTGACCTTCACCTGATGGTAACCCGAACGAAGATCTAGTTTTGAAAAGACACATGATCCATGTAACTGATCGAAAAGGTCATCGATGCGGGGTAGTGGATACTTGTTCTTAATCGTCACTTCGTTCAGAGCTCAATAATCTATACACATCCTATATGAACCTTCCTTCTTCTTCACCAGTAGCACCGGAGATCCCCAGCTTGAAGTACTAGGACGAATCCAACCTTTCTTCAGGAGTTCGTCCAACTGAATGCGGATCTCCTTCAATCCTTCCGGACTTAATCGGTACAGAGGTTTTATCACTGGTTGTGCGCCGGGTTGTAAATCGATGCTAAATTTAAGAGCTCGATCGGGAGGAAAACCTGATATATCTTCCGGGAAAACATCCTCGAACTCTCAAACTACCTCTGGCTTCGATTCTTCCACTTGCAATGCTGCAACCTCTGACTTCTTTGGTTTTGCTTTGCAAACACTAGGTTTCAAGGTACGGTCTCCACTCTTGAAATAGAACACTGGATGAACTGGTATTTCGAACACTACTCTCCTTTGATGACATTCGATAGTAGCGAAGAAAGTTCCCAGCCAGTCCATTCCTAAGACTATATCGAAATTTGGTATGTCCAACACCTTGAAGTTTGCATAAAATTCTCGACTGCAGACGACCACTGGACACAGATCGTATCCTAAAGTTGCTTTTAGAACGTTGTTCCCTGAACTGACATTCCAGCTGGATATGAGCGGTGTAACTGGGATCGCATGAGTTCGAACGAACCGTTGCGATATAAAGCAATATGATGCCCCAGTGTCGAAGAGTGCTAGAGCAGGTAGGGATGCTACTAAGATTGTACCTAAGTTGTATGGGATAGGTTTAGGTATAACAAATATAGGATGATTATGAATTGAAAGGACTTGAAAAAGAATATGGAAGGGATTTACCAGTGATAACCCGGCCCGTAGTTTCGGCCTCTTCGACTGACATGGTGAATGCTTGGCGTCGTGGCACTTTCCTCTGTACCTGGTTAAACACTCGGCGTTGGGGTTGAGTGGTCTGGGTGCGGGGAGCTGGAGCCGGTAGAGCTAACCGGGTAGGAGGAGCTTAGATCACTGGTCTAGCTGGAGGGTTGTTGGGTCCTCGATTCTTGGGGCATGCTCTAATGGTGTGAGTAGAAGACCCACAGATCAGGTACAGGTTGTTTGCCCTGCGACGGTTCTTCACAAGATGCCCCGTTCTTTTGCAGTGGATGCAAAAGTCTGGCCTGCTGTTGGCGAATGAACCTACTGGCCTCCGAGATGGTTCGTTAAAAGCTGGCCGGGAAGAGGCCCCTCCTGTGATCTGATGCACAGGGCGTTTCACACCGGAAGTTTGCGGCTTGCCCTTCCTCTTCACAACTGCCTCATAACGTCGGGCAGCCTTCAAAGCAAGTTCATGGGTTGGGAAATCCCCAGTAGCGAATGCAGCTTGGATTTCGGGGTCCAATCCTTACTGAAATCGTCGTGCCCGGATCTCAGCAGTGGGAATAAGGTGTTGATTGTTTGAGATGATGTATGCGTTTAAAATTAAGAGAATACCACAATCAAGATGGTGTCGCTTGGTAGCTAGCCGGTTAAGTACGGGTCGGTCCACAGGGAAATTGTGCTATTTGTTTTTAAGTTCTAACGAGTTAAGTCCTATTTTTGGTAGGGTTTTGGTTTAAAATCTAAGAATGAGATAAATTTGATTTAAACTCTTGCTAGGGTTAGGATTAGGTTAGTTTGGAAAAGGGATTCTATTCACCGCTTTCTTTGCCCTAGTTAAGAACATAGGTGTTAGGGTAATAGTCAACAAAGGGGATTAGCACGACTGGGAAGAAACGTAGTTTCTTCCTTTTGGTACTTGTCCGTTCTTTCTTAACTCTTAGCCCTAACCTCTATTTGAATCAACCACAACCGGTCTAACTAGGGAATCACCGCTATCTTGTAGGATAGGGTGCCGTAGTGAGCGGTGTGTGGTTAATTTAAATAAAGTCCTTATTATAAAAATTATATGGGCAAAGAAAGGAGGGAGAGAGATTTCCTTCTCTCAAATCTTCCCTATCCTAACCCTAACAAGTGAAGAATTACTCACTCATTAGGAAAGTTATGATAAAATTCATTTTTTTATAATTTTATTTTAATGACCTATTTTGCTGATAATAAAAGACAGATAATAAAATTGCAGAAATTAAATTCATATAAAAAATGCAAGATAAAAAAAACTTACTTTTATTGATGACCTCTTAACGATTACAATGGAAATAAAATTTTAGACTAGAAAATTAAAAAGTGGCATGCCTGATTAGGCTTTCGGCTCTCCTATTTATAAATAGGAGAAACCCTAGGTTTTACATCTGATCCACATTTGAAATTACAAGAATACCCTAAGAAAGCCGGGTCAAAGCACCGACCCCCACTGACACGTGCACCGACACGTGCACTGCACAGCCGCAGAACCGCGGCAGAATGCAATGTTTGGCCGCGGTTCCGCGGCCATATTGTGATCTCTTGGACTCAGTTCTTTAGGGATGCTTCAAGTTGCTTTTTCCTTCTGTTTTCTTCACTTGGTTTCTCAGAATCTTTTCTACTTTCTTCCAGATTTCCAACAGTGCAGAATTGTGTGGACTTTTACCGTAAGCTTCACGTTGAAGTCTTGAATCTTGTGCTGCTCTTGTGCTTTGTGCATTGAACTGTGTACTGATCTTCATTTGTTCCTTGAACTGTTAGGCGGCATCATAAGGATTCATCTTTTGTTGGTCGTAGTCTCACTTTTGTAACGTCTTTTCGTGAATTTCACCATATTGTTCTGAGAACCTGTAACCTGCAACTATTTAGCTGTAATATGATTAAGAATAGGCAATATAATAATGCAAAATTCTGATATGAACAAATACCCCCAAATTTATCTTTTGCTCGTCCCGAGCAAAGCCAACTTTATTCTCGAAAAAAAACTAACCTCACTTTCGCAGGGAATCGCGATTGCACTGAGCTCGTGCAACAAGCTGTTAAACCTCTAGGTGTCCCTAGTAGGAGGAGTGTTGTCTCCTGAGGGTTTTTAGCGGATACTACCCACAAAATCCAATCAATTTGGCCTATTGACTTTCATTCTTCAATTCGGTATTCTAGCAAGAAATTCTGTTATCTTCAACTTAGAAATCATCAACCCGTATTTTTCACACTCACTTATCATTTAACTTAAAACCATATATGTTCTGCAAATTTATTCAGCTTTCAGCATCTTTTGAATTTTCCTTCTAAGGTTCCGTCTATACTTAGGAATTTTTATCATCTCTACTGAAGGTATAAGCCCTATCTTTCATTCATATCTTTCATCCAAACCCCAATCATATATCCCTACATGTGTGTATGTATCACCCCTACACTTGAAAATTCAATTCTAGCTATCATACTCTTGTCTATCGTCCAAAATACTTTTAGTTGGTGAATTTTAGATGAAATTGCTCACACATTCTTCATGCGACCGTTAATACTTCTTGAGGTACTAAACGACTGATTACAAAATGTGTTTGCGCATTTAGGCGTAATTCCTCGTCTTGTAATACCTAAGGCTTAGCAGTGACTCCCAAACCAGTTGGTCTAAGGCACTAGGTGATAAAGCACCCTCGCTATATATATTTTTTATTTTATGCAGCCTTAAGTAATTACAAAACAAGTGTTCATTTTTTTTCTTTATTCACACTTATACTTTTATTTTCCTTCATACTAAGGATTTTAAACAAGAGCATTTCAAGGTATCCTCTACTATTCCAAGTTTTAAGGTGCGTGTTTGTGCAAGTTGTAGGGTATATATTTTCAGAATTTAGACTTAAGGTTCGGAATTATTTTTCAGACTTACACTTCAAATAAAAATTTCAATACTCTTCCCTTATTTTGACTTAGCCCAAAAACTGAATTCAAAATTTGCCTATTTCTAAATAAACTACAAGGACATATATTTTCTACAATTAAACTTTAAGAAAGATTATTTTTAATGTTTTTAATTTACTAAGTTTAGGATCTAGTTTTTCTTTTCCTAGCCAGTCAACCGTCTTGTCGAACTTAAGTCAAATGTGGCCAAAATTGAATTTTTTTCAATTTTTATAATTTTTAAAGTTTTTCCAATTTTTTATTTGATTTTATTATTTTATTATTTTATTTTTTTATTTTCAGTTTTCAGTTTTTAAAATTTTTTTTATAAAGATGCAATGCGGAATTAAATATGCAAAGAAAGAAAAAAACAAATATGTACAAAAATTAAAATATGCAATGCAATGATAATTATTTACAAACCACCTCCACCCCCAAACTTATCAAAAGCAGTGCCCTCACTGCTCATGGTCTCGCCGTCCCCTTGAACATGAACGGGACCGTTCCTCTCTCGCCAGCAGGGTTGTCATACCATGCTCTATTTCTGTCACACGGTAATCCAGGTTGGTCACCATCCCAATCAATCTGTCTATCCCCCTAGTGGCTTTCCTAAGCAAACGTGCATGTGCTGCAGGGGTAAGCTCTTCCTCGCTCGCAGTCGAGCTGGAGCTTGGTGTCTTGGCGGGTACATTCTCGGCCGGCTCAGTGCGCGACCATACATCATTTAAGCATGAGTAGGATGTGGATACGCCCTCAATAAGAGGTCTAATGGGAATACCTCCATGCATATAAAACTCGAATTCCTCTACAGGGAAGAAATAGCGACATAGTTGTGTCACTAACATAGGGCATGGGCAATTAGCAGCTCTTTTGCCCGCACCAATAGAATGGAGTAATACCGTGCACATATCATAGCTTGGGTTCCTAGTCATTAAGGTGTGCATGATATGAAGGGACGGTGTGAAAAATGTAGTATTGTGTGAACTACCAAAAATGTTATTTTGTGCCCAACGGCACACAGTGAGTACATTCGCAAAGAGGGTTCTAGCCTGGATGCACTTGCGTGGCTCTCTCGAACAGTCATTACCCATCAAGGGTGGGTAATCCTCGAATTGGAGGGGTTGGTCATGGGTAGGTAGTCTAGGAATTAAGGTGACTTCATGGATGAAATCCCTATCGATTTTGATTTCCCTATCCCCCCAAATTAGCCTGATGTATCCATGTTGAGCGAGGCATCCATCTTCCATGCACTCGTAAAATCGTGTAACGAGATCTGGAAGAGTAAAGGAGTTTGGATGATTAAAAAGTAAGAAATTCCACCCTCGCCTTCAGATCTCTTCACTGAAGTAACTACCGTAGATTGTGTGTGCAAACATTTGTGAAAAGTCTCTTTCGAATTGCAAAATGGGAGCCATCAGATAAGTGCAGAATATTTCTTAAAATTTTTACAGAGAGAACTGGAGAAAGCAAACCTCCTCTGAAGATTTCAGAGGGAAAAGACATAGAGACGCGGCAGATCAGCGACACAAGGGCTCCTTCGGCGGCGGAAACGCGGCTCCCTGGGCCAATCTCCTTGCTCTGGCTGCTGTAGCGGCTAGGGTTTTGAGAGAGGAAAATTTTAGGGTTTGGTAAAATGCAGAGAGGGATCGAGTCCTATTTATAGGGGGTGTTTTGGTTATTTGCAAAAAGGTCCTCTTAAAAAGAGGAATTTTTTTGTAAATAAATTTTTTTATTTTTTATTATTTATTGTTTATTAAAACTGAAAATTTACAAAAATACCCCCTAAAATTTGAAAAAAAAATTATTTTTTATTTTTTATTTTTTATTTTTTATGTTGTTTTTATATAATTACAAGTGGTACATACCCCCAAACTTATTTGAAACAGTGTTTCCACTGTTTATGGCTGGATAACCAAAATTTAGGGATAGATGGAGGAAGATCAGTCAATATAAATCGGCTCCTGCAACAGCAGGAGCTCCTCCGAAGGGTCCGCAGTGAGGAACGGTTTTAGTCTATGTCTGTTCACTTTAAACAGTGAACCATCCTCCGGATTTTCTAAGTCGACTGCACCGTGCGGATATACGGTGCGTACCAAAAATGGCCCTTTCCATCGAGATCTGAGCTTGCCAGGATGGAAATGTAGCCGAGTGTCGTAAAGTAAAACCTGTTGACCAGGTTTGAAAGTTTTGCGCATAAGGTGTTTATCGTGAAACACCTTCGTTCTGTTTTTGACGACTACCGCATTCTCGTAAGCTTCATCCCGAAGCTCGCTTAATTCATTCAATTGCAGCTTTCTATTGCTGCTCGCATCTCCGAGAGATAGATTCAACTCTTTTATTGCCCAAAATGCTCGATGCTCAATTTCAACTGGCAGGTAGCAAGCCTTTACATAAACAAGCCTATATGGAGACATACCAAGATTGGTCTTATAAGCAGTTCGAAATGCCCAAAGGGCATCAATAAATTTTGACGACCAATCCTTACGGTTTTTGGAAACCGTTTTCTCCAATATCTGTTTAATTTGCCGATTTGAAATCTCAGCTTGCCCACAAGTTTAGGGATGATAGGGCGTTGAAAGTTTGTGATTAATAGAATATTTCCGCATTAAGGATTCGAAAGTCCTATTAAGAAATGAGTTCCATTATCGCTGATGATTGCGCGGGGGTGCCCAAACCGAGAAAAAATATTTTCTTTGAGGAATCTAACAACAACCTTATTATCATTAGTTCGGCTAGGCACAACCTCGACCCACTTAGAAACATAGTCAACAGCGAGGAGAATATACACGTTCCCAAAAGAATTGGGAAACGGTCCCATAAAATCTATCCCCCAAACATCAAAAATTTCAACAACCAATATTGGTTGGAGCGGCATTTCATTTCTCCTAGATATCCGGTCTAAGTGTTGGCACCTAGAGCATGTCTTGCAGTACTCATATGCGTCTTTAAAAAGTTGTGGCCAGTAGAAACCACACTGCAAGATCTTTTCTGCTGTCTTTTTAGGGCCAAAATGTCCGCCACAAGCTTGATCGTGGCAGAATGACAGCACGCTCTTAAACTCATTGTCGGGGACACACCGACGAATAATTTGAATAGATAAGGTTCATCCCAGTAAAAATGTTTTACCTGGGATAGAAATCGGAGTCTGTCCTGATTCGACCAATCATTTGGTATAAGTCCGGTGGCCAAATAATTCACAATATGTGCGAACCAAGGTTCGCATGACACAGTCAAGAGCTGCTCATCTGGGAAAACGTGTTTTATAGGAATTTGAAGCGTTCGCGAAGAAGGAAGGCGTGAGAGATTGTCGGCGACTACGTTTTCGCATCCTCTCTTGTCTCTGATGACAAGGTCAAACTCTTGCAGTAAGAGAATCCAACGTATCAGCCGAGATTTAGCGTCCTTCTTCGCAAAAAGATGGCGAAGAGCTGAGTGGTCAGTGTAAACGATGACTGGAGAGCCGATTAAGTAGGGTCTGAAATTTTCTAATGCAAACACAACAGTTAAGAATTCCTTCTCAGTTGTTGTGTAATTTAATTGGGCCTCGTTTAAGGTTCGGCTAGCGTAATAAATTATATACGGCATCTTATTAATGTGTTGTCTAAGGACAGCACCAATGGCAAAATCAGATGCATCGCACATAATTTCAAATGGATGCGTCCAGTCAGGAGATGAAAGAATTGGAGCAGAAGTAAGTGAATTTTTCAAAGACTCGAACGCCTTCATACAGCTTGAATCGAAATCAAAAGTAGTGTCCTTGGCCAACAAAGAGTCAAGGGTCTAGCGATCTTGCTAAAATTCTTGATGAACCGTCTAAAAAAATCGGCATGGCCAAGGAAGGCTTGAATGTCTCGGACGCATTTGGGAGGAGGAAGATTGGAAATGACTTCAATCTTAGCTTTATCTACCTCAATGCCATTTTACGAGATGATATGTCCTAAGACAATACCTTCTCGTACCATAAAGTGGCACTTTCCCCAATTTAAGGTGAGATTCCTATCCTTACAACGGGTAAGGACTGCGTCGAGATGTAGCAAACACTCATCAAAGGAGTCGCCGAAAATGGAGAAATCATCCATGAAGATCTCCAAGAATTTTTCCACCATATCAGAAAAAATACCCATCATACACCGCTGGAAAGTAGCGGGTGCATTGCATAACCCAAAGGGCATGCGACGGTAAGCGAACGTACCGAAAGGACAAGTGAATGTGGTCTTGTCTTGATCTTTTTCGGCGATGGGAATTTGATTATATCCGGAGTAGCCATCCAAAAAGCAATAAAACTCATGCCTAGCCAATCGTTCTAGCATTTGGTCAATAAAAGGTAATGGAAAGTGGTCTTTCCGTGTCGCGACGTTGAGTTTTCTATGATCGATGCATACTCGCCACCCAGTTTGGGTGCGAGTAGGTATTAACTCATTCGCCTCATTAGTTATGACCGTTATGCCCGATTTCTTTGGGACAACGTGAATGGGGCTAACCCACTGGCTATCAGAGATAGGGTAAATGATACCACTATCAAGACATTTTACGATCTCCTTTTTAACAGCTTCCTTCATTACTGGGTTGAGGCGTCTCTGTGGATCCCTTGCTGGCTTGGCATCATCCATCATATGAATATGATGTTCAACTATTAGGGGACTAATCCCCTCGATGTCCGCCATAGTCCAGCCAAAAGCTTGCCGATTGCTTTGTAAGACCATTAAAAGGGCTTTCTCTTTCTCGGGGGCTAGAGAAGCTGAGATAATAACAGGAAGGGTCTCATTCTCACCTAAGTAAGCGTATTTAAGGTGAGACGGCAATAGCTTGAGTTCGAGTGTTGGAGGCGAAACAATTGAAGGTAAAATCGGTGAAATTGTCTCAAACTCGAAGAATTCCAACAGAGGTTCAAAACGAGTGTAAGCAGCCGAGTCGGATGGTTCAATTATCTCATCCGAAAAGTCAAAGGATTCGAACTCGGGTGGTGATTCTTCAAAATCGTTCGTGAAAGTGAAACACTCGTAATCATTATCGGGCATGAAAGCAGTATCAGAATCAAGGAGGAACGCACTAATGGCGTCAAAATTGTTGTGATCGAACAGAAATTTTTCGAGCTCACAGTCCTCCTGGGTAATCTCTTGGATCGAGCAAACATCAAGTATATTAGCATTAGGTTCGGAGGGTTGATTCCCCAACTTAAAAATGTTGAGTTCAATTGTCATATTTCCAAAAGATAAGTTCATCGAACCATTTCGACAATTGATCGCCGCATTAGAAGTTGCAAGGAATGGTCGACCGAGTATCACCGGAATTTGACTCCAGGGGTTAGCTACAGGCTGTGTGTCCATAACAATAAAATCAACGGGGAATATGAAGTCCCCTACTTTAATCAACACATCCTCTAACTCACCCCTAGGATGGGTGATGGATCGGTCGGCCATTTGGAGAGTACAACTCTCCAACGCCTAATTTCTCATATACTGAATAGGGAAGCAGGTTAACACTGGCACCAAGATCCAATAGTGCATGGTTGATGTTCTTATCCCCAATAGTTATTGAAATTGTGGGACAGCCAGGGTCCTTTTGTTTTTGAGGTAAAGGTTGGGTAAGAGCATCACTTACTGCACTGGCCAAGAAAACTTTCTCAGGTACCTGTGATTTCCTTTTCTTGGTGCATAAGTCCTTCAAGATTTTAGCGTAAGAAGGGAATTGTTGGATTGCATCCAAAATGGGAATATTAATGCTAACATGTTTAAATAACTCCACAATCTTCTCCATTTGTGGAGTTGGTTTATTGGATCTCAACCTGTTTGGAAATGGAACATTTTGAAAATTTGTTGAGTCCAATATTTGTGGAGGAGATTGCGGAGTTGGAACGGATCCCAGTGTTGGTGTTTTCGTGGAGTGAGATGTAGGTCCGCTCGAAGTAGTAGAAGAAGTAGAGCCTTGTGAAGAATGGACAACAGGCTCTGAAGATGAAGAAGATGAAGAAGCGGCGGCCGGGGGGTTATCATCAATGCCAACATTGTTGTGCAACGTCCTTCCATATCTCAATGTAGTCACAGCACTCGCGTTATGATTTTGTTGTTCATGAGCAACATGTGCATTTTGTGGGTGACCGGGATTTGGCAGTGGTTGAGATGGAAGCTTCCCCTTCTCTCGCTCGCTTAAAGCAGCATTCAGTTGTGCAATTTGGGCTTCAATGGTTTTGATACTTTACCCATGTGATGCAGTGTGTTACACCAAAGACTGAATGGAAGACTGGATGTTGGCTGAGGATTGTGTAGATTTTTTTAAAAACGCATCCAGATTTCATTCTAGCGAGGAAACTTTATCGTTATTTGGTGGAACAAAATTGTTTTGAGGAAAAACATTGTTGGGTGCAAAAATTTTCATTTGGTTTTGGTAAGGTTGGGGCTGGAAAGGTTGCTGATATTGAGTTTGTTGAGGTGCTTGTTGTTGTGGAGGAGGCCTCTGGAAATTGTTATTGCCTTAGAATTGTTGTTGATTTTGATTCCAAGCAAAATTGGGGTGGTTCCTCCAACCAGGATTGTAAGTTGAAAAGTATGGATCATTTCTTTGTCTTTCCTGAAAGGCGGCATTAACTTGATCCTGTCCTTGAGCAGGTGGGTTGTAAGGACACTCTTCGGTCAAATGGGATGGATCCGAACAACAAGCGCATATAGTGCGAGGGGGTAAAACAGGGGCAGGAGAAGACGATGAGTGTTTGCTCTCAATTGCTTCTAATTTACGTGTAATTACTGCCATTTCAGCTTTCATTGCAATCGACATATCAAGTTGATGAACACCTGCCCTAGACGGACCGGATGAAGTAGATGAAGTGGATGAAGTGGTCTGTCTAGTGCTTTCCCACTGAAGTTGTTCAGTAAGATCGTCGAGAATTGCCAAGCTTCCTCGTCAGATTTGGTAAGAAAGTGACCTTGACAAATGGTTTCCAGCAACTGCTTAGTTGCTGGGTTCAGTCCTTCGTATAAAGTTTGGCAAAGTTTCCATCTCTCAATACCGTGATGAGGGCACTGAACAAGAAGGTCTTTAAATCGTTCGAAACACTTCCAAAAAGGTTCGGAAGGAAGCTGGGAAAATTGGTTAATTTCATTACGAATTCTCGCGGTCTTGTGATGTGGGTAAAACTTTTTAAGAAATGCCTTAACAAACTCTTCCCAACTCTTTATGGAATGCGATGCTGTACTATATAGCCACTTTTCAGCTAGGTCACATAAAGTGAAAGGAATGACTCGTAGCCTTATAGCATCATCGGATAGTTGGGTGGTCTTCATCATTGCACAAACATTTTGAAATTTGTTAATGAAGATATATGCATCTTCGAATTCCAGCCCGTGAAATTTGGGCAACATATTGATGAAGTGGGGCTTAATTTCGAAATTGTCCCCATTTGCCGGCGGAAGTGAAAGACAAGTAGGAAGTGCGAAGCAGGTGGGATAGAAAAGATCCTGGAGCGCGATTCACTGTGGCGCTTCAACAGGCGGTTGTTGTGGGTTATTCGTACCCAGTTGAGGTGGAATCAGTCACAATGTAGGTAAGGGGTTGTTAGGATTGAATACTGACATCTCCTTAGAAGATGATGAATGTGAAGATGAAGGTAAAGATGAAGAAGTGGAGGGAGTTTCGACTTCGGAGTCGAACGCGTCGTCAGTAGCGACTAACAAGACACGGACTAAACGGGCGCTAGTGTCCCTAGTCCAATCGGACATACACTAAAAGAGTTATAGTGTAGTAAAAAAAACAAAATGTGAGGGTAAGAAAACGTCAATGGGAAATGTGGGTGAAGGTTGGGTGTAATGGAATTCTAGCGACAAATGGCAAGTTTTTGTAAAAATTTTGTTTTGGGTTATTTATTTATTTATTTTTTTAAAAAGAATTTTGCAAAAGATTTTGTACGGAACTACGACACACTTTCAAACAGTCACAATTTGACCATGCACAATCAAGCCTAGAGCCAGGGCCTCCTAGGTCAACTAGACTGCTCCTAACTGGTCCAAAGTGATCATTTGTGAGATATCCCTCAAATCGCCTCTTCACCGCCAATTGTGGTCAGATAAGCACAAGTGAAGAAAGGAGGGTTCAGCTCATGAATCACCGTGAGACGGGCCTTTAAAGTTACCTTTCTCACTTGTCTAGCCTAGACACCACAAAGTCAGGTTTAGATAAATGATTGAATGCCCACAACCTTTCTCTGTCCTAATGAGCGCGACAGTCCTTAATTGGCCGAGTCTAGATATTTTTTATTAAACTCGAGGGTGATGCATATGCTTTTTGTGATTTCTGGGGTCTTAGGAAGGGTAATGAAATCCCCACCCAATCTTGATTGGTGTTATAGCCCCTTAAAAGTCCGTTTTAAATATGCAAAGCAATTAACACACAAAATCTAAAACACTTGCCAAAAATTTTTTTCTTTTTATTTGCGGCGCAAAGAATCCTGCACAAAATGATTTATTGGAGAGGGAGAAGAAGTTTTGCGTAAAGAACTCTACAGGAAAAATTTTCAGTGGAGTTCAGGGGGTTACAGAGGAGAAATGGAATGCTTACAGAGCAAAATGGATTGCTGACGTCAGCAGTTGACCGCGGTTCTGCGGTCAAACCTGCACTTGTGCCGTGGTTCCGCGGTAGAACAATTGGTTCAGATCTCCAAAATTTTTCTGTTTTCTGGTGTGGTTCTCCTCTATCTGTTCAGATCTTCTATTTGTTGATTTGTTCACTGGGCTTGCTCCAGATCTGAATCTGTCCGTCTTCCGTTCCTGCACAATTCGCACAAAAACCGATCAAAAAGAACAAGATGAATTTTATTTTTAGTTTTTTTATATTTTCAATATTTATAATTTTTTAATTTCAATTAACCCGAAATAACAAAAAGAAAATAACTACCGTTTCCCCGGCAACGGCGCCATTTGATTGTTTGAGATGATGTATGCATTTAAAATTAAGAGAATACCGCAATCAAGACGGTGTCGCTTGGTAGCTAGCCGGTTGAGTACGGGTCGGTCCACAGGGAAATCGTGTTATTTGTCTTTAAGTTTTAACGAGTTAAGTCCTATTTTTGGTAGGGTTTTGGTTTAAAATCTAAGAATGAGATTAATTTGATTTAAAATCTTGCTAGGGTTAGTATTAGGTTAGTTTGAAAAAGGGATTCTATTCACCGCTTTCTTTGCCCTAATTAAGAACATATGTGTTAGAGTAATAGTCAACAAAGGGGATTAGCACGACTAGGAAGAAACGTAGTTTCTTCCTTTTGGTCCTTGTCTGTTCTTTCTTAACTCTTAGTCCTAAGCTCTATATGAATCAACCACAACCGGTCTAACTAGGAAATCACCGTTATCTTGTAGGATAGGATGCCGTAGTGAGCGGTGTGTGGTTAATTTAAATAGAGTCCTTATTATAAAAATTATATGGGCAAAGAAAGGAGTGAGAGAGATTTCCTTCTCTCAAACCTTCCCTATCCTAACCCTAACAAGTGAGGAATTACTCACTCATTAGGAAAGTTATGATAAAATTCATTTTTTTATAATTTTATTTTAATGACCTAATTTGCTGATAATAAAAGACAGATAATAAAATTGTAGAAATTAAATTCAGATAAAAAATGCAAGATAAAAAAAAACTTACTTTTATTGATGACATCTTGACGGTTACAATGGAAATAAAATTTTAGACTAGAAAATTAAAAAGAGGCATGCCTAATTAGGCTTTCGGCTCTCCTATTTATAGATAGGAGAAACCCTAGGTTTTACATCTGATCCACATTTGAAATTACAAGAATACCCTAAGAAAGCCGGGTCAAAGCACCGACACCCACCGACACGTGCACCGATACGTGCACTACACGGCCGCGAAACCGCGGCAGAATGTCATGTTTGGCTGCGGTTCCGCGGCCATATTGTGAGCCTTTGGACTCAGTTCTTTAGGGATGCTTCAAGTTGCTTTTTCCTTCTGTTTTCTTCACTTGGTTTCTCAGAATCTTTTCTACTTTCTTCCAGATTTCCAACAGTGCAGAATTGTGTGGATTTTTACCGTAAGCTTCACGTTGAACTCTTGAATCTTGTGCTACCCTTGTGCTTTGTGCATTGAACTGTGTACTGATCTTCATTTGTTCCTTGAACTGTTAGGCGGCATCATAAGGATTCATTTTTTGTTGGTCGCAGTCTCACTTTTGTAACGTCTTTTCGTGAATTTCACTGTATTGTTCTGAGAACATGTAACCTGCAACTATTTAGCAGACATGGATCAAAAGCACCTATTTATTTGTAATATGAATAAGAATGGGCGATATAATGATGCAAAATTCTGATATGAACAGGTGTGCAGTGAACCTGTTACGACCTTGTGTTAGCAGTGTAGTGAGTGAGATTAGAAAATGGAATTTGAGACAATATCTTACCTACTGAGCATGGTAAACTCAGCATCATATTCATCCACAAACTTGACCCACATCGAGCCCTACTGTAAGTGAATGAACTGCTGCTTCATGTCAAAACGGGCAGTCTTAGGGAAGTACTTGGCATCGAAGAGGTCTCGGAATGTTCTCCATTCTATCAGTTGTGCGAGACGGCTCTCCTCAGCCTTTCACCAAACACTGGCGTTATCGGTTAGTTGCAACTTAGCAACTCTCATCCAGGTAATATTTGGAACTTGAGCTGCTGCCAGATCATCTTTGATCCCTTGAGCCCATTCTTCTGCCTCATGTGGGCTCTATTTTCCCAAGAAGTGTTTTAGGTGCAGTGCCCGAAACTGCTTAACTCCGGGTGCCTCGGCTTCGGGGCGGTGCATGAGGATAGCAGTCTGCTGCTGCTGACCCTCTAATATGCTCTTGATAGCCTTAAGCAATATCGTTTTCTCATTGATTGGAGTTGCAACGATAGGTGGTGGTGGTAGAGTAGACGGTGGAGTATTGCCGTTGACGTTCGTACTGGTATTGTTCGAAGAGTCCACCACCTTGATATAAAAGATAGGTTAGCATAGATTCAAGGAATTTAAAATCCAAGAAATGTAAATGTTTGTTGAACTCATTAATTATTGTGGTATATTGTTTTCGACTTCATGTAGAACTGACCTGCATGGGCCACCAATGAAACCTGTTACGCCCCGCTTCCCAATAGATGGAAACGATGACGTGGCAAGCCCGCGATATATTTATCTAGAGAAGTTCATTCCCTAAATAAATATACTAAGCGTATTGAAACAATAATACACAGTGTAAGAATAAATTGAGATTGTAAAATTTTTCAACAAATATCTTTATTTACATTCAACTTCAGATATGTACAAGTACATGAGTTTATGTTGGAAAGTAAATGCAATAAGGAAAATTCCTTAACAAGTGGCATATATAAACTGAAAGAAAAGAAACTGAGCCAGCCTTGAGTAGCTATCTGGTCGTATTCCTCCTCTGTGGCTTCAACTTCCTCCGTCTCGACAGTATCTGATGAACATTCCAAGAGAAGAAAAATGGGTGTAATACTTGTCAGGGAACTAACGCTCGGTAAGTCCCAAGAATAGGTAAGAGTAAAGAAAATAACAAGAGTGGAATATATATATGACGTGTAAGAGTATATAATCATGGGTAAATATATACTATAGGTCTCTAGATGGTCATTATGTTAATGTTAAGTTCTAAGTGTGAATGTCAACGCAGTCATAGAAGTATTCATGAGCTTAAGAGTGGGGCTCCAGGAGCAAGGAAACACGGGCCCATTTCATGTCTTAGCATCGGGACTCTAGGTTGTGGATGAGTCAACCCGACTGATATTCGAGTAAAATAAAAACGAGGTTAATATGAGACTCCTAAAGCTCCGTTGGATTCACATAAGAAACTATCGCGAGCACTCGTGTATAATATATTATAATTGGTTAATAGACTTATTTGATTTGATTGAGTGAGTGACATGTCTTGATCGAAACTTTAGATTGCAAAAGGTATAAATTGTATTCGAGTGAGTCGAGTAATGTGCGAGTCATGACAATTGCAATCTGGATTCGAGTCAAGTTGGTTCGAGTAGATTGGATTCGAGTTCATATTCGAGTTTAGATTCAAGTTAGATTAGAGTTCGAGTTAAGTTTAGATTTGAGTTCATGTCTTTTCATATGAATTGATGTAAATTGTTAAAATCTTATGTTCAGGAGAAATCGGCAACTGCTGCACATGGACGGCAGGATTTGTGTCTTTTTTCAAGAAAATAGCCATTGATAACTCCGTTAAATTGTCTAACCTGAATAGGCACTCACTTTCTCCGGCTCTCTGGGGCTCATGAAAATTGATCCCGCTTAAATCTATATTTATCTAAGGTCCATAAAATATTGTTTTGTATATCTCGAGGGTGTTTTATGAAAAATACTTTAATATAGTTTAAAAAATAAATCTCGAGGTTGATTTATAACATTTAGGGTTTTCATGAGCATGTATTTTAATTATTAGGGTATTTTATGAAAACTACTATTTTTGGAAACTTGGTGATATTTTATTAACAAATTCTAATGTTTCATTTAAAAAAATATAGTTTCTTAATTTTTTTTATTGAAAATACGGATTTCATAATTTTATAAATTTTTTCCAAAAAATTAGTTTTTATTAAAAAAAAACCACGTTTCTTAAAAACCGTATTTTTATTCCTTTCGAGACCGAATATTCCATGAGGAGTTCTGCATCTCGCTTTACTGTCTTAAGAATGTGCGATAATCCGCACCATCCATTAACGGGTCCCCTAACGAGAGATATAGAGGCGTAATTGCCAAGGATTCGAAATACTGATTTATAAAAACCAGTTTTGAAATGGCGTGGTATTTTAATGAAAAGCTTATTTCTTTATCTGGGCCATAGATCTAGAATATCGTGCTATGGAACCATGGTGTGCGTGTAGGGTAGGTCGTTACCCCGTGAAGTTTTTCTAAAGGTATTTAAACTAATTATCGATGAGAGGGTGATACTAAAGTTCATGGTATTTTACTGAAAAGGTTTGTTATATGTTCGTTTCATATGACAGTTTTGTTAAAACTAAAAATTAAAAGATGTGAAATGAGGTTAGGATTATTGTAGCATGCTAATTTGATCTTGTTTGTTTATCACATGGTTTACAAAAGTTAAAAAGAAAGCGATATCGGAGATAACTTCTCTTTTGTCGGTTTGTTTTAAAAAGTGGTTTGAGATAGAAAAAGAGAAAAAGATGACGGGGCTTACTGTTTTTATATGACTAAAAAGAGGTTGAAGAAACTCTCGGGGATCGTGGTTTCGTCGGAGGTGCTCCGGTCGTTGAGTTTGGCTCACTACTCCACTTGAGGGTCTTAACTACACTTGGCACTTAGAAGTTTTTTAGAGAATTTTTGCTGGAATTTCAAAATGGTGAAGAGCTAAGGCATAGGGTGGTATTTATAGTGAAGAATTAGGATTTGGGAATTAAAATTTTGGATTAAAAAGTATTAAAAAGATGTTAAATAGCGAAATGAAGGGTCTTTGTTTGATTGCAGGGAAATCAAATAGTGCAGAGGAGTTAAGGGACGCTGAAGAGTCAAGTGTGTGAAGCACGGATCAAGTTGGGCTTATCAGGACCGTTGGCGCCGGCCCTAGGGGCATTTTAGCCGGTCGGATCTCGAGGTCTTGCCTCGAGATTCGTGTCACGTGGATTTTTCTGTGTTTACTCCATTTTGCGCATGTTTAATTTTTCTGAAACTTTTCATTTCCCCGTGCATTGCACGTGCGACCCTTGGGTTTCCAAAAATAAAAAAAATTGTGTCTGATAGGATTCGAACACACAGACTACATCACAGCAGTGTAGAGGTTTTACTAATGAGCTACAAGTTGTTTCCTGCTCTCATTTAACAAAAGTAACTTTTAACTCTTACACGGGCTGTAATACTCTTTTCTGTACAATAATTAGAAATTTATGTACAGTGATTTCAGAGTCGTTACATAACCGAATACAACTTGAACCTGAACATGCATTCTTATATTCATGGATTCGGGTAAGACCTGCAAATTTGAACTATACAATAAAATACACGGGGATAAGAGGTAGGTTGGTAAGGAACGTTGAATGAGAGGTCACTTTAAAAAACACCTCTTGAATATCTTGTGTCGTTGTTCCGTGAATTATAACAGAGTCTTGTACTTTCTTGCGCTTTTGGTCCTCGGGATAAGCTGGACTACTCTCGTATACACACTTACTTTTCTTATCAAATTATAAATAAGCATGTTAGAATAGAATAATCATGTTCATATAGTTTATTATACTTAAGATATTTTAACATACTCATGTCCAATTAACACATTTTACCTGTTCACTACTACATTAGATTCATGTTCTTTTTACATGTTTTTTTATCACACTATACCTCCATACTCTTTTGGGGACTTACCGAGCGCTAGTTCGCTAACGATATTTCTCTCTATTTTTTTCATTGAAATGTTCGTCAGGAGGACCGGATTCTGAGAAGATCGAGGCCGGCCAGGAGAATTTCGATCGGCTCACCACTCAGCCAAATTACGATTCCATTTCTGCAGTTATTCTTTGTATACCATTGTTTAGGCATGATTTTTTGTATTTGTACTTTTTATTTTCAGACATCTGTATTTGAATTTGAATGTAAATAAAGTTACTGTTTATTTTTATTTCTCTTGTACATTCTTGCATATTTTTATATTGCTTACATACGCTAAACGTATTTATGAAAGGAAATGACCTTCTCATAGTAAATACGTTGCGTGTCTCGTCACGTGCTGTTACCATCTTCTGGAAAGCGGGACGTGACACAAGTTTTGATGTGGATTTATCAAATAAAGGTTTGACAATATTGCCGCCCTTTATGAAAATAGTTCTTTTTTCCACGTTAAATTACTTGCTTTATATATAATTTTACGGCCGTCAGAGTTTTGTTTTTTAATCGAAGACTCGATCCAGTTCAAACTTAGATTTGTTCTGTAATGTTTTATCTATAAATTTTAAATGTAAACCAACTCATCTGTAATAATTATGATTGGCAGTTTCAATTGTAGGGGGACCATGTTGTCCTGCTTTTTACTTCAAAATAAAATATGTAGGGTGTGCATTTTGAATTTTTGTACATGTGTAGTTTTAATTTTTTAATGAGACGGACTACTCTCGAGTCTTTCTTTTTCTGCAAATTGTTGGAAAATCAAAAAAGAAGATATTTGGTGAGGTAGACTTTGGTTATAAAAAAATTATCTTATTAAACCGAAATTATAAAGATTACATACTTTTCATCTAAAGGTCTTTAACTAGATTTCTTTTCATTTAACATGCCCATTTTCTCCATGCACAAAGTAATTTTTTCTGCGTCCTTCGAAAGATCAAGCCATTTCTCTGTAACAAAATCATTAATAAAATTTCTTGCATATGACATAAGCCCCACGACGTGACGTGTGGGGTCAACCGCTGCTCTTCTTAAAGCAGAGAGAAAAACACAACTCCTATTTTAAAATCATTTCATTTCTTCTTTCATTATTTTCTTGAGCCATATTTTGACTAACGCTACATAATTTACTAAAAGATAGGATGCATATCTAACCATTAAGTTTCTACTAATTGTTAAACTACACGTAGAATGCTAACTTGTGAAAAGAGAGAATAGCGTTGAGGGCAAAAGGTTGGCAAGACTATGAATTATAATAAGTTGGTGAAAGTCCAAGGGACAAAATGTAAGCAAGAGTGGACGTGTTGTATGCAATTTATTTAAATTCCAATCAAATTGGATTTTTCTGAAGTCCAGTAACCCCTGATTGCTACATCTAACAACTCATAATTGTTTAGAAAATCTCCAACACTCATAATTGCTCATTGGTTTGAATCATGGATTCCCATGAGTTTTGATTGGGTCCCACAATTAAAATAAGCTCGCATGTTAGGTGTTCCTACCACAGTTGTTGGAAGGTGAATCCAACATTGTCATGACTTCCATGTCTTAATCAAAATTAGGTCTTGATTTTTTTTTCCCCCTAAGGATTTAAAATATCTTTCGAAGTTAATTTGGTGGTACAAGCAAGAATTATTTTGCGCATTGTAATTTATAAATAATTAGACATGGTGTGAAATAAATGGGAGATGTGTGTCGAGCTCCTCTTACTCAAGGGTCGGTCTATTATCTCGATTGTGTGATGTTTCTTCTTTCATTTGATTAATTTGCATTCCTTTTATCTATTTTTGGTTGTTTCATTTTCTTGTATGCCGTTTTAATTTCTCTCTCTTCTTCAAGTGGAGGGATGCTAATTAATTGCGGAAAGTCTTTTGCATGGAATTCAGTATCAAAAAATGTTTAGGAAAAATTATATCATCTCTCGCTTGTGATTAGCCTGCTTGCTAACCTAATGAATTTGCAAGATGGTTGCTTATGAGATATTTAGACTTGAGCTTAGTGGAACACGAGTTATTTTCACATTATGATTTTCTGTTTTGTTAAATATGTAAAGATGCATGAATATCATGATCGATAGATAGATGTTAGATTTTGTGGTCAACCATTCAATGGGAAGATCCGAACGCGCTACTAACACTCGTCTTGAAGCGATGCCTAATATTTACAAAGATATATGAAAGCAAGTATTAATGTGCGTTTATTATAATTTACATATGCTACCGGTCTCTCTCTCTCTCTCTCTCTCTTTTGGTGCTTGGAGTGTGGGCTTTCGAAGGATTCCTGTAAATTTTTGCATAAACTACCAAAAAGCCTCTGGCCCACTCGAGAGTTGCCTAAAAGCTCCTGGTATTTTCAAAATTGTTTGGAATGGCCTACTGTTTTTGTGCAAAAACCTTGGGCTGTATTCATTTAGGCCTTATATTCTGTTTTATATGTAATTACAAAATTACACCTTCCTCTCTGTTTAGATATTACATGCAACCGCTTAAATATTACAGGTAACTACTTAGATATTACAAGCAATTCATCCAAATGCTTAGATATACATGCAACCTGTCAGATATTACATGCAATTAGCAAAATGTTTTAGAGGCTTTTGTCAGGAAAGAAATATATATTTGGTATGAAATTAGATTTTGGCGAGAAATTATATTTTTTTGTGGGAAAAGTATGTTCGGAATGAAAAATGAAATCAAAATAGATTTTACATGCAAATCTTCAAATATTACAGACAAATCTCTAGATTTTACAGGCCGCTCCTTTATACTATAACTGTTTTAAATTCCGCTGTAAATGACTGTCAGCCCACATGCACAAAGAGCATTTTGGGGTTATACGAAAATATAAGCAGGGAATTGTATAGCAGGGTTTTTTAATTGGGCCCAGGGGATTTTAACTGGGCCAAAAAGCCTAGGTGTTTTACACAAGTTCTAAATGGGCCGGGTCTTTTTGACAATTTGCCTTAAGTTTTTTGCTCCTACTTTAAGATCGGTCTCATTCAGTCGCGTGATATTGATTTTCATATGGATACAAAATTTATGAAAATAAGTATCATGGTATTTCTATTTCATCTTTTTTTTCTGTTCTTTTTTATGAAGTTTGGTTTCTTGGCTCTTGTTGCAAGAATGTTAAACACATTTAGGCACAACCATGGAAAAACAGAAACGATGTTATTGAGTCTTTTCTCTCTTTAAGTAGTGAGATATATCTAACAAATCTAGATATTTTTTGTATGATTGTATCTGGTATCGGGTCCTAGGTAAAGATTTTAATTGATTGTTCGCAAAAATTATAGCTACAAAAAAGTTAATAAGAAGGAAAAAAAATAAATACAACTCACATTAATGGCCCGAAATTTAATAGGCTATTGGCAGAACACTATTCAATTTTGGGCCACATAAACTGGACATTAGGAATTTTCTACACATTGTGGGCCCAATCTTGCAAGCAGACGGGCCCGATTTTCCAAAAGCGTAGACCAGGACTAACTACTGACATAAACCCTAGAAAAACAACAAAAATCAGGGACGAGAAACGCCAAGATGTGCCAAGGGCAGCGGGTTCACGAGTCGCTCGAGGCCACGACGGCATCGATCCAGATGTCTAGGGCGCTTGCAGCGGCGACGGAGGCGGCGTCGGCGGAGATCGAGGAGACCGAAGCCAAGATAGCCTCGCTGAGGGTGGAAATCGCCGCCGTCGAGGCCCAAATCGCTGCGATAAGCGCCGAGAGGGAGGTGCTGGTGGCTGAGCTTGAGGTGGCGCGCGCCGAGGACTCTCGGATGCAGCTCGAGATTTAGACGGTAACTATTCAACGAACCCTAGCCCTGATTCGACTGGTTTATTGATCGATATTGCATGGATAAAGTTTTTTTTTAAAAAAAATATTTATTGGAATCTAAATGGATAATCCACGCCATACATCGTAATAAACATGTCCTAAAAATACATTTTTCCAAAAAAATCCTGCAATTTTGATATTTCTCAACTATGCATCACTATGTTAAAATGAATGATTGGCCGATTATAGAACATATAACATCACCTGATCGACAAAATAGATGTTTAAATCACATGAATTTTTAGTGAATGTAGAGAACATAATGAAAAGTCTAGACCATCGCTTTTGGTTCACAAGAGAGGGGTTGTCATAGTCCTAATGACATGTTGGCATCTTCCAAATTCTCATAGACCACAGTGAAGTCTAAAAGATTTTGAAAATGCAACTACATTTAACAAACATACCGTCAAAGTTTTAGGATTCAAGTCGGAAATCTGCTTATTAATTCATTTTCTTTGCTTCCACATCTTTTAGAAAATATAACTTTACCGTGTCTGAAACAATTTGAAACAAATTATTTTCAAACTATTCAACTTAAGAATGAATTGCAAGTAAAGCTTGATGCAAATCTGTATATAACAAAAGCTATAAAAACCGCCTGCATACTTTCTCCATAGACACATAATCCAAAGGGCGAATATTGTGAAAACTGGACGGCAATAGAACAGGATCTCTCCAAATATATTGACATAAGAAATCACTACTAGTTCCAAAACCTGCAAAGCTTCAACCTCATTACTTTGTATATCTTTACTGTCAGAAGCAGCCTCGAAATTGAACTTGTAGATCAAGATCTTGCATGTTTTGCTATCAAAAATCAGATCACCACTTTGATATGGACTTTCACAAGCTGCCGGTTAAAATGCTATTATGGCTGTCTCACGAGTATAAACAACCCTGGAACCATTACACAGCCCATATATGCCCATGAGCTCAAAGCCTGCACCTTTTACCATTCACCATGGTTTTCATACACGCGGAAGAGAACCAAAAGTATTTTTGAAGTCAAAAGCAAAAAGACCATCAAAGGAAAAAAATCTACTGGTAGGAAAATTAAAAATTAGAAAAGAAATTTCAAAATTTAACAAAATGGATTTCAAACCTCACATTGTGTTGAAGTAAATGGAGAGTGTCGCAGTCACTGAGGGATTGTTGTAGTTGAGAACTAGAATGACATGCAAACGCACACACTAACGAACACATACATGCTTTTGGATGTAGGGCCCCCATATGCTGACAGCACCATACAACACATGCACGTGCACAAAAACGAGCACTTTTATATAATATAAGATAAAATATTTTCAACTCGAACTTCTCGTTAAGAACATTTTCGGAGCATATAGAAATTAAAAAGGGTGACTATTATGTTTCCAAGAAGTAGTATTGAAGAAAAGAGCAAGTGAGAATTGGAATGTAACTTAGGGTGCGCTTGGTAGGAGCTAATCTAGGTGTTAATCCTTGATTACCATGAAATATTACAATGATTGTTTAGATGTAAACGGTATTCCCGAAAATATAGGTTTAGCATGGTAATCAAATGACCCCATTTTATGGTAATTCCATTCCCCCAAAACATGCGTCTATTCTAAATTACCACGAAATATTCCCGCCTAACATAAAAAGAGCCATGATCATCCGCCACCGGCTTACATTGCCATCCGCCGGCCGGCCGGCTCCACCGTCCCTCATCAGTCGTCCGCCGTCCAGCCCACCGCCTATCGGCCGTTCGCCGCCAGCTGGCCGCCGGTCATCGCCGATTGTTCACCTGCCGGCCTGCCGCGGATCGGATGTCAATCCGCCGCCGGCCGTAGTCCGCCGCCGGCCGTAGTCCGCTGATTGGCCGTTTATCGCTGGTCGACAGTTGCACACACACGTATTATCAGGAATGATTAAATTATACCACACACGTTAATACAAGATTCCTTAGAATTAGATGCCAGTCATCCTATTTCCGGAAATGCAAGTATTCCCGGTAATCTTCCATTCCGTGTACCTAGCGCAACTTTAGATCTCAGAAAGCCATGATTGAATTCTCCTTTTGAGACAGATTTATTTTGCAATTTGCCCCCTCCTCCACCCCCCCTGCAGGGTTATTGCCCTCCACTTGTTCTATGTATCAACTTTGCAATCCGGCTTAATTGATTTCTTTTTCGTGCAGATTCAGATGGTATACGTCCCTTGTTCCGCCGCAGCAAATATGTAAATTGTTCCCTGTGCAGATAAACAGCTTGCTAGTGCAGAAAAAAAACTCGGATTTATTCTATTTTATTTAGATGTTTGTTTTGAAGACATGGACAATGTGATATGCAAATAACAATGACTTTTTTAGAAGTGCTGCATGCATCCATTTTGATTTGATCATAGCTCCAACTGCATGCAGCCATTTTGATTTGTATACAGGAAAATTTTCGATCTTGGGTTCACCATGCCTTTTTCTTTTCCTTTTGATTTTGCAACTCCACCAGGGTTGCAAAAACATGTAACCTTAAGAGCTTTTTAGGAGCACGATGTAGTTGGGGCTGAATACGCACAACCAACTTAAGAAAAAGTCATGAAGAAAAGTTTAGAAAATTTATTTGCTTGTTTGTACCGTCATAAGCAACGGCAACGGCCGATGCTCAGAGCAGGACATTCTAGCTTATTGTTCTTGGGAATCAATGTGCGATTTTAAAAATTTTATGTCAACATCTGATTCCTAATTAACATTTTATGGACTAGACAAATTGCCTCCTGTTACGGTAATTACAAGTGGAGCTTCTTGGAATTTTCCTACAATTGAGTGAAAGTAAATCAAAAGAAATGAGGTTTAGAGCAAATCAGATGATCTTGTTGAGTATAAAACTAAAAACAATTCAAATGATCTTGTTCAGTTTATAACTAGAGTGATTATAAATTCCTTATGCATTGAAAGAGAGAAGACAAATTTCCTAAGACATTGGACTAGTTCTTAATAACCTATCCCAAGTTATTTCTATATATTGTAGAAAATGTTTCATTTGAATTGCAAGATATAATTTGTTTGTTTGTGAAATGTGCAGTTCAGTTGTGGCATGGATATAAATAGAATATTCTTGTCGTTAGACCAAAATAATTCATGAACTCTTGCAATCGCTGGCGTTTATTTATAAATCTTTGGCGTCTACTAGGTTTATTGATCTGTTGATTCCTTGGGCCTTCATGAATCAAAAGTATATATATAGTTACCAATTGGGCATGGTAAGAATTTACTTTTCAAAAAAAAGAGTCTTAATTTGTATATACATAGTTACCAATGCATACTCAATTTTCTCACAACAGTTTGTGCCTGAAACTAAAATTCGATGGTTATAAGAAACTAAATTAAAATTGTGATGTTCGTTACTAAAACTATCGACAACATCAAAATCAATTCAATTCCTCATAAAAATTTGGTACAGAAACAAACTACAACAAACAACCCGACACGCAAAAAACATGTTCCTTTCATTTTCAGTTGCTTAATTTGCAGACACCCTTTTCTTCACAAAAGTTGCGCTAAAAATTACAAACTTTTAATTTCCAAACCATTGCTTCCATTTAAACATAAAACCGTATTTTCTTTAGAAACAATCAGCAAGGGAAATCTGATCAGACACGGATCAGATTCTTTTTATTTTGAATTCGTTGGAAACAAACTACCCTTCGGCTGACCTATTTTCTAATTTCTAGAAACAAAGCCTTACATTTTGAAAAGAAAAAACTTCCTGCAAAGACACAATTCGGATCCTCTCGAGCACCGAAGAGTTCACCATGCATCTAACTAATTAACACATTCAATTTTATTTAGTGGGCACCTCATACCGAAGAGTTCCGCATACTTACTTTTCGATAACATACCTGGCCTAGTAAGAGGCCACGGCCACGGCCATCGCTGCCCTATTAAACCCACCCAATCCTCGGCCGCTGACAAGTCCACCACTGCTTCCATAACTCATCCTACTCACCTTCTTCTGGCCGCCTTTCTTACCATTAGTTATTACAACCGGCTGTTTCTTAGTCGACACGACCGCTGCAGTTTTGGTCTCCCCACCTGCCGCCGCCGCTCCATCTCTCACCGCCCCACCCTGGGCTAGAATCCTCTCAATCCCAACATACCCAAGCGACCTCGCAATCTGAATAGCCGTCGCATTCTTCTTCGTCCGCGCCTCGATCTCGGCCCCACGCTTCACGAGCAGCTCCACCGCCTCGGCCTGCCCGGCCTCGGCCGCACAATGCAATGCCGTGTACCCCTCCTCATCCCTAGCATCGATCTCCGCTCCTTTCTCCATCAGACCCTTCATCACATCTACTCTCCCTTTGAGCCCCGCTCGCATCAACGCGGTCCATCCGTTCTGGTCTCTTCCGTTCACCGACGCTCCCCTCTCGATCATTCTCCCGGCGGTTCCCGCTTCTCCTTTTCTTGCCGCTAAAGCCAATCCGTCGGAGAATCTTAAGATGCCGAACAGTCTCCGGTGCCCGCTTTCTGCTGCAGCATCGTATGGTGTTCTCCCTAATAAGTTTCTTGTCTCTTTTAGTCCTGCGTAGCCTTTGGTTAACAGAAGTTTCACTATGTACTCATCTCCTGACGAGGCCGCTACGTGGAGAGGCGTGTCGCCGTCAGTACCTCCACGGATGTTTGTACGTGCACCGCCGGCGAGCAGAAGGCGGGAACAGTCACGTCGGTGCTCTTCTGCTGCTAAATGCAGAGCTGTGAGCCCGTCCGTGGTTAGAGCGTTCACGTCCGCACCTTTCGATAGTAACAGACGCATCACCTGTTTTATTCATAATTTAAGATGCAATAAATTTAGTTTTTAAAATTTATCACTGGGTAACAAATTTTTAAGGGAATAATTTAGGAGAAAAAAGAAGAAGAAAAGAAAAAAAGGTTTTTGTAAATGCCAGTAGAAAATTAAGGAATTTTAGTATGACACTCTATATTCTATTTCCTCATTTCTGTTATTAATTTGTTAAAATTTGCTCACCTCCAAGTGCCCACCGGCAGCAGCAAAGTGTAGCGCTCCCCACGAAGAACCTGTCGGTTTCTCCGTCGACGCACCGTGAGCTAACAACAGCCCAACGATCAGAGCTTCTCCGAGCGCGGATGCTTCCTCGAGCGGCGAGCGGCCTCCCGGGCTCGGAGCATCTATATCAGGATTGAATTCCAGTAGCAACTGCACCAAATCGGCACGGCATCCAGAGATAGCTAAATGGAGCAGCGACCTCCCCGACAAATCGGTAGAATCGGACAGACGCCATTCCGGATCACTACGCTCCAACACTTCACGAACCTGATCCATTAAACCTTCAGCTACCAGCCTAGCCAGCACTGCCGACCCCACAAAGAAAACCTTAAGGCTATTATCAATAAACACTTGTTTCTTCCTCGCCGTGAACCAATCATTAGGTATCGAACCGTAACTAGACGTCGAGTTCTTGTATGCAGCACCAGGGACCACCACACTATCAAGCAGGAACGAGTCGGTCGAGCCGGGGAACGACTCTGGAAGCGACGAGTTGAGGGGAAGGATGTAGGTGATTTCTACGGTTAGGACCGCGAGCGGGGCGATGATGCCGGATTGGGGACGGACGGAGTATCGGGTCCGGTTCATAGGTTGGAGACGGAACGCGACGGGCATGGTGTACATGGCGTTGCGGAGGGTCAGGTTGCCGGAGCATCGCTGGCCAGGCTCGATTCGGATCGCGACCTCGGATGATGGCTCTAAGGTTATTAGCCTATCCATTGTTATGAGAAACTAACTCCCTTCAAATTGAAGAGAGTTAGAAATTAAGAGTGAGAGCTTTAGAGAGTCGGCAGTTAAGTTGAGTGCTGGCTTTGTAATGAGAGGAGGTTGTTGGCGTGCAGAACGAGGTTGAGAACAGGATTTACAAGCCCAATGGGTATTCTATGCTGCTTTGTTTCTTCTGCATAGGAATCTAAGAAAAGGCCAAATTAGTTGGTTATTACAACGGTCATTTCACACACGAGGCGAGAACAACGGAGCAAAGAGCCTGGCTTTTAAGTTTATTCTACCTATATCCGTTCCCTAATTTGTCGATATACCAAATTTCATATGATTACAACACCATTTCACCGTTGATTTAGCAATGTAAAAAGGTCTATTGTAGGTAAACCGTTAATTTTGCATCCACTAAATCTACGGTAAAAAAGTATTAAAATCACATAAAATTTGGTGTATCGACATCTTCGACGATAAAGATCAAGATGAGTGGTGCCGATCGTCGAATAAAATGATGAAGGACGTAGATTTCAACGCCACCTAACGAAAAACCTCCTATGGTCTCTTTCCTCCATTATTCTCTTTCTATATATATTAGATGTAAAAATTACCAAAAAAATTTAAATACAAAAAAACAAGATCAAGCCAATTACAAGACAATAGGTCAAAATTGAACTCGTAAAAGAAAAAATAATGCACTATAATTTCGAGCAATTGGTACACCACCAAAAATAGTAGTATAAAAAAGTTTAGCCATTCGAATGAGAGTATCCAAGACAACATCCCGAAAAACAATCTCTATGGAGATACATTGGGATCTAAAAGATCAAGACTGTTTGTTATCTTTGTTCCAAGTTATGGTTTTGGATGCTTCCGAAAAATAAATCTCCACTCGTATAAAGCGAGCCCTGAATTTCCCACAATCGCCACAATGCGGGGCCACGTGGCTCTTGGAAGCACAATTAAATGAGGAAAACCACTTGTGTTAATAAAAGATTTTCGCCATCGTTTTGCAAATGCAAATGCAACACCACCCTGGCCTATATTTACCTTCAATAATCATATTAAATTCTTATATTAATTACAAAATTATTAAATGTCCCTTCCACTGCATCAAAACTCTGAAGTTGTGGTGAGCGTTGAGAGAATATATTATATATTCTAACACGCCCCCACAGGTCAAAGACACTTTGGACCGAAACCTAGGCCTTTATGCAACTGTATTTTCAATTTAATAAATCCACATTTAATAAGCGTCCGGTGAGAATTGAACCTGGATGGCTCTGATACTTTGTAGCTAAATGCATAGAAATATCCTCATTATGTTCATTGACAATGTTAGCAAGTAAAGGTATGACTATTTTCATGTTTGCCGCTTGTTGTATAAGCGCGGTGTGTGTGTGTGTTTAGGTAATTGTGAATCAGACTGTGATGGGTTAAAATGGATGGTAGGTTGGTTTGAATAATCAGTGGTAGGAAAAGTGGTAGGTAAAGGTAAAGAAGTGAGAGACATCTCGAAAAGGATATGTATTTTCATCAAATCGAACGTGTCGAACAATATAGATGCGGCCGTTTTTATGATCTAGACATCGATATCCCAATTGATTAGGATTGTAACCCAAGAAAACACAACGAATAGAGTGAAAATCAAACTTGTGCCTATTATATGGTCGAGTCAGTGTATATGCGGCACAACCAAAAGTTCTAAGAAAGTTAAAATTAGGGGCTTCATCAAATAAAACTTGAAATGATGAAAAATTGTCAATACGGTATCCGATTTCTATTGATTAGGTATACAGATATTTGAAAGGCAAAATGCCAATACCATTTAGGAATAGAAGCATGGGCAAGTAATGTAAGTCCGTTTTCAACAACATGATGAATTTTTCTTTCAGCAAAACCGTTATGTTCGTGAGTGTGAAGACAAGCAAGTTGATGAAAAATTCCACATGTTAAAAAATGTTCAGTTAGTTTACGATATTCACCACTAATCAAACTGAAAAGATTTTAATTTTCTATTAAATTGTTTGTTCAATAAAAGCTTGAAAATTTAAGAAAATCAAAACAAAATCAAACTTTTTAACAATAGGAAAGAGCCATGTAAACTTAGAAAAGTCATCAATAAATAAAATAAAATATTTATGCCAATCAGAAGAGAAGATTAGTGAGAGGGCCCCCATACATCACTAAAGATTAGATCAAGAGGAGCATTACTATGAGAAGTTATGGAAGGAAGATGAATACGGACGGACTTGCCAAGAAAACATGACTCACATTTATTTGGACTCGATCTAGCAGTAGAAGGAAGATTATGAGCACGGACAACTTGTTGAACCGTACGATTATTTTGATGCCCGAGACGTTGATGCCGACGATCAAAAGTCGCATGTTCTCCTAAAATTGCAGAAGGGACTTTATTTGAGGTGGAAGTTCCCTTTAAATTGTACAAGCCTGCTTTACTCCGGCCGCACAACAGAGATGCTCTGGATGTTTGATCCTTAATCACAAAAAATGCAGGGTGAAATCTGAAAAGGCAATTATTATCCTCTGAAATTTTTTGAACAGAAATTATAACAATTGCTTCTTAATAGAAGGGAGATATTTGTAAGTGCAAATGATTTAGAAGGATGGTTAAAAATAGTGGATCCAACATGAGAGATTGGCGAACATTGTCCATTACCAACATGTAGTTGATCAGTGCCCTTGTAGCTTTCCGCAAGCGTGAGATTTTGAAGATCCGGAGTCACATGATGTGTGGCACCAGTATCAGGAAACCATTCATCATAGGAAGATGGCGTATAATGTTGGACTGCCGGATAAGCTTGTAGAGTATTTAAGCCACGATCACAAAAGTGACATTTATATGGACTATGCCCGTGCACTCCACATACCGGATAGGGATCACGACGTACAGTGGATGCCGCATCGCCTCCTCGGCCCCGACCACGTCCTCTTGATATATCACTAGATCGGCGGTTGAAATTTCCATCTCTGGATGAAGCTTGCACGAGATTTGCTGATGTGAGTAAGGAAGCAAAAGTAGCATTTTGAATGCTGAGCCAAATTTCATGGCTCATGGTAGACTTTGAAGCTCAGGGTGCAATATAGGCTCGAAACGAGCAGAGAGGGTGGAGGCCATCTCACTAAAATTACTGCCAAGGTAGTTGAAAATTATGGCATTGAAGTTTGCCACTGACAAGGGTTGACCTGCAACTACAAGTTCATCTGCGATGTATTTGGCCTGAGAAAGAAATGAGGAGATTGAAAAATCAACTTTTTTTTTTTAGATTCTTCAGTTAAATAGTGAGTTGGAGGATGCTTGTATGAGAAGGGGCGCCATATACTTGTTCAAGTCATGCCAAGCATTGTAGGAAGAGTTGAGTCCCATGACTTGTGGTAGAACTTCCTCGGACATCGATGCAATGATCCAACTCATGAGGAGTTGATCATTGCAAATCCATGTGGCATAGGCTGGATTCGGAGTTGGAGTTGTAGAGGTTTCATGGCCGGTGGAAAGCACGAGGGGAGGGCAGGTATCAATCCCTTCAATGAGGCCCATGAGGTCAAAGATGTGCAAAACAGAAATGAATTGCGTCTTCCCGAGATGGTAATTGGAGTCAAGGGTGGTGGTTGAGGAGGTCGTAGCCATTTGGAGAAGTGATATCAGCTTTGGGATCGTGCCAGCTCTGATACCATATTAAATGTCTCTTCCACTGCACCAAACAAAAACAAACTTTTATTAATGATGAATGCAAAATATTGTACTTGGGTAAACCTCTCTTGTGAAGAATGTTGACAATTGTATATTCAATAGTAGGTCTTGATATGTCTATATGCATGTTTATCGATTTCATCATTTAGAGATCATGGTTTGCCATTTCATGTCGGTTATTTCTACAAATCTCAATTCTTGATCAGCTTAAACAATTAAAATAGTAGAAGAGATGTCCTCCCAACCCACCTCATTTATGAATGAGGCGTAAAAGCTTGGAAACCTGCTCTTCAATAGCGGGCGCCCTACTTAAACCTGGCAAATGAGGGGGGTCTTCGTTGACTCGGCATGCCTCCACTCAAGATGAAGAGAACGCCTCGTTAGGGAATGTGGCGAGTCAACGAGTTGAAGAATGCAATCAGCAACCTCCATGAAGAGCAAGGTAGTGGGAAATCGTGACAACTGAGGAGGACCGAGTGTGACCACAAATTATTGTTGTTCCTAAGTGGTATTGATGGAGGCCTTGATCTTCTTCAGATGCTGTCCTCCATCGATCTGTCGTGAGCGCTGCTGGACGGTTGAGATTGGATTCGAAGGTTAGCTCCTTGAGTGTGTGGATCTTAATGGGTTAAGTTTGAGGTGGAAGCCGAGCTACCTGCAAAAAAGTCTCGGAATGGGCGGCCACCGTACGACCCTTCGACGATCAAGTTAGCCGAGGAATTTTAGCAGAGTAGTGGCTTATTGGGTTTAAGTTGCCTTATCTGAGTCGTCTGAGAGAGGGGTTTTATAGTGGTCGCATGGAGCGAGCAGACGCGAGATCTCCGCCTTCGGTTATGCCCCTGACGTTACACGTGCATGAATGACGGGATTCCTTCATTAATGACGGGATACACTCATTAATGGGGGGACGCATGGGGCGGCGGTTATCTCGATTTGGCGAGATATGCGGAGCCGCTAGGGCTCTGCAATCTCGGTTGATCGGGGGAGGCCGAGGAAGCTCGGCACATCAGGGGCTCGGAGACGAGCGGGAGGTCGAGGAAGCTCGGCATGCTTGGAGCTCGGAGACGAGCGGGAGGTCGAGGAAGCTCGGCACTCGAGATCTCCGCCTTCGGTTATGCCCCTGACGTTACGCGTGCATGAATGACGGGATCCCTTCATTAATGACGGGATACACTCATTAATGGGGGGACGCATGGGGCGGAGGTTATCTCGATTTGGCGAGATATGCGGAGCCGCTAGGGCTCTGCAATCTCGGTTGATCGGGGGAGGCCAAGGAAGCTCGGCACATCAGGGGCTCGGAGACGAGCGGGAGGTCGAGGAAGCTCGGCATGCTTGGAGCTCGGAGACGAGCGGGAGGCCGAGGAAGCTCGGCATGCGAGACGGTTCTAAAGGCGAGCGAGGAGACCGAGGAAGCTTGGAGACGAGCTGTTGGTGGTCTTCTAGATGAAGGTGGAATTTCTTTAGGGGGTCTCTCGAAAGGTCGAGTAAGTCCACCGAGAAGGGGTCCCGGGGAATGTCCCCGATGCGGCTCATTTATTCCACCCCCGTAGAGTCCGGGACACGTCATCTTCCACGTGTCATAACCTAAGGGGACACCACTTGTGAGCATCATCATTAGCCCCCAACTCTCGCTCCGACCTATCCAAAGGTCGGGTAGAGAGTGGTCTGCTCGGTCTTTCTTCTGCTCAATTTGGCACCAAGGAATCGTAATGCGGATCGCTCGGGAATGGTATGGCGTTTGGTGGTTACGTCGTTTCGGTCCTTGGGCCCACGTGTCGCCTCGTCGTTCACCCGAATCTTTGCGTGTATCCACGACGGCCTCAGCGGATCAATGAAATGATCGCGCTTTAAAAAGGGTGCGCTGTTTCGCTCGTTCGTCTGTTGGGCTGTAGGCCACGTGTCCGACGTGGGTTGGCAGACGCGACAGGCTGTCGCTGTCACCTGCAAATGAATGGGCGTCCCCAATGGCCGATTTCCATGTGGAGCTTTGACGGCTGGCAGGCGTGACATTTCGTTTTGGTGGGAATTGATCTGGGCCATTGGATACTTTCTGTGGAGTGCATAAATAGGAAGGGACCCCCTAGGGCCAACACTTCCACCATAATTCACCCTCATTGTCAGAGATTGCCCGGCGCTCCTTCTTTTTAGATCGGATCACTTTTGCTTTTTTGTCGGCCAGCCCATTCCTTTGAGTCAGGTTAGATGTCTTCATCTGAGGAGTCTGTAGAGATAGTTAGGGTAGGGTCGGACGATGAGGCTCCAGTTGTTGGAGCTAAGTCCAGAGGGTCTTCCTCCTCTTTAGCTTCAGATAACCAAGAGGGTTCGTCTTCTTCTTCTTTGTCCTCTGTGTCGTGATCGCATCCGAGAGTCAAGGCCGCCCCCGCCACCCGCCGTCGGGCGGCAACAAGGGCTCCTAAGGTGCCTGTTGGGAACGCCCGCGATGCGCCCTCCGTCTTGAGGAATGTGGACGAGCTTGCCGATCTCCGAGCTTCGAAGTCCATGGAATAGTACAAGGTGTCGGACCAGTTCTACGCCGAACTCGCCGACGCCTTGGCCATTGTTTGGCACCAGGCTCTCGACGCCATCAAAGCGTTGATGCAGGGGTTCGCCGACAGCGAGCTCCGGGTCCAGTACCCACTCTCCGAGGATGCGCCGCAAGTGGAAGCTGCCGGGGTTGCCGCCGGGGGTGAGGCTGTCGGTGGAAGCGCCGACCCAAAGGTCACCGTTTTGGTTCCCGACATTGGCGTCGAGTAGGGCGAGATTCTCCCCGGGCCTACGGCCTGAGCTTTCCTGCCTTTTCCTTTTTTTCCTTTTTTTATTTTTGTAAACCTCCTGGCGTTTTGTAAGGCTGAGGAACCCAGAATACCTTGTAAAAATTTCTGGAATATAAATAAAGCTGAGCTTATTTTCCTCTGCATGACTATGTGCTTTCTGCGTGAGTACTTCAGTTCGTCAGTCTTTTCTTTGACTCGAGTGGTAGGCCGTAGGTCGATGCCTGGCTTTTTAGATGACGATCGCGCGTCGAGTGTAAGTCGATTAATTGCCAAGTGTAAGAAGGTCGGTGCCCTCCCGCTCCCCGGAGTCGAGGTGGCGATCGTCCATTTAGGATGAACCGAAAGATATCCAAGTGTAGGAAGGTCGGTATCAGTCCATTCCTTAGAGTCGGGTTGACAATCACGTCTCTTATCATGAGTTGAAAAACGTAGAACAGGTCGGCATTAACTGATTCCTCCCTGATGTGGTTCCTAGACTTGTGTCTTCGTAGGGTAGGAACCTATCCCTCGGAGACCAGCCGAGCAGGAATCTGCACGGTGGCCTCGTTAGGAGGGCTTTAGCTCCTGAGCGTTGATGGGTCGGAAGCTACCCGCTAAGGATAGACCGGGCAGGAAAGCTGCTCGGTGGCCTCATGAGGAGGGATTTGATCCATATAGTGGATGGACAGGAATCTACCCACTAGAGATGGACCGGGCATGGAAGCTGCTCGGTGGTCTCGTGAGGAGGGCTTTAGATCCATAGCGTAGATGGGTAGGAATCTACCCGCTAGGGATGGACCGGGCAAGGAAGCTGCTCGGTGGCCTCGTGAGGAGGGCTTTAGATCCATAGCGTAGATGGATAGGAATCTATCCGCTATAGATGGATGGGCAGGGAAGCTGCTCGGTGGCCTCGTGAGGAGGGCTTCGATCCACAGTGTAGTTGGGCAGGAAACTACCCGCTGTGGATGGACCGGGCAGGGAAGCTGCTCGGTGGCCTCGAGAGGAGAGCTTTTTATCCTTAGCATTGTTGGGTAGGAAGCTACCCGCTAGTGATGACCGAGTAGGAAGCTACTCGGTCGCCTCGTGAGGAGGGCTTTGATCCACAACGTAGTTGGGCAGGAAGCTACCCATTGCAGATGGACCGGGCAGGGAAGCTACTCGGTGGCCTCGAGGGGAGGGCTTTTGATCCTTAGCGTTGTTGGGTAGGAAGCTACCCGCTAGGGATGACCGAGCAGGAAGCTACTCGGTCGCCTCGTGAGGAGGGCTTCGATCCACAACATAGTTGAGTAGGAAGTTACCCACTGCGGATGGACCGGGCAGGGAAGCTACTCGGTGGCCTCGAGAGGAAGGCTTTTGATCCTTAGTGTTGTTGGGTAGGAAGCTACCCACTAGGGATGACCGAGCAGGAAGCTACTCGGTCGCCTCACGAGGAGGGCTTCGATCCACAGCGTAGTTGGGCAGGAAGCTACCCATTGTGGATGGACCGGGCAGGGAAGCTATTCGTCGGCCCTACAGGGAGCCTTAGCACGGAAACAAAAAGAAGCAGTTCAAATTGCAGGGAAGAGAGAATCTTTATTATTGAATAAATTATAGATTATGTGATTCAATTTAAATTCTCCTGCATTGAATATAAATTTTGGTAGGTGTCATTATTGCTCGGGTTTGGGTCAGTCGGCGATGACCATGATCTGTCCGATCGTCAGCTCTCCGTCTTTAATTTGATCGGCTTGACGTTTATCTCACAGGTACTTTGCCAAGTGACCAGAGCGGATCAGCTCCTCGATGTAATCGCGCAGCTGTTTACAATCGTCGGTCGGATGTCCTTGCATCCGGTGATAGGTACGATATGGGCCTCGGAGCCGCTTGCCCGTGCTTCGGGTAGCCGGCTGGAGCCTGAAGAACCTCTCGCCCTTTGCCTCCAATAGCAGCTCGGTCTGTGAGATGTTAAGAGGAGTGCACTCCTGGAACTTCGGGGAGTAAGGTTTTAATCGGTCGACTCTCTTTTTCTCTTCTCTGCTCCGCTTCTTTTGGTTGGTTTGGTCGCCTCTAGGCAGATTCGAGTTCACCTCAGACTCGAGTTGGATCTCCCGCTCGGTCCAAACTTTTACTTCAGCCATTGCTTTAGGTTGCGCTAATGCAAAAGAGCAGAGCCACTCTTTATGCCTAAGACCCGACCTCAGCGCGGTGATGACTGTTTCATCGCGGTGCTCGAGGATCTCAAGGAGCGTGTTGTAGAAGCGGGTGGCATATCCTTTGAAGGATTCTTTGTCTCCGCTCTTGATGGTGAACAGATAGTCGAACGTCCTCTTTTGCCATTGATTCCCGACGAAGTGACCGAGGAATTAGGAGGCCAGCTCATCAAAGGTCGAGATGGAGCGGGGTGCTAGCCCCAAGAACCAGTCCTGACCTGCCCGGATTAGGGTGGTGGGAAAAGCGCGGTATTGGGCCGTGTCCGAGTTATCTTGGAAGCTCATGCCCGCCATAAATGCGTCCAAGTGATCTTTTGGGTTGGACATCCCGTCAAAGAGCGTCACCTTAGGCGGCTTGTTCTTAGATGAGACACGCTCGGCCAGCAATTCCTCGGTGAAGGGCTTCGTGAGAGAATCCGTGGAATACCTATCCCCTTCGTCGGATGGATGGCCGTCTCGCCGTATGCCCCCGATCTTTTGTTCGAGGGCCTCGAGTTGGTGGTGGTAACCCGTGGATTCTGCACAGTCGGAGTGGTGACTATCCCCGCTCCGAGTCTTCGCCAATGTGCGGCTTCAATTCCTATCAGATTTTGCAAATCCTCGGCGAGGTCTTTCTCGAGTGACCCCGGCATTCGTCGTTCGCGTGACCTCGGCAGGAGGGGAGGTGTCTGTCATGCCTGAAAGCAGGCGAGCTGACCGATACCTCCTCGGGGGCGAGAACGCACGATGGGCATTGGAACGGGGTATGGAGCTGTCAGGTGCCCAGCGGGTCATGGAATTAATCGCCACACGCGGGTGATGGTGATCGGAGTCGGCACGCCGGCGCTCTGTGACATTGGGATGAGCGTGAGTCGGATTGAGGGCCTGAGTGTGCCCTTTCGTCCGAAGACGGACGTCGTTATCCTAAGGAGGCGGAGCTGCTGTTCCTTTATAAAAAAGGGGGAGAGTAAGAAAGGGGAAACTCCCCACTATTCGAGTCTCACGTGTTAAACAAGTGAGCGCTTATATGCAAAGCATATAGACGCTGCAATTAAACTACTGATAGGCTAAACAAGACTCACATGTTAAACACGTGAGAGCCTATATGCAAAGCAAATAGGCGTTGCAATTAAACTACTGATAGGCTAAACAAACCTCACATGTTAAACACGTGAGCGCCTATATGCAAAGCATATAGGCGCTGCAATTAAACTATTGATAGGCTAAACAAGCCTCATGTGTCAAACACGTGAGCGCCTATATGCAAAGCAAATAGGCGCTGCAATTAAACTACTGATAGGCTAAAAAAGTCTCACGTGGTAAACACGTGAGCACCTATATGCAAAGCATATAGGCACTACAATCAAACAGCTAAGAGGGCCAAATTAAATCCCACGTGCTAAACACGTGAGGACACCTCCTTGCAAAAAATTAAATTCTACTTAATGAACTGTTGGATCAAAGATCCGATGGTGATTAAACATAGAATTAAATTCTATTGGGAAGAATATTTTCTGTTAAACAGAGAGTTAGTGGATCAAAGATCCAAAATATTTTCTATATCTTTCTAAACAGAGAAAGATTATACTCTATTAAACTAAGCACCCTTAGATTAAAAATCCAATGGTGATTAAAATGTCACCGCTTGATAGAATTTTATTCTATTTATGAGAGAATATCTCCAATCTTGTTAAAAAACAAGAACAATATCTTCTGTAAAAACAGAAGTCCTTGGATCAAAACTCCAACGGTGGGTAAAATTCCCCAAATCAATTATGAGACCAATTAAATCAATTGGAATCTCTCAATAAAAGATTTTCTCAGAATTAAACAAACTTTTCTCCACTATATAAAGAACTCAAGACTTCAAGTCTCAAAAGGAGAAGAAAGAGACAAAAAAAAAGAGAAAGAGAAAAAAAGAGAAAGAAGAGAGAGAACTCCCCAGAGGTTTAAAAAAGAATATACAGTGAGCTTTTGAGGAATAGGAGAATTTAATTCTCAAAGAAAAGACTTGCTTCTTTGAAACACTAGGTAAAAAGAAAACACCTATCCTTTGCCTATCTAAGGGTTTAACCCTTCATATAAGCACTCAGTTCTTTCCTCTGGTTGAGATTTGCATAAGCAAATCTCCCCACAAGTTGAGAATTTAATTCTCATCGGGGAGATTTTGCTCTGCAAGATTCAAAACCTAAGGGAAAAGAACTAAGTTATATAAAAAAAGAGAAGAAGAACGGGAACATATACGAATTTAATTCCTCTAAAAAAATTAGGGTTTAACCCTATATAAAGAACTTAGTTCTTCAATAAAAAAAAATAGTGATCCAAGATCTCCAAGGCTAAATCGTTGGTGCTTAGCACTATTTCGAAGCCTCACGTGTTTCCCACGTGAGTGCTTCAAACGAACAAGGAAAATAACCAAAACTTTCTCACGTGTTTCCCACGTGATTTGTTTAAAAGGAAAACAACTAAAAGAAAGAGGAAACTACAGCACTCCAGCATCAATAAAGAAAAAGAGGACACCCACGTGCTTTGCACGAGAACTTTAGCCAAGTGCTTAGCACTTATAAGAAAAGGGGGGGAGATAAAACCCAAAGTCCAGCGCTCATATTTGGGGTGCCTTACGTGTGTGTCACGTGAGCGCCCTAAAACTCTAGTGTTTAACACTAGTCCAGCGCCCATATTTGGGGTGCCTCACATGTGTCACGTGAGCGCCATAAAACTCTAGTGTTTAACACTAGTCCAGTGCCCATATTTGGGGTGCCTCACGTGTGTCACGTAAGCGCCATAAAACTGTTGGATATATGTATGCCCTAGAGGCCATTATATGATAGTGTATGTATTGATGTGTATATATATATATTCAGAGGACAGTCTTGCTCGACATGATAGTACGCTATGTGATTGCTCTTTATCATATGTTCACTTGATCATGCTTTTACTCATTTGATACATATTGATAAAGCCCTTAGGATATTGGCTTGACTACCGGGATTATGATGTGGATCATACCAGTGGGACACCTGTAGTTTATAAGCATATCCTTGAAATGTTCATAGTCGTAGGTATATCGAGACAGGACATCGATATTTCAGAGTAGACTAGCGTATACAATTCTTGTCCCATGTGATGGGCGATGGATGATCCCATATCCATCTGGTGTGCTAACACTAAAGATTGTATACGGGGGCTCAGTAGAGACTGGGTACATTGAATGGACTCACCGAGAACTCCTATGTGGTATTATATCATACGTCGGATAGCAGTTCTCAGGTGACACTGGTACAGGTTAGTCTGTAGACCCGAGATCGTCATAGAGTCTTGTGTGTCCTCCCACTGTACTTTGATCTCCACCCTACTATGGCTCTACTGAGTCGTACAAACAGATGGATTTTGGGTACAGTCCTGAGGCACATGGAGGTGATGAGCGATAGGAGAGGTTTCGTCTCTCCCGGTATTGGGGGTTGATGTTGCGCTATGCACGATTGGCTATAACAGGAAGTCCCTAGCCAGGGCTGCTGAGATATTACTGATAAGTGTTATCAGTAGTTTCTCGATCTGTTGTAGACCATATACCGGCATGACTTATTGAGTTATTAGGGTTGACGTTTCCATTCCTAGACTCGATATGCAACATATCTGACGAAGAGACCGGACTGTACGGTAAGTGTTGCCAGTTGGCTCGATGGAGTTTTGACAGGTTCGCTTGTTTTTCTTCTGATCGCTCAATACCCGAGTGGCCGTTTCGTTTAGTTGACCGCTTGCGGCTTATGGGTATTTGATATGATTATCACCTACTGCCGGAGTATTGACGAGTCTTAGAGTCCCACACAGAAGTTTCCCAGCTCAGGCAAAACGATGTGGTGTGCATATGAGATATGCGCGGGAGCTCGATTAAATGCGTGTATGAGATACCATATATTAATCGGGCGTTTACTATTGGTCGGATCGTATATGATATGTCAGGATTATTAAATCAAGTGGTGATTTAATAATGACTTTTAGCTCACTTTTATTAAACCTTTACTTTATGCATGTATGCATATATGTATATACATACACATGATGATGTGTATGCACACATACATAATACAAGTGTATCATGGTTGATGATACATGGATGATGGCAATGCAAGACTCACATGGTTCAAATTAATATGTGTATTTTTGTTTTGAGATAAAAGAAAAAGGAAATTAACAAATGACTGATTCTTTCTACACTCTTCTAGGGTTGACCATTGACTTAACCCTAAGTTTATTTCCTTTGTTCTTTTAACTCATCACAAAATATCTAGATATTTCTTTTAACCATGGTTGGATGTGAGAGTGTCTCACATATATATCCTTTTGTTTTATTTTAAAACATAAGATTTATCATTATCTTGAGAAAAGCTTTGCCATCTTCATCTTCCTCCTTCTTCAAGCTCTCTTGAGTTTCTTTGAATGTGAGGAAAAGAAAAAGAAAGGGTTTTTAAGTGAGATAACAAACCACACAATCATTCTATACTAATTTGGCCTATTAGTTTAGAGTGTTTGCGTCACTTCCTCATTGATCAAGTAAAGCAAGGAGTTTTGGGCAAAGGGACTTCGGGTGGATCGTCGTGGACTAGGAAGGATTCAAGCGAGCCGTTCCAAACTTTAGGAGATCCAAGGAGTCACTCAAGGAGGTCTACAAGGTTGTAGTCTCTCCACTTAGTGATAGATTATTTATTGTATGTGATACTATTAGTTGTTACCCTATATTTCTAGTTCGATTCCTAGTTAAGTTTGCTTAACACCTCGTTAAAATTTTATTGTGGCATGCGTGATGCTTCTAAACCCATGATAAGGTGCTAAGGAAACCCTATAGTGGTATCAGAGCCAAGCTAGAGCTTTAGAGTAACCTAGACGACGTTAAAAACCTCAAACGAACGAAATACGACGCCCGAAGGGTCCTCACTGGAAATTTTTCAAAAAGTTGGTTTTTTCACATAAAAAATACTCAGAAAATCGTGCAGGGTATTTTATGGGCCTACAAGAAGAACGAAGCCCTAATTCGACTAAACGACCGCGGAACCGCGGCCAAAATGGTCATTTTGCGGCGGTTCCGCGGCGCCGTTGGTGAGGCTTGGACTGTGCCTTCTTATAATGGCCCGTATGTACTTGTTGCAGTCTCTGGTATATTTTAAAACAGCTCAGGTGTTGAGCTTTCTGAGAATCCTTTGGGTGATTGATCGTTCGATCGAACGTTTTAACTGCGCCTAGTTTATGTGATACAATAATTGGAATCTACAAATTTGTTTGTTGCGTGTAAATCTAGCATTTTGGTCTCGGGAGTAATCGGAAATCTTGTTGAATTATCCGACTTATTTTGAAAAGATGTTTTCATGGGTGAGACCTAAATGCGAGTTTTACATTGTTAGGCATGAAATCTTGGATATGTGATATCTCGGGTTTGTATTGTCTGAGGGCAGTTACGATTCCAATTGTTGTATTTTTTCATTTTATTTCTCTGTGACCGTAAGTGTAGTATGTGGTGTATCGCCGTTTTCATTGCTATACATCAACGACAATCGGGATACGCATACTTACTTACGTTGATGATATGTGATATTATGTGTTGCTGAGATATGATGTGCAGGTTTGTCGTGAATCAATAGCGGGGAGGTTTATGTGAGATGAAAGTTTTCTTTTCATTCATGTAAAATTCAATTGTATGTAATATTCTTTTATTTGGGGCACTTCCGGGTTGAGAATGTTGTCACCATTGTTGTATATTATTTACTTTTCCACATTAGGATAGACCCAAGAAAAGGGGCACAAGTGACCGGGTTCTAGGGTTCAGTGGGAGGCCATCTCGAGGAGTCGAGACCGGGTCTCCTAAACTCTAGAATTGGTAGGGTCACTTGCCGCTCTCATAGGGGTTTAGGGGTGTGGGCTTGGTTATTCATCGCGATCGTGGAATCCGTATTTTTTATTGATGGCTAAATACAAAATACGGACCTCCTAGATATCCTATATTATATGTGCTTCTGCTGCTTATATTCTGTGATGTGATCATTTGATATATCTGAGACGAATGGAATATTATATATATGATATATAATAGACGTTGCTTATGTTTTGCACCCGCGCTAGCCCCGTCTCGGTATGCCGTTAGTTAAGTAACCTAACGGTGCATAACGGGACACCGTGACGAATGCGAATGGCATAAGCGTACGTTATATTTTCGTTTCTTTCTGTGATGGCTGTAGGACTTAAATGATGGGACTATATTAATGAGATTAATGTAAAGAAAAATGAACCTAAAAAGATATTGTAGAATCGGATTTAAAACCCACTCGGCTTTTTATGAAAAAACAAGTTTTTAAAGTGCGAAGCTTAAGCCACTCCTTTTAAACCCATTGGATTCTACAACGATATCAAGTTCAAAGTGTTAAAAGTTTTCTTAAAAACTATCCGCAGCCCTCAGTCATTTTAGGAAGTAGAGTACTTAGTATTCGTGCTGCGAATTTTGACTATAGTTAAGGCCCAGTGTACGGTAGCTAAGTGATGTCTTCCTACACCGCATATGATGCGGATTAGTTAGGACATTCATATGATTATGTTGACTTTAGTTAAGAGTCATGTAGGTGGGTCTAGTTAATCACGAAATAACGGGAAGAACTTGACTAGTACTTATGACATGTTGACTATAGTTAAAGTCATGAGTGCTAGGGGTAAAAACAATATCGGGAGTTTCAAGAGTTGAAATTTGCAATGAGATTGCATACCTTCTATATGATAGTAGGATCCCGATCCCACTTTGAGCAAGAGTTGCTCCCGGGAGAGTTTTGCACTTTACAATTAGCTAACCCATTAGGTGTCTAGAAAGGTGTCAACGGGGCTAAGCCTCTGGGAAAACGAGGTTTATTCTAATTAGGTCCGCGCGAAAGCACGGGGAACCTCCCTCAAAGTACCGGCACTGACCTGGCTAAACGGTTAGCGAAGTTGTAGAATGTAATTAATCCCGGCTAGTTTTCTTTTTAAAAGGTTTTAAAGAAAATTTGATAAAAGCAGTGGGAGATATCGATTAGACAAGATAATAACCAACCTGATCTTTGCAAGAGCTTTCGCAGAGTGTATTCTTTTCTCTCTCTTAATGGCAGATACCAATGAAAGGCCTTAAGCTTCTACTAGATAAAAACAAGCTGACCGGACCAAACTACAAAGATGGCTGAGGAACATAAACATTGCTCTAACATATGATAAAGTATCATATGTCCTCACTGCTAAATCCCCGCCCGTCCCAGGCCCTAAATCTTCTACTGTGGATAAGGAAATCCACAAAACGTGGGATAGTGATTGTACTACTGCCAAATGCCTCGCGCTTGCATCGATGGACAAAATACATCAAAAGCAACACGAGCAGATGGATGTTCAATCCATCTTTCTCCATACAAAAGAGTTGTATGGGGAGCAATCTCGGATCCTGAGATACGAAGCATCTCAAAAGTTGTTTCAGATGTGGATAGCTCAAGGCACATCAGTAGGCGATCACGTTTTGAAGATGATAGCTCTTATAGAAGAGCTTGAGGACCTCGGTTGGACAATGGATAACGAACAGTATACTGATATTGTTCTACAGTCTCTTCCCTCCGCCTTTGCTCCATTCATAGTGAACTTCAACATGCATGACATAAAGAAGTCACTACCCGAACTGCTCAATATGTTGAGAAGTGCAGAGAGCACGCTGAAAGCAAAGTCCCCCTCTATGCTTGTTGGACAATCTTCCTCTTCCGTCCCAAAAGCCAAGGCCAAGGGAAAGAATAAGAAGAAATCCACCAAACCGAGAGGAGGAATAAAGAAGGCGAAGGGGAAAGACAAATCCAAAGTTGCGGAGTCGGGGAAGGGAGAATGTTTCCACTGCAAGAAGACGGGACACTGGAAGCGGAACTGTACTGAGTACCTTGAACTCAAGAAAAAAAAGCATGGTGATGCTTCTGTTGGGTCCACGTTGCCCACCCCGGTGCTTGCGGGGAGGCGGAAAACATAATAAAAATCCGATTTTTAATGACTTAGGCAACATGGACCGAGCTTGTGAGGATCTTTGCTAAACTAAAACTAGCTAAAGTAAACTAACAACTAACAAAGTTGTAGAAAGGTTATACCTTTGGTCTTTAGTCCTTCTCTCCTTGCTCCTAGGTATGGTAGAAAAGGATCACCTTGCTTGTCTTCTCCCGTCAAAGAAGGATCCACCCGAAAGCCACCACCTTTAGCTTCAACTCCAAGCTAGGAGTAACTAGAGTGCAAGAAATGCTAAGACTTGAACCCTAGAAGTGAGTAGAGAAGATCAAGAGAGGGTTTTTCTCAAGCTTTTGTTTCTCAACACATGAGAGGGAGAGAGCTTGAGGGAGAGGATGAGCAAGAGAGAGAAAAGAAAATGAGAGAGTAATAATAATAGTGAGCCATTCTCACTAATATGTGTGAGTTATTTTAATTAATTAATTAGCAAGATAATTGTCATGGTTTAATCAAGAGGTGACCATTATCATTTCATTATTAATGCAAATTGCAAGAATCAAAGAGCATCTTCCAAATGAAATGATCATGGTCAAATTGTCAACTTGGTCAACAAGTCAACAAAGTCAAAGTGTCAACAATAACAACCATGCACAATAATTAAGCTAATTATTAATTAACAATAATACACACAAAAACAATAGGGTTAATAAAATGACAATAGTCATTAACCCTAAACAAGGTCCTCTCCCTCAATCTCAAGCAACCGTGCATACGCACCCGCATTCGTGATCCGAGGAACACGAACACAATGAGAAAAACCAATCTCAAATCATATACTAGGATCCGGCTTAAACCAAAGCCCGCTAGTATAAACTGTCCGGACAGCAAACGTGCACAAGTGCGCGGATGCGAACGAACCCTGTCGCAAAACCATGCGACCTCTACTCGTTTTGCCTAAAGGCGAATAGCTCTCTGTGTGGGACTCTAAAGACTCGACACTACGCTGGCAGTGGGTTTAACCACAGACCGCAAGCGGCACTAGCTGTACGTAACGGTCCCCAGGTAGATGTCGATAAGAAGACTGACGAGGTGAACCCCATCTGCACTCCTACTGAGCCTGTATGTGACAATCTCCGTACAGTCCGGTCTGTTCGTCTGATACATCGCATGGCGGGCCTAGGGGGGCGGTAAACGTCAGTCCCCTAATAGCGGTACAAGTCGTGTCGGAGTGAAGCCCAATACACCCTGAGATAACACTGGAAACCTACCAGTATATCTCGCTTGCCCTGGCCAGGGACTACTCGTGTAATGGCTCTCCTAGACACAGCGCGATGTCAACCCCCAATACCGGGAGAGACGAATCCTGTCTAACCGTCACTGCCTCCAAGTGCTTCGGGACTGCTCCCAACTACTACCTGTTTGCACGACTCAGTAGAGCCGTGGTAGGGTAGCAATCAAAGAACAGTGGGAACACACTCGAGGCGAAGTGACAGTGTCAAGTCAGCGGACTAAGCTGTACTCATGTCACCTGGGAACTGATAACTGACGATAGGTATAATACCAACCATCAGTTCCCGACGAGTCCTGTCCAGTGTACTCGTAACCTAACGAGCACCCGCATACTATCTCAAGTACGACGTACTGACGGCTGTGGGACAGACCGTCTCCCGAGCTGGGATGATAAGCGCATACGCTAGTCTACTCCGGAGTGTCGATGCCCTATCTCGATACTCCCACGACTAGGGACGTGTATAAGGATGTGCTTGTAGATTACCCAGCCCCCACGAGTGTGATCGCCATCACAACGCCGGTAATCAAGCAAAGATCCTAAGGGCTCTACTAATGCGTATAGGTGATATAATAAATAAACACACATGTACACATTAAAGTAGAGACAAACCAAGTAGCATACTACTATATTGAGCAAGATTGTCTGTACAACTGTGAATATCCCAAGCTTCCATCAAGTAATATACATACTAGTATGATACAGTAATGGCCTCTAGGGCATATACACCAACAATCTCCCACTTGCACTAAGGCCATGTACTGGCGTATCGAAGACCTATCATCTCGATCAGCCGCTCGAACTGAGTCTGGGGTAAAGCCTTCGTGAATGGGTCCGCAGTGTTGTCCTTTGTGTCCACTCTCCGCACCTCGATCTCCTGTCGATCAATGATCTCCCTGATCAGGTGATACCGCCTCAAGATGTGCCTGGATTTCTGATGGGACCTTGGTTCCTTCGCTAAAGCTATAGCCCCATTGTTATCGCAATACAAAGGTATTGGGTCAACAATGGACGGAACCACCTGAAGTTCACTAATGAACTTCTTAATCCAGACCGCTTCTTTTGCGGCATCGCTTGCAGCAATGTATTCAGCCTCCATCGTCGAGTCTGCGACGGTATCCTGCTTGGAACTCCTCCAACATACCGCCCCTCCGTTGAGGGTAAACACAAAACCCGAGACGGACTTGCTATCATCTTTGTCACTCTGGAAGCTTGAATCGGTAAAGGACTCGACCCTGAGGTCTCCATTACCGTAAACCAGGAACATCTCCTTAGTCCTTCTCAGGTACTTGAGAATGTTCTTCACTGCTGTCCAGTGGTCCTCCCCTGGGTCTGACTGATACCGGCTTACCGCGCTCAACGCGTAAGCTACATCTGGTCTTGTACATAGCATCGCATACATTATAGATCCTACCGCCGAAGCGTAGGGTATAGTGCTCATGCGAACCCTCTCCTCGTCAGTCTTAGGAGACATCTTCTTGGAGAGGGTAATTCCGTGCAATGCGGGTATGTTACCGCGCTTGGAATCCTCCATACTAAATCTCTTTAGTACGGTCTCTATGTACCTGGACTGTGAAAGTCCCAATAGTTTCTTGGATCTATCTCTATAGATCTTGATCCCCAGAATGTACGAGGCATCACCCAGGTCCTTCATGGAGAACCTTTGTGACAAAAACAGCTTGACCGATTGTAGCATAGGAATGTCATTTCCTATCAAAAGAATGTCGTCCACGTACAAGACTAGGAATACGACAGTTCGTCCTACAATCTTCTTATATACACAGGGTTCATCTTCGTTCTTGATGAAATCAAATTCCTTGATTGCCTCATCAAAACAGATGTTCCAGCTCCGCGATGCCTGCTTTAATCCATAAATGGATTTAAGCAACTTGCACACCTTTCCGCTGCTCCCACTGTCTACGAAACCTTCTGGTTGATCCATGTAAACGCACTCTTCCAAACAACCGTTTAGGAAAGCCGTTTTAACATCCATCTGCCAGATTTCATAGTCATGGAAGGCAGCAATGGCAAGTAAGATCCGAATGGATTTGAGCATAGCTACCGGAGAAAAAGTCTCGTCATAGTCCAAACCAGGTCTTTGACGGAAACCTTTTGCAACGAGCCTAGCTTTATAGGTTTCCACCTGCCCATCTACACCAAGTTTCCTTTTGTAGATCCATTTGCATCCAACGGGTTTTACCCCAGCTGGAGCAATATCCAAGGTCCACACTTTATTGGCGTACATGGACTCCATTTCGGATTGCATTGCTTCCTGCCACTTATCAGAGTCCCTACTGATAATGGCCTGCCTGAAACTGGTAGGGTCATCTTCTTCCAAGATGCAATCCTCTCGATCCCCGTCAATGAGAAAACCGTAGTATCTCTCGGGCGGATGAGAAATCCTACCAGATCTGCGGAGTGGCTGAGGTTCGTTTGGGGTCACTGAATCTAGCGGTTCCTCCAAATTTTCAGTTACATTTTGTGGTCGCTGAATTTCTTCCAGTTCTACCGAACTCCCACTAGCTTCTTTTGCAAGAAACTCCCTTTCTAAGAAGGTAGCGTGGCGAGATACAAACACCTTCTGTTCCTCAGTGTGGTAGAACAGATATCCTAGTGAGTCTTTAGGATATCCCACAAATATACAGAGAACTGACCGTGCCTCCAACTTGTCCGGTTTCTGTGTTTTCACATAGGCCAGACAACCCCATATCTTAAATCGCTTAAGATACGGATTTCTTCCACTCCATATTTCATATGGAGTCTTAGGCACTGATTTGGATGGAACATAGTTCAATAGGTACGCCGCTGTCTGAAGCGCATGTCCCCAAAATGAAAGAGGCAACTCAGCACTACTCATCATGGAGCAAACCATATCCAGTAGGGTACGATTCCTCCGTTCCGAAACACCGTTGTGCTGTGGTGTATAAGGAGGAGTAAGCTGAGAGAGAATACCATTCTCTTTTAAGTAATCTAGGAATTCCGTGCTTAAGTACTCCCCTCCCCTGTCAGACCGGAGGATCTTGATACTTTTGCCTGTCTGGTTCTCTACTTCATTTCTGAATTCCTTGAATTTCTCAAAAGCTTCAGATTTGTGTTTCATCAGATACACATATCCGAACCTAGAGAGATCGTCAGTGAATGTGATGAAGTACGAGAACCCACCCCTTGCATGTATAGACATCGGACCACACACATCACTGTGTATGAGTCCCAAGAGCTCTCTTGCTCTTTCTCCATGTCCGGTGAACGGAGATTTGGTCATCTTCCCTTTGAGACAAGACTGACAAGTTTCATAAGATGAAAACTCGAACGCATTCAAGAGTCCATCTTTATGCAACTTACTCAGTCTTTTCTCTCCGATATGACCAAGTCTACAATGCCACAAGTAGGATTCATTCGTATCTGAATTCTTCCTCTTGCGCGTGTTTTGTATATTGAGAACTGTATTCTGATTTAGAACGTAGATACCATTAAACAGTGTACCCTCTGCAACCAGTACCTTATCAAGGTAAATGTTCATGATATTCTTTTCAAGAACAAACTTATATCTTTCTTTATCGAGTAAAGAAACTGATATGATGTTGCAAACCATGGAGGGTACATAGTAGCAATCGTTCAAAATCATAGTCTTGCCATTTGGCAATACTAGGTGATATTCACCGACGGCTGCCGCATAAACTTGTGCTCCGTTCGCTACTCTGAGCGACATATCACCCGGTGCAACTTTCCTACTTTTTCTCAGTCCTTGTAATAAATTACAGATATGAGATCCTGATCCGGTATCAAGTACCCAGGAGGTAGGGCTGACCGTAAAACAGTTCTCAATTACAAGAACACCTGAAGTAGATGCAAAACCATGCTTCTTCTTCGACTGGGTATCCTGGAAATCCATACAATCCCCTTTCTCATTCTCATACTTATGACTGTTGTCATAAGTTAGAGCTGAACCAACTTTCCCCAGTCCCGAATAAGAATCCGGATCGGTCAAGCAATACATTTTATTATCTTGATTAGGGCGTGAAATGGTTGCTGCCTGGAGAGAGAGAAAAGAAACACTCAGCGTATGCTCTTGCAAGATTAGATTGGTTTATTAATTTATCTAACCAGGATGTCTCCCACTGTTTTCTCAAATTCTTCTTAAAACCTTTAAAAGAAGAACTAGCCGGGTTTTAATTCACGTCACAATACTTGCTTAACCTTTCAGCCAGGCTAGTGTTGGTACTTCGAGGGAGGTTTTCCAACGCTTTCGCGAAGTTCCTTAATTAAATAACCTCTTTTCCCTGGGGGCGTAACCCCGCTAACACCTTTCTAGACACCTACTAGGTTTATAGCATTGATCGTTAAGTGAAAATAATCTCCCGAGAGTAAACCAACTCATCAGTGGGATCGGGATCCAACTGTCATTGTGTGATAACCTAGATGGAATCCACTCTAGTCACCACACTCCAGAAGGTATGCTGAATCTGCAAGTTTCAGTTCTTTTGAAACTCCCGATATGGTTTTTGCCCCTAGGACCCAAGTGATCTTGACGGAGTCAACAAATCAAAGAGTCCTAGTCAAGTTCAACCTGTCATTATCTGGATTGCATTAAACCCACCCGCATAACCCTTGACGGAGTCAACAAGGTTATACGACTGTCCTAATCAATCCCATATACCGATACAAACAAGCAGCACTTAGCTACCGTACACTACGCCTTGACGGAGTCAACAAACGCAGCACGAATACTAAGTGTTACTTGTAAGAAATGACAGAGGGCTACGGCTGGGTTTTTTGGCGAAAAACCCGTTAACGTAATGAACTTGATATCGTTGAAGGAACCTGGTAGTCTTTTTGAAAAACATAGTGGCGAAAACATTTGCTAAAGAGGTCACTCCCTGCGAAGGGATCTCGGCTCTTTCCTCGTCGAGTGAGGTGCTGGGCATTCGTAAGATGAATACCTCGATGCAAAGCAAGAATAATCGACTATGGTGAAGTTATTACCCTGACGCAAAGTTTTGTTCAAGGGGTCACTCCCGGTGAAGGGATCTCGGCCCTTGCCTCGTCGACTGAGGTGCTGGGCATTCATAACCGAATACCGCGATGCAAAACAAAAATGAACGTCCTTGCAATAACAGCTTTTTTTGAAAAATTGTTCCAACAACGTCTTTTAGGTTTATTTTCTTGCATTAGTTCTTTTAATGCGTCCCATCATTTAAATCCTACCATTGCAGAAAACAACCAAAATATGACGTACGCTTATGCCATTCGCATTCGCCACGGGGCCCCGTCATCACCCGTTAGGTTACTTAACTAACGACAGAGCGGGGGCTGGGCTAGCGCGGCTGTAAAACATAAGCAACGCCTAAATAGAAAGCAATGATAGACATTACAGATCACAGATGAATACATTGGATATACTAGGAATCCGCAATGCGTTCGAGCCTGCAACGTAAAGCGGATTACACGGTCGCGGTGAATGGCCAATACCCCACCCTAGACCCCTACGGGTGCGGCAAACTACCCGCCAAGCACCCGAAGCGAAGCAACCTCCCTCACCACCGTGAGTAGGCCACTCGGCACTTCGAGATACCCGGTAGTTTGTGCACCCCCTCCATGGGTCTATCCTAGGAGCAAAAACAGTAAAAAGAATTATACAATGACGGCTACAACCCCGACCCGGTTGTGCGGCCATACAAAGAATATTATTACATCAATTTACATGTTACAAATGAATGAAAGAAAAACAACGCTCATCTCACATCCACCCCGGCCATTCACCCCGCGACAATCCAATCCATTCATATCCACAAACCAATAACAATCACAGATCATGTATAACCCCGACTAATCGTCTTATAGCGATTAGCCGACGTTCAATACATGCAAGCATTACAGATATAACCGATGTAGTTAAAGTGTAGCGAAGTTCCGAAAAATACGGATTTATAGGCCCCCAAAAGTAAATTTTAGTTCTGGAAAATCTGGGCATATATTATATATCCTAAAAATCCCAAAATCAACACAGAAAGACACTGCACGAAAAACGAAGCAGAGAGGACATCAAACCGCGGCGCTTCCGCGGCACGAGCCTACCTCGTGCGGCGGAAGAGCGGCGGTTTAGACAAATCTCTGTGTCGTTTTTCATGGGTGTTTTTAGAAAACCCTGAGATGAATTTACAAATATAAAGTTTTCTATTTTGAGCAGAAAAAATTTCAACAGAAACTAGGGTTTTACAAAAGTTCGGTTTTTGGATTTTCGGTTTCGAAACTTCGTTACACTTCACTACCTAGCTAGTTTGAGTTTAGTTAGCTCTGATACCACTGTTGGGTCCACGTTGCCCACCCCGGTGCTTGCGGGGAGGCGGAAAACATAATAAAAATCCGATTTTTAATGACTTAGGCAACATGGACCGAGCTTGTGAGGATCTTTGCTAAACTAAAACTAGCTAAAGTAAACTAACAACTAACAAAGTTGTAGAAAGGTTATACCTTTGGTCTTTAGTCCTTCTCTCCTTGCTCCTAGGTATGGTAGAAAAGGATCACCTTGCTTGTCTTCTCCCGTCAAAGAAGGATCCACCCGAAAGCCACCACCTTTAGCTTCAACTCCAAGCTAGGAGTAACTAGAGTGCAAGAAATGCTAAGACTTGAACCCTAGAAGTGAGTAGAGAAGATCAAGAGAGGGTTTTTCTCAAGCTTTTGTTTCTCAACACATGAGAGGGAGAGAGCTTGAGGGAGAGGATGAGCAAGAGAGAGAAAAGAAAATGAGAGAGTAATAATAATAGTGAGCCATTCTCACTAATATGTGTGAGTTATTTTAATTAATTAATTAGCAAGATAATTGTCATGGTTTAATCAAGAGGTGACCATTATCATTTCATTATTAATGCAAATTGCAAGAATCAAAGAGCATCTTCCAAATGAAATGATCATGGTCAAATTGTCAACTTGGTCAACAAGTCAACAAAGTCAAAGTGTCAACAATAACAACCATGCACAATAATTAAGCTAATTATTAATTAACAATAATACACACAAAAACAATAGGGTTAATAAAATGACAATAGTCATTAACCCTAAACAAGGTCCTCTCCCTCAATCTCAAGCAACCGTGCATACGCACCCGCATTCGTGATCCGAGGAACACGAACACAATGAGAAAAACCAATCTCAAATCATATACTAGGATCCGGCTTAAACCAAAGCCCGCTAGTATAAACTGTCCGGACAGCAAACGTGCACAAGTGCGCGGATGCGAACGAACCCTGTCGCAAAACCATGCGACCTCTACTCGTTTTGCCTAAAGGCGAATAGCTCTCTGTGTGGGACTCTAAAGACTCGACACTACGCTGGCAGTGGGTTTAACCACAGACCGCAAGCGGCACTAGCTGTACGTAACGGTCCCCAGGTAGATGTCGATAAGAAGACTGACGAGGTGAACCCCATCTGCACTCCTACTGAGCCTGTATGTGACAATCTCCGTACAGTCCGGTCTGTTCGTCTGATACATCGCATGGCGGGCCTAGGGGGGCGGTAAACGTCAGTCCCCTAATAGCGGTACAAGTCGTGTCGGAGTGAAGCCCAATACACCCTGAGATAACACTGGAAACCTACCAGTATATCTCGCTTGCCCTGACCAGGGACTACTCGTGTAATGGCTCTCCTAGACACAGCGCGATGTCAACCCCCAATACCGGGAGAGACGAATCCTGTCTAACCGTCACTGCCTCCAAGTGCTTCGGGACTGCTCCCAACTACTACCTGTTTGCACGACTCAGTAGAGCCGTGGTAGGGTAGCAATCAAAGAACAGTGGGAACACACTCGAGGCGAAGTGACAGTGTCAAGTCAGCGGACTAAGCTGTACTCATGTCACCTGGGAACTGATAACTGACGATAGGTATAATACCAACCATCAGTTCCCGACGAGTCCTGTCCAGTGTACTCGTAACCTAACGAGCACCCGCATACTATCTCAAGTACGACGTACTGACGGCTGTGGGACAGACCGTCTCCCGAGCTGGGATGATAAGCGCATACGCTAGTCTACTCCGGAGTGTCGATGCCCTATCTCGATACTCCCACGACTAGGGACGTGTATAAGGATGTGCTTGTAGATTACCCAGCCCCCACGAGTGTGATCGCCATCACAACGCCGGTAATCAAGCAAAGATCCTAAGGGCTCTACTAATGCGTATAGGTGATATAATAAATAAACACACATGTACACATTAAAGTAGAGACAAACCAAGTAGCATACTACTATATTGAGCAAGATTGTCTGTACAACTGTGAATATCCCAAGCTTCCATCAAGTAATATACATACTAGTATGATACAGTAATGGCCTCTAGGGCATATACACCAACAGCTTCAGCTTCAGGTGTGTTCGTGATTGAAAACTGTTTTTCTATTAACTCTACTTTCTCGGTATTAGATACCGGTTCGGGTTCTCATATTTGCAATTCTGTGCAGGCGTTGAGAAATAGCAGAGTTTTGAAGATAGGTGATCATACTCTCCAGGTTGGAAATGGTTCCAATGTACATGCAGTTTCAGTGGGAGAGTATCACCTAGGGTTGCCGTCGGGTTGTATATTGGTTTTGAACCCATGTTATTTTGTGCCAAGTATGCTTTGTAATATTATATCCGTTTCTTTGTTAGACAATGAAGGTTATCATTTTGCTGTGCAACACAATGTTATGAACATTAGACTAAATCAAGAGTTGATTGGTTGTGGTACACTTAATAACAGGATATTCGTCCTTAATCAACACACAGTTTTCAACATTCAACACACAAGTAAAAGAAAATTTTCAGATATAAATGAAGCTTTTCTTTGGCATTATAGACTTGGTCATATTAATGAAACAAGACTAAACAAGTTTCATAAAGATGGATATTTAAATTCTTTTGAGTATAAATCTTATGCGACTTGCCACTCTTGTATCAAAGGTAAAATGATCAAAACTCCGTTTATTGGACACGGAGAAAGAGCTACTGAGCTCATAGGCCTCATGCATAGTGATGTATGTGGGCCAATGTCTACACATGCAAGAGGCGGTTTTTCTTACTTCATAACTTTTACTGATGATTTCTCAAGATTCGGTCATGTGTTTTTGATAAAGCATAAGTCTGAAGTTTTCGAGAAATTCAAGGAGTACAAACTTGAAGTAGAAAACCAAACAGGAATGAGAATCAAGATATTTCGATCAGATCGAGCTAGAGAGTACTTAAGTACCGAGTTCTTGGACTTCCTAAAAGAGAATGAGATTCTCTCTCAGCTCACTCCCCCTTACACACCACAGCACAACGGTGTGTCAGAGCGGCGGAATCGTACCCTTTTAGATATGGTATGATCTATGATGAGTGATTCTGAGTTACCCCTCTCCTTTTAGGGGCATGCATTGGAGACTGCAGCTTTTCTGTTAAACAAATTTCCAACCAAGACTGTGTCTACCACTCCATATGAGATATGGCATGGGAAGAGACCATATCTTAAACGAGTTAAGATTTGGGGTTGTCCGGCTTTTGTCAAAAAGCAGAATCCAGACAAACTCGAGAGACGATTGGTCAAATGTATATTTGTGGGATATCCAAAACATTCGTTTGGGTATGTTTTCTACCACAAAGAAGAACAAAAGGTGTTTGTTTCTCAGTATACCACATTTTTAGAAAATGAGATTTTTCCAAATGATGCTGATGGCAATGTGGTAGATCTAGAAGAGGTTCTAGAGACACAAATTACAAATGACGACTTGGTTGAACCTAGTGTTGCAACAGAATCTAATGAACCTCAGCCACTCCGTAGATCTGGTAGGACTTCTCGCCCACCGGAGAGATACTATGGTTTTCTCATTGATGGTGATAGAGAAGATTGCATCATGGATGATGATGACCCTGCCAGTTTTCAGCAAGCTATCACGAGTAGTGACTCTGTGAAGTGGCTGGATGCCATAAGATCCGAAACGGAGTCCATGTACACCAACAAAGTATGGACTTTGGAGGATGTACCCTCTGGGATAAAACCTGTAGGCTGCAAATGGATCTTTAAAAGAAAGATCGGTGTAGATGGACAGGTGGAGACCTATAAGGCAAGGCTAGTAGCGAAAGGCTTTCGTCAAAGACCAGGTTTGGACTATGACGAGACTTTCTCTCCGGTAGCCATGCTTAAATCCATTTGGATCCTACTTGCTATTGCTGCTCACTACGACTATGAAATTTGGCAGATGGATGTTAAAACTGCATTTCTAAATGGTGATTTAGAAGAATGTGTTTATATGGATCAGCCAGAGGGCTTCATTGACAGTGGGAGCAGCGGGAAAGCATGTAAATTGCTTAAATACATTTATAGATTAAAGAAGGCATCACGGAGTTGGAACATCTGTTTTGATGATGTTATCAAAGAGTTTGATTTCATCAAAAATCCAGATGAACCTTGTGTTTATAAAAAGACTATAGGGAGAACTGTCGCATTCCTCGTATTGTACGTGGATGACATTCTTCTGATAGGAAATGACATTCCTATGCTACAGTCGGTCAAATCATTCTTATCACAAAGGTTCTCCATGAAGGACCTGGGTGATGCCACGTACATATTAGGCATACGGTCTATAGGGATAGATCCAAACGGTTATTGGGATTGTCCCAAACCAAGTACATCAACACCATCCTAAAGAGGTTTAGTATGGAAGACTCCAAGCGGGGTGCCTTACTCGCTTGCAACGGAGTCACTCACTCCAAGGACGATTGCCCAAAGTCTGATGAAGAGAGAGCTCGCATGAGCATTATTCCCTATGCTTCGACCGTAGGATCAATAATGTATGTGATGTTGTGTACACGCCCTGTTGTAGCTTATGCACTGAGTGTAGTAAGTAGGTATCAGTCAAACCCAGGGGAAAATCACTGGACTGCTGTGAAGAACATTCTTAAGTACTTGCGAAGGACTAAAGAATTGTTCTTGGTGTATGGTAACAGGCATCTCCAAATGGAGGCCTTTACCGATTCGAGCTTCCAGAGTGACAAGAATGATAGCAAGTCTATCTCAGGGTTTGCATTTACCCTCAATGGAGGGACGGTAAGTTGGAAGAGTTCCAAACAGGATACCGTTGCAGACTCAACGATGGAAGCTGAGTACATTGCTGCAAATGATGCTGCCAAGGAAGCCGTCTGGATGAGGAAGTTCATCGTGGAGCTAGAAGTAGTTCCAACCATTATTGATCCAATACCTTTATATTGTGACAATAATGGGGCTGTGGCGTTGTCCAAAGAGCCCAGGTCCCATCAGAAGTCCAGACACATCCTGAGGCGATATCATTTGATCCGGGAGATAGTTGGTCGCCACGAGATCGAGATTAAGAGAGTAGATACAAAGGACAACACTGCGGATCCATTCACCAAGGCCCTCCCTCAGCCGCAGCATAAGCGACTTTTTGAGATATTGGGTATGAGATACGCCAATAATTGGACTTAGTGCAAGTGGGAGATTGTTGGATATATGTATGCCCTAGAGGCCATTATATGATAGTGTATGTACTGATGTGTGTGTGTGTGTGTGTATGCATATATATATATATATATATATATATATATTCAGAGGACAGTCTTGCTCGACATGATAGTATGCTATCTGATTGCTCTTTATCATATGTTCACTTGATCATGCTTTTACTCATTTGATACATGTTGATAAAGCCCTTAGGATATTGGCTTGACTAGTGGGATTATGATGTGGATCATACCAGTGGGACACCTGTAGTTTATAAGCATATCCTTGAAATGTTCCTAGTCGTAGGTATATCGAGACAGGGCATCGATATTCCAGAGTAGACTAGCGTATACGATTCTTGTCCCATGTGATGGGCGATGGATGATCCCATATCCATCTGGTGTGCTGACACCAAAGATTGTATACGGGTGCTCAGTAGAGACTGGGTACACTGAACGGACTCACCGAGAACTCCTATGTGGTATTATATCATACGTCAGATAGCAGTTCTCAGGTGACATTGGTACAGGTTAGTCTGTAGACCCGAGATCGTCATAGAGTCTTGTGTGTCCTCCCACTGTACTTTGATCTCCACCCTACTACGGCTCTACTGAGTCGTACAAACAGGTGGATTTTGGGTACAGTTCCGAGGCACATGGAGGCGATGGGCGATAGGAGGGGTTTCGTCTCTCCCGGTATTAGGGGTTGATGTTGCGCTATGCACGATTGCCTATAATAGGAAGTCCCTGGCCAGGACTGCTGAGATATTACTGATAAGTGTTATCAGTAGTTTTTCGATCTGTTGTAGACCATATACTGGCATGAATTATTGAGTTATTGGGATCGACGTTACCATCCCTAGACTCGATATGCAACATATCTGACGAAGAGACCGGACTGTACGGTAAGTGTTGCCAGTTGGCTCGATGGAGTTTTGACAGGTTCGCTTATTTTTCTTCAGATCGCTCAATACCCGGGTGGCCGTTACGTTTAGCTGACCGCTTGCGGCTTGTGGGTGTTTGATATGATCATCACCTACTGCCGGAGTATTGACGAGTCTTAGAGTCCCACATAGAAGTTTCCTAGCTCAGGCAAAACGATGTGGTGTGCATATGAGATATGCGCGGGAGCTCGATTAAATACGTGTATGAGATACCGTATATTAATCGGGCGTTTACTATTGGTCGGGTCGTATGTGATATGACCGGTTTATTAAATCAAGTGTTGATTTAATAATGACTTTTAGCTCACTTTTATTAAACCTTTTCTTTATGCATGTATGCATATATGTATATACATACACATGATGATGTGTATGCATACATACATATATACAAGTGTATCATGGTTGATAATACATGGATGATGGCAATGCAAGACTCACATGGTTCAAATTAATATGTGTATTTTTGTTTTGAGATAAAAGAAAAAGGAAATTAACAAATGACTGATTCTTTCTACACTCTTCTAGGGTTGACCATTGACTTAACCCTAGGTTTATTTCTTTTGTTCTTTTAACTCATCACAAAATATCTAGATATTTCTTTTAACCATGGTTGGATGTGAGAGTGTCTCATATATATATCCTTTTGTTTTATTTTAAAACATAAGATTTATCATTATCTTGAGAAAAGCTTTGCCATCTTCATCTTCCTCCTTCTTCAAGCTCTCTTGAGTTTCTTTGAGTGTGAGGAAAAGAAAAAGAAAGGGTTTTTAAGTGAGATAACAAACCATACAATCATTCTATACTGGTTTGGCCTATTAGTTTAGAGTGTTTGCATCACTTCCTCATTGATCAAGTGAAGCAAGGAACTTTGGGCAAAGGGACTTCGGGTGGATCGTCGTGGACTAGGAAGGATTCAAGCGAGCCGTTCCAAACTCTAGGAGATCCAAGGAGTCACTCAAGGAGGTCTACAAAGGTTGTATCCTCTCCACTTAGTGATAGATTATTTATTGTATGTGATACTATTAGTTGTTACCCTATATTTCTAGTTCGATTCCTAGTTAAGTTTGCTTAGCACCTCGTTAAAATTTTATTGTGGCATGTGTGATGCTTCCAAACCCTTGATAAGGTGCTAAGGAAACCCTACAAAAACTCTAGTGTTTAGCACTGTTGGAGACTCAATCTTAGCCCAAATTGGCTAAGTTTCCTGAGTTTAGACCTCAAATCAGACCACACCCCAAATTAGGTGCATCCCATATCAGCATTGTTCATTCCGTCACGTAACAAATACACGTGCGCGCAAGATGAACAAAGGACCGAGAATTCCCTAAACTAATATTCGCCTCCAAAATGGTGATAGAGGACCGAAACGTCCTTAAACTAATATTCGCCTCCAAAATGGCGATAATGGACCGAAACGTCCTTAAACTAAAATAATAGAGCCCAAATACTCTTTTGTTGGATCCTAAATAAAAATTATCTTGAAATCTCGTTAAGTGGATCTTAGTCTCAAATTGGACTAATGTATCCTTAACAAAAACAAATCGAGCCCTAAATGCTCACATACATTTAAGCCGATCTTAATCTCAAAATAGTTTAACGGTCCTTAAATAAAAACCCCAAATCAAGATATACGGATTTAGACGAATCCACGCCCTATGGGCGACAACATAAATTAGTCTCCTTATACAATCCACGGGCAACCTAAGCAAACAAAAACACACACGACACGAAGTGAACTTCCGGAGCAGGAGAAAGTGGTTATCGCTATGCGGTAACGTAATTAACTCCAGGGGCTTGCTGTAGGGATTCTCTAGCACCATCCTAGGTTTTGGGTTGAATCACACATGCTATATTAAAATTTTAGGGGGTGCTAAACAATACCAACCATGAATTGAACTAGAAAATAGAGTAACAACATATAGTATCTCATACTAAGTAGTGTCTAACACTAAGTGGGGGAGAAATACAACCTTTGTAGATCTCCTCTTGTGATTCCTTGGATCGAATAAGGTTTGAACCGGTTCGCTTGAATCCTTCCAAGTCTACGATAATCCACCACGAAGTCTCTTTGCTCAAGCTCCTAGCTTCACTTGATCTATGAAGAAGTGGAGCAAACAACCTACACTAATGGAATAGACTAGTATAGATTGATGATGTGGGTTTGGATCTCACTTAAAAACCTTTTCTTTTTATGTTCTTCTCTCACTTTTGAAACCCTAGAGAGCTTGAAAGAGAGAGGAAGAAGGAGATGGCTAAACTTGACTCAAGTGAGAATAATGAAACATAATCCCAAGTGAGTTAGAATTATGTCATCCTAAACTATGGTTACAAAATATCTAGATATTTTGTGAATTGAGGTTAAGAAAAACCATGGGCTACTAAACCATGGGCAATGAAACTATGGTATTGACTTTGGTCAACACAAGAGAAGAGAGTTGAATAGTCAACCATGATTTTATTGCCATTTTGCTTTTCTCAAATAAACAAAATATATAAATATGTTACCATGTGAGTCTTGCATTGCCACCACCAATGTATCATCAACCATGACACATGTATGCTTGCATGTGTGCATCCATATCAACATATACATACACTCATGCATGCATCATAAAGAAATAGATTTTAATAAATGAGCTAACGAACTTAAATATTAAATCAGCACTTGACTTAATAGCCCGGTCATATCACATACGACCCGTCCAATAGTAAACGCCTTATTAAATTACGGTATCAAGTACACGCATTTAGTCGAGCTCCCGTGTATATCTCATATGCACCCCACATCTTTTCGCCTGAGCTAGGAGACCCCTTTGTGGGACTCTAAGACTCGTCAATATGCTAGCAGTAGGCAGTGATCTCATCATATGCTTACAAACCGTCAGTGGCATAAGCTGTACGTAACGGCTCCCAGGTATTGAGCGATCAGAAGAAACACAAGCGAACCTACTCAAACTCCCGTCGAGCTAACTGGCAACACTTACCGTACAGTCCGGTCTTTTCGTCAGATATGCTGCATATCAAGTCTAGGGATGGTATCGTCGACCCAATAACTCAATAAATCATGCCGGTATATGGATCATAACAGATCGATAAACTACTGATAACACTTATTAGTAAATCTCATCAGCCCTGGCCAGGGACTTCCTGTTATAGCTAATCGTACATAGCGCAACATCAAACTCCCAATACAGGGAGAGACGAAACTCCTCATATCGCTCATTGCCTCCATGTGTCTCAGGACTGTACCCAAAATCCACCTGTTTCCACGACTCAGTAGAGCCGTGGTAGGGTGGAGATCAAAGTACAGTGGGAGGACACACAAGACTCCATGACGATCTCGGGTCTACAGACTAACCTGTATCAGTGTCACCTGAGAACTGCTATCCGACGATAGATATAATACCACATAGGAGTTCTCGGCGAGTCCGTTCAGTGTACCCAGTCTTACTAAGCATCCGTATACAGTCATTGGTGTCACCACACCAATGGATATAGGATCATACATCACCCATCATATGCGACAAGTATCGTATACGCTAGTTTACTATGGAAGTATCGATGCCCCGTCTTGATACACCCACGACTAGGAACATTTTAAGGATATACTTATAAACTACACATGTCCCACTAGTATGATCCGCATCATAATCTCAGTAGTCAAGAAAATATCCTAAGGGCTTTATCAATATGTACCAAATGAATAAGAAGCATGATCAAATGAACATGTCAAGATAAAGTACAACCAGATAGCATATTATCATGTCGAGCAAGAATGTCCCCTGAATATATATGTATATATACATACATATATATATATACATATACCGGTACATACACTATCATATAATGGTCTCTAGGGAATACATATATCCAACACTTGCGCCAGCAGGGAAGAGCGTCCCCCATAATCAAAAACCCCTCGCAAACGAGGGGGAATCTGATGAAGTCTGCTACAACGGTCGTATTTGTTCAAACCTCCGATATATGGTTCCATAAATCAACTTGGCATCTTTGGAGAGGTTGACGGATAAATTCAAATAGCATCTGCCCCCAAATTCAAGAAAGACGATACATCCCGGTTCGTCTTTGTTTTCGGCGGTAAACAGATTCTGGCACACCCGGTGGGACCATTTCCTCCTTCCACTCCACACTTCGTGTGTTATGTTTCGTGAACAAAATCGCGGTTCGCTATGGTTGCTCTTGGATTTGAGGTACTAAGTTTGGTGTCTTGTTCCTGTGCAGAAAGAAATGGAACATCAATGGCTTCCAGCTGCACAAACTGCAACAGCAACTCCCGCTCTGCCCCAACTGAAGGAGTGACATACGGGCCCAATGCGGCCTCCATCTTTTCAATGCTGGTGGAGCAGGTGACTCAAGCCTCTACTGGATTGTTCTTCGGGACCATGTTTCCGCCAGCAAACTTCAGCGCCCCAGTGCCACTACATGAAGCTCCTAAGAAGTCGGTCTTCAATCGACTTGCAAACACCATGGCCTTTCTCCATGGGTCATCCAAGTCTGCCAACTTAGTCTTTAACAGGCTGAGCCGAAGCTCAAGTGGGCCCGCAAAGAGGTTCGCGATCTTGAAGGGGCTATCCCAAAACGGATAGTCCTCCCAACTCCTCCGGCAGGTGAAGTCATCAAAAGTGCTTCCCCTACCAGAAAGTCGGCCTTCTAAAGATTGGCTATTCTCTCTCAAAGGACGTCAGTCTTCAACAGGTTGGCACCAGTAGCAGCGCTTCACCAAAGCAGGGGGTACGACGGAGCCGCTTCCACAATTGAGGTGGTCCCGTCTGCAAGGCATGCTCGACGTCGCCACTGGCGCCGAGTGAGAAAAACTGGGGGTAACTCCCCCTCCAGGCTCACCCTACAAGCTCCAATGGTGGAAATTGACGCTGCTGTTCTAACCGGGAACAGATTTGATCTACTTAGGAGAGTGCACAAGAACTTTTCAACAGCGGTGCTGAAGAAATCTCCCCCACCTGCTGAAAACATGACGCAGGCAAAGCCGGAGCATCCCTCTCAACGGCTCTCTTCCCAAATTCACAGGGTCTGGCAGAAAGTCTAAGATTCTGTAATTGAAAAAGACGATCTCACCGACTGAAGAAAATGAAGGTTCGGCAAGAGAAAAACCATCCCTCCATCATACAGTGAGGGGTGTCTTCCACACAGATGCCTGTTACAACGGCTCCTTCAACTTCAACCTCCTACAAAAGAACAAGACTGGAAAAAATGCCACCACTGGCGGCAAATTCCAAAGGTGATGGACCTAAACGCCCCAAGTCTAGGGACATGATCGTGCACACGGTTTACATGGCTTCTGGAAAAGAGGAAAGCCGTGCTTCCGTGGGTCATTGGCTGCAAACTCGGTCGTTGACAAAAGCTCAGGAGAAACAACAAAAGCTCCAGGAAATGCTGATCAAAATGTTAGCACTCACCGGACAGAAAGAAAGTCTGGAGTCAGCATATGAACAGCGCCACGAGCAAGAAACCAATACAGAGTTCTTGCGAAGGGTGCTTGAAAGGAAGGATAAGGAGGCCGAGGAACAAGTTGCTAACATAAAGCAGATGGCTATTTTGTTCCAGAACATGGTTGGAATGATGATCCAGCCAGAATCTCTAGCCGAAGATCCGCCGACAATCATCGAGGATGACAGAGGGGAAACATCGAACCCTCTTCCGGCTTTATCAGTGTCCAAGGAGGAAACAATCTCCAAGGCTGCTCTTGATGATTATATAGCTCAATAAATACGAGCTCATCAAGCGAATAAAGCGGCCGTCCAAACTGTCAGAACTGGGCGACCGTATCCATGCTGGTATGACTAAATCATGTACCCGCCGGGATATACGATCTCCAAATTCTATGTGTACAAGGGGACAAGAAATCCGCATCAGCATGTCGCTAAGTTCAGAGCTCTATGCGGCAATACTGGAGGTGACGATAAACTGTTGCTTCGCCAGTTCGTTGGAAGCCTGTCAGAGACGGCCTTTGAATGGTACTCGGAGCTCCCAAATAACTCCGTCAAAATATTCACAGAGATAGAACTGCTGTTCACACAGCGGTTCGCCAGCACAAGCGAGCGCACCCCGATCACGGCATTAATCAATTCCAGGGAGAAGTCAGGAGAAACCTGGGTCCAATACGTGATCCGGTGGCGGAACCTATGGTCGAAGTGCGAACAACGCATCGAAGAATCTCCTGCCATGGGTATGTTCATCGGGATACTAGATCCTCAAACGACGGTGTCCTAGTTCATGACGTTCTTCAAGCCGACCACCTTCCAGGCTCTGATTGACAAACTGGCCCAAATGGACTAGATGGGCCACGGGCTTTCCTCCTCAAAAATGGACCCTCGAAATGCCAAGGGTAAAGGGAAAGCGTCCTTCATTGCCAACACTCAATAGCAACCGAGTGACCCGAAATTGGTTGCTTTCCAAAACAACATGCGTCCGCGCTTATCCCTGGAAGAAAGATTAAGACGTGCTTACTCGTTTCCCCGTGACAAGACGAGGAGACTGTTCTAGCTGGCAGTGCGCAATTAACTTATCACATTGCCGGGCCCACGATGTCTACCGCAACCAGGCGATGTAAACAACCCCAACTACTGCTCTTATCACAGAATGGTGAGCCACCCAATTGAGGATTGCTACATCTTCAAGAACTGGGTCGAGAATCAGTATCAACAGGGGTAGTTCGCGTTTTCTGAGAACTGGAAGGTGAACCCACCACAGAAGCACGCTCCTAAAAAGGTGGATATGTCGGGGGCATCATTCTCGCTCGTGGAAGAAGCTCCATGGGAAGTCGTCCTTTCAGCTAAAACTAAAAGAATGCTGAAGGATCTCCAGGAATGTCCGGCAATCAGGTGGAAGAGCCAGCTTGAACCAGAAATCATCGGAGGGATGCTGAAATCGCGTCCCGTACTAAAACTGTCGACAAAGGACAAAATCCCCAAGTCGAACCTTCAAAGTTTTCGAAGAAAAAGAATAAGATCAAGAAGCCTGTGCAACCTGCCGAGTATGACGACAAACACACAGACTTACAGAAGTACATTGACGCACTGGAGGCAACCAGAAGGCGCAGACACCGGTCACCCTCGAAGAGTTCCTCAAGCATATTCTTGAGAACGAAGAGAGTGGCAACGATGAGGAAAATAACTCATCAGAAGAAACCAAAGACTATGTCGCAAGTTGCCACATAATCTCCCATTCGTCGTCAAAAGGCGAAGAAGTGCTCTCAGCGTCAGAAAACAACGCAGAGGAACTGGGGGCAGGATCGGTGACAAAATCCCCAGAACCGTCAGAAAACCCGATCGATAGGTTGTTAAATGAAGCCTTTCAAAAAAGCAAAGTTGTCCGAAAACACGAAACAACCATATACGTAAAGGTTAAGCGTCGGCGTCAGGATGAAGAAGCTGCGGTAAGGATGAGTCGTAAAGTGCTTCAATCAAGCCAAAGCACACCCGCCACAAACAAGAGCAGGATCAAAACAGAGAAGCGGTTCGCCAAAGCCCTGTCAATGAGAATGAAGCTGCCCCCTCTCGTGGAAAACACTCCCGGGGTCATGTGCCTTGACGGAGTGGATATACATCCAAACTACTGCCTATATCATCGGAGGGTTATCCAACCCATCGAGAAATGCAGTGCCTTCATGAAGTGGTGGTAAGAATACGTTGCCTATCAACAACACTTCAGGAGGATGAAACGTGAAGCTTGTCGACAGCTACGAAGTTCGACAAGTGCGCGTGAGAAAATGACTGGCAACTGTCATATGGTTGATACCAGTCGGGAAAGCGAAAAACTCCAAGTTCTTACCTTTGGGAGCGATTCTGAGGAAGAAATGACCCTCGGCCCTCTCTTCAAGAACTCCACCTCCAAAAAAGAAGAGGATAAGAAGAATTGCGAGAAAATTCAGCTGCGTAACCGCACGCTGCCTGAGAAGAACTTCGGACCTACAAATAAATGTTTGAGTAAAAGAGACAAGGGGAAAGAAAAAGTCCCTGGGAAAATCACCCTTGATGATGGAGTCGTTAAAGAGCTCGTAGCCAATGACCCACCTAGGAAAAACAAGGTGGATTACAATGTCCTAGCACATCTGAGGAAAATGCCTTCACAACTAAGCATACTGGATGCTCTCCTCCTGTCCAAAGAGGCACGAGATTCTCTGATCAAGGCATTGCAAGATCCTGATCAATTCCAAGCTTTCTTAGCTGAAGAAAGGATGAAGGACGAACTGGCAGAGGCACACACAGCTGACATCACATTCAGGGATGGGGATCTCCTCCTCGGAACGTGCGAGCATAACCGCCTGTTATACGTCACTGGATACTGCCACAATATCAAGATAGGAAAAATCCTTGTCGACAATGGGTCTTATGTCAACCTCCTCAATGTGAAGGTGCTCAAGGAGATTTGCATGAACGTTCAACACCTAGCCCGAGATAAAATTACCATCTCCGGTTTTGATTCACAGTCATCACGGACGCTCGGATCTGTAATACCGACGTTACGCTTCGAGTTGCTCGTCACTGACATCAAATTTCATGTCATTGACGCCAAGGCTTGCTACAACGCTCTGCTCAGCAGGCCTTGGTTACATGAGTACAACGTCATCCCTTCTACACAACACCGGTGTATGAAGTATTTAAAAGACGACCTCGAGTACACCATTACGGGGGAGCTAAATCCATTCTCCATAAACGAAGCCCAAAAATATGAAGACGCAAAGTACTTCCTACCAGACTTCAAAGATACAGAAAGATGCCATTAGCCGGAGAATAAACGGAAGTCCGTTGTCACCATCCCAATCTTTAGGAGTGACACCGAGGAAGATGAGGAAATAGTCTACTCGGGGCAACCCCAATGCAACAGGCCCAGACCATCTACTCCTATTTTGGTCTTTGGCAGTGACTCTGAGGACTAGGCCAACGCCGTGTTCTCCACTCGCCCATCAGCACAACCCGTTACTGGAGCCGATAAGAGTTTACATATCACCATGGTTCCGCCACGACATTACAAAGAACTTGATGCGCTTGATACATACAACCTACAAGAGCTGCAGACTTTCTACGTCCCTCCCAGGAGAAGAGATGAAAAGGCGATCCTCTTCTATCAATTTACGAAGACCAAAGTGGAGAAAGAAGTCTGGCATAGTGCCGAGCTTGCACTTGACAAGCTTTAACCAATCCATCTGCCCACATATTACGCAGAGGGATTGAAAAGGCTATTAAGATGCTAAGGCGTATCTTTCAAACAAACCGTTCGACAAGAACAGTTCTACAACAATATCTGGGACATTTCCGGGACTCAGCGAAAGATGCCTAATGGAAGGATGGAGACGACTAGGCTTGGATATGTTCGGTCAAATAAACGGGAGCAATTCCACAACTGCCGCACCATAAATAACTCCGGTGGAGAAAGGAATGCTTTCCAGATAGCTATGACGTTGAAACGAAGCAAAATCCCTTTATAAGAACGTCAAGTCCATCGTTCGAAGAGCAAGTTGACAAGCTAATAAGAGAAGCCGGTCAAAAGGTTCGGGATGATTACAACCGCGAAATGGCTATTTACGAAAAGGCTAGGACGCAGCGTCTCAATCAGCAGTCTGCGGAAAGAGAAGATTACGATGCCCTTCACCCTCAGCCCGCTGTATGTTCTCGGGACAAGAGAAAAGCCAGAAATAGGGGCAAAAACAAAGTGAAGAATGAGAATGACGTCCGGAAACAGCGAAGCAGATCTAAGAAGCCACGCAATCAAGAAAAAGTCAGCTAGAATCCGTCTTTTATGAAGAAGATGGGACGGGAATACTCTTTCCTTCAAGACAAGACAAGGAAAATATTCATCCTTGTCATAAAGCATTAAATGATGACGCTCCTGGAGCTTCGGAACCCCGAACAGATAAATGAGGTCCATCACCCGGATTATTGCTCCTATCATCGAGCAACAGGACATCCTCTGGAACATTGCTTCACCTTTAAAGACCGGGTCGAAGACTAATATCAACAAGGCAGGTTCGCTTTATCCGACAGCTGGTGGGTGACTCCACTGTAAAAGCATGAGCCAAAGAGAACCTATATCGCGAAGGTAGGACTAGCTCAATACCAAGAATGGAAGCAAACTCGTACTTGCTACATAATAACACTCTCAAAGGAGAGAGGGCATGAGAATATGAATGACTTCTTCAAGTGCTTCGCAAATAAGGATGAGGAGGAGGTGATCTCGCAGTTTCCACCAGCACTAAAAGAGTTTGAAGATGGGATACACACTACGGCGGACAACCTGAGAAAAATCGACTTGGGGACGGAAAACGATCTGAGGCCCACGTTCATCAGTGAGCTGTTGTCTAAAAAATAGGTGGCCATACTAAAGGACGTGCTTATGCAATATAAAGACTGCTTCGCATGGAATTATTTCGAGATGCCAGGACTAGATGCAAAAATAGCGGTGCATAAATTGGCTATATCGCCGGATGTCAAGCCAGTCAAACATGCGCCAAGAAGAATGCGGCTCGAACTCGAGATGAGTATAAACGCCGAAGTAAAGAAACTAATTGACTCTGGCTTCATCCAAGAAGTTCAATATCCCGAATGGATCGCCAACATTGTTCCAGTAATGAAAAAAAATAGGACGGTGCGCATCTGCGTAGACTTTCGGAACCTCAACAAAGCTTGCCCAAAGGATAACTTCCCAGTATTAGTTACCGAGCTGATGATAGATAATACGTCTACCCATGAGGTCTTCTCCTTCATGGATGGATATTCAGGGTACAATCAAATAAAAATGCAACCTGAAGACCAAAAGCATACCGCCTTCCGGACTCCATTAGGCATATTCTGTTACAAGGTAATGCCTTTCGGTCTGAAAAACGCTGGTGCTACCTACCACAGGGCCATGACAAAAATCTTCGACGACCTCATTCATGAGGTTGTTGAATGCTACATTGACGACCTTGTGGTGAAAGGAAAATCTTATGAGGAGCATTGGGAGCATCTAGACATAGTATTCCAATGTCTTCGGAAGAATAATCTGAAGATGAATCCTCTAAAATGCGCATTTAGAGTCTCTTCGGGCAAATTCCTAAGATTCATCATATGACACTGAGGCATCGAAATAGACCCATCAAAGATTAAGACGATTACGGAAATGCCCATGCCGATAACTCTCAAACAAATGCGGCCTCTCCAAGGAAAGCTCGCCTATATCCAGCGGTTCATAATCAACCTCTCCGGAAAATGCCGTCCCTACAGTCATCTAATGAAGAAGAGGACCCCATTCGTCTGGGATCATAAGTGCCAAAATGCACTAAATGAAATTAAGCAATAACTACAGAATCAACCGGTATTGACCGCTCCGGTTAAGAGAAAACCCCTTATCCTATATACAACGGCCCTTGAGGGTTCTCTAGGCGCGCTATGGGCACAAAAGAACGATCAGGGAAATGAAAAAGTTCTGTACTATTTGAGTCGAGTTCTCCTGGGGGCAGAAAACAACTACTCCCCCATAGAAAAGCATTGTCTGGTGCCGATCTTCGTGATAACAAAGCTCAGACACTATGCCTTGGCGCATGAGGCACATCTCATATCAAAGGTCGATCCTCTCAAATATTTGATGTAAATGGCCATACTAACAGGAAGGCTTGCAAAATGGGCCTTCCTCCTTGTGGAATTCTCGATAACGTATCGACCTCTCAAAGTAGTGAAGGGCCAGGCCATCGCCGACTTTCTCGCCGAACATCCGATACCCGCCGACTCCCCCTTAAATTATGAGTTACCAGATGAACATGAGTTCGACGCAAAGGAAGAAGAGAATGATGCCCGATGGGAACTCTACTTTAATGGAGCATCTTCCATGAAAAGGCGGAAGCATAATACCCCCATAATCAAAGCTGGGGTGGGTCTCATCTTCATGACTCCGCAGGAAGGGATACTGCGTTACGCCTTTTCCCTGACGGAGCCGAGGACTAACAACGAAACTAAATATGAAGCTTTGATAACAGGTCTCGAGATCGTTGTTGACATTGGAATTCAAGACTTCCTCATATATGGAGACTCCTAGCTCATTGTCAGCCAAGTAAATGGCGACTATCATACATGCAAGACAGAACTGATCAGGTATGGTGAAAGAGTGCAGCAACTACTGACACAAATCCCTTCTTACATCTTGGAGAGTATACCGTGTGCAGAAAACAGCAAAGTGGATGCATTGGCTAGATTAGCTAAAGAATTGGTCGACGAAGACCTCAATGACGTAAAGATCATCGTGCAAAGCCGCCGGGTTCTCGTGCCGGCAGGGATACCTTCGGAGGATTTAACAGAGTCATCTGAAGAAAAGGAAACGACCAAACAAGCAGTCCTCCAGATAGATGACAAAGAAAAGATCAAGGATTAGAGGGAAGTCTTCATAGACAACTTCAAATCCCATCGAATGCCCGAAAACGCATCATCAAGACATCAGCTCTTGAAACGGGCTCTGTCTTTCGCTTTCGTCAATGATACTCTATACAAGAGATTGCTTGACGGTTTGTGGCTAAGGTGCTTGGGGCCAGGAGAAGCAAAGAGAGTCGTTCAATAAACTCACGACGGACTCTGCGGTTCTCATCAAGCCGGGCCAAAGATGAAGATCAAAATAATGGGTTACTATTAGCCTACAATGATTCAGGACTGCCTCGAATATGCGAAGCGGTGTCACTCATACCAGATTCACGGGGACTTCATCTACCAACATCCAAATCCGCTACACCCAACAATAGCTAGCTGGCCGTTCAAAATGTGGGGAACCGACATAATTTGTCCCATTGAACCAGCATCATCCAAAGGATATCGGTTCATACTAGCAACGACCGATTACTTTTCTAAGTCGGCAGAAGCAATACCACTAAGGGAAGTGAAGACGGAGAATATTCTCCATTTCTTCAAGACACATGTCATCTACCGGTTCGGTACTCCGTGACGGATAATCTCGGATAATGGACCAGCCTACAGGAGCCATAAAATCAGCCGCTTCGCAGAACAGCATAAAATAGACTGGAGATATTCTTCCGTTTATAATTCCCGAGCTAACGGTCTAGCTGAAGCTTTCAAAACAGCCACGAATACGACCCCATACGCGTTAGTATTCACCACAGAAGTAGTACTTCTCCTGGAAATAGAACTCCCTTCTCTGAGAGTAGTGGTTCGATACGAACTGATAGATGAAGAAAATGATCATCTCCGGCTTGAGGAGCTCGACATCCTCGATAAAACTCGCCTTATATCACAGCAAAACCTGGAGGCTTATAAAGCAAGGATGACACGGTCATATGAAAAACTGACCAGGCCGAGATCATTCTGCCAAAGCGAACTCATGCTAGTTGTCAAAAGACCTATGATCTCCAATCGTGCAAAACGGGGGAAATTCGAGCCGAACTATGAGGGCCCATACATCATAGACAAGGTCTACCAGGGTGGGGCCTACCTGCTAATGGATATGCATGGCGAAAGACCCTTCCGGCCAATAAATGACCGATTCCTCAAAAGATACTATGCCTAACGGGTTACGATTCTGGTCAATGATAGATGACAACGCCTGTATCCGCTCGCTATTTTCCTGAGTCAGAACCCTGAAAGTAGCATCCAAAAGATCTGTTGCCTCAAAAATACTAACAGTGGACCACTACGTCCTTAAACTGTCCATAGACCGAGATGTCCCTAAATTAACAATGGACCGAGATGTCCTTAAACTAAAACTTTGGACTGGAACGTCCTTAAACTAGCGCATCGCCTCAAACACGACGATAATGGACCGAAATGTCCCTAAACTAGTGTACCGCCTCAAACATGGCGCATCACCCCAAATACGGCAATATCCACCCTTGAAATCTGTGTTGCAATCGAAGTCTCAACAGCAGAAGTTGCAACTCAAGTCCTACTGACTACACAGTTTCCGCAGCAATAAAGCCACTTCCCATGTCCCACCAACAAACAGATGGGTCACGTGCAGTGAAATTACTTTCAATAGTCCCACTGCTAAAAAAACGGTATGTCCACAAGCAAAATGAGCACGGATGAAAACCAGAAAGGGCGCCGTGAGTAAAAACAGCAGGGCTACCGGCGAGTTTGTGAAAACCCGGAAATGGCGCAATCTCGTAAAATTTTCACTTACGAGGTCCTCTCGACTCGTAAGGAGAACTCCCCATATAATACCCCCACGGCTCATAGGATTCAAAAGTAAGCTACAGGGATCCAAACTTGTTCTTAAGCCATCATGTCCTCCAAGTTGCCCTACATGCAGCCCAATATTGGCCCTTGTATACAATCTATGGGCACAAATAAATATACTCCGTCACCTAGTTCCACCAATGGCATGAAATGTCCCCATATGGTGAACGGCACTTGTAAGTATTCTCGACTTATAAGGAGAAAATACTCTTATAAGATCCTTATGACCTATAAAAGAACACACGCTTAGGAATCCCGACGATTCCTAAGGAGAAAACCACACCTACAAGATCCACTCGACTCGTAGGGAGAAATACCTTTATGAGACCCTTACGGCTCATAAAGTCAAAAAGCCTTAGTCGACAGGATCCTAACCCTGTTTACTAAGCCATCTTTGTTCAAATCGATAAAGGCAAATGATGATTCGCTACTGGCATCATTACAGTGGTAGCGATGCTGATGCCTGAACAGGTGTCAAACTCCAAATCCTCTCAAGGAAAATGATAATTCGCTCCTGGCAATATTTCAGTTGCAGCGACGCTGATGCCAAAATTGGTATCGGGACCTAGGTCCCCAACTCGTAATAAAAATCAGCGAGCCAAAAGAATGTATACGAAACAGCCGAAATGTTTAGACAACTCGCAATAAAAAGCAGCGAGTAAAAATATAAAAATAGCCGAAATGATTGGGCACCGCAAAAAATAGCCGAAATGCTCAGGCAATCACGACTTTCGTAATATGAAAAGCTGAAAAGATAGAGCATCGCGGCAATGAAAATAAAATAAAATAAAAAATAAAAAAAATTCCTCTGCCCTGCAGGTGAGTGTACACTGACCCCTGTATATAATCCAAGGCACAAATGATAAAAAGAACCATGTTTTCCCATCAGGCCCCGCCAAAGGGAGGGCCAGATTTCTACGGCAACATCTACAACCTAGAGATCATCACGACGTTCCTTCTCGTTACAGCAGACGCAATGTCAACAAAGGCTCTAAATAGCCGAATCAAAAAGGAGTGACGGAAAAATCCCAGCTCCAGCTCGACATTCTTCTCGTTACAGTGGACACAATGTCAATAAAAGCTCCAAATAGCCGAATCAAAACGGAGTGACGGCAAAATCCCAGCTCCAGCTCGACATTCTTCTCATTACAGCAGACACAATGTCAACAAAGGCTCCAAATAGTCGAATAAAAAAGGAGCGATGACAAAATCCCAGCTCCAGCTCGACATTCTTCTCGTTACAGCAGACGCAATGTCAACAAAGGCTCCAAATAGCCAAACCAAACTGGAGTAAAGGCATATTCCTAACTCCGGACTTCAACTGCAATACATACAGCATAGTAGTACGACAGATGTCTACCCTATTTCAACAAAGAAACAGCATGGCATAGTAAAAACAAAAAATGAAGCAACGACATATTCCCAGCTTCAGGTTCTCGACGGTAACTCATAAAAAGTCTAAGAGACTATCGGAGATCATCCCATACCAGCGCGGAGTGGTTATGACTTCACTTATATGGAATTAGTGAAGCTAACATACTAATCTATATGGCTAGTATAGAAGAGGATGATGAAGTAGGTATTTTGCTCTCTTTAGTTTTCTTTTTCTCTAAATCTTTCATCGCAAGATCAAAAGCTAGAAAGCTTTTGTAATGAGGAAGAAGAAGATGAAGTGATGAAAAATAATTGAAGTGAGGTTAGAAATGCAACCTTGAGTGAGTATATGGCATGCACTAACTCATGTAGAGAGTTAACCATGGCTATGCGTAATGGTTAGGTTAACAAAATATCTTAAGTGAAACAAAAAGGGTGGACTAAGTCAATGGTTATCAACAAGCTTCTCCAAGCTTCTAACCATGAGTCATTTCCACTTAATTTTGAATTACTTGATATAAATAGAAACCCAAACATTATTAATAGCATGGTGTAAGTCTCATACACCCATGTTACATGTATAACCAAACATGTCACATTAATAATTTATATCACATATATATCATTTGTGAACAAAAGAAAACAATACAATAAACATAGATCACATATATGTTAAATGTATCATAAGTGAGAATAATAAATACTTAAGTGAGCATATAATATGTATCATTTTATCGAATCAACACTTGATCCGATAACCCGACATATACCCGGCCGATATCACATATCGCGAGAATAGAATACGGTATCACATACACGTATCAATCTCGGTCCCGCACATATCACATATGTGCTCCTACTCCGTTTCGCCTGAGCTAGGAAGCCTCTGTGTAGGACTCTAAAGACTCGTCAATACGCCGGCAGTAGGTGATGATCATATCAAACACCCACAAGCTACAAGCGGTCAGCTAAACGTAACAGCTACCCGGGTATTGAGCGACCAGAAGATCAACAAGCAAGCCTGTACATACTCCTGCGAATCCAATTAGTAACACTACCGTACAGTCCAGTCTCTTCGTTTGATATGTTGCATATCCAGTCTAGGGGTGGTAACGTCAGACCCCAGTAACCGATAAGTCGTGTTGATGTAAGGCTCATAACAGGTCGAGAAACTACCGATAACACTTACCAGTAGATCTCCATATCAACCCAGGCCAGGGACTTCCAGTTATAGCCAATCGAACATAGCGCAACATCAACCCCCAATACCGGGAGAGATGAAACCCCTCCTATCGCTCATTGCCTCCATGTGATTCAGGACTGTACCCAAAAGCCATCGTTTTGCACGTTCTCTTGAAAGTGATAAGGTGGAAATCAAAGCACAGTAGTAATCACACAAGACTCTATGACGATCTCGGGTCTACAGACTAACCTGTACCAGTGTCACCAGAGAACTGCTATCTGACGATAGGTATAATACCAACAAGGAGTTCTCGGCGAGTCCGTTCAGTATACCCAGCCTCCACTGAGCATCCGTATACCATCTTTAATGTCAAACACCATTGGATGTGGGATCATCCATCGCCCATCATATGGGTCAAGATGCGTATACGCTAGTCTACTCTGGAGTATCGATACCCTGTCTCGATACACTCTCGACTAGGAACAGTTGTAGGATGTTCTTGTGGACTACCCTAGCCCAACTAGTATGATCTGCATCATAGTCCTAGTAGTCAAGTACATATCCTAAAGGCTTTATCAACATGTGAGAGCAAGAAAGTAACACAATACAAGTCAACATGTTAAGACAAAGAGCAACCAGATAGCATACTATCATATCGAGCAAGAAAGTCCTCTCTATATATATCCAAGCATCCACTATAATATACATCATATGTATAATAATGGCCTCTAGGGCATATACATAACTAACAATCTCCCACTTACACTAAGGCCAGCTGTTGTAGTATCTCATACCCAACATCCCGAAGAGTCTCTCAAATTGTATCTGGGGTATGGCCATCGTGAGTGATCCACAGTATTATCCTTCATGTATACTCTCCTGACCTCGATCTCCCGGCGATCAACTATCTCCCGGATCAGGTGATACCGCCTCAGAATATGCCTAGATCTCTGATGGGACCTGGGTTTCTTGGCCAAAGGCACAGCTCCATTGTTATCACAATACAAAGGTATTGGATGCTCAATGGATGGAACCACTCCAAGTTCAGTTATGAACTTCTTCATCCAGACAGCCTCTTTAGCAGCATCGTTGGCAGCGATGTATTCAGCCTCCATCGTCAAGTCTGCCATGGTTTCCTGTTTGGTACTCTTCCAACACACCGCCCCTCTATTGAGGGTAAAGACAAATCCCGAGTGCGACTTAAAGTCGTCCTTATCATTTTAGAAGCTCGAATCGGTAAAGGACTCCACTTGGAGTTCTCCGTTACCATACACTAAGAACATCTCTTTAGTCCTTCTCAAGTACTTGAGAATGTTCTTCACAGCTGTCCAGTGATTCTCTCCTGGATCTGCTTGATATCTACTCACTACACTTAGTTAGTATGCTACATTGGGTCTGGTACATAGCATCGCGTACATGATAGAGCCTACTGCCGAAGCATAGGGTATCCCTTGCATGCGAGCTCTCTCCAAATCGGTCTTAGGAGATATCTTTTTGGAGAGAGTGAGTCCAGAGATCGTGGGTAAATTCCCACGCTTGGATTCTTCCATACTAAACCTCATTAGTATGGTGTCAATGTACCTGGATTGGGACAATCCCAGTATCCGTTTAGATCTATCTCTATATATCTTAATTCCCAATATGTAGGAGGCATCACCTAGATCTTTCATTGAGAATCTTTGTGATAAGAAGAGCTTGACCGAGTGCAGCATAGGAACATCATTTCCTATTAAGAGTATGTCATCCACGTACAATACGAGGAAGACAACCTTACTCTCTGCCACCTTCTTGTATATACAAGGTTCATCTACGTTTTTGATGAAGTCAAACTCTTTGACTACAACATCAAAACAGATGTTCCAACTCCGCGATACCTGCTTTAACCCGTAGATGGATTTAAGCAGCTTGCACACCTTTCCGCTGCTCCTACCGTTTACGAAGCCCTCTGGCTGAGTCATGTACACGCACTCTTCTAAATCACCATTTAGAAAGGCGGTCTTAACATCCATTTGCCAGATTTCGTAGTCACGGTATGTAGCAATGGCAAGTAAGATTCGGATGGACTTAAGCATAGACACTGAAGAAAAGGTTTCATCATAATCCACACCTGGTCGTTGACGAAAACCCTTTGTAACAAGTCTAGGTTTGAAAGTCTCAACTTTTCCATCAACACCAAGTTTCTTATTAAAGATCCATTTGCTCCCAATGGGTTTTACCCCTTCAGGAGCAACTTCCAAAGTCCATACTTTATTGGTGTACATGGATTCTATCTCAGATCGCATTGCATCCAGCCATTTCACAGAGTCTCTACTCGTGATGGCCTGCTCGAAGCTAGTCGGGTCATCATCTTCCATGATGCAGTCCTTGCTTCCACCATCAATGAGAAAACCGTAGTATCTCTCAGGTGGATGAGAAACCCTATTAGATCGGCAGAGTGGCTGAGGTTCGTCGGGAACTACTGAATCCTCTGGTTCCAATAAATCATCAGTTGCAGTTTGTGCTGCTGGAACTTCTTCCAGCTCTACCTCTTCGCCACTAATTTCTTTTGCAAGAAATTCCTTTTCTAAAAATGTGGCATATTGAGAAACAAACACATTTTGCTCCTCAGCGTGGTAAAAAATATATCCTTTTGAATTCTTTGGATATCCCACAAACTTGCATAGAACTGATCGTGCCTCGAGTTTGTCCGGATTTTGCCTTTTGACATAGGCCAGACAACCCCATATCTTAACTCGTTTAAGATATGGTCTCATGCCCCTCCATATCTCATATGGGGTTGTAGGCATTGATTTAGATAGAACTTGATTCAATAGGTATGCTGCTGTCTCAAGCGCATAACCTCAAAAGGAAATAGGCAACTCAGCGGTGCTCATCATAGAGCGCACCATATCTAATAGGGTGCGGTTCCTCCGTTCCGATACGCCGTTGTGTTGTGGTGTATACGGAGGAGTAAGCTGAGAGAGAATCCCATTCTCTTTTAGATAGTCACGGAATTCCGTGCTCAAGTATTCTCCTCCCCGATCAGATCGAAAGATTTTAATACTTTTACCGATTTGGTTCTCAACTTCATGCTTATATTCTTTGAATTTCTCAAAAGCTTCAGACTTGTGTTTCATCAGGAACATATGTCCATATCTTGAGAGATCGTCAGTGAATATAATGAAGTATGAGGAACCATTCCTAGCATGTGTAGATATGGGACCACATACATCATTATGTATCAGTCCCAAGTGTTCCGTAACACTTTCTCTGTGTCCACTAAACGGAGTTTTGGTCATCTTGCCTTTGAGACATGACTGGCAAGTGTCATAAGATGAAAATTCGAACGGATTCAAATATCCATCCTTATGAAACTTAGCTAGTCGTGTCGCATTGATATGACCTAGTCTACAATGCCACAAGAAAGATTCGTTCATTTATGAACTCTTCCTCTTGTGTGTGTTTTGTACATTAAGTACTGTAGTTTGATTTAGAATGTATAAGCCATTATTTAACGAGCCTGATCCAATCAACTTTTGATTCAGGAAGATGTTCACAACATTATCCTCTACTACAAAATTATATCCTCTTTACTTGATAAAGAAACTGATATAATGTTGCATATCATGTTCGGTATATAATAGCATTTGTTCAGAATCAATGTATTATCACTTGGTAATACAAGGTGATATTCGCCAACTACTTTGGCTACAACATTTGCACCATTCCCTACTTTTACGGAATGATCACCCATTCCCAGTTCCCCATGCAACATATTACATATATGGGTTCCTGATCCGGTATCTAATACTTAGGACGTAGAGTGAACTGAGAAACAGTTTTCTATAACAAACACACCCGAAGAAGATGCATCAGCATACTTATTCTTCATTTGGGCGGCTTGGGTATCCAGACATTCCCCTATTTCCTTCTCAGTCTTATAACAATTATAAGAAAGTACGGAACCAACGTTCCCCTGCTCAGTATAACAAGCAGGTTCGGTCAATACATCCATATTATTATCTTGATTAAGGCCTGACATGGTCTCTACCTGGAGAGAGAGAAAAAGAAAACACTTCAGCGTATGCTCTTTCAAGATTAGATTGGTTATTATCTTATCTAATCAGGATGGCTCCCACTGCTTTTATCAAATCTTCCTTCAAAAAACCCTAAAAAGGAAAGACTAGTCGGGATTAATTACAGTCTACAACTTTGCTAACCGTTCAGCCAGGCCAGTGCCAGTACTTTGAGGGAGGTTCCCCGTGCTTTCGCACGGACCTAATTAAGATAAACCTCATCTTCCCTTAGGGGTATCCCCATTAACATCTTTCTAGACACCTAATGAGTTAGCTAATTGTAAAGTGTAAAACTCTCCCAGGAGCAACTCTTGCTCGCAGCGAGTATCGGGATCTAACTATCTCATAAAAGGTATGCAATCTCATTGCAAATTTCAACACTTGAAATTCCTGATAATATTTTTCCCCTAACTACTTATGACCTTAACATGGTCAACAAATCATAAGCGCTAGCCAAGTTCAACCCGTCATTTCCTGATTGAATTAAACTCACCCACATGACCCTTAACATGTCAACAAAGTCGTACGACTACCCTAATCCAATCACATCTCATTCTTTAGCAGATAAGCACTAATTAGCTACCGCACACTACGTCTTAACATGGTTAACAAACGTAGCACGAATACTAAGTAATACTTATCTGAAATGACGGAGGGCTACGTCAGGATTTTTTATGAAAACCTTTTGCGCAATGAACTTGATATCGTTGTAGAAACAAGTGATTTTGAAAAGGAGTGTTTTTTAGGCTTTTACTAGTTTCGCTAAAGAGGTCACTCCTGGCAAAGGGATCTCGGCTCTTTCCTTATAGAATAAAGTGCTGGATATTCTACAAGGAATACCGTTATGCAAAGCAAAAACTATAGAAGCAATCAAAAACTAAACCGAGTGAGTTGTAGCATCTGCTAGTTTCGCTAAAGAGGCCACTCCCGGTGAAGGGATCTCGGCTCTTTCCTTATCGAATAAGGTGCTGGATATTCTACAAGGAGTACCGCTATGCAAAGCAGAAACTAGAGCTACCCCTTTTTGAAAATATGATTCTACAATATCTTTTAGGTTTCTTTTATTTCATTAATCTCATTAATTAAGTCCCATCATTTAAGCTTCCTAAGCATCACAGAAGAAACAAAAATACAACGTACGCTTATACCATCCGCATTCGCCACAGTGCCCCGTTATTCACCGTTAGGTTACTTAACTAACGGCATATCGGGGCGGGACTAGCACGGTGTAAAACATAAGCAACATTTGTTATATATCATATATATAATAATAAAACATTCGTCTCATGCATATAAAATAATCACATCACAGAATATCAGCAGCAGAAGATAACATATGAAATATTGGATATACTAGGAGGTCCGTGTTTTATTTTGAGCCTGTATAAAACACGGATTCCACGGTCGCAATGAATAGCCAAACCCACATCCTTAGACCCCTACGAGAGCGGCAAGCAATCCTACCAATTCTAGAGTTAGGAGACCCGGACTCGACTCCTCGAGTTGGTCTCCCACTGGACTCTAGAACCCAGTTACTTATGCTCCCCACCTTGGGTCTATCCTAATGCGGAAAAGTAAATAATATACAATAATGGTGACATCATCCTCAACCCGGAAGTGCCCCAATAAAAGAATATTACATACATTAAATTTTACATGAATGAAAATGAAAAAACTCTCATCTCACATAAAACCCCCGGCTATTCAAATTACGACGATCCAATGTAACATATCACAGCAACACATAACACCACATGTCATCAACATAAGTAATTATGCGTATCCCAATTTTTGTTGATGTATAGCAACGAAATCGGCGATACACCTCATATTACACTTACGGTCCCAGAAAAGAAAGTGAAAAACTACAACAATTGGAATCAACACTGCCCTTAGACATCATAAACCTGGAATATAACATATTTAGGATTTCATACCTAACAATGCAAATTTTACATTTAGGTCTCTTCCATGAAAACACTTTTCAAAAGAAGTAGGGTAATTCAACAAGATTCCCGATTTCACCCGAGACCGAAATGTTAAGCTTGCACGCATCAAATCAATTCCACTTATTGTATCACATTCCAGATAACTAGACAATGTTAAACTTTCCGATCGAATAAACAAACACCCAAAATTTCCCAAACAGCTCAATACTTGAGCGGAGTTTAAAAGGTCCCCAGAACATGCAACAGCTCCTATGAACCAGCCGTAGAAGGGTCAACCAATGCCTCACCTGTGACACCGTTGAAGTACCACAAACCCTAGGGTTTTGTGGCGGTTCTGACGGTCACAGAATCGAGTTAAGGTTTCGTTATTCTAGAGGGTTCACAGAATCACTTGCATGATTTTCTGAAAGTTTTAAACTAAAGAAAAATCCAACACTTGGAAAATTTTCGGTAAGGGAAAAGTGAGTTGTTGATATCCGTTCGAACTTTTTATCACTGTCTAAAATACCCGAAACCAATTTAGAATTACGAATACGAAACACTCCGAATTGGTTTTGCATAAAGATAACATCACATGCAAATTTAGCAAAAACAAACAACACCTGATGTACCAAACCCCAGAGACTGGAACACCACCTAAAACCCAACCCCTCACTCCTCTAAAAATTCGAGCAGGCCGGATTTTTTGCCTATGTGGCCGGCCATAATCCGAGGGAAGGGGGTGAATTTTGTACAGTGTTCATTATGTATCTCATACATCATTCTGCAACTGTTTAAAAAAAAATTTGACACCTGAAAAATTTCGACAGAAACTAGGGTTTTTAAACGGGTGTTTCGGAGTTGTTTCGGTTTCGTAATCCTACACAATCCGTCTAATTCTCTAGCTAGGCTCTTATACTATTGTAGGATTCCTAAGCATGGCAGAAAGGTTTCGGGTGGCATCATCCATGCCAAATTAAAATTTTGCCTTGCTTAAACAACCATAAATCTAGATCTTTAACTAGAGAATCAAATGGATACTTAAAGCAAACAACTTTACTTCTAAGTGATTAGGGATTACAACCTTTGTAGTCCGTTCCTTTGCTTCATAAGCTCCGATTAGTGGTCCCTTCGCTGCGATCCAAGAACTCCCGGACTCTTGAGAGGCTCCACAAGTCGAATGATCCATGCTTGCTTGAAGACTTCGAAATCCAAGATGATCTACTTTGAGAAAACACGAACTCAAGCTATGACTTCACTTATATGGAATTAGTGAAGCTAACACACTAATATATATGGCTAGTATAGAAGAGGATGATGAAGTAGGTATTTTGCTCTCTTTAGTTTTTTTCTCACAATCGTTCATCACAAGATCAAAAGCTAGAAAGCTTTTGCAATGAGGAAGAAGAAGATGAAGTGATGAAAAATAATTGAAGCGAGGTTAGAAATGCAACCTTGGGTGAGTATATGGCATGCACTAACTCATGTAGAGAGTTAACCATGGCTATGTGTAATGGTTAGGTTAACAAAATATCTCAAGTGAAACAAAAAGGGTGGACTAAATCAATGGTTATCAACAAGCTTCTCCAAGCTTCTAACCATGAGTCATTTCCACTTAATTTTGAATTACTTGATATAAATAGAAACCCAAACATTATTAATAGCATGGTGTAGGTCTCATACACCCATGTTGCATGTATAACCAAACATGTTATATTAATAATATATATCACATATATATCATTTGTGAACAAAAGAAAACAATACAATAAACATATATCACATATATGTTAAATGTATCATAAGTGAGAATAATAAATACTTAAGTGAGCATATAATATGTATCATTTTATCGAATCAACACTTGATCCGATAACCTGACATATACCCGGCCGATATCACATATCGCGAGAATAGAATACGGTATCACATACACGTATCAATCTCGGTCCTGCACATATCACATATGTGCTCCTACTCCATTTCGCCTGAGCCAGGAAGCCTCTGTGTAGGACTTTAAAGACTCTTCAATACGCCGGCAGTAGGTGATGATCATATCAACCACCCACAAGCTGCAAGCGGTCAGCTAAACGTAACAGCCATCCGGGTATTGAGCGACCAGAAGATCAACAAGCAAGACTGTACATACTCTTGCGAATCCAATCAGTAACACTACCGTATAGTCCGGTCTCTTCGTCTGATATGTCGCATATCCAGTCTAGGGGTGGTAAACGTCAGACCCAGTAACCGATAAGTCGTGTCGATGTGAGGCTCATAGCAGGTCGAGAAACTACTGATAACACTTACCAGTAGATCTCCATATCAGCCCTGGCCAGGAACTTCCAATTATAGCCAATCGAACACAGCGCAACATCAACCCCCAATACCGGGAGAGACAAAACCCCTCCTATCGCTCATTACCTCCATGTGATTCGGGACTGTACCCAAAAGCCACCAGTTTGCACGTTCTCTTGAATGTGGTATGGTGGAAATCAAAGCACAGTGGGAATCACACAAGACTCTATGACCATCTCGGGTCTACAGACTAATATGTACCAGTGTCACCAGAGAATTGCTATTTGACGATAGGTATAATACCAACAAGGAGTTCTCGGCGAGTCTGTTCAGTGTTCACAGTCTCCACTGAGCACCTGTATACCATCTTTGATGTCAAACACCAATGGATATGGGATCATCCATCACCTATCATATGGGTCAAGATGCGTATACGCTAGTCTACTCTGGAGTATCGATGACCTGTCTCGATACACGCTCGACTAGGAACAGTTATAGGATGTACTTATGGACTATTCTGGCCCCACTAGTATGATCTGCATCATAGTCCAAGTAGTCAAGTACATATCCTAAGGTCTTTATCAACATGTGAGAGCAAGACAGTAACACAATACAAGTCAATATGTTAAGACAAAGAGCAACCAGATAGCATACTATCATATCGAGCAAAAAATTCCTCTCTATATATATCCAAGCATCCACTATAATAAACATCATATGTACAATAATGGCCTCTAGGGCATATACATAACTAACATAAACTACAAACTTCGAAATGAGTTCATAAACTAGAGACTCCGAAATGAGTAAATAAACTACAAGCTCCGAAATGGGTACATAAACTACTTTACGTCAAGTCAAGATATCGAAGGATAGAGAGACACAAGTATGAAATGAAATATTTCTTTTATTCATAAATCGAAATGAATACAAGATACTTTTATTCATGAATCAAAATGAATACAAGGTGTAAAAGTTTTCTAAGCTGGCGATTGAATAAGCCAACAAGTTCTTCATTTTTCCACCAGACTTCTACTTCAAGCTCTATCAACCCCACGAGCCGAGTCCCTGCCTGTGTCTGTTGGTTTTGGTATGAAGAAAATCGACTCTCAAGCTCTTTCTCGGTAGCCTTGTGGGCCCCGACCATCTCACGTGTAAAAATAACGGCTTTATCAAGGGCCGCCACCTTTGTAATGGCCTCTTGAAGAACCCTCCAAATTTCATAAGCACGAGTGGTCTTGGCAGTGAGCTGGGCTTGAAGTTCTTCTAAAGCCTTTGAAGCCAACTCCCTTGCCGAAAACTTCCGGTTGACCCTTTTCTCGCATGACTGGAGTTTGGCTGCACATCGGTCGATCCATACACGTAGGCTCGCCTTTATAGACAAGATGTAAGAGGGAAGGCGTATGCATTCAATCCCATGTAGGCAGGCCTCCACTCGACAGCAATACTTGACCCAAGTACGCACCAGTGTTTCGTCATGATAAGTGGAAAGAACAGATAAGGAAGCGTTGGCTTCAACAGCGAATTCTTCGTCCGTGACAGAATTACCAGCACGAAGATCTTCAATGAGAGCCACCAATGAATGAATGCTCTGTTTTGCCATCCTCTCAGACCGCACCGGGTGTAAGGGCCTGACGACATGGAAATCCAGGACTCTAATGGAGTCAGGACTGGCAAAGCTATGAAGATAAATGTGTGGTTAATTGCCTTCCCAAATATAAAACAAGTAAAAAGATGCCAAGGATAAAGCATCACTTACCCACGGCCATGCAAGGCGGGTTTGAGAGCTCCCCAGGTTCGTCAAGAATTTCGACTTCGTCATCGGCTTCAAGTATTGTAGTTTAAATAAAAGGGCATATTAGCATAATTATGAAAATATAAAATAAAAAGGCAAAAGAATACCGACCTTGTCCAGAAGAAAGGACTATGCTTTGTGGAGGTATCACTTGCGGGGCCGCCATACCGAGTAAACGCTGGAAGGTTTTCCTTGGAGAAAGATCACAATAGAAGACGCCAACTCCCGCAATTCTGAGAGAGAGAAAGGTTCAGATATATTGAGGGGTTGTTAAACAAAATGTATATGTATATAAGATTACTTTCGATACTTCGCCCGCTCTGAACCGGAGGGATGGCAGCTTCGGCAACCTCCTTTACACTCTCAGGCGCGTCACTGGAAATATTCATGAAATCTATGGACGACGTGGCGGTCTCCAATAGAGGGACAAATGTTGCCGCTGGATGCTTCCAAGCGGGGATAACAGCTTCAACAATCTTTTCTACCCCCTCAGGTGCGTCATTGGAAATATCCATTGAATCTATCACCGATATAGAAATCTCTGCCGGAGGAACAAAAGCTGTCACCGGGGCTCCAAAGCAGGAATGGAAGTTTCGGTAATCTCTTCTACCCCCTCAGGTGCGTCATCGAAAATATCCATGGAATCTATTGCCGGTGTAGCAATCTCTGCTGGAGGGACAGAAGCCATCACCGGGAGCTCCACAGCGGGGATAGCAGCTTCAGTAATCTCCTTTACACCCTCCGGTGTGTCACGAGAGATAGTCGTAGAACCTACGTCTATGGCGCGATCTAGGCTCGAAATTACGCCTGCTGCAGAAGGCCCTACAATTTTTTTTAAAGATAATATGACGTGAAAGTAATACAAATTATTTGCTGAAAAGGACAAGAAATATACGTATACCCCAAGGAGCCAGAAGGATGGTCTGTTCGAGCTGCTGTGCTTTTCTGTTCAGATGCGCTCGTCGGGCCTCAATCGAAAATGGATCCCTACCTGCTTTCAAAGCAGCTTCATCTTCAGAGACGTCTGACACCAGCTGTTTCAAAGCACGTTCCTCCTCCAGCATCAAAGGAGTTGTCGGTAACATGGCTGGAGTCGGATTGAAATCATGAAATACAACAGCGGGAAGTTATCCTTTCCTGGAAGGGATGTTTTTAGCCTCGTCTTGTGAGCGCTTTAAAGCCTCGGCCAACCGAGCAGCCTCCTCGACAGAGGAACCGGGAAAGAGATGACCGTCGTCCGGCTCCTGCATAGATATCGGCTCATCCTGGATAAGGGGCTCGGATTCAAGGAAAGCGTCGAGTAGGCCAGTAACTGATTTCTTTCTCCTTTTGGAGCCTGTGCAAACACCAACGAAGGGGCATTTCCTCCCTATTAGCACTTTTGAGCAGCGCTGCCCGACATTGCTTTCGATATCTGCCTTTGTGGACGCCACGGTTGGTGCTTTATCAGGAGTCGATGTCTCGGTTCTCGTACGCACCGGCATACCAGCAGTACGGGGGGTTGATTCAGCTTGTGCGGCTTTGGGAATGAGCACTGACCCGATGTCCCTTAGAGGATGTCAAACAACTGACTGTGGCTGCAACGGGGAGATAACAGCTTGATCTAGAACATGAGCTCTACACTCAAAGAGCACCCGTCTTTTCTTTGTGATGATGGGACCGACCCGGTGGCGATACTAGCCTTTATAGGGCCCCACGGGCCTTGGAAGATAGTCAGGCTCCGGGATCATGAAAAGAGAACCCGTGTTCAACCGCATGAAATGATGGATAACATCGCAGGCTAGCTCTAGAGAAGGAGTATGCTCAACTAAAAAGGCTTTGAGGGGGATGCCCTGGTTGTAGCCTAACTGCTGAGCAAAACGATGCAGATTATACCGAATCAAGAGGGAAGCGTCATTAAGACGGAACACCAAATACCCTGGCCTGATTGAGTATAAGTGCATGATCTCTTTTAGCTTTAAAGCTGGAGCCCCATTCTTCGATAAATCAAACAATTGTTGAACGGGTCCCGCAGGAGCAGAAAGGACTCGATCGCTAAAAACCATCCCGCCTACGTTTGAATACGGATTAAGTAATACTCGCAAAGCCTCTAGTTGGGTCGGGTCAGGAGCGGAAGCATCAACCGGTCTCATAATCCGTGGGAATGTATACGACGTGCACGGCAAATGCCCCTAACACGTGCATCTCGATCCACGACGTGAAGTAGTGGAGGGAGAAATTCACGGTATCCGTACCTGGGTTCGAAGTGTTGGCGGCATTGCTTAACCCGTAGTATAGGTGTGACAATCCCACAACACCAACATCCAATCACGCTCCTTCAGCTATGCGATGAGCAGGGTAGAAGACGGAGGCTCTCATGAAGCAGTGATGCATCGACATGGAAAACCAACTAAGCCAAAAACTGATAGAGCCAATAAAGAATGTTTCTTCATCCATCTCAGGAGCAGCGATCGCGTCAAAAGCCATGGCTGACGAGTTCGGAATATAAAACCGCGGCAGGTCCTCTTCTTTGGCCGGCAATTTCTTCAAGCCAAATCCGAAAGGATTTTTGAGCTTCGTGAATTTCGGAGCTTTCTTGGATAAGACATCTTCACGAAGAAAACAAGAAATGTAAGCGTCAAAAGTGACACCTTGCCCTTCTGATGCAATGAATAGTTTCTCAAAGATACCAAAGGCTTTGATCAGACTTGGATGCTTGTGCCGAACAACATTCTCGGTCGTCAAGCCCTCAAGCATAGCTGGCATCATGGCAAAAATGTACTCATCAGGAGGCATTAATTCTTCGTAATGCTCTCCCCTGATCGGCAACCCTGAAATTTCACGAAACTCCTCCAGCGAGATCGAGACTTCACGATCTCCTAGCAAGAACGTGTTCGTGGGAAGATTCCATTAGTTCAAGAAGGCCTTGACCCACCAGACGTGGGGAGCGTGATAGTAGAATAGTGACGCATATACTGCTTGGTATAACCCAACCTTCTGCAGCCGTGCGTATTGGGAGGAAAGAATGTATCGGGCCCAAAGAAGGTACCCTACTGGATGGCGCGGGGTAATGCCTACCTTATAAACTTTCCCCGAGGGTTGAGCTTCACCCTGACATATCTGGCGTCCCAAAATATCGATAGCCATCAAAGGTTGATTGGGTATCCTTGTCGTTGATGGCTCAATACGACCCCCAGGGGTCCAATTAGCCGCCTCCACCGCATAAGCAGCACGCGGACGCTCCATGAATGATATTGAATGGATGGGTTCTGTTGGTACCTCGCATGTGAAACTACGTCGACCCCTGATAATGTGGCCATACCAAACTCTCTGTAGAAGAAGACTCTTAGCATCCTTATCATGTGCCCTAATCATCGCCATAACTTCCTCGTCTGATGGCGACTGTGGAAAAGCGACCTCCGAGCGTGTGAAAGGGAAGTAGGGAAGTGATGCCATCGTACCTAAAAAAAGGGAGTGGACCCATTATATATATATATATATATATGAGTTTGTTTCATGGGACCACTAACTACAAAGTCAGTAGGCCCCATGAAATCAAAATAACGGCTCACCAATGATGAGGCTGGATAATCATTGTGAGAATCCAAAAGGATTCTCATTAAATAAACAGTGCAGTTTAAACAACTCCTAACATTCTCGAAAAACGAGTTATATTAAAATACCCAACGGATTCAAAATCTGTGAAAAAGTATTAAAACCCTAAAAAGAAAAATATAATAATAAAAATATATATGCTCAAGAATGCCAGGGAATAAATTTCCCAAAAGCCTCCGAGTCTTTCAGAGCTAAGATCTGTAGTAAGGAATTAAATTCCTTTAATAATGGTATTAAATCCCAGAAACCCTCACGATGGGGAAACAAAGAAAATGGAATTAAATTCTAGAGATACTCAAAGATAAGAGGAGAACTTACGATCCTCAAGACCCTAGGGTTTGCTTAAAAAATGTGTGTTTGGATCTCTAAGAAATCGTTCCAAGAAAAGGAGCAAAGTTCCGTTGATGAATTTAAAATCCAAGACAAGAACAAAATGGATTTCCTAAGAAATGAATTCCGTTCATAATCCTTACCAGAGAAAGAGTTTTTACAGAGTTTAACTTGGGAGTTCTACGGACAGAGAACTAAGCTCTGAAAAAGAAAATTAAATTCTCAAAGAAAATAAGCAAGAAAGGAGATGAAAGAACAGTGGTCATCTCAAGAGCCAAGCCTATTTACCGCCGAAAACAGAGACGAACTGGAATGGGTATTCTTTCCTGAATTTAGGGGCAGATGCTATTTGGATTTATCCGTCCATCTCTCTGAGGATGCAAAGTTGATTTATAGCACCGTGTATCGGAGGTTTGGACGGATGCGGCCGTTGTAGCAAACTTCGTCAGATTCCCCCTCGTTTGTGAGGGGGTTTTTGTTGTGGGGACGCTCTTCCCTACAGACGCAAACCCCTGCAGTTAATTACGTTACAGTGTAGCGATAACCACTTTCTTCTGCTCCAGAAGGCCACTTCGTGTCGTGTGTGTTTGTTTTATTTTTGGTTGCTCGTGGATTGTATACGGAGACTAATTTATGTTGTCGCCGGTAGGGCGTGGATTAGTCCAAATTCGCATATTCTTAGATTTGGGTTTGGGTTGGTTTAAGGATCGTTAATCTCGTTCGAGATTAAGATCAACTTAAATGGTTGTTGAGGATACGTTAGTCCAATTTTTGACTAAGATCTACTCAACAGGATTTAGGATCATTCAGATCCAACAAAAGAGCATTTGGGCTCTATTGCTTTAATTGAAGGACGTTTCGGTCCGTTGTTAGTTTAAGAACATTTCGGTCCGCAGATCACCATTTTTTAGGTGAGATTTTAGTTTAAGGACGTTACGGTCCGTTGTCGCCATTTTGGGAAGTGCACCCAAAAGCGGTTGGTTGTCGGGACCCGCCACCTTTTTGAAAACGTTGAGGAATTACAACGACATATATCAGAGGTGTAGAGAGATGTATCCTTGAACCAAATTCCAGATTAAGAGGAGAGATCATGGTGGACCATCTAAGAATCATTAGTCATTTTTGAGAGACTGAAATTAACTTAGGAGGTTGATGAATCATTAGTTTGGGAAGTCATGAGCATAGATGCTCGGTCTATTTGGAGATCCAAAATGTTTTAATCTCAGAAAGACTTAGCTAATTTGGGGTTGAAGTTGGCTTCTTATAGTGTTAAACACTAATATATGCTCGGTGCTCACGTGCTCTCACGTTAGTCTCTAAAGCAATGTTAAACATTGAATTTGGGGCGCTCACGTGTGGCACGTGAGGCGCCTGAAAGTTGACGCTGTACACTTGGGTCTAAATCCTTGTCTGTATATAAGTGTTAAACACATAATTCTGGTGGCCATCACGTGTAGACACGTGAGGCGCCCCAGAGTTGGGCACTGCTTCTTTGGGTTTATTCCCTCTTCCTTTTATAAGTGCTAAGCACTTAGCTCATATGATGTTCACGCGCGAACACGTGAGGTGCTCAAAATGTGAGCGTTGTCTTTGGAATTTTTGAGATGCTTACGCGCGAACACGTGAGATGCTCACGTGAGGCTCAATTTCAGCCTGTCAATTGTTTAAGCGCAGCGCTTATAATCTTTGTTCTTAGGCGCTCAAGTGTGGGCACATGATGCTCTATTAGTGGGAAATTTTCCCATCGCTATTTTCTCTTTATTTTTCTTTTCTCTCTCCTTTTTTATAAGGGAAAAAATTCCCACACATCGTTGTTCTCACGTGGCTTGCACGTAAGTGCAGCGCTGTCATCCTTACAGCCGTTGGATTGCCTAGACAAATGGGAAGATGAACCGCTGCCTATCACGTCTTATAAATGCAAGGGTCTTGTCTTTAGGAAGCCACTATTCTTTCATCTTCTTCTTTCCTTGTCTTCTTTGAGAATTTAATTCTCCTCCTCAGAGCTTAGTTCTTTGCCCATTGAAATTTCAGAGTTAAACTGTGTCGGAAAGAATTTCTTTAGGTAAAGATCTTGAACGACAAAGAAACCCTTTTCTTTAATTTTTTTTCTGGATTTTAAACCCACCATAAGGGCTTTTCTCTCTTCTGAAACTCATCTCTTAAAGATCCAAAAGACGTAATCTTTGAGTAATAAACCCCAAATGTCTTCGAAGATTGGGCATTTCTCCTCTGATCTTTCAGAATCCATGGCATTTTAATTCTATCTTTCATTTCCCCATCATGGGGTTTCTGGAATTTAATTCCACCGCTTAAAATGAATTTAATTTCTCACCAAAGAGCTTAGCTCTGAAAGATTAAAAGGGCCCTTCGGGAATTTCATTCCTCAGTGTTCTTGAGAATATTTTCATAGGGTTTTACCCTTATTTGCAAAAATTTGAATTTGGTGGGTATTTTAATCAGAATTTGTTTTTTTCTATGAGGATGTCAAGAGTTGTTTAAACTCCAGTGCCTGCTTAATGAGAATCTTTTTTGATTCCCACAATAATTATCCTGTCTCATCATTGGTGAGCCGTCATATTGATTTTGTAGGGTCCATTAGTTTTCCATTCAGTGGTCCCATGGAACAAACTTCCTGTCGTTTCCTTCTGTTGTTACACACACACACACACACACACACATATATATATATATATATATATATATATATATATATATAGGTTTCATTAACGGTTTTTCTTTCCCTTATTTCAGGAACAATGGCTTCTTTTCTCTACTTTCCTTTTACTCGCTCAGACGCCGCTTTTCCGCAATCGTCGTCGGATGAGGAAGCTATGGCGATGATCAGGGTCCATGACAGGGACTGTACTAGTTTGCTCTTATGGGGAGTTTGGTATGGTCACATCATCCAGGGCCGCCGCGGCTTTACTTGTGAGGTGTCAACAAAGCCCCTCCATCCAATATCGCTGATGGAGCGCCTGCAGATCGCTTATGCGGTGGGGGCGGCTAATTGGACTCCTACAGGCCGGCTTGAGCCGTCAACAACCGGGATATCCATCCAGCCCTTGCTGGCTATAGATATCTTAGGGCGCCGCATCTGTTAAGGTGAAGCCCAATCCTGGGGACAAGTTTATAAGGTAGGACTTACCCCTCGCCACCCAGCAGGCTATCTTCCCTGGGATCGATATGTTCTTTCCACCAACCGTGCATGGTTGCAGAAGGTTGGGATATATCAAGCGGTACACGCATCTCTTTTCATTACCAGGCCCCTCACGTCTGGTGGGTTAAAGCTTTTCTAAACCAATGGAATCTTCCCACCAATACCTTCTTGCTAGGGGATCGCGAGGTCTCTATTTCACTAGAAGAGTTTCGCGAGATTTCTGGACTGCCAATCAGGGGAGAGCATTATGAAGAGCTGCTGCCTCCCGATGAGTACGTGTTCGTGACCATGCCGGCTATTCTTGACGGCTTGACGACTGAAAACGCCGTCCTCCATAAGTACCCCAGTCTAATCAAGGCTCTGGGTATTTTTGAGAAACTGTTCGTGACGTCAGAGGGGCAGGGAATCACCTTTGAGAGCTTTATCGCCTGCTTTATTCATGAAGACGCTTTATCCAAAAAGGCTCCAAAGTTTGCGAACATTGACGACCCTTTTGGGTTTGGGCTGAATAAACTGCCGGCTAAAGAAGAAGACTTGCCGCAGTTTTATATTCCGATCTCTTCGGCCGTGTCTTTCGATGCGATTGCGGCCCCTGGCATGGACGAAGAGACTTTCTTCGTTGGCTTTATTAGCCTTTGGCTCAGTTGGTTCACCATTCCGATGCAGAGACGCTTCATGAAAGCTTTCGTCTTCTACCCTGCTCATCGTGTAGCTGAAGGGGCACGATTGGCCGTTGGTATTGCGGGACTGTCGCACCTATATTATGGATTAAGCGTTGCGGCCAATACTTCGACCCCAGGTGCGGATGTTCTGAATTTCTCCCTCCACTACTTCGTGTCGTGGATCGAGATGCATGTACTGGGAGCATTTGCATCACATCGGCGGCCAGATTTCTATGACTCCTATACCATGCCATGGGTTATGAGGCTGGTGGATGCTTCTGCTCCCGATCCGACTCAGCTAGGGGCCCTCCACGTGTTTCTTAACCCATATTCAAATAAGGGCGGGATGGTGTTTAGTGACCGAGTCCTCTCTGCTCCCGCGGGGCCCGTTCAACAGCTTTTTGATCTATCAAAAGGGGGAGCGCCATCTGTAAAGCCTAAAGAGATTATGCACTTGTACTCGATTAGGCCGGGCTACTTGGTATTCCGTTAGAATAACAAGGCTCTTTTTATGCGGTATAATCCGCACCACTTTGCCCAGCAATTGGGTTATAACCAGTGTGTCCCTTTCGAGGCGTTCTTAGTTGATCCCACTCCGTCTCTGGAAGTCACTCGTGACGTCATCCATCATTTTATGCGGCTGAACACCGGCTCCCGATTCATGATCCCTGAGTCCGAATACCTTCCAAGGTGTGTGGGGTCTTTTACGGGTTGGTATCGTCATCGAGTCGGTCCTTTCATTGCCGAGGAGAAGTGGGTACTCTTTGAACGTAGAGCTCCAGCTCCGACCCAAGCCACTGGCATTCCGTTGCGGCCGCGGACAGTAGTTAACCCTCTATTGAGGGATAGCGGTGTGGTACTTATCCCTAAGGCCGCAGAAACAGAATCGACTCCTCGCATTGCTGGAATGCCAGTGCGCACTAGAGCCCAAGAAAATGCCTCCAATGAGGCGCCAGCGTAGTGTCATCAGTGGCGACGTCATCAATGGAGGTGTCATCAACGGTGGTATCGCCAAAAGGGAATACCGGAAGCGAGGTTGGTCAACGTCGCGCCAAAGCGTCGAGGGGAAGGAAGTGTTCTTCGGTCAGTGCTAGCACAAGTTCTAAGAGGAGGAAGAGATCGGTCGCCGGCTTACTTGACACCTTGCTTGAGTCCAAGCCATTCATTTAGGACTAACCGATTGCTATGGAGGAATCGGACGCCGGTCTTATTTATCCTTGCTCGTCCGCCGAAGAAGCCGTGCAATTGGCTGAGGCTTTAAGGCGCTCACAGGATGAGAACGAGAACGTGCGCATCCCGAAAAAGCCCTACCTTCCGGTTATCTTCTATGACGTTGATCCTTCATTACGGCGGGTACATATGGGTCCTTTGCTAATGGATGAAGAACAGGCCCTCAAATAGCCCATAACGATCGCCTCCGAAGACGAGCTTGCATTAAAGACATGCAGTCGTTCATCTGCACTTGAGCCACGGCGAGTGCACTTAGCAAGAAAGGAAAAACATATGGAGAAAGCCATACTTCAAGCTCCTTGGTGTATTGGTATGCGTCTTTCTCATGTCCTTCTTTCAGCGAATAGTCTGTATTATTTTTATGTCTTCTCATTTTTGTGAAAACTTCATAGGGAATTCAGCGGCGAAAAAGGATTTGAATCCAGATCGGGCCATAACTGTGGACTCTACAAATGTCTCTCGTGACGCACCGGCAGGTGTAGAGGAGATCATTATAGCCGCTATTCCTATTGTGGAGCTTCCGGTGGTAGCTTCTGTTCCTTCAGTATCTATTCCTCCAGCAGAGGTGACCCCACCGGTTATGAACCCTATGGACATCTCTAGTGACGCACCAAAGGGTGTAGAAGAGTTTGTCGAAGCCGTTAGTCCTATCTCAGAGCTCCCGGTGGTAGCTTCCGTCCCTTTAGCATCTGTACTTTCCACAGAGGTGACCTTACCAGCCGTAGATCCAGTGGATCTCTCTGGTGGTGTCCTGGAGATTGTAGAATGGATCGCTGAGACCTCTGTTGCCTCCTCAGAGCCTGGAGTGGCGGCTGTTGTTTTTGAATTGGAAGCCGTCATGCCGGCAAATGTCTCTAGTGTTGTACCTGATGGTGTGGAGGAGGCTGCTGAAGCTGCTATCTCCCCAATTCAAGGCGGACGGAGTTGTTCTCCACCGAAAGACGTGACCGGGACGTTGGCTCGTCTGGCCTGAATTTTGGGGGGCAGATGCTATTTAGATTTATCCGTCCACCTCTCCGAAGATACCAAGTTGATTTATGGCACCGTATATCGGAGGTTTAGACAGATGCGGCCGATGTAGCAGACTTCGTCAGATTCCCCCTCGTTGTGAGGGTTTTTTTTTATTGTGGGGGCGCTCTTCCCTATAGGCGCAAGCCCCTGCAGTTAATTACGCTACCGCATCGCGGTAACAATTTTCTCCTTCTCCAGATGGTCACTTCGTGTCGTGTTTATTTTCGGTTGCCCGTGGATCGTATACGAAGACTAATTTATGTTGTCGTCCGTAGGGTGTGGATTAGTCCAAATCCGTGTTTTCTTAGATTTGGGTTTGGGTTGGTGTAAGGATCGTTAATCTTGTTTTAGATTAAGATCAACTTAAATGCTTGTTAAGGATACGTTGTCTAATTTTGGACTAAGATCTACTTAACAAGGTGTAGCATTCTGAAATTTTAGAAATAAATAAAATAAAATAATTAAATAATAAAGTGCCAAATTAAAAAGTTTTTAAAACCAAATAGGACAATTTCATAATATGTTTGTAAAACAAATTAAATAAAAACTTTAGTATGCAACATAAATAAGTTATAAGGGTTTTAAGGTGAATTTTAGCTTCATTTTAATAAAATGAGTGCTTTATTAATAATAAAAGCTGTGAAGGGTTTCTAGGTAAAGTTTAAGTTTCTTGTGCAAATGGGAATTTGTTAAGGGTATAATTGAAAAGGAGTAGAAAACCATTTAGTTCAGAATTTTTATGGGTAATTAAAATACAAAATTAGGAGATAAGGTAATAACACCTCCTCCTTGCATGCACACACACACTCCAACACCTCCTCCTTGCATGAAGAGGGCATATCTAATTCATTGACACCTCCTTCTACCACCTCCTTCTTCCCATCACTATATATAAACCTTATTCAGATCAGTAGCAAAAATTAAAACCTAAAAATTTAAAGAAAGGAAAAGAAAACTAAAGCCAAACAAAGGAGAGCAAGAGAAGGGAGAAGAAAAGCTAAGTTCTAGGATTTCCTCATCATCAAGTTAGGACAAGGAGCTTGTACATCTTGGAGGGTGTTATTCCAACAAATTAAGTATAGGTAAAACTCTTAACCACGGTAGGAATTGAGATTCTGTAAGTAGTTTAATTTAAAATGAACAAGTTCTATAATATCGTATTTTAGTAAAAGCTAGGCTCTGTTTAAATCTGCTGTAGTTTAGAGAGGAAATTATTTAACTAAACAAAGTCTTAATGATGTATGTTGGACCTAGAACAACTCATAGGAATACGAGCAGGGGATATCGGATTTTGGCCGGCGACCATAAAGAAAATTCCGGCGTCGCCGGATTTATAGAGAGTTAGGGAGTTTTGGTTTGTTGGGTAGGTTTCTGTGTATGATTTTGGCTATTTTGGTATTATTTAAACAAGTTAGTTTCACTGAATATAGAACCTGGAAGCAAATATCGGAAAAGTTATCTAAAAACACAAAATACGACACGGTTAAAACGCATCGCGATTTAATTTCTGTAGCGATGCAGGTTAGGGTTAAATATCCAGTAAGGATGAGTGTTAAATAGCTATATATAGTCGTATACCATATAACTCGTACGTGGGAACGAGTGTTTTTCATTTCCGTCATATCGGCATAGCCGTTTCCTTATATAAGTTAAATTTTGATGTTAGATTCAAATACGGGATTTTCGGAGGCAGCGAGAAAGGGAAAAGGGTTGGCAATTTCTGAATAGATACGACGTTTTTCGGTGAGTAGACTAAATATCTACCGGGGAATTTTGTAAAGATGGCGTGTTACGCCCGTAGTTTTATTTAAATAAATGCTTTACTTTGGTAGGCTAAATTGATAATATGCACTCATAATTCACATATACTTTGCTTAGTTGCTAGGACACTACACAAGTATCGACGAGTTATGCCACGAGCACATCTTATATGTTACACACACCTCGTCGATATTACCATGTCACTTTTACACTTAGTAAATTCTTGTTAAAAATGATTCATATTATATCTTAAACATCAATAACAGTAGTAAATTGCATCATTAACATCATGTTTATGTATTTGAGTATTTTATGTTGAAATAAGAGGTAATGGTATTATGGTTTTGAGTTTTGAATACTATTACATAAATCCAGTGATTTCATGATTGATGTGTCATGTCCACCATGAGATGTTTTATGATTTAGTTTTATTTCGGGCCGAGTGGGGGAGATATACGGTCGCGGATTTTACGTTATCCATACTGAGTGGGGGAGATATACAGTTGGATACATGGTGGACCCGGTCGAGACTGAGGGGCAGGATAGCCGCATTTGAGGCGGGCGAGCCTAGCGAGGATACTCGATACCGGAGATAGTTGTGAAACACGGCGGATGTCTAGATGATACCGATTGGTGTTTTGATTGCAGGGTCATTCGAGGAATGATGCCTGAGAGAAAGGGAAGTTTTGTGTCGATGATGGACACGGAAAGATATCAATTATTGGAAATAAATGATGAGATTTCATTTTGGGTTATGACATTTATAGTACAGATCCATGCTTTCCACATACCATCATACATTTTACTTGTTCATATTTTAGTTAGTATGATCGTCATAATTACATTATTAGCCGTTATATGTTAGTTTATTCACTGAGTTGGCAACTTACCCCCGTTGCGCCACAGTTCCTTGCAGGGGTAGAGGGGACAGATAGCGGCCGGACAGATCTACTTTTTGCAGCTTATATCGCATCTTTTGATAGGTGGGTTACATATGCAGTAACCTTCTCTTTTGGTATTGTATTTTGTATCTAGAAAATCTCCATCAGACTTGTATATGACTTAGAGTGAGAGATGATTATATGTATATTATTTGACAGATGGGACGGTTTAGTTCTATATATTAGTAAGTTTCTTACTTATTGGAAATTCTTGTTAATGTCTTATACTCTTGGATATTTGTCTCCACTATTGATGTTGTTGATCCCAACTAGGGATGCAACCAAACTTAACATTTTATACTTGTTTAATATTTAACTTCATAAACTGTGATTTTTACTTAAAACTAAACTTCTATATAGAATTCCGCAAAAAGGATTTTGATCTTGGTTTTCGGCTTACTTGGACTGTGTGCATATCTTTAGATATTATACAATCTAAGTGCCGGTCACATCCAAACATTGTGTCGTGACACAAGGTTTTGGGATCATTTAGATCCAACGAAGGAGTATTTGGACTCTATCATTTTAGTTTAAGGACGTTGCGGTCCATAAGATTTAAGGACATCATAGTCCATGAGTTCAAGGACCTCATAGTCCGTAAGGTTTAGAGACATCATAGTCTGGTTTAAAGACATCATAGTCTGTGAGGTTTAAAGACATCATAGTCTGGTTTAAAGACATCATAGTCTGGTTCAAAGAAGTCATAGTCTGTAAGGCTTTGGTCTAACCGTTTAGGAACACGCCAAAAGTTATTGGTTATTGGGACCCTCCATCTCTCTGAAGACGTTGAAGAATTACAATGACATGTATCAGAGGTATGCAGAGATGTACCCTTGAACCAATGTTGGTTGGGAGATCTATAGTCAGGTTTGGGACTAAGACCAATTAAAGAGATTGTGAGTATATGGGCTCGGTTGATCTGAATTAGAGACTTGTGGCCAACTTGGGCTCAGTCCACCCAGTTTTGAATAAAGTGTTGAACACTTGTTTGGGCTCAGTCCCTTTTTTATTCAACGACGCTGAGCATTGATTTGGGTTCTGACACCCCTTTTCTTTTTGTCTTTTATTGAGTGTTGAACACTTTTTATAGTGCTGGGGCTTTATTAACAGAGCGCTTTGTAATTCCTTAGCGCCCACGTGAGGAGCACATGGAGCGCTTGGTGCTGAGCGCCAGACTGGGAGCACTACGGCGCTTCTTATAAAAGGGGCGCCCATGTGAGGGGCACGTGGAGCGCTTAGCGCTGAGCACCAGATTGGGAGCACTACTGCGCTTCTTATAAAATGGCGCTCACATGAGGAGCACATGGAGCGCTTAGCGCTGAGCGCCAGATTGGAAGCGCTACGGCGCTTCTTATAAATGGCGCCTATGTGAGGAGCACGTGGAGCGCTCGGCACTGAGCGCCAGACTTGGAGCACTAAAACGCTTATTATAAAATAGCGCCCACGTGAGGAGCACGTGGTGCGCTTGGCGCTGAGCGCCATACTTGGAGCGCTAAAGCGCTTCTTTGGCAGTTCTGATCAATTCTGTGCTCTGAGAATCAAGTTCTTGTTTATAAGAGACTTTGTCTCGTGGATCTAAGAACTAAGTTCTTTTATGAGGAGATGCTATGATCTCTTCTGTTTTTTGTGAAAGACTTTGTCTTTTAGATCCGTGATCTAGAAAAAGAACTAAGATCCTATGATGTGAGAGTTAACTCTCAAATATAGAGGAGATATTATGATCTCTCTTCTTTTTGTTTACCTTAAAGAAGGTTTTTCTTCTTAGAGCTTGCTCTTCTCTTTTTCTTTTTTGAGAAATTGAAACTTATAGGGGGTTCCTCTCCTTAAGACTTGAAGTCTTGGGTCCTGTATATAGGGGAGGCTGATTTGTTGAATCAGTTAAGGAAATCTCTCATTGAGAGATCTTTGATTGATTTGGGGAATGTTTCCCACCGTTGGATCTTTGATCCAAGGGATTCTGTTTTACAGAAGATAGTTTTCTTGTTATTAACAAGATTGAGAAAATATTTTCCCATATAGAACTTATTCTGTATCTCGCTGATTTTTAATCACTATTGGATGTTTGATCCAACGGTGCTCTGATTTATAGACGACAATCATTCTTGTTTGGAAAGATTTGAGGAGTGTTTCCTTAACAGAATTCTATTCTGGTAATTTGATGATTTATCATCTTTGTTAGATCTTTGATCCAAGGATGGAGAACATTTAGTTCTAGCGCTGGCGCTCTCGTGCTTTGCACATGAGGCGCTGCCTCAGAGTCTTTGACTCTTGGTGCTAGCATTCTTGGCGCTAGCGCTCTTGTGCTTTGCACGTGAGGTGCTGCCTTAGAGTCTTTGACTCTTGGCGCTGGCGCTCTTGGCACAGGCGCTCTCGTGCTTTCCACATGAGGCGCTGCCTCAGAGTCTTTGACTCTTAGCGCTGATACCCTTGGCGCTAGCACTCTTATGAGGCGCTGCCTCATTTCAAATTTCAAATTTTGAATAGAGCTTTGCTCTCTGATTGGGAAAACAAATGCCCCCCACCATTGCGCTCACGTGGCTTACACGTGAGTGCAGCGGTGGCAGCTTTTCCACCGTTGGATCCTCTTGGAAGTTGAATCGTCTTCCTACGCCTATAAATAGGGCTTTTGGCCCTTGAGAAGACTGCTTGTTCGTCTTCTTATTTTCTTGTTCTTGAGAATTTAATTCTCCTTCAGAGCTAAGCTCTCTGCCTTAAGAAATTTCTTAGAGTCAAAACTCTGCCCAAATTTGGTAAGGATTGAACTTATTAACAGAGCTTTGCTCTTCTCAGATAGTAGATCTTAAAATGTTTTAGGGTTTTACCCATTAATCAGAGCCACGCTCATCTTTAGATCATAGATCTTCAAGATATAATCTTTTTAGGGTGATTTTAACCCATGAACTGGAACACTTTTCATCTTCCATGAAGAACTCTTAGAGTACGTTCACAGATCTTGAAGATCTTGGATTTTTTACTCTGCAAAAGCTTTGCTTTTTTAGGGTTTTGATGGATGATTCCATCGTCTTTACAGAGCATAGCTCTTGAAGTTTTTAGGGAATTTTATTCCTCTCATGATTAGAGTTGACAGATGTCACTCCTGTCTGCAGAACGCTGCTCTTGAGGGGGTTTAACTCCTTGGCCCGAGGGGCCTTTCATTAAATGAGAATCCTTTTAGGATTCCCTCTTTAATGATTGACTTTCTCATCAATGATGAGCCATCACTTTGATTTGGTGGGTCCCTTTTGGTTCCTTTCCACTGCATTGTAGTGTGGTACAAATTTTAAGTACCAAGTGTTAGAATTTGGACTGTAGTATTGACAGTTAACCCTTGTTCCTTTTCACGCAGGTACTATGTCTTTTGACACTTCTTTCCCGTTTGTCCGTCCGGAGAGCGCATTCCCTGACGCGCCCGTGGATAGGGAAATCTTCGCGCTGAGCAAAGATCACGACCCGGAGCAAAAGTCTCTTCATTTATGGGGGTCGTGGTATAATCAAATCATCCGGGGTCGATGCAGCTTCTCTTGTGCGGTGCCTTCAGAGCCCATTTCGGCGATCCACTACGCCGACTCACCCCAGTGAACTATGCCGTAGAGGAGGTCGACTGGACTTCGGAGGGTTGTCTTCAACCCTCTATGGTCGCGATACCCGTACAACCGCTGATGGCTTTGGATATTCTGGGGCGGCGTATATGTCAAGGCGAGTCGCGCCCTTGGGGATAGCTGTACATGATAGGCTTGACTCCTCGCCATCCATCCGGGTACTTACAGTGGGCTCGATACATTTTGTCAGCCAAGAAATCACTGTTCCTAAAGCTTGGGTTGTACCCCGCAGTTTACCCGTCTCTCTTCCAGTATTCCACGTCTCCTGTATGGTGGGCCAAAGCTTTCTTGGAACAATGGAATGTATCGACTCACGCCTTCCTTCTATCAGATTGGGAAGTTTCCATCTCTCTGGAGGAGTTCGCGGAGATCTCCGGCTTATCTGTCAGAGGAGAACATTACGAGGAGCTACTTCCTCCTGACGAGTACATCTTTGCCACCAAATCAGTGGTGATGGGCCTTACCCCGAAGAATGCCATTCAACATCAATTCCCAAGTCTGATTAAGGTATTAAAAATTTACGAAAGTCTGTTTCTCGAATCCGGAGGACACGAGGTCAGCTTCGCGGATTTCATTGCTCGCTTTCTTCTCCCAGAAGTGTTATCAAAACAAGCTGCGAAATTCGCCAAGTTTGACAACCCGTTTGGTTTTGGCTTGGACAGCCAGCCAACAGTGGAGGCCGATCAAAGGAATTTCTTTCTCCCGGATACCCCGGTCGTCCCCTTTGCAGAGTTTGCAGCTTCTGATATTGACGAAGAGGCGTTCTTTTTGGGGTTCTCGGCCTATGGTAAAATTGGTTTGTGCTCCCAATGCACCCTCACCATATGAGGCCATCCGTCTTCTACCCGGCTCACCGAATGGTTGTTGGGATGCGAGTGGCCGTCGGGGTCGCTGGGCTCGCTCACTTGTATCATGGCCTTAGCTTGGCGGCAGATACCACTCAACCGGGGGTGCAGTCCGTAAATTTCCCGCTGCACTATTTCACTTCGTGGCTCGAGCTGCATGTGCTCGGCACTTTTAGAGTCCACAAGCGGCCCTGTTTCTACGAATGTTATAACTTTCCTTGGGTTATTCGGCTAGTTGACGCTTCCGCTTTGGAACCGACTCAGCGAGAGGCTCGGGGTCCGGTTCTTCGCCCGCTTATGGTCGGGGATGGCATGACCTTCGTTGATAAGGTCTTAACAATTGGCAAGGAATCCACTAAGATGGTGCATCCGCTGCGGGACACCTTCAAAGACGGGGTTTCTACCTTGAAAGCTCGGGAGATTCTTCACTTATATTCAATCAGGCCAGGCTTTTTAGTGTTTAGGCAGAACGATTCGGCGTTGTTCATGAGATACAACTAGCACCGTTTTGCTTAACAATCAAGCTACAATCAGGCTGTCCCGCTTGAGGCCTTTTTAGCTGAGCCTGCTGCTACAGAGGAAGGTATCCGTAGTGTGCTGCACCATTTCATACGGCTAAACATCGGGTCTAACTTCTTTATCAGTGAGCCGAGCTACGTTCCGAAAGTCTTGAACGTATATGTGGCGTGGTACCAGCACGCTATGGGTGCTGTTATCAGGGAAGAAAAACGATTATTGCTTGATCGCAAAGGTGCTATCCCAGCTGGTAATCCAGCCGTTCCCTTGAAGCGACGGACCATCGTTCGTCCTTCCCTAAGAGAAGCTACTGCGGTTGTGGCCCAGCACGCTTTTCCTGATAAGCCTCTACCTCGTATGCCTGTAGGAGCGGTGGCTGCAGCGTCTCCCGAGTCTGGCGTGGGTACGGAAATTGGGACTCGTCGCCCAAAGTTGCCTACCAAGCGCAAACTCCTGTCAGTGGCTGCCGGTGCTCGCTCGCAAAAGAAGAAGAAGTCGCTATTTTCTGCCGACGTTGTACTCGGCTAGGAGTCTCATGCTCCCTATAGCGAAGGCTTAAGTGAGTATGTCACCAATGAGGGTTTATTTATCGTGCCTGCGGATGATATTGATCTTCAAGTTGCCCTTGTGGTTTCCGAGCGACTGGCTCGCCATGAAGCAGCACAGATCACTATCGCACAGTCAGGTAGATTTCAGTCGTATCTCTCCGCGGTTATTATTATTTTTATTATGCTTTTACTGACACTTTTTCTTCAATGGGTATCTCTGCCGAAGAGGCTCTCGTGGCTTCCCGCAAAACATTTGAGTAGGAAGAGAGGCTCCGCGCTTCTTTGGGCCTTGGTATACTTCGGCTCATTGTGCCTTCATTCCCTTTTTCTTTATTCGTGGTTTAACCCTCTCCTTTATTTTGCTGCAGGGACTACCTTGACTCGGTTTATTCCAAGTGCGGTGCTGATCCTGAGCGGTGATGCAGCGATATTGCCAGAGCCGGCTATTGTGGCCTCAGCTCCCTCGACAGTACCGCAGGAGGCTTCATTTAAGAAGCCGATAACGGACGCCGTAACGGCTCCAGAGGTAGCTCTTGGTTCGGATGATGACGTCCCTTTGACAGAGGTCTTGAGGAGATCGCTTCTCATTGCTCAGACCAAAAGAAACGCAGGAAGTGCGCAGCGAAGGAGCGTGATACCGCTCTGGCTGTAAGTGCAGGCTCAAGCACCACTCCATCTGTCGCTATTCCTTCAGAGGGTGCTCCAGCTGTCCTGTCTACCGTCCATAGACAGGTTGAGCGCGCGACTCGGGAGGCGGACGAGAATCATTCGCAAGGTAACATAATGCCCAGTCCTTTTATTAGAAATCGATCTGCAAATTCTCATACATCATATTCCGCAGGGCCAACTCCTGGCAATGAGATGGCAGGCGAAATGACGGCGACCATAGAGCCCGAAGCGGCTACTCCCTCTCGGGAGTCTAGGACTGGCCAAACCATCGCTCTTTCCCCTTGTGGTCCCTTGCTATCGGCGGGCATCGCGAGTATCACGACGGTCCTCGTCGAATCAGGGGACGAAGCCATGGGCGCAGAGACTGCTCCTCTGAATGAGAGCGAAGAAGCTGCAACGCCCGGTGATGCTTCCGTTGCGGTTTTGGTTGATGACCCATCAGGTAAGTCTCGAGTCATTGTTCTCTTTCCATCTTACAACCCCGTTTAGCTTCTTCTGACGATTTTTGTTTGTAGATGCAGTAAACATAGGAATTGTTCCATCTGAAGCACCTCCGGTCGCCGCCATGACGGTTGTTGTTCTCTCGCCTTCTCCTATGTCCTCTGAAATGTTGGAAAGTATAGATTCACGATTTATTTAGTTGAACTATGAACACCGTCTTCCTTGTACTGAACAAGTATTGTCTTAACTTTGCAGGAGTCCTCTTTGATCATTTGTATCAGGTGCTGAACTCGTATTTCTCCTTCCAGTCGGAAGTCACTCTGCCTGCTGGTGTCGGTGAGTATAGTTTTTAACCTACATCCTTTCCTTTCTTTTTATGACTAGCCGTATCGTTGCTAAATCTTCCTTGTATTGATCGCAGTGCCACGGATCGGAGGAGGAAACGAGGGAATAGCTTCGCCTCTCGTACTCCCAACTCTGCCATCAGCCACAGCTGGTATAGTAGATTCCATTGCTCGTGTATTTTCTTTATTTCTTAAGCCGACATTTGACCATAGCTTGTTTTGCAGCAATTGCACCAGCTCCAGCTCCCTTTGAGTCTCGAATCTTAATGCCTGTAGGGCCCTTTTCCAGACGTCCATCTTCTAGGGGCGCTGCAACTAGACTGCGCATGTTAAGTGAATTCATTGAGGATCTTGACGTCGAGGCCCTCACATTTGCTGTATATTTTGCTGCTGAGGTTAATCCTATAATGGCGACGCTCGTGAACTTCCATGACGAAGGCGTCGTCGAGTCTTGGGTTAATTACTGCAGAAAGATCGGGACTTGCCTGCATGCGATTGAGCTCAAGCGTCCCGCTCCTGAAGTATCAGCTTTAAACTCCCAGCGGGCTACGTGGGTTGAGCAAAGTGTTCCTTTCATCCGCCATTTTGAACAAGAGATGACCTTGAGGCGAAAGGATCATGAAGTAGTTTTAAGCGAATCCGCCCGGTTGCGCCCAAGTTGAAGCGAACGCTGCGCAGTTGAAAGCTGTCATTGACAATCTTCAGCGATGCATTTCGGATGGGTTGACCCTGAGACGGGCGCTTGACTCTGCGGAGCGGGTCTTGCAGGACTGCGAAGCTGTCATGCTGGAAATTGACGAAAAGCTTTCGTCCTGTTTGCAGCAGAGGGCCCAAGTTTTAGCGGAGCTGGTCGCGTCGGCTGACCGTGAAAAGGAGTTGAGAGGAGTGCGCGAGCGGCTTGCTGATTTGTTGAGAACGCTTCCTCCTCAATAACTGTCTTTGTATCGAGTGAAAATTTGTACTCTATGAATAACATATATTCATTCATTCATTTTTTATGATGTATCTTGTATTCAATTGAATTTATGAATAAAAGACACATTTTTTATCTCCTATTATCGCCTTCTTTTCCTTGCTGTATTGTTGGCATGTTACTCTAGCAAGTATAACCTGTAGATGATAGATAACAATTCATCTTGAACTCTTTGTAGGGTAGCGATGGCTTAGGAAACAGGTTCAGGTTTGCTGCCTAAGACTTTTCAACTTTATGAGCCGTGAGGGTCTCATAAAGACTTTTCTCCCTATAAGTCGAGAGGATCTCGTAGGCGTATTTCCTCCTTAGAAATCGTGAGGATTGCTAAGTGCGTTTTCTCTTGAGAGTCCTAAGGATCTTACAAAAGAATTTGCTTCCTTACAAGTCGAGAGGACTCGTAAGTGGCTGTTTCCCTCCTCGTCGATGTTCGACTTCGGAGAGTGTGGCCCATAGATAGTCCATCTTGACCTTCTTGCAGGGCAGTCATGGCTTAGGAGACAAGGTTAGGATCTGCCACCTAAGACTTTTCAACATTATGAGCCATGAGGGTCTTATAAAGACTTTTCTCCCTACGAGTCGAGAGGATCCCGTAGGTGTCTTTTCTTCTTAGGAGTCGTGAGGAATCCTAAGTGCGTTTTCTTTTGAGAATCGTAAGGATCCCACAAGAGAATTTTCTTTATGCATAGGGACACTAATTTTCCCGCAGGTCGAGACGAATCGAGAGATTCTCACAAAGATACTTATTTCCTTACGGGTAGAAATGAATCGAGGGGTTTTCGCCAAGGACGCTGATTTCCCTGAATCAAGAGGTCTTGCTAAGGACACTGATTTCCCTGGGGTCAAGACGAATCGAGAGATTCCTGCAAAGACACTGATTTCCTTGCGGGTCGACACGAATCGAGAGGTTTCTCGCCAAGGACGCTGATTTCCCTGAATCGATAGGTCTTGCCAAGGACACTGATTTCCTTGGGGTCGAGACGAATCGAGAGATTCCTGCAAAGACACTGATTTCCTTGTGGGTCGATGTGAATCGAGAGGTTTCTCGCCAAGGACGCTGATATCCATGAATCGAAAGGTCTTGCTAAGGACACTGATTTCCCTAGGTCGAGACGAATCGAGAGATTCCTGCAAATGCACTGATTTCCTTGCGGGTCGACGCGAATCGAGAGGTTCTCGCCAAGGACGCTGATTTCCCTGAATCGAGAGGTCTTTCCAAGGACACTGATTTCCCTGGGGTTGAGACGAATCGAGAGATTCCTGCAAAGACACTGATTTCCTTGCGGGTCGATGCGAATCGAGAGGTTCTCGCTAAGGACGCTGATTTCCCTGAATCGAGAGGTCTTGCCAAGGACACTGATTTCCTTGGGGTTGAGACGAATCGAGAGATTCCTGCAAAGACACTGATTTCCTTGTGGGTCGACGCGAATCGAGAGGTTCTCGCCAAGGACGTTGATTTCCCTTAATCGAGAGGTCTTGCCAAGGACACTGATTTCCCTTGGGTTGAGACGAATCGAGAGATTCCTGCAAAGACACTGATTTCCTTATGGGTCGACGCAAATCGAGAGGTTCTCGCCAAGGACGCTGATTTCCCTGAATCGAGAGGTTTTGCCAAGGACACTGATTTCCCTGGGGTCGAGATGAATCAAGAGATTTCTGCAAAGACACTGATTTCCTTGCGGGTCGACGCGAATCAAGAGGTTTCTCGCTAAGGATGCTGATTTCCCTGAATCGAGAGATCTTGCCAAGGACACTGATTTCCCTGGGGTCGAGACGAATTGAGAGATTCCTACAAAGACACTGATTTCCTTGCGGGTCAATGCGAATCGAGAGGTTCTCGCCAAGGACGCTGATTTCCCTGAATCGAGAGGTCTTGTTAAGGACACTGATTTCCCTGGGGTTGGTTGACTTGTTTCCGAGACGGAGTCATTGGATGACGTATTTCCGCGAGGGGTCATTAGATGACGTATTTCCGAGACGGGGTCATTGGATGACGTATTTCCGAGACGGGGTCATTGGATGACGTATTTCCGAGACGGGGTCATTGGCTGACGTATTTCTGAGATGGGGTCATTGGATGACGTATTTCCGAGACGGGGTCATTGGATGACGTGTTTTCGAGACGGGGTCATTTGCTGACGTGTTTCCGAGACGGGGTCATTTGCTGACGTATTTCCGAGACGGGGTCACTGGATGACGTGTTTCCGAGACGGGGTCATTGGATGACATATTTCCACGACGGGGTCATTTGCTGACGTATTTCCGAGACGGGGTCATTGGCTGACGTATTTCCAGGACGGGGTCATTAGATGACGTATTTCTGAGATGGGGTCATTTGCTGACGTATTTCCGCGACGGGGTCATTTGCTGACGTATTTCCGAGACGGGGTCATTGGATGACGTATTTCCGAGACGGGGTCATTTGCTGACGTGTTTCCGCGACGGGGTCATTGGCTGACGTATTTCCGCGACGGGGTAGACGTATTTCCGAGACTGGGTCATTGGATGACGTATTTCCGAGACGGGGTCATTGGATGATGTATTTCCGAGACGGGGTCATTTGCTGACGTATTTCCGTGACGGGGTCATTTGCTGACGTATTTTCGAGACGGGGTCATTGGATGACGTGTTTCCGAGACGGGGTCATTTGCTGACGTATTTCCGCGACGGGGTCATTTGCTGACATATTTCCGAGACGGGTCATTGGATGACGTGTTTCCGAGACGGGGTCATTGGATGACGTATTTCCGCGACGGGGTCATTTGCTGACATATTTCCGCGATGGAATCATTGGATGACGCATTTCTGCGACGGGGTCATTGGGTGACGTACTCCACTTTCTGTGGTGTCAGGGTTGACGTACTCCACTTTCTGTGGTGTTAGGGTTGACGTACTCCGCTTTCTGCGGTGTCAGGGTTTCGACTCTAGGTTGTCTATGAACCATAGAGTCTTGGAACTGGGGACTCTGCTTTGGCTCCGATTGGTGATGTCGCGTCTGTATCCTGCTTGAATGAGGAGGAATGCCGTTGTTGGTCTCTAGGCTATAGATGTGGCTGTCGAGATTTGATTCTCCCTTTGATAGAGTCTGGAGGGGAAATGTGGTTCCCTTTTTGTTCATGCCCATGGATGGTGTACAGGGGTCAGTATGGACTTACCTGCAGGGCAGAAGTTTCATTCTTTCATCATTTTTTTATTTCTTTCCGCGATGCTCTATCATTTCAGCTTTTTATATTGCGAAAGTCGCGATTGCCCAATCATTTCGGCTATTTTTCGCGGTGTCCAATCATTTCAGCTATTTTTCTTTTTACTCGCTACTTTTTATTGCGAGTTGCCCAAACATTTCGGCTATTTTTATATGCATATATTTTACTCGCCGATTTTGTTGCGAGTTGCTCCATCATTTCGGATATTTCATATGCATTTTTTTTGCGAGTATGGAACTCGAGATCTGATACCAATCTTAGCATCAGCATCGTTGCGACTGGAATATTGCTAGGAGCGAATTATCATTTGCTATGAAAGGACTTGGAATTTGTTACCGATTTAGGCATCAGCATCGCTGCCACTGGGATATTGCCAGGAGCGAATCATCATTTGCCTTTGTCGATTTAAACAAAGATGGCTTAGTAAACAGGGTTAGAATCCTGTCGACTAAGGCTTTTGACTTCATGAGCCGTAAGGGTCTCATAAAGGTGTTTCTCCCTACGAGTCGTGAGGATCTCGTAAGTGTGTTTTCTCCTTAAGAATCGTGAGGATTCTTAAGTGTGTGTTCTCTTATAAGTCGTAAGGATCTTATAAGAGTGTTTTCTCCTTATAAGTCGACAGGACTTACAAGTGTCATTCACTATATGAGGAAATTTCGCGCCATTGGTGGAACTTGGTGGGGGAGACGTTTATTTTTACCCGTGGATTGTATACAAGGGTCAGCATTCAACCAATTGTAGTGCGATCTGGGAAAAGTGATGGCTTAAGAACAGGTTCATATCCCTGTAGCTTAAGGCTTTTGAATCTTATGAGCCATGAGGGTCTTATAAGAGGGTTCTCCTTATGAGTCGTAAGGATCTCGTAAGTGTAATTTCTCCTCAGGAATCGTGAGGATCCCTAAGTGTGTTGCTCCCTTGTGAGTCGTAAGGATCTCACGCAGGTATTTTCTCCTTACAAGGGCGAGAGGACCTTGCAAGCGTGCATAAATTTTTTTTAACGAGTCTACGCCCTTTCAGGTTTTCACAAACTCGCCGGTAGCCCTGTTGTTTTTACTCACGGAGCCCTTTTGGGTTTTCATCCATGCCCATTTTGCTTATGGACGTACCGTTTTTTTGTTGCCGCGTTAGCCTAAGGATGCTGCGGTTCGTAGTAGTTTAAAGACGTTTCGGTCCGTCGCTAGTTTTAGGACATTGCGGTCCATAGCTAGTTTTAGGACATTGCGGTCCATTGTTAGTTTAGGGACGTTTCAGTCCATTGTTCATCCTGTATGAATGTGTATTTGTCATGCGACAGGATACATAATGATAAAGTGGGATACATCCATTTAGGGTGTGAGTTGGTTTGGTTGGGGTGTTTTGTGATCCATCCCTACCGCGACTTCTTCCACTTAACGTCGACGCCTGGCTTTTTCGAATATGGCCATTTTGCGTTCTCGATCAACTTTGCTCTTCTGACGGGCTTCGTTTAGCAGCACGTCAATCAGCTCATCGGACTGTTCCAAGGATTTTGTTGCCGATTCTGCCCCCATCTTCTCTGCATCAGGAGCTTCTTTATCATCTATGACGAGTGAGAGATCATGTGACAACTTGCCACGTAATCTTTTGGTTCTTCTGACGCGTCGTCTCCCTTGTCATTGTCATTGCCTCTGTTCTCAAGGATATGGTTGAGAAACTCATGGAGTGTGACTGGGGTCCGCGCCTTCTGGTTGTATTCCTTCAGCGCGTCAATATACTTTTGTAGGTCCGTGCGCTTGTCATCAGACTGCGAAAGCTTCTTGGTCTTCTTCTTCTTCTTTGAAGACTTTGATAGCTGGACCTGGGTATTTTGCCTCTTGCTACCAACTCTCGGTGTCGGGCGCGGTTTCAGCATTCCCTCAATGATCTCGGGCTCTAGCGAGCTTTTCCACCTGATTGCGGGGCATGCTTGAAGATCCTTCAGCATTCTTTTCGTTTTTGCCGAAAGAACTACTTCCCATGGAGCTTCCTCTATGAATGAGCATAATGCCCCCGGCGTTTCTACCCTTTTAGGAGTGTGCTGTTGTGGCGGATTTACCTTTCAGTTTTCGGACAACGTGAACTTGCCCTGTTGGTAACGGTTTTCAACCCAGTTTTTGAAGATGTAGCAATCTTCGATCGGATGACCCAATATTCGGTGGTAGGGGTAGTAATGGGATTGTTGACGTCTTTCGGTTGCAGTGGATGACTCGACTCTGGTAGAGTGATGAGCCCGTTGCGCACTGCCAGTTCGAACAGTCTCCTTGTTTTATCCCAGAGAAACGAGTAAGGACGTCTCAACTTCTCATCGAGGGATCGCCACTTGTTGCTTTTGCGAACAACCGGTCTCGGGCCACTCGGTTGTTGTTGAGCATTGGTGACGAAAGTTACTTTCCCTTTCCCTTTGTCATTCCGAGGATCCGTCTTTGAGGAGGACGGTCTATGGCCCATCTGGTCCATTTGGGCCAGCTTGTCGATCAAGGCCTGGAAAGTGGTCGGCTTGAAGAACATCATAAACTGGGATATGGTCGCCTGCGGATCAAGGGTTCCCACAAACATGCCTATTGTAGGAGCCTCTTCTATGCGCTGTTCGCACTTCGACCATAGATTCCGCCACCGTATCGTATACTGAACCCATGTTTCGCCTGGCTTCACCCTGGCATTGGTCAACGCCATGATTGGGGTGCATTCACTGGCGCTTACAAAACGCTGGGTGAATAACAGCTCCATCTCCATGAATGTTTTGATGGAGTCGTTGGGAAGCTCTGAATACCATTCGAAGGCTATCTCCGCCAAGCTACCGACGAATTGGTGAAGCGGCAGCTTATCGTCACCTCCAGTATTGCCGCAGAGAGCCCTGAACTGGACGACATGCTGGTGGGGGTTGCCTGTCCCCTTATATACATGAAATTTAAGGATTGTGTATCCTGGCAGGTACTTAATCTGATAGTACCAGCTGGGATAGGGTCACCCAGTTCTGACGACTTGGCCAGCAGCTTTGTTCGCTTGATGGGCTTGTATCTGTTGAGCTATATAATCATCGAGCACAGCTTTCGAGATTTCTTCCTCCTTTGCTGCTGAAAAGGCCGGAAGAAAGTTTGATGTCTCCCCTCTGTCGTCTTCAATGATCACCGGAGGCTCCTCCGCTGGAGGGTCCGGCTGGATCATCATGCCCACCATGTCCTAGAACAACAGCGCCATTTGTTTTATGTTGGCCGCTTGTTCCGCGGCTTCTTTATCTTTCTTCTCGAGCATTCTGCAAAGGAACTCGGCATCGGTTTCTTGCTCCTGGCGTTGCTCCGACGATGTCTCCGGGCTTTCTTTTGGCCCAGTGAGTGCGGCCATCTTTATTAACATTTCCTTGAGCTTCTGTTGTTACTCTTAGGCCTTTGTTATGGATCGGGTGAGTGGTCGGTGACCCCCGGAAGCGTGGCTCTCCTCTTTCCAGGAAGCCATATAAACAGTATGCACCACCATGCCCCCAGACTTGGAGCGTCTGGGTTCAGTGCCCTTGAGATTCATCGCAGGCATAGGGATCTTCTCCGCCCTCCTCTTTTTATGGACGATTGAAGTTGAGGGGGCTGTTGATGTAGGCACCCGTGCAGACGACAACTTTCGTGGCGTGGCGGAGGGATGGTCCTCCTTTTGCTGAATCTTTGTTTTCTTCTGTCGGCGGGAGTAGTCCTTATCGATTACAGAGTCTTGGACTCACCGCCAGACCTTATGAATTTTGGAGGACAGCCGCTGAGGGGGCTGCTCTGGCTTTGCCTTTGTAATGTTTTCATCAGGTGGAGGGGACCTTTTTAATACGGCAGTTGGAGAGTTCTTGCGCATCCTCCTGAGCGGCTCAAAGCTGTTCCCAGTTGGAACAGCAGCATCGACTTCCACCATCGGAGCTGGTGGAGTCAATCCAGAAGGGGAACTACCCCCAGCTTTCCTCACTCCCGCCAGTGGCGACGTCGAGCATGTCTTGCAGACGGTACTGGCTCAGTTACGGGGATGGCTTCATCATGCCCTCTATTCTGGTGAAGGGTTGTTGTTGGTGCCAGCCTATCAAAGACCGATGTACGCTGAGAAGAAACGTCTAACCTGTCGAAGACTGACCTTTGGGCAGGGGAAGTAGTTTGGACGACCTCACTCAAAGCAGGAATTGGGGTGGCTTCATCATGCCCCTATGATGACTTCGTTTACTGGAGCTGGAATAGCTATCCGCTTCAGGATAACTCCTTCGGGTATTGCAGACTTCTTCACGGGCCCACTGGAGCTCAGACTCAGCCTGTCGAAGACTGATGCAGTAGACTTGGAATTGGACGGCCCGTTGAGAGGGGCCGTGGTAGTGGTAAGACGACCAAAGACTGACTTCTTCGGAGCTTCCTGTGATGGTATTGGGACACTGAAGCTTGCCGGTGGGATCATGGTCCCAAAGAACAGTCCAGTGGTGGCCTGAGTCGCCTGTTCCACTAGCATGGCGAAGATGGAGGCCTCTTGGGGCCCATAGCTCACTCCTCCAGCGAGGACAGAGTGGGAGTTGCTGTTGCAATTAGTGCAGTTGGAAGCCATTTTCTCTGCACGGGAGCAAGACACCAAATCTTAGTACCTCGAATCCAGGAGCAACCACATAAAACCGCAATTCGTTCGCGAACACGACACACGAAGTGCGGAGTGGAAAGAGGAAAAGGTCCCACCACGCGTGCCAGAATCTGTTCTCCACCGAAACACGCGACCAGGACGTTGGGACGTCTGGCCTGAATTTTGGGGGGCAGATGCTATTTGGATTTATCCGTCCACCTCTCCGAAGATACCAAGTTGATTTATGACACCGTATATAGGAGGTTTAGACAGATGCGGCCGATGTAGCAGACTTCGTCTGATTCCCCTTCGTTGTGAGGGATTTTTTTGATTGTGGGGACGCTCTTCGCTGTAGGCGCAAACCCCTGCAGTTAATTACGCTACCATATCGCGGTAACAACTTTCTCCTTCTCCAGATGGTCACTTCGTTTCGTGTGTGTTTGTTTTATTTTCAGTTGCCCGTAGATCTTATACGGAGACTAATTTATATTGTCGCCCGTAGGGCGTGGATTAGTCCAAATCCGTATTTTCTTAGATTTGGGTTTGGGTTGGTTTAAGGATCGTTAATCTTGTTTTAGATTAAGATCAACTTAAATGCTTGTTAAGGATACGTTAGTCTAATTTTGGACTAAGATCTACTTAACAAGGTTTTGGGATCATTTAGATCCAACGAAGGAGTATTTGGACTCTATCGTTTTAGTTTAAAGACGTTGCGGTCCATAAGGTTAAGGACATCTTAGTCCATGAGTTTAAGGACCTTATAGTCCATAAGGTTTAGAGACATCATAGTCTGGTTTAAAGACATCATAGTCTGTGAGGTTTAAAGACATCATAGTCTGGTTTAAAGATATCATAGTCTGTAAGGCTTTGGTTTAACCGTTTGGGGACGCGCCAAAAGTTATTGGTTATTGGGACCCTCCATCTCTCTGAAGACGTTGAAGAATTACAACGACATGTATCAGAGGTATGAAAAGATGTAACCTTGAACCAATGTTGGTTGGGAGATCTATAGTCAGGTTTGGGACTAAAACCAATTATAGAGATTGTGAGAACATGGGCTCGATTGATCTGAATTAGGGACTTGTGGCCAACTTGGGCTCAGTCCACCCAGTTTTGAATAAAGTGTTGAACACTTGTTTGGGCTCAGTCCTTTTTTTATTCAGCAATGCTGAGTATTGATTTAGGTTCTGACACCCCTTTTCTTTTTGTCTTTTATTGAGTGTTGAACACTTTTTATAGCGCCGGGGCTTTATTTACAGAGCGCTTTGTAATTCCTTAACGCCCATGTGAGGAGCACGTGGAGCGCTTGGTGCTGAGCCCCAGACTGGGAGCGCTACGGCGCTTCTTATAAAAGGGGCGCCCATGTGAGGGGCACGTGGAGCGCTTGGCGCTGAGCGCCAGATTGGGAGCGCTACGGCGCTTCTTATAAAATGGCGTCCATGTGAGAAGCACGTGAAGCGCTCAGCGCCAGATTGGGAGCGCTACGGCGCTTCTTATAAAATGGCGCCTATGTGAGAAGCACGTGGAGCGCTCGGCGCTGAGCGCCAGACTTGGAGCACTAAAACGCTTATTATAAAATAGCGCCCATGTGATGAGCACGTGGTGTGCTTAGCGCTGAGCGCCAGACTTGGAGTGCTAAAGCGCTTCTTTGGCAGTTCTGATCAATTCTGTGCTCTGAGAATCAAGTTCTCGTTTATAAGAGACTTTGTCTCGTGGATCTAAGAACTAAGTTCTTCTTTTATGAGGAGATGCTATGATCTCTTCTGTTTTTTGTGAAAGACTTTGTCTTGTAGATCTGTGATCTAGAAAAAGAACTAAGATCTTATGATGTGAGAGTTAACTCTCAAATATGGAGGAGATGTTATGATCTCTCTTCTTTTTGTTTACCTTGAAGAAGGTTCTTCATCTTAGAGCTTGCTCTTCTCTTTTTCTTTTTTGAGAAATTGAAACTTATAGGGTGTTCCTGTCCTTATGACTTGAAGTCTTGTGTCCTTTATATAGGGGAGGCTGATTTATTGAATCAGTTAAGGAAATCTCTTATTGAGAGATCTCTGATTGATTTGGGGAATGTTTCCCACCGTTGGATCTTTGATCCAAGGGTTTATGTTTTACAGAAGATATTTTTCTTGTTATTAACAAGATAGGGAAAATATTTTCCCATACAGAACTTATTCTGTATCTCCGTGATTTTTAATCAGCATTGGATTTTTGATCCAACGGTGCTCTGATTTACAGAGAACAATCTTTCTTGTTTGGAAAGATTTGAGGAGTGTTTCCTCAACAGAATTCTATTCTGGTAATTTGATGATTTATCATCTTTGTTGGATCTTTGATCCAAGGGTGGAGAACATTTAGTTCTAGCGCTGGCACTCTCGTGCTTTGTACATGAGGCGCTGCCTCAGAGTCTTTGACTCTTGGCGCTGGCGTTCTCGTGCTTTGCACGTGAGGCGCTGCCTCAGAGTCTTTGACTCTTGGCGCTGGCACTATCGTGCTTTGCACGTAAGGCGCTGGCTCAGAGTCTTTGACTCTTAGCGCTGGCGCTCTTGACGCTGCTTCATTTCAAGTTTCAAATTTTGAATAGAGCTTTGCTCTCTGATTGGGGGAAATAGGAGCATCGAAGGTAATCTCCTACATAGCATTTTAATGATCTCTCCGTTATCTGAACTCTTTTTCCTTCAGAATTGCGGGATCTGGCGGATTCTATCGTGGATCTATCTCCCAGGAAGACCTTCCAGCGTCTACTTGATATGGCTGCCGCACAGGCGATACCCCCGCAAAGTATAGTCCTTTCTCTGGGCAAGGTCGGTGTCTTCTGACCCCCTTTTGTTTTATTATCACCTTTTTTCTTATGATGCTAACATGCTCTCCACAGTTCTGAAAGCTGATGACGAAGTTGAGATCCTTGATGGGCATAGGGATCTTTCAAACCCCCCTTGCATGACTGTGGGTATGTGAGGGTTTATCTTTGGCATTGATTTGTCTATTCCACATTTATGAATCTCACCGACTGTTCACAAATCTTGACAGCTCTGCCAACCCTAACTCCGCTGGAATCTCGGATCTTCATGCCACCGGGTCCTTATGCCCGGCGTGCGTCTGAAAGGATGGCGAGACAAAGCATATACTCCCTGATGGCTCTCATCGAAGACCTTCGCGCTGTTACCTCTGTCACGGCCGAAGAATTTGCTGTCGGGCTAATGCTTCCTTGTCCGTTCTCGCCACCTATCATGATGAAGCATTGGTACGTGTCTGGGTTGAGTATTGTCGCCGAGTGGAAGTCTTCCTACACGGGCTTGAATGCATCCGCCTTCCCTCCGACATCGTAACCGTGAAATCAAGTCTGCGGGGATGGATTGAACGGTGCACAGCCAATCTGCAGTCGTACGAGAAGCGGCTCAACCGGAAGTTTTCGGAGAGGGAGATAGCTTCAAACGCTTTGGGGGAACTTCAGGCTCAACTTACTGCCAAGACCACTCGTTTGTACGAAATTTGGCGGGTGCTTCAAGAAGCTATCACAGAGATGGTAGCTCTGTTATTGTATATGCCCTAGAGGCCATTACTGTATCATACTTGTATATTACTTAATGGAAGCTTGGGATATTCACTGTTGTATAGACAATCTTGCTCGAAATGGTAGTATGCTACTTGGTTTATTTCTACTTTAATGTGTGCATGTGTTTCTTTTAGCATATCGCCTATACACATTAGTGGAGCCCTTAGGATCTTTGCTTGATTACCTGCGTTGTGATGGCAGTCACACTAGTGGGGGCTGGGTAATCTACAAGCACATCCTTATACAGGTCCCTAGTCGTAGGATTATCGAGACAGGGCATCGATACTCCAGAGTAGACTAGTGTATACGCTTCTCATCCCAGGAGGGGAGATGGTCTGTCCCACAGCCATCAGTACATCGTACTGGAGATAGTATACAGGTGCTCGTTAGGTTACGAGTACACTGGACAGGACTCGCTGGGAACTGTTGGTTTGGTATTATACCTATCGTCAGTTATCAGTTCCCAGGTGACATGAGTACAGCATAGTTCGTTGACTTGACACTGTCACTTTGCCTCGAGTGTGTTCCTACTGTTGTTAGATTACTATCCTACTACGGCTTAAATGAGTCGTGCAAACAGGTAGTAGTTGGGTGCAGTCCCGAAGCACTTGGAGGCAGTGACGATTAGACAAGATTCGTCTCTCCCGGTATTGGGGGTTGATATCGCGCCGTGTCTAGGAGAGCCATTACACAAAGTCCCTGGCCAGGGAAAGCGAGATATACTGGTAGCGTTTCTAGTGTTATCTCAGGGTGTTCTGGGCTACACTCCGACACGACATGTACCGCTATTAGGGGACTGACGTTTACCGCCCCTAGGCCGGACATGCGATACTCTCAGAAAAACAGACCGGACTGTACGGAGATTGTCACATTCAAGCTCAGTAGTAGTTCGGATGGGTTAGTACCGCTTGCGGCCTGTGGTTGAACCCACTGCCAGCGTAGTGTTGAGTCTTTAGAGTCCCACACAGAGGACTGTTCGCCTTTGGGCAAAACAGAGTAGAGGTTGCATGGTTTTGCGACGGGGCTCATTCACATCCGCGCACTTGTGCACGTTTGGTGTCCGGGCAGTTATTACTAGCGGGCTTTGGTTTAAGCCAGATCCTAGTATATGTTTTGGGATTGGTTTTATCTCATTGTATTCGTGTTCCTCGGAACACGGATGCGGGTGTGTATGCACAGTTGACAGAGGCAGAGGCAGAGGATTCTCATTAGGGTTGTTGACCGTTGACTTTTTCTAAACCTAATGAAAATGAGAAATATGATTAATAATATTAATTAAGGATAATTGTGCCATGGTTGAGTTGAACATTTGACTTTTTTTGACTTGTTGACTTTGTTGACCGGTTGACCATTGTTGACATGTTGACCATCATCATTTCATTTCAAAGATGCTTCTTGTTTCTTGCAAATGCATTAAATGATGAAATGATAATGGTCATTCATAAACTAACCATCACAATTTCTTAATTATTATTATTATTATCATTATTCCTAATATGAGAGCATGGTTGCTAAAATATCCTCATTCTTTCTTGCACTTTCTCTCTCATAGTCTTAGCTCATCCTTTTCCTCTCTCTCAAAGCTCTTATCTCTCATGTGTTGAGAACCATGAGCTCTTGAGGTAAAACCACCATAACTCCTCTCTACTCATTCTAGGGTTCTAGGTTTAGCAAGCCAAGCACTTTAGTTACCTCTAGGTTGAGGTAGGAGCTCAAGGTAGAGGCCTTCGGGTGGATCCTTCTTCGGCAAAGAGAAGACTACGAGGAGGAGCCGTTCAAACCACTCCAAGGAGCAAGAAGAGAAGGAGTTCAAGACCTAGGTATAACCTTCTAACCGAGTAGCTAAACTTGTAGTTAGTTTGCTAGGTTTTTGTTTAGCAAAGATCCTTTGTTTCTAGTCCATGTTGTCCTGAGAAAAAATCATTTTTTACCTATTCCGCCTCCCCGTAAGCACCGGGGTAGGAAACGTGGACTTACAAGCTCTTGACAAAGCCGCTATCTATACCCGTAAGATGGTTGAAGCTCATAAAGTCGCCGAAAGGGAGCTTGAGGGTCGGTTTGCTTCGTATCAGACTCAGCAAACTCAGGCGGGGACCCGCCTTACAACAATAACAGAGCTTAAAGCCGAGGTTCAGCGGAAGATTGACGAACTTATTAGCCTACTGCACCGTCCACCGGCTTAAACTTTTTTATCGTTGTATACCTTTCTTCTCTTTTTTGTATTCACACCTGAATGAGAGTATCTTGTATTCATTTTGATTCCTTTATGAAATGTATCTTGTATTCACTTGAATTCATAAATAAAAGACATATTTTATTTCATATTGGCATGTAACTCTGGCAAATGTGGCCCGTAGATAGTCCATCTTGACCTCCTTGTAGGGCAGCGATGCATTAGGAGACAGGTTTGGATCTGCCGCCTAAGACTTTTCAACTTTATGAACCGTGAGGGTCTCATAAAGACTTTTCTCCCTACGAGTCGAGAGGATACCGTAGGTGTATTTTCTCCTTAGGAGTCGTGAAGACTCCTAAGTGCGTTTTCTCTTGAGAGTCGTAAGGATCTCACATGAGAATTTCCCCCCTTTACAAGTCGAGGGGACTCGTAAGTGGTTTTTTCTCTCCTTGTCGATATTCGACTTTGGAGAGTGTGGCCCGTGGATCGTATACAATAGTCCATCTTGGATCTACTTGCAGGGCCTCGGTGCTTAGGAAAAAGGTCGATGTCCCTATTGCCTAAGGCTTTTTCCCTACGAGTCGAGATGAGTCGAGAAGTTCTCACAAGAATGTCCTAACGTCACAGTTAACCTCTGCTGATAGAAGTCTGTTAGGGTCTGTGGTACTAAGGTTTTTGTCCGTCGTACCGTCTCGTTGGCTAACGTATTCCTCGATATGAAAACTTGCAATTCGAGTAGCCCCACGACTTTCGTGTCTCTGATCCCTTTGGGGGCTGGACAAGACGTTTTCAAGTAATCTCCCAGGTCATATTACCGTCGGAGGAGCAAGCGTTAGGGATTTTCCATGCCGCTTTTTACTTGAGGTTAGGCTCAATTTGGGAGCCCCGATGAGTCATAACCACTCCGCGCTGGTGTGGGATGATCTCCGATAGTCTTTCAGGTTTTATTTGAGTTGCCGTCAAAACCCTGAAGCTAGGGATCTTCCTTTGTTTCGTTTGTTGACATTGTGTCTGCAATATTGCGACGAATGTCGAGGTTGTCTCTAGGTTGTCTGTGAACCGTCGAGTCTTGGAACTAGGGACTTTGCCATGGCTCCATTGTTTTGACCCTAGGGTCGGTTGTTGACGTCGCATCTGCATCCTACTGGAGTGAGAAGGAACGTCGTGGTGATCTCTAGGCTGTAGATGTTGCCTTCGGGACCCTGAAGCTAGGGATCTTCCTTCGCTTCGTTTGTTGACATTTTGTCTGCTATATTGCGACAAATGTCGAAGTTGTCTCTAGGTTGTCTGTGAACCGTCGAGATTTGGATCTAGGGACTTTGCAATGGCTCCATTTTGTTGATGTAGCGTCTGCATCTTGCTGGAGTGAGAAGAATCGCCGTTGTTGATCTCTAGGCTATAGATGTTGCCGTCGAAATCTGGCTCTCCTTCTGATGGAGCCTGGTAGGAAAATATGGTTCCCTTTTCCGTTTGTGCCCATGGATTGTATACAGGGGTCGATGTGGACTCGCCTGCAGGGCCGAAGTTTCATTTTTTTGTTTCTTTCTGCGATGCTTTATCCTTTCAGCTTTTATATCGCGAAAGTCGCGATTGCCCAATCATTTCGGTTATTTTCGCGGTGCCCAATCATTTCGGCTATTTTTTCTTTTTACTCGCTGCTTTTTATTGCGAGTTTCCCAAACATTTCGGCTGTTTTTTGCGGTGCCCAATCATTTCGGCTATTTTTTCTTTTTTCTCTCTGCTTTTTTATTGCGAGTATGGAACTCGAGATCTGATACCAATCATAGCATCAGCATCGCTGCGACTGGAATATTGCCAGGGGCGAATCATCATTTGCCGTGAAAGGACTTGGAATTTGATACCGATTTAGACATCAGCATCGCTACAACTGGGATATTACCAGGAGAGAATCATCATTTGCCTCTATCGATTCATACAAAGGTGGCTTAGCAAACAGGGTTAGGATCCTGTCGACTAAGGCTTTTTGACTTTATGAGCCGTAATGGTCTCATAATGGTATTTTCTCCTTACGAGTCGTGAGGATCCCGCAGGTGTATTTTCTCCTTAGGAATCGTGAGGACTCATAAGTGATATTTTCTATTACAAGTCGTAAGGATCTTACAAGAGTGTTTTCTCCTTACAAGTCGAGAGGACTTATAAATGTCATTCACCACATGAGGACATTCCTCGTCATTGGTGGAACTTGGTGGGAAAATCGTTTATTTATGCCCGTGGATTGTATACAAGAGCCAATACTAACCGCCTGTAGGGCAACTTGGGGAGTGTGATGGCTTAAGAACAGGTTCAGGTCCCTGTATCTTAAGGCTTTTGAATCGTATAAGCCGTGGGGGTCTCATAGGGGGAATTCTCCTTACGAGTCGTGAGGATCTCGTAAGTTTAATTTCTTCTTAGGAATCGTGGGGATCCTTAAGTGTATTGCTCCCTTGTAAGTCGTAAGGATCTCACGTAGGTGTTTTCCCCTCACAAGGTTGAGAGGACCTTGCAGGTGTTTTTATTTTAACGAGATTGCGCCCTTTCGGGTTTTCACAAACTCGCCGGTAGCCCCGCTGTTTTTTACTCACGGAGCCCTTTCGGGTTTTCATCCGTGCCCATTTCGCTTGTGGACGTACCCTTTTTTTTTACGATCACGGTAGGACTTCGCCACCGGGGTAGCTGCGTAGCCAGCGGGATTTGAGTTGCAGTCTTTGCCGCTGGGACCCATGGACTTGAATTCCACTATCGCCGTGGTTGAGGCAACGTATTTAGTTTAAGGACATCTCGGTCCATTGTTAGTTTAGGGACATCTCGGTCCATTGATAGTTTAAGGACGTCTCGGTCCATTGCTTCGAGGCGAAGTTTTTCCGGATACTACTTATAGAGTTTGGACTCAGGAAGACAGCGAGTGGACACGAGCGTCGTCATCTATCATTAACCTGAGCCGTGACTTGTCAAGCGTAGTATTTCTTAAGGAACCGGCCGTTTATTGGCCGAAAGGGTCTTTCGCCATGCATATCCATGAGCAAGTAGACCCCACCTTGGTAGACCTTGTCTATGATGTATGGACCCTCATAGTTTGGCTCGAATTTCCCCCGCTTTGCACGGTTGGGGATCATGGGTCTTTTTACGACTAACACGAGTTCACCTTGGCGGAATGTTCTCGGTCTGGTTAGACTTTCGTATGAGCGCGTTATCCTTGCTTTGTAAGCTTCCAGGTTTTGCTGCACCATGAAACGAGTTTCATCGAAGGCATCGAGCTCCTCAAGCCGAAGATGGGCATTTTCTTCATCCGTCAGCTCATATCGAACTGCCACTCGTAGAGAGGGTAGTTCTATCTCCAAGGGAAGTACCGCCTCCGTGCCAAATACCAACACGAATGACGTCGTGTTCGTGGCCATTTTGAATGTGGTTCGATAAGCCCAGAGAGCTTCATGCAGTTTCTCGTGCCAGTCCTTTTTGTTTCTGGACACTGTTTTCTTTATGATCGTTGTCAAGGTCTTGTTGAAAGCCTCAGCTAGACTGTTAGCTCGGGGATTATAGACCGAAGAGTATCTCCAATCTATATTATGCTGCCGTACGAAGCAGCTGATCTTATGGCTTATGTAGGCCAACCCATTATCCGAGATGATCCGTCGGGGAGTGCCGAACCGGTAGATGACGTGTGTCCTGAGAAATGGAGGATGTTCTCCGTCTTCACCTCCCTTAGCAGTACTGCCTCTTCCCACTTAGAGAAGTAATCGGTTGTTGCTAATATGAACCGATGCCCCTTGGACGATGCCGGTTCAATGGGCCCAATTATATCGGTTCCCAACATTTCAAACGGCCAGCTAGCCAGTGTTGGGTGTAGCGGATTCGGATGTTGGTGGATGAAGCCCCCGTGAATTTGGCATGAGTGACACTGCTTCGCATATTCGAGGAAATTCTGAATCATCATGGGCCAGTAGTAGCCCATTCTTTTGATCTTTAGCTTCATCTTTGGCCCGGCCTGATAGGAACCGCAGAGTCCGTCGTGAGTTTCTTGGATGACCCTTCTTGCTTCTTTTGGTCCTAAGCACCTTAACCACAAACTGTAGAATGATCTCTTATATAGTGTATCACTTACGAAGGCAAAAGACAGAGCTCGTTTCATGAGCCGATGTCTTAAAGATGCGCTTTAGGGTGTTCGATGGGATTTGAAATAGTCTATGAAGACTTCTCTCCAATCCATAGTCTTTTCTTCATGTTCTATTTGGCAGGATGCTTGTTTGCTCGCTTCCTCTTCTTCAGACGTCTCCGGAGATATCTCTGTCGGCGCGAGAATCCGGCGGCTTTGCACAATGATCCTTACGTCATTGAGGTTTTCATCAGCCAGTTCCTTAGCAAGCTTGGCTAATGCATTTGCCTTGCTATTTTCTGCACGCAGTATACTTTCCAAGATGTAGGAGAGGATTTGAGTCAGCAGTTGCTGCACTCTCTCGCTATATTTTACCAACTCAGGTTTACACGTCTGATAGTCGCCATTTACTTGGCTAACGACTAGCTGGGAGTCTCCATATATGAGAAGGTTTTCGATTCCCATTTCGACAGAAATCTCAAGACCTGCTATCAAATCTTCATATTCCGCTTCGTTGTTTGTTCTCAGCTTTTTTAAGGAAAAGGCAAAACGCATTATCCCTTCTTGTGGAGTCACAAAAATAAGGCTCATCCCAGCTTTGATTATGGGGGTGTTTTGCTTTCGCTTCTTCATGGAAGACGCTCCGTCGAAGTAGAGTTCCCATTGGACATTATTTTCCTCCGTCTTTCCTTCAATTGTGTCGAATGCATGTTCATCTGGCAATTCGCAATTTAAGCGAGAATCAGCTGGTATCGGAAGCTCAGCGAGAAAGTCGGCGATGGCCTGGCCTTTTACTGCCTTATAGGGTCGATATATTATTGAGAACTCCATCAAGAGGAGAGCCCATTTGGCAAGCCTTCCTATTAATATGGCTCTTGACATTAAATATTTGAGAGGATCCATCTTTGATATGAGATGGACTTTATGTGCCAAGGCATATTGCCTGAGCTTCATTATCTCGAAGATCAGTACCAGGCAATGCTTTTCAATGGGGGAGTAGTTGTTTTCTTCCCCCAGAAGGACTCGACTCAAATAATAGAGAGCTCTCCCCTTCCCCTGGTCGTTCTCCTGTGCCCATAGCGCGCCTAGAGAACCTGCATGTGCTGTTGTGTACAGGATGATGGGCTTTCCCTTGACCGGAGCGGCCAGTACCGGTGGGTTCTGCAGATATTGCTTCATTTCATCCAGTGCATTTTGGCATTTACGATCCCAATAAATGGGGTCCACTTCTTCATTAGATGGCTGTAGGGGCGGCATTTTCCGGAGAGATTGGCTATGAACCGTCGGATATACGCGAGCTTCCCTTGAAAAGACCGCAGTTGCTTGAGATTTCTTGGCGAGGACATTTCCATAATCGCCTTGATCTTTGATGGATCTATTTCGATGCATCGGTGTCATACTATGAATCCTAGGAATTTGCCAGAGGAAACTCCAAACGCGCATTTTAGAGGGTTCATCTTCAGATTATATTTCCGAAGACGCTGGAACATTATTTTCAAATGCTCCCAGTGCTCCTCGTACGATTTGCTTTTCACCACGAGATCATCGATATAACATTCGACAATCTCATGTATGAGATCATCGAAGATCTTCGACATGGCCCTTTGGTAGGTAGCGCCAGTGTTCTTCAGACCGAAGGGCATTACTTTATAGCAGAATATGCCCAGCAGAGTTCGGAAGGCAGTATGCTTTCGGTCTTCGGGATGCATCTTTATTTGATTATAGCCTGAAGATCCATCCATGAAGGAGAAGATCTCATGGGTAGACGTGTTATCGATCATCAGCTCGGTAACAGGCACGGGTAAGTCATCTTTCGGGTAAGCTTTATTGAGGTCTCGAAAGTCCATGCAGACGCGCACCGTCCCATTTTTCTTCATTAATGGGACAATGTTGGCGATCCAGTCGGGGTATTGAACTACTTGGATGAAGCAGGAGTCAATTAGTTTCTTGACTTCGGCATTGATACTCATCTCAAGTTCGAGCCGCATTCTTCTTGGCGCCTGTTTGATTGGCTTGACGTCTGATGATATCGCCAGTTTATGCACAGCTATCTCCGGATCTAATCGTCATCTCGGAATAGTTCCATGCGAAGCAGTCTTTATACTGCATAAGCACGTCTTTTAGTGTAGCCACATGCTCTTCAGACAGCAGCTCACTGACGAACGTTGGCCTCGGATCATTTGTCGTCCCCAAGTCGATTTTCCTCAGATTGTCCGTCGTGGTATGTATCCCATCCTCCAGCTATTTTGGCACCGGTGGAAATTCTAAGATCACCTCGTCTTCATCTTCATTTGCGAAACACTGGGAGAGGTCATCCACATTCTTATGCTCTCTGTCATGATCCGAAAGAACGGAACATGACCGGCACTTAAACCACGAACGTCTCGAGGCGTACGTAATCTAAGTAAACCGAAAACCCAGAAATCCAAACCAAGAAAAGTAGTAGAGTGCAGAAAAAACCAACTTAAAGCAAGTTGTTTCAATAGCATAAGCCGAATTATGCGGTTTTTAAAAAACATCAAAAATTTACTGAAAATTTCGGCAGAGTCTCCTTTGTAAATACTGGCTCCCAAACGGGATACAACATGAATAGTATACGAAATCAAGAAAAAGGCATCCCCAAGCGGGAGCTAGCTCTTCGTCAATCGACGGTCACAACCACACAAGCAATATAATATACAACGCCAACGGCGAGGATCAAAACTCAAAAGGAAACTCAAAACCACCAGAAATATAACGAGCGACTCTAAGGTCGAAAGAATAAACAACACTGGTCTCTATCTCAATAAATACATGTTTGGTTGATGGAACTTCTAGATACAACTGAATAATAATATACAAGATATAATGATGGGTAAGATACAAATAACCCACCTACTAGCAAGCCACCCGGAAATGGAAATAGTGCCAGCAAAGCCGTAATGAAACCTGTACGGCGAAATCTGCAAGAACTGTGGCACAACGGGGGTGAGTTGCCAACTCGTGAGTAGAAAAACATCTACGCACAGAAATCGCATAAATAACGCAATCCTAGGTCAATGATCATAATATATCCTCAAAAGGGTATATAACATGTAGCCTATAACAAGGCTAGGGTAAATATCTAACTCGAGTGTAATCTCATGTGCCCGTGTCAGTGCCTCAGGTAGCAATATATCATATGAATGAGGTATGAATGCATGAAAACAGAATACATGTAAATGAAGAACTGTTTTCATAATTTAGTGAGATTTCCTTTGTATTTTTAAAATGAGGTATCATAATGAAATCAGCATAAAACAGTGCCTAGCATCGGCACAAAATGTAATCCCAGTATCTCGATATCTCTGTATCACAGTCTTTGTACCTCAATATCTCGAAATCTCAATATCACGGTCTCAATATCTAGGGCGCCGTTAGTCCAGACCGTCCCCTACCATCCATCTCAAGACCACGACGGTATCCTCCGGATATCCGACGAGTCGGGTAAAATCACCGGTAGGTAGTGCTCCCCTGCCAGGCTCACATCGTCATCATCACGCGCTTCTTGCCCCGGGGTACCTTACCGGGTCCACCATGTACCCGAAACGGTTCATCCGCCTCCTCGAATCGGGTCTCGAAATCCATCAGCAAACTCATGGTGGACGACTCATACAGCATGGGAAAAACCGCACTTTTATTTAAAAAGAGAGAAATCAGTTTATATATGTTTTGCGGTTTTCCTCCAAATCCAGAAAATATCATGGAAATCCGAATCATCAATAGCATGTAAAACCATGAATATAAGCATGAGAATGAATACAGTACGCATGAAGCGACAAGTAATAACTACAATATCTAAGCTGGCATATAAGGTATGTACACTAATATTATGTCAAACTACTGGCTATCAAGCTAAGTTAAGCAACAATATTTTCTAAGGAATACGTGACATGGCAATTATCGATGAAGATGTGTGTGAGCCGGCAAGTAAGTGTATGTGGTACATACGCATCATCGGTAATGGTGCTGGTGTCCTAACAGCATAATGTCAACAATGCAATATGAAATAACAATGTAAATATGCGATGCGGAGCGAGCAACCAAAATGAGCGGGAGCTAAAAATTAAACAATGGTGCCATTTGAAATAACACGAACCGCGGGGTTTTGAAAATAGGGCTACGGTGGTTTTTAAGAAAGGATACGTCTTTTGAAATATCCGTAGATCCCTTGACCTGTCTTTTAAAATACCCACGATCCGCTAGTTTTGAAATAGGTAGGAGTCTAATCTAATCTAACAACTACACTAAACTATACGGCTGAACTAACAAGCTGAACTACAGGTAAGGAAACCGCCTATCATCTGAGTCGATACATATACATACCTGTATATATACAGTCGGTGATCCCGCCTCAATAATATCATCTCCGATACCATATCTATAAGCAGGCATCCCAAGTCAAGAGTGCGGATCAATCATCAATATAGCTCGTACGTAAATCCGTCGTACGGCATCCCAACTCTGGGTACGGGTCAATATCACATTCATCATACTATTCACCTGGTATCCTCTTTATCAAAGATCATAATCCGGGTACGGATCTATGTCTAGTACAATACTGATACCACCTACGTATGCATGCACGTGTGTGAAACACTACGTCAAGGACCCGCTACAACGTCATGTCGTATCTCAAATACGAACCCTGCTATATCACCGATCTCACGGCCTCAAATCAAATCTCATCGACTCATCATAAATCCCAAGTACTATCCTCAAATCCGTATGTGAACACATAGTCCCATACCCATGTGAACACATAACTATGTATTCCTGAATAAGCACAAATGAAAGAAGAAAGTATGCAAGTATGGGTGGGTGTGTGCATACGTGGTGCGACCACTACTCTAGGGGTTCGCGACACTAAATATCCAAGAACACCAAATATCCATATTATCATCAATGCACTCAAACAATATATAAAGAATAAATATATGTGTGTATACGTATTCATATACATCACCACGAACTGCGGGGGTGCTATACGCCATCCACCCGACTTCTCCCCGTAGATATAAATCTACTCACCTGGTCCTCGCTAGCCGGTGCCGACGTCGCCACGCGCTTGCTTGTCGCCTCGAAGTCCACATGGGGGTACCTACATATCACAACGCATCGTATCGCATTAAAATTAAATTCGAAATCGAAACGGCATGCGAAAATCAAATCGGCACGCGTATCACGCATAGGTCCAAACCTATCGCCTACGCATGCAAGAATAGTCAAACCAACCCTCGATGTCGATGTACAAACGTCAAACTATCGAGAAAAATCCAATCACACTCATTTGCACATTCACGAACACTAATTTTAATATAAACTAGGTTAAAATTCACAAAAACCCCAATTTCACTTAAAAAGTCATTTTTCCGAAAATCTAGCAAGCACAATTCGCCGTTTTTGTACAAAACATGATGTTTAAATGAATGTAGCGGCCAATATACTTATTAAATATCTTAAATAAGTCATAGAAACAATTTCCGGAATTTAATCTCATTAAATTCCAAAAACCCTAATATTCTAGTTTACAAAATACCTAAAATTTAACAATTCCAAAGCAAAAATGCACAAACTACAATCTAGCTTAGATTTGCATGATCTAAAGCATTAAACCACACTTAATAAAGTTAATGAAGTCGTGAAAAACCTAAACACATTTTTAATCCCAAGTATTTAACCAATTTCAAAAACCTAGTAAGCAAATTAGCAAATTAACACAATTTTTAAACTAACCATTTGCACAAGCTACTAATCTTGTATTAATATGACAAAAAGCCTAAATATAACACACAACCATACACCAATTTTATAAAACCCTAACTTGCATTCAAATTCATAACTTGAATTCCAAAACTTGCAACGTAAGCCTAATTAACACTTATGTAGTTTAGCTTTAAGAAATTAGTAACAAATTAAGCAAAAATGTTTTAGAATTATACCCAAAAACATTTGAAAATCCACGAGCATCCATGGCCTTCCAAAATGCTCTCTTTTCACAAAGATCCATGCTATACGGGCTAAGCTAAAATGGGTAGGAGTCGGATTTGGGTTTTGGGATTTTTTTTGATGGATTTGAGGCAATTTTTGATGAAGTTTGAAGAGAAAAGAGAAGGGAAATGGGGGGGGGGGGGCTGTTGCTGCTGTAGGAGGGAGGGGGGTCGGATGGAATGGGAGTGGGAGAGGAGAGAGAGGGAGGTAGAGAAAGTGGGGGGAGAAGTCAAAGTCAATTCAAGGTCAAAGGTCCACCTCATTTCTCCATTTTCTTTTCTTTTCTTTCATTTCTTTTCCTTTGAAAATCAAGTGGGGAAAAAGATGGGGCTGCTGAATTCAGCCAAGGGGAGAAGTGAATGGGGGTGTGTGGGTGTGGGTACGGGTGTGGGGTGATGAAAAATGATAAATACAATACCCCAAACATCCATTTACGCTAAAAAAAAAGCCTTTTTTCTTCAATAATTTCTAAACCGTTTTGGCAAATGATTTCGTTCCAAAAACCACATGATAAAATTTTATTTAATGTTTTATGATGCACAAAATTTGTTTCAACTCATTCCAATTTGTAATTTTCCCTAATTAAATGTATTAGTGACGGCTTAAAATAATAATAAAATAATATTTTTTTCAGAAAATTTGAAATTTCACCAGCGGCTCAATAAACACCAAATAATAGCAATTACATAGCTAGAAAATGTATATTTAATTTTTTTAATAAGATATTTGTATTTTGACTTTTTACAGAAAACCCCCTTATTTTACCGATTTTTCGAAATTTCACCGAAACGATTTTCAAAACGTTACACTCTCTCTCCTTTGAGAATGTTATCATGTGGCAGGTATGAGCTCGTTTCCAAGCTCGATGTTGATCTGGACTTGCCCTCGTATTGTAGGTTGCTTTTGGCTCATGCTTTCGTGGTAGGGCTACCCTCCAATTGTCAGACAGAGCAAACCTGCCTTGCCGATACTGGTCTTTGACCCAGTCTTTGAAGGTGAAGCAATCTTCAAGAGGATGTCCTATTGCCCGGTGGCAGGAGCAATAAGTCGGATGATGGACCTCATTTATTTGCTCAGGGTGAGAGACTCCGGGAGCATCATCATTTGATACTTCATGATAAGGTTGAATATTTTCCTTGTCTTGTCTTGAGGGAAAGAGTATTCCCGACCCATCTTTTTCATAAAAGACATATTCCAGCTGACATTTTCTCGATCGCATGAATTCTTGGATCCGCTTTGCTGTATTTGAACGATATTCCCGTTCTTGATCTTGTTGTTGCTTCTGTGTCGGACTTTTTCCTTGCCACGAGAGCGCATAGCAGGCTGAGGGTGAAGGGCGTCATAGTCTTCTCTTTCCGTAGACTGCTGAGTGAGGCGCTGCGTCCTACCTTTCTCGTAAATGGCCATTTCGCGGCTGTGGTCATTCCGAACCTTTTGACCCGCTTCCCCTATTATCTTGTCAATCTGTTCTTCGAATGACGGACTTGGTATTCGTACGGCGGGATTTAGCTCTGTTTCAGCATCAGCGCTATCTGGAAGGGCATTCCCTTCTCCGCCGGAATCATTTATAACATGGCAGCCATTGAATCGCTCCCGTTTCTTAGACCGAACGTATCCAAGTCCCGACATCTCTATCCTCCCATTGGGCATTTTTCGCTGAGCCCCGGGAATGTCCCAAATCTTGTTGTAGAACTGGGCTTGTCGAGCGGTCTGTTTGAAGGGTACGCCTTGGCATCTTAGTAGCCTTCTCAATCCCTCTGCGTAGTATCTGGGCAGACGGATCGGTTGAAGCCTGTCAAGCGCAAGTTCGGCACCAAGCCAGACTTCCTTTTTCACTTTAGTCTCTGTAGATTGGTATAAGAGGATCGCCTTTTCTTCTAGGAGGAACGTAGAAGGTCTGCAGCTCTTGCAGGCCATATGTATCGAGCACATCAAGTTCTGTGTAATGCTGCTGCGGAACCATGGTGACTTGTAAACGCTGATCGGCTCCAGTGACGGTTTATACTGATGGATGAACAGAGAACACTGCGTTGATCTCGTCTTCAAAGTCACTGCCAAAGACCAAAATAGGAGTAGATGGTCCTGGCCTGTTGCCTTGAGGTTACCCCGAGTAGACTATCTCTTCATCCTCCTCGTATCGCTCCCAAAGATCGGGATGGTAGCGATGGCATTTTGTTTATTCTCCGGTTTACGACATCTTTTCGTGTCTTTGAAGTCTGGTAGGAGTACTTGGCGTCTTCATATTTGCGGACTTCATTTACGGAGAATGGGTTTAGCTCCCCTGTAACTGTGTACTCGAGGTCGTATTTAAAGTACTTCATACACTGATGTTGTGTAGAAGGGATGATATTGTCCTCTGTAACCAAGGCCTACCGAGCAGAGTGTTGTAGCAAGTCTTGGCGTCGATGACATGAAACTTGATGTCAGTGATGAGCATCCCGAAGCATAATGTCAGTATTATGGACCCAAGCATCCGTGATGACTGAGAGTCGAACCCAGAGATAGTAATTTTATTCCGGGCCATGTGCTGAACGTTCATGCAGATCTCCTTTAGCACCTTCTCGTTGAGAAGGTTGAAGGATGACCCATTGTCGACCAGAATCTTCCCAATCTTGATGTCATGACAGTACCCGGTGACATATAAAGGACGGTTGTGCTCGTACGTGTTGGATATATATGCCCTAGAAGCCTACATTGTATAGGATGCTTGGGATATGTATTTACATGACAGTCTTGCTTGATATGATAGTACGCTATTTGGTTTGACTTTGTCTTAACGTATGATATATTTTACTTGGTATTTATATATATATGTTGATAAAGCCCATAGGGTGTTTGTCTGACTACCGGCGTTGTGATGGCAGTCATACTAGTGGGAGCTGGATAGTCAATAGGCACACCCTTAGATGTCCCTGGTCGCAGGAGTATCGAGATTGGGCATCGATACTCCGGAGTAGAGTAGTGTATACATATCTAGACCCTGACGAGGGGCGATGGATTGGTCCCGCAACCATTGGTGGTGTTCACCTAAGATTGCATACAGATGCTCACTGGGTGTGAGTACACCGGACAGGACTCGCCGAGAACTGACTGGATGGTATTATACCTAACGTCAGATAGCAGTTCTCAGGTGACATGTGTGCAGATAGTCCGTTGACTTAAGGTCATCATTTGTCTCGTGTGAGTTCCCACTGTGCTTTGGTTATTACCCTACCACTCAAAGGAGTCGTGCAAACAGGTTTCAGTTGGGCACAGTCCCGAGCCACGTGGAGGCAGTGAGCGACTGTTAGGGATTCGTCTCTCCCGGTATAGGGAGTTGATATCACACTGTGGTCGGTTGGTCATTACCATAAGTCCCTGGCCAGGGCTGATTGAGAATTACTGATGGAATGATCAGTAGATTCTCGGGTGGTCTTGAACCATACCGACACGACTTGTACGGTTATTAGGGGTCTGACGTCCACCACCTCCCTAGACCGTACATGTGATACTCTTAGACGAACAGACCGGACTGCGCGGATATTGTCATCGACAGGCTCAGTAGGATTTCAGATGGGTTATCTCATCGGCTTTCTTATCGACAACTACCTGGGGACCGTTACGTACAGCTAGTGCCGCTTGCGGTCTGTGGTTAAACCCACTGCCAGCGTAGTAGTTGAGTCTTTAGAGTCCCACATAGAGATTTCCCAAACCCAGACGAAAAGATATAGAGGTCGTATGGTTTTACGACAAAGGTTCGAACGCGTACGTGTTTAAACGCACGTGCGACATTCGGATAGTTTTTACTAGCTGGCTTTGGTTTAAGCCAGATTCTAGTATCAGGTTATTGGATTTATACAGTCTAAAGTTTTTCCGTGTTTTCACGGATGAGAGGGGCGTTCTCGTAATTTTCCGAGAAGCTTCTAGAAGGATGTGACATGGAGGGAGAGGTGGCATTTTCATGTAATGATTTAGTGACTCATTGTGAGTGATTCATCATGTCATTAATGCATTATTAAATGCTTAATGACTCACATAATGAATCACCCACTTGCATTTATGAAACATGATGAATAATCTCATATTATTCATTTCTTTTTATTCATTATGTTTCATATATCAAGTGAGAAGCTATTTCATTATTATTTTGATTATCATTATCATCTTCTCACTCTCTCTCTTCAAGCTCTCTCTCCTTCACCAAAGCCTAATCCTACCCCTCATGAGTTGAGAACAAGGATTAGGAAAGACTAATTACTCCATAACCTATCTCTACATCACCTTAGCTACTCTATTTAGCAACTAGAGAAACTAAGTAACCTCAAGTTTAGAGGTTATAGCTTGGATTAGGGTTCTCGGGTGGATCGTCTATCACGGAAGAAAGCTGAAGAGGACGTGGAGATCCAAAGAGGCCGTAGATAACATTAAGACGAAGGACTAGAACCGTTTGGTATAATCTCTTAACATAGTAGTTTAGAACTCTATAGCTTTTGTTAAAACTTGTTTAGCAAACGATTCATACGGTTATTCGATGTTTAATCATAGAACAAGATTGTTATTCATATTTCCGCCTCCCCATAAGTATTGGGGTGTTGAACATCGACTTACAGTGGTATCAGAGCCTAGCTAAACAGTATTTAACACACTTGCAAATTTGTATGAATTTCGAACGGAAAAACAAACCGGAAAAACCCCGATATCATGTACTTTCTGTCGAATTTTAAATGAGGTCCAAAAATTTTTCAGGGACCTTCAGATTGACCTAAATGAATGTATTAGAACACCCAAGAAAATTGGGCTCATGAATCGGCCATAGCGCCGCGGAACCGCGGCCGATCCCACCGATCCGCCGCGATTCCGTCGCGCTTTGGACGATTCATCATCCCAAGTTTCTTGTGTTGATTCTCTGTGATATTTGGTGTTTTCTGGTAATCTTTATTTTTGCTCAGGTTTCAGATTTACAGAGAAGTATTGGAGCAAAATTAAATTTGTTTAATCGATCGAAATTATACTGTATTTGCTTGTTTGATTATATCTGTGAAATGTTTTATGTGTTCGTAAACCTCCCCTAACTGCTAGTATGTCGGTTGGCAAGGGGTTGCACATATCTGTGATGTTATATATAACTGTTTGTGTATATAAACTGTATTGGACTGTTGTGGTGATTAGCCGGGTTTTGTGATGGGTTATTGTATTAATTCATTTGATGTAAATGTAATAAGTTGTAATATTATTTTGCGGGGCACATCCAGGTTGCGGTTGTAGCCACCGTTGTACTATTTCTTTTTACTGTGTTTGCTCCTAGGATAGACCCAAGGTGGGGTGCACAAACTACCGGGTATTTTGAAGTGTTGGGGCAGACCGCTTCACTTCTGATACTTGGCGGGTAGTTTGCCGTACCCGTAGGGGTCTGGGGTGGGAAAATGGCTATTCATCACAACTGTGTAATCCGTCTTTCATTGCAAGCTCAAACGAAATGCGGATTGCTTGCAAATCCAATATTGTTTATCTGTGATCTGGAATGCCTATTATTGCGTCTGACGAATGTACAATATCTATATATGATAGCTATTTAGACGTCGCTTATGTTTTACACCCGCGCTAGCCCAGCCCCCGCTCTGTCGTTAGTTAAGTAACCTAACGGGTGATGACGGGACCCCGTGGCGAATGCGGATGGCATAAGAGGACGTTGTATTTTCGTTGTTATCTGTAATGATAGGTTAAAGATGGGATGCATTATTATTAATGCAAAGAAAATAAAACCTAAACTGAATCGTTGGAACAATTTCTAAAAACCACTCGGTTTTCTTGAAAAAGCAAATTTTAAATGCGGAGCTTGAACCACTCCTTTTAATAAAAGCTATCTTAGTTCCTTCGATCAAATCAAGTTCACTATGTTAACGGTTTTTTGCCAAAAACCAGCCGTAACCCTCCGTCGTTTCAGATAGACAGCACATCGTATTCATGCTATGCTTGTTGGCCTACGTCAAGGCATAGTGTATGGTAGCAGTGTGTGTGCCTATTTGTTGCATAGATAGATGCATTAGTTTAATACAGACGTACACCTTGTTGGTCTACGTCAAGGGCTTGTACGATGTATTTAAATTGATCAGGACAACGACGGGTAGAACTTGACTTGCGTCTTATGACTTGTTGGCCTACGTCAAGGTCTATAAGAGCTTGGGGTAAAAAAATTACATCGGGAGTTTCAAACATAAAGGAAACTTGCAGATTTAGCTTACCTTCTGGAGTGTGGTGACTAGAATGGCTTCCATCTAGGGCATCATACAATGATAGTTGGATCCCGATCCCACTGATGAGTAGGATTACTCTCGGGAATTTCTCTCACTTAACAATCAATTCTATAAACCAAGTAGGTGCCTAGAAAGGTGTTAGAGGGGCTACGCCTCCAGGGAAAAGAGGTTCTCTAATTAAGGAACTTCGCGAAAGCGTTGAAAAACCTCCCTCGAAGTACCAACACCAGCCTGGCTGAAAGGTTAAGCAAGAATTGTAACGTGTGATTAAATCCTGACTAGTTCTTCTTTTAGGTTTTGAAGAAGGATTTGAGGAAACAGTGGGAGCCATCCTGTTTAGATAAAATAATAACCAATCTAAACTTGCAAGAGCATATGCTGAGTGTTTTCTTTTCTCTCTCTCTGGCAGCTACCATAACTGGACTAAAACTATTACTTGAAAAGAATATACTGACCGGGCAGAACTATAAAGATTGGCTAAGGAACGTCAATATTGCGCTGACTTATGACAAAGTTGCATATGTTACCACCGCTGTTCCTCCCCTTATCCCAGGACCAGATTCCTCAGTTGCGGACATGGAAGTTCGTAAAACCTGGGATCTAGACTGTGAGCGAGCTAAGTGTATCGTGCTGGCGTCCATGAATAATGAACTCCAGAAACAGCACGAGAGTATGGATATTGCATCCATATTCCTCCATTGCAAGGAATTGTATGGTGAACACTCCCGTATCGCAAGGTACGAAACCTCAAGGAAACTCTTCCAGATGAGGTTAGCTCCAGGATCGCCTGTTGGAGAGCACGTCCTCAAAATGATCACCCTCATTGAGGAACTCGCAAACCTGGGATGCGTGCTAGAGAATGATATGTATATCGACTTGATTTTGCAGTCCCTTCCCCACACCTTCTCTCAGTTCGTGCTGAACTTCAACATGCACGAAATGGAAGCGGATCTTCCAAAGCTCTTCAATATGTTGAGGGTAGCAGAGACCTCCTTGAAAAAGGAGAAGACCCCCATTCTGTATGTTGGCCAATCATCTTCTTCTAAATCTAAAGCGAAAGCTAAATGGAAGAAGAAGATGAAAGCCACCAAACCGAAGGGTGGGGTCAAGAAGGTGCAGGGAACGAACAAGGCAGGAAGGGTGAAGGTAGAAAAGAACGAGTGCTTCTATTGTCACAAGCAAGGGCACTGGAAGAAGGACTGTATGGCCTTTAAAGCCAAGGACATGAAGCAAGCTGTTGCTTCTGCTTCAGGTGTGTTCGTAATCGAAAATTGTCTTTCAGTAAACTCTACTTCATGGGTACTTGATACCGGTTCTGGTTCTCACATCTGTAATTCTTTGCAGGATCTGAGAAATAGTAGAGTACTGGAGGCAGGTGATATGACTCTCCGGATGGGCAATGGAATGCATGTAGATGCAGTTGCAATAAGGGAATATCACCTAGGGTTGAATAGTGGACACATTTTGGTATTGTACAACTGTTTTTGTATTCCCAGTATGTTGTGTAATATTATATCAGTATCTTTGTTGTCTAATAAAGGATATAATTTTGCGCTTAAAAGAAATGTCATGAACATTCTCCTAAATCAAGAACTGATTGGGTTTGGCACACTGGAAAACGGCATATACATACTTAATCAACCTCAAATTTTCAATATTCAAAACACGCGTAAACGAAAGGCTCAAGATTCGAATCAAGCCTTCCTATGGCATTGTAGACTTGGTCATATAAATGAAACAAGGTTGACTAAGTTACATAAAGATGGATATCTAGATCCGTTTGAATATTCATCATATGCAACCTGTCAATCATGTATCAAAGGAAAAATGACCAAATCTCCGTTCACCGGACACGGAGAAAGAGCCACTGAACTCTTGGGACTAGTACACAGTGATGTATGTGGTCCGATGATTGATATCAAAAATTGAGTTTACCGCAATCAAGAAACGGCGTCGCTTTGCAGCTAGCCGGTGAGTGCGGGTCGATCCACAGAGACGGGTAAATTCCTTTAGTGTTTCTTAACGAGTTGATTCTATTTGTCGTTTTGGTTTTATAAAAATCTAGATTTAAAACTTAATTAATCTAATTTAAATTCTTGCTAGGGTTAGGCTTAGAGGAAGTTTTGGAGATTGATGTTTCCTCACCGCTTTCAATGCCGTATTTTAGATCCATTAGGTGTTATAGTAATTATCGATAAAGTGGATACGACTCTTTTGGGAAGATGTTTTCTTCCTCTAGATTCGTATCCTTCCTTTATCGTTAATTACCCTAACCCCCATGGAAAACGCGCGCAACCGGCCCTTTATACTGCGGTTCACCGTTACCTCGAGGGGTAGGGTGCCGCAGGGAGCGGTTGTGCGCGCATGCATGGAGTTCTTAATGGGTTAGTTTAATATGACATTGAAAGGGGTGAGAGATCTCATCTCTCAACCCTTTCCCTAAGGCTAACCCTAACAAGCGAGGAGACTACTCGCTCATTAGGGGATGAAATAACATTAAAAGAATAAAAGAAAAACACTTACTAATGGTGATGGCTTCCTCCAAGCGATAAAGAACAGATCTGAATGTCACTTCCAGAATTTCTGAATTTTATTTATTGAAAAGAGGCATACAATTTTTAGATCTAAGATTACAATTTATAGGAAAATAGGAAACCTAGGGCTACAGACTCTCGCACATGCAAAATTACAGATTTGCCCACGTTAAATCCTAACATCTGCACCGACGCAACAACCCATAGATTTTCCACCGACACGGGCGCTTGATGGCCGCGGATCCGCGGCGCCAGGCTGGGTTTGGCCGCGGATCCGCGGCCAATTAAGGGAGTTGGGCTCTGAGCTTTTGTGGGCTTTCTTCTGGGCTTCTTGGCTTTCTGTTTCTATGTGTATTTTCTCTGTTGGGCTTCGAGTCTACTCCAGATTTTCAGTGAAGATTTGTATTGGTCTTTTAACCGTTTCACCTTGACTTGCTTTGTCTTGCACCTATATGAACTGGGCTTGACTGAGATCCGTCTAATTGTTGGTCAAAAGTCCCTTTTTCTGTTGTTTTGTGTCTTTCTCACTGTATTTGCTCCAGAAACCTGTAACCTGTAATATGCAACAAATGTGCGTCAAGAGTACCTGTTTATTTATAAAAAGGATAAGAATAGGGGAATGATAAATGCAATATTATGGTCTGAACAAATACCCCCAAACTTACCTTTTGCTCGTCCTCGAGCAAACTTATTATTTTATTCACTAAAATCCTAACCGCACTTTCGCAGGGAAACGCGATTGCACTGAGCACGTGCAACAAGCCGTTAAACCTCTAGGTGTCCCTAGTAGGAGGAGTGTTGTCTCCTGAGGGTTTTCAGCGGATTACACCCACAAAATCCTATCAACTCAGCCCATTGACTTTTGTTCTCCAATTAGATTTTCTAACAAGGAATTCTATTATCTTATACTTGTAAATTATCCACCCATATTCTTCACACTTCCTCATTATTTAACTTAAGATTATATATGTTATGTAGACCTACTTAGCTTTCGGCATCTCTTAAGTTTTCCTTCTAGGGTTTCATCTAAACTTAGGAATTTTCTATCAACTCCATTAAAGATACAAATTTTATCTTTCATTCCTCTCTCTTATCTAAATTCCAATCACATACCCCTACGTGTGTGTATAGATCACCCCTACACTTGGAAATTCAATTCAAGCAATCATGCCCTAGTCCATTGTCCAAAGTACTAATTAGTTGGTGAATGAAATTTGCTTACACATCTTTCATGCGACCGTTAATACTTCTTGAGGTACCAACGACCGATTACAAAATGCGTTTGCACTTTAAAGCGTACTTCCTAGTCCTTGCAACACCCAAGGCTTTAGCAGTGACTCCCAAACCAGTTGGTCTAAGGCACTAGGTGATGAAGCACCCTCGCTAAATATTTTTCTATTTTTGCAGCCTTAAGTAATCACAAAAACCAGTGTCCATTTTTTTTTCTTTTTTTTTTATTCACCCTTTTTTTTTATTTTCATTATACTAAGGACTTTAAACAAGAGCATTTCAAGGTCTCTTCTACTATTCCAAGTTTCAAGGTGCGTGATTGTGCAAATTGCAGGGTATACATTTTCAGAATCTAGACTTAAGCTAGGAACTATTTTTCAAACTTATACTTTAATTAGAACATCAATACTCTTCCCTTGTTTCGACTTAGCCCAAGAAGTGAACCCAAAATTTGCCTATTTCTAAATAAACTACAAGGCATATACTTTCTACCGTTAAACTTTAAGGAAGGTTATTTTTAGGGTTTTCAACTTACTAAGTCTAAGATCTAGTTGTTCCTAGCTAGTTGACCTATTTGTCAAACTAAAGTCAATTAGCCAAAATCGAATACATTTGTTTTTATAATTTTTTGAAATTTTTCAAATTTTTATGGGTTTTCAAATAAGTATGCAAATGCAAAAATATGTACAAATGAATGCGAAGGAAGAAGACGTACCGAGCATACCCCCAAACTTGAACTTGACAGTGTCCTCACTGTCATACTAAACCAAGAGGGTCAAAATACCGATACTCCCCTGTTTATTTATTTATAGGTTTTTTTTTTCTTTCATAGAAAAAGAAAACAAAAGGATATATACATATATACAAAGGTTCCCCCCAAACTTAAGCTTGGCCTTACACAAGCCAAAGGTTAGCACCAACCATTCAAAGATATTATCGTGGTAATGGTATAGTTGGTGCAAGAATAGGGTGTGGAGGAAAGAAATGAGAAACACGCGAGACCGTGTGGGAAGAGGGGTAGAATACGGTCTCGGTGGAGGAGAAGAATGGCGGAAAGGAGAAAGAAGTGGAGTACGATCTTGAGGGTGTAAATCGAGTGAATAAATTAGCGCAATATGTGATGAACGATGTGTTAAAAGCGATTGCGCTAACCTACCAACCCGTCGAGAAATGGGGTCAAATCCCTCAAGATTCGTAAGAAAACATGGGTACGCCGAACTTGGTATAGGAGATGAAAGCGTAACGGTCATTTGTTCGGTCGGAACAATAGGAAGGAGGGAGGGTGATATAACAGTCAAAGGTTCAGGAGGCTGAATTGGAAAATCTGACACATCAAATAAAAATGGTTGAACCTCGATATTATCCTCAAGACTCTCCTCAGTACTATCCTCAATATTTAATTCATCCATGCCATTATCATCAAAATCTAGACGCATATGAGATTCGGGGGAAACATTTAATAACTCAGGATGATGATTTGAACATAAAATTTCTATTAAATCGACAGGTTCATCATCCGAAATATTCCCGGCGTCTATATCCTCAATCAAGTGAAAATCAATTTCTTTAGACACTTCATCCACAGCATGGATATTTATCAATGTAGGTTCTAGAGTGGAGGTGTAAAGATCGAAAGGATTAGGTGCGGTTTCACTCGGAAGGGGTTCCTCACAATTTGGCAAATCAAACACTACAAAATCGCACAACTCATTTTTATTTTCAACTGGTGAATCATTTGGAACAATCGATGGAAAACCGGAGTTGTGGGCTTCAATTGGGTAAGGGTAGGTTTGATTTGAAAATCCTCTCTCATTCTCACTCTGTCCAACTGCCGCCTTATACATTGAAAAATTCGGAGCTAGCGGGACACTAGCTACCGGTTCACTAGGCTGCATAAGGGCGGCCATGGATGCTTCCACATTCCTCATTATTTTATTTGTTACAGCAATATATGCTTCCAACGACTCTTCCAAACTAGACTTAGGTGGTGAGGGGGTTTCAGTAAAAGATTAAAAATTAGTTGGGTATATGAAACTCCCTAATGGCTGTGTCGAAACAGCGTCTAGTGAAAGTGGGAAGGTCGGGTATGACTGGTAGGAAGTGGGTGGTAAGACAGGAGTAGGGTCAACATATGGATAAGAAGGTGAATAATTGTGCGGATCCCTAAAACTAGATGAGTGGAGAGGGGTGAAAGATCGACTGCGAGATTGAGCAATATGCTCAGCAATGGACATCGGCCTAGGAGTGACAGAAGGACTTGAAGAAGTGCTATCAACATATGTAGGTTGTAAAGGTTGACTCGGTTGACACAAAGTGGGTTGAAAAGTCAAACTATTTCTCCTAGACACCTCTATTTGATCTTTCAACGAAATTTTTGGCAAGGAGGGATCTTTTTTAAATTGACCGAAACAATTGACGAACGACGCAAAGTTAGGTTCGGGATACCAAGACTCGGCAAGAGATTTATGATGTGGGGTACCCATGATAGAAGAGTGCAAGGATTTCTTAGCGACAAAATTTTTGCAAGTTTTTAAAAGATTTTTCGTTAAATTTTTTTTTATTGGAGAGTTTTGCAATAAGGTTTTAGAAAATGGACTCGTGACACAACTGAATCAACCACACATGCATAATCAGACCTAGATCTAGGGTTGCCTAGGTCTACTAGACAGCTCCTAACTAGGGCTAGAAATAGACCTCAAACCGCCTCTTCACGGACAAATACGGCCAGGTAAGTGGGAAGGAACCACCACTACAGTGGGCCTAATTAAAAACCACTAGCCTAGACACCGCAATGTCGGTTAGGATAAACGGCCGATGCCTACCCTAGTCCTTTTTCTATTGAGCTCGCTGTCCTTACGTCTGAGTCTAATCTTTTTTTAATTAAAGGTGGTCGATGCAAAATTCTTAGGTGTTTTCTGGGGTCCTGGGAAGGGTGATGAAATCCCCACCCAATCTGAGTTTGGTCAAATAGCCCCTTAGAGTCCGGTTAAATTATGCAAAACAAATAAAATCACTTGCAATCAATTTTAGCGCGGCGCAAAGAAACCTGCAGAAATCTGTTATCGAGAAGGGGGAGAAAGACTTTTTACGCAAAGAAATCCTGCAGAAAACTTTTTACAGAGAGATATATGGGAGATTGCAGAGGAGAGAGAGAGAAATCAAACCAGAAAAAATTCGTGCGCTTACGTGGCACAGAGAGCGCGGATGAGCGGCGGTAGGCCCTTAATGCGGCGGAAGCGCGGCGTTCTGGTGGGATCGCGCTCTGGAAATTTTTTCACTGTTCTGTAATTATAATTGCTCTCTGTTCCTATGCTCCAAATTTTGATTTTCCCTCTGTAAAATTCCAGATCCGAGATTCTTCGCTGTTCCTGCAAGATTCAAAAGATATACCCTTCAAACAGATCAAAGTTGATAATTTTTGTATTTTTTTTATATTTTCAGATTTTTATAATTTTTAAAATTTATATCAACCCGAAAATTCACAAAAAAGAAAGATTACGCCGTCCCCGGCAACGGCGCCATTTGATTGATATCAAAAATTGAGTTTACCGCAATCAAGAAACGGCGTCGCTTTGCAGCTAGCCGGTGAGTGCGGGTCGATCCACAGAGACGGCTAAATTCCTTTAGTGTTTCTTAACGAGTTGATTCTATTTGTCGTTTTGGTTTTATAAAAATCTAGATTTAAAACTTAATTAATCTAATTTAAATTCTTGCTAGGGTTAGGCTTAGAGGAAGTTTTGGAGATTGATGTTTCCTCACCGCTTTCAATGCCGTATTTTAGATCCATTAGGTGTTATAGTAATTATCGATAAAGTGGATACGACTCTTTTGGGAAGATGTTTTCTTCCTCTAGATTCGTATCCTTCCTTTATCGTTAATTACCCTAACCCCCATGGAAAACGCGTGCAACCGGCCCTTTATACTGCGGTTCACCGTTACCTCGAGGGGTAGGGTGCCGCAGGGAGCGGTTGTGCGCGCATGCATGGAGTTCTTAATGGGTTAGTTTAATATGACATTGAAAGGGATGAGAGATCTCATCTCTCAACCCTTTCCCTAAGGCTAACCCTAACAAGCGAGGAGACTACTCGCTCATTAGGGGATGAAATAACATTAAAAGAATAAAAGAAAAACACTTACTAATGGTGATGGCTCCCTCCAAGCGATAAAGAACAGATCTGAATGTCACTTCCAGAATTTCTGAATTTTATTTATTGAAAAGAGGCATACAATTTTTAGATCTAAGATTACAATTTATAGGAAAATAGGAAACCTAGGGCTACAGACTCTCGCACATGCAAAATTACAGATTTGCCCACGTTAAATCCTAACATCTGCACCGACGCAACAACCCAGAGATTTTCCACCGACACGGGCGCTTGATGGCCGCGGATCCGCGGCGCCAGGCTGGGTTTGGCCGCGGATCCGCGGCCAATTAAGGGAGTTGGGCTCTGAGCTTTTGTGGGCTTTCTTCTGGGCTTCTTGGCTTTCTGTTTCTATGTGTATTTTCTCTGTTGGGCTTCGAGTCTACTCCAGATTTTCAGTGAAGATTTGTATTGGTCTTTTAACCGTTTCACCTTGACTTGCTTTGTCTTGCACCTATATGAACTGGGCTTGACTGAGATCCGTCTAATTGTTGGTCAAAAGTCCCTTTTTCTGTTGTTTTGTGTCTTTCTCACTGTATTTGCTCCAGAAACCTGTAACCTGTAATATGCAACAAATGTGCGTCAAGAGTACCTGTTTATTTATAAAAAGGATAAGAATAGGGGAATGATAAATGCAATATTATGGTCTGAACATCCGATGTCTACGCATGCATGAAGCGGTCACTCCTACTTCATAACTTTTACTGATGACTTCTCTAGGTATGGACATATATTCTTAATGAAACATAAATCCGAGGCCTTTGAGAAGTTTAAGGAGTATAAAAATGAAGTAGATAAACAGACTGGTAAAAGCATCAAGACACTTCGATCTGATCGAGGTGGAGAATACTTAAGTACCAGTTTCCTTGAATACTTAAAAGAGAATGGAATTCTCTCTCAGCGTACTCCGCCTTATACACCTCAGCATAATGGTGTATCAGAAAGGAGGAATCGAACGCTATTAGATATGGTGCGTTCAATGATGAGTAGTGCTGAATTGCCACTTTCCTTCTGGGGATTTGCTCTAGAATCAGCCGCATACCTATTGAATAGAGTTCCAACTAAGTCTGTACCTACCACTCCATATGAAATGTGGTGTGGGAAGAGACCATATCTCAAGTATATCAAGATATGGGGGTGTCCGGTATATGTTAAAAAGCATAATCCGAACAAGCTCGAAGCACGATCGGTTTTATGCAAGTTTGTAGGATACCCCAAGCATTCAAGGGGGTACATGGTCTACCACACTGAAGAACAAAAGGTGTTTGTCGCTCGTCACATTGTCTTCTTAGAAAGCGAATTTCTTGCAAAAGAAATTAGTGGGAGCACGGTAGAACTGGAAGAAATTCCAGAACCTCAAACTGCAACCGAAGACTTAGAAGAATCTCAGATTTCAATAGAACATGACGAACCAACGCCACTCTGCAGATCTAGTAGGCTTTCTCATTCTCCTGAAAGATACTATGGTTTTCTTCTTGATGGAGATCGAAAGGATTGCATCATCGATGATGATGAGCCTACTAGTTTTCAGCAGGCTATCACGAGTAGCGACTCAGTGAAGTGGCTGGATGCAATGAGATCCGAAATGGAATCCATGTACACCAATAAAGTATGGACTTTAGAAGTTGCTCCTCCTGGGGTAAAACCAGTTGGGTGCAAATGGATCTTCAAAAAGAAGATTGGTACATTTGGACAAGTAGAAACCTACAAAGCTAGACTAGTAGCAAAAGGTTTTCGTCAAAGACCAGGATTGGACTATGATGAAACTTTTTCACCAGTAGCTATGCTTAAATCCATTCGGATCATGCTTGCCATTGCTGCCTTCCATGACTATGAAATCTGGCAAATGGATATAAAAACAGCTTTTCTAAATGGACATCTAGAAGAGAGTGTTTACATGGATCAACCAGAAGGTTTCTTAGACAGTGGGAGCAGCGGAAGAGTGTGCAAATTGCTTAAATCCATTTATGGGTTAAAGCAAGCATCGCGGAGTTGGAACATCTGCTTTGATGAAACAGTCAAGGAATTTGACTTTATCAAAAATGTAGATGAACCATGCATTTATAGGAAGATTGTAGAAGGAGCAGTAGTCTTCCTCGTTTTATACGTCGACGACATACCACTGATAGGGAATGATATCCCTATACTACAATCGGTAAAGCTCTTCTTATCACAAAAATTCTCCATGAAAGACTTGGGAGATGCATCATACATTCTGGGCATTAAGATCTATCGAGATAGATCTAATAGAATATTGGGACTTTCACAGTCCAGGTATATAGACACTATACTAAAGAGATTTAGTATGGAAGATTCCAAGCGCGGCAATATGCCCGCTTGTCACGGAATCACCCTCTCCAAGGAAATGTCTCCAAAGACTGATGAAGAGAGGGCTTGCATGGGCATTATACCCTACGCTTCGATGGTAGGATCAATAAGGTATACGATGTTATGTACCAGACCGGATGTAGCTTACGCACTTAGTGTAGTAAGCAGGTATCAGTCTGACCCAGGTGAGAAACATTGGATAGCGGTGAAGAACATTCTCAAGTACCTGAGAAGGACTAAGGAGATGTTCTTGATTTACGGTAATGGGGACCTCCAGGTAGAGGCTTTTACCGACTCCGGCTTCCAAAGTGACAAAGATGATTCTAAATCCATTTCGGGTTTTGTGTTTACCCTCAATGGAGGGACGGTATATTGGAAGAGTTCCAAACAAGATACCGTCGCAGACTCAACTATGGAGGCTGAGTATATAGCTGCTAGTGAAGCCGCAAAAGAGGCCGTCTGGATGAGGAAGTTCATTTCTGAACTTCAGGTGGTTCCGTCCATTGCCAATCCAATTCCTTTGTATTGCGATAACAATGGCGCTGTAGCTTTAGCGAAGGAACCAAGGTCCCATCAGAAATCCAGGCATATCTTAAGGCGGTTTCACCTGATCAGGGAGATCGTGGATCGTCGGGAGATCGAGATACGGAGAGTGGACACAAAAGACAACACGGCAGATCCATTCACCAAGGCCATTCCTCAAGTACAGTTCGAGAGGTTATTTGAGATGTTGGGCATGCGGTACGCCAGCAACTGGATCTGGTAAAGACAGTGGGTACTCATTGCAGCAATTATAGGCCTTAGTGCAAGTAGGAGATTGTTGGATATATATGCCCTAGAGGCCTACATTGTATAGGATGCTTGGGATATGTATTTACATGACAGTCTTGCTTGATATGATAGTACGCTATTTGGTTTGTCTTTGTCTTAACGTATGATATATTTTACTTGGTATTTATATATATATATGTTGATAAAGCCCATAGGGTGTTTGTCTGACTACCGGCATTGTGATGGCAGTCATACTAGTGGGAGCTGGATAGTCAATAGGCACACCCTTAGATGTCCCTGGTCGCAGGAGTATCGAGATTGGGCATCGATACTCCGGAGTAGACTGGTGTATACATATCTAGACCCTGACGAGGGGCGATGGATTGGTCCCGCAACCATTGGTGGTGTTCACCTAAGATTGTATACAGATGCTCACTGGGTGTGAGTACACCGGACAGGACTCGCCGAAAACTGACTGGATGGTATTATACCTAACGTCAGATAGCAGTTCTCAGGTGGCATATGTGCAGATAGTCCGTTGACTTAAGGTCATCATTTGTCTCGTGTGAGTTCCCACTGTGCTTTGGTTATTACCCTACCACGGCTCAAAGGAGTCATGCAAACAGGTTTCAGTTGGGCACAGTCCCGAGCCACGTGGAGGCAGTGAGCGACTGTTAGGGATTCGTCTCTCTCGGTATAGGGAGTTGATATTGCACTGTGGTCGGTTGGTCATTACCATAAGTCCCTGGCCAGGGCTGATTGAGAATTACTGATGGAATGATCAGTAGATTCTCGGGTGGTCTTGAACCATACCGACACGACTTGTACGGTTATTAGGGGTCTGACGTCCACCACCTCCCTAGACCGTACATGTGATACTCTTAGACGAACAGACCGGACTGCGCGGATATTGTCATCGACAGGCTCAGTAGGATTTCAGATGGGTTATCTCATCGGCTTTCTTATCGACAACTACCTGGGGACCGTTACGTACAGCTAGTGCCGCTTGCGGTCTGTGGTTAAACCCACTGCCAGCGTAGTAGTTGAGTCTTTAGAGTCCCACATAGAGATTTCCCAAACCCAGGCGAAAAGATATAGAGGTCGTATGGTTTTACGACAAAGGTTCGAACGCGTACGTGTTTAAACGTACGTGCGACATTCGGACAGTTTTTACTAGCTGGCTTTGGTTTAAGCCAGATTCTAGTATCAGGTTATTGGATTTATACAGCCTAAAGTTTTTCCATGTTTTCACGGATGAGAGGGGCGTTCTCGTAATTTTCCGAGAAGCTTCTAGAAGGATGTGACATGGAGGGAGAGGTGGCATTTTCATTTAATGATTTAGTGACTCATTGTGAGTGATTCATCATGTCATTAATGCATTATTAAATGCTTAATGACTCACATAATGAATCACCCACTTGCATTTATGAAACATGATGAATAATCTCATATTATTCATTTATTTTTATTCATTATGTTTCATATATCAAGTGAGAAGCTATTTCATTATTATTTTGATTATCATTATCATCTTCTCACTCTCTCTCTTCAAGCTATCTCTCCTTCACCAAAGCCTAATCCTACCCCTCATGAGTTGAGAACAAGGATTAGGAAAGACTAATTACTCCATAACCTATCTCTACATCACCTTAGCTACTCTATTTAGCAACTAGAGAAACTAAGTAACCTCAAATTTAGAGGTTATGGCTTGGATTAGGGTTCTCGGGTGGATCGTCTATCACGGAAGAAAGCCGAAGAGGACGTGGAGATCCAAAGAGGCCGTAGATAACATTAAGACGAAGGACTAGAACCGTTTGGTATAATCTCTTAACATAGTAGTTTAGAACTCTATAGCTTTTGTTAAAACTTGTTTAGCAAACGATTCATACGGTTATTCGATGTTTAATCATAGAACAAGATTGTTATTCATATTTCCGCCTCCCCATAAGTATTGGGGTGTTGAACATCGACTTACAGTGGTATCAGAGCCTAGCTAAACAGTATTTAACACACTTGCAAATTTGTATGAATTTCGAACGGAAAAACAAACCGGAAAAACCCCGATATCATGTACTTTCTGTCGAATTTTAAATGAGGTCCAAAAATTTTTCAGGGACCTTCAGATTGACCTAAATGAATGTATTAGAACACCCAAGAAAATTGGGCTCATGAATCGGCCATAGCGCCGCGGAACCGCGGCCGATCCCACCGATCTGCCGCGATTCCGCCGCGCTTTGGACGATTCATCATCCCAAGTTTCTTGTGTTGATTCTCTGTGATATTTGGTGTTTTCTGGTAATTTTTATTTTTGCTCAGGTTTCAGATTTACAGAGAAGTATTGGAGCAAAATTAAATTTGTTTAATCGATCGAAATTATACGGTATTTGCTTGTTTGATTATATCTGTGAAATGTTTTATGTGTTCGTAAACCTCCCCTAACTGCTAGTATGTCGGTTGGCAAGAGGTTGCACATATCTGTGATGTTATATATAACTGTTTGTGTATATAAACTGTATTGGACTGTTGTGGTGATTAGCCGGGTTTTGTGATGGGTTAATGTATTAATTCATTTGATGTAAATGTAATAAGTTGTAATATTATTTTGCGGGGCACATCCAGGTTGCGGTTGTAGCCACCGTTGTACTATTTCTTTTTACTGTTTTTGCTCCTAGGATAGACCCAAGGTGGGGTGCACAAACTACCGGGTATTTTGAAGTGTTGGGGCAGACCGCTTCACTTCTGATACTTGGCAGGTAGTTTGCCGTACCCGTAGGGGTCTGGGGTAGGAAAATGGCTATTCATCACAACTGTGTAATCCGTCTTTCATTGCAGGCTCAAACGAAATGCGGATTGCTTGCAAATCCAATATTGTTTATCTGTGATCTGGAATGCCTATTATTGCGTCTGACGAATGTACAATATCTATATATGATAGCTATTTAGACGTCGCTTATGTTTTACACCCGCGCTAGCCCAGCCCCCGCTCTGTCGTTAGTTAAGTAACCTAACGGGTGATGACGGGACCCCGTGGCGAATGCGGATGGCATAAGAGGACGTTGTATTTTCGTTGTTATCTGTAATGATAGGTTAAAGATGGGACGCATTATTATTAATGCAAAGAAAATAAAACCTAAACTGAATCGTTGGAACAATTTCTAAAAACCACTCGGTTTTCTTGAAAAAGCAAATTTTAAATGCGGAGCTTAAACCACTCCTTTTAATAAAAGCTATCTTAGTTCCTTCGATCAAATCAAGTTCACTACGTTAACGGTTTTTTGCCAAAAACCACCTCACTCTCATCCCCTCTCCTCTGTGCTTCTCATACACCAATTGCTGCAACCTAACTCCAGCCAAACCCGAGCATCACCACCATCTTATTCTCCTCACACCTCACTGCACATCGCCGGAAAACCCCCGCCGACGCCTCCTCGCCTCCTCTGTCCCTAACCTGAGCCATACCAAACCACAGAACAGCCACAACCTTCATCTCTTCTTTCTTCTCTTTCTTCTTCTTCTTGTTTTTCCTTCTCTTCTTGCTTTCTTGTTTCTTGATCAATGTTTCCGATCACCGCCGGAGCCGTGCTCGCCGCCGCTGATCCGGGCGACCCAGTGGACATCCCTATCCAGCGTATCCGTATCGTGATCCATCGAGGCCAGTTTATCTTGCTACATGCTATATTACATTTTATGCATCTATTTTAATAAATATAATAATTGAATTTCAAACCGAGCACCCAAAGTACTCGTTTCATAATTTTTACAATGACCGTATGCATCCATTCATATCATTTTAGATCTAGTTCATGAAAACTTATCTTGTTACATACTATACTATCATTTATTGCATCAAATTGAATAGTTACATTTTATATTGCTTAGTTATATATTACGCACTTGTTAGTTTATCATTTTACGGTTATATGATGTCTGTTTGCATCCATATCATATAGAATACATAGAACTACATTCACAGATCTCATTAATAACCTAATATTGTTGTTTTAATACCCCATGTTTAATAAAGTGCAATCTAATTAGTTTTAGAACTATTAAATGTAATCCTAATCGATAATTGTGCATCCATATTTTTGAATTTATATCTATTTGCGTACCATATCACATTATTCCATTTTATTATATTAGTACTCCATACTGATTTTGTGCACCCATACTTATTACAGTTTGATTACGAGCACCCACTTGATATTTGTGCACTACCTGATATGACCTGATACACTACTACTTGACACGACTTGATACATGTGCACTACTTGACATGATTTGATCCATGTACACCACCTAACATGACCTGATATACCACAGATTGACATGTTACCTGATCTTGTTACTAATGCCGACAATCTTGACCTGTTGTCCCTACGGACATTTCCTGTTGTCTATACAGAAAAACCTGTTCTTGCTTGATCCTGTGTTGGCATTAGTCTCAGATTTATAAATACCTGACTTACACACATGACTTGGGGATACGGGGAAATCAAGAATGTAGCTGAACGTAACTCAAAGGGCTATTATATCATTTTACCGTGGTCCCGTGGGGAATGAACGAGACATAGACTCACAGTCTATTACATCATTTTACCGTGGTCCCGTGGGGAATGAACGAGGCATAGACTGATGGGTTACGATGAGGATTACATTAATTGATTTCGAATAATTTTAGAGTAGATAACCCTATAGCACAGTTTAGACTACTCACTGCACTTTACCTGTTTATATCATGTTCACCGATCTATATTCATGATACGGTTTACTTGCTACTGATGACTTGTTACTGTTCATACTTCATGCCTGCATATTTCATCACATCCTGCTTGCTTAAGAATTATTGATATTTTGACGCACTGACGTCTGGGTTTTGCATGGCCCAGATCCCTTATTTTTATCGCAGGCCGTCCAGGAGTATTTTGATCAGCAGGCCGAGCAGTAAGGACCTGTTAGTATTTGAGTTTAGTTTCCTTTCAGTACTTTTCATTCCTGATGTGAGCCCGCATTATGGGATGTACATTCCAGTTATTATTGTATTGGATCTTTTTGCTTCCGCATTATTTTATTCTTGGCTCGTTATTCTGGCTCATGGACATATATTAGATAGTTGTTTATTATTGTTCTTGATATCTTTACAGCCATAATGTGGCTGTGGAGGGATATTTCCTATCCACAGGTAGCATGGTTGGCTTTGTCACGTGCCTATCTTAACGTACTCTGGGAAGCGGGGCGTGATAATGATCGGCTTGAAGAACATCATAAATTGGGATATAGTCGCCTGAGGATCAAAGGTCCCTATGAACATACCCACGGCAGGAGCTTCTTCTATACGTTGTTCGCATTTTGACCATAGGTTCCGCCACCGAATTGCGTATTGAACCCAGGTTTCTCCCGGCTTCACCCTAGCCTTGATTAATGCAGCGATCGGGGTGTGCTCGCTTGCGCTTGCGAAACGCTGCGTGAACAGTAGCTCCATTTCTGTAAATGTTTTGATGGAGTCATTCGGAAGCTCCGAGCACCATTCAAATGCTGTCTCCGCCAAGCTGCCGACGAACTGGCAAAGCAGCAGTTTTTCGTCGCCTCCAGTATTGCTGCACAGAGCTCTGAATTGAGCGACGTGCTGATCGGGATTGCCTGTCCCTTTATACATGTGGAATTTAGGGATCGTATATCCCAGTGGGTATTTGATTTGATCGTATCAGCTTGGATAAGGTCGCCCAGTTCTGACGACTTGGCCAGCCGCTTCGCTTGCTTAATGAGCTCGTATTTGTTGAGCTATGTAGTCATCGAGGGTAGCCTTGGAAATTGTCTCTTCCTTGGCTGCTGAGAAAGCCGGTGGAGGATTTGACATTTCCCCTCTGTCGTCTTCGATAATTATCGGAGGGTCTTGGCTAGAGGTTCTTGCTGGATCATCATCCCAACCATGTCTTAGAACAGAAGCGCCATCTGCTTTATATTAGCGGCATGTTCCACGGCCTGCTTATCCTTTCTTTCTAGCACCCTCCGCAGGAACTCGGTGTCGGTCTCCTGCTCTCGGCGCTGTTCAGACGATGCTTCCGGGCTTTCTTTTTGCCCAGTGAGTGCTGACATCCTCATTAGCATTTCTTGGAGCTTTTGCTGCTGCTCTTGAGCTTTTGTCACAAACCGTGTGAGTGGTCGATGACCCGTGGAAGTACGACTTTCCTCTTTCCCGTAAGCCATGTACACCGTATGGACTACCATGCCCCCAGACTTGGGGGCATTTGGGTCCACTGCCTTTGATATTTGTCGCAGGTGGTGGGAGATTCTTAGGCCTTCACTTTTTGTGGGAGGCCGAAGTCGAAGGATCTATTGTAACAGGCACCCGAGAAGTCCCTCACTGCATTCTAGAGGGACGACTTCCCTTTGTCGAACCTTCATTTTCTCCGGTCGACGAGAATAGTCCTTGTTGATCACAGAATCCTGAACTTTCTGCCAGACTCTGTGGATTCGGGAAGACAGCCGTTGAGGGGGCTGTTCCGAATTCGCATGTACCGTGTTTGCAACATGTGGAGGCGACTTCTTCAGTACAACTGTTGGAGAGTTCTTTCGCACCCTCCTGAGCGGAACAAAATTGTTCCTAGTTGGAACAGCAGCATCAATTTCCACCATTGGAGCTGGTGGGGTAAGTCCAGAGGGGGAGCTTCCCCCAGCCTTCCTTACTCGGCGCCAGTGGCGACGTCGAGCATGTCGTGGACACAGAACCAACTCTGTCGTGGGAGCGGCTTTGTTACGCCTCCTCCCCCGCTTTGATGAGAGGCCGCCGCTGGTGTCAGCCTGTTGAAGACTGGAGTCCGTTGAGGGGGGGCGATCAATCTTGCAAAGGCCGATATTTTGATAGGGGAAGAAATCATGGTGGCTTCACCCGAAGCAGGAGTTGGAACAGCCAGTCTTGGGAAGACCGATCCTTTAGTAGGAGAATCCCCTTCAATGACTTTATCTGCCGGAACTGGAATGGCTATCCGCTTCGGGATAACCCCTTCAGGTATCGTGAGCCTCTTTGCAGGCCCACTGGAGCTTTTGCTCAGTCTGTCAAAGACCATGGTGGCAGACTTGGACGACCCGTTGAGAGGGGTCGTGGTGGTTGCAAGTCGATCAAAGATTGACTTCTTCGGAGCTTCTTGTGATGGTACTGGGGCACTGAAGCTTGATGGCGAGATCATGGTCCTAAAGAACAGTCCAGTGATGGCCTGAGTCACCTGTTCTACTGGCATTGCAAAGATGGAGGCCGCTTGGGGCCCGTAAGTTACTCCTCCAGTCTGGACGGAGCGAGAGTTGCTGTTGCAGTTAGTGCAGCTGGAAGCCATCGATGTTATCTCCTTTTCTGCATGGAGCAAAACACCAAATCTAGTATCTCGAATCCAAGAGCAACCATATTAAACCACGATTTGTTCGCGAACATGACACACGAAGTGTGGAGCGGAAAGAAGAAATGGTCCCACCGGACGTGCCAGAATCTGTTTACCGCCGAAAACAGAGACGAACCGGGATGGGTCATCTTGCCTGAATTTGAGGGCAGATGCTATTTGGATTTATCCGTCCACCTCTCCAAGTATGCCAAGTTAATTTATGGCACCGTGTATCGGAGGTTTGGACGAATGCGGCCGTTGTAGCAGACTTCGTCAGATTCCCCCTCCTTTATGAGGGGTTTTTGATTGTGGGGACGCTCTTCCCTGCATGCGCAAGCCCCTGCGGTTAATTACGTTACCGCGTAGCGATAAACACTTTCTCCTGCTCCAGAAGGTCATTTCGTGTCGTGGGTACTTGTTTTATTTTTGGTTGCCCGTGGATTGTATACGGAGACTAATTTATGTTATCTCCCGTAGGGCGTGGATTAGTCCAATCCGCATATTCTTAGATTTGGGTTTGGGTTGGTTTAAGGATCGTTAATCTCGTTCGAGATTGAGATCAACTTAAATGTTTGTTGAGGATACGTTAGTCCAATTTTTAACTAAGATCTACTTAACAGGATTAAGGATCATTCAGGTCCAACAAAAGAGCATTTGGGCTCTATTGCTTTAGTTTAAGGACGTTTCGGTCCGTTGTTAGTTTTAGGACGTTTCGGTCCGTAAATCACCATTTTTGAGGTGAGATTTTAGTTTAAGGATGTTACGGTTCGTTGTCGCCATTTTGGGAAGTGCACCCAAAAGTAGTTGGTTGTCGGAACCCGCCACCACTCTGAAGAAGTTGAGAAATTACAACAACATGTATCAGAGGTGTAGAGAGATGTACTCTTGAACCAAATTCCAGATTGCGGGGAGAGATCATGGTGGACCATCTAAGAATCATTAGTCATTTTTGGGACACTAAGATTAACTTAGGAGGTTGAGGAATCATCAGTTTGGGAAGTCATGAGCATAGAGGCTCGGTCTATTTGGAGATCCAAGATATTTTAATCTCAGGAAGACTTAGCCAATTTAGGGTTGAAGTTGGCTTCTTATAGTGTTAAACACTAATATATGCTCGGTGCTTACGTGCTCTCACGTGAGTCTCTAAAGCAGTGTTAAACACTGAAATTTGGGGCGCTCATGTGTGGCACGTGAGGCGCCTGAAAGTTGGCGCTGTACACTTGGTTCCAAATCCCCGTCTGTATATAAGTGTTAAACACTTAATTCTGGTGGCCATCACGTGTGGACACGTGAGGCGCCCCAGAGTTGGGCACTGCTTCTTTTGGTTTATTCCCTCTTCCTTTTATAAGTGCTTACACGTGAGTCTCAATTTCATCCTGTCAATTGTTTAAGCGCAGCGCCTATAATCTTTATTTATAGACGCTCACGTGTGGGCACGTGATGCTCTATTAGTGGGAAATCTTCCCATCGCTTTTTCTCTCTTTCTTTTCTTTTCTCTCTCCTTTTTTATAAGGGAACAAAGCCCCCGCATTTATAAGACATGATGGGGAGCGGCTCATCTTCCCGTTCCCCTAGGCAAATTCAACGGCTGTAAGAGTGGACAGCGTTTCACTCTCGTGCAAGCCACGTGAGAGCAACGCTGGGGGCATTTGTTCCCTCATAAAAAAGGGGGGAGAGTAAGAAACGGGAAACTCCCCACTATTCGAGTCTCACGTGTTAAACACGTGAGTGCCTATATGCAAAGCATATAGGCGCTGCAATTAAACTACTGATAGGCTAAATAAGCCTCACGTGTTAAACACTTGAGCGCCTATATGCAAAGCAGATAGGCGCTGCAATTAAACTACTGATAGGCTAAACAAGTCTCGTGTATTAAACACGTGAGCGCTTATATGCAAAATATATTGGCACTGCAATTAAACTACTGATAGGCTAAACAAGCTTCACGTGTTAAACACGTGAGCGCTTATATGCAAAGCAGATAAGCGCTGCAATTAAACTACGATAAAAAAGCCTCACGTGGTAAACACGTGAGCGCCTATATGCAAAGCATTTAAGCACTACAATCAAACAGCTAAGAGGGCCAAATTAAGTCCAACGTGCTAAACACGTGAGGACACCTCCATGCGTAAAATTAAATTCTACTTAATGAACCATTGGATCAAGGATCCAACGGTGATTAAACAAAGAATTAAATTCTATTGGGAAGAATATTTTCTGTTAAACAGAGAGTTAGTGGATCAAAAATCCAAAATATTTTCTATATCTTTCTAAACAGATAAAGATTATATTTTGTTAAACTGAGCCCCCTTGGAATAAAAATCCAATGGTGATTAAAATGTCACCGCTTAATAGAATTTTATTCTATATATAGGAGAATATCCCTAGTCTTGTCAAAAAAACAAGAACAATATCTTCTGTAAAAACATAAGTCCTTAGATCAAAAGATCCAACGGTGAGTAAAATTCCCTAAATAAATTCTGAGACCAATTAAATCAATTGGGATCTCTCAATGAAAGATTTTCTCAGAATTAAACAAACTTCTCTCCACTATATAAAGAACCCAAGACTTCGAGTCTCAAAAGGAGAAGAAAGTGACAAAGAGAGAGAGAGAGAGAGAGAGAGAGAGAGAGAGAGAGAAAAGAGAAAGAAGAGAGAGAACTCCCCAGAGCTTTAAAAAAGAATATACAGTAAGATTTTGAGGAACGGGAGAATTTAATTCTCAAAGAAAAGACTTGGTTCCTTGAAACACTAGGTAAAAAGAAAACACCCATCTTTTGCCTCTCTAAGGGTTTAACCCATCATATAAGAACTCAGTTCTTTCCTCTGGTTGAGATTTGCAGAAGCAAATCTCCCCACAAGTTGAGAATTTAATTCTCATCAGGGAGATTTTGCTCTGTAAGATTCAAAACCCAGGGGAAAACAACTAAGTTATATAAAAAAGAGAAGAAGAACGGGAACATATAGGAATTTAATTCCTCTAAAAAAATTAGGGTTTAACCCTATATAAAGAACTTAGTTCTTCAATAAAAAAACAGTGATCCAAGATCTTCAAGGCTAAATCGTTGGTGCTTAGTACTATTTCAAAGCCTTACGTGTTTCCCACGTGAGTGCTTCAAATGAACAAGGGAAATAACCAAAACTTCCTCACATGTTTTCCACGTGATTTGTTTAAAAGGAAAACAAGTAAAAGAAAGAGGAAACTACAGCACTCCAGCATCAATAAATAAAAAGGGGACACCCACGTGTTTTGCACAAGAACTCTAGCCAAGTTCTTAGCACTTATAAAAAAGGGGGGAGATAAAACTCACAGTCCAGCGCCCATATTTGGGATGCCTCACGTGTGTGTCACGTGAGCGCCCTAAAACTATAGTATTTAACACTAGTCCAGCGCCCATATTTGGGGTGCCTCACGTGTGTCACGTGAGCGCCATAAAACTCTAGTGTTTAACACCAGTCCGGTGCCCATATTTGGGGTGCCTCACGTGTGTCATATGAGCGCCATAAAACTATAGTGTTTAGCACTATTGGAGACTCAATCTTAGCCTAAATTGGCTAAGTTTCCTGTGATTAGACCTCTTTGATATTAAAATAACCGAGCCCATATTGCTCATGTTTTCCCAAGCTGACCTCAGTCTAAAAAATGACTAGTGGTCTCTTATTGATGATATCCCAAATGATATTCATTTTATATCTCCTAAGATAATTTTAGTCTCAAACATGACTAACATTTCATAGGTCTACAACAGCCATTTTCCCCTTAAATACGGGATTTAGTTTAAGGGTGCATCTCTCCACACCTCTGATATATGTCATTGTAATTCTTCAATATCTTCAGAGAGGTGGTGGGTCCCGACAACCGACAACTCTTTGGTGCACTTCCAAATTGACGTGCACACCTCAAATCAGACCGCACCACAAATTGGGTGCATCTCATATCACCATTATTCACTTCGTCACGTAACAAATACACGTGCATGCAAGATGAAAAAAGGACTGAGAAGTCCCTAAACTAATATTCGCCTCCAAAATGGCGATAGAGGACCGAAACGTCCTTAAAATAATATTCGCCTCCAAAATAGCGATAATGGACCGAAACGTCCTTAAACTAAAATAATAGAGTCCAAACGCTCTTTTGTTTGATCCTAAATAAAAATGATCCTGAAACCTCGTTAATTGGATCTCGGTCTCAAATTGGACTAATGTATCCTTAAAAAAAACAAATCAAGCCCCAAATGCTCACATGCATTTAAGTCGATCTTAATCTCAAGATAGATTAACGATCCTTAAATAAAACCCCCAAATCTAAGATATACGGATTTGGACTAATCCACGCCCTACGAGCGACAATATAAATTAGTCTCCGTATACAATCCACGGGAAAGCTAAACAAACAAAAACACACACGACACGAAGTGAACTTCCAGAGCAGGAGAAAGTGGTTATCGTGATGCGGTAACGTAATTAACTGCAGGGGCTTGCGCGTGCAGGGAAGAGCGTCCCCCACAATCAAAAACTCCTCGCAAACGAGGGGAATCTGATGAAGTCTTCTACAACGGTCGCATTCGTTCAAACCTCCGATATATTGTGCCATAAATCAACTTAGCATCTTCGGAGAGGTGGGCGGATAAATCCAAATAGTATCTGCCCCCAAATTCAGGCAAGACGATCTATCCCGGTTTGTCTCCGTTTTTGGCGGTAAACAGCCGCGCTCTGGTGGTTAAGGCCCGCCGCTTGAACGTGAACGAGGGCATCTACCAGCGTCATAAGCCGGTCTATCCGGGAGGACAAGGTGTGGATGGCATTAGGAGGGGGAGGTGAGCCGCTCCCGCCTCCATTGTGGCGGCTCGTATTCGGATCATTGCGGTCGTCGCTCTCCATTGGATCGAGGGCGGAAAATCAACTTTTTTGGTGGAACAAAATAAGTCTTTCGTTCCCACAGACGGCGCCAACTGATGGAGGCCTTGATCTCCTTCAGATGCTGTCCTCTGTCGATCTGTCACGAGCGCTGCTGGACAGTTGAGATTGGATTCAGAGGTTTCCTTCTTGAGTGTGTGGATCTCAATGGGTTAAGTTTGAGGTGGAAGCCGAGCTACCTGCAAAGAAGTCCCGGGATGGGTGGCCACCGTAGGACCCTCCGACGATCAAGTTAGCTGAGGAATTTTAGCAGTAGTGGCTTATTGAGTCATCTGAGAGAGGGGTTTTAAAGTGGTCGCATGAAGCGAGCAGGCGCGAGATCTTCGCCTTCGGTTATGCCCCTGACGTTACGCGTGCGTGAATGATGGGATTCCTTCATTAATGACGGGATACACTCATTAATGAGGGGATGCGCCAGCGTGGGATGCAGGACATGGGACGTCGGTTATCTCGCTTTGGCGAGATATGCGGAGCCGTTGCGGAGGCGCCAGGGCTCTGCAATCTCAGTTGATCGGGGGAGGCCGGGGAAGCTCGGCACATCAGGGGCTCGGAGACGAGCGGGAAGCCGAGGAACCTCGGCATGCTTAGAGCATGGAGACGAGCGGGAGGCCGAGGAAGCTCGGTATGCTTGGGGTTCGGAGATGAACGGAGGCCGAGGAAGCTCGGTACGAGAGATGGTTCCGGAGGTGAGCGAGAAGACTGAGGAAGCTTGGAGACGAGCTGTTGGCAGTCTCCTAGATGAAGGAGGAATGTCATCAGGGGGGTCTCCCGAAAGGTCGGGTACATCCATCGAGAAGGGGCCTCGGGGAATGTCCCCGATGCGGCTCATTTATTCCACCCCCGTAAAGTCCGGGGCACGTCATCTGCCACGTATCGTAACCTGAGGAGACACCACTTGTGAGCATCATCAGGTATACAACGGAACCAAAGTTAAATCAAATTATATAAATTACAATAAAATTTACATAATAAAATGAAACATAAATAGATTGTGAAGTCGTTGGCTTGGGGTACGGGCATCTCGCTTTCTTTAAGGCAATTCGTGCCACCGCGGTGAGAACTTAATGGTTCTTTATCGATACAGCGAATCTCGACACGTTGCCTACAGGATACAACAGCCAACGAAGCTCACTATTTCGTTCTCCATTTCTACATAGAGTAAAAAGCAAGAGCACTGCTGACACCTTCTCTCTACCCGTAATCATGAACCAATTATATAAAAAAATTCTTCATCCATTTTACTATCAAAATAAAGCTATATATAATAGCCAATGGGAGTAGCATATAATACAAAAGTTATGAGAGCATTAATATTAAAAAAATACTTATTAACCATGATAAAATAGATTAAATATCTACCGACACAAAATTAATAATGATGGCCCATTAAAGGCCTAGGTTTTAAATGCTCTCAATTACCATGCTTAATGACCCAAATAATGATGGTCAAATGTTCGATGTTCATAATAATGACCAAAAACTTTATATTTGCTTGTTAAAAAATATAATAAATGTATTTTATTAAAATCTCCAACAATCAATTAGACACCTGAAATACTATGTGCACGACATAATACTTCATTTCCTATAAGCGGTCATAATTCAAGATTAGGTCCACTATGACTCCAGAGTGAAAGTTGTTCACTGCTTCATTCTCTATAAGCGGTCATAGTTCAAAATTAGGTCTACTATGACTCTAGAGTGAAAGTTGTTGACTGCTAAGCGAAAAGTTCACACAATGCATAGCAATCCATCTTTACCTATCGTTATATATATATATTTTAATTATGTAATGATTTATTATGTCATAGTTCAAGATTAAGCCCACTATGACTCTAAAGTGAAAGTTGTTGACCACTTCATTTCCTATAAACGGTCATAGTTCAAGATTAGACTCACTATGACTCTAGAGTAAAAGTTGTTGACTTCTAATCGAAAGAATCACACGATGCATAGTAATCCATTTTTACCTACCGTTATGTTTTTTCTGTAATCATGTAATGATTTATTATTTATTATTTATTTTATTAAAATCAGCGGGGGCTTATTGGAAATTTTAATAAAATACATTTCTTATATTTTTTTTAACACGATGATATAAAGGTTTTGGTCATGACTCATTATGGATATTGACCATTTAACCATCATTATTTGGGTCATTAAGCATGGTAATTGAGAGCATTTAAAACCTAGGCCTCCAATAGGCCATCATTATTGATTTTGTATTAGTGGACATTTAATCTATTTTATCATGGTTAATAAATTATTTTTTAATATTTACGCTCTCATAACTTTTCTATCATATGTCACTACCATTGTCTATTATATATAGCTCTATTTTGATAGTAAAATGGATGAACATTTTTTTTATATAATTGGTTCATGATTACGGGTAGAGAAAATATGTGTGCAGAGCTCTTGCTCTTTACTCTGTGCAAGAATGGAGAGCGAAAAGGTGAGATTTGTTGGTTGTTATATTCTAAGGGCAACATGTCGAGACCCGCTGCATTTGTGAAGAACCACTAATTTCTTACCGCGGTGGCACGAATTACCTTAAAGTAAACGAGATACCCGTGCTTAGCCGACGTCTTCACCATCTATTTTTATGTTTCGTTTTATTATGTAAATTTTATTGTAATTTATATAATTTAATTTATATAATTTTATTATATAAAACATCTGGGGACAACAATTTTTAAAGGCAGTTCGATGAAAATGGAACCACTTCGTGAAAAGCTCATTGACGGGGTTGATGCTTGAACAAGATGTTTTGCTTCAAAGATAGGTGCTTTACAAATTGAGAAAAAATCAGTACAATTATTACTTGTATATATACAATTAGTTCTTGTTACATAATTTCTTATTGGTACAAAAGTATTTAACATATTGATTATATCTTGAAAGTATGAAACCAAAGAGGAGCAAAATAATCAATCTTTAGAAAACCACAAATTTAAGTAGAAGAGGGAGCGATGATTAAAAGGATTTCATCGCATGAAATTAAATGGCTCTTTGAGGTATAATTTTTCGGTTATTTTCTATCGATCAATATTTTTACTATTACTCAATTAAAGGAGTATGGTATGAAATTCCCTCACCCTAATGAAAAAAATGAACAATAAACCATCTCAGATATCCTATCCTAAAATTATAAATGTTGTATATGTGGTAATTACTGTAAGTCCACGTTGCCAACCCCGGTTCTTGCGGGGAGGCGGAAACGGTATAAAAATCAAATTTTTAGCGCATGGGGCAACATGGACTAACAAAGTCGGGATCTTTTCTAAACTAAACTAGCAAGAGAGCTAAAGAGAGTTAGCTACTCGGAAAAGAGGTTATACCTAACTTGAACTCCTTCTTCTTGAAACCTTTGTAGGGGTTTGATGGTGCTTTCCTCGTCGCCTTCTTCCGTCAAAGATGGATCCACCTGAGGGTTCAACCTTCGGGCTCTTTCTCGAACTTTGAGTGAACTAAGATCTTTGGCTTGCTAAACCTCTAACCCTAGAGTGAGTAGAGAGTAGCTTTGGGGTGTTTTTATCTCAAGGAGATGGATTCTCAACACATGAGAAGGGGGCTTCTTGAACTAGATGAGGAGGAAGAAGAAGAGAGGAGAGAGAAGTGTTATGATAGAATGAATAAAATCCTTCTCATTTTACAACCATAACAAAATGAAAAGAATTATCAAATTAACAATAATAATAAAAATGAAATAGTTGATGGAAGGTTTGGAATGACCATTATCATTACATTCATTAAATGGTTTTTGCTAGAATCAAAGAGCATCTTTGATATGTAATGATGATGGTCAAACATTCAACCATGGTCAACTAGTCAACCTTGGTCAACAAGTCAAAAAACCCAATCATGACACAATTTCATTTAATTAATATTATTAATTGATATAACATAAATTCATTAGGGTTTGGAAAAAGACGACTGTCAACTGTGTATACGCACCCGTTCCAAAACCCTAATGAATATCCTCTTCCTCCGCCTCAATCAACTGTGCATACACACCCGCATTCTTGTTCCGAGGAACATGAATACTAAGAGATAAAATCAACCTCAAAACATATACCAGTGTCTGGATCAAACCAGAGCCTGCTAGTAATATCTGTCCGGACTCCAAACGTGCACAAGTGCGCGGATGAGAACGAATCCTGTCGCAAAACCATGCGACCTCTACTCAGTTTTGCCCAGAGGCGAATAGCCCTCTATGTGGGACTCTAAAGACTCGACACTACGCTGGCAGTGGGTTTAACCACAGACTGCAAGCGGCACTAGCTGTGCGTAACGGTCCCCAGGTAGATGCCGATAAGAAGACTGACGAGGTGAACCCCATCTGAACTCCTACTGAGTCTGAATGTGACAGTCTCCGTACATTCCGGTCTGTTCGTCTGATACATCGCATGTCGGGCCTAGGGGGCGGTAAACGTCAGTCCCCTAATAGCGGTATAAGTCGTGTCGGAGTGAAGCCCAAAACACCCTGAGATAACACTGGAAACCTACCAGTATATCTCGCTTGCCCTGGCCAGGGACTACTTGTGTAATGGCTCTCCTAGACACGGCGCGATATCAACCCCCAATACCGGGAGAGACGAATCTTGTCTAACCGTCACTGCCTCCAAGTGCTTCGGGACTGCACCCAACCACTACCTGTTTGCACGACTCCTTTGAGCCGTGGTAGGGTAGTGATCAAAGTGCAGTGGGAACACACTCGAGGCGAAGTGCCAGTGTCAAGTCAGCGGACTAAGCTGTACTCATGTCACCTGGGAACTGATAACTGATGATAGGTATAATACCAACTAGTCAGTTCCCGACGAGTCCTGTCCAGTGTACTCGTAACCTAACGAGCACCCGCATACTATCTCAAGTACGACGTACTGACGGCTGTGGGACAGACCGTCTCCCACACTGGGATGAGAAGCGCATGCGCCAGTCTACTTCGGAGTATCGATGCCCTGTCTCGATAGCCCTGCGACTAGGGACCTGTATAAGGATGTGCTTATAGATTACCCAGCCCCCACTAGTGTGACTGCCATCACAACGCTGGTAATCAAGCAAAGATCCTAAGGGCTCCACTAATGCGTATAGGTGATATGATAAAATAAACACATGTACACATTGAAGTAGAAACAAACCAAGTAACATACTACTATTTTGAGCAAGATTGTATATACAACTGTGAATATCCCAAGCTTCCATCAAGTAATATATATACTAGTATGATACAGTAATGGCCTCTAGGGCATATACACTAACAAGCTCCCACTTGCACTAAGCCTGTGTGCTGGCGTATCGAAGACCTATCATCTTGATCAGCCGCTCGAACTGAGTCTGGGGCAGGGCCTTGGTGAATGGATCTGCAGTGTTTTCTTCTGAAGCAACTCTTCGAACCTCGATCTCCTGGCGATCCACGATCTCCCTGATCAGGTGATACCGCCTCAAGATGTGTCTGGATCTCTGATGGGACCTGGGTTCCTTCGCTAAAGCTATAGCCCCGTTGTTGTCGCAATACAGAGGTATTGGGTCAACAATGAACGGAACCACCTGAAGTTCTTTCAAGAACTTCCTCATCCAGACAGCTTCTTTTGCGGCATCAGATGCAGCGATGTATTCCGCTTCCATCGTCGAGTCTGCAACGGTTTCCTGTTTGGAACTCTTCCAACACACCGCCCCTCCATTGAGGGTAAAGACAAAACCCGACATGGACTTGGAATCATCCTTGTCACTCTGGAAGCTGGAGTCAGCAAAGGCCTCAATCTGGAGGTCTTTTCCGCCATACACCAAGAACATCTCCTTAGTCCTTCTCAGGTACTTGAGAATGTTCTTTACCGCTATCCAGTGTTTCTCCCCAGGGTTTGACTGATACCGGCTTTCTACACTCAATGCATAAGCTACATCCGGTCTGGTACACAACACCGCATACATTATAGAGCCTACCGCAGAAGCGTAGGGTATGATAGACATGCGATCCCTCTCCAAATCAGTCTTGGGAGACATCTCTTTAGAGAGGGTGATCCCGTGACAAGCCGGTAGGTTACCGCGCTTGGAATCTTCCATACTGAATCTCTTCAGTATAGTGTCGATGTACCTGGACTGTGAAAGTCCTAATATCCTCTTGGATCTATCACGATGGATCCGGATCCCCAGGATGTATGAGGCATCACCCAGGTCTTTCATGGAGAACCTGTGTGACAAGAATCCCTTGACAGATTGTAACATAGGAATGTCATTTCCTATTAAGAGAATGTCATCCACGTATAAAACGAGGAATACTACAGTTCTCGCTACAAATCTACTATAGATGCATGGTTCATCTGGATTTTTGATAAAGCCAAATTCTTTGACCGTCTCATCAAAGCAGATGTTCCAACTCCGCGATGCCTGCTTTAGTTCATAGATGGACTTAAGCAACTTGCACACCTTTCCGCTGCTCCCACTCTGAATGAAACCCTCTGGCTGGTCCATATAGACACACTCCTCTAAATTTCCATTTAGAAAAGCGGTCTTTACGTCCATTTGCCAAATCTCATAATCGTGGAAGGCAGCAATGGCAAGAAGGATCCGAATGGATTTCAGCATAGCCACTGGAGAAAAGGTTTCGTCATAGTCCAAACCAGGTCTTTGACGAAAACCCTTTGCTACAAGTCTAGCTTTATAGGTCTCAACCTGTCCATCTACACCAATCTTCCTTTTGAAGATCCACTTGCATCCTACGGGTTTTACCCCGTCTGGAGCAATGTCCAACGTCCATACTTTGTTGGTGTACATGGACTCCATTTCGGTCCGCATTGCATCCAGCCATTTTACCGAGTCAACGCTCTGAACGGCCTGCTGGAAGGTAGTAGGCTCATCATAATCTATGATGCAATCCTCTCTATCCCCGTCTATGAGAAAACCGTAGTATCTCTCGGGCGGATGAGACTGCCTACTACTCCTGCGGAGCGGCGTAGGAATGTCCTGTTCTTTTGAACCTTCTGGTTCCACTAAACTTTCAGTAATAGTCTGTGGTTCTGGAATTTCTTCCAGTTCTACTGTGCTCCCACTTATCTGGTTTTCCAAAAACTCAGTTTCCAAGAAGTAGGCATGACGAGAAACAAGAACTTTTTGTTCCTCTTCACAGTAGAAAAAATATCCCTTGGAGTTCTTTGGATATCCCACAAACTTGCACTGTACTGAGCGTGCCTCGAGCTTGTCCGCATGCTGCTTTTTGACAAAAGCTGGACATCCCCATGTCTTAATGTGATTAAGATGGGGCCTCTTTCCACACCACATCTCAAATGGTGTGGTAGGCACAGTTTTAGTAGGAACTCGGTTCAAAAGGTATGCAGCTGATTCTAGCGCATATCCCCAGAAAGATCGTGGTAACTCAGCGTTACTCATCATGGACCGTACCATATCCAATAGGGTTCGGTTCTGTCTCTCCGATACACCGTTATGTTGCGGAGTGTATGGAGGAGTAAGCTGAGAGAGAATTCCGTTCTCTTTTAAATAGTTCAGGAACTCGGCACTCAAGTATTCACCACCTCGATCCGATCTTAGAATCTTGATACTTTTGCCGGTTTGTTTTTCTACTTCATTCTTATATTCCTGGAACTTTTCAAAAGTTTCGGACTTATGTTTCATTAAGAAGACATAACCGTACCTTGAAAAGTCATCCGTAAAAGTAATGAAGTAAGAATAACCGCTTCGCGCATGTGTAGACATTGGACCGCACACGTCGCTGTGTACGAGTCCCAAGAGCTCGCTCGCTCTTACTCCGTGTCCAGTGAACGGAGTCTTTGTCATCTTTCCTTTGAGACAGGATTGACAAGTGGCATACGATTGATATTCGAACGGATTCAAATATCCTTCTGTATGTAACTTAGTCAACCTTCTCTCATTGATGTGACCCAGTCTATAATACCATAAGAAAGTTTGATTTATATCTGGAGACTTTCTTTTGTGTGTATTCTGGACATTGAAAATCTGTGGTTGGTTTAATACGTATATACCATTGCTTAGTGTACCTGACCCAATCAGAACTTGATTAAGGTGAATGTTTACAACATTACTTACAAACGCAAATTCATAACCTTCTTTTGAAACCAAAGATACAGAAATGATATTACAAGTTGCGTTGGGTACAAAAAAGCAATTACGCAAAACCAAAACATGTCCATCTGATATTCCCAGATGATAGTCCTCCACGGCTTTAGCATCCATGCTAGCTCCGTTCGCAACTCTGAGGGTCATGTCACCTGCCTTAAAAACCTTACGGTTTCTCAACGCCTGCAAAGAATTACAGATATGAGATCCTGATCCGGTATCCAATACCCAGGAAGTAGAGTTTATCGAAAGACAGTTTTCAATAACATACACACCTGAAGCTGAAGCCGCAACCTGCTTCAGTTCCTATGTCCTGGCCTTCCAAGCCCTGCAATCTTTCTTCCAGTGTCCACTCTTATGACAATAGAAGTATTCTTCTTTACCCACAAGCTTCCCCGCTAACTTTGTTGTCTTTGCCTTTCCCTTCGTATCCACTTTACTAACACCGCCCCTTGTTTGGCGGGGGCTTTCTTCTTCTTTCCCTTGGCTTTCGTCTTGGACCTAGAAGAAGAAGATCCTCCTACAAACAAAGTGGGTGTTTTCCTACCTTTCTGTAGGGTGCCCTCTGCGCTCCTCAGCATGTTGAGGAGTTCTGAAAGTTCAACTTCTTTTTCTTGTAAGTTGAAATTCAGTATAAACTGGGCGTAAGTGGAAGGAAGGGACTGGAGAACCAAGTCCGTATAGAGCTCACTCTCCAACGTGGTCCCAAGTTCTGCGAGCTCCTCAATGTAGCCAATCATCTTAAGCACGTGGTCCGCTACCGATGATCCGACGGCCAACTTTGTCGAAAACAACTTCTTCGACACTTCGTATCTTGCGATACGAGACTGCTCTCCATACAGTTCTTTTGTATGGAGAAATATGGATTCTAGGTCCATATTCTCGTGCCTCCTCTGATGTTCGTTGTCCATAGAGGCAAGCACGAGGCACTTGGCCTTCGCGCAATCAATCTCCCAAGTCTTACGGATTTCCTTATCCGCGACGCTGGAGGTGGGACCTGGGACGGGGGGAGCTTTGGTGGTAAGAAGATACCCCAGCTTGTCGTAAGTGATTGCCATTTTGACATTCCTGAGCCAATCTTTGTAGTTTGGCCCTGTCAGTATGTTTTTATCTAGGAGTAACTTAAGTCCAGTCATGTTGATTGGTCGCTGCAATTAGAAGAGAGAGAAGAAACACTCAGCACGATGCTCTTGCAAGTTTAGAATGGTTTTTAATTTGTCTAAACAGGATGGCTCCCACTGTCTCTCGAATCCCTCCTCAAACCATAAAGGAAGAATTAGTCGGGATCAATCCCACCGCACAATACTTGCTTAACCGTTCAGCCAGGCCAGTGTCGGTACTTCGAGAGAGGTTTTCCAACGCTTTCGCGAAGTTCCTTAATTTAAGAACATCTTTTCCCTGGGGGCGTAGCCCCGCTAACACCTTTCTAGGCACCTACTAGGTTTATAGCATTGATCATTTAGTGAGAAATTTCCCGAGGAGTAGCATATACTCACAGTAGGATCGGGATCCAAATATCATCGCGCGACGAAACTGAAGGAATCCTACCAGAATCATCACACTCCAAATGGTATGCAAATCTAGCAAGTTTCAGTACTTATGAAACTCCCGATGTGGATTTTTGCCCCATGCTCTTATGACCTTGACTTTGGCCAACAAATCATAAGTCACATGTCAAGTTCTACCCGTCATTCTCCAGGTTAATTTGAATCCACCTGTACCTACCCTTGACTTTGGCCAACAAGGCAGTACGACTGTTTCAAATCAACGCATCTATCTATGCTGCACATGAATACCCAATAGCTACCAATCACTATGCCTTGACTTTGGCCAACAAACACAGCTTGAATACTATTGACTATTCATGTGAAACGACGGAGGGCTACGAATGATTTTGGCTAAACCGTGAACGTAGTGAACTTGATATAATCGATGGAACGAGATAGCTTTTAAAAGGAGTGGCTCAAGCTCCGCATTTAAAAGTTAATTTTGAAAAGAACCGAGTGGTTTTTCGAAAGTGTTCCAACGACTTTAGCTTGGTTTATTATCTTGCATTAGTTCTTTTAATGCGTGATATTCTTGCATTAGTTCTTTTAATGCGTCCCATCATTTAATCCTACCATTGCAGAAAACAACCAAAATATGACGTACGCTTATGCCATTCGCATTCGCCACGGGGTCCCATCATCACCCGTTAGGTTACTTAACTAACGACAGAGCGGGGGCTGGGCTAGCGCGGCTGTAAAACATAAGCAACGCCTAAATAGTTATTAATATATAGCAATGATAGACATTACAGATCACAGATGAATACATTGGATATACTAGGAATCCGCAATCCTTTCGAGCCTGCAACGAAAAGCGGATTACACGGTCGCGGTGAATAGCCAAAACCCCACCCAAGACCCCTACGGGTGCGGCAAACTACCCGCCAAGTACCCCGAAGTGGAGCAACCTCCCTCATCGCCGTGAGTAGGCTACTCGGCACTTCGAGATACCCGGTAGTTTGTGCACCCCTCCATGGGTCTATCCTAGGAGCAAAAACAGTAAAAAGAATTATACAATGACGGCTACAACCCCGACCCGGTTGTGCGGCCATACAAATAATAATATTACATCAATTTACATTTTACAATGAATGAAAGAAAAAGAAACACTTATCTCACATCCACCCCGGCTATTCACCCGCGACAGTCCAACGCATTCATATACACAAACCATCATCAAACACAGATCACAGATATATATAACCCCGACTAATCGACATATAGCGATTAGCCGACGTTCAATACATATAAACATCACAGATATAACCATTGTAGTCAAAGTGTAATGAAGTTCGATAAAAAATACAGATTTATAGGCCCCCAAAAACAAATTTCTTTTCTGGAAAACCTGGGCACAAATAAACCATCTGAAAAATCCCAAAACCCTACCAGAAGAACACTGCACAAAACCCGATCACGAGAGGAGTCAAAACGGCGGCGGTTCCGCGGCAAATGCATACCTATCGCCGCGGAACCGCGGCGGTTTGAGGGAATCAGGGGATCGTTTTTGGTGGGTGTTCTCACAAAACCCTGAGCCAATTTTAGGAGTATAACATTTTAATTTTAGAGCACAAAAAAATTCAACAGAAAGTTAGGGTTTTGATTTTCCGGTTTTTGCGATTTTTCCGTTCGAACTTCCATACACTTTACTACTAAGCTAGTTTTAGTTTAGTTAGGCTCTGATACCACTGTAAGTCCACGTTGCCAACCCCGGTTCTTGCGGGGAGGTGGAAACGGTATAAAAATCAAATTTTTAGCGCATGGGGCAACATGGACTAACAAAGTCGGGATCTTTTCTAAACTAAACTAGCAAGAGAGCTAAAGAGAGTTAGCTACTCGGAAAAGAGGTTATACCTAACTTGAACTCCTTCTTCTTGAAACCTTTGTAGGGGTTTGATGGTGCTTTCCTCGTCGCCTTCTTCCGTCAAAGATGGATCCACCTGAGGGTTCAACCTTCGGGCTCTTTCTCGAACTTTGAGTGAACTAGGATCTTTGGCTTGCTAAACCTCTAACCCTAGAGTGAGTAGAGAGTGGCTTTGGGGTGTTTTTATCTCAAGCAGATGGATTCTCAACACATGAGAAGGGGGCTCCTTGAACTAGAGGAGGAGGAAGAAGAAGAGAGGAGAGAGAAGTGTTATGATAGAATGAATAAAATCCTTCTCATTTTACAACCATAACAAAATGAAAAGAATTATCAAATTAATAATAATAATAAAAATGAAATAGTTGATGGAAGGTTTGGAATGACCATTATCATTACATTCATTAAATGGTTTTTGCTAGAATCAAAGAGCATCTTTGATATGTAATGACGATGGTCAAACATTCAACCATGGTCAACTAGTCAACCTTGGTCAACAAGTCAACAAACCCAACCATGACACAATTTCATTTAATTAATATTATTAATTGATATAACATAAATTCATTAGGGTTTGGAAAAAGACGACTGTCAACTGTGCATACGCACCCGTTCCAAAACCCTAATGAATATCCTCTTCCTCCGCCTCAATCAACTGTGCATACACACCCGCATTCTTGTTCCGAGGAACATGAATACTAAGAGATAAAATCAACCCCAAAACATATACCAGTGTCTGGCTCAAACCAGAGCCTGCTAGTAATATCTGTCCGGACTCCAAACGTGCACAAGTGCGCGGATGAAAACGAACCCTGTCGCAAAACCATGCGACCTCTACTCAGTTTTGCCCAGAGGCGAATAGCCCTCTGTGTGGGACTCTAAAGACTCGACACTACGCTGGCAGTGGGTTTAACCACAGACCGCAAGCGGCACTAACTGTGCGTAACGGTCCCCAGGTAGATGCCGATAAGAAGACTGACGAGGTGAACCCCATCTGAACTCCTACTGAGTCTGAATGTGACAGTCTCCGTATAGTCCGGTCTGTTCGTCTGATACATCGCATGTCGGGCCTAGGGGGCGGTAAACGTCAGTCCCCTAATAGCGGTACAAGTCGTGTCGGAGTGAAGCCCAAAACACCCTGAGATAACACTGGAAACCTACCAGTATATCTCGCTTGCCCTGGCCAGGGACTACTCGTGTAATGGCTCTCCTAGACACGGCACGATGTCAACCCCCAATACCGGGAGAGACAAATCCTGTCTAACCGTCACTGCCTCCAAGTGCTTCGGGACTGCACCCAACCACTACCTGTTTGCACGACTCCTTTGAGCCGTGGTAGGGTAGTGATCAAAGTGCAGTGGGAACACACTCGAGGCGAAGTGCCAGTGTCAAGTCAGCGGACTAAGCTGTACTCATGTCACCTGGGAACTGATAACTGACGATAGGTATAATACCAACTAGTCAGTTCCCGACGAGTCCTGTCCAGTGTACTCGTAACCTAACGAGCACCCACATACTATCTCAAGTACGACGTACTGACGGCTGTGGGACAGACCGTCTCCCACACTGGGATGAGAAGCGCATGCGCCAGTCTACTCCGGAGTATCGATGCCCTGTCTCGATAGTCCTGCGACTAGGGACCTGTATAAGAATGTGCTTATAGATTACCCAGCCCCCACTAGTGTGACTGCCATCACAACACTGGTAATCAAGCAAAGATCCTAAGGGCTCCACTAATGCGTATAGGTGATATGATAAAATAAACACATGTACACATTGAAGTAGAAACAAACCAAGTAGCATACTACTATTTTGAGCAAGATTGTATATACAAGGTGAATATCCCAAGCTTCCATTAAGTAATATACAAACCAGTATGATACAGTAATGGCCTCTAGGACATATACACTAACAATTAGGATATCTTGTTGTGATTGAATATGCGGCTTTTAAATTAAGCATACACTGCCGAAAAGGCACTTATGGATATGATATCATAAACGAATAAGGTGGAGAGTATTTTATGATGGTATGCAAATTTGGTGCTAATTATTAGATAAATTTGTTCAACCTATAATTCATATGACTAAGAGGGCCATGCTAGCTTATTTTTGCTCATTAAAATAAGGGTTGGATGAGTGTAAAGTTCAATTGAACTTTAATTTAGGAATTTAAAAAATTATACATCTTTTTATACTCATTATTCGAGTAAACTTCTCATGTCATCTCTTTGCTAAGGCTAAAATTTGAGTATGTTGACCGATGTGTTAATTTTATTGAAAAAGAAAAGAAAATATTTTTGCTAGAAAATATAATGATTTTATTAAATAAATCATGAGTTCTTCTTTTCTTTTATGAGTTGAAAAATTAAAGTTGTTGACTTTATTTTTTATTCATGGTTTTGAGATGCTTTTTGGATTTTAAATATGATTTCTTTTATGACTTATTATTTTATAAAAAATGCATTTGTGGAATGAAAAGAAGGACATTTGAAAACGAATTCAAATTGTTTATGGAGAATGCGAGTTATTAAATATAACTTATTTAAAATGATTTCATTTCAAGTTGGATGTACATATTATTGTTGATATTTTTATTGAGGGATTTCTTAAACTTGCTCATGTTTATATGCTATAAAAAATGATGTCTTTTAGAAAGTTCGATTATTTTTTCTTGATTAAGAGAAAAATATTCTGATAAAGAAGATTTGAAGTTGATTATTAGAAGCCTATACTTCTACATGTGTTTTTCTTGACTATAACGTGGATAGTCATAATTATAAAACCTTGCATGCTCATATTGATGAATATTTTGGTCTACTCTATATTATGATTATAGATTCAATTGCGATGTTACTTGTATACTTCAAAAGTTAAAACTAGTGGGGGTTTTCTGCAAACCTAATTTTTATCATTGCTTAATGAATAAATTTATCAAGAAATATTTTGATCGGTTTTTTGAGATTATTTTACCAAAATTTATTGTTATTTTAGTAGCATTTATTAGATACCGAAAATATCATATTCATTGGTTATGCATTTATTTTGGGTGAAAATATTTGTCGAGAATCGGGAAAACTATATATTGTTGCTATGTCCTTGTAAAGGCATAACAAATTATTTATCGTCAGCTAGTAAAATACTATTTGAATATATTGTATGATCATCCCGAGTTGTAAAACTTTTTTTTGACCCAATTTAATGCATTGTGTAACAACATTGCTATAATTAGTAGCGTGCAAAACCGTTTTCCAACGGTAAATCCAACTCCATAATGTAACAACCCTAATTTTCATATACACTTTTCTGTACAAAATTTTTAAATTTTTTTTAAAATCATTAAAGGAGTATTTTAATCTGAGCACAAGATATATAATTAATTATTTTGTTTTTAAATAATTTCATTTTTTAGTGTATATAAAATTGTTTTAAAATTAAAGTGTACTTGGGGTATTTAATGTTGCTGTTACCACTTTAAGTAGTTATTTTGCCACAATAATTACAAGAAGGAGCTTGTAGCTCATTGGTAATACCTTGTACTGCTGAACCAAGCCACCAGAGTTCAAATCCCATGCCCCACATTATTTTTTATATTATTTTGTTTTAATTTTTCTGGAAAGTCAACAGTCAAACAGCCATAACTCTCAAAATTTATACTACACAAAAAAAGTTAAATATACCAAAATTCCCCCCATGAGATTACCCACCCGACAGTACCCCGACTCGGCCGAGTCGTCAACACGGAATTTCTCCGTGTTGACCTGGTCATCCCCCCTGCATACTTTATTTTATTTGATCGGTTACCAGATTCTCAATAAATCACTTTTATTCCAAAATTTATTGATTTTTAATGTTTTTCTTATATATTTTTATATTTTTTTAATTAAAACTCTAACCCTAGCCTAGCCCTATATAAACACCCCTACCCTCTACCCTTTTACCCTACATTTCTAAGTCCACTCTCCCAAAATCTCAAGAGAACTCGGTACATTAGAAAACGAGCGAAAGGCGAAGCGTTGCCGAAATCGACGGCGAATCCCGGCGATCGTACTAGGACCTTCACGACGTTTCTATGCACCGACCAACCCACTACATCCCTAGAACTCTCTAGCGTTGTCCAAACCCGTAAGTCCCCCTCTTTCTATCTTCCTTTTCTTTTAAGAAAAATACGACTTTTTAAAACCCGACGGAAATCGGAACAAACCGATTTCCGATTCGGTTTTCTATCAAAACTCACTTGTCACAAATTACATAATGCTTAAATATATTCATGTTGACTATTAATCACTTAAAAATCAATTTGGATAAAGTTTTTCACATGAAATGATAACGTTTCCATATATCGTATTTCTTTCACTTAAATACCACAATGTTTAGTTATCACATTTAACCCTGAACAATTGCTATACCTTAACGTAGATCACGAGGTAATGACCTACCACAACACACACGCTAATACAACCCTAATTGATACCATCAAAACTTAGAATACGAAAATACAACACTTTACATTAAAATACCTTTCTCTTTATAAACATTTTCTAAAAGTTCTAAGTTGTATACAATTTTAATGCAATACCTTTTAATAGGAAAATACGATTTGTCATGGACATCGATCATTTATCTAAACTGACTTTGTGGTGTCTAGGCTAGGCAAGTGAGCTTGGGTAACTTTAAAAGGCCCGCCTCACGATTCGTGAGCGGATCCCTCCCTCCTCACTTGTACTTACCTGGCCACAATTGGCGGTGAAGAGGCGATTTGAGGCTTCTAATGACTTGTCATTTAGACCATTTAGAAATAGGCTAGTTGGCTTAGGAAACCCTAGAATCTAAAACACGGAAATTTACATCCTTTTACAAATAAATACCTTATTTTTATAAAACCGTTTTCTAAATGATTAGTATTTATTCAATCGTTGCAAAGCGCCACTACAACCCATCTTTGGGGAACTCGTTAGGGATAGTACGGTTTATCGTGCACCCTCGAGCTTAGTAGTGCGAGATTCAGACCTCCGCAAGGAGCATTCGGTCTCGAAAGGTTTAGAATACGACATTTATGAAAAATGAGATTTTGGAAAATAAAATACTTATTTAAAATTATTCTTGTATATATATATATATAATTATCATTTAAACGCCTATTTTGTTATAAGATAAAGTTTCCACCTTTTCCTAAAAATTACAAGATTAACAGTTACATTAAAATACCATGAATTTCAAATAAATCAATATTATAAATTAATGCTTTTATTAGGATATATTCACTTGAATAACACAAATAAAATTTACACTCATTATAACTATAAAGACGAATAATAAATACTTGAGGTGTATCTTGAAAACTATACAAAAGTACATTTTTACATAAAACCCCCTCAAGTTTTATAATTTACAATAAGGACCCTAACAATTATAGAACTTCAAATTACTTTTCCTTTAGTCTGACTCGGGTATGAGTCTGACTATTTCTGACTTGAATATGATTCAAGTCAATCTATATTCTTTAATATTCCAACTCAGTATGAACACATGAATCCTAGAATCCAGTTAACAATTTATACAATCTGACTGAATCAAACCATGGATATACATCCATTATTCCGTTATTCCATTTACCTGATTATGCAGTTACAACATGTTTACTGATATCATGGTTTTGGTCAGTCATCCAACTTACACAATACAATACAACAATAATATCAAAACATTACGGGGTTTAAGGGGTAGATTGGTACGGAAGGTGTTAAAGGTGGCACGAGACGGTAAGATTAAGACACCTAACATGAGTCCAATTGCCGTTGTTCCGGGTTGTATAACGGAGCCTTGTACTCTATATTCTGTTTGCCATGGTCTCTAGCATATAGAGACCCCTCTCGTAAACACTGGCATTCTTCTGTACCAAGCTACAAACAACAACGTTAATACAATAATACAATACAACATTAAAAGCTACTCTCTCTCTCTCTCCTACTCTTTGTCTTTCTCTCCCTTATCTTCGGGACTTACCGAGCGACCTGTTCGCTGACGACATTCTATTTCTTTCTTCTTTGAATGTCGTCAGGTGTTTTGGACCCAGCAGAGATCGAGCCCACCGGCGAAGATTTGAAGCAGTTTCAGGAAGACCCCGAGCTCTAAATATTGTACCCTGTTCTAGTCAGTGCTTTCATTTCCTGTTATGCCATTGTTTAGGCATCGCTTTTCATTCCAGTTGTATTTACTTTTCATGTATTGTACAAAAGAATGTTATTAATAAAGTTGATGTTATTTCTATATCTCTTGTCTCTTGTGATTTACTTTTATATTGCTTAGATACGCTTAGCGTATGTACTTCTAAGTATATACGTAGCGGACCTCGTCGCGTCCTCTTCGCCGTACACCGGGAAGCAGGGCGTGACAGGTTTTGTTGGTGGCCCATGCAGGTCAGAGCTGTATGAATCCCTATCATGCAGTTCTGGTCTGCGTGAACAACCTAAGCAATATAACACAAGAACCAGCAACTAAAACATTCTTTACAATTCATGTTCCTTGAATCTTGCAAATTTATATTCCTTGAATCTTATCATTTCATGTATTTGAATCTGTCCTAACCCAAATTTTTCTTCAAGGTTATGGATTCCCCGAACAACACCAGCACCAACGTCAACAACACCCCTCCAGCACTACCTCTCACACCAGCTGTTCCTGCACCACCCACTGAGCAAACAGTGCTACTTGAAGCGATTCGCAGCCTTCTTGAGGGACAGCAACAACTCCTGAACCGACCTGAGACCGACGCACCGGGAGTAAAGCAGTTCATGGCTTTACATCCCAAACAGTTCTCTGGAAAAGGAAGCCCTCTTGAAGCGGAAGAATGGGCACAAAGCATCGAAGACGATCTGGCAGCAGCTCAAGTGCCAGACAACGCTTGGGTCCGTGTAGCAAAACTACAGCTCACGGATAATGCTCGCAACTGGTGGAAGGCGGAAGAAAGCCGCCTGGTACAGCCGATTGAATGGAAGACCTTTCGCGAGAAGTTCGACGCGAAATACTTCCCTGTGACTGCCAGGTTTGCAATGGAGCAACAGTTTATTCATCTACAACAGGGTTCAATGTGGGACAAATTAGTAGATGAATACGATGCTGAATTCACCATGTTAAGCCGATTCGCGGCACACTTGATACCGACGGACGATATCAGAGCCCGTCGCTTCCAACAAGGACTGGACACGGAGATTCAGGCTACTCTAGCCACATGAAAAATTTGACTCATGAGGATGCTCTGGAAGCTGCCCGCAGTTATGAGGCAGTGATAAAAGCAAGAGGCAGACCTCAGTCTGCAGGAGTCAAACGCCCTGCCAACCAAATGGCAGGTGGAGGCTCTTCCAGGCCATCGTTTGAACCCAGGAGAACTGAAGAAATTTGCCATTACTGCCATAGAAAGGGACACTTGTGGAAGGACTGTAGACGCGCAAAAGGCCTGTGTCTAATTTGTGGCGCATCCAACCACGGAATTGGGAACTGTACTTACAACAGCAACTCAACTCACACACCCACCAACTACACGCAGCGGCCAACCATCCAGGCTCCTGCAACTCGTCCTGCACTACCTGCTCCACCACCTGCACAGCCTACTTGTCAATTTCAACAAGCAATGAGGGACATGCCTAGAGGGCAGAGAAGGAGACCCCAAAGGCAGAATGTGCCTCCAGCTAGAAGGAATGTACCACGGCGGCAGGCATTCATATTAGAAGCCTCAAAAGGCGAGACTGTAGGTCAAGGTAACACCGGTAAGCCTTTTTCACCATCGTATCACTTTTATTCGCCAAACTTCGTAGCACTGTTACACCTTCCTTTTACAAATTTCGGGAACGAATTTTTTTTAAAGGAGGGTAGAATGTAACAACCCTAATTTTCATATAAACTTTTTTGTACAAAATTTTTAAAATTTTCTTTAAATCCATAAAGGAGTATTTTAATCTGAGCACAAGATATATAATTAATTATTTTGTTTTTAAATAATTTCATTTTTAGTGTATATAAAATTGTTTTAAAATTAAAGTGTACTTGGGGTATTTAATATTGCTGTTACCACTTTAAGTAGTTATTTTGCCACAATAATTACAAGAAGGAGCTTGTAGCTCATTGGTAATACCTTGCACTGCTGAACCAAGCCATCAGAGTTCAAATCCCATGCCCCACATTATTTTTTATATTATTTTGTTTTAATTTTTTTGGAAAGTCAACAGTCAAACAGCCATAACTCTCAAAATTTATACTGCATAAAAAAAGTTAAATATACCAAAATTCCCCCCATGAGATTACCCACCCGACGGAACCCCGACTCGGCCGAGTCGGCCGGCGCCGCCGGCCGGACTCGGCCGGACGGCCGAGTCGTCAACACGGAATTTCTCCGTGTTGACCTGGTCATCCTCCCTGCATACTTTATTTTATTTGATCGGTTACCAGATTCTCAATAAATCACTTTTATTCCAAAATTTAATGATTTTTAATGTTTTTCTTATATATTTTTATATTTTTTTAATTAAAACCCTAACCCTAGCCTAGCCCTATATAAACACCCCTACCCTCTACCCTTTCACCCTACATTTCTAAGTCTACTCTCCTAAAATCTCAAGAGAACTCGGTACATTAGAAAACGAGCGAAAGGCGAAGCGCTGCCGAAATCGACGGCGAATCCCGGCGATCGTACTAGGACCTTCACGACGTTTCGACGCACCGACCAACCCACTACATCCCTAGCACTCTCTAGCGTTGTCCAAACCCGTATGTCCCCCTCTTTCTATCTTCCTTTTCTTTTAAGAAAAATACGACTTTTTAAAACCCGACGGAAATCGGAACAAACCGATTTCCGATTCGGTTTTCTATCAAAACTCACTTGTCACAAATTACATAATGCTTAAAAATATTCATGTTGACTATTAATCACTTAAAAATCAATTTGGATAAAGTTTTTCACATGAAATGATAACGTTTCCATATATCGTATTTGTTTCACTTAAATACCACAATGTTTAGTTATCACATTTAACCCTGAACAATTGCTATACCTTAACGTAGATCACGAGGTAATGACCTACCTCCACACACACGCTAATACAACCCTAATTGATATCATCAAAACTTAGAATACGAAAATACAAGACTTTACATTAAAATACCCTTTTCTTTATAAGCATTTTCTAAAAGTTCTAAGTTGTATACAATTTTAATGCAATACCTTTTAATAGGAAAATACAATTTGTGATGGACATCGATCGTTTATCTAAACTGATTTTGTGGTGTCTAGGCTAGGCAAGTGAGCTTGGGTAACTTTAAAAGGCCCGCCTCACGATTCGTGAGCGGATCCCTCCCTCCTCACTTGTACTTACCTGGCCACAATTGGCAGTGAAGAGGCGATTTGAGGCTTCTAATGACTTGTCATTTAAACCATTTAGAAATAGGCTAATTGTCTTAGGAAACCCTAGAATCTAAAACACGGAAATTTACACCCTTTTACAAATAAATACCTTATTTTTATAAAACCGTTTTCTAAATTATTAGTATTTATTCAATCGTTGCAAAGCGCCACTACAACCCACCTTTGGGGAACTCGTTAGGGATAGTACGGTTTATCGTGCACCCTCGAGCTTAATAGTGCGAGATTCAAACCTCCGCAAGGAGCATTCGGTCTCGAAAGGTTTAGAATACGACATTTATGAAAAATGAGATTTTGGAAAATAAAATACTTATTTAAAATTATTCTTGTATATATATATATATATATATATATAATTATCATTTAAACGCCTATTTTGTTATAAGATAAAGTTTCCACCTTTTCCTAAAAATTACAAGATTAACAGTTACATTAAAATACCATGAATTTCAAATAAATCAATATTATAAATTAATACTTTTATTAGGATATATTCACTTGAATAACACAAATAAAATTTACACTCATTATAACTATAAAGACGAATAATAAATACTTGAGGTGTATCTTGAAAACTATACAAAAGTACATTTTTACATAAAACCCCCTCAAGTTTTATAATTTATAATAAAGACCCTAACAATTATAGAACTTCAAATTACTTTTCTTTTAGTCTGACTCAGGTATGAGTCTGACTATTTCTGACTTGAATATGATTCAAGTCAATCTATATTCTTTAATATTCCAACTCAGTATGAACACATGAATCCCAGAATCCAGTTAACAATCTATACATCCTGACTTAATCAAACCATGGATATACATCCATTATTCCGTTATTCCATTTACCTGATTATGCAGTTACAACATGTTTGCTGATATCATGGTTTTGGTCAGTCATCCAACTTACACAATACAATACAACAATAATATCAAAACATTACGGGGTTTAAGGGGTAGATTGGTACGGAAGGTCTTAAAGGTGGCACGAGACGGTAAGATTAAGACACCTAACATGAATCCAATTGCTGTTATTCCGGGTTGTATAACGGAGCCTTATACTCTATATTCCGTTAGCCATGGTCTCTAGCATATAAAGACCCCTCTCGTAAACACTGGCATTCTTCTGTACCAAGCTACAAACAACAGCGTTAATACAACAATACAATACAACATTAAAAGCTACTCTCTCTCTCTCCTACTCTTTGTCTTTCTCTCCCTTATCTTCGGGACTTACCGAGCGACCTGTTCGCTGACGACATTCTATTTCTTTCTTCTTTGAATGTCGTCAGGTGTTTTGGACCCAGCAGAGATCGAGCCCACCGGTGAAGATTTGAAGCAGTTTCAGGAAAACCTCGAGCTCTAGATATTGTACCTTGTTCTAGTCAGTGCTTTCATTTCCTGTTATTCCATTGTTTAGGCATCGATTTTCGTTCCAGTTGTATTTACTTTTCATGCATTGTACAAAAGAATGTTATTAATAAAATTGCTGTTATTTCTATATCTCTTATCTCTTGTGATTTACTTTTATATTGCTTAGATACGCTTAGCGTATGTACTTCTAAGTATATACGTAGCGGACCTCGTCGCGTCCTCTTCGCCGTACACCGGGAAGCGGGGCGTGACACATAAACTACAATGTTGTGAGCTCACATTTATTGGTGTAAAATACATGTTGCTAATGCAAGATTGAATGATAGTCTGGCATAACTGAAATTAACGCTATAGCTATATAATGGTTTGGATTACATCGAAGGGGATTGGACATAATCCTAATAATAATTAAACTGCCTATGAGGATATCCAATCCGGGGACCAAAGATCCTAAGAACCGGTTCAATAGGAAAACGAATCATAGAGTAAGTCGGAGCTAGGATGCATCAATTTCGAGTTTACACTTGCAGTCCGTCCCTATGGTGTAGGTGCATCTATCCTTAAACTAATAGAGGGTTGAGTTTATCTTGTAATGAAATCTATGTATTTTATAAGCGCAGTGTAAAAGTTACAGAAGCATTCTTGACGGATTTCACTTATATGAGTCTGAGAGTGCGGCCGCTCTCTTAAGAGAATATGAGCTTATTTTCCAAAATAATTCATGAAAACTCGGATTAAGCACAAGACCGAAACATGCTGGCTTAAAGGCTTGATTAGACACTTGGAATACTATGTGCACGACACAACGTTTCATTTCCTCTAAGTGGTCATAGTTTAAGGTCAGCTCCATGATGACTCTGAAGTGAAAGTTGTTGACTGCTAAGTGAAAGGTACAATGCATGACGCACCTTCACGATGCATAGTAATCCATCTCTACTCACCGTTATGTTTTTTTTGTAATTATATAATGATTTATTATTTGTTTTTTATTTTATTAAAATTAGTGGGGGATTGTTAGAAATTTTAATAAAATACTTTTCTTTTATTTTTTAACATGCTAATATAAAGTTTGTGGTTATGAGTCATTATGGACATTGACCATTTGACCATCAATAATTGGGTCATTAAGCATGGTAATTGAGAGCATTTAAAACCTAGGCCTTTAAAGGGCCATCATTATTGATTTTGTGTTAGTGGACATTTAATCTAATTTATCATGGTTAATAAGTTATTTTTTAATATTAATGCTCACATAACTTTTCTATCATATATTACTACCAACAACAACAACAATTGAGCCTTTTATCCTAAGCATATGGGGTAGGCTACATGAACCAACATGATAATCACGCCGGGTCCAGCACATGAATCATTCGCTTCCACTCACTCCTAGCGAACAATATACTTTCATTGAGGCCTTTGGCAACTATATCATTTCGTATCACCTCCATCCATGTTTTCTTCGGTCTCCCTTTTGCCCTTTTCCCATTGCCTATATTGAGAGTATCTATTCGCCGAACCGATGCTTCTATAGGTCTGCGTCGCACATGACCAAACCATCTTAGCCGGTTTTCCCGTATCTTCTCCTCCACATGTGCTACACCAACTTTTGCATGAATATCTTCATTTCGCACCTTATCTTTTCTAGTGTTACCGCACATCCAACGAAGCATGCGCATCTCCGCTACGTGCATATTCTGTATATGATGCTTCTTAGGAGCCCAGTATTCTGTACCATATAATAAGGCAGGCTGAATAGCGCTCCAATAAAACTTCCCTTTCAATTTTAACGGAAAGTTACGATCACACAAAATCCATGTTGTACTCCTCCATTTCAACCAACCAGCTTAGATCCTTTGATTAACATCACTATCGATCTCCCCATCCTTTTTTATGATGGAACCTAGATATCTAAACCGATCGCTTGGTGATATCTCTTGCACTTCCAATGTTATACCAATATGGTTTTGATTTCTCTGTTTACTAAATTTGCAATGCATATATGTTGTCTTAGACCTGCACAATCCGTACCCCCGAGATTCCAATGTTTGCTTCCATAATTCCAATTTGGCATTAACCCCTTCTTTCGTCTCATTTACTAGAACAATATCATCAGCGAATAGCATACACCAAGATACCTCATCTTGGATAGTTCTAGTAAGCTCATCCATCATGATGGTAAACAGGAATGGACTTAATGCAGATCCTTGATGTAAATCAATTGTAATCGGAAAATCACTCGATAGGCCGCCACAAGTTCTGACATTTGCCACTACTCCATCATACAAATCCTTGATTATGTCAATATACTTGACAGGAACCCCCTTCTTCATTATTGTCCCCCATAATACCTCTCTAGGTACCTTGTCGTATGCTTTCTCTAAATCAATAAATATCATATGCAAATCTCTTCTCCTCTCTCGAAAACGCTCGACAAGTTGACGAAGCAAATGAATAGCCTCTGTCGTCGATCATCCAGGCATGAACCCAAACCGGTTCTCTATTATCTTAATATCCTTCTTTAACCTGTGTTCAATCACTCTCTCCCAAAGTTTCATGGTTTGACACATAAGTTTTATTCCACGGTAGAATGTCACCCTTGTTCTTGTAGACAGGTTCAAGGATACTTTTCCTCCATTCATTTGGCATCTTTTTTGTCTGCCAAATCTTATTAAACAGATCTGTCAGCCATTTAACGTTTATTTCTCCTAAGCATCTCCAAACATCGATAGGAATCCCGTCAGGACCAACCGCTTTTCTTAAACCCATTCTGTTCAAAACTTCTTTAATCTCAGGTAGTCTTATTTTACGCATGAAATCACGGTTTATATCTTGAGATTGAATGACAAGTCCATCCAAATTTTTAGTAAAGCTCTCATTGATCAATTTGTCAAAATAATCTCTCCACATTTCCTTGATATCTCTATCTCGAGCTAAAACCTTCTGATTTTCATTTTTGACACACTTCACTGCACATAAGTCTCTGGTCTTCCTTTCCCGCATCCGAGCAATTCGGTATATATCATTTTCAGCCTCTTTAGTGTCTAATTTCTCGTACACCTCTTTGTAGACCATAGATTTAGCTTCCTGAACAGCTTTCTTAACTTTCTTTTTAGCCATCTTATACTTCTCAAATCTCTCCATATCTCTACTTTTTTCAAATCTTTATAAGTATCCCTTTTAATTTTAATAGCAGTCTTTACTTCTTCATTCCACCATGATGTGTCTTAGATGGTGGAGCACCACCTCTCGACTCACCAAGTAGATCTCTAGCTACCATCTTGATACAACTAGTCATTTTGTTTCATGTTCTGTCTGAATCATCTTCCGACTGCCAATCCGCTTCTTGGACTACACGATCTATAAAAACCTTTTGGTTACCTTCTTTCAATCGCCACCATTTAATTCTAGGCTCTATCTTACGTCTAATCTTCCTAGGTACTCTTCTAAATTAAAAATCTAGAACTAAAATTCTATGTTGAGTGGTTACACTCTCACCTGGCACTACCTTACAGTCGATACAACAACCTCTATCTATTCTTCTCGTCAGAAAAAAAAGCCTATTTGACTGGCACTTGATCCGCTCCTAAAATTGATAAGGTGGGACATTCTTTTCCTAAACCAGGTGTTTGCTAAGATCAAGTCATAAGATAAGGTAAAAACTAGAATCGAGCCACCTCCTTCATTCCTTTGTCCAAAACCAAAACCTCAATGGATAGTATTAAACCCACTACGACTAGTACTTACACGTCCATTGAGATCACCACTAATAAATAACTTCTCTCCACTGGGTATACTTTGCACCATCTCGTCTAAATCCTTCCAGAATAGACGCTTACTGGCGTCATCAAGATCTATCTGTGGTGCATAAGCACTAATAAAATTCTAGCATCTTTTTCTTCTAATCTCAACTAATCCTCAATCAACCGTCTATCTATAATTATGCCTACCCCATTACGATTTTTATCTCTATATGTTACTACTATTGACTATTATATATAGCTCTATTTTGATAGTAAATGTAACGACCGTGTTTTCTAATACCCAATAAAAGGTCTTTCATTTAGTACTAAGTCTTTATTTGCATATTTACTTGATGGAAAAATATTTTATTTTAATAATTTTATTTTTAAAAAGTAATGTTAGTAATTTTTAAAGCATTGAAATATAATTAAAGGAATTTTCTAAAATATGTTTATATTTTCCTGGGCTAAAAATATTATAATGAAATTTTATAATGTCTTAAAATAATTTATATATTTTTATTACCAATTAAAATAATTAACTCGTAATTAAAATGATTTTTCAAGGATAAACTAGAGTTTAAATAATTATAATAACTAACAAATATTATATATATAGGAATATTATTTAGTTTTAGCCCAAAATCATTTTTATACTGAACATTACAATAAAATATATTCTGAAATTTTTCCATAATTTTCACGTATTTTAAACTATTTTTAACAAATTATTTAAACAAATGCGGTTTTGAAAAAATAAACGGTATAGATTTTAATTTATATATAAAAAAATATTAAACCCCCTATAACCTGGACCGTTGGATGAGAGATCCAACGGCCCAGGGCGACTGGCGGTGCCCACGTGGTGGGGACCATGCGAAAACGCTTGATTGCTCACGCGGCCACGTGGCTGCGCCGGGCGGCGGCTCATGGGCCGTTGGATTTAGATCTAACGTCCACGAATTGATGGCGGCGGCGGCTAATCATCAGACAATGATTGGGCAATCATTGGGGCGCGGATTTTGGAGGATTTGACCAGATTTTTTTGGATTTTATTGTTGGGAGAAAGACCCTATATATAGAGACCTTCAAACGCTAATTTCTTACACCATAGAGATCCGAAAATTCTGAAAAAAATACCCAGATCTTCGTATCAACGACGCCGACGCTGTGGTTCCACTAATCATGAAGTAAAACCCCAAGCGCGGAGTTACTAAGGTTTTATTACAAGTCTACGCTTTCGACCCATCGACATCCAACTCAAAACAAAGGTAGGATCCACCTCTCACCACTTGTTTGTCACATTCTTTCCTTTAGAGGTCTTAGTTTCAAGTTCTAATCTCCAACCCTATTTTGAAATGATGTTAGAAATAATTCTGTATGCCTTTTGTGATACCTCATAATTATAGTTTTGACACATGCTTGAAATGGAATAATTAAATTATCCTTATATGCGTAAATATTGCACCATCGTTCTACATGGAAAATGATATGTTTGATGTTATAACACGTGGGGTATCAATCCACCCTTTATGTACACCCACTTACCTATGATACCGATAAGATCTCGAAATTGGTTACTTCCACAAAATACCCTCATTTTCTTACAATGTTGTATCTGATTAAAATGCCATATGATATAAGACGATTTGAATAAAATACTTTAGTCACACTAAAACGATATATTTTTACTTGCACTCTTATCCACTAATTACTTTAGTTTTATTAAAATCCGTTTACCTTTTGAAAATGGGTAATACTAATCTAAATAATTATATTATGGTTTCCAACTTAACCCCCTTTTATTTAGAGAGAATATTTTCATATTAGTTTTTCTTAGTCTATTAACTAAGGTTTAATAAGATACCTTAATAGGGTAATATTTTACTTGAAACCCTCTTGGCTACTAGACAATCATCCATGAAAAGAACACAAATTCTGCCGTCCATGTGCATCGGTTGTCAACGCGGAGTGGTTTTTGTAAAATATCACTTTTAATAAAATACCCTAATTTTTTATAGGATAATGTCTTACATAAATACCTCGTGGTTGATAAGCAATCGTCCTTAAAAAGGACACAAATCCTGCCTCTCATGTACAGCGGTTGCCAACATAGATGTATTTCTAAAATGTTACCCCCAGATAAAAACTATAACTTTATAAAATTATTATTTACAATAAAATACCTTAATCCATTCTAAAAGGATACAATTTCATTTAAATACCATGATCTTTACTAAAAGGCTATTTTTAGCAAAAACCATAACCTTTATAAATGATATTTTCAAAAAAAGAATATCTAAAACTTTATTGAAAGATAATTTCAAATAAATACCATAATCGTTCATTAAAAAGATATTTTCATTAAAATACCATGGGTTTCCCAAAATTATAATTACTCTAAAATATCATGGTTTTTTTATAAACAATAACTATCATTAAATGCCATGATCCTTTTAACTAAGGGTTCTATCAAATATTATGATACACCTTACAGAGTTTAAAAGGTAACAAGATAAAATGAGTGGTTGTGGAAGACCATATTAAATAAGATCAATTATTTAAATACAAGTTAGAACATACATGACATATGATACGGTTAGGGTTAGAATGCGCGAACCTAAGTATGGAATACTTATAAATGAAGATCCCTGCAGACAGGGTGAATAGTCCAATGTGTGGACGGCTACTAACCCGATATTCGGGCGAATACTAACCCTACTTTGAGGACGAATAATCCAATATGTGGATGACATACAATGTGGAAATTGCATGCCTAGATGATATACGCACTAATTCTAATTCGTCAAAACCTTTACACTGAATAACGGGGATGTGTAGTTTAATTAGGTAAGGAGATGTGGAACTCAGATTCCCCTACTATTCGATTATGATCCCGGGAAGTGAAACGGTATATTTCACTTTCCTAGTTGTTGTTCCGTGGCCACAACGGAATAATTGCGAGTATCCGGACCATTATTTGACAAACTAAAACGATTGAAATACTTAGTAGATACCTATTGATGTTTACCACTAAACTAACATAATATCATGCGCTGTACCCACATAATACTTCATCTACCTTTCTTTATGAGACATGGATTATTCAGTATCTTGGATGTGGATATTTTACCAGTTTAGACTTGTTGTTTATTGTGGAACTGAAGGGTGGAAATACATGTACATTTCAGTGCTATTCACGCTAGACAAAGCTCCATCATAGTCATGGGACACCTTTCGGGGATATTCACGCTACTGCATTGAATCATGTTATTATTGCCACCTCAGGCACGAGCGTCAACTCATACTGCTTCAAGCTAGTTATGGGATATATCAAAGATACAAGTACGTCCATCAGTCAATTCCATCAATACACATCTTGTTTAACCTGATTTAACTCTTAGACTGAATACTCGATTAACTTGACTTGAACTTTTACCTAACAGATACTTCATACAACATATATTTATTCATATATACCTCATTCGACATGCATTTATTTACATATACCTTATACCCTCATACCCATATACATCATACATGTACACACAAGTCATATCTATATAAACTTGCTCATTTTTGTACCCTTACTTCCTAATGTGGCAATCCTACTCGAGTGTAACTCGCTGACGGACATTCCTTTTCTCTTTTCTCTATCTCTGGAATGTCCGTTAGATGAGAATGGGTATTATAATGAGGATCAATGTGTTGAGCCTACTAATGAAGATTATGCGGACTTGACGACAAAAGATTAGCTAGTTTTTTTTTGTTTGTTGCCCACATGTTTATGGCTTTTGGTTCTTCTTTGATGTAATTAAATTATTTAGTTTATTTTACTCTTTCTTTTAGGATGTAATAAAGTTTGGTTAATGGAAATAAATGCCTTCCGCTTTTATTATTTTGTTTTGGTACATATCCTGCATGTTATAGATATTCATACGCTTAACGTAACTGTATTGAATATACCACCTTCAATACAGTTAGGTTGCGGACCATGCCACGTCACCCTTCACCTTCTTTTGGAAAGCGGGGTGTGATAGGTTTTTGTGGTGGCCCATGCAGTCCCTCAATGTACTAAAATGAGACCATTAACTGACTTATTATATTTGTGAATCCCATCCACTTATATCGATTTCATGATTTCCTCATGTTCCTTGTCCTTTCCTTAGCATTCTGCATCCTGACCATGGCCTTCCTTTTCAGGTCATGGCCAATCTTTCGGACAAGGACAACATGTCAGACATCACCTTTGAATCTACGCTTGGATTTTCGGATGACGAAGTATTAGGTCCCCAGACAATTATTTCTGACAGCGACTCGGAGGATGAGGAAGTCGATGCTGCAGCACCGGACCCTATGATGGCCAATGACTCTGAAGACGAAGAAGAAGATCCTATAGAAGATGAACCTATGGAAGATGATCCTGAATAGGTGTTTTCCGCATAATAAGAAGACCCTATAGAGGTGTAATCCGAGAATGAGGCTCCAGACGAGAATGAGTTAAAAGATGAAACATTGAGTGAGGAGGAACTCGAGGCCGAAGAATCTCATGCAGTTGTCCCCGCAAGACACTGTGGGAATGGCCATCTCTCTCATAGTGCGAGAGCCTATCACAACATGTTGAGCTCCCATTATCGAGATTAATAAGACTTGTTTTCCTTTTGGCCGAATAAAATGATGTTTAGCAGTAGGGACATGTGTTCCCGCCAAAAAATTCTGCGCAAAAGAGCCCAAGGTATCAAATGACAGCGATATGCTTAAGAAAATGTGAACCAGTATTTTCCGGGCTGTATTTTGACAAACTTCTGAATGAGAAACAGCTAAATTCTGATGGTATCGAAAGCGTCTCGAAAAAAAACCTTCGATTCGATATATTATGGGCTTCATAATTCATCCAGGATCAAAAGTTATGAGGCATAACGTGCCCACACGTGACCGGGCATCACGTGCAAACACGTGACCATTTACAGGCAAAGCCTGTAGGCACTGAATAAAATATATAATTGGAAATAATTAATCAGTGGGATCACGTGCCAACACGTGATAGGCTCTTAAACCCTTTAAAACAATAGAATTAAATTCTAATTAATTGGTCAATCAGTGGGGTCATGTGCGACCACGTGATAGGCTCTTAAACCCTCTGAAACAATAGAATTAAATTCTAATTAATTGGTCAATCAGTGGGGTCACGTGCTAACACGTGATAAGCTCTTAAACCTTCTGAACTAATAGAATTAAATTCTAATTAAGGGAAATAAAAAAACCTAATATTTTCCTAGATCTTTCCAAACAAATAGATTGCGCTCTGTAAAATGGAGTACCGTTGGATTAAAAATCCAATGGTGATTAAAAAATTACCAATTTATAGAAAGATTCTATACAGGGAAAGATTTCCCTGAAATTTGTGAGGAATAATAGATAAAATATCTTTTGGATTAAAAATCCAATAGTGAATAAAATTCACTGAGTGATCTAAAAAATCAGGTTGGTTACAAAATCAATTAAAATCATTCAAGGAAAGATTGAATAAACAAACTGATTCTTTTCTCCTATAAATAGGAGCCAAAAATAGGAGAGGAAGGATTCTTTTTTTTGAGAGATACAACAACAGAGAGAAAAAAAGAGAGGAGAATTTAATTCTCTAGAAAGAGAAAGAAGATCTCTTCAGAGAAAAAACTCTAGGTGAAAAAAAGAAGAAGTTCATTCTACAAACTCTCACAAAATAAAAGAGAATTTAATTCTCAATCTAAGAGTGTAACTCTTCTAAATAAGAACTTAGTTCTTCCTTTGGTTGAGGATCTGCAGAAGCAAATCTCCCCATAAGTTGAGAATTTAAATCTCCCCATAGTTCCCCTAAATTGGCTAAGTTTTACAGAGGCAAGTCTTCCCTTCAACCGAACCTCAAAATTGAGCAGTTCATATGATATGCAAAGTAAAGCCCAGAGCTATAAAGGGTATAGTGCTCAGCCAAAGACAAAATGTTGTCAGAGCCCCAAATCCCTGTCTAGCATTGCTAAATAAAGAAGAATTGAACCCAAACAAAGGTTCAACTTTCATAAACATAATTGGACTTAGCCCAAGTTGTCCATAAGTCCTCAATAAAGATTTAACTAAGCCCATGTGCTTATAATCTAATTAATTGATCTTAGTCCCAAATTGGACTACAGATTTCCCAATCAACTTTGGTTCAAGGGTATATCTCTTCACTCCTTTGATATTTGTCGTTGTAATCCTTCAACGTCTTCAGAGAGGTGACGGGTCCCAACGACCATACATTCCATAGACCATGATGTCTTTAAACTACGGACTGTGGGATCCTTAAGCCCATGGACTATGATGTCCTTAAGCTCGGACTGTGGGGTCCTTAAGCCCATGGACTATGATGTCCTTAACCTTTACGGACTATGATGTCCTTAACCTTTACGAACTATGATGTCCTTAACCTTGGACCACTATGTCCTTAAACTGGTAATCGACCGTAATGTCCCTAAACTAAATAAGAGAGCCCGAATGCTCTTTTATTAGATCTAAACGATCCCGTTAAGTTGATCTTAGTCTGAAATTAGACTAACATATCCTTAACATACGTTGAAGTTGATCTTAGTCTCAAATGAGACTAACGTATCTTTAAACCCAACCCCAAATCCAAATCTAAGAAAATACGGGTTTGGACTAATCCACGCCCTACGGGCGATAACATAAATTAGTCTCCATATACAATCCATGGGCAACCAAAAACAAAACAAATACACACGACACGAAGTGACCATCTGGAGAAGGAGAAAGTGGTTACCGCGATGTGGTAGCGTAATTAACTGTAGGGGCTTGCGCCTGCAGGGAAGAGCGTCCCTACAATCAAAAACCCCTCAACGAGGGGGAATCTGACGAAGTCAGCTCCATCGGCCGCATCCGTTTAAACCTTCGATATATGGTGTCATAAATCAACTTGGTATCTTCGGAGAGGTGGATGGATAGCATCAATTAGCATCTACCCCCAAATTCAGGCAAGACGAACCTACGCGGTCGTGTCTCTGTGTTCGGAGGGGAACAGGTTCTGGCACGCCCGGTGGGACCTTTTCCTCTTTCCACTCCACACTTCGTGTGTCGTGTTCGTGAACGAATCGCGGTTTAATATGGTTGCTCTTGGGTTTGAGGTACTAAAATTTGGTTTTGCTCTCGTGCAGAAAAAAGGAAAAAGAACATCAATGGCCTCTAACTGCTCCAGCTGCAACTGCAACGCCCGTTCCGCCTCTGCTGGAAAAGTGACCTACGGGCCTCAGGCAGCCTCCCTTTTCACAATGCCGGTGGACCAGGTGACGCAAGCCACCACAGGGCTATTCTTTAGGACCATGCTCCCACCCATGAGCTTCAACACACCACTGCCATCACAAGAAGCTCAGAAGAAGTCGGTCTTTGATCGGCTCACAACTACTGCAGCCCCTCTCAACGGGTCGCCCAAACCAAGCGTCTCAGTCTTTAACAGATTGGGCCGAAGCTCTAATGGGCCTGTGAAGAAGCCCGCGATACCGGAAGGGGTTATCCCGAAGAGGATAGCCATTCCTGCTCCTGAAGTCGCCAAAGCGGCTTCCCCTGCCAAAGAGTCGGTCTTTGTAAGACTGACTGTTTCAGCTCCTGTTCCAGGCGAAATCGTCAAGGCTGCTTCCTCTGCTCGGAAGTCTGCCTTCGATAGGTTGGCTATCCCCACTCAGCGGACATCAGTCTTCAATAGGCTGACAACGACAACTTCTAACCAACACAGGGGGCATGAGGAAGTCACTCCTACAGCTGAGATAATTCTAACTGCAAGACACGCTCGACATCGCCACTGGCGCCGGGTAAGGAAGGCTGGGGGCAATTCCCCTTCCGGACTGACTTCGCCGGCTCCAACGGTAGAAATCAATGCTGCTGTTCCAACTGGAAACAGTTTTGAACCGCTAAGGAGGGTGTCCAAAAACTCTCCGACTGCCGTGCTGAAGAGATCTCATCCATCTGTGGAGAATGCCCCAAAGGCGAAGCTAGAGCAGCCCCCTCAGCGGTTGTCCTCTAAAATTTACAAAGTTTGGCGACAGGTTCAGGACTCGGTGATTGATCAAGATTACTCTCACCAACAGAAAAAGGTGAAAGTTCAGCGAGAAGAGGACCATCCTGTCAAGCCACAAAAGGCGACAGCTACTTAGGTGCCCACTGCAACAGCCCCCTCGACTTCGACCGCTCATAAGAGGAAAAGGCCGGTGAAAATCCCTGAGTCTGCGACAAATCGCAAGACCACTGAACCTAAACGCCTTAAGTCTGGGGGCATGGTGGTGCACACCGTTTATATGGCATCCGAACGAGAGGAAAGTCGTGCTTCTACGGGTCACCGACCGCTTACCCGATCGATAACAAAAGCTCAGGAGCAACAGCAGCAAAAACTTCAGGAGATGCTGACTGCAATGGCCGCACTCACTGGGCCGAAAGAAAATCCAGAGATCTCAGAGCAGCGTCGAAACTGATGCTGAATTCCTCCGAAGAATGCTTGAGAGGAAAGAAAAAGAGGTCGTGGAATAGGCGGCCAACATAAAACGAATGACTCTTTTGTTCCAAGACATGGCCGGGATGATGTTACAGCTGGAACCTCCAGATGAAGACCCCCCGATTATCATTAAAGACGACAGAGGGGAGACATCAAACCCTCCTCCGTCTCTTTCAGCAGCCAAGGAGGAGACCATCTCCAAGGCTGCTCTGGATGATTATATCGCTCAGTAAATACGAGCTCATCAGGCGAGCGAAATGGCCGGGAAGATCGTTAAGAATGGACGACCCTATCCGGGCTGGTATGACCAAATAAGCTATCCGCCGGGATATACGATCCCCAAATTCCATGTATATAAAGGGACGGGCAATCCCCACCAGCATGTCGCCCAGTTCAGGGCTCTATGTGGTAACACTGGAGGTGATGATAAACTGCTACTTTGCCAGTTCGTCGGCAGCTTGTCGGAGACAGCGTTCGAATGGTACTCCGAGCTTCCCAACGACTCCGTCAAGACATTCACGGAGATGGAGCTGTTATTTACTCAGCCTTTTGCAAGCGCTAGCGAACGCACCCCAATCACGGCATTGATCAATTCCAGGGTGAAGCCGGGAGAAACTTGGGTCCAATACGCGATACGGTGGCAGAATCTATGATCGAAGTGCGAACAACGCATCGAAGAGGCACCTGCGGTAGGCATGTTCGTGGGTACTCTCAACCCTCATGCGACCATTTCCCAATTCATGATATTCTTCAAGCCGACCACTTTCCAGGCCTTGATTAACAAGCTAGCCCAAATGGATCAGATGGGTCATACACCATCTCCTTTGAAGCTGGAATCTCGGAAAGAAAAAGGGAAAGGGAAAGCGACTTTTGTCGCCAATACTCAACAACAGCCAAGCAACTTAAAGCCGGTTGTTTGCCAAAACAACGTGCTTCCACGCCCATCCCTCGAGGAGAGACTGGGACGTCCTTACTCATTTCCCCAGGATAAAACGAGGAGACTGTTCGAGCTGACAGTGCGCAACAGACTCATCAATCTGCCGGATCCAAAACGTCCGTTGCAGCCAGGAAATGTCCACAATCCTAATTACTACCCTGACCATCAAGCAGTAAGCCATCCAATCGAAGATTGCTTTGTCTTCAAAGGCTGGATGGAGGACCAATACCAGCAGGGAAAATTCGTGCTATCCGAAAACTGGAAGGTGAACCCGCCACAACCTCACGCTCCCAAAAAGCTGGACACGCCGGGGGCATCATGCTCTTTTATAGAAGAAGCTTCGTGGGAGGTCGCTCTTTCAGTCAAGACGAAAAGAATGCTGAAAGATCTCCAAACATGTCCGGCGATCAGGTGGAAGAGCCCGCTAGAGCTGAAGATCATCGAGGGGATGCTGAAACCACGTCCAACATTGGGAGTTAATGGCAATGGGCAAAACACCCAAGCCCAGCCGTCAAAGTTTTCGAAGAAAGAGAAGAAGACCAAAAAGCCCGCGCAGTTTGATCACAAACGTACGAACTTGCAAAAGCATATTGACGCGCTGGAGGAATACAAGCAAATGGCGCGAACCCCGGTTACACTCTAAGAATTTCTCAACCATATCCTGGAGGCGGAGATAGCGATGATGATGAGGGTGACAACTCGTCACAGGAACTAGAAGATTGTGTGACAAGTTGCCACATGATCACTCATTCGTTGCTAAATAACAAAGAAGCTCACTCAGCATCAGAAGATAATATAGAAGAGCTGGGGGCAGGATCAATGCCAAAATCCTTGGAACCGTCAGACGAGGATCGACATGCTACTGAACGAAGCCCGTCAGAAGAGCAAAGTTGATCGAGAACGCCAAATGGCCCTATTCGAAGGGCCAGGTGTCGGCGTCCAGTTGGAGAAGTCGTGATAGGGATGGGTCACAAAACACTCCAACCATATCGAATCACACCCTAAATGGGTGTATTCTACATCAGCGTCATGTATTCCGTCACATGACAAATGCACGTACATACAGGATAAAGATTAGACCGAAAAGTCCGTAAACTACAAATTTGCCTCAAATATGGCAACGATAGACCACTATGTCCTAAAACTGGCAACGGACCGAAACGTTCTTAAACTAACGATGGACCACTATGTCCTAAAACTGGCGACGGACCGAAACGTTCCTAAACTAACGATGGACCACTATGTCCTAAAACTGGCTACTGACCGAGACGTCGATAAACTACTACGGATCGCAGCATCCCAAAGCTGACAAAAAAAAACAGTATGCAAAATGGGCACGGATGAAAACCCGAAAGGGCTCCGTGAGTAAAAACAGCATGGCTACCGGCGAGTTTTGTGAAAACCCGAAAGGGCGCAAGCTCGTTAAAAGACACTTGCAAGGTCCTCTCGACCCTGTAAGGAGAAATCACCTGCGTGAGATCCTTATGACTCACAAGGGAGCAACACACTTAGGGATCCCCACGATTCCTAAGGAGAAATTACACTTACGAGATCCTCACGACTCGTAAGGAGAATTCTTCTTTGAGACCCTCACGGCTCATAGGATTCAAAAGCCTTAAGCTACAGGGATCTGAACCTGTTCTTAAGCCATCACAACCTCCAATGCTGCCCTACAAGTGGTTCAGTATTGACCCTTGTATACAATCCACGGGCGCGAATAAACATTTCCCTAGCAAAGTTCCATCCGCGACTAGGGATATGTTTGCACAGTGAACAGCCCTTGTAAGTCCTCTCGACTTATAAGGAGAAAGCACTCTTGTAAGATCCTTACGACTTATATAAGACCATGCACTTAGGAATCCTCACGATTCCTAAGGAGAAAACGCACCTACGAGATCCTCACAACTCGTAGGGAGAAATACCTTTATGAGACCCTTACGGCTCATGAAGTCAAAAGCCTTAGTCGACAGGATCTTAACCCTGTTTACTAAGCCATCTTTGTTCGAACCGACAAAGGCAAATGATGATTCGCTCCTGGCAATATCCCAGTTGTAGCGATGCTGATGCCTAAATCGGTATCAAATCCCAAACTCGCAGCGAAAAGCCAGCGAATCACAAATGCATATGAAATAGCCGAAATGATGGGGCAACTTGCAACAAAATCAGCAAGTAAAAATGTATGCATAACAAAATAGCCGAAATGATGGGGCAACTCGCAATAAAAAGTAGCGAGTAAATAAAACAAATAGCCGAAATGATTGGGCACCGCGAAAAATAGCCGAAACGATTGGGCAATCGCGACTTTCGCGATATTAAAGCTGAAATGATAGAGCGTCGCAGAAAGAAAAATATATAAAATGAAACTTTTTGCCCTACAGGTGAGATCACATCGATCCCTGTATACAATCCAGGGGCACAAACAAAAAGGGGAACCATACCTTCCCACCAGGCTCCATTCGAAAGAAAGCCAAATCTCGACGGTTCACCAGCAACCTAGAGATTACCTCGACGTTCGTTTCGATACAACAAACGCGATGTCACCCCAGCGTTCTTCCCTCAGCAGGATGCAGACGTGACACAAAACAACGAAACCATGGCAAAATCCCTAGTTCCAGGCCCCGACGGTTCACCACAACCTGGAGACCACCTCGACGTTCGTCTCGATACAGCAGACGCGATGTTACCCTAACGTTCTTCCTCTAGCAGGATGCAGACGCGACACAAAACAGCGGAGTGATGGCAAAATCCTAGCTCCACCTCAGCATTCGTCTCGTTACACCAGACACAATGTCAACAACGACGTTCCTTCGCAGTCCAGCAGGATGTAGACGCAATGTCAACAAAAAAAAACCTCACGGTCAAAACAAAGCGGAGTGATGGCAAAATCCCAGCTCCACCTCGACGTTCGTCTCGATACAGCAAGCAAGATGTCACCACAGTGTCCTTCTTCTAACAGGATTCGGACACACCAAAGCAAATGAAGCGAAGGCCAAATTCCTAGCTTCAGGGTCTTGACGGTAACTCATATAAAACTTGAAAGACTATCGGAGATCATCCTACACCAGCGCGGAGTGGTCACCACCTCGACGTTCGTCTCGATACAGCAGACGAGATGTTACTACAGCGTCCTTCCTCTAACAAGATTTGGACACACCAAAGCAAACGAAGCGAAGGCCAAATTCCTAGCTTTAGGGTCTTGACGGCAACTCATATAAAACCTGAAAGACTATCGGAGATCATCCCATACCAGCGCGGAATGGTCACTACCTCGACATTCTTCTCGATACAGCAGACGAGATGTCACTACAGCATCCTTCCTCCAACAAGATTCGGACACACCAAAGCAAACGAAGCAAAGACCAAATTCCTAGCTTCAGGGTCTTGACGGCAACTCATATAAAACCTGAAAGACTATCGGAGATCATCCCACACCAGTGCGGAGTGGTCACCACCTCGACGTTCGTCTCGATACAGCAGACGAGATGTCACTACAGCGTCCTTCCTCCAACAGGATTCGGACACACCAAAGCAAACGAAGCGAAGGCCAAATTCCTAGCTTCAGGGTCTTGACGGCAACTTATATAAAACCTGAAAGACTATCGAAGATCATCCCACACCAACGCGGAATGGTCACCGCCTCGATGTTCGTCTCGATACAGCAGATGAGATGTCACTACAGCATCCTTCCTCCAACAGGATTCGGACACACCAAAGCAAACGAAGCGAAGGCCAAATTCCTAGCTTCAAAGTCTTGACGGCAGCTCATATAAAACCTGAAAGACTATCAGAGATCATCCCACACCAGCGCGGAGTGGTCACCACCTCGATGTTCGTCTCGATACAGCAGACGAGATATCACTACAGCGTCCTTCCTCCAACAAGATTCGGACACACCAAAGCAAACGAAGCGAATGCCAAATTCCTAGCTTCAGGGTCTTGACGGCAACTTATATAAAACCTGAAAGACTATCGGAGATCATCCCACACCAGCGCGGAATGGTCACCACCTCGACATTCGTCTCGATACAACAGACGAGATGTCACTACAGCGTCCTTCCTTCAACAGGATTCGAACACACCAAAGCAAACGAAGCGAAGGCTAAATTCCTAGCTTCAGAGTCTTGACGGCGGCTCATATAAAACCTGAAAGACTATCGGAGATCATCCCACACCAGCGTGGAATGGTCACCACCTTGACGTTCGTCTCGATACAGCAGACGATATGTCACTACAGCGTCCTTCCTCCAACAGGATTCGGAAACACCAAAGCAAACGAAGCGAATGCCAAATTCCTAGCTTCAGATTCTTGATTGCAGCTCATATAAAACCTGAAAGACTATCAGAGATCATCCCACACCAGCGCGGAGTGGTCACCACCTCGACGTTCGTCTCGATACAGCAGACGAGATGTCACCACAGTATTCTTCCTCTAGCAGGATTCAGATGCGACAATCAAACAACGGAGCCACGGCAAAATCCCTAGTTCCAAACCTCGACGGTTTACCAACAACCTAGAGACAACCGCGATACTCGTCTCGATACAGCAGACGTAATGCCAGCAAACGAAGCAAAGGCCAAATTCCTAGCTTCAGGGTCTTGACGGTAGCTCATATAAAACCTAAAAGACTATCGAAGATCATACTACACCAGCGCGGAGTGGTTATGACTCATCGGGGCTCCCCAAACTGAGCCTAACCTCAAGTAAAAAGCGGCATGGCAAAATTCCTAACGCTTACTCTTCCGACGGTCAAACTGCCTTGGAAGATTGCTTGAAGACGTCTTGTCCAGCCCCCTAAGGGATCAGAGACACGACAGTCGCAAGGCTACTCGAACAGCAAGATTGCCTATCGAGGGATACATCAGCCAACGCGACGGTACGACAGGCAAAACCCTAGTACCACAGACCCTAACTGACTTCTGTCGTAAAGAGCAGAGGTTAACTGTGACGTTAGGACATCCTTGCGAGAACTTCTCGATTCGTCTCGACTCACAGGGAAAAGCCTTAGGCAGTGGGGGATTAAAAAAACCTGTTTCCTAAGCACTGGGGCCCTGCAAGTCGGTCCGAAATGGACACTTGCATACAATTCACGGACCACACTCTCCAAAGACGAATCTCGATAAGGAGGGAAACAACCACTTATGAGTCCTCTCGACTTGTAAGAGGGAAAATTCTCTTGTGAGATCCTTACGACTCTCAAGAGAAAGCATACTTAGGAATCATCACGATTCCTAAGGAGAAAATACACCTGCAGGATCCTCTCGACCTGTAGGGAGAAAAAACCTTCTTGAGACCCTTACGGCTCATGAAGATAGAAAAGACTTAGGTTACAAGGACCCTAAAACTTGTCTCCTAAGCCCTCAATTCCATGGCCATGCATAACTCTGCACTACTTCACCCACGTATATACTTACGTAGACAAAGTAGTGGGTGGTATTTGTTCCCGCCAAAAATTTCTGCGCAAAAGAGCCCAAGGTATCAAATGACAGCGATACGCTTAAGAAAATGCGAACCAGTATTTTCCGAGCTGTATTTTGACAAACTTCCGAATGAGAAACAGCTAAATTCTGATGGTATCGAAAGCGTCTCGAAAAGAACCTTCAATTTGACATATTATGGGCCTCATAATTCATCCGGGATCAAAAGTTATGAGGCATCACGTGACCGGGCATCACGTGCAGACACGTGACCATTTACAGGCAAAGCCTGTAGGCATTGAATAAAATAAATAATTGGAAATAATTAATCAGTGGGGTCACGTGCCAACACGTGATAGGCTCTTAAACCCTCTGAAACAACAGAATTAAATTCTAATTAATTGGTCAATCAGTGGGGTCACGTGCCAACACGTGATAGGCTCTTAAACCCTCTGAAACAATAGAATTAAATTCTAATTAATTGGTCAATCAGTGGGGTCACGTGCTAACACGTGATAGGCTCTTAAACCTTCTAAACTAATAGAATTAAATTCTAATTAAAAGAAAAAAAACCTAATAATTTCCTAGATCTTTCCAAACAAAGAGATTGCGCGCTGTAAAATGGAGCACCGTTGGATTAAAAATCCAATGGTGATTAAAAAATCACCAATTTATGGAAAAATTCTATACAGAGAAAGATTTCCCTGAAATTTGTGAGGAATAATAGATAAAATATCTTTTGGATTAAAAATCCAATGGTGAATAAAATTCACTGAGTGATCTAAAAGATCAGGTTGGTTACAAAATCAATTAAAATCTTTCAAGGAAAGATTGACTAAATAAACTGATTCTTTTCTTTCTCCTATAAATAGGAGCCAAAAAGAGGAGAGGAAGGATTCTTTTTTTTTGAGAGATACAACAACAGAGAGAAAAAAGAGAGGAGAATTTAATTCTCAAGAGAGAAAAAGAAGATCTCTTCAGAGAAAAAACTCTAGGTGAAAAAAGAAGTTCATTCTACAAGCTCTCACAAAATAAAAGAGAATTTAATTCTCAATCTAAGAGTTTAACTCTTTTGAATAAAAACTTAGTTTTTCCTTTGGTTGAGGATCTGCAAAAGAAAATCTCCCCATAAGTTGAGAATTTAATTCTCTTCGGGGAGATTCTGCCATGCAGATCCAAAAGTTAGAGGGAGAATTGAGTTTAAAAAATTTAATTCTTCCAAATTCAGAGGAATTTAAGTCCTCCAAATGAAACTAGGGTTTAACCCTACATAAGAATCTAATTCTTCCAAATATATAGGAATTTATTTCTTCCAAATAAAACTAGGGTTTAACTCTACAAAAGAATTTAATTCTTAAAATAAGAGACTTAAAGCTCTCCATGCACGTAAAGATAAAGTATCCAACATAATCACGTGGTAACACATGACCCTTCATCCCAACGAACAAAAAGGAATGAATATGGCATGCTCACGTGCTCCCACGTGACCCTTTAATGCACTCCTCAAAATAAGAAGGAACTAGCCCAGAGGCAATGCCTCACGTGCTCCCACGTGACTCTCAAAATAAAAGAGAACAAAGCCAAAGGCAGTACTGATCTAGGGCGCCTCGCGTGTCCCCACGTGACCCCTGACAAACACCCTTTTCAAAAGAATAAAATAGGGGAAGATAGAGGAATTGATGCCCAACGCAGAGGCATTGTCACGTGTCCACACGTGATGATTTCAAAGACTAAAAGTGTTTAACACTTATTTGAATATTCTGAGAACAAAATAAAGGAAGTTTGGCCCCATCTTCAGATGCCTCACGTGACCCCACGTGACCAATTCAATTTTAGTGTTTAATACTACTTTAAGCACTTCATTCTTTTAGTGTTTAACACTGTTTTAAGCACATCATGTGGGAACACGTGATCGCCAAATATGCTTTAGTGTTTAACACTATTTTCAAACCAATCTTAGCCCAGATTGGCTAAGTTTTTCAGAGGCAAGTCTCCCCTTCAACTGAACCTCAAAATTGAGCAGTTCATATGATATGCAAAGTAAAGCCCAGAGCTATAAAGGGTTTAGTACTCAGCCAAAGACAAAATGTTGTCAGAGCCCCCAAATCCCTGTCTAGCATTGCTAAATAAAGAATAATTGAACCCAAACAAAGGTTCAACTTTCTTAAACCTAATTGGACTTAGCCCAAGTTGGCCATAAGTCCTCAGTTCAGATTTAACTAAGCCCATGTGCTCATAATCTAATTAATTGATTTTAGTCCCAAATTGGACTACAGATTTCCCAATCAATTTTGGTTCAAGGGTACATCTCTTCACTTCTTTGATATTTGTCGTTGTAATCCTTCAACGTCTTCAGAGAGGTGACGGGTTCCAACGACCATACATTCCATAGACTATGACGTTTTTAAACTACGGACTGTGGGGTCCTTAAGCCCATGGACTATAATGTCCTTAAGCTCGGACTGTGGGGTCCTTAAGCCCATGGACTATGATGTCCTTAACCTTTACGGACTATGATGTCTTTAACCTTGGACCACTATGTCCTTAAACTGGTAATCGACCACAATGTCCCTAAACTAAATAAGAGAGCCCGAATGCTCTTTTGTTGGATCTAAACGATCCCGTTAAGTTGATCTTAGTCTGAAATTAGACTAACGTATCCTTAACATACGTTTAAGTTGATCTTAGTCTCAAATGAGACTAACGTATTCTTAAACCCAACCCCAAACCTAAATCTAAGAAAATATAGATTTGGACTAATACACGCCCTACGGACGACAACATAAATTAGTCTCCGTATACAATCCATGGGCAACCAAAAACAAAACAAACACACACGACACGAAGTGACCATCTGAAGAAGGAGAAAGTGGTTACCACGATGCGGTAGCGTAATTAACTGTAAGGGCTTGCGCCTGCAGGGAAGAGCGTCCCCACAATCAAAACCCCCTCAACGAGGGGGAATCCGACGAAGTCTGCTCCATCGGCCACATCCGTTTAAACCTTCGATACATGGTGTCATAAATCAACTTGGCATCTTCGGAGAGGTGAACGGATATCACCAATTAGCATCTGCCCCCAAATTCAGGCAAGACGAACCTATGCTGTTTCGTATCTGTGTTCGAAGGGGAACAACAGGTTCTTTCTTTTCAGTTGTACTCTCCTTACTGAAGTTGAATAATAAAATCTTTATTTCGAGCAAAATACCCCTTGTACCTCTTGATTTTCTTTTTATTAGTTTTCCTCCTGCATTAATTGTTGTTCTTTCATGCAAGTTACTAACTTGTGTCATCCATCAGTCTGTAACCTGACCCCCTTCTTATTAAGATCACAATAGCCGAACGATACCCCAACCGTAATAGAAGAGGAAATAAGATCAATGAAGTCGCTGCTTAACAAGAAACTATGATGCAAGGGCTACTAGAACAACAGCAGCAGCAAATGACTACCCTTCATCAGGAGCTGCGAGAAAGTAAGCAGCAACAAGCGAAGGTTTTAAGGAAGGCACTAGCCCCGGTTCCTTAAGGATCAGCAGGAGTGAAGCAATTCAGATCACTTCACTTTAAGTCCTTTTCAGGAAAGGAAACTCTCTTAGAAGCTGAGGAATGGCTTAAAGGAATCATCAATGATCTCGGTGCCGCTCAATTCCTAAGGATGCGTGGGTAAACATTGTTAAACTGCAAATTACGGATAATGCCAAAATATGATGAGAGGCAGAGGAAAGTAGATTGAAGTAGCCTATCGACTGGGAGACGTTTAAATAACGTTTTGATACCCAGTACTTCCCAGCCATGGCACATCTAGAGATGGAAAGGGAATTTGTACAACTCCAACAAGGGAGCTTATAGGATAAGCCTATAGATGAGTACGCTTCAGAGTTCACAAGGTTAAGTCGATTCGCGCATCACTTGGTGGAAACCCCAGAACTTTATACTAAGAGGTTTCGACAAGGGTTGGACCTGAAGACGCAGTCCTCCATGTCTTCTGTTGCCCTTTTGATTTATGATGCAATCTTAGATGTGGCGCAAAACTTTGAAGATCTACGAAATGCATAAGGGAGAATGACCGTTTGTCAGGTGTTGAGCGACCGACAAGTCAATTTTCAGGAGGATCGTCCTCCAAATTCAACAGAGGGAAGCAACTCAAGAGGCCAGCAGGGCCATCTGTCTCAAGAACATCAACCGTTGTATTCAACCATTGTGGTAGAGCCGGACATTATATGAGAGATTGTCGCATTTTGAACAAACTCTGCATAGTCTGTGGGTCCCGGATCATGCTATTGGGGACTGTTCTCGGAGAAGGAGACAATTAGATCGAGTCAACAAGCTGGCCAATAACAGGGCATCACCAAAGGGACCACCCTAGCTATCACAGGAGCGTGTTTTTCAGCAAGCGCAGCGGAATGGACCCAAACGCCAGACCTTCACCATGATAGCCAAAAAGGCTGATACCTCAAGGCAAGATAGCGGAGGTACTCTTTTATTTTTCAACCTTCCTTTTCGATACCATACTTATTTATCCTTTGATGCAAATCTTAGTTAGACTCACCATAATTTTTTTCTTAGATCCATAGTTCGACCAGCTGCCCTTATGCTTCTATCTCTCAAGTTTTCCTGCATGTCCCATTATACTTTTTCCATTAGTTTAGAAATACCTCTAACCTTCCTTCAACTTCCAAACTTTTCTATCCGGAAGCAACTACTAATTTTACACTTTCTGATTCTTTATATCTAAACCATTCCTAGACTTTTCCTCACATCAAGCGATACACCAACTTTCGGAAGCGACAATTGAGTAAAGAGGATTCCTGACAGTGTTATTGATTTCCGTGCCCAGTAGTGGTTACTCCTTTGAAAATTTCAACCATGAAATTATTCTAAGGAGGGTAGATCCTAACTATCGCACCCATCCTTGCCAGTCCAAACAGATCCGGAAGTTTTAACATCTACTAAGATGTTTCGGGGAAGGCATTTGGTGATGCAGTACGATGTAGTTGCGTGTGCATCTAGACAACTAAAGACTCATGAACACAGCTATCTTACCCAGAATTAGGGTCGGCAGCCGTGAACTTCAACTTGAAAAGATGGACACTATCTTGAGGAGAACGCGTCGACACGGATGGTTGAAACACATCATCATCTTGGAAGACCTCAACATGAGGCGGTTAAGATAGTTGGTGCTTTATATGAGAGGAAGTAGTGATCTAAGTTGAATAAGAACAATCTTGAAGTTTGAGAATTTTGGGATTAAGGTGATTGTACAAACAGTGGAAGTGAGGATACGATGCAGTAAGCGCGGGAAGCTCAGCCACAACTCATCGGCCATTTAACATCCTGGAAAAAGATGGTGAAGTTGCGTATCGCCTAGCCTAACCACATTCTTGGAGGGCATACTTAATGCTTTTATATCTCGCAGATAAGAGGGTATGTCGGCGACCCTAGTTACATTTTGGATCATTCTTAAATCATAGTAGGGGCCGGCGTAACCTACGGGCAACAACCGGTCGGGATACTAAAACGAAAGGAGAAGACCTTGAGAGACAAGACGATTCAGCTGGTTAGAGTTATGTGGAGAAAGAACTCCCGGACGAACTTACGCTGAAACGAGGAAACGAGATGAGAGAGCGAGGCCTAAATTTTAAATCTCGATAAACCCTTCTTAGTAAATTTTTTTCCTTAGTCACTATCTTCCTTCGAGGACGAAATTATTTTAAGGAGGGTAGATTGTAATGACCGTGTTTTCTAATACCCAATAAAAGGTCTTTCGTTTAGTACCAAGTATTTATCTGCGTATTTACTTGATGGAAAAATATTTTATTTTAATGATTTTATTTTTAAAAAAGTAATGTTAGTAATTTTTAAAGTATTGAAATATAATTAAAGGAATTTTCTAAAATATGTTTATATTTTTCTGGGCTTAAAATGTTATAATGAAATTTTATAATGTCTTAAAATAATTTATATATTTTTATTACTAATTAAAATAATTAATTCGTAATTATAATGATTTTTCAAGGATAAACTAGATTTTAAATAATTATAATAACTAACAAATATTATATATATAGGAATATTATTTAGTTTTAGCCCAAAATCATTTTTATACTAAAGATAACAATAAAATATATTTTCTGAAAATTTTCCATAATTTTCACATATTTTAAACTATTTTTAACAAAATTTTGAAAACAAATGCGGTTTTAAAAAAATAAACAGTACAGATTTTAATTTATATACAAAAAATATTAAACCCACTTTTAACCTGGACCGTTGTATGAGATATCCAACGGCCCAGGGCAACTGGCGGCGCCCACGTGGTGGGGACCACGCGAAAACGCATGACCCCTCATGCGGCCACGTGGCTGCGTGGGGCGGTGGCTCGTAGGCTGTTGGATTTAGATCCAACGGCCACGAATTGATGGCGGCGGTAGCTAATCATCAAACTATGATTGGGCAATCATTGGGGCATGGATTTTTGGGGATTTGACCAGATTTTTTTGGACTATATATGGAGTCCTTCCAACGCTAATTTTTCATACCACATAGCTCCGAAAATTATGAAAAAAATACCCAGACCTTCGTATGGACGATGCCGACGCTGTGGTTCCACCAAATCATCAAGGAAAAGTCTGAGCGCTGAGTAATTAAGATTTTATTACAAATCTACGCTTTCGACCTATCGATATCTAACTCAAAACAACGGTAGGATCCGTCTCTCACCAATTGTATGTCACTTTCTTTCCTTTAAAGGTCTTAGTTTCAAGTTCTAATCTCTAACCCTATTTTAAAATGATGTTAAACATAATTCTGTATGCCTTTTGTGATACCTCATAATTATAGTTTTGACACATGCTTGAAATGGAATAATTAAATTATCCTTATATGCGTAAATATTGCACCATCGTCCTATATGGAAAATGATATGTTTGATGTTATAACCCACGGGGTATCAATCCACCCTTTATGTACACCCACTTACCTATGATACCGATAAGATCTCATAATATGTTACTTCCACAAAATACCCTCATTTTCTTAAAATGTAGTATCTAATTAAAATGTCGTATCTGATTAAAATGTCATATGATATAAGACGATTTGAATAAAATACATTAGTCACACTAAAACGATATATTTTTACTTGCACTCTTATCCACTAATTACTTTAGTTTTTTTAAAATCTGTTTACCATTTGAAAATGGGTAATACTAATCTAAATACTTATATTATGGTTTCAAAGTAAACCCCATATTACTTAGAAAGAATATTTTCATATTAATTTTTCTTAGCCTATTAACTAAGGTTTAATAAAATAGGATAATATTTTACTTGAAACCCCAATGGCTACTAGACAATCGTCCCTGAAAAGGACACAAATCCTGCCGTCCATATACAATGGTTGTCGACGCGGAGTGGTTTTTGTAAAATATCATCTTTAATAAAATACCCTAATTTTTTATAGGATAATGTCTTGCGTAAATACCTCGTGGTTGATAGGCAATCATCTCTGAAAAGGACACAACTCCTGCCGTTCATGTGCAGTGGTTGCCAACACGGATGATTTCTAAAATGTTACCCCCAAATAAAAACCATAACTTTATAAAATTATTATTTACAATAAAATACCTTAATCCTTTCTAAAAGGATACAATTTCATTTAAATAACTTGATCTTTACTAAAATACTATTTTCAATAAAAACCATAACCTTTATAAATGATATTTTCAAAAAAAGAATACCTAAAACTTTATTGAAAGATAATTTCAAAAACATATCATAATCTTTCATTAAAAAGATATTTTCATTAAAATACCATGGGTTTCCCAAAATTATAATTACTCTAAAATATCATAGTTTTCTTATAAACAATAACTACCATTAAATGCCATGATCTTCTTAACTAAGGGTTCTAAAAAATATTATGATACACCATACAGACTTTAAAAGGTAATAAGATAAAATGAGTGGTTGTGGAAGGCCATACTAAATGAGATCAATTATTTAAATACAAATTACAACATACATAACACATGATACGGTTAAGGTTAGAATGCTCGAACCTAGGTATGGAATACTTATAAATGAAGATCTTTGCAGGCAGGGTGAACAGTCCGATATTCGGGCGAATACTAACCCGATATTCGGGCGAATACTAACCCGATATTCGGGCGAATACTAACCCTACTTTGAGGGCGAATAATCCAATATGTGAATGACATACAATGTGGAAATTCCATGCCTAGATGATATATGCACTAACTTTAATTCGTCAAAACCTTTACACTGAATAACGGGGATGTGTAGTTTGATTAGGCAAGGAGATGCGGAACTCGGATTCTCTTACTATTCGATCATGATCCCGGAAAGTGAAACGGTACATTTCACTTCCCCAGTTGTTGTTCCGTGGCCACAACGGAATAATCGTGAGTATCCGGACCCTTATTTAACAAACTAAAACGATTACAATACTTAGTAGATACCTATTGATGTTCACCACTAAACTCAAATAATATCATGCGTTGTACCCACATAATACTTTATCTACCTTTCTTTATAAGACATGAATTATTCAGCATCTTGGATGTGGATATTTTACCAGTTTAGACTTGTTGTTTATTGTAGAACTGAAGAGTGGAAATACCTATACACTTAAGTAATATTCACGCTAAACAAAGCTCCATCGTAGCCATGAGACACCTTTCGGGGATGTTCACGCTCTTGCATTGAATCATGTTATTATTGCCACCCCAGACACTAGTGCTAGCTCATACTGCTTTTAGCTAGTTATGGGATACCTCAAGAATACAAGTACGTCCATCAGTTAATTTCATTAATACATGTCTTGTTTAACCTAATTTAACTCTTAGACTGAATACCCGATTGACTTGACTAGAAATTTTACCTAACAGATACTTCATACAACATATCTTTATTCACATATATCTCATTCGACATACCTTTATTTACATATACCTCATACCCTCATAACCATATACATCATACCTGTACACACACATCATATCTATATACACTTGCTCGTTTTTGTACCCTTACTTCCGTATGAGGCAATCCTACTCGAATGTAACTCGCTGACGGACGTTCCTTTTCTCTTTTTTCTATCTTTGGAATGTCGGTTAGATGAGGATGAGTATTATGATGAGAATCAAGATGTGGAGCCTACTAATTAAGATTATGCGGACTTGACGACGAAAGATTAGCTAGTTTTATTTTTGTTTGTTGCCCACATGTTTAGGGCTTTTGCTTCTTTTTCGATGTAATTAAACTATTTAGTTTATTTTACTCTTTCTTTTGGGACGTAATAAAATTTGCTTAATGGAAATAAATGCCTTCCGCTTTTATTATTTTGTTTTGGTACATATCCTGCATGTTATAGATATTCATACGCTTAACGTAACTGTATTAAATAGACCACTTTCAATACAGTTAGGTTGAGGACCATACCACATCATACTTCACCTTCTTTTAGGAAGCAGGGCGTGACAGTAAAATGGATGAACAATTTTTTATATGATTGGTTCATGATTACGGGTAGAGAAAATATGTGAATAGAGCTCTTTCACTTTATTCTATACAGGAATGGAGAGCGAAACGATGTGCTTCGTTGGCTGTTATATCCTGGAGACAACGTGTCGAGACTTGCTGCATTGGTGAAGAATCGCTAGTTTCTCACCGTGGTGGTACGAATTGCCTTAAAGAAAGCAAGATACCCATGTCTCAGTCGACGACTTCACCATCTATTTTTATGTTTCATTTTATTATGTAAATTTTATTGTAATTTATATAATTTGATTTAACTTTGGTTCCATTGTGTATCACCTAGGAACAACAAATATAGGCATAGTGCAGAATCCACGTCTAAATCATCAAGCTGCTGCATCGCCTCCAACTCCATAACCACAGGTTGTGGCACCACCCGCTGTGACTTTTGCTCCGAACTCAGTAAATACCCTCTCTCATATGCGAGATTAATTGATAGCAATCGATGAGAATTCCTGCCTGGGCATGTGAAAAGCCTCGAAGAGATCCTTATTCTCTACCAACCTAACAACGAAATATGTGCGATCACTTCAAACACTAGTACAAAGATGGCTTGCCCCTATGGGTGGGAAAATCCACACATTACTCACGACGCACAGGAGAGTGGCTTCTTCAAATGGATTCTCTGAAGGAAATTATACGCATAAAGCAGCGGAAGTGATACATATGATCTCTGATTATTCATCAATATGAATGATAAAAGACATATCTTTGCACATCTGATTATTTGTTTGCAAAAGAACTTTGTCTTATAGCTACCATAATCACCGAAGTCTCTAATCAAATCCACCACCTTGCGTATAAGGCAAACAAAAAACAAGGATGATAGGAACCCTTCTATTTTGAGAGGAGAAGATTTAAAAATTATTCTCAATTATTCTCTCTCTTTTTTTCTTTCTTCGCTTCTTTTTTATGGTCTACTATAACTATCCTTTTATAGGGTTGTGGTATGTTATCTTTTCTCTATTTTACCGATATGAGACTAAACTCCCTAACATGATAACACAACATATTGTATTATATTATTTCTTCTCTTATTTGTTTTTGTTTACTCTTCTACCTTAAGGATTTACGATGGGACCAATTGGGTCTCACATCGAGAACCATTGTCAATCTCAATTAATTCGCAATTAATCAATTAACAATTTTAATTCAACAATCAAACTCCTATCAAGTCAATTGTTCATAAAAGTTCTTCCTAATGTGAGAGAATAATTAATATTAATTTACATGCAACCCCTTCCAATATCAAGTTACTTTTCTTTTGGTCTTTTAACTGAGCAGGATAAAATCACCTAATTGCTCAAAACCCAAATCTTCAATTACCCATGAACACAATAAATTCATTTCAAAAATAAATATAATAATAATAAAAATAATAATATAATTTTGAAAAAACAATTTCCAAAATACATGTACAGGATTTGACGCTTTCATGCGATTGAACATTAAACTTATTCTCATCAATATGAGAATGTTGGATCCTATTTAGACATCCATATTTTTCCTAAATGCATTCAAGCAGTCCAATATTTCAGGTTTCTTGTTCCTGTCTAAACGACAAGATTTACCATCATATCAATGCCTACTTGTCAACAAATCGAAAAATACAATATCATCAAGTCAAAGGGAATATGTAACAGTTTGAATTCTCCATCTATATAGGGGACATATCCTAGTGAAATCAAATATGGTCATGTACTACACATATCATTATATGCACTCATGACATACACATAGAGAATCTCCATTCTTGGTGATTGAGACACACCACCACATTTCACATGTCAGTATCATGCATGATAACCTGTCACGGCTCTAACTATGTTATGCTAGTTGTAACTTAAATACTCAATTTAAGAAATTACTAAATTAGATCATATCTCCATGCAAGTGACATTTCACAGTGCATGATCTAACAATATAATTTCTAAGGATATTATAATAATTATAAATAAATAAGAATGCCCACATTATAAATCATTAAGTGCAACTATAAAACTTTACTAATATTCCACTAATATTACATGAATTACAATGGATGTTCAATGACACGTATAACTACTCTAGCAATCTCTCACTTATCCTCACATCCATTCCGCTACAATTTTAACTCCTATCTTATTCAAGTGTTTGTCAAAAACCTTTTGAGACAACGGTTTAGTGCATGGTTGTCATGTATGTTCACTTTCTGAATTTCCACATATTTCTTTTTGTTAATATCTCTAAGAATATGGTATTTCCTTTCTATGTGTTTAGACTTCTGATATACACTTGGTTGCTTCACATGAAGAACCGCTCCACTATTGTCACAAAATAATGGAATAGGAAACACATGTGGAGGAGCAACACCAAACTCAAGGACAAACTTATTTATCCATACTCTCTCCTTAGCATCTTCGCTTGCGCCTAATGACATAAACATATCCTGATGTAGACTTTCTATCATCCGGATCGGATTAGAAAACGGAATCTGTATATCCATCAATATTCAAATTATTTGCATTGTAAACTAAACAGTAATATTTAGTTTGATGCAAATACTTAAATATGGTTTTTACAGCAGTCCAATATTCCTCATCAGGATTGGACTGAAATCTACTTACAAGGCCCACTACATAAACTATGTCAAGTCTAGTACACAAAATAACATATATCAAACTACCAACTGCCAAAACATATGGTATACTTTTGAAGCGCTCAATCTCATTATTAGTTTTAGGACACATTTCCTTAGAGAGTGAGATTTCATGTCAAGCAGGAAGCATTCCCTTTTTGGAATTTTACATATTGAACCTTTTAAGAATTTTATCTACATAAGTAGATTATGAAAATTTTATACATCTATTTACTCTATCTCTATAAAGTTGGAGACCCAAGATATAGAAATCTTGAACAAGATCTTTCATAGAGAACTTGTCTGAAAGCCCCAATTTAACAGATGTCATCAAACCTACTTCATTCCCAATGAATAGTATATTATCTACATAGAGTATTAGGAACACAATAGAATCATTTTGTTGCTTTTTGTACACACAAGGCTATTCATGATTTTGGACGAAATCATATTCCTTAATCGTTTCATTAAAATGGATATTACAACTCCTGCTTTTTTAGTATAACCTTTTACCATTAAGCGAGCTTTAAATATCTCTATATTTCTATTAGCTCAACGTTTTCTTTTATATATCCACTTGCATCTAATGGGTTTTATCCCATTAGGTGGATCTACCAAGGTCCAAACCTTGCTATGATACATGGAGTCAATTTCCGCTTTTATGGTATCAATCCACTTACTAGAATCCATGTCTGACATGGATTCACTGTAATTCCATGGATCCTCATCCTTCTCGACAATTTCCATCTAATATGTTTCATTGTCAAGGCTATACTTTACAGGAGGATGAATGATCCTAACTGATCTTCTTATTACAACAGGTGCATCAACAACAACAGTTTCTAATGGTGAATCCCTATCTCCACTAACACTTGTACATCCCACTGAATTTGTAGAATCTCCTAATAAATTAGGATTTTCTCCTACTAGAAAAGAGAAATTTGCTAATGGAAAATACGACTCTTCATCAAGAGTTACACTTTCTTGACCAACAATTTGGTTTTCCATAAAGAACACATTTCTGCTTATGGTGATTATATGATCACTATGATTATAAACATAATACCCACTGCTATCCTTAGGGTTGCCTACAATAAGCATTCATCTGTCCTAAATTTCAATTTGTTCATCATTTGTTTTCTAACATGAGTTGGACAAGCCCAAATTTTCAAGTGTCTTACACTTAGTTTTCCTCCTTTTCATATCTCATATGGAGGAGAAGAAATAGATTTGGTAGGAACTTTATTTAACAGATAATTCACAATCTCTACTGCAAAACCCCATAAGAACAAAGGAATCTCTGAATGACTAATCATCGATCTAACCATATCTAATGAGGTCTGTTTCCTTCTTTCAGAAACACCGTTATGTTGTGGGTTGCTGGGTGGTGTCAAGTTATAAACAATTCTATTTTCTTTTAAGAACCTTTTAAATTCATCTGATAAATACTCTCCACACGATCTGATCGGATAGCCTTGATACTTCTATCAAGCTCCTTCTCAACTTCAGCTATATATTTTTTGAACTTTTCAAAGCATTCAGATGTGCGCCGCATTAAGTAAATATAACCATATCTAGATGTGTCATCTGTAAATGTCACAAAATATGAATATCTACCCCTTTCTTTAACACTTAGAAGTCCACATACATCTGTATGTATGATATCAAGGGTACTTAATGCTCTAGCATGTTTTCCTATGAAAGGTAATTTGGTCTGTAGAGTGTTTTTCGTCACCCTATTGAGACAGGAATGCGCGCGCTGGTCAGGTATGTATAGATTCCCCCTGCCTAAGGTAGGCTGGAGTTTATTGATCGCAGGTATCCAAATCTCCGGCAGCCACAGACTAAGCTGCCGTTAATTACCCCTTGCCTTTGGAGCGAGAGAACCTTCGATTAATGGGTCAAACTGGTCATGCGAACTCAATTTACAGTATGTGTGTGTTGTGTTTTGAAGGTGTTTTAGACGTATCGGGGGCTTCGCAGAGTTTACGGGGATCCCGCTACCCGGATAGTGGGTTGAGGGTCAACGGGGGATGTGTTTTGAGTGTGAAGCGTGTGGGAAAAAGAGGGATGAGGAGCGTCCTAAGAACGCATGAGACAACACGTGACCGCTGCACGCCGGCGGGTCACGTGCGCGGCCCGTGGGAGCTGGGCACCAGCGGGTCACGTGCGCGGCGTGTGGCTGCTGGGCTCCAGCGGAACACGTGAGCGCCATGTGGACGCTGGACGCTAGCGGGTCACGTGCGCGGCACGCGGCCGCTAGAAACACTAGCGGAAAAAGAGGCTTAGCACCTCGGCTGGGAGTTGAACTCCCGAGGGGATTTGGAGTTAAACTCCTATGGAAAGAGAGATTTTTATTTTTGATTTTTTTTGAATTCAGAGGAGTTAAACTCTTAAAGAAAATATTTTTATTTAGAGTTGAACTTCGAGAAGATTTTTGGAGATGATAAAAGGGGACCCCTTTCTTCTCCCTTTAAGCCTTGGATCCTCCTAAAATGAAATTTTTGGAGATGAGTCTCCTTCCTCCTCTCTTTTCGTTGGATTTTAAAGAAAAATGATGGTGAGATTTAAAAATCTTCCATTTTAGAGAATTGATGGGAGATTTGAGCTCCCCTTCAAGGGTTTTATAGTGAAAAACTATTTCTTTTGGGGAAAAAAAGAGTTAAACTCTTGATTTTATTCAAAAAAAAGAAGGTTTAAAATCTTGAGAAAGGAGAAGGAGGCACAGAACCCTAAAAAAATGAGAGAATGAAAGTTGTTTATTTTCTTATCATGTTTGCTTTTTATAGGCTACACACTTTACATATAGCCCCTCAGGTTTTTCTAAATGGCACTTGTGCCTCCTCATGTCTCATATGTTCGTTTATTTTTGCACATAAACCACGGGGTTTACAAAATTTTGGCCTTTTGCCCATTATTCATACATTTATTTAAGAAATTACATTAAACTAATTTATTGCTTCATTTTTTTTTATCATGGGGCCGGTCCCTTCCATGTTCGGTCTTGACTTGGGTTTGGGCCCACTTGGCTTGGGCTCATGCTCACTTGGCTGGGGGTTTACTTTGACTTTGACTTGGTCAACCGGGATGTAATTTTTGATCCCAACATGGTCATCTTGTGTCACGCCCAGCTTTCCGGTGTACGGCGAAGGGGACGCAACAAGGCCGCTATGTATTTACTCTGAAATAAACACGCTAAGCGTATCTAAGCAATATAAAAGAAATATACACAAGAGACAAATGTAATGAACAGCAACTTTATTTATTAATATTCTTTTACAGTACATGGAAAAATAAATACATCTGAATGAAAGCAATGCCTAAACAGTGGCATAACAGAAATGGAAAGTATTGAAATGAAATGTGTATAATGAATCTAAAGTTCTGGGTCGTAGGCTAGCTGATCCAAGTTCTCGCTGGTGGGCTCGATCTCCTGAAGGTCCGAATCACCTAACAACATTCCAAAGAAGAAAGAGAAGGAATGTCGTCAGCGAACAATCGCTCGGTAAGTCCCAAAGATAAGGGAGAAATAGAATAGACAGAGAAAGAGTGTGTGACTTTTAAACTGGTATTATATTGTTATAATGTTGTATTTAGTGTTAACGCTGTTGTTTGTAGCTTGGTACAGAAGGATGCCAGTGTATACGAGAGGAGTCTCAGTAGACCAGAGACTAAGGTGAACGGAATGTATAAGGAACCGTTTATGCCACGGTACAACAGCAACGGAATACAGGTTAGGTGTCTTAAATCTTGCAGTTTCGTGCCACTTCTAACACCTTCCGTACCAATCTACCCCTTAAACCCCGCGATGTCTTGATTGTATTGTTTATATTGTATTGTCTTGTAATTTGAATTGTATAGATGGATGACTTGCCGAAACTATGATATCAGTAAATGGATGTAACTGGAGAATCATGTAGATGGAGGTATATCCATGGTTCGGTTTAATCAATACAGATTGAATAGATTGAACAGATTGATTATATGGATTCATGAATTCATATTGAATTGTAGTTTGTACTTGAATCATATTCAAGTCAAATTATTTATAATGAGACTCAGTCTGAGTCAGAACAATTAGAAAAGAAATTGAAGTCCTGAATTAGGTTTTGATGTTATCGGTAACCGCTGCATATGGGCGGCAGGATTTGTGTTTTTTTCAAAAACGATTACCTTGTTGATAACACTATTTATTAAGTTGTCTACCTTAAATAGGCAAGCACCCATATCTCCGGCTCGCTGAGGCTCAAGAGACTAGTGCTTAAACCGATATTTACTAAGGTCCTTATTGTAATTTATAGAACTTGAGGGGGTTTTATGTAAAAATATTTTTTGTATAATTTTCAAAATACACCTCAAGTATTTTATTATCATCTTTAAAGTTTTCATTGATATATATTTTATCATTTTGATATTTCTAGTGATTAAAACCTAATTTCATAATATAAGGCATTTAATTGTAAAGAACTGAACTTGTATAGAATTGCATAGTATTTTCATGTAAAGTGATTCTTTTGATTTAGAAAAGTTGGAATATTTATATTATATCAAAAATAGATATTTTGATAATACATACATACATATATATATATATATATATATATATATATATATTTATATAAAATAATTTTAATTTATTATATTTCTAGAAATCTCATTTTCTTAAGATATTTGTATTTTTAAATCTTTCGAGACCGAATGCTCCTTGCGGAGGTCTGCATCTCGCAGTACTAAGCCCAAGAATGTGCGATAATTCGCACCATCCCGAACGTGTTCCCCAAAATGGGTTGTAGCGGCGCTTTACAAAGATTTATTTAAAGTATATAATCTTATAGAAAAAGGTTTTAATAGTAAAAGGTATTTATGTGTAAAATTGCATTTTCACGTATTCTATGTTCCCGAAAGGCATCGTGTTATATTGCATATCAGTGTTGTGAAGAAGTAGGTCATTACCTCGTGATCTATTTAAAGGTATAGCAAGGAATTATGATATTTAATGTCGAAACTAAACTACATGGTATTTTACTGAAAAGTACGATAAAAATTACAATATAAAATATTTTGCTATGAAACTTGTTCATGATAATTAGTTAATGTTTAATAGTCAAGATGTGAGAGTTTGGTATGTTTGTATTTAAGAAAAGATGGAGTTTTTAAGAAGAATCGAATCGGAAGCCGGATTAACTCCGCTTCTGTCGGGTTTTAGAAATACGAGTTTTTAGAATAGCAAAGTGAAGAGAGAGGAGGGACTTACTTTTTTTTAGGTTAGAGAAGAGGAAGAGGGTGTGGTAGGAGGTGCCGGTACGTCGTTTCATCGCCGGGAGCTCCTAAGGTCGTCGTCGGAAATTCACCGGAGATTCGCCCTTCGCTAACTCCACTTATACACAAAAGTTCTAAAGAATTTTCTTGAGAGTTTGGATAGAGTTTGTAAGTGAGGGGGTGTGATTTGGAGTGGTTTTTATAGGAAAAGATTAGGGTTACGGTAGGATAAAGGGTGTGAGAAAATGTATTAAAAATTGTATTAAAAATTGGATTAATTGGGGTTTTGAATGTCTCTGTTAGTGTGCAGGGTTTTTAAACCATACAGGGTTAATGGGGAGACCAAAGGGCATAGTTTTCAAGAAAGCCAAATCGGGTTTGGGGTGAATCGGCCGGCGGCGGGGGGCCGAGTCGGGCGAGTCGTCGGCCGATTCAGGCCGAGTCGGGCGGAGTCTTGGGGCTACGTGTCTTTTGTCGTTTGGTCCATTTCCTGGGCCAGTTTGTTTTATATGTGACTTTTGATTTTTACGAGTTATGCACGTGTAGGCTCTTGGGCTTCTAAAAATTTAAAATAAAACTAATTAAAAAATAATGTGGCTAATGTGATTTGAACTCTGTTGCTTTGGTTCAGCAGTGCGAGGTTTTACCAATGAGCTACAAGCTCCTTATTGCTATTAAAAAGCAAAACAAATACTTATAGTACTCACAGGAAATGTAAATACCCTAAGTATACATTAACTTTTAAACAAATTTTTATACACTAAAATTGGAGTTGTTACAGTCTACCCTCCTTACAAAAATTTGGTCCTCGAAATTTACAATTTATTTTAAGGACTAGTTTACAAATAGGTGGGGGTGTCTTGCACGCATCTCATCTTCTCTTTCCCATGTCGATCCTCCTGAAGTGTCTTTTCTACACATCACTCGAACCAAGTTGACTTCCTTGTTCTGAAGTGACTTCACTTTCCTGCCTAGGATCTCCAAAGGTTGTTGCTTACAAGATAAGTCGGGCTGTACAGTGAACTCGGAATGATCGAGAATATAGCTGGGGTCACTCACATACCCTCTGAGTTGGGATATGTGGAATACGTTATGCACTCCTTCCAATGAAGGTGGAAGTGCTAAGCGATATGCCACTTCACCGACTCGTTCGAGTATGTCGAACGGTCTAATGTATCTCGGACTTAGCTTACACCGTTTTCCAAATCGAATCACTCCGCGGTTTGGAGATATCTTTAAGAATACGTGATCTCCTGGATGGAACTCCAAGTGACGTCGCTCTGCATCAGCCCAGTACTTCTGTCGATCTTGGGCTATGCGCATTCTTTCTTTGATAGTATGAACCACATCAACAGTTGCTACTATCATCTTAGGTCCATGGAGTTCTCTATCTCCGATATCGTCCCAACTTAATGGTGATCAACACTTCCTTCTATAGAGCACTGCAAAAGGCGTCATTCCAATGCTTGCTTGGTAGCTGTTATTGTATGAAAACTCCACAAGATGTAGGTGATCTTCCCATGATATTTTGAAGTCTAACATACACGCTCTGAGCATATCCTCCAAGATCTGAATAGTTCGGTCAGACTGACCATCATTTTGTGCATGATAAGCCATACTGAAGTTCAGACTTGTTCCCAAGCTTGCTTGCAGACTCTGCCAAAATTGTGATCGGAACCAGGTGTCACGATCGAAGAATATGCAGACCGGTACTCCATGAAGTCTCACAATTTCCTGCATGAGTTCAAGGGTATCAGGGATAGTACATATTTGAAGAGTTTAAATCTTACTTAGATTCTTACCTCCGTGTACTTCCTTACTAATGTCTCGGTTGATTGGCCAACTAGAAATGGGATGAAGTGAGCCGACTTTGTGAGTCAGTCCATAATAGCTCATACCGCATCGTTACCCTTTGTGATGCGAGAAAGTGCAGTCACAAAATCCATTGTGATGTGTTGCCACTTCCATTCTAGGATTGGTAACGGTTGAAGTAATCCAGCAGTCCTATGATGTTCAGCCTTTATTTGCTGACACACCAAGCATTTAGCGACGCTTCTGGCTACTTCATGCTTCATTCCATGCCACCAGTAATTTTGACGTAGATCTTTGTACCTGCAGGGTGTACTGAGTAGGGAGAGCTGTGAGCTTCTTTCATTAACTCTTCCCGAACAGAACCTTTTGGTACACACAATCTGCTGCCATACCTCAAAGATCCGTCTTTATGGGTGATGAAGTCTTTGAATAATGTAGGCCAGTAAAAACCACATTGCAAAACCTTCTCCGCCGTTTTACGTGGACCAAAGTGACCGCCACATGCCTGATCATGACAAAAAGACAAAATACTCTTGAATTCATCATTAGGGACACATTTTCGAATGATTTGGTCAGGACAATACTTAAAGAAATAAGGTTCATCCCAGTAAAAGTGCTTTACTTGGGATAAAAATCGATGATTGTCTTGTTTAGACCATTCGCTAGGAATAAGTCCCGTTGCTAGATAATTCATAATATCCACGAACCGAGGTTCGCAGGATATGGTCAAGAGCTGTTCGTCAGGGAAAGAGTCGTTTATTGGTAAGGTCATAATAGGTGAAGAAGAGATGCGTGAAAAATGGTCGGCTACTACGTTTTCACATCCTTTCTTATCTCGTATGACAAGATCGAATTCTTGTAATAATAGGATCCAACGTATTAACCAGCCCTTAGTATCCTTCTTTGATAAAAGATATTTTAGGGCGGAGTGATCGGTGTAAACCACTATCGATGAGCCAATCAAGTAAGGCCTGAATTTTTCTAATGCAAATACAACTGCCAAGAGTTCTTTCTCGGTGGTTGTATAATTAATTTGGGTATCATTCAAGATCTTACTTGCATAATAAATTGCATGTGTCATCTTATCAATGTGTTGTCCTAAGACTGCACCAATAGCAAAATCTGATGTATCGCACATTAGCTCAAACGACTGATTCCAATCAGGAGATGATAGAACATGGGCTGTAGTGAGAGATCTTTTAAGTGATTCAAAAGCAGCCTCACAATCCGAATCGAAGTGAAATGTAGTATCCTTGGCCAAGAGAAGAGTTAAAGGTCTAGCAATTTTGCTAAAATCCTTAATGAATCTCCTATAAAATCCTGCATGACCAAGGAAGGATCGTATATCTTTGACGCATTTGGGATGAGGAAGGTTATGGATGAAATCTATTTTAGCTCTGTCTACCTCAATGCATTTTCGTGAAATGACATGTCCAAGCACGATACCTTCTTGGACCATGAAATGGCATTTTTCCCAATTCAAAATTAAGTTCTTATCCTTACAGCGGGTAAGAATTGCGTCAAGATGATGTAGGCAATCCTCAAATGAGTCCCCAAATATAGAGAAATCGTCCATGAAAATCTCCAGAAAATTCTCGACCATGTCTGAGAATATCCCCATCATACACCGCTGAAATGTAGCGGGAGCATTGCATAACCCAAAGGGCATGCGTCTATAAGCAAAGGTACTGAAAGGACAAGTAAATGTTGTTTAATCTTGATCCTTTTCGGCGATAGGGACCTGGTTATAGCCAGAGTATCCGTCCATGAAACAATAATATTCATGTCCAGCTAATCGTTCCAACATCTGGTCAATGAAAGGTAGAGGGAAGTGACCTTTCCTCGTTACGGCATTGAGTTTTCTATAATCAATACATACACGCCACCCAGTTTGGGTGCGTGTTTGGATCAACTCATTAGCCTCATTAGTTATGACCGTGATGCCAGACTTCTTAGGGACCACATGAATAGGACTTACCCATTGGCTATCAGAGATTGGGTAAATTATACCACTATCAAGGCACTTGACGATTTCTTTCTTTACCGCCTCCTTCATGACGGGATTTAACCGTCTTTGTGGTTCTCGGGTTGGCTTGGCTACATCCATCAAATGTATATGATGTTCTACAATTAAGGGACTAATCCCTTTGATGTCTGCCATTATCCAACCAAATGCTTGCCGATTTGATCTCAAGACCATCAAAAGAGCGTCTTCTTGCTCTAAAACTAGAGAAGCAGATATGATCATGGGCAAAGACTCATTCTCACCTAAATATGCATATTTAAGATGAGAAAGTAATAGTTTGAGATCTAATGTCGACGGAGAGACAATAGAAGGTGGGGTAAGGGAATGACATTCGGATTCTTGAAGAAATTCATAACCTGTGTAAGATATTGACTCAGAAAGTGCTACTGACTTTTGTGATGAGTCAAAAGGTTCAAACTTGGGGGTGGACTCGTCAAAAGTGTCCTCGCTATGATAATGTGCAAGATCAAACAATGATGTGCTAATGTCGTCGAGATCATCAAAGCAAAGTTCATCAGCCTTGCAGCTTTCGGAAGCTATCTCGTGGACAGAACAGACATCAAGAATATGAGCAGAAGGTTCAGATGGTTGAATTCCTAGCTTGTAAATGTTAAACTCAATTGTCATTTTCCCGAAGGTTAAGTTCATAGAACCGTTATGACAATTAATAATAGCATTGGAAGTAGCTAAGAAGGTTCGATCGAGAATCACCGGAATTTGGTTCCGTGGGTTTGCTACCGGTTGTGTATCTAAAACAATAAAGTCCACATGGAATATAAATTTCCCGACTTTTATCAACACATCCTCAAGCTCACCCCTAGGTTTGATGATAGATCAATCTGCCATCTGGAGAGTGCAGTAAGCAGGTTTCAACTCTCCAATACCTAACTGCTCGTAGACAGAGTAAGGAAGCAGGATAACACTCGCGCCAAGGTCGAGTAGAGCACGGTTAATATTTTTACCCCCAATAGAAATAGAGATTGTAGGACAACCAGGGTCCTTACGTTTCTTTGGTAATTGCTGGGTAAAAGCTGTGCTAACATTACTCGTCATGAACACTTTTTCGGCACTTGAGTCTTTCTCTTCCTAGTGCACAAGTCCTTAAGTATTTTCGCATAAGCCAGAACTTGTTGGATAGTATCTAAGAGAGGAAAATTTCTGTTAACATGTTTAAACATTTTCATAATCTTCTCCATTTGTGGACTTGGTTTGTTTCCCCTTAACCGATTTAAATAAGGAGCTTTAGCAATAAGAGCTGGGTCCAACATTGGAGAAGGTCGTGTGGGTGGAACAGATCCCAAAATTGGAGTAGGGATCATTTTCGGTTGACTCAAAGAAGGTGGGGGAGGGTTCGAGCCTAGAAGAAAACAGAGAATAGGCTCGGAAGAAGATGAACTAGGGTCAGAAGTGGAAGTAGAAGCCGGGGTGTCATTGGTTGATTCATCATTATCAACCTGTTCACCGACTTGGTTATTTAGCACTCTTCCGGATCTCAACGTGAAAATGGCATTCACATTATAATGTTGTGAGTGCCTAGGATTCGGTAGAGGTTGAGATGGAAATTTCCCTTTCTCTCTAGCACTCATTGCGGCATTTAATTGTGCAATTTGTGCCTCTATCAATTTTATACTCTCACCATGTGAGGCAGTGTCCTTCTTTATAGTATCGATAGAAGACCTTATACTGGCCGACATTTGCATGGAATGTTTCATAAAAAAATCCAAGGTTCGTTCGAGTGAAAAGAAGTTTTCGGTACCGGTCAATTGCAAAGAATTATTATACGGAGCAGAATTGTTGGCTGGATTTTGAAAATTTTGTGGTTGAAAGGGGTGCTGATTTTGTGGTGGTTACTGTTGCTGTGGAGGGACCTTTTGAAAGTTATTTTGGTTTGGAACCGTATTTTGAGTTTGGTGTTGGTTCCAAGCAAAATTAGGGTGATTCCTCCAACACTGATTATATGAGGAAGAATAAGGATCGTTTCTAGATCGTTGCTGAAAAAGCAGCATTGGTGTGTTCTTAACCTTGAAACGGAGAATTCAAAGGACATTCTTCCGTCAGATGTGATGGATCTGAACAGCATCCACACACGGTTTTAGGGAGCGTCACCTGGTTTAGGGAGGCTAATAAAAATTTGTTTTCCATAGCTTCGAGTTTTTTTTGCATTGCTGCCATTTCGGTTTTTACTGCTATAGAAACATCAATTTGATGGATACCTCCCTTAGATGATGGGTGACTAACGCTTTCCCATTGTAAAGTGTTTTCAGCAAATTCTTCCAAGAATTTCCAGGCTTCACCATCGTCTTTGGACATGAAATTTCCTTGACACATGGTTTCAAGCATCTGTTTTGTTGTTGGATTAATGCCCTCATATATAATTTAGCACAGATCCCATCTATGGATTACGTGATGAGGACATTGGACAAGCAGATCCTTGAACTGTTCAAAGCATTTCCAAAATGGTTCATTGGGAAGCTGGGTAAACTGGTTGATTTCACTCCTAACACGGGCGGTCTTATGATTGGGATAAAATTTCTTAAGGAATGCTATAACGAATTCATCCCAATTGGAAATAGAGTGTGCGGTTGTGTTATAAAGCCATTTTTCGGCTAAATCGCACAATGTAAATGGGAGAAGACATAAACGCATAGTATCCACAGAAAGTTGTGAAGTGCCCATCATAGCACATACGTTTTCGAATTTGGTGATAAAAACGTATGCGTCTTCAAACTCATAACCGTGAAATTTAGGCAAAAAATTGATATAGTGTGGTTTAATTTCAAAATTATCCCCATTGGTTGGTGGAATAGAAAGACAAGTAGAAAGAGGACCACGTATATAGTACCATCTCTCTTGGAGAGATATACGATGTAGATTCTGCACACCTGCGGGTGGTGGCAGAGTGGTGTTATTGAAATTTGATGGAGAACCGTCCATCTCGGTGGATGTTGTGAGTGGTGAGGAAAAAGAAGATGAAGAAATACCGACTTCGGAGTCGATAGAAGAAACGCGGACAAGACGAGCACTAGAATCCCGTGTCCAGCCGAGCATGCACTAAGCGGGTTTAGCGCAAGTGGCAGCGTATGTGTAAATTAAAAGAAAAGTTTGGTTTGTTTTTGAAAGAGACGGATTTAGACAAATCACAAAAATGCACAATCAACCCTAGATCTAATGTCACCTAGGTCAAGTCACTAGACCGCTCCTAGACTTCCAGAAGACAAATCGCAGGATCAATCCTCTACTACCTCTTTATCCCTCCTGTGGCCAAGTAAGTGGGAGGTAAGTGGGAGGTATCCGCTATGTAAATAGCAGGCCTAATTAAGTAACCACTTGCCTTAGACACATTTTCCTAGACACCACAAAAGAAATGCGGATAAGCAGTAGATTACCCATGACCTTCCTCTGTCCTAATTGAGCATGACGATCCATAGAGTCTTGGTCTAGATATTTTTTAATTAATGAAGGGTGATGCGGATGCTAGTTTTGTGATTTGTGGGGCGTAGGAAGGGTAATGAAATCCCCACCTAATCTGAATTTGGTCTTTGCCCCTTAATTTTCTGTATTACAATATGCGCAAACAACCAATATCAAAACACGCAAAAAAAAAATTGAGCGGCGAATTTTTGCAAAGAATCCTGCAGAAAAGTCGTTATTGGACTTATCAGAAAAGAGAGGAGAAAGAAGAGAATATACCAGAGAAAATTAGAGTCTCAATACCCCAATACCACCGTGGTTCCGCGGCCAATACAAGCTTATTGCCGCGGTTCCGCGGTCAATTTGAATGATCTTTGACCAAATTTTTTTACTGGTGCTCCCTTTGGTCCTCTGGTCCTGTTGAATGCTTCAGAATCTTTATTTCTCTGCTCCAATGATTCCAGATTCCCTTGCAAAATTCACACACTAATCGTTAAGCACATGATGCGTTTCTTGAAGTAAATTTTGATGCAATAATAATATTTCAACCCAAAATAGCAAAAATGAAAAAATTACGCACGTATCCCCGGCAACGGCGCCATTTGATTGGTTTTCGTAATTCCACTTCTTTGATTTTAAAGAAAAGATGTAGTAGTAAAGAAGTGATGTAATGTTTTAGTCGTATAATAACCGCAATCAATAACGGTGTCGCGTGTAGCATGCGTTAGTGAGCACGGGTCGTCCTCTGGGATTCGAGAAATTCGTAAATTCTTGTTTTAGTTGAGTCGAAAGAACTAGTAAAGAAATTTAAGGAATAGTTCAAGATTTAGTTGAATTTAATAGTTTCAAGAAATCGTTTTGAAGAAAGGAAATCAAGAAAATTGTCCAAGATCAAATGTAGTTATCAAGAAAATTGAAGAAGGCTTGTAGGATTCGAACGGAATTAGTAGACATGGATGATTATTCAAGATGATTCATCTTATCTATTGATATAATTACTACTAGATTGATGGCTATAAATGAGAAAAGGGATCCTTTGAAGAAACTTGGGTTTCTCCTTCATTACTCCTTGTCCTTTCATTGATTGCCATTCCTATCTAGTCTTTAACAAGAAGGATCATCAATCTAATCCCCAAATTGTGACGAAATTCTCAATAAATTGATCTCACTCACAATTTGGACATTAATGATTCTTTTTGCTAAAGTTTATAATCTCCATAAGACTTAAGATGAATATAAAATTCTCTCACCATTTGATCTACCAAATTTCTTCGAATCCTTAGCAAGCTGAGATTTACTCACACATCATGAAAATAGAAGAATCAACAAATAGAGATTTCATAATGCGAAAATTTAAAGAAAGCAAGACTAAAAGTAATGATCACCTTTATTATTCAACTTCAAATTACAACTTCTTCAATCCGAGATTACAAGAAGAATAGCTCTCGATCACTCCTTTGAAGAGGTAATTTCTCCGTCGATTTTCGCTTTGCTCGATCACCGTGAGTCTTGGATCTATCAAGGATTACGTGCTCGTTGATGACGATCGGCTTCACGTAAAGGATCTTTTGTTGAATCGCTTGATGAACTTCTCGATAATTCTTGATCTTGAGATTTGGTGGCTCTTGAAATTGGATCTAAATTGTTTTTGGAATTGTGTACAAAATGTGTACTAAAAATCAACAACCTTTCTAATGTAGGCTTAGGTCCTTTTTATAGCCCCTAATCAAGCTTTCCCAATAAGCTAGGTTGTTAAACAGAGGGTTCTAGAATAAGCTAGGTAGTTATGAAGCGTCCTCAGCAAGCTAAGACGTTATAAGGAAGCTTCTAGAAAAATCTTGATATTCGATCCCTTGACTCGGCTGCGGATCCACGGCGACTCGGGCTGACTCGGCCGCGGATCCGCGGCCGATTGGTGAGATCATGACTCCAAATCTTTTGAGCCTTCTTTTGTTGGTTTCTGGGTATATATTTGATATCTGGAATCTTCTTCTCTCTGTTGAATCTCTGCTAGAATTTAACTCTTTGATTTTATGTATTTTATCGGTGAATTTCTGATTCCGATATCTGAACTTGGCTAATTTTTGCACAAGATCTCAATGAAGAATGTTAGAGATATACAATATTATGCGTGAAATAATAAACATACAATTTTCTTCAAAAATGTTGATTATAATGTATAACATGTGGTAATTGATATTTTGCAACTGAACTTGTAGTATTTGGTATATTTATAACAAACACCCTTAGATGATTAGAAAAGTGAGGAAATTGTTATGTTAAAAATTGCAATAATTTCGACCTAATAGGCGTCGAGCTCCTCAAGTCTGAGATGAGCGTTTTCTTCATCTGGAAGCTCGTATTGGACTGCCACTCTTAAAGTGGGTAGTTCTAGTTCCAATGGGAGTATTGCTTCCGTGCCGAACACCAATGCGTAGGGTGTTGCATTCATGGCGGTCTTGAACGCCGTTCGATACACCCAAAGAGCTTCGTGCAGCCTTCCGTGCCAGTCTTTTTTATTCCTGGACACCGTCTTTTTTATAATCTTGGTCAAGGTCTTGTTGAAGGCTTTAGCTAGACCGTTGGTCCGAGGATTATAGATTGAGGAATATCTCCAGTCGATTTTGTGTTGCTGTGCGAAGCGGCTTATTTTATGGCTTCTGTAATCTGGTCCATTATCCGAGATAATTCGTCGTGAAGCGCCGAACCGATAGATGACATGGATTTTGAAGAAGTGGAGGATATTGTCCGTCTTCACCTCTCTTAGTGGTACTGCTTCTGCCTACTTAGAGAAGTAGTCGGTCATTGCCAATATGAACCGATGTCCTTTAGATGATGCTGGTTCTATGGGGCCAATTATATCTGTTCCCTACATTTCGAATGGCCAGCTAGCCACTGTCGGGTGCAGCGGATTTGGGTGTCGGTGTATGAAGTCCCCGTGAATTTGGCCCGAGTGACACTGCGTCGCATATTCGAGACAGTCCTGAATCATTATGGGCCAGTAATAGCCCATCCTCTTTATCTTCAGCTTCATTTTCGGCACCTGATGGGAGCCGCAAAGTCCATCGCGTATTTCCCGGACAACTTTCTTTGCTTTTTTCGGCCCTAGGATCCTTAACCATAGGAGGTCGAACGATCTCTTATATAAGGTATCATTGACGAAGGCGAAAGATAAAGCTCGTTTCATGAGCTGATGTCTGGATGATGCATTTTCGGGCGTTCGTTGGGATTTGAAGTAGTCTATGAAAACTTCCCTCCAGTCCTTGACCTTTTCTTCATCCTCTATTTGAAAGGCTACATGTTCGGTCTTTCTTTTTCTTTAGATGGCTCTATTAGGTCTCCCGAAGATATATCTGTTGGCATGAGGACCCTGCGGCTTTGCACAATGATCCTTACATCACCGAGGTCTTCATCGGCTAATTCCTTAGCCAATTTTGCAAATGCATCCGCCTTACTGTTTTTCGCTCGCGGTATACTTTTCAGGGTATAGGAAGAGATTTGTGTCAACAATTGTTGTACCTTTTTGCCATACCTTATCTGCTCTGGCTTGCACATTTGATAATCGCCGTTTACTTGACTAATGATCAGCTGAGAGTCTCCATATATGAGGAGGTTTTTGATTCCCATGTCGATAGCGATCTCAAGACCGGCTATCAAAACTTCATATTCAGCTTCGTTGTTCGTCCTTGGCTTCATTACGGAGAGGTCGTAACGCAATATCCCTTCTTGCGGGGTCACGAAGATAAGGCATACCCTGGCTTTGATTATGAGGGTGTTTTGCTTTCGCCGCCTCATGGAGGATACTCTATCGAAATAGAGTTCCTATTAGGATTCAATCTCTTCTCTCTCTTCTTTGATTGCGTCGAACGCGTGTTCGTCTGGAAACTCACAATTTAGGAGAGAGTCGACTGGTATTGGATGCTCTGCCAGAAAGTCGGCTATGGCCTGTCCTTTCACTACTTTAAGAGGTTGATACGTTATTGAGAGCTCCATCAGGATGAGGGCCCATTTGGCAAGCCTTCCTGTCAGTATGACCTTTGACATTAGATATTTGAGAGGTTCCACTTTCGATATGAGGTGGACCTCATGTGCTAAGGCGTAATGTCTGAGCTTCGTTATCACGAAGATCAGCGCTAGGCAATGCTTTTCGATGGGGGAATAGTTGCTTTCTGTCCCCAGGAGAACTCAGCTTAAATAGTACAGAGATGATATCCTTTCCTTGATCGTTCTCTTGTGCCCATAATGCACCCAGAGAACCCTTAAGGGCCGTTGTATATAGGATAAGGGGTTTTCTCTTAACTGGAGCGACCAATACCGGCGGATTTTGCAGGTATTTCTTGATTTCATCTAGTGCATTTTGGCACTTCTGGTCCTAGACGAACGGGGTCCCCTTCTTCATCAGATGGATGTAGAGACTGCATTTTTCGGAGAGGTTGGCTATGAACCACCGGATATACGCGAGCTTCCCTGGAGAGATCGCAGTTGTTTCAGGGTTCTTGGCATGGGCATTTCCATAATCTCCTTGATCTTTGAAGGATCGATTTCAATACCTGTTCATCTCATAATTTTGCATTATTATATTCCTCATTCTTAATCATTTTACAAATAAATAAGTGCTTTTGATCCATGTATGTTGAATAGTTGGAGGTTACAGGTTCTCGGAACAATACATTGAAAATAATGAAAAAACACTACAAAAGGGAGGCTACGACCAACAAATAGAAGAATCTTTATGATGCCGCCTACAGCTAAGGAACAAATGAAGATCAATGAACAGTTCGATTTCATAAAGTACAAAGACAGCACAAGATTCAAGACTTCAACACGAAGCAAACGGGAAAAGTCCACAACATTCTGCACTGTGGAAATATGGAAGAAACTAGAAGACATTCTGAAGAACCAAGTGAAGAAAATTCAAGGAAAAAGCAACATGAAGTATACCTGAGAAACAGAGCCCAAGAGCCTTCAAGATGGCCGCGGATCCGCGGCCAAACAAGGCATATGGCCGCGGATCCGCGGCTGTGCGTCGCACGTGTCTGTGCTTGTCGGTGGAGTCAGTGCATTGACCCGGTTTTCTTAGGGTAGTTTTGTAATTCTAGATATGGATCAGATGTAAACCCTAGGGTTTCTATTATCTATAAATAGGAATCCTATAGCTCTTTTTGGGGCATGCCTCTTTTTATTAAACTAGTTCATTTGATTGTCAGAGAGATTTTAGTGCTTACGCTATTTGTGATCAAAGAATTAACCGCAATCAAGAACGGTGTCGCTTGGTAGCTAGCCGGTTGAATACGGGTCGGTCCACAGGGATTTTGTGTATTTTCTAGTTGTTCTAATGAGTCAATTCCAATTGTGGTGGGTTTGATTTTTAATAAAAACTAAAGTTGAATTTGATTAGGATTAAAACCTTGCTAGAGTTAGGATTAGGTTAGTTTGGAAAGTCAAATATTTCTCACCACTTTCTTTGCCCTGATTAAGAACTTTTAGGTGTTAAGCTAATAGTTAACAAAGGGGATTAGCACGATCGGGAAGAAACTAGGTTTCTTCCCTTTGGTCCTTGTCCGTCCTTTCTTAACTCTTAGCCCTAACCTCCATGGAAATCATACACAACCGGTCTTTAACAATGGTATCACCGCTATCTCGTGGGATAGGGTGCCGTAGTGAGCGGTGTGTGTATGTATGCATAGAGTCCTACTTTAAAATGTATAACGGGTAAGAAAGGGATGAGAGATTTTCATCTCTCAAACCTTCCCTAAACCTAAACCTAACAAGTGAGGAACTACCTACTCATTAGGGAATTGATAAACGAGTTCATTTTTTTTATAGTTTTAATTTAACAACTACAACAGATAAAAAATTACGGAAAATAACTACGGCAGAGAAATAAAATTGCTAGAGAAATAACTAGGGCATAAAAGAAACTTACTTTTTTATTTGATGCACTCTTCGACAATTACAAGGAATAAAAATTCTAAACTAGATAAATAAAAAGAGGCATGCCCCAAAAAGAGCCATAGGATTCCTATTTATAGATAATAGAAAGCCTAGGGTTTACATCTGATCCATATCTAGAATTACAAAAATACCCTAAGAAAACCAGGTCAATGCACCGACTCCACCGACACGCACCGACACGCGCCAACACATGTGACGCACGGCCGCGGATCCGCGGCCATAATTCTAAACTAGATAAATAAAAAGAGGCATAAAATAAAAAAGTAAGTTTCTTTTATGCCCTAGTTATTTCTCTAGAAATTTTATTTTTCTGCCGTAGTTATTTTCCGTAATTTTTTATCTGCCGTAGTTGTTAAATTAAAACTATAAAAAAAATGAACTCGTTTATCAATTCCCTAATGAGTAAGTAGTTCCTCACTTGTTAGGGTTAGGTTTGGGGAAGGTTTGAAAGATGAAAATCTCTCATCCCTTTCTTGCCCATTATACATTTTAAAGTAGGACTCTATGCATACATACACACCGCTCACTACGGCACCCTATCCCACGAGGTAGCGGTGATACCATAGTTAAAGACCGGTTGTGTATGATTCCATGGAGGTTAGGGCTAAGAGTTAAGAAAGGACGGATAAGGACCAAAGGGAAGAAACCTAGTTTCTTCCCGATCGTGCTAATCCCCTTTGTTAACTATTACCTTAACACCTAAAAGTTCTTAATTAGGGCAAAGAAAGCGGTGAGAAATATTTGACTTTCCAAACTAACATAATCCTAACCCTACCAAGGTTTTAATCCTAATCAAATTCAACTTTAGTTTTTATTAAAAATCAAACCTACCATAATTGGAATTGACTCGTTAGAACAACTAGAAAATACACAAAATCCCTGTGGACCGACCCGTATTCAACCGGCTAGCTACCAAGCGACACCGTTCTTGATTACGATTAATTCTTTGATCACAAATAGCGTAAGCACTAAAATCTCTCTAACAATCAAATGGCGCCGTTGCCGGGGATCCGCGGAAATCATACAAATAGAATAATCTTTATGATGCCGCCTACAGTTAAGGAACAAATGAAGATCAATGAACAGTTCGATTTCAAAAAGTACAAAGGCAGCACAAGATTCAAGATTTCAACACGAAGCAAACGGGGAAAGTCCACAACATTCTGCACTATGGAAATATGGAAGAAACTAGAAGACATTCTGAAGAACCAAGTGAAGAAAATTCAAGGAAAAAGCAACATGAAGTATACCTGAGAAACAGAGCCCAAGAGCCTTCAAGATGACCGCGGATCCACGGCCGTGTGTCGCACGTGTTGGTGCGTGTCGGTGGAGTCGGTGCATTGACCCGGTTTTCTTAGGGTATTTTTGTAATTCTAGATATGGATCAGATGTAAACCCTAGGGTTTCTATTATCTATAAATAGGAATCCTATAGCTCTTTTTGGGGCATGCCTCTTTTTATTTATCTAATTTAGAATTTTTATTTCCTGTAATTGTCGAAGAGTGCATCAAATAAAAAAGTAAGTTTCTTTTATGCCCTGGTTATTTCTCTAGCAATTTTATTTCTCTGCCGTAGTTATTTTCCGTAATTTTTTATCTGCCGTAGTTGTTAAATTAAAACTATAAAAAAATGAACCCGTTTATCAATTCCCTAATGAGTGAGTAGTTCCTCACTTGTTAGGGTTAGGTTTGGGGAACGTTTGAGAGATGAAAATTTCTCATCCCTTTCTTGTCCGTTATACATTTTAAAGTAGGACTCTATGCATACATACACACACCGCTCACTATGGCACCCTATCCCATGAGGTAGCGGTGATACCATAGTTAAAGACCGGTTGTGTATGATTTCCATGGAGGTTAGGGCTAAGAGTTAAGAAAGGACGGACAAGGACCAAAGAGAAGAAACCTAGTTTCTTCCCGATCGTGCTAATCCCCTTTGTTAACTATTACCTTAACACCTAAAAGTTCTTAATTAGGGCAAAGAGCTGTGAGAAATAATTGACTTTCCAAACTAACCTAGTCCTAACCCTAGCAAGGTTTTAATCCTAATCAAATTCGACTTTAATTTTTATTAAAAATCAAACCTACCACAATTGGAATTGACTCGTTAGAACAACTAGAAAATACACAAAATCCCTGTGGACCGACCCGTATTCAACCGGCTAGCTACCAAGCGACACCGTTCTTGATTGCGGTTAATTCTTTGATCACAAATAGCGTAAGCACTAAAATCTCTCTAACAATCAAATAGCGTCGTTGCCGGGGATGGCGTGGTTATTTTCTTTTTGCAATTTCGGGTTAGTTAAAAATTGAAAAATCATAAAAACTGAAGAAAAAAATATAAAAATTTATCATCTTGTTATTTTTGAAGGGTTTTCGTGTGAATTGTGCAGGATCGGAAAGACGAACAGATTCAGATCTGGAAAAATCCAGTGAGCAAAACAGCAAACAGCAGATCTGAACAAACAGAGGAGAACCACAACAGACAACAGAAGAAGTTTGGAGGCCTGAGTCAACTTTTCAACCACGGAAGCGCCGCAGTTTCCCACTTTTGACCGCAGAACCGCCGCATGGTGGTGACGTCAGCAAGGAGAATCTTCTCTGTAAGCATTCTTTTCTTCTCTGTAACCCCCTAAACTCCTCTGAAAAATTTTCCTGCAGGGTTCTTTGCGCAAAAACTTCTCCCCTTCTCCAATAACTTGATCTTGTGCAAGATTCTTTGCGCCGCAATAAAAGAAAAAGGTTTTGGCAAGTGTTTTGTGTGTTTACTGCTTTGCATTTTTAAAACTGACTTTTAAGGGGCTTTAACACCAATCCAGATTGGGTGGGGATTTCATTACCCTTTCTAGGACCCCAAAAATCACATAAAGCATTCGCATCAACCATCGAGTTAATTAAAAAAGATTAGACTCAGCCTATAAGGACTGTCGTGCTCATTAGGACAAAGGAATAGTTGTAGGCATCGGTCGTTTATCTAAACCAGACTTTATGGTGCCTAGGCTAGACAAGTGGGAAAGGTAATTTTAAAAGGCCCGTCTCACGGTGATTCATGAGCGGATCCCTCCTTTCTTTACTTGTGCTTACCTGGCCACCATTGGCGGTGAATAGGCGATTTGAGGATCTCACAACTTGCCCTTTGGAACAGTTAGGAGCAGTCTAGTTGACCTAGGAGACCCTACATCTAGGATTGATTGTGCATATTGTGATTGCTTGAACGTATGTCTAAGCTTCTTATAAAAATATTTTGCAAAAACTCCTTATAAATAAAAACACAAAACAGAAAAATTTTACAAAAAAACTTGCCAATTTGTCACTTGAAATCCATTGCACCCCATTTTCCTCTCATTGACGTTTTCTTACCCCCACCTTCTGTTTTTACTTTTTGACTACACTACACCTCTATAGTGTATGTCTAGTTGGACTAGGGACACTAGTGCCCGTTTAGTCCGTGTCTCGTTAATGCCGACTGACGACGCTTTCGACTCCGAAGTCGAAATTCCCTCCACTTCTTTACCTTCATCTTCATATTCATCATCTTCTAAAGAGATGTCGGGATTCAATCCTAACAACCCCTGACCTGCGGGACTGATTCCACCTCCACTAGGTGCGAATAACCCACTACACACTCCTGTCGAAGCGCCCCAACGAATCGCGCTCCAGGATCTTTTCTATCCTATCTGCACCGCACTTCCCACTTGTCTTTCACTTCCATCGGCTAATGGGGATAACTTTGAGATTAAACCCCTCTACATCAATATGTTGCCCAAATTTCACGGGCTGGAATCCAAAGATGCCTACGTCTTCATTAACAAATTCCGGAATATTTGCACAATGATGAAGACCACACAACTTTCTGATGATGCTATAAGGCTACGTGTCATTCCATTCACTTTATGTGACCTAGCTGAAAAATGGTTATATAGCACAGCATCACACTCCATAAAGAATTGGGAAGAGTTTGTTAAGGCTTTTCTAAAAAAGTTTTACCCACACCACAAGACCGCGAGAATTCGCAACGAAATTATTCAATTTTCCCAGCTTCCTTCCGAACCTTTTTGGAAGTGTTTTGAAAGATTTAAGGACCTCCTTGTTCAGTGCCCTCACCACGGTATTGAGAATTGGCAACTTTGCCAAACTTTATACAAAAGACTGAACCCAGCAACTAAGCAGTTGTTGGAAACCATTTGTCAAGGTCACTTTCTTACAAAATCTAGCGAGGAAGCTTGGAAATTTCTCGACGATCTTGCTGAACAAACACTTCAGTGGGAAAGCACTAAGACCACTTCATCTACTTCATCAGGTCAGTCTAGGGCAGGCATACATCAACTTGATATGTCGATTGCAATGAAGGCCGAAATGGCTGCACTCACGAAAAAACTTTAAGCAATTGAGAGCAAATTCTCATCGTCTTCTCCTGCCCCTGCTTTACCTCCACGCACAGTTTGCGCTTGTTGTTTGGATCCGTCCCATCTTACTGAAGAGTGTCCTTACAATCCACCTGTTCAAGGACAAGAACAAGTCAATGCTGCCTTTCAGCAAAGACAAAGAAATGATCCATACTCTTCAACTTGCAATCCTGGTTGGAGGAGCCACCCAAATTTTGCTTGGAATCAAAATCAACAGCAACTCCAAGGCAACAACAACTTTCAAAGGCCTCCTCCACAACAACAAGCCCCTCAACACACTCAATATCAGCAACCTTTCCAACCCCAACCTTACCCAAACCAAATGAACAATTTTGTACCCAACAACTCTTATCCTCAAAACAATTTTGTTCAGCCGAATAACGATAAGGTTTCCTCGCTAGAACGAAGTTTGGATCCGTTTTTAAAACAATCTACACAATCCTCATCAAGGATGGAGACTTCCATTCAGTCTTTGGTGCAATACAGTGCTTCACATGATCAGAGCATCAAATCAATTGAGGCCCAAATTGCACAACTGAATGCTGCGTTAAGCGAGCGAGAAAAGGGAAAGCTTCCGTCTCAACCATTGCCAAATCCCGGTCACACACACAACGCACATGTTGCTTATGAACAACAAAATCATAATGTAAATGCTGTGACCACGTTGAGATCTGGAAGAGTGTTGCACAATAATGTGGGTATTAGTGATGACACCCCGACCGCCGCTTCTTCTTCTTCTTCATCATCATCATCTTCTTCGCCAGAGACTGTTCTTCATTCTCCACAAGGCTCAACTTCTACTTCTTCTAACGGACCCACATCTCACTCCATGAAAACACCAACACTGGGATCCGTTCCAACTCCACAATCTACTCCACAAATATCGGACTCAACAAATTTTCAAAATATTCTATTTCCAAACAGGTTGAGATCCAATAAACCTACTCCACAAATAGAGAAGATTGTGGAGTTATTCAAACAGGTTAGCATTAACATACCTTTCTTGGATGCAATCCAACAAGTCCCTTCTTACGCTAAAATCTTAAAGGACTTATGCACCAAGAAGAGGAAGTCACAAGTACCCAAGAAAGTTTTCGTGGCTAGTGCTGTAAGTGATGCTCTTACCCAACCTTTACCCCAAAAACACAAGGACCCTGGCTGTCCTACAATTTCAATAACAATTGGGGATAAGAACATCAATCGCGCACTTTTAGATCTTGGTGCTAGTGTTAATTTGCTACCCTATTCAGTATATGAATAATTAGGCGTTGGAGAGCTTAAACCCACTCATTGTACTCTCCAAATGGCCGACCGATCCATCACCCATCCTAGGGGTGAATTAGAGGATGTGTTGATCAAAGTAGAGGACTTCATTTTCCCCGTTGATTTCATTGTTATGGATACACAGCCTGTAGCTAACCCCCGGAGTCAAATTCCGGTGATACTCGGTCGACCATTCCTTGCGACTTCTAATACGGTGATCAATTATCGAAACGGTTCAATGAACCTATCTTTTGGAAACATGACAATTGAACTCAACATTTTTAAGTTGGGGAATCAGCCCTCCGAGCCTAATGCTAGTATACTTTATGTTTGCTCGATCCAAGAGATCATGCAGGAGGACTGTGAGCTCGAAAAATTTCTGTTCGATCACAGCAGTTTTGATGCCACTAGTGTGTTCCTCCTTGAATCTAACACAGCTTTCACACCAGATAACGATTACGAGTGTTTCACTTTTTTGGACGATTTTGAAGACTCACCACCCGAGTTTGAGTCCTTTGAATTTTCGGATGAGTTAGCTGAACCATCCGACTCGGTTGCTTACACTCGCTTCGAACCATTGTTGGAATCCTTCGAGTTCGAGACAGTTTCACCAATTTTACCCTCAATTGTTTCACCTCCAAAACTTGAACTCAAGCTATTGTCGTCTCACCTTAAATACGCTTACTTAGGTGAGAATGAGACCCTTCCTGTTATCATATTGGCATCTCTAGCTCTCGAGCAAGAGAAAGCCCTTTTAATGGTCTTACAAAATAATCGGCAAGCTTTTGGCTGGACTATGGCGGACATTAAGGGGATTAGTCCCCTCATAGTTTAACATCATATGCATATGATGGATGATGCCAAGCCAGTAAGGGATCCACAGAGACGCCTCAACCCCAAAATGAAGGAGGCTGTTAAAAAGGAGATTATAAAATGTCTTGATAGTGGTATCATTTACCCTATCTCTGATAGCCAGTGGGTTAGCCCCATTCACGTTGTCCCAAAGAAATCGGGCATAACGGTCATAACCAATGAGGCGAATGAGTTAATACCTATTCGCACCCAAACTGGGTGGCGAGTTTGCATCGATTATAGAAAACTCAATGCCGCGACATGGAAAGACTTCTTTTCGTTACCTTTTATTGACCAAATGCTGGAACGATTGGCTGGGCATGAATTTTACTATTTTTTGGATGGCTACTCCGGCTATAATCAAGTTCCCATCGCCGAAAATGACCAAGACAAGACCACATTTACTTGTCCTTTTGGTACATTCGCTTGCCGTCGCATGCCTTTTGGGTTATGCAATGCACCCGCTACTTTCCAGCGGTGTATGATGGGGATCTTTTCAGACATGGTGGAAAAAATTTTGGAGATTTTTATGAATGATTTCTCCATGTTCGGTGACTCCTTTGATGAGTGTTTGCTATACTTAGACGCAGTTCTTACCCGCTGTAAGGATAAAAACCTCACTTTAAATTGGGAGAAGTGCCACTTTATGGTACGAGAGGGTATTGTCTTAGGACATATCATCTCGCAAAATGTCATTGAGGTTGATAAGGCCAAGATTGAAGTCATTTCCAATCTTCCTCCTCCCAAGTGCGTCAAAGACATCTGAGCCTTCCTTGGCCATGCCGGTTTTTATAGACGGTTCATCAAGAATTTTAGCAAGATAGCTAGACCCTTGACTCTTTTGTTGGCCAAGGACACAACTTTTGATTTTGACTCAACCTGCATGAAGGCATTCGAGTCATTGAAACACTCACTTATTTCTGCGCCCATTCTTTCATCTCCCGACTGGACGCATCCATTTGAAATTATGTGCGATACATCTGATTTCGCCATTGGTGCTGTCCTTGGACAATATATTAATAAGATGCCGCACGTAATTTATTACGCTAGCCGAACATTAAATGAGGCCCAATTGAACTACACAACAACAGAAAAAGAATTCTTAGCCGTTGTGTTTGCACTAGAAAAATTCAGGCCCTATTTAATCGGCTCTCCAGTCATTGTTTACACGGACCACTCAGCTCTTCGCCATCTTTTCGCGAAGAAGAATGCTAAATCTCGGCTGATACGTTGGATCCTCTTGCTACAAGAGTTTGACCGTGTCATAAGAGACAAGAGAGGATGTGAAAACGTAGTAGCCGACCACCTTTCACGACTTCCTTCTTCGCCTACACTTGAAATTCCTATCAAAGACGTTTTTCCCGATGAGCAGCTCTTAACCGTGTCATGCGAACCTTGGTTCGCTGATATAGTAAATTATTTGGCCACCAGACTGATACCAAACGATTGGTCGAATCAGGACAAACTCCGATTCCAGTCCCAAGTAAAACATTTTTACTGGGATGAACCGTATCTCTTTAAATACTGTTCCGACCAAATCATTCGTCGGTGTATCCTCGACAACGAGTTTAAGAGTGTGCTGTCATTCTGCCACGATCAAGCGTGTGGCGGGCATTTTGGCCCCAAAAAGACAGCAGAAAAAATCTTACAGTGTGGCTTCTACTGGCCACGACTTTTTAAAGATGCATACGAATACTGCAAGACATGTTCCCAGTGCCAACACTTGGGCCGGATATCTCGGAGAAATGAAATGCCGCTCCAACCAATTTTGGTTGTTGAAATTTTTGATGTTTGGGGAATAGACTTCATGGGATCATTTCCCAATTCTTTTGGGAACATGTACATTCTACTTGCTGTTGACTATGTTTCAAAATGGGTCGAGGCTGTGCCCAGCCGAACTAATGACAACAAGGTAATCGTTAGATTTCTCAAAGAAAACATTTTTTCTCGGTTTGGGCATCCTCGTGCGATCATCAGTGATAATGGATCTCACTTCTGTAATAGGACTTTTGAGTCCTTAATGCGCAAATACTCCATTACTCATAAATTGTCAACACCATATCATCCCCAAACTTATGGGCAAGCCGAAATTTCGAATCGGCAGATTAAACAAATATTGGAGAAAACGGTTTCCAAAAACCGTAAATATTGGTCATCAAAACTGATTGATGCACTATGGGCATTCCATACTGCCTATAAGACCGATCTTGGCATGTCTACATACAAGCTTGTTTATGGGAAGGCTTGCCACCTTCCAGTTGAAATAGAGCACAAGGCATTTTGGGCGATTAAAGAGTTGAACTTATCCTTGGGAGAAGCGGGCAGCAATAGAAAGCTGCAATTGAATGAATTAGATGAGCTGCGGGATGAGGCCTATGAGAACGCAGTAATTGTTAAAAACTGAACGAAGGTGTTTCACGACAAACACCTTATGCGCAAAACTTTCGAACCTGGTCAACAGGTTTTGCTTTACGATACTCGGTTACATTTCCATCCCGGAAAGCTCAAATCTCGATGGAAAGGGCCATTTTTGGTACACACCGTATATCCACACGGTACGGTAGATCTAGAAAACCCGGAGGACGGTACACTATTTAAAGTAAACGGACATCGACTTAAACCGTTTCTCACTGCGGACCCGTCGGAGGAGCTCCTGTTTTTGTAGGAGCCGATCTACATAGACTGATCTTCCTCCATCTACCCCTAAATTTTCGCTCATCTAGCCAAAAACACTGTTTCAAACAAGTTTGGGGGTATGTATCAATTGTAATTTTATAAATACAAAATAACATTAAAAAATAATAATTTGAAGATAAAAAAAATTTGGGTATTTTTGTAAATTTCCAGAATGAATAAAAAAAAGAAAAAAAATTATTTGCAAATAATTTCCTCTTTTTAGAGGGGTTTATTTACAAATAACCAACACTCCCCCTATAAATAATATCCGACCCTCTCTGTTTGCAAACCCTAAAAAAAATTCCCCTCAGCAAACCCTAGCCGCCGCCGCAACAAAAGCAGGAAGACCTCTCTACAGTGCCGCGGAACCGCCGCCCGAAGCCGCATCCCGCCGCGCAACCGCCGCGCTCCTGTGTTTTCACCCTTTGATTTTTTCAGGGGAGGTTCGATCTCTAAAAACTCCTCCCTGTTTAAATTTTTTAGATCTGTAATGGCACTAAGTATGCAGTTAGAGCGTGATTTTTCACAGATCTTTTCACACACGATATATGGGAGTTACTTTGCTAATGAAATCGCACGTAGGGACTGGAATTTTTTGATCTATAATCACCCAAACGCTTATGCCCTTCCAGATCTAGTCACTCGTTTTTACGAGTGCATGGAAGACGGCTGTCTCGCACAATATGGCTTTATAAAATTACTGTAGGGTGATAGGGAGATAATTGTTGATAGAGACTTCATACATGAAGTCGCTTTAATCTCTAGGATACCTGTTCATGATCAACCACTTCAGTTTGAATATTACATGCCCTTGATGGGTAATGCTTGCTCGAGAGAACCAAGGAAAGGAATCCAAGCCAGAACCCTTTTCACTAACGTTTTAACCGTGTGCCGGTGGGCACAAAACAATATTTTTGGGAGTTCCCATAACACCACATTTTTCACCCCATCACTGCATATCGTGCACACACTTATGACAAGGAACCCTAGATTCGATATGTGCACGGTTCTGCTTAACTCAATTGGTGCGGGCAAAAGGGAGTGAACTACCCATGCCCCATGCTAGTGACACAACTGTGTCGCTATTTCCTCCCCGTGGAGGAATTTGAATTTTACATGCATAGAGGCATACCCGTCAGGCCTCTCATTGAGGGCGTATCTACGTCCTATACACGCTTAACAGATGTTTGGTCACGAACTGAACCGACGTAACACGTGCCCGCCAGAACACCTAGCTCCAGCTCGACCGCGAGCGAGGGAGAGCTCACCGCCTTAGAACATGCATAATTAATGAGAAGAGCCGTTAATTAATGAGAAGAGCCGTTAGGGGGATTGACGAGTTGAGGGGGATGATGAGGGAACATGATCAGCGTTTGGTAGAGGTAGAGCAGGGGGTACGAACCCTGCTAGCTAGGGAGGAGCGTTCCCGTTCACGCTCAAGGGAGCGGCGTGGGGCCGAGCAGTGAGGGCACTGCTTTTGGTAAGTTTGGAGGAGGAGGTGGTTGTAAATAGTTATCATTACATTGCATATTTTTTAAATTTTTGTATGTATATATTTTTCTTTTTCTTTTGCATGTTTAATTCTGCATTGCATCTTTATAAAAAATTATAAAAATTGAGAAAATGAAAATAAAAAAAATATAAAAAGAAAAAAATCAAATAAAAACTTAAAAATTTTAAAATTATAAAAATTGAGAAATTCAATTTTGGCCATAATTGACTTAAATTTGACAAGACGGTTAACTAGCTAGGAAAAACTATATCCCAAACTTAGTAAATTAAAAACCCTAAAAATAACCTTTCTTAAAATTTAATGGTAGAAAGTATATGTCTTTGTAGTTTACTTAAAAATAGGCAAATTTTGAGTTCACTTCTTGGGCTAAGTCAAAATAAAGGAAGAGTATTGAAATTTTTATTAAAGTGTAAGTCTGAAAAATAATTCCTAAGCTCAAGTCTAAATTTTGAAAATATATACCCTACAACTTGCACAAACACGAACCATGAAACTTGGAATAGTAGAGGATACCTTGAAATGCTCTTGTCTAAAATCCTTAGTATGAAGGAAGATAAAATTCTAAGTGTGAATAAAGAGATATAAAAAAAATGAACACTGGTTTTGTAATTATTTAAGGTGCGTAAAATAAAAAAAATCTATAGCGAGGGTGCTTTATCACCTAGTGCCTTAGACCAACTGGTTTGGGAGTCACTGCTAAAGTCTTAGGTATTACAAGACGATGAATTATGCCTTAATGTGCAAACACATTTTGCAATCGGTTGTTAGTACCTCAAGAAGTATTAACGGTCGCATGAAGGATGTGTGAGCAATTTCATCTAAAAATTCACCAACTAAAAGTACTTTGGATGATAGACAAGAGTATAAGAACTTGAATTGAATTTCCAAATGTAGGGGTGATACAAACACACACGTAAGGGTATATAACTGGGGTTTGGATGAAAGATAGGAATGAAAAATAAGACTTATATTTTTAGCAGAGATGATAAAAATTCCTAAGTTGAGATGGAACCTTAGAAGGAAAACTCAAAAGGTACGAAAACCTAAATAAATTTATAAAACATATACAATCTTAAGTTAAATGATAAGGAAACGTGAAAAATATGGATTGATAATTTCTGAGTTGAAAATAATAGAATTTCTTGCTAGAAAACCGAATTGAAGAATGAAAGTCTATAGGCCAAATATATCGGATTTTGTGGGTAGTATCCGCTGAAAACCCTCAGGAGACAACACTTCTTCTAGTAGGGACACCTAGAGGTTTAACGGCTTATTGCACGAGCTCAGTGCAATCGCGTTTTCCTGCGAAAGTGAGGTTAGGCTTTTTCGAGAATAAACTAGTTTTGCTTGGGACGAGCAAAAGATAAGTTTGGGGGTATTTGTTCATCTCATAATTTTGCATTATTATATTCCCCATTCTTAATCATTTTACAAATAAATAGGTGCTTTTGATCCATGTCTGTTGAATAGTTGCAGGTTACAGATTCTCGGAACAATACAGTGAAAATGATGAAAAAACGATACAAAAGTGAGACTACGACCAACAAATAGAAGAATCTTTATGATGTCGCCTACAGTTAAGGAACAAATGAAGATCAATGAACAGTTCTATTTCACAAAGTACAAAAGCAGCACAAGATTCAAGACTTCAACACGAAGCAAACGGGAAAAGTCCACAACATTCTGTACTGTGGAAATATGGAAGAAACTAGAAGACATTCTAAAGAACCAAGTGAAGAAAATTCAAGGAAAAAGCAACATGAAGTATACCTGAGAAACAGAGCCCAAGAGCCTTCAAGATGGCCGCGGATCCGCGGCCAAACAAGGCATATGGCCGCGGATCCGCTGCCGTGCGTCGCACGTGTCGGTGCATGTTGGTGGAGTCGGTACATTGACCCGGTTTTCTTAGGGTATTTTTGTAATTCTAGATATGAATCAGATGTAAACCCTAGGGTTTCTATTATCTATAAATAGGAATCCTATAGCTCTTTTTGGGGCATGCCTCTTTTTATTTATCTAGTTTAGAATTTTTATTCCCTGTAATTGTCGAAGAGTGCATCAAATAAAAAAGTAAGTTTCTTTTATGCCCTAGTTATTTCTCTAGCAATTTTATTTCTCTGCCGTAGTTATTTTCCGTAATTTTTTATCTGCCGTAGTTGTTAAATTAAAACTATAAAAAAATAAACTCGTTTATCAATTCCCTAATGAGTGAGTAGTTCCTCACTTGTTAGGGTTAGGTTTGGGGAAGGTTTGAGAGATGAAAATCTCCCATCCCTTTCTTGCCCGTTATACATTTTAAAGTAGGACTCTATGGATACATACACACACCGCTCACTACGGCACCCTATCCTACGAGATAGCGGTGATACCATAGTTAAAGATCGGTTGCGTATGATTTCCTTGGAGGTTAGGGCTAAGAGTTAAGAAAGGACGGATAAGGACCAAAGGGAAGAAACCTAGTTTCTTCCCAATCATGCTAATCCCCTTTGTTAACTATTACCTTAACACCTAAAAGTTCTTAATTAGGGCAAAGAAAGCGGTGAGAAATAATTGACTTTCCAAACTAACCTAATTCTAAGCCTGGCAAGGTTTTAATCTTAATCAAATTCAACTTTAGTTTTTATTAAAAATCAAACCTACCACAATTGGAATTGACTCGTTAGAACAACTAGAAAATACACAAAATCCCTGTGGACCGACCCGTATTCAACCGGCTAGCTACCAAGCGACACCGTTCTTGATTGCGGTTAATTCTTTGATCACAAATAGCGTAAGTACTAAAATCTCTCTAACAATCAATACCCTGGTGACATATGATTAATCTTAGGAATTTTCCTGAGGAAACTCTAAACGCGCAATTTAGAGGGTTCATCTTCAGATTATACTTCCGAAGACGTTGGAACACTATTTTTACATGTTCCCAATGTTCCTCGTGAGATTTACTCTTTACTACAAGGTCGTCTACATAGCATTCAACAATCTCGTATATGAGGTCATCGAAGATGTTTGTCATGGCCCTCTGGTAGGTAGCGTCGGCGTTCTTCAAACCGAAGGGCATCACCTTATAACAGAATATGCCCAATGGGGTCCGGAAGGTGGTATGCTTCTGGTCTTCACGATGCATTTTTATTTGGTTTTATCCTGAAGATCCATACATGAAGGAGAAGACCTCATGAGTAGACATGTTATCGATCATCAACTCAGTGACGGGCACTGGGAAGTCATCCTTCGGGAAAGCTTTGTTGAGCTCCCGAAAGTCCACGCAGATGCGAACTGTCCCGTTCTTCTTCATCACTGGAACGATGTTAGCAATCCAGTCGGGATATTGAATCTCTGGGATGAAACCGGAGTTAATTAATTTCTTGACTTCGGCGTTGATACTCATTTCAAGTTCGAGCCGCATCCTTCTTGGCGCTTGTTTGACCGGCTTTATGTTTGGCGATATGGCCAGTTTATGTACCGTCACTTCTAGATCTAAACCCAGCATTGCAGAGTAGTTCCAGACGAAGCAATCGTTATACTGCATGAGCACATTTTTCAGTGTGGCTATTTGTTTTTCAGATAGCAGCTCACTGACGAACGTCGGCCTCGGGTCATTTTCTGTCCCTAAGTCAATTTTTCTTAGGTTGTCCGCCATGTTTTGTATCCCATCTTCTAGCTCCTTTGGTACTGGTGGAAACTCTGAGATCATTCCGTCATCATCTTCATTTGCGAAGCACCCAAAGAGGTCACTCGTACTCTCATGCCCTTCCTCTTTTGAGAGTGTTATCATATGGCAGGTACGAGTTCGTTTCTATTCTCGCGGTCGAGCTGGTCCTATCCTGATGGTATAGGTCCTTTTTTGGCTCATGCTTTTGTGGCGGTCTTATCTTCCAGTTGTCGGAGAACATAAACTTGTCTTGTCGATACTGGTCTTCCACCCAGTTTTTGAAGATGAAGCAGTCTTCAAGGGGGTGGCCTATTACTCGGTAATAAAAGCAATAATCCGGATGATGGACCTCGTTTATTTGTTTGGGGTACCGAGACTCGGGAAGCGTAATCATTTGGCACTTCATGACAATTTTGAATATTTTCCTTGTCTTGTCTCGCGGGAAAGAGTATTTCTGACCCATCTTCTTTATAAAGGACGGGATCCAATCGAGCTTTTCTCGATTGAACAGCGTCTTTGATCCACTTTGTTGTCTTCGAACATTATTTACGTTCATTACCCTATTTTTGCTTCCATTTCGGTATTTTCCCCTTTCGCGAGAACACATAGCAGGCTGGGGATGAAGAGTGCTATAGTCTACTTCGTCCGCAAATTGCTGACCGAGACGCTGCATTCTGGCATTTTCATAAATGGCCATTTTGCAGCTGCGGTTGTCCCAGCTCGCTTGGCAAGCTTCTTTTATTAACTTGTCAATTTGTTTTTCGAGCGATGGACTTAACGTTCTTAGAGCGGGATCTCACTCCGATTTAACGTCACGGCTATCATGAAGAGCATTTTCTTCTCCACTCAAATTATTTATGGCGCGGAAACTGTAGATTTGCTCATATTTCTTAGACCAAATGTATCCTAGCCCAGTTATTTTCATCTTCCAGTTGGGCTTCTTTCATTAAGTCTTAGGAATATCCCAAATCTTTTTGTAGAATTGGGCTTGTCGAACAGTTTGTTCGAGGGGTATGCCTTTGTGTCTTAACAGCTCTTTCAATCTCTCCGCGTAATATTTTGGCAGACGGATGGGTTGAAGCCTGTCGAATGCAAAATCGACACCATGCCAAATTTCTTTTTTTACTTTGGTCTCCGTAAATTGGTAGAACAGGATCGCCTTTTCACCTCTTCGCCTAGGAGATACATAGAAACTTTGTAATTCTTGTACGCTATATGTATCGAGCGAATAGTGTCGAGGCGGAGCCATTGTAACTTGTAGACTCTGATCCACTTTGGTAAGAGCCTGCATCGACAAACGGATGGAGAACACTGCATTGGCCTCATCCTCAGAGTCGCTGCCAAAGACCAAAATAAGAGCAGATGGTCTGGGCTTATTGTTTCCTTATTGGGGTTGCCCCGAATAGACTATTTCTTTATCTTCCTCGGTATCGCTTCCAAAGATCGGGATAGTGGCGACGGATTTTTGTTTATTCTTCGTCTTGTGGCACCTTTCAGTATTCTCGAAATCTGGTAGGAAGTACTTTGCGTCTTCATACTTCCGGACTTCGTTTACATAGAATGGATTTATCTCTCCCGTAACGGTGTACTCTGAGCCATCCTTGAAATACTTCATACACTGATGTTGTGTAGAAGGGACGATATTGTACTCGTGTAACCAGGGCCTGCCGAGTAAGGCGTTATAGAAAGTCTTGGCGTCAATGATATGAAATTTGATGTCGGTGATGAGCAGCCCGAAGCGTAGCGTCGGTATTATGGACCCAATCGTTCGTGATGACTGTGAGTCAAACCCGGAGATGATAATTTTATCTCGGGTAAGGTGTTGAACGTTCATGCAAATTTCCTTTAGCATTTTCACATTGAGAAGGTTAATGAAGGATCCGTTTTCGACAAGGATTTTTCCTATCTTGATGTCGTGACAATACCCGGTGACGTATAACGGGCGATTATGTTCGCACGTATCGAGGAGTATATCTTCATCGCTGAATGTAATATCAGGCGTGTAGACCTCAGCCAGTTCATCTTTCATCTTCTCTTGTGTAAGGAAAGCTTGGAACTGATCGGGCTCTTATAACGCCTTGATCAAGGAATCCCGTACCTCTTTGGATAGGAGGAGGGCATCCAATATGCTTAGCTATGAGGGTATTTTCCTGAGATATGCCAAGACATTGTAATCCACCTTGTTTTTCTTAGGTGGGTCTTTTGCAGTGAGTTCTTTTACCACTTCTTCATCAAGGGCGATTTCTTCAGGCATTGTCCCTTTCCCTTTGTCTTTTTTGTTCGAACCTTTGTTTGCAGATCCGAGGTTCTTCTCAGGCAGCATTCGGTTATGCAGCTGAATGTTCTCACCGTTCTTTTCCTCCTCTTCTTTTTCGGAGGCAAAGACTTTGAAGAGAGGGTTGAGCGGTGTTTCATCCTTAGAATCGCTCCCGAACATAAGAATTGGAGGTTGTCCTCCTTCCGAACTGATACCAACTATATGACAGTTGTCAGTCATTTCTTCATGCGCATTTGTCTCGCTATTTTGATGTCAACAAGCGCGATCTTCGCACTTCACCTTCTTGAAGTGTTTTCGATGTGCAACATATCCTTGCCACCACTTCTTGAAGGCACTGCATTTCTCGATGAGGTGAGCAACCCTTCAATGATATAGGCAGTAGTTTGGATGTGATTATTCTCCATCGAAGCATGTAACCCCAGGAGTGTACTTTATGAGAGGTGGCAGCTTCATCCCTATTGACGGGGCTTTGGTGAACCGCTTCTCTATTTTGAGCCTGCTCTTATTTGTTGCAGGTGTGTTTTGGTTTGGTTAGAGCACTTTACGACTCGTCCTCACCGCAGCTTCTTTATCCAAACGCTGACGCTTAGCCTTTTCATATATGGTTGTCTCGCGTTCCTGGTCATCTTTGCATTTTTGAAAGGTTTCGTTTAAAAGTCTCTCAATCGGGTCTTCTTATGGCAGTTTTGGGGATTTTGGCGCCGATTCTGCCCCCCAGTTCCTCTACATTGTTTTCTGACGCTGAGAGAGCTTCATCGTTATATAACGACAAATAGGAGATCATGTGGCAACTTGCTACACGGTCTTAGATTACTTCTGATGAGTCATTTCCCTCATCATTGTCATTGTTTTCGCCCTCAAGAATATACTTGAGGAATTCTTCGAGCGTGACCGGTGTCCGCGCCTTCTGGTTATACTCCTTCAGTGCGTATATGTACTTTTGTAGGTATGTGCGCTCGTCGTCATACTCGGCAGGCTTCACGGGTTTCTTGGTCTTCTTCTTTTTCTTAGAAGACCTTGAAGGCTTGACTTGGGGGGTTTTTCCCCTTGTCAGCAATTTTGGCGCGGGACAAAGTTTTAGCATCCCTTCAATTATTTCGGGTTCAAGTGGGCTTTTCCACCTGACTGTCGGACATGCATGTAGATCCTTCAGCATTCTTTTGGTTTTTGCTGAAAGAACGACTTCCCATGGAGTTTTTTTCCATGAGTAAGCATGATGCTCCCTGCGCGTCCACCTTTTTAGGAGTGTGCTTTTGGGGCGGGTTCACCCTACAGTTATCATACAGCACGAATTTCCCCTGTTGATACTGGTCTTCAACCCAATTTTTGAAGATGTATCAATCCTCAATTGGGTGGCTCACTATCCTGTGATAAGAGCAGTAATTAGGGTTATTGACGTCGCCAGGTTGTGCCGGACGTCCCGGGTCTGGCGATGTGAGGAGCTTATTTCACATCGCCAACTCGAACAGTCTCCTTGTTTTATCGTGCAGGAATGAGTAAGCACGTCCTAGTCTTTCTTCCAAGGATGGGCATGGATGCTCGTTGTTTAGGCGAGCAACCGGTTTTGGGCCATCTAGTTGTTGTTGCATATTGGCAACGAAGGCCGCTTTCCCTTTACTCTTAGTATTTCGAGAGTCCTTATTTGAGGAGGAAGGCCTATGGCCCATCTGATCTATTTGGGCCAGTTTGTCTATCAGAGCCTGAAAGGTTGTGGGCTTTAAGAACGTCATGAACTGGGACAAAGTCGTTTGAGGATCGAGGGGTCCGATGAACATGCTCACGGTAGGAGACTCTTCAATGCGTTGTTCATACTTAGACCACAGGTTTCACCACCGGATCGCGTATTGCACCATGTTTCTCCCGGCTTTACCCTGGCATTGATTAATTCCATGGTCAGAGTGAGTTCGCTCATGCTAGCGAACCGCTATGTGAACAACAGCTCCATTTCTGAGAAGGTTTTCACGGAGTCATTTGGGAGCTCCGAGTACCATTCGAAAGTTGTCTCTGACAAGCTGCCAACGAAATAGGGAAGCAACGGTTTGTCGTCGCCTCCAGTTTTGCCGTACAAAGCTCTGAATTGCACGACGTGTTGGTGAGAGTTGCATGTTCCTTTGTAGACATGGATCTTGGGGATCGTATATCCCGGCAAGTATTTGATTTGGTCATACCAGCATGGATATGGTTTTCCAGTTCTGACAATTTGGCTAGCGGCTTCATTAGCTTGGTGAGCTCTTATTTGCTGAGCGATGTGTTCATTCAGGGACACCTTGGAGATGGTTTCTTCCTTGACCACTGACAAGGCCGGAAGAGAGTTTGATGCTTCCCTTCTATCATCCTCAATAACTATTGGCAGATCTTCGGCTAGGGGTTTTGGTTGTATCATCATTCCCACCATATCTTGGAACAGGAGAGCCATCTGCTTAATATTAGCAGCTTGCTCTGCAGTTTCTTTGTCTTTTATTTCCAATACTCTTTGTAAGAACACTGTATCGGTCTCTTGCTCTTGGCGTTGTTCAGATTCTTTATCCGGACCTACTTTTTGTCCGGTAAACGCTACCATTTTGGTCAGCATTTCTTAGAGCTTTTGCTGCTACTCCTAAGCCTTTGTCAACGACCGTGTTTGCGGTCGGTGACTCACCAAAGCACGGCTTTCTTCTTTACCGCTAGCCATATAGACCGTATGTACGGTTATGCCCCCAGACTTGGGGCGTTTAGATCCATCGCCTTAGGAATTTTCCGCAGACGGTAGAATTCTCTTTGGCCTCGTTCTTTTATGGGAAGTCGGAACTAAAGGAGCCATTGTGACAGGCACTTGTTTAGGAACGGCCTCCCGTTGAATGGCGGAGAAGCGATATTTTTCTTGTCGACCCTTAGATTTCTCGGGTCGATGAAAGTAATTTTTGTCAATCACAGAGTCTTGGACTTTTCGCCAGACCCTATGTATTTGCAAAGAGAGGAGTTGATGAGGCTACTCTGGTTGTCGCTGCACAGGGGCCTTTGCCAGCGGAGGTGATTTCTTCAGTACCGCCGTCGAAGATTTCTTACGCACCCTCCTGAGCGGATCAAAGTTGTTCTCAGTTGGAACAAGAGCACCGATATCCACCGCAGGAGCTGGTGGGGTGAGCCCAGAGGGAGTGTTGTCCCCAGCTTCTCTCACTTGGCGCCAGTGGTGACGTCGAGCATGCCTTGGAGTGGGAATCGTCTCGGTTTTGGAGGCTTTTTCGTCTTGCCCCCTGTGTTTCTCAGGGGCTTAGGTTTGTGTCAGCCTGTTGAAGACCGACATCCTTGTTTGAATTAGGGCGGGGTTGACCAATCTTTTGAAGACCGACCGTCTTGGAGGGGAAGCACTTTTATCGGCCTCATCCGCGGCAGGAGTAGGAAGAGCTAGCCGTTTTAGGGTTGCTCCTTCTGGTATCATAGGCTTCCTTACGGGCCTGCTTGAGTTCTTACTCAGCCTGTTGAAGACTGGGCTTTCAAGGTTTGACAGCTTGCTGATAGGAGCCGTCGTGGTTTCCAGCCGATCGAATACCGACTTTCGGGGAGCTTCTACTTGTAGCGTTGAGGCACCAAAGTTCACAGGCGAGAGTATGGACTCGAAGAACAGTTTGGTAGTGGCTTGTGTAATCTGCCTTACCGGCATTGAGAAAATAGAGGCCATATTAGGCCCATAGGTCACTCTTCCAGTTGGGATGGAGCGAGAGTTGCTGTTACATGAGGTGCAATAGGAAGCCATTGATTTTTCTGCACTAGAGCAAGACACCAAGTTTTAGTATCTCGAATCCAAGGGCAACCATAACGAACCGTGATTTTGTTAGCGAACACGTCACACGAATTGTGGAGTGGAAAAAGAAAAAGGTCCCACCGGGCGTACCAGAATTTGTTTAGCGCCGAAGACCGGACTAAGACGTTGGGACGTCTAGCCTGCATTTGGGGGCAGATGCTATTTGGAAATATCTACCCACCACTCTAAAGATACCAAGTTGTTTATATCACCATATATCGAAGGTTTGGATAGATGCGACCGATATAGCAGACTTTATCAGATTCCCCCTCATTTGTGAGGGGTTTTTGATTATTGGGACGCTCTTCCATGCAGGCATAAGCCCCTGCAATTAATTACGTTATCGTGTTGCGATAACCACTTTCTCCTTCTCCAGTAGTTCACTTCGTTTCGTGTGTCTCATTTTGTTTGTTAAGGTTGCCCATTGATTTTATATGGAGATTAGTTTATGTCGTCGCCCGTAGGGTGCGGATTAGTCCAAATCCGTATATTTTAGATTTGGGTTTGGTTCAAGGATTTGCTTGACGGGGTCCACGTTGGTAGCTTGGTTTGCCAACAGAAATGAACTTAGGATGCAGATCTCATATAAATGAGATCCATCGGCTCATGCGATATTTGGGTTTGATCTAAGGATCGTTAGTCATATTTGAGACTAAGATCAACTTAGAAACAAATGAGCATATAGGACCAATTATATTAGTTTAAGGACATCACCGTCCATCATTCCCATGTTTGGGACATAGGAAGAGGAGTTGTTGGTTGTTGGGAGCCGACACCTCTTTAAACATGTTGAGGAATTATAATGACATATATCAGAGGTATGAAGAGATGTACCCTTGAACCAAATCCTGTATTTGAGGGAAAGAATCGTAGTGGACCTAAGAATCGTTGGTCATATTTGAGACTAAGATTACCTTAGGAGATATGGGATGAATATTATTTTAGATATCATCAATGAGAGATCATTAGTCATGTTTGAGACTAAGATGAGTTTGGAAATCATGAGCATATAGGCTCGCTTGATTTAAAATCAAAACTTCAGGAAACTTGGCCAATTTGGGCTAAGATTGGGTTTATGTACTAACCAACAGAGCTAAGCACTAAGATATACAGCACTCACGTGTGTTTCATGTGAGGCGCTGAAAGAGTGCTAAGCGCTAGTCTTTTGTAGCGCTCACGTGTGTTTCACGAGGTTTTGGATACTTTTAGGCGCTCACGTGTATTTCACAAAATGCATTGAGTTTTAGCGATCACGTGTGTTTCACGCGAGGCGTTGCACTAGTGCTAAGCACTAACTTTTTCAGGTGCTCACGTGTGTTTCATGTGAGGCGCTATGTAACTTAGTCTTAGGTGCTCATGTGCTTTTCACGTGAGGCGCCGAGTTCTTTGGAGATTTAATCTCTGTTGATATTTTTAGAGAACTTAAATCTCTGTTAATGGTATTTTTACCATTAACGATCACCAAGATCACTATTTTGAGGATCTGAGATCGAGTTCTTTAAGAACTAAGTTCTTGATTTGAAGGAACTAAGTTCTTAGAGAACATGGAGTCTGTTAATGGTATTTTGACCATTAACGATCACCAAGATCACTATTTTGAGGATCTTGGATTAAGTTCTTAAAGAACTAAATTCTTGATTTGAAGGACCTAAGTTCCTGGAGTATTATGGCCACATCTTCTTTCTTTTCAACCTTGTTCTTCCTTGAATCTTTGATTCTCAAGAACAAGATCTTCCCAATGAGAATTAAATTCTCAATTTATGCGAGACTTGTCTTGTGGATCTCAGATCCAGAGAAAGAACTAAGTTCTTGAGAAGGTTTAACCCATAGATAGATAAAAGAGATATTTTGATCTCTGTTTTTTTTCCTTTACTTAGGGTTTTGATGATGAAGATCTTTCTTCTTTCTTGAGAATTAAATTCTATGTTTTTTGTGGAACCTTTTGGAAAGCCTTCTATATTTTTACAGAAGTTTATGGGGGGTCTCCTCCTCCCAGACATAATCTCTTTGTTCCTATTTATAGGAGAAGAAAAAAATCAATCTGTTGGAGGAAATCTCTCATTGAGAGATCATGATTGATTTCATAATCAATCGAAATGATCTTAAAGATCATCCGGTCAATTTTATTCACCATTGGATTTTAATCCAAGGGCTTTCTGTTTTACAGAGAAGATTTCTTGTTTGTTTTAATATGATTAGGAAAATATTTTCCTAGGATAAAATTTAATTCTATCATATGAATATCTTATTAGTTTAACAAGTCTAGAAAGATATTTTCTTAACCATAGAATTTTATTCTATCATATGATCGATTGGTGATTTTATAATCATCGTTGGATTTTTGATCCATCGGCTCTCTGTTTAATAGAGAAAATCTTTCTAATTTGAGAAAGATCAGGAAAATATAGAATTTGATTCTAACTTTTGATGACTTTTGGATTTTTGATCCATCGGCTCTCTCTATTTAACTGAGAATATCTTTCTTATTTAGAAAGATCGGGGAGATATTTTCTCACTCATAAAATTTAATTCTACATAGAATTCAATTTTATCAGAAAGAACACTCACGTGCTGTGCACGTGAGCCATTGACTTATAGCACCTCATGTGGATATCTCATGAGGCGCTGCCAAGAAGCTGGCGCTTAGCGCTCACGTGGATATCACGTGAGGCGCTGCCAAGCAACAGGCGCTGCCAAGCACGTAATATCACGTGAGACAATCCGGAACCAACATAGGATTTAATCCTAGCCGAAGAGGCACCTATATGCTTTGCATGTGGTAGCGCACGTGTTTAACACATGGGGCTTCCCTTTAGTTTTATCAAGGAACAACAAGCTCTGGGCCAAAATTTTTGGCAGGAACAGTCCTATAAGTCTCAATATGGGCAGTATTTTAACGTTAAGTTCCAAGTGTGAATGTCAACGCAACCATAGAATTATTCACGAGCTCAAGAGTAGGGCCCCAGGAGCAAGAAAACACAGGCCCATTTCATGTGTTAGTATCGGGACTCTAGGCTGTGGAGGAGTCGACCCGACTGAGATTCGAGTAAATAGAATTCGAGTAGGTTAATACGGGACTCCTGAAGTTCCGTTGGATTCACACATGAAACTATCTCAAACACCTCGAGTATAATAAATTATAATTGCTATATTGATTTAGTGGATTATAACATGTCTTGATCAAAACCATAAATTGCAAAAAGTGAAGAATGAAGTCGAGTAAGTCGAGTAAATCAAGTAGAATGCAAGTCATGTTAGTTACAATCCTAGGTCGAGTCAAGTTAAGTGTTCAAGTTCAAGATCAAGTCAATTCTAGTATGTAATGGTTTAATCATAAGTCATTTAGATAAAAATAAATAAGCAATCACAGAACATGATATGAGATAAGTATACAAGTAACGTCAAAAAACAATGTTGTAAATATGTGATATGTATGACTAGTTAATCAAGTTAATTGAAATCAGAATATAAACGAAAACATAGACTTAAGTGTTATGCACACGTAAGTTTCATTCTCTCCTAAATACGACTACCGGTTTAGAAGATATATATGTTTTCGTATCGTCGCGCAAAATAGATCAGAATCTGTTTAGCACCGTCACAATTTTTTAAAAAATAATTTAGGGCAATTTGCTTCAGGTTTCAGGTTACGAAGATTATTAGAAAATTGTAGGTCTTTCGATTTGCTTATCCAAAACACTAAGATTCGCACGATTTGAATTTCTGAAGCTCTAGTTATGATCATTTTAATATCGGCGTTTAAAACAGAAATTCAGATTTCTGGACAGCAACTATATGTTATATTTCAAAGCCTATATCATTATTTCATGCGTTTCTAAGTAATATAATATATAGGAAATTATAGCTCTATCAATTGTGTATCTACACATCTAAATTTTATCACGAACGGATATCGGAAGTTCAAGTTATGTCCTATTTTAAAACAGTGTGCGCATCAGGACAGATTCTGTCTAGATTCGTCGCTTAATATTGTAACGCAGTTTTCTATATTTTATGTCGTTTTTCAGTAAAAACTTAAAACTAAGAAAATCTATATATTTTGATGTATATATTCAAAACATCTGAAAACACTTAATTTGGATCAACGATTACAGAGTTATGGTCTCTTGAAGAAGACCCTTAATGGCAGTTTTCTGGTTTTAAAAACAGTGAATAAAAAATTACGTAACTCCTAAACCGTTATTCGGTTTGATATGAAATTTTTAATGTAAATTAGGAATTCTATCTATTATTTATCTTAATGTTCCAAGAATTTCCAGAAGTGGAAATTAATTTCTAAAAATTATATTAACGATAAAGGTATTTTACGATCGTATTTGAGAATGACAAAACTATGGTTTTTTATTAAATAATTACAAGATCTGGGGTTTCGAACATGTGATCTATGAAATAGCAGTGCAATATATGAATAATATGCTAATGTCAATAGTTTACACAAATCAATAAATTAACATGAACATGACATAAACTACAACATAAAAATATGAAAAGAAAATACAACTAATTGCTACATGTACAACTATATTTAATGAAATACATATATAAATATATATTTAATTAGGGACTATGACAAGCCAATATGATGGGTCCAAGAAAGAGAAAACTAGAAACGAAGGAGAGAGAAGGGACTTACAGGATATATGAGTCGATATAGCAACCAGCTCACCGATTCAATTTGGTGGAAAGTGATTTATTTTGATGACAAAGTTGTGAGCGATAACAATACTCGATTCGCGTTGTCTCGAATCTTAGCGAACGGAAGTACTCCAAAAACACCGGAATTATAATAGCTCTAAGAATGAAGGTGGCTAGATTTTATTTAGGGTTTATCTTTTCTGAATTTTTTTTTGTATTGAAAAGAAAGAAAAGGAAAACAAATATTGAAGAAATGCACATAAAAAAGGGAGAGAATTATGAGTAGAGGTTTTGAAGAAAATGAAGGAGAGGGAGAGAACATATAATGTTCACTATAATTCTAATTTATGATGAATTTATTTTGGAAGTTAAAAGAAATTGAAAGGGTGACCATTCATTTGGGAGTTAAAGAAAATGAAAGGTCTCATGCGAGGGTTTTTAAAAAATGTTAAAAATAGTTGCAAGAATGAAGATTTGAACATATGGCCTAAGCAATAACAATGCAAGAACTTAACTGATGAGCTACAAGCTTATTCATGCACATATTTAACAAGAATTAAATATATTCCATAGTTTGAAAAGAAGGTGGCTTAGAAAAAGAAAAGAAGGAAAACAAATGGAATTGTCTTGGCTTGGGTTTTGAGCTTTGAAAAATTATAGAATAGGTAAAGTAGATGAAATGATAAAATAATATATTTACTAGAAAACAAAATATACCAAAAATAAATAATTACAATATTTTATTAAAGAAATGATACGCAAAGGTATAGGAATTTTAGGGTAGTTACACCAAGAGTTCATGTACTAGGCGGACTTCTGAGATTTCGTAGGATTCACATTCAAACTACCCCAACACCCCGCATATTTTAAATCATAGTTAACGTTACAAGTCTTGCCCGAAATCATGAATATATAAGAAGAGTACAAATTCATGTTTCAAATCAAGTTTAAGTATTCATGTCAAGTCATTATATAATCATGGTTCAAGTCAAGTCAAGTAAAATATGCAATATATTTATTCACACAAGTTATGTAGATACAACAAAATGAGGAATTACATTGCATGAGATGAGATAAGTATATTATTCAAGTAACGACCTAAAACAATATTGTAAAGAAGTATTATGTACGACTAATGACTCAAGTTAATCGAATTCGGAATATAAACGAAAAACATAGCCATAAGTGTTATGCAAATATGAGTTCAAGTCTCGCCTAATTACGCCTAGTAGTTTGAGAGATATACACGTTTTCGTATTGTGACGCGGAACAGATCAGAATCTGTCCAGCACTGTCACATATTTTTAATATACGGTTTGAGTCAATTTTCGTCGGGTTACAGGTTTCGAAAATTATTAGAAACTTATAGGTATTTCGATATACTTATCCAAACAAATAAGTTCCGGGCGATTTGGATTCCTGAGCTTTTAGTTATGGTCATTTTAATATCAGGGTTTAAAATAGAAATTCTGATTTCTGGACAACAACTATGTGTTATATTGCTGGGCATATATCAAATCTAATCAATCATTTCATATATGTTTTTAGATTGTTAGGTATTTTGCTGAAATAATTGTTGAAATCAACACTTTTACAATATGAATTATTTTCAAAAAATATTTTCCAATGAAACAATCACATAAAATAATCTAAACTATAAATTGAAGAGGTTTAGAAATCGCTTGTAGATGTGAGGCACGCAGTTGACTGCGCTGCCCTAAAAATGTATAGCCACTCTATGTAACGACTCTAAAATGCCTATACTTTCGCGTATCATTTTTTAATAAAATATTGTGATTATTTATTTTTCGTATATTTTGTTTTCTATTAAATATATTATTTTATCACTTCATCTACTTTACCCATTCTATAATTTTTCAAAGCCCAAAATCCAAGCCAAGACAATTCTATTTGATTGCTTTCTTTTCTTTTTCTAAGCAACTTTCTTTTCAAGCTTCGGCATATATTTAATTCTTGTTAAATATATGCATGAACAACCTTATAGCCCATTGCTTAAGTCTTTACATTATTATTCTATTAATCACATGTTCAAATTCTCATTATTGCAATTATTTTTATTATTGTTTAAACCCACTCATGAGACTTTTCATTTTCTTTAACTCACAAATGAATGATCAGCCTTTCAATTTCTTTTAACTCTCAAAATAAATCCATCATAAATTAGAATTATGGTGAACAATATATGTTCTCTCCCTCTCCTTCATTCTCTTCAAAACCTCCACTCATAATTCTTTTTCTTTCTTATATGCATTTCATCATTATTTGTTTTCATCTTCTTCCTTTTTTTCATACAAAAAATTCAGAAAAGATAAACACTAAATAAAATCTAGCCACCTTTATTTTTAGAGCTATCATAATTTCGGCGTTTTTGGAGTACTTCCGTTTGCTAAGATTCGAGACGAGACAAATCGAGCATCGTTACCGCTCACAACTTTATCGTCAAAATAAATTACTTTCCACCAAATCGAATCGGTGAGTCGGTTGCTATATCGACTTACACATCCTGTAAGTCCCTTCTCTCTCCTTCGTTTCTAATTTTCTCCTTCTTGGACCCATTACCCTGTCTTGTCGTAGTCCCTAATTAAATATATATTGACATATGTATTTCATTAAATATAGTTGTACATGCAGCAATTAGTTGTATGTTCTTTTCATATTTTTGTGTTGTAGTTTATGTCATGTTCATATTAATTTATTGATTTGTGTAAACTATTAATATTAGCATATTATTCATATATTCCACTGCTATTCCATAGATCTCATATTCGAAGCCATAGATCTCGTAATTATTTAATAAAAAAACCATAGTTTTGTCATTTTTAAATACGACATTAAAATACCTTTATCGTTAATATAATTTTTAGAAATTAATTTCCACTCCTGGAACATTAGGATAAATAATAGATAGAATTCCAAATCTATAATAAAAATTTCATATCAAACCGAATAACGGTTTAGAAGTTACGTAGTTTTTTATTCACTATTTTTAAAACCAGAAAACTGTCATTAAGGGTCTTCTTCGAGAGATCATAACTCTGTAATCGTTGATCCAAATTAAGTGTTTTCAGATGTTTTAAATATATACATCAAAAGATATAGATCTTCTTAGTTTTAAGTTTTTACTGAAAACCGACGTAAAATATAGAAAACTGCGTTACAATATTAAGCGAAGAATCTGAACAGAATCGTCCTGATTCGTACACTGTTTTTAAATAGGACATAACTCGAACTCCCGATATCCGTTCGTGACAAAATTTAGATGTGTAGATGCAAAATTGATAGAGATATAATTTTCGGTATATTAGATTACTTATAAACGCATAAAACAGCCCGATATAGGTTTTGCAATATAACATATAGTTGCTGTCAAGAAATCTGAATTTCTGTTTTAAACGCTGATATTAAAATGATCACAACTAGAGCTTCAAAAATCTAAATCGCACAAATCTTAGTGTTTTAGATAAGTATATCGAAAGCCCTATAATTTTCTAATATTTTTCGTAACCTGAAACCTGATGCAAATTGACCCAAACTATATTTTAAAAATGTGTGACGGTGCTGAATAAATTCTGATCTATTTTGCACGACGATACGAAAACAGATATATCTTCAAAACCGGTAATCATATTTAGGCGAAACTGGAACTCACATGTGCATAACACTTAAGGATATGTTTTCGTTTATATTCTGATTTCAATTGACTTGATTAACTATTCGTACATATCATATATTTACAACATTGTTTTTGGACGTTACTTTATACTTATCTCATATCATGTTCTGTGATTGCTTATTTATTTTTACCTATATGACTTGTGATTAAACCATTACATGCTAGAATTGACTTGATCTTGAACTTGAACACTAGATTTAAACTCGAACTCGAATCCAAACTCGAACCTAAACATGAACTTAAACTCGAACTCAATCTACTCGAATTAACTTGATTCGACCCAGAATTGCAATTGACATGACTCGCATTCTACTTAACTTACTCGACTACATTATTCACTTTTGCAATTCGTGGTTTCGATCAAGACATGTTATAATCAACCAATCAAATCAACTAAGTCGATACACCAGTTATAATCTATTATACTCGGAGTGTTTAGGATAGTTTCAGGTGTGAATCCAACGGAACTTCAGGAGTCCTACTCGAATTCTATTTACTTAAATCTCAGTCGGGTCAACTCCTCCACGGCTTGGAGTCCCGATGATAACACATGAAATGGGCCCGTGTTTCCTTACTCCTGGGGCCCACTATTGAGCTCATGAATATTTCTACGGTTGCGTTGACATTCACATTCGGAACTTAACGTTAACATAGTGACCATATAGAGACCTATAGAACATATACTAATGTTCACTTCCACACACTTTTACTCTTCATTTATAATACTTCATTTTATACTATATCTGTCACTTTTCACATTTACCTTACCTTTGGAGCTTACCGAGCGTTAGTTCACTGACGGGCATTCCACCCACTTTTGTTTTCTTGGAATGTTCGTCAGGTACTGTTGAGACAGAGGAAGTGTATGTCACGGAGGAGGATTACAACCAGATCACTGCTCAAGATTAACTTGTTTTTTCTTTCAGTTTATATATTCCACATGTTTAGGTATTTCTGTTCTTGTATTTCTTTTTTAATTGAACTCATGTATTGTAAATGTTTCGAGTTTGAATGTAAATAAAGAAAATTGTTGAAAAATTTTCAGTCTCCATTTATTCTTGTATTGTGTATTTTTGCTTCACTATGCTTAGCATATTTATTTAGGCATTGACCTTCTATAAATAAATATGTCGCAGGATTCCCACGTAACTGTTTCCATCTACTGGAAAGCGATATGTGACACCCTCCGTACAGGTTTTGTCGATATACACGTTTCCAAGATACAACACTCTCGGCCCGTCCGATTCCCCCATTGAGTATGAATCACAAGAAAAGTTTTGGTTTTGATATCGTTGTCAATTAGCATCTGGTAGAATAAAACACAAATCAAGAGATTTCTCAAATTAGATTTTGTATGGAAGAAGACACATTGAAAGAATTGCTTTCTATTTGCAAAATGTTGCAAACCGAGAACAATTCAAGGCTTTGATTGTAATAGGATTGATACTTGTTGTTATTTGTTGAATTCTATTCATTCGCTTCATAAATAACTATTAACTTCCAACAGTTGCCCTGAAAATCGCATCTCAATCGCCAGAAACGATTGAGAGCCTCCCTTTGATTTGAAATTCAAATTCAAATAACTGCCACTAACTGTCATGAGACGTCTCCAGTTCAAAATTTCCTTCACCAGACGTCTATACAGACGTCTGTAGTTCAATATTTCCTTAAGGAGACGTCTGCTTAGACGTCTCTGAAATAAAACAGAGATATGAACTTAGTAACATTGAATTTACCATATTTATTAATGTTCTATTTTTTCGTTCCGCTGCGCCATTAGACTGGGAAGAGTAAGGTGCAGTCACCTCATGCCTAATGCCGTGCTCTTTGCAAAATATAGTAAATTCATTAGAGGTATATTCACCTCTATGATCCAATCTAAGAATTTTAATGGTTTTATCCTTTTGATTTTCAATCTCGGATTTATAAATTTTAAATTTATTCATAAGCTCATCCTTCGTTTTAATAAAATATACATAGCAAAATTTGGAATAGTCATCAATAAATATTACAAAATATTTATTGCCACCTCTAGTAGGAGTACAAATAGAATCGCATACATCCAAGTGTATAAGCTCTATAAATTGGTATTCCTATACACATCTTTAAAAGGCTTTTTGGTTTGTTTGGCATTAACACAGATTTGGTATTTCTTATTCATATCAATTTTGTAAGTAGGAACTAGATGCAATTTCATCATGCGCATTAAAGTACGGTGATTTACATGTCGTAATCTATCATGCCATAAACAAGAATTTTCAATATTTAAAACAATATGATCTTTATTATCATTAGAGTTATATTACGATATTACATGTAATTTAAACAATCCATCACACATATATCCCTTACCAATAAACATGTTTTTACCGTTGGGGTTCCTAACACCCTACCTGCCACAACCACGGCCTATACGGAACGAAAAAACAAAAATTCTAGAGGCGCTAGAAACTTCAAACCATAGAATCAAATCCAAACACTTGAACTAGAAAACAACATAGAGTATTATTTACTATGGAAGAGGGTTATACCAAGAGATCGAGTCCTTCGGTCTTCATCTCCTCTTCCTTAGCTCCGTGAGATCTCCTTAATCGAGATTTACCGCCAGTCTTCCTCCGTTGAAGATGATCCATCCGAGAGATATGGTTCATGGCTCTAACTCCATACTAAAAATAAAGTAGACCAACTAAAGGCTTCAGGTTACTAATCTAGAATGTCTAGTGAATAATGAGTTGTTCTGGTGTTTTTCTATCTCTCTTCCATTCTTAATTCTCAACTCATGAGAGGGTAAGGAGGAAGATGAGAAGGAGCTCAAGAAAATAGCAAGTGAGGATAGAGAAGCAAATGGTGAAAATGAACTTGATTAAGTAAGAGAAAATCTCAAGCATGGTTTTGTATAAAAGGTTTTTAGAAATAAAATATAGCAACCATGCTTGAATAGTTTGTACAAATTAATATACAATTCATTTATCAACACTATTCAAGCATAATTCTCACCATTCTCACCTCACTATCTTTACACCTCATTTTCCATTTAAATGGATAAACCAAAAATGAGGTGTCCACCTTCTAGAATATTTTCCGTATAAATACGGAATACACTCTACCGTATATACATACCCGTATTCGTATCAAAATATGAATACCCAAAGAGATAGAATAATACAAAGAACGTGATACTAGAATATACATATCGAAATATATATATATATAAATTATTAAATCAAAACATGATTTAATAATCCGGCTTAATCCTAAGTCGCATAGTATTATCAATCGTCCAATCAAAAGTTCGGGTAGCTAGTACACTCATTTGATTGGAACCCTGCACGTATCAAAATACAGCCACTACATCATTTCGCCTGAACCAGGAAAACTCTCTATATGGGACTCTAAAAACTCAACGGTACGCCGGCAGTGAGTTACTAGATAAATCCATAACCACAAGCATGCCAGCGGCACTAGTTGTACGTAACGGCTACCCAGGTACCTGTCGGAAAGGAAGGCCAACGAGCAAGCTCATCCAAACCCCTACCGAGCCTATCTGTGACAATCTCCATAGAGTCCGGTCTTTTCGTCTAAGAGTATCGCATATCGGGTCTTGAGGGTGGTAAATATCAGATCCTAATAACCCGATAATTCATGCCGATACGGCTCAGGATCAATCCGAGAAACTACTGATCTAACTATCAGTAAATCCCAAATGCCTTGACCAAAGTCTTATAGTGCTGGCCAACCGAACACAGTATGATATCGACTCCTTATACCGGGAGCAACGAATCCCCAACAATCACTCACTGCCTTCATGTGGCTCGGCACTGTACCTAACTAAAACCTGTTTGTATGACTCAGTAAAACCGTGGTAGGGTAGTAATCTAAGTACAGTAGGAACTCACACAAGACAAATGACGATCTCAGGTCTAAAAACTAACATGTACTCATGTCACCTGAGAACTGCTATCTGACGATAGGTATAGTACCATCTAGAAGTTCTCGGCGAGTTCGTCCAGTGTACTCACCCCCAATAAGCACCTGTATACGATCTCAGGTGCGAAAGACTAATGGCTGTGAGACCAACCATCGCCCCTCGTCGGGGTCTAAAAACGTATACACCAGTTTACTCCAGAGTATCGATACCCTGTCTCGATATTCCCATGACTAGGGACATTTAAGGATGTGCTTATGGACTACCCAGCCCTCACATGTATGATCGTTATCATAACGCTGGTAATCAAGTAATAATCATACAGGCTTTATTAACATGTATTAATGATACGTAATAACAAGTAAAACATATACACATGTTAAGATAAACACAAACCAAATAACATACAATCATATCGAGCAAGATTATCTTGTACATACATATGTCCAAACATCCACTATATATACATATACAATAATGGCCTCTGGGACATACATATCCAACATCTACTTATTACAAATTGACTACAATCAAATACTGGTTTATATCCCATCTTCACGAGCACAGAACTGCTAATCAAAATTCTTCTAATGTCGGGAACATATAGCATATCTTTCAAGGTAAGTATTTTGCCCAAAAACAATTTTAGTGAAATATTTCCAATTCCTAAATAGGTGCAGCCGATTCATTTCCCAATGTTACACTTCCCCCACATTTATCCTGAAAAGTGGTGAATCATGCCAAATCATAACAAATATGAACATTAGCATCAGAATCAACCCACCAATCAAATGAGATAGTTGTAAAACTTATAATATGTTTAGAGACAAACCACGGTGATGAATTTTCACCACCATGAAGCACATTTACTTGTGGTTTTGCGATTCCATTTGTATTCTTGACAGGACCTTTCTTCCTGAAGAAATGTTTCGAAGCCAAATGATTTGTCTTCCCACATACAAAGCAGTATTTACCCTCTTGATTTTTGAGACTTTTTAAAGTAGCTTGGACCTTGGTTTTGACTTTGATTTTTCTTTTTAAATTTGTTTCTTTTGGATTTGAACTTATTGGCATGACCGTTATCTGATTTTGAAAAGTTTTCGATAATATTGATTTTAGGAACATTCTTCTTTGTAGGTTTAATCTTGGACCTATATTGATCTTCCACTCGAATAGAATTAAGGACTTTAAAAAATGATAAAGAGTGTTGGATCATTCTAAGATGATTTGCAAAGTTGTCCCAAGAAGGAGGAAGTATATCAATAAAAGTAGAGACCTTAAAGTCTTCAGAAAGAATAGTACCGGAATTTTGAATTTTTCTAATTAATTCTTGGAACTCATGAAGTTGAGAATTAATAGGCTTGTTATCTACTATTTTGAAGTGTCGTAATGAAATAGTGTTAAAACGATCTATGCCTGCATTATCCATTCCATATTAAGTTTCCAAAACAATTCATAAGTTTTTAGCACTCTTGAAAAAAATAAAGTTTTCATATAGTGTTTTGTCAAGAACGCTCAAAATTCTATTTCTACAATGATAATCAATTTCTTCATTTGAAAGACTTTTGTTTTTTTGTCATTTTAGTGAAAAATGTAAGACAAACTGTTTCATCACTTGGGTCGGTTGAAATAATGGAATCTTGATTTGGAGCAGAGGATGCAAGGGGTTCATAAAAAATCGCAGAAACAAGTTCTAAGGTTGTCAGCCAATATTTAACTTGTGTTCGCCAAATCTTAAAGCCACTTGTCCCATTAAATCTTTCGGGTTTAATTGACAAAGATTCTACGCTTGGAGCCATGGATATAAAATTGTGATATGCAAATATTCTGAAATTATAATAACAAGATTATTATGATGGTAAAACTATCAAATCTAATCAATTATTTCATATATGTTTTTAGATTGTTAGGTATTTTGCTGAAATAATCGTTGAAATCAACACTTTCACGGTATGAATTACCTTCAAAAAAATATTTTCCAATGAAACAATCACATAAAATAATATAAACTATGAATTTAAAAGATTTAGAAATCGAGCCCGTAGATGTGAGGCACGCAGTTGACTGCGCTGTCGTAAAAACGTATAGCCACCCTCCGTACAGGTTTTGTCGATATACACGTTTTCAATATACAACACTCTCGGCCCGTCTGATTCCCCCATTGTGTACAAATCACAAGGAAAGTTTTGGTTTTAATATCGTTGTTAATTAGTATCCAGTAGAATAAAACACAAATCAAGAGATTTCTCAAATCGGATTTTGTATGGAAGAAAACACAGTGAAAGAATTGCTCTCTATTTGCAAAATGTTGCAAACCGAGAACAATTCAAAGCTTTGACTGTAATGTGATTGATACTTCTTGTTGTTTGTTGAAGTCTATTTATAGGCATCATAAATGACTGTTAATTTCCAACCGTTGCCCTAAAAAATCGCATCTCAATCGCCAAAAACAGTTGAAATCACCTTTTTTGTTTGAAATTCAAATTCAATTAACTGCCAGTAACTGTCTTGAGGATACGTCTGTACCAGACGTCTCCAGTTCAAAATTTCCTCCACTTAGACGTCTGTAGTTCAAATATTTCCTTAAGTAGACGTCTGCTCTCTGCAATAAAATAGAGATCTGAAATTTGACATTTCCTTCACAAGACGTCTGTATCAGACGTCGTGTATATCAAAATTCTTTAAGCATTTTATTTGAATGATCTTGTCTTTTCAACTTAGCCCTTCCCATCTTCATCACTTTAATTTTGAATCTTTTAATAATAATCCGATTTAATAAATCTATGAAAACAAAATAATTAATATTAAACTATTTATATATAGATTAAATCGTAAATAATATAACAATAGTTACGTCGCGGGGCTTGTTATCGATCGTGTTTTCATATTTTGGAAAGCGTGGCTTGACAAAAGATATTTCCATTACCGCTGCTAATAAACCAGTTTATAAAGGTTATAAGCGATGAATAAGGTGTTGTTGAAGCGTGTTACATGCCATTGAACTTTTAATGGTTGGATATATAATTTGGGACATTTATAGTCCATCTTAACATCTTTATGAATGATTTTGTTTGGTGCCATCACTGACATCTTTGTCCATGATGGGCCGCTCATGAAATATGCGGCCCCTCTGCCTAACTTGTTCCGAGTTTCTGTTACCCTATTAATGCCTATGAAATGATTATATGTTAATTTGGTTAAAAATTTCCTTTGATGAAACGGAGACGTTTTTTGTTTCCATTTCTGCTCAAACAAAAAAAAATTCATTCATCAAAGAAATTATTTGGTACTTTAGATCCATGCATCTTGTCAGAGACCAAAAAGAAAATAATTGATTAATCGATTTTTCTTTTACAAATATTTAAACAATCTCCCAACAAATTTGTATATCATATAATTTTTTCCTCTTTTCTCAAGCAAATTAATGATCAAAAGAAATCAGACGATCAAAGGGGTATATTTTTTTTGGGATATAGTTTTATGGTACATTTTTCTTCTCCAGACTTAAAAACAATTGTTTAATTCCCAAAATAATAGGTGTGCATGTGTGCATGGATTAAGACTTGACTGCCTGCCGGTGCTAAAACAAAAAAAAACCAAAATAATTGATAAAAAGAAAAGAAAAACCAGATTGTTATTCTATAAACCAATACAGATCAATTCACGACAACAATATAAAACTAGTATTTTATTTATCCCTTAACCATCGTTACAAAGATCGAAGATACAAGAAGATGATAAACTCACTCTTCACCGCAACAGTGCAAATATACATCCATAGATCTCCCTTTCCTGCAATACAAAATATATGTTAAACGACAAGAAACTAGAAAATAGAAAAATAGAGAGATCTTAATTATGCCAGTAATGGCAAAGGATCGATCTAGTCGCTGTCGCTGTCGCTGCTGCTGCTGTGGCCATGGTGCTCATCCCCATGCTTCTTCTCCTTCTTCTTCTTCTTCTCCTTCACCTCATGATGCTTCTCCTCGCCGCTGCCGCCGTGCTTGATCTTTTCGACAATATTGCCGCCGCCTTCGTGCTTCTTCTCCTCAGAGATCTTGTGCTTCTCCTCGACAACCTTGTGTTCTTCCTTCTTGTGCTCACCACCACCTCCCATGTGGAGCTTCTCCTCGATCTTGTGGATGATTCCTGCCATTTTTTCCAACAACTTTTTTTTTGTTGCCTTTTTGTTTCCTCTTCCGCTTTGTTTGCTTCTTCCTCTATGCTAGTGCAATGGAGGCTATTTATAGGCAAAGAATTGGTCTTTAATGGAAAGTGATGGTATATTTGTTTCCATGTGTTGCCCTTTAATTTATTTCCATCAAGTTACGGACTTGCCTTATGGAACGGCCGTCAACTTTCACGGTGGGACTGCCGTTTGGCAACTATAAATAAAAAGGAACAGGTTCTGGAAATTAGTATTCCATAGTTGTGACATGCAATGCATGGCCAGAGCCTAGATACAATTTTTTGGTTGAGATAAAATTATAGGTTTTTTTTTCAAAATAGTGTGATTAGAGATTTAAATTAGGGAAATATGGCGGTTTAAATTTTAATTAGCAGAATAAGACGGTTTGGGGTCACGTTGGTGTGGCCCCAAACAGGAATAGATATATTCCAAGAACCCGCCCCCTTATAATTGGGCAGCACGGGCCACATCTGTCTCGTTTTCAGCGATACTCTCCATGTCTTGTTTTCCTCACCGCGCTAGTAATTGGGTATTTCCCTTTATTTTTGTAAATCCTCAATTTCCGTATATAATTTTTCCGTATTTTTCCAGATTTTATTCCATTTTTTTCATTTTATATATATTTTTTTATTATATTTAAATTATAATTAAATTATTCCTAAACCTAAATTCTAAACCCAAATCCTAACCTACCCGACCCGACCCGACCCCCCCCCCCCCCTCCCCACACACACACACTTCTTCTTCTCTCTCGCTCACTTCTTTTCCCGCCTCTTCTCCAACGTCTTTCCCTGCTTCTCGTGCCTACCTCCATGACGACCACGCCCACTTACCAACTCCTCCGCGTGCCCCGCTCGCTCCCCCCGCCAACGGCCTTACCCCAACGGCTCCTCTCTTCTCGCGCCATCGTCGCGAGACCCGCTCCCCCACGTCCTCGTTTCCCCACGTCTCGATCGAGCTCTCCCTTCTTTTCCCTCTTGCTCCTTCTCCCTTGTTCTCATTTTTCTTTGTCTCCTCCAGGCCCTCTCCTCCAAACAACCTCCTACCCATCCATCGACGACGAGCCCCAATCTCCTCATCGTCGACGACCACCAAGAACGCATCACCAGCCACACTTCCTTCGTCCCTTTCCTCACCTTCGACCGCCTCAGCTATCACCACTGCCTCACCCCCGTCGATCAACACCCGCAAGACCCAAAACTCCAGCACCCCCCTCTGCGTGCCGAGCTTCCTCGCACACGAGAGCGATCACCTCTACTACCACTATCGTCGGAGCTCCCCAACTCATCATCTCCAAGCTCCAAGCTCCGAGTATCTCCATTAACGACGACCACCAGCAGCTCCACCATCGTCGGAGCCACCGCTCTCCTCCACTGGGAATAAACCCACTACCCCATGCACCCCACTCCGTTGTCGACGAGCCCAAGCTCCCTGCAACCGCAGCACCCTGAACGCCTCACCGGAGCCACTGCAAACCCATGGCCCGTGCCCATCTCCACGCCAGTGCCGAGCCCTAAGTCCTTCCCCGAGCCAGCCAAGTCGCACGGATGTCGTGCCGTGATCGTGCCCGTGTCGTGCCGCCGTCTCAAGACATTCCACGTTCGCCAAAGGCAAGAGAAAACCATCTCTTGTTATTCATGCTATTTTAATACCTAGGCTAGACAATAATGTTAGATTATTTTGTTATATAGTATTGTAAATATGTGTTTTCGACCGATTACCAAACACTGGCCTAGCGTTCGATGCAAGATATAAACCAAAATATATTTTGTGATGGCGGAATTTGTGATAGTTCGATTCCTTTACTCGTTGCGAATATCGTGTAATAATTTGGATGCAAAATATCGTGTTCATAACCTTGTAGAGTCGCCCCTAAAGGCGACACAAAATCTAAACCTTACCGCGCATGCTACTTTGTTAAAATTATTGTAAATTAAATACAGTTTGGAACGTAACGTTCTACGGCTCATATCGAAACCGACTCGGTAACCTAAAACCATCCATAGTTTGTTTCTCGACAATTTTAGATCACTGTAACGATACTTGGTTGCAAACGCGGCACTAGACTGCAGTCCGGGGCAGCATTTTGATTTGGATACCAGACTTTGACTATATGTACATCCCCACTTTAGATTGAAAATGTGCGGAGACCCATATGAATGCATAGATAATTTAATTAGCTAACACATGAATCTGGTCTCGTGCCGTTTCACCGTTGTTTTCTATTTAATTTGTATTTTAGAGTACTGATGTGTTCTGCAGTTTCTGCAGTGACCTCTCTTACACCGTCACGTTAAACAGGACATAACTTCTAGTACAGGAAGTATATTGATAATCAGTTTGATGTGTTGGAAATCTAACGGATAGAACTAGATTTCATTAAACTAGGGAAACACCTGAATCTAAACTTACCACCAGCAAACAACGCGCGAAGTTGGACTTCCAGTTCTAAAACTGGAATTTCAGCAACCGATCGCTAATTTAAAATCATGATAATTTCCTAACTTAAATTCCGATTGACATGAAAATCATTTTACTACTTAGATAATCAAGTGTGATTCGTACGCCTTTTGTATTATTTTGGTCGATTCTATACGTGTGAATTATAGTAAATTTTGCAAGTTATATGGCTATGAGTATTATAATTTAGTGAATACATGCTCAATGCATTTCTGCCTATTATATGTTTGTTGTATACCTTCTGCGTAATGATAGTTGCATTGAGACCTAGAAACTGTTGTGCATTGTCGATATAAGTGTTAGCGATTGGGTTGTGGTAAATACGAAAGTGATATTGAGAAGTGGAAACGTGATTGAAAGTGAAAGTGATACATATTTGTTCACAATCCATTGAATACCTAAATTCATATTATAACCTGGGGAATGGGGAAATCAAGGTGGAATTGAACTCGTATTTAGCGAGGTACAGTGATTTAGAGGATGATCATTCGCTATTAGTGATATATCTATATATACATACATTAGGTCATGGGCCTAATGGCACGGCTGACAGGGTTATGTCCTGGGCACAGCGGATCGTAGTCTCAGGCATGCACGATGCCCTTGTTAAATACGATCATCCTTTCCACCATTTGATTTTATTGACTTAGTGACCGATAAATAGTGACATACACGCTGCCTAGTTTACTGACATGATACCTATATTGCACTATTCATATTCGGTTGATGTTATTATACTCATGTTCTGCATTTTGTTGCACTTCTCATGTTTAATAATATTGCATACCCATCATATATATTTATTGCTATATGTGTCGCCCTGACGACCTGAGTGTGCATGCTCATAGGACGAAGTAGATCCAGCCCAGGAGCGGGACCTGCCATTCGAGATCGCGGAGGTCTAGACTGCTTCATCAGCACCATCTCTTTTGCTTTCAGCACTTTGTATTTCATTGGTTAGTTTTATTCTGCAAAATAAGTGTATTTCGAACTCTTTATATTGCAATGTAATAAAGTAGTGAACTGTGATTTTCCTTTACTCTAGTACTGTTTACTAACTACCATGTAATGCTAGAAGCCGAAGTGTGATTACAGCGGGATTATTCCCTGACCGTAGAAGCATGGCTAGCCTAGTCACCCCTCGTATTCCGTATTTTTGGGAAGCAGGGCGTGACATGATTTTGTTAAGATCAGAGCGCCAGGTTTCGGAAGAAATTACAGTTCCGTCGAGAGATCCCTAGATTGAGTTACACCCTTGACGTGTGCTTTACTATATTTATGTTCACCTTCCAACACTCGTTGAATCATTGTGTAGCCCTTGTTTGAATCTAATTTATTTTGATCTTTTTTAGAAATATGGACTCCTCGGGCAACTCCTCAGGTGTCGGTTCCCATGATCATACCGAGAAGATCCTCATCACACTGACGACCCTGCCCCAGGCTCAAGAGAGGAAGACTGATCTCCTGGCCGAGGGATTGAAGGCGGTACATGAGACCGCAATTACCGCCCTAGAGAGATCTACGGCTGTTCCTGTCGCCCCCGAGGGCACCCTCGTACAGACTACCCAAGCTAGGGTTGGTACAGTTTCGGACTTCGGGAGGCTTCATCCAGCGGCGTTCATGGGATCAGCAAATCCACTTGAGGCTGAGCAATGGCTCATCAACGTAGAGAACCTCCTGACAACCGCTCGAGTTCCTGACGATGATAGAATGAACGTAGTGAAGATCCAGCTGGAAGACGAGGCTCGCACGTGGTGGTCCATGGAGGATAGCCGGCTAGAGAAACCTATTGGATGGGACACGTTCTCCGTATTCTTTCTAGATCACTATTTCCTGGCTATTGCCAAGGCCGAGATGGAGTAGAAATTAATCGTGTTAAAACAGAATGGACGCTCAGTAGATGTCTACGCCGCAGAGTTGAACCGACTGAGTCGCTTCGCACCGTACATGGTAACCACCGAAGCCGCCAGGGAAAGACGGTTCCAGCAGGGGCTCGATATTGAACTACAGCAACTTATCGCGTCTCTCAATCTACCAACCTTTGCCTAAATGTTGAACGCTGCCCGAGTGCAGGAAAGATTGGCGGAGAAGGCCAAGGGCCAACGATCGATAGACAAGAGACCACACGTGGTCTCAGCACGGCCTACCATCTCCCCCCGTGGAACGATCCCAGTTCACAGGCCAGGTATCACATAGATGAAGCGCACCTTTTCACCTCAGCAGCCGCAGCGGAAGGCCCTGTTTTGCGATTATTGCCAGAGGCCAGGACACATGCAGAGATATTGTCACAGAGTTAAGGGGCAGTGTCTGATTTGAGGATCCAGCGAGCATACGGTCAGCGGGTGTCTCTAGAGATCTGAGCTATAGGGAGGGTTCGAGCAACAACAACCATCGTATGACATTTCAGCTCATAGAGGTCCACCTCGAGTAGCCTAGCAGCAGTCTTTCGATCAGAAGCAGGCTGGTAAAGGTCGGAATCAGGAACGGGCTTTCACCCTGTCCGCCGAGCAGGCAGAGCCTTCTAGAGAAGTGGTTGCATGTACCATCCTTGTTTACTCTGTACCAGCTAGAGTTCTTTTTGATTCGGGTGCTTCGCATTGCTTTATTTCCACGTGGTTTGTTGACACACACTCTATACCTTACGAGCCGTTGACCAATGGTTGGGAGATACATACAGGTAACGGAATTATTGTGTCCAACCAAGAGTGTATATTATGTCCGGTGGTAGTTTGCGGCAGGGAATTATATGTGAATTTCCTTTTAATCAGGACGGGCAGCTATGACGCGATTCTCGGGATGGACTGGATAAGCACCTTCCATGCGATCATCGATTGCCGAGCTAGGGAAGTGACTTTCCGCATTCCCAATCACCTTGAATTTGTTTTCGAAGGCGGGAGCAAGTCTTTGGAGCCAGCCAAGTTTAGAGCCAAGCCGAAAGTGTTGACGGCTATGGAGATTGATGAGAGCCCAGCCCCAGAGATCGTTCAGGATTTTCTTGATGTGTTTCCTGAACATTTACCAGGTCTACCACCTCCCCACTGTTAGTAATATGTATGCCCTAGAGGCCATTACTGTACATGTGATGTATATTGTAGTGGATGGTTGGACATATATAGGGAGGACTTTCTTGCTCGACATGATAGTATGCTATCTGGTTGCTTTTTATCTTAACATGTATACTTATTATCTCTCTATTACATATTAATAAAGCCCTTAAGATGAGTACTTGACTACCAGGATTATGATGCAGATCATACTAGTGGGGCAGAGGTAGTCGGTAAGTACATCCTTCAAATATTCCTAGTCGTGGGGGTATCGAGACGGGGCATCGATATTGCAGAGTAGACGAGCGTATACGCATCTCGGCCCATATGATGGGCGATGGATGATCCCATATCCATTGGTGTTTGACATCAGAGAAGGTATACGAATGCTCAGTGGAGACTGGGTACACTGAACTGACTCGCCGAGAACTCCTAGATGGTATTATGTAAGTCCACGGTAGCGCCCCGGCCGTCTAGCAGACGACAATTGCGGAACAAAAACTTTTACGACTGGCGCTATCGCGTACTATAATCCGAATCTGCCATTAAAGCTAAACTAACAAACTACAAAGTGGGTAGAAATGTTATACCGAACGATCCGAGTCTTTCAGTCTTCAACCATCTGTTAGGTCCACGTTACCTCTCCCGGTACTTTCGGGGATGCGGAAACGGTAAAACAAAAATTTTTCTAAACTTTGTAACATGGACCGTAAAAGCCGGATCTTTGCTAAACCATACACTAGCATCCTAACTTGAGATGTATCTACTCGGTTAGGGGTTATACCTAACTTGAACTCCTTCTTCTTGAAACCTAGTAGAGGTTGATGGTTCTTTCCTCGTAGCCTTCTTCCGTCAAAGATGGATCCACCTGAGGGTTCAACCTTCGGGCTCTTTCTCGAACTTAGAGTGAACTAGGATCTCCGGTTTGCTAAACCTTGAACCCTAGAAAGAGTAGAGAGTATCTATGGGGTGTTTTCTTTTCAAGGAGAGGGATTCTCAACACATGAGAAGGATTCTCCTTGAGCTTGAGGAAGAAGAAGATGAAATGAGGAGAGAGAATCTATATGATAGAATGAGCTATCTTTTCCTTTTGCAACCATAACAAAAGAAAAAGAATTATCTAATTAATAATAATAATTCAAATGAAATAGTTGATGGTTGTATTTGGAATGACCATTATCATCACTTCATTAAATGAATGTAAGCTAGAATCAAGGAGTATCCTTGCAAAGCAATGATGATGGTCAAACATTCAACCATGGTCAACAAGTCAACCATGGTCAACAAGTCAACAATATCAACCATGACACAATTTCATTTAATTACTATTATTAATTGATATTTCATAAATCCATTAGGGTTTGGAAAAAGACGACTGTCAACTGTGCATACGCACCCGTTCCGAAACCCTAATGAAAGTCCTCTTCCTCCGCCTCAAACAACTGTTCATACACACCTGCATTCTCGTTCCGAGGAACATGAATACTGAGAGATAAAAGCAACCCCAAAACATATACCAGTATCTGACTCAAACCAGAGTCTGCTAGTATAATCCGTCCGGACTCCAAACGTGCACAAGTGCGCGGATGAGAACGAACCCTGCCGCAAAACCATGCGACCTCTACTCATTTTTGCCCAGAGGCGAATAGCCCTCTGTGTGGGACTCTAAAGACTCGACACTACGCTGGCAGTGGGTTTAACCACAGACCGCAAGCGGCACTAGCTGTGCGTAACGGTCCCCAGGTAGATGCCGATAAGAAGACTGACAAGGTAAAACCCATCTGAACTCCTACTGAGTCTGAATGTGACATTCTCCGTACAGTCCGGTCTGTTCGTCTGATACATCGCATGTCTGGCCTAGGGGGCGGCAAGCGTCAGACCCCTAATAGCGGTACAAGTCGTGTCGGAGTGAAGCCCAGAACACCCTAAGATAGCACTGGAACCTACCAGTATATCTCGCTTGCCCTGGCCAGGGACTACTTGTGTAATGGCTCTCCTAGACACAGCGCGATATCAACCCCCAATACCGGGAGAGACGAATCCTGTCTAACCGTCACTGCCTCCAAGTGCTTCGGGACTGCTCCCAACTACTACCTGTTTGCACGACTCAGAAGAGCCGTGGTAGGGTAGTAATCAAAGAACAGTGGGAACACACTCGAGGCGGAGTGACAGTGTCAAGTCAGCGGACTAAGCTGTACTCATGTCACCTGGGAACTGATAACTGACGATAGGTATAATACCAACCATCAGTTCCCGACGAGTCCTGTCCAGTGTACTCGTAACCTAACGAGCACCCGCATACTATCTCAAGTACGACGTACCGACGGCTGTGGGACAGACCGTCTCCCGTGCTGGGATGAGAAGCGCATACGCTAGTCTACTCCGGAGTATCGATGCCCTATCTCGATACTCCCACGACTAGGGACGTGTATAAGGATGTGCTTGTAGATTACCCAGCCCCCACGAGTGTGATCGCCATCACAACGCCGGTAATCAAGCAAAGATCCAAAGGGCTCTACTAATGCGTATAGGTGATATAATAAATAAACACACAAGTACACATTAAAGCAGAGACAAACCAAGTAGCATACTACTATATTGAGCAAGATTGTCTATACAACTGTGAATATCCCAAGCTTCCATCAAGTAATATACATACTAGTATGATACAGTAATGGCCTCTAGGGCATATACACTAACAATCTCCCACTTGCACTAAGGCCATGTACTGGCGTATCGAAGACCTATCATCTCGATCAGCCGCTCGAACTGAGTCTAGGGTAAAGCCTTCGTGAATGGGTCCGCAGTGTTGTCCTTTGTGTCCACTCTCCGCACCTCGATCTCCTGGCGATCAATGATCTCCCTGATCAGGTGATACCGCCTTAAGATGTGCCTGGATTTCTGATGGGACCTTGGTTCCTTCGCTAAAGCTATAGCCCCATTGTTATCGCAATACAAAGGTATTGGGTCAACAATGGACGGAACCACCTGAAGTTCACTAATGAACTTCTTCATCCAGACCGCCTCTTTTGCGGCATCGCTTGCAGCAATGTATTCAGCCTCCATCGTCGAGTCTGCGACGGTATCCTGCTTGGAACTCCTCCAACATACCGCCCCTCCGTTGAGGGTAAACACAAAACCCGAGACAGACTTGCTGTCATCTTTGTCACTCTGGAAGCTTGAATCGGTAAAGGACTCGACCCTGAGGTCTCCATTACCGTAAACCAGGAACATCTCCTTAGTCCTTCTCAGGTACTTGAGAATGTTCTTCACTGCTGTCCAGTGGTCCTCCCCTGGGTCTGACTGATACCGGCTTACCGCGCTCAACGCGTAAGCTACATCTGGTCTTGTACATAGCATCGCATACATTATAGATCCTACCGCCGAAGCGTAGGGTATAGTGCTCATGCGAACCCTCTCCTCGTCAGTCTTAGGAGACATCTTCTTAGAGAGGGTAATTCCGTGCAATGCGGGTATGCTACCGTGCTTGGAACCCTCCATACTAAATCTCTTTAGTACGGTCTCTATGTACCTGGACTGCGAAAGTCCCAATAGTCTCTTGGATCTATCTCTATAGATCTTGATCCCCAGAATGTACGAGGCATCACCCAGGTCCTTCATGGAGAACCTTTGTGACAAAAATAGCTTGACCAATTGTAGCATAGGAATATCATTTCCTATCAAAAGAATGTCGTCCACGTACAAAACTAGGAATACGACAGTTCGTCCTACAATCTTCTTATATACACAGGGCTCATCTTCGTTCTTGATGAAATCAAATTCCTTGATTGCCTCATCAAAACAGATGTTCCAGCTCCGCGATGCCTGCTTTAATCCATAAATGGATTTAAGCAACTTTCACACCTTTCCGCTGCTCCCACTGTCTACGAAACCTTCTGGTTGATCCATGTAAACGCACTCTTCCAAACAACCGTTTAGGAAAGCCGTTTTAACATCCATCTGCCAGATTTCATAGTCATGGAAGGCAGCAATGGCAAGTAGGATCCGAATGGATTTGAGCATAGCCACTCGAGAAAAAGTTTCATCATAGTCCAAACCAGGTCTTTGGAGAAAACCTTTTGCAACGAGTCTAGCTTTATAGGTTTCCACCTGCCCATCTATACCAAGTTTCCTTTTGTAGATCCATTTGCATCCAACGGGTTTTACCCCAGGTGGAGCAATATCCAAGGTCCACACTTTATTGGCGTACATGGACTCCATTTCGGATTGCATTGCTTCCTGTCACTTATCAGAGTCCCTACTGATAATGGCCTGCCTGAAACTGGTAGGGTCATCTTCTTCCAAGATGCAATCCTCTCGATCCCCGTCTATGAGAAAACCGTAGTATCTCTCGGGCGGATGAGAAATCCTACCAGATCTGCGGAGTGGCTGAGGTTCGTTTGGGGTTATTGAATCTAGCGGTTCCTCCAAATTTTCTGTTAAAGCTTGTGTTTCTGGAATTTCATCCAGTTCTACCGTGCTGCCACTAATGTTTTTAACAAGAAATTCTTTTTCTAAAAATGTGGCATTTCTTGAAACAATTATCTTCTGTTCCTCTGCATGGTAGAATAGATACCCACTTGAATCTTTTGGGTATCCCACAAACTTACACAAAACTGCCCGTGCCTCAAGTTTGTCTGGGTTCTGCTTTTTGACATAAGCTGGGCAACCCCAAATCTTAATACGTTTAAGATACAAACTTTTACCACTCCATATTTCATACGGAGTCTTAGGCACGGATTTGGATGGAACTTGATTCAATAGATGTGCTGCAGTTTGAAGTGCATATCCCCAGAATGAAAGAGGTAACTCAGCACTACTCATCATGGAGCGAACCATATCCAATAGGGTACGATTCCTCCGCTCCGAAACACCGTTGTGCTGTGGTGTATAAGGAGGAGTAAGCTGAGAGAGAATACCATTCTCTTTTAAGTAATCTAGGAATTCCGTGCTTAAGTACTCCCCTCCCCTGTCAGACCGGAGGATCTTGATACTTTTGCCAGTCTGGTTCTCTACTTCGTTTCTGAATTCCTTGAATTTCTCAAAAGCTTCAGATTTGTGTTTCATCAGATACACATATCCGAACCTAGAAAGATCGTCAGTGAATGTGATGAAGTACGAGAACCCACCCCTTGCATGTATAGACATCGGACCACATACATCACTATGTACGAGTCCCAAGAGCTCTGCTGCTCTTTCTCCATGTCCGGTGAACGGAGATTTGGTCATCTTTCCTTTGAGACAAGACTGACAAGTTTCATAAGATGAAAACTCGAACGTATCCAAGAGTCCATCTTTATGCAACTTACTCAGTCTTTTCTCTCCGATATGACCAAGTCTACAATGCCACAAGTAGGATTCATTCGTATCTGAATTCTTCCTCTTGCGTGTGTTATGTATGTTGAGAACTGTATTCTGATTTAGAACGTAGATACCATTACACAGTGTACCCTCTGCAACCAGTACCTTATCAAGGTAAATGTTAATGATATTCTTTTCAAGAACAAAGTTATATCCATCTTTATCGAGTAAAGAAACTGATATGATGTTGCAAACCATGGAAGGTACATAGTAGCAATCGTTCAAAATCATAGTCTTGCCATTTGGCAATACTAGGTGATATTCACCGACGGCTGCCGCATTAACTTGTGCTCCGTTCGCTACTCTGAGCGACATATCACCCGGTGCAACTTTCCTACTTTTTCTCAGTCCCTGTAATAAATTACAGATATGAGATCCTGATCCGGTATCAAGTACCCAGGAGGTAGGGCTGACCGTAAAACAGTTCTCAATTACAAGAACACCTGAAGTAGATGCAAAACCATGCTTCTTCTTCGACTGGGTATCCTGGAAATCCATACAATCCCCTTTCCCATTCTCATACTCATGACTGTTGTCACAAGTTAGAGCTGAACCAACTTTTCCCAGTCCCGAATAAGAATTCGGATCGGTCAAGCGATACATTTTATTATCTTGATTAGGGCGTGAAAAGGTTGCTGCCTGGAGAGAGAGAAAAGAAACACTCAGCGTATGCTCTTGCCAGATTAGATTGGTTTATTAATTTATCTAACCAGGATGTCTCCCACTGTTTACTCAAATTCTTCTTAAAACCTTTTTAAAAGAAGAACTAGCCGGGTTTTAATTCACGTCACAATACTTGCTTAACCTTTCAACCAGGCTAGTGTCGGTACTTCGAGGGAGGTTTTCCAACGCTTTCGCGAAGTTCCTTAATTCAAGAACCTCTTTTCCCTGGGGGCGTAGCCCCGTTAACACCTTTTTAGGCACCTACTAGGTTTATAGCATTGATCGTTAAGTGAAAGTAATCTCCCGAGAGTAATCCAACTCATCAGTGGGATCGGGATCCAACTGTCATTGTGTGATAGCCTAGATGGAATCCACTCTAGCTACCACACTCCAGAAGGTATGCGAAATCTGCAAGTTTCAGTTCTTTTGAAACTCCCGATGCGGTTTTTGCCCCTAGGACCCAAGTGATCTTGACACAGTCAACAAATCAAAAAGTCCTAGTCAAGTTCATCCCGTCATTATCTTGATTGCATTAAACCCACCTGCATAACCCTTGACACAGTCAACAAGGTTCTACAAATGTCCTAACCAATCACATTGTATCCAGCAAATAAGCTACACTTAGCTACCGTTCACTGCGCCTTGACACAGTCAACAAACGCAGCACGAATACTAAGTATAACTTATAAGAAACGACGGAGGGCTACGGCTGGGTTTTTGGCGAAAAACCCATTAAAGTAATGAACTTGATATCGTTGAAGGAACGTGATACATCCTTTTGAAAAACATAGTGGCGAAAACTTTTGCTAAAGAGGTCACTCCCTGTGAAGGGATCTCGGCTCTTTCCTCGTCGAGTGAGGTGCTGGGCATTCGTAAGATGAATACCTCGATGCAAAGCAAGAATAATCGACTATGGTGAAGTTATTACCCTGACGCAAACCTTTTGTCCAAGGGGTCACTCCCGATGAGGGGATCTCGGCCCTTGCCTCGTCGATTGAGGTGCTGGGCATTCATAACCGAATACCTCGATGCAAAACAAAAAGATAAACGTCCTTGTAATAACAGCTTTTTGAAAAACTTGTTCCAACAACGTCTTTTAGGTTTATTTTCTTGCATTAGTTCTTTTAATGCGTCCCATCATTTAAATCCTACCATTGCAGAAAACAACCAAAATATGACGTACGCTTATGCCATTCGCATTCGCCACGGGGTCCCGTCATCACCCGTTAGGTTACTTAACTAACGACAGAGCGGGGGCAGGGCTAGCGCGGCTGTAAAACATAAGCAACGCCTAAATATAAAGCAATGATAGACATTACAGATCATAGATGAATACATTGGATATACTAGGAATCCGCAATCCGTTCGAGCCTGCAACGAAAAACGGATTACACGGTCGCGGTGAATAGCCAAAACCCCACCCAAGACCCCTACGGGTGCGGCAAACTACCCGCCAAGTACCCGGTAGTTTGTGCACCCCTCCATGGGTTTATCCTAGGAGCAAAAACAGTAAAAAGAATTATACAATGATGGCTACAACCCCGACCCGGTTGTGCGGCCATACAAATAATATTATTACATCAATTTACATATTACAAATGAATGAAAGAAAAAACAAAAGCTCATCTCACATCCACCCCGGCTATTCACCCGCGACAGTCCAACACATTCATATACACATTCCAATATCAAACACAGATCACAGAGATGTATAACCCCGACTAATCGACTTATAGCGATTAGCCGACGTTCAATACATACAAACATCACAGATATAACCAACATAGTCAAAGTGTAGTGAAGTTCGGAAAAAAATACGGAATTATAGGCCCCCAAAAACAAATTTCTATTCTGGAAAATCTGGGCACATATAATATATTTTAAAAATCCCAAAACCCTACCAGAAGAACACTGCACAAAACACGATCACATGAAGAGCCCAAACGGCGGCGGATCCGCGGCGAGAAGAATACCTGAGGCCGCGGATCCGCGGCGGTTTGAAGGATTCATGGGATCGTTTTTGGTGGGTGTTCTCACAAAACCCTGAGCCGATTTTAGGAGTAAAACTTTTTACTTTTAGAGCACAAAAAATTTCAACAGAAACTTAGGGTTTTTGATTTTCCGGTTTTGCGATTTTTTTGTTTCGAACTTCCATACACTTCGCTACCAAGTTAGTTTAAGTTTAGTTAGGCTCTGATACCACTGTTAGGTCCACGTTACCTCTCCCGGTACTTTCGGGGATGCGGAAACGGTAAAACAAAAATTTTTCTAAACTTTGTAACATGGACCGTAAAAGCCGGATCTTTGCTAAACCATACACTAGCATCCTAACTTGAGATGTATCTACTCGGTTAGGGGTTATACCTAACTTGAACTCCTTCTTCTTGAAACCTAGTAGAGGTTGATGGTTCTTTCCTCGTAGCCTTCTTCCGTCAAAGATGGATCCACCTGAGGGTTCAACCTTCGGGCTCTTTCTCGAACTTAGAGTGAACTAGGATCTCCGGCTTGCTAAACCTTGAACCCTAGAAAGAGTAGAGAGTATCTATGGGGTGTTTTCTTTTCAAGGAGAGGGACTCTCAACACATGAGAAGGATTCTCCTTGAGCTTGAGGAAGAAGAAGATGAAATGAGGAGAGAGAATCTATATGATAGAATGAGCTATCTTTTCCTTTTGCAACCATAACAAAAGAAAAAGAATTATCTAATTAATAATAATAATTCAAATGAAATAGTTGATGGTTGTATTTGGAATGACCATTATCATCACTTCATTAAATGAATGTAAGCTAGAATCAAGGAGTATCCTTGCAAAGCAATGATGATGGTCAAACATTCAACCATGGTCAACAAGTCAACCATGGTCAACAAGTCAACAATATCAACCATGACACAATTTCATTTAATTACTATTATTAATTGATATTTCATAAATCCATTAGGGTTTGGAAAAAGACGACTGTCAACTGTGCATACGCACCCGTTCCGAAACCCTAATGAAAGTCCTCTTCCTCCGCCTCAAACAACTGTGCATACACACCTGCATTCTCGTTCCGAGGAACATGAATACTGAGAGATAAAAGCAACCCCAAAACATATACCAGTATCTGACTCAAACCAGAGTCTGCTAGTATAATCCGTCCGGACTCCAAACGTGCACAAGTGCGCGGATGAGAACGAACCCTGCCGTAAAACCATGCGACCTCTACTCATTTTTGCCCAGAGGCGAATAGCCCTCTGTGTGGGACTCTAAAAACTCGACACTACGCTGGCAGTAGGTTTAACCACAGACCGCTAGCGGCACTAGCTGTGCGTAACGGTCTCCAGGTAGATGCCGATAAGAAGACTGACGAGGTAAAACCCATCTGAACTCCTACTGAGTCTGAATGTGACATTCTCCGTACAGTCCGGTCTGTTCGTCTGATACATCGCATGTCGGGCCTAGGGGGGCGGCAAGCGTCAGACCCCTAATAGCGGTACAAGTCGTGTCGGAGTGAAGCCCAGAACACCCTGAGATAGCACTGGAACCTACCAGTATATCTCGCTTGCCCTGGCCAGGGACTACCTGTGTAATGGCTCTCCTAAACACAGCGCGATGTCAACCCCCAATACCGGGAGAGACGAATCCTGTCTAACCGTCACTGCCTCCAAGTGCTTCGGGACTGCTCCCAACTACTACCTGTTTGCACGACTCAGAAGAGCCGTGGTAGGGTAGTAATCAAAGAACAGTGGGAACACACTCGAGGCGGAGTGACAGTGTCAAGTCAGCGGACTAAGCTGTACTCATGTCACCTGGGAACTGATAACTGACGATAGGTATAATACCAACCATCAGTTCCCGACGAGTTCTGTCCAGTGTACTCATAACCTAACGAGAACCCACATACTATCTCAAGTACGACGTACCGACGGCTGTGGGACAGACCGTCTCCCGTGCTGGGATGAGAAGCGCATACGCTAGTCTACTCCGGAGTATCGATGACCTATCTCGATACTCCCACGACTAGGGACGTGTATAAGGATGTGCTTGTAGATTACCCAGCCTCCACGAGTGTGATCGCCATCACAACGCCGGTAATCAAGCAAAGATCCAAAGGGCTCTACTAATGCGTATAGGTGATATAATAAATAAACACACAAGTACACATTAAAGCAGAGACAAACCAAGTAGCATACTACTATATTGAGCAAGATTGTCTGTACAACTGTGAATATCCCAAACTTCCATCAAGTAATATACATACTAGTATGATACAGTAATGGCCTCTAGGGCATATACACTAACACCATCATCCCACGCTTTGTTACGGTGGCTCCGATCTCCTCGATCTCCGGTCTCATCGTCCAGGTGGCACCACGTCGACGGATCTTTAAACGGGCTCCCGCCTCCGAACCGAGGCAACTCGATCATCAAATTTGCTAAAAGAGATGACCAAGATTGATGTAGATAATGAGTAGAACACTTTGTCTCGTTACGTCCAAGGCTATAGACGAACGGTTAATGAAGTTGCCATTTGGAATCGGGTAAATGGAAATTGAACTATGAAATTTCCATACACTAAACTATCATAATCTTTTTCAAAGGAAATCACACTCATTCCCACAAGAGGGGGCCGGCCATATAAAGGAGAGGGGGGAGGTGAGTGTAGGAGAGGGGAGGTAATCATAAGGCAAAAGATCAAGGAAAAATATTTTAAGCATTACCAAAAAGCCTTAATGGAAACAATGACTCATAACCTTAGTCATCCTCCATCATTAAATGCATCATTAATGAACTAATGACTCACATGCCTTGTCACCATCTAGAACCATCTAGAAACATGACTCACCCAATGAAGAAAAGATAAATCTGTCTTTAACCGAATGTTAAAAACGGGTGATAGAAAACTGGAAACTGGCAACTTCCAAAAGTGATCCTGAAACGAATTTCAGGATAACCCCGTAACAGTATAAACATACCCGTATTTATATTACGACCAAATACAAATGCAACTGAGACAAAGATATTATATCTACACAGTATAATACTTGGATCCGGCTTAAACCAAAGCCCACCAGTATTATCTGCCCGAAATATGACACGTGCGAAAACGCACATGCATTTTCCGAACCCTGCCATAAAACCATACGGCTTCTACAACGTTTCGCCCGAACTTGGGAAAGTGTCTGTGGAGGACTCTAATGACTCATCAATACACTGGCATTGGGTATAACCACTAGCACGTTAGATGTTCAAACTGTACGTAACGGTTGCCTATGTATTGATTGGAAGGAAAGCTGATGAGCGAACTCATCCAGAAACCATACTGAGCCTGACAGTGACAATATCCGTACAGTCCGGTCCATTCGTCTATGAGTATCGCATATATGGCCTTGGGGGCCGGTAAACGTCAGACCCCCAATAGCTGTATAAGTCGTGTCAGAGAGCAACCCAGAACACCCTGAGATACTACTGGAATACCTTCCAGTAAATCTCGATTACCCTGGCCAGGGATTTCGTGTAATGGCTCTCCTAAACACAGCGCGATCTCACCCCAATACCGGGAGAGACGAATCCCCGATGATCTGCTCACTGCCTCTATGTGGCTCGGGACTGTACCCAAAATATACCTGTTTGCACGACTCCTTTGACCCGTGGTAGGGTATAAATCAAAGTACAGTGGGAACTCACACGAGACAAATGACGACCTCACGTCGATGAACTAACCTGTACACATGTCATCAGGGAACTGCTATCTGACGCTAGGTATAATACCAACCAGCAAGTTCCCGGCAAGTCCTGTCCGGTGTACTCATAACCCAATGAGCACCTGTATACATCTTAGGTGAATCAACTAACACCAATGGCTTGTGAGACTGGCCACCGCCCCTCGTCGGGGTCTCGAATGTATACACTAGTCTACTCCGGAGTATCGATGCCCTGTCTCGAAACTCCTATGACTAGGGACACTTTAAGGATGTGCTTATAGACCCCAGCTCCACATATATGATCGCCAATCATACTGCTGGTAGTCAAGAAAGAATTCTATGGGCTCTATCAAAGTGTAACAGTGATAAAGACAGACCAGATAGCACACTATCATCTCGAGTAAGACTGTTCTATCGGTATAGGTCCTCCCTCAATCATTGCAATCACGTACCCTGCGATCCAATAATTGACTTAGAGGGCACTATATCCAATAATCTCCCACTTGCACTTAAGGCTAATTATTGCAATGTCGCATACTCACAGCCCGTGTGATACCGAACATCCACTCCTCTACTAATCAGTTTCACGAAAGCTCGTTTGAAAAACTATTATGTTCGAGAAATAGCCTCAGTGAGTGGATCCGCCCTGATATTTCTTTCTATGTCTCTCTTAAACTCAAGTTTGCGGAGAAAACCATCTCCCGAATCGAGTAATACCTGTCTTAGAATATGTCTGGATATCTGATGGGACCTAGTTCATAAATGAACTCCAAATCCAAACTTCTTAGACTGTATCTATCACTGAAACTAATCAGTGTCCAGCACTATGCCTCCCACAGTATCCTCTTGGACCACCTGTCCATAATACTGTCCTCGTCTGAGGGAAAACTATAACTCAGACAATCACTTTGTCATCCATGTCACTTTTGAAGCCTGAATGATACCGTCTCCCGAAGGAGGCTACCGTCATCAAATCCGTAGAACATATACTTATGTTCTATAACTGCTTCCGTATGTTTCTTCAGGATTGGATTAATATAAACTTATCGCATCTAGTGCATAAACGACATCTGGTGTGGTACTTGACATCTCATGATTGACTCAATTGCCTAAGCAAGCGATCTGCCAATCATGCACGTCCCTCTCCTCTTAGTCTGTAAGACACCTTAGAGAGGGTGACTCCATCACTGCAGATACACCACCATGCCAGAAGTCATCTATTCTAAAATACTATTAGAATACTGTTAAAGTACCCATATTGGGAAACTACCAAATCTAGATCTAAAACCATAGATCTAGTAATCAGAATGTCAAATATTATATCCATATCTTTTGTGGAGAAACAACTGTGTGACGACCACAGTACAACCGATCGTAGTACAGGAATTTTACTTCCTACTCTGTGTATGTCATCCAAATACCAAGACATAACACCCTACTACTTTCTTAACAGATCCATCCCCTATTCTGATGAAGCCAAACCTATGACTGTCACATCAAAATTAGATGATCTATCTCCGCTATAATTGCTTAAGTCTATAAATAGACATAAGCTACTTGCCCACTATGCTTCCGCTGCTCCCACTGACTACGACAACCCTCTGGCAGAATAATATATACGTACACTTCTAAAGCAAGTTTAGAACTACGCTTAACCTCCTGCCGGGTCTCATAGCCTGGAACAACAGTAGTGTCAAGTCTGGGTAAACTAGAACCTCCCTCTGTCACCGTCCTTGAGGCTATCGGAGTACCTCTCGGGTGTCTGAGGTTACCCACCATATCTGCGGAGTGTCTATTGGAATGTTAAACCTGATTGAATATATATGTCCTATTAAATTTTCCGTAATCGTTTGCGGTTCTGAATCACTTCCAGTTCTACTATACTCCCACTACTGTTTTCTGAAAAAAAAACCATTTTATTAAAACTGTGGCGAGTCAAGAACAATATCACTATTGATCTTCCAGATGTTAGAAAATCAACCCTCGTCAAAGCCAGGGTCAACCCACAAACTGCCATTACAGAAACGTGCCTTGAGTTATCCAGTGTCTGGTTTTAAGCATAAGCTGGACAAATCCCCTTACCTTAACTTCGTTAAGATATGATCCATTCTATATCCAATATAGAAACTTGGCACAAATATAATTGGAACCAGATTCAAATCATGCAGCTGTCTCCAGTGCATATCAACTTAATGGAGAGAGGCTAATCAGCATTACTCAACTTAGGAATCCATCCAATTATGAGTAACCTGAAAGAGAAACAAGTTTCTCAAAGCCATTACTATCATCTGAATACCAATCACAAGAATCTACATCTTCGATTTCTTTGAAGAATCCCGATACTTGCGATACTTGGTTCTCTACTTTATTCTTATACCCACAACTTCTCAAAACTTAGACATTGTACTTCTACGAAACACTTGTCTAAAAACTAGAGAAGTCACAAGTAAATAGAATAGAGTACGAGGACCAACCCCTTTGTCCTGATGGACACTGGACAACATACAATACTCTGTATAATTCCGCTGAGTTTAATAACTCAAAACCTGTGCGTCGTAGGTTGAAAACTGTCCCCAGGCGATTTCCTCAAATATCACCAATTACAAAGAATTCCGATGTAATGAGGATGATCACCTAATTTCCAATAACTTACTCCCACTCATCATCTGAAAAACCATACAGATGTGAGAAGCATACTTGGTAAATACATACCCTGGAACAAGGGTTTAATTGGGAAATCGGTTTACAATTAATAATGCATAATGTAATTGAAACATGAAAATGTTTCGAAGGGGTATCCTGGTATTCTTTGTAATGCCTCTTCCATAATCCAATTCATGACTTTAACCGTATATTTATTTGCCATCTCCCTAAATCCCTTTATTTGTCTTTATTCGTTACCTTCTGTACACCATCATTAGGCTAAGTGGTTTTCTTCCTTCCCTACCGTTCGGCACCAGCCTATGGTTTGGAAGAAGAATATCCAGTAAGCATAATAGGTGTACCCTCCTAAACCTAGGAGTACTCGCAACTTGAGAGAAGGTGATGATAAAAGATAACTGAATAAACCTTATTCCTATTTCTCCTGAACCAGAATCCATCCTCGAAAAAATATCCTTCGAGTTCGTATATAACCATACGATGGATTTATCCAATGGAATTGGATGTTCGTAATGATACAGGTTGTTCTGGAGAAATTAAAGGTGAAGTAGGAGTGGCGATGAAGTACGCGGTTTGGTCGTGAATGATAGCAGTCGCAATTTACTTTGCCCTCTTTCTATTCCCTTTATTTTGTCTTTATTTATTACCTTCTGTACACCCGGCTTAGGCTAATTGGTTTTCTTCATTCCCTACCTTTCGGCACCTGCCTATGGTTTGGAATAAGACTATCCAATAAGCGTAATAGGTGTACTCTCCTAAACTAAGGAGCCCTCGCAACCTGGGAGAAGGTGATAATAAAAGACAACTGAATAAACCAATTCTATTTCTCCTGAACCTGGATCCATCCTCGAAAAAGTCCCTTCGAGTTCGTATATAACCATACGATGGATCTATCCAATGGAAGTGGATGTCCGTAGTAATACGGGGTGTTCTGAGAAATACAAAGGGTAAAAGAAGGAGCGGCAATGACTTATGCAACTCGGACAATCTAAAAGCCAGTATATTAAGAAGGTTCAGTCAACTTGGTCACTGAGTTATAGTCTAGAGTCGGTCAAAAGTCGCTGCCAAAGAGAGAGAGAAAAGAAACACTCTGCGTGCACTCTAACCTAGATCAGAATGGTTATCACTTTATTTAATCTGGAAACCTCCCACTGTAATCTCAAATTCTCCTCCAAACCTGAAAGAAGAATTAGTCGGGATCACCCGAAGAGTAAACCAACTCATCAGTGAGAATCGGGATCCAACTATCATCGCATGATAACGTGAAGGAATCCATTCATGTTATCATACTCCAGAAGGTATGCTCAAGTTTTGCAAGTTTCCTGTATGTTTGAAACTCCCGATGTAATTTTTATCCCATGCTCTTATGACCTTGACGTAGGCCAACAAATCATAAGCTACATGTCAAGTTCTACCCGTCGTTGTCCTGATTAATTTAGGTCATCATACATGCCCTTGACGTAGGCTAACAAGGCTGTACGTCTGTCCTAAACTAATGCATCTATCTATGCAACAAATGAATACCCAGCAGCTACCAAACACTATGCCTTGACGTAGGCCAACAAACATAGCTTGAATACTACTGACCATCCATAAGAAATGACGGAGGATTACGGCTGGTTTTTGGCGAAAAACCTTTAACGTAATGAACTTGATCTCGTTGAAGGAACCTGATAGCATTTTATAAAAATATAGTGGCGAAAACCTTTTGCTAAAGAAGTCACTCCCACTCCCGGTGAAGGGATCTTGGCTCTTTCCTCGTGGAATGAGGTGCAGAATATTCTAACTGAATACCGCGATGCAAAGCAACTTGTAATCGACTATATTGAAGTTATTACCCTGACGCAAACTTCTGCCCAAGGGGTCACTCCCGGTGAAGGGATCTCGGCCCTTGCCTCGTCGAATGAGGTGCAGGATATTCTAACTGAATACCGCTATGCAAAACAAAAGGAAACATCTTTGTAATTTATTCCAACAACATCAAATATAGGGTTTTTTTTATCCTTGCATTGATAAGAATCAATGCAGTCCTATCAATCAATCACACCAAAAAAAGAACGAAAATAAAATGTACGTATATGCCATCCACATTCGTCACTGGGTCCCGTCCTCACTCGTTAGGTTACTTAACTAACGACAGAGCGGGAACTGGACTAGCGCGGGTGTAAACTATATACAACATCTAATAGTATATATACTAATATACAATAATCGCTCCAGGCGTGATAATATGCAACATTACAGAAAAGTAATAAGTATCACAGAACAATACAGATAATTTGGGATCCTCGGGTTTCACAGAGCCGCTACTGAAACCCGACGTTCCCCTGGTCGTGTGGATAGCCTGTGCAATGAAACCTAGACCCCTACGGGTGCGGCAAGTTACCCGCCAAAACCTGAAGCGAGGCAGCCTCCTACAGCAAAATGAATGGACCACCCGGCACTTCACGGAATCCGGTAACTTGAGCTCCCCTCCTTGGGTCAACCTGTACCCCCTACAAGTGCGGCAAATAGTCTGCCAATTCTAGAGTGAGGCCCCTTTGCCTCTCATAGTCATGAGATACGGACCCGTTGCCCTCCAGAACCCGGCTATCCGTGAACTCCATCGCGGGATAAACCTAGTACAGAAATGAAAATATATACAACGGGTACATCGAGCTCATCCCGGTCGTGCCCCAAAAGAATAATATACAAACAGGCAGTGACGGCAGTCCACAAGTCGGACGCTCGCCCCGCAATATCAAATGTACAAATAAATCCAAACAGCACTACCATTGCACACTGCTATCCACCACGACAAATCCGCAACATCACAGCACAATACAGAACATCAACGCGAATGTCACATTCGCAAACATGTCTAAAAGAACTATAGCAATCAGACGCGGTTTACCGATCAAATGACATTCCCGGTCGGAGATATAATGTAAGTACTGTAAACTAACACGTTTAAATTTCGATCGACAAAATTTCCCGAAGTGGGCCCCACGTACATCTGCTGTACAGTAATAAAATCTGGACCCAAAAGGAATATACCAAAAACCATAATTTACTGTGTAAAAGCCTCTGTACAATTTTAGAGCACTGTTCCCACTAAACGGCCGCGGATGCGCGGTCAAACCCTAGGTTTGACCGCGGATCCGCGGCTGTTATATGGGATCACGTGACCAAATTTGTACGGTTTGCTTCAAAAAGCTTGCTCTGTTTTCTGAAGTGCTCAAAATAATTTTTAGACCTAATTTAAAATCGACAGAAACCTTTTGTACAGAAAAATATAGTTTCGGAAATTCCGTTCGATCGATCTTTTAAACGCGTTAGCACAAGTTAGTAAAGCTTAATGGTGAGGCTCTGATACCACTGTAAGTCCACAGTATCGCCCCGGCCGTCTAGCAGACGCCAATTGCGGAACAAAAACTTTTACGACTGGCGCTATCGCGTACTATAACCCGGATCTGCCATTAAAGCTAAACTAACAAACTACAAAGTGGGTAGAAATGTTATACCGAACGATCCGAGTCTTTCGGTCTTCAACCATCATCCCACGCTTTGTTACGGTTGCTCCGATCTCCTCGATCTCCGGTCTCGTTGTCCAGGTGGCACCACGTCGACGGATCTTTAAACGGGCTCCCGCCTCCGAACCGAGACAACTCGATCATCAAGTTTGCTAAAAGAGATGACCAAGATTGATATAGATAATGAGTAGAACACTTTGTCTCGTTACGTCCAAGGCTATGGACGAACGGTTAATGAAGTTGCCATTTGGAATCGGGTAAATGGAAATTGAACTATGAAGTTTCCATACACTAAACTATCATAATCTTTTTCAAAGGAAATCACACTCATTCCCACAAGAGGGGGTCGGCCATATAAAGGAGAGGGGGGAGGTGAGTGTAGGAGAGGGGAGGTAATCATAAGGCAAAAGATCAAGGAAAAATATCTTAAGCATTACCAAAAAGCATTAATGGAAACAATGACTCATAACCTTAGTCATCCTCCATCATTAAATGCATCATTAATGAACTAATGACTCGCATGCCTTGTCACCATCTAGAACCATCTAGAAACATGACTCACCCAATGAAGAAAAGATAAATCCGTTTTTAACCGAAACGGGTGATAGAAAACTAGAAACTGGCAACTTCCAAAAGTGATCCTGAAACGAATTTCAGGATAACCCCGTAACAGTATAAACATACCCGCATTTGTATTACGACCGAATACAAATGCAACAGAGACAAAGATATTATATCTACACAGTATAATACTTAGATCCGGCTTAAACCAAAGCCCACCAGTATTATCTGCCAGAAATATGACACGTGCGTTTTCCGAACCCTGCCATAAAACCATACGGCTTCTACAACATTTCGCCCAAACTTGGGAAAATGTCTGTGGAGGACTCTAATAACTCATCAACACACTGGCACTGGGTATAACCACTAGCACGTCAGAGGTACAAATTGTGCGTAACGGTTGCCTATGTATTGATTAGAAGGAAAGCTGATGAGCGAACTCATCCAGAAACCATACTGAGCCTGACAGTGACAATATCCGTACAGTCCGGTCCATTCATCTATGAGTATCGTATATACGGCCTAGGGGGCCGGTAAACGTCAGACCCCCAATAGCTGTATAAGTCGTGTCAGAGAGCAGCCCAGAACACCCTGAGATACTACTGGAATACCTTCCAGTAAATCTCGATTACCCTGGCCAGGGATTTCGTGTAATGGCTCTCCTAAACACAGCGCGATCTCACCCCCAATACCGGGAGAGACGAATCCCCGATGATCTTCTCACTGCCTCCATGTGGCTCGGGACTGTACCCAAAATATACCTGTTTGCACGACTCCTTTGACCCGTGGTAGGGTATAAATCAAAGTACAGTGGGAACTCACATGAGACAAATGACGACCTCAGGTCGATGAACTAACCTGTACACATGTCACCAGGGAACTGCTATCTGACGCTAGGTATAATACCAACCAGCAAGTTCCCGGCGAGTCCTGTCCGGTGTACTCATAACCCAATGAGCACCTGTATACATCTTAGGTGAATCAACTAACACCAATGGCTTGTGAGACCGGCCACCGCCCCTCGTCGGGGTCTCGAATGTATACACTAGTCTACTCCGGAGTATCGATGCCCTGTCTCGAAACTCCCATGACTAGGGACACTTTAAGGATGTGCTTATAGACCCCAGCTCCCACATATATGATCGCCATCATACTGCTGGTAGTCAAGCAAGAATCCTATGGGCTCTATCAAAGTGTAACAGTGATAAAGACAAACCAGATAGCACACTATCATCTCGAGTAAGACTGTTCTATCGGTATAGGTCCTCTCTCAATCATTGCAATCACGTACCTGCAATCCAATAATTGACTTAGAGGGCACTATATCCAACATATTATACCTATCGTCAGATAACAGTTCTCTGGTGACACTGATACAGGTTAGTCTATCGACCCGAGATCGTCATAGAGTCTTGTGTGATTCCCATTTTGCTTTGATTTCGACCATACCACGTTCAAGAGATCGTGCAAAAAGATGGTTTTTGGGTACAGTCCCGAGTCACATGGAGGCAATGAGCGATAGGAGGGGATTCGTCCCTCCCGGTATTGGGGGTTGATGTTGCGCTATGCTCGATTGGCTATAACAGGAAATCCCTGGCCAGGATTGCTAAGATCTACTGGTAAATGTTATCAGTAGTTTCTCGAATCGTTATGGACCTTGCATCGGCATGACTTATCAGGCTATTGGGGTCTGACGTTTTACCACCCCCAGGCTACGATATGTGATATATCTGACGAAGAGACCGAACTGTACGGTGGTGTTACTGATTGGATTCACAGGAGTATGAGCAGGCTTGCTTGTTGCACTTCTGATCGGTCAATACTCGGGTGGTCGTTAAGTTTAGCAGACTGCTTGCGACTTGTGTGTGTTTGATATGATCATCACCTACTGTCGGTGTATTGACGAGTCTTTAGAGTCCTACACAGGGGTTTCCTGGTTCATGCGAAACGAAATAGGAGCACATATGCGATATGTGCGGGACCGAGATTAATGCGTGTATGTGATACCGCATTCTATTCTCGCGATATATGATATCGCTCAGTTATATGTGATATAGCCGGGTTATCGGATCAAGTGTTGATTTGATAAATTGATACATATGATATTAGTCGGCTGTATGTGATATAGCCGGATTATTAAATCAAGTGTTGATTTAATAATTTAATGTATAATTATATATGTGATATATTGAATTACATTAACTAATATTAGCTCACTTAAACATTTCTTTTTCTCACTTGTGTGCATATAGTATATATGTGATATATATTAATGTACATTTTATTGTGTCATGCTTGATGCCACATGTAACATGGGTGTATGAGACTTACACGATGGTAATGATAATCCTAAGGTTTTTATTTATTTTAGTAATTCACAAATTAGTAGTAATTAGTCGCATGGTTGAAGCTTGTAGAAGCTTGTGGAACCATTGATCAAGTCCACTAATTTTGTTTTACTAGTAGATATTTATTAACCTAACCATTATCATTAGCCATGGTTTATTCTCTACAAGGGTTAGTGTATGACACTAACTCATCCATGGTTGTTATTCTCACCTTATGAGTTTCATTCTCATCTTCACTTCATCTTCTTCTTCCTCATGGAAAAGCTTTCTAGCTTTTGAAAAGGTGATGAAATATTGTGAGAAAAATTAATCTAAAGTGAGCTCATTTTCTACTTCATCATCCTCTACTATATTAGCCATTTAGTTTATGGTGTTTAGTTCACTAATCTACCATTAGTGAAGAGGTAGCATGAGATTGAGTCTTCTCGACGTAGATCATCTTCGGCATCGAAAACTTTGAGCAAGTTTGTTCATTTCTTCATGTGAACCCTTACTAGAGTTCGGGTGTTCACTACTTGAAGCGAAAGGACTACTACACGGAGCTTTAGAAGTGAAGGACCGGTCTACAAAGATTGTATTCCTCATTCACTTAGATGTAAAGTTGTTTATATTATAGTTCGTCTAAATCTCTAGTTAAGATTCTAGGCTAGGGTTCTTTAGTATGGCAAAAATTTGAAATTGGCATGGACGATACCTCCCGCAATCCAACGACCGCCTAGGGAACCCAACACCCGCATCTTGGGATTCTCTATTGACCTGATTCCAGGGACGGCGCCAGTTTCCAAAGCTCCTTACAGGATGGCGCCGGTTGAATTGGCAGAATTAAAGAAGAAGATAGAAAATCTTTTGAACAAGGGATTTATCCATCCAAGTGTTTCCTAGTAGGGTGCTCCTGTGCTATTGGTGAAGAAGAAAGACGGTTCCTTACGTATGTGCATCGACTACCGGGAGTTGAACCGAGTGACTGTGAAGAACAAGTATCCCATTCCCCGCATCGACGACTTGTTTGACCAGCTTGGTGGTGTCGAGTATTCTCTAAATTAGACCTTCGGTTAGGGTACCACCAAATCAGGGTCAAGGCGGAGGATGTATGCAAGACGGCTTTTCGAACCCGGTATGGCCACTATGAGTTTCTTGTGATGCCGTTCGGTGTTACCAATGCACCAGCCATATTTATGGATCTGATGAACAGGGTTTTCTCCAAATACTTGGATCAGTTTGTTGTCGTATTCATCAATGACATTCTAGTCTATTCTAGAAGTCGAGAGGAGCACGCCGAGCATCTACGAATTGTATTGCAGGTTCTATGGGAGGAGAAGCTCTATGCAAAGCTAAGCAAGTGCGAGTTTTGGCTAGACAAGGTGTAATTTCTAAGACATGTCGTTTCGAGTGACGGCATTTCGGTGGATCCGACGAAGATCGAATCTATCAAAGACTGGCTGACACCGAAATCAGTTGCTGACATAAGAAACTTCTTAGGATTGGCTAGATATTATCGACGATTTGTCCAAGATTTCGCCAGAGTAGCGGAACCCTTGACGAAGCTCACACGGAAGGAGGTGCCGTATGTTTGGTCAGAGGAATGCACCCAGGCATTCGAGCTGTTGAAACTAAAGTTGACCACGGCCCCAATCCTGACCGTGCCAGATAGCTCAAGTGGTTCGGTTGTGTTGGATATGTATGCCCTAGAGGCCATTATTGTATAGTACTAGTTTGTATAATACATTTTGGAGGCTTGGGATATATATACGGGTTTACGACAGTCTTACTTGATATAGTAGTATGCTACTTGGTTTGTTTCTATCTTAATATGTGTATATGTTTCTTTTAACATATCGCTAATACATATTGATGGAGCCCTTAGGATCTTTGCTTGACTACCGGCGTTGTGATGGCGATCACACTAGTGGGGGCTGGGTAGTCTATAAGCACATCCTTATTTTGGTCCCTAGTCGTAGGATTATCGAGACAGGGCATCGATACTCCAGAGTAGACTGGTGCATACGCTTCTCGTCCCAGCAGGAGAGATGGTCTGTCCCACAGCCATCAGTACGTCGTACTGGAGATAGTATGCAGGTGCTCGTTAGGTTACGAGTACACTGGACAGGACTCGTCGGGAACTGTTGGTTGGTATTATACCTATCGTCAGTTAACAGTTCCCAGGTGACATGAGTACAGCTTAGTCCGTTGACTTGACACTGTCACTTCGCCTCAAGTGTGTTCCCACTGTTCTTAGATTACTACCCTACCACGGCTCTATTGAGTCGTGCAAACAGGTAGTAGTTGGGTGCAGTCGTGAAGCACTTGGAGGCAGTGATGGTTAGACAGGATTCGTCTCTCCCGGTATTGGAAGTTGATATCGCGCTGTGTCTAGGAGAGCCATTACACATAGTCATCCCTGGCCAGGGCAAGCGAGATTTGCTGGTAGTGTTACCAGTAGTTTCTCAGGGTGTTCTGGGCTACACTCCGACATGCCTTATACCGCTATTAGGGGACTGACATTTACCGCCCCCGTAGGCCCGCCATGCGATACTCTCAGACGAACAGACCGGACTGTACGGAGATTGTCACGTTCAGGCTCAGTAGGAGTTCGGATGGGTTCACCTCATCAGTCTTCTTATCGGCATCTACCTGGGGACCGTTACGTACAGCTAATACCGCTTGCGGCCTGTGGTTAAACCCACTGCCAGCGTAGTGTTGAGCCTTTAGAGTCCCACACAGAGGGTTATTCGCCTTTGGGCAAAACAGAGTAGAGGTCGCATGGTTTTGCGACGGGGTTCGTTCACATCCGCGCACTTGCATGCTTGGTGTCCGGGCAGTTATTACTAGCGGTCTTTGGTTTAAGCCAGATCCTAGTATTTGTTTTGGGATTGGTTTTGTCTCATTGTATTCTTGTTCCTCGGAACACGGATGCGGGTGTGTATGCACAGTTGATAGAGGCAGAGGATTCTCATTAGGGTTGTTGACCGTTGACTTTTTCCAAACCCTAATGAGAATGAGAAATATGATTAATGGTATTAATTAAAGATAATTGTGCTATGGTTAGGATTGTTGACCATTTGACTTTGGTTGACTTGTTGACCTATGTTGACATATTGACCATCATCATTTCACATGAAAGATGCTCCTTGATTCTTGCAAAATTCATTTAATGTGAAATGATAATGGTCATTCCAAATGAACCATCACAATTTCTTTAATTATTATTGTTATTTTTCATATTATCTCATATGTGAGCATGGTTGCAAAAAAGAGTTCATTCTATTCTACTCTCTCTCTCTCTTGAAAAAGCTCTCCCTCTTCCTCTCTCAAAGCTTAAGTGTTCCATGTATTGGAAATCATAAGCTTTTGAGACTAAACCATCAAAGCACCTCTCTTCTCTTTCTAGGGTTCTTTGTCTAGCAAACCAAGCACTCTAGTTACCTCTTGGTTGAGCTAGAGCTCAAGGAAAAGGCCCTCGGGTGGATCTATCTTCGGCAAAGGGAAGACGACGAGGAGGAGCCATCTACGCCACTACAAGGAGCAAGTAAGAAGAAGAACCACAACAAGAAGAGAAGAAGTTCAAGATCTAGGTATAACCATTCTACATAGTAGCTAGAACTTGTAGTTAGTGTGTTAGTTTTTGTTTAGCAAAGATCCTCTAATTTCTAGTCCAAGTTGCCTTGTGAGAAAATTTTGATTTTTACCTATTCCGCCTCCCCGTAAGCACCGGGGTGGGCAACGTGGACCTAACAGTAGTATTAGAGCCTAGCTAAACAACAACTAATTGTTAGCAAAGTGTTTGGAACTTCGATCCGGAAAAAATCCCGAAAACATGTCAAAAAAACCATACTTTATGCCGATTTTTAAAACTGCTCTAAAAATTATTCCACATGCCTTAAAAATTGGTGCAGGGTTTTCTAGGAACAGGCAAGAAAAATGAGCCCACGACTCGGTCAACTCATCACGGAAGCGCGGCGAAACCACGCGTTTCGCCGCTGATCCGCAGCCGAGTTGACTCGGCCGCGACCTAGATTTCTTGCAGATTGCTCAGTTTGGTGTTTTGGGATTTTTAAGATGTTTTGTTTCTGCCCAGTTTTTCCAGAGAACAATGTTGTGTTTGGGGGTAGTTACAAATTGGTATTTTGATCGAAATTCTACAAACTCTTGCTAAATGGTTATATCTGTAATGTGATATATGCACTGAACGTCGACTAATCGCTATACGTCGATTAGTGGGGATTGTGCATATCTGTGATCTGTAATGTTGTTGGATTGTGTATATGAACTTATTGGATTGTCGCGGATGAATAGCCGGGGTTTTGTGAGATGAGAGTTTCTTTATCTTTCATTTGATGTAATATGTAAATTGATTTAATATTATTTTTATGGCCGTACATCCGGGATGAGGTTGTAGCCGCCATTGTATATTATTTCTTTTACTGTTTTTGCTCCTAGGATAGACCCAAGATGGGGTGCACAAACTACCGGGTACGTTGAAGTGCTGAGTGGCCTACTCACGTTGTTGAGGGAGGCTGCTTCACTTCGGGTATTTGACGGGTAGTTTGCCGCACCCGTAGGGGTCTAGGATGGGGTTTGGCTATTCATCGCGACCATGTAATCCGTCTTTCGTTGCAGGCTCGAACGAAACGCGGATTCCTAGCATATCCAATATATTCATCTGTGATCTGGAATGGCTATCATTGCATCTGACAAATGTATATATCTATATATGATATCTAGTAGGCGTTGCTTATGTTTTGCATCCGCGCTAGTCCAGCCCCCGCTCTGTCGTTAGTTAAGTAACCTAACGGGTGATGATGGGGCCCCGTGGCGATTGCGGATGGCATAAGCGTATGTCATATTTTCGTTGTTTTCTGCAATGGTAAGATTAATTGATGGGATGCATTATATTAATGTAAGGAAAAAACAAACCTAAAAGACGTTGTTGGAACAATTTTCAAAAAGCTGTTATTGCAAAGACGTTCTCTTTTGTTTTGCATAGAGATATTCGGTTATGAATGCCCAGCACCTCATTCGACGAGGCAAGGGCCGAGATCCCTTCATCGGGAGTGACCCCTTGGACAAAAGTTTGCGTCAGGGTAATAACTTCACTATAGTCGATTATTCTTGCTTTGCATCGAGGTATTCAGTTTGGAATATCCTGCACCTCATTCGATGAGGAAAGAGCCGAGATCCCTTCATAGGGAGTGACCTCTTTAGCAAAGGTTTTCGCCACTATATTTTTAAAAAAAAGGCAATCATGTTCCTTCAACGATATCAAGTTCATTACGTTAACGGATTTTTCGCCAAAAACTCAGCCGTAGCCCTCCGTTATTTCGGATTGGTATTATTTAGTATTCGTGCTGCGTTTGTTGACCTTGTCAAGGCATAGTGAACGGTAGCTAAGTGATATTTTTCTGTACATTGCTAATGTGATTGGTTAGGACAGTCGTGCGGCCTTGTTGACCTAGTCAAGGGCACGTACAGGTGGGTTTAATGTAATCAAGATAATGACGGGTAGAACTTGACTAGCGGTTTATGGTTTGTTGACCTAGTCAAGGTCATAAACCGTTAGGGGCAAAAATCCACATCGGGAGTTTCTAAAGAAACTGAAACTTGCAGATTTAGCATACCTTCTGGAGTGTGGTGACTAGAGTGGATTCCATCTAGGTCATCACACAATGATAGTTGGATCCCGATCCCATTGATGAGTTGGATTACTCTCGGGAGATTATTTCACTTAACAATCAATGCTATAAACCAAGTAGGTGTCTAGAACGGTGTTAGCGGGGCTACGCCTCCAGGGAAAAGAGCTTATTTAATTAAGGAATTTCGCGAAAGCGTTGGAAAACCTCCCTCGAAGTACCAACACTAGCCTGGCTGAATGGTTAAGCAAGTATTATGACGTGCAATTAATCCTGACTAGTTCTTCTTTTAGGGTTTGAAGAAGAATTTGAGGAAACAGTGGGAGCCATCCTGGTTAGATAAATTAATAAAACAATCTAATCTTGCAAGAGCGTACGCTGAGTGTTTCTTTTCTCTCTCTCCAGGTAGCAACCTTTTCACGCCCTAATCAAGATAATAAAATGTATCGCTTGACCGATCCGAATTCTTATTCGGGGCTGGGGAACGTCGGTTCGGCTCTAACTTGTGACAACAGTCATAAGTATGAGCAAGCGAAAGAGAATTGTATGGATTCCAAGGATACCCATTTGAAGAAGAAGCATAGTTTTGCATCTACTTCAGGTGTTCTTGTAATTGAGAACTGCTTTACGGTCAGCCCTACCTCCTGGGTACTTGATACCGGATCAGGATCTCATATCTGTAATTTATTGCAGGGACTGAGAAAAAGTAGGAAAGTTGCACCAGGTGATATGTCGCTTAGGGTAGCGAACGGAGCACAAGTAAATGTTGCAGCCGTCGGTGAATATCACCTAATGTTGCCAAATGGCAATACTATGATTTTGAACGATTGCTACTATGTACCTTCCATGGTTTGCAACATCATATCAGTTTCTTTACTCAATAAAGATGGATATAACTTTGTTCTTGATAGAAATATCATGAACATCTACCTTCATAAGGTACTGGTTGCAGAAGGTAGACTGTGTAATAGTATCTACGTTCTAAATCAGAATACAGTTCTCAATGTACAAAACACACGCAAGAAGAAGAGTTCAGAAACGAACGAATCCTACTTATGGCATTGTAGACTTGGTCATATCGGAGAGAAAAGACTAAGTAAGTTGCATAAAGATGGACTCTTGAATACGTTCGAGTTTTCATCTTATGAAACTTGTCAGTCTTGTCTCAAAGGAAAGATGACCAAATCTCTTTTCACCAGACATGGAGAAAGAGCAAAAGAACTCTTGGGACTCATACACAGTTATGTATGTGGTCCAATGTCTATACATGCAAGGGGTGGGTTCTCGTACTTCATCACATTCACTGACGATCTCTCTAGGTTCGGATATGTGTATCTGATGAAACACAAATCTGAAGCTTTTGAGAAATTCAAGGAATTCAGAAACGAAGTAGAGAACCAGATTGGCAAAAGTATCAAGATCCTCCGGTCTGATAGAGGAGGGAAGTACTTAAGCACGGAATTCCTAGATTACTTAAAAGAGAATGGTATTCTCTCTCAACTTACTCCCCTTTATACATCACAGCACAACGGTGTATCGGAGCGGGGGAATCGTACCCTATTGGATATGGTTCGCTCCATGATGAGTAGTGCTGAGTTGCCTCTTTCATTTTGGGGATATGCGCTTTTGACAGCGGCATATCTATTGAATAATGTTCCGTCTAAATCAGTGCCTAAGACTCCATTCGAGATATGGAATAGAAAAAGGCCATATCTTAAAAGATTTAAGATATGGGGTTGTCCAGCTTATGTTAAAACGCATAAACCAGATAAACTAGAGGCACGGTCAGTTTTATGTAGGTTTGTGGGATATCTAAAGAATGGTTATGGATATCTGTTCTACCACACCGAGGAACAGAAGGTGTTTGTTGCTCAGCATGCCGTTTTCTTAGAAACAGAGTTTCTTGCAAAAGAAATTAATGGGAGCACGGTAGAATTGGAAGAAATTCAGTGACCACAAACTGAAACTGAAGATTTGACAGAACCTCAGGATTCAATAACCCCAGACGAACCTCAGCCACTCCACATATCTGGTAGGATTTCTCATCCGCCCGAGAGATACTACGGTTTTCTCATAAACGGGGATCGAGAGGATTGCATCTTGGAAGAAGATGACCCTACCAGTTTCAGGTAGGCCATTATCAGTAGGGACTCTGATAAGTGGATGGATGCTATGCAATCCGAAATGGAGTCCATGAACACCAATAAAGTGTGGACCTTGGATATTGCTCCACCTGGGGTAAAACCCGTTGGATGCAAATGGATCTACAAAAGGAAACTTGATGTAGATGGGCAGGTGGAAACCTATAAAGCTAGACTCGTTGCAAAAGGTTTTCGTCAAAGACCTGGTGTGGACTATGACGAAACTTTTTCTCCAGTGGCTATGCTCAAATCCATTCGGATCCTACTTTCCATTGCTACCTTCCATGACTATGGAATCTGGCAGATGGACGTAAAAACGACTTTTCTAAACGGCTGTTTGGAAGAGTGCGTTTACATGGATCAGCCAGAAGGTTTCGTAGACAGTGGGAGCAGCGGGAAGGTGTGCAAGTTGCTTAAATCTATTTATGGATTAAAGCAGGCATCGCGGAGCTGGAACATCTGTTTTGATGAGGCAATCAAGGAATTTGATTTCATCAAGAACGAAGATGAACCTTGTGTCTATAAGAAGATTGTAGGACGAACTGTCGTGTTCCTAGTCTTGTACGTGGACGACATTCTTTTGATAAGAAATGACATTCCTATGCTACAATCGGTAAAGCTATTTTTTTCACAATGGTTCTCCATGAAGGACCTGGGTGATGCCTCGTACATTCTGGGGATCAAGATCTACAGAGATAGATCCAAGAGACTACTGAGACTTTCGCAGTCCAGGTACATAGAGACCGTACTAAAGAGATTTAGTATGGAAGATTCCAAGCGCGGTAATATACCCGCATTGCACGGAATCACCCTCTCCAAGAAAATGTCTTCTAAGACTGACGAGGAGAGGGTTCGCATGAGCTCTATACCCTACGCTTCGGCGGTAGGATCTATAATGTATGCGATACTATGTACAAGACCAGATGTAGCTTACGCGCTGAGCATGGTAAGCCGGTATCAGTCAGACCCAGGTGAGGGCCACTGAACGGCAGTGAAGAACATTCTCAAGTACCTGAGAAGGACTAAGGAGATGTTCCTGGTTTACGGTAATGGAGACCACAGGGTCGAGTCCTTTACCGATTCAAGCTTCCAGAGTGACAAAGATGATAGCAAGTCTGTCTCGGGTTTTGTATTTACCCTCAACGGAGGGGCGGTGTGTTGGAGGAGTTCCAAACAGGATAACGTCGCAGACTCGACGATGGAGGCTGAATACATTGCTGCAAGCGATACCGCAAAAGAGGCGGTCTGGATGAAGAAGTTCATTAGTGAACTTCAGGTGGTTCCGTCCATTGTTGACCCAATACTTTTGTATTACGATAACAATGGGGCTATAGCTTTAGCGAAGGAACCAAGGTCCCATCAGAAATCCAAACGCATCTTAAGGCGGTATCACCTGATCAGGGAGATCATTGATCGCCAGGAGATCGAGGTACGGAGAGTGGACACAAAAGACAACACGGCGGATCCATTCATAAAGGCCCTCCCTCAAACACAGTTCGAGTGACTTTTTGAGCTATTGGGTATGCGGTACGCCAGCAGCTGGCCTTAGTGCAGACGTTGGGTATGCGGTACACCAATTACTGGCCTTTAGTGCAAGTGGGAGATTGTTCGATATGTATGCCCTAGAGGCCATTATTGTATAGTACTATTTTGTATAATACATTTTGGAGGCTTGGGATATATATACGGGTTTACGACAGTCTTGCTCGATATAGTAGTATGCTACTTGGTTTGTTTCTATCTTAATATGTGTATATGTTTCTTTTAATATATCGCTAATACATATTGATGGAGCCCTTAGGATCTTTGCTTGACTACCGGCGTTGTGATGGCGATCACACTAGTAGGGGCTGGATAGTCTATAAGCACATCCTTATTTTGGTCCCTAGTCATAGGATTATCAAGACAGGGCATCGATACTCCAGAATAGACTGGTGCATACGCTTCTCGTCCCAGCAGGGGAGATGGTCTGTCCCACAGCCATCAGTACGTCGTACTGGAGATAGTATGCAGGTGCTCGTTAGGTTACGAGTACACTGGACATGACTCGTCGGGAACTGTTGGTTGGTATTATACCTATCGTCAGTTAACAGTTCCCAGGTGACATGAGTACAGCTTAGTCCGTTGACTTGACACCGTCACTTCGCCTCAAGTGTGTTCCCACTGTTCTTAGATTACTATCCTACCACGGCTCTATTGAGTCGTGCAAACTGGTAGTAGTTGGGTGCAGTCCCGAAGCACTTGGAGGCAGTGACGGTTAGACAGGATTCGTCTCTCCCGGTATTGGGAGTTGATATCGCGCTGTGTCTAAGAGAGCCATTACACATAGTCGTCCCTGGCCAGGGCAAGCGAGATTTGCTGGTAGTGTTACCAGTAGTTTCTCAGGGTGTTCTGGGCTACACTCTGACACGACTTGTACCGCTATTAGGGGACTGACGTTTACCGCCCCCTAGGCCCGCCATGCGATAATCTCAGACGAACAGACCGAACTGTACGGAGATTGTCACGTTCAGGCTTAGTAGGAGTTCGGATGGGTTCACCTCATCAGTCTTCTTATCGGCATCTAACTGGGGACCGTTACGTACAGCTAATACCGCTTGCGGCCTGTGGTTAAACCCACTGCCAGCGTAGTGTCGAGCCTTTAGAGTCCCACACAGAGGGTTATTCGTCTTTGGGCAAAACAGAGTAGAGGTCGCATGGTTTTGCGACGGGGTTCGTTCACATCCGCGCAATTGTGCACGCTTGGTGTCCGGGCAGTTATTACTAGCGGGCTTTGGTTTAAGCCAGATCCTAGTATTTGTTTTGGGATCGGTTTTGTCTCATTGTATACGTGTTCCTCGGAACACGGATACGGATGTGTATGCACAGTTGACAGAGGCAGAGGATTCTCATTAGGGTTGTTGACCGTTGAATTTTTCCAAACCCTAATGAGAATGAGAAATATGATTAACGGTATTAATTAAAGATAATTGTGCTATGGTTAGGGTTGTTGACCATTTCACTTTGGTTGACTTGTTGACCTATGTTGACATATTGACCATCATCATTTCACATGAAAGATGCTCCTTGATTCTTGCAAAATTCATTTAATGTGAAATGACAATGGTCATTCCAAATGAACCATCACAATTTCTTTAATTATTATTGTTATTTTTCATATTATCTCATATGTGAGCATGGTTGCAAAAGAGAGTTCATTCTATTCTACTCTTTCTCTCTCTTGAAAAAGCTCTCCCTCTTCCTTTCTCAAAGCTTAAGTGTTCCATGTGTTGGAAATCATAAGCTTTTGAGACTAAACCATCAAAGTATCTCTCCACTCTTTCTAGGGTTCTTTGTCTAGCAAACCAAGCACTCTAGTTACCTCTTGGTTGAGGTAGGAGCTCAAGGTAGAGGCCCTCGGGTGGATCTATCTTCGGCAAAGGGAAGACGACGAGGAGGAGCCGTCTACGCCACTACAAGGAGCAAGTAAGAAGGAGAACCACAACAAGAAGAGAAGGAGTTCAAGATCTAGGTATAACCTTTCTACATAGTAGCTAGAACTTGTAGTTAGTGTGTTAGATTTTGTTTAGCAAAGATCCTCTAGTTTCTAGTCCAAGTTGCCTTGTGAGAAAATTTTGATTTTTACCTATTCCGCCTCCCCGTAAGCACCGGGGTGGGCAACGTGGACCTAACAGATTGTTCACGGTAATGCTTCTGGAAATGGCTTGGGTTGCATGTTGATGCAGCATGGTCGAGTGGTGGTTTACGCCTCTCGTCGGCTGAGAACTCATGAGAAGAACTACCCCACGCATGATCTGGAGTTAGCGGTCATTGTGTTCGTCTTAAAGATTTGGAGGCATTGCTTACTAGGCGAAAGAGTGGAGGTGTAAATGGATCACAAAAGTTTGAAATATGTGTTCACTTAGAAGGAGCTGAATATGAGGCATCGCTGATGGTTGGAGTTCATGGCAGACAACGACATTGATCTGTAGTATCATCCAGGGAAGGTGAACGTCATTCCTGATGCTCTCAGTCGCAGGCCTTTAGCTGCGTTGCTGACTTGTCAAAAAGGGATTCTCGATGACCTTCAGAGACTCGAGTTGGAGGTAGTTACTCCGGGTGTGCCCGGACAGCTCTGGCAGTTGCAAGTCCAATCATCGCTTATAGATCGCATCAAAGCTGCACAGGCTGAAGACCCTCAGTTGCAGAAATTCAAAGGGTTAGTCGAGGCTGGTTTGAGGACAGATTTGCAGATTCACGAAGATGGTTCTCTAAGATTTGGAAGCCGGCTGTATGTTCCAAAAGGGGGTATTCGAGATGAAGTCCTAGCTGAAGCACATAGTTCCGCTTACTCAGTGCACCCAGGTAGCACCAAGATGTACAGAGACCTGAGGCAGCACTTCTGGTGGAATGGAATAAAGAGGAAGATTGCTCGCTTTGTTTCCAAGTGTCTGGTATGACAACAGGTGAAAACCGAGCATTAAAGAATCGCTGGGTTATTGTAACCGCTTCCAGTGCCAGAGTAGAAATGGGAGCACATCACCATGGATTTTATGACGGCACTATCACGAAGTCCAAGGGGCAACAATGCCGTCTGGGTTATTATTGATCGTCTTACGAAGGCAGCGCATTTCATACCTTTCCGAGTCGGACAATCGACGGAGTCACTTGCGGAGAAGTATAAGCAGGAGGTTGTGAGACTGCATGGAGTGCCCGTTAGTATCATATCTGATCGAGACACTAGGTTCATTTCCCATTTCTGGAAGAGCCTGTAGGAGAGTTTGGGCACGCATCTCAAGTTCAGCATGGCCTATCATCCACAGACAGACGGGCAATCCGAGCGTACTATCCAAACGCTCGAGAATATGCTGAGAGCATGCATGCTTGACTTTCAAGGTTCTTGGGAGGATCACCTCCATCGGGTAAAGTTTTCATATAAGAACAGCTACCAGGCTAGCATCCAGATGGCACCGTTCGAGGCTCTGTATGGAAAAAAGTGTCGATCCCCTGTATGTTGGGACGACGTGGGTGAACGAAGGTTGTTGGGCCCTGAGCTGATTGTGCAGACAGTAAGCAAGGTTCAGACGATCAGGCAACGGATCAAAGTGGCTCAGGACCGACAGAAGAGTTGGGGAGATGCCGGCAGAAGATCGTTGGAGTTTGGTATTGGTGACCACGTGTTTCTGAAGATATTGCCCACTCGGGGAGTGATCAGGTTTGGTAGTCACGGGAAACTCAGTCCCCGATTCATCGAACCTTTTGAAATGCCAGAGCGAGTAGGAGAGGTGGCTTATCGACTTGACTTGCCTCCATCGCTAGCTGGTGTGCACAATACTTTCCATGTTTCTCAGTTGAGGCTCTACGTTTGGGATGACAGCTATATCCTGGACCATTCGGACTTAACATTAGGCACTGATCTGTTCTACGAGGAGCAACCTACCGCCATTCTCGATCGTTGGGAAAAAGTGCTGAAAAACAAACCCATTCCCTTAGTTCTAGTTTGTAACATTTCAGAAAATATAAAATATTATTTTTGGAATTTAATATTAAAATAATATAGTTCCCGAAAACTGCCCGATTTGCGAAATTGGGGTTTTCGAAAAAGGGTATAAATATATACCAATAATTGTGAAATAAACGGAAATTAAAATGATTTATTCATTTAAAAATATATTTAAAGGATTTGGCATTTTTAAAATTTATTCTATGCAATTTGGATAAAAACCCGATTAGTGCACTGCTAATCGCGATTAAGCCAAATTCGTATTTCTACAGTTTTTCATGGTTAGTACACCATGACATGTTACATGTTATTTCATTTGTGTTGTTTTATTTGGGTGTATGTGTTTTTGGTGAGAAAAGAAAGGGGGAAAGGTGTAATGATGATTTGGAGAGAGAGAGAGGGGACACAATGATGAGAATAAGCATGCTTGGAGAGAGAGAGTGAGAATAATTGAGGGGGGGCTGCCTCATTATCCTTTCCCCCCACCATTTTCATCTCCTTCTTAATCCTCCTCAAGCTCCCTTCCCTCCACCTACAACCCCAAAAATCACCTCCAAAACCTTGTCAAAACCCTATACTCCTTTCACAAAAAATGATCACCTTCTTACCCTCATCACAATGGACTAAGAAAAGTGGGATTTTCACAACATTGGGACTTCTAGAGTTTGCTTAAGCGATATTCATGAGGTATAATCATTTCCATTTAGTTAGTTTTAGTTTTCTTATGTTTTAGATAGTTTAGAAGTTGAATTGGGTTGGTGGTTGTGAAGATAGAAATCTCTAGAGAAGGGTTTAGGTGATTGTGGGAAATTAGTGAACTATAGTGGCTGTTGAAAGACCTGGAATTTAGTATAGAAACTAAAATATGGAGTTAGGATTTTGTTCATGTCGGTTTTGTAAGTATATAGGGTGTGCAGGGAAATCTGGAGCAACCCGGAGAATTTTTGAGGAAAGCAAACAATTCCAGGGACCAAATTAGAGTACTAGGAGACCACCTTGACGAGACGAGGCCCAGAGGAGCCTGGGGGGCCGAGGAGGCCGGATTTTGTGGGTAGGTGGCCGGTCACTTAGTAGAATTTGGTGTCGGGGTTGGTCCAGTAGCTCATATACACCATGTACAACACCCTAGACTTGTTTGTGCACCTTGTTTTGGCCTGAGTCAAAATCTGGAAGCACTTTGGTGTGATTTTGGCTATGTTTTCCTTATTTTGAAATGTTTAGTTTTGATATTTGTATTTGTATTTGATTGTTGGATATTTGTACATCAACAACAAGGGTTGTTTGGTTGGTTTTGTACGCGTAAGCTATAGGTTCTAACCTATGAGCAATGCGCGTGCCGTTTGGATTTCAAAACTTGATTTTAATAGCGTTGCAATATGTGTTGTTATTGTAGGTACCTTCGCGTGGATTTCGATGCGACGGAGCGTGGCATCATCGACTTCGGCAGGCGAAGACCAAGGTGAGTAGATCTATATCTACGGGGGAAGTCGGGTGGATGGCGTATAGCACCCCCGCAAAGTTTTGGTGGAATTCGATTTGTAGCATATGGTTAAGAAAACCTAGATTAGGAATCTAGGGTTAGAGTTAAAAGATTGTTAGTGAAACCATATTATAAACTAAAGGATAGTTAGAAGTGCTTTGATACGACTAATATGTAATGACGGAATTTGAGGATGACGTTTGACGATATTGCCGTTTAGGGTACTATAGGACTAGATAGCCGACGTAATTGTGTCATCCGAACCATACCTATTTCCAAACCGAAGAATCGTATGCAACTTTTAAACAGATATATTGAGGGACGTTACGGATTTTCAAATGATATCTTTTCTTTAAAAACACCGTAGCCCCTACTTTCAAAACTATGATTCACATCTTTCAAAAACTGTTTGTATGGTTCGAGTGTGTATGTTAGATTAGATACGTATGCTTATAGTAAAGTTAGAATGTATTTGTAAATTTGACTTGATGTGGGATATAAATACGATGAAAAGAATATATGACGTGGCATGAAGATTTGATGATATGTTGGTATACGGATGCGAGTCGATTGAAAAGATTTATACCCTGCCGGTCCCCTGATATGAGATTGTTGCGGATGTGACCTGGGACATAGGTATATAGAGATATTTATATATGTTGTGAATCATGAGTGATAGCCGTACGAGACGTTAGGTCTGTACCCACCTCGTCTTATAGGTTGATAGGATCTCTGATAGCTTAATGCCGCTGTACGATGATTCTCCGTACGTGATGAGTTTGACTTAAGATTTGATCCATACCCTTGACTAGAGGATGTCATACGATGGATTATACCGTACGTGATGTTGTGTGGCTAGATGCCAATTGATAGATTCACTGACTCGGTCATGTTAGATACGTATACCCGTCAGCATTTGCATATGATTTACCTTATACTGCATTCATTTTATCCTCATTGCATTACATATACTTGTGCTAGTACACCTACACCATTATCGATGATGCGTATGTTACACTTACACAGATTGGCCGGCTCACACACTTTATCATCGATAATTGCTATGTCACTACACAGTAGAACTGCTGCATCATGATATGACTCCATGCATGATATACTTGCTATAGCTACATATTGTACACTCATGCTTGCGTATATTCACATATGCACCTTTATACGATATTGCATTCGATTTTGGAGATTTGGGAACCGCATGATATATTTTTAAAACTGGATTCATTTAAAAGAGCGGTTTTCCCTCGATATGTACATATTACTATTCCATGTTACATGATATACGGATATACTTACATTTCTGTTATATATCGCATACATCATGCTTTATGATTACACGCATTGAGATATGCTGTTTTCATGAGATTTCTGTATTTGAGAACCATGGTGATTTCAAAAGAAAGTATGTATTGTTTTAAAATCCCGGTTTCTCTTGATATGATATTTCATTGCGTCCACCATGTGTATTCTCGGTTCTGAGAATAGCATGTGAAACCCGATTCGAGGAGTGGTAGGCACCGTCTACGGGTACATGGTGGACCCGGTGAGGTACCCCAAGGGAAGAAGACTCGTATTGTTAGACTATGAGCCTGGCAGGGGAGCACTACCTACCGATGATAGTATTTGGACCCGTTAGTTATCCGGAGGATACCGACCGGAGTCATGAGATGGATTTGAGGGCCGACCAGAGTAGGTGGTGCCTGAGACTAGATTTTGAGGGCCGATCAGAGGATGCGGCGCCTGAGATATGAGGATTTACGTGTCGATGCTGGACACGGGTTTTCATGATGTTTCAAGTGTCGATGCTGGACACTCGGGTTACATGATTTTGATGTGTCGCGAGAGACACACGTTGATTTATATCCTCATATTTTCATGCATATGCTTTTATGATATTTACATGCATGATGTCGTGTCATTGGTTGACACGTAGACGAGATCCGCATGCATACAGACATTGATTATATGGTGAATGAGATCCACATGCATACATACATTGATTATATGGTGGACGAGATCCACATTCATACATACATTGATTATATTGGTGGACGAGATCCACACGCATACATACATTGATTATATGGTTGGACGAGATCCACATGCATACATACATTGATCATATTGTTGGATGATATCCACATGCTGATTGACATTGATATTAATGTTGGCACATATACAGATACGGTCACCCTAGATATCATAGTATTACCTTCATGATATAGTTGACCTAGGAGTCGTTGTTTATTCGATTTCTACTTGTTGATGTTTTTCTACTCACGAGTTGGCAACTCACCCCTGTTGTGCCATAGTTCTTGCAGGTTGATTGTACGGATCAGTAGCGGCATCGCTGGCACATAGCTACTTTCGGGTGTTTTGCTTTTGGTAGGTGGGACATTTGTATCGTGCCCCCTCTTGTATTTATATTTCATATTGTATCTAGTCAACTCCATCAAATCAAACTAGTATTTGTATAAGTAATGAGACTTAGAAAGACTTGCAGTTGCGAGACTTGAGCGATGGGTTTTATGTTCGCATTTTGGGTTGATGTCTTGCTTTACTTTATCTTTTATGGTGATCTTCGCCGTTGGGCGTCATATACTTATTTTTATACTTTGCGTGGTTGTGATCCGCCGGTTGGCGAAGTGCTAGCTCCCGCTTGGGGATGCCATTATACTTGTTATGTATTTATGGTTTTGGATCAGAATATACAAAGGAGGTGCTGCCCAAATTTTTAAAAGACGAAACACATTTTCAAACTAGCAAATTTCACTTGCATTTTCATGTTCCTTTTCAGTGCATTAAGAAAACTTGATTTCATTATACCTTTATTTCAAAACTTCACCTCCTTTATTTTCTTAAAAAGGTTTAGATTTCTGAGTTTCAGCTTACTTGAATTACGTTACGCCTTTAGACGTTGCGTAATTTAAGTGTTGGCCACGAGCTAATATTTTGAGTCGTGACAAAGTTGGTATCAGAGCACTAGGTTTAATCTTGGTTCGAGTCTATGTTTGACTATGCGGAGTCTAGGGCGGGTATGTATTTCGGAACCTAGACTTGACCTTACGGAACTTGAACTTGAACGGGGGGTATTAGACCCGAACTTTCGTTTCATAGGTTGACCCTGATTGATGGAGTGGGTAGCTTGAGTAGAGTGACGTACCGTACGTATGTTCCGCGGCATATTTACGATACGATACTCCACTTAAGAAACTTTAGGGTGTACATATTTTTGAGACTTATGATTCTCTTCATACCCATGATTATACATCCATTTGAGATCCTCGATTCTATTTGTTTCCATGATCATACTCTCATTGATGTTGTTTCTCCTTATGATCATGTATCCATTCTGGATATGTCGTTTCCTTTCTTGTCGTTGATATGCTCTCTTCGATACTCGATTGAGATTCCTGTCACTATGGTTTGAGCGCAGTTTAAGCTGCTGCTAGTGTTGCGGTCAGGGCGAGCTCGTCCGGTACGAGGGCCGACTATTGTGTTTTCTGGTGATATGGGAACGTCTCAATGTAGCGTTGTGTTGTGACCTCCTGTTGAGGCGAGTGTTTGGTTTTGCACCGGATGACCGGGCCACTGTTAGAGGCTGCGTGTTGTGAGAGGAATGTCGATGTACAGCCTACCTCAGAGATTGTGATGTCGTCTACGTGCAGACAGATGACCCAGCTGTTCCTGAGGTTGATGGGATGTCGCTTCCAGAGTTTACGAGCTGAGATCGCTGGAGCTTCCAAGCAGAGATGCGACAGATGATAGCTAGTCTATCCCGAGTTGAGAGACAAAGGTGATTCGTCAGATTGATGCGCCGACGCATGCCCAGTTGAGTTGAAGAATTCAGTGTGGAGAGTCTTACTCAGATCTAGAGCAGACCGATCCAGAGATGACCGTTGATGTATCGTCTTTCCTGGAGGATGAGACATTGTTTAGCATGCGGGCGAAGAGTATTCACATGTTGTATAGGCAAAGCTAAAAATTTCGAACAAATGTCAGAAAACCATTTTTCCCAAGTTTAAAGTGTTCGGAGGAACATGCAAGTGATTCTGTGGACCCTCTAGAAGAATGAAACCCTAACTCGACATGATGACCATGGAACCGCTTTTGAACCTTAGGGTTTGTGGCAGTTTAGCGATGCCATCAGTGAGGCTTGGGATTGCCCTTCTACGGCTGGTCCAGAGGTACTGTGGTATGTACCAGATATTTTAGACTGTGCTCAGTTGTTGAGCTTTCGGGAAATTTTGGGGCCTTGATGACTCGATCGAAAGGTTTGATATCATCCGGATATCATGTGATAGGAGACCAGTAAGCTGACCAGCTTCGGATAGAGGACCCCACCCAGATGCGTTATGAGTTGATCGAGGACGGACGAGTATTGACTATTTCTCCGACGGTTGGGACGAGTTCCCAAGGACGTGTTCGGCCAGATATCTTCTACAGAGTGATGAAGATACCGAGTTTGTGACTTTGAGTCTGTGTGAGAGACTCTGGATAGACCGTGGCCGAGAACAGTTGTAGTGCGCAGATAGCATGGCGTGACATCATAGTGGACGATGATACAGACGAGTGGAACCAGAGGTTCGTGCGAGACGCTGACGAGTTGTTGTTACTCCCCGTCGAGATTAGAGATCTGATATGCATACAGAGGCGTTGGGATACGGCTAGTTCCCGAGGAAATATTGTGCTGAGAACGCAGATGTCCAGAAAGCGAGAAAAGATTATGTGAGAGTACCAGCCTCCGTACAGTTCGGCATAGGTGAGATCGGAAGAGATCTTGAGCAAGATTCCTTCCAGGACTCTACTGCAATGAGATTTTCACCCAGGATCAGTTGTGTCACGTGTATTCAGAGAGCCAGAGGCCGACGCCAGTGACGTGCTGCCTTACGAGTGGTCGTGATATTGGCCGAAAGATGACCAGAGAAGTGCCAGAGCATAATCGTTTTCTGTTAGCACACCCGACCGGGCCGAAGAGCCGATGGATTGCGAGATTGGTGAATCCACAGAGAAATGAGGATCCAGAGACAGAAGACGTCAGGCCGTGAGCAGGAGGCAAGCGGATGTTCTTGTTCTGCCGGTTTTAGGCGCACCGACATTTTTCGACATTGTAGGGGTGTACCTCAGTGTCATTTGTTACGATTTGCGTTTGTGATCCGAGTATCACGCTTATATCACTTAGATTTGAGTTTTGATGATTAAGTTTCATGATATTGTTTTCGTGCACCATGGCAGCACCTACTGGGTATTTACATTTTCTGCATGGTTATTGCACTTGAGATATGTTTTTTTTATATACACCGTTGTGTTGGCTTATGATTTGTGCATATCTATTGCACTTGATATTGATTTTGTGTCTTGGCTGCACATATTTATGATTTCGTGGATCCCATACAGTTGATTTGATTTTGTGCGTATGGTACGCACTCGATTTGACTTTTGCACTCGGTATAGCTTATATGTGCTTACAGTGCATTGATATATGTTTTGTGCACGCATTTGCACATATTCATGATTTTATACACCTTGGTACACTCGGTGTTGCTGTTTACGCATTTGAGTTATTGATTGGTATTTTGTGCATTTGATACACCAGATTTGTATTTATGCATTTATGTACTGTATTTATATTTCGTGCACTGGATGCACCGGATTTGTGTTTCGTGCATTAGTTGCACTAGATTTTCTTTTCGTGCATTTGTTGCATTGGATTTCTGTTTTGTGCATTGGTTGCGCCAGTTCGGTATTTTGTGTATTGGTTGCACTAGATTTATACTCCGTACATTGTTGCACCGATTTATGTCTTTGAGCCTTTGTGTTATCCGATTTGTGTTTTCGTGCGTGTTGGCACTTACCGTTCGTTTTCGCGCATGCTACTGCACTATATACTTTTACAGACCCGACGCGCTTTGGTTGGATTTTTGCGCATATTAGGCGATTGATTTTGGATTTTTGTGCGCATCGGATGCACTTGAGTGAGATTTTTACTCGTGCATGTCGGATGCCCTTGATTTAGATTTTATTCGTGCATGATTGGATGCACTTGATTTAGATTTCTTTCATGCATGATGGATGCACCTGATTTGGATTTTCGCGCATGTTGGGCGCATGATATGAGATGTGATTTTGTGCACACCGGATGCACTCGATTTGGGATTTTTATTCGTGCACGTTAGTTGCACTGGATTGAGATTTTCGTGCACTCTAGGTGCACTTGATATTATTGTCGTGCACCCCCGTTGCACTGGACAGATACTTCATGCACACTCGTTGCACTTAGTTTTGGCTTTTGTGCATATCGTAGCACCTGTATTTAGATTTGATTTCCGTGCGCACCAGACGCACGTGATTATTGGATACGCCTTTTGAGGCTGATTTTGCTTTTGAGCACCTTGTTTTCATGATGGGCACTATGTTATGTAGTAGCCGAACGGGACTGATCTGAGGACAGTACCCCAGTATTTTGCATGCATTGAAGTTTAACCAGAGCTTTTCAAAGGAGCTATAGTCTCGCTGTTTCCTACGTGTCCATGAGCGACACGAACGGTTATAAAGGAAAACCTTTTGGGATATTTTTAAAAACGACGGAACGTATATTTAGCAAAACATATATGGACATATATTATTATTTTACAAATGAGCGTCCGTCACTTAGGCCATGAGTTACGCATCACACAGCGATTTAGAAAAGATTTTTGCATGAGTTTTATTCAGTTCTTGAAAGTTTTCCAAAGATGCGTACTATACACGTATTATAGTATTGGACTAGTGTATGTTGGATTTCAGTATTGGATTTCGAGATCTGTAACTCCGAGGATATGCGTGCAAATCCGATGATTTGCGTGACGCTTGACGGAGTTCGATTTTGAGTTTTGTACTCGTTTTCATGCGCCCTTGACGCGCTGTGTTGTTTCTGCATCTTCCGTGATTTCGGAGCCTCGTTGATTTGAGCTGATTATTGAAATGTTTTAGATTTTGGGGGTTTAAATTTAAATCGGGGACCGAATTTGTTTAAGGGGGAAGATTGTAACATTTCAGAAAATATAAAATATTATTTTTGGAATTTAATATTAAAATAATATAGTTCCTGAAAACTGCCCGATTTGCGAAATTGGGGTTTTCGAAAAAGTATCATGCCCCGCTTCCCAAAATACGGGATACGAGAGATGACTAGGCCAGCCATGCTCCTACGATCAGGGAATAATCCCGCCGTAGTCACACTTCGGCTTCTAGCATTACATGGTAGTTAATAAACAGTGCTTGAGTAAAGGAAAAATCATAGTTCACGACTTTATTACATTGCAATTTAAAAGAGTTCAAGGTACATTTATTTCACAGAATAAACAACTAACCAATAACAAATGCTGAAATCAAAGAAAGTAGCGCTAGTGGTGCAGTCTAGATCTCCGCAATCTCGAAGGATAAGTCCTGCTCCTGGGCTGGATCCACCTCGTCCTCTGAGCATGCACACTCAGGTCGTTAGGGCGACACATATAACAATAAATATGTATAATAGGCATGCAGTATTATTAAACATGGGGAGTACAATGGATTTGCAGAACATGTATATAATAACATCAACTGAATATGAATAGTGCACTATGAGTAACATGTCGGTGAACTAAGCAATGTATATGTCACTACTTAACGGTCATTAAGTCCTTGAAATCAATTGGTGGAGAGGATACTCGTGTTTAACAAGGGTCTCGTGCATGCTCGAGACTACGGTCCACTGTGCCCGGGACATAACCCTGTCAGCCGTGCCGTTAGGCCCACGACCTAAAGTATGTATGTATGTATATATATATATATCACTGATAGCGAATGATCATCCTCTAAATCACTATATCTCGCTAAATACGAGTTCAATTCCACCTTGATTTCCCCATTCCCCCAGGTTATGGTATGTATTCATGAATTAGATAGGTTGTGGACAATACTTATCACTGTCGTTTTCAATCACTTTTTCCACTTCTCAATATCACTGTCGTATTTGCCACAACCCGATCACTAATCATTAATATATCAACAATACAGATGGTCACTATGCAGCAGGTATAACTCAAGCATGAAAAATATGCAGAAATGCACAGAACAGGTATTCATTATACTATAACGACTTATGCCATATAACTTGCAAAATTCATGGTAAATCATACGCTTAGAATTGACCAAAACAATATAAAGGGTGTATGAAGCACACTGGATTATCTAAATATTAAAATTTATTTTAGGTCAAATGGAGTTCAGATTAGGGAGTTATCATCATTTAAAGGCAGCGATCGATTTCTGGAATTCCAGTTTCAAAACTGGAATCCCAACTTCGCGTGCATTTTACCAGTAATTGTGTTCAGATTCAGCTATTGCCCTGGTTAAATAAGATTTTGTTCTGCCTATTAAGTTTCCAATGCACTAGACGGATTATCAATCGCACCTCTACATCAGAAGTTATGTCCAGATTAATGTGTCAATGTAACGAACATTTCTGCAGAAACTGCAGAACGCAATGACATTATAAAATACAATTTAAATACTAAACGACCGTAAAAAATGCACGGGACAGATTTTAGGTGTTAGCTAATTAAGTTATCTACGCTACCATATGGGGCTCTGCACATTTTCAGTTTTAAGCAGGTGTGTACAGGTGCTTAGAATTCAGTTTCCCCCATAGATGGCTACCCCGGACTGCAGTCCAGAATAATAAATCTATTCAGTTTTCACTATTTAAACCATATGATTTTCTGTGACCGTATACATGGATTCATAGATTATTCAGTTCTCTTCACAATGAGCCTAAGCACGCCACGATCCGATTTTTTTTAATTTATTATGAAGCTAACAAGGCTGCATGATCAGAAAATTCAGTTTTGACGATGCATCCTGAGTGCATCATATTATGTTTGGAACTTCAATAACTTAACACCAATTTTATACACACTACCATATAACAGTACATGGATCCTTTAAATCATAAATTTGGGGAATTTCAAACGAGGTTTTGGTTCAAGACAATTGATCGAGAACGTAGTATTCACATGAAACTATAGATCGAAACTTCGTGTTTCGTCTAATCAATTCAAACGAGATTGATCCCCCCGATCCCTACATGTATTAACCCTGGGTTATAGTCCCGATTCTAAATGATCATGCATAACTCCAAGCCATTACAGGTCATAGTAGAAAACTAGTTGATAACAATACGACAGACACACACCCAATTTTAATTGTCTCATTTATTTCTAATTGAAATTAAAGAATACCAATTCCAATTTTCTAATCCATTTCAATTGTCTCATAGGTTCAAGATCTAGCATGATAAGCAAGTAGAAGATACTTGCCTTAGGCAAAGGTGGCACGGCAGTGACGACGAGCATGATCAAGGCACGATGCGCGCTCGATTGGGCTAGATCGAAATACTCGGGCTCAGCACTGGCGTAGAGGCGGTCACGACAGGGGTTTCCAGCGACTCCGTCGAAGTGCTCGAATGCAGAGGGGCTGCCGGCAGTGAGCTCGGGCGGCTCGGGGATTGGAGCTGGTGAGTCGGGGAGCTCGGGGCTACAGGATCGATATAGTGGCTCTGGCTCTGGCTCTGGCGAGGTCGACTGAGACGACGGGTCGGAGCTCAGGTGAGGTGCAGGGACGAGGGAGTTGGGTTCGTCGGTGATATGCAGGGGTCGGTGTTGATGGTGGTGGCTGCTCGGGTTAGTGGTGATGAAGATGAGGCGAGGGTGTTGACAGTTGAGGTGTTGGGAAGGAGGAGAGGGAATGTTGAGGTTCTCGGCATTCAGTGGTCGGAGATGGGGGGAGTTCGGCGACGTGAGGTGGGGGTTTAGCTTGGAGGAGAACGAGAACGAGGGAGGGAGAGAGAGAAGCAGAGAGGGGGAGATGAGGGAAGAGAACGGGGGAGTAAGAAAAAGACGTTGGAAAGAAGAGGGGAGGCAGGTGTGGGGATCCCGGGTTCGTTGGCAACGAGATCACGTCGACTTGGAGTCGTTCTCGCGGAGGTGAGCACGAGGAAGGGGAGTCGTGGGGGGGAGGCGTTGGGCCTTGGAGCTGTTGGGGGTGACGCGAGGGACGCGGTCGTCATGGAGCGATCGCAGGTCATGGGGAAATGGGCGCGAGAAGCGAGGGATCGTGGGGGAGCCGTTGGGGAGAAAAGGCGGGAAAAGAAAGAGCGAGGGAGGAAGACGAGGACAGCGGGTCGGGTTGGGTTGGCGTGGGTTGGGTGGGGTAGAAATAGAAATGGGTTTTAGTTTAGATTTTGAGTTAGGGAAATTAATTTAAAAAAATATAAATATATATATATATAAATGAAATAAATTTGGATTAAAATCTGAAAAAATACGGAAAATTTTATTCGGAACTGGGGATTTACAAAAAGGGTATAAATATATACCAATAATTATGAAATAAACGGAAATTAAAATGATTTATTCATTTAAATATATATTTAAAGGATTTGGCATTTTTAAAATTTATTATATGCAATTTGGATAAAAACCCGATTAGTGCACTGCTAATCGCGATTAAGCCAAATCCGTGTTTCTACAGTTTTTCATGGTTAGTGCACCATGACATGTTTCATGTTATTTCATTTGTGTTGTTTTATTTGGGTGTATGTGTTTTTGGTGAGAAAAGAAAGGGAAAAAAGTGTAATGATGATTTGGAGAGAAAGAGGGGACACAATGATGAGAATAAGCATGTTTGGAGAGAGAGTGTGAGAATAATTGAGAGGGAGGGAGGGCTGCCTCATTATCCTTTCCCCCACCATCTTCATATCCTTCTTCATACTCCTCAAGCTCCATTCCCTCCACCTACAACCCCAAAAATCACCTCCAAAACCTTGTCAAAACCCTATACCCCTTTCACAAAAATTGATCACCTCCTCACCCTCATCGCAATGGACCAAGCAAAGTGGGATTTTAACAACATTGGGACTTCTAGGGTTTGCTTAAGCGACATTCATGAGGTATAATCATTTCCATTTAGTTAGTTTTAGTTTTCTTATGTTTTAAATAGTTTAGAAGTTGAATTGGGTTGGTGGTTGTGAAGATAGAAATCTCTAGAGAAGGGTTTAGGTGATTGTGGGAAATTAGTGAACCCTAGTGGCTGTTGAAAGACCTGGAATTTAGTATAGAAACCAAAATACGGAGTTAAGATTTTGTTCATGTCAGTTTTGTGAGTATATAGGGTGTGCAGGGAAATCTGGAGCAACCCGAGGAATTTTTGAGGAAAGCAAACAACTCCACGGACCAAATTAGAGTACTAGGAGACCACCTTGACAAGACGAGGCCCAGAGGAGCCTAGGGGGCCAAGGAGGCCGGATTTTGTGGGTAGGTGATCGGCCACTTAGTGGAATTTGGTGTCGGGGTTGGTCCAGTAGCTCATATACACCATGTACAGCACCCTAGACTTGTTTGTGCACCTTGTTTTGGCCTGAGTCAAAATCTGGAAGCACTTTGGTGTGATTTTGGCTATGTTTTCCGTATTTTGAAATGTTTGGTTTTGATACTTGGATTTGTATTTGGTTGTTGGATATTTGTACATCAACAACAAGGGTTGTTTGGTTGGTTTTGTACGTGTAAGCTATAGGTTCAAACATAAGAGCAATGCGCGTGCCGTTTGGCTTTCAAAACTTGATTTTAATAGCGTTGCGATATGTGTTGTTATTATAGGTACCTTCGCATGGATTCTGATGCGACGGAGCATGGCGTCATCGACTTCGGCAGGCGAAGACCAAGGTGAGTAGATCTATATCTACGGGGAAAGTCGGGTAGATGGCGTATAGCACCCCCGCAAAGTTTTGGTGGAATCCGATTTGTAGTATATAGTTAAGAAAACCTAGATTAGGAATCTAGGGCTAGAGTTAAAAGATTGTTAGTGAAACCATATTATAAACTAAACGATAGTTAGAAGTGTTTTGATACGACTAATATGTAATGACGGAATTTGAGGATGACGTTTGACGATATTGCCGTTTAGGGTACTATAGGACTAGATAGCCGACGTAATTGTGTCATCCGAACCATACCTATTTCCAAACCGAAGAATCGTATGCATCTTTTAAACAGATACCTTGAAGGACGTTACGTATTTTCAAATGATATCTTTTCTTTAAAAACACCTTAGCCCCTACTTTCAAAACTACGATTCGCATCTTTCAAAAACTATTTGTATGGTCCGGGTGTGTATATTAGACTAGATACGTATGCTTATAGTAAAGGTAGAATGTATTTGTAAATTTGACTTGATATGGGACATAAATGCGATAAAAAGAATATATGACGTGGCATGATGATTTGATGATATGTTGGTATACGGATGCGAGTCGATTGAGATGATTTATACCCTGCCGGTCCCCTGATATGAGATTGTTGCGGATGTGACCTGGGACATAGGTATATAGAGATATTTATATATGTTGTGAATCGTGAGTGATAGCCGTACGAGATATTAGGTCCGTACCCTCCTCGTCTTATAGGTTGATAGGATCCCTGATAGCTTAATGCCGCCGTACGACGATTTTCCGTACGTGATGAGTTTGACTTGAGGTTTGATCCATACCCATGACTAGAGGATGCCGTACGATGGATTATACCGTACGTGATGTTGTGTAGCTAGATGCCAATTGATAGATTCACTGACTCGGTCATGTTAGATATGTATACCCGTCAGCATTTGCATATGATTTACCTTATACTGCATTCATGTTATCCTCATTGCATTACATATACTTGTGTTAGTACACCTACACCATTATCGATGATACGTATGTTACACTTACACAGATTGGCCGGCTCACACACTTCATCATCGATAATTGCTATGTCACTACATAGTAGAACTGCTGCATCAGGATATGACTCCTTGCATGATATACTTGCTACAGCTACATATTGTACACTCATGCTTACGTATATACCACTTGTACATCCATATTGGCGCACATACATATTGTACACCTTACTTGCGTACATACATATTGTACACCATACTTGCGTACATATATATTGTACACCATACTTGCGGACATACACATTTGTACGTCCATACTTGCGTATATTCACATATGCACCTTTATACGATATTGCATTCGATTTTGGAGATTTGGGAACCGCATGATATATTTTTAAAACTGGATTCATTTAAAAGAGCGGTTTTCCCTCGATATGTACATATTACTATTCCATGTTGCATGATATACGGATATACTTACATTTCTGTTATATATCGCATACATCATGCTTTATGATTACACGCATTGAGATATACTGCTTTCATGAGATTTCTGGATTTGAGAACCGTGGTGATTTCAAAAGAAAGTATGTATTGTTTTAAAAACCCGGTTTCTCTTGATATGATATTTCAGTGCATCCACCATGTGTATTCTCGGTTCTGAGAATAGCATGTGAAACCCGATTCGAGGAGCGGTAGGCACCGTCTACGGGTACATGGTGGACCCGGTGAGGTACCCCGAGGCAAGAAGACTCGTATTGTTAGACTATGAGCCTGGCAGGGGAGCACTACCTACCGGTGATAGTATTTGGACCCGTTAGTTATCCGGAGGATACCGACCGGAGTCATGAGATGGATTTGAGGGCCGACCAGAGTAGGCGGTGCCTAAGACGAGATATTGAGGGCCGATCTGAAGATGCAGCGCCTGAGATATGAGGATTTACATGTCGATGCTGGACACGTGTTTTCATGATGTTTCGAGTGTCGATGCTGGACACTCAGGTTCCATGATTTTGATATGTCGCGAGAGACACACGTTGATTTATATCCTCATATTTTCATGCATATGCTTTTATGATATTTACATGCATGATGTTGTGTCATTGGTTGACACATGGACGAGATCCATATGCATACAGACATTGATTATATGGTGGACGAGATCCATATACATACATACATTGATTATATGGTAGACGAGATTCGCATGCATACATACATTGATTATATGGTGGGCGAGATCCACAGGCATACATACATTGATTATATGGGTGGACGAGATCCACACGCATATATACATTGATTATATGGTTGGACGAGATCCACATGCATACATACATTGATCATATTGTTGGATGATATCCACATGCTGATTGACATTGATATTAGTGTTGGCACATATACAGATACGGTCACCCTAGATATCATAGTATTACCTTCATGATATAATTGACCTAGGAGTCGTTGTTTATTCGATTACTACTTGTTGATGTTTTTCTACTCACGAGTTGGCAACTCACCCCCGTTGTGCCACAGTTCTTGCAGGTTGACCGCACGGATCAGTAGCAGCATCGCTGGCACATAGCTACTTTCGGGTGTTTTTCTTTTGGTAGGTGGGACATTTGTATCGTGCCCCCTCTTGTATTTATATTTCATATTGTATCTACTCAACTCCATCAAATCAAACTAGTATTTGTATACGTAATGAGACTTAGCAAGACTTGTAGTTGCGAGACTTGAGCGATGGGTTTTATGTTCACATTTTGAGTTGATATCTTGCTTTACTTTATCTTTTGTGGTGATCTTCGCCGTTGGGCGTCGTATACTTATTTTTATGCTTTGCGTGGTTGTGATCCGCCGGTTGGCGAAGAGCTAGCTCCCGCTTGGGGATGCCATTATTCTTGTTATGTATTTGTGGTTTTGGATCAAAATATACAAAGGAGGTGCTGCCCAAATTTTTAAAAGACGAAACACGTTTTCAAACTAGCAAATTTCACTTGCATTTTCATGTTCCTTTTCTGTGCATTAAGAAAACTTGATTTCATTATACCTTTATTTCAAAACTTCAGCTCCTTTATTTTCTTAAAAAGGTTTAGATTTTTGGGTTTCAGATTACTTGAATTACGTTACGCCTTTAGACGTTGCGTCATTTAAGTGCTGGTCACGAGCTAATATTTCGGGTCGTGACAGAGTTTCTTGGGGTGGTCGTTCTCCGGTGGATTCTACCTGAGAACGCGAGGAGGACATCCGCGCACGTTTTTCGCATCTGTTTGTGTAGTGTTGTTGTTCCGTTGTTTTCATTTTAATTTCGAGGACGAAATTTTTATAAGAAGGGTATGATGTAAATCCCCAATTTCCGTATATAATTTTTCTGTAATTTTCAAAATTTTATTCTATTTTTTTCATTATATATATATATATATATATTATATTTATATTATAATTAAATTATTCCTAAACCTAAATTCTAAACCCAAATCCTAACCTACCCGACCCGACGCACCAGACCCGACCAGATCCGCTCACCCCCACTTCTTCTTCTCCCTCGATCACTTCTTTTCCCGCCTCTTCTCCAACGTCTTTCCCTGCTTCTCGCGCCCACCTCCGCGACGACCGCACCCGCTCGCCAACTCCCCCGCGCCCCGCTCGCTCCTCCCCAACGGCCTTACCCCAACGGCTCCCCTTTTCTCGCTCCATCGTCACGAGACCCGATCCCCCACGTCCCTGTTTCCCCATGTCTCGACCGAGCTTTCCCTTCTTTTCCCTCTCGCTCCTTCTCCCTCGTTCTCATTTTTCTTTATCTCCTCCAAGCCTTCTCCTCCAAACAACCGCCTACTCATCCATCGATGACGAGCCCTGATCTCCTCATCATCGATGACCACCACAAACCCATCACCAGCCACACTTCCTTCATCGCTTTCCTCACCTTCGACCGCCTCAGCCATCGCCACTGCCTCACCCCCGTCGACCAACACCCGCAAGACCCAAAACTCCAGCACCACCCTCTGCGTGCCGAGCTTCCTCACACATGAGCGCGATCACCTATGCTTCCACCATCGTCGGAGCTCCCCAACTCACCATCTCCAAGCTCCAAGCTCCGAGTAACTCCATCACCGATGACCACCAGCAGCTCCACCCTCATTGGAGCCACCCCTCTCCTCCACCGCGACTAAACCCCCTACCCCCTGCACCCTACTCCGTCGCCGACAAGCCCGAGCTCCCTGGAACCGCAGCACCCCGAACTCCTCACCGGAGCCACTGCAAACCCATAGCCTGTGCCGCCTCCACGCCAGTGCCGAGACCTAAGTCCTTCCCCGAGCCAGACAGGTCGCGCGGGTGTCGTGCCGTGATCGTGCCCGTGTCGTGCCGCCGTCTCAAGTCGTGCTACGTTCGCCAAAGGCAAGAGAAAACCATCTCTTGTTATTCATTCTATTTTAATACCTAGGCTAAACAATAATGTTAGATTATTTTGTTATATAGTAGTGTAAATATGTGTTTTCGACCGATTACCAAACACTGGCCTAGTGTTCGATGCAAACTATAAACCAAAATATATTTTGTGTTGGAGGAATTTGTGATAGTTCGATTCCTTTACTGGTTGTGAATATCTTGTAATAATTTGGATGCAAAATATCGTGTTCATAACCTTGTAGAGTCGCCCCCGAAAGGCGATACAAAATCTGAACCTTACCGCGTATGCTACTTTGTTAAAATTACTGTAAATTAAATACAGTTTGGAACGTAACGTTCTATGGCTCATATCGAAGCCGACTCGATAACCTAAATCCATCCATAGTTTAGTTCTCAACAATTTTAGATCACAGTAACGATACTTGGTTGCGAACGCGGCACTAGACTGCAGTCCGGGGCAACATTTCGATTTGGATACCAGACTTTGACTACATGTACATCCCCGGTTTAGACTGAAAATGTGTGGAGAACCATATGAATACATAGATAATTTAATTATATAACACATGAATCTGGTCCCGTGCCGTTTCATCAACGTTTGATATTTAATTTGTATTTTAGAGTACCGATGTGTTTTGCAGTTTCTGCAGTGACCTATCTTACACCGTCACATTAAACAGGACATAACTTCTAGTACAGGAAGGATATTGATAATACGTTTGATTTGTTGGAAACCTAAAGTATAGAACTAGATTTCATTAAACTGGGGAAACACCTGAATCTAAACTTAACCACAAGAAAACAACGCGCGAAGTTGGACTTCCAGTTCTGAAACTGGAATTTCAGCAACCGATCGCTAATTTAAAATCATGATAATTCCCTAACCTGAATTCCGATTGACATGAAAATAATTTTAATGCTTAGATAATCAAGTGTGATTTGTACACCTTTTGTATTATTTTGGTAGATTCTATACGTGTGAATTATGGTAAATTTTGCAAGTTACATGGCTATGAGTATTAAATATAGTGAATACATGCTCAGTGCATTTCTGCCTATTATATGTTTGTTGTATACCTTCTGCGTAGTGATAGTTGCATTGAGACCTAGTGACCGTTGTGCATTGTCGATATAAGTGTTAGCGATTGGGTTGTGGTAAATACGAAAGTGATATTGAGAAGTGAAAATATGATTGAAAGTGAAAGTGATACGTATTTGTTCACAACCCATCGAATACCTAAATTAATACTATAACCTGGGGAATGGGGAAATCAAGGTAGAATTGAACTCGTATTTAGCGAGGTACAGTGATTTAGAGGATGATCATTCGCTATTTGTGATATATATACATACATTAGGTCATGGGCCTAGCAGCACGGCTGACAGGGTTATGTCCCGGGCACAGCGAATCGTAGTCTCGGGCATGCAAGAGGCCCTTGTTAAACTCGATCATCTTTTCCACCATTTGATTTCATTGACTTAGTGACCGATAAATAGTGACATACACGCTGCCTAGTTTACTGATATGATACCTATATTGCACTATTCATATTTGGTTGATGTTATTATACTCATGTTCTGCATTTTGTTGCACTTCTCATGTTTAATAATATTGCATACCCATCATATATATTTATTGTTATATGTGTCGTCCTGATGACCTGAGTATGCATTCTCAGAGAACGAAGTGAATCCAGCCCAGGAGCAGGACCTGCCATTCGAGATCGCGGAGGTCTAGACTGCTTCATCAGTACCATCTCTTTTACTTTCAGCACTTTGTATTTCATTGGTTAGTTTTATTCTGCAAAATAAGTGTATTTCGAACTCTTTATGTTGCAATGTAATAGAGTTGTGAACTGTGATTTTCCTTTACTCTAGTACCGTATACTGACTACCATATAATGCTAGAAGCCGAAGTGTGACTATGGCGGGATTATTTCCTGACCGTAGGAGCATGGCTGGCCTAATTACCCCTCATATTCTGTATTTTCGGGAAGCGGGGCGTAACAATTTTCTCCCCAACAACGTTTTTATGCCACGTTTTTCATCTTTTTCCCCATGATCCAATATTCTGACCATTTATCAAAAAACAAAACGAACCCAAATTAATATGTAAAATAATATTAAAATAAGTAAAAAATTTAGCAACAAAGAATAACGCATGAATCTAATATTTTCAACATCCAAATTAAAAGCACACTTAGCATTTTCCCTTTCCCTTCCCTTTTCCCAAACCGAGAAGGCTTGACATATGCAGATGCCTCTTGGGCTGACTTAATGACCCCCTTTTGTCCTGTGTATATGGCGGTGGTGTCTTCTCTTCTGCTTTTTCTTCCGCTTGCTCTTCTGCTTCGTCTTTAATTTCGTCTTGGACAGATTGTTATTGTGTTGCACAAATCCTGTATGCATACAGGTTCCGAATATGTGCCGCTTCCCAACAACTGTATGCAAGACGCAAAATCTGTCCTCCAAGTATGCTGTTGTTGTAAAGAACCTGTCCCGATTTCCTACTTCTATTGTTGCGCAAAACCTATCATCGAAGGCTGCACAAAACATATCCCCCAAGACTGCTGTTGTTGCGCAAAATCTGCCCCCCAGGACTGCTGTTGTTGCACAAAACTTGTCCCCCAAAACTTTTGTTGCGATTGTTGCGCTTGTTCATAATCCTCCGACGGTTTTCGATACCACTGACTATACCAGAGTTGTTGCTTACCGTATGGTACTTCGAACCACTAATGTTGCGGCTCTGGATTTGGCTAATGTTGTGGCTCATACTGCGATTCTGGTTCCGGCTCATAGTTTGGCTCTAGCGATGGCGACAAATGTGAAAACATATGTTATGAACTGAATATACAATCAATATATGAGTTTACGGTAGAAAATACGGTCTGACTATCTGGACCAGTATCAGCAGGATACGGATCTTATATCAATGATTGTATATGATACAACCAACGAACATGTCGTTACATAAAAAATAATATATAATTATAGACTCGTACTGCCGGATGTTAAAAACTAATTTAATTTTTAAAAAATTAACTTACCATTTCTCGTTCCACGTGGCCTCTAGGCTCGTACTGCTGAACGTTCGGAAAGTCGGTAGGAGAAGCAGAAAGATATTTTACGAGGACATGCTTATACCATTGAATGTATGTTTTTGTTGTGCTGATGGGTGTTTGGCGTCTATTTGCTGTAAGGCAATTTTACGAATCATGTCTTCCCATCTCAGCAAATATTGATGATGATACCCACTCCAATCACGCTCCGCCTTTCATCCTTGCATGTCTTCCTCTATTGTCCTGGGCACAGACGGCGGATCAGGAATATGTTGTAATCTACTAAACTGTCGCAGTACCCGATCTGGTAAGTGCATGACCATGATATTAATGCATGGTAATGAGTATCGAGCTCGCCAAACCGGCTCTCTTTCGATACAAATACCGGATAATCCTTACAGAAGATCTTCTGTATAAAGCGTCCACGTGAACTACGCAAATAATATAGTACAGAAATATGAAATAATGTCAATTAAAAATTTTAATGAAATTTAATTACCTAATTAATGATTACCTGAGTTGCCTCCATTCTATCCAACTCATCTCTATAATACTTAAGTACTCGACGAGAAGTCTTATATGATTTATTGTCACTCCACTAACAGCCGAGAGGTCTTTCAAGGACATGCTCGCCAGAAATACGAATATGATCTTGTCTACCAATGTACATGTGCTCTCATAACCAAATCTATAGATAAAATGTCATAATATCATAAAGAACCAATATATAATTTTTTCAAATAATTAATTCAAAAATAATATATACCTGAACTAATGTAATGCAACCACAAATCTTTTCTTTCGTAGGAGCACATGCCTTATATTTATGGACATGCGTTGCTGACTGGTCCGGCATCAACCAAGAACCGATCATATATAAAATATAGACACATGCATATCTATCCAAGAGATCATCAGTAGCTTAATCAGGGATATTAATAAATATATTTTTAAGCCAACTTAAATTGATCTTATGCCCCTGAATAGACTCTCCAGGTACCTGAATTTTACAATTAATCGTTAATTAATATCACTGTAATATATTTCAACTTTTAATTTAAAGAAACTACGAGGTATACATGTCCGAGAGCAGACTCCAAATACATATCCCAATATGGATGCTCAGTTTCCGGACTCACAAGTGTACCTCCAACCAATCCAAAGCCATCCACTCGTAAACCAAGTAAAAGGACAACATTCTGAAGTGTGAAAGTTGTATCATACCATCTAAGATGAAAAATGTGAGTCTCTCTTCTAAAGTAACTTCTGCGGCGGGACTTTTGAGATTGTGAAGAAAAAATAACGGAAGGAAAATCAATAATTATTTGTATGGAGACTTATATAATTTTAATTTTAATATGATTTTTTTGCATTATTCATTGGAGGGCTAATTTCTTATAAACTAATATTAAAATTGCAATTTGTAAATTGGGTAGCGAAGAACAATACTTGAATTTGCTCGTTTTTAACTAAAATAGTTTCTGCGGTATACTGATTTTCTATTATAGTACTAAAAATTTGTGTTACGCCATATATATCAATTAAATATTATACAATAATATTAAAGAAGTAGACGCTACACAGTTCGTGATGTTGGATTGAATGTAGCTCTGAGAGGGGTAAAAAAGTGTATTCCTACATAGGCATGCTTCCTCCCTCTAACTTCCACGACATACTATAATACCTTTTACAACGAGTGTCATGGGCTGACAATGGAAAGGACTTCAGGGGTTAAAAAATTATGTTAATAACCACTTAGAAAATTTGAATCATTTCACCTTCATATTTTTCACCCTTTAGCAACTACTTAGAAACTTCATTGCAAGTGTAGATGTATTCTTCGTATCTTCTCTAATTTTTTCATGAATCGACAAAACAAAAACTTAGACTCTTTTGTTTTGCTTTCTTTACTTGTAATATGTTGTTACTGAAGTGTTTTCATTGAGATTTATATTATGATCCAAATATTAGATTTCTCCTCTAGAAACAGTAACAACCCTTATTTATAATATTATTTCTCACTTTTTTTTAATAAATATGGAATCTAGTTTGTCGATCTTATACAATATTTGCATATCGGTGTATTGATGAGAATTGACATAATATCAGGATACTTAAAGCATTGATGAGACTTGACATAAGGTTTCACCTGTACAGTTTGATAGTATTTTTTTTTGGAGTAAAATAATATTAATCTGAGATTTTTGTGCGTATCGAATTTCTGGGTTAATATGAAAATTCCAAATTTTTTCCCCGTCTCTTTTAAATAAAAAATAATATTTTTTTTTATATAGTAGGGAAGTTGGGTTCCAAGAACCTGCCTCTTTTTTTAAAAAAAAAAAATCACACACTGGAGCCATGCCTAAATAGTCTCAAACCGTCCTATTCTGCTAATTAAAATTCAAACTGTCATATTTTCTTAATTTTAATCCTTAACAGGCCTATTTTAAAAAAAAAATCCCAAAATTATATAGAACACGCTCGAGTTTATGAAAACTATGACTAATGAGGATAAAGATCTTTTGATGATATTATACTTAAAGTCATCTTAGTACAAAGAAGTTAAGCATTGCTATGCACAGATAAAATTAATTAATCAGAGTGATTGGTTAAAAAGTGTGGAAAGGGAGAAATATATCAATTAGCAATTCTTTCTATTTTTATTATATATTTTTTTTATTTTTTGGCTATAAAGAAGAAGAGGCTTACATGCCACTTGTCAATTTAAAATTGAAATCAATTTTAAAACCCTCTCCTTTTTGCATCAGATGGGCAGAGATACAGTGTTAACAAAAGAAAATTTGATTTTACAAAATTAATTTCCTCTTTTTCCATCCTCTTTATGTTGTTCATTCGCTATTAAGGGGGGTTAAAGTCATGTGATCACATGTTAAGTTGACCAACATTTGCAAACAAAATGGTTGTTCTATAGATTTAGTGCTGTGTTTTTCAAGTATATTGATGTTTTGATGAAACTAAAAAAATTGATGGTATTTCATATAATTTTCACTTCTTTATGTGCCTATCCCCATTGATCCAAGCGAAAGAATTCCTAATATATATTCCATACTTCAAGAAGATACATGTAAAAGGATATGTGTTCACTGAATTAACAAACTGGTTCGCTAATGTTGTGGTCAAATCAGGACAAGGGGAGTCTTATGGGAAAAATAAAAAATCTTAAAGCCACGAGAGTGTTCGTATTGTTGTAAATCGAGTTTATCTCTTGCTCTCTTCTGAATCACATATTCAATAAGAGTTTGACGAGATATATATATATATATATATATATATATATATATATATATATATATTAGTTAGATTTGAGGATTGTGCACTAAATCACATATATATCCAATCGGAGTTCAACAATATATAATATCTATTCTAGTTGGGTTCGAGGATTATGCATTATATGTGGTTCTAATATCAAATAAATTCTTATTATCAGAAAAAAATAATTTTTTATTCTCAAAGAAAAATAAATAAATTTTATCAATAAATTAATTTTATGAATAAAACCATTGTTGACAACTATCTAATGATCATAGGAAAACTGAACAAATTAGATGATTAAGTAAGGTCTGGCTCGAACCAAGAGATGATAGAAAGAACAATTCATATAAAATTTAGGAACGCATGATAAAAAAGAGTAGATGAAGAAAAATAATCCAAAAGATATACTAAACCAATGAATTCTTAATATATTGCTCGGTCACAATTTTCTGCCTGTTTGTGACATTTTATTCATTTATATATCATCATCATTATTTTTTTTGGGAACTTTTATATCACTATTATTAATTTAAGATAATATGTATGATCTTAATTTGATGCATGATATCTATAAATAACAAATCGCCAAATTTTAATATTTTTTTAAAAATCTCATCCCTCAACAGACGTTTTACCTCCGTTAACACTGTACATACATAAAATAACGCATTAAAATATTACAAAATAAAAAAAAAGTCGGTGGGTGCATTGAATGCCACAGACCTGCTCCACATCAGAGATGCACGTACCCACTTGTCATTGGGTGGGTGGCCAAGTGGGTGCGAAAGAAATTAATTAATATCGCTCAATCTACGGAGTTGACGCGCTCATCGATACCGCTAGAATTATGCCACGTGGAGGACGGTGGGACGCGGGAATGTAAGGCGTGGCTGTGGATAAGATGAGTTATTACACAAAAGAATCCGATGCTCGTTATCAAAATCAAAAGGTGACAGCAGCAGATGAAGATCCACCGTTCTATTAGTCCAAAAGAAAAAATGAACGGTTCTGATGGATTGGTACAATGCTCACGCCGTCCTCTGATTTTTGTCGGCCACGATCCGATTCTGACCCAACCTAGCCGTATCGAATCCCTTCTGCATGTAAAGAGTGATCATATCAAGTTTCTCCACATGTCAGGACGAGAAAGATGTAAACGGATACAATAATTCAAGTTGGCCAAGACTCGGCGTCCGTTTCCGCATGCACAAACAGTGATTATGGCTATAGATATGATATACCCAAATCAGGTCTCTCTCTCTCCATATATATATCTCTTTCGTAATGTTTTGACTTTAGTCTTTAGCAGCTGCATTTTTTTCAATGAGCTTATCGTTGTTTACCCGATGTCAAGCAATCAAATTTTTCTCCTTTCCAATTTTCAGTTCGCATATGTATGTTTATCTAGTTTTTACCAAATACAACTAGAAATTTTCAGTTTCAATGATTAACATGATCCCTACAAGACAGATTTGGCAACATCCAGCGTGGGGTATTCCTTGAAACTTAAATTGCCCTCCTACACCATACATCACTAGTACCCCCTCAACTAATATATCAATGCAAACACCCTTTTGTTAATCAGCAATCATATTGCTCAAGCCACTCAAAACAACACAAACAGGTTCAAAAATCAAATTAGACAGCCATAGTAGTTGCTTAGACTGATGAGCGATTTTTGAAAGGTCTTTTGAGAGGATTTACATGCTACATGAGGCCAGGTGACGCGGGACGGATCCGCACGTCAAGATGTTACCTTCCGTTGGTCTGCTGATGGCGGCGATGGACGGCTGAGATTTGATCTGGAGGCTGGCTCCTGAGGCGTGTGGATCTTAATGGATTTGAGGTTGTTTGCGCCGAGCTACCTGTAAGGAAGTCTCGAGGTGGTTGTATCACCGAGGACCCTCCGACGGTCAAGTTAGAGAGGAAATCCGAGCAGAGTAACGGCTTAGTGGAGTAAAATGGCTTACTTGGACCGTCTGAAAAAGGAATTTATATAGCGGTGGCAGCAGGCAGGGCAGGCGCGAGAATCACGCCAGCCGTTACGCTCCCGACGTCACGCCCGCGTGATGAGCGGGATCTCCCATTAATGACGAGACAGGCTCGTTAATAGGGGATCGTGATGGCGTGGAACGTGGGATGTGGCCGGCGGATATCTCACGCATGGCGAGATTCGCGGGATGGCGGTTGCGCCTGTGAGCGGTGCCATTGGTCGGTCGATGAGACTGAGGAAGATGATCTCGGCGGGAGAGCTCGTGGACGAGCGGGAGAGCCGAGGTATCTTGGTTCTGTGGTAGCCCGGAGACGAGCTGTGAGGCCGAGGGGGCCAATTGTGCTGGGGTTTCGGAGGTAAGCCAGCGCTTGTTTGTGGGACGGGCACAGGAGTGGTCTGATCGGCCACTGTAGGTCCTTTCTTGCATGCCCTGGGACACGTCATCTTCCACATGTCATGATCTGAGAGATCACCGATATCGAGCTTCATCATTAGCCCCCCACTCTCATCCCGACCAGCTGACGGGTTGGGTCGAGAGTGGTCTACCGGGTCACCCGAGATGAGCTCCTTTTCAAAGATATCGTCGGGCATGTTCCCGGGCACTGTTGTATTTTCTGGATGACGCCAGCGGATCAGGGGAGAGATCTCTGCATTAAAGAGGGTGTGCCGGATCGTGTGTACGTTTACTGAAGCGACAGTCCACGTGTCGGGCGCTGGTTGGCTGACGCGACGGGCCGCAGACCTTTGGCGTCTGAGGGGACATGCCAATGTGCATGCGACAGGTGGAGCGATCGTAGCCGTCGAGTGTACTGAACCGTTTCAGCAGGAGATGACTGTCGCCGTTGGATGAGAACGCCGGTGGCAATAAGTAGAGGTGGGGTCCACGTGAGGGCCCATTCCTCTTCATAATCTCCTTGTCTTTGGTCTTGTTAGCTCGGCGTCCTCCTCTTTAGGTCGGGATTTCTGCGTTTGCTTTTCCGAGGGCTCCTCTTCATCAGGTTAGATGTATTCCTCTAAGGAGTCTATAGACGTAGTTGGTGTAGAGTCTGAGGAACCCTCTGTAGAGTCTTCTTCTTCCTCTTCTTCTTCTTCTTCTTCTTCTGGACCGGAGCCCTCTCAGGGAGCTAAGGTTAGGTCTCCTTTCCAGGGTCGCGCGATAGGGGTGGCCCCCTGAGTGGAGGTCGTGGATGCGCCTGGCATGCCGTCTACGGTGAGGCACGAGGAGGAGCTTGCCAATGCTCGGACTCGTTTCTATATTCCTCCCGGCTACACGTTGCGTTTGGCCAGGGAGGGGGAGAGGGCAGATCAGGTACGGGGAAAGGAGATTGCCCTGTACTTGGAAGCCTTTTGGGCCGGAATGCGTCTGCCCTTCTCCTCCGAGGTTGTTAAGGCGCTGAATTACTTCGGGTTTGCCCCGGGCCAGCTAATGCCAAACTCCTGGAGGATTCACCTCGGGTTCCTGGTCCGTTTGAAGTTGCAGACGATCCCCTCGCTCTGTCCATCCTTGCCTCCTCTCTCATTTACAAAGGTCACCCCGGCACTCGTGCGGGCGACCCGATGTGGGTTTACCTCTCCTTTAGGAAACGACGGGGGAGTGCAGTCGGGTCGGGAGTCGTCATCATGCCTTCTTTCATCCAAGATTGGAAAAAGAAGTTTTTCTTTGTTGGGCCACCAGAGGGTGAGGACTGGCCCGTGCCTACCCAGTGGTCTAGGGATAGGTGCTAGCGGGGAAGTCCGTCCAACGATCCCGACGCAGTGAGAGTGGTGGAGTGGGAGCCCATTCCTCGGAACGACGTGCTGCTTTCTGAGCGGGCCCTTAGTTAGGCTGAGCTCAGCCCCATCCAGTTCATCGGTAAGTTAGGAGCTTGCGTTAGTATTCATTTCTGTTTGTGTTGCTAATTCCATTGTATTTTGTCTTGTGCAGAACCCATAGACTTGAGCCACCTCCGAGCATCCATGCGCAAGCCGAAGAAGGGATCGAAGGCTGGAGGTGCTAACTCTTCTCGTCCGACGTCTGTCCCGGTTCCCCCGGCAGCCGTCCCACCCCAGCGTTCGACTGCGGGCCGAGCCTCGGAGCCCAGCCAGGCGCCGAGCAGAAAACGGGTTCGAGGAAAGGATGCCCAGGCTTCGGAGATAGACACCGGCTCTCCGCCGTCGCCTCTCAAGAGGTTCCCCCGAACAGTTCCGCGGACCCCGGCCTCCCCGATCTTGATGGATGAAGGGGGCCTCCGCTTTGAGGTGCTCTCGGGGCTTTCCATCGCTAACAGCTTGCTGTCGGACATGGAGAGGTCGGCCGGGGGCAAGATCCCTCGGGGGACTCTCAGGACACAGATGGCGGCAATCGCCTAAGAGGCCGTGCAGGTTAGTGCCCGTACTTTACTTGACTTTTGCTTCAGTTTCTTACCATTCGTGAGATTTGGTGCCTCTCCTTTCTTTCTGACCCCCCTCTGAGTTCTTCAGGTTCTCCAGCACACCGCCCTCGTCATCCATATGGAGGACGAAGAAATTACCCCGGCGGTGCAAACCGCGGGCGAGCTCTCCTCGCTGGAGGAGAGCTCAAAGCAGGAGCTGGAGGCGGTGATGGCGAGGGTCGCTGCCTTGGAGGGCGAGGTGGTGGACAGGAAGCAGGAAATGGCGGCCACGAAGCAGGAGGTGGCGGCCGTGAAGCAGGAGGCTTCCAGGCATCGCGAGGCCGCGGCGGCCAAGCTTCAGGACTCTAAGGTGCTCGTCGGCACCTTGAAGAAGTCGACGAGCACCCTCCGGAAGGAGCTGTAGGCGGTGATAGAGGGGGTGAAGCGGGCCGACCTCGGAGCGGCGAAGGCGGTGGAGAACTTCCAGAAGTCGGAACATTTTTACACCATCCTAGCCTCGGCCACTACCGCCAACTGGCACGAGGCCTTCGATGCCGTCAAGGCTCGGATGCCGAAGTTCATTGATGACGAGCTTTGAGCTGAATATCCTCACGGGGATGACGAGTAGGGGGATGGCCCCGGGGGCGAGACTGAGGAAGAGATTCCCGGCGAGGGCGACTCCGAGGCTCCTGTGATGGGCGCTGAGCTTCCAGAGGCTGCGCCTGGCCCTGAGGCCTGAAGCCCCTCGTTTTCTTGTTTCATTTCTTTGTTGTATAGGGAGTTTTGTAGGCCTCTGGGCATTTTGTAAGGCTGGGGAGCCCCCAATACCCTTGTAAAGAATTTGACTTTGTGAATAAAGACTTTTTGCAGTAGTATTTACGCGCGTATTTTCCTTTCTCGGTAAACACTTGTAGTTGCATAGTACTGCCTTTGTGTTATGTCGATTCTTCGTCTAGCGATTACGCGTCGAGTTGAATCTGTTAATTTGCCCAGTGTGCAAAGACGGTATCTCCATAGCCCCGAAGTCGAGGTCGAGATCGCTCGGACGTAGACAGACCGGATGCCTCGTGGTGAGGTCGTGTTCCTTAGCGTGGGAGGCTCGGAGAGGCATGCTAAGGACGGGGCCGAGTAGGGTAGCTGCTCGGTGCCTCTTGGTGAAGGCTTAGATTCTTAGCGCGGGAGGGGCCGTAAATGGCCTACCAAGGATGGGCCGAGCAGGGTAGCTGCCCGATGCCTCATGGTGAGGGCTTTGATCCCTGGGGTGTTGGGTTAGGGAGCTACCAGCCAGGGATAACTGAGCAAGGGCGGGCCCAGTTGCCTCTTTCGAGGGCTTTGGATCTTTAGCGCGGGAGGGGCCGTAAGTGGCCTACTGAGGATAGGCCGAGCAGGGTTACTGCCCGGTGCCTCTTGGCGAGGGCTTTGATCCTTAAGGATGGGCCGGGTAGGGTTGTTGCCCGGTGCCTCTTAGGGAGGACTTTGATCCCTGGTGTGTTGGGGTAGGATGCTACCAGCCGGGGATAACTGAGCAAGGGCGGGCCCGGCTGCCTCTTGCGAGAGCTTTTTATCCTTAGCGCGGGAGGGGCCGTAAAAGGCCTATTAAGGATGGCCGAGCAGGGTTGCTGCCCGGTGCCTCTTGGTGAGGGGTTTGATCCTTAAGGATGGCCGAGCAGGGTTGCTTCCCGGTGCCTCTTGGCGAGGGCTTTAATCCCTGGTGTTGTGGGGTAGGGGAGCTACCAGCCAGGGATAACCAAGCAGGATAGCCGCTCGGCTGCCTCTTGGTGAGGGCTTTGATCCCTGGCGTTGTGGGGCAGGGGAGCTACCAACCAGGGATAGCCGAGCGGGGTAGCCGCTCGGCTGCCTCTTGGTGAGGGCTTTGATCCCTGGCGTTGTGGGGCAGGAGAGCTACCAGCCAGGGATAGCCGAGCAGAGTAGCCACTCGGCTACTTCTTGGAGAGGGCTTTGATCCCTGGCGTTGTGGGGTAGGGGAGCTACCAGCCAGGGATAGCCGAGTGGGGTTACCGCTCGGCTGCCTCTTGGTGAGGGCTTTGATCCCTGGCGTTGTGGGGTAGGGGAGCTACCAGCCAGGGATAGCCGAGCAGGGTTGCTGCCCGGTGCCTCTTGGCGAGAGCTTTGATCCCCGACGTTGTGGGGTAGGGGAGCTACCATCCAGGGATAGCCGAGCGGGGTAGCCGCTTGGCTGCCTCTTAGTGAAGACTTCGATCCTTGGCGTTGTGGGGTAGGGGAGCTACCGACCAGGGATAGCCGAGCGGGGTAGCTGCTCGGCTGCCTCTTGGCAAGGACTTTGATCCCTGGCGTTGCGCGGTAGGGAGCTACCGGCCAGGGATAGCCGAGCAGTGAAGCCGCTCGGCTGCCTCTTGGCGAGGGCTTTGATCCCTGGCGTTGTGGGGTAGGGGAGCTACCAGCCAGGGATAGCTGAGCAGGGTAGCCGCTCGGCTGCCTCTTGGTGAGAGCTTTGATCCCTGGCATTGTGGGGTAGGGGAGCTACCAGCCAGGGATAGCCGAGTGGGGTAGCCGCTCGGCTGCCTCTTAGTGAGGGCTTTGATCTCTGACGTTGTGCGTTAGGGAGCTACCAGCATGGGATAGCCGAGCAATGAAGCCGCTCGGCTGCCTCTTGGCGAGGGCTTTGATCCCTGGCGTTGTATGGTAGGGGAGCTACCAGCCAGGGATAGCCGAGCAGGGTAGCTGCTCAGCTGGCTCTTGGTGAGGTTCTGTCCGACCTTCCCGGTGTAAGTATGGGAAATAGTGACAGTTACGGGCGACACGTGTATCGAACGCGTGGGGGAGGCGAATTGCCGGGGCCGCGTCGTTTCGATTTCGTATCGAGCGGCGCGATGTCTGCCGCGTGGCAGCACAGTTGTGGGTGAAATGTGCGACCGTTGAACTCCGGGGGCATTGTGGGCTATAAAACGGAAGGGGTGTTGATTACTCCCTTCCTCACACCCGAAACTCAAGAATGGAGGACTTCCCTTTCACCATCCGAGATATCATAAACATCGAGGACATGTACCTCTACGATCAGTACTGTACTGTCACGCCCCGCTTCCCAGAGTACGCTAAGATGGGCACGTGACATAGCCAACCATGCTACCTGTGGATAGAAAGTATCCTTCCACAGTCACACTACGGCTGTGGAGATATCAAGAACAATAATAAACTATCTAACACATGTCCATAAGCCAGAATAAAACGAGTCAAGAATAAAATAATGCGGAAGCAAAAGATCCAATACAAGAATAACTGGAATGCATGTCCCATAATGCGGGCTCACATCAGGAATGAAAAAACCGAAAGTAAAGAACTAACTACTAACAAGTCCTCACTGCTCAGCCTGCTGACTGAAATACTCCTGCTCGGCCTGCAGCAAAGGTAAAGAATCTGGGCCATACAAAACCCATACGTCAGTGCGTCATAATATCAAGCAATACTATAAACAGGGGTAGAAATACATGCAGGTATGAGTATAAGCAAGAATATAACAAGAATATATATCAGTGAGTATGTCAGTATAGGTGACGTGCAGTGATATCTAAACTGTGCTACGTGGTTATCTATTCTAAAGTCTTCGAAACCAAGTAATGTAATCTTCATCGTAACCCATCGGTGATTATTCCGTAACGCCCGGAAAAACGGCAAACAATAGGTATTCCGTAACGTCCGGAAAAACGGCAAACAATAGGATGGCCCTTTGAGTTACGTTCGGTTATATTCCTGATTTCCCCATACCCCTAAGTTATATATGTCAAGTCAGGTATTAATAAATCTGGAGTTAATGCCAACACAGAATCAAGCAGGTACAGGTTTGTCTGGCTAGACAACAGGAAATGTCCGAAGGGACAACATGTCAGGGTTGTTGGCATTAGTAACGAGATCAGGTAATAGAGAAAGCTATGGTACCTCAAGTCAAGTCGGGTAGTATATAGGTATCATGTCATGTTAAGAAGTGTACGGTACCATGTCGTGTCAAGTAGTAGGGGTATCAAGTCATGTCAGGGGTGCACAAGTAACAAGTGGGTGCTCATAATCAAACTATAATAAGCATGGGTACACAAAACAAGTATGGGGTACTAATGGAACAATAAAATGGACATTGTGATGTTATATGCAAATAAGTACAGATTAAAGCATATGGATGCACAGTTATCGATTTGGGTTAAGAGAATAGTTCCAACATTAATTAAATACAGTTTATCGAATATGGAATGTTAAAATCACATTAATATGTATTAAATGATCTAGGGATGCAATTGAATATAAATTAGGCTAGATGTATGCAAACGAGTGTCCAATAGGGTATAAACTATTAAAAGGGTACTATGGCTATGCAAATAATTATTATGTGATTTAAATATGGACGTGGGTACCACGTATAGTAAGCTAAATGCAACATGGTATATTTCAAGTTCTAAATCTAAAATGATATATGGAACATCGAAATGGAAAATGGAACATGTGGCATTATATGCAATCTACAGGTTGACTATGCAATTAAATAAGTATAAAATAATATAGATAGCATGTAGCAAGTTTTACTTGCCTCGACGGATCCAGAAACGGGTATACGGAACGTCACACGTCGGCGGAAAAAGTCACGACGCGCGCACGGCACACGGAATGAATCCAAACAACGTACAAAGGGATCACACGGGTCAGGTACGCTCGCTGGGTCGTCGGGATCGTCGACGGCACGGCCGGATTCCGGCAAACTACAGAAAACAAGAATTCAAGAAATGAAGAAAAAATAAAGAAGAGGAGGAAGAAGAAGAGATAAGGAGTAAGGCTAACTGGAATTGTGCACTGGGTCAGAGAGACGAGCTGGCGGTGTCAGCAAGATCAGCGGCGGTGAGGTGCGCCATTGAAGGGATTTTGAGGAGCTAAGGTTAGGTTAGGGTTTTGGCTAGGGTTTCTTGGTGCAAGGTTGGTGCAGGGAAGGAGAACAGAGGAGATAGGGAGAGAAGAAGTGTGGTGGTGATGATGACGACGGGGTACGGTCGTCGACGAGGTCTCGAGGTTGAGGGTGAGGTCGGGTGTGCAGGGTTTCTTGAGTGCTCGGGAAGGAGGAGAGAAAGGAGGAAGAAGAGAAGATGGAGGTGACGAGGGTGTGGGAATGGTCGACGAGGTGATGGGATCGAGGAAGAAAAAATGAGAGGAGGCGGCAGAGTTTTAGGGTTAGGGTTGCGTGGGGATCTCGTGGGCGGAGCGGGGTTTTAAAAAGAAGAAGACACGAGGAAGAAGGGAGGTGACGGTAGCGAGAGAAGGAGGGTGACGGGAATCAAGGAGTGCAGAGTGTCGCGAGAGGAGAGAGAGAGGGTGCGAGAGGAGAGAGAAAGGAGAGAGAGAGAGAGACGTGCAATTATCTTTTAAAAAATTTAAAAGATTAATATTATATAAAAAGTAAGAGAGAGGGAGAGATCTGCTGTTACATTTGGTGACACAAAATATTTCTTTAGTCAGCAAAACTTTTGAATGAAATAAGAATATAATATTATAATATTAGTCCGTTTTGAAATTTTGGCAAATACAAATTTACTCCAATACACGCCCGGGTCGGGTCTAAAAATCCGGTTTTAAAATATGAAAATTATATGCGACTTTCAAAATCCATAATGAATGCTCTGGTAACGAAAAAGCATACCCCCAAGAACGGATGCACGTACGTGCGCGTAGCTATCCAAACACGTCTGTTTCACTGAACGGGACGAGAACAAGATGCGCGGACGCTACCACGGGGTTAGGGGTATCATGCGGGCTATGAAATGCAATTTTAATTTATTTTACGTGATCTAAAATGTTATATGTAAAATATACGATGTTAGATGAAATGCCAATACTAGATGCACGTGTCTATACAACAAGCCAGAATAATCTATAAATATAAATAAATCAAGTTCAAGCAAGCGGGTCGGGTCGAATGCAATGTACAAGTAAAGTACCATTCGCATCCAAACATGATAAATCAATAAGATACCACAGACAAACAAATACGGAAACAGAAATTGGTATAACTGAACTCAGTTGTTACATGTACTGAGGACACGGTGCAGTTGGTGATAGGCCACATCGAGGATCATTTTAGGCGGTTGCTTCCCCGGCGCTCCCCCTACTTTAGCTGTTGATATATTCCATCTGGAGGGCGCCGCCGGGGCTCTACAACCCCTTGTCCGAACAGCTGAAAGACGAGGCTGTCAGCAAGCTAAGGTCCCTGAGACGCTTCGGCCTGATCTTTGCGAGTCGGCTAAACCGCTCGGAGGCGCTCGTCCTTGAGTGCTACCAATTGAGGCTCGATGCCGACGCTAGCGGGGGGAATCAAAGGCAGAGGTTAGATGCTGCAAGGGCTCAGTTGGCAGAAATATCGTAAGAGTACCACGAGCAGTGTTCTCTGTACCCCATTCCCCCGCTATTGTAAAAATAAAAAAATTCTTATTTTTTGATGTACGGCTGAGGAGCCCACGGTAACTTTTAAATGAATAAGATTCTTTTTCTTTTCTGCAATGCTTTATTGATCTCTTTTATTATATGGACGAAAAGATCTCAAGAAAGATGTGCATTGCTTTGGAAAGAAAATACATGCTAGTAGATGTTCTTATTCGTGCAGCTTGAGCCCCTCGGATGTCTGTTGGCATCTATGCCCGGTATAGGGTACCGAGCTTCGTTGGTGCCAGACGTATCCTCCGCTGACACGACCATGATTTGGCCGATGGTCAGCTCGGCGGGAGGGGGACGCTGCTCCTGTTCGCAGTCAGCTTGTCGCTTGTCCCTCAAGTATTCTGCGAGGTGCCCCGAACGGATAAGCTTCTTAATGTAGTCACGGAGCTGCTTGCAGCTCTCCGTGGAGTGTCCTAGCAACCTGTGGAAACCGCAGTAGGGGCCCCGGGTTCGTTTTGAGGCCACTCGCGAGATCGGGGGAAGCTTGAAGAATCCCTCGCCCTTGGCCTCCTCTAGTAGCACAGTCTGGGAGACGTTGAGCGGGGTGTATTCCTGAAACTTCGGGAGATAGGGCTTTGCCCGCTCAGGTCCCCTTCTCTCTTCCCTTGCCCTTTTCTTCTGGTCGGTTTGCTCTGCCCCGGGGGAGATTTGCATTCACCTCGAATTCGAGCTGAATCTCGCGCTCGGTCCAGGCTTTTACCTCGGCCATGGTCTTAGGTTGCGCTAATGTAAATGAGCATAACCACTCCTTGTACCTAAGACCAGACCTAAGTGATGTGCTGACGGTTTCGTCCCGGTGCTCTGGGACCTTGAGAAGGGCGTTGTAGAAGCGGGTGACGAATGCCTTGAACGTCTCCTTGTCCTGCTCTTGATCATGAAGAGATGGTCGACTGTGCATTTTTGCCGCCTGTTCCCAACGAAATGGCCGAGGAATTGAGTGGCCAGCTCATCGAAAGTTGAGATCAAGCGAGGTTCAAGTCCTCGAAACCAGTCTCGTCCGGAGCGGATGAGAGTGGTCGGGAAGGCTCGGCACTGGACGGCGTCGGAGTTATCTTGGAAGCTCATTCCCGCGGTGAACGCATCCAAATGGTCCTTCGGGACAGATTTACCGTCGAAGAGAGAGACCTTTGGGGGCTTGTTGCGAGAGGAGACGTGGACGGCGAGCAGCTCCTCTGTGAATGGCTTGGTCAGCGAGTCGGTGGCGTATTTAACCCCGTCGCTCGAGCGGTGACCTTCCCGATGCATACCCTCGATCTTCTTTTCGAGGGCGTCGAGTCGGCCGTGGTATCCCGACAATTCGACACATTCTGATCCCCGGCCTCTGCTGTTGGAGACCTGCGTCTAAGAGCAGCCCCGGTTCCTCTCAATGAGGTTCCTCATATCCCCCGGTGAGATGGTCTTTGAGCCGCCGTGGCGAGCCCCGTCCGCGCGACCCAGTCGAGGGAGGGGGTGTTGGTCATACCTGGGAACAGGCGAGCTGACCGACATCTCCTCGGGAGGGAAAGGGTCGCGAAGAGGCTCGGGACGAGGTGCTCTGGCGACGGACCTCGGTGTTGAATTGTGGGGCGCCCAACGAGTTGCAGAAGGTATTGGCCCGGGAGATCTGCGGCCATAGGAGGTAGCGAGGCGGTGGTCGGCGGTGCCGACGCATGCGAAGTCTTCTCTCTCCCTGTAAGGGTCCCGGTCTCGAGGCGGAGGAGCGGCAATCTGGGGAACTTGCCCTGCCGTTTGGACACTGATGAGCGCCTCCACGACAGACGCGAGTCAGTCTATCCGGCCGGCAAGGACGTTAATGGCATTCGGCCGGTGGAGGTTCTTCCATGCCTTCGTTGAAGGGGAGGCGGCGGCTGGTGCTGGGATCGTCGTGATGATCGCTTTCCATTAGATTAAGATCGGGAGATGAACTTTTGTTTTGTGGAATCAAGTTTTCCCACAGACGGCGCCAGCTGATGCGGGACAGATCCGCGTGTCAAGATGTTACCTTCCGTTGCTCTGCTGATGGCGGCGATGGACAGCTGAGATTTGATCTGGAGGCTGGCTCCTGAGGCATGTGGATCTCAATAGGTTTGAGGTTGTTTGCGCCAAGCTACCTGCAAGAAAGTCCCGGGATGGTTGTACCACTGAGAACCCTCCGACGATCAAGTTAGAGAGAAAATCCGAGCAGAGTAACAGCTTAGTGGAGTAAAAATGACTTACTTGGATCGTCTGAAGAAGGGGTTTATATAGCGGTGGCAGCAAACAGGGCAGACGTGAGAATTACGTCGGCCGTTGCGCTCCCGACGTCACGCCCGCGTGATGAACGGGATCTCCCATTAATGGCGAGACAGGCTCGTTAATTGGGGATCGTGATGGCGTGAAACGTGGGATGTAGCCAACGGATATCTCGCGCATGGCGAGATTAACAGGATTGCGGTTGCGCCTGTGAACGGTGCCGTTGGCCGGTCGATGAGACCGAGAAAGATGACCTCGACGGGAGAGCTCACGGACGAGCAGGAGAGCCGAGGTATCTTTGGTTCCGTGGTAGCCCGAAGACGAGCTGTGAGGCCGAGGAGGCCAATTGTGCTGGGAGCTCGGAGGTGAGCCGGCACTTGTTTATGGGACGGGACACAGGAGTGGTCTGATCAGCCACTGTAGGTCCTTTCTTGTATGTCCTGATACACGTCATCTGCCACATGTTATGATCTGAAAGATCACCGATATCGAGCATCATCACCAACTATGAATGAAGGTTTTCTTCATTTAACCCTATATATCTTCACAATGACCAAATTAGCTCAATTGCAACCTACATGAGAGCTAAATTTAGCAGTACTACAACAAACACAACTACTAACCAGAAGTTTTTTTGAAACCAAAACAAACTTTCTCCAATACGGTCAGAAACCACAATTTATATAAGCCGCATGTTATACCTCCAACATTGATATGTTGAGCAGCAACAAGTTATAGAAGCAATGCATCTCGAACTAGTTCCAAAACAAAATGCATCTTGAACTAGTCCAAATCAAAACAGCTTCTGTAGACCAAAGCATATCATAAGAAACCATATCATGCATCAACAAGCAACATAGTATAAAAAAAGAACTTCTCATGAGAGATGAAAATTAGTGCGCTTCGGCAGGAAACTGAAATTATCTGGCAGACTGATCCGCTGCATTATATACAAAACAAAAGTAGAAAACTACTCATCAGCAATCACCTATCTAGCTCCTAGCTCCAGTTGCATACAACCTGTCTCCAAGCCATCAGAGTGCTTTACAAAGCTTTTCTGGCTTTCTCAAGATCAGGAAGATCTGCAAACAAAGTAGCAAGGTTCAAAACTCTGCACGCAGAATTACATACATTGAGCTATAATCCTGTTGGTATTATCATCGTTGTCATACCAGTCTTCCACATCAATATGTTGTCAACTATAGAGATGTTCCATGAAAGATTTGACAAAATTTTATGAGCTGCCTCTTTTAGTGAAGTGTGTGTGTGTGTGTGTGTGTGTGTGAGAGAGAGAGAGAGAGAGAGAGAGAGAGAGAGTTTCTGTTCAAATGTGTAAAAGGAGATGTAGCACATCTCACTATTTGCCAATGTATTTGCCAAGAGATGGAACACAGGCCAGTTAAAATGTCAGTTGAACAAAGAACTAGCGGTTGAAAGCAAGGGGGATGGAGAATGCAATAAATCTACAAAGTGGATTTAATCGGAAGTTTGTGGTCTACACTATATCTATACAGATACATGCACAATATTGGTATTTCCACGATTATCGGTATATCATCACATAGCATGAAAAATGATGGGCTTTGCTTGACAATGGAGTTATAAAAAAATATTAATAAAAAATCAACACTTCTTTTTCTATTCTTTTATCATGGATACTCTCTAGATATTTTCCAATCAATTTCCTTATGACGCTATATTTCCTCTTTTTGCATTAGTAGGGATCAATGTAAACGTCATGCCAGCACAAAAATGTTCATATCAGATGGCAGATTTGAGGATATATCGTGAAATTTTCATATTGGATGGCATAGTTGAAGATATATTGGTGACATTTTCCAATTGTCGGTCTTTAAACTTTTTGCTCTACTTTAAACCTTAATAAGATCAACATTCACTAAATATTACTAGTATTTTGCACGTGCGATGCACGTTTGTATTTATTTTGATCTCTTTCTATTTTTTTCCTTCTCCATATTCATAACTATTTTTGTTGGGATCCATAATTTGTTTTAGATAGAATTTTGGCTCCATAAAGTTATTTTATTGGTGTAGAAATCTCTACATATGAAGATTTTGGCTCCATATTTTTGGTTTGAATTTGAATTTGAAAAGTTGGTGGGAGAGTTGTATTTATTATAGCATGTCTTATTATGATGACATGGCACCACCTATTCCATTATATCTGACAAGATTTTTTCCTCTATTTTTCTTGTATTTCTGAAAAAAGATAGACATGAGTGAGCTACAAAATATTTGGCATTTCAAAAGAGTTGTCATTATAATAGTAGAGATAAATGCCATTAATGCAGCCCAATATAAAGATACTTTGCACTATCTAGGATTTCGTTAACGATTTGTCGAGAATGAGAGACACACCGGATTTAGGGTTTGGTCAGAAATATATTGATGCAACGTTTTGAAAATAAAAGAATGAGGACTCATGCTCTACAGGTTTTCTTAACTATTGGATTTGGTAAATTGCAGGCCGGGTTTGAATTAGCACCCAAAAACCCAAGGTAAATCATAATAGTAACAGGTTTGATCTTTGACCCAATATTAATGTCCCAACATGTCGGCCGATATTTCTCTAAAACAACGCCACAATTTTAAATTGATAAATCGTAATGTTTCTTCTTTATCTCCAGCATTTTCAAAACTTTTTGAATCAAACATCCAAGATATAAACAACATACTGATAACTAAGCTCAAGTCGGAAGGAGTTACTTACAAAGAAGTCCATCATCATCATCACTTTCTTCCTCCTGTAAAAGAATGAGATGAAATTAGTATTGCATGCTATTATAAGAAAAACAATAGAAGGGGAAGGCAGAAATAGTGAATTACCTCATTATCATCTTCTTCAGAAGCAAGCGAATCAGCTGTAAGGAAATGATATCAGGCATTAAATCAAGAAGTAAAAAATTTCTGGCATTTTATAGAGGATTATAATGAAAGGCAATGACTACAAAACCATCACGAATTTCTATGGAGAAAAAAGTCATTGTAAATATTTCTCTACATGCAGGTGCTCATATCAATATTCTGATTGCTCAGTTACATATGCAAGAAGACCCAATCAAACATATGTGCTCCTACGCAAAGTGAAGATATGAATTTAAGAGTTGGAAATTCAATCAAACCTGATATTATGCAATACAGTGAAGAGTTGATTCTCAGAGAAAACATGACGGAAAAAAAACAGCCAAAAATATGCAAGTAAACAACCAAAAAATCAATGTTTCTATGCAGAAATTGGATGGAATTGATTTTAGAATTCATTGGATCATGGGCAGTTTTCGTGTGTGTGTGTGTGTGTGAGAGAGAGAGAGAGAGAGAGGAATTGGAATTAGTTTGTGGTTTCTATATTACAAGATAGTGCATGCTTCCTAATGTTATTGGGCTGCCAGTAGCTCTGTTTTAGGAAGAGAGCTCATAAATTCTGAGTCAATGACATTGTTTATCAAAAGAAGAAACTGAATTTCTATTTCTTATTGCTATTGCAGAGTCTGGCTTTCTCTAAAACGCCGCAGCGAGACTGTTGTTGTGATCGCTTGCAGCTTAAAAAAATTAGGATTTGTGTTGTAATAGATGTGAAAAAATGCATTGTTTTTAAATGAAGATTTACAAGAGGAGATGGATGTCGCCTACGCCAGTTTCATGTCATAGTTTTAAAAAGCAGTCTAGACGGCTATCTAGACGGCCACCTAGATGGAATTGGCCTTAGAGAGCGAGTAGTGGAATGAAGCGATTTGAGCACCTAGCCCAAATGTTAAGTGGATCAACCGGTCTAGAAGAGGATTAAGTTGCTTTTAGGCATCCTATACATTGTAATTTGTTAATTTGGTGGTTGTTAATTATTTTCCAAGAAATGTTGTACATATTAATCATTTCTTAAATTGTTACATGTATATTCACTTCATTTTTACACTATTTTTTCATTTTCTTTATATTTTAATTAGCATATTAGTGATTTACTCATAAATTTCTTTGCTATTTTCTGCATGTAACAGATATTTACTTAAAAAGGTAAAACAGCCTACGCAACACCTCTACTGTCCATTGCCCAATATCGCCTAGCGTTTTATACAACCTTGTTTCATGTCTATAGAGAAGGCAAGCAAGTTGGCCTACAGGTATCTCCACGAATACAGTTTGAGGGTTCCCTACCAGGTAAAGATGTAAAGTTTCCTACAAACAGACACAAATAACAAATTTTCTTTAAAAGATGCAATAATTCTGTATGCAAATAGCATAGTTATTCCAAAGAATGATTCAATTGACAGGTCTTTTATATAGAGTTTGCAATCAAAGATTTTTCTTTTAAAAAACAATAAAGTTTTTTTAAATATTGAGGAGTCTAATCAGAAAAAGGAGTTCTGGTTGCACAAAGAAAGTATACGCTTGACAAACACTTGAATTTTGGTGTGAAGGCTAGTAGATACATATTTTGATTCAAATACAAAATTATTATGAAAGGTGATTCCTCTTCAGTTATTTCTTCTTGTGTCGATGTTGGGAGGTAAGAAATTAAGCGATCTACTTATCTTTCTTTGGCCTGGCCAGATATAACACTTGATGTTACTTTCAGTGGGGGGGGGGGGTATGTGTATCTGGAGGGAGAGACCTCATGTCAAGTGAAGCAGGTTTCAGTATTTAGACAGCATCATGGCTTGCTGCACAGAAATTAAAGGCATTCTAGTACACACAAGAAGCAAAACAGATGCAGGGAGTAGTGCGAAAGGTACATCGATATAGGTTTTTTTTACAGACTACAAATATTTTGAATTTTAAATGCGCAACCAAAACCCAATCTGAAATGATGAGAATAAGTGAAACTACTTAAACTGATCCAAAAGTGAATTTCAACTGTGATCTGAACAACAGTCCAGACCATAGACTTTGGCCCAGTTCACTATTTGAATAAAATAGACCTACATATATAAAGAGTGTCTAACCAATCTGAAAAGAGAGAATTTTATAATGCACATTGCAAAAATTTAACATGGCATCCTAACTCGGAGCAATTTAAATTTTAAAAAAAAATCTAGCCTAAAACTTGATCACTAAGGCCTTTCAAAATTATTTATGCTTGCCTGATTCTTCTTCATCCTCATCACACCACTTGTTCCAATCAGCCTTAATATAAGGAGCAGGCTTCCCCTCTGACTTCAGCAGTCGCTTCCACCAGCCTTTCTTCTCTTTATGGATTATGCAGGTTATGTTACGCAGTCCAGTACACACTTTGCTACTCTGAACATAAAAATCAAACAGTCATGAGAAGCATCACAGTAAATGGAACATTTATATGTAACATGTTGCAAAGAAAAGCCATCAGCTAGCAGTGATGTCAGCAATCTGTTGATATGGGTCCAATGCCCTGAAGTATAATTTAGAAGGAGAAAATGTGAGATACACATCTTACAAGTGCAATGTATATTGCACTCAAATCGACATATTTAACTTTTCTACAGTATAGACGATGTGTATGTAATTACGCTTCTGCTATAAAGAATCCTAATGTAAACAAGGAGTGCCAAGAACAAGTAATCATATAACAGGATCTCCGGCTGAGAGAAAACTAATTGAATTTTTATGTTCAAGCAATTCTTTTTCCCAAATACCTTCTATCACTTCAATCTTTTTCTCAAATGATCTTGCGTCTTAGTATCATAATCCATCTTTATTTCCCATGTGCAGCTAGTACAAATCGCTAGATAGAGAGAATATCTGTGTTTTCCGTCTTGCGTGGCAATTACACAGATCAATGTAATATTGAGATGAAGATGGTGGTTTAAAAAATATATATAGTAGCTCACTGGGGTTTCTACCGGATTGAGAGCTGAGATCACAAAGTTAACATTAACAATTCATTGTCCTATCGGTTGGGACACAAGCATCTACGTTGGCAGCGTCCACTTTTAAATGGGCAAGTTACCAATGTCAACTAAAGGAAGATAATGGCTCACTTTTCCAATACAACGCATGCAACACTAGAGTCCTTCAGCCTCACACTAGAGTCCTCCAACATCTTTTGCATTTATGAGGTAACCGCCCAATTCCCATCATGAAATATCCTTTAAAATTTCCCTACGAACTAACACAAGCATGCAACAGGGTCAACCTCCTAGATATGGTGCTTACTGAAAAGTGTCCTAGAGGGAGGTGAATAGAATAAATGGCTAACAATTAAAACTTTATTACTCAAATCAATACAAGTTGCAGAATTATAATGAATAATAACAAACACAACAATAACAATAGATATAAAGAGTTAGAAAATGCAAACTGGATAGAACACCGGGGATTAGTAACGAAGTTCGATAACACAGTATCTAGTCCGTCTAGGTCTAAACTATCCACTAATCAACTCTTCTTAAGTTGAAGAAACCTTTACAACTTGATAGACCACCTCCACCGAGCTTACAAGTGATAGACCATCTCCACTGGGTAATATTTTCAAGGCTCAGATCAAACCTTTACATCTCCACCGGGTATTCTTTTCCAAGGCTCAGATCAAACCTTTACACTCAAAAGTTAAAGAAAAACTCGACTCCTAATCTCGTATTTAAATCAAACAATTTTAAAACAGAGTCCAGGATTTTTGATATATCACAAGATAAAGCCCTTTTTTCGATTTCAATAAAAAATGATAAAGAATTAAAAACGCGAGATCGAAATTTTGCAAAGGCAAGAGATTTAAATAAATTTTTAAAAAATCCTTTGCACAAGAAATTAAAAACCTTTCAATGAAACCCAAAAGAATTTAAAACCTGGCGAAGAATTAGGGTTTCAAAGGCTTGAGAAAGATGATGATGACCTTGAGCAAGAGAGATGATAATTATCTGTAGAATTGATAATCATAATTTCGACCAAGGCAGTATTTAAAATGTTGGGAAGGAATCCCACAAATCTAGAAATAAATTGGTCAAGATAAAATCAAGGATATCAAAACGTCAAGTATTGAGCCAGCTCAAGAAAGATGTGAGCCGTCTCAAAGCAACAATGTTAAAATCATCAAAGGCAGGATGTGTTGAGCCGGCTCAAAAATAACATGAGTCGTCTCTCGAACAAGATTGAGCCGGCTCAAAATAACATGAGCCGTGTCTTACCAACAGTGTAAAAATGAAGGTGTAGGAAATCTCTATGAGACGGCTCAAAACATGGGTGAGCCGGCTCAAGGCAACATGAACTGAAAGAAAAGATCAAAGGACTTGTAAGACGGCTCAGAGGAACATGATCCGGCTCAAGGACGGATACATATGATATTTAGGAGATTTTGAAGACATTAAAAGCATATGACTCATACGAGATAACATACGACTCAATAAAAGAGAAAATACATGATTTACACATTTGTAGCCCGTTCTCTGAATGGCTTGAGTCTTTCTCTCTAAATCCATGTCCTTTTGATTATTTAAATCTTCGTCTTAATAATCCATTGTCGCCATGTCCTTTTATTTCTTCATTTCTATGTCTAGTTAATTCGTATCACCATGTCCTTTTGCTCTTTGATATCGCTATACTTGTTCTTTTACCTTGATATCGCTACACCTGTTATGCCTCTTATACTGAAAATATATAACTCAATTACAAATATCGTCAGAGTGTAAAATAGTTAAAGTATTGTCTCTCACACTGAAAACACATAACTCAATTACAAGTATCGTCAGTGTGTAAAATAGTTAAATAGTGTTTTATCCAATATCAAAACCAATGTGAGTAGATGTTACCCAACAAGGTCAGCAATCTCCCTCTTTTTGATATTTGACAAAACTTATTTACAATATATGAATTTGGGACATAACCAAAAGAACGCATGAAAAAACTATAAAAACTCCCCCAAAATTCAATATCCATATGGATAAGCATAAATTCAAGTTTTATACCAATATTAATTTAGAAAAACCAAAAAATCTATCGGAAAGTTTGAAATTCATGTGTCATGTGCATACCAATATCGATCGCAAATATCTGTAAATATAAAACTTTCTCCTCCTTTTGTCGAAAATCAAAAAGGATGACAGTAGATATACAACGACAATAATAACATGCATACGATCATAGCAAAAATAATGGAAATCACATCCATATCCACGATATCAATACCATATCCACATCCAAAAACATTCATACCCATAAACCACCATGAAACCAATACATCCATATCATAGTATTCAAAACACGTCCACATTCATATCCACATCCAAAAATATCCAATATCAAACCAAAATATCGATAGAAATCAAAATATCATATTCATCACGGCAAGTTTTCACATCCATCAAAAAATATTACAACCATTTGTTTTCCAACAAAACAAAATTCATCACAACCAAAACATAACTACGCTCCAATTGTTGTCATCACAGAAGTTCTGAGAAGCAGGAGCGGCTGGATCGTAGCGAAGTCGTGGTAGAAGTGGGAGGAACAACGTGAGGTATAGGGGTAAGAAAGATAGGATCAGCGGTGCAAGGAGGAGGATCGTCGATGTGTGGAGGAACAGCTGAAGTAGAGGGTGTGTGTAGTGAGTAGGTGCAGTGGGAATAGGCTCAGTATGAGGAAAGGGAACGGCAAAAGTTGACGGTACACTCGGAGTGGGAATTGGAATAGGAAAAGGAGGAGCTACACCAAAGAGAGATGCAATATAAGCCATGATTCTATACTCCGACTCAATTTACCGAATAGAAATAAATACGATTCGAGTCGTGATGGCATCCATCCTAGCATGGAGATGTTTCGCAACCTCATCGATGTGACGAAACACGTGTCAGAATAACTGAACGTTGAGGTAAAGAAATGCCCTGATGAACAGATGCGGACTTCGTCTCAGAAACAGAGAGCTCAGGATCCTCAGGGACAACGGTGTCATCAGGAGAAATATGTATAAGATGCACGTTTCGAATGGAAAACGGTATATCTGACATCTGAACCGGAAAGGAGCTGACGGGAATTTTGAAATGGTCACGAATTTTGGTTATGATTTTCCCGTAAGCGAGAGTGTTGCGAGCTATGATCAACGTCCATATGTGCTTATAAATAAGCAAAGGAAAATTAAGACGAAGTTTCTTCAAAATACAAAAGGTAAGAAGTTTATGACAACCCATATACTTCGTGCGACTATCCACCTTCGGAAGAATGCAAAAACCAAGTTTAGCAATAAGATGAGCACGGGGAGTCAAATCCTCGGATTGTTCAGCAAGAATGAGTTTTTCAGAATTATGAATCAGAAGAGAAGCGGACTCCGCGGTTTAATCGTCCGGATAATCAGGAAATGAAGCTATAGTGTAGCTATAGATATCAAGACCCTTGTTCGAAATACGCAAGATTTTGCTCAAAAGTTCAGGGTTAAACTGAAATTTGCGAGTGAAATTAGATTTGATCATGTTAGGTCCAGTTGTGTCACTCGTAAAGTTGACAAAGACACACTGGACGACGTATGGATGCGTCGAAGAGTCTAGAGACAAAAAATCAAACCAACCCTGATGTTCAAATAAAGGTTTGATATACCAATCATCTAAATCCGTGAAATCTATCACAGAACCGGATAACACTTTCCTAGAGAGATTTTTCTAAGAAGTTTTAAAGTATTCTTTCAAGTGACAACGGAAATCAAATTCTGTGAAAGGTGTAGAGGGTACAAAAGGAGTAGACGAGGTAGTAGTGGGTTGAGACGACGTAGTAGGAATAGACGATGAAGAGGGTTTATTACCTCGTCGTAGAGTTCTGGGTTTAAGGTGGACACTTGGTGGCCTTGAGACGACTTGCTTCCGTTTCATTCCACCAGCATCAGAAGTAGTCCTGGCTTGCTTTGACGCTTCAGGCAAGACATCGTCGCTTCCTTCAGGATCAGAATCGCCGGAGATTTGGTGTCTCTTCGCCTTTGGTGCCATTGAAAACTGATTGATGTAAGGAAATCTGAGAGAAGTGAGAAGATTGGATAGATTCACCATGAGATCTTGGATATTTGAGTGGAAATCGATGGAGAATCTAAGGAAATTTGAAGAATTTTGGTGTTGGCATTTTCGCTTGAAAAGAGGAGAGACGGCTCAAAATGAAGAAAAGAAATGTGGGGCCGTCTTAATAAGGATCGAAATATGCTGGAAAAATAAGTTTGAGACGGGTCAAGAACGGATATATGCTGATCAGAAAAAGTGTAAAGGAAAGCTTTTGACACGGCTCAAAGGCTGAAAATTGACATATCAAGAAATTTAAGCATCCTCTCGCTCGTTTATCGACTTCTCGGTATCAGAGACTTAATAAAAACTAATATTAAGTTTTAAAACCCATTTTTAACATCAATTCCAATTTAAAATATATTAAGATACCATTTGAAAACATAGTTGAGATCGTTTAATTTCATTTCTCACTCAATAAATCGACTGCCCTGTGAAAATATGTGCTAGACCCATGAATAGGATTTGTTATAATCAACGAAATTCACAACTGGGTTTCCTTAAAAGGGTTGCAGAAGCCGTTTGGCAAAGTGAACTTTGAAGTTACTCTTGTTCTCATCAAAACACATGGAAATTCAAGAAAAGTAATATGAATATTAGTTTCAACTTTCATAAAGTCATTTTTCCAAATCATTAAAGAAGATTCAAATCTCACAAATCAATCAAAAACATCATGCATCTATGTCTAGTAAATTCAGGAATCCTCGAATTTAGTAAAGCGAGCATTATCCAAGGGTTTAGTAAAACCGTCTGCCAGCTGAAATTAAGTTTGCACATATTCAAAAATAATATCTCCCTTGTGATAATGATCGCACAAAAAGTGATAGCAAATATCAATATACTTGGTCTTTGAGAGTTGGTCCACGTTTTTAGTCATATGCACAGTATTGATGTCGCACAAAATTAGAATTTTTGAAAAATGCATATCGTTTAAAATATATTTCATCCAAAGTGTTTGTGCGCAACAATCACTCGCGGCGATGTATTCTGCCTCGGCTGTGGATAAAGCAATTGAATTCTGTTTCTTAGAAATCCACAAGATAAGACAATTGCCAAGTAGATGACAAGTGCCACCAGTGCACTTGCAATCTACTTGACTACTCGCATAATCAACATCCGAATAACAAGCTATAGAAAAGTTATTGTTGTTCATATACCAAAATCCTAAATTAATCTTACCTTTCAAATATTTAAAAATACGTTTAACAGAAAGGTGCGATTTTTTAGGATCAAACTGAAAACGCGCAGACAGACAAACACTAAACATAATATCCGGCCGACTCGCCGTTAAATAAAGCAAGCTACCTATCATATCTCGGTATAAAGTCTTATCTATGCTCTTATAATTCTCGTCCTTTGATAGCTTAACTGTTGTGGGCATAGGCGTGTCGTATGTTCGCGAGTTTTCTAAACCGGACTTCTTGATTAACTCTTTTGTGTACTTCGCTTGGTTTATGAAAACTCTGTCTTTAGTTTGCTTTATTTGGAGTCCAATAAAGTAGCTCAATTCATCCATCATGCTCATCTCAAACTCATTCTGCATAGACTTGGAAAACTCTTGACAAAGACATTCGTTAATGGATCCAAAAATAATATCGTCTACACAAATTTGCATTAACGGAATATCTTTATCAAATGTTTTGTAAAGAGCATTTTGTCAACAATCCCTTTTGAAAAACCGATATTTAGTAAAAATACACTTCCACGCTCATATCGAGCTCTAAGAGCTTGTTTGAGACCATATAAGTTTTTTTTAGAGTTTAAACACATGATTTGGGAATTGATGATTTTCAAAACCAGAAGTTTATATTCCACACTTCCTCTTCTATTTTACCGTTTAAAAACGCACCATTTCCATCCATTTGAAAAATATTAAAATTCTTGTAGCAAGCATAAGCCAATAGAATTCGAATGGTTTTAAGTCGAGCTATGGGAGCATAAGTCTCCTCGTAATCAATTCCTTACTTGGTTATAACATGGCGCAACCAACCGTGATTTGTTTCCAACCACGTTACCGGAATCGTCAAACTTGTTCCTAAGCACCCACTTAGTACCAACAACTGGTCTATTGTCGGGTCTAGGCACAAGTTGCCAAACTTTGTTCCTTTCAAATTGTGGTAACTCTTCTTGCATAGCAAGAATCTAATCATTATCTAACTCGATTTCTTTAAAAGTTTTAGGTTCAATTTTAGAAATAAAAGGCAGGTTTAGACAGCTAAGAAAATTTGAACGGGATGTTCTACGTTACCAATGATTTGCTCTTTTGGATTATCTTTCTTGGAACGCCAATCCTAAGGAAACTCTTGATGTATATCAACAGTTTATTCGTCTTCCTTTGGATTCTCCGTAGCATCATCCTTTAAGTTTATCTCTTACAGTCCTTCTATATCTGCATCATCAAAACTAGCACTTTTCTTGACAGGAATGTTAGACTCATCAAAATTTACATGAATACTTTCTACTATAGTTTGAGCTCTTTTGTTAAATATTCTATATGCTTCGCTGGTTAACGAATATCCAAGAAAAATGCCTTCATCATTTTTAGAACCGAATTTTCCCAAATTATCCAAAGTGTTTAAAACAAAGTATATGCAGCCAAACATTATAAAATATTTTATGGTTGGCTTATTTCCATAAAACAACTCGTAGGACGTTTTCTGTAAAAACTTTCGCAATGAAATTTGATTCAAAATGTAATAAGCAGTGTTAACTGGTTCAACCTAAAAATATTTAGGTAAAGAATTTTCTTTTAACATGGTTCTCGCCATTTCATGTAAAGACCGATTTTCCTCTCCACAACACCCTTTTTTGTGGAGTCCTTGGACAAAAGAACTCATATTTAAAACCAACATCTTCTCAAAATTCTTTAAATAAGGAATTTTCAAACTCTCCTCCGTGATCTACGAATCTTGGATATTTTCAAATCCATTTCGTTTTGGATACGTTCTGAAAAGATTTTAAAAGTAGTAAACGCATAATTCTTACTACCAAGAAAGAACACCCAACACGTGAATAGTCATCAACGATCACATATACATATGATTTTCCACCTAAACTCAAGGTTCTAGATGGACCAAATAAATCCATATGTAATAGTTGAAGGGGTTTTGATGAGGTTATCTCGATCTTCATCTTGAATGAAGACTTTACCTGTTTACCCAATTGACAAGCATCGCACAACTTATCATTTTCAGACTTCAATTTGTGGATTCCTCTTATATGGTCACCGTTTGCTATTTTGTTCAACAAGTCCATTGACGCATGACCAAGCCTACGATGCCAAAGTCATGTCTCTGTATCGTCTGCAACTAAGCACTTAATCTTAACGTTAGCAAAGTCATTTGAGTCAACAATAAGTATTATAGTGTCTTTTACCTAAAATAATACACTTGTCATTTTTTTTAAAATTGCAACAGGTTTTATCAAAACCAGCGGTGTATCCTTTATCGCAAATTGACTAATGCTAAGCAAATTGTGTTTCAAATTATCTACTAATAAAATATCATCAATGTTGATAGAATCGCTTATCGCAATTTTACCCTTACCCTTTAAATACCCTTTCTTATTATCTCCGAAGGTGACGCTGTCACGTTCTTCTCTTGATAGTGAGTCGAAACTAGATATATTTCCAGTCATGTACCTCGAATACCCCGCTATCAAGGTACCACGTGGTTTTACGTTGTTGCGGCCGGGTACCTGAAAGGGAAGATTTACGTGTGACCTTTAATGCCCATATCATCTTAGGTCCACAGAAGTTAGTAGCATGCATATGTGTTCTAGAAGTAAATGATCTAGTGTTTACCTTTAGGTACACTACTCTCAGGCACAAAATGATATTTATATGTTGAAGTATTCTTGATAAGACAATATCTAACGGCAGACAACGGTGACAAGTTTTCAAAGTGTCTCTGGCCATATCGGTAAGTAGTGCTCCTAAGAAATCTATTGGTTAAAGTACCAACTAAAATGCTATGATTAAAACCAAGACCAAAAATTTTATGGTTCCCGCTAAATTCACCAAGTATGATATCCAATTTGTTCATGCCTTGGGTGAACTTAACGAGAGCCTCTTCAAGCTTAATGGTCTTTGTTTTGGTACTAACAAGCTCGTGTTCCAATTTAGCATTTGAAGTTTGTAAATCTTTAGGGGAAGATACTAAATTGTCACACTTAACGGTGATAGTTTCAAGCTTGGTATTCAACTCAAAGATTTTATCTTTCAAAACATCATTTTCATTCTTAAAAATAGTATAAGAGTTGCAAAAAGTAGAAGACGGTTTCTTTTTCAAACTCTTATACTTTGAAAACAATTTTTGAAAGTTATCATGAAGGTCAACATATAAATCGATCAACTCAACTATATCTAGGTTATCCAAATCATCATCGCATACATCATCGTCCTCATGTGCCATAAAGCATATATTGGCAACGACCTTTTCTTCGTTGTCAGAGGCGTCTGAGTCTGATTCATCCCATTTTGCTTGGAACGCTCTTCTCTTTTCATGTTTGTCATTTCCATCCTTATACATGTTCTTGCCTTTGTTCAAGGTTGGGCAATCGGCCTTCATGGCGTTCATAACATGTAGGATTAGTAGTAGAACTTGAAATTTTATTATCTCCGTAGTTTCCTCTTTTCTTGAAGTTTCGGAACTTCATAAATCTTGTGAATTGTTTAGCGAGAGCTGCCATATCATCTTCATTTCCACTTTGATCGCTTTCGCTTTCTGATTCTTCCAGAGGAATGTTTTTTGCTTTTAGAGCTAGGCTTCTTTTCTTTAAAGGCACTTCATCCTTTTGCCTTTCCTTAATGTCGTTGAGCTTTATCTCGTGCGTCTTGAGTTTCCCAATAAAATTCTTCAAGGTTGGTTCCTCCAGGTCGTTCGCTTCTTCAATAACTGTAATCTTGGGTTGCCATTCTTCCGTGAGAATTCTTATGATTTTCAAGCACTTCTCCTTTTCTGTAAAAGTTTTACCATAGTTGAAAAGTTCAGTAATGATCTTATTAAATTTAGAATACATTACATCAATCGTTTCATTAGTACCCATTCTAAATTGTTCGTATTCATTCATGAGCCGAATAATTTTACTTCCTTTCACCTTACTCATCCATTCGTGAGAAGTTTCGAGAGTTTTCCAAATCTCATGTGCGGTGGTGCACATAGAGATTTGGTCGAACTCATCGGGTGAAAGAGAGTAGTGTAATGCATTCATCGCTTTAATATTCAAAGCCATATCTTTTCGTGCACTCTCACAGTAAAGTCTAGCCGGTATAACGAATTTATCCTCTACAACGTCTAGAATATCAAGATCGATACATTGAAGGAAAATTCGCATCTTGATTTTCCAGAAGTTGTAATTAGTGCCATCAAAGAATGATGGCCTATTGATAGCTTGACCTTCCAGTGCTCTATTGTTTTGAGTAATGTTATTATTGTTAGCCATAGGATCTAAACTCTAGGGTTTTAAATCAAAAAGAGAGCTAACCGTTCTGATACCAATTGAAAAGTGTCCTAGAGGGGGGTGAATATAACAAATGGCTAACTATTAAAATTTTATTGCTCAAATCAATACAAGTTGCAGAATTATAATGAATAATAACAAACACAACAATAACAATAAATATAAAGAGATAGAAAATGCAAACACAGTAGAACACATGCAATTGATGACGAAGTTCGATAGCGGTGTATCTAGTCTCCGCCTAGGTCTCTCTCTCTAAGAACTATCCACTAATCAACTTATCAACTTTTCTTAAGGTGAAGAAACCTTTACAACTTGATGGACCCCCTCCATCAGATAATATTTTCAATGCTCAGATCAAACATTTACAACTCAACATGTGATGGACAATCTCCACCGGGCAATCTTTTCAAGGCTCAGATCAAACCTTTACAACTCAATACGTGATGGACAATCTCCACCAGGTAATCTTTTCCGAAGCTCAGATCAAACCTTTACAACTCAAAAGTAATAGGAAAACTCGATTCCTAATCTCGTATTTGAATCAAACAATTTTAAAACAGAGAATTAGGGTTTTTGATATATCACAAGATAAAGCCCCTTTTCGATTTCAATAAAAATTGATAAAGAATTTAAAACGAGAGATCCAGATTTTGCAGAGCCAAGAGATTAAAATAAATTTTAAAAAATCCTTTGCAAAAGAAATTAAAAACCTTTTAATGAATTCCAAAAGAATTTAAAACCCGACGAAGAAATAGGGTTTCGAAGGCTTGAGAAAGATGATGAACTTGAGCTAGAGAGATGATAATTATCTGTAGAATTGATAATCATAATTTCAACCAAAGCAGTATTTAAAATGTTGGGAAAAATCCCACAAATCTAGAAACAAATTGGTCAAGATAAAATCAAGGATATCAAACGGTCAAGTATTGAGACAGCTCAAGAAAGATGTGAGCCGTCTCAAAGCAACAATGTTAAAATCATCAAGGGCGGGCATGTGTTGAGCCGAATCAAAAATAACACGAGCCGTCTCTTGAACATGGTTGAGCCTGCTCAAAATAATGAGCCGTCTCATACTAACAGTGTAAAAATGAAGGTGCGGGAAATCTCTTTAAGATGGCTCAAGACATGGGTGAGCCGGCTCAAGGCAACATGAAGTGAAGGAAAAGATCAAAGGACTTGTGAGACTGCTCAGAAGAACATGAGCCGGCTCAAGGACTGATACATGTGATATTTAGGAGATTTTGAAGGCATTAAAACCGTATGACTCATATGAAATAACCTACGACTCAATAAAAGAGAAAATACATGATTTACACATTTGTAGCGCGTTCTCTGAGTCGCTTGAGTCTTCATCTCTAAATCCATGTCCTTTTGATTATCTAACTCTTTCGTCTTGATAATCCATTGTCGACATGCCCTTTTTATTTCTTCATCTCTACGTCTTGTTAATTCGTATCATCATGTTCTTTTGCTTTTTGATATCGCTATACTTGTTCCTTTGCCTTGATATCGCTATACCTGTTATGTCTCTCACACTGAAAATATCTAACTCAATTATAAGCATCGTCGGTGTGTAAAATAGTTAAATAGTTAAATAGTGTTATGTCTTTTACACTGAAAACATATAACTCTATTACAAGCATCTTCAATGTGTAAAATAGTTAAATAGTATTTTATCTAATATCAAAACCAAGATGAGTAGATGTTGCCCAACAAGGTCAACACTTGCTGCCAAAAATGCTATCCCCACCGTAGGTAAACCTAGCCCATGCCACACCATCCAAAGTGAAATAAATCTTGATAATGAAATCATAGGTGCGACCTCTCCAAACCAATTTCTACTAGATGAGAGGCAGGCTTCACCGCTTCAGCCTAATAAGCTAGAGTGTATCATTAGAAGGTTAAGTTTCATTCGATTGGTTGTGAAGAAAATGGCATGTGTTGATTTCTTAAATTGTGAGATCCACAGCACCACCACCCCCTCCCCAGCCAAAACACTCATACTCAAGCCACCAAGGATCAAAAGTAGATAAAAGATTACATGGAATTAATTTCAGACTTGGCCCAGGTAATGCTCAGTCACTTCATGAATCGACACCAATTCTTCGCCAAACAGAAAATAATCAGCATCCATTTTGTAAATTTATCATGTCGGTGCCTTTTATATAAAAGTAACCTTTCATCGCACTTATCAACTTGCGTAGTTAATAAAGTTTGATGTGTGTGTGTGCGCGCGCGTGTGAATGTAAGCGTGTGTTCTCCTTGGTGTCATCATACATGATATTGAATATCCACTATGTACAATAATTTTATACGCATAAAACAAGGCCATATCCATTCATGTTTGACACCCAATAAGTTGGAAATTTGTTCAGTCAGAACACTTGTCTAGGAGCTCTAATGCATTTGCAAGTGTGCATTCATGTTCATTCAAGCATGATCAAATGTTTATAATGCATCAACAAATTTTTAACCTTTTTTTTTTACTTTACAAGCAACCAATTTTTACCACGTACGAATCATCTCCGTTGTAAGTATTGGTATGGAGTGGTCTGCACAAAGGCTGTATTATTGCCTAACAACTATAGTCGCTTGCTTTTATAATCGTGCAGCTTAACCTTAAGTAGTCAAGGGACCACCTAACATTCTATGGTTTGTATTCCCAAAGTAACCACAAGTTCAAGGCATGAAACCAACACAAAGGGGTGGATCCCACATGATCCAACCTACTAACTCAAGAAAAAATATATGTAGTCCGTCTAAGAGTTCAAATGAAAAGGTATGACGACGATATTTTCAAAAATTAATTCAAAGAACAAAAGAACGAGATGCTTGCACGATACTTGAGTGTACCTAAATTTTTATCCAATAAACAAGTCGTTTGAAATTCAACAAAAAAAACATGATTATTTTTTAGGTTTAATTTCACAAAACGCTCTTGTATTTCGTATAGCACTTACACTTCCCTCAAGTGATTTATTAGCGAAAAGAACTCCCTTTACTCATCTCTCAAAACCCTTTAAAACACTCAAATTCAACTCTAAACAACTAAAACAACTGTCTAATTTATATCTAGGGCTTGTTTTGTGTTGCTTAGAGTGTAATTAGAGTCTTTTCTAGGGTTACTGGCTTGTTGTGCTAATAAAGCACCAAACAACACGCTAATGTTTCATGCGCGACACAAGTTCACCTAAAACCCTAAGAAACAGAATCATAACAAATCGAAGAAAGAAACTCACATCAGGAACAATAGTTCCATAGAGTTCAAGGCTGAAGGTGAAGGCCTCGCCTTGAGCCCCGATGGCCGAGAAATTGAACAAACCCTCAGGCTCCGTCTTCACAGCGACATCCTTTGCATCTGGCAAAGAGATTGTCAAGTACACCTTATCGCTTCGTTGAGCCCAAAGCACTTCAGGATGGCGACTGAAACAAAAAAATCCAATCAAAAAATAATAATTTAGGGTTTAGTTGTTGATTCTTGAAATAGTATCTGAATCAAAAAGTAAAGTTATATGCTGTGGGTAGATTGAAAACCCCATGATCGCTCATCTTCGTTATTTTGAATAATCGATTTAATTGAAAATTTGAAAGAACTAAGATAGCGTGATTGCCTCATTTTGATGAAACCCTACTTTGAGGGAGAAGAGGGAAGAGAAAGTGGGAGCAGGAAAAAGGGAGAAGTGTGGCTTGTACGCGCGGAAGTGGTGGTGCAAAATAGAATTGCTTAGATTGCGCAAAATTACCTCAAACTTTCAGCATTTCACTAGAAATACCCCTTTTTTAGGGTAAATTACCACAAAACCCAAACACTTTTTCCCACTATCAAAAACCCCGAAGCCTAAATATGTACATAGTAGATTGCTATATCTAACCAATTCATTTAAACTATTTAGATATCGCAGGAAACAGTTTAAATATCACATGCAATTGCTTAGATATCGCCGGCAACTGCTTAGATATGGCAGGAAATTAGATATAGCGGGCAGCCAAGGGTTATTACGGGCAAGGGATTTCTTGACAACCGAAAACATTTGCAGGGGTTTTTGACGTGTGCCTCGAGGCCAGGACTTTTGTCAGCGGGAAAAAAATTTGGGTCTTTTTTGACAATTTACCCATTTTAACTAAAAAAGTACCTCAAAGCATTTTAATAAAAGAAGCCTTTAACGCTTTTTTTTGGGGTTAAATTATCAAAACACCCAAACGGTGTTTTTCGCAAACAAAAAAGATCCCTGGGCCTCGAAACGTTCCTCAAACCAACAAACGGTGCTAAGATTGCACATATATACCTTACGCTTTTTGTGTTTTCAATTTATTACCATATTGAATTTTTTGGGTTGCGGTTTTTTAATTCACCTCTGTCTTTCTTTGCAAAATTATAATTTATAGTGATTTATATTTTGAAAAAAGACTAGGATATTTATTAAATGCATTTTGCGAGATTTAGAAAGGTCCTGTCATGATCACTATGAGTTATGGAAATTTTAGGCCGTTTAAATCCTACTCCTGCTCGACTCACTGTTATAGTATTTATTTTTGGATTCAATATCTTTCCCTATAGTTGAAAAGGGAAATTGTCCATCAATAAATTATTAACGGTGGTTTGGATTTTTTTAGTTGCCATGCTACTGAAAACTAATTTCTCTAGTTTTTTAAAAGATGAATCATTATGTTTATGCAATGTGGTCAATCTTTAAGAAATCATAACAAAGAATTTTTTTTTTAAAAGCTCTTCACGATAAATATATGTTACCCGCAGCAAGCATACATGACCAATGCACACATGCGCACAGTTTTAATTTAACCTGAAAAATCACTATGTATTCATATATTGAGCAATTGTGATCCAATAAAACAAAGAATTGTCTTGTATGTTTCTTTTTCTATACGTGTCCTTCAAATTTTCGGAACGTTTTCTTATGTTTGCAAGACAAAAAAAATTACAAGTATAGCTGAAATTCAAGGATGATTCCCAGTGAGCAGTGGAAAAAAGGAAAAATACGCCCTTTGCCAGAGTAGAAATTTTAAAGGTAAAACAAATTTTTTTCTATATATCGTCCCAAAACCATTTCTAATCATCGCCATAAAAACTTCGTTATTTCACATTTCGTCCCCAAAACTTGATGTTTTCATATTGCGCCCTGATTTACCCTCTAAAATTTGCATTTCCATATTTCACCTTCAAAACCTGTAATTCGTTCAAAAATCTCTCCCATGTTGATAAAATAACGGTATTTCTGTCATTTACAAGGGGAGATTCTGCAACAACTTCAAGGTTTTGGGGGTGAAACATGCGAATGTAAATTTTCAGCGGTGAAACATCAAGATGTGGAGATGAAATATGACAATATCAAAGTTTTTGGGTGAGATATAGAGGGGAAAAACTCAACTTTAATTTCTATTTTAATATTCCATGTATACCCTCGTGAAAAATTAAGGGTGAATCGTCAAAGAGCCTCCCACCTATTTAGAACTTATGTAAAAACCTCTAGGCATTTTGGCCTTGTTTAAAAACCCTGGACTCAATAAAAACCTCCTGCGGTGCAACTATCCACTTGTATTTTCATCTAACCCTGAAATACCGCTCTTGCCCATGTTGACGGTCATTTACAGCTGAATTTAAGACACTTATATTATGGAGGAGTTGCGAGTGTTATCTAGAGAGCTTACAATACCTGAAGACATCCTAACAATTTTGAAAATATCATGTCCCAAACGGGCCAGGGCTTTTGACGGTTTACCCTATTTAGAGAGAGGAGAGAGAGAGAGGAAAAATAAAAGGCGCCCTGCACGGATCCCGCAGGCCAAAAACTGCAGCGGGCTATCACATGAGCCCGTGGACCCCAGAGTTTTAACTGCAAAATAGCCAGCGGACCCGCTGGCTCATATGAAAGGCACTGCAGTTTGGACATGCAGAGACCATGCAGCCCCCGTTTCCTCAAACCCAATGAAAAAATAGGAAACGGGGTCTCATATTCGGCCACGTTATTTTTGCTGTAGGGACCTTGCAGATCTAAACTGCAGTGGTCTCTCTAATGGACCGGTGGGGTCTGCTCGCTATTTTACAGTCAGCCTCTGGATCTCACTGACCCATATGAAGGGCATTGCATTGTGTTTTCTCAAGAAAAGAAGCCGACAAAAATAAGCTCATAACTGATCCCCAATTTGGGATCGATCTCCAGCGACTCCCTTTACGTCGCCGCCATAAATAACAAGCTGCCAAATTTTAATACTGATTTTTTTTTTAAATTTCATCCCTCAACAGACGTTTTACCTCCGTTATCACTGTTCATACATAGAATAACGCGTTAAAATATTGCAAAATAAAAAAATGTCTATGGGTGCATTGAATGCCACAGAACTGCTCCACCGTACCCACTTGTCATCGAGTGGGTGGCCAAGTGGGTGCGAAAGAAACTAATTAATATCGCTCAATCCACGGAGTTGACGCGCGCATCGATACCGCTAGAATTATGCCACGTGGAGGACGGTGGGACGCGGGAATCTAAGGCGTGGCCGTGGATAAGATGAATTATTACGCAAAAGAATCCGATGCTCGTTATCAAAATCAAAAGGTGACAGCAGCAGATGAAGATCCACCGTTCAATTAGTCCTAAAGAAAAAAAATGAACGGTTCTGATGGATTAGTACAATGTTCACGTCGTCGTCTGATTTTTGTCGGCCACGATCCGATTCTGACCCAACCTAGCCCTATCGAATCCTTTCTGCATGTAAACAGTGATCATATCAAGTTTCTCCGCATGTGTCAGGACGAGAAAGATGTAAACGCATACAATAATTCAAGCCGGCCAAGAACCCCCGTCCGTTTCCGCATCCACAAACAGTCATCAGCGCCAAAGATATGATATATCTAAATCGGGTCTGTGTGTGTATATGGAGTAATGTTTTGACTTTTGACTTTGGTGTTTAGCAGCTGCATTTTTTTCTTCCAATGAGCTTGTTGTTGTTTGCCCGATGACGGACAATCAAATTTTTCTCTTTTTCAATTTTCATTTTACATATGTATGTTTATCTCGCTTTTACCATATACAAACAGGAATTTTCAGTTTCAATGATTGACCTGATCCTTACAAGATAGATTTGGCAACACCCATATCCTATCCATTTGCATCCCAGCCTAAAGGAACGTGGAGTTTTGGTTGAAAGTTAAATTGCCCATTTACACCATACATCACTTGCACCCATCAACTGATATATCAATGCAAACACCCTTTTGCTCATCCGCAATTAAATTGCTCAAGCCACTCAAAACAACACAAACAGGTTCAAAAATTAAATTAGACTACCATATTAGTTGCTTAGGGTGACGAGCGATTTTTAAAAGGTCTTTTGAGAGGATTCACATGCTACATGAGGCAAACTATGAATGAAGGTTCTCTTCAATTAACCCTGTATATCTTCACAATGACCAAATTATCTCAATTGCAACCAACACGAAAGCTAAAATTGAGCAGTAATACAACAAACACAACGAAGAAATAGAATTTTTTTGAAACCTAAACAAACTTCCTCCAATATAGTCAGAAACAGCAATTTATATAAGCCGCAGGTTATACCTCCAACTTCGATATGTTGAGCAGCAACAAGTTATAGATGCAATGCAACTCAAACTAGTTCCAAAACAAAATGCATCTTGAACAAGGCTGATGATGCACGATATCGGTGATCTCCCAAATCGTGACACGTGGCTGATGGCGTGTCCCGAAGCATGCAAGAAGGGACCTGCAGTGGCCGACCAGACCACTCATATGCCTGTTCTACAGACAACCGTTGGCTCACCTCCGAGCCTCTTGCACATTTGGCCTCCTCGGCCCTCTCAGCTCGCCTCCGGGCTACCACAGAACCAAGATAGCTCGGCCTCCCACTCGGTCCCGAGCCCACGCCGAGCTCATCTTGCTCGGTCCCTTCGACCGACCAACGACATCATTCGCAGGTGCTTCCGTCTCGCCTCCACGAATCTCGCCATGCGCGAGATCTCCGCTGCCCACGATCCCGCGTTCCACGCCATTACAATCCTTATTAAAGAGCCTGTCTCGCCATTAATGGGAGATCCCGCCCATCACGCGGGCGTGATGTCGGGGGCGTAACGGTCGGCGTGATTCTCGCACCTGCCTGCCTGTTGCCACCGCTATATAAACCTCTCCTTTAGACGCTTCAAATAAGTCATTTTCCACTCACTAGGCCGTTACTCTGCTCGGATTTCCTGTCTAACTTGATCGTCGGAGGGTCCTCGGTGGTACAACCATCCCCGGACTTCCTTCCAGGTAGCTCGGCCCCAACAACCTCAAACCCATTGAGATCCACACACTTCAACAGCTATCCTTCAACTCAAATCTCGGCCGTCCATCATCGCCAACAGCAGATCAACGGAAGGTAACATCTTGACGCGATCCCGCTCACGTCAGCTGGCGCCGTCTGTAGGAAATCTTGATTCCACTCAACAAAATTCATCTTCTGATCTCAACCCAATGGCGAGCGGTCACCACGACGATCCAAGCACTAGCCGCCGCCTCCCCCACAACGGAGGCGCGGACGAATCTCCTCCCCCAACGCCATCAACGCACTAACCGTCCGGATAGATCGACTCGCGTCCGTCGTGGACGCGCTCGTCCGTGTCCAAACGGCGGGGCAAGCTCCTCGGGTCGCCGCTCCCCCACCTCGGGACCGGGACCCCTACAGAGGGAGGGAAGACTCTGCCCGCGTCGGCACTGCCGACTACCGCCTCGCTACCTCCCATGGCCGCCGATCTCCCGTGCCAACATATTCTATGACCCGATGGGCACCCGGCAGTTCAACACCGAAGTTTGTCGCCTGAGTGCCTCGCCCCGAGCCCCTACGCGCTCCTACCCCTCCCGAGGAGATGTCGGTCAGCTCGCCTGCTCCTAGGCATGACCGACACCCCCTCCCTCGAAGGGGTCACATGGACGGGACTCGTCACGGCAGCTCGAAGACTACCTTTCCAGGGGACCTGAGGAACCTCATCGAGAGGAACCGGGACCGTGGCCAGACACAGGTCTCCAACGGCAGGGGCCAAAGATCGGGATATGCCGAATCGTCGGGGTACCATAGCCGGCTCGACGTCCTCGAAAAGAAGATCGAGTGCATACATCGAGAAGGTCGTCACTCGAGCGACGGGGCTAGATACGCCACCGACTAACTCACAAAGCCCTTCACTAAGGAGCTTCTCGCCTTCCATGTCTCCTCCCGGAACAAGCCCCTCAAGGTCGCGCTCTTCGACAGGAAGTCAGACCCGAAAGACCATCTGGACGCGTTCACGGTCGGGATGAGCTTCCAAGATAACTCTGACGCCGCCCAATACCGAGCTTTCCTGGCCACTCTCATCCGCTCCGGACGAGACTAGTTCCGAGGAATCGCGCCGCGCTCGATCTCAACCTTCGACGAGCTGGCCACCTAATTCCTCGGCCATTTCGTCGGGAACAGACGGAAGAAACGGACCGTCGACCATCTCTTCATGATCAAGAGCGGGGACAAAGAAACGTTCAAAGCATACGTCACATGCTTCTACAATGCCCTTCTCGAGGTCCCCGAACATCAGGATGAGACAGTCATCACAGCCCTGAGGTCTGGTCTTAGGCACAAGGAGTGGTTACGCCCCTTTGCATTAGCACAACCTAAGATCATGGCCGAGGTAAAATCTTGGACCGAGCGCGAAATCCAGCTCGAGTCCGAGGTGAACGCAAATCTCCCCGGGACAGAGCAAACTGGGGCGAGGGAAGAGAGTAAGAGACTTGAGCGGTCAAATCCCTACTCTCCGAGGTTTCAGGAGTACACCCCTCTCAACGTCTCCCAGACGGTACTGCTTGAGGAGGCCAAGGGCGAGGGGTTCTTCAAGCTCCCCCCGATCTCGCGCATGGCGGCAAAGCGTACTCGGGGCCCCTACTGCGGTTTTCACAGATTGCTAGGCCACTCTACGGAGAGCTGTAAGTAGCTCCGAGACTATATCGAGGAGCTCATCCGTTCGGGACACCTTGCAGTGTACTTGCGGGACAAGCGGCAAGCTGACCGCGAGCAGGAGGAGCGTCCCCCTCCCGACGAGTTGATGGAGGCTCCAATCGAAAGGAAAGCAAGTAGATGGATGGCTTCGATCGGCCAAATCATGGTCGTGTCAGCGGAGGGTACATCGGATACCTACGAGGCTCAACACCCCGTGCCGGTCGTGGAGGCCAATAGACATCCGAGGGGCTCAAGCTGTGCAAATAAAAAGAACATCTACTAACTTGTACTTCTTTTACTAATGCAATGTAAACTTTCTCAGGATCTTTCTATTTATATAATAAGAAGAGATCAATAAAACATTGTAAAAAGAAGAGTTTGTTTATTCAAAGGGTACTATAGGCTCCTCAGCCGTACACTGAAAAAGAAAAATTACAATAGCGGGGGAAGGGGATACAAGAAACACTGCTCGTGGTACTCCGAGCCTATTTTCGCCAGCCGAGCCCTCGCCGCTTCAGCTCTTTGCCTCTGATGCCGCCCACGAATGTCGGCGTGGTGCCTCAATTGATAGCACTCAAGGATGAGCGCCACCGAGCGATCCCGCCGACCCGCAGAGATCAGGCCGAAGCGCCGCAAGGAGCTTAGCTTACCAATCGCCTCGTCCCTCAGCTGTTCGGACAAGGGGTTGTAGAGCCCCGCCGACGCCCTCCAGATGGAGTACATCAGCAGCTGGAGCAGGGAGGAGCGCCGGGGGAGTAGTCGGCCAAAATGGTCCTCAATGCGGCCAACCACTAGCTGCACCGTGTCCTCGGTGCAGTACTGGTCATAGAGGTACACGTCCTCAAAATTCACGATGTCGGGGATCGTAAAAGGGAAGTCCTCCATTCTCACGTTTGGGTGTGAAGAAAGGAGTGATCAACACTCCCTTCGCTTTATAGCCCGCTTCGCCCTCGAAAATCCGACAGTCGCCCGTTTCACCTACAGCTGTGCCGCTACGCAGCAGACCTCGAGCCTTTCTTGGCGAAATCAAAACGATGCGGCTCCGGCGCTTCACCTCCCCCACGTGTTCGATACACGTGTTGCCCGCGACTGTCCCTATTCCTCATACTTACACAGGGAAGGTCGGACAGAACCTCCAGAACCGTATGGGCGGCTACACTACTCGGTCCGTCCTTAGCGTGCCTCTTCCGGCCCTTCCAGCACTAAGGATCGAAGCCCTCGCCAAGAGGCAGCCGAGCAGCTACCCTGCTCGGCTATCCCTGGATGGTAGTTTACTACCACACAGCGCCAGGGATCAAAGCCCTCACCAAGAGGCAGCCGAGCGGCTAACTTGCTCGGCTATCCCCGGCTGGTAGTTCTCTGCCACACAGCGCCAGGGATCGAAGCCCTCACCAAGAGGCAGTCGAGCGGCTACCCTGCTCGGCTATCCCTGGCTGGTAGTTCACTGCCACACAGCGCCAGGGATCGAATCCCTCACCCAGAGGCAGCCGAGCGGCTACCCTGCTCGGCTATCCCCGGCAGGTAGTTCTCTGCCACACAGCGCCAGGGATCGAAGCCCTCATCAAGAGGCAGCCGAGCGGCTACCCTGCTCGGCTATCCCCGGCTGATAGTTCTCTGCCACACAGCGCCACGGATCGATGCCCTCACCAAGAGGCAACCGAGCGGCTACCCTGCTCGGCTATCCCTGGCTGGTAGCTCCCTACCCCACGACGCCAGGGATCGAAGCCCTCACCAAGAGGCAGCCAAGCGGGTACCCTGCTCGGCTAGCCCTGGCTGGTAGTTCCCTACACCACGATGCCAGGGATCAAAGCCCTCACCAAGAGGCAGCCAAGCGGCTACCCTGCTCGGCTATCCCTGGCTGGTAGTTCCCTACCCCACGACGCCAGGGATCAAAAGCCATCGCCAAGAGGCACCGGGCAGTAATCCTGCTCGGCCCATCCTTAAGGATTAAAGCCCTCACCAAGAGGCACCGGGCAGTACCCCTGCTCGGCCCATCCTTGGTAGGCCTCTCACGTCCTCTCCCGCGTTAAGGATCAAAAGCCCTCATCAAGAGGCAACCGGGCCCGCCCTTGCTCGATTATCCCTGGCTGGTAGCTCCCCACCCCACAACGCCAAGGATCAAAGCCCTCGCCAAGAGGCACCGGGCAACAACCCTGCCCGACCCCGTCCTTAAGGATCAAAGCCCTCGCCAAGAGGCACCGGGCAGCGACCCTGCTCGGCCCGTCCTTAGTAGGCCTCTTGCGGCCCCTCCCGCGCTAAGGATCAAAAGCCCTCACCAAGAGGCAGTCAAGCGGCTACCCTGCTCGGCTATCCCCGACTGGTAGCCCCCTACCCCACAATGCCAGGGATCAAAGCCCTCATCAAGAGGCAGCCGAGCGGCTACCCAGCTCGGCTATCCCTGGCTGGTAGTTCCCTACCCCACGACGCCAGGAATCAAAGCCTTCGCCAAGAGGCACCGGGCAGCAACCCTGCTCGGACCGTCCTTAGCAGGCCTCCTATGGCCCCTCCCGCGCTAAGGATCAAAAGCCTTCGCTAAGAGGCAGCTGAGCGGCTACCCTGCTCGGATATTCCCGGCTGGTAGCTCCCTACCCTACAACACAAGGGATCGAAGCCCTCATCAAAAGGCAGCCGAGCGGCTATCCGGCTCGGCTATCCCTGGCTGGTAGCTCCCTACCCCACAACGCCAGGGATCAAAGCCTTCGCCCAGAGGCCACTGAGCAGCTTCATTGCTGAGTCCATCCTTAGCCACCTCTTACGGCCCTTCCAGCGCTAAGGATCAAAGCCCCCACCAAGAGGCAACCGAGCAGCTACCATGCTCAGTTATGATGGATGTCGTTCACTACCCCATAAAGCCAGATACCTAAGCCCTCGCCAAGAGGCAACCGAGCATCTACCATGCTCGGTCATCCGTAACTGGTGTTACTAACTGCCAACGTCCCGGCCTAAGCTTACGCCATGAGGCCATCCACGTCTAAGCGATCCCAACCTCGACTTCAGGGCCATGGAGATACCGACCCTTCACTGGTCTTTGCACACTTGGCAAATAGTCGAATTCAACTCGACGTGCGATCACCCGACGTGAAGGCTGAACCATGCAAATACGAATGTTCCCCACAAACAAAAGGATAATGTGCACACAAAGAAACTGCAAAGTAATATTTTTATTCACAAAAATCAAAAGTCTCTACAAAGGTATTATGGGCTCCCCAGCCTTACAAAATGCCCGGAGGTTTACAAAATTCCCGAGGCAACAAAAGAAAAGAAACAAGAAAACGAGGGCCTTCAGGCCTCAGGGCTGGGCGCAACCCTAAGGAGCACCGCATCCACCACGACTGGGGCTGCGCCCATCACAGGAGCCTCGGCGATGCCCTCGACGGGAGTCCCTTCCCTGGCAGTGCTCCCGGGGGCTTCCCCTTGCGCGTCGTCCCCGCGAGGATATTCATTTCGGAGCTCTTCATCGGGGAACTCCGGCATCCGAGCCTTAACGGCGTCGAGGGCCTCATGCCAGATGAGGGTAGTGGCTGCGGCTAGGTCGGCGTCAAAATGGTCCGACTTTTTGTAGTTCTCCACCGCCTTCGCCGCTATGAGCTCGGCTCGCTTTATCCCCTCTGTCGCTGCCTCCAGCTCCTTCCGAAGGGCGCCTGCCGACTTCTTCAGGGTGCCGACGAACAACTTGGAGTCCTGGAACTTGGCCTCGGCGACCTGGGCGGCCTCGCGGTACCTGGCGACCTCCTGCTTCCCAGCCGCAACCTCCTACTTCCCGGCTGCCACCTCGCCCTCTAAGACGGCGACCCTCGCCATCGTCGCCTCCAGCTCCAACTTCGAGCTCTCCTCCAGCGAGGGGAGCTCGCCCGCGGCTCACATCGCCGGGGCAATTTTCTCGTCCTCCATCTGGACGACGAGGGCGACGTGCTGGAAGACCTGAAGAAATCAGAGGGGGGTCAGAAAGAAAAGGGAGGCACCAAATCTCATGAATGGTAAGACGTTGAGAGAAAAATCAAGTAAGGTGCGAGCACTAACCTGCACGGCCTCTTAGGCGATCGCCGCCATTTGCGCCCTTAGGGTCCCCCGAGGAACCTTGCCTCCGTCCGACCTCTCCATGTCTGCCAGCAAGCTGTCAGCAACGGAGAGCTCCGAGGGCACCTCAAAGCAGAGGTTCCCCTCGTCCACTAAGATCGGGGAGGCCGGGGTCCGCGGAACCGTCCGGGGGAACCGCTTAAGAGACGACACCGGGGAGCCGGTCTCCATCTTCGAAGCCTCGGCCTCATGTTCCCGAACCCGCTTTCGGCTCAGCACCTGTCTGGGATCCGAGGCGCAGCCCGAACTCAAACGCCGGGGTGGGGCAGCCGCCAGGGGAGCCGAGGCCGATGTCGGACGGGAAGAGCTGGAACCTCCTGCCTTCGATCCCTTCTTCGGCTCGCGCATGGCCGCTCGAAGTTTGCTCGCGTCCATGGGTTCTGCACAAGACAAGGTACGATGGAGTCAGCAATACGAGTAAAAGTAAAATAAACGTAAGTCTAACAGATCGCCTGCAAACTCCTAACTTACCCGCGAATTGAGCAGGGCTGAGCCCAGCCCAACTCAGGGCCTGCTCAAAAAGCAGCACGTCGGCCCGAGGAATGGGCTCCCACTCCGCCACTTTCAACGCATCGGGATCGCTCGACTGGCCCTCTCGCCGATACCTATCCCTAGACCACTGGGTGAGCACGGGCCAGTCCTCGCCCTCGGGCGGCCCAACAAAGAAAAACTTCTTCTTCCAATCGTGGATGGAAGAAGGCACGACGACGCCCCCCAACCCGGGGGCACTTCCCCGATGCTTCCTAAACGAGAGGTATACCCACCTCGGTCGCCCGTGCGAGTGCTAGGGTGGCTTTTGTAGATGAAAGAAGAGGCAAGGGTGGACAGTCTGAAAGGGATCGACTGCAACTTTAGGAGGACCAAGAACCCAAGGAGAATCCTCCAGGAGTTCGGCACTAGCTGGCCCGGGGCTATCCCGAAATGGTTCAATGCTCTAACAACCTCGGGAGAGAAAGGCAGGCGCATTCCGGCCCAAAAAGGCTTCCAGGTACAAGGCAATCTCTTTACCCCATACTTGATCTGCCCTTTCTCCTTCCTCGGCCAAACGTAGCGTATAGCCGGGAGGAATATAGAAACGAGCGAGCGGTGGCAAGCTCGTCCTCATACCCCACTGAGGATGACACACCAGGGGCGTCAACGACCTCCGCTCTGGGATCCGCCCCTATCTCACGACCCCGAGAAGAAGATCTGACCCTAACTTCCCGGGAAGACCCCGACTCAGTGGAAGAAGAAGCAGAAGAAGCAGAGGAAGAAGAGGAAGAATCTACAGGGGGCTTCCTAGACCCTACCCGATCTATTTCTATAAACTCTTCAGAAGAAAACATCTAACCTGATTAAGAGGATGGGTCATCGGAAGGGAAAACGCAGAGATCCGACCTAAAAGGAGAGCGCCGAGCTAACGAGACTCAGGATGAGGAAAATTTGTAGAGGTATGGGCCATGATAAGGACCCCAACTCTATTTATAGCTGCCAGCATACACATCCTACGGCGACAGTCATCTCCCGCCAAAACGGTTCAGTGCATTCGACGGCCACGATCACCCCACCTGTCGCACGCGCATTGGTCGTATCCCATCAGACGCCAGAAGCCTGCGGCCCGTCGCGTCATCCAACCAGCGCCCGACACGTGGGCTGTCGCTTTAGCTAACGTACGCACGATCCGACACATCCTCTTTAATGTGAGATCTGGCCCCTGATCCGCTAACATCACCAAGAAAATACAGTTGATTGCCCGGGAACACACGTTCATGATATCTACAACGAGGAGCTCACCTTGGGTGAGCCGGCAGACCACCCTCGACCCAACCTGTGAACAGGTCGGGACGAGAGTGGGGGGCTAATGATGATGCACGATATCGGTGATCTCCCAGATCGTGACACGTGGCTGATGGCGTGTCCCGAAGCATGCAAGAAGGGAACTGCAGTGGCCGACCAGACCACTCCTATGCCCGTCCTACAGACAACCGCTGGCTCACCTCCGAGCCTTCTGCACATTTGGCCTCCTCGGTCCTCTCAGCTCGCCTCCGGGCTACCACAGAACCAAGATAGCTCGGCCTCCCACTCGGTCCCGAGCCCGCGCTGAGCTCATCTTGCTCGGTCCCTTCGACCGACCAACGACATCATTCACAGGTGCTTCCGCCTCGCCTCCACGAATCTCGCCATGCGCAAGATCTTCGCTGCCCACGATCCCGCGTTCCACGCCATTACGATCCTTATTAAAGAGCCTGTCTCGCCATTAATGGGAGATCCCGCCCATCACGCGGGCGTGACGTCGGGGGCGTAACGGTCGGCGTGATTCTCGCACCTGCCTGCCTGTTGCCACTGCTATATAAACCTCTCCTTCAGACGCTTCAAATAAGTCATTTTCCACTCACTAGGCCGTTACTCTGCTCGGATTTCCTGTCTAACTTGATCGTCGGAGGGTCCTCGGTGGTACAACCATCCCGGGACTTCCTTGCAGGTAGCTTGGCCCCAACAACCTCAAACCCATTGAGATCCACACACTTCAACAGCTATCCTCCAACTCAAATCTCGGCCGTCCATCATCGCCAACAGCAGATCAACGGAAAGTAACATCTTGACGCGATCCCGCTCGCGTCATAGGCCAAACCAAAATAGCCTCTGCAGACCAAAGTATATCATAAGAAATGCCGCTCTCTAGACGCTACTACGGTTCTATCACTACTACAATTAGGGGTTGCCCTTCCATATGGAGGAATTCGTAGGGACGAACAATGTTCCTACGGTGCCCACCGTAGGAGTATAAATAAATTTAAAAATATAAAAATATAATCTTTTTATTTGTCCCTACGGTGCCACAAAAGATGCCCCTACGGTTTAAACCGTAGGGGCAACAAAGGGCTATTTAAAAAAAACAGCAAAGTAAAACCCCACGCCCCCAAAAACATTTCCCACTTATCTCTCTCACGGCAAAAAAATTCCCCCAACTCTCGTCGTCGAGTTCCTCGTCACCGATCAAGCTCGTCGTCGAGTTCCTCCTCCATCGTCGTCTATCGAGCTCGTCGTTGAGTTCCTCATCGCCGCCGATCGACATCGAGGTTCTCGTCGCCGCCTCCACCTCTTCGAGCTCCTCCTTCCCGGACTCCTCCACCTCCTCGAGCTCTTCGTCGCCAGTCTTTGCCAGCTTGCCGCCAATCTTGATTTGCCGCCGCTCGATCGAGATTAGTTTCTTTAATTTGAATTTGAATTTTCCTTAATTATGTTTTTGATTTCTTTAAATTAATTAGGAATTTAATTTATAATTTTGTTGTTTTTGGTGTTATTGTTGTTAATTTTAGGGTTAGGGTTATAGGGCCAGGTTATGGGTTAATTTGGGTTATATGGTGATGATTAGGGTTAGGGTTAATTAGATTAATAAGGGTTAATTTTAGTTCGGGTTAGGATTAATTTGGGTTAATTAGGGTTAGCGTTTAGGTGATGATTAGGTTTAGGGCTAATTTGGGTTAGGGTGTTAATTAGGGTTAATTTGGTTTAATTAGGTTAATTTGGGTAAGGGTTAGGGTTAATTAGATTAATTTGGGTTATATGGTGATGATTAGGGTTAGGGTTAACTAAATTAATTTGGGTTAATTTTGGTTTGGATTAGGGTTAATTTGGGTTAATTAGGGTTAGGGTTTGGGTGATGGTTAGGGTTAGGGTTAATTTGGGTTAATTAGGTAAAATAGGATTAAATTGGGTTAGGGTGTTGATTAAGATTAACTTGGTTTAATTAGATTAATTTGGGTTAGGGTTTGGGTGATGATTAGGGTCAATTTTGAGTTAATTAGGGTTAATTTGAGTTAAGGTGATGATTAGGGTTAATTTGGGCTAATTAGGTTAAGGTTTATGGTGCACTAGTTATTTCAGTAGGATACTCGATGATAACATAAACGTAAAACTTTACCGTAAACGTAAGAAAACTTTACCCTAAACTAAAAACTTTAAATCCTTAAAATTGAATCGTAAACGTAAAACCTATTCAAATTAAATGTTCAAGTTAAAACAAATATATGATACTCGATGATAATATGAAACTTTCAAATTCTCATCGATAGTCATATGTGAAAATTAAAGCGCGGCTTAGTCCCCGTCTATTGGTTAACATACGTTCGATGTTCGTCGTGACATAAAACTATACGAAAGTTATTAAATATCGGATGGTATTGTTCGGTGCTAACAACTGTCGTGTAGTCTATGTGATGAGAAGATTCAATCGAATGATAACCGATAGATTTGTCCAGTTTAGAAAAAATTATGAATGTATAAAGCAAATACCCGCATTCACTTATATTTTCATTCGTTTCGAGTTATTTCGTCGGTACTTTTCCGCTGGTTCTCCATGTACAAAGATAGATTAGATGTTCATTTCAACATTGTTTCACGGCATTGAAATGATTATCTATTCTTGTAACGACTCTGAATTTACTGTACGAAATTTTCCAGTTTAATATACAGAAAATGAGTTATATAGCCTGAGTTTGAGCTATAAGTAAATTTTGTTAAATAACAGCAAGAAACAACTTGTAGCTCACTAGTAAAGCCTTGCACTGCTATGACGTAGCCCCTGTGTTCGATCCCATCAGACACATGATTTTTTCTGATTTTTCTTTTAAGTTATTGGAAGCCCAAAAGTTTACATGTGCAATACACAGAAAAATGAAAAGTCAGAAAAATCAAACATGTAGAAAATGGAGTAAACAATGAGTTATACACGTGGCACAAATCCAGAGCCCCTATGCCCTAGATTGGCCGGCGGAAGTGAGGATTAGGCCGGTACCAACGGTTGAACCGAGACCAATAAGGCCCGGGCTTTGCTCACTAACCCCTTCACCTACCCCTAACACCCCTGCACTATTTGATTTCCCTGCAATCAAATAGAGACATTTCATTTCACCATTAAACCAAATTTTAATGCACTTTAATTCACCATTTTAATTCCAAAACCCTAATTCTACACTATAAATACCACCCCACACTTTGGCTCAACATCATTCTGAAATTTCTAGCCAAAACTCTAAAAAATTCTCTAAGTACAAGTGGAGTAAAGAGGAGTTAGCAAGTAGTCAACTTTCTGCGAAGAATCGAAGCTATTCCGGCGCTTCCGCAACGCTAAGAAACCCATCCTCCCTTCTTCAACCTTTTTTAAGCCTCCTAACTTGTAAGTTCTTCTCAATCCCTCTTCTTATTCTTTGAAAATTCCATTTCAAAACATATATCGGTAAGTGGAGTTAATACCGATATCTTTTTCAAAACCCTAGAAAACTCCTACTCTTTGATACTTTATCCAGTCTAACTTGTACACATTACTTGTAACCTTAAAACATAATATTTAGAATAAATTTTAACCCAAAACTCCATGCAAAATAACTTTTATTTAAGTTTTGAAATTCTATCCTAGTACCACCATGAGGTTCTAGTAGTATCAAACATGCCAAATTTAAAATTTTTCGGGTGTTAAATTAGACTAACCAAGATCTTAACTAGAATATTAAGATATTACCATGATGATATCACAAAACTGAAGAGAAAGAAAGAGCATACAACCTTTGTAGACCGTGTCCTTCTCTTTTTATGCTCTTTGTAGTAGTCCATGCTCCAATAGGCTCCGCTTGAGAGTTTGATCGAGCCTCCTTCGTGATCTTCGCACCAAAGACGATCCACCCGAAGCTCACTAGCTCAAGCTGCCTCTTCATTAATCTCCTATTAGTGAAGGAAACACGCCACACCAAAGTGCTAGTTTAGTGTGGGATGGTGAAGTAGAGGATTTGAAAGCTCACTAGGGTTCTCACAAGCTCAATGATTCATATCACATGTGAGGGATTTGAGCTTTGAGATGAGGTAAGGAAAGTGCAGAAAGCAAGAGAGCAACTCAAGAAAAAAATGACTAAGATATGAAGAGCTCAACCCTTGAGCAAGTGAAGAATGGCAATTATATGATCACACATTATTGAAGCATGGATTAAAACAATAAATATAATGCACCATACTTCAATAGTGCAAACAAATGAATAAACAAATAAATAAGCCTATGCCTTGAACCATACCTAAAATATCTCCACATTTAACACCTCATTTTCTATTTTCTAAAAATAGAAAATCATGCCATGCTTCATATAATATATATATATATATATATATATATATTAATAAAGCAATTAGTGGGCTAATAATATTAGTTAACATATAATCATATCAAATATAAAAATATATCAAATTATTAAATCAATACTTGATTTAATAACCCGGTTATATCACATATGACCGACTAATATCATTTATCTGTATATCACATTATCAAATCAACACTTGATTCGATAATCCGGTTATATCACATATAACCTAACTGATAACAGATAACCGTCAGATTAGAATACGGTATCATATACTTGTATTTAATCTGTCCCCCGCACATATCAGCATATGTGCCCTACTCCGTTTTGCTTGAACCAGGAAACTTCTGTGTAGGGCTTTAAAAACTCGTCAATATGCCAGCAGTAGGTGATGATCACATCAGTCACCAACAAGCCGTCAGCGGTACTAGCTGGACGTAACGGCTACCCGGGTATTGAGTGATATGAAGATCAATAAGCAAGCTTGTCCATACTCTCCATGAATCCTATCAGTAACACTTACCGTATAGTCCGGTCTCTTCGTCTGATATGTCGCATATCGAGTCTAGGGGTGGTAAACGTCAGACCTTAGTAACTTGATAAGTCATGCCGATGTCTGGCTTATAACGGTTCGAGAAACTACTGATAACTCTTATCAGTAAATCTCAGCTACAGCCCTGGCCAGGGACTTCCAGTTATAGCTAATCGAGCATAGCGCAACATTAACCCCCGATACCAGGAGAGACGAAATCCCTCCTATCGCTCATTGCCTCCATGTGACTCGGGACTGTACCCAAAATCCACCTGTTTGCACGACTCCTTTGAGCATGGTAGGGAGGAAATCAAAGCACAATAGGAGCCACACAAGACTCTAAGACGATCTCAGGTCTACAGACTAACCTGTACCAGTGTCACCAGAGGACTGCTATCCGACGATAGGTATACTACCAACTAGGTGTCCTCGGTGAGTCCTGTTCGGTGTACCCATTCTCCAATCAGCACCTGTGTACAATCTTTGATGTCACACACCAATGGTTGTGGGATCAATCATCACCCTCTAAGGGACAAGAAATGTACACACTAGTCTACTCTGGAATATCGATGCCATGTCTCGATATCCTCTCGACTAGGAACTGTTAAAGTATGTACTTTTGGACCACCCTGTCTCCACTAGTATGATCTCATCATAATCCTGATAGTCAAGTACATATGCTAAGGGCTTTATCAACATGTAAGAGAAAGACAATATAAGAATACCAGTCCACATGTTAAGATAAAGAGTAACCAGATAGCATACTATCATGTCGAGCAAGAAAGTCTTCTATATATATGTCCAAGCATCCACTATAATATACATGAATGCACATGAATGACCTCTAGGGTATACATATTCTTAACAATCTCCCACTTGCACTAAGGCCATGTGTTATAGTATCTCATACCCAACATCCCAAAAAATCTCTCAAACTGCATCTGGGGGAGGGCCTTCGTGAGTGGATCCGCTACGTTGTCCTTCATGTCAACTTTCCTGACCTCGATCTCCCGGCGATTTACTATCTCACTGATCAGGTGATCCACCTAAGAATATGCCTGGATCTCTGATAGGATCTGGGTTCCTTGGCCAAAACCATGGCTCTATTGTTATCACAATACACAGGTATTGGATGCTCAATGGAAGGAACCACACCAAGTTCAGTTATGAACTTCTTCATCCAGACAGCCTCTTTGGCAGCATCGTTGGCAGCGATGTATTCAGCCTCCATTATAGAGTTTGCTACGATGTCTTGCTTGGAACTCTTCCAACACACCACCCCTCCATTGAGGGTAAAGACAAAACCCAAGACCGACTTACTGTCATTCTTACCACTCTGGAAGCTCGAATCGGTAAAGACCTCCACCTAGAGTTCACCATTACTATACACCAAGAACATTTCTTTAGTCCTTCTCAAATACTTAAGAATGTTCTTCACAGCCGTCCAGTGTTTCTCCCCAGGATCTAATTGATACCTGCTCACTACACCTAATGAGCAAGCTACATCTGGTCTGGTACACAACATCGCATACTTAATTGACCCGACTGCCGAAACATAGGGTATCTCTTGCATGAGAGCCCTCTCCAAATCAGTCTTGTGAGACATCTCTTTGGAGAGAGTGATTCCTGAGTAAGCGGGTAAATTACCTAGCTTGGAATCTTCCATACCAAACCTCTTTAGTATGGTGTCTATGTACCCCGATTGGGACAATCCCAACATCCGTTTAGATCTATCTCTATAGATTTTTATCCCCAGGATATAGGAGGCATCACCTAGATCTTTCATGGAGAACTTATGTGATAAGAAGAGCTTGACCGAATGTAGCATAGGAATATCGTTTCCTATCAAGAGTATGTCATCCACGTACAATACGAGGAAGACCACCTTACTCTCTACAGCCTTCTTATATATACAATATTCATCTACATTTTTGATGAAGTCAAACTTTTTAACAGCTTCATCAAAACAGATGTTCCAGCTCCGCGACACCTGCTTCAATCCGTAGATGGATTTAAGCAGCTTGCACACCTTTGCGCTGCTCCCACTGTCTACGAAGCCCTCTGGCTGTGTCATGTACACCCTCTCTTCTAAATCACTATTTAGAAAAGTGGACCTGACGTCCATATGCTAGATTTTGTAGTCATGGTATGCAGTAATGGCAAGTAGGATCCTGGTGGATTTAAGCATAGCGACAGGAGAAAAGGTATCATCATAGTCGGTACCAGGTCGTTGACGAAAACCCTTTGCTACAAGTCTAGCTTTGAAAGTCTCAACTTTTCCATCTACACAAATTTTCTTTTTGAAGATCCACTTGTTCCCAATGGATTTTACCCCTTCAGAAGCAACTTCCAAAGTCCATACTTTGTTGGTGTACATGGATTCCATCTCGGATCGCATAGCATCCAGCCATTTCACAGAGTCTCTACTTGTGATGGCCTGCTCGAAACTAGTCGGGTCATCATCTTCCATGATGCAATCCTCGCTCCCACCGTATACGAGAAAACCGTAGTATCTCTCAGGTGGATGAGGAACCCTACTAGATCTGCGGAGCGGCTGGGGTTCGTTGGGTACTATTGGATCCTCCGGTTCCACCAAATCATCAGTTGTAGTTTGTGCTGCTGGAACTTCTTCCAGTTCTACCTCATTGCCACTATTTTTTTTAAAAGAAATTCCTTTTCTAAAAAGGTGACAAGTTGAGCAACAAACACCTTTTGTTCCTCACTTTAGTAGAAAAGATATCTATGCGAATTCTTTGGATATCCTACAAACCTACATAAAACTGACCCTGCCTCGAGTTTGTCCGGATTTTGCCTTTTGACATAGGCTAGACAACCCCATATCTTAACTCGTTTAAGATATGGTCTCTTTCCACTCCATATCTCATATGGTGTTTTAGGCACAGATTTTGATGGAACTTGATTCAATAGTTATGCGGCTGTCTCAAGCGCATAACCCCAAAAAGAAATAGGCAACTCAGCAGTACTCATCATAGAGCGCACCATATCTAATAGGGTGTGATTCCTCCGCTTCGTTACACTATTGTGATGTGGCGTATATAGAGGAGTAAGCCGAGAGAGAATCCTATTCTCTTTTAGATAATCACGGAATTCCGTGCTCAAGTATTCTCCTCTCCGACCAGATCGAAGGATTTTAATACTCTTACCCGTCTGGTTCTCAACTTCGTGCTTATATTCCTTGAATTTCTCAAAAGCTTCAGACTTGAGTTTCATCAAGAACACATGCCCGAACCTTGAAAGATCATCGGTGAATGTAATGAAGTACAAGAAACCATTCCTGGTATGTGTAGACATAGGACCGCATACATCACTATGTATCAGTCCCAAGAGTTCAGTAGCTCTTTCTCCGTGTCCAGTAAACGGAGTTTTGGTCATTTTACCTTTGAGACATGACTGGCAAGTTTCATAAGATAAAAATTCGAACGGATTCAAATGTCCATCTTTATGCAACTTAGCTAGCCTTGTCGCATTGATATGACCTAGTCTACAGTGCCACAAGAAGGTTTCGTTCATTTCTGAACTTTTCCTCTTGTGTGTGTTATGTACGTTTAGAACAGTGGTTTGATTCAGAACGTATATACCGTTACATAACGTACCAAACCCAATCAACACTTGATTCTGGAAAATGTTGATAATAGTATCCTTTAATGTGAAATTATATCCTTCTTTATATAGCAAAGAAACTGATATAATATTACACATCATTTTTGGTACGTAATAACAGTCGTTCAGAATCAATGTATTACCAGTTGGTAATTTAAGGTGATATTCGCCAACTGCCTTGGTTGCAACAATTGCACCATTCCCTACCGTTAGAGATTTATCACCCTTTCCCAGTTCTCTACCTATTTTTAGCCCATTTAACAAATTACATATGTGGGATCCTGATCCAGTATCCAATACCCAGGACGTAGAACAAGCTGAGAAACAGGTCTCGGTAACGAACACACCCGAAGAAGATGCATCAGCATACCGTTTCTTCGTACGGGTGGCGCGGGAATCTTGATATTCCCCTATTCTAACAGGAACCAATGTTCCTTAGTTTAGTATAATAAGCTGGTTCAGTCAATACATCCATATTATTATCTTGATTAAGGCGTGACATTGGTTACTGCCTAGAGAGAGAGAAGGAAATGCATTAGCGTGCGCTCTTTGTAAGATTAGATTGGTTATTATCTTATCTAATCAGGATGGCTCCCACTGTTTTTAACAAATCTTCCTTCAAACCATAAAAGGTAAGATTAGCCGGGATTAATTATATTCTACAAGTTCGCCAATCAGTCAGCCAGGCTAGTGTCGGTACTCCGAGGGAGGTTCCCCCGTATTTTCGCACGGACCTAATTAAAATAAACCGTGTTTCCCTAGAGGCATAACCCCGTTGACACCTTTCTAGACATCTATTGGATTAACTAATTGTAAAGTGCAAAACTCTCTCAGTAGTAACTCTTACTCACAGTGGGTATCAGGATCCGACTATCATATAGAAGGTATGCAATCTCATTGCAAATTTCAACACTTGAAATTCCCGATAATGGTTTTTACCCCTAGCCACTTGTGACCTTGACAAGGTCAACAAATCATAAGTACTAGTCAAGTTCTACCCGTCATTTCTTGATTGAATTAAACCCACCCGCACGACCCTTGAAAAGGTCAACAAGGCCATACGAATACCCTAATCCAATCGTATCACATACTAGTAGATAAGCACTAATAAGCTACCGCACACTACGCCTTGACAAGGTCAACAAACGCAGCACGAATACTAAATAGTACTTATCTGAAATGACGGAGGGTTACAGCTAGTTTTTAAGAAAACCTTTAACGTAATTAACTTGATATTGTTGTAGAATCTAGTGATTTTTGAAAAGGAGTGTTTTTGAGGTTTTTTCTAGTTTCGCTAAAGAGGTCACTCCCGATGAAGGGATCTCGGCTCTTTCCTCATCGAATGCCGTGCTGGATATTTAGGAATACCACTATGCAAAGCAAGAACTTGAGAAGTTATCAAAAGACAAAACCGAGTGAGTTGTAGAATTTGCTAGTTTCACTAAAGAGGTCACTCCCGGGGAAGGGATCTCGGCTCTTTCCTCATCGAATGAGGTGCTGGATATTCATCAAGGAATACCACTATGCAAAGCAAAAACTAGAGCTGCCATGTTTGAAAATTTGATTCTACAACATCTTTAGGTTTCTTTCTTTTCATTAATCTTATTAATGAAGTCCCATCATTTAATATTTCCTAAACATCACAGAAAAATGAAATGAAAATAGAACGTACGCTCATGCCATCCGCATTCGCCACCGGGCCCCGTCATGCACCGTCAGGTTACTTAACTATCGGCAGAGCGGGGGCTGGACTAGCGCGGGTGCAAAACATAAGCAACATTTATTATACATCATATATATAATATAACATTCGTCTCACGCAGTAATATGATCAAATCACAGAACCAAGCAGCAGAAGCAACATATGAAATATTGGATATACTAGGATATCCGTGTTTTAAATTTAGCCAGTTTTGTAAAATACGGATTCCACGGTCGTGATGAATAGGCAAACTGCCGTTGAAGGCTTTTGTCAAATTAGGATATGTTGGTTTTGTTAATGAAAATAGTGCACGACGTGAGTCTCGAGTTCTAAAAATACCGCAAGTGCACGGTGCGTTGATGCAAGCCGGCAAGTACGGGTCGAACCACAGGGAGTGGATATCACGATATCATTTTGAGTTATGAAGCAAAGGGTTGGAAATGGATTTTGTCACGTTTTTACAACAATTAAATGAATAAAGGTTTATGGTTGTTTAGAGAAAACTTCGGCTAAGGTTTGGTATGGTTGAAATACGGTTTTTACCCCCAACTCTCCGTGTTGATTCAAGGTCCATTTTTAGTTTCTATTTTATTTACGAAAGCATACCGCATCTATCCGAAACAAGCGTTGGTTTAGAATACTAAAAACGGGATGATGTGACAACAATGAGTGACCAGACAAAATACGAAGTGATTTAGGCAAAGGGGACCCGGCGGCGCCGGATTTTTAAGGAATGTCGCCGACCTTGGTCCGAGCTAAGGGGCTCATTTTGGTGTGGTGAAGTCTAGTGTATACAACAAGTCCACTGGTGTTGTTTGATTTCTTCATATTAGCTCAAGTTATACACAGTAGTTTTGGAGGGAACTTGATGCATTAAGTCACATCACAACTTTTAGCATTTAATGCACATCACACTCATTTGTGCTCATTGTGTTCCAAGGCAGCCCCTATCATGGTCTAGTGCACATGCATTGTGTAGGACCAAAGATTGTGTATGCAATATTGTTTACACAAGATCTCAATGGATATCGATCGGTTTTCTGTTCCGTTTACAGTGTCAGCTCCCAAACGTTATATCCGTGATTTTGAGTGTGTTTCCAGTCTTTTATCACGAATACCTGTAATCTGTAATTACAGAGTAGACACTGGTTAATAGTACCGATATATACAAAATAGATAACGAATGAGCAGTATTAAAATGCAGTTTTTTGTGATGAACACAAACCCACATCCCTAGACCTCTATGAGAGCAGCAAGTAACCCTACCAATTTTAGAGTTAGGAGACCCGGTCTCAACTCCTTGAGATGGTCTAACACTGGAGTCTAGAACCCGGTTACTTGTAATCCCCTCCTTGGGTCTATCCTAATACGGAAAAGTAAATAATATATATCAATGGTGATATCATCCTCAATCCGGAAGCGCCCCAATAAAAGAATATTATATACAGATTTTACATGAATGAAAATAAAAACTTTCATCTCACATAAACCCCCCGGCTATTCATTCACGACGATCCAATAATCATATCACCAGCAACACATAACATCTCATGTCATCAACGTAAGTAAATATGCGTATCCCGAATTTCGTTGACATATAGCAACGAGATGGGGATACCCCACATATTACACTTGCGGTTACAGGAAAGAAATGGAAAACTACAATAATTAGAATCCGTATATCTTAGACATCATAAACCCGGAATATCTCATATTCCGGATTTCATGCCTAACCTATAAACCTTGTATTTTAGTCTCAAATTGAAAACACTTTTCAATTACTTTAGTCGGGTAATTCAACATGATTTCCGACTACATTATCGAATACTCGTCGGAAACTTTAGCAGATGGTCGCACCCTCGATGCCGTCGACAAAGTGTACTAAGGCAGAACACCGTGGCCGCAAGCACCCAAGTGGGTGCTTTTGGTAACGGGGTTCTCCTATAGTCACTTGGTCGAGACTATGGGGCGTGGCTGTCTACTAGAGTTACCCGGCGAGTGTTCGCGTACAATACGCGATTGCGACGGAGTTTTGATCCGAATCAAAACTCCGTAGCAACCGATTAACCAAGACTAAAACACTAGATTTACAATATACTAACTAGTTTTCACAAAACTAATTATTTGGATTCTAAATATTGTATCACATATCATCAAGATCTGTACAACGTTAAACATTTTGATCGGTTTATCAAACTTCCACAAATTTCATAGATCTCAACAACTTGAGAAGCATTAAAAATATCTAGAAAATGCTAAATGTAACCATAGAGCAGCAAAAGAAAAATGGACCCCCAACTCCCAAAAACGGTGGCGGAACCGCGGCCAAACAAGGGTTTTGGCTGCGGTTCCGTGGCTCTTTAGGGGAATTGGGGCTCCAAATTTCTTGGGGCTCCATAGAAAACCCTGCACGATTTTTTGGATATTTTTAATCATGAAAATTCCAACGTTTGAAAAAAATCGACAGAAACTTCAAAAAAATGCGGTTTTGAAAACCGATCGAACACTTTAACGTCGTAATGACCTTCCCTAATGTTCTAGCCTGGCTCCAATACCATGAAAGTCTATCCTATCACCACTATGAGGTTTTAGTAGCATCAAACATGCCAAATTTAAAATTTTCCGTGTGCTAAGCTAGACTAACCAAGATCTAAACTAGAACATTAGGGTATTACTATGATGATATCATAAAACCGAAGAGAAGGAAAGAGCATACAAGCTTTGTAGACCGTATCCTTCTCTTCTTATGATCCTTGTAGTAGTCCACGCGACTCCACTTGAGAGTTTAATCGAGCCTCCTTCGTGATTTTCGCGCCAAGGACGATCCATCCGAATCCCACTAGCTCAAGCTGCCTGTTCACTAGTGTCCTATTAGTGAAGGAAACACGCCACACCAAAGTGCCAGTTTAGTGTGGGATGGTGAAGTAGGGGATTTGAAAGCTCACTAGGATTCTCACAAGCTCAATGACTCATATCACATGTGAGAGATTTGAGCTTTGAGATGAGGTGAGGAAAGAATAGAAAGCAAGAGAGCATGAGAGCAACTCAAGGAAAAAATTGGCTAAGGCATGAAGAGCTCAACCCTTGAGCAAGTGAAGAATGGCAACTATATGATCACACATTATTGAAGCATGGAATAAAAACAATAGATATAATGCACCAAGCTTCAATAGTGCAAACAAATGAATAAACAAATAAATAAGCCCATGCCTTGAACCATACCTAAAATATCTCCGCATTTAACACCTCATTTTCTATTTTCTAAAAATAGAAAATCATGCCATGCTTCATATAATTGTTTATATATATATCAAATATATATCAATATATATATTAATAAAGCAATTAGTAAGCTAATAATATTAGTTAACATATAATTATATCAAATATAAAAATATATCAAATTATTACATCAACACTTAATTTAATAATCCGGTTATATCACATATGACCGACTAATATAATTTATCTGTATATCACATTATCAAATCAACACTTGATTCGATAATCCGGTTATATCACATATAACCTAACCGATAACAAATAACTGTCAGATTAGAATATGGTATCACATATTCGTATTTAATCTGGCCCCCGCACATATTAGCATATGTACCCTACTCCATTTCGTTTGAACCAGGAAACTTCTATGTAGGACTCTAAACATTCGTCAATACGCCAGCAGTAGGTGATGATCACATCAGTCACCTACAAGCCATTAGCGGTACTAGCTGGACGTAACGGCAACCCGGGTATTGAGCGATATGAAGATCACAAGCAAGCTTGTCCATACTCTCCATGAAGCCTATCAGTAACACTTACCGTACAGTTTGGTTTCTTCGTCTAATATGTTGCATATCGAGTTTAGGGGTGGTAAACGTCAGACCCTAGTAACTTGATAAGTCATGCCGATGTCTGGCCTATAACGGTTCGAGAAACTACAGATAACTCTTATCAGTAAATCTCAGCTGCAGCCCTGGTCAGGGACTTCCAGTTATAGCCAATCGAGTATAGCGCAACATCAACCCCAAATACCGGGAGAGACGAAACCTCTCATATCGCTCATTGCCTCCATATGACTCAGGACTGTACCCAAAATCCACCTATTTGCACGACTCCTTTGAGCGTGGTAAGGAGGAAATCAAAGCACAGTGGGGGCCTCACAAGACTCTACGACGATCTCGGATCTACAGACTAACCTGTACCAGTGTCACCAGAGGACTGCTATCCGATGATAGGCATACTGCTAACTAGGAGGCCTCGGCAAGTCCTGTTCGGTATACCCATTCTCCAATGAGCACCTGTGTACAATCTTTGATATTACACACCAATGGTTGTGAGATTAATTGTTAGTGTTTTTGCGTGCTTAGTTTTAATTACCGCAATCAAAGACGGTTTCGCTTGGTAGCTAGCCGGTTGAGTACGGGTCGTCCTCAGGGAGATGTGAATCTTTTTCTTAGTGTTTTAATGAGTTAAGTCCAATTTGTCCATGTTTGTAAAGTTTCACTAAGTGCTAAAATATGTATAAAGAGAGCTTGTTAGGGTTAGGATTAGATTAGTTTGAGTTAGGAGTACCTCACTTCTTTCATTACCACTCTTAATATCGGTGTTACGATAATCGGCAACAACGTGGATTAGCACGACTAGGAAGGAAATTTGCGAGTATAAGCTAGGCTTTCCAACGCTTAGTTCCTTCCTTTTGGTCTTTATCTGTCCGTTCTTGGCTCTTAGCCTTAACCTCCAGTTAATTCAACCACAACCAGTCTCACTAGGATATCACTGCTATCATGTAGGATAGGGTGCCGTAGGGAGCGGATTGTGGTTCAATTAACGGGAGTCCGATTTAAGATGTTGGGCAAACAAAAGAGTGAGAGAGATTTCCTCCTCTCAAACTTCCCTCATCCTACCCTAACAAGTGAGAAACTACTCACTCATTAAAAAGGAAAAGAAAATAAAACAAAGAAAGAAGGTAGAAAGAATTGGGGTTAGAAAATCACAACTAGCTATTTGAGAGCTCACTTTGGCAAGGATCATACTTAAGCATTATTGTTGTAAGGATAAAGGAAAAGAGAAAAAAAGAAAGCAAACAAATAAATAACAACAATTAATTTAACAAATGAAAATTACAAGCAAATATAACAACACAATTACAAGACATGCAAGTTAATAAAAAGAACTCTTTTTTTATTCATCATCACTCATGAAGCTCACAACAATTTTAATGAAGAAAGATGAAGAGGAAGAAGAACTACAAACACTTATCCTAAAATCTAATACAAAGAAAAGCACACTTTACTTGGCTTAGAACTGGGCTATTTATAGGCAGATACATGAAACTCTAGGGATACAATCTGATACAAAATGAAGTTACAAAATTACCCTAAAAACCCGAGCCAACAATGAGTTGACTCGGCCGCGGATCCGCGACAGAAGTGTCATTTTATCCGCGGTTCCGCGGCCATATAGTGGAATTGCAGATTCAGGTTTTTTGGGTTTCTCCATGTTGCTGTTCTCTTCTGTTTGGTACACTTGGTTTCTCAGAATCTCTTCAATTTTCTTCCAGATTTTCAGCGGTCCAAAAGGTGAAATGATGTGGACTTTTTGCCTTGATTTTCTTGAGCTCCGCGTTGAAGTCTTGGACTTGTGCTGCCTCTTGAGCTTTATGCATGAAATGACCAATGATTTGCCATTTTGTCCTTTGAACTGGTACGCAGTATCATACGGATAGTGAGAGGAGACCCGTATTTATCTGTTGTTGGCCATAGTCCTGAATTTGTTGCGAATTTTCATGAATTTCACTGTTTAGAGCTGAGAACCTGTAACCTGAAATTATTTAGCAAACACAGATCAAGAGTACCTACCTATATGCAATGTGATCAAGAATGGACGGTATAAAAATGCAAAAATCTGATATAAACAGATACTCCCAAACTTATCTTTTGCTCGTCCTGAGTAAAACCATTTTATTCACAAAAAGGTCCTAACCTCACTTTCGCAGGGAACGCGATTGCACTGAGCTCGTGCATCAAGCCGTTAAACCTCTAGGTTGCCCTAGAGGAGGAGTGTTGTCTCCTGAGGGTTTTCAGCGGATACTACCCACAAAATCCGATCAAAATTGGCTTTTGACTCTAATTCTACAGTTCAGCATTCTAATAAGAAACTCTATCATCTTTAATTTAGAAATCATCAACCCGTATTTTTCACACTTTGTTTTCATTTAACTTAAGATCCTATACATTTTTCCAGTTTATAAAGCTTTCCGAATCTCTTGAGTTTTCCTTCTAGAACGCAATCTCAAATCCGGAGTTTTTATCAACTCTACCGAAGAAATAAGCCCTATTTTTCATTCCTATCTCTCCTCCAAACTCCGATTATATACCCCTACGTGTGTGTAATTATCACCCCTACACTTAGAAATTCAGTTCAAGCTATAATACCCTTACCTTAATACCTAGTACTTCTTCTTTTCATTAATGATGGACGGTTTTGCTCATACACCTTTCATGCGATTATTAATGCTTCTTGAGGCACTAACATCCGATTACTAAATGTGTGAGCTTAAAACGTAAATAGCAGTTTCCAGGTCTTGTATTTTTTTTTTATTTTTTTTCTATTTTTTTCTTTCAAGACCGGATATATTTTTCAATGGTGCTCTATTGGTGGTTAGCTTTAAATGCCGTTTTTTCTTTCACACTAGGATTTCAGGTAAGAGTATTTCTAGGTATCTTCTACTATCCTAAGTTTCAAGGTGCGTGTATATGCGATTTGTAGGGCATATATTTTCGGAATTTGGACTTACAGTTTAGAATTATTTTTCAGACTTTCTCTTCAAATAGAGCTTCAATACTCTTCCCTTATTTTAACTTAGCCCAAGAACTGAACTCACAATTGCTTATTTCTAAATAAACTGCAAAGACGTATATTTTCTACAGTTAAACTTCAAGGAAGGTTATTTTTAGGGTTTTTAATTCGCTAAGTTTAGGATTTAGTTTTTTTCTAACTAGTCACCGTCATGTCGAACCCGAGTCAAAAATGGCCAATATTGAAATTTTCATTTTTATATTTTTTTAATTTTTAATTTTTTTTTACTTTTTATTTTAAATTTTTTTATTGTTTTATAATGCAATGCTGAAAAACGATGCGGAATTTAAACATGCATCGCAAAAACAAATATTTACAAAAATAAAAAAAATGTGCAGATGCAATGCAAAGATAACTATTTACAACCAAACCCCACCCCCAAACTTACCGACAGCAGTGTCCTCACTGCTGCTTGCGGCGTCTCCTAGACATGATATCACTTGTTCCCGCCTCACCCCTATCTTTCCCTCGTCCTCTCGATCGTGCTCGTTCCTCTTTTGCCAGTAGGGTGGACATTCCCTGTTCCAGACTCGTCAATCGCTGATCAAAGTTTGTCAGCATCCCTAACACTCATTCTACCCCTTTACGGGTTCGTCGAATTAAGCGTTCTTACGCAGCGGGGGTTAGCTCTTCATCGCTCGCAGTGGAGCTCAAGCTAGGTGTCTTTGCCATCACATCTTCGGCCAGCTCGGTGCGCTACCATAATCCATGAAGTCGTGTGTAGGATGTGGAGACACCCTCAAGAAGAGGCCGAATGGGAACCCCACCATGCATGTAACCATCAAATTCCTCAACAGGAAGGAAATAGCGAAACAGTTATGTCTCTAACATCGGGCATGGGTAATTGGCAGCCCCCTTGCCGGCGCCAATCGAGTGTAGCAACACAGTGCACTTGTCATAGCTAGGGTTTTTGGTCATTAATGTGTGCACTATGTGAAGGGATAGGGTAAAAAATGTGGTGTTGTGCGAATTGCCGAAAATATTATTTTGTGCCCAATGGCACACTGTTAAAATATTCGCATAAAGCGTGCGAGCCTGAATGCCCTTTCTAGGCTCCCTAGAACAGTCATCACCCATTAATGGTAGGTAGTCCTCGAAGCGGAGGGGTTGATCGTGAATAGGGATTCGTGGTATTAAAGTGACTTTGTGAATGAAGTCCCTATCGATAATTATTTCCCGATCCCCCCACAGTAATCGTATGAACCCGTGTTGTGCTAAACACCCTTCCTCCACACTTTCGTAAAAACGCGCAACGAGATCCGGAATCGCGAACGCATTTGAATGGTTGAATAATAGAAAATTCCATCCGCGTTTTCGGATCTCGTCGCCAAAATAGCTACCGTAAATGTTATGGGCAAACAATTGTGAAAAATCCCTTTCAAACTGAAATGTAGGGGCCATGGAATTAAAGTGCAGAAAGCTAAAAATTTTATAGAGTGGAGTTCAGGGACGCAAACCTCCTTTGAAATTTTAAGAGGGTGAACGGCGGCGGTTGTGCGGCAGGAAGAGGCTATCGGCGGCGGTTGCGCGGTGGAAAAAGGGGATATCTGGTGTATTTCTGCAGCGGCAGCTAGGGTTGTTGTGAGGGATGCAATTAGGGCTTGGGAGGTGCAGCAAAGGGTTGATGGTGTATTTATAGGGGCTGTTGGTTATTTGTACAAAGTCCCCCCAAAAAGAATAATTAGTGAAAAAGAATGTTATTTATAAAGAAAATTTTAATTTTATTTATGGTCTGAATATTTACCAAAAACACCCCCCTAAAAAATTTATTTATTTATTATATATATATATATATATATTTTATTGTATTATTTTACAAATTATTAAAAGTGGGAATTTTTCCAGGCACACAAAAAAACAAAATGGTATATGTTCCCCTCCGAACGGCGGCCAAGACATGGGCGTATCGCCTGAGGTTCGGGGAAGATGCTATTTGGTTTTATCCGTCCATCTCTCCGAAGATACCAAGTTGATTTATGGTACCGTGTATCGAAGGTTTAGACGGATGCGACTGATGTAGCAGACTTCGTCAGATTCCCCCTCGCTTGAGGGGTTTTTGATTGTGGGGACGCTCTTCCCTGCAGGCGCAAGCCCCTGCAGTTAATTACGCTACCGCATCACAGTAACCACTTTCTCCTTCTCCAGATGGTCACTTCGTGTCGTGTGTGTTTATTTTATGTTTGGTTGCCCGTGGATTGTATACGGAGACTGAGTTATGTCGTCGCCCGTTGGGCGTGGACTAGTCCAAATCCGTATTATCTTAGATTTGGGTTTGGGGGTTTGGGTTTAAGGATACGTTAGTCTCGTTTGAGACTGAGATCGACTTAAACGGTTGTTAAGGATACGCTAGTCTAGTTTTTAAACTAAGATCGACTTAACGGGATCGTTTAGATCCGACAAGAGAGCAATTAAGGGAGCCCTGTTGTTTTAGTTTAGTGACATTGCGGTCAATAGGTAGTTTAAGGATATTGCGGTCCAATATTAGTTTTAAGACGTTGCGGTCAAGGTTAAGGACCTCATAGTCCGTGGATTTAAGGACTCCACAGTCCATTGTTAGTTTTAAGACATCTCGGTCAAGGTTAAGGACGTCATAGTCCATGGGTTTAAGGACCCCACAGTCCGTTGTTAGTTTTAAGACATTCCGGTCAAGGTTAAGGACGTCATAGTCCATGGGTTTAAGGACCCCACAGTCCGATGTTAGTTTTAAGACATCACGGTCAAGGTTAAGGACCTCATAGTCCATGAGTTTAAGGACCCCACAGTCTGTATCAATATGTGGTCATCGGGACCCGTCACTTCTTTGAAGACGTTGAGGAATTACAACGCCGCGTATCAAAGGAGTGAAGAGATGTACCTTTAAACCGGGGTAGATTAAATAATCTTTGGCCCAATTTGGAACCAAGACCAATTAATTATATTATGAGCCCATTGGCTCAGTTGAATTTGAATTGAGGACTTATGGCCAGCTTGGGCTAAGTCCAATCATGTTTAGGATATTGGCCCTCTGTTGGTCCATTAGAGGAGAGGCTTTGCCTCTGGATACTTAGCCAATTGGGCTGAAGTTAGTGTTAAACACTAGCAACAGGGGGTTCAAATTAGTGTTAAACACTAAAACAAATCAGTATGAGACCCTAGCAACAGAGATCTCAAATTAGTGTTAAACACTAAGATAATCAGTGTTAAACACTGGTGACAGAGACTTTAATTTGGTGTCGAACACTAAGAAGATTAATGTTAAACTCTGTTAACAGAGATTTAATTTAGTGTTAAATACTAAGAAATTCAGTGTTAAACACTGCAAGAAAGCTCTTTAATTAGTGTTGAACACTAAGGCAAAACAGTGTTTAACACTGGATTCAGGGGTTCCAATTTAGTGTTAAACACTAAGGCAAGAGGGGTCACGTGGTAACACGTGAGGGCACCCTCCCTTTATTTTATTCTGTTAAAAGCATTGAATACTTTGGAGCCTCACGTGCTGTCACGTGATGGGCATCTTGGTGCTTGTATGTTAAAGCTTCTGCCAAGGGTCACGTGAGGCACTGCCTCAAAGGGCCTTTTCTGTGGATCTTTTCGGGGGTCACGTGGTAGCACGTGACCCTGCCTCTTTGTATATTTTTTTGGAAGATCTGTTAATCCCTTTAAGAATTAAATTCTTCGCAGGGTTGAACCTTAACAATAATTTTTAGAGGAATTAAATTCCTATTTCCTTCTGAAGATTTATATTCTGGGATAGAGTTGAACTCTGAATTTTCTGTAGGAATTAAATTCCTCATATATGTGAAGAACTGCATTCTATCATAGGGTTAAACCCTAATAACAGCTTTAAGGAATTAAGTTCCCACTCTCTTTTAGAGAATTATTCTGAGGAATGAGATTCTGTCATAGGGTGAAACCCTAATTTCTTCTTTCTTAAGGGAATTAAATTCCTGTTATTTTAACAGAACTAAGTTCTCAACTAGGGTTAAACCCTGATTCTGTTCATTCTGAAGGAATTAAATTTCCATAACATAGGGTTAGACCCTAATTTTATTTTAAAGGAATTAAATTCCTATAGTTTTGTGAGAATTAAATTCTCAAACTTCCATTCCCTCCCTATGCTTTGGATCTGCATGGCAGGATCTCAACCCAATGAGAATTAAATTCTCAATTCATGGGGAGATGTGCACTTTGCAGATCCTCCACCAAAGAGAGAACTAAGTTCTTCTTTTTTAATATAAGAGTTCAACTCTTTTGAGAATTAAATTCTCTTTTTAAAAGCCTTCCCTTTCTTACCTAAGGTTTTCTTCTGCAGCAGATCAAATTCTTCCAATGTCTCAAGGCTCTATTTCTTTTTCTCTCTATCTCTCTGTATATCCCTCTCTATATGTCCCTTGGCTCCTTTGGATTATTAGGTGAATTTTATTCACCATTGGATTTTAAATCCAAAGATATTCATCTGTTGTTTCGGTTAGATTTTAAGGGGAAATCTTTCCAAGTTCAAGATTTTTCCATAGATAGATGATATTTAATCACCTTTAAATCTTTAATCCAATCGGTTCCAAATAATCGTTCTCCTTTGGAAAGATTTGAGAGATCCTTTCACAGAATTTAATTCTGTCATAAAAATAAGGCTCTTGAAGCTGGTCACGTGTGCGCACGTGACCCCTGGTCACGTGTAGGCATGTGACCCCCCTGGAACGGGCTTCCCTTCCTTCTGCGCTATGTTCTTTGCCGCTGCTTGGTCATCACGTGCCAACACGTGACCACTGGTCACGTGTGCATACGTGATACCTTTTCTGGAGCTTTTTTCTTGATTTACTCAGGGAACGAATGTGCCTTGTGCCGCCGCTTTTATATGTCACGTGTCAACACGTGACCGCTGGTCACGTGCTAGCACGTGATGCCTTCTCCGTTGGTTTTTCCTGATTTTAAATCAGGAAACAAATGCCCCCACAGCGTTGTTCTCACGTGTCAGCACGTGAGTGCAACGCTGTCACTTTTGTGACCGTTGGATCCATCTAGGGAATCAGGGAGATGAAGCGTTTCTATCACACCCTATAAATGCCCATGTCCTTTTCAGAAGAGTCTTCACTTTGCTCATCTTCTTCCTTTGAGAACTTTTTCCCTTGAGAATTTAATTCTCGTTTCCATAGCTTAGTTTTCTGTCTCAAACATTTTCCAGAGTTTAACTCTGTTGAAGGATCCTTTTTCCTCAGGTAATGATGTTGAACGGTCGAAGCACCTTCATTTTAAAAGAACTCTCTAGATTTTAAATCCACATTAGGGGTTTTACCTCTTTTAATATGAACCCATTTTTTCGAATTTATCAACGAAAATAGAGAACCATTTAATCTTCGAACAATGGAGCTCCTAGGGTTCACTTGATGCTTTTAGGGAGATGATGAGATCCGTTGCCTCTTTTTAAGGAATTTAATTCCGTTTGAAGAAAATGTTTCTGGGAACTTAATTCCCTTCTCTTAATAAGGAATTTAATTCCTATGAAGAACTCAGTTTCTTCACATGGAGGCTTCTTAGGGTTTCCTTGCCCTAGATTGTCCTTCTGTACTCAACGGAGAAGATGCTTGCAATGATGTCTTGTCTGGAAATTTAATTCTCTTGATCCTGTGTGATTTGTTGCAGAGTCCAAGGTGGATTTTTTTATTAGGAGAATGTGTAGGGTCATTTAATGTCCACTGTTTATTTAATCAGAATATCCCCCTTGTCTCATTATAATTGCTGTGTCTCATCATCAACCAGCCGTCATCTTGATTTCGTGGGACCCCCATGTTTTGTAACTAATGGTCTTACCAAACAAGTCTTCTGTCGCTTTCTTTAACTGTCTTCATATATCTATGCTCATATGTGTGTGCGGATACATATATATATGTATATACACACACACATATATATATATTGCTGGCTCCACTTTTAACAGTTTTCCTTTACATTGTTTCAGGTGCGATGGCTTCTGTTTTGTGCTTTCCCTTCACTCGCTCGGAGGCCGCTTTTCCTCAGTCACCATCTGATGAGGAAGCGATGACGATGATCCGGGCTCATGACCCGAACTGCACCAACTTACTTCTATGGGGAACTTGGTACAGCCATATTATCTGGGGTCGCCGGAGTTTCCTCTCTGAACTGCCGACAGAGCCAACTTTCCCATTTTTCCGATGGATCCTCCGAGGACGGTTTTCGCTGTGGAGATGCCAAATTGGACCCCGACGGGACGGCTCGAGCCTTCGACGACTGGTATCCCGTACCATCCAATCCCCGCTATAGATATCTTGGGACGATGCATTTGCCAGGGTGAGGCCCACCCATGGGGGAAAATTTATAAGATAGGGCTCACTCCTCGACACCCTACGGGCTACCTCCTCTGGGCTCGCTATATCCTTGCTACTCATCGTGCGCGGCTGCAGAAGGTCGGGATTTACCGGGCAATATATGCGTCACTCTTCCATTATCAGTCCCCGCATGTTTGGTGGGTTAAGGCGTTCTTGAATCAATGGAATCTCACCACCAACACTTTTCTTCTGGGGGACAGGGAAGTCTCGATTTCTTTGGGGGAGTTCTATGAGATCTCGGGACTGCCAATTCGAGGGGCGCTTTATGAGGAGTTGCTGCCCTCTGATGAATACGTCTTTGAACCCGAGCCCGCACCGCTTGACGGCTTGTCTGCTGAGAACGCCGTCCGCCACAAGCGTCCCAGCTTAATCAAGGTGCTGGGTGTTGGAGATAGTGCCCTCAGAGTCAATTATTGGATCACAGGCACGTGATTGCAATGATTGAGGGAGGACCTATCCCGGTAGGACAGTCTTACTTGAGATGATAGTATGCTATCTGGTTTATCTTTATCATCGTGTACTGCTTTAGGTGACCTTACGAGTCGCTATTACACGTTGATAGAGCCCCTAGGATTCTTGCTTGACTACCAGCAGTATGAGGGCGATCATATACGTGAGAGCTGGAGTCTATAAGCACATCCTTAAAAGGTCCCTAGTCGTAGGAGTTTCGAGACTGGGCATCGATACTCCATTAGTAGACTAGTGTATACAGTCGAGACCCCGACGAGGGGCGGTGGCCGGTCTCACAAGCCATTGGTGTCAGTTGGTTCACCTAAGATGTATACAGGTGCTCTTTGGGTTATGAGTACACCGGACAGGACTCGCCGGGAACCTGCTAGTTGAGATTATACCAGACGTCAGATAGCAGTTCCCTGGTGACATGTGTACAGGTTAGTTCATCGACCTGAGATCGTTATTTGTCTCGTGTGAGTTCCCACCGTGCTTTGATTACTACCCTACCACGGCTCAAAGGAGTCGTGTAAACAGGTTTTAGTTGGGTACAGTCCCGAGCCACATGGAGGCTGTGAGCGGATCTGCAGGGGTTCGTCTCTCCCGGTATTGGGGGTGAGGTCGCGCTGTGTCTAGGAGAGCCATTACACAAAGCCCTCGGCCGAGGCAGGAGATTTACTGGTAGGTATTCCAGTAGTATCTCAGGGTGTTCTGGGCTACACTCCGACACGACTTGTACCGCTTTTGGGGGTCTGACTTTTACCAACCCCCTAGGCCCGCCATGCGATACTCATAGACGAACGGACCGGACTGTACGGATATTATCACTGACAGGCTCAGTAGGGTGTCAGGATGAGTTCGCTCATCGACGTCCCTTTTGGTCAGTACCTGGTAGCCCGTTACGTATTGGCCCTCTGACGTGCTAGTGGTTAAATCCACAGCCATAGTATTGACGAGTCTTTAGAGTCCACCACACTCAGTTACTCAGGTTTCGGGCGAAACGCTGTAGAGGCCGTATGGAGATATGGCAGGGTTCGATCAGATACGTGCGGTATTGCACGGATCGTGATCGGACGGATTTTACTAGCCGACTTTGGTTTAAGCCGGATCCTAGTATTAGACAGTGTAGATTTTGTCTCTTTGCATTTGTATTCAGTGGGAATACAAATGCGGGCATGTATATGCAGTCGCGGGGTTTTTCCTGTAATTTATTACGGGATCAGTTTTCTGAAGTTGCCAGTTTGCATTCCGTTCCGGCCAGTTTCCCTTTGTTCCTTCGAGGCCGGACTTTTCGTTGGAGGGGTTATTTGCAAGTTTGCAAATAACTTATTGTGGAGGGGTTTCTTGCATATTGGTGGCATCATGATAGTTATTCATCATGAGATTCTTTTTCCTTCTTATCACTTGCATTGTTTATGATGGTTAATGAGAAGAGATTGATTTGTTTAATGATGTGAGGTTTGCTTTGGATGTGGTCACCCCCTTCTTGTTTCCTACCTCACCTCCCTTGTGCTTTTTTTCCTCTCCTCCACCATTCATAAAAGGGGGCCGTCCACTAGAGAGGGAGAGGGAGATTATATTTGTTCTCAATTTTTAGCTATCTCATTTTATTCCATTCATGCAACAAAAGGAAAAACCCTCTCCAAAGTTCTTCATTCCTCCATCACCAAAGGCAACTTCATATAACCCCAAGAGACATGGTTTCTACACTTACCTACAGCATTCCTTGGACGTGTCGGCTAGCCAACTTCGCGCCCGAGTTGCCTCGGTCCAGAGGTGGGAGCCCGTAAAAGATTCCGGCTACGTGGTGCCCTTTCCAACGAGGAGGTGACGGATGGAGATTCCACAGGAGATCGGAGTGGAGACGAAGACCGAAGGAAACGGATCGCTTGGTATAACTCTCTTCCCATCTCTTGTTAGCTAGGATTAGGTTAATGGTTACGATCCGGGTTTATTGTCCGCGGTAGCGCCGGTTTAAAGTTAAGAAAATTTTTGATTCCGCATTTTGGCCTCGAGTAGAAGGCCGGGGCGCTGCCGTGGCGCAACATGGTATCAGAGCCACGCCATTAACCTAGTCTAGCTTGGTCTAGTGTGTTTAAAACTTCGATCGAACATTTATCCTAAAACCGCATTTTCATTCCATGTGTTTTCTGTCGAATTTTTTTTTGCTTTAAAAATTTTTCAGGTTGTTGCAGAATGATATACATGGAATTATAAGAACACTGTGAAAATTTGGTAGTGTGATCCCTCCATACGACCGCGGAACCGCGGCCATAACCCCTATTTGGCCGCGGTTCCGCCGCAGTATTGAGTCTTCACTTCACCAATTTTTTGCAGTGGGCTTTTGGGCTGAAAATAGTGGTTTTGGTATATTCTTTTTGGGCCCAGAATTTCTTTATGTGCTACAGTAATGCTTGGGGCCCACTTCGATAAAATTTGATCGATCGGATATTTTAAACACATTAGTTTACAGTATTTACATTATATCTGCGACCGTGAATGTCATTTGATCGGTAAATCCTGTCTAACTGCTATAGCCCGGTTAGACGGATTTGCGAACGTGACATTCACGTTGATGTTCTGTGTTGAGCTGTGTTGTTGCGGATTGGTCGTGGGGGATAGCCTGGATGCAATGTTAGTACAGTTTTGTTTTATATGTACATTTGATATTGCGGGGCGAGCGTCCGACATGTGGACTGCCGTCACTGCCTGTTTGTATTATTCTTTTGGGGCACGACCTGGCTGCGGTCGATGTACCCGTTGTATGTATATTTCAATTTTTGTACTAGGATTACCCCGCGGAGGGGTGCACGGATAGCCGGGTTCTAGAGGGCAACGGGCCCGCATCTCATGGCATTGAGACGGAGGGGGCTTCACTCTAGAATTGGCGGGCTATTCACCGCATTCGTAGGGGGTATAGGACTGACCCAGGAGGGGTGCCTAAGTTGTAAGCCCGCGGGGGCGCCCCGGCCGTCGATCCGACGCCGGAAACGCGGAAAACAAAAACTTTGCGAACTTTGCAAAACGGCACCACCGTGGACTTTGCACCCGGATCGGGCCATTAACCTAGCTAGCTAGCAAACAGAAAAGAGTAGAGATGCTATACCAAACGATCCGTGTCCTTCGGTCTTCGTCTCCGCTCCGATCTCCCGCGGAATCTCCGTCACCTCCTCGCTCGTCGGAAAGGGCACCACGTAGCCGGAATCTTTTACGGGCTCCCGCCTCTTGACCGAGGCAACTCGGGCGCGAAGTTGGCTAGCCGACGCGTCCAAGGCTTGCTATAGAAATAGTGTAGAAACTTGTCTCTTTGGGGTTTTGAGGTTGCCATGGTTGGAGGAAATTTACACAAGAATTTTCATGGATGCAAGAAGGGAAAGAGAAGCATGCAATGGAATGGGTGAGCTCGGCCAAGCACTAAGAGCTCACTGGAATTAATTTGTGTGTAGTGTGCACACAAAAACAATGTAAAGGAAATCAACCTTCACAGCCTACACACAAAGAAATGGGGGGGCCCACTAAAAATCATATGAAGAAAATATGCACACAAATTAAACCTTTCTCCATCCAATCTAAAACATTCAATTTCCTTGCTGGAAAAAATTGGCCGGCCCCACAAAGGAATTGGTGGGAAAATGGATGAATGAAATAACAAAGGAGAAAAGGAAAATCCAAAAAGAATAATGGTCACAACAATTTCCTTTTCAACTCAAATCAAACAACCATCAAATAAATGCAAAGAGATGGACAAGAAAGGAATATCATGATGAAGAGGTCACACTCATGCAAAGAAACCCCTCACAAAATGTTAATTGCAAACTTGCAATTAACACCCTCCAACGAAAAGTCCGACCGGGAAGGAAAAAGAGAAAACCGGCCGGAACGGAATGCAAACTGGCAACCCCAGAAAAACCGATCCCGTAATAAATTACAGGAAAACCCCGCTACTGCAAATACATGCCCGCATTTGTATTCCCACTGAACACAAATGCAAAGAGACAAAACTACACTATCAAATACTAGGATCCGGCTTAAGCCAAAGCCGGCTAGAAAAAACCCGTCCGATCACAATCCGTGCAATACCGCACGTGTCTGATCGAACCCTGCCATATCTCCATACGGCCTCTACAGCGTTTCGCCCGAAACTTGAGTAACTGTCTGTGTGGTGGACTCTAAAGACTCGTCAATACTGTGGCTGTGGATTTAACCACTAGCACGTCAGAGGTATAAGCCAATACGTGACGGGCCACCAGGTATTGACCAAAAGGGACGTCGATGAGCGAACTCATCCTGACACCCTACTGAGCCTGTCAGTGACAATATCCGTACAGTCCGGTCCGTTCGTCTATGAGTATCGCATGGCGGGCCTAGGAGGTTGGTAAAAGTCAGACCCCCAAAAGCGGTACAAGTCGTGTCGGAGTGTAGCCCAGAACACCCTGAGATACTACTGGAATACCTACCAGCAAATCTCCTGCCTTGGCCAAGGACTTTTCATGTTCTGGCTCTCCTAGACACAGCACGACCTCACCCCCAATACCGGGAGAGACGAACCCCTGCAGATCCGCTCACTGCCTCCATGTGGCTCGGGACTGTACCCAACTAAAACCTGTTTGCACGACTCCTTTGAGCCGTGGTAGGGTAGTAATCAAAGTACAGTGGGAACTCACACGAGACAAATGACGATCCCAGGTCGATGAACTAACCTGTACACATGTCACCAGGGAACTGCTATCTGACATCTGGTATATTCCCAACTAGCAGGTTCCCGGCGAGTCCTGTCCGGTGTACTCATAACCCAATGAGCACCTGTATACATCTTAGGTGAACCAACTGACACCAGTGGCTTGTGAGACCGGCCACCGCCCCTCGTCGGGGTCTCGACTGTATACACTAGTCTACTGTGGAGAATCGATGCCCTGTCTCGAAACTCCTACGACTAGGGACCATTTTAGGATGCGCTTATAGACCCCAGCTCCCACTTATATGATCGCCCTCATACTGCTGGAAGTCAAGCAAGAATCCTAGGGGCTTTATCAACGTGTAATAGCGACTCGAAAGGTCACCTAAAGCAGTACACGATGATAAAGATAAACCAGATAGCATACTATCATCTCGAGTAAGACTGTCCTACCGGGATAGGTCCTCCCCTCAATCATTGCAATCACGTGCCTGTGACCCAATAATTGACTCTGAGGGCACTATCTCCAACAATCTCCCACTTGCACTCGAGGCTAATTATTGCGATGTCGCATACTCACAGCCCGTGTGATACCGAACACCCAACTCCTCTACTAGTCAGTCTCACAAAGCCCGTTTGCGAAACTATTGCGTTCGAGGAATAGCCTCAGTGAGTGGGTCCGCTTTGATGTTTCTTTCTATGTCTCTCTAAACCTCAAGTTCGCGGAGAAAGCCATCTCCCGAAATGAGCAATACCTGTCTTAGAATGTCTGGATGTCTGATGGGACCTAGCTCATAAGTGAACTCCAAATCCAAACTTCTTAGACTGTATCGACAACTGAACTTAATCAGTGTCCTGCGCCATGCCTTCCCTCAGTATCCACCTGGACCAACTGTCCAAAATACTGCCCCTCGTCAGAGGGAAAACTATAACTCTGACAGCCACTCTGCCATCCAGGTCACCTTGGAAGCCTGGAATGATAACCGTCTCCTAAAGGAGGCTGCCGTTATCAATTCCTTAGAACATCAACTTATGTTCTAAAACTGCTTCCGACTGTTTCTCCAAGATTGGATTAATATCAACTTATTGCACCTACTGCAAGAACAATATCTGGTGTGGTACTTGACATCTCATGATTGACTCAGTTGCCTAAGCAAGTGATCTGTCAATCATGCGTGTCCCTCTCCCCTTTAGTCTGTAAGACACCTTTAGAGAGGGTGACTCCATTACCTGCAGGTACACCACCGTGCCAGGAGTCGTCCATTCTAAATACTCTTAGAATGCGGTCAAAGTACCCAGATTGGGAAACCACCCAAATCTAGATCTAAAACCATAAATCTAGTAACCAGAATGTCTGATATAATATCCAAGTCCTATGTGGAGAAACCACTGTGTGACGACCAAAGTATAACCGATCGTAGTATAGGAATATCACTTCCTACTCTGTGTATGTCATCAAATACCAGGACATCACACCCTACTACCTTTTTAACAGATCCATCCCCTATTCTGATGAAGTCATACCTATGACTGTCACATCAGAAATAGATGATCTATCTCCGCTATATCTGCTTTAGTCTATAAATAGACATAAGCTAACTGTCCACCAATGCTTCCGCTGCTCCCACTGACTATGACAACCCTCTGGCAGAGTCATATACACGTACACTTTTAAAGCAAGTTTAGAACGACGCTATACTCATCCTCCCGCCGGGTCTCGCAGCCTGGAACAACAGCAATGGCAAGTGTGGGTAAACAAGAACCTCCCTGCCACCGTCCTTGAGCATACCGAAGTACCTCTCGAGTGCCTGAGGTTACCCACCATATCTGCGGAGTGGCCAATGGAATTTCAAACCAGATTGAATCTTTAGGTTCTTATCAAATCTTCAGTAATCGTTTGCGGTTCTGGAATCACTTCCAGTTCTACCATACTCCCACTACTGTTTTCTGAAAAAATCCACTTTTAATAAAACTGTGGCGAGTCTAGAACAATATCACTATTGATCTTCCAGATGGTAGAAAGTCAACCCTCGTCATAGCCCGGGTCAACCCACAAACAGCCACTACTGAAACGTGCCTTGAGTTGTCCAGAGTCTGGTTTCAAGCATAAGCCGGACAACTCCCCGTATCTTAACAATGTCAAGATATGAACTGTTCTAAATCCAAGAACCAGAGGCACTGATTTAATTGAACCAGATTCAAATCATGCAGCTGTCTCCAGTGCATGTCAAGTAAATGGAAGAGAGGCCGATCAGCGTTACTCAACTTAGGAGTACTTCCAATTATGAGTAACCTGAAAGAGAAGCTAGTTCTCTTAATCATTACTATCAACTGAATACCATTCATAAGTATCTACATCTTCGATCTCCTTGAAGAATCCCGATACTTGCAACACTTGGTTCTCTACTTTACTCTTATACCTATAACTCCTCAAAACTTAGACCCTGTGTTTCTACGAAACACATGTCTAAGAACTAGAGAAGTTAAAAGTAAACAGAATATAGTACGAGGACCAACCCCTCTGTCCTAATGGACACTGGACAATATACAATACTCTGTATAAGTCCCCTGAGTCTGGTGACTTATTCACTGTGTGTCGTAGGTTGAAAACTGTACTTATGGTTAAGAAGAATTACACCGTTGTTCAATGCTCCTTACCTAACCATCCACTGGTATAGGTAAATGTCATAGACATAATTTCAAAAAGGTATGTCTCACTCTATAAAAATAGACGTACAGATATATCAATTTGAAATTGGTGCACAACAACGGATATTCAAAACCAAATATTTGCCGACCGGCAAACAACCCAGGTGACTTCCTCAAATATCACCAATTACAACGAATCCCGATATAATGAGGATGATCACCTAATTCCCAATAACTTACTCCCACTCATCATCTGTAAAACCATACAGATGTGAGAACCATACCTGGTAAATACATACCCTGGAGCAAGTGTCTAATTGGGAAATCAGTTTTCTTTTAACTGTACACAGTGAAACTGAAACATTGAAATGTTTCGATGGGGTATCCTGGTATTCTTAGTAATGCCTCTTCCATTATCCAGATTCACAACTATAACTGTATAATTCTTTGCCACCTTTCCAAATCCCTTTATATGTCTTTAGTCATTACCTTCTGTACACCCCTTTAGGCCAAATGGTTTTCTTCCTTCCCTACCGTTCGGCACCAGCCTATGGTTTGGAAGAAGACTATCCAAAAAGCATAATGGGTGTACTGTCCTAATCCGAGGAGCACTCGCAATGCGAGAGAAGGTGAGGATAAAAGACAACCGAATGTACTTAATTCATAGGTGATTTAGGATTGACAAAGAAGTACATGGTTTGGTCGTGAATAGCAGTCGCAATTTACTTTGCCCTCTTACTAATCCCTTGCTTTGTCTGAACTTAATACCTTCTGTACACCGTTTAGGCTAATTGGCTTTCTTCATTCCCCACCGTTCGGCACCAGCCTAAGGTTTGGAAGAAGACTATCCAATTTGCGTAATAGGTGTACTACTCCTAAACCAAGGAGTACTCGCAACCTGAGAGAAGGTAAAAGGAAAAGACAACTGAATAGTCCTATCCGTTTTCTCCAGAACCGGAAACCATCCTCGAATTCCTTCGAGTTCGTATCTAACCATACGATGGTTTTGTCCAATGGAAGTGGACGTTCGTAGTAATACGGGGTGTCCCGGAGAAAAGGGTAAAAGTAGGAGTGGCAAAGAGGTCTGCAACTCTGACAATCCAAAAGCCAGTGTTAAGAAGGTTCGGTCAACTTGGTCACTGAGTCATAGTCTAGGGTCGGGTCAATGGTCACTGCCAGAGAGAGAGAAAAGAAACACTCAGCGTGCACTCTAACCTAGATCAGAATGGTTGTCACTTTATCTAATCTGGAAACCTCCCACTGTAACGTCAAATTCTTCCCCAAACCTGAAAGAAGAATTAGCCGGGATAACCCGAGGAGTAAACCAACTCATCAGTGGGAATCGGGATCCAACTCTCATCGCATGATAACGTGACGGAATCCGCTCACGTTATCACACTCCAGAAGGTATGCGCATATCTGGCAAGTTTCAGTACTTTTGAAACTCCCGATGTGGATTTCTGCCCCATGCTCTTATGACCTTGGCGTGAGGTCAAAATATCATAAGTCACATGTCAAGTTCTACCCGTCATTATCCTGGTTAATTTGAACCCACCCGTACATACCCTTGACGTAGGCCAAAATAGTAGTACGACTGTCCCAAACCAACGCATCTATCTATGCAACAGATAAATACCCGGCAGCTACCAAACACTATGCCTTGGCGTGAGGTCAAAATACATAGCTTGAATACTACCGAATATTTAACTGAAATGACGGAGGGCTACGAATGGTTTCTGGCGAAAACCTTTAACGTAATGAACTTGATATCGCTGAAGGAACGGATAGCTTTTTAGAAAAATATAGTGACGAAAACCTTCGCTAAAGAGGTCACTCCCGGTGAAGGGATCTCGGCTCTTTCCCCGTAGAATGAGGTGCAGGATATTCCAAATGAATACCACGATGCAAAGCAAAAGTAATCGGCTATAGTGAAGTTAATGCCCTGACGCAAACTTCTGTCCAAGGGGTCACTCCCGGTGAAGGGATCTCGGCCCTTGCCTCGTCGACTGAGGAGCAGGATATTCCAACTGAATACCACGATGCAAAACAAAAGTGAACGTCCTTGCAATAACAGCTTTTTGAAAAAGTGTTCCAACAACATCAGATTAGGTTTGTTTAACTTGCATTGATCCGAATCAATGCAGTCCCATCAATTGATCACACCACAAAGAACGAAAATATACTGATGTACGTATATGCCATCCGCATTCGCCACTGGGTCCCGTCATCACTCGTTAGGTTAGCTAACTAACGACAGAGCGGGGACTGGACTAGCGCGGATGAAAAACATATACAACATCTACTAATATATATACCAATATATAGTATTCGCTCAAGGCGTGATAAAAAGCAACAACACAGAAATGTATAGCAATACAGATCAATACAGATATCTGGGATCCCCGGGTTTCACAGAGCCGCTGAAACCCGACGTTCCCCTGGTCGTGTGGATAGCCTGTGTAATGAAAATCCTAGACCCCTACGGGCGCGGCAAGTCACCCGCCAAAACCTGAAGCGAGGCAGCCCCCTTCAACGACGTGAATGGACCACCCAACACTTCACGGAATCCGGTAACTTGGGCATCCCTCCTGGGTCAACCCTATACCCCCTACGAGTGCGGCGAATAGCCCGCCAATCCTAGAGTGAAGCCCCCTCCGTCTCAATGCCATGAGATGCGGGCTTGTTGCCCTCTAGAACCCGGCTACCCGTGCACCCCTACGCGGGGTAATCCTAGTACAGAAAGTAAAATATACATACAACGGGTACATCGACCGCAACCAGGTCGTGCCCCAAAAGAATAATACAAACAGGCAGTGACGGCAGTCCACATGTCGGACGCTCGCCCCGCAATATCAAATGTACATAATACAACAGAACTGTACTACCACTGCAACCAGGCTATCCCCACCGACCGATCCGCAACAACACAGTACAATCACAGAACATCAACGTGAAAGTCACGTTCGCAAATCCGTCTAACCGGGCTATAGCAGTTAGACGGGATTTACCGATCAAGTGACATTCACGGTCGCAGATATAATGTAAAAACTGTGAACTAGCATGTTTAAAATATCCGATCGAACAAATTTATCAAAGTGGGCCCCCAAAAAGAACTGTAGCACTTACAGAAAACCTGGGCCCAAAATGAATATCCCAAAACCCCTATTTCCAAGACAAAAGCCCACTGGAAAAATTTCGCACAGCAAGGACTTCTTTCCACCGCGGAAGCGCGGCCAAACCAGGAGTTTGGCCGCCCTTCCGCGGTCGTACTGAAGCATCGCAAAACCAAATTTTTCCAGAGTCCTTAGAATTTCATTCTCATGTTTCTGCAATGTACTGAAAAATTTTCTGAGACAAAATAAAATCGACAGAAACCTGAAGCATGGGAAAATACGGTTTTTGGGGATTTTCGTTCGATCGAGCACTAAACATACTAGAGCAAGCTAGGTAGGTTAACGGCGTGGCTCTGATACCAATGTAAGCCCGCGGGGGCGCCCCGGCCGTCGATCCGACGCCGGAAACGCGGAAAACAAAAACTTTGCGAACTTTGCAAAACGGCACCACCGCGGACTTTGCACCCGGATCGGGCCATTAACCTAGCTAGCTAGCAAACAGAAAAGAGTAGAGATGCTATACCAAACGATCCGTGTCCTTCGGTCTTCGTCTCCGCTCCGATCTCCCGTGGAATCTCCGTCACCTCCTCGCTCGTCGGAAAGGGCACCACGTAGCCGGAATCTTTTACGGGCTCCCGCCTCTTGACCGAGGCAACTCGGGCGCGAAGTTGGCTAGCCGACGCGTCCAAGGCTTGCTATAGAAATAGTGTAGAAACTTGTCTCTTTGGGGTTTTGAGGTTGCCATGGTTGGAGGAAATTTACACAAGAATTTTCATGGATGCAAGAAGGGAAAGAGAAGCATGCAATGGAATGGGTGAGCTCGGCCAAGCACTAAGAGCTCACTGGAATTAATTTGTGTGTAGTGTGCACACAAAAACAATGTAAAGGAAATCAACCTTCACAGCCTACACACAAAGAAATGGGGGGGCCCACTAAAAATCATATGAAGAAAATATGCACACAAATTAAACCTTTCTCCATCCAATCTAAAACATTCAATTTCCTTGCTGAAAAAATTGGCCGGCCCCACAAAGGAATTGGTGGGAAAATGGATGAATGAAATAACAAAGGAGAAAAGGAAAATCCAAAAAGAATAATGGTCACAACAATTTCCTTTTCAACTCAAATCAAACAACCATCAAATAAATGCAAAGAGATGGACAAGAAAGGAATATCATGATGAAGAGGTCACACTCATGCAAAGAAACCCCTCACAAAATGTTAATTGCAAACTTGCAATTAACACCCTCCAACGAAAAGTCCGACCGGGAAGGAAAAAGAGAAAACCGGCCGGAACGGAATGCAAACTGGCAACCCCAGAAAAACCGATCCCGTAATAAATTACAGGAAAACCCCGCTACTGCAAATACATGCCCGCATTTGTATTCCCACTGAACACAAATGCAAAGAGACAAAACTACACTATCAAATACTAGGATCCGGCTTAAGCCAAAGCCGGCTAGAAAAAACCCGTCCGATCACAATCCGTGCAATACCGCACGTGTCTGATCGAACCCTGCCATATCTCCATACGGCCTCTACAGCGTTTCGCCCGAAACTTGAGTAACTGTCTGTGTGGTGGACTCTAAAGACTCGTCAATACTGTGGCTGTGGATTTAACCACTAGCACGTCAGAGGTATAAGCCAATACGTGACGGGCCACCAGGTATTGACCAAAAGGGACGTCGATGAGCGAACTCATCCTGACACCCTACTGAGCCTGTCAGTGACAATATCCGTACAGTCCGGTCCGTTCGTCTATGAGTATCGCATGGCGGGCCTAGGAGGTTGGTAAAAGTCAGACCCCCAAAAGCGGTACAAGTCGTGTCGGAGTGTAGCCCAGAACACCCTGAGATACTACTGGAATACCTACCAGCAAATCTCCTGCCTTGGCCAAGGACTTTTCATGTTCTGGCTCTCCTAGACACAGCACGACCTCACCCCCAATACCGGGAGAGACGAACCCCTGCAGATCCGCTCACTGCCTCCATGTGGCTCGGGACTGTACCCAACTAAAACCTGTTTGCACGACTCCTTTGAGCCGTGGTAGGGTAGTAATCAAAGTACAGTGGGAACTCACACGAGACAAATGACGATCCCAGGTCGATGAACTAACCTGTACACATGTCACCAGGGAACTGCTATCTGACATCTGGTATATTCCCAACTAGCAGGTTCCCGGCGAGTCCTGTCCGGTGTACTCATAACCCAATGAGCACCTGTATACATCTTAGGTGAACCAACTGACACCAGTGGCTTGTGAGACCGGCCACCGCCCCTCGTCGGGGTCTCGACTGTATACACTAGTCTACTGTGGAGAATCGATGCCCTGTCTCGAAACTCCTACGACTAGGGACCATTTTAGGATGCGCTTATAGACCCCAGCTCCCACTTATATGATCGCCCTCATACTGCTGGAAGTCAAGCAAGAATCCTAGGGGCTTTATCAACGTGTAATAGCGACTCGAAAGGTCACCTAAAGCAGTACACGATGATAAAGATAAACCAGATAGCATACTATCATCTCGAGTAAGACTGTCCTACCGGGATAGGTCCTCCCCTCAATCATTGCAATCACGTGCCTGTGACCCAATAATTGACTCTGAGGGCACTATCTCCAACATAAGTTACCGGATTCCGTGAAGTGCTGGGTGGTCCATTCACGTTGCTGAAGGGGGCTGCCTCGCTTCAGGTTTTGGCGGGTAACTTGCCGCGCCTGTAGGGGTCTAGGATTTCTTTGCACAGGCTATCCACACGACCAGGGGAACGTCGGGTTTCAGTAGCGGCTCTATGAAACCCGGGGATCGCAGATATCTGTATTGTTCTGTGATGCTGGTTACATTTCTGTGATGTTGCATTTTATCACGCCTTGAACGAAAATTATATATTTATATATATACTAGTAGATGTTGTATATGTTTTGCATCCGTGCTAGTCCAGTCCCCGCTCTGTCGTTAGTTAAGTAACCTAACGGGTGATGACGGGACCCAGTGGCGAATGCGGATGGCATATACGTACATCATTATTTTCATTCTTTTGTGGTGTGATCAATTGATGGGACTGCGTTGATTCAGATCAATGCAAGATAAACAAACCTATTCTGATGTTGTTGGAACACTTTTTCAAAAAGCTGTTATTGCAAGGGCGTTCACTTTTGTTTTGCATCGTGGTATTCAGTTGGAATATCTTGCTCCTCAGTCGACGAGGCAAGGGCCGAGATCCCTTCACCGGGAGTGACCCCTTGGACAGAAGTTTGCGTCAGGGCAATAACTTCACTATAGCCGATTGCCTTTTGCTTTGCATCGTGGTATTCAGTTGGAATATCCTGCACCTCATTCTACGGGGAAAGAGCCGAGATCCCTTCACCGGGAGTGACCTCTTTAGCAAAGGCTTTCGTCACTATATTTTTATAAAAAACTATGCAGTTCCTTCAACGATATCAAGTTCATTACGTTAAAGGTTTTTCGCCAAAAACCAGCCGTAACCCTCCGTCATTTCCTACGAGTATTATTTAGTATTCGTGCTGCGTTTGTTGACTCCGTCAAAGCGTAGTGTACGGTAGCTAAGTGGTGCTTGTTTGTTGCATAAAAGGGATTGGTTAGGACAGTCGTGCGGCCTTGTTGACTCCGTCAAGGGCACGTACGGGTGGGTTTAATGCAATCCAGATAATGACGGGTTGAACTTGACTAGGACTCTTTGATTTGTTGACTCCGTCAAGGTCACTTGAGTCCTAGGGATAGAAATCTCATCGGGAGTTTCTAAAGAAACTGAAACTTGCCAGGCATGCGCATACCTTCTGGAGTGTGGTGACGTGAGTGGATTCCGTCACGTTATCATGCGATGATAGTTGGATCCCGATTCCCACTGATGAGTTGGTTTACTCCTCGGGTGATCCCGACTAATTCTTCTTTTAGGTTTGGAGAAGAATTTGAGGTTACAGTGGGAGGTTTCCTGATTAGATAAAGTGATAACCATTCTGATCTAGGTTAGAGTGCACGCTGAGTGTTTCTTTTCTCTCTCTCTTTGGCAGCGACCATTGACCCGACCCTAGACTATGACTCAGTGACCAAGTTAACCGAACCTTCTTAAACACTTGCTTTTGGATTGTCAGAGTTGCATACCTCATTGCCACTCCTACTTTTACCCTTTTCTCCAGGACACCCCGTATTACTACGAACGTCCACTTCCATTGGACAAAACCATCGTATGGTTATATACGAACTCGAAGGATTTTATTCGAGGATAGTTTCCGGTTCTGGAGAAAACGAATAGGACTATTCAGTTGACTTTTCCTTTTACCTTCTCTCAGGTTGCGAGTACTCCTTGGTTTAGGAGATAGTACACCTATTATGCAAATTGGATAGTTTTCTTCCAAACCTTAAGCTGGTGCCGAACGGTGGGGAATGAAGAAAACCAATTAGCCTAAACGGTGTACAGAAGGTATTAAGTTAAGACAAAGAAAGGGATTAGAAGGAGGGCAAAGTAAATTGCGACTAATATTTACGACCAAACCAAGTATTTCTTCGCTAATCCTAAATCACCTTTGTATTTCTCCAGGACACTCCGTATCACTACGAAGATCCCAAGTTTATTGGATAATCCATCGTATGGTTATATACGAACTCGAAAGGAACTTGTTCCAGTTCGGGGATGGATCCTGGTTCAGGAGAAATAGGAATAAGGTTTATTCGGTTGTCTTTTATCTTCACCTTCTCTCGCATTGTGAGTGTTCCTAGGATTAGGACAGTACACCCATTATGCTTATTGGATAGTCTTCTTCCAAACCATAGGCTGGTGCCAAATGGTAGGGAAGGAAGAAAACCATTTGGCCTAAAGGGGTGTGCAGAAGGTAATGACTAAAGACATAAAAAGGGATTTGGAGAAGTGGCAAAGAATTGTACGGTTACAGTTGTGAATCTGGATAATGGAAGAGGCATTACTAGGAGTACCAGGATACCCCATCGAAACATTTTTATGTTTTAGTTTCACTGTGTTCTGTTAAAAGAAAACTGATTTCCCAATTAGACACTTGCTCCAGGGTATGTATTTACCAGGTATGATTCTCACATCTGTATGGTTTTACAGATGATGAGTGGGAGTAAGTTATTGAGAATTAGGTGATCATCCTCATTATATCGGGATTCGTTGTAATTGGTGATATTTGAGGAAGTCACCTGGGTTGTTTGCCGGACGGCAAATATTTGGTTTTGAATATCCGTTGTTATGCACCAATTTCAAATTGATATATCTGTACGTCTATTTTTATAAAGTGAGATATACATTTTTGAAATTATGTCTATGACATTTACCTATATCAGTGGATGGTTAGGTAAGGAGCATTGAACAGCGGTGTAATTCTTCTTAACCATAAGTACAGTTTTTCAACCTACGACACACAGTGAATGAGTTATTAGACTCAAGGGACTTGTACAAAGTATTGTATATTGTCCAGTGTCCATTAGGATAGAGGGGTTGGTCCTCGTACTATATTCTGTTTACTTTTAACTTCTCTAGTTCTTAGACATGTGTTTCGTAGAAACACAGGGTTTAAGTTTTGAGAAGTTATAGGTATAAAAATAGAGTAGAGAACTAGATATTGCAAGTATCGGGATTCTTCAAGGTGATCGAAGATGTAGATACTTGTGGATGGTATTCAGTTGATAGTAATGACTAAGAGAACTAGCTTCTCTTTCAGGTTACTCATAATTGGAAGTATTCCTAAGTTGAGTAACGCTGATCGGCCTCCTTCCATTTAGTTGACATGCACTGGTGACAGCTGCATGATTTGAATCTGGTTCAATTAAATCAGTGCCTATGTTTCTATATTGGATATAGAACAGTTCATATCTTAACGATGTTAAGGTACGGGGAGTTGTCCGGCTTATGCTTAAAACCAGACTCCGGATAACTCAAGGCACGTTTCTGTAATGGCTGTTTGTGGGTTGACCCAGGCTATGACGAAGGTTGGCTTTCTACCATCTGGAAGATCAATAGTGATATTGTTCTTGACTCGCCACAGTTTTAATAAAAATGGATTTTTTCAGAAAACAGTAGTGGGAGTATGGTAGAACTGGAAGTGATTCCAGAACCGCAAATGATTACGGAAGATTTGATAAAGAACCTAAAGATTCAATTTGGTTTGACATTCCATTGGCCACTCCGCAGATACGGTGGGTAACCTTAGGCACCCGAGAGGTACTCCGGTAGCCTCAAGGACGGTGACAGGGAGGTTCTTGTTTACCCAGACTTATCATTGCTGTTGTTCCAGACTATGAGACCCGGCAGGAGGATAAGTATAGCGTCTTTCTAAACTAGTTTTAGAAGTGCACGTGTATATTATTCTGCCAGAGGGTTGTCGTAGTCAGTGGGAGCAGCGGAAGCATTGGTGGACAAGTGGCTTATGTCTATTTATAGACTAAAGCAGATATAGCGGAGATAGATCATCTATTTCTGATGTGGCAGTCATAGGTTTGACTTCATTAGAATAGGGGATGGATCTGTTAAGAAGGTAGTAGGGTGTAATGTCCTGGTATTTGGATGACATACACAGAGTAGGAAGTGATATTCCTATACTATGATCGGTTATTCTTTGGTTGTCACACAGTGGTTTCTCCACATAGGACTTGGATATTATATTAGACATTCTGGTTACTGGATCTATGGTTTTAGATCTAGATTTGGGTGGTTTCCCAATCAGGGTACTTAGACAGCATTCTATGAGTATTTAGAATGGACGACTCCTGGCACGGTAGTGTACCTGCAGGTGATGGAGTCACCCTCTCTAAAGGTGTCTTATAGACTAAAATAGAGAGGGATGTGCATGATTGGCAGATCACTTGTTTAGGCAATTGAGTCAATCATGAGATGTCAAGTACCACACCAGATGTTGTTCTTGCAGTAGATGCAATAAGTTGATATTAATCCAATTCTGGAGAAACGATCGGAAGCAGCTTTAGAACATAAGTGAATGTTCTAGGGATTTGATAACGGCAGTCTCCTTTAGGAGACGGTTATCATTCCAGGCTTCCAAGGTGACCTGGATGGCAGAGTGGCTGTCAGAGTTTTAGTTTTCCCTCTGATGAGGGGCAGTATTTTGGACAGGTGGTCCAGGTTGATACTGAGGGAAAGGCATGGCGCAGGATACTGATTAAGTTCAGTTGACGATACAGTCTAAGAAGTTTGGATTTGGAGTTCATTTATGAGCTAGGTCCCATCAGATATCCAGACACATTCTAAGACAGGTATTGCTCATTTCGGGAGATGGCTTTCTCCGCGAACTTGAGATAAAGAGAGACATAGAAAGAAACACCACAGCGGATCCACTCACTGAGGCTATTCCTCGAATGCAATAGTTTCGCAAACGAGCTTTGTGAGACTGACTAGTAGAGGAGTTGGGTGTTCGGTATCACACGGGCTGTGAGTATGCGACATCGCAATAATTAGCCTTGAGTGCAAGTAGGAGATTGTTGGAGATAGTGCCCTCAGAGTCAATTATTGGATCACAGGCACGTGATTGCAATGATTGAGGGAGGACCTATCCCGGTAGGACAGTCTTACTCGAGATGATAGTATGCTATCTGGTTTATCTTTATCATCGTGTACTGCTTTAGGTGACCTTACGAGTCGCTATTACATATTGATAGAGCCCCTAGGATTCTTGCTTGACTACCAGCAGTATGAGGGCGATCATATACGTGAGAGCTGGAGTCTATAAGCACATCCTTAAAAGGTCCCTAGTCGTAGGAGTTTCGAGACTGGGCATCGATACTCCATTAGTAGACTAGTGTATACAGTCGAGACCCCGACGAGGGGCGGTGGCCGGTCTCACAAGCCATTGGTGTCAGTTGGTTCACCTAAGATGTATACAGGTGCTCATTGGGTTATGAGTACACCGGACAGGACTCGTCGAGAACCTGCTAGTTGGGATTATACCAGACGTCAGATAGCAGTTCCCTGGTGACATGTGTACAGGTTAGTTCATCGACCTGAGATCGTCATTTGTCTCGTGTGAGTTCCCACTGTGCTTTGATTACTACCCTACCACGGCTCAAAGGAGTCGTGCAACAGGTTTTAGTTGGGTACAGTCCCGAGCCACATGGAGGCTGTGAGCAGATCTGCAGGGGTTCGTCTCTCCTGGTATTGGGGGTGAGGTCGCGCTGTGTCTAGGAGAGCCATTACACAAAGCCCTCGGCCGAGGCAGGAGATTTACTGGTAGGTATTCCAGTAGTATCTCAGGGTGTTCTGGGCTACACTCCGACACGACTTGTACCGCTTTTGGGGGTCTGACTTTTACCAACCCCCTAGGCCCGCCACGCGATACTCATAGACGAACGGACCGGACTGTACGGATATTGTCACTGACAGGCTCAGTAGGGTGTCAGGATGAGTTCGCTCATCGACGTCCCTTTTGGTCAGTACCTGGTAGCCCGTTACGTATTGGCTGATTCCTCTGACGTGCTAGTGGTTAAATCCACAGCCATAGTATTGACGAGTCTTTAGAGTCCACCACACTCAGTTACTCAGGTTTCGGGCGAAACGCTGTAGAGGCCGTATGGAGATATGGCAGGGTTCGATCAGATACGTGCGGTATTGCACGGATCGTGATCGGACGGATTTTACTAGCTGACTTTGGTTTAAGCCGGATCCTAGTATTAGACAGTGTAGATTTTGTCTCTTTACATTTGTATTCAGTGGGAATACAAATGCGGGCATGTATATGCAGTCGCGGGGTTTTTCCTGTAATTTATTACGGGATCAGTTTTCTGAAGTTGCCAGTTTGCATTCCGTTCCGGCCAGTTTCCCTTTGTTCCTTCGAGGCCGGACTTTCCGTTGGAGGGGGTTATTTGCAAGTTTGCAAATAACTTATTGTGGAGGGGTTTCTTGCATATTGGTGGCATCATGATAGTTATTCATCATGAGATTCTTTTTCCTTCTTATCACTTGCATTGTTTATGATGGTTAATGAGAAGAGATTGATTTGTTTAATGATGTGAGGTTTGCTTTGGATGTGGTCACCCCCTTCTTGTTTCCTACACTCACCTCCCTTGTGCTTTTTTTTCTCTCCTCCACCATTCATAAAAGGGGGCCGGCCACTAGAGAGGGAGAGGGAGATTATTGTTGTTCTCAATTTTTAGCTATCTCATTTTATTCCATTCATGCAACAAAAGGAAAAACCCTCTCCAAAGTTCTTCATTCCTCCATCACCAAAGGCAACTTCATATAACCCCAAGAGACATGGTTTCTACACTTACCTACAGCATTCTTTGGACGCGTCGGCTAGCCAACTTCGCGCCCGAGTTGCCTCGGTCCAGAGGTGGGAGCCCGTAAAAGATTCCGGCTACGTGGTGCCCTTTCCGACGAGGAAGTGACGGATGGAGATTCCGCGGGAGATCGGAGTGGAGACAAAGACCGAAGGAAACGGATCGCTTGGTATGACTCTCTTCCCATCTCTTGTTAGCTAGGATTAGGTTAATGGTTACGATCCGGGTTTATTGTCCGCGGTAGCGCCGGTTTAAAGTTAAGAAAATTTTTGATTCCGCATTTTGGCCTCGAGTAGAAGGCCGGGGCGCTGCCGTGGTGCAACACTGGGTATCTTTGATCGTTCGTTCACCGAATCTGAAGAGCAGGGTGTTACTTTCAAGAGCTTCATTGCTTATTTCCTTCGCGAGGGCGTCTTGTCAAAGTCAGCTCCGAAGTTTGCAAACATTAAAGACCCCTTTGGGTTTGGTCCGAAGAAGCTGCCGACTAATGAATCGGATCTACCGCAATATTACATCCCCATAATGTCACCGACGTCTTTCGAATCCATTGCAGCTCCCGGCATGGATGAGGAGACGTTCTTTGTTGGGTTTATCAGCGTCTGGCTCAGCTAGTTCGTCATTCCTATGCACCGCCGCATTATGAGAGTTTCGGTAGTTTATCCAGCTCACTGTATTGCCGAGGGAACGCGGCTGGCCATTGGCATCCCGGCATTGGCGCATCTTTACTATGGGTTGGGTGCTGCAGCTAACACTTCCACCCCCGGCGTAGATGTGGTAAATTTTTCGCTTCAATACTTTACGTCTTGGATCGAAATGCACGTCTTGGGTGCTTTCGCCATGCATCAAAGGCCCGCATTCTACGACGCCTATACCTTCCCGCGGCTTATGCGATTGGTGGATGCATCTGCTGCTGACCCGACTCAATTCGGGGCTATTCGGACGTTGATTTCTCCTTACGCTGCTGCTGGCGGGTTGGTATTTAATGATCGGGTGTTATCTTCTTCCGCGGGTTCAGCCCAGCCGCTTTGGGATCGGTCGATAGACAACGCGCCCTCTTTGAAGCCTCGGGAAGCCGCACGCTTATATGCAATCAGACCGGGTTACTTGGTGTTCCGTCAGGACAGTGCGGCTCTCTTCATGCTGTACAATCCGCATCGCTTTGCCCGGCAGTTTGGCTATGATCAGGGCGTCCCGTTTGAAGCTTTCATAGTCGCGCAGGTTCCTTCGCTCGAGGCCGTACGAGATGCCGCCCACCACTTTGTGAGGTTGAACACCGGTTCTCAGTTCATGATCCCCGATGGTGATTACATTCCCCGATGCGTGGGGTCGTTCACGGGCTGGTATCTCCATCGGGTGAACCCGATTATTATTGAGGAGAGAAGGGTGCTTCTTGGCCACAGTACCCCTATTCAGGTTCCGGCCACGGGAGCTGCGCTGCGACCGCGTGCCCCGGTCCGCTTTCCCGTGAGGGAGACCGGCGCTGCGCTTATTCCTAGAGAGTCGGGAGTAGATCTTACTCCAATAGCTGGTATGCCCCTGGGTACTCGATCGCGGGGTAGACGGGCTCCGGTAATAGTACCACCACCCGAGGCAGCACCACTCTCCATGGCATCGACGATGGCAATGTCATCTCCAGTCGTGGCGCCGAGTGAGGGTGGCAGGGCTGAGGTTGTTGAGGGTGTTGAGGGCGATGTGGGTCGTCGCCGTACTAAGGCTCCGCGGGGAAAGAAGCGGTCGTCCTCGGCGACCGGATCTGGGTCCAAACGTCGAAGGAAGGTTGCTACTAACTTGCTCGACTCTTTAATAGAGTCTGAGCCCATTCTTGAAGATGAACCGTTGGCCCTGCAGGAATCAGATGCTGGGCTACTTTTCCCGGGTTCGGCCGCTGAGGAAGCCGCACAGTTGGCTGAGGCTATAAGGCATTCCAAAGACGCGTCTCATAACGCCAGGGTTCCGAAGAAGCCCTACCCCGCTGTAATCATTTACGAAGACCCCTCATGGATTCGGCGGCGGTTTATTGGTCCTTTGGAGGAATGGGGGGAACGGGCCCTGAAGCAGGCCGCTTCAGAAGACGTAGCGGATGCACTTTCTTTGTGGACTGGCGGTCATGAGTCTACCCTTGAACCCCGGCGAGCATGCCTCCTTGAGAAGGAGCAGCGGCTTGAAGAAGCCATATTGAAGGCTTCTTTGCGCATCGGTAGGTTGTTGTTCTTTTTGTAGTTTTTTTTTATTTACGCCTGTATATATGTTTCCTTATTCTTATATGAATTGTGCAGAATCTTCGACGCTGGGGGAGCTCCCTACGGGCTCGTTGAAGCTAAAGCCTGTCGAAATTCCCGATGAAATGTTGCTCGATGTGGAGGGGGCTGATGAGGCTGCTCCTCTTGCAATAGGGCTTCCAGTGGCAGTTCCTGATCACGAAGCGCTTGCTCCTTTGGGGGAGGCTCCTTTGGTGGTTACCACCCCAATGACTTTTCCTGGGGGTGGCCAGGAGGCTGAGAGAGAGGTAGTCGGGACTACCCTCCCTTTGTTGGAGCCCGACGTCACGGCGGAGGCCGTTGAAGCTGCAATCCCCCCGGCTCAGAATGGGAGGAGTATTGAAGGTAACCTTCTGAGTTTTAAATTAGCAACCTTTCCGTTGTCTGAACTTTTTTTTGTTTTCTCATAATTACGCGAGCTGGCGGCCTCTATTGCCGATCTGTCTCCCCGGCAATACTTTCAGCGTCTGCTGGAGATGGCAGCTCCGCAGGCGATATCTCCCCAACGCATCGTCCTCTCATCCGGACAAGGTTGGTGTCGTCCATCATTTCTCATAGCATCGTTATTTTGCGTATTGACAATGATATTTTCTACAGTTTTGGAGGCCGATGACGAGGTTGAGGTCCTTGAAGGGCCAGGGGAACCTTCAGCTCCTACTTGCATGACCGCAGGTGAGAGACATTTCGGTATAGTCTGACTTGTTCCTTTGCTTAAGAGTTTTACTGACATTTTTCAAATCTGAACAGCCTTGCCAGCCCCCATAGCGTTGGAATCGCGTATCGCCATGCCGCCAGGTCCTTATGCTCTGCGAGCTTCAGAACGCTTGGCCTAATTGAGCCTCGTCTCCTTGTCATCTTTAATTGAGGAGCTTCGTGCTGGCAGCGCAGCCACAGCTGAAGCATTTGCCACCGAGGCTAATGGTTCTCTTACTTTTCTTGCCACCTACCATGGCGAAGAGGTGGTGCGAGTTTGGGTGGAGTTCTGTCGGCAGGTGGAGGCTTGCTTGCATGCCCTAGAGTGTTCCCGCCTTTCCTCGGAGGCCATGGCCGCAAAGGCGGACTTGCGGAGGCTGATAAAGCGGTGCGCGGCAAATATGGTATCATGCGAGAAGAGGCTCGGTTGCAAATTCTCAGAGAGGGAGCTGGCTTCTAAAGCGCTGAGCGAGCTTCAGGCGAGTCTTATTGCCAAGGCCAACAAAGCGTATGAACTCTGGCGGGTGCTTCAAGAGTCTATCAGGGAGGTGGTGACTCTTGATAAAGCTACTACGTTCACTCGTGAGAGGGTCGAGGCTCATAAGGCCACCGAGAAAGAGCTTGAAGGCCGGCTCGCTTCGTATCATGCCCAGAAGGCTCAGGCGGAGGCCCGTCTTCTGGAGATCTTGCATCATGAGGCCGTGGCCCAACAAAAGCAGGATGGGCTAACCAAGCTGCAAAATCGCCCTCTGTCCTGAAACATTTGTATCTTTTCCTGCCTTCTTGTATATACTCATAGATGAGAGTATTTTCTTTTGTTCTTTCATGAATTGCATATTGTATCCATTTTGGTTTATGAATAAAAGATACATTTTTCTTCTCAATGATGTGTCTCTTTTATTGAATGTATTCTGCGGACAATTTATCTTGATCTCCTTGCAGGGCAGCGATGGCTTAGGATTCAGGGTTAAGATCTGCTTCCTAAGACTTTTGCGCTTTATGAGCCACGAGGGTCTCATAAAGAGTTTTTCTCCCTACAGGTCGAGAGGATCCCATAGGTGTAAGTCCTTCTTAAGAATCGTGAGGATTCCTAAGCGGGTTTTTCCCTTGAGAGTCGTAAGGATCTCACAAGAGAGTTTTCTTCCTTGCAGGTCATGAGGACTTGCTAGTGTTGGATGTGGTCGCCCTTATCCGTGTTTCACGGGGTTAGGGGTCGCTCAAGGTATCATAGTTTAAAGACGTCACGGTCAAGATTAAGAACCTCATAGTCCGTAGATTTAAGTACTCCACAGTCCGATTTTAGTTTTAAGACATCACGGTCAAGGTTAAAGACCTCATAGTCCGTGGATTTAAGGACTCTACAGTCCGATGTTAGTTTTAAGACATCACGGTCAAGGTTAAGGACCTCATAGTCCGTGGATTTAAGGACTCCACCGTCCGATGTTAGTTTTAAGACATCACGGTCAAGGTTAAGGACCTCATAGTCCGTGGATTTAAGGACTCCATGGTCCGATGTTAGTTTTAAGACATCACGGTCAAGGTTAAGGACCTCATAGTCCGTGGATTTAAGGACTCCACAGTCCGATGTTTAGTCGCAGGGACCCATCACCTCTTTGAAGACGTTGAGGAATTACAACGCCAGGTATCAAAGGAGTGAAGAGGTGTACCCCTAAACCGAGGTGGCACCAATATAGAATCAGGTTGGTTGATTGTTAGTTTTAAGACATCACGGTCAAGGTTAAGGACATCATAGTCCGTGGATTTTAAGGACTCCACAGTCCGATGTTTGCTCTGGATGCTTCACACGGGTTCACTGCTGTACTTGGCGAGGACTAGGTTCCGCTCTGGGCATTTTCCACGGGGTCAAAGAGTGACGTTATCCGTGTTCCACGTAACCAGGAATTTTGCACTAGATGCTTCATACGGGTTCACTGCCGTGTTCGGCGAGGACTAGGCTCCGCTCTGGATGCTTCACACGGGTTCACTGCCGTGCTCTGCGAGGACCAGGATCCGCTCTGGACGTTTTCCACGGGGTCAAAGAGTGACGTTATCCGCGTTCCACGTAACCAGGAATTTTGCACTAAATGCTTCACACGGGTTCACTGCCGTGTTCGGCGAGAACTAGGCTCCGCTCTTGATGCTTCACACGTGTTCACTGCCGTGCTCTGTGAGGACCAGGATCCGCTCTGGACGTTTTCCATGGGGTCAAAGAGTGACGTTATCCGCGTTCCACATAACCAGGAATTTTGCACTAGATGCTTCACACGGGTTCACTGCCGTGTTCGGCGAGGACTAGGCTCCGCTCTGGATGCTTCACACGGGTTCACTGCCGTGCTCTGCGAGGACCAAGATCCGCTCTGGACGTTTTCCATGGGGTCAAAGAGTGACGTTATCCGCGTTCCACGTAACCAGGAATTTTGCACTAGATGCTTCACACGGGTTCACTGCCGTGTTCGGCGAGGACTAGGCTCCGCTCTGGATGCTTCACACGGGTTCACTGCCGTGCTCTGCGAGGACCATGATCCGCTCTGGACGTTTTCCACGGGGTCAAAGAGTGACGTTATCCGCGTTCCACGTAACCAGGAATTTTGCACTAGATGCTTCACACGGGTTCACTGCCGTGTTCGGCGAGGACTAGGCTCTGCTCTGGATGCTTCACACGGGTTCACTGCCGTGCTCTGCGAGGACCAGGATCCGCTCTGGACGTTTTCCACGGGGTCAAAGAGTGACGTTATCCGCGTTCCACGTAACCAGGAATTTTGCTGATTGTATCCGCATTTCACGGAATGGAGGTTTGACTGTTGGTGATATGTGTATCGCCGAGCCATGGAACTGGGGGGTTGCCTCTGTTCCGCTTTGCTTGAAGTTGTGTCCGTCGTTACGCGACGAGTGTTGGGATGATTTCTAGGTCGCTTGTGGCCCGTCGAGATTCGACTCCTTTCTTTGATGAAACCTGGGGGACATGTGATCACTTCTTTATTTACGCCCTTGGATTGTATACAGGGAGTGATGGAACATCACCTGTAGGGCATAAATTAAAACTTTTTTTTTATTTCTTTTTCCGCGATGCTCTATCATTTCAGCTTTTATATCGCGAAGGTCGCGATTGCCTTATCATTTCGGCTATTTTTCGCGGTGCCCAATCATTTCGGCTATTTATTTCATGCATACATTTTTACTTGCTATTTTTTTTATTGCAAGCTGCCCCATCATTTCGGCTGTTCCGTATGCACGTGCGGCCTACTGGCTTTTCGCCATAAACCTGAAATTAGACATCGATTTCGGCATCAGCACCGCTACAACTGGGATATGGCCAGGAGCGAATCATCATCTGCCTCTGTCGATGTTGAACAAAGGTGGCTTAGCAAATAGGGTTAGGGTTCTGTCGACTAAGGCTTTTGACTTCATGAGCCGTAAGGGTCTCACAAAGGTATTTCTCCCTACAAGTCGTGAGGATCTTGTAGGTGTATTTTCTCCCTAGGAATCGTGAGGATTCCTAAGTGCATGTCCTCTTGCAAGTCGTAAGGCTCTTACAAAAGGGTCTTCTCCTCATAAGTCGAGAGGACTTACAAGGGTTACTCACCATATGGACATATCCCTAGTCACGGGTGGGACTTTACTGGGGAAATGTTTATTCGCGCCCGTGGATTGTATACAAGGGTCAGTATTGAGCCACTTGTAGGGCATTGTCGAGGGTTGTGGGGGATTTTGCTTAAGCACAGGTTTAGGTCTCTGTGACTTAAGACTTTCAAGTCTTATAAGCCGTGAGGGTCCCATAAGAGAGTTCTCCTTACGAGTCGTGAGGATCTCGCAAGTGTATTTTCTCCTTAGGAATCATGGGGATCCCTAAGTGTATTGATCCCTTGTGAGTCGTAAGGATCTCACGCGGGTGGTTTCTCCTTACAAGGTCGTGAGGACCCTGCAAGTGTCCTTTAACGAGATTGCGCCCTTTCGGGTTTTCACAAACACTTGCCGGTAGCCCTGCTGTTTTTACTCACGGAGCCCTTTCGGGTTTTCATCCGTGCCCATTTTGCTTATGGACATACCATTTTTTTATTTATTTTTATTTATTTATTTATTTTTATTTATATATTTTTTTTCTTTTCTCTTTTTTTTTATTCATCTCGTCAGCCTAAGGATACCGCGGTAGTAGTTTTAAGGACATTTCGGTCCGTCGTTAGTTTAAGGACGTTTCGGTCCGTTGTTAGTTTAAGGACGTTTCGGTCCGCTGTTAGTTTAAGGACATTTCGGTCCGTTGAGGAGAGGGCCGGCTACTACTTATAGAGCTTTGAGTTTTAGGAAGATAGCGAGCGGACATAGTCGTCGTCATCTATCATTGACCTAGGCTGTGGCTCATTAAGCGTAGTATTTCTTTAGGAAGCGGCCGTTTATTGGCCTGAAAGGCCTTTCACCATGCATGTCCATGAGTAGATAGGCCCCACCCTGGTAGACCTTATCTATGATGTACGGTCCTTCATAGTTTGGCTCGAATTTTCCCCGCTTGGCGCGATTGGGGATCATAGGTCTTTTGACCACTAGTACGAGTTCGCCTTGGCGGAATGTCCTCGGCCTGGTCAATCTTTCGTATGAGCGCGTCATCTTCACTTTGTAGGCCTCCAGATTTTGTTGCGCTATGAGCCGGGTTTCATCGAGGGCATCAAGCTCCTCAAGCCGAAGGTGAGCATTTTCTTCGTCCGTCAGCTCGTAGTGGACTGCCACTCGTAGAGAGGGTAACTCTATCTCGAAGGGGAGTACTGCTTCCGTCCCGAATACCAACGCGTACGGCGTTGCGTTCGTGGCCGTCTTGAACGTAGTTCGATAGGCCCAAAGGGCCTCTTGCAGCCTCTCATGCCAGTCTTTCTTATTTCGGGACACCGTCTTCTTTATGATCTTCGTCAAGGTCTTATTGAAGGCCTCGGCCAGACCGTTAGCTCGTGGATTATAAACTGAGGAGTATCTCCAGTCTATATTATGCTGTTGCGCGAAGCGGCTAATTTTATGGCTTCTGTAGGCTGGCCCGTTATCGGAGATAATCCGCCGTGGAGTTCCAAACCGATAAATGACGTGCGTTTTGAAAAAGTGGAGGATGTTCTCCGTCTTCACTTCCCTCAACGGTACCGCTTCCGCCCCTTTAGAGAAGTAATCAGTCGTTGCCAGGATGAAACGATGTCCTATGGAGGATGCTGGTTCGATGGGGCCGACTATGTCAGTCCCCCACATTTCGAACGGCCAGCTAGCTACCGTTGGATGTAGTGGATTTGGATGCTGGTGGATGAAGTCCCCATGAATTTGGCATGAGTGGCATTGCTTCGCATATTCGAGGCAGTCCTGGATCATCGTGGGCCAGTAGTAGCCCATCCGTTTGATTTTTAGCTTCATCTTCGGGCCTGCTTGATGAGAACCACAGAGTCCATCGTGAACTTCTTGAACGACTCTTTCTGCTTCGTCAGGTCCCAAGCATCTCAGCCACAGAGAATCGAATGACCTTTTGTACAGAGTATCATTGACGAAGGCGAAAGACAGAGCTCGTTTCATGAGCTGATGTCTTGTGGACGCTTCTTCAGGCATTCGGTGGGACTTGAAGTAGTCTATGAAGACTTCCCTCCAGTCCTCAGCCTTCTCACGGTCTTTTATTTGCAGGGTCATCTGCTTAGTCGCTCCCTTTTCTTCGTATGATTCCGGGGATATTTCTGCTGGGGCAAGCACTCGACGGCTTTGTACCACGATTCTAACGTCATCGAGGTTCTCGTCAGCCTGTTCTTTAGCAAGTTTGGCCAACACATCTGCTTTTCTGTTTTCCGCACGCGGTATGTTCTCCAAAGTATAGGAGGGAATTTGGGTCAACAGCTGTTGCACCTTTTCACCGTACTTCACCAACTCCGGTTTGCACGTTTGGTAGTCGCCGTTTACTTGACTAACGACCAGTTGAGAATCTCCATATATGAGGAGTTTCTCAATTCCCATGTCAATGGCGATCTCGAGGCCTGCTATCAAAACTTCATATTCGGCTTCATTGTTCGTCCTCGGTTCTGTTAAGGAGAAAGCAAAGCGCATTATCCCTCCTTGTGGAGTTACGAAGATGAGGCCTACCCCTGATTTGATCATCGGGGCACTTTGTTTGCGCTTCTTTACGGAGGACGCTCCATCGAAATAAAGTTCCCATTGGGTATCACCACCGTTGACCGCGTCAAATGCATGTTCGTCCGGCAAATCGCAATTTAGAGGAGAGCCGGCAGGCACCGGATGCTCAGCCAGGAAATCGGCGATGGCTTGGCCTTTTACTGCCTTAAGAAGCTGATAGGTTATTGAAAACTCCATCAGGAGCAGGGCCCATTTAGCGAGTCTCCCTGTCAATATGGCCTTTGACATTAGAAATTTTAGGGGGTCCACCTTTGATATAAGACGGACTTCATGTGCTAATGCATAGTGCCGTAGTTTTGTTATCGCAAAGATTAACGCCAGGCAATGTTTTTCGATAGGGGAGTAATTGCTTTCTGCCCCCAGAAGAACTCGGCTTAAATAGTAGAGCGCTCTCTCCTTTCCTTGGTCGTTTTCTTGCGCCCATAATGCGCCTAAGGAACCTTCGAGGGCTGTTGTATATAAGATAAGAGGCTTTCCCTTGACTGGAGCAGCCAGCACCGGCGGGTTCTGCAGGTATTGCTTGATTTCATCTAGTGCGCTCTGGCACTTTTGGTCCCAGACGAACGGGGTTCCCTTCTTCATCAGGTGACTGTAAGGACGGCACTTGCCTGAAAGATTGGCGATAAACCGCCGGATGTACGCGAGCTTTCCTTGGAGAGACCGTAGCTGTTTGAGAGTCCTCGGAGGTGGCATTTCCATGATCGCCTTAATCTTAGATGGATCTATTTCGATACCTCGGTGTCGGATGATGAATCCCAGGAATTTACCCGAGGAGACCCCGAACGCGCATTTGAGGGAATTCATCTTCAAATTATATTGCCGAAGGTGCTGAAATACGGTCTTCAGATGCTCTAAATGCTCTTCGTATGACATGCTCTTCACTACGAGGTCATCGATATAGCACTCGACGGTTTTATGTATGAGATCATCGAAGATCTTTGTCATGGCCCTTTGATAGGTGGCACCGGCGTTCTTTAAACCGAAGGGCATCACCTTGTAGCAGAATATACCCAGAGGAGTCCTGAAGACGGTGTGCTTTTGGTCTTCGGGATGCATCTTTATCTGATTGTACCCTGATGAACCGTCCATAAAGGAGAAAACCTTATAAGTGGACGTATTGTCTATCATCAGTTCGGTGACCGGCACTGGGAAATCGTCCTTCGGGCAGGCTTTATTGAGATCCCTGAAATCCACGCATATGCGCACCGTCCCATTTTTCTTCATTACTGGGACGATGTTGGCGATCCAGTCAGGATATTGGACTTCTTGGATAAATCCAGAATCGATCAGCTTCTTGATTTCGGCGTTGATGCTCATCTCAAGCTCGAGCCGCATCCTTCTCGGCGCCTGCTTGACTGGCTTCATATCCAGGGATATTGCTAATTTATGTAGAACAATCTCTGAATCTAATCCTGGCATCTCGGAATAATTCCACGCGAAGCAATCTTTATGCTGTAGAAGCATGTCCTTTAACGCAGCCACCCTTTCTTCAGATAGCAGTTCGCTGACGAATGTTGGTCGAGGATCGTCTTCCGATCCCAACTCAATCTTCTTGAGGTTATCTGCAGTCGTATGTATGCCATCTTCCAGTTCTTTCGGAGCCGGTGGAAATTCTGAGATTACCTCATTGTCATTGTTTTCGAAGCACCAAGGGAGCTCATCTATGTCCTCGGTCTCTTCTTTTAATATTGTAATCATGTGATAAGTGCGAATCCGCTTCCAAGACCGATGTGGATCTGGCTCTGCTCTTGCGGCTTTGGGTTCGTGCTTTTGTGGCGGCGTTACCCTCCAGCTGCTGGATAAAGCGAATCTGCCTTTCTGGTACTGGTCTTCGACCCAGTTCTTGAACGTGAAGCAGTCTTCGATAGGGTGTCCTATGGCTCGGTGATAAGAGTAATAGCCCGAATGAGACACCTCGTTAACTTGCTCAGGGTGCTTAGACTCCGGAAGTGCGATCATTTGATGTTTTATGGCGAGCTCGAGTAGCTTCTTCGTCTTGTCTCGAGGGAAGGAATACGCTCGACTCATCTGTTCCCCTCCGAATGGCGGCGTACACGACTGCGAAGTCCTGGCACTGAGATTCGGGGCAGATGCTATTTGGTTTTATCCGTCTACCTCTCCGAAGATGCCAAGTTGATTTATGGCACCGTGTATCGAAGGTTTAGACGGATGCGGCCGATGCAGCAGACTTTGTCAGATTCCCCTTCGCTTGAGGGGTTTTTGATTGTGGGGACACTCTTCCCAGCAGGCGTAAGACCCTGCAGTTAATTACGCTACGGCATCGCGGTAGCCACTTTCTCCTTCTCCAGAATTTCACTTCGTGTCGTGTGTGTTTGTTTTGTTTGTGGTTGCCCGTGGATTGTATACGGAGACTGAGTAATACCGTCGCCCATAGGACGTGGATTAGTCCAAATCCGTATTTACTTAGATTTGGGTTTGGTGTTTTTAGTTTAAGGATGCATTAGTCGCGTTGCGGCTAAGATCAACTTAAACATTCGTTAAGGATACGTTAGTCTTGTTTTGAGACTAAGATCAACTTAACGGGATAATCCGTTTAATATCTGGCCATCGGGACTCGTCACCTCTCTAACGTCGTTGAAGGATTACAACGGCAGATGTCAGAGGAGTTCAGAGATGTACCCTTGAACCAAGGTTGATTTGGAGTTTTATAGTCCGTTTGAATGTTTAAGGATACGTTAGCCGTGTTTGGGGCTAAGATCAACTTAAACGGGATCGTTTAGATTCGACAAAAGAGCATTTGGGCTCAATTGTTCCAGTTTAGGGACGTGGTGGTCCATCGGTAGTTTAGGGACTTGGTGGTCCATGTTCCAGTTTAGGGACGTGGTGGTCCATGTTCCAGTTTAGGGACGTGGTGGTCCGACATTAGTTTAAGGACGTTTCGGTCCGATATTAGTTTAGGGACGTTTCGGTCCACAAGTTTAAGGACCCCGCAGTCCGTATTGATGTGTGGTCGTTGGGACCCGTCACCTCTTTGACGTCGTTGAGGAATTACAACGATGGATGTCAAAGGAGTTCGGAGATGTACCCTCGAACCGGATATAAATTGGTTTAGGAGAGCAATCTTGCTCGGTCAATTTAATTTAAGGACTTATGGCCAAAATTGGGCTAAGTCCAATTGGAAATGTCCAACATTTTATTTGCTTTTGCATTGCATTTCTTTTTTTTATTTTTATTTGGGCTTTGCCCAGAAAGGATGCAGAGCATCAGTTTGTTTTGGGCTCTGCCCTTTATAAATGATGCAGGGCATCAATTTCATTTGGGCTCTGCCCTTTTTATTGCTTTGCAATTTATTTTGGCCTGTTAGGTCTTTTTGACTTGGGCCTGGCCCTTCAAGTAATGCATTGCATTTGTGCAAAGCCCCAAGAATCTTTGTAGATTCAAGAACAGAAGTGCAAAGCACTTTTTTTTAATCTAAATTCAGATCAAAGAAAAACAAGTTTTTCTCTTGTTTTTCCTTATCTCAGAGAACCAAATGTTCATAACAAGTGCAAGGCACTATTTTTATTTATTTATTGAAGATTAATGATCTTGTTTTTAGATCAATGATCTGTTCATCAGAGATTTTTCTCTTCTTTTAAAGGTCTTTACCTTTTTTTTTATATTCTTGAGGAGTGCCCAAGAGTTCTCTTCTCTTCTCTTTTTTTTTAGCCAGAAGTTGATGCCTTTGAATTGAGGCTTAGGGTCCTTTTTATAGTGCCCATAAATTAGTTAAATTTGTTGATGAGATCTTTCTCTGAGTGATTTGGGGAATTTTCCCCACCGTTGGATCTTTGATCCGAAGGCCTCTGTTTTACAGAAGAAAATTTTCTTGTTTTAATAAGAACAGAAAAGATTTCTCAGAATTTTAATTCTGTTTAGCGCAATTTTTTTTTGGTGCGCTGCTGCGCTGACACGTGTCGCACAGCGCACAGCGCAGCGCAGGTGCGCTGCGCAACTGTTTTTTTATTTTATTTTGCACGCTGCTGCGCTGACACGTGTCGCGCAGCGCACAGCGCAGCTGCGCTGACACGTGTCGCGCCGCGCAGGTGTGCCGCGCAACTGATTTTTTTTTTGCGCTGCTGCGCTGACACGTGTCGCGCAGCGCACAGCGCAGCTGCGCTGACACGTGTCGCGCAGCGCAGTTGCGCTTGTGCAACTTTTATTTTTTAATAATTTTTTAAGAGCTTTGCTCTGATGGAGTAAACATCATCTTCTTCATGAGGGACAAATCCGGACCGCGCAATACCTGATCACACGACTCTCTAATCCTGTGTCGTTGGTGTCGACTCCTTTTTCCGCTTCTTGACTTACTTCTGCCTCTGCGTCGGGCCTTTTGCACAACGGGTTGACAGGGAGGAGCATCTTCGTCTTTTGCAGTCTGTTGAAACAGACGTTGCGTCCTGGCCTTCTCGTAGATGGCCATCTCGCGGTTGTGATTTTCCCGAGCTTTTTGACCCACTTTCCTGATAAGCTTGTCCATTCGTTCTTCAAATGACGGACTCGGCACTTCGCTCGCGGGATCCAGTTTTGACGAGGGGTTAGCATTTCCCGACAGGGTGTCCTCCTCCTCATATAAGTTATATATGGCATAGCTGCCGTGGACTCGCTCCCGTTTCCCGGATCTCACACATCCAAGCCCAAGCGTTTCCAATCTCCCGTTGGGCAATTTGCGCTGAGTTCCAGGGACATCCCAAATCCTGTTGTAGAACTGAGCTTGTCGAACAGTCTGTTTTAAGGGTACTCCTTGGCGCTTCAATAGCCTCCTTAGTCCATTTGTGTAATATCTGGGCAAACGGATGGGTTGGAGCCTGTCGAGTGTAGAATCCGCGCCATGCCAGATTTCTCTCTCCACTCTTGTTTCCATGGATCGATAGAATAGGATCGCCTTTTCACCCTTTCGCCTGGGAGGGACGTAAAACGTCTGCAGGTCCTGCACATTGTAAGCTTAAAGTGCGTCGAGATCCTTGTAGTGTTTCCGCGGCACCATGGTGATTTGCAAACTCTGATCATCGCTAGGGGATGCTTGTATTGACGGCCGACTAGGGAACACGGCTTTAACCTCATCTTCCGAGTCACTTCCGAAGATCAACATAGGGACGGACGTTCCCGGGTTGTTGCGTTGAGACGGCCCAGCGTAAACTATCTCTTCTTCTTCTTCGGTGTCGCTCCCGAAAACAGGGATGGTGGCGACGGCTTTGTTCTCCGGTTTGCGACACTTTTCTGTATCCTCGAAGTCTGGCAAAAAGTACTTCGCATCTTTGTACTTGCGGACTTCGTTTACGGAAAATGGGTTCAGCTCACCTGTTACAGTATACTCGAAACCATCCTTAAAGTACTTCATACACTGATGTTGTGTAGAAGGGATGATGTTGTACTCGTGTAACCAAGGACGACCGAGCAAGGTGTTGTTGTAGGTCTTGGCGTCGATGACATGAAACTTGATATCTGTGACGAGCAGTCCGAAGCGTAATGTTAGTATTACAGATCCGAGAGTCCGTGATGACTGGGAGTCGAAACCGGAGATGGTAATTTTGTCGCGAGCGAGGTGCTGCACGCTCATGCAGATTTCCTTCAACACCCGAACGTTAAGGAGATTGACGGAGGATCCATTATCCACCAGGATCTTGCCTATCTTGATATCATGGCAGTATCCAGAAACATATAGGGGACGGTTGTGGTCGCACGTCCCGAGGAGGAGGTCTTCATCACCGAAAGTGATGTCGGCCGTATGCACTTCTTCCAGTTCATTCTTCATCCTTTCTTCGGCGAGGAAGGCTTGGAATTGCTCGGGTTCTTGTAACGCCTTGATTAATGAATCTCGCGCTTCTTTCGATAATAAGAGGGCATCGAGAATACTAAGCTGAGAAGGTAGCTTCCTTAGGTGCGCCAGGATGTTGTAGTCCACCTTACCCTTCCTGAGAGGGTCCTTGGCAGTCAGCTCTTTCATGACTTGGTCATCTAAGGCGATATTCTCAGCGACCTTTTCCTTTCCCTTATCTTTTCTAGTTGCGGGTCCGAGGTTCTTTTCGGGAAGCGTGCGATTGCGCAGCTGAATGTTTTCGCAGGCCTCTGGTTCTTCCTCTTTCCCTAAAACGGATTCTTTAAAGAGAGGGCCCAGAACCATTTCCTCATCAGAGTCGCTCCCAAAGGTGAGAATTTGTGATCCTCCGGCGTCGACCACATAACAGCTGCCGGTAGTTCTTTTGTGCCTGTCGGTTGTACTTCTTTGCTCCCGACTAGTTCTGCGTTTCATGCGCTTAAAATGTTGCCGGTGAGCAACATATCCCTGCCACCATATCCTAAAGGCGTCACACTCCTCCGTAGGGTGTGAAATTTTCCGATGATATGAGAAATAATTAGGGTGCCTCTCCGCCCCATCGAACGCGTTCTCTTCCGAAGGTGGTAGCTTCATCCCTACTGACATGGCTTTGGCGAACCTCTTGCTCCTCTTGTACTTGTTTTTATTCGTATCAGATGTCTTTTGATCTGGCGGGAGTGCTTCGACTCTTTCGTTTAGTCGCCTGCGCTTGGCTCCTTCCGATGCAGCCATCTCACACTCCTGATCGGCTTTACTCTTCAAACGAATCTCGTCTAGAAAGGCGTCGATCATTTCATCTGTTGGCCATACAAGTCCTGGCTCAGGCTGTGCCCCCAATTTCTCAGTGCCAGGGGTTTTCTCATCTTCCGAGTGGGAAATCACATGACAACTCGCCACATATCCCTCGTATTCATCCGATGAGCTCTCTCCATCATCTTCCTCCTGAAAGACGTAGTTGAGGAATTCTTGCAGCGTGACGGGAGTCCGCGCCTTTTGATTGTACTCTTCCAGCGCGTCGATTTGCTTCTGCAAGTTCGTGCGCTTGTCTCCAAGCTTCACGGGCTTCTTAGATTTCTTTTTCTTTTTCTTCGAAGACTTTGACGGTTGGGCGTGAGTACTTGGGCCATCATCACCGCTTTTTGTTGTTGGGTGCGGCTTCAGCATTCCTTCAATGATCTGGGGTTCCAGCGGGTCCTTCCATTTGACCACCGGGCACGCATGAAGGTCCCTCAGCGTTCTTTTGGTTTTAGTTGATAGCACGACCTCCCATGGAGCTTCTTCAATAAAGGAACAGGTTGCCCCCGGTGTGTCTGCTCTCTTAGGAGTATGCGGCTGTAGCGGATTCACCTTCCATTTTTCGGACAGCGCAAACTTTCCCTGGAGGTATTGATCTTCAATCCATCCTTTGAAAATGAAGCAATTCTCAATCGGATGGCTTACCGTTTGATGGTAAGGGCAATAGTTGGGGTTGTTGACATCGCCTGGCTGCAACGGACTTTTTGGATCCGGCAGATTGATGAGTTTGTTGCGCACTGCCAGCTCGAACAGTTTTCTCGTTTTATCCTGAGGAAACGAGTAAGGACGTCCTAGTCTTTCCTCAAGGGATGGGCGTGGACGCACGTTGTTTTGGCGAACAACTGGCTTCAAGTTGCTCGTCCGTTGTTGAGTATTAGCGACGAAAGTTGCTTTCCCTTTCCCCTTTTCATTCCAAGGGTCCGTCTTTGAAGGAGATGATCTATGATCCATCTGATCCATTTGGGCCAACTTGTCAATCAAGGCCTGGAAAGTAGTTGGCTTGAAGAACATCATGAATTGCGAGATGGTCGCTTGCGGATTGAGAGTGCCCACGAACATGCCTACCGCAGGTGCCTCTTCTATGCGTTGTTCGCATTTCGACCATACGTTCCGCCACCGTGTTGCGTATTGGACTCACGTTTCGCCTGGCCTTATCCTGGCATTTATCAGTGCTGTTATCGGGGTGTGTTCACTGGCGCTTGCGAACCGTTGAGTGAATAGCAACTCCATTTCTGTAAACGTTTTGACAGAGTTGTCGTGAAGCTCCGAGTACCATTCAAAGGCTATTTCTGTTAAGCTACCGATGAATTGGCGAAGCAACAATTTGTCATCGCCCCCAGTATTGCCGCATAAGGCCCTGAATTGAGCGACATGCTGATGCGGATTCCCTGTCCCTTTATATACGTGGAACTTAGGGATCGTATATCCCGGCGGGTAACTGATTTGGTCATACCAGCTTGGATAGGGTCATCCGGTTCCAACAATTTGCGCAGCCGCTTCATTCGCTTGATGAAATCGTATTTGCTGAGCTAAATAGTCGTCCAGTGCGGCCTTGGAAATGGTTTCCTCCTTGGCTGCTGAAAGGGCCGGAGGAGGATTAGATGTTTCCCCGCCGTCGTTTCCGACAATGATTGGAGGGTCTTCAACTGGAGGGTCCGGCTGTAACATCATCCCCACCATATCTTGGAAGAGAAGCACCATTTGTTTTATGTTAGCCGCTTGCTCTGCGGCTTCTTTGTCCTTCTTTTCGAGGACTCTGCGTAAGAAGTCAGCGTCCGTTTCTTGCTCGTGACGCTGCTCCGACGATACTTTCGGGCTTTCTTTTGGCCCGGTGAGTGCGGCCATAGCAGTCATCATCTCTTGAAGCTTCTGTTGCTGCTCCTGGGATTTTGTCATGGATCGGGTGAGCGGTCGGTGACCCGTCGAAGCACGACTTTCCTCCTTTCCGGAAGCCATATAAACAGTGTGCGTCACCATGCCCCCAGACTTGGGGCGTTTGTGTTCAGCGCTTTTACGCTTCGCCATGTTCACAGGAGCTTTTTGCGGCCTCCTTTTCCTTTGAGTAATTGGAGTTGAGGGGGCTATTGCAGTGGGCACCCAAGTAGCTGTTGCTTTTTGTGGCTTGACGGAGTAATCCTTCTCCTGCCGAACCTTCATGTTTTTCTGTCGGCGGAGATAGTTTTCATCAATCACCGACTCTTGGACCTGTCGCCAGACTTTGTAAATTTTAGAGGACAGCTGTTGAGGGGGCCGCTCTAGCTTCTTCTCTGGAGTATTCTCCACAGGTGAAGGAATTTGTTTCAACACCGCAGTAGGAGAGTTTCTGCGCACCGTGTTCAGCAATTCAAAGCTGTTCCCGGTTGGAACAGCAGCATCGATTCCCACCGTTGGAGCTGGCGGAGTTATTCCTGAGGGAGAGTTGCCCCCAGCCTTCCTCACTCGGCGCCAGTGGCGATGTCGAGCGTGTCTTGCGGATGGAGTTGTTTCAGCTATAAGGGTGACTTCGTCGTGCCCCGTCTGGGCAGGGGAAGCAGCTTTGAGGACCTCGCCTGGAGCAGAAACCGGAATGGCCAGCCTTGTAAAAACTGACTTCTTGGAAGGAGGAACCTTTCCAATGATTTCGTCCGCTTGAGCCGGGATGGCTATCCGCTTTGGGATGGCATCTTCGGGTATCGCGGGCTTGTAGACGTTCCGGCCCAGTCTGTTGAAAACTGAAGTATTGAAGTTGGGCGACCCATCGAGAGGGGCCGCGGTAGTTATAAGCCGATCGAAAACCGACTTCTTTGGAGCTTCTTGCGATGGTAATGGGGCATTGAAGCTAATCGGTGGGAGCATAGTCCCGAAGAATAATCCAGTGGTGGCTTGAGTTACTTGCGCCACTGGCATCTTGAAAAGGGAGGCCGCTTGGGGCCCATAAGTCACTCCTCCAGCAAGGACGGAGCGAGAGTTATAGTTGCAGGCAGTGCAGTTTGAAGCCATTGATCTTCTGTTTTCTGCACGGAGCAAGACACCAAATCTTAGTACCTCGAATCCACAGGCAACCACAGCAAACCGCGATTCGTTCGTGAACACGACACACGAGGTGTGGAGTGGAAAGAGGAAAAGGTCCCACCGGGCGTGTCAGAATCTGTTCCCCTTCGAACGGCGGCCAAGACATGGGCGTATCGCCTGAGGTTCGGGGCAGATGCTAATTGGTTTTATCCGTCCATCTCTCCGAAGATACCAAGTTGATTTATGGCACCGTGTATCGGAGGTTTAGACGGATGCGACCGATGTAGCAGACTTCGTCAGATTCCCCCTCGCTTGAGGGGTTTTTGATTGTGGGGACGCTCTTCCCTGCAGGCGCAAGCCCCTGCAGTTAATTACGCTACCGCATCGCGGTAACCACTTTCTCCTTCTCCAGATGGTCACTTCGTGTCGTGTGTGTTTATTTTATGTTTTGTTGCCCATGGATTGTATACGGAGACTGAGTTATGTCGTCTCCCGTAGGGCGTGGACTAGTCCAAATCCGTATTATCTTAGATTTGGGTTTGGGGGTTTGGGTTTAAGGATACGTTAGTCTCGTTTGAGACTGAGATCGACTTAAACGGTTGTTAAGGATACGTTAGTCTAGTTTTTAGACTAAGATCGACTTAACGGGATCGTTTAGATCCGACAAGAGAGCAATTAAGAGAGCCCTGTTGTTTTAGTTTAGTGACATTGCGGTCAATAGGTAGTTTAAGGACATTGCGGTCCAATATTAGTTTTAAGACGTTGCGGTCAAGGTTAAGGACCTCATAGTCCGTGGATTTAAGGACTCCACAGTCCATTGTTAGTTTTAAGACATCTCGGTCAAGATTAAGGACGTCATAGTCCATGGGTTTAAGGACCCCACAGTCCGTTGTTAGTTTTAAGACATTCCGGTCAAGGTTAAGGACGTCATAGTCCATGGGTTTAAGGACCCCACAGTCCGATGTTAGTTTTAAGACATCACGGTCAAGGTTAAGGACCTCATAGTCCATGAGTTTAAGGACCCCACAGTCCGTATCAATATGTGGTCATCGGGACCCGTCACCTCTTTGAAGACGTTGAGGAATTACAACGCCACGTATCAAAGGAGTGAAGAGATGTACCCTTAAACCGGGGTAGATTAAATAATCTTTGGCCCAATTTGGAACCAAGACCAATTAATTATATTATGAGCCCATTGGCTCAGTTGAATTTGAATTGAGGACTTATGGCCAGCTTGGGCTAAGTCCAATCATGTTTAGGATATTGGCCCTCTGTTGGTCCATTAGAGGAGAGGCTTTGCCTCTGGATACTTAGCCAATTGGGCTGAAGTTAGTGTTAAACACTAGCAACAGGGGGTTCAAATTAGTGTTAAACACTAAAACAAATCAGTGTGAGACCCTAGCAACAGAGATCTCAAATTAGTGTTAAACACTAAGATAACCAGTGTTAAACACTGGTGACAGAGACTTTAATTTGGTGTCGAACACTAAGAAGATTAATGTTAAACTCTGTTAACAGAGATTTAATTTAGTGTTAAATACTAAGAAATTCAGTGTTAAACACTCCAAGAAAGCTCTTTAATTAGTGTTGAACACTAAGGCAAAACGGTGTTTAACACTGGATTCAGGGGTTCCAATTTAGTGTTAAACACTAAGGCAAGAGTGGTCACGTGGTAACACGTGAGGGCACCCTCCCTTTATTTTATTCTGTTAAAAGCATTGAATACTTTGGAGCCTCACGTGCTGTCACGTGATGGGCATCTTGGTGCTTGTATGTTAAAGTTTCTGCCAAAGGTCATATGGGTCACGTGAGGCACTGCCTCAAAGGGCCTTTTCTGTGGATCTTTTCGGGGGTCACGTGGTAGCACGTGACCCTGCCTCTTTGTATGTTTTTTTTGGAAGATCTGTTAATCCCTTTAAGAATTAAATTCTTCGCAGGGTTGAACCCTAACAATAATTTTTAGAGGAATTAAATTCTTATTTCCTTCTGAAGATTTATATTCTGGGATAGAGTTGAACTCTGAATTTTCTGTAGGAATTAAATTCCTCATATATGTGAAGAACTGCATTCTATCATAGGGTTAAACCCTAATAACAGCTTTAAGGAATTAAGTTCCCACTCTCTTTTAGAGAATTATTCTGAGGAATGAGATTCTGTCATAGGGTGAAACCCTAATTTCTTCTTTCTTAAGGGAATTAAATTCCTGTTATTTTAACAGAACTAAGTTCTCAACTAGGGTTAAACCCTGATTCTGTTCATTCTGAAGGAATTAAATTTCCATAACATAGGGTTAGACCCTAATTTTATTTTAAAGGAATTAAATTCCTATAGTTTTGTGAGAATTAAATTCTCAAACTTCCATTCCCTCCCTATGCTTTGGATCTGCATGGCAGGATCTCAACCCAATGAGAATTAAATTCTCAATTCATGGGGATATGTGCACTTTGCAGATCCTCCACCAAAGAGAGAACTAAGTTCTTCTTTTTTAATATAAGAGTTCAACTCTTTTGAGAATTAAATTCTCTTTTTAAAAGCCTACCCTTTCTTACCTAAGGTTTTCTTCTGCAGCAGATCAAATTCTTCCAAAGTCTCAAGGCTCTATTTCTTTTTCTCTCTATCTCTCTGTATATCCCTCTCTATATGTCCCTTGGCTCCTTTGGATTATTAGGTGAATTTTATTCACCATTGGATTTTAAATCCAAAGATATTCCTCTGTTGTTTCGGTTAGATTTTAAGGGGAAATCTTTCCAAGTTCAAGATTTTTCCATAGATAGATGATATTTAATCACCTTTAAATCTTTAATCCAATCGGTTCCAAATAATCGTTCTCCTTCGGAAAGATTTGAGAGATCCTTTCACAGAATTTAATTCTGTCATAAAAATAAGGCTCTTGAAGCTGGTCACGTGTGGCCGCGTGACCGTTGGTCACGTGTGCGCACGTGACCCCTGGTCACGTGTAGGCACGTGACCCCCCTGGAACGGGCTTCCCTTCCTTCTGCGCTATGTTCTTTGCCGCTGCTTGGTCATCACGTGCCAACACGTGACCAGTGGTCACGTATGCATACGTGATGCCTTTTCTGGAGCTTTTTTCTTGATTTACTCAGGGAACGAATGTGCCTTGTGCCGCCGCTTTTACATGTCACGTGTCAACACGTGACCGCTGGTCACGTGCTAGCACATGATGCCTTCTCCGTTGGTTTTTCCTGATTTTAAATCAGGAAACAGTATATACATACCCCCAAACTTATTTGAAACAGTGTTTCCATCGTTTATGGATGGATAACCGAAATTTGGTGGTAAGCGGAGGAAGATTAGTCAATGTAAACCGGCTCCTGCAACATTAGGAGCTCCTTCGATGGGTCTGCGGTGAGAAACGGTTTTATCCTGTGTCCGATCACTTTGAATAGTGAACCGTCCTCTGGATTTTCCAAATCCACCGCTCCATGCGGGTACACACTCCGCACAAAAAATGGTCCTTTCCGGCGAGATCTGAGCTTACCGGGATAGAAATGTAGTTGGGTGTCGTAAAGAAGTACCTGTTGACCAGGTGTGAAAGTTTTGTGCGTAAGGTGTTTATCATGAAACACCTTCATTCGGTTCTTAACGACAACCGCGTTTTCTTAAGTTTCATCCCGAAGCTCATTCAGTTCGTTGAGCTGTAGCTTCCGATAGCTGCCCGCATCTTCGAGGGTTAGATTCAGCTCTTTGATCTCACAAAATGCGCGATGCTCGATTTCCACAGGAAGGTGGCAAGCCTTTCCGTAAACAAGCCGATAAGGAGACATGCCAAGATCAGTCTTATAAGCAGTTCAAAATGCCCGAAGGGCATCAGTAAGTTTTAAAGACCAATCCTTACGGTTCTTGGAAACCGTTTTCTCCAAAATCTGCTTGATTTGCCGATTAGAAACTTCGGCTTGCCCACATGTTTGGGGGTGGTAGGGCGTGGATAGCTTATGATTAATAGAGTATTTCCGCATTAAGACCTCGAAAGTCCTATTACAGAAATGCGTTCCATTGTCTCTAATGATCGCGCGGGGTGCCCGAACCGGGAAAAGATGTTTTCTTTAAGGAATCGAACGACAACCTTGTTGTCGTTCGTCCGGCTTGGCATAGCCTCGACCTATTTAGAGACGTAATCAACAGCTAGAAGAATTTACAGGTTCCCAAAAGAGCTGGGAAACAGCCCCATGAAATCAATTCCCCAAAAATCGAAAATATCGACAACCAAGATTGGTTAGAGCAGCATCTCGTTTCTCCTGGATATCCGGCCCAAGTGTTAGCACCGGGAGCAAGTCTTGCAGTAATGCATCTTTGAAGTGTTGTGGCCAGTAGAAGCCACACCGCAAGACTTTCTCGGCTGTCTTTCTTGGTCCAAAATGCCCGCCACACGCTTGATCGTGGCAAAACGACAACACACTCTTGAACTCATTATTAGGAACACACCGACGAATAATCTGGTCGGGGCAGTACTTGAACAGATAGGGTTCGTCCCAGTAAAAGTGTTTTACTTGGGATAAGAATCGAAATCTGTCCTGACTTGACCATTCGTTCGTTAATAATCCTGTTGCCAAATAGTTCATAATATCTGCGAACCAGGGTTCGCATGATACTGTCAAGAGTTGTTCATCCGGAAAAACGTCGTTGATGGGAAGTGGAAGCGTCGGCGAAGAAGGAAGTCGTGAAAGGTGGTCGGCCACTACGTTTTCACATCCTCTTTTGTTCTTAATGACAAGGTCAAACTCTTGAAGTAAAAGGATCCAACGTATTAACCTAGATTTTGCGTCCTTCTTCATGAAAAGATGCCACAGAGCTGAATGGTCTGTATAGACAATGACTGGAGAGCCGATCAAGTAAGGCCTGAATTTTTCTAATGCAAACACAACAGCCAAGAATTTCTTCTCGGTTGTTGTGTAATTCAGTTGGGCATCATTCAGGGTCCGGCTAGTATAGTAGATTACGTGCGTCATCTTATCGATGTGCTGTCCTAGGACCGCACCGATAGCAAAGTCGGATGCATCGCACATAATCTCAAAGAGATGCGTCCAGTCAGGAGAAGAAAGAACGGGAGCAGAGGTGAGCGAGCTTTTCAGCGATTCGAACGCAGTTTCACAGCTCGAGTTGAAGTTGAATTTCGTATCCTTGGCCAGCAGAAGAGTCAAGGGTCTAGCAATCTTGCTAAAGTCCTTGATGAACCGTCTATAAAAGCCGGCATGGCCAAGAAAAGCTCGGATGTCTCTGACGCATCTGGGAGGAGGGAGATTAGAAATGACCTCAATCTTCGCTTTGTCAACCTCAATGCCATTTTGCGAAATGATATGTCTTAAGACAATACCTTCGCGCACCATGATGTGGCACTTCTCCCAGTTTAAAGTGAGGTTTTTATCTTTACACCGGGTATGGACAGCGTCGAGATATTGCAGACACTCGTCAAAAGAGTCACCAAAGATGGAGAAATCATCCATGAATATCTCCGAGAATTTCTCTACCATGTCAGAGAAAATTCCCATCATACACCGCTGGAAAGTAGCGGGAGCATTGCATAACCCAAAGGGCATGCGGCGATATACAAACGTGCCGAAAGGACAGGTGAACGTGGTTTTGTCCTGATCTTTCTCGGTGATGGGAATCTGGTTGTAGCCAGAGTAGCCGTCCAGAAAACAGTAGTACTCATGTCCAGCCAATCGTTCAAGCATCTGGTCAATGAATAGTAGCGGATATTGGTCCTTCCACGTTGCGGCATTGAGTTTTCTATAATCAATGCATACTCGCCACTCAGTTTGGGTGCGAGTAAGGATTAACTCGTTCGCCTCATTGGTGATGACCATTATGCCCGACTTCTTGGGGACAACGTGTATAGGACTGACCTACTAGCTATCTGAGATAAGGTAAATGATACCACTATCCAGACATTTGAAGATCTCTTTTTTCACAGCCTCTTTCATGACTGGATTAAGTCGCCTCTGTGGATCCCTGGCTGGTTTGGCATCATCTATCATATGAATGTTATGTTCAACGATCAGGGGACTAATCCCCTTGATGTTCTCCATTATCCAGCCAAAAGCTTGCCGATTGCTTTGCAAGACCGTGAGAAGGGCTTTCTCCTTCTCTAGAGCTAGAGAAGTCGAGATGATGACAGGGAGGGTCTCGTTCTAACCTAAGTAAGCATACTTGTGGTGAGACGGCAATGGCTTAAGTTCGAACATTGGAGGTGAAACGATTGAAGGCAAGTTTGGCGAAAATGTGTCGAACTCAAAGGATTCTAACAGATGCTCAAAACGAGTGCATGCGACCGAGTTAGATGGTTCAGCTAACGCATCCGGAAATTCAAAAGATTCAAACTCGGGTGGCGACAAGCCAAGATTGTTCGAAAAAGTGAAACACTCATAATCAGTGTCGGGAGCAGAAGCAGCAGCAGGTTCAAAGAGGAACGCACTAGTGGCGTCAAGATTGCTGTGATCGAACAAGAATTCTTCGAATTCAGTCCTCTGGGGCGATCTCCTGGATGGAACAAGCATCGAGTATATGAGCATTAGGTTCGGATGGCTGATTCCCTAACCTAAAAATGTTGAGTTCAATTATCATGTTTCCAAAAGAGAGGGTCATTGAACCATTTCGACAATTGATCACAACATTTAAGGTTGCAAGGAATGGGCGACCGAGTATCACCGGAATTTGATTCCGGGGATTAGCTACAGGTTGTGTGTCTAAAACAATGAAGTCAACGGGGAATATGAAGTCCCCTGCCTTTATTAACACATCCTCTAGCTCACCCGTAGGATGGGTGATAGATCGGTCGGCTATTTGGAGAGTACAGTGTGTGGGTTTCAGCTCTCCTACACCTAGTTGCTCATATACAGAATACGGAAGCATGTTAACACTGGAACCAAGATCCAAAAGTGTGCGGTTGATGTTCTTATCCCCAATGGTTATTGAAATCGTAGGACAGCCAGGATCTTTCCGTTTTTGGGGTAAAACTTGGGTAAGAGCATCACTCACGGCACTAGCTAAGAAAACCTTCTTGGGTACCTGAGATTCTCTTCTTAGTGCACAAGCCCTTCAAGATTTTTGCGTAGGAAGGAACTTTTTGGACTGCGTCTAAAAGTGGAATGTTGATATTAACTTGTTTAAACAACTCCAGAATCTTCTCCATTTGTGGATTTTATTTATTGGACCTCAACCGGTTTGGAAATGGAACATTTTTGAAATTAGTTGAGTCCACTGCTTGTGGAGGAGATTGTGGAGTTGGAACGGATCCCAGAGCTAGAGTTTTCATGGAGTGAGATGTGGGTCCATTCGGAGCAGCGGAAGAAGAAGAGCCTTTTGAAGAATGGAGAATAGGCTCAGAAGAAGAAGCGGCCGGGGTGTCGTCATTTATCCGTGTGCCAGTGTTGTTGTGCAATATCCTTCCAGATCTCAACGTAGTCACGACACTCACATTATGGTTCTGTTGTTCAAGAGCAACATGTACATTATGTGGGCGGCCAGGATTTAGGAGTAGTTGAGATGGAAGCTTCCCTTTCTCTCGCTCGCTTAACGCCGCATTCAGCTGTGCAATCTGGGCTTCGATGGTCTTTATGCTTTGCCCATGAACAGCGGTGTGTTGCACCAGAGACTGAATGGAAGACTGGATGTTGGCGATGGATTGAGTCGATTGCTTTACAAACGCCTCCAGACTCCGTTCTAGCGAGAAATCCTTATCGTTATTTGACGGAACAAAGTTGTTTTGAGGAAAAGAATTGTTTGGTGCAAAGTTGTTCGTCAGATTTTGAAAAGGTTGGGGTTGGAAGGGCTGCTGATATTGATGTTGAGTTTGTTGCTGAGCTCATTGTTGAGGAGGAGGAGGCCTCTGGAAGTTGAAGCCGTGGAATTGATACTGGTTCTGATTCCAAGCGAAACTGGGGTGATTCCTCCAACCGGGATTGTAAGTGGAAGATTATGGATCATTTCTTGGTCTTTGCTGAAATGCAGCATTGACCTGATCCTGTCCTTGAGAAGGTGGGTTGTAAGGATACTCTTTGGTCAAATGGGATGGATCAGAACAACAAGCACAGATGGTACATAGGGGAAGAGCAGGGGCAGGAGAAGGAGATGAGAATTTACTCTCTATTGCTTCAAGTTTTCGCGTGATTGCTGCCATTTCGGCCTTCATTTCAATTGAGATGTCGAGTTGATGAATTCCTCCTCTGGAGAGACCGGAAGAAGTTGAAGAAGTAGACGAAGTGTTCGGTCTAGTGCTTTCCTACTGAAGCGTCTATTCCGCAAGATCATCGAAGAATCGCCAAGCTTCCTCGTCAGATTTGGATAGGAAGTGGCCTTGACAAATGGTCTGCAGCAACTGCTTAGTTGTTGGATTCAGGCCCTCATATAAGGTCTGGCAAAATTTCCATCTCTCAATATCGTGATGAAGGCACTGAACAAGAAGGTCTTTGTATCAGTGAAAGCACTTCCAAAAAGGTTCGGTAGGAAGTTGGGAAAATTGGTTGATTTCGCTTCGGATCCTCACGGTTTTGTGATTTGGGTAAAAAATTTTAAGGAACGCTTTTACAAACTCATCCCAACTAGTTATGGAATGCGATGCGGTGCTATACAACCACTTCTCAGCATGGTCACACAGAGTGAAAGGAATGACTCGTAGCCGTATAGTATCGTCAGACAGTTGGGTTGTCTTCATCATTGCACAGACGTTCTGGAATTTGTTGATGAAGATGTAGGCATCTTCGGATTCCAGCCCGTGAAATTTGGGAAACATGTTGATGAAGTGAGGCTTAATTTTGAAATTATCCCCATTGGCCGGTGGAATTGAAAGACAGGTAGGAAGTGCAGAGCGGGTAGGATAGAAACGATCCTGGAGCGTGATTCGCTGTGGCGCTTCAACAGGAGGTGGTTGCAGGTTATTCGCACCCAAATGAGGTGGAATCAGTCTCGGTGCAGGTAAGAGGATGTTAGGAGGAAATCCTGACATTTCAGAAGAAGAATTTGGTGATGGTGAAGGTGAAGGTGAGGATGTATGAACATAATCCTGGACAATGTCGGAGTTGGTCGGTAAAGGTAAGGGTGAAAGAGGTGTGGAGAGAGTTTCGACGTCGGAGTCGATCGCGTAGTCGGTAGCGACTAACGTAACGTGGACTAGGCAGGCCTAGTGTCCCGAGTCCAACAGGACATACACTAAACGAGTTTAGTATAGTCAAAGCGTAGAAAGTGAGGGTAAGAAAATGTCAATGGAGAAATGTGAATGAAAAGTATATGCAATGGAATTCTAGCGACAAAGGGCAAGTTTTTATAAAAGTTTTGGTTTTTGTTGTTTTTTTAGAAAGAGTTTTGCAAAAATATGTACGGACTTATGGCACAACTTCAAACAATCACAGTCAAAATATTCACAATCATACCTAGATCCATGGTCTTCAAAGTCCACTAGACTGCTCCTAACTGTTCCAAAGTGACAAGTTGTGAGATAACCCTCAAATCGTCTCTTCACTGTCAATTGTGGCCAGGTAAGCACAAGTGAGGAAAGGAGGGTTCCGCTTACGAATCACCGTGAGACGGACCTTTTAAAATTACCTTTCTCACTTGTCTAGCCTAGGCACCACAAAATCAAGTTTAGATAAACGATCGAATGCCCACAACCTTTCTCTATCTGATTGAGCACGACAATCCACAGTTGGCTGAGTCTAGATATTTTTTATTAAGTTCAAGGGTAATGCGTATGCTTTTAGTGATTTTTGGGGTCTTAGGAAGGTGATGAAATCCCCACCCAATCTGAATTGGTGTTATAACCCCTTAAAATCCGTATTATTTATGCAAAACAGTAACAAACAAAAATTTAAAACACTTGCAAAAAATTTATTTGGCGGCGGCGCAAAGAATCCTGCACAAAAACAGTTTTATTGGAGAGGGGAAGAGAGTTTGTGCAAAGAATTCTGCATGAAGAATAGTTCAGTGGAGTTCAGAGGAGGGTAGAAGAGGATTGAAATACTCACAGAGAATTTGGGGTGCTGACGTCACAGTTTGACCGCGGTTCCGCGGCTGTACAGGTGAGTTAGAGCTTCAAATTTCTTCTCTGTGCTGAGATTAGTCTCCTCTTCCTGTTTAGAGCCCCTGAATCTTAATTTGGTCACTGAATTGGCTCCAGAATTTTACAGTAGACCGTGGTTTCGTCTTGATCCGCCGCGGTGTAACCGCGAGATATGGGTCTAACTCCCCACGACTTGGGCACTGAACTTGACCTTCTTCCTATACTGCACACTTGCACAAAAACGAATCAAAAATAACAAGATGATTTTTACAATATTTTTTTTGGTTATATATATTCACAAATTAACCCGAAATTACACAAAGAAATAAACTACCGTCTCCTCGGCAACGGCGCCATTTGATTGTTAGTGTTTTTGCGTGCTTAGTTTTAATTACCGCAATCAAGACAGTTTCGCTTGGTAGCTAGCTGGTTGAGTACGGGTCGTCCGGAGGGAGATGGGAATTTTTTTCTTAGTGTTTTAACGAGTTAAGTCCAATTTGTCCAGATTTGTTTAGTTTCACTAAGTGCTAAAATATGTATAAAGAGAGCTTGTTAGGATTATGATTAGGTTAGTTTGAGTTAGGAGTCTCTCACTTCTTTTGTTGCCACTCTTAATATCGGTGTTATGGTAATCGGCAACAACGGGGGTTAGCATGACTAGGAAGGAAACTTGCGAGTATAAGCTAATCTTTCCAACGCTTAGTTCCTTCCTTTTGGTCCTTGTCCGTCCGTTCTTGGCTCGTAGCCTTAACCTCCGGTTAATTCAACCACAACCGGTCTCACTAAGATATCACCGTTATCATGTAGGATAGGGTGCCGTAGGGAGCGGATTGTGGTTCAATTAACGGGAGTCCGATTTAAGATGTTGGGTAAAGAAAAGAGTGAAAGAGATTTCCTTCTCTCAAACTTCCCTCATCCTATCCTAACAAGTGAGAAACTACTTACCCATTAAAAAGGAAAAGAAAATAAAAAAAAGAAAGAAGGTAGAAAGAATTGGGGTTTGAAAATCACAACTAGCTATTTGAGACCTCACTTTGGCAAGGATCATGCTTAAGCATCATTGTTGTAAGGAAAAGGAAAAGAGAAAAAAAAGAAAGCAAACAAACAAATAAAAACAACTAATTTAACAAATGAAAATTACAAGCAAATATAATAACACAATTACAAGACATGCAAGTTAATAAAAAGAACTCTTCTTTTATTCATCATCACTCATGAAGTTCACTACAATTTTAATGGAGAAAGATGAAGAGGAAGAAGAACTACAAACACTTATCCTAAAATCTAATACAAAGAAAAGCACACTTTATTTAGCTTGGAACTGGGATATTTATTGGCAGATACATGAAACCCCAGGGATACAATCTGATACAAAATGAAGTTACAAAACTACCCTCAAAACCCGAGCCAACAACGAGTTGACTCGGCTGCGGATCTGCGGCAGAAGTGCCATTTTGGCTGCGGTTCTGCGGCCCTATAGTGGAATTGGAGGTTCAGGTTTTCTGGGTTTCTCCATGTTGTTGTTCTCTTCTGTTTGGTATACTTGGTTTCTCAGAATCTCTTCAATTTTCTTCCAGATTTTCAGCAGTCCAAAAGGTGAAATGATGTGGACTTTTTGTCTTGATTTTCTTGAGCTCCTCGTTGAAGTCTTGGTTCTCGTGCTGCCTCTTGTGCTTTGTGCATGAAATGACCAATGATTTGCCATTTTGTCCTTTGAACTGGTACGCAGCATCATACGGATAGTGAGCGGAGACCCGTATTTATCTGTTGTTGGCCATAGTCCTGAATTTGTTGCGACTTTTCATGAATTTCACTGTTTAGAGATGAGAACCTGTAACCTGCAATTATTTAGCAAATACGGATCAAGAGTATCTACCTACATGATCTCTCGTGCCGTTATCCCGTGGGTTTTGATGAGGCCTTGTACTATATGTTAGCATAGTCCACGGGGTAAGATGGACTCCTCTCGTATACACAAATACCTTCTGTACCAAGCTACAAACAACTATATTAGAATAACAAATATATACCTGTACAACTTACCAGTTTCATTTTACATTACTTGTTATATTCCATTCCTTCTTTTGGGACTTACCGAGCGCTAGTTCGCTGATGACATTCTTGTCTTTTCTATTTTGGATTGTTCGTCAGGAGGACTGGACTCTCAAGAGATCGAGCCTAACCAGGAGGACTTGGACCAGCTCACTGCCCAGCCGGACTTCTAGCTCTTTTTGTATTTACTTTCATTTTGTATGCCACTGTTTAGGCACTGTTTATATCATTGTATCTTTTCATTTTTCAAACAGTTGTATGTAAAGTAAATGTAAATAAAAGTTGATATTTATATTTTTTATATCACTTGTCATTCTTGTGCATTTTATATATATTGCTTAATTATGCTTAACGTATTTATTTCTTAGTAAATATGTTGCGGCCTGCCACGTCACCGTTTCCGTCTACTGGGAAGCGGGGCATGACAATTCTATTACAGTGTACTCAGAGAACAACGGGGAGGTACTGCCGAAATTTACTCGAAACGGATGAAAGCATAAGAGAATGGGTGCCTGCTCCATATATTCTTAATGGGATAGAAGCCTTACCCCCGACAGCCAAAACACACACATACAACACGAATACACAATAAATGCACGCACAAAGCACATACACACTAACAACCCTACACCTAAGCGAAATCATAAATTGAAATACACATACATAGAATACAACTCATACTTGGGTACCTTCAAATCTAATTTTGTTAATCGATAATTTATTTTTTTAACGACAAACTCGTCTTTACGGATTTTCTTCTTTGTCAATAATCATCTCATTCTTAGATTTCTTAATATAGTCACCGTAACTTACAATTTATATGTTATACAGTATAACATGGACCATGAGTACATCAGAGTTAAGGACTGGATGTACGTGGATTGACAACAATGCATGCAATCTAAGTTTGTCGCAGGAGTTGCTGCTTTCATTGAATTTGTATGCGCACATAATAAGATTGTGCTAGATAAGATTCTCTGTCCGTGCGATAGATGTGGGAATAAGTTCTGGCAGAAGGTAGAAATCGTAGTGGTTCACATCGTTAAATATGGTTTTACTGGACTTTATACAACTTGGCTATATCACGGGAAAGGACAAGAAGAAGACGGTAATGCGGCAGAAGAAGAAGGAAAAGACGGTAATGCGGCGGAAGAAGAAGAAGACGATAACTTCTTTCCAGAAGAAGAAATGGAGGATATGGTAGAGATTGCCCTCGGTGATAGTATTCTTACCGAAGATGACATTCCTTCCGGTTAACGACCGCGTGCGGATAAGTATGAAAAGTTCATGAATGATACTAGAAAACCAATTTATGAGAATGCAAAGTATTCCATCTTATCATGGTTTGTCCAACTTTTCCAGATTAAGTGCCTAAATAGATAAAGCGACAAGTCATTCACGATATTTCTGAAGTTCCTGAAAGATTCTATACCCCCAGGAAATAACGTGCCCGACAGCTGGTACGAAGCCCAGAAGATGATGTCTGATTTGAGCCTGAACTGTGAGAAGATTCATGTATGTCCCAAAGATTGCGTGTTGTACCAGAAAGAGAATTCAGATTTGAAAGAGTGTCTAACATGCGGAGATGCCAAGTATAAGACGAAAGAATCTGATGAGAAGCCCGATATACCTGTCAACATAACACGATACTTTCCCATAACACAGAGACTGCAGAGGCTATTCAGGTGCAAGAAAACTGCCGAGACAATGATTTGGCATCACCGTGCTGCTCCAAGCGAAGATGAAAAAATGAGTCATCCAAGAGATTCACCGGCATGGAAGGATTTCGATAGGAGGTACCAAATATTCAGTAGTGATCCTCGTAATGTCAGGCTTGGACTGGCTAGTGATGGTTTCTGCCCATTCAACTATATGGCTGGAGGCCACAGCACATGGCCCGTTATAATGATAGTTTATAATCTGTTGTCTTGGTTGGTTATGGATCAATCTTATTTTATGACGCCTCTTCTTATTGATGGATTAAACTCACCGGAAAATAATATCGACGTCTATCTCCGACTTCTGATCGACGAGTTAAAGCCTTTATTCATTGATGGTGTAGAGACTTACGATGCAAACACAGATACAATCTTCACAATGCGTGCGGTTTTAATGTGGACAATTAATGAATTTCTTGCGTATGGAATGCTATCAGGTTGGTCCATACATGGTCACAAAGTATTCCCTTATTGCCATCAAGATACAATATTGAAATGATTGAATTTTAGCAGGAAGATTTGTTATTACGGTCATCGGCGTTTCCTGCCACATGACCATCCCTACAGGTTAGACATTGCCCACTTTAATGGTCATCAGGAGGTTCTTGGTCCTCCAGCCTCATTGTCCGGGGAGGATGTGATTGCTTAGTGGGATGGTTACAATAATGTGACCTTCGGGATAGATCCGGCAAAATAGGTCAAACCATCATACTGGAACAAGTTAAGCATTTTCTATGAGCTTTCGTACTGGTCAACAAATTTAGTGCGTTATTGTCTGGACGTCATGAACATAGAGAAGAGAGTATCCGAGCACGTACTTAACTTATTTTTTTGTAAAGACGGAAAATCGAAAAACAACCTTTGTGCTCGGATGGATTTTCAGGACTGGGAAATTAGAGGTGAATTGCATCATAAACCGATAGCGGGTAAACTAGGCAAGTTTGTACTGCTCAATACCGCGTATCATATGTCACAACCGGAGAAGAAAAGCTTCCTGCAGGAGTTGCATGATTTGAAAGTTCCCACAGGTTTCTCGGGATCATTTAGCAAGAAGATAAAAGTTGTGAAAGGCAAGATCAATGGGCTGAAAAGTCATGATCACCATGTTATTATGGAGCACCTTATCCTATTAGCACGCAGGACTTTCCTTCCCGAATCGGTTGGTCTAGTAATCAATGACCTTTGTTGTTTTTCTAGAGAATTATGCGCTAAAACCTTGGATGTTGTGACGCTGGAGAATCTAGAAAATTCTATTTCATTGATACTTTGCAAGCTTGAGCGTATTTTCCCGCCGTCATTCTTCGATATCATAATACACCTGACGATTCATCTTGCAACCGAGGCTAAGTTTGCCGGACCGGTACAATATCGATGGATGTATCCCGTCGAAAGGTACATTGAATTTTTCGTTTCACGCATTTTGTAGAATTATTGTTGTCTTATATGCCCGTATTTATTTATTTAACATATTTTTCTATAGGTACCTCTACACTCTAAAATAGTATATACACAATAGAAATCGATCAGAGGGTTTTATCATATAAGGTTATCTTCTAGATAAAGTAACCACATTTTGTTCCCGCTATCTGGACGAGAACATTGAGACGAAGTTTAACCGGCTTCGGAGAATTCAGGATGGGCCATATGGTAAAGCAGATTATAAGAGAGTGGACACTATGTATATCAACAAAATATATCGGTTTATTGTCACGCCCCGCTTCCCAGTGTACGAGGAAGGAGACGTGACGGGCACGCGACGTATTTACTCAAAAATAAATACGTTAATCGTAAATAAGCAATATATGAAAAGCATAAGAAATGACAAGGGATATAATGTAAACAACAACTTTTATTAACATTCATCTTTACAATACAACTGATTTGAAAAGGAAATGTACAATGATAAAAGTAATGCCTAAACAGTGGCATATAAACTGGAAAGTAAGTATAAGTAAAGCTAATAGTCTGGCTGTGCCTCAATCTGATCCAAGTATTCCGGATTGGGCTCGATCTCCTGAGGGTCATGTCCTCCTGATGAACATTCCAAGAAAGAAATAAACATGAATGTCATCAGCAAACTAGCGCTCGGTAAGTTCCAAAAGAAAGGATGGAATACAATAAGTAATGTGGAAGGAAACTGTTAAGTTATACAGGCATCAGTTTATTATTCTAACGTAGTTGTTTGTAACTTGGTACAGAAGGTATCAGTGTATACGAAAAGAGTCCAACTATCCCGTGGACTATGTTAACATGTAAGTACGAGGCCCGTCAAAACCCACGGGACAACGTCACGAGAGTTCATGTAAATGTCTTTTAGTGACCATCATCGTGCCACTTTTAATACATTCCATACCAATATACCCCGTTAACCCCATGATGTGTTGTATAGATTATAATTATCAGACATGCCGAGACCATGGATACAAGTTGTTCATGTAATCAGGTTCAGGATGTAAACAAGTAGTCATGTAATCAAGTCAAGTTATAGCCATGGTTCGGTCAGGTCAAGTCATATTTGCGTGTTGATATTGTTCTGGTATTCAGGTTAAGGTTCAAATATACATGTTAGGGTTTGGATTCATGTTTGAATTGGATTCTGGTTTGAGTTGAATTCAAGCTTGATTTAGACTCAGACTTGAGTCAGACACTTATACTGATTTGGATCCTGAATTACGTTCGGGAGTTATTGGTAACTGTTGCACATGGACGGCAAGATTTGTGTCTTTTTCCAAAACAATTACCATTGATAGCACCGTTAAGTTTTCTACCTTAAATAGGCAAGCGCTCACTTTCTCCGGCTCCATGAGGCTCAAGAGAATTGATCCCGCTTAAACCTATATTTACTAACGTCCTTAAATGTAATTTTATATAACTCGAGGGGGTTTTATGAAAAATATTTTTAATATAGTTTCAAAATAATCTCGAGAAATTATTTATATTATTTAGGGTTTACATGAATGTGCATTTTACGAATTGAGATATTTTAGTGATAATTAGTTTAACTTGAATAGTTCATGGTATTTTACTTCAAACTTGTCTTGTATTGATATCTTGATGGTATTTTGATAAAAATTGTAATTCTTTTATTTGAAAAAAATATAAGTTATTATATTTTGAAAATATATGGATTTTATAATATTTATATAATTATTAAAAATTAATTTTTATTATTAAGTAGAAAATTTCGTTTTTCTTTAAAATCATATTAAAAACCTTTCGAGACCGAATACCCTATGAGGAGGTCTGCATCTCGCTCTACTAGCATAAGATGTGCGATAATCCGCACCATCCAACAGCGGTTCCCCTAAAAAGGGTTGTAAAGATATATTTGGGATTTTAAATACAATCTAAAAGAAAACCGTTTTTATAGTACATGGTATTTTGATGTAATATGGTAACAAAAATATGTTCAAGGGATATCGTGCTATAGAAACATGTGTGTATGTGAGGGGTAGGTCATTACCCCGTGAAGTTTTCTAAAGGCTTGTTCAAACAAAGGAATAAAAGATGACGTATATAAAGTTCTTAGTATTTTCATGTAAAAGTTAGATTAAAGTTATTTAGCATGATGTTTTTGAGTGAAAGTTGGTTCTAAATATTAGTTTTATGGTTATAAACATAGGGTAAGAATTCGGATGAAAGATATGGAAGAAATAGAGAAATTTTTAGGATTTAGAACAAGATGTCGGTATTAACTCCACTTACCGATATGTTTTGAAAAAGAAATTTTTAAAGAGGAAGAATAGGTATTGGGAGGGACTTACAAGTGAATTAGGGTAAGGAAAGGTTGAAGAACATAGATTGGTAGTCGTGGCGTCGCCGGAATAGCCTCGATCCCTCGCCGGAAGTTGGTCGTTGGCTAACTCCTCTTCTACTCCATTTGTACTTGAGAAAATTTGAGAGTTTTGGTTAGAATTTTCAGAATGTGGAGGGTCTAGGGCATGGGATAGTATTTATAGTTTGTAATTAGGATTTTGGGATTAAAAGAGTGAATTAAAATACATTAAAATGTGATAAATTAGGGAATTGAGGGGTCTCTGTTTGATTGCAGAGTAATCAAATAGTGCAGGGGTGATGGAGGTAGGCCAAGGGACTTGTGTGCAAAACTCGAGCATCATTGCCTACGGGTGATCTATTGGCACCGGCCTATCAAGGGATCTCGCCAATCGAATTGTGAGGGAAAGCCGTCAGATTTGTGCCACGTGTACTCTTCTGTATTTAAACCCTTTTCCACATGTTTATTTTTCCAGACTTTTCATTTTTTTGTGCATTGCATGTGTAAATTTTTAAGCTTCTAAAAAGTTTAAAAGAAAAATCAGAAAAATATAATGTGTCTGATGGGATTCGAACACAGGGACTACGTCACCGCAGTGCAAGGGCTTTACCAGTGAGCTACAAGTTGTTTCTTGATATTCTTAACAAAAATTAACTGAAAAATTTCATACAGTAAATTCAGAGTCATTACATTCTATCCTCCTTATAAAACTTTCGTCCTCAAAATTTACAATTACACAAGGACTAGTTTACATTGCACGCATGTCATCTTCTCGTTCCCATGTTGATTCTCCTGGTGATTCTTTTCTCTACATCACTCGGTCCAAGTTTACTTCCTTGTTCCGCAGTGTCTTCATTTTTCTGTCCAGGATCTCAATGGGTTGTTGCTCGCATGTTAGGTCAGTTTGTACAGTGAGCTCGGAGTGATCAAGGATGTGGCTGGAGTCGCTCACATATCTTTGGAGCTGGGATATGTGGAATACGTTGTGCACTCCTTCCAATGAGGGTTCTAAAATGAAGTTATTTTTTCAGCAAGAAAACGGAGAGAGAGGGATTCGAACCCTCTATGCCACTTCTCCGACTCGTTTGAGAATTTCGAACTGTCCTATATCTCGCGGACCGAGCTTACCTCTCTTGCCAAAGTGGATTACTCCTCGATTTGGAGAGATCTTTAAGAAAATATGATCTCCAGGTTAGAACTCTAGGTGTCGACGCTTTGCATCAGCCCAGTAATTCTGTCGTTCTTAAGCTATGCACATTCTTTCCCTGATCGTGCGAACTACGTCCACAGTTGCCACGATCATCTCTGGTCTTAAGAGTTCACGATTTTCGGTGTCGTCCCAACTTAGTGGTGAACGACACTTTCTTCCATAAAGAGCTGCAAATGGTGCTATTCCAATGCTCTCCTGATAGCTGTTGTTGTATGAAAACTCCACAAGATGTAGGTGATCTTCCCACGAACCTCCGAAGTCTAACATACAAGCTCTTGGCATGTCCTCCAGAATCTGAATTGTTCGCTCAGACTGTCCGTCCGTTTGTGGATGGTAAGCTGTGCTGAAATTCAGATTCGTTCTCAAGCTAGCTTGCAGATTCTGCCAAAACCGTGATCGGAATCTGGTGTCACGATCGGAGACGATGCAAACCGGTACTCCATGCAATCTCACAATCTCCTGCATGGGTTCATGGGTATAAAAAATAGTACCCTTTGAGATTAAATCTTACTTTAGATTCATGCATACCTTCATGTACTTCTTTGCTAACGTCTCAGTAGATTGGCCAACTCGAAAGGGAATAAAGTGAGCCGACTTGGTGAGTCGATCAACAATAACCCATACCGCATCATTACCCTTCGTGCTGCGAGGAAGGGCAGTCACGAAGTCCATAGTAATGTACTGCCATTTCCATTATGAGATAGGTAACGGCTGAAGTAGACCAGTAGTTCTATGATGTTCAGCCTTCACTTGCTGACACACCAAACTACATGGCTACGCTTCTGGCTACTTCACGCTTCATTCCATGCTACCGTTAGTGTTGCTGCAGATCCTTATACATTTTGGTACCACCGGGGCGTACTGAGTATGGAGAGCTGTGAGCTTCTTTCATCAACTCTTCTCAACAGAACCTTATGGTACACACAATCTACTTCCATATCTCAAGAATCCATCTTCGTGGATGATAAAGTCAGTTCGAATTCCACTTTCTACCCGTTCTCGGATCTTTTGCAGCTTGACATCATTTGTTTGAGCTGCTTTGATCTAATTGACAATAATAGACTGAACTTGTAAGTTCATCAACTCTGAAGCATTACCTGGCATAACTATCTCGATCTCCATCCCATGCAATTCCTACTGTAGCTTCCACTGTACGGTGAGATTCAATGATAATGGCTGATGGCTAAGTGCATCAGGAACTACATTCACCTTACCTGGACGATACTGTAGGTTGATGTCGAAGTCCGCCATGAATTCTAGCCATCTTCTCTGTCACATGTTCAATTCCTTCTGAGTAAATGCATACTTCAGACTCTTTTGGTCAGTGTATATTGTTGGATATATGTATGCCCTAGAGGCCATTATGTGATAGTGGATGTATCTATACATGTATATATATTCAGTTTGCATTCTTGCTCGACATGATAGTATGCTATCTGGTTATTCTTTATCTGACATGTTGATTTGATCATGCTTTTATTCATTCATACATGCTGATAAAGCCCTGAGGATATCGGCTTGACTACTCTGATTATGATGGAGATCATACTAGTGGGACATCTGTAGTCTATAAGCATATCCTGAAATGTCCCTAGTCGGAGGTGTATCGAGACGGGGCATCGATATACCAGAGTAGACTAGCGTATATGATACTAAACCCATACGATGGGCGATGAATGTTCCCACATTCATCGATGTTTGACATCAAGATCATATACGGGTGCTCAGTGGTGACTGGGTACACTGGACGGACTCACCGAGAACTCCTATATGGAATTATATCTATCGTCGGATAGCAGTTCTCAGGTGACACTGGTACAGGTTAGTCTGTAGACCCGAGATCGTCATAGAGCCTTGTGTGTTCTCCCACTGTACTTTGATTACCACCCTACCACGGCTCTACTGAGTCGTGCAAACAGGTGGCCGTTGGGTACAGTCCCGAGACACACGAAGACGATGAGCGATAGGAGGGGTTTCGTCTCTCCCGGTATTGGGAGTTGATGCTGTGCTGTGCCCGACTGGTTATAACAGCAAGTCCCTGGCCAGGGCTGCTGAGATTTGCTGATAAGTGTTATCAGTAGTTTCTCGATCTGTTATAGACCATTCACCGACACGACTTATTGAGTTATTGGGGTCGACGTGACCATCCCTAGGCTCGATATGCAGCATATCTGACGAAGAGACCGGACTGTACGGTAGTGTTGCCGGATGGCTCGACGGGAGTTGTAGCAGGTTCGCTTGTTGTCTTCTGATCGCTCAATACCCGGGTGGCCGTTACGTTTAGCTGACCGCTTGCGGCTTGAGGGTACTTGATATGATCATCACCCTCTGCCGGCGTATTGACGAGTCTTAGAGTCCCACAAAGGAGTTACCCAGTCCAGGCGAAACGTTGTGGTGCGCGTATGCGATATGCGCATGCACCCGATTGAAATGTGCGTATATGATACCGAACATTGATCGGGTGAACTGCTTTTGGTGGGGTCATATGAGATATGACCGGATTGATAAATCAAGTGTTGATTTATCATTTAACCATTAGTTTTCTCACTTAAAACCTTTTCTTGGATGATGGATGTGTGCATGCATGTGTGCTTTTCTTTCTTTCTTTCATGCTAGTTTCATGCACATGTGGATGTGCATACATGCACACATACATACACTCATCCATCATGGTTGTTAGCATATGGAAATGGTGGCAATATAAGACTCACACCATGGATTATATAATGGATTATTATTTGATTTTGGATTTAACAGAAAATGAAAAGGAAAGGATAATCATTCTTGCTTCTACATTCTTCCTTTGACCTAACCATGCTCAACTACCACTAACCTAAGGTTATCCTTCTCTTTATCATTCAAAACTCAAGTTAAATAATGTCTCCATCACTTTAACCATGGTTCATAGTAAGAAGGAATAAAAATATATATTGATATATTTCTTTTTCTTCTTATGAGTGATCTTTTTACCTCTTGTTAAAAAAATTGCCACCATCTTCTTCCTCTTTCTCTTTTGCTCTCTATTTTTTTCTAGTGAGCAAATACTACTTAAAGATAGGTTTTTGAAGTGAGAAACTTAACCACAACTTCATTCTACACAAGCTTAGCCGTTTTGTTTAGAGTGTTCTCTTCGGTTTTACGAAGTTGCGAGCTTGGACGGAGATCTCCGTGGTGGATCGTCGTGGACACAAGAGGACTTCAAGAGGACTTCCGTTCAACACCCTAGAGACCAAGGAGTCCAGCGAAAGGGAGCTACAAAAGTTGTAGTCTCGAAACCCTAGATTAGTTCGCTTTATATTTCGAAACCCTAATTTTCTAGGATCGATTCCTTTGCATGTTCGTTTAGCACCATAAAAATTTAAACTTTGGGTCATGTGATGCTTCAAAACTCTTCATAGGGTGCTAGACTAACCTTACATTGGTATCAGAGCCGACCTAGAACATTAGGCGACCTTTTTACGAAGTTAAAACTCCGATCGAACCGAAATACGACTTTTTAGGGTGCTCTCTGGAAATTTTCTAAAAATTGATTTTTTTCAGAATTAAAAATATGTAAAAAATATAGCAGGAAAAAATAAGGGTTACGGTACAAAAATTATTCCATGAACACTGATTCTCGCCGTGGAAACGCGGCCTAAGCTTGCTTAGGCCGCGGTTCCGCGGCCGTATATATGAATTGATGAATACTTTTTGTACAGTAATTCATGAATCTGCTTGTATAAATTTTTGGATATTTTTAATCTGTATTTGGTTTTGAAAAATTCTGGAGATGGTTTTGGACTCGTCATTTCGATCGGGATTTTTATTTCGTAGCTTTTCCGGGTAAATTAGAAAGTATTGAAGTGTTTGAACGAGTATCATTTACTCACTATTCACGGGGTTTAAATATTTTGGAGATACGTGCAAGTCTTTTTGCGGTGGTCCCTCTAGAAGACAACAAACCTTAACTCGATTATGTGACCGTCTCGAACTGCCCTTTGAACCCTAGGGTTTGGGGCAGTACGGCGTGCCACATGTGAGGCGTTGGCTTGACCCTTCTACGGCTGGACCGCTACTACTGTGTCACACTCCGGATTTTTGAACCCTGCTCAAGTGTTGAGCTTTAGTGAATCTTGGGTGCTTGATCGTTCGTTCGAAAACTTTAATACTGTCTGTTTGTCTGGAATGTGATACAATATGTGGAATTCATATAGTTTAGGCATGAAATACGAAATATGTGATATTTCGCATTTATGATGTCTAAAGAGAATCTGGATTCCAAATATTGTAGTTTTACACTTTCTTTTCTGTGACCGTAAGTGTAGTATGTACGATATCGCCGGTTTCGTTGCTATACATCAACGATAATCGGGGTACGCATACTTACTTACGTTGATGATATGTGATATTATGTGTTGCTGAGATATGATGTGCAGGATTGTCGCGATCGAATAGCCGGGGGGCTTTTGTGAGATGAGAGTTTTATATTTTCATTCATGTAAATTCAAATGTAATGTAATATTCTTTTATTTGGGGCACTTCCAGGTTGAGGTTGTGTCACCAGTGTTGTATATTATTTACTTTTCCGCATTAGGATGGACCCAAGGAGGGGAGCACAGGTGACCGGGTTCTGGGGTTTCAGTGGGAGGCCATCTCGAGGAGTCAAGACCGGGTCTCCTAAACTCCAGGATTGGTAGGGTCACTTGCCGCTCTCGTAGGGGTCCAGGGTGTGGGCTTGGCTATTCATCGCGACTGTGGAATCCGTATTTTCTATTCTGGCTAAATACTAAATACGGACGTCCTAGGATATCCCACGTTATATCTATGTTTCTGCTGCCTGTGTTCTGTGATATCTGAGACGAATGACATATTATATATATGATATATAGTAGACGTTGCTTATGTTTTACACCCGTGCTAGTCCCGTCCCGGTATGCCGTTAGTTAAGTAACCTAACGGTGCATAACGGAACATTGCGGCGAATGCGGATGGCATAAGCGTACGTGTTATTTTCGTTTCTTTTCTGTGATTGGCTTAAGGACTTAAATGATGGGATTACATTAATGTGATTAATGTAAAGAAAATAAACCTAAAAAGATGTTGTAGAATCGGATTTAAAACCTACTCGGCTATTTATGAAAAAGCTACATTTCAAAACTGCGGAGCTTAAGCCACTCCTTTTGAAAACTGTTTGATTCTACAACGATATCAAGTTCAAAGCGTTAAAGATTTTCTCAAAAATCATTTGCAACCCTCCGTCATTTTAGGAAGTAGAGTACTTAGTATTCGTGCTACGTTTGTTGATTTTAGTTAAGGCGTAGTGTACGGTAGCTAAGTGATGTCTTCCTACACTGCATATGATGCAGATTAATTAGGACATTCATGCGACTTTGTTGACCATAGTTAAGGGTCATATGGGTAGGTTTAATTGATCAAGAAATGACGGGTAGAACTTGACTGGTACTTATGATTTGTTGACTATAGTTAAGGTCATAAGTACTAGGGGTAAAAAATTACATCAGGAATTTCAAGTGTTGAAATTTGCAATGAGATTGCATACCTTCCATGTGATGGTTGGATCCCGATCCCACTGTGGGCAATAGTTGCTACTAGGAGAGTTTTACAGTTTACAATTAGCTAACTCATTAGGTGTCTAGAAAGGTGTTAACGGGGCTCCGCCTCTGGGAAAACGAGGTTTACTCTAATTAGATCCGTGCGAAAGCACGGGGAACCTCCCTCAAAGTACCGACACTGGCCTGGCTGAACGGTTAGCGAAGTTGTAGACTGTAATTAATCCTGGCTAGTTTTTCTTTTTAAGGTTTGAAAGAAAAACTTGATAAAAAGCAGTGGGAAACATCGATTAGACAAGATAATAAACCAATCTAATCTGTGCAAGAGCTTTCGCTGAGTGTATTCTTTTCTCTCTCTTAATGGCAGATACCAATGACTGGACTTAAGCTTCTACTAGATAAAAACAAACTGAATGGGACCAACTATAAAGACTGGCTGAGGAATCTGAAAATCGCCTTGACTTATGATAAAGTATCATATGTCCTCACGGCTTCAGCCCCACCCGTCCCTGGTCCAAAATCCTCAGTTGCGGACATTGAAGTCCGCAAGACATGGGACGCTGACTGTGCCACGACCACATGCCTCGCGCTTGCATCGATGGATAACACACATCAAAAGCAGCACGAGGACATGGACATTCACGGTATATTGCTCCATATAAAGGAGTTGTATGGGGAGCAATCCCGCGTATTACGATACGAAGCATCAAAGAAATTGTTTCAGATGCGAATGGCCCCTGGCACACCAGTAGGAGACCATGTTCTGAAGATGATAGCTCTTATAGAAGAGCTTGAGGACCTTGGATGGACGATGGACGATGAACAATATATAGATATTATTCTGCAGTCCCTCCCCTCCACCTTTGCTCAGTTCATAGTGAACTTCAACATGCATGGCATGGAGAAGGACCTCCCTGAACTCCTTAATATGTTAAGGAGTGCAGAGAGCACTATGAAGTTAGCAAAAACTCCCGTTATGACTATTGGACAGTCTTCCTCTTCTCGCCCGAAAGCCAAGGCTAAGGGAAAGAAAAAGAAGAAACCCACTAATCCTAAGGGAGGAGTTAAAAAGGTGAAGGGAAAGGGAAAGTCCAAGGCTGGAGACTCAGGGAAGGGCGAATGTTTCCATTGCCACAAGACAGGACACTGGAAGCGCAATTGCACGGAGTACTTAAGTCTCAAGAAGAAGCATGGTGATGCTTCTGCTTCAGGTGCGTTTGTGACTGAAAACTGTTTTTCTATAAACTCTGCTTCCTGGGTATTGGATACCGGTTCAGGTTCTCACATTTGCAATTCTATGCAGGGGCTGAGAAATAGCAAGGTTTTGAAGACAGGTGACCATACTCTCCGCGTTGGAAATGGTTCTAATGTACATACAGTCGCAGTGGGAGAGTATCACTTGGGGTTGCCATCTGGATGTATTTTGATTTTGAATCCATGTTATTTTGTACCAAGTATGCTATGTAATATAATATCCGTTTCTTTGTTGGACAATGAAGGATATAATTTTGTGTTGCAGAACAATGTTATGAACATTCATCTAAATCAAATGTTGGTTGGGTATGGTACGCTTAATAACGGAATATATGTCCTAAATCAACACACAGTTTTCAGTATACAACACACTAATAAAAGAAAACTTTCAGAATTAAATGAAGCTTTTCTTTGGCATTGTAGACTTGGTCATATTAACGAAACAAGACTAAACAAGTTACATAAAAATGGATATTTAAACTCTTTTGAATATAAATCTTATGTGACTTGCCAGTCTTGTATCAAGGGTAAAATGACCAAAACTCCGTTTGCCGGACACAGAGAAAGAGCTACCTGTAGGGTTCCTAGGCATCCTAATGAGGTCTCACAAGGCATCAACCATGCCAATTTCAAATAATCTAGGTGCCGAGAAACCCGACTACGGATCGTTGGCTAGAAATCTAGGCGAAACAACTAAATAGTTAACACTTAACTAAGAGATACGGAAATACAACCTTTGTAGATCCGGTTCTCCACCTCTATAGCTCCGCAATGAAGTCTCCTCGCTGTCCATAACAAGTCCCGGGCTCTAGCGTCGGCTTCATCGGAGAATGGACGGGCTAGGTCATCGATGTCCATGCCGAAGATGATCTACGTCGAGGCATCGCTAAATCAAGCTCCGACTTCACCAAGTCAAGAAACTTGTGAAGAAAACACACTCTACTACTTGGCAAGAGGTAGAGGATGAAGAAATAGGAAGTGGGTAGACTTTAGAATTGGATTTCTCACTTGTTTTCATCAATCACCATTGATGAAGAATGGTTTTCTTCTTGAGTTCAAGGAAGAAGAAGAAAATGATATATGATAAGTTCAAAAAAAAGAATAGAAAAACAAAACTTATCATAATTCTAACTATGGTTATGTGTAGAGAATTAACCAAGGGTTAAAGGAATGGTTAAGGTTAAGGATGAGATAAGAATGGTGGACAAAGTCAAAGCTTCATGAAGCTTCAACTAAACAACAAATAAAGCCACCATTCTTTTCTCTTCTCATTTATTTTCCAAAATGAAATGGATAAATAAATAAGTGAATAAAACAAAACCCTAACCATAATCATGTAACCATGGTTTGATCTTTACACAAAAACCCTAGCATTACATGTATCATCAAACATGATACAATCAAGTGCACAAAAGTATATCACATATACAATGTGTACAATCCGAGTGAGAAAATCCATTTAAAGTGAACCAATACTAGTTAATGCAAAGTAATATATCAAATATATAATTATGCATTAAATCATTAAATCAACACTTGATTTAACGATCCGGTCATATCGCATATAACCGACTAGTATTCTATGTATCGGCTTATCGAACCAACCCTTGATTCGATAACTAGGTTATATCGCATACAACCTTTCGATACATTCATCGCGAGAATGGAATACGGTATCACATACACGCATTATTCTCGGTCCCGCACATATCTCATATGCGCTCCTATTTCGTTTCGCTTGAGCCAGGAAACCTTTGTGTAGGACTCTTAAGACTCGTCAATACGCCGGCAGCAGGTGATGATCATATCAAGCACCCACAAGCCGCAAGCGGTCTGCTAAACGTAACGGCCACCCGGGTATTGAGCGATCTGAAGATCGACGAGCAAGCCTGCTCACACTCCAGTGAATCCGACCAGTAACACTACCGTACAGTCCGGTCTGATCGTCTGATATGTCGCATATCTCGCCTAGGGGTGGTAAACGTCAGACCCCAATAGCTCGATAAGTCGTGTCGATATGAGGTCTATAACTGTTCCAGAAACTACTGGCAACACTTACCAGTAAATGTCAGCAACCCTGGCCAGGGATTTCCTGTTATAGCCAATCGAACACAGCAAAACATCAACCCCCTATACCGGGAGAGACGAATCCCCTCCTATCGCTCATTGCCTCCATGTGACTCGGGACTGTACCCAAAAACCACCGTTTTGCACGCCCTCTTGGACGTGGTAAGATGGAAATCAAAGCACAGTGGGAACCACACAAGACTCTATGACGATCTCGGGTCAACAGACTACTCTGTACCAGTGTCACCAGAGAACTGCCATCTGACGTGAGGTATAATACCATCTGGGAGTTCTCGGCGAGTCCGTCCAGTGTACCCAGTCTCTACTGAGCACCCGTATATCATCTCTGATGTCAAACACCAATGGATATGGGATCATCCATCGCCCATCTGTATGGGTCGAGAAGGTACACGCTAGTCTACTCTGGTATATCGATGCCCCGTCTCGATACACCCACGACTAGGGACTTTGAAGGATGTACTTATGGACTACCATGTCCCCACTAGTATGATCCGCATCATAGTCCAGGTAGTCAAGCACACATCCTAAGGGCTTTACCAACATGTAACAGAGAGACAATCAGTATACACGTTAAGGTAAAGTTCAACCAGATAGCATACTATCATGTCGAGCAAGAAAGTCCTCCCTATATATGTCCCAGCATCCACTACAATATACATCCTATGTACAGTAATGGCCTCTAGGGCATACATATAACTAACAATCTCCCACTTGCACTAGGGCCATCTGTAGCAGTGGTTGTAGTATCTCATACTCAACCATCCCATAAAAATCTCTCTCTGGGAACAGGCCTTTGTGAGTGGATCCGCTGTGTTGTCCTCTGAATCTACTCTCCTAACCTGGATCACCCTGGAGATCAACTATCTCCATGATCAGGCGATGCTGCCTTAGAATAAGTCTGGATCACTGATGGGACCCGGCGTTCCTCGGCATGAGCCACAACTCCATTGTCTCACAATGGTAGGAACGTAGTTCATCTCATGAACTAATATACACCCAAACAGCCTCTTTGGTAGCATCTTAAGTAGCGATGTATCCTGCCTTTATCGTCTAGTATGTCACGGTATCTAGCTTGGAACTCTTCCAACATACCGTCCCTTTACTTAGGGTAAAGACAATGCCTGTGACTGACATTCAGCCGTCTTTATCACCCTGGAACACTTCCAGTGATTCTCCCCAGGATCAATTGATACTATCTCACTACAACTAGTGAGAATCCCAACATCCAATTAGATCTATCTCATAGATCCAAAACCCAGGATTTAGGAGGCATCACTTTGATCCTATATGGAGAATCATTGTGATAAGCGGAGATTGATCGAGCGTAGCATAGGAAACTCCTTCCCTATCAAGAGTATGTCATCCACATACTCTACGAGGATCACCACCATACTCCCTACTACCTTTTTGTATATACAAGGTTCATCTACCATTTTGATGATGTCAAACTGTTTGACTAATCCATCAAAACAGATGTTCCAACTCCGCGATGCCTGCTTTATCCTATAAAGCATCTTGTACACGTTTCCGCTGCTCCCACTGTCTACGAAGCCCTCTGGCTGTGTACTTATAGACGCACTCTTCTAAAACATCATTTAGAAAAGCAGTCATGGCACCCAACCGCCAGATATCGTAGTCATGGTATGTAGCCGTGGCAAGTAGGATCTGGATGGACTTAAGCATAGCTACTTGAAAAGGTTTCATCATTATCCACACCTGGTCAATGATGCAAACTTTTAACAAGTCTAGCTTTGAAAGTCTCAACTTTTCCATCTACACCAAGTAATCTTCTCAAGATATACTTGCTCCTGATGGGGATTTAACCCTTCAGATATAGCAACCAAAGTCCACACTTTGTTGGTGTATATAGATTCCATCTCAGATCACTAAGCATCCAGCCATTCTTACAGAGTCTTACTCTCGATGGCCAGCTCGAAACTAGTTGGGTCATCATCTCATGATGCAATCCTCGCTCCCACTGTCATAGAGAAACAGAAGTATCTCTCAGGTGGGTGAGGAACCCTACTAGATCGGCGGAGAGGCTGAGGTTCGTTGGAATCTACTGAATCCTTTGGTTCTATCAAATCATGTGCTGTAGTTTGTATAGCTGGAACATTTCCAGTTCCACATTACAGACCTTGCCTCGAGCTTGTCCGGATTTTGCTTTTCAGACATAGGCTGGACAACCCCAAATCTCAACTAACTTGAGAGATGGGCTCTTCCCTTATCATATCACATATGAAGCGGTAGGCAACTGATTTGATTGGAACCCTATTCAATAGGTATGCAGCTTCTCAAGTGCATAACTCCCAAAAGGAAATAGGTAACTCAGTATTACTCATCATAGAGCACACCTTATTACATAGGGTGTAATTGCTCCACCCCGATATACCATCGTGCTATGGTGTATACAGAGGAGTAATGCTGAGAGAGAATCTCATTCTCCTTTAGAATAGTCCAGGAATTCCATGCACAAGTATTCTCCTCCCTGATCTCATCATAGGACATAATACTTATACCCGTATTTTGGTTCTCTACTTCTAACTTATATTCTGTGAATATCTCAAAAGGTTCGGACTTGTGTTTCAACAGGAACATAGGTCTGAATCTCGAAAGATTATCAGAGAACGTAATGAAGTATAAAGAACCGGTCTTGGCATGTGTAGACTGGGGACCTACATACATCAACATGTATCATCCCAAGAGTTTACTAACTCTTTCTCTGTTTCCATTAAACGGAGCTATGGTCATCTTATCTTTGTGACATGACCGGCGAGTTTCACAAGATGTAAGTTCAAACTAATTTAAATATGCATCTTTATGTAACTCTAGCCAGTCGGGTCGCATTGATCTGACCTAGTCTACAATACCTCAAGAAGGATTCGTTCATTTCTGAACTCTTCCTCTTGTGTGTGTTCCGTATACTAAGAACTGTAGTTTGATTTAGAACATTAATGCTTTTAGACAACGTGCCTGAACCGATCAACTTTTGATATAGGAAATGTTCAAAACATTATCCAACAATACAAAATTTTATCATTTCTTTACTAATAAAGAGAGTGATATGATTTTGTATATCAGGTTCGGTATCTAATAACATTTGTTCAGAATCAATGTATTCATAATACAGGGTGACAGTGACCAACAGATTTGGCTGCAACACTTGCCCCGTTTTCTGCCTCATGAAACTTATCACCCGTTCTCAGTTCTCTACCTTTCTGTAGCCCTATGTAACAGATTATATATCTGGGATCCTGATCTGGTATCACATACCCAGGACGTAAAGAATACTGAGAAACAATTCTTGTAATGAACACACCCGAAGATGATGCATCAGCATGCTCTCTCTTCATTTGGGCGGCACGGGAATTCTGGTAATCCCCAATTTCCTGCTCTGTCTTATAACAATTATAAGTTGGAGCGGGACCAACGTTCCCCAGCTCAGTATAACAAGCGGGTTCGGTCAATATTCCGTATTATTATCTTGATTAAGGCGTGATATGGTCGCTACCTGGAGAGAGAGAGAAGAAAACACTCAGCGTGCGCTCTTGCAAGAATAGATTGGTTATTATTTTATCTAATCAGGATGGCTCCCACTGCTTTTTATCAAATCTTCCTTCAAACCCTAAAAGGAAAGACTAGCCGGGATTAATTACACACTACAAGTTCGCCAATCTTTCAGCCAGGCCAGTGTCGGTACTTTGAGGGAGGTCCCCCGTGCTTTCGCACGAACCTAATTAATGTAAACCTCGTTTTCCCAGAGGCGTAACCCCGTTGACACCTTTCTAGACACCTACTTGATCGGCTAATTGTAATGTATAAAACTCTCCCAGGAGTAATACTTACTCGCAGCGGGTATCGGGATCCAACTATCTCATAGAAGGTATGCAATCTCATTGCAAATTTCAACACTTGAAATTCCTGATAATATTTTGCCCCTAGCGTCCTATGACCTTGACGCAGGCCAACAAACCATAGTTCGCTAGTCAAGTTCAAACCGTCATTTCCTGATTGAATTAAACCCACCCGTACGACCCTTGATGCAGGCCAACAAAGTCGCACGACTACCCTAATCCAATCACATCATATGCTTATACAGATAAGCACCAGTTAGCTACCGCACACTACGCCTTGACGCAGGCCAACAAACATAGCACGAATACTAACTACTACTTATCTGAAATGACGGAGGGCTACGACAGGTTTTTCTGAAAACCTATTGCGTAATGAACTTGATATCGTTGTAGAATCAAATGATTTTAAAATGGAGTGCTTTTGAGGCTTTTCTAGTTTTGCTAAAGGAGTCACTCCCGGTGAAGGGATCGTCGGTCCTTTCCTCGTCGAATGAGATGCGGGATATATCATATATATCACTGTGCAAAGCAAAAAACACTTAAAAGCAGTCAAAAGACAAACCGAGTGTGTAGCATCTGCCAGTTATTGCTAAAGGAGTCACTCCCGGTGAAGGGATCTCGGTCCTTTCCTCATCGAATAAGGTGCAGGATATATCACATATACCGCTATGCAAAGCAAGAACTGTAGCTACCTGTTTTATTTTGAAATTCGATTCTACAACATCTTAGGTTTCTTTTATTTCATTAATCACATTAATGAAGTCCCATCATTTAAGTGCCTAAACCTCACAGATAAATACGACGTACACTTATGCCATCCGCATTCGCCTCGATGTCCCCTCGTGCACCGTTAGGTTAGGTAACTAACGGCAGAGCGGGGCAGGGCTAGCGCGGGTGTAAAACATAAGTAACGTCTATATAATATATCATATATACTATATACTGTATCTATCAAAGAACATCACATGATCACATCACAGATATCGCAGCAGAAGAATTATATGAAATATTGGATATACTAGGACGTCCGTGTTTTCAATACGAGCCAGTATAAAACACAGATTCCACAGTCGCGATGAATAGCCAAACCCACACCCCTAGACCCCTACGAGAACGGCAAGAAACCCTACCAATTCTGGAGTTAGGAGACCCGGACTCGACTCCTCGAGTTGGTCTCCCACTGGACTCCAGAACCCGGTTACTTGTGCCCTTCTCCTTGGGTCTATCCTAGTGCGGAAAAGTAAATAATATACAAAGGGTGACAACTTCCGCAACCTGGAAGTGCCCCAATAAAAGAATATTACATACAAGTTTTTACATGAATGAAAATGAAAAACACTCATCTCACATAAAAAACCCCGGCTATTCAAACGCGACGATCCAATATAACATATCCAGCAACACATAACATCACATGTCATCAACGTAAGTAAATATACACATCCCAATTGTTGTTGACACATAGCAACGAAACCGGCGATATCACATATTACACTTACGGTCACAGAAAAGAAAGTGTAAAACTACAACAGTTGGAATCCGCAACCTCCTCAGACATCGCATGCCTGACCAAATGAATTACTTAGACATCGCATGCCTAACAATTATAAACCCCGCATTTTAGTCTCAATATCGAAAACACTTTTCAATATCAAGTCGGGCAATTCAACAGGATTCCCGACATTTTGATCGAATGCTCGTCGCAAACTTTAGTAGGCGGCCGCACCCCCGATACCGTCGACGAAGTGCACCAAGGCGGAACACCGCTACCGGGAGCACCCGAACAGATGCTTTCGGCGACAGGGTTCTCCTACAGTCACTTGGTCGGGGCTATGGGGTGAGGCTGTCTATTAAGTTTACCCGGCGAGTATCTGCGTATGCTACGTGATTGCGACGGCCTTTTGATCACATCAAAATTCTGTGGCAACCGATCAATTGAGACTAAACTGCTATGTTTATAACATTCATTTAGTTATCACATAACTATTGTGAATTCCAATTGTTGTATCACATTCCAGATAAATAGAAAATGTTAAACTTTTCGATCGAACATTCAAACACCCAAGTTTTCCCGATACTGATCAACGCATGAAACAAGTCTAAAAACATTCAGTTCGTGCCTCAGTACCAATGGTCCAGCCGTAGAAGGGTCAAGCCAACGCCTCACATGTGGCACGCCGTACTGCCCCAAACCCGAAGGTTCAAAGGGCAGTTCAAGACGGTCACATAATCGAGTTAAAGTTTGTTGTCTTCTAGAGGGTCCATCGCGTTACTTGCACTACTTAGAACGTCGTTAAACTACGGAAAAATCCAACACTTGGAAATTTCCTGACAGGGGAAAAATTGGGTATTTATATCCGGTCGAACTTTTTAACATATTCTAAAATTTATCCGGAAAGCCACACAGACAAAATTTGATAATCCGATCGAGTCCATGAAATCCCAAAACAACCCAGAAAAATTCAACTCTTGAATAATATTTAAAAATACCCAGGAAAACAAGCAATATCAATTAGGAGTTACTGTGTAACATTGACTGAAGAATGAGTCCGTACGGCCGCGGATCCGCCGCACGAGCCATGCTCGTGCCGCGGAACCGCGGCAGTTTGATGGAATTACGCACTCGTATTTCACAGTTACTCTTAAAATAACCTGCTGATATTTCTGCATATTTTTAATACTGAAAAATCCCTGTTTTTGAAAATTGGACAGAGAGCATGGGTGTGTTAGGATTTCGGGTTCGTTCGGAGTTCAAAATCCGTCTAGACTTCGCCTAAGGCTCTAGCTAGGCTCTGATACCACTGTAGGGTTCCTAGGCATCCTAATGAGGTCTCACAAGGCATCAACCATGCCAATTTCAAAAAATCTAGGTGCCGAGAAACCCGACTACGGATCGTTGGCTAGAAATCTAGGCGAAACAACTAAATAGTTAACACTTAACTAAGAGATACGGAAATACAACCTTTGTAGATCCGGTTCTCCACCTCCATAGCTCCGCAATGAAGTCTCCTCGCTGTCCATAACAAGTCCCGGGCTCTAGCGTCGGCTTCATCGGAGAATGGACGGGCTAGGTCATCGATGTCCATGCCGAAGATGATCTACGTCGAGGCATCGCTAAATCAAGCTCCGACTTCACCAAGTCAAGAAACTTGTGAAGAAAACACACTCTACTACTTGGCAAGAGGTAGAGGATGAAGAAATAGGAAGTGGGTAGACTTTAGAATTGGATTTCTCACTTGTTTTCATCAATCACCATTGATGAAGAATGGTTTTCTTCTTGAGTTCAAGGAAGAAGAAGAAGAAAATGATATATGATAAGTTCAAAAAAAAGAATAGAAAAACAAAACTTATCATAATTCTAACTATGGTTATGTGTAGAGAATTAACCAAGGGTTAAAGGAATGGTTAGGGTTAAGGATGAGATAAGAATGGTGGACAAAGTCAAAGCTTCATGAAGCTTCAACTAAACAATAAATAAAGCCACCATTCTTTTCTCTTCTCATTTATTTTCCAAAATGAAATGGATAAATAAATAAGTGAATAAAACAAAACCCTAACCATAATCATGTAACCATGGTTTAATCTTTACACAAAAACCCTAGCATTACATGTATCATCAAACATGATACAATCAAGTGCACAAAAGTATATCACATATACAATGTGTACAATCCGAGTGAGAAAATCCATTTAAAGTGAACCAATACTAGTTAATGCAAAGTAATATATCAAATATATAATTATGCATTAAATCATTAAATCAACACTTGATTTAACGATCCGGTCATATCGCATATAACCGACTAGTATTCTATGTATCGGCTTATCGAACCAACCCTTGATTCGATAACTAGGTTATATCGCATACAACCTTTCGATACATTCATCGCGAGAATGGAATACGGTATCACATACACGCATTATTCTCGGTCCCGCACATATCTCATATGCGCTCCTATTTCGTTTCGCTTGAGCCAGGAAACCTCTATGTAGGACTCTTAAGACTCGTCAATACGCCGGCAGCAGGTGATGATCATATCAAGCACCCACAAGCCGCAAGCGGTCTGCTAAACGTAACGGCCACCCGGGTATTGAGCGATCTGAAGATCGACGAGCAAGCCCGCTCACACTCCAGTGAATCCGACCAGTAACACTACCGTACAGTCCGGTCTGATCGTCTGATATGTCGCATATCTCGCCTAGGGGTGGTAAACGTCAGACCCCAATAGCTCGATAAGTCGTGTTGATATGAGGTCTATAACTGTTCGAGAAACTACTGGCAACACTTACCAGTAAATCTCAGCAACCCTGGCCAGGGATTTCCTGTTATAGCCAATCGAACACAGCGCAACATCAACCCCCTATACCGGGAAAGACGAATCCCCTCCTATCGCTCATTGCCTCCATGTGACTCGGGACTGTACCCAAAAACCACCGTTTTGCACGCCCTCTTGGACGTGGTAAGATGGAAATCAAAGTACAGTGGGAACCACACAAGACTCTATGACGATCTCGGGTCAACAGACTACTCTGTACCAGTGTCACCAGAGAACTGCCATCTGACGTGAGGTATAATACCATCTGGGAGTTCTCGGTGAGTCCGTCCAGTGTACCCAGTCTCTACTGAGCACCCGTATATCATCTCTGATGTCAAACACCAATGGATATGGGATCATCCATCGCCCATCTGTATGGGTCGAGAAGGTACACGCTAGTCTACTCTGGTATATCGATGCCCCGTCTCGATACACCCACGACTAGGGACTTTGAAGGATGTACTTATGGACTACCATGTCCCCACTAGTATGATCCGCATCATAGTCCAGGTAGTCAAGCACACATCCTAAGGGCTTTACCAACATGTAACAGAGAGACAATCAGTATACACGTTAAGGTAAAGTTCAACCAGATAGCATACTATCATGTCGAGCAAGAAAGTCCTCCCTATATATGTCCCAGCATCCACTACAATATACATCCTATGTACAGTAATGGCCTCTAGGGCATACATATAACTAACACTACCCAGCTCCTTGGCCTCATACATAGTGATGTATGTGGGCCAATGTCTACACAGGCTAGAGGCTGTTTTTCATACTTCATTACATTCACCGACGATTTCTCAAGATTCGGTCATGTATTTTTATTAAAGCACAAGTCCGACGCTTTTGAGAAATTCGTTGAATATAAACAAGAAGTAGAAAAACAAACCGGCTTGAGTATTAAGATGCTTCGATCAGATCGAGGTGGAGAGTATCTCAGTACAGAATTTGCAAACTTCCTAAAAGAGATTGAGATTCTCTCTCAGCTCACTCCTCCTTACACACCACAGCACAACGGTGTGTCGGAACGACGGAATAGGACCCTATTAGATATGGTCCGGTCCATGATGAGTGACGCTGAGTTACCAGTCTCGTTTTGGGGGCATGCATTGGAGACTGCAGCGTTTCTGCTAAACAGGGTTCCAACCAAAGCCGTGTCTACCACGCCATATGAGATATGGAATGGGAAGAGACCATCTCTTAAGAGAATTAAGATTTGGGGTTGCCCGGCCTATGTTAAAAAGCAGAATCCGGACAAACTCGAGACACGGTCAGTCATGTGTAACTTTGTGGGATATCCAAAGAATTCTTATGGATATCTGTTCTACCACAAAGAGGAACAAAAAGTGTTTGTTTCTCAGTATGCCACATTCTTGGAAAAAGAGTTTTTCACAGATAAAGATGATGGCAAGGTAGTAGATCTAGAAGAGGTTCTGGAAACACAAACTACAAATGACGATTTGGTTGAACCGGCTGTTGCAACAGAAACTGAAGAACCTCGGCCACTCCGTAGGTCTGGTAGGACTTCTCGCCCACCGGAGAGGTACTACGGTTTCCTCATTGATGGTAACGGAGAAGATTGCATCATGGATGATGATGATCCTACCAGTTTTCAGCAAGCTATCATGAGTGGTGACTCTGTGAAGTGGCTGGATGCCATGAGATCCGAAATGGAGTCTATGTACACCAACAAAGTATGGACTTTGGACGTTGTACCCCCTGGGGTAAAACCTGTAGGGTGCAAATGGATCTTTAAAAGAAAGATTGGTGTGGATGGGCAGGTAGAGACCTATAAGGTAAGACTTGTAGCGAAAGGTTTTCGTCAAAGACCAGGTTTGGACTATGACGAAACTTTTTCGCCCGTAGCCATGCTTAAATCCATTCGGATCCTACTTGCTATTGCTGCTCACTACGACTATGAAGTCCGGCAGATGGACGTTAAAACAGCATTTCTAAATGGAGATTTAGAAGAATGCGTTTATATGGATCAGCCAGAGGGCTTCATTGACAGTGGGAGCAGCGAGAAAGCATGTAGATTGCTTAAATCCATATATGGGTTAAAGCAGGCATCTCGGAGTTGGAACATCTATTTCGATGATGTTATCAAAGAGTTTGATTTCATCAAAAATCCAGATGAACCTTGTGTTTATAAGAAGGCTGTAGGAAGAGCTGTCACATTCCTCGTATTGTACGTGGATGGCATTCTTCTGATAGGAAATGATATTCCTATGCTACAGTCGGTCAAATCATTCTTATCACTAAGGTTCTCCATGAAGGACCTGGGTGATGCCACATACATCCTGGGCATAAAGATCTATAGGGATAGATCCAAAAAGTTATTAGGATTGTCCCAAACCAGGTACATCAACACCATCCTAAAGAGGTTTAGTATGGAAGACTCCAAGCGGGGTGCCTTACCCGCTTGCCATGGAGTCACTCTCTCCAAGGATTCTTGTCCAAAGACCGATGAAGAAAAAGCTCGCATGAGCATTATACCTTATGCTTCGGCAGTAGGATCTATAATGTATGCGATGTTATGTACACGCCCAGATGTAGCTTATGCACTTAGTGTTGTAAGCAGGTATCAATCCAACCCAGGGGAGAACCACTGGACAGCTGTGAAGAACATTCTTAAGTACTTACGAAGGACTAAAGAATTGTTCTTGGTGTATGGTAATACAGATCTCCAAATGGAGGCCTTTATCGATTCGAGCTTCCAGAGCGATAAGGATGACAGCAAATCTATCTCAGGGTTTGTATTTACCCTCAATGGAGGGGCGGTAAGTTGGAAGAGTTCCAAACAAGATACCGTTGCAGACTCTATGATGGAAGCTGAGTATATTGCTGCAAATGATGCCGCCAAGGAAGCCGTCTGGATGAAGAAGTTCGTCTCGGAGCTAGGAGTAGTTCCAACCATTATTGATCCAATACCTTTGTATTGTGACAATAATGGGGCGATGGCGTTAGCCAAGGAGCCCAGATCCCAACAGCGGTCCAGACATATCCTGAGGCGCTTTCATTTGATCCGGGAGATTGTAGATCGCCGCGAGATCGAGATTAAGAGAGTAGATACAAAGAACAACGCCGCGGATCCACTCACCAAGGCCCTCCCTCAGCCACAGCATGAGCGACTTTTTGAGATGTTGGGTATGAGATACGCCAATAACTGGCCTTAGTGCAAGTGGGAGATTGCTGGATATATGTATGCCCTAGAGGCCATTATGTGATAGTGGATGTATCTATACATGTATATATATTCAGTTTGCATTCTTGCTCGACATGATAGTATGCTATCTGGTTATTCTTTATCTGACATGTTGATTTGATCATTCTTTTATTCATTCATACATGCTGATAAAGCCCTGAGGATATCGGCTTGACTACTCTGATTATGATGGAGATCATACTAGTGGGACATCTGTAGTCTATAAGCATATCCTGAAATGTCCCTAGTCGGAGGTGTATCGAGATGGGGCATCGATATACCAGAGTAGACTAGCGTATATGATACTAGACCCATACGATGGGCGATGAATGTTCCCACATTCATCGATGTTTGACATCAAGATCATATACGGGTGCTCAGTGGTGACTGGATACACTGGACGGACTCACCGAGAACTCCTATATGGAATTATATCTATCGTCGGATAGCAGTTCTCAGGTGACACTGGTACAGGTTAGTCTATAGACCCGAGATCGTCATAGAGCCTTGTGTGTTCTCCCACTGTACTTTGATTACCACCCTACCACGGCTCTACTGAGTCGTGCAAACAGGTGGCCGTTGGGTACAGTCCCGAGACACACGAAGACGATGAGCGATAGGAGGGGTTTCGTCTCTCCCGGTATTGGGAGTTGATGCTGTGCTGTGCCCGACTGGTTATAACAGCAAGTCCCTGGCCAGGGCTGCTGAGATTTGCTGATAAGTGTTATCAGTAGTTTCTCGATCTGTTATAGACCATTCACCGGCACGACTTATTGAGTTATTGGGGTCGACGTGACCATCCCTAGGCTCGATATGCAGCATATCTGACGAAGAGACCGGACTGTACGGTAGTGTTGCCGGATGGCTCGACGGGAGTTGTAGCAGGTTCGCTTGTTGTCTTCTGATCGCTCAATACCCGGGTGGCCGTTACGTTTAGCTGACCGCTTGCGGCTTGAGGGTACTTGATATGATCATCACCCTCTGCCGGCGTATTGACGAGTCTTAGAGTCCCACAAAGGAGTTACCCAGTCCAGGCGAAACGTTGTGGTGCGCGTATGCGATATGCGCATGCACCCGATTGAAATGTGCGTATATGATACCGAACATTGATCGGGTGAACTGCTTTTGGTGGGGTCATATGAGATATGACCGGATTGATAAATCAAGTGTTGATTTATCATTTAACCATTAGTTTTCTCACTTAAAACCTTTTTTTGGATGATGGATGTGTGCATGCATGTGTGCTTTTCTTTCTTTCTTTCATGCTAGTTTCATGCACATGTGGATGTGCATACATGTACACATACATACACTCATCCATCATGGTTGTTAGCATATGGAAATGGTGGCAATATAAGACTCACACCATGGATTATATAATGGATTATTATTTGATTTTGGATTTAACAGAAAATGAAAAGGAAAGGATAATCATTCTTGCTTCTACATTCTTCCTTTGACCTAACCATGCTCAACTACCACTAACCTAAGATTATCCTTCTCTTTATCATTCAAAACTCAAGTTAAATAATGTCTCCATCACTTTAACCATGGTTCATAGTAAGAAGGAATAAAAATATATATTGATATATTTCTTTTTCTTCTTATGAGTGATCTTTTTACCTCTTGTTAAAAAAATTGCCACCATCTTCTTCCTCTCTCTCTTTTGCTCTCTAGTTTTTTCTAGTGAGCAAATACCACTTAAAGATAGGTTTTTGAAGTGAGAAACTTAACCACAACTTCATTCTACACAAGCTTAGCCGTTTTGTTTAGAGTGTTCTCTTCGATTTTACGAAGTTGCGAGCTTGGACGGAGATCTCCGTGGTGGATCGTCGTGGACACAAGAGGACTTCAAGAGGACCTCCGTTCAACACCCTAGAGACCAAGGAGTCCAGCGAAAGGGAGCTACAAAGGTTGTAGTCTCGAAACCCTAGATTAGTTCGCTTTATATTTCGAAACCCTAATTTTCTAGGATCGATTCCTTTGCATGTTCGTTTAGCACCATAAAAATTTAAACTTTGGGTCATGTGATGCTTCAAAACTCTTCATAGGGTGCTAGACTAACCTTACATATATATCCACTGGTTCACCCAAAAGATAGTGGCGCCAAATCTTAAGTGCAAAGATAACGGCTGCCAACTCCAGATCATGCGTTGGGTAGTTACGCTCATGAACTTTTAGCTGTTTCGATGCAAAGCTACAACTTTTCCATGCTGGTGTAGAACACATCCTAATACCTTACCGGACGCATCGCAATGCATAATGAAACCTCCAGATTGATCCGGTATTACTAGAATAGGAGCTGAAGTTAACCTTGACTTAAGTTCTACAAAAGCTTGTTCACATGCTTCTGACCACACGAACGCTTCATCTTTACGTGTGAGCTTGGTCAGGGGTGCTGCAATCTTCGAGAAAGCTTCAATGAATCTTCTGTAGTATTCTGCTAATCCCAAGAAACTTCAAATATCCTTCACCGTCTTTGGTGTCGGCCATTCGCTAACAGCTGACAGCTTAGCTGGATCTACTGAGATTCATTCGCCTAAAACAATGTGTCCGAGAATTCCGACTTGATCTAGCCAAAATTCACACTTGCTGTACTTGGCATATAGTTGATGTAGTCGCAATGTCTCCAGGACAATCCGCAAGGAGAGAAAACACTTCTGCATCCTTCGGTTTAGCACGGTATCTCCCTGGCTCCAACGTTCTATCTCCACTCTTGAATTAGAAGACTGGATGATCTGGTGCCTCGAATACTACCCTCATTTGACGGCAGTCAATCGTAGCATAGAAAACTCCCAGCCAGTCTATCCCTAACATAACATCGAAATTTGGAATGTCCAGTACTTTGAAATTCGTGTAAAATTCTCTTCCGCGAACTACAACTGGACACTGATCAAATCCCATAGTTGTCTTCAATACTCTATTTCCGGAACTGACATTTCCAGTTTGAAATGAGTGGTTTCATGAGAATCGCGTGCGTTCTCACGAATCGTTGCGACATGAAGCAGTGTGACGCTCCAGTGTCGAACAGTGCAAGTGCAGGAAGAGTGGCTACTAGTATAGTACCTAAGTTATGTGAGGTTGGTTTAGATACAGGGAAAAATATAGAGATATACAAGGATTTGAAAGATGAAAAGATTGGGAATTACCAGTGATAACTTGGCCAGTGGTTTCGACTTCCTCAATGGTCATGGTGAAAGCTTGATGCCGGGGTACATTCCTTCTTGCTGGAGGCACATTCCTCTGACCCTGGGGCACATTTCTCTGCCCTTGAGGTATGTTCCTCTGGGACTGATGGAACTGTCGAGGAGGCTGTGCAGTAGGTCCACTTGGAGGTGGAGCAGGTAGAGCTAGACGAGATGCAGAAGCCTGAATAGCTGGCCACTATGGAACGGTGATTGCTGGTCGGGGTGCAGGAGCTGGATTGAGACGATATGGGCAAGCTTCGATGGCGTGAGTAGATGCGCCATAAACTAAGCACAGGCCATTCGCACGCCTGCAGTCTTTCACCAGGTGTCCATTACTCTTGCTATAGAAGCAAAAGTCTGGAATGGGCCGGTTAAAAGTTACTCCCGGTCTCCTGGGTACAAAAGGTGGCCTGGAAGAGGCTCTTTCTGCCATTTAAGTGGCAGGGCATTTCACACCGGCAGTCTGAGGTCTGCCCTTATTTTTCACAACTGCCTTATAACGTCGGGAAGCCTTCACCGCGAGATCATGGGTTGGGAAATCCCATGTAGCGAGTGCAGCTTGGATTTTCGGGTCCAGCCCTTGCCGAAATTTTCGTGCCCAGATCTCAGCAGTCGGAAACAGGTGTGGCACGAACCTGTTACGACCTTGTGTTAGCAGTGTAGTATGTGATATCAAGAAATTGAATATTGAGACAATATCTTACCTGCTGAGCATGGTAAACTTAGCATCGTATTCATCCATGGATTTGCTCCACATCGAGCCTTGTTGTAAATGGATGAACTGCCGTTCCATGTTGAAACGGGCAGTTTCAAGGAAGTATTTCGCGTCGAACATATCGTGAAATGTCCTCCATTCAATCGATTGGGCGAGTCGGCTTTCTTCAGCCTTCCACCAGACTCTGGCGTTATCCGTTAGTTGCAGCTTCGCAACTCTCACCCAAGCAACCTCTGGCACTTGTGCTACTGCCAGATCATCCTCAATAGACTGAGCCCATTCCTCTGGCTCTAGTGGGCTCTCTTTCCCAGAGAAATGTTTCGGGTGCAACGCCCGGAATTGCTTGATTCCGGGTGCCTCGACCTCTGGGCAGTGCAGGAGGATAGCAGTCTGCTGCTGCTGACCCTCCAAGAGGCTCTTAATCGCCTCAAATAATATTGTTTGCTCATTGATGAGAGCTGCAACGGTAGATGGTGGTGGTAAAGTAGGTGGTGGAGTGTTTCCATTGACGTTTGTGCTGGTGTTGTTGGGAGAATCCATGACCTTGATAGAAAAAGAAAGGTTAGGATAGATTCAAGGAATTTGAAATGTAAATGATGTATAGTTGCTGATTCTTATTATTCCTGTGATATATTGCTTAGGATTCCATGAAGAACTGACCTGCATGGGCCGCCAACAAAACCTGTCACGCCCCGCTTTCCATTGTACGAAGAAGGAGACGTGACGGGCACGCGATGTATTTACTCAGAAATAAATACGTTAAGCGTAAATAAGCAATATATGAAAAACACAAGAAATGACAAGGGATATAATTTATACATCGACTTTTATTAACATTCATCTTTGCAATACAACTGATTTGGAAAGGAAATGTACAATGATAAAAGCAATGCTTAAACAGTGGCATACAAACTGGAAAGTAAGTACAAGTAAAACTAGTAGTCTGGTTGTGCCTCAATCTGATCCAAGTACTCCGGATTGGGCTCGATCTCCTGAGGGTCCTGTCCTCCTGACAAACATTCCAAGAAAGAAATAAATAGGAATGTCGTCAGCGAACTAGCGCTCGGTAAGTCCTAGAAGAAAGAAAGGAATACAGCAAGTAATGTGGAAGGAAATTGTTAAGTTATACAGGCATCAGTTTATTATTCTAACGTAGTTGTTTGTAGCTTGGTACAAAAGATATTAGTGTATACGAAAGGAGTCCAACTGTCCCGTGGACTATGGTAACATGTAAGTATGATGCTCCGTCAAAACCCATGGGATAACGACATGAGAGTTCATGTAGGTTTCTTTTAGTGACCATCATCGTGCCACTTTTAAAACATTTCGTATCAATCTACCCTGTTAACCACGTGATGTGTTGTATAGATTATAATTATCAGACTTGCCGAGACCATGGATACAAGTTATTCATGTAATCAGGTTCAGGATGTAAACAAGTAGTCATGTAATCAAGTCAAGTTATAACCATAGTTCGGTCAAGTCAAGTCATGTTTGCATGTTGATATTGTTCTAGTATTCAGGTTCAGGTTTAAGTATACATGTTAGGGTTTGGAATCATGTTTGAATTGGATTCTGGTTTGAGTTGAATTTAAGCTTGATTTAGACTCAGACTTGAGTCAGACACTTAAAACTGATTTGGATCCTGAATTAGGTTCGGGAGTTATCGGTAACTGCTGCACATGGACGGCAGGATTTGTGCCTTTCTCCAAGACAATTACCATTGATAACACCGTTAAGTTTTCCAGCTTAAATAGGCAAGCACTCACTTTCTTCGGCTCTCTGAGGCTCAAGAGAATTGATCCTTAAACCTATATTTCCTAAAGTCCTTAAATGTAATTTTATATAACTTGAGGGGTTTTATGAAAAATATTTTTAATATAGTTTCAAAATAATCTCGAGAAATTATTTATATTATTAAGGCTTTCCATGGATGTGTATTTTAAAAATTGATATATTTTAGTGATAATTACCTTAACTTAAATAGTTCATGGTATTTTACTGTAAACTTGTATTATATTGATATTTTGATGGTATTTTGATGAAACTTGTAATTCTTTTATTTGAAAAAAATATAAGTTATTATATTTTAAAAATATATGGATTTTATAATATTTATATAATTATTAAAAATTAATTTTTATTCTTAAGTAGAAAATTTTGTTTTTCTTTAAAATCGTATTAAATACCTTTCGAGACCGAATGCTCCGTAAGGAGATCCGCATCTCACTCTAATAGCCTAAGGATGTGCGATAATCCGCATCATCCAATAGCGGGTCCCCTAAAAAGGGTAGTAGAGGCATATTTGCAAAAGGATTTTAAATACAATCTAAAAGAAAACCGTTTTTATAGTACATGGTATTTTGATGTAATATGGTAACAAAATTATGTTCAAGAGATGTCGTGCTATGAAAACATGTATGTATGTGAGGGGTAGGTCATTACCCCATGATGTTTTCTAAAGGTATGTTCAAACAAAGGAATAAAATATAACGTATATAAAGTTCATGGTATTTTCATGTAAAAGTTAGATTAAAGTTATTTAGCATGATGTTTTTGAGTGAAAGTTTGTTCTAGCCATTAGTTTTATGGGTATAAATATCGGGTAAGAATTTGGATGAAAGATATGGAAGAAATAGTGAAATTTTTAGGATTTAGAATAAAATGTCGGTATTAACTCCACTTACCGACATGTTTTGAAAAAGAAATTTTTAAAGAGGAAAAATAGGGATTGGGAGGGACTTGTAAGTGAATTAGGGTATGGAAAGGTTAAAGAAGATAAATTGGTAGTCGTGACGTCGCCAGAATAGCCTCGATTCCTCGCCGGAAATTAATCGTTGGCTAACTCCTCTTCTACTCCACTTGTACTTGAGAAAATTTAAGAGTTTTGGCTAGAATTTTTAGAATGAGGAGGGGCTAGGGGATGGGATAGTTTTTATAGTGTGGAATTATGGTTTTGGGATTAAAAGAGTGAATTAAAATGCATTAAAAAGTGATAAATTGGGGAATTGAGGGGTCTCTGTTTGATTGCAGAGTAATCAAACAGTGCAGGATTGATGAGGGTAGGCCAAGAGACTTGTGTGCAAAATCCGGGCATCATTTTCTATGGGTGACCCGTCGGCGCCGGCCCATCAAGGGATCTCGCCGGTTGAATTGTGAGGGAAAGCCGTCGAATTTGTGCCACATGTACTCTTCTGTATTTAAACTCTTTTCCACATGTTTATTTTTCCAGACTTTTCATTTTTATGTGCATTGCACTTGTAAACTTTTGGGCTTCCAAAAAGTTTGAAAGAAAAATCAGAAAAATATAATGTATCTGATGGGATTCGAACACCGAGGCTATATCACAGCAGTGCAAGGGCTTTACCAGTGAGCTACAAGTTATTTCTTACTGTTCTTAACAAAAATTAACTTTTAAATTGTACCTAGGCTTGTAAAATCCTTATCTACATTAAACTGAAAAATTTCGTACAGTAAATTCAGAGTCATTACATTTATCATTCTCAATAGCGTATGTCTTGAAGAAATTAGAGAGTGAGTTTTTTTGGATTAATTGTTATATTTGTGTTTGTGTGTGTATGAAATAATATAATATTAATGTCATAATTTATTGTTGAGAACGAAATTCATATTGATAAGGTACGTGAGGGATATCCTGATTGGAATGATGAACGATTGGAAACATATCATCAGGATAATTTTTGCAATTGGGTTGCAGATCATGTAAATTGTTCGAATAACATGTTATTGCTACCAGTCTTAATCTAAATTTATATCGTTACGTATTTGCCGTAAAATTTGTTTTGTCAGATCCACTATCCGAACTTGTTTGCATCATTAGAGAGAGATTCAAGATGTTTAGCTCAGTTTCCTTGCATGGAGGTTGCTTATTATAAAGGATCCGGTGTTCTTGGATACAAATTTGAAGTTAACGACATAGAAATATCTCGAACCATTCAGAATAGTGGGATTGCGACCGTAGGATCCGATGATGTGATTTATTATGGATACTTAAATTGTATACTTGGCATCCAATATCCTGGAAGATCAGAACCGTTTTATATATTTCAGTGTATTTGGTACGATACACGAATCGTTACGGATAAGTGGAGAAACAATCCCGGGACTTGGAAAGATGAATATGGATTGAGTAGTGTGAACACATTTCGATTTTACGGTCAGGACGATCCATTTATCTTTCCACAACAAGCGTTTCAAGTATACTACTCACAGTGCTTAAAGCATCTAGTATGGAGTGTCATATGCCATTGGAAACCCAGAGATATTTACGATATCCGAGAATTCGAGGATTGTATGGAGGACAGCGATGAGGATGAAGAAGAGAGAAAATTTAGAGTGCTCCGACCGTCAATTTCAAATGACGGGTTGTCTTCAGCTGATCGTGAAGTTACGTGGGTTAGAAATGATATCGATGATTAAATCCAAGTAGATATGTCTAATGCGTCTACGAAACGAAAAAGTTTATCAGTAATGTTCTATTATTACTTTATATTTCTACGATCTATACATATATTGCATGCATATGTAATGATTGTACTCTTATCTAGGTCTGACGACGACGACCAGAGCGGCGAGGGGCGGCAGGAGTACCTTCCACGGCAAAAGCATAGGCAGAACGGTTCTGCTGCCTGGGGAGCTGCGTAGAGAACTCCAGAGGGGATGGTCTTGCACCCGGATCCGTATCCCCTTCGGATGACTCCTTCCGTGTGGACTTTGCTACACCTCCATATATATTGCACGCATATTCATTTTGAATGTAATATTATAGATATACACGCATATTTATTTTAAAATTACTTATATAGTTAATGTTTAATTGTTTAGCTGTAGGTGGTGCATTCACATCAGAGGCAGAGGCCATTACCGCACCTGCAGGTATGTTTATATATCTTATAGTGTATGCATATTGATTTAGAATGTTATATCATAAATACACACACATTATTTTTTCTCTAATTTAGATAATCAATTTTTGATTGTCTAGCTGTAGGCGGTGCCTCCACATCCCGGACAGAGGCCACCACCGCACCCGCAAGTATGTTTATATATCCTATATTGCATGCATATTGATTTAGAATGTTATATTATAGGTATACACCTTCCTTTTGCAATTACTTATATAATCTATTTTTAATTGTCTAATTATAGGTGGTGCATCTACATCTAGTGCAGAGGCCACAACCGCCACATCCGTACCCTTCGCTCAGTCTGCATGTTAGTATTCTTAAATATAAAATATTTATTCATTTTACATATCCTCTAAGAATAAATATGAAATTCATGTAATTTTATCGTCAATATTTATTTTCTAGTTGGAGGGGATGCGTCCACGTCTGGGTCACTAGCTGTTCCTCACCGGAGGAACTATCGTCCCGCTCATGCTGCTGCCCGGGTCTAGGCTCATGCTGCTGTCGTCGGAGGTATATATCGCACTTCAATTTTCGTTAATCCTTGATTTCTAAAACTGTTTTGTCTTAATATTGCTTGTCTTGATATTTTTTGTAGATGCAGGGCAACCCCCATCCTGAGAGGGGGACTCGAGAGCCGAATCAGTCTCACAGGCGTAGGCCCGATAGAGTTAGGGGGGTGCATCATTCCCCCACTTCTTTACCCCCGATTATTGCCATACTGGCGATTATGCCGAGAGGTTCGGCCGGTATATGGGGGATGAGAGCCGCATCCAAAAGAAATATCCACTTTTCGTTGAGTGGGGCGATCAGCACCGGCGCTCATTTACCCTCTTCTGGGATCAGGCACGGGTATTAATATATATCTTCATTTGACTTATCAAATAAATTTATTATTATTTAACACTTATAATTTAAATACATTATTTTCTTGTATTTTCAGTTGGATTACGACTTTCAGCCTGTACCCGACCCTGATCACCCAGACAGAGTGCGCAAGCTTCACGCTCTTTACCTGGGCCTCATGAAGAACATGCAATCTAAGGTCCGATATAATAGGAACAAGCTGAAGATAGATTGCTATTTGGTATGGCTGGCGACCCCCGAGGCGGAGAGAGCGGCTATCCTACATTCTCCGGCCTTTGCTAGAGTTGACGTAGATACATGGCCTCTCTTGTGCCAATATTATAACTCTGAGCGCAAATAGATTTGTAATTTAAATGTAATTCATTATTTAGTATATAATTTATTTTTTTGTGTTGCTTAATTAGAAAACTAAATCTGATTGTGTTGTACAGAAACAGGCCGATCAAAACAAAGAGAATAGGAAGTCGGCGAAGAGGGGTCACCCTACTTACACAAGTGGCTCGAGGAACATTACGCATGCCATGGAGGCATCGGTAAATTACAATAGATCTATTTTGATATAATGCAATATTAAGAGTTATTTTATAATACATGTAAATTTTTGGCGAATTGCAGAGAGCTCAGACCCTGGCGCAGGGTGGTACACCGAACATATTGACCGCGTATCTTGCCGTCCACGGCACTTCGACAGATCCCGCCACGGGTGAGCTTCGATTCCCCGACATCGCTATCCAGGAGTATTGCGTAAGTGTTAATATTTATTCTAATTCGAATGAAATTTTTGTTTTGATAAGTTTAAATTTAAATGATATACTTATATTTTAATGGATAATGTGGGTGTAGTAGCGGGTGGTGGAGCAGGCGGAGGCATCGGGGATCGATTTAGTAGACAGACCAATCCGATGCTACTGACCCCAGTCCTAGACGCCGCACACGGAGGGCACCAAGGAGGTTGGGAGAGAGGCTGAGGACTGGGTCCTAGTAGGGCCCATATGAAGTTGGTCTCCACTCCAGCGGTTACTTTCCCTACCCCCTATGAGCGACGTCTGGAGTATGATGTTGCCGTCTTGAAGACCACCGTTGAGATGTTGAAGGAGATGTTGGTACATATATTAGTTAATAGTAAAATATTATATCACATTATAAATAGTAACATATGCAATATTAGTAGCCTAAGCTTATTTGGTTTTAGACTTAGGTTTCAGACTTACATAAAACTATCTAATTAAACTGAACTCTATAATCATAACCATGCCACATTTTTTCTCCATATTGGAGTTTAAAATATTATGATTATCCAAATTCAAAACTTTAGAAGAAAACATTTCTTAGATTGGAGTATAAACGCATAGCCCTGAATGTGTGGAATTTCAAGATGTATAAATTCTCAGTCATAACATATGAATTTCAACAGAACGTGTGGAATCTCAATAAAGAATATATAAATTCGCGGTTTCACAATAATCTAATAATGATATGAATTCGACTAAAATCTAATACACCGTTCTTACTCGTTAATCACATAAATACAAAATTTTACAGTTTCGGCAGGCTACTTTAGCTGCGGCTCCGTAAGCCACTACCTAGGCTGTGGTTGCGCAGACCACTCCTACAGCTCCACAACCCGCTCAGACTCCCGCACAGTCCACTCCTTCATTAGTCGAGTTTTTGACGACTCAGGGTTGCACTGAATAGCAGATGCGGCAGATTACGGCAATTATCAGAGGTGGAGGAGCTGGACCGAGTTAGGGTAGCTTTATTTATATTTTTGAGGATGTATGTACTTATCTAATACATATTTTATATATTTGGACGATATTGGTGGTTGTTTGTATGTTCACGATGATTTTAGATTGATTTCGTATTCTGTTTGTTTATTTCTTTTCTATATTATGCGTGAGGTGTTGATTATGAATATTTCTGTATTTGGTTATATGATATATATATTATTGTGCACAGGGCGGAGAAAAAACGGGAAGCCCATTTTATAAAAAAACCTGATATAATGTCCCTACGGATAACTCCGTAGGGGCAACTGTTGCACCTACAGCTTAAGCCGTAGGGGCAAGTTTTGCCCCTACACATTTATTCGTAGGGACAAAATATCAGAATATATGATATTCTGTCTCTATGGACTCAGTAATAGGGGCAAAACTTACCTTTACGGCTTAAGCCGTAGGGAGTTTATCAGGCCCTACGGACTGCTTCGTAGGGGCATTTATCAGGCCCTACGGATATATCCGTAGGTGTAAGTATTTTATTTTATAAACATATAAATTAAATAAAGATTATGCCCCTTCGGAATAATCCGTAGGGATAAATATTCCTACGGATTAAGACGTAGGGGCAATTATTACTCCGTAGAGGTATGTTCAGGGCGAAGACTTGCAGCTGCGGCTTTTGGACCTACAGAGGAATTTTATGTCACTATGGATATATCCGCACGGGTAGTGGTTTTTCTCTACGACTAAATCCATAAAAGCAAGTGATTATTGTAGTAGTGCATGCATTGTAGACATTACCATATCATGCATCAACAAGAAACAAAGTATAAAAAAAAGAACTTCACATGAGAGATGAAAATTAGTGTGCTTCGGCGGGAAACTGAAATTATCTGGCAAACTGATTTGCTGCATTATATACAAAAAACAGTATAAAACTACTCATCAGCAATCACCTATCTAGCTCCCAGCTCCAGTTGCATACAACCTGTCTCTGAGACATCAAAGTGCTTTATAAAGCCTTTCTAGCTTTCTCAAGATCAGGAAGATCTGCAAACAAAGTAGCAAGGTTCAAAACTCTACACGCAGCATTACATACATTGAGCTATAGTCCTATTGGTATTATCGTCGTCGTCATACCAGTCTTCCGCATCAATATTGTTGGCCTATGAGTCTCATTCCCATTAGTTTTGATTATTTTGCAAAAAACATATTTCAAAGATAACATATGTTACTAACCATGCCGGATAAGTTAAAGTGCTACAACAATAGAATTACTCAAATAAGAAAACAATCAACACTTCAACTGGCATCACAACAGTGATATTGAGTGACTCTGAAGACCAAATTGTAAGTTTGAAAAAATATCGAAGAAGTCACACAATAAAGTATTTAAGACTTTTATTTTCTTGAAGTCAAGAGTCGATCTCATCGGTTAGAATCTCTTTTCAAGTTCTAAATTTTATACTAGATCTCTTTACTTAAAGATACATCTAAACTTTTTATTAGAGTTTTCAAAAACAAACCAAATCTTTTTTAAAATTATTTTAAACATCCGTGTCTTTGATATATTGGACATCAGACGTCCTTATGGATGTCCCCCAGACGTCCATAGTAGTTTTAAAATTTTCAAATTTTGTGATTGGTTTGAATTTCAAATGTCTAACGGTTATAAACTGCTAATAATGGACCTATCTTTTAGGAGCAGTTATTCTAACTGACCCAACTGCCCATTCTCAAAATTCTATATAAAGGACCCTTTTTCAAATGATTTTTTATCGATTTTCCTTTTTATTGTTTTCACGAGTTCAAGTTTTTCTTATTCATTAATCCTTTCGTGAAAACTCTGCCACTCTCTCATTCTTAAGTTTTTACTACTCTTTTAGAGAGAAGATCTTTAAGGCCTTTAATTTTTTCTATTCATTAGAAACGAAAGATCTTTAACTGTCGAAGAAGTTTTGTTTAAACTTTTCTTGATCTTTTTGAAAAACTTCATCAATTGTTCTTAAATTTTTCATACTTTTTTTTTAGAGAAGAGATCTTTCAGGGATTTAGATTTTTCTAGTCATTAGAATCGAAAGATCTCTAAATCGTCGAAAAAGTTTCTGTTTTAAACTTTTCTTAATCCTTTTGAAAAAAAATTTCGAATCATTTTTAAACGTTTTTAATCTCCAAAACACAATCTATTATCTCCCTTGAATCGAAACTTGATTTATCCTTTATGATCAATAGGATTGTATAGTTGGTTTGTAAAGATTTGTTGAAAATATTGTTCGTACGACCTAGTGAAGAAAGCTCTAAGATCTTCAGATTGTAAGGGTTTCAGACTTGAGCCTTGGGAAAAAGTTTTGGTGTTCACCACCTGTAAGTGTAAAAGGTTTTGGATTTGATCCTTTATAAAAAAAGTCTAAGTGTTCACCGCCTATAAGTGTAAAAGTTCTATGATCTGAGTTTGGTAAAAGATCTGGGTTTCTCCACCCATAAGGAGTCACTGGATAGTTAAGTTGAATCTTGAGCAGGATCTTTCAAACGGGGATTAACCACAAAGTTGGTGAATCTCGATAACAATTCTCTGTGTCATTTACTTTATTTGCATTCGGTGTGTGCGAAATTGTTTATACTTGTACTATGATTTTTGTTCTGCTGCAAAATTTCTTAATTCTGCACAATTGCACTGAGTTTGTCATATGGCCACCCCCGGTAAGGTTGTTTTTAGTTGATATCAGAGCAGGTTACACTGTTTGTAAGATTAACCTCTTGAGTTTCTGATCATATGGCAAACCACATAGAAAGACAATCCACTAACTGTCCTCTTTTCAATAGTACCAACTACCAATCTGGAAAACCAAGATTAGATTTTTCCTTCAATATATCGATCTAGAAATCCTAGAAATCATTGTGAAGCCCTTTGTCGTTCCTACCACAAATCCATTATCTGAAGCTGAAAAGAGATCAATGATATTAAATGTAAAGGCAATGAATGCACTTTATTATTCTTTGAATTCAGAAGAATTCAATAGAATTTCTATATGTCAAACGGCAACCAAGATTTGGAATACTCTCCAGACTGTCCATAAAGGAATCAGTAAAGTCAAAGAAAGTAAGATCAACTGTCTCATGCACAAGTATGAGATGTTCCAAATGAGAGACGATGGGACCATCGACTATATATTTTCTAGATCCAACAACGTTATTACAAAACTCTTTAAGCTAAGGAAGAAATTCGATGAGAAAGAAAAGTGTTATAAGTTGCTGAGATCACTAATGATCTCATGACAAGTTAATATCACTGTCATCGAAGAAGCTAATGATATGACAACATTGACTGTTGACTCTCTAATAGAAAAGGTAAAGACATACGAAATGCAATTAAGCGACCTAAGCAAAAGCAGGAGAATGATGCTCAAAGGAAAAATATCGCGCTAAAAGCAACTACTAGTAAGTCGAAGTCTAAGGAAATATCAAGTGATGAGGAAAGCGACGATGAAAAAATGGTCAACATTGTGACACTTCAGGAAGTATCTGAAATCCAGGAAATTACCTAAAAGAAAGGAACGTATAAATCTAATAAAAATTTTAGTACTAATAAAACTTTGCATTGTTTTGAATGCAATAAGGAAGACCATTTGAAATCAGAGTGTTCTATGCTCAACAAGGATAAGTGGAAGTCAAAAAAAGAATCAGAAAAGCATTCGTTTCAAGATATTTGGGATGATACTGACTCCAGTAACTCAGAAGCAGAAGAAGTCGCTAACATGTGTTTTATGGCGCAAGAAGATGAGATAATAGATGACGACATTGATTTAGAATGTTTTAGTAAAGAGATTTAATGGATTTCTGTTATTTTCTTAAGAATAATTACGTTAAGATTAATACTAAATATAAAACATTAAAATCAAACCTATCCACTAAAAACAATTTAGAGATATCCACTCAAAATAAATTAAATTAAATTAAATTAGAAAATGAAAATTAAAATCCATAACTTTAACCAATGATACGTTAATTAAAACTAATAACACGTTAAATTTTGAAATCTTTAACTAAAAAAGTAAAGTAAATTTAAAAGATAAAATGTTTTTAAAATTCACTAAAAATAAAGACAATTTAGATGTAATATTAGGACAATCAATCAAACACTATAAGAAAGAGGGTATTGGGTATGATAAATATTCTCAATTAGTACCTAAAACTAAACCATTTAGAAGTAAATTCTATTATAAATATGGAAACAAATATACTAATTCTTTGTATAACTATTGTTGCACCTTAGGAAATATATCTCAATATTGTATAATTAAAAACAACTCAACTTACAAATATCATTTTTCTCCGAAGACTGACCCGAGTTGACTAAGAATGATATGGGTCCTAAAGGTTACACAATGTTCTTTCTGCTTTGCAGGACCTCCAAAGACGTAGTAATCGTTGAATCCTTGATAGCGGATGCTCGAAGTACATGAACGAAAATATTCAAAATTTCGAAACGCTATCAAGAGAACAAAGTGGCAATGCCACTTTTGGAGATAATTAATAGGGTAATAATTAGAAACTATTTAAATAAAACCTTACTTGAATTATTTTATGGTAAAATACCCAACATAAAATATTTTAAAGTCTTTGGTTGTAAATGCTACATATTAAATATCTTAGACAACTTAAGAAAGTTTGATTCTAATGATGATAAAGGAATATTTATTGGTTACTCTATGATCAGCAAAACCTATCGCGTTTATAATCAACGAACTTTAACCATTCAAGAAAGCATGCACATTCAATTTGATGAAACTAACTCCTTAAACCCCATAGTTAGATGATTCATCAATAGACAAAAATGTTGGAACCAATCAATTAGAACAATAAGAGCAAGTAATGGATATTTCTCTTCTAAAATATTGGCAATTCAATAAAGACAACCCTAAGGACTTAATAATAGGAGACATAGATAAAAGAGTAGTTACTAGAGCATCAACATTTAACTTATGCATCAATTCAGCCTTTATCTCGGTTATAGAACCGAAGAATTTTAAGAAACTAAAGAATGATGAGTATTGGATAGAAGTAATGCAAGATAAGTTAAATCAATTTGAAAGAAATAAAGTTTAGAAACTAGTTTCAAAACCCAAAGATAGACCAATAATTGGTACTAAGTGACTTTTTAGAAACAAATTAGACGAGTCAGGGAATATAGTAAGAAATAAAGCATGTTTAGTTGCTCAAGATTATAATCAAGTCGAAAGAATTGATTATGATGAAATTTATGCACCCGTCGCTGGACTTGAGGCTATTAAGATATTATTAGCCTATGCTTGTTTCAAGAACTTTAAAGTATTTCAAATGGATGTTAAGAGCGCATTTTTGAACGGAAAAATAGAAGAAGTATATGTAGCACAACCACCAGGCTTTGAAAACCATAAACATCATGAATATGTTTTTAAACTAGAAAATGTTTTGTACGGTCTCAAATAAGCCCCTAGAGCTTGGTATGATAGATTAAGTATATTCTTAATAAAAATAGGATATAAAAAAGGTATAGTTGATAAAACCATATTTACAAAAGTTTATGGAAATAAAGTTATAGTAGTTCAGATTTATGTTGATATCATATTTGGTTCTACTAATGAGCAGCTCTGCCAAGAGTTCTCAAACTTTATGCAGGATGTGTTTGAAATGAGTAAGGTGAGAGAATTGAATTTCTTACTCGGACTTCAAATCAAACAAAATCGGGAAGGACTATTTATCACCCAAGCCAAGTATGCTAAGGAATTTATCAAGAAGTTTGGTTTGGAGGATGCAAAGACATGCAAAACTCCAATAGCAACGACAACTAAACTTACCAAGGACGATACTGGAAAAGCGGTAGATATACAGCTCTACCGAGATATGATTGGTAGTTTATAGTATTTAACTGCAAGTAGACCTGATATCATTTACAGCGTATATCTATGTGCTAGATTCCAAGTTGATCCCAGAGAATCTCATTTAATAGTCGTTAAGAGAATCTTTAGATATCTTAAAGACACTATTAATCTAGGATTATGGTATCCTAAAAATAACGTATTCCACTTAACAAGTTATTTTATGCTGGAAGTCAAACTGACAGAAAAAATACGAGCGACACATGTCATTTCTTAGGTAACTTCATTGTATCTTGGAATTCCAAGAAACAAGTATTAATAGTATTGTATTTTGCTGAAGCAGAGTATTGCCGCTGGTGCATGATGTGCTCGGAGTCTTTGGATCAAATACACTATAGAAGACTAAGGAATTAGTCTCTAAAATACCAATACTCTGTGACAACACTAGCACAATCCAAATGACCAAAAACGCTGATCAACTTTCCATAACCAAACATATAGATGTTAGATATTGTTGGAGTTAGTGCCCTCAGAGTCAATTATTGGATCACAGACACGTGATTGCAATGATTGAGGGAGGACCTATCCCGGTAGGACAGTCTTACTCGAGATGATAGTATGCTATCTGGTTTATCTTTATCATCGTGTACTGCTTTAGGTGACCTGACATGTCGCTATTACACGTTGATAGAGCCCCTAGGATTCTTGCTTCACTGCCAGCAGTATGATGGCGATCATATATGTGGGAGCTGGTAGTCTATAAGCACATCCTTAAAAGGTCCCTAGTCGTAGGAGTTTCGAGACAGGGCATCGATACTCCATTAGTAGACTAGTGTATACAGTCGAGACCCCGACGAGGGGCGGTGGCCGGTCTCACAAGCCACTGGTGTCAGTTGGTTCACCTAAGATGTATACAGGTGCTCATTGGGTTATGAGTACACCGGACAGGACTCGCCGGGAACCTGCTAGTTGGGCTTATACCAGACGTCAGATAGCAGTTCCCAGGTGACATGTGTACAGGTTAGTTCATCGACCTGAGATCGTCATTTGTCTCGTGTGAGTTCCCACCGTGCTTTGATTACTACCCTACCACGGCTCAAAGGAGTCGTGCAAACAGGTTTTAGTTGGGTACAGTCCCGAGCCACATGGAGGCAGTGAGCGGATCTGCAGGGGTTCGTCTCTCTCGGTATTGGGGGTGAGATCGCGCTGTGTCTAGGAGAGCCATTACGCATAGCCCTCGGCCGAGGCAGGAGATTTACTGGTAGGTATTCCAGTAGTATCTCAGGGCGTTCTGGGCTACACTCCGACACGACTTGTACCGCCTTTGGGGGTCTGACTTTTACCAACCCCCTAGGCCCGACATGCGATCCTCATAGACGAACGGACCGGACTGTACGGATATTGTCACTGACAGGCTCAGTAGGGTGTCAGGATGAGTTCGCTCATCGACGTCCCTTTTGGTCAATAGCTGGTGGCCCGTTACGTATTGGCTTATACCTCTGACGTGCTAGTGGTTAAATCCACAGCCATAGTATTGACGAGTCTTTAGAGTCCACCACACTTACAGTTACTCAAGCTTTCGGGCGAAACGCTGTAGAAGCCGTATGGAGATATGGTAGGGTCCGATCAGATACGTGCGGTATTGCACGGATCAGGATCGGACAGTTTTGTACTAGTGGCCGTATGGAAATATGGCAGGGTTCGATCAGATACGTGCGGTATTGCACGGATCAGGATCGAACGGTTTTTACTAGCCGGCTTTGGTTTAAGCCGGTACTAGATTAGTACAGTGTAGATTTTGTCTCATTGCATTTGTATCCGGACGGAATACAGATGCGGGTGTGTATGCACAGTATCGGGGTTTTCCTGTAATTTATTACGGGACCAGTTTTCTGGAGTTGCCAGTTTGCTTTCCGTTCCGGCCGGTTTTTCCTTTGTTCTTTCCCGGCCGGACTTTTCCGATGGAGGGGGTTATTTGCAAGTTTGCAAATAACTCTTTGTGGAGGGTTTTATTGTAAAAGTTTGATTATGATAGCTTCATTTTCTTTTGCTCCATGCTTTTGCATTAAATGAGATATGAAAGGTTATGGAGTGAATAGAAGAAAAAAGCATGGTTGATGTTTTCTTGTCTAGGATGTGGTCACCTCTTTGATCTCCTACACTCACCTCCCTTCATGCTTCATATTACCTCCTCCACCTTTCTCATTTAGTAGAGAAGTTTTTCATGAGAGGAAAAAGAAAGAGAGAAGAAGAAGAAGAGAGCTTCATTCTTGAGAGTTTCTTTCTTGATCTCATTTTCATGCTAGAAAAATGCAAGCACCATTTTTCTAATCCTTGTTTCCTCCATCATCCTCAATGGCAACAACATAACCCCAAAGAGACAAGCATCTTCTACACTACATTCTACAGCATATCTTGAGCATGTCGAGTTGCCGGCTTCATGCCCGAGTTGCCTCGGTATTGAGGCGGGAGCCCGTAAAAGACGCAGGCGATATGGTGCCCTTTCCGGCGAGGAGGCGACGATATGGAGACAAGACTTTCCGCGGGAGATCGGGACGATGAAGAGAAGACCGGAGGACTCCGATCACTCGGTATACTTCTCACCCTATCTCTTGATTGCTAGCATTAGGTTAATGGTTACGATCCGGGTTTTCTTTGTCCGCGGTAGCGCCGGTTTCCGAGTAAGGAAAATTTTTGATTCCGCAATTTGGCCTCGAGCAAGACGGCCGGGGCGCTGCCGTGGCGAAACAGATATCATTTCTTACGAGATCACTATCACAAAGATGATATTATTCTTGAATATATACAGACTAAATCACAGTTGGCTGATATATTCCTCAAAGTTTTAGATAGAACTTGTTTTGCAAAGATAAAGGGTGAACTCAACGTGTTAGAACTAGAAACCTAATTATCTATTCTAAAAACCATTGACACTTCAATTTTTTTAAGTCTATAGACGTCCCTAAAGACGTCTATAGATGTATCTGTTCAAAAATTGCAAAGCTGTTTTGTCAGCTTCTCGTTTTTGAAATTTAAAATTTCAAAAAGTTTCTAAACGTTTTAAAACTGAAATTATGGTTTTAAAACTTCTCTTCAGTTTTCAAGTCCTCCTTCTATAAATTCAAGTGAATTTCTTATTTCAAATTCACTTTTCTCATTTCTCCCAAGTCTACACACATCCACTTACCATGTCAAAGCATACTATTTCTACAAGGAACACCCCTATTGTCGAGAAAATGTCCCCTTCTTACAAGAAACCCGATATTAAGGCTAAGGAAGAGCTTCTTTCTCTAATTCGACTAACACCGAATCGATCTCGGATTTTGTCACTTACCCTTCTTCACTCTCCTTCGAGTTCATCCACTGAGAATCCTTCGGAAGACTCATCAGAAGAGCCTGTTAAAGAGCACCCATTTCATGCACCTCAGACGGAAGAAATTCCCACGAAAAATTCCCTGGCTACCAATCCACTTGATCAAGGGCCAACTCCAAACGGTCCTAATAATAATCAGTATCATTTTGACCCAACTGGATATTGAACCGGTGTTAATTGTCCTTTTTATGTTCATCCGCCGCCTAATTCACGTATCAAGTTCATCATTCGGTATGAAGTTAATGATATTCATACTCATATATTCGACCGGATCAAAGGGGTTTTCTTTAAGAAAAGGGAAACGAAGACGACGGAGTACTGGAAGCATCTCCCTAATCTCTAGAAATCCGTTAGGTCTAGAAGTCTGCCGTATTTTTATTTTAGTATGATTGTATGTTTTAATTCTTTTGTTTGTACTTTTATTTTAATATATTAATATATTTTAATTATTGTGTTTGTAGTGTTACTTTAATGTGTATTATTTTTTTATAAATAAAAAGCATTTTTAGCTAGTATTTATCTACAATTCATTCGCTAACTAATTTTTTATTATTCCACCTCCATGCTAACGCTTTTTGATATTTCTAAAAGGGGAGAATATGCATATATTCGGGGGGGCATTTAAATAAATTTATAAATATCTTTTTAAATTATATATATCTTAAATATTATTAATTAAGTTTTTGAATAAATTCATAAATATTTATTTTTTTGAAAAATTATGCATATATTAAATTTTATTAATTAAGTTTTGTAAAATATCAAAAAGGAAAGATTGTTGACCTATCAGTCTCATTCTCTTTAGTTTTGATTATTTTACAAAAACTATATTTCAAAGATAATATATGTTACTAATCATACCAGATAAGTTAGAATACTATAACAATGGAATTACTCAAATAAGAGAACAGTTAACACTTCAACTGGTATCACAACAGTGACTTCGAGCGACTCTAAAGACTAAATTGTAAGTTCAAAGGAAATATCGAAGAAGTCACACAACGGAGTATTCAAGACTTTTATTTTCTTTGAGTTTAGAGTCGATCTTATCGGTTAAAATCACTTTTCATGTTCTAAATTTTTATGCTAGATCTCTTTTCTTAAAGAGACATCTAAACTTTTTATTAGAGTTTTTAAAAACAAACCAAATCCTTTTTAAAATTATTTTAAACATTTGTGTCTGATATATCAGACATCTGACATCCCTATGGACATTCATAGCAGTTTTAATTCGGCAATTGGTTTGAATTTCAAATTTCTAACGGTTATAAACTGCTAATAACGGTTCTAATTTTTAGGAGCAGATATTCTAACTGCCCCAACTGCCCATTTTCAAAATTCTATATAAAAGACCCTTTTTCAAAAGATTTTTTTTATCGATTTTCCTTTCTATCGATTTCAAGAGTTCATGTTTTTCTCGTTCTTCAATCCTTTCATGAAAACCATGTCACTCTCTCGTTCTTAATTTTTTACTACTCTTTTAGAGAAGAGATGTTTCACGGCTTTAGAATTTTCTATTAATTAGAAACGAAAGATCTCCAGTTGTCGAAGAAGTTTTGTTTAAACTTTTCATAATCCTTTTGAAAAACTTTTTCAATCATTCTTAAATTTTTTATATTTTTTTAGAGAAGAGATCTTTTAGGCCTTACATTTTTCTAGTCATTAGAATCGAAAGTTCTCTAAATCGCTGAAGAAGTTCTATTTTGAACTTTCTTAATCCTTTTGAAAACTTCTTCGAATCGTTTTTAAACGTTTTTAATCTCCAAAACATAATCCATTATTTTCATTGAATCGAAACTTGATTTATCCTTTGAGATCAATAAGATTGTATAGTTGGTTTGTAAAAATTTGTTGAAAATCTTGATTGTACGACCTAGTAAAGAAAGCTCTAAGATTTTCACATTGTAAGGGTTTCGGACTTGAGCCTTGGGAAAAAGTCCAGGTATTCACCATCTGTAAGTGTAAAAGGTTTTGGACTTGAGCCTTTAGGAAAAAGTCTAGGTGTTCCCCGTCTGTAAGTGTAAAGGTTCTAAGATTTGAGCCTGGTAAAAGATATAAGTTTCTCCATCTGTATGAAGACACTGGATAATGAAGTTGAATCCTGAGCAGGAACTCTCAGGCCGGGATTAGCCACAAAGTTGATGCACCTCAATAACAATCATCTGTGTCATTTACTTTCTTTGCATTCTGTGTATGAAATTCTTTATACTTGTACTCTGATTTTTTTCCGATGCAAAAAATTTTAATTTCGCACAATTGTGCTGAGTTTGCCATAAAACCTTATTCACCTCCCTCTAAGATTGTTTTTAAATATGTTGTCAACTGTAGAGATGTTCCATGAAAGTTTTGACAAAATTTTATGAGCATGCTCTTTTAGTGGCGTGTGTGTGAGAGAGAGAGAGAGAGAGAAAGAGAGTTTATGTTCAAATGTGTAAAAGGAGATGTAGCACATCTCACTATTTGCCAAGGCATTTGCCAGGAGATGGAATGCATGCCAGTTAAAATGTCAGTTGAACAAAGAACTAGTGGTTGAAAGTAAGTGGGATGGAGAATGCAATAAATCTACAAAGTGGATTTAATCGGAAGTTTGTGGTCTACACTATATTTATACAGATACATGCACAATATTAGTATTTCCGATCAATCGATTATCCACATAGCATGAAAAATGATGGGCTTTGTTTAACAGGAGAGTTATAAAAAAAAATTAATAAAAAATTGATTAGTCTAAAATATTGCACATTTGTATGAACATTTTTCCTACTATTATTAACTGCTAAATGATGTTAATTGTAAATATAGAACATATGTGGGTTTATTTGTAAAAAGATTATTATCATATGTTTCTTCATTTTAATTAATATAATTAGGAAAAATATATGCATATAATATTTAAATGAAATACTAGCAATTAAAATATGCATATCATATCAAATATTTCTAATCAATATTCTTAAGATATTATATCATATAAATGGTTAGGATAATATCTCAAAAATACTAAATACTGCTAACACTTTGATTTGAGATATTGTACAGATATTAGCTCAGGTCTGGAATCCAAGTAAGAGATCCGAGTCAAATCGGGATATCGAAACCGAATCTGCCAAATTTTAAAAGCAAATCGAGGAATCTAGCAACGGCAGAGACTCAGAGCAATATTTTCAGAATCTATACATCAAAAGGATATCCAAATGTCGACACAGAATGCCTTCCCAAGTCATGATCCCACCAAAGCGCGGCGGAAAGGCGGCCAAACGTGGCATTATGTGGCGGTTCAGCGGTCAAATCTGGGCCGTTGGATATGGGATTTTGGGATCACGATCTTAACTGCATCTATTCCAATATAGAATTTAGGGTTTCTGGTTTCAAGGACTATATAAGAAACCGAGAGCTGTACATTGAAAATCATCATCGAAGAGATCAAGAGATCCAACAGATCCACGTATCCGAGTGATCATCATCTATTCATCAACCTCCAACAAGAGAGAGATCTAGAGCAAACTAGGGTTCTTGTAATCTACTTTCTAAGAAGAATTGTAAATGCAATAGTTGATTAATAAAGCTAGTTTTTATTCTTTTTGCATTTATTTTCGCATTTAATTTCTGCACTTACTTTTACGCAATACTTTTCTCCATCTTAATTATGCTTTCTTTCTTCTTCAACCTTTCTTCACTAACCATGAGGGAGTAATTCCTAGCTTGCTAGGGTTTGTAGGATAGGGTAGGATAATGGATGAAGAAATCTTTTAACTTCTTTTAAACATTTTAAAGTTCATAAACTTTAGCAAAATAAATGTTAACTTCCTTATCGGGCACGCTATCAATTTATTGATAGGCTTGATCACGATTTGAGATTGGTTTAACAATTGTTTTGTTAAGAGCTAGACATGAATAGAGATACATAAAACGACAAGGGTTAGTAGTGGGGAAACCCTAGTTTCCTCCAAGAACCATAATCTACATTCATCACTATTTCTATAGTTTTAATCTATTAAAAGATAAAAACGAACCATTTTTATTATTCTTCCATTAACTACCAAGTCCTATGAACCCTACAAGCCTTTTTATTAAAAAATTTATATCCGTTTTAAAATATAACGATAAATAATCACCTATCTTTCATCAACTCGTCTAAAACAAGAAAAGAGTTCACGTTTCCCTGCGGACGACTCATACTCATCGCGGCTAGCTACTAGCGACACCATCTTAATTGTGGTTATTAACAAAAACATCTCTTTCGCACACGATCAATCAAATGGCGCCGTTGCCGGGGAGACGGTTGTAATTTTTTTCTTGTTATTCGGGTTGATTTCTTATAAAAACTAGGAAATATAAATTAAAAGAAAACCAAAACCGCATCTTGTGTTTGTAACAATTATTATGCGATTTTTGCAAGAGAATCTGGAGTAACTAGAGTAAGGCAACAAAGATTCAGAGACTTTCAACTTGGATCAGAGGAGCATAGGGGTGTTTTGAAGAAAATTTAGCAAAAGAAACTTCCACACGGCGGCGGAACCGTGACTATTGGTTGCATTTGGCGGCGGAACCGCGGCCTTCTTGAGGATTTGGGCCCCCAATCATCTATGGAACTTTTCTATAATCTTTCTCTCTTATTTAAAGCTCCAATAAATTGATTTTACCTACAGGATTCTTTGAAAATACCGCCGCTAAAAATATTTTTGCGTGTTTTAGATTTTGGTTTGTTTTGCATATCTAAAACGGACATTAAGAAGAAATAAACCCAAAATTCAGATTAGGTGGGGATTTCATTACCCTTTCTACCATAAATCACAAACGAGCTTACGCATAACTCTACATTAATAAAAAATATCTAGACCAATCCCCTAAGGACTGTCGCGCTTAATTAGGACAGAAGAAGGTCACAGGCAATCTATTGTTTATCTGCATTTCTCTTGTAGTGTCTAAGGCAAGTGTGACCAAGAAAAGTGGTTACTTAATTAGGCCCGCTATTTGGGCTCAGCTGCAAGAAAACTTAAGAGACTTAGCCAATTTGGGCTTTAGTCTGCCTACTCTTCTTCTTCTTCTTTTTTATTCAAAAAGTGCTAAGCACTTATTTGGGCTTTGTTTGTTCAGCCCTTTTCTTTTTATGCAAAAGTGCTAAGCACTTATTTGACGCTCTGACACTCTCATGGGTGTCATATGAAGCATTTAATTATGGGCGTCGCCAATGAGCGCTGAGCACTCTGCCACTTTGGCTATTTATGAAATGCTAGGGACTTTTCTTTCTTCTTTTTTTTTTTGGTGGCGCCCACGTGAGGAGCACGTGAGGCGCTGGACGCTGTCCAATCAGTGCGAAGCACTCATCCGCTCTTATTATTTTTATGGCGCTCACGTAAAGAACACGTGAGGTGCTGGGCGCTGCCCAGTCAGTGCTAAGCACTCGGCCGTTTTGGCTATTTATGAAGTGCTAAGAACTTTTTATGTGGCGTCCTTGTGAGGAGCACGTGAGACACTAGGCGCTGTTGAAGAGGGACGCCCACGTGGGAAACACGTGAGGCGCTAGTTTCTTTTATATGGAGATTTAATCTCTGTTGATATTTTTAGAAAAACTTAAATCTCTGTTAATAGTATTTTGATCATTAACGATCATCAAGATCATTATTTTGAGGATCTTACATCGGTTTTTTTAAAGAACTAAGTTCTTGATTTGAAGGAACTAAGTTCGTGGAGTATTGTACACTCCATGTTTTTTTATGTTCTTGTATCCATATTCTCCTCTAAATCTTTGATTCTTAAGAACAAGATCTTTCCGATGAGAATTAAATTCTCAACTTATGGAAGACTTGTCTTGTGGATCTCAGATCCAGAGAAAGAACTAAATTCTTTTGAATGGGTTAAACCCTTAGATATGATATTGTAGAGATATTTTGATCTTTTTTTTTTACCTAGAGTTTAAGAATGAAGCTCTTCTTCTTTTCTTGAGAAATGAGTTCTCTTTTGTTTTGGAAGCTTTCTGTATTTTTTTTAAAAGCTTATGGGGGTTCGCTCTATTTGAGACTTAAAGTCTCGGGTTCTTTATATAGTAGAGGCAAATTGTTAATTAGTTTTGAGAAAATCTCTCATTTAGAGATTTCAATTAATTTAATTGGTCTCAAAATTGATTTGGGGAATTTTACCCACCGTTGGATCTTTGATTCAAGAACTTCTGTTTTATAGAATATTTTGTTCTTTTTTTTTTTAACAAGATCGGGGAAATATTCTCCCATTTACAGAATTTATTCTGTCAAGTAGTGATTTTTAATCACCATTATATTTTTAATCCAAGGGTTCTCTGTTTTACAGAGAGCAATCTTTTTTTGTTTAGAAAAATTGAGGGAATATATTCCCAAAATAGAATTTTATTCTGTTATTGGATCATTGATCCAACCGAGAGCATCTTTCTTATTTAGAAAGATTTGGGAGATGTTTTCTCCTAATAGAATTTGATTCTATAATTTGATAATTTATTATCCCCGTTAGATCTTTGATCCGACGGCTCTTTTTGACAGAAAGTGGAATTTAATTCTATTTGGGCGCCGGCGCTTACGTGTTGTACATGTGGGCACCATTTAAGACTTTAATTCTAAAGATAGGTATTCCTGTGCTTTGCATATTGGCGCCCGCGTGAGGAATACGTGTGGTGCCATTTAAGAGTTTAACTCTTATTTAATAGATTCTTTGGTGCTTTGTACATTGGCGCCCGCGTGAGGAACACGTGCGACGCCACCAAATGATTTAATCCTGGCGTTGGTAGCTTCATAGAGAGCACGTGAGGCTCTGCCTCATTTAATTCAACAGAGCTTTACTCTTTTATTAGGTTAAATATTGGGCAAATAAATGCCTCCCACCGTTGCTCTCACGCGGCTTACGCGTGGATGCAACGATGCCACCTTTTCTACCGTTCGATCTCCTGGGAGTTGAACCGTCCTTTCATATCTTATAAATAATACCTTTGGCCCTTGAGATGACTGCCATTTTATCATCTTCTTTCTTCTTTCTTGAGAATTTAATTCTCTTTTCAGAGCTTAGATCTCTATCCAAAGAAACTTTTAGAGTTTAAACTTTGTTTAAGAAAAATGGTAAGTATTTTGACCATTTTTCTCTTAAAAGAGACTCTTTTTGTCTTGGATTTTTAACTCATTATAGCTTTTTTCTTCTCTTGGAACGATCTCTTAGAGATCTAAAAACTTTGTTTAGGTAGACCATAGGTCTCGGAGATCTTAAGGTATTACCCTATTACTCACTTTTGATCCCTGAAGGTTATTTGGAATTTAATTCCATTTCCTGAGGGGATTTCTAGGATTTTATCCCATTATGAGAGGAATTCAATTCCAGGTTGTTCTACAGAGATTAGCTCTGAGAAAATTTCCTTTTTAAGAAGTTCTTTTGGGAATTTCCCCCCCTTTTTTTTAGGGTTCTTTTTTGCAGATTTAAACTCTGTTATAGAACATATTTTTCAAGGGAGTTTAACTCTATAGTTCAATGAGATTTCTCATTAAATGAGAATCCTTTAGGATTCTTACAATGAGTGCCTTTCTTATCATTGATGGGGGCGTTACCTTGATTTTGTGAGGTCCATTATAATGATTTTGGTATTTTGATTGCTAACCCTTTACCGGTTTTTCTTTTCAGATACTATGGCTTCTCATCTTTATGATCTTGAATAGATCATCTCATATGAGGACATCCGCGTTCAAGACCACTGTCAAGGCCAGGAGTTTACTGACGCTCAATGTGTTGAGGTAATGCGTCGCTTCGACGATTACAATGGTCAATTGCTCTCCCGCCTTTTTGTCCTTTGAAGATTATCGTGGGGTCAATTTGGGATGCAATTCATGGGCTTGACGAGGCTATGCCCCTCGAGACGCTTGATGATGCTGAAGACAAGGTGCATTCAGTATATCTAATGGGCCTAATCTCAAAGAAGAGAAAAGATGATCTTATCGATGTTTTGAATCGCATCTTCCAACAGAAGGCGATAATATCCGGCTACCCGAGGACGGACGACATTAGTGCGGATTCCGACGCTTGCATTCATGAGAAAATGCACAAGAAAATGGCCAAAGAGGCCGAAAGCACTTTACTCATACTGGCTTCTAAGTTCCTGAATCCGTGTCCGGAATTCGGTGTTTTGCCGTTGTAAACACTTCTTGCTTTTTTTATCATCGCCAATGTATAAATTTCTTCAATGTATGAATAAAAAAATTCCCTTTTCTCTTTATGCCAATGCTCATATATGTCTTACATGAAGTGTTGTTATACATATATACAAACTGTTGTTGGCGCTCATATGTCGTGCGCGTGAAGCGCTGCTGAGGATTTTAATCTTGAACTAGTGTCGACGCTCACACGTTATGCATGTGAGGCGCCGCTCTAATTTCGGAAAGAATCAATGCAGGTGCTCACGTGTCTTGCACGTGAGGCGCTGCTGATAGAGTCGTTTCACCTCCTTACTTTGATTCCCATGAGTCAACCCTTTCTTTTCCCATGCTCTTTTTTCACGCCTTGGAAATAGCTTCACCGTGCACAACATTTTCTGTGTCTAGACTTGAATGCTTCCCTTTATAATCTGAAACTCTGCTTCCCTTTTCTTTCACAAAGAAAAAATCACCTTTTAACAAACCAAGAGTTATGGCTTGCAATCGTCCGCGTGTTCGTCGGCAACCGTGGGAGGTACCTATCTAGGGAATTGTCACTCGTTTTGCTGTGTGTTTAGTAGATCCCATTCTCACTAATGACCAGTGTGACATGGTGATGTACGAGCTTCTAGCTCATCGGGGCTCTCCTCTTCCTGCCGGCTCCATTTGGCTTCAGACGATCTTCTCATCGGTACTTGCTGAAATCCCTCCTCATCCAGCGAAGATGACTCTGGTTATGCTCGACACGGCGGAGGACAAGATCGAGTGCTTCCATGAAGCTTGTTTTATTACCCAGCCCCTGAGGGATTGTTCGGTTCGTCTACTAAGCCAGATACGGGCTCAGCGGGCCATCATGTCTGCCTTTCCTGATGCGCACGACGCTGACCGATGGGGAGCGACTCCTCACGAAGATCGCCTCTTCGACATAGTAGAGAAGGCAGAGAGGGAATTAAAGAATCTTGTATATCGTTTTGTTAATCCTTGTATCTCAGATCCCATGTTCGACGATCTTTTCTTTGTGTAATAAGTAATATAAAAAAAAATAATGTCGACCACTGAACGTTTCATCCCCGGCGCATATTCATATGGGCATCCTGCCTCTGTACATACATTTTGTATTTTAATCTTTAGAAGTTTCTGATGCATGCATCTAGACATAGGTGAACATTGGATTGAAGTGATGCATAGCATCTGGCCGGTTTCGAGCTGGCATGCGCGACTTTTATTAGAATTTTATCTGAGAAGATAGCGAGCGGATACAAGCGTCTTCTTAAATCTCCATCCTTAAGAAATGTATTTCTGAACCCCGAGGACCATGAGTTGCGCCTTTCTGTTTCTTGATGTCTTGATTCAGCGCCCATTAGTTTACTTACTCGTTTCGGAGCCTATAGTTTATTCACTTGTTTCGGAGTCTCTAGTTTATGGACTCGTTTCGGAGTCTGTAGTTTATTCACTCGTTTCGGAGTCTCTAGTTTATTCACTCATTTCGGAGTCTGTAGTTTATTCATTTTAGAGTTTATTTGGTTTGCCTCCCTTGGGTTTACAAGCAAACTTGTCCTAACATTGTATGTAGATAACCCCCATTCTTTACGATGGTGGTCTGTTAGGTTTGTGGTACTAGACTTTTGGTCCGTGGTACCGTCGTGTTGGCTGATGTATTCCTCAATATGTAGTTTTTAAGCCGTTGTTCGAGTAACCTCATGACTGTCGTGTCTGTGATCACTTCGGGGAATGGACAAGATATCTTCAAGTAATCTCCTTAGGTCATATTACCGTCAGAAGAGCAAACGTTAGGAATTTCCTATGACGCTTTTTACTTGAGATTAGGCTCAGTTTGGAGCCCTGATGAGTCATAACCACTCTGCACTGGTGTGGGATGATCTCCGATAGTCTTTTAGGTTTTATATGAGTTGCCTTCAAAACCCGAAGATGGGAATATACCGTTACTTCATTTTTTGTTTTGACGATGTCACGCCGATTCTTTACTGAAGTAAGGTAGAAATCTATAAGACTTCTATGTTGTACGTATTGCAGTCAAAGTCCGGAGCTTGGAATATGCCATTGCTCCATTTTCATTTGATAGCCTCATTCACATCCTGCTGAAATGAGGGGGAATGTCGGGATGGTCTCTAGGTTGTATATGTGCCGCCAAGACTTGGAGTTTAGGATTTTACCATTACTCCATTTTTGTTTCGACCATTGAGTCTTTTGTTGACGTTGCATCTGCAATGAGAAGGAACGCCGAGATAGTCTCTGAGTTGTATATGAACCGTCAAGACTTGAAGCTTGGATTTTTCCATGGCTCCATTTTTGTTTTGACCCTTAGGTCTTTTGTTGACGTTGCATCTGCATCTTGTTGGCATGAGAAGCACATCGGGCTGGAGTTAGGATTTTGCCGTCACTCCCTTTTGATTCGGCTTCTTGGAGCTTTTGTTGACATCGCATCTTCACCCTGCTGGAATGAGGAGAACGTCGAGCTGATCTCTAGGCTGTAGATATTGCCGTCAAGATCTAGCTCTCCTTTTGACGGAGTCTGGTGGGAAGATATGGTTCCCTTTCTTTCATTTGTGCCCATGGATCGTATACAAGAGTCAATATGGACATACTTGGAAGGTAGAGGAAATTTCTTTTTTTATTTCCGCGATACTCTATCTTTTCAGCTTTTATGTCGCGAAAGTCGCGACTGCCTAATCATTTCGGCTATTTTATTCACGGTGCCTAATAATCATTTTGGCTATTTTTTTATATTTTTACTCGCTGCTTTTTATTGCGAGTTGCCTAAACACTTCGGCTGTTTTTATATGCATATATTTTTTTACTCGCTGATTTTTATTGCGAGTTGCCCCATCATTTCAGCTGTTTTTATATGCATATATTTTTTTTGCTCGCTGATTTTTATTGCGAGCTGCCCCATCATTTCGGCTGTTTTTATATGCATTTTCTTTTTACTACTCGCTGCCGTTTCTATTTCGAGTTTGGAATCTGATACCAATCTTGGTATCAGCATCGCTACAACTGGGATATTACCAGGAGCGAATCATCATTTGCCTTTAGAAGACTTAAACTTTGATACCTTTTTTAGGCATCAGCATCGCTGCAACTGGGATATTGCCAGGAGTGAATCATCATTTGCCTTTGTTGATTTGAACAAAGGTGGTTTAGCGAACAAGGTTAGAATCCTGTCGACAAAGGCTTTTTAACTTTATGAGCTGTAAGGGTCTCATAAAGGTATTTCTCCCTATGAGTCGTGAAGATCACATAGGTGTATTTTCTCCTTAGGAATCATGGGGATTCCTAAGTGTATTTTCTCTTGTAAGTCATAAGGATCTTGCAAGAGTGTTTTTTCCTTATAAGTCAAGAGGATTTATAAGTGTCGTTCACCATAAAGGGACATTTCTCGTTGTTGGTGGAACTCGGTGGGGAAATATTTATTTGTGCCTGTGGATTGTATACAAGGGTTAATATTGGACCGCCTGTAGAGCAACCTGGGGGATACGACGGTTTAAGAACAGGTTCAGATCTCTATAGCTTAAGGCTTTGAATCTTATGAGCCATGAGGGTCTCATAAGAGGAATTCTCCTTACGAGTCGTGAGGATCCCTTAAGAGTAATTTCTTCTTAGGAATCGTGAGGACTCCTAAATACGTTCTTCCTTTGTGAGTCGTAAGGATCTCACGCTGCTGTTTTATACTTACAAGGTCGAGAGGACCTTGTGAGTGCACAGAAATTTTTTTATTTTATGAGTTTGCGTTATTTCTGGTTTTTCACAAACTCGCCGGCAGTCCTGCTATTTTTACTCACAGCGCCCTTTCGGATTTTCATCCGTGCCCATTTTGCTTATGGACATACCCTTTTTTTAACGAGATCGTGCCCTCCGGGTTTTCACAAACTCGCCGGTAGCCCTGCTGTTTTTACTCACGGCACCCTTTCGGATTTTCATCCGTGACCATTTCGCTTGTGGACATACCTTTTTTTGCAAACGATAGAACTCTCGAAAGTAGTTTCACCACAGGTGACCCATCTGTTTGTCGGTGGGACTGGGGGATGGCTTCATCGCTGGAGTAGCTGTATTGCCAGTGGGACTTGAGTTACAATCCTCACCATTGAGATTTCGATTTCCATATAGATCTCAAAGGAGTGGATTGCCGTTTTTGAGGCGATGCGCTAGTTTAGGGATGTTCCGGTCCTATATCGCCATATTTGAAGCGAAATTTTAGTTTAGGAACATCTCGGTCCTGTATCTCCATATTTGAGGCAGATAATTAGTTTAAAGACTTCTCGGTCCTACATCGCTATATTTGAGGCGAGTAATTAGTTTAAGGACATTTCGGTCCGGTATCGCCGTTATTGAAACGAAGTTTTAGTTTAAGGACATCTCGGTCCGATGTCGCCATATTTGAGGCGAGATTCTAGTTTAATGTAACATTTCAGAAAAATAAAATATTGTTTTTGGGAATTTTTATAATTTAATATTAATTTTAATGAATATTTTAATATTTCGGTATAATTAAATACCGATAAATTGGGGAAAATTTGGAAAATTATAGAAATTACTAAAAAGAGGATATTTTATGTGAATTATGCAAATTTTAAGTTTTTATGATTTATTTGACACTATTTTAGTGCTAATCGCGACTAAAAATCGCTAATCGCGTTTAAGCTTGTTTTGTGCAAAACATGCACCATATCATTTCACACTTGTGTTATATTTTCCTACATGGCTTTATCGTCATATTTCATTCTTTGCTTTGGGTTTACTATTGAGGAGAGAAGAAAAGAAAAGGAAAAGAAAAAGAAAAGAAAAGGAAAATAGAAAAGGATAAAGAGAGGCATGGGGCATTTATTAGGCATGGGGGGCCTTGATTTTGGATCTCTCTCTCTCCCCCTCACTTCCCTCCATCTCCAGCAGCAGCCCCATCTCCAGCAACAATTCCTCCCCCTTCACCTCCTCTTCACCATCATATACAACCTCAAAACAACACCAAAACCTCATCACCTCTTCACAAACCTTGTGCACAAGCTCGCAAGCTACGTTATGGACCAAGAAAAATCACATTTTAGTGCTGTAGGGGATTCTTGGGTTCCAAATGAGGTACCTTCACGAGGGCTTCATACGATGAAGAAGATGAAGGCGACGTCGACACCGACACGCAGGATGCAAGGTGAGTAGATTATATCTACGGGGGAAGTCGGGTGGATGGCGTATAGCAGCCCCGCAGTTCGATATTTAGTATAGTATATATATATATTATTTATGATAGCTTATAGTGTGTCGTGGATAGTTGAAATGAGATTAGGTGTACTATGATTAGATTAGGGCGTAGAAGTAAACCAGTATAGTACCTAGTTGCGAACCCTAGAATAGGTTTACACCCACACGCACACACATGCTTATTTGTTATGGTTATACTTAGGTGACGAGGATAGTGGATGATATTTGGAGATGAGTCGATGATATTGGGCATAGTACCATGAGATCGGTGATATGATGTGATTCGTATTTGGAATACTGTTCCCCTCCGAACGGCGGCCAGGACGTGGACGTCTTGCCTGAGATTCGGGGCAGATGCTATTTGGTTTTATCCGTCCACCTCTCCGAAGATATCAAGTTGATTTATGGCACCATGTATCGGAGGTTTAGACGGATGAGGCCGATGTAGCAGACTTCGTCAGATTCCCCCTCGCTCGAGGGGTTTTTGATTGTGGGGACGCTCTTTCCTGCAGGCGCAAGCCCCTGCAGTTAATTACACTACCGCATCGCGGTAACAACTTTCTGCTTCTCCAGAATTTCACTTCGTGTCGTGGGTGTTTGTTTTGTTTGTGGTTGCCCGTGGATTGTATACGGAGACTAATTTATGTCGTCGCCCGTAGGACGTGAATTAGTCCAAATCCGTATTTTCTTAAATTTGGGTTTGGGGTTTTAGTTTAAGGATACGTTAGCCCTATTGAGGCTAAGATCAACTTAAACGTTCGTTAAGGATACGTGAGCCTAATCTCCAGACTCAGATCAACTTAAAGGGATCGTTTGGATCCGACAAGAGAGCAATTGGCTCTGTTGTTTAGTTTAATGACATTGCGGTCGATTTCCAGTTTAGGGACATGGTGGTCCATTTAATATATGGCCGTCGGGACCCGTCACCTCTCTGACGACGTTGAAGGATTATAACGACAGGTGTCAGAGGAGTTCGGAGATGTACCCTTGAACCAAAGTTGATTGGGGGTCTTATAGTCCAATTTGGGACTAAAGTCTGTTTGAATGTTTAAGGATACGTTAGCTATATTTGAGGCTAAGATCAACTTAAACGGGATCGTTTAGATCCGACAAAAGAGCGTTTGGGGGCTCTATTGTTCCAGTTTAGGGACGTAGTGGTCCATAGGTAGTTTAAGGACATTGCGGTCCATTGCCAGTTTAGGGACATGGTGGTCCACGTTCCAGTTTAGGGACGTGGGGGTCCATTTCCAGTTTAGGGACATAGGGGTCCATGTTATGTATGGCCGTCGGGACCTATCACCTCTCTGACGACGTTGAAGGATTACAACGACATGTGTCAGAGGAGTTCAGAGATGTACCCTTGAACCAAGTGTAAATTGATTTAAGAGAGCAGCCATGCTCAGTCAATTTAATTTAAGGACTTACGGCCATGATTGGGCTAAGTCCAGTTGAAAATGTTCAACGTTTTTATTTGTCTTTGGCCTATTAGGCCTGTGCTAGGGCTTTGCCCCTGTTTAATAATGCACTGCATTTTATTCTAGCCTGTTAGGCCTTTTTGATTTGGGCCCTGTCCCTTTTAATAGTGCATAGCACTGTTGTTTGGTCTGATAGGCCTTTCTATTGGGTTCTGCCCTTTAATAATGCGCTGCATTAATTAGTCTGACAGAGCGCCACGTGGCTTGTCAGGCGCTTAGCGCCAATTGAGGAGCGCAAGGCGCAAGTCCATATAGAGGTGACACGTGTCACGCTCCGGTGAGTACAAGCGCAGTGCGCTGCGCCAGTGCGCTGCGCTATTGCGTTGCTGACACGTGGCGCGCTCTGGTGAGTTGCGCCAATTCATGAGAGTAGTGCTCTGTTTTAAAAGCGCATAGCGCAAGCTGTTCTGGAGCTGACACGTGGCGCTCTCTGGTGAGTTGCGCCAATTTCAGAGAGCAATGCTTTATTTTAAAAGCACATAGCGCAAGTTGTTCTGGAGCTGACACGTGGCGCTCTCTAGTGGCTTGCGCCAAGCCAAGAGCGCAACAGTGCAGATTTTTCAAGTGCAGGGCACTGTTTTATTATCTTGATCCAATTTTGGATTCAAAAAAAGGAATCTTTTAAGATTCCCGAACCAGTGGTTCATCAAAAGGCAATGCCTTTGTTATTATTATATTTTTTTTATTGAAGATCCTTGATCTTGTTCTTAGATCAATGATCTTTTTAGAAGAAATTCTTCTTTTTTTTCAAAGGTTTTTATCTTTCTTTTTTCTTTCTGAATTCTTCTCAAACTTTTTAAGAGTTCTGTGAATTCTCTCTGCTTTCTGTGTTTTTGTCTCTCTGTTAATGTGTGTTTTAGACTTGGGGTCTAGGGGCTTTTATATAGTGCCAATTAGTTTGTTAAATTGGTTAGAAAGATCTTTCTCTGAGTGATTTGGGATTTTTTCCCCACCGTTGGATTTTTGATCCAAGGGCTTCTGTTTTACAGAATGCAATCTTCTTGTTTTTAACAAGATTGAGAAAGATCTTTTCATAATTTTTCTGTTTTGGTGCTAGCATTGGCGCAAATGCATCTGCGCTTGACACATGTCGCGTAGCATAGAGCGCAGCGCAACTGCGCTGCCACGTGTCGCGCAGTGCAACTGAAGCGTTACTTCATTTATTTTTGTTTGAATTTTAAACAGAGCTTTGCTCTGAAAGGGAGATTTTCTCCTTTATTATTATTATTTATTTATTTATTTATTTATTTATTCATTTTATTGTTATTATTTTATAAGGAGCGGGTTTTGAGCCAAAATTTTGGCGGGAACAAATGCCCCCCACTACTTTGCCCACGTAAGTATGTACGTGGGTGAAGTAGTGCAAAGTTATGGGTAGCCATGGAATTGAGGGCTTAGGAGACAAGTTTAGGATCCTTGTGGCCTAAGACTTTTCAACTTTATGAACCGTGAGGGTCTCATAAAGACTTTTCTCCCTACGGATTGAGAGGATCTCATAGGTGTATTTTCTCCTTAGGAATCGTGAGGATTCCTAAGTGCGTTTTCTCTTATAAGTCGTAAGGATCCTATAAGAGAATTTTCCCTCTTACGAGTCGAGAGGACCCGTAAGCGGTTGTTTCCCTTCTTGTCGACATTCGACTTTGGAGAGAAAGACCCGTGGATAGTATGCAAGAGACCGTTTTGGGCCAACTTGCAGGATCCCAGTGCTTAGGAAGCAGGTTTTTTTTTTATCCCCGCCGCCTAAGGTTTTTCCTCACGAGTCGAAATGAATCGAGCATTTCTCGCAAGGATGTCCTAACGTCACAGTTAACCTCTGCTCTTTACGACAGAGGTCCGTTAGGGTCTGTGGTACTTAGGGTTTTGGCCGTCTTACCGTCGCGTTGGCTGATATATTTCTCGATATGCAATCTTGCTGTTCGAGTAGCCTTGCGAGTGTCGTGTCTCTGATCCCTTCGGGGGCTGGACAAGACGTCTTCAAGTAATCTTCCAGGTAGTATTACCGTCGAAAGAGCAAGCGTAGAGATATTCCATGTCACATTTTACTTGAGAGTAGGCTCATTTTGGAGAGCCCCGATGAGTCATAACCACTCCGTGCTGGTGTGGGATGATCTCCGATAGTCCTTTAGGCTTTATATGACTTGCCGTCAAGACCCTGAAGCTAGGAATTTGGCCTTCGCTTCGTTTGCCGGCATTGCATACTCTATATCGAGACGAATGTCGCGGTTGTCTCTAGGTTGTTGGTGGACCGTCGAGATTTGGAACTAGGGACTTTGCCGTGGCTCCGCTGTTTGATGATGTTGCGTCTGCTGTTTCAAGACGAAGGTCGAGGTGGTGACCATTCCACATTGGTGTGAGACGATCTCCAGTTGTCCTTCAGGCTTTATATGACTTGCCGTTAAGACCTTGAAGCTAGGAATTTGGCCTTTGCTTCGTTTGCTGGCATCGCGTCTGCTGTGTCGAAACGAATGTCGCGGTCGTCTCTAGGTTGTTGGTGAACCATAGAGGTTTGGAACTAGGGACTTTGCCGTGGCTCCACTGTTTGATGATGTTGCGTCTGCTGTGTCGAGACGAACGTCGAGGTGGTGACCATTCCGCACTAGTGTGAAATGATCTCTGATTGTCTTTCAGGCTTTATATGACTTGCTGTTAAGACCTTGAAGCTAGGAATTTGGCCTTCGCTTCGTTTGCTGACATTGCGTCCTCTATATCGAGACGAATGTAGCGGTTGTCTCTAGGTTGTTGGTGAACCGTAGAGGTTTGGAACTATGGACTTTGCCGTGGCTCCGTTTGTTTGATTGTCGCGTCTGAACCCTGCTGGAGGAAGAACGCTGGGATGACATCTCGTCTGCAGTATCGAGACGAACGTTAAGGTGGTGACCATTTCGCACTGGTGCAAGATGATCTCCGATCGTCTTTCGGGCTTTATATGACTTGCCGTTAAGACTCTGAAGCTAGGAATTTGTCCTTTGCTTCGTTTGCTGGCATTGCGTCCTCTATATCGAGACGAATGTCGCGGTTGTCTCTAGGTTGTTGGTGAACCGTAGAGGTTTGGAACTAGGGACTTTGCCATGGCTCTGCTGTTTGATGATGTTGCGTCTGCTGTGTCGAGACGAACGTTGAGGTGGTGACCATTCCGCACCGGTGTGAGATGATCTCCGGTTGTCTTTCAGGCTTTATATGACTTGCCGTTAAGACCTTGAAGCTAGGAATTTGGCTTTTGCTTCATTTGCTTTGGCGCGTCCAAATCCTGCTGGGGGAAGAACGCTGTGGTGACATTTCATCTGCTGTATCGAGACGAACGTCGAGGTGGTGACCACTCCATGCTGGTGTGGGATGATCTCTGATTGTCTTTCCGGCTTCATATGAGTTACCGTCAAGACGTTGAAGCTATGAATTTGGCCTTCACTTCGTTTGCCTTAGTGTGTCCGAATCCTGTTGGAGGAAGGACGCTGTAGTGACATCCCGTCTACTGTATCGAGACGAACGTCCAAGTGGAGCTGGGATTTTGCTGTCACTCCGCTTTACTGACCATGGGGTCTTTGGTTGACGTTGCTTCTGCATCTTGTTGGACTGCGAAGGAACGCCGTTGTCGACATTGCGTCTGCTGTAACGAGACGAATGCTGAGGTGGTCTTTATGTTGTCTGCGAACCATTGAGATTTGGAACTAAGGACTATGCCGTAGCTCCGTTTGATGGTGTAGCATCTATGTCCTGCTGGAATGAGGAGGCACACCGTTGTTGGTCTCCAGGCTGTAGATGTGGTCATTGAGATTTGGAACTAGGGACTTTGCCATGGCTCCTTTTCGTTGCAACTCTGAGGTCAGTTGTTAACGTCACGTCTGCATCTGGTTGGAGGGACGAAGAACGCCGGTGTTGATCTCTAAGTCGTCGATATCGACATTGAGACCCTGAAGCTAAGGATCTTCTTTTGCAGCGTTTGTTGACATTGTGTCTGCAATATTTCAACAAATGTCGAGATTGTCTCTAGGTTGTCTATGAACCGTCGAGACTTGGCTTCGCTTTCTGGTGGAGCCTGTTGGGAAGGTATGGTTCCCTCTTTGTTTGTGCCCCTGGATTGTATACAGGGATTGATGTGATCTCACCTGTAAGGCCAAAAAGTTCCATTCTTTCATCAATTTTTTTTTATTCTTTCCGCGATGCTCTATCATTTCAGCTTTTTATATCACGAAAGTCGAGATTGCCCAATCATTTCGGCTATTTTTCGCGGTGCCCAATCATTTCGGCTATTTTTCTTATTTTCACTCGCTGCTTTTCACTGCGAGTTGCCCACTCATTTCGGCTATCTATTTTATTTTTACTCGCTGCTTTTTATTGCGAGTTGCCCAATCACTTCGGCTATTTTGCATGCATACATTTTTACTTGCTGATTTCTATTGCAAGTTGCCCCATCATTTCGGCTATTTCGTATGCATGTATGGCTCGTTGAATTTTTTTTATCGCGAGTGTGGAACTTGGAATTTGACGCCAATCTCAGCATCAGCATCGCTACAACTGGAATATTGCCAGGAGCGAATCATCATTTGCCATGAAAGGACTTGGAATTTGATACCAGTTTAGGCATCAGCATCGCTACAACTGGGACATTGCCAGGAGCGAATCATCATTTGCCTCTGTCGATATTGAACAACGGTGGCTTAGCGAACAGGGTTAGGATCCCGTCGACTAAGGCTTTTGACTTCATGAGTCGTAAGGGTCTCACAAAGGTATTTCTCCCTATAAGTCGTGAGGATCTCGTAGGTGTGTTTTCTCCTTAGGGATCGTGAGGATTCCTAAGTGTATGTTCCCATGTAAGTCGTAAGGATCTTACAAAAGGGTTTTCTCCTTATAAGTCAAGAGGACTTACAAGGGTTGTTCACCGTATGGACATATCCCCAGTCACGGGTGGGACTTGGTTAGGGAAATGTTTATTCGCGCCCGTGGATTGTATACAAGGGTCAGCATTGAGTCGCTTGTAGGGCCATATCGAAGGTTGTGGGGGTTGCTTAAGAACAGGTTCAGGTCTCTGTAACTTAAGACTTTCAAATCTTATGAGCCGTGAGGGTCCCATAAGAGAGTTCTCCTTACGAGTCGTGAGGATCTCGCAAGTGTAATTTCTCCTTAGGAATCGTGAGGATCCCTAAGTGTGTTGCTCCCTTGTGAGTCGTAAGGATCTCACGCGGGTGGTTTCTCCTTACAAGGCCGAGAGGACCCTGTAAGTGTCTTTTAACGAGGTTGCGCCCTTTCGGGTTTTCATAAACACTCGCCGGTAGCCCTGCTGTTTTTACTCACGGAGCCCTTTCGGGTTTTCATCCGTGCCCATTTTGCTTATGGACATACCGTTTTTTTTCTTTTTCTTTTCTCTTTTTTTTATTCTTTTTTCTAACGAGATTGTGCCCTTTCAGGTTTTCACAAGACTCGCCGGCAGCCCTGCTGTTTTTACTCACGGAGCCCTTTCGGGTTTTCATCCGTGCCCATTTTGCTTATGGACATACCGTTTTTTTTTTAATTTTTACGCTAGCCTGAGGATGCTGCGGTAGTAGTTTAAAGACGTTTCGGTCATTTGCAAGTTTTAGGACATTGCGGTCCATTGTTAGTTTAACGACGTTTCGGTCTATATTCGGTTTTAGGACGTAATGGTCCGTTGTTAGTTTAACGACATTTCGGTCTACAGCCAGTTTTAGGACATAGTGGTCCATTGTTAGTTTAACGACGTTTCGGTCTATGGGGCTTTCCCTATGAATGAGCATGATGCCCCCAGCATATCCATCTTTCTCGGAGCATGTGGTTGTGGCGGGCCCACCTTCCATTTTTCGGACAACGCGAACTTGCCCTGTTGGTATTGGTCTTCAACCCAGATTTTGAAGATGAAGCAATCTTCGATCGGATGATTTACTGCTCGATGGTAGGGGCAGTAATTAGGATCGTTGATATCGCCTGGCTGTAGCGGACGTTTCGGACTCGGCAGATTGATGAATCCGTTGCGCACTGCCAGCTCAAACAGTTTCCTCGTTTTATCCTGGGGAAACGAGTAAGGACGTCCCAGTCTCTCCTCGAGGGATGGGCACGGACGCACGTTGTTTTAGTGAACAACCGGTTTTGAGTTGCTCGGCTGTTGTCGAGCGTTGCCGATGAAGGTTACTTTCCCTTTGCCTTTTTCATTCCAAGGCTCCGTCTTCGAAGAGGAAGGCCTATGGCCCATCTGGTCCATTTGGGCCAGCTTGTCAATCAAGGCCTGGAAAGTAGTCGGCTTGAAGAACATCATGAACTGGGAGATGGTCGCTTGCGGATCAAGAGTGCCCACGAACATGCCTACCGCAGGTGCTTCTTCGATGCGTTGTTCGCACTTCGACCATAAGTTTCGCCACCGTATTGCGTATTGAACCCACGTTTCGCCTGATTTTACCCTGGCGTTGATCAATGCCGTGATCGGGGTGCGTCCGCTAGCACTCGCGAATCTTTGTGTAAACAATAGCTCCATCTCCGCAAATGTTTTGACAGAGTTGTTAGGTAGCTCCGAATACCATTCAAATGCTGTTTCTGCTAAGTTGCCGACGAATTGGCGAAACAGCAGTTTGTCGTCGCCTCCAGTGTTGCCGCATAAGGCCCTGAATTAAGCGACATGCTGGTGTGGATTCCCTGTCCCCTTGTACACGTGGAATCTAGGGATCGTATATCCCGGCGGGTAACTGATTTCGTCGTACCAGCTCGGATAGGGTCGTCCGGTTCTAACAATTTGCTCAGCCGCTTCACTCACCTGATGAGCTCATATTTGCTGAGCTATATAGTCATCCAGTGCGGCCTTGGAAATTGTTTCTTCCTTGGCTGCTAAAAGAGCCGGAAGAGGATTAGATGTCTCCCCTCTATCGTCTTCAATAATGATTGGAGGGTCATCAGCTGGAGGGTCTGGCTGTAACATCATCCCTACCATGTCTTGAAAGAGAAGCGCCATTTGTTTTATATTGGCAGCTTGTTCTGCTGGTTCTCTTTCTCTCTTTTCTAGAAATCTGCGTAAGAAGTCAGCGTCAGTTTCTCGTTCATGACGCTGTTCTGATGATACCTCCGGGCTTTCTTTTGGCCCGGTGAGTGCGGCCATTGCGGTCATCATCTCCTGAAGCTTCTGTTGTTGTTCTTGAGCCTTCGTCACGGATCGGGTGAGCAGTCGGTGACCCGTCGAAGCACGGCTTTCCCCCTTTCCGGAAGCCATATAAACAGTGTGCACCACTATGCCCCCAGACTTGGGGTGTTTGTGCTCAGCGCGTTTACGGTTCGCCATGTTCACAGGGGGGTTTTGCGGCCTCCTTTTCTTTTGAGCGATTGACGTTGAGGGTGCCGTTGCAGTGGGCACCCAACCAGCTGTTGCTTTTTCTGGCTTGACAGAGTAGCCCTTCTCCTGCCGAACCTTCATCTTTTTCTGTCGGCGGAGATAGTCTTGATCAATCACCGACTCTTGGACCTGTCGCCAGACCTTGTAAATTTTAGAGGACAGCCGTCGAGGGGGCTGCTCCAGCTTCTTCTCTGGAGTATTCTTCACAGGTGAAGGAGTTCTCTTTAGCACCGCAGTAGGAGAGTTTCTGCGCACCGTGTTCAGCAATTCAAAGCTGTTCCCGGTTGGAACAGCAGCATCGATCCCCACCATTGGAGCTGGCAGAGTTATCCCAGAGGGGGAGTTGCCCCCAGCCCTCCTCACTCAGCGCCAATGGCGACGTCGAGTATGTCAAGCTGATGGTGTTGGTTTGGTGATGGGGATGGCTTTGTTTTGCCCCCTATCCAGGTGAAGGACTGTTGCTGGCATCAGCCTGTTGAAGACTGATGTCCGTTGAGAAGCGGTATCCAACTGGTCAAAAACAGACTTCTGGGTAGGGGAAGCAGCTTTGAGGACCTCGCCTGGAGCAGCAACCGGAATGGCCAGCCTTGTAAAAACTGACTTCTTGGAAGGAGGATCCTTTCCAATGATTTCGTCCGCTTGAGCCGGGATGGCTATCCGCTTTGGGATGGCAGCTTCGGGTATTGCGGGCTTGTAGACGTTCTGGCCCAGTCTGTTGAAAACTGAGGTATTAAAGTTGGGCGACCCGTTGAGAGGGGTCGCGGCAGTGGTAAGCCAATCAAAGACCGACTTCTTTGGGGCTTCTCGCAACGTCATTGTGGTATTGAAGCTCATCGGTGGGAGCATGGTCCCGAAGAATAGTCCAGCGGTGGCTTGAGTTACCTGCTCCACTGGCATCTTGAAAAGGGAGGCCGCTTGGGGCCCATAAGTCACTCCTCCAGCAAAGACGGAGCGAGAGTTACAGTTGCAAGCAGTGCAGTTTGAAGCCATTGATCTTCTGTTTTCTGCACGGAGAAAGACACCAAATCTAAGTACCTCAAATCCACAGGCAACCATAGCAAACCGCGATTCGTTCGCGAACACGACACACGAAGTGTGGAGTGGAAAGAGGAAGAGGTCCCACCGGGCGTGCCAGAATCTGTTCCCCTCTGAACGGCGGCCAGGACATGGACGTCTTGCCTGAGATTCGGGGCAAATGCTATTTAGTTTTATCCGTCCACCTCTCTGAAGATGTCAAGTTGATTTATGGCACCATGTATCGGAGGTTTAGACGGATGCGGCCGATATAACAGACTTCGTCAGATTCCCCCTCGCTCGAGGGGTTTTTGATTGTGGGGACGCTCTTCCCTGCAGGCGCAAGCCCCTGCAGTTAATTACACTACCGCATCGCGGTAACAACTTTCTGCTTCTCCAGAATTTCACTTCGTATCGTGGGTGTTTGTTTTGTTTGTGGTTGCCCGTGGATTGTATACGGAGACTAATTTATGTCTTCGCCCGTAGGACGTGGATTAGTCCAAATCCGTATTTTCTTAGATTTGGGTTTGGGGTTTTAGTTTAAGGATACGTTAGCCCTATTGAGGCTAAGATCAACTTAAACGTTCGTTAAGGATACGTGAGCCTAATCTCCAGACTCAGATCAACTTAAAGGGATCGTTTGGATCCGACAAGAGAGCAATTGGCTCTGTTGTTTAGTTTAATGAAATTGCGGTCGATTTCCAGTTTAGGGACATGGTGGTCCATTTAATATATGACCGTCGGGACCCATCACCTCTCTGACGACGTTGAAGGATTACAATGACAGGTGTCAGAGGAGTTCGGAGATGTACCCTTGAACCAAAGTTGATTGGGGGTCTTATAGTCCAATTTGGGACTAAAGTCTGTTTGAATGTTTAAGGATACGTTAGCTATATTTGAGGCTAAGATCAACTTAAACGGGATCGTTTAGATCCGACAAAAGAGCGTTTGGGGGCTCTATTGTTCCAGTTTAGGGACGTAGTGGTCCATAGGTAGTTTAAGGACATTGCGGTCCATTGCCAGTTTAGGGACATGGTGGTCTACGTTCCAGTTTAGGGACGTGGGGGTCCATTTCCAGTTTAGGGACATAGAGGTCCATGTTATGTATGGCCGTCAGGACCCATCACCTCTCTGACGACGTTGAAGGATTACAACGACAGATGTCAGAGGAGTTTAGAGATGTACCCTTGAACCAAGTGTAAATTGATTTAAGAGAGCAGCCATGCTCAGTCAATTTAATTTGAGGACTTACGGCCATGATTGGGGTAAGTCCAGTTGAAAATGTTCAACGTTTTTATTTGTCTTTGGCCTATTAGGCCTGTGCTAGGGCTTTGCCCCTGTTTAATAATGCACTGCATTTTATTCTGGCCTGTTAGGCCTTTTTGATTTGGGCCCTGTCCCTTTTAATAGTGCATAGCACTGTTGTTTGGTCTGATAGGCCTTTCTATTGGGCTCTACCCTTTAATAATGCGCTGCATTAATTAGTCTGACAGAGCGCCGCATGGCTTGTCAGGCGCTTTGCGCCAATTGAGGAGCGCAAGGCGCAAGTCCATATGGAGGTGACACGTGTCACGCTCCAGTGAGCGCAAGCGCGGTGTGCTGCGCCAGTGCGCTGCGCTGCTGACACGTGGCGCGCTCTGGTGAGTTGCGCCAATTCATGAGAGCAGTGCTCTGTTTTAAAAGCGCATAGCGCAACCTGTTCTGGAGCTGACACGTGGCGCTCTCTGGTGAGTTGCGCCAATTTCAGAGAGCAATGCTCTATTTTAAAAGCGCATAACGCTAGTTGTTCTGGAGCTGACACGTGGCGCTCTCTGGTGGCTTGCGCCAACCCAAGAGCGCAACAGTGCAGATTTTTCAAGTGCAGGGTACTGTTTTATTATCTTGATCCAATTTTGGATTCAAGAAAGGAATATTTTAAGATTCCAGAACCAGTGGTTCATCAAAAGGCAATGCCTTTGTTATTATTATATTTTTTTATTGAAGATCCTTGATCTTGTTCTTAGATGAATGATTTTTTTAGAAGAAATTCTTCTTTTTTTTTCAAAGGTTTTTACCTTTCTTTTTTCTTTCTGAATTCTTCTCAAACTTTTTAAGAGTTCTGTGAATTATCTCTGCTTTCTGTGTTTTTGTCTCTCTGTTAATGTGTGTTTTAGACTTAGGGTCTAGGGGCCTTTATATAGTGCCAATTAGTTTGTTAAATTGCTTAGAGAGATCATTCTCTGAGTGATTTGGGATTTTTCCCCACCGTTGGATCTTTGATCCATTGGCTTCTGTTTTACAGAAGGCAATCTTCTTGTTTTTAACAAGATTGAGAAAGATCTTTCCAGAATTTTTCTGTTTTGGTGCTGGCATTGGCGCAAATGCATCTCCGTTTGACACGTGTCGCGCAGCGCAGAGCGCAGCGCAACTGCGCTGCCACGTGTCGCGCAGCGCAACTGCGCTAGCGCAACTGTGCTGCCACGTGTCACGCAGCGCAGAGCGCAGTACAACTGAAGCGTTGCTTCATTTATTTTTATTTGAATTTTAAACAGAGTTTTTCTCTGAAAGGGAGATTTTCTCCTTTATTATTATTTATTTATTTATTTATTCTTTTTATTGTTATTATTTTATAAGGAGCGGGTTTTGAGCCAAAATTTTGGCGGGAACAGATACGACATGTGATTTTAGCGGGCCTTTGGACGTGTGTTTAACACACGCATTTATATTATATAGATGGTATCGTTTTGTACTAGACTTAGATCAGCAGCCCAAATTATGAGATATGATGATAAGGATACCAGATAATTGATGAGATGAACGTGATATTGACCCGTACCCAGCTATTGGGATGCCGTGCAATGATTTACCGTACGAGCTTTATCTTGATGATAGATCCGCACTCATGACTCGAGAACGTCATATGATATACTGTATCGTACGTGATACTATTGAGGCGGGATCACCGACTATTATATTTATATATATATATATATATCGACTCAGATTTAGGTGGTTTCCATACCTCTCCTGATTGACTTGTTAGTTGGAACTGTAGTTTTGCTAGTAGATGTTAGGCTAGCTTGATATTATACCTATTTCAAAAACTAACGAATCGGGAGTATTTTAAAGACAGGCAGAGGGATTCTATGGATATTTTCAAAAGACGCATCTTTTCTTAAAAACACCGTAGCTTTAATTTTCTTAAAAACCCCGATTCGTCTTCTTTCAAATGGCAAAACAGTATGATATGGATGCATTGATGTAGCTTCTACACTGTTGTGTTTATTATTCATTTGCTGCATATGCTTACTGTTTGCATCGCATTGCATGATAAAAATGGTTATTGTTATATTAAACTCATGCTGTTAGGACACCAGCACCATTATCGATGATGCATATGTTCCACGTACACCTGTTTGCCGGTTCACACACTTCATCATCGATAATTGCCATGTCACTATATTGTAGTACTGTTGCATTCAGGATATGATCTCTTGCATGGCATACTTGTGTACATACCCCTTGTACACCCATACTTACATACATAAGTATTTGCACATACATAGATGATTCTGGCTTAATTAGAGATTTGGGAACCACAAGATACTCTTTAAAACTGATTCATTTTAAAAGAGCGGTTTTTCCTCAATATGTGCATATTACTATTCCATATTGCATGATATACTGATATGCTTACATTTCTTTTACATGTTGCATATATCATGCTTTTGATTATACGCATTGAGATATGTTGTTTTCATGATATTTCTGTATTTGGGAACCGTGGATATTTCAAAAGAGAGTATGTAATTGTTTTAAAAACCGGGTTACCCTTGATATGATATTTCAGTGCGTCCACCATGTGTTTTCTCGGTGCTGAGAGCGACATGTGAAACCCGATTCGAGGAGGCGGTGAGGCCGATTGCGGGTACATGGTAGGCCCGGTATAGTACCCCGGGACAAGAAAGGGATACTGTGTATACAGATGGTGAGCCTGGCAGAGGGACTACCACCTACCGGTGATTGTATTTAAGCTCGGCGGATATCCAGAGGATACCGACCGGAGTTGAGAGATGATATGGGCCGATCCGGACTGCCGGGGCCCGATATATGAGGATTTTCGTGCCGATGCTAGGCACAGGTTTCATGATGTTTTCAAGTGCCGATGCTTGACACTCAGGTTCCATGATTTTGATATATCGCGAGCGACACATGTTGATTTACATCCTCATACTTCCATGCATATGTTTATGATATTTACATGCATTATACTTATTGTCATTGGGTGACACGTGGACGATTTCCATATACATATATTGACATTGATGACATTGACCACATAGTTGGATGATATTCACATACTCATAGATTTCCTGATATAGTTGACATTGATTACATTGATCATACCTCATATTTATGATACATTGCTACCTGAGGCACTGGCACGAGCACTTGGCACTACACTCAGGTATAGATGTTATATTGCCACCTTATCATACTTCAGACTTATTCATTTGAGATTTATATATATATATCTGATCGTATTGACCTAGGATTATGTCATACATACGATTTCTGCTCTGTGATATTTTCTACTCCCGAGTTGGCAACTTACCCTCGTTGTACCACAGTTCTTGCAGGTTTTGCCGTACAGGTTCCATGGCGGCATTTCTAGCAGACTGCTTCCTTTGCGGGTGATTTGCTTTGGTAGGTGGGTTCTTTTGCATCAGAACCACCATTGTACATGTATTATTCAGTTGTATCTAGTAATTCCATCAACCAAAACTTGTATATTGTTTCAGACTAAGAAAACCAGTTATGTATTATTTCGACCTTAGAGTCGCGCATTGTAGTATTATGGATTTCATGCGGATTTTGAGTTTTCCTTTGAGTTTCGATCCTCGCCCTTGGCGTTGTATACTATACTTCTTGCGTGGTTGTGACCGTCGATTGACGAAGAGCTAGCTCCCGCTTGGGGATTCCTTTTATCATTGCATATATATTATTCTTGTTGTACCCCGTTCGGGGCCAGTATTTACAAAGGAAACTCTGCCGAAATTTTCAGAAAAGACTATAGATTTTAAAAATGCATATTCGGCTTACTTATTTAAAAACCTAGTTTTTAAAAACATGTTTTCCTTACTTCTTAAAAAACTAGTTTTCTTATTTACTCCTTAAAATAGTTTTAGATTTCTGGGCTTTTGGCTTACTTGAATTAGATGGGGTCCTATAGACTTCATATGATTCATGTGTCAGTCACGTACTTTTTCGGGTCGTGACATTTAAGGACATCTCGGTCTGTTATCGCCATGTTTGGGACGAATAATCAGTTTAAGAACACCTCGGTCCGTCATCGCCATGTTTTGGGTGAATTTTTAGTTTAAGAATGTTCTGGTCCGTTGTTGCCATGTTTGAGGCAAATTTTTAGTTTAAGGACATTTCGGTCCAGTATTGTTATGTTTGAGGCAAATTTTTAGTTTAAGGACATTTCGGTCCGTCATCGCCATGTTTGGGGAGAATTTTTAGTTTAAAGACATCTCGGTCCGTCATCGCCATGTTTGGGGAGAATTTTTAGTTTAAAGACATCTCGGTCCGTCATCGCTATGTTTGAGGAAAATTTTTAGTTTAAGGACATTTCGGTCCGGTGTTGCCATGTTTGAGGAAATTTTTTAGTTTAAGGACATTTCGGTCCGGTGTTGCCATGTTTGAGGCAAATTTTTAGTTTAAGGACATTTCGGTCCGGTGTTGCTATGTTTGGGGCGAATTTTTAGTTTAAGGACATCTTGGTCCATTGTTGCCATGTTTGAGGCAACGGGGCTTCTTTGTATACTACTCTCAGAGTTTTTGACTTAGGAAGATAGCGAGCGGACACGAGCGTTGTCATCTATTATTGACCTAGGTCATGACTCGTTAGGCGTAGTATTTTTTTAGGAAACGGTCGTTTATTGACGGAAGGGTCTTTCGCCATGCATATCTATGCGCAGGTAGGCTCCACCATGGTAGACTTTGTCTATGATATACGAGCCTTCATAGTTTGGCTCGAATTTCCTCCGTTTTGCACGATTGGCGATCATCGGTCTTTTGACGACTAGCACGAACTCGCCTTGGCGGAATGTTCTCGACCTAGTCAGTCTTTCGTGTGACCGTGTCATCCTTGCCTTATAAGTCTTCAGGTTTTGCTGTGCTATAAGGCGAGTTTCATCAAGGGCAATTTCCTCAGGGAGTTTTTTCTTTCCCTTTGTCTTTTTTGCTCGAACCCTTATTTGTAGGTCCGAGATTCTTTTCAGACAACGTACGACTACGCAGCTGAATGTTCTCAGGGTTCTTCTCCTCCTCTCTTTTTCAAAGGTGGGGTCCTTGAAGAGAGGGCTGGGGGTCATTTCGTTCTCAGAATTGCTCCGGAAGGTAAGAACTTGGGGTTTTTCCTTTTCCGAACTGGTATCAACCATATGACAGTTTCCAGTCGTTTTTTCACACGTACTTATCGCACTCTTTTGCTGTCGATGAGCTTCCCGCTTCATCCTATTGAAGTGTTTTTGGTGGGCAACATATCCCTGCTACCACTTTTTGAAGGTACTGCATTCTTCAGTGGGGTGGGTGACCCTCCGATGATATAGACAGTAGTTTGGATGCGATCCTTTCCGTCGAGGCATATAACCCCGGGAGTGTTTCCTACGAGAGGTGGCTGCTTCATTCCCTTTTGTTAGGGATATGTATGCCCTAGAGGCCATTATTGTACATTGATGTATATTATAGTGGATGCTTGGACGTAAATATAGACGACTTTCTTGCTCGACATGATAGTATGTTATCTGATTGCTCTTTATCTTAACATGTACACCTGTATTATTATACTATCTCTTTGATACATATTGATAAAGCCCTTAGAATGTTTGCTTGACTCCCAGGACTATGATGCAGATCATACTACTGGGACTTGTGTAGTCTACAAGCACATCCTTTAACAGTTCCTAGTCGAGAGAGTATCGAGACAGGGCATCGATATTCCAGAGTAGACTAGTGTGTACGTTTCTTGACCCTGTAGGGGGATATGGTTGATCCCATATCCATTGGTGTTTGACATCAAATATTGTACACAGGTGCTCATTGGAGAATGAGTACACTGTAGGGTTCCTAGGCACACTAATGAGGTCTCACAAGGCATCAACCATGCCAATTTCAAATTTTACAAGTGCCGAGAAACCCTAATACGGATCATTAACTAGATTTTTAGGCGAAAAAGAAACTAGTTAACAATTTAACTAAAAGAAAGAGGCTACAACCTTTGTAGATCCGGTTCTCCACTTCCTTAGCTCTACGTAGACGTCCCTCCGCTGTACAAATCGGATCTTGGACTCTAGTGTCGGCTTCATCGGAGAAATGGGCGGGCTAGGTCATCGACTACGATGCCGAAGATGATCTACGTCGAGGCATCACAAGATCAAGCTCCCACTTCACCAAGTCATGAAACTTGTGAAGAAAACACCCTATACTACTTGGCAAGAGGTAGAGGATGAAGAAATAGGAAGTGGGTTCACTTTAGAATTGGATTTCTCACTCTTTTCATCAAATCACTATTGATGGTTGCAAGCTTTTTCTTCTTGAAGAAGAAGGAGAAGAAGAAGAAAAATCTTATGATTAGTATTTTCCAAATAGAAAATAAATGAATACTTATCATAATCCAACCATGGTCATGTGTAAAGAATGAACTAGGGTTAAGTTAAAGGGTTAGGGTTTAGGAAAGAAACAAAATGGCTTTGACTTTCAACACTTCAAGAAGTTTCAAGAAAGAAACAAAATAAGTCACCATTTTATTTATCCTTCCAAAAAGAATAAATAAATAAATAAATAGATAAGAAAATCAAAACCCTAACCATTTAAATAACCATGGTTTAATTCTTTACACAAACCCAAGTTTTCATGTATCATCAAACATGATACAAACAAGTGCACAAAAGTATATCACATATACAACTTGTGTACATCAAGTGAGAAAATCCATCTAAAGTGAACCAATACTAGTTAATGCAAAGTAATATATCAAATATATAATTATGCATTAAATCATTAAATCAACACTTGATTTAACGATCCGGTCATATCGCATATGACCGACTAATATTCAATGTATCGGCTTATCAAATCAATCCTTGATTCGATAACTAGGTTATATCGCATACAACCAATCGATACATTCATCGCGAGAATAGAATACGGTATCACATACACGCATTATTCTCGGTCCCGCACATATCTCATATGTGCTCCTATTTCGTTTCGCTTGAGCCAGGAAACCTCTGTGTAGGACTCTAAAGACTCGTCAATACGCCGGCAGCAGGTGATGATCATATCAAACACCCACAAGCCACAAGCGGTCTGCTAAACATAACGGCCACCCGGGTATTGAGCGATCAGAAGATCGACGAGCAAGCCCGCTCACACTCCTGTGAATCCAACCAGTAACACTTACCGTACAGTCCGGTCTCGTCGTCTGATATGTCGCATATCTCGCCTAGGGGTGGTAAACGTCAGACCCCAACAGCTCGATAAGTCGTGTCGATATGAGGTCTATAACAGTTCGAGAAACTACCGGTAACACTTACCAGTAAATCTCAGCAACCCTGGCCAGGGATTTCCGGTTATAGCCAATCGAACACAGCACAATATCAACTCCCTATACCGGGAGAGACGAATCCCCTCCTATCGCTCATTGCCTCCATGTGATTCGGGACTGTACCCAAAAACCACCGTTTTGCATGCCCTCTTGGACGTGGTAAGGTGGAAATCAAAGCACAGTGGGAACCACACAAGACTCTATGACGATCTCGGGTCAACAGACTAACCTGTACCAGTGTCACCAGAGAACTGCCATCTGACGTAAGGTATAATACCATCTGGGAGTTCTCGGCGAGTCCGTCCAGTGTACCCAGTCTCCACTGAGCACCCGTATATCATCTCTGATGTCAAACACCAATGGATATGGGATCATCCATCGCCCATCTGTATGGGTCGAGAAGGTATACGCTAGTCTACTCTGGTATATCGATGCCCCATCTCGATACACCCACGACTAGGGACCTTGAAGGATGTACTTATGGACTACCATGTCCCCACTAGTATGATCTGCATCATAGTCCAGGTAGTCAAGTACACATCCTAAGGGCTTTACCAACATGTAACAGAGAGACAATCAGTATACACGTTAAGGTAAAGAGTAACCAGATAGCATACTATCATGTCGAGCAAGAAAGTCCTCCCTATATATGTCCAAGCATCCACTACAATATACATCCTATGTATAGTAATGGCCTCTAGGGCATACATATAACTAACAATCTCCCACTTGCACTAGGGCCATCTGATAGCAGTGGTTGAAGTATCTCATACTCAACCATCCCATAATAGTCTCTCTCTGGGAAAAGGCCTTTGTGAGTGGATCCGCCGTGTTGTCCTCTGAGTCTACTCTCCTAACCTCGATCCCTTGGAGATCAACCATCTCCATGATCAGGTGACACTGCCTTAGAATATGTCTGGATCACTGATGGGACCGGCATTCCTTGGCATAAGCCACAACTCCATTGTCTCACAATGGTTGGAACATAGTTCATCTCATGAGCCAATATACACCCAAACATTCTCTTTGGTAGCATCTTAAGTAGCGATGTATCCTGCCTTTATCATCTAGTTAGCCACGGTATCTAGCTTGGAACTCTTCCAACATACCGTCCCTTTACTGAGGGTAAAGACAATGCCTGTGACTGACTTTCAGTCGTCCTTATCACTCTGGAACCCTTCCAGTGATTCTCCCCAGGATCGATTGATACCATCTCACTACAACTAGTGAGAATCCTAACATCCAATTAGATCTATCTCATAGATCCATAACCCAGGATTTAGGAGGTATCACTTTGATCCTTTATGGAGAATCATTGTGATAAGAGGAGATTGACCGAGCGTAGCATAGGAAACTCCTTTCTTATCAAGAGTATGTCATCCACCTACTCTACGAGGATCACCACCATACTCCCTACTACCTTTTTGTATATACAAGGTTCATCTACCATTTTGATGAAGTCAAACTATTTGACTACTACATCAAAACAGATGTTCCAACTCCGCGATACCTGCTTTATCCTATAAAGCATCTTGTACACGTTTCCGCTGCTCCCACTGTCTACGAAGCCCTCTGGCTGTGTACTTATAGACGTTCTCTTCTAAAACATCATTTAGAAAAGCAGTCATGGTACCCAACCGCCAGATATCGTAGTCATGGTATGTAGCCATGGCAAGTAGGATCTGGATGGACTTAAGCATAGGCACTGGAAAAGGTTTCATCATTATCCACGCCTGGTCGATGACGAAAACCTTTAACAAGTCTAGCTTTGAAAGTCTCAACTTTTCAATGTACACCAAGTAATCTTCTCAAGATATACTTGCTCCTGATGGGGATTTAACCCTTCAAATAAAGCAACCAAAGTCCATACTTTGTTGGTGTATAAGGATTCCATCTCAGATCGCTAAGTATCCAGCCATTCTTACAGAGTCCCTACTCTCGATGGCCTGCTCGAAACTAGTTGGGTCATCATCTCATGATGCAATCCTCGCTCCCACTGTCATAGAGAAACCAAAGTATCTCTTAGGTGGGTGAGGAACCCTACTAGATCGGCGGAGAGGCTGAGGTTCGTTGGTTGCTATTGAATCCTTTGGTTCTACCAAATCATCTGCTGTGCTTTGTATAGCTGGAACCTTTCCAGTCCTACACAACAGACCTTGCCTCGAGTTTGTCCGGATTTTGCTTTTAGACATAGGCCGGACAACCCCAAATCTTAACCAACTTAAGATATGGGTTCTTCCCTTTCCATATCACATATGAAGCGGTAGGCAACTGTTTTGATTGGAACCCTATTCAATAGGTATGCAGCTTCTCAAGCGCATAACTCCCAAAAGGAAACAGGTAACTCAGTAGTACTCATCATAGAGCACACCTTATCATATAGGGTGTGATTGCTCCGTCCCGATATACCATCGTGCTATGGTGTATACGGAGGAGTAATGCTGAGAGAGAATCTCATTCTCCTTCAGAAAAGTCCAGGAATTCCGTGCTCAAGTATTCTCCTCCGTGATCGCATCAAAGGACATAATACTTATACCCTCATTGGTTCCCTACTTCTAACTTATATTCTGTGAATATCTCAAAAGGTTCGGACTTGTGTTTCAACAGGAACATATGTCTGAATCTAAAGAGATCATCAGAGAATGTAATGAAGTACAAAGAACCGGTGTTGGCATGTGTAGACAGGGGACCTTTATACATCAACATGTATCATCCCAAGAGTTCACTAACTCTTTCTCTGTTTCCAATAAACAGAGCTGGTGTCATTATATCTTTGTGACATGACTGGCAAGTTTCACAAGATGTAAATTCAAACTGATTTAAATATGCATCTACAAGTAACTTCAGCTAGTCGGGTCGCATTGATATGACCTAGTCTACAATGTCTCAAGAAGGATTCATTCATTTCTGAACTCTTCCTCTTGTGTGTTTTCTGTATACTAGGAACTGTAGTTTGATTTAGAACATCAATGCTTTTAGATAACGTGCCTGATCTGATCAACTTTTGATATAGGAAATGTTCAAAACATTACCCAACAATACAAAATTTTATCGTTTCTTTACTAATAAAGAGACAGATATGATTTTGCATATCAGGTTCGATATCTAATAACATTCGTTCAGAATCAATGTATTGGTAATACAGGGTGACAGTGACCAACAGACTTGGCTGCAACACTTGCCCCGTTTTCTGCCTCATGAAACTTATCACCCGTTCTCAGTTCTCTACCTTTCTGTAGCCCTATGTAACATATTACATATCTGGAATCCTGATCCGGTATCAAATACCCAGGACGTAGAGAATAGTGAGAAACAGTTCTGTATAATGAACACACCCGAAGATGATGCATCAGCATGCACTCTCTTTGTTTGGGCGGCATGGGAATTCTGGTAATCCCCAATTTCCTGCTCTGTCTTATAACAATTATAAGTTGGAGCGGGACCAACGTTCCCCAGCTTAGTATAACAAGCGGGTTCGGTCAATACATCCATATTATTATCTTGATTAAGGCGTGATATGGTCGCTACCTGGAGAGAGAGAGAAGAAAAGACTCAGCGTGCGCTGTTGCAAGATCAGATTGGTTATTATTTTATCTAATCAGGATGGCTCCCACTGCTTTTTATCAAATCTTCCTTCAAACCCTAAAAGGAAAGACTAGCCGGGATTAATTACACACTACAAGTTCGCCAATCTTTCAGCCAGGCCAGTGTCGGTACTTTGAGGGAGGTCCCCCGTGCTTTCGCACGAACCTAATTAATGTAAACCTCATTTTCCCAGAGGCGTAACCCCGTTGACACCTTTCTAGACACCTACTTGATCGGCTAATTGTAATGTGTAAAACTCTCCCAGGAGTAACAATTACTCGCAGCGGGTATCAGGATCCAACTATCTCATAGAAGGTATGCAATCTCATTGCAAATTTCAACACTTGAAATTCCCGATAATATTTTGCCCCAAGCGTCCTATGACCTTGACGCAGGCCAACAAACCATAGTGTGCTAGTCAAGTTCAACCCGTCATTTCCTGATTGAATTAAACCCACCCGCACGACCCTTGACGCAGGCCAACAAAGTCGCACGACTACCCTAATCCAATCTGCATCATATGCATAAGCAGATAAATACTAGTTAGCTACCGCACACTACGCCTTGACGCAGGCCAACAAACGTAGCACGAATACTAACTACTACTTATCTGAAATGACGGAGGGCTACGACAGGTTTTTCTGAAAACCTATTGCGTAATGAACTTGATATCGTTGTAGAATCAAATGATTTTGAAATGGAGTGTTTTTTATGCTTTTCTAGTTTTGCTAAAGGGGTCACTCCCGGTGAAGGGATCGTCGGCCCTTTCCTCGTCGAATGAGGTGCGGGATATATCATATATATCACTGTGCAAAGCAAAAACTCTTAAAAGCAATCAAAAGACAAATCGAGTGTGTAGCATCTACCAGTTATTGCTAAAGGAGTCACTCCCGGTGAAGGGATCTCGGTCCTTTCCTTATCGAATAAGGTGCAGGATATATCATATATACCGCTGTGCAAAGCAAGAACTGTAGCTACCTGTTTTATTTTTGAAATTCGATTCTACAACATCTTTAGGTTTCTTTTATTTCTTTAATCTCATTAATGAAGTCCCATCATTTAAGTACCTAAACCTCACAGATAAATACGACGTACACTTATGCCATCCGCATTCGCCTCGATGTCCCCTCGTGCACCGTTAGGTTAGGTAACTAACGGCAGAGCGGGGCAGGGCTAGCGCGGGTGTAAAACATAAGTAACGTCTATATAATATATCATATATACTATATACAGTATCTATCACAGAACATATCAGATGATCACATCACAGATATCGCAGCAAAAAAATCATATGAAATATTGGATATACTAGGACGTCCATGTTTTCAATACGAGCCAGTATAAAACACGGATTCCACGGTCGCAATGAATAGCCAAACCCACACCCCTAGACCCCTACGAGAGCGTCAAGCAACCCTACCAATTCTAGGGTTAGGAGACCCGGACTCGACTCCTCGAGTTGGTCTCCCACTGGACTCCAGAACCCGGTTACTTGTGCCCTCCTCCTTGGGTCTATCCTAGTGCGGAAAAGTAAATAATATACAAAAGGTGACATCATCCGCAACCTGGAAGTGCCCCAATAAAAGAATATTACATACAAGTTTTTACATGAATGAAAAAGAAAAACACTCATCTCACATAAAAAACCCCGGCTATTCAAACACGACGATCCAATATAACATATCCAGCAACACATAACATCACATGTCATCAACGTAAGTAAACATGCGTATCCCAATTGTCGTTGGCATATAGCAACGAAACCGGCGATATCACATATTACACTTACGGTCACAGAAAAGAAAGTGTAAAACTACAACAGTTGGAATCCGCAACCTCCTTAGACATCACATGCCTAATCAAATGAATTACTTAGACATCGCATGCCTAACAATTATAAACCCCGCATTTTAGTCTCAAAATCGAAAACACTTTTCAATATCAAGTCGGGCAATTCAACAAGATTCCCGACATACTGATCGAATACTCGACGCAAACTTTAGTAGACGGCCGCACCCCCGATACCGTCGACGAAGTGCACCAAGGCGGAACACCGCTACCGCGAGCACCCGAACGGATGCTTTCGGCGACGGGGTTCTCCTACAGTCACTTGGTCGGGGCTAAGGGGTGTAGCTGTCTATTAAGTTTATCGGGGAATATCCGCGTACGCTACGTGATTGCGACGGAATTTTGATCACATCAAAATTCCGTGGCAACCGATCAAGTGAGACTAAACCGCTAGATTTATAACATTCATTCAGTTATCTCATAACTACTTGTGGATTCCAAATATTGTATCCCATTCCGGATAAATAGAAAATGTTAAACTTTCCGATCAAACAATCGAACACCCAAGTTTTCCCGAAACATTCTCTACACATGAAATAAGTTTAAAAAACATTCACTTCGTGCCTCAGTACCAACGGTCCAGCCGTAGAAGGGTCAAGCCAACGCCTCACATGTGGTACGCTGTACTGCCCCAAAACCTAAGGTTCAAAGGGCAGTTCAAGGCGGTCACATAATCGAGTTAAGATTTGTTGTCTTCTAGAGGGACCATCGTGTTACTTGCACTACTTTGGACGTTCTTAAACTACGGAAAGATCTAACACTTGGAAATTTCCCGACAGGGGAAAAGGTGGGTATTTATATCCGGTCGAACTTTTTAACATATTCTAAAATTACCCGGAAAAACACATAGACAAAGTTTGACAATCCGATCGAATGTACGAACTCCCCATACAACCCAGAAAACTCAACTCTTGAGTGATATTTAAAAAATCCCATAAAATCCAGCACCAAATTATAGGAATTACTGTGCAAAAATTATTGGGCAATGTGACAATACTGCCGCGGAACCGCCGCAGAAGGCATGCTTCTGCCGCTGTTCCGCGGCGGTCTAGATGAATTAGGATCTCGTTTTGCACCATAATTCTTAGATCTTCCTGCAGAATTTTTTAAGAATTTTTAATCTGAAAAAAACCCAGTTTTTGAAAAAAGTCCAGAGAGCATTTTAGATTAGGGTTTCGATGTTCGTTCGGATTTCAAACGCCGTCTACACTTCGCCTAAGGCTCTAGCTAAGCTCTTATACCAATGTAGGGTTCCTAGGCACACTAATGAGGTCTCACAAGGCATCAACCATGCCAATTTTAAATTTTACAAGTGCCGAGAAACCCTAATACGGATCGTTAACTAGATTTTTAGGCGAAAAAGAAACTAGTTAACAACTTAACTAAAAGAAAGAGGCTACAACCTTTGTAGATCCGGTTCTCCACTTCCTTAGCTCTACGTAGACGTCCCTCCGCTGTACAAATCGGATCTTGGACTCTAGTGTCGGCTTCATCGGAGAAATGGGCGGGCTAGGTCATCGACTACGATGCCGAAGATGATCTACGTCGAGGCATCACAAGATCAAGCTCCCACTTCACCAAGTCATGAAACTTGTGAAGAAAACACCCTATACTACTTGGCAAGAGGTAGAGGATGAAGAAATAGGAAGTGGGTTCACTTTAGAATTGGATTTCTCACTCTTTTCATCAAATCACCATTGATGGTTGCAAGCTTTTTCTTCTTGAAGAAGAAGGAGAAGAAGAAGAAAAATCTTATGATTAGTATTTTCCAAATAGAAAATAAATGAATACTTATCATAATCCAACCATGGTCAAGTGTAGAGAATGAACTAGGGTTAAGTTAAAGGGTTAGGGTTTAGGAAAGAAACAAAATGGCTTTGACTTTCAACACTTCAAGAAGTTTCAAGAAAGAAACAAAATAAGTCACCATTTTATTTATCCTTCCAAAAAGAATAAATAAATAAATAAATAGATAAGAAAATCAAAACCCTAACCATTTAAATAACCATGGTTTAATTCTTTACACAAACCCAAGTTTGCATGTATCATCAAACATGATACAAACAAGTGCACAAAAGTATATCACATATACAACTTGTGTACATCAAGTGAGAAAATCCATTTAAAGTGAACCAATACTAGTTAATGCAAAGTAATAAATCAAATATATAATTATGCATTAAATCATTAAATCAACACTTGATTTAACGATCCGGTCATATCGCATATGACCGACTAATATTCAATGTATCGGCTTATCAAATCAATCCTTGATTCGATAACTAGGTTATATCGCATACAACCAATCGATACATTCATCGCGAGAATAGAATACGGTATCACATACACGCATTATTTTCGGTCCCGCACATATCTCATATGCGCTCCTATTTCGTTTCGCTTGAGCCAGGAAACCTCTGTGTAGGACTCTAAAGACTCGTCAATACGCCGGCAGCAGGTGATGATCATATCAAACACCCACAAGCCGCAAGCGGTCTGCTAAACATAACGGCCACCCGGGTATTGAGCGATCAGAAGATCGATGAGCAAGCCCGCTCACACTCCTGTGAATCCAACCAGTAACACTTACCGTACAGTCCGGTCTCGTCGTATGATATGTCGCATATCTCGCCTAGGGGTGGTAAACGTCAGACCCCAACAGCTCGATAAGTCGTATCGATATGAGGTCTATAACAGTTCGAGAAACTACCGGTAACACTTACCAGTAAATCTCAGCAACCCTGGCCAGGGATTTCCGGTTATAGCCAATCGAACACAGCGCAACATCAACTCCCTATACCGGGAGAGACGAATCCCCTCCTATCGCTCATTGCCTCTATGTGATTCGGGACTGTACCCAAAAACCACTGTTTTGCACGCCCTCTTGGACGCGGTAAGATGGAAATCAAAGCACAGTGGGAACCACACAAGACTCTATGACGATCTCGGGTCAACAGACTAACCTGTACCAGTGTCACCAGAGAACTGCCATCTGACGTAAGGTATAATACCATCTGGGAGTTCTCGGCGAGTCCGTCCAGTGTACCCAGTCTCCACTGAGCACCCGTATATCATCTCTGATGTCAAACACCAATGGATATGGGATCATCCATCGCCCATCTGTATGGGTCGAGAAGGTATACGCTAGTCTACTCTGGTATATCGATGCCCCATCTCGATACACCCACGACTAGGGACCTTGAAAGATGTACTTATGGACTACCATGTCCCCACTAGTATGATCTGCATCATAGTCCAGGTAGTCAAGTACACATCCTAAGGGCTTTACCAACATGTAACAGAGAGACAATCAGTATACACGTTAAGGTAAAGAGTAACCAGATAGCATACTATCATGTCGAGCAAGAAAGTCATCCCTATATATGTCCAAGCATCCACTACAATATACATCCTATGTATAGTAATGGCCTCTAGGGCATACATATAACTAACATACACCGAACAGGACTTGCCGAGAACTCCTAGATGATACTATACCTATCGTCAGATAGCAGTTCTCTGGTGACACTGGTATAGGTTAGTCTATAGACCCGAGATCGTCATAGAGTCTTGTGTGGTTCCCACCATGCTTTGATTTCATCCCTGCCACGGCTTAAAGGAGTCATGCAAACAGGTGGATTTTGGGTACAGTCCCAAGTCACATGGAGGCAATGAGCGATATGAGGGTTTTGTCTCTTCCGGTATTGGGTGTTGATGTTGCGCTATGCTTGACTGGTTCTAACAGAAACTCCCTGGCCATAACAGAAAGTCCCTGGCCAGGGCTGTTGATGAGATTTACTGGTAAGAGTTATCAGTAGTTTCTCGTACCGTTATAGGCCACACATCGGCATGACTTATCAAGTTATTAGGGTCTGACGATTCCACCTCCAGACTCGATATGCGACATATCAGACGAAGAGACCGGACTGTACGGTAAGTGTTACTTATAGGCTTCATGAGATTTTGGACAAGCTTTCTTGTTGATCTTCTAATCGCTCAATACCTGGGTAGCCGTTACGTTCAGCTAGTACCGCTGACGGCTTGTGGGTAATTGATGTGATCATTAGCTACTGCTGGCGTATTGATGAGTATTTAGAGTCCCACACAGAAGTTTCCTAGTTCAAGCGAAACGAAATAGGGCACATATGCTGATATGTGTAGGGGGCATGATTAAATACAAGTATGTGATATCGTATTCTAATCTGGCAATAATCTGATATCGATTAGGTTATATGTGATATTACCGGATTATTGAATCAAGTGTTGATATGATAATGTGATATACAGATAAATGATATTAGTAGCTTATATGTGATATAACCGGATTATTGAATCAAGTGTTGATTTGATAATATGATATATATATATTTATATTTGATATAATTATATATTAACTAATATCATTGCTCAATAATTATTTGCTTATCTTTATATATATATGTGTGTGTGTGTGTGATATATATATATATATATATATATATATGTGTGTGTGTGTTTGTGTGTGTGTGTGATATATATATATATATATATATATATATATATATATATGAAGCATGGTTGATTTTCTATCTTGAGAAAATAGAAAATGACATGGAAAATGGGGATTCTTTTGGAAGGAATGGGGTGAAGCATAGCTAGATGAATATTTTATTCATCTTATTCACTTGAAGCATGGCTTCGTTTATTATTGAGAAAAAATTATGTTTCTATAAGTGTGAGTTTGTAATAGCCATTCTACACTTGCATTTTCTACACTTGTTCATTTCCTCACTTGAGCTCATTTGCTCTCTAGCTCTCTTCATCTTCTTCACCTCCACCTTCAAGCTCAATCCCCCACATGAGTTGTGAACCCTTGAGCTTGTGAGAACCCTAGTGAGAAAACAACACCCCTACTTCACCATCCTACACTAGATTAGCACTTTGGTGTAGTGTGTTTCTTTCATTGAAGAGTTTAGTGAAGAGGTAGCTTGGATTAGCAGAGCTTCGGGTGGATTATCTTCGGCACGAAGATCGCAAAAGAAGATCGATCCAACTTTAAGTGGAGCCTAGTGGAGTCATGTGGACTACTACACGGAGCTTGTAAAGTGAAGGACTCGATCTACTAGGTTGTAATTACTTTCACTTGCTTTAGTTTAGTTGATATCAAACCATAAACCCTAATCATCTAATTTAAGATCGTGTTTAGTGTTAATTAGCACCCCGAAATTTTTTAAAATGGTATGCTTGATGCTAGTAAAACTCAGTGGTGGTGCTAACAAACACTTTCACCATTGAAAGGGCTTTGGCGAACCGCTTCTCTGCCTTGATCCTACTTCTATTTGTGGCAGGTGTGCTTGGGTTTGGTTGGAGTACATTATAACTCATCCTTACCGCAGCTTCTTCATCCTGACGCTGACGCTTAGCCTTTTCGTATATGGTTGTCCCGCGTTCTCGGTAATCTTTGCTTTTTCGAAAGACGTCGTTTAACAGCCTATCGATCGGGTCTTCTGGCAATTTCGGAGATTTTAGCGCCGACTCTGCCCCCAGTTCCTCTGCGCTATTTTCTTACGCTGAGGGAGCTTCTTCATCATTTAATAACGAATGGGAGAGCATGTGGCAACTTTCTACATAGTCCTCGGTTTCTTCTGATGAGTCATTTACCTCATCGTTGTCACTATATTCGTTCTCAAGAATTTGCTTGAGGAACTCTTCGAGGGTGACCGGTTTCCGCGCCTTTTGGCTGTACTGCTCCAACGTGTCGATGTAGTTTTGTAGGTTTGCACGCTTGTCGTCATACTCGGCAGGCTGCACAGACTTCTTGGTCTTCTTTTTTTTCTTTGAAGACTTCGAAGGCTCGACTTGGGGGTTTTGCCCTTTGTCAACAACTTTCGGCGTGGGACGTGGTTATAGCATCCCTTCGATGATTTCGGGTTCAAGTGGGCCTTTCCATTTGACTGCCGGACATGCATGTAGGTCCTTCAGCATTCTTTTGATCTTTGCTAAAAGAACGATTTCCCATAGAGTTTCTTTCATGAGCAAACATGATGCCCCCGGTGCATCCACCTTTTTAGGAGTGTGCTTCTGTGGAGGGTTCACCCTCCAGTTCTCAGAAAGCATGAACTTCCCCTATTGATACTGATCCTCGACCCAGTTCTTGAAGACGTAGCAATCCTCAGTTGGGTGGCTCACCATTCTGTGATAGGAGCAGTAGTTGGAGTTGTTGACGTCGCCAGGTTGCGGTGGATGCCGTAGATCTGGCAATGTGATGAGTATGTTACGCATTGCCAACTTAAATAGTCTCCTCGTCTTATCGCGGGAAAATGAGTAAGCGCGTCCTAGACTTTCTTCCAGGGATAGGCGTGGACATGCATTGTTTTGGCGAACCGCCGATTTTGGGTCGCTCGATTGTTGTTGAGTGTTGGCGACGAAGGCCACTTTCTCTTTACCTTTGGCGTTTCGACGGTCCTTATTTGAGGAGGAAGGCCCATGGCCCATCTGGTCCATTTGGGCCAGCTTATCGATCAGAGCCTGGAAGGTTGTTGGTTTGAAGAACGTCATGAACTGGGACACAGTCGTTTGCGGATCTAAGGTCCCGATGAACATGCCTACAACGGGGGATTCTTCGATGTGTTGTTCGTACTTTGACCACAGGTTCCGCCACCGGATCGCGTACTGGACCCAGGTTTCTCCCGGCTTTGCCCTAGCATTGATTAGTGCCGTGATCGGGGTGCGCTCACTTGCGCTAGCGAACCACTGTGTTAACAGCAGCTCCATCTCTGTGAATGTCTTTACGGAGTCATTTGGGAGCTCCGACTACCATTCAAAGGCTGTCTCTGACAGGCTACCAACGAACTGGCGAAGCAACAGTTTGTCGTCGCCTCCAGTGTTACCACATAAAGCTCTGAACTGCGCGACGTGCTAATGTGGGTTGCCTGTCCCCTTGGACACATGGAACTTGAGGATCGTATATCTCGGCAGGTACTTGATTTGGTCATACCAGCCTGGATACAGTCACTCTATTCTGACGATTTGGCCCGCAGCTTCACAAGCTTGATGAGCTCATATTTGTTGAGCTATATAATCATCAAGAGTAGCCTTGGAAATCGTTTTCTCCTTGGCTGCCGATAAAACCGGAAGAGGGTTTGATGTTTCCCCACTGTCATCCTCAATAAATATCGGCGGATTCTCGGCTGGGGGTTCTGGCTGGATCATTATTCCAACCATATCCTGTAACAAGAGAGCCATCTGCTTTATGTTAGCATCCTTCTCAGCAGCTTCCTTGTCCTTTCTTTCAAGCACCCTTTGTAGAAACTCTGTATCGGTCTCTTGCTCCTAGCGCTGTTCGGCTACTAGTTCCGGACTTTCTTTCTGTCCGGTGAGAGCTGCCATTTTGGTCAGCATTTCCCAGATCTTTTGTTGTTGCTCCTAAGCTATTGTTAGTGACCGAGTTTGCGGTCGATGATCCACGAAAGCATGACTTTCCTATTTCCCGGAAGCCGTGTAGACCGTATGCACGATCATGCGCCCAGCCTTGGGGCGTTTGGGTTCATCTCCTTTGGAGTTTGCAGCCGGCGGTGGGATTTTCTTCGGCCTCCTCCTTTATTAGGAGGTCGAAGTTGAAGGAGCCGTTGTAACAGGCACCCGTATGGAAGAGGTCCCTCGCTGTATGGTGGAGGGATGGTCTTCCTCTTACCGAGCCATTGATTTCTTCGGTCGACGAGAGTAGTTTTGATCAATCACGGAGTCCTGGACTTTTCGCCAGACCCTGTGAATTTGTGTGGAGAGTCGTTGATGGGGGCTCTCCGTCTCTGCCTGCACTGTGGTTTCTACAGGTGGGGAGATTTCTTTAGCACCGCCGTTAGAGAGTTCTTGCGTACCCTCCTGAGTATATCAAAGTTGTTCCCGGTTGGAACAGCAGTATCAACTTCCACCATTGGAGCTGGCGGAGTATGTCCAGAGGGGGAGTTGCCCCCAGCTTTTCTCACCTGATGCCAGTGGCGATGTCGAGCATGTCTAGCAGAGAGGACCGTCTCAGTTTCGGCAGTGGCTTCTTCATGTCCCTGTCTTTGGTGAGGGACTGTTGTTGCTGTCAGCCTATTGAAGACTGACATCCTTGGTAGGGTTTGCGGAGGATTGGCCAATCTTCCGAAGACCGATCTTTTGGTAGGGAAGCACTTTTGACGATTTCCCCTGCAGGAGGAGTTGGGAGGGCTATCCATTTTAGGGCAGCCTCGTCAGATATGACAAGCCTTTTTGCGAGCCCGTTATAGCTCTGGCTCAGCCTTTTGAAGACTGAGACGTCTGAGCTTCGGCTCAGCCTATTGAAAACTGAGGATTTGGACGACCCTTTGAGAAGGCCCGTTGTGGTTGCAATTCGATCGAAGATCGACTTCTTGGGAGCTTCGTCTTGCGGCGCTGGGGCGCTAAAACTTGTTGGTGGGATCATGGTCCTGAAGAACAATCCGGTAGTGGCTTGAGTTACTTGCCCCATTGGCATTGTAAAGATGGAGGCCACGTTGGGCCCATAAGTCACTCCTCCAGTTGGGACGGAGCGGGAGTTGTTGTTGCAAGTTGTGCAGCTGGAAGTCATCGATATTCTCTTCTTCTGCACAGGAATAAGACACCAAATCTTAGTACCTCGAATCCAAGGGTAACCATAGCAAACCGTGATTTTGTTCGCGAGCACGACACACGAAGTATGGAGTGAAAAGAGAAAAAGGTCCCACTGGACGTGCCAGAATCTGTTTACCGCTAGAAACGAAGACGAACCGGGATGGATCGTCTTGCCTGAATCTGGGGGCAGATGTTATTTGGATTTATCCGTCCACCTCTCTGAAGATGCCAAGCTGATTTATGGTACCGTATATCGGAGGTTTGATCGGATGCGGCCGTTGTAGCAGACTTTATCAGATCCCTCCTCGTTTGAGAGGGTTTTTTGATTGTGGGGACGTTCTTCCCTGCTGGCGCAAGCCCCTTCATTTAATTATGTTACCGCATTGTGATAACCACTTTCTCCTGCTTCGGATGTTCACTTCTTTTCGTGTGTGTTATTCTTTGTTTTGGTTACCCGTGGATTGTAAATGGAGACTAGTTTATGTCGTTGCCCGTAGGGCGCGGATTAGTCCAAATCCGTATATTTTTATATTTGGGTTTGGTTTATTTAAGGACCGGTGTTCATATCATAATTTTGCATTATTATATTCCCCATTCTTAATCATTTTACAAATAAATAGGTGTTTTTGATCCATGTCTGCTAAATAGTTGCAGGTTATAGATTCTCGGAACAATACAGTGAAAATAGTGAAAAGACGCTACAAAAATGAGACTACGACCAACAAATAGAAGAATCTTTATCATGCCGCCTACAGTTTTAGGGACAAACGAAGATCAGCAAACAGTTCGATTTCACAAAGCACGAAGGCAGCACAAGATTCAGGACTTCAACACGAAGCGAACGGTAAAAGTCCATTACATTCTGCACTGTGGAAATCTGGAAGAAACTAGAAGACATTCTGAGTAACCAAGTGAAGAAACCAGAAGTAAAATGCAACATGAAGTACAGCTGAGAAAATGAGCCAGAGAGCATTCAAGATGGCCGCGGATTCGCGGCCAAACAAGGCATATGGCCGCGGATCCGCGGCCGTGCTGTGCATGTGTCGGCGCGTGTCGGTGCGTGTCGGTGGAGTCGGTGCATTGATCCGGTTTTCTTAGGGTATCTTTGTAATTCTATATATGGATCAGATGTAAACCCTAGAGTTTCTATTATCTATAAATAGGAATTCTACAGCTCTTTTTGGAGTATGCCTCTTTTTATGCCTCTTTTCATGCCTCTTTTTATTTCCCTAGTTTAAAATTTCATTCCTTGTAATTGTTAAAGAGTGCATCAATAAAAAGTAAGTTTTTTATCTTGAATTTCTTATTATCTGCAATTTTATTCCTCTGCAATTTTTTTTATCTGCCGTAGTTAATTTTCGCAAGTTAATTAGGCTATTAAATAAAAACTATAAAAATGAATTCCTTTATTAATTCCCTAATGAGTGAGTAGTTCCTCACTTGTTAGGGTTAGGTTTGGGGAAGATTTGAGAGATGAAAATCTCTCATCCCTTTTTTGCCCGTTCAATATTTTAAAGTAGGACTCTATGAAAATATATACACACCGCTCACTACGGCACCCTATCTCATGAGGTAGCGGTGATTCCGTATTTAAAGACCGGTTGTGTTTGATTTCCATAGAGGTTAGGGCTAAGAGTTAAGAAAGGACGGACAAGGGCTAAAGGGAAGAAACCTAGTTTCTTCCCGATCGCGCTAATCCCCTTTGTTAATTATTACCTTAACACCTAAGATCTTAATTAGGGCAAAGAAAGTGGTGAGAAGAATTGACTTTCCAAACTAACCTAATCCTAACCCTAGCAAGATTTTAATCCAAATCAAATTCAACTTCAGTTTTTATTGAAAATCAAAACCTACACAAATAGGAATTGACTCGTTAGAACAACTAGAAAATACACGTTTTCCCTGTGGACCGATCCGTACTCAACCGGTTAGCTACCAAGCGACACCGTTTTTAATTGCGGTTAATTCTTTGATTTCAAAACGCACGCACGCAAAATCTCTAACAATCAAATGGCGCCGTTGCCGGGATAACGGTAGTTATTTTCTTTTTGTAATTTCGGATTAGTTAAAAATTGAAAAAATCATAAAAACTGAAAAATAAAAAAATTCATCTTGTTCTTTTTGAGAGGTATTGTGTGAACTGCGCAGGAAAAGAAGATGGACTGATTCAGATCTGGAAAAACCCAGTGAACAAATCAACAAACAGAAGATCTGAACAGACAGAGAAGAATCACAACAGATAACAGAAAAATTTTGGAGATCCAAACCAACTTAACCACCGCGGAACCACGACGGATTAAAAATTTGACCGAGGAACCGCGGTCAACTGCTGACGTCAGCACCCCAAAATTTTCTTTGAGTATTTTTTCCCCTCTCCTACCCTGAGCTCCACCGAAAATTTTTCCTGCAGGGTTCTTTGCGCAAAATTCTTCTCCCTCTCTAATAAATTGTTTTTGTGCAAGATTCTTTGCGCTGCCAAATAAAAAAAAATTGCAAGTGTTTTAGACTTTTTTGTGTGTTAACTACTTTGCATAATTAATACGGACTCTAAGGGGCTATAACACCAATCAAGATTGGGTGGGGATTTCATTACCCTTCCTAGGACCCTAAAAATCACAAAAAGCATTTGCATCAACTCTTGAGTTAATTAAAAAATATTAGACTCAGCCAATAAGGACTGTCGTGCTCATTAGGACAAAGGAAAGGTTGTAGGCATCGGTCGTTTATCTAAACCTGACTTTATGGTGCCTAAACTAGACAAGTGGGAAAGGTAATTTTAAAAGGCCCGTCTCACGGTGATTCGTCAGCGGATCTCTCTTTTCTTTACTTGTGCTTACCTGGCCACAATTGGCGGTGAAGAGGAGATTTGAGGATCTCACAACTTGCCCTTTGGAACAGTTAGGAGCAGTCTAGTTGACTTAGGAGACCGTAGCTCTAGACTTAATTGTGCATGTTCAAATTGTGATTGTTTGAAATTCTGCCGTAGTTCCATACAAATTTTTGCAAAAACTCCTAAAAAAAAAGAAAAAAAACACTTTCAAAAATTTCAAAACTCCAAAAAAAAAACAATTTTTTAATAAAAAAAATTTTAAAAATAAAAAAATCTTCACATTCTTTTTCTCCGTTCTCACATCATGGGTACCCTACCTCGCAAAACTCTTGCCGAACTTTGGTACTCTCAACCAGACATTACTTCCTACGCGCATTGTTTTGGTCGAATTTCGGACGACCCCTCCATGCCCAAAATTTCTTTGAAAGATCGAATAGACGCGTCTAGGAAATCCAGTTGGACTCCGAAATCCACCTTATATCAACCATTTCAACATTCACCACCTTCTTACGTTGATACTCCTTTTTCAAGTCCTGTTGTAACTCCGAAACCCATGTCTATTGCTGAACATATTGAACAATCTCGTAACCGATCTTTCACTCCTTTCACCACTGTGAATTCTTTGGATCAACAATTCCATTCACCTTCTTATCCAAATGTTGATCCTACTCCTGTCCAGCCATTCAATTCCTACCAGTCCTACCCGACTTTCGCACCTTCCCTAGACATTGCTTCTACACAACCATTTGGGAGTTTCCAGTATCCAAACAACTTTGAATCTTTTACTGAAACCCCTTCACAACCCATGTCTAGTCTTGAACAGTCGTTGGAAGATTTTATGGTAGCGTCAAGACAACAGATTAAGGATTTGAATGCGTCCATGACCGCCCTTATACAACCTAGCAACCCGGTAGCTAGTTTCCAACTAGCTCCAAATTTTCCAATGTATGATGAGGCGGTTGGACAGATTGAGAATTTGAGTGGCAAGAGTGAGCTGTACACACTTCTAAATCAAACCTACCCATCCCCAATTGAATCCCATAACTCCGGTTTTGAATGTCTATCAAGTGTTCCAAAAGATTCACCAGTTGAAGATAAAACGTCTAATGAGTTGTGCGATTTTGTAGTGTTTGATTTACCAGATTGTGAAGGGTCCCTTTCGAGTGAACCCACACCCAATCCTTTTGAACTCTACACCTCCACTCTAGAACCTGAATTAATTGATATCCATGGTTTTGATGAGGTGTCTGAAAATTTTAATTTTCACTTGATCGAGGATATTGACGCTGGGAATATTTCGGATGATGAACCCACAGATTTGGATGAGTTTCTCTCTCCAATTCATCATCCCGAGTCATTAACTGTTTTTCCCGAACTTCATATGCGTCTGGATTTTGATGATAATTGCATGGATGAGATAACATTTGAGGGGAATTATGAGAATAGTATTGAGGATGAACCAGTTTTGTTTGATGAGTCGGATTCTCCAATTCATCCTGTCCCTTCCACTGACTGTGTACACCCTCCTAAACCTTTAACTGTTACCCTTCTTAAATCACTCCCCTTCATCCTTTCCATCGTTCCGACCACGCAAGAAACCGTATCACTTTCATTTTCAATGTCTGGTTTACCAAGTTCAACGTACCCATGTTTCCTCACGAATCTTGAGAGATTTGACCCTATTTCTCGACGGGTTGATAGATTAGCACAATCGCTTTTTACACTTCGATCATTACAGATGGTACTAATTTATTCAATTCATTTTCACCCTCAAATTCGTACACCATTTCTTTTTCCCTTCCGCCATTCTTCTCCCCCACCGAGACCGTATACTGCTTCTATCTCCACACGGTCTCATGTGTTTCTCGTTTCTTTTCTCTACACTCCATTCTTTCACCAACCACACCATTATAACGATAAAAATTTTGAATAGTTGGTGCTAACCTTTGGGCTGTGTAAGGCCTTGTATAGCTTGATACTGTGTTTTTCTCCTCCCTAACTTTGAACTTTAATGCTTCAACAGTAGAAACACTGTTTCACTTAAGTTTGGGGGAACCATTTTGTATATATATTTTGTTTTCTTTTTCTGTTAATAATAATAAAAAAAGAGATAAAAAAAACCAAACAGGGGAGTGCCGACAATTTTGACCCTCTTGGTGTAGCCTGACAGTGAGGACACTGTCAAGTTTAAGTTTGGGGGTGTGCTCGGTAAGGTTTCTTCCTTCGCATTCATATGTATATTTTTACATTTGCATACTTATTTTAAAACCCATAAAAATTGAAAAATTTTAAAAATTATAAAAATTGAAAAATTCAATTTTGGACATAATTGACTTAAGTTTGACAAGACGGTTAACTAGCTAGTTAGGAAAAACTAGATCCTGAAGTTAGTAAATTAAAAACCCTAAAAATAACCTTTCTTAAAGTTTAACCGTAGAAAGTATATGTTTTTGTAGATTATTTAGAAATACGCAAATTTTGAGTTCACTTCTTGGGCTAAGTCAAAATAAGGGAAGAGTATTGAAATTTTTATTGAAGTGTAAGTCTGAAAAATAATTCCTAAGTTTAAGTCTAAATTCTGAAAATATATACCCTACAACTTGCACAAACACGAACCTTGAAACTTGGAATAGTAGAGGATACCTTGAAATGCTCTTGTCTAAAATCCTTAGTATGAAGGAAAATAAAATTATAAGTGTGAATAAAGAGATATAAAAAAATGAACACTGGTTTTGTAATTACTTAAGGCTGCGTAAAATAAAAAAATATATAGCGAGGGTGCTTTATTACCTAGTGCCTTAGACCAACTGGTTTGGGAGTTACTGCTAAAACCTTAGGTATTACAAGACGAGGAATTACGCCTTAATGCGCAAACATATTTTGTAATCGGTCGTTAGTACCTCAAGAAGTATTAACGGTCGCATGAAGGATGTGTGAGCAATTCATCTAAAAATTCACCAACTAAAAGTACTTTGGATGATGGACATGAGTATAATAGCTTGAATTGAATTTCCAAGTGAAAAGGTGATACATACACACACGTAGGGGTATATGATTGGGGTTTGGATGAGAGATATGAATGAGAAATAGGACTTATATTTTTAGTAGAGATGATAAAAATTCCTAAATTGAGATGGAACCTTAGAAGGAAAATTCAAAAGATGCTAAAAGCTAAATAAATTTACAGAACATATACAATCTTAAGTTAAATGATAAGGAAGCGTGAAAAATATGGGTTGATAATTTCTGAGTTGAAGATAATAGAATTTCTTGCTAGAACACCGAATTGAAGAATAAAAGTCAATAGGCCAAATTGATCGGATTTTGTGGGTAGTATCCACTGAAAACCCTCAGAAGACAACACTCCTCCTATTAGGGACACCTAGAGGTTTAACGGCTTTTTGCACGAGCTCAGTGCAATTGTGTTCCCCTGCGAAAGTGAGGTTAGGTTTTTTCGAGAATAAGACTAGTTTTGCTCGGGACGAGCAAAAGATAAGTTTGGGGGTATTTGTTCATATCATAATTTTGCATTATTATATTCCCCATTCTTAATCATTTTACAAATAAATAGGTGCTTTTGATCCATGTCTGCTAAATAGTTGCAAGTTACAGGTTCCCGGAACAATACAGTGAAAATGGTGAAAAGACACTACAAAAGTGAGACTACGACCAACAAATAGAAGAATCTTTATCATGTCGCCTACAGTTTGAGGGACAAACGAAGATCAGCAAACAGTTCGATTTCATAAAGCACGAAGGCAGCACAAGATTCAAGACTTCAACACGAAGCGAACGGTAAAAGTCCACAACATTCTGTGCTGTGGAAATCTGGAAGAAACTAGAAGACATTCTGAGAAACCAAGTGAAGAAACCAGAAGTAAAATGCAACATGAAGTACAGCTGAGAAAATGACCCAGAGAGCATTCAAGATGGCCGCGGATCCGCGGCCAAACAAGGCATATGGCCGCGGATCCGCAGCCGTGCTGTGCACGTGTCGGCGCGTGTCGGTGCGTGTCGGTGGAGTCGGTGCATTGATCCAGTTTTCTTAGGGTATCTTTGTATTTCTAGATATGGATCAGATGTAAACTCTAGGGTTTCTATTATCTATAAATAGGAATCTTACAGCTCTTTTTGGAGTATACCTCTTTTTATGCCTCTTTTCATGCCTCTTTTTATTTCCCTAATTTAAAATTTCATTCCTTGTAATTGTCAAAGAGTGCATCAATAAAAAGTAAGTTTTTTATCTTGAATTTCTTATTATCTGCAATTTTATTCCTCTGCAATCTTTTTTAATCAGCCGTAGTTAATTTTCGCAAGTTAATTAGGCTATTAAATAAAAACCATAAAAATGAATTCCTTTATTAATTCCCTAATGAGTGAGTAGTTGCTCACTTGTTAGGGTTAGGTTTGGGGAAGGTTTGAGAGATGAAAATCTCTCACCCCTTTCTTGCTCGTTCAATATTTTAAATTAGGACTCTATGCAAACACACACACACACCGCTCACTAGGCACCCTATCCCACGAGGTAGCGGTGATTCCCTAGTTAAAGACCGGTTGTGTTTGATTTCCATAGAGGTTAGGGCTAAAAGTTAAGAAAGGACGGACAAGGGCCAAAGGAAAGAAACCTAGTTTCTTTCCGATCGCGCTAATCCTGTTAGTGTATATGCCCTAGAGGCCATTACTGTATCATACTAATTTGTATATTACTTAATGGAAGCTTGGAATATTCACAGTTGTATAGACAATCTTGCTCGAAATGGTAGTATGCTACTTGGTTTGTTTCTACTTTAATGTGTGCATGTGTTTCTTTTAGCATATTGCCTATACACATTAGTGTAGCCCTCAGGATCTTTGCTTGATTACCAGCGTTGTGATGGCAGTCACACTAGTGGGGGCTGGGTAATCTACAAGCACATCCTTATACAGGTCCCCAGTCGTAGGATTATCGAAACAGGGCATCGATGCTCCGGAGCAGACTAGCATATGCGCTTCTTATCCCAGCAGGGGAGACGGTCTGTCCCACAGCCGTCAGTACGTCGTACTTGAGATAGTATGCGGGTGCTCGTTAGGTTACGAGTACACTGGATAGGACTCGTCGGGAACTGTTGGTTGGTACTATACATATCGTCAGTTATCAGTTCCCAGGTGACATGAGTACAGCTTAGTCCGCTGACTTGACACTGTCACTTCGCCTCGAGTGTGTTCCTACTATTCTTAGATTGCTACCCTACCACGGCTCAAATGAGTCGTGCAAACAGGTAGCAGTTGGGTGCAGTCCTGAAGCACTTAGAGGCAGTGATGGTTAGACAGGATTCGTCTCTCCCGGTATTGGGGGTTGATATCGCGCTGTGTCAAGGAGAGCCATTACACATAGTCATCCCTGACCAGGGCAAGCGGGATATACTGGTAGGTTTTCCAGTGTTATCTCAGGGTGTTCTGGGCTACACTCCGACACGACTTGTACCGCTATTAGGAGACTGACGTTTACCGCCCCTAGGCCCGCCATGCGATATTCTCAGACGAACAGACCGGACTGTACGGAGATTGTCACATTCAGGCTCGGTAGGAGTTCGGATGGGTTCACCTCATCAGTCTTCTTATCGGCATCTACCTGGGGACCGTTACGTATAGCTAGTACCGCTTGCGGCCTGTGGTTAAACCCACTGCCAGCATAGTGTCGAGTCTTTAGAGTCCCACACAGAGAGCCATTCGCCTTTGGGCAAAATAGAGTAGAGGTCGCATGGTTTTGCGACATGGTTCGTTCACATCCGCGCACTTGTGCACGTTTGGTGTCCGGGCAGTTATTACTAGAGGGCTTTGGTTTAAACCAGATCCTAGTATATCTTTTGGGATTGGTTTTATCTCATTGTATTCATGTTCCTCGGAACACAGATGCGGGTGTGTATGCACAAGTTGACAGAGGCAGAGGCAGAAGATTCTCATTAGGGTTGTTGACCGTTGACTTTTTCTAAACCCTACTGAGAATAAGAAATATGATTAATAATAATATTAATTAAGTATTACTGTGCCATGGTTGAGTTGAAAGTTTGACTTTTGTTGACTTGTTGACTTTGTTGACCGGTTGACCATTGTGGACTTGTTGACCATCATCATTTCATTGCTATGACTTTTGTTTACTTGTTGTTCTTTACAAAATGCATTAAATGCATGAAATGATAATGGCCATTGAAATGAACCATCACAATACTTAATTATTACTATTATCATGATTATTTTCTCTTTTGTGAGCATGGTTGCAAATTATTAAGCTCATTCTATCATTCTGATTCTCTCTCATCCAAGCTCTCCCTCTTCCTCTTTCTCAAGGCTCTCATGTCTCATGTGTTGAGAAACATGAGCCATTGAGATAAAACCCTAAAAACACTTCTCTACTCACTCTTGAGTACAAGGTCTAGCAAGCCAAGCACTTTAGTTTCCTTTCGGTTGAGGTAGGAGCTCAAGGTAGAAGCTTTCGGGTGGATCCTTCTTCGACAACAAGGAGACTACGAGGTGGAGCCGATCCAACTACTCCAAGGAGCAAGAAAAGAAGGAGTTCAAGACCTAGGTATAACCCCCTAACATAGTAGTTAAACCTGTAGTTAGTTTGCTAGGTGTTTGTTTAGCAAAGATCCTATTTTCTAGTCCATGTTACCTTTACCATAAAAATCGTTTTTTACCGTTTCCACATCCCCGTAAGAACCGGGATGGGTAACGTGGACTTACAGTGGTATCAGAGCCTAGCTAAACAACAACTAGCATGTCAGCAAAGCATTTAGAATTTCGATCGGAGAAAAAATCACAAAACACGTCCAAGAACTGAACTTTCTGCCGATTTTAAAACTGTTCAAAAATTAATTCCATACATCTTAAAAATCGGCTCAGGGTTTTGTTAGAATATACAGCAAAAACGAGCCGCTGACTCGGTCAACGCGTCGCGGAACCGCGGTGAGAACATGCTTCTTGCCGCGGATCCGCGGCCGAGTTGACTCGGCCGCAACTCGGTTTTGCTGCAGTGTGTTCAGTGTTCTGTTTTGGGATTTTTAAAGTATTTTGTTACTGCCCAGATTTTCCAGAGAACAAAGTTGTGTTTGGGGTCGTTACAAATCCGTATTTTTGATCGAAGTTCTGTAGACTTTAGCTAATGGGTTATATCTATGATGTGATATATGTATTGAACGTCTGCTAATCGCTATACGTCAATTAGTGGGGGTTATACATATCTGTGATCTGTAATGTTGATGGTTTGTGTATATGAACTCGTTGGATTGTCGCGAATGAATAGCCGGGGGTGTGTGAGATGAGAGTTTTCTTTATTTTTCATTTGATGTAATATTATTTGTATGGCCGCACATCCGGGATGAGGTTGTAGCCGCCATTGTATATTATTTCTTTTACTGTTTTTGCTCCTAGGATAGACCCAAGGTGCGGTGCACAAACTACCGGGTACCTCGAAGTGCCGAGTGGCCTACTCACGTTGTTGAGGGAGGTTGCTTCACTTCGGGTATTTGGCGGGTAGTTTGCCGCACCCGTAGGGGTCTAGGGTGGGGTCTTGGCTATTCATCGCGACCGTGTAATCCGCTTTTCGCTGCAGGCTCGAACGAAACGCAGATTCCTAGTATATCCAATGTGTTCATCTGTGATCTGGAATGGCTATCATTGCATCTGACGAATGTATATATCTATATATGATATCTATTAGGCGTTGCTTATGTTTTGCATCCGCGCTAGTCCAGCCCCCGCTCTGTCGTTAGTTAAGTAACCTAACGGGTAATGACGGGGCCCTGTGGCGAATGCGGATGGCATAAGCGTATGTCATATTTTCGTTGTTTTCTGCAATGGTAGGATTAAATGATGGGACGCATTGAATTAATGTAAGAAAATAAACCAAAGTTAAAGTCGTTGGAACAATTTCAAAACCACTCGGTTTCTTTTCAAAAACCAACTTTTAAACGCAGAGCTTGAACCACTCCTTTTAAAAGCTATCACGTTCCTTCGATTATATCAAGTTTACTACGTTCACGGTTTCGCCAAAACCATTCGTAGCCCTCCGTCATTTCATATGGATAGCCAATAATATTCAAGCTGTGTTTGTTGGCCAAAGTCAAGGCATAGTAATTGGTAGCTATTGGATATTCATATGCAGTATAGATAAATGCGTTGGTTTGGGACAGTCGTACTGCCTTGTTGGCCAAAGTCAAGGGTAGGTACGGGTGGGTTCAAATTAACCTGGATAATGACGGGTAGAACTTGACACGTGACTTATGATTTGTTGGCCAAAGTCAAGGTCATAAGAGCATGGGGCAAAAATCCACATCGGGAGTTTCTAAAGAAACTGAAACTTGCTAGCGCTGCATACCATTTAGAGTGTGATGATTCTGGTAGGATTCCTTCAGTTTTGTCACACGATGATATTTGGATCCGGATCCTACTGTGAGTATATGCTACTCCTCGGGAAATTTCTCACTTAACGATCAATGGTATAAACCAAGTAGGTGTCTAGAAAGGTGTTAGCGGGGCTATGCCCACAGCGAAAAGAGGTTACTTAATTAAGAAACTTCGCGAAAGCGTTGGAAAACCTCTCTCAAAGTACCAACACTGGCCTGGCTGAACGGTTAAGCAAGTATTGTACGGTGAGATTGATCCCGACTAATTCTTCCTTTTTGGTTTGAGAAAGGATTCGAGAAACAGTGGGAGCCATCCTGTTTAGACAAACTAAAAACCACTCTAAACTTGCAAGAGCATCATGCTAAAGTGTTTCTTCTCTCTCTCCTAATTGCAGCGACCAATCGTCATGACCGGACTTAAGTTACTACTAGATAAAAATATACTGACAGGGCCAAACTACAAAGATTGGCTCAGGAATGTCAAAATGGCAATCACTTATGACAAGTTGGGGTATCTCCTTACCATCAAAGCTCCCCCTGTCCCAGGTCCCACCTCCAGCGTCGCGGATAAGGAAATCCATAAGACCTGGGAGATCGACTGCGAGAAAGCCAAGTGCCTCGTGCTTGCCTCTATGGACAATGAACATCAGAGGAGGAACGAGAATATGGACCTAGAATCCATATTTCTCCATACCAAGGAACTATATGGAGAGTAATCCCGTATCGCCAGATACGAAGTCTCGAAAAAGTTGTTTTCGGCGAGATTGGCCGTCGGATCATCGGTAGCGGAACACGTGCTTAAGATGATTGGCTTTATTGAAGAGCTCATAAACCATGGGACCACGTTAGAGAACGAGCTCTATACGGACTTGATTCTCCAGTCCCTTCCTTCCACTTACGCCCAGTTTATCCTGAACTTCAACTTGCAAGGAAAAGAAGTTGAACTTCCGGAGCTCCTCAATATGTTGAGGAGTGCAGAGGGCACCTTACAGAAAGTAAGGGAAACATCCACTTTTTTTGTTGGAGGATCTTCCTCTTCTAGATCCAAGGCAAAAGCCAAGGGAAAGAAGAAGAAAGCCCCCACCAAACCAAGGGGCGGTGTTAGTAAAGTGGAAGCGAAGGGAAAAGCAAAGGCAACAAAGGTAGCGGGACAGCTTGTGGGAAAGGAAGAGTGCTTTTATTGTCATAAGAAAGGACACTGGAAAAAGGATTGCAGGGCTTGGAAGGCCAAGAACCAGGACCCGAAGCAAGTTGTGGCTTCGGCTTTAGGTGTGTATGTTATTGAAAACTGTCTATCAATAAACTCTACTTCCTGTGTATTGGATACCGGATCAGGATCTCATATCTGTAATTCTTTGCAGGAACTGAGAAAGCGTAGGGTTTTTAAGGCTGGTGATATGACCCTCAGAGTTGCAAACGGAGCTGGCATGGATGCTGAGTCCGTGGGGGACTATCACTTGGGATTGTCAGATGGACACGTTTTGGTTTTTGCGTGATTGTTATTTTGTACCCAGTGCGACTTATAATATCATATCTGTATCTTTAATGTCTAAAGAAGGTTATGATTTTGCATTTGTAAGCAATGTTGTAAATATTCACCTTAATCATGTTCTGATTGGGTCGGGTACATTAAGTAACGGTATATACGTATTAAACCAACCACAGATTTTCAATGTCCAGAATACACACAAAAGAAAGTCTCCAGAAATAAATCATGCTTTCTTATGGCATTATAGACTGGGTCACATCAATGAGAGAAGGTTGACGAAGTTACATACAGAAGGATATTTGGATCCGTTCGAATATCAATCATATGCAACTTGTCAATCCTGTCTCAAAGGAAAGATGACAAAGACTCCGTTCACTGGACACGGAGTAAGAGTGAGCGAGCGAGCTCTTGGGGCTCGTACACAGTGATGTGTGCGGTCCAATGTCTACACATACACGAAGCGGTTATTCTTACTTCATTACTTTTACGGATGACTTTTCAAGGTACGGATATGTCTTCTTAATGAAACATAAATCTGAAGCCTTTGGAAAATTCCAAGAATACAAGAATGAAGTAGAAAAACAAACAGGCAAAAGTATCAAGACACTGAGATCTGATCGAGATGATGAATACTTGAGTGTCGAGTTCCTGGATTACCTAAAAGAGAATGGTATTCTCTCTCAGCTTACTCCTCCATACACTCCACAACATAACGGTGTATCGGAGAGACGGAACCGAACCCTATTGGATATGGTACGTTCCATGATGAGTAACGCTGAGTTGCCGCGATCATTCTGGGGATATGCACTAGAATCAGCTGCATACCTTTTGAACCGAGTTCCAACTAAGACAGTGCCTACCACACCATATCAGATGTGGAGTGGGAAGAAACCCTATCTTAAGCACATTAAGACATGGGGATGTCCAGCTTTTGTCAAAAAGGAGCACGCGGACAAACTCGAGGCACGCTCAGTACAGTGCAAGTTTGTGGGATATCCAAAGAACTCCAAGGGATATTTCTTCTATTGCGAAGAGGAACAAAAGGTTTTGTTTCTCGTCATGCCTGCTTCTTGGAAACTGAATTTTTGGAAAATCAGATAAGTGGGAGCGCAATAGAACTGGAAGAAATTTCAGAACCACGAGCTATTACTGAAAGCTTAGTAGAACCAGAGGGTTCAAAAGAACAGGACATTCCTGTGCCGCTCCGTAGGAGTAGTAGGCAGTCTCATCCGCCCGAGAGATACTACGGTTTTCTCATAGACGGGGATAGAGAGGATTGCATCATTGATAATGATGAGCCGACTAGCTTCCAGCAGGCCATTCAGATCGTTGACTCGGTAAAATGGCTAGATGCAATGCGGACCGAAATGGAGTCCATGTACACCAACAAAGTATGGACTTTGGACGTTGCTCCAGAAGGGGTAAAACCCGTAGGATGCAAATGGATCTTCAAGAGGAAGATTGGTGTAGATGGACAGGTTGAGACCTATAAGGCTAGACTTGTTGCAAAGGGTTTTCGTCAAAGACCTGGTTTGGACTATGACGAAACCTTTTCTCCAGCGGCTATGCTCAAATCCATTCGGATCCTTCTTACCATTGCTGCCTTCCACGATTATGAGATTTGGCAGATGGACGTAAAGACCGCTTTTCTAAATAGAAATTTAGAGGAGTGTGTCTATATGGACCAGCCAGAGGGTTTCATTCAGAGTGGGAACAGCGGAAAGGTGTGAAAGTTTCTTAAGTCCATTTATGGACTAAAGCAGGCATCGCGGAGTTGGAACATCTGTTTTGATGAGACGGTCAAAGATTTTGGCTTTATCAAAAATCCAGATGAACCATGCATCTATAGTAAAATTGTAGCACGAACTGTCATATTCCTCGTTTTATACGTGGATGACATTCTCTTGATAGGAAATGACATTCCTATGCTACAATCTGTCAAAGGGTTCTTGTCACACAGGTTCTCCATGAAAGACCTGGGTGATGCTTCTTACATTCTGGGGATCCGGATCCATCGTGATAGATCCAAGAGGATATTAGGACTTTCACAGTCCAGGTATATCGACACCATACTGAAAAGATTCAGTATGGAAGATTCCAAGCGCGGTAATCTACCGGCTTGTCACGGGATCACCTTCTCTAAAGAGATGTCTCCCAAGACTGATTTGGAAAGGGATCGCATGTCTATTATACCCTACGCTTCTGCGGTAGGCTCTATAATGTATGCAATATTGTGTACCAGACCAGATGTAGCTTATGCACTGAGTGTGGTAAGCCGGTATCAGTCAAACCCTGGGGAGAACCACTGGAGAGCGGTAAAGAACATTCTGAAGTACCTGAGAAGGACTAAGGACATGATTTTGGTTTACGGCGGAAAAGACCTCCAGATGGAGGCCTTTGCTGACTCCAGCTTCCAGAGTGACAAGTATGAATCCAAGTCTATGTCGGGTTATGTTTTTACCCTCAATGGAGGGGCGGTGTGTTGGAAGAGTTCCAAACAGGAAACCGTTGCTGACTCGACGATGGAAGCGGAATATATCGCTGCATCTGATGCCACAAAATAAGCCGTCTGAATGAGGAAGTTCTTAACAGAACTTCGGGTGGTTCCGTCTATTGTTGATCCAATACCTCTGTATTGTGACAATAACGGGGCTATAGATTTAGCGAAGGAACCCAGGTCCCATCAGAAGTCCAGACACATCTTGAGGCGGTATTACTTGATCAGGGAGATCGTGGATCGCCGGGAGATCGAGGTTCGGAGGGTTGCTACAGAAGATAACACTGCAGATCCATTCACGAAGGCCTTACCTCAGACTCAGTTCAAGCGGCTGATAAAGATGATAGGTCTTCGATACGCCAGTACATGGCCTTAGTGGAAGTGGGAGATTGTTAGTGTATATGCCCTAGAGGCCATTACTGTATCATACTAGTTTGTATATTACTTAATGGAAGCTTGGGATATTCACAGTTGTATAGACAATCTTGCTCGAAATGGTAGTATGCTACTTGGTTTGTTTCTAGTTTAATGTGTGCATGTGTTTCTTTTAGCATATCGCCTATATACATTGGTGGAGCCCTTAGGATCTTTGCTTGATTACCAGCGTTGTGATGGCAGTCACACTAGTGGAGACTGGGTAATCTACAAGCACATCCTTATACAGGTCCCTAGTCATAGGATTATCGAGACAGGGCATCGATACTCCGGAGCAGACTAGCGTATGCGCTTCTCATTCCAGCAGGGGAGACGGTCTGTCCCACAGCCGTCAGTACGTCGTACTTGAGATAGTATGCGGGTGCTCGTTAGGTTACGAGTACACTGTACAGGACTCGTCGGGAACTGTTGGTTGGTACTATACCTATCGTCAGTTATCAGTTCCCAGGTGACATGAGTACAGCTTAGTCCGCTGACTTGACACTGTCACTTCTCCTCGAGTGTGTTCCCACTGTTCTTAGATTGCTACCCTACCACGGCTCAAATGAGTCGTGCAAACAGGTAGCAATTGGGTGCAGTCCTAAAGCACTTGGAGGCAGTGACGATTAGACAGGATTCGTCTCTCCCGGTATTGGGGGTTGATATCGCGCTGTGTCAAGGAGAGCCATTACACATAGTCGTCCCTGGCCAGGGCAAGCGGGATATACTAGTAGGTTTTCCAGTGTTATCTCAGGGTGTTCTGAGCTACACTCCGACACGACTTGTACCGCTATTAGGGGACTGACGTTTACCGCCCCCTAGGCCCGCCATGCGATATTCTCAGACGAACAGACCGGACTGTACGGAGATTGTCACATTCAGGCTCGGTAGGAGTTCAGATAGGTTCACATCATCAGTCTTCTTATCAGCATCTTCCTGGGGACCGTTACGTACAGCTAGTACTGCTTGCGGGCTGTGGTTAAACCCACTGCCAGCGTAGTGTCGAGTCTTTAGAGTCCCACACAGAGAGCTATTCGCCTTGGGGCAAACAGAGTAGAGGTCGCATGGTTTTGCGACAAGGTTCGTTCACATCCGCGCACTTGTGCACGTTTGGTGTCCGGGCAGTTATTACTAGCGGGATTTGGTTTAAGCCAGATCCAAGTATATGTTTTGGGATTGGTATTATCTCATTGTATTCATGTTCCTCGGATCATGGATGCGGATGTGTATGTACAAGTTGACAGAGGCAGAGGCAGAGGATTCTCATTAGGGTTGTTGACCGTTGACTTTTTCTAAACCCTAATGAGAATAAGAAATATGATTAATAATAATATTAATTAAGTATTATTGTGCCATGGTTGAGTTGAAAGTTTGACTTTTGTTGACTTTGTTGACCGGTTGACCATTATGGACTTGTTGACCATCATCATTTCATTGCTATGACTTTTGTTTACTTGTTGTTCTTTACAAAATGCATTAAATGCATGAAATGATAATGGCCATTGAAATGAACCATCACAATACTTAATTATTACTATTATCATGATTATTTTCTCTTTTGTGAGTATGGTTGCAAATTATTGAGCTCATTCTATCATTCTGATTCTCTCTCATCCAAGCTCTCCCTCTGCCTCTCTCTCAAGGCTCTCATGTCTCATGTGTTGAGAAACATGAGCCATTGAGATAAAACCCTAAAAACACTTCTCTACTCACTCTAGAGTACAAGGTCTAGCAAGCCAAGCACTTTAGTTTCCTCTCGGTTGAGGTAGGAGCTCAAGGTAGAAGGTTTCGGGTGGATCCTTCTTCGACAACAAGGAGACTACGAGGTGGAGCCGATCCAACCACTCCAAGGAGCAAGAAGAGAAGGAGTTCAAGATCTAGGTATAACCCCCTAACATAGTAGTTAAATCTGTAGTTAGTTTGCTAGGTGTTTGTTTAGCAAAGATCCTATTTTCTAGTCCATGTTACCTTTACCATAAAAATCATTTTTTACCGTTTCCGCATCCCCGTAAGAACCGGGACGGGTAACGTGGACTTACAAATCCCCTTTGTTAATTATTACCTTAACACCTAAGATCTTAATTAGGGCAAAGAAAGCGGTGAGAAGAATTGACTTTCCAAACTAACATAATCCTAACCCCAGCAAGATTTTAATCCAAATCAAATTCAACTTCAGTTTGTATTGAAAATCAAAACCTACACAAATAGGAATTGACTCGTTAGAACAACTAGAAAATACACGTTTTCCCTGTGGACCGACCCGTGCTCAACCGATTAGCTACCAAGCGACACCGTTCTTGATTGCGGTTAATTCTTTAATTTCAAAACGCACGCACGCAAAATCTCTAACAATCAACCGATAATCTGATTTGAGATTAAGGTCGACTTAAACATATGAGCATTTGGGCCCAATTATTTTAGTTTAAGGACATCAAGGTCCATTATTGCCATGTTTAAGGCGAATATTAGTTTAGGAACATTTCGGTCCAACGTTCCCATTTTGGGGACGAATGTTAGTTTAGGGACATTTTGGTCCATTATCGCCATGTTTGAAACGAATAATTAGTTTAAGGACTTCTCGGTCCGACATTCATCTTGCGCACACGCGTATTTGTTATGTGACGAAGTGAACAATGTTGATTTGGAATGTGCCTAATTTGAGGCACGATCCGATTTGAGGCATACCCGTCAATTTGGAAGTGCATCAACGAAAGAAGTTATTGGTCGTCGGGACCCGCCATCTCTCTGAAGATGTTGAGAAATTACAACGATATGTATCATAGGTGTGAAGAGATGTACCCTTAAACCAAATCCCGTATTTGAGAGAAAAGGGGTTGGTGTGGACTTAAGAATCGTTAGTCATATTTGAGACTAAGATTACCTTAGGAGATATAGGATGAATATCATTTTTTATATCATCAATGAGAGATCATTAACATGTTTGAGACTAAGATCAGTTTAATAATATTTTGGGATCACTTTTACTTCAGATCCAGCAAAAAGAGCATTTAGGCTCAGCTACAAGAAAACTTCAGAGACTTAGCCAATTTGGGCTTTAGTCTGCCTACACTTCTTCTTTTTTCTTTATTCAAAAAGTGATAAGCACTTATTTGGGCTCTGTTTGTTCAGCCCATTTCTTTTTATGCAAAAGTTCTAAGAACTTATTTGATGCTCTGACACTCACATAGGTGTCATGTGAAGCATTTAATTATGGGCGCCGCCAATGAGCGCTGAGCACTTTGCCACTTTGGCTGTTCATGAAGTGCTATGCACTTTTCTTTCTTCTTTTCTTTTTTAGTGGCACTCACGTGAGAAGCACGTGAGACGCTGCCCAATCAGTGCTAAGTACTCAGCCGCTCTTATTATTTTTGTGGCGCCCACGTAAGGAGCTGGGCACTGCCCAGTCAATGCTAAACACTCGGTCGTTTTGGCAATTTATGAAGTGCTAAGCACTCTTTATGTGGCGCCCACGTGAGGAGCACGTGAGGTGCTGTTGAAGAGGGGCGCCCTCGTGGGAAACACGTGAGGCGCTGGTTTCTTTTATATGAAGATTTAATCTTTATTGATAATTTTAGATAATTTAAATCTCTGTTGATGGTATTTTGACCATTAGTGATCACCAAGATCATTATTTTGAGGATCTTACATCGGTTTTTTTAAATAACTAAGTTCTTGATTTGAAGGAACTAAGTTCCTAGAGTATTGTACACTCCATGTTTTTTTATGTTCTTGTATCCATATTCTCCTCTGAATCTTTGATTCACAAGAATAAGATCTTCCCGATGAGAATTAAATTCTCAACTTGTGGAAGACTTGTCTTGTTGATCTCAGATCCAGAGAAAGAACTAAATTCTTTTGAATGGGTTAAACCGTGATATTGTAGAGATATTTTGATCTCTTTTCTTTACCTAGAGTTTAAAGACTGAAGCTCTTCTTATTTTCTTGAGAAATGAGTTCTTTTTTTGTTTTGGAAGCTTTCTGTATTTTTTTAAAAGCATATGGGGGTTCCCTCTATATGAGACTTGAAGTCTCGGGTTCTTTATATAGTAGAGGCAAATTGTTAATTAGTTTTGGGAAAATCTCTCATTTAGAGATTTCAATTAATTTAATTGGTCTCAAAATTGATTTGGAGAATTTTACCTACCGTTGGATCTTTAATTCAAGGACTTTTGTTTTACAGAATATTTTGTTCTTGTTTTTAACAAGATCGGAGAAATATTCTCCCATATACAGAATTAAGTGGTGATTTTTAATCACCATTGGATTTTTAATCCAATGGTTCTCTGTTTTACAGAGAGCAATCTTTTTTTGTTTAGAAAAATTTAGAGAATATATTCCCAAAATAGAATTTTATTCTGTTATTGGATCATTGATCCAACCGAGAGCATCTTTCTTATTTAGAAAGATTTGGGAGATGTTTTCTCCCAATAGAATTTGATTCTATATTTTGGTGATTTATCATTCTCGTTGGATCTTTGATCCGACGGCTCTATTTGAAAAAAAGTAGAATTTAATTCTATTGGGTATCATCGCTCACGTGTTGTACATGTGGGCGCCATTTAAGACTTTAATTCTAAAGATGGTTATTTCTGTGCTCTGCACATTGGCGCCCGCGTGAGGAGCACGTGCGGTACCATTTAAGAGTTTAATTCTTATTTAATAGATTCTTTGGTGCTTTGCACATTGGCGCCCATGAGAGGAACACGTGAGGCGCCACCAAAAGATTTAATCCTGGTGTTGGTGCCCTCGTGGAGAGCACGTGAGGCGCAGCCTCATTTAATTCAAACAAAGCTTTGCTCTTTTATTAGGTTAAATATTGGAGAAACAAATGCCAGAATCAGTTTACCGCCTGAAACGGAGACGAACCGGGATGGTTCGTCTTGCATGAATATAAGGGCAGATTCAATTTGGATTTATCCGTCCACCTCTCCGAAGATGCCAAGTTGATTTATGGCACCATATATCGGAGATTTGGACGGATGCGGCCGTTGTAGCAGACTTTATCAGATTCTCCCTCGTTTGTGAGGGGTTTTTTTTATTGTGGGGACGCTCTTCCCTACAGGCACAAGCCTCTGCAGTTAATTACATTTCCGCATCGCGATAACCACTTTCTCCTGCTCCGGAAGTTCACTTCGTGTCGTGTGTGTTTTTGTTTGTTGTTGTTGCCCATGGATTGTATACGAAGATTAGTTTATGTCGTCGCCCGTAGAGCGCAGATTAGTCCAAATACGTATATTTTTGGATTTGGGTTTGGTTTATTTAAGGACCGGTAATCTGATTTGAGCTTAAGGTCGACTTAAACATATGAGCATTTGAGCCCAATTATTATAGTTTAAGAACATCAAGGTCCATTATTGCTATCTTTGAGGCGAATATTAGTTTAGGGACATTTCGGTCCAACGTTCCCATTTTAGGGACGAATGTTAGTTCAGGGACATTTCGGTCCATTATCGCCATGTTTGAGAAGAATAATTAGTTTAAGGACTTCTCGGTTCGACATTCATCTTGCGCGCACGCGTATTTTTTACGTGACGAAGTGAACAATGTTGATATGGAATGTGCCTAATTTGGGGCACGATCCGCGTGCACGTCAATTTGGAAGTGTATCAACGAAAGAAGTTGTTGGTCATCGGGACCCACCACCTCTCTGAAGACCTTTAGGAATTACAATGATATGTATCAGAGGTGTGAAGAGATATACCCTTAAACCAAATCCCGTATTTGAGGGAAAAGGGGTTGTTGTGGACTTAAGAATATTTAGTCATATTTGAGACTAAAATTACCTTAGAAGATATAGAACGCGTATCATTTTTTATATCATCAATGAGAGATCATTAATCATGTTTGAGACTAAGATCAATTTAATAATATTTTGGGATCACTCTTACTTAAGATCCAGCAAAAAGTGCATTTGGGCTCAGCTACAAGAAAACTTCAGAGACTTGGCCAATTTGGGATTTAGTCTGCCTACTCTTCTTCTTTTTTTATTCAAAAAGTGCTAAGCACTTATTTGGGCTCTGTTTGTTCAGCCATTTTCTTTTTATGCAAAAGTGCCAAGCACTTATTTGACGCTCTGACATTCACATGGGTGTCATGTGAAGCATTTAATTATGGGTGATGCCAATGAGCACTGAGCGCTCTACCACTTTGGCTGTTTATGAAGTGCTAGGCACTTTTCTTTTTTCTTTTCTTTTTTGGTGGCGTCCACGTGATGAGCACGTGAGGCGCTGGGCGCTGTCCAATCAGTGCTAAGCATTCAGCCGCTCTTATTATTTTGTGGCGCCCACGTGAGGAGCGCGTGAGGCGCTGGGCGCTGCCCATTCAGTGCTAAGCATTCGGCCATTTTGGCTATTTATGAAGTGCTAAGCACTTTTTATATGGTGCCCACGTAAGGAGTAGGTGAGACGCTAGGCGCTGTTGAAGAGGGTGCCCACGTGGGAAACACGTGAGGCGCTAATTTCTTTTATATGGTGATTTAATGTTTGTTGATATTTTTAGACAACTTAAATCTCTGTTAATGGTATTTTGACCATTAACGATAACCAAGATTATTCTTTTGAGGATCTTAGATCGTTTTTTTTAAAGAACCAAGTTCTTGATTTGAAGGAACTAAGTTTCTGGAGTATTATGGACTCCATGTTTTTTTATGTTCTTGTATCCATATTCTCCTCTGAATCTTTGATTCTCAAGAACAAGATCTTTCCAATGAGAATTAAATTCTCAACTTGTGGGAAACCTGTCTTGTGGATCTCAGATCCAGAGAAAAAACTCAGTTCTTTTGAAAGGGTTAAACCCTTAGATGTGATATTATAGAGATATTTTAATCTCTTTTCTTTATCTAAAGTTTCGAGAATGAATCACTTCTTCTTTTCTTGAGAAATGAGTTCACTTTTGTTTTGAAAGCTTTCTGTATTTTTTTAAAAGCTTATGGGGGTTCCTTCTATATAAGACTTGAAATCTCGGGTTCTTTATATAGTAGAGGCAAATTGTTAATTAGTTTTGAGAAAATCTCTCATTTAAAGATTTCAATTGATTTAATTGGTCTCAAAATTGATTTAGGGAATTTTACCCACCGTTGGATTTTTTATTCAAGGACTTCTATTTTACAGAATATGTTGTTCTTGTTTTTAACAAGATCAGGGAAATAATCTCCCATATACAGAATTTATTGTGTCATGTGGTGATTTTTAATCACCATTGGATTTTTAATCCAAGAGTTCTCTATTTTATAGAAAACAATTTTTTTTTGTTTAGAAAGATTGAGAGAATATATTCCCAAAATAGAATTTTATTCTATTATTGGATCATTGATCCAACCGAGGGCATCTTTCTTATTTAGAAAGATTTGGGAGATGTTTTCTTCTAATGGAATTTGATTCTATATTTTGATGATTTATCATCCCCGTTGGATCTTTGATCCGACGGCTCTATTTGACAGAGAGTGGAATTTAATTCTATTTGGGCACCGGCGCTCACGTGTTGTACATGTAGGCGCCATTTAAGACTTTAATTCTAAAAATGGGTATTCCTGTGATTTGCACATTGGCGCCCGCGTGAAGAGCACGTGCGGCGCCATTTAAGAGTTTAACTCTTATTTAATAGATTCTTTGGTGTTTTGTACATTGGCGTTCGCGTGAGAAACACGTGTGGCACCACCAAAGGATTTAATCCTGGCGTTGATGCCCTTGTAGAGAGCACATGGGGCGTTGCCTCATTTAATTCAAACAGAGCTTTGCTCTTTTATTAGGTTAAATATTGGGGAAACAGATACCTCCCACTTACTTGACACTTACCTGGCCAAAAGATTGATAAGAAGGTAATAGAGGATTGATCCTGCGACTTGTGCTTTGGAAGTCTAGGAGCGGTCTAGTAAATTGACCTAGGTAACCCTAGTTCTAGGTATTGTTTGTGCACGTTTGTCGAGTCCCTCTTTCAAAGCAAAATAATTTCCAAAATCCAAATGGAGCTTAAATCATTACCATTTCACTCTCTTTTCTTTTCACTTTCTTATAATGGGTAACCCAAACAGACGGACTCTTGCCGAGCTTTTCTATCCAGAACCAGATATTTCTTGTTTTCATAATTGCTTCGGTACAAATTCCGACTATACCATGTCTTTAAGGGATAGGATAGAGCGCGCGGAAAAGAAAAATTGATTACTTCACTCAAGGTCCCATCAACCGCATCAAAATTCAACATTTTCTTATGTTGATAATTCGTTTATGGCTAGTGAGGAAACTTCTAAACGCATGTCCATCCCTGAGCATATTGTGAAGGCCAATAGCCAAAATTTCAATCCTTTCACTAATCCAAAACCGTCAGGACAATAAACACCATCATTTCCATATGAAAATATTGATACTCGTTTTGAGGCGAATATAACATCTTTTACACCCATACTAAATAAATAGCAATTGTCAGTCATCAACTAACCAACCAATCTCAATATTCTTCAAATCACAATGTTGATCCTAATCATGTTTATGAAACTTGGGTACACCCTTCTAATTCTTATCCACAGTACCAAATTTTCATACGCTCTCATATTGACACTTATTTTGAGGCTAATGGGGCAAGTCATAAACGCATATCGATTGCGGAACACATTGAACTCGCCCGTAGCCAACAATTAAAGGTATCTCTTGTTAACACTTCTCTTAAGGCTAATGTGGCAAATCATAAACGCATGTCAATTGCGGAACACATTGAAATTGCCCGTAACCAACAATTAAACGCATTCCAACCATACTCAACTTTTCACCTTATCTAAATAGTGCTTCTGAAAATCAATTAGGAAGTTCCACGGTACGAAGAGAATCCTTCATTGGAATTTCTTCACAAACCATGTCTATGTGACACTCCGTTTCCCGGTGTACGGAGGCAGAGACGTGGCAGGCACGCGACGTATTTACTCAGAAATAAATACGTTAAGCGTAAATAAGAAATATATGAAATGCAGAAGAAATGACAAGAGATATAATACAAACAGCAACTTTTATTAACATTCATCTTTACAATACATTGCTTTGAAAAGGAAAGTACAATGATATAAAGCAATGCCTAAACAATGGCATATGCAATGAAAAGTAAGTACAAGGAAAGCTAGAAATCCTGCTGCTCGGTGAACTGGTCCACGTCCTCCTGGCCAGGCTCGATCTCAAGAGAGTCCGGTCCTCCTGACGAACATTCCAAAGAAAGAAAAGACGGGAATGTCGTCAGCGAACTAGCGCTCGGTAAGTCCCAAAAGAAAGAGAGGAATATTGAAAGTATTGTGGAAGGAAACTGTTAAGTTATACAGGTATCGGTTTATTATTCTAACATAGTTGTTTGTAGCTGGGTACAGAAGGTATCAGTGTATACGAGATGAGCCCAACTTGCTCCGTGGACTATGGTAACAGGCAGTAAAAGGCCTCGTCAAAATCCACGGAACATGTCACGCCCCGCTTCTCAGAGTACGCTAAAATAGGCACGTGACATAGCCAACCATGCTACCTGTGGATAGGAAAAATCCTTCTACAGTCACATTACGGCTGTAGAGATATCAAGAACAGGAAAGTAAATTAAACTATCTTAGTACATGTCCATGAGCCAGAATAAATGAGTCAAGAAATGATAATATGCGGAAGCAAAAGATGCAATAAATGAAACACCTGGAAAGTAAAACTGCATACCAACAGGAATCTTCGCCGCTCGGTCTAACAGCGGCAATACTCCTGATCAGTCTGCAACAAAGGTAGAGGATCTGGGCCATGCAAAACCCAGACGTCAGCGCGTCATAACATCAAGCAATACTATAAACAGGGGTAGCAAGACATGCAAGTATGATCATAAAGGGGTAAAGCAAGTGTATAAATCAGTGCAGTGAAGGGTAGTGTGCAGTGAGTAATCTAAACTGGTCTATTGGGTTAACTACTCTCAAGTCTTTGAAATCAATTTGATGAATCATCGATGTAACTCAATAGTATCCCGTGCGTGCCCGGGACCATGGTCAAGATTCTCGGGCTGAATCCGAGACGTGCCGCTAGGCAGTAAAAGGGTAGTATGTAAAGATGAGTGATGTCAGCATCATCACCCCGGGGCTGGCCTAACCCGTAAGACCGATCAGTAAAGGTATCGAACTGTCGAGTTACAAGTCAGGTTTCATCATTGATTTCCTCATACCCCCAAGTTATATGTATTGAAGTCAGGTATTAAAATAATCTAAAGCTAATGCCAACACAGGATCAGGCAGGTACAGGTTTGTCTTGATAGACAACAGGAACGGTCCGTAAGGACAACAGGTCAGGTTTGTTGGCATTAGGCACAAGATCATGCAACAGGTAAAGCCATGGTATATCAGGTCAAGTCAAGTAGTGTATTAGGTGTCATGTCATGTCAAGAGTGTAAGGTACCATGTCATGTCAAGTAGTAGGTGTAACAAGTCATGTCAGGGTGTACAAGATATCATATGGGTGCTCATAATCAAACTGGCATGAACATGGTATACAAACAAGCATGGATACTAATAGAACGATAAACAGGAACATGTAATATGATATGCAACAGGTACAGATTAAGGTGTGTAGATGCACGGTTATCAGTTTGGGTTTAAAGGATAGTTCAACATTACGTATCCTACACTTACATGAATATGGAATAATAAAATCACATTAACAAGTATTAAATGGCCTAGGGATGCAATTACACATAAAACAGGTTAGATGGATGCAAATGGGTGTTCGGGGTAGAAACTATTTAAAAGTGCTATGGGTTATGCAGTTAATTAGTAAGTAATTTAACCACGGATGTGGGTACACGATATTGTACTCTAATATACAACAAATTATAATTTAAGATCCGAGTCTATAATAATATAATCTGACATCGAAATGCAATAATGAAAAACTAATAGCCTTAGGTGCAATTTACAGGTTTAATCATGAAATAAATATGTATAAACAATACAGTAGCATGTGGCAAGTTTCACTTGCATGCACTAGATGTGAAATACATGATACGGATGTAATCGGACATCCGAAAATGATAAAACATGAAAAGTGACAATGCGGGTTGCATAATAATCATTATGGAGTATTATAATTTAAATATACATAGAAGGTAATAGTATAGCATGTAGCAAGATTAACTTGCTTTGACTGGATCACGAAGCGGTATACGGAACGTCACGCGTCGGCGGGAAAAGTTGCGACGCGCGCACGGTATACGGAATGAGTCCAAACAACGCACGATGGGATCACACGGGTCAGATGTCCTCGCTGGGTCCTCGGGGTCGTCGACGGCACGACCGTATTCCGGCGTTTGCTGGAAAACAGATTCCACAAAAATAATAAAGAAAAGAGAAAGAAAAAAGAAGAAGAGGAAGAAGAAGGGAGAGGGATGTGCTCACTGGGTTTGTGCACTGAAGTCGTCTTGGGGTCAGAGGAGTTGGCAAGGGGCGACAACGATGAAAGATCGCCGGCGGCGAGATCCACAGCAAGGGCAGTGGGGATTCTCGGCTGAATGGGGTGTGCAGGGAAACTCTGGTCATTTGGGAGAAGCGAGTGGATAAAGATGGGGAGAAGGTGATGATGATGAGGCAAGGCCGACGGCGAGGTGGTCGGAAATCCGGCGAGGTGCAGATGACAATGGAAGTGGGTTTATAGGTTCTTGAGATTGGGATCAGGGTTCTGTGCAGGGAATGGAGAGGGAAGAGGAGATGGTTGTGGAGGTGAAGAGGGAGGTGGTGAGACGGAGACAGAGGAGGTGGTCGACGAGGAGATGAGGCACAGCGACAGGCGATGATGGGTGCAGTGATCGGAGCTCGTCGAGGGGAGGAGAAAAGAGGAGAAGGGAAGAAAGTGAGGACGAAGAGAGGTTGAGATGAGCGAAGTCGTCGTCGGTGGTGGCGACGGCGAGGCAGCGGGCGTGGGTTCGCGAGCGGCGGGAGGTGGGAAAGGAAGGAAAATTTTGAGAAGAAGGAGAGCGAGAGAGAACGTGTATGGGTTTAAAAATATAAATAGAAAGGGAGAGAGAGAAAGAACGAGAGAGAGAGAGGAAAGAGACAGAGAGAGGAGAGAGAGGGGGAGGAGAGAAGAAATTGTCTCGTAGTGGAAAGAAGAAGAGAAAGAGAGATAGGGTTGGGTTTGTTAAAGAAAATTTTAAAGGAAAAATAATATTATATAGTAGAAGAGAGAGAGAGAGACGTGCAGCAGTTAGAAATAGGATTTAAAATATTTTAAAAGATATTTTTAGTTTAAGAAATATATATATAAACGTATATTTATAGATATTAAATATTTAACTATAACGAATATAATATTATAATACTAGTCCATTTGAGATTTTAGCAAATACAAATTTACTCCAAAACAAGCCCGGGTCGAGTCTAAAAATTCAGATTAAAAATATGAAAAATATATACGACTTCCAAATTTCAAAATGAATGCTCAGTCAAAGAAAATGCATACCCCTAAGAACGGATGCACGTACGTGCGCGTAGCTATCCAAACACGTCCGTTTTACTGAACGGGACGAGAACAAGATGCGCGGACGCTACCACGAGGTTAGGGGTATCATGCAGGCTATGAAATGTATTTTAATAAATATTTTCTGTGACTTAAAAGTTATATGATAAAACATGCGATGTCAGATGAAATGCCAACATGCAGTTTATACTAGATGCACGTGCCAATGCAACGAGTCAGGGTAACCTATAAATATAAATCAAACAAGTTCAAGCAAGTGGGTCGGGTCGAATGCAATGTAAAATGCAACTACCATTCGTACCCAAAACATGATAAATCAAGAAACTACCACAAATAAGGAAATACGAGAACTGGAATAGGTATAAACGAACTAGGTTGTTACAGGACAACAGCACGAGTGTTCATGTATATGTCTCTTAGTGACCATCTCGTTCCATTTCTAATACATTCCATACCAATCTACCCCATTAACCCCGTGTAATGTTTTATATAGATTATAATTATCAGACTTGCCGAGACCATGGATACAAGTTGTTCATATAATCAGGTTCAGGATATAAGCTTGCGGTCAAGAAGTCATGTTATAGCCATGGTTCGGTCAAGTCAAGTCTTGTATTCAGGTTTGATATTCAAGTTCAGGTTCAAGTATACATGTTAGAGTTTGGATTCATGTTTGAATTGGATTCTGGTTTGAGTTGAATTCAAGTTTGATTTAGACTCAGAATTGAGTCAGACACTTATAACCGATTTGGATCATGAATCAGGTTCGGGAGTTATCGGTAACTTCTGCACATGGACGGCAGGATTTGTGTCTTTTTCCAAGATAATTACCATTGATAACACCGTTAATTTTTTCTATCTTAGATAGGCAAGCACTCACTTTCTCTGGTCCCTGAGGCTCAAGAGCATTGATCCCGCTTAAATCTACATTTACTAAAGTCCTTAAATGTAATTTTATATAACTCGAGGGGGTTTTATGGAAATATTTTTAATATATAGTTTCAAAATAACCTCGAGAAGTTATTTATATTATTTAGGGTTTTCATGGATATAAATTTTAAGGGTTTGAGGTATTTTAGTGATAATTACCTTAACTTGAATAGTTCATGGTATTTTACTGTTAAGCTTGACTTTTGTTGGTATCTTGATGGTATTTTGATGAAACTTGTAATTCTTTCCTTTGAAAAAATTTAAGGTTATTTTATTCTGAAAATATATGGATTTTATAATATTTATTTAATTTTTTTAAATTAAATTTATAATTAAGTAGAAAATTGCATTTTTCTTAAAAATCGTATTAAAAACCTTTCGAAACCGAATGCTCCTTAAGGAGGCCTGCATCTCGCTCTACTAGCCTAAGGATGTGCGATAATCTGCACCATCTAATAGCGGGTCCTCTAAAAAGGGTTGTAGAGGCTTATTTGCAAAGAGTTTTGAAATACAATTCAAAAGAAAACCGCTTTTATAGTAGATGGTATTTTAATGAAATCTATTATATTCGCCAAAAAATAGGTTCAAAGAGAATCGTGCTATAGAATCATGTGTGTTTATGAAGGGTAGGTCATTACCCCGTGAATTTTTCTATAGGTATAATTAACAAAAATACTAAAAGAGATATATGTGAAGTTTATGGTATTTTAATATAAAAGTTAAATTAAGGTTATGTTTCATGATATTTTTGAGTGAAAGTTTGTTCTAACCATTAGTTATATGATTACAAACATGGTGTAAGAATATGGATGAAAAGTATGTAAGAAAAAGTGAACTTTTTAGGGTTTAGAATAAAATGTCGTTATTAACTCCACTTACCGACATATTTTGGAAAAGAGAACTTTTCAAGAAGAAAGTGAGGGATAGGGAGAGACTTACTAGCTAGTTATCCTAAGGAAAGGTAGAAGAGAGAGTGTTGATCTTCGTGGTATCGCGAGGTAACCGGAACTTGCTTCGATCCTCGTCGAAAGTCGATCTCTTGCTAACTCCACTCGTACTCTTCTTGTATTTAGAAAACTTTAAGAATTTTGGATATAATTTTCAGAATGAGGAAGGCTAGTGTATAGGTAGTATTTATAGTATGGAATTAGGGTTTTGGAATTAAAAAGATGAATTAAAATGCATTAAAAAGATAATAAATGGGGAATTGAGGGGTCTCTGTTTGATTGCAGAGTAATCAAACGGTGCAGGGGAGTCAGGGGTCGGCCAAGAGACTTGTGTGCAAATCCCGAGCATCATTGCCTACGGAGGGACCATCGGTACCGGCCCTAAGGTCATTTTCGCCGGCCAATTTTTATAGGGGAGCCATCGGATTTTGGACACATGTACTCTCTTGTATTTACACCCTTTTGCACATGTTTATTTTTCCAGAATTTTCATTTTTATGTACATTGCACGTGTAAACTTTTGGGCTTCCAAAAAGTTTAAAAGAAAACTCAGAAAAAATATAATGCGTCTGATAAGGTTCGATCACAAGGGCTACGTCACAGCAGTGCAAGGCTTTACCAATGGGTTACAAGTTGTTTCTTGCTGTTCTTAAACAAAAATTAACTTTAAATTGTACTCAGGCCTGTAAACTCCTTTCTGTGCATTAAATTGAAAAAATTTCGTACAGTAATTTTAGAGTCGTTACAGTCTAATCTTGAAGTAGAGTTGGAATTGAGTAGTGAAAAAGAACAAGAGATCCATCAAACTCAAACCAAAACCAATTCTTTTGATCTCAACACCCTCCATCCTGCACTCTAACCAAATGTATTCAATGATCAACCGCTTAATAATCTAAGTGCTGAGGTGCCCAAGAATAATATGTTTGACTTTTCCAATAGCGAGTGTGAAAGAGAGCCTTACACCAGTCCAAATCAAACTGATCCTTATTCGACTGCACTTGATATTTCAAACCTTCTAACTCCGTGAAGTGAACCAAGTGATTTATCGATTGAGAATAGTATAATTGATGAATTTTTAAAGAACTGTTCGTTTGATTTGACTGAAGATGTTAGTGAGAGCGGTGATGAGAATATCGTTGAAGATGAACTCGTTATGTTAGATGAGTTGGATTCTCCGACCCATCATGTCCCTTCTATTGAATACAAAAATCTTCCTGTACAATTAACCGATCCTATTCTTACCACCGACCTATCCGATAAGCAGAACGATATTCAACCTTCATCTTCCACATATGGATCAACAATACTCGACACCCAAATCTGTTTACCCATTTCATCACCCACTCTTTTTGGTTCTTCTAATCTTCTTTCAACTCCACCGAGTTTTGATGAACGACACTCCAATATTTTGAGTTCTATGATTTTTGAAAGACCACTCGATTTAGACTCTGTTGAGAATGAGGGAGACAATCTTTTCGAGTCTCTTACCTCTATAATTTCTGACGAATCGAGTGTTTTGAATCTTGGTACGCAAATGACTGACCTTGGAACTTTCAACCGTCCTAGTGAATCTGTAAATTCCATTAATATAGATATCGATTCCTTTCTTTCTAATGAAATTATCACTCAGACCATCGGTGAAAGTATTGAAGACATTTTCGCCGAAGAACTCGCGTTCTTTATAAACTTGGATGTTGTGATGAATCAACCTCCACCCGAAGAAGTTAAACCGCCACCACTTCTTCTTATCAAGTATGAGAATGCGAATATTCCACCTACTCCTTATCTTTCATATTCTCATTTTCGTTCACCATCACTGTTTCGTCTCTACCAACCGAGACGTAAATCCTTTTGATTACACATCTTATCTCCTCCCTATTTCTTCTTGTCTATCTGTGACGTGATCTTCTACCAACCATGGTATTACATTGATAAAATATTTGAATGGTTGGTGTTGACTTTTGGTCTTTGTAAACCTTTGCATAGACCAATAACTTTACCCCCTTATAATTTTAAATACTTTAAAAAACTGTTTTACCCAAGTTTGGGGGGGAGAAAAATATTTTGGCTCTTGCAAAAAAATAAAATTTTTGCACAATTGTGAGCCAAAAATAAATTTATGGGAGGATTTCACTGTCATTGACTTTGTCCCCCTTTACTAATCATTGAGAACTTTTCCTCCCAAGTCTACAGGTTTTGAGCTTAAAAGATGACATCAGTGAGGACACTGCTACAAATAGGTTTGGGAGGGAGGTTTGTGCTATTCACGCATCATTTTGTATTATACTAAATAAAAGCACATAATTTTTTTAAGAAATAAAGGTTAGAAAGTAAATATACATATGAAAGAAAGGAAAAGATTTAAGAAAAGCACGAAAATTAGATATTTTAAAACAAACCTAGTAATAGGTAATCATGAGCTGTTGTCCCAAGGGTTAGTAAGATGAAATGAATCACTAATCCGCGGATAAAAATAAGTCTGAAAAATAGTCCCTATTCTTGAATCCAACTATCTGAACGTTGATACCCTACTATACGCACTTGCACACATCTTGAAACTTGGGATAGTAAAGGATACCTTGAAATAGTCTTATCTTCAGGCCTTAGTATGAAGGAAATATATATATATATATATATATATATATATATATATATATATATGACACAGAAAATATAAATGGTGAAGAAAAATGAACACTGGTTTTGTAATTACGTAAGGCAGCATAAAAAAATAATATAGCGAGGATGCCTTATCACCTAGTGCTTTAGACTAACTGGTTTGGGAGTCACTACTAAGCCTTAGGTGTTGCAAGACTAGAATATTGCTAATTATGCCTTAATGAGTGAGCACATTTGGTAATCGGTTGTTTAGTACCTCAAAAAGTATTAACGGTCGCATGAAAAATGTGTGAGCAATTCCATCTGAAAATATTCACCAACTAAAAAGTATTAAGAAAGATGAACAAGAGTATGATAGCTTGAATTGAATTCTCTAAGTGTAGAGATATTTTTTACACACACGTAGGGGTATATGATCGATGTTTAGAAGAAAGGGTGGGGAGGAAGGCTAAAAATGATGTTTTATTAAGGGATGATGTTATTTCTGATACCTTTTCATGACTATTAAGATAAAGCTGATGACAACTTAAAAGTTAGTGTAGTTTGAAACTCTTATTTTCAAGTTCTTTCTTTTATATATTTCTTATCTTTATATATAACTTTCATTTTCTTTTTTTATTATGGGATTTTGTGGGTATAATCCGCTGAAAACCCTCAGGAGACAACACTGCTCCTATTAGGGACACCTAAAGATTTAAGGTTTGTTGCACGTGTTAAATGCAATCGTGTTGTCTACGAAAGTTTTCTAGGTTTTTCTTTCTTCTTTTTCTCTTTAATAACTAGTTTGCTCGGGACGATCAAAGATAAGTTTAGGGGTATTTGATTAGTCTAAAATATTGCACATTTGTATGAACATTTTCCCTACTATTATTAACTGCTAAATGGTGTTAATTGTAAATATAGAACATATATGGGTTTATTTGTAAAAAGATTATTATCATATGTTTCTTTATTTTAATTGATATAATTAGGAAAAATATATGCAAATAATATTTAAATGAAATATTAGTAATTAAAATATGCATAAAAAATCAAATATTTCTAATCTTATAAAAGGTTAGGATAATATCCTAAAAATATCAAATACTACCAACATTTTGATTTGAGATATTGTGCAGATATTAGCTCTGGTCTGGAATCCAAGTAAGAGATCCGAGTCAAAATCGGGATATCGAAACCGAATCTGCTAAATTTTAGAAGCAGATCGAGGAATCTAGCAACGGCAGAGATTCAGAGCAATATTTTCAGAATTTATATATCAAAAGAATCTCCAAATGTTGACACAGAAAGCCAGAAAAAATCCCAAGTCATGATCCCACCAAAGAGCGGCGGAAAGGTGGCCAAACGTGGCATTATGCGGCGGTTCAGCGGTCAAATCTGGGCCGTTGGATATGGGATTTTGGGATCATGATCTTAACTGCATCAATTCCTATATGGAATTTAAGGTATCTGGTTTCAAGAACTATATAAGAGACTGAGAGCTGTACATTGAAAATCATCATCGAAGAGATCAAGAGATCCAAGAGATCCACGTATCCGAGTGATCATCATCTATTCATCTATTCATCTATTCATCTATCTCCAACAAGAAAGAGATTTAGAGCAAACTAGGGTTCTTGCAATCTACTTTCTAAGGAGAATTGTAAATGCAATAGTTGATTAATAAAGGTAGTTTTTATTATTTTTGCATTTATTTTCGCATTTAATTTCTGCACTTACTTTACGCTTTACTTTTCTGCATTTTAATTATGCTTTCTTTCTTCTTCAACCTTTCTTCATTAACCATGAGCGAGTAATCCTAGCTTGCTAGGGTTTGAAAGATAGGGTAGGATAATGGATGAAGAAATCTTTTAACTTCTTTTAAGCATTTTAAAGTTTATAAAGTTTAGCAAAATAAATGTTAACCTCCTTATCCGGCACGCTATAAATTTATTGATAGCCCGACCACGATTTGAGATTGGTTTAACACTTGTTTTGTTAAGAACTAGACATGAATAAAGATCAATGAAATGACAAGAGTTAGTAGTGGGGAAATCCTAATTTCCTGCAAGAACCCTAATCTACACTCATCGCCATCGCCCTAGTTTTAAACTATTAAAAAATAAAATGAGTCATTTTTATTATTCGTCCATTAACTACCAAGTCCTATGAACCCTATAAGCCTTTTTATTAAAAATTTTATATCAGTTTTAAAATATAACGACAAACAATCACCCATCTTTCATCAACTCGTCTAAAATAAGAAAAGAGTTCACGTTTTCCTGCGGAAGACCTGTACTCATCATGGCTAGCTACTAGCGACACCGTCTTGATTGCGATTATTTACAAAAATAACTCTTTCACACACGATCAATCAAAAATCAAAACTTCTTTTTCTATTCTTTTATCATGGATACTCTCTAGATATTTTCCAATCAAATTCCTTTGACACTATATTTCCTCTTTTTGCATCAATACGGATCATTGTAATCGTCATGCCACCACAAAAGATTTCATATCAGATGGCAGATTTGAGGATATATCGTGAAATTTTCATATTGGATGGCATAGTTGAGGATATATTGGTGACATTTTCCAATGGTCGATCTGTAAACTTTTTGCTCTACTTTAAACCTTAATGAGATCAACATTCACTAAATATTACTAGTATTTTTCCCGTGCGATGCGCGTTTGTATTTATTTTGATCTCTTTCTATTTTTTCCTTCTCCATATTCATAACAACTTTTGTTGGGCTCCATAATTTGTTTTAGATAGAGTTTTGACTCCTTAAAGTTATTTTATTGATGGTGTAGAAATCTTTACATATGAAGATTTCGGCTCTATTTTTTTAGTTTGAACTTGAATTTGAAAAGTTGGTGAGAGAGTTATATTTACTATAGTTTGTTTTAGTATGATGACATGGCTCTATAAAATTTTGTAAATTTATCATGTTGGCACCTTTTATATAAAAGTAGCCTTTCATCGCATTTATCAACTTGCGTAGTTAATAAAGTTTGGTGTGTGAGTGTGTGTGTGTGAGTGTATGTAAGCGTGTGTTATCCTTGGTGTCATCGTACATGACATAATATCCACAATGTACAATAATTTTATACGCATAAAACAAGGCCATATCCATTCATGTTTGACATCCAATAAGTTGGAAATTTGTTCAGTCAAAACACTTGTCTAGGAGCTTTAATGCATGTGCAAGTGTGCATTCATGTTCATTCAAGCATTATCGAATGTTTATGACGCATCAACAAATTTTTAACCTCTTTTTTTACTTTACATGCAACCAATTTTGGCTACGTAAGAATCATCTCCGTTGTAAGTATTGGTATGGAGTGGTCTGCACAAAGGCTGTATTATTGTCTAACAACTATAGTCACTTTCTTTTATAGTCGTGCAACTTAACCTCAAGTAGTCAAGGGACCACCTAACATTCTATGGTTTGTATTCCCAAAGTAATCACAAGTTCAAGGCATGAAATCAACACAATGGGGTGGATCACACATGATCCAACCTACTAACTCAAGAAAAAATGTATCTAGTCCGTCTAAGAGTTCAAATGAAAAGGTATGACGACGATATTTTCAAAAATTAATTCAAAGAACATAAGAACGAAATGCTTGCACGATACTGGAGTGTACCTAAATTTTTATCCAATAAACAAGTTGTTTGAAATTCAACACAAAAAACACGATTATTTTTTAGGTTTAATTTCAAAAAACACACTTGTATTTCGTATAGCACTTACACTTCCCTCAAGTGATTTATTAGCGAAAAGAACTCCCTTTACTCATCTCTTAAAACCCTTTAAAACGCTCAAATTCAACTCTAAACAACTAAAATAACCGTCTAATTTATATGTAGAGCTTGTTTTGTGTTGCTTAGAGTGTAATTAGAGTCTTTTCTTGGGTTACTGGCTTGTTGTGCTCATAAAGCACCAAACAACACGCTAATGTTTCATGAGCGACACAAGTTCACCTAAAACCCTAAGAAACAGAATCATAACAAATCGAAGAAAGAAACTCAGATCAGGAACAATAGTTCCATAGAATTCAAGGCTGAAGGTGAAGGCCTCGCCTTGAGCCCCGATGGCCGAGAAATTGAACAAACCCTCAGGCTCCGTCTTCACAGCAACATCCTTTGCATCTGGCAAAGAGATTGTCAAGTATACATTATCGCTTCGTTGAGCCCAAAGCACTATAGGATGGCGACTGAAACAAAAAAATCCAATCAAAAAATAATAATTTAGGGTTTAGTTGTTGATTCTTGAAATAGTATCTGAATAAAAAAGTAAAGTTATATGCTGTGAGTAGATTGAAAACCCCATGATCGCTCATCTTCGTTATTTCGAATAATCGATTTAATTGAAACTTTGAAAGAACCAAGAGAGCGAGTGATGATGCTCATAAGTGGGAATTCCCCAAATCTCGACACGTAGTAGATGACGCGTCGTCCATATAAACCCACTAGATTCCTGGGGGTTATGGAGCTGGAATAAGTACAATGTCTTGGGTACATTCCTCGGCATCTCGCCTCCGAGGCTGCACCCAACCTTTTAGAGACCTTCCCAGAGTATGGCTAACCCCCAGCCAATAGCTCATCTCCAAGCTATCATATAGCTGAGATTTCTCAGCTCACTTGCTCGTCTCCAAGCTACTCAATAGTTGAGATTCCTCAGCATCACTGTTTGGCATAGAACACGGAGCACGAGCGCCCCCATAACGGCTCCATGTATTTTGCCATGAGAGATCTCCGCTGCGCCATGTCCCGCATCCCCCGCTAGCGTATCTCACTATTTATGGGTCACGCCATCAACGCAAGCATGACGCAGGGGCAAAACGGACGGCGAGAATCTCGTATCGGCTCGCTCCAATGCGACCTGTATATAAACCCCTCCCCCAGCCGATTCAGCTAACTCGAATTCATTCTAATACGCCCTGCTATGCCCTATTATTCCTCAGTAATTACTTGATCATCGTGTTGGGGTCAAAAATTACACCCCGGTTGACCAAGTCAAAGTCAAAGTCAACCCCAAACCAGGCGGGCCCAAGCCCAAGCAAGTGGTCCCATGCCCAAGTCGAGCCCCGCGGTCGACCTCCCCCATGCCAAAATGAAATCATATAATAAATAATTTTGATGTAATTTTTATGCATGAATGTAAGAAAAATGGGCATAAAGCCAAATTTTTGTAAAGCCCATAGCTCATGTGCAAAAGAAATGAGCACATGAGGCATGGGATGGGCAAAATGCCATTTTGTAAAAGCCCAAGGGGCTATATGTAAATGTGTAAGCCTATATAAGGCAACATGATGATGAAATAAAGGAGACCTTTTTCATTTCTCTCAAAGTCTAGGGTTTTTGTGCCTCCTTCTCCTTCCTCAAGGTTCTAAACCTTCTCCTTTTTTTTAATTAAATCAAGAGTTTCACTTTTCATTTTCCAAAGATAAATAGTTTTTCACCACAAAACCTACAAAGGGAAGCTCAGATCTTCCATCCAATCTCCAAAAGGAGAGATTTTTAAAACCCACCCTCTTTTCCCCAAGGGCCAGCCAATAAAGAAGAGGAAGAAGAAGGAGACTCATCTCCAAAAATCCCACTTTGGGGAGATCCAGGGCCAAAGGGGAGAGGAAAAGGACCCCCTTTGATCATTTCCAAAGATTTCTAGGAGTTTAACTCCATTCAAGATCTGTTGGAGTTTAACTCCATAATTTAATCTCCTTTCAGAGAAGTTAAATCAGGAGCACAGCTCCCAGTGCAGGGACTAAGTCCATTTTTCGTACTGAAGCCCAGCGCCCGCGTGCCAGGCATATAGGGGCGCCGGTGCCTAGCGCCCGCATGCCAAACACGTGGGGAGTGGGGGCGCCGGTACCTAGTGCCCGCTTGCCAAGCATGTGGGGCGCCAGTACCCAGCTCCCGCTTGCCAAGCATGCGGGGCGCCGGTACCTAATGCCCGCTTGCCAAGCACGTGGGGCGCCGGTACCCAGCGCCCGCATGCTAAGCATATGGGGCGCCCGCGTGCCACAAACGTAGGGCGCCAGCGCCGTGTGCTAGGCACGTGAGGCGCTGGCACCCACGCGCCCTTTGGACGCCATACTCCCTTTTATGTGTGTGTGTGTGTGTACACACACACACTAAAAATACCTCCCCCATTAGAAAAAATTTCTAACGGGGCGCTGCCCCGGACCTAGCAAGGGGGCTGCTAGCCCCCTTGACCTCCAACCCGCTATCCGGGTAGCGGGACCCTCGTAGAACTCTGCAAGACTCCCGATATATCCAAAACCCCTCAAGACACATATGCTCGTGCTGCACATTGAGTTCGCATGACCAGTTTGACCCGTCAATCAGAGGTTCTCTCGCTTCAATGGCGAGGGGTAATTAACGGCAGCTTAGTCCGCGGCTGCCGGAGATTCAGATCCCCATAATCAATAAACCCCCACCTACCCTAGGCAGGGAGAATCTGTAGTACGCCTGACAAGCGTGCGTATTCCCATCTTAATGGGGTGTCGAAAAACACCCTACAGATTTTGGCACGCCCGGTGGGACCTTTTCTCTCCTCCCATATTTCGGGTTAAACGTTCATGCGAACTCAATCAACATATACATTGATTGCATGTACTGAAATTATGCTTCTTTGTGCAAGTTAACAGTTTCCAATTGCAATCTTCGGACACGGCAAAAATGTCTCCGAGGACAAGCTCAACTCTCAACACCGCTCCTATCTCCTACACGATGAAGATGGACGCCAGGATGGTCCTTCCGGCCAGTCTCGGGCAACGGTGGGAGGAGCCGCTGCTACAGTTCGTCTCTATTCTGTTCGTGCCAGCTAACGCCATTGCAGCTCCTCAAGCTCTGGTAACAGACAAACTGGCCTCGAAAGGCAAGAGGCCAAATATGGTGATCTCGAGGGCACCACTACCCAAACGCAAGTCAGTGTCTGAATGACTTTCCTTGGCCCCAGCTGGAGGCAAGGCCATCAACACCAACAAAGCAACAAGGTGTCTCGAGTAAGCTCCAGCGATGTCCCTAACAACTGCTCGATAGGGTGTCTTCTCTAAGCTCCTCGCCATTTGACTCACAATGGCTTCCTGGATAACGGATGCCTGCCATGCCCTCAAAATCGAGAAGCTAAGACAGAAAAGGCTCAGATATAGAGCCAATAAAAGGGCTAGGGCTCATGCTAGGTTGAACTTCATGAAGTTCCAAGAACAGTGTTACCCCGCCAATGATAAAGAGACGGCTAGATATGTGATCCACACTGTCTACATGGTGGGCACGCGCAGCAAGAGCAAGGAGGGGGCCACTACATCTCAAATCCAATCTGGTGTGAATATGGCTGCCACATTCCAAGAACAGCCTCCTATGGAAGGTAATGAAGATCCTTCTAGTGAGGCTGATAAGCAGGGAGAGCCCTCAGTTCATGAGAAGTCGGGCTCGGAAAGCGAAGATGAGCCAACTTTCCATCCTAAGACCTCAGAGCGACAACTTCTCTAGGAGCTCCGAAAGCAGCTCAGAAGCAAAGACAAGGAGATGGCCAAGCTCTACTCAAAAATTAATGACTTGAAAAACATCGTCTTACAGCTCACGGCCCAACTTGCCTCTTGGCCGCCCAATCAAGCGCAGGGCTCTGCTCATGTACCGGGAAACGGTGTCCCGAGACAGCCGACGCCTATTCCCTCAAATCCAAAGGTGGCTGTACCGCATGAAAGTCAGTCTCATCCTGTTTCGGGAAATGTCTTGGCTACCGATAACAGTAGCCCGCTAACTCAAGATCAAATCATGGATTTGGTTGCTAATAAAGTCAAAATATTGGTAGCCGAAGCCGAAGCGCAGAAAGATGTTAGCAGTAGCGGAAGACCATATTCGAAGATTTGATGGGACGGGAAATGCGAATTAGCACATCGTCCACTTTAAAGCCTCATGCGGGAATACTGGGGGCAATGATGCGCTTATCTTCCGCCGGTTCGCTAAAATCCTGACCGATGTCGCTTTCGACTGGTATGCGAGCATACCGGATGGCTCCGTTACTACTTTCATCCAAATGGAGTCTCTGTTCCGACAAAGGTTCATGAGTGTCAACGATAAGATTACCATTGCCGACCTCATAAGGACCAAGACAAAGAACAACGAAAGCAGCACGGATTTTATAACCCGATGGCGCAATCTCTCCGTCAAATGTGAACCGCCGATAGAGCAGAACCAATCTGTCAGCCTCCTCGTTGGAAATTTCAACAATTGGATGTGCCCATTTCTATGCACCGTGGGTCTCAAAACATTCCAAGAGCTGACCAGGAAAGTCCAGATGTTGGAGCGCTCAAAACAGGAGTCCTCCACTGATTCCCAAAATAACAATAGGTCCTGGAGAAACCGAAAGGACGATAATCGCAAGGGCGGAAGTTCCAACGATGCTGAATCTTTCAACACTTCGGCTAATTGAAATAGGTAAGGGACAAGCGGGCCCAATATCAACCAACCTCGAAAGCCATTGTTGGGAGGGGGAGGAGAATCACTTCTGAAAGAGAAGCTGGATAAGGTCTATTCCTTCAGAAAGGACAAAGTCCACAAGATATTCAAGGACGTCCTGAGAAACGGTCTACAATTACCAGAATCAAAGAGACCGCAAGAAGTGAATATGACCGACGACCCCAAATATTGCCCCTATCACAGAGTGATAAGTCATGCCATTGAAGACTGCTTCGTCTTCAAAGATTGGGTTGAAAAGCAATACAAGGCAGGAGAGATAGAACTGTCTAAAGGCGTGTTAACAAATAGTCAAGCCGCGACCGCCAATTTCATACAAACGGAGACTGAAGTCTTTCGTGAAACTGATTCTCTCAGACATCTGCCTATCTCTGAGAACAATCGATGACCACGTCGTTAAACTGGGGGACAGCCGACCACCATGTCGTTAAACTGGGAACCGATGACCACCACGTCATTAAACTGGGAACGTCGACCTCTAAGTCGTTAAACTGGGGATGTAAAATTGTGTATGTAAAACAACAATAAAAAGCCAAAATGATGGGGCAACCACGAATAAATAGCCGAAATGATGGGGCAATCGCGACCTTCGCGATAAGAAAATCTGAAATGATAGAGCAATCGCGGTAAAACAAAAAAAAACAAAAAACGGTGAATGATGAGTCGCTCCTGATACCAAATTCCAGTGCAGCGATACAGACGCCAACCGAACTCTGAATGTCCCAACGGCGAATGATGAGTCGCTCCTGGTACCATATTCCATTGCAGCGATGCAGACGCCAACCAAAATTCAAATTCCTAAAATTCTCCCGGCCCTACGGCTAGTCCCCAAATTGACTACCGTATACAATCCACGGGCTCAAATAATTCTCATCATACCCATGCCCCACCGCAATCATCAGTTACGCGGTTGGTCTCCTCCCTTGGAATTATGCTCCATTTGGGAAGACCCACTCATATGTCATCATGATACATGAGGAGAACAAACTTACGGGATCCTCACGATTCGTAAGAAAACACCTTCATGGGATCCTTATGACTCACAAAGGAAAAACACACTTGGGAGTCCCGACGACTCCTAAGGAGAAAATACACCTATGGGATCCTTTCGACTCGTAGGGAGAAAACGCTTTTATGAGACCCTCACGGCTCGTAAAATTGAAAAGCCTTAGGTGATAGGGACCTAAACCTGTCTCCTAAGCCATCGCTCCCCAACAGGCAAAGGCAAATGATGAATTGCTCCCGGCACCTGTGCTTCAGTGTTAGCAATGCTGATGCCGGCCCCTACCCCAAAATTCCAAGCTTCCGATCCAATAGACCCCTAAGTCTTTAAACTGGGAACAGATGACCTCTAAGTCGTTAAATTGGAAACAGATGACCTCTAAGTCGTTAAACTGGAAATAGATGACCCCTAAGTCATTAAACTGGAAACGAGGGAGATCCCCTCATGGAAAATGATGATTCGCTCCTGGTACCATACTCCAGTGTAAGCGGTGCTGATGCCAAACCAAAACCAAAATCCCCTAATACTCTCATGGTAGATGATGATTCGCTCCTGGTACCATATTCCAGTATAGCGATGCTGATGTCAACTCAAATCATATCAAGTCAGCAAGACAACCAACGACCTCCCTGACGGAATCAAGCTCCACCTCGGAAACAAGCCAAATCCCGACACCGCGGAAAACGGAGAAAGTCAAATCGAATTCTGACACCGCAAGAAGCGGAGCAAACCAAATCAAAGCATCGACCATCCACATCGCTAAAAGGGCAGCACCGACCGTCCTAGTCGCAAAAAGGGCAGAACCGACCGTCCAAATCGCTAAAAGGGTAGCATCGACTGTCCACGTCGCTAAAAGGGCAGCACCGACCGTTTACGTCATTAAAAGGGCACCACCGACCGTTAATGTCTTTAAAAGGGCAGTACCGACCGTCCACGTCGCTAAAAAGGCAGCACCGACCATCCAAGTCGCAAAAAGGGCAGCGTCGACCGTCCATGTCACTAAAAGGGCAGCACCGATCATCCAAGTCACAAAAAGGGCAGAACCAACTGTCCACATCGCTAAAAGGGCAACATCGACTGTCCACGTCGCTAAAAGGGCAGAACCAACCGTCCAAGTCGCTAAAAGGGCAACACCGACCGTCTAAGTTGTAAATAGGGCAGAACCGACCGTCCACGTCGCTAAAAGGGTAGCACCGACCGTCCAAGTTGCAAAAAGGGCAGAACCGACCGTCCACGTCGCTAAAAGGGCAGTATCGACCGTCCACGTCGCTAAAAGGGCAGCACCGACCATCCACGTCGCTAAAAGGGTAGCACCGACCGTCCAAGTCGGAAAAAGGGCAGCACCGACCGTCCATGTCGCTAAAAGGGCAGCACCGACCGTCCACGTCGCTAAAAAAGCAGCACCGACCGTCCAAGTCGCAAAAAAGGCAGCATCGACCGTCCACGTCGCTGAAAGGGCAACACCGACCGTCCAAGTAGCAAAAAAGGCATAACCGACCGTCAACGTCGCTAAAAGGGCAGCATCGACCGTCCACGTCGCTAAAAAGGTAAGCACCGACAGTCCAAGTCGCTAAAAAGGAAGCACCAACCGTCCAAGTCGCAAAAAGGGCAGCACCGACGGTCCACGTCGCTAAAAGGGCAGCACCGACTGTCCACGTCGCTAAAAGGGCAGCACCGACCATCCACGTCGCTAAAAGGGCAGCACCGACCGTCCAAGTCGCAAAAAGGGCAGAACCGACTGTCTACGTTGCTAATAGGGCAGTATCGACCGTCCAAGTCGCAAAAAGGGCTGCATCGACCGTCCACGTCGCTAAAAGGGCATCATAGACCTTCCAAGTCGCAAAAAGGGCAGCATCGACCGTCCAAATCACTAAAAGGGCAGAACCGACCGTCCACGTCACTAAAAGGGCAGCACCGACCGTCCACGTTGCTAAAAGGGCAGCATCGACCGTCCATGTCGTAAAAAGGGCAGTGCAGGATTCCTATAAAGCGAGAACCAAATCACTCCGTGCCGGGGAAATGTCTACTACGGACACTCCGTCTCGGAGACGCGTCAAGCGTCGACCGTCCATGTCGTATAAATGGCAGTGTATACCAAAAAGTGGGAACCAAAGCAAGTCGCCTCCACGCGAAAGAAGATCCATCAATTTCATGCACACGACCCACATGTGCGGTGTGCATTTATTGATGGGGGCACTTTGTTGGGGTCAAAAGTTACACCCCGGTTGACCAAGTCAAAGTCAAAGTCAACCTCAAATCAGGTGGGCCCAAGCCCAAGCAAGTAGGCCCATGCCCAAGTTGAGCCCCGCGGCCGGCCTCCCCCATGCCAAAATAAAATCATGTAATAAATAATTTTGATGTAATTTTTATGCATGAATGTAAGAAAAATGGGCATAAAGCCAAATTTTTGTAAAGCCCATGGCTCATGTGCAAAAGAAATGAGCACATGAGGCATGGAATGGGCAAAATGCCATTTTGTAAAAGCCCAAGGTGCTATATGTAAATGTGTAAGCCTATATAAGGCAGATGAAATAAAGGAGACCTTTTGCATTTCTCTCAAACTCTAGGGTTTTTGTGCCTTCTTCTCCTTCCTCAAGGTTCTAAACCTTCTCCTTTTTTTAAATTAAATCAAGAGTTTCACTCTTCCTTTATCAAAAATAAATAGTTTTTCACCACAAAACTCACAAAGGGAAGCTCAGATCTTCTATCCAATCTCCAAAAGGAGAGATTTTTAAATCCCACCCTCTTTTCCCCAAGGGCCAGCCAATAAAGAAGAGGAAGAAGAAGGAGACACATATCCAAAAATCCCACTTTGGGGAGATCCAGGGCCAAAAAGGAGAAGAAAGGGACCCCCTTTGATCATTTACAAAGATTTCTAGGAGTTTAACTCCATTCAAGATCTATTGGAGTTTAACTCCATAATTTAATCTCCTTTCAGAGAAGTCAAATCAGGAGCACAGCTCCCAGTGCAGGGACCAAGTCCATTTTTCCTGCTGACGCCCAGCGCCTGCGTGCCAAGCACATGGGGTACTGGCGCTCAGCGCTCGAGTGCCAAGCATGTGGGGCGCCCGTGCCCAGCGCCCGAGTACCATGCACGTAGAGCGCCTGCGCCCAGCGCCCACGTGATAGGCATGAGAGGCACTGGCACCCACGCATTCTTTGGACGCCATTCTTCCTTATATATATTTGGGTGTGTGTGGGTGTGTGGGTGTGTGGGTGTATATATGTATGTATGTATGTATATGTGTATGTATGTGTGTGTATACACACACATACACACACTAAAAATACCTCCCCCGTTAGAAAAAATTTCTAACGGGACGTTGCTTTGCACCCCGCAAGGGGGCTGCTAGCCCCCTTTACCCCCAGCCCGCTATCCGGATAGCGAGACCCCCGTAAAACTCTGCGAGGCTCCCGATATATCCAAAACCACTCAAGACACATATGCGCGTACTGCACATTGAGTTCGCATGACGAGTTTGACCCGTCAATCGGAGGTTCTCTCGCTCCAATGGCGAGGGGTAATTAACGGCAGCTTAGTCCGCGGCCGCCGGAGATTCGGATCCCCACAATCAATAAACCCCCGCCTATTCTAGGCAGGGAGAATCTGTAGTACGCCTGACAAGCGCGTATATTCCCATCTCAATGGGGTGACGAAAAACACCCTACACATCGGAGGGTCCTACGATGGTTTCCCACCCCAAGACTTTCTTTGCAGGTAGCTCGACGTCAACAACAACCAACAACCCATCGAGATCCATACCCAACTTTCACCACAAATCTCAACTGTTCAGCCCCGCTGGCCATAAAATCAACGGAAGACAATATCTGAGGGAGATCTTGACCTCCATCAATTTGCGCCGTTTATAGGAAAACCCTTTCATTTTCCACCACAAAAAAGTTGACCTTCCTCTTTCGATTCGATGGCCAGCGATCATCGCAACGAGAATCCTAGCGCGAGTCATCCTGTCCTCTATAACAGAGGCGTGGACGGTTTCACTCCTCCTCCCAACATCGTCGAAGCCTTATCGGTGCGGATCGACTGGCTGACAGCGATGGTGGACACGCTCGCTCGTGTCCATACTGCAAGCCACGCACTGAAAACCACTGCCCCTGCTCCCCAGAACGGCGACATGCACGAGGCGGCAGAGGGACGTGTTCAAGTCCTCGGCCTCGCTCGTGTCGACCACCACACCATAGAACACCGGCGTGCCAATTCCGGCAGTCATGGCCCCCATATGAGAAATGATTTCATGACTCGTTGGGCGCCGGACAGTCCAACGCCGAGGTCTCAGGACCAACCAAATTATCACTTCAATGCCCACCACACTCCCTTGCTTTCCGAGGCGACGTCGGTCAGGTTGCCTAATTCCAAAGAAGACCGACGTCACCATGCTCATCGAGGTCGCGCATATGGCACACGTCGGGGTGAACCACGAAGAGTTCACCCTGAGGATCTGAGGAACGTGATAGAGCGGAGTCGAAGCCGCTCCATCGCGCAGGCCCGAAGCAGATACGTTAGATACTCTGATTATGGATAATTCTCTGGGTACCAACAGCGAATCAAGGTCTTCGAAAAGAAGATCGATGACATATGGCTTGCTACCCATTCGCCCGGAGGAACAACAAGATACTTCGCCGACTCTCTCATGAGGCCCTTTACGGAGCAGTTGCTGAGTGAGCGGGTCTGTTCCCGCCAAAAATTTCTGCGCAGAAGAGTCTAAGATATCAAATGACAGCGATACGCTTAAGGAAATGGGAACCAGTATCTTCCGGGCTGTTTTTTGACAAACTCCCGAATGAGAAACAGATAAATTCTGAAGGTATCGAAAGCGGCTCGAAAAACCCTTCGATTTGATATATTATGGGCCTCGTAATTCATTCGGGATCAAAAGTTATGAGGAATTACGTGTCCACACGTGATGGGCCTTTAAGAACCCGCTGGAGGAGTCGAAAGATATAATAAAAACTCAGAAAAGACCCCAATGGGGCATCACGTGCTCACACGTGACCATGGGTCACGTGCAGACACGTGATGGGCTTTTAAAGCCTCTAAAATAATGAATAGAATTTAATTCTAAAAGTCAGAAATTACCTCAACGAGGTATCACGTGCTTACACGTGACCAATGGTCACGTGTTGACACGTGATGGTTAAAACTGAAACATAAATAAGCGGCTGAGAAAGGAACCCAATTGGGGGTCACGTGCTTACACGTGACCAAAGGTCATGTGCCAGCACGTGACTGGCTTTAAAAGCCTTATAATTTAATAGAATTAAATTCTAAAAGTTCTAAATCTTTCCAAATGGAAAAGGGTCATGGGGAACCGTTGGATTAAAGATCCAAGGGTGATTAAAAATCACCAATTTATGGAAAAATCTTAAATAAGGAAAGATTCCCCCTAAATCTAACCGAGATAACAAATAGAGTATCTTTTGGATTTAAAATCCACGGTGAATAAAATTCACTTGACAATCTAAAGGCCCAGATTAATGATGAATGCAAATCAAATCTCTCAACATACAAATCAAATCTCTTAATGAGAGATTTGCTAAACAAATTGATTCTCTTCCTTCTCCTATAAATAGGAGCCAAGAAGAGAAGAGGAGGGATCTACTTTTTTGGAGAGAAAAACAGAGAGAGGAGAATTTAATTCTCTGCAAAAGAAAAACCCTAGGTAAGAAAAAAGATGCTTCAAAAGAGAATTTAATTCTCAAAAGAGTTTAACTCTTACATAAAAAAAGAACTTAGTTCTTTCTCTGGTCGAGGATCTGCAAAGTGCACATCTCCCCATGAATTGAGAATTTAATTCTCATTGGGTTGAGATCCTGCCATGCAGATCTAAAACACAGAGGAGGAATTGAGTTTTGAGAATTTAATTCTCCCAAACTTTCAGGAATTTAATTCCTCCTAAAACAAAACTAGGGTTTAACCCTAATCAAGAATTTAATTCTTTTACAGATCTGGGAATTTAATTCCTTTAAAAAGAAATCAGGGTTTCATCCTAAATAAGAATTTAATTCTTTCACGATAGGAATTTAATTCCTCCAAAATCATAATTAGGGTTTAACCCTACAAAGAATTCAATTCTTTGTAGATCTCTGTTCATGAAAAAGAACTAGGGTCATGCGCCCCACGTGACCCCTAAACAGATCCCCCAAAATGAGAAGAGGAAAGCTTTGAGGCAATACCTCACGTGCTCCCACGTGACCCTCATTATATATGGAACAAAAGCAAAGGCAGAAACAATTCTGGGCGCTCTCACGTGTTACCACGTGACCCCTAATAAATGTTCTAATAAATCAGAGCATGAGTATACATCACGTGCCCACACGTGATGGCTATGAAAATTAAAAGTGTTAAACACTTGTTTGCAGAACAAAATAAAGGGGATCTGGCCCCACTTTTTGATGCCATCACGTGCTCCACGTGACTTCCAAAACGCAGAAAGAAAAAGCAAAGGAAATGAAAGCTTTGGGCGCTCTCACGTGTTATCACGTGACCCCTCAGCAAATGCTTTAACAATCAGCGCACTAATCCTCCTCACGTGGCAGCACGTGATGCTCCAAAGAAAACATAAAAAGTGTTTAACGCTTACTTACAGAACGAAGAAAAGGAGATCTGGCTCCACATTTAGGGCGCCCTCACGTGTCACCACGTGACCCCTAATGAGCATTCTAACAGACCAGAGCAGGGGCCTCCATCACGTGCTCACACGTGATGGCCGCCAGAATTAAAAGAGATAAACACTGATCTGCAGAATAAAATAAAGGGAATTAGGGCGCTCTCACGTGTCCACACGTGACCCCTCTCTCCTTAGTGTTTAACACTAATCTGAAGACTTTGTCCTCAGTGTTTAACACTGATTTTCTTAGTATTTAACACTAATTTGGAAAACTCTATTGGCAGTGTTTAACACTGATTTGCTTAGTGTTTAACACTAATTTGAAAGCCCTGTTGCTAGTGTTTAACACTGATTATCTTTTAGTGTTTAACACTAACTTGTTAATCTTATTCCCAGTGTTCAACACTGTTGACCTTTAGTGTTTAACACTAGCTTTAGCCCAATTGGCTAAGTTTCTAGAGACAAAACCTCTCCTTCAATGGACCAGCAGAGAGCCAATATTTCAAACACAATTGGACTTAGCCCAAATTGGCCATAAGTCCTCAAATCATCTTGAACTGAGCACATCTGCTCTTTCAACCAACTCATTGGTTCAAGGGTACATCTCGGAACTCCTCTGATATTTGTCGTTGTAATCCTTCAACGTCTTCAGAGAGGTGACGGGTCCCGACAACCACACATCAACACGGACTGTGGGGTCCTTAAACTCATGGACTTATGCGTCCCTAAACCAAGATACGGACTGTGGGGTCCTTAAACCCGCGGACTTATGCGTCCTTAAACTAACGGACTAATGCGTCCTTAAACACGCCCATATGGACTGTGGGGTCCTTAAACCCATGGACTTATGCGTCCTTAAACTACCAATGGACCACCATGTCCCTAAACTGGTAATGGACCACCATGTCCCTAAACTGGAGATGGACCACCACGTCCCTAAACTGGCAATGGACCACCATGTCCCTAAACTGGAACAATAGAGCCCCCAAATGCTCTTTTGTCGGATCTAAACGATCCCGTTTAAGTTGATCTTAGCCTCAAATATGGCTAACGCGTCCTTAAACCTTCAAACAGACTTTAGTCCCAAATTGGACTCTAGATCCCCCAATCAACTTTGGTTCAAGGGTACATCTCTGAACTCCTCTGATATCTGTCGTTGTAATCCTTCAACGTCGTCAGAGAGGTGACGGGTCCCGACGGCCATACGTACAATGGACCCCTATGTCCCTAAACTGGAACAATAGAGCCAATTGCTCTTTTGTCGGATCTAAACGATCCCGTTAAGTTGATCTTAGTCTCAAATTAGACTAACGTATCCTTAACAAACGTTTGAGTTGATCTTAGCCTCAAATATGGCTAACGTATCCTCAAACCCAACCCCCAAACCCAAATCTAAGATAATACGGATTTGGACTAGTCCACGTCCTACGGGCGACGACATAAATCAGTCTCCGTATACAATCCACGGGCAACCACAAACAAAACAAACACCCACGACACGAAGTGACCAGCTGGAGAAGGAGAAAGTTGTTACCGCGATGCGGTAGCGTAATTAACTGCAGGGGCTTGCGCCTGCAGGGAAGAGCATCCCCACAATCAAAAACCCCTCAAGCGAGGGGGAATCTGACGAAGTCTGCTACATCGGACGCATCCGTTTAAACCTTCGATACATGGTGCCATAAATCAACTTGGTATCTTCGGAGAGGTGGACGGATAGCACCTATTAGCATCTGCCCCGAACCTCAGGCGAGACGTCCCGGGCCGCCGTTCGGAGGGGAACAGATTCTGGCACGCCCGGTGGGACCTTTTCCTCTTTCCACTCCACACTTCGTGTGTCGTGTTCGCGAACAAATCGCGGTTTGCTGTGGTTGCCTGTGGATTCAAGGTACTTAGATTTGGTGTCTTGCTCCGTGCAGAAAACAGAAGATCAATGGCTTCAAACTGCACTACCTGCAACTGCAACTCTCGCTCCGTCCTTGTTGGAGGAGTAACTTATGGGCCCCAAGTGGCCTCCATCTTCGCTATGCCGGTGGAACAGGTGACTCAGGCCACCACTGGGCTATTCTTCGGGACCATGATCCCACCAATGAGCTTCAATGCCCTATTACCATCGCAAGAAGCTCCGAAGAAGTCGGCCTTCGATCGGCTTACAACTATCGCGGCCCCTCTCAACGGGTCGCCTAAGCCCAATACCTCAGCTTTCAACAAACTGGGCCAAAACTCATGTGGGCCCATGAAGAAGCCTGCAATACCAGAAAAGGCTGTTCCGAAGAGGATAGCCATCCCTGCTTCTGAAGTCGTCAAGGCGGCTTCTCCTGCCAAAGGGTCGGTCTTCATAAGACTGACTATTCCGGCTCTCGTTCCTGCTCGAAGGTCTGTCTTTGACAGATTGGATACCGCTACTCAAAAGACGTCAGTCTTCAAGAGACTGGCACCAGCAGCGCTTCATCTGGACAGGGGGCAAGACAAAGCCATCCCCATCGCTGAACCAACGCCGTCCGCTCGACATGCTCGCCGTCGTCACTGGCGCCGGGTAAGGAAGGCTGGGGGCAACTCCCCCTCTGGATTTACTCCACCAGCTCCAACGGTGGGGATCGATGTTGCTGTTCCAACCGGGAACTTTGAGCTGCTGAACAGGGTGCACAGAAACTCTCCTACTGCAGTGCTGAAGAGATCTCCTTCACCTGTGAAGAATGCTGCAGAGAAGAAGCCGGAGCAACCTCCTCAACGGCTATCCTCTGAAATTTACAAAGTTTGGCGACATGTCCAAGAGTCAGTGATCGATCAAGACTATCTCCGCCGACCGAAAAGGATGAAGGTTCAGCAGGAGAAGGACTACTCTGTCAAGCCACCAAAAGCGACAGCTAATTGGGTGCCCACCGCAACGGCTCCCTCAACGTCAATCACTCAAAAGAAAAGGAAGCCGCAAAAAGCCCCTGTGAACATGGCGAACCGTAAAAGCGTTGAATCTAAACGCCCCAAGTCTGGGGGCATGGTGGTGCATACTGTTTATATGGCTTCCGGAAAGGAGGAAGGCCGTGCTTCGACAGGTCACCGACCGCTCACCCGATCCGTGACGAAAACCCAGGAGCAGCAACAGAAGCTTCAGGAGATGATGATTGCAATGGCCGCACTCACCGGGCCAAAAGAAAGCCCGGAGGCATCATCAGAGCAGCGTCACGAACAAGAAACTGATGCTGACTTCTTACGCAGAGTCCTCGAAAAGAAGGACAGAGAAGCCGCAGAGCAAGCGGCTAACATAAAGCAAATGGCGCTCCACTTCCAAGATATGGTAGGGATGATGCTACAGCCGGACCCTCCAGTTGAAGACCCTCCGATCATTACTGAAGACGATAGAGGAGAGACATCTAATCCTCCTCCAACTCTTTCAACAGCCAAAGATGAAACCATCTCCAAGGCTGCGCTAGATGGCTATATAGCTCATCAAATACGGGCTCATCAAGTGAATGAAGCGGCTGCGCAAAATGTTAGAACTGGACGACCCTATCCGGGCTGGTATGACCAAATCAGTTACCCGCCGGGATATACGATCCCTAAGTTCCACGTATATAAAGGGACAGGGAACCCACATCAGCATGTCGCTCAATTCAGGGCCTTATGCGGCAACACGGGAGGCGACGACAAACTGTTGCTTCGCCAATTCATCGGCAGCTTAACAGAAACAGCCTTTGAATGGTATTCGGAGCTACCTAATGACTCTGTTAAAACATTTGCGGAGATGGAGCTGCTGTTTACACAAAGATTCGCGAGCGCTAGTGAACGCACCCCGATAACAGCACTGATTAATGCCAGGGTAAGGCCAGGCGAGACGTGGGTCCAATACGCAACACGATGGCGGAACCTATGGTCGAAATGCGAACAACGCATAGAAGAGGCACCTGCGGTAGGCATGTTTGTGGGCACTCTCGATCCGCAAGCGACCATCTCGCAATTCATGATGTTCTTCAAGCCGACCACGTTTCAGGCTTTGATCGACAAGTTGGCCCAAATGGATCAGATGGATCATAGATCATCTCCTTCAAAGACGGATCCTCGGAATGGAAAGAGGAAAGGAAAAGCAACTTTCATCGCCCATACTCAACAACAGCCGAGCAAATTAAAGTCGGTTGTCCGCCAAAGCAACGTACGTCCATGCCCATCCCTCGAGGAAAGACTAGGACGTCCTTACTCGTTTCCTCAGGATAAAACGAGGAGACTGTTCAAGCTAGCCGTGCGTAACAGACTCATCAATCTGCCAAGTCCAAAACGTCCGTTGCAGCCAGGCGATGTCAACGATCCCAACTATTGCCCTTACCACCAAACAGTAAGTCACCCGATCGAGAATTGCTTCGTCTTTAAGGGATGGATCGAGGATCAGTACCTACAAGGCATGTTCGCGCTGTCTGAAAAGTGGAAAGTAAACCCACCACAGCCGCACACTCCAAAGAGGACGGACGCACCGGGGGCAACTTGTCACGTGATCTCCCACTCATTTACGGACGATGAAAAAACTCCTTGCACTGAGAAACTGGGGGCAGAGCCTGAGCCAGAATTCGTGTGGCCGTCAGACGAAATGATCGACGCTTTTCTAGATGAGATTCGTCTAAAAAGTAAAGCTGATCGGGAGCGCGAGATGGCCATATTTGAAAAGGCCAAACGCCGACGACTGGACAAAAGGGTCGAAACACTCCCACCAAATCAAAGTACATCCGCCGCAAATGAAAGCAGGATCAAGACAAGGAAACGATTTGCCAAAGCCATATCAATGGGGATGAGGCCGCCCTCTTTCAGAAAAAATTCTCCTGGTGATATACATTTTGATGAAACGGACGTACACCCTAACTTCTGCCTATATCATCAGAGGATCGCACATCCTACTGAAGACTGCAACGCCTTTAAGTGTTGGTGGCAAGGATATATCGCTCATAGACAACACGTCAATAGAATAAAGCGGGAAGCTCGTAGACAGCGAAAAAATACGACAGATGAGCATAAAGGAGTTGCCGGCAATTGTCATAGGGACGAGCCCGGGGGATCACGAGTTCTCACCTTTGGAAGCGATTCTGATGAAGAAGCCGCTCTTAACCCTCTCTTCAAGGAATTCATTTCTAAAACAAAAGAATTGGAGAGTTGCGAGAATGTTCAGCCGTACAATCTCACGCTACCCGGAAAGAATCTCGGACCCGCAAACGACGGAGCAAACGAAATGAGAAAGGAAAAGGAAAAAACGGCCTTTTTTGCCAACACTCAACAACAGCCGAGTAACCCGAGACCGTTTTGTCGTCAAAACAACAAGCCGCGATACCTCAATGAGAAGTTGAAACGTCCTTACTCGTTTCCCAAAGATAAAACAAAGAAATTGTTCGAGCTAGCAGTACGCAGCAGGCTCATCACTCTGCCAGATCCAAAACGTCCATTGCAACCAGGTGACGTTAACAATCCTAACTATTGTCCCTACCACAGAGTAATGGGTCACCCACTCGAAAATTGCTACGTCTTCAAAAACTGGGTTGAAGACCAATACCAACAAGGCAAGTTCGCGCTGCCCGAAAAGTGGAAAGTAAACCCGCCACAACCACATGCTCCGAGAAAGATGGATATGCCGGGGGTATCATGCTCAGTCATAGAGAAAGCCCCATAGACCGAAAAGTCAGTAAACTAGAGATGCGTCTCAAATACGGCGACGGCAGACCGAAACGTCCTTAAACTAACGATGGACCGCAATGTCCTAAAACTTGCAAATGACCGAAACGTCGTTAAACTACTCCCAACCCGCAGCATTTTCAGGCTGACGTGGTAATAAAAAAAAACGGTATGTTCATAAGCAAAATGGGCACGGATGAAAACCCGAAAGGGCTCCGTGAGTAAAAACAGCAGGGCTACTGGCGAGTGTTCGTGAAAACCCGAAAGGGCGCGACCTCGTTAAAAAAAAAAAGAATAAAAAAAACGGTATGTCCATAAGCAAAGTGGGCACGGATGAAAACCCGAAAGGGCTCCGTGAGTAAAAACAGCAGGGCCACCGGCGAGTGTTTGTGAAAACCCGAAAGGGCGCAACCTCGTTAAAAGACACTTATAGGGTCCTCTCGACCTTATAAGGAGAAACCACCCGCGTGAGATCCTTACGACTCACAAGGGAGCAACACACTTAGGGATCCTCACGATTCCTAAGGAGAAATTACACTTGCGAGATCCTCACGACTCGTAAGGAGAACTCTCTTATGGGACCCTCACGGCTCATAAGATTTGAAAGTCTTAAGTTACAGAGACCTGAACCTGTTCTTAAGCAACTCCCACAACCTTTCTGCCCTACAAGCGGCTCATACTGACCCTTGTATACAATCCACGGGCGCGAATAAACATTTCTCTAACCAAGTCCCATCCGTGACTGGGGATATGTCCATACGGTGAACAACCCTTGTAAGTCCTCTCGACTTATAAGGAGAAAACCCTTTTGTAAGATCTTTACGACTTATAGGGGAACATACACTTAGGAGTCCTCACGATTCCTAAGGAGAAAACGCACCTGCGAGATCGTCACGATTCGTAGGGAGAAATACCTTTGTGAGACCCTTACGGCTCATGAAGTCAAAAGCCTTAGTCGACAGGATCCTAACCCTGTTTGCTAAGCCACCTTTGTTCAACATCGACAGAGGCAAATGATGATTCGCTCCTGGCAATATTCCAGTTGCAGCGATGCTGATGCCTAAACCGGTATCAAATCCCAAGTTCTTTCATGGCAAATGATGATTCGCTCCTGGCAATATTCCAGTCGTAGCGATGCTGATGCTGAGATTGGCACCAGATTCCAAGTTCCACACTCGCAAAAAAAAAATAGCGAGCCATACGTGCATACGAAATAGCCGAAATGATGGGGCAACTTGCAATAAAAATCAGCAAGTAAAAAAAATGTATGCATGAAAAATAGCCGAAATGATTGGGCAACTCGCAATAAAAAGCAGCGAGTAAAAATAAAAAAAAATAGCCGAAATGATTGGGCACCGCGAAAAATAGCCGAAATGATAGGGCAATCGCGACCTTCGCGATATAAAAGCTGAAATGATAGAGCATCGCGGAAAAAGAAATAAAATAAAAATGAAATTTCTGTCTTACAGGTGATGCTACATCAATCCCTGTATACAATCCAGGGGCGCAAACAAAGAAGGAGTCGCACTCCTCCTCCCCAGGTTTCATCAGAAGAAGAAGCCGAATCTCGACGGGCCACAAATAACCTAGAGATCGTCTCAACACTCGTCTCATTACAACGGACACAACTTCAAGCGAAGCGGAACAGCGGCAACTCCCAGTTCTATGGCTCGGCGATACACAGATCACCGAGAGTCAAATCTCCACTCCGTGAAATGCGGATATAATCAGCAAAATTCCTGGTCATGTGGAACGCGGATAACGTCACTCTTTGACCCCGTGGAAAACGTCCAGAGCGGATCCTGGTCCTCGCGGAACACGGCAGTGAACTCGTGTGAAGCATCCAGAGCGGAGCCTAGTCCTTGCCTAACGCGGCAGTGAACCCGTGTGAAGCATCTAGTGCAAAATTCCTGGTCACGTGGAACGCGGATAACGTCACTCTTTGACCCCGTGGAAAACGTCCAGAGCGGATCCTGGTCCTCGCAGAGCACGGTAGTGAACCCGTGTGAAGCATCCAGAGCGGAGCCTAGTCCTCGCCTAACGCGGCAGTGAACCCGTGTGAAGCATCTAGTGCAAAATTCCTGGTCACGTGGAACGCGGATAACGTCACTCTTTGACCCCGTGGAAAACGTCCAGAGCGGATCCTGGTCCTCGCAGAGCACGGCAGTGAACCCGTGTGAAGCATCCAGAGCGGAGCCTAGTCCTCGCCTAACGCGACAGTGAACCCGTGTGAAGCATCTAGTGCAAAATTCCTGGTCACGTGGAACGCGGATAACGTCACTCTTTGACCCCGTGGAAAACGTCCAGAGCGGATCCTGGTCCTCGCAGAGCACGGCAGTGAACCCGTGTGAAGCATCCAGAGCGGAGCCTAGTCCTCGCCTAACGCGGCAGTGAACCCGTGTGAAGCATCTAGTGCAAAATTCCTGGTCACGTGGAACGCGGATAACGTCACTCTTTGACACCGTGGAAAACGTCCACAGCGGATCCTGGTCCTCGCAGAACACGGCAGTGAACTCGTGTGAAGCATCCAGAGCGGAGCCTAGTCCTTGCCTAACGCGGTAGTGAACCCGTGTGAAGCATCTAGTGCAAAATTCCTGGTCACGTGGAACGCGGATAACGTCACTCTTTGACCCCGTGGAAAACGTCCAAAGCGGATCCTGGTCCTCGCAGAGCACGGCAGTGAACCCGTGTGAAGCATCCAGAGCGGAGCCTAGTCCTCGCCTAACGCGGCAGTGAACCCGTGTGAAGCATCTAGTGCAAAATTCCTGGTCACGTGGAACGCGGATAACGTCACTCTTTGACCCCGTGGAAAACGTCCAGAGCGGATCCTGGTCCTCGCAGAGCACGGCAGTGAACCCGTGTGAAGCATCCAGAGCGGAGCCTAGTCCTCGCCTAACGCGGCAGTGAACCCGTGTGAAGCATCTAGTGCAAAATTCCTGGTCACGTGGAACGCGGATAACGTCACTCTTTGACCCCGTGGAAAACGTCCAGAGCGGATCCTGGTCCTCGCAGAGCACGGCAGTGAACCCGTGCGAAGCATCCAAAGCGGAGCCTAGTCCTCGCCTAATACGGTAGTGAACCCGTGTGAAGCATCTAGTGCAAAATTCCTGGTCACGTGGAACACGGATAACGTCACTCTTCGACCCCGTGGAAAACGTCCAGAGCGGATCCTGGTCCTCGCAGAACACGGCAGTGAACCCGTGCGAAGCATCCAGAGCGGAGCCTAGTCCTTGCCTAACGCGGCAGTGAACCCGTGTGAAGCATCTAGTGCAAAATTCCTGGTCAAGTGGAACGCGGATAACGTCACTCTTTGACCCCGTGGGAAACGTCCAGAGCGGATCCTGGTCCTCACACCAACATGGAGTGATCACCACCGCGACATTCGTCTCGATACAGCAGACGCGATACCAGCAAATGAAGCGAAGGCCAAATTCCTAGTTTCAGGGTCTTGACGGCAAGTCATATAAAGCCTGAAAGACAATCGAAGATCATCCCACACCAGCGCGGAGTGGTCACCACCTCGACGTTCGTCTCGATACAGCAGATGAAATGTCACCCCAGCGTTCTTCCCCCAGCAGGATTCGGAAGCGACAAAGAAAACAAAGCGAAGGCCAAATTCCTAGCTTCAACGTCTTGACGGTAAGTCATATAAAACCGGAAAGACAAACAGAGATCATCCCACATGGAGTGGTCACCACCACGACATTCGTCTCGATACAACAGACGAAATGTCACTACAGCGTCCTTCCTCCAACAGGATCCGGACACACCAAAGAAAACGAAGCGAAGGTCAAATTCCTAGCTCCAGGGTCTTAACGGTAAGTCATATAAAACCAGGAAGACAATCAGAGATCATCTCATACCAACATGGAGTGATCACCACCTCGACGTTCGTCTCGACACAGCAGACGCAACATCACCGAAAGGAGTCACGGCAAAATCTTTGGTTCCAGAGCTCGACGGTTCACCAGCAACCTAGAGACAACCGCGACATTGGTCTCGATACAGAGGACACAATGCCAGCAAACGAAGCGAAGGCCAAATTCCTAGCTTCAACGTCTTAACGGCAAGTCATATAAAGCCTGAAAGACCATCAGAGATCATCCCACACCAGCGTGGAGTGGTCACCACCTCGACGTTCGTCTCGATACAGCAGACGAGATGTCACGACAGCGTTCTTCCTCCAACAGGATTCGCACATGACAAAGCAAACGAAGCGAAGGCCAAATTCCTAGCTTCAACGTCTTAACGGCAAGTCATATAAAGCCTGAGAGACAATCGGAGATCATCTCGAACCAATGCGGAGCAGTCACCACCTCGACGTTCGTCTCGATACAGCAGACGCAACATCACCAAAAGGAGCCACGGCAAAATCCCTAGTTCCAAACCTCGACGGTTCACCAGCAACCTAGAGACAACCGCGACATTCGTCTCGATACAGAGGACGCAATGCCAGCAAAATGAAGCAAAGGCCAAATTCCTAGCTTCAGGGTCTTAACGGCAAGTCATATAAAGCCTGAAAGACTATCGGAGATCATCCCACACCAGCGCGGAGTGGTTATGACTCATCGGGGCTCTCCAAAATGAGCCTAACCTCAAGAAAAAAGCGGCATGGCAAATTCCTAGCGCTTGCTCTTCCGACGGTCAAACTGCCAAGGAGGATTGCTTGAAGACGTCTTGTCCAGCCCCCGAAAGGATCAGAGACACGGCAGTCGCAGGGCTACTCGAACAGCATGATTGCCTATCGAGGAATATATCAGCTCATGCGACGGTACGACGGCCAAAACCCTAAGTACCACAGACCCTAACGGACTTCTGTCGTAAAGAGCAGAGGTTAACTGTGACGTTAGGATATTCTTGCGAGATCTGCTCGATCCGTTTCGACTCGTGAGGAAATTGATGTCTTTGCGAGAACTTCTCGATTCGTCTCGACTCGTGAGATAAAGCCTTAGGCAATAGGGATTAAAAAACCTGTTTCCTAAGCACTGGGGCCCTGCAAGGCGATCCAAAACGTGTAAGTGCACGACGGCGCCCCGGCCGTCAATCCGACGGCCAAAAGCGGAAACGGTGATAAACTTTAATTTTGCGGACTTTGCAAACCGGCACCACCGCGCACTAAACACCCGGATCGGGCCATTAAACTAGGTCTAGCTAACTACAAGACGGGTTAGAGATATACCGACTGATCCGAGTCCTCCGGTCTTCATCTCCACTCCGATCTCCTCGCGGGATCTCCGTCCGTCTCCTCCTCGTCGGAAAGAGCACCACATCGCCTGTAGCTTTTACGGGCTCCCACCTCAATACCGAGGCAACTCGGGCACGAAGTAGGCTAGCCGACGCGTCCAAGATATGCTGTAGGAAGTGTAGTGTAGAATCATAGTCTCTTTTGGGGTGGTTGCCATTTGAAGATGATGGAGGAAACAAGATAAGAAAAATTGTGCTTGCATTTTTCTTAACATGAAAAATGAGATCAAGAATGCTACTCTCTCAAAGATGAAGCTCTCTTCTTCTTCTCTTTTTCTTCTCTTTTTCTTCTCTCTTTTCTCATGAAAAACATTCATCCTTAGAAAATGGTGGTGGAAAGATTATCAAGCATGAAGGGAGGTGATGGTAGGAGCATAAGTGGTGACCACATCCAAAACATAATCATAACCATCTCACATCAAACTCTAATCACATCTAATCCTTTCTTATCAACAAAAAGCAAGTGAAGAGAATGGAATCAAAAAGATGCTATCATAATAAATCATCTTGCAAATAAATCCTCCACAATGTGTTATTTGCAAACTTGCAAATAACACCCTCCATCGGAAAAGTCCGGCCGGGAAAGAACAAAGGAAAACCGGCCGGAACGGAATGCAAACTGGCAACTCCAGAAAACTGGTCCCGTAATAAATTACAGGAAAACCCCGATACTGTGCATACACACCCGCATCTGTATTCCGTCCGGATACAAATGCAATGAGACAAAATCTACACTGTACTATACTAGGATCCGGCTTAAACCAAAGCCGGCTAGTAATATCCGTCCGATCCTGATCCGTGCAATACCGCACGTATCTGATCGAACGCTGCCATATAACCATACGGCCACTAGTACAAACCGTCCGATCCTGATCCGTGCAATACCGCACGTATCTGATCGGACCCTGCCATATCTCCATACGGCCTCTACAGCGTTTCGCCCGAAAGCTGAGTAACTGAAAGTGTGGTGGACTCTAAAGACTCGTCAATACTATGGTTGTGGATTTAACCACTAGCACGTCAGAGGTATAAGCCAATACGTAACGGGCCACCAGCTATTGACAAAAAGGGACGTCGATGAGCGAACTCATCCTGACACCCTACTGAGCCTGTCAGTGACAATATCCGTACAGTCCGGTCCGTTCGTCTATGAGCATCGCATGTCGGGCCTAGGGGGTTGGTAAAAGTCAGACCCCCAAAAGCGGTACAAGTCGTGTCGGAGTGTAGCCCAGAACACCCTGAGATACTACTGGAATACCTACCAGTAAATCTCCTGCCTTGGCCAAGGACTTCGTGTAATGGCTCTCCTAGACACAGCGCGACCTCACCCCCAATACCGGGAGAGACGAACCCCCGAAGATCCGCTCACTGCCTCCATGTGGCTCGGGACTGTACCCAACTAAAACCTGTTTGCACGACTCCTTTGAGCCGTGGTAGGGTAGTAATCAAAGCACAGTGGGAACTCACACGAGACAAATGACGATCCCCAGGTCGATGAACTAACCTGTACACATGTCACCTGGGAACTGCTATCTGACGTCAGGTATAAGACCAACTAGCATGTTCCCGGCGAGTCCTGTCCGGTGTACTCATAACCCAATGAGCACCTGTATACATCTTAGGTGAACCAACTGACACCAGTGGCTTGTGAGACCGGCCACCGCCCCTCGTCGGGGTCTCGACTGTATACACTAGTCTACTCTGGAGTATCGATGCCCTGTCTCGAAACTCCTACGACTAGGGACCTTTTAAGGATGTGCTTATAGACTCCAGCTCTCACTTATATGATCGCCCTCATACTGCTGGCAGTCAAGCAAGAATCCTAGGGGCTCTATCAACGTGCAATAGCGACATGTCAGGTCACCTAAAGCAGTACACGATGATAAAGGTAAACTAGATAGCATACTATCATCTCGAGTAAGACTGTCCTACCGGGATAGGTCCTCCCTCAATCATTGCAATCACGTGCCTGTGATCCAATAATTGACTCTGAGGGCACTATCTCCAACAATCTCCCACTTGCACTCAAGGCTAATTATTGCGATGTCGCATACTCACAGCCCGTGTGATACCGAACACCCAACTCCTCTCCTAGTCAGTCTCACAAATCCCGTTTGTGAAACTATTGCGTTCGAGGAATAGCCTCAGTGAGTGGATCCGCCTTGATGTTTCTTTCTATGTCTCTCTCTATATCTCAAGTTCGCGGAGAAAGCCATCTCCCGAAATGAGCAATACCTGTCTTAGAATGTCTGGATGTCTGATGGGACCTAGCTCATAAGTGAACTCCAAATCCAAACTTCTTAGACTGTATCGTCAACTGAATCTAGTCAGTATCCTGCGCCATGCCACCCTCAGTATAGCCTTGGATTACCTGTCCAAAACACTGCCCCTCGTCAGAAGGAAAACTATAACTCTGACAACCTCCTTGTCGTCCATGTCACCTTGGAAGCCTGGAGTGATAACCGTCTCCTAAAGGAGGCAGCCGTTATCATATCCCTAGAACATTCACTTATGTTCTAAAACTGCTTCCGACTGTTTCTCCAGGATTGGATCAATATCAACTTATTGCATCTAGTGCAAGAACAACATCTGGTGTGGTACTTGACATCTCATGATTGACTCAATTGCCTAAGCAAGTGATCTGCCAATCATGCACATCCCTCTCTACTTTAGTTTATAAGACACCTTTAGAGAGGGTGACTCCATCACCTGCAGGTATACTACCGTGCCAAGAGTCGTCCATTCTAAATACTCTTAGAATGCTGTCAAAGTACCCTCATTGGGAAACCACCCAAATCTAGATCTAAAACCATAGATCTAGTAACCAGTATGTCAGATATAATGACCAAGTCCTTTGTGGAGAAACCACCGTGTGACGACCAAAGCATAACCGATCGTAGTATAGGAATGTCACTTCCTACTTTGTGTATGTCATCCAAATACCAGGATATCACACCCTACTACCTTCTTAGCAGATCCATCCCCTATTCTGATGACGTCAAACCTATGACTGTCACATCAGAAATAGATGATCTATCTCCGCTATATCTGCTTTAGTCTATAAATAGACATAAGCCTGATTTCCACCAATGCTTCCGCTGCTCCTACTGACTACGACAACCCTCTGGCAGAGTCATATAGACGTGCACTTCTAAAGCTAGTTTAGAACGACGCTATACTCATCCTCCTGCCGGGTCTCGCAGTCTGGAACAACAACAATGGCAAGTGTGGGTAAACAAGAACTTCCCTGTCACCGTTCTTGAGGCTACCGGAGTACCTCTCGGGTGCCTGAAGTTACCCACCTTATCTGCGGAGTGTCCAATGGAATGTCAAAACAGATTGAATCTTTAGGTTCCTTATCAAATCTTCAGTAATCGTTTGCGGTTCTGGAATCACTTCCAGTTCTACCATACTCCCACTACTGTTTTTGAAAAAATCCATTTTTATTAAAACTGTGGCGAGTCAAGAACAATATCACTATTGATCTTTCTTATGGTAGAAAATCAACCCTCGTCATAGCCTGGGTCAACCCACAAACAGCCATTACAGAAACGTGCCTTGAGTTATCCAGAGTCTGGTTTTAATCATAAGCCGGACAACTCCCCGTACCTTAACAATGTTAAGATATGAACTGTACTATATCCAATATAGAACCAGAGGCACTGATTTAATTGAACCAGATTCAAATCATGCAGCTATCTCCAGTGCATGTCAACTAAATGGAAAGAGGCCGATCAGCGTTACTCAACTTAGGAATGCTTCCAATTATAAGTAACCTGAAAGAGAAGCAATTTCTCTTTATCATTACTATCAACTGAATACCATACACAAGTATCTACATCTTCGATCACTTTGAAGAATCCCGATACTTGCTACACCTGGTTCTCTACTCTATTCAAATACCTATAACTCCTCAAAACTTAGACCCTGTGTTTCTACGAAACACAAGTTTAAGAACTAGAGAAGTTAAAAGTAAATAGAATATAGTATGAGGACCAACCCCTCTGTCCTAATGGACACTGGACAACATACAATACTCTGTATAAGTCCGCCGAGTCTAACAACTCTTTCACTGTGTGTCGTAGGTTGAGAACTGTACTTATGGTTAAGAAGAATTACACCGCTGTTTAATGCTCCTTACCTAACCATCCACTGATATAGGTAAATATCATCGACATAATATCAAAAGGTATATCTCACTCTATGAAAGTAGACGTACAGATATATCAATTTGAAATTGGTGCACAACAGCGGATATTCAAAACCAAATATTTGCCGACCGGCAAACAACCCAGATGATCTCCTCAAATATCACCGATTACAACGAATCCCGATATAATGAGGATGATTACCCTATTCCCAATAACTTACTCCCACTCATCATCTGTAAAACCATACAGATGTGAGAATCAAACCTGGTAAATACATACCCTGGAGCAAGTGTCTAATCGGGAAATCAGTTTTCTTTTAACAGTATACAGTTGAACTGAAACATTGAAATGTTTCGATGGGGTATCCTGGTATTCCTAGTAATGCCTCTACCATTATCCAGATTCACAACTATAACCGTATAATTCTTTGCCACCTCTCCAAATCCCTTTATATGTCTTTAGTCATTACCTTCTGCACACCCCTTAGGCCAAATGGTTTTCTTCCTTCCCTACCGTTCGGCACCAGCCTATGGTTTGGAAGAAGACTATCCAATAAGCATAATGGGTGTACTGTCCTAGTCCTAGGAGCACTCGCAATGCGAGAGAGGGTGACGATAAAAGACAACCGAATAAACCTTATTCCTATTTCTCCTGGACCAGAATCCATCCCCGAACTGGAACAAGTTCCTTTCGAGTTCGTATATAACCATACGATGGAGTATCCAATAAACTGTGGATCTTCGTAGTGATACGGAGTGTCCTGGAGAAAAACAAAGGTGATTTAGGATTGGCGAAGAAATACTTGGTTTGGTCGTGAATATCAGTCGCAATTTACTTTGCCCTCTTACTAATCCCTTGCTTTGTCTTAATCTTAATACCTTCTGCACACCATCGTTATGCTAATTGGTTTTCTTCATTCCCCACCGTTCGGCACCAGCCTAAGGTTTGGAAGAAGACTATCCAATTTGCGTAATAGGTGTACTATCTCCTAAACCAAGGAGTACTCGCAATGAGAGAGGGTGAAAAGAAAAGACAACTGAATAATCCGATTCATTTTCTCCAGAACCAGAAACCATCCTCGAATCCCTTCGAGTTCGTATCTAACCATACGATGGTTTTGTCCAATGGAAGTGGACGTTCGCATTAATACGGGGTGTCCTGGAGAAAAGGGTAAAAGCAGGAGTGGCAATGAGGTCTGCAACTCTGACAGTCCAAAAGCCAGTGTTAAGAAGGTTCGGTCAACTTGGTCACTGAGTCAAAGTCTAGGGTCGGGTCAATGGTCGCTGCCAGAGAGAGAGAGAAAAGAAACACTCAGCGTGCACTCTAACCTAGATCAGAATGGTTATCACTTAATCTAATCTGGAAACCTCCCACTGTACCTCAAATTCTCCTCCAAACCTGAAAGAAGAATTAGTCGGGGTCACCCGAGGAGTAAACCAACTCATCAGTGGGAATCGGGATCCAACTCTCATCGCATGATAACGTGACGGAATCCGCTCACGGTATCACACTCCAGAAGGTATGCGCATATCTGGCAAGTTTCAGTTCTTTTGAAACTCCCGATATGATTTCTACCCCATGCTCTTATGACCTTGACTTTGGCCAACATATCATAAGTCACATGTCAAGTTCAACCCGTCATTCTCCAGGTTAATTTGAGCCCACCCGTACATACCCTTGACTTGGGCCAAAATGGTAGTACGACTGCCCCAAACCAACACATCTATCTATGCTGCATATGAATAACCAACAGCTACCAAACACTGTGCCTTGACTTTGGCCAACATACACAGCTTGAATACTATTGACTATCCATATGAAATGACGGAGGGCTACGAATGGTTTCTGGCGAAAACCTTTAACGTAATGAACTTGATATCGTTGAAGGAACGGATAACTTTTTAGAAAATATAGTGACGAAAACCTTTACTAAAGAGGTCACTCCCGGTGAAGGGATCTCGGCTCTTTCCCCGTAGAATGGGGTGCAGGATATTCCAAATGAATACCGTGATGCAAAGCAAAAGTAATCGGCTATAGTGAAGCCATTGCCCTGACGCAAACTGTTTGTCCAAGGGGTCACTCCCGGTGAAGGGATCTCGGCCCTTGCCTCGTCGACTGAGGAGCAGGATATTCCAAATGAATACCACGATGCAAAACAAAAGTAAACGTCCTTGCAATAACAGCTTTTTGAAAAGTGTTCCAACAACATCAGAATAGGTTTGTTTAACTTGCATTGATCCGAATCAACGCAGTCCCATCAATTAATCACACCACAAAGAACGAAAATATACTGACGTACGTATATGCCATCCGCATTCGCCACTGGGTCCCGTCATCACTCGTTAGGTTAGCTTACTAACGACAGAGCGGGGACTGGACTAGCACGGATGAAAAACATATACAACATCTACTAATATATATACCAATATATTATATTTCGCTCAAGGCGTGAATAAAATGCAACATCTCAGAAATGTACAGTATCACAGAACAATACAGATATCTGGGATCCCCGGGTTTCACAGAGCCACTACTGAAAACCCGACGTTCCCCTGGTCGTGTGGATAGCTTGTGCAATGAAATCCTAGACCCCTACGGGCGCGGCAAGTCACCCGCCAAAACCTGAAGCGAGGCAGCCCCCTTCAGCACCGTGAATGGACCACCCAGCACTTCACGGAATCCGGTAACTTGGGCACCCCTCCTGGGTCAACCTGTACCCCCTACGAGTGCGGAGAATAGCCCACCAATTCCAGACTGAAGCCCCCTCCGTCTCAATGCCCTGAGATGCTGGCCCGTTGCCTTCTAGAACCCGGCTATCCGTGCACCCCTCCGCGGGGTAACCCTAGTACAGAAAGTAAAATATACATACAACGGGTACATCGACCGCAACCAGGTCGTGCCCTAAAAGAATAATACAAACAGGCAGTGACGGCAGTCCACATGTCGGACGCTCGCCCCGCAATATCAAATGTACATAATACAACCACAACAGTACTAGCATTGCATCCAGGCTATCCCCCACGACCGATCCGCAACATCACAGCATAAACATAGAACATCAACGTGAAAGTCACGTTCGCAAATCCATCTAACCGGGCTATAGCAGTTAGACCGGATTTACCGATCGAGTGACATTCACGGTCGCAGATATAATGTAAATACTGTGAAAAATGTGTTTAAAATTTTCCGATTGACCAAAAATTAACAAGTGGGCCCCCAAGCAATACTGTAGCACTCACAGAAATAATTGGCCCAATTTTAATATTCCAAAACCCCTAAAATTAACCCAGAAAGAAACTGTGGAAATTTGACATGACAAAGACATCACATTGCGGCGGAAGCGCGGCGGAAAGGAGGTTTCCGCCGCGGATCCGCGCTCTAGATGTCGATTCGCTGTGTCGAATTTTCACAGTATTCTTATAATTTCCAGTACATTAGTTTTCTTCAACCTGAAAAATTTTTCGAGCAAGAAAAAAATCAACAGAAAACTGATGTGGGGAAAAATGTAGATTTTGGAATTTTGGTCGATCGGAAACGCAAAACACATCAAACGAAGCTAGACGAAGTTAATGGCGAGGCTCTGATACCACTGTAAGTGCACGGCGGCGCCCCGGCCGTCAATCCGACGGCCAAAAGCGGAAACGGTGATAAACTTTAATTTTGCGGACTTTGCAAACCGGCACCACCGCGCACTAAACACCCGGATCGGGCCATTAAACTAGGTCTAGCTAACTACAAGACGGGTTAGAGATATACCGACTGATCCGAGTCCTCCGGTCTTCATCTCCACTCCGATCTCCTCGCGGGATCTCCGTCCGTCTCCTCCTCGTCGGAAAGAGCACCACATCGCCTGTAGCTTTTACGGGCTCCCACCTCAATACCGAGGCAACTCGGGCACGAAGTAGGCTAGCCGACGCGTCCAAGATATGCTGTAGGAAGTGTAGTGTAGAATCATAGTCTCTTTTGGGGTGGTTGCCATTTGAAGATGATGGAGGAAACAAGATAAGAAAAATTGTGCTTGCATTTTTCTTAACATGAAAAATGAGATCAAGAATGCTACTCTCTCAAAGATGAAGCTCTCTTCTTCTTCTCTTTTTCTTCTCTTTTTCTTCTCTCTTTTCTCATGAAAAACATTCATCCTTAGAAAATGGTGGTGGAAAGATTATCAAGCATGAAGGGAGGTGATGGTAGGAGCATAAGTGGTGACCACATCCAAAACATAATCATAACCATCTCACATCAAACTCTAATCACATCTAATCCTTTCTTATCAACAAAAAGCAAGTGAAGAGAATGGAATCAAAAAGATGCTATCATAATAAATCATCTTGCAAATAAATCCTCCACAATGTGTTATTTGCAAACTTGCAAATAACACCCTCCATCGGAAAAGTCCGGCCGGGAAAGAACAAAGGAAAACCGGCCGGAACGGAATGCAAACTGGCAACTCCAGAAAACTGGTCCCGTAATAAATTACAGGAAAACCCCGATACTGTGCATACACACCCGCATCTGTATTCCGTCCGGATACAAATGCAATGAGACAAAATCTACACTGTACTATACTAGGATCCGGCTTAAACCAAAGCCGGCTAGTAATATCCGTCCGATCCTGATCCGTGCAATACCGCACGTATCTGATCGAACGCTGCCATATAACCATACGGCCACTAGTACAAACCGTCCGATCCTGATCCGTGCAATACCGCACGTATCTGATCGGACCCTGCCATATCTCCATACGGCCTCTACAGCGTTTCGCCCGAAAGCTGAGTAACTGAAAGTGTGGTGGACTCTAAAGACTCGTCAATACTATGGTTGTGGATTTAACCACTAGCACGTCAGAGGTATAAGCCAATACGTAACGGGCCACCAGCTATTGACAAAAAGGGACGTCGATGAGCGAACTCATCCTGACACCCTACTGAGCCTGTCAGTGACAATATCCGTACAGTCCGGTCCGTTCGTCTATGAGCATCGCATGTCGGGCCTAGGGGGTTGGTAAAAGTCAGACCCCCAAAAGCGGTACAAGTCGTGTCGGAGTGTAGCCCAGAACACCCTGAGATACTACTGGAATACCTACCAGTAAATCTCCTGCCTTGGCCAAGGACTTCGTGTAATGGCTCTCCTAGACACAGCGCGACCTCACCCCCAATACCGGGAGAGACGAACCCCCGAAGATCCGCTCACTGCCTCCATGTGGCTCGGGACTGTACCCAACTAAAACCTGTTTGCACGACTCCTTTGAGCCGTGGTAGGGTAGTAATCAAAGCACAGTGGGAACTCACACGAGACAAATGACGATCCCCAGGTCGATGAATGTGCACATGTCACCTGGGAACTGCTATCTGACGTCAGGTATAAGACCAACTAGCATGTTCCCGGCGAGTCCTGTCCGGTGTACTCATAACCCAATGAGCACCTGTATACATCTTAGGTGAACCAACTGACACCAGTGGCTTGTGAGACCGGCCACCGCCCCTCGTCGGGGTCTCGACTGTATACACTAGTCTACTCTGGAGTATCGATGCCCTGTCTCGAAACTCCTACGACTAGGGACCTTTTAAGGATGTGTTTATAGACTCCAGCTCTCACTTATATGATCGCCCTCATACTGCTGGCAGTCAAGCAAGAATCCTAGGGGCTCTATCAACGTGCAATAGCGACATGTCAGGTCACCTAAAGCAGTACACGATGATAAAGGTAAACTAGATAGCATACTATCATCTCGAGTAAGACTGTCCTACCGGGATAGGTCCTCCCTCAATCATTGCAATCACGTGCCTGTGATCCAATAATTGACTCTGAGGGCACTATCTCCAACAAAACGGTCTCTTGCATACTATCCACGGGTCACACTCTCCAAAATCGAATCTCGACAAGGAGGGAAACAACCGCTTACGGGTCCTCTCGACTCGTAAGAGGGAAAATTCTCTTATGAGATCCTTACGACTCTCAAGAGAAAATACACTCAGGAGTCCTCACGACCCCTAAGGAGAAAATACACCTGCGGGATCCTCTCGACTCGTAGGGAAAAAAGTCTTTATGAGACCCCCACGGCTCATAAAGTTGAAAAGTCTTAGGTGGCAGATCCTAACCCTGTCTCCTAAGCCATCACCGCCCTGCGAAGAGGTCAAGATGGACCATCTATGAGCCACACTTGCCCAAGCTACATGCCACTGAAGTGAAGAAGTTACTCATGAGCGTATAAACTACTCCACGCCAGAGTAAGACATAAAGAAATACAAGGGTGCGACTCATGGAGTTGAGAGTTTGGAACTATATCTCTTAAGAGTCGAGATTTGAGTTAACGATAAATGACGACGCTTGTGTCCGCTCGTTATCTTCTCAGATCAAGATTCTGAAAGTTATATACCAACCCGAAACTGGTCATACGCTATGCATAACTCTGCACTACTTCACCCACGTACATACTTACGTGGGCAAAGTAGTGGGGGGCATTTGTTCCCGCCAAAAATTTCTGCGCAGAAGAGTCCAAGATATCAAATGACAGCGATACGCTTAAGGAAATGGGAACCAGTATCTTCCGGGCTGTTTTTTGACAAACTCCCGAATGAGAAACAGATAAATTCTGATGATATCGAAAGAGGCTCGAAAAACCCTTCGATTTGATATATTATGGGCCTCGTAATTCATTCGGGATCAAAAGTTATGAGGAATTACGTGTCCACACGTGATGGGCCTTTAAGAACCCGCTGGAGGAGTCGAAAGATATAATAAAAACTCAGAAAAGACCCCAATGGGGCATCACGTACTCACACGTGACCATGGGTCACGTGCAGACACGTGATGGGCTTTTAAAGCCTCTAAAATAATGAATAGAATTTAATTCTAAAAGTCAGAAATTACCTCAACGAGGTATCACGTGCTTACACGTGACCAATGGTCACGTGTTGACACGTGATGGTTAAAACTGAAACATAAATAAGCGGCTGAGAAAGGAACCCAATTGGGGGTCACGTGCTCACACGTGACCAAAGGTCATGTGCCAGCACGTGACTGGCTTTAAAAGCCTTATAATTTAATAGAATTAAATTCTAAAAGTTCTGAATCTTTCCAAATGGAAAAGGGTCATGGGGAACCGTTGGATTAAAGATCCAAGGGTGATTAAAAATCACCAATTTATGGAAAAATCTTAAATAAGGAAAGATTCCCCCTAAATCTAACCGAGATAACAAATAGAGTATCTTTTGGATTTAAAATCCACGGTGAATAAAATTCACTTGACAATCTAAAGGCCCAGATTAATGATGAATGCAAATCAAATCTCTCAACATACAAATCAAATCTCTTAATGAGAGATTTGCTAAACAAATTGATTCTCTTCCTTCTCCTATAAATAGGAGCCAAGAAGAGAAGAGGAGGGATCTACTTTTTTGGAGAGAAAAACAGAGAGAGGAGAATTTAATTCTCTGCAAAAGAAAAACCCTAGGTAAGAAAAAAGAGGCTTCAAAAGAGAATTTAATTCTCAAAAGAGTTTAACTCTTACATAAAAAAAGAACTTAGTTCTTTCTCTGGTCGAGGATCTGCAAAGTGCACATCTCCCCATGAATTGAGAATTTAATTCTCATTGGGTTGAGATCCTGCCATGCAGATCTAAAACACAGAGGAGGAATTGAGTTTTGAGAATTTAATTCTCCCAAACTTTCAGGAATTTAATTCCTCCTAAAACAAAACTAGGGTTTAACCCTAATCAAGAATTTAATTCTTTTACAGATCTGGGAATTTAATTCCTTTAAAAAGAAATCAGGGTTTCATCCTAAATAAGAATTTAATTCTTTCACGATAGGAATTTAATTCCTCCAAAATCATAATTAGGGTTTAACCCTACAAAGAATTCAATTCTTAAAAGATCTTTGTTCATGAAAAAGAACTAGGGTCACGCGCCCCACGTGACCCCTAAACAGATCCCCCAAAATGAGAAGAGGAAAGCTTTGAGGCAATACCTCACGTGCTCCCACGTGACCCTCATTATATATGGAACAAAAGCAAAGGCAGAAACAATTCTGGGCGCTCTCACGTGTTACCACGTGACCCCTAATAAATGTTCTAATAAATCAGAGCATGAGTATACATCATGTGCCCACACGTGATGGCTATGAAAATTAAAAGTGTTAAACACTTGTTTGCAGAACCAAATAAAGGGGATCTGGCCCCACTTTTTGATGCCATCACGTGCTCCACGTGACTTCCAAAACGCAGAAAGAAAAAGCAAAGGAAATGAAAGCTTTGGGCGCTCTCACGTGTTATCACGTGACCCCTCAGCAAATGCTTTAACAATCAGCGCACTAATCCTCCTCACGTGGCAGCACGTGATGCTCCAAAGAAAACATAAAAAGTGTTTAACGCTTACTTACAGAACGAAGAAAAGGAGATCTGGCTCCACATTTAGGGCGCCCTCACGTGTCACCACGTGACCCCTAATGAGCATTCTAACAGACCAGAGCAGGGGCCTCCATCACGTGCTCACACGTGATGGCCGCCAGAATTAAAAGAGATAAACACTGATCTGCAGAATAAAATAAAGGGAATTAGGGCGCTCTCACGTGTCCACACGTGACCCCTCTCTCCTTAGTGTTTAACACTAATCTGAAGACTTTGTCCTCAGTGTTTAACACTGATTTTCTTAGTGTTTAACACTAATTTGGAAAACTCTATTGGCAGTGTTTAACACTGATTTGCTTAGTGTTTAACACTAATTTGAAAGCCCTGTTGCTAGTGTTTAACACTGATTATCTTTTAGTGTTTAACACTAACTTGTTAATCTTATTCCCAGTGTTCAACACTGTTGACCTTTAGTGTTTAACACTAGTTTTAGCCCAATTGGCTAAGTTTCTAGAGACAAAACCTCTCCTTCAATGGACCAGCAGAGAGCCAATATTTCAAACACAATTGGACTTAGCCCAAATTGGCCATAAGTCCTCAAATCATCTTGAACTGAGCACATCTGCTCTTTCAACCAACTCATTGGTTCAAGGGTACATCTCGGAACTCCTCTGATATATGTCGTTGTAATCCTTCAACGTCGTCAGAGAGGTGACGGGTCCCGACAACCACACATCAACACGGACTGTGGGGTCCTTAAACTCATGGACTTATGCGTCCCTAAACCAAGATACGGACTGTGGGGTCCTTAAACCCGCGGACTTATGCGTCCTTAAACTAACGGACTAATGCGTCCTTAAACACGCCCATATGGACTGTGGGGTCCTTAAACCCATGGACTTATGCGTCCTTAAACTACCAATGGACCACCATGTCCCTAAACTGGTAATGGACCACCATGTCCCTAAACTGGAGATGGACCATCACGTCCCTAAACTGGCAATGGACCACCATGTCCCTAAACTGGAACAATAGAGCCCCCAAATGCTCTTTTGTCGGATCTAAACGATCCCGTTTAAGTTGATCTTAGCCTCAAATATGGCTAACGCGTCCTTAAACCTTCAAACAGACTTTAGTCCCAAATTGGACTCTAGATCCCCCAATCAACTTTGGTTCAAGGGTACATATCTGAACTCCTCTGATATCTGTCGTTGTAATCCTTCAACGTCGTCAGAGAGGTGACGGGTCCCGACGGCCATACGTACAATGGACCCCTATGTCCCTAAACTGGAACAATAGAGCCAATTGCTCTTTTATCGGATCTAAACGATCCCGTTAAGTTGATCTTAGTCTCAAATTAGACTAACGTATCCTTAACAAACGTTTGAGTTGATCTTAGCCTCAAATATGGCTAACGTATCCTCAAACCCAACCCCCAAACCCAAATCTAAGATAATACGGATTTGGACTAGTCCACGTCCTATGGGCGACGACATAAATCAGTCTCCGTATACAATCCACGGGCAACCACAAACAAAACAAACACCCACGACACGAAGTGACCAGCTGGAGAAGGAGAAAGTTGTTACCGCGATGCGGTAGCGTAATTAACTGCAGGGGCTTGCGCCTGCAGGGAAGAGCGTCCCCACAATCAAAAACCCCTCAAGCGAGGGGGAATCTGACGAAGTCTGCTACATCGGACGCATCCGTTTAAACCTTCGATACATGGTGCCATAAATCAACTTGGTATCTTCGGAGAGGTGGACGGATAGCACCTATTAGCATCTGCCCCGAACCTCAGGCGAGACGTCCCGCATCCCGGCCGCCGTTCGGAGGGGAACAGGGTCTCATCATGGAACAAACCATCCAAGGTGGCCCTTTTCGACGGGATGTCCGACCCAAAAGACAACTTAGACGTGTTTACAGTAGGCATGAGCTTCCAAGATAACTTGGACGCAGCTCAGTACCGAGCCTTCCCTACCACCCTTATCCGGGCCGGGTGAGACTGGTTCCATGGCCTGACTCCGCGTTCAATCTCAACTTTCGATGAGCTGGCTACTCAGTTTCTCGGTCATTTCGTCGGCAACTGACGACAGAAGAAGACGGTCGACTACCCGTTCACCATCAAGAGCGAGGACATGGAATCTTTCAAGGGTTACGTCACCCGGTTCTACAATGCTCTCTTGGAAGTACCCGAGCACCTGGATGAAACAGTCATCACCGCCTTGAGTTCCGGTTTTAGGCACAAAGAGTGGCTCCGCTCTTTTGCATTGGCGCAACCTAAGACCACGGCTAAGGTAAAAGTCTGGATCGAGCGGGAAATCCAACTCGAGTTTAAAGTGAACGCTAAGCTTTCTCGTGTAGACCAGATGGACAAAAAGAAACGGGACCGGGAGGTGTAGAAAAGGACTGATCGTCCGAAACCTTATTTTCCGAGGTTTCACGAGTACACTCCTCAAAATGTCTCTCAGGCCGAACAGCTAGAGGAGGCGAAGAGCAAAAGATTCTTCAAGCTACCCCCGATGACACGAAAGTCGGGCAAGCGACTCTGCGGCCCGTATTGTACCTATCATCGGACACAACGACACCCGACCGAGGATTGTAAACAGCTGTGCATTTACATCGAGGATATAATCCACTCCGGTCACTTAGCAAAATACCTGTGAGACAAACGTTAAGTAGATAGAGCCAAGCTGACCACCTTGAAGCCGGAGAGTTGACGATCGGGCAGATCATGGTCGTCACCGACTAACCCAAGTCCGAGCAATAAGGGCACCTGCCGTATCCGGTCATTCAATGCAGGAGAGTTTAAACCGTATCAACAAATCTGTATTTTCTTTAATAAACAAAGATTTTAGCTTCCCTGCAATCTAAATTGCTTCTTTTATTTCCAAGCTGAGACGTCCCGCAAGATCAGCGGGTAGCTTCCTGCCCGTCGTACAAAGACCAATCTTTTACTCAAGCAAATGAAGCATGGATACGCCCATAGGTAGCCGACTAAAGCCCTCATCAAGAGGCTGCTGGGTAGCTTTCTTCTCAGCCCAATCCACAGCAGGTAGCTTCCTGCCCAATAATTCCTTGGATCTAAAGCCCTCATCACGAGGGCACCGGGCAGCTTCCTGCTCGGCCCATCCATAACGGGTAGCTTCCTACCCAACAACACCGTGGATCTAAAGCCCTCATCATAAGGCCATTGGGCAGCTTCCTGATCAGCCATTCACCGCGGGTAGCTTCCTGCCCAACAGTGCCGTGAATCTAAAGCCCTCATCACGAGGCAGCCGGGCAGCTGCCCGGCCTATCTACAACAGGTAACTTCCTGCCTAACAATGCCGTGGATCCAAAGCCCTCATCATGAGGCTGCCAGGCAGTTTCCTGCTCGTCCCATTCACTGCGGGTAGCTTCCTGCCCAACAATGTCGTGAATCAAAAACTCTCATCACAAGACAGCCGGGTAGCTTCCTGCCCGGCCCATTCACTGTAAGTCGATGTCGCACACCCCATGCACTTGTGGAGAGGCGGAATTTACAAAAAATGATTTTTAACTTTGCAACACCGACCTAAACTCCAGGATCTTTTCGGAAACCTTAACTAGCTAAACTACTTGGAGGTTCTAACTACACTGTTGGAGTTTTATACCTCCTTGATTCTAGTCCTTCGGGTCTTCTTCTCCTTAGTTTGAGCTCCTCGAAATTGCGGATCTAGCTCGGTCGTCGGCATCCTCGTGTCGAAGAAGATCTACCCGAGAGTCTATGGTTAAAGCTCCAACCTCTAAACTGAGGTAACTAAAGTACCTAGTTCGCTAAACTAAGTAGCTTAGGAGATGTAGAATGTTTATTGGAGTATTCTATCTCAAGTGACCGTAGGGTTCACAACACATGTGAGGGTTAGGGTCTTGAGGAAGAAGGAGAGGAAAAATGAAGAGAGAAAGAAAATATGTAAAATGAGCCAAGTCTTGTGGCTAGTGAAGAATGGCTCATTATTTTCTCACATGAAGTATGGATTGTTTTCAATAGAAAATATCAACTATACTTCAATTGTAAGTCCAAACCAATAAACAAATAAATAAGTCATATTTCACCCATACCACAAATATCTCCATTTTCCACCTCATTAATCTATTTTCCAAAATAGATAAATCCAATAATGAGGTGTCCCCTTTTAGAAACATTTATTGTAAAATTACAAGAATGCCATCACCATATATAGATACATGTATTCGTACTGCAAAAATACGAATACGATGAGATAATGATAATCCAATAATATAATACTAGAATCCGGATTAAACCAAAGCCCACTAGTATAGCCAGTACACGTATATGATCGGAACCCTGCACATAAAACCATACGGCCTCTACATCGTTTCGTCTGAACCAGGGAAACCCTCTGTGTGAGACTTTAAAGACTCGACAGTATGCTGGCAGTGGGTTTAACCATAAGTCTATCAGCGGTACTAGCTGTACGTAACGGCTACCCAGGTATCTGTCAAAATGAAGGCTGACGAGTGAACTCATCCGAACCCCTACTGAGCCTATCCGTGACAATCTTCGTACAGTCCGGTCTGTTCGTCTAAGAGTATTGCATATCGGCCCTAGGGGGTGGTAAACGTCAGACCCCTAATAGTGCAATAAGTCGTGTCGATGTAGAGCCCAATACACCCTGAGAAACTACTGGTGTACCTACCAGTAAATCTCACTTGCCCTGGCCAGGGACTTTATGTATTGGCTATCCGAACACATCGCGATATCAACCCCCAATACCGAGAGAGACGAATCCTATCTAACCGCTACTGTCTCCAAGTGCTTCGGGACTGCACCTAACTACTACCTGTTTGCACGACTCCTTTGAGCCGTGGTAGGCTAGTAATCTAAGTACAGTGGGAACACACTCGAGATGAATAGTGATGTCAAGTCAACGGACTAATCTATACTCATGTCATCCGGGAACTGCTAACCGACGATAGGTATAATACCAACCAGTAGTTCCTATCGAGTCCATCCAATGTAACTTATAACCCAATGAGAACCTGTATACTATCTCTGGTATGGCATACCAATGGCTGCGGGACAGGCCATCTCCCTTGACTGGGATGAGAAGTGTTACTAGTCTACTCTGGAGTATCGATGCCCTGTCTCGATAATCCTACGACTAGAGACAAGTATAAGGATGTGCTAATAGACTACCCAGCCCCCACTAGTGTGACTGCCATCACAATGCTGGTAGTCAAGCAAAGATCCTGAGGGCTCTATCAATATGTATTAGCGATATGCTAAAAGAAACATATACACATATTAAGATAGAATCAAACCAGATAGCATACTATCATATTGAGTAAGACTGTTATTATATCTGTATATATCCCAAGCTTCCAAAATGTAATATACAATCCAGTACTATAAAATAATGACCTCTAGGGCATATATCACTAACATTCACAGCGGGTAGCTTCCTGCCCAACAACGCTCTGGATCCAAATCCCTCATCACGAAGCCGCCAGGCAGCTTTCTGCTTGGCCCATTCACCGCAGGTAACTTCCTGCCTAACAATGTCATGAATCTAAAGCCCTCATCATGAGGAAGCCGGGTAGCTTCCTGCCTGACCCATCCACAGCGGATAGCTTCCTGCCCGACCCATCCACAACGGATAGCTTCCTGCAAAACAACACCGTGGATCCTAAGCCCTCTTCGCGAGGCCACTGGGCAGCTTCCTGCTCGGCCAATCCATAGAGATAGCTTCCTGACCAATAACGCTATGGATCTAAAGCCCTCATCATGAGGCCGCCGGGTAACATCCTACCCGGCCCATCCACAGCGGGTAGCTTCCTGCCCAACAACACCATGGATCCAAAAGCCCTCATCAGGAGGCCGCCGAATATCTTCCTGCTCAGCCTCAACGGTGGATCCTAAAACCTCGTATTAAACCAGCAGGCAGGCTTCTACCTAGCGCACGTACCCGAATTAGGCAAACTCCTAACATGGCTCAAGTAAATAAAGCTCGAGTTCGGTCGATAGCCAGCTCGACTCCAACCCCACTCGAATCCGAAGAAGGGATAGCACCGAGCTCTGCTAAGGTCAATCCGAGTTCTTAAGAGTCTCCAAGTGGACACCGGTCTATCTACACTTGGAAGAATAAGCCTAGTGTTCGCTTAACTCATGCTACCCCGTCAAGTAAAAATAAAAGCGAGACTTTCCAATCAGACACATCAAAGACGTGCAAAAAATACTTTATTAAATTCTAAATTTTGTACAAGCTATTATAAGCCCCTCAGCTGTACAAAATTGCTACAAAATGCCCGTAGGCTTACAAAAAAAAAGAAAGAGAGAGAGCAGGGAGAGCGGCAATTTCAAGTCATCTTCTTGGTCAAGGTCTCCTCATCGCTAGCCTGCTCGACGCCTCCGCTAGCCTGCTCGCCTTTACCCGACTGCTCAGCGCCTCCGCCTTTTGGCCCTTCCTCCAGGAGGAGATACCTGCCTCCGCCTTTTGGCCCTTCCTCCAGGAGGAGATACCTCGCGCAAAGATCCTGGTCATCGAACCCGGGCATCATCTCCTTGACGGCGTTGAGGGCGTTATGCCACCCAATGGCCGCAGAGTCAATGAGGTCGACGTAGAACTGGTCAGACATCTTATTGTCCACCACGGTTTTTCCGCCCTCTCCTCGGCCCTTTTTGCCGCCTCGTTGGCTACCCGGGCATCCTTTTTAAATGAGTCTCTTTGCTTCCTAATGGCGTCGAAGAGCACGATGACTTCATCGACCTGGGCCTGGAGATCCCGTTAGACTCGGTCAGGGCCCGGTGGGACTCCTTCAGCCTCGTGGCCTTCACGCCTTTCGAGACCAGCCTCGACTCGGCGTTATCCTCGGCCTCCTTCAATTTGGAAAGGAGCTCATCCTCATGCGAAGAAGTCTTCCCGGCCTTTTTGATCGCCAAGGCAACTTTCTTGACCTCCATGGCAGCTAAGAGGGCGTACTATTGAAGGACCCGTAGAAAAACAGAGCCAAACAACATTCATTAGGGACTGAACAGAGGAAAAATCACTTGAAAATTAGCGGAAAGATCACCAACCTGAACGGCCTCCTGAGCTATCGCCGCAACCTAGGCCTTCATAGTGCCTCGAGGTATCTTGGCCCCCGCCGCTTTCTCCATGTTCGCCAGCAAGTTGTCGGCCACAGAAAGCACCGATGGCATCTCGATGCAAAAGTCACCCTCCTGCACGTGTATCCCGGCCGGAAGTAGCCGGGAAACTACCATCTTGAGTCTCTTGGCCGGAGACTCGGCGAAGGAAGGCGCCTCCGGTCTCACCCGGGGAGCCTGTTCCTGGGCTTGTTTTTGCCATCCGCTCCTGCACTCCTCCGGGACAGGCGGAGCGATGGCGACCTTTGCGGAGGCCCTAGCAGGACATCGCACTCTGCGTAGGCTTGGACGAGTCGCCGCCGCCGCCCTTTCTTTCCTGTACCTTGGAGGCCAAGGCGGCCGTGATCTTTGATCGGTCCATGTGCTCTACGAAAGGAAATAAAAGGGGCTAGCGTCAGAAGCTGGCAAAATACACCAAGTCTAAATTGATCGGCTAAGACCTAACTTACCCATGAAGCTCGTGGAACTGAGTCTCGCCCAGCTCAAGGCATGTTCAGAAACCAAGGCATCGGCACGCTGGATCAGCTCCTACCGAGACACGACCCCCGTCTCTGGGGCGTTTGACTGCTTAGCCCTCGGGAAATCTGCCTTATGCCACTTGGTGGGCAATGGACACTCCTTTGGAGGACCGACGAACACGAACTTCTCCTTCCACTCATGGATGGAAGAAAGGATGACCACTACTTTTGACCCGGCCGCCCTACCCTTATGCTTTTTAAAGGAGAAGTAAACCCAACTCAGCTCATTCTTGTGAGTACCCAGGTGATTCTTATAGCAGAAGAAGGACAGGAGAAGACCTATGCTAAACAGGATCCGATCAATTTTAAGCTGTACCAGGAATTCGAGGAGAATCCTCTATGAATTCGGTGCTAGCTGGCCCGGGGCGAGTTAAAAACAGTGAAGGACAGCACAAATCTCAGAAGGAAAAGGCAGACGCATCCTTGCTCGAAACGCTTCCAAGTACACGGCAATCTCATTACCATGTACCTGATCTACCCATTCACCCTCCCTAGAAAGACGGAGCGAGTAGCCAGAGGGAATATGGAAGCGAGCCCAGATATCGGAAAGCTCGTCCGACCTATTCAGCATCGAGGCAGCGTCACGAGTATTCTCGATACGCATCTTGGGGGTCTTTTTGGCCCTACGACGACGAGGAACAAGGGAATCGCCATCCATTGGGGGAGAACCCGACATGGAGGAAGATGAGGATGTCCCACTAGACTCGGCTTCAGAGGACAAAACCTTATCGCCTGACTCTACCATAACTACATCTACTAAAGGATCAGAGGAAGACATGTCACACCCCGCTTCCCGGTGTACGGGCAGTGAACGCGACAAGGCCACTACATATTTACTCTGAAGTAAACACGCTAAGCGTATCTAAGTAATATAAGTAATACACACAAAAGACAAAGACAATAGATATAATTGAACAGCAACTTTATTTATTAACATTCTTTTTACAATACAACTGAAAAATAAATACATGGAATGAAAGCAATGCCTAAACAGTGGCATAACAGAAATGAAAATGGAATAAGTACAAGTGGCTACAGCTCTGGGTCTTCGGTATACTGCTCAGGGGCCTGCTCTAAATGCTCCTGACTGGTCTCGTAATTCTCAGTGTCGGGTCCTCCTGACAACATTCCAAAGAAGAAGAGAAATAGGAATGTCGTCAGCGAGCAATCGCTCGGTAAGTCCCAAAGAAGAGGGAGAAGTAGAATAGACAGAGAGAGAGTATAACTATTATAATGTTGATTGTTATGTTAACGTAGTTGTTTGTAGCTTGGTAAAGAAAAGGCCAGTGTATACGAGAGGAGTCCAACTTTCCCCGTGGACTAAGGTATAAGGAGCATAAGGAACCGTTCAGCCACAGTAAAACGGCAATAGAGATTCAGATTAGGTGTATTATGGTTACAGGCTCGTGTCACTTTTAACACCTACCAATCTACCCCTTATAAACCCCACGATGTCTTGATCGTATTGTTTGTATTTCATATTGAATATAGACGAATGACTTGCCGAGACCATGATATCAGTAATGGAACGGATATAATGGATGAACATGTAAATGGAGTATATCCATGGTTCGGTTCAGTCAAGTTGTATAGATTGAATAGATTGAATAAATTGAGTATATGGATTCATATTGAATTGTGATTTCATACTTGAATCACATTCAAGTCATATTGATTATATTGAGACTCGGTCTGAGTCAGACACTTTAAAAAGAACTTGAAATCCTGATCGTTTTGATGTTATTGGTAACTGCTGCACATGGACGGCAGGATTTATGTCTTTTTCCAAGACAATTACCGTATTGATAATACCGTTTGTTAGGTTGTCTACCTTAGATAGACAAGCACCCATATCTTCGGCTCCCTGAGGCTCAAGAGACTGGTCCCACTTAAACCTATACTTACTAGAGTCCTTATTGTAATTTAGTATAACTTGAGGGGTTTTATGTAAAATAATTTTGTTATACTTTGAAAATATACCTCAAATATTTAATTATCGTCTTTAGAGTTTTCATAGATATTTCTTTTATTCAATATGAAATTTCTAGTGAATATGACCTAGTTTTTAAAATATAAGGTATTTATTTGAAATATTGGAATTGTATGGTATTTTCTTATAAATGGGATATTTTTCTTGAATTTTGGAAATGTGGAATATTATAAATATTAAAAATAGATATTTTGATATTAATTACATATATATTTATTTATTAAAAATATAAGTTTTATTTATAATAGAAATCACATTTTCTAAAAAAAATGTATTAAAAATCTTTCGAGATTGTATGCTCCGTGAGGAGGTCTGTATCTCGCTATATTAGGCCCGAGAATATGCGATAATCCACACCATACCGAACGGGGTCCCTAAGAGTGGGTTGTAGAGGCACAATTGCAAAGATTTGTTAAATACATTTCTTATAGAAAAAGGTTTTATAAGTTGAAGGTAGTTATATGTAAAGTCGTATTTTCCCAATCTATATTCCCAAATTCCATCGTGCTATGTTAGATATGTATGTTGTGAGGAGGTAGGTCATTACCTTGTGAGTTTTCTAAAGATAACACGGTTAAAAAGTATAAACATGTCGATATGAAACATAAAGCTATTTTAATATAAAATTGAAATACAACTTGCTATGGTTATCATTTTGATGTCAAACTTGTTAATTTATCTTTTTTAATGATTACTAAACAATATATCAAAAGTTGTAGGTTTTTTATTAAGAAAAGTTGTATTTTTAAAAGAAAAGATAATCGGAAACCGGATAACTCCGCTTCCGACACGTTTTAAGAATGAAGAGTTGGGAATAGCAAAAGAGAGAGAGAAGGGGGACTTACTGGCTTTGATGAGAGGGGAGAGGTAAGAGGAGGTCTAAAATTCATCGATATTTCGTTTCGTTGCCGGAAACTCCTTGTATCATCGCCGGAACTTCGTCGGAGCTTCGCCCTTCACTAACTCCACTTGTACACTAAGGACTTGAGAATTTTGTATAGTTTTTGTAGGAAATTTTCAGTATGAAGGGATGTAAAATGGAGTGGGTATTTATAGGACAAATTAGGGTTTAGGGGGTGATGAAAAATTCATTTAAATTTGCATTAAAATGAGGTTAAATGGGCATTTGATTGCTCTCTGGATTAACTCAGAGTAAACAAGCAATAAGGGAGTAGTGGGGTAGGCCAAACGTTGCAGGTGGTGATGTTTGGAGGCATTTGGGACGGGGGAGACCGACATCGCCGGTTTTTCTAAGCTTGTCGCTGGCCTATTTCCGACGGATTGGGATGGGTTTTGTTCCACGTGTCGGGGTCGTTTGGTATACTGCAGTGCACTCGTTTGTTTTATTTGTGACTCTTTAGTTTACGTGTAGTGCACATGCAAACTCTTGGGCTTCTAAAAAGATTAAAAGAAATTTAATTAAAAAGAATGTGTGTCTGATGGGATTTGAACTCTGGTGCTTGGTTCAGCAATGCAAGGTCTTACCAGTGAGCTATAAGTTCCTTCTTGCTGTTCAAAAGCAAAACAAACTTATAACTCGTGTTCAGGCTTAGGTGTCCTTTTCTGTAAAAAAAATTTGTACAGAAAGTTAGGGTTGTTACATTCTACTATCCATATAAAAATTTCGTCCTCGAAATTTGTAAAAGGAAAATGTAACAGATTCGAGGAAAGATTGGTGATAGAAGTACTGATAGTGTATGAAAAATATAACAAGTGGTACAATAGTTTGAAATGGTTGAAGAGAGTAACCAGTGTTACCTTGGTCTACAGCCTCTTCTTCTACGGCTACTAGTGTAAAATCCTGACGCCGGGAAACATTCCTCCTAGCCGGAGGCATATTCGTTTGTCCTTGGGGCATGTTTCTCTGCTCTCGAGGCATGTTCCTCATTGTCTGATGGAATTGGCGAGTAGGTTGTGCAGGTGGAGGAGCTGGGAGTGCAAGACGAGGTGCAGGAGCCTGAATAGTTGGCCGCTGCGGTTGGTTGATGGGTGTGTGAGCTGGGTTGCATCTATAAAGACAGTTTCCAATTCTGTGATTGGATGCACCACAAACTAAGCACAGGCCTTTTTCGCTCCTACAATCCTTCACCAAATGTCCATTTCTCTTGCAATAGAAGCAAAAATCTGGACTCGGATGGATAGTTGTTTCTTCCGGTCTCCTGGGATCAACAGTTTGTCTTGAAGAGGCTCCTCCTGCCATCTGGTTGGCAGGGCGCTTAACTCCGGCAGATTGGGGTCTGCCTTTCTTCTTCACTACTGCTTCGTATCTTCGGGCAGCCTTCACAGCCAAATCATGGGTTGGGAAATCCCATGTAGCTAATGCAGCTTGGATTTCCGGGTTCAACCCTTTCTGAATTCTTCTAGCTCTGATCTTAGCAGTCGGTATGAGATAGGCCGCAAACCTACTGAGCATGGTAAACTCAGCATCATACTCATCTACAGATTTAGTCCATATTGAACCTTATTGTAGATGGATGAATTGTTGTTCCATATCAAAGCGAGCAGTCTCAGGGAAGTACTTTGCGTCGAACATATCACGGAAAGTCCTCCATTCGATCGGCTGGGTGAGACGGCTTTCTTCCGCCTTCCACCAAACCCATACATTGTCCGTGAGCTGCAGCTTTGCAACACGAATCCAAGCGACCTCTGGCACTTGTGCTGCTGCCAGGTCGTCGTCAATGCTCTGAGCCCATTCTTTAGCTTCCAGCGGGCTCTCCTTTCCTGAGAATCGCTTGGGGTGTAAAGCCCTGAATTGCTTTATCCCAAAAGATTCCGCATCTGGCCGGTTCATAAGAATAGCAGTCTGTTGCTGTCCTTCCAGGAGGCTGCGGATTGCCTCAAGCAGAACCGTCTGCTCGTTGATCGGAGCAGCGACGTCAGGTGTGAGTGGTAGTGTGGGGGAGTGTTGTTGACATTCGTGCTGGTGTTGTTTGGGGAATCCATAACCTTGAAAGAAAAAATTGGGTTAGGACAGATTCAAAGTATATAAAATTGGAAGATTCAAGAAATATGAATTGTAAAGAATGTTTTCAGTTGCTAATTCTTGTGTTATATTACTTAGGTTGTCCATGTTTCCTGATTTAAAATCAGGAAAGCTTCTGGGAAAAGCTTCAGAAGAGGGTCACGTGCTTACACGTGACTAGCGGTCACGTGTTAGCACGTGACACCTAAAAACATCATCAAGGCAAGTTCAATTTCCTGACTACGTTGAAGAAAAGGGAGATTCAAAAAGAGTCACGTGCTCCCACGTGACCCGGGTCACGTGGCGACACGTGACATTTAAATGCAAGAGTCAAAAGGCACACCAGTTCCCTGATCAAGTCAAGGAAAAGGCTTCAGAAGAGGTCACGTGCTTCCACGTGACCAGGGTCACGTGTTGCCACGTGACGTTCAAGACAGCAGACTCGTTCTCCAGTTGAACCAAGGAAAGAGAGAGTTCAAACAAGGGTCACGTGCTCACACGTGACCAGGGGTCACGTGGCAGCACGTGACGTTTAAGCAGCAATAAGAAGACAGAGCGCAAAAGAAAGGAAAAGGCTCATTCCAAAGGGGGTCACGTGCCCACACGTGACCATGAGTCACGTGGTCACACGTGACCGGCTTTCAAAGCCCATTTTGTCAAACAGAATTAAATTCTGAAGGAGAATCAAATCTTTCCAAAGGAAAGCGACTATCTGGAACCAATCGAATTAAAGATTCAGAGGTGATCTATCTATGGGAAAATCTCGGGTTTGGAAAGATTTCCCCTTTAAATCTAACCAAAATAACAAAGGAGAATCTCTGGATTTAAAATCCAATGGTGAATAAAATTCACCTAATAATCCAAAGGTCCAAAATGAATGATGGATGCAAATCAAATCTTTCACGAAGATTCGTCAAAAACTGATTGATTCGGCTGCTCTCCTATAAATAGGAGCCAAGAGACATACATACATATACATACGCAGAAAAAAAAAGAGAAAAGAAAGAGAGCTTCGATACTTGGAGAACTTGGATCTTCTGCAAAAACCCTAGGTAAGAAAGGGAAAAGCTCCTTGAAAGAAGAAGAGAATTTAATTCTCAACAGAGTTTAACTCTGATACATAAAAACAGAAGAACATATTTCTTCTCTCTTTGATAGAAGATCTGCAAAGTGCACATCTCCCCTTAAGGTTGAGAATTTAATTCTCAATGGGTCGAGATCCTGCCATGCAGATCCAAAACATAGAGAGGGAATGCAAGCATGAGAATTTAATTCTCACAGAACTATAGGAATTTAATTCCTTTAAAATAAAATTAGGGCTTGACCCTGTATCAGGGGAATTTAATTCCTTCAGAACAAAAGAAACAGGGTTTAACCCTAATTAAGAACCTAGTTCTGTTGCAGCAGCGGGAATTTAATTCCCTTAATCATAATTTAATAGAGGATGGAAGTTTAAACTCCTTAAAAAAGCTTTGTTAGGGTTTAACCCTATTTGGTTCTTCACATATATGAGGAATGTAATTCCTACAGAAAATTCAGAGTTAAACTCTATTCCAGAATATAAGTCTTCGAAAGGAAGTAGGAATTTAATTCCTCTGAAATTTACAGCTCGAGGAATTTAATTCCTGAAAAAAGATTAACAAAGCCTCTAAACAAAATACATAGAGGCAGGGTCACGTGTCATCACGTGACCCCCCAAAAGATCTACAGAAAGCCCCTTTTGAGGCAGCACCCCACGTGATCCACGTGACCCTTGGCAGAAGCTCTAATACATAGGCATTTGAATGCCCATCACGTGATGGCACGTGACGCTCTGAAAGACGTGATAATCTCAGCAGAATAAATGAAGGGAGGGCGCTCTCACGTGCTGCCACGTGACCCCTCTTGCCTTAGTGTTTAACACTAAATTGAAACTCTCGAACCCAGTGTTAACATACTGTTGGGCCTTAGTGTTCAACGCTAATTAAAAAGCTTTATCTGCAGTGTTCAACACTGATTGCCTTAGTGTTTAACACTAATCTGAGATCTTCATTTGCAGTGTTCAACACTGATCTGTTTTAGTGTTTAACACTAATTTGAAAAGCCTTGTTGCTGGTGTTTAACACCGATTATCTCTTAGTGTTAAACACTAACTTGTCAACCTCATTCCCAGTGTTCAACACTGATTGCTCTGTAGTGTTTAACACTAGGCTTTGACCCAATTGACTAAATGGATGGAGGCAAAGCCTCTCCTGATTGGACTTAGCCCAAGATGGCCATAAGTCCTCAATTTGTGCTTAACTGGGCCAATGGACTCATAACATAATTAATCGTCTTGACCCCAAATTGGGCCAAGGACTATTTAATCCACTCCGATTCTAGGGTACATCTCTTCACTCCTTTGATACTTGGCATTGTAATCCCTCAATGTCTTCAAAGAGGTGACGGGTCCCGACGACCACACATTGATACGGACTGCGGGGTCCTTAAACCCGTGTTTAATGCAAATTCCTGGTTACGTGGAACGCGGATAATGTCACTCTTTGACCCCGTGGAAAACGTCCAGAGCGGAGCCTGGTCCTCGCAGAACACGGCAGCGAACCCGTGTGAAGCATCCAGAGCACATAACGGACTGTGGGGTCCTTAAACCCATGGACTACGATGTCCTTAACCTTGACCGAGATGTCTTAAAACTAACAACGGACTGTGGGGTCCTTAAACCCATGGACTACGACGTCCTTAACCTTGACCGAGATGTCTTAAAACTAACAGTGGACCGCAATGTCCTTAAACTACCCATGGACCGCAATGTCCTTAAACTACCCATGGACCGCAATGTCCTTAAACTAAAACAATAGAGCCCCGCATGCTCTTTTGTCGGATCTAAACGGTCCCGTTTAAGTTGATCTTAGCCTCAAAGATGGCTAACGTATCCTTAAACCTTCAAACAGAGTGGACTATAAATCCCCCCAATTAACTCTGGCTCAAGGGTACATCTCTGAACTCCTCTGACATCCGTCGTTGTAATTCTTCAACGTCGTCAGAGAGGTGACGGGTCCTGACGGCCATACATACGTTGGACCTCTAGGTCCCTAAACTGGAACAATGGAGTTCAAACACTCCTTTATCGGATCTAAACGATCCCGTTAAGTTGATCTTAGTCACAAAGTTAGACTAACGCATCCTTAACAAACGTTTGAGTTGATCTTAGCCTCAAGTATGGCTGACGTATCCTCAAACCAAACCCCCAAACCCAAATCTAAGATAATACGGATTTGGACTAGTCCACGCCCTACGGGCGACGACATAACTCAGTCTCCGTAAACAATCCACGGGCAACAAAACACAAAACAAACACCCACGACACGAAGTGACCAGCTGGAGAAGGAGAAAGTTGTTACCGCAATGCGGTAGCGTAATTAACTGCAGAGGCTTGCGCCTGCAGGGAAGAGCGTCCCCACAATCAAAAACCCCTCAAGCGAGGGGGAATCTGACGAAGTCTGCTATATCGGACGCATCCGTTTAAACCTTCGATACATGGTGCCATAAATCAACTTGGCATCTTCGGAGAGGTGAACGGATAGCACCAATTAGCATCTGCCCCGAATCTCAGTGCCAAGACACCGCAGTCCTGCGCGCCGTCTTTCGGAGGGGAACAGATTCTGGCACGCCCGGTGGGACCTTTTCCTCTTTCCACTCCACACTTCGTGTGTCGTGACTCGCGAACCAATCGCGGTTCGCCAATGGTTGCCCTTGGGTTTCAAGATACTAAGAATTGGCGTCTTGCTTATTGCAGAAAGCAAAGGATCGATGGCTTCTACTTCCATGAAATTCTCCAACTGCTCAGGCTGCAATTGCAGCCAACGCTCTGCCTTGCCAGGAGGTATAGCCTACGGACCCCAAGCTGCTTCGCTATTCACAATGCCCGTGGAACAGGTCACTCGCGCCACCACAGGATTGTTCTTTGGGACCATGCTCCCACCTACAAACTTCACCGCTCCAGCGCTGACAACGGAAGCTCTCAAGAAGTCGGTCTTTGATCGTCTTACCCTTGCCGCGGCTCCTCTCAACGAGTCGCCCAACGTCAACGCCTCGGTCTTCTCTAGATTGGGCCAGAAATCCTGCGAACCCATCATGGGACCTACAATCTCAGAGAAGGCTGCTTCTAAGAAGGTGCCCGCTCCTGCCCCCGAAGTCGTCAAGGCAGCTTCTCCGGCCAAAAGGTCGGTCTTTACAAGATTAACGGCTTCAGCTCCCGCTCCTACTGCCCAAAGGACATCGGTCTTTAACAGGCTAATACCAACTGCGACCCCCTACCCAGACAGGGGGCAAGACGAAACCATTTTTACCGCTGACCCTACACCGTCCGCTCGACACGCTCGACGTCGCCATTGGCGCCGAGTAAGGAAGGCTGGGGGCAACTCCCCCTCCGGGTTGACTCCATCGGCCCCGATGGCAGAGGTTAATGTTGTTGTTCCAACTGGGAACAGCTTTGAAATGCTAAATAAGGTGCGAAGGAATTCTCCTACGGCAGTGCTGAAGAGGTCTCCTCCCTCATTAAAAAAGGTTGTCGAAATAAAACCCGAACAACCCCGATCTCCTCAACGGCTGTCTTCCAAAATCTATAAGGTTTGGCGGCAGGCACGGGACTCGATCATCGATCCAAACTTCTCCCGCGAACACAAGAAGCTGAAAATCCAACCGGAAGCTGGTCACCAGGTTAAACCCCAAAAGGCTGTCTGGACGCCCACCTCAACGGCCCCCTCAACCTCCATGGCTCATAAAAGGAGGAGGCCACAGAAAACCCCACAGCATGCAACGACGGCTAAAAGCACTGAGCCCAGACGCCCTAAGTCTGGGAGCATGGTGGTCCACACTGTTTACATGGCCTCTGGAAAAGAGGAAAGCCGCACGTCTACGGGCCACCGACCGCTAACCCGATCTGTGACGAAGGCTCAAGAGCAGCAACAAAAGCTTCAAGAAATGATGAATTCTATGGCCGCGCTCACCGGGCCAAAAGAAAACCCAGAAACGTCCTCAGACGCACGCCGGGAGGAAGAAACCGATGCTGAATTCCTTCGCCGGACACTGGAGAAAAGGGACAAAGAGGCTGCTGAACAAGCGGCCAACATACAACGGATGGGCCTCCTCTTCCAAGATGTGATAGGAATGATGATCCAGCAGGACTTACCCGCCGAGGATCCCCCAATCGTTCTTGAAGACGACCGAGGAGAAACGTCAAATCCACCACCAGCCCTCTCAACGGCCAAGGAGGAGGCAATCTCTAAGGCTGACTTGGCTGACTACATAGCCCAGCAGATCCGGGTTCATCACGCGACTGAGGCAGCTGGTCAAGTAGTGAAAACGGGGCGGCCGTATCCGAGCTGGTACGACCAAATCAAATACCCGCAAGGCTATACGATACCAAAATTCCACGTGTATAAGGGGACCGGCAATCCCCATCAACATGTCGCCCAGTTCCGGGCCCTCTGCGGTAACACCGGCGGTGATGATAAACTGTTGCTCCGCCAGTTCGTGGGCAGCTTATCAGAAACTGCGTTCGAATGGTATTCGGAACTCCCGAACGATTCTATCAAAACGTTCGCTGAAATGGAGCTGTTGTTCACTCAGCGATTCGCAAGTGCCAGCGAACGCACTCCAATAACTGCACTGATTAACGCCGGGGTAAAACCGGGCGAAACCTGGGTCCAGTACGCTATACGCTGGCGGAACTTGTGGTCGAGATGTGAGCAACGCATTGAGGAAGCACCTGCGGTGGGCATGTTCGTGGGAACTCTAGACCCTCACACAACTATCTCCCAGTTTATGATGTTCTTTAAGCCAACCACATTCCAGGCTTTAATCGACAAGTTGGCTCAGATGGACCAGATGGGTCATAGACCGCCTCCCCCGAAGTCGGAATCTCGGAATGACAAGGGTAAAGGGAGGGCAACCTTTGTTGCGAATGCCCAGCAGCAACCTAACGCCCCGAAACCGGCAGATCAACTCGAGGAAAGGCGTCGGTATTATAATGAGAAGATGAAGCGTCCCTACTCGTTCCCACGGGACAAGACGAAACGGCTATTCGAGCTGGCAATACGCAACAGACTTATAAACCTACCAAATCCAAGGCGACCGCCGCAACCCACCGAAGTGAATAACCCTAACTATTGCCCTTACCATCAAACGGTAGGCCATCCGATTGAAGATTGCTTCGTCTTCAAAGGATGGATTGAAGACCAGTACCTCCAGGGGAAGTTTGTACTGTCCGAAAAGTGGAAGGTGAACCCCCCACAGCCGCATGCTCCTAGGAAAGCGGATACACCGGGGGCAACATGTTCTTTTATTGAAGAAGCTCCATGGGAGGTCGTGCTATCAACTAAAACCAGAAGAATGCTGAGAGACCTTCATGCGTGCCCTGCGATCGAATGGAAGGACCCTCTTGAACCTCAAATTATCGAAGGGATGCTAAGGCGCCGCCCGACTACAAAGACTCACGATAAGAGCCCAGATGCTCACGCCCAATCGTCAAAATCTTCAAAGAAAAAGAAGAAGAAATCCAAGAAGTCCGTGAAGCCTGGAAAAGAGCACACGAACTTGCAGAAGCAAATCGACGCACTGGAAGAGTACAATCAAAAGGCGCGAACCCCTGTCACATTGCAAGAGTTCCTCAACCACATCTTTCAAGAAGAAGATGATGGAGAAAGCTCGTCGGATGAATCCGAAGGATATGTGGCGAGTTGTAACGTAATCTCCCATTCGTTTACCGATGATGGGAAAACTCCTGGCATTGAAAAGCTGGAGACAGAGCCTGTACCAGAGCGTGCATGGCCAACAGATGAAATGATCGACGCTTTTCTAGACGAGATTCGTCTAAAATGTAAAGCGGACCAGGAGCGTGAGATGACCACGTCGGAAGGAGCCAAATGCGGGCAACTGAACGAAAGAGTTGAACTACCCCTGCCAGAGCGTAAGGCATCCGAAGTAGACAAGAAGATATTCAAGACGAGGAAAAGGTTTGCCAAAGCCATGTCAATGGGAATGAAGCTACCACCCTCGGAAGGAAACACACACGATGGGGTAGAGACGCACCCTGACTATTGCACATATCATCGGAGAATATCACATCCCACGGAGGAGTGCGACGCCTTTAAGATATGGTGGCAAGGATATGTCGCTCGTCGGCAACATGTTAAGCGCATGAAACGCAAGAGCCGTCGGGAGCGAAGAAGTACTGTCGATGGGCATAACAGAACGACTGGCAACTGTTACATGGTTAACGCCAGGGGGTCACAAGTTCTCACCTTTGGGAGCGACTCTGACGAAGAAATGGCTTTGGGCCCTCTCTTTAAAGAATCCGTTTTGGGAAAAGAAGAAGAATCGGAGGCCTGCGAGAACATTCAGCTGCGCAATCGCACACTCCCAGAAAAGAATCTCGGGCCCGGGAATAGAAGGGATAAGGGAAAGGAAAAGGTCTCTGAAGATATCACTTTAGATGACCAAGTCATGACGGAGCTGGCTGCCAAAGACCCTCCTAGGAAGAGTAAAGTGGACTATAACATCCTCGCGCACCTAAGGAAACTGCCTTCTCAGCTTAGCATTCTCGATGCCCTCCTACTATCAAAAGAAGCGCGAGACTCACTAATTAAGGCGTTACAAGAACCTGAGCAATTCCAAGCCTTCCTCGCCACTGAAAAGATGAAGGATGAACTGGAGGAAGTGCATACAGCCGACATCACTTTCGGTGATGAAGACCTCCTTCTCGGGACATGCGACCATAACCGTCCCCTATATGTCTCCGGATACTGCCATGACATCAAGATAGGCAAGATCCTGGTGGATAATGGATCCTCCGTCAACCTCCTTAATGTTCGGGTGTTGAAGGAAATCTGCATGAGCGTGCAACACCTCGCTCGTGACAAAATTACTATCTCCGGTTTCGATTCACAATCGTCACGGACTCTCGGATCTGTGATACTAACATTACGCTTTGGACTTCTCGTCACAGACATCAAATTCCATGTCATCGACGCCAAGACCTGCTACAACGCCTTGCTCGGTCGTCCTTGGCTACACGAGTACAACATCATCCCTTCTACACAACATCAGTGTATGAAGTACTTTAAGGACGGTTTCGAGTATACCGTAACAGGCGAGCTGAACCCATTTTCCGTGAACGAAGTCCGCAAATACGAAGATGCGAAATACTTTTTGCCAGATTTCGAGGATACCGAAGAAGAGGAAGAGATAGTTTATGCAGGGCCATCTCGACGCAACAACCTAGGGACGCCCGCCCCCATGTTAGTCTTCGGAAGTGACTCAGAAGATGAAGTGAACGCTGTGTTCTCCAATCGGTTGTCAATACAAGCACCCCCTGGCGATGACCATAGTTTGCAAATCACCATGGTACCGCGAGAACACTACAAGGATCTCGACGCGCTTCAGGCTCACAATGTACAGGACCTGCAAACATTTTACGTCCCTCCCAGGCGAAGGGGCGAGAAGGTGATCCTATTCTACCGATCCTCAGAGTCGAAAATAGAGAAAGAGATCTGGCATGGCGCGGATGCTACACTTGACAGGCTCCAACCCATCCGTCTGCCTAGATACTATACAAATGGATTAAAGAAGCTGTTGAAGCGCCAAGGAGTACCTTTAGAACAGACCGTTCGGCAGGCGCGGTTCTACAACAGGATTTGGGATGTCCCCGGGACTCAACGCAAATTGCCCAACGGGAAGATGGAAACACTCGGGCTTGGATACGCAAGAGCCGGAAAATGGGAACGGGCCCACAGTAGCTACACCATATATACCTTTGATGAAGAGGAGGACGCCCTGTCAGGAGATGCCAACCACCCATCAAAACTAGACCCCGCAATTAAAGCGCCGAGTCCGTCGTTTGAAGAGCGAGGGGCAAGCCTATCAGGAAAATGGGTCAGGAAGCTCGGGAAGACCACAACCGCGAAATGGCCATCTACGAGAAAGCCAGGACGCAACGTCTATCTCAACGTGCTGCAAAAGACAAAGACGCTTATCCTCGTCAATCCGTTGTACGAAAGGCCCGACGCAGAGACGGAAATAAATCAAGAAGCGGCTCGGGTTTGTCCCTCATGAAGAAGATGAGTCGAGCGTACTCCTTCCCCCGAGACAAAACGGGGAGGTTACTTAACCTCGCCATAAAACATCAAATGATCACGCTTCCAGAGTCTAGACATCCTGAGCAAGCTAGCAAGGCTTCTCATCCGATTTATTGCTCTTATCACCGAGCCATAGGACATCCTACCGAAGACTGCTTCACCTTCAAGAACTGGGTCGAGGACCAGTACCGACGGGGCAGATTCGCTTTATCCGACGGCTGGAATGTGACGCCACCGCAAAAGCATGAACCCAAGGCCGCAAGAGCAGAACCGGGTCCACCTCAGTCCGGGGAGCGGGTTCGCACCTGTTATACGATTACGATATTAGGAGAAGAGCCCGAGAACGTAGATGACCTTTACCGGTGCTTTGAGAACAGCGATGATGAGGTGATCTCGGAATTTCCGCCCGCTCCGAAAGAACTGGAAGATGGTATACATACTACTGCAGATAACCTCAAGAAGATTGAGTTGGGATCGGCAGACGACCCACGACCGACATTTGTCAGCGAGCTGTTATCCGAAGAAAAGGTGGCTGCGTTAAAGAACGTGCTTCTACGGCATAAAGATTGCTTCGCGTGGAACTACTCCGAGATGCCAGGATTGGACCCGGAGATTGCTGTGCATAGATTAGCAATATCCCCAGATATCAAGCCAGTCAAGCAGGCGCCAAGGAGGATGCGACTCGAGCTTGAAATGAGCATCAACGTCGAAGTCAAGAAGTTGATCGATTCTGGATTTATCCAAGAAGTCCAATACCCCGACTGGATCGCCAATATCGTCCCAGTAATAAAGAAGAATGGGACGGTACGCATATGCGTGGATTTCAGGGATCTCAATAAAGCCTGTCCAAAGGACGATTTCCCGGTGCCGGTAACCGAGCTAATGATAGATAACACGTCCACTCACGAGGTTTTCTCCTTTATGGACGGTTCATCAGGATACAATCAGATAAAAATGCATCCCGAAGACCAGAAGCACACCGCTTTCCGGACCCTTTTGGGTATATTTTGCTACAGGGTTATGCCCTTTGGTCTTAAGAACGCTGGCGCTACCTATCAAAGGGCCATGACAAAGATCTTTGATGACCTCATACACGACGTCGTCGAGTGCTATATCGACGACCTCGTAGTAAAGAGCATGTTATACGAAGATCATTTAAAGCATCTGGAGACTGTATTTCGACGCCTTCGGCAATATAATTTGAAAATGAATCCCCTCAAATGCGCGTTTGGAGTCTCCTCGGGCAAATTTCTGGGATTCATCGTTCGACACCGAGGTATTGAAATAGATCCGTCAAAGATTAAGGCGATCATGAAAATGCCTCCGCCAAGAACCCTCAAGCAGTTGCGGTCTCTCCAAGGGAAGCTCGCATACATCCGGCGGTTTATCGCTAATCTTTCGGGCAAATGCCGTCCTTACAGCCACCTGATGAAAAAGGGAACTCCATTCGTTTGGAATCACAAATGTCAAGGTGCACTAGACGAGATCAAGCAGTACCTGCAGAACCCTCCAGTGTTGGCTGCTCCAGTGAAGGGAAAGCCTCTCATTCTTTACACGGTCGCCCTCGAAGGTTCTTTGGGCGCATTATGGGCATAAGAGAACGATCAGGGAAAAGAAAGAGCACTTTACTACTTAAGTCGAGTGCTGCTGGGGGCAGAAAGCAACTATTCCCTCATTGAAAAGCACTGCCTGGCGTTGATCTTCGCAATAACAAAGCTTAGACATTACGCATTAGCACATGAAGTCCGTCTTATTTCGAAGGTGGACCCTCTCAAATATCTGATGTCGAAAGCCATATTGACGGGACGACTTGCTAAGTGGGCCCTGCTCTTGATGGAGTTCTCGATAACATATCAACCTCTCAAGGCAGTGAAAGGCCAGGCCATTGCCGACTTCCTCGCCGAGCACCCGATACCGGCCGATTCTCCTCTGAACTGTGATTTTCCGGACGAGCATGCATTTGATGCGATTAGCGGCGGAAGCGCCCGATGGGAACTCTATTTCGATGGAGCATCCTCCATAAAGAAACAGAAACAAGGTGTCCCAATGGTCAAATCAGGGATAGGCCTCATCTTTGCAACTCCACAAGGAGGGATAATGCGCTTCGCCTTCTCCTTAACAGAACCGAGGACAAACAATGAAGCCGAATACGAAGCTCTGATAGCAGGCCTCGAAATCGCCATCGACATGGGAATTGAAGACCTCCTTATATACGGGGATTCTCAGCTGGTCGTTAGTCAAGTAAATGGTGACTACCAAACGTGCAAACCGGAATTGCTGAAGTACGGCGAAAAGGTGCAACAACTATTGACCCAAATTCCCTCCTATACTTTGGAGAACATACCGCGCGTGGAAAACAGCAAAGCAGACGCGTTGGCTAAACTTGCTAAAGAACTGGCTGACGAGAACCTCGACGACGTCAGAATCGTGGTACAAAGCCGCCGAGTGCTCGTCCCGGCAGAAATATCTCCGGAATCATGCGAAGAAAAGGGAACGACTGAGCAGACGACCCTACAAATAAAAGACCATGAGAAGGCCGAAGACTGGAGGGAAGTCTTCATAGACTACTTTAAGTCCCACCGAATGCCCGAAGAAGCGTCCTCAAGACATCAGCTCATGAAACGAGCTTTATCTTTCGCTTTTGTCAACGATATTCTATACAAGAGATCGTTTGATTCTCTATGGCTGAGATGCTTAGGACCTGACGAAGCAGAAAGAGTCATTCAGGAAGTTCATGACGGACTTTGCGGTTCTCACCAAGCAGGCCTAAAGATGAAGTTAAAAATCAAACGGATGGGTTACTATTGGCCCACGATGACCCAGGACTGCCTCGAGTATGCGAAGCAATGCCACTCATGCCAGATTCATGGAGACTTCATCCACCAACATCCGAATCCACTGCATCCAACGGTGGCTAGTTGGCCATTCGAAATGTGGGGGACTGACATAGTAGGCCCCATTGAGCCAGCATCATCCCGGGGACACCGTTTTATTCTGGCAACAACTGATTACTTCTCCAAATGGGCAGAAGCAGTACCACTGAGGGAAGTAAAGACGGAGAATATCCTCCATTTCTTCGAGACGCACGTCATCTATCGGTTCGGGACTCCACGGCGGATTATCTCCGATAACGGGCCGGCCTACCGAAGCCATAAGATTAGCCGCTTCGCACAGCAGCACAATATAGACTGGAGATATTCTTTGGTTTACAATCCACGAGCTAACGGTCTAGCCGAGGCCTTCAATAAGACCTTGACGAAGATCATAAAAAAGACCGTTTCCAGGAATAAGAGAGACTGGCACGAAAGGCTGCAAGAGGCCCTATGGGCTTATCGAACCACATTCAAGACGGCCACGAACACAACGCCGTACGCGTTGGTATTTGGGACTGAAGCAGTGCTCCCCCTCGAGATAGAGTTACCCTCTCTACGAGTAGCAGTCCACCACGAGCTGACGAATGAAGAAAATGCTCACCTTCGTCTTGAGGAGCTTGATGCTCTCGACGAAACCCGGCTCATAGCGCAACAACATCTAGAGGCCTACAAAGCAAAGATGGCGCGCTCATACGAAAGATTGACCAGGCCGAGGACATTCCGCCAAGGCGAACTTGTACTAGTGGTCAAAAGACCTATGATCCCCAATCATGCCAAGCGAGGAAAATTTGAGCCAAACTATGAAGGCCCATACATCATAGACAAGGTCTACCAGGGTGGAGCCTACCTACTCATGGACATGCACGGTGAAAGGCCTTTCAGGCCAATAAACGGCCGCTTCTTGAAGAAATACTACGCTTAATAAGCCGCAGCCTGGGTCAATGATAAATGACGACGACTATGTCCGCTCACTATTTTCCTAGGCTCAGACTTTACAAGCAGCAGCCGGCCTTCCCATAACGACGGACCGAAACGTCCTTAAACTAACGACGGACCGAAACGTCCTTAAACTAACGACGGACCGAAACGTCCTTAAACTAACGACGGACCGAAACGTCCTTAAACTATCAACGGACCGAAACGTCCTTAAACTAACGGCGGACCGAAACGTCCTTAAACTAACGGTGGACCGAAACGTCCTTAAACTATCGACGGACCGAAACGCCCTTAAACTAACGACGGACCGAAACGCCCTTAAACTAACGACGGACCGAAACGCCCTTAAACTAACGGTGGACCGAAACGTCCTTAAACTAACGACGGACCGAAACGTCCTTAAACTAACGACGGACCGAAACGTCCCTAAAACTACTACCGCAGCATCTTTAGGCTGACGAGATAAAAAAAAAAATATATATATATATATATATATGAAAAAGAATAAAAAAAAACGGTACGTCCATAAGCAAAATGGGCACGGATGAAAACCCGAAAGGGCTCCGTGAGTAAAAACAGCAGGGCTGCCGGCAAGCGTTCGTGAAAACCCGAAAGGGCGCGACCTTGTAAAAAAAAAAGTAAAAAAAAAGGGGGTATGTCCGTAAGCAAAATGGGCACGGATGAAAACCCGAAAGGGCTCCGTGAGTAAAAACAGCAGGACTACCGGCGAGCGTTTGTGAAAACCCGAAAGGGCGCAACCTCGTTAAAAGACACTTGTAGGGTCCTCTCGACCTTGTAAGGAGAAACAACCTGCGTGAGATCTTTACGACTCACAAAGGAGCAACACACTTAGGGATCCTCACGATTCCTAAGGAGAAAATACACTTACGAGATCCTCACGACTCGTAGGGAGAATTCTCTTATGGGACCCTTACGGCTCATGAGATTTGAAAGTCTTAAGATACAGAAACCTGAACCTGTTCTTAAGCAAATCCTCCACAACCTTCGATATTGCCCTACAAGAGGCTCAATACTGACCCTTGTATACAATCCACGGGCGCGAATAAACATTTCCCCAGCAAAGTCCAACCCTTGTAGGTCCTCTCGACCCATAAGGAGAAAACCCTCTTGTAGGATCCTTACGACTTACAGAGGAACATACACTCAGGAATCCTCACGATCCCTAAGGAGAAAATACACCTGCAAGATCCTCACGACTTGTAGGGAGAAATACCTTTGTGAGACCCTTACGGCTCATGAAGTCAAAAGCCTTAGTCGACAGGACCTTAACCCTGTTTGCTAAGCCACCTTTGTTCAACATCGACAGAGGCAAATGATGATTCGCTCCTGGCAATATTCCAGTTGCAGCGATGCTGATGCCTAAACCGGTATCAAATCCCAAGTTCTTTCATGGCAAATGATGATTCGCCCCTGGCAACATCCCAGTTGCAGCGATGCTGATGCTGAAATCGGTGTCCAAAATCCGAGCTTGCGGCGAAAAAGCTAGCAGGCCACACATGCATATGAAATAGCCGAAATGATGGGGCAACTTGCAATAAAAATCAGCAAGTAAAAAAAATGTATGCATAAAACAAATAGCCGAAATGATTGGGCACCGCGAAAAATAGCCAAAATGATTGGGCAATCGCGACCTTCGCGATATAAAAAGCTGAAATGATAGAGCATCGCGGAAAGAATAAAAAAAATGACGAAAGAATGAAATCTTCGCCCTACAGGTAATGTTACATTTATCCCTGTATACAATCCAGGGGCGCAAACAAAGAAGGAGTCGTACTCCTCCCCCAGGTTTCATCATGAGAGGAAGCCAAATCTCGACGGTTCACAAATAACCTGGAGATCATCTCGACGCAGCAGACACAACTTCAAGCTAAGCGGAACAGCGGCAACTCCCAGTTCCATGGCTCGGTGGTACACATATCGCCAACAGTCAAACCTCCATTCCGTGAAATGCGGATACAATCGATAAAATTCCTGGTTACGTGGAACGCGGATAATGTCACTCTTTGACCCCGTGGAAAACGTCCAGAGCGGATCCTGGTCCTCACAGAGCATGGCAGTGAACCCGTGCAAAGCATCCAGAGCGGAGCCTAGTCCTCGCCTAACGCGGCAGTGAACCCGTGTGAAGCATCTAGTGCAAAAAATTCCTGGTTACGTGGAACGCGGATAATGTCACTCTTTGACCCCGTGGAAAACGTCCAGAGCGGATCCTGGTCCTCGCAGAGCATGGCAGTGAACCCGTGCAAAGCATCCAGAGCGGAGCCTAGTCCTCGCCTAACGCGGCAGTGAACCCGTGTGAAGCATCTAGTGCAAAAATTCCTGGTTACGTGGAACGCGGATAATGTCACTCTTTGACCCCGTGGAAAACGTCCAGAGCGGATCCTGGTCCTCGCAGAGCATGGCAGTGAACCCGTGCAAAGCATCCAGAGCGGAGCCTAGTCCTCGCCTAACGCGGCAGTGAACCCGTGTGAAGCATCTAGTGCAAAATTCCTGGTCACGTGGAACGCGGATAATGTCACTCTTTGACCCCGTGGAAAACGTCCAGAGCGGATCCTGGTCCTCGCAGAGCATGGCAGTGAACCCGTGCGAAGCATCCAGAGCGGAGCCTAGTCCTCGCCTAACGCGGCAGTGAACCCGTGTGAAGCATCTAGTGCAAAATTCCTGGTTACGTGGAACGCGGATAATTTCACTCTTTGACCCCGTGGAAAACGTCCAGAGCGGAGCCTGGTCCTCGCCAAGCACGGCAGTGAACCCGTGTGAAGCATCCAGAGCAAATACCGGACTGTGGAGTCCTTAAAATCCACGGACTATGACGTCCTTAACCTCGACCGTGATGTCTTAAAACTAACGATCAACCACCCCGATTCCCTACAGACTTTGTCTTGGTTTAAGGGTACATCTCTTCACTCCTTTGATGCCCGGCGTTGTAATTCCTCAACGTCTTCAAAGAGGTGACGGGTCCCTGCAACCAAACACCGGACTGTGGAGTCCCTAAATCCACGGACTATGAGGTCCTTAACCTTGACCGTGATGTCTTAAAACTAACATCGGACTGTGGAGTCCCTAAATCCACGGACTACGAGGTCCTTAACCTTGACCGCGGCGTCTTTAAACTACGATACCTTGAGAAACCCCTAACTTCGTGAAACACGGACAAGGGTGATCACATCCAACACTTGCAGGCCCTCACGACCTGTAAGGAAGAAAAAAAACTCTCTTGCGAGATCTTTACGACTCTCAAGGGAAGACCCGCTTAAGGATCCTCACGATCTTTAAGAAGAACTCACACCTATAGGATCCTCTCGACCTGTAGGGAGAAAAACTCTTTATGAGACCCTCATGGCTCGTAAAATGCAACAGTCTTAGGAAGCAGATCTTAACCCTGAATCCCAAGCCATCGCTGTCCTACAAGAAGATCAAGATAGAATATCCGCAGAATACGTTCGATGAAAAGGAGACACATCATTGAGAAGAAAAATGTATCTTTATTCATAAACCAAAATGGGTACAAAGTACAATTCATGAAAGAAACAAAAAGAAAATACTCTCATCCATGAGTATGTACAAAAAGGAAGAAAAAGATACAAATGTTTCAAGCCGGCGGGCGATTCAGCAGCTTGGTCAGCTCATCCTGCTTTTGCTGAGCCACGGCTTCATGACGCAAGATCTCCAGAAGACGAGCCTCCGCTTGAGCTTGCTGAGCCTGATACGAAGCGAGCCGAGCTTCGAGCTCTTTCTCGGTGGCTTTATGAGCCTCGACCCTCTCACGAGTGAACGTGGCAGCTTTGTCGAGAGCCACCACCTCTTTGATGGACTCCTGAAGCACTCGCCAGAGTTCATACGCTTTGTTGGCCCTGGCTGTGAGATTGGCTTGAAGCTCGCTCAGCGCCTTGGAGGCTAACTCCCTTTCCGAGAACTTGCGACCGAGCCTCTTCTCACATGACGTCATGTTGGCCGTGCACCGTGCTATCAGCCCTCGTAACTCCGCCTTTGCAGCCACGGCCTCCGAGGAAAGGCGAGAACACTCGAGAGTGTGCAGGCAAGCCTCCACTCGCCGGCAGAACTCCACCCAGACTCGCACCACCTCTTCGCTGTGGTAGGTGGCAAGAAAAGGAAGAGAACCGTTAGCCTCGGCAGCGAATGCTTCAGCCGTGGTCGTGCTGCCAGCACGAAGCTCCTCGATCAGAGACGATAAGGAGACGAGGCTTAATTGGGCCAAGCGTTCTGAAGCCCGCAAGGCATAAGGGCCGGGTGGCATCACGATGCGCGACTCCAACGCCGTAGAGATTGGCAGAGCTGTTCAAATTTAGAAGACGTCAACAAAATTCTTAAGCAAAGAACGAGTGAGAGTGCAATGAAATGTCACTCACCGACAGTCGTGCAAGTAGGAGCTGAAGGCTCCCCTGGCCCTTCGAGAATCTCGACCTCGTCATCGGCTTCCAGAACTGCAGAAAACGTCAATGTCAGTACGCAAAAATAACGACGATGCTATGAGAAGGAATAGACGACACCAACCTTGCCCAGACGAAAGGACAATGCGCTGAGGGGAAATCGCCTGCGGAGCTGCCATCTCCAATAAACGCTGAAATGACTGTCGAGGCGACAGATCCGCGATCGTGGCCGCCAAACCGTGCAATTCTGAGAAAGATAAAAGAGTTCAGACTATGAAGGGGTTGCTAAATTAAAACGCAGAGGGATACCTTCAACACTCCTCCCATTCTGAGCCGGGGGGATAGCAGCTTCAGCGGTTTCTGCCGTGACCTCAGGCTCCAACAAAGGGAGAGTAGTCCCGACTACCTCGCTCCCAGCCTTTGGGTTGCCCTTGGTAAGAGTCATTGGGGCGGCAGCCTCCAAAGGAGCCTCCCCCAGAGGGGCAGGCATTCCCTGGTCAAGAACCGCCGCTGGAAGTTCCACCGTGAAAGGAGCAGCCTCGTCAGCCCCCTCCACATCCAGCAAGGCTTCATTGAGAATTTCGGCGGGCTTTAGCTTTAATGGGCCCGTAGGGAGCTCCCCCAGCGTCGAAGATTCTGCACGATTCAAATAAGAATAATGATACAGATGCACAGGCATAAATAATCGGAAAGACTACAAAGGAAGCACAACATACCTATACGCAAAGAAGCCCTCAATATGGCTTCTTCAAGCCGCTGCTCCTTCTCAAGGAGGTAGGCTCGCCAAGGTTCGAGGGTGGACTCATGGCCGCCGGTCCACAAAGAAAGTGCGTCAGCTGCATCCTCTGAAGCGGCCTGCTTCAAAGCCCTTTCTCCCCATTCCTCCAGAGGACCGATAAATCGTCGCCGAATCCACGAAGGGTCTTCGTAAAAAATTACAGCAGGATAAGACTTCTTCGGAACCTTGGCGTTATGAGACGCGTCTTTTGAACGCCGTATGGCCTCAGCCAACTGTGCGGCCTCCTCATCCACTGAACTCGGGAAGAGAAGTCCAGCGTCTGACCCTTGCACGGCCAATGGTTCGTCTTCAAGGATAGGCTCAGACTCCACCACAGAATCAAACGGGGCAGTAGCCGCTTTCTTCCGCCGTTTAGACCCAGAGCCGGTCGCTGAGGATGACCGCTTCCTCCCTCGCGAAGCCTTATGGCGGCGCTGTCCCACATCGCCCTCAGCGCCCTCATCCCTGTTACTCTCGCTCGGTGCCACAACCGAGGACGACATCGCCATTGTCGACACCACGGGGGGCGGTGCCGCCACCAGCAAGGGTGCTACCACCGGAGCCCGTTTACCCCGTGATCGAGAACCCAAAGGCATACCAGCTATCGGAGTAAGGTCTACCCCGGATTCCCCCGGAATGAGCGCGGTGCCAATCTCCCTCAAAGGAAAGCGGACCGGAACCCTCGATCGTAGCTTAGCCCCAGGAACCAGAGGAGGGGCATCGTGGCCGAGAAGCACCCTCCTTTCCTCGAGAATGATTGGGCTGACCCGATGAAGGTACCAACCCGTAAACGCGCCCACGCATCGGGGCATGTACTCGGCTTCAGGGACCATGAAATAAGAGCCGGTATTCAGCCTCATGAAATGATGAGCGGCATCGTGAACAGCATCGAGCGAAGGGACCGGGGCAACTATAAAAGCCTCGAAAGGAACGCCCTGGTCGTATCCGAGTTGTCGAGCAAATCGATGCGGATTGTACCGCATGAAAAGAGCCGCACTGTCCTGGCGAAACACCAAGTAACCCGGTCTAATTGCATACAAATGCGTGGCCTCCCGGGGCTTCAGAGAAGGCGCGTTGTCTTTCGACTGGTCCCAGAGTTGTTGGACGGGACCCGAAGGAGTAGACAAGACCCGATCAGTAAAAACCAACCCGCCAGCGGTGGCATCAGGAGAAATTAGCACCCGAATAGCCCCGAATTGAGTCGGGTCGGCGGCAGAAGCATCCACTAGCCGCATAAGTCGTGGAAAGGGGTAGGCATCGTAAAATGAGGGCCTCTGATGCATGGCGAAGGCCCCTAATACGTGCATTTCGATCCAGGACGTGAAATAATGAAGCGAAAAGTTTACCACATCCACGCCAGGCGTAGAGGTATTAGCTGCGGTGCCCAATCCATTATAGAGGTGTGCCAAGGCCGGGATGCCGATGGCCAACCGCGTCCCCTCAGCAATACGATGAGCCGGGTAGATGACCGAGGCTCTCATGAAGCGGCGATGCATGGGGATAACGAACCAGCTAAGCCAAACGCTGACAAACCCCACAAAGAATGTTTCCTCATCCATACCGGGTGCCGCAACGGACTCAAAAGACATCGGCGACACGATGGGAATATAATATTGTGGCAGGTCCGATTCGGCAGTCGGTAGCTTCTTCGGGCCAAACCCAAAGGGGTCTCTGATGTTAGCAAACTTCGGAGCAGTCTTCGATATGATATCCTCACGAAGGAAGCAAGAAATGAAGCTTTTAAAAGTGACACCCTGCTCCTCGGACTCGGTGAATAATCGGTCGAAGATGCCTAGGGCCTTAATTAAACTAGGGCCCTTATGGCGAACAGCATTCTCAGCGGACAGGCCGTCAACCGGTGCAGACTCGGGCTCGAAGACATACTCGTCAGGAGGCAATAACTCCTCATACAGTGCGCCCCTGATTGGCAATCCTGAGATTTCATAAAATTCTGCAAGAGAGATCGAGACCTCACGATCTCCTAGAATGAAAGTGTTGGTGGGAAGATTCCATTGGTTCAAAAACGCCTTAACCCACCAGGCATGCGGGGACTTATAATGGAATAGTGACGCGTATATGGCCTGATAAAGCCCGACTTTCTGCAACCGCGCACGATGGGCAGAAAGGATGTAGCGAGCCCAGAGAAGATAGCCCGTAGGATGCCGGGGAGTGAGCCCTATCTTATAAATTTGCCCCCACGGGTGGGCCTCACCCTGGCAGATACGCCGCCCCAAGATGTCTATGGCCGGAATCGGATGGTTCGGAATACCGGTCGTCGAAGGCTCAAGCCTCCCCGTTGGAGTCCAGTTGGGCATTTCCACAGCAAAAGCTGTCCTTGGAGGATCCATCGGTAAAAAGGGGAAAGTGGGCTCCGTTGGCACCGCGCAGAGAAAACTCCGACGACCCTGAATAATCTGACTATACCAAGACCCCCACTGAAGAAGGTTGGTGCAGTTCGGGTCATGGGCCCGAATCATCGCCATCGCTTCCTCATCAGACGGTGACTGAGGAAAAGCCGCCTCCGAGCGAGAAAAGGGAAAGCGTGGAGCAGAAGCCATCGTACCTGAAATCCAATAAAAGAAAACCGTTAAAAGAAAAGTCAGCGATATATATATTCATGCATGAACATGAAGACTAGTGGGAGGAAGCAGCAGCAAAGTTTCCTGGGACCATTGGCTACAAAACACATGGGCCCCACAGAATCCGGATGACGGCTCATTAATAATGAGACCAAACAGTTACAATAAAACAAAAGGGAATATCCTCATTTAATAAAAAATGATGGCCATGCACATTCCCCCAACAGGATCTGTCTCGGGCTCTACAGTGGATCCAATAAAATCAAAGGAATTAAATTCACACAAAAAGACATCATTACAAAGCCCCCATTGCATTAATTGCAGAAGAACAACCTCGGGCCAAGAGACCCCAGGAAGCCTCTGTGTGAAGAAATCGAGTTCTTCGTTGGAATTAAATTCCTTATTGAGAAAAGGGAATTAAATTCCCAGAAGCATTTTGGATGGAATTAAATTCCATAGATTTGAACCGTCATCATCATCTCCCCAAAGATCATCTAAACCCTAAGAGATCTACAGTTGAAAGATTAAACAGTTTCATGTTCTTATGGAAAATATGAAGAAAAAAGGGTAAAAACCCTTGTTTTGGATTTAAAATCCAGAGAAATGTGAAGGTCCATCATTGTCCAAGAACATTACCTGAGGAAAAAGGATTCCTTTCGAACAGAGTTAAACTCTAAAGATTGTTTCAAGACAGAGAACTAAGCTCTGAAAGCGAGAATTAAATTCTCAAAGAAGAAGTTCTCAGAAGAAGAAGATGAACAAAGTGAAAGCTCCTATGAAGAGACAGAGGTATTTATAGAAGACGATGAAAACGTTTCGTCTCCCCAGATCCCTAGAAGAATCCAACGGTCGCAAGAGGTGACAGCGTTGCACTCACGTGCAGACACGTGAGAACAACGCTGTGGGGGCATTTGTTTCCTGATTTAAAATCAGGAAAGCTTCTGGGAAAAGCTTCAGAAGAGGGTCACGTGCTTACACGTGACTAGCGGTCACGTGTTAGCACGTGACACCTAAAAACATCATCAAGGCAAGTTCAGTTTCCTGACTACGTTGAAGAAAAGGGAGATTCAAAAAGAGTCACGTGCTCCCACGTGACCCGGGTCACGTGGCGACACGTGACATTTAAATGCAAGAGTCAAAAGGCACACCAGTTCCCTGATCAAGTCAAGGAAAAGGCTTCAGAAAGAGGTCACGTGCTTCCACGTGACCAGGGTCACGTGTTGCCACGTGACGTTCAAGACAGCAGACTCGTTCTCCAGTTGAACCAAGGAAAGAGAGAGTTCAAACAAGGGTCACGTGCTCACACGTGACCAGGGGTCACGTGGCAGCACGTGACGTTTAAGCAGCAATAAGAAGACAGAGCGCAAAAGAAAGGAAAAGGCTCATTCCAAAAGGGGTCACGTGCCCACACGTGACCATGAGTCACGTGGTCACACGTGACCGGCTTTCAAAGCCCATTTTGTCAAACAGAATTAAATTCTGAAGGAGAATCAAATCTTTCCAAAGGAAAGCGACTATCTGGAACCAATCGAATTAAAGATTCAGAGGTGATCTATCTATAGGAAAATCTCGGGTTTGGAAAGATTTCCCTTTTAAATCTAACCAAAATAACAAAGGAGAATCTCTGGATTTAAAATCCAATGGTGAATAAAATTCACCTAATAATCCAAAGGTCCAAAATGAATGATGGATGCAAATCAAATCTTTCACGAAGATTCGTCAAAAACTGATTGATTCGGCTGCTTCTCCTATAAATAGGAGCCAAGAGACATACATACATATACATACGCAGAAAAAAAAAGAGAAAAGAAAGAGAGCTTCGATACTTGGAGAACTTGGATCTTCTGCAAAAACCCTAGGTAAGAAAAGGAAAAGCTCCTTGAAAGAAGAAGAGAATTTAATTCTCAACAGAGTTTAACTCTGATACATAAAAACAGAAGAACATATTTCTTCTCTCTTTGATAGAAGATCTGCAAAGTGCACATCTCCTCTTAAGGTTGAGAATTTAATTCTCAATGGGTCGAGATCCTGCCATGAAGATCCAAAACATAGAGAGGGAATGCAAGCATGAGAATTTAATTCTCACAGAACTATAGGAATTTAATTCCTTTAAAATAAAATTAGGGCTTGACCCTGTATCATGGGAATTTAATTCCTTCAGAACAAAAGAAACAGGGTTTAACCCTAATTAAGAACCTAGTTCTGTTGCAGCAGCGGGAATTTAATTCCCTTAATCATAATTTAACAGAGGATGGAAGTTTAAACTCCTTAAAAAAGCTTTGTTAGGGTTTAACCCTTTGGTTCTTCACATATATGAGGAATGTAATTCCTACAGAAAATTCAGAGTTAAACTCTATTCCAGAATATAAGTCTTCGAAAGGAAGTAGGAATTTAATTCCTCTGAAATTTACAGCTCGAGGAATTTAATTCCTGAAAAAAGATTAACAAAGCCTCTAAACAAAATACATAGAGGCAGGGTCACGTGTCATCACGTGACCCCCCAAAAGATCTACAGAAAGCCCCTTTTGAGGCAGCACCCCACGTGATCCACGTGACCCTTGGCAGAAGCTCTAATACATAGGCATTTGAATGCCCATCACGTGATGGCACGTGACGCTCTGAAAGACGCGATAATCTCAGCAGAATAAATGAAGGGAGGGCGCTCTCACGTGCTGCCACGTGACCCCTCTTGCCTTAGTGTTTAACACTAAATTGAAACTCTCGAACCCAGTGTTAACATACTGTTGGGCCTTAGTGTTCAACACTAATTAAAAAGCTTTATCTGCAGTGTTCAACACTGATTGCCTTAGTGTTTAACACTAATCTGAGATCTTCATTTGCAGTGTTCAACACTGATCTGTTTTAGTGTTTAACACTAATTTGAAAAGCCTTGTTGCTGGTGTTTAACACCGATTATCTCTTAGTGTTAAACACTAACTTGTCAACCTCATTCCCAGTGTTCAACACTGATTGCTCTGTAGTGTTTAACACTAGGCTTTGACCCAATTGACTAAATGGATGGAGGCAAAGCCTCTCCTGATTGGACTTAGCCCAAGATGGCCATAAGTCCTCAATTTGTGCTTAACTGGGCCAATGGACTCATAACATAATTAATCGTCTTGACCCCAAATTGGGCCAAGGACTATTTAATCCACTCCGGTTCTAGGGTACATCTCTTCACTCCTTTGATACTTGGCATTGTAATCCCTCAATGTCTTCAAAGAGGTGACGGGTCCCGACGACCACACATTGATACGGACTGCGGGGTCCTTAAACCCGTGTTTAATGCAAATTCCTGGTTACGTGGAACGCGGATAATGTCACTCTTTGACCCCGTGGAAAACGTCCAGAGCGGAGCCTGGTCCTCGCAGAACACGGCAGCGAACCCGTGTGAAGCATCCAGAGCACATAACGGACTGTGGGGTCCTTAAACCCATGGACTACGACGTCCTTAACCTTGACCGAGATGTCTTAAAACTAACAACGGACTGTGGGGTCCTTAAACCCATGGACTACGACGTCCTTAACCTTGACCGAGATGTCTTAAAACTAACAGTGGACCGCAATGTCCTTAAACTACCCATGGACCGCAATGTCCTTAAACTACCCATGGACCGCAATGTCCTTAAACTAAAACAATAGAGCCCCGCATGCTCTTTTGTCGGATCTAAACGGTCCCGTTTAAGTTGATCTTAGCCTCAAAGATGGCTAACGTATCCTTAAACCTTCAAACAGAGTGGACTATAAATCCCCCCAATTAACTCTGGCTCAAGGGTACATCTCTGAACTCCTCTGACATCCGTCGTTGTAATTCTTCAACGTCGTCAGAGAGGTGACGGGTCCTGACGGCCATACATACGTTGGACCTCTAGGTCCCTAAACTGGAACAATGGAGTTCAAACACTCCTTTATCGGATCTAAACGATCCCGTTAAGTTGATCTTAGTCACAAAGTTAGACTAACGCATCCTTAACAAACGTTTGAGTTGATCTTAGCCTCAAGTATGGCTGACGTATCCTCAAACCAAACCCCCAAACCCAAATCTAAGATAATACGGATTTGGACTAGTCCACGCCCTACGGGCGACGACATAACTCAGTCTCCGTAAACAATCCACGGGCAACAAAACACAAAACAAACACCCACGACACGAAGTGACCAGCTGGAGAAGGAGAAAGTTGTTACCGCAATGCGGTAGCGTAATTAACTGCAGGGGCTTGCGCCTGCAGGGAAGAGCGTCCCCACAATCAAAAACCCCTCAAGCGAGGGGGAATCTGACGAAGTCTGCTACATCGGACGCATCCGTTTAAAACCTTCGATACATGGTGCCATAAATCAACTTGGCATCTTCGGAGAGGTGAACGGATAGCACCAATTAGCATCTGCCCCGAATCTCAGTGCCAAGACACCGCAGTCCTGCGCGCCGTCTTTCGGAGTGGAACAGTCCATACAGTGCAGACCTGCATGTCCATACAGTGCTGACCTGTATGTCCACACACATCAGGACCTGCATGGGTCACCAACAAAACCTGTCACGCCCCGCTTCCCAGTGTATGGGCAGAGGACGCGATGAGGCCGCTACGTATTTACTCTGAAGTAAACACACTAAGTGTATCTAAGCAATATAAGTAATATACACAAGAAACAAAGACAATAGATATAATTGAACAGCAACTTTATTTATTAACATTCTTTTTACAATACAACTGAAAAGTAAATACATAGAATGAAAGCAATGCCTAAACAGTGGCATAACAGAAATGAAAATAGAATAAGTACAAATGGCTACAGCTCTGGGTCTTCAGTATATTGCTCAGGGGGCTGCTCCAAATGCTCCTGACTGGTCTCGTATTCCTCAGCGTCGGGTCCTCCTGACAACATTCCAAAGAATAAGAGAAATAGGAATGTCGTCAGCGAACAATCGCTCGGTAAGTTCCAAAGAGAAGGGAGAAGTAGAATAGAAAGAGATAGAGTATAACTATTATAATGTTGATTGTTATGTTAACATAGTTGTTTGTAGCTTGGTACAGAAGAGGCCAGTGTATACGAGAGGAGTCCAACTTTCCCCTTGGACTAAGGTGTAAGGAGCATAAGGAACCGTTCAGCCACGGTACAACGACAATGGAGATTCAGGTTAGGTGTATTATGGTTTCAGTCTCGTGCCACTTTTAACACCTTCCGTACCAATCTACCCCTTATAAACCCCGCGATGTCTTGATTGTATTGTTTGTATTGTTTGTATTGCATATTGAATATAGACGGATGACTTGCCGAGACCATGATATCAGTATTGGAATGGATATAATGGATGAACATGTAAATGGAGTATATCCATGGTTCAGTTCAGTCAAGTTGTATAGATTGAATAGATTGAGTATATGGATTCATATTGAATTGTGATTTCATATTTGAATCACATTCAAGTCAGATTGATTATATTGAGACTCAGTCTGAGTCGGACACTTTAAAAAGAACTTGAAATCCTGATCGTTTTGATGTTATCGGTAACTGCTGCACATGGACGGCAGGATTTATGTCTTTTTCAAAGACAATTACCGTATTAATAATACCGTTTGTTAGGTTGTCTACCTTAGATAGGAAAGCACCCATATCTCCGGCTCCCTGAGGCTCAAGAGACCGGTCCCGCTTAAACCTATGATTACTAGGGTCCATATTGTAATTTAGTATAACTTGAGGGGGTTTTATATAAAATAATTTTGTTATACTTTCAAAATATACCTCAAGTATTTAATTATCGTCTTTAGAGTTTTCATAGATATTTCTTTTATTCAATGTGAAATTTCTAGTGAATATGACCTAGTTTTTAAAGTATAAGGTATTTATTTGAAATATTGGAATTGTATGGTATTTTCTTGTAAATGGGATGTTTTTCTTGAATTTTGGAAATGTGGAATATTATAAATATTAAAAATAGATATTTTGATATTAATTACATATATATTTATTTATTAAAAATATAAGTTTTATTTATAATAGAAATCACATTTTCTAAAGAAAAATGTATTAAAAATCTTTTGAGATCGTATGCTCCGTGTGGAGGTTTGCATCTCGCTCTACTAGGCCCGAGGATGTGCGATAATCCGCACCATACCGAACGGGATCCCCAAGAGTGGGTTGTATAGGCGCAATTGCAAAGATTTGTTAAATACACTTCTTATAGAAAAATGTTTTATAAGTTGAAGGTAGTTATATGTAAAGTCGTATTTTCCCGAATCTATGTTCCTAAATTCTATCATGCTATGTTAGATATGTGTGTTGTGAGGAGGTAGGTCATTACCTCATGAGTTTTCTAAAGATAAAACGGTTAAAAGGTATAAACATGTCGATATGAAATATAAAGGTATTTTAATATAAAATTGAAATACAACTTGCTATGGTTATCATTTTGATGTCAAACTTGTTCTTTTATCTTTGTTAATGATTACTAAACAATATATCAAAAGGTGTAGGTTTGTTATTAAGAAAAAGTTTTATTTTTAAAAGAAAAGATAATCGAAAGCCAGATAACTCCGCTTCCGACACGTTTTAAGAATGAAGAGTTTGGGAATAACAAAAGAGAGAGAGAAGGGGGACTTACTGGCTTTGATGAGAGGGGAGAGGTAGGAGGAGGTCGAGAATTTGTTGGTGTTTCGTTTCGTTGCCGGAAACTCCTTGTATCGTCGCCGAAACGTCGTCGGAACTTCGCCCTTCACTAACTCCACTTATACACTAAGGACTTGAGAATTTTGTATGGTTTTTGTAGAGAATTTTTAGTATGAAGGGATGTAAAATGGAGAGGGTATTTATAGGACAAATTAGGGTTTAGGGGGTGATGAAAAATGCATTTAAATTTGCATTAAAATGAGGTTAAATGGGCATTTGATTGCTCTCTGGATTAATTCAGAGTAAATAAGTAATAAGGGAGTAGTGGGGTAGGCCAAACGTTACAGGGGTGAATTTTAGAGGCATTTGGGACGGGGGAGACCGACGTCGCCGGTTTTTCTAAGCTTGTTGCCAGCCTATTTCCGATGGATGGGGATGGGTTTTGTTCCACATGTCGGGGTCGTTTGGTATACTACAGTACACTCGTTTGTTTTATTTGTGACTCTTCAGTTTACGTGTAGTGCACGTGCAAACTCTTGGGCTTCTAAAAAGATTAAAAGAAATTTAATTAAAAAGAATGTGTGGCTGATGGGATTTGAACTCTGGTGCTTGGTTCAACAGTTCAAGGTCTTACCAGTGAGCTACAAGTTCCTTCTTACTGTTCAAAAGCAAAACAAACTTATACCTCGTGTTCAGGCGTAGGTGTCCCTTTCTGTAAAAAAAAATCGTACAGAAAGTTAGGGTTGTTACAAAACATCTGACCTGATTCAAGAGAAGAGGAGCTGAAGAGCGATTTGGACTAGGGATCCGACCTAAGAGTGGGAGCGTCGAGCAATCCAGGGACATGAGAAGACAAGTGAAGTAAAGGTGTTTCCTATGGATAGGCCCCCCAATTTATACACTCGGCAAAAGCCATCTGGCGGCCTAGATCCGCTCCCACCAAAACGAAGCGTGCGCCCAACGATCCAGATAGCACCACGCGGTAGCCAACCATTGGGCACTTCCCCCCTCATGTGGATCCAACCGGCAAAAACAACGTCTCACAATCCACCATCCAATTAACGGCCATGTAACACGAAATCGACGTCCCAAAAAGATGAGGCGATGTCTCTATTATGGCGGCGCCCTTTCAGTGCTTCGCTGACGTCATCAGGGATACACGCGAAAGTTAAGGTGCACTGTAAAATGCCACATGGATTCGGAGATCGAAGAGACACAACCACCAAACGCCATGAGTTCCCGGACAATCCACCATGAAGAATCATCGACACCAAGTTGAGCAGAGAAAACCGAGCGGGCCACTTTCGACCTGACACATAAATAGGTCGAAACGAGAGTGGGGGGGCTAATGATGATGCTCATAAGTGGGAATTCCCTAGATCTTGATACGTAGAAGATGACGTGTCGTCCGTGTAAGCCCACTAGATTCATGGGGGCCATGGAGCTGGAATAAGTACGATGCCTTGGGGACATTCCTCGGCGTCTCGCCTCCGAGTCTGCACACGACCTGTTGGAGACCTCCCCGGAGTACGGCTAACCCCTAGCCAATAGCTCATCTCTAAACTATCATATAGCTGAGATTCCTCAGCTCACTTGCTCATCTCCGAGCTACCCTATAGTTGAGATTCCTCAGTATCCTTGTTTGTCCGAGAACACGAATCACGAGCGCCCCTGTAACGGCTCCGTGTATCTCGCCGCGAGAGATCTCCACCGCTCCATATCCCGCATCCCCCGCTAGCGTATCTTGCCATTAATTAGCGTATCTCGCCAATTATGGGCGTATCCCACCATCAGCATGAGCGTGACGTAGGGCCGAAACGGACGGCTAGAATCTCGCATTGACTCGCTCCAATGAGACCGCTATATAAACCCCTCCTCCAGACAATTCAGGTAGCTCGAACTCATTCCAATATGCTGCTACTCTGCCCTAATATTTCTCGGTACTTACTTGATCATCGGAGGGTCCTACAGTGGTTTCCCACCCCGGATCAATAACAACCAAGAACCCATTGAGTCCACATCCAACCTTCACCACAAAGCTCAACCGTTCAGCCCCGCTGGCTGTTCACACTAGAATATTACATTTAATACCGCTCATTCTTCTGATCGTTTGTATATAGATAGGTACTTTTGATCCGTGTTTGCTACATGATTACAGGTTACAGGTTCCCGGTCCAGAATAACGCAAATCTCTACAGTTATGACAAAATCCAGAACATCTGCAAAAAACAAATAAAATCCGGATCCCGATCATCCACACCCATCAAGTGTTGTCTACCAGTTCAAGAAACAAGATGAATACAGCGGTCATTCGTGTCTCGGACAAGCACAGAGCACGGGAGAAGAAGCATAAGAAACAAGGTGCAACGCGGAGCTCAAGGGAGATCAAGGCCAAAAGTCAAAAAGAGTTTCCATTTTGGACTGTTGGAAATCTGAAGATATTTTGGAATTATTTTGCAAATTTGAACCTGCCAAATAAAAGAACAAACCAAAACGAGAAAGCACAAGAAAAATGGCGCACAGATTCTTCCAAACGATCGCGGAAGCGCGGCTAAAGTATGGAATAGGCGGCGGTTCTGCGATCCTATTATGATGTCTCGCGACCAAATTTTGGGGATAGTTTTGTAATTGTGCATGGGCTCAGAATATACCACAGGGGTTCACTTCTCTGCTTATATATACCCTAGATTTCAGCCAAGTGAGGATGATTTTTTTCTTTCCTTAGATTAGTGTAGTTTCTTCTTTTTCTTCATCTATTCTCCATTAAAATTGTAATGAGAGATTTTTAAGTGAAAAATTAATGAAGATGAGGGTTTTTTATATCTTGTATCTTTAATTTTTTGCATTGTATTTTTATTTCTTAGCTTAACTTTTATTATTGGTTGTTAAACAAGTTATTAGTTTTGTTGTTCTCTTTTCTACTCTTCTAATCCGTATTTTCAAGCCATGATACTTAATGGAGTTCCTTGCTTAGGTGAGGGCCCAAATAGTTAGCTTGTTATCTTTTGTAAACCGTATTTTCCATTCTTTCTTCTTCTCTTCTTGTTTTATTTTTCTTTTAATGTGTGAATAATTTACTCACTTGTTAAGGCTAAGGAATGTAGTATGAGAGATAGAAATCCCTTGTGTTTCTCTTTACCAAACAACTTGATGTGAATCTAGACTAAACAAATACAACCCTCTCTCTTAGGTGCGCTATAAGTCACATATAGTTGCAACCTAAGTCGAGAATTCTTTTAGACGCACTACAACGTGACATGTAATTGCGACCTAATTGGAGACTTGGTTATGAGTGTTTGGCCTAGGGTTGGAAATAAGAGCATGAAACAGACGGATAAAGAGTACTAGGAATGGATTTAGCGTTGGAAAACTTACTTAAACTCGCAAATCACATTCCTATGTCCTCCTAATCGTCGCTACTTCCGATTATCCCGTGTTCCTGCCAAAAATTTTGGCCAAACATTGTTGTTCCTTTTATAAAAATAGAGGGCAATGCCCCACGTGGCAGCGTTTAAACATGTGAGCACTCACATGCAAAGCATGTGAGTACCGGCTTCAGATAGGATTAAATTCTATGATAAACCCCCCCACCACCACCACATGTTTAATACGTAAGTTCTCTTGCCGCGTTCTTTTGGCAGCGCTCCCGTGCAAAGCACTCGAGCGTCCCAATTTATAATGCTCTCGTCTGATAGAATTAAAATTTATGTGATAGAATTAAATTCTATTTGGAAAATATTTTCCTTGATCTTTCTAATATGGAAAAATCTTTCTCTAAAAATAATCTTTGGATTTAAAGTGATAAAATATCACCATTAAACCATCTGATAGAATTAAATTCTATATGGAAAATATTTCCCTGGTCTTTCTAAAATAAGAAAGAACTTCTCTGTTAAATAGAATAAAATTCTATGTTAGAAAAATATCTTCCTAATCTTGTTAAATTAACAAGATATTCATATGATAGAATAAAATCCTATGCTTAGTAAAATATCTTCCTAACAATATATTCATCCGGTATAATTAAATTCTATCTTAAGAACATATTTTCCCAATATTGCTAATGCAAACAAGAAATCTTCTCTGTTAAATAGAGAGCTTTTGGATTACAAATCCAACGGTGAATAAAATTCACCGGTTGATCTAAAAAATCAATTTGATTGATTATGAAATCAATCATGATCTATCAATAAGAGATTTTCTTAACAAATTGATTCTTTTTCTCTGGAGATAAGGAGGAGGGGATATAAAAAAGAGAGGAGACCACCTCATAAACTTTGGTAAAAAAATATACAGAAGGTTCTCATAAACTTCCACAAAATAATAGAGAATTTAATTCTCAATAAAGAAGATTGTCTCCCTCCTCAAAACCCTAGGTAAAAGAAAACACAAAGATCAAAATATCTCCTTTACCTATCTAAGGGTTTAACCCTTCTCAAAAACTTAGTTTTTTCTCTGGATCTGAGATCCACAAGATAAGTCTCTCATAAGTTAAGAATTTAATTCTTATCGGGAAGATCTTGTTCTTGAGAATCAAAGATTCAAAGAAACACAAAGTTGAAAAGAAAGAAGATAGGGTGCATAATACTCCAGGAACTTAGTTCTTTCAAATCAAGAACTTGGTTCTTTAAGAACCCGATCAAAGATCCTCAAAATAGTAATCTTAGTGATCGTTAATGGTCAAAATACCATTAACAAAGCTTTAACCTCTTTGAAAACATGAACAGGAAAACATGGACAAAAGAACATGGATAATATGAAGTCCATAATACTTCAGGAACTTGGTTCCTCCAAATCAAGAACTTAGTTCTTAACGAACATATTCCAGATCCTCAAAATAGTGATCTTGGTGATCGTTAATGGCCAAAATACCATTAACAAAGGTTTAAGTTCTCTAAAAATATCAACAGAGATTAAATCTCCATAAGAACTCGGCGCCTCACGTGAAAAGCACGTGAGCACCCAAGGCCAAATTACATAGCGCCTTACGTGAAACACACGTGAGTGCCGGAAAAGATTAGTGCTTAGCACTATTGGGAGTGCCTTACGGGAAACACATGTGAGCGTCGGGAAACACATGTGAACGTTAGAAAACAGAAAAGTTTAGTGCTCAGTACTAGTGCAGCGTCTCACGTGAACGCACGTGAGCGCCAAAACTCAATGCCTCACGTGAAATACACGTGAGTGCACAAAAGAAGCTAAAAGTTCAGCGTCTCATGTGAAACACACGTGAGCGCCACAAAAGTCTGGTGCTTAACACTATTTCAGCGCCTCACGTGAAACACACATGAGCGTTATATGTCTAAAGTGCTTAGCACTGCTGGGTAGTATAAAAACCCAATCTTAGCCCCTAATTAGCTAAAGTCTGTGAAGCTTGAGTTTGCTTTTTGCTTTTGAATCGACCGAGCCTATACCCTCATGATTTCCAAACTGATCTTAGTCCCATATACGAATAATGATCTCCCATTGATGTTATCCAAAATGATATTCATCTCATATCTTCTAAGTTAATTTTAGTCTCATATAAAACTAACGGTTCTTAGAAACACCATGGTCTTTTCTCTCAAATACGGGATTTGGTTCAAGGGTACATCTCTTCACACCTCTGATATATGTCATTGTAATTTCTCAATGTCTTGAGAGAGGTTGCGGGTCCCAACAACCAACAACCCCTCTTCCTTCGTCCCAAACACGGAAATGTTAGACCTAAATGTCTTTAAACTAATATTCATCCCCAAATACGGGAATGTTGGACCGAAATGTCCCTAAACTAATATTCGACCTAAATATGGGAATGCTGGACCGAAATGTCCTTAAACTAATATTCGCTCCAAATATGGCGATAATCGACCGTGATGTCCTTAAACTAATATAGTTGGGCCCATATGCTCATTTGTTTCTAAATTGATCTTAGTCTCAAATATGACTAACGATTCTTAGATCAAACCCAAATATACCATGAACTGATGGACCTCATTTATATAAGAAATGCGTCCTAAGTTCATTACCGTTGGTAAACCAAGCTACCAACGTAGACCCCGTCAAGCAAATCCTTGACCTGAACCCAAATCTAAAATATACGGATTTGGACTAATCTGCGCCCTACGGGCGACGACATAAACTAGTCTTCGTATACAATCCACGGGCAACCATAACACACAAAATAACACACGATACGAAGTGAACTTCTGGAGCAGGAGAAAGTTGTTGTCGCAACACGATAACGTAATTAACTGTAGGGACTTGCTCCTGCAGGGAAGAGCGCCTCCACAATCAAAAAACCCCTCATAAACGAGAGGAAATCTAATGAAGTCTGCTACAATGGTCGCATCTGCCCAAAACTCCGATATAAGGTGCTATAAATCAACTTGGTATCTTCGGAGAAATTGATGGATATGTCCAAATAGTATCTAACCCCAAATTCAAGCAAAACGTTCAATCCCAATTCGTCTATATTTTCCGCTGTAAACATCCCGACTTCATTTCAAGAATGGCAAAAGACAAGTACAAGACTTATCCTAACTCTACTAACCAACCCTAACTCTAACTAGTTTTCTTTTTGTAATACCCGAGTTCACTTATACCAATTCCAGTTCTCATATTTCTTGATTCGTGATATTTCTTGATTTAACGTATTTTTGGGTGTGAATGGTATTTTACATTTTCCATTGCATTCAACCCGACCCGCTTGCTTGAAACTTGTTTGATTCATATTTATGAATCACCCTGACTTGTTATATAGACTTGTGCATTTTCAACTTTATAGCATACTGGCATTTTACCTGACATGGCATCTTTTATCATATAACGTTTTGAGTCACATAAAATATTTTTAAAATACATTGCATGGCCTGCTTGATACCCCTAACCCTGTGGTAGCGTCCCGGCATCGTGTTCTCGTCCTGTTCAGTGAAACGGACGTGTTTGGATGGCTACGCGCACCTGCGTGCGTTCGTTCTTGGGGGTATGCATTTCTGTTATATAATCTTTCATTTTAAATTTTGAAACTGGCTAATAATTTTCATATTTCAAATCCAAATTTTTGGACCCGACCCGGGCGCATTTCTGAATCTTTTTGTAGTCCGCCTAAATTCAAATTAATTATTTTATTTTATTTATTTTAGATTTTTCTGTTAAAATTGGGGAACTGGATAAATCTTTCAGTTTTAAAATCTTTTATAAATTTTTTATCAATTTCCCTACCCGAGCCATCTCTTCCTTCTCTCTCTCTTTATTTCAGCCAATCAAAATTCCTCTTTCTATTGCGCCGGCCCCACTCTCTCCCCTCGCTCTTTCTTTCCCCTTCTCTTTCTTTCTCTCCCCCTCACGGTTCTCTCTCTCTCTCTCTCCTTTCTCTCTCCTCTCGCGCCCCTCCTCTCCTCTCGCGATTACTGCTCACATCTCGATTCTGGTCACCCCCGAGCGCTACGGCCACCTTCCTTCACTGAATTCTCTTCTTCCTCCCTTGTGAAAACCCTGAGCACTCCTCCCTTAACCCATCAACTCTTCATGTCTCTTCCTCTTCAACCTCCTACACTCCTTCTCTTTAAACACCAACCGTGCCGCGACCTAGCACCTCATCATCGCCTCATCGTTATTGTGACCATCATCTTCATCGCCGCCTTACTCTTCATCTCCAAGCCGCCAACCCAACTCCATCAACACCGAACCCTAGTGTTCACCTGAGAACTTCTCAAACCACCGCAACTAACACCGAGCAGCCGCCAGCATCTCACCTGCTGCCACCCTCATCATCGCCATCATCCCCACCATCTCGTCTTCACCATCGCTATCACCGTCATCTTCCTCGTTTTATCCAAAGCTCGACCGCCGACGCTTCCTCCTAACCCCTCTATCTTCTCCATCAACTCATCACAGAACCATGGCCTTCAACTCGCCACAGCCCTACTCGACTACGTACATCCACCTCATCTCCAGCAACTTCATCTCCTTCCTCTCTCCTTTACCAAACTGAGCACGGCAAAAAAAACCCAAGGACACGAGGGCCATCAACCTGAAACCCTAACTCCAAACCGCACCCCAATAGAGAACTCTAAGGCAGAACCGAGCCAAGACCCCTTCCTACCTAGTCGAGCTCTTTTGGAATTGATTCGAGCCTTCAAGCTTGGATTTTGCTTCGCGACGTTGTGTTTTCCTGTTTCCAAGGCAACGCATCATCTCCATCGATCAACAACTCATCACAAGCTATCGCCAGAGCCGTACGTGACGCCGACAATCTAAACGACATACCTTACTTGCGTGATCACCCTTGTGCGTTATTTGGAACCGTTCCGTGTACCGTGCGAGCGTCCGATATTTCGCCGACGCAGGACGTACTGTACAGATCTGTTTCGCGTTCCGTCTAGGCAAGTGAAACTTGCTACATGCTATTTACAGTATTCCATATTTATTTGCATATACATATATTTTAAACATGAAGTTTGAATTGATGCCTATATCACATTTTACCATCCGATGTCCGTTTATATCATTTTGAGTTAATTGTGAAATACACCCGGTTGCATGTTAGATTACAATGTTGTATGCCCATGCCTATATTTTATAACATAGTTCTTGGTCGCATAACCATAGTACCCTTTAAATAGTTCATAACTGTGCAACACCCGTTTGCATCCATCTAACCTTTTTTATACATATTATTACATCCATTTAACCCTTTATATATACTTGCATCTAGCGGTCTTTTAATACATGATGGTGTGATTGTAATATTCTCTGTTCATTTAAGGTATGATACTTCATGTTGGAACTATAATCCTGACTCTAATTGATGACTGTACATCCATATAGTTTAGTCTGTACTTATTTTCATATCATATTGCATGTTTCAGTTTGTTGTTCTATTAGTACACATGCTTGTTTTATATACCCATGCTGATGCTAGTTGATTATAAGCACCCATATGATATCTTGTACACCCTGACATGACTTGTTACACCCATTACTTGACACGACATGGTACCATACAACTCTCGACATGGCATGACACCTTTATACATTACCTGGCTTGACATGATGTACCATGATCTTACCTGTTACCTGATCTTGTGTCTAATGCCAACAAACCTGACCTGTTGTCCTTACGGACCGTTCCTATTGTCTATCCAGACAAACATGTACCTGCCTGATCCTGTGTTGGCATTAGCTCCAGATTATTTAAATACCTGACTTGAACACTTTTGACTTGGGGGTATGGGGAAATCAATGATGAAACCTGACTTGTAACTCGACAGTTCTATACCTGTTCTGATCAGTCTTATGGGCTAGGCCAGCCCCGGGGTGATGATGCTGACATCACTCATCTTTACATACTACCATTTTACTGCCTAGCGGCACGTCTCAGATTCAGCCCGAGAATCTTGACCGTGGTCCCGGGCACGCACGGGATACTATTGAGTTACATCGATGATTCATCAAATTGATTTCAAAGACTTGAGAGTAGTTAACCCAATAAACCAGTTTAGATTACCCACCACACACTACCCTTCACTGCCCTGATTTATATTGCTGCTACACCTGCTTTACTTTTATGATCATACTTGCATGTCTTGCTACCCTATTTATATAGTATTGCTTGATGTTATGACGCGCTGACGTCTGGGCTTTGCATGGCCCAGATCCTCTACCTTTGTTGCAGACTGATCAGGAGTATTGCCGCTGTTAGACCGAGCGGTGAAGATCCTGTTGGTATGCAGTTTTACTTTCCAGGTGTTTTATTTATTGTATCTTTTGCTTCCGCATATTATCATTTCTTGACTCATTTATTCTGGCTTATGGACATGTACAAGATAGTTTAGTTTACTTTCCTGTTCTTGATATCTCTACAGCCGTAATGTGACTGTGGAAGGATTTTTCCTATCCACGGGTAGCATGGTTGGCTATACCACGTGCCCATCTTAGCGTACTCTGGGAAGCGGGGCGTGACACTTTTGAACATAAAATACAAACATTTAGGATAGAATTGAACAAACATATACATTTTCACTTAACTCGTCTAAAACAAGAACGAAAATACGAACCATCTCCCAGTAGACGATTTGTACTCAATCGGCTAGCTACCAACCAACACCGTCTTGATTGCGGTAAGTAGAACAAATAGAACAAATAGAATGCATAATATATTGCTACGCATTCTACTTTCAATCAAATGGCGCCGTTGCCGGATAACGTATTTCTTTCTTGTCATTCGGGTTAATTTTTGTATATTATATATATATATATATATAATAATAATAATAATAATAACTATCTTGTTATTTTTGATATTTTTTTGTGTGCAAGTGTGCAGGCAAATTTGGAGTAAGTACAGTGATTAAATCAAGAAACAGAGGTTTGAATATAGAAGAGAAGAAAAAGGGGAGTGCACAGAACAAGTTTGAAGCTCCAGCTCAACTTTCCCATCGTGGATCCGCGGTCAAATGCAGGAAAAGGCGGCGGTTCCGTGGCCATATTATTGATTCAGAGCCTCAAATTTTTTGTACTTCTTTTCCTTGTCCAGAAACCTCTCTAGTCTCCACTGAATTGTATTTTCTGCAGGTTTCTTTGTACAAATTGCGCCGCCACCAAATAATTTTTTTGTTATTTGAGATTTTGTTTGTTAATCGCTTTGCATCAAATAATATGGACATTAAGGGGCTTGACACCAATTCAGATTGGATGGGGATTTCATCATCCTTCCTAAAACCCCACAAATCACAAAAAGCATACGCATTAACTTGAGTTAACTAAAAATTATCTAGATCAAACCTATAAAGACTTGTCGCGCTCATTTAGGACAGGTGAAGGATGCGGGGAATCGGTCGTTTATCTAAACTTGACTCTGTGGTGCCTAGACTAGACAAGTGAGATGGTAATTTTAAAAGACCCGTCTCACGGTGATTCGTGAGCAGAACCCTCTTTATCTCACTTGTGCTTATCTGACCACAATTGGCAGTGAAGAGGCAATTCGAGGGTTATCCTACAACTTGTCGATTGGAAGTCTAGCAGCGGTCTAATTGGACTTTAAAGACTCTAGCTCTAGGTGTTGTTTGTGTATATTGTGATTGTTTAGACTTTAGTCCCATAATTCTGTGTTCTTCAAAAACCAAACAAAAAATTTCAAAAAAACAAAAAACTCCACAAAAAAAATCAAAAATTTATAAAAATTCGCCCACCTTCCACCCTCCCTACTTTTCACTTCTATCATGGATACCCCTCACCGATCAACTCTTGCCGAACTTTGGTACTCACAACCAGTCATTTTCTCATACGGTTCTTGCTTTGGTCGAACTTCAAACGATCCATCCATGCCCAAAATTTCTTTACAAGATCGGATAGACGTTTCTCAAAACAACACTTGGACCCCGCAACCCATTTCGTATCAATCATTTCAAACTCTCCCACTTTCTTACGTTGATACCCCTTTTGAGAGTCATGTTGTGACTTCGAAACCCATGTTTATTACTGACCACATTAAACAAACCCATAACCGATCTTTCACTCCTTTCACCACTCCAAATTCTTTAGGACAATAGTTCCAATCATCTTCTTATCAAAATAGTGATCTTTCAACTCATCCTTTCAATTCCTATCAATCCTACCCGGTTTTTACACCGTCTTTAGACATTCCTTTCGAACATCCATTCGGGAGTTTCACGTATCCACACGAATTTGATTTTTTTACTGAAACCCCTTCACAACCCATGTCTAGTCTTGAACAATCATTAAAAGAATTTCGGGTAGCTTCGTGCCGCCAGATGGAAGAATTGAATGCGTTCATAGCCGCACTCATACAACCTAACGAAACAACAGGTAGTTCCCAACTAGCTCAAAATTTTACAATGTATGATTAGGCGATAGGACAATTTGATAATTTGAGTAGTAAAAGTGAGCAATCCACCCTTCAGAATCAAACCTATCCATTCCCAATTAAATTCCACAGTTCCAGTTTAAACTATCTATCGAGTACACCAAATGATTCACGAATTGAAGATAGCATATTTGATGAGTTGTGCAACCACATAATGTTTAATTTACCTGATTGTAAAGGGTCCCTGTCAAATGAAATCACAACCATTCCCTTTGATCTCTACACCTCCACTCTAAAACCACAACTGATTGAAAACCATGATTTTGATGAGGTGTCTAAGAAATTTAACTTTCACTTGATTGAGAATATCGACGCTGGGGACAATTTGGATGATGAGCCCACAATTTTGGATGAGTTTTTATCACCAATTCATCATGTCCTTACACATCCGTATGGGCATCATCCCCAACCGTTAACTATGTTTCCGAACCCCATGGGTGTCTGAATGTTGTTGATGATGATGAATGCATGGATGGGCTTAATTTTGAGGGGAATTTTGAGAATACCATTGAAGATGAACCGGTTTTATTAGATGAGTCGGATTTTTCAATTCATCATGTCCCTTCCCTTAATTGTGACCATTCTCCTGAACGTTTCACCGATACCATTCCTTGATCACTTCCCTCCTTCCTTTCTGTCATTTCCACTTCGTAAGATACCGTATCACCTTCATTTCCTACGTCTGGTTCACCAAGTTCCGTCGGCCAATATTTTCTTGCGAATCTTGAGAGCTTTGACCCCATTTCTCAACGTGTTTATAGATTAGTACAATCCGTTTTTACACTTCGATCATTATCGACTATACTAATTTATTCAATCCGTTTTCAACCTCAAGTTCATATTCTATTTCTTTCTCCCCTTCATTCGTGTTCTCATTTACCGAGACCGTATACCACTTCCATCCACGCATGGTCCCGTATTTTCTTCATTTCTTTTCTCCACACGTTCTTTCTTCAACCATTGCATTATCACGATAAAAATTTTGAATGGTTGGTACTAACTTTTGGTCTATGTAAGGCCTTGTATAGATTGAAACCGTTCTCTCCTCCCTAATTTTGAACTTCACCACTTAAACAGTGAAAACACTATTTCACTTAAGTTTAGGAGGGATCTTTTTGTGTGTGTATATTTTGTTTGCCTTTTCTTTCATAAAAACAAAACAAAAAAAGGGAGAACCGACAAATTTTGATCCCTCCACAATTTTGACCGTCTTAGTGTAGCATGACAGTGAGGACACTGTCAAGTTTAAGTTTGGGGGTGTGCTCGGTAAGTCTTCTATTTTTGCATTCATGTGTATATTTTTGCATTTGCGTGCTTATTTAAAAATCCATAAAAATTGAAAAAATTTCCAAACATATAAAAACTTTGTCATCAATTTAGCTAGTAGGGTAACTTAAATTTTTATTCTGAAAATTTAGCTTGATAGGTTAGAAATAACTAAATCTTAGGCTTAATAATTGAAAACCTTAAAAATAACCCTCCTTAAGTTTAACCATGGTAAATATACGTCCTTACAGTTTTTTTTAGAAGAAAGTAATCTTAATTTCAGTTCTTAAGTTAAGTAGAGATGAAGGGAAAGTATCGAAAATTTTATTGAAGGATAAATCTGAAAAATAATTTCTTTTCTTGAGTCCAAATTCAGAATGTATATATCCTACAAACTACACTTACACGCATCTTGAAACTTGGGATAGTAGAGAATACCTAGAAATACTCTTGCCTGAAAGTCTAATATGAAAGGAAAAAACCGGTATTAAAAGCTAAACACCAAAAGAGCGTCATTGGAAAATATATCCGTTCTTGAAAAGAAAAAAGAGAGAGAAAAAAGAAAAAATATATTACAAGACCTAAAAACTGTTATTTACGCTTTAATAAGCTCACACGTTCAGTAATTGGCTGATTAGTGTCTCATGAAGCAGTAGTAGTCGCATGAAAGGTGTGTGAGCAAATCCATCCATCATTAATGAAAAGAAGTAGTATTGGATATTAGAGCAAGAGTACTATAACTTGAATTGAGTTCTTGAGTATATGGGTGAAATTTACACACACGCAGGGGCATATGATCGATGTTTGGAGGAAAGATAGGGATAAAAATTAAGTTTTATATTTTCCGTAAAGATGATAAAAATTCCGGATTGAAAACTGCGCTTTAGAAGGAAAACTCAAGAGATACTGAGGTCTTTCTAAAGTGTCAAAACGTATAGGATCTTAGCTTGAATAAATAGGACATGTGAAAAATAAGGGATAGATATTTCTAACTTGGGATGATAAAGTTTCTAACTTAGATGTTAAACCGTAGGATTAGAATCAAGGTTAACTTATGAAACCGGCTTGATGGGATTTTGTGGGTAGTATCCGCTGAAACCCTCAGGAGACAACACTCCTCTTACTAGGGACACCTAGAGCTTTAACAGCTTGTTGCACACGCTAAGTGCAACCGTGATGCCTACGAAAGTGAGTTTAGAACTTTTTGAAAATAAATGGTTTCGTTTAGGACGACCAAAAGATAAGTTTGGGGGTATTTGTTCACACCAGAATATTACATTTAATACCACTCATTCATCTTCTCGTTTGTATATAGGTAGGTGTTTTTTATCCGTGTTTACTACATGATTACAGATTACAGGTTCTCAGTTCAGAATAACGCATATCACGCAAATCTCTACAATTATGACAAAATCCAGAATATCTGCCAGAAACAGATAAAATATAGGTTCCGGTCATCCACACCTATCAAGTGTTGTCTACCGGTTCAAAAGACAAGACGAATACAGCGGTCATTCGTGTCTCGGACAAGTACAGAGCACGAGAGAGGCAGCACAAGAAACAAGGTGCAACGAGGAGCTCGAGGGAGATTAAGACCAAAAGTCAAAAAGAGTTGCCATTTTGGACTGTTGGAAATCTGAAAATATTTTGGAATTATTTTGCAAATTTGAACCTGCCAAACAGAAGAACAAACCAACACGAGAAAACACAAGAAAAACGGCGTACAAATTCTTCCAAACGACCGCGGAAGCGCGGCTAAAGAATGGAATAGGCGGTTCCGCGGTCCTATTATGATGTATCGCGACCAAATTTTGGGGTTAGTTTTGTAATTGTGCATGGGCTCAGAATATACCCCTAGGGTTTCACTTTTCTGCCTATATATACCATAGATTTCAGCCAAGCATGCTTTTTTCTTTCCATAGATTAGTATAGTTATAGTGTAGTTTCTTCTTCTTCATCATATATTCTCCATTAAAATTGTAGTGAGAGCTTTTTAAGTGAAAAATTGATGAAGATGAAGCTTTTTTATATCTTGTATTTTTAATTTCTTGTATTGTATTTTTATTTCTTAGCTTAACTTTTATTATTTGTTGATAAAGTAGTTGTTAGTTTTCTTATTTTCTTTTCTCCTCTTCTAATCCGTATTTTCAAGCAATGATACTCAATAAAGTCCCTTTCTTAGGTGAGAGCCCAAGTAGTTAGTTTGTTATCTTTTGCAAACTGTATTTTCCCATTCTTTCTTCTCCTCTTCTTGTTTTATTTTTCTTTTAATGTGTGAATAATTTACTTACTTGTTAGGGCTAAGGAAGGTAGTATGAGTGATGGAAAAATCCCATGTGTTTCTCTTCGCCAAACAATTTTAAGTGAACCTAAACCAAATAAACACAACCCCCTCTCTTAGGCGCGCTATAACTGACATATAGCCGCGACCTAAGTCGAGAATTCTTTTAGGTGCACTACAACGTGACATGTAGTTGCGACTTAATTGGAGACTTGGTTGTGGGTGTCTGGTCTAGGGTTGGAAATAAGAGTATGGAACGGACGAGTAAGGGGCACTAAAAATGGATTTAGCGTTGGAAAACTTGCTTAAACTCACAAATCACATTCCTATGTCCTCCTAATCTCCGCTACTTCCGATTATCCCAACTTCGTTTCAAGAATGACAAAAGATAAGCACAAGATTTATTCTAACTTTACTAACCAAGCCTAACCCTAACAAGTTTTTCTTTGAACATAAAATACAAACATTTAGGATAGAATTGAACAAACATATACATTTTCACTTAACTCGTCTAAAACAAGAACGAAAATACGAACCATCTCCCAGTGGACGACTCATACTCAATCGACTAGTTACCAAGCGACATCGACTTGATTGCGGTAAATAGTACAAATAGAACAAGTAGAACGCATAACATTTCACTATGCGTTATGCTTTCAATCACTGGCCACAAGATCGACAGAAGACAATATCTGAGGGAGATCCCGACCTCCATCAACGTGATTACCTCATTTTGATGAAACCTTGGTTTGAGGGAGAAGAGGGAAGAGAGTGGGAGCAGGAAAAAGGGAGGAGTGTGACTTGCGCATGCGGAAGTCGTGGTGCAAAATAGAATTGCTTAGATTGCACAAAAATACCTCGAACTTTCAGCATTTCAATAGAAATACCCTTAAACAATTTTTTTAGGGTAAATTGCAAAACCTCACCTTTTCCCACTATCAAAAAACCCCAAGCCTTGAAGCGGCAGTCAAAACCTCCCAGAAATTTTTCTGGTAGTATGTGCATAGCAGACTGCTATATTTAACCAATTTATTCAAACTATTTAGATATCGCAGGAAACGGTTTAAATATCACATACAACTGCTTAGATATCGCCGGCAATATCACGGGAAATTGAATATAGCAAGCAACCAATAGATATCATGGGCAAGGGGTTTCTTGACAACCGAAAACTTTTTCATTGGTTGTTGGCATGCGCCTCAAATCCAGGGGCTTTTGTCAGCAGGGAAAAAATGCTTGGGTCTTTTTTGACAATTTTCTTTTTTTTAACTATAAAAATAACTCAAACTTTCAGCATTTTAATAAAAGCAGCCTTTTAACACCTATTTTTGGTTAAATTATCAAAAACCCCATATGGTGCTTAGATTGCACATATATACCTCGCACTTTCATGCTTTCAATTTATTGCCATATTAAATTTTTTGGTGTTGCGGTTTTTTATAAAGACCAGGATATTTATTAATCCATTTTGCGAAATTTAGAAAAGGTTGTGCGTTTTGTTCCCTATGAGACTTGGAAAATTTAGGCGGCTTAAATCCGGCTCGACTCACTATTATAATATTTATGGATTCAGATTTATTTATTAAATGCATTTTGCGAAATTTAGAAAAGGTTGTGTCATTTGATCACTGAGCTGTAGAAAATTTAGGCCGCTTAAGTCTGACTAGACTCGCTATTATAATATTTATGGATTCAAATTCTTTCCCTATAGGTGAAAAGAGAAATAGCCCATCAATAAATTATCAACCGAGGTTGATTTGTTTTAGTTATCATACTACCGGAAACTAATTTCTCGAGTTTTTTAAAAGATGAATTATTATGTTTATGCAATGTGACCAATCTTTAAGAAATCATAACATTATTTTATAAAAGAACCTCTTCACGGTAAATGTATGTTATACGCATCAACACATACGTGATCAGTGACCCATGCACATAAGCGCACAATTTTAATTTAACCTGAAAAAACACTATATATTCATATAAAGAGAAATTGTGATCTAATAAAACAAAAACTTGTCTTGTATATTTCTTTTTCTCATTGTCCTTCAAATTTTCGGAACATTTTCTTATATTTTAAGACAAAAAGAAATAACAAGTGTAGCTGAAATTCAAGGATAATTCCGAGCTTAGTGAGCAGTGGAAAAAAACGAGAAATATGCACTCGGTTCCAGAGTAAAAATTTTAAAGGAAAAACAATTTTTTTCTCTATTTCATCCCAAAACCATTTCTGATCATCACCATAAAAACTTTAATATTTCACATTTCACCCCCAAAACTTGATATTTTCATATTTCGTCCCAAGTTACCCTCTGAAATTTGCATTTCCATATTTCACCCTCAAAACCATTAATTTGTTCAGAAATCACTCCCGTGTTGATAAATTGACGGTATTTATGTCATTTACAAGAGGAGATTCTTAAACAACTTCAAGTTTTTGGGGTTGAAATATGCGAATACAAATTTATAGAGGTAAAACATCAAGATGTGGAGATGAAATATGACAATATCAATGTTTCGGGGGTGAGATATACCGAAAAAAAACTCAACTTTAATATTTATACCCTCTTGAAAAATCAAGGGTGAATTGTCAAAAAGCCCCTGGCTTGTTCAGACTTATGTAAAAAACCCTGGGCTTTTCGGCCTTGTTTAAAAACCCATGGGCCCAATAGAAACCTCATGTATATAATTACCCACTTGTATTTTCGTCTAATCCTAAAATGCCTCTTGCCCTTGCCCATGGAGGTTGATAGTTCTTTACAGCTGGACTAAAGACAGTTATAGTAAAGGAGTTGCGGGTGTTATCTAGAGAGTTGCCTATAATACCTGAAGACGTCTTAACAATTTTGAAAATACCAGGGCCCCAAGCAGGCCAGGGGTTATGACAATTTACCCTATTTAGAAAGAAATGAGAGAGAGGAAAAATAAAAAGCGGGACCTACATGGACCCTGTAGGTCGAAAACTGCAGTGGACTCTCATATAGGCCAGTGGGGTTCATAGGCTTAGCTGCAAAATAGCTAGCGTTATCACTGGCCCATATAAGAGGCCACAGCAGTTAGGATCCGCAGGGTTCCTGCAGGCCCCATAGTCTTTAATTTCCGTAGATTCTTCATTAAAGTCTTTATCTTGGAATGCTAATGTTGTTTCCATATTTATAAGTTCATCTTCTATATCTAAAGATTTGATAGAATTATTTTCTTCTTCTTCTTCTTCAGAAGATGAAGAAGCAATTTCATTCTCATACTTGTCTTTTGGCTTTACAACTGTGAAGGTTTTATTATTCTTTTTCTTTGCTTTAACTTTATTATAATTATCATGATCATATACCTTTTTCTTTGTTATCTTTTTAGAAGGGGTTTTAAATTTTATTTCTTCTTTTTCATTCGGATCTTTAGTATTTATAGATTCTATTACAGCGAAGATTTCTTTTTCTATCCCCCCTCTCTTCCTATATATATAGATAGATAGATAGATAGATAGATGGGGGGGGAGAGAGAGAGAGATTCTATTTCAGAGTCGGAAGTATTTGGTTCTTCACTATATGAAGATTCATTTTCTGAACTATGTGTAATTACCTCATAATATTCATCTTGGAGATCTGTTGGTTTTTCTATTGGTTCATACATCTCTTTTAACTCTTCATATAGTCTTATCAATTTATGATTAGTTTTCTTCGGATAGTTAGACACATAATGACTTATTTCATTACAAATCCAGCATCTGCACAGGGTCCTTTTGATTTTTGGTATGTATACTTTTCTTTTTTAAATATGCTTTTCTTGGTTCATAACCTTTACGTTTTATAAACCTATGATTTTTATATTTGAGATTATATTTATACTTTCTTTTGGATTTTTTTTATCTTGCTTCTTGTTTTTGTATAGTTTCTTATAACAAGGCTCACATCCCAGATATTGTCACGACCCGAAAGTACGGAACATGACCGGCACTTAGACTACGAACGTCTCGAGGCGTACGTACTCTAAGTAAGCCGAACCCAGAAATCCAAACCAAGAAAAGTAGTAGAAAGTAGGAAGAACCATATCAAATCAACCTGTATGCAACATAATATACAACGCCTAAAGACGAGGATCACAGCAGAAAGAAAACTCCAACAACAAGAAATCCACAGAATATAACGTGCGACTCTAAGGTCGAAAGAATAAACATCACTGGTCTCTATCTCAAATAAGTTCATGTTTGGTTGATGGAACTTCTAGATACAACTGAAATATAATATACAATGTATAATGATGGGTACGATACAATAACCCACCTACTAGCAGATAGCAAGTCACCCGTAAGGAACAGTGCCCGCAAAGCCGTAAAGAAACCTGTACGGCAACACCTGCAAGAAACTGGGGCACAACGGGGGTGAGTTGCCAACTCGTGAGTAGAAAAAGATCTACGAACATAAACCGCATGTATGACGCAATCCTAGGTCATACGATCAATATAAAATCCTCAAATATATAACCAGCAATCTATAACAAGACTAGGGTAAATATCTAACCCAAGTGTAATCCCATATGCCCGCGTCAATGCATCAGGTGGCAATGTATCATATGAATGATGTATGAATGCATGAAACAGAATGCATATACTGAAGAAAACTGCTTTCATAATTTTTGTGAGATTTATGTATTTTAAAAATGAGGTATCATAATGAAATCAGTATAAAACAGTGCCTAGCATCGGCATAAAATATAATCTCAATATCTCGATATCTCTGTATCACAATCTCTGTACCTCAATATCTCAAATCTCAATATCTCAATCATAAATCCAGGGCGCCGTCAGTCCAGATCGGCCCCTACCATCCATCTCATGACTACGACGGTATCCTCCGGATATCCGACGTGTCGGGTAAAATCACCGGTCGGTAGTGCTCCCCTGCCAGGCTCAATGCCATCTCCTGCGATCTTCTTGCCCCGGGGTACCGCACCGGGCCCACCATGTACCCGAAACGGTTCATCCGCCTCCTCGAATCGGGTCTCGAAATCCATCAGCAAAACTCATGGTGGACGACTCAAACATCATGGAAAAACCGCATTTATTTAAAAAGAGAGAAAGCAGTTTATATATGTTTTGCGGTTTTCCTCCAAATCCAGAAAATCTCATGGAAACCCGAATCCAATCATCAATAGCATGAAAAATCATGAATATATGCATGAGAATCCATGAATGCGGCATATAATATACAATAGTATGCATGATGTGACAAGCAGTAGCTACAAAATCAAGCTGGCATATAAGGCAGATGCACTAATATCATGTCACTACCAGCTAACAATCTAAATCAGGCAATAATATTCTCTAAGTGTACGTGACATGGCAATTACCGATGAAGATGTGTGTGCGCTGGCAAATAAGTGTACGTGGTACATACGCATCATCGGTAATGGTGCTGGTGTCCTAAGAGCATGATATCAATAATAGAATATGAATCACAACAGTATGCGATGCAGAGCAACAACAATAATATGCGGGAGCTGAAATACTGAACACCATGATCACTAAACTGCATCTAGTGTCATAAGAGTCATATAGCTACACCACTACAAGGCTGAGCTAAAGCTAACAGTAGGTAAGGAAACCGCCTAACCTCTGAGTCGATACATATAAATATATACATATAGTCGGTGATCCCGCCTCGATAATATCACATCCGATACCATATCTCTATAATCTGTTATTCCCAAGTCAAGAGGGCAGATCAAACATCAAAACATAGCTCGTACGAAAATCCGTCGTACGGCATCCCCAATCTGGGTACGGGTCAATATCACATTCATCATATCATTCATCTGGTATCCTCTTTATCAAATATCAAAATCTGGGTACTGACCTATGTCTAGTACAATGCTAACATCATCACTATCATCAAGGTCTGACTACTGATCGACCGTCTCGTATAAATCGATATCAGCATCACCTATCGTCACCAGGGAGTATACATCGCCCAAGGCGGCCTATCATAAATATCTTGTCATATCATATCATATTATATCTCATGATATAGTCACATGTCGATCACTTAATATATATGTCACCATTCCTATGGCATCATCATCCTCGAAATCCTCTAAAGCATCAAGACATATCTTAATTATGAATTTATCATATCACCGATATCATAATCTCAGATCATACCCATCGACTCATCTCAAACCCAAGTATCATCCTCAAATCCGTATGTGAACACATAGTCCCATACCCATGTGACCACATATCTATATAGAATCCCATAACCATATATGAAATAAGAATGTATGTAAGTATGTATATGTGTGCATGTATGTGTAGTGCACCCACTACCCTAAGGTTTCGTAACCTTACACCAATCCAATATACCAATATCCATTTAAACATCAATAATTAATCCCAACAACAAATAATAGATTGTTAGTGTGTATACGCATCCGTATATATCACCACGGACTGCGGGGGTGCTATACGCCATCCACCCGACTTCTCCCCGTAGATATAAATCTACTCACCTTGTTATGTGTGCCGGTGCCGATGTCGCCGTTTGCATCTCCAACGCCTCGACGTCACGTGGGTACCTACAAGAATATCACATGCTAAAACACATGAAAATCACATCGGAAACCAAAATGGTGCACGCTACGCCCATAGGTAAAAACCTGTGAGCTCGCATGAAAACACAGCCCAAGCTCACTGGTCGTTGGCGTTCGAACGCCACCCGACAGACACGAATCACTAAATACCCAAAATCCATACGAAAACAGATCGTAAATCATACGCCGACTCATGAAAAACAACCCAGATTTTTACCCTAACTGGAAACAGTCAAAACTAGATATACAGGGGGTCAAGTTTACATGAAATAGGGCTGTGCACGCAAAACGAGGCGATTTCACCCAGGTCTGGCCGCAAATTGCGGCCAGGGGGATTAAATTTGTGGCCTGAAAAATGAGGTGGGGGCTAGGATTTTGGGTGATGGTTCCAGGGTGCCTGCACAGCCTACTGCCAAGTCAATTTTATTTTTAGAGGTCCGGGTTGTAACAGTTTCTAGAAAGGTCCAAAGTCGACAAAATCGCTAAATTACGCCAAGTATAACAAATCTGGTATTTAACTGGAAATCTGGGGTATTTTGGGTTAAGCTAGTCTCAAATACACCTGATGGGGTTATACCAATCATCAAAACCAACACTTGGTCAAGTCTCACTCAAATTCACTAAAACTAGCACTATATCACAAAACTAATACTAAACTTCAGCAAATATCAGAACTTGGCAACTTAGGAGTTGGGTTGCAAGATTATACCTCAAGAGAAGTCCTAAGGTGAAGGAGAAGAGAAGGAGAAGTGGGTTAGTGCTGAAGTGGCTGAGCTGAAGTTGGATCTGTAGCTGCTGCAGCTGATGTTTTGGCTTGGTGCTGCTGTTGCTGCTTGCAATTTTCTTCTTTTCCTTTTGCTGAGCAGCTGCTACTGCTGTTGTTGTTTATGTGTTGTTGGGGTTGTGGTTGAGTGGTATGATGGTGTGGAGTTGTTGTATGATGCTAGGGGCTGTTTCTGATGCTGTTGCAGGATTGGGGCTGATGGGGTTATCAGCTGATGTAATATCCATTGGGCTGAACTTTTGGGTTTCTTTTGGGGGATGAAGCTTACATCAGCTGCTGCAGTTGAGGCTGATGTAGTGTGGCTGATGTAGGGTGTAGGGTTGTAGGATCTGATGTTGATAGGGAGTTGGGGCTGATGTGCTGATAATGGGGCTGATGTGCTGATGTAGCTGCTGATGTGAGGGATTTGGGGTGTAGGTTTTGGGCTATGGTGCTGGGTGGCTGCAGCTGATGGATTGGGGCTGATGTGGTGTTTGTGTGGCTGTTGCAGCTGAAGTAGTTGTTTGTATGGAGTTAGGGTGGCTGTAGCAGCAGCTAGTGCTGATATTGTGGCTGAATTCTAGCAGAAATTGGGCTGATGCAAATGATGGTGTTGCTGCTGATGTAGCTACTGCTGTTGGGTTAAGGAGCTGATGTTATGTGCTTGTTTCAAATGATGATACTGCTGTTGTATTGGGTGGTTTAGCAGCTGCTGATGCTGCCTTAGCTGATGTAGGGTGTGTAGGTGTTGGCTGAAGTGTTAGGGACTGGTGTAGGGTTGGCTGAAGCTTTGCTTCAGCTGCTGATTTAGGGGCTGTTTTGTGGCTGAAGTCAGTTATTGTGGGCTGAAAAGTCTTAGGGGTTGGTGTAATGTGTGAGAGTGAGAGGTAGTATGCAAGAGCACAAGGGATAATGAAGGTTGAAAGGGATCATGCACACTCTAGCCACCTCTCTCTCTCTCTCCCCTACACAAGGTCAATTCCCATCCTAATCACCCTTAACAAGCTAAAACCCTAAATTAAGCTAATTAACATAACCAAAAGGTTTAAGCCACCATGGTCACCTAAGCATGGTCCAACCCTAGGCCACCGTGAGTCCAAAACATGAAACAAGCGTAACAAGTGTAGAAAATGTCATGTGCACATTTTTGCATAAAAAGCCAAAAAATCCACTTAGTGATTTTTAATCGCGATTAACACCAAAATAACATATAATCCATCATAAAAACTGCAAAATGGCATATTTCCACAAAATAAGCTATTTTAGAATTTCTATAATTTTCTCCAGAATTTTCACCATTTATCGGTATTTAATTATACCGACTATTGAAATATTCATTAAAACTTAATATTAAATTATGAAAATTCCCAAAAATAATATATATATATTTTTTGAAATGTTACAGTCTTCCCCCCTTAAAGGAATTCGGTCCCCGAATTTAAATTTAAACCTCCAAATTCTAAAACATTTCAATAAAATGTCCAAGTCAACGGGGCTCCGAAATCATCAATCCATAGAACGCATCATAGCGCAAGACATGCGCATGCATAACGAGCAGATAACTCAAAAACAAAACTCCGTCAAGCATCTCGCAATCATCGGAGTCAAGGTAAAACACGAATGCCAAATCCAAGGCAAAGCCGATATGCTATAAATCGGAACTATGCATGTAAATACCAAATCCGTGCATGTAAATATCTGAAGGAAGTGTATGCCAAATTCTTTAAAATCGAGGTGCAATGCGCATAACACTGCACAGTGGCGGACGTCTCTATAAGAAAATGGTCGTATACGTATATACCTTTTGTTTAATATGCACGATCCGCCGTTTGAAAAAAAAATTTGAAGGGTTTCCCCGTTTTCAATGTCTCGTGTCAGATCAGACACGTATGTAAATAATGAGACTATAGCTCGCTTTTGAAAATCCCTTTGAAAACTATCAATGCATGCAAAATATATCCAGGCACTGTCCTCTGACTAGTCCTGCTCAGTGCGAAAACACATAGCAAATATCATAAAAACGTACTGCTCCATAGAAACCAATCCAAAGAATGCATATAAAACCCCTGTGCGTCCGGTGCGCACGGAAATCAAAATCCATACCTGTGCCAAGCAGGTGCACAAAACGACATCAAGGTGCAACGATTGTGCACACAACATCAGTCATAGGCAATGCGTGTGCCTGACCGCAAAATCGGGTGCATCTGTCATGCACGAAAAATCTCGATTTAGTGCATCTGGTGTGCACCAAATTGCATCTCATAACCCGCGCTCAACATGCGCTACAAACCCAAATCCGGTGCATCCATCATGCACGAAATCATGAAATCCAATGTCAAGCGCCGAACACGCGCAGAATCCAATCAGGTGCATAAAGTGCACAAAACAACTATCGAACATCACCATCGAAATCGAAATCCAGTGCAACTAAGTGCACAAAATGCAAATCTCTACACTGCAAGCATATGTGAACTATACCGAGTACAAAAACCAAATCGTGTGCGTGCGTACGCACAAAATCAACTCAACTGTATGAAACCCCATAAAATCACAACATGTGAAACCAAGGCACGAAAACGATATCAAGTGCAACCACTGTGCAAAATCGTAAATTCTCAATCATCAAAATCAAATCATGCGAATAAATCACCCAAAACATCGAAATCAATTATGGCGGAATAGTACCGCTCAAGCGCATCCTCCAAGAATCTCGGGCCAACTGTCGCGGTCACTAGTGGGGCGTCTCGTCGATGATCATGAACTCTGGCTGCTGGTGTGCGTAACAATGACCACTCCTGGGTCCAAGTCTTCTTTGTGAATTATCAATCTCACGATCCATCGGCTCATCGGCCCTGTCAGGTGTGCTAACGGGGTCGATTCCGTTCTGGCACTTCTCTGGTCAACTCTCGGCCAATCATCGCGACCACCCGTAAAGCAGCATGTCACTGGTGTCGGCCTATGGCTCTCTGAATGCATATGACACATCTGACCCTGGGTGCAAGTATCATTGCAGCAGTGTCCTGGAAGGAATTCTGCTCAAGGTCTCTTCCAAGTCTCATCTCTGCCAACTGTCCGGAAGTCATCGTCCTTTACCATATCTGCTTCTTGCTTCGAAACGGCTGCATACTCATCGCGACTCCTTCTGGAAGGTATATCCAGTACTCTGCCTCGGCATGCGCATCGCATCTCTGATGTCGGCGAAGTGGAACGTCGTCATATCCAGGTTTTGTACGAATCTCTTACTCCACTTTTCTCTAATGTCGACTGCTTCGGACTCGTCTCGTCGTGGCTGCATGGACTGAGCTCCAACGGCTATCCCCGTATCTGAAGTCTCCCAAGAAATGCATCTCACTACCTAGCATCCGAATTAAGTCGAGCCATCAGATCGAGTCATCAAAACCTCGTAATCCCCAAGAGCTCAATAACTTGGGTACAGTATAATAGTATCGAGTACATACCACAGCATCGGTGGTCCAGCCGTAGAAGGGCAAACCCAAGCCTCACTAATGGCGCCGCAGAACTGCCGTAAACCCTAAGGTTCAAAGGCTTTCACACAGTCATTAAGTCGAGTTAGGGTTTCATTCTTCTAGAGGAACCATAGAATTACCTGCATGTCTTTCCGAATACTTTAAACTTGGAATAATAGGTTTCTGACATTCGATCGTCTCTGTCGACTCTCAACGTCTCCGCATGAAGTCGTCTCTAGCTGGAATCAATCTATCTGATGACCTCGCATCGGGATAGCGAACGATCCACATGTCCTAGTCATTCACCCTTGGTGACTAGCGACCTTCTATCATCTCTTAGTACAATCTCGTACTGCAATAGCTCAAACATCTGGGGCGATATCCCGTCGTTTTCAGCAATAACTGGCTCACTCATCTGCACGCTGGACGGTGCCTCAATCATCATGAGTAATCAATACACCAACGGTCATCAATATCTGGCTGGCCTCTGTCAGTGGCTCAATCCTCTGGTGCCAATCCGCACGTCCGAGTAATCTCATACAACGATCCATCCAACGCTCGTGGCGCAAAAACACAATCAAAAGACACATCTCTGCAATCGTGTGTCGCTAGAATCACGCCCCGGTCAGTCCTCGTCCGTAACGAGCTCGTGCTGACCGCAACTCAAGCCGTAGCTCTCCCTGCCCGTAATCGTGGCAGCAAAACCATAACTGGTACCGATGAAGCTGGATCAGGAATGAATATGATACTGAACAAGGAAATGTACATCCTGAGGCTCCTTAAATGGAGTGGCGTGTCGTAAATATGCCGCGGAACATACCAACGGTACGTCACTCTACTTTAGTCACCTATTCCATCAACCAAGGGTCATCCTACGTTCCGAAGGTAAAACCTAACGCTCTGATACCAACTTTGTCACGACCCGAAAGTACGGAACATGACCGACACTTAGACTACAAACGTCTCGAGGCGTACGTACTCTAAGTAAGCCGAACCCAGAAATCCAAACCAAGAAAAGTAGTAGAGAGTAGGAAGAACCATATCAAATCAACCTGTATGCAACATAATATACAACGCCTAAAGGCGAGGATCACAGCAGAAAGAAAACTCCAACAACAAGAAACCCACAGAATATAACGTGCGACTCTAAGGTCGAAAGAATAAACATCACTGGTCTCTATCTCAAATAAGTACATGTTTGGTTGATGGAACTTCTAGATACAACTGAAATATAATATACAATGTATAATGATGGGTACGATACAATAACCCACCTACTAGCAGATAGCAAGTCACCCGTAAAGAACAGTGCCCGCAAAGCCGTAAAGAAACCTGTACGGCAACACCTGCAAGAAACTGGGGCACAACGGGGGTGAGTTGCCAACTCGTGAGTAGAAAAAGATCTACGAACATAAACCGCATGTATGACGCAATCCTAGGTCATACGATCAATATAAAATCCTCAAATATATAACCAGCAATCTATAACAAGACTAGGGTAAATATCTAACCCAAGTGTAATGCCATGTGCCCGCGTCAATGCATCAGGTGGCAATGTATCATATGAATGATGTATGAATGCATGAAACAGAATGCATATACTGAAGAAAACTGCTTTCATAATTTTTGTGAGATTTATGTATTTTAAAAATGAGGTATCATAATGAAATCAGTATAAAACAGTGCCTAGCATCGGCATAAAATATAATCTCAATATCTCGATATCTCTGTATCACAATCTCTGTACCTCAATATCTCAAATCTCAATATCTCAATCATAAATCCAGGACGCCGTCAGTCCAGATCGGCCCCTACCATCCATCTCATGACTACGACGGTATCCTCCGGATATCCGACGTGTCGGGTAAAATCACCGGTCGGTAGTGCTCCCCTGCCAGGCTCAATGCCATCTCCTGCGATCTTCTTGCCCCGGGGTACCGCACCGGGCCCACCATGTACCCGAAACGGTTCATCCGCCTCCTCGAATCGGGTCTCGAAATCCATCAGCAAAACTCATGGTGGACGACTCAAACATCATGGAAAAACCGCATTTATTTAAAAAGAGAGAAAGCAGTTTATATATGTTTTGCGGTTTTCCTCCAAATCCAGAAAATCTCATGGAAACCCGAATCCAATCATCAATAGCATGAAAAATCATGAATATATGCATGAGAATCCATGAATGCGGCATATAATATACAATAGTATGCATGATATGACAAGCAGTAGCTACAAAATCAAGCTGGCATATAAGGCAGATGCACTAATATCATGTCACTACCAGCTAACAATCTAAATCAGGCAATAATATTCTCTAAGTGTACGTGACATGGTAATTACCGATGAAGATGTATGTGCGCTGGCAAATAAGTGTACGTGGTACATACGCATCATCGGTAATAGTGCTGGTGTCCTAACAGTATGATATCAATAATAGAATATGAATCACAACAGTATACGATGCAGAGCAACAATAATAATATGCGGGAGCTGAAATACTGAACACCATGATCACTAAACTGCATCTAGTGTCATAAGAGTCATATAGCTACACCACTACAAGGTTGAGCTAAAGCTAACAGTAGGTAAGGAAACCGCCTAACCTCTGAGTCGATACATATAAATATATACATATAGTCGGTGATCCCGCCTCGATAATATCACATCCGATACCATATCTCTATAATCGGTTATTCCCAAGTCAAGAGGGCGGATCAAACATCAAAACATAGCTCGTACGAAAATCCGTCGTACGGCATCCCTAATCTGGGTACGGGTCAATATCACATTCGTCATATCATTCATCTGGTATCCTCTTTATCAAATATCAAAATCTGGGTACTGACCTATGTCTAGTACAATGCTAACATCATCACTATCATCAAGGTCTGACTACTGATCGACCGTCTCATATAAATCGATATCATCATCACTTATCTTCACCAGGGAGTATACATCGCCCAAGGCGGCCTATCATAAATATCTTGTCATATCATATCATATCATATCTCATGACATAGTCACATGTCGATCACTTAATATTTATGTCACCATTCCTATGGCATCATCATCCCCGAAATCCTCTAAAGCATCAAGATGTATCTTAATTATGAATTTATCATATCACCGATATCATAATCTCATATCATACCCATCGACTCATCTCAAACCCAAGTATCATCCTCAAATCCGTATGTGAACACATAGTCCCATACCCATGTGACCACATATCTATATAGAATCCCATAACCATATATGAAATAAGAATGTATGCAAGTATGTATATGTGTGCATGTATGTGTAGTGCACCCACCACCCTAAGGTTTCGTAACCTTACACCAATCCAATATACCAAAATCCATTTAAACATCAATAATTAATCCCAACAACAAATAATAGATTGTTGGTGTGTATACGCATCCGTATACATCACCACGGACTGTGGGGGTGCTATACGCCATCCACCCGACTTCTTCCCGTAGATATAAATCTACTCACCTTGTTATGTGTGCCGGTGCCGATGTCGCCGTTTGCATCTCCAACGCCTCGACGTCACGTGAGTACCTACAAGAATATCACATGCTAAAACACATGAAAATCACATCGGAAACCAAAATGGTGCACGCTACGCCCATAGGTAAAAACCTGTGACCTCGCGTGAAAACACAGCCCAAGCTCACTGGTCGTTGGCATTCAAACGCCACCCGACAGACACGAATCACTAAATACCCAAAATCCATACGAAAACAGATCGTAAATCATACGCCAACTCATGAAAAACAACCCAGATTTTTACCCTAACTGGAAACAGTCAAAACTAGACATACAGGGGGTCAAGTTTACATGAAATAGGGCTGTGCACGCAAAACGAGGCGATTTCACCCAGGTCTGGCCGCAAATTGCGGCCAGGGGGATTAAATTTGCGGCCTGAAAAATGAGGTGGGGGCTAGGGTTTTGGGTGATGGTTCCAGGGTGCCTGCACAGCCTACTGCCAAGTCAATTTTATTTTTGGAGGTCCGGATTGATAACAGTTTCTAGAAAGGTCCAAAGTCGACAAAATCGCTAAATTACGCCAAGTATAACAAATCTGGTATTTAACTGGAAATCTGGGGTATTCTGGGTTAAACTAGTCTCAAATACACCTGATGGGGTTATACCAATCATCAAAACCAACAATTGGTCAAGTCTCACTCAAATTCACCAAAACTAGCACTATATCACAAAACTAATACTAAACTTCAGGAAATATCAGAACTTGGCAACTTAGGAGTTGGGTTGCAAGATTATACCTCAAGAGAAGTCCTATGGTGAAGGAGAAGAGAAGGAGAAGTGGGTTAGTGCTGAAGTGGCTAAGCTGAAGTTGGATCTGTAGCTGCTGCAGCTGATGTTTTGGCTTGGTGCTGCTGTTGCTGCTTGCAATTTTCTTCTTTTCCTTTTGCTGAGCAGCTGCTACTGCTGTTGTTGTTTATGTGTTGTTGGGGTTGTGGTTGAGTGGTATGATGGTGTGGAGTTGTTGTTGTATGATGCTAGGGGTGTTTCTGATGCTGTTGCAGGATTGGGGCTGATGGGGCTATCAGCTGATATAATATCCATTGGGCTGAACTTTTGGGTTTCTTTTGGGGGCTGAAGCTTACATCAGCTGCTGCAGTTGAGGCTGATGTAGTGTGGCTGATGTAGGGTGTAGGGTTGTAGGATCTGATGTTGATAGGGAGTTGGGGCTGAAGTGTTGATAATGGGGCTGATGTGCTGATGTAGCTGCTGATGTGAGGGATTTGGGGTGTAGGTTTTGGGCTATGGTGCTGGGTGGCTGCAGCTGATGGATTGGGGCTGGTGTGGTGTTTGTGTGGCTGTTGCAGCTGAAGTAGTTGTTTGTATGGAGTTAAGGTGGCTGTAGCAGCAGCTAGTGCTGATATTGTGGCTGAATTCTAGCAGAAATTGGGCTGATGCAAATGATGGTGTTGCTGCTGATGTAGCTACTGCTGTTGGGTTAAGGAGTGTAAGTCCATATTGCGACCCCCGGTGCTTACGGGGAGGCGGAAACGGTATAAAAAAAACAATTTTTTATCGCAAGAGGCAACTTGGACTAAAACAATGTCGGGATCGTGTCTAAACTAAAACTAGCATACTTGCTAAAGAGATTTAGCTACTCGGATGAAGATGGTTATACCTAAACTTGAACTCCTTCTTCTTCAAACTTTTGTAGAGGTTGATGGTTCTCTTCTTGTCGCCTTCTTCCGTCGAAGATGGATCCACCTCGAAGGTTCGACCTTTGGGCTCTTCCTCGATCTTTGAGTGAACTAGGGTTTCCGGCTTGCTAAACCTTGAACCTAGAATGAGTAGAGAGTGACTAGGGGTTGCTTTTCCTTTTAAAGAGAAGGATTCTCAACACATGAGAAGGGTTCTCTTTTGCTAGAGGAAGAAGAAGATGAAGTGAGGAGAGAGAGTTGTTATGATAAAGTGAGCTCTTTTTCTTTTGCAACCATAACATAAAGCAAAAGAATTATCAAATAATAATAATAATGAAAATGAAAAGGTTGATGGAAAGTTTAAGAATGACCATTATCATTTCAAACATTAAATGAATTTGCTAGAATCAAAGAGCATCTTTCTTTTGTAATGATGATGGTCAAAACTTCAACCATGGTCAACAAGTCAACCATGGTCAACAAGTCAACATAAAAACCAACCATGACACAATTTCATTTTATTATATATTATTAATTGATATAACATAAATCCATTAGGGTTTGGAAAAAGACGACTGTCAACTGTGCATACGCACCCGTTCCGAAACCCTAATGAAAGCCCTCTTCCTCTTCCTCAAATAACCGTGCATACACACCTGCATCCTTGTTCCGAGGAACATGAATACTGAGAGATAAAAGCAACCCCAAATCATATACCAGCATCTGACTCAAACCAGAGCCAGCCAGTAATATCCGTCCGGACTCCAAACGTGCACAAGTGCGCGGATGAGAACGAACCCTGTCGCAAAACCATGCGACCTCTACTCTGTTTTGCCCAGAGGCGAATACCCTCTGTGTGGGACTCTAAAGACTCGACACTACGCTGGCAGTGGGTTTAACCACAGACCGCAAGCGGCACTAGCTGTGCGTAACGGTCCCCAGGTAGATGTCGACAAGAAGGCTGACGAGGTGAAACCCCATCTGAACTCCTACTGAGTCTGAATGTGACAGTCTCCGTACAGTCCAGTCTGTTCGTCTAATACATCGCATGTCGGGCCTAGGGGGCGGTAAAACGTCAGTCCCCTAATAGCGGTACAAGTTGTGTCGGAGTGAAGCCCAAAACACCCTGAGATAACACTGGAACCTACCAGTATATCTCGCTTGCCCTGGCCAGGGACTACTCGTGTAATGGCTCTCCTAGACACAGCGCGATGTCAACCCCCAATACCGGGAGAGACGAATCCTGTCTAACCGGCACTGCCTCCAAGTGCTTCGGGACTGCACCCAACCACTACCTGTTTGCACGACTCCTTTGAGCCGTGGTAGGGTAGTGATCAAAGTGTAGTGGGAACACACTCGAGGCGAAGTGCCAGTGTCAAGTCAGCGGACTAAGCTGTACTCATGTCACCTGGGAACTGATAACTGACGATAGGTATAATACCAACCTTTCAGTTCCCGACGAGTCCTGTCCAGTGTACCCGTAACCTAACGAGCACCCGTATACTATCTCCAGTACGACATACTGATGGCTGCGGGACAGACCATCTCCCACACTGGGATGAGAAGCGCATACGCTAGTCTACTCCGGAGTATCGATGCCCTGTCTCGATAGTCCTGCGACTAGGGACCTGTACAAGGATGTGCTTATAGATTACCCAGCCCCCACTAGTGTGACTGCCATCACAACGCTGGTAATCAAGCAAAGATCCTAAGGGCTCCACTAATGCGTATAAGTGATATTCTGAAATAAACACAAGTACACATTGAAGTAGAAACAAACCAAGTAGCATACTACTATATTGAGCAAGATTGTTTATACAAGGTGAATATCCCAAGCTTCCATCAAGTAATATACAAACTAGTATGATACAGTAATGGCCTCTAGGGCATATACACTAACAATCTCCCACTTGCACTAAGGCCATGAACTGGCGTACCGAAGACCTATCATCTCGATCAGCCGCTCGAACTGAGTCTGGGGTAAGGCCTTGGTGAATGGATCTGCAGTGTTCTCTTCTGAAGCAACCCTCCGAACCTCGATCTCCTTACGATCCACGATCTCCCTGATCAGGTGATACCGCCTCAAGATGTGCCTGGATCTCTGATGGGACCTGGGTTCCTTCGCTAAAGCTATAGCCCCGTTGTTGTCGCAATACAGAGGTATTGGGTCAACAATGGACGGAACCACCTGAAGTTCTTTCAAGAACTTCCTCATCCAGACAGCTTCTTTTGCGGCATCAGATGCAGCGATGTATTCCGCTTCCATAGTCGAGTCTGCAACGGTTTCCTGTTTGGAACTCTTCCAACACACCGCCCCTCCATTGAGGGTAAAGACAAAACCCGACATGGACTTGGAATCATCCTTGTCACTCTGGAAGCTGGAGTCAGCAAAGGCCTCGATCTGGAGGTCTTTTCCGCCATACACCAAGAACATCTCCTTAGTCCTCCTCAGGTACTTGAGAATGTTCTTTACTGCTATCCAGTGTTTCTCCCCAGGGTTTGACTGATACCGGCTTACCACACTCAGTGCATAAGCTACATCCGGTCTGGTACACAACATCGCATACATTATAGAGCCTACCGCAGAAGCGTAGGGTATAATAGACATGCGATCCCTCTCCAAATCAGTCTTGGGAGACATCTCTTTAGAGAGGGTGATCCCGTGACAAGCCGGTAGATTACCGCGCTTGGAATCTTCCATACTGAATCTCTTCAGCACGGTGTCGATGTACCTGGACTGTGAAAGTCCTAATATCCTCTTGGATCTATCACGATGGATCCGGATCCCCAGGATGTAAGAGGCATCACCCAGGTCTTTCATGGAGAACCTGTGTGACAAGAAACCCTTGACAGATTGTAGCATAGGAATGTCATTTCCTATTAAGAGAATGTCATCCACGTATAAAACAAGGAATACTACAGTTCTCGCTACAAATCTACTATAGATGCATGGTTCATCTGGATTTTTGATAAAGTCAAATTCCTTGACCGTCTCATCAAAACAGATGTTCCAACTCCGCGATGCCTGCTTTAGTCCATAGATGGACTTAAGCAGCTTGCACACCTTTCCGCTGCTCCCACTCTGAATGAAACCCTCTGGCTGATCCATATAGACACACTCCTCTAAATTTCCATTTAGAAAAGCGGTCTTTACGTCCATCTGCCAAATCTCATAATCGTGGAAGGCAGCAATGGCAAGAAGGATCCGAATGGATTTCAGCATAGCCACTGGAGAAAAGGTTTCGTCATAGTCCAAGCCAGGTCTTTGACGGAAACCCTTTGCTACAAGTCTAGCTTTATAGGTCTCAACCTGTCCATCTACACCAATCTTCCTTTTGAAGATCCACTTGCATCCTACGGGTTTTACCCCGTCTGGAGCAATGTCCAACGTCCATACTTTGTTGGTGTACATGGACTCCATTTCGGTCCGCATTGCATCCAGCCATTTTACCGAGTCAACGCTCTGAACGGCCTATTGGAAGCTAGTAGGCTCGTCATAATCTATGACGCAATCCTCTCTATCCCCGTCTATGAGAAAACCGTAGTATCTCTCGGGCGGATGAGACTGCCTACTACTTCTGCGGAGCGACATAGGAATGTCCTGTTCATTTGAACCCTCTGGTTCTACTAAGCTTTCAGTAATAGCTCGTGGTTCTGGAATTTCTTCCAGTTCTACTGTGCTCCCACTTATCTGGTTTTCCAAAAACTCAGTTTCCAAGAAGTAGGCATGACGAGAAACAAGAACTTTTTGTTCCTCTTCACAGTAGAAGAAATATCCCTTAGAGTTCTTTGGATATCCTACGAACTTACACTGTACTGAGCGTGCCTCGAGCTTGTCCGCATGCTGCTTTTTAACAAAAGCTGGACATCCCCAAGTCTTAATATGACTGAGATGGGGCCTCTTCCCACACCACATCTCAAAAGGTGTAGTAGGCACAGTTTTAGTAGGAACTCGGTTCAATAGGTACGCAGCTGATTCTAGTGCATACCCCCAGAATGATCGCGGTAACTCAGCGTTACTCATCATGGACCGTACCATATCCAATAGGGTTCGGTTCCGTCTCTCCGATACACCGTTATGTTGCGGAGTGTATGGAGGAGTAAGCTGAGAGAGAATCCCATTCTCTTTTAAGTAATTCAGGAACTCGGCACTTAAGTATTCTCCACCTCGATCCGATCTTAGAATCTTGATACTTTTGCCGGTTTGTTTTTCAACTTCATTCTTATATTCCTGGAATTTTTCAAAAGCTTCGGACTTATGTTTCATTAAGAAGACATAACCGTACCTTGAAAAGTCATCCGTAAAAGTAATGAAGTAAGAATAACCGCTTCGCGCATGTGTAGACATTGGACCGCACACGTCACTGTGTACGAGTCCCAAGAGCGAGCTCGCTCTTACTCCGTGTCCAGTGAACGGAGTCTTTGTCATCTTTCCTTTGAGACAGGATTGACAAGTGGCATATGATTGATATTCGAACGGATCCAAATATCCTTCTGTATGTAACTTAGTCAACCTTCTCTCATTGATGTGACCCAGTCTACAATGCCATAAGAAAGTCTGATTGATATCTGGAGACTTTCTTTTGTGTGTATTCTGGACATTGAAAATCTGTGGTTGGTTTAATACGTATATACCATTGCTCAGTGTACCTGACCCAATCAGAACTTGATTAAGGTGAATGTTTACAACATTACTTACAAACGCAAATTCATAACCTTCTTTAGAAACCAAAGATACAGAAATGATATTACAAGTTGCGTTGGGTACAAAAAAGCAATTACGCAAAACCAAAACATGCCCATCTGTCATTCCCAGGTGATAGCCCCCCACGGCTTTAGCATCCATGCTAGCTCCGTTCGCAACTCTGAGGGTCATGTCACCTGCCTTCAAAAATCTACGATTTCTCAACGCCTGCAAAGAATTACAGATATGAGATCCCGATCCGGTATCCAATACCCAGGAAGTAGAGTTTATAGAAAGACAGTTTTCAATAACATACACACCTGAAGCTGAAGCCGCAACCTGCTTCAGTTCCTGTGTCCTGGCTTTCCAAGCCCTGCAATCTTTCTTCCAGTGTCCACTCTTATGACAATAGAAGCACTCTTCCTTTCCAACAAGCTTCCCCGCAATCTTTGTTGCCTTTTCCTTTCCCTTCGTACCCACTTTACTAACACCTCCTCTTGGTTTGGCGGGGGCTTTCTTTCTCTTTCCCTTGGCTTTCGCCTTGGACCTAGAGGAAGAAGATCCTCCTACAAACAAAGCGGGTGTTTCCCTACCCTTCTGTAGGGTGCCCTCTGCGCTCCTCAGCAGGTTGAGGAGTTCTGAAAGTTCAACTTCCTTTTCTTATAAGTTGAAGTTCAGTATAAACTGGGCGTAAGTGGATGGAAGGGACTGGAGAATTAAATCCGTATAGAGTTCACTGTCCAACGTGGTCCCAAGTTCCGCGAGCTCCTCAGTGTAGCCAATCATCTTAAGCACGTGGTCCGCTACCGATGATCCGACGGCCAACTTAGTCGAAAATAACTTCTTCGACACTTCGTATCTTGCGATACGAGACTGCTCTCCATACAGTTCTTTTGTATGAAGAAATATGGATTCCAAATCCATATTCTCGTGCCTCCTCTGATGTTCGTTGTCTATCGAGGCAAGTACGAGGCACCTGGCCTTCGCGCTGTCAATCTCCCAAGTCTTACGGATTTCCTTATCCGCGACGCTGGAGGTGGGACCTGGGACGGGGGGAGCTTTGGTGGTAAGAAGATACCCCAGCTTGTCGTAAGCGATTGCCAATTTGACATTCCTGAGCCAATCTTTGTAGTTTGGCCCTGTCAGTATGTTTTTATCTAGAAGTAACTTAAGTCCAGTCATTTCGATTTGGTCGCTGCAGGGGGAGAGAAGAAACACTTAGCACGATGCTCTTGCAAGTTTAGAATGGTTTTTAATTTGTCTAAACAGGATGGCTCCCACTGTCTCTCGAATCCCTCCTCAAACCACAAAAGGAAGAATTAGCCGGGATCAATCCCACCGCACAATACTTGCTTAACCGTTCAGCCAGGCCAGTGTTGGTACTTCGAGGGAGGTTTTCCAACGCTTTCGCGAAGTTCCTTAATTTAAGAACCTCTTTTCCCTGGGGGCGTAGCCCCGCTAACACCTTTCTAGGCACCTACTAGGTTTATAGCATTGATCGTTTAGTGAGAAATTTCCCGAGGAGTAGCATATACTCACAGTAGGATCGGGATCCAAATATCATCGCGTGACGAAAATGAAGGAATCCTACCATAATCATCACACTCCAAATGGTATGCAAATCTAGCAAGTTTCAGTACTTGTGAAACTCCCGATGTGGATTTTTGCCCCATGCTCTTATGATCTTGACTTTGGCCAACAAATCATAAGTCACATGTCAAGTTCTTCCCGTCGTTCTCCAGGTTAATTTGAATCCACCCGTACATACCCTTGACTTTGGCCAACAAGGCAGTACGACTGTTCCAAATCAACGCATCTATCTATGCTGCACATGAATATCCAATAGCTACCAATCACTATGCCTTGACTTTGGCCAACAAACACAGCTTGAATACTATTGACTATTTATGTGAAACGACGGAGGGCTACGAATGGTTTTGGTAAAACCGTGAACGTAGTGAACTTGATATAATCGATGGAACGAGATAGCTTTTAGAAGGAGTGGCTCAAGCTCCGCATTTAAAAGTTAATTTTGAAAAGAACCGAGTGGTTTTTCGAAAGTGTTCCAACGACTTTAACTTGGTTTATTATCTTGCATTAGTTCTTTTAATGCGTGATATTCTTGCATTAGTTCTTTTAATGCGTCCCATCATTAAATCCTACCATTGCAGAAAACAACCAAAATATGACGTACGCTTATGCCATTCGCATTCGCCACGGGGTCCCGTCATCACTCGTTAGGTTACTTAACTAACGACAGAGCGGGGGCTGGGCTAACGCGGCTGTAAAACATAAGCAACGCCTAAATAGAAAGCAATGATAGACATTACAGATCACAGATGAATACATTGGATATACTAGCAATCCGCAATCCTTTCGAGCCTGCAACGAAAAGCGGATTACACGGTCGCGGTGAATAGCAAATACCCCACCCAAGACCCCTACGGGTGCGGCAAACTACCCGCCAAGTTCCCGGTAGTTTGTGCACCCCTCCATGGGTCTATCCTAGGAGCAAAAACAGTAAAAAGAATTATACAATGACGGCTACAACCCCGACCCGGTTGTGCGGCCAAACAAATAATAATTATTACATCAATTTACATTTACAATGAATGAAAGAAAAACAAAAGCTCATCTCACATCCACCCCGGCTATTCACCCGCGACAGTCCAACACATTCATATACACATTCCAATATCAAACACAGATCATGTATAACCCCGACCAATCGTCTTATAGCGATTAGCCGACGTTCAATACATGCAAACATCACAGATATAACCATCATAGCCAAAGTGTAGTGAAGTTCGAAAAAAAAAATACGGAATTATAGGACCCCAAAAGTAAATTTCTGTTCTGGAAAATCTGGGCACATATAATATATCTTAAAAATCCCAAAATCCTACCAGCAGAACACTGCACAAAAAACGATCGAATGAAGGGTCCAAATAGCGGCGGATCCGCAGCCATGACAATAGATGAGGCCGCAGATCCGCGGCTCTTTCAATGAATTGGTTGATCGTTTTTCTTGGGTGTTCATTAAAAACCCTGAGCCGATTTTAGGTGTATAACAAAACTTGTTTTGACCAGAAAAATTTTTAACAGAAACTAGGGTTTTTAAAAGTTTGGATTTTGGATTTTTTCGGTTCCGAACTTCGTTACACTTCACTACCAAGCTAGTTTAAGTTTAGTTAGGCTCTGATACCACTGTAAGTCCATATTGCGACCCCCGGTGCTTACGGGGAGGCGGAAACGGTATAAAAAAAACAAATTTTTATCGCAAGAGGCAACATGGACTAAAACAATGTCGGGATCGTGTCTAAACTAAAACTAGCATACTTGCTAAAGAGATTTAGCTACTCGGATGAAGATGGTTATACCTAAACTTGAACTCCTTCTTCTTCAAACTTTTGTAGAGGTTGATGGTTCTCTTCTTGTCGCCTTCTTCCGTCGAAGATGGATCCACCTCGAAGGTTCGACCTTTGGGCTCTTCCTCGATCTTTGAGTGAACTAGGGTTTCCGGCTTGCTAAACCTTGAACCTAGAATGAGTAGAGAGTGACTAGGGGTTGCTTTTCCTTTTAAAGAGAAGGATTCTCAACACATGAGAAGGGTTCTCTTTTGCTAGAGGAAGAAGAAGATGAAGTGAGGAGAGAGAGTTGTTATGATAAAGTGAGCTCTTTTTCTTTTGCAACCATAACATAAAGCAAAAGAATTATCAAATAATAATAATAATGAAAATGAAAAGGTTGATGGAAAGTTTAAGAATGACCATTATCATTTCAAACATTAAATTAATTTGCTAGAATCAAAGAGCATCTTTCTTTTGTAATGATGATGGTCAAAACTTCAACCATGGTCAACAAGTCAACCATGGTCAACAAGTCAACATAAAAACCAACCATGACACAATTTCATTTTATTATATATTATTAATTGATATAACATAAATCCATTAGGGTTTGGAAAAAGACGACTGTCAACTGTGCATACACACCCGTTCCGAAACCCTAATGAAAGCCCTCTTCCTCTTCCTCAAATAACCGTGCATACACACCTGCATCCTTGTTCCGAGGAACATGAATACTGAGAGATAAAAGCAACCCCAAATCATATACCAGCATCTGACTCAAACCAGAGCCAGCCGGTAATATCCGTCCGGACTCCAAACGTGCACAAGTGCGCGGATGAGAACGAACCCTGTCGCAAAACCATGCGACCTCTACTCTGTTTTGCCCAGAGGCGAATACCCTCTGTGTGGGACTCTAAAGACTCGACACTACGCTGGCAGTGGGTTTAACCACAGACCGCAAGCGGCACTAGCTGTGCGTAACGGTCCCCAGGTAGATGTCGACAAGAAGGCTGACGAGGTGAAACCCCATCTGAACTCCTACTGAGTCTGAATGTGACAGTCTCCGTACAGTCCGGTCTGTTCGTCTAATACATCGCATGTCGGGCCTAGGGGGCGGTAAAACGTCAGTCCCCTAATAGCGGTACAAGTTGTGTCGGAGTGAAGCCCAAAACACCCTGAGATAACACTGGAACCTACCAGTATATCTCACTTGCCCTGGCCAGGGACTACTCGTGTAATGGCTCTCCTAGACACAGCGCGATGTCAACCCCCAATACCGGGAGAGACGAATCCTGTCTAACCGGCACTGCCTCCAAGTGCTTCGGGACTGCACCCAACCACTACCTGTTTGCACGACTCCTTTGAGCCGTGGTAGGGTAGTGATCAAAGTGTAGTGGGAACACACTCGAGGCGAAGTGCCAGTGTCAAGTCAGCGGACTAAGCTGTACTCATGTCACCTGGGAACTGATAACTGACGATAGGTATAATACCAACCTTTCAGTTCCCGACGAGTCCTGTCCAGTGTACCCGTAACCTAACGAGCACCCGTATACTATCTCCAGTACGACATACTGATGGCTGCGGGACAGACCATCTCCCACACTGGGATGAGAAGCGCATACGCTAGTCTACTCCGGAGTATCGATGCCCTGTCTCGATAGTCCTGCGACTAGGGACCTGTACAAGGATGTGCTTATAGATTACCCAGCCCCCACTAGTGTGACTGCCATCACAACGCTGGTAATCAAGCAAAGATCCTAAGGGCTCCACTAATGCGTATAAGTGATATTCTGAAATAAACACAAGTACACATTGAAGTAGAAACAAACCAAGTAGCATACTACTATATTGAGCAAGATTGTTTATACAAGGTGAATATCCCAAGCTTCCATCAAGTAATATACAAACTAGTATGATACAGTAATGGCCTCTAGGGCATATACACTAACAATCTCCCACTTGCACTAAGGCCATGAACTGGCGTACCGAAGACCTATCATCTCGATCAGCCGCTCGAACTGAGTCTGGGGTAAGGCCTTGGTGAATGGATCTGCAGTGTTCTCTTCTGAAGCAACCCTCCGAACCTCGATCTCCTTACGATCCACGATCTCCCTGATCAGGTGATACCGCCTCAAGATGTGCCTGGATCTCTGATGGGACCTGGGTTCCTTCGCTAAAGCTATAGCCCCGTTGTTGTCGCAATACAGAGGTATTGGGTCAACAATGGACGGAACCACATGAAGTTTTTTCAAGAACTTCCTCATCCAGACAGCTTCTTTTGCGGCATCAGATGCAGCGATGTATTCCGCTTCCATAGTCGAGTCTGCAACGGTTTCCTGTTTGGAACTCTTCCAACACACCGCCCCTCCATTGAGGGTAAAGACAAAACCCGACATGGACTTGGAATCATCCTTGTCACTCTGGAAGCTGGAGTCAGCAAAGGCCTCGATCTGGAGGTCTTTTCCGCCATACACCAAGAACATCTCCTTAGTCCTCCTCAGGTACTTGAGAATGTTCTTTACTGCTATCCAGTGTTTCTCCCCAGGGTTTGACTGATACCGGCTTACCACACTCAGTGCATAAGCTACATCCGGTCTGGTACACAACATCGCATACATTATAGAGCCTACCGCAGAAGCGTAGGGTATAATAGACATGCGATCCCTCTCCAAATCAGTCTTGGGAGACATCTCTTTAGAGAGGGTGATCCCGTGACAAGCCGGTAGATTACCGCGCTTGGAATCTTCCATACTGAATCTCTTCAGCACGGTGTCGATGTACCTGGACTGTGAAAGTCCTAATATCCTCTTGGATCTATCACGATGGATCCGGATCCCCAGGATGTAAGAGGCATCACCCAGGTCTTTCATGGAGAACCTGTGTGACAAGAAACCCTTGACAGATTGTAGCATAGGAATGTCATTTCCTATTAAGAGAATGTCATCCACGTATAAAACAAGGAATACTACAGTTCTCGCTACAAATCTACTATAGATGCATGGTTCATCTGGATTTTTGATAAAGTCAAATTCCTTGACCGTCTCATCAAAACAGATGTTCCAACTCCGCGATGCCTGCTTTAGTCCATAGATGGACTTAAGCAGCTTGCACACCTTTCCGCTGCTCCCACTCTGAATGAAACCCTCTGGCTGATCCATATAGACACACTCCTCTAAATTTCCATTTAGAAAAGCGGTCTTTACGTCCATCTGCCAAATCTCATAATCGTGGAAGGCAGCAATGGCAAGAAGGATCCGAATGGATTTCAGCATAGCCACTGGAGAAAAGGTTTCGTCATAGTCCAAGCCAGGTCTTTGACGGAAACCCTTTGCTACAAGTCTAGCTTTATAGGTCTCAACCTGTCCATCTACACCAATCTTCCTTTTGAAGATCCACTTGCATCCTACGGGTTTTACCCCGTCTGGAGCAATGTCCAACGTCCATACTTTGTTGGTGTACATGGACTCCATTTCGGTCCGCATTGCATCCAGCCATTTTACCGAGTCAACGCTCTGAACGGCCTATTGGAAGCTAGTAGGCTCGTCATAATCTATGACGCAATCCTCTCTATCCCCGTCTATGAGAAAACCGTAGTATCTCTCGGGCGGATGAGACTGCCTACTACTTCTGCGGAGCGGCATAGGAATGTCCTGTTCATTTGAACCCTCTGGTTCTACTAAGCTTTCAGTAATAGCTCGTGGTTCTGGAATTTCTTCCAGTTCTACTGTGCTCCCACTTATCTGGTTTTCCAAAAACTCAGTTTCCAAGAAGTAGGCATGACGAGAAACAAGAACTTTTTGTTCCTCTTCACAGTAGAAGAAATATCCCTTAGAGTTCTTTGGATATCCTACGAACTTACACTGTACTGAGCGTGCCTCGAGCTTGTCCGCATGCTGCTTTTTAACAAAAGCTGGACATCCCCAAGTCTTAATATGACTGAGATGGGGCCTCTTCCCACACCACATCTCAAAAGGTGTAGTAGGCACAGTTTTAGTAGGAACTCGGTTCAATAGGTACGCAGCTGATTCTAGTGCATACCCCCAGAATGATCGCGGTAACTCAGCGTTACTCATCATGGACCGTACCATATCCAATAGGGTTCGGTTCCGTCTCTCCGATACACCGTTATGTTGCGGAGTGTATGGAGGAGTAAGCTGAGAGAGAATCCCATTCTCTTTTAAGTAATTCAGGAACTCGGCACTTAAGTATTCTCCACCTCGATCCGATCTTAGAATCTTGATACTTTTGCCGGTTTGTTTTTCAACTTCATTCTTATATTCCTGGAATTTTTCAAAAGCTTCGGACTTATGTTTCATTAAGAAGACATAACCGTACCTTGAAAAGTCATCCGTAAAAGTAATGAAGTAAGAATAACCGCTTCGCGCATGTGTAGACATTGGACCGCACACGTCACTGTGTACGAGTCCCAAGAGCGAGCTCGCTCTTACTCCGTGTCCAGTGAACGGAGTCTTTGTCATCTTTCTTTTGAGACAGGATTGACAAGTGGCATATGATTGATATTCGAACGGATCCAAATATCCTTCTGTATGTAACTTAGTCAACCTTCTCCCATTGATGTGACCCAGTCTACAATGCCATAAGAAAGTCTGATTGATATCTGGAGACTTTCTTTTGTGTGTATTCTGGACATTGAAAATCTGTGGTTGGTTTAATACGTATATACCATTGCTCAGTGTACCTGACCCAATCAGAACTTGATTAAGGTGAATGTTTACAACATTACTTACAAACGCAAATTCATAACCTTCTTTAGAAACCAAAGATACAGAAATGATATTACAAGTTGCGTTGGGTACAAAAAAGCAATTACGCAAAACCAAAACATGCCCATCTGTCATTCCCAGGTGATAGCCCCCCACGGCTTTAGCATCCATGCTAGCTCCGTTCGCAACTCTGAGGGTCATGTCACCTGCCTTCAAAAATCTACGATTTCTCAACGCCTGCAAAGAATTACAGATATGAGATCCTGATCCGGTATCCAATACCCAGGAAGTAGAGTTTATAGAAAGACAGTTTTCAATAACATACACACCTGAAGCTGAAGCCGCAACCTGCTTCAGTTCCTGTGTCCTGGCTTTCCAAGCCCTGCAATCTTTCTTCCAGTGTCCACTCTTATGACAATAGAAGCACTCTTCCTTTCCAACAAGCTTCCCCGCAATCTTTGTTGCCTTTTCCTTTCCCTTCGTACCCACTTTACTAACACCTCCTCTTGGTTTGGCGGGGGCTTTCTTTCTCTTTCCCTTGGCTTTCGCCTTGGACCTAGAGGAAGAAGATCCTCCTACAAACAAAGCGGGTGTTTCCCTACCCTTCTGTAGGGTGCCCTCTGCGCTCCTCAGCAGGTTGAGGAGTTCTGAAAGTTCAACTTCCTTTTCTTGTAAGTTGAAGTTCAGTATAAACTGGGCGTAAGTGGATGGAAGGGACTGGAGAATTAAATCCGTATAGAGTTCACTGTCCAACGTGGTCCCAAGTTCCGCGAGCTCCTCAGTGTAGCCAATCATCTTAAGCACGTGGTCCGCTACCGATGATCCGACGGCCAACTTAGTCGAAAATAACTTCTTCGACACTTCGTATCTTGCGATACGAGACTGCTCTCCATACAGTTCTTTTGTATGAAGAAATATGGATTCCAAATCCATATTCTCGTGCCTCCTCTGATGTTCGTTGTCTATCGAGGCAAGTACGAGGCACCTGGACTTCGCGCTGTCAATCTCCCAAGTCTTACGGATTTCCTTATCCGCGACGCTGGAGGTGGGACCTGGGACGGGGGGAGCTTTGGTGGTAAGAAGATACCCCAGCTTGTCGTAAGCGATTGCCAATTTGACATTCCTGAGCCAATCTTTGTAGTTTGGCCCTGTCAGTATGTTTTTATCTAGAAGTAACTTAAGTCCAGTCATTTCGATTTGGTCGCTGCAGGGGGAGAGAAGAAACACTTAGCACGATGCTCTTGCAAGTTTAGAATGGTTTTTAATTTGTCTAAACAGGATGGCTCCCACTGTCTCTCGAATCCCTCCTCAAACCACAAAAGGAAGAATTAGCCGGGATCAATCCCACCGCACAATACTTGCTTAACCGTTCAGCCAGGCCAGTGTTGGTACTTCGAGGGAGGTTTTCCAACGCTTTCGCGAAGTTCCTTAATTTAAGAACCTCTTTTCCCTGGGGGCGTAGCCCCGCTAACACCTTTCTAGGCACCTACTAGGTTTATAGCATTGATCGTTTAGTGAGAAATTTCCCGAGGAGTAGCATATACTCACAGTAGGATCGGGATCCAAATATCATCGCGTGACGAAAATGAAGGAATCCTACCATAATCATCACACTCCAAATGGTATGCAAATCTAGCAAGTTTCAGTACTTGTGAAACTCCCGATGTGGATTTTTGCCCCATGCTCTTATGATCTTGACTTTGGCCAACAAATCATAAGTCACATGTCAAGTTCTTCCCGTCGTTCTCCAGGTTAATTTGAATCCACCCGTACATACCCTTGACTTTGGCCAACAAGGCAGTACGACTGTTCCAAATCAACGCATCTATCTATGCTGCACATGAATATCCAATAGCTACCAATCACTATGCCTTGACTTTGGCCAACAAACACAGCTTGAATACTATTGACTATTTATGTGAAACGACGGAGGGCTACGAATGGTTTTGGTAAAACCGTGAACGTAGTGAACTTGATATAATCGATGGAACGAGATAGCTTTTAGAAGGAGTGGCTCAAGCTCCGCATTTAAAAGTTAATTTTGAAAAGAACCGAGTGGTTTTTCGAAAGTGTTCCAACGACTTTAACTTGGTTTATTATCTTGCATTAGTTCTTTTAATGCGTGATATTCTTGCATTAGTTCTTTTAATGCGTCCCATCATTAAATCCTACCATTGCAGAAAACAACCAAAATATGACGTACGCTTATGCCATTCGCATTCGCCACGGGGTCCCGTCATCACTCGTTAGGTTACTTAACTAACGACAGAGCGGGGGCTGGGCTAGCGCGGCTGTAAAACATAAGCAACGCCTAAATAGAAAGCAATGATAGACATTACAGATCACAGATGAATACATTGGATATACTAGCAATCCGCAATCCTTTCGAGCCTGCAACGAAAAGCGGATTACACGGTCGCGGTGAATAGCAAATACCCCACCCAAGACCCCTACGGGTGCGGCAAACTACCCGCCAAGTTCCCGGTAGTTTGTGCACCCCTCCATGGGTCTATCCTAGGAGCAAAAACAGTAAAAAGAATTATACAATGACGGCTACAACCCCGACCCGGTTGTACGGCCAAACAAATAATAATTATTACATCAATTTACATTTACAATGAATGAAAGAAAAATAAAAGCTCATCTCACATCCACCCCGGCTATTCACCCGCGACAGTCCAACACATTCATATACACATTCCAATATCAAACACAGATCATGTATAACCCCGACCAATCGTCTTATAGCGATTAGCCGACGTTCAATACATGCAAACATCACAGATATAACCATCATAGCCAAAGTGTAGTGAAGTTCGAAAAAAAAAATACGGAATTATAGGACCCCAAAAGTAAATTTCTGTTCTGGAAAATCTGGGCACATATAATATATCTTAAAAATCCCAAAATCCTACCAGCAGAACACTGCACAAAAAACGATCGAATGAAGGGTCCAAATAGCGGCGGATCCGCAGCCATGACAATAGATGAGGCCGCAGATCCGCGGCTCTTTCAATGAATTGGTTGATCGTTTTTCTTGGGTGTTCATTAAAAACCCTGAGCCGATTTTAGGTGTATAACAAAACTTGTTTTGACCAGAAAAATTTTTAACAGAAACTAGGGTTTTTAAAAGTTTGGATTTTGGATTTTTTCGGTTCCGAACTTCGTTACACTTCACTACCAAGCTAGTTTAAGTTTAGTTAGGCTCTGATACCACTGTAAGTCCATATTGCGACCCCCGGTGCTTACGGGGAGGCGGAAACGGTATAAAAAAAACAAATTTTTATCGCAAGAGGCAACATGGACTAAAACAATGTCGGGATCGTGTCTAAACTAAAACTAGCATACTTGCTAAAGAGATTTAGCTACTCGGATGAAGATGGTTATACCTAAACTTGAACTCCTTCTTCTTCAAACTTTTGTAGAGGTTGATGGTTCTCTTCTTGTCGCCTTCTTCCGTCGAAGATGGATCCACCTCGAAGGTTCGACCTTTGGGCTCTTCCTCGATCTTTGAGTGAACTAGGGTTTCCGGCTTGCTAAACCTTGAACCTAGAATGAGTAGAGAGTGACTAGGGGTTGCTTTTCCTTTTAAAGAGAAGGATTCTCAACACATGAGAAGGGTTCTCTTTTGCTAGAGGAAGAAGAAGATGAAGTGAGGAGAGAGAGTTGTTATGATAAAGTGAGCTCTTTTTCTTTTGCAACCATAACATAAAGCAAAAGAATTATCAAATAATAATAATAATGAAAATGAAAAGGTTGATGGAAAGTTTAAGAATGACCATTATCATTTCAAACATTAAATGAATTTGCTAGAATCAAAGAGCATCTTTCTTTTGTAATGATGATGGTCAAAACTTCAACCATGGTCAACAAGTCAACCATGGTCAACAAGTCAACATAAAAACCAACCATGACACAATTTCATTTTATTATATATTATTAATTGATATAACATAAATCCATTAGGGTTTGGAAAAAGACGACTGTCAACTGTGCATACGCACCCGTTCCGAAACCCTAATGAAAGCCCTCTTCCTCTTCCTCAAATAACCGTGCATACACACCTGCATCCTTGTTCCGAGGAACATGAATACTGAGAGATAAAAGCAACCCCAAATCATATACCAGCATCTGACTCAAACCAGAGCCAGCCAGTAATATCCGTCCGGACTCCAAACGTGCACAAGTGCGCGGATGAGAACGAACCCTGTCGCAAAACCATGCGACCTCTACTCTGTTTTGCCCAGAGGCGAATACCCTCTGTGTGGGACTCTAAAGACTCGACACTACGCTGGCAGTGGGTTTAACCACAGACCGCAAGCGGCACTAGCTGTGCGTAACGGTCCCCAGGTAGATGTCGACAAGAAGGCTGACGAGGTGAAACCCCATCTGAACTCCTACTGAGTCTGAATGTGACAGTCTCCGTACAGTCCAGTCTGTTCGTCTAATACATCGCATGTCGGGCCTAGGGGGCGGTAAAACGTCAGTCCCCTAATAGCGGTACAAGTTGTGTCGGAGTGAAGCCCAAAACACCCTGAGATAACACTGGAACCTACCAGTATATCTCGCTTGCCCTGGCCAGGGACTACTCGTGTAATGGCTCTCCTAGACACAGCGCGATGTCAACCCCCAATACCGGGAGAGACGAATCCTGTCTAACCGGCACTGCCTCCAAGTGCTTCGGGACTGCACCCAACCACTACCTGTTTGCACGACTCCTTTGAGCCGTGGTAGGGTAGTGATCAAAGTGTAGTGGGAACACACTCGAGGCGAAGTGCCAGTGTCAAGTCAGCGGACTAAGCTGTACTCATGTCACCTGGGAACTGATAACTGACGATAGGTATAATACCAACCTTTCAGTTCCCGACGAGTCCTGTCCAGTGTACCCGTAACCTAACGAGCACCCGTATACTATCTCCAGTACGACATACTGATGGCCGCGGGACAGACCATCTCCCACACTGGGATGAGAAGCGCATACGCTAGTCTACTCCGGAGTATCGATGCCCTGTCTCGATAGTCCTGCGACTAGGGACCTGTACAAGGATGTGCTTATAGATTACCCAGCCCCCACTAGTGTGACTGCCATCACAACGCTGGTAATCAAGCAAAGATCCTAAGGGCTCCACTAATGCGTATAAGTGATATTCTGAAATAAACACAAGTACACATTGAAGTAGAAACAAACCAAGTAGCATACTACTATATTGAGCAAGATTGTTTATACAAGGTGAATATCCCAAGCTTCCATCAAGTAATATACAAACTAGTATGATACAGTAATGGCCTCTAGGGCATATACACTAACAAGGAGCTGATGCTATGGGCTTGTTTCAAATGATGATACTGCTGTTGTATTGGGTGGTTTAGCAGCTGCTGATGCTGCTTTAGCTGATGTAGGGTGTGTAGGTGTTGGCTGAAGTGTTAGGGGCTGGTGTAGGGTTGGCTGAAGCTTTGTTTCAGCTGCTGATTTAGGGGCTGTTTTGTGGCTGAAGTCAGTTATTGGAGGCTGAAAAGTCTTAGGGGTTGGTGTAATGTGTGAGAGTGAGAGGTAGTATGCAAGAGCACAAGGGATAATGAAGGTTGAGAGGGATCATGCACACTCTAGCCACCTCTCTCTCTCTCTCCCCCCCTACACAAGGTCAATTCCCATCCTAATCACCCTTAACAAGCTAAAACCCTAAATTAAGCTAATTAACATAACCAAAAGGTTTAAGTCACCATGGTCACCTAAGCATGGTCCAACCCTAGGCCACCATGAGTCCAAAACATGAAACAAGCGTAACAAGTGTAGAAAATGTCATGTGCACATTTTTGCACAAAAAGCCAAAAAATCCACTTAGCGATTTTTAATCGCGATTAACACCAAAATAACATATAATCCATCATAAAAACTACAAAATGGCATATTTCCACAAAATAAGCCATTTTAGAATTTCTATAATTTTCTCCAGAATTTTCACCATTTATCGGTATTTAATTATACCGACTATTGAAATATTCATTAAAACTTAATATTAAATTATGAAAATTCCTAAAAATAATATTTTTTTTTAAATGTTACAGATATTTTGTTGCAGCCCAGCCCCTTTTTATATATTCTTTTTGATCTGACCATAAGTTGATTTTCTATACACCATTCATTAATCTTTCTTCTCGTAAAGTTTACCCGTTTTCCTAAATTATTAAATTTGTCTTTAGTGTAAATGGCATAACTATTATGTAAACGAGTACCCTAAGTTTCTGGAAGCTTAAGACAATATGTTGCTGATAACATTCCCTGATCTTCAGCTGTTGGTTTGCTTTGACAGAAATCTTTGTGAAATTCACAAGTATATTCTTCAAGATAGCACATGTCGCATATTGATAGTCTTTCTAATGACGTTTTGGCAGCTAAAGACTTTTCTTTTAGATCATTATATATTTCTCCTAAAAATTCAAATTTATGGCTTTCCTAAAATTTTCAATTAATTTTATGGGTTCTAAAAGAGTTTCACTAGTTATAGAACATGTTAATAAACCGTGCCTCAGAGACCCTGCAGACCCAAACTGCAGTGGCCTCTATTGCAGGACAGTGGGACAGTGGGGTTGCTAACGGTTTGTGTTTGTAGATCCGAGCAAGCCCAAATTACAGTGGCTGGTGGGGCGGCCAGCTATTTTACGGTTAGTCCATGCGCACAGGAGAGACTGTAGCATTACGTTTTCTCATGGAAAAGGCCGGCAAAAGTAAGCTCATAACTGATTCCCCACTTTGGGATCGATATCCGGCGGCTCCCTTTACATCGCCGCCATAAGCTATCGCAGCCGCCCTCAATCATCTCCTTTTTTCTCTTCTCTACGCTGATTTCTCGAGTTTCTCGTGATCGGATCCAAAATGGAAGGAAGCGGAGGAACCTTATCTGAGGTCTACCAGAGCACTCGGAAGCTTCTACTGCGATCGAGAGATGGCGTCGCAAAGCTCGAGCGATTCCAATCCGCCTCCTTTTCTTCGTCTTCGTTCTCATCGTCGCCTGCGATTGGGCTCGGCTTGGATTCGCCTGAGCTCGCCATCGGGATCAAGAAGGACATCACCCAGATCCAGTCCATGTGCACCGACATGGATCGCCTCTGGCGATCCGTCGCTTCCAAAGGCCAACGCGATCTCTGGAAGAGGTAATCTTCATATTTTTTCATTCTTTTTAAATTTCTCGATCTTTCTTGTCCTGTTTTGATCGACTTTTCATGTTGTTGAACCTGATTTTAGGGATGTTTTCTCTATATGATGAGTTCTTGTATCTGATTAGGAATTCAGATGAAGATTATGGGTATGGGTTCTCTAAACTGTCGTTCTTAGATTATCTTAGATTAAATACTGACGTTGGACCTCTATGTATTTTCAACCGCACCGAAATCTAAAATTAGGTGTTTGGCCGCAACTCATGAGTAATTTGTTTTTTTTTTGCCCCATCAACATGTAATTGGGATAGCAATGAGTTAGAAAACCTGTAGTTGGAATTGTCGAAATGAAATATGAAATGAAAGGATAAGTAGCTATTTAAATTTATGTTTCATGAAGAAATCGGCTTAAACTTTGAACAACGATATGAATGCAGCTGCAAATGCAATGTATCTCTAACTGCAAGCAACCAAAGTGACAAGCACAACCTTAATGTTTTTCTTCCAAGAAAACTGATATATAATACCATAACTCTGGGCTCATGTAACATTTGGAATTCAATAAGCCTAAGTAGGCAAACTTGATTTTGCTCATTGGTTCAGGCATTGCTAAACTTTCAGCCGAATCGTTATAGTTTTTATCAAGAACTACATTGGGGGAGTAAAGTGTGCATGAAATACTCTAAACTTGACATGTGGCCTAGAAAAAAAATTCTGCTTTGTAGTTTAGAGAGCCCTTGATGTTTTTTTACCAAATTACCATTTTCTTTATACCTTCTATTGTTAGAGGCATTTGCTCACCAATTAGAAGTTAACCTTCTATTATCTATATGTTATATCCAGATTAAAACTTTTGGGATTTCAATACTTTCCAGTAAATAATTTCTAGGGCGCCTCTTTTCTAGCACATTCTATTGGAGTATCACTTTAAAAAAAGTTGTCATTTTAAGTGTATTTCAAAATCAAAATACAAGTGTTCATTATTGTATAGGTGGCCATGGATCATCGGCCATTTGGCTCGTGGTCCAAGGCCAACACACCCCTTTGTGTGGCTCTTTTAGAGCCCTACAATCAAAATTTAAGCAGGGAAATAATTTGGAAATTATATTGATCAGTGAGTTGCATGTGATTTTAATGGGTACTGGTAGAATATAAATTTAAAAATATTATATCATGTGGTTTAAACATTAAATTTTTACTTTGTGGTAATTAACCATAAACAATGATTTTACAGCCGGTTTCGTGTGAAAACATACCATATTTCTTTATTTGTGAAATTATTTTCTGTTAGGTTCATCCCACATGATCAAAGCCATTGAGAAAAATCTCTCTTGATCTCTTTATCTTTTCTGATTTCCAATAGCACCTTAATAGTAATTTTTGTATCTTTCATTATTTATACTATGTATACACACTTATGGGAAAGTTGTTATCTTGGAAGCATGAACACATCTGTTTGTTTGTCGTGCCCGTGTCCGATACACTTAGGCCGTGTCCGTATATATTGGATGTGTCTGATTCTACATAGCGTAGGAGGCAGAGATATATACATGTGAAATATACGTGTGGACAACTTTGATATTTTTGAGACTAGATACTTCAAATCTCTATCATGATGGACTACAACTAGAAAGAGTAGATGTCCAAATTGATGCAAATGATAAAGTCGAGTATATAAAAGTGGCCCTAATTTAAAAGGGTCAATATATTTTTTGACCTAACTCTTAAATTTTATTATTGTATGTTTTACTTTTAGTTTTATATAAGTATTTGTTTGTGCTCAAAATAACTTATGATTATGATTGAAAGTTATAACCTTAAAGTTATACTAATACATACTTCTTCTTGCAGTGTGTTATGTTATATATAAGGGCTTTTTACTAAAAAGCCCCTCCATACTTCCCTAAAACCCCTCCATACTTACCTAATTACTAAAAGACACCCTCATACTTTGTATTTACTTAAAAGACCCCATTAGTGTTTTAAAAAGTGTCCGCTTAAGCGCATAAGCGGTTGAGCAGGTTTCGCTGCTTCACTTTATCCGGCTTAAACGGGTGCTATTACATAACTTTCTTTTGTTGATGTATACTCCTTATAAGGGTTATATTGGGTATACAGGTATTGTTATTGGAATGATAATAACACACATACCAATTAATATAAATTCCCATCACTTTTTTCGTCTTTTTACATGTTTCTTTCCGGCATGCTCAAGTCGACGGGGGCTAGGATTTTCGAGCTGCTCGATTTCAACAAACTTTAAGATTTGTGTTTCGAAGTTTAAAAAATTAAGGTTTTGTATGTGAACAACTTCTGGATATTAAGATCGGAATCGATTTCGAGCAATCCCAGAGATTCCTATTTCAATTTCGAGTAGTTTTTGAATTTCGACCTTGAATTTCTAATTCGATTTTGACACGATTTGCCTCGGGTTGTAATCTTTTAGGTATTTTTTTGCGATTTTGTTGTTTTTTACTAATTTGTTTGATTCTTCTAGTTATATTCAATATTTATTTTTTGAAACGTATTATGACAATAATAGGTTTTTCTTCACTGACAATTTGCATTTTTGGTTGTTACACCTTATATAATGCTAATTTAGGCATCTACAGACGCAAAAGGAATATAAAGTAGTTAGAACTCTATTAGAATGAATATTTATTGACAAAAAATAAGAAAATTGATGAAAACATCACTTTTCTAATTTCTGTGCGGTCGGAGCGGCTGCTTAAGCAGTGCTTAAGAGGACAGGCTCTTTGACCGTACCGCTTTTTATTTTTGCTTTTAAAACATGGACCCTCATACATTTAAATTGCATTAAAACCCTCTTAACTGGCCAAAATAAGAATATTTTTGGCATTTTTCATTAGCATGTTAGGGAATTAATGGTGAGTATCGCGCTAGGGTTTTAAACCCCCAAATGCCTCTTCTTCTTCTAAAATTTCCAATTTGTTCCTAAAATTAGCTTCAAAGTTAGGGTTTCGATAAAAAATTTCTCAAATTGATCGTGAAAACCGGCTCGTCTTCCTCAATCTTCTCTAGCAACGAGTTCGTCAAGTGTCATTGTCCTCGAATTCCAAGTATCGAGTTAGTGTGCCACCTCATTCGGAAGGAGGACGATTTTTTAGTTGCCATAAATCTCAATTTTCAATTCAGCGAGGACGTGATTCTTTTTGTGAGAGAAAGACCTACCTAAATACTTGGAGGTAAGAGCAATTCAAGCTCCAGCTCCATCTCTATCTTCCTAACGAGATGTTAACTTTGGATGTACAACTAATGAGGGGCCTTTTTAGTGCAACTTAAATATATGGGGGTCTTTTAAGTAAATACGAAGTATGGAAGGTTTGTTTAGTAATTGGAAATGTAAAGTATGGAGGGCGTTTTAGTAAAAAGCCTTATAATTAAATTTAAAGATAAATAATATAGTCATGCCTTTATGTCCTTTTTACAAATCTTCCGTGTAACGCGGCCGTATCCATGGCTGTGTCTATGTCCATGCTTCGTAGGTAGAAAGAAAGCAGAGGTTCAAATTGATGCAAATGATGAAGCCGAGTATATGAAAGTGCGCCCCGATTTAAAAAGTCAATATTTTTTTGTTCTCACTCTTTAAATTTTATTCTTATATGCTTTACCTTTCGTTTTATATAAATATTTGTTTGTGCTCAAAATAATTTATGACTTTGGATAAAAGCTATAACCTTGATTTTAACTTTATTGGGCTTTAAAGTTATACGGTACATATTTCTCCTTGAAGTTTATCATGTTTAATATATATAATTAAACATATAGATAAACAATATAGTCGTGCCTTCGTGTCCTGCATTTGACAAGTATGTTGTGTAACGTGTCCTTATTCATGCCCCGTATGTGTGCCCGTGTTTATGTCCATGCTTCATAAGTAGAAAGAATAGAAGGCCAAATTGATGCAAATAATGAAGTTGAGTATATTAAAGTGGCCCTAATTAAAAAAGAACAATTTTTTTTTGTTTCAACTCTTAAATTTTATTCTTATATGTTTTACTTCTAGTTTTATATAAAGATTTGTTTGTGCTCAAAATAACTTATGATTTTCGATGAAAGTTATAACCTTGATTTTAATTTTATCGTGCTTTAAAGTTATATGAATACATATTTCTTCTCGTAGTTTATTATGTTTAATATATATAATTAAATATATAGATAAATAATATATCCGTTCCTTCATGTCCTTTTTCTACAAATCCGCTGTGTAATGCGTCTGTATCCATGCCCGTGTCTGTATCCATGCTTCATAGGTGTTTATATAATGGCCAATAGACTGTCAACCATTTACACCTAGAATTAGAAACAACTCTGGTAGAGTGAAAGCTACTCTTACGAAAGCATTCTTACACCTTAGCAATACATTTTTATATTATATATCTACTTATTTTAGAGACAGTATCATCAACCATCTTAAAAGTAAATAAGTTCATGGATGTTAAACTGCTCATTTTGAAGAGTACTCGAGATATCTCGAGTGGCAAAGGCATTCATTGACTTTTAGTCCAGCATTAGCAATATAAGATGATGGTTTTTGGGGGATCATTGTTATAGCCTTTGTCATGACTATTCCAAAACGTAATGAGGGGTTAAAAGATATGAAGAAATGTGTAAAGAATTCCATCTTAAATGATTTTATGATGTTTGATGTTTGATGCACTGTATGCACGTCAGAGTTCTAAATGTCGGCCGACATCACAGAAATGTCGGCGACATGTCGGTTTTGGAAAGAAAGCGACACAAACAACAACTGAGCCTTTTATCCCAAGCATATAAACCAACATGAGAATCACGCCGGGTCCAGCACATGAATCCTCTGCCTCCACTCACTCCTATCGAACAATATACTTTCATTGAGGCCTTTGGCAACCATATCTTTTCATATCACCTCCATTCATGTTTTCTTCGGTCTTCCTTTCGCCCTTTTGACATTGCTTATATTGATAGTATCCATTCGTCGAACCGGTGCTTCTATAGGTCTGCGTTGCACATGACCAAACCATCTTAGTCGGTTTTCTCGCATCTTCTTCTTCACAGGTGCTACACCAAATTTTGCACGAATATCTTCATTTCGCACATTATCTTTTCTAGTGTTATCACATATCCATTGAAGCATGCGCATCTCCGCTACGTGCATCTTCTATGTATGATGCTTCTCAGGAGCCCAGCATTATGTACCATGTAATAAGACAGGCCGAATAGCGTTCCGATAAAACTTCCCTTTCAACCTTAACGAAAAATTACAATCACATAAAATCCTTGTTGCACTCCTCTATTTCAACCAACTAGTTTGGATCCTTTGATTAATATCGCTATCGTTCTCCCCATCTTTTTGGATGATGGAAGCTAGATATCTAAACGGATTGCTCGGTCATATTGCCTTCCAGTGCTAAACCAATATGGTCTCGACTTCTCCATTTGCTAAATTTGCAATGCATATATGCTGTCTTGGACCTGCTCAATCTGCACCCCCGAGATTCCAACGCTTGCCTCCATAACTCCAATTTGGCATTAACCCCGGCTTTCGTCTCATTTACTAGAACAATATCATCAGCGAATAGCATACACCAAGGTATCTCATCTTGAATAATTCTAGTAAGCTCATCCATCACGATGGTAAATATGAATGAACTTAATGCAGATCCTTGATGTAAGCCAATTGTAATTGAAAAATCACTCGTTAGGCCACCGTAAGTTCTGACATTTACCACCACTCCATCGTACATATCCTTAATTATGTCAATTTACTTGACATGGATCCTCGTCATCATTGTCCCCCATAATACCTCTCTAGGTATCTTATCGTACGCTTTTTCTAAATCAATAAATATCATATGTACTTAACGAGTGACCTCCTGCGAAGTCCTCGTATTGCATCTCTCTTTATATGGTTCATGTCATAGAATGTGACAATGTTTTACATTGGCTATCACAAGCCTATCACAATCCTCACCCTTTCTCATCCGGACTGAGGACCGACAACGGTGGGTTTGGAAGAAAGCGATACAGATTTGCAGAATTATTTCGGTTACCGATATTTGGTAAATGCCCGCCGACACCCTCTCTCATCCGGACTGGGGACCGACAATTGTGGGTTTGGAAGAAAGCGACACGGATTTGCAGAATTATTTCGGTTACCGATATTTGGTAAATGCCCGCCGACATTTCGTGATGTCGTCGTTTTACCCGACATTTTCCGATATATGAATAAAAAAAATTTGGGTAATTTTCTTTCGGATTTTGGGTTTTGGGATTTGTACGTTAAGTAACTAATAGACGACCGTTTTACCACTGAGTTATTGAGGAAGATATAAATTTAATAAAACTAAAAATTTGCATAAGTTAATATTTTTTCAAAAAAATAAGTTATATAAATAACATTTATATTACAAAAACGTAGAACCTGATATTTGATAAAACCACTCGACATTTCACGATAGCCGACATCAAAATCTGCAGGACGACACAAACCGACATCCAAAATTTAGAACATTGATGCACGTACCAATATGCTCATAAATATTGGATTCATAGTGAAGAAATGCATTGCAGAAGATGCCTTTAAAGGAACATGTCATTGAAATTTTTTTGGAGTATATGTGCACCACTTGATCGTAAATGTATTGCCTATTTAACAGATAGCCTAAAGCACTAACTGTTGGAACTATTAAGTAATTTCAGGATCGAGGGGAAGACCCCTTATAATAACTAATTTGGGCCTGAATCATCTATAAACACATAGTGTTCCTATACTTTCAAGCAGAATAAGAAGTAAAATGTATGTTTGTTTGCACACCTATGGTTGATATAATCATATTCTATCACCCATTCTTTCCTTTAATGGCTCAACCACAATGACGACATAAGAGACGATCGCCGTGATAACTGCTACTTTGACCAAATTTGCAACTGACATAGTAAGGTTATCATTCCTTTTCTAATGTCTCCATTGAGCTCATAATATTTAGGCTATGCACATGCCAGCTGCCCTTTGAAATTTTGAGGTTGGAGTCGATGACTTATACTTGGGGTTATGCCGTTTTGGTCTGTACGAGGGTTAATCAAATTTACCTTCACCAATTTGTCCCAGTCATCTCCTTGAGTTCTGTTAATAATTCTTCAGTTCTATTCAATTCAAATGTTGTGGAGAATCACATCTTCCATAGCCCTATCCTATTGTGTTGCATATTATTCTTGTAGACTTTCCATGATTCTCGATCAGGGTTCCAACAACGGACACTTTAAGAAGTACTGTCCCTTGTGGACCAATTCATTTATAATTAGGAGGTGACTTCTTGGTCAAGCTGAAGAGGTTTTCCAACATATTTCTTCAGACAGGCATCTTTACCATGCATTTTTTTTTAACAAAGACATTCCAGTCTTATGAGCGTATTGATACTCACAAGAAACATCGATAACTTATTTGAAAGGACATACTAATCTTATGATGTCTTTCCCACTTTGGAATGCTATGAGACCTTTTGTTGGGGTTAGTCGGGACATATGCAACAAATGTTATCTCTAGGTGAACCATTACCTTTGTTGCTAATATTTATTGAAAGAGCCACAGAATGACCACTAACCTTTGAGACATCTAGAATACCCATCAAAATGTCTATTCATAAGATTGTTCTATATTACTCTAAATAACAGTACATGTACCTATTGAGTCCCCGATGTTGTCGTTAAGTGTAAATTTCAGAATGAGAGATTCGAAAAAGACTATGATTTTGTTAGGAGACAGTTAGAGAATGTGTTTTTGCAGCTAAAGGCCAGATGTATTCCAAATGAGATTAATTTGAAAACGGTTATCTTATTATTGATTAGTGGAATTACCATGATGAAAGAACCCAATTAAAAACACATGCTATAACGCTCTGAAATTGGATTTTAAAATTATTTCCATCTAATCAATCCAGATTAGAATCATGTGTAATCCAGCCGTGAGTGATGTTTTGAATTTTTTTTCTTTATTGAATATTTTATTGGGCTCTGTCCCTTACACCTTGCAGCGTGTAGAATGCTTTGCTGACCTGTCGAGGGAGGTTCATGAAATCGTTACATGGTCACAAACTCGGTTATAACATTTCTATTTGGTTTTCAAATAGAGTTACAATCACAACACACTCTAGTTATAGTTCTGGTCCTTCTAGATCTCGTGGACCACATATTACAATGAAACATCGAGTGAGGAAGCACAAGAGTATCATTTGATTTAATTGTAGAATTCATTTCAGCCGAAGACTTTAGTGCAAATGTTTGTCCATGGACCTCACTTCTAAATCTGATGGCCTATTGCACAATTTGCGGATGTAAGCCTACACAATTGTCATATTGATGCAGCAGTCTCTAATCAAATTAATTAAATTATTTAAATATATCAATGCATTATCTGAGTTAACCCATGTCAAACATGCAATGCTGGAGAAATGGAAAGAAAGTGGGTGGAGCAGCTACTCGATTAGATTAAAAGCACTAGCCATGTGGGCATAAATTTTAGTATTTATTTTGTTTCTTACAGTTGGTGAGATAAATGGACTGACTGGAGGAATGGGGTGATTGGATATTCTTGGAGTGAATGACCTATTTCTAACAGTTGGGTACCTGTCCTATCAATAATTGATGATCATGGAATCATTAAGCGATCTTTCAATATCAAAGGCTTCATGCTGGTGGTAGATTTGTTGTAGAAGCTAGGTAGATTTTGTATCTCCTTTTACTTGGTTACTGTTCATGATCTGTACACACGTGGTCCAAATGTGATCCTTTAGAGGAAGGCCATGGAACTGATGGAATCATGGAAGCAACCAGTGCTTCTCAAAACTGAAGCCTATAAGGGATGATGGTCTAAACGAACAATGAAAGAACCAGACTCGCAGTCACTACAGACATGTATGAAGTAAATATGCTCACCAGTTAAAAACATAAAAAGGAGCAATGTATTGGTGGATTGTTTATTACAATTTTCTAAGTATATGTGTAGGTATGGTGTAGAATTCCATTCATAGAATGGATATGTGAGTTTTTATTAACATAAGCAAGTACCTGAATACGCATTATAAAAATTTTGACCAAGAGGTCTATGATGGTACCTGCAGTTCCTTACAAAGCAGCTGCTGAGAAGCATACATCTAGCCCTCATAGTTTCCATAAATTGCAATATCTATGGTCTTAAGTATGCAAATCGCCTATCATCTGTTACTTCGACTCCAGCTGTCATAAATTGAAGAATAATGAATTAACTAGCTCATTATAGTATTCGTGTTCATAATAGTGTTCTTTAAAAATTAATATACTATGCAGAAAAATAGCATCTTTTTAAAATTAATCTACTATGCAGAAATGTGTATTGCGTTTAAGGCTCTCTCTAGTAAAACCACATACAAAAATTGGTCATTTGTTAGTTTCAAATGCGTGACCAACCTTCTATATTGGTTCAGAAAAGTGGAGCAGGTAGCAGAAGAGGTTGATTCCTTAAAAGAAAAGCCTAGAGAGGCTTTCGGTTAGCCAACAGAAGCGGATGCAGGAAGCTAAAGATAGAGCAGAGTTAATGCAAAGAGCGGCCTCTAGTACTTGTGTTTAAAAACACAAGTCACTACCAACTTGATCTTTTACCAAACAAGTTCTCATTTGCAGAATGGAGACGGGGAGCACGTTCTGAGAATTTTCGACGATGAAACTCGAGCAATGCAGTCGGCTCACAATTCACATATGATGATTGAAGAAGCGTACGCTACTGGAGTAGCAGTTCTTTCCAAATATGCTGAGCAAAGGGATCGCCTTAAGGTGAGCATTTATGGCCCGATTTTTTAACTCGGACAGAGAAACTTGATGTGCTTATTTACTTAGTTCAATGTATTTTGATTCCATTGTGCAGAATGCTCAGAGAAAAACTTTGGACATCCTCAACACAGTTGGGCTGTCCAACTCTGTACTGAAACTCATCGAGAGGCGGCACCGTGTCGACAAGTGGGTTGCATATACTGGAATGATAATCACAGTCGTCGTGGTCTATATGTTCTGGAGGTGGACCCACTGATAATTGGGACCCACCAAACACGTAAAAGATATACCTTTTCTGCACAGTTAATTGTGTTTTTCGCTAGAAACATATCCAAGAGACAGCTACGGCACAGATTTTGTAATTGGAGTCCTTAGGCAGAGAGGTGACTAGGAGAAGTATTCTTCATTTCGAAAAATTGAGCTGAGTTGTACAATAACAAGGTTCGATTGTGGTTCTAACAGGGTAATGCGATTCTTATTTTGGCCAGTGTTGGCTGGTGTTTTTTTATTCAACTGCAGCATGAAAACTTCTATTCTATAGCTTAAGCCCTGTTCTCAACATGAAACCGTGATCGTATGCCCTGCCTAGCTAATGTAAGAAGTATTTTTTAATCAGCCGTAAACAATTTTGACTGCTTGTTATGTCATCTGCAACTAAATTAACCATTAGTTTGTTGCATGTGTGTGGAATAGTGAGGCTTGCATTGCATATAAAATGAAAACAGAAGCGAATTTATTTTTTATAATGTGTAATTTATACACACACTAAGCAATGCGGATTTTGACCGTTGAGGTAGGGTGATGTTTGAGCTTATACAGGTACTAAGCCGCAAGGGGAATCAATGCATCAAACCGGATTTTATACCAAGCTCATGCCGCATGGGTCCCATTGCCCGAAGCTTTCCTTCCAGATGCAAGATAAAAAGAGGTGCACGTCACTCTCAGCGACGTCATCATCCATGTATGATGACATCATTCAAAATGACATACACCCGTTAGGAAGTCTGCATGCAACACCGCATTTCAATGATGACGTGGCATTCCATTCTGTCACGTCTGTTACCATCTGTGCTGGCTTGCAGTTCAGCATCACTTTCTGTGGCGTCATCATCTGCACACGTAAACTAAACTGGACATGTGGCGCCCTTCTGTTGAATGCCACGGAGCTGATCTAATCGAGGAGTTTGCTGTTGATGTGAAACAGGAAACACGATATTCTATCCAATAAATTATTGCCACGAGTCGCCCTTCGTTGAATGCCACGGAGCTGATCTAATCGAGGAGTTTGCTGTTGATGTGAAACAGGAAACACGATATTCTATCCAATAAATTATTGCCACGAGTTTGAGACGTAGGTTGAATATTAAGTAGGCACAGGGGACCATTTAATGAGATAAGATTTGAAATGGTCTGAAGATCCCTAGATGATACTTTTTAGTTCATGCACATCAATTCTTTCCTCGAGCAATACAACCACGAATATCAATACCGCTTTTATATCCTTGTTCCATTACCATCCCTGACCTAATTAACAACTATACTGGAGGATAGTTTTATAAATAATTGATGAATGAAAAAAAACCCACAGATTATAATAAATAAACGGTAAAATATAAATTACTTATATGCTAAAATGGGTGTGTGCACAGCCGCATGCATTTTATCTTATCCGTGACTAATGCTTTAAATCATGGACTCCATTCTGTGAGTTAAAATTCCAATACATTGTGCACACTCATTTCATTCTTTTTTTTTAAAAATAAAAGGCAAATTGTATTATCAAGGTAATCAAGTAAAATGCGATGAATTTATGCAATCGGATCTTTATTTAAACATCTTTGAGGTTAAAAGTGTCCATTGCACGTAAAAATATCGAAATTGACCTCTATACGACTTAGAATATGAAATTTGACTCGATCATTGACGAACCTTACACCGATTGAGATGTGATATTTTATGATCCGGAAGTCAAAATTTTATCTAGTTTGCTGTCGAATTTCAATATTGTTAGTTTGTTACGCGTCAATTAACTATTTACACAAGCAACGAGTGCTATACAGGATGTCATATTCAAATCAATAATTTTAAAAAGAGGATACGAAATCGCAGCTGCCATAAGGGGAAAATTTCTCCTCCGGCGGCCAAAAACCCCACCTGCCATATTTTCGACGGATGGTGAACATATTCATGTCGTTCTACATAACTTAAGATCTATATACATATCCTAATATATCATCATTGAAGGCACAATCTGATGATGCTCACAAATGGTATTTTCTCAGATTACAACATTTGGCGGAAGACGTGTCCCGGAGACTACGGAGGTGGAATAAATGAGACTCATTGGGGACGTTCCTCGGGACCTCGTCTCCGAGGATGCATCCGACCTTTCGAAGACCTCCCTGAGTACTTTCCACATTCACCTAGCAAACAGCCAACAACTCGCCTCCGAGCAGTCCAGCGAGCTTCCTTAGCCTCCTTGCTCGTTTCCGAGCCATCTGACAGGCCGGGCTTTCTCGGTCTCCTTGCTCGTCTCCGAGCCATCTGACAGGCCGGGCTTCCTCGGTCTCCCTGCTCGTCTTCGAGCCTCCTGACAGGCGGAGCTTTCTCGGCTTTCCCGATCAACCGAGAGCGCAAAACCCAAACGCCGCCGCAACGGCTCCGCGTATCTCGCCAAGGCGAGATATCCGCCTCCCCACGTTCCGTGTCCCACGCTAGCGCATCCTCCTATTAATGGGCGTATCCCACCATTAATGCGAGGATAACGCAGGGGCGTAATTGATGGCGATGATCTCGCGCCTGCTCGCTCCATGCGACCACTATATAAACCCCTCTTTGAGAGGACTCGGGTAACGGCAACTCAGCCCAATAAGTCACTATGCTGCTCTTATTCCCCGGCACTAACTTGATTGTCGGAGGGTCCTACGGTGGTTTCCCACCCCGGGACTTCCCTTGCAGGTGGTTCGGCCTTAACAACTTCCAACAACCTATTGAGATCCACACGCTCAACAACCCCTAAAACCAATCTCAGCCGCTAAAAACCGCTCGCTACCAAATCGACGGAGGACAACATCTGAGGGAGATCACAGCCTCCATCAGTTGGCGCCGTCTGTGGGAAAGTTTCAGAAGCTTCTCCACCCATAAGTTGATCTTCCGCCCTCGACCCGATGGCGAGCGACAACCGAGACGATCCAAATACGAGCTGCCACACCCCCCACAACGGAGGCAGGATCGGCTCGTCTCTCCCTGCTAACGTCATCATCGCCTTATCCGGTAGGATCGACAAGCTCACATCGATGGTGGATGCACTCGTCCGTGTTCAAACAGCGAACCCTACCCTCAAGAATGCGGTTCCCCCTCCCCGGGATAACGATGTCCGCATAAGGACAAATGGCCATGCTCAGGCCCTCGATCTCACTCACGCTCATCTCAACGTCACCGAGCTCCGTCATGCCGACTCCAGCTACCATGGCCCTCATACGGTGAATGATTCCATGACCCGCTGGGTGCCGGACAGCTCCACACCCCGATCCTAGGGAAGACTAGGCCGTCGCTCCGATACCCGCCGCGCGCTCTCACCCCTTGAGGAGGTGTCGGTCAGTTCTCCTACTTCCAGGCATGACCGACGCCCCCATTCTTTCTGAGGCCGCGCGAACGTCGGGACTACTCAAGAAGAGCCTCGACTGAGAATTTAAGAAATTTGATAGAGCGGAATCGAAGCCACACTATCGCGCAGACTCAGAGTGGGGGTAGCCACCACTCTGACTGTGCAGAATCCTTAGGGTACCACCGCCGACTTGAAGCCCTCAAAAAGAAAATCAAGGGCATACGACGGGATGGCTATGCGTCTGGCGAAGGGGCCAGGTATTCCACCGACTCACTAACAAAGCCCTTTATAGAAGAGCTGCTGGCCGAGCACGTCTCGTCCAGGAACAAGCCGCCAAAAGTGGCCATCTTCAAAGAGAAGTCCGACCCGAAAGACCACTTGGACACATTTACGGCAGGCATGAGCTTCCAAGATAACTCGGACATGGCTCAATGCCCCTACCACCCTCATCCGGGCTGGCCGAGACTAGCTCCGAGGACTTGCGCTACGCTCCATCTCGACCTTCGACGAGCTGGCTACCCAATTCCTTGGTCACTTCGTAGGGAACCGATGAAAAAAGTGGACGGTCGACCACCTGTTCACTGTTAAGAGCGGAGACAAGGAATCCTTCAAAGGGTATGTCACCTGCTTCTACAATGCCTTCCTGGAGGTTCCCGAGCACCGTGATGAAACAGTTATCACCGCGCCGACATCGGGTCTTAGACACAAAGAGTGGCTCCGCTCTTTTGCATTAGCGCAACCTAAGACTATAGCCGAAGTGAAAGTCTGGACCGAGCGAGAAATCCAACTCGACTCGGAGGTGAACTCAAATCTGTCCCGAGCTGACCAGGCGGACAGAAAGAAAAGGGACAGGGAGGAGAAAAAGAAAGTCGATCGTCCAAAGCCTTACTCCTCGGGGTTTCAGGAGTACACTCCTCTAAACATTTCCCAGACCGAGCTGCTGGAGGAAGCTAAGGGCGAGAGGTTCTTAAGCTCCCGCCAGTCACCCAAAGAGCGGGCAAGCGTCTCTGCGGCCTATACTACGCCTTCCACAGGTCGCAGGGTCACCCAACTGAGAACTGCAAACAACTCCGTGACTACATCGAGGAGTTGATCCTCTCTGGCCACTTGGTGAAATACCTGCGAGACAAGCGGCAGGCAGAGCGGGAGCAAAAAGACCAAACCCCTCCCGGGAAATTAACGACCGGGCAAATCATGGTCGTTACCTCAGATTCAGCTCGGGAAAGTGGGGGGAACCACCACATCCTCCCAGTCAAGGGTGTAAGCGATATACCACACAAGAGGTGCAGGAAGGACGAACCGATCATTTTCACCGATGAAGAATTCCACGGCATATCGCTCCCTCACAATGACCCTCTCGTGACAACGGCCAGAGTCCACAGTTACGAAGTCCGGAGAATATTGGTCGACTCAGGGAGCTCGACGGATATCTTGTTCCACGACTGTTTCTAGCGTATGAGGCTATGACCATCCTGCTTTCGACCTACCTCCCATGTCCTCTCTGGGTTCACCAACCATTCCGTCCCGGCCGAGGGATTGGTCGCCCTCCTCCTCAACGTTGGGGAAGCGGGCAATACTTGAACCATACCAGTGGACTTCCTCGTCGCCAAGGTCCCTTCATCCTATAACATTCTTCTGGGACGTCCTACCTTGAATGCCCTCCGGGCCCAGATCTCTACTTATCACCTTGCGATCAAATTCCCTTTGGATCAAGAGGGGATAGGCCGAGCCTATGGAGACCAGCAAACCGTTAAGATTTGCCCCGCCTCGACGTCCACCGCCAGAGAATAGGGCGACGATTTTGAGGATGCGCATGATTCCCAGGGGTCCTTAGATACATGCGACAACCAAAGAGATATTCGAGGTGCCCCGGTGGAAGTATTAACGGAAGTCCCCCTTGAAAAAGGAGTCGATGGCCGCACAGTCCAGATCGGTTCTCTCTTGACCGGGGACCACCGCGAAGACTTGATCCGTTTCCTCTGGGGAAACTCAGACGTATTCGCTTGGACGCCCGCGGACAAGCCCGGGATCAACTCCAAAGTGATCTCCCACAAGCTCGGGGTCAAATCGCAAGCCCGATCCATCCGACAAAAGAAGATAAGCTTTGCGCCGGTTAAACAAAAGATGATAGAAGACGAGGTAGATCGATTGCTCGCAGCCAACTTAATCAGGAACCTGGACTACTCAGATTGGCTGGCGAATGTGGTCATGGTCAAAAAGGCAAACGGGAAATGGCGCATGTGCGTCGATTTCACGGACTTGAACAAAACTTGCCCCAAAAACAACTATGCACTACCTCGGATAGATCAGCTAGTAAACAGTTTGGCCGGCCACGAATTATTGAGCTTCATGGACGCTTTCTCCGGTTATAATCAGATCCGGATGAACCCGGCCGACGAAGAGCTTACCGCCTTCACCACGGATCGGGGGGGGGGGGTATACTGCTACAAAGTGATGCTTTTCAGGCTCAAGAACACAGAGGACATGTATCAACGCCCGGTCAACAAGCTGTTCAAACCACAGATTGGGAGAAATATGGAAGTCTACGTCGACGACATGCTCATAAAATCCGTCTCCTCAGCCGGGCACACTAAAGATCTTGGCGAGACATTCGACGTCCTGCGCAAGTACAAAATGAAGCTGGATCCAACTAAGTGTGCATTCGGAGTCACCAGTGGAAAGTTCCTCGGGTTCATGGTTACCCATCGAGGAATCGAAGCAAACCCGAAAAAGATCAGCGCCATCCTCAACATGGAAACGCTCAAGAGCAATGTCGACATCATGTGCCTCACGGGAAGGGTGGCAGCCCTGAGTCGCTTTATGTCCAGATCCGGAGAGAAGTGCCTCCCGTTCTTCAGGGCCTTAAGGAAAATTCCTAAGTTCGAATGGTCTGATGAATGCCAGAATGCTTTCGAGCAACTCAGGGTGCACCTAGCAACTCCCCCGCTACTCACCTGACCAGTGGAGGGCGACGAGCTATTATTATATCTAGCTGTCCCCGACCAGGCTGCAGGCTCGGTATTTGTCAGGGAATTTGAAGGCATACAGAGGCCGGTCTATTACGTGAGCCATGTTTTCAAGGACGCGGAAACGAGATACCAGGCCATAGAGAAAATAGTCCTGGCACTCTAGAAAACTTCGGCATTATTTCCAAGCACACACAATTCTCGTCCTCACCGAGCGACCTTTAGGGTCTATTCTCGCCTCCTCCGAGTCGTCAGGTCGTCTGGAGAAATGGAGGTGGGAATTGTCCCAATTTGATATCAAGTACCACCTCGGCAAGTCATCAAAGCGCAGATCTTAGCAGATTTCATTGTCGAATGCACTATTCCTGCTAAATAAGGAACAGTAGTGCAGGGCCCTAAACCATGTCCCTCGGTCGCAGAGGTACCTGACCCCATCCCGGACTGGGTGCTCTATGTGGATGGATCCTCTACCGAGGAGGGGAGCGGGGATGGCCTGATCATCCGCGGCCCGGATGAAGCAGAAATAGAATACTCTTTAAATCTCGGGTTCAGAGCATCAAACAACGCCGTGGAATATGAGGCTTTGTTGGCAGGACTGCGAATCGCCTTCGGGGTAGGGTTGAAGACCATTAGAGTTCATAGCGACTCTGCACTGGTCGTCGGCCAAGTAACCGGGCGTTTCGAAGCCTGAGAGCCACTCATGATAAAATACCTGGCCGAAGTAAAAAGGCTTCGAAAAAATTTCGACGAACTTCAAGTGGATCAGATTCTCAGGAACTTGAACACCCAAGCCGACGCCTTGAGCAAGCTCGCTTCTTATTTGGCCAACCATAAAAGGAATATTCTCTTCGACGTCTTACCACGTCCCAGCGTAGAAGACAGAGAGGTAACACTCCAGATCTACACTACCCGGGAAGAAGGCCGAGATTGGAGAAAGCCCCTTGTGGAGTTCATAAAGGACGGTGTACTTCCCGAAGACCGAAGAGAAACTCGCCGGTTTTGGTCCAAAGCACGACATTTCGTCTGGAGCAACGGAAACCTATACAAGAAAGCATACACTCAGACTCTGCTTTGGTGCATCGACCCCCATGAGGCTGACTACGTTCCGCGAGAGATACATGAAGGGGTCGGCGAAGCACATCAAGGGGCCTGAATCCTAGTCCAGAAGGCACTACTGCAAGGGTACTATTGGCCGAGATTACACCAGGATGCCGAGAAGCTGGTCAGAAGATGCAAAAACTGCCAACTCTTCGGCAGCATACCTCGTCTCCCCGCCACCGAGCTAACGCCACCCAGTTCCCCTTGGCCGTTTGCACAATGGGGGATGGATATGGTAGGTCAACTCCCCACTGGCATGAGCGAGCACAGATACATCCTCGTCGCAGTGGACTATTTCACGAAATGGATAGAGGCTATACCCATCAGGAAACCTGACGCCACCTCTACAAAAGTTCCTGCAGAACAACATAATTTCTCGATTTGGGATCCCGAGGTGCATAGTTATTGTTAGGAATATGTATGCCCTAGAGGCCATTATTGATGATATAGTGGATGCTTGGACATATATATAGAGGACTTTCTTGCTCGACATGATAGTATGATATCAGGTTACCTTTATCTTAACATGTAGACTTGTATTTATACTGTCTGTCTCTTACATGTTGATAAAGCCTTTAAGATATGTACTTAACTTCCAGGATTATGATGAGATCATACTAGTGGGGCCAGGGTGGTCCACAAGTACATCCTTTAATCAGTTCCTATTCGTGGCAATATCGAGATTAGGGCATCGATATTCCAGTGTAGACTAGTGTGTACGTTTCTTGTCCCTTAGAGGGCGATGGTTGATCCCACAACCATTGGTGTGTGACATCAAAGATTGTACATAGATGCTCATTGGAGAATGGGTACACCGAACAAGACTCGCCGAGAACTCCTATATGGTAGTATACCTATCATCAGATAGCAGTTCTCTGGTGACACCGGTACGGGTTAGTCTGTAGACTCGAGATCGTCATAGAGTCTTGTATGGCTCCCACTGTGCTTTGATTTCCTCCCCACCAGAGTCGTGCAAACAGGTGGATTTTGGATACAGTCCCGAGTCATATGGAGGCAACGAGCGATAGGAGGGGTTTCGTCTCTCCCGGTATTGGGGGTTGATGTTGCGCTATGCTCGATTGGCTATAATTGGAAGTCCCTAGCCAGGGCTGCTGCTGAGATTTACTGATAAGAGTTATTAGTAGTTTCTCGAACCGTTATAGGCCAGACGTCGGCATGACTTATCATGTTACTGGGGACTGACGTTTACCACCCTTAGACATGATATGCGACTGTTTCCCCCAATAAAAGAGCAAAGCTCTGTTCAAAATTTGAACTGAGGCAGCGCCTCATGTGCAAAGCACGAGAGCACCAAGCACTAAGAGTCAAAGACTCTGAGGCAGTGCCTCACGTGCAAAGCACGAGAGCGCCCAGCGCCAAGAGTCAAAGACTCTGAAGCAGCGCCTCACGTGCAAAGCACGAGAGCGCCCAGCGCCAAGAGTCAAAGACTCTGAGGCGGCGCCTCATGTGTAAGGCACGAGAGCGCCAAGCGCTAAGAGTCAAAGACTCTGAGGCGGCGCCTCATGTGTAAGGCACGAGAGCGCCAAGCGCTAAGAGTCAAAGACTCTGAGGCAGTGCCTCACGTGCAAAGCACGAGAGCGCCATCGCTAGAACTAAAGGTTCTCCACCCTTGGATCAAAGATCCAACGAAGATGAATAAATCATCAAATTACAAAATTAAATTCTGTTGATGAAATACCCGTCAAATCTTTCCGAACAAGAAAGATTGTGCTCTGTAAATCAGAGCACCGTTGGATCAAAAATCCGATGGTGATTAAAAATCACCACGATACAGAATAAGTTCTGTATGGGAAAATATTTTCCCAATCTTGTTAAAAACAAGAAATATCTCTTCTGTAAAATAGAAGTCCTTGGATCAAAAATCCAACGGTGGATAAAATCCACAAATCAATCAGAGATCTTTCAATGAGAGATTTCTTTAACTGATTCAACAAATCAGCCTCCCCTATATAAAGGATCCAAGACTTCAAGTCTTAAAAGGAAGACCCCCCCATAAACTTTAAGTTCTCAAAGAAGAAAGAAAAAGAGAAGAGCAAGCTCTAAGAAGAAGAACCTTCTTCAAGGTAAATAACGAGAATAGAGATCACAGCATCTCCTTCATATCTAAGAGTTTAACTCTCATATTAGAAGAACTTAGTTTTTTTTCCAGATCATAGATCTATAAGACAAAGTCTTACATAAAATAAAAGAGATCATAGTATCTCCTCAAAAAAAGAAGAACTTGGTTTTTAGATTCATAAGACAAAGTCTCTCACAAGTGAGAATATAATTCTCAGAGAATTGAATTGGGCGGAACACAAAAATTTAGAGAGCTCTGCACTCATTGATTGGCGCTAAGCACTCCACGTGCTCCTCACGTGGGCGCTATTTTATAAAGAGCGCTCTGCACTTATTGATTGGCCGCCGAAAGATGTGACCAGGACGTTGAGACGTCTGGCGCAGAATTTTTGGGGCAGATGCTATTTGGTTTTATCCGTACACCTCTCCAAAGATGCCAAGTTGATTTATGGCACCATGTATCGAAGGTTTACACGGATGCGGCCGATGTAGCAGACTTCGTCAGATTCTGTTTGCCGCCGAACGCGACCGGGACGTTGAGACGTCCGGCGCTGAATTTTGGGGGCAGATGCTATTTGGTTTTATCCGTCCACCTCTCCAAAGATGCCAAGATGATTTATGGCACTATGTATCGAAGGTTTAGACGGATACAGCTGATGTAGCAGACTTCGTCAGATTTCCCCTCGTTGTGAGGGGTTTTTTGATTGTAGGGACGCTCTTCCCTGCAGACGTAAGCCCCTGCAGTTAATTATGCTACCGCATCGCGGTAACCACTTTCTCCTTCTCCAGATGTTCACTTCGTGTCGTGTGTGTTTATTTTTTTTTTGGTTGCCCGTGGATTGTATACGGAGACTAATTTGTGTTGTCGCCCGTAGGGCATGGATTAGTCCAAATCCGTATTTTCTTAGATTTGGATTTGGGTTGGTTTAAGGATCATTAATATCATTTAAGATTAAGATCAACTTAAATGTTTGTTAAGGATACGTTAGTCTATGTTTTAGACTAAGATCTACTTAACGGGGTTTTAGGATCATTTAGATCCAATCAAAAGAGCATTTAGGCTCTATTGCTTTAGTTTAGGGACGTTACGGTCCATTGGGTTTAAGAACATCATAGTCCGTAAGGTTTAAAGACATCATAGTCTGGGTTCTGGTTTAACCAGTTTGGGGATGCACCAAAAGTTATTGGTTATTAGGACCCTCCACCTCTCTGAAGACGTTGAAGTATTACAACGACATGTATCAGAGGTTGTTCCCGCTAAAATTTTGGCTCAAAACCCACTCCTTATAAAATAATAACAATAAAAAGATAAATAAATAAATAATAATAATAATAAAGGAGAAAATCTCCCTTTCAGAGCAAAGCTCTGTTCAAATCCCAAGGTGGGAAATGAAGCAATGCTTCTGTTTCCCCCAATCAGAGCAAAGCACTGTTTTAAAAGATAATAAAAATCAAATCTTAAAATAAAGAAGCAACGCTTCAGTTGACTTGCGCTCTGCGCCGCGTGACACGTGTCAGCGCAGTTGCGCTGCGCTCTGCGCCACGCGACACGTGTCAAGCGCAGGTGCGCTTGCGCCAACTGTGCCAGCACTAAAACAGAATTAAAATTCTGGAAAGATCTTTCTCAATCTTGTTAAAAACAAGAAGATTGCCTTCTGTAAAATAGAAGCCTTTGGATCAAAGATCCAACGGTGGGGAAAAATCCCCAAATCACTCAGAGAAAGATCTCTTTAACTGATTTAACAAATCATTTGGCACTATATAAAGGCCCCTAGACTCCAAGTCTAAAAGACACAGAAACACATTGACATTAAGAGAGAAACACAGAGAATTCCTCTAAAACTTTGAGAAGAAACTCAGAGAGATAAAAAAGGTAAAAAACCTTTAAATAAAAGAAGAATTTCTTCTAAAAAAAAGATCAATGATCTAAGAACAAGATCAAGATCTTCAATTAAAAAGGAAAAAAGATCAAAAAGATCCAATCACAAAAAGATAAAAAGAAGTACTACTTCATAGATCACTTGATCTACATAAAGGCACAGCCTTTTGATGACCATTCGTTCTTTAAATCTTGAGGTAAAACCTCTTGAAACAAGAAAAAACTTGTTTTTTTAATCTAAATTTGATCAAGAGATTAAACAGTGCCCTGCACTTGTAAAATCTGCACTGTTGCGCTCTTGGGTTAGCGCAAGCCAGCAGAGAGCGCCACGTGTTAGCCTCAGAACAAACTGCGTCTTACGCTTTACAAAAATGAGCATTGCGCTCTTGGATTGGCGCAACTCACCAGGGCGCGCCACGTGTTAGCAGCGCACTAGCGCAGCGCAATGGCGCAGCGCACTGCGCTTGCACTCACCAGAGTGTGACACGTGTCACCCCCACATGAGTTTGCGCCTTGCGTTCCTCAATTGGCGCAAAGCGCCTGACAAGCCACGTGGGGCACTGTCAGAACATTAAATGCAATGCATTATTGAAGGGCAGAGCCCAATTAAGAGGTCCAATGGACCAAAACAAATGCTCTGCATTATTAAAGAAAAGGGGCAGAGCCCAAATAAAGGCCTAGGCCAAATGCAAATAAAATGTTGAACATTTTCAAATGGACTTAACCCAACTCTGGCCGTAAGTCCTCAAATTAAATTGAACCGAGCACAACTGCTCTTTCAAATCAATTTACATCCGGTTCGAGGGTACATCTCCGAACTCCTCTGATATTTGTCGTTGTAATCTTTCAACGTCGTCAGAGAGGTGACGAGTCCTGACAACCACACATTGATACGGACTGTGGGGTCCTTAAACTCATGGACTATGAGGTCCTTAAACTAATATTCGTCCCCAAAATGGGAATGTTGGACCACCATGTCCCTAAACTGGCAATGGACCAGCATGTCCCTAAACTGGTAAAGGACCACCATGTCCTTAAACTGGCAATGGACCACCATGTCCTTAAACTGGAAATGGATCTAAACGATCCTGTTAAGCTGATCTTAGTCTCAAATTAGACTAAAGCATCCTTAACAAACGTTTAAGCTGATCTTAGCCTCAAATATGGCTAACGTGTACTTAAACCAATATTCGTCCCCAAAATGGGAATGTTGGACCACTATGTCCCTAAACTGGAACAATAGAGCCAATTGCTCTCCTGTTGGATCTAAACGATCCCGTTAAGTTGATCTTAGTCTGGAAATTAGACTAACGTATCCTTAACAAACGTTTAAGTTGATCTTAGCCTCAAATATGGCTAACGTATTCTTAAACTAAAACCTTCAAACAGACTTTAGTCCCAAATTGGACTATAGATCTCCCAACCAGCTTTGGTTCAAGGGTACATCTCTGAACTCCTCTGACATCTATCGTTGTAATCCTTCAACATCGTCAGAGAGGTGACGGGTCCCGACGGCCATACATCCAGTGGACCACTATGTCCCTAAACTGGAACAATAGAGCCCCCAAATGCTCTCTTGTTGGATCTAAACGATCCCGTTAAGTTGATCTTAGTCTGGAAATTAGACTAACGTATCCTTAACAAAAGTTTAAGTTGATCTTAGCCTCAAATATGGCTAACGTATCATTAAACCAAAACCCAAACCCAAATCTAAGAAAATACGGATTTGGACTAATCCACGTCCTACGGGCGACGACATAAATTAGTCTCCGTATACAATCCACGGGCAACCATAAACAAAACAAAAACCCACGACACGAAGTGAAATTCTGAAGAAGGAGAAAATTGTTACCGCGAAACGGTAGCGTAATTAACTGCAGGGGCTTGCGCCTGCAGGGAAGAGCGTCCCCACAATCAAAAACCCCTCGAGCGAGGGGGAATCTGACGAAGTCTGCTACATCGGCCGCATCCGTCTAAACCTCCGATACACGGTGCCATAAATCAACCTGGCATCTTCGGAGAGGTAGACGGATAAAACCAAATAGAATCTGCCCTGAATCTCAGGCGAGAACGTCCATGTCTCGGCCGCCATTCGGAGGGGAACAAATTCTGGCACGCCCGATGGGACCTTTTCCTCTTTCCACTCCACACTTCGTGTGTCGTGTTTTTCCCGCAATCAAATAATCGCGGTGTGTATGTTTTTGGTTGTCCTTAGGGGAGTGGATATTGAAGCCGGCATTTCGTCTTTATGAATAATGGCATTTGCTCCCACCCCAGCAACTCAGGCTCTGTCATATCCGGCGAAGTCAAGTATGGGTCACTTGCAGCCTCAAATCTCTGCAATCCGGCTCTTCAAGATATCAACGGGATTCTTTTTGGGTCGATGTTCCCACCTCCCACCCTCGGTGCCTCAACGCCGATGGAGGAAGCCTAAAGGATATCTGTCAAGCAGCAGCCTTGCCGACGGAATCGGTCCTCAAACAACTGGCACATGCCAAAGATCAAGGTCGACGCAGGGGGCAGAATATTCAAGCTCTTCAAGAAATCAACGGGATTCTTTTTAGGTCGATGCTCCCACCTCCCACCCTCGGTGCCTCAACGCCGATGGAGGAAGCCCAGAGGATGTCTGTCAAGCAGCAGCCTTGCCGACGGAATCGGTCCTCAAACAACTGGCATATGCCAAAGACCAAGGTCGATGCAGGGGACAGAATATTCAAGCTCTTCAAGAAATCAACAGGCTTTGAACTGCACTAACTGCAACAGCAACTCTCGCTCTGTCCCATCTGAAGGAGTAACCTACAGGCCCCAAGCGGCCTCCCTTTTCACTATGCTAGTGGAGCAGGTAACTCAAGCCACCACTAGGCTATCCTTCGGGACCATGCTCCCGCCAACGAGCTTCAGCGCTCCTGTACCATCGCAAGAAGCTCCCAAGAAGTCATTTTTCAGCGCTCCTGTGCTTATTTACGCCTTGCTCTGCACACACAAAAATTGTGATAAGAAAAGAGTAGAAAGTGAAAAATTATATTTAAAAGATAAGAATAGTTTAAGAAAAACCAGAAAGTTAGATGTTTTCTTAAATGAAACTAGTAATAAGTAGCTATGAGCTGTTGTCCCAGGGGTTAGTAAAATGAAGGAAATTGCTAATCTGAGAATAAAAATAAGCCTGAAAAATAGTTCCTATTCTGGAAGCCGAACATTTGAACGTTGATACTCTACTATACGCACTTACACACATCTTGAAACTCGGGATAGTAGAGGATACCTTGAAATACTCTTGTCTAAAAGCCAAAGTATGAAGGAAATAATAAATGGAAAAGAAAAGATAAAATGGTGAAAAGAAAAATGAACACCGGTTTTGTTATCACCGAGGCAAAAAAAAATATAGCGAGGGTGCTTTATCACCTAGTGCCTTAGACCAACTGGTTTGGGAGCCACTGCTAAGTCTTAGGTGTTGCAAGACGAGGAAAAACACCTAATTAGCAAGCACATGAGTAATTGGTCGGTTAGTACCTCAAGAAGTATTAACGGTCGCATGAAGAATGTGTGAGCAAATTCCGTCTAAATATCTATTAAAAAGTACTAAGGTAGATGGACAAGAGTATAATTGCTTGAATTGAATTCTCTGAGTGTAGGGATGTCCAGTTCACACACGTAGGGGTATATGATCAATGTTTGGAAGAAAGGTAGGAATGAAAACTAAAGGCGATATTTTATTGAGGGATAATGTGATTTCTAACATTTTTTCATGACCATTAAGATAGGGCTCATAGCAACTGAAAAGCTGGTATAATTGAAAACTCTTATTTTCAAGTTCTTTCTTTTATAGTTCTTATCTTCATATGACTTTCACCATCTCTCTTTTATTATATGATTTTGTGGGTGTAATCCGCTGAAAACCCTCAGGAGACAACACTCCTCCTACTGGAGATATGCCACTGGCGCCGAGTAAGGAAGGTTGGGGGCAACTCTCCTTCTACACTGACTCTGTCGACTACAACCGCCCTCGAAGGTTCCTTAAGCGCATTATGGGCACAAGAGAACGACCAAGGGAAAGAAAGAGCTCTCTATTACTTAAGTCGAGTTCTCCTGGGGGCAAAAAAGCAATTATTCTCCCATCGAAAAGCACTGTCTAGCGTTGATCTTCGCGATAACAAAGCTCAGGCACTATGCGTTGGCGCATGAAGCCCGTCTCATATCGAAGGTGGACCCCCTTAAATACTTAATGTCAAAGGCTATATTGACAGGCCGGCTCGCTAAATGGGCCTTGCTCTCGATGGAGTTCTCAATAACTTATCAACCTCTTAAGACAGTGAAAGGCCAGGCTAGCGCCGATTTCCTCGCTGAACATCCAATACCGGCCGATTCTCCCTTGAATTGCGAACTTCCAAACGAACAGGCGTTCGACACGATCGACGGAAGTGGTACCCGATGGGAGCTTTTTTTTCGATGGAGCATCCTCCATGAAGAAGCGCAAACAAAGCACGCCGATAATCAAATCGGGAGTGGGCCTTATCTTCGTAACCCCGCAAGGAGGGATAATGCAATTCGCCTTCTCCTTAACAGAGCCGAGGACGAACAATGAGGCCGAATACGAAGCTTTGATAGCAGGCGTCGAGATCGCCATCGACATGGGAATTGAAAACCTCCTCATATACGGAGACTCCCAACTGGTCGTTAGTCAAGTGAATGGCGACTACCAACAGGGCAAGTTCACGCTGTCCGAAAACTGGAAGGTGAGCCCGCCACAATCACATGCTCCGAAAAGGGTGGACACGCCGGGGGCATCATGCTCATTCATAGGGAAAGCCCCATAGACTAAAAAGTCAGTAAACTAGAAATTCGCCTCAAATACGGCGATGCTAGACCGAAAAGTCAGTAAACTAGAAATCCGCCTCAAATACGGCGACGCTAGACCGAAAAGTCAGTAAACTAGAAATCCGCCTCAAATACGGCGACGCTAGACCGAAAAGTCAGTAAACTAGAAATTCGCCTCAAATACGGCGACAGAAGACCGAAACGTCATTAAACTAACGATGGACCACTATGTCCTAAAACTGGATAATGACCGAAACGTCGTTAAACTACTACCAACCCGCAGCATCCCCAGGCTGACGTGGTAAAAAAAAAGGGTATGTCCATAAGCAAAATGGGCACGGATGAAAACCCGAAAGGGCTCCGTAAGTAAAAACAGCAGGGCTACCGGCGAGTCTTGTGAAAACCTGAAAGGGCGCAACCTCGTTAGAAAAAAAAGAATAAAAAGAATAAAAAAAGAAGACGGTATGTCCATAAGCAAAATGGGCACGGATGAAAACCTGAAAGAGCTCCGTGAGTAAAAACAGCAGGACTACCGGCGAGGTTTGTGAAAACCCAAAAGGGCCCAGCCTCGTTAAAAAAAAACACTTACAGGGTCCTCTCGACCTTGTAAGGAGAAACCACCTGCGTGAGATCCTTACGACTCACAAGGGAGCAACACACTTAGGGATCCCCACGATTCCTAAGGAGAAATTACACTTGCGAGATCCTCACGACTCGTAAGGAGAACTCTCTTATGGGACCCTTACGGCTCATAAGATTTGAAAGTCTTAAGTTATAGAGACCTGAACCTGTTCTTAAGCAACCCCCACAACCTTCGATATTGCCCTACAAGAGACTCAGTACTGACCTTTGTATACAATCTACGGGCGCGAATAAACATTTCCCTAGCCAAGTCCCACCCGTGACTAGGGATATGTCCATACGATGAACGACCCTTGTAAGTCCTCTCGACTTATAAGGAGAAAACCCTTTAGTAAGATCCTTACGACTTACAGGGAAATATACACTTAGGAATCCTCACGATTCCTAAAGAGAAAACACACCTACGAGATCCTCACGACTCGCAGGGAGAAATACCTTTGTGAGACCCTTACGGCTCATAAAATCAAAAGCCTTAGTCGACAGGATCCTAACCCTATTTACTAAGCCACCTTTGTTCGACATCGACAAAGGAAAATGATGTTTCGCTCCTGACAATATTCCAGTTGTAGCGATGCTGATGCCTAAACCGGTATCAAATTCCAAGTCCTTTCATGGCAAATGATGATTCGCTCATGGCAATATTCCAGTTGTAGCGATATTGATGCTGAGATTGGCACCAGATTCCAAGTTCCATACTCGCGATAAAAAATCAGCGAGCTAAAAATGCATATGAATAGCCGAAATGATGGGGCAACTTGCAACAAAATCAGCAAGTAAAAGAAAATATATGCATGCAAAATAGCCGAAATGGTTGGGCAACTCGCAATAAAAAGCAGCGAGTAAAAATAAAATAAATAGCCGAAATGATTGGGCAACTCGCAATAAAAAAGCAGCGAGTAAAAATAAATAAAATAGCCGAAATGATTGGGCACTGCGAAAAATAGCCGAAATGATTGGGCAATCGCGACCTTCGCGATATAAAAGTTGAAATGATAGAGCATCGCGGAAATAAATAAATAATAATAATAATAATGAAATTTATGCCCTACAGGTGAAATCACATCGATCCCTGTATACAATCCAGGGGCACAAAGAAAGAGGGAACCATACCTTCCTTACGGGCTCCATCAGAAAGCGAAGCCGAATCTCGACGGTTCATAAACAACCTAGAGACAATCTCAACATTCGTCGCAATGTTGCAGACACAATGCCGCCAAACGAAGCAAATGCCAAATTCCTAGCTTCAGGGTCTTGATGGTAACTCATATAAAACCGGAAAGACAATCAGAGATCATCCCACATGGAGTGGTTACCACCACGACATTCGTCTCAATACAACAGACGAGATGTCACCACAGCGTCCTTTCTCCAACAGGATCCGGACACACCAAAGCAAACGAAGCGAATGCCAAATTCCTAGCTTCAACGTCTTGACGGTAACTCATATAAAACCGGAAAGACAATCAGAGATCATCCCACATGGAGTGGTCACCACCACGACATTCGTCTCGATACAGCAGACAAGATATCACTACAGCGTCCTTACTCCAACAGGATCCGGACACACCAAAGCAAATGAAGCGAAGGCCAAATTCCTAGCTTCAACGTCTTAACGGCAAGTCATATAAAGCCTGAAAGACAATCGGAGATCATCTCGCACCAGGGCGGCGTGGTCACCACCTCAACATTCGTCTCGATACAGCAGACGCAACATCACCAAAAGGAGTCACGGCAAAATCCCTGGTTCTAAACCTTGACGGTTCACCAGCAACCTAGAGACAACCACGACATTCGTCTTAATACGACGGATGCAATGAAAACAAACGAAGCAAAGGCAAAATTCCTAGCTTCAGGGTCTTAACGGCAAGTCATATAAATCCTGAAATACTATCGGAGATCATCCCACACCAGCACGGAGTGGTTATGACTCATCGGGGCTCTCAAAAATGAGCCTAACCTCAAGTAAAAAGCGGCATGGCAAAATTCCTAACGCTTGCTCTTCCGACGGTCAAACTGCCTAGGAGGATTGCTTGAAGACGTCTTGTCTAATCCCCGAAGGGATCAGAGACACGACAGTCGCAAGGCTATTCGAACAGCAAAACTGCCTATCGAGGAATACATCAGCCAACGCGACGGTACGACGGACAAAATCCTAATACCACAGACCCTAACGGACGTTTGTCGTAAAGATCAGAGGTTAACTGTGACGTTAGGATATTCTTGCGAGAAATGCTCGATTCGTCTCGACTCGTGAGGAAATTAGTGTCCTTGAGAGAACTTCTCGATTCGTTTCAACTCCAGGGAAATCAGTGTCCTTGGCAAATACTTCGACTCAGGGAAACTAGCGTCCTTTATGAGAGCTTCTTGATTCGCGTCGACCCGCAGAGAAACTAGTGTCTTTGCAGGAATATCTCGATTCGTTTCAACCCCGAGGAAACCAGTGTCTTCGGCCAAATACTTCGACTCAGGGAAACTAGCGTCCCTGATGAGAGCTTCTTGATTCGTGTCGACCCGCAGAGAAACTAGCGTCTTTGCAGGAATACCTCGATTCGTTTCAACCCCGAGGAAACCAGTGTCCTCGGCCAAATACCTCGATTCAGGGAAACCAGCGTCCTTGACGAGAACATCTTGATTCGCGTCAACCCGCAGAGAAACTAGTGTCTTTGCAGGAATACCTCGATTCGTTTCAACCCCGAGGAAACCAATGTCCTCGGCCAAATAATTTGACTCAGGGAAACTAGCGTCCCTGATGAGAGCTTCTTGATTCGCGTCGACCCGCAAAGAAACTAGCGTCTTTGCAGGAATACCTCGATTCGTTTCAACCCCGAGAAAACCAATGTCCTCGGCCAAATACTTCGACTCAGGGAAACTAGCGTCCTTGATGAGAGCTTCTTGATTCGCGTCGACCCGCAGAGAAACTAGCGTCTTTACAGGAATACCTCGATTCGTTTCAACCCCGAGGAAACCAGTATCCTCGGCCAAATACTTCGACTCAGGGAAACTAGCGTCCTTGATGAGAGCTTCTTGATTTGCGTCGGCCCGCAGAGAAACTAGCATCTTTGCAGGAATACCTCGATTCGTTTCAACCCCAGGTAAATCAGTGTACTTAGCGAGAACATCTCGATTCGTCTCGACTTCCAAGATAAAGCCTTAGACAGCGGTGATTAAAAAACCTGTTTTCTAAGCACTGGGACCATGCAAGTCGGTCCAAAACGGTCTCTTGCATACTATCCACAGGTCACACTCTCCAAAGTCGAATCTCGACAAGGAGGGAAACAACCGCTTACGGGTCCTCTCGACTCGTAAGAGGGGAAATTCTCTAATAAGATCCTTACGACTTATAAGAGAAAACGCACTTAGGAGTCCTCACGACCCCTAAAGAGAAAATACACCTACGAGATCCTCTCGATCCGTAGGGAGAAAAGTCTTTGTGAGACCCTCACGGCTCATAAAGTTGAAAAGTCTTAGGCTACAAGGACCCTAAACGTGTCTCCTAAGCCCTCGATTCCATGGCTACTCATAACTTTGCACTACTTCACCCACGTACATACTTACGTGGGCAAAGTAGTGGGGGGCATTTGTTCCCGCCAAAATTTTGGCTCAAAACCAACTCATTATAAAATAATAACAATAAAAAGAAAAATAAATAAATAAATAAATAATAATAAAGGAGAAAATCTCCCTTTCAGAGCAAAGCTCTGTTCAAATCCCAAGGCGGGAAATGAAGCAATGCTTCTGTTTCCCCCAATCAGAGCAAAGCTCTGTTTTAAAAGATAATAAAAATCAAATCTTAAAATAAAGAAGCAACGCTTCAGTTGACTTGCGCTCTGCGCTGCGCGACACGTGTCAGCGCAGTTGCGCTGCGCTCTGCGCTGCGCGACACGTGTCAAGCGCAGGTGCGCTTGCGCCAACTGTGCCAGCACTAAAACAGAATTAAAATTTTGAAAAGATCTTTCTCAATCTTGTTAAAAACAAGAACATTGCCTTCTGTAAAACAGAAGCCCTTGGATCAAAGATCCAACGGTGGGGAAAAATCCCCAAATCACTCAGAGAAAAATCTCTTTAACTGATTCAGCAAATCATTTGGCACTATATAAAGGCCCCTAGACTCCAAGTCTAAAAGACACAGAAACACATTGGCATTAAGAGAGAAACACAGAGAATTCCTCTAAAACTTTGAGAAGAAACTCAGAGAGATAAAAAGGTAAAAAAACTTTGAATAAAAGAAGAATTTCTTCTAAAAAAAAGATCAATGATCTAAGAACAAGATCAAGATCTTCAATTAAAAAGGAAAAAAGTTCAAAAAGATCCAATCACAAAAAGATAAAAAGAAGTACTACTTCACAGATCACTTGATCTACATAAAGGCACAGCCTTTTGATGAACCATTCGTTCTTTAAATCTTGAGGTAAAACCTCTTGAAACAAGAAAAAACTTGTTTTCTTTGATCTAAATTTGATCAAGAGATTAAACAGTTCCCTGCACTTGTAAAATCTGTACTGTTGCGCTCTTGGGTTGGCACAAGCCAGCAGAGAGCGCCACGTGTTAGCCTCAGAACAAACTGCGCCTTGCGCTTTACAAAAATGAGCATTGTGCTCTTGGATTGGCGCAACTCACCAGAGCGCGCCACGTGTCAGCAGCGCACTAGCGCAGCGCAATGGCACAGCGCACTGCGCTTGCGCTCACCAGAGCGTGACACGTGTCACCCCCACATGAGTTTGCGCCTTGCGTTCCTCAATTGGCGCAAAGCGCCTGACAAGCCACGTGGGGCACTGTCAGAACATTAAATGCAATGCATTATTGAAGGACATAGCCCAATTAAGAGGTCCAATGGACCAAAACAAATGCTCCGCATTATTAAAGAAAAGGGGCAGAGCCCAAATAAAGGCCTAACAAGCCAAATGCAAATAAAATGTTGAACATTTTCAAATGGACTTAACCCAACTCTGGCCGTAAGTCCTCAAATTAAATTGAACCGAGCACAACTGCTCTTTCAAATCAATTTACATCCGGTTCGAGGGTACATCTCCGAACTCCTCTGATATTTGTCATTGTAATCCTTCAACGTCGTCAGAGAGGTGACGAGTCCTGACAACCACACATTGATACGGACTGTGGGATCCTTAAACTCATGGACTATGAGGTCCTTAAACTAATATTCGTCCCCAAAATGGGAATGTTGGACCACCATGTCCTTAAATTGGCAATGGACCACTATGTCCTTAAACTGGCAATGGACCACCATGTCCTTAAACTGGAAATGGATCTAAACGATCCTGTTAAGCTGATCTTAGTCTCAAATTAGACTAAAGCATCCTTAACAAACGTTTAAGCTGATCTTAGCCTCAAATATGGCTAACGTGTCCTTAAACCAATATTCGTCCCCAAAATGGGAATGTTGGATCACTATGTTCCTAAACTGGAACAATAGAGCCAATTGCTCTCCTGTTGGATCTAAATGATCCCGTTAAGTTGATCTTAGTCTGGAAATTAGACTAACGTATCCTTAACAAACGTTTAAGTTGATCTTAGCCTCAAATATGGCTAACGTATTCTTAAACTAAAACCTTCAAACAGACTTTAGTCCCAAATTGGACTATAGATCTCCCAACCAGCTTTGGTTCAAGGGTACATCTCTGAACTCCTATGACATCTATCGTTGTAATCTTTCAACGTCGTCAGAGAGGTGACGGGTCCCAACGGCCATACATCCAGTGGACCACTATGTCCCTAAACTGGAACAATAGAGCCCCCAAATGCTCTCTTGTTGGATCTAAATGATCCCGTTAAGTTGATCTTAGTCTGGAAATTAGACTAACGTATCCTTAACAAAAGTTTAAGTTGATCTTAGCCTCAAATATGGCTAACGTATTCTTAAACCAAAACCCAAACCCAAATCTAAGAAAATACGGATTTGGACTAATCCACGTCCTACGGGCGACGACATAAATTAGTCTCCGTATACAATCCACGGGCAACCATAAACAAAACAAAAACCCACGACACGAAGTGAAATTCTGGAGAAGGAGAAAGTTGTTACCGCGAAGCGGTAGCGTAATTAACTGCAGGGGCTTACGCCTGCAGGGAAGAGCATCCCCACAATCAAAAACCCCTCGAGCGAGGGGGAATCTGACGAAGTCTGCTACATCGGCTGCATCCGTCTAAACCTCCGATACACGGTGCCATAAATCAACTTGGCATCTTCGGAGAGGTAGACGGATAAAACCAAATAGCATCTGCCCCGAATCTCAGGCGAGACCGTCCATGTCTCGGCCGCCATTCGAAGGGGAACAGAGGTGTGGCGAGATGTACCCTCGAACTGGTGAATGTTCATCAAAGATTTGATGATCTTGTTAAGGACTAAGTCTAATAAAGAGCACATGGGCTCGGTTGATTATGAGTTTTAGCCAACTTGGGCTCAGCCCACTGAGTCTTTATCATTTCTCTTTTCTTTTGAATAAAGCGCTGGACACTTGCTAGGACACTGTCCTTTCTCTGTGCACACAATGCTAAGCATTTATGTAGGTTCTGACACTCACTTTCTTTTTTTTCTATATGAGTGTTGAACACTCTTCATGGTGTTGGGCCTTTCTTGAGGAGCGCAGAGCGCTCTGTGTTAAATAGCGTCCACATGAGGAGCACATGGGGCGCTTGGCGCTGGGCGCCGGCATTTGAGCGCTAAGCGCTCTTTATTGAGCAGCGCCCACATGAGGGGCATATGGAACGCTTGGCATTTAGCGCCAATCAGTGAGTGCAGAGCGCTCTTTTAAAAATAGCGCTCACGTGAGGAGCACGTGGAGCGCTTGGCGCCAATCAATGAGTGCAGAGTGCTCTTTATAAAATAGCGCCCACGTGAGGAGGACGTGCAGCGTTTGGCGCTTGGTGCCAATCAATGAGTGCAGAGCGCTCTGAATTTTCGTGTTCCGTCCAATTCAATTCTCTGAGAATTATATTCTCACTTGTGAGAAACTTTGTCTTATAAATCTAAGAACCAAGTTCTTCTTTTTTTGAGGAGATGCTATGATCTCTTTTATTTTATGCAAGACTTTGTCTTATAGATCTATGATCTGGAAAAAGAACTGAGTTCTTCTAATATGAGAGTTAAACTCTTAGATATGAAGGAGATGCTGTAATCTCCCTTCTCGTTATTTACCTTGAAGAAGGTTCTTCTTCTTAGAGCTTGCTCTTCTCTTTTTATTTCTTTTTTGAGAACTTGAAGTTTATGGGGGGCTCTTCCTTTTAAGACTTGATGTCTTGGGTCCTTTATATAGGGGGCTGATTTGTTGAATCAATTAAAGAAATCACTCATTGAGAGATCTCTGATTGATTTGTGGATTTTATCCACCGTTAGATCTTTGATCCAAGGACTTCTGTTTTACAGAAGAGATCTTTCTTGTTTTTAACAAGATTGGGAAAATATTTTCCTATACAGATCTTATTCTGTATCTTGGTGATTTTTAATCACCATCGAATCTTTGATCCAACGGTGCTCTGATTTACAGAGCACAATCTTTCTTGTTCGGAAAGATTTGAGGAGTATTTCCTCAACAGAATTTAATTCTGTAATTTGATGATTTATTCATCTTCGTTAGATCTTTGATCCAAGGGTGGAAAACCTTTAGTTATAGCGCTGGCGCTCTCGTGTTTTGCACGTGAGGCGCGGCCTCAGAGTCTTTGACTATTAGCGCTTGGCGCTCTCGTGCCTTGCACGTGAGGCGCCGCCTCAGAGTCTTTGACTCTTGGTGCTGGGCGCTCTCGTGCCTTGCACGTGAGGCGCCGCCTCAGAGTCTTTGACTCTTGGTGCTTGGCGCTCTCGTGCCTTACACGTGAGGCGCTGCCTCAGTTAAAATTTTGAACATAGCTTTGCTCTTTTATTGGGGGGAAATAAATGCCCCCCACCATTGCGCTCACGTGGCTCATACGTGAGTGCAGCGGTGGATGCTTTTCCACCGTTGGATCAACTTGGAAGTTGGATCGACTTCCAGCGCCTATAAATAGGGCCTTTGGCCTTTTGAGACAACTTCTGTTCATCTTCTTGTTTTCCTTTTCTTGAGAATTTAATTCTCCTTCAGAGCTAAGTTATCAGCCTTAAAAACTCTCTTAGAGTCAGAACCCTGTCAAAATTTAGGTAAAGATCAAATCTTTGAAGGAATTATTTCATAATCTAGGGTTTCACCCATTAACAGAGGCTTGTTCTTCTCAGATCATAGATCTAAAGAGATTTTTACGGTTTCTTAACAGAGCTTTGCTCTTCTTAGATTAAAAAACTTCTTTTAGGGTTTCTTAACCCATTAATGAAGAACTCTTAGAGTTCATTTTGCAGATCTTAAAGATCTCGGAGTTTTTTTTAACTCAGTAAAAGCTTGTTTTTTAGGGTTTTGATGGATTATTCCATCGTTCTCACAGAGCATAGCTCTTTAGAACTTTTGGGAGAATTTTTATTCTCTTCATCATTAATTTTGACAGATGTCATTTCTGTTGAAGAGCGCTGCACTCAAGGGAGTTTTACTCCTTGGCCCAATGAGTCTCTCATTAAATGAGAATCCTTGTAGGATTCCTTCATCAATGAGTGACTGTCTCATCAATGATGAGCCGTCATCTTGATTTTGTGGGTCCCTTTTGGCCCCTTTCCACTGCATTGCAACATGGTACAAATTTAAAGTACCAAATGTCAGAATTTTGACTGCAGCATTGACAGCTAACCCTTGTTCTTTTTTGCGCAGGTACCATGTCTTTTGACACCTCTTTTCCGTTTGTTCGTCCGGAGAACGCATTTGCTGACGCGCCAGTAGACCGGGAAGTTTTCGCACTGATCAAAGATCACGACCCGGAGCAGAAGTCTCTTCATTTATAGGGGTTGTGGTACAACTATATCATTCAGGGTCGACGCATCTTCTCTTGTGCGACGCCTTCAGAGCCGATCTCCGCTATTCACTACGCCGACTCACCCGAAGTGAACTATGCCGTAGAAGAGGTCAACTGGACTTCGGAGGGTCTCCTTCAGCCCTCTATGGCTGCGATACACGTACAGCCGCCGATGGCTTTAGATATTCTGGGGCGGCGCATATGTCAGGGCGAGTCACACCCTTAGGGACAAGCGTACATGACCGGCTTGACTCCCCGCCATTCAGCCGGATATTTGCAGTGGGCCCGGTACATCTTGTCGGCCAAGAAATTGCTGCTGCTGAAGCTCGGGTTGTACCCCTCGATTTATGCTTCTCTCTTCTAGTATTCCTCGCCCCCTGTATGGTGGGTCAAAGCTTTTTTGGAACAATGGAACGTCCCGACTCATACCTTTCTCCTATCAGATCGGGAAGTTTCAATCTCTTTGGAGGAGTTAGCGGAGATCTCCGGCTTGCCTGTCAGAGGGGAACATTATGAGGAGATATTACCCCCTGACGAGTACATTTTCTCCACTCGATCAGTAGTGATGGGTCTGAACCTAGAGAATGCCATTCAGCACCGATTCCCAAGCTTGATCAAAGCGTTAAACATTTATGAAAGTCTGTTCCTTGAATTCGGAAGCCACGGGGTCAGCTTCACAGATTTCATTGCCCATTTTCTTTGCCCGGATGTCCCGTCGAAACAAGGTGCGAAGTTCTCCAAACTCGATGATCCCTTTGGCTTTGGTTCGGACAACCAGCCGGCAGCGAAGGCGGATCAGAGGAATTTCTTTCTTCCGGACACCCCGGTCATCTCTTTCGCAGAGCTCGGAGCTTCCGACGTCGACGAAGAGACGTTCTTTTTAAGGTTTCTTGGCCTATGGTTAAGCTGGTTTGTGCTCCCCATGCACCCTCGCTACATGAGGCCGTCCGTTTTCTACCCGGCTCACCGAATGATTGAAGGGACACGGGCTGCCGTCGGGATTGCTGGTCCAGCTCATTTGTATCATGGCCTGAGCTCAGTGGCAGATACCACTCAGCCGGGGGTGCAGCCCGTAAACATCCCGATGCATTATTTTATGTCGTGGATCCAACTTCATGTGCTCGGCGCTTTCGGAGTCCACAAGCGGCCCCGTTTCTACGACAGTTATAACTTTTCTCGGGTTATGCTGCTAGTTGATGCCTCCATTTGGAACCAACTCAGCGAGAGGCTTGGGGCTTGGTTCTTCGCCCGCGTACAGTTGGAAATGGCATGACCTTTGTCGATAAGGTTTTAACTATCGGCAAGGAATCCACTAAGACGGTGCAGCCGCTGCGGGACACCTTCGAAGACGGGGTTTCTACCTTGAAAGCTTGGGAGATTCTTCACTTATATTCAATCAGGCCGGGCCTTTTAGTGTTTAGGCAGAACGATTCGGCGATGTTCATGAGATACAACCCGCACCGTTTTGCTCAACAATCAAGCTACAATCAGGGTGTCCCACTTGAGGCCTTTTTAGCTGAGCCTGCTGCTACAGAGGAAGGTATCCGTAGTGCGCTGCACCATTTCATGCGGCTAAACACCGGGTCTAACTTCTTTATCAGCGAACCGAGCTGCGTTCCGAAAGTCTTGAATGTATACGTGGCGTGGTACCAGCACGCGATGGGTGCTGTTATCAGGGAAGGAAAGCGATTACTGCTTGATCACAAGGTTGCTGTCCCAGCCGGTAATCCAGTCGTTCCTTTGAAGCGACGAAGTATCGTTCGTCCTTCCTTGAGAGAAGCTGCTGCGGTTGTGGTCCCGCACGCCATTCCTGATAAGCCTCTATCTCATGTGCCTGTAGAAGTGGTAGCTGCAGCGTCTCCCGAGTTTGGCGTGGGTACGGAGATCGGGACTCATCACCCAAAATTGCCCGCCAAGCGCAAGCTCCTGTTGCCGGCTGCCGGTGCTCGCTTGCAAAAGAAGAAGTCGCTATTTTCTGCGGACGTTGTACTTGGCCAGGAGCCCCATGCTCCCTACAACGAAGGCTTGTGCGAGTACGGAACCGATGAGGGTCTATTTATAGCGCCTGCAGATCATACTGATCTTCAAGCTGCCCTTGTGGCTTCCGAGCGACTGGCTCGCGATGATGCAGCATTGATCACTATCGCACAGTCAGGTAGGCTTCAGTCGCACCTTTCCGTGGTTATCTTTTTTATTATGCTTTTGCTGACGCCTTCTTCTTCAACAGGTATCTCTGCCGAAGAGGCTCTCGCGGCTTCCCTGAAGACTTTCGAAGAGGAAGAGAGGCTCCGTGCTTCTTTAGGCCTTGGTATAATTCAGCTCATTGTGCCTTTGCTCCTTTTTTTATTCGTGCTCTGACCCTTACTACCATCTTATTGCAGGGACTACCTCGACTCAGGTTATCCCGAGTGCGGTACCGATCCCGCATAATGATGCGGCGACGCGTCCAGAGTCGGCTGCTGAGGCCCCAGCTCCTCCAGTATTGCCGCAAGAGGTTTCACTCAAGTAGCCGATGACAAACGCCGTAACGGCTCCAGAGGCAGAGCTTGGTTCGGACGATGACGTCCCTTTGACAGAGGTCTTGAGGAGATCGCTCCTCACTGCTCGGACCGAAAAGAGATGCAGAAAGCGCGTAGCGAAGGAACGTGACGCCGCTTTGGCTATAGGTGCAGGCTCAAGTACTACTCCATCTGTCACTATTCCTTCAGAGGATGCTCCAGCTGCCCTGTCTACTGCTCATAGACAGGTCGAGTGCGCGGCTCGGGAGGCAACTGAGAATCCATCGCAAGGTAATGTAATGCCCGGTCTTTTCATTAGAACTCGATCCATAAATTCTGGTATACCATATCTTGCAGGACCAAGTATTGGCGGTGAGGTGGTAGGTGAGAAGACGGCGACTACAGAGCCTGAAATGGCCACTCTTTCTCGAGAGTCTGGGACTGTCCAGACTGCTGCCCTTTCTCCCTGTGTCTCCCCGGTATCGGTGGGCGTCGAAAGCGTCACGACGACCCTTGTCGAATCAGGGGATGAAGCTATGGGCGCGGAGTCTACTCCTCTGATAGAGAGCGAAGAAGCCGTTTCACCCGGTGATGCCTTCGCTATGGTTTCGGTCTCTGATCTACCAGGTAATTGCTGAGTCGCTATTTTCAAGCTTTTCAATCTTGTTCAGCCTTTCTAATGATATGTTGTTTGTCTTGAGTACAGACGCGGTGAATCCTGAGGTTGTACTATCTGAAGAAGCGTCACCCGTCGCTGCTCTGACGCTAGCCGTCCCTTCGTCTTCTCCCATGTCCTTTCAAATGCTGGAAGGTATAGGTTTGCGACTTATTTGGTTCAATTATGGATATCATCTTCCTTGTATTGACAGTATGTTGTTGCAACTATGCAGAAGTCCTTTTTGACCACCTATATCAGGTGTTGAACCCGCATTTCTCCTTCCAGTCGGAGATTGCTCCACCTGCTGGTGTCGGTGAGTATAGTCTTTAGCCAATGTCTCTTTCTTTCTTTTGTGAATAGCCGTATGGTTGCTAAGTCTTATTTGTATTGATCGCAGTATCACGGATCGGCAGAGGGGACGAGAGAATAACCGCGCCTCCGGTACTCCCAATTTTGCCACCTGCCACAGCCGGTATAGTAGAGTCCATCGCTCATGGGTTTTCTTTACCCCTCGAGTTGACTTTGACACTAATTTGTTTTGCAGCAATCACACCGGCTCCTGCTCCCTTTGAGTCTCGTATCCCAATACCGGCAGGGCCCTTTGCTAGGCGTCCATCTTCCAGGGGCGCTGCGACTAGCCTGCGGATGCTGAGCAAATTTGTAGAGGATCTTGACGCCGAGACCCTCGCATTCGCTGCAGATTTTGCTGCTGAGGTTAATTCTATGCTGGCGACGCTCGTGAACTTCCATAGCGAAGGCGTCGTCGAGTCTTGGGTTAATTACTGCAGGAAGATCGAGGTCTGCCTGCATGAGATTGAGCTCAGGCGTCCCGCTCCGGAAGTATCGGCTTTGAACTCCCAGAGAGCTGCATGGGTTAAGCTGAGTGTTCCTTTGCTTTGCCATTTTGAACAAGAGGCGACCTTGAGGTGGAAGGAACGTGAGGAGGCTTCAAGCGCATTTTCCCGGATGCGTGCCCAGGTTAAAGCGAATGCTGCGCAACTGAAAGCCATCTTTGACAATCTGCAGCGATGCATTTCGGACGGGTTGACGCTGAGGCGGGCACTTGACTCTGTGGAGCGAGTCGTGCAGGACTGCGAAGCTGTCCTGCTGGGAACCGATGAGAAGCTTGCGTCTTGTTTGCAACAGCGGGCCCGAGTCGAAACGGAGCTGGCCGCGGCGGCTGATTATGAAAAGGAGTTGAGAGGAGTGCGCGAGCGGCTCGCCGACTTGTTGAAAACGCCTCCTTCTCAATAGTCGTCTTTGTATCGATTGAAAATTTGTAATTTATGAATAATATGTATTCATTTCATTTTTTTTATATGATGTATCTTGTATTCAATTGAGTTCATAAATAAAGGGCACACATTTTTTTTGTCTCCGACTATCGCTTTCTTTTCTTTGCTGCGTTGTTGGTATATTACTCTAGCAAGTGTGGCCTGTAGATGATAAATAACAGTTCGTCTTGAACTCTTTGTAGGGTAGCGATAGCTCAGGAAACAGGTTCAGGTCTGCTGCCTAAGACTTTTCAACTTTATGAGCCGTGAGGTCTCATAAAGACTTTTCTTCCTATGAGTCGTGAGGATCTCGTAGGTGTATTTTTTTCTCAGGAGTTGTGAGGATTCCTAAGTGCATTTTCTCTTGAGAGTTGTAAGGATCTCACAAGAGAATTTTCTCCCTTACAAGTCGAGAGGACTCGTAAGTGATTGGTGAGTTTAATCATTTCCGAATCGAAGCATTGCTCCGACGGGAAGGTCATTGGTTAACTTGCTCCGCTTTCTGCAGTGTCGGGGTTGACTTGCTCTGTTTTCTACGGTGTCGGGCTGACTTGCTCCGTTTTCTACGGTGTGGAGCTGACTTGCTCCGTTTTCTACGGTGTCGGGGCTGACTTGCTCCGTTTCCTACGGTGTCGGGGCTGACTTGCTCCGTTTCCTACGGTGTTGGGGCTGACTTGCTCCGTTTCCTACGGTGTCGGGGCTGATTTGCTCCGTTTTCTACTGTGGCGGGGTTGACTTGCTCCATTTTCTATAGTGTCAGGGTTGACTTTAGATTGTCTGTGAACCGTAAAGTCTCGGAACTAGGGACTTCACCGTGGCTCCGATTGGTAGTGTCGCGTCCATATCCTGCTGGAATGAGGAGGAACGCCGTTGCTGATCTCTAGGCTGTAGATGTTGCCACTGAGATCTGACTGTCCCTTTGACAGAGTTTGGTGGGGAAATGTGGTTCCTTTTTCATTTATGCCCATGGATTGTATACAGGGGTCAGTCTGTACTTACCTGCAGGGCAAAAGTTTCATTTTATATATTTTTTTATTTCTTTCCGCGATGCTTTATCATTTCAGCTTTTTATATCGCGAAGGTCGCGATTGCCCAATCATTTCGGCTATTTTTCGCGGTGCCCAATCATTTCGGCTATTTTTCTTTTTATTCGCTGCTTTTTATTGCAAGTTGCCCAATCATTTCGGCTATTTTTATGTGCATATATTTTACTTGCTGATTTTGTTGCAAGTTTCCCTATCATTTCGGCTATTTCATATGCATTTTTGGCTTGCAGATTTTTATCGCGAGTTTAGACTTGGAATTTGATACCGATTTAGGTATCAGCATCGCTACAACTGGGATATGGCCAGGAGCGAATCATCGTTCGCCTTTGTCGGTTTGAACAAAGGTGGCTTAGCAAACAGGGTTAAGATCCTGTCGACTAAGGGTTTTGACTTCATGAGCCGTAAGGGCCTCATAAAGGTATTTCTCTGTACGAGTCGTGGGGATCTCGTAGGTGCGCTTTCTCCTTAGGAATCGTGAGTATTCTTAAGTACGTGTTCTCTTATAAGTCGTAAGGATCATACAAGAGTGTTTTCTCCTTATAAGTCGAGAGGACTTAAAAGTGTTGTTCACCAGATAGGGGAATTTCACACCATTGGTGGAACTTGATGAGGGAGACGTTTATTTGTGCCCGTGGATTGTATACAAGGGTCAATATTGAACCGCTTGTAGGGCAAACCGGGGAATGTGATGGCTTAAGAACGGGTTTAGATCCCTGTAGCTTAAGGATTTTTGAATTTTATGAACCGTGAGGATCTCGTAAGAGGGTTCTCCTTACGAATCTTGAGGATCTCGTAAGTGTAATTTCTTCTTAGGAATCGTGGGGATCCCTAAGTGTGTTGCTCCTTTGTGAGTCATAAGCATCTCACGCGGGTATTTTCTCCTTACAAGGTCGAGAGGACCTTGCAAGTGTGCTTGAATTTTAACGAGTCTGCGCCCTTTCGGGTTTTCACAAACTCGCTGGTAGCCCTGCTGTTTTTATTCACGGAGCCCATTCGGGTTTTCATCCGTGCCCATTTTGCTTATGGTCGTACCGTTTTTTTTGCTGCGGTTTGTAGTAGTTTTAGAGACGTTTCGGTCCGTCGCTAGTTTTAGGACATTGCGGTCCATAGCTAGTTTTAGGACATTACGGTCCATTGTTATTTTTAGGGACGTTTCGGTCCATCGGACGTTTTCGAGGCGAGGTTTCGCTGGATACTACTTATAGAGTTTAGGCTAGGGAAGATAGCGAGCAGACATAGGCGTCGTCATCTATCGTTGACCTAAGCCGTCACTCGTCAGGCGTAGTATTTTTTTAGGAACCGGTCGTTTATTGGCCTGAAGGGTCTTTCGCCATGCATATCCATGAGCAAGTAAGCCCCGCCTTGGTAGACTTTGTCTATGATGTACGGGCCCTCATAGTTCGGCTCAAATTTCCTCCGTTTGGCACGACTGGGGATCATAAGTCTCTTGACGACTAGCATGAGTTCGCCTTGGCGAAATGTTCTCGGCCCGGTCGATCTCTCTTATGAGCGTGTCATATTTGCTTTGTAAGCCTCTAAGTTTTGCTGCACCATGAGACGAGTTTCATCAAGGGCGTCGAGCTCCTCAAGCCGAAGATGAGCATTCTCTTCTTCTGTTAGCTCGTAATGAACTTCCACCCGTAGAGAGGGTAGCTCTATCTCCAAGGGGAGTGTTGCTTCCATGCCAAATACTAACGCAAATGGCGTTGTATTTGTGGCCGTTTTGAACATGGTTCGGTAAGCCCAGAGAGCTTCATGCAGTCTCTCGTGCCAGTCCTTTTTATTTTTGGACACCGTCTTCTTTATGATCTTCGTCAATGTCTTGTTGAAAGCCTCAGCTAGACCGTTAGCTCGGGGATTATAGACCGAAGAGTATCTCCAGTCTATATTATGCTGCTGTGCGAAGCGACCGATTTTATGGTTTCTGTAGGCTAGCCCGTTATCGGAGATAATCCGTCGCGGAGTGCCGAACCGATAGATGACGTGTGTCTTGAAGAAATGGAGAATATTCTCCGTCTTCACTTCTCTTAGCGGTATTTCTTCTGCCCACTTGGAGAAGTAATCCGTTGTCGCCAATATGAACCGATGTCCTCTGGATGACGTTGGTTCAATGGGCCCAATTATATCGGTTCCCCATATTTTGAACGGTCAGCTAGCTACCGTTGGGTGTAGCGGCTTTGGATGCTGGTGGATGAAGTCTCCATGAATTTGGCACGAGTGGTATTGCTTCGCGTATTCGAGGCAGTCCTGAATCATCGTGGGCCAATAGTAACCCATCTTTTTGATCTTCAGCTTCATCTTCGGCCCGGCTTGATGAGAACCGCATAGTCCATCGTGAGTTTCTGGGATGAATTTCCTTGCTTCTTCTGGTCTCAGGCATCTTAGCCATAGAGATTCGAATGATCTCTTATATAGAGTATCATTGACGAAGGCAAAAGACAGAGCTCGTTTCATGAGCTGATGTCTTGATGATGCATCTTCAGGTGTTCGACGGGATTTGAAGTAGCCTATAAAGACTTCCCTCCAATCCTTAGTCCTTTCTTGGTCCTCTATTTGCAGGGTTGTCTCCTTGGTCGCTTCATTTTCTTCAGACGACTCCGGAGATATTTCCGCTGGTGCAAGAACCCGACGGCTTTGTACAACGATTCTTACGTCATCGAGGTTTTCGTCAGCCGGTCCTTTAGCGAGCTTGGCTAACGCATCTGCTTTGCTATTTTCCGTACGCAGTATGCTTTCTAGGATGTAGGAAGTGTTAGTTATATGTATGCCCAAGAGGCCATTACTGTACATTGGATGTATATTGTAGTGGATGCTGGGACATATATAGGTAGGACTTTCTTGCTCGACATGATAGTACGCTATCTGGTTACTCTTTATCTTAACATGTATACTTTCTGTCTCTCTGTTACATGCTGATAAAGCCCTTAGGATGTGTACTCGACTCCCAGGACTATGATGTAGATCATACTAGTGGGGCCTGGGTAGTCAATGAGTACATCCTTCAATGTTCCTAGTCGTGGGAATATCGAGATGGGGCATCGATATTCCAGAGTAGACTAGCGTATATCTTCTCGACCCATGTGATGGGTGATGGATGATCCCATATCCATTGGTGTTTGACATCAGAGATGGTATGCGGGTGCTCAGTGGAGACTGGGTATACTGAACGGACTCGCCGAGAACTCCCAGATGGTATTATACCTCACGTCAGATGGCAGTTCTCTGGTGACACTGGTACAGCTTAGTCTGTTGACCCGAGATCGTCATAGAGACTTGTGTGTCTCCCACTGTGCTTTGATTTCCACCCTACCATGGCTCTACTGAGTTGTGCAAACAGGTGGTTTTTGGGTACACTCCCGATTCACATGGAGGCAATGAGCGATAGGAGGGGATCCGTCTCTCCCGGTATTGGGGGTTGATGTTGCGCTATGCTCGACTGGCCATAACTGGAAATTCCTGGCCAGGGTTGCAGTGATATACCGGTAAGAGTTATCAGTAGTTTCACGCTTGTTATGGACCTTACATCGGCATGACTTATCAAGCTACTGGGGTCTGACGTTTACCACCCCTAGGCGAGATATGCGGCATATCAGACGAACAGACCGGACTGTGCGGTAAGTGTTGCTGGTTGGATTCACAGGAGTGTGAGCGGGCTTGCTCGTTGATCTTCTGATCGCTCAATACCATGGTGGCCGTTACGTTTAGCAGACCGCTTGCGGCTTGTGGGTGTTTGATATGATCATCACCTGCTGCCGGCGTATTGACGAGTCTTTAGAGTCCTACACAGAGGTTTCTTGGTTCAAGCGAAACGAAATAGGAGCGCATATGAGATATGTGCGGGACCGAGAATAATACCAGTATGTGATACTGAATTCTATTCTCGCGATTTGTATCATCGGACGGTTATATAAGATATAGCCGGGTTACCGAATCAAATGTTGATTCGATACATTGATACACTTGATATTAGTCGGTTATATGCAGTATGACCGGATCATTAAATCAAGTGTTGATTTAATGATTTAATGTATAATTATATATATTTGATATATTACTTTACATTAACTAGTATTTGTTCACTTAAGATTGATTTTCTCACTTGATGTGCACAAGTAGTATATGTGATATATTTTTGTGCACTTGATTGTATCATGTTTGATGATACATGCAAACTTGGGTGTATGTTTGCTTTAAACCATCTTTAGGTTAATGGTTAGGTTTTAATTTGTTTTATTTATTTTCTTATTCATTTTGGCAAAAATAAAATGGAGGCTTGTTTTGTTTTTCTCTTGAAGCTTCATGAAGCTTTGAAAGTCTGCCATTTTGTTTTTATCCTAAACCTAACCATTACCTAAAACCTAGTTTATTCTCTACATGAGTTTACTAACTCATGGTTGCTAAATGATAACCATCACTTGATTTTATTTTTGAGATAATTCATTATTCATTTTCTTTTCTTCTTCTTCTTCTTCATGAAGAGAAGAAAGCTCTCTAGAAAATTACAAGTGATGAATCCAAGTGAGAAATCCAATTCCAAAGCGAACTCACTTCCTATTTTTTCATCCTCTACCACTTGACATGTAGTAGAGTGTGTTATCTTCACAAGTTTCATGACCTAGTGAAGATGGAGCTTGAGTTTGAGTTGCCTCGACGTAGATCATCTTCGGCATCGAAGTCAAGGACCTAGCCCGATTATTTCTCCAACGAAACCATCGCTAGAGTCCGGGATCCGATGATCGCAGCGGAGGGACGTCATCACGGAGCTAAAGAGGTGGAGGACCGGATCTACAAAGGTTGTAGTCACTTTCACTTAGTAGCAAAGTAATTTGCTTGCATAGTTTCGCCTTACCTCTAGTTACGATCTAGTTTAGGGTTCTTTGGCACATAGAAAATTTTGATTTTGGCATGGTTGATCAGTTGTAGAGCCTCATGGGTGTGCCTAGGAACCCTACAGTGGTATCAGAGCCTAGCTAGAGCTTTAGGCGATGAGTAGACGAAGTTAGAAACCCGATCGAACCCCGAAACCCTAAAAATAACCCTTCTCTGTACTTTTTTCAAAACTGTGGAATTTTGTCAATTAAAAATATCCAAAAAATTCAGCAGGGAATTGTAGGAGTTACTGTGCAACACGTGACCCCAACTCGACCAAAGCGCCGCGGAACCGCGGCCCCACCCTTACTTGTGCGGCGGTTCCGCGGCCATATTGGTGAGTTAGGCCACGTGGTTTGCACAGTAATTTATTTCTGGAATTGCTGTGTTTTCTGGGAATTTTTAAATCTTACTCAAGAGTTGAGTTTTCTGGGTTGTATTGGGTGTTCGTAGATTCGATCGGATTGTCTAATTTTGTCTATGTGTTTTTCCGGGTCATTTTAGAACATGTTAAAAAGTTCGACCGGATATAAATACCCACTTTTTCCCCTGCCGGGAAATTTCCAAGTGTTGGATTTTTCCGTAGTTTGAGAACGTTCTAAGTAGTGCAAGTAACGCGATGGACCCTCTAGAAGACAACAAACCTTAACTCGATTATGTGACCGTCTTGAACCGCCCTTTGAACCTTAGGGTTTGGGATAGTACGGCGTGCCACATGTGAGGCGTTGGCTTGACCCTTCTACGGCTGGACCGTTGGTACTGTGGCATGAAGTGAATGTTTTTAAACTTATTTCATGTGTTGAGTTGTTTCGGAAAAACTTGGGTGTTTGATTGTTCGATCGGAAAGTTTAACATTTTCTATTTATCTGGAATGTAATACAATATTTGGAATCCACAAGTAGTTATGAGATAACTGATTTGGATGTTATAAACATAGCAGTTTAGTCTCACTTGATCAGTTGCCACGGAATTTTGATGTGATCAAAAGTCCGTCGCAATCACTTAGCGTACGCGGATACTCGCCGGGTAAACTTAATAGACAGCCACACCCCATAGCCCCGACCAAGTGACTGTAGGAGAACCCCATCGCCGAAAGCATCCGTCCGGGTGCTCGCGGCAGCGGTGTTCCGCCTTAGTGCACTTCGTCGACGGCATCGGGGGTGCGGCCGCCTACTAAAGTTTGCGACGAGCATTCGATCAAAATGTCGGGAATCTTGAATTGCCCGACTTGATATTGAAAAAAGTTTTCGATAATGAGACTAAAATGCGGGGTTTATAATTGTTAGGCATGCGATGTCTAAGGAATTTATTTGGTTAAGCATGCGATGTCTATGCAGGTTGCGGATTCCAACTGTTGTAGTTTTACACTTTCTTTTCTGCGACCGTAAGTGTAATATGTGATATCGCCGGTTTCGTTGCTATATGTCAACGACAATTGGGATGCGCATATTTACTTACGTTGATGACATATGATGTTATGTGTTGCTGGATATGTTATATTGGATCGTTGTGATTGAATAGCCGGGGTTTTTTTATGTGAGATGAGTGTTTTTCATTTTCATTCATGTAAAAACTTGTCTGTAATATTCTTTTATTGGGGCACTTCCAGGTTGCGGAAGTTGTCACCGTTGATGTATATTATTTACTTTTCCGCATTAGGATAGACCCAAGGAGGGGAGCACAAGTAACCGGGTTCTAGGGTCCAGTGGGAGACCATCTCGAGGAGTCGAGTCCGGGTCTCCTAACCCTAGAATTGGTAGGGTTGCTTGCCGCTCTCGTAGGGGTCTAGGGGTGTGGGATTGGCTATTCATCACGACCGTGGAATCCGTGTTTTATTCAGGCTCAAAATAAAACACGGACGTCCTAGTATATCCAATATTTCATATGATATTTTCTGCTGTGTTATCTGTGATGTGATCATGTGATTTATTCAGATAGATATTGTATATAGTATATATGATATATTATATAGACGTTGCTTATGTTTTACACCCGCGCTAGCCCTGCCTCGCTCTGGCGTTAGTTACCTAACCTAACGGTGCAGACGGGACATCGAGGCGAATGCGGATGGCATAAGCGTACTTTATATTTATCTGTGATGTTTAGGTCGACTTAAATGATGGGACTTCATTAATGTGATTAATGAAAGAAAATAAACCTAAAAGATGTTGTGGAATCGAATTTCAAAAATAAAACAGGTAGCTACAGTTCTTGCTTTGCACAACAGTATATATGATATATCCTGCACCTTATTCGATGAGGAAAGGGCCGACGATCCCTTCACCGGGAGTGACCCCTTTAGCAATAACTGGCAGATGCTACAACCCTCGGTTTGTCTTTTGATTGCTTCTATAGTTTCTGCTTTGCACATCGGTATATATGATATATTCTGCACCTTATTCGATGAGGAAAGGGCCGACGATCCCTTCACCGGGAGTGACCCCTTTAGCAAAACTAGAAAAGCCTAAAAAACACTCCATTTAAAACCCATTTGATTCCGCAACGAGATCAAGTTCAAAGCATTAAAGGTTTTCATAAAAACCATCCGCAACCCTCCGTCATTTTAGGAAGTAGAGTACTTAGTATTCATGCTGTGTTTGTTGACCATAGTCAAGGCACAGTGTACGGTAGCTAAGTGATGTCTTCCTACACCGCATATGATGCGATTAGTTAGGACAGTCGCGTGACTTTGTTGACCTTAGTTAAGGGTCATGTGGGTGGGTCTAATTAATCACGAAATGACGGGTAGAACTTGACTAGTGCTTATGATTTGTTGACTATAGTTAAGGTCATAAGTGCTAGGGGTAAAAACCTTTATCGGGAGTTTCAAGTGTTGAAATTTGCAATGAGATTGCATACCTTCTATATGATAGTTGGATCCCGATACCCACTGCGAGTAATTGTTACTCCTGGGAGAGTTTTGCACTTTGCAATTAGCCGATCAAGTAGGTGTCTAGAAAGGTGTCAACGAGGTTACGCCTCTGGGAAAACGAGGTTTACTTTAATTAGGTCCGTGCGAAAGCACGGGGAACCTCCCTCAAAGTACCGACACTGGCCTGGCTGAAAGATTGGCGAACTTGTAGAGTGTAATTAATCCCGGCTAGTCTTTCCTTTTAAGGTTTGAAGGAAGATTTGATAAAAACAGTGGGAGCCATCCTGATTAGATAAAATAAATAACCAATCTAATCTTGCAAGGGCACACGCAGAGTGTTTTCTTCTCTCTCTCTCCAGGTAGCGACCATATCACGCCTTAATCAAGATAATAATATGGATGTATTGACCGAACCCGCTTGCTATACTGAGCTGGGGAACGTTGGTCCCGCTCCAACTTATAATTGTTATAAAACAGAGCAGGAAATAGGGGAATACCAGGATTCCCATGCCGCCCAAACGAAGAAAGTGCATATGATGCATCTCCTTCGGGTGTGTTCATTACAAAGAACTGTTTCTCTGTATCCTCTACGTCCTGGGTATTTGATACCGGATCAGGATCCCAGATATGTAATCTGTTACATAGGGCTACAAAAGGTAGAGAACTGAGAATGGGTGATAAGTTTCATAAGATAGAAAACGGGTGATAAGTGTTGCAGCCAAGTCTGTTGGTCACTGTCACCCTGTATTACAAATACATTGATTCTGAACAAATGCTATTAGATACCGAACCTGATATACAAAATTATATCAATCTCTTTATTTATTAAAGATAGATATAATTTTGTAATGTTGGATAATGTTTTGAACATTTCTTATATCAAAAGTTGATCGGTTCGGGTACGTTATCTAAAAGCATTGACGTTTTAAATCAAACTACAGTTCCTAGTATACAGAACACACACAAGAGGAAGAGTTCAGAAATGAACGGATCCTTCTTGAGGTATTGTAGACTAGGTCATATCAATGCGACCCGACTGGCTAAAGTTACATTTAGATGCATATTTAAATCAGTTTGAATTTACATCTTATGAAACATTGCCAGTCATGTCACAAAGATTAGATGACCATGGCTCTGTTTATTGGAAACAGAGAAAGAGTTAGTAAACTCTTGGGACTGATAAATGATGATGTATGTAAGGTCCCCTGTCTGCACATGCCAGGACCGGTTCTTTGTACTTCATTACATTCTCTGATAATCTCTCAAGATTCAGGTATATGTTCCTGTTGAAACATAAGTCCGAAGCTTTTGAGATATTCACAGAATATAAGTTAGAAGTAGAGAACCAAAATACGGGTATAAGTATTATGTCCTATGATAAGATCAGGGAAGAGAATACTTGTGCATGGAATTCCTGGATTATTCTAAAGGAGAATGGGATTCTCTCTTAGCATTACTCCTCCGTATACACCACAGCACGTTGGTGTATCAGGGCGGAGCAATCACACCCTATATGATGAGGTGTGCTCTATGATGAGTACTACTGAGTTTCCTGTTTCATTTTGGGAGTTATGCACTTGTAAAGCTGCATACCTATTGAATGGCGTTCCAACCAAATCAGGTGCCTACCACTCCATATGAGATATGGTGAGGGAAGAGCCCATATCTTAAGTCAGTTAAGATTTGGGGTTGTCCGGCCTATGTCTAAAAGCAAAATCCGGACAAGCTCGAGGCAAGGTCTGTTATGTAGAACTGGAAATGTTCCATCTATACAAACTGCAGCTGATGATTTGGTAGAACCAAAGGGTTCAATAGTTTCCAACGAATCTCAGCCTCTCCGCCGATCTAGTAGGGTTCCTCACCCACCTAAGAGATACTTTGGTTTCTCTATGATAGTGGGAGCAAGGATTGCATCATGAGATGATGACCCAACTAGTTTCGAGCTGGCCATCAGGAGTGTGACTCTGTAAGAATGGCCGGATGCTTAGCAATCTGAGATGGAATCCTTATACACCAACAAAGTATGGACTTTGGATGCATTATCTGAAGGGTTAAATCCCCATCAGGAGCAAGTATATCTTTAGAAGATTACTTGGTGTACTTGGAAAAGTTGAGACTTTAAAAGCTAGACTTATTAAAGGTTTGCATCATTGACCAGGTATGGATTTTGTTGAAACCTTTTCTAAGGAGCTATGCTTAAGTCCATCCAGATCTTACTTGCCACGGCTATATACCATGACTACGATATCTGGTGGTTGGGTGTCATGGCTGCTTTTCTAAATGATGTTTTAGAAGAGAGCGTCTATAAGTACACAGCCAGAGGGCTTCGTAGACAGTGGGAGCAGCGGAAACGTGAGCAAGATGTTTTATGTGATAAAGCAGGCATCGCGGAGTTGGAACATCTGTTTTAATGTGGTAATCAAAGAGTTTGACTTCATCAAAATGGTAGATGAATCTTGTATAAACAAAAAGGTAGTAGAGAGTATGGTGGTGATCCTCGTGGAGTACGTGGATGACATACTCTTGATGGGGAAAGAGTTTCCTATGCTACGCTCGGTCAATCTCCGCTTATCACAATGATTCTCCACAAAGGATCAAAATGATACCTCCTAAATCCTGAGTTTTGATCTATGAGATAGATCTAATTGGATGTTAGGATTCTCACTAGTTGTAGTGAGATGGTATCAATCGATCTTAGGGAGAATCACTGGAAGGGTTCCAGGGTGATAAGGACGTCTGAATGTCAGTCACAGGTATTGTCTTTACCCTCAGTGGAGGGACGGTATGTTGGAAGAGTTCCAAGCTAGATACCGTGGCAGACTAGACGATAAAGGCTGGTAACATCGCTATTAAAGATACTACCAAAGAGGCAGTTTGGGTGTATATTGGTTCATAAGATGAACTAGGTTCCTACCATTGTGTGACAATGGAAGTGTGGCTTTGGCCCAGGAACCCTGGTCCCATCAGTGACCCAGACATATTCTGAGGCAGCATCACCTGATTATGGAGATAGTTGATCTCCAGGGTGATCGAGGTTAGGAGAGTAGACTCAGAGGACAACACGGCGGATCCACTCACAAAGGCCTTTTCCCAGAGAGAGACTTATATGGGATGGTTGAGTATTAGATACTGCAACCACTGCTACAGATGGCCCTAGTGCAAGTGGAAGATTTTTAGTTATATGTATGCCCTAGAGGCCATTACTGTACATTGGATGTATATTGTAGTGGATGCTGGGACATATATAGGTAGGACTTTCTTGCTCGACATGATAGTACGCTATCTGGTTGCTCTTTATCTTAACATGTATACTTTCTGTCTCTCTGTTACATGCTGATAAAGCCCTTAGGATGTGTACTCGACTCCCAGGACTATGATGTAGATCATACTAGTGGGGCATGGGTAGTCAATGAGTACATCCTTCAATGTTCCTAGTCGTGGGAATATCGAGACGGGGCATCGATATTCCAGAGTAGACTAGCGTATATCTTCTCGACCCATGTGATGGGCGATGGATGATCCCATATCCATTGGTGTTTGACATCAGAGATGGTATGCTTGTGCTCAGTGGAGACTGGGTACACTGAACGGACTTGCCGAGAACTCCCAGATGGTATTATACCTCACGTCAGATGGCAGTTCTCTGATGACACTGGTACAGCTTAGTTTGTTGACCCGAGATCGTTATAGAGACTTGTGTGTCTCCCACTGTACTTTGATTTCCACCCTACCACGGCTCTACTGAGTTGTGCAAACAGGTGGTTTTTGGGTACAGTCCCGATTCACATGGAGGCAATGAGCGATAGGAGGGGATTCGTCTCTCCCGATATTGGGGGTTGATGTTGCGCTATGCTCGACTGGCCATAACTGGAAATCCCTGGCCAGGGTTGCAGTGATATACCGGTAAGAGTTATCAGTAGTTTCACGCTTGTTATGGACCTTACATCGGCATGACTTATCAAGCTACTGGGGTCTGACGTTTACCACCCTTAGGCGAGATATGCGGCATATCAGACGAACAGACCGGACTGTGCGGTAAGTGTTGATGGTTGGATTCACAGGAGTGTGAGCGGGCTTGCTCGTTGATCTTCTGATCGCTCAATACCCGGGTGGCCGTAACGTTTAGCAGACCGCTTGCGGCTTGTGGGTGTTTGATATAATCATCACCTGCTGCCGGCGTATTGACGAGTCTTTAGAGTCCTACACAGAGGTTTCCTGGCTCAAGCGAAACGAAATAGGAGCGCATATGAGATATGTGCGGGACCGAGAATAATACCAGTATGTGATACTGAATTCTATTCTCGCAATTTGTATCATCGGACGGTTATATAAGATATAGCCGGGTTACCGAATCAAATGTTGATTCGATACATTGATACACTTGATATTAGCCGGTTATATCCAGTATGACCGGATCATTAAATCAAGTGTTGATTTAATGATTTAATGTATAATTATATATATTTGATATATTACTTTACATTAACTAGTATTTGTTCACTTAAGATTGATTTTCTCACTTGATGTGCACAAGTAGTATATGTGATATATTTTTGTGCACTTGATTGTATCATGTTTGATGATACATGCAAACTTGGGTGTATGTTTGCTTTAAACTATCTTTAGGTTAATGGTTAGGTTTTAATTTGTTTTATTTATTTTCTTTATTCATTTTGGCAAAAATAAAATGGAGGCTTGTTTTGTTTTTCTCTTGAAGCTTCATGAAGCTTTGAAAGTCTACCATTTTGTTTTTATCCTAAACCTAACCATTACCTAAAACCTAGTTTATTCTCTACATGAGTTTACTAACCCATGGTTGCTAAATGATAACCATCACTTGATTTTCTTTTTGAGATAATTCGTTATTCATTTTCTTTTCTTCTTCTTCTTCTTCTTCATGAAGAGAAGAAAGCTCTCTAGAAAATTACAAGTGATGAATCCAAGTGAGAAATCCAATTCCAAAGTGAACCCACTTTCTATTTCTTCATCCTCTACCACTTGCTATGTAGTAGAGTGTGTTATCTTCACAAGTTTCATGACCTAGTGAAGATGGAGCTTGAGTTTGAGTTGCCTCGACGTAGATCATCTTCGGCATCGAAGTCAACGACCTAGCCCGATCATTTCTCCGACGAAACCATCGCTAGAGTCCGGGATCCGATGATCACAGCGGAGGGACGTCATCACGGAGCTAAAGAGGTGGAGGACCGGATCTACAAAGGTTGTAGTCATTTTCACTTAGTAGCAAAGTAGTTTGCTTGCATAGTTTCGCCTTACCTCTAGTTACGATCTAGTTTAGGGTTCTTTGGCACTTTGAAAATTTTGATTTTGGCATGGTTGATCAGTTGTAGAGCCTCATGGGTGTGCCTAGGAACCCTACAGGAAGGGATTTGAGTTAGCAGTTGTTGCACTCTTTCGCCGTACTTTACCAACTCTGGTTTGCACGTTTGATAGTCACCGTTTATTTGACTAACAACCAGTTGGGAGTTTCCGTATATGAGGAGGTTTTTGATTCCTATGTCGACAGCGATCTCAAGACCTGCTATTAGAGTCTCGTATCCAGCCTCATTATTTGTCCTTGGCTCTGCTAGGAAGAAGGCAAAGCGCATTATCCCTTCTTACGAAGTCACGAAAATAAGGCCTACCCCCGATTTGATTATAGGGGTGTTGTGTTGTCGCTTCTTCAAGGAAGATGCCCCATCGAAGTAGAGTTCCCATCGGGTATCACTCCTTCCTCTCTCCCTGTCGATCGTGTCAAGCGCGTACTTGTCTGGAAATTCGCAATTTAGGGGTGAATCGGCAAGTATCGGATGCTCGGCAAGGAAGTCGGCGATGGCCTGGCCTTTCACTGCCTTGAGAGGTCGGTATGTTATCGAGAATTCCATTAAGAGGAGGGCCCATTTAGCGAGCCGCCCCGTTAGTATGGCTCTCAACATCAAATATTTTAGAGGATCCACTTTTGATATGAGATGGACCTCATGTGCCAATGCATAGTGTCTGAGCTTCGTTATCGCGAAGATTAACGCCAGGCAGTGTTTTTCGATAGGGGAATAGTTGTTTTCTGCCCCCAGGAGAACTCGACTCAAATAGTAGAGGGCTCTTTCCTTCCCTTGGTCATTTTCCTGTGCCCATAACGCGCCTAAGGAACCTTCAAGGGCGGTTGTGTACAGGATGAGAGGCTTTCCTTTGACTGGAGCGGTCAGTACCGGCGGATTTTGCAGGTATTGCTTGATTTCGTCAAGTGCACCCTGGCATTTACGATGCCAGATGAACGGGGTCCCCTTCTTCATCAGGTGACTGTAGGGACGGCATTTTCCGGAGAGACTGGCTATGAACCGCCGGATATACGCGAGCTTTCCCTGTAGAGACCGCAGTTGCTTGAGAGTTCTTGACGGAGGCATTTCCATGATCGCCTTGATCTTTGACGGGTTTATTTCGATGCCCCGGTGTCGTACGATGAATCCTAGGAATTTGCCCAAGGAAACTCCGAACGCGCATTTGAGAGGGTTCATCTTCAGGTTGTATTTCCGAAGACGTTGGAACACTATCTTCAGATGCTCCCAATGCTCCTCGTGCGATTTGCTTTTCACCACGAGGTCGTCAATATAGCATTCGACGACTTCATGTATGAGGTCATCGAAAATCTTCGTCATAGCCCTCTGATAGGTAGCACCGGCGTTCTTCAGACCGAAAGGCATCACTTTGTAGCAGAATATGCCCAGAGGAGTCCGAAAAGCGGTATGCTTCTGGTCTTCAGGATGCATCTTTATTTGATTGTACCCCGATGACCCGTCCATGAAGGAGAAAACTTCGTGAGTGGACGTGTTGTCTATCATCAGCTCGGTGACCGGTACGGGAAAGTTATCCTTCGGACAGGCTTTGTTGAGGTCCCGAAAGTCTACGCAGATGCGCACCGTCCCATTCTTCTTCATCACTGGGACAATGTTGGCGATCCAGTCGGGGTATTGAACTTCTTGGATAAAGTCGGAGTCGATTAGCTTCTTGACTTCGGCGTTGATACTCATTTCGAGTTCAAGCCGCATCCTTCTTGGTGCTTGTTTGACCGGCTTGACGTCCGGAGATATCACCAATTTATACACAGCTATTTATGGATCTAGCCCCGGCATCTCGGAATACTTCCATGCGAAGCAGTCTTTATACTGCATGAGTACGTCTTTTAGCATAGCCATCTATTCTGTAGACAGTAGTTCACTAACGAACGTAGGCCTCGGGTCTTCTGTCGTCCCCAAGTCGATTCTCCTTAGGTTGTTCGCGGTAGTGTATATTCCATCTTCTAATTCTTTTGGCGCTGGTGGAAATTCTGAGACCACTTCGTCTTCATCCTCATTTTCGAGGCACCAAGAGAGGTCATCCATGTTTTTGAGCTCTCTTTCTTTTGACAGCGTTATCACGTGACAGGTATGAGATCGTTTCCAAGACCGATGTTGATCTGGTTCTATTCTCGCCATGTACGTTGCCTTTGGCACGTGCCTTTATGGTGGGGCCACCCTCCAATTGTTGGGTAGAGTGAATCTGCCGAGTTGTTATTGGTCTTAGACCCAGTTTTGAAGGTGAAGCAGTCTTCAAGAGGATGTCCCATCGCTCGGTGATAGGAGCAATAATCCGGGTGATGAACTTCGTTTGCTTGATCGAGGTGCCGAGACTCCGGGAGTGTCATCATTTGATGTTTCATGACAAGGTCGAATATCTTCCTTGTCTTGTCTTGAGGGAAGGAATATTCCCGATCCATCTTCTTCATCAGCGATGGATTCCGACTGGCCGTTTCTCGATCGCGTGGCCTTTTGGATCCGTTTTGCCACCGTCGAACGTTTTTTCCGTTCTTTGACTTGTTTTTGCCTCTGTGTCGGGCCTTTTTCTTGTCTTGGGAATGCATGGCGGGCTGACGGCGAAGGGCGTTGTCATCCTCCGTAGCCTGCTGCAGGAGGCGTTGCGTCTTGGCTTTCACGTAAATGGCCATTTCGCGGCTGTAGTCATTTCGAATCTTTTGGCTCGCTTCCCTCATTAGCTTGTCCATCTGTTCTTCAAACGACGGACTCGGCATTTTTATGGCAAGACTTCGTTCTGGTCCAACGTCAGCATCTTTTAAAGGGGCATCCTCTTCTTCATCAAGGTCCTTTATGATGTGGCAGCCATGGAATTGCTCCCGTTTCTTGGACTGGACATATCCAAGCGCAATCGTTTCTATTTTCCCATTGGGCAATTTTCGCTGAGTTCCGGGGACGTTCCAAATCCTGTTGTAGAACTGAGCCTGTCGAGGAGTCTGTTTGAAAGGTACACCTTGGCATCTTAATAACCTTTTCAATCCCTCGGTGTAATACCTGGGCAGACGAATGGGTTGGAGCTTGTCAAGCGCAGGATCGGCACCACGCCAGACTTCTCTTTCGACTTTAGTCTCCGTGGATCGATAGAATTGGATCGCCTTTTCACCTCTTCGCCTGGGAAGGACGTAGAATGTCTGTAACTCTTGCACACTATATGTCTCCAGCGCATCAAGCTCTCTGTAGTGCCGCCATGGAACCATGGCGATTTGCAAACTCCGGTCTGCACCAACGAAGGTTTGCATCGACGGGCGGACGGAGAATATGGCGTTGGTTTCATCTTCGGAGTCGCTGCCAAAGACCAAGATCGGAGTGGATGGTCCGGGTTTATCATCCCGCTTCTGAGGCTGTCCCGAGTAAACTATTTCTTCATCCTCCTCGGTATCGCTTCCAAAGATAGGAATGGGAGTGACGGGCTTCTATTTAAGCTCCGGCTTATGACACTTCTCCATGTCTTCGAAATCTGGCAGGAAGTATTTGGCGTCTTCATATTTTCGGACTTCGTTCACAGAGAATGGGTTTAACTCCCTCGTAACGGTGTACTCGAGGCCTTCTTTGGAATACTTCATATACTGGTGTTGTGTAGAAGGGATGATATTGTACTCGTGCAACCAAGGCCTGCCGAGTAGAGCGTTGTAGCAAGTCCTAGCGTCGATGACATGAAATTTGATGTCTGTAACGAGAAGCCCAAAGCGTAATGTCAAAATCATGGACCCAAGTGTCTGCGATGACTGCGAACCAAACCCAGAGATAGTGATTTTATCTCGGGCTAAATGCTGGACGCTCATGCAGATTTCTTTTAGCACCCGCACGTTGAGAAGGTTGACAGAGGACCCGTTGTCAACAAGTATTTTCCCTATTTTGATGTCATGACAGTACCCAGTGACATATAAAGGACGGTTGTGCTCACACGTTCCGAGGAGTAGATCTTCATCACCGAAAGTGATGTCAGCTGTGTGCACTTCTTCCAGCTCGCCCTTCATCTTTTCTTCGGCAAGGAAGGCTTAAAACTGCTCGAGCTTTTGTAATGCCTTGATTAGAGAATCTCGTGCCTCCTTAGATTGCAGAAGGGCATCTAAAATGCTTAGCTGTGAGGGTATCTTTCTCAGGTGCGCTAGGACATTGTAATCTACTTTGCTTTTCTTGGGCGGGTCCTTGTCTGTCAGCTCTTCGACGACTCGATCATCGAGGGCGATATCCTCAGGGAATTTTTCCTTCCCCTTGTCTTTTTTGTTCGAACCTTTGTCAGAAGTCCCGAGATTCTTTTTAGGCAACGTACGGTTATGCAGCTGAATATTCTCACAGTTCTTTATCTCCTCCTCTTTTCCTGAGGTGGATTCCTTGAAGAGAGAGCCGATGGCTATTTCTTCGTCAGAATCACTCCTGAAGGTGAGAACTTGAGATCTATTGGTATTAACCATGTGACAGTTGTTGGCAGTTCTTTTGCGCTCATCTGTCGTATTTCTCTGCTCCCGATGAGCCTTGCGCTTCATCCGCTTGAAATGTTGTCGATGAGCAACGTATCCCCGCCACCAATTTTGAAAGGCCATGCATTCCTCGATAAGGTGCGTGATCCTCCGATAGTATAAGCAGTAGTTTGGATGTGCATCCGGTTCATCGGGACACGTACTTTCCGAAGTATTTTCCTTGAAAGGTGGCAGCTAATTCCCATTGACAGAGCTTTGGCGAACTGCTTCCTTGTCTTAGGCCTGCATTTGCTGGCGGCAGGGGTGCTTCGATCCGGTTGGGGTACTCTATGGCTTCTCATTATCGGAGCTTCTTCAACTTGACGCTGACGCTTGGCCTTTTCGTATATGGCCGTTTCACGCACTCGGTCAGCTTTGCTTTTCTGAAGAGATTCGCTCAGCAGCCTGTCAATCAATTCGTCTGATGGCTCCAGGGATTTTGGTTATGGTTCTGGATCTGCCCCCAGTTTCTCTGCATCAGGAGCTTCTTTGCCATTTATTGACGAGTGAGAGATCATGTGGCAGCTCGCCACATAATCCTCGGGCTCTTCTGAAGAATCGTCTCCTTTATCAGCGTCACCATCTTCATTCTCTAGGACATGCTTGAAGAATTCGTCCAATGTAATTAGGGTCCGTGCCCTCTGGTTATATTCTGCCAGTGTATCGATGTATTTCTACAAACCTGTACGGTTGTCGTCGGGTTGGACTGGCATCTTGGCCTTCTTCTTCTTCTTTGAAGACTTCGGAGGCTTGGCTTGAAAGTTTTGTCCACCGTCACCAACTTTCAGCGTTGGGCGCGGCTTCAGTATCCCCTCAATAATCTCGGGCTCCAGCGGGCTCTTGTTCCCCGCCGAAAGATGCGCGAAGACGCGGCGAACGTCTTGCCTGAATTTCGGGGCAGATACTAATTGGTGCTATCCGTCCACCTCTCCGAAGATACCAAGTTGATTTATGGCACCATGTATCAAAGGTTTAAACAGATGCGACCGATGTAGCAGAGTTCGTCAGATTCCCCTCGTTTGAGGGGTTTTTGATTGTGGGGACGCTCTTCCCTGCAGGCGCAAGCCCCTGCAGTTAATTACGCTACCGCATCACGGTAACAACTTTCTCCTTCTCCAGATGGTCACTTCGTGTCGTGGGTGTTTGTTTTGCTTTTGGTTGCCCGTGGATTTTATATGGAGACTAATTTATGTTGTCGTCCGTAGGTTGTGGATTAGTCCAAATCCGTATTTTCTTAGATTTGGATTTTTTTTGGGTTTAAGGATACGTTAGTCTCATTTGAGACTAAGATCAACTTAAACGTTTGTTAAGGACAGGTTAGTCTAATTTTAGACTAAGATCAACTTAACAGGATCATTTAGATCCAACAAAAGAGCATTTGAACTCTATTGTTTAGTTTAGGGACATTGCGGTCGATTACCAGTTTAGGGACATGGTGGTCCAAGGTTAAGGACATCATAGTCCGTGGGTTTAAAGGGACCCCACAGTCCGAGGTTAAGGACATCATAGTCCGTGGATTTAAAGGGACCCACAGTCCGAGGTTAAGGACATCATAGTCCATATGCTTAAGGACCCCACAGTCCAGGTTAAGGACATCATAGTCCGTAGGCTTAAGGGCCCCACAGTCCAGGTTAAGGACATCGTAGTCCGTGAATTTAAGGACCCCATAGTCCAGGTTAAGGACATCGTAGTCCATGGGCTTAAGGACCCCACAGTCCAGTTTAAAGACATCATAGTCTGTGGAATGAATGGTTGTCGAGACCCGTCACCTATCTGAAGACGTTGAAGGATTACAACGACATATATCAGAGGGGTTCAGAGATGTACCCTTGAACCAATGTTGGTTGGGAGATCTATAGTCCAATTTGGGACTAAGGTCTGTTAAATATTTATGAGCAGACGGGCTCACTTAAATATAAGTTGAGCACTTATGGCCAATATTGGGCTAAGTCCAATAAGATTAAAATGTTTAACATTTTATTGTTCTGGGCTGTTGAGCCTTTATTTGGGCTTGGCCCTTTTAATAATGCTGAGCATTAGATCCTGACATCTTTTTTTTGTCTTGTATTGAATGTATAGCATTCATCAGAATAATGTGTATTCTGACAGCGTGACACGTGGCGCGCCAGGCGTTTTAGGCCAATTAAAGAGCGCATTGCGCTTCTGCCAAGTAGCGCACACGAAAAGGATACGTGTCGCGCTTGGCGCTAAGTGCCAGATAGTGAGCGCATTGCGCCAGTTTATGAGCGCTAAGCGCTAGTTTATAAGCGCATTGCGCTAGTTTAGTGGCGCACATATGAGTGACACGTAGCGCGCTTGGCGCTGAGCGCCAGCACATGAGCGCAGTGCGCTGTTTCAGAAGCGCAAAGCGCAAGTTGCATACGTGGTTGACACGTGGCACGTTTTGGCGCTGAGCGCCGGTCCAAGAAGCGCAGAAGCGCAGTTCAAGAGTGTAAGGCACTTTTCAATAGCGCAAAGCGCATTTGATCAAATTTATGATCAGAGAACAAGTTATGTTCTTTTTAGAAGAGACTTTGTCTCAAGATTCAAGAACAACAGTTCTTATTTTTGAAAGGACTTTGCCTTTGTAGATCAATGATCTGTGTGAAGAATATGTTCTTTTTTATTATGTGATGAGATCTTTTGATCTCTCTTTTATGAAAGACCTTGGTCTTTATAGATCTATGATTTTTTAAGAAGATAATTCTTCTGTTTTAATGAGATGATTTCATCTCTTTGTTCAAGAACCATTCTTTTTACCTTGAAGAAATGATATTCTTTCAAGAGCTTGCTCTCTTCCTATTGAGTTTTCTCAAAATTTGTAGGGGGTTTCTCTATATCAGACTTGAAGTCTTGGGGCCTTTATATAGGGCAAATTGATTTGTTAAATCAGTTAAAGAGATCTTTCTCTAATTGATTTGGGGATGTTTCCCCACCGTTGGATCTTTGATCCTAAGGCTTCTATTTTACAGAAGGCAATCTTCTTGTTTTTAACAAGATTGGAAAGATCTTTCCATAACAGACTTTTAATTCTAATTAATTAATGATTTATCATTATTAGATCTTTTGATCTAACGGTGGGGAATTTTTATAATTCCAGCGCTGGCGCACCCGTACTTTGCATATGGTGCGCTGCTCAGAGCGTAGCGCGCCCTGCGCTAGCGCACCCGTGTTTGACACGTGGCGCGCAGCGCGCCTAGCGCTAGCGCACACATGGTGCACTGCCTAGGGCGCAGCGCACCTGGCGCTAGCTCTTCCGTGTTTGACACGTGGCGCGCAGCGCGCCTAGCGCTGGATCTGAAGCGTTACTTCAATTTTTGAAATTGAAATTTCAAACAGAGCTTTGCTCTGATTAGGGGAAACTAATGCGCCCCCACAGTTACGCTCACGTGGCCCACATGTGAGTGCAACGGTGGCGGCATCTGCGCCCTTGGATCAACTCAGAAATTGAAGAGGCGTTTCAATGCCTATAAATAGCACGTTTGGTCTCTTAGATGATTTTCATCTTCTTCTTGAGAATTATCTCTTCTTCAGAGCATTGCTCTTCAATTCAAGAACTTTTCAAGAGTAAAAACTCTATTAAAATTTTAGGTAAAATTTAAATCTTTTAATAAACTAGGGTCTTACCCATTAACAGAGCCTTGCTCTTCATAGATCTTTGATCTAAAGAAGACCCATTTAGGGTTTCATTAACAGAGCTTTACTCTCCTGAACATGTAGATTTTTTAATCTCTTGAGAAGAACTCTCAGGAGTCTGTTCATGGATCTTGAAGATCAAAAATGAAATTTTAAATTTTATTTTTGATGGATCATTTTCTCAGAGCAAGGCTCTTCTTGAGGAATTTTATTCCTTCATCATTAGACTTTGACAGATGTCTGTCTAGTGATGAGCGCTGCTCTCAATGGGAGTTTTACTCCTTTGCCCGAGGGATTTCTCATTTAATGAGAATCTCTTGAGGATTTCCTCTTTTAATGATAGCCTCATCCAATGATGAGGCTGTTTTATTAATGATGAACTGTCATCTAGATTTTGTGGGTCCCCTTTGGTCTCTTTTAACTGCGTTGCAGTACGGTACGGATTTTAAAGTACCAAGTGTCAGAAATTAAATTAAATTATAGCACTGACAGTTGACTTCTGTTCTTTTTTTTTTTGCAGGCGACATGTCTTTCGATACTTCGTTTCCGTTTGTCCGTTCAGAGGGAGGATTCCCTGAGGCGCCTGTGGACCGGGAGGTTCTCGCGCTCATCAAAGACCATGACCCGGAACACAAAAATCTCCACTTGTGGGGTAGATGGTACGACCAGATTATCAGAGGCCGTCGGAGCTTTTCTTGTGCGACGCCTTCGGAGCCTATCTCGGCGATCCCGTATGCAGATGCACCCCCGGTGAACTATGCCGTGGAGGTGGTTAACTAGACTTCGGAGAGTCTCCTTCAGCCTTCGATCGCCGCCGTACCCGTGCAACCGCCGGCGGCTTTGGACACCCTAGGGTGGCGCATATGCCAGGGCGAGTCACGCTCTTGGGGACATCCATACAATGTAGGACTAACTCCCCGTCACTTGGCCGGGTATTTGTAGTGGGCTTGGTATATCTTATCGGCGAAGAAATCCTAGTTAATGAAGCTCGGATTGTATCCTGCCGTTTACGCTTCTTTATTTCAATATTCCCCGCCTCCTACATGGTGGGTCAGGGACTTTCTGGAGCAGTGGAATATTCCGACCCACACCTTCCTCCTATTTGATCGAGAAGTCTCTATTTCTTTGGAGGAATTTGCAGAGGTCTCGGGTTTACCCGTTAGGGGAGAACATTATGAGGAATTGCTTCCCCCGGATGAGTATGTTTTTGCTACCAAATCCATGGTAATGGGTCTTACTCCCGAGAATGCTATTCAACACCAGTTTCCGAGCTTGATAAAGGTGTTGAATATGTTTGAAAACCTCTCTCTCGCATCCGAAGGTCGTGGAGTTAATTTTACGGCTTTTATCGCTGATTTTCTTCGCCCGGAAATATTGAAGGAAGAAGTTGACAAATTCGCCAGTCTTTGTTAGTTGTATGTATGCCCTAGAGGCCATTACTATACATAGGATGTATATTGTAGTGGGTGCTTGGACATATATAGGGAGGACTTTCTTGCTCGACATGATAGTATGCTATCTGGTTGCTCTTTACCTTAACGTGTATACTGATTGTCTCTCTGTTACATGTTGGTAAAGCCCTTAGGATGTGTACTTGACTACCTGGACTATGATGCGGATCATACTAGTGGGGACATGGTAGTCTATAAGTACATCCTTCAAAGTCCCTAGTCGTGGGTGTATCGAGACGGGGCATCGATATACCAGAGTAGACTAGCGTATACCTTCTCGACCCATACAGATGGGCGATGGATGATCCCATATCCATTGGTGTTTGACATCAGAGATGATATACGGGTGCTCAGTGGAGACTGGGTACACTGGACGGACTCGCCAAGAACTCCCAGATGGTATTATACCTTACGTCAGATGGCAGTTCTCTGGTGACACTGGTACAGAGTAGTCTGTTGACCCGAGATCGTCATAGAGTCTTGTGTGGTTCCCACTGTGCTTTGATTTCCACCTTACCACGTCCAAGAGGGCGTGCAAAACGGTGGTTTTTGGGTACAGTCCCGAATCACACGGAGGCAATGAGCGATAGGAGGGGATTCGTCTCTCCCGGTATAGGGGGTTGATGTTGCGCTGTGTTCGATTGGCTATAACCGGAAATCCCTGGCCAGGGTTGCTGAGATTTACTGGTAAGTGTTACCTGTAGTTTCTCGAATTGTTATAGACCTCATATCGACACGACTTATCGAGCTATTGGGGTCTGACGTTTACCACCCCTAGGCGAGATATGCGACATATCAGACGACGAGACCGGACTGTACGGTAAGTGTTACTGGTTGGATTCACAGGAGTATGAGCGGGCTTGCTCGTCGATCTTCTGATCGCTCAATACCCGGGTGGCCGTTACGTTTAGCAGACCGCTTGCGGCTTGTGGGTGTTTGATATGATCATCACCTGCTGCCGGCGTATTGACGAGTCTTTAGAGTCCTACACAGAGGTTTCCTGGCTCAAGCGAAACGAAATAGGAGCGTATATGAGATATGTGCGGGACCGAGAATAATGCGTGTATGTGATACCGTATTCTATTCTCGCGATGAATGTATCGAAAGGTTGTATGCGATATAACCTAGTTATCGAATCAAGTATTGATTCGATGAGCCGATACATTGAATATTAGTCGGTTATATGCGATATGACCGGATCGTTAAATCAAGTGTTGATTTAATGATTTAATGCATAATTATATATTTGATATATTACTTTGCATTAACTAGTATTGGTTCACTTTAAATGGATTTTCTCACTTGTAGTTCACAAGTTGTATATGTGATATACTTTTGAGCACTTGATTGTATCATGTTTGATGATACATTCTTACTTAATTCTTGTGTAAAGATTATACCATGGTTATTTAAATGGTTAGGGTTTTGTTTTTCATATCTATTTATTCATTTATTTATTATGGAAAAGATAATGAACAAAATGGTTTCTTTCTTTGTTTCTTTCATGAAGCTTGTCAAAGCTTCATGAAGCTTTGACCAAGTGACCATTTTGTCTTCATGTTTAACCCTAACCATTCATCTAACCTTAGTCAATTCTCTACACTTGACCATGGTTGGTTTATGATAAGTATTTTTTAATTTTCTATTTTAAAAACAACTTATCATATTATCATCTTCTTCTTCTTCTTCACTTGAAGAAAACCTTGCTTCATCAATGGTGACTTGATGAAAAGAGTGAGAAATCCAATTCTAAAGTGAACCCACTTTCTATTTCTTCATCCTCTACCTCTTGCCAAGTAGTATAGGGTGTTTTCTTCACAAGTTTCTTGACTTGGTGAAGTTGGAGCTTGATCTACTGTTGCCTCGACGTAGATCATCTTCGGCATCGAAGTCGACGACCTAGCCCGCCCATTTCTCCGATGAAGCCGATGCTAGAGTCCGGGATCCGATTTGTACAGCGAGGAGACTTCATCATGGCGCTATGGAGGTGGAGAACCGGATCTACAAAGGTTGTATTTCCGTTCACTTAGTTAAGTTGTTAACTAGTTGCATGTTTCGCCTAAAATTCTAGTTAACGATCCGTATTAGGGTTTCTCGGCACTTGTAAAATTTGAAATTGGCATGGTTGATGCCTTGTGAGACCTCATTAGAGTGCCTAGGATCCCTACAGTGGTATCAGAGCCTAGCTAGAGCCTTAGGCGAAGTGTAGACGACGTTTGAAATCCGAATCGAACCGAAACCCTAAACCCAAGTTGCTCTCTGGACATTTTTCAAAAACTGGGTTTTTTCCAGATTAAAAATGCTTAAAAAATTCAGCAGGGAATTACATGAATTACGGTGCAAAAATTTGATGATGATGTGTCAATTACGCGGCGGAACCGCGGCAGAAGCATGGCTTCTGCGGCGGTTCCGCGGCCAAATGAAGGGAGATGCCTCTAATTTTTGCACAGTAATTCATATTGTCTGGTGCTGAGTTTTTTGGGAATTTTTAATATTTACTCAAGAGTTGAGTATTTTGGGTTGTATTGGGAGTTCGTAGATTCGATCGGATTGTCAGACTTCGTCTATGTGTTTTTCCGGATAATTTTAGAATATGTTAAAAAGTTCGACCGGATATAAATACCCAATCTTTCCCCTGCCGGAAAATTTCCAAGTGTTGGATTTTTCCGTGGTTTAAAGACGTTCTAAGTAGTGCAAGTAACGCGATGGTCCCTCTAGAAGACAACAAACCTTAACTCGATTATGTGACCGTCTTGAACTGCCCTTTGAACCTTCGGGTTTGGGGCAGTACGGCGTGCCATATGTGAGGCGTTGGCTTGACCCTTCTACGGCTGGACCGTTGGTACTGAGGCACGAACTGAATGTTTTTAGACTTATTTCATGTGTTGAGCTGTATCGGGAAAACTTGGGTGTTCGATTGTTCGATCGAAAAGTTTAACATTTTCTATTTATCCGGAATTTGATACAATAATTGAAATTCACAAGTAGTTAAGAGATAACTGAATGAATGTTATAAACATAGCAGTTTAGTCTCACTTGATCGGTTGCTACGGAATTTTGATGTGATCAAAAGTCCGTCGCAATCACGTAGCGTATGCGGATACTCGCCGGGTAAACTTAATAGACAGCATCACCCCTTAGCCCCGACCAAGTGACTGTAGGAGAACCCCATCGCCGAAAGCATCCGTTCGGGTGTTCGCGGCAGCGGTGTTCCGCCTTGGTGCACTTCGTCGACGGTATCGGGGGTGCGGCCGTCTACTAAAGTTTGCGACGAGCATTCGATCAGTATATCGGGAATCTTGTTGAATTACCCGACTTGATATTGAAAAGTGTTTTCGATTTTGAGACTAAAATGCGGGGTTTATAATTGTTAGGCATGCGATGTCTAAGGAATTCATTTGATTAGGCATGCGATATCTATGCAGGTTGCGGATTCCAACTGTTGTAGTTTTACACTTTCTTTTCTGTGACCGTAAGTGTAATATGTGATATCGCCGGTTTCGTTGCTATATGTCAACGACAATTGGGATGCGCATATTTACTTACGTTGATGACATGTGATGTTATGTGTTGCTGGATATGTTATATTGGATCGTCGTGTTTGAATAGCCGGGTTTTTTTTTATGTGAGATGAGTGTTTTTCATTTTCATTCATGTAAAAACTTGTATGTAATATTCTTTTATTGGGACACTTCCAGGTTGCGGAAGATGTCACCATTTGTATATTATTTACTTTTCCGCACTAGGATAGACCTAAGGAGGGGAGCACAAGTAACCGGGTTCTGGAGTCCAGTGGGAGACCAACTCGAGGAGTCGAGTCCGGGTCTCCTAACTCTAGAATTGGTAGGGTTGCTTGCCGCTCTCGTAGGGGTCTAGGGGTGTGGGTTTGGCTATTCATCACGACCGTGGAATCCGTGTTTTATACTGGCTCGTATTGAAAACACGGACGTCCTAGTATATCCAATATTTCATATGTTTCTTCTGCTGCGATATCTGTGATGTGATCATGTGATGTTCTGTGATAGACACTGAATATAGTATATATGATATATTATATAGATGTTACTTATGTTTTACACCCGCGCTAGCCCTGCCCCGCTCTGCCGTTAGTTACCTAACCTAACGGTGCATGAGGGGACATCGAGGCGAATGCGGATGGCATAAGTGTACGTCGTATTTATCTGTGATGTTTAGGTACTTAAATGATGGGACTTCATTAATGTGATTAATGGAATAAAAGAAACCTAAGATGTTGTAGAATCGAATTTCAAAAATAAAACAGGTAGCTACAGTTCTTGCTTTGCACAGCGGTATATGTGATATATCCTGCACCTTATTCGATGAGGAAAGGACCGAGATCCCTTCACCGGGAATGACTCCTTTAGCAATAACTGGCAGATGCTACACACTCGGTTTGTCTTTTGATTGCTTTTAAGAGTTTTTGCTTTGCACAGTGATATATATGATATATCCCGCACCTTATTCGATGAGGAAAGGGCCGACGATCCCTTCACCGGGAGTGACCCCTTTAGCAAAACTAGAAAAGCCTCAAAAGTACTCCATTTTTAAAATCATTTGATTCTACAACGATATCAAGTTCATTACGCAATAGGTTTTCTGAAAAACCTGTCGTAGCCTTCCGTCATTTCAGATAAGTAGTAGTTAGTATTCGTGCTGCGTTTGTTGGCCTTTGTCAAGGCGTAGTGTGCGGTAGCTGACTGGTGCTTATCTGCTTATGCATATGATGCAGATTGGGTTAGGGTAGTCGTGCGACCTTGTTGGCCTTTGTCAAGGGTCGTGCGGGTGGGTTTAATTCAATCAGGAAATGATGGGTTGAACTTGACTAGCTTTCTATGGTTTGTTGGCCTTTGTCAAGGTCATAGGAGGTTAGGGGCAAAATATTATTGGGAATTTCAAGTGTTGAAATTTGCAATGAGATTGCATACCTTCTATGAGATAGTTGGATCCCGATACCCGCTGCGAGTAAGAGTTACTCCTGGGAGAGTTTTACACATTACAATTAGCCGATCAAGTAGGTGTCTAGAAAGGTGTTAACAAGGTTACGCCTCTGGGAAAACGAGGTTTACATTAATTAGGTTCGTGCGAAAGCACGGGGGACCTCCCTCAAAGTACCGACACTGGCCTGGCTGAAAGATTGGGGAACTTGTAGTGTGTAATTAATCCTGGCTAGTCTTTCCTTTTAGGGTTTGAAGGAAGATTTGATAAAAACAGCGGGAGCCATCCTGATTAGATAAAATAATAACCAATCTATTCTTGCAAGAGCGCACGCTGAGTATTTTCTTCTCTCTCTCTCCAGGTAGCGACCATATCACGCCTTAATCAAGATAATAATATGGATATTTGACCGAACCCGCTTGTTATACTGAGCTGGGGAACGTTGATCCCGCTCCAACTTATAATTGTTATAAGACAGAGCAGGAAATTGGGGATTACCAGAATTCCCGTGCCGCCCTAACGAAGTAAGTGCATGCTGATGCATCATCTTCGGGTGTGTTCATTATATAGAACTGTTTCTCAGTATCCTTTACGTCCTGGGTATATGATACCGGATCAGGATCCCGCATATGTAATATGTTACATAGGCTACAGATAGGTAAAGAACTGAGAACGGGTGATAAATTTCATGAGGCAGAAAACGGGGCAAGAGTTGCAGCCAAGTCTGTTGGTCACTGTCACCCTGTATTATCAATACATTGATTCTGAACGAATGTTATTAGATACCGAACCTGATATACAAAATCATATCAGTCTCTTTACTAGTAAAGAAAGGAAATAATTTTGTATTGCTGGATAATGTTTTGAACATTTCCTATATCAAAAGTTGATCGGTTCAGGCACGTTATCTAAAAGCATTGATGTTCTAAATCAAACTACAGTTCTTTAGTATACGGAACACACACAAGAGGAAAAGTTCAGAAATGAACGAATCCTTCTTGAGGTATTGTAGACTAGGTCATATCAATGCGACCTGACTAGCTGAAGTTACATGTAGATGCATATTTAAATCAGTTTGAATCTACATCTTATGAAACTTGCCAGTCATGTCACAAAGATACGATGACCATAGCTCTGTTTTCTGGAAACAGAGAAAGAGTTAGTGAACTCTTGGGATGATACATGTTGATGTATGTAGGTCCCCTGTCTACATATGCCAAGACTGGTTCTTTGTATTTCATTACATTCTCTGATAATCTCTCAAGATTCAGACATATGTTCCTGTTGAAACACAAGTCCGAACCTTTTGAGATATTCACAGAATATAAGTTAGAAGTAGAGAACCAAAACGGGTATAAGTATTATGTCCTTTGATGTGATCAAGGAGAAGAATACTTGAGCACGGAATTCTTGGACTTTTCTGAAGGAGAATGAGATTCTCTCTCAGCATTACTCCTCCGTATACACCATAGCACGATGGTATATCGGGGCGGAGCAATAGCACCCTATGTGATATGGTGTGCTCTATGATGAGTACTACTGATTTTCCTATTTCCTTTTGGGAGTTATGCACTTGAGAAGCTGCATACCTATTGAATTGGATTCAAATCAAATCAGTTGCCTACCACTTCATATGTGATATGGAAAGGGAAGAGCCCATATCTTAAGTTTGTTAAGATTTGGGGTTGTCCGGCCTATGTCTAAAAGCAAAATCCGGACAAGCTCGAGGCAAGGTCTGTAATGTAGAACTGGAAATGTTCCAGCTATACAAACTACGGCTGATGATTTGAAAGAACCAAAGGATTCAATAGTTACCAACGAACCTCAGCCTCTCCGCCGATCTAGTAAGGTTCCTCACCCACCTGAGAGATACTTCGGTTACTCTATGACAGTGGGAGCGAGGATTGCATCATGAGATGATGACCCAACTAGTTTCGAGCTGGCCATCAGGAGTGGGACTCTGTAAGAATGGCTGGATGCTTAGCGATCTGAGATGGAATCCATGTACACCAACAAAGTATGGACTTTAGTTGCTATATCTGAAGGGTTAAATCCCCATCAGGAGCAAGTATATCTTGAGAAGATTACTTGGTGTAGATGGAAAAGTTGAGACTTTCAAAGCTAGACTTGTTAAAGCTTTTCGTCATCGACCAGGCGTGGATAATGATGAAACCTTTTCAAGTGGCTATGCTTAAGTCCATCCAGATCCTACTTGCCACGGCTACATACCATGACTACGATATCTGGCGGTTGGGTGCCATGACTGCTTTTCTAAATGATGTTTTAGAAGAGAACGTCTATAAGTACACAGCCAGAGGGCTTCGTAGACAGTGGGAGCAGCGGAAACATGTAAAAGATGCTTTATAGGATAAAGCAGGTATCGCGGAGTTGGAACATCTGTTTTGATGTGTTAGTCAAAGAGTTTGACATCATCAAAATGGTAGATGAACCTTGTATAAACAAAAAGGTAGTAGGGAGTATAGTGACGATCCTCGTAGAGTACGCGGATGACATGCTCTTGATAGGGAAGAAGTTTCTTATGCTACGCTCGGTCAATCTCCGCTTATCACAATGATTCTCCATATAGGATCAAAGTGATACCTCATAAATCCTGGGTTTTGGATCTATGAGATAGATCTAATTGGATGTTAGGATTCTCACTAGTTGTAGTGAGATGGTATCAATCGATCCTGGGGAGAATCACTGGAAGGGTTCCAGGGTGATAAGAACGACTGAAAGTCAGTCACAGGCATTGTCTTTACCCTCAGTAAAGGGACGGTATGTTGGAAGGGTTCCAAGCTAGATACCATGGCATACTAGACGATAAAGGCTCGATACATCGCTACTTAAGATGCTACCAAAGAGGCAGTCTGGATGTATATTAGTTCATGAGATGAACTTAGTTCCACCCATTGTGTGACAATAGAGTTGTGGCTTAAGCCAAGGAACGTTCGTCCCATCAGTGATCCAGACATATTCTAAGGCAGTATCACCTGATCATGGAGATAGTTGATCTCCAGGGTGATCGAGGCAGGAGAGAAGACTTAGAGGACAACACGGCGGATCCACTCACAAAGGCCTTTTCCCAAAGAGAGACTTTTATGGGATGGTTGAGTATGAGATACTACAAACACTGCTATCAGATGGCCCTAGTGCAAGTGGGAGATTGTTAGTTGTATGTATGCTCTAGAGGCCATTACTATACATAGGATGTATATTGTAGTGGGTGCTTGGACATATATAGGGAGGACTTTCTTGCTCGACATGATAGTATGCTATCTGGTTGCTCTTTACCTTAACGTGTATACTGATTGTCTCTCTGTTACATGTTGGTAAAGCCCTTAGGATGTGTACTTGACTACCTGGACTATGATGCGGATCATACTAGTGGGGACATGGTAGTCCATAAGTACATCCTTCAAAGTCCCTAGTCGTGGGTGTATCGAGACGGGGTATCGATATACTAGAGTAGACTAGCGTATACCTTCTCGACCCATACAGATGGGCGATGGATGATCCCATATCCATTGGTGTTTGACATCAGAGATGATATACGGGTGCTCAGTGGAGACTGGGTACACTGGACGGACTCGCCGAGAACTCCCAGATGGTATTATACCTTACGTCAGATGGCAGTTCTCTGGTGACACTGGTACAGAGTAGTCTGTTGACCCGAGATCGTCATAGAGTCTTGTGTGGTTCCCATTGTGCTTTGATTTCCACCTTACCACGTCCAAGAGGGCGTGCAAAACGGTGGTTTTTGGGTACAGTCCCGAATCACATGGAGGCAATGAGCGATAGGAGGGGATTCATCTCTCCCGGTATAGGGGGTTGATGTTGCGCTGTGTTCGATTGGCTATAACCGGAAATCCCTGGCCAGGGTTGCTGAAATTTACTGGTAAGTGTTACCTGTAGTTTCTCGAATTGTTATAGACCTCATATCGACACGACTTATCGAGCTATTGGGATCTGACGTTTACCACCCCTAGGTGAGATATGCGACATATCAGACGACGAGACCGGACTGTACGGTAAGTGTTACTGGTTGGATTCACAGGAGTATGAGCAGGCTTGCTCGTCGATCTTCTGATCGCTCAATACCTGGGTGGCCGTTACGTTTAGCAGACCGCTTGCGGCTTGTGGGTGTTTGATATGATCATCACCTGCTGCCGGCGTATTGACGAGTCTTTAGAGTCCTACACAGAGGTTTCCTGGCTCAAGCGAAACGAAATAGGAGCGCATATGAGATATGTGCGGGACCGAGAATAATGCGTGTATGTGATACCGTATTCTATTCTCGCGATGAATGTATCGAAAGGTTGTATGCGATATAACCTAGTTATCGAATCAAGTATTGATTCGATGAGCCGATACATTGAATATTAGTCGGTTATATGCGATATGACCGTATCGTTAAATCAAGTGTTGATTTAATGATTTAATGCATAATTATATATTTGATATATTACTTTGCATTAACTAGTATTGGTTCACTTTAAATGGATTTTCTCACTTGTAGTTCACAAGTTGTATATGTGATATACTTTTGTGCACTTGATTGTATCATGTTTGATGATACATTCTTACTTAAGTCTTGTGTAAAGATTAAACCATGGTTATTTAAATAGTTAGGGTTTTGTTTTTCATATCTATTTATTCATTTATTTATTATGGAAAAGATAATGAACAAAATGGTTTCTTTCTTTGTTTCTTTCATGAAGCTTGTTGAAGCTTCATGAAGCTTTGACCAAGTGACCATTTTGTCTTCATGTTTAACCCTAACCATTCATCTAACCTTAGTCAATTCTCTACACTTGACCATGGTTGGTTTATGATAAGTATTCTTTTATTTTCTATTTTAAAAACAACTTATCATATTATCATCTTCTTCTTCTTCTTCTTCACTTGAAGAAAACCTTGCTTCATCAATGGTGACTTGATGAAAAGAGTGAGAAATCCAATTCTAAAGTGAACCCACTTCCTATTTCTTCATCCTCTACCTCTTTCCAAGTAGTATAGGGTGTTTTCTTCACAAGTTTCTTGACTTGGTGAAGTTGGAGCTTGATCTAGTGTTGCCTCGACGTAGATCATCTTCGGCATCGAAGTCGACGACCTAGCCCGCCCATTTCTCCGATGAAGCCGATGCTAGAGTCCGGGATCCGATTTGTACAGCGAGGAGACTTCATCATGGAGCTATGGAGGTGGAGAACCGGATCTACAAAGGTTGTATTTCCGTTCACTTAGTTAAGTTGTTAACTAGTTGCATGTTTCGCCTAAAATTCTAGTTAACGATCCGTATTAGGGTTTCTCGGCACTTGTAAAATTTGAAATTGGCATGGTTGATGCCTTGTGAGACCTCATTAGAGTGCCTAGATCCCTACAGTCTTGACGACCCCTTCGGCTTGGGTTTAGGCAATCTTCCAGCGACGGAGGCGTATCAGAAGAGCATCTTTCTATCTGATACCCCGGTCATCCCTTTTACAGAGCTGGCGGCTCCTGGGATTGACGAAGAAACGTTCTTTTTAGGGTTCCTTGGGTTGTGGCTGAGTTGGTTCACGCTTTCCATGCACCCTTGCCGTATAAGGTGGTCCGTCTTCTATCCTGCACATTGAATGGTTGCCGGGATACAAGTGGCTGTGGGGATTGCTGGGTTAGCCCATATGTATCACGGCCTCAGCTTGGCAGCTGATACCACTGAGCCAGGGGTGCAGTCGGTAAATTTCCCGATGCATTATTTCAGGACATTGCTCGAGTTACACGTGCTAGGCGTCTTCGGCATCCACAGGAGGCCGGGTTTTTATGACAGGTGCAGGTTCCCTCGGATCATGCGACTAGTTGGCCCTTCTATCGTAATTCCAACGCAACGGGAAGCTAGAGGCTTGCTTCTTCGCCCGCGCACCGTTAGGTCTAGCATGTCTTTACTGATAAAGTTTTGACCGTCGGCCAAGAGTCGGGGAAGACGGTGCTGCCACTGCAGGACATATTTAAAGATGGGGTCTCCGTCTTGAAGGCTCAGGAGATTCTTCATCTGTACTCTATCCGGCCGGGCTTTCTTGTATTCAAGATGAATGACTCGGCTTTATTTATGAGGTATAACCCGCATCGCTTCGTCTAGCAGTTAAGCTACAATCAGGGCGTCCCACTCGAGGCTTTCTTGGCAGACCCGCTGCCACTGAAGAGGGTACTCAGAGCGCACTTCATCATTTTATGCGCCTGAACACAGGGTCTAACTTCTTCATCAGCGAACCGAGTTTTGTTCCGCAAGCCCTGAATATGTATGTGGCGTGGTACCAACATTCGATGGGTGCCGTCATCAAGGAGGAGAAACGATTGTTGCTCGATCGCAAGGGTGCAGTGCCGGCTGGTGATCGAAATGTTTCTCTGAAGCGACGGAACATTGTTCATCCTCCCCTGAGAGAGGTAAATGTAGTTGAGCCTCCACACGTGCTAAGCCCTACGCGCGGGTTGCCCCCATCCAGCGTGCCTGAAAAAGAGGTGGCTGCCGCGTCCCCCGAGTCGGACGTAGGAAAAGAAATTGGGACTCGTCGTCCAAAGGCGTCTACCAAACGCAAACCCGTGTCATCGGCCACCGGAGCCCGTCCTCAGAAGAAAAAGAAGAAAGTACTTTCTTTGGAAACCATATTAGGCTCGACGCCCCCTGCTCCATCTAGCGAAGGCTTGAGCGAATATAGGACCAACGAGGGTTTATTCGAGATGCTTGATGATACCGATTTGGAGGTTGCCATTGAAGCTTCCAAACAGTCGGCCACCCTCGAAAAAGAACTGGCCGCCCTTGCGCAGTCAGGTATACTTTACCCTTATCTCTCCGCTGTTTATTTCACTCTTCTTTTATCATGCTTTGACTGACGCTTGCTGTTTCAACAGGTGCCTCTACAGAAGAAGCCATTGCTGCTTCGCTTAAAACCTTTGAAGAGGAGGAAAGGCTTCGCGCCTCATTGCCAACAGAGGCTTCACTTGAACGACCGATGATGGATACCGTAACGGTTCCGGAGGTAAAACCCAGCTCTGATGATAATGTTCCCTTAGCGGAGGTCCTGAAGAAGTCTTCCCTCTCTGTCAAAACCGAGAAGCAGCCCCAAAAACAAACGGCAAGGGGAAAGAAGCGATCTTCTGCAATCACTAGCTCTGGACCAAAGCGGGGGAAGAAGACCATTACTAGTCCACCGGAAGACGGTCTTCTTTTTCTTAGTTCATCTGCCTAGGAATCCGCACAATTGGCTGAGGCTATAAGACGCTCACAAGACGAATCCGAGAATGTAAGGATCCCGAAGAGGCCTTACCCTGCCGTCATCTTTTATGAAGACCTTCCATGGATACGACGACTATTCGTAGGCCCTCTGGAAGAATGGGGCGAAAGGGCTCTTAAGCAGGCCGTCTCAGCCGATGCCGAGGATGCACTTTCATTGTGGACCGGTGGCCACGAGTCTACTCTCGAACCTCGAAGAGCACATCTCCTCAGGAAGGAGCGTCGGCTTGAACAAGCCATATTAGAGGCTCCCTTGCGCATCGGTATGTTCACGTATCTCTTTGTAATATTTTGTATTGCTCGTGTATGTGTGTGTGTGTATATATATATATATATATATATATATATATATATATATCCTTATCTTCGTACAAACTCTGCAGGGACTTTGGCGATGGCGGAGGATCTGAATTCAAATCGTGCTTTAACTGTAGGCCCCGCTAATATCCTCAATGAAACACTAATCAGTGTGGAGGGGGTTGATGCCATTGTTGTTCCTGCGTCGGAGCTTCCCTTGGTGATTGCTGCTCCCCAGGTGCTTGCTCCTTCGGAAGAGGCATCTTTATTGGCTGCGGATCCAATGGATCTTTCGGGGGACGGCCCGGAGACTGCGGGACAGGTAGTCGAAGCCACTGTTGTTTCATTGGAGCGTGTAGCGATGGTCACTGCTCCTCCACCGGAAGTTATTATACCGGCCGACATCCCTGATGATGTGCTCGGGAGCACGGAGGAGGGTGAGGCAGTCGCTGCATCCATTGATGCCCTTATTGTGGTCTCGACCGGTGACTTACCAGGTAAATTTCAGGTTATTGCTTTCTATTTTATTCTGCAATCCCTTTTCTACCTTTTCTGACTGTACTTTTTTTTTGAATGCAGCTGCGGTGGGCGTTGAGGTTGTGCCACTCGAGGAAACGCCATCAGTTACCGCTTTGACGGTGACCACTCCTCTACCTTCTCTCGTACCATCTCAAATGTTGGAAGGTATGGGTTTGTGATAAATTAAAATCGGGGAAAGCATCTTTCGTGTACTGACCATGTATCATCGTGATCTCGCAAGAGTTCTTTTTGATCATTTGTATCAGGTGATGAACCCGCACTTCTCTTTCCCGTCGAAGATTAGTCCGCCCGCTGGTGTCGGTGAGTATCTTTTCTAACCGACGTCCTTTCTTTTCTTTAACGGGCGGTCACGTTATTACTAATTCTTCTTTGCATTGCTCGTAGCCTTACAAATTGAAGGGGGGTCAAGGGTATCGCCGCGCCACCGGTGTTGAAGTCAAAATTTGCACCCCGGTTGACCAAGTCAAAGTCAAGGTCAACCCCAAGCAAGTGGGCCGATGCCCAGGTCGAGCCCGAACACGAAGCGTCCGGCCTTCCGCCATGCCAACAACAAAAATCATGTAACAAATAATTTTTATGAATGTATGCAAAAAGGGCATAAAGCCAAATTTTTGTAAGCCCATGGCTTATGTGCAAAATGAAAAGGCACATGAGCCATGGGATAGGCAAAATGCCATTTTGCAAAGCCCAAGGGGCTATATGTAAATATGTAAGCCTATATAAGGCAACATGATGATGAATAATAAAAAAAAACTTTTCATTCCCCCAAAATCTAGGGTTCTTTGTGCCTCCTGCTTCTTCTCCAAGGTTCTAAACCTTCTCATTTCTTTTGAATTAAATCAAGAGTTTTACTCTTTCTTTTCAAAAACTAAGTAGTTTTCCACCAAAAAACCCACAAAAGGGAACTCAGATCTCCCATTAGATCTCAGAAAGGAGAGATTTTTAGATCTCACATCTCTTGATCATCAAGATCCAGCCAACAGAGGAGGAAGAGGAAGAATCCCTTTCATCAACCAAAACATTTTAGGAGTTTAACTCCATATATTTACATATATATATATATATATAATAATAATAATAATAAATATCTCCTTTCTGAAGCATAGCTTCTGATTCTGGGACTAAAAGTCCCTTTGTCTCGCCAGCGCCCAGCGCTCGAGCGCAAAACGCCCACGTGCCGACACGTGGCGCGCTTGTGCTCAGGCACACTACGCTCGAGCGCAACGCACCCACATGCCGACACGTGGCGCGCTTGCGCTCAGGCGCACTGTGCTCGAGCGCAAAGCGTCCACGTACCGACACGTGGCACGTTTGCGCTCAGGCGCACTGCGCTCGAGCGCAAAGCGCCCACGTGCCGACACGTGGCGTGCTGCGCTCAAGCGCACTGCGCTCGAGCGCAAAGCGTCCACGTGCCGACACGTAGCGCACTTGCGCTCAAGCGCAAAACGCCCACGTGCCGACACGTGGCGCGCTTGCGTCTGAGCGCACAGCACCTAAGCGCACAGCGCTCAAGGCGCTGGCCCCACGCATCCTTTGGATGCCTTTTCCCCCCTCTTTCCTTTATATATATATACATATATATATATATACACACATATGTATAAATATTTACACACACACATACTCCGCGACACTGTCCCTGTTAGAAAAAATTTCTAACGGGACGCTGCCCCGCACCCCGCAAGGGGGCTGCTAGCCCCCTTGACCCCCAGCCCGCTATCCGGGTAGCGGGACCCCCGTAAAAAGTCTGTGTGGCTCCCGATATATCCAAACTCCCCTTTCAAAACACAACACACGTACACTGCACATTGAGTTCGCATGACCATTTTAACCCGTTAATCGGAGGTTCTCTCGCCCCAAAGGCGAGGGGTAATTAACGGCAGCTTAGTCCGTGGCTGCCGGAGATTTGGATCCCCACAATCAATAAACCCCGGCCTACCCTGGGCAGGGGGAATCTATAGTACGCCTGACAAGCGCGTGCGTATTCTCATCTCAATGGGGTGACGAAAAACACCCTACAGATTCTAGCACGCCCGGTGGAACCAATCTCTCCTCCCATATTTCTGGTTAAGCGTTCATGCGAACCCAATCTATATACATGTCTATACTTATACTAAAATAATGCTTTTTCATGCAGGTTTTCAAGCAATCACTTTCTAACAATGTCTCCGATGATGAACTCAGCTCTCAGCACGGCTCCCGTCTCCTACACGATGAGGATAGACTCTAGGACGGTCCTCCCGGCCAGTCTCGGGCGACAATGGGAGGAGCCGCTGCTACCATTCGGCTCTATTATGTTCATACCAATTGGTGCCATCCCAGCTCCTCAAGCTCCAGCAATAGACAAACCGGTCTCGAAAGGCAGGAGACCAAATGTGGTGATCTCGAGGGCGCCCCAACCCAAACGCAAGTCGGTATCTGAACCACTTTCCTTGGCCCCAACTGGAGGCAAGGCCATCAACACCGACAAAGCAACAAGGCCTCTTGAGCAAGCTCCGACGGTGCCTTTGACAACTGCTCGATCGGGTATCTTCTCTAAGCTCCCCATCACTCAGCCTATGGCGGCTTCCTGGAGAGCAGAAGCCTGCCAAGCGCTCAAGGCAGAGAAACTGAGGAAGAAGCGGCTCGGACACAGAGCCAACAAAAGGGCCATGGCTCCGGCCATGTTAGAATTTATGAATTTCCGAAGCCCGGACCGCTCCGCGAAATCAGCCGCCAAAGATAAAGAGATGGCTGGGTACATGGTCCATACTGTCTACATGGCCGGACAAGAAGAAACGAACCCTCCTCTTCTTCACAGCCATGGTGATGATATGGTTGACGCTACCCAGCATCGACTCGATCTAAATGATGAAGAGCCCGCTCACGCCGATAAGCCAGAGGAGCCCGTGGTTCCTACGGAATTGAGCTCAGGCAATAAAGATTACCCGGTTGTCATAGCCGGAACTACAGAACAAGCATTATTCCAATGGCTTCAAAGGCAATTTCAGGACAGGGATGAGAAGATGGCCGAGGTCTATTCTAAAGTCGACGAGCTGGCAAACGTCGTGGCAAATCTCGCGACCCAAGTCGCCCGGTTGCAATTAAAGCAGAATCAAGTTTTGGTTCATGAGCCAGGGATTGATACCCGGGGGCAGCCAACTGATATCCCTTTCAACTTAAAAGCGGAGCGCCTTCGAGAAAAACGGCCGCAATCAGCCTCCAGTCCCTCCGATACATACATCGGTGGGGAGTCGCCTCTGAAAGAGAAGCTGGAAAAGGTCTATTCCTTCAAGAGGGAAAAGATCCACAAGATATTTAGGGACGCCCTAAGAAACGGTCTACAACTGCCAGAATCAAAGAGACCGCAAGAAGAGAATATGACCGACGACCCAAAATATTGCCCCTATCATAGGGTGATAGGTCATGCCATTGAGGACTGCTTTGTCTTCAAAGATTGGGTCGAAAGGCAATACAAGATGGGAGAGATAGAACTGTCTAAAGGCGTGTTAGCGAACAGTCAAGCTACGATCGCCGATTTCATGAAAATGAAGACCGAAGCCTTTCGGGAACCTAATCCTCCCAGACATATGCCTCGAGGACCAGCATCAGTAAAGGCACCTACTCCAATGGAGGGAAAGAGGAAGGTATACTCCTTCAGGAGGGATGAAGTCCACAAAATATTCATGGACGCCCTGAACAGCGGTCTGCAACTGCCTGTTCCAAAGAGGCCACAGGAGATGAACATGACCAGCAATCCCATATACTGCCCATATCATAGAGTGGTGGGTCATACCATCGAAGACTGCTATATTTTCAAAGATTGGGTAGAGGACCAATATAAGCTTGGAAAAACCTCACAATCCTCGGATGTATCGGCAAGCCACAGAGCTAGGTCATCAACACAGCTCCGCCAAGATCAAAGTTCAAGGAGCTGGGATAAGCAAAAAGGACCACCACGTCGTTAAACTGGGAACAGCTGACCACCACGTCATTAAACTGGGAACAGTCGACCTCTAAGTCGTTAAACTGGGAATGTAAAAATATATGTATACATATATATGTAAATAAACAAAAAAATGTGTAAATAAAAGAAAAATAGAGAAAAGCCGAAATGATGGGGCAACTCGCAATAAAAATCAGCGAGTAAAAATAAAAATGAAATAAAGCCGAAATGATGGGGCAACCGTGAATAAAAGCCGAAATGATAGGGCAATCGCGATCTTCGCGATAAAAAAGCTGAAAGGATAGAGCAATCGCGGTAAAATAAAAAAAAAAAAAAACACAAACAAAAAATCTAATTTTCCAAAATTCTTCCGGCCCTACGGTTAGTCCCCAAATTGACTACCGTATACAATCCACGGGCTCAAATAATTCTCATCATACCCATGCCCCACCGTAATCACCAGTTACGCGGCTGGTCTTCTCCTTTAGAATTATGCTCCATTGAGAAGACCCACTCATGTGTCCTCACGATACATGAGGAGAACAAACCTTTGTGGGATCCTTACGACTCATAAAGGAAAAACACACTTAGGAGTCCTTACGACTCCTAAGGAGAAAATACACCTGCGGGATCCTTACGACTCGCAGGGAGAAAATGCTTTTATGGGACCCTCACGGCCCATAAAATTGAAAAGCCTTAGGCGATAGGGGCCTAAACCTGTCTCCTAAGCCACCGCTCCCCCAACAGGAATAGGCAAATGATGAATTGCTCCTGGCACCTCTGCTTCAGTGTTAGCAACGCTGATGCCGGCCCCTACCCCAAAATTCCAAGCTCGCCATCCGTAGACCTTTAAGTCTTTAAACTGGAAACAGATGACCTCCAAGTCGTTAAACTGGAAACAGATGACCTCCACGTCGTTAAACTGGAAACAGATGACCACCAAGTCGTTAAACTGGAAACAGATGACCTCTAAGTCTTTAAACTGGAAACAGATGATCTCCAAGTCGTTAAACTGGAAACAGATGACCTCTACGTCGTTAAACTGGAAACAATAGACCTCTAAGTCTTTAAATTGGAAACAGTAGACCTCTAAGTCTTTAAACTGGAAACAGATGACCTCCAAGTCGTTAAACTGGAAGCATATGACCTCTACGTCGTTAAACTAGAAACAGTAGACCTCTAAGTCTTTAAACTGGAAACAGATGACCTCCAAGTCGTTAAACTGGAAACAGATGACCTCCACGTCGTTAAACTGGAAACAGATGACCACCAAGTCGTTAAACTGGAAACAGATGACCTCTAAGTCGTTAAACTGGAAACATCAGACCTCTAAGTCTTTAAACTGGAAACAGATGACCTCTAAGTCGTTAAACTGGAAACAGTCGACCTCTAAGTCATTAAACTGGGAACGAGGGAAATCCACTCATGTGTCCTCACGATACATGAGGAGAACAAACCTTTGTGGGATCCTTACGAGTCACAAAGAAAAAACACACTTAGGAGTCCTCACGACTCCTAAGGAGAAAATACACCTGCGGGGTCCTTACGACTCGCAGGGAGAAAATGCTTTTATGGGATCCTCACGGCCCATAAAATTGAAAAGTCTTAGGTGACAGGGATCTAAACCTGTCTCCTAAGCCATCGCTCCCCAACCCCCAAGTGGTGAATGATGAGTCGCTCCTGGTACCATATTCCAGTGCAGCGATGCAGACGCCAACCAAATTCCAAACTCAAATTCCCAAGCGGCGAATGATGAGTCGCTTCTGGTACCATATTCTAGTGCAGCGATGCAGACGCCAACCAAATTCCAAACTCAAATTCCCAAGCGGCGAATCCTGGTACCATATTCCAGTGCTGCGATGCAGACGCCAACCAAATTCCAAACTCAAATTCCCAAGCGGCGAATCCTGGTACCATATTCCAGTGCAGCGATGCAGACGCCAACCAAATTCCAAACTCAAATTCCCAAGTGGCGAATGATGAGTCGCTCCTGGTACCATATTCCAGTACAGCGATGCAGACGCCAACAAAGTCCCGAAATGTCTTCGGCCCTACGGTCTGGATCATACATCCTGCAAAACCGTATACAATCCACGGGCATAAAACAATCCCAACCTCTCCCAAGTCCTACTGGTGAGACCGCATTCAAAGTCCCACCGGCATGGAAGATTCCAAAAAAAAGGGAGGGAAAGAAAAAAAAGAGAAGAAGAAAAAAATAAAAAGAAAACAAAAAAAAGAAGAACGGTATGTCCACAAGCAAAATGGGTACGGATGAAAACCCGAAAGGGCTCCGTGAGTAAAAACAGCAGGACTACAGGCGAGTTTGTGAAAACCGGAAAGGGCGCAAACTCGTAAAAAAAAAGGAAATAAAATGCACTCGCAAGGTCCTTTCGACTTTGCGAGGAGAAAATTCCCTCGTGAGATCCCTACGACTCACAAAGGAGCAACACACTTAGGAGTCCCCACGACTCCTAAGGAGAAAATACACATACGGGATCCTTACGACCCGTAGGGAGAAAATGCTTTGTGAGACCCTTATGGCTCACAAAATGGAAAAGCCTTAGGTGATATGAATCTAAACCTGTCTCCTAAGCCACCAATTCTCAAATCCTCTCAGGGCAAATGATGAGTTGCTCCTGGCATTATTCCAGTGCAGCAATGCAGATGCCAAACAAAAAAAAACAATTCCCACATCCTCTCAAGACAGATGATGATTCGCTCCTGGTACCATATTCTAGTGTAGCGATGCTGATGTCAATCCAAATCAAATTAAACCAACAACCTCTATGGCGGAATCATGCTCCGTCCCAGAATTTACCCCGTGTCGAAATCATGCTTCGCCTCAGGATATCTACCTTCCCTGCCGGAATTATGCTCCGCCTCGGACTCAAATCAACCCGGCACTCCGCACCGGGGAAAAGTCCATCAGCGACACTCCGTGACGGGGAAAAGTCAACCAGCGACACTCCGCGCCGGGGAAAAGTCGATCAGCGACACTCCGTGCCGGGGAAAAGTCAACCTGACACTCCGCACCGGGGAAAAGTCCATCAGCGACACTCCGTGCCGGGGAAAAGTCAACCCGCGACACTCCGCACCGGGGAAAAGTCCATCAGCGACACTCCGTGCCGGGGAAAAGTCAACCCGACACTCCGCGCCGGGGAAAAGTCGATCAGCGACACTCCACACCGGGGAAAAGTCCATCAGCGACACTCCGTGCTGGGGAAAAGTCAACCCGACACTCCGCACCGGGGAAAAGTCCATCAGCGACACTCCGTGCCGGGGAAAAGTCAACCTGACACTCCGCGCCGGGGAAAAGTCCATCAGCGACACTCCGTGACGGGGAAAAGTCAACCAGCGACACTCCGCGCCGGGGAAAAGTCGATCAGCGACACTCCGTGCCGGGGAAAAGTCAACCTGACACTCCGCGCCGGGGAAAAGTCGATCAGAGACACTCCGTGCTGGGGACACGTCAACCAGCGGCACTCCTACTCCGGGAAACGTCGACCAGCGACACTCCGTGCCGGGGTTACGTCTACCAAATCGCTCCGGATCAGAGCGTCGACCGTCCACGTCGTAAAAAAGGGCAGTGCAGGCTCCCCATAAATTGGGAACCCAAATCGCTCCGGATCAGAGCGTCGATCGTCCAGGTCGTAAAAAGGGCAGTGCAGGCTTCCTACAAAGCAGGAACCAGATCACTCCGGGCCAAGGAAACGTCTACCATGGACACTCCGTCTCGGAGACGCGTCAAGCGTCGACCGTCCACGTCGTAAAAAGGGCAGTGCATCCCAAAGAGTGGGAAACAAGGCAAGTCGCCTCCACGTGAAAGATAATCCATCAATTTCATGCACACGACTCATATATGTGGTGTGCATTTATTGATGGGGGGCACTTTGTTGAAGTCAAAATTTGCACCCCGGTTGACCAAGTCAAAGTCAAGGTCAACCCCAAGCAAGTGGGCCGATGCCCAGGTCGAGCCCGAACACGAAGCGTCCGGCCTTCCGCCATGCCAACAACAAAAATCATGTAACAAATAATTTTTATGTAATTTTTGTGCATGAATGTATGCAAAAGGGGCATAAAGCCAAATTTTTGTAAGCCCATGGCTTATGTGCAAAATGAAAAGGCACATGAGCCATGGGATAGGCAAAATGCCATTTTGCAAAGCCCAAGGGGCTATATGTAAATATGTAAGCCTATATAAGGCAACATGATGATGAATAATAAAAAAAAAACTTTTCATTCCCCCAAAATCTAGGGTTCTTTGTGCCTCCTGCTTCTTCTCCAAGGTTCTAAACCTTCTCATTTCTTTTGAATTAAATCAAGAGTTTTACTCTTTCTTTTCAAAAACTAAGTAGTTTTCCACCACAAAACCCACAAAGGGGAACTCAGATCTCCCATTAGATCTCAGAAAGGAGAGATTTTTAGATCTCACATCTCTTGATCATCAAGATCCAGCCAACAGAGGAGGAAGAGGAAGAATCCCTTTCATCAACCAAAACATTTTAGGAGTTTAACTCCATATATTTACATATATATATATATATATATATATATAATAAATATCTCCTTTCTGAAGCATAGCTTCTGATTCTGGGACTAAAAGTCCCTTTGTCTCGCCAGCGCCCAGCGCTCGAGCACAAAACGCCCACGTGCCGACACGTGGCGCGCTTGCGCTCAGGCGCACTACGCTCGAGCGCAACGCACCCACGTGCCGACACGTGGCGCGCTTGCGCTCAGGCGCACTGCGCTCGAGCGCAAAGCGCCCATATGCCGACACGTGGCGAGCTTGCACTCAGGCGCACTGCGCTCGAGCGCAAAGCGCCCACGTGCCGACACGTGGCGCGCTTGCGCTCAGGCGCACTGCGCTCGAGCGCAAAGCGCCCACGTACCGACACGTGGCGCGCTTGCGCTCAGGCGCACTGCGCTCGAGTGCAAAGCGCCCACGTGCCGACACGTGGTGTGCTGCGCTCAAGCGCACTGCGCTCAAGCGCACTGTGCTCGAGCGCAAAGCGTCCACGTGCCGACACGTAGTGCACTTGCGCTCAAGCGCACTGCGCTCAAGCGAAAAACGCCCACGTGCCGACACGTGGCGCGCTTGCGTCTGAGCGCACAGCACCTAAGCGCACAGCGCTCAAGGCGCTGGCCCCACGCATCCTTTGGATGCCTTTCCCCCCCTCTTTCCTTTATATATATATACATATATATATATATATACACACATATGTATAAATATTTACACACACACATACTCCGCGACACTGTCCCTGTTAGAAAAAATTTCTAACGGGGCGCTGCCCCGCACCCCGCAAGGGGGCTGCTAGCCCCCTTGACCCCCAGCCCGCTATCCGGGTAGCGGGACCCCCGTAAAAACTCTGCGTGGCTCCCGATATATCCAAACCCCCCTTTCAAAACACAACACACGTACACTGCACATTGAGTTCGCATGACCATTTTAACCCGTTAATCGGAGGTTCCCTCGCCCCAAAGGCGAGGGGTAATTAACGGCAGCTTAGTCCGCGGCTACCGGAGATTTGGATCCCCACAATCAATAAACCCCGGCCTACCCTGGGTAGGGGGAATCTGTAGTACGCCTGACAAGCGCGCGCGTATTCTCATCTCAATGGGGTGACGAAAAACACCCTACAACCGGAACTCCCAGCTTTGCCCCCTGTTGCAGCCGGTATAACAGACTCTTTTGTTCATATATATTTTTTAATCCTTAAGCCGACATTTGATTGTGATTTGTTTTGTAGCGGTCACATCGACTCCAGCCCCGTTCGAGTCTCGCATCACAATGCCGGCAGGGCCCTTTTCCATACGTCCATCCTCAAAAGGTGCTACGAATAGTCTGCGCATGTTGAGCGACTACATTGAGGAGCTTGAGCTTATGCGTCCTACCCCTGAGATTCAGGTTTTGAACTCCCAGCGGGCCGCATGGGTCGAGCAGAGTGTGTCCTTCCTCCGCCATTTCGATCAAGAAGCAACCTTGAGGCGGAAGGAACGCGAGGAGGCTTCGGGTGAATCTGCTTGGCTGCGGGCCCAAGTTAAAGCGAACGCCACGCAGCTGAGAGCTGTTTTTGACACCTTGCAGCAATGTATCTCGGACGGGCTTGTATTGAGGCGGAAGCTCGACTTTATCGGACGGGTTACGCAGAGTCGCGAAGATGCCCAACAGGAAATCGATGAGAAGATTTCATCATGCTTGCAGCAAAGGGCTCGAATTGAAGCGGAGCTGGCCGCGGCGGCTGATCACGAGAAGGCACTGAAAGGAGTGCGAGAGCAACTGGCTGACTTATTGAAAACGCCTCCTTCTCAGTAGCTGCCTTTGTATCAATTAAACACTTGTAATCGTTGAATGACATGTATCCATTTTTTTATTCTTTTATACGATGTATCTTGTATTCAATTGAGCTCATGAATAAGGACACATTTTTCTTATCTCCCACTGTTGTTTTCTTCTCCTTGTTGTGTTGTTGGTATATTACTCTGGCAAGTGTGGCTAGTAGATAATAAAGAACATTTCATCTTGAACTCTCCGAGAGGTAGTGATGGCTTAGGAAGCGGGTTAAGATCTGCTACCTAAGACTTTTCAACTTCATGAGCCGTGAGGGTCTCATGAAGACTTTCTCCCTACGAGTCGAGAGGATCTCGTAGGTGTATTTTCTCCTTAGGAATCATGAGGATTCCTAAGTGTGTTTTCTCTTGAGAGTCGTAAGGATCTCATAAGATAATTTTCCCTCTTACAAGTCGAGAGGACTCGTAAGTAGTTGTTTCCCTCCTTGTCGAGATTCGACTTTGAAGAGTGTTGCCCGTGAATAGTATGCAAGAGTCCATTTTGGACCGACTTGCAGGGCCCCAGTGCTTAGGAAACCGGTTCTTATCCCCATTGCCTAAGGCTTTTCCCTACGAGTCGAGACGAATCGAGAAGTTCTCGTAAAGACACTAATTTCCTCACGAGTCGAGATGAATCGAGCAGTTCTCGCAAGAATATCCTAACGTCACAGTTAAACTCTGCTCTTTACGACAGAGGTCCGTTAGGGTCTGTGGTACTAGGGTTTTGTCCGTCGTACCGTTGCGTTGGCTGACGTATTTCTCGATAGGCAATCTTGCTGTTCGAGTAGCCTTGCGACTGTCGTGTCTCTGATCCCTTCGGGGGCTGGACAAGACGTCTTCAAGCAATCCTCCTCGGCAGTTTGACCGTCGAAAGAGCAAGCGTTAGGAATTTTGCCATGCCGCTTTTTACTTGAGGTTAGGCTCATTTTGGAGAGCCCCGATGAATCATAACCACTCCGCGCTGCTGTTTTTACTCACGGAGACCTTTTGGGTTTTCATCCGTGCCCATCTCGCTTGTGGACGTACCTTTTTTTTTATCACGTCAGCCTGAGGATGCCGCGGGTTGGCAGTAGTTTAACGACGTTTCAGTCATAAGTCAACGTACGATTACGCAGCTAGATTTTGCCGCAAATCTTCGCATGTTTTGTGTCGGAGGTGGATTCCTTGAAGAGAGGGCTGAGGGCAATTTCTTCGTCAGAGTCGCTTCCAAAGGTGATAACTTGCGATCCCTTGGTGTCGGATATGTGACAATTGCCAGCAGCTCTTTCGCACTCATCTGTCGTGCTTTTCTGTTCCCGACGAGCCTTGCGCTTCACTCGTTGAACGTGTCGTCGATGGGCAACATATCCCTGCCGTCAGTTTTTAAAGGCTATGCACTCCTCGGTAGGGTGTGCAATCCTCTGATGGTATAGGTAGAAGTTAGGATGTATGTCTGCTTCATCAAGACGTATATTGCCAGGGGAATTTCCTTTGAAAGAGGGCAACATCATTCCTATTGCCATGGCCCTAGCGAATCGTTTCCTTACTTTAAGCTTGCTTTTGCTGGCGATAGGGATGCTTTGCTCCAGTTGGGGTGTCTCGACCTTTTCCTCCAGTCGTCGGCGTTTGGCTTTTTCGAATATAGCCAGTTCACGCTCTCGATTGGCTTCGCTTTTCTGACGGGCTTCGTTCAGTAACAAGTCGATCATCTCGTCAGACGGTTCCAAAGGTTTTGGCTTCGATCCTGCCCCCAGCTTTTTTATGCTGTCTTCTATCGCCGAGTGCGTTTCTTTATTAGTTAATGCCGAATGAGAGATCATGTGACAATATGCCACATAGTCCTCAGATTCTTTTGACGAGTCATCCCTGTCGTTATTGTCGTTATTTCCGTTCTCAAGGATATTGTTGAGAAATTCTTGGAGTGTGACCGGGGTCCGCGCCTTCTGGTTATATTCTTCCAGAGCGTCAGTCTATTTTACAGGTCTGTGCGCTTGTTATCAAGCTTCACGGGCTTTTAGGTCTTCTTTCTTCGAAGACTTTGACGTCTGGGTGCGAGCGCTTTGGTTATCACCACCGACCTTTGGAGTTCGACGGGGTTTCAACATTCCTTCGATGACCTCGAGCTCGAGTCGATTTTTCCACCTAATCACTGGGCATGTTTGGAGATCTTTCAGCATCCTTTTCGTCTTGGCTGAAAGAGCGACCTCCCATGGGGCTTCCCTTATGAATGAGCATGATTCCCCCGGCACGTCCACTTTTTTAGGGGCGTGAGGTTGTGGCGGGTTCACCTTCCAGTTTTCGGATAATGCGAACTTGCCTTGTTGGTATTGGTCTTCAATCCAGCCTTTGAAGATGAAGTAATCTTCGATTGGATAGCTTACTGCTTAGTGGTAAGGGTAGTAATTAGGATTGTTGACATCACCTGGCTGCAACGGACGTTTTGGATCCGGCAAATTGATGAGCCTGTTGCGCACTGCCAGCTCGAACAGTCTCCTCGTTTTATCCTGGGGAAACGAGTAAAGACGTCCTAGTCTCTCCTCGAGGGATGGGCGTGGACGCATATTATTTTGGCGAACAACCGGCTTTAAGTTGCTCGGCTGTTGTTGAGTATTGGCGACGAAAGTCGCTTTTCCTTTCCCCTTTTCATTCCGAGGATCCGTCTTTGAAGGAGATGGTCTATGGCCCATCTGGTCCATTTGGGCCAACTTGTCAATCAAGGCCTGAAATGTGGTCGGTTTGAAGAACATCATGAATTAGGAGATAGTCGACTGAGGGTCAAGGGTCCACATGAACATGCCCACGGCATAAGCTTTTTCTATGCGTTGTTCGCATCTCGACCATAGATTCCGCCACCGAATTGCATACTGCACCCATGTCTCTCCCGGCTTTACTCTGGCGTTGATCAATGCCGTGATCGGGGTGCGTTCACCGGCGCTTGCGAACCGTTAAGTGAATAGCAACTCCATTTCTGTAAACGTTTTGACGGAGTCGTCGGGAAGCTCCGAGTACCATTCAAAAGCTGTGTCTGCTAAACTACCGACGGACTGGCGAAGTAGAAGTTTATTATCACCTCCAGTATTTCCGCAAAGAGCCCTGAACTGAGCGACATGTTGATGGGGATTGCCTGTCCCCTTATACACATGGAATTTGGGGATCGCATATCCCGGCGGGTAACTTATTTGATCATACCAGCCTGGATATGGTCGCCCAGTTTTAACGACTTGGCCAGCCGCTTTGTTCACTCGGTGAGCTCGTATTTGTTGAGCTATATAATCATCAAGGGTGGCTTTTGAGATGGTTTCCTCCTTGGCTGCTGACAGGGCCGGCAGAGGATTTGACGCTTCTCCTTTATCATCTTCAATAATGATCGGAGGGTCTTCAGCTGGAGGTTCTGGCTGTAACATCATCCCGACCATGTCTTGGAAGAGAAGCGTCATTCGTTTTATGTTGGCAGCTTGTTCCGCTGCCTCTTTGTCCTTCTTTTCGAGTACTCTGCGGAGGAAGTCAGCATCGGTTTCTTGTTCATGACGCTGCTCTGATGACGTCTCCGGGATTTCTTTCGGCCCGGTGAGTGCGGCCATTTGCGTTAGCATTTCCTGAAGCTTCTGTTGCTGCTCCTGGACTTTTGTCACGGATCGGGTGAGCGATCGGTGACCCGTCAAAGCGCGGCTTTCCTCTTTTCCGAAAGCCATATAAACAGTATGCACCATTATGCCCCCAGACTTAGGGCGTTTGGGCTCAGCGTCTTTGTGGTCTGCCGTAGTCACAGGGGCTTTCTCTGGCCTCCTTCTCTTTCGAGCAGTTGACGTTGAGGGGCCCGTTGCAGCGGGCACCCAGGTAGTTGTTGTCCTTTGTGGCTTGACAGGACGGTTCTCTTCCTACTGAACCTTCACCTTTTTCTGTCCGCGAGAGTAATCTTGATCAATTACTGAGTCCTGAACCTGTCGCCAAACTTGTAAATTTTGGAGGACAGCCGCTGAGGGGACTGCTCCGGCTTCGTTTCTGTGACATTCTCTACGGGTGGAGGTGATCTTTTCAGTACGGCAGTAGGAGAGTTCCTGCGCATCTTGTTCAGCAATTCAAAACTGTTCCTGGTTGGAACAGCAGCATCAATCTCCACCGTTGGAGCTGGTGGAGTAAATCCAGACAGAGAGCTGCCCCCGACCTTCCGTACTCGGCGCCAGTGACGACGACGAGCATGCCGAGCTGCTGGGATTGATTCGGCGATGGGGACGGCTTCGTCGTGCCTCCTGTTTTGGAGAAGGGCTGTTGCTAGTGTCAGCCTCTTGAAGACTGATGTCCATTGAGTAGCAGTATCTAATCTGTTAAAGACAGACTTTGGAGCAGGGACGGGAGCCGGAGTGGGAGCCGGAACAGTCAGTCTTGTAAAGACCGACCCTTTGGCAGGAGAAGCCGCCTTGACGACTTCGGGAGCAGGGATGGCTATCCTCTTTGGAATAACCTTTTCTGGAACTGCAGGCTTCATCATGGGTACGCATGAACTTTGGCCCAATCTGGCCAAGACTGAGGCACTGGAGCTGGACGACCCATTGAGAGGGGCCGCGGTAGTTGTAAGCCGATCAAAGACCGACTTCTTTGGAGCTTCTTGTGTTGGTATAGGAGTGCTGAAGCTCATTGGCGGGAGCATGGTCCCGAAAAACAATCCAGTGGTGGCCTGAGTGACCTGTTCCACCGGCATCGTGAACAGGGAGGCCGCTTGGGTCCCATAAGCTATGCCTCCAGATGAGGCGGAGCGTGAGTTGCAATTGCAGTTGGAACACTTCGCGCAAGTAGACTCCATTAATGTTTCGTTTTCTGTGCTAAGCAAGAAAACAAATCTTAGTACCTCGAACCCAAAGGCAACCATATCAAACCGCGATTCGTTCGCGAACACGATACACGAAGCGTGGAGTGGAAAGAGGAAAAGGTCCCACCGGGCGTGCCAGAATTTGTTCCCTGCCGAAAGACGCGCGAAGACGCGGCGAACGTCTTGCCTGAATTTCGGGGCATATGCTAATTGGTGCTATCCGTCCACCTCTTCGAAGATGCCAAGTTGATTTATGGCACCATGTATCGAAGGTTTAAACGGATGCAGCCGATATAGCAGATTTCGTCAGATTCCCCCTCGTTTGAGGGATTTTTGATTGTGGGGACGCTCTTCCCTATAGGCGCAAGCCTCTGCAGTTAATTACGCTACCGCATCGCGGTAACAACTTTCTCCTTCTCCACATGGTCACTTCGTGTCGTGGGTGTTTGTTTTGTTTTTGGTTGCCCGTGGATTGTATACGGAGACTAATTTATGTTGTCGCCAGTAGGGCGTGGATTAGTCCAAATCCATATTTTCTTAGATTTGGGTTTTGGTTTGGGTTTAAGGATACGATTAGTCTCATTTGAGACTAAGATCAACTTAAACGTTTGTTAAGGACACGTTAGTCTAATTTTATACTAAGATCAACTTAACAGGATCATTTAGATCCAACAAAAGAGCATTTGAACTTTATTGTTTAGTTTAGGGACATTGCGGTCGATTACCAGTTTAGGGACATGGTGGTCCAAGGTTAAGGACATCATAGTCCGTGGGCTTAAAGGGACCCCACAGTCCGAGGATAAGGACATCATAGTCCGTGGGTTTAAAGGGACCCCACCGTCCGAGGTTAAGGACATCATAGTCCATGGGCTTAAGGACCCCACAGTCCAGGTTAAGGACATCGTAGTCCGTGGGTTTAAGGACCCCACAGTCCAGGTTAAGGACATCGTAGTCCATGGGCTTAAGGACCCCACAGTCCAGTTTAAAGACGTCATAGTCTGTGAAATGTATGGTTGTCGGGACCCGTCACCTATCTGAAGACGTTGAAGGATTACAACGACATATATCAGAGGGGTTCAGAGATGTACCCTTGAACCAATGTTGGTTGGGAGATCTATAGTCTAATTTGGGACTAAGGTCTGTTAAATATTTATGAGCAGACGGGCTCACTTAAATATAAGTTGAGGACTTATGGCCAATATTGGGCTAAGTCCAATAAGATTAAAATGTTTAACATTTTATTGTTCTGGGCTATTGAGCTTTTATTTGGGCTTGGCCCTTTTAATAATGCTGAGCATTAGATCCTGACATCTTTTTTTTGTCTTGTATTGAATGCATAGCATTCATCAGAACAATGTGTGTTCTGACAGCGCAACACGTGGCGCGCCAGGCGTTTTGGGCCAATTAAAGAGCGCATTGCGCTTCTGCCAAGTAGCGCACACGAAAAGGACACGTGTCGCGCTTGGCACTAAACGCCAGATAGTGAGCGCATTGCGCCAGTTTATGAGCGCTAAGCACTAGTTTATGAGCGCATTGCGCTAGTTTAGTGGCGTACATATGAGTGACACGTGGCGCGCTTGGCGCTGAGCGCCAGCCCATGAGCGCAGTGCGCTGTTTCAGAAGCGCAAAGCGCAAGTTGCATACGTGGTTGACACGTGGCATGTTTTGGCGCTGAGCGCCGGTCCAAGAAGCGTAGTTCAAGAGTGCAAAGCACTTTTCAATAGCGCAAAGCGCATTTGATCAAATTTATGATCAGAGAACAAGTTATGTTCTTTTTAGAAGAGACTTTGTCTCAAGATTCAAGAACAACAGTTCTTATTTTTGAAAGGACTTTGTCTTTGTAGATCAATGATCTGTGTGAAGAATATGTTCTTCTTTATTATGTGATGAGATCTTTTGATCTCTTTTTTATGAAAGACCTTGGTCTTTATAGATCTATGATCTTTTAAGAAGATAATTCTTCTGTTTTAATGAGATGATTTCATCTCTTTGTTCAAGAACCATTCTTTTTACCTTGAAGAAATGATCTTCTTTCAAGAGCTTGCTCTCTTCGTTTTGAGTTTTCTCAAAGTTTGTAGGGGGGTTTCTCTATATCAGACTTGAAGTCTTGGGGCCTTTATATAGGGCAAATTGATTTGTTAAATCAGTTAAAGAGATCTTTCTCTAATTGATTTGGGGATGTTTCCCCACCGTTGGATCTTTAATCCTAGGGCTTCTGTTTTACAGAAGGCAATCTTCTTGTTTTTAACAAGATTGGAAAGATCTTTCCATAAAAGACTTTTAATTCTGATTAATTAATGATTTATCATTATTAGATCTTTTGATCTAACGGTGGGGAATTTTTATAATTCCAGCGCTGGCGCACCCGTGCTTTGCACGTGGTGCGCTGCTCAGAGCGCAGCGCACTTTGCGCTAGCGCACCTGTGTTTGACACGTGGTGCGCTGCTCAGAGCGCAGCGCACTTTGCGCTAGCGCACCTGTGTTTGACACGTGGTGCGCTGCTCAGAGCGCAGTGTGCCCTGCGCTAGCGCACCCATGTTTGACACGTGACGCGCAGCGCACCTAGTGCTAGTGCACATATGGTGCACTGCCAAGGGCGCAGCGCACCTGGCGTTAGTGCTTCCGTGTTTGACACGTGGCGCTCAGCGCGCCTAGCGCTGGATCTGAAGCGTTGCTTCAATTTTTAAAATTGAAATTTCAAACAGAGCTTTGCTCTGATTGGAGGAAACAGCCCCTAATCGCTGGACATGCTTGAAGATCTTTCAGCATTCTTTTAGTCTTAACTAAAAGGGCCACCTCCCACGGAGCTTCTTCTACAAATGAGCATGATGCCCCGGCGTGTCCACCTTTTTAGAAGCGTGAGGTTGTGGCGAGTTTACCTTCCAGTTCTCAGACAGCGTGAATTTGCCTTGCTGGTACTGGTCCTCAATATAGTTTTTGAAGACAAAGCAATCTTCGATTGAATGGCCCATTATTTGATGGTAGGGGCAATAGTTGGGACAGTTGACATCACCGGGCTGCAGTAGGCGTTTCGGATCCGGTAAGGTAATAAGTCTGTTGCGCACTGCTAGTTCGAACAGTCTCCTCATTTTATCCCGGGGAAACGAGTAGGGACGTCTCAATTTCTCATCGAGAAATCGCTGTTTGTTGCCTTAGCGGGCAGCTGGGTTCGGATCACTCGGCTGTTGCTGAGCGTTGGCGACGAAGGTTGCATTCCCTTTACCTTTTTCATTTCGAAGCTCCGTTTTTGAAGAGGACGGCCTGTGGCCCATCTGATCCATCTAGGCCAGCTTGTCAATCAAGTCCTGAAAGGTGGTAGGCTTGAAGAACATCATAAATTGGGAAATGGTGACATGAGGATCGAGGGTCCCTACGAACATGCCTACGGCAGGAGCTTCCTCTATGCGCTGTTCACACTTCGACCACAGGTTCCGCCGCCAAATTGCATACTGGACCCATGTCTCTCCTGGCTTCACCCTGGCATTGATCAATGCCGTGATCGGGGTGCGCTCGATAGCGCTTGCGAAATGCTGGGTGAATAGCAACTCAATTTCCGTAAATGTTTTAATGGAATCATTCGGAAGCTCCGAGTACCATTCAAAAGCTGTCTCCGACATGCTGCCAACAAACTAGCAAAGTAGAAGTTTGTCGTCATCCCCAGTATTGCCGCACAGAGCCCTGAACTGAGCGACGTGTTGATGTGGATTACCCGTCCCTTTATACACATGGAATTTGGGGATTGTTCCCCTCCGAACGGCGGCCGAGACGTAGGATGTCTCACCTGAGATTCGGGGCAGATGCTAATTGGTGCTATCCGTCCACCTCTCCGAAGATGCCAAGTTGATTTATGGCACCGTGTATCGAAGGTCTGAACGGATGCGTCCGATGTAGCAGACTTCGTCAGATTCCCCCTCGCTTGAGGGGTTTTTAATTGTGGGGACGCTCTTCCCTGCAGACGCAAGCCCCTGCAGTTAATTACGCTACCGCGTCGCGGTAACAACTTTCTCCTTCTCCAGATGGTCACTTCGTATCGTGTGTGTTTATTTTATGTTTTGTTGCCCGTGGATTGTTTACGGAGAACGAGTTATGTCGTCGCCCGTAGGGCATGGACTAGTCCAAATCCGTATTATCTTAGATTTGGGTTTGGGGGTTTGGTTTGAGGATACGTTAGCCATATTTGAGGCCAAGATCAACTCAAACGTTTGTTAAGGATACGTTAGTCTAACCTGAGACTAAGATCAACTTAACGGGATCGTTTAGATCCGACAAAAGAGCATTCGGGCTCCATTGTTCCAGTTTAGGGACATAGTGGTCCATTTAATGTATGGCCGTCGGGACCCGTCACCTCTCTGACGACGTTGAAGGATTACAACGACAGATGTCAGAGGAGTTCAGAGATGTACCCTTGAACCAGAGTTAATTGGGGGGATCTATAGTCCAGTTTGGGACTAAAGTCTGTTCGAAAGGTTTAAGGATACGTTAGCCATATTTAAGGCTAAGATCAACTTAAACGGGATCGTTTAGATCCAACAAAAGAGCGTTTGGGCTCTATCATTCCAGTTTAGGGACATAGTGGTCCATCGCTAGTTTAAGGACATTGCGGTCCATGGGTAGTTTAAGGACATTACGGTCCATTGTTAGTTTTAAGACATCTCGGTCAAGGTTAAGGACGTCGTAGTCCATGGGTTTAAGGACCCCACAGTCCATTGTTAGTTTTAAGACATCTCGGTCAAGGTTAAGGACGTCGTAGTCTATGGGTTTAAAGACCCCACAGTCCATTGTTAGTTTTAAGACATCTCGGTCAAGGTTAAGGACGTCGTAGTCCATGGGTTTAAGGACCCCACAGTCCATTGTTAGTTTTAAGACATCTCGGTCAAGGTTAAGGACGTCGTAGTCCATGGGTTTAAGGCCCCACAGTCCATATCAATGTGTGGTCATCGGGACCCGTCACCTCTTTGAAGACGTTGAGGGATTACAACGCTAAGTATCAAAGGAATGAAGAGATGTACCCTGGAACCGGAGTGGATTAAATAGTCTTTGGCCAAATTTGGGATCAAGACCAATTAATTATGTTATGAGCCCGTTAGCCCAGTTAATTACGAATTGAGGACTTATGACCGGCTTGGGCTAAGTCCAATCATGTCTGGGACATCGGCCCTCCTGTTGGTCCCTTGAAGGAGAGGCTTTGCCTCTGGCCATTTAGCCAATTGGGCCAATGCCTAGTGTTAAACACTAAAGACCAATCAGTGTTGAACACTGAGAATGAGATTGATAAGTCAGTGTTTAACACTAGAAGATAGTTGGTGTCAACACCAGCAACAAGGCCTTCAAATTAGTGTTAAACACTAAAACAGACCAGTGTTAAACACTGGCAACAGAAATCCCAAATTAGTGTTGAACACTAAGGTAATCAGTGTTGAACACTGCAAATAAAGTTCTTTGCTTAGTGTTGAACACTAAGGCCAAACAACGTTTTAACACTGAATTCAGGGGTTCCAATTTAGCGTTAGACGCTGAGGCAAGAGGGGTCACGAGGTAGCACGTGAGGGCGCCCTCCCTTCGTTTGCTCTGCTGAGAAGATCGCATCTTTTGGAGCATCACGTGTCATCACGTGACGGGTGTTTGAATGGAGTATGTTAAAGCCTCTGCCAAGGGTCACGTGGGTCACGTGAGGCACTGCCTCAAAGGGCTTTCTGTAGATCTTTTGGGGGGGTCACGTGGTGACACGTGACCCTGCTTTTCTGTAGTTGTTTAGAAGATCTGTTAATCCCTTTCAGGAATTAAATTCCTCGTAGGGTTGAACCCTAACAATAATTTCAGAGGAATTAAATTCCTAATTCCTTTTGAAGAGTTGAACTCTGAATTTTCTGTAGGAATTAAATTCCTCATATATGTGAAGAACTGAATAGGGTTAAACTCTAATAAAAGTTTTAAGGAATTAAACCCCCACTCTCTGTTAGAGAATTATTCTGGGGAATAAGATTAAGGGAATTAAATTCTTATTGTTTTAACAGAACTAAGTTCTTAACTAGGGTTAAACCCTGATTCTTTTCATTCTGAAGGAATTAAATTCCCATAACACAGGGTCAAACCCTAATTTTATTTTGAAGGAATTAAATTCCTATAGTTCTGTGAGAATTAAATTCTCGTGTTTCCATTCCCTCTCTATGCTTTGGATCTGCATGGCAGGATCTCAACCCATTGAGAATTAAATTCTCAACTCAAGGGGAGATGTGCACTTTACAGATCCTCCATCAAAGAGAGAAGAAATATGTCCTTCTGTTTTATATCAGAGTTAAACTCTGTTGAGAATTAAATTCTTTTTTCTTTCAATGAAACCTTCCCTTTCTTACCTAGGGTTTTCTTTTGCAGAAGATCCAAATTCCTCTAAAGTATCAAGGCTCTCTCTCTTTTCTTCCCTCTACATATATCTTCTTTTTATGTGTCTCTTGGCTCCTATTTATAGGAGTTGCAGCCGAGTCAATTAGTTTTTGATGAATCTTTCATTGAGAGATTTGATTTGTATCCATCATTCGTTTTGGACCTTTGGATTATTAGGTGAATTTTATTCACCTCTGGATTTTAAATCCAGAGATTCTCCTTTATTATTTCGGTTAGATTTTACGGGGAAATCTTCCCAAATTCGAGATTTTCCCATAGATAGATGATATTTAATCACCTTTAAATCTTTAATTCAATCGGTTGCTTTTGGAAAGATTTGAGAGGTCTTTTCTCAGAATTTAATTCTGTTAACAAATGGGCTTTGAAGTCGGTCACGTGTGGCCACGTGACCCTTGGTCACGTGTGGGCACGTGACCCCCCTTGGAACGAGCCCTCTTCTTTCTTTTTGCGCTCTGCTTTCTGCTCGCTGCTTAACCGTCACGTGCCACCACGTGACCCCTGGTCACGTGTGAGCACGTGACCCTCGTCTGGAGCATTTTTCTTGGTTTAACCGGAGAACAAATCTGCTGCTTTTGATTATCACGTGCCAACACGTGACCCTGGTCACGTGGGAGCACGTGACCTCTTCTGAAGCCTTTTTCTTGATTTGATCAGGGAACCGGTTTGCCTTTAAAGCCGTTTTTAATTGTCACGTGCCAACACGTGACCCAGGTCACGTGGGAGCACGTGACCCTTTCTGAAGCCCTTTTTTTGATGTAGTCGGGAAGCTGAATTTGCCTTGCCGATGCTTTTAGATGTCACGTGCCAACACGTGACTGCTGGTCACGTGTAAGCACGTGACCCTTTTCTGAAGCCTTTTCCATAAGCTTTTCTGATTCTAAATCAGGAAACAAATGCCCCCACAGCGTTGTTCTCACGTGTCCGCTCGTGAGTGCAACGCTGTCACCTTTTGTGACCGTTGGATTCCTATAGAGATTTGGGGAGATGAAACGTTTTCATCACCTCCTATAAATGTTCATGTCCCTTCCGAAGAGCTTTCGCTTTGCTCATCTCCTTCTTTTGAGAACTTTTTCTGAGAATTTAATTCTCTTCTTCCAGAGCTTAGTTCTCTGCCTTGCAACATTTTCAGAGTTTAACTCTGTTTAAAAGGACTCTTCCTCCTCAGGTAATGTTCTTGGACAAACAGCGAACTTCCACATTCCTGTGGATTTTAAATCCAAAACAAGGGTTTTTACTCTTTTTTAACAAGGAACCCATTTTTCTTCAAGTTTTTCCATAAGAACAGGAAACCACCTAACCTTCGAATTGTAGATCTCTTAGGGTTTAAATGATCTTTGGGGAGATGATGATGGCGTTTCAACTCCATGGAATTTAATTCCATCCAAAAATGTTTCTGGGAATTTAATTCCCTTTTCTTAGTAAGGAATTTAATTCCAATGAAGAACTCAGTTTCTTCACACGGAGGCTTCTTAGGGGCTCTCGACCCGAGGTTGTCCTTCTGCAATTAATGCAACAGGAGCTTTGTAATGATGTCTTCTGTGGGAATTTAATTCCTTTGATCTTGTTGGATCCATTGTGGAGCCCGAGGCAGATCCTGTTGGGGGGAATGTGTAGGGTTACCATTCTTTATTAAATGAGGATATTCCCTTTGTTTTATTGTAACTATTTGGTATCATTATTAATGAGCCGTCATCCTGATTCTGTGGGGCCCATGTGTTTTGCAGCCAATGGTCCCAGAAAACTCTGTTGTTGCTTTCTTTAACTAGTCTTCATGTTCATGCATGGATATATATCGCTGACTTTGCTTTTAATGGTCTCCTTTTATTGGATTTCAGGTGCGATGGCTTCTGTTTCGTGCTTTCCCTTTTCTCGCTCGGAGGCTGCTTTTCCTCAGTCGCCATCTGATGAGGAAGCGATGGCAATGATCCGGGCCCATGACCCGAACTGTACCAACCTTCTTCAATGGGGATCTTGGTATAGTCAGATTATTCAGGGTCGCCGGAGTTTTCTTTGCGCGGTACCGACGGAGCCCACTTTCCCATTCTTACCGATGGATCCTCCGAGGACGGTTTTTGCTGTGGAAATGCCCAACTGGACTCCAACGGGGAGGCTCGAGCCTTCGACGACCGGTATTCCGAACCATCCGATCCCGGCCATAGACATCTTGGGGCGGCGTATCTGCCAGGGTGAAGCCCACCCGTGGGGGCAAATTTATAAGATAGGGCTTACTCCTCGGCACCCTACGGGCTACCTTCTCTGGGCTCGCTACATCCTTTCTGCCCATCGTGCACGGTTGCAGAAAGTCGGGCTTTATCAGGCAATATACGCGTCACTCTTTCATTATAAGTCTCTGTATGTCTGGTGGGTCAAGGCGTTTTTAAACCAATGGAATCTTCCCACCAACACTTTCATTCTAGGAGATCGCGAGGTCTCGATCTCTCTGGCCGAATTTTATGACATCTCGGGGTTGCCAATCAGGGGTAGTCTATACGAGGAGTTGCTGCTTTCTGACGAGTATATTTTTGAACCCGAGCCCGCCCCAGTTGACGGCCTGTCTGCTGAGAATGCCGTTCGCCACAAGCGTCCCAGTTTAATCAAGGCTCTAGGTATCTTCGACCGATTATTCACCGAATCCAAAGAGCAGGGTGTTACTTTCAAGAGCTTCATTGCTCGTTTCCTTCGCGAGGACGCCCTATCGAAGACGGCTCCGAAGTTTGCCAACATTGGAGACCCCTTTGGGTTCGGTCCGAAGAAGCTGTCGACCACTGAATCGGACTTACCTCAGTACTACATCCCTATTATGTCACCGACCTCTTTTGAATCCATCGCTGTTCCCGGCATGGACGAGGAGACGTTCTTCGTGGGGTTTATTAGTGTCTGGCTCAGTTGGTTCGTTATCCCCATGCATCGCCGCTTCATGAGAGCCTCGGTCATCTACCCGGCTCATCGTATTGCTGAGGGGACGCGGTTGGCCATCGGCATCCCGGCCTTAGCGCACCTTTATCATGGGTTAGGCACCGCAGCTAATACCTCTACACCCGGCGTGGATGTAGTGAACTTTTCGCTTCATTATTTCACGTCCTGGGTCGAAATGCATGTGCTGGGGGCTTTTGCCATGCATCAGAGGCCCTTATTTTACGATGCCTACCCCTTCCCACGACTTATGCGATTAGTGGATGCTTCTGCCGCCGACCCGACTCAGTTCGGGGCTATTCGGGTGCTGATTTCTCTTTACGCTGCCGCTGGTGGGATGGTTTTTAATGATCGGGTCTTGTCTACTCCCTCAGGTCCAGTTCAACAACTCTGGGATCTGTCAAAAGACAACGCACCTTCTTTGAAGCCCCGGGAGGCCGCGCGCTTGTATACAATTAGACCGGGCTACTTGGTGTTTCGCCAGGACAGTGCAGCTCTTTTCATGCGGTACAATCCGCATCGATTCGCCCGACAACTTGGATACGACCAGGGTGTTCCTTTCGAGGCTTTTATAGTCGCCCCAATCCCTTCGCTCGATGCCGTTCGCGATGCCGCTCATCATTTCATGAGGCTAAACACCGGCTCCCACTTCATTGTCCCTGAAGCTGAATACCTGCCCCGGTGCGTGGGCGCGTTTACGGGTTGGTATCTTCATCGGGTCAGCCCAATCATTCTTGAGGAAAGGAGGGTGCTTCTTGGCCACGATGCCCCTCCTCTGGCTCCAGGAGCTAAGCTGCGACCGAGGGCTCCGGTCCGCTTCCCTCTAAGGGATACCGGCACTGCGCTCGTCCCAGGAGAATCGGAGGTAAACCTTACTCCAACGGCTGGTATGCCCCTGGGTTCCCGCTCGCGAGGTGGAAGGGTCCCAGTAGTAGCACCACCGCCTGTGGAAGCACCGCCCTCCGTGGCATTGACAATGACAGTGTCATCCTCGGTCGTGGCACCAGGCGAGGGTAATAGAGATGAGGGCGTCGTAGGCGATGTGGGTCAGCGCCGCCCTAAGGCTTCGCGGGGGAGGAAACGGTCATCCTCGGCGACCGGCTCTGGGTCTAAGCGGCGGAGGAAAGCGGCCACCAATTTGCTCGATTCTTTGGCGGAGTCTGAGCCTACTCTTGAAGATGAACCGTTGGCCCTGCAAGAGTCAGACGCTGGACTTCCTTTCCCGAGTTCGGCTGAGGAGGAGGCCGCACAGCTGGCTGAGGCCATACGGCGTTCAAAAGACGCGTCTCATAACGCCAAGGTTCCAAAGAAGTCTTATCCCGCTGTAATTTTTTACGAAGACCCTTCGTAGATTCGGCGGCGATTTATCGGTCCTTTGGAGGAATGGGGGGAAAGGGCTTTGAAGCAGGCCGCTTCAGAAGACGCAGCTGATGCACTCTCTTTATGGACCGGTGGTCATGAGTCTACTCTCGAACCCCGGCGAGCCCACCTCCTTGAGAAGGAGCAGCGGCTTGAAGAAGCCATATTGAGGGCTTCTTTGCGCATCGGTACGTTGTGGTTCTTTTCGTAGTTCTTCAGATTATTTATGCCCGTGCATATGTATCCTTATTTTTATTCGAATCGTGCAGAATCTTCGACGCTGGGGGAGCTTTCTACGGGCCCATTAAAGCTAAAGCCCGTCGGAATCCTCAATGAAGCCTTGCTTGATGTGGAGGGGGCTGATGAGGCTGCTCCTCTCATGGTAGAGCCTCCAGCGGTGGTTCTTGATCAGGGAGTGCTTGCCCCTTTGGGGGAGGCTCCTTTGGAGGTTGCTGCTCCAACGGCTCTTCCCGAAGGCAGCCCAGAGGCTGAGATGGAGGTAGTGGGGACTACCCTCCCTCTGTTGGAGCCCGAGGAGGTTCCGGCAGAGGCTGTCGAAGCCGCTATCCCCCCGACTCAGAACGGGAGAAGTGTTGAAGGTAACCCTCTGCATTTTAAATTAGTAACCCTTCCATGGTCTAAGCTCTTCTATCTTTCCCAGAATTGCGCGGTTTGGCGGCCATTATCGCTGATCTGTCGCCTCGACAGTCATTTCAACGTTTATTGGAGATGGCAGCTCCGCAGGCGATCTCCCCTCAGCGCATTGTCCTTTCCTCTGGGCAGGGTTAGCGTCATTCGCCATTTTTTTTATTATAGCATTGTCGCCATTTTTTTTTATTTTGCGAAATGACGTTGATGTCTCTTATATAGTTTTAGAAGCTGACGACGAGGTCGAGGTCGCTGAAGGGCCAGGGGAACCTTCAGCTCCTACTTGCATGACTGTCGGTAAGCGACATTTCATCATAATCCTGTTCGTTCTGTGCTTAAGAATTTTACTAACATTTGTCAAATTTGAACAGCCCTGCCAGTCTCCATGGCGTTGGGATCGCGCATCGTGATGCCGCCCGGCCCTTATGCTTTGCGGGCTTCAGAACGCTTGGCCCAATTGAGCCTTGTCTCCCTATCATCTTTCGTCGAGGAGCTCCGTGCTGGTAGCGCGACCACAGCCGAAGCGTTTGCCGCTGAAGCTAACGGCTCTCTTCCTTTTCTCGCCACCTATCATAGCGAGGAGGTGGTGCGGGTCTGGGTGGAGTTCTGTAGGAAGGTGGAGGCTTGTTTGCACGCTCTTGAATGTTCTCGCCTTTCCTCGGAAGACGTGGCTGCAAAAGCGGAGTTGCGGGGTCTGATAGCACGGTGTGCGGCTAACATGACGTCATGCGAGAAGAGGCTTGGCCGCAAGTTCTCGGAGAGGGAATTGGCTTCTAAGGCGCTGAGCGAGCTTTAGGCCAGCCTCATAGCCAAGGCCAACAAAGCATACGAACTCTGGTGAGTGCTCCAGGAGTCCATAAAAGAGGTGGTGGCTCTCGATAAAGCTGCCACGTTCACTCGTGAGAGGGTCGAGGCTCATAAAGTCACCGAGAAAGAGCTCGAAGCTCGGCTTGCTTCGTATCAGGCTCAGCAAGCTCAGGCGGAGGCTCGTCTTCTGGAGATCTTGCGTCATGAAGCCGTAGCTCAGCAACAAAACGATGAGATGATAAAATTACTGCATCGCCCGCCGGCTTGAGGACTTGTATCTTTTTCCTTTTTTTGTACATACTCATGAATGAGAGTATCTTTCTTTTTTGTTTCTTTCATGGATTGTACTTTGTATCCATTTTGGTTTATGAATAAAAGATACATTTTTCTTCTCAATGGTGTGTCCCCTTTTTATTGAATGTATTCTGCGGATATTCTATCTTGATCTCCTTTCAGGACAGTGATGGCTTAGGATTCAGGGTTAAGATCTGCTTCCTAAGACTTTTGCATTTTATGAGCCACGAGGGTCTCATAAAGAGTTTTTCTCCCTACAGGTCGAGAGGATCCTATAGGTGTAAGTCCTTCTTAAGAATCGTGAAGATTCTTAAGCGGGTTTTCCCTTGAGAGTCGTAAGGATCTCACAAGAGAGTTTTCCTCTTCCTTACTGGTCATGAGGGCCTGTAAGTGCTGGATGTGGTCACTCTTGTCCGTGTTTTACGGAGTCAGGGGTTTCTCCAGGTATCGTAGTTTAAAGACGTCGCGGTCAAGGTTAAGGACCTCATAGTCCGTGGATTTAAGGACTCCACAGTCCGATGTTAGTTTTAAGACATCACGGTCAAGGTTAAGGACCTCATAGTCCGTGGATTTAGGGACTCCACAGTCCGATGTTAGTTTTAAGACATCACGGTCAAGGTTAAGGACCTCATAGTCCGTGGATTTAGGGACTCCACAGTCCGATGTTTGGTTGCAGGGACCCGTCACCTCTTTGAAGACGTTGAGGAATTACAACGCCAGGTATCAAAGGAGTGAAGAGATGTACCCTTAAACCAAGGCAGAATCCGTAGGGAATCGGGATAGTTGATCGTTAGTTTTAAGACATCGCGGTCGAGGTTAAGGACATCATAGTCCGTGGATTTTAAGGACTCCACGGTCCGGTATTTGCTCTGGATACTTCACACGGGTTCACTGCCGTGCTTGGCGAGGACCAGGCTCCGCTCTGGGCGTTTTCCGCGGGGTCAAAGAGTGACGTTATCCGCGTTCCACGTAACCAGGAATTTTGCACTTGATGCTTCACACGGGTTCACTGCCGTGCTCGGCGAGGACTAGGCTCCGCTCTGGATGCTTCACACGGGTTCACTGCTGTGCTCTGCGAGGACCAGGATCCGCTCTGGACGTTTTCCGCGGGGTCAAAGAGTGACGTTATCCGCGTTCCACGTAACCAGGAATTTTGCACTAGATGCTTCACACGGGTTCACTGCCGTGCTCGGCGAGGACTAGGCTCCGCTTTGGATGCTTCACACGGGTTCACTGCCGTGCTCTGCGAGGACTAGGATCCGCTCTGGACGTTTTCCACGGGGTCAAAGAGTGACGTTATCCGCGTTCCACATAACCAGGAATTTTGCACTAGATGCTTCACACGGGTTCACTGCCGTGCTCGGCGAGGACTAGGCTCCGCTCTGGATGCTTCACACGGGTTCACTGCCGTGCTCTGCGAGGACCAGGATCCGCTCTGGACGTTTTCCATGGGGTCAAAGAGTGACGTTATCCGCGTTCCACGTAACCAGGAATTTTGCACTAGATGCTTCACACGGGTTCACTGCCGTGCTCGGCGAGGACTAGGCTCCGCTCTGGATGCTTCACACGGGTTCACTGCCGTGCTCTGCGAGGACCAGGATCCGCTCTGGACGTTTTCCGCGGGGTCAAAGAGTGACGTTATCCGCGTTTCATGTAACCAGGAATTTTGCACTAAATGCTTCACACGGGTTCACTGCCGTGCTCGGCGAGGAGTAGGCTCCGCTCTGGATGCTTCACACGGGTTCACTGCCGTGCTCTGCGAGGACCAGGATCTGCTCTGGACGTTTTCCACGGGGTCAAGGAGTGACGTTACCCGCGTTCCACGTAACCAGGAATTTTGCTGATTATATCCGCATTTCACGGGATGGAGGTTTGACTGTTGGCGATACGTATACCACCGAGCCATGGAACTGGGAGTTGCCGCTGTTCCGCTTAGCTTGAAGCTGTGTCCGTCGTTACGAGACGAGTGTTGGGATGATCTCTAGGTCGCTTGTGGCCCGTCGAGATTTAGCTTCTTTTTTTGGTGAAACCTGGGGGGAGGTATGTTCCCTTTTTTGTTTACGCCCTTGGATTGTATACAGGGTGTGATGGAACATCACCTGTAGGGCATAAATTTTATTTTTATTTTATTTATTTTTCCGCGATGCTCTATCATTTCAGCTTTTATATCGCGAAGGTCGTGATTGCCCCATCATTTCGGCTATTTTTCACGGTGCCCAATCATTTCGGCTATTTATTTATTTTCTACTCGCTGCTTTTTATTGCGAGTTTCCCCATCATTTCGGCTATTTTTCATGCATACATTTTTACTTACCGATTTTGTTTGCAAGTTGCCCCATCATTTCGGCTATTTCGTATGCATTTTTTTTTTGGCTCGCTGATTTTTTTTTTTGCGAGTAGGGGATTTGGGATCTGATCCCAATCTTGGCATCAGCATCGCTGCGACTGGAATATTGCCAGGAGCGAATCATCATTTGCCGTAAAAGGACTTGGAATTTGATACCGGTCTAGGCATCAGCATCGCTACAACTGGGATATTGCCAGGAGCGAATCATCATTTGCCTTGAAAGGGCTTGGAATTTGATACCGGTTTAGGCATCAGCATTGCTACAACTGGGATATTGCCAGGAGCGAATCATCATTTGCCTCTGTCGATGTTGAACAAAGGTGGCTTAGCAAACAGGGTTAGGATCCTGTCGACTAAGGCTTTTGACTTCATGAGCCGTAAGGGTCTCACAAAGGTATTTCTCCCTACGAGTCGTGAGGATCTCGCAGGTGCGTTTTCTCCTTAGGAATCGTGAGGACTCCTAAGTGTATGTTCCCCTGTAAGTCGTAAGGATCTTACAAAAGGTTTTTTTTTTATAAGTCGAGAGGACTTACATATCCCCAGTCACGGGTGGGACTTGATTAGGGAAATGTTCATTCGTGCCCGTGGATTGTATACAAGGGTCAGTACTGAGCCACTTGTAGGGCCATATCGAAGGTTGTGGGGGTTGCTTAAGAACAGGTTCAGGTCTCTGTAACTTAAGACTTTCAAATCTTATGAGCCGTGAGGGTCCCATAAGAGAGTTCTCCTTACGAGTCGTGAGGATCTCGCAATTGTAATTTCTCCTTTGGAATCATGAGGATCCCTAAGTGTGTTGCTCGCTTGTGAGTCGTAAGGATCTCACGCGGGTGGTTTCTCCTTACAAGGTCGAGAGGACCCTGTACGTGTCTTTCAGCGAGGTTGCGTCCTTTCGGGTTTTCACAAACACTCGCCGGTAGTCCTGCTGTTTTTACTCACGGAGCCCTTTCGGGTTTTCATCCGTGCCCATTTTGCTTATGGACATACCGTTTTTTTATTCTTTTTCTCCTTTTTTTTTAACAAGGTCGCGCCCTTTCGGGTTGTCACGAACACTCGCCGGTAACCCTGCTGTTTTTACTCACGGAGCCCTTTCGGGTTTTCATCCGTGCCCATTTTGCTTATGGACATACCGTTTTTTTTTATCATTTTTTTTTATATATTTTTCTTTTTCTCCCTTTTTTGTCAGCCTAAGGATGCTGCGGTAGTAGTTTAGAGACGTTTCGGTCCGTCGTTAGTTTAAGAACATTTCGGTCCGTCGTTAGTTTAAGGACGTCTCGGTCCGTTGATAGTTTAAGGACGTTTCGGTCCGTCGTTAGTTTAAGGACATTTCGGTCCGTTATTAGTTTAAGGACATTTTGGTCCGACATGGAGAAGGCCGGCTACTGCTTATAAAGCTCGAGCTTAGGAAGATAGCGAGCAGACATAGTCGTCGTCATCTATCATTGACCTAGGCCGTGGCTCATTAAGCGTAATATCTCTTTAGGAAGCGACCGTTTATTGGCCTGAAAGTCCTTTCACCGTGCATGTCCATGAGTAGATAGGCCCCACTCTGGTAGACCTTATCTATGATGTACGGGCCTTCATAGTTTGGCTCGAATTTTCCCCGCTTGGCTCGATTGGGGATCATAGGCCTTTTGACCACTAACACGAGTTCTCCTTGGCGGAATGTCCTCGGTCGGGTCAATCTTTCATATGAGCGCGTCTACTTTGCTTTATAAGCTTCCAGATTTTGTTGCGCTATGAGCCGGGTTTCGACGAGGGCATCGAGCTCCTCAAGCCGAAGGTGAGCATTTTCTTCGTCCGTCAGCTCGTAGTGGACTGCCACTCGTAGAGAGGGTAACTCTATCTCGAGGGGGAGCACTGCTTCCGTCCTAAATACCAACGCGTACGGCGTTGTGTTCGTGGCCGTCTTGAATGTAGTTCGATAGGCCCAAAGGGCCTCTTGCAGCCTCTCGTGCCAGTCTTTCTTATTTCGGGACACCGTCTTTTTTATGATCTTCGTCAAGGTCTTATTGAAGGCCTCGGCCAGACCATTAGCTCGTGAATTGTAAACTGAAGAATATCTCCAGTCTATATTGTGCTGCTGCGCGAAGCGGCTAATCTTATGGCTTCTGTAGGCTGGCCCATTATCGGAGATAATCCGCCGTGGGGTTCCAAACCGATAGATGACGTGCGTCTTGAAGAAGTGGAGGATATTCTCCGTCTTCACTTCCCTCAGCGGTACTGCTTCTGCCCATTTGGAGAAGTAATCAGTTGTCGCCAGGATGAAACGATGTCCCCGGGACGATGCTGGCTCGATGGGGCCGACTATGTCAGTCCCCCACATTTCGAATGGCCAGCTAGCCACTGTTGGGTGTAGTGGATTCGGATATTGGTGGATAAAGTCTCCATGAATCTGGCACGAGTGGCATTGCTTCGCATACTCGAGGCAGTCTTGGACCATCGTGGGCCAATAATAACCCATCCGTTTGATCTTCAATTTCATTTTCGGGCCTGCTTGGTGAGAACCGCAGAGTCCGTCGTGAACTTCCTGAACGACTCTTTCTGCTTCGTCAGGTCCCAAGCATCTCAGCCACAGAGAATCAAACGATCTTTTGTATAGAGTGTCGTTGACAAAAGCGAAAAATAGAGCTCGTTTCATGAGCTGATGTCTTGAGGACGCTTCTTCGGGCATTCGGTGGGACTTAAAGTAGTCTATGAAGACTTCCCTCCAGTCCTCGGCCTTCTCATGGTCTTTTATTTGTAGAGTCGTCTGCTCAGTCGCCCCCTTTTCTTCGTATAATTCCGGAGATATTTCTGCTGGGGCGAGCACTCGACGGCTTTGTACCACGATTCTGACGTCATCGAGGTTCTCGTCAGCCAGTTCTTTAGCGAGCTTAGCTAACGCGTCTGCTTTGCTATTTTCCGCACGTGGTATACTTTCCAAAGTGTAGGAGGGAATTTGGGTCAATAGTTGTTGCACCTTTTCGCCGTATTTCACCAACTCTGGTTTGCACGTTTGGTAGTCACCATTTACTTGACTAACAACCAATTGAGAATCCCCGTATATAGAGAGGTCTTCAATTCCCATGTTAATGGCGATCTCGAGGCCCGCTATCAAAGCTTCGTATTCGGATTCATTGTTCGTCCTCGATTCCGTTAAGGAGAAAGCAAAGCGCATTATCCCTCCTTGTGGGGTTATGAAGATGAGGCCTACTCCCGATTTGATTATGGGGGTACATTGTTTGCGCTTCTTCATGGAAGATGCCCCGTCAAAATAGAGTTCCCATTGGGTATCACCGCTGCCGATCACGTCGAATGCATGTTCGTCCGGCAAATCGCAGTTCAGAGGAGAACCGGCAGGTACTGGATGCTCAGCGAGGAAGTCGGCAATGGCCTGGCCTTTCACTGCCTTAAGAGGTCGATACGTTATTGAGAACTCCATCAGAAGTAAAGCCCATTTAGCGAGTCGACCCGTCAGTATAGCCTTCGACATCAAATATTTAAGAGGGTCCACCTTTGAGATGAGACGGACTTCGTGCGCCAACGCTTAGTGCCTGAGTTTTGTTATCGCGAAGATTAACGTCAAGCAGTGTTTTTCAATGGGCGAGTAGTTGTTTTCTGCCCCCAGCAGAACTCGACTTAAGTAGTAGAGTGCTCTCTCTTTCCCTTGATCGTTCTCTTGTGCCCATAATGCGCCTAAGGAACCTTCGAGGGCGGTTGTATAAAGAATGAGGGATTTTCCCTTGACCGGCGCAGCCAACACCGGAGGGTTCTGCAGGTACTGCTTGATCTCGTCTAGTGCACCTTGGCATTTGTGATCCCAAACGAATGGAGTTCCCTTCTTCATCAGGTGGCTGTAAGGACGGCATTTGCCTGAAAGATTGGCGATAAATCGCCGGATGTATGCGAGCTTCCCTTAGAGAGACCGCAACTGTTTGAGGGTTCTTGGCGGAGGCATTTCCATGATCGCCTTGATCTTAGATGGATCTATTTCGATACCTCGATGTCGGATGATGAATCCCAGGAATTTACCGGAGGAGACTCCAAACGCGCATTTGAGGGGATTCATCTTCAAATTATATTGCCGAAGGCGTTGAAATACAGTCTCCAGATGCTTTAAATGCTCTTCGTATGACATGCTCTTTACTACAAGGTCATCAATATAGCACTCGACGATGTCATGTATGAGGTCGTCGAAGATTTTTGTCATGGCCCTTTGATAGGTAGCGTCGGCGTTCTTTAGACCAAAGGGCATAACCCTGTAGCAGAATATACCCAAAGGGGTCCGGAAAGCGGTATGCTTCTGGTCTTCGGGATGCATCTTTATCTGATTGTATCCTGAAGAACCGTCCATAAAGGAGAAAACCTCGTGAGTGGATGTGTTATCTATCATTAGCTCGGTTACTGGTACTGGGAAATCGTCCTTTGGACAGGCTTTATTGAGATCCCTGAAATCCACGCATATGCGTACCGTCCCATTCTTCTTCATTACCGGGACGATATTGGCGATCCAGTCGGGATACTGGACTTCTTGGATAAATCTAGAATCGATCAGCTTCTTGACTTCGGCGTTGATGCTCATTTCAAGCTCGAGTCGCATCCTTCTTGGCGCCTGCTTGACTGGCTTGATATCTGAGGATATTGCTAATTTATGCACAGCAATCTCCGGATCTAATCCTGGCATCTCGGAATAGTTCCACGCGAAGCAGTCTTTATGCCGTAGAAGCACGTTCTTTAACGCAGTCACCCTTTCTTCAGATAGCAGCTCGCTGACAAATGTCGGTCGCGGGTCATCTGCCGATCCCAACTCAATCTTCTTAAGGTTATCTGCAGTAGTATGTATGACGTCTTCCAGTTCTTTTGGAGCTGGCGGAAATTCTGAGACCACCTCATCATCGCTGTTCTCAAAGCACCAGGGAAGGTCATCCATGTTCTCGGGCTTTTCTTTTAATATCGTAATCGTATAACAGGCGCGAATCCGTTTCCAGGACTGAGGTGGACCTGGTTCTGCTTTTGCGGCTTTGGGTTCGTGCTTTTGTGGCGGCTTACCCTCCAGCCGTCGGATAAAGCGAATCTGCCCTGTTGGTACTGGTCCTCGACCCAGTTCTTGAAGGTGAAGCAGTCTTTGGTAGGATGTCCTATGGCTTGGTGATAAGAGCAATAGCTCAGATGAGAAGCCCTGTTAGCTTGCTCAGGGTGCTTAGACTCTGGAAGCGCGATCATTTGATGTTTTATAGCGAGCTCGAGTAACTTCTCCGTCTTGTCTCGGGGGAAGGAGTACGCTCGACTCATCTTCTTCATGAGGGAAAAATCCGAGCCGCGCAATACCCGATCACGTAACTCTCTAATCCTGCGTCGTTGTTGTCGGCTCCTCTTTCCGCTTCTTGATTTTTTTCCATCTCTGCGTCGGGCCTTTCGTACAACGGGTTGACAAGGATGAGCATCTTTGTCTTTTGCAGCCTATTGAAATAGACGTTGCGTCCTGGCCTTCTCGTAGATGGCCATCTCGCGGTTGTGGTCTTCCCGAGCTTTTTGACCCACTTTCCTGATAGGCTTATCCATTCGTTCTTCAAACGACGGACTCGGCATTTCAATCGCGGGATCTAGTTTTGATGAGGGGTTGGCATTTCCTGAAGGGGCGTCCTCCTCTTCATCAAAAGTATATATGGCGTAGCTACTGTGGGCTCGTTCCCGTTTTCCGGTTCTCGCGTATCCAAGCCCAAGTGTTTCCATTTTCCCGTTGGGCAATTTGCGTTGGGTCCCAGGGACATCCCAAATCCTGTTGTAGAACCGAGCTTGTCGAACAGTCTGTTTTAAGGGTACTCCTTGGCGCTTCAATAGCCTCTTTAGTCCATTTGTGTAGTATCTGGGCAAACAGATAGGTTGGAGCCTGTCGAGTGTAACATCCGTGCCATGCCAGATCTCTTTCTCTATTTTCGACTCTGAGGATCGGTAGAATAGGATTAACTTCTCACCCCTTTGCCTGGGAGGGACGTAAAATATTTGCAGGTCCTGCACATTGTGAGCTTGAAATGTGTCGAGATCCTTGTAGTGTTCCCGCGGCACCATGGTGATTTGCAAACTCTGATCATTGGAGAACACGGCATTAAGCTCGTCTTCCGAGTCACTTCCGAAGACCAACATGGGGGCGGACGTCCCTGGGTTATTGCGTTGAGATGGCCCGGCATAAACTATCTCTTCTTCTTCTTCGGTATCGCTCCCGAAAACAGGGATAGCGGCGGCGGCTTTGTTCTCCGGGTTGCGACACCTTTCTGTATCCTCGAAATCTGGCAAAAAGTACTTCGCATCTTCGTATTTGCGGACTTCGTTCACGGAAAATGGGTTCAACTCACCTGTTACGGTATACTCGAAACCATCCTTAAAGTACTTCATACACTGATGTTCTGTAGAAGGGATGATATTGTACTCGTGTAGCCAAGGACGACCGAGCAAGGCGTTGTAGCAGGTCTTGGAGTCAATGACATGGAATTTGATGTCTGTGATGAGGAGTCCAAAGCGTAATGTTAGTATCACGGATCCGAGAGTCCGTGACGATTGTGAATCGAAACCGGAGATAGTAATTTTGTCACGAGCAAGGTGTTGCACACTCATGCAGATTTCCTTCAACACCCGAACATTAAGGAGATTGACGGAAGATCCATTATCCACCAGGATCTTGCCTATCTTGATATCATGGCAGTATCCAGAGACATATAGGGGACGGTTGTGGTCGCACGTCCCGAGAAGGAGGTCTTCGTCACCGAAATTGATGTCGGCCGTATGCACTTCCTCCAATTCCTCCTTCATCCTTTCAGTGGCGAGGAAGGCTTGGAATTGCTCAGGTTCTTGTAACGCCTTAATTAGTGAGTCTCGCGCTTCTTTTGATAATAGGAGGGCATCGAGAATGCTAAGCTGAGAAGGTAGCTTCCTTAGGTGCGCTAGGATGTTATAGTCCACCTTACCCTTCCTAGGAGGGTCTTTGGCAGCCAGCTCTTTCATGACTTGGTCATCTAAAGTGATATCTTCAGTGACCTTTTCCTTTCCCTTATCTTTTCTACTCGCGGGCCCGAGATTCTTTTCTGGGAGTGTGCGATTGCGCAGCTGAATGTTCTCGCAGGCCTCCGATTTCTCCTCTTTCCCTAAAACGGATTCTTTAAAGAGAGGGCTCAGAACCATTTCTTCATCGGAGTCGCTCCCAAAGGTGAGAACTTGTGACCCTCCGGCGTTAACCATGTAACAGCTGCCAATAGTTCTGTTGTGCCCGTCGGCAGTACTCCTTCGTTCCCGACGAGTCTTGCGTTTCATGCGCTTAAAATGTTGCCGATGAGCAACATATCCTTGCCACCATATCTTAAAGGCGTCGCACTCCTCCGTGGGGTGTGAAATTTTCCAATGATATGCGCAATAATCAGGGTGCCTCTCCACCCCATTGAGCGTGTTTTCTTCCGAGGGTGGTAACTTCATTCCCATTGACATGGCTTTGGTAAACCGTTTCCTCGTCTTGAATATCTTCTTGTCTGCCTCGGATGCCTTTCGATCTGGCGGGAGTACTTCAACTCTTTCGTTTAGTCGCTTGCGTTCGGCTCCTTCCGATACGGCCATCTCACGCTCCTGATCTGCTTTACTCTTTAGACAAATCTCGTCCAGAAAGGCGTCGATCATTTCATCTGTTGGCCACACAAGTCCTGGCTCAGGGTGTGCCTCCAGTTTCTCGGTGCCAGGAGTTTTCTCATCTTCCGAGTGGGAAATCACATGACAACTCGCCATATATCCCTCGGATTCATCCGATGAGCTCTCTTCCTCATCTTCCTTCTGAAAGACGTGGTTGAGGAACTCTTGCAGTGTGACGGGAGTCCGTGCCTTTTGATTGTACTCCTCCAGCGCGTCAATCTGTTTCTTCAAATCCGTGCGCTTGTTTCCAGGCTTCACGGGCTTTTTGCATTTCCTCTTCTTTTTCTTCGAAGATTTTGACGGTTGGGTGTGAGTACTTGGGCCATCACCACGAATCTTTGTAGTTGGGCGCGGCTTCAACATCCCTTCGATGATTTGAGGTTCAAGCGGGTTCTTCCATTCAACCGCTGGGCACGCATGAAGGTCACTCAGCATCCTTTTAGTTTTAGCTGATAGCACGATTTCCCATGGAGCTTCTTCAATAAAGGAACAAGTCGCCCCCTGTGCGTCCGTCTTCTTAGGAGTATGCGGCTGTGGCGGGTTCACCTTCCACTTTTCGGACAGCGCAAAATTTCCCTGGAGGTATTGATCTTCAATCCATCCTTTGAAGACGAAGCAATCCTCAATCGGATGGCTTACCGTTTGATGGTAAGGGCAATAGTTGAGGTTGTTCACCTCAGTGGGTTGTGGCGGTCGCCTTGGATTTGGCAGGTTTATAAGTCTGTTGCGTACTCCCAGCTCGAATAGCCGTTTCGTCTTGTCCCATGGGAATGAGTAGGGATGCTTCATCTTCTCATTATAATACCGGCGTCTTTCTTCCAGTTGATCCGTCAGCTTTGGGGCATTGGGTTGCTGCTGGGCATTCGCGACGAAGGTGGCCTTTCCTTTACCCTTGTCATTCCGAGGTTCTGGCTTCGGGGGAGACGTTCTATGACCCATTTGGTCCATCTGAGCCAACTTGAGCCTGGAATGTGGTTGGCTTAAAGAACATCATAAACTGGGAGATAGTTGCGTGAGGGTCTAGGGTTCCCATGAACATGCCCACCGCGGGTGCTTCCTCAATGCGTTGCTCGCATTTCGACCACAAATTCCGCCATCGTATAGCATACTGGACCCAAGTTTCGCCTGGTTTTACCCTGGCGTTAATCAGTGCCGTTATTGGAGTGCGTTCGCTGGCGCTTGCGAATCGCTGAGTGAATAGCAACTCCATTTCAACGAACGTCTTGATAGAATCGTTCGGGAGTTCCGAATACCATTCGAACGCTGTTTCTGATAAGCTACCCACGAACTGGCGAAGCAACAGTTTAGCATCTCCGCCGGTGTTACCGCAAAGGGCCCTGAACTGGGCGACATGTTGGTGGGGATTGCCGGTCCCCTTGTAAACATGGAACTTGGGAATTGTGTAACCCGGCGGGTACTTGATTTGGTCGTACCAGCTTGGATATGGCCGCCCCGTTTTTACGACTTGACCAGCTGCCTCATTCGCATGATGAACCCGGATTTGCTGGGCTATATAGTCGACCAAGTCAGCCTTAGAGATTGTCTCCTCCTTGGCCGTTGAGAGGGCCGATGGTGGATTTGACGTTTCTCCCCTGTCGTCTTCAAGGACGATCGGGGGATCCTCAGCGGGTGGATCCTGTTGGATCGTCATTCCTATCATATCTTGGAAGAGGAGGCCCATACGCTGTATGTTGGCTGCTTGTTCAGCAGCCTCTTTGTCCTTCTTCTCCAATATTCGGCGAAGGAATTCGGAGTCGGTTTCTTCCTCCTGGCGTTCGTCCGAAGACGTTTATGGGTTTTCTTTTGGCCCGGTAAGTGCGGCCATAGCATTCATCATTTCCTGGAGCTTTTGCTGTTGCTCCTGAGCTTTGGTCACCGACCGTGTGAGCGGTCAATGACCTGTAGACGCACGGCTGTCTTCTTTTCCTGATGCCATGTATACGGTGTGGACCATCATGCCCCCAGACTTAGGGCGTCTGGGCTCAGTGCTTTTAGCTGTCGTTGCAGGCTGGGGGATCTTCTCTGGCTTCCTCCTTTTATGAGCAGTGGAGGTTGAGGGGGCCGTTGAGGTGGGCGTCCAGACAGCCTTTCGTGGTTTAGCCTGGTGACCGGCTTCCGATTGGATTTTCAGCTTCTTGTGCTGGCGGGAGAAGTTTGGATCGATCATCGAATCTCAGGCCTACCGCCAAACCTTATAGATTTTGGAAGACAGCCGTTGAGGGGATCGGGGCTGTTCTGACTTTATTTCCACAACCTTTTTTAGTGGGGGAGGAGACCTCTTTAGCACCGCAGTAGGAGAATTCCTTCGCACCTTATTTAGCATCTCGAAGCTGTTCCCCATTGGAACAGCAGCATTAACTTCTGCCATCGGGGCTGATGGAGTTAGCCCAGAGGGGGAGTTACCCCCAGCCTTCCTTACTCGGCGCCAATGGCGACATCGAGCGTGTCGAGCGGACGGCGTTGGTTCAGCGGTGAGAATAGCTTCGTCTTGCCCCCTGTGTAGGTGGGGGGTCGCTGCTAGTGTTAGCCAGTCAAAGACCGATGTCCTTTGGGTAGCAGGAGCGGGAGCTGGAGCCGTCAATCTTGTAAGGACCGACTTTTTGGCCGGGGAAGCCGCCCTGGCGATTTCGGGAGCAGGACCGGTCACTTTCTTAGAAGCAGCCTTCTCTGGGATTGTAGGCCCCATGATGGGTCCACAGGATTTCTGGCCCAATCTAGAGAAGACCGAGGCGCTGATGTTGGGCGACCCGTTGAGAGGAGCCGCAGCAGGGGTAAGACGATCAAAGACCGACTTCTTGGGAGCTTCCTTTGTCAGCACCGGCGCCGTAAAGCTTGTCGGTGGGAGCATAGTACCAAAGAACAATCCGGTAGTGGCCTGAGTCACCTGGTCCACCGGTATTGTGAATAACGAAGCAGCTTGGGGTCCGTAGGCTATACCTCCTGGCGAGGCAGAGCGTTGGTCGCAATTGCAGTCCGAGCAGTTGGAGCATTTCGCAGAAGTAGAAGCCATCGATCCTTTGCTTTCTGCAATGAGCAAGACGCCAAGTCTTAGTATCTCGAAACCCAAGGGCAACCATTAGAGAACCGCGATTGGTTCGCGAATCACGACACACGAAGTGTGGAGTGGAAAGAGGAAAAGGTCCCACCGGGCGTGCCAGAATCTGTTTCCCTCCGAACGGCGGCCGAGACGCGGGACGTCTCACCTGAGATTCGGGGCAGATGCTAATTGGTGCTATCCGTCCACCTCTCCGAAGATGCCAAGTTGATTTATGGCACCGTGTATCGAAGGTCTGAACGGATGCGTCCGATGTAGCAGACTTCGTCAGATTCCCCCTCGCTTGAGGGGTTTTTGATTGTGGGGACGCTCTTCCCTGCAGGCGCAAGCCCCTGCAGTTAATTACGCTACCGCGTCGCAGTAACAACTTTCTCCTTCTCCAGATGGTCACTTCGTGTCGTGTGTGTTTATTTTATGTTTTGTTGCCCGTGGATTGTTTACGGAGACCGAGTTATGTCGTCGCCCGTAGGGCGTGGACTAGTCCAAATCCGTATTATCTTAGATTTGGGTTTGGGGGTTTGGTTTGAGGATACGTTAGCCATATTTGAGGCCAAGATCAACTCAAACGTTTGTTAAGGATACGTTAGTCTAACCTGAGACTAAGATCAACTTAACGGGATCGTTTAGATCCGACAAAAGAGCATTCGGGCTCCATTGTTCCAGTTTAGGGACATAGTGGTCCATTTAATGTATGGCCGTCGGGACCCGTCACCTCTCTGACGATGTTGAAGGATTACAACGACAGATGTCAGAGGAGTTCAGAGATGTACCCTTGAACCAGAGTTAATTGGGGGGATCTATAGTCCAGTTTGGGACTAAAGTCTGTTCGAAAGGTTTAAGGATACGTTAGCCATATTTAAGGCTAAGATCAACTTAAACGGGATCGTTTAGATCCAACAAAAGAGCGTTTGGGCTCTATCATTCCAGTTTAGGAACATAGTGGTCCATCGCTAGTTTAAGGACATTGCGGTCCATGGGTAGTTTAAGGACATTACGGTCCATTGTTAGTTTTAAGACATCTCGGTCAAGGTTAAGGACGTCGTAGTCCATGGGTTTAAGGACCCCATAGTCCATTGTTAGTTTTAAGACATCTCGGTCAAGGTTAAGGACGTCGTAGTCCATGGGTTTAAAGACCCCACAGTCCATTGTTAGTTTTAAGACATCTCGGTCAAGGTTAAGGACGTCGTAGTCCATGGGTTTAAGGACCCCACAGTCCATTGTTAGTTTTAAGACATCTCGGTCAAGGTTAAGGACGTCGTAGTCCATGGGTTTAAGGACCCCACAGTCCAAATCAATGTGTGGTCATCGGGACCCGTCACCTCTTTGAAGACGTTGAGGGATTACAACGCCAAGTATCAAAGGAATGAAGAGATGTACCCTGGAACCGGAGTGGATTAAATATTCTTTGGCCCAATTTGGGATCAAGACCAATTAATTATATTATGAGCCCATTAGCCCAGTTAATTACGAATTGTGGTCTTATGGCCAACTTGGGCTAAGTCCAATCATGTCTGGGACATCGGCCCTCCTGTTGGTCCCTTGAAGGAGAGGCTTTGCCTCTGGCCATTTAGCCAATTGGGCCAATGCCTAGTGTTAAAACACTAAAGACCAATCAGTGTTGAACACTGAGAATGAGATTGATAAGTCAGTGTTTAACACTAGAAGATAGTTGGTGTCAACACCAGCAACAAGGCCTTCAAATTAGTGTTAAACACTAAAACAGACCAGTGTTAAACACTGGCAACAGAAATCCCAAATTAGTGTTGAACACTAAGGTAATCAGTGTTGAACACTGCAAATAAAGTTCTTTGCTTAGTGTTGAACACTAAGGCCAAACAACGTTTTAACACTGAATTCAGGGGTTCCAATTTAGCGTTAGACGCTGAGGCAAGAGGGGTCACGTGGTAGCACGTGAGGGCGCCCTCCCTTCGTTTGCTCTGCTGAGAAGATCGCATCTTTTGGAGCATCACGTGTTATCACGTAACGAGTGTTTGAATGGAGTATGTTAAAGCCTCTGCCAAGGGTCACGTGGGTCACGTGAAGCACTGCCTCAAAGGGCTTTCTGTAGATCTTTTGGGGGGGTCACGTGGTGACACGTGACCCTGCTTTTCTGTAGTTGTTTAGAAGATCTGTTAATCCCTTTCAGGAATTAAATTCCTCGTAGGGTTGAACCCTAACAATAATTTCAGAGGAATTAAGTTCCTAATTCCTTTTGAAGAGTTGAACTCTGAATTTTCTGTAGGAATTAAATTCCTCATATATGTGAAGAACTGAATAGGGTTAAACCCTAATAAAAGCTTTAAGGAATTAAACCCCCACTCTCTGTTAGAGAATTATTCTGGGGAATAAGATTAAGGGAATTAAATTCTTATTGTTTTAACAGAACTAAGTTCTTAACTAGGGTTAAACCCTGATTCTTTTCATTCTGAAGGAATTAAATTCCCATAACACAGGGTCAAACCCTAATTTTATTTTGAAGGAATTAAATTCCTATAGTTCTGTGAGAATTAAATTCTCGTGCTTCCATTCCCTCTCTATGCTTTGGATCTGCATGGCAGGATCTCAACCCATTGAGAATTAAATTCTCAACTCAAGGGGAGATGTGCACTTTACAGATCCTCCATCAAAGAGAGAAGAAATATGTCCTTCTGTTTTATATCAGAGTTAAACTCTGTTGAGAATTAAATTCTCTTTTCTTTCAATGAAACCTTCCCTTTCTTACCTAGGGTTTTCTTTTGCAGAAGATCCAAATTCCTCTAAAGTATCAAGGCTCTCTCTCTTTTCTTCCCTCTGCATATATCTTCTTTTTGTGTGTCTCTTGGCTCCTATTTATAGGAGAAGCAGCCGAGTCAATTAGTTTTTGATGAATCTTTCATTGAGAGATTTGATTTGTATCCATCATTCGTTTTGGACCTTTGGATTATTAGGTGAATTTTATTCACCATTGGATTTTAAATCCAGAGATTCTCCTTTGTTATTTCGGTTAGATTTTACGGGAAAATCTTCCCAAATTTGAGATTTTCCCATAGATAGATGATATTTAATCACCTTTAAATCTTTAATTCAATCGGTTGCTTTTGGAAAGACTTGAGAGGTCTTTTCTCATAATTTAATTCTGTTAACAAATGGGCTTTGAAGTCGGTCACGTGTGGCCACGTGACCCCTGGTCACGTGTGGGCACGTGACCCCCTTGGAACGAGCCCTCTTCTTTCTTTTTGCGCTCTGCTTTCTGGTCGCTGCTTAACCGTCACGTGCCACCACGTGACCCCTGGTCACGTGTGAGCACGTGACCCTCGTCTGGAGCCTTTTTCTTAGTTTAACCGGAGAACAAAGCTGCTGCTTTTGATTATCACATGCCAACACGTGACCCTGGTCATGTGGGAGCACGTGACCTCTTCTGAAGCCTTTTCCTTGATTTGATCAGGGAACCGGTTTGCCTTTGAAGCCGTTTTTAATTGTCACGTGCCAACACGTGACCCAGGTCACGTGGGAGCACGTGACCCTTTCTGAAGCCCTTTTTTTTGATGTAGTCGGGAAGCTGAATTTGCCTTGCCGATGCTTTTAGATGTCACGTGCCAACACGTGACTGCTGGTCACGTGTAAGCACGTGACCCTTTTCTGAAGCCTTTTCCATAAGCTTTTCTGATTCTAAATCAGGAAACAGGGATCGTATATCCTGACGGGTACTTTATTTGATCGTACCAACCCGGATAGGGTCATCCAGTCTTGACGATTAGGACGGCCGCTTTGCTCGCCTGATGAGCTCGTATCTGTTGAGCTATATAGTCGTCAAGCGCAGCTTTCGAGATCGTCTCCTTTTTGGCTGCTGAAAAAGCCGGAAGAGGGTTTGATGTCTCCCTTTGTCGTCTTCAATGATCACTGGAGGATCTTCAGCTGGAGGGTCCGGCTGGATCTTCATGCTCACCATATCTTGAAATAGAAACGCCATTTGCTTTATGTTAGATGTTTGTTCCGCGGCCTCTTTGCCTTTCTTCTCGAGCATTCTTTGGAGGAATTCGGCATCGGTTTCCTGCTTTTGACGCTGCTCTGACGATGTCTCTGGGCTTTCTTTTGGCCCAGTGAGTGCGGCCATTTTCATTAGCATTTCCTGGAGTTTTTGCTGTTGCTCCTGAGCCTATTTCCCCAATCAGAGAAAAGCTCTGTTCAAATTTTGAAATTTGAAATGAAGCAGCACTTCATAACAGCGCCAGCGCTGAGAGTCAAAGACTCTAAGGCAACGCTCACGTGCAAAGCTCATGAGCGTTGCATTCTAAGCAGCGCACCACGTGCAAAGCGCGTGAGCGCTAGCGCTAAGAGCGCTGCATTCTAAGCAACGCACCATGTGCAACGCACGTGAGTGCCAGCGCTAGAACAAAATGTTCTCGGCCCTTGGATCAAAGATCAAACGAACATGATTAAAAATCATCAATTGACCAGAATAAAATTCTGTTAAGGAAACATTCCTCAGAATCTTTCCAAACAGGAAAGATTGTGCTCTGAAAATCAGAGCACCGTTGGATCAATGATCCAATGGTGATTAAAAATCACCAAAATACAGAATAAATTCTGTATGGGAAAAGATTTCCCAATCTTGTTAAAAACAAGAAGATTGCCTTCTGTAGAACCGAAGCCCTTGGATCAAAGATCCAACGGTGGGGAAATCCCCAAATCAATTAGAGAAAAAATCTTTTCAACCGATTCAACAAATCAGCTTACCCTATTTAAAGGCCCCAAGACTTCAAGTCTGAGATAGAGGAACCTCCCCAAACTTTGAGAAAGTTCAGAGAGAAGAGCAAGCTCTTGACAGAAGAAGAATTTCTTCAAGGTAAAATAAAGAGATCAAAGTATCTCATCAGAAAAAGAACTTAGTTCTTAGGAAAGATCATAGATCTATAAGACAAATTGTCTTTCACAAAAGAGATCATAACATCTCATTATAAAAAGGGGGGAGAATAATTCAATTCTCTTAGGATCATAGATCCATAAAGGAAAAGCCTTTCACCAAAAACATAAGAGATTGAAACATCTTTTATAAAATAAGAACTTTGTTCTTAGAACCATGAGACAAAGTCTCTTATAAGCGAGAACCTATTTCTCAGATCATAAAATTGATCAGAAGCGCTCTGCGCTCATTAACTGGCGCTCAGCACCAAGCGCGCCACGTGCTCCTCACGTGTGGGCTACTTAACAGAAGCGCTCTGCACTCATTAACTGGTGCTCAGCGCCAAGCGCGCCACGTACTCCTCACTTGTGCGCTACTTAAACAGAAGCGCTCTGCGCTCATTGACTGGCGCTCATCGCCAAGCGCGCCACGTGCTCCTCACGTGTGCGCTACTTAACAGAAGCGCTCTGCGCTTATTGACTGGCGCACAGCGCCACGTGCTCCTGACGTGTACACTAAGAGAACATAAACTGTTCTATAAATAAAGCCTCAGAGCTATGATGAGTGCTCAGCACTTAATAAAAGACAAAAAGATTATCAGAACTCAAACCAATGCTCAGCATTGTTAAATGTTTAACATTTTAACTGAATGGGCCGAGTCCAAGTTGGCCACAGATCCCTAATTCAGATTAATTGAGCCCATATGCTCATTAATCTTTGATCTTTGTCCCAAATTGGACTACAGATCTCCCAACCAATATTGGTTCAAGGGTACATCTCTTCACTCCTCTGATACATGTCGTTGTAATTCTTCAACGTCTTAAGAGAGGTGACGGGTCTCGACAACCAGACATTCTACGGACTGTGGGGTCCTTAAACTCATGGACTATGATATCCTTAAACTTTACAGACTATGATGTCTCTAAACTACCACGGACTGTGAGGTCCTTAAACTCATAGACTATGATCTCTTTAAACTTAACAGACTATGACGTCTTTAAACTACGGACTGTGGGGTCCTTAAACTCATGGACTATGATGTCCTTAAACTTCTGGACCGCAATGTCCCTAAACTAAAACAATAGAGCCCAAATGCTCTTTTGTTGGATCTAAATGACCCTGTTAAGTAGATTTTAGTCTAAAATTAGACTAACGTATCCTTAACAAACGTTTAAGTTGATCTTAGTCTCAAATGAGATTAACGATCCTTAAACCAACCCAAACCCAAATCTAAGAAAATACGGATTTAGACTAATCTACGCTCTACGGACGACAACGTAAATTAGTCTCCGTATACAATCCACGGGCAACCAAAAACAAAACAAACACACACGACACGAAGTGACCATCTGGAGAAGGAGAAAGTGGTTACCGTGATGCGGTAGTGTAATTAACTGCAGGGGCTTGCGCCTGCAGGGAAGAGAGTCCCCGCAATCAAAAACCCCTCAACGAGGGGGAATCTGACGAAGTCTGCTATATCGGCCGCATCCGTCTAAACCTTCGATACATGGTGCCATAAATCAACTTGGCATCTTCGGAGAGGTGGACGGATATCACCAAATAGCATCTGCCCCCAAAATTCCGGCCGGACGTCCCAACGTCCCTGTCGCGTCTTTCGGCGGAGAATAGATTCTGGCACGCCTGGTGGGACCTTTTCCTCTTTCCACTCCGCACTTCGTGTGTCGTGTTTCGCGAACGAATCGCGGTTTGACATGGTTGCCTTTGGATGTGAAGTACTAAGATTTGGTATCTTTCTCCGTGCAGAAAAAGAAGATCAATAGCTTTCAACTGCACCAACTGCAACAGCTGCAACAACTCCCACTCCGTCCTCGCCGGAGGAGTGACCTACGGGCCTCAAGCGGCCTCCCTTTTTACGATGCCGGTGGACCAGGTGACGCAAATCGCCACAGGGCTATTCTTTGGGACCATGCTCCCACCAATGAGCTTCAGCGCTCCAATGTCGTCTCACGAAGTTCTAACGAATTCGTTCTTTGATCGGCTTACCGCGGCCCCTCTCAACGGGTCGCCCAAGTCCAGTGCCTCAGTTTTCAATAAACTGGGCCAAAGCTCAAATGGGCCCGTCAAGAAGCCCACAATATCTGAAGGGGTTATCCCGAAGCGGATAGCCATTCCTGCTCCTGAAATCGCCAAGGTGGCTTCTCCAACCAATGGGCCGGTCTTCACAAGATTGGCCGTTTCAGCTCCTACTCCATGCGAAGTCATGAAGGTTGCTTCCCCTGTTCGAAAGTCGGCCTTCACAAGACAGACTATCCCCTCTCAACCGACGTCAGTCTTCGACAGGCTAGCGCCAATAACAGCCTCTCCTCAAAGCAGGAGGCATGAGGAAGCTCATCCAACTGCAGAGGTGGTCCCGTCCGCTCGACATGCTCGACGTCGCCACTGGCGCCGAGTGAGAAAAGCTGGGGGTAGTTCCCCTTCTGGATTTACTCCACCAGCTCCAACGGTGGAAGTCCATGCTGCTGTTCCAACTGGGAACAGCTTTGAACCACTTAGGAAGGTACGCAAGAACCCTCCGAAGGCCGTGCTAAAAAGATCTCCTCCACCTATGGAGAACGCTACAAAGGTGAAGCTAAAGCAGCCCCCTCAGCGTCTGTCCTCTAAAATTCATATAGTCTGGCGACAAGTCTAAGACTCGGTGATCAACCAAGACTACTCCCGCCAACCGAAGAAGATGAAAGTTCGGCAAGAGAAGGACCACCCTGCCATTCCATAGGAGATGTCATTTATTTGGGTGCCCGCTGCAACGGCTCCCTCAACTTCGACCGCCCACAAAAGAAGGAGTCCGGAGAAAGTCCCCGTGTTCGCGACGAATCTCAAGGGCACTGAATCTAAACGCCCCAAGTCTGGGGGTATGGTGGTGCACACTGTTTATATGGCATCCGGAAAAGAGGATAGCCGTATCTCTACGGGTCATCGACCAATCACCAGATCCGTAACAAAGGCCCAGGAGCAACAACAGAAGCTCCAGGAAATGTTAACGCAGATGGCCGCACTCACTGGGCCAAAAGAAAGCCCGGAGACGTCGTCAGAGCAGCGTCATGAACAAGAAACCGATGATGAGTTCCTCCGCAGAATCCTCGAGAAGAAGGACAAAGAGGCAGCGGAACAAGCTGCCAACATAAAACGAATGGCGCTTTTATTCCAAGACATGGTCGGGATGATGTTACAGCCGGATCCTCCAGCTAAAGACCCTCCGATTATCCTTGAAGACGATAGGGGAGAGACATCAAATCCTCTTCCGGCTCTGTCAGCAGCCAAGGAGGAGACCATCTCCAAAGCCACGCTCGATGATTATATAGCTCAACAGATACGAGCTCATCAGGCGAACGAAGCGGCCGGCCAAATTGTTAAGACTGGACGACCCTATCCAGGCTGGTATGATCAAATCAAGTACCCGCCGGGATATACGATCCCTAAATTCCATGAATATAAGAGGACGGGGAATCCACACCAACACGTGGCTCAATTCAGGGCTCTGTGCGGCAACACCGGAGGTGACGAAAAACTGCTGCTTCGCCAGTTTGTTGGCAGCTTGTCGGTGACAGCGTTTGAATGGTACTCCGAGCTCCCAAACGACTCCGTTAAGACATTTGCAGAAATAGAGTTACTGTTCACACAAAGGTTCGCAAGCGCTAGCGAGCGCATCCTGATCACCTCATTAATTAACGCCAGAGTGAAGCCAGGTGAAACATGGGTGCAGTACGCGGTACGATGGCGGAATCTATGGTCTAAGTGCGAGCAGCGCATCGAAGAAGCGCCTGCGGTAGGCATGTTCATAGGTACCCTTGATCCGCGGGCGACCATATCCCAGTTCATGATGATCTTCAAGCCAACTACTTTCCAGGCCTTGATTGACAAGCTGGCCCAAATGGATCAGATGGGTCATAGACCATCTTCTTCGAAGTTGAATCTCGAAACGAAAAAGGGAAAGGGAAAGCGACCTTCGTCGCCAATGCTCAGTAGTGGCCCAGTAGTCCAAAACCAACTGATCGCCAAGATGATAGACGAAGATTCTTCAATGAGAAACTGAAGCGCCCTTATTTGTTTCCCCGGAATAAAACAAGGAGACTGTTCGAGTTGGCGGTGCGCAACAGGCTCATCACCTTGCCGGATCCAAAACGCCCATTGCAACCCGGTGAGGCCAATAATCCCAATTACTGCCCCTATCACCAAGTGATAGGCCATCCAATTGAAGATTGCTTCATCTTCAAAGGCTGGATTGAGGACCAATACCAATAAGGAAAATTCGTATTGTCCAAGAATTGGAAAGTAAGCCCGCCTCAGCCGCACGCTCTTAAAAGGGGGGACACACCGGGGGTATCATGCTCTTTTATAAAAGAAGCTCCATGGGAGGTCACTTTTTCAGCCAAGACGAAAAGAATGCTGAAGGATCTCCAAACATACTCGGCGATCAGGTGGAAAAGTCCGCTAGAACCCGAGGTCATCGAGGGAATGCTGAAGCCGCGCCTGACTCCAAGAATTGGTAGCGATTATCAAAACGCTCAGTCCCAGCCGTTAAAGTTTTCGAAGAAGAAGAAGAAGACCAAAAAGCCCGTGAAGCCTGATGACAAGCCCACGGACCTGCAAAAACATATTGATGCGCTGGAGGAATATAACCAGAAGGCGTGAACCCCGGTCACACTCCAAGAGTTTCTCAACCACATCCTTGAAGACGGAGATAGCGACAAAGATGAGGGAGAAGACTCGTCAGATGAACCTGAAGATTATGTGGCAAGCTGCCACGTGATCTCTCACTCGTCAGTAGATAGTGAAGAAGCTCCTGATACAGAGAAACTGGGGGCACATCCCAAACCGGAACTCCTAGAACCGTCAGACGAGATGATTGACGTATTCCTAAATGAAGTTCTTCAGAAAAGCAAAGCTGACCGAGAGCGTGAAATCGCCATATACGAAAAATCCAAACGTCGGCGACTGAACGAAAGGGTTGAGATACCCTAACTGGATAGGAGCACTTCGGCCGCCAGCAAAAGCAGGTTCAAGACAAGGAAAAGGTTCGCCAAAGCTATATCGATGGGAATGAAGCTACCACCCTCCAAAGGAAACACTCCTGATAGGATACACCTTAACGAAGATGATGCAAATCCAAACTACTGCTTATACCATCTGAGGACCACACACCCTACTGAAAAATGCAACGCCTTTAAAAATTGGTGGCAGGGATATGTTGCTCACCGGCAGCATTTCAAGCGGATGAAGCGCAAAACTCGTCGGGAACAAAGAAGCACGACAGATGAGCATAAAAGAACTGCCGGTGAATGTCACATGGTTAATTCCGGGGGATCGCAAGTTCTCACCTTCGGGAGTGATTCTGATGAAGAAATATCCCTCGGCCCTCTCTTCAAGGAATTCATCTCTGAAACAGAAGAGATGAAGACCTGCGAGAACATTCAGCTGCGCAATCGCACGCTACCTGAAAAGAATCTCGGACCCACAAACAAGGGATCGAACAAAAAGGATATGGGGAAAGGAAAGGTCCCTGAGGATATCACCCTCGATGACTGAGTTGTCGAAGAGCTGGCAGCTAAGGACCCGCCCAAGAAAAACAAGATGGATTACAACGTTCTAGCACACCTGAGGAAGATACCCTCGCAGCTAAGCATTCTCGACGCCCTTCTGCTATCCAAAGAGGCGAGAGATTCTCTGATCAAGGCATTACAAGAGCCTGACCAGTTTCAAGCTTTCCTCACTGAAGAAAAGATGAAGGACAAGCTGGAAGAAATTCACACAGCTGACATCACTTTCGGCGATGAAGATCTCTTCCTCGGAACATGCGAGCACAACCGTCCCCTATATGTCTCCGAGTATTTCCATGACATTAAGATAGGGAACATCTTAATTGACAATAGGTCCTCTGTCAATCTCCTAAATGTGAGGGTGGTAAAGGAAATTTGCATAAGCGTTCAACACCTCGCTCGGGATAAAATCACTATCTCCGGGTTCGACTCCCAGTCATCACGGACGCTCGGGTCTGTGATACCGACGTTACGCTTTGGGCTGCTCGTCACTGATATCAAGTTCCACGTCATTGACGCCAAGACTTGCTACAATACTTTGCTCGGCCGGCCTTGGTTACACGAGTACAACATTATCCCTTCTACACGGCATCAGTGTATGAAGTACTTCAAAGATGGGATTGAATACACTGTGACAGGGGAGCTGAACCCATTCTCCGTAAATGAAGTCCGAAAATACGAAGATGCAAAGTACTTCTTATAAGACTTTGAAAACACGGAAAGATGCCATAAACCTGAGGATAAGCAAAAAGCTATCACCACCATTCCGGTCTTCGGGAGCGATACCGAGGAGGAAGAAGAGATATTCTATTTGGGACCTCCCCGATACAACAAACCGTGACCATCTGCCCCTATTCTGGTCTTTGGCAGTGACTCTGAAGACGAGGTTAACGCAGTATTCTCAGCTCGTCCATCAGTGCAAGGCTTCATTGGAGATGATCAGAGTTTGCAGATCGCCATGGTTCCGCAAGAGCATTACAAAGAGCTCGACGCACTTGATACCTATAGTATGCAAGAACTACAGACGTTCTATATCCCTCCAGGTGAAAAGATGAAAAGGTGATCCTCTTTTATCGATCCGCAGAAACCAAAGTGGAGAAAGAAATCTGGCATGGCGCTGATTCTACGCTTGACAGGCTCCAGCCCATCTGTCTGCCCAGATACTACACATAAGGATTAAAAAGGCTGTTGAGGCGCCATGGCGTACCCTTCAAACAGACTGCTCGAAAAGCTCAGTTCTACAATAGGATCTGGAATGTCCCTGGAACTCAGCGAAAATTGCCCAACGGGAGAATAGAAACGATCGGGCTTGGATATGTTCAATCCAAGAAACGGGAGCGATTCCATAGCTGCTACGTTATACATGACTTTGATGAAGAAGGAGATGCTCTGTTAGAAGACGTTAACCCTGAACCAAAACGAAGTCCCGCCACAAAAGTGCCAAGTCCATCGTTCGAAGAACAGATGGACAAGCTAATAAGGGAAGCGGGTCAAAAGGTCTGGGATGATCATAACCGCGAAATGGCCATTTACGAGAAATCCAGAACGTAGCGCCTCCTTCAGCAGGCTGCGGAAAATGATGATGCCCTTCATCGCCAACACGTCATGCGGAAGACCCAACGCGGAGGCAAAAACAAACTGAAGAATGGAAAAAACATTCGACGGCAGCAAAGCGGGTCCAAGAAGCCACGCGATCGAGAATTGAGCAATCGGGATACGTCTCTTATAAAGAAGATGGGGCGAGCATATTCTTTTCCCCAAGACAAGACAAGGAAGATATTCGATTTTGTCATAAAATATCGGATGATGACACTTGTTCCCGCCAAAAAATTTCTGCGCAAAAGAGCCCAAGGTATCAAATGGTAGCAATACGTTTAAGAAAATGCGAACCAGTATTTTCCAGTGTGTATTTTGAAAGACTCCCAAATGAGAAACAGCTAAATTCTAATGGTATCGAAAGCGTCTCGAAAAATCCTTCGATTTGATATATTATGGGACTCATAATTCATCCGGGATCAAAAGTTATGAGGCATTACGTGCCCACATGTGACCGGGCATCACGTGCCCACACGTGACCATTTACAGGCAAAGCCTGTAGGCACTGGATAAAATAAATAATTAAATGGGGTCACGTGCCATTACGTGATGGGCCTTTAAACCCACTAAAAGGAATTAAAAAATATTATAAAACAGCAAGGAATACCCCAATGGGGCATCACGTGCCCACACGTGACCAAAGGTCACGTGCAGACACGTGATGGGTTCCTAAGCTCTCTGAATTAATAGAATTAAATTCTAATTAAATAATTAATCAGTGGGGTCACGTGCTAACACGTGATGGGCTTTTAGAGCCTCTGAAATAATAAGAATTAAATTCCAACAATGGGATCACGTGTCAACACGTGATAGGCCTTTAAACTCACTGAAAAGAATTAAAAGTATAATAAAATAATAAGGAAAAACCCCAATAGGGCATCACGTGCTCACACGTGATAAAGGGTCACGTGCTGACACGTGATAATTTCTGAGTTCTTTAAAACAACAGAATTAAATGCTTAATCGAGGGGGTTACGTGTCAACACGTGATGGGATCCTAAAATCTCTAAAATAATAGAATTAAATTCCAATTAAGGGAAATCAAAAACCCTAGCTGGAAAAATATTTCTTTAAATCTTTCCAAACAAAAAGGATGGTGTTCTGTAAAATGGAGCATCGTTGGATTAAAAATCCAATGGTGATTAAAAATCACCAATTTATGGAAAGATTTTATACGAGGAAAGATTTCCCTAAAATTTGAATAACAGATAAAAGATCTTTTGGATTAAAAATCCAATGATGAATAAAATTCACTGAGTGATCTAAAAGATCATGTTGTTTACAAAATCAATTAAAAATTTTCAATGAAATATTCACAAAACAAATTGATTCTTCTCTTTCTCCTATAAATAGGAGCCAAGAAAAGAAGAAAAAGATCTACTTTTTTGGGAGATAACAACAACAGAGAGAAAAAAGAGAGGAGAATTTAATTCTCAAGAGAGAAAACCCTAAGTGAGAAAAGGAAAGGGATCAAAACTTCAAAAAAGAGAATTTAATTCTCAATCTAAGAGTTTAACTCTTCTGCAAAAAGAACTTAGTTCTTCCTCTAATTGAAGATCTGCAAAAGCACATCTCCCCATAGGTTGAGAATTTAATTCTCATCGGGTTGAGATCCTGCCATGCAGATCCAAAACTTAGAGGGGGAATTGAGTTTAGAGAATTTAATTCTCTCAAAACAAAACTAGGGTTTAACTCTATATGAGAATTCAATTCTCTTAAAATTACAGGAATTTAATTCCTTCAAGATGGACAAAACTAGGGTTTAACCCTATATGAGAATTTAATTCTCCCAAAATTCATAGGAATTTAATTCCTCCAAAACAGAACTAGGGTTTAACCCTATATAAGAATTTAATTCTTTCACAATAGGAATTTAATTCCTCCAAAATCATAATTAGGGTTTAACCCTACAGAGAATTTAATTCTTAAAAAAATAAAGAGACTTAAAAGATCTCCATGCATGCAAGGAACCAAGGTCACGTGTCCCCACGTGACCCTTGAAAAGATCCCTGAAGAAAAGAAGCTTTGAGGCAATGCCTCACGTGCTCCCACGTGACTCCCAAAACGCAAAAAGAAAAAGCAAAGGAAATGAAGGCTTTGGGCGCTTTCACGTGTTACCACGTGACCCCTTGGCAAACTCTTTAACAGTCAGCGCATAAATCCCCATCACGTGTCAACACGTGATGCTCAAAATAAAAATATAAAATGTGTTTAACACTTAAATTGCAGAACGAAGAAGAGGGATCTGGTCCCACCTTTGGACGCCCTCACGTGTCCACACGTGACCCCTTTTTCTTTAGTGTTTAACACTAATTCGAGAGATTTATTCCCAGTGTTTAACACTGGTTATCTTTTAGTGTTTAACACTAATTTGAAAATCTTATTTCCAGTGTTTAACACTGTTATTTTCTAGTGTTTAACACTAATTTGGGATTCTATATTTCCAGTGTTTAACACTGCTGGTCTTTTAGTGTCTAACACTAATTTGAGAGTTCTGTCTCCAATATTTAACATTGTTGTTCTTTAGTGTTTGACACTACTTTTAGCCAAATTGGCTAATTTTCCAGAGGCAAAAGTCCCTCCTCTAAATGAATCTCAAAATTGAGGAAATCAAAGATAAAAATGTTTAGCATTGCTGAATAATATGGGCTTGAACCTAGACAAATGTCTAATGGACCAACAAAGGGCCAACATTTCAAACTTAATTGGACTTAGCCCAAATTGGCCATAAGTCCTCAATTCAGACTTAACTGAGCCCAAATGTGCTCATAATCTAATTAATTGATCTTAGTTCCAAATCGGACTACAGATCACTTAATCCACTTTAGTTCGAGGGTACATCTCTTCACTCCTCTGATATTTTTCGTTGTAATCCTTCAACGTCTTCAGAGAGGTGACGGGTCCCGATAACCACACACTTCACGGACTATGATGTCCTTAACCTGACTGTGGGATTTTTAAACTCACGGACTATGATGTCCTTAACCTTGACTGTGAGGTCTTTAAACTCACGGACTATGATGTCCTTAACCTTGACTGTGAGGTCTTTAAACTCACGGACTATGATGTCCTTAACCTTGAATGTGAGGTCTTTAAACTCACGAACTATGATGTCCTTAACCTTGAACGTGAAGTCTTTAAACTCACGGACTATGATGTCCTTAACCTGGACCACTATGTCCTTAAACTGGTATTGGACCACTACGTCCTTAAACTGGTATTGGACCACTATGTCCTTAAACTGGTAATCGACTGCGATATCCCTAAACTAAACAATAGAGTTCAAATGCTCTTTTGTTGGATCTAAATGATCCTTTTAAGTTGATCTTAGTCTAAAATTAGACCAACGTGTTCTTAACAAACGTTGAGTTGATCTTAGTCTAAAATTATACTAACGTATCCTTAACGAACGTTTAAGTTGATCTTAGTCTCAAATGAGACTAAGGTATCCTTAAACCCAAACCTCCAAACCCAAATCTAAGAAAATACGGATTTGGACTAATCCACGTCCTACGGGCGACAACATAAATTAGTCTCCCTATATAATCCACGGGCAACCACAAACAAAACAAACATCTACGACACGAAGTGACCATCTGGAGAAGGAGAAAGTTGTTACCGCGATGCGATAGCGTAATTAACTGTAGGGGCTTGCGCCTGCAGGGAAGAGTGTCCCCATAATCAAAAACCCCTCGACGAGGGGGAATCTGACGAAGTCTGCTATAACGGCCGCATCCGTCTAAACCTTCAATACATGGTGTCATAAATCAACTTGGCATCTTTGGAGAGGTGCACGGATAGCACCAATTAGCATCTGCCCCCAGATTCAGGCAAGAACGTCCGTCTTCCCGGTTTCCGGCGGTAAACAACACTCCCGGAATCCAAACACCCCAAGCAAGCAGACGAGGTCTCTCACCCGGATTATTGCTCCTATCACCAAGCGATAGGACATCCTCTCGAAGACTGCTTCACCTTCAAAAACTGGGTCGAGGACCAGTATCAGCAAGGCAGGTTCGCTTTATCCAGCAGTTGGATGGTAACCCCACCACAGAAGCATGAATCGAAAGCCACGTATCCAGCGAGAGTGAAGCCAGATCAACATCGGTCTTGGAAGCGATCTCATACCTGTCACGCGATAACGTCGTCGGGAGAAGGAGTACGCGAGGATATGGATGACCTCTCCTGGTGCTTTGAAAACGAGGATGACGAAGTGATCTCAGAGTTTCCACCGGCACCAAAAGAGATGGAAGATGGGATACATACTACTGCAGATAACCTCAGAAAAATCAGCTTGGGGACGGCAAACGACCCACGGCCGACATTCGTCAGTGAGCTGTTGTCTGAAGAAAAGGTGGCTACGCTCAAAGATGTGCTCATGCAGTATAAAGACTGTTTCGCATGGAACTATTCCGAGATGCCAGGATTAGATCCAGAAATAGTCGTCCACAAATTGACGATTTCTCCGGATGTCAAGCCAATCAAACAAGCACTGAGAAGAATGCGGCTCGAACTTGAAATGAGTATCAACGCCGAAGTCAAGAAGTTAATCGACTCCGGCTTCATCCAAGAGGTTCAGTACCCTAACTGGATTGCCAATATCGTCCCAGTGATGAAGAAAAATAGGACAGTGCGCATCTGCGTAGACTTTCAGGACCTCAACAAAGCATGTCCGAAGGATGACTTCCCTGTACCAGTTACCGAGCTGATGATAGACAATACGTCCACTCACGAAGTCTTCTCCTTCATGGACGGCTCATCAGGGTACAATCAAATAAAGATGCATCCCGAAGACCAGAAGCATACCGCTTTCCGGACCCCGCTAGGTATATTCTGCTACAAAGTGATGCCTTTCGATCTGAAGAACGCCGGCGCCACCTATCAGAGGGCCATGGCGAAGATTTTCAATGACCTCATACATGGAGTCGTTGAATGTTATATCGACGACCTTGTGGTGAAAAGGAAATCGCACGAGGAGCATTGGGAGCATCTAAAAATAGTGTTCCAACGTCTTCGGAAATACAAGTTGAAGATGAACCCTCTGAAATGCGCGTTCGGAGTTTCCTCGGGCAAATTCCTAGGATTCATCGTACGACACCGGGGTATCGAAATAGACCCGTCAAAGATCAAGACGGTCATGGAAATGCCTCCGCCAAGAACTCTCAAGCAACTGCGGTCTCTCCGAGGGAAGCTCGCATATATCCGGCGATTCATAGCCAATCTCTCCGGCAAATGTCGCCCCTACAGTCACCTAATTAAGAAAGGGAACCCGTTCGTCTGGGATCGCAAATGCCAAAGCGCACGGGACGAAATCAAGCAATACCTGCAGAATCCTCCGGTGCTAACCGCTCCGGTCAAGGGAAAACCTCTCATTCTGTATACAACCGCCCTTGAGGGTTCTCTAGGCACATTATGGGCACAAGAAAATGACGTAGAGAAGGACAGAGCCCTCTACTATTTGAGCCGAGTTCTTCTGGGGGCAGAAAACAATTACTACCCTATCGAAAAACACTGCCTGGCGTTAATCTTTGCGATAACGAAGCTCCGGCACTATGCGTTGGCGCATGAGGTCTATCTCATATCAAAGGTGGATCCTCTCAAATATTTGATGTCAAGAGCCATACTAACAGGACGACTCGCTAAATGGTCCATGCTTTTGATGGAGTTCTCGATAACTTATCGTCCCCTCAAGGCAGTAAAAGGCCAGGCTTTCGCCGACTTTCTCGCTGAGCATCCGATACCTACCGATTCACCCCTAAATTGCGAATTGCCAGACGAGCACGCATTTGACATGATCGATGGGGAGAAAAGAGAGAGTGATACTCGATGGGAACTCTACTTCGACGGGCATCTTCCATGAAGAAACGGAAGCATAACTCCCCTATAATCAAATCGGGGGTAGGCCTTATCTTCGTGACTCCACAAGAAGGGATAATGCACTTTTCCTTCTCCTTAACAGAGCCGAGGATGAACAATGAAGCTGAATATGAAGCTTTGATAGCAGGTCTTGAGATCGCCATCGACATGGGAATCGAAAACATCCTCATATACGGAGACTCCCAACTGGTTGTTAGCCAAGTAAACGGCGACTATCAGACGTGCAAACCGGAGTTGGTAAAGTACGGTGAGAGAGTACAACAATTACTGACTCAAACCCCTGCCTACGCCCTGGAAAGCATACCGTGCGCGGAAAATAGCAAGGCAGATGCATTAGCCAAGCTCGCTAAAGAACTGGCCGACGAGAACCTCGATAACGTAAGGATCGTTGTGCAAAACCGCCGGGTTCTTGCACTAGCAGAAATATCTCCGGAGTCGTCTGAAGAAAAAGGAGCGACCGAGCAATCGACCCTACAAATAAAAGACCAGGAAGAGGCTAAGGATTGGAGAGAAGTCTTTATAGACTACTTCAAATCCCGTCGAACACCTGAAGATGCGTCGTCAAGACATCAACTCATGAAACGAGCTCTATCCTTCGCCTTTGTCAATGATAATCTATAAAAGAGATCGTTTGACTCCCTGTGGCTAAGATGCCTGGGACCTGAAGAAGCAAGGAGAGTCATCCAAGAAACTCACGACGGACTCTGCGGTTCTCACCAAGCCGGGCCGAAGATGAAGCTGAAGATCAAAAGGATGGGCTACTATTGGCCCACAATGATCCAAGATTGTCTCGAATATGCGAAGCAGTGTCGCTCGTGCCAAATTCACAGGGACTTCATCCACCAGCATCCAAATCCGCAACACCCAACGGTGGCTAGCTGGCCATTCGAAATGTGGGGAACTAACATAATCGGGCCCATCGAACCAGCATCGTCCAGAGGGCAAATGTTCATACTGGCGACAACCGATTACTTCTCCAAGTGGGCAGAAGCAGTACCACTAAGTGAAGTGAAGACGGAGAATATCCTCCATTTCTTCAAGACACACATCATCTATCGGTTCGGCACTCCGCGACGGATTATCTCCGATAACGGGCCGGCCTACAGAAGTCACAAAATCAGCCACTTCACGCAGCAACATAATATAGACTGGAGATACTCTTCGGTCTATAACCCCCGAGCTAACGGTCTGGCTGAGGCTTTCAACAAGACCTTGACGAAGATCGTGAAAAAGACGATCTCCAAAAATAAAAAGATTGGCACGAAAGACTGTATGAAGCTCTCTGGGCGTATCGAACTACGTTCAAAATGGCCACAAACACAACGTCGTATGCATTGGTATTCGGCGCAGAAACGGTACTCCCCTTGGAGATAGAGCTACCCTCTCTACGAGTGGCGGTCATTACGAGCTAACAGACGAAGAGAATGCTTATCTTCGCCTGGAAGAGCTCGATTCCCTCGATGAAACTCGTCTTATGGCGCAGCAAAACATGGAGGCTTACAAAGCAAAGATGACGCGCTCATATGAGAAACTGACTAGGCCGAGAACATTCCACCCTGTGCTGGTGGTCAAGAGACCTATGATCCCCAATCATGCCAAACGGGGGAAATTCGAGCCGAATTATGAAGGCCCGTACATCATAGACAAAGTCTACCAGGGTGGGGCTTACTTGCTCATGAATATGCACGGCGAAAGGCCCTTCAGGCCAATAAATGGTCGGTTCCTAAAAACATACTACGCCTGACGAGTTACGGCCTAGGTTAATGATAGATGACGACGCCTATGTCCGCTCGCTATCTTCCCAAGCCCAAACTCTATAAGTAGCATCTGACAGCGGACCGAAACGTCCTTAAACTAACAACGGACCAAAACGTTCTTAAACTAACAACGGACCGAGATGTCCTAAAACTAACGATGGACCGAAATGTCCTAAAATTAACTATTGACCGAAACGTCTTTAAACTACTACAAACCCGCAGTATCCTAAAGTTGATGCAAAAAAAAAACAGTATGTCCACAAGCGAAATGGGCACGGATGAAAACCCGAAAGGGCTCCGTGAGTAAAAACAGCAGGGCTACCGGCGAGTTTGTGAAAACCCGAAAAGGTGCAATCTCGTTAAAAGACACTTGCAAGGTCCTCTCGACCCTGTAAGGAGAAAATGCCCGCGTAAGATCCTTACGACTCACAAGGGAGCAACACACTTAGGGATCCCCATGATTCCTAAGGAGAAGTTACACTTATGAGATCCTCACGACTCGTAAGGAGAATTCCCCTATGAGACCCTCACGGCTCATAGGATTCAAAAGCCTTAAGCTACAGAGATCTGAACCTGTTCTTAAGCCATCACTTCACCCCGATTATGCCCTACAAGCGTTTCAATACTGACCCTTGTATACAATCTACGGGCACGAATAAACATTTCCCTAACAAAGTCCCACCCGCGACTAGGGATATGCTCACACGGTGAACGAAACTTGTAAGTCCTCTCAACTTATAAAGAGAAAACACTCTTGTAAGATCCTTACGACTTACAAGAGAACATACACTTAGGAATCCTCAAGATTTTTAAGGAGAAAACGCACTTACGAGATCCCCACGACTTGTAGGGAGAAATACCTTTATGAGACCCTTACAGCTCGTAAAGTCAAAAAGCCTTAGTTAACAGGATTCTAACCCTGTTTGCTAAGCCACATTTGTTCGACATCGACAGAGGCAAATGATGATTCGCTCTTGGCAATGTCCCATTGGTAGCGATGCTGATGCCTAAATCGGTATCAAATTCCAAGACCTTTCACGGCAAATGATGACTCGCTCCTGGCAATATTCCAGTCGTAGCGATGCTGATGCTGAAATTAGCACCAGATTCCAAGTTCCACACTCGCGATAAAAAATCAGCGAGCCAAAAATGCATATGAAATAGCCGTAATGTTGGGGCAACTTGCAACAAAATTAGCAAGTAAAAATATATGCATACAAAATAGCCGAAATGGTTGGGCAACTCGCAATAAAAAACAGCGAGTAAAAAGAAAAAAATAGCCAAAATGATTGGGCACCACGAAAAATAGCCGAAATGATTGGGCAATCGCGACTTTCGCGATACAAAAAGCTGAAATGATAGAGCATCGTAGAAAGAAAACAAAAATACATATGAAATGAAACTTTTGCCCTACAGGTGAGATCATATCGATCCCTGTATATAATTCAGGGGCACAAACAAAGTGGTAACCATATCATCCCACCAGGCTCCATCAGAAAGAGAGCCAAGTCTCGACGGCAACATCTGCATCTCAAGAGATCAACAATAGCGTCCTCCTCATTTCAGCAGGATTCGGATGCGACAATCAATCTCGGAGCCAAGGCAGAGTCGCTAATTCCAAGTCTCAACGGCCACATCTATAGCTTGGAGATCAACAACAGCGTTCCTCCTCATTCCAGCAGAATTCAGAAGCGACAATCAATCTCGGAGCCATGGCAGAGTCCCTAGTTCCAAGTCTCGACGGCCACATCTATAGCCTGGAGACCCATAACAGCGTTCCTCCTCATTCCAGCAGGATTCGGACGCGACAATCAATCTCGGAGCCATGGCAGAGTCCCTAGTTCCAAATCTCGACGGTTCACAAACAACCTAGAAACCACCTCGACATTTGTCTCATTACAGCAGACGCAACGTCAGCAAAGCGGAGCCACGGCAAAGTTCTCAGTTCCAGGTCTCGGCGGTGCACATACAACTGAGAGTCAATCCTGACCCCATATGGCTAGAGTCAACCTGGCCCCATATGGCCGAAGTCAATTCTAACCCCGTATGGCCAAAGTCAATCCTGACCCCGTATGGCCAAAGTCAATTCTGACCCCGTATGGCCAAAGTCAATCCTGACCCCATATGGCTAAAGTCAATCCTGATCCCATATGGCCAAAGTCAACCCCTGTCCCCGTGGAACACGGCTAAAGTCAATCCTGACCCCATGGAAAACGGCCAAAGTCAACCCTCGACCTCCCCATCAAAGCAATACTTTGATTCGGGAGCAGGTCAACTCATCAATCACTTACGAGTCCTCTCGACTTGTAAGGGAGAAAATTCTCTTGGGAGATCCTTATGACTCTCAAGAGAAGAATACACTTAGGAGTCCTCACGACCCCTAAGGAGAAAATACACGTGCGGGATCCTCTTGACCCGTAGGGAGAAAAGTCTTTATGAGACCCTCATGGCTCATAAAGTTGAAAAGCCTTAGGTGGCAGATCCTAACCCTGTCTCCTAAGCCATCACTGCCCAGCAAGGAGGTTATGATAGACTATCTATAGGCCACACCCTCCGAAGTCGAACATCGACAAGGAGGGAAATAATCACTTACGAGTCCTCTCAACTTGTAAGAGAGAAAATTCTCTTGTGAGATCCTTATGACTCTCAAGAGAAAACACACTTAGGAGTACTCATGACTCCTAAAGAGAAAATACACCTACGAGATCCTCACGACTCGCAGGGAGAAAAATCTTTATGAGACCCTCATGGCTCATAAAATTGAAAAAGTCTTAAGCGGCAAATCTGAACCTGTTTCCTAAGCCATCACTACCCTGTAAAGAGTCCAAGATGGACAACTACCTACTATTTACAGACCACGTTTGCCAAAATTACATGCCATCGAAATCGAGGTGCTACTCAAGAGTACGTAAACTGCTCTGCGTCAAATCGAAATGAAAAGGCGTAACCTACGGATGTCAACCACATACTATGAATGACAATAAGAAGAACATTTGATTCACATCCAGTTAAGCGTTCGAAGCGTACCCATTTATGTATGTGCAGAAAAGGTTTAGTGCATAAAATAAACACGCGGAAACAAAAATTGTCTATTCATACTTCAGAAAGTTCTTACGGTGATGAAAACGGTAAACAAAAACATCATTAAAATGTTTACAATGGCAAGACATCAAATCCAGGGCATAGATTGAGAAATTCAAAAGTTAGGCCATCTAAAATGTTTCGGGCCTCTCGCCATTCTCGTATGCTTCCTCTCACGATCACAAGCGTCAAGGTCCTCACTGATGTCCTCCGCCCTTCGATAAGCAGCGATTATCGTCGCCTGTTGAAAAGTTTGATGCAGAATATCAACAAGATTGTCTTTCCTTTTCTTTGAGATTAGGCCCATCAGATACACTGAGTGTACCTTATCTTCAGCGTCATCCAATGCTTTAAGCGGCATGCCGTTATAGAATAAAGGAAGTGCTTCCCAGATCGCTCTCATAATGAGCTTCAAAAGAGCGGAACGACGAGTAAACAGTCGACCATTGTACTCATCAAAGCGATGCATGATTTCGGTGCAGTGAGCGTTTGTATACTCCTGGTTCTGGCTACGGCCCAGTGCGTGAATGTCTCCGTAAAAAATAATCTCGTCGAGATCGTACAGATGAGCGGCCATAACATCTAAAAAGAAAAATCAGTGAGAGTTTAGTGGGCAGAATGATTAAGAAAAACCTTATTGAAATGGACACGGGGATTCAAGCAACTCTTGATATCCTCACGGAGAAAATAAATTCTGATTAAGAGGACCCATACAATCTAGATGATAACTCATGATTAATAATAAAACAGTCTCATCACTCGATGAGACTATCATTAAATGAAGAAATCCTCAAAGGATTCTCATTTAATGAGGGCCCCTCGGGCTAAAAAGTAAATCTCCCATTGAGAGCAGCGCTCTACAACAGAGTGACATCTGTCAGCTCTGATGATGAAAGGAATAAAAAAACTCCTCAAGAAATGTCTAAAGAGCAATGCTCTGTGAAGATGATGGAGTAACCCATCAGAAACCCTAAAAGCAAAGCTTTTAATGAATTAAAATATATATATTTCATAATCTTCAAGATCCATGAACAAACTTTAAGAGTTCTTCATGAAAAATCAACAAATCTACATGATTTGAAAGAGCAAAGCTATGTTAATGGGTTAAGAAACTCTAAGAAAGATCACTTTAGATCTATGGTTTCAAGAAAACAAAGCTCTATTAAGAAACCCTAAAAAAGTTTTCTTTAGATCTATGATCTGAAAAGAGCAAGGCTCTGTTAATGGGTGAAACCCTAAATTATTAACTAATCCCTTCAAAGATTTAATCTTTACCGAAATTTTGACAGAGTTTTGTCCCTAAGAAAGTTCTTAAGACAAAAGAGCTATGCTCTGAAGGAGAATTAATTCTCAGAAAACGAGAAAGGAGATGAACAGAGGACATCTCAAGCGCCAAAGGCCCTATTTATAGGCACTGAGAGCCGTTTCAAGTTCTGAGTTGATCCAATGGCAAAGATGCTGCCACCGCTGCACTCACGTGTAGGCCACGTGAGTGCAACGGTGGGGGAGGCATTTGTTTCCCCAAACAGAGCAAAGCTCTTTTCAAATTTTGAAATTTGAAATGAAGCAGCGCTTCATAACAGCGCCAGCGCTGAGAGCCAAAGACTCTGAGGCGGCGCTCACGTGCAAAGCACATGAGCGCTAGCGCTAAGAGCGCTGCATTCTAAGCAGCGCACCACGTGCAATGCATGTGAGCGCTACCGCTAAAAACGCTGCATTCTAAGCAGCGTACCACGTGCAAAGCACGTGAGCGCTAGCGCTAAGAGCGCTGCCTCTAAGCAGCGCACCACATGCAAAGCACGTGAACGCTAGCGATAGAACAAAATGTTCTCGGCCTTTGGATCAAAGATCCAATGAACATGATTAAAAATCATCAATTGACCAGAATAAAATTCTGTTAAGGAAACATTTCTCAGAATCTTTCCAAACTGGAAAGATTATGCTCTGAAAATCAGAGCACCGTTGGATCAATGATCCAATGGTGATTAAAAATCACCAAAATACAGAATAAATTATGTATGGGAAATGATTTCCCAATCTTGTTAAAAACAAGAAGATTGCCTTCTGTAGAACAGAAGCCCTTAGATCAGAGATCCAACGGTGGGGAAATCCCTAAATCAATTAGAGAAAAAATCGCTTCAACCGATTCAACAGATCAGCTTACCCTATATAAAGACCCCAAGACTTCAAGTCTGAGATAGAGGAACCCCCCACAAATTTTGAGAAAGTTCAAAGAGAAGAGCAAGCTCTTGACAGAAGAAGAATTTCTTCAAGGTAAAATAAAGAGATCAAAGCATCTCATCAGAAAAAGAACTTAGTTCTTAGGACAGATCATAGATCTATAAGACAAATTGTCTGTCACAAAAGAGATTATAACATCTCATTATAAAAAGAGGGGAGAATAATTCAATTCTCTTAGGATCATAGATCCATAAAGGCAAAGCCTTTCACCAAAAACATAAGAGATTGAAACATCTGCTATAAATAAGAACATTGTTCTTAGAACCATGAGACAAAGTCTCTTATAAGCAAGAACCTATTTCTCAGATCATAAAATTGATCAGAAACGCTCTGCGCTCATTAACTGGCGCTCAGCGCCAAGCACGCCACGTGCTCCTCACTATGCGCTACTTAACAGAAGCGCTCTGCGCTCATTAACTGGTGCTCAGCGCCAAGCGCGCCACATGCTCCTCACGTGTGCGCTACTTAAACAGAAGCGCTCTGCGCTCATTGACTGGCGCTCATTGCCAAGCGCGCCACGTGCTCCTCACATGTGCGCTACTTAACAGAAGCGCTCTGCGCTCATTGACTGGCGCACAGCGCCAAGCGCGCCACGTGCTCCTCACGTGTGCACTAAGAGAATATAAACTGTTATATAAATAAAGCCCCAGAGTTATGATGAGTGCTCAGCGCTCAATAAAAGACAAAAAGATTGTCAGAACTCAAACCAATACTCAGTATTGTTAAATGTTTAACATTTTAACTGAATGGGCCGAGCCCAAGTTGGCCACAGATCTCTAATTCGGATTAATTGAGCCCATATGCTCATAAATTTTTGATCTTAGTCCCAAATTGGACTACAGATCTCCCAACCAATATTGGTTCAAGTGTACATCTCTTCACTCCTGTAACAACCTAGTTCATTTATACCAATTCCAGTTCCCGTATTTACTTATCTGTGGTATTTTCTTGATTTATCGTGTTTTGGGTGCGAATGGTATTTTACATTCTCACATTGCATTCGACCCGACCCGCTTACTTGAACCTGTTTGATTCATATTTATGAATTACCTTGACTTGTTACATAGACACGTGCATCTCATGATTAGTACATACTGGCATTTTATCTGGCATTGCATCTTTTACCATATAACATTTTAGATCATGTAAACTAATTTAAAATTACATTTCATGGCTTGCATGATACCCCTAACCCCGTGGTAGCATCCGCGCATCTTGTTCTCTCCCGTTCAGTGAAACGGACGTGTTTGGATGGCTACGCGCATGCACGCTCATCCGTTCTTGGGGGTATGCATTTTCGTTACGTGAGCATTCGTTTTAAATTTTGAAAGTCACATATATTTTTCTTATTTTAAAACTGAAATTTTGTACCCGACCCGGACGTATTTTAGAATATTGTATATCCCGCCTAATTTCAAACTTATTTAATATTTAATATTTATTTTAAAACTTTTATCTTTAAAATTTCACTAACTGCTAAATCTTTAACAAACAAATCCTTTTAAAATTTTTTAAATATAAAAATCTTTTTCCTAACCAAACCCAGCCTCTCCTCCTCTGGCCATGGCCCCCGCACCTCTCTCTCTCTTTCTTTTTCTTTACCTCTTTCTCTCTCTCCCTCTCTCTCTCTCCCCGCTATCTCTTTCTCTCTCTCCTACAAACCTCCAAAACTCTTTCTCCTTACTGTTCTCCTCTCGATCTCCTCTCTCTTCTCTCTCTCTTTTTCTTTACCTCTCTCTCTCTCTCCCTATATACATCATATATTATTCCTTCCTTTTTCTTTTTCTTTTAAAAACCCACGAGAACCCAAACCCAACCTCTGCACTCTCGCTACACCCTCGCCGTCGGAGCTCCGACGACCCCGTCGTTGTCTCCACAACCCTCTTCTCCCTCTCCCTTCCTCTCCTCCTCTGCAAGCACGACCCCAGCCACCAAGAATCTTGCACCCCAACACCATGGAACCCAAACCCCAACCGAAACCCTAACACCAAACTCTACCTTCGCCGGAGATCGTTCACGGTCGTCGACACCCTCACGACTCCTCTCTGAACCACAGTGAGCTTCTCTTCTTCTCAATCCCTTCTTCCCCTCCTTTTTCTTCTTTCTTTCTTTCCTTTCTTTTCTTTCTCTTCTTTATCTATTTCTATCTACAGTAGATCGCCGGAGCCGGATGTGACGTCGACGATCCTGACGAGCTAGCGAACGTACCTGACTTGTGTGATCACCTTGGTGCGTTGTTTGGAACCGTTCCGTGTACCATACGCGCGTCGCGACATTTCGCCGACGTGAGACGTTCCGTACACACCCGTTCTTGATCCGTCTAGGCAAGTTAATCTTGCTACATGCTATTTAAATTATTATATACTTATTTAAATACATATCATACCTGTTGTTTAAATCTAGTACCCCATGTTTCATTTTTAACGTTTCGATATTCCGTTTATATCATTTTAGATCTAGGTCATGGAAAACATATCTTGTTGCATACTAGATTACAATATACCGCACCCATATCAATATGTATATCACATAGTGCTTATTTGTACATCCCATAGTACCATTTTATAGTTTATAACTTTTTGGATACCTATTTGTGTCCATCTCGTCTAATATATATACAATTGCATCCATGGATCAATTTAATACATAATAATATGATATTAACATTCCATGTTTAATAAATTGCATCCTATTTGGTGTTGGAACTATAACTTTAACCCTAATCGATAACTGTGCATCCATATGTTTGAATCCATACCTATTTGCATACCACATCACATTATTCCATTTTATTGTTACATTGGTACCCCATACATTTTTTTGTGTACCCATGCTTATTATAGTTTGATTATGAGCACCCACGTAACACTTGTGCACCTCCTGACATGACTTGATACACTACTACTTGACACGACCTGATACCGTACACTACTTGACATGATTTGATCCTTGTACACTACTTGATATGACTGATGTACCACAGCTTGACCTATTACCTGATCTTGTTACTAATGCCAACAATCTTGACCTGTTGTCCCTACGGACATTTGCTGTTGTCTATTCAGACAAACCTGTACCTGCTTGATCCTGTGTTGGCATTAGCTCCAGATTTATCAACACCTGACTTGAACACATAACTTGGGGGTATGGGGAAATCAATGATGAAACCTGACTTGTAACTCGACAGTTCGATACTTATACTGATCAGTCTTATGGGCTAGGCTAGCCCCAGGATGATACTGCTGACATCATTCATCGTTACATACTACCTTTTACTACCTTGCGGCACGTCTCGGATTCAGCCCGAGAATCTTGACCGTAGTCCCGGGCACGCACGGAATACTATTGAGTTACATCGATGATTCATCAAATTGATTTCAAAAACTTGAGAGTAGTTAACCCAATAGACCAGTCTAGATTACTCACTGTACATTACCCTCACTGTCCTCATTTATATTACAGTTATACATGTTTTACCGTTTATACTTATACCTGCATGACTTGCTACTCCTTGATGTATTATTGCTTGATATTATGACGCGCTGACGTCTGGGTTTTGCATGGCCCAGATTCTTTACCTTTGCTGCAAGCCGAGCCGGAGCATTTCAGTGAACAGGCCGAGTAGTGAGGACCCGTTATTAGTTATTTCACTTTCTTTTCAGCATTTTCATTCCTGATGTGAGCCGCATTATGGGACGTACATTCCAGTTTATTCTTGTATTGGATCTTTTTGCTTCCGCATTATTTTATTATTGACTCGTTTATTTTGGCCTATGGACATGTGTTAGATAGTTTATTATTGTTCTTGATATCTCTACAGCCGTAATGTGACTGTGGAAGGATATTTCCTATCCACAGGTAGCATGGTTGGCTCTGTCACGTGCCTATCTTAGCGCACTCTGGGAAGCGGGGCGTGACAACTCCTCTGAAACATGTCGTTGTAATTCTTCAACGTCTTCAGAGAGGTGACGGGTCCCGATAACCAGACATTCCACGGACTGTGGGGTCCTTAAACTCATGGACTATGACGTCCTTAAACTTTATGGATTGTGGGGTCTTTAAACTCATGGACTATGATGTCCTTAAACTTTACAGACTATGATGTCTCTAAACTACCACATATGTAATATGTTACATTGGCTGCGGAAAGGTAGAGAACTGGGAGAGGGTACTCATTCCGTAAGAGTGGGGAATGGTGCAAATGTTGCAGCCAAAGCAGTTGGCGAATATCACCTTGTATTACCAAATGGTAATACATTGATTCTGAACGAATGCTATTACATACCGACCCTGATATGCAATGTTATATCAGTTTCTTTATTAAGTAAAAAAGGATATGATTTTGTAGTACAAGATAATATTATGAACATCTACCTGAATCAAAAGTTGATTGGATCAGGCTCGTTAAATAATGGTATATACATTCTAAATCAAACTACGGTTCTTAATGTACATAACACACACAAGAGGAAGAGTTCAGAAATGAACGAATCCTTCTTGTGGCAATGTAGACTGGGTCATATCAATGCGACACGACTAGCTAAGTTACATAAGGATAGATATTTGAATCCGTTCAAATTTTCATCTTATGACACTTTCCAGTCATGTCTCAAAGGCAAAATGACCAAAACTCCGTTTAGTAGACACGGAGAAAGAGTTACGGAACTCTTGGGGCTGATACATAGTGATGTATGTGGTCCCATGTCTACACATGCCAGGGATGGTTTCTCGTACTTCATTACATTCACTGACGATCTCTCAAGATACGGACATGTGTTCATGTTGAAACACAAGTCTGAAGCTTTTGAGAAATTCAGAGAATATAAGCACGAAGTCGAGAACCAAACGGGTAAAAGTATTAAGATTCTTCGATCTGATCGAGGAGGAGAATACTTGAGCAATGAGTTCCTGGAATATCTAAAAGAGAATGGGATTCTCTCTCAGCTTACTCCTCCATATACACCTCAGCACAACGGTGTATCGGAGCGGAGGAATCGCACCCTATTAGATATGGTGCGCTTTATGATGAACACTGCTGAGTTGCCTATTTCCTTCTTGGGGTATGCGCTTGAGATAGCCATACACCTATTGAATATGGTTCCTACCAAATCAGTGCCTACCACTCCATATAAGATATGGAAAGGGAAGAGACCATCTCTTAATTATGTTAAGATATGGGGTTGTCTGGCCTATGTCAAAAGGCACAATCCGGACAAACTCGAGGCAAGGTCTGTCCTGTGCAAGTTTGTAGGATATCCCAACAACTCACAAGGGTATATCTTCTACCATACTGAGGAACAAAAGGTGTTTGTTTCTCGACATGCCACCTTTTTAGAAAAGGAATTTCTTGCTAAGGAAATTATTGGCAAGGAAGTAGAACTGGAAGAGGTTCCAGCTATACAAACTACGACAGAAGATTTGGTAGAAACAGAGGATTCAGTAGTTCTCGACGAACCCCAGCCGCTCCGCCGATCTAGCAAGGTTCCTCATCCACCAGAGAGATACTACGGTTTTCTCATTGATGGTGGGAGGGAGGATTGCATCATGGAAGATGATGACCCGACTAGTTTCGAGCAGGCCATCACGAGTGGGGACTCTGTGAAATGGCTGGATGCAATGCGATCTGAGATGGAATCCATGTATACCAACAAAGTATGGACTTTGGAAGTTGCTCCTGAAGGGGTAAAACCCATTGGGAGCAAATGGATCTTTAAGAAGAAACTTGGTGTAGATGGAAAAGTTCATACTTTCAAAGCTAAACTTGTTGTAAAGGGTTTTCGTCAACGACCAGGTGTGGATTATGACGAAACCTTTTCCCTAGTAGCTATGCTTAAGTCCATCCGGATCCTATTTGCCATTGCTGCATACCATGACTATGAAATCTGGCAAATGGATGTTAAGACCGCTTTTCTAAATGGTGATTTAGAGGAGTACGTGTACATGACTCAGTCAGAGGGCTTCGTAGACAGTGGGAGCAGCGGAAAGGTGAGCAAGCTGCTTAAATCCATCTACGGGTTAAAACTGTAGGGTTCCTAGGCATCCTAATGAGGTCTCACAAGGCATCAACCATGCTAATTTCAAAAAATCTAGGTGCCGAGAAACCAGACTACGGATCGTTTGCTAGAAATCTAGGCGAAAAAGCTAACTAGTTAACACTTAACTAAGGGAATACGGAAATACAACCTTTGTAGATCCGGTGCTCCACCTCCATAGCTCCGCAACGAAGTCCTCTCCGCTGTCCAAATCAAATCCGGGCTCTAGCGTCGGCTTCGTCGGATAATGGGCAAGCTAGGTCGTCGATGTCCATGCCGAAGATGATCTACGTCGAGGCATCGCTAAATCAAGCTCCGACTTCACCAAGTCCAAAAACTTGTGAAGAGAACACACTCTACTACTTGGCAAGAGGTAGAGGATGAAGAAATAGGAAGTGGGTAGACTTTAGAATTGGATTTCTCACTTGTTTTCATCAATCACCATTGATGAAGTGAACTTTCTTCATGTGAAGAAGATGAAGAAGAAGAAGAAAATCTTATGATAAGTTATCTTTAAATCAATAGAAAATCAAAACTTATCATAATGTTAACTATAGTCAAGTGTAGAGAATGAATCATGGTTAGTGGGAATGGTTAGGGTTAAGGATGAGATAAGAATGGTTGACTTGATCAAAGCTTCATGAAGCTTCAACTAAACTCCAAAAAAAGCCACCATTCTTTTCTCATTTTCTTTTATTCATTTATCATAAATAAATGGATAATTAAATAAGATAAATGAATAACAAATAATAAACCCTAACCATTTCATTAACCAAGGTTTAATACTTTACACTTAACCAAAAAGCATGTATCATCAAACATGATACAAGCAAGTGCACAAAATCATATCACATATATAATGCGCACAAACCAAGTGAGAAAATCCGTTTAAAGTGAACCAATACTAGTTAGTGCAAAGTAATATATCAAATATATAATTATGCATTAAATCATTAAATCAACACTTGATTCAATGATCCGGTCATGTCGCACACAACCGACTAGTATTCAACGTATCGGCTTATCGAATCAATCCTTGATTCGATAACTAGAGTATATCGCATATAACCTAATCGATACATTCATCGCGAGAATGAAATACGGTATCACATACACGTATTATTCTCGGTCCCGCACATATCTCATATGCGCTCCTATTTCGTTTCGCTTGAGCCAGGAAACCTCTGTGTAGGACTCTAAAGACTCGTCAATACGCCGGCAGCAGATGATGATCATATCAAGCATCCACAAGCCACAAGCGGTCTGCTAAACGTAACGGCCACCCGGGTATTGAGCGATCTGAAGATCGACGAGCAAGCCCGCTCACACTCCAGTGAATCCAACCAGTAACACTACCGTACAGTCCGGTCTGATCGTCTGATATGTCGCATATCTCGCCTAGGGGTGGTAAACGTCAGACCCCAATAGCTCGATAAGTCGTGTCGATATGAGGTCTATAACTGTTCGAGAAACTACTGGTAACACTTACCAGTAAATCTCAGCAACCCTGGCCAGGGATTTCCTGTTATAGCCAATCGAACACAGCGCAACATCAACCCCCTATACCGGGAGAGACGAATCCCCTCCTATCGCTCATTGCCTCCATGTGACTCAGGACTGTACCCAAAAACTACCGTTTTGCACGCCCTCTTGGACGTGGTAAGATGGAAATCAAAGCACAGTGGGAACCACACAAGACTCTATGACGATCTCGGGTCAACAGACTACTCTGTACCAGTGTCACCAGAGAACTGCCATCTGACGTGAGGTATAATACCATCTGGGAGTTCTCGGTGAGTCCGTCCAGTGTACCCAGTCTCTACTGAGCACCCGTATATCATCTCTGATGTCAAACACCGATGGATATGGGATCATCCATCGCCCATCTGTATGGGTCGAGAAGGTATACGCTAGTCTACTCTGGTATATCGATGCCCCGTCTCGATATACCCACGACTAGGGACTGTGAAGGATGTACTTATGGACTACCATGTCCCCACTAGTATGATCCGCATCATAGTCCAGGTAGTCAAGTACAGATCCTAAGGGCTTTACCAACATGTAACAGAGAGACAATCAGCATACACGTTAAGGTAAAGTGTAACCAGATAGCATACTATCATGTCGAGCAAGAAAGTCCTCCCTATATATGTCCCAGCATCCACTACAATATACATCCTATGTACAGTAATGGCCTCTAGGGCATACATATAACTAACAATCTCCCACTTGCACTAGGGCCATCTGTAGCAGTGGTTGCAGTATCTCATACTCAACCATCCCATGAAAATCTCTCTCTGGGAAAAGGCCTTTGTGAGTGGATCCGCTGTGTTGTCCTCTGAATCTACTCTCCTAACCTCGATCACCCTGGAGATCAACTATCTCCATGATCAGGCGATGCTGCCTTAGAATAAGTCTGGATCACTGATGGGACCGGTGTTCCTCGGCATAAGCCACAACTCCATTGTCTCACAATGGTTGGAACGTAGTTCATATCATGAACCAATATACACCCAAACATCCTCCTTGGTAGCATCTTAAGTAGCGATGTATCCTGCCTTTATCTTCTAGTATGCCACGGTATCTAGCTTGGAACTCTTCCAACATACCGTCCCTCCACTGAGGGTAAAGACAATGCCTGTGACTGACATTCAGTCGTCTTTATCACTCTGGAACACTTCCAGTGATTCTCCCCAGGATCGATTGATACCATCTCACTACATCTAGTGAGTATCCTAACATCCAATTAAATCTATCTCATAGATCCAAAACTCAGGATTTAGCAGGTATCATCATGATCCTATGTGGAGAATCATTGTGATATGCGGAGATTGATCGAGCGTAGCATAGGAAACTCCTTCCCTATCAGGAGTATGTCATTCATGTACTCTACGAGGATCATCACCATACTCCCTACTACCTTTTTGTATATACAAGGTTCATCTACCATTTTGATGATGTCAAACTCTTTGACCGCTTCATCAAAACAGATGTTCCAACTCCGCGATGCCTGCTTTATCCTATAAAGCATCTTGCACACGTTTCCGCTGCTCCCACTGTCTACGAAGCCCTCTGGCTGTGTACTTATAGATGCTCTCTTCTAAATCATCATTTAGAAAAGCAGTCAAGACACCCAACCACCAGATATCGCAATCATGGTATGTAGCCGTGGCAAGTAGGATCTGGATGGACTTAAGCATAGTCACTTGAAAAGGTTTCATCATGATCCACGCCTGGTCGATGACGAAAAGCTTTAACAAGTCTAGCTTTGAAAGTCTCAACTTTTCCATCTACACCAAGTAATCTTCTCAAGATATACTTGCTCCTGATGGGGATTTAACCCTTCAGATATAGCAACCAAAGTCCATACTTTGTTGGTGTACATGGATTCCATCTCAGATCGCTAAGCATCCAGCCATTCTTACAGAGTCTTACTCCTGATGGCCAGCTCGAAGCTAGTTGGGTCATCATCTCATGATGTAATCCTCGCTCCCACTGTCATAGAGTAACCGAAGTATCTCTCAGGTGGGTGAGGAACCCTACTAGATCGGCGGAGAGGCTGAGGTTCGTTGGTAACTATTGAATCCTTTGGTTCTACCAAGTCATCTGCTGTAATTTGTATAGCTGGAACCTTTCCAGTTGTACATAACAGACCTTGCCTCGAGCTTGTCCGGATTTTGCTTTCAGACATAGGCCGGACAACTCCAAATCTTAACTAACTTAAGATATGGGCTCTTCCCTTTCCATATCATATATGAAGTGGTAGGCAACTGATTTGATTCGAATCCTATTCAATAGGTATGCAGCTTCATAAGTGCATAACTCCCAAAAGGAAATAGGTAACTCAGTAGTACTCATCATAGAGCACACCATATCAAATAGGGTGTTATTTCTCCGCCCCGATATACCATCGTGCTATGGTGTATTCAGAGGAGTAATGCTGAGAGAGAATCTCATTCTCCTTTAGAATAATCCAGGATTTTCGTGCTCAAGTATTCTCCTCCTTGATCTCATCAAAGGACATAATACTTATACCCGTATTCTGGTTCTCTACTTCTAACTTATATTCTGTGAATATCTCAAAAGGTTCGGACTTGTGTTTCAACAGGAACATAGGTCTGAATCTCGAAAGATCATCAGAGAATGTAATGAAGTACAAAGAACCGGTCCTGGCATGTGTAGACAGGGGACCTACATACATCAACATGTATCATCCCAAGAGTTCACCAACTCTTTCTCTGTTTCCAACAAACAGAGCTGGTGTCATTATATCTTTGTGACATGACTGGCGAGTTTCACAAGATGTAAATTCAAACTAATTTAAATATGCATCTTTATGTAACTCTAGCTAGTCGGGTCATATTGATCTGACCTAGTCTACAATACCTCAAGAAGGATTCGTTCATTTTTGAACTCTTCCTCTTGTGTGTGTTCTGTATACTAAGAACTGTAGTTTGATTTAGAACATTAATGCTTTTAGATAACATGCCTGAACCGATCAACTTTTGATATAGGAAATGTTCAAAACAATATCCAACAATACAAAATTTTATCATTTCTTTACTAATAAAGAGACTGATATAATTTTGTATATCAGGTTCGGTATCTAATAACATTCGTTCAGAATCAATGTATTGGCAATACAGGGTGACAGTGACCAACAGACTTGGCTGCAACTCTTGCCCCGTTTTCTGCCTCATGAAACTTATCACCCGTTCTCAGTTCTCTACCTATCTGTAGCCCTATGTAACTGATTACATATCTGGGATCCTGATCTGGTATCATATACCCAGGACGCAGAGGATACTGAGAAACAGTTCTTTGTAATGAACACACCCGAAGATGATGCATCAGCATGCACTCTCTTCGTTTGGGCGGCACAGGAATTCTGGTATTCCCCAATTTCCTGCTCTGTCTTATAACAATTATAAGTTGGAGCGGGACCAACGTTCCCCAGCTCAGTATAACAAGCGGGTTCGGTCAATATTCCGTATTATTATCTTGATTAAGGCGTGATATGGTCGCTACCTGGAGAGAGAGAGAAGAAAACACTCAGCGTGCGCTCTGTCAAGAATAGATTGGTTTTTATTTTATCTAATCAGGATGGCTCCCACTGCTTTTTATCAAATCTTCCTTCAAACCCTAAAAGGAAAGACTAGCCGGGATTAATTACACACTACAAGTTCGCCAATCTTTCAGCCAGGCCAGTGTCGGTACTTTGAGGGAGGTCCCCCGTGCTTTCGCACGAACCTAATTAATGTAAACCTCGTTTTCCCAGAGGCGTAACCCCGTTGACACCTTTCTAGACACCTACTTGATCGGTTAATTGTAATGTATAAAACTCTCCCAGGAGTAACTCTTACTCACAGCGGGTATCGGGATCCAACTATCTCATAGAAGGTATGCAATCTCATTGCAAATTTCAACACTTGAAATTCCCGATAATATTTTGCCCCTAGCTCGCTATGACCTTGACGGAGGCCAAACAACCCATAGTCCGCTAGTCAAGTTCAACCCGTCATTTCCTGATTGAATTAAACCCACCAGCACGACCCTTGACGGAGGCCAAACAACGCCGTACGAATACCCTAATCCAATCGCATCATATGCTAGCAGATAAGCACTAGTTAGCTACCGTACACTACGCCTTGACGGAGGCCAAACAACCGCAGCACGAATACTAACTAGTACGTATCTGAAATGACGGAGGGCTACGACAGGTTTTTCTGAAAACCTATTGCGTAATGAACTTGATATCGTTGTAGAATCAAATGATTTTAAAAATGGAGTGCTTTTGAGGCTTTTCTAGTTTTGCTAAAGGAGTCACTCCCGGTGAAGGGATCGTTGGTCCTTTCCTCGTCGAATGAGGTGCGGGATATATCATATATATCTCTGTGCAAAGCAGAAACACTTAAAAGCAATCAAAAGACAAACCGAGTGTGTAGCATCTGCCAGTTATTGCTAAAGGAGTCACTCCCGGTGAAGGGATCTCGGTCCTTTCCTCATCGAATAAGGTGCAGGATATATCACATATACCTCTGTGCAAAGCAAGAACTGTAGCTACCTGTTTTATTTTGAAATTCGATTCTACAACATCTTAGGTTTCTTTTAATTCATTAATCACATTAATGAAGTCCCATCATTTAAGTACCTAAACATCACAGATAAATACGACGTACACTTATGCCATCCGCATTCGCCTCGATGTCCTCTCGTGCACCGTTAGGTTAGGTAACTAACGGCAGAGCGGGGCAGGGCTAGCGCGGGTGTAAAACATAAGTAACGCCTATATAATATATCATATATACTATATACTGTATCTATCACAGAACATCACATGATCACATCACAGATATCGCAGCAGAAGAAACATATGAAATATTGGATATACTAGGACGTCCGTGTTTTCAATACGAGCCAGTATAAAACACGGATTCCACGGTCGTGATGAATAGCCAAACCCACACCCCTAGACCCCTACGAGAGCGGCAAGCAACCCTGCCAATTCTAGAGTTAGGAGACCCGGACTCGACTCCTCGAGTTGGTCTCCCGCTGGACTCCAGAACCCGGTTACTTGTGCTCTCCTCCTTGGGTCTATCCTAGTGCGGAAAAGTAAATAATATACAAAGGGTGACAACTTCCGCAACCTGGAAGTGCCCCAATAAAAGAATATTACATACAAGTTTTTACATGAATGAAAATGAAAAACACTCATCTCACATAAAAAACCCCGGCTATTCAAACACGACGATCCAATATAACATATCCAGCAACACATAACATCACATGTTATCAACGTAAGTAAATATGCGCATCCCAATTGTCGTTGGCATATAGCAACGAAACCGGCGATATCACATATTACACTTACGGTCACAGAAAAGAAAGTGCAAAACTACAACAGTTGGAATCCGCAACCACCTCAGACATCGCATGCCTGACCAAATGAATTCTTTAGACATCGCATGCCTAACAATTATAAACCCCGCATTTTAGTCTCTAAATTGAAAACACTTTTCAATATCAAGTCGGGCAATTCAACAGGATTCCCGACATTTTGATCGAATACTCGTCGCAAACTTCAGTAGGCGGCCGCACCCCCGATACCATCGACGAAGTGCACCAAGGCGGAACACCGCTACCGCGAGCACCCGAACGGATGCTTTCGGCGACGGGGTTCTCCTACAGTCACTTGGTCGGGGTTATGGAGTGAAGCTGTCTATTAAGTTTACCCGGCGAGTATCCGCGTACGCTACGTGATTGCGATGGACTTTTGATCACATCAAAATTCCGTGGCAACCGATCAAGTGAGACTAAATTGCTAGATTTATAACATTCATTCAGTTATCACATAACTTTTGTGAATTCCAATTATTGTATCCCATTCCAGATAAACAGAAAATGTTAAACTTTTCGATCGAACAATCTAACACCCAAGTTTTCCCGATACAGCTCAACACATGAAATAAGTCTAACAACATTCCGTTCGTGCCTCAGTACCAACGGTCCAGCCGTAGAAGGGTCAAGCCAACGCCTCACATGTGGCACGCCGTACTGCCCCAAACCCGAAGGTTCAAAGGGCAGTTCAAGACGGTCACATAATCGAGTTAAGGTTTGTTGTCTTCTAGAGGGTCCATCGAGTTACTTGCACTACTTAGAACGTCGTTAAACTACGGAAAAATCCAACACTTGGAAATTTCCCGACAGGGGAAAAATTGGGTATTTATATCCGGTCGAACTTTTTAACATATTCTAAAATTTATCCGGAAAGTCACACAGACAAAAATTTGATAATCCGATCGAAACACCGAATCCCCAAAACAACTCCAGAAAATTCAACTCTTGAATAAATTTTAAAAATACCCAGAGAAGTCAGCACTGAAATCAATGAATTACTGTGTAAAATAGGATGCCACATAAGACAAAATGGCCGCGGATCCGCCGCACGAGCCTTGCTCGTGCCGCGGAACCGCGGCTCAATGAAGGAATTAGCAACACGAATTTTACAGTAATCCTTATATTTTCCTGCTTATTTCTCTGCATATTTTTAATCTTGAAAAAACCCAGTTTTTGAAAATTGGACAGAGAGCATGTTTGTAATAGGGTTTCGGGTTCGTTCGGACTTCAAACTCCGTCTAGACTTCGCCTAAAGCTCTAGCTAGGCTCTGATACCACTGTAGGGTTCCTAGGCATCCTAATGAGGTCTCACAAGGCATTAACCATGCCAATTTCAAAAAATCTAGGTGCCGAGAAACCCGACTACGGATCGTTTGCTAGAAATCTAGGCGAAAAAGCTAACTAGTTAACACTTAACTAAGGGAATACGGAAATACAACCTTTGTAGATCCGGTGCTCCACCTCCATAGCTCCGCAACGAAGTCCTCTCCGCTGTCCAAATCAAATCCGGGCTCTAGCGTCGGCTTCGTCGGATAATGGGCAAGCTAGGTCGTCGATGTCCATGCCGAAGATGATCTACGTCGAGGCATCGCTAAATCAAGCTTCGACTTCACCAAGTCCAAAAACTTGTAAAGAGAACACACTCTACTACTTGGCAAAAGGTAGAGGATGAAGAAATAGGAAGTGGGTAGACTTTAGAATTGAATTTCTCACTTGTTTTCATCAATCACCATTGATGAAGTGAACTTTCTTCATGTGAAGAAGATGAAGAAGAAGAAGAAAATCTTATGATAAGTTATCTTTAAATCAATAGAAAATCAAAACTTATCATAATGTTAACTATAGTCAAGTGTAGAGAATGAATCATGGTTAGTGGGAATGGTTAGGGTTAAGGATGAGATAAGAATGGTTGACTTGATCAAAGCTTCATGAAGCTTCAACTAAACTCCAAAAAAAGCCACCATTCTTTTCTCATTTTCTTTTATTCATTTATCATAAATAAATGGATAATTAAATAAGATAAATGAATAACAAATAATAAACCCTAACCATTTCATTAACCAAGGTTTAATACTTTACACTTAACCAAAAAGCATGTATCATCAAACATGATACAAGCAAGTGCACAAAATCATATCACATATATAATGCGCACAAACCAAGTGAGAAAATCCGTTTAAAGTGAACCAATACTAGTTAGTGCAAAGTAATATATCAAATATATAATTATGCATTAAATCATTAAATCAACACTTGATTCAATGATCCGGTCATGTCGCACACAACCGACTAGTATTCAATGTATCGGCTTATCGAATCAATCCTTGATTCGATAACTAGGGTATATCGCATATAACCTAATCGATACATTCATCGCGAGAATGAAATACGGTATCACATACACGTATTATTCTCGGTCCCGCACATATCTCATATGCGCTCCTATTTCGTTTCGCTTGAGCCAGGAAACCTCTGTGTAGGACTCTAAAGACTCGTCAATACGCCGGCAGCAGATGATGATCATATCAAGCATCCACAAGCCGCAAGCGGTCTGCTAAACGTAACGGCCACCCGGGTATTGAGCGATCTGAAGATCGACGAGCAAGCCCGCTCACACTCCAGTGAATCCAACCAGTAACACTACCGTACAGTCCGGTCTGATCGTCTGATATGTCGCATATCTCGCCTAGGGGTGGTAAACGTCAGACCCCAATAGCTCGATAAGTCGTGTCGATATGAGGTCTATAACTGTTCGAGAAACTACTGGTAACACTTACCAGTAAATCTCAGCAACCCTGGCCAGGGATTTCCTGTTATAGCCAATCGAACACAGCGCAACATCAACCCCCTATACCGGGAGAGACGAATCCCCTCCTATCGCTCATTGCCTCCATGTGACTCGGGACTGTACCCAAAAACCACCGTTTTGCACGCCCTCTTGGACGTGGTAAGATGGAAATCAAAGCACAGTGGGAACCACACAAGACTCTATGACGATCTCGGGTCAACAGACTACTCTGTACCAGTGTCACCAGAGAACTGCCATCTGACGTGAGGTATAATACCATCTGGGAGTTCTCGGCGAGTCCGTCCAGTGTACCCAGTCTCTACTGAGCACCCGTATATCATCTCTGATGTCAAACACCGATGGATATGGGATCATCCATCGCCCATCTGTATGGGTCGAGAAGGTATACGCTAGTCTACTCTGGTATATCGATGCCCCGTCTCGATATACCCACGACTAGGGACTGTGAAGGATGTACTTATGGACTACCATGTCCCCACTAGTATGATCCGCATCATAGTCCAGGTAGTCAAGTACAGATCCTAAGGGCTTTACCAACATGTAACAGAGAGACAATCAGCATACACGTTAAGGTAAAGTGTAACCAGATAGCATACTATCATGTCGAGCAAGAAAGTCCTCCCTATATATGTCCCAGCATCCACTACAATATACATCCTATGTACAGTAATGGCCTCTAGGGCATACATATAACTAACAAAAACAGGCATCGCGGAGTTGGAACATCTGTTTTGATGAGGTTGTCAAAGAGTTTGACTTCATCAAGAACGTAGATGAATCTTGTGTATACAAGAAGGTTGCAGAGAGTAAGGTTGTCTTCCTCGTATTGTACATAGATGACATACTCTTGATAGGAAATGATGTTCATATGCTGCACTCGGTCAAGCTCTTCTTATCACATAGATTCTCAATGAAAGATCTAGGTGATGCCTCCTGCATTTTGGGGATTAGGATCTATAGAGATAGCTCTAAGAGGATACTGGGATTGTCCAAATCCAGGTATATTGACACCATACTGAAGAGGTTTAGTATGGAATAATCCAAGCGTGGGAACTTACCCACGATCTCTGGACTCATTCTCTCCAAAGAGATGTCTCCTAAGACTGATTTGAAGAGAATTCGCATGCAAGGGATACCCTATGCTTCGGCAGTAGGCTCTATCATGTACGCGATGCTATATACCAGACCCGATGCAGCATACTCATTAAGTGTAGTGAGTAGGTATCGAGCAGATCCAGGAGAGAGTTATTGGACAGCTGTGAAGAACATTCTCAAGTACTTAAGAAGGACTAAGGAGATGTTCTTGGTGTATGGTAACGGAGAACTCCAGGTGGAGTCCTTTACCAATTCGAGCTTCCAAAGTGATAAGGACGACTCTAAGTCGCAATCGGGATTTGTCTTTACCCTCAATGGAGGGGCGGTTTGTTGGAAGAGTTCCAAACAGGAAACCATGGCAGACTCGACGATGGAGGCTGAATACATCGCTGCCAATGATGCTGCCAAAGAGGCTGTCTGGATAAAGAAGTTCATTACTGAACTTGGAATGGTTCCGTCCATTGAGCATCCAATACCTTTGTATTGTGATAACAATGGAGCTATGGCTTTGGACAAGGAACCCAGATCCCATCAGAGATCCAGGCATATTCTGAGGCGGTATCACCTGATCCGGGAGATAGTTGATCGCCGTGAGATCGAGGTCAGGAGAGTTGACACGAAGGACAACACTGCAGATCCACTCACGAAGGCCATACCCTAGATACAATTTGAGAGACTCTTCGGGATGTTGGGTATGAGATACTACAACACCTGGCCTTAGTGCAAGTGGGAGATTATTCGTTATATATATACCCTAGAGGCCATTGTTGTACATATGATGTATATTATAGTGGATGCTTGGATATATATAGAGAGGACTTTCTTGCTCGATATGATAGTATGCTATCTGGTTTCACTTTGTCTTAACATGTTGACTTGTATTGGTTTACTGTCTTGCTCTCTCATGTTGATAAAGCCCTTAGGATATGTACTTGACTACTGAGACTATGATGTAGATCATTCTAGTGGGGCCATAGTAGTCTAAGAGTACATCCTATAACTGTTCCTAGTCGTGAGTGTATCGAGACAGAGCATCGATACTCCAGAGTAGACTAGCGTATACGCATCTTGACCCATTTGATGGGCGATGGATGATCCTATATCCATTGGTGTTTGACATCAAAGATGGTGTACGGGTGCTCAGTGGAGACTGGGTACACTGAACGGACTCGCCGAGAACTCCTAGATGGTTTTATACCTATCGTCAGATAGCAGTTCTCTGGTGATACTGGTACATGTTAGTCTGTAGACCCGAGATCGTCATAGAGTCTTATGTGATTCCCACTGTGCTTTGATTTCCATCTTACCACGTTCAAGAGGATGTGCAAAACGGTGGCTTTTGGGTACAGTTCCGAATCACATGGAGGCAATGAGCGATAGGAGGGGTTTCGTCTCTCCCGGTATTGGGAGTTGATGTTGCGCTGTGTTCGATTGGCTATAACTGGAAGTCCCTGGCCAGGGCTGATATAGAGACCTACTGGTAAGTGATATCAGTAGTTTCTCGACCCGTTATGAGCCTCACATCGACACGACTTATCGGTTACTAGGGTCTGACGTTTACCGCCCTTAGACTGGATATGCGACATATCAGACGAAGAGACCGGACTGTACGGTAGTGTTACTGATTGGATTCACAGGAGTATGTACAGGCTTGCTTGTTGATCTTCTGATCGCTCAATACCTGGGTGGCTGTTACGCTTAGTTGACCGCTTGCAGCTTGTGGGTGTTTGATATGATCATCACTTACTGCCGGCGTATTGACGAGTCTTTAGAGTCCTACACAGAGGTTTCCGGGCTCAGGCGAAACGGAGTAGGAGCACATATGTGATATGTGCGGGACCGAGATTAAAACGATATATGATACCATATTCTATTCTCATGATATGTGATATCGGTCGGGTATATGTGATATAGCCGGGTTATCGAATCAAGTGTTGATTCGATAAAATGATAAATTTAATATTAGTTGGTTATATGTATTATAGCCGGGTTATTAAATCAAGTGTTGATTTAATAATTTAATGTATAATTATATATGTGATATATTAAATTACATTAACTAATATTAGCTCTCTTAAGGATTACTTTTTCTCACTTGATGATACATTGATATATATGTGATATATGTTAATTGTATTATTTTCTTATGTTACATAATTATATATATGTGATATATATAATTATAACATGTTAGGTTACAAATGCAACTATGGTTTATGGATTCTTACCATGGCTAAGATTAGGGTTTAAGATTTATTATTTATTTTAGTTAATTCTAAATGGTGGATAAATACTTAAAATATTATCTTTAGTTGACTTAGTCCACTCTTTAGATATTTTCTTAGATATTTTGTTACTAAATCCTAACCCTAGTCCATGGTTAAGTCTCTACAAAGGTTAAGCATGACATGCTTAACCCTTGGTTGCTTTTCCAACCTCAACAATAATTCACTTTTCATCACTCATTATTTTTCTTCATCTTCTTCTTGCTCTTCACAAAAGCTTGCTAGATTTTTTCTAAGTGATAAAATGAAGTGAGAAAATGAAAACTAAAGAGAGCAAAATTCCTACTTCATCATCCTCTTCTATACTATCCATATAGATTAGTGCGTTAGCTTCACTAATACCTAATTAGTGAAGTGTAAGCTTGGGTTTGTGATTCCTCAAGGTAGATCATCTTTGATAGTGAAGACTTCAAGCAAGGATGTCTCATTCACCTCATGGAGCCTCTCTAGAGTCCGGCATCATGATGATCGTAGCGAAGGGACCTCAACTCGGAGCTTATGAAGCGAAGGAACGGACTACAAAAGTTGTAATCCCTATCTCTTAGAAGTAAAGTTGTTTACTTTCAAAGTTTACCCTAATTCTCTAGTTAAAGATCTTGTTTAGGGTTAGTTTAAGCATAGCAAAATTTTAAATTGGCATGTATGATGCCTCCCGAAACCTTGCTGCGATGCTTAGTAACCCTACACTTTTAACATCCCCTACTTCATCATCCTACACTTGACTAGCGATCGAGTGTAGCGTGTTTCCTACACTAAAGAGTTTAGTGTAGAGGTAGCTTGAGTTGGAGGAATTTCACGTGGATCATCTTCGGCACGAAGGTCATTGGAAGAAGCCCGTCCAAAACCTCAAGTGGAGCCTAGTGGAGTCGCTGGACTATTTCACAGAGCATGTGAAGTGAAGGACCGGTCTACAAAAGTTGTATTTCTTGTTCACTTGATGTAAAGTTGTTTACATTCATATATCGTCTAATTCTCTAGTTAAGATTATAGGGTTTGGGTTATTTAGCATGGTAAATTTTTTAAAACGGCATGGATGATACCTCCCGAAACCTTGCTGTCGTGCTAGGAAACCCAACATTGATATCAGAGCCAAGCTAAAGAATTAGACGATGTTTATTAGAATCACGAAATCGAAAAACTCTGAAACACCGAAACCAAAAATCTAGTTTCTGTCAATTTTAAAATGATCTCAGAAAATTATTTTAGCAATTGCAGAATGTTGTATGTGATACAACTAGAACACTGAAAAAGTTCGAGGCCATTTCACTGGATTTTACTCGGCGACATTCACAAAATATCCGGCCTCGCCGGTTTTTTAAACTCCTCTTTAGCTCGAAATTTTTTGGTGTTCTCTGTGCTTGATTTTGTGGTTTTAGGTATTGTTTGATTAGCCCAGTTTTCATGTGATGTTAACAGTTCTATTGGGGCTAATACGGGGTGTTTCGTAGTCGTAATTCTAACATCGTTTCGGGTTAATTTAGACGGCGTTAAAAAGTTCGAACGAATATCAATAACCCATTTTCTCCCTTACTGGAAATTTTCCAAAAGATAGATTTTCTCCAAGTTAAAAACATTCAAAAATCATGCAAGTAATTCTATGGACCCTCTAGAAGAACGAAACCCTAACTCGATTTTATGACCGTCGGAACCGCCACCAAACCCTAGGGTTTGTGGTAGTTCCGCGGTGCCATAGGCGAGGCAAGGGTTGGCCCTTCTACGGTTGGTCCATAGGTCCTGTGGCATGTTCTGGGTATTTTTAAACAGTACTCAAGTGTTGAGCTCTTCGGGAAATTTTGGGTGTTTGTTGATTACATCGGAATGTTTAACATCGTCTAGCTATCTATGGAATATGATACAATATTTGGAATTCATATGGTTAGGCATGAAATCCGAAATATGTGATATTTCGGGTTTATGATATCTAAGGATGTTGCGGATTCTAAATGTTGTGGTTTGACATTTTCTTTTCTGCGACCGTAAGTGTAATATATGGTGTATCGCCGGTTTTGTTGCTATATGTCAACGACAATTGGGATATGCATATTTACTTACGTTGATGACATATGATATTATATGTTGCTGGAATATGTTATATTTGATCGTCGTGTTTGAATAGCCGAGGGTTTTTGCGTGAGATGAGAATTTTCATTTTCATTCATGTAAAAAAAATTGTATGTAATATTCTTTTATTGGGGCACTTCCGGGTTGAGGATGTTGTCACCCTTGTTTTATATTATTTACTTTTCCGTATTATGATAGACCCAAGGCAGGGAGCACAAGTAACCGGGTTCTAGAGTCCAATGGGAGACCATCTCGAAGAGTCGAATCCGGGTCTCCTAACTCTAGAATTGGTAGGGTTGCTTGCCGCTCTTATAGGGGTCTAGGGATGTGGGTTTGGCTATTCATCGCAACCGTGGAATCCATATTTTTTACTGGCTTAATATAAAACACGGAGCTCCTAGTATATCCAATATTTCATATATTGACTTCTGCTGCTGATATTCTATGATGTGATCACTTTATATGCTTGAGACGAATGTTTTATTATTATATATATGATATAAATAAACGTTGCTTATGTTTTGCACCCGCGCTAGTCCCGCCCCGCTATGCCGTTAGTTAAGTAACCTAACGGTGCATAACGGGACACTGTGGCGAAAGCGGATGGCATAAGCGTACGTTGTAGTTTCGTTTCTTCTGTGATGCTTATGAAGCATAAATGATAGGACTTCATTAATGAGATTAATAAAAAAGAAAGAAACCTAAAGATGTTGTAGAATCAAATTTTCAAAAAGGGTAGCTCTAGTCTTTGTTTTGCATAGCGGTATTCTTTGTAGAATATCCAGCATCTCATTCGATAAGGAAAGAGCTGAGATCCCTTCACCGGGAGCGATCTCTTTAGTAAAAGCTAGCAGATGCTACAACCCACTCGATTTTGTTTTATGATTGCTTTTTAGTTCTTGCTTTGCATAGCAGTATTGCTTGTAGAATATCCAGCACCTTATTCGATAAGTAAAGAGCCGAGATCCCTTCACCGGGAGTGACCTCTTTAGCAAAACTAGCAAAAGCCTCAAAAATACTCCTTTTCAAAATCACTTGATTCTGCAACGATATCAAGTTCATTACGCAAAAGGTTTTCTTAAAAACCTGTCATAGCCCTCCGTCATTTCAGATAAGTAGTATTTAGTATTCGTGCTACGTTTGTTGGCTTTCGTCAAGACGTAGTGTGCAGTAGCTACTTACTGCTTATCTGCTGCATATGATGCGATTGGATTAGGGTAGTCGTACGACTTTGTTGGCTTTCGTCAAGGGTCGTGCGGGTGGGTTTAATTCAATCATGAAATGTACGGGTTGAACTTGACTAGCGGACTATGATTTGTTGGCTTTCGTCAAGGTCATAAGACGCTAGGGGCAAAATATTATCGGGAATTTCAAGTGTTGAAAGTTGCAATGAGATTGCATACCTTCTATGAGATAGTTGGATCCTGATACCCACTGCGAGTAAGAGTTACTCCTCTAAGAGTTTTACACATCACAATTAGCCGATCAAGTAGGTGTCTAGAAAGATATTAACGGGGTTACGCCCCAGGGAAAACGGGGTTTATTTTAATTAGGTCCGTGCGAAAACACGGGGAACCTCCCTCAAAGTACCGACACTGGCCTGGCTGAAAGATTGGCGAACTTGTAGAGTGCAATTAATCCCGGCTAGTCTTACCTTTTAGGGTTTGAAGAAAGATTTGATAAAACCAGTGGGAGCCATTCTGATTAGATAAAAATAACCAATCTAATTTTGCAAATGCACACAAAGTGATTGTAACAACTCTAATTTTTGTATACATAAATTTGATTTAAATTTGAAGAATACTTGGAGTATTTAATGTTGCTGATATCACTTTAAGTATCTAATTTCCTACAATAATTACAAAAAGGAGCTTGTAGCTCATTGGTAATACCTTGCATTGCTGAACCAAGCCATCAGAGTTCGAATCCCATGCCCCACATTATTTTTAGATTATTTTTCTTTTAAAATTCTTGGAAGCCCAACAGTCCACAGGCCATAACTCCCAAATGATGAACTGAACCCTAAAAACGGAGTATACCAAAGTCTACATCAGAGAACCCCGCACCCGACGGTCGCCGAACTCGGCCGGGGCCGACGGCCGGACTCGGTCGGAAGGCCGAGCTCCCAAAACCAAAAATGTGGCTTTTTGCATTCCATAACCCCCTGTTCACTCCATTTTAATAGATCAGTTCCAGAATTTTAAATACACCCTAATTACTACAAATTTTAATGTTTTTCTTTAAATTTTTACAATTTTTTTAATAAAGAAAACCTTTCACCTACCCTACCCTAGCTACCCTATAAATAGACCCCCTACCCTCTACCCTCTCATCCTAAAACACTATATTTACTCTCTTGAAATTTTCACAAGAAAGGTGTGCTTTGAAACCGAGTTCACGGCGAAGCGCTGACGGATTTCCGGCGACGTTCTTTGAAACAACCGGCGACTAACCAAAACCTCGACCACTCACCTTGTTCCTCTATACTCGTTAGTATAGATCGAAACCTGTAAGTCCCGTTCTTTTCTTTATTCTACTTCTCAAAAATACGAAATTATGAAACCTGACGGAAATCGGAACAAACTGATTTCCGATTCGGTTTTTCTACAAAATCTCACTTGTCACCAATTTCATAATACCTAAATATATTCATGATGACTATTAATCACATAACAATTAATTTGGACAAACTTTCTCACATGAAATGATAGCTTTTTTGTAATATCGTATTCTTTTCACATTAATACCATAATGTTTATTTTTCTTCTTCTAATCAATTCCATCATTCCTAAACATCTTCATCTTGACCACTAAACTTGTAAAAATTAATTTGAATGAGTTTTCACACATGAAATGATAACTTTTGCAAATACCGTATTCTTTCACTTAAATACCCTCATGTTTAGTTTATCATATTTAACCCTTAACCTTACTATACAATTAAAGTAGAGCACAAGATAACAACCTACCTCTACCCACACATAAATACAAACCCTAAAATGATTTCATAAAAATTTAGAATACGATAAAACGAAATTTTCAGTAAAATACCATAATCTTCATAAAACCATTCTTAAAGGTCTAGATTTGTTACATTTTTAAATAAATATTTCTTACTAGGAAAATACGATAAGTTGTGGACATCGATCGTTTATCTAAACTGACTTTGTGGTGTCTAGACTAGGCAAGTGAGCTTGGGTAACTTTAAAAGGCCTGCCTCAAGATTCGTGAGCGGATCCCTCCCTCCTCACTTGTACTTACCTGGCCACAATTGGCGGTGAAGAAGCGATTTGAGGCTTCTAACGACTTGTCGTTTAGACCTTTTAGAAATAGGCTAGTCGGCTTAGGAAACCTTAGAATCTAAAATACGGAAAAATTACACTTTTCAAATAAATACATTTTACTTTATAAAACCGTTTTCTAAAGAATTAGTATTTATTAAATTTTTGCAAAGCGCCACTACAACCCACATTTGGGGAACTCGTTAGGGATTGTACGGTTTATCGTGCACCCTCGAGCTTAGTAGTGCGAGATTCAGACCTCCGCAAGGAGCATTCGGTCTCGAAAGGTTTAAAATACGACATTTAAGAAAAATGAGATTTTTGGAAAATAAAATATTTATATAAAATTATTCTTGTATAAACATAGGTATATTTATCATTTAAACACCTATTTTATTATAAGATAAAGTTTCCACCTTTTCCTAAAAATTACAAGATTAAAAGTTACATTTAAATACCATGAATTTCAAATAAATCGATATTATAAATTAATACTTTTATTAGGATATATTCACTAGAATAACACAAATAAAATTTACACTCATTATAACTATAAAGACGAATAATAAATACTTGAGGTGTATTTTGTAAACTATACAAAAGTACATTTTTACATAAAACCCCCTCAAGTTTTATAAATTACAATAAGGACCCTAACAATTATAGAACTACAAATTACTTTTCTTTTAGTCTGACTCAGGTTTGAGTCTGACTATTTCTGACTTGAATATGATTCAAGTCAATTTATATTCTTTAATATTTCAACTCAATATGAACACATGAATCCCTGAATCAGTTATCAATCTATTCAACCTGACTGAATCAAACCATGGATATACATCCACTATTCCGTTATTCCAATTACCTAATATAATCCGTTTACTGATATCATGGTTTTGGTCAGTCGTCCAACTTACATAAAACAATACAACAATACTGTTAAAACACTACGGGGTTTAAGGGATAGATTGGTACGGAAGGTGTTAAAGGTGGCACGAGGTGGTCAGATTAAGACACCTAACCTATATTCCGTTGTTGTTGTATTGTGGCTTAACGGTTCCTTGTACTTTCCGTTTGCCTTGGTCTCTAGCATATAGAGACCCCCCTCATATACACTGGCATCCTTCTGTACCAAGCTACAAACAACAGCATTGACATAACATTACAACAATAGTTTACACTTTAAAATGTATCTTCTTATTCTGTCTTCTCTACTTCCCTCTTACCATTGGGACTTACCAAGCGATCTGTTCGCTGACGACATTATGTTTCTCTCTTCTTTAAATGTCGTCAGGTGACTTAGACCCGACAGAAGTTGAGCCATCACAAGAAGACTTGGAGCAGTTTACTCAAGACCCTGCAGTATAATTTCATTGTACACTTTTCTTTTCAGTACTTTACATTTCCTGTTTTGCCACTGTTTAGGCATCTTTTATTCCAGTTGTATTTCCTTTCCATGTATTGTACAAAGAATGTTAATAAATAAAAGTTGTTGTTCTTTTTATACTCGGGTCTCTTATGTATTTATTTATATATTGCTTAGATTCGCTTAGCGTATGTACTTCTGAGTATATACGTAGCGGACCTCGTCGCGTCTCCTTCGCCATACACTGGGAAGCGGGGCGTGACAGTGATTATCATTCTCTCTCTCTTGGTAGCGACCAATGAAATGCCTTAATCAAGATAATAATATGGATGTATTGACCGAACCTATTTATTATACTGGGCGTGACAGTGATTATCTTATGATTGTCTTAAGTCTGAGCACGGAATATGGGAATATTCGGATTCCCACGCCACCCAAACGAAGAAAAAGCATGTTGATGCATTGTCTTTGGGTGTGTTCGTTATGAAGAACTGTTTCTTAGTTACCTCTACGTCCTGGGTATTGGATACCGGATCAGGATCCCACATATGTAATTTGTTACATGGGCTATAGACAGGTGGAGAACTAGGAAAGGGTGATATGTCTCTAGTGGTAGAGATGGTGCAATTGTTGCAGCCAAAGCAGTTGGCAAATATCACCATGTGTTACCTACTGGTAAGACATTAATTCTTAGTGGCTGTTATTTCATACCAATAAATATTGTGAATATTTTCTTAAATCAAGTGTTAATTGGGTAAGGTATGTTGTATAACAGTGTACACATTCTGAATTAAACTACAGTTCTAAACGTACAGAACACACACAAGAGGAACAGTTCAGAAATGAACGATGTCTTCTTGAGGCATTGTAAACTAGGTCATGTCGATAAAACAAGACTTGTTGAAGTTCTATAAGGATGCATATTTGAATCCGTTCGAATTTACATCTTATGAAAACTTGCCAGTCATGTCTCAAAGACTAGATGACCAAATCTCCATTTACTGAAAATGGAGAAAGAGCTACTGAACTCTTGGACAGATACATAGTGTTGTATGCGATCCTATGTCTACAAATGCCAGGGATGGTTCCACGTACTTTATTATATTCACCGATGTTCTCTCAAGATACGAACGTGTGTTTTTGTTGAAATACAAAACTGAATCTTTTGAGAATTTCAAGGAATATAAGTACGAAGTTGGGAACCAGATGGGTAAAGGTATTCAAGTCTTTCGATATGATTGAGGAAAAGAATACTGGAGCACGGAATTCCGAGACTATTTAAAAGAGAATGAGATTCTCTCTCAGTTTACTCCTCCGTATAAACCACAGCACAACGGTATATCGGGGTGGAGGAATCGCACCCTATGAGATATGGCGCGCTCTATGATGAGTACTGCTTGGTTGCCTATTTCCTTTCAGGGACATGCGCTTGAGAAGATGCATACCTATTGAATAGAGTTCCGATCAAATCTGTTGCCTACCACTCCATATGAGATATGGAATGGGAAGATACAATCTCTTAAACGAGTTAAGATATGGGGTTGTCTGGCCTATGTTGAAAAGCAAAATGCGGACAAGCTCGAGGTAAGGTCAGTTCTGTGCAAGTTTATAGGATATGCCAACCATTCGTGAGGGGAAAATCTTCTACCACACCGAGGAATAAAAGATGTTTTGTTTCTCGACATGACATCTTTTTAGAAAAGGAATTTCTTGTAGAAGAAATTAGTGGCGATGAGGTAGAATTGGAAGAAGTTCCAGCAAAGCAAACTATAACTGACAATTTGGTGTAACCTGAGGATTCAATAGTCCCTGACGAACCGAAGCCACTCCGCAGATCTAGTTGGGTTTCTCATCCACCTGAAAGATACTACGGTTTTCTCATAGACGGTGGGAGTGAGCATTGCATCATGGAGATGATGACCCAACTAGTTTCGAGCAGGCCATCATAAGTGGAGACTATGTGAAATGGCTGGATGCTGTGCGATCTGAGATGGAATCCATGTACACCAGCAAAGTGTTGACTTTGCATGTTGCTCCTGAAGGGGTAAAACCTATCAGGAACAAGAGGATCTTTGAGAAAGATAATTTGGTGTAGATGGAAAAGTTGAGACTTTCAAAGCTAGACTTGTCGCTAAGCTTAAGTCCATCAGGATCCTACTTGTCATTGCTGCATATCATGACTACGATATCTGGCAGACTGCACATCAAAACCGCTTTTCTAAATGGTGATTTAGAAGAGAGCGTGTATATGACACTGCTAGAGGGCTTCGTAAACAGTGGGAGCAGCGAAAGCATGTGCAAGCTGCTTAAATCCATCCACGGGTTAAAACAGGCATCGCGGAGATGGAACATTTGTTTTAATGAAACTGTCAAAGAGTTTGACTTCATCAAAATGGTAGATGAACCATGTATAAATAAAAAGGTTGTAGAGAGTATGGTTTTCTTCCTCGCATTGTACGCGGATGACATACTCTTGATAGGAAAGGGTGTTCCTATGCTACACTCGGTCAAACACCTCTTATCACACAAGTTCTCCATGAAAGATCTAACTGATGTCTCCTACATCCTGAGGATATAGATCTATAGAGATAGATCTAAATGTATTTGGGATTGTCCCAATCTAGGTACATAGACACCATGCTAAAGGGGTTTAGTATGGATGATTCTAGGCGTGGTAATGTACCCGCTTGTTCAGGAATCACTCTCTCCAAAGAGATATCTCTCGAGACTGATTTGGAGATGGCTCGCATACAAGGGATACCTTATGCTTTGGCAGACGGGTCAATCATGTATGCAATGTTATGTACCAGATCAGATGTAGCTTACTTACGAGATGTAGTGAATAAGTATCGAAAAGATCTTTAGGAAAACCACTGGACAGCTGAAGAACATTCTTAAGTGCTTGAGAAGGACTAAAGAGATATTCTTAGTGTATGGTAACGGTGAACTCCAGATGGAGTCCTTTACCGATTCGAGCTTCCAGAGTGATAAGGACGACTGAAAGTCAGTCTCGAATTTTGTCTTTACCCTCAGTGGAAGGACGGTATGTTGGAAGGGTTCCAAGCTAGATACTGTAGCAGACCCATTGATAGAGGCTAATTACATCGCTACCAACGATGCTGCCAAAGAGGTTATCTCGATGAGTAGAGTTCATGAGATGAACTAGGTTCCTACCATTGGGCATCCAATACCTATGTATTATGATGACAATGGAGCTGTGGATTTGGCCTAGGAACCCCAGTCCCGTCAGCGATCCAGACATATTCTTAGACAGTGTCACCTGATCAGGGAGATAGTTGATCTCCGGGAGATCGAGGTCAGGAGAGTTGACACAGAGAATAACACAGCAGATCCACTCACCGAGGCCATCCTCCAGATGCTATTCGAGTGACTTTTGGGACGTTGGATATGAGATACTACAACAACTGGCCTTAGCGCAAGTGGAAGATTGTTAGGAATATGTATGCCCTACATGCCATTATTGATGATATAGTGGATGCTTGGACACACATATATATAGGACTTTCTTGCTCGACATGACAGTATGCTATCAGGTTATCTTTATCTTAACATGTAGACTGGTATTTATACTGTCTGTCTCTTACATGTTGATAAAGCCCTTAGGATATGTACTTGACTGCCAGGATTATGATGAGATCATATTAGTGGGGCCAGGGTGGTACACAAGCACATCCTTTAATCAGTTCCTATTCGTGGGAATATCGAGATCAGGGCATCGATATTCCAGTGTAGACTAGTGTGTACGTTTCTTGTCCCTTAGAGGGCGATGGTTGATCCCACAACCATTGGTGTGTGACATCAAAGATTGTACACAGGTGCTCATTGGAGAATGGGTACACCAAACAGGACTCGCCAAGGACTCCTATGTGGTAGTATATCTATCGTCAGATAGCAGTCCTCTGGTGAAACTGGTACAGGTTAGTCTGTAGACCCGAGATCGTTATAGAGTCTTGTGTGGCTCCCACTGTGTTTTGATTTCCTCCTTACCACGGCTCAAAGGAGTCGTGCAAATAGGTGGATTTTGGGTACAGTCCCGAGTCACATGGAGGCAACGAGCAATAGGAAGGGTTTCGTCTCTCCCGGTATTGGGGGTTGATGTTGCGCTATGCTCGATTGGCTATAACCAGAAGTCCCTGGCCAGGGCTGCTGCTGAGATTTACTGATAAGAGTTATCAGTAGTTTCTCGAACCGTTATTGGACAGACATCGACATGACTTATCACGTTACTGGGGACTGACGTTTACCACCTCCAGACATGATATGCGACATATCAGACGAAAAGACCGGACTGTACGGTAGTGTTACTGATAGGCTTCATGGAAAGTATGGACGAGATTGTTTGTTGATCTTCATATCACTCAATACCCGGGTAGCCGTTACGTCCAGCTAGTACCGCTGACGGCTTGTAGGTGATTGATGTGATCATCACCTACTGCTAGCGTATTGACGAGTCTTTAGAGTCCCACACAGAAGTTTCCTGGTTCGAGCGAAACGAAGTAGGGCACATATGTTGATATGTGCGTGGGCCTGATTAAATATGAGTATGTGATACCGTATTATAATCTGGCAGTTATCTGTTATCGGTTTGATTATATATGATATAACCAGATTGTCGAATCAAGTGTTGATTTGATAATGTGATATACAGATGAATAATATTAGTCGGTTATATATGATATAACCGGATTATTAAATCAAGTGTTGATTTAATAATGTGATATATATTATATGTGATATAATTATATCTTAACTAATATCATTAGCTCACTAAGTATTCTTCATTATATATATATATATATATAATGAAGTATGGCATGATTTCTATTTTTGAGAAAAATAGAAAATAGGTGGAAAATAAGAGCATGGTTGCAAGCATGGGCTGTTAATTATATGTATGCCCTAGAGGCCATTACTGTACATGCGATGTATATTGTAGTGGATGCTTGGACATATATAGGGAGGACTTTCTTGCTCGACATGATAGTATGCTGTCTGGTTGCACTTTATCTAACATGTACACTTATTGTCTCTCTATTACATGTTGATAAAGCCCTTAAGATGAGTACTTGACTAGCAGGATTATGATGCAGATCATACTAGTGGGGCAGAGGTAGTCGATAAGTACATCCTTAGATTGTTCCTAGTCGTGGGAGTATCGAGACAGGGCATCGATACTCCATAATAGACTAGCGTATGCGCTTCTCGACCCATATGATGGGCGATGGATGATCCCAAATCCATTGGTGTTTAACATCAGAGAAGGTATACGGGTGCTCAGTGGAGACCGGGTACACTGAACGGACTCACCGAGAACTCCTAGATGGTATTATACCTATCGTCAGATAACAGTTCTCTAGTGACACTGGTACGGTTAGTCTGTAGACCCGAGATCGTCATAGAGTCTTGTGTGATTCCCACTGTGCTTTGATTTCCACCATACCACGGTCAAGAGATCGTGCAAAAAGGTGGTTTTTGGGTACAGTCCCGAGTCACATGGAGGCAGTGAGCGATAAGAGGGGATTCGACTCTCCCGGTATTGGGAGTTGATGTTGCGCTATGCTCGATTGGCCATAACATGAAATCCCTGGCCAGGGTTGCTGAGATCTACTGGTAAGTGTTATCAGTACTTTCTCGAACCATTATAGACCTTGCATTGGCATGACTTATCAGGCTATTGGGTTCTGACGTTATACCACCCCCAGGCTGTGATATGCGACATATCTGACGAAGAGACCGGACTGTACAGTAGTGTTACTGATTGAACTCGCAGGAGTATGAGCAGGCTTGCTTGTTGATCTTCTGATCGCTCAATACCCGGGTGGCCGTTACGTTTAGCAGACCGCTTGCGACTTTTGGGTGTTTGATATGATCATCACCTACCGCCGGCGTATTAACGAGTCTTTAGAGTCCTACACAGAGGTTTCCTGGTTCATGCGAAACGGAGTAGGAGCACATATGTGATATGTGCGGGACCGAGATTAATGCGTGTATGTGATACCGTATTCTATTCTCGCTATATATGATATCGGTCGGTTATATGTGATGTAGCCGGGTTATCGGATCAAGTGTTGATTCGATAAGTTGTTACATTTGATATTAGTCGGTTATATGTGATATAGCCGGATTATTAAATCAAGTGTTGATTTAATAATTTAATATAGAATTATATATTTGATATATTAAACTACATTAACTAATATTAGCTCACTTAAGTATTTCTCTTTTTCACTTTTAATACATTAATATATATGTGATATATGTAATTGTATTGTTTTCTTTCTTAGCACACAAAATATATATGTGATATATATTAGTGTGTCATGCTAGGTTACACATACAACATGGATGTATGAGACTTAGACCATGCTAGGGTTAAGTTTAGGGTTTATATTTATTATTAAGTAATTCAAATAAAGTGGAATTTGTCATGATTGATTTTTGGTGAAAACTTGTAGAACATTGACTTAGTCCACTTATTTTGTCATGCTTAAGATATTTATTAAGCTAACCATTACCCTACACCATGGTTTAGTCTCTACAAGGGTTAAGGTATGACATATACTCACCATGGTTGCATTTCTAACCTCACGAGTTTCATTCATCATCTTCTTTTTCATTTGAGAAAAAGCTTGCTAGTTTTTTCTAAGTGATGAAATATTTTGAGAAAAATAAATCTAAAGAGAGCCCGATTCCGACTTCATCATCATATACTATTAACCATTTAGTTTAGGGTGTTTGTTTCACTAAACCCTAATTTAGTGGAGAGGTAGCATGAGCTTGAGTCTTCTCGACGTAGATTATCTTTGGCCTCGAAGACTTCGAGCAAGTTTGCATCTTTCATCTTGTGGAGCCTCTCAAGAGTTCGGGAGATCATTACTCGCAGCGAAGGGACATCTACATGGAGCATTTGAAGTGAAGGACCGGTCTACAAAAGTTGTATTCCGCATTCACTTAGTTGTAAAGTTGTTTACATATCGTATCGTCCGATTTTCTAGTAACGATTCTAGGGTTAGGGTTAGCTAATACGGCATTTTTTTTAAAATGGCATGGACGATACCTCTCGAAAACTTGCTGCCGCGCTAAGTAACCCTACATGGGCTTTATTCATAGTTTATTCATCTTGACTCACTATTCAAGCATGGTTGCAATTTTATATTGCAAAATTCCATGCTTGAATGAGTGAGGGGTCAAGAGTTACCATTTTTTCTTGAGTTCATTCTCAACACTTAGCCTTTTTCTTGAGTTGCTCTTATGGTTGCTCTCTAGCTTCTTCTTCCTTCTCATGTCATGGTTCAAGCTTCAACCCTCACATGTGATGTGAACCATGAAGCTTGAACACAAACTTGTGAGCTTTTAACATCCCCTACTTCACCATCCTACACTTGACTAGCGATCGAGTGTAGAGTGTTTCCTACACTAAAGGTTTAGTGTAGAGGTAGCTTGAGTTGGAGGGATTTCGCGTGGATCATCTTCGACACGAAGGTCATCGGAGGAAGCTCGTCCAAAGCCTCAAGTGGAGCCTAGTGGAGTCGCAGGACTACTACACGAAGCATGTGAAGTGAAGGACCGGTCTACAAAGGTTGTATTCCTTGTTCACTTGATGTAAAGTTGTTTACATTCATGTATCGTCTAATTCTCTAGTTAAGATTCTAGGGTTTGGGTTATTTAGCATGGAAAATTTTTGAAAATGGTATGGATGATGCCTCCCGAAACCTTGCTGTCGTGCTAGGCAACTCAACAGTTACCGACTGTGGGACCAACTTCGAAAATGATAAAGTCAATGAGTTTTGCAGCGATTACCACATATTGATGAAGTTTGCCGCAGTCGCACATCCTCAATGCAACGGGCAGGCAGAGGTAGCCAACCGAGATGTCATCCGTGGTCTCAGAGCCCGCTTGGAAGGAAGGCAGGACGGCTGGATCGAAGAACTGCGACGAGTGCTATAGGCATCGCGAACATCGAAGAAAACACCCACAGAAGAAACCCCATTCAGCCTCTGCTACGGCACCGAGGCGATGGTCCCCACGGAGATTGGACTGCCCAGTTACAGGGTAGAACATTTTGACGACGAAGCTAACACCTCGGCGCTCCAAAGCAACTTGGACGTTTTACTGGAAAAACGGGATCGAGCGCAAATCAGGGCAACCGCCCATCAGCAGCAAACCGTCCGCTACTACAATGCCCGAATTAAACATCGAGCCTTCAAGATGGGAGATCTAGTCTTATGAAGAAACGAGTTCGTAGACAAAGGGAGACTACATAAGTTCTTCCCGAAGTGGGACGGACCATTCCTCATAACAGAAGGTTTGCCCGGTGGAGCGTACCGCCTGCAGGACGCCGAGGGGGCGTAATTTTCTTCGGCCTTGTAACGCCGAGAAACTTAAGTTGTATAAATAAACATGTACCCTCTTTTGAAATAATGTAATTCCTATTGGCATTTAATTAAGTCCCCTAAGCTCTGCCCTCTCGCAGAAGATACCTTTTTTTCTGGGGGCTCCAGCCCTTTGTTCCTTTTCTCGGTTCTGAGACTTCTAGTTTTTTTTAAGAAAGAGTATAAAACGTACCGAAGGGGTAAAAAAAGATGATGCACCTCAACAAAAGAGAATTTTTTTTATTAAGAGGTATTATGGGCTCCCCAGCCTTACAACAATTACAACAAAGAAGGGCGAGAATTAAGGAAATATTGTCGATGGTACACTGAAGAAAGCTCCTCCAGCCGAGCCCAAGCAGTCTCGACCCGCTCCCTCCGATGGTACTCTTGGACTCTAGAAGCCACGGACTCCCTGGGATCCCCGTCCGCCGAGCAAGATGCGATGACCAACCTTTGCTGAAAACTCTCAAGAAGGAGGTCCACCGCGCGATCCCGTCTACTCTTTGAGATCAGACCAATCCCGTGAACAGTGTGCATTTTATCAAACGCCTCGTCCATTAACTGTGGAGACAGCGTGTTGTATAGACCCGGGGAAGTCCTTCATATCGCATAAATTAGCATCTGAAGGAGAGGAGATCGCCGGGGAAGCAGGCGCCCGTAATGGCCCTCTAGACGGCCTATCACCGCTGTAACAACCGAGTTCTGTTATACAATTTTTGCTGCCGTATGTGTTGTGTGTGGTGTTTACTTCATTTACCGTGTTTGGTTACAAATGGTAGTCTACTTTTTATTCGACCCGCTTGCTTGATCTTGTTGTTTTATAAATTATGAAATACCCTAACGTTACACATTTTGCATGTAACAATTTAAGTTACTTAAAATAATTTAAAAATACATGACATGGCCTGCATGATACCCCTAACCCTGTGGTAGCGTCCTTGCATCGTGTTCTCATCCCGTTCAGTGGAACGGATGTGCTTGGATGGCTACGCGCACGTGCGTGCGTCCGTTCTTAGGGGTATGCTTTTTCATTACATAATCCTTCATTTCAATTTTTGGAACTTGCTAGTAATTTTCATATTTCAAATTCAAATTTTTAGACCCGATCCGGGCGCAATTCTGAAATATTTTGTATTCCGCCAAATCCTATTTATTTCAAAATTTTTAAATCGGTTTAAAAATATTTTTTACAGCTTACAATAAAAAAATTTCCCATAATGAAGTTATTTCCTTAAACCAGCAAATCTTTTATATAATCATTTTCCGAAACAAATTCCTAATCCACGAGCCAATCACCGTTCTTCTTTTCTGGTGCCGGGCCCCACACCTCTCTCCCCTTCTCTTTCTCCTTCTCTCTCTCTCTCTCTTCTCTCTTTATCTCTCCCCCGCTAAAATACAACTTTATATCTCCTCCCCCCACTCTCTCCTCTCGCTCTCTCTCTTCTCTCTATCTCTCTCCTCTCTATCTCTCAGAATCCCTCTCTCTCTCTCCTCTCGCACGATTTTCTCTCTCCCTCTCTATATATTTCCTCTTCTCTTTCTTTAAAACAAACCAACGAACCCATAACTTTAACCTAGCCGCCGCCTCCTTCTCGCCGTCGCCCTCAACCCGACGACGCCACCCCGACCTCATCACCATCCTCACATCTGTCTTCACTCTTCTCCCCGAGCACCCTGCACGCACAGCCGAGCACCCTGCACACATCTGCATCGCCGGGGTGATCGCCGCCGGTGACTCGTCCCCGTGTTCCTGGCCGTCGTGCGCCCCAGTAAGCGATGATCCCTCTCCTCTCCTTCTTTCCTCCCTTCTTCCTTTCTCTTATTCTTTTTTTCTGTTCTGTGGGTTGGCCGCTGTCCCCTGCAGGTTGTCCGCCGGAGCTCCGTCGACGCCGTCGACCATCACGACCTCTCCACAATCCACAGTGAGTCTCCTCCCCTCCTCTCCATCCTCCTTCCCCTCTTCTCTTCTTCTTCCTTTTATGTATTTTTTCTTTAGTTGCTTACTGTTTTCTGGTTCGCCGGAATCCGACCGTGCCGGCAACGATCCCGACGACCCAGCGAGGACCTCTGACCTGTGTGATCCCACTGTTCGTTGTTTGGACTCTTTCCGTGTGTCGTGCGCGCGTCGCGACTTTTCCCGCCGACGCGTGACGTTTCGTTTACCGCTTCGCGATCCGTCGAGGCAAGTGAAACTTGCTACATGCTATTTAAACTACTATATATGTTATTTAAACTACTATATATGCTATTTAAATTACTATGTACCTATTAGAGTGCACGTTAAACCTATAGTTTCCATTTAATACCAGAATTCCATTTTAACATTTTGACGTCCCAATATATCATTTTAGATTCATGGCTCGAAATATACCAGTTTGCTGTAGTTTCCATTTAATACCAGAATTCCATTTTAACATTTCGACGTCCCAATATATCATTTTAGATTCATGGCTCGAAACATACCAGTTTGCATTTAGTTCTATTATACATAGTACCCGCATTCATATTTAAATCTTATGACAATTATTTGCATAGCCCACAGTACCCTTTTATATTTTATACCCTGTCGGACGACCGTTTGCATACAACCAACCTGATTTATATTCAATTGCATCTTTAGATTATTTAGTACACATTAGATTATTTAGTACACATTAACATGATTTTTAACAATCCATATTTGTTTAAGTGTATGATACTTAATGTTGGAACCATAAACCGAACTCTAAATGATAACTGTGCATCGATATAATTTAACCTGTACCTATTTGCATATTATATTATATGTTCCAGTTTATTCTTCTGATAGTACCCATGCTGGTTTATTTATAATCATGTTTATGTTAGTTTGATTATGGGCACCCACATGACATCTTGTGCACCCTGATATGACCTATTACACCTATTACTTAATACGACATGGTACCGTACCACTCTTGATATGATATGTCACCTTTATGTATTACCTGGCTTGACCTGATGTACCATAGACTTACCTATTACCTGATCTTGTGTCTAATGCCAACAAAGCTGACATGTTGTCCTTACGGACCGTTCTTATTGTTTATCCAGACAAACCTGCACTTGCCTGATCCTGTGTTGGCATTAGCTTTAGATTATTTAATACATGACTTGAACACACATAACATGGGGGTATGGGGAAATCAATGATGAAATCCTGACTTGTAACTCGACAGTTGCTTGTTTATACTGATCAGTTTTAGAGGCTAGGCCAGCCTCGGGATGATGATGCTGACATCGTTCGTCTTTACATATTTCATGTTTTAGTGCCTAGCGGCACGTCTCGGTTTCAGCCCGAGAGTCTTAGACCGTGGTCCCGGGCATGCACGGGATAGTATTGAGTTACATCGATGATTCATCAAATTGATTTCAAGGACTTGAGAGTAGTTAACCCAGTAGACCAGTTTATATTACTCACTGCACACTACCTTTCATTGCTCTGATTTATATTGTCGTTACACCTGCTTTACTATTTATGATTATACTTGCATGTCTTGCTACCCTGTTTACATATTATTGCTTGATGTTATGACGCGCTGACGTCTGGGTTTTGCATGGCCCAGATTCCGTACCTTTGTCGCAGTCCGAGCAGGAGTACTTCATCCAGCAGGCTGAGCAGTGAGGACGCAGTAGTAGTTAGTTCTTTTACTTTTCAGCATTTTATTTCTGATGTGAGCCCGCATTATGGAACATACATTCCAGTTATTCTTGTATTGGATCTCTTACTTCCGCATTATTTATTCTTGACTCATTTTATTTTTGGCTTATAGACATGTGCTAGTTAGTTTTATTATTGTTCTTGATATCTCTACAGCCGTAATGTGACTGTGGATGGATACTTCCTACCCACAGGTAGCATGGTTGGCTATGTCACATGCCCATCTTAGCGTACTCTGGGAAGCGGGGCATGACATGGTTCTTTTGGTATCAGAGCCATAGGTTAATCGGGTTGATTCTTTTGTAGTTGGGTATTGTACCCAATACACAAATCAGAATACTCGTGATTAGGAAACATGTTCTGCCACCTTGCCGTTAAACCGTTCTTGAATCTTAACCTCCTCCTGATTATACTTTTACGATATGCAAACCTCCTTTGCATATCGATTCGAAACCTGATTCCTTGTTATCTCTAGAACTTAGGCGACTTGGATGGAGTTATGTAATTGTAGCTATGATACCGCGGCATGGTTACAATGCGGTACTCTATTTAAGTAACTCGGAGTTCTAGCCTTGATCTACATTTTGAATCTGTTATCATGCTAATCCTTGGGTGTTTTGATTTCAGGATTATGGCAGACAAGAATCTGAAGACGTACCAAAGGCGTGTTGACGAAGCCGCTATGCTTGGAGTAATACGTGGGATGTTGGAGAACCAAAAGCGACAGACCGAGCTGATTCAGCAGCAAGCTGAATCTTTTCAGGAAGGTTGGCGGACCGTTCAGCAGTCCGTGAACAATGTCGGCGCCAGACCAGTTGATCGTGTGGGGACCGTAGCAGATTTCAGGAGACTGGGTCCGTCTGTCTTTACTGGCTTAGAGGAGCCTTTGCCAGCGGAGCAGTGGCTGGTTGACACGGAGAATCTACTCATTGCAGCACAGATCCCAGATGATAAGAGAGTGGATGTAGTACGCATCCAGTTGGTGGATTACGCCCGTGAATGGTGGCTTGTGGAGGAGGCCCGCTTGCCCAAACCGATCAAGTGGGCGGATTTTTCAAAGAGTTTCCTGGAGAAGTTCTTCCTGCGAACTGCACGGGAGGAAATGGAAGAGAAGTTCATTAGTTTAAAGCAGAACGGTGCACCTGTAGATGTACATGCAGCGGAGTGGACGCGGCTCAGTAGATTCGCTGGACCGTTGGTTGCCGATGATGCTGATGGGGCAAGGAGATTCATGCGCAGTTTGGATGTGGACATCCAGAGGCAGATTATCTCCCTGGGTTTGACCACTTTCTCACAGGTACTTACGGCGGCCCGTGAACAGTAGAGCTTATCTGGGAAGACTGGGAGTTCACAGCAGACAGAAATTACAGTACAGAAGCCGGCATTTGCACCGAACCGAGCACATGGACGCAGGGGTATTCCAGTGAACCTGTAAGTCCATGCTACCTCTCCCGGTACTTTCGGGAATGCGGAATTTGGTAGAAAACGATTTTCTTAAAGATGGTAACATGGACCTAAAACCCGGATCTTGGTTAAACATCTATCTAACAACCTAACTATGAGTTTTAGCTACTCGGTTAGGGGGTTATACCTTGCTTGTCTTGAACTCTTTCGTCTTCAAAGCTCCGATGGTGGTCCGATGGCTTCTTCTCGTCGTCTCCGTACACCGAAGATAGATCCACCTGAAAGCTCCAACCTTTAGCTCCTTCTTCGTTCTTTGAAGAAACTAGTTCACTTGGTTTGCTAAACCTAGTGAACTAGAATGAGTAGAGAAGAAATAGAATGGGATTTTATCTATGGTTCTTGATTCTCAACTCATGAGACAAGAGAACCATAGATCAAGAGAGGGAGCAAGAGGTTGAGGGTGAGAGCAAGAGGAGAGCTCAAGAACAAGAGAGAGAATGAGCAAGAAAGAATGAGCAAGTATTTTGTCTCTCACCCTCTCATAATCCAAAGCAATGATAACTCATCATATTAACAAAAGTCTTATGTGATGGTTAGAAGCAACCACAACCATATCATTTCATGCACTCATTTTACACAAATGAGCAAGTAAACAAAAGTCTTTGCCATGAAATGATGGCTATGGTTATCATGATGGTCAACTAGTCAAGCCTAGTCAACCGGTCAACAAGTCAACAAAAGTCAACAAGTCAACAAAGTCAACAAGTCAACAAAAGTCAACAAGTCAACAACCATATCACCATAATACTTAATTAATATAATAGTTAATCACATATCATATTCTCATTAGGGTTGAGCATAAAGTCAAATAGTCAACGGTCAACTGTCAACAACCCTAATGAGAATCCGCTGCCTCTGCCTCCCTGTCAACTGTGCATACACACCCGCATCCGCGTTCCGAGGAACACGAATGCAAACTGGATAAATCCAATCCCATAAGGTACACTAGGATCTGGCTTAAACCAAAGCCCGCTAGTGTAAACTGTCCGGACACTGTACGTGCACAAGTGCACGGATGTGACCGAACCCTGTCGCAAAACCATGCGACCTGTCGCAATACCATGCGACCTCTACTCTTTTGCCTAAAGGCGAAAAGCTTTCTGTGTGGGACTCTAAAGACTCGACACTACGCTGGCAGTGGGTTTAACCACAGACCGCAAGCGGCACTAGCTGTGCGTAACGGTCCCCAGGTAATGCCGACAAGAAGACGGACGAGGCGAAACCCATCTGAACTCCTACTGAGCCTGAGTGTGACATTCTCCGTACAGTCCGGTCTGTTCGTCTGATACATCGCATGGCGGGCCTAGGGGGCGGTAAACGTCAGTCCCCCAATAGCGGTACAAGTCGTGCCGGAGTGAAGCCCAATACACCCTGAGATAACACTGGAAACCTACCAGTATATCTCGTTTACCCTGGCCAGGGACTACTCGTGTAATGGCTCTCCTAGACACAGCGCGATGTCAACCCCCAATACCGGGAGAGACGAATCCTGTCTAACCGTCACTGCCTCCAAGTGCTTCGGGACTGCACCCAACCACCACCTGTTTGCACGACTCCTTTGAGCCGTGGTAGGGTAGTGATCAAAGTACAGTGGGAACACACTCGAGGCGGAGTGACAGTGTCAAGTCAGCGGACTAAGCTGTACTCATGTCACCTGGGAACTGATAACTGACGATAGGTATAATACCAACTAGTCAGTTCCCGACGAGTCCTGTCCAGTGTACCCGTAACCTAACGAGCACCCGCATACTATCTCAAGTACGACGTACTGACGGCTGTGGGACAGACCGTCTCCCACACTGGGATGAGAAGCGCATGCGCTGGTCTACTCCGGAGTATCGATGCCCTGTCTCGATAGTCCTGCGACCAGGGACCTGAATAAGGATGTGCTTATAGATTACCCAGCCCCCACTAGTGTGACTGCCATCACAACGCTGGTAATCAAGCAAAGATCCTAAGGGCTCCACTAATGCGTATAAGTGATATACTGAAATAAACACAAGTACACATTGAAGTAGAAACAAACCAAGTAGCATACTACTATTTTGAGCAAGATTGTATATACAAGGTGAATATCCCAAGCATCCATTAAGTAATATACAAACTAGTATGATACAGTAATGGCCTCTAGGGCATATACACTAACAATCTCCCACTTGCACTAAGGCCATGTACTGGCGTATCGAAGACCTATCATCTCGATCAGCCGCTCGAACTGAGTCTGGGGCAGGGCCTTGGTGAATGGATCAGCAGTGTTATCTTCTGAAGCGACTCTCCGAACCTCGATCTCCTGGCGATCTACGATCTCCCTGATCAGGTGATACCGCCTCAAGATGTGCCTGGATCTCTGATGGGACCTGGGTTCCTTCGCTAAAGCTATAGCCCCATTGTTGTCGCAATACAGAGGTATTGGATCAACAATGGACGGAACCACCTGAAGTTCTTTCAAGAACTTCCTCATCCAGACAGCTTCTTTTGCGGCATCAGATGCAGCGATGTATTCCGCTTCCATCGTCGAGTCTGCAACGGTTTCTTGTTTGGAACTCTTCCAACACACCGCCCCTCCATTGAGGGTAAAGACAAAACCCGACATGGACTTGGAATCATCCTTGTCACTCTGGAAGCTGGAGTCAGCAAAGGCCTCGATCTGGAGGTCTTTTCCGCCATACACCAAGAACATCTCCTTAGTCCTTCTCAGGTACTTGAGAATGTTCTTTACCGCTATCCAGTGTTTCTCCCCAGGGTTTGACTGATACCGGCTTACCACACTCAGTGCATAAGCTACATCCGGTCTGGTACACAACATCGCATACATTATAGAGCCTACCGCAGAAGCGTAGGGTATAATAGACATGCGATCCCTCTCTAAATCAGTCTTGGGAGACATCTCTTTGGAGAGGGTGATCCCGTGACAAGCCGGTAGGTTACCGCGCTTGGAATCTTCCATACTGAACCTCTTCAGTATGGTGTCGATGTACCTGGACTGCGAAAGTCCTAATATCCTCTTGGATCTGTCACGGTAGATCCGGATACCCAGAATGTACGAGGCATCACCCAGGTCTTTCATGGAGAACCTGTGTGACAAGAACCCCTTGACAGATTGTAGCATAGGAATGTCATTTCCTATTAAGAGAATGTCATCCACGTATAAAACGAGGAATACTACAGTTCTCGCTACAAATCTACTATAGATGCTTGGTTCATCTGGATTTTTGATAAAGCCAAATTCTTTGACCGTCTCATCAAAGCAGATGTTCCAACTCCGCGATGCCTGCTTTAGTCCATAGATGGACTTAAGCAACTTGCACACCTTTCCGCTGCTCCCACTCTGAATGAAACCCTCTGGCTGGTCCATATAGACACACTCCTCTAAATTTCCATTTAGAAAAGCTGTCTTTACGTCCATTTGCCAGATCTCATAATCGTGGAAGGCAGCAATGGCAAGAAGGATCCGAATGGATTTCAGCATGGCTACTGGAGAAAAGGTTTCGTCGTAGTCCAAGCCAGGTCTTTGACGAAAACCCTTTGCTACCAGCCTAGCTTTATAGGTCTCAACCTGTCCATCTACACCAATCTTCCTTTTGAAGATCCACTTGCATCCTACGGGTTTTACCCCGTCTGGAGCAATGTCCAACGTCCATACCTTGTTGGTGTACATGGACTCCATTTCGGTCCGCATTGCATCCAGCCATTTCACTGAGTCAACGCTCTGAACGGCCTGCTGGAAGCTAGTAGGCTCATCATAATCTATGATGCAATCCTCTCTATCCCCGTCTACGAGAAAACCGTAGTATCTCTCGGGCGGATGAGTCTGCCTACTACTCCTGCGGAGCGGCGTAGGAATGTCCTGTTCTTCCGAACCCTCTGGTTCCACTAAACTTTCAGTAATAGTCCGTGGTTCTGGAATTTCTTCCAGTTCTACTGCGCTCCCACTTATTTCTTTTTCTATGAACTGGTGTTCTAGAAAGTGGGCATGACGAGAAACAAGAACTTTTTGTTCCTCTTCACAGTAGAAGAAATATCCCTTGGAATTCTTTGGATATCCCACAAACTTGCACAGTACTGAGCGTGCCTCGAGCTTGTCCGCATGCTGCTTTTTGACAAAAGCTGGACTTCCCCATATCTTAATGTGATTAAGATGGGGTCTCTTCCCACACCACATCTCAAATGGCGTAGTAGGCACAGTCTTAGTGGGAACACGGTTCAAAAGGTATGCGGCTGATTCTAGCGCATATCCCCAGAATGATCGCGGCAACTCAGCGTTACTCATCATGGACCGCACCATATCCAATAGGGTGCGGTTCCGTCTCTCCGATACACCGTTATATTGCGGGGTGTATGGAGGAGTAAGCTGAGAGAGAATTCCATTCTCTTTTAAATAGTCCAGGAACTCGGCACTTAAGTATTCTCCACCTCGATCCGATCTTAGAATCTTAATACTTTTGCCGGTCTGTTTCTCCACTTCATTCTTATACTCCTGGAATTTTCCAAAGGCCTCGGACTTATGTTTCATTAAGAAGACATAACCGTACCTTGAGAAGTCATCCGTAAAAGTAATGAAGTAAGAATGTCCGCTTCGGGCATGTGTAGACATTGGACCGCACACGTCACTGTGTACGAGTCCTAAGAGCTCGCTCGCTCTTACTCCATGTCCAGTAAACGGAGTCTTTGTCATCTTTCCTTTGAGACAGGATTGACAAGTGGCATACGACTGATATTCGAACGCATTCAAATACCCTTCTGTATGTAACTTCGTCAACCTTCTCTCATTGATGTGACCCAATCTACAATGCCATAAGAAAGTCTGATTTATTTCTGGAGACTTTCTTTTGTGTGTATTCTGGACATTAAAAATCTGTGGTTGGTTTAACACGTATATACCATTACTCAAAGTACCTGACCCAATCAAAACTTGATTAAGGTGAATGTTTACAACATTGCTTACAAACGCAAATTCATAACCTTCTTTAGAAACTAAAGATACAGAAATGATATTACAAGTTGCGTTGGGTACAAAAAAGCAATTACGCAAAACCAAAACATGTCCATCTGACATTCCCAGGTGATAGTCCCCCACGGCTTTAGCATCCATGCTAGCTCCGTTCGCAACTCTGAGGGTCATATCACCTGCCTTCAAAACCCTACGGTTTCTCAACGCCTGCAAAGAATTACAGATATGAGATCCTGATCCGGTATCCAATACCCAGGAAGTAGAGTTTATTGAAAGACAGTTTTCAATAACATACACACCTGAAGCTGAAGCTGCAACCTGCTTCAATTCCTGTGTTCTGGCCTTCCAGGCCCTGCAATCATTCTTCCAGTGTCCTCTCTTATGACAATAGAAGCATTCTTCCTTATCCACAAGCTTCCCCGCTATCTTTGTTGCTTTACCTTTTCCCTTCGTATCCACTTTACTAACACCGCCCCTTGGTTTGGCGGGGGCCTTCTTCTTCTTTCCCTTGGCTTTCGCCTTGGACCTAGAAGAAGATGATCCTCCTACAAACAAAGTGGATGTTTCCCTACCTTTCTGTAGGGTGCCCTCTGCGCTTCTCAGCATGTTGAGGAGCTCTGATAGTTCAACCTCTTTTTCTTGTAGGTTGAAGTTCAGTATAAACTGGGCGTAAGTGGAAGGAAGGGACTGGAGAACTATATCCGTATATAGCTCACTCTCCAATGTGATCCCTAGGTCAGCGAGCTCCTCAATGTAGCCGATCATCTTTAGCACGTGCTCGGCTACTGATGATCCGACGGCCATTCTTGTCGAAAATAACTTTTTCGACGCTTCGTATCTTGCGATACGTGATTGCTCTCCATACAGTTCTTTTGTATGGAGCAATATGGACTCCATGTCCATATTCTCATGCCTCCTCTGATGTTCGTTGTCCATCGAGGCAAGCAGGAGGCATTTGGCCTTCGCGCTATCAATCTCCCAAGTCTTACGGATTTCCTTATCCGCGACGCTGGAAGTTGGACCAGGGACATGGGGAGCTTTGGTGGTAAGAAGATACCCCAGCTTGTCATAAGTGATTGCTATCTTGACATTCCTGAGCCAATCTTTGTAGTTTGGCCCTGTCAGTTTGTTTTTATCTAGGAGTAACTTAAGTCCAGTCATGTTGATTGGTCGCTGCAATTAGGAGAGAGAAGAAGAAACACTCAGCATGATGCTCTTGCAAGTTTAGAGTGGTTTTTAGTTTGTCTAAACAGGATGGCTCCCACTGTTTCTCGAATCCCTCCTCAAACCATAAAGGAAGAATTAGTCAGGATCAATCCCACCGTACAATACTTGCTTAACCGTTCAGCCAGGCAAGTGTCGGTACTTCGAGGGAGGTTTTCCAACGCTTTCGCGAAGTTCCTTAATTAAAGAACCTCTTTTCCCTGGGGGCGTAGCCCCGCTAACACCTTTCTAGGCACCTACTAGGTTTATAGCATTGATCGTTAAGTGAGAAATTTCCCGAGGAGTAGCATATACTCACAGTAGGATCGGGATCCAAATATCATTGCGTGACGAAACTGAAGGAATCCTACCAGAATCATCACACTCCAAATGGTATGCAAATCTAGCAAGTTTCAGTACTTATGAAACTCCCGATGTGGATTTTTGCCCCATGCTCTTATGACCTTGACTTTGGCCAAAATATCATAAGTCACATGTCAAGTTCTACCCGTCATTATCCAGGTTAATTTGGATCCATCCGTACCTACCCTTGACTTTGGCCAAAATGGCAGTACGACTGTCCCAAACCAACGCATCTATCTATGCTACACATGAACACCCAATAGCTACCAATCACTGTGCCTTGACTTTGGCCAACATACACAGCTTGAATACTATTGACTATTCATGCGAAACGACGGAGGGCTACGGATGGTTTTGGCAAAACCGTGAACGTAGTGAACTTGATTTGGTCGATGGAACGAGATAGCTTTTAAAAGGAGTGGCTCAAGCTCCGCATTTAAAAGTTGTTTTTGAAAAGAACCGAGTGGTTTTTCGAAAGTGTTCCAACGACTTTAACTTGGTTTATTATCTTGCATTAGTTCTTTTAATGCGTGATATTCTTGCATTAGTTCTTTTAATGTGTCCCATCATTTAATCCTACCATTGCAGAAAACAACCAAAATATGACGTACGCTTATGCCATTCGCATTCGCCACGGGGCCCCGTCATTACCCGTTAGGTTACTTAACTAACGACAGAGCGGGGGCTGGGCTAGTGCGTCTGTAAAACATAAGCAACGCCTAAATAATATCATATATAGATATACTGCAATGATAAACATTTCAGATCACAGATAAATACATTGGATATACTAGCAATCTGTAATTTGTACGAGCCTGTAACAAAAACAGATAACACGGTCGCGGTGAATAGCCAAAACCCCACCCAAGACCCCTACGGGTGCGGCAAACTACCCGCCAAGTACCCGAAGCGTAGCAACCTCCCTCATCTCCATGAGTAGGCCACTCGACACTTCGGCATACCCGGTAGTTTGTGTACCCCCTCCATGGGTCTATCCTAGGAGCAAAAACAGTAAAAAGAAATTATACAATGACGGCTACAACCCCTTCCCGGTTGTGCGGCCATACAAATAATTATTACATCAATTTACAAATTTACATGAATTGCAAGAAAAGAAAACTCTCGTCTCACAACCCCCGGCTATTCACCCGCGACAATCCAACATATTTATATACACATTCCAGCACATTACAGATCACAGATTTGTATAACCCCCACTAATCGACATATAGCGATTAGTAGACGTTCAATACAAATATCACATTACAGAAAAACCCGTTAGCTCAAGTCTTTTAGAAGTTCGATCAAAAATACGGATTTTCGGGACCCTAAAATAAAATTTTCGTTCTGGAAAATCTGGGTTGAAAATACATATACTAAAAATCCCAAAATACCCCAATTAGCAAACTGCAAAAAATAAAACCCATGACCGAGTCAACTCGGCCGCGGTTCCGCGGCGGGAGCGTGCTCCCGCCGCGGAACCGCGGCGCTTTGATCGAGTCATGGGCCCAAATTTTTGCAGTTTCTTTAAAAAAGCCTGAGTCGATTTTTGGTGTATATTAAAAAAGTTTTCCAGCACTTTTAAAATCGACAGAAAGTTTAAAATTCCGGGGTTCGTTTCGGGACTTTTTCGTTGATCGATCTTCTAGTTACTTGCTAACATGTTAGATAGAGTTTAACTAGGCTCTGATACCACTGTAAGTCCATGCTACCTCTCCCGGTACTTTCGGGAATGCGGAATTTGGTAGAAAACGATTTTCTTAAAGATGGTAACATGGACCTAAAACCCGGATCTTGGTTAAACATCTATCTAACAACCTAACTATGAGTTTTAGCTACTCGGTTAGGGGGTTATACCTTGCTTGTCTTGAACTCCTTCGTCTTCAAAGCTCCGATGGTGGTCCGATGGCTTCTTCTCGTCGTCTCCGTACGCCGAAAATAGATCCACCTGAAAGCTCCAACCTTTAGCTCCTTCTTCGTTCTTTGAAGAAACTAGTTCACTTGGTTTGCTAAACCTAGTGAACTAGAATGAGTAGAGAAGAAATAGAATGGGATTTTATCTATGGTTCTTGATTCTCAACTCATGAGACAAGAGAACCATAGATCAAGAGAGGGAGCAAGAGGTTGAGGGTGAGAGCAAGAGGAGAGCTCAAGAACAAGAGAGAGAATGAGCAAGAAAGAATGAGCAAGTATTTTGTCTCTCACCCTCTCATAATCCAAAGCAATGATAACTCATCATATTAACAAAAGTCTTATGTGATGGTTAGAAGCAACCACAACCATATCATTTCATGCACTCATTTTACACAAATGAGCAAGTAAACAAAAGTCTTTGCCATGAAATGATGGCTATGGTTATCATGATGGTCAACTAGTCAAGCCTAGTCAACCGGTCAACAAGTCAACAAAAGTCAACAAGTCAACAAAGTCAACAAGTCAACAACCATATCACCATAATACTTAATTAATATAATAGTTAATCACATATCATATTCTCATTAGGGTTGAGCATAAAGTCAAATAGTCAACGGTCAACTGTCAACAACCCTAATGAGAATCCGCTGCCTCTGCCTCCCTGTCAACTGTGCATACACACCCGCATCCGCGTTCCGAGGAACACGAATGCAAACTGGATAAATCCAATCCTATAAGGTACACTAGGATCTGGCTTAAACCAAAGCCCGCTAGTGTAAACTGTCCGGACACTGTACGTGCACAAGTGCACGGATGTGACCGAACCCTGTCGCAAAACCATGCGACCTGTCGCAATACCATGCGACCTCTACTCTTTTGCCTAAAGGCGAAAAGCTTTCTGTGTGGGACTCTAAAGACTCGACACTACGCTGGCAGTGGGTTTAACCACAGACCGCAAGCGGCACTAGCTGTGCGTAACGGTCCCCAGGTAATGCCGACAAGAAGACGGACGAGGCGAAACCCATCTGAACTCCTACTGAGCCTGAGTGTGACATTCTCCGTACAGTCCGGTCTGTTCGTCTGATACATCGCATGGCGGGCCTAGGGGGCGGTAAACGTCAGTCCCCCAATAGCGGTACAAGTCGTGCCGGAGTGAAGCCCAATACACCCTGAGATAACACTGGAAACCTACCAGTATATCTCGTTTGCCCTGGCCAGAGACTACTCGTGTAATGGCTCTTCTAGACACAGCGCGATGTCAACCCCCAATACCGGGAGAGACGAATCCTGTCTAACCGTCACTGCCTCCAAGTGCTTCGGGACTGCACCCAACCACCACCTGTTTGCACGACTCCTTTGAGCCGTGGTAGGGTAGTGATCAAAGTACAGTGGGAACACACTCGAGGCGGAGTGACAGTGTCAAGTCAGCGGACTAAGCTGTACTCATGTCACCTAGGAACTGATAACTGACGATAGGTATAATACCAACTAGTCAGTTCCCGACGAGTCCTGTCCAGTGTACCCGTAACCTAACGAGCACCCGCATACTATCTCAAGTACGACGTACTGACGGCTGTGGGACAGACCGTCTCCCACACTGGGATGAGAAGCGCATGCGCTGGTCTACTCCGGAGTATCTATGCCCTGTCTCGATAGTCCTGCGACCAGGGACCTGAATAAGGATGTGCTTATAGATTACCCAGCCCCCACTAGTGTGACTGCCATCACAACGCTGGTAATCAAGCAAAGATCCTAAGGGCTCCACTAATGCGTATAAGTGATATACTGAAATAAACACAAGTACACATTGAAGTAGAAACAAACCAAGTAGCATACTACTATTTTGAGCAAGATTGTATATACAAGGTGAATATCCCAAGCATCCATTAAGTAATATACAAACTAGTATGATACAGTAATGGCCTCTAGGGCATATACACTAACAGAACCGTCGTGGTGTAACACCGATGAAGAAGCCTGCTGTCGTTGATCAGAGAAGGAGCGTGATTTGTAACTACTGCCATTTACCCGGACATTTGCAAAGGGAATGTCGCAGGATGCGGGGACTTTGTTTGGTTTGTGGATCAGCGGATTATACTATTAACTCTTGTCCGTCGAAGCTTCACACAAGGGATGATGTTCTGAAGCCACCGCAGAAACCGTTTCAGGGACAGAAGCAGCTGACTCAAGGACCTAATCAGGCTCGAGCTTTCACCTTGACGGCTGAGGAAGCTAAGGCTTCAGGAGAAGTTGTTTCAGGTATTCTACTTGTTCATGGTTTTCCCGCATTAGCGTTATTTGATTCTGGTGCATCCCATTGTTTTATGTCGTCCAAGTTTATAGCTACACACTCGATTACCTGCACGACCCTGTCTAGTTTCTGGGACATACACACTGGGAATGGGAAAATCATATCTAGTAGAGAGTGTAAAGATTGTGCAGTTGTTGTTTGCGGACGGGAGCTTTTTGCAGATTTCTTGGTGATTGATACGGGCAGCTATGAAGTCGTCTTGGGAATGGATTTTCTTGGCACTTTCCATGCTCACATCGATTGTGGGGCAAAGAAAGTAATTTTCCAGATTCCCGGACATCCAGAGTTTACCTTTATTGGAGGAAGCAGTTCTGTCGAGCCAGTCGAGTTTAGGGCTAGGCCGACAACTAGTGTTCTTTCGTCGATGGAGGTTGATAAAAGTGAAGCGCCAGCTGTTGTTCGAGATTTCATGGACGTGTTTGAAGATATATCAGGTTTACCGCCGAGGCGAGACGTGGAGTTCGCAATTGATCTTGTTCCGGGTGCAGCGCCAGTTTCTAAAGCGTATTATCCAATGGCACCAGTAGAGTTGGAAGAAGTTAAGAAGCAGGTGACTGAATTACTTGAGAAGGGTTGGATTCAAAGCAGTAACTCGCCTTGGGGAGCTCCAGTTCTTCTAGTAAGGAAGAAAGATGGCACAAGGAGGATGTGCATCGACTATCGAGAATTAAACCGGGTGACTATTAAGAACATGTACCCGATTCCTCGCATTGGCGAATTATTTGAGCAGCTTAGTGGCGCGAGGGTATTCTCGAAGCTGGACTTGCAATCCGGATATCATCAGGTCCGAGTGAAAATTGAAGATATTTGGAAGACGGCGTTCCGAACTCGGTATGGACATTACGAATACTTAGTGATGCCCTTCGGAGTAACGAATGCACCGGCGATATTCATGGACTTGATGAACCGAATCTTTTCACCATTCTTGGACCAGTTTATAGTGGTGTTCATTGATGATATTCTGGTCTATTCGAAGAGTATTGAAGAGCATGCAGAACATTTGGAGATCGCACTGCAGACGCCGAGGCAAGAAAAATTGTATGCAAAGATGAGCAAGTGCGAGTTTTGGCTGGAAGAAATAAAGTTTTTGGGGCATGTCGTGTCTGGTGACGGAATCGCTGTTGATCCCGAAAAGATTGCAGCAGTTCGTGATTGGCCGATTCCGAAGAATGTTGCGGAGATAAGAAGCTTTCTTGGATTAGCCAGGTATTACAGAAGGTTCGTGGAGGACTTTGCTCGTCTGGCGGAGCCGTTGACCAAGCTTACGCGCAAGGAGGTACCTTTTGTGTGGACGGATAGGTGTGCGTTAGCTTTCGAGGCGTTGAAGCAGAAATTGGTAACCGCTCCTATTTTGACTGTGCCAGACCGTTCCGGAGGATTAGTGATTCACAGCGACGCATCTGGGAAAGGATTGGGATGTGTTTTGATGCAGCATGGGAAGGTCATAGCGTACGCATCGAGATAGTTGAAGACTCATGAGAAGAATTACCCAACTCATGACTTGGAGCTTGCGACTTTAATCTTCGCTTTGAAGATTTGGAGACACTACCTTTTGGGCGAAAGAGTCGAGGTTTTCATTGATCATAAAAGCTTGAAGTATGTGTTCACGCAGAAGGAGCTTAATATGAGGCAACGTAGATGGTTGGAGCTGATGGCTGACTACGATCTTGATCTTAAATACCATCCGGGGAAGGTTAATGTTGTGCCGGATACGCTCAGTCGGTTACCAGCAATTCAGACGTTGACTGCTCAGAAGGAACTCATTGAAGACTTCCGGAGGTTTGATTTGGAGGTTGTACCACCGCATTCTTCGGAACAGTTGATGCAGCTGTAGGTATATTCGTCGTTGATCGAGAATATTAAAGCAGCGCAATCGCAGGACCCTAGATTGCAAAAGTTTCGGAACAGGTTGAAGCCAGACTTCGAATAGATTTACTGATCTATGAAGATGATTCGTTGAGATATGGTAGCCGTTTGTGTGTGCCAAAGGGAGATATTCGCGAAGAACTTATGAAGGAGGCACACAGTTCAGCATATTCCGTACATCCAGGAGGCACGAAGATGTACCGAGACATACGACAGCATTTCTGGTGGGAAGGCATGAAACGGGAAATTGCTCGCTTTGTGGTAAAATGCTTGATGTGTCAGCAAGTTAAGGCTGAACATCAAAGGGTTGCTGGTTTATTGCAACCGCTTCCGATCCCTCAGTGGAAATGGGAACATATAACCATGGATTTCGTGACAGCTCTACCGCGGAGTCCAAAAGGCAACAATGCGGTATGAGTGATTGTTGATCGTTTAACCAAGGTAGCTCATTTCATTCCTTTTCGGGTTGGTCAATCAACAGAAACTTTGGTAGAACGGTACATGCAGGAAATTGTAAGATTGCATGGAGTACCAGTGAGCATCGTGTCCGACCGTGACACTCGTTTTTTATCACTTTTGGAGGAGCCTACAGGAAAGTTTAGGGAATCGATTAAAGTTTAACACAGCTTATCATCCTCAAACAGATGGCCAGTCGGAGAGAACGATCCAAACTCTTGAAGATATGTTGAGAGCTTGCATGTTGGACTTCAAGGGTTCATGGGAGGATCATCTACATTTAGTGGAGTTTTCTTACAACAACAGTTTCCAGGCGACTATTCAGATGGCTCCATTCGAAGCTTTGTATGGTCGCAAGTGTCGTTCACTTGTTTGTTGGGACGATGTCGGTGAACGAAGATTATTGGGACCAGATTTGGTTGTGCAGACAGTTGAGAAAGTTAATGCAATTCGAAATCATATGAAAGCAGCACAAGACCGACAGAAAAGTTGGGCAAATACGTCGAGAAGACCTCTAGAATTCGTCGTAGGTGATTTGGTATTCTTGAAGATATCACCGACTAGAGGGGTGATTCGTTTCGGAAGTCGAGGAAAGCTCAGTCCTCGATTCGTCGGACCTTTCGAGATCTTGGAGCGTGTTGGTGAGGTAGCGTATCGATTGGCGTTACCGCAATCCTTGGCGAATGTTCATGACGTGTTTCACGTATCTCAACTCCGTAAGTATGTTCGAGATGAAACACATGTGTTGGATCATTCGGAACTGACTGTACGTGAAGACCTAACTTTTGAGGAGCGACCGATTGCAATTGTGGATCGAAGGGAAAAGGTTCTTAAGAACAAGGTTATCTCTCTTGTACTTGTTTCTTAGGGTAGTCGCTCACATGGAGAGTCAACTTGGGAACGAGAAAACGAAATCCGGCAGAAATTTCCCCATCTTTTCTTATAGTTTGTTGGTCGTCTATCCCTTTTGTGTTCTTGGAATTTCGAGGACGAAAGTCTTTTGTAGTTGGGTATAATGTAACAACCGAGTTCTGTTATACAATTTCTGTTGCCGTATGTGTTATGTGTGGTGTTTATTTCATTTACCGTGTTTGGTTGCAAATAGTAGTCTACTTTTTATTCGACCCGCTTGCTTGATCTTGTTGTTTTATAAGTTATGGAATACCCTAACGTTACACATTTTGCATGTAACAATTTAAGTCACTTAAAATAATTTAAAAATACATGACATGGCCTGCATGATACCCCTAACCCTGTGGTAGCGTCCTTGCATCGTGTTCTCGTCCCGTTCAGTGGAACGGACGTGCTTGGATGGCTACGCGCACGTGCCTGCGTCCATTCTTGGGGGTATGCTTTTTCATTACATAATCCTTCATTTCAATTTTTGGAACTTGCTAGTAATTTTCATATTTAAATTCAAATTTTTAGACCCGACTCGGGCGCAATTCTGAAATATTTTTTATTCCGCCAAATCCTATTTATTTCAAATTTCTTAAACACTTTAAAAATATTTTTTACAGCTTACAATAAAAAAAATTCCCATAACGAAGTTATTTCCTTAAACCAGCAAATCTTTTATAAAATCATTTTCCTAAACAAATTCCTAATCCACGAGCCAATCACCGTTCTTCTTTTCTGGTGCCGGGCCCCACACCTCTCTCCCCCCTTCTCTTTCTCCTTGTCTCTCTCCCTCTCTCTTCTCTCTTTATCTCTCCCCCGCTAAAATACAACTTTATATCTCCTCTCCCCCCCTCTCTCTCCTCTCTCTCTCTCTCTTTCCCCTCTCGCACGATTTTCTCTCTCCCTCTCTCTATATATTTCCTCTTCTCTTTCTTTAAAACAAACCAACGAACCCATAACTTTAACCTAGCCGCCGCCTCCTTCTCGCCGTCGCCCTCAACCCGACGATGCCACCCCGACCTCGTCACCATCCTCACCTCTGTCTTCACTCTTCTCCCCGAGCACCCTGCATACATCTGCATCGCCGGGGCGATCGCCGCCGGTGACTCGTCCCCGTGTTCCTAGCCCTCGTGCGCCCCAGTAAGCGATGCTCCCTCTCCTCTCCTTCTTTCCTTCCTTCTTCCTTTCTCTTATTCTTTTTTTTCTGTTCTGTGGGTTGGCTGCTGTCCCCTGCAGGTTGTCCGCCGGAGCTCCGTCGACGCCGTCGACCATCACGACCTCTCCACAATCCACAGTGAGTCTCCTCCCCTCCTCTCCATCCTCCTTCCCCTCTTCTCTTCTTCTTCCTTTTATGTATTTTTTCTTTAGTTGCTTACCGTTTTCTGGTTCGTCGGAATCCGACCGTGCCGGCGACGATCCCGACGACCCAGCGAGGACCTCTGACCCGTGTGATCCCACTGTTCGTTGTTTGGACTCTTTCCGTGTGCCATGCGCGTGTCGCGACTTTTCCCGCCGACGCGTGACGTTCCGTTTACCGCTTCGCGATCCGTCGAGACAAGTGAAACTTGCTACATGCTATTTAAACTACTATATATGCTATTTAAATTACCATGTACCTATTAGAGTGCACGTTAAACCTGTAGTTTCCGTTTAATACCAGAATTCCATTTTAACATTTCGACGTCCCAATATATCATTTTAGATTCATGGTTCGAAACATACCAGTTTGCATTTAGTTCTATTATACATAGTACCCGCATTCATATTTAAATCTTATGACAATTATTTGCATAGCTCACAGTACCCTTTTATATTTTATACCTTGTCGGACGATCGTTTGCATACAACCAACCTGATTTATATTCAATTGCATCTTTAGATTATTTAGTACACATTAACATGATTTTTAACAATCCATATTTGTTTAAGTGTATGAAACTTAATGTTGGAACCATAAACCGAACTCTAAATGATAACCGTGCATCGATGTAATTTAACATGTACCTATTTGCATATTATATTACATGTTCCAGTTTATTCTTCTGATAGTACCCCTGCTGGTTTATTTATAATCATGTTTATGTTAGTTTGATTATGGGCACCCACATGACATCTTGTGCACCCTGATATGACCTATTACACCTATTACTTGATACGACATGGTACCGTACCACTCTTGATATGATATGTCACCTTTATGTATTACCTGGCTTGACCTGATGTACCATGGACTTAGCTATTACCTGATCTTGTGTCTAATGCCAACAAACCTGACCTGTTGTCCTTACGGACCGTTCTTGTTGTCTATCCAGACAAACCTGCACTTGCCAGATCCTGTGTTGGCATTAGTTTTAGATTATTTAATACATGACTTGAACACACATAACATGGGGGTATGGGGAAATCAATGATGAAATCCTGACTTATAACTCGACAGTTGCTTGCTTATACCGATTAGTTTTAGAGGCTAAGCTAGCCTCGGGATAATGCTGCTGACATCGTTCGTCTTTACATATTTCATGTTTTAGTGCCTAGCGGCACGTCTCGGTTTCAGCCCGAGAGTCTTAGACCGTGGTCCCGGGCATGCACGGGATACTATTGAGTTACATCGATGATTCATCAAATTGATTTTAAGGACTTGAGAGTAGTTAATCCAGTAGACCAGTTTAGATTACTCACTGCACACTACCTTTCATTGCTCTGATTTATATTGCCGTTACACCTGCTTTACTATTTATGATTATACTTGCATGTCTTGCTACCCTGTTTACATATTATTGCTTGATGTTATGACGCGCTGACGTCTGGGTTTTGCATGGCCCAGATTCCGTACCTTTATCGCAGTCCGAGCAGGAGTATTTCAGCCAGCAGGCTGAGCAGTGAGGACGCAGTAGTAGTTAGTTCTTTTACTTTTCAGCATTTTATTTCTGATGTGAGCCCGCATTATGGGACATACATTCCAATTATTCTTGTATTGGATCTCTTACTTCCGCATTATTTATTCTTGACTCATTTTATTTTGCCTTATGGACATGTGCTAGTTAGTTTTATTATTGTTCTTGATATCTCTACAGCCGTAATGTGACTGTGGATGGATACTTCCTACCCACAGGTAGCATGGTTGGCTATGTCACGTGCCCATCTTAGCGTACTCTGGGAAGCGGGGTGTGACAACCGTCCCGTACGTCTTCTCGGAACGATCAAGGTTGTAAAAGTATACATCATTACAAGAAACGATCTCCCTGATGGTATAAACGCAGCCGGTCATCTTCAGGGGACGCAAGACTAGGAAGAAACCAACATGCCTTAGGTATTTATAGTCTCAACAAAAATCTTCCAACGACGGAGATCTACTCGCACAAACGACGCGAATCACGGAATATCGCACTTTCCCGATAAGGAACGACCACGTGTCACCCAGGACGGTCACCCTTCCCTTGCTTTACGGGTCAAGGGAGGTTGAACGGCGCCCCAAGTAGATACTATAGAGTTAACAAAGCCCTCCTCACGAGGCCGCCGAGCAGCTTCCTGCTCTGCCCATCCGCAACAGGTAGCTTCCTGCTCGACAAAACGCTTGGATCTAAAGCCCTCATCACGAGGCCGCCGAGCAGCTTCCTGCTCGGCCCATCTGTAGCGGTTAGCTTCCTGCCCGACAAAACGCTGTGGATCTAAAGCCCTCATCACGAGGCCGCTGAGCATCTTCCTGCTCGACCCATCCGCAGCGGGTAGCTTCCTGCCCAACAAATGCTGTGGATCAAAATCCCTCATCACGAGGCTGCCGAGCAGCTTCCTGCTCGGCCCATCCGCAGCGGGTAGTTTCCTACCCGACAAAACGCTGTGGATCTAAAGCCCTCATCACGAGGCCGCCGAGCAGCTTCCTGCTCGGCCCATCTGCAGCGGGTAGCTTCCTGCCCAACAAACGCTGTGGATCAAAATCCATCATCACGAGGCGGCCGGGTAGCTTCCTGCTCGGCTCATCCACAGAGGGTAGATTCCTTCCCTACAAAGAAGTGGATCTAAAGCCCTCCTCACGAGGCCGCCGAGCGGATTCCTGCTTGGCCCATCTGCAGTGGGTGGCTTCCTGCCCAAACAAAAACTGTGGATCCAAAGCCCTCACCATGAGGCGGCCGGGTAGAATGGAGTGACGCCGACCTTGCTACACTTGGCTATCAATCGATTCATACTCGATACACGATCTCCACCTTGACTCCGGGAAAAGAGAGGATACCGACCTTCCTACACTTGGCTATCAATTGATTCATACTCGACGCGCGATCGCCACCTTGACTCCGGGGAAGGAAGGATACCGACCTTCCTACACTTGGCTATTAATCGATTCATACTCGATGCGTGATCGCCACCCCGACTCCGAGAAAAGGGAGGATACCGACCTTCCTACACTTGGCTATTGTTCGACTCATGCTCAATGAACGATCGTCACCCAGAAAGGGTGGACATCGGCCTTACACTAGCAAGATAAAGAGACTTACGAGCTAAAAATACTTGCAGGATAAAGATTCGAATAATGAAAAATATACGAGTTAAAGTACTTGCATAATGATCAGATATTTGAGCGAAGAAAAGGTATACTTTATTCATAATTAAAATTATGTACAAAGGTATTGTGGGCTCCTCAGCCTTACAAAAATGCCCGGAGACTTACAAAAATCTAAAACAAAAATATATACAAGAAAATCGCCCGGGGGGGGATATCTCAGACCGCCCGCTCGGCCAGGATCTCTCCCTGCTCGACGTCACTATCAAGGGCTAAAACGGCGACCTCAGGCTCGGCGCTTCCGCCAACAGCCTCGCCTCCTGCAGCCAGCTCGGCGCCTCCCCCCTGCAGCTCTTCCTCGGCGATAGGGAACTTAGCACGGAGCTCACCGTCGACAAACTCTGGCATAGATTCCATGACGGTGTCGAGGGCCTTGTGCCACCCGACGGCCGCGGATTCGGCGAGATCAAGATAAAACTGATCGGACACCTTGTAATCTTCCACGGCCTTCGCCACCCGGCTCTTGGAAAGCTTCGCCGCGTCCAAAGCCGCCAGAGCATCCTTCTTGAAGGCGTCCCTCGACCTTTTCATGGAATTGTAAAGGCCGTTCGTCTCCTCCATCTTGGCTTGAATAGCCCAGTTGGATTCGGTTAGAAGCCGATGGGGCTCCTTCAGCTTGGAGTTCGTCAGCCCCTCGGCGACCAATCTCAAGTCAAGAATGGATGCCTTCTCTTCCGCTTGCTGCAATTGAAGGCGAAGCTCTTCCTCCCGCGAGGAGGATTCGCCTGCCTTCTTCATTGCCGGGACTATCTCCTCGGACTCCATGTGGACGAGGAGAGCACAGTGCGGGAGGACCTGAGGAAAACAACAAACATGTTAGAAAACTGAAACCGAGAAAATAAAACTTGAGTGATTCCTTAAGAAAGAAACTACCAATCTGAACCGCCTCTTGGGTAATCACGGCCACTTGGGCTTTAATGGTGCCCCGGGAATCTTGGTCCCCGCCGCCTTCTCCATGTCCGCCAGCAGGCTGTCGGTCACGGATAGCCCCGAGGGCACCTCAATGCAGAAGTCGCCCTCCTGCACTTGGATCCTGGTAGGGCCGGCCGAGAGAGCACCCGCTTCTGTTTCTTAAGGGGGATTTTCTTGGTGGGGGGAGATTCCTCCTCCCTCACCCGGGGCGTCGGGTCCCGCACATGCTTCTGACCCCCCCCCTTCGCCCCCCGCGGCGCTCCTCCGGGACTGAGGGTGCTGCGGAAGGCCTGGCCGGAAGAGTTTGCCTCAGGGCCGCGCTTGGAACGGGTCGGGACAAGCTGGCGCCGCCGACCTTTCTTCTCTGGGCCTTCGCGGCCATGGCGGCCATGATTTTTGATCGGTCTATGGGCTCTGCGAAATAAAAAAAAGAACACACAGGAGAAAAAGTTCAGCGATATTGAAAAGGCAAAGAAACTTAAGCAAAGTCTAAACAAATCGTCAAAAACCCTAACTTACCCAGAAAATGCGCAGGACTGAGCCCAGCCCTGCTCAGTACCTGCTCGGAAAGCAGGATATCGGCCCGCTGGATCGGTTCCCACTGGGACACCACCCTTGCCTCAAGGGAGGCCGACTGCTTTGCCCTCGGGCAGTCGGCCCTGTGCCACTGTGTGGGCACAGGCCAATCCTCGCCCTCTGGTGGCCTGACGAATACGTACTTCTCCTTCCATTCATGGATGGAAGAAGGGACAACCACTGCCTCCGACCCAGTCGTCCCACCCTTACGTTTTTTAAACGAAAAATACACCCAGCTCGGGTCCTCCTTACTGGTACCGGGGTGATTTTTATAACAAAGAAAAGACAAGAGGAGAGTCAAACTGAAAGGGATCTGATCAAATTTTAACCGGACCAGAAACCCGAGGAGGATCCTCCACGAGTTCGGCGCTAGCTGGCCCCGGGAAAGATGGAAGCAATGAAGCACCGCACAAACCTCTCGTGAGAAGGGCAGACGCATTCCTGCCCAGAATGCTTCCAGATGCAAGGCAATCTCCTTGCCCGGCACCTGGTCTGCCCATTCACCCTCTCTAGCCAGATGGAGTGAATAATTGGAGGGAATATGGAATCGAGTCCGGATGTCGGAGAGCTCGACCATGCGATTCAAGACGAAGGGCGCATCGCGGGTATTCCCGATGCGCATCTTTGGAGCCCTTGTTGCCGCCCAACGTCGAGTGACTAGGACAGCCCTAACCCTAAGGGTCGAGCCCAACACAGAAGATGCTATAGAAGAAGAACCCTCTCGATTATCTGAAGCTGAAGAGGAAGAAGACCCACCGGGCTCGGCCCCAGCAACTGGAGCCTCATCGTCCGACTCTACCCCTACTACATCTATAGACACCTCGGAGGAAGACATCTCACCTGATTCAAAGAAAAGGACTTGCCGAGGAAAAATCAACGGAAGATCCGATCTATGCGGAGGAGCTCCGAGCAATCTTCAAGCAGCGAAAGAGAATTAAGGCAAAGTGTTGGCCCTAGGATGGTCCCCTCCTATTTATACACCCGAAAGTGATCATTCTACGGATCACATCGATTCCCGCCAAAACGAAACGCCGCGCCTAGCGGCAGTCGAGGCTCCATGTGGCGGTTGACCATTGGAGACGTCTCTTCGATTGCAGGAGTCAAAGACAGCCTGTCTCGCCCGCCAATCGACGTTCGACACGTAACCCGTACCCCAACTGACGATCGAGTGAAACGTCGCCTCCTCTTTAAAGCGTGATCATTTCACCGATCCCCTGATGCCATCACGGATACACGCGAAAATTTAGGCGCACAATGAGACAACACGTGGGCCCAAAGATCAAAACGACGCAACTGCCAAATGCCATGTCGTTCCCGGACGATCCACACTATGATCCTCGGCACCAGACTGAGCAGAAGAAAACCAAGCAGGCCATTCTCGACCTGACCCATGAATAGGTCGGAACGAGAGTATGAGGCTAATGACGATACTCACAAGTGATATTTTCTCAGATTACGACACATGGTGGATGACGTGTCCTGAAGGCTATGGAGGTGGAATAAATGAGATGCATTGGGGGCGTTCCTCGAGACCTCATCTCCGAGGACGCATCCGACCTTTCGAAGACCTCCATGAGTACTTTCCACATTCATCTAGCAAACAGCCAACAGCTCGCCTCCGAGAAGTCCAGCGAGCTTCCTTAGCCTCCTTGCTCCTCTCCAATCCATCTGACAGGCCGGGCTCCCTCGGTCTCCTTGCTCGTCTTCGAGTCATCTGACAGGCCGGGCTTCTTCGGCCTTCTTGCTCGTCTCCGAGCCTCCTAATAGGCTGAGCTTCCTCGTCTTCCCCGATTAACCGAGAGCGTGGAACCCAAGCGCCTCCGCAACGGCTCCGCGTATCTCGCCAAGACGAGATATCCGCCTCCCTACGTTCCACGTCCCCCGCGAGCGCGTCCTCCCATTAATGGGCGTATCCCACTATTAATGCGAGGATAACACAGGGGCGTAAATGACGGCGATGATCTCGCGCCTGCTCGCTCCACGCGACCACTATATAAACCCTTTTTCAGACGACTCAGGTAACGGGAACTCAACCCAATAGGTCGCTACGCTGCTCTTATTCTCCGTCACTAATTTGATCGTCGGAGGGTCCTACGGTGGTTTCCCACCCCGGGACTTCCCTTGCAGGTAGCTCGGCCTCAACAACTTCCAACAACCTATTGAGATCCATACGCTCAACAACCCCCAAAACCAATCTCAGCCGCTAAAAACCGCTCGCTGCCAGATTGACGGAGGACAACATCTGAGGGAAATCAAAACCTCCATCACAATCTAACGATTTTCTATAATATGACATGTTATGCTTAGAGGCCAGATCAATGAGCATGTCTAGGCTATTGGCCAAGAAGATTGATATTTATGGTGTTGATCATCGAAATAAGATGCGCAAAATTGCTTTTTCTGACTATATATTAAAAGTAGCTTCTCTTCTTTTGTTAGGGTTGAGAATTCGAAATGATATGACCTTATCCTATAAAAAAGGAATGCCCTTCCAAAAAGCAGGGATATATCGGTAAATTCGGCGCATAGCGGTTGCCCTCAAAAACAGTGTACGGGCAAATTGACAAGGGGTTGGCAATAACAGGGGCGCCTTTCTGAAAACAACTGTTTTTTTTTTCATTTGACGCAGCAAATGTCTTCCCTCGAAATCAAATATAATAATCTTTTTTTATAAAAGACTGAATCTAGCGGTTTTTCCAATTCCCCCCTCTCTTTTGAAATCCCCTCCCCCCACATGGCCCCTGGTTTTGTACTCGTTCTTCTCTTTCTCTTCACCTCCCCAATCTCTTTATCTAGCCACCATCCAATCCCAAACCCACCCTAACCCTAGCAGTGATCGCGATGAAGATCGAGGAGACGAGTATGGGACTGGGGGCGAAGAGGAAGGAGAAGGAAAGAAAGCGAGGGTTTGGGCGGAGGAGGACGAGGAGGCGGGTTCAAGCTGAGAACGCCGCCGCGATTCAGGGGCTGTTTGAGATCTCGAAGGCCATCTTCAAAGGCCCCGGGACCTTGCCTCGGCATCGAGATGTCAAGATGCTGCAGATGTTTTTAGGTATGCGTTCTGATTTTTTCTCGTTTGGAAATTTGGGGATTTTTATTGATGAAACGTGCTTGAGTGTTTGAATTAGTGGCATTGTACATGATGTTTATATTTCATAATCTGATTATAAAATTTATATTTTGAATTATATGAAGAACATCCTTTCTATTTTAATGCCCAAGCAGTTTTCGTTATCGAAAAGTGGAAGCCAATTTAGCTTGTTGTCGTTGCATAGTAAATTTTTTGTAAAGCTTTGAATTTCCTTGCGTGACAGATAAAATGAAACCAGAGGATTTTGGACTGAGTACAGATCTAGATTTCTTCAAGGCCGCGAGTCCTGTCAATAGTACTCCGACGATTACGTGCACAACAATCTACAGCTGCGATAACTTTTCCGTAAGAGCATTTATATTAAGTATAGATTTTTTCCTCACAATTTCTTAATTAGAAATGCTGGCCATAGAGTTACGGTGGATTTATTTTATAACGAGCATCTTCATGAAAAATGTGAATGCATTAGTTTGGGATCATGATAATTGATGATGAGTGAGAGTACTAACTAAACAACGGTGATCAGGAAAGTTTGGATTTTTATAGATTATAAGGCATGTCTGGTCATTTAATATGTTGAATCAATTAGGAAGATACTACATTTGTAATTTGCAAATAGCTAATAGGCCTACATATTGGATAGCGGGTGATAAGTGAGATGGAAAATAACCTGTGATGACACTCAAATATACAACTATCTGCAATTTTGATAACTTCATGATGAAAATTGTGATCCTAGTGCTACTCTCACTAAGCACCCTTTAACTATAATTATTCTACCGCTGTTTGAGTTATAATTTACTTCTTGAGTTCACCAAAACTCTAATACTCTGGACATCTTTTGTTAGCTCGCAACCAACTAATAATGTTTTTTTGAAAATCTTCTAGAGATTACTAGGCACGCATGGCCATACTGATATTACGTGTTGAGATCAACAATGAGGATATCAAAATTTTAGTTTGGAATGTGGTCGAAATACGAATGTTAAGATGGATGAATGGTAATACACTAAAGGATAGTATAAGAAATGAATGTATTTGTAACAAGTTAGATGCATCTCCCATAGAGGATAAGATGCGAGAGAACCGATTGTGATGGCTTGAACATGTGCAACGAAGACGAGTCGTTGCCTTGGTTAGAAAAGTTGAAGTAGTTCTTGGCGCAACTAGGGGTAGGGGTAGACTTAAACGAACATGGATATAGGCTATTTAGAACGATATGTTTATTGTTAATTTAACAAAGAAAATGACCCTCGATAGAGCAAAATGAAAATACCTTAGAGGGGGTGAATAAGGTTTTAAGTGTTTTACGGCAAATTTAAAACTTAATCGTGTTAGATTAACAAGTTTCTGCGGAATTTTCCCCTTATGTATATGCTTTTAAAGAACTACTTTTATCATATTGAGTTCTCCTCTAATTAAAAACGTTTGGTGAAGACGTCTGTCTCTGAAATTAACTGGAGAAGACGTCTGATTCCAACAGAATTTTTTTCTTATGTATACGCGTTTAAAGATATTTATAGATTAAGAAATGACTAATTCGATCATATTGAGTTCTCAAATATAGGAAAAACCGGTTTTATCTAGAGGCTCAGTGAATATATCTGCAAGCTGCTGGTCAGTTGATACATATTCTAAAACAATATCTTTTTTATGAAAATGATCTCTCATGAAATGATATCGTATGTCTATGTGTTTAGTTCTAGAATGTTGATCCGTATTTTTGATCATGTGAACTGTACTTGTATTATCACAAAGTAGAGGGATCTTTGAAATACTTTCATTATAGTCTTCGAGTGCGTATTTCATCTATAAACTTTGTACACAACATGCACCAGCAACAATGTATTCTGCCTCAGTCGATAAAGCTACTTAATTTTGTTTCTTGGAAATCCAAAAGACAAGACAGTTTTCTAAAAAGTGGCATGTGCCGCTAGTGCTCTTTCGATCTTTTAAGTTTCCAGTATAATCAACATCTGAATAACTGGTTAAGTGAAACAAATTATTCTTTGGATACTATAAACCTAAATTTATGGTTCTTTTGAGATATCTAAAGATTCTCTTAACAGCAGTCAAGTGTGACTCTTTAGGATTAGCCTGAAACCTAGCATACATACACTAAACATGATATCTGGTCTACTAGCGGTCAAGTATAATAGACTTTCTATCATTTCACGATAAATTCGTGTGTCAATTTCTTGACCATCTTTATCTTGTTTAGTGCTGGTAGCCATTGGTGTTTCACAAGTCTTTGCGTTTTTCAAGCCAGCTTTCTTTATCAATTCTTTGGTGTACTTGGCTTGACCAATGAAGATGCCATCATCCATTTGCTTAATTTGAAATCCGAGAAAGAAGTTAAGTTCTCTCATCATGCTCATTTCAAATTTGTTTTGCATAGATTTGGTGAACTCTTCACAAAGACTTTCATTTGTCGCACCAAAAATGATATCGTCAACATATATTTGGACTATTAAAATATTTTGTTGAAAAGTTTTAGTAAATAAGGTTTTATCTACGACACCCCTTATGAAACTTATATTTTTTAGAAACGCATTTAAACGTTCATACCAAGCACAAGAAGCTTGTTTAAGACCGTATAGTGCTTTTTTTTTATAATTTATAGACATGATTTGGAAACACATGATTCTCGAAATTAAGGGGTTGAGATACATATACTTCCTCTTCTATTTGACCGCTTAAGAAATCACTTTTAACGTTCATCTGAAAAAATTCTAAAGTTTTTATAGCAAGCGTATGCTAGTAGAATACGTATGGCTTTTAATCTAGCTCCGGGTGCATAAGTTTCATCATGGTCTATGCCTTCAATTTGATTATACTCTTGGGCTACTAAACGGGTTTTGTTTCTAACTATTTTACCTGATTCATCAAGTTTATTCTTAATATCCACTTAGTACCTATAATTGGTCTATCACCGGGTTTTGGTACTAAATACCATATCTTGTTTCTTTCAAATTGGTTTAGTTCTTCTTGCATAGCAATTATCCAATTTTCATCCAGTATAGGTTTATTTATATTTTTGGGTTCTATCATTGATATAAAGGCTAAGTTTATACATGTTGAAAGCAGATGAACGTGCCCAATGATCAAATCCTTTGGATGATCTTTCTTGAATTGCCAATCTTTTGGAAGATCTTTATCCACGGTTTGTTGATATTATGGAATATCTTCTATATGTGATTCTGCAATTCCCTTTTCAATTGATAGATTTTCTAAACCTTTTGAGATGTTTGACTCGTCATAATTTGTAAGGTTTTTGAGATAGAGTCGTTTTCATCAAATTCAACGTACATACTCTCTTGATAATTTGTGTTCTTTTATTATAGATAGGATATGTTTTGCTAGTTATAGAATAACCAACAAAAATGCCTTCGATGCATTTAGAATCAAATTTTCCTAGGTTGTCTAAAGTATTTAAAATAAAACATTTAATTCAAAAACTTTAAAATACTTAATATTTGAGGTTTTATTATAAAATAGTTCGTATGGAGTTCTATTAAGGATTTTTTAATGCTAACTCTATTAGTGATATAGCAAGACGTATTAACGGCTTCAGCCCAAAAATACATAGGTAATTTATTTTCATTTAGTATGGTTCGTATCATTTCCTGTAAGGAATGATTCTTCCTTTCAAAAACACCATTTTGTTGTGGTGTTCTCACACATGAAAACTCATGTTTATAACCTTTTTATTACAACATTATTCAAATAAAGCGTTTTCAAATTCTCCACCATGATCACTTCTAATTTTAGAAATCTTAAGATTTATTTCATTTTGAATACATTTGGAGAAAATTTTGAAAATACTATACGTTTCATCTTTTGTTTTGAGAAAGAATATCCATGTAAATCTTGAAAAGTCGTCTACTATTACATAAGTATTGAGTTTTCCTTCTAAACCAGCATTCCTATTAGGACCAAATAAATCCACGCGAATTAGTTGTAAAGAATTGCTAGTAGAGATTTCATTTTTAGGTTTAAATGAATATTTAGTTTGTTTGCCCTTTAGACATGCATCACATTGTTTATCCTTTTCGTATTTTAACCTAGAGATTTCTCTAATTAAGTCACTCTTAGAAATTTTAGATAATGTGTCTATAGATGCATGGCCTAGCCTCCTATGCCAAACCCACGATATATCGTTGTTGTTTACTGCTAGACATTTTATATTTTTATTGTTAAAGTCGTGTATAGATAATATAGATATTATTGTGTCATTTTCCGCTTAAAATTACTATGTTGTAAATAATTTTGCAAATGTCCTTTTCAAATATTATGTTGTATTCTTTATCACAAAATTGACTAACACTAAATAAATCGTGTTTTAAATTATCTACATACAACACATTCTTAACAATAGTAGTATTAGAATCATTGATAAATGAAATGATACCTTTGCCGCTTATGTTTGCTCTTTTATTGTCTCCTAATGTAACGGCACCGTCTTCTTTTCTTGATAGCGTTTGGAAGCTATTGATATTTCCAGTCATGTGTCTCGAGCAACCGCTATGGAGGATCCACTTCTTACTACGTTGTTTGGGATCCTGCAAAACAAGATGACATTGGTGTGACCTTAGAAACCTATATCATTCTAGGTCCCCGGGGGGTTAGGAGTGAAATAATTTTTATAAGTCGAATTCAATTTAATAATACAATACCTAGATATATGTCCTAATGTACAACAATAATTACATGTCGTGTTAGCATATTTATTTCCATATCTAAACATATTTGAACTTCTAACAAATGCGACGGTTTTCAGATTTTGAATCATCGTGAAAACTTACATCTTGACGTTTATAGTGATCCATACAATTTCCTAGCACGACGTCAATATTGTCCTTAGTTTTAGTAAACTTACAAATAATGTCATCTTTAATTTCTAACTTTCTTTTAAGATCAAAGATTTCAAATTTTAGAGTATCTATTGAACTTGGTGTATTCCTATTTCATTCTATTAGTGTATCAAGTTTTTCTTTTAAGTTAATATTTTAAAAAAAAATTAATCTCTGTATCTAGAGCGTAGCTTATCATAATTAGATTTTAAATAAAAACATAACTTAACTAAATTTTCTCTAGATAAATTATCAAGATCAAGAGTATCATCACTAATCTCATTATGTTCTACAGCCATGAAGCACATATTAGCGACTTCTTTTTCTGACTCGCTCGAGTCAGATTCATCCCATATAAACTTGGAAAGCGCGTCTTTCTGAACCCTAATTTTTCCTTTTCCTTTTTAGGTTCGGACAATCTGCTTTTAGGTGACCCTTTTTATCATATTTAAAATATCGCATAGCTATCTTTGAACTTAAACGTTTCTTTATGGCATTGCTTCTATTTTAAAGAAATTTTTTAAAATGCCTTGTGAAGTTTGCTATCTCTTCATCGTTACTCTCGTCATCGCTCGATAGATGGGATTATTTGTTCTTGCTTGATGAGGCATTTAAAGCGATGTTTTTGCGTTGGTTTTCTTCCTTCGATTTGATATCCAAGTTGCATCTCATATGTTTTTAACTTACCGATGAGAGTATCAATACTCAACTTAGTCATGTCGTTCGCTTCTATTGCTGTGAGTTTTGGCTGCCTAGTCATGGTTAGTGATCGTAAAAGTTTATAGTTCCTTTTCTTTTCTACGAATATTTTTCCTAAGTTGAACAATTCGGTTACTATATTGTTAAATCTAGAATACATAGAATCAATCGTCTCATTTTCTTTTATTGAAAACATTTCATATTCATGCACGAGACGATTAATTTTACTTTCCTTTACTTGATTTGTTCCTTCATGTGCAGTGTCAAGTGTGCTCCATATATCATGTGTCGTTCGCCATATAGAAATTCTATTGAATTCCTTTGGAATAAGTGAGAAATAAAAAGCATTCATAGCTTTCACGTTTAAAGTCATAGATCGTTTATCAGTGTTGGAAAAAGGTCTTGTAGTAGGAATTTCATAAGGTGAGTCGAATATATCTAGAATCTCTAAATCTATACATTGTAAAAATATCCTCATCTTAGTTTTCCAAAATTGAAATTTGTGCCATTAAAAAGTGGAGGTCGTGTGGTGGATTGTCCCGCTAATTGGTTGCCATTTAGGATAAAAAACTCAAGATGTTAATCTTAAAATACGAGCAACCTAGCTTTGATATCAACTGAAAATACCTTAGAGGGTGATGAATTAGATGAAAATATCTTAGAGGGTGATGAATAAGGTTTTGAAGTGTTTTATGGCAAATTTAAAACTTAATCGTGTTAGATTCTGCGGAAAAATTTAAACTAGTTAAATAATGAAACTTGTAGCAATAGTCAACACAGAGCAGAGAAAAATTAGAGTAATGTGCGGTAACGGGTATATATATAGCATAAGTAGAAACAAGTGCATCTTAATGGATCACACACAATATGAAATTCTCATCGATAAAACGTTATCAAACTCCTGTGCCAATCATTGACACTCGAAATCCCAAAATATCATGATGCAGTGTTTATGCATGAGGAATGAAAGTGTAAAACCCAGATAACTAACACACGCTACGAAGACCCCACCAGCTACAATACGTGTGATGTATGAAAAGTCAACACATAGTAGAGAAAAATTAAAGTAAAAAACAATATATCACACATGATTTGTTGATTAGGGTTTACCACAACCTATGACTAATCCCCGTTTGAGACATTAGGAATTTTCATTAGATATCGGTATGAAGAACATAATTCTTCTTCACTAGGATCATCCAGGAAAAACTCCTTTATCCTAACATGAATCCACGATTCAGATAGTAAGAGACTCCTATCGGAGAGAAGGAAACAATCCTTCTTCAAGAATTTACAAAATGTTACAATGATCCGATATTGATGCCCACTCACAATTCTATGATCTTAAATATTAGTATCAATTAGGCATGAGGATTGTTTTGAGAGTGTATTGAAAGTTTTCAGGCTCTGTTGGAAATGAAGAAAAAAATATGAACGATTAAGGCACAAGAAGAATTTTTGCACAAGAACAAGGAAAAAATAATAATTGATTGATTAATTGATATTGATAAAAAAGTGTTTGATCTCTTGGGGTATTTATAGGAATGGAAGGGTTGCCATTTTGTAAAGAATCATAATTGTCAAAAACAGTTAATGACTGTTAAAAAAAATTCAAAATCGAAATGGCGTAAATAACGTTCGTTTGAAATTCGACATTTAAAAATAACTGTCATAAATTTCTATGTCAGACATTTGGGGCCATACGTCTGTAGTTAAAAAAATTCTTAGAGACGTCTGCCCTAGACGTCTCCATTTTGAAAACAGAAACTGAATAATTGAAAATTTTCTTAGACGTCTGCAGTTCAAATCCTTCTTAAGGAGACATCTCTGCGGCAAAAACAGAGATTTGAAAAACGGAAATAAAATTCAGCAGACATCTAGGACATACGTCGGCATTTCAAAATTTTCTTAAGCAGACGTCTGGGCCGAACGTTTGCAGTAGGATGATTTTGAAATCGGTTAATTTTTTATAAAGAATTTGAATCTAATGGATATGGTACGTCTCTTGATAAAGAGGAAACGTCTTATAAATAGAATTGAGTTGGAAAATGATTTCTAACCTTGTGAGATCAACAGTAGACTCAGATAAAATAAAAACAACAATTATGGACTCAATTCTTCTTCGTACTTTATTTTCTTGATTTGTTACTTTGAGACGTCTTTGTTTCTTGATGAATCTTGCATCACGATGTGTGCTTGCGTCAAGTCTTCATTCCATATAGACGTTTTGAACACGAATCTTATTGAAGGCAATCACTGCTTGATATTGAGATATTGTGCTAGCTATACTCATAAATGAGAACTTGAAAATGCCATTAGTAACATATGAATCCTTTAAATATAGTTTTGTTTTAAATGATTAAAACTCAAGATCGTATGTACGACACAAGTGTCAACACAAAATGGAAAAGGAGCCAACCCCAAAATTTTGGGATGAAGGCTTTGTCGTTGTCGTCGTTGTAAATAACTAGAAATTTGTTGAAACATCTCCACATGTTGAATTATATTTGAGAAGTAATGATAACGAAAAGAACCTAGGAAAATATATAGTTAGAAAGCTGGATTGGGTAAACATAAAGCAGAATTAAGCATTGTTCATAATCATTATTAAAGCATTATTCAAACTTAAATATTCGTAGGCAAATTTTTTAATTAGATATTTTTAGCATGTTGTGACTTTTTCCAGTGAGATTGTGATTTAGCGAAGTGTTGAACCATATTAGCTAAAATGTAATTGGAACATTTACATATAATTACCAAGGATGGTTATTTCTGGCATCTGCTTCTTTATGATATTTGGGAAAGGTTCTTGATGTTTGTAAAACAAAATTTCCTCGTACACAAGCTTTATTTTTCTCATCATTTTCAAATATTAATTTTCTTATGTAGCCTACCCCATATGCTTGGGATAAAAGGCTCAGTTGTTGTTGTTGTTGTAATTTTCTTAAATTGCCGATCCATAACTAAGTTAATTTAAATCTATTACAGTCTCTTATAATTGTTTCTTCTGCATCCCCTTTTACTTCTGCAGATGTGTATATTCTTTTTGCCACCAACTGCAGTAATTCCTCTCCACAATCACCCGGGAATGATTGTTTTCAGCAAACTCCTACTAGGAACAATGCACATAAAGTCGTACGATTGGGTTGACCCTTCAACTTCAGAAGAAGCTACTCCATCTAACTGTAAGCGAGTAATTTATCTTTATAAATGCACCGTTTATCGAAATTTTGTTTTCAATTTAACTAAATATGCAATTTTTTTTGCAGTTAGATTGGCGAGAATGGTGGTGGACTCCGATTTCTTGGCCCCATGCAATACTTGCACTCTATATCCAGCAGCTGGAGGAAACATGCACACCTTCAGAGCCATTACTCCATGTGTAGTTCTAGATGTACTAGGACCCCCTTATTCGAAAGATAATGACCGTGATTGCACATATTACAGAGACCATCCCTACTCCCATATTTCCGGTAAGCTAGTATTTTTTGAAGTTACCTTTATGAGATATTCTCCAGCTGCTTTTGTTGTAGGAATTTTAGAACTAATCACTCAATTCTCCCTTCTATTTAAAGGGAATAAACCAATTATTATTCTAATATAATGATGCGGACGGAAGGAAAAAATTAGAAAAGGCCTCTCCTTTTCATGCTGTAATGCCTATGTTTGAATGTATTAGTTCCAAGGAAAAAGACCCATGCGAATGGTATATGGAATATCTGTAGTATATCGGTTTCTATTGCTAAAGAGGCATTTTTATATTACAAGTTTACAACAGAGAACAGAAGCAGTAACGCATAGTACGTTTACGACATTACCACCATATATTATATCTCCCGATTACACTTTAAAACACTTACTGTTATGCGGCCTTTTCTACTTGAGCTGGTGGTTGTAAATCGTCAAATGACCCTTTGCATGAGGAGACATTAAGTTTGTCCTCTATTTGTTTGTAAGTTCTGCGAGAGGTTATATAATGCATCCTTGTAGGGGGTTATATAAAGCATACTTGTCTCTACTATTACGATACTCATACCCACAATCGTTTGACAAGACGAGGTTTACAATTTGTGATTATTTCCGTAGAAAAATAAAATGCTATGTGGCAGCTTTATAGGCATCCACTTCTTTGACTTGTCGGTACAAGATTTGCAACGTTGTTTACATTAATTTCCATTAGCAACGAGTTACTGGATATCGGAGTGCACATCCATGTACATCACGAGCGATGCAATTAGCTTCACTACAACGAGAGAATTTTTCATGTGGTTCTGTACTAAATCTCTCAACTGTAGATTGTTTACGGTTTGCATTGCTTGTATTTTCCTCGCTATCTTGTTCCCGCACTGATGATTGAATTCTTTCAGATGGATGTGCTGGCGGGGTTGAAGAGCATGGCGGCAGTCTTGGCTGGTTGGAAGAGATAGAGATGCCCAAGGATTTGAAAATGTTTGGTGTGGAATACATGGGGCCTCAAATTATTGAGAGGTGATAGCAAATTCAAATGGGCATAGCTTGTGGTGACTGCAGTTTTTCACATTTGTTCTTGCGTGTGTGGAGTCGTTCAACTATTTTTTCAGGGGGAGAGATTGATTGCAACTTTGGAGAATTCCTCCCTTTCTTTGGTTTTTTATTATCCTTTTGCAGTTATATCACTATCTTTGTTTGGAAATTGAATTTTACGCTCTAGAAGTTAATTGTAGTTGGTTTTTAGTTTTGAATCCACTCCTCCTGCACTGTATTGTACCATGTTATACTGTAAAACATTTCTTTCTAATTCCTTTCTAAAACAAATGAGGTTATGGGCATAACTTTCAGCAGTACTATTAAGACCGCAGACAGCACATGAAAGAAAGAGTGGATGACGCTCATCCCACTTAAACCTAGGTGGGCCCTGCCCTTTCTCTCGTTATATCCTTGGCCGTTGCCGTGGGCAACCTTCGCTACATAATTCTCATACGTTTATTCTAATATATACGCTTATTTGTCTGATTTTCACTCATTTATAAAAAAAAAGTGTGAATTTTAGGATTATTCTATTTAGTTTATATATTAGACCATATAGGACACTTTTTCTTGAACACATCAGTCCCTAAGAACTACCACACCTTCAGACAATGCAAACACATCATTTCATAATAACTACCAATGCTATACGATAAAAGCTCTACATCTTGCTATAATTCTGTGTGAGGAAATTAGCATTGGATAATATTAAAATGTTAAATAAGATTTGATGACCAATGTGAGGGCATTTTATGATGTCATATTTTTTCTCTCCACTCCAACTTAACTCGCTTGACTATGAAAAGTGTGAATTCTATTATTATTCGTTTGATTTTTACCCATTCTGTGGTGCTTCTCAAGAATGTTAGCTAGTGTTGGTAATCCTTTTTCTATCAATTTCTATCTTGTCTATGTTTGCATTCAAAAGACAATTGTTCAGGGGTTCGTGAATCATTATATTTTATTTTAAATCCCCCCAACCTCCCCCAAAAATAAAACATCAAGGAAATTTCATCATTAAGTGGCCATCATCAATTGGTTTGTCTGTTTTTTTATCATTCTCTTTCTAACCCGTTTACTCTTCAAAATTCCATAATGGGTGTCGGTTATATGTGTTCGGTGACGAGAGAGAAATGAATAAGAACACTGATGATGCTCGATATCGGTGATCTTCCGGATCATGACACGTGGCAGATGACGTGTCCCAGAGCATGCAAGAAAAGACCTACAGTGGTCGACCAGACCACCTCTGTGCCCGTCCCACAAACAAGCGCTGGCTCACCTCCGAGCCCCCAGCACAATTGGCATCCTCGGCCTCACAGCTCGTCTCCGGGCTACCACGAAACCAAGATACCTCGGCTCTCCCACTCGTCCGCGAGCTCTCCCGCCGAGGTCATCTTCCTCGGTCTCATCGACCGACCAACGGCACCGCTCACAGCGCAACCGCGTCCGCCGGCCACATCCCACGTTCCACGCCATCACGATCCCCCATTAACGAGTCCGTCTCGCCATTAATGGGATATCCCGCTCATCACGCAGGCGTGACGTCGGGAGCGTAACGGCCGGCGTGATTCTCGCGCCTGCCCTGTTTTCTGCCATTGCTATATGAACCCCCTCTTCAGACGGTCCAAGTAAGTCATTTTTACTCCACTAAACCGTTACTCTGCTCGGATTTCCTTTCTAACTTGACCATCGGAGGGTCCTCGGGGGTACAACCGTCCCGGGACTTCCTTGCAGGTAGCTCGGCGCAAACGACCTCAAATCCATTGAGATCCACACGTTTCAGAAGCTAGCCTCCAGATCAAATCTCAGCCGTCCATCGCCGCAGTCAGCAGACCAACGAAAGGTAACATCTTGGCGCGGATCCACCCCGTGTCAAACACGGACCCAGCCCGAATTGTTTGAAATCCTCTATTTATTTCTCTTTCATGACCGAGTGTAAACAACATTTTTGAGGGCACAGGGTTTTAAAAGTTTAAACTATACATTTTTATCTGCGAAGTCCAAATATAGACCTACGTGCCAAACTCTAGTATTGTTTGAATCCTGGCACATTCTTAGGTTGTGAACTTGGTTTATATTCTTTGGGGGAGTGGTTCATTGCGTCAAGCAATTTCTCACAACGACGAGGAGTACCTGTATTTGGCGTCGTATGTGAATCATCTCAAATTATATCCTTTGGATGTGAAATAATATCATCCTCCTCCTCTTCTCTCCATTAGAAACATCTTCAGTTTTTTTAAAAAAATTAATCTAATGGCGCTTTGGGCTCCGATTCCCTCTCTCTCCCTCTCTTATCGCTCTTGCTCCACTCTCGCCCCAACCCCGACTCTTCGGCCCAAACCGTCCGGCCCAAACCTGGGCCCACAGCCTCTCCTCCTCGTCCATCTTCTTCTTCGACCCAAGAATCTAGGGCATCGGAGCCGGAATCTGAAGAGAATCATGGCGGAATCTCCCATCATCAAAAGGGAACCCATGGTTCCCCCTTACAATGTCCTCATCACCGGTTCAACCAAAGGTACCTTTTTGCATATAACACCCTTCATTTATTGATGCCTCATTTACATTAGCACCTTGAGTCTCTAGCTGGAAAATCGCTTGTAAACCCCTCGACCAGCTTTATCACCACCATAGGATAATAGTATTTGGATGAAATAGCATTTGTTGGCCCTTTTTGCGTATGGAGTTAAGTTAGGATAACCGGAGTTTCATAAAGTTATCTAAACTTAACTCCAAATTCCTGACTATGCCATATTTGGTGTGCATTTTGGAGTTTAGAAAACTTCTGTTATCTAAACTCCAAAGTTGAGATAACCAGGGATTACAAAACTCCAATCCAACCAAAAGCTTTCCGAACTCCAATATTTATGAAGAAAACACTCATTTTGGAGTTTAAATAACTCCTAGATAACTACAAAGCCAAACACCCATCAAAGTTTAACTTCAAAGTGGAGGCGGGGCAGTGCAAACTAGTTCGGTTCGCATCTCAATAGGTGTTTGCATCACCTTTACCTTCACTTAAAGATAAACACCAATTATCCTAACTCTATACCCAAACAATGCCGTAATTTTTACGTCCCTAATCCTCACCACGACTTTGAAAGTTTTGGTGCATTAGGGCGAATGGTGGTGATGCATCAAACCCCGAAGTCAGGTTAATCCGACGCGGATAATACAATCACAATTTGCTGCAGCAGAAATATTAAACGGCCTACACATACGTTTTCTAATTGGGACCGAGAACGGATTACTTGCAGCGGTGTTATTCTTCGTTCGCTCCTCACAAGAGATGTTCAGTGTGTCTAATGATCAACGGGAGGTGGTTACACTTTGTCAAGCTAGAAGTCGTCTAATCTACGGAGGCAAAACTTATTTGTCCAGCCGAAATATGAAATAGAAGATGGAGGCACGAAACCCTAGATAGCAAAAGATGTCACAAACAGCGTAGATAGCCCCATATTTATAGGTTTCGGATGAAACGAATAGTCCTACTACGGTTCGGCTCTTGGCCGAATCCATATCCAACCCGGACAATAGGGTGTAAGCGTGCAACTTGGGGAACGAGCCAAGGCGGCTTGGATTCAGGTCTCCGGCCCACTCACCCACCCATGTAATTGGGTGGGCATCATGTCGATCTCAACACCCAATGCCAACAAGTGCATTAGCGCACCTAGGTTCAAACCCCACTAAACATGCATTTTAAAAGTAACAGATAAATAAAGCATATAAAGAAAATAGGTTAATTGCACAAAACTCTGCTGTAGTTTAGCCCATATAGAACTTAACTGTCACGACCCAAAATTGGCCCATGACGGCCCTAATACTACGCAACGCCCAAAGACGTAACGCAGTAAAAGAAAGCCAAAACCCAGAAATCTAAACCAAAAAAAATACGGAAAAGATAATTTAAGTTTTTGAAACATTTGAAATTGCAACCCAAATTCTGTAAAAGTCCTACTTTATTTCTTTAAAGTTTTAGCAACACCCATTTTTGTGTAAAAACTAGCCCAAAGACGGAAAACAATCACATCATAAATATACGACGCCGTAGCGAAGAAATAAGACAATAGAGAGAAAGCTGCATATAAAAGACAACAAATCCACATTTAATATACAATAACGTCCTCACCAAGTCTCTAAGTCAACACTACAATAGTAGATGGAGAGTACAAAATACAACGAATATACAATATGAAATACAGATAATCATCTAACCCACCTAAGCAAAATAGTACTGTGAGCTGATACGGTATCTGTAGCAAAAGATGATAGATGGATACTGAATAGCCTGCTTCGACTACTCTGGGGAACAACCTGAAACACCTGTGGCACAACGGGGGTGAGTTGCCAACTCGTGGATAGTAGATAACATATGCAGGTAATCGCTGGAATGTACGTACAGCATGAATCTAAGATATGCGATTACAGTAATAACATGTCATGCAAATGCTGAATAAAGAAATGTACACTAGCAGGTACAATCAATATGTAAAGCAATAAATAACATGACGTTAGTGTGCAATAACTATGCAATAGGAATATGAGAATGCAAATATACAGCTATCATGAAGGGTACACTAACAGGTACTCCTAATACATGGAACAGTGCATAAGTGAAAAGGTATGAGGTATGGAGTGGAATATGTCGTTCCCACGGAAACCTGACATCGTGGCAGGATCACAATCCATCAAGACATTCAAATCCCAATTCCTCAAATCAGCCCCCACATTGGGCTTTCACATCATATAAGTCTCGTATCTCCTCAATGTACAATACCGAGTAATCTCCTATATCCCGAATGTACAAATCAGTAATCACATAGGTATGTCCAATATCCAATCTCAATAGATCACCTAATATCCCAAGTCAAACCTCAAGTAAAAATCTAACATTCTAAGGTAAATATATACAGAAATAAGTATGATGGGGGCAATACACATATATTAGCGTCCCATTCCACTAATATTGGTGTAAGGGTATATATAACAACGGCTAAATCTCCTGTTATATATACAAAGGTGTTAAAGAAATATCATGAAAACCATGTGCCAAGCATCGACATAGAAATCCTGATCACGTATCATACGCTATCCCGAAAGCACGAGTGCCTAGCTCTGACCCTCGCCTTTCGACGTATGCATACGTACATGACTCCCAGCGGTGTCTCCGTGATCCTCCGCCGAGTCATGGGTACTGTCACCGGTAGGTACTCGCCCGCCTTCAGGCTCAATCGGCAAAGTCCATCGATCTTCTTACCGAGGGGAATCATACCGGGCCCACCATGTACTCTCATACGGCAACCACACCTCGTATGGAGTATATAATCAGCACCGATAAAACTCATGGTGGACGCGCAAATATCATATCAAGGAAACCGGGGTTTTCAATGTATGCATAATTTCATGAACTCCCACGGTTCCCAAATCCCGAAAACACCATGTAAAATCCAAATAAATAAATGCGCAAATCCAGGAACAATATGTGCGATATATCCGAAATGCAAGCATATGAATGAAAACATGTAGCTGAAACCAGATGTATGCGAAATCAAAAAGGTACAGCTAAGTATAGGTGTATACCTATAAGCAAATGATATGGTATACCCCATTGGGTATAAGTAAAATATGCACAAGGTATACCTATAGCTGTATCACAAGGTGTAGATGTACCTATCACTAAAGGTAAGATACACTATAGGTATACCGATAAGCTAGATGTCAAGTATGATAAACAATATAGTATCTATAAAGGGTTGTGTGTGACATGGCAATTATTGACGGTGTGTGTGCAGCATACAATCCGTGCTCGTGCAACATGAACCGTCAATAATGTGTGCGGTGTCCTACGGCTGCTAGTCACAGTACAACTATATCAAGAAAATAAAGTAAAAGCGCAATTCTAACAATGACGTAGAATATGCGACAAATACTAGAATCCTAGCCCAGACGCATAACGACATGCGGGCGATTCCCCTGTAGATGTTAAATCTACTCACCTACGCTCCACGCTAGGTGATCCTACCATCTGCTTCTCCCGGTACCAGTGTCCGTAGTTCCCGCCTGCAAACCTGCAAATAAGACATAGAAATCATAAATAAGCCAGATATCCTGCAAAACGCGATATCGGACCAAACGAGAAACTCGCGTCGCGAACTAAACGCGCGTGTGCACGATACGCTAAAACGTGTGTGTACGCGTCTAAAACTATCGCGACACGCTACGACACGCTGGATCACAGAACCCACTCACGTTTCGCGCGTATCGCGCAAACACAACGGACATGCAAAACGATATATGATCCAAGATTTTCCTACAGGTCAAAACTTACAAAACTATATATACCACTGGCCTAGAAATAATAGCAGACTCCTACCCAAGCAAACTACACCCAAAAACTCCCACATCTGGCCGCAATTTGCGGCCAGAAAGATTAAACCGGCGGCCTGGGTAGGGGGTTAGGGGTTCGTGCTCTGGTGGTGAGGTCAGGGTATATCTAGTGTGCTCAAGTCTCCTCAATTTTAAACCCCCTTTTTAAATTCATTTTTCATTTTAAAACAACCATCATACTTAAAACCCATAACACTTAAAACAAAACTAAAAGCTAGATTAGAGAAAATGGTTAGTTAACCATGATTGCTAATCATGTTTAACCCCAAAAACAACCCTAGTTATCATGCATAAGTGTGTGCAAACCTAGAAAAAATCTAATAAAATATTCATTAAATAGGATAAAATATTTGGAAATCATTATGGTAAACTTTTTATTAAAAACTATATATTAAAATATAATTAGCCACAAAACACACTCTAAGGTGTTACAATCTCCCCTCTTAAAAGAAATTCGTCCCCGAATTTAAAAATATACTGCTACGCGTACCTTCAAAGAGAAGATTACAACTCTCAAATTTCGCTCGCAGCCTCCCAAGTGATTACCTCACTGTAATGGCTACGCCCAAGAAAACCCTTCACAGATGGCAAGACCCTTGACCGACGTTCCTCCACCTGCCGAGCCATTAACACGCATGGCTGCTGGTGAACGAAAGATCGCGTCCAAGCTACATGGTCTGGTGCTAAATCATGTGAGAAAGGTCAAGAAGGTAATTGTAAAGTATCATCACAAGGAACACGGGGTGAAAATCCAATAATCTGGGCGGAAGTGCCAAATTAAAGGCAACGAAACTAACTCGCTTATAGGATCTCCGAAGGACCTAAAATTCTGGGACAAGCTTCCCAAAATCCAACACGTCATTCATCGGAAAGTCCGTAGGAATACATGATCTGTCCCTGCGAACTCGAGTCTATGACCAACCCAGTCGGTATAAGACCTCAGTTCGCAATGGACAATTTCCATCCTGACCTAACACAACTGGACCATCTCCGAAGTCTCTAGACATAGCTGGGGTCCAAAATCCTACTTACGCAGAGTCAGAAAAACAACAGACTAGTGATCGACACGACCTAACCCCTAAGTCTAAAGGTTGCCAATTGGAGCGTCTCCTGATAACAGCTATCGAAGAAGAACCCTAACAATGGCGAGTGACGATCCCCAACCGCTGACAACAATCAATACAACCACACAATATAACAAGAAACAACTGGGTAAATTGAGTAAAACCGGACGTCAAGAATCCGAATGGAGTCACACTCTGACTAAACTTGGGTAGAAACCATAACGAAATTCGTGGAGATCTGCTCCCACTCCTACTTGGAACTGTAAAAGGTTGCAACTCTCCAGCCGGCCTCAGATGCTCGACCCAAGCACACAACAAAACAGACACCTTGAATCGAACCATGAAACTTCTCTTTACATTCCTGTCCACCCATAACTATCTCACAAGTCACGTCAATATTGGCGGAACTTGAATGAATACAGAGAGTTGACTGATGTGCTTACTCTAGGATTGCACGTCTCTACCTGATAATGTCAGGTACACAAGCGTGTCCCTAACTTAGCACATCATTGTCATAAATCAAGGACTCCGAATCATTACCCAGCCGAGTATGCTCAAGTATCTCTGACGAACGAGCATCGGCGGGCAGTGTCTCGCGAAAGCGATTTAAGAAAAGTGGTCGGGCGCGGACATGAGCAAGCTGTCCCCTCCGTAGAGACGAACTTAAGCTGTACTCAACGATCACACAAGAACTGTAAATCTGCAGAAAACTATCACAACAATCAAATCCGCTGCAGGAAGATGTACATTAAGCTCTGGTAGTCCGTGAAAATCTGACATGACTCTCGAACAGGTCCAAATCTCCAACGCAAAACCACCGCGGCCATCTCCAGATCATGAGTGGAATATCCTTCTCGTACTTCCTCCAGGGGTAGGGAAGTAAAAGTGATAACTCTATAGTATCACCTCAGTACACACTCGAGCCCACTCAAGAAACATTACAGTTAAAGAATAAGGTCGCCCGAACCAAAAGCAAAGAAAGGACTAATGCAGTTGTTAACCGAATCTTCAACTGCCGAAAATCCCGCACACATGCCTCAGTCCAAAGAAGAAACCTCCCTTCTGGTCAATTTAGTCGACGGTGCAGCACTACCTTAGCAATCCTGCACGAAACGGCGGTAAAACCTGCTAAGCCCCAAATCCACGGACCTCCGTCCTGCACATAAGTCTGGGCCTAGGTTGTACGGCCACGATCTCCCTCGGAACCATACGAAACCGTCTCCCGTGACTATAAGATCTAGGAGTCAACACAAACAAGCCTGAAGAAACACTCCGAGAATCTAGCAAACTACCGGTGCTCTCCCAGTATCAGCATAACAAATCCTCAAGTGCTACTACTGTCCCTCAAGACACATTAAATAGACCCGAATGTCGTAATTAACACAACAATAACTGGTCGAGGAATGGCCTGCAGAAATCTGGTTCATCATATATACGAATGCTGCTAGGGCACTGGTGAGTCCAATGACTTACCAAAACACACAAAGCCCGTAGCACGCATAAGGCAGTCTTCGGAATGCCATCACTCCGAATCCGCAATAATGATGACCCGATCCCAACAAACTTAGAAAATGTCTCGCACTCTGGAGCTGATCGAAGAAATCGTCACGGCGAGGTGGAGGATACATATCCGCACCGTAAGCCGGTTCAATTAACGATTCGTCGATCCGCAACCCTAAACTGCCGTCTTTCTCCTTGACGAACAGAAATAGGAGCTTCCAAAAGCGAAACACTCAGACGTACAAAACTCCCAAACCACAACTCTGCAGCTGATCCTTAAGCTCCCAAGCTTCGCCGGCCCATCTGGAACAACGTCGGAAAACTCTCGCACGAAAGGAACTCGGTCCAACAATCCCACTGTGGCTCCGGTATCACAAATGAACGCCGAGAATCCACGACATCTCCTCAAAAGCCGACTAGCGAAAAAGGCTGAATTCAAACCGTGAGAGGCGGCACAACTATCCACCTGCACAACAAGAACTGACTTTCCGGGGAAAACAAACCTGACTGTTTCCTCACGGTAGTCCACAAACGCCTAGCACGTAGCTAACCAGTCCGTGCCCAGGAGAACGTCAAATCCAACATCTCTAGGAGGATCAAAACGACAGACGAATCTCTATCTCCTATCCGATTGGCACACAACTGAAATACGTGTCGCGTAACAAAAGAATCGCTGACAGAAATTAACACAACTACGACTAATCTACCCAACCACGGCACAAGCACGAAAAAATAAACGAATACATCAAAAGAACATGCGAAACAAGGATACCTGAAAACTCCACATTGGACGCCTGCGCGTCCCGATGAGTAGAAGCAAACGCCTGTGTCTGCCCTCTACCCGCAACTGGATGAACTCCTCTGGTAGACTGAGCCCTCTGAGCGAACCTTCCACGTCCACGGCCTCTCTGAATACGATCCTGACGCCGTGCCGAGGAACAATCCCTGACGAAGTGCTGAAGGCTTTCGCATCGAAAACATCCACGCGCTGACTGCTGACCATCCTGGGGATGAGAGCTGAACGACTGTCCTCGTCCTAAGCCTCTGCTACTCCCGCGATGGCCACGAAATCTGTCTCGATGACCAAACCTCTGTCTCTGGGCTGGTACACTGGTTCGAGTCCTCCAGTGTCCTGGAATATGTGTCTCGTCAACTGGAGCTGCAACCACTGGTGCTATGTAGGTGACGGACTGCTGCATGCTGATCGTAAGTGACAATTGAGTAAAAGGGGTGACAACCTCCTGTCGTAGCTCCCGAACGACATCAACCAATGAACTCATCGTCTGGCGGAAGTCCTGCATCTCTGCCAAAAGTCTATCAATAGTATATGTCGTAGGCTGATCCGTCTGCACCTGTGCAACTAGAGTGACATCCTGGTCAGTACTCGTCTCACCCGAGCCAACTCTGAGCTCGGCCCTCGCTGCATCACTCTGAGACCCCATAGTCATCGGCGGCAAGGCTATAAATAGATATAAGATTCGATGAGAATAAGAAATCGAATCTCAAGGATATGAATCATCAAGGAAGGAATTTCAAGCAATTGTACTTAGGTCACTTAAGGCGAAGTACCGCATCGTGGGTATGCTGCAGACATACACACACTACGTTACTCTGCTTAAGCTACCTACTCCATCATACTAAGGTCATCCTATATTCCGAAAGGTAAAACCTAGCGCTTTGATACCAACTTTGTCACGACCCAAAATTGGCCCGTGACGGCCTTAATACTACGCAACGCCCAAAGACGTAACGCAGTAAAAGAAAGCCAAAACCCAGAAATCTAAACCAAAAAAAATACGGAAAAGATAATATAAGTTTTTGAAACATTTGAAATCGCAACCCAAATTCTTTAAAAGTCCTACTTTATTTCTTTAAAGTTTTAGCAACACCCATTTTTGTGTAAAAACTAGCCCAAAGACGGAAAACAATCACATCATAAATATACGACGCCGTAGCGAAGAAATAAGACAATAGAGAGAAAGCTGCATATAAAAGACAACAAATCCACATTTAATATACAATAACGTCCTCACCAAGTCTCTAAGTCAACACTACAATAGTAGATGGAGAGTACAAAATACAACGAATATACAATATGAAATACAGATAATCATCTAACCCACCTAAGCAAAATAGTACTGTGAGCTGATGCGGTATCTGTAGCAAAAGATGATAGATGGATACTGAATAGCCTGCTTCGACTACTCTGGGGAACAACCTGAAACACCTGTGGCACAACGGGGATGAGTTGCCAACTCGTGAATAGTAGATAACATATGCAGGTAATCGCAGGAATGTACGTACAACATGAATCTAAGATATGCGATTACGGTAATAACATGTCATGCAAATGCTGAATAAAGAAATGTACACTAGCAGGTACAATCAATATGTAAAGCAATAAATAACATGACGTTAGTGTGCAATAACTATGCAATAGGAATATGAGAATGCAAATATACAGCTATCATGAAGGGTACACTAACAGGTACTCCTAATACATGGAACAATGCATAAGTGAAAAGGTATGAGGTATGGAGTGGAATATGTCGTTCCCACGGAAACCTGACATCGTGGCAGGATCACAATCCATCAAGACATTCAAATCCCAATTCCTCAAATCAGCCTCCACATTGGGCTTTCACATCATATAAGTCTTACATCTCCTCAATATACAATACTGAGTAATCTCCTATATCCCGAATGTACAAATCAGTAATCACATAGGTATGTCCAATATCCAATCTCAATGGATCACCTAATATCCCAAGTCAAACCTCAAGTAAGAATCTAACATCCTAAGGTAAATATATACAGAAATAAGTATGATGGGGGCAATACACATATATTAGCGTCCCATTCCACTAATATTGGTGTAAGGGTATATATAACAACGGCTAAATCCTCTGTTATATATACAAAGGTGTTAAAGAAATATCATGAAAACCATGTGCCAAGCATCGACACAGAAATCCTGATCACGTATCATACGCTATCCCGAAAGCACGAGTGCCTAGCTCTGACCCTCGCCTTTCGACCTATGCATACGTACATGACTCCCAGCGGTGTCTCCGTGATCCCCCGCCGAGTCATGAGTACTGTCACCGGTAGGTACTCGCCCGCCTCCAGGCTCAATCGATAAAGTCCATCGATCTTCTTACCGAGGGGAACCATACCGGGCCCACCATGTACTCTCTACGGCAACCACACCTCGTATGGAGTATATAATCAGTACCGATAAAACTTATGGTGGACGCGCAAATATCATATCAAGGAAACCGGGTTTTTCAATGTATGCATAATTTCATGAACTCTCACGGTTCCCAAATCCCGAAAACACCATGTAAAATCCAAATAAATAAATGCGCAAATCCAGGAACAATATGTGCGATATATCCGAAATGCAAGCATATGAATGAAAACATGTAGCTGAAACCAGATGTATGCGAAATCAAAAAGGTACAGCTAAGTATAGGTGTCTACCTATAAACAAATGATATGGTATACCCTATTGGGTATAAGTAAAATATGCACAAGGTATACCTATAGCTGTATGTAGATGTACCTATCACTAAAGGTAAGATACACTATAGGTATACCGATAAGCTAGATGTCAAGTATGATAAACAATATAGTATCTATAAAGGGTTGTGTGTGATATGGCAATTATTGACGGTGTGTGTGCAGCATACAATCCGTGCTCGTACAACATGAACCGTCAATAATGTGTGCGGTGTCCTACGGCTGCTAGTCACAGTACAACTATATCAAGGAAATAAAGTAAAAGCGCAATTCTAACAATGACGTAGAATATGCGACAAATACTAGAATCCTAGCCCAGACGCATAACGCCATACGGGCGATTCCCCTGTAGATGTTAAATCTACTCACCTACGCTCCACGCTAGGTGAATCCTACCATCTGCTTCTCCCGGTACCAGTGTCCGTAGTCCCCGCCTGCAAACCTGCAAATAAGACATAGAAATCATAAATAAGCCAGATATCCTGCAAAACGCGATATCGGACCAAACGAGAAACTCGTGTCGCGAACTAAACGCGCGTGTGCACGATACGCTAAAACGTGTGTGTACGCGTCTAAAACTATCGCGACACGCTACGACACGCTGGATCACAGAACCCACTCACGTATTGCGCGTATCGCGCAAACACAACGGACATGCAAAACAATATATGATCCCAGATTTTCCTATAGGTCAAAACTTACAAAACTATATATACCACTGGCCTAGAAATAATAGCAGACTCCTATCCAAGCAAACTACACCCAAAAACTCCCACATCTGGCCGCAATTTGCGGCCAGAAAGATTAAACCGGCGGCCTGGGTAGGGGGTTAGGGGTTCGTGCTCTGGTGGTGAGGTCAGGGTATATCTAGTGTGCTCAAGTCTCCTCAATTTTAATCTGAACTACTCGGGCCTATAGCAGATCACAGAATGGTGAAATATCACTTAAAAACACTAAATTTAGCACAATTAGAAACCCTATGGTATTTTGGTGTAATCTAGGGTTCAACTAGGTTTACATGGCCCTAGTAACACCTAATTAGTCTAGGTTAACCAACACTTAAATCACATGCACAAAACTTCACACCAATCACTAAAAATAGCACAAAATCTCACTTTTATCCCAAACCGAAGCTACTTCTACACAAACTTAGCAAACAAGGAAGTAGGTTAAGGATTAAACCTCACACGACCCTACGATGCAAGGAGAAAGGAGGAGGAGAAGATCTGGAGTTGTTGTGGCTGCTGGAGCTGCTACTGCTGCTGCTGCTCCATGCTACTGCTCATGCTGCTGCTTGCTGCTGCTTCTGCTGAGCTGCTGCTGCTTCAGATGCTGCTGCCTCTTCTGCTGCTGCTGCTGGGGCTGGGTGAGTATGGGTGTGAGTGTGATAGTATGAGTGAGTGAGAGAATGAGAGAAGTGATAAGAGAAAATGAGAGGCAACAAAATGATGGCATCAAGTGTCAACCCCTCTCCCTCTCTCTTCATTTAATACAAGCATGGCCTTTGCCATGATGCCCATTCTCACTCTCTCTCTCAAGGTCAACACAAGAAAGTCAATTTTAAACCCCTTTTTAAATTCATTTTTCATTTTAAAACAACCATCATACTTAAAACCCATACCACTTAAAACAAAACTAAAAGCTAGATTAGAGAAAATGGTTAGTTAACCATGATTGCTAATCATGTTTAACCCCAAAAACAACCCTAGTTATCATGCACAAGTGTGTGCAAACCTAGAAAAAATCTAATAAAATATTCATTAAATAGGATAAAATATTTGGAAATCATTATGGTAAACTTTTTATTAAAAACTATATATTAAAATATAATTAGCAACAAAACACACTCTAAGGTGTTACATTAACCAGCTCAAAAGACTTTTTGGTGCAAACATACCCCTTGCAAAGCCGGACGCCGTTTGATAATTTCTTATAAACCAATCCATGTTACAAAGGAATGATGGTCTTGTATTACAATAGAACTTTGTTTTGGTGTTGTTTATAGTTGAATTTGAGTATTTTTAGCATTTCAGATGAACATTGGGGATAGTTACACCAATAAGTCTCTTGAGTGGTTACATGCGCTATACAATGTAAACTACAAGGAGGTTTTGTGCAATTAACCATTAAAAAACCGAGGTTTAAATGCCACTGAGCATGCATTCAAGTTCTATCACGTTCAAATCCCACCGAGCATCCATTAAAAGAAGCAGATCAACCTAATTATTTTAGCACAAAAGCCAGGTATTGCCTACAAAAAGGACGCTAAACTAGCAGGGGCGTGTTAGAATATAACTCTCAATCCTCTCAACTTTGAAGTTTCAGTGTACCAGCAGCAATGTTTTATTGCGGCCATAGTGGCCGCAATAGCGCCGCTATAGTGTTTTAGACCCTTAGGCGCTATACATGATGCACCGGTATGGTTTTATAGCGGGTTAGGATATAGCGGGCGCCGTGGCACCTGCTACCCGCAATATTTGTAGTATAGCGGACGCCATGGCGCCTGCAAATGATGATTCTACCTCCGACTCCGAAGTTGATGGAGATGACTGAATTTGCTTTTGTAATACTTGTTTATTTGTTAAAAACTTATTTCATTTTGGTTTTTTGAATTATGATGCATGAAACTTATGGTTATTTGCTAATACTTTTGCTTTTTGGTTTTAAATAATGATGATGATAGTTCCTTTTATTTTGAATATTGATGTGTATGGAAACTTATGTGCAATGTTATTTAATCTAATTTTATAATGAACTTCATTCTATTACATTTGTAGAGTCATTTATATATAAAGGCCGCTATCCGCTATCCTTCATGAAACCCCCCGACCGCCATGGACCATTATACGCGATTTACAACCTTGACTAGCAGGGACTTGACTAGCTTATTAGGCGTAATAAAGTAAGTCTGACGTAGGCTGGAATGGCACTTATAACCCCTCAACTGACTAACCTAGGCAGGGGCGGAGCCAGGATTTGATTACTGTGGGGCTAGAACAAAATCTATATCAAATGCCAAAAAGCTTTTATATATGAATATTAAGTTTGAATGTTAATCAATTATATATAAGTGTTCGATTTATTCCATGTTACTGAAATTTTCGATATTTGCTAATTTTTTTTAGCAAATTAATCACAATCTTAATTGAAAAGAAAAATCTAGCAAAACCATGATTAACAGTTTTCTCGATTATTTTTTTAGTAAAGAAAGAAGTGTATTTAATTGTTTTCAGATACCAATATATTGCTTTATAAATATATTCATTTATCATTTTATACTAATGAAAAGAATTTGGAAAGATTTAACTTTAAAAAAATGAACAAAATTTACACTACACATTTGACTACATATGTATTTTCTCTCATAATTTTCATGTAAAAGACTTGTTTTTATAAGCTAAAACTACGAGAATAAATACAACAAACTAAACATAAATGTTTGACCTTTAGTATGGTATTGACCAGTTCAAATAATTTTACCCCATTAAAATATTGGTTTCAAAACAATTAAAATTTAAAGAGAGTATATATGAACAAATAAAACGACAACAAGGGATTGAATATAATTATGAAAATGTATATTAGAGTTTTAGGAGAATTTTCCTTAGCAAGTGGGGAAGCAAGGAAAAAAATTGTTATCCGGAGGTTTCGAACCCTCAACAACGCCAAAAAATTCCAAAGTATTTACCATGACACCAGCTTCTATTTTGCATACGAAATGTTGCAACAAAATATTTATCTTATATATATCCCTATAGTGCATATTGGTATATAGTTCAATTTCGATTTTTTTTGTGGGGGGTTTGGGGGGGGGGGGGTTGTTTCCCAGCCCGATCCCCTTTGGCTCCGCCCCTGAACCTAGGGGTATCCGATGTTAATAAGCCAGTTGTAGGGTTATAAGTGTTGTATTAGGTGTAGACAAAGGGTGTGATATGCAATAAGACCTTTTATAGAACCATTTTCTTTGACTATTTATCTTCTGCATTATGATTCATGCATGTGTTTTTGTAGGAATTGGATATGCGCTTACTAAAGACTTTCTAAAAGCAGGAGATAACGTCGTAATATGTTCCCGATCAGGTATAAAGTCGCATCTCAATTCAATGTTGCTCTTTTCTTCTTTCTCTGTTGAATTCTTAATGTGGGATGTATTCTACAGCTGAGCGTGTTGATTCGGCGGTTCGGACACTAAAAGAGGAATTTGGAGAGCAGCGTGTGTGGGTATCTATTGCAAAATTGCTTTTATAAAAAGCCTGTTTTCTTTTCTGTTACACACACATACATATGTAATCTTAAAAAATGGTAATGGAGATTCTAATTGTTGCAGGGGACAACATGCGATGTTAGAGAAGGAAAAGATGTCAAAGCGTTAGTGGCATTTGCCCGTGACAAGCTTGGTTATATTGACATATGGGTAATTTGAGCTGACATTAAGTTGATATCTCACTTATTTACTAGTTAGACACATTTATGATTTGTATGCTTGATACTTGATAGAAAACGCTATTTATGAGATGAAGTCTATCGAACACCTTTGTTATTGGTAGAAACCAAATGAAGTATATGCATGAAAATAATGTTTGATATACTTATAATCCAAGTAGCTCGAGAAGCGAGAATGACACAACGATGAAATATATGCACTTTAGCAGGATATATCACATATTAATCCTGTAATTGTTCTTACTGTCCAAAGAGAAGTTGGACAAGAAGGTGAGACAACCAATTTTCCCAGATGTTTAAGGTAATAGATTGTGGGCTAAATGCACTCCCCATCAGTTGGGACCTCTACTGAAAGATTGCTGGCACAACAAGAAAGGGTTATTGGCTTAAAATAACCTTCAGTTAAATTTTCAAATTGAGTTTTGCACCGAGGATCTCTTGAACCATAATACTCTGATATTGTGTCAGATAACCACTTGATCCAAAAGCTTACACCGATAATTATGAGTCATTGTGCATTATCATTCTGTAATATGGCTAGATGAGCTGTAATGCCATTAATTAGATAGGCATCTTGATTTTTAAATAGGTTTTCAGCAAATCCTTATTGTGCTCTCTTACGTCCAGGAATTAGATCAGTTTAAACATTTCATTTCTATTCTAAAATTATTCAGCGGAGATGTTCAGCTGTAAGACATGTTATTTAGGTTACCACTCCACAATTACTTCCATTGTCCTTTGTAAGATATCTTTACTTTCCCTGCTTTGTTGTTTTTTGGCATTTTATCCAGTTCATATTGCTTTAAAGCTGCTAACTTCGATTATCGATGGGATGTAATAAAAGTCAAAGGCGTGCATTGTACATTCTTTTGCTAGTTCAGTTATTTATGGGTAGTTTAGGAGGAGAATTGTTCCCTTTTGAATCGTTACAGTTAAAAGGAAATAGGCAAAGTACCGCAGGTTCGTGTTTTTCAAATTCACGAACTTTTTTGTAGGACATCCGATCGACCATCCAATCCATTCAAGTTGATCAACACACACTATATAGTGTATGTTTACAAAATCATGATTTTTCGATATGTACGTGTGCATAAACAAATTAAAATCAACTTGATTTCAATCATAAAATTTTTGTAACTTTGAAACTACTTGCAAACAATGCGATTTCTTAAAAATACACTTTTTAGGATGTGTTGATCAACTTGAATGGAACGGCCGTTGATCGGACCCCACAAAAAGTTTGTGAATTTCAAAAACACGATCTCCTAGCGCGGGGGGGGGGGGGAGGCCTCCTCCTATGGGCCTATGGCATCAAAAAAGTCAATCCTCCATTGTCTTTTTTGATAATCGGCATCCATCATCTTCATCGTTGTCATCTAAGATGCAGATACACCGAATTTCATGTAAATCTAAAACCTTTTCACCATTGATTTAGTAGAGAAAAATTAATGGCTTTCCGATAATCGAAGTGTTTGGTATGAGTTGTCTGACTTTTAGTTAGCAGTTACTCAAAGCTTCTAATTTGGACTTTATTTACACTCCTATACTTTTCTGAAACATGCGCATGCGACGCATCTTTCTGAATCCATCTCATTGCTGAATTGAACTGCCAAAAGTCCGTAACCTGATAAACTTAAATAAATGACGCAGATTAATAATGCTGGATCAAATGCATACAGTTACAAGCCATTGGCTGAAACATCTGATGACGATCTTATGTAAGTTTTTCTTTCTGGTCATGATGTGCTAGTTTGATGCTTCGTGTTCTTCAGATTTCTGGCTGATTTTTCTCTCTTTGTTAAGGGAAGTTGTCACGACCAATACTCTTGGCTTGATGATCTGCTGTCGTGAGGTAACTGTGATGCAATTTGGTTGTAGAGCGATTTATTCGGCATATATACGATTTTTTATTTTGTCAAGTAACACTTCAGTGGATACTGTAGTCTATAAATATGATGTTGAGCCAGCCTCGAGGTGGTCACGTATTCAACATTGATGGTGCTGGTTCAGATGGTAGGCCAACCCCTCGGTATGTAATTTCTTCACTTCAATCTCTGCGTATCTGGATCATATTATGTCTGCGCTTAGTATCTGTAGTTGCTTAGTCAGTAGTGAACTTTTCAAGGGTGCAAGGACCATGTTCATATTGCATGTTGAAGAACCATAAACATCAAGCCCTGGCTTTTCTATTTGGGGTTTCCATTGAGCCTTGAAACACATTTTCTTGGAATTAATAAAAAATCTCTCTTCAATTTACTCTCCACATAATTGAATGTTCCCCCACCTCCTTCTAAACTTTTGGAAAGATTTGAGGACCTTTCCTTGCCGAAGCATCCTCTTCCTCTTTCTTTCTTTTTTTCTTCACGTGCGCGCTCGCTCGTGCATACACTCTTTGCTCGCATATTCTTTACCACTAAGCATAATATGTATGCATTGGGGAGTAATTATTGTTTTCACCCTATTTTTATTCTTCTTCCCATACATCTCTATTTCACATGTTCTATTCATCCATCTCTTTCTTAGACCCTCTTTCTTGCCCAATCTGCAAATACAACATTTCATTAACTGATTTATTTGGTCACATAACACTCAAGAAACAACTTTTCGAATATATCTGCCTCACTTTTTCATACTGCATATTTTCGTCTATCTCCCCACTCATTTGTACGATAGATCCAAGGTGATTCATTTGGCTGTGTTTTGCTTCATTGATCTCTTCATACAAAAGATCCAAGATGATGCAACCAGGAAAGTTGGAAGAATTTAGCCATAAATCTTGTCCAACCCTTACATTCTGCGTAGTCATGTACTCGAAGCCCCTTATTTTCCCAACCTTCTTATGATACGTCTGGTTTGAAATTCAAAGTTAATCCCTTGTATCATCAGCAAGCATTACAATGTCTGCAACCTTATCTATATCTTGGTCATTGTTCTCATACGCGGCACATATATACCCATTTCTTCATATCAACTAACAATGTTACTCGAATACAATATGTCGATCACTGATTCACTGCTATAGACAAACTCTGTGAAGTTTGGCTTACATATCAACCACTAACATCCTGGTTCTATTTTCTTTTCTTGCTTTTTTCTTAGGTTTGTCTAAATATGATGAATATCGACCTTATGATAAAATAAAATCAACATGTATAGTTTCATATGCTGACATCGATCTCTCCACTTGATCATCCTTATATTTATTCATGAATAATTACTCCCATTTGTGAGGCTTGTTCCCACGTGAGCTTGATCTCTTTTAAAGTCTCTGTATGTCTCCCTATTTCATTGCTTGATCAATTACAAATTGCTTGGTAGCATTCTATCTTCGCTACAAACAAAGATATTCATGCTGTCGAAATTTGACAATGCTGAAGCCATACTATGATTAATTTCATAATCAGTAACATATATATAGTACGATTAAGTTGACAGCTGCTTATGATCTATTCACAGTTTTGCTGCATATGGAGCAACCAAGCGCAGTGTGGTTCACCTAACTAAATCCTTGCAGGTAGATACTACTACTTATCAGAACATGGTCTTTTTTGTGATATTCCCAGCTATATGTTCACAACTAGCCTCATAATAGGTTATTGTTCTGTTTGATGAATTAGGGCAAACTCTATCTTTATCCCAGTAAATAAAAATCTTATGGGATTCAAATTCTACAAGCTAAAAGTTAATTATCTGGGGTTAATTTATGCATGGATTAAAATGTCTTTCATGCTAATTTAACGTGATCTCTCATTCATTTTAAAGTGGTGGTCAAGATCTGTCATGAGACTAATGTCGAGCAATTTGATGCTTTTCGCCTATTTAAATCAAGGATTTTTGCTACATTGGACCCCCAATCATTAGTATCTGTAAATAAGACCCCCACCCCCCCCCCCCACCCCCAATAATTTATATTTCTAATAACACCACAACTCTTTTAACTTATCTAGTTGGTAGTTGGTTCTATCCAAGTTTTGTTGAAAAAGGCCTTTTGTTGTCATCTTCTTCTTCCGTCCATTCACCATCAACACCACTTCTCTTTCTTTTCAAATTCCAGTACTATTACACTTCGACCCCTGATTCAAAGTCCACCCACCTACAATCATGGGTGCCGGGGCCCCTCTTCGAGCCACCTTGAGCCTCAATAGTGGATTCTAAATGGATTATTTCTGAGAGAGGGCCAAATAAATGATGCGGGAAAGGTTTAAGGGCAGTGTAGGCACTTAAACCTTCTAGTTAAGATAATTAACCATCATTTATGGAGGGTTTATTGTAGACGATGGAGAAGATTGGGGGGTCTTACTCAGAGATATAGATTATAGGAGGGCTTAGTTAAGAAAAAGCAAAGACTTGGGCTCCAATATAGTGGAAAACCTTAAGTGAATACAAGTTTCCCATAAAGCTAATATATGATTAAATTTCTTTAGTACAATGCAAAATTTAAATCTTTTTTTTGCTTTACAGGCAGAACTGCAGATGCAAGATGTAAAGAATGTTATGGTGCATAATCTTTCGGTATGTAGTGCCTTCTGGCTATTGAGATGGTTGCTTATGGAAATGCTCCTTGTTTTTAAGTTCTTAGGATTGGTTTCAATATATTACACAGAGTCAAGATATCACTGTAAACAGTTACACTTTTATAACAGAGTAGCATATGTATACATGTACTGCTTTAATATGAAGTGTCCATGTTGCAGCCAGGTATGGTTACGACCGATCTTCTTATGTCTGGGGCCACCACTAAACAAGTATAATATCCAACGACCATTTTCTTAAATATATTTCTTCTTTTAGTGAGGATCCATTAATTGGATACATTTAACATACATTTCCCCCCAAATTACAGGCTAAATTTTTCATCAACATATTAGCCGAGCCTCCTGAAGTGGTAAGAATTTTCATTCTCAAACCAGTTCCAATTATACTCTTGGCATTTTTAGGTTTTATTCATATAATTAAATAAACCAACAAATAGCGTACAGTTATGTTGTTCCTACTTAGCTTCTGACTTTTAACCTTAACGAAATAATCTATCTATTACGGATAATCCCAACTTCCTGTTTTCATTACTGTGCACATATCATTCATATCTGCATTTCTCTCTGTGCACTTGTTTCTGATGTTATATTTACTTCGTCATCACACAAGAGTTTAACTTGAACTCACAAAGGGTTCATAATTTGAGGTGCATGGTCAATGTGTTCGCCCTATGAAGCACGGATACTCCAAACCACCTCACGAATCGTCTCCAAATGCATATCGGATACCGATACTTTCGGAAACGCGAATTCCTTATTTTTGATTTAAATAAATCAAAAAAATATTTGGAAACTTAGGGATACTTCTTGATTTAAGAATCGGATACCTCGTCCGATTCATGATCTTTTTAATTCGATACTGATATTTGACCCCAATCATTTTTACCTTTAACTCCGATATCTCTAGGGTCTTTAAAATATCGACAAATTCTAAGAATGGTTCTGTCTCCCTCTTGGATCTGAGACCCCACCGGAGATCATACGCGACTTGAGATCTCGCCACAACCTCCCCTGATCGGTTGGAATCAGATCTCTTTGGTTTATGGCTAGGTTTACGATTTAATGTTATGATGCCCCGTTTTCAGTTATTCAATTGAAAGGAATTGAATGCTATTTGAGAGAATTAGTATATGATGGGATCAAATTGGTATTTGAAATCAAAGCCTTTGGATATAGAACATGATAAATAAGAATACTACAATTGTTTACTTAGAATAGCATGCTAAAGTGTTGATGGAATATATGTGGTGTGGTCTTGCCCTTCTATTTATTTATATATTAAAAATTAACATATATATATATATATATATATATATATATATATATATATATATAATTAGAAAATTTTAATATAAAAACGTGTCCCATATCCTAGGTTTTTGGAAAATTGTGATTCCCTGTATCCCTATCGCATCGTATCGGATACTCGTACCCGTTTCCGTGCTTCGTAGGTGTTTGTTTTTCTTTGCACCCTAGCTCTCAATTTGCGAAATTCGAGTGAAATATCGCAATGCGCAGTGTTCATTCTATGATTCAAAATCTGGGTATTGCGCATTGGTGTTTTTAAATGCCTGGCGCAAAAGTTTGAACCTCGGTTTGCTGTGATAGTATCTTAAAGTCGCTGCACCTCACCAAACCTCTGAATTTGTGTCGGGGAAATCAGATACATTTTCAACTGAGGTCTTTTGTTCTGTATTTTCTGTTCCTTTCAACTTTAAGGTATAATTTGTGCGCTATAATTCATAAACCAATCCAGATGTAATATTGTGTCTATCTCTAAATTCTTCGCATACTATGATTCATTATTATCTATAAATTCTATTTCTTCGATTATTGTTGAATAGGTGGCAGAATACCTAGTTCCCTGTATAAGATCAGTCCCCACAAGACAATGGATGAGGCCGACATACATCAAATTCCTTACTGGCCTCAAAGCCTACTCCCAGATTTTCTCAGTTAAGATCCAAAGTTGCAAACTTGATCTTCTCTTTCTTTTATTATATACTATATTTTTTAAACTCTATAGAATGCATTTCACTTACATTAACTGTACTCTTCCTCATTTTAATACAGAGGCTTGCTTTTGGTGCAAGGAGGAATAGATACTTGCTCGAAGATTAAATGGCTTGCGTTCGTATCAAGCTTACAAGTATTTCTTGATTTCTTTTCCTTTAAACTTAATGTATGTATGCATAATTTCTCGTTCATTTCTGTTTCCCCCTCTATTCAGTGGTACATATTTGATAATGAAGATATCCTCAAACAGAGAACACAAAATGCCACACTCTGCAATTTTTTTTGGGTCAGTGAGACATCCATTGATCTTATATCACATTCTTAATAAATGATTATTTGGGAACAGAGAAATGGTTTATGCATTTTTCTACTGTGAGTATTAATATAGAGTGATATGGAGAACTCTGTCCCTTGATATAATATTGCAACTTTGATCTCAACCTTAGTCTTTGTTAATATACAAGTCAAGCTGTATTCACTACTGTATATTAATGATGCAACTGTATCTTGACAGTTTTGGATTAAATAAATCTGCAATATATAAATTTGTTGGCACTGTTTCCTCTCAACCTAAATGTCAAAATATATAAATTTGTTGTCACTTGAGTAAAAAGATGGATACAGATTAAACCGATAGAAAGTTGTAGTTGCCAATGAGAGTATCTAGACATACTTGTGTTTCTTACGCAGTCGTGAAGGTCGTACATGTTTCTGCGAGATGGGCACACAATGCTTTCTTTAAACCAGTCTACTACTTGAAATGCTAGGTACCAAGAAATTTGAATGTGGATGGCTCCGATACCGTTGCAATCTAAACATACAACAAAATTTAATAAACCGTATTTTATACTTCAATGTTTTGCTAAATTGAACAGCTGCTCATTTTGTGTGGATGCTGGCCGCTAATTAATGATAAGGCTAGGGTTTGGAGTAGCCCATGGGGAAGAGCTGGGATCGAGCCCTGGTTTTCCATTAACGAGGGACGGCTATTTTAGCCCATCTGTTATCTCATGACAAGGCTCCAAACAAAAGAAAGAAATGTGTAAGGAAACAATGAGGGGGGTAGGAAATACACAAGTAACCTTGTGTGATGATAAAAGATGAGACAAGCAGAGACCAAGTAAAAAGGTTGTGAGCAAGTAACACATTTCCTTGAAATGGAAATATAAATATTTATGGTTGTTGATACATCCCAATCTTAGGTAACGGGAAAAGGTTTAAATAGCAAGGTCAGGTGAGATATCTATGTTGAAAGAAAACTACATTCCAACATTTTTTAGTTTTGTTGTTTATAGAATCAAAACTCACAAGAAGCAAAAGTTGAGAAATAGCCAAATTATAAATGAGCTGAAAGCTGCAATTGTTGAGCCTTGTGTGAGGCTTTATTTGGATGGTTTTTTTTTATATAGTTCATCTAAAAAATTGATGTTTTGAAAAACGCCCTCTAAAACTTTATATTTTTAAGCACATCCTCTAAAACTCTTAATTAAACTAAATTAGCTCATATGATTAATTATCATCGCTAACACCTTTAGAAATCTCCGTTAATAAGCTAAAATGATAACTTGAAGATGAGATTTTGGAAGAGTAAGACTAATGGGTTTTGTACAAAAAAATAAAAAGAGATGAGGGTTTTGATGTCATATAGAACTTTTTATCTCACAATTAATCATATTAGCTCTAATCCAATTATTAATTTTAATTAACTTAAGTAAAGAGGTGTTTTTAGTTAATGGAGAGGTTTTAGATGGTGTGTTTAGGTTTAGGGGGTGTTTTTTAAGATACCAATATTTTATAAGAACCATACAAAAAAAGCCCTATTTGGATTCATTAGAAAATAATAACTTATTTGGATTTTGTTTCATATCCTTGGGTGAACTTAAGCAATTTGAAGCAGGAGAGAATGGGCAATTTGGGTTATATTGGAGTAACCTATTTGAGATGAGTTGGGAATTAAGTTGAATGACGAAAAAATAAAGGCAATTATCCAAATATGGTGCATATTTTTGAATCTTTAAATACTTTGACACATGTTTAGTCATTATATCATAACTCTAAAGTTTTAAGGAGGATTAAGATATGTAATTTTATGTTAACACACCATGACAGCTAAATTTTTATGGTTGGCGAGATTTATCTTTTCTGTTTTTCCTTTTGTTGCCTTTACCTTTTCGCATGATGGAGCTCTTAATATTACTTTGTGTTAGCTTGTTACTTAATTTTAGCTTTACGTTTTGCCTTATATTTAATTTTCATGAAGATTGGATATAAAGACTCGATATATCACTATAAGCATTAATTAATTTGCTATTGGTAACGCTTAATGCATCCTATTGCATCTCCATTTTGAAAGATGGATAAGTATATGCAAATTTTACCAATGAGCAATGTTCAGTTGCTAAGGCACTTCCATTTCCGGGGTGAGTGCTGGAAAATGACCATAAATTAACCCATTCAGGGCAAATTTAGGGTCTCTGGATGCCTGTGTTGTGTGCTCGTGAGTATGGTGTGTGCTTATGTAAGGCTTACGCGCTGGTTACAAAAAAATAAAATAAAAAATGTAAATACAAATTTGATATTCGTATGTGGGTGCTGGATCTCCTTCAGATGTTATCTTCCGTTGATTTGCTGCGAGCGCTGACGGATGGCTGTGATTGGATTTGGAGGGTTGACTCCTAAAGCGTGTGGATCTCAATGGGTTTTATGTGGTCGAGGCCGAGCTACCTGCAAGGAAGTCCCGGGGTGGTTATGCCACCGAGGACCCTCCGACGATCAAGTTAGATGGGATATTTTGGCAGAATAACGGCTTATTGGGGTAAAATTGGCTTACCTGAGTCGTCTGAGAGAGAGGTTTATATAGTGGCAGCCATGGACAGACGGGCGCGGGATTCACGCCGGCCGTTACGCCCCTGGCGTCACGCCCGCGTGATAGGCGGGATTCCCCATTAATGATGAGATATGCTCGTTAATGGGGAATCGTAGGATCATGGACGGCGGATATCTCGTGTCTGGCGAGATTCACGGAGCCGCGACGGAGGTGCCTGTGATCGGTGCTGTGGGTCGATCGGTGAGACCGAGGAAGATAAGCTCGGCGGGAGGCTCGGGAACGAGCAGGAGGCCGAGGCATCTTGGTTCTGTGATAGCTCGGAGGCGAGCCGGGGGGTGGTCTAGAAGGCCACCGAAGGTCGGGAACATTCTCGGGTCGGAGGCTCGGGGTGTGATTCCAACGTAACGTTCTTGATCTTTTCTTGTAAGCTCTGGGACACGTCATCTGCCATGTGTCATTATCTGGGGAGTCACCGATATCGAGCATCATCATTAGCCCCCCACTCTCGTCTCGACCCGTTCCTGGGTCGGGTCGAGAGTGGTCTGACCGGTCACCCGGGGTGAGCTCTCACTTGAAGATATCGTCGGTGCATATTCCCGGGCAAAGGGTCGTATTTTCTTGATGACGTCAGTGGATCAGGGGAGAGATCTCGCATTAAAGAGGAAGTGCCGGTTCGTGCATACGTTCGTCGAAGCGCCAACCCACGTGTCTGGCGCTGGTTGGCTGACGAGACGGGCTGCAGGTGTTTCCGCGCCCGATGGGATGCGCCAAATGTGAGCGCGACAGGTGGAATGTTGTCGGCCATTGGTTGCGAAGCGTCGTTTTGGCGGGAGGCGATCAGAGCCGTAGGATGTGTACGCCGGCAGCTATAAATAGAGGTGGGATCCCCATCGGGGCCCATACCTCACCATAATTTCTTCGTCCCTAGTTGTGTTATCTCGGCGCTCTCCTCCTCAGGTCGGATTCCTTGCTTTCTCTTCCGAGGACTCGTACCTTTGACCAGGTTAGATGTCTTCTACCGAGGAGTTTGTATAAATAGTCCGGGTAGAGTCTAGGGAGTCTTCTGCAGTTTCCTCTTTTACTTCTTCTTCCTCGTCACAGTCGAAGTCCCTCCGGGAAGTTAGGGTTATTCATGCTTCCCGGGGTCGTGCGACAGGGGCGGTCTCCAGAGCGCAGGTTATGGGTGTTCTTGGCGTGTTATCCACGCTGAGGCATGTGGATGAGCTCGCCACCATCCAGACTCATTTCCACATTCCTCCTGGCTATTCGCTTCGTGTGGCCGAGGAGGGGGAGAGGGCAGACCAGGTACGGGACAAGGAGATTGCCTTATACCTGGAAGCCTTTTGGGCCGGGATGCGCCTGTCCTTCTCCCTTGAGGTGAGTGCGGCGTTGAATTGTTTTGAGTTAGCCCTGGGCCAATTAGTGCCGAACTCTTGGACGATTCTCCTTGGGTTCCTGGTTCGGTTAAAATTATGTCTGATCCCTTTCAGCCGTAGTCTTCTCGTTTCTTCTCTTTGCTACAAAATCCACCCTGGCACTCGCAGGGGTGAGCCGAGCTGGGTATACATCTCTTTTAGAAAACACCGGGAAGGTGTTGCTGGGTTGGGGGTCGTCGTAATACCTTCTTCCATTCACAAATGGAAGAAGAAGTTTTTGTTTGTTGGGCCGTCCGAGGGTGAGGATTGGCCTGTGCCCATCCAGTGGCACAGGGCCAGCTGCCTGCGGGTGAGTTGGTCGAATGATTCCGACGCGGTGTCGGAATCATTGCCCCTCCTCCAGGCTGATGTGCTGCTGTCTGAGTGGGCCCTCAATTAGGCCGGGCTCAGCCCCGCCCAGTTCGCGGGTAAGTTAGGAGTTTTTGGGAGACCTATTTAGACTTGTGTATACTTTTACTTTTCTGGCATTGCCGACTCCTCTGTATTTTAGTCTTATACAGAACCCATGGACCTATGCAAATTTCGGGCAGTCCTGGTCGAACAGAAGAAGGGGAAGAATGCCAGAGGCGCCGGCCCTTCTCGCTCGTCGTCGGCTCCGGCTCCACCGGCAACCGCTCCATCTAGGCGCTCAAGCGCGTCCTGGGCCCCGGAGTCCAGCCAAGCACCGAGACGAAAACGTGCTTGGGAGCAAGAGCCCTGGGCTCCAGAGGTTGGGGGTGAGACTGGTTCCCCTGCGTCGCTCTTCAAGAGATTTCATAGGACGGCGCCCTGTTCCCCGGCTTCCCCGATCCTCGTGGATGATGGGGAGCTTCGCTTCGAGGTGCTCTCGGGGCTTTCCGTTGCCGACAGCCTGCTCTCGGAGATGGAAAGGTCGACCGGGGGCAGAATCCCTCAGGGGACCCTTCGGGCCTAAATGACAGCCATAGTTCAAGAGACCATGCAGGTTAGTGTTCGCACCCCGCTCGGGTCTTCATTCAGTATTTTTGCTCGCGAATTGGGTGCCCCACTTTTCTTTTTAACCCTCCTCCGTTTTCTTCAGGTCCTCTAGCACGTCGTCCTCGTCGTCAACATGGAGGACGAGAAAATTGCCCCGGCGATACGGGTCACGAGCGAGTTCTCCTCGCGGGAGGAAAGCTCAAGGCTGGAGCTAGAGGCGGCGATAGAGAGGGTCGCTGCCCTCGAAGACCGGGTAGCAGCCGGGGATCGGCAGATCGCCAGGTGCCGAGAGGCCGCCCGAACCGTCGATGCCAAGTTGGAAGATTCCAAGGTGCTCGTCGCCATCCTGAAGAAGACGGCGAACACCTTCCGGAGGGAGAACGAGGCGGCGAAGGAGGGGACGAGGCATGCCGAGCTCCGAGCGTCGAAGGCGGTGGAGAGCTACAAGAAGTCGGATCAGTATTACACCGACCTCGCTGGAGCTGCTACCGTCGTTTGGCACGACGCCGTCAAGGCCCTGATGCCGGAGTTCTTAGACGGCGAGCTCCGGGGTGAGTACCCCCTCGGGGATGAGGCGCAGGGGAATGCCCCCGGAAGCGCTGCAGGGAAAGAAGCCCCCTGGTGGGAGCGTTGGGGACAAGTCGGTCGTCCCGGCCACCGGCGTCGAGGTTCTCGCTGCGGGTGCCGATCTTCAAGATGCCATCCCGGTTGTCGCAGTGGAAGCACAACTCCTCGAGGTTCTCCCCGGCACCGAGGCCTGAATTTCCCCGCCTTCTTATTTTCTTTGCGTTAAAATTTTGTAAGCCTCCGGGCGTATTTGTAAGGCTGGGAAGCCCATAATACCTCTGTTACGACTTCCAATTTTTTATGAATAAAAAATCTTTTTGCTGTGTTCTTTGCGTGGCATTTTCTCTTTGTTTGTAGTAAACATTTTTATTTGCCTGCTTTTCTGTTAGATCAGTTTTTCGTCTAGATCGCACGTCGAGTTGAATTCGACCATTTGCCAAGTGTGCAAAGACCGGTGAAAGGTCGGTATTTCCATGACCCCGAAGTCGAGGTGGAGATCGCTTGGTAAATTGGGCAGGGAAGCTGCTTGGCGGCCTCTTGATGATGGCTTTGATCCTTGGCGTTGCGGGGTAAGAAACTACCAGCCAAGGATGGACCGAGCATGTTAGCTGCTCGGTGGCCTCTTGGTGATGGCTTTGATCCTTGGCGTCGTGGGGTAAGAAACTACCAGCCAAGGATGAACCGAGCAGGTTGTTGCTCGGTGGCCTCTTGATGAGGGCTTTGATCCTTGGCGTTGCGGGGTAAGAGATTACCAGCCAAGGATGGACCGAGCATGTTAGCTGCTCGGTGGCCTCTTGATGAGGGCTTTGATCCTTGGCGTCGTGGGGTAAGATATTACAAGCCAAGGATGGACTGAGCAGGGTGGCTGCTCGGTGGCCTCTTGATGAGGGCTTTGATCCTTAGCGTCGTGGGGTAAGATATTACCAGCCAAGGATGGACCGAGCAGGGTTGCTGTCCAGTTGACTCTTGGTGAGGGCTTTGATCCTTGGCGTCATGGGGTAAGATATTACCAGCCAAGGACGGACTGAGCAGGGTTGCTGTCCGGTTGACTCTTGGTGAGGGCTTTGATCCTTGGCGTCGGTGGGTAGTGAACTACCGGTCATGGATGGACCGAGCAGGGTTGCTGCTCGGTGGCCTCTTGGTGAGAGTTTTGATCCTTGGCGTCGTGGGGTAAGAGATTACCGGCCAAGGATGGACCGAGCATGGTAGCTGCTCGGTGGCCTATTGATGAGGGCTTTGATCCTTGGTGCCGTATAAGATATTACCGGCCAAGGTTGGACCAAGCAGGGTAGCTTCTCGGCGGTCTCTTGATGATGTCTTTGATCCTTGGCGTCGTGGGGTAAGATATTACCAGCCAAGGATGGACTGAGCAGGGTAGCTGTTCGGTGGCCTCTTGATGAGGGCTTTGATCCTTGGCGTTGTGGGGTAAGATATTACCATCCAAAGATGGACCGAGCAGGGTTGCTGCCCGGTTGCCCCTTGGTGAGGGCTTTGATCCTTGGCATCGGTGGGTAGCGAACTACCAGCCATGTATGGACCGAGCAGGGTTGCTGCTCGGTGGCCTCTTTGTGAGGGCTTTGATCCTTAGCGCGGGAGGGCATGGAGAGGCCTGCTAAGGATGGAACGAGCAGGGCAGCTGCTCGGTGGCCTCTTGATGAGGGCTTGGATCCTTAGCGCAGGAGGGCATGGAGAGGCCTGCTAAGAATGGACCGAGCAGGGTAGCTGCTCGGTGGCCTCTTGATGAGGGCTTGGATCCTTAGCGGGGGGGGGGGGGCATGGAGAGCATGGACTTCGGCTCTTTGCTAGGGATGGTGCACTCGACCATAAAATCGACAAGGGCTTGTGCCTTGATAGCCTGCCTTGGGCGGTATTTTATGTCGAACTGGGACAACTCCCACCTCCATTTCTCCAAGCGGCCAGAGGACTCGGGGGAGGCGAGGATAGCCCCCAAAGGCCGCTCGGTAAGAACGAGGATGGTGTGTGTCTGGAAATAGTGTCGTAGTTTCCTTGAGGCCACGATGAGTGCCAAGACGATCTTCTCTATGGCTGGGTACCCCGTTTCTGCGTCCCTGAAGACGTGGCTCACATAGTATACCGGTTTCTGGACATCCTCGACCTCTCGGACAAGCACCAAGCCTGCAGCTTGGTCGGATACCGCTAGATATAGCAATAGCTCGTCCCCTTCAACCGGTCGGGTGAGCAGCGGTGGAGTTGCAAGGTGCCTCTTTAATTGGTCAAAGGCGGTCTGGCACTCCTTCGACCACTCGAACCTTGGAATATTCCTTAGAGCTTTGAAGAACGGGAGGCACTTCTCCCTAGACCTTGACATGAAACGACTCAGAGCGGCTACCCGTCCTGTCAGCCGCATGATTTCGACATTAGTCTTGGGCTCGGCCATGTTAAGGATGGCGTTGATTTCTCCGGGTTAGCTTCGATTCCACGGTAGGTGGCCATGAAACCGAGGAATTTTCCGCCGGTGACCCCAAATGCGCACTTGGCGGGGTTCAGTTTCATCTTGTATTTGCGGAGGACGTCGAAGGTCTCGCCCAGATCCTTGGCGTGTTCTTCCGATGAGACCGATTTGACGAGCATGTTGTCGACGTAAACTTTCATGTTCTTGCCAATCTGCGGTTTGAACATGCGATTGACCAAGCGTTGGTACGTAGCTCCGGTGTTTTTGAGGCCGAAAGGCATCACCTTGTAGCAATATCCCCCCGGTCCGTTGTGAATGCGGTGAGATCCTCGTTTGCCGGATTCATACAGATCTGGTTGTATCTGGAGAAAGCATCCATGAAGGTAAGTAGCTTGTGGCCTGTCGAGCTGTCGACAAGCTGATCTATCCGAGAGAAAAGATAGTTGTCTTTCGGACAGGCCTTGTTGAGGTCGGTGAAGTCAACGCACATGCGCCACTTCCCGCTTGACTTTTTGACCATGACTACGTTCGCCAACCATTTCGAGTAAGGCACATTCCGAATGAAGTTGGCGGCGAGGAGCCTGTCTACTTCGTCCTCGATCGCCTTTTGCTTGATCGGGGCGAAACTTCGTTTTTTCTGCCTGACGGGTCGGACCGTAGGGTCTATCCCGAGCTTGTGAGATATGATTTTAGGGTCGATCCCAGGCATGTCGGCAGATGCCCAGGCGAACACGTCAGAGTTGTTTCTGAGGAAGTGAACCAGGTCGTCTCGCTGAGTCCCCATCAAAAGCGAACTGATCTGGACTGTTCGTTCGTCGTTCCTTCTACGAGGGGGACCTCTGTTAATGGCTCTACCGGGGTCCCTCGGACCTTTTTTTGCTCGTCTCGAATGTCCAGAGAACCCTTGATGTCACCCTCGCCCTCAACATCATTGTTTGGCCGCTCAGACATAGATGTTGCGGTGAAGCAAACCTTTGTGGTTCGTTGGTTTCCGTAGGCCTGACCTATCCCGCCTTGGTCGAGCGGGAATTTCATCGCTAGGTGGTAAGTCGATATTTGGGCCCGGAGGGAGTTCAGTGTCGGGCGACCGAGGAGGACGTTGTAGGCCGTAACACCCGAGCCCAATAGTACTATTTCTGATACTGGTTAAGTGTTAGACATTGCTCATTTCAATTATCTTGCTTGTTTAGTTCTTGTTGCAAAATTTTAACCGGCTAAGTCATTTTTGCATATAACAAATTTTAACACCTAAAGTGAAATTAAAATTATCCATGTTGGCCTACTCGTCACCACTAGTCGCGTGGTAGCGTCCGCGCGTCGAGATTTCATCCCGTTCGGTGAAACGGGCGAGTTTGGACGGCTACGCGCGCGTGCTAGTGTCCGACTTGGGGGCATGCATTTTAATCGTAAGACCTCTCATTTTAAAATTTGGAACTCGCTTAAAATCCTATTATTTGAATTTCAAATATTTGGGCGCAACCCGGGCGCGATTTGGAAATGTTTCATTTAGCGCCAAAATGCCCATTTAATTAAATATATTAAAACTATGTATATATATTCTTTGTTACTGTTTAGTTAGAAAATCCTTTTAAAATCTTTATTTTTACCCCCGAGATTCCTTCTCAGCCAATCACGAGGGGGCTTTACCCTCGTGGGCCCCACCAACTCTCTCTCTCTTTCCGCCTCTCTATCTCTCTCTAATCTCACTCTCTCACTCTCCTAAAATCTCTCTCTCTATCCCTATATTTTTTATCCCCCAACTGTTCCTTCGTCTTCAAAAGAAAAAATCCCACGAGAAACCTCGCAGAACCCTAACGTCGCCTTGCCCTACCCTTCTCGTCGCCGTCGCCGCCGCAGTCCCCGCGCCAACGACACCACCACCATCACCCTTACCTCCTCGACTTCGACCGCTACCCTTTCCTTCCTCCTTTCCCACGTCCCGTGCAACCCAACCCCGTAGCCGCACGCACCGTCGCTGCTCGCCGTCGCCGCCGCAGCCCGTCGCCGACGACGCCAGAATCTTCCACCTTCGCCCCTCGTCTCGACCTCCTCATCTTCCTCCTCCTTCCCTCGCCAGGCTGCAACAGAACCGACGCCGAACCCTAGCACTTCTCCAGTCGCCGGGAAAGCCGCCGTCGACCATCGTCGTCGTTGCCAGAGCCACCGCCGACCACCTCCTTCTCCCCCTGCAACCCAGACCAGGCCAGCACCTCCCCCTACTCACCGCACTCCCGATCCAGCCACCTCCAACCCTTGCCGAGTTCACTGTTCCTCGCCGGCGCCCCATCGCCGTCGAACCCGTCGCGGTTGACACCCGTGCCATCCCTGTAAGCCTCTCTTCACCATCTCCCTTCATGTATCCCTTCTCTGGTCGATTCTCGCTTTGTGTTGTATTTTGCTAATTCGTCGCTGTTTTGACATTTCGCCGGATTCCGGCCGTGCCGACGACTTGACCCGACTCTCCAGCGAAGTACTCTGGTCCGTGTGGTTCCGCTGTTCGTTGTTTGGACTCGATCCGCGACTCGTGCTTCCGTCGCGTGGTTTCCGCCGACGCTACGTTCGTGTTTTCCGGTTTGCGAAACCGTCGAGGCAAGTATTACTTGCTACATGCTATGTTATACCAATTGAATGTGTTCAACTCATAAAACTTGCAAAGATTAACTAATGTAGTTACTTTCTCATTTGGACGAAATATGATGTATATCATGATACAGTTAACCTAAACCGTATTGTGCCACCTTAACCCTAATAACAAAATTTCCAGTTAATCATTTTGCCATTTAAAGGACGATGGCCGTACACATATAGCTTCATTACTTTCTGTATTGATATTGCACTACCTTGTGATTATTGCACCCCACGGGTGCTCGAACCTGTTAATATAACACAACTGCACCATTGTGATTAAATGAACTATTATTGCTGTTTACTTTATTTCCTGCTGTTGTTCCTTATTCGACTATATACCTGTTGTGAGCACACCCTCGATTGCGTCACATATTGACCCGACCTTGATACACATGACATATATACATACCGATGCACCGGACATGGTAACCTTTACTACCATCTCAACCTGTTGTACCATGACCTGACCTGTTACCCGATCTCATGCCTAATGCCAACAAACCTGACTTGGGGTCCTCATGGACCATTCCTGTTGTCTATCCAGACAAACCTGCTTTTACCTGATCCTGTATTGGCATTAGTTCTTGATTACTGAATACCTGACCTGACATACATAACTTGGGGGTATGGGGAAATCAAAGGTGAAACCGACTTGTAACTCAACAGTTCGATACCTGTTCTGATCAGTCTTACGGGCTCGGCCAGCCCCGGAGTGATGATGCTGACATCACTCGCCCATCCTGCTACCTATTACTGCCTAGCGGCACGTCTCGGATTCAGCCCCGAGGGTCTTGACCGTGGTCCCGGGCACGCACGGGATACTATTGAGTTACATCGACGAGTCATCAATTGATTTCAAAGACTTTAGAATAGAAAACCTGATAGAACAGTTTAGTTACCCATTGCACATTACCCTGCACTGTTGTTTCATATTATTTGTTTATTCATGTTTATCTCTGCATTGCTTATTACCATGTTCATATTATATTACTGGTTGACATGACGCGCTGACGTCTGGGTTTTGCATGGCCCAGATCCTTTACCACTGTCGACGACCGAGCAGGAGTACTTCAGCCAGCAGGCTGATCTGTGAGTTCCATAGTGATTAGTTTATTTATTTCATTTCATTTCCAGATGTGAGCCCGCATTATGGGACGTACTATTCATTTATTGTATTGGATCATTTGCTTTCGCACTTATTGTTCATTGACTCTTGTTATTATGGATTGGGACATGTGTTAGATTAGTTTATTATCTTGTTCTTGATATCTCTACAGCCGTAATGTGACTGTGGATGGATACTTCCTACCCACAGGTAGCATGGTTGGCTATGTCACGTGCCCAATCTTGCGTACTTTGGGAAGCGGGGCGTGACATAGGCCGATGGGATTCTCACGACGATAAATTCCACAGGCACGGTGCACGTACAACCCGCCTCCCCGATGTTGAATTGGAGAGTGATTACCCCTTCCGCGGGGATGGAGTGGTTAGTGAACCCTGACAGGACGTGGGCGGTCGGCCTTAGGTCCGACGGGGTGAGTCCCATTCGCAAAAAGCAGTCATAAAAGAGAATGTCTGCCGAGCTTCCCGAATCGACCAATATCCTTTGCATTTCGTAGCGGTGGACCCGAGCTGTGATCACTAGGGGGTCGTTGTGAGGCAGGGATATGCCATGGAGGTCCTCGTCGGTAAAAATGATCGGCTCGGATGATTTGGCCTTCTTTCTCGGGTGGCTGCCAATCCCCTCGATCGGTGAGGGACGCTGAGTCTTGTCGGTCTTCACCGTACCCCCCGCTGATATGGCCATGATTTGGCCGATTGTCAATTTGCCGGAAGGGGGACGGGGCTTTTGCTCACGGCCGGCTTGCCGCTTGTCTCGCAAGTACGTTGCCAGGTGACCCGAGTGGATTAGCTCCTCGATATAGTCTCGGAGCTGCTTGCAGTTCTCAGTGGAGTAGCCCTGCGACTTGTGCAAACCGCAGTAGGGGTCTCTGGTGCGCTTCGCCGCCCTGTTCGAGACTGGGGGAGTTTGAAGAACCTCTCGTCCTTGGTCTCCTCCAACAGTACTGTTTGGGAGACGTTGAGTGGGGTGTACTCTTGAAACTTCGGGGAGTAGGGCTTTGACCGCTCGATCTTCCTTTTCTCCTCCCGGGGCCATTTCTTCCGATCAGCTTGTTCTGTCCGGGACAGGTTGGCGTTCACTTCGGACTTAAGCTGGATCTCACGTTCGGTCCAGGCCTTTACCTCGGCCATGGTCTTAGGTTGCGGTAATGCAAAGGAGCGTAACCGCTCCTTGTGCCTAAGACCCGACCTAAGTGCCGTAATGATCGTTTCGTCCCGGTGTTCCGGGACCTCAAGGAGGACGTTGTAGAAGCGGTGATGTATCCTTTGAAGGATTCTTTGTCCCCGCTCTTTATGGTGAAGAGATGGTCGACGGTCCGCTTCTGCCATCTGTTCCCGACGAAGTGGCCGAGGAACTGGGTGGCCATCTCATCGAATGTAGAGATCGAGCGCGGCGCGAGTCCTCAGAACTAGTCTCGTCCGGAGCGGATGGGAGTGGCAAGGAAAGCACGGCATTGTGCGGCATCGGAACAGTCCTGGAAACTCATCCCGGCCGTGAACGCGTCCAAATGGTCCTTCGGGTCGGACTTCCCGTCGAAGAGGGAGACCTTTGGGGGCTTGTTCCGGGAGGAGACGTGGATGGCGAGTAGTTCTTTGGTGAAGGGCTTCGTGAGCGAGTCGGCGACATACTTAGCCCCGTCGCTTGAAGGACGATTCTCCCGATGCATGCCTTCGATCTTCTTTTCGAGGGCGTCGAGTCGGCCGTGGTATCTCGACGATTCGACATACTCTGATTTTTGGCCTCTGCTGTCGGAGATCTGCGCCTGGCCACGGCCCCTGTTCCGTTCGATGAGGTTCCTCAGGTCCCCTGGCGAGGTCGTCTTCGAGCTGCCGTGGCGAGTCCCATGCGTGCGACCCCGTCGGGGGAGGGGGTGCCGGTCATGCCTGGGCGCAGGCGAGCTGACCGACGCCTCCTCAGGAGGGACGGGGGCGCGATGGGGCTCGAGGCGGGGCGCTTTGGCGTAAGACTTTGGTGTTAAGCTGTGCGGCGTCCACCGGGTCATTGAATACGTCGGCCCAGGGTATCTGCGGCCGCCGGAGACAGCGAGGCGGTGATCGGTCGTGCCAACACGGGCGGAGTCTTCTCTCCCTCTGTAGGGGTCCTGGTCCCGAGGTGGGGGAGCGGCGACCTGGGGAGCTTGCCTGGCCGTTTGGACACGGACGAATGCATCCACGACGAACGCGAGTCGATCTATCCGAGCGGATAGGGCGTGAATGGCGTTCGGGGGAGGAGGGGATTCTCCCTCGTCTCCACTGTGGGGAGGTCGACGGCTGGTGCTTGGATCTTCACGGTGACCGCTCGCCATGAAGTCGAGATCGGAAGATGAACTTTCGTTGAGTGGAACTAGCGTTTTCCTACAGACGGCGCCAACTGATGGATCTCTGGATCTCATTCAAATGTTATCTTCCGTTGATCTGCTGCGAGTGCTGACGGACGGCTGAGATTGGATTTGGAGGGTTGACTCCTGAAATGTGAGGATCTCAATGGGTTTTTTGTGGTTGAGGCCGAGCTACCTGCAAGGAAGTCCCGGGATGGTTGTGCCACCGAGGACCCTCCGACGATCAAGTTAGACGGGGTATTTTGGTAGAATAACGGCCTATTGGGATAAAATTGGTTTACCTGAGCCATCTAAGAGAGGGGTTTATATAGTGGCAGCCATGGACAGACGGGCACGAGATTTACGCCGGCCGTTACGTCCCTGGTTTCACGCCCGCGTGATAGGCGGGATTCCCCATTAATGACGAGATATGCTCGTTAATGCTCGTTAATGGGGGATCGTGATGGCATGGAACGCGAGATCATGGGTGGCGGATATCTCGCGTCTGGCGATATTCGCAGAGCGGCGGAGACGCCTGTGATCGGTGTTGTGGGTCGGTCGGTGAGACCGAGGAAGATAAGCTCGGCTGGAGGCTCGGGAATGAGCAGGAGGCCAAGGCATCTTGATTCTGTGATAGCTCGGAGGCGAGCCGGGGTGGTCTGAAAGGCCACCAAAGGTCGGGAACATCCTCGGGTCGGAGGCCTGAGGTGTGATTCCAACGTAACGTTCTCGATCCTTTCTTATAAGCTCCGGGGCACGTCATCTGTCATGTGTCATTATCTGGGGAGTCACTGATATAGAAGTGGGAGATGATTAACTTATGTATTTAATAATTAAAGGCAAAACAAAACGGATATGCTATCCAAAGCAAAGTGACGAGAATTTAGATAGAGTTCATTTCAAATTTTTCTATAAAAATTGTCTCCTACAATCTCAGAAAATCAAAGCCTAATTCAAAATATTTTTTTCATTTTTCCCCCCAAAACAGTTATTTCATTTCATTGATAAAATTTTGATGAATATTTTCCAAGAAAACGATTTAACCTTTTCTATTATACACACACATGGTTCATCTTTTGTATAGAAAAATCTAAAAGACTACCGATACACTAGATGCCGCTGGACGTGATATAATTTTTATCATCCAAACTTCTCTAATTCCACCGTAAACGAACATATTCCAAGATAACCTGCACAAAAAATTCTACTAAAGAAAATCCTATCTTGCAAGTGCTATATTTTTTTTATATTAGACACCCAACCTCATTTTATTTAATATTTATGTCATTCAAAACTTCATTAACCCATAATAAAACCATTACAATTAAAAGAAATAAAAAGATTAATTTTCTAAGGAAAAAAGAAAAAGAAAAAGATAAGGAATGGCGCGAAAAGCAACTAATCATGGGGTCGGGCGTGGGACCCAACTAGCACTTGACACCGACAACACTCCACAGAAAACACAACAACGACGCCAAAACCCAAACAAAACAAAAACCCTAGAGAAAAAAAAAAGATTCCTCTTCTTTTGTTTTGTTATCTATCTACCTTAAAAAAAAAGCACCACTCAACATTTAATTCCCACGAAAATTATTGTGGAATTATTTTCCTTTAATAGAAAAAAGGGGGGAAAGACAAGAATGAATGGCCCCTCACGTTCTCAAAGCTAGCGAAAGCGAAAGAAAGAGACGTTGCTGAGTCTAAGAAAATAAAGAGAGAGAGAGAGAATAATTAACGTTACATAATCTTTTCTCTTTCTTCGCTTTTTTGATTAATGGCGGTGTTAGAAAGCCCTAATTTTAGATTCCAAAGAAATCCACCAAGAAATTACTAGATTTTTTTGTCGCTTTTCTCAAATTCCAGCTCGGCCCTCTGCTGTACTTCTCTTGGCTTCTTTCTCCTCCTACACTTCACCCGTGACTGCCAATTCCAAGCTCCCACACAAAAAGCCCTAATTCAGTAATAAAGGAGCTGATTTGAGAGGTTATTGGAGCTGCATTGCCCCCAAGCCTTGATTTTTTTCCCTGGGAATTCTTGGATTGTGAGGTCCTATTTATAATAAAGGTATGATTTTGAAGCAATTGAAGTGTCAAGTTCATCATTACTGTGATTTTCTTCTAGGATTTTGAAGTCAGTTTAAGCTCAAATTTGTCTTTTTTCTAATATCCTTATTACAAAGGAAACATCTTTTTCATTTATAAAACTGAAGCTCTTGCAATAATTTCATCCGGACCCACTCAAATATTTGTTACACCGTGTAACATATGGGCGGCTACCGGAAAACCAAAAGAGGAATGGGTATGGGCTGCTTTCACAAAAAATTCTACCCTCCTTAGGTGCACATGTCTCCTATGAAATCTTCACGTCTTCATTTCCCTCATGTGGTCAAAATGAAAAACATGCATGCATAATTCATGCACTTGTCTTTACTATTTGAATTTATTGGTCTTTGAATACATTGTTTTTGAATGCATTTAATGTATGCAGCATTCATTAGATGCATTTTTTTTGCTAGGTAGGAAAGTGTGGACAGCCTATACGTGTGGCTATCCTCTCATTTGTTACAATCAACTTTGTAGAAAATTTTTATCAGCATGCTTATTTGGATTTGGTGAGAACGACATTGGGTCCACATACCTGACAATCACCCACTTGACAGAATGCATTCAAAGACATTAAACGCATTCAAAGACAAAATACATTCAAAAACCAATGAATTCAAACAGTAAAGACAAATGCATGAATCATGCATGCATGTTTTTCCTTTCGACCATAAGAGGGAAATGAAGACGTGGAGATTTCAAAGGGGACATGTGCATTTTAGGAGGGTGGAATTTTTTTGTGAAAGCGACCCATACCCACACTTCTTTTGGTTTTCTGGTAGCAGCCCATATGTTACATGCTGTAACATATATTTGAGTAGATCTGGATGAAATTAAAATGAGAAAAGGACGTTTGGATTTTTTCTCATATCTCTCTTCTATAAATTCAAAGCTTTATGCGGTGTATTAGTCAACCCAATCACGAAAAAGTGAAGCTGTGAAACTTCATTCTCCATTCTCCAAAGAAACTGCGTGAGAGAAAATACAGAGAGTGTTGAAAAATTTGTAATCTTGTATCATATAAAGAGAAAGAAAATAAGAAAATCTAGCGCGGCAAGTGGATTAGGCAAATTGTTGAACCACTATAAATCCTGTGTTTCCATTTTATTTGTGAGATTAGTTCATTTATTCGTCGTTTTTTCCCTATTCGGTAGATCTATTCCTAACAACCGGTATCAGATCGTAGGGAACCAAAAGATTCTTTGATTTTACGGTCTAAATTTACAGTGGGTGACGACGCCTGTGTCTGCTCTCCAACTTTTTTGATTGTAATTTTGAATGTCTTGGTTCAAGAATCCGAGGGAGAAGGTTAAATTTACTGCGGCGGTAAACAAAAGATGGTGTTAGATGAAAGAAAAGTGAAGATCAATAAATTTGATAGGAAAGATTTTGGGTTCTGCAAGATGCAGATCGAATATTACTTGTATCAGAAAAAACTTCACGAACCCTTGTTGGGTACAAAGTCAACAGATACAATGAAAGAAAATTGGGATCTATTATAACATCACACCTTGGGCGTGATCCGTGTGACGTTGGAAAAAAATGTTGCGTTCAATATCATCAACAAGAAAACTACGGCGGATCTGATGAAGACGCTATCAAATATGTACGAAAAATCATCCGTCTCTAACAAAGTACATTTGATCCGTGGTCTATTTAATCTAAAGATGAGAGAAAGTGCGTCTGTTGCAGATTACATCAATGATTTCAATGTGATTACAATTAAATTAAATTCTGTGGAAATAGACTTCGATAGCGAGATCAAAGCTTTGATCTTGTTGTCCTCCTTACCTGAAAGCTGGGCTGCAACTGCGACTGCGGTGAGCAGTTCTTCAGAAGTAAGAAGTTAAAACTCGTTGAAATCCGAGATTTGATTCCCGGCGAGGATGTTTGCAGAAGAGAGTTGTTGGGGTCAAAAATTATACCCTGGTTGACCAAGTCAAAGTTGGTCAACCCCCAGCCAAATAGGCCCGAGCTCAAGCAAGCGAGCCCAAGCTTAAGACAAGCGGACCCAAACCTAAGTCAAGACCAAGTATGGAAAATGCCGGTTCTATGCCAAAAAAGAGGCAATAAATTAGTTTAAATGTAATTTTTAGAAATAAATGTATGAGAAATGGACAATAAACTAAAATTTTGTAAACCTCATGGTTTATGTGCAAAAAGAAATAAGCATATGAGGCATGGGAGGCATAAGTGCTATTTAGAAAAGCCCAAGGGCCTATATGTAAAGTGTGTAGCCTATAAAGGTAAATATGATGAGAAAATTAACGAGAACTTTCATTCTCTCAAAAAAATCATGTTCTGTGCCTCCTTCCTCAAGGTTCTAAATCTTCTTCTTTTTTCTGAATTAAATCAAGAGTTTAACTCTTCCTTTTCCAAAAAGAAATAGTTTTTCACCATAAAACCCACGAAGGGGAGCTCAGATCTCCCATCAAATCTCTCAAAGGGGAGATTTTTAAGTCTCATCCCCTTTTCTCTAAGATCCAACCAGCAGAGAGGAGGAAGGAGACCCATCTTCCAAAATCCCACTTTAGGGAAGATCCGACGCTTAGGAGAGGATTCAGGGATCAAGGAAGAAGAAAGGGATCCCCTTTGATCATCTCCGAAGATTTTTTGGGAGTTCAACTTTATTTATCAAAATCTTTTGGACTTTATCTGCATAAATAAAATCCTTTTGGGAATTTAACTCCACTCAAAACCCTTTTGGGAGTTTAACACCATAAAAATAAAAATCCTTCCTTTTTTCTGAGAGCTAAAATCCTTCGGGAGTTTAACTCCTAGTCCCGGGGCTAAGCCCCCTTTTCTGCAGCGCCCAGCGCCCACACGCCATTCACGTGTCCTTATGACACTCTTCATCCCTCTTTTTCCTTCACGCTCCACACTCAAAACACGTCCCTGTTAGAAAAAATTTCTAACGGGACGCTGTCCCGCACTCCGTAAGGGGGCTGCTAGCCCTTTTGACCTCCAGCCTGTTATCCGGGTAGCGGGACCCCCGTAGACTCTGTGTGTCCCCGATACATTTAAGTCCCTTTCAAAACACACCACACACATGCAGCACATGTCACGTCCCGCTTCCCAGTAGACGGAAACAGATACGTGATGAGGCCGGCGTAATTATTTCGAGAAGGTCATTTTCCGGAATAAATACGTTAAGCGTAACATAAGCAATATAAAATGACAAGATAATAAATATAAGATTAAAACTTCAACAACTTTATTTACATTCAATTTAATTTATTTACAATACATGATTTTTAACTGAAAGAAAATACAAGGATCGAAACGCCTAAACATGTGGCGTACATAAACAGAGAAAAGGTAACTGGTCTAGGCCTGGGTCTTGGTCTGATTGCGCTCTTCCTTTGAGATGTCTATCTCTTCAGTCTCCACCGAACATTTCAAGAAAACAGAGAAGGGTGAAATGCCCGTCAACGAACTTTCGCTCGGTAAGTCCCAAGGAAAAGAAGTGAAGTATAAAGTGAAATGATAAGGTAAAAGTATATTATGAATAATTGAGTATGAAGTATATTGTGTCAGTATGTCGTTTTAATGTCAACTTGACAAGTTTGTTTAGCATGCAGTTTTATTGTAATACATGTGAACAAGTATGGTGATGTATGAAAAACAGATAAGCATGATAGTATGATCATGGCAAACAAAAGTAACATGTCCATGTAGTGTAAGTATAGTGAACATGCAGTGAATGTAAGTGACTTATCAGGTCTCTACTTGGGTATACTAATTTAACGTAAATTCAAGGGTGAATGTCAACCAATCTCAAGAGTGCTCTCGAACCCAACAGGCTGTAATCCAGGGGTAAGGAACCACGGGTCCGAATCAAGTGTTAGTAATGGGACTTCAACCTGGTGTTGAAGTATTCCAAATTCAACATGCTGTAATATAGAAGCAAGGAAATACGAGCCCTCATGATAGCTTGCTTGTGTTAGTAGACATGGATTCATGATCTAGTGGGACTCCTGAAATTTCGTTGGATTCACGCATGAACTACCCTAGCACCCCGTATATGCTAAGTTACAGTTAAATTTACAGGCCTTGCTCGAATTCATGAATACATCAAGTGGCCAGATAGAGTTCATGTCAATATTGAGTATTCATGTCAAGTATTCTTGTATTCATGTCAAGTTGTATTCATGGTTCGAGTCAAGTCGAGTCATGTTTGCATGTTGATATTGCTTTGATATCCAGGTTCAGTTTCAAGTGTGCATGCTAGACTTTGGGTTCATGTTTGAATTGGATTCTAACCTGAGTTTGGATTCAAGTCCATGTTTGGTTTTAGATTTAGGTTGAGTTTGGATTTAGAGTTGAGTCGGACACTTTAAAATGATTTAGATCTTGAATTAGATTCAGGAGTTATCGGTAGCTGCTGCACATAGACGAAAGGATTTGTGTCTTTTTCCAAGACAATTACCATTGATAACACCGTTAAATTTTTATATCTTAAATAGTCAAGCACTCACTTTCTCCGGCTCCCTGAGGCTCGAGAGAATTGATCCCACTTAAATCTATATTTACTAAAGTTCTTAAATGAAATTTTATATAACTCGAGTGGGTTTTATGAAAAATATTTTATATACTTTCAAAATAATCTCGAGTATTTATTTATATTATTTAAGGTTTTCATGGAGGTGAATTTTAAAGAGTGAGGTATATTGGTGAATATATACCTAGTTTGAATAGTTCAAGGATTTTAGTGTAAGACTTGTCTTATATTGATTTTTGATAGGATTTTAGTGAAACTTGTCATTCTTTTTATTTTTAGAAAAACATGGAATTTTATTATAACTTGAAAATATATGGTTTGACAATATTTATATAATTATTAAAAATTAATTTTTATATTAAATAGAAAATCTCGTTTTTCTTAAAAATCGTATTAAAATTATTTCGAGACCGAATGCTCCATGAGAAGGTCTGCATCTCGCTCTACTAGCCCGGGATGTGCGATAATCTACACCATCCAATAGAGGGTTCCCCAAAATGGGTTGTAGAGGCATAATCGCAAAGAGTTTGAAATACAATTTTAAAGAAAATCGGGTTTTTATAGTTCATGGTATTTTAATGAAAAGTTGTAATCGCCACAGAAAATATGTTTCAAAGAGTATCGTGCCATGTCAATATATGTGTATGTGAGGGGTAGCTCATTACCCCGTGAAGTTTTCTAAAGATAATAGTAAGCAAAACAATTAATATGGTCGAAATAAAGTTCATGGTATTTAAACATAAAACTCAATTTAAGGTTATTTAACATGATGATTTAGTGTGAAGCTTATTTCTAATTATTAGTTTCATGATTAGCAAGCAAGGTATAGAATATGAATGAGCAAGGCTTATTAAAATGTGTAGTTTCAAGAATTTTAGAATAAGATGTCGGTATAACTCCACTTACCGACATGTTTTATGAAAGGAGATTTTTAGAGAAAAAGGGGGAGAATTAGAAGGGTACTAGCTAAAAATGTGAAGATGATGTAGAAGAAGATTGTGCAGTTACCGTGGCGTCGCGAAGTCGCCGGAACTTGCTTGATTCCTCGCCGGAAATTGACCTTGGGCTAACTCCACTTCTACTCCACTTGTACTTAGAAAAATTTGATAATTTTGGCTAGGGATTTCAGAATGAGGGGGCTAGGGTATGGGGTTGTATTTATAGTATGAAATTGGGGTTTTGGAATTGAAAAATTGAATTAAAATGCATTTAAAATTGGATTAATTGGGAAATTGATTTCTCTGTTAAATTGCAGAGAAAACAAACAGTCCAGGGGTAATTGGGGGTAGGCCAAGAGTCGAGAGTCAAGAGTATAGGGACCATTGGGTACAGGGGACCCGTCAGTGCCGGCCCTAAGGCGTATCTCGCTGACAATTTGTTTGAGGGGAGCCGTCGGATTGAAGCCACGTGTCCATGTCGCTGTTAATTCTAATTTGCACACGTTTGATTTCTTCAGACTTTTCATTTTATGTGCATTGCACGTGTAAACTTTTGGGCTTCCAAAATTTTAAAAGAAAAATCAGGAAAAATAATATGTGGCTGATGAGATTCGAACATAGAGGATACGTCACAGCAGTGCAAGATTTTACCAATGAGCTACAAGCTATTTCTTGCTGTTCTTAAACAAGAATAACTTTTAAATTGTGCTCAGGTTTGCAAACCCCTTTCTGTACTTTAAGAAGAAAAATTTTGTACAGAAAATTTAGTTCATTATAGCACATTGAGTTCACATGACCAGTTTTACTCGTCAATAGGAGATTCTCTCACTTCAAAAGTAGGATAATTAACGGCAGCTTAGTCTGCGACTGCCGGAGATTCGGATTCCTACAACCAATAAACTTCAGCCTACTATAGGCAGGGGGAATCTGTATACGCCTGAGAAGCGCACGCATTCCCATCTCAACGGGGTGACGAAAAACATCCTACAGATTCTGGCACACCCAGTGGGACTTTTTCTCTCCTCCCATATTTCGGGTTAAACGTTCATGCGAACTCAATCAATATACATTTCGATATTTATACTAAAATAATGCTCTTTTATGCAGGTTTTCAAGTAATCAATTTTCAACGACGATATGTTCTAAGATGAATTCAGCTTCTGACGCAACTCCGATTACCTACGTGGTCAAGATCAATGCCCGCGTGGTTCTCCCTGCAAGTCTCAGCCTGCAATGGGAGGAGCTACCCCGCCAATTTGGTTCCGTCATCATCTACCCTGCCGGAAGCGTTCATCTGGAAAAAATCCTGGTAAACTAGGTGGCCAAGCCGGTCTCAAGGGGCAAGAGACCGAACGTTGTGATCGCTAAGGCACCATAACCCAAATTTAAGACGGTGTCCGAACGACTCTCTAGTACTCCAGCTGGGGGCAAGACTGCCGGAACAAAGGGTATCATCAAACCTCGCAGACGAGCTCAGGCGATGATTCCAACAAGTGCACAATTAGGCGTATCTCTAAAGCTCTCCATTATTCGGTCTACGACGGCTTTCCGAAGAGCCGAAGCATACCAAGTGCTCAAAACAGAAAGGTTGAGACAGAAGCGGCTCAGGTATCGAGCCAACAAGAGGGCCAGGGCTTCGGTTAAGTGGAATCTTGTGAGTTTCCAAGAGCAGGGTTACCGCGCGACGATGACTGAGTCGGCCGTAAAAGTCAGCAATCCCTTCGAACCTCTGAAGTGGGTTCAGAAAAACGCCATGACCGTCAGAATCAAGAAGACAACAGTCTGAATGATGCTACACAGAGACATGTCCCAGCCCCAACAGAGAAAGCATGACACTGTTTCATCAAGAGTCTATCAGGCGCTCTGTGTCGTGGTAAAGCAGCGGGGAAAATCCAGAAAAAAAGCGCCAGCACCACTCAAGAATTCGGTCAGGCCAGCCATCTTCAATCGATTGTCCGTTACCGAAACAGAAGAGCCACGACATCAGTCCGCAAAATCATCTACCAAGGATGAAAAGACGGTCGGATATATTATCCATACGGTCTATATAGCGGGGGCGTGTCCTAGCGAAAATTTATGCAGCAAAAGCAATGATGGGGCCACCACATCCCAAGCCCAATCTAGTTTGAATGTGGTTTCCGTTTCTCAAGATCAGCCACCTCCGCTAAACGATGAAAACCTCTCGATGAGGTTGATAGGCAGAAGGACCCCTCAGTCCATATGGAATCAAGCTCGGACAGCGAAGAAGAGCCGACTTTCCGTCCCAGGACCGTAGAGCAAGAGCTGCTTTAAGAGCTTCGAAAACAGCTCACGAGCAAAGATAAAGAGATGGCCAAGCTTTACTCAAAAATTGATGACCTGACGAATGTTGTGATGCAGGTCACGGCTCAAATTGCTCGGGCGCCTTCTAATCAAGCACATGTTTCTACTCATGAGCCGAGCGATAACGACCCGAAGCAACCGATGCCTTCACCTTTAGGTCCAAGCATGCGCGAGCCGCACAAAAGCCGACCGCATTCCACTTCTGGGGACGCCTTGGCCCCAGATGGCACTATTCTGCTAACACAAGATCAGATAATGGATTTGGTCACCGGTAAGGTTAAAATATTGGTGGCCAAATCCGAAGCTCACAAAGAAATTGGCAGTAGTGGGCGGCCATATCCCGCACAGTACGATCTGATCGAGTTCTTGAGCGGCTACGTCATTCCTAAGTTCGGAAGATTTGACGGGACAGGAAACGCAAATAAGCATGTCGTCCATTTTAAAGCGCCGTGCGGAAATACAGGGGGCAATGATGCGCTCCTTCTTCGTCAGTTTGTCAACAGCCTTACTGGTGTCGCGTTTGACTGGTACGCAAGCATACAAGACGGGGCCGTCACTACTTTCACCCAAATGGAGTCTCTGTTTCGGCAAAGATTCATGAGTGTTAGTGACAAAATCTCCATTGCTGGTCTCGTGAGAACCAAGCTAGGGAAAAACTAAAGCAACACGGATTTTATTGCCCGATAGCGCAACCTTACTGTCTAGTGCGAACCGCCGCTAGAGCAGGACCAGTCCGTCACTCTCCTCATTGGGAACCTCAGTAATTGGATGGTTCTATTCTTATGTACAGCAGGCCTCAAGACGTTTTAAGAGCTGACCAAGAAAGTTCAAATGCTGGAATGTTTGAAGCAAGAGTCTACCCCGGACTCTCAGAGAGATAAGACTTGAAAGAGCAAGAAAGACGACAACCGTAGAAGCGGGAATTCCAGCACTACCAATGTCTTTAATGCGGCCGATAATGAATACAAGAGAAAGGTGAGTGGATCAAAAACAGACCGGACTCGAAATCCAGTGTTAGGAGGAGAAGGACCTTCCCTTGAAGAGAAAAAGAACAATATTTACTCTTTCAGAAGGGACAAGGTCCGCAAGATATTCAAAGATGCCTTGAACAACGGTCTACAATTGTCAGAGTTGAAAATATGTCACGAAGCAAAAATGACCGACAATCCTCTATATTGCCTATACCACCGAGTAGTGAGCCATGCGATCGAGAATTGATATATTTTAAAAAATTGGGTCGAGAAGCAGTACAAGACTGGGGAGATCGAGTTGTCAGTGTGTTGGTGAACAATCAAGCTGTAACCACCAACTTTATATAGACACAAACTGAAGCCTTCTGGAAGCAGATAGCTGAACCCGCTGCACCTGAGGAATGAAACTGACTCGCCGCAGCCTTCATGGAGCATGCACATATCTAATAAAACGAAGAAGATACTAAAACTACTTCAGAAAGAGCCCAGAAAAGAATGTGAGGGGCAGAAGGAGCCCACCAATCCAGCTACCAATTTGGCTCAATCGAGCTTAAAATCCAAAAAGCTAAAGAAGAAGGAAAAGAAAGGTGCAGCTCGAAGCGAAAAGGAGTTTTCGGGGAGATCGAACATTCAAAAATATATCGATTCCCTCGAAAACTACGAGTAAAAAGAAAGAATTCTAATCAATTGAAGGAGTTCTTCCCCATAGAAGCAGCTGAGATTCTGGAAGAGTTGGAAGAAGACTCAAATGATGAAGTTCCTGTCGTGACCTGCTACGTCATCCACCTTGGTAGCAACTCTGAGGAAGAGCTATGTTTTCCTGAAGAGGACGAGGAGCTCGTCCCGAAGGCCAACCAAATCCAGCTCAGAAGCGGCAAGGCTCTAACGCCAAATCAAGGCAACAGCCCAAAAGGGAAGGAAAAACAGGTCGCTAATGAAGAAAACGGCGTAGAGCCGACTCATGAAGATTCGAGTTCTCAGGTAGATTACAATGTCTTGGCTCACCTTCGCAATCTCCCGTCTCTTTTAAGCATCTATAATGCTCTGGTCCTATCCAATGAGCTCAGAGATGTTCTCATTCATGCCCTGCAAAACCCCGAGCGGTACCAGGCTCGCTTTGCGGAAATTAATATGAAAGAAGTCCAGTACACTCTGCATGCCGCTACGATCATGTTTAAGGACGAAGACCTGCTACTGGGAACAGCTGAGTATAACCGGCCGTTTTACGTGACCGGGTACAACGACGGAAATCAGATTAATCGCATATTGATTGATCCGGGATCCTCAGTGAATATCATGAACTTGCGCATTCTGAAGAGTTTGTCAATAGGCGTTCGACACCTGTCAAGGGAAAGGATTGTCATTTAAGGCTTCAATCAAAATTTCCAGCAAGTTCTGGGATCTATAGCTCTACCGATCAAGTTCGGGGATCTACAAACCGAAGCCAAGATATACGCGTTCGACGCCGACACGTCTTATAAAATTCTCCTGGGATGGCCGTGGCTCCACGATTACGGTATCGTTCCGTCAACTCTCCATCAATGCATGAAATATACCAAAAATGGTGAAGAAAGACGTTTTGATGGAGACATCCAGCCGTTCGGTGTGCATGAAGTCTGATATGAAGATTCTCGGTACTTCGTGAATCCCCAAAATACTGAGCCACGACTGACCAAAGACATAACGGCTCTGAAACTCAAAAGCAAATTTGAGCCAGCTGTCACTTCAAAAGTAAAAAACCCCAAGTGCGTGCGCGTTTCGTCAGTGACCTTGATGAGTCCGACGCTGGAAGTCCATTATTCCGTAAAACACGCCCTCATTTCGGTGGCGATACGGACGTGTAAGATACCAAAGGCCCATCAGGCAGCAAATTTCGCCCTCATTTCGGCAGCGACATTGAAGAGTCGGAGGAAGAGGACCCGCCTTGCGACAACTATGCAGATTGGGCCCTCATGCAAAAAACGAAGCTAAGAGAAACCTTCGATATTACAGAAGGGTCCCTAGCTATCATAAGGGTGTTGTAGCATATGTGCAAGGAGCTAGATGCTTTGTCAGTCTCTACCGTGAACTAACTGCAAACTTTCTACGTTCCCGGAAGGAAAAGTGGAGAGAAGGGCATCCTATTTTATGGGTCAAATCCTGCCGTGCACCAAGACGATTTGTCTGTCATGTGTCTTCCCTATGAGAGAGGCATAAGAGCCATCCTCAACCCCAGATATTATGCGCCTAAGATGTGAGAATATTTTAAGAAGTGCGGATGTCGGTTATATCAAACGGAATCCAAAGCGAAGTTTTATGAAGGGCTATGACATTCGCCTCAGGTCCGATCACTCATCGATGGATAAATCCCAAACAGACAGGGTATAGGTTTCATTCAACCTGATGTCAGAGCATGCTACATGATCCATGTTGGTGAAGCCATCGAAAGGTCAAATGATGATGACGAGCTAACTGAGCCAGAAGAAGCCCCTTGAGAACTCGAATATGGTGGACAAGCAACCTTCGACGAGCTAACCGAGATTAATTTGGGAACGCCCGATAATTCAAGGTTGACCTACATCAGCTCACTCTTGTTAGAGAAAATGAAAGAACAGATAATCGCCCTGCTACATGAGTTCGTCGACTGTTTCGTGTGGACGTACAAAGAAATGTCTGGCCTCTCTCCTGAAGTGGTCGTGCATAAGCTGGCTATATCTTCTGATGCCAAGCCAGTCAAACAAGCTTCTCGAAGAATTAGAAGGGAGCTAGAAGAAAAGGTCATCGAGGAAACTAAGAAACTTATCGATGCTGGCTTCATCAGAGAAGAGAAATATACGGACTGGATCGCATGCATCGTCCCAATGAAGAAGAAAAATGGGCAGATACGAGTCTGCGTTGATAACAGGGACCTCAACAAGGCATTCCCTAAAGACGACTTTCCGCTACCGCTCATGGAAATGATGGTCGACGACACTTCAAATTACAAGCTGTCCACCTTCATGTATGGCTCGTCTACATATAATCAGATCAAAGATGTCGCTCGAGGATGAGAAACACACAACATTTCGAACCCCGATCGGAATATACTGCTACAAGATGATGCCGTTCGGACTGAAGAATGCGGGCGTCACATATCAAAGGGCAATGACCAAAATCTTTGATGACTTAATCCATAAAGTCGTCGAATATTATATTGATGATTTGGTCGTCAAGACTGAAACAAGGACGATCACATCCGAGATCTCAGGATCGTTTTCACCCGACTAAGGGAACACAATCTGAAGATGAATCCTCTGAAGTGAGTCTTTGGCGTGTCGTCGGGAAAATTCTTAGGCTTTATAGTCCGACATCGGGGGATCGAAGTTGACCCATCAAAGATAAAGGCCATCATGGAGATGCCTTCTCCAAAGAATCTGACGCAGCTAAGATCCTTTCAAGGCAAGCTCGCTTATATACGAAGGTTCATCTCGAACCTATCGGGGAGATGTCAGCCTTTCTCAAAACTCATGAAGAAGGGAACTCCCTTTTGTCTGGGATGTCGAATGTTAAGAAGCGTTCGAAAGCATCAAACATTACCTGTTGCACCCTCCAGTGCTTGCTGCTCCTATTCTAAATAAACCGTTGATTTTTTATACCGCCGCGCTAAATGAGTCACTTGGTGCGCTCTTTACCCAGAACAATGGGGAAGGAAAAGAAAATGCTCTCTACTACCTCAGTCGAACTTTAGTCGGAGCGGAACACAACTATTCCCCGTTCGAAAAGCAATGCCTGGCTCTGATATTCGTTGTGAAAAAGTCGAGGCACTATCTGCTCCCTCATCGAGTTACGCTGATCTCTAAGGTCGACTCGCTCAGACATTTAATGACCAAAGCAAGCCTAGACGATAGAATGGCAAGATAGGCTGTCATGCTCCTTGAATTTGACATAATCTATACTCCTCAGAAAGCAGTAAAAGGGCAAGCTCTCGCCTACTTCCTTGTTGCTCATCTTATACCAGAAGGGTCACCGCTCAATTCCGAGTTACCCGACGAACAAGTGCTGCACCTCGAGAATGACGAGCCATGTTGGAAGCTCTATTTCGACTGAGCTTCATCAATAAGGATCTCCAGCAAATCAAGCATCCCAGAGATAAAAGCAGGGATAGGATTGGTATTCGTCACGCCATCAAGATGAACTCTTCGACGTTCCTTCGCTCTTACCGAGCCTCGCACAAACAACGAGGGTGAGTATGAAGCTTTTATAGCTGGTCTGGAGCTTGCTATAGAAATGGAAATTTTTCGGCTACGAGTTTACAGTGACTCAGCTTGTCGTCAACCAAGTGAGTGGAGACTATAAGATATATAAGCTCGATTTAGCTCGATACAGAAGCTGGGTGGTGAAACTCATGAAACAGTTCACTCACATTGAACTAATAAGAGTCCTTAGGGCGTCGAATGGAAAACCCGACGTACTCGCTCGCCTAGCCAAAGAGCTGGCTGATCCTGACATGGATGAAATTCTGATCACAGTCAAGAGCCGGCAAATTCTGCCCCCAGTCTCTTTACGAGAAGTGTAAAGCGCAGAATAAAAGAGCAATCATGCCGAAAAAGTTCTGATCATTCAAAATGAGCCCGATTGGAGAGAGCTCTTTATAGAGTACATCCGATACGACAAACTGTCCAAAGGAAAATCTGCGAGGGTTCAGCTGCGTGTTTGTAAATAACACGCTATACCGCAGATCATATGACCAATTATGGCTCAGGTGTAACAACCCTATACTTATGTACAATTTTTTTCAAAAAATACAGAAAGGGGTACTTGAGCCTGAGCACAAGTTATAAATTTGATTTGCTTTTTAAACAGCAAGAAGAAACTTATAGCTCATTGGTAATGCCTTGCACTGCTGAATCAAAGCACCAGAGTTCAAATCCCATCAACCACGCATTATTTTTATTTAAATTTTTTTTAATCTTTTAGAAGCCCAAGAGTCTACACGTGTACAACACGTAAACTGAAAAGTCACACATAAAACAAACGAGTCCATTGCAGTAGACCAAGCGACGGGGACACGTGGCAAAGAGACGCGGCCTGACTCGGCCAACTCAGGCCGGCGTCGTCGGGTTAACTCGGCCGAAACCCCGATTTTCTTCTTTCCCCTGCACCCTTTGGACTACCCCACTCCCCCTACACTGTTTAAATTCCCTGCACATTTACAGAGCAAATTAAAGCACCCATTTAATCCATTTTAATGCAAAATTTTAATACACCATTTCATTACCCTAAACCCTAATTTTTCCTATAAATACCATACCTTAAATCACCCCCCTCACCCACAAATCCCTGCCTAAACTCTCAAGAAAATTCCTAAGACTTTTTATGTGCAAGTGGAGTTAGCAAAAGGGCGAAGCTTTGACGAACTTCCGACGACGATCCGAGAAAATTCCGACGATGAAACGACGCGCCGGCACCTCCTACCTCTTCCTCCTTCTCTCTTCTAGTCTAATAACCTGTAAGTCCCCATTCTCTCTTTCTTTTGCCATTCTCAAACTCTTAATTCTTAAAACGTGTCAGAAATGGAGTTATCCGGCTTCCGATTCTCTTTTCATTCAAAAATACAACATTTTCTTAATAACAGACCTACAACTTTTGATATCTTATTTAATACTCATTAACTAAGATAATAGAACAAAGAACAAGTTTGGCATCAAAATAATAACCGTAGCAAGTTTTATTCCACTTTTATATTAAAATACCTTTATGTTTCATTTCAACATGCTTGAACTTTTTAAAACCGTATTATTTTAGAAAACTCACGAAGTAATGACCTACCTCCTCACAACACTCATATGTAACATAGCACGATGAAATTTGGGAACATAGATCTGGGAAAAATACGACTTTACATATAACTACAATCAACTATTAAAACCCTTTTTCTACAAGATGTGTATTTTAACAAATCTTTGCAAATGCGCCTCTACAACCCATTTTGGGGAACCCGTTCGGTATGGTGCGGATTATCGCATATTCTCGGGCCTAGTAGAGTGAGATGCAGACCTCCGCAAGGAGCATACGATCTCGAAAGATTTAAAATACAATTTTCTTTAGAAAATGTGATTTTTATTATAAATAAAACTTATATTTTTAATAAATAAATATATATGTAATTAATATCAAAATATCTATTTTTAATATTTATAATATTCCACATTTCCAAAATTCAAGAAAACATTCCATTTACAAGAAAATACCATACAACTCCAATATTACAAATAAATACCATATATTATGAAATTAGGCTTTATTCACTAGAAATGTCATATTGATAAAATATATATCCATGAAAACTCTAAAGACGATAATAAAATACTTGAGGTGTATTTTGAAAATTAGACAAAATTATTTTTACATAAAACCCCCTCAAGTTATACTAAATTACAATAAGGACCCTAGTAAACATAGGTTTAAGCGGGACTAATCTCTTGAGCCTCAGGGAGCCGGAGATATGGGTGCTTGCCTATTTAAGGTAGACAACTTAACAAAACGGTGATATCAACACGGTAATTGTCTTTGAAAAAGACACAAATCCTGCCGTCCATGTGTAGCAGTTACCGATAGCACCAAAACATAATTCAGGATTCAATTTCTTTTTTAATTGTACGACTCAGACTGAGTCTCAATATAATCAGTGTGACTTGAATATGATTCAAGTACAAATTACAATTCAACATGAATCCATGAATCTATATATTCAATCTGTTCATTCTAATCAATCTATATTGACTGAACTGAACCATGGATATACATCTATCTACATGATTCTCCAGTTACATCCATTTACTGATATCATGGTTTCGGCAAGTCATCCATCTATACAATTCAATTTACAAGACAATATAATACAAACAATACAAATAAGACATCGCGGGGTTTATAAGGGGTAGACTGGTACGGAACATGTTAAAGGTGGCACGAAGTGGTCACTTAAGACGTAATTACATCCATGTCGTCGTTCCGTGGTATTATCGACGGAGCCTTGTACTCCATATACCGTAGTTTCTGGTCTAGTGAGACTCCTCTCGTATACACATCTTCTGTACCAAGCTACAGACAACTACGTTAACATAACAACCAACATTATAATAGTTATACTCTCTCTCTGTCTTTTCTACTTCTCTCATTCTTTGGGACTTATCGAGCGATTTGTTCGCTGACGACATTCTCTTTCTTCTTTTTTGGAATGTCGTCGGGTGACTCGGACTCACTGGAGATCGAGCCCACCAGCGAGGATTTGGACTAGCTAGCTTTTGACCCGGTGCTCTAGTTACTTGTACAATTCACTTCAGTACTTTCCATTTCTGTTATGCCACTGTTAGGCATTGCTTTTCATTCCATGTATTTACTTTTCAGATGTATTGTAAAAAGAATGTTAATAAATAAAGTTGATGTTCAATTATATCTATTGTCTTTATCTCTTGTGCATTTTACTTATATTGCTTAGATACGCTTAGCGTGTTTACTTCAGAGTAAATACATAGCGGCCTTGTCACGTCCTCTGCCCGTATGCTGGGAAGCGGGGTGTGACATCAGGTGTCTGTCATCGGTCGAAACCTAAAAAGTCATGAAAGAAGTTCACTCGGGCGTCTGCGGGGCTCACCAATCTGGCCCAAAAATGCGGCTTCAAATTAAACGACTTGGGTATTATTGGCCTACCATGATAAAGGATTGCGAAGAGCATGTGAAGAGTGTAGGGTTCCTAGGCATACTAATGAAGTCTCACAAGGCATCAAACATGGCTAATTCAAATTTTACATGTGCCTACAAACCCTAATACGGATCGTTAACTAGATTTATAGGCTATGTGATGCAAGTTAACGACTTTAATTTAAAAGGAAAGGGGCTACAACCTTTGTAGATCCGATCCACCACTTCCTAAGCTCCGCGATGATGTCCCTCCGCTGTCCAAATCGGATCTCGGACTCTAGCATCGTCTTCATCGGAGAAATGGACGGGCTTGGTCGTCGGCTTCGATGCCGAAGATGATCTACGTCGAGGCATCACAAGATCAAACTCCCACTTCACCAAGTCATGAAACTTGTGAAGATAACACCCTATACTACTTGGGAAGAGGTAGAGGATGAAGAAATAGGAAGTGGGTTCACTTTAGAATTGGATTTCTCACTCTTATTCTCAAGTTGCCATTGATGGTGGCATAGTTTTATTCTTGAAGAAGAAAAAGAAGATGAAGATGATAATATGATAAGTATATTTAAAATATAAAATAAAATGATACTTATCATATCTTTAACTATGGTTTAGTGTAGAGAACTAACTAAGGTTTTGTTGAATGGTTAGGGTTAAGAGCAAAACAAAAATGGTGGACTTTTCAAAGATGCTATAAAAGTTTCATGAACTTTCTAGCATAATATCAAAAGAAAACCACCATTTCTCTTTGCTTAAATGAAAAGAAATTAACAAATAAGTAAATCAAATAAAACAAAACCCTAATCATTAACTTAACCATGGTTTAATTCTTTACACTTAACTAAGTAAACATGTATCATCAAACATGATACAATCAAGAGCACAAAAATATATCACATATACAACTTGTGAAATTCAAGTGAGAAAATCCATTTAAAGTGAACCAATACTAGTTAATGCAAAGTAATATATCAAATATATAATTATGCATTAAATCATTGAATCAATACTTGATTTAACGATCCGGTCATATCGCGTATAACCGACTAGTGTCCTATGTATCGGCTTATCGAATCAATCTTCGATTCGATAACTAGGTTATATCGCATATAACCAATCGATATATTCATCGCGAGAATGAAATACGGTATCAAATACACGCATTATTCTTGGTCCTGCACATATCTCATATGCGCTCCTATTTCGTTTCGCTTGAGCCAGGAAACCTCTGTGTAGGACTCTAAAGACTCGTCAATACGCCGGCAGCAGGTGATGATCATATCAAACACCCACAAGCCGCAAGCGGTCTGCTAAACGTAACGGCCACCCGGGTATTGAGCGATCAGAAGATCGACGAGCAAGCCCGCTCACACTCCTGTGAATCCAACCAGTAACACTTACCGTACAGTCCGGTCTGTTCGTCTGATATGTCGCATATCTCGTCTAGGGGTGGTAAACGTCAGACCCCAATAGCTCAATAAGTCATGCCGACGTGAGGTCCATAACATGTGTGAAACTACTGATAACACTTACCAGTAGATCACTGCAATCCTGGCCAGGGATTTCCTGTTATGGCCAGTCGTGCACAGCGCGACATCAACCCCCAATACCGGGAGAGACGAATCCCCTCCTATCGCTCATTGCCTCCATGTGAATCGGGACTGTACCCAAAAACCACCTGTTTGCACGACACAGTAGAGCCGTGGTAGGGTGAAATCAAAGCACAGTGGGAGACACACCAGACTCTATGACGATCTCGGGTCAACAGACTAAGCTGTACCAGTGTCACCAGAGAACTGCCATCTGACGTGAGGTATAATACCATCTGGGAGTTATCGGCGAGTCCGTTCAGTGTACCCAGTCTCCACTGAGCACCCGTATACCATCTCTGATGTCAAACACCAATGGATATGGGATCATCCATCGCCCATCGCATGGGTCGAGAAGATATACGCTAGTCTACTCTGGAATATCGATGCCCCGTCTCGATATTCCCTCGACTAGGAACATTGAAGGATGTACTCATGGACTACCCAGGCCCCACTAGTATGATCTGCATCATAGTCTTGGAAGTCGAGTACACATCCTAAGGGCTTTATCAACATGTAATCAGAGAGACAGAGAGTATACATGTTAAGATAAAGAGCAACCAGATAGCGTACTATCATGTCGAGCAAGAAAGTCCTACCTATATATGTCCTAGCATCCACTACAATATACATCCAATGTACAGTAATGGCCTCTAGGGCATATATATAACTAACAATCTCCCACTTGCACTAGGGCCATCTGTAGCAGTAGTTGTAGTATCTAATACTCAACCATCCCCTAAAAGTCTCTCTTTGGGAAAAGGCCTTTGTGAGTGGATCCGCCGTGTTGTCCTCTGAGTCTACTCTCCTAACCTCGATCATCCTGGAGATCATCTATCTCCATGATCAGGTGATGCTGCCTCAGAATATGTCTGGGTCACTGATGGGACCAGGGTTCCTTGGCCAAAGCCACACTTCCATTGTCATACAATGGTAGGAACCTAGTTCATCTTATGAACCAATATACACCCAAACTGCCTCTTTGGTAGTATCTTAAGTAGTGATGTATCTTGCCTTTATTCGTCTAGTATGTCACGGTATCTAGCTTGGAACTCTTCCAACATACCGTCCCTCCATAGAGGGTAAAGACAATGCCTGTGACTGACATTCAGTCGTCCTTATCACCCTGAAACACTTCCAGTGATTCTCCCCAGGATCGATTGATACCATCTCACTACAATATACATCTAGTGAGAATTCTAGCATCCAATTAGATCTATCTCATAGATGAAAACTCAGGATTTAGGAGGTATCACTTTGATCCTATTGGAGAATCCTTGTGATAAGCGGAGATTGACCGAGCGTAGTATAGGAAATCCCATTCCTATCAAGAGTATGTTGTCCACGTACAATACGAGGATGACCACCTTACTCTCTACTACCGTTTTGTATATACAAGGTTCATCTACCATTTTGATGATGTCAAACACTTTGACTATCACATCAAAACAGACGTTCCAACTCCGCGATGCCTGCTTCATCACATAAAACATCTTGCACACGTTTCCGCTGCTCCCACTGTTTACGTAGCCCTCTGGCCGTGTTCTTATAGACGTTCTCTTCTAAATCATTATTTAGAAAAGTAGTCATGGCACCCAACCACCAGATATCGCAGTTATGGTATGTAGCAGTGGCAAGTAGGATCTGGATGGACTTAAGCATAGCCCCTGGAAAAGGTTTCATCATTATCCGTGCCTGGTCGATGACGAAAACCTTTAACAAGTCTAGCTTTGAAAGTCTCAACTTTTCCATCTTCGCCAAGTAATCTTCTCAAGATATACTTGCTCCTGATGGGGATTTAACCCTTCAGATATAGCACCCAAAGTCCATACTTTGTTGGTGTACATGGATTCCATCTCAGATCGCTAAGCATCCAGCCATTTTTACAGAGTCCCTACTCTCGATGACCTGCTCGAATCTAGTTGGGTCATTATCTCATGATGCATTCCTCACTCCCACTGTCATCGAGAAACCGAGGTATCTCTCAGGCAGGTGAGGAACCCTACTAGATCGGCGGAGAGGCTGAGGTTCATCAGAAACTATTGAATCCTTTGGTTCTGTCAAATCATCAGTTGCAGTTTTGTATAGCTGGAACCTTTCCAGTTCTACAGAACTGACCTTGCCTCGATCTTGTCCGGATTTTGCTTTTGACATAGGCCGGACAATCCCAAATCTTAACTTACTTAAGAGATAGGCTCTTCCCATACCATATCTTATATGGAGTGGTAGGCACTGATTTGAATCGAACCCAATTCAATAGGTATGCAGCTTCATAAGTGCATAACTCCCAAAAGGAAATAGGTAACTCAGTAGTACTCATCATAAAGCACACCATATCATATAGGGTGTTATTGCTCCGCCCCGATATACCATCGTGCTATGGTGTATTCGGAGGAGTGATGCTGAGAGAGAATCTCATTTTCCTTTAGAATAGTCCAAGAATTCCATGCACAAGTATTCTCCTCCCTGATCTTATCATAGGACATAAAACTCATACCCGGTTATTGGTTCTCTACTTCTAACTTATATTCTGTGAATATCTCAAAAGGTTCGGACTTGTGTTTCAACAGGAACATATGTCTGAATCTTGAGAGATTATCAGAGAACGTAATGAAGTATAAAGAACCAGTCCTGGCATGTGTAGACAGGAGACCTTACATACATCATCATGTATCAGTCCCAAGAGTTCATTAACTCTCTCTGTTTCCAATAAGCAGAGCTATGGTCATCTAATCTTTGTGACATGACTGGCAAGTTTCATAAGATGTAAATTCAAACTGATTTAAATATGCATCTAAAAAGTAACTTCAGCCAGTCGAGTCGCCTTGATATGACCTAGTCTACAATGCCTCAAGAAGGATTCGTTCATTGCTGAACTCTTCCTCTTGTGTGTGTTCTGTATACAAAAAAAACTGTAGTTTGATTTAGAACATTAATGCTTTTAGATAACGTGCCTGAACCAATCAACTTTTGATATAGGAAATGTTCAAAACATTATCCAACAATACAAAATTTTATCGTTTCTTTACTAATAAAGAGACAGATATGATTTTGTACATCAGGTTCGGTATCTAATAGCATTTGTTCAGAATCAATGTACTCAGGTAATACAGGGTGACAGTGACCAACAGACTTGGCTGCAACACTTGCCCCGTTTTCTGTCTCATGAAACTTATCACCTGTTCTTAGTTTTTGTACCTTTTTGTAGCCCTATGTAACAGCTTACATATCTGGGATCATGATCCGGTATCAAATATCCAGGATGCAGAGGATACTGAGAAACAGTTCTTTGTAATGAACACACCCAAAGGAGATGCATCATATGCACTTTCTTCGTTAGGGCGGCATAGGAATTCTGGTATTCCCCTATTTCCTGCTCTGTCTTATAACAATTATAAGTTGGAGCGGGACCAACGTTCCCCAGCTCAGTATAACAAGCGGGTTCGGTCAATACATCCATTTTATTATCTTGATTAAGGCGTGATATGGTCGCTACCTGGAGAGAGAGAGAAGAAAACACTCAGCGTACGCTCTTACAAGATCAGATTGGTTATATATTTTATCTAATCAGGATGGCTCCCACTGTTTTTATCAAATCTTCCTTCAAACCTTAAAAGGAAAGACTAGCCGGGATTAATTACACTCTACAAGTTCGTCAATCTTTCAGCCAGGCCAGTGTCGGTACTTTGAGGGAGGTTCCCCGTGCTTTCGCACAGACCTAATTACAGTAAACCTCGTTTTCCCAGAGGCGTAACCCCGTTGACACCTTTCTAGACACCTACTTGATCGGCTAATTGCAAAGTGCAAAACTCTTCCAGGAGTAACAATTACTCGCAGTGGGTATCGGGATCCAACTATCATATAGAAGGTATGCAATCTCATTGCAAGTTTCAACACTTGAAACTCCCGATAATGGTTTTTACCCCTAGCACCTATGACCTTGGCTAAGGTCAACAAATCATAGGTACTAGTCAAGTTCTACCCGTCATTTCGTGATTAATTAGACCCACCCACATGACCCTTGGCTAAGGTCAACAAAGCCACATGACTGTCCTAACTAATCGCATCATATGCTGTGTAGGAAGACATCACTTAGCTACCGCACACTACGCTTCGGCTATGGTCGACAAACGTAGCACGAATACTAAGTACTCTACTTCCTAAAATGACGGAGGGTTGCGAATGGTTTTTAAGAAAACCTTTAACGCTTTGAACTTGATCTCGTTGCGGAATCAAATGGTTTTTTAAATGGAATGTTGTTGAGGCTTTTCTAGTTTTGCTAAAGGGGTCACTCCCGGTGAAGGGATCGTCGGCCCTTTCCTCGTCGAATGAGGTGCGGGATATATCATATATATCACTGTGCAAAGCGGAAACTATAGAAGCGATCAAAAGACAAACCGAGGGTTGTATCATCTGCCAGTTATTGCTAAAGGAGTCACTCCCGGTGAAGGGATCTTGGTCCTTTCCTCATCGAATAAGGTGCAGGATGTTCTATAAGGAACACCGCGATGCAAAGCAAGAACTGTAGCTACCTGTTTTATTTTTGAAATTCGATTCCACAACATCAATTAGGTTTATTTTCTTTCATTAATCTCATTAATGAATGTCCCATCATATAAGTCCACCTAAACATCACAGATAAATATAACGTACGCTTATGCCATCCGCATTCGCCTCGATGTCCCGTCTGCACCGTTAGGTTAGGTAACTAACGCCAGAGCGAGGCAGGGCTAGCGCGGGTGTAAAACATAAGCAACGTCTATATAATATATCATATATACTATATATAATATCTGTCACAGAACATCACATGATCACATCACAGATAAATCACAGCAGAAGAAACATATGAAATATTGGATATACTAGGACGTCCGTGTTTTCATTACGAGCCAGTATAAAACACGGATTCCACGGTCGTGATGAATAGCCAATCCCACACCCCTAGACCCCTACGAGAGCGGCAAGCAACCCTACCAATTCTAGGGTTAGGAGACCCGGACTCGACTTCTCGAGATGGTCTCCCACTGGACCCTAGAACCCGGCTACTTGTGCTCCCCTCCTTGGGTCTATCCTAATGCGGAAAATAAATAATATACAAAAGGTGACAACTCCCGCAACCTGGAAGTGCCCCAATAAAAGAATATTACATACAAGTTTTTACATGAATGAAAAGGAAAAACACTCATCTCACATAAAACCCCCGGCTATTCAAACGCGACGATCCAATATAACATATCCAGCAACACATAACATCACATGTCATCAACGTAAGTAAATATGCGCATCCCAATTGTCGTTGACATATAGCAACGAAACTGGCGATATCACATATTACACTTACGGTCACAGAAAAGAAAGTGTAAAACTACAACAGTTGGAATCCGCAACCTCTTTAGACATCGCATGCCTAATCAAATGAATTCCTTAGACATCGCATGCCTAACAATTATAAACCCCGCATTTTAGTCTCATTATCGAAAACTCTTTTCAATATCGAGTCGGGCAATTCAACAAGATTCCCGACATCCTGATCGAATGCTCATCGCAAACTTCAGTAGACGGCCGCACCCCCGATACCGTCGACGAAGTGCACCAAGGCGGAACACCGCTACCGCAAGCACCCGAACGGATGCTTTCGGCAACGGGGTTCTCCTACAGTCACTTGGTCGGGGTTAAGGGATGTAGCTGTCTAATAAGTTTACCCGGCGAGTATCCGCGTACGCTACGTGATTGCGACGGACTTTTGATCACATCAAAATTCCGTGGCAACCGATCAAGTGAGACTAAAGTGCTTGATTTATAACATTCATTCAGTTATCTCATAACTACTTGTGAATTCCAATTATTGTATCACATTCCAGATAAATAGAAAATGTTAAACTTTCCGATCGAACATTCAAACACCCAAGTTTTCCGAAACAGATCACCACATGAAATAAGTTTAAAACCATTCACTTCGTGCCTCAGTACCAACGGTCCAGCCGTAGAAGGGTCAAGCCAACGCCTCACATGTGGCACGTCGTACTGCCCCAAACACTAAGATTCAAAGGGCAGTTCAAGACGGTCACATAATCGAGTTAAGGTTTGTTGTCTTCTAGAGGGACCATCGCTTTACTTGCACTACTTAGAACGTCTTTAAACCATGGAAAAATCCAACACTTGGAAATTTTCCGGCAGGGGAAAAAGTGGGTATTTATATCCGGTCGAACTTTTTAACAGTTTCTAAAATATCCGGAAAAACATAAACGAAGTTAAATTATCCGATCAAATTAACGAATCCCCAATAAAACCCTAGAAAACTCAACACTTGAGTGGAATTAAAAAATTCACATAAAAATTGCCAAGAAAGGACCTAAGAATAAATATATGAAATTTGAGGGACTAAGTCCAAATTTGGGCCGCGGAAGCGCCGCCAAACCCCTGGTTTGGCCGCGGTTCCGCGGTCGAATTATGGAATTAGGGGCCCAAACTTCACAGTAATTCTTAGTTTTTCCTGCTTACTTTTCTGCATATTTTTAATTCACAAAATTCAACAGTTTTGAAAAATGTACAGAGAGCGATTTTGCAATGGGGTTTCGGTTCGATCGGATTTCTAACTCCGTCTACGCATCGCCTAAGTCTCTAGCTAGGCTCTGATACCACTATAGGGTTCCTAGGCACACTAATGAAGTCTCACAAGGCATCAAACATGGCTAATTCAAATTTTACATGTGCCTACAAACCCTAATACGGATCTTTAACTAGATTTATAGGCTATGCGATGCAAGTTAACGACTTTAACTTAAAAGGAAAGGGGCTACAACCTTTGTAGATTCGATCCACCACTTCCTAAGCTCCGCGATGATGTCCCTCCGCTGTCCAAATCGGATCTCGGACTCTAGCATCGTCTTCATCGGAGAAATGGGCGGGCTTGGTCGTCGGCTTCGATGCCGAAGATGATCTACGTCGAGGCATCACAAGATCAAACTCCCACTTCACCAAGTCATGAAACTTGTGAAGATAACACCCTATACTACTTGGGAAGAGGTAGATGATGAAGAAATAGGAAGTGGGTTCACTTTAGAATTGGATTTCTCACTCTTATTCTCAAGTTGCCATTGATGGTGGCATAGTTTTATTCTTGAAGAAGAAGAAGAAGATGAAGATGATAATATGATAAGTATATTTAAAATATAAAATAAAATGATACTTATCATATCTTTAACTATGGTTTAGTGTAGAGAACTAACTAAGGTTTTGTTGAATGGTTAGGGTTAAGAGCAAAACAAAAATGGTGGACTTTTCAAAGATGCTATAAAAGTTTCATGAACTTTCTAGCATAATATCAAAAGAAAACCACCATTTCTCTTTGCTTAAATGAAAAGAAATTAACAAATAAGTAAATCAAATAAAACAAAACCCTAATCATTAACTTAACCATGGTTTAATTCTTTACACTTAACCAAGTAAACATGTATCATCAAACATGATACAATCAAGAGCACAAAAGTATATCACATATACAACTTGTGAAATTCAAGTGAGAAAATCCATTTAAAGTGAACCAATACTAGTTAATGCAAAGTAATATATCAAATATATAATTATGCATTAAATCATTGAATCAATACTTGATTTAACGATCCGGTCATATCGCGTATAACCGACTAGTATCCTATGTATCGGCTTATCGAATCAATCTTCGATTCGATAACTAGGTTATATCGCATATAACCAATCGATATATTCATCGCGAGAATGAAATACGGTATCACATACACGCATTATTCTCGGTCCTGCACATATCTCATATGCGCTCCTATTTCGTTTCGCTTGAGCGAGGAAACCTCTGTGTAGGACTCTAAAGACTCGTCAATACGCCGGCAGCAGGTGATGATCATATCAAACACCCACAAGCCGCAAGCGGTCTGCTAAACGTAACGGCCACCCGGGTATTGAGCGATCAGAAGATCGACGAGCAAGCCCGCTCACACTCCTGTGAATCCAACCAGTAACACTTACCGTACAGTCCGGTCTGTTCGTCTGATATGTCGCATATCTCGCCTAGGGGTGGTAAACGTCAGACCCCAATAGCTCAATAAGTCATGCCGACGTGAGGTCCATAACATGTGTGAAACTACTGATAACACTTACCAGTAGATCACTGCAACTCTGGCCAGGGATTTCCTGTTATGGCCAGTCGTGCACAGCGCGACATCAACCCCCAATACCGGGAGAGACGAATCCCCTCCTATCGCTCATTGCCTCCATGTGAATCGGGACTGTACCCAAAAACCACCTGTTTGCATGACTCAGTAGAGCCGTGGTAGGGTGGAAATCAAAGCACAGTGGGAGACACACCAGAATCTATGACGATCTCGGGTCAACAGACTAAGCTGTACCAGTGTTACCAGAGAACTGCCATCTGACGTGAGCTATAATACCATCTGGGAGTTATCGGCGAGTCCGTTCAGTGTACCCAGTCTCCACTGAGCACCCGTATACCATCTCTGATATCAAACACCAATGGATATGGGATCATCCATCGCCCATCGCATGGGTCGAGAAGATATACGCTAGTCTACTCTGGAATATCGATGCCCCGTCTCGATATTCCCTCGACTAGGAACATTGAAGGATGTACTCATGGACTACCCAGGCCCCACTAGTATGATCTGCATCATAGTCTTGGAAGTCGAGTACACATCCTAAGGGCTTTATCAACATGTAATCAGAGAGACAGAGAGTATACATGTTAAGATAAAGAGCAACCAGAGAGCGTACTATCATGTCGAGCAAGAAAGTCCTACCTATATATGTCCCAGCATCCACTACAATATACATCCAATGTACAGTAATGGCCTCTAGGGCATACATATAACTAACAAAGAGGTGCCATCTCTGCCAAATTCACGGTGACTTCATTCACAACCATTCCAATCCGCTGCATCCTACGGCGGCGTCATGACCTTTCGAAGTTTGGGGCACCGGCATAGTTGGTCCAATTGATCCTCCATCATCCAAAGGCTACCGGTTCATATTGGCCGCAACCGACCACTTCTCCAGATGGGCTGAAACTGTCCGCTAGAAGTCAAGACAGAAGATATTCTAACGTTCTTCCGGCATAATATTCTATACCGCTTCGGTATACCTAGAAAAATAATTTCTGACAACGGACCTTCTTTTAAGAGCTTCAAAGTCTCAAGATTCGCTACTCAGCACAAGATAGACTGGAGATATTCCTCCATCTATAATCCAAGAGCCAATGGGCCAGCCGAAGCCTTCAATAAAACTCTATGTAAGCTCCTGAGGAAAAATGCTTTAGCCAACAAGAAACACTGGAATCTCAAACTCCACGAGGCGTTGTGGGCATATCGTACCACGCATCGCACTCCAACTCAGTCCACTCCATACTCATTACTCTTCGGAGTGAAGCCAATCCCCCCTTGAAGTCGAAGTTCCAGGCCTAAGAATGGACGTTCAGCACAAGTTGACGGAGGAGTAAAACGTTCTCCTTCGGCTCGAAGAGCTCGACGCCCTCGAAGAAAAGAGGCTCGTAGTACAGCAAAATCTGGAGTTGTACTGAGCCCAAATGTCACGGGCCTATGACAAGATAATCCGTCTGCATGTTTTCAAGAAAGACGAATTGGTGTTGGTCCTCAAAAGACCGATCATCCCCAATCGACATGCCAAGGGAAAATTCGAGCTAAATTGGGAAGGGCCATACGTTATCGAGAAAGTGTTCAACGGAGGATCCTACCAACTAATAAGTGCTGAGGGAGAAAAGCCCATGCCACCCATCAATAGTCGATATCTCAAGAAATATTGCGCGTGAATGCTCCAAGTCGTAGACGAATTGAGCACACAAGCCCTACGGTATGGATTATACATCCTATAAAACTGTATACAATCCACGGGCGCAAATGACTCCTATCTCTCCCAAGTCCTACTGGCGAGACTACATCTGAGGTCTTACCGGCGATGAAGCAAAACAAAAAAGGAAAAAAGGTATGTCCACAAGCAAAACGGGCATGGATGAAAACCCGAAAAGGCTCCGTGAAAACAGCAGGACAGCCGATGAGTTTGTGAAAACCCGAAAGGGCACAAACTCGTGAAAAAAGGTGAAATACACTCGCAAAGTTCTCTCGACCTTGTGAGAAACAAATCCTCGCGTGAGATCCTTACGACTCACAAAGGAGCAACACACTTAGGAATCCTCACGATTCCTGAGGAGAAAATACACCTGCAAGATTCTCTCGACTTGTGGGGAGAAAATACTTTTATGAGACCCTTATGACTCATAAATTTGAAAAGCCTTAGGTAATAGGAATCTAAACCTGTTTTCTAAGTCATCATTCCCCAACGGGAAACGGCAAATGATGAGCCGCTCTTGGTATTACGCTTCAGTGTTAGCGGTGCTGATGCCGATCTAAAATCCAAATCCCAAGTTTTCCTAAAGACAAATGATGAGTCGCTCCTGGCATTACGCTTCAGTTTAGCGGTGTTGATGCCGACCCAAAATCCCAAATCCCAAGTCTTCCCATGGCAAATGATGAGTCGCTCCTGGCGTTGCTTCAGTGTTAGCGGTGCTGATGCTGACCGAAAACTCAAATCCTAAGTTTTCTCGAAGGCAAATGATGAGTCGCTCCTGGCACTGCGCTTCAGTGGTCGTGGTGCTGATGTCGACCCAAAAACCAAATTCCAAGTCCTTTCGGAGCAAATGATGAGTTGCTCCTGGCATTATTTCAGTGCAGCAATGTTGATGCTAAACAAAATCCAAATTCTAAATTCCTCTCAAATTCAAAAGTTCCGTCAAATAAGGCAGAAATCAAACAGAATCAAGTCCCACACGGCAGCGCTTCTAAGCTCAAAAGTCCTGCTGGACGGGTTGGGAACTCCCAAAACAAATCAAATCCCAACATCGCAGAAATCTGAGCAAGTCAAATCAAATCCCGACACCGCAGAAAGCGGAGCAACTCAAATCAAATCCCGATACCGCAGAAAGTGGAGCAAGTCAACTTCAACCCCGACAGCGCAGAAAGCGGAGCAAGTCAAATCAAGCACCGACCGTCCAAATCGCAAAAATGGCAGCACCGACGGCCCACGTAGCAAAAAGAGCAGCATCGACGGCCCACGTCGCAAAAATGGAAGCACCGACCGTCCAGATCGCTAAAATGGCAGTAGTGATCGTCCACGTCGCAAAAATGACATCACCGACCCTCCACAGGGAACCAAACCAAATCGATCTCCATATGGAACAAGATCCATCAATTTCATGCACACAACACATACACGCGGTGTGCATTTATTGATGGGGGCATGTTGTTGGGGTCAAAAATTACATCCCGGTTGACCAAGTCAACATCAGTTAATCCCCAGTCAAGTAGGCCCGAGCCCAAGCAAGCGGGCCCAAGCTTAAGCCAAGTGGGCCCAAACCCAAGTCAAGACCAAGCATGAAAGGGTCCGGCTCCATGTCAAAAAAGAGGCAATAAATTAGTTTAAATGCAATTTTTAGAAATAAATGTATGAGAAATGTGCAAAAAAACCAAAATTTGTAAACCATATGGCTTATGTTCAAAAAGAAATAAGCATATGAGGCATGAGAATTCATAAGTGCCATCTAGAAAAGCCCAAGGGGCTATGTAAAGTGTGTAGTCTATAAAGACAAACATGAAGAGAAAATTAAGGAGAACTTTCATTCTCTTAAAAAAAATTAGGGTTCTATGCCTCCTTCTCCTTCCTCAAGATCCTAAACCTTCTTCTTTTTTCTGAATTAAATCAAGAGTTTAACTCTTCCTTTTTTAAAAAGAAATAGTTTTTCACCATAAACCCCATGAAGGGGAGCTCAGATCTCCCATCAAATCTCTTAAAGGGGAGATTTTTAAGTCTCGCCTCCTTTTCTCCATGATCCATCCAACAGAGAGGAGAAAGAAGGAGATCCATCTCCCAAAATTCCATTTTAGGGAAGATCCGAGGCTTAGGAAAGGATTCAGGGCTCAAGGAAAAAGAAAGGGGCCCCCTTAGATCATCCCCGAAGATTCTTTGAGAGTTCAACTTCATTTGTGAAAATCTTTTGGAATTTAATTTCATAAATAAAATCCTTTTGGGAGTTTAACTCCACTCAAAATCCTTTTGGTAGTTTAACTCCATAAAAATAAAAATCCTTCCTTTTTTCTAAGAGTTTTCAAAGTCTTTCGGGAGTTTAACTCCTAGTTCCGGTGCTAAGCCCTTTTTTCTGTAGGCGTCCATGCGCTATTCACGCGTCCTTAAGACGCTCTCATCCCTCTTTTTCCCTCACGCTCCACACTTAAAACACGTTCCCTGTTAGAAAAAATTTCTAACGGGGCGCTGTCCCGCACCCCGCAAGAGGGCTGCCAGCCCTCTTGACCCCCAGCCCACTATCCAGGTAGCGGGACCCCCGTAAACTCTGCGCGGCCCCCAATACTTCCAAGTCCCCTTCAAAACACAACACGCACACGGCACATTGAGTTCGCATAACCAGTTTTACCTATCAATGGGAGGTTCCCTATCTTCAAAAGTGGGGTAATTAACGACAGCTTAGTCCGCGGCTGCCGGAGATTCGGATCCCCACAGTCAATAAACCCCAGCCTACCCTACGCAGGGGGAATCTGTATACGCCTGAGAAGCGCGCACATTCCCTTCTCAATGGGGTGACGAAAAACACCCTACAAGAGTTAGGAGAATTTTCGAGGTCTGCTTTGAGTACCCATAGCAGAGGAAGGAGTTTCAACGTGGACATAGGCCGAGCAATGACATATCTAAGTCCAAAACAACAACTAAGCCTTTTATCCCAAGCATATTGGGTATGCCACATGAACCAACATGAGAATCACGCCGGGTCCAGCACATGAATCCTCCGCCTCCACTCACTCCTATCGAACAATATACTTTCATTGAGTCCTTTGGCAACCATATCGTTTCGTACCACCTCCATCCATATTTTCTTCGGTCTCCCTTTTGCCCTTTTGCCATTGCCCATATCGAGAGTATCTATTCGTCGAACCGGTGTTTCCATAGGTCCGCGTCGCACATGACCAAACCATCTTGCCCGGTTTTCCCGCATCTTCTCCTCCACAGGTGCTAAGTCCAAAGGAGTAAATCAAAGCATCACAAAGAAATCAACTTCTCGGATTATGGTATTCAGGGTCACTTTGTCACAACCCGAAAATGTGGAACGTGACTGGCACTTAAATTACGCAACGTCTAGAGGCGTAACGTAATCTAAGTAAGCTAAAACCCAGAAATCTAAACCATTTAAGGAAAATATAGTGAAGGGAAAACTTGTTTAAAAGTTAACATAGAAAATCACTTTGACAGTCTTTATAATAAGCTCAAGTTTTTATAAAAATTTCGGCAGAGTTTCCTTTATAAAACTGGCCCCAAATGGGTACAACACATGAAATATACATAAGTAATGAACAAAGGCATCCCCAAGCGGGATCTAGCTCTTCGCCGAACGGCGGAATCACAACCACATGCAAGATATATCATCAAAGAATGAAACCAACATTTAAAAGCAAGAAAACAGAAACCAAATAATAAGTCGGCTCACACGAGGTCGACACCAGATACCAAAAAAAACAAGTCTCACAGTCTCACTGTCTAGTCTAATATACAAGGGTAAAATGATAGATAAGGTAGATGGAGTATACTAAATACAAAATAAATATACATGGTGGGAACAAAGAATTTCCTCGCAACCCACCTACAAGCAAGCTGCAACCCGATGCAAAGGAAGCAGAAGTGGAAATACGCCCGCCGCTACTATACTGACGGGTCAGACCTGCAAGATACTGTGGCACAACGGGGGTGGGTTGCCAACTCGTGAGTAGTAAGTAATATCTAATAAGGCTATCGTAAGCATGCACGCAAGTGCGTCACAAACTACATATACAATTATGATGCGATGCACTAGTATGAATGCGACATGAATGAATAATCAAACACGAAATCTGGATATATCTGGTATGAGAAAATCTGTGTTCTTATCTTAGTAAAACTTTTGTATAGTAAAACTGGAGTATCATCAGCGAAATCGACAGAAATCAGTGTCAAGCATCGACACAATATCCTCAATATCCCGGGCTCCGTCAATCCGGATCGGCCCATATCATCAATCTCACGACTACGGTCGGTATCCTCCGGATATCCGCCGCGCCAAATATCACCGGTAGGTAGTCCTCCCCTGTTAGGCTCATCGTCTACAACTCGAGCTTCTTGCCCCGGGGTACCTTACCGGGCCCACCATGTACCCAAGACGGTTCATCCTACTCCTCAGATCGGGTCTCGAAAACCAACTCAATTAGGAAAACTCATGGTGGACGTCATATACATCATATCACGAGAAAACCGCAACTTGCATTTTTAAAATGATAATAGATTTATAAAATTCTTGCGGTTTTCCCCAAAATCCATAAATCTCATAATTACTGAAATCACCAAGAAGAATCACAATATATGAACATGTCGGTAATGATGAATGTTTATGATATCAATAATATGTAATACGATGTATGACTAGAAAAAACTATGTATGGATGATGATGAAATAAGGTATATATGACCAGCAATCCTACGTATCCATCCTGATGAAATGAGTATACAACTACAAGTTTACATATCATATATGATGCAAATGCTCAGATACTGATTAAAACAAGTTCTATAATGTTCGTGATATAGCAATTACCAACGGCGTGTGTGTTCGCCTAAGTAGTGCACGTGCGGCATGAACCAATGGTAATGGTGCAAATGTCCTAGGTAATAACATCACATGCAAGTGTCCTAGGTAATAACATCACATGTAAGAAGATGCAATGCTACGATATGCATGATTTGAGACTACGTATATAGATGCAAGAACTACTAATAATCCTAACTATCGGGCGCCTTGCGCCATCCAAACGATCCCCCATAGATGTGTACATCTACTCACCGGGACGTCTCAGCAAATCTGATCTAATCATAGTCTTTCCTTTCTGTGCCGCGTTCGACGTCTCCGCAACCAATCCTAGAATCACACAAGTATCAATATATAGAAAGCTAAACATCCGATAATACGTGAAGACAAAACGATACGAAGGAATTAACGCCACGAGTAAGAATACGTGTGCACTTGGGGCACAAGATGTGTATAACATCACACAAAACCAACCCGATCTGTCTGATATCACAGACACACCAGATCACGACTTGAATCGTACGTATCGCGCAAGACACAACATTAAAAATATAGATAAATGGTCCCAAATTTTATCTGGAGCAGAAACAAGAAAAACAAGCAATACCATACACCATAACATACCTACGGACATCTACCTGCAAAACCCCAACTTCCATCTCAAAAATTGGACCGGCCATCTCGGAATTTTGGGCATTTTCGCCGGGCCAAAACGGGTGAAAGGGGTCCGGGATTCAAGGGTAAGGTCCTGACTCAAAACACAAGACTACTACATTATTTGATTAAATTAGAAAACAAACGTAATGATAGCAGATTCTCAGTATCCTAAAACTTGATTAAAAACCGTATTAAAGCACTAATTTATGACATTAAGGTATTTTAGTGCAAACTTGTGAAATGAATTGGATTATTAGACACCAACTACTCTTAATTACTCTACTTGAGCCATAAAAACCCTAACTTATCCTAATCTTCTTTTAAATATCAAAATTAGCACTAATTACCATTTAAACACTAAATTAAGCTTAACAAACCAAAAGTTTAGCAAATAAGTAATTAAGTTTGGCTTTATACCTCAAGAAGGGATGGAAATGATTCAAACTTGAAAATCTCGCCTCCAAATTTGAAAACTTGCCTCAAGAACCATGAAATGTTTAGATTTGATTTTGTGAAGGTTGAAGGGATTTGTGTGTGAAGTAAAGAGAGGAAGCCATGGAAAAATGGAGGAGAAGAAGAGGGTGCTGCTAAGTTGAGAGAGGGAGAGAGAGTTCTAGAGAGTGTGAGAGAGAGAGAAAAAAAAGAATCATGTGATGCATTAAATGCACCATGTCTTCTCATTTTAATTTTTGTTTTTCCATTTTCATATAAGGAAAAGTCTAGAAACTTAAAGAGGAGAGAAGGAAAGAGCATGTTACATTTTTTTAATAAAATGATTAAGTTGTCATGGTGCCTAAACTTGTATCAACACATTATTAACCTAGGATAACACTAGATGTGTGTGTGTGTGCATGTTTTAAAAATTTAGTTTAGTAAATAATAAATAAGTAAAATTGATAATTAAGTGAACAATAATTTAAATATTAACTAATAAAACACAATTATATATATATATATAATTACATAACTTCATAATTAAAATAGATTTATTCATGTCTATGTGGAAAATAGTTATTAATTGGGTTTAGTAGCAAAACACATGTTAAAACTTTAATTAACATATAATTAACCTAAACGATTTTCTAAAGCGTTACACACTTCTCCAGTAACTCTAATAAACCAAAGAGGAACAAGAAGTTTCAAAAGTATCAGAAGAAAGATCATCAAGAAGAAGAGCCTTTTTCTGCAAATCTTGCTATTGAAGAGATCCATGATGCTCTTATCTGTAGCATTGACAACCCTATTGAGTCCTAGATTCTGGACTCTGGTGTTTCTTTTCATTCAACTCCGTGCAAAAACTTATTGCACAACTCCGCTGTAGGAAAGTTTAGAAATGTTTATCCGGCTGATGATGAACCTTTAGAGATTACTGAGAAAGGTGACGTTCACATAAAGACTGCAAATGTAACTCAGTGGAAGTTTAAGGATTTCAGATATGTTCCTGGCCTGAAGAGAAATCTGATCTCCATGAGTCTGCTGGACAGTATGGGATACACAACAATGTTTAGATGTGGTGCTTGGAAGATATCCAATGGTGCTATGGTCGTATCAAGAGACATTAAATTGGAAACCTTATATATGACTGCAAAATGCAAAGACACAGAGGCAGTGGCCAAACGTGGTGGTGATTCTAAACTGTGGCACCAAAGGCTCGGGCACATGAACGAGAAAAGAATGAAGTTGATAGCATCAAAGGAACGACTACCTGAATTGAAGATTGTCGATATCGGCTCGTGTGAGAATTGTGTTTATGGCAAGCAGAAAAGAGTTAGCTTCTTAAAAGTTGGAAAGCTACCAAAGAAAGAGAGGTTGAAGCTGGTGCATACAGATGTATGAGGACCGGCCCCAGTTCAGTCCCTTGGAGGCTCTCGCTACCATGTCACCTTTATTGACGATTGCACTAGAAAAGTATCGGTTTATTTTAAAAAAAATAAATCTGATGTGTTTGCTAATTTTCAAAGGCGGAAAGCTGAAGTTGAAAATCAGACTGGTTTAAAATTCAAGTGTCAGAAATCTGACAATGGTGGTGAGCATGACAGTATGGAGTTCAAGGCATTTTGTGCAGAAAACAGAATCGGGATGATAAAAACGATTCCGGGAACTCCAAAACATAATGATGTCGCTGAACGAATGAACATAACTTTGAACGAGCGTGCTAGAAGTATGAGACTACATTCAGAATTGCCAAAGTATTTTTGGGTAGATGCAGTCAACACAGCAGCTTACTTAATAAATCGAGGACCTTTAGTTCCATTGGGTTTTTAGATACCAGAAGAGGTATGGACCGAGAATGTGGTAAATCTTTCTCATTTGAGAGTTTTTGGCTGTGTTTCATATATACAAATAGATTCTGATAAAAAAGACAAGCTTGATCCTTAGGCTAGAAAATGTTATTTCATTGGTTATGGCTCTAATTATTTTGGTTATCGGTTTTAGGATGATCAAAATAGATCAATCATAAAAACACAGGGATGTAACTTTTAATGAAAATGTATTGTAAAGATAGGCTTGTAGCTTGATCCGATAGTGCAGGAAAACCGCCAGAAGAACATGAAAAGGCTGTGTTAGAATAGATCACAAATAGTAATGTAGCTACAAGATTTCAAGGAAATCCTGAAAACATTACAGCAGAACAGGAATAAACCTCAAATGGTTGTAAGGAGATCCAAAATGGTGTCTAGACCCACACAATGTTATTCTCCTTACTTACATTATTTAATGTTGACCGATGCTGGTGAACCAGAATATTTTGATGAAGCAATGCAGGTGAAAAATTCTGTCAAGCGAGAGTTAGCCAGGGGAAATGAGAGAGATTCTCTAGAGAAAAATAGAACATGGGTACTAACTTGGTTATCAGAAGGAAAGAAAGCTTTGCAGAACAGATGGGTTTACCGAATCAAAAAAGAGAATGCTGGCAGCACGAGATACAAAGAAAGGTTAGTGGTGAAGAGTTTTCAGTAAAAGAAAGGAATTGACTATACCGAAATTTTCTCCTGTAGTCAAATTAACTACTATCAGATTGATGCTGAGTATTGTTACTGCTGAGCATTTGCAACTAGATATGAAAACGGCTTTTCTCCATGGTGATTTATATGAGGATATATACATGGTGCAATCAGAAGGTTTTCAAGTTCTTGGTAAAGAAAATCTTATGTGTAGTTTAAAGAAGAGTATGTATGGCTTGAAATAAGCTTCCAAACAGTGGTATAAGAAGTTTGATAATTTCATGTGTGACAATGGTTTCATAAGAAGCGAGATGAACAATTGTTACTTCAAGAATTTTAATGACTCCTATATTATTTTGCTTCTGTATATGGATGATATGCTTGCTGCAGGATCTAGCATAAAGGAGATCAACAAGCTAAAACTATAATTGTCAAAATAATTTGAGATGAAAGACTTAGAACTATCAAATCAAATATTTGGGATGAGAATCACCAGAGATAGAGAAGGAACTCTGGAGTTATCCCAAGAGAAGTATATAGAGAAGGTGCTGAGCAGATTCAATGTTCATGATGCAAAACCTAAAAGCACTCCTTTGGAAAAGTCAATTCAAACTTACTAAGAAGCATCCATCCAAGACAGATGAGGAGCGAAAACACATGGAAAAAGTGTCATATGCCTCAGCGGTTGGGAATTTGATGTATACTATGGTTTGTACTAGACCCGACATAGCACATGCAGTAGGAGTAAGCATATACATGGCGAATCCTACATTGGGAAGCTGTGAAGTGGCTTCTACAATATCTCAATGGCACATGAGGTATGTCACTTCAGTTCAAGAGAAGCGGTGTGACTTTACAGGGATTCACCGATGCAGATTTGGGTGGTGACTTGGATGGCCAGAAGAGTACAACAGGCCATGTGTTCATTTTGGATGGTACAGTTGTGAGTTGGATGTCTAAATTCCAGAAAAGCATTGCTTTATCAACCACTGATGTAGAGTATATGACTATATCTGAAGTTGCAAAGAAGATAATTTGGTTGAAGAATTTTCTGAAGAAGTTAAACAAAGAGCAAGACAACAATGCTCTTTTCAGTGACAGTCGGAGTGCTATCCATTTTGTAAAGAATCCAGTGTTTCATTCAAGAACAAAGCATATCCGGTTAAGCTATCATTTTATTCGCGAGCTTGTAGATAATGAAATATTGTCATTAGAAAAGATTCTTGGATCAAAGAGCCTAACAGATATGTTTATCAATGTTGTCACTATTGAGAAACTAAGGCTGTGCAATATCTCAGTTAGACTCCACGGTTAGTTATGAGGAGGTGCCGCACTAGGAACTTTTTTGGGTTATGAGAAAGAAACAAAATTACGGTAAAATGAAAGGAGGAAAAATTGGTGAAGAACTTGAGTATTGTCTCCAAATGGGAGATTATTAGGTATGTTGACCCAATGCCATTCTCATCAAATCCAAATAAGTATGCTAATAAGATTTTTCTACAAAATTAATTGTGACAAATGATGAAATAATCACACGTATAGGTTGTCCACACTTTCCTACCTAGCAAAGAAAATGCATTTAAAGACCAATGAATTTAAATAGTAAAGACAAGTCCATAAATTATGCATGCATGTTTTTCTTTTTTACCATAAGAGAGAAATGAAGATGTGAAGATTTCAAAGGAGACGTGCATTCAAGGAGGGGGGAATTTTTTTGTGAAAGCGGACCCATACCCACACTTTTTTTGGTTTTCAGGTAGCAGCCCATATGTTACATGCTGTAACATATATTTGAGTGGGTCCGGATGAAATTAAAGTGAGAAAATGATGTTTGGATTTTTTTCTCTCATCTCTCTCCAATAAATTCAAAGCTTTATGTGATGTATTAATCAACCCAATCACGAAAAAGTGAAATTATGAAACTTCATTCTTCAGAGAAACCGTGAGAGAAAATACAGAGATGTTAAGAATTTGTAAACTTGTATCTTATAAAGAGAAATAAAATAAGAAAACCTAGCGCGGCAAGTGGATTAGGCAAATTGCTGAACCACTATAAATTATGTGTCACCATTTTATTTGTGTGATTATTTCTTTTATTCGTCGTTTTTTCCCACATATTCGGTAGATCTATTACTAATAGAGACCGCTGGTTTTGTTACTCTGAGAATTAAATGAAGATGTTATATTCTAGTCCAAATATAGAAATTTTGAAGACTCAAATCTGTCATTTTCCTTATATTTTTTATAACAATGGAGAGAATTTTGCTTAAATTTCCCTTAATTTTGCCTTATAGTTTGCTCAAGAGAAGAAGGTTAATGGAAATGCAAAGAATTTATTCTTGTTTCCTTGTCTTTATATGCATGCATAATTGCGCATTGTGTTCTACCCCAAATTCTGTTTTGAGTTAAAATTGTTTATAAAAGTGGTAGTAATAATGTTCAGTTCTACATTATAGATATTGGGACATTTCTATTTTAGTTCTATGTACGAAAGGAGCCATCTTTAAACCTTGTCTACCTTTTTAGTAGCTTGATATGATTTTATAATTGCAGAAAACTTGCTCAACAGAAACATGCAAAGCCCCTCTTCACGTTTTCCTCATCTTGACAATATTAATGATATTGGTCCCAAACACAGTCTAGCTACAATCCTCACAATCTTGGTCCCTCCTCAGGTTACAGCTCCTCCTAAACTACCCATCTTTTCTAAGCAGTTGGAATAACTACAGAGACTTCTGCTACACTGAACCCAATCCTTTTGTGACCATAGTTTGCTATGAAGAAACCATCACCCAGTTGCAGATTACAGCCGATTATGGCGCACCACCCCTCCCCAAGAGTTTTTCCGTCGATTCCTTCTTCACGACCCTCGCTAGGCTCCCCAACTTGAAAGTCCTCTCCTTGACCTCTCTTGGATTGTGGGGGCCTTTGCCTGGCAAAATATCGAGGCTGCAGTCTCTTGAAATTGTTAACATGAGCTCGAACTACTTGTATGGGCCGATTCCTGAATAGATATCGAGTCTCAAGAGCCTTCGGACTTGATGGTGCTCACAAGTGCGGATTCCCCTGCTCAAGATACGTGGCAGATGGCAGGTCTCTCACGTGCGCCAACCAGCTCTTTGAAGTACCATTTGAAGGGGACATTTCTCGGTGCCTCATCTCCGAGCCATCATCCGACCTTTGGGGGGGCCTCCCCTAAATACATTTCCTGTTCGCCTAGCAACCAGCCAACAGCTCACTTTCGAGCTATCCTACAACCGAGCTTTCTTAGCCTCCACGGCCGTCTCCGAGCTATCACAGAGCTGATCTTCCTCAGCCTCCCCGTTCGTCTCCGAGCTGAGCTTTTTCAGCCTTTTCGCTCGTCTCTGAGCTGAGCTTTCTCAGCTTCCCCGTCTGGTCGGAAGCACGGAGCACGAGCGTTCCCATAACGGTTCCGTGTACTCGCCACGACGAGATCTCCGCTGCTCCACGTCCCGCATCCCACGCTAGCGTATTTCGCCATTAATGGGCGTAACCCGCCATCAACGCGAACGTGACACATAGGCGTAACGGACGGCGAGAATCTCGTATCGGTTTGCTCTATGCGACCACTATATAAACCCCTCTTCCAGACGACTCAGGTACCTCGAACTCATTCCAATACGCCGCTACTCTGCCTTAATTATTTCTCGGTTCTTACTTGATCGTCGAAGGGTCCCACGGTGGTTTCCCATCTCGAGGCTTTCCTTGCAGCTAGCTCGGCGTCAACAACAACCAACAGCTCATTAAAATCCACACACTCAACCCTCACATCAACATCAAATCTCAACTATTCAGCCCTGCTGGCAGCAAGATCGACAGAAGACAACATTTGAGGAAGATTCAGACCTCCATCGGTTGGCGCCGTCTGTGGGAAAGAAGTGTTTTCTACCATAAAAGTTGATCTTCCGTCTTCAATTCGATGTCCAGTGATCATCGCAATGAAGATCCTATCGTGAGCCATCCCCAGTACGGATCGACTGACTGGCGGCGCCATCCCCAGTACGGATCGACTGACTGGCGGTGATGGTGGATACACTCATTCGCGTTCAAGCTACCGTCCAGGCCCAGCAAACCGCTACACCTACTCCCCAGAACGATGGCGGGAACGAAACGACGAACGAACATGCTCGAGTCCACGGCCTCGCTCGTGTCAATCCTGACACCACGGGACACCGACGTGTTGTTTTCGGCAGTCACAACCCCCATATGAGGAATGATTCCATAACACATTGGGTGCCGAATAGTTCAACGCCGAGGTATCAGTTCAACGCTTGCCGCGCTCTCTCGTCCTCCGAGGCGACGTCGGTCAGAACACCTGATTTCAGGAACAATCGACGTCATCACGATCACCGAGGCCTTGCACATGGCGGTCGCCGGGGAGAACCGAGAAAGGTCCAATCTGAGGATCTGAGGAATGTAATAGAGCAGAGCGAAAGCCGTTCCGTCGCTCAATCCTGAAGTGGGTAGAGTGGGAGCTCCAACCAGGGAAAATCCTTAGGGTACCAGCAACGGATCGACGTCCTCAAGAAGAAAATCGAGGACATTCAGCTCGCCACTCGTCAACCTGAGGGTTCGATGAGATATTTTTCGGACTCTCTCACGAAGCCCTTCACCGAGCAGTTACTGAGAGATCGAGTCTCTTCCTGAAACAAGCCGTCTAAAATTGCTTTTTTCGATGGAAATTCCGATCCAAAAGACCATTTGGACGCGTTCACCGCGGGTATGAGCTATCAGGATAACTCGGACGCTGCTCAGTGCCGAGCATTCCCCACCATCCTTATCCGAGCAGGACGAGACCGGTTCTGCGGCCCGACTCCACACTCAATTTCGACCTTTGAAGAATTGGCTACGCAGTTTCTCAGCCACTTCGTCGCCAACCGGCGATAGAAGAGGTCAGTTGACTACCTGTTCACCATCAAGCGTGAGAACGGGAAGTCTTTCGAAGACTATATTGCCCGTGTCTGCAATGCCCTTCTGAAGGTACTCGAGCACCAGGATGAGACAGTCATAACCGTCCTGAGGTCTGGTCTTAGGCACAGAGTGGCTCCGTTCGTTTGTATTGGCGTAACCTAAGACCTTGGCCGAGATAAAAATTTAGACTGAACGGGAAATCCAGCTCGAATCGGAGATTAACGCTCATCTTTTCCGGGAAGACCGGACAGGCCGAAAGAAAAGGGACCGGAAAGAAGAAAAGAACAAGGCTGATCGGTCGAAACCTTACACTCCGAGGTTTCACGACTACACGCCTCTCAATGTCTTGCAGGCCGAGCTGCTAGAGGAGGCGAAGAACGAAAGATTCTTCAAGTTACCACCGATAACATGAAATCCGGGCAAGCGACTCCGCGACCCGTATTGTGCCTATCATCGGACACAAGGACACCCGATTGAGAATTGTAAACAGCTACACGATTACATCGAGAAGCTGATCCGCTCCGGTCATTTGATAAATGGCAAGCAGATAGGGGGCAAGCCAACCAACTTGAAGTGGAGAGCTGACGATCGGGCAGATGATGGTCGTCACCGACTGACCCGAGTCTGAGCAATAAGGACACCTACCGAATCCGGTCATTCAATACAGGAGAGTTTAAACTGTATCATCGAATATGTATTTTCTTTAATAATAAAGATTCTTACCTCCCTGCAATCTGAACTGCTTCTTTTTATTTCTATGCTAAAACACCCCGCAGGGCCGGCGGGCTTCCTGCCAGTCAAGCAAAGACCAGCCCTTCAATCGAGTAAATGAAGGTTGGATATGCCTATAGGTAGCTGACCAAAGCCCTCATCATGAGGCGGCCGGGCAGCTTCCTGCTCGACCCATCCGCCGCGGATAGTTTCCTGCCCAACAGCGCCGTGGATCTAAAGCCCTCATCACGAGGCGGCCGGGCAGCTTCATGCTCGGCCCATCCCCGCAGGTAGCTTCCTGCCCAACGAGGCCACCGGACAGCTTCCTACTCGGCCCATTCGCAGCGGGTAGCTTCCTGCCCAACAACGCCGTGGATCCAGAGTTCTCATCACGAGGCGGCCGAGTTGTTTCCGCTTGGCCTATCTACAGTGGTTAGCTTCTTACCCAACGAAGACATGGATCCAAAACCCTTATCATGAAGCGACCGGGCAGCTTCCAGCTCGACCCATCCACTGTGAATAGCTTCCTGCCCAACATCGCCGTGGATTTAAAGCCCTCATAACTACACCGCCGGACAGCTTCCTGCTCGGCCCATCTGCAGCAGGTAGCTTCCTACCCAACGCCACTGTGGATCCAAAGCCCACATCACGAGACCGTTGGGTAGCTTCCTGCTCGGCCCATCCATTGCGGGTAGCTTCCTGCGCAACAGCATCGTGGATCCAAAGCTCTCATCACGAGACCGTCGGGTAGCTTCTTGCTCGGCCCATCCACCGCGGGTAGCATCCCATCCGCAGTTGGTAGCTTTTTGCTCAACTCCGTAGATCCAAAGCCCTCATCATGAGGCAGTCGTGCAGCTTCCTGCTCGGTCCATCCGCAATGCGTAGCTTCCTGTCCAACAGCGCCGTGATCTAAAGTCCTCATCACGAGACTACTGGGCAGTTTTTTGCTCGGCCCATCCGCAGCGGGTAGCTTCCTATCCAACATCGCCCAACAATGCTGTGGTTCCAAAATCCTCATCACGAGGCGGCCGGGTAGCTTCCTGCTCGGCCCATCTACAGCGGGTAGCTTTTTGCCCAACAGCGCTGTGGATCTAAAGTCCTTGTCACGAGGCCGCCGGGCAGCTTTCTGCTCCGTCCATCTGTAGCGGGTAGCTTTCTGTCCAATATCGCCTAACGCTGTAGATACAATGCTCTCATCACGAGGCCGCTAGACAGTTTCTTGCTCGGCCCATCCGTAGCGGGTAGCTTCCTGTCCAACAGCGTCGTGGATCTAAATCTCTCATCACGAGACCGCCGAACAGCTTTCTATTCGGCCCATCCACCGCGGGTAGCTTCCTGCCCAACAGCACCGTGAATCCAAAGCCCTCATCATAAGGCGGCCGGGCAGTTTCTTACTCGGTCCATCCGCAGCGGGTAGCTTCCTGCCCAGCAGCGCCATGGATCCGAAGTCCTCATCACGAGACCGCAGGGTAGCTTCCTGCTCGTACCATCCGCAACGAGTAGATTCCTACCCGAACTAATCCGTGAATCCTTAGCCTTCGCCAAGAGGTTGGCGGACGGCTTCCTACCCGATACGTCACGTGGACTCGTGGATCAAAGAGACAACCACCGAACGCCATGTCGTTTCAGGACAAACCACCGTGGAGAATTCTCGATACCAAGCTGAACAGAGAAAACTGAGTAGTTCACTCTCAACCTGATCCATAAATAGGTCGGAATGAGAGTGGGGGGCTAATGCTAGTGCTCACAAGTGCGGATTTCCCTGATCAAAATACGTGGCGGATGGCAGGTCTCTCACGTGCACCAACCAGCTCTTTGAAGTACCATGCGAAGGGGACATTACTCGACGTCTCATTTCCGAGGTATCATTTGACCTTTGGGGGGCCTGCTTTGAATACATTTCCTGTTCGCCTAGCAACCAGCCAACAGCTCGCCTTCGAGCTATCCTACACATGAGCTTTCTCAGCCTTCATGCACGCTCGTCTCTGAGCTGTCATAGAGCCGAGCTTCCTCAGCCTCCCCGCTCGTCTCCGAGTTGTCACCGAGCGGAACTTTCTCAGCCTTCCCGCTCGTCTCCGAGCGGAGCTTCCTCAGCCTCCCTATCTGGCCGGAAGTATGGAGCATGAGCGTTCCCGTAACGATTCCATGTATCTCTCTACGACAAGATCCCCGCCGCTTCACGTCCCGCATCCTACGTTAGCGTATCCCGCTATTAATTGATGTATCTCACTATCAACGCAAACGTGACGCAGGGGCATAACAAACGGCGAGAATCTCGCATCGGCTCGTTCCATGCGACCGCTATATAAACCCCTCTTCCAGACGACTCAGGTATCTCGAACTCATTCCAATACGTCGCTACTCTGTCCTAATTATTCATCGGTTCTTACTTGATCGTCGGAGGGTCTCACGGTGGTTTTCCATCCCAGGACTTTCCTTGCAAATAACTCGGCGTCAACAACAACTAACAGTCCATTGAGATCCACATGCTCAACTCTCACATCAAATCTTAACCGTTCAGCCCCGCTGGCAGTAAGTTCGACGGATGACACCATTTGAGGAAGATTCATGCCTCCATCAAGACTCTTATTCTAGATCACAACATGTTTTCTAGGCGGGTCCCCGATTGGTTAAGCGATCTCTCTCAACTGGCAGTTGTGAGCTTAAGGAACAACAGCACATTGAACAGGCCCTTGCCTGATTCGCTTAAGGATTTGGAGTCGCTCAGAGTTATTGACCTCTTGTTGAATGGTTTATCCTCAGTGGTTTGACGAATCTTCAGGTGCTTGATTTGGAAGTGAACTATTTAGGGCCTCAGTTTCCGACTTTAGGGAAGAAGGTGGCAAGTCTTGTTTTGAGAAAGAGCAAGTTTACTGGGGGGCTTCCTTCGGATTTGACCTCCTGGTAAAATCTAAAGAAGCTCGACGACCTCCCATTGAATAGATTCGTCGGTATGCCGTCTTGGCTATCACTCCCTTCGATTCAGTATTTAGACATTTCTGGAAATAGATTCACTGGGATGCTGTTACAGAACATGTCATGCAATGATGGGCTCGAGCACGTGAATTTATCCGCGAACCTTTTGACCGGGATATTGCCAACATGTTTGAATCCGAACCCTAAGGAAAGAAATGATGTTTATTCAAGAAATTGTTTAGCATCTAACGATCGAAGCCAGCATCCATGCTCATTCTGTCAAACCCAGGCTTTGGCCATCTGAATTTTGCCTCGCAAACAAAGGCAGGCATCAGGTCGCAATGCAGTTATCGCGACTAGTGTGGCAGGTGCGGTTATTGTGGCAGTTTTGCTTGTGGGTTTCTTGATGTTTTTCGGGCTTAGAAGAGCAAACACCACAAGGGCAATGAAAAGACCCCGAGACGGTTGATTGAGCATGCCTCTAATGGCTACCCTTCGAGGATGCTTGCTGATGCGAGCAAGCTCTCTTTCTTCCCTTTCTATATGCATGCACACATCAAGAAGAGCACAGTAGAAGATTTGTGTTTTTGATGTTTGATATCACATAAACTTCATGCCTTCCAAGTTGATTAAGTTAAATTAGTTTGGTATACGTTGTTAAATCCATGACCCATTAGCTTGAGCTTGTGGGCACAGTGGTTCTTGACATGGTACACCAGGTTTATGCAAGGTCGGCAGCGAAAATCTCATCATCAACAATTTACAACAATTATTCACAATTTATTCTGCATTTCAACCAGTCTATTGCCTTTTGTGCTGAAATTTTATTAAAAAGGCTCATAGAAACTAATTCATCTGATCAAAATGTATGGTTTTAAGATCTTGTGCCATGATGCTAGAGTACTAATTTCGTTCTCTCCTTCGCCGTTGTGCTATGTTCTTTTATCTCAAAGGATACATATCACAAACAATGAAGTTAGGGGCACTTGGTGTACCCTCATACAGATCGTTTTCATTGGAGGAACTTGAAGCAGCGACCAACGGTTTTGATTCATCAACTTTAATGGGCGAAGGGTCTCATGGACAGGTATATACCACTAATTCATGTACTAATACTAACTTCATTGAGTTAATAACTTGCTTCTAGTTATATTTATTGAATATTCGAAAGTCAGATCAAGGTAAATTACAATGTCTTGAAATACCTAAACGATTTCAGATTCGGCTTGAAGTTATTTTACCTCTGTTTGTCTCCCATGACTGAAGCATCCCTTTTTTCGTTACCAGATGTACAGACGGAGGCTCAAGGATGGTTCTCTCGTTGCGATAAGATGTTTGAAGCTAGAAAAGAGCCACAGCTCTCAAAACTTCAATCGCCACATTGAACTGATTTCAAAGCTTAGATACCGCCATTTAGTCAGTGCTCTTGGGCACTGCTTTCGAGTGCTACCTCAATGATTCAACTGTCAGTAGATTGTTTCTCGTTCTTGAATATATATCAAATGGGGCACTTCGAAGCAATATGTCATGTAAGTGAATTGCACAACTGGGGACACTTTGTCAATCATTTGCATCGAATAAATTATCGTAATTTTTAAAATTTTGTTTTTTAGAGGGAGTAGGACAAAAGCTTACATGGACACAGTGCTGCCATTGGAGTGGCAAAAGGCATCCAGTTTTTGCATGCAGGCATTATACCAGGTTTGATTGCAAACGATCTAAAAGGCGACGAATATACTACTTGATCAGAATCTTGTTGCAAAAATCAGCAGCTACAATCTTCCAGCACTTGCCGAGAGTATGAAAAATGAGGTGAATGAATGTGCTCAAATTTGTTTTTTCTGTTAATTTGTCCAATTCTATTGGACTTCGCTACATTTTAGCTTTATGGATCCATGCACGTGGCAGGAAGTTCTTCAAATGGATCAAAGGCGCCGGATGAGAGGTAAACAATATCCATAAGGTCTGGATTGCTAACGTTGTAACGTAAACCGCAGTAGATAATATTATCACTTTGTCATATGTCTCAAGAGCAAGTGCAATGATTGATGAAACTTCAGGTGGAGTTTTGAGGGAACGAAACATGTTTATAGGTGAAGAGGATGAGCTTATAGATTTAGTGAAGTCGCCTATGATCGGTCATTAGTTTAAAGGCTTCGGAGGAATTTTCTTCCGAAGTTAGGGGGATAGAGTCAGAACTGCATGCAGCCTTATATGTTGAGAAATGAAAAGTAAACAAAGAAAACTGAAAAAAAGAAAGAAAGCAATCGCTAGGCACAATAAGCACAAGAAATTCTAAGGTCATGGAATGACATAGATATAACAGAATTTCCTTAAGATAATGTGTGTGCATTTTTTTATTTTTTTTTTATAAAAATATACATACAATTTCATATGTAATGCTATCAAATGATACATTTTTGTTTCCTTGAATGAAGTTCAAATTGTTCCAATTGCAGGATGAAACACGGGGATAAAATTGGCATCTGTGACTTTGTTGTCATCTTACTGGAGATCATATGTGGGAAGCCAATATCAGCTCAAGGTGAGGTTGAAGCATTAAAAGATCAGGTATGAATTCACCGACATTAAGCTTTACCATTTACCTATTTCCTGTCAGCTTAAGAACTATACTTTTCTTTTTCTTTTAATTACGTCATCATTACTCTAGCTTGGATTAGTCGGGAGAAGTGATAAAATTATGGTTATTGATGCAATTAGAGCTAGAGATAGACCTAAACAAAACTTGGACGAGCCCAAAAAGTGCTCCATGTCAATCTAAGGGAGGAGACTCAGTTTGACAAAGCAGAATGCCAGAATCAAAGAAAAAGCTTCATAGAGCCAAACCCAAAAAGTTAAGGATAAAGGCCCTCGTATGAAACACTACGTGCTAACTGTGGATTAACTCTAAATTTCCTATTCGCTTGTTATTTGCAGCTACAAGCCAGCACAACAGCTGACGATGTGTCCAGGAAGAAAAATGTAGTGGATCCAGCGATCCGAAGGGCTTGCTGTCACGAGTCACGAAAGACCGTAACAGAAATCCGTATCCGTTGTCAAAAGAGCCAACAGATAGACCTTCGGTCAAAGATGTCCTTTGGAACTTGCAATTTGCAGCGCAAGTCCAAGATGCATGGAGGGGAGATTCTCATAGCAGCGGAGGCACATCAATGGCCCCTTCTCTCGTCAACTAGGACATCTACTAAGTGCATATAGTGACAGTCATTTGAGATATCGTTTTGGATGGCCCGGATTTTGGGAGTTGTAGATGAGCATAAAGCTTGCCGCGTTTTATACTTGGTTGAAGATGGAGATGGAATTGCACCTGATATAAGGTCCCATGGTTATCCTTTGTGTGATTAGGATTGTTAGAGCAAACAAGAAATGCTAGTTGATTGTGTAATTATAGATAGGTGGTTACTAAGTTGTAATTTAAGTATGATGAAAGTATCACTTGTGCATGAAATAATGGAATTTAAGCAGGTGCAATCTGTAAAATTCTCTCTCGTCTTGACAATTTTCTTATTCTAGGCAGTTTTCTTCATGGAACCTAGCTATGAAAGGCTTCCACAAAATACATATGTAGTGTGGAGATACTATTTCTTGTGGTAACACAAAATCATGCCCTGCTTGGAAGAACTCTAACTCATATACCGGTCTAATATCTGCAAACGGGAAAAATAATGGAATTTTAGGATGGCGATGTATATCATATTTCTAACCACTAATTCTGATTAACCACCACTAATTCTGATGTAACAACAATTTTTCGACCTGCATTTCTCTCACTCTATATACAACAAATATCGAGATTGTATGATATACCCATGCCACCCAAACACTTTGTCGTACGCAGAGAAACCAAACATGACATATCCGATAATAGCTGAGAAGAGTTCTGAACGAGGACCAAAGAAACATAAACTCATCGACTCAAGTACAACTCCACTCGAATAATAATACAACAATTAATGCTAACAATTTTCAGTTTGACAGAATCACCTCCATTGCCCAACAAAATTACCAAACTGAAATGGCAATAGATATAAAACACTCGTATACAACTTAATCTTCCATGCTACTCACCAACAGAGACCGATAACTGAGTATCCCAGGAACAGTAAAGTATAATAAGCACGCACACGTTTCACCTCAGAGTTTATTGGAGTTCAAGATATTCGAGAACCAGATCAACAGGAACTTATTTTAGTCAGCCGTCCAGCTCTGTTCTACCATCTCCCGCACCCTGCGGTTATATTCCCGCTTGTTTTCGTTGAACATTCTAGCCGCCTCAGAATTTGCAGGCGAGTTTGGGTTTGGGTCACATAGGAGAGACTGGAAAATCAAAAGGATGATAAATTCTTACTAACTTGCGAGAGGATATAATGCAACTTCAAGAAATCTATATTGCTCACCATTAATACTGAGATTAGATAAAATGCACAAGGGGTACAAGTGATGACATTATGTGCTTGTAAGGAAAAACAGTTATTGTAGATATACAAGTATAGGTGTGACCATAAATCAAATGGTAAAATTACATAAAACACCATTTATCCGTTTCTCATATAACACCATTTATCCGTTTCTCATCTAACACCGTTAAACTTTAAGAATAATAAAAAGCACACCTAATTGGTTAAGTCTTAGCGCTTAAGAAGTGCATTAAAAAATACATTAAACACCATACAAAAGGGGCGTTAGACATCATGCCAACATTTGTAGTTTTTGAAGTTCAATGGTGTTTTGTAGAGAACTGGGAAATTTTGAAATGGTGTTATGTAGAAAACTGGAAAGTTTTGATGGTGTTCAATGTTAGGGTTTTTTTCTTCTTAGCCCCCTAAAACCACACTATTTACCCAGTTTCCCTCTAAAAGTAACTGTTTACCTACTGTCTCCTTAAACTTTTTAGTTATTCCTTTTAAACCCCCACCAGACTAAATCGGTATCTTTTTAGAATATTTCGTTAAAACCTAGATTACTATATTAGAGTCAAATTTAAAGGTTTAAGGTTGGTTTATTAAAGATAAAATATACATGATTTGAGATAGATAAGATTATTAAATATAGAATTTGAAAAAATAATGAGAAGATTAGGTTCTTGAGGTAGAAGAAGCGAGATTGAAGATGAAATTTTAAGATTTAGTTCAAAGATAAAAGCTAAGAAAATTGAAGAATGGTAATTGGATTTAAAGATTTTGGATGTGAAAATGAGAAATTAAAGGTAAAATTTTGAAGGTTTAGGGTTTTTGAAGGTAGAGGATAAAAGAATTTAAATTTTTTTCTTAAGTTCTAGGATTTTGGATATGAAAAATGGAGAACTTGAAAATTGTTGTTGGGTTTTAGTTTTTTGGATAAGAAAGTTAAGAAAGAGAAGACGTAGCCCGAAGAATGTTGATGGGTTTCAACTTTCAAGGATTATTTATGTGAAAGACAAGTAATTGAAGAAGAAATTTTAAGGAATGTAGTTGATTTTCGGAGTTTTGGTAATGGAAGATGAGGAATTGAAGATAGATATTGAAGAATTTTGTTTGTTTTAAGGTTTTGAATGTGCTAGATGACAAGATTTTGTTAGATTTTGTTGGGTATGGGGTTTTAAATTTTAAAGATGAGAATTTGGAGATTTAGATTTTTTTTTCCAACTTCAATTCTTCAAATTCAACATCCATAACTCCAAAAACCAAAAAATATTCTTCAAATTCTATAATCTTTAAAATTTGGGATTTCAAAGGTTGAAGATGAAGTTCTAATGAAAATTATGAATTTTAATAAGGGTTTTCAATAGGGTTTTTTACTTGTAAGCCCCCTAAAACATAACAAATTCTTTTCTAACCCTTCAAAAACTTGGTATTTACATTTTACCCCCCAAAACTAATAAGATACATCATTTTACCCCATTTAAGATACATCACTTAATCTAACTAATAACGTAAGCAGCAATGTTGAAAAAAACGGAATATTCGGCCGGATATTCGGATTAGGTGGGAAAACGAACAAGCACTACATTACTCGGTCAAATATGTGATCAAATCAAATTTACGCTACACAAATCGTATATTCGGATGAATAACGTGATTATTCGACCAAATTGGCCCATTAGGCCCAAAACAAAAAACCCACAACTAAAAAATTAAGTGTGGAATCCACACTAATTATTTTATACTCTTATTTCTTCTTTCTCAATCAAGAATCGAACCCACAATTTTCCGATTTAGTTCGAACACTTTACCATTAGGCCACGGGTATATTAGTTTTCTATATCTTTATTTTTTTTTTGAATTTTTTATATGTAATATTTATATGAAAATATTGACGGCTGCACAATTAGAATAAACCGAATATTCACCGAATAAACCAGATATTCTTTATTCGCCGACCAATCGAACAAACTCTGAATCCGTTTTTTACAATATTGGTAAGCAAAGTGAAAACATATCGTAAAACATAGAGAAAAACGAATCTAAACAACAGCGGGCACTTCTATAATGAAAACATACCCTTCATTGACACTCTTTGAACATAATATCATACACTTATCCTCATTAGGCTCATTTTATGATAAAATTTGCGGTTTCAATTACTTAATAGTTGTTTTTTTTATACTTTTCAAAAGTATTTTTGCAATCTCATGACATGGCATGTGTTTGCTCTCTTTATTATATATCAAGTTTACATTCTATGCAAAAACAGTATCTAACTACTTTTCAAAAGCATTTTTGCAATCTCATGACAATGTATGTGTTTGCTCTCTTTTATATATCAAGATTACATTCTATGTGAAAACGGAATCAAAATACTATCATGTATAACAGTGTAGCAATTTTAACGTATGTTTCTCTGTATGAAAAAGAGAGATACATGGAATAAATAGAAAAAATAGAAAAGCTAAAGGTAATCCTCATTAATTATTATGGATAGGTAAGCGAAAAGGTTAGAAAAACGGAAAAATCTATTAAATTAATAAGAGAATTAAGGAAGATTTTGAAAAGGTAGATGCAAGACATATTTTGACACCCTTAGACTCCTCCCAACAAATCACTATATTTGAAATTTCCTTCGGTATTGATTGAGCAGAGAAAGAATGTAAGAGAAAAACAAAATGGATACTGATTACTAAAAGACCATATATGGAAAGCAATCTGATACAGGTGGATGCGACCCAGGTGGATGCGACTCCCTTCAAGAATCGAAAAGGTGATCTCACTTTGGATAGAAAATTCCTACCTCATGAGCTCTACCCAGTCGATGATGCAGATGAAGTCGACATGGTTGAGAATTCAGTAATGTCATCAGGAGGATTATGATGCTACAAACTACAAACAAGAGTATGTGTAGTGCTTGCAAATTATGATTTTGATTGGTTCCATTACTGGCAGTGCGTCCAAACTTGACGATCCCTAATTTATGTCATTTGTTCATGAAGAAAGAACTGATAAAAAATCAAAAGAACATGAAGCAACTAGCGATCACTTAAATTATTAGATCAGAAGAAACCTTATGCCAATATCTAATTCGAAAGAACAATGAAGTTGACAACAAGAAACCAAGAGTAGCATTCTGCCAGGCTGGAAAATCTGTCATCTTTGCAAGATGATGATGTTTGTGTTGATGATGTTTGTGAGCCAGGGTTTTGTGTAAAAGAAAGCGTTGAGAGGAAAATAAGAAATATTTGAGAAAAGATCGCTCTCCCTCTCCATTTGTGTTGGTGTATCATTTATATGTACTATGTACGGAGAATACAAAGGTTCCCCTTATCATTTAACAAACTACAACTCTTCAATCTTTATACTAATAGAAATTGGTATGAGGGGTCGTGAAATTTGGCAAAACTTGCAAATAATTATGGTTGTGCCATCAGTTCAAAAGTATTCAATACATGGTGTTGGCATTTTTAAAATTAGACTTATGCATTATGGATACTTATGCCAAAGGGGTTGTAAAAGAATGCTTTTCGGCTCATGGCCCACTTGCTTCTGTTAGAGGAAGGAAAGATATGAGCCCCACTTGCAAAAAAATTTCGTAACTTAATCCCTTAATTTTCTCTTCTTACATAAATACAATATTACTTGCATCTTTTTAATAAAATGTTTTGATTTTTAATTTGATCTTTTTAAAATACCATGGAGTTCCACTGTTTTTCAAATAAATACCATGAATTTTGGTTTTAGCCTTTTCCAGATAAATATCATGGGCATTTTACATAAAGAAATAACATAGGCTTTCATTGTTTTTCATTTTTGAGATAGCAGAACCTTACAATAATTATGGTTCTAACATCAACTTGAAACCCCTTAGATTTTTACTAAAATATCAAGAACTTTTAATATCTTTTGGATAAATACCATGAACTTTGTTTTTTTACAAATAAACAATGTGTTTATTCAACGTTTTTAAGATAAACACCATACGGTTTGTTACATATAAATACCATGGTCTTTCACCATTTTCCCGATAAACTTCATTCTTCACATAAAAATATCATGGATTTCCAATGTTCATGTAAGTACCGTGAAGTTTGTTGTTTACAGATAAATATAATTGGTTTTCATCATTTCTCAGATAAATATCATGGACTTTGTCTTTAACCGTTTTCCGAATAAATACTATGGACTTTTCCACAAGTAGTACTTTTGTGATAGCTAAACTTCACAATAATTACGGTTCTGCCATCCTCTCGAAACCACACTAGATTTTCACTAAAATACCATAACTTTAAATTTTGTTGGATAAGTACCATGGACTTTGTATTTAAAAATAAATGCCATGCATATTCAACGTTTTTGGGATAATCATGGACTTTGCTGGTTACAAATAATTATCATGCATGTTCAACTTTTCTTCGGATAATACTATGGACTTTGTTTGTTGCAAATAACAATCATGAACAATCAGCGTTTTTGGAATAACTACCATGGAATTTGTTTTTCACAAATAAATATCATAGACTTCCACCGCTTTCCAAATAAACGTCATTTCCACAAATTATTCTAAGGTTTGAGAACTCGTCCGAAACAATTAAGTTCCGGCCGTCGGACTGGTCTCGGTGAGGACCGATCCGAAACATGGGCAAGTCTCTTCTTGGGTGGAATCGACATGCTATTGGCTGGAAAACCCCTAGATTTGGATCTAGATTGCTATTGGGATGAAAACTTGAGTAAGAGATGAGCAAAAAAGTGTACCTAGGCAATAAGAGCCATTTTCTATGCTTGAGGTATGAGTCAAAAAGATCTACATTGAGCATAACCATTGTGATCCCTTGAGAGAGAGAAAGGGAGATCGAGAGAGAGAGAAAGGGCAGCAACACAAGATGCAAACATAAACTAGGGGTTTTAGATGTATATTTATACTAGCAAGTGGCCCCCGCACCATGCGCGGGTGGTTGTCCACAGAAAAACACTGCTTTCCATTGATTTTTTTGCAATAACCTAGAGTGAAGTAATAACTAATATGAATAAATATAGATGATTCATCCGAAAAAATTGCGTGCATCTGAATTACAGCAAAAGAGAACGGCACATATAAACAAAATATGTTGCATTTTAACGAATTAAATTGTATTTCAATTTCATTTTCCGCATTTGGTTTCATGAGACTTTTGCAGCAAGGCATATATTTATTTATGTGGACGCCTTTGAGAGTTAGATTTTTAGCGAAACAAAGTTCTAAACTAAACCAATTCCACACTATCATATATTTGCCGAGAGGTTTCCACTGTTCTTGATTTCCTTATCAAAACATAACCCATAATCACAATATTAATTTTTTATAAAGAAAAACTATTTTGTAGGAATCAATTAAATAGGAATTTCTTTGCTATTGATGTGTATGAATCCGTTATATTAGATTTTTTTGTTGAACTGATTTCTTATAGAGAAAGAGTGAGTGCTTTTTGAATTTTTGTGGATAAGAAATTTTTGCCGGTGAACAGGAAAACTATCATATACTTTTATTGATTAAGTTACTTTTTAATTATGTTTAGTTAGTATCAATTTTATTAGAATTGGCATGAAGATATAGATATATGACACGGATTAGATATTTAAAGTTGGGTGCTATTACTAAGACATGGTGTTCCATATTTCTTTCGAGCCTATATCACCATTCATCTTTCTTTAAAAAGCAAGGGGCCAACGTCAAATTTCATAAAAAAAAAAAAGAAGGGGCAGAAGATAATTTTTCCATCCCATTCAGTCAACATTAGTTAAATACGTGGGCCAAATACAAATATCCTAAAAATTGAAGGGACCGAAGCTAATTTTCCGAGGAAAACGTCAAAAATTTGCTGGATCTGGCTAGCTGCGTACAGCTTTCTATATAATATAAATAATGGGTCAAAGGGTTTGGGTTTGGGGCTTAGGCCTTTGAGCGTTTTGGTCTTAATTAATTCTAGTTGAACTAGAAAATGTGGGGCATGCTTTTAGATAGGAAAAACACTATATTATATTAGAAGTTGCTCTGGTTAGTAATAAATTTGTGAAGTAATGTAAATATATGAATATATAATGTAAATCTACATATAAAACCGAAACCGGGATCGACACTAACGAAACCTACCAAAACGAACCGAACCAAAAAATTTAAAGTGTCTAAAACCGAGTTCTCGAACCTTGGATTATTCCAAAAATCGCAGCATCACGTAACTAATAAGTCTTGTAACATCATGCAATTACTTATTAACAAAAGAAGTTGAATTCATCTTTGGGTTGATGCCATTCATCATATACAACTGAAAATATAAGATTTTAGCATGGTACAAGGTTTCGGCCACCGTTTCTTACAGGTTTCGGCCACTGTTTCTTACCAGTTTCGGTGGGGACCAGTACAAAATTTGCCCCTAAAACTTGGTTTTGCCCACAACATTATGTCGCATCCACCACTGTGTGTGTGAGTGAGTGTGTGTGTGTGTGTGAGAGAGAGAGAGAGGATCATTTTGACTTCTGAGTGAAGTGGGGAAGAGAGCGTGTTCAAAAAGAGAACCCAAGAAAATAAAATAAAGGTAGAGAGATCTAAGATATATAGATGTTGTTTTAAAAGACAGTTTGTATTTAGTGCAGCTCTAGCATTATAAAAGATGTTCAAATTTGTAAGAGATGAAAATTCCAATGGAAGGACAAAATGTAATAGAAGCAAAGGTGTTTATATAAGTTTCTGGGTTTTGGTCCAAGTTTCAATTTTGGTATCGGTTTACACACACACACACACAAATAAAATTAAAATAAAATAAAAATAGAAGGATACATATTGGTTTACGCTCATATTCGATCCTATGTTCTTAATCAATATATAAAATGTTCTATAATCAACTTAATATGCAACTGTTTTACTTCCTTATCTTAATTTTCCGTTAGACCTGGAACCAAAGAGAGAAACAATTTGCTATCTAGCCACGGAGTACGGAATTAGCAAAAGATAGATTACTGTATAAATAATTGAAGACCTTTTGAGTTCCATTGAGTTAGTTCCCTTTCCTTAAGGTATTGCCTTTTATAAATCCAGTATCTTTACCTACCAAAACTAATTAATTTTGAATGGCCAAAAGCATTACTGAAACTGAAACTCAGACCGAAACCCACTGAACCTAATTAAATTTTGAATGGAATCCGATACCGAAACTGCAGATGAAAAAGATGCAAATAAAACAAACCTGAATTGAAGTCAATATAGCAGCAACATCATATATAGGACTCCATTGGTTTTGCAAAATATCCAAGCAAATGCTTCCATCTGCATAGACTGAAAAAGCCAGGTATACAAGATAAATACCATGGAGGCTTTGTGCTAAATGAGTTAATAATGCTGGAATAACCACAAATACATTCAAACAACATTAATATTTCAAAGCGAGAAAACTTGCTGCTTTCAAGAAGCATAAACAACCAAGGTAATACATAAAACCAACAATCTGATACACTAATCGGTTGTTATGAAATGGGAACACCAATTAGACTCACAGTGACCCCACAACTTACTATTCGGGTGAAACATTCGTGAGACAAATCGGACTGTAGGTGCCTTGTTTGGATAGTCCTCTGAGAATTGTAGTGTGAGTTTGAACGTACCTAATTACAAGAAAAAGAGATAATAAGCAGTAGAACAATATTTAAAAGTCATAAACAATGTAAGAAATTTGTTTATCATGATGTAACTACATGCATCTAAACCTAGTATCGGTACTATTATTGGTGTTCTGTGCCTGTGGGCACTTATGCTGAAATTTAAAAAAAGTGTCCACCGAACAGGGATACAATAGTTAAGTTAATGACTCACAATTATCACTAAGAATTTTAACCACTGATAGGACGACCAGTTGCGGAAACATGAACCAGGTACTAAATAGTAAATACTCTAATTTGCCACCTAAAAAATCAAAATCAAATAATGTGCATGCTTTATAATATGATATAATCGTTCTCCTAGCTAAGTAAAATGAGAGAAAAATATTAGAAAAGCATAAAACCTGGTATAAACTCATTTAGTACCATTGTACTACACTACTACCAATGTAATGAACTTACAAGGGAGGATGATGCTAGTAGAGAAGAGAGGAAAGATTGTTTGATGGAGTCGGAGGATCCACGCATAAACTGAATTTCCAGAAATAAATAGTGTTAACAGTAGGGCATTTTCATTCATCTTCTTATAAAACCAACATGGAGTCTTGGGGTTTCTTCTAAAGGGAAAGAGAATCTAAGTAGTACAGTCTTTTTGCAACCTGGAGATGCCATCCTAATCCAACTAGTCTTTTTGCAGATAGGGTTTGCATTCCAAATAAAATCTAATTATCGAAATTGCTCTTGAATTAATCATTTTACGACACAATTATCTCTAAACATGTATTGTAGCATATGCAATCAAAAAGCAGAACTGATGGAGCTTAGGATCTCCTTCAGATATTGTCTTCCGTCGATCCTGTGATGGCAGTCTTTGACGGCTGAGATTTGGTTTGGGAGTTGTTGAGCGTGTGGATCTCAATGGGTTGGCGTTGACGCCAAGCTATCTGCAAAAAAAGTCCCGGGGTGGGTGACCACCGTAGGACCCTCCAATGATCAAGTTAGTGCCGAGGTATACGTGCAAAGCAGCGGCGTATTGGAAATGAGTTCGAGTTACCTGAATCGTCTGAGAGAGGGGTTTATATAGGGGTCATGTGGAGCGAGCAGGTGTGAGATCATCGCCGTTAGTTACGCCCCAGCGTTATCCGCGTCTTGAATGGGAGGATGCGCTAGCGTGGGATGCGGATCGTGGGGGCGGATATCTCGCCCTGGCGATATACACGGAGTCGTTGCGGGGCGTATGAGATCCGCGCTCTTGGTTGATCAGGGAAAACCGAGGAAGCTCGGTCCGTCAGGAGCTCGGAGACGAGCCGAAAGGCCGAGGAAGCTCGGCTTGTCAGATGGCTTGGAGACGAGCAAGGAGACTGAGGAAGCTCGAAGACGAGTTGTTGGTAGTTTGCTTGGTGAAGGTGGGAAGTACTCGGGACGGTTTCCTGAGAGGTCGGATACTTCCTCGGGACGAAGTCCCGAGGAATGTCCCTGATGCAACTCATTTATTCCACCCCCTTAGCCTTCGGGACACATCATCCGCCACGTGTCGTAATCTGAGGAAACACCACTCGTGAGCATCATCATTAATCCCCCACTCTCGTTCCGATCTATTCATGGATCGGGCCGAGAGTAGCCTGCTCGGTTTTTTCGTCTGTTCGGTTTGGCGTTGAGAATCATAATGTAGGTCGCCTAGGAAAGACATAGCGTTAGGCGGTTGTGTCGCTTTGATCCTTGGGCCCACATGTCGCTACGTCGTGCGTCTGAATTTTCGCGCGTATCCCCGATGGAGTTAGCGGATCATTGAAATGATTGCGCTTTAAAGAGGGGGCGTCATTTCAGTCGATTTGCCAGTTGGGATACGGGCCACGTGTCAGACGTCGGTTGGCTGGCGACACAAGTTGTCTGTGACTCCTGCAACCGAAGAGACATCCCCAATGGTCGACCGCCACGTGGAACTCCGACTGCCGCTTGGGCGCAACGTTTCGTTTTGGTGGGAACCAATCTGGGTCGTAGGATGTTCTTTTTTGAGGTGTATAAATAGGAGGGGACCATCCTAGGGCCAACACTTTGCTTTAATTCTCATTCATTTGTTGAAGATTGCCCGGCGTTCCACCTTTTAGATCGGATCCTCTGTCGATTTTTCCTCGGTGAGTCTCTTCCTTTGAATCAGGTTTGACGTCTTCATCCGAGAAGTTCGTGGAGGAAGTAAGGGTAGAGTAGGACAATGAAGCTCCCGTTGTTGAGGCCAAGTTCAGTGGGTCTTCTTCCTCTTCGGCTTCAGATAGCAAAGAAGGTTCTTCTTCTTCGTCCTCTGTGTCAGGTTCTCCCCCTAGAGTCAGGGCTGCCCCTGTCACTCGCCATCGGGCGGCGACAAAAGCCCCTAAGATGCGCATCGGGAACACCCACAATACACCCTCCGTTTTGAAGAGTCTGGAAGAGCTTGCCGAAATTCGGGCTCGATTCCACATCCTCTCTAACTATTCTATCTATTTAGCTAGAGAGAGTGAGCGGGCAGACCAGGTGCAGGGCAAGGAGATTGCCCTGTATCTGGAAGCGTTCTAGGCAGGAATACGTCTGCCCTTCCCCACCGAGGTTTGTGGGGTGCCTCGTTGTTTCTACCTTGCCTCCGGCCAGCTAGCGCCGAACTCGTAGAGAATCCTCCGCGGGTTTCTGGTCCGGTTAAAACTTGAAAATATTCCCTCCAGCTTGACACTCCTTGTCTCTTTCCTTTGTTATAAGAATCACCCCGGCACAAGTAAGAATGAGCCAAGCTGGGTGTATTTCTCGTTCAAAAAACGTATGGGTGGAGTGGCCGGGTCGGGGATAGTAGTCGTCCTTTCTTCCATCTATGAATGGAAGGAGAAGTTTATATTCGTCGGGCCACCTGAGGACGAGGATTGGCATGTGCCTTCACAGTGGCACATGGCCGACTGCCTGAGGGCAAAGCAGTCAACTTCCTCCGAAGCGAGGGTGGTGTCCCAGTGGGGTCGATCCAGCTGGCGGATGTCCTGCTATCCGAGCAGGCATTGAGCTGGGTTGGGCTCAATCCTGCGCGTTTCTTGGGTAAGTTAGGGCTTTCGACGATCTGTTTAGATTTTACTAAATTTCCTTTGATATTTTAGTGTCGCTGACCCCCTTTGTTTGCGTGTTCCTTTTTTTTGCAGAGCCCATGGATCGAGCAAAAATCCTAGCCGTCCTAGCCACCAAGACCCAGGGAAAGAAGACCGTGGGCGCAAGCTTATCCCGACCCGGTTCGAGCTCGGCCCTAAAGCCAACTCCACCGTCTAAGCCTTCCGCCGCTCCTCGAGCTCCAGAAGAACGCCGCGGGGGGGGGAGCCATAAGCACTCGCAGGACCCAGCGCCCCGGACGTGAGAGGAGGAAAAGGCTTCGCCCGCTGAAGTCCCCCTCAAAAGGAAGAAGCGGACGGTCTTCCGGCCACCTTCCGGGACCCCAGTGCAAGAAGGCGACTTCTGTATTGAGGTGCCCTTGAGGCTCTCAGTTGCTGATAGCCTGCTTTCCGACATGGAGCAGGCGGCCGGGGATAAAATACCCTGGGGAACCATGAAGGCCTAGGTGGCCGCCATAGCACAAGAGAAAGTTCAGGTCGGTTTCTGACTTTTCTCAAAAGATTTCTCAAGTTTTATTTCCTCGGTTTGAGCTTTCTAACCCGTTTGTTGCTTTCCGCGGGTCCTCCACCATTGCGCATTCCTCGTCGCCATGGAATCCGAGAAGGTAGCCCCGGCTATGAAAAAGGCGGGTGAGTCCTCCAAGTTGGAGGGGGAACTCTGTTTCCGACTGCGGCAAGCGGAGGAGAAGGCGGCTTACCTCGACACTCGTCTGATCGCTGAGAGGCTGATGAACTCCAAGCTGAAGGAGTCTCATCGGCTTCTGGACGAGTCCAACCGGGCTATTCAGGCCAAGTTGGAGGAGGTGAACGGCTTCTACCACGCTGTGAAGTCGAGGGACGCCCTCAAGAGGGATGTCCGAGTGGCTTTGGATGCGATGAAGCTCGCCGAGTGCCAGGCATCGAAGGTCGTGGAGGCGTATAAGGCGTCGGATCAATTCTACGCCGATCTCGAAGAATCTACGGCCGTCGTGTGGCACAACGCCCTCGACGCCGTCAAGGAGTGCGCCGGGATTCGATATCGGCGAGCTCCGCGCTAAATATCCCCTGGCCGAGGAGGGGCCGCAGGGGGAAGTCGCCGAGGCGGCCATTGGAGGCGAGGCTGCCGGTGGAAGCGCCGACCCCGAGGTCGCAGTTTTGGTCCCCGAGGCTAGCATTGAGTAGGACGAGATCCTCCCCGAGCGGGCGGACTGAGCTTTCCTTCCTTGGGGATTTTTTCTTTTTCAAAATTTTTGTAAGCCTCTGGGCATTTTCCTTCTCCGCAATTTTGCAAGCCTCCAGGCAATTTTGTAAGGCTGAGGAGCCCAGAATACCTTGTATTTATTCTTGATTATAAATAAAGTGTGCCTTTTTCCTTAGCTCAAATGTCTGCCCACTGTGCAAGTACCTTTAGCTCGTATACTTTTGTTCGAATCTTCGTTCTGCAAGTATTTTTAGCTCGTAGGTCTTTTCCTCTTGCAAGTACTTTTTAGCTCGTAGGTTTACCCTTCCCACACTTGCCGACCGTTCATCAAGTAGAGTTGAACGATAGCCAAGTGTAGGAAGTTCGGTACCCTCCTTTTCCCCAGAGTCGATGTGGTGATCACTTGTCGAGCCGAACGATAGCCAAGTGTAGGAAGGTTGGTACCCTCCTTTTCTCCAGAGTCGAGGTGGTGATCACACATCGAGTATGAGTCGATTGATGGCCAAGTGTAGGAAGGTCGGTATCTTCCTTTCTACTCAGCTGTCTCGTTGTGAGGGCTTTGATCCACAGCGTTGTCGGGCAGGAAGCTACCCGCTCCACAGCGTTGATAGGCAAGAAGCTACCCGCTGCAGATGGACCGAGCAGAAAGCTACTCAGTGGTCTCGTGAGGAGGACTTTTGATCTACAGCGTTGATGAACAGGAAGCTACCCGCTGCAGATGGACCGAGCGAGAAGCTACTCGGTGGCCTCGTGAGGAGGGCTTTTGATCCATAGCGCATTGTCGGGCAGGAAGCTACCCGCTGCGGATGGACCGAACAGGAAACTGCTCGGTAGCTTCGTGAGGAGGGCTGTTGATCCACGGCGTTGATGGGCAGGAAGCTACCTGCTGTGGACGAACCGAGCAGGAAGCTGCTCGGTGGCCTTGTGAGGAGGGCTTATTATCTCCCCAACATCTCTTTGGGGCGTCGTTCAATCTTCCTTGACCTGTAAAGGGCGGGAATGGTAACCGTCGCGGGTGACACGTGTCAGTGCCATATCGGGAAAGTGCGATATTCTGTGATTTGCGGCGTTGTACGAGTAAATCTCGGCCGTTGGAAGATTTTTTGTTAAGGCTATAAATAGTGAAGGCATGCTGATTTCTTTCTATTCTCGCATTCCCTGAAAACGGCCGGCCGCGTGTATACTATCAGGGAGATCGTTTCCCGTGATGACGTATACTTTTACAACCTTGACTGTTCCGAGGAAACATACGAGGCGGTGGTAAGCCGCTTGGAGAGCCATTGTGGGCGCTTACTCCCCCGGAGATCTCTTCTTCAGGTGTTGATTTATGCGATATGGAGGACTTCGCCGGGTCTGCACAATACACTATCCCCGCGGTTGATGGACGAGGCGTTCGACAAAATGTACACGTCCACGGTCTGATCTCAAAGAGTAGGCGGGATCGATCGGTGGACCTACTTCTTGAGAGTTTCCAACAAAGGTTGGTCATCGCTTCATGCTTGGTGGAAAAGGATCCCGAGGAATCCGTGGCCTCGAGGGTTCGTGAGTACCGTCGGAAGGAGCGGGTCGAAGCTGCTCGGGATCGGCTGGAAGAGCTTTTCTCGGTGTACCACCGAGAGTGTTTCCTTAACCTCGCCCCCTTTTGTTCTAATGGTTGTAAGGCTGGGAAGCCCACAATACCTCTTAACAAATAAAGTTATCCTTCGCCGAAGTGTGTTGTCTCTTTTTATCTCTTCAGTATATTTTATACTTTTTTTCTTAGAACAAACCTTGGAGTCTCGGAACCGAGAAAAGAGACAAAGGGCTGGAGTCCTATGGTGGACTTAGCCCGGAAGACTTGGTTAAATGCAAAAAAGGTTTACAATATTTCAAAAGAGGATACATATTTACTTATACAATTTGAGCTTTTCTGCGTTATAAGGCCGGGGAAGATTATGCCCCCGGCGTCTTGCAGGCGGTACGCTCCACCGGGCAATGATTCCGTTAAGAGGAATGGTCCGTCTCATTTTAGGGAGAATTTGTGCAGTCTCTCTTGGTCCACGAACTCGTTTCTTCGTAAGACCAGGTCCCCCTCTTGAAGACCCGATATTTAACTCGGGCGTTGTAATAGCGTGCGGTTTGCTGGTGGTAGGCGGCCGCTCTGATTTGCACTCGATTCCGTTTTTCCAACAAGATGTCCAAGTTACTTCGGAACGCCGAGGTGTTGGCTTCATCATCAAAATGTTCTACCCTGTAACTGGGCAGTCCGATCTCTACGGGGACCATTGCCTCGGTACCGTAGCAAAGGTTGAATGGGGTTTCTCCCGTGGGTGTCTTCTTTGATGTTTGCAATGCCCATTGCACCCGCCGCAGTTCCTTGACCCAGCCGCCTTGCTTTCCTTCCAAATGGGCTCTGAGACCGCGGATGACGCTTCGGTTCGCTACCTCGGCTTGCCCGTTGCATTGAGGATGGACAACCACGGCAAACTTCATCAGTATGTGGCAGTCACTGCAAAACTCTTTGATTTTATCGTTTTCGAAGTTGGTCCCATGATCGGTAACTATACATCTCGGGATTCCGAATCGAGAAATTATGTTGCTCTGCAGGAACTTATCGTACAGGTGGCGTCTGGTTTTCTAATGGGTATGGTCTCTATCCATTTTGTGAAGTAGTCCACGGCGACGAGGATGTATCGGTGTCCGCCCGTGCCTGTGGGGAGTTGTCCGACCATATCCATTCCCCATTGCGCAAACAGCCAAGAGGGGGTAAGTGGCGTTAGTTTGGTTGCGGGAAGACGAGGTATACTGCCGAAGAGTTGACAGTTCTTGCACCTTCTGACCAACTTCTTGACGTCCTGGTGCAACTTCGGCCAGTAGTACCCTTGGAGCAGCGTCTTCTGGACCAAGATGCAGGCTCCTTGATGCGCTCCTCCGACCCCTTCATGAATTTCTCGCAGAACATAGTCAACCTTGTGGGGGTCGATGCATCAGAGCAGAGGCTGAGTGTACGACTTCTTGTACAGATTTCCGTTGCTCCAAATGAAGTGGCGTGCTTTGGCCCGTAGCCGACGAGCTTCTCCTCGGTCTTCGAAGAGTACACCGTCTTTCAGGAACTCCACGAGGGGTTTCCTCCAATCTTGGCCTTCTTCTTGGGTCGCATAGATCTGGAGCGTTATCTTTCCTTCTTCCACGCTGGGTCGTGGCAAAACTTCAAACAAGATGTTTCTTTTATGAGTGGCCGGGTAAGAAGAAGAGAGCTTGCTTAAAGCGTCAGCCCGGGTGTTCAAGTTCCTCGGGATCTGTTCCACTTGGACTTCGTTAAAAATTTTCCGAAGCCTTTTTACCTCAGCTAGGTACTTTATCATGAGCGGCTCCCGGGCTTCGAAACGTCCGGTTACTTGGCTGACGAACAATGCAGAGTCGCTGTGAATTCTGATGGTCTTCAGTCCTATCCCGGAGGCGATTCGCAGTCCTACTAGCAAGGCCTCGTATTCCGCGGCGTTGTTTGATGCTCTGAACCCGAGCTTTAAGGAGTATTCCATTTCCACTTCGTCCGGGCCGCGAATGATCAGGCCAGCTCCACTCCCCTTCTCGGTAGAGGATTCGTCCACGTAGAGCACCCAGTCCGGGATGGGGTCGGGCACCTCTTCGACCGAGGGTCGTAGTTTGGGGCCCCTGGTCGACGCCTCTTCTTTAGTGGGGATGGTGCATTTGACAACAAAATCCGCCAAGACTTGTGCTTTGATGGCTTGTCGGGACGGTATTTGATATCGAATTGGGATAGTTCCCACCTCCACTTCTCCAGTCGTCCTGATGACTCGGGGAAGGTGAGAATCGACCCAAAAGGTCGCTCGGTGAGGACGAGGATCGTATACGCTTGAAAATAGTGCCGAAACTTCCTGGAGGCGACGACAAATGCAAGAACTATTTTCTCTATGGCCGGGTATCTAGTCTCTGCATCCTTGAAGACATGGCTGTTGGGGCAAAAATCTACACCCCGGTTGACCAAGTCAAAATCAAAGTCAACCCCAAGCCAGGTAGGCCCAAGCCCAGGTCAAGTGGGCCAATACCCGGAGCGAGCCCGAACATGAAGCGGCCGGCCTCCCCCCATGCCAAAATAAAAATTTTGTAATAAATAATTTTGTTGTATTTCTTGTATTTTATTTTATGAATAAATGTAAGAAAATGGGCATAAAGCCAAATTTTTGTAAAGCCCATGGCTTATGTGCAAAAAGAAATAGCACATGAGGCATGGGATGGGTAAAATGCCATTTTGTAAAGCCCAAGGGGTTATATGTAAAGTGTATAGCTTATAAAGACAAGGATAATGAAAATATCCCAACAACTTTTTCTCTCTCCAAAAGAACCAAGATCTGAGATCTTTCTCCTTCCTCAAGGTTCTAAAACCTTCTTATTTCTTTTGAATTAAATCAAGAGTTTTACTCTTTCTTTTCCAAAACTAAATAGATTTTCACCACAAAACCTACAGAGGGGAACTTGGATCTGCCATTAGATCTCAAAAAGGGGAGATCTTTAAATCCCGCCCCCCTTTCTTCAAGATCCAGCCAAAAGAAGAGGAAGAAGGAGACCCAACTCCTAAAAATCCCACTTTGGGAAGATCCAGAGCTCAAGGGAGAAGCCCGTTCAGCATTTCCAAAAACATCTTTGGAGTTTAACTCCCCTCTAATTTCTCTTTCGGGAGTTTAAATCCCATTTCTGGGGCTAAAAGCCCCCTTTCCTCGCCGGCGCCCGAGCGCCTAGCGCCCCAAGCGCTCAAGCGCCCACGTGCCCGGCACATGGTGCGCTAGCGCTCGAGCGTCTTGCACTCAAGTGTCGGACACGTGGTGCGCACAGCGCCCAAGTGTCGGACACGTGGCATGCTAGCGCTTGAGCGCACAGCGCTCGCATGCTAGGCACGTGAGGTGCTGGCCCCAAGCGTCCTTTGGGCGCTTTCCCCTTTTTATATATATGTGTATACATGTATATATATATAGATACTCACACACTCCACAACACCGTCCCTCTAAAAAAAATTTAGGCCGGGGCGCTGCCCCGCACCCCGCAAGAGGGCTGCTGGCCCCCTTGACTCCCAGCCTGCTATCCGGGTAGCGGGACCCCCGTAAAAACTCTGCGGGGCCCCCGATATATCCAAAACCCCCTTTCAAAACACAACACATTGAGTTCGCATGACCAGTTTAACCCGTCAATCGGAGGTTCTCTCGCTCCAAATGCGAGGGGTAATTAACGGTAGCTTAGTCCGCGGCTACCGAAGATTCGGATCCCCACAATCAATAAACCCCCGCCTACCCTAGGCAGGGGGAATCTGTAGTGCGCCTGACGAGCGCGCGCGTATTCCCATCTCAATGGGGTGACGAAAAACACCCTACAGATTCTGGCACGCCCAGTGGGACCAGTCTCTCCTCCCATATTTCGGGTTAAACGATCATGCGAGCTCAATCAATATACATGTCTATATTTATACTAAAATAATGCTCTTTCATGCAGGTTTTCAAGCAATCAACTTTCAACGACAATGTCTCCCAAGACGAATTCAGCTTCCAACGCGACCCCGATCTCGTACGTGGTCAAGATCAATACTCGTATGGTTCTCCCCGCATGCCTCAGTCGACAGTGGGAGGAACTGCCCCGCCAGTTTGGTTACGTCATCATCTACCCTGCCGGAAGCGCTCATCTGGCAAAAATCCTGGCGAAACAAGTGGCCAAGCCGGTCTCAAGGGGCAAGAGGCCGAATGTTGTGATCGCTAAGGCACCACAACCGAAGCTTAAGACGATGTCTGAACGACTCTCTTGTGCTCCAGCTGGGGGCAAGACTTCTGGTACAAAGGGCAACATCAAACGTTGCGGACGAGCTCAGGTGATGACTCTAGCAAATGCACGATCAGGCGTATCTCCAAAGTCCTCCATCGCCCGGTCTACGGTGGCTTCCCGAAGAACCGGAGCCTGTCAAGTGCTTAAAACAGAAAAGTTAAATCAGAAGCGGCTCAGGTATCGAGCCAACAAGAGGGCCAGAGCTCCGGCCGGGTGGAATCGTATGAGATTCCAAGAACAAAGTCATCCTGCGACGATAGCTGAATCGGCTGTAAAAATCAGCAATTTCTTCGAACCTCTGAAGTGGGTTCAGAGAAATGCCATGACCGCCAGGATCAAAAAGACAGCAGTCCGAACAATGCCACGAAGGGACGTGTCCCAGGCCCAACAGAAAAAGTATGACACTGTCTCTTCAAGAGTCTATCAGGCGCTCTGTGCCGCACGGAATCAGCGGGGAAAACCCAGAAAAGAAGCGCCAACACCATTCAAAAACCTGGTCAGGCCAGCCGCCTTCAATTGACTGCCCGCTACCGAAACAGGGGGGTCAAGACAGCGATCTGTTAAATCAGCCGCCGATAATAAAAAGACGTCTGGATATGTTATCCATACGGTCTATATGGTGGGTGGGCGTCCCAGCGACAACCTTCGCAGCAAAAGCAGGGAGGGGGCCGCCACATCCCAAGCCCAATCTGGCTTGAATGTGGTTGCTGCTTCCCAAGAACAGCCGGCTCCGCTGGATGATGAAAACCCTCTCGAAGAGGACGATAGGCAGAAAGACCCTTCAGTCCAGGAAAAGTCAAGCTCGGACAGTGAGGAAGAGCCGACTTTCCACCCCAGGACCGCGGAGCAAGAACTGCTTCAAGAGCTTCGAAAACAGCTCAAGAGCAAAGATAAAGAGATGGCCAACCTCTATTCGAAAATTGACGACTTAACGAACGTTGTGATGCAGCTTACGGCTCAAATTGCTTGAGCGCCTCCCAATCAAGCACAAGTCGCTACTGATGAGCCGGATGATGACAATCCAAAGCGGCCGATGCCTGTCCCTTTGGGTCCAAGATTTGTCGAGCCACACGAAAGTCGGCCGCATTCCACTTCTGGGGACGCCTTGGCCCCAGATAACACCATCCCGCTAACACAAGATCAGATGATGGATTTGCTCACCAGCAAGGTTAAAACATTGGTGGCCGAAGCTGAAGCTCAGAAAGAAATTGGCAGTAGCGGGCGGCTATATCCCGCACAGTACGATCTGATCGAGTTCCCGAGCGGCTACGTCATTCCTAAGTTCGGAAGATTTGACGGAACGGGAAATGCCAATCAGCACGTCGCCCACTTTAAAGCATCGTGCGGAAATAAAGAGGGCAATGATGCGCTCCTTCTTCGTCAGTTTGTCAACAGCCTGACCGGTGTCGCCTTCGACTGGTACGCGAGTATACCAGACGGGTCCGTTATTACCTTTGCCCAAATGGAGTTTCTGTTTCGACAAAGGTTCATGAGTGTCAGTGATAAAATCTCCATTGCTGACCTTGTGAGGACCAAGCCGGGGAAGAATGAAAGTAACACCGACTTTATCGACCGATAGCGTAATCTCACAGTCAAGTGCGAACCGCCGCTGGAGCAAGACCAGTCCGTCAGCCTTCTCATTGGGAATCTCAGCAATTGGATGGTCCCATTCTTGTGTACAGCAGGCCTCAAGATGTTTCAAGAGCTAACCAAGAAAGTACAAATGCTAGAACGCTCGAAGCAAGAGTCTACCCCGAACTCTCAGAGAGACAAGACTTGGAAAAGCAAGCGGGACGACAACCGTAGAAGCGGGAGTTCCAGCAGTACCAATGTCTTCAATGCGTCCGACAATGAAGAAAAGCGAAGGGCGGGCGAATCTAAAACCAACCGGTCTCGAAAGCCAGTGCTAGGAGGAGAAGGGCCTTCCCTAGAGGAAAAAAAGAACAAGGTTTACTCTTTCAGGAGGGACAAGGTCCGCATGATATTTAAAGATGCCTTGAACAACGGTCTACAATTGCCAAAGTCGAAAAGACCTCAAGAAGCAAAAATGACCGACAATCCCCTGTATTACCCGTACCACCGAGTGGTGAGCCATGCGATCGAGGATTGCTATATCTTCAAAGACTAGGTCGAGAGCAGTACAAGGCTGGAGAGATCGAGCTGTCCAAAAGTGTGTTGGTGAACAATCAAGTTGCAACCACCAACTTTATACAGACAGAAGCTGAAGCTTTCTGGGAGCAGACAGCCGAACCCGTTGCCCTGAGAAACGAGACCGACTCACCGCAGCCTCCTTGGAGTAAGCACATATCTAATAAGACGAAGAAGATGCTAAAGCTGCTTCAGAAAGAGCCCAGGACGGAATGGGAAGGACAGAAGAAGTCTACCTTTCCAGCTGCCAAATCAGGCTCAAAATCCAAAAAGCTCAGGAAGAAAAAAAGTGCAGCTCGGCGCGAAAAGGAGTCTGCAGGGAGATCGACCATTCAAAAATATATCGATTCCCTCGAAGAATATGAACAGAAGGAAAGAACTCTGATTCAATTGAAGAAGTTCCTCCCTGTACGAGCGGCTGAAATTCTGGAGGAGTTAGAAAAAGACTCCAATGAAGAGATCCCAGTAGTGACCTGCTACGCCATCCATCTTGGCAGCGACTCTGAGGAGGAGCTCGCCACAAAGGCCAACCAAATCCAGCTTAGAAGCGGCAGGGCTCTACCGCCAAATCAGGGCAACGCCCCAAAAGGGAAGGAAAAACAAGTCGCTAATGAAGAGGATGGCAGAGAACTTACTCATGAAGATTTGAATCCTTCCCCAGTAGACTATAATATCTTGGCTCACCTCCGAAAGCTTCCGTCTCTCCTTAGCATCTACGATACCTTGGTTCTATCTCAAGAGCTTAGAGATGTTCTCATTCATGCTCTACAAAACCCTGAGCGGTATCAGGCTCGCTTTGCGGAAATTAATATGAAAGAAGCTCAGTAAACTTTGCAAGCCGTCGCAATCACGTTTAAGGATGAAGACTTGCTACTGGGAACGGCTGAGCATAATCGGCCGCTTTACGTGACCGGGTACAGCGACGGAGATCGGATTAATTGCATATTGATTGATTCGGGGTCCTCAGTGAACATCATGAACTTGCGGACACTGAAGAGTTTGTCAATGGACGTCCGACACCTATCAAGGGAAATGATTGTCATTCAAGGCTTCAATCAAAATTGCCAGCAAGTTCTGGGGTCTATAGCTTTGCCAATCAAATTCGGGGATCTGCAAACTGAAACCAAGATATACGTGATCGACGCCGACACGTCTTATAAGATTCTCTTGGGACGGCCGTGGCTCCACGATTACGGCATCGTTCCGTCAACTCTCCATCAATGCATGAAGTATACTAAAAATGACGAAGAAAGACGCATTGACGGAGACATCCAGCCGTTCGGTGTGCATGAAGTCCGATATGAAGATTCTCGGTACTTTATGAACCACCAAAATGCTAAGCCACAACTGACTGAGGATAGAACAGTCCCGAAACTCAAAAGCAAGTCTGAGCTGGCTGTCACTTTCGAAAGCAAAAACGCCCAAGTGCACCCGCGTTTTGGTAGCGACACTGATGAGTCCGACGCTGGAAGTCCGTCCTTCCGTAAAACTAGCCCTCGTTTCGGTAGCGATACGGACGAATCTGTTACTGAAGCCCCATCTAGCAGCAAAGTCCGCCCTCATCTTGGCAGCGACACTGAAGGGTCGGAGGAAGAGGACCTGCCGTGCAACAGCTGTGCAGATTGGACCCCTATGCAACAAACAAAACTACGAGAGACCTTCGAAATTGCAGAAAGCCCCCTAACTGTCACAAGGGTGCCGGAACAGATGTGCAAAGAGCTCGATGCATTGTCAGTCTCCACCGTGGACCAGCTGAAAACTTTCTACGTTCTCGGAAGGAAAAATGGACAGAAGGGCATCCTGTTTTATGGGTCAAATCCTGTTGTGCACCCGGACGATTTGTCTGTCGCGTGCCTTCCATATGAGAGAGGCATAAGAGCCGTCCTCAATCCCAGATACTATGCGCCCGAGATGCGGGAATATTTCAAAAAGTGCGGATGCCGATTATATCAAACGGAGTCCGAAGCAAAGTTTTATGAAGGGCTATGGCATCCGCCCCAGGTCCAAGCACTCATCGATGGACGAATTCCAGATAGACGGAGCATAGGCTTCATTCAACCAGATTCTGAAGCATGCTACATGATCCATATTGGGGAAACCAGCGAAAAGTCAAATGATGAAGACGAGCTAGCCGAGCCAGAAGAAGCTCCTAAGGAGCTCGAAGATGGCAGACAAGCAACTTTCGACGAACTAGCCGAGATTGACTTAGGAACGCTCAATAATCCAAGACCGACCTACATCAGCTCACTCTTGTCAGAGGAAATGAAAGAGCAGATAATTGCGCTACTGCATGAGTTCGTCGACTGCTTCGCGTGGACGTATAAAGAAATGCCTGGCCTCTCCCCTGAAGTGGTCGTGCATAAGCTGGCTATATCTCCTGATGCTAATACAGTCAAACAAGCTCCTCGAAGAATGAGAAGGGAGCTAGAAGAAAAGGTCATCAAGAAAACCAGGAAGCTCATCGATGCCGGCTTCATCAGGGAAGAGAAATATGCGGACTGGATCGCATGCATAGTCCCAGTGAAGAAGAAAAATGGGCAGATCCAAGTTTGTGTCGATTTCAAGGACATCAACAAGGCATGTCCTAAAGACGACTTCCCGCTACCGGTCATGGAAATGATGGTCGATGACACCTCAAATTACGAGTTGTTCACCTTTATGGATGGCTCGTCTGGATATAATCAGACCAAGATGTCGCCTGAGGATGAGAAACACACAGCATTTCGAACCCCGATTGGAATATATTGCTACAAGGTGATGCCGTTCGGACTGAAGAACGCAGGTGCTACATATCAAAGGGCAATGACTAGTATCTTTGATGACCTGATCCATAAAGTCGTCGAATGCTATGTTGATGATCTGGTCGTCAAAACTAAAGCCAAGGCCGACCACCTCCAAGATCTTAGGACCGTTCTTACCAGACTGAGGGAATACGATCTGAAGATGAATCTTTTAAAGTACGCTTTTGGCGTGTCATCAGGAAAATTCTTAGGCTTCATGATCCGACATCGAGAGATCGAAGTTGACCCATCAAAGATAAAGGCCATCATGGAGATGCCCCCTCCAAAAAGCCTGACACAGCTAAGATCTTTTCAAGGCAAGTTTGCTTATATACGGAGGTTTATCTCAAATTTATCGAGAAGATTTAGGCCCTTCTCAAAGTTGATGAAGAAAGGAGCTCCTTTTATCTGGGATGCCGAATGTCAAGCAGCGTTTGAAAGCATCAAACAATCTTGTTGCACCCTCATTTATTCCACCCCTAGCCTTCAGGACACGTCATCCGCCACGTGTCGTAATCTGAGGAAACACCACTCATGAGCATCATCAAGAACCAAATGTTCGCCCCTAGCTATAATGAGGCCAAAACCATATAAATCATCAGCACAAGCAATAATGACGCCAACAACGATCTTAGAATCGATTAAATTGTAATACGCATGTTCAGTCGATAAAATGCACATTTGATATGATATTTTCCTTACTATTCTTAAATATCTAAAGGTGTTTATTATAAATATGACACATATGAGGGTTTATCTGTAAAAATACTATTTTCATATGTTTATATATTATAATTAATATTATGAAGGAAAATGTATGCATATAATATTTATATAATATTTTGATAATTTAAATATGCATATCATATCAAATATCCTTAACCAATATTCTTAAAATATAATATAATATCAAATGGTTAGGATAATATCTCAAAAATACCAAATATTACTAATATTATTCTTTGAGATATGGTGCAAGCTTTGGCTCACATCAGGAGATCGAGATGTTGAGATGTCGGAAATCACAAATCTACCGAAATATTAAAGAAAATCGAAGAATCAATACTGGCAGAGACTCAGGAAATATTTTCAAGTTCCAGACATCAACTAAATCTCCGTGTGTCACAAGAATAAAGCCCCAGAAATTTGCACCCAAGATCTCACCAAACGGCCGCGGATCCGCGGCCAAACCATGCAATATGCGGCGGATCCACGACCGATTCACCGAATCAGGAGTTAGGATTTTCAGGTTGGATTTGTTACAACTAATCCTAATTCTGGGGATCTATGTTTTTTGGCTTTGGGGCTATATAAAGGACCGAGAGCTAAACTTAGAAAGCATCAATCTTTTATACAAGCTAATCACCGTCAAAAAACAAGTGACCCAAGACAGGTCCAAGATTCGACGTGATAAAGCGACGTGAGATTCGACGAAACATCTACATCCGACAAGGCAGAGATCGAGAGCAACTTGTTCTTACTCTTGTAATCTAAACTTGAAGTTTGTACTTGTGAAGTTGATTAATAAAGGTAGATTTTTAGTTTAATTAGTTTAATTATTTAGTTACATTATGAATTTCATCTCTATCTGTTCTTCTATCTCCATCATGCGCGAGTAATTCTCCGCTTGATAGGGTTCGTATGATTATGGTAGAACAATGGATGAGAAAATGTTTTAATTTCTTTTAAGTCTTATGAAGTTTATAAACTTTGGTAAAATAAATGTTAACATCCTTATCGGGCGTCCTACCAATTTATTGCTAATCTCGACCGCGATTTGAGATTAAATTAACAATTGTTTTGTTAAGGACTAAACATGAATAGAGATCAATGAAAGGACAAGGGTCAATAGAGGGGAAACCCTAGTTTCTTCCAAAAACTCTAATCCTCATTCGTCACTGTCTATCTAGTATTAAATCTATTAATAGATAAAACGAGTAATCTTTATTAGTCATCCATGACTGCTAAATCCGAACGAGCCCTACAAGTATTCTTCTTATAAAATCTATATCCGTATTCAAACTAGATCTGTATTCTACATCCGTAATTTGACGTAGATCTAGAAGCTAATCTCCACTATTCTTTATTCCTCTATTCTTCCTCTTTTTCAACATGTCTAAAGTAAGATTGAAAGATTCCACATATCCCTGAGGACGACCAGTACTCATCTCGATCTAGCTACACGTGACACCGTTATTGATTGTGGTTATACTACAAACACTTCCTTAGAATCAATCAAATGGCGTCCTTGCCGGGGATACGTGCGTAATTTTTTTTATTCTTACTATTTGTGTTGAATTCTTATTCGATTTATATCATAAAAACAAAACAAAACTGTATCTTGCATATTTAACGATTAGTGTGCGATTTTTGCGAAGGAATCTGAAGTCACTTTAGCAAGAAGATAAAGATTCAGAGATATTCATCAAGACCCAGAGAAGCAAAGGAAGCCACAGTAAAAAAATTAAACAAAGAACCCCTAAAGTGCGGCGGAACCGCGGCTATTGCGTGCAAACGGAGGCGGAACCGCGGCGGTCTTGGGGAGTTGTGCCCTCAAACTTTTCTGGTATCTCTCTCTTTCTCTCTCTATGAAAAATCCAATAATATATTTTCTGCAGGATTCTTTGCAAAATATCGCCGCTCAAAAATCTTTTTGCGTGTTTTGTTTTGCGGGTTGTTTTTGCATATTTTAATACGGACTTTAAGGGGCAAGACCACAATTCAGATTAGGTGGGGATTTCATTACCCTTCCCAGGCCCCACAAATCACAAAAAGGAGCATCCGCATAACCCTATATTAATTTTAAAATATATCTAGATCAAGACCCTAAGGACCGTCGTGCTCAAATAGGACAGAGAAAGGTCGTGAGTAATCTATCGCTTATCCGCATTTCTTTTACGGTGGCTAGGCAAGTGTGTCTAAGGCAAGTGGTTATTTAATTAGGCCCGCTATTTTCGGTGATTCGTATAGCAGATACCTCCCACTTACCTGGCACTTACCTGGCCATAAAAGTTATAAAGAGGTGGTAGAGGATTGATCATGCGGCTTGTCCTTTGGAAGTCTAGGAGTGGTCTAGTGCTTGACTTAGGTAACCTTAGTTCTAGGGTTTGCTTGTGCATTTTGTGATTTGTCGAGTCAACCCTCAAGTCCTATTTTCAAAGCAAAACAATCCAAATAGAGCTTAAATCTTTTCACCCCCTCCCTCTTTTCACCTTCTTATAATGGGTAACTCAAATAAAAGAACTCTTGCCGAGTTTTGCTATCCAGAACCAAATATTTCTTGTTATCGTAATCGCTTCGGTATACCATCCGACTCTACCATATCTTTAAGAGATCAGATAGAGCAAGCGGAAAGAAACAGTTGGCCACCTCACTCCAGGTCCTATCAACCGCATCAAAATTCTACATCTTCTTTTGTTGATACCCCATCTAACACATGTGAGGGAACTCCTAAACGCATGTCCATCGCTGAGTATATAGCGAGGACTAACGACCAAAGTTTCAATCCGGTCAAACCGTTAAGACAACAAACACCACCACTTTCTAAAGAAGATTTTACTACTCGGTTTGTGGCGTATATGACATCTATTGACAGTCGCCAATCAACCAACCAATATCAATATTCTTCTTATCACAATATTGATCCCACTCCTGCCCAATTTTCACAACCATTCGATTCGTATCAATCCTATCCGACTTTTACACCTTCTCTAGACATTCCTTCTGATCAGTCATTTAGGAGTTTTACTTATCCACAAGAATTTCAATCTTATACTGAAACCTCTTACCGACCCATGTCTAGTTTTGAACGGACCGTGGAAGAATATGCGGTAGCGTCGCGCCGCGCCTGAGAGGAATTGAATGAGTGCATAGCCGTCCTCAATAAACAAAACGAACGCGCAACTAGTTTCGAACCAGCTCAAAAATTTTCAACGTATGATACGGCCGTAGGACAAATTGTGAATTCGGGTACTAAGAGAGAGCGGTACACCCTTCCAAATCAAACCAGCCCATTCCAAATTGAAATCCACAACTTCAGTTTCACAGATCCATCGAGTACACCAAATGATTCACCAATTGAAGATAGAATGTCTGATGAGTTGTGTGACTTTATAGTGTTTGATTTACCCGAATATGAGGAGTCCATTTCAATTGAAGCCATACCCAATCCTTGTGATCTCTACACCTCCACTCTAGAACCTAAATTAATTGAAAACCATGCTTTTGATAAGGTGTCTGAGACTTTTAAACTTCACTTAATTGAGGATATTGACGTTGAGGATATATTGGATGATGAACCCGAAATTTTGGATGAATTTGTCCCACCAATTCATCATGTCCTTTCACTCATGTGTGGTCATCATCTCGAACCTTTAACTATTCTTCCCGAATCATCTATGCGTCTTGAAGTTGATAAATGTATAACCGAAAAGCAGAACGAAATTCAGCCTTCATTTCCCACATCTGGTTCAGCAATATTCGACACACCAATTTGTTTACCCATTTCAGCTCCCGCTTTCTCTGGTTCTTCTTCTAATCAACCATTACTTTTAGCGAGCGTTGATAAATCACAATCCGATATTTCGAGTTTGATAATTCTAGAAAGACAACTTGATTTAGATACTTTTAAGCATGAGGTAGATAAGCTTTTCGAGTCTCCTACCTCCATAATTTTTGACAAATCAAGTGTTGAATTCTAACGCGACACTTATTGATATTGAAACGTTCAATTGGACCATCGATGAAAGTTTCGAAAACATTTTCGCCGACGATCTCGCACTCCTAAATGACCCGAATTTGTGATTAATCAACCTCCACCTGAAGAAGTTGAACCACCACCATTTCTTCTTATTCCATACGAGAATGTGACCATTCTTCTCATTCCTAATCATCCACATTCTCGTTTTTGTTCACCATTATTGTTTCGTCTATATCAACCGAGACGTAAACCATGCCGCCACCCATCTCCCCACTTCTTCAAATCTCTGATTTTCCACCAACCAGTGCGTTACATCGATAAAATTTTTGAATGGTTGGTGTTGACGTTTGATCTTTGTAAGGCTTTACTTTGACCAATAATTTTAACCCCCTCATTTTAAATGCTTAATATTGTTTTACTCAAGTTTGGAGGGGAAGAAAAATCTTCTGGCTCTTGAAAGAAAATAAATTTTTACATAATTATGAGCCAAAAATAAGTTTGGGGGAGAATTTCGCTTTCATTATTTCTTGTCCCCTTTAATAACTTTTTCTCCCAAGTCTACAGGGTTTTTTAGGCTTAACAGATGACATCAGTGAGGACACTGCTGTAAATAGGGCCGGGGAGGTTTGTGCTTATTCACGCATCATTACATTATACTATATATCAGCATAAATTATTATTTTTTGATAATGAAAGTTTGAAAGTGAAAAATTTACATATGAAAGATAGAAATAGTTTAAGAAAAGCAAGAAAGTTAGATGTTTTCTTAAACGAAACTAGTAATAAGTAGTTATGAGCCGTTATCCCAAAGGTTAGTAAGATGAAGGAAATTACTAATCTGAGGATAAAAATAAGTCTGAAAAATAGTACATATTCTTAAGGTCAAACATTTGAACGTTGATACCCTACTATACGCATTTGCACACATCTTGAGACTTGGGATAGTAGAGGATACCTTGAAATGCTCTTGTCTAAAAGTCTTGATATGAAGAAAAAAATTATAAGTGGTGAAGAAAAAAATGAACACTGGTTTTGTAATTACCAAGACAGCATAAAAAAATATAGCGATGGTGCCTTATCACCTAGTGCCTTAGACCAACTGGTTTGGGAGCCACTGCTAAGCCTTAGGTGTTGCAAGACGAGAAATTACGCCTTAATAATGCAATCATATTTTGTAATCGGTCGGTTAGTACCTCAAAAAGTATTAACGGTCGCATGAAGGATGTGTGAGCAATTTCATCTAAAATATTCACCAACTAAAAAGTATTAAGGAAGATGGACAAGAGTATGATAGCTTGAATTGAATTCTCTAAGTGTGGGGATGTCTTTTACACACGTAGGGGTATATGATCAATGTTTGGAGGAAAGATAGGAAGAAAAACTAAAGACGATGTTTTATTAAGGGATGATGTGATTTCTAACATCTTTTCACGACCATTAAGATAGGGCTCATGACAACCGAGAAACTTATGTAGTTGGAAACTCTTATTTTCAAGTTCTTTATTTTATAGTTCTTATCTTTGTATGTAACTTTCACTATCTTTCTTTTAGTATAAGATTTTATGGGTGTAATCAACTGAAAACCCTCACCCCTCAGGAGACAACACTCCTCCTATTAGGGACACCTAGAGGTTTAACGGCTTATTGCACGTGCTCAGTGCAATCGTGTTGCCTACGAAAGTGTGTTATTAGGTTTTTCTTTCTTTTTTTTCTTCTCTTGAATAACTAGTTTGCTCGGGACGATCAAAGTTAAGTTTAGCGGTATTTGTTCAGTCGATAAAAATACACATTTGATATGACATTTTCCTTACTATTCTTAAATATCTAAAGGTGTTTATTATAAATATAACACATATGAGGGTTTATCTGTAAAAATACTATTTTCATAGGTTTATATATTATAATTAATATTATGAAGGAAAATGTATGCATATAATATTTAAATAATATTTTGATAATTTAAATATGCATATCATATCAAATATCATTAACCAATATTCTTAAAATATAATATCATATCAAATGGTTATGATAATATCTCAAAAATACCAAATATTACTATCATTATTCTTTGAGATATGGTGTGATAGAGGAGTGCAACAGGGATTTTGTGTGATCGTAACTTTCCGTTAAAATTGAAAGGGAAGTTTTATCGGAGCGCTATTCGGCCTGCCTTATTATATGGTACAGAATGCTGGGCTCCTAAGAAGCATCATACACAAAAGATGCATGTAGCGGAGATGCGCATGCTTCGTTGGATGTGCGGTAACACTAGAAAAGATAAGGTGCGAAATGAGAACATCCGTGCAAAAGTTGGTGCAGCACCTATGGAAAAGAAGATGCAGGAAAACCGGCTAAGATAGTTTGGTCATGTGCAACGCAGACCTATGGAAGCACTGGTTCGACGAATAGATACTCTCGATATGGGCAATGGCAAAAAGGCAAAAGGAAGACCGAAAAAAACATGGATGGAGGTGATACGAAACGATATGGTTGCCAAAGGCCTCAATGAAAGTATATTGTTCGATAGGAGTGAGTGGGATGCGGAGGATTCATGTGTTGGACCCGGCGTGATTCTTATGTTGGTTCATGTAGCCCACCCCATATGCTTGGGATAAAAGGCTCAGTTGTTGTTGTATTCTTTGATATATGGTGCAAGCTTTGGCTCAGATCAGGAGATGTCGGAAATCACAAATCTGCCGAACTATTAAAGAAAATTGAAGAATCGTTACTGGCAGAAACTCAGAAAATATTTTCAAGTTCCAGACATCAACTAAATCTCCATGTGTCACAAGAATAAAGCCCCAGAAATTTACACCCAAGATCTCACCAAACGGCCGCGGATCCGCGGCCAAACCATGCAATATGTTGAGGGTCTGCGGCCGATTCACCGAATCAGGAGTTAGGATTTTCAGGTTGGATTTGCTACAACTAACCCTAATTTTGCGGATCTATGGTTTCTGGCTTTGGGGTTATATAACGAACCGAGAGCTAAACTTAGAAATCATCAATTTTTTACACAAGCTAATCACCGTCAAAGAACAAGTGATCCAAGACAGGTTTAAGATTCGACGTGAGATTCGACGGAACATCTACATCCGACAAGGCAGAGATCGAGAGCAACTTCTTCTTCCTCTTGTAATCTAAACTTGAAGTTTGTACTTGTGAAGTTGATTAATAAAGGTAGATTTTTAGTTTGATTAGTTTAATTATTTAGTTACATTATGAATTTCATCTCTATCCGTTCTTCTATCTCCATCATGCGCCATTAATTCTCCGCTTGATAGGGTTCGTAGGATTAGGGTAGAACAATGGATGAGAAAATGTTTTAACTTCTTTTAACTCTTATGAAGTTTATAAACTTTAGCAAAATAAATGTTAACATTCTTATCGGGTGCACTACCAATTTATTGCTAATCTCGACCGCAATTTGAGATTAGATTAACAATTGTTTTGTTAAGAGCTGGATATGAATAGAGATCAATGAAATGACAAGGGTCAATAGAGGGGAAACCCTAGTTTCTTTCAAGAACCCTAATCCTTATTCATCACTATTTATCTAGTATTAAATCTATCAATAGATAAAAAGAATAATCTTTATTAGTCATCCATGACTACTAAATCCGAACGAACCCTACAAACATTCTTCTTATAAAATCTATATCCGTATTCAAACTAGATCTGTATTCTACATCCGTATTTTGACGTAGATCTAGAAACTATTCTCCACTATTCTTTATTCCTTTATTCTTCCTCTTTTTCAATACGTCTAAACTAAGATTGAAAAATTCCACATATTCCTGACGACCCGTACTCATCTCGGTCTAGCTACACGCGGCACCGTTATTAATTGCGGATATACTACAAACACTTATTTAGAATCAATCAACGCCATAGGATGCAAATTTCATCATATTGTGGTGGATCTTCAGTGAGATCAGCAAAAGCAGGATTAGGTAGCTTCCTAGCCTCACAATGATCTACAGACAAGTCAGATTGCAAATTTATCGAGAAGTGGGTGTACCTACTGGATTATCAAGAGCAAATTTATCTTCCTACTCACTGTTCGCTTGCTAGTTCTTTCCATATCTCAGTATCAATGTTAGCTGGTCTGTAGGCGAGCATTAGCTAGCACATAAAATTAATTACCATTGAGCTAAACTGAGCTCTCAATTTAATAAAGTTAATGATTAATTTAGATGAAATTCATCTGTGATTCAAGAATTAAGACCCATAATAACTATCAAATCAAAATCTTTAACATCTCAGAAGTTCAAAGCCTAACAAAAAAGAGCAATTTTACCAAAAAACAAAAAATAAGAAATTCAACTCACCTCCATCCCAAGAAGTATCATCAGGGCTGCAAATCAAAGCCAAATCCCATCAAAACAACCTTTTATGATGCAAAATAAAAACCTTTAAAAATTGACTCAAATTGGAAAGAAAAAATTACCCAAAGATCACAGCGTTCCACAGCATGATGTTGTTCTCGTGAGGGGCCCCACTGATCCCCGCCGGCGGATCGTTCTGCAGCCTCTTGAAATCCCTCATCAATCTCTTTCTCGCTGGCGTCGACATCGATCAAGCAGAAAGATCGAAGCTTTCTTCGAATTTTTGCCCCCTTCCTCTTTTATGTCCTGATTTTGATCGTTTTCATTTCAATTGATTGAAGAAGAAACCACACGCAACGGCGCATGAATCAATAAACTCAATCATGACCACCAGCGATAAAAAGGACGGTTTCACAAAATCCATCCTGGTCTTTTTGGGGTAAAGTGTCAAAACCCCCGAGTACATTTTTCTGTTGTCAAAAGCACCCAGCATCGAAAAGTAAGTTAAAACCCATCCAAAAAGGTTTTTATTGTCAAAAAAACCCATTACATGTGATATCTAGTAGTTGACTACTATATTTAGTTTCCTGCGATATCTAAACAGTAGCCAGCGATATCTAAACGGTTGCATATGATATCTAAACCGTTTCCTAAAATATTTAAATTGTTTGTTTGAATTGGTTAGATACATTACGCTACTTTGTATATACCGCAGGAAAAAAATTTAAAAGGGTTTTAACTACTGTTTCAAGGCCATGGGGTATTTGACAGCGGAAAAAAGTGCTTAGTTTTTTGTTTTGTTTTTTTACAATTTACCCTTTTTAGGTCGAAAAAACCCTGGCAAAAATTCTTGCTATCAAAAAGTCCCTAGCCCAAAGAATCTTGTCTACAACTAGGCCTGGCAAATTGTCACGACCCGTAATTTAGTATGTGACCGGCACTTAAATTACGCAGCGTCTAAAGACGTGACGTAAATCAAGTAAGCCGAAGCCCGGAAAATCCAAACCTTTTTGCGGAAAATAGCGGGGGTGCAGTTTTGAAATAAAGGTCTAATGAATCATGTGTTGTCTTTTAAAATTTGAGCAGCACCTCCCTTATATATTTTGATCCAAAAACATATATACAGCAATATATAGGCATCCCAAGCAGGAGCTAGCTCTTCGCCAACTGGCGGAATCAGAACCACGCAATAACATATATACAACGTCCAACGGCAAAGAAACAACTCAGAAAAAACAAATAAGGAAGCAAGACATCAAAAGTTAAGAAAGCGAACACAACCCATCGCTATAAGTCTCGCATAAAATCCAAGTCTTTCTAAGTCTACCAATATACAATTCTAGTTTTTGATCTGATCCGATGTGATATGATGGAGTTTATCTAGATACAATAGAATATAACGGTACGAGAGTGGGCACGATCCAACATGTGTCCCACCTACCAAAGCAAACACCCTGGATGAAGCCGTGTGCCAACAATACCGCAGCTGATCCTAAGTGGCCAAACCTGCAAGAACTGTGGCACGACGGGGGTGAGTTGCCAACTCGTGAGTAGAAAACATCAGCAAGTAGAAATCGAATAACACAACGATTTCCTAGGTCACTATATCCTGAAGGTAATACTATGATATCTATGGTGACCACAAATGCATATATGTCAACAATCGAGTCAATGCAATGACATATATAAATAAATATCCGACATCATATGCTTGTATGCATGCGGATATCATCCACGTGTCCGTCAATGACACAACCAATATCATGGAATCTGAGCGTCCAACACCGACACTCGAAATATCATGAAAACATATGCCTGTATATATATATGAGGATATCAAACATGTATGTCCATCAACGACACAACTAAATCATGGAACCTGAGTGTCCAACACCGACACTCGAAACATCATGAAACCCGTGTTCAATATCGACATGTAAATCCTCATGTCTCGGGCTCCGTCAGTCCGGAAGGGCCCATGGGCTCCGTCTGTCTGGATCGGTCATCGGGCTCCGGCAGTACGAATCGGCCCATATCCATCTCTTGACTTCGGTCGGTATCCTCCGGATAACCTTCAGATCCAACCAATCACCGGTAGGCAGTACCCTCCCTGCCAGGCTCATTGTCTACACCACAAAAACCATTTCTCGCCCCGGGGAACCATACCGGGTCCACCATGAACCTGCAAATGGATCATTCAACTCCTTGAATCAGATTTCACATATCACACGTCTCAGAACCGAGAAAACGCATGGTGGACGCACTGAAATATCATATCAAGAGAAACCGGGTTTTTAAAATAATACATAATTTCCTTTGAAATTTAACCACGGTTCTCAAATCCAGAATCTCATGAAAACAGCAAATCTCAATACGTATAATCATAAAGCATGATGTATGCAAACATATAACCGTAATGTGAGCATATCAAGTATATCATGCGACATATAAAGTGATAATATTGAACAATGAATGTACTTTTACTTTTAAAATTTATATCATGATAGGGCAGTTCTCCTGTGTAAATGGCACGGCAATTCTACTGTATATGTGGCATGGCAATTCTACTGTGTCGGTAACATGGCAGTTACCGATGAAGAATGTGTGTGAGCTGGCAAATCTGTGTATGTGTAACATGCGCATCAACGGTAATTGTGCAGGTGTACTAGCAATAATATCACATAGCATTAAATACCGGCATGTGGCATGTACATCACGAGGGTAATATCCTACACAGCATGAACAATAAATGGGTATATCTATCTACACACGAATCATACGGTCACTTTGAAACGATACACATCGTCATTTTTAAAATAGATATGGTTCAGGTGGCAATCTTTATATCGGTGATCCTGCCTCATAACATCCGATATGACAATACTTATCGATCATCATCCTCAAATCACTAGCGCGGATCAATCATCTGGTACATCTCATCACGTACGGTAATCCATCGTAAGGGGTCATCAAACAGAATAGGGAATCTATCGACCTATACAATAATGAGGGTACGGATCTAAAGTCTCGTACAGCATATCACTAATTATACTCATAAATATATATATATATCAAATCATATTTGTATAAACGTCATATCTTATTAATTCCGCCACACCTCTATCTCAATCTCTATCGTGCTTATCGATCTCGATTTCATATCATACCATCATCAACCCATACTTGTTATCTTTCAATTCGTGCCTGTCATGATTCACTTCTCATTTCATATTATCATAAGTCAATATATTCATTAGTGTCAACTTCTATCATATTATCGTTACTAAATCCTATAATCATGTCCGTAGCATATCTTTATTTTATTATAATTTATAACGCAATCTTCCATATCAATGTTTGTGGGGGGGCTATACGCCATCCATCCGACTTCCCCCGTAGATATAATCTACTCACCAGCAATCCTCCTTGCTTAACCGAAGTCGATGTACTTCGTCGTCTCGGAAGTCCACGCGAAGTACCTACAATCAATACACAATCGAAATGCAAACACAATCAATATCCGAAAACCGATACGGCACACGGTTCGCTCGTAGGTTAAAACCTATAGCCTCGCATGCAAAATCAACCAAATAACTCTCGTCCGTTGACGTATAAACGTCCAACGACGGAATCCAAATTTAAATACAAAACCAAGTTTTAGAAACCGCATAACACTAAATCAGCAATAAGGGAAAACACCTCTAGATTTTGACTCAGGTAAAATTAGCCAATTCTGTACATGGGGTTGATATAGGATAACAATGCTACAGACCAAAAATCACACATTTTCACCACAACTTGGCCGCAAATTGCGGCCAAACCCAATAAATCTGCGGCCTGAAAAGAAGAAGATGGGCTCGGGTTTCTAGGGTAGGTTTATGGTTGCATGCACGTCTCTCTGTGTTCGCTAAATATTTTTCAGGTCCTCCGGGCCATAGCAGATCACAAAATCCTAACACAAATCACATAAAATACGATATCGACCAAATTCAAAGTTCGTGTTTTGGGTTATTGTCTTAGGTCTTGGCCAGTAAAACACTCTCTAAGGTCAAGTAAACACTCACTACACCTCAACTTATCATTTAATAGCAACTTATAATTTTCCAAGATCACATAACCTATTTATACCGATTTCTAACTAAATTAGGAGATATAACACAAATACCATTTTAAAAGTGAAGGAATATACCTCATTGGCCACTTAGGAAAATTCTAGAGTTGCTCAAATTCTTCAAAATCCAATCTTGATTGGTTCAAGGGGTTTAGAATTGGTTTGTGCATGTTTTTTATGGATGGTGCATAGGGTTTTGAGAAGAAAATGAAAAAGATGCATGGAGGTAGTGTGTGATGAAGGAGATGAAGAAATGGGTGAAGCAAATAATGGAGAATGAGAATGGGGCAGCCAAGTCTCACTCTCCCTCTCATAGGCTCACTCTCTCTTACCTTCACTCTCTCTCAAAATATCTATTCTTGTTTCTTTCATAAATATCTCTTGGCATCTAATTTTATTCCATTCATACTACACTCTTTCTTTTCCTTTCTCTTTTGTTTTCCTTTCTATTCTCTTTATTTCTCTAACTCCCAAACTCACAAGTCACAATCCAACATGCACATGATACGGTGCACGAGTCACGGAAAAATGTAAAAACACGGATTTGACCAAAAATCCGATAAATATCATTAAAATAAATAAATCATTTTAATCTCCGATAAATTTCCAAATATTGGTATATACTTATACCCTTTTACGAAAAATCCCTATTCGCAATTCGAATGGTTTTCGCGAAATATATTATTTTAATATTAAATTTCTAAAAATAATATTTTATATTTATGAAATGTTACACAAATAAAGCGACACCTCACTGGCTCGTCTCGCATCGCCTCGTCGCAAGCCATTGTTGTGACTTAGACGAGTTGGCGAGTCAACTCGCTTCGTCCAAACGAGTTAGGCGAATCGAGTGGGTTTGGGAAAAATCTAATGTTGCCTCGTTACGACTCGCCTCGCTTGACTCGCGAGTTGGCTCGTCTTGTCTCGCCAACTCGCGAGTCAACTCGTTTAAGCAGCGGTTGGCGAGTTCCAACGGTTATAAACGAGTCGACCCGCCTCACATTGCTTCACCACGTTTTGATTTCCTGCGTCAACGGTCAAATTCACCTCGCTTCGCCCCATCTCAAGATCCGCAACAAAATGGCTATAAACGATCGGATTCTCATGAATTCGCATCGTATCGTAACGGCTATAAATTTTGTAAAGCCTATACATACAACCTCATTCACACCAAAACTCATCCATCTCTCTCTCTATCTCAAATTTGAAAATGTTAGTTTATATTTCATTTATTTTAGTCTATTAATATTTTTTTAAATTTTTTAGTCAAATCTATTATTTTTAAAAAAATAAAATCAGGCGAGTAACCTGACAGATTCGTTTGACTTGCCTCGCCTCGACTCGTGAATCGTCCAGGCGAGTCGGCGAGGTGAGTGGGTTTGAGCTTTAGGTTCTGACAATTCGTCTCGCCTTGATTCTTTTGTCTGGCGAGACGAATCCAACTCGCCTCGTTTGACAGGCCAGTTAGGTGAGTCGTGAGGTAAGTCGGCCCAGCTTGCCTCATTTGCCAAGCCTATTTACAACCTCCTGGAAAAGTTTTCTGCTGTCAAAAGACCCATGGATGCAATATCTGATGGATATAGGTGCCCTCAAGGCAATTATTGTAATTGTAGGAGGACCTATATGGATAGAACAGTTTTGCTCGAGATGATAATATGCTATCTGCTTTGTCTTTATCATTCGTGTGTATATGTTGTACCTGTTATTATGTATCGCTAATACATGATGATAAAACCCATAGGATTTTTGCTTGACTACCAGGATTATGATAGGGATCATACTAGTGGGGTTTGAATAGTCCATAAGCACATCCTTAAATGTCCCTGGTCGTAAGAGTATCGAGATTGGGCATCGGTATTTCAGATTAGACTAGTGTATACGTTTCTTGACCCCGATCGGGGCAATGGTTGATCCTATAGCCATTAGTGTTTGACATCGAAGATTGTATACATGTGCTTATTGGAGAATGATTTTCACTAGATGGACTCATCGAAAACTCCTAGATGGTATTATACCTATTGTCAGATAGCAGTTTTCTGATGACATGAGTATATGGTAGTCTTTTGACTTGAGATTGCCATAGTGTCTTGTGTGTGTTCCTACTGTACTTTAATTACTACCCTACCATGACTTTAAAGAGTCATGTAAACGAGTTTTAGTTGGATATAGTCTTGAAGCACATGGAGGCAGTGAGCGGTCGAAGGGATTCGTCTCTCCCGATATATGGAGTTAATGTCGCGTTGTGCAGGACACGACTATAATCAGAAGTCCGTGGCCACGGCTGCTGAGATAAATTGATAAGTGTTATCAGTTGTATCTCTGATGGTTATGTGTCTAAATGTCTGCATGACTTATTGGGTTATCAGGGGTCTGACAGATTCCACCCCCAGACCCGGTATGCGACACTCTCTGACGAAGAGACCGGACTGTATGGTGACTGTCACTTGATTGATCATGAAAAATGGTGTATTTATATTGTAAATAACCGCAATCAATATCGGTGTCGCAATAGCTAACCGATAGTGAGTACGGATCGTCCGCAGGGAAACGGTGAACTGCTTTTCTTGTTTTAGACGAATTGATAGAAGAAAGATGGAGTTTTGATCGTTTATTCTTAGAAAGTTGAAGATTTTATAAGAAAAGGGCTTGTAGGGTTTATAGGACTTAGTAGTTAATGGATGGAGGTTTAAAAATAATTCTTTTTATTTTTTAATTGTTTAATACTAGAGAGATAGCGATAAATGTAGATTAGGGTTCTTATAGGGAATTAGGATTTCTCTCTACTGCCCCTTGTCCTTCTATTGAACTCTATTTATTTCAAGCCCTTAACAAAACAAGTATTAACAAATTTTAAATCGTGGTCGTGACTATCATTAATTGATAGCGCGCTTGATAAGAGAGTTAACATTTGTAAATCCCCGTTTCCATCTTAATAAAAGTTCCTATTTTCTAAATTCCAGTGATTTCCTTTTCTTCTTCCCCCTCGTATTTTATTGGTTGCTTAAGCTTAATATTTAAACTTTATTTTTTCCAGCTCTTTTAAAATTATGGTTCGAAGCCAAAAGCTAAAATATATTTATATTTTTCCAAACGCTAAAAGCCAAAACCCAAGATTTAAAACCAAAGCTAAATTAATTAAAAACCAAAATTTTACCAATAAAATCCTAACCCAAATATTTAAACCTTCAGCCCAAAGTTTTTTTTAAGAAAATTAATTATTAAAAATCCCGGCCCGTTTCTCCCCCTCAGCCCACAAAATAAATTTTGTTAAAGGAATATTTTAAAAAAAACTCCTCAGCCCAACTCCTTGGCCCGCTTCCTCAACACCCGACCCGACCCGCTACTGTGCTTCTCTCCCCTCCAACGGCTCTTTTCTTTTCTCCCCCGCGCGCGATCCCCTTTCTCCGCCGCGCCTCACGCCCACGCCCCCGCTTGTGCAACGTTACACCCACAACGCGCTCCTCTCGTCTTCATTATCTCCTTCACCCTCGTTCTCCCTCTCGTTTTCCACAAAAAAAAAATCCCTCATCTCTCTCCCTCTCGAAACCTTACCGACCCAACTCCGTTCGTCGCCCCCGACGGCGACAACCCTCGGCAACCCCTCAGCGACCCCTCGCCAGCTCCTCCTCCACCAACAGAACTCCTCACCACCACACTCCATAAACCCGAGCCCCCTGCCGAGCATCCCCTGCACACCAACCTCTGCACTGAGCTTGACCACCACCCTGCCCCTCGACGCCGGCGATCTCCATACTACACCATCGACCCTATACCCTCTCCACCTTCTCCTTCTCCTCCAAGATCCACCCCGTGTCTCTCTCTCTCCCTCCCTCTCTCTTCAAGAAGGGGAAAAAAAAAAATCCAAAACCCATTTTTTTCCAAACACACACTGCGGCCATTGCCGGAGCGACGCCGTCGACCGTCGTCAATCCCAGCACCACTCAGGAGATCCACAGAGCCTCCTTCACCCTTCCAGCGAGTACAAGAAGTCTCCGGACAACTCCGACGCAAATTCCGCATCTCGAGCCAAGCTCGCGCAATCCGTTTCACGGCGTACATCACACGTTCATGACGCCGCTGCTGCCGTGCGACCCCGAGACGTTTCCAGGCAAGTGTTTTACTTGCTACATGCTAAGATAATTTTGATACAAACTTAAATCATTTAGTTTATAAATTACCGATTCCAGATATATTATGCGACCTATGTGTTCGATGCTAGACCCCAATGAAAATACATGTTTAATTTGACGAAAACCGATGTTTTCTGTTGGCCCATATGATGAAGAATAACATGTATGAATCTCATTGGAAAATACGATTGTTAGTGACTAAAATGGATACCCCCAAATATGCCGATAAAACTAGAATTTTTCCGTATCTGAAAACGATTAAAATCACTGTAAATTATATGAATACTGGAATGATACGTTCGAGGGCTTAAATCGAAGCCGACTCGACGAAATTTAACCCTATGTAAACTTCTAATGATTTCTATCCTGTAACTGCGATGATATTTAGATCGGAGTGCGACTCTGGACTGCAGTCCAGAGCGACTCTGTTTACTGCGTACTGTCCCAAAATGTGTGTCACTGTGTTTCCTGAAGTCGTTTGTTACGGAACTTAGCAATAGATTAAAGATAATTCTTTTAGCTAAACAAAACTAGTAGTTCCACTCCGTTTCATTTCCATTTGCTATTTTAAACTGTTAATAAAAGGGCAGAACGTATAACTGTCCAGAACAGATTCAGAAGTGATATACTGATGTTAAACTGTGCATAACTTTCAACGTACAGACGCGATTGAGGATCCGTCTGTTGCATTGAATACTCTATTGAAAACCCTAGATTTCATTCAACGTTAGCATCACTAAAATCTGAACCCAACTGGGTGCAATTCGTGTCGCGAAACGGACGTTCAGTTCTGAAACTGAATTTCCAGCCGCGAGCACTTAAAATGAAACAGTTGTATCTTGAAAAGCCGTATCCCAACTGAACTGAAACTAATTTTGATGAATTGCTGACTGAGTGTTCTATTTATCTTACTTGTATCATTTTGTTGAGTTCTTAACATATGAATTTATGCAATTTTTGTAAGATAATGACATGCATATTGATTCATAATATACTTAGCTTAATGATGGCATACATACATATATCTTACCCCATTTGCCATATACTTAGTGTTAGTGCGTGTTAGAGTCAGTGGATATTGCATTATCGTGCGTGGTTGATGTTGGTTTAGAAGTGATGAGTATACCAATGGGAAGTGAATATTCGTGACAGTGATTGATACAGTGAGCAGTGATAAAACCGTGCCATTGGTATACTTGTACACGACTGAATCAAGATCACAAATAGTGTAAACCTGGGAATAAAGGGGAAAGCGAAGTGGAAAGAGAATCGTATTTAGCGGGACCGTGTTTTAGAGGATGATCATTCGAGCAGCTATATATATATTAGGTAGGATCTAGCGATCCGGCTGACAGGGTTATGTCCCGAGCATGTGGGCCGTTGTCTCGGGTATGTACGAGACTCCTGTTAAACATGATCCTCCTTCCACTATGCGATTTCAAACATGACCTAGAGACCGATAGGGACACAGGATATATTCTGCATCATATAGTGACATAGTGATTACTTGCATTGTTCTTACACTAGTATTACCTCATTTACCCGTTTCATCTTATTTATAATAATATTGTTATTGTGTCGCTCTGACGACCTGAGTATGCATGCTCAGATCCCGTGGAAGGACCAGTGCAGGAGACAGATCTACCCTTCGAGTTCACGGAGATATAGTCCGGTGTACTTCCTATCTTTACTGCTTTCCATAAAAGTGATCGTGAGATTGAACTTGATTAGTAATTGTTCTTGTTATCTGTAATTTGTGAACAATGGAATTTTAATGTAATAAATTAGTGATGTGATTCCTTTACTACTGTGCTTTATTTACTGATTACCATGTAATGCTAGATGCCGAAGTGTGGCTACGGCGGGATGATTCCTTGACCGTAGGAGCATGGCTGGCCTAGTCATCCCTCGTTTTTCGTATTTTGGGAAGCGGGGCGTGACATGGTTTAGTTGGTATCAAAGCCTGTGTTTAGTATCAAGGGATAACATTAACTATACTGTATTACGTTATTCTTGTTTCACTACTCCTGATTTCCATCCTTGAATCTGATCTGATCCTTTTGAATCTTCCAGTGATATGACGTCCCCGAACGACCCCTCCTCGGACTCCAGCTCTCAGGACCACACGGAAAGAATACTTAGTGCACTGACCACTCTCGTGGAAGCTCAGGAGAGGAAGACAGATTTACTCACTGAGGGACTCAGGGTGATTACCGCCGCAGGAGGACCCTCCGCACTCATTACCGCCCCCGAGGGCGCTACTCCACCAGCTTATCATGCTAGGGCTGGTACCGTATCAGACTTCCGACGGTTACACCCAGCTGCATTCATAGGGCTAGCTGAACCCCTTGAGGCTGAGCAATGGCTGGTAAACATGGAGAATTTATTGACAGCCGCCAGGGTTCCAGAGGAAGATAGGGTGGATGTGATAAAGATACAATTGGAAGACGAAGCCCGTACATGGTGGTCGGTGGAAGAAAGCAGACTTGACGGGACGATTGAATGGTGCAAGTTTAAGGAGTGCTTCCTATATCATTATTTTCCTTCCACAGCCAAGGCAGAAATGGAGGAAAGGTTTATTCTTTTGAAGCAGAATGGACGCCCAGTGGACATATATGCGGCAGAGTTCAACCGTCTGAGCCGCTTTGCTCCATACATGGTCAAATCAGAGGCCACCAGGGCCAGACGCTTCCTTCAGGGGTTAGATTTCGAGTTGCAGCAGTTGATTGCATCGTTGGATTTGCAGACTTTCGCACAGGTACTCAACGCGGCGAGAGTTCAGGAGCAATTGATTAACAAGTTCAGGAGACCCCCAGTCGTTCCAGCACGTACCCACGCGCCTTTTCAAGGAGCCATACCGGTTCACAGAGCAGGAACGACATAAATGAAGCGCCCGTTCGTACCACAGCATCGCCCCCAGAGACTGGGCGTAGTTTGCGGCTATTGCGGTAGAGGTGGGCATACTCAGAAGGACTGTCGTCGTGCCAAGGGACAGTGCTTGATTTGTGGATCCAGACAGCACAAGATTAGCAGTTGCCCTGAGCGAGCAGAGATACAGGGAGGTTCTGGACCGCCACGGCAGAGACCGCAGGAGCAGAGGCAGCCCTTCACAGGTCGCGGTCAGGGACGGGCTTTCACCTTGACCGCCGAGCAGGCAGAGGCGTCAGGAGACGTGGTTACAGGTACTCTGCTCGTACATTCCTTGCCAGCTAGAGTACTATTTGATTCTGGAGCATCGCATTGTTTCTTGTCTGAGCATTTCACTGATACACACTCAATACCACATGAACCACTAACCAAGGGATGGGAAATTCATACGGGTAATGGCATTATAATATCTAGTCGAGAATGTAAGTAATGCCCGGTTGTAGTGTGTGGCAGGGAATTCTATGCGAATTTTCTCCTGATTGGGACAGGCAGTTACGACGCAATTCTTGGGATGGATTGGATGAGCACTTTTCATGCGGTTATCGATTGTCGTGCAAGGAATGTGATCTTCCGCATTCCCAATCACCCGGAGTTTATTTTTGAGGGCAGAAGCAAATCTTTGGAGCCAGCCAAGTACAGAGCCAAGCCTAAGGAGCTGACAGCGATGGAGATTGATAAGAACCCAGTCCCAGAAATTGTTCGGGACTTTCTGGACGTATTTCCCGAAGATCTACCAGGTCTACCACCTCCTCGAATCTTGGAGTTCTCAATCGATTTGACTCCAGGTACAGCCCCAGTATCCAGAGCCCCATACAGAATGGCACCAGTCGAGTTGGTGGAATTGAAGAAGCAGGTTGAAGAACTATTGGAGAAGGGATTTATTCGGCCAAGCGCTTCACCGTGGGGTGCACCAGTTCTGTTAGTAAAGAAGAAGGATGGATCGCTGCGAATGTGTATAGATTATCGGGAGCTGAACAAGGTCACAATAAAGAACAAGTACCCAATCCCGCGCATTGACGACCTATTCGATCAGCTATGTGGAGCCAAGGTGTTCTCAAAGTTGGACCTATATCATCAAATCAGAGTAGCAGTCGAGGATGTATGCAAGACGGCTTTCAGGACCCGATACGGACATTACGAGTTCCTTATGATGCCGTTCGGTGTTACCAATGCCCCAGCAATATTCATGGACTTGATGAACAGGGTGTTCGCAAAGTACTTGGACACGTTTGTCGTTGTGTTTATCGATGACATACTTTTCTACTCGAAGACCCGGGAAGAGCACGCTGAACATTTGCGCACGGTTCTACAAATTCTTCGGGAAGAGAAGCTGTATGCGAAGCTAAGCAAGTGTGAATTCTGGCTCGACAAGGTTCAGTTTTTGGGACATATCGTTTCGGGCGAAGGCATCTTGGTGGACCCGGCAAAGATAGAATCTGTCAGAGATTGGCCAACGCCGAAGTCAGTGGCTGAGATCAGGAGTTTTCTGGGATTGGCAGGTTATTATCGGAGATTCGTCCAAGATTTCTCAAGAATCGCTGAACCATTGACGAGGCTGACACGGAAGGACGTACCGTTTACATGGACAGAGGAGTGCACTCAGGCATTTGACACACTGAAGCAGAAGTTAACCACGGCGCCTATTCTTACAGTACCAGATGATTCCGGTGGTTTGGTGATACACAGTGATGCCTCAGGGAAGGGATTAGGCTGTGTTCTAATGCAGCACGGCCGAGTGGTTGCTTACGCCTCTCGACAACTGAGAAACCACGAGAAGAACTACCCTACGCATGACTTGGAGTTAGCTGCGGTAGTTTTTGCGTTGAAGATTTGGAGGCACTATCTATTGGGTGAGAAAGTGGAGGTGTACACTGATCACAAAAGTTTGAAGTATGTTTTCACTCAGAAGGAACTAAACATGAGGCAGCGCCAATGGCTAGAGCTGATGGCAGATTATAACTTGGACCTTCAGTATCACCCGGGTAAGGCGAATGTTGTACCAGATGCGCTCAGTCGCAAGCCAGCGGTCATGATGTTGACCGATCAGAGGAGCATTATTGAGGACTTTCAGAGACTTGAACTTGAAGTCGTTACGCCGAACGCACTCAGTCAACTTTGGCAGCTACAGGTGCAATCTTCTCTGGTGGATCGCATCAAGACTGCACAAGCGGATGATCCCCGATTGCAAAAGTTCAGAGAGCAAGTGGAAGCTGGACTGAGAACGGATTTGATTATACATGATGATGGCTCTCTGAGATTCAGTAGCAAACTCCGCGTACCTAAGGGAGATGTTCGAGAAGAAGTATTGGCTGAAGCACACAGTTCAGCTTATTCGGTGCATCCGGGGGGTACAAAAATGTATCAGGACCTAAAGCAGCACTTTTGGTGGAACGGAATGAAGCGGGAAATTGCGAGGTTCATATCCAGGTGCTTGATATGTCAGCAGGTGAAGGCGGAACATCAGAGGACAGCAGGATTGTTACAACCACGATCGATACCTGAATGGAAGTGGGAGCACATTACTATGGATTTCGTGACGGCCTTACCACGGAGCCCTAGGGGCAATAACGCCATTTGGGTTATCGTCGATCGTCTCACGAAAGCTGCACACTTCCTACCTTTCCGAGTGGAACAGTCGACAGAATCACTGGCAGAAAGATATATGCAGGAGATTGTACGACTTCACGGTGTTCCAGTCAGCATTGTCTCAGACCGGGATACCAGATTCTTGTCGCACTTTTGGAAGAGCTTACAGGAGAGCTTGGGTACCCGCCTTAAATTCAGCACAGCTTATCACCCACAGACGGATGGACAATCAGAGCGTACGATTCAGACGCTCGAGGATATGTTGAGAGCCTGTATGTTGGACTTTCAGGGTTCCTGGGAGGACCATCTGCATCTAGTCGAGTTCTCCTATAACAATAGTTATCAGGCTAGTATTCAGATGGCTCCTTTTGAAGTACTATACGGGCGGAAGTGTCAATCCCCAGTATGTTGGGATGATGTGGGAGAACGAAGATTACTGGGTCCCGAACTCATTGTTCAGACAGTCGACAAGGTCCAAATGATCAGGCAGCGTATTAAGACGGCTCAGGATCAACAGAAGAGTTGGGCAGATGCCAGCAGGAGGGCAATGGAATTCGAAGTCGGAGAGCATGTGTTCTTGAAGATTTCCCCTACTTGTGGAGTTATCAGGTTCGGAGGTCGGGAAAAGCTCAGTCCCCGTTTTATCGGACCTTTTGAGGTGCTAGAGCGAGTAGGAGAGGTGGCCTATCGACTTGCCTTGCCTCCATTGCTAGCTGGTGTATACAATACCTTTCACGTGTCTCAGTTACGGCGTTATGTTCGGGATGAGAGCCATGTCCTGGACCATTCGGAGTTAGTTTTGGGTACCGATCTGTCATACGAAGAGCAGCCCACTACCATCCTCGACCACAGAGAGAAAGTGCTGAAGAATAAGATCATTCCTTTAGTCCGAGTGTCTTGGGGCGGTCGTTCCCCAGGAGAATCCACCTGGGAGCGAGAGGAAGATATCCGTGATCGTTATCCACATCTCTTTGCTTAGTACATTGTTTCCTTGTATCCTTATTAAATTTCGAGGACGAAATTTTTGTAAGAGGGGTATGATGTAAATCCCCGTTTCCATCTTAATAAAAGTTCCTATTTTCTAAATTCCAGTGATTTCCTTTTCTTCTTCCCCCTCGTATTTTATTGGTTGCTTAAGCTTAATATTTATACTTTATTTTTTCCAGCTCTTTTAAAATTATGGTCCGAAGCCAAAAGCTAAAATATATTTATATTTTTCCAAACCCTAAAAGCCAAAACCCAAGATTTAAAACCAAAGCTAAATTAATTAAAAACCAAAATTTTACCAATAAAATCCTAACTCAAATATTTAAACCTTCAGCCCAAAGTTTTTTAAAGAAAATTAATTATTAAAAATCCCGGCCCGTTTCTCCCCCTCAGCCCACAAAATAAATTTTGTTAAAGGAATATTTTAAAAAAAACTCCTCAGCCCAACTCCTTGGCCCGCTTCCTCAACACCCGACTCGACCCGCTACTGTGCTTCTCTCCCCTCCAACGACTCTTTTCTTTTCTCCCCCGCGCGCGATCCCCTTTCTCCGCCGTGCCTCATGCCCATGCCCACGCCCCCGCTCCTGCAACGTTACACCCACGACGCGCTCCTCTCGTCTTCATTATCTCCTTCACCCTCGTTCTCCCTCTCGTTTTCTACACAAAAAAATCCCTCATCTCTCTCCCTCTCGAAACCTTACCGACCCAACTCCGTTCGTCACCCCCGACGGCGACAACCCTCGGCAACCCCTCAACGACCCCTCGCCAGCTCCTCCTCCACCAACAGAACTCCTCACCACCACACTCCATAAACCCGAGCCCCCTGCCGAGCATCCCCTGCACACCAACCTCTGCACTGAGCTCGACCACTACCCTGCCCCTCGACGCCGGCGATCTCCACACTACACCATCGACCCTACACCCTCTCCACCTTCTCCTTCTCCTCCAAGATCCACCCCGAGTCTCTCTCTCCCCCTCCCTCTCTCTTCAAGAAGAAAAAAAAATTCCAAAACCCATTTTTTTCCAAACACACACTGCGGCCATTGCCGGAGCGACGCCGTCGGACGCCGTCGACCCCAGCACCACTTAGGAGATCCACAGAGCCTCCTTCACCCTTCCAGCGAGTACAAGAAGTCTCCGGACAACTCCGACGCAAATTCCGCATCTCGAGCCAAGCTCGCGCAATCCGTTTCACGGCGTACATCACACGTTCGTGACGCCGCTGCTGTCGTGCGACCCCGAGACGTTTCCAAGCAAGTGTTTTACTTGCTAGATGCTAAGATAATTGTGATACAAACTTAAATCATTTAGTTTATAAATTACCGATTCCCGATATATTATGTAACCTATGTGTTCGATGCTAGACCCTAATGAAAATACCTGTTTAATTTGACGGAAACCGATGTTTTCTGTTGGCCCATATGATGAAGAATAACGTGTATGAATCTTACTGGAAAATACGATTGTTAGTGACTAAAATGGATACCCCCAAATATGCCGATAAAACTAGAATTTTTCCGTATCTGAAAACGATTAAAATCACTGTAAATTATGTGCATACTGGAATGATACGTTCAAGGGCTTAAATCGAAGCCGACTCGACGAACTTTAACCCTATGTAAATTTCTAATGATTTCTGTCCTGTAACTGCGATGATATTTAGATCGGAGTGCGACTCTGGACTGCAGTCCAGAGCGACTCTGTTTACTGCGTACTGTCCCAAAATGTGTGTCACTGTGTTTCCTGAAGTCTTTTGTTACGGAACTCAGCAGTAGATTAAAGATAATTCTGTTATCTAAATAGAACAAGTGGTTCCACTCCATTTCATTGCCATTTGCTATTTTAAACTGTTAATAAAAGGGCAGGACGTATAACTGTCCAGAACAGATTCAGAAGTGATATACTGATGTTAAACTGTGCATAACTTTCAACGTATAGACGCGATTGAGGATCCGTCTATTGCGTTGAATACTCTATTGAAAACCCTAGATTTCATTCAACGGTAGCATCGCTAAAATCTGAACCCAACTAGGTGCAATTCGTGTTGCGAAACGGACGTTCAGTTCTGAAACTGAATTTCCAGCCGCGAGCACTTAAAATGAAACAGTTGTATCTTGAAAAGCCGTATCCCAACTGAACTGAAACTAATTTTGATGAATTTCTGACTGAGTGTTCTATTTATCTTACTTGTATCATTTTGTTGAGTTCTTAACATATGAATTTATGCAATTTTTGTAAGATAATGACATGCCTATTGATTCATAATACACTTAGCTTAATGATGGCATACATACATATATCATACCCCATTTGCCATATACTTAGTATTAGTGCGTGTTAGAGTCAGTGGACATTGCATTATCGTGCGTGGTTGATGTTGGTTTAGAAGTGATGAGTATACCAATGGGAAGTGAATATTCGTGACAGTGATTGATACAGTGAGCAGTGATAAAACCGTGCCATTGGTATACTTGTACACGACTGAATCAAGATCACAAATAGTGTAAACCTGGGAATAAAGGGGAAATCGAAGTGGAAAGAGAATCGTATTTAGCGGGACCGTGTTTTAGAGGATGATCATTCGAACAGCGATATATATATATATATATATATATATATATATATATATATATATATATATATATATATATATATATATATATTAGGTAGGATCTAGCGATCCGGCTGACAGGGTTATGTCCCGAGCATGTGGGCCGTTGTCTCGGGTATGTACGAGACTCCTGTTAAACATGATCCTCCTTCCACTATGCGATTTCAAACATGACCTAGAGACCGATAGGGACACAGGACATATTCTGCATCATATAGTGATATAGTGATTACTTGCATTGTTCTTACACTAGTATTACCTCATTTACCTGTTTCATCTTATTTATAATAATATTGTTATTGTGTCGCTCTGACGACCTGAGTATGCATGCTCAGATCCCGTGGAAGGACCAGCGCAGGAAACGGATCTACCCTTCGAGTTCACGGAGATATAGTCCGGTGTACTTCCTATCTTTACTGATTTCCATAAAAGTGATCGTGAGATTGAACTTGGTTAGTAATTGTTCTTGTTATCTGTAATTTGTGAACAATGGAATTTTAATGTAATAAATTAGTGATGTGATTCCTTTACTACTGTGCTTTATTTACTGATTACCATATAATGCTAGAAGCCGAAGTGTGACTACGGCGGGATGATTTCTTGACCGTAGGAGCATGGCTGGCCTAGTCATCCCTCGTTTTCCGTATTTTGGGAAGCGGGGCGTGACAACATTTATTTTGCTAAAGTTTATAAAAATTAAAATATCAAAAGAAATTAAGGGATTTTTCATCCATTATTCCACCATAACCGCAGCAAACAAGAATTTACTCGCTCATGGATATTAGTAAAACAGAAGAGAGGTGGAAGATGACAGAATTCATAATTAAAATTAAAATGCAGAAAGTAAGTGCGGAAATTTAAAAGTGCAGAAAGTAATGCGGAAAGTAATGCAGAAAAGTAATGTGAAATGTAATGCAGAAAAGTAATGCGACAAAAATTTAAAAAAAAAGAAACTAAATTTATTGATCAACTAGTGCATTACAAAATTGCTCCCTGAAAAAGTAAATTACAAAAACCCTAGTTGCTCCTAGATCTTAATCGATCGATAGATAGTTGCATGTTTGGATAGATAGCTCTCGGTTCTTTTATAGGCTCTGGAATGTCAAGCCCTAAATGTCATATTGAAGTGTGTCAAATTACGATCATGACCCTGAAGTTTCAGATCCTACGGCCGCCAAATGACCGCTGAACCGCCGTCTATAGCCCTGTTTGACCGCGCTTCCGCCGCCATTTGGTAGGTTGGAGCTTCCAAATTTTTCGTGCATTTTCTTCTCGATATTTGGATATCCTTCTGATAAAAAGATTCTGAAAATATTGCTCTTAGTCTCTACCGTTGCGAGATTCTTCGATTTGCTTCTAATATTCGACAGATTTGGTTTGATACTTCGTTTTGTTGTGGATTTCATACTCATAGTTCATACCTGAGCTAATCTTATTATAATACCAGCACAATATCTCAAATCAAATTGTTAGTAGCATTTGTTTAATTTGAGATATTATTCCAACCAATTAAATTATATGATATCTTAAGAATATTGGTTAAGAATATTTGATATGATATGCATATTTTAATTAATAATCTTATGGATATTTTATTTAAATATGATATGCATATATTTTCCCTAATTATATTAATTATAAAAGAAGAAACATATGATAATAATCTTTTTACAAATAAACTCACGCATATTTTTTATTTACTATTAACACCTTTTGGTAGTTAATAATGATAGGGAAAATGTCCATACAAATGTGCAATAAGACTGATCAAATACCCCAAACTTATTTTTGATCGTCCTGAGCAAACTATTTATTATCAAAAAAAAAAAAACAAAAAAAACCTAGCACACTTTCGTAAGCAACACGATTACACTTAGCTCGTGCATCAAGTCGTTAAATCTTTTGGTGTCCCTAATAGGAGGAGTGTTGTCTTCTAAGAGTTTTCAGCGGATTACACCCACAAAATCCTAAAATAAAAGAGAAAAGACAAAAATTATATGCAAAGATAAGGAATATATAAAAGAAAAAACTTAAAAAGAAGAGTTTCAAACTACACTAGCTTTTTAGTTGTCATGAATCCTATCTTAATGGTCTTGAAAAGATTTCAAAAATCACATCATCTCTCAATAAAATATCGTCTTTAGTCTTCCTCCCTATCTCTCCTCCAAACTTCGTTCATATACCCCTACGTGTGTGTAAAAGACATCCTTACACTTGGAGAATTCAATTCAAACTATCATACCCTTTGTCCATATTCCTTAGTACTTTTTAGTCGGTGATATTTTAAATGGATTTGTTCACACATTATTCAGGCGACCGTTAATACTTCTTAAGACACTAACCAACCGATTACCAAATGTGCTAATTTATTAAGGCGTAATTAGTAATATCCTAGTCTTGTAACACTTAAGTCTTAGCAGTGACTCCTAAAACAGTTGGTCTAAGGCACTAGGTGATACGACACTCTCGCTATATTTTTTTTATGCTGCCTAAAGTAATTACAAAACGAGTGTTCATTTCTCTGCACCATTTATAATTTGTTGAATTTTCTCTCTCTTCATACTAAGGTTTTCAGGGAAGAGTATTTCAAGGTATTCTTTACTATCACAAGTTTCAAGATGTGTGCAAGTGCGTATAGTAGGGTATCAACGTTCAGAAGTTTGGACTCAAGAATAGAGACTATTTTTCAGACTTATTTCTATCCGCATATTAGTGATTCCCTCATCTTACTAACCCTTGGGACAACAGCTCATGATTACGTATTACTAGCTTCGTTCTAAAACATCTAATTTTCTTGCATTTCTTAAATCTCTTCCTTTCTTTCATATGTATTTTTCACTTTCTAACTTCTATTTTCAAAATTTATGCAATACAATATTTACATATGATGTGTAGATATATACAAACCATCTATACAAACCATCTGTAACAACCGAGTTCAATTATACCAATTTCCGTTTGCTGTAGGTGTTGTTTGTGGTGTTTATTTCATTTACCTTGTTTGGTTGCAAATGGTAGTTTACTTTACATTCGACCCGCTTGCTTGAGCTTGTTGTTTCCTAGTTATAGATTACCCGACATTACATATTTTTTCATATAACAATTTAAGTTACTTAAAATAATTTAAAAATATATGACATAGCCTGCATGATACCCCTAACCCCGTGGTAGCGTCCTTGCATCGTGTTCTCGTCCCGTTCAGTGAAACGGACGTGTTTGGATGGCTAAGCGCACGTACGTGCGTCCGTTCTTGGGGGTATGCTTTTCTGTTACATAATCCTTCATTTTAATTTTTGGAACGTGCTAATAATTTTCATATTTCAAATCCAAAAATTTGGATCCGACCCGGGCGCATTTCTGAATTATTTTATCCCGCCAAATTCTAATTATTTTAAATATTTTTAAAAATCATTTTATATTTTAACAGCTAAGTTTTGCTCTGATAACAGAAGAAAATCTTCTTAACGATTTAAAATCCTTTTTAAGATTTCTCCCAACCAATCCCAACCTTTCCTTTCTTCTACTGGCCCCACCACCGAGTTTCTTTCCCTTCTATCTCTATCTCTTTTTCCCCACAGCCAATCAAAAATCTTTTTCTTAATTCACCGGGCCCCACGTCTCTTTCTCTCTCCCCCAAAATCTTTCTCCTTCTCTTTCTCTCTCCCCCGAGCGCAGCTCTTTCTCTCACTCTCTCTCTCTTCTTTCTCTCTCCTCTCGCGCTCTCTCTCTCACCTCTCGCGAGTACTGTGCGTTTCTCGAGTCGGGGCACCGCCAACGGATCCCGTAACGTCCCTTCGTTATATTTCTTCTTCTTCTTCTTTTTAAACCCGCAGCTTCTCCTCCTTAAACCCATAACCCTCATCGCCTCCTTCAACCTTAACCCTATCTCCTCGTCTCCTTAGCCCTCGTCGACACCCTCTGCATCCCCTCATCACCCTCATCTCCATCACCTCCTTCTCCTTCGTTCTCCCTCGACCAAACCCACTGCAACCAAGAAACCTGAGCACCTCTATCCACCACCACCACCTTCTCACGTCGCCGACCATCCCCCATCGCCATCGACATCTCCTCCCTCTCCTCTGCTCTCCCTCCAGCACCCAAAACCCTGCACACAAAACCCCAACAACTTCTAACCCGAGCCCAAACCCTAACCAAACTCTAGCTCTTCTAAAACCCTTCACCGGCGCCCCTCACCACCGTTGGTCTCGCCGCCACCGCCAGCACACCTCTCTGCAACCCAGCAAGCCATCATACACTCATCCTCCTCTATTCTCTTTTTCTTGCCTTCTTTTTCTTTTTCTTAAGATCTTGTTTTCTTGTGTTCGCTGTTCTGTCAAGATTTCCAGAGTTGGCCACGACGTCGACGATCCCGATGACCCAGCAAGGACCTCTGACCCGGGTGATCCCACTGTTCATTGTTTGGACTCATTCCGTGTACCGTGCGCACGTCGCGACTTTTCCCTCCGACGCGTGACGTTCCGTATACCGCTTCGCGATACGTCGAGGCAAGTGAAACTTGCTACATGCTATCTATACGTTTTATAACTATTTATTTGAATATTAAACTTATAGATCAAATCTAAAGGCACGTGTTCCAAGTTAACTGTTTGATGTTCCGTTTATATATTTCAGATTTAGAACTTGAAACTTACCCGTTGCGATTTAGTTCACTATACTTAGTAACCACATCTGTATGTTAAATCATATGATAACTATTTCCATAGTCTATGGTACCCTTTATAGTTTTACCCTCACAGACGACTGTTTGCATACATCTAGCCTGATTTATACTCAATTGCATCTCTAGATTATTTAGTACATATTAACATGATTTTAACATCCATATTTGCTATACTGCATTCATGTAATGTTGAAACCATCGCTTAAACTCAAACTGATAACCGTACATCCAAGTAGTTTAGTCTGCACCTATTTGCTTATCATATTACATGTTCCAGTTTATTGTTCTATTAGTACCCATGTTTGTGATGTATACATATGCTTATGCTAGTTTGTTTATAAGCACTCACATGACATCTTGTGCACCCTGATATGATCTATTACACCTATTACTTGACACGACATGGCACTGTACAACTCTTGACATAACATGACACCTTTATATATTACCTGGGTTGACCTGATGTACCATGGTCTTACCTGTTACCTGATCTTGTGTCTAATGCCAACAAACCTGACTGTTGTCCTTACGGACCGTTCCTGTTGTCTATCCAGACAAACCTGTACCTGCCTGATCCTGTGTTGGCATTAGCTCTAGATTATTTAATACATGACTTGAACACATATAACTTGGGGGTATGGGGAAATCAATGATGAAACCTGACTTGTAACTCGACAGTTGCTTGCTTATACTGATCAGTTTTAGAGGCTAGGCCAGCCTTGGGATGATGCTGCTGACGTCATTCGTCTTTACATATTTCATGTTTTAATGCCTAGCGACATGTCTCGGATTCAGCCCGAGAGTCTTCGACCGTGGTCCCGGGCATGCACGGGATACTATTAAGTTACATCGATGATTCATCAAATTGATTTCAAAGACTTGAGAGCAGTTAACCCAATAGACTAGTTTAGATTACTCACCGCACACTACCTTTCACTATCCTGATTTATATTGCTGTTACACCTGCTTTACTATTTATGATTATACTTGCATGTCTTGCTACCCTGTTTATATATTATTGCTTGATGTTTGACGCGTTGACGTCTGGGTTTTGCATGGCCCAGATTCCTTACCCTTGCTGCAGTCAGAGCATGAGTACTTCAGTCAGCAGGCTGAGCAGTGAGGACTCCTTAGTAGTTAGTTCTTTTACTTTTCAGTATTTTATTCCTGATGTGAGCCCGCATTATGGGACAATCATTCCAGTTATTCTTATATTGGATCTTTCGCTTCCGCATTATTTTATTCTTGACTCATTTATTTCTAGCTTATGGACATGTATTAGATAGTTTATTATTGTTCTTGATATCTCTGCAGCCGTAATGTGACTGTGGATGAATACTTCCTACCCACAGGTAGCATGGTTGGCTATGTCACGTGCCCATCTTAGCGTACTCTGGGAAGCGGGGCGTGACATGGTTCTTTTGGTATCAGAGCAATAGGTTATAGGTTAATCGGGTTGATTCTTTTGTAGTTGGGTATTGGACCCAATACACGAATTAGAATACTCGTTATTAGGAAACATGTCCTGCCACCTTGCCGTTTAACCGTCCTTGAATCTTAACCTCCTCCTGATTATACTTTTACGATATGCAAACCTCCTTTGCATATCGACTCGAAACCTGATTCCTTGTTTATCTTTAGAACTTAGGCGACTTGGGTGGAGTTATGTAATTGTAGCTATAATACCGCGGCATAGTTACAATACGGTACTCTATTTAAGTAACTCAAAGTTCTAGCCTTGATCTACATTTTGAATCTGTTATCATGCTAATCCTTTGGTGCTTTGATTTCAGGAACATGGCAGACAAGAATCTGAAGACGTACCAAAGGCGTGTTGACGAAGCTGCCATGCTTGGAGTAATACGTGGTATGTTGGAGAATCAAAAGCGACAGACCGAGCTGATCCAGCAGCAAGCTGAATCTCTTCAGGAAGGTTTGCGGACCGTTCAGCAGTCCGTGAACAATGTGGTGGCCAGACCAGGAGATCGTATGGGTACCGTGGCGGATTTCAGGAGACTGGGTCCGTCTGTCTTTACTGGCCTGGAGGAGCCGTTGCCAGCGGAGCAGTGGCTGGTTGACACGGAGAATTTACTCATTGTGGCACAGATCCCCGAAGATAAGAGAGTGGATGTGGTACGCATCCAGTTGGCGGATTACGCCCGTGAATGGTGGCTTGTGGAAGAGACCCGCTTGCCCAAGCCGATCAAGTGGGCAGATTTTTCAAAGAGTTTCCTGGAGAAGTTCTTCCCGCGGACTGCACGGGAGGAAATAGAAGAGAAGTTCATCAGTCTAAGGCAGAACGGTACACCTGTAGATGTACATGCAGCTGAGTGGACACGGCTCAGTAGATTCGCTGGACCTTAGTTGCCAACGATGCGGATAGGGCAAGGAGGTTCATGCGCAGTTTGGATGTGGACATCCAGAGACAGATTGTCTCCCTGGGTTTGACCACTTTTTCTCAAGTGCTTACAACGGCTCGAGAGCAGCAGAGCCTATCTGGGAAGACTGGGAGTTCACAGCAGACAACAATTACAGTAAGGAAGCCGGCATTGCACCGAACCGAGCTCATGGACGCAGAGGTATTCCAGTGGACCGTCGTGGTGTAACACCGATAAAGAAGCCTGCTATCGTTGATCAGAGAAAGACCGTGATTTGTAACTACTGCCATTTACCCGAACATTTGCAAAGGGAATGTCGAAGGATGCGGGGACTCTGTTTGGTTTGTGGATCGGCGGATCATACCATCAACACATGTCCGTCAAATCTTTGCACGAAAGATGATGTTCAGAAGCCACCGCAGAAACCGTTTCAGGGACAGAAGCAGCTGACTCAAGGACCTAATCAAGCTCGAGCATTTACCCTAACGGCTGAGGAAGCCAAGGCTTCAGGAGAAGTTGTTTCGGGTATTCTACTGGTTCATGGTTTTCCCGCATTAACGTTATTTGATTCTGGTACATCCCATTGTTTTATGTCGTCCAAGTTTATTGTTACACACTTGATCACTTGCACGACCCTGTCTAGTTTCTGGGACATACACACTGGGAATGGGAAAATCATATCTAGTAGAGAGTGTAGGGATTGCGCAGTTGTTGTTGGTGGACGGGAGCTTTTTGCAGATTTCTTGGTGATTGATACTGACAGCTATGAAGTCGTCTTGGGAATGGATTTTCTCGGCACTTTCCATGCTCACATTGATTGTAGGGCAAAGAAAGTAATTTTCCAGATTCCCGGACATCCCGAGTTTATCTTCACTGGAGGAAGCAGTTCTGTCGGGCCAGTCGAATTTAGGGCTAGGCCGACAGCTAATATTCTTGCATCAATGGAGATTGCTCAAGATGAAACGCTAGCTATTGTTCGAGATTTCATGGACGTGTTTGAAGACATATCAGGTTTACCGCCGAATCGAGACGTGGAGTTCGCAATTGATCTTGTTCCGGGTGCAGCACCAGTTTCTAAAGCGTATTATCCTATGGCACCAGTGGAGTTGGAAAAAGTTAAGAAGTAGGTGACTGAATTACTTGAGAAGGGTTGGATTCGAAGCAGTAACTCGCCTTGGGGAGCTCCAGTTCTTCTAGTTAAGAAGAAAGATGGCACAAGGAGGATGTGCATCGATTACCGAGAATTAAACCGGGTGACTATTAAGAACAAGTACCCGATCCCTCGCATTGGCGAACTATTTGAGCAGCTTAGTGGCACGAGGGTATTATCGAAGCTGGATTTGCGATCTGGATATCATCAGGTCCGAGAGAAATCAGAGGATATTTGCAAGACGGCTTTCCGAACTCGGTATGGATATTACGAGTACTTAGTGATGCCCTTCGGAGTAACGAATGCACCGGCGATATTCATGGACTTGATGAACCGAATCTTTTCACCATTCTTGGACCAGTTTATAGTGGTGTTCATTGATGATATTCTGGTCTATTCGAAGAGTATTAAAGAGCATGCAGAACATTTGAAGATCGCACTGCAGACGCTGAGACAAGAAAAACTATATGCAAAGATGAGCAAGTGCGAGTTTTGGCTGGAAGAAGTAAAGTTTTTGGGGCATGTCGTGTCTGGTGATGGAATCGCCGTTGATCCCGAAAAGATTGCAGCAGTTCGTGATTGGCCGATTCCGAAGAATGTTGCGGAGATAAGAAGCTTTCTTGGACTAGCCGGGTATTACAGAAGATTTGTGGAGAAATTTGCTCGTCTGGCGGAACCGTTGACCAAGCTTACGTGCAAGGAGGTGCCATTTGTGTGGACGGATAATTGTGCGTCAGCTTTTGAGGTGTTGAAGCAGAGATTGATAACCGCTCCTATTCTGACCGTGCCAGACAATTCCGGAGGATTGGTAATTCACAGCGACGCATATGGAAAAGGATTGGGATGTGTTTTGATGCAACATGGGAAGGTTGTAGCGTACGCATCGAGACAGTTGAAGACCCATGAGAAGAATTACCTAACTCATGACTTGGAGCTTGCGGCTGTGATCTTCACTTTGAAGATTTGGAGACACTACCTTTTGGACGAAAGGGTCGAAGTTTTTATTGATCATAAAAGTTTGAAGTATGTGTTCACGCAGAAGGAGCTTAATATGAGGCAACGTAGATGGTTGGAGCTGATGGCTGACTACGATCTTGATCTTAAGTACCATCCGGGGAAAGTTAATGTCATGCCGGATGCGCTCAGTCGGTTACCAGCAATTCAGACGTTGACTGCTCAGAAAGAACTCATTGAAGAGTTTCGGAGATTTTATTTAGAGGTTGTGCTACCGCGTTCCTCGGGACAGTTGATGCAGCTGCACGTACATTCGTCGTTGACTGAGAACATTAAGGCAGCGCAATCGCAGGACCCTAGGTTGCAAAAGTTCCGAGAACAGGTTGAAGCTGGACTTCGAACTGACTTACTGATCCATGAAGATGGTTCGTTGAGATATGGTAGCCGTTTGTGTGTGCCAAAGGGAAATATTCGCGAAGAACTTATGAAGGAGGTGCACAGTTTAGCTTATTCCGTACATCCAGGAGGCACGAAGATGTACCGAGATATACGACAGCATTTCTGGTGGGAAGGCATGAAACGGGAGATTGCCCGCTTTGTGGCAAAATGCTTGGTGTGTCAGCAAATTAAGGCTGAACATCAAAAGGTTGCTGGTTTATTGCAACCACTTTCGATTCCTCAGTGGAAGTGGGAACATATAACCATGGATTTCGTGACAGCTCTACCGCGGAGTCCAAAAGGCAACAATGCAGTTTGGGTGATTGTTGATCGTTTGACCAAGGCAGCTCATTTCATTCCTTTTCGGGTTGGTCAATCAACGGAAACTTTGGCAGAACGGTACATGCAGGAGATTGTAAGATTGCATGGAGTACCAGTGAGTATCGTGTCCGACCGTGACACTCGTTTCTTATCACACTTTTGGAGGAGCTTACAGGAAAGTTTGGGGACTCGATTGAAATTTAGCACAGCTTATCATCCTCAAACAGATGGCCAGTCGGAGAGAACGATCCAAACTCTTGAAGATATGTTGAGAGCTTGCATGTTGGACTTCAAGGGTTCATGGGAGGATCATCTACATTTGGTGGAGTTTTCTTACAACAACAGCTTCCAGGCAACTATTCAGATGGCTCCATTCGAAGGTTTATATGGTCGCAAGTGTCGTTCACCTGTTTGTTGGGACGATGTCGGTGAACGAAGATTGTTAGGACCAGATTTGGTTATGCAGACCGTTGAGAAAGTTAATGCTATCAGGAATCATATGAAAGCAGCACAAGACCGACAGAAGAGTTGGGCTAATACGTCGAGAAGACCTCTAGAGTTCGCCGTGGGTGATTTGGTATTCTTGAAGATATCACCGACTAGAGGGGTGATTCGTTTCGGAAGTCGAGGAAAGCTCAGTGCTCGATTCGTCGGACCCTTTGAAATTTTGGAGCGTGTTGGTGAGGTAGCGTATCGATTGGCGTTACCGTAATCCTTGGCGAATGTTCATGATGTATTTCACGTATCTCAACTCCGTAAGTATGTTCGAGATGAAACACATGTGTTGGATCATTCGGAGCTGACTGTACGAGAAGACTTGACTTCTGAGGAGCGACTGATTGCGATTGTGGATCGAAGGGAAAAGGTTCTTAAGAACAAGGTTATCCCTCTTGTACTTGTTTCTTGGGGTAATCGCTCACATGGAGAGTCAACTTGGGAACGAGAAGATGAAATCCGGCAGAAGTTTCCCCATCTTTTCTTGTAGTTTGATTGATTGTTTATCCTTTCTTGTTTTGGAATTTCAAGGACGAAATTCTTTTGTCGTTGGGTATAATGTAACAACCGAGTTCAATTATACTAATTTCCGTTTGCTGTAGGTGTTGTTTGTGGTGTTTATTTCATTTACCCTGTTTGGTTGCAAATGGTAGTTTACTTTACATTCGACCCGCTTGCTTGAGCTTGTTGTTTCCTAGTTATAGATTACCTGACATTACATATTTTTTTCATATAACAATTTAAGTTACTTAAATTAATTTAAAAATACATGACATAGCCTTCATGATACTCCTAACCCCGTGGTAGCGTCCTTGCATCGTGTTCTTGTCCCGTTCAGTGAAACGAACGTGTTTGGATGGCTACGCGCACGTACGTGCGTCCGTTCTTGGGGTATTCTTTTCTGTTACATAATCCTTCATTTTAATTTTTGGAACGTGCTAATAATTTTCATATTTCAAATCCAAAAATTTGGACCCGACCCGGGCGTATTTCTGAATTATTTTATCCCGCCAAATTCTAATTATTTTAAATATTTTCAAAAATCATTTTATATTTTAACAGCTAAGTTTTGCTCTGATAACAGAAGAAAATCTTCTTAACGATTTAAAATCCTTTTTAAGATTTCTCCCAACCAATCCCAGCCTTTCCTTTCTTCTACTGGCCCCACCACCGAGTTTCTCTCCCTTCTATCTCTCTCTCTCTTTTTTCCCACAGCCAATCAGAAATCTTTTTCTTAATTCACCGGGCCCCACGTCTCTTTCTCTCTCCCCCAAAATCTTTTTCCTTCTCTTTCTCTCCCTCCCGAGCGCAGCTCTTTCTTTCTCTCTTTTCTTTCTCTCTCCTCTCGCGCTCTCTCTCTCACCTCTCGCGAGTACTGTGCGTTTCTCGAGTCGGGTCACCGCCAACGGATCCCGTCACGTCCCTTCGTTATATTTCTTCTTCTTCTTCTTTTTAAACCCGCAGCTTCTCCTCCTTAAACCCATAACCCTCATCGCCTCCTTCAACCTTAACCCTATCTCCTCGTCTCCTCAGCCCTCGTCGACACCCTCTGCATCCCCTCGTCACCGTCATCTCCATCACCTCCTTCTCCTTCATTCTCCCTTGAACGAACCTACTACAACCAAGAAACCCGAGCACCTCTATCCACCACCACCACCTTCTCACGTCGCCGACCATCCCCCATCGCCATCGACATCTCCTCCCTCTCCTCTGCTCTCCCTCCAGCACCCAAAATCCTGCACACAAAACCCCAACAACTTCTAACCCGAGCCCAAACCCTAACCAAACCCTAGCTCTTCTAAAACCCTTCACCGGCGCCCCTCACCACCGTTGGTCTCGCCGCCACCGCTAGCACACCTCTCTGCAACCCAGTAAGCCATCATACACTCATTCCTCCTCTATTCTCTTTTTCTTGCCTTCTTTTTCTTTTTCTTAAGATCTTGTTTTCTTGTGTTCGCTGTTCTGTCAAGATCGCCGGAGTTGGCCACGACGTCGACGATCCCGACGACCCAGCAAGGACCTCTGACTCGGGTGATCCCACTGTTCGTTGTTTGGACTCATTCCGTGTACCGTGCGAGCGTCGCGACTTTCCCCCCCGACGCGTGACGTTCCGTATACCGCTTCGCGATCCGTCGAGGCAAGTGAAACTTGCTACATGCTATCTATATGTTTTATAACTATTTATCTGAATATTAAACTTATAGATCAAATCTAAAGGCACGTGTTCCAAGTTAACAGTTTGATGTTCCGTTTATATATTTCAGATTTAGAACTTGAAACTTACCCGTTGTGTTTTAGTTCACTATACTTAGTAACCACATCTGTATGTTAAATCATATGATAACTATTTCCATAGTCTATGGTACCCTTTATAGTTTTACCCACACAGACGACTGTTTGCATACATCTAGCCTGATTTATACTCAATTGCATCTCTAGATTATTTAGTACATATTAACATGATTTTAACATCCATATTTGTTATACTGCATTCATGTAACGTTGAAACCATCCCTTAAACTCAAACTGATAACCGTACATCCAAGTAGTTTAGTCTGCACCTATTTGCTTATCATATTACATGTTCCAGTTTATTGTTCTATTAGTACCCATGCTTGTGATGTATACACATGCTTATGCTAGTTTGTTTATGAGCACCCATATGACATCTTGTGCACCCTGATATGACCTATTACACCTATTACTTGATATGACATGGTACCGTACAACTCTTGACATAACATGACACCTTTATATATTACCTGGCTTGACCTGATGTACCATGGTCTTACCTGTTACCTGATCTTGTGTCTAATGCCAACAAACCTGACCTGTTGTCCTTACGGACCGTTCCTGTTGTCTATCCAGACAAACCTGTACCTGCCTGATCCTGTGTTGGCATTAGCTCTAGATTATTTAATACATGACTTGAGCACATATAACTTGGGGGTATGGGGAAATCAATGATGAAACCTGACTTGTAACTCGACAGTTGCTTGCTTATACTGATCAGTTTTAGAGGCTAGGCCAGCCTTGGTATGATGCTGCTGACGTCATTCGTCTTTACATATTTCCTGTTTTAGTGCCTAGCGGCATGTCTCGGATTCAGCCCGAGAGTCTTAGACCGTGGTCCCGGGCATGCACGGGATACTATTGAGTTACATCGATGATTCATCAAATTGATTTCAAAGACTTGAGAGTAGTTAACCCAATAGACCAGTTTAGATTACTTACCGCACACTACCTTTCACTATCCTGATTTATATTGCTGTTACACCTGCTTTACTATTTATGATTATACTTGCATGTTTTTCTACCCTGTTTACATATTATTGCTTGATGTTTGACGCGCTGACGTCTGGGTTTTGCATGGCCCAGATTCCTTACCCTTGCTGCAGTCAGAGCATGAGCACTTCAGTCAGCAGGCCGAGCAGTGAGGACTCCTTAGTAGTTAGTTCTTTTACTTTTCAGTATTTTATTCCTGACGTGAGCCCGCATTATGGGACATACATTCCAGTTATTCTTGTATTGGATCTTTCGCTTCAGCATTATTTTATTCTTGACTCATTTATTTCTGGCTTATGGATATGTATTAGATAGTTTATTATTGTTCTTGATATCTCTACGGCCGTAATGTGACTGTGGATGGATACTTGCTATCCACAGGTAGCATGGTTGGCTATGTCACGTGCCCATCTTAGCGTACTCTGGGAAGCGGGGTGTGACACGATCCCCCCAAACTTGTTTGCAGCAGTGTTCTCACTGATGTTGTCCTGTAAGCTCAAAACCTGAAAACTAAGAGGAACAGTTATCTAAGATGGTATAAAGAAGGGGTCAAGAGTGAATGACATTGAAATCCTCCCCCAAACTTGTTCTTGGCTCACAATCGTGCAAAAATTTCTTTTCTTTCAAGAGCCATTAAAAAATATTGTTCTTCTTCCCCCCCAAGCTTGAGTAAAACAGTGTTTTCATTGAAATTAAACATAAAAGGGGGAAATATTATTAGTCTACACAAAGCTTTACAAAGACCGAAAGTTAAAACCAACCATTCAAATATTTTATCAAGGTAACACCATGGTTGGTAGAAGAATGCGAAATGGATGTACGTGTAGAAGACTCGAGACTGTATAAGAATGAAGGATGTATCATGTCTCAAGTAGAAGAAATAGAAATGAGAGTAATGAGAAAAGATGAAGTGGGGGGTAAGATAAGAGGTGTAATCGAAAGGTTTTACGTCTCGGTTGGTAGAAACGAAAAAGTGAGTGTGAACGAAAACGAGAATGTGAAAGACAATGAATGAGTGGAATACTTGTATTCTCGTATGTGATTAGAAGAAGGGGTGGCGGTTCAACTTCTTCGGCCTCAAACGGAGGTGCACGAATTTTTGGTGGAGGTTGATTCATCACAGCATCCGAGTCTTTAAGGAATGTGTCGGCAAAAATATTTTCAAAAAATTCATCGATGTTCTGAATGATAATCTCATCGGAAAGAAAGGAATCGATAACCATGTTAGTGGAATAGGCAGATTCACTAGAAAGGTTGAAAGTTTCAAGGTTAATGTATTGTGCACCATGATTCAAAACACTCGAATCGTCAGAAATTATGGAGGTAGGAGACTCGATAAGCCCATCTACCTTATTCTCAAAAGAGTCTAAATCAAGTGGTCTTTCAAAATTTATAGAACTTGAAATATCGTAGTGTGGTTCATCAAGCTTCGATGGAATTGAAAAGGAATGAGAAGAACCAAAGAAAGTGTGTAATGAAATGGGGAAACGAACTTGGGTGTCAAGCATTGTTGAACCAGATGGGGGAGATGAAGGCTGGCTATCGTTTTACATATCGGATAGATTGGTGGTAAGAATATGATCTGTTAAATGTACCAGAAAATGTTCACATTTAATGGAAGGGACATGATGGGCCGGGGAATCCAACTCATCCAACATAGCGAGTTCATCTTCAAAGATATTCTCCTCACCGATCTTACTAGCACCTTCAGTCAAATCAAACGAATAATTCTTTAAAAATTCATCAATTATATTATTCTCAATCGATGGATCACCAGGTTCACTTGATAAAATTGGAAGGTTTGAAATGTCAAGTTTAGTTGAATAAGGATCAGTTTGATTTGGAATGATGTAAGGCTCTCTTTCACACTCACTGTTGGAAAAGTCAAACATGTTATTCTCGGGCACCTTATTAATTAGATTATTAAGCGGTTGATCATCAAATACATTTGGTTGGGGTTCAGGATGGAAGGTATTGAGATAAAAAGAATTGGTTCAGGTTTGACTTGGAAGGATCTTTTGTTCTTTCTCACTACTCAATTCCAACTTTACTTTAAGACTAGACATGGTTTGTGAAGAAGTTTCAATGAAGGATTCTCTTTGAATATTGGAACTTCCTAATTGATGTTCAGAAGTACTGTTTAGATAAGGTGCAAAAGTTGAGTATGGTTGGAATGTGTTTAATTGTTGGCTACGGGCGAGTTTAATGTGTTCCACAATAGAAATGGGTTTACGCATTGCCACATTAGCTTCAAGAGAAGTATCAACATGAGAGGGTGAAAGTTTGGTACTGTTGATAAGCGTTAGAAGGGTGTCTCAAAGTTTTATAATTAGGATTAGGATCAATATTGTGATATGAAGAAGATTGATATTGGGTAGTTAGTTAGCGACTGGTTTTTGGTATTTGCTCAGCAATGGTCATGGATTTAAAACTTGCCATATTCGTCTCAAAAGGAGTATCAACATGTTCATATGCAAATGATTGTAATTGTTGTCCTAACGTTTTCGAAGAAGTGAAAGGTATGAAACTTTGGTTACGGGCCTTCGCAATATGCTTAGTAATGGACATGGGTTTAAAATTTTCCTCTCTAGTCTTAATAGGGTTATCAACATAAGAAGGTGTTGAATTTTTACATGGCTGATAGGACTTTGAGTGAAGTGTCCAACTTTTATTTCGAGCGCGTTCTATCCTATCTCTTAAAGAAATGGCAGGGTCGGAATGTGTACTAAAGCAATTACGATAATAAGAAATATTTGATTGTTTATAGCAAAGCTCGACAAGAGTTGGTCAGTTTGGGTTATCCATCATATGAGAATGAAAAGAAAAGAGGGTGATAATATATTTTTAAAATTTTTTTTGAAATTGTTTCGCTTTGAAAGAGGGACTCGACAAACTAATCACAAATGTGCACAAACAGTCCCTAGAGCTAGAGTCTTCTAGTTCTAATCACTAGATTGTTTCTAGACTTCCAAAAGATAAGACGTAGGATAAATCCTCTATCACCTCTTTATCAATCTTGTAGCCAGGTAAGTGGGAGGTATCCGCTATACGAATCACCAAAGTAGCGGGCCTAAATAAGTAACCATTTTCCTTAGTCACACTTGGCTTAGACACCACAAGAGAAATGCGAATAAGCAATAGATTACCCACGACTCTCCTTTGTCCTAATTGAGTGCGAATGTCCTTAGAGCCTTGGTCTAGATTTTTTTTTATTAATGTAGGGTAATGCGTATGCTTGTTTATGATTTGTGGAGCCTAGGAAGAGTGATAAAATCCCCACCTAATTTGAATTTGGGTTTCTTGCCCCTTAAAGTCCGTTTTAAATATGCAAAACAAATCAAAATCTAAAACACGAAAAAAAAAAATTGCGGCGTTGTTTGCAAAGAATTCTGCAGGTAAAAACAGTTTATTGGAATTTTAGAAGAGAGATGAAGAAAAGTAAATGATACCAGAGAAAGTTGGGGGCCTAACACCCCAATATGGCCACGGTTTAGCCGTTAAAAGCGGTTCCGCCGTTAGTAGGTTAGATCTCCTTTCCAAACTTTGGCACAACACTCCAATGCTCCTCTGCTCCTATGTGATAATCTCTGAATCTCTGGTGGTTCACTCTAAGTGCTCCAAATTTCTTGCAAAACTCGTACAAAAATCATTAAAAATACAAAATGCGGTTATTTATTTATATTATTATTTTTATGTTCTCTGGTTTTTATATTAGAAATCAACCCAAATAACAAGAAAAATAATTACGACCGTTTGCCCGGCAACGATGCCATTTGATTGATCGTGAAAAGTTGTGTATGTATGTTTTAAATAATCGTAATTAATAACGGTGTTACACTAACTGGCCGATAGTGAGTACGTATCGTTCGCAGGGAAACGGTGAAGCGTTATTCTTGCTTTAGACGAATCGATAGAAAAAGGTGGAGTTTTAATCATTTATTCTATGAAGGTTGAAGATTTTATAAGAAAAGGGTTTGTAAGGTTTATAGGACTTAGTAGTTAACAGATGGAGGTTTAAAAATAATTATTTTTATCTATTAATTGTTTAATATTAGAGAGATAGTGATGACGTGGATCAAAGTTCTTGTAGGGAATTAGGGTTTCCCTCTACTGCCCCTTGTTCTTCTATTGATCTCTATTTATCTTAAGCTCTTAACAAAATAAGTATTAACGAATCTCAAATCATGGTCGTGACAATCATTAATTGATAACGCTCTCGATAAGAGAGTTAACATTTATTTTGCTAAAATTTATAAAAATTAAAATATCAAAAGAAATTAAGGGATTTTTTTATCCATTATTCTACCATATCCTACAAACCCTAGCAAGTAAGAATGTACTCGCTCATGGATATTAGCAAAGTTGAAGAGACGTAGAAGATGACGGAACTCATAATTAAAATTAAAAATGCAGAAAGTAAGTACGGAAATTTAAAAGTGCAGAAAGTAATGCGGAAAGTAATGTAGAAAAGCAATGCGAAATGTAATACAGAAAAGTAATGTGACAAAAATTTTAAAAAAAAGAAACTACCTTTATTGATCAACTAGTGCATTACAAAACTGCGTACTGAAAAAGTAAATTACAAAAACCTAGTTGCTCGTAAATCTTAATCGATCGATGGATAGTTGCATGTTTGGATAGATAGCTCTCGGTTCTTTTATAGGCTCTGGAATGTGAAATCTTAGATGTCATATTGAAGTGTGTCAAATAACGATCATGACCCTGAAGTTTCAGATCCTACGGCCGCCAAATGACCGCTGAACCGTCGCCTATAGCCCTATTTGATCGCGCTTCCTCCACCGTTTGGTAGGTTGGAGCTTCCAAATTTTTCGTGCCTTTTCTTCTTAATATTTGGATATCCTTATGATAAAAAGATTCTGAAAATATTGCTCTTAGTCTCTACCGTTGCGAGACTTTTCGATTTGCTCCTAATATTCGGTAGATTTGGTTTGATACTTCGATTTGTTGTGAATTTCCTACTTATAATTCAGACCTGAGCTAATTTTATTATAATACCTACACAATATCTCAAATTAAATTATTAGTAGCATTTGTTTAATTTGAGATATTATTTTAACCAATTAAATTATATGATATCTTATGAATATTGGTTAAGAATATTTGATATGATATGCATATTTTAATTAATAATCTTATGGATATTTTATTTAAATAGGATATGCATATATTTTCCCTAATTATATTAATTATAAAGGAAAAACATATGATAATAATCTTTTTACAAATAAATCCACATATGTTCTTTATTTACTATTAACACCTTTTAATAGTTAATAATGATAGGGAAAATGTCCATACAAATGTGTAATAAATTTGACCGATCATCACTGATAGGCTCTAATTACGTTCGGAAAAGCTTACTTGTCGACCTTTCTTTTGATTAATACCTGGGTAGCCGTTACGTACAGTTAGTGCTACCGATGTGCTTGTGGGTTTACCCATGAGGGGATTGATCTGAAAGTGTTTCATATCAATTAGATATGATCCTATCCTATTATCAGCGTATTGATTGAGTCTTTAGAGTCCCACGCTTAGGTTTTTTTTCACTCAGGAGAAGCGATGTAGTGTGTGTATGGCGATACGTGCAGGAGTTCGATTAAATACGTGTATTTAATACATATATGTTAATCGGACGTTTTCAATACCAGCCGGTTTAGATTTAAGCTGGATTAGTAAATTAAATGGCGATTTAATTTTATATATATATATATATATATATATATATATATATTATGTATGTATGTGTATGTGTGTGTGTGTATTCTAGTATTATATTCACATTCTATTTCTCTCTCATACTTATTTTGTATTTGATACAAATACGAATATGTGTATATAATACATATATTTTGTGTATATGATTCACAGACTAGAGTTTTAATGCATTTTAATACATTAATATGTTCTAGAAGAGGGACAACTCATTCCTCTATTAAGAAAAGAAAAAGAAAAAGAAAATGAGCATAGTAGAAAGTATGGTAAGAGAGTATGGCTTGATTTTTAAAATGAAAAAGGATTTTAAAAATAGAATGAAGCCTTCTCTCTTCTCTCATTTAACCACGCACATTCTATCTCTTTTCTTTCTTCTTCTTCTTCTTCTTTATGAAGAGTGGAGATATGAGAGAAAAATAATGTGAGCTTCCTACATCTCTTAATCTAATAGATTGGCAAACTATTAGATTAAGTTGCTTCACTAAATACTTTCCATCGGGGGAGTTGCAGCTTGAGTTGGGGTTTTCTCGATGTGGATCATCTTCAGTGAGGAGATTGGCTTACTAGCTCGATACAGAGGCGACAGAGTTTAGCTCGGGTCTTCCACGATTGGGTGGACACACCATAAAGGTTGTAGCCCTTTTTCGCTCTCTAGTTATCTTTCTTTTGTGATTATTAGTAAATGACATGATCTTGATGTTTACAATTGGTGCTATACTTGTTAAATATTTTTGTTCTATACTTCTTTCGGGTCCGTAAGTGTTGCGAACCTAGCGCTGATTCCCAACATGGTATATCATTTGCTACTAATTACATTTTGTGGCCAAATGAATCAAAAGTATACTAAAACCATTTTTGAAAAATTGCAACTAAAACCTTTCTTTTTGATTATTACTTAAGCCCTGGACGACTTTGGTTCAAACCAAGATGTCCGCGAGGGCTCGGAGGCGGACTCTGGGCTTTCTTAAGGGCTTGGGTGGACCCCCCAGCCGAGACCACCACTTGGTGGTCTCGGGTTGGGGACCCTACCTATGCCCCTGGGAACCCGTGGGTCGTGCTCGAGGTCCCCATAGGGGTCTTGGGCATTTTTCGGATCATTCGGAATTGATGGAAAAGATGGATTTTTGTTGCCAGGGCTGATCTCGGTGTTTGGAATTTCAAGCGATCAGGCTCGTAGGTTATTGGATTATTTGGCCGCAACTCCGAATTAACCCGATCAAAGAGTTTGATCGATTTAATTCGAGCACATATATGTTGATATGTGTTGGATACGACGAGATTGAACATTTGTCATGACCCGAAAATGATACATGACCGGTACTAGAATCACGTAAAGTCTAGTGGACCATACCATAACCCAAGTAAGCAAAAAACTAGGAATCTAAACCATTTGTAAAATAAATAATGGAGGTAAAGTATTGAAAAAGGTTTATTAAAATGAAATCAAGTTTGTTTTGAAAGTGTTATCATTTTAAAAGTATAAATAAAGTTTGATTGAAAACATTTTCGTCGTTTAAAAATCGAAGAAAACCCTGTACAATGCATAAATATAAATAAGCATACCTAAATGGAAGCTAGCTCACGCCCAACCGCGGAGACACAACTATGCAATAATATATGACGCCTAAGGCAAAAGATAACAATCGGAAAACCATAAACACTATATAATCAATAACAAGTCGACTTCACCTGAGTACGACATCTAAAAAAATACACATCTAAGTCTTGTGTCTAGGTCTCCGAGTATACAAGTGGTTGATTGAGTTTTTAACTATATCCAAGAATAAATATTATACAAGAGGCGGTTACGATACAACCGTGTAACCTACATATCAAAAATGATCACCCGAAGAAGAAAATGTGCCGGCAAGCCACTACTACTCCAAGCGGTCGGTCTTGCAAGAAACTAAGGCACAACGAGGTGAGTTACCAATTCGTGAGTAAAAAGATATTATAAAGTAGAAATCGAAATGCATAACGATTTACACACACACATGAGAATAATGGAGGAAAGAGGCCCTAGGAGGCTTTTTCGTCAGGCGGTGTAAAAAAACTACACCCCTACCGTTTTATTTGATGATCGGCACCCATCATCTTCATCTTTATCATCTAAGATGTGGATACACCGAATTTTATGTGATGTTATCACATTTTCACCGTTGAATTAGTGGGTGCAAAATTAATGGCTTACCGACAATAGAACTTCTTACATTTCTAATTCAATGGTGAAAAAGCGGTAAAATCATATGAAATTCGGTGTATCCACATCTTAGATGATAAAGATGAATTTGATGGGTTCCGATCGTCGAATAAAACGGTGGGAGTGTAGTTTTTTGATGCCACATGACGAAAAAGCCTCCTATGGCCTCTTTCCTCCGTTATTCTCTCTCTGTCTCTCTCTATATATATGCACATCATATCGGATTGCGCACAATATGGAAATACATCATCCATAACATCATCATCAAATGAGTGTTCATCATCGACACTCGAGATCTCAATCTCGTGAGGTGTTGTCTCCCCGGACTAGCCTTCATCTCAATTTCATATTCGAACTCGGTCAAATCACCTTGTTCAAGAATATCACAGGTCAGTATCCTCCAGATATTTACCGTGATCCATCATGTATCCGTAATTGTCTATGTTTCCCCCAATCAGAGCAAAGTTCTGTTTAAATTTCAAAAATTCAAAAATTAAAGCAATGCTTCAGATTCCTTGCACTGCGCGCAACGCGCCACGTGTCAAAAACAGACACGCCAGCGCTGCGCCCGAGACAGCGCACCCAGTAAGAGCAAGGCTCTGTTTTAAAATAAAAAGAAAGGAAGCAACGCTTCAGATGACTTGCGCTCTGCGCTGCGCGACACGTGTCAGCACAGCTGCGCTAGCGCAGCTGCGCTGCGCTCTGAGCTGCGCGACACGTGTCAGCGCAGCTGCGCTGCGCTCTGCGCGACACGTGTCAAGCGCAGGTGCGCTTGCGCCAACTGTGCCAGCACTAAATCAGAATTAAAATTCGAGAAATATCTTTCTAATCTTGTTAAAACAAGAAGATTATCTTCTGTAAAACAGAGGCCCTAGGATCAAAGATCCAACGGTGGGGAAATATTCCCAGATCAATCAGAGAAAGATCTCTTTAACTGATTTAACAAATCAATTGGCCCTATATAAAGGCCCCTAGACTCCAAGTTTCAGACAGAGAACTCCTCTAAAAATTTTGAGAAGAGCTCGAAGAGAAAAAAGGTAAACCTTTAGAAAAAAGAAGAATTTCTTCTAAAAAGATCAATGATCTAAGAACAAGATCAATGATCTAAGAACAAGATCAAGATCTTCCATAAAAAAAGAAAAAGATCAATAAAAGATCCAATAAAAAAAAGAGAAGTAATTTACTTCATATAAAGGCATTGCCTTTTGATGAACCATCGGTTCTGGAATCTTGAGGTAGAACCTCTAAAGAGATTCTTTTTCTTTGATCTAAATATGATCAAGATGCGCTCTACGCTACTGTACAGTGCCTTGCACTTTTGATTTGCGCTGTTGTGCTCCTTGGATTGGCGCAAGTCACCAGAGAGCGCCACGTGTCAATCTGCGCCTTGCGCTCCTAAAAACAGAGCGCTGCGCTCCTAAAAACAGAGCGCTGCGCTCTTGGATTGGCGTACTGCACCAGAGCGCACCATGTGTCAGCAGCGCAATGGCGCAGCGTACTGCGCTTGCGCTCACCAGAGCTGACACGTGTCACGTCCAGATGCGCTGGCGCCTTGCGCTCATTAATTGACGCAGAGCGCCTGACAAGCCACGTGGTGCACTGTCAGAACATTAAATGCCATGCATTATTAAAAAGGGCAGAGCCCAATTAAAGGTCTAATAGACCAAAGATAAATGCTGTGCATTATTTTAAAAAAAAAGGGCAAAGCCCAATCAAAAGGCCTAATAGGCCTAATATAAATGTTGGACATTTTTCTAACTGGACTTAACCCAATTCTGGCTATAAGTCCTCAAATTAAATTGAACTGAGCACAACTGCTCTCTCAAATCAGTTTACACCCGGTTCAAGGGTGCATCTCTGAACTCCTCTGATATTTGTCATTGTAATCCTTCAACGTCATCAGAGAGGTGACGGGTCCCGACAACCATACATTGATACGGACTGTGGGGTCCTTAAACTCATGGACTATGATGTCCTTAAACCAATATTCGTCCCCAAAATGGGAATGTTGGACCACCATGTCCCTAAACTGGCAATGGACCACCATGTCCCTAAACTGGCAATGGACCACTATATCCCTAAACTAGAACAATAGAGTCTAATTGCTCTGTTGTTGGATCTAAACGATCCCGTTAAGTTGATCTTAGTCTTAAATTAGACTAATGTATCCTTAACAAACATTTAAGTTGATCTTAGCCTCAAAAATGGCTAACGTATCCTTAAACCAAAACCCCAAAACCAAATCTAAGAAAATACGGATTTGGACTAATCCACGTCCTACGGGCGACGACATAAATTAGTCTCCGTATACAATCCACGGGCAACCACAAACAAAACAAACACCTACGACACGAAGTGACCCTCTGGAGAAAGAGAAAGTTGTTACCGCGATGCGGTAGCGTAATTAACTGCAGGGGCTTGTGCCTCCAGGGAAGAGCGTCCCCACAATCAAAAACCCCTCGAATGAGGGGGAATCTGACGAAGTCTGCTACATCGACCGCATCCGTCTAAACCTCCGATACACGGTGCCATAAATCAACTTGGCATCTTCGGAGAGGTGGACGGATAAAACCAAATAGCATCTGCCCCGAATCTCAGGCAAGACGTCTCCGTCGCCCCGTCATTTGGAGGGGAACAGATTCTGGCACGCCCGGTGGGACATTTTCTTCTTTCCACTCTAAATTTCGTGTGTCGTGTTCGCGAAAGAATCGCGGTTTGCTATGGTTTCCTGTGGATTCGAGGTACTTATATTCGGTGTCTTGCTCCGTGCAGAAAATAGAAGATCAATGGCTTCAAACTGCACTAACTGCAACTGCAACTCTCGCTTCGTCCCGTCCGGAGGAGTGACCTACGGGCCTCAAGCGGCCTCCCTTTTCAAGATGCCAGTGGAACAGGTGACTCAGGCCACCACTGGGCTATTCTTCGGGACTATGCTCCCATTGATGAGCTTCAATGCCCCAATGTCGTCGCAAGAAGCTCCAAAGAAGTCGGTCTTTGATCGGCTTGCTACTACCGCGGCCCCTCTCAACGGGTCGTCTAGCTCCAACGCCTTAGTCTTCGCCAGATTGGGCCAAAGTTCATGTGGGCCCATGATGAAGCCTGCAATCCCAGAAAAGGTTGTTCTGAAGAGGATAGCCATTCCTGCTCCTAAAGTCGTCAAGGCAGCTTCCCCTGCTGGAGGGTCGGTCTTCACAAGACTGTCCGTTTCAGCTCCTACTCCATGCAAAGTCATGAAGGCTATTTCCTCTGTTCAAAAGTCGGCCTTCGCAAGACTGACTATCCCCTCTCAACGAACGTCAGTCTTCGACCGGCTAGCGTCAACAATAGCTTCTCCTCAAAACAGGGGGCATAACAAGGCCATCCTTATAGCCGAACCAACACCATCTGCGCGACACGCTCGACGTCGCCACTGGCGCCGAGTGAGGAAGGCCGGAGGCAACTCTCCATCTGGATTTACTCCACCAGCTCCAACGGCGGAGATCGATGCTGCTGTTCCAACCGGGAACAGCTTCGAATTGCTGAACAAGGTGCGCAGGAACTCTCCTACCGCCATATTGAAAAGATCTCCTCCACCGGTGGAGAATATTACAGAAGCAAAACTGGAACAGCCCCCTCAGCGGCTGTCCTCCAAAGTTTACAAAGTCTGGCGACGGGTCTAGGAGTCAGCGATCGATCAAGACTATCTCCGCCGACAGAAGAAGCTGGAGATTCAACAGGAAGAGAACCGTCCTAGCAAGCCACAAAGGACGACAACCACCTGGGTGCCCGCTGCAACGGCCTCCTCAACGTCAACCACTCAAAAGAGAAGGAGGCCAGAGAAAGCCCTTATGAGTACGGCAGAGCGTAAAGACGCCGAGACCAAACGCCCCAAGTCTGGGGGCATAACGGTCCATACTGTTTATATGGCTTCCGGAAAGGAGGAAAGCCATGCTTCGACGGGTCACCGACCGCTCACTCGATCCGTGACCAAATCCCAGGAGCAACAACAGAAGCTTCAGGAAATGATGACTGCAATGGCCGCACTTACCGGGCCAAAAGAAAGCCCGGAGGCATCATCAGAGCAGCGCCACAAGCAAGAAACCGATGCTGACTTCTTACACAGAGTCTTCGAAAAGAAGGACAAAGAAGCCGCAGAGCAAGCGGCTAACATAAAGCAAATGACGCTTCTCTTCCAAGATATGGTAGGGATGATATTACAGCCAGATCCCCCAGCCGAAGATCCTCCAATTATCCTGGAAGATGATAGAGGGGAGACATCTAATCCTCCTCCGGCTCTTTCAGCAGCCAAGAAGGAAACCATTTCTAAGGCCGCACTGGATGACTATATAACTCAGCAAATACGAGCTCACCAGGCGAATGAAGCGGCCAGCCAAGTTGTCAAGACTGGACGACCCTATCCGGGCTGGTATGACCGAATAAGTTACCCGCCGGGATATACAATCCCTAAGTTCCATGTATATAAAGGAACGGGGAATCCCCATCAACATGTCGCTCAATTCAGAGCCTTATGCGGCAACACCGGGGGCGATGATAAGCTCCTGCTTCGCTAATTCGTCGGCAGCTTATCGGAGACGGCGTTTGAATGGTACTCCGAGCTTCCGAACGACTTCGTCAAAACTTTCGCTGAAATAGAGTTGTTGTTTACCCAGCATTTCGCAAGCGCTAGCGGGCGTACTCCAATAACAGCTTTGATCAATACAAGAGTAAAGCCGGGCGAAACTTGGGCGAAATATGCAATCCGATGGCGGAACTTGTGGTCAAAATGCGAACAACGCATCGAACAAGCGCCGGCAGTGGGCATGTTCGTAGGCACCCTAGACCCTCATGCAACCATCTCGCAGTTCATGATGTTCTTCAAGCCAACTACGTTTCAGGCTTTAATTGATAAGCTAGCCCAGATGGATCAAATGGGTCACAGATCGTCTCTTCCGAAGCCGGAACCCCGAAATGACAAGGGTAAAGGGAAGGCGACCTTCGTTGCGAACACACAATAGCAGCTCAGTGCCCCAAAGCTAGCGGATCAACTGGAAGAGAGACGGTGGTATTATAATGAGAAAATGAAGCGCCCTTACTCATTCCCGCGGGATAAAACGAAGAGGCTGTTCGAGCCGGCGATGCACAATAGGCTTATCAATCTCCCGAATCCAAGGTGACCACCGCAACCCAGCGAAGTGAATAATCCCAATTATTGCCCCTACCACCAAACGGTAAGTCACCCGATCGAGGATTGCTTCATCTTTAAGGGATGGTTCGAGGATCAGTATCTACAAGGCAAGTTTGCGTTGTCCGAGAAGTGGAAAATAAATCCACTACGGTCACACGCTCCAAAGAAGACGGACACGCCGGGTGCAACTTGTTCTTTTGTTGAAGAAGCTCCATGGGAGGTCGTGCTTTCCGCCAAAACCAAAAAGATGCTGAATGATCTCCAGACATGCCCGGCGATCAGATAGAATAACCCGTTGGAACCTGAGAACATCAAGGGGATGTTGAAGCCGCGCCCAACTCCAAAGATTGGTGATAGCTAAAATGCTCACACTCAGCCGTCAAAATCTTCGAAAAAGAAGAATAAGTCCAAAAAGGCCGTGAAGCCTGGTGACAAGCGCACGAGCCTGCAAAAATAGATCGACGCACTGGAGGAATATAATTAGAAGGCGCGGACTCCCATCACGTTCCAAGAGTTCCTCAGCCACGTCTTTCAGGAGGAAGATGATGGAGAAAGCTCGTCGGATGAATCTGAGGGTTACGTAGCAAGTTGTTATGTGATCTCTCACTCGTTTACAGACGATGAAAATGCTTCTTGCACGGAGAAACTGGGGGCAGGTCCCGAACCTGAACTTCTAGGACCATCAGACGAAATGATTGATGCATTCTTAAACAAAACCCGTCAGGAAAGCAAAGCCAATCGAGAGCGTGAACTGGCTATATTTGAAAAGGCCAAACGCCAACGACTGGAGGAAAAGGTCGAGATGCCCCAACTAGAGCAAAGCGTCCCTATCGCCAGCAAAAGCAAGCTTAAAGTAAGGAATCAATTCGCTAGGGCCCTGGCAATAGGAATGAAGTTGCCCTCTTTCAAAGGAAATTCCACTGGCAATATACGTCTTGATGAAGCGGAAATACATCCTAACTTCTGCCTATACCATCAGAGGATTGCACACCCCACCGAGGAGTGCATAGCCTTTAAAAACTGGTGGCAGGGATATGTTGCCCATCGACAACACGTTCAACGAGTGAAGCGCAAGGCTCGTCGGGAACAGAAAAGCACGACAGATGAGAGCGAAAGAGCTGCTGGCAACTGTCACATAGCCGACACCAAGGGATCGCAAGTCATCACCTTTGGAAGCGACTCTGACGAAGAAATCGCCCTTAGCCCTCTCTTCAAGGAATCTACCTCCGACACAAAACATGTGAAGATTTGCGGCAAAATTTAGCTGCGTAATCATATGTTGACCTATGACGGAAACGTTTTTAAACTACTACCGCAGTATCCTCTGGCTGACGTGATAAAAAAAATAATAATAAAAAAAGAAAAGAAAACGGTATGTCCATAAGCAAAAATGGGCACGGATGAAAACCCGAAAGGGTTCCGTGAGTAAAAACAACAGGGCTACCGGCGAGTGTTTGTGAAAACCCGAAAGGGCGCGACCTCGTTATATAGAAAGAATAAAAAAAAAGAGAAAATAAAAAAAACGGCATGTCCATAAGCAAAAATGGGCACGGATGAAAACCCGTAAGGGCACCGTGAGTAAAAACAGCAGGGCTACCGGCGAGTTTTGTGAAAACCCGAAAGGGCGCAACCTCGTTAAAAGAAACTTACAGGGTCCTCTCGACCTTGTAAGGAGAAACCACCCACATGAGATCCTTACGACTCACAAGGGAGCAATACACTTAGGGATCCTCACGATTCCTAAGGAGAAATTACACTTGCGAGATCCTCATGACTCGTAAGAAGAACTCTCTTATGGGACCCTCACGGCTCATAAGATTTGAAAGTCTTAAGTTACAGAGACCTGAACCTGTTCTTAAGCAACTCCCACAACCTTCGATATTGCCCTACAAGTGGTTCAATACTGACCCTTGTATACAATCCACGGGTGCGAATAAACATTTCCCTAACCAAGTCTCATCCGTGACTAGGGATATGTTTGTATGGTGAACAACCCTTGTAAGTCCTCTCGACTTATAAGGAGAAAACTCTTTTGTAAGATCCTTATGACTTACAGGGGAACATGCACTTAGGAATCCTCACGATTCCTAAGGAGAAAACACACCTACGAGATCCTCGCGACTCGCAGGGAGAAATACCTTTATGAGACCCTTACGGCTCATGAAGTCAAAAATCTTAGTCAACAGGACCCTAACCCTATTTGCTAAGCCACCTTTGTTCGACATCGACAAAGGCAAATGATGATTCGCTCCTGGAAATATCCCAGTTGTAGCGATGCTAATGCCTGAACCGGTATCAAATTCCAAGTCCTTTCATGGCAAATGATGATTCGCTCATGGCAATATTCCAGTTGTAGCGATGCTGATGCCAAAATCGGTGTCTAATTCCTAACTTGCAGCGAAAAGACAGTAAGCCACACATGCATAAGAAATAGCCGAAATGATGGAGCGGCTTGCAACAAAATCAGCAAGTAAAAATGTATGCATACAAAAACAACCGAAATAATTGGGCAACTCGCAATAAAAAGCAGCGAGTAAAAAAAAAACACAAAACAGCCGAAATGATTGGGCAGCTCGCAATAAAAAGCAGCGAGTAAAAAGAAAAATAGTCGAAATGATTGGGCACCGCGAAAAATAGCCGAAATGATTGGGCAATCGTGACCTTCGCGATATAAAAGCTGAAATGATAGAGCATCGCGGAAATAAAATAATAATAAAAAAATGAATGAAACTTTTGCCCTACAGGTGAGATCACATCGATCCCTGTATACAATCCAGGGGCACAAACAAAGAGGGAACCGTATCTTCCCAACAGGCTCCATCAGAAAGCGAAGCCAAATCTCGACGGTTCATAGACAACCTAGTGACAACCTTGACATTTGTCGCAATATTGCAGACACAATGTCAACAAACGAAGCGAAGGAAGATCCCTAGCTTCAGGGTCTCGACGTTGATATCGACAACTTAGAGATCACCAACGGCGTTCCTTCGCAGTCCAGTAGGATACGGATACAACGTCAACAAAAGACCTCACGGTCGGAACAAAGCGAAGCGACGGCAAAATCCCAGCTTCACCTCAACATTCGTCTCGATACAGCAGACGAAATGTCAACAACGGCGTTCCTTCGCAGTCCAGCAGGATACGGATACAACGCCAATAAAAGACCTCACGGTCGAAACAAAGCGAAGCGACGGCAAAATCCAAGCTTCACCTCAACATTCGTCTCGATACAGCAGACGAGATGTCAACAACGGCGTTCTTTCACAATCCAGCAGGATGCAGATACAATACCAACAAAAGACCTCACGGTCGAAACAAAGCGGAGTGACGGCAAAATCCCAGCTCCACCTCAGCATTCGTCTCGATACAACAGACGAGATGTCACGACAGTGTTCTTCCTCCAGCAGGATTCGGACATGCCAGTAAATGAAGCAAAGGACAAATTCCTAGCTTCAGGGTCTTGACGGCAACTCATATAAAGCCTGAAAGACAATCGGAGATCATCCCATATGGAGTGGTCACCACCTCAGTGTTCGTCTCGATACAGCGGACACGCCATAGCAAACGAAGCGAAGGCCAAATTCCTAGCTTCAGGGTCTTGACGGCAACTCATATAAAGCCTGAAAGACAATCGGAGATCATCCCACATGGAGTGATCACCACCTCTACGTTCGTCTCGATACAGTAGATGAAATGTCACTACAGCGTCCTTCCTTCAACAGGATTCGGACACACCAAAGCAAATGAAGCGAAGGCCAAATTTCTAGCTTCAAGGTCTTGACGGTAACTCATATAAAACCGGAAAGACCATCGGAGATCATCTCACACCAGCATAGAGTGATCACTACCTCGACATCCGTCTCGATACAGCAGATGAGATGTCAATACAGCGTTCTTTCTCCAGCAGGATTCGGACGCGCCAAAACAAATAAAGCGAAGGCCAAATTCCTAGCTTCAGGGTCTTGACGGTAACTCATATAAAACCTGAAAGACTACCAGAGATCATCCCACATGGAGTGGTCACCACCTCGACGTTCGTCTCGATACAGCAGACGAGATGTCACTACAGCGTCCTTCCTCCAACAGGATTCAGACACGCCAAAGCAAATGAAGCAAAGGCCAAATTCCTAGCTTCAGGGTCTTGACGGTAACTCATATAAAACCTGAAAGACAATCGGAGATCATCCCACATCAGCGCGGAGTGGTCACAACTGCGACATTCGTCTCGATACGGTAGACAAAATGTCACTACAACATCCTTCCTCCAGCAGGATTCGGACATGCCAGTAAATGAAGCAAAGGCCAAATTCCTAGCTTAAGGGTCTTGACGGCAACTCATATAAAGCCTGAAAGACAATCGAAGATCATCTCACACCAACATGAAGTGATCACCACCTCGACGTTCGTCTTTATACAACAGACAAAATGTCACGACAGCGTTCTTCCTCCAACAGGATTCGGACGTGACAAAGCAAACGAAGCAATGCCAAATTCCTAGCTTCAGGGTCTTAACGGCAAGTCATATAAAGCCTGAAAGACAATCGGAGATCATCCCACATCAGTGCGGAGTGGTCACCACCTCGACGTTCGTCTCGACACAGCAGACGCAACATCAGTAAAAGGAGCCACGGCAAAATCCCTAGTTCCAAACCTCGACGGTTCACCAGCAATCTAGAGACAACCACGACATTCGTCTCAATACAACAGACGCAATGCCAACAAACGAAGCGAAGGCCAAATTCCTAGCTTCAGGATCTTAACGGCAAGTCATATAAAGCCTGAAAGACAATCGGAGATCATCTCGCACCAGTGCGGAGTGGGCACCACCTCGACGTTCGTCTCGACACTGCAGATGCAATGCCAGCAAACGAAGCGAAGGCCAAATTCCTGGCTTCATGGTCTTAACGGCAAGTCATATAAAGCCTGAAAGACAATCGGAGATCATCTCGCACCAGTGCGGAGTGGTCACCACCTCGACGTTCGTCTCGACACAGCAGACGCAATGCCAGCAAACGAAGCGAAGGCCAAATTCCTAGCTTCAGGGTTTTAACGGCAAGTCATATAAAGCCTGAAAGACAATCGGAGATCATCTCGCACCAGTGCGGAGTGGTCACCACCTCAACGTTCGTCTCGACACAGCAGACGCAACATCACCAAGAGGAGCCACGGCAAAATCCCTAGTTCCAAACCTCAACGGTTCACCAGCAAGCTAGACACAACCGCGACATTCGTTTCGATATAGAGAACACAATGCCAGCAAACGAAGCAAAGGACAAATTCCTAGCTTCAGGGTTTTAACGGCAAGTCATATAAATCCTGAAAGACTATCGGAGATCATCCCACACCAGCGCGGAGTGGTTATAACTCATCGGGGCTCTCCAAAATGAGCCTAACCTCAAGTAAAAAGCGGCATGGCAAAATTCCTAACGCTTGCTCTTCCGGCGGTCAAACTTCCTAGGAGGATTGCTTGAAGACGTCTTGTCCAGCCCTGAAGGGATCAGAGACACTACAGTCGCAAGGCTACTCGAACAGCAAGATTGCTTATCGAGGAATACATCAGCCAACGTGACGGTACGACGGACAAAACCCTAAGTACCACAGACCCTAACAGACCCCTATCGTAAAGAGTAGAGGTTAACTGTGACGTTAGGATATTCTTGCGAGAACTGCTCGATTCGTCTCGACTCGTGAGGAAATTAGTGTCTTTGCGAGAACTTCTCGATTCGTCTCGACTTGTGAGATAAAGCCTTAGGCAGCGGGGATTAAAAAAAACATGTTTCCTAAGCACTGGGACCCTGCAAGTCGGTCCAAAATGGACTCTTGCATACTATTCACGGGTCACACTCTCCAAAGTCGAATCTCGGTAAGGAGGGAAACAACCGCTTACGGGTCCTCTCGACTTGTAAGAGGGATAATTCTCTAGTGAGATCCTTACGACTCTCAAGAGAAAACACACTTAGGAGTCCTCACGACCCCTAAGGAGAAAATACACCTACGAGATCCTCTCGACTCGTAGGGAGAAAAGTTTTTATGAGACCCTCGCGGCTCATAAAGTTGAAAAGCCTTAGGTAGCATATCTGAACCTGCTTCCTAAGCCATCCCTACTCCTTGAAGTATTCAAGACGGAATGTTCTATATCACCTACAGGCTACGCTTATTTAAGGAATATGCCAATAACAAAGCAGAAAATAAAAGGAAGGAGACAAAAGATTTGTCATTTATACTCGGAAAAATTTTACATCAATAAAGACGATAAACAAAAGCGGCATTATCGAGATGGTTACAATGGCAAAACCTCAAATTCAGGACATGGATTGAGGAACTCAAAAGTGACCTTGTCCAGAACTTTCCAAGCCTGGCGAACCATCCTAGTGTGATTTCTTTCGCGACCACGAGTGTCGGGATCCCCACTGATGTCCTCCTCCCTCCGATAGGCAGCAAGTATTGTAGACTGTTGAAAAGCTTAATGCAGAAGATCGATAAGGTTATCTCGCCTTCTCCTTGAGATTAGGCTCATCAGATACACCCAGTGCACCTTATCCTCGGCGGCATCCAATGCCCCAAGTGGCACACCAGTACAGAACAAGGGAAGCGCTTCCCAGATTGCTCCCACGATAAGCTTCAGGAGAGAGGAACGCCGAGGAAGCAGTTGACCATTGTATGCGTCGAAACGACTCATGATTTCAGCACACTCGGCGTTGGTGAACTCTCGATTCTGAGAACGGCCGAGTCGGCGGATGTCTCCGTAAGAGATGATCTCATCAAGGTCATACATGTAGGCGTCCATTACTTCTGCAAAAGAAAATCAACAAAATTAGCAGACAGACTGATTAAGCAAGATGATATAATTCATCAAAAAAAATAAAATCCCGTTTTTAATCTTCAAAGATCATGAAAAATTCTTAAGAGTTCTGCTATATGATTTAAAAGGAGCAAAGCTCCATTAATGAATCAAGAAATTATAAATAAAATCCTTTTAGAGAGTGAATGCTCTATTATTGGAACCCTAAAATGGTTCTCTTTAGATCAAATATCTATAAAGAGCAAAGCTCTGTTAATGGGTAAAACCCTGGCTTCTTAAAAATTTTAAACTATACCTAAGTTTTAACAGAGTTTTACTCTTGGAAAGTTCTTAAAGCCTAAGAGCAATGCTCTGAATAAGAGATAATTCTCAAGGAGGTGATAAAAATCATCTAAGGGACAAAATGTCCTATTTATAGGCATTGAGAGCCGTTTCAACATCCAAAAGATAGCGCAACGGTTGGAATTCTGCCACCTCTGCGCTCACGTCTGGGCCACGTAAGCGCAACGGTGGGGGGGCATTTGTTTCCCCCAATCAGAGCAAAGCTTTGTTTAAATTTCAAAAATTCAAAAATTAAAGCAACACTTCAGATTCCTTGCGCTGCGCGCAACGCGCCACGTGTCAAAAACAGACACGCCAGCGCCGCGCCCGAGACAGCGCACCCAATAAGAGCAAGGCTCTGTTTTAAAATAAAAAGAAAGGAAGCAACGCTTCAGATGACTTGCGCTCTGCGCTGCGCGACACGTGTCAGCGCTATTGCGCTGCACGACACGTGTCAGCGCAGTTGCGCTAGCGCAGCGCTGCGCGACACGTGTCAAGCGCAGGTGCGCTTGCGCCAACTGTGCCCGTACTAAATCAGAATTAAAATTTTAGAAAGATCTTTCTAATCTTGTTAAAATAAGAAGATTATCTTCTGTAAAACAGAGACCCTAAGATCAAAGATCCAACGGTGGGGAAATATCCCCAGATCAATCAGAGAAAGATCTCTTTAACTGATTTAACAAATCAGTTGGCCCTATATAAAGGCCCCTAGACTCCAAGTTTCAGATAGAGAACTCCTCTAAAAATTTTGAGAAGAGCTCGAAGAGAAAAAAGGTAAACCTTTGGAAAAAAGAAGAATTTCTTCTAAAAAGATCAATGATCTAAGAACAAGATCAAGCTCTTCCATAAAAAAAGAAAAAGATCAATAAAAGATCCAATAAAGAAAAAGAGAAGTAATTTACTGCATATAAAGGCATTGCCTTTTGATGAACCATCGGTTCTGGAATCTTGAGGTAGAACCTCTAAAGAGATTCTTTTTCTTTGATCTAAATGTGATCAAGATGCGCTTTGCGCTACTGTACAGTGCCTTGCACTTTTGATTTGCGCTGTTGCGCTCCTTGGATTGGCGCAAGTCACCAGAGAGCGCCACGTGTCAATCTGCGCCTTGCGCTCCTAAAAACAGAGCACCGCGCTCTTGGATTGGCGCACTGCACCAGAGCGCGCCACGTGTCAGCAGCGCAATAGTGCAGCGCACTGCGCTTGCGCTCACCAGAGCGTGACACGTGTCACCTCCACATGCGCTGGCGCCTTGCGCTCATTAATTGGCGCAGAGCGCCTGATAAGCCACGTGGTGCACTGTCAGAACATTAAATGCCATGCATTATTAAAAAGGGCAGAGCCCAATTACAGGTCTAATAGACCAAAGATAAATGCTGTGCATTATTTTAAAAAAAAAGGGCAAAGCCCAATCAAAAGGCCTAATAGGCCTAATATAAATGTTGGACATTTTCCTAACTGGACTTAACCCAATTATGGCCATAAGTCCTCAAATTAAATTGAACTGAGCACAACTTCTCTCTTAAATCAGTTTACACCCGGTTCAAGGGTACATCTCTGAACTTCTCTGATATTTATCGTTGTAATCCTTCAACGTCGTCAGAGAGGTGACGGGTCCCGACAACTATACATTGATACGGACTGTGGGGTCCTTAAACTCATGGACTATGATGTCCTTAAACCAATATTCGTCCCCAAAATGGGAATGTTGGACACCATGTCCCTAAACTGGCAATGGACCACCATGTCCATAAACTGGCAATGGACCACAATGTCCCTAAACTAGAACAATAGAGTCTAAATGCTCTGATGTTGGATCTAAACGATCCCGTTAAGTTGATCTTAGTCTCAAATTAGACTAACGTATCCTTAACAAACGTTTAAGTTGATCTTATCCTCAAAAATGGCTAACATATCCTTAAACCAAAACCCCAAAACCAAATTTAAGAAAATACGGATTTAGACTAATCCAAGTCCTACAGGTGACGACATAAATTAGTCTCCGTATTCAATCCACGGGCAACCACAAACAAAACAAACACGCATGACACGAAGTGACCCTCTGGAGAAGGAAAAAGTTGTTACCGCGATGCGGTAGCGTAATTAACTGCAGGGGCTTGCGCCTGCAGGGAAGAGCGTCCCCACAATCAAAAACCCCTCGAATGAGGGGTAATCTGTTGAAGTCTGCTACATTGGCTGCATCCGTCTAAACCTCCGATACACGGTGCCATAAATCAACTGGGCATCTTCGGAGAGGTGGACGGATAAAACCAAATAGCATCTGCCCCGAATCTCAGGCAAGACATCTCCGTCGCGCCGTCATTCGGAGGGGAACAGTCTACATCCCCAACTCGATTACCGGATTCCACCAAAACCCGTCTACCCGATATCCATAATCGTCTACATCCCTACTCGATTACCGGATACCACTAAAACATAAATACATGGAAAACTCAGGGTGGACGCATTATCGTCATCAATTCAAGAGAAAACCGCACTTTGAAAACATACGCAAATTTTAATAAATCATACCGCTGCTTTTAAAATCCATAGAGAACATGAACATAATCCATAATTCATCTTTGTCACAGTTGGCAACAATCATATACAAATATTCATGGCAATGGTATTCGTATATCAAAATCATCAAGTATTATGCATACTAGCATGGATAACTAAAACACGAATAAGCATGGCAGTTTCTACTGTGTCATGGCAATACTAATGATGTGTGTAGCATATGTGTCTGTGATCGTGCAACATGACAATCATTAGTAGTTATACAAGTATTCTATCAAGTGAATTCATACAAGAATAGCTCTCGATTCCTATCGAAAATATCAATATCATAATCGTCAACAATGCATCATTCATCTTTCCTCGGTTGATGACTAATATGTTAGTGATATATGCCCTAGAAGCCATTATTGTATAGTACTGGTTTGTATATTATATTTTGGAAGCTTGGGATATACACAGATATAATAACAGTCTTTCTCAAAATGGTAGTATGCTACTTGGTTTGATTCTATCTCAATATGCGTATATGTTTCTTTTAGCATATCGCTAATACATATTGGTAGAGCCCTTATAATCTTTGCTTAACTGCCAGCGTTGTGATGGCTGTCATACTAGTGGGGGCTGGGTACTCTATAAGCACATCCTTATACATGCCTTAGTCGTAGGATTATCGGGATGGGGCATCGATAATCCAGAGTAGACTAGTGTATACGCTTCTCATCCCAGCATGGGAGATGGTCTGTCCCATAGCCATTGGTACCGGAGATAGTATACATGTGCTCATTGGGTTATGAGTTATACTGGACGGACTCGCTGGGAACCGCTGGTTGGTATTATACCTATCTTCAGGTAGCAGTTCCCGGGTGGCATGAGTACAGATTAGTCTGTTGACTTGACATCACTATTCGTCTCGAGTGTGTTCCTGCTGTACTTAGATCACTACCCTACCACGGCTCAAATGAGTCATGCAAACAGGTAGTGGTTGGGTGCAGTCCCAAAGCACTGGGAGGCAGTAGTGTTGGATAGGATTCGTCTCTCTCGATATTGGTGGTTGATATCGCGCTGTGTTCGGAAAGCCATTACATAAAGTCCCTGGCCAGGGCAAGCGAGATTTACTGGTAGCTACTCCAGTAGTTTATCGTGGTGTATTGGGCACGACTTATTGCGCTATTAGGGGTCTGACTTTTACCACCCCTAGGCTCGATATGCGATACTCTCAGACGAATAGACCAGATTGTGCAGATTGTCACAGATAGGCGCAGTAGGAGTTCGGATGAGTTTTCTCATCGGCCTTCTTATCGACAGATACTTGGGTAGCCATTACGTGCAGCTAGTACCGTTGACGGACTTGTGGTTAAATCCACTGCCAGCATACTTTTGAGTCTTTATAGTCCCACACAGAGGGTTTTTTTGCTTTGGGCAAAACAATGTAGATGCCGTATGGTTTTACGGCAGGGTTTTGATCATATACGTGTACTAGTTGCACGGATATTGTTCGGACGGATAATACTAGTGGACTTTGGTTTAAGCCGGATCCTAGTATTAGACTGTTGGATTATTTTCGTCTCTTTGTATTCTTATTTTTCGGAATACGAATATGGGTATGTATATACGGTGAGGGGTATTCTTGTAATTTCACAAGAGTGCTTCTAGAAGATGACACCTCATTTATGGTTTAATCCATTTATTTAAATGGATAATGAGGTGGAGAAATGAAGTGTTATCTTGGACATGATTGAAGCATGGCTAAATGTGTGACTCATTGTTTTTTGGATGACTATTGAGGCATGGTGGGATTATGATATTATTTGTGGAAAATGATTTGCTTCACAGTCATCAAGACTTAGCTATTATTCACTATCATTCTTATTACAACACCCTCATCTCTCCAAGGCTTGCTTCTTCTTCCTCAAATCCTAAACATTTTCATGGGTTGAGAAACCTAGGGTTATTGAGACAAATTAATCCATAATCACTCTCTACATCTTCTAGGCTACCTAGCTTAGCAAACTAGGTATCTTAGTTATCTCGGTTTAGAGATTGGAGCTTGAGGTAAAGACTCTCGGGTGGATCGTCTTTGACGCGAGGAGGCCGACGTTCAAGCGCGATTCGATCTTCGAGGAGCTCAAGAAAATGAGGTATAAATCTCTTACCGAGTAGTTAAACCTCCAAGTAGGTATAGCTAGTTAAGGTTGCATAAAGATCCTAGAGTTTAGTCGGTGTTACGAGCTTTGTAAAAATCGTTTTTTGTATATTCCGCCTCCTTACAAATGCATGGGGTGCGCGACATCGACTTGCAGTGGTATCAGAGCCTACTAAACCTTAACTAGCTACTTAGCAAGTAGTTAGAACTTCGATCGTCGGATATATACTCGAAATAAAATTTTCAGACCATGCTTGCTGTCGAATTTTTAAAGCATTCAAAAAATTATTTCAGTGGCCTTAAAAATACAAGCAGGGTTTTATAAGAACACAAAAGAAATTTGAGCTTGTGATCGGCCAAGACCACCGTGGAACTTCGGCCAAACTCAGTATTTAGCCGCCGAATCACGGCCGAGTCAGGGCCGAGTCACTCCAAATTTCTTCTGTGGGCCTTATTCTTGGAAATATGGTTTCTTGCGTATTTGGTTTCTACTCAAGATTGTTTGTGTACTGGTTTGTGCATGGGGTAGACACGGATTATGATAATCGATCGAAATTCTAAGTTCTTGGCTAATCGGGTTTTCTGTGTTTGTATATATGATGCTAAACGTCTGCTAATCGCTATATATTGATTAGTAGGGGTTGCACATATCTGTATTGTGATGGTTTATGTATATGAAGTATTGGATCGTCGTGGATGAATAGCCGGAGGATGTGAGAAGAGTGTTTTCTTTTCTTTCATTCATGTAAATTTGTAATTGATGTAATTTTTTTTGCGGGGCACATCCGGGTTGTGGTTGTAGCCACTGTTGTATTATTTCATTTACTTTTTCTTGCACCTAAGATAGACCCAAGGTGGGGTGCACAAACTACCAGGTTCTTGAAGTGCTGAGTGGCCTATTCATTTCATTGAGGGAGGTTGCTTCACTTCGGGAATTTGGCAGGTAGTTTGCCGCACCTGTAGGGGTCTAGGGTGGGGTTTGGCTATTCATCACGACCGTGAAATCTGTCTTTTGTTCTCGGCTAAAATGAAACACGGAATTCTTAATATATCCAATATATTCATTTGTGATCTGTGATCTGAAATGCCTATTATTGTGTGAGATGAATGGTTATACATAATAAACGTGTTGGATATATGTATGCCCTAGAGGCCATTATATGATAGTGGATGTATTTATACATGTATATATATATTTAGTGTACATTCTTGCTCGACATGATAGTATGCTATCTGGTTCTTCTTTATCTGACATGTTGACTTGATCATGCTTTTATTTATTTACACATGTTGATAAAGCCCTGAGGATATTGGCTTGACTACTGTGATTATGATGGAGATCATACTAGTGGGACATCTGTAGTTTATAAGTATATCCTGAAATGTTCCTAGTCGTAGGTGTATCGAGATGGGGCATCGATATACTAGAGTAGACTAGCATATATGATACTAGACCCATATGATGGGCGATGGATGTTCCCACATCCATTGATGTTTGACATCGAGATCGTATACGGGTGCTCAGTGGAGACTGGGTACACTGGACGGACTCGCCGAGAACTCCTATATGCTATTATATCTATCGTCGGATAGCAGTTCTCAGGTGATACTGGTACAGGTTAATCTGTAGACCCGAGATCGTCATAGAGTCTTGTGTGTTCTTCCACCGTACTTTGATTACCACCCTACCACGGCTCTACTGAGTTGTGCAAACGGGTGGCTTTTGGGTACAGTCCCGAGACATACGAAGACGATGAGCGATAGGAGGGGTTTCGTCTCTTCCGGTATTGGGAGTAGATGCTGTGCTGTGCTCGATTGGCTATATCAGTAAGTCCCTGGCCAGGGCTGTTGAGATTTACTGATAAGTGTTATCAGTAGTTTTTCGATATGTTATAGACCATTCATCGGCACGACTTATTGAGTTATTGGGGTTGACGTTACCATCCCTAGACTCGATATGCAGCATATCTGATGAAGAGACCGGACTGTACGGTAGTGTTGCCGGTTGGCTCGATGGGAGTTGTGACAGGTTCGCTTGTTTTTTTTCTGATCGCTCAATACCCAGGTGGCCGTTACGTTTAGCTGACCTCTTGCAGCTTGGGGTGCTTGATATGATCATCGCCTACTCCCGGCGTATTGACGAGTCTTAGAGTCCCACAATGGAGTTATCTAGTCCAGGCGAAACGATATGGCGCGCATATGAGATATGCGCGGGGATCCGATTAAATGCGCGTATGAGATACCGTATATTAATCGGACGGTTTATTATTGGTCAGGTCGTATGTGATATGACCTGTTTGCTAAATCAAGTGTTGATTTAACATTGACCATTAGTTTTTCACTTTAGACCCTTTTTTTCTTTTGTAGTATGCATACATGTATGCACATGTTCTTTTTTATGCACATATGGATGTGCATGCACACATACATGCATACAATATTCTATCATGGTTGTTGATACCTGAGATGGTGGCAATATAAGACTCACACTTTATATAAATATGTTGATATTTATTTTTGGATAAAAGAAAATGGAAATGGAAATTCTATCATGGTTTAATATTTTATTCATACACTAACCCTTTGCTTTAACCATGATTTATTTTCTATGGCCATTTTGGATCCAAAATAAATATCTAGATATTTTATAACTAGGGTTAAGAATGAGAAAGAGAATATATATATATTTTCATTTCTCATTTTTAACATAAGCTTTTCATTATCTTAAGCTCTCATATTGCCTTCATCTTCTTCTCCTTCTTTCTTGCTCTCTAGCTTCCATCAGTGAGTGAAAGAGTGATTAAGTTAGGGTTTTAAGTGAGAAAACAAACCTCATCAATATTCTATACTACTCTAGCCAACTAGTTTAGAGTATTGGCTTTAACTATTTCTCTTGATCTAGTAAAGCTTCTAGCTTGGACAAAGAGGACTCCGGGTGGATCGTCGTGGACTTAGAGGACCTCAAGCAAGCTTCTTTCAAACCCCAAGTGGCCAAGGAGTCTAGCGTAGGGAGCTACAAAGGTTATATTCCCTAAACCTAGCTTTTACTTCTTGTGAAAGTGTTTAAAGTTTTGTTAACCTACCTTTTCTAGTATGATCCTTAGGTTAGTTTCTCTAGCATCCTAAAAATTTAAATATGGCATGTGTGATGCTACCAAACCCTTGTAGTGGTGCTGTAGAAACTCCATCAATGGTATCAGAGCCTAACTAGAAGCTTAGACGATATTACGACAATACGAAGACAAAAACTTCCGCAAAATACGAAATTATAGACCCTTGAAAAATGCTCTCTGTAAATTTTTTTAAAACTGACCTGAAAATTATTTAAATAACTGCAGAGTGGCATTTAGAATGATACAAGAACACTGGTGAAGTACGAAGGGGGGCTCGGATTGGGCCGGCGACGAAGCCAATATTTCCGGCGTCGCCGACCCACTGTGCTCCTCTCCTTCTCATTTTGCTCCAGTGTTCTGTACATTTTGTTTTGGGGTTTCTGGTTTTGTTTATGTAGTCCAGAATTGCATGTGATGTAAGTTTGGTATTGGGCTCTTTGCAGAATAGTTCGTATTCGTATTTTTATAGCATTGTATTGGTAACTTTGGCGACGTTAAACAGGTCGAGCGAATTATCAAACACTCGTGTTTTCCAGGTTGAACGTACTCGATAACTAGTGCAGGTATTCGTATGGACCCTCTAGAAGAAAGTAACCTTAACTCGAGATGTGACCACCAAACTACGACTGAACCTTAGGGTTTGCCGTAGTTAGCGGCGCCACAAATGAGCCTTGGGTCTGCCCTTCTACGGTTGGTCCATTAAATACCGTGGCATAGATTTTGGGTATTGTTTAACGGTGCTCAAGTGTTGAGCTTGCTGGGGAATATGGGTGTTCGTTAATTCGATCGAAGGGTTTAACATTGCCTAGTAGTATGTGATACTTGTTTCTGCGACCGTAAGCGTAGTATGCGTATCGCCGATTTCGTTGCTATATGTCAACGGCAATTGTGGTACGCATAGTTGCTTACGTTGATGACATGTGATGTTATGTGTTGCTGTGTTGTGATGTATTGGATTGTCGTGATCGAATCGCCGGGGTTTTTTATGTGAGATGAGAGTTTTACTTTTCATTCATGTAAAATTCATTTGTAATGTAATATTCTTTTATTTGGTGTACTTCCGGGTTGAGGATGATGTCACCATTGTTGTATATTATTTACTTTTTCGTATTATGATAGACCCAAGGTGGAGAGCACAAGTGACCGGGTTCTGGGGTCTAGTGGGAGACCATCTCGAGGTGTCGAGACCGGGTTTCCTAACTCCAGAATTGGCAGGGTCACTTGCCGCTCTCGTAGGGGTCTAGGGTGTGGGATTGGCTATTCATCACGACTATGGAATCCGTATTTTCTATTGTTGGCTAAATACTAAATACGGACGTCCTAGTATATCCTATATTATCATATCTGTGTTTCTGCTGCCTATATTCTGTGATGTGATTGCTTAATATATCTGAGACGAATGCTATATTATATATGAGATATATAATAGACATTGCTTATATTTTACACCCGCGCTAGTCCCGTCCCGGTATGCCGTTAGTTAAGTAACCTAACGGTGCATAATGGAACATTGCGGCGAATGCGGATGGCATAAGCGTACGTTGTATTTTCGTTTCTTTTTTGTGATTGGCTTAAGGATTTAAATGACGGGACTGCATTAATATGATTAATGTAAAGAAAATAAACCTGAAAAGATGTTGTAGAATCGGATTTGAAAACCACTCGGCTTTTTATGAAAAACCTACATTTCAAAACTGCGGAGCTTAAGCCACTCCTTTTGAAAACCGTTTGATTCTACAACGATATCAAGTTCAAAGCGTTAAAGATTTTCTTAAAAATCATCCGCAACCCTCCGTCATTTTAGGAAGTAGAGTACTTAGTATTCGTGCTACGTATTTTGATTATAGTCAAGGTGTAGTGTACGGTAGCTAAGTGATGTCTTCCTACAAAATATATGATGTGATTAGTTAGGACATTCATGTAATTATATTGATCATAATCAAGGGTCATATGGGTGGATCTGATTAATCAAGAAATGACGGGTAGAACTTGACTAGTGCTTATGATATGTTGATTATAATCAAGGTCATGAGTGCTAGGGGTAAAAACCACATCGGGAATTTCAATAGTTGAAATTTGCAATGAGATTGCATACCTTCCATATGATGGTTGGATCCCGATCCCACTGTGGGCAATAGTTGCTCCCAGGAGAGTTTTGCAGTTTGCAATTAGCTAACCTATTAGGTGTCTAGAAAGGTGTTAACGGGGCTACGCCTCTGGGAAGACGAGGTTTATATTAATCAGGTCCGTGCGAAAGCACGGGGAACCTCCCTCAAGTACCGACACTGGCCTGGCTGAACGGTTAGCGAAGTTGTAGACTGTAATTAATCCTGGCTAGTTTTCTTTTTAAGATTTGAAAGAAAAACTTGATTAAAGCAGTGAGAGATATCGATTAGATAAGATAATAACCAATCTGATCTTTGCAAGAGCTTTCGCTGAGTGTATTCTTTTCTCTCTCTTAATGACAGATACCAATGACAGGACTCAAGCTTCTACTAGATAAAAATAAACTAAATGGGACCAATTATAAAGACTGGCTGAGGAATCTTAACATTGCCTTGACTTATGATAAGGTATCATATGTCCTCACGGCTCCAGCCCCGTCCGTCCCAGGTCCTAAATCCTCAGTTGCGGATATTGAAGTCCGCAAGATATGGGACGCTGACTGTGCCATGACCAAGTGCCTCGCGCTTGCATCGATGGATAACACACATCAAAAGCAGCATGAGAATATGGACGTCCACGCCATATTCCTCCATACAAAGGAGTTGTATAGAGAGCAATCCCGCGTATTACGATACGAAGCATCCAGAAAACTGTTTCAGATGCGAATGGCCCCTGGCACACCAGTAGGAGACCATGTTCTGAAGATGATAGCTCTCATAGAAGAGCTTGAAGACCTTGGATGGATAATGGACAATGAACAATATACATATATTATTCTGCAGTCTCTCCCCTCCACCTTTGCTCAATTTATAATTAACTTCAACATGCACAATATGGAGAAGGAACTACCTGAACTCCTTAATATGTTAAGGAGTGCAGAGAGCACACTGAAATCAGTGAAAACTCCTGTTTTGAGTGTTGGGCAATCTTCCTCTTCTCGCCCGAAGGCTAAGGCCAAGAGAAAGATAAAGAAGAAACCTACCAAACCTAGGGGTGGAGTTAAAAAGATTAAGGGAAAGGACAAGTCCATAGCTGGGGAATCGGGGAAAGGGGAATGTTATCACTGCCACAAAACAGGACACTGGAAGCGTAACTGTACCGAGTACTTGAATCTCAAGAGTGGGGATGCTTCCGCTTCAGGTGTGTTTGTGACAGAAAACTGTTTTTCAATAAACTCTGCTTCGTGGGTATTAGATACCGGTTCAGGTTCTCACATTTGCAATCCATGCAGGGGCTGAGAAATAGCAAGGTTTTGAAGACAGGTGACCATACTCTCCGCGTTGGAAATGGTTCCAATGTACATACAGTTGCAGTGGGAGAGTATCACTTGGGGTTGCCATCTGGGTGTATATTGGTTTTGAACCCATATTATTATGTACCTAGTATGCTTTATAATATAATATCATTTCTTTGTTAGACAATGAAGGATATAATTTTGTATTGCAGAACAATGTTATGACCATTCACCTGAATCAAATGTTGGTTGGGTATGGTACGCTTAATAACGGGATACACGTCCTAAATCAACACACAGTTTTCATCATACAACACACTAATAAAAGAAAACTTTCAGAAATAAATGAAGCTTTTCTTTGGCACTGTAGACTTGGTCATATTAACGAAACAAGACTAAATAAGCTACATAAATATGGATATTTAAAATCCTTTGAATATAAATCTTATACGACTTGCCAGTCTTGTATCAAGGGTAAAATGACCAAAACTCCGTTTACAGGACACGGAGAAAGAGCTACTGAGCTCTTAGGCCTCATACATAGTGATGCATGCGGGCGAATGTCTACACAGGCTAGAGGCGGTTTTTCATACTTCATTACCTTCACTGATGATTTCTCAAGATTCGGTCATATATTTTTATTAAAGCACAAATCCGAAGCTTTCGAGAGATTCACTAAATATAAACTCGAAGTAGAAAAACAAACCGGCTTGAGCATCAAAATGCTTCGATCAGATCGAGGTGGGGAGTACCTCAGTACAGAGTTTGCAGACTTCCTAAAAGAGAATAGGATTCGCTCTCAGCTCACTCCTCCTTACACACCACAGCACAACGGTGCGTCAGAACGTCGGAATCGGACCCTATTAGATATGGTCCGTTCCATAATGAGTGATGCTGAGTTATCTATCTCATTTTGGGGGCATGCATTGGAGACTGCGGAGTTTCTGTTGAACAGGGTCCCAACCAAAACCGTGTCTACCACGCCATATGAGATATGGCATGGGAAGAGGCCATCTCATAAACGATTTAAGATTTGGGGTCGTCCAGCCTATGTTAAAAAGCAGAATCCGGACAAAATCGAGACACGGTCAGTCATGTGTAATTTTGTGGGATATCCAAAGAATTCATATGGTTATCTATTCTACCATAAGGAGGAACAAAAGGTGTTTGTTTCTCAGCATGCCATATTTTTAGAAAAAGAATTTTTTACAAATGATACAGATGGCAGTGTGGTAGACCTAGAAGAAGTTCTAGAAACACAAATTACAAATGATGACTTGGTTGAACCGGCTGTTATAACAGAAACTGAGGAACCTCGGCCACTCCGTAGGTCTGGTAGGACTTCTCACCCACCGGAGAGGTACTACGGTTTCCTCATTGATGGTGACAGAGAAGACAGCATCATGGAGGATGATGATCCTACCAGCTTTTAGCAAGCTATCACGAGTGGAGACTCTATGAAGTGGCTGGATGCCATGAGATCTGAAATGGAGTCTATGTACACCAACAAAGTATGGACTTTGGACGTTGTACCCTCTGGGGTAAAACCTGTGGGGTGCAAATGGATCTTTAAAAGAAAGATTGGTGTAGATGGGCAGGTAGAGACCTATAAGGCAAGACTTGTGGCGAAGGGTTTTCGTCAAAGACCAGGTTTGGACTATGACGAAACTTTTTCTCCCGTAACCATGCTTAAATCCATTCGGATCCTACTTGCTATTGCTGCTCACTACGACTATGAAATCTGGCAGATGCACGTTAAAACGGCATTTCTAAATGGAGATTTAGAAGAATGCGTTTATATGGATCAGCCAGAGGGCTTCATTGACCGTGGGAGCAGCGGGAAAGCATGTAGATTAATTAAATCCATTTATGAATTAAAGCAGGCATCACAGAGTTGGAACATCTGTTTCGATGATATTATCAAAGAGTTTGATTTCATCAAAAATCCAGATGATCCTTGTGTTTATAAGAAGGCTGTAGGGAGAGCTGTCACATTCCTCGTATTGTACGTGGATGACATTCTTCTGATAGGAAATGATATTCCTATGCTACAGCCGGTCAAATCTTTCTTATCACTAAGGTTCTCCATGAAGGACCTGGGTGATGCCACATACATTCTGGGCATTAGGATCTATAGGGATAGATCCAAGAGGTTATTGGGATTGTCCCAAACCAGGTACATCAACACCATCCTAAAAAGGTTTAGTATGGAAGACTCCAAGCGACGTGCCTTACCCGCTTGCCATGGGGTCACTTTCTTTAAGGACTCTTGCCTAAAGACCGATGAAGAGAGAGCTCGCATGAGCATTATACCCTATGCTTCGGCAGTAGGATCTATAATGTATGCGATGTTATGTACATGCCTAGATGTAGCTTATGCATTTAGTGTAGTAAGCAGGTATCAATCCAACCCAGGGGAGAATCACTGGATAGCTGTGAAGAACATTCTTAAGTATTTGCGAAGGACTAAAGAATTGTTCTTGGTATATGGTAATGGAGATCTCCAAATGGAGGCCTTTACCGATTCGAGCTTCCGGAGTGATAAGGACGACAACAAATCTATCTCTGGGTTTGTATTTACCCTCAATGGAGGGGCGGTGAGTTGGAAAAGTTCCAAACAGGATACCGTTGCAGACTCTACGATGGAGCTGAGTACATTGCTGCGAATGATGCCGCCAAGGAAGCCATCTGGATGAGGAAGTTCGTCTCGGAGCTAGGAGTAGTTCCAACCATTATTGATCCAATACCATTGTATTGTGATAATAATGGGGCTATGGCGTTAGCCAAGGAGCCCAGGTCCCATCAGTGGTCCAGACACATCCTGAGGCGCTTTCATTTGATCCGGGAGATTGTAGATCACCGCGAGATCGAGATTAGGAGAGCAGACACAAAGAATAACACCGCGGATCCACTCACCAAGGCCCTCCCTCAGCCGCAACATGAGCGATTTTTTGAGATGTTGGGTATGAGATACGCTAATAACTGGCCTTAGTGCAAGTGGGAGATTGTTGGATATATGTATGCCCTAGAGGCCATTATATGATAGTGGATGTATTTATACAGGTATATATATATATTCAGTGTACATTCTTGCTCGACATGATAGTATGCTATCTGGTTCTTCTTTATCTGACATGTTGACTTGATCATGCTTTTATTCATTTACACATGCTGATAAAGCCCTGAGGATATTGGCTTGATTACTGTGATTATGATGGAGATCATACTAGTGGGACATATGTAGTTTATAAGCATATCCTAAAATGTTCCTAGTCGTAGGTGTATCGAGATGGGGCATAGATATACCAGAGTAGACTAGCGTATATGATACTAGACCCATATGATGGGCGATGGATGTTCCCTCATCCATTGATGTTTGACATCGAGATCGTATACGGTTGCTCAGTGGAGACTGGGTACACTGGACGGATTCACCGAGAACTCCTATATGGTATTATATCTATCGCAGGATAGCAGTTCTCAGGTGACACTGGTACAGGTTAGTCTGTAGACCCGAGACCGTCATAGAGTCTTGTATGTTCTCCCACTGTACTTTGATTACCACCCTACCACGGCTCTACTGAGTCGTGCAAACAGGTGGCTTTTGGGTACATTCCCGAGACACACGAAGACGATGAGCGATAGAAGGGGTTTCGTCTCTCCCGGTATTGGGAGTAGATGCTGTGCTGTGCTCGATTGGCTATATCAGTAAGTCCCTGGTCAGGGCTGTTGAGATTTACTGATAAGTGTTATCAGTAGTTTCTCGATCTGTTATAGACCATTCATCGGCACGACTTATTGAGTTATTGGGATCGATGTTACCATCCCTAGACTCGATATGCAGCATATCTGACGAAGAGACCGGACTGTACGGTAGTGTTGCCGGTTGGCTCGACTGGAGTTGTGACAGGTTCGCTTGTTTTCTTCTGATCGCTCAATACCCGGGTGGCCGTTACGTTTAGCTGACCTCTTGCGGCTTGGGGGTGCTTGATATGATCATCGCCTACTCCCGGCGTATTGACGAGTCTTAGAGTCCCACAATGGAGTTATCTAGTCCAGGCGAAACGATATGGCGCGCATATGAGATATGCGCGGGGATCCGATTAAATGCGCGTATGAGATACCGTATATTAATCGGACGGTTTATTATTGGTCAGGTCGTATGTGATATGACCTGTTTGCTAAATCAAGTGTTGATTTAACATTGACCATTAGTTTTTCACTTTAGACCCTTTTTTTCTTTTGTAGTATGCATACATGTATGCACATGTTCTTTTTTATGCACATATGGATGTGCATGCACACATACATGCATACAATATTCTATCATGGTTGTTGATACCTGAGATGGTGGCAATATAAGACTCACACTTTATATAAATATGTTGATATTTATTTTTGGATAAAAGAAAATGGAAATGGAAATTCTATCATGGTTTAATATTTTATTCATACACTAACCCTTTGCTTTAACCATGATTTATTTTCTATGGCCATTTTGGATCCAAAATAAATATCTAGATATTTTATAACTAGGGTTAAGAATGAGAAAGAGAATATATATATATTTTCATTTCTCATTTTTAACATAAGCTTATCATTATCTTGAGCTCTCATATTGCCTTCATCTTCTTCCTCCTCTCTCTTGCTCTCTAGCTTCCATTAGTGAGTGAAAGAGTGATCAAGTTAGGGTCTTTAAGTGAGAAAACAAACCACATCAACATTCTATACTACTCTAGCCAACTAGTTTAGAGTGTTAGCTTCAACTATTTCTCTTGATCTAGTAAAGCTTCTAGCTTGGACAAAGAGGACTCCGGGTGGATCGTCGTGGACTTAGAGGACCTTAAGCAAGCTTCTTTCAAACCCCAAGTGGCTAAGGAGTCTAGCGTAGGGAGCAACAAAGGTTGTATTCCCTAAACCTAGCTTTTACTTCTTGTGAAAGTGTTTAAAGTTTTGTTACCCTACCTTTTCTAGTATGATCCTTAGGTTAGTTTCTCTAGCACCCTAAAAATTTAAATATGGCATGTGTGATGCTACCAAACCCTTGTAGTGGTGCTGTAGAAACTCCATCAAAACGCTACTTTTGTTTTGCACCCACGCTAGTCCAGTCCCGCTCCGCCGTTAGTTAAGTAACATAATGGTGCATGACGGGGCCCCATGGCGAATGCAGATGGTATAAGCGTACGTTGTATTTTCGTTTCATTTCTGCAATGATAGGGTTAAATGATGGGATCACATTAATATTGATTAATGTAAGGAAAAAAAACTAAAGTTTAAATCGTTGGAACAATTTCAAAACCACTCGGTTTTCTTGAAAAACAACTTTTAAATGTGGAGCCTCAACCACTCCTTTTAAAAGCTATCATGGTTCTTTCGACTATATCAAGTTCATTACGTTCACGGTTTTGCCAAACCATTCATAGCCCTCCATCATTTCAGATGGGTATTCAGTAGTATTCAAGCTATGTATTTTGACCTTCGCTAATGCATAGTGATTGGTAGCTACTGGGTATTCATCTGTAGCATAGATAGATGCGTTGATTTGGGACAGTCGTACAACTATTTTGGGCTTCGTCAAGGGTTTGTACGGATGGGTTCAAATTAACCCGGACAATGATGGGTAGAACTTGACTTGCGACTTATGATATGTTGGCCTTCGTCATGGTCATAAGAGCTTGGGGCAAAAATCCACATCGGGAGTTTTAAAGGAAAATGAAATTGCTAGTGTTGCATACTATTTGGAGTGTGATGATTTTGGTAGGATTCCTTCAAGGTTGTCACACGATGATATTTGGATCCCGATCCTACTGTGAGTATCTGCTACTCCTCGGGTGAATTTTTCACTTTGCAATCAATGCTATAAACCAAGTAGGTGTCTAGAATGGTGTTAGCAGGGCCACGCCTCCAGGGAAAAGAGGTTATTTAATTAAGGAACTTTGCGAAAGCGTTGTAAAACCTCCCTTGAAGTACCGACACTAGCCTGGTCGAGAGGTTAAGTAAGAATTGTAGGGTGCGATTAATCTTGACTAATTATTCTTTTATGATTTGAAGGAGGATTCAAGAAACAGTGGGAGCCATCCTGTTTAGATAAACTAATAACCAATCTAAACTTTCAAAAGTATCATACTGAGTGTTTCTTCTCTCTCTCCTAATTGCAATGACCAAAATGACCGGGTTTAATTTACTGCTAGATAAAAACATATTAACTGGGCCAAACTATAAAGATTGGCTAAGGAATGCTCAGATGGCCATAACCTATAACAAACCGAGCTACCTCCTTACTACCAAAGCCCCCGCCGTCCCAGGTCCAGATTCCAGCGTCGCGGATATTGAGATTCGTGAGACATGGGAAATTGACAGTGCGAAAGCTTCGATGGATAATCAACACCAGAGGCGGCACGAGAAGATGGACTTAGCTTCCATCTTCCACCATACCAAATAATTATATGGAGAGCAATCTCGTATCGCAAGATATGAGACCTCGAAAAAATTGTTTCAGGCGAGATTGGCTATTATGTCAGGGGACCACGTCCTTAAAATGATTAGCTACATTGAAGAGCTCGCAGACCTTGGGACCATGTTAGAGAACGAGTTATATACCGACTAGATTCTACAGTCCCCCTTCTGCCTACGCCCAGTTTATCTTGAATTTCAATATTCAGGGTAAGGAAGATTCACTTTCAGAACTCCTTAATATGTTGAGGAGTGCAGAGGGCACCCTACAGAAAACCAGGGAGACACCCGCTCTGCTTATTGGGGAACCTTTCTCTTCTAGATCCAAAGCGAAAGACAAGGGGTTGAAGAAGAAGGCCCCCACCAAGCCGAAAGGCGGTGTCACTAAGGTAGAGTGAAAGGGCAAGACAAAAGTTTCGGGGCCGACAGTAGGGAAGGAGGAATGTTTCTATTGTCACAGGAAAAGGCATTGGCAGAAGGACTGCAGGGCTTGGAAAACCAGAAACCTGGATTCGAAGCACGTTGTGGCTTCGACTTTAGTTGTGTTTATGATTGAAAACTGTTTGTCAATTAACTTTACTTCCTGGGTACTAGATACCAGATCAGGATCTCATATCTGTAATTCATTACAGGCTATGAGAAACCATAGAGTTATCAAGGCAGGTGATATGACTTTCAGGGTTGCTAACGGAATGAGCGTAGACGCTGTATCCGTAGGGGAATATCACCTAGGATTGACAAGTGGGCAGATTTTAATTTTGCGTAACCGTTTGTGTGTACCTAGTCTGGCTTGTAATATCATCTATATATCTTTACTTTCTAAAGAAGGTTATGATTTTACATTTGTAAGCGATGTCGTCCACATCCACCTTAATCATGCTTTGATTAGATCAGGTACACTAAATAACGGTATATACGTATTAAATCAAGCTCAGGTTTTCAATGTCCAGAACACACTTAAAAGAAAGTCTCCAGAATTAAATCAAGCTTTCTTATGGTATTGTAGACTGGGTCACATCAATGAAACGCGGTTGACGAAGTTACATAAAGAGAGATATTTAGATCCGTTCGAATATCAGTCCTATGCAACTTGTCAATCATGTCTCAAAGGAAAGATTGCAAAGACTCCGTTCACTAGACACGGAGTAAGAGCCACTGAGCTCTTGGGACTTATACATAGCGATGTGTGTGGTCCAATGTCTACACATGCAAGAAGTGATTATTCCTATTTCATTACTTTTACGGATGATTTCTCAAGGTATGTACATGTATTCTTGATGAAACATAAATCTGAGGCCTTTGAGAAATTCCGGAAATATAAGAATGAAGTGGAAAACAAACCGGCAAAAGTATCAAAACAATTAGATCTGATCAAGGTGGTGAGTACTTAAGTGCCGAGTTCCTGGATTACTTAAAAGAGAATGGAATTCTCTCTCAGCTTACTCCTCCATACACACCCCAACACAACGGTATAACGGAAAGGCGGAATCGTACCCTATTGGATATGGTACGTTTCATGATGAGTAACGCTGAGTTGCTGCGATCCTTCTGGTGTTATGCATTAGAATCAGCTGCATATCTTTTGAACAAGGTTCCTACTAAGTCAGTGCCTACCACACCATATCAGATGTGAAGTGGGAAGAAACCCTATCTTAAGTATCTGAAGATATGAGGATGTCCTGCTTTTGTAAAAAAGCAGCATGCGGACAAGCTCGAGGCACGCTCAGTACTATGTAAGTTTGTGAGATACCCAAAGAACTCCAGGGGGTATCATTTTTATTACACGGAGGAACAAAAGGTCTTTGTTTCTCGACATGCTCACTTTTTGGAAACTCAGTTTCTTGAAAAAGAAATAAGTGGGAGCGTAATAGAACTGGAAGAAATTCCAGAACCACAAGCTATTACTGAAAGCATGGTGGAATCAGAAGTTTCGAAAAAACCGGACATTCCTGCGCCACCCCGCAGGACTAGTAGGCAGTCTCATCCGCCCGAGAGAAACTACAGTTTTCTCATAGACGGGGATCGAGAGGATTGGATCATCGACGATGATGAGCCAACTAGCTTCCAGCAAGCCATTCAGAGCAGAGACTCGGTAAAATGGCTGGATGCAATGCGGAACGAAATGGAGTCCATGTACACCAACAAAGTATGGACTTTGTACATTGCTCCAGAACGGGTAAAACCCGTAAGCTGCAAATGGATCTTCAGAAAGAAGATTGGTGTAGATGGACAGGTTAAAACCTATAAGGTTAGACTTGTTACAAATAGTTTTCGTCAAAGACCTGGTTTGGACTATGATGAAACCTTTTCTCCAGTGGCTATGCTCAAATCCATTCGGATCCTTCTTACCATTGCTGCCTTCCACGATTATGAAATTTGGTAGATGGACGTAAGGACCGCTTTTCTGAATGGAAATTTGGAAGAGTGTGTTTATATGGATTAGCCGGAGGCTTTCATAGAGAGTGGGAGCAGCGGAAGAGTGTGCAAGTTGCTTAAATCCATTTATGGATTAAAGCAGGTATCGCGGAGTTGGAACATCTATTTTCATGAGACGGTATAGGAATTCGACTTTATCAAAAATCCAGATGAACCATGCATCTATAGTAAATTGTAGCGAGAACTGTGGTATTCCTCGTCTTGTACGTGAATGACATTCTCCTGATAGGAAATGACATTCCTATGCTACAATCAATCAAACGATTCTTGTCACAAAGGTTCTCCATGAAGAACCTGGGTGATGCCTCCTACATTCTGGGGATTCAGATCTATCTTGATAGATCTAAACAGATGTTGGGACTTTCACAGTCAAGGTACATCGACACCATACCGAAAAGATTTGGTATGGAAGATTCAAAGTGCGGTAATCTACCGGCTTGTCACGGAATCACCCTCTCTAAAAAGATGTCTCCCAAGACTGATTTGGAAAGGGATCGCATGACTATTATACCCTACGCTTCTGCGGTAGGCTCTATAATGTATGCGATGTTGTGTACCAGACCAGATATAGCTTACGCACTGAGTGTTATAAGCAGGTATCGGTCAAACCCAGGGGAGAAGCACTGGAGAGCAGTGAAGAACATTCTTAAGTACCTGAGAAGGACTAAGGAGATGTTCTTGGTGTACGGCAGTAAGACCTCTAGATCGAGGCCTTCACCGACTCCAGCTTCTAGAGTGACAAGGATGACTCCAAGTCCATATTGGGTTATGTCTTTACCCTCAATGGAGGGGCGGTCTGTTGGAAGAGATCCAAGCATGACACCGTTGCTGACTCGACGATGGAAGCGGAGTATATCGCCGCATGTGACGCAGCGAAAGAAGCAGTCTGGATCAAGAAGTTCATTACAGAACTTCAGGTGGTTCCATCTATTGTTGATTCAATACCTCTGTATTGTGACAAAAACGGGTCTATAGCTTTAGCGAAGGAACCCAGGTCCCATCAGAAGTCCAGACATATCTTGAGGCGGTACCACCTGATCAGGGAGATCGTTGATCGCCGGGAGATCGAGGTGCGGAGAGTAGATACGGAGAACAACACTGCAGATCCACTCACAAAGGCCATCCCTCAGACACAGTTCGAGAGGCTAATCGAGATGACAGGTCTGCGATATGCCAATACATGGCCCTAGTGCAAGTGAGAGATTGTCAGTGATATATGCCGTAGAGGCCATTATTGTATAGTATTGGTTTGTATATAACATTTTGAAAGCTTGAGATACACAGATATAATAACTGTCTTGCTCAAAATGGTAGTATACTACTTGGTTTGATTCTACCTCAATATGTGTAAATGTTTCTTTTAGCATATCGCTAATACATATTGGTAGAGCCCTTAGGATCTTTGCTTGGCTACCAGCGTTGTGATGGCAGTCACACTAGTAGGGTTGGGTAGTCTATAAGCACATTCTTATACAGGTCCCTAGTCATAGGATTATCGAGACGGGGTATCGATACTCCAGAGTAAACTAGTGTATACGCTTCTCATCCCAGCAGGGGAGATGGTCTGTCCCACAGCTATTGGTACATCAGACTAGAGATAGTATATAGGTGCTCATTGGGTTATGAGTTACACTAGACAGACTCGTTAGGAACTACTGGTTAGTATTATACCTATCGTCAGGTAGCAGTTCCCGGGTGGCATGAGTACAGGTTAGTCCGTTGACTTGATATCACTATTCGTCTCGAGTGTGTTCCCACTGTACTTAGATCACTACCCTATCATGGCTCATATGAGTCATGCAAACAGGTAGTGGTTAGGTGTAGTCCCGAAGCACTGGGAGGCAGTAGTGGTTAGATAGGATTTGCCTCTCTCGGTATTGGGGGGTTGATATCGCGCTGTGTTCGGAAAGCCATTACACAAAGTCCCTGGCCATGGCAAGCAAGATTTACTGGTAGCTACTCCAGTAGTTTATCAGGGTGTATTGGGATTTACCCCGGCATGACTTATTACGCTATTAGGGGTCTGACTTTTACCGCCCTTTAGGCCCGATATGCGATACTCTTAGACGAACAGACCGGACTATACGGAGATTGTCATAGATAGGCTCAGTAGGAGTTCGGATAAGTTTACTCATCGGCCTTCTTATCGACAGATACCTGGGTAGCTGTTACGTGCAGCTAGTACCACTGACAGACTTGTAGTTAAACCCACTACCAGTGTACTGTCGAGTCTTTAGAGTCCTAAACAGAGGGTTTCCCTGCTTCGGGCGAAACGATGTAGAGACCGTATGGTTTTACGGCAGGGTTTCGATCATATACGTGTACTAGTTGCACGGATGTTGTTCGGACGGATAATACTAGTGGGCTTTGGTTTAAGCCGGATCCTAGTATTGGGTTGTTGGATTATTTTCGTCTCCTTGTATTCTTATTTTTCAGAATACGAATACGAGTATGTATATACGGTGAGGGGTATTCTTGTAATTTCACAAGAGTGCTTCTAGAAGAAGACACCTCATTTGTGGTTTAATCCATTTATTTAAATGGATAATGAGGTGGAGAAATGAGGTGTTATCTTGGACATGATTGAAGCATAGCTATATGTGTGACTCATTGTTTTTTGGATGACTATTGAGGCATGGTGGGATTATGATATTATTTGTGGAAAATGATTTGCTTCATAGTCATCAACACTCAGCCATTATTCACTATCATTCTTATTACAACACCCTCATCTTTCCAAAGCTTCCTTCTTCTTCCTTAAACCCTAAACATTCTCATGAGTTGAGAAACCTAAGGTTATTGAGACAAATTAATCCATAATCACTCTCTACATCTTCTAGGTTATCTAGCTTAGCAAACTAGGTATCTTAGTTACCTTGGTTTAGAGGTTGGAGCTTGAGGTATAGACTCTCGGGTGGATCATCTTTGACGCGAGGAGGCCGACGTTCAAGCACGATCCGATCTTCAAGGATCTCAAGAAGAGGAGGAAAAGAGGAAGACCCGAAGGACTTGTTAACTAGGAGGTATAAAACTCTTACCGAGTAGTTAAACCTCCAAGTAGTTATAGCTAGTTAAGGTTCCGTAAAGATCTTGGAATTTAGTCGATGTTGCGAGCTTTGTAAAAATCGTTTTTTGTATATTCCGCCTCCTTACAAGTGCGTGGGGTGCGCGACATCGACTTACAGTGGTATCAAAGCCTACTAAATCTTAACTAGCTAGTTATCAAGTAGTTAGAACTTCGATCGTCGGATATATACTCGAAATCAAAATTCAGACCATGCTTGCTGTTGAATTTTGAAAGCGTTCAAAAAATTATTTTAGTGGCCTTAAAAATAGAAGCAGGGTTTTATAAGAACACAAAAGAAATTTGAGCTTGTGATCGGCCAGGACCACCGCAGAACCGCGGCCAAACTCAGTGTTTAGCCGCCGAATCACGGCCGAGTCACTCCAAATTTCTTCTGTGGGTCTTATTCTTGGAAATATGGTTTCTTGCATATTTGGTTTCTACCCAAGATTGTTTGTGTACTGGTTTGTGCATAGGGTAGACACGGATTATGATAATCGATTGAAATTCTAAGTTCTTGGCTAAAGTTCCAAAACTATGAATCGAACTAAAGCGCTAGAACTTGTATACAAAAACTAGTAAGCTAAACTAATCTACTGTGTGTAGAATATTCACATCCTTAAGCTTTCTTCAAGTGCTCCGGATTGCGTTTGCAAGCCGGTCCTTCTTTGCTGAAGATGATCCACTTGAGGGAACGATCCAAGCTCCAGCTTCGCCTAGTGAAGCAACCGATGCTCCAAGATCGTTAGCAATGGAGAGTGGGGGTGTAGGAATTTTCCACTATCTTTTTTGTAAAGGAAGAGAGAGGGGAGTATGGTGAGAACCATGCTTGTATAGTGTTGAACAAATGAATTAACAATTCATTTGTGCAAACTATTCAAGCATGGGTTGGTTTTTAAAATGAAAGATATGTTTTACAAAACCTTGCTTTGAGATTTTCTCTCACATTGATGGCCCATTATTTTTGAGATGGGATTTCACTCTCACCATTAACTTCACTCTCCTCACTAGCAATCTTGAGTTCCTCCACCTTCATCTTCAAGCTCCTCTCCACAATCTTATGTGTTGAGAATCAAAAGAGGAGGTGAGGTAGATAAATACTTTGAACACTTCACTATATCCTAGGCACTCTGGATTATCAACCTAGAGTCCCTACTTGCTTTACTTGATCTTTTGTATGGAGTTAGAGCCAAGAGCTACATCCTTCGGGTGGATCATCTTCGACGGAGGAAGACCGACGGCCAAGCTCAATCGTGGACACCTCAAGGAGTTAAGGAAGATGGTAGAAGACCGAAGGAAACGTATCATTCGGTATAACATTTCTATCCCAGTAGTTTAGCTCATTGTAGTTAGCTAGTGTAGGTTTATTGTTCGATTCTAGGTCGGGTTCGTTAGCGCCAAAAGTTTTTTAAACGCCATTTTTGTTCCACACCGGTTACGGTAGATGGCCAGGGCACTTGCAAATCCCAACATGGTATCAGAGCCACCCATAAACCCTTACTAGCTAGTTTACACGAGGTTAAAATATCGACCAACCAAATTTTCTGAATCACAATTCCATTTTCATATGCTTGCTGTCGTTTTTAAATATTGTTCAAAAAATTATTCAGATTGGATTAAAAATATAGGGCACCTCAAGAAATTTGGGCACTTGAGCCAACAAAATAGCCGCGGAACTGCCTCAATACATGCCTATTGGCAGCGGTTCCGCGGTCGTCTTGTGGCCAAAGTGCACCAAATTTCTTCTGGCACTCTATTATATGGAAATGTGAATTTTGGGATGTATGGTTTTGGCCTAGATTTGTGTGAGTGCTGGTTCGCATTTGGGGCCAATGTGGAAAAGTTTTAGTTGATCGAAATTTTAAATACATGATTATCAGTGCATGTGAATATATCTGCGACCGTGAATATCATTGAGCGGTACAACCCGACTAGTTGCTATATGTTCACCTAGACGAGTTTGCGAACATGATATTCACGTTGATCTTCTGTATTGTGCTGATATTATGGTTGGATTGTCGTGGTGGATAGAATATTGTGCAATGGTAGTATTAAAGTTCAGATTCATTTGTATATTCGTTATTGCAGGGCGAGCGTCCGACATGTGGACAGCCGTCTCTGCTGGATTGTATATTCTTTTATTGGGGCACGACCGGGTTGAGGTCGATGTCGCCATTGTATATGTACCTTTTCTTTTCTGTACTAGGATTACCCCGTGGTTGAATGCTCGAGTAGCCGGGTTCTAGAGGGCAATGAGCCCGCATCTCATGGCGTTGAGACGGAGGGGGCCTTACTCTAGAATTGGCGGGCTATTCGCTGCACTCGTAGGGGTATAGGATGACCCACGGTGGAGTGCTTAAGTTACAGGATTCCGTGAAGTGCTGGGTGGCCCATTCACTTTGTTGATTGGGGTTGCCTCACTTCTGGGATTGGTGGGTAACTTGCCTCACTCGTAGGGGTCTTGGTTATACATTGCACAGGCTATCCACACAACCAGGGAACGTCAGGTTTCATTTGCGGCTCAAAAGAAACCCGGGGCTCTTAGATTATCCATTATTCTGTGATGCTTATCGCTCTTCTGTGATGTTGCTTATATCATGCCTGGGACGAATGTTATATATATATTTATATATACTAGTAGATGTTGTATATGTTTTGCATCCGCGCTAGTCCATCCCCGCTCTGCCGTTAGTTAAGTAACCTAACGGTGCATGACAGGGCCCTGTGGCAAATGCGGATGGTATATACGTACATTGTATTTTCGTTCTTTTCTGGTATGATATGGATTAATTGATGGGACCACATTAATTATAATTAATGCAAGGAAAACAAACCTAAAAGATGTTGTTGGAACCAAGTTTTAAAAAACTGACATTACAGATGTTTCCTTTTGGTTTGCACAATGGTATTCGGTTATGAATATCCAGCACCTCATTCAACGAGGCAAGAGCCGAGATCCCTTTATCGGGAGTGACCTCTTAGGTAAAAGTTTACATCATTGTAATAACTTCACTATAGTCGATTCTTTTGCTTTGCATCATGGTATTCAGTTAGGAATATCCTGCACCTCATTCGATGAGAAAGAGCCGAGATCCCTTCACAGAGTGACCTCTTTAGCAAAAGTTTGCATCACTATATATTTGTAAAACCACTCGAGTTCCTTCAACGATATCAAGTTCATTACGTTAAAGGTTTTTCGCCAAAAACCAGTTGTAGCCCTCCGTCGTTTCGAATAAGTAGCACATAGTATTCATGCGGTGTTTGTTGGCCAAAATCAAGGCATCGTGAATGGTAGCTGTGTGTTGCTTATTCGTAGCATAGATAAATGTATTGGTTTAGGATAGTCGTATCACTTTGTTGGCCAAAGTCAAAGGTGTGTGCGGGTTGGTCTAAATCAATCTGGATAATGACGGGTAGAACTTGACCTGCGTGTTATGATTTGTTGGCTAAAGTCAAGGTCATAAGCGCTTGGGGCAAAAACCACATCGGGAGTTTCAAATATTCAGGAAACTTGCTAGGCATGCGCATACATTCTCGAGTGTGGTGACTTGAGTGGTTTCCACCAAATTATCATGCGATGATAGTTGGATCCCGATTCCCACTAATGAGTAAGTGTTACTTCTCGGGTGATTTTCAGATGATCCCATCTAATTCTCCTTTTAGGGTTTGAAGGAGAATTCGAGGAAACAGTGGGAGCCATCCTGATTAGATAAAGTGATTAACCAATCTGATTTAGGTTAGAGTGCACGCTGAGTATTTCTTTTCTTTCTCTCTTTGGTAGCGACCATGACCTGACCCTGATCTAAAACTCTTGAACCAAGTTAACCGAACCTTCTTAAAACACTTTGGCTTTTGGATTGTCTTTTAGTCGCATGTATCCCTGCCGCTCTTACTTTCCCTTTGCATTTCTCCAGAACACTCCGTATCACTACGAAGATCCATATGGATTGGGTATTCCATCGTATAGCTACATACAAACTCGAAGAAACTTGTTTCAGTTCGAGGATGGATTCCGGTTCGGGAGAAATTGAATAGAATTATTCGGTTGTCTTTTCTTTTTACCTTCTCTCGGGTTGCGAAGGCTCCCAGTGTTAGGAGAGTACACCTATTACGCTTATTGGATAGTTTTCTTCCAAAGCATAGGTAGGTGCCGAAAGGTAGGAAAGGAAGAAAACCAATTAGCCCAAGTATGGTGTACAGAAGGTAATAAGTAAAGACATATAAAGGGATTAAGTTAGGGCAAAGGAAATTGCGACTACTATCATTCACGACGAAACCGCGTATATCCTCTGGCACTCCTATTTCACCTTTGCATTTCTCCAGAACACTCCGTATCACTGCGAAAATCCATATTGATTGGATATGCCATCGTATAGTTACATACGAACTCGAAGAAACTTGTTTCTGATCGAGGATAGATTCTGATTCTAGAGAAATAGAATAAGCATTATTTAGTTGTCTTTTCTATTTACCTTCTCTCAGGTTGCGAGGGTTCCAGGTATTAGGAGAGTACACCTATTATGCTTATTGGATAGTTTTCTTCCAAACCATAGGCCGGTGCCAAAAGGTAGGGAAGGAAGAAAACCAATTAGCCTAAGTGTGGTATACAGAAGGTAATAAGTAAAGACATATTAAAGGATGGGAGTGAGGGCAAGAAAGTATAAGGTTACTGTCATGATTCTGGATAGTGGAAGAGGCATTACTAGGAATACCCGGCCATCCCTTCGAAACATTTTCATGTTTCAGTTTTATTGTGCGATGTTAATTAAAAACTGTTTTTCCAATTAGATTCTGACCCCAGAGTATTTATTTACCAGACTTGATTCACATCTGTATGGCGTTACAGATGCTGAGTGGGAGTAAGATATTGGGAATTGGGTGATTAGATCCTCTATATATCAGAATTCTTTGTAATTGGTGATATTTGAGGAAATCACCTGGGTTTTGCCTGACAACAAATATTTGGTTTTGAATATCCGTTGTTATGCACCGGTTTCAAACAGATATATCTGTAAGTTTATTTTATAAAATGAGATATAACCTTTTGAAATTATGTCTATGAAATTTACCTATATCAGTTGATGGTTAGGTAAGGAGCATTCAACAACGGTGTAATTCATCTTAATCATAGTACATTTTTTCAACCTACGACGCACATGGTTTGAGTTATTAAACTTAGTGGACTTATACAAAGTTTTGTATGTTGTCCGATGTCCGTTAGGACAAAGGGGTTGGTACTCGTACTATATTTTATTTACTCATGACTTCTCTAGTTTTAGACAAGTATTTCGTTGAAATACAAGGTCCAAATTTTGAGAAGTTATAGGTATAAGAATAAGGTAGAGAAGTATATGTTGCAAGTATCAGGATTTTTCAAGATAATCGAAGATATAGATAATTGTGCTAGGTATTCCATCGTAAGTAATAGTTTTGAGAACTAGCTTCTCTTTCAGGTTACTCATACATGGGTGCATTCCTTGATGAGTAATGCTGCTTGACCTCCTTCCATTTAGTCGATATGCACCAGAAACAGTTGCTTGATTTTTGAATTTGGTTCCAATTAAATTAGTGCCATTGTTTCTATATTGGATATAGAATGGGTTCATATCTTGACGATGTTAAGGTATATGGAGTTGTCTGGCTTATGCTCAAAACCAGAATCCGGATAAACTCAAGGCACGTTTCAGTAATGGCAGTTTGTAGGTTATCCCGGGTATTGACGAGGGTTAACATTCTACCATTTGGAAGATCAATAGTTATATTGTTCTTGACTCGCCACCTGTTTTAGTAAAATGAATTCTTTTCAGAAAGCATTAGTGGGAGTATGGTAGAACTGGAAGAGATTCCAGAACCACAAACAGTTATTGAAAATTTAGTAGACCCTGAAATTCAATTGGTTTTGACAATCCATTAGCCGCTCCACAGATTTGGTGGGTAACCTCAGGCACCCGAGAGATACTTCGGCCTCCTCAAAGACGGTGACAGAGAGGTGTTTGATGACCCAAGCTTGCCACTACTGCTGTTCTAGACTATAAGATCTGGCAGGTGGATGAGTACAACGTCATTCTAAATCTTCTTTAGAAATGCACATGTGTATGACTCTGCCAGAAGGTTGTTGTAGTTAGTGGAAGCAGCGGAAGTATGGTAGACAAGTAGCTTATGTCTATTTATAGACTAAAGCAAGTATAGCGGAGATAGATCCATTATTTTTGATGTGACAGTCATAGAGTTTGACTTCATCAGAATAAAAGATGGACGCTGTAAGAAGGTGGTAGGGAGTGATGTCCTGGTATGTGGATGGCATGCTCTTGATAGGAAGTGATATTCCTATACTACGATCTGTTATACTGTGGTTGTCACAAGTTGTTTCTCCACATAGGATCTGGATAAAACATCAGGGATTCTGGTGACTAGATCTATGGTTTTAGATCTAGATTTAGGAAGTGTCCCAATTCAGGCACCTGACACTATTCTAAAGTGTTTTAGAATGGATAACTCCTGGCATAGTGGTGTACCGGTAGGTGATGGAGTCACCCTCTCTAAAGAGATGTCTTTCAGACTGATAAGGATAGACATTTGCATGATTGACATATCACTTGCTTAGACAATTCAGTCAATCATTAGATATCAAGTACCACACCAGATATTGCTTTTGCACTAGCTGCAACAAGTATATATTAATCCAATTCTGGAGAAACGTTGGGAAACAGTTATGAACATAAGTGGATGTTCTTGATATATGGTAACGGCAGCCTCCTTAGAGGAGGCAGTTATCATTTCAGGTTTCCAAAGTGACCTGGATGATAGAGTGACTGTCAGAGTTATAGTTTTCCCTCTTTTGAGGGGCAGTATGTTGGACAGGTGGTCCAAGCGGATACTGAGGAAGGCATGGCGCAAGATACTGATTAAATTCAGTGGAATATACGATCTAAGAAGTTTGTTGGATTTAGAGTTCATTTGTGAACTGGGTCCCATCAGATATCCAGACAAATTCTAAGACAGGTATTGCTTATTTCAGGAGATAGTCCTTCTCTGCGAAGTTGAGATATAGAGAGATAAAGATAGAAATATTGGAGCGGATCCACTTACTGAGGCTATTTCGCGAACGTAATAGTCTCACGAACGTGCTTGGTGAGACTGATTAGTAGAGAAGTTGGGTGTTCGGTATCACACGGCCTGTGAGTATGCGACACCGCATCTAACGTTTAAAAAAAATCGTTTAGGTGAATTTTCCGATATTCGGTAAAATAACTTGTGTTTTCCGTAAAAACCAAGATATAATTATTTTTCCACATAGACTTAAATATACCTATTCTAGATATGTAATTGCTAGTTTTTGGTATTTATTTAGTCACTTTTGTTAGTTTACTTAAATATTTTTCCCTAATTAATTATTTTTAATATTATTTTAAGCTTTCACTTATACATTTAATTAGTGTTAATTACAAATGGGAATGGGTTAATCACACACTTGTGCACCATGACAATTTAAAACTTAGTTTGTAACATGTTTCCTTTTTCTCCATACTTCTAGAAAAGTTTAGGATTAATTAGAAAAGAAAATAAAATAAATAAAGAAAAGAAGTATGGGTGTTGACTTGAGTTTGGGGGGGGGGATGTTTCTAGACTCACACACTCACCTCACTCTCTCCCCCCTTCCCCCAAGGCTGGCCGAGCCCCCCTTTTGCAGCAGCCCCCATTTTCCCTACCTCATATCTTTTATAAAATCTTCAAGAAATGCATCAAAAATCCATACAAACTCTCACAAATTCCTAATTAAACCTTCACCCATTATTTCTTGACCTATCTAGCTTGGATCTTGATGAAAGAAACCATTTTGGGAGGCCAAGAATTTGCAAGTTTGATCTCAAATTTGTTGAGGTATAAATCATAACCCTATGGTTAATTTGTTGGTTTATTACTTTAATCTAACTTAATTAGGTATTAATATGGTTTTAATTGTAAGATTTAGTTTTTAAAGAGAAGGGTTTGGATTTAAGCTAGGGGTTTTACCACTTTATTATGGTTACAAGGTGTAGTTTAATATCTTAAGATTTGCAAAACTTAACCTACTTGTTAAATTGCTAATTGTTACTTTTAAAATGTCCAAATTACATATTCTTGCAAACTAAATTCATGATTAATGTAAATGGGTAAGTTTTAAAAATTTAGTTAAGGGTTGTGTAGCCTAATTAAGATATTAAATGAATATTGTGGCCACTAGATTTGTTAAAATATCAAGATTTGAACTAAAATGGTAAATTGATGCTTACTAGGTTTTTGGGATAAATTGATTTTAATTATGTTTTATATTTTGATGATTAATTAGCTTTTTCCTAAGATATTTAATGTGTTGTGAATGCGCGATTGGGTTCTAAGCTTGGTAGTTGTTACGTATAGTGACCCTAGTTGTGGTTTGTGGCGTTGTCGCGAGCACGTTTTGTGCACCAAGTGTGTGCGCGTCCAGTTAGTGCGCGTGGTTGACTTGTATCGTTTGTGTCCGCGACTATTTATATATCTATTCTCTTATTTACTCGTGTGCATTTCTAGGATCGGGTGCAGAGGCATCGGATGTGGTGCGGAAAAGACAAGGCTGAGATCGGATCATATTAGCCGAGGCGTCCCGGTGAGTAGATGTACACATCTACGGGAGGATCGTCTGGATGGCGCGAGGCGCCCGATGGTTTAGGATTACTTGTAGTACTTGCATTTTATATACGTAGTTTCCCAGTTATTCATCTCATTGCATCGCACCATCTTATATATATACATATGTGATATTATCTCATAGGACACTTGCACCATTACCATTGGTTCATACCGCACGTGCACTATTCATGCGAACACACACGCCTTTAGTAATTGCTATGTCACGAACACTATAGAACTTGCTTAAAATCGGTAACTGTGCATTTGCATCATATATGATCCGTAGACTTATACTTGTATATTTATTTCATTAAATGGATACGTAGGATTATTAGTTATATATACATATCTCATTGCATCAAGATTCATGCATAGCTTCTGGCTGTACTTCGCATGGTATATACTACCGTATCATAGATTTCCATCATCATCGGCATTTTTATATATTGTGATTCTTCTTGATAATTTCAGTATTGATGAAATTTTTGGATTTTTGGGAAAACCGCAAGAATTTTATAAACCTGTTATCACTTTAAAAATGCAAGTTGCAATTTTCTCGTGATATGATGTATGTGTCGTCTACCATGAGTTTTCCTGATTTATGATGGCTTTCAAGACCCGATTTGAGGAGTTAGATGAACTGTTTCGGGTATATGGTAGGTCCGGTATGGTACCCCGGGGCAAGAAGCTCGAGTTGTAGACGATGAGCCTGGTAGAGGTAGACTACATACCGGTGATGTCTGGCGCGGCGGATATCCGGAAGATACCGACGTGGTCGTGAGATTTGATGATATGGGCCGATCCGGACTGACGGAGCCTGAGATATTGGGACATTGAGACATTAAGGTATTGAGATATTGAGGTATCGAGATATTGAGATATTGAGACATTGAGATATTGGGATATAGATATATTGTGTCGATACTTGATACATATTTTCTATTGATTTCAGTGATGATACTTCAGTTTATTGCACAGAGGTTTTACTAAGTTAAAGATACAGATATTCTTATATTAGATATATCAAGATTTCGTGTTGATTATACATTCATGTTGCATTCATACTTGTGCATCGTATCGTTTTGGTATATGTAGGCTGTAACGCATTTGCGTGCATACTTAGGATAGCCTTATTAGATGTTACTTACTACTCATGAGTTGGCAACTCACCTCCGTTGTGCCACAGTATCTTGCAGGTTTGACCCGTCAACGCACTACCGGCAGGCGTTCTTCCTCCTTTTGACTTCATTTGCTTGATTTGCAGCTGCTAGTAGGTGGGTTGTGAGGATATTTTATTCCATCATGTTTATTATTTTGTATCTAGTATACTCCATCTACCCTTGTATATTGGACTAGACGGCGAGACTCGTGAGATTTGTATTTGTGGTATTTGGTGTCGATGCTCATTTGAGCCGACGTGTTATCTTCTTATTTCTTGTTTTCAGATGCTTATTGTGCACTTTTGATATACATATTGCATGTGGTTGTGATTCCGCCATTGGCAAAGTGCTAGCTCCCGCTTGGGGATGCCTTATTCATTATTTATATGTATTTTCATGTGTTGTACCCGTTTGAGGGCTAGTAAGGAGACTCTGCTGAAATTTTCGGGAAATTTTGATGTTTTTAAAATGTTTAATGCGACTTATTTTGAAAAAATTGCTTTCTTTAAATAAGTTTTCCGTCACTCTATTTCTTTAAATGGTTTAGATTTTTGAGGTTTGGCTTATTTAGATTACGTTATGCCTTGAGACGTTCGTAATTTAAGTGCCAATCACGTTCCGTACTTTCGGGTCGTGACACCGCAATAATTAGCCTTAAGTGCAAGTGGAAGATTGTTGGCTATAGTGCCCTCAAGTCAATTATTGTAGTCGCAGGCACGCGATTGTGATGATTGAGAGAGGACCGATACGGGTAGAACAGTCTTACTCAAAATGATAGTATGGTATATGGTTTGTCTTTAACATCATGTACATGAATTATGTGGTATTACAGATCACCATTACATGTTGTTAGAACCCATAGGATTTTTGCTTGACTACCAGCATTATGATGACGATCATATACGTGGGAGCTGGGTGGTCTATAAGCACATCGTTAAATGTCCCTAGTCGTGGGAGTATCGAGACCGGGCATCGATACTCCGGAGTAGACTAGTGTATACTTATCGAGACCCCGACGAGGGGCGGTGGCCGGTCTCACAAGCCATTAGTGTCAGCTAGTCACTTAAGATAGTATACATATGCTCATTGGGTTATGAGTACACTGGACGGACTCGCCGGGAACATGCTAGACGGTATTATACCTATTGTCAGATAGCAGTTCTCAGGTGACATGAGTACATATTAGTTTGTCGACCTGAGATCGTCATTTTTCTCTTGTGAGTTTTTACTGTGCTTTGATTACTACCCTACCACGGCTCAAAGGAGTCGTGCAAACAGGTTTTAGTTGGGTACAGTCCCGAGTCACATGGAGGCAGTGAGCGGATCGTCGGGGATTCGTCTTTCCCGGTATTGGGAGTTGATGTTGCAACCAATGTCATGCCTTAATCAAGATAATAATATGGATGTATTGACCGAACCCTCCTTTTATACAGGGCTAGGGAACATTGGTCCCGCTCTATCTTATGAATGTCATAAGTCTGAGTAAGGGATAGGGGAATGTCAGGATTCCAGCGCCCCCCGTACGAAGAAACAACATGTTGATGCATCTTCTTCGGGTGTGTTCGTTACCAAGAACTGTTTCTCTGTTTGTTCTACGTCCTGGGTATTGGATACTGGATCAGGATCCCACGTATGTAATTTGTTACATGAGCTAAAGAAAGGTAGAGAACCGGGAAAGGATGATAAATCCCTAACAATAGGGAATGGTGCAATTGTTGCAGCCAAGGCAGTTGGCGATTACCACCTTGTATTACCAACTGGTAATACATTGATTCCGAATGACTGTTACCACGTACCAAAAATGATATGCAATATTATATCGGTTTCTTTGCTAACTAAAGAATGATATAATCTCACATTAGAGGATAATGTTATGAACATTTTCCAGAATCAAGTGTTGATTGGATCTGGTACATTATTGTTCATACCAGAATATTGCATTTAATACTGCCCATTTTTCTGCTCGTTTGTATATAAGAAAGTGCTTTTGATCCATGTTTGCTACATATTTACAGGTTACAGGTTCCCAGTCCAAAATAAGGCAAATCATACAAAATCTCCACAGTTACGCCAAAATCCAGAACATCTCTCACAGACAGATAAAAGCCGGGTTCCGGTCATCCGCATCCGTCAAGTGCCGCTTACTAGTTCAAGAGACAAGATGAAAAACAGTGGTCATTCGTGTCTCGGACAAGCACAGAGTACGAGAGGGGCAGCAGAAGATTCAATGAGTGCGCGGAGCTCGAGGGAGATAAAGGTCAAATGAATTAAAAGTGAAGCCATCTTGGACTGTTGCAAATCTGAAGAAACTTTGGAAGCATTTTGAAATTTGGGACATGTAGAACAACAGAAGATAGTAACACAAGGAATCCCAAAAAATACGAGACCCCAATTCCACAAAATCGCGGCGGAACCGCCGCCAATATGGGTTTTTGCGGCGGTTCCGCCGCGGTTTCGTGTCATTATCTGACCAAACTTTAGGGTTATTTTGGTCATTGTATTTGGGCTCGGAATTTAGCCCTAGGGTTTTAGCTCTCTGCCTATAAATAGCCCAGTTTTATGCCAACTAAAGGATACTTCTTTTTAGTTAGATTTTTGTGTAGGTTAGCTTGTATCTTCTTCTTCCTCTTCATTTATTCTCCATTGAAATGTAGTGAGAGCTCTTGAGTGGAAAATCAATGAAGATGGGGGTTTTTATTTAACTTGTATTTTTTAATTCTTGTATTGTAATTTTAATTCCTAGTGTAATTTTATTTCTTATTGTTAAGTAGTTGTTGTTATTTCTTTACTTGTTTTATTTTCCTTCCCTTCTTATCCGTATTATTTTCAAGCCATGATACTCGACGGAGTTCCTTACTTAGGTGAGGACCCAAGTAGTTAGCTTGTAAAATCGTATCTTTTCCTTTCTTTCTTTGCTTCTTTCTTGCTTTGTTTTCTTTTCATTTTCATGTGTGAATAGTTTTCACTTGTTAGGGGTTAAGGAAGGTTAGTATGAGGGACGGAAAAATCCCTTGTGTTTCTCTTCACCAAACATCCTAAAAAGAGCCTAAACCATATAAACGCAACCCCCTCACTTAGGCGCGCTATACGTGACATATAGCCGCAACCTAAGTCGAGAAGTCCTTTGGGCGCACTACAACGTGACATGTAGTTGTGACCTAATTGGATACATGGTTGCAGTTGTTTGGTCTAGGGTTGGAAATAAGCACACGTAGCGGACGGACAAGGGGCACTAGGAATGGATTTAGCGTTGGAAAGTTTGCTTAAACTCGCAAATCTCATTCTTATGTCCTCCTAATCCTCGCTACTTTCTTTTATCCCAACTTCATTTTAAGATTGGCAAAAGAAGAGCACAAGACTAATCCTAACTCTACTAACCAATCTTAACCCTAACAAGCTTACTTGAACATAAATACGATCACTTAGGATAGATTTGAACACATATATACATTCTTTCATTGACCTGTCTAAAACACGAACGAACATACAACCATCTCCCTGTGGATCGACCCGTGCTCAACCGGCTAGCTGCAAAACGACACCGTCTTGATTGCGGTAAGTAGAACAAATAGGACAAGGTAGAACGCATAATTCTACACCAATCAAATGACGCCGTTGCCGGGAAGACGATAGTGTATTTCTTTCTTGTTATTCAGGTTAATATTTTTTTTGGTATATATATAAAGAAAATAATAAATATAATAAAAACCATTTTGTTATTTTTGATAATTTTTGTGTGCAAGTGTGCAGGTTATCTGGAGCAAGTACAATATTCAAATAAAGAGATAGAGGTTTTTATTCTGTCGTACAGAGAAAGAGGAGTGCATGGACCCAAGTTTCAGGCGCCAATTCAACATTTTGACCGCGGAACCGCGGTCAAAGCTTGGGTTGTGCGGCGGTTCCGCGGTTATATTGTAGTTTCTTGGCCTCAATTTTTTTCCACCACTTTTCTTCCTTCTAATCTTCTATATGAATTCCACTAAACTGTATTTTATGCAGGTTTCTTTGCACAGATTGTGCCGCCGCCAATAAAATTATATATATATTTTTGTTGTTTTAGATATTGTTTGTTTATACGCTTTGCATATAATGATACGGACATTCAGGGGCTTGAACACTAATTAAAATTGGGTGGGGATTTCATTACCCTTCCTAAGACCCTACAAATCACAAAAAGTATACGCATCACCTTGAGTTAATAAAAAATATTTAGACCAAACCTATAAGGACTTGTCGCGCTCATTTAAGACAAGTGAGGGTTGCGGGGAATCGGTCGTTTATCTAAACTTGATTTTGTAGTGCCTATGCTAGACAAGTGAGGAGGTAATTTTAAAAGGCCCGTCTCACGGTGATTTGTGAGCGGAACCCTCCTTACCTCACTTGTGCTTACCTGGCGACAATTAGTAGTGAAGAGGCGATTCGAGAGTTATCCTGCAACTTGTCGCTTGGAAGTCTAGGAGCTGTCTAGTTGGAATTTGAAGACTCTAGCTCTAAGTGATTGTTTGTGCATATTGTGATTGTGATTGTGCTTATGTAAAGTTTAGTCCCATAATTCCGTGTTCTTTCAAAACAAACAATTTTGAAAACTGCTAAAAAAAATAATAATAAAAAAATTTCAAAAAATTTAAAAATTAATAAAAATTTTCCACTTCCACCCTCCCCACTTTTCATAACATGGGTACCCCAAAACGACCAACTCTTGCCGAACTTTGGTACCCACAACCAGACATTTCTTCTTACGGTTCTTATATTGGCCGAACTTCGAACGATCCATCCATGCCCAAAATTTCATTGAAAGATCGAATAGACGCGTCCAAGACAAACAATTGGACTCCGCAATCTACTTTGTATCAACCATTTCAACCTACCCCACCTTCTTACGTTGATACCCCTTTTGAGAGTCACATTCCGATTCCAAGACCCATTTCCATTGCCGATAGAATCGAACAATCTCGTACCCCACCTTTCACTCCTTTCACCACTTCCAATTCTTTTGATCAACAATTCCAATCACCTTCATATCAGAATGTTGATCCTAATCCTGTCCAACTATTCAATTCCTATCACTCCTACCCGACTTTTACACCTTCCCTAGACATTGCTTCTGAACAACCATTTGGGAGTTTCACATATCCACATGAATTTGAATCTTTTACTGAAACCCCCTCACCACTCATGTCTAGTCTTGAACAGTCGTTGGAAGAATTTTGGGTGGCGTCGTGCCAACAGATGATGGATTTGAATGTGTCCATGGTCACCCTCATACAACCTAATTAACCGGCAGCTAGTTTCCAACTAGCTCCACATTTTCTAATGTATGATGAGGTGGTAGGACATGTTGAGAATTTGAGTGGTGAGAGTGAGCAGTATACCCTTCCAAATCAAACCTACCTGTTGCAAATTGAATTCCATAACTCTGGTTTTGAAAGTCTATCGAGTGTCCCACATGAATCACTAATTGATAATAGAATGTTTGATGAGTTGTGCGACTTTATAGTGTTTGATTTACCGGATTGTGAAGAGACCTTGTCAAGTGAAACCACATCCAATCCTTTTGATCTCTACACCTTCACTCTAGAACCTGAATTGATTGAAATCCATGTTGTTGATGAGGTGTCTGAGAAATTTTATTTTCACTTGATTGAGGATATCGATGATGGGAATATTTTGGATGATGAACCTGCAGTTTTGGATAAGTTTTTCTCACCAATTCATCATGTCCTTTCACTTCCGTATGGACATCATCCCGAACCATTAACCGTTTTTCCCGAACCCCATATGCGTCTGGATTTTGAGGATAAATGCATGGATGAGATGAATTTTGAGGAAAATTTTGAGGATGAAACAGTTTTACAAGATGAGTCGAATTTTCCAATTCATCATGTCCCTTTCATTGGCTGTGTACACCCTCCTGAACGTTTAACCAATCCCATTCTTCGATCACTTCCCTCCATCCTTACCATCGTCCCCACTTCGCAAGCCACTGTATCACCTTCTTTTCTTATGTCTCATTCACTAAGTTCGGTCGGCCCATGTTTTCTTACGAATCTTGAGAGGTTTGACCCCATTTCTCAACGAGTTGATGGATTAGTACAATCTCTTTTTACATATCGGTCATTACAAATTGTACTAATTTATTCACTCCATTTTCACTCTCAAGTTCGTATTCCATTTCTTTCTCCCTTCCGCCATTCTTCTCCTCTACCGAGACCGTACGCTGCATCCATCCCCATACAGTCTCACGTATTCTCCATTTCTTTCCTCCCCGCATTCTTTCACCAACCCGGGCTTTATCGCGATAAATTTTTTGAATGGTTGGTGCTAACTTTTGGCTTGTGTAAGGCCTTGTACAGATTGATACTGTTCTCTTCCCCCTAACTCTAAACTTTAACGCCTAAACAATGGAAACACTACTTTACTGAAGTTTGGGGGGACCTTTTTGTGTATATATATTTTTATTTTGCTTTTTCTTTTTTATAAAAAAAACAGGGGAGCACAGACAATTTTGACCCTCTTGGTGTAGCATGACAGTGATGGCACTGTCAAGTTTAAGTTTGGGGATGTGCTCGGTAAGCTTTCTACCTTCGCATTCATGTGTATATTTTGCATTTACATACTTATTTAAAAATCCATAAAAATCAAAATTTTTATAAAAATATAAAAACTTTGTTGTCAAGTTAGCTAATAGGGGAACTTAGATTTTTATTCCGAAAATTTAGTTGATACGTTAGAAATAACTAAATCATAGGCTTAGGAATTGAAAACCCTAAAATAACCCTCCTTCTGTTTAACCTTGGAAACCATACGTCCTTGCAGTTTTTTTTAGAAGTAGGTAATCTTGAGTTCAGTTCTTGAGTTAAGTCGAGATGAAGGGAAAGTATTGAAAGCTTTATTGAAGGATAGTCTGAAAAATAGTTCCTATTCTTAAGTCCAAATTCAGAAAGTATATACCCTACAAATCGCACTTACACGCACCTTGAAACTTAGGATAGTAGAGGATACCTAGAAATACTTTTGCCTAAAAGCCTAGTATGAAAGAAAAAAATGTATTTAAATCTAACCACCAAAAGAGCATCATTGAAAAATATATCCGGTCTTGAAAAAGAAAAATAAAGAAAAAGAAAAAAAAGAATAAATTACAAGACCTAAAAACTGCTAATTACGCTTTAAGCTCATACATTCAGTAATCGACTGGTTAGTGCCTCAAGAAGTATTAATAGTCGCATGAAAGGTGTGTGAGCAAATCCGTCCATCATTAACGAAAAGAAGTAGTATTAGGTATTAAGGCAAGAGTATTATAGCTTGAATTGAATTCTTGAGTGTATGGGTGAAAATTTTTACACACACGTAGAGGTATACGATCGATATTTAGAGGAAAGATAGGGATAAAAAATAAGACTTATGTTTTTTGTAAAGATGATAAAAATCCCGGATTAGAGACTGCGGTTTAAGAAGGAAAACTCAAGAGATACCGAGATCTTTCTAAACTGTCAAAACGTATAGGATCTTGGGTTGAATAAATAGGAGGCGTAAAACATAAGGGTTGAATATTTCTAATTTAGGATGATAGAATTTCTAACTTAGATGCTAAACTATAGGACTAGAGTTGACGTTAACATATGAAACTAGCTTGACAGGATTTTGTGGGTAGTATCCGCTGAAAACCCTCAGGAGACAACACTTCTCCTACTAGGGACACCAATAGATTTAACGACTTGTTGCAAGAGTTCAGTGCAATCGCGTTCTCTGCGAAAGCGAGGTTAGGAATTTTTGTGAATAATTGGTTTTGCTCGGGACGAACAAAAGTTAAGTCTGGGGGTATTTGTTCATACCGGAATATTGCATTTAATACCACCCATTCTTCTGCTCGTTTGTATATAAGAAAGTGCTTTTGATCCGTGTTTGCTAAATATTTATAGGCTACAGGTTCCCAGTCCAAAATAAGGCAAATCATACAAAATCTCCACAGTTACGCCAAAATCCAGAACATCTCTCACAGACAGATAAAAGCCGGGTTCTGGTCATCCGCATCCGTCAAGTGCCGCTTACTAGTTCAAGAGACAAGATGAAAAACAGTTGTCATTCTTGTCTCGGACAAGCACAGAGCACGAGAGGGGCAGCAGAAGCTTTAATGGGTGTGCGGAGCTCGAGGGAGATAAAGGTCAAATGAATTAAAAGTGAAGCCATCTTGCCATCTTGGACTGTTGCAAATCTGAAGAAACTTTGGAAGCATTTTGAAATTTGGGACATGTAGAACAACAGAAGATAGTAACACAAGGAATCCCAAAAAATACGAGACCCCAATTCCACAAAATCGCGGCGGAACCGCCGCCAATATGGGTTTTTGCGGCGGTTCCGCCGCGGTTTCGTGTCATCATCTGACCAAACTTTGGGGTTATTTTGGTCATTGTACTTGGGCTCATAATTTAGCCCTAGGGTTTTAGATTTCTGCCTATTAATAGCCCAGTTTTGTGCCAAGTAAAGAATGCTTCTTTTTTAGTTAGATTTTAGTGTAGGTTAGTTTGTATCTCTTCTTCCTCTTCCTCTATTCTCCATTAAAGTGTGTGAGAGCTCTTGAGTGGAAAATCAATGAAGATGAGGGCTTTTATTTAACTTGTATCTTTTAATTCTTGTATTATAATTTTAATTCCTAGTGTAATTTTATTTCTTGTTGTTAAGTAGTTGTTGTTATTTCTTTACTTGTTTTATTTTCCTTCCCTTCTTATCCGTATTATTTTCAAGCCCTGATACTCGACGGAGTTCCTTGCTTAGGTGAGGACCCAAGTAGTTAGCTTGTAAAACCATATTTTTTCCTTTCTTTCTTTGCTTCTTTCTTGCTTTTTTTTCTTTTCATTTTCATGTGTGAATAGTTTCCACTTGTTAGGGGCTAAGGAAGGTTAGTACGAGGGATGGAAAAATCCATTATGTTTCTCTTCGCCAAACATCCTAAAAAGAGCCTAAACCATACAAACGCAAAACGAAACTCGCAACCCCTTCACTTAGGCACGCTATACGTGACATATAGCTGCGACCTAACTCGAGAAGTCCTTTGGGCGCACTACAACGTGACATGTAGTTGTGACCTAATTGGATACATGGTTGCTGTTGTTTGGTCTAGGGTTGGAAATAAGCGCATGTAGCAGACGGACAAGGGGCACTAGGAATGGATTTAGCGTTGGAAAACTTGCTTAAACTTGTAAATCCCATTCCTATGTCATCTTAATCCCCGCCACTTTTATTATCCCAACTTCATTTTAAGATTGGCAAAAGAAGAGCACAAGACTAATCCTAACTCTACTAACCAAGCTTAACCCTAACAAGCTTACTTGAACATAAATACGATCACTTAGGATAGATTTGAACACATATATACATTCTTTTATTGACTCGTCTAAAACACGAACGAATATACAATCATCTCCCTGTGGATCGACTCGTGCTCAACCGGCAAGCTGCAAAGCGACACCGTCTTGATTGCTGTAAGTAAAACAAATAGGATAAGGTAGAACGCATAATTTTACAACAATCAGTTATGTAACGGTATATATGTTCTTAATCAAAGTAAAGTTCTTAACGTACAGAACACAAACAAGAGGAAAATTTCAGAAATGAACGAAGCCTTCTTGTGGCACTGTAGACTAAATCATATCAATGCGACAAGACTGGCTAAGTTGCATAAAGATGAATATTTGAATCCGTTCAAATTTTCAGCATATGAAACTTGCTAGTCTTGTCTCAAAGGCAAGATGACCAAAACTTCGTTTACTGGACACGGAGAAAGAGCTACTGAACTCTTGGGACTGATACATAGTGATGTATGTGGTCCTATGTCTATACATGCCAGGAATGGTTTTTCGTACTATATTACATTCACCGATGATCTCTCAAGGTTCAGATATGTGTTCTTGTTGAAACACAAGTTTGAAACTTTTGAGAAATTCAAGGAATATAAGTGCGAAGTTGAAAACCAGACGGGCAAAAGTATTAAAGTCCTACGATCTGATTGGGGAGGAGAATACTTGAGCGGGGAATTCCGAGACTATTTAAAAGAGAATAGGATTCTCTCTCAGCTTACTCCTCCGTATACACCACACCACAACAGTGTATTAGAGCGTAGAAATCGCACCCTATTAGATATGGTGCGCTCTATGATGAGTACTGCTGAGTTGCCTATTTCTTTTTGGGGATATACGCTTGAAACAACTGCAGACCTATTGAATATGGTTCCCACCAAATCTGTGTCCATATGAGATATGGAAAGGAAAGAGACCATACCTTAAATATGTTAAGGTATGGGGTTGTCCTGCCTATGTGAAAACACAAAATCCGGACAAGCTCGAGGCAAGGTCGGTATTGTGCAAATTTGTAGGTGTTAGTTATATGTATGCCCTAGAGGCCATTGCTATACATAGGATGTATATTGTAGTGGATGCTGGGACATATATAGGGAGGACTTTCTTGCTCGACATGATAGTATGCTATTTGGTTACACTTTACCTTAACGTGTATACTGATTGTCTCTCTGTTACATGTTGGTAAAGCCCCTAGGATGTGTACTTGACTACCTGGACTATGATGCGGATCATACTAGTGGGGACATGGTAGTCCATAAGTACATCCTTCAAGGTCCCTAGTCGTGGGTGTATCGAGACGGGGCATCGATATACCAGAGTAGACTAGCGTATACCTTCTTGACCCATACAGATGGGCGATGGATGATCCCATATCCATTGGTGTTTGACATCAGAGATGATATATGGGTGCTCAGTGGAGACTGGGTACACTGGACGGACTCGTCGAGAACTCCCAGATGGTATTATACCTTACGTCAGATGGCAGTTCTCTGGTGACACTGGTACAGGTTAGTCTGTAGACCCGAGATCGTCATAGAGTCTTGTGTGGTTCCCACTGTGCTTTGATTTCCACCTTACCACGTCCAAGAGGGCGTGCAAAACGGTGGTTTTTAGGTACAGTCTCGAATCAAATGGAGGCAATGAGCGATATGAGGGGATTCGTCTCTCCCGGTATAGGGAGTAGATGTTGCGCTGTGTTCGATTGGCTATAACCGGAAATCCCTGGCCAGGGTTGCTGAGATTTACTGGTAAGTGTTACCAGTAGTTTCTCGAACTGTTATAGACCTCATATTGACACGACTTATCAAGCTATTGGGGTCTGACGTTTACCACCCCTAGGCGAGATATGCGACATATCAGACGATCAGACCGGACTGTACGGTAAGTGTTACTGGTTGGATTCACAGGAGTATGAGCGGGATTGCTCGTCGATCTTCTGATCGCTCAATACCCGGGTGGCCGTTACGTTTAGCAGACCTCTTGCGGCTTGTGGGTGTTTGATATGATCATCACCTGCTGCCGGCGTATTGACGAGTCTTTAGAGTCCTACACAGAGGTTTCCTGGCTCAAGCGAAACGAAATAGGAGCGCATATGAGATATGTGTGGGACCGAGAATAATGCGTGTATGTGATACCGTATTCTATTCTCGCGATGAATGTATCGATATAGTTGTATGCGATATAACCTAGTTATCGAATCAAGAATTGATTCGATAAATCGGTACATTGGATACTAGTCGGTTATGTGCGACATGACCGGATTATTGAATCAAATGTTGATTTAATGATTTAATGTATAATTATATATTTGATATATTACTTTGCATTAACTAGTATTGGTTCATTTTAAAAGGATTTTCTCACTTGAAGTACACAAGTTGTATATGTGATATACTTTTGTGCACTTGATTGTATCATGTTTGATGATACATGCTTACTTGAGTTTGTGTAAAGATTAAACCATGGTTATTTAAATGGTTAGGGTTTTGATTTTCATATCTATTTATTTATTTATTATGGAAAAGATAAAGAGAAAAATGGTGGTTTTCTTTGTTTGTTATTGAAGCTTCATGAAGCTTTGACTAAGTGACCATTTTGTCTCATGCTTAACCCTAACCATTCCATCTAACCATAGTCAATTCTCTACACCTAACCATGGTTGATATTATGATAAGTATTCATTTTCTTTTCTATTTTAAAAAAAAAAAACTTATCATAATTATCTTCTTCTTCTTTTTCTTCTTCTTCGTCAAAGAAGAAAACCTTGCATCCATCAATGGTGATTTGATGAAAAGAGTGAGAAATCCAATTCTAAAGTGAACCCACCTCCTATTTATTCATCCTCTACCTCTTGCCAAGTAGTATAGGGTGTTTTCTTCACAAATTTCATGACTTGGTGAAGTGGGAGCTTGATCTTGTGATGCCTCGACGTAGATCATCTTCGGCATCGTAGTCGATGACCTAGCCCGCCCATTTCTCCGATGAAGCCGACGCTAGAGCCCGGGATTTGATTTGGACAGCAAGGAGACTTCATCATGGAGCTATGGAGGTGGAGAACCGGATCTACAAAGGTTGTATTTCCATTCACTTAGTTAAGTTGTTAACTAGTTGCCTGTTTCGCCTAAAATTCTAGTTAACGATCCGTATTAGGGTTTCTCGGCACTTGTAATTTTTGAAATTGGCATGGTTGATGCCTTGTGAGACCTCATTAGTGTGCCTAGGAACCCTACAGTAGGATATCCTAAAAATTTTCGAGGGTATATCTTCTACCACACAGAGGAACAAAGGGTGTTTGTTTCTCGACATGCCACCTTTTTAGAAAAGGAATTTCTTGTTAAAGAAATTAGTTGCAATGAGGTAGAACTGGAAGAAATTCCGGCAGCACAAACTACAACTGACGATTTGGTGGAACCAGAGGATCCAATAGTGCCCAACGAACCCCAGCCACTCCGCAAATCTAGTAGGGTTCCTCATCCACTTGAGAGATACTACGATTTTCTCATATACGGTGGGAGCGAGGATTGCATCATGGAAGATAATGACCCTACTAGTTTCGAGCAGGCCATCACAAGTGGAGACTCTGTGAAATGGCTGGATGCTATGCGATCCGAGATGGAATCCATATACACCAACAAAGTATGGGCTTTGGAAGTTGCACCTGAAGAGGTAAAACCCATTGGGAGCAAGTGGATCTTCAAAAAGAAGATTGATGCAGATGGAAAAGTTGAGACTTTCAAAGCTAGACTTGTAGCTAAAGGTTTTCGTCAACGACCTGGCGTCGACTATGATGAAACCTTTTCTCCTGTCGCTATGCTTAAGTCTATCAGGATCCTACTTGCCATTGCTGCATACCATGACTAGGAAATCTGGCAGATGGATATCAAGACCGCTTTTCTAAATGGTGATTTACAAAAGAGCGTCTACATAACATAGTCAGATGGCTTCGTAGATAGTGGGAGCAGTGGAAAGGTGTGCAAGCTGCTTAAATCCATCTACGGATTAAAGTAGGCATCGCGGAGTTGGAATATCTGTTTTGATGAAGCTATTAAAGAGTTTGACTTCATCAAAAATATAGATGAACCTTATATATAAGAAGGTTGTAGAGAGTAAGGCGGTCTTTCTCGTATTGTACGTGGATGATATATTCTTGATAGAAAACGATGTTCCTATGCTACATTCGATCAAGCTCTTCTTATCACTCAAGTTCTCCATGAAAGATCTTGGTGATGCCTCCTGCATCCTGGGGATAAAGATCTATAGAGATAGATCTAAACGTATGTTGGGATTGTCCCAATCCAAGTACATAGACACCATACTAAATAGGTGTAGTATGGAAGATTCCAAGCGAGGTAATGTACCCGCTTGTTCAGGAATCACTCTCTCCAAAATGATGTCTCCCAAGACTGATTTGGAGAGGGCTCACATGCAAAAAATACCCTATGCTTCGACAGTAGGCTCTATCATGTATGCGATTTTATGTACCATACCAGATGTAGCTTACTCACTAGGTGTAGTGAGCAGTGATTGGTTGTGTTTTTGCGTGCTTTCACTTTTAAAAGATAAATCAAAGAATAGTTAACCGCAATTAAGAACGGCGCCACTTGGTAGCTATCCGGTTGAGTACGGGTCGGTCCACAGGGATTTTGTGTATTTTCTAGTTATTCTAACGAGTTAATTCCAATTGTGGTAGGATTGATTATCACTAAAAACTAAGGTTGATTTAGATTAGGATTAAAATCTTGCCAGGGTTAGATTTAGGTTAAGTTTGAAAATTCAATATTTCTCACCACTTTCTATGCCCTAATTAAGATCTTTTAGGTGTTAAGGTAATAATTAACAAAGGGGATTAGCACGATCGGGAAGAAACTAGGTTTCTTCCTCTAGGTCCTTGTCCGTCCTTTCTTAATTCTTACCGTAACCTTCATGGAAAACATACACAACCGGTCTTTAACTACGATATCACCGCCACCTCGTGGGATAGGGTGTCGTAGGTGTATGTATGTATGCATAGAGTCCTACTTAAAATGTATGACGGGCAAGAAAGGGGTGAGAGATTTTCATCTCTCAAACCTTTCCCATTCCTAACCCTAACAAGTGTGGAACTACTCACTCATTAGGGAATTGATAAAAAGAGACATTTTTTTGTTTGTTTTTAATAACCTAATTATCTAAACTACGGCAAATAAACAAAATTTATACTAAGGCAGATAAATAAAATTTATACTAGGGCAGAAAAGAAAATTAAACTAAGGCATAGAAAAGAAAAACTTGCTTTTTATTTGATGCACTCTTCAAATATTACAAGAATTAAAATTCTGAATTTAGGAATTAAAAAGAGGCATGCTCCAAAAAGAGTTTTAGGGTTCCTATTTATAGATTATAGAAACCCTAGGGTTTACATCTGATTCCTATCTACAATTACAAAACTACCCTGAGAAGCCTGGTCAACGCACCGCCACCACCGTCAAATTTGCCCCGACACGTGCTCAGCACGGCTGCGGATCCGCGGCTATATGCCCTGTTTGGCCACGGATCCGCGGCCATATGGTGGGGTCTTTGGCTGGATTCTTCTAGGCTGCTTCCTGTTGCATTTGGCTTCTGGTTTCTTCACTTGGTTTCTCAGATTATCTTCTAGTTTCTTCCTGATTTCCACAATGCAGAATGTTGTGGACTTTTACCGTTTGCTTCGTGTTGAAGTCTTGAATCTTGCGCTGCCTTTGTACTTTGTGAAATTGTTCATTGATCTTCATTTGTCCCTCAAACTGTAGGCATGATCAAGATACTTCTATTTGTTGGTCGTAGTCTCACTTTTGTAGCGTCTTTTCATCATTTTCACCGTTTTGTTCCGAGAACCTGTAACCTGCAACTATGTAGCAGACATGGATCAAAAGCACCAGTTTATTTATAAAATGAATAAGAATAGGGAATATAATAATGCAAAATTATGATATGAACAAATATCTCCAAACTTATCTTTTGCTCGTCCTCGAGCAAAACTAGTTTATTCTCGAAAAAGACCTAACCTCATTTTCGCAGGGAAACGCGATTGCACTGAGCTCGTGCAACAAGCCGTTAAACCTCTAGGTGTCTCTAGTAGGAGGAGTGTTGTCTCCTGAGGGTTTTCAGCTCATACTACCCACAAAATCCTATCAATTCGTCCTATTGACTTTTATTCTCCAATTCGGTTTTTTAGCAAGAATTCTATTATCTTCAACTCAGAAACTATCAACCCGTATTTTTCACGCTTCCTTATCATTTAACTTAAGATTGTATATGTTCTGTAAATTCACTTAGCTTTTAGCATCTTTTGAGTTTTCCTTCTAAGGTTCCATCTCAACTTAGGAATTTTTATCATCTCTACTAAAAATATAAGTCCTATTTTTCATTCCTATCTCTCATCTAAACCCTAATCATATACCCCTACGTGTGTGTATGAATCACCCCTACACTTGGAAATTCAATTCAAGCTTTTATACTCTTCTCCATCATCCAAAGTACTTTTAGTTGGTGAATTTTTAGATGAAATCGCTCACACATTCTTCATGCGACCGTTAATACTTCTTAAGGTACCAACGACCGATTACAAAATGTGTTTGCACATTAAGACGTAATTCCTCGTCTTGTAATACCTAAGACTTTAGCAGTGACTCCCAAACCAGTTGGTCTAAGGCACTAGGTGATAAAACACCCTCGCTAAATATTTTTTCTATTTATGCAGCCTTAAGTAATTACAAAACCAGTGTTCATTTTTTTTATCTCTTTATTCACATTTGTATTTTTATTTTATTTTCCTTCATACTAAAGACTTTAGACAAGAGCATTTCAAGGTCTCCTCTACCATTCCAAGTTTCAAGGTTCGTGTTTGTGCAAGTTGTAGGGTATATATTTTCAGAATTTATATTTAAGCTTAGGAATTGTTTTTCAGACTTACACTTTAATAAAAATATCAATACTCTTCCCTTATTTTGACTTAGCCCAAGAAGTGAACTCAAAATTTGCCTATTTCTAAGTAAACTACAAAGACATATATTTTCTACCATTAAATTTTAAGAAAGGTTATTTTTAGGGTTTTTAATTTACTAAGTCTAGGATCTAGTTTTTCCTAGCTAGTTAACCTTCTTGTCAAACTCAAGTTAATTATGGCCAAAATTGAATTTTTCAATTTTTATAATTTTTAAAATTTTTCAGTTTTTATTTGATTTTTCTTTTTATATTTTTTCTTTATTTTCATTTTTATCAATTTTTATGATTTTTATAAAGATGCAATGCAGAATTTAAACATGCAAAAGAAAAAGAAAAATATATACAAAAATTAAAAAAAATGCAATGCAAAAGATAACTATTTACAACCACCACCTCCCTCAAACTTACCACAAGCAGTGCCCTCACTGGTCGACCCCACGCTGCGCCCTTGAGCGTGAACGGGTACGCTCCTCCCTACCCAGCAGGGTTCGGATCCCCTGCTATACTTCAGTCAATCGCCTATCATGCTCCCTCGCTTTCCTCCTCAATTCATCAATGCCCCTAACGGCTCTTCGCATCAAATTTGCATGTTCTAAAGGGGTAAGTTTTCCCTTGCTCGCGGTCGAGCTGGAGCTAGGTGTTCGGGCGGGCACGTGTTCCGCCGGTTCAGTTCTTGACAACACACCCGTCAATCGTGTATAGGACGTAGAAACGCCCTCAATGGGATGTTAGTTATATGTATGCCCTAGAGGCCATTACTGTACATTGGATGTATATTGTAATGGATGCTGGGACATATATAGGTAGGACTTTCTTGCTCGACATGATAGTACGCTATCTGGTTGTTCTTTATCTTAACATGTATACTTTCTGTCTCTCTGTTACATGTTGATAAAGCCCTTATGATGTGTACTCGACTTCCAGGACTATGATGCAGATCATACTAGTGGGGCCTGGGTAGTCTATGGGTACATCCTTCAATGTTCCTAGTCATGGGAATATCGAGACGGGGCATCGATATTCCAGAGTAGACTAGCATATATCTTCTCGACCCATGTGATGGGCGATGGATGATCCCATATCCATTGGTGTTTCACATCAGAGATGGTATGCGGGTGCTCAGTGGAGACAGGGTACACTGAACGGACTCGTCGAGAACTCCCAGATGGTATTATACCTCACGTCAGATGGCAGTTCTCTGGTGACACTGGTACAGCTTAGTCTGTTGACCCGAGATCGTCATAGATTCTTGTGTGTCTCCCACTGTGCTTTGATTTCCACCCTACCACGGCTCTACTGAGTCATGCAAACAGGTGGTTTTTGGGTACAGTCCCGATTCACATGGAGGCAATGAGCGATAGGAGGGGATTCGTCTCTCCCGGTATTGGAGGTTGATGTTGCGCTATGCACGACTGGCCATAACAGGAAATCCCTGGCCAGGGTTGCAGTGATCTACTGGTAAGTGTTATCAGTAGTTTCACACAAGTTATGGACCGTACGTCGGCATGACTTATCAAGCTATTAGGGTCTGACGTTTGCCATCCCTAGGCGAGATATGCGACATATCATACGAACAGACCGGACTGTACGGTAAGTGTTACTGGTTGGATTCACAGGAGTGTGAGCGGGCTTGCTCGTCGATCTTTTGATCGCTCAATACCCGGGTGGTCATTACGTTTAGCAGACCGCTTGCGGCTTGTGGGTGTTTGATATGATCATCACCTGCTGCCGGCGTATTGACGAGTCTTTATAGTCCTACACAGAGGTTTCCTGGCTCAAGCGAAACGAAATAGGAGCGCATATGAGATATGTGCGGGACCGAGAATAATGCGTGTATGTGATACCGTATTCCATTCTCGCGATGAATGTATCGATTGGTTGTATGCGATATAACCTAGTTATCGAATCGAAGATTGATTCGATAAGTCAATACATTGGATACTAGTCGGTTATATGCGACATGACCGGATCATTGAATCAAGTGTTGATTTAATGATTTAATGTATAATTATATATTTGATATATTATTTTGCATTAACTAGTATTGGTTCACTTTAAAAGGATTTTCTCACTTGAATATCACAAGTTGTATATGTGATATACTTTTGTGCACTTAATTGTATCATGTTTGATGATAAATGTTTACTTGGTTAAGTGTAAAGAATTAAACCATGGTTAAGTTAATGATTAGGGTTTTCTTTTTCTTACTTATTTATTTATTTATTTATTTTGGGAAAGATAAGAAATGAAATGGTTGCTAGTTTTGTTTTTCTTTGAAGCTTCTTGAAGCTTTGATTAAAGTGACCATTTTGTCTCATACTTAACCCTAACCATTCCACTTAACCTTAGTACATTCTCTACACCTAACCAAGGTTAGAAAATGATAAGTGTTGATTTTATTTTCTATTTTTTTTTGAATAACACTTATCATATTTTTTTCTTCTTCTTCTTCATCTTCAACATGAAGAAAACCTAGCTACCATCAATGGCAACTAGTGAAAATGAGTGAGAAATCCAATTCTAAAGTGAACCCACTTCCTATTTCTTCATCCTCTACCTCTTGCCAAGTAGTATAGGGTATTTTCTTCACAAGTTTCATGACTTGGTGAAGTGGGAGCTTGATCTAGTGATGCCTCGACGTAGATCATCTTCGGCATCGAAGCCGACGACCAAGCCCGCCTATTTCTTCGATGAAGCCGATGCTAGAGTCCGGAATCCGATTTGGACAGCGGAGGGACATCATCGCGGAGCTTAGGAAGTGGTGGACCGGATCTACAAAGGTTGTAGCCCCTTTCCTTTTAAGTTAAAGTCGTTAACTTGCATTGCATAGCCTACACATCTAGTTAACGATCCGTATTAGGGTTTCTCGGCACTTGTAAAAATGAATTAGCCATGTTTGATGCCTTGTGAGACCTCATTAGTGTGCCTAGGAACCCTACAGTGGTATCAGAGCCTGGCTAGAGCCTTAGGCGATGCGTAGACGGAATTAGAAGTTCGATCGAATCAAAACCCAAACCCAAAAATGCTCTCTGTACATTTTTGAAATTCGTGGTTTTTTGAGAATTAAAAATATGCAGAAAACCCAGCAGGAGATTCTAAGAATTACTGTGAATCCCGTACTCCTGAGTCCATCAAAGCGCGGCGGAACCGCGGCATTAGCATGCTAATGCGGCGGTTCCGCGGCCCTTTTATCTCCTCATGCATTGTATTTTGCACAGTAACTCCTACTTTGCAGTGCTGGTTTTCCTGGGAATTTTTAATATTTATTCCAGAGTTGAAATTTCTGGGTTGTATTGGGGCCTCGGTGTATCGATTGGATTGTCTAATTTTGTCAGTGTGTTTTTCCGGGTAATTTTAGAATATGTTAAAAAGTTCGACCGGATATAAATACCCATTTTTTCCCCTGCCGGGAAATTTCCAATTGTTGGATTTTTCTGTAGTTTAATCACGTTCTAAGTAGTGCAAGTAACGCGATGGTCCCTCTAGAAGACAACAAACCTTAACTCGATTATGTGACCGTCTTGAACTGCCCTTTGAACCTTCGGGTTTGGGGCAGTACGGCGTGCCATATGTGAGGCGTTGGCTTGACCCTTCTACGGCTGGACCGTTGGTACTGAGGCATGAACTGAATGTTTTTAGATTTATTTCATGTGTTGAGTTGTATTGGGAAAACATGGGTGTTCGATTGTTCGATTGGAAAGTTTAACATTTTCTGTTTATCCGGAATGCGATACAACATTTGGAATTCACAAGTAGTTATGAGATAACTGAATGAATGTTATAAATCTAGTAGTTTAGTCTCACTTGATCGGTTGCCACGGAATTTTGATGTGATCAAAAGTCCGTCGCAATCACGTAGCGTACGCGGATACTCGCCGGGTAAACTTAATAGACAGCCTCGCCCCATAGCCCTGACCAAGTGACTGTAGGAGAACCCCGTCGCCGAAAGCATCCGTTCGGGTGCTCGCGGTAGCGGTGTTCCGCCCTGGTGCACTTCGTCGACGGTATCGGGGGTGCGGCCGCCTACTAAAGTTTGCGACGAGCATTCGATCATGATGTCGGGAATCTTGTTGAATTGCCCGACTTGATGTTGAAAAGAGTTTTCGATTTTGAGACTAAAATGCGGGGTTTATAATTGTTAGGCATGTGATGTCTAAGGAATTCATTGGTTTAGGCATGCGATGTCTAAGGCGGTTGCGGATTCCAACTGTTGTAGTTTTACACTTTCTTTTCTGTGACCGTAAGTGTAATATGTGATATCGCCGGTTTGGTTGCTATATGTCAACGACAATTGGGATGCGCATATTTACTTACGTTGATGACATGTGATGTTATGTGTTGCTGGATATGTTATATTGGATCGTCGTGTTTGAATAGCCGGGTTTTTTTTATGTGAGATGAGTGTTTTTCGTTTTCATTCATGTAAAAACTTGTATGTAATATTCTTTTGTTGGGGCACTTCCTGGTTGTGGAAGATGTCACCGTTGATGTATATTATTTTCTTTTCCGCACTAGGATAGACCCAAGGAGGGGAGCACAAGTAACCGGGTTCTAGGGTCCAGTGGAAGACCATCTCGAGGAGTCGAGTCCGGGTCTCCTAACCCTAGAATTGGTAGGGTTGCTTACCGCTCTCGTAGGGGTCTAAGGGTGTGGGATTGGCTATTCATCACGACCGTGGAATCCGTGTTTTATACTGGCTCGTATTGAAAACACGGACTTCCTAGTATATCCAATATTTCATATGATTCTTCTGCTGCGATATCTGTGATGTGATCATGTGATATGTTCTGTGATGGATACTTTATATAGTATATACGATATATTATATAGACGTTGCTTATGTTTTACACCCGCACTAGCCCTGCCTCGCTCTGGCGTTAGTTACCTAACCTAACGGTGCAGACGGGACATCGAGGCAAATGCGGATGGCATAAGCGTACGTTATATTTATCTGTGATGTTTAGGTGGACTTAAATGATGGGATATTCATTAATGAGATTAATGAAAGAAAATAAACCTAATTGATGTTGTGGAATCGAATTTCAAAAATAAAACAGGTTGCTACAGTTCTTGCTTTGCATCGCGGTGTTCATTATAGAATATCCTGCACCTTATTCGATGAGGAAAGGACCGAGATCCCTTCACCGGGAGTGACTCCTTTAGCAATAACTGGCAGATGCTACACACTCGGTTTGTTTTTTGATTGCTTCTATAGTTTCTGCTTTGCACAGTGATATATATGATATATCCCGCACCTTATTCGACGAGGAAAGGGCCGACGATCCCTTCACCGGGAGTGACCCCTTTAGCAAAACTAGAAAAGCCTCAAAAACATTCCATTTAAAACCCATTTGATTCCGCAACGAGATCAAGTTCAAAGCATTAAAGGTTTTCTTAAAAACCATTCGCAACCCTCCATCATTTTAGAAAGTAGAGTACTTAGTATTCGTGCTATGTTTGTCGACCATAGCCGAGGCATAGTGTGCGGTAGCTAAGTGATATCTTCCTACACCGCATATGATGCGATTAGTTAGGACAGTCATATGGCTTTGTTGACCTTAGCTAAGGGTCATGTGGGTGGGTCTAATTAATCACGAAATGACGGGTAGAACTTGACTAGTACCTATGATTTGTTGACCTTAGCCAAGGTCATAGGTACTAGGGGTAAAAACCATTATCAGGAGTTTCAAGTGTTGAAATTTGCAATGAGATTGCATACCTTCTATATGATAGTTGGATCCCGATACCCACTGCGAGTAATTGTTACTCCTGGGAGAGTTTTGCACTTTGCAATTAGCCGATCAAGTAGGTGTCTAGAAAGGTGTCAACGGGGTTACGCCTCTGGGAAAACGAGGTTTACTGTAATTAGGTCCGTGCGAAAGTACGGGAAACCTCCCTCAAAGTACCGACACTGGCCTGGCTGAAAGATTGGCGAATTTGTAGAGTGTAATTAATCCCGGCTAGTCTTTCCTTTTAAGGTTTGAAGGAAGATTTGATAAAAACAGTGGGAGCCATCCTGATTAGATAAAATATATAACCAATCTGATCTTGCAAGAGCGCACGCAGAGTGTTTTCTTCTCTCTCTCTCCAGGTAGCGACCATATCATGCCTTAATCAAGATAATAATATGGATGTATTGACCGAACCCGCTTGTTATACTGAGCTGGGGAATGTTGGTCCCGCTCCATCTTATAATAGTTATAAGACCGAGCAGGAATTAGGGGAATACCAGAATTCCTATGCCGTCCAAACGAAGAAAGTGCATACGATGCATCTCCTTCGGGTGTGTTCATTACAAAGAACTGTTTTCTCAGTATCCTCTGCATCCTGGGTATTTGATACCGGATCAGGATCCCAGATATGTAATCTGTTACATAGGGCTACAAAAGGGTAGAAAAACTGAGAACGGGTGATAAGTTTTTTGAGACAGAAAACGGGGCAAGTGTTGCAGCCAAATCTGTTGGCCACTGTCACCCTGTATTACCAATACATTGATTCTGAACAAATGCTATTAGATACCGAACCTGATATACAAAATCATATCAGTCTCTTTATGAGTAAAGAAATGATAAAATTTTGTATTGTTGGATAATGTTTTGAACATTTCCTATATCAAAAGTTGATCGGTTCAGGCACGTTATCTAAAAGCATTGACGTTCTAAATCAAACTACAATTCTTAGTATACGGAACACACACAAGAGGAAGAGTTCAGAATTGAACGATTCCTTCTTGAGGTATTGTAGACTAGGTCAGATCAATGTGACCCGACTAGCTAGAGGTACATAAAGATGCATATTTAAATTAGTTTGAATTTACATCTTGTGAAACTCGCCAGTCATGTCACAAAGATAAGATGACCATAGCTCCGTTTACTGGAAACAGAGAAAGAGTTAATGAACTCTTGGGATGATACATGTTGATGTATGTAGGTCCCCTGTCTACACATGCCAAGACCGGTTCTTTGTACTTCATTACGTTCTCTGATAATCTCTCAAGATTCAGACATATGTTCCTGTTGAAACACAAGTTCGAACCTTTTGAGATATTCACAGAATATAAGTTAGAAGTAGAGAACCAAAAACCGGGTATAAGTATTATGTCCTATGATAAGATCAGGGAGGAGAATACTTGTGCATGGCATTCCTGGACTATTCTAAAGGAGAATGAGATTCTCTCTCAGTGTTACTCCTCTGAATACACCACAGCACAACGGTGTATCGGGGTGGAGCAATCGCAGAATATTAGATATGGTGTGCTCCATGATGAGTACTACTGAGTTTCCTATTTCCTTTTAGGGAGTTATGCACTTATGAAGTTGCATACCTATTGAATAGGGTTCGAATCAAATCATTGCCTACCACTCCATATAAGATATGGTATGGGAAGAGCCTATCTCTTAAATAAGTTAAGATTTGGGATTGTCCGGCCTATGTCAAAAGCAAAATCCGGACAAAATCGAGGCAAGGTCAGTTCTGTAGAAATGGAAAAGTTCCAGCTATACAAAACTGCAGCTGATTTGACTGGACCAAAGGATTCTATAGTCCCCGACGAACCTCAGCCTCTCCGCCGAACTAGCAGGGTTCCTCATCCGCTTGAGAGATACTTCAGTTTCTCGATGACAGTGGGAGCGAGGATTGCATCATGAGATGATGACCTAACTAGTTTCGAGTAGGTCATCAAGAGTAGGGACTCTGTAAGAATGGCTGGATGCTTAGCGATCTGAGATGGAATCCTTATACACCAACAAAGTATGGACTTTGGTTGCTATATCTGAAGGGTTAAATCCCCATCAGGAGCAAGTATATCTTGAGAAGATTACTTGGTGTAGATGGAAAAGTTGAGACTTTCAAAGCTAGACTTGTTAAAGGTTTTAGTCATCAACCAGGTGTGGATAATGATGAAACCTTTTCTAGGGACTATGCTTAAGTCCATCCAGATCCTACTTGCCATTGCTACATACCATGAATACGATATCTGGTGGTTGGGTGCCATGACTACTTTTCTAAATAATGATTTAGAAGAGAACGTCTATAAGAACACAGCCAGAGGGCTTCGTAAATAGTGGGAGCAGCGGAAACGTGTGCAAGTTGCTTTATAGAATAAAGCAGGCATCACGGAGTTGGAACGTCTGTTTTGATGTGGTAGTCAAAGTGTTTGACTTCATCAAAATGGTAGATGAACCTTGTATATACAAAACGGTAGTAGAGAGTAAGGTGGTCATCCTCGTATTGTACGTAGACAACATACTCATGATAGGAAAAGAGTTTCCTATGCTACACACGGTCAATCTCCGCTTATCACAAGGATTCTCCAATAGGATCAAAGTGATACCTCCTAAATCCTGAGTTTTCATCTATGAGATAGATGTAATTGGATGCTAGGATTCCCACTAGATGTAGTGAGATGGTATCAACCAATCCTGGGGAGAATCACTGGAAGGGTTCCAGGGTGATAAAGACGACTGAATGTCAGTCACAGGCATTGTCTTCACCCTCAGTGGAGGGACGATATGTTGGAAGAGTTCCAAGCTAGATACCGTGACAAACTAGACGATAAAGGCTGGTAACATCGCTATTATAGATACTACCAAAGAGGCAGTTTGGGTGTATATTGGTTCTAGGTTCCTACCATTGTATGACAATGGAAGTGTGGCTTTGGCCAAAGAACCCCGATCCCATCAGTGACCCAGACATATTCTGAGGCAGTATCACCTGATCATGGAGATAGATGATCTCCAGGATGATCGAGGATAGGAGAGTAGACTCAGAGGACAACACGGCGGATCCACTCACGAAGGCCTTTTCCCAAAGAGAGACTTTTAGGGGATGGTTGAGTATTAGATACTACAACTACTGCTACAGATGGCCCTAGTGCAAGTGGGAGATTGTTAGTTATATGTATGCCCTAGAGGCCATTACTGTACATTGGATGTATATTGTAATGGATGCTGGGACATATATAGGTAGGACTTTCTTGCTCGACATGATAGTACGCTATCTGGTTGTTCTTTATCTTAACATGTATATTTTCTGTCTCTCTGTTACATGTTGATAAAGCCCTTAGGATGTGTACTCGACTTCCAGGACTATGATGCAGATCATACTAGTGGGGCCTGGGTAGTCTATGGGTACATCCTTCAATGTTCCTAGTCGTGGGAATATCGAGACGGGGCATCGATATTCCAGAGTAGACTAGCGTATATCTTCTCGACCCATGTGATGGATGATGGATGATCCCATATCCATTAGTGTTTGACATCAGAGATGGTATGCGGGTGCTCAGTGGAGACTGGGTACACTGAACGGACTCGCCGAGAACTCCCAGATGGTATTATACCTCACGTCAGATGGTAGTTCTCTGGTGACACTGGTACAGCTTAGTCTGTTGACCCGAGATCGTCATAGAGTCTTGTGTGTCTCCCACTGTGCTTTGATTTCCATCCTACCACGGCTCTACTGAGTCGTGCAAACAGGTGGTTTTTGGGTACAGTCCCGATTCACATGGAGGCAATGAGCGATAGGAGGGGATTCGTCTCTCCCGGTATTGGGGGTTGATGTTGCGCTATGCACGACTGGCCATAACAGGAAATCCCTGGCCAGGGTTGCAGTGATCTACTGGTAAGTGTTATCAGTAGTTTCACACAAGTTATGGACCGCACGTCGGCATGACTTATCAAGCTATTGGGGTCTGACGTTTGCCACCCCTAGGCGAGATATGCGACATATCATACGAACAGACCGGACTGTACGGTAAGTGTTACTGGTTGGATTCATAGGAGTGTGAGCGGGCTTGCTCGTCGATCTTCTGATCGCTCAATACCCGGGTGGCCGTTACGTTTAGCAGACCGCTTGCGGCTTGTGGGTGTTTGATATGATCATCACCTGCTGCCGGCGTATTGACGAGTCTTTAGAGTCCTACACAGAGGTTTCCTGGCTCAAGCGAAACGAAATAGGAGCGCATATGAGATATGTGCGGGACCGAGAATAATGCGTGTATGTGATACCGTATTCCATTCTCGCGATGAATGTATCGATTGGTTGTATGCGATATAACCTAGTTATCGAATCGAAGATTGATTCGATAAGTCAATACATTGGATACTAGTCGGTTATATGCGACATGACCGGATCATTGAATCAAGTGTTGATTTAATGATTTAATGTATAATTATATATTTGATATATTACTTTGCATTAACTAGTATTGGTTCACTTTAAAAGGATTTTCTCACTTGAATATCACAAGTTGTATATGTGATATACTTTTGTGCACTTAATTGTATCATGTTTGATGATACATGTTACTTGGTTAAGTGTAAAGAATTAAACCATGATTAAGTTAATGATTAGGGTTTTCTTTTTCTTACTTATTTATTTATTTATTTATTTTGGAAAAGATAAGAAATGAAATAAGTTTTGTTTTTCTTTGAAGCTTCTTGAAGCTTTGACTAAAGTGACCATTTTGTCTCATACTTAACCCTAACCATTCCACTTAACCTTAGTACATTCTCTACACCTAACCAAGGTTAGAAAATGATAAGTGTTGATTTTATTTTCTATTTTTTTTTGAATAACACTTATCATATTTTTTTCTTCTTCTTCTTCATCTTCAACATGAAGAAAACCTAGCTACCATCAATGGCAACTAGTGAAAATGAGTGAGAAATCCAATTCTAAAGTGAACCCACTTCCTATTTCTTCATCCTCTACCTCTTGCCAAGTAGTATAGGGTGTTTTCTTCATAAGTTTCATGACTTAGTGAAGTAGGAGCTTGATCTAGTGATGCCTCGACGTAGATCATCTTCGGCATCGAAGCCGACGACCAAGCCCGCCCATTTCTTCGATGAAGACGATGCTAGAGTCCGGAATCCGATTTGGACAGCGGAAGGACATCATCGCGGAGCTTAGGAAGTGGTGGACCGGATCTACAAAGGTTGTAGCCCCTTTCCTTTTAAGTTAAAGTCGTTAACTTGCATCGCATAGCCTACACATCTAGTTAACGATCCGTATTAGGGTTTCTCGGCACTTGTAAAAATGAATTAGCCATGTTTGATGCCTTGTGAGACCTCATTAGTGTGCCTAGGAACCCTACATGGGAGGCCTGACGGGTATGCCTCCAAGCATGTAAAATTCAAACTCCTCCACGGGGAGGAAATATCGACACAATTGTGTCATAAGCATGGGACAAGGATAGTTTGCGGCTCTTTTGCCCGCACCAATTGAGTTCAGTAAAACCGTGCACATGTCAAAACGAGGGTTTCTTGTCATGAGTGTGTGCACTATATGCAGTGAGGGTGTGAAAAATGTGGTGTTGTGGGAGCTCCCAAAAATATTGTTTTGTGCCCACCGGCACACAGTTAAAACATTGGCGAAAAGGGTTCTCGCTTGGATCCCCTTCCGTGGCTCCCTCGAGCAATCGGTGCCCATTAAGGGCATGTAATCCTCAAACTGTAATAGTTGATCATGAGCAGGTATCCGAGAGATTAAGGTGACTTCATGTATGAAGTCCCTATCAATTATAATCTCCCTATCACCCTACTGCAATTTTATAAAGCCAAATTGGGCGAGACACCCATCTTCCATGCACTCGTAAAAACGAGTGACTAATTCCGTAAGGGCATAGGCGTTTGGGTGATGATATATCAAAAAGTTCCAGCCCCTACGTGCTATTTCATTCGCAAAATAACTTCCATACACCGCATGTGAAAAAAATTGTGAAAAGTCACGCTCTAGTTGCATATTGGGTGTCATCAGATAAGCTACAGATCTACAGAAATTAAAAACAGAGAGGAGTTTCAGGAATCGAACCGCCTCTGAGAAAATCAGAGGGTGAAGACACAGATCCGCGGCGGAAGCGCGGCCAGAGTGGGGTTCCTGCGGCGGTTCGGCGGCGGAACGACGAGATCTCTCTGCAAAAAGAGCGGCGGCGGCGGCTAGGGTTTGCTGTGGAGATTTGTTTTTAGGGTTATGAAAATAGAGGGGTCGGGTCTTTTATATAGGGGAGGAGTGTTGGCTATTTGCAAATAAACCCCTCTAAAAAGAGGAAATTATTTGCAAATAAAAATTTTATTTTATTTATTTAATCTGAAAACTTACAAAAATACCCAATTTTTTTTATTTTAAATTTTTTTTGTATTTATAAAATTACAAATGATACATACCCCCAAACTTGTTTGAAAAAATGTTTTGGCTAGATGATCGAAAATTTGGGGGTAAATGGAGGAAGATCAGTCAATATAAATCAGCTCCTGCAAAAACAAGAGCTCCTCTGACTGGTCCGCAGTAAGGAACGGTTTGAGTCGATATCCGTTTACTTTAAACAGTGTACCGTCCTCCGGGTTTTCTAGGTCTACCGCACCGTGCAGATATACGGTGCGTACCATAAATGGCCCTTTCCATCTAGATTTGAGCTTGCCGGGATGGAAGTGTAACCGAGTGTCATAAAGCAAAACCTGTTGGTCAGGTTTGAAAGTCTTGCGCATAAGGTGTTTGTCATGGAACAGTTTCGTTCGGTTTTTAACAATTACCGCATTCTCATAAGCCTCATCCCGCAGCTCATTCAATTCATTCAATTGTAGCTTTCTATTGCTGCCTGCATCTCCCATGGATAAGTTCAACTCTTTAATCGCCTAAAATGCCTTGTGCTCAATTTCAACAGGAAGGTGACAAGCCTTCTCATAAACAAGCCGGTATGGAGACATGCCAAGATGGGTCTTGTAGGCAGTACGAAATGCCCATAGTGCATCAATCAGTTTTGTTGACCAATCTTTACGGTTTGTGGAAACCGTTTTCTCCAAAATTTGTTTAATCCGCCTATTCGAAATTTCGGCTTGCCCACAAGTTTGGGAATGGTATGGTGTTGATAATTTGTGAGTAATGGAGTATTTGCGCATTAAGGACTCAAAAGTCCTATTACAGAAGTGAGATCCATTATCACTTATAATCGCGCGAGGATGCCCAAACCGAGAAAAGATGTTTTCTTTAAGAAATCGAACGACAACCTTGTTATCATTCGTTCGGCAGGGCACAGCCTCGACCCATTTAGAAACATAGTCAACAGCTAGCAGAATGTACATGTTCCCAAAAGAATTGGGAAATGGTCCCATGAAGTCTATTCCCCAAACATCAAAAATATCAACAACCAAAATTGGTTGGAGCGGCATTTCATTTCTCCGCGATATCCGGCCCAAGTGTTGGCACCGGGAGCATGTCTTGCAGCATTCGTATGCATCTCTAAAAAGTCGTGGCCAGTAGAAGCCACACTGTAAGATTTTTTCTGCTGTCTTCTTGGGGCCAAAATACCCGCCACACGCTTGATCGTGGCAAAAAGACAGCACACTCTTAAACTTGTTTTCGGGGACACACCGATGAATGATTTGGTTGGAATAGTATTTAAAGAGATACGGTTCATCCCAGTAAAAATATTTTACTTGGGACAGAAATCGGAGTTTGTCCTGATTCGACCAATCTTTTGGTATCAGTCCGGTGGGCAAGTAATTTACTATATCAGCGAACCAAGGTTCGCATAACACGGTTAAAAGCTGCTCATCGGGAAAAATATCTTTAATAGGAATTTCGAGTGTAGGCGAAGAAGGAAGTCGTGAAAGGTGGTCGGTAACTACATTTTCACATTCTCTCTTGTCTCTTATGACAAGGTCAAACTCTTGTAGCAAGAGGATCCAACGTATTAGCCAAGATTTAGCATCTTTCTTCGCGAAAAGATGGCGAAGAGCTGAGTGTTCCGTGTAAACAATCACTTGAGAGCCGATTAAATAGGGCCTGAATTTTTCGAGTGCAAACACAACGGCTAAAAATTCTTTTTCTGTTGTTGTGTAATTCAATTGGGTCTCGTTTAATGTTCGGCTAGCGTAATAAATTACGTGCGACATCTTATTAATGTGCTGTCCAAGGACAGCACCAATGGCGAAATCAGATGCATCGCATATAATTTCAAATGGATGCGTCCAGTCGGGAGATAAAAGAATGGGCGCAGAAATAAGTGAGTGTTTCAATGACTCGAACGCTTTCATGCAGGTTGAGTCAAAATCAAAAGTGGTGTCCTTGGCCAATAAAAGAGTCAAGGGTTTAGCAAGCTTGCTAAAATCCTTGATGAACCGTCTATAAAAACCGGCATGGCCAAGGAAGGCTCGGATGTCTTTGACGCATTTAGGAGGAGGAAGATTGGAAGTGACTTCAATCTTGGCTTTATCAACCTCTATGCCATTTTGTGAGATGACATGTCCTAAGACAATACCCTCTCGTACCATAAAGTGGCATTTCTCCCAATTTAAAGTGAGGTTCTTATCTCTACAGCGGGTAAGAACCGCGTCTAAGTGTAGAAAACACTCATCGAAGGAGTCGCCGAAAATGGAGAAATCATCCATAAAAATTTCTAAGAATTTCTCCACCATGTCTGAAAAGATCCCCATCATACAGTGCTGGAAAGTAGCGGGTGCATTGCATAACCCAAAGGGCATGCGACGGTAAGCGAATGTACCGAAAGGACAAGTAAATGTGGTATTGTCTTGATCCTTCTCGGCGATGGGAACTTGATTATAGCCGGAGCAGTCATCCAAAAAGCAGTAAAATTCATGCCCAGCCAATCGTTCTAGCATTTGGTCATAAAAGGTAACGGAAAGTGGTCTTTCCTTGTCGCGGCGTTGAGTTTTCTATAGTCGATGCAAACTCGCCACCCAGTTTGGGTGCGAGTAGGTATTAACTATTCACCTCATTGGTTATGACCGTTATGCCCGATTTCTTTGGGACAACGTGAATGGGGCTAACCCACTGACTATCGGAGATAAGGTAAATGATACTACTATCAAGACATTTGACAATCTTATTTTTGACAGCCTCCTTCATTATGGGGTTGAGGCATCTTTGTGGATCCCTTACCGGCTTGGCATCATCCATCATATGTATATGATGTTCAACTATGAGGGGACTAATCCCCTTGATGTCCGCCATAGTCCAGCCAAAAGCTTGCCGGTTATTTTGTAAGACCATTAAAAGGGCTTTCTCTTGCTCGAGAGCTAGAGATGCCGATATGATAACAGGAAGGGTCTCATTCTCACCTAGGTAAGCGTATTTAAGGTGAGACGGCAAAAGCTTGAGTTCGTGTTTCGGAGGTGAAACAATTGAAGGTAACATTGGTGAAACTGTCTCGAACTCGAAGGATTCCATCAATGGTTCAAATCGAGTGTAAACAACCGAGTCGGATGGTTCAACTAACTCATCCAAAAAATCAAAGGACTCAAACTCGGGTGGTGAGTCTTCAAAATCGTCCAAAAAAGTGAAACACTCGTAATCGTTATCTGGTGTGAAAGCTGTGTCAGATTCAAGGAGGAACACACTAGTGGTATCAAAACTGCTGTGATCGAACCGAAATTTTTCGAGCTCACAGACCTCCTGCGTGATTTCGTGGATTGAGCAAACATCAAGTATACTAGCATTAGGCTCGGAGGGCTGATTCCCCAACTTAAAAATGTTGAGTTCAATTGTCATATTTCCAAAAGATAGGTTCATCGAACCATTTCGACAATTGATCACCGCATTAGAAGTTGCAAGGAACGGTCGACCGAGTATCATCGGAATTTGACTCCGGGGGTTAACTACAGGCTGTGTGTCCATAACAATGAAATCAACGGGGAAAATGAAATCCCCTACTTTAATTAACACATCCTATAACTCACCCCTAGGATGGGTGATGGATCGGTCGGCCATTTGGAGAGTACAATGTGTGGGTTTAAGCTCTCCAACGCCTAATTGTTCATATACTGAATAGGGTAGCAAATTAACACTAGCACCAAGATCTAAAAGTGCGAGATTGATGTTCTTATCCTCAATTGTTATTGAAATTCTAGGACAGTCGGGGTCTTTATATTTTTGTGGTAAAGGTTGGATAAGAGCATCACTTACAGCACTAGCCACGAAAACTTTCTTTGGTCCTTGTGACTTCCTCTTCTTGGTGCATAAGTCCTTTAAGATTTTAGCATAAGAAGGGACTTGTTGGATTGCATCCAAGAGAGGTATGTTAATGCTAACCTGTTTGAATAACTCCACAATCTTCTCCATTTGTAGAGTTGGTTTATTGGATCTCAACCTGTTTGGAAATGGAACATTTTGAAAATTTGTTGAGTCCAATGTTTGTGGAGTAGATTGCGGAGTTGGAACGGATCCCAGTGTTGGTGTGTTCGTGAAGTAAGATGTGGTTCCGTTCGAATTAGAAGAAGTAGAGCCTTACGAAGAATGAAGAATAGGCTCTGAAGAAGATGAAGAAGAAGAAGATGAAGAAGAAGCACCGGCAGGGGTGTCATCACTAATACCCACATTATTGTGCAACACTCTTCCAGATCTCAACATGGTCACAGCATTTATATTATGATTTTGTTGTTCATAAGCAACATATGCGTTGTGTGTATGACCGGGATTTGGCAATGGTTGAGACGGAAGCTTTCCCTTTTCTCGCTCGCTTAACGCAGCATTTAGTTGTGCAATTTGGGCCTCAATTGATTTGATACTCTGATCATGTGAAGCACTGTTTTGCACCAAAGATTGAATGGACGTCTCCAACCTTGTTGCGGATTGTGTAGATTGTTTTAAAAACGCATCTAGACTTCGTTCTAGCGAGGAACCTTATCGTTATTCGGCTGAACAAAATTGTTTTGAGGATAAGAGTTGTTGGGTACAAAATTGTTCATTTGGTTTGGGTAAGGTTGTGGTTGGAAAAGTTGCTGGTATTGAGTTTGTTGAGGTGCTTGTTGTTGTGGAGGAGGAGGCCTTTGAAAGTTGTTATTGCCTTGGAATTGTTGATTTTGATTCCAAGCAAAATTTAGGTGGCTTCTCCAACCAGGATTATAAGTCGAAGAGTATGGATCATTTCTTTGTCTTTGCTGAAAGGCAGCATTGACTTGATCTTGTCCTTGAACAGGTGGATTGTAAGGACACTCTTCAGTAAGATGGGATGGATCCGAACAATAAGCGCAAACAGTGCATGGGGGTAAAGCAGGGGCAGGAGAAGGCAATGAGAATTTGCTCTCAATTGCTTCAAGCTTTTTCGTAAGTGCGGCCATTTCGGCCTTCATTGCAATCGACATGTCTAGTTGATGTATGCCTGCCCTAGACTGACCTGATGAAGTAGATGAGGTGGTCTTAGTGCTTTCCTACTGAAGTGTTTGTTCAACAAGATCGTCGAGAAACTGCCAAGCTTCCTCGCTAGATTTTGTAAGAAAGTGACCTTGACAAATGGTTTCCAACAACTGCTTAGTTGCTGGGTTCAGTCCTTCGTATAAAGTTTGGCAAAGTTGCCAATTCTCGATACCGTGGTGAGGGCATTGAACAAGTAGGTCTTTAAATCTTTCAAAACACTTCCAAAAAGGTTCGGAAGGAGGCTGGGAAAATTGAATAATTTCGTTTCGAATTCTCGCGCTCTTGTGGTGTGGGTAAAACTTTTTTAGAAAAGTTTTAACAAACTCTTCCCAATTTTTTATCGAGTGTGATGCTGTGCTATATAACCATTTTTCGGGTAGGTCACATAAAGTGAATGGAATGACTCGTAGTCTTATAGCATCATCAGAAAGTTGTGTGGTCTTCATCATTGCGCAAACATTCTGGAATTTGTTTATGAAGATATAGGCATCTTCGATTCCAGTCCGTGAAATTTAGGCAACATATTGATGAAGTGGGGTTTAATCTTAAAGTTATCCCCATTAGCCGGTGGAAGTGAAAGACAAGTGGGTAAAGCGGTGCGGATAGGGTAGAAAAGATCCTGGAGCGCAATTCGTTGGGGCGCTTCGACAGGAGGGTGTGGTGGGTTATTCACACCTAGTGGAGGTGGAATCAGTACCGCGGGTAAGGGGTTGTTAGGATTGAATCCCGACATCTCCTTAGAAGACGATGAATATGAAGATAAAGGTAAAGAAGTGGATGGAATTTCGACTTCGGAGTCGAAAGCGTCGTCAGTCGGCACTAACGAGACACGGACTAAACGGGCGCTAGTGTCCCTAGTCCAACCGGACATACACCAAAGAAGTAGTGTAGTCAAAAGGTGAAAACAGAAGGTGGGGGTAAGAAAACGTCAATGGAAGGAAGTGGGTGCAAGTGGGGTGCAATAGATTTCTTAGCGACAAGTGGCAAGTTTTTGTAAAAATTTTCTGTTTTGTGTTTTTTTTTTATATAAGGAGCTTTTTGAAAAAAGATTTTTATAAGAAGCTTAGACACGTTCAAGCAATCACAATATGCACAATCAAGCCTAGATTTAGGGTCTCCTAGGTCAACTAGACTGCTCCTAACTATTCTAAAGGGCAAGTTGTGAGGTTCTCAAATCGTCTCTTCACCGCCAATTGTGGCCAGGTAAGCATAAGTAGAGAAAGGAGGGATCCGCTCATGAATCACCGTGAGATGGGCCTTTTAAAATTATCTTTCCCCACTTGTCTAGCCTATGCACCACAAAGTCTGGTTTAGATAAACGATCGATGCCTACAACTATTCTTTTGTCCTATCGAGCACGACAGTCCTTATAGGCTGAGTCTAATCTTTTTTAATTAACTCGACGGTCAATGCAATATGCTTTTTGTGATTTTTGGGATCCTAGGAAGGGTAATGAAATCCCCACCCAATCTGGATTGGTGTTAAAGCTCCTTAAAGTCAGTTTTAAAGATGCAAAGCAGTAAAACACACAAAACACACTTGCCAAGATTTTTTTTTATTGCGGCGCAAAGAATCCTGCACAAGATCAAGTTATTGGAGAAGGGAGAGAAATGTTTTGCGCAAAGAACCCTGCAGGAAATTTTTTTTAGAGGAGATCAGGGGGTTCAGAGAAGAAAAGAAAGCTTACAGAGGGGTTTTGGATTGCTGACGTCAGCAACCCGCGGCGGATCCGCGGCAAAAAGTGGGATTCTGCGGCGGAAACGCGGTCTTCTAGTCGGTTCAAGCCTCTAAAAATCTTTTGTTGTCTGTTGTGGTACTCCTCTGTTTGTTCAGATATGCTGTTTGCTGTTTGGCTCACTGGATTTTTCCAGATCTGAACTTGTTCGTCGATCCTGCACAATTCAAATGAAAACCCTTCAAAAAATAACAAGATGATAAATTTTTTATATTTTTTTTATATTTTTCAGTTTTTATGATTTTTCAATTTTTATATTAACCCGAAATTACAAAAAGAAAATAACTACGCCATTCCCGGCAATGGCGCCATTTGATTGGTTGTGTTTTTGCGTGCTTTCGCTTTTAAATGATAAATCAAAGAATAGTTAACCGCAATCAAGAACGGCGTCGCTCGGTAGCTAGCCGGTTGAGTATGGGTCGGTCCACAGGGATTTTGTGTATTTTCTAGTTGTTCTAACGAGTTAATTCCAATTGTGGTAGGATTGATTATCACTAAAAACTAAGGTTGATTTAGATTAGGATTAAAATCTTGCTAGGGTTAGGTTTATGTTAAGTTTGGAAATTCAATATTTCTCACCGCTTTCTATGCCCTAATTAAGATCTTTTAGGTGTTAAGCTAATAATTAACAAAGGGGATTAGCACGATCGGGAAGAAACTAGGTTTCTTCCTCTAGGTCTTTGTCCGTCCTTTCTTAACTCTTACCCTAACCTCCATGGAAAACATACACAACCGGTTTTTAAATACGGTATTACCGCCACCTCGTGGGATAGGGTGCCATAGTGAGCGGTGTGTGTATGTATGCATAGAGTCCTATTTAAAATGTATGACGAGCAAGAAAGGGGTGAGAGATTTTCATCTCTCAAACCTTTCCCATTCCTAACCCTAACAAGTGAGGAACTACTCACTCATTAGGGAATTGATAAAAAGAGACATTTTTTTGTTTGTTTTTAATAACCTAATTATCTAAACTACGACAAATAAATAAAATTTATACTAAGGCAGATAAATAAAATTTATACTAGGGCAGAAAAGAAAATTAAACTAAGGCATAGAAAAGAAAGACTTACTTTTTATTTGATGCGCTCTTCAAACATTACAAGAATTAAAATTCTGAAGTTAGGAATTAAAAGGAGGCATGCTCCAAAAAGAGCTTTAGGGTTCCTATTTATAGATTATAGAAACCCTAGGGTTTACATCTGATTCCTATCTATATTTACAAAACTACCCTGAGAAGCCTGGTCAACGCACCGCCACCACCGTCAAATTTGCACCGACACGTGCTCAGCACGGCCGTAGATCCGCGGCCATATGTCCTGTTTGGCCGTGGATCCGCGACCATATGGTAGGGTCTTTGGCTGGATTCTTCTGGGCTGCTTCCTGTTGCATTTGGCTTCTGGTTTCCTCACTTGGTTTCTCAGATTGTCTTCTAGTTTCTTCCAGATTTCCACAGTGCAGAATGTTGTGGACTTTTACCGTTTGCTTCGTGTTGAAGTCTTGAATCTTGCGCTGCTTTTTTACTTTGTGAAATTGTTCATTGATCTTCATTTGTTCCTTAAACTGTAGGCATGATCAAGATTCTTCTATTTATTGGTCGCAGTCTCACTTTTGTAGCATCTTTTCATCATTTTCACTGTTTTGTTCCGAGAACCTGTAACCTGCAACTATGTAGCAGACATGGATCAAAAGCACCTGTTTATTTGTAAAATGAATAAGAATGGGGAATATAATAATGCAAAATTATGATATGAACAAGCATGTATCAATCAGATCCTGGGGAAAACCACTGGACAGCTATGAAGAACATTCTTAAGTACTTGAGAAGGACTAAAGAAATGTTCTTGGTGTATGGTAACGGTGAACTCCAGATGGAGTCTTTTACCGATTCGAGCTTCTAGAGTGATAAGGACGACAGTAAGTTGGTCTTGGATTTTGTCTTTATCCTCAATGGAGGGGCGGTGTGTTGGAAGAGTTCCAAGCAAGACACCGTGGCAGACTCGACGATGGAGGCTGAATACATCGCTGCCAATGATGCTGCCAAAGAAGCTGTTTGGATGAAGAAGTTCATTGCTGAGCTTGGTGTGGTTCCATCCATTGAGCATTCAATACCTGTGTATTGTGATAACAATGGAGCTGTGGCTTTGGCCAAGGAACCCAGGTCCCATCAGAGATCCAGACATATTCTGAGGCGGTATCACCTGATCAGGGAGATAATAGATCGCCGGGAGATCGAGGTCAGGAGAGTTGACACTAAGGACAACGTAGCGGATCCACTCACGAAGGCCCTCCCCCAGATACAGTTTGAGATACTTTCTGGGATGTTGGGTATGAGATACTACAACATATGGCCTTAGTGCAAGTGGGAGATTGTTAGGAATATGTATGCCCTAGAGGCCAGTATTGTACATGTGATGTATATTATAGTGGATGCTTGGACATATATATAGATGATTTTCTTGCTCGACATGATAGTATGTTATTTGGTTACTCTTTATCTTAACATGTTGACTCGTATTCTTTACTGTCTTTCTCTCACATGTTGATAAAGCCATAGGATATGTACTTGACTACCAGGACTATGATGAGATCGTACTAGTGGGGCCAGGGTGGTCCATAAGTACATCCTTTAATCAGTTCCTAGTTGTGGGAATATCGAGACCAAGGCATCGATATTCCAATGTAGACTAGTATGTACGTTTCTTGTCTCTTAGAGGGCGATGGTTGATCCCACAACTATTAGTGTGTGACATCAAAAATTGTACACAGGTGCTCATTGGAGAATGGGTACATAGAACAGGACTCGCCGAGGACTCCTATGTGGTAGTATACCTATCGTCAGATAGTAGTCCTCTGGTGACACTGCTCCAGGTTAGTCTGTAGACCCGAGATCGTCTAAGAGTCTTGTGTGGCTCCAACTGTGCTTTGATTTCCTCCCTACCACGGCTCAAAGGAGTCATGCAAACAGGTGGATTTTGGGTACAGTCCCGAGTAACATGGAGGCAATGAGCGATAGGAGGGGTTCTTCTCTTCCGGTATTGGGGGTTGATATTGCGCTTTGCTCGATTGACTATAACTGGAAGTCCCTGGTCAGGGCTGCTGCTGAGATTTATTGATAAGAGTTATCGGTAGTTTCTCAAACCGTTATAGACCAGATATTGGCATTGTTGGAGATAGTGCCCTCAGAGTCAATTATTAGGTCACAGGTACGTGATTGTAATGATTGAGGGAGGACCTATCCCGGTAGGACAGTCTTACTCGAGATGATAGTATGCTATCTGGTTTACCTTTATCATCGTGTACTGCTTTAGGTGACCTGACACGTCGCTATTACACGTTGATAGAGCCCCTAGGATTCTTGCTTGACCACCAGCAGTATGAGGGCGATCATATAAGTGGGAGCTGGGGTCTATAAGCATATCCTTAAAAGGTCCCTAGTCGTGTGAGTTTCGAGACAGGGCATCGATACTCCATAGTAGACTAGTGTATACAGTCGAGACCCCGACGAGGGGCGGTGGCCGGTCTCACAAGCCACCGATGTCAGTTGGATCACCTAAGATGTATACAGGTGCTCATTGGGTTATGAGTACACCGGACAGGACTCGCCGGGAACATGCTAGTTGGTCATATACCAGACGTCAGATGGCAGTTCTCTGGTGACATGTGTGCAGGTTAGTTCATCGACCTGGGGATCGTCATTTGTCTCGTGTGAGTTCCCACTGTACTTTGATTACTACCCTACCACGGCTCAAAGGAGTCGTGCAAACAGGTTTTAGTTGGGTACAGTCCCGAGCCACATGGAGGCAGTGAGCGTATCTTCAGGGGTTCGTCTCTCCCGGTATTGGGGGTGAGGTCGTGCTGTGTCTAGGAGAGCCATTACACAAAGTCCTTGGCCAAGGTAAGGAGATTTACTGGTAGGTATTCCAGTAGTATCTCAGGGTGTTCTGGGCTACACTCCGACACGACTTATACCGCTTTTGGGGGTCTGACTTTTACCAACCCCCTAGGCCCGCCATGCGATACTCATAGACGAACGGACCGGACTGTACGGATATTGTCACTGACAGGCTCAGTAGGGTGTCAGGCTGAGTTCGCTCACGGACGTCCCTTTTAGTCAATACCTGGTAGCCCGTTATGTATTGGCTTATACCTCTAACGTGCTAGTGGTTAAATCCACAACCAAGGTGTTGATGAGTCTTTAGAGTCCCCCACATTCAGTTACTCAAGCTTTCGGGCGAAAGGTTGTAGAGGCCGTATCGAGATATGGCAAGGTCCGATCAGATACGTGTGGTATTGCACGGATCAGGATCGGACAGTTTGTACTATAGGCCGTATGGTTATATGGCAGGGTTCGATCAGATACGTGCGGTATTGCACGGATCAGGATCGAACAGATATTACTAGCCGGCTTTGGTTTAAGCCGGATCCTAGTATAGTACAGTGTAGATTTTGTCTCATTGCATTTGTATTTCGGTCGAAATACAGATGTGGGTGTGTATGCACAGTATCTGGGTTTTCCTGTAATTTATTACAGGACCAGTTTTCTGGAGTTGCCAGTTTGCTTTCCGTTTCGGCCGATTTCCATTGTTCCGTTCATTGGCCGAAGTTTGGTGGAGGAGGGCTTATTTGCATTGTTGCAAATAAGTGGTTGTGGAGGGGGTCTTTGCATTTTTGTTTTATCATGATGGTTTCATGATGGAGCCCATCCCTTGACCTTCCATGCTTCATGATTGCTTGACTTTTTGTAGCAATCATGGTTGTTGATTACTTATTTTGGAGTGTGGGTTATGGTTGTGATCATTGGATTCTTTCATCATCACTTGCTTGCATCATTGCATTCCACCCACCCCCTTGACCTTACTCTCTCTCTCCAATCACACTTATGGGGGGGGGGGGGGCGGCCACTTTGTGAGGATGAGAAAAATGCTTCTCTTTTGAGTGGGAAAAATATGATACTCTCATTCTTCTTGGTCTATCACATTTTTCCTTCACCTCTCTACAAGTTCTTCTTCCTCCACCACAAAAGGCAACTCCATAATCCCAAATGAGACATGTAATCCACAATACATTCTACAGCGAATCTTGGGCACGTCGAGTAGCCGGCTTCGTGCCCGAGTTGCCTCGGCATTGAGGTGGGAGCCCGTAAAAGAAGTAGGCGATGTGGTGCACTTCCGGCGACGAGGAGGAGACGGGACATTCCGTAGGAGATCAGGACGATGATGAGAAGACCGGAGGACTTGGATCGTCGGTATATCTCTTTCCCTTCTTATAGTTAGCTAGGACTAGTTAATGGTTCGATCCGGGTATTAGTGCGCGGCGGTTTGCCAGTTCAAGAAAAATTAAAGTTTATCACCGCTTCCGCTTTTGGCCGTCGGATTGACGGTCGGGGCGCCGCCGTGCACTTACAGTGGTATCAGAGCCTCGCCATTAACTTAGTCTAGCTTTGTGTAATGTGTTTGCATTTCCGATCGATCAAAAGTTCCAAAACCGTGTTTTTCAAAGTGACAGTTTTCTGTTGAAATTTTTCAGTCTCGAAAATTTTTTCAGGTTGTATAAAAGTACTGTACAGGAAGTTCTAAGCTCTCTGGAAAAATTCGACAAAGTGATCGTTTAAGTGGAGCGCGGAACCGCGGCCAAATCCCACTATGGGCCGCGGTTCCGCCGCAGTTTGGAATCTTTAGTTGGTCGAAATTTTCCAGTGGGCTTCTGGGCTGGAAACAGGGTTTTTGGAATATTAATATTGGGCCCAGAAATTCTTGATGTGCTGCAGTAACACTTGGGGCCCACTTGTTAAAAATTTGATCGGTCGGATATTTTAAACATATTTTTCACAGTATTTACATTATATCTGCGACCGTGAATGTCACTTGATCGGTAAATCCAGTCTAACTGCTATAGCCCGGTTAGATGGATTTGCGAACGTGACTTTCACGTTGATGTTCTGTTTTTGCTGTGATATTGCGGATCGGTCGTGGGGGTAGCCTGGATGGAATTCTAGTACAGTGTTTTGTTGTATTATGTACATTTGTTATTGCGGGGCGAGCGTCCGACATGTGGACTGCCGTCACTGCCCGTTTGTATTATTCTTTTGGGGCACGACCTGGTTGCGGTCGATGTACCCGGTGTATGTATATTTTACTTTCTGTACTAGGATTGCCCCGCGGAGGGGTGCACGGATAGCCGGGTTCTAGAGGGCAACAAGCCCGCATCTCATGGCATTGAGACGGAGGGGGCTTCACTCTAGGATTGGCAGGCTATTCGCCGCACTCGTAGGGGGTACAGGTTGACCCAGGAGGGGTGCCCAAGTTGCCGGATTCCGTGGAGTGCTGGGTGGTCCATTCACGGAGCTGAAGGGGGCTGCCTCGCTTCAGGTTTTGGCGGGTGACTTGCCGTGCCCGTAGGGGTCTAGGATTTCATTGCACAGGCTATCCACACGACCAGGGGAACGTCGGGTTTCAGCGGCTCTGTGAAACCCGGGGATCCCAGATATCTGTATTGTTTCTGTGATGCTGTACATTTCTGTGATGTTGCATTTTATTCATGCCTTGAGCGAATATAATATATTGGTATATATATTAGTAGATGTTGTATATGTTTTGCATCCGCGCTAGTCCAGTCCCCGCTCTGTCGTTAGTAAGCTAACCTAACGGGTAATGACGGGACCCAGTGGCGAATGCGGATGGCATATACGTACATCAGTATATTTTCGTTCTTTTTGGTGTGATCAATTGATGGGACTGCGTTGATTCGGATCAATGCAAGTTAAAACAAACCTAATCTGATGTTGTTGGAACACTTTTCAAAAAGCTGTTATTGCAAGGACGTTTACTTTTGTTTTGCATCGTGGTATTCATTAGAATATCCTGCTCCTCAGTCGACGAGGCAAGGGCCGAGATCCCTTCACCGGGAGTGACCCCTTGGACAGAAGTTTGCGTCAGGGCATTAACTTCACTATAGCCGATTACTTTTGCTTTGCATCGCGGTATTCATTTGGAATATCCTGCACCCCATTCTACGGGGAAAGAGCCGAGATCCCTTCACCGGGAGTGACCTCTTTAGCAAAGGTTTTCGTCACTATATTTTTTAAAAGCTATCCGTTCCTTCGACGATATCAAGTTCATTACGTTAAAGGTTTTCGCCAGAAACCATTCGTAGCCCTCCGTCGTTTCATATGGATAGTCAATAGTATTCAAGCTGTGTATGTTGGCCAAAGTCAAGGCACAGTGTTTGGTAGCTGTTGGTTATTCATATGCAGCATAGATAGATGCGTTGGTTTGGAACAGTCGTACTGCCATGTTGGCCAAAGTCAAGGGTATGTACGGGTGGATTCAAATTAACCTGGAGAATGACGGGTAGAACTTGACATGTGACTTATGATATGTTGGCCAAAGTCAAGGTCATAAGAGCATGGGGCAGAAATCACATCGGGAGTTTCAAAAGAACTGAAACTTGCCAGATATGCGCATACCTTCTGGAGTGTGATAGCGTGAGCGGATTCCGTCACGTTATCATGCAATGATAGTTGGATCCCGATTCCCACTGATGAGTTAGTTTACTCCTCGGGTCACCCCGACTAATTCTTCTTTTAGGTTTGGAGAAGAATTTGAGGTACAGTGGGAGGTTTCCAGATTAGATAAATTGGTAACCATTCTGATCTAGGTTAGAGTGCACGCTGAGTGTTTCTTTTCTCTCTCTCTCTGGCAGCGACCATTTGACCCGACCCTAAGACTATGACTCAGTGACCAAGTTGACCGAACCTTCTTAAACACCGGCTTTTGGATTGTCAGAGTTGCAAACCTCATTGCCACTCCTACTTTTACCCTTTTCTCCAGGACACCCCGTTTTACTACGAACGTCCACTTCCATTGGACAAAACCATCGTATGGTTAGATACGAACTGGAAAGAATTTATTCGAGGATGGTTTCCGGTTCTGGAGAAAACGGATAGGATTATTCAGTTGTCTTTTCCTTTTACCCTCTCTCAGGTTACGAGTACTCCTTGGTTTAGGGGTAGTACACCTATTACGCAAATTGGATTGTCTTCTTCCAAACCTTAGGCTGGTGCCGACTGGTAGGGAATGAAGAAAACCAATTAGCATAACGATGGTGTGCAAAAGGTATTAAGTTCAGACAAAGCAAGGGATTAGTAAGAGGGCAAAGTAAATTGCAACAGATATTCACGACCAAACCAAATATTTCGTTACCACTCCCACATCACCTTTGTATTTCTCCAGGACACTCCGTATCACTACGAAGATCCACAGTTTATTTGGATACTCCATCGTATGGTTATATACGAACTCGAATGGAACTTGTTCCAGTTCGGGGATGGATTCTGGTTCAGGAGAAATAGGAATAAGGTTTATTCGGTTGTCTTTTATCTTCACCCTCTCTCATTGCGAGTGTTCCTAGGATTGGGACAGTACACCCATTATGCTTATTGGATAGTCTTCTTCCAAACCATAGGCTGGTGCCGAACGGTAGGGAAGGAAGAAAACCATTTGGCTAAAAGGGTGTGCAGAAGGTAAAGACTAAAGACATATGAAGGGATTTGGAGAGGTGGCAAAGAACTATACGGTTACAGTCGTGAATCTGGAAGAGGCATTACTAGGAATACCAGAATACCCCATCGGAACATTTCAATGTTTCAGTTTCACTGTGTAATGTTAAAGGAAAACTGATTTCCCGATTAGATACTTACTCCAGGGTATGTATTTACCAGGTACGATTCTCACATCTGTATGGTTTTTACAGATGATGAGTGGGAGTAAGTTATTGGGAATTAGGTGATTATCCTCATTATATCGGGATTCGTTGTAATCGGTGATATTTGAGGAAATCACCTGGGCTGTTTGCCGGTCGGCAAATATTTGGTTTTGAATATCCGCTGTTATGCACCAATTTCAAATTGATATATCTGTACGTCTATTTTCATAGAGTGAGATATACCTTTCTGAAATTATGTCTAGGACATTTACCTATATCAGTGGATGGTTAGGTAAGGAGCATTAAACAGCGGTGTAATTCTTCTTAACCATAAGTACAGTTTTCAACCTACGACACACAGTGAATGAGTTATCAGACTCAAGAGACTTATACAAAGGATTGTATGTTGTCCAGGGTCCATCAGGACAGAGGGGTTGGTCCTCGTACTATATTCGGTTTACTTATGACTTCTCTAGTTTTTAGACAGGTGTTTCGCGGAAACACAGGGTCCAAATTTTGAGAAGTTGTAGGTATTTGAATAGAGTAGAGAACCAGGTATAGCAAGTATCGGGATTCTTCAAAGAGATCGAAGATGTAGATACTTGTGTATGGTATTCAGTTGATAGTAATGATAAAGAGATCTTGCTTCTCTTTCAGGTTACTCATAATTGGAAGTATTCCTAAGTTGAGTAACGCTGATCGGCCTCCTTCCATTTAGTTGACATGCGCTGGGGACAGCTGCATGATTTGAATCTGGTTCAATTAAATCAGTGCCTCTGTTTTTATATTGGATATAGAACAGTTCATATCTTAACGATGTTAAGGTACGGGGAGTTGTCCGGTTTATGATTAAAACCAGACACTGGACAACTCAAGGCACGTTTCTGTAATGGCTGTTTGTGGGTTAACCCAGGCTATGACGAGGGTTGACTTTCTACCATCTGGATGAACAATAGCGATATTGTTCTTGACTCGCCACAGTTTTATTAAAAATGTTTTTTTTTTCAGAAAACAGTAGTGGGAGTATGGTAGAACTGGAAGTGATTCCAGAACCACAAACGATTACTGAAGATTTGATAAGGAACCTAAAGATTCAATCTGGATTGACATTCCATTGGCCACTCCGCAGATAAGGTGGGTAACTTCAGGCACCCGAGAGGCACTATGGTAGCCTCAAGGACGGTGACAGGGAAGTTCTTGTTTACCCACAATTGCCATTGCTGTTGTTCCAGGTTACGAGACCCGGCGGGAGGATGAGTATAGCGTCGTTCTAAACCAGTTTTAGAAGTGTACGTCTATATGACTCTGCCAGAGGGTTGTCGTAGTCAGTGGGAGCAGCGGAAGCATTGGTGGACAGGTTGCTTATGTCTATTTATAGACTAGAGCAGATGTAGCGGAGCTAGATCATCTATTTCTGACGTGACAGTCATGGGTTTGACTTCGTCAGAATAGGGGATGGATCTGTTGAGAAGGTAGTAGGGTGTGATATCCTGGTATTTGGATGATATACACAGAGTAGGAAAAGAAACTCCTACACTACGATCGGTTATACTTTGGTCGTCACACAGTTGTTTCTCCACAAAGGAAGTGGATTTTATATCAGACATACTGGTTACTAGATCTATGGTTTTAGATCTAGATTTGGATGGTTTCCCAATCAGGGTACTTGACAGCATTCTAAGAGTATTTAGGATGGACGACTCCTGGCACGGTAGTGTACCTGCAGGTAATGGAGTCACCCTCTCCAAAGGTGTCTTACAGACTAAAGGGGAGAGGGACGGGCATGATTGGCAGATCACTTGCTCAGGCAATTGAGTCAATCGTGAGATGTCAAGTACCACACCAGATGTTGTTCTTGCACTAGATGCAATAAGTTGACATTAATCCAATCCTGGAGAAACAGTCGGAAGCAGTTTTAAAACATAAGTGGATGTTCTAGGGATATGATAACGACAGCCTCATTCAGGAGACAGTTATCATTCCAGGCTTCCAAGGTGACATGGACGACAAGGAGGTTGTCAGAGTTATAGTTTTCCTTCTGATGAGGGGCAGTATTTTGGACAGGTGGTCCAAGGCAATACTGAGGGAGGCATGGCGCGCAGGATACTGATTAAGTTCAGTTGACGATACAGTCTAAGAAGTTTGGATTTGGAGTTCATTTATGAGCTAGGTCCCATCAGACATCCAGACATATTCTGAGACAGGTATTGCTCTTTTCGGGAGATGGCTTTCTCCGCGAACTTGAGATATAGAGAGACATAGAAAGGAACATCAAAGCGGATCCACTCACTGAGGCTATTCCTCGAACGCAATAGTTCCGCAAACGAGCTTTGTGAGACTGACTAGTAGAGGAGTTGGATGTTCGGTATCACACGGGCTGTGAGTATGCGACATCGCAATAATTAGCCTTGAGTGCAAGTGGGAGATTGTTGGAGATAGTGCCCTCAGAGTCAATTATTAGGTCACAGGTACGTGATTGTAATGATTGAGGGAGGACCTATCCCGGTAGGACAGTCTTACTCGAGATGATAGTATGCTATCTGGTTTACCTTTATCATCGTGTACTGCTTTAGGTGACCTGACACGTTGCTATTACACGTTGATAGAGCCCCTAGGATTCTTGCTTGACCACCAGCAGTATGAGGGCGATCATATAAGTGGGAGCTAGGGTCTATAAGCATATCCTTAAAAGGTCCCTAGTCATGTGAGTTTCGAGACAGGGCATCGATACTCCATAGTAGACTAGTGTATACAGTCGAGACCCCGACGAGGGGCGGTGGCCGGTCTCACAAGCCACTGGTGTCAGTTGGATCACCTAAGATGTATACAGGTGCTCATTGGGTTATGAGTACACCGGACAGGACTCGCCGGGAACATGCTAGTTAGTCATATACCAGACGTCAGATGGCAGTTCCCTGGTGACATGTGTGCAGGTTAGTTCATCGACCTGGGGATCGTCATTTGTCTCGTGTGAGTTCCCACTGTACTTTGATTACTACCCTACCACGGCTCAAAGGAGTCGTGCAAACAGGTTTTAGTTGGGTACAGTCCCGAGCCACATGGAGGCAGTGAGCGTATCTTCAGGGGTTCGTCTCTCCCGGTATTGGGGGTGAGGTCGTGCTGTGTCTAGGAGAGCCATTACACAAAGTCCTTGGCCAAGGCAAGGAAATTTACTGGTAGGTATTCCAGTAGTATCTCAGGGTGTTCTGGGCTACACTCCGACACGACTTGTACCGCTTTTGGGGGTCTGACTTTTACCAACCCCCTAGGCCCGCCATGCGATACTCATAGACGAACGGACCGGACTGTACGGATATTGTCACTGACAGGCTCAGTAGGGTGTCAGGCTGAGTTCGCTCACGGACGTCCCTTTTAGTCAATACCTGGTAGCCCGTTATGTATTGGCTTATACCTCTAACATGCTAGTGGTTAAATCCACAACCAAGGTGTTGATGAGTCTTTAGAGTCCCCCACATTCAGTTACTCAAGCTTTCGGGCGAAAGGTTGTAGAGGCCGTATGGAGATATGGCAAGGTCCGATCAGATACGTGCGGTATTGCACGGATCAGGATCGGACAGTTTGTACTATAGGCCGTATGGTTATATGGCAGGGTTCGATCAGATACGTGCGGTATTGCACGGATCAGGATCGAACAGATATTACTAGCCGGCTTTGGTTTAAGCCGGATCCTAGTATAGTACAGTGTAGATTTTGTCTCATTGCATTTGTATTTCGGTCGAAATACAGATGCGGGTGTGTATGCACAGTATCGGGGTTTTCCTGTAATTTATTACAGGACCAGTTTTCTGGAGTTGCCAGTTTGCTTTCCGTTTCGGCCGATTTCCATTGTTCCGTTCATTGGCCGAAGTTTGGTGGAGGAGGGCTTATTTGCATTGTTGCAAATAAGTGGTTGTGGAGGGGGTCTTTGCATTTTTGTTTTATCATGATGGTTTCATGATGGAGCCCATCCCTTGACCTTCCATGCTTCATGATTGCTTGACTTTTTGTAGCAATCATGGTTGTTGATTACTTATTTTGGAGTGTGGGTTATGGTTGTGATCATTGGATTCTTTCATCATCACTTGCTTGCATCATTGCATTCCACCCACCCCCTTGACCTTACTCTCTCTCTCCAATCACACTTATGGGGGGGGCCGGCCACTTTGTGAGGATGAGAAAAATGCTTCTCTTTTGAGTGGGAAAAATATGATACTCTCATTCTTCTTGGTCTATCACATTTTTCCTTCACCTCTCTACAAGTTCTTCTTCCTCCACCAGAAAAGGCAACTCCATAATCCCAAATGAGACATGTAATCCACAATACATTCTACAGCGAATCTTGGGCACGTCGAGTAGCCGGCTTCGTGCCCGAGTTGCCTCGGCATTGAGGTGGGAGCCCGTAAAAGAAGTAGGCGATGTGGTGCACTTCCGGCGACGAGGAGGAGACGGGACATTCCGTAGGAGATCAGGACGATGATGAGAAGACCGGAGGACTTGGATCGTCGGTATATCTCTTTCCCTTCTTATAGTTAGCTAGGACTAGTTAATGGTTCGATCCGGGTATTAGTGCGCGGCGGTTTGCCAGTTCAAGAAAAATTAAAGTTTATCACCGCTTCCGCTTTTGGCCGTCGGATTGACGGCCGGGGCGCCGCCATGCACTTACAGGCATGACTTATCACGTTATTGGGGTCTGACGTTTACCACCCTTAGACATGATATGCGACATATCAGACGAAGAGACCAGATTGTACGGTAGTATTACTGATAGGCTTCATGGATAGTATGGACGAGCTTTCTTGTTGATCTTCATATCGCTCAATACCCGACTAGCCGTTACATCCAGCTAGTACCGCTGACGGCTTGTAGGTGATTGATGTGATCATCACCTACTGCTGGCGTATTGACGAGTCTTTAGAGTCCCACACAGAAGTTTCCTGGTTCGAGCTAAACGAAGTAGGGCACATATGTTGATATGTGCGTGGGCCTGATTAAATATGAGTATGTGATACCGTATTATAATCTGGCAGTTATCTGATGTCGGTCAGGTTATATGTGATATAACCGGATTATCAAATCAAGTGTTGATTTGATAATATGATATTCAGATTAATGATATTAGTCGGTTATATGTGATATAACCGGATTATTAGATCAAGTGTTGATTTAATAATATGATATATATTATATGTGATATAATTATATCTTAACTAATATCATTAGCTCACTAATTGCTTTATTTATATATATATATATTAATGTATATTTGATATATATATATATATATATTATATGAAGCATGGAACATTTTTCTATTTTGAGAAAATAGAAAAATGAGGTGTAAATTATGGAGATATTTGTGGAATGGGCAAGGTATGGGTTTTATTATTTGTATATTAGTCTTGACTCACATTCAAGCATGGTTCCAATTTAGAATTGCAATTTTATTCCATGCTTAAATAAGTGAGGAAAGGGAGAGCCATTTTGAGTTTACTCTCATCATTTTCATTCTTTATTCCATAGCCATTTTCTTGAGCTCTAGCTCTCTTTTGCTCTCTGCAATTTTATTCACCTCACTTCCAAATTCAAACCCTCACATGTGATGTGAATCATTGAACTTGTGAAGACCATAGTGAGCAAATTAAACCCCTACTTCACCATCACACATTAGATTAGCAATTTGATGTGGAGTGTTGCCTTCACTAATGAGATTAGTGAAGGGTTACCTTGAGCTTGTGGACTTCGGGTGGATCGTCTTTAGCACGAAGATCACGAAGGAGGTTCGTTCAACTCCAAGAGGAGCCTAGTAGAGTCGCGTGGACTTCAACCCGGAGCTATTGAAGAGAAGGACTCGAACTACAAAGATTGTATGCTTTTTTCTTCTCTTTAGTTCATCACATCACAAAGGTAAACCCTATTATTCTAGTAAAGGTCTTGTTAGTCTAACTTAGCACCTAATAAAATTAAAATTTGGCATGCTTGATACCTCTAGAACCTCATGGTGGTGCTAAGGTCGACTTTCATGGTATCAGAGCCAAACTAGAACATTAGGGTAACTTGTAGCGATGTTAGAAATCTGCCGTTTTTGTCACGTAAAAACTGCCGATAAAAACAGTTTCAAAAATGATGTTTTGAGTTGTTTGCACACCCCGTGGGCTCACGGTTTGAACCGAGAAGCCACGGGGTGGAGCGTGCGCACCCCGGGGACACCCGGGGGGGAAAGGACAAGTGGCCGGACCCAGACCCAAAGATCACCACAAGGTGGCCTTGGGGGTGGATGACCCGAGAGCACCCCATTTGGGTGCTCTCGGGTCTGCCTTCCCCTAGGAGCCACTTCAAGGTGGCCCCTAAGGGTGGGTACCCCCATGAGGCCCCTCATTCGATAGTTAATTTTAGGATCTTCGCCTCCGCGAAGATTCGGGCGGGTTTCGAGTTTGTTTCGACTCCCGGATTGGCTTAAAACGACCGGTTTTGGAACTTTAGCTCACTGGATTTTTCATGTCTTGGAAAAATTGGTTAAGTTTGCTAATTGCGTGCGGAATTCTAATATCGCAGTTACTTTACAAGCTTTGTGATGTGTGTGATATAATTATTAGAATCCGGATTAATTAGTTTTATGAAAACTAGTTAGTGTATTGTAAACCTAGCCGTTTAGTCTCAATTGATCGATTGCCACGAAGTTTTGATTCGGATCAAAACTTCGTCGTAATTGCGTATTGTACGCGATCACTAAGTTGGGAATCTTGTTGAATTATCCAACAACCAATTGAAAAAAGTTTTCAATTTGAGACTAAAATGCACGTTTTATAAGTTACGCATGAAATCCGGCATTGAGATATTCCGGGTTTATGATGTCTAAGGATATTGCGGATTCTAATTATTGTAGTTTTCTATTTCTTTTTCTGCGACCGTAAGTGTAATATGTAGGGTATCCCAATCTCGTGGCTATATATCAACGAGTTTTAGAGATACGCATATTTGCTTATGTTGATGATATGTGATATCATGTGTTGCTGTTGATATGATTTGTTGGATCGTCGTGAAAGAACAGTCGGGTTTTTTTTATGTGAGATGAAGGTTTTTATTTTCATTCATGTAAAATCTGTATGTAATATTCTTTTATTGGGGCACTTCCGGGTTGAGGATGTTGTCACCACTGTTGTATATTATTTACTTTTCCACATTAGGATATACCCAAGGCGGGGAGCACAAGTAACCAGATTCTAGAGTCCAGTGGAAGACCATCTCAAGAAGTTGAGACCGGGTCTCCTAAGTCTAGAATTGGCAGGGTTATTTGCCCCTCTCGTAGGGGTCTAGGGATGTGGGTTTGGCTATTCATCACGACTGTGGAATCCGTGTTTTACATTACTTGCTAAATTTAAAACACGGACATCCTAGTATATCCAATATTTCATATATTGCTTCTGCTGCTTGATTCTATGATGTTGATCATATAACTGCGTGAGACGAAAGTACTATTATATATATGATATATAATAAACGTTGCTTATGTTTTGTGTAGGGTTCCTAGGCACACTAATGAGGTCTTACAACAGATCAAACATGCCCAATTCAAATTTTTTCATGTGCCTACAAACCCTAATACGGATCGTTAACTAGATGATAAGGCGATGCAAGCAAGTAAACAACTTTATTGCTAAAGGAAAGTGACTACAAACTTTGTAGATCCGGTCCTCCACTTCCTAGGCTCCGTGATGACGTCCCTACGCTGTACCTATCGGAATCCTAGACTCTCGCGGTGGTTTCATCGGAGAAAAGATCGGGCTAGGTCGTCGACTTCGATGCCGAAAATGATCTACGTCGAGGCAACTCAAGAATAAGCTCCAACTTCACCAAGTCATGAAACTTGTGAAGAAAACACCCTATACTACTTGGCAAGTGGTAGAGGATGAAGAAATAGGAAGTGGGTTCACTTTGGATTTGGATTTCTCACTTGGAATCATCACTTGACATTTTTGTAGAAAGCTTTTCTTTCTTCATCTTGAAGAAGAAGAAGAAGAAGAATGAAAAAGAATAATCATCTTTTTTAAAACAAAATCAAGTGATGGTTATCATTTTGTAACCATGGGTGAATGTAGAGAATAAACTAGGGTTAAGTTGAATGGTTAGGTTAAAGGAAAGAAACAAAATGGTCAAGCTTTCAAACCTTCATGAAGTTTCAACAAAAGAACAAAACAAGCCACCATTTCATTTATCTTTCCAAAAGAATAAATAAATAAATAAATAAATAAAAACCTAACCACTTACTTAAACATGGTTTAATCAACACAAACCCAAGTTTGCATGTATCATCAAACATGATACAAACTAGTGCACAAACATATATCATATATACAATGTACACATTCAAGTGAGATAATCAATCTTAAATGAAAAAATACTAGTTAATGCAAAGTAATATATCAAATATATAATTATACATTAAATCATTAAATCAACACTTGATTTAACGATCCGGTCATATCGCATATGACCGACTAATATCCAATATATCGACTTATCGAATCAATCCTTGATTCGATAACTAGGTTATATCGCATACAACCAATCGATACATTCATCGCGAGAATAGAATACGGTATCACATACACGCATTATTCTCGGTCCCGCACATATCTCATATGTGCTCCTATTTCGTTTCGCTTGAGCCAGGAAACTTCTGTGTAGGACTCTAAAGACTCGTCAATACGCCGGCAGCAGGTGATGATCATATCAAACACCCACAAGCCGCAAGCGGTCTGCTAAACGTAACGGCCACCCGGGTATTGAGCGATCAGAAGATCGACGAGCAAGCCTGCTCACACTCCTGTGAATCCAACCAGTAACACTTACCGTACAGTTCGGTCTGATCGTCTGATATGTCGCATATCTCGCCTAGGGGTAGTAAACGTCAGACCCCAGTAGCTCGATAAGTCGTGTCGATATGAGGTCTATAACAGTTCGAGAAACTACTGGTAACACTTACCAGTAAATCTCAGCAACCCTGGTCAGGGATTTCCGGTTATAGCCAATCGAACACAGTGCAACATCAACTCCCTATACCGGGAGAGACGAATCCCCTCCTATCGCTCATTGCCTCCATGTGATTCGGGACTGTACCCAAAATCCACTGTTTTGCACGCCCTCTTGGACGTGGTAAGGTGGAAATCAAAGCACAGTGGGAATCACACTAGACTCTATGACGATCTTGGGTCTACAGACTAACCTATACCAGTGTCACCAGAGAACTGCCATCTGACGTAAGGTATAATACCATCTGGGAGTTCTCGGCGAGTCCGTTCAGTGTACCCAGTCTCCACTGAGCACCCGCATACCATCTCTCATGTCAAACACCAATGGATATGGGATCATCCATCGCCCATCACATGGGTCGAGAAGATATACACTAGTCTACTCTGGAATATCGATGCCCCGTCTCGATATTCCCACGACTAAGAAAAATGAAGGATGTACTCATTGACTACCCAGGCCCCACTAGTATGATCTACATCATAGTCCTGGAAGTCGAGCACACATCCTAAGGGCTTTATCAACATGTAATAGAGAGACTGCATGTATACATGTTAAGATAAAGAGCAACCAGATAGCGTACTATCATGTCGAGTAAGAAAGTCCTACCTATATATGTCCCAGCATCCACTATAATATACATCCAATGTACAGTAATGGCCTCTAGGGCATACATATAACTAACAATCTCCCACTTGCACTAGGGTCATCTGTAGCAGTGGTTGCAGTATCTCATATTCAACCATCCCATAAAAGTCTCTCTCTGGGAAAAGGCCTTTGTGTCACGACCCGAATATTTCGACTCATGACCGGCACTTAACCACGCTATGTCTACAGGCGTAACGCGACTAAGTAAGCCGAACCCAGAAATCAAAATCATTTAAAAGTAGTGAGTGTTGAAAACATTTAATTAAAAACATTTAGAAGACCTTAATTAGTTCAATGAGGTTCTTTTAAAAGTTAAATTATCCTTATAAAAATTTTGGCAGCATTTCCTTTGTAAAAGTAACCCCGAAAATCGGGTAAAAACAGGATATAAGTGAAAATGAGATATAATGAACAAAGCATCCCCAACTGGGAGCAATCATGCCCAACGGCGGAAACCATCACCACAAGAGTAATATACGACGCCGTAGCGAAGAATGAGCAATAAGTAACATCCCAGAATAATAACAGCAATTAAAAAGTCGGATTCCACGAGCTCGACACCAGAATACAAAAATATACATCATCGTCCTCACACTGTCTCTAAGTCAAGTACATATATGGTAGATGGAGAATACTAGATACAAAAGTGGGTACAATGAAAGTAACCAGAGACCACAACCCACCTAAATAGCAAAATAGCTCTCGCACCAACTGTAGTGGTATCTGAAGCCAAAAGATGCAAAAAGGCAGCCTGCCGCGACTACTCTGAGGGATAACCTGCAAATACTGTGGCACAACGGGGGTGAGTTGCCAACTCATGAATAGAGATAACATATAAAGGTAATCACGAGCATGCACGTGCTGCGCTACGCTATCATATGTTAGCAGGTAAATCTATATGCGACAAGCAGTAAGTGCAATAATCATGCAAATGCTCTGTCAGGTAAAATAACTACAGGATGAGATACATGATAATCACTGCTGAGCATGGGATAAACAACATCTACACGAAATATCAATCGTGGAAAAATAATCGGTGCCCAAGCTGCACCCAAATCCTAAATAAGCTCAGGCGTCGACACTCTCCTCGGCCCTCAAATCCTGTAAATCTCTGAGAATCACGAGTGCCCAACATCGGCACCCAAAATATCATAAATACTCGTGTCCAGCATCGACACGCAAATCCTCATTCATCGGGCTCCGCAAGTCCGGATTAGCCCACGGGCTCTGTCTGCGGTATCGGCCCTCGGCCCCGGCAGTACGGATCATCCCGCATCCATCTCTCGACTCTGGTTAGTATCCTTCGGATAACCGTCAGGTCCAACCAATCACCGGTAGGTACTCGCCCACCTCCAGGCTCAATCGGCAAAGTCCATCGATCATCTTGCCGAGGAGAACCATACCGGGTCCACCACGAACCAGCAAACGGATCATCCACTTCTCGAATCGGGTTTCAAGCACACGTCTCAGCACCGAGAAAACGCGTGGTGGACGCACCAAAATATCATATCACGAGGAACTGGGTTTTCAAATAGTGCATCTTTTCTTAAATAATTCCACGGTCCTCAAAACCAGAAATCACATAAAAATCCAACACCAATGAGTAAATCAAATACGGTGTGCTAAGTACAACAAGTCATCATAATATAGGTACAAGGGAGAAACCGCTTTTCTTAAGATAGTTCAGTTTTTAAAGACAACATGCGGCTCCCAATTTCTATAAAAATCATATCGAACCATATGTGAAACGAACTACAGTATAATGATCATGGCAATTCTACAGTGAGTGTGTCATTGCAATTACTAACGGTGTGTGTGTATCATGCAGATTAGTGCTCGTGCAACATAAACCGTTAGTAATAGTGCGGTGTTCTATCAATTCTAAGTTTTCATACATGTAGCAGGGAATGCAGTATGCAACAACAGTATCCATGAACAGTCAATGTAGGTAAATGCAATGTGTAGCTATAAAGTCCTATCAGCCCTGACGTAGAACGCCATGCGGGCGATATCCCCGTAGATGTTAAATCTACTCACCGAAGTCTCGCGCTAAGTGTAGCCGACGACTTGTTTCCCCTTCTTCGCAGCGTCCCTCTCACTCGCCTGCGAACCTAGATTTACACAATATAACACACATAAGCTCAAATCTACCAAAAATGAAATATTAAGGTCAAACTAGAACCCCGCGTTGCAACCCAAGAGCGCGTGTGCGCGATACGCTAAAACGTGTGATCACGCTCCTGAAGCTAACCTAACACGTCGCGATACGCAGCACAACCCAAAACCACACACGTATCACGTGTGTCGCGGAGATTTAAAATACGGAAAATAGGGTAATAAGTCCCAGATTTTGATATAGAAAGAGTTTTATAAAAATAAATGTACCATACTACTCCACACAGCAGCAGACACCCATCACCCAAACCCTAACCCACAAATCCCTCATCTGGCCGCAATTTGCGGCCAGAAGTCTTTTTCCGGCGGCCTTGGTTGGGAGGTGGACCCCCGGGTTTGGTGTGTGCACTCCATACATACTGTGTATATCCCAGTAATTACAATTTTATTCTGAAACACCCCGGGTAGTAGCAGTTTCAACAGAACCCAATTTCAAGCTAAAAGTCACACTTTGCACTAAAATGATACTTTAGGGTATTTTTGTGAAATCTGAAATAAACCCAAGTCGAAAACCACACTAATATCACATTACCAAGCTAATTAAGCCATAAAAAGTTAATTTTTATCACAACCTCACTAGATCCCTTAATAAAGCACAAAACATGCATAAAATGTGATATTTTGCTAGAAATACTTTAAGTTATGAAAAAGAGGTGCTAAGGGTGAGTTAATACCTTCAAAACACCTTAAGAAACACCAAAAATCCCTGCTTTTTCCTCAAGTGTGCAGATCCACCACCAAACACCTCAAAAGCTCATTTTTTTCTATGGTTTTGTGAAGGAAAAGTGTTGTTTTGAGTAGGGTTTGAATGGGGGTTTAATGAGGAATGAAAAGAGAAGAGAGAAATGGAGAAAATGGTGTTGCTGCTGCCTTTCTTTCTGCTAGAGCTCAGAAGTGAGGGAAAGAGAGAGAAAAGAGAGAGAAGCAAAGGTCAAACAAAGTCAAATCCCATACCTAACCACCATACCTTCATTTCTATTTAAATTTGCATTATAAAAAGGAGTTTTGACTTGTTTAAATGGGTGGGATAAATAAAACCATGCAAGAAAAGAAAAAGGGTTAACATAATACACTTTTTAACCAAAGTCACAAAAATGTGCTAAGTGTGCATGTGTACACTAACACAATTTCCAATTAGGGTAAACACAACTAAAAATAATTAACAACCCTATAAATATAAATATATATATATATATATATATATATATATATATATATCCATATAAACACTCCACAACACAAAACCCACCAGCCAAGAAGGAAAATAAGATATCCATTTTTACAAAAAACACGCACACTAACTAAATAACGAGAAAACATTCTAAACGAATTTCAAGGTGTTACAATCTACCCCCCTTAAAGAAATTCGGTCCCCGAATTTAAAAATCTAACTATACATACATTCAAAAAGATGGGGATACCTCTTCCTCATCTTGCTCTCGGTCTCCCAAGTGACCCCCTCGTCGCTCTGGCCACGCCAAAGTACCTTGACTGATGGTATGTCCTTCGATCTCAATTTCTTCACTTATCGATTCAAGATCATCACCGGCTGCTCTGCATAGGAAAGGTCACGCTCAAGCTAGATCGTCGGGTGCTGAATCGCATGCGAGGGATCATGAAGATATCTGCGGAGCATCGAAACGTGAAATACCGGGTGCACGTCTGGAAAACTGGGCGGAAGGGCTAAACGATACGCAACCGCACCAACTCGCTCGAGGATCTCGAAGGGGCCCACATACCTGGGACTAAGCTTCCCCTTCTTCCCAAATCTCATCACACCTTTCATTGGGGAGACCCTCAAGAAAACATGATCACCAACAGAAAACTCAAGTCTGCGCTGACGACGGTCCGCATAAGATCTCTGCCTACTCTGGGCTGCTCTCATCCTATCGCGAATCAACTGGATCTTTGCGGTCGTCTCCTCCACAATCTGCGGCCCTAAGATACTGCTCTCACTGAGCTCTGTCCAACAGGCGGGCGATCTACATCTCCTCCCATAAAGAGCTTCAAACGGTGCCATCTGAATGGTCTGCTGGTAGCTGTTGTTATAGGAGAACTCTATTAGGGGCAAATGATGATCCCAGCTACCTCCGAAGTATAATACGCACGCTCTGAGCATGTCCTCGAGAGTCTGAATAGTCCGCTCTGACTGTCCGTCGATCTGCGGATGAAATGCTGTGCTGAAACTCAAGCGGGTGCCCAAAGCCTCCTGAAGCCTCTGCTATAGTCGGCTGGTAAACTGGGTGCTTCTGTCGGACACAATACATGTCGGAACTCCGTGTAGTCGTACAATCTCATCAATATAAATCTGGGCATATTGAGCAAATCCGAAAGTCGTCTTCACCTGTAGGAAGTGAGCCGCTTTCGTCAAACGATCCACGATCACCCAGACGGAGTCATACCCTCGACTAGTCCTGGGTAGACCCACAATAAAGTCCATAGAAATCTGTTCCCATTTGCACTCCGGAATGGGCAACGGCTGTAGCTCTCCCGCGGGCCTCTAATGGTCAGCCTTGACTTGCTGACAAGTCAGGCATCTCGACACAAAATCTGCGATGTCCCTCTTCATCCCGTCCCACCAGTAAACATCTCTCAAATCGTGGTACATCTTGGTGGAACCTGGATGAACACTATACACTGATTGATGTGCCTCCTCGAGAATCTCACGCCGCAGTTCCTCAGCATCTGGTATGCACAATCTGGTCCCAAATCATAGTATCCCCTGATCATCGATCACGAACTCGGAAAATCTTCCCTGTCCCATCTGCGTCCTGATCTCTGAACAACGGTCATCACTGTGCTGTGCCTCATATATACGGTCAAGCAACTGTGGGCGTGCACGAACATGCGCAATCTGTCCTCCGATCGGCGTAAACTCGAACTGTACCCGGCTGTCGCATAAGATCTTCCAATCTGCCGATGACTGCCTCTGCACTGCGCTCAAACGACATAGACTACTTTCGGGCCTCCTACACAAAGCATCCGCCACTACATTAGCCTTGCCCGGGTGGTACAAGATCTCGCAGTTGTAGTCTTTCAGTAACTCCATCCATCGGCGCTGTCTAAGGTTCAGGTCTCGCTGCTGGAATATATACTTTAAGCTCTTGTGATCAGTAAATATCTGGCACGACTCGCCGTATAGGTAATGTCGCCAGATCTTAAGTGCAAAGACCACTGCAGCCATCTCCAAATCGTGAGTGGGGTAGTTCTGTTCATGTTTCTTCAATTGCCGCGAAGCATACGCGATCACCCTGTCATGCTGCATCAGAACACACCCTAGCCCCACTAGAGAAGCATCACAATATACCACAAATCCACCTGACCCTGAGGGCAAAGATAATACTGGCGCCGTAGTCAGTAGAGCCCGTAACTGCTGAAAACTGTGCTCACACTCCTTTGTCCAAACGAAAGGAATCCCTTCCGGGTCAACCCGGTCAAAGGTGTAGCAATGCGAGAGAAATCCTGCACAAATCGCCTGTAGTAGCCGGCCAGCCCTAGAAAGCTGCGAATCTCCGTAACTGATGTGGGTCTGGGCCAACTCCGAACGGCCTCGATCTTTCTCGGGTCTACACATATACCGTCTCGTGATATCACGTGCCCCAAGAAGTCTACGTTGTCCAGCCAGAAAGCACACTTGGAGAATTTGGCGAAAAGCTGATGCTCTCTCAAGGTCTGCAGTGTAATCCGCAGGTGCTGCTCGTGCTCCTCTCTACTCCGAGAATACACCAGAATATCATCAATGAATACAATGATGAACAGATCAAGATACGACCGGAAAATACGGTTCATCAAATCCATGAATGCTGCTGGCGCATTGGTGAGTACGAACGACATCACCAAAAACTCGTAATGGTCGTAGCGCGTGCGGAAAGCTGTCCTAGGAATGTCCTCCTGTCGAACCCGCAGCTGATAATAGCCTGATCGCAAATCGATCTTCGAAAAGTATCCTGCCCCCTGAAGCTGGTCGAACAAATCGTCGATACGGGGCAAAGGATATCTGTTCCGCACTGTAACCCTGTTCAGCTAGCGATAGTCGATACACAGACGCAAACTGCCATCCTTCTTCTTGACGAACAAGACTGGAGCACCCCAAGGAGAAACACTGGGTCGAATAAGTCTCTTGTCCAGCAAATCTTGCAACTGACCCTTCAATTCTTGAAGTTCCACCGGGGCCATCCGATAAGGCGGTATGGAAATAGGCCCCGTGCCAGGAACCAAATCAATACAGAAAGAAATGTCGCGCTCGGGCGGTAGCCCAGGAAGCTCGTCAGGGAACACATCAGGGAACTCGCTAACAACCGGAACCTGATCCAGAGGAACCTCTGTAGCTCTAGTATCATAAACATAGGCGAGAAATCCCTGACATCCCTTCTTCAAAGGCTGTCCAGCGCGAAAAGAAGAAATCACACAGTGTGGGGCGGCACCACGGTCCCCCAACATAACAAAAACCGACTCGCCGGTAAAACAAAATCTAACTGTCTTCTCACGGAAGTCCACAGAAGCATAGCACGTGGCTAACCAATCCATGCCCAAAAGAACGTCGAAGTCCAACATCTCAAGAAGGATCAAATCGACAGGCAACTCTCTCTCGCCAATACAGACGGTACAGAATCGGAACACGTTCCTAGCAACAAACGACTCTCCTACAGGAGTAGTCACAACAAGCGGCTGATCAAGCAAACCGGACTCTCTACCCAAACTCGGCACGAAGGTGTAGATACGTACGAGTGCGTGGATCCGGGATCGAACAATACGTGTGCATCAACAGAACATACTGGAAGGATACCTGAGACCACCGCATTGGACGCCTGCGCATCCTGATGCGTCAAAGCAAAATCTCGTGCCTGCCCTCCACCTGTGACTGACTGTCCTCTGCCTCGGTCATCCCGTCCCCTCTGAGCAACTCCTCCACGCCCACAACCTCTCTGTGTATGAGTGTGACGCGGAGTAACAGTAGGAACAACAGGCAACGCCCTCTGGGGTGGTGAAGGTGGTAAGGTGACGTGCGGTGCTGCTGTCTCCCTCCGGTGAATCTCAGGACAATCTCTGATGAGGTGAAGTAAACTGCCGCATCTATAGCAACCTCGCGACGACTGCTGACTCTCCCGTGGATACGAATTAGATATCTGGCCTCGTCCTGAATCTCTGCCACTCCTCGTGCCTGAACGATACCTGTCGCGGCGTCTGAATGTCTGTCTCCATGCTGATATACCAGTACGAACTCTCTTCGACTCTGGAACTACTGAAGTCTCAGCAAGCTGCTCCTCGACTAATAGAGCTGCATCTACCGCTGCTGCATATGTCTCGTAGTGCTGTGCGCTGATCGCAAAAAACAGTGGCGTAAGCAAGCCTCGAACAAATCTCTTGACTCGTAACTCCTCGGTAGCCACTAGATACGGCGCATAGATAGATAGCTCTGTGAACAGCACATCATACTCTGCCACTGACATCTCCGGAGTCTGGCGTAAGGACTCGAACCTGTGTGCTCTAGCATCTCTGACACTCAGGGGAAGAAAGCGGGCAAGGAATAGCGCCATGAACTCTGTCCAGGTCATAGGAGGAAGACCTGCTGCTCTGCCCTTCTCGACTGATTCGCACCATTTCTGCGCAAGACCTTCTAGGCGAAAACTCGCGAATTTAACCCATCTCGCATCTGCGCATCTGAGGGAACGACATATCCAAGCCATCCTATCAATGAAGGACTGTGGGTCCTCGGCTGCATCGGTGCCTGTGAAGACCGGAGGCTTCAGCCTCATGAACTCTGATAGCGATACTGTAATCACCTCCGTAGCTGCAGGGGCAACTGGCTGTGCGGTAGGTACCATCGCGGTCTTTGTAACGGGTGGAGCTACTTCTGGTCGCTGCGCTCGAAGCGTCTCAACTAGCGATCCTATCATCTGGCGCATCTCCTGCATGCTGGATCTCACCGTCTGGCGCATCTCCTGCATACCAGCCCCTAGCGTGGTGATCTGATCTGTCACGGGAGGAACAACCTGCTCGGGTACAACCGGCGTACTGCCCGGATCAGTCCTCGTCTTAGACGAATCAACTCGAATCTCGGCCCTCGCGGCCGCTCTCTGCGCCTTCTTAGTCTTTGGCGGCATAATGGCTGAAAGGAAAATATGATTCAATAAGGATGCAGAAATCGAATCGCAAGAATGTATATACTCAAAAGGAATTTAAATCAGTAAGTCCTAAGGTCGCTTTGGCGGAGTACCGTGTCGTGAGTATGCCGTGGAATATACGCACGCTATGCCACTCTGCTTCAGCTACCTACTCTATCATACCAGGGTCATCCTAGGAACACTCCGAAAGGTAAAACCTACGCTCTGATACCAACTTTGTCACGACCCAAATATTTCGACTCGTGACCGGCACTTAACCACGCTACGTCTACAGGCGTAACGTGACTAAGTAAGCCGAACCCAGAAATCAAAACCATTTAAAAGTAGTGAGTGTTGAAAACATTTAATTAAAAACATTTAGAAGACCTTAATTAGTTCAATGAGGTTCTTTTAAAAGTTAAATTATCCTTATAAAAATTTTGGCAGTATTTCCTTTGTAAAAGTAACCCCGAAAATCGGGTAAAAACAGGATATAAGTGAAAATGAGATATAATGAACAAAACATCCCCAACCGGGAGCAATCACGCCCAACGGCGGAAACCATCACTACAAGAGTAATATACGACGCCGTAGCGAAGAATGAGCAATAAGTAACATCCCAGAATAATAACAGCAATTAAAAAGTCGGCTCCCACGAGCTCGACACCAGAATACAAAAATATACATCATCGTCCTCACACTGTCTCTAAGTCAAGTACATATATGGTAGATGGAGAATACTAGATACAAAAGTGGGTACAATGAAAGTAACCAGATACCACAACCCACCTAAATAGCAAAATAGCTCTCGCACCAACTGTAGTGGTATCTGAAGCCAAAAGATGCAAAAAGGCAGCCTGCCGCGACTACTCTGAGGGATAACCTGCAAATACTGTGGCACAACGGGGGTGAGTTGCTAACTCGTGAATAGAGATAACATATAAAGGTAATCATGAGCATGCACGTGCTGCGCTGCGCTATCATATGCTAGCAGGTAAATCTATATGCGACAAGCAGTAAGTGCAATAATCATGCAAATGCTCTGTCAGGTAAAATAACTACAGGATGAGATACATGATAATCACTGCTGAGCATGAGATAAACAACATCTACACGAAATCGTGGAAAAATAATCGGTGCCCAAGCTGCACCCAAATCCCAAATAAGCTCAGGCGCCGGCATTCTCCTCGGCCCTTAAATCCTGTAAATCTCTGAGAATCACGAGTGCCCAACATCGGCACCCAAAATATCATAAATACTCGTGTCCAGTATCGACACGCAAATCCTCATACATCGGGCTCCGCAAGTCCGGATCAGCCCACGGGCTCCGTCTGCGGTATCGGCCCTCGGCCCCGGTAGTACGAATCATCCCGCATCCATCTCTCGACTCTGGTCAGTATCCTCCAGATAACCGCCAAGTCCAACCAATCACCGGTAGGTACTCGCCCACCTCCAGGCTCAATCGGCAAAGTCCATCGATCATTTTACCGAGGGGAACCATACCGGGTCCACCACGAACCCGCAAACGGATCATCCACTCCTCGAATCGGATTTCAAGCACACGTCTCAGCACCGAGAAAACGCGTGGTGGACGCACCAAAATATCATATCACGAGGAACCGGGTTTTCAAATAGTGCATCTTTTCTTAAATAATTCCACGGTCCTCAAAACCAGAAATCACATAAAAATCCAACACCAATGAGTAAATCAAATACGATGTGCTAAGTACAACAAGTCATCATAATATAGGTACAAGGGAGAAACCGCTTTTCTTAAGATAGTTCAGTTTTTAAAGACAGCATGCGGCTCCTAATTTCTATAAAAATCATATCGAACCACATGTGAAACGAACTACAGTATAATGATCATGGCAATTCTACAGTGAATGTGTCATGGCAATTACTAACGGTGTGTGTGTATCATGCAGATTAGTGCTCGTGCAACATAAACCGTTAGTAATAGTGCGGTGTTCTATCAATTCTAAGTTTTCATACATGTAGCAGGGAATGCAGTATGCAACAACAGTATCCATGAACAGTCAATGTAGGTAAATGCAATGTGTAGCTATAAAGTCCTATCAGCCCTGACGTAGAACGCCATGCGGGCGATATCCCGTAGATGTTAAATCTACTCACCGAAGTCTCGCGCTAAGTGTAGCCGACGACTTGTTTCCTCTTCTTCGCAGCGTCCGTCTCACTCGCCTGCGAACCTAGATTTACACAATATAACACACATAAGCTCAAATCTACCAAAAACGAAATATTAAGGTTAAACTAGAACCCCGCGTTGCAACCCAAGAGCGCGTGTGCGCGATACGCTAAAACGTGTGATTACGCTCCTGAAGCTAACCTAACGCGTCGCGATACGCAGCACAACCCAAAACCCACTAGCCAAGAAGGAAAATAAGATATCCATTTTTACGAAAAACACGCACACTAACTAAATAACGAGAAAACATTCTAAACGAATTTCAAGGTGTTACACTTTGTGAGTGGATCCGCCGTGTCATCCTCTGAGTCTGCTCTCCTAATCTCGATCATCCTGGAGATCAACCATCTCCATGATCAGGCGATACTGCCTTAGAATATGTCTAGATCACTGATGGGACGGACGTTCCTTGGCATAAGCCACAACTCCATTGTCACACAATGGGAGGAACTGAGTTCATCTCATGAACTAATATACACCCAGACAGCCTCTTTGGTAGCATCTTAAGTAGCGATGTATCCAGCCTTAATCGTCTAGTATGCCACGGTATCTAGCTTGGAACTCTTCCAATATACCGTCCCTTTACTGAGGGTAAAGACAATGCCTGCGACTGACATTCAGTCGTCTTTATCACCCTGGAACCTTTCTAGTGATTCTCCCCAAGATCAATTGATACCATCTCACTACATCTAGTGAGTATCCTAACATCCAATTACATCTATCTTATAGATGAAAACACAGGATTTAGGAGGTATCACTTTGATCCTATATGGAGAATCCTTGTGATAAGCGGAGATTGACCAAGCGTAGCATAGGAAACTCCTTCCTTATCAAGAGTATGTCATCCACGTACTCTACGAGGATCACTACCATACTCCCTACTACCCTTTTTGTATATACAAGGTTCATCTACCATTTTGATGATGTCAAACTGTTTGACTAACACATCAAAACAGACGTTCCAACTCCGCGATACCTGCCTTATCACATAAAACATCTTGCTCGCGTTTCCGCTGCTCCCACTGTCTACGAGGCCCTCTGGCTGTGTACTTATAGACACACTCTTCTAAAATATCACTTAGAAAAGCAGTCATGGCACCCAACCGCCAGATATCGTAGTCATGGTATGTAGCTGTGGCAAGTAGGATCTGGATGGACTTAAGCATAACTACTTAGAAAAGGTTTCATCATAATCCATACCCGGTCAATGATGCAAACTTTTTACAAGTCTAGATTTGAAAGTCTCAACTTTTCCATGTACACCAAGTAATCTTCTCAAGATATACTTGCTTCTGATGGGGATTTAACCCTTCAGATATAGCAGCCAAAGTCCATACTTTGCTGGTGTATAAGGATTCCATCTCAGATCGCTAAGCATCCAGCCATTCTTACAGAGTCCCACTCCTGATGGCCAGCTCGAAACTAGTTGGGTCATCATCTCATGATGCAATCCTCGCTCCCACTGTCATAGAGAAACCGAAGTATCTCTCAGGTGGGTGAGGAACCCTACTAGATCGGCGGAGAGGCTGAGGTTCGTTGGAATCTACTGAATCCTTTGGTTCTGTCAAATCATCAGCTGCAGTTTGTATAGCTGGAACATTTCCAGTTCTACATAACAGACCTTGTCTCGAGCTTGTCCGGATTTTGCTTTTAGACATAGGCCGGACAACCCCAAATCTTAACTAACTTAAGATATGGGCTCTTCCCTTTCCATATCACATATGAAGTGGTAGGCAACTGATTTGATTTGAACCCTATTCAATAGGTATGCAGCTTCTTAAGTGCATAACTCCCAAAAGGAAATAGGAAACTCAGTAGTACTCATTATAGAGCACACCTTATCATATAGGGTGTGGTTGCTCCGTCCCGATATACCATCGTGCTATGGTGTATACGGAGGAGTAATGCTGAGAGAGAATCTCATTCTTCTTTAGAATAGTCCAGGATTTCCGTGCTCAAGTATTCTCCTCCTCGATCACATCAAAGGACATAATACTTATACCCGTATTTTGGTTCTCTACTTCTAACTTATATTCTGTGAATATCTCAAAAGGTTCGGACTTGTGTTTCAACAGGAACATATGTCTGAATCTAAAGAGATCATCAGAGAATGTAATGAAGTACAAAGAACCAGTCTTGGCATGTATAGACAGGGGACCTACATACATCAACATGTATCATCCCAAGAGTTCACTAACTATTTCTCTGTTTCCAGTAAACAGAGCTATGGTCATCTAATCTTTGTGACATGACTGGCAAGTTTCACAAGATGTAAATTCAAACTAATTTAAATATGCATCTAAATGTAACTTAGCTAGTCGGGTCGCATTGATATGACCTAGTCTACAATGCCTTAAGAAGAATTCGTTCATTTCTGAACTCTTCCTCTTGTGTGTGTTCCGTATACTAAGAACTATAGTTTGATTTAGAACATCAATGCTTTTAGATAACGTGCCTGAATCGATCAACATTTGATATAGGAAATGTTCAAAACATTATCCATCAATACAAAATTTTATCATTTCTTTACTAATAAAGAGACTAATATGATTTCGTATACCAGGTTCAAAATCAATGTACTGGTAATACAGGGTGACAGTGACCAACAGACTTGGCTGCAACACTTGCTCCATTTTCTGTCTCATGAAACTTATCACCCTTTTCTCAGTTCTCTACCTTTCTGTAGCCCATGTAACGGATTACATTTGCGGGATCCTGATCCGGTATCTAATACCCAGGACGTAGAGGATACTGAGAAACAGTTCTTTGTAATGAACACACCCGAAGACGATGCATCAGCATGCACTCTCTTCGTTTGGGCGGCACGGGAATTCTGGTAATCCCTTATTTCCTGCTCTGTCTTATAACAATTATAAGTCGGAGCGGGACCAACGTTCCCCAGCTCAGTATAACAAGAGGGTTCGGTCAATAATCCGTATAATTATCTTGATTAAGGCGTGACATGGTCGCTACCTGGAGAGAGAGAGAAGAAAACACTCAGCGTATGCTCTTGCAAGATCAGATTGGTTATTATTTTATCTAATCAGGATGGCTCCCACTGTTTTTATCAAATCTTCCTTCAAACCCTAAAAGGAAAGACTAGCCGGGATTAATTACACGCTACAGGTTCACCAATCTTTCAGCCAGGCCAGTGTCGGTACTTTGAGGGAGGTTCCCCGTGCTTTCGCACGGACCTAATTACAGTAAACCTCATTTTCCCAAAGACGTAACCTCGTTAACACCTTTTTAGACACCTACTTGATCGGCTAATTGTAATGTGTAAAACTCTCCCAGGAGTAACTCTTACTCGCAGCGGGTATCGGGATCCAACTATCTCATAGAAGGTATGCAATCTCATTGCAAATTTCAACACTTGAAATTCCCGATAATATTTTGCCCCTAGCGTCCTATGACCTTGACGGAGGCCAAACAACCCATAGTCCGCTAGTCAAGTTCAACCCGTCATTTCCTGATTGAATTAAACCCACCCGCACGACCCTTGACGGAGGCCAAACAACGCCATACGAATACCCTAATCCAATCGCATCATATGCTAGCAGATAAGCACTAGTTAGCTACCGTACACTACGCCTTGACGGAGGCCAAACTACCGCAGCACGAATACTAACTAGTACTTATCTGAAATGACGGAGGGCTACGACAGGTTTTTCTGAAAACCTATTGCGTAATGAACTTGATATCGTTGTATAATCAAATGATTTTAAAATGGAGTGTTTTTAAGGCTTTTCTAGTTTTGCTAAAGTGGTCACTCCCGGTGAAGGGATCGTCGGCCCTTTCCTCGTCGAATGAGGTGCGGGATATATCACATATATCACTGTGCAAAGCAGAAACTATAGAAGCAATCAAAAGACAAACCGAGGGCTGTAGCATCTGCCAGTTGTTGCTAAAGGGGTCACTCCCGGTGAAGGGATCTCGACCCTTTCCTTATCGAATAAGGTGCAGGATGTTCTACAAGGAACACCGCGATGCAAAGCAAGAACTGTAGCTACCTGTTTTTAATTTTGAAATTCGATTCCACAACATCTTAGGTTTCTTTTTACTTTCATTAATCATATTAATGAAGTCCCATCATTTAAGTCCACCTAAACATCACAGATAAATACTGTTGGAGATAGTGCCCTCAAAGTCAATTATTGGATCACAGGCACGTGATTGCAATGATTGAGGGAGGACCTATCCCGGTAGGACAGTCTTACTCGAGATGATAGTATGCTATCTGGTTTACCTCTATCATCGTGTACTGCTTCAGGTGACCTTACAGGTCACTATTACACGTTGATAGAGCCCCTAGGATTCTTGCTTGACCACCAGCAGTATGAGGGCGATCATATAAGTGGGAGCTGGGGGTCTATAAGCACATCCTTAAATGGTCCCTAGTCGTGGGAGTTTCGAGACAGGGCATCGATACTCCAGAGTAGAGTAGTGTATACAGTCGAGACCCCGACGAGGGGCGGTGGCCGGTCTCACAAGCCACTGGTGTCAGTTGGTTCACCTAAGATGTATACAGGTGCTCATTGGGTTATGAGTACACCGAACAGGACTCGCCGGGAACCTGCTAGTTGGTCTTATACCTGACGTCAGATAGCAGTTCCCTGGTGACATGTGTACAGGTTAGTTCATCGACCTGAGGATCGTCATTTGTCTCGTGTGAGTTCCCACTGTACTTTGATTACTACCCTACCACGCTCAAAGGAGACGTGCAAACAGGTTTTAGTTGGGTACAGCCCCGAGCCACATGGAGGCAGTGAGCGGATCTTCAGGGGTTCGTCTCTCCCGGTATTGGGGGTGAGTTCGCGCTGTCTAGGAGAGCCATTACACGAAGTCCTTGGCCAAGGCAGGAGATTTACTGGTAGGTATTCCAGTAGTATCTCAGGGTGTTCTGGGCTACACTCCGACACGACTTGTACCGCTTTTGGGGGTCTGACTTTTACCAACCCCCTAGGCCCGCCATGCGATGCTCATAGACGAACGGACCGGACTGTACGGATATTGTCACTGACAGGCTCAGTAGGGTGTCAGGATGAGTTCGCTCATCGACGTCCCTTTTAGTCAATTGCTGGTGGCCCGTCACGTATTGGCTTATACCTCTGACGTGCTAGTGGTTAAATCCACAACCATAGTATTGACGAGTCTTTAGAGTCCACCACACTTACAGTTACTCAAGCTTTCGGGCGAAATGCTGTAGAGGCCGTATGGAGATATGGCAGGGTCCGATCAGATACGTGCGGTATTGCATGGATCAGGATCGGACGGTTTGTACTAGAGGCCGTATGGATATATGGCAGGGTTCGATCAGATACGTGCGGTATTGCACGGATCAGGATCGGACGGATATTACTAGCCGGTTTTGGTTTAAGCCGGACCCTAGTTTAGTACAGTGTAGATTTTGTCTCCTTGCATTTGTATTTCGGTCGGAATACAAATGCGGGCATGTATATGCAGTAGCGGAGTTTTCCTGTAATTTATTACGGGACCAGTTTTCTGGAGTTGCCAGTTTGCATTCCGTTCCGGCCGGTTTTCCTTTGTTCTTTCCCGGCCGGACTTTTCCGATGGAGGGGGTTATTTGCAAGTTTGCAAATAACATTTGTGGAGGGGTTTTCTTGCATTTGTGAGATTATGATATGACCATCATCATTATATTCTTTTTCCATCTTTTCTTTTGCTTTAATGGTGATTAGAGTTGATTAGATTTGGAGATGACATTGTTATCATGGTGTTTGGATGTGGTCACCCTTCACCTTTTACTACACTCACCTCCCTCTTGTATTATGCTTTCACTCCACCACCATTTCCCACTTAGGGGGCCGGCCACACATTGTGAGAGAGGGAGAGAGAGGTTTCATTTTGTATGAGGGAAATTTCATGATCTCATTTTGGCTTGCTCACAAAATCCTTCTCACCTCTCCAAAGTTCATATTGATTCCTCCATCCTCCATGGCAACAAAACCCCAATGAGACATAGACTCTACACTAGCCTACAGCAAATCTTGGACGCGTCGGCTATCCAACTTCGCGCCCGAGTTTCCTCGGTATAGAGGTGGGAGCCCGTAAAAGAAACAGGCGACGTGGTGCCCTTCCGGCGAGGAGATGGAGACCGGACATTCCGCGGGAGATCGGGACGACGGCGAGAAGACCGGAGGACTCGGATCACTCGGTATATCTCTCTTCCCTATCTTGTAGTTAGCTAGGACTAGTTAATGGTTCGATCCGGGTTTTAGTGCGCGGTGGTGCCGGTTTGCTAGTTTGCAAAATTAAAGTTTTTCGCTTTCGCATTTTGGCGTCGGATTGACGGCCGGGGCACCGCCGTGCACTTACAAATACGACGTACACTTATGCCATCCGCATTCACCTCGATGTCCTCTCATGCACCGTTAGGTTAGGTTACTAACGGCAGAGCGGGGCAGGGCTAGCGCGGGTGTAAAACATAAGTAACGCCTATATAATATATCATATATACTATATACAGTATCCATTACAGCATATCAAATAATCACATCACAGATATCGCAGCAGAAGAAACATATATGAAATATTGGATATACTAGGACGTCCGTGTTTTCAATACGAGCCAGTATAAAACACGGATTCCACGGTCGCGATGAATAGCCAAACCTACACCCCTAGACCCCTACGAGAGCGGTAAGCAACCCTACCAATTCTAGAGTTAGGAGACCCGGACTCGACTCCTCGAGTTGGTCTCCCACTGGACTCCAGAACCCGGTTACTTGTGCCCTCCTCCTTTGGTCTATCCTAGTGCGGAAAAGTAAATAATATACAATGGTGACATCTTCCGCAACCTGGAAGTGCCCCAATAAAAGAATATTACACACAAGTTTTTACATGAATGAAAATGAAAAACACTCATCTCACATAAAACCCCCCCGGCTATTCAAACACGACGATCCAATATAACATATCCAGCAACACATAATATCACATGTCATCAACGTAAGTAAACATGCGTATCCCAATTGTCGTTGACATATAGCAACGAAACCGGCGATATCACATATTACACTTACGGTCGCAGAAAAGAAAGTGTAAAACTACAACAGTTGGAATCCGCAACCTGCATAGACATCGCATGCCTAATCAAATGAATACCTTAGACATCGCATGCCTAACAATTATAAACCCCGCATTTTAGTCTCATTATCGAAAACTCTTTTCAATATCAAGTCGGGCAATTCAACAAGATTCCCGACATCCTGATCGAATGCTCGTCGCAAACTTTAATAGGCGGCCGCACTCCCGATACCGTCGACGAAGTGCACTAAGGCGGAACACCGCTACCGCGAGCACCCTAACGGATGCTTTCGGTGACGGTGTTCTCCTATAGTCACTTGGTCGGGGCTATGGGGCGTGGTTATCTATTAAGTTTTACCGGCGAGTATCCGCGTACGCTACGTGATTGTGACGGAATTTTGATCACATCAAAATTCCGTGGCAACCGATCAAGTGAGACTAAACTGCTATGTTTATAACATTCATTCAGTTATCTCATAACTACTTGTGGATTCCAAATATTGTATCACATTCCTAATAAATAGAAAATGTTAAACTTTCCGATCGAACAATCGAACACCCAAGTTTTCCCGAAACAGCTCAACACATGAAATAAGTTTAAAAACATTCACTTCGTGTCTCAGTACCAACGGTCCAGCCGTAGAAGGGTCAAGCCAACGCCTCACATGTGGCACGCCGTACTGCCCCAAACCCTAAGGTTCAAAGGGCAGTTCAAGACGGTCACATAATCGAGTTAAGGTTTGTTGTCTTCTAGAGGGTCCATCGCGTTACTTGCACTACTTAGAACGTGATTAAACTATGGAAAAATCCAACAATTGGAAATTTCCCGGCAGGGGAAAAAGTGGGTATTTATATCCGGTCGAACTTTTTAACATATTCTAAAATTACCCGGAAAAACACATAGACAAAGTTTGATAATCCGATTGAATCTACGAACTCCCAATACAACCCAGAAAACTCAACTCTTGAGTAGAAGTTAAAAATTCCCAGAAAAGAAAGCACAACAATATAGGAATTACTGTGCAAATTAAAATGAATGATGCTTCCGTACGGCCGCGGAACCGCCGCACGAGCCATGCTCGTGCCGCGGAACCGCGGCGGTTTGATCGATTTGGACGCTCGAATTTCACAGTAACTCCTACAAACACCTGTTGATTTTTCTGCATATTTTTAATTCGAAAAAATCCCCGATTTCAAAAAATGTACAGAGAGCGATTTTGCATTAGGGTTTCGGTTCGATCGGACTTCTAACTCCGTCTACGCATCGCCTAAGGCTCTAGCTAGGCTCTGATACCCCTGTAGGGTTCCTAGGCACACTAATGAGGTCTCACAACAGATCAAACTTGCCTAATTCAAATTTTTTCATGTGCCTACAAACCCTAATACGGATCGTTAACTAGATGATAAGGCGATGCAAGCAAGTAAACAACTTTATTGCTAAAGGAAAGTGACTACAACCTTTGTAGATCCGGTCCTCCACTTCCTAGGCTCCGTGATGACGTTCCTCCGCTGTACCTATCGGAATCCTAGACTCTCACGGTGGTTTCATCGGAGAAAAGATCGGGCTAGGTCGTCGACTTCGATGCCGAAGATGATCTACATCGAGGCAACTCAAGAACAAGCTCCAACTTCACCAAGTCATGAAACTTGTGAAGAAAACACCCTATACTACTTGGCAAGTGGTAGAGGATGAAGAAATAGGAAGTGGGTTCACTTTGGATTTGGATTTCTCACTTGGAATCATCACTTGACATTTTTGTAGAAAGCTTTTCTTTCTTCATCTTGAAGAAGAAGAAGAAGAATGAAAAAGAATAATCATCTTTTTTAAAACAAAATCAAGTGATGGTTATCATTTTGTAATCATGGATAAGTGTAGAGAATAAACTAGGGTTAAGTTGAATGGTTAGGTTAAAGGAAAGAAACAAAATGGTCAAGCTTTCAAACCTTCATGAAGTTTCAACAAAAGAACAAAACAAGCCACCATTTCATTTATCTTTCCAAAAGAATAAATAAATAAATAAATAAATAAATAAAAACCTAACCATTTACTTAAACATGGTTTAATCAACACAAACCCAAGTTTGCATGTATCATCAAACATGATACAAACTAGTGCACAAACATATATTATATATACAATATGCACATTCAAGTGAGATAATCAATCTTAAGCGAACAAATACTAGTTAATGCAAAGTAATATATCAAATATATAATTATACATTAAATCATTAAATCAACACTTGATTTAACGATCCGGTCATATCGCATATGACCGACTAATATCCAATGTATCGACTTATCGAATCAATCCTTGATTCGATAACTAGGTTATATCGCATACAACCAATCGATACATTCATCGCGAGAATAGAATACGGTATCACATACACGCATTATTCTCGGTCCCGCACATATCTCATATGCGCTCCTATTTCGTTTCGCTTGAGCCAGGAAACCTCTGTGTAGGACTCTAAAGACTCGTCAATACGCCGGCAGTAGGTGATGATCATATCAAACACCCACAAGCCGCAAGCGGTCTGCTAAACGTAACGTCCACCCGGGTATTGAGCGATCAGAAGATCGACGAGCAAGCCCACTCACACTCATGTGAATCCAACCAGTAACACTTACCGTACAGTCCGGTCTGATCGTCTGATATGTCACATATCTCGTCTAGGGGTGGTAAACGTCAGACCCCAGTAGCTCGATAAGTCGTGTCGATATGAGGTCTATAACAGTTCGAGAAACTACTGGTAACACTTACCAGTAAATCTCAGCAACCCTGGCCAGGGATTTCCGGTTATAGCCAATCGAACACAGTGCAACATCAACTCCCTATACCGGGAGAGACGAATCCCCTCCTATCGCTCATTGCCTTCATGTGATTCGGGATTGTACCCAAAAGCCACCGTTTTGCACGCCCTCTTGGACATGGTAAGGTGGAAATCAAAGAACAGTGGGAATCACACAAGACTCTATGACGATCTCGGGTCTACAGACTAACCTGTACCAGTGTCACCAGAGAACTGCCATCTGACGTAAGGTATAATACCATCTGGGAGTTCTCGGCGAGTCCGTTCTATGTACCCAGTCTCCACTGAGCACCCGCATACCATCTCTGATGTCAAACACCAATGGATATGGGATCATCCATCGCCCATCACATGGGTCGAGAAGATATACGCTAGTCTACTCTGGAATATCGATGCCCCGTCTCGATATTCTCACGACTAGGAACAATGAAGGATGTACTCATTGACTACCCAGGCCCCACTAGTATGATCTACATCATAGTCCTGGAAGTCGAGCACACATCCTAAGGGCTTTATCAACATGTAATAGAGAGACTGCATGTATACATGTTAAGATAAAGAGCAACCAGATAGCGTACTATCATGTCGAGCAAGAAAGTCCTACCTATATATGTCCCAGCATCCACTACAATATACCTCCAATGTACAGTAATGGCCTCTAGGGCATACATATAACTAACAATTTGCACCCGCGCTAGTCCAGCCCCCGTTCTGCCGGTAGTTAAGTAACCTAACGGTGCATGACGGGGCCCCGTGGCGAATGCGGATGGCATAAGCGTACGTTCTATTTTCGTTTCATTTTTCTGTGATGTTTAGCAAACATTAAATTGATGGGACTTCATTAATGAGATTAATGAAAAGAAAGAAACCAAAAGATGTTGCAGAATCAAATTTTCAAAAAGAATAGCTCTAGTTTTTGCTTTGCATAGTGGTATTCTTGATGAATATCCAGCACCTCATTCGATGAGGAAAGAGCCGAGATCCCTTCACCGGGAGTGAACTCTTTAGCGAAACTAACAAATGCTACAACCCACTCGGTTTTGTTTTTGATTGCTTCTCCAGTTCTTTCTTTGCATAGTGGTATTCATGAATATCCAGCACCTCATTTGATGAGGAAAGAGCCGAGATCCCTTCACCGGGAGTGACCTCTTTAGCGAAACTAGCAAAAGTCTAAAAAACACTCCTTTTCAAAATCACTAGAAAATACAACGATATCAAGTTCATTACGCTCATGGTTTTCTTAAAAACCTGCGCAGCCCTCCGTCATTTTAGATAAGTGCTATTTTAGTATTCGTGCTACGTTTGTTGGCCTGCGTTAAGGCGTAGTGTGCGGTAGCTGAATTAGTGCTTATACGCAGCATGTGATGCGATTGGATTAGGGTAATCGCGCGACTTTGTTGGCCTACGTTAAGGGTCATGTGAGTGGGTTTAATTCAATCAAGAAATGAACAAGTTTCACTTGACTAACGTCCTATGGTTTGTTGGCCTGCGTCAAGGTCATAGGACGTTAGGGGTAAAAACTATTATCGGAAATTTCAAGTGTTGAAATTTGCAATGAGATTGCATACCTTCAATGTGATAGTTGGATCTCGATACCCACTGCAAGTAAGAGTTACTCCTGGGAGAATTTTGCACTTTACAATTAGCCGATCAAGTAGGTGTCTAGAAAGGTATCAATGGGGTTATGCCTCTGGGAAAACGAGGTTTATTTTAATTAGGTCCGTGTGAAAGCACGGGGAACTTCTCTCGGAGTACCGATACCTGCCTGGCTGAACGATTGGCGAACCTGTAGGGTGTAATTAATCCCGGATAATCTTATCTTTTAGGGTTTGAAGGAAGATTTGATAAAAACAGTGGGAGCCATCCTGATTAGATAAGATAATAACCAATCTAATTTTGTAAAGAGCACACGCTAACGCGTTTCTTTGTCTCTCTCTCCAGGCAGTAACCAATGTCACGCCTTAATCAAGATAATAATATGGATGTATTGACCGGACCCTCCTTTTATACAGAGCTAGGGAACGTTGTGTTGGATATAGTGCCCTTAAAGTCAATTATTGGATCGCAGGTACGTGATTGCAATGATTGAGGGAGGACCTATACCGATATGACAGTCTTGCTCGAGATGATAGTATGCTATCTGGTTTATCTTTATTATCGTGTACATGCTTTAGTTCACTATTGCATGTTGAGAGAGCCTATAGGATTCTTGCTTGACTGCCGGCAGTATGATGGCGATCATATACGTGGGAGCTGGGGTCTATAAGCACATCCTTAAAGTGTCCCTAGTCGTAGGAGTTTCGAGACAGGGTATCGATACTCCAGAGTAGACTAGTGTATACAGTCGAGACCCCGACGAGGGGCGGTGGACGGTCTCACAAGCCATTGGTGTCAGTTGGTTCACCTAAGATGTATACAGGTGCTCATTGGGTTATGAGTATACCGGATAGGACTCGCCGGGAACATGCTAGTTGGTATTATACATATCGTCAGATAGCAGTTTCCAGGTGACATGTGTACAGGTTAGTCTGTCGACCTGAGATCGTCATTTGTCTCGTGTGAGTTCCCACTGTGCTTTGATTACTACCCTACCACGGCTCAAAGGAGTCGTGCAAACAGGTTTTAGTTGGGTATAGTCCCGAGCCACATGGAGGCAGTGAGCGGATTTTCGGGGATTCGTCTCTCCCGGTATTGGGGGTGAGATCGCACAGTGTTTGGGATAGCCATTACACTAAATCCCTGGCCAGGGTAATCGGGATTTACTGGTAGGTATTCCAGTAGTATCTCAGGGTGTTCTAGGCTACTCTCTGACACGACTTATACGGCTATTAGGGGTCTGACATTTACCTGCCCCCTAGGCCCTATATGCGATACTCATAGACGAACGGACCGGACTGTACGGATATTGTCACTGTTAGGCTCAGTAGGGTTTCAGGATGAGTTCGCTCATCAGCTTCCCTTTCTTTCAATACATAGGCAACCGTTACATACAGCTAATACCTCTGACGTGCTAGTGGTTATACACAGTGCCAATGTATTCATGAGTCATTAGAGTCCCCCACAGACAGTTTTCCAAGTTCGGGCGAAACGTTGTAGAGGCCATATGGTTTTATGGCAGGGTTCGATCATATTCGTGCACTAGTGTACGGATTATGATCGGATGGATAATACCAGCGGGCTTTTGTTTAAGCCGGATCCTAATATTAAATTGTAGGAATATTTTTTTGTCTCATTGCATTTGTATTCGGTCGGAATACAAATACGGGTATGTATTTACAGTTGAGGTGTAATCTCGTAATTTGTTACGGGATTATTTTGGGAGTTGCCAGTTTTCGGTTTCCATCTTTAACATCTGATCCATGTTTTCCAACTGTGAGCTCTTCCTTTGACCAGCTATCCCCTGAAATTGTTGGGTGCACTGAAATTGTTGCCCATGCTGCCCCATGACCAACATGCAAGGTGGCTGATTTTTCCTGCCAATCGTGGCCGAACTCTGCAGTCGGGTGGCCGCTTGCAATTTGCCATGCCTTGGAAAATGCAAGGGGTTTTACGTGGTGTTGGTTGGTTTTGGAAAAGGGGAATTAATTTATTGCCTTGTCTGGTGAGATTTGGTGTGCGCTGGAAATATTTTTTTGTGGAGGGGATTGATTCATTCTTAATGTATGGTTTTAATTATCCATTATATATTTATCCATTCAATATACATTACACACTCACATTGGAAACATTATGATTTCCCAGAGAACCTTTCCTTTGAAAAGAATGGCCGACCCTCTCTTGACTCTTTGAGAATGTAATCTCATTCCTTTTCCTTGCTAAAAATTTCTTATGCTCACAATGCCACATCTTGGCAACTCTAGTTAACTCCATCCAATGCTTAGGTGTCTTGAGACAATATTTTCTACACCTTCTTTAACTCATTCTTGGACATGTCGGCTAGCAAACTTCATGTCCGAGTTGTCTCGGTTCGAGACGGGAGCCCGTATAAAGATTTAATGACGTGGTGACATATTGACGAGCGAGATCGAGGAGCGGACTTCGTCGGCGCAGCAGTAGGAAGCTTGGTGCGGAGATTAAAGACCGAAGGACACGGATCGATCGGTATAATCTTTTTAACTCGTTTTACATATTGCTAGTTTACGGTTAATGGAACGATCCGGAAATATGGGCTGCGCCGGGGCGGGTTTCGTAAAAAGTTTTTGTTCCGCATTTGGCGTCGTGTAGACGGCCGGGGCGCCGCCGTACCTCAACATGGTATCAGAGCCAAACTGTTAATCGTTTTCTAGTTTAATCTAATGTGTTTAAAATATCGATCGACGGAATTTTCAAAACCGCATTTCCAATATTTCAAGTTTCTGCCGATTTTTAAAGTCGTTGAAAAATAGTTTTAAGTATGTTAGAAAATCGTGCAGGCGTTTCTGTGACCCCTGAAGAAATTTGAAAGCGCGATGTCACCATAACGCCGCGGAACTGCGGCAGAATAGGCATGTTCGCCGCGGTTGCGCGGTGGAATTGTGGACTCAGCGCTTCATTTTTCTTCTGGGTGTCAGGTATATGAAAATGTGGTTTCTGAGATGTTTTGTTTGTGCCCAGATTTGTTAGAGTACTGGTTTTGTAGTTGGAGGCCCACTTCGGGATGTTTTGTCGATCGGAATTTTAAATACGTTAGTTTACAGTACTTACATTATATTTGCGACCGTGAATGTCATTTGAGCGGTAAAACTTGTTTAATTGCTATAGTTCTTTTAGACGGGTTTTGCGAACGTGCCATTCACGTTGATTTTCTGTGTTGTGCTGTGATGTTGCGGATTTTTCGTGGTGGATAGCTCCTGTGCAATGGTAGTGCTGTTTGGATTTATTTGTACATTTGATATTGCAGGTTGAGCGTCCGACTTGTGGACTGCCGTCACTGCCTGTTTGTATATTATTCTTTTGGGGCACGACCGGGATGAGCTCGGTGTACCCGTTGTATATATTTTCTTTTCTGTACTAGGATTACCCCAAGGTGGGGTGCACAGATAACCGGGTTCTAGAGGGCAGCGGGCCCGCATCTCATGGCCTTGAGACGGAGGGGGCTTCACTCCAGAATTGGCGGGCTATTCGCCGCACTCGTAAGGGGTACAGGTTGACCCAAGGAGGGGTGCTCAAGTTATCGGATTCCGTGAAATGCTGGGTGGTCCATTCACGTTGTTGAAGGGGTCTGCCTCGCTTCTGGTTTCGGCGGGTAACTTGCCGCGCTCATAGGGGTCTAGGATTTCATTGCACAGGCTATCCACATGACCAGGAGAACGTCGGGTTTCATTTGCGGCTCTATGAAATCCGGGGTTCCCAGATTATCTGTATTGTTCTGTGACGCTTATTACTTTTCTGTGATGTTGCATTTATCATACCTGGAGCGATTATTATATATTGATATATATAATAGTAGATGTTGTATATGTTTTGCACCCGCGCTAGTCCAGTCCCCGCTCTGTCGTTAGTTAAGTAACCTAACGAGTGATGACGGGACCCAGTGGCGAATGCGGATGGGATATACATACATCATATTTTCGTTCTTTTCTGGTGTGATCAATTGTTGGGACTGCGTTGATTCTTATCAATGCAAGGATAAAACAAACCTATATTTGATGTTGTTGGAACCAAATTTTCAAAAAGCTGTTATTGCAAGAACGTTCTCTTTTGTTTTGCACAGTGGTATTCAGTTATGAATATTCAGCACCTCATTCGACGAGACAAGGGCCGAGATCCCTTCATCGGGAGTGACCCCTTGGACAGAGGTTTGCGTCAGGGTAATAACTTCACTATAGTCAATTACTTTTTGCTTTGCATCGTGGTATTCATTTTGGAATATCCTGCACCTCATTCTACGGGGAAAGAGCCGAGATCCCTTCACCGGGAGTGACCTCTTTAGCAAAGGTTTTCGCCACTATATTTTTATAAAACCACTTGGATTCCTTCAACGATATCAAGTTCATTACGCTAAAGGTTTTTCGCCAAAAACCAGCCGTAGCCCTCCGTCATTTCAGATTAGTATTGCTTAGTATTCGTGCTACGTATGTCGTGCTCAGCCGAGGCGTAGTGTGCGGTAGCTCTGTAATGCTTTTCTGTTGCATGGATATGCGATTGGTTAGGACAGTCGTGCGGTCATTTTGGCTCAGTCAAGGACTTGTGCGGGTGGGTCTAATGCAATCAAGATAATGACGGGTTGAACTTGAGTAGGATCCTTTGATATGTTGGCTCAGTCAAGGTCACTTGGGTCCTAGGGGTAAAAATCATATCGGGAGTTTCAAACATACAGGAAACTTGTCAGGCTTGCGCATACCTTCTGGAGTGTGATGACGCGAGTGGCTTCCATCACGTTATCATGCGATGATAGTTGGATCCCGATTCCCACTGATGAGTTAGTTTACTCCTCGGGTGATTCCGGCTAATTCTTCTTTCAGGTTTGGAGGAGAATTTGAGAAAACAGTGGGAGGTTTCCTGCTTAGATAAATTGATTAACCATTCTGATCCAGGTAAGAGTGCACGCAGAGTGTTTCTACTTTTTCTCTCTTTGACTGCGACCATGACCTGACCCTAGACAATAACTCAGTAACCAAATTTACCGAACTTTCTTATAACACTGGCTTTTGGATTGTCTGAGTTGCATATATCATTGCCACTTTTTCTTTTACCCTTTGAATTTCTCCAGAACACCCCGTATTATTACGAACATCCACTTCCATTGGATAAATCCATCGTATGGTTATATACGTACTCGAAGAAATTTTTTCGAGGATGGATTCTGGTTCTGGAGAGATTTAATAGGACTATTCAGTTGTCTTTTCCTTTTACCTTCTCTTAGGTTGTGAGGGCTCTTAGGATTAGGAGAGGGTACACCTATTACGCTTATTGGATAGTCTTCTTCCAAACCATAGGCAGGTGTCAAAAGGTAAGGAATGAAGAAAACCAGTTAGCCTAAGTTGGGTGTACAGAAGGTAATAAGTAAAGACAAAATAAAGGGATTAGAAAGAGGGCAAAGTAAATTGCGACTGCTATCATTCACGATCAAACCATGTATCTCATCGCCACTCCTAATTCACCTTTGTATTTCTCCGGAACACCCCGTATCACTACGAACATCCAATTCCATTGGATAAATTCATCGTATGGTTATATACGAACTCGAAGGAACTTTTTCGAGGATGGATTCTGGTTCAGGAGAAATAGGAATAAGGTTTATTCAGTTGTCTTTCATCCTTACCTTCTCTCAGGTTGCGAGTGCTCCTAGGATTAGGAGAGTACACCTATTATACTTATTGGATAGTCTTCTTCCAAACCATAGGCTGGTGCCGAACGGTAGGGAAGGAAGAAAACCATTAAGCCTAACGATGGTGTACAGAAGGTAACAACTAAAGACAAATAAAGGGAATTGGAGAGATGGTAGGGAAATATACGGTTACAGTCATGAATCTGGATAATAGAAGAGGCATTACTACGAATACCCGGATACCCCTTCGAAACATTTTAATGCTTCAGTTTCACTGTATATTGTTAATAGAAAAATGATTTCCTAATTAGCTATTGCTCCAGGGTATATATTTACCAGGTATGATTCTCACATCTGTATGGTTTTACAGTTGATGAGTGGGAGTAAGTTATTGGGAATTAGGTGATCATTCTCATTATATCGGAATTTGTTGTAATTGGTGATATTTGAGGAAATCGCCTGGGTACAGTTTTCAACCTACGACGCACAGAGTTTGAGTTATTCAACTCAGGGGACTTATACAAAGTATTGTATATTGTCCAGTGTCCATTATGACAAAGGGATTGGTCCTCGTACTGTATTCTGTTTACTTGTGACTTCTCAAGTTTTAGACAAGTGTTTCGTAGAAACACAAGGTCCAAGTTTGAGAAGTTGCAGGTACAGGAATAAAGTAGAGAACCATGTGTTACAAGTATCAGGATTCTTCAAGATGATCGAAGATGTAGATACTTGTGTATGGTATTCAGTTGATAGTAACGGTTTTGAGAAACTTGTTTCTCTTCCAGGTTACTCATAATTGGATGCACTCCTAAGTTGAGTAATGCTGATCGGCCTCTCTCCATTTAGCGAACATGCACTGGAGACAGCCGCATGATTTGAATCTGGTTCCAATTAAATTAGTGCCTTTGTTTCTATATTAGATAAATATAGAATCAATTTATATCTTAGCGATGTTAAGGTATAGGGAGTCGTCCAGCTGATGCTTAAAAACAGAATCCGGATAAACTCTAGGTACGTTTCTGTAATGGCTGTTTGTGGGTTAAGCCGGGCTTTGACGAGGGTTGATTTTCTACCATCTGGAAGATCAATATTTATATTGTTCTTGACTCGCCACAGTTTTAGTAAAATGGATTTTTTCAGAAAAACAGTAGTGGGAGCATGGTAGAACTGGAAGTGATTCCATAACCACAAACGATTACAGAAAATTTAATAGGATCTAAACATTCAATCATGATTGACATTCCATTAGCCATTCCGCAGATATGGTGGGTAACCTCAGGCGCCCGAGAGGTATTTCGGTATTCTCAAAGACGGTGACAGGGAGGTTCTTATTTACCCGGACATTCCATTACTGCTGTTCCAGACTATGAGACCCGGCAGGAGGATGAACATAGCGTCGTTCTAAACTAGTTTTAGAAGTGCATGTGTATATGACTCTGCCAGAAGGTTGTTATAGTCAGTGGGAGCAGCGGAAGCACAGTGGATAAGTAGCCTATGTCTATTTATAGACTAAAGCAGATATAGCGGAAATAGATCATCTATTTCTGATGTGACAGTCATAGGTTTTGATTTCATCAGAATAGAAGATGGATCTGTTGAGAAGGTAGTAGGGTGTGATGTCCTAGTACTTGGATGACATACACATAGTAGGAAGTGAAATTCCTACACCACGATCGGTTATACCGTGGTTGTCACACAGTAGTTTCTCCACATAGGATATCGATATAATATCATATGTTGTTTTTTGCACTAGATGCAATAGGTTGATATTGAGAAACGTTTGGAAGCAGTTTTAGAACATAAGTGGTTGTTCTAGGGATTTGATAACGACAGCCTCCTTCGGGAAACAGTTATCATTCCAGGCTTCCAAGGTGACCCAGATGACAGAGTGACTATCAGAGCTATAGTTTTCCCTCTGACGAGGAACAGTAATTTGGACAGGTGGTCCAAGCGGATACTGAGGGAAGTATGGCGCAGGATACTGATTAAATTCAGTTGATGATACAGTCTAAGAGGTTTACTGGATTTGGAGTTCATTTATGAACTGGGTCCCATCAGATATCCAGAGATATTCTAAGACAGGTATTGCTCACTTCGGGAGATGGCTTTCTCCGCGAATTTGAGACAAAGAGAGATATAGAAAGAAACATCAGGGCGGATCCACTCACTGAGGCTATTTCTCGAACACAATAGTTTTACAAACGAGTTTTGTGAAATTGATTAGTAGAGGAGTTGGATATTCGGTATCACACGAGCTGTGAGTACACGACATCGCAATAATTAGCCTTAAGTGCAAGTGGGAGATTGTTGGATATAGTGCCCTTAAAGTCAATTATTGGATCGCAGGTACGTGATTGCAATGATTGAGGGAGGACCTATACCGATATGACAGTCTTGCTCGAGATGATAGTATGCTATCTGGTTTGTCTTTATCATCGTGTACATGCTTTAGTTCACTATTGCATGTTGATAGAGCCCATAAGATTCTTGCTTGACTGCTAGCAGTATGATGGCGATCATATACGTGGGAGCTGGGGTCTATAAGCACATTCTTAAAGTGTCCCTAGTCGTAGGAGTTTCGAGACAGGGTATCGATACTCCAGAGTAGACTAGTGTATACAGTCGAGACCCCGACGAGAGGCGGTGGCCGGTCTCACAAGCCATTGGTGTCAGTTGGTTCACCTAAGATATATACATGTGCTCATTGGGTTATGAGTACACCGGACAGGACCCGCCGGGAACATGCTAGTTGGTATTATACATATCGTCAGATAGCAGTTCCCAGGTGACATGTGTACAGGTTAGTCTATCGACCTGAGATCGTCATTTGTCTCGTGTGAGTTCCCACTGTGCTTTGATTACTACCCTACCACGGCTCAAAGGAGTCGTGCAAACAGGTTTTAGTTGGGTACAGTCCCGAGCCACATGGAGGCAGTGAGCGGATCTTCGGGGATTCGTCTCTCCTGGTATTGGGGATGAGATCGCGCAGTGTTTAGGAGAGCCATTACACGAAATCCCTGACCAGGGTAATCGAGATTTACTGGTAGGTATTCCATTAGTATCTCAGGGTGTTCTAGACTACTCTCTGACACGACTTATACGGCTATTGGGGGTCTGACATTTACCTGCCCCCTAGGCCCTATATGCGATACTCATAGACGAACGGACCGGACTGTACGGATATTGTCACTGTCAGGCTCAGTAGGGTTTCAGGATGAGTTCGCTCATCAGCTTCCCCTTCTTTCAATACATAGGCAATCGTTACGTACAGCTAGTACCTTTGACGTGCTAGTGGTTATACACAGTGCCAATGTATTGATGAGTCATTAGAGTCCCCCACAGACAGTTTCCCAAGTTCGGGCGAAACGTTGTAGAGGCCATATGGTTTTATGGCAGGATTCGATCATATTCGTGCACTAGTGTACGGATCATGATCGGATGGATAATACCAGCGGGCTTTTGTTTAAGCCGGATCCTAATATTAAATTGTAGGAATATTTTTTTGTCTTATTACATTTGTATTCGGTCGGAATACAAATGCGGGTATGTATTTACAGTTGAGGTGTAATTTCGTAATTTGTTACGGGATTATTTTGGGAGTTGCCAGTTTTTCGTTTCCGTCTTTAACATCTGATCCATGTTTTCCTATTGTGAGCTCTTCCTTTGACCATTTTTCCTTTGACCTTGACTTGCAGAAATTGTTGGGTTCACTGAAATTGTTGGTCATGGGACAGCATGGGCAACCATGCAAGGTGGCTGATTTTTCCTGCCAATCTTGACCGAACTATGCAGTCCTGGGGTCGCTTGCAACTTGCCATGCCTCGGAAAATGCAAGGGGTTTTACGTGGTGTTGGTTGGTTTTGGAAAAGGGGAATTAATTTATTGCCATGGCTGGTGAGATTTGGTGTGTGCTGGAAATATTTTTTTGTGGAGGGGATTGATTCATTCTTAATGTATGGTTTTAATTATCCATTATATATTTATCCATTCAATATACATTACACACTCACATTGGAAACACTATGATTTCCCAGAGAACCTTTCCTTCGAAAAGAATGGCCGACCCTCTCTCGTCTCTTTGAGAATGCAATCCCATTCCTTTTCCTTTCTAAAAATTTCTTGTGCTCACAATCCCACACCTTGGCAACTCTAGTTACCTCCACCCAATGCTTGGATGTCTTGAGACAATATTTTCTGCACCTTCTCTACCCTATTCTTGGACATGTCGGCTAGCAAACTTCATGTCCGAGTTGTCTTGGTTCGAGGCGGGAGCCCGTATAAAGATTCAATGACGTGGCGCCACATTGACGAGCGAGATCGAGGAGCGGACTTCGTCGGCGCAGCAGCGGGAAGCTCGGTACGGAGATTAAAGACCGAAGGACACGGATCGATCGGTATAATCTTTTTAACTCCTTTTACATATTGCTAGTTTACGGTTAATGGAACGATCCGGAAATATGGGCTGCGGCGGGGCCGGTTTCGTAAAAAGTTTTTGTTCTGCATTTGGCGTCGTTTAGATGGCCGGGGCGCCGCCGTACCCCAACACGTTGGCCTCGCTCTATCTTATGAATGTCATAAGTCTGAGCAAGGGATAGGGGAATGTCAGGATTCCAGCGCCCCCATACGAAGAAACAACATGTTGATGTATTTTCTTCGGGTGGGTTCGTTACCGAGAACTGTTTCTCAGTTTGTTCTACGTCATGGGTATTGGATACCGGATCAGGATCCCACATATGTAATTTGTTACGCGGGCTAAAGAAAGATAGAGAACTGGAAAAGGGTGATAAATCCCTAACAGTAGGGAATGGTGCAATTGTTGCAGCCAAGGCAGTTAGCGATTATCACCTTATATTACCAACTGGTAATACATTGATTCTGAACGACTGTTACTACGTACCAAAAATGATGTGCAACCTTATATCGGTTTCTTTGCTAGCTAAAGAAGGATATAATCTCATATTAGAGGATAATGTTATGAACATTTTCTAGAATCAAGTGTTGATTGGATTTGGTATGTTGTGTAACGGTATATACGTTCTTAATCAAAGTACAGTTCTTAACATACAGAACACAAACAAGAGGAAAAATTCAGAAATGAACGAAGCCTTCTTGTGGCACTGTAGACCACGTCATATCAATGCGACAAGACTGGCTAAGTTGCATAAAAATGGATATTTGAATCGTTCGAATTTTCATCATGTCTCAAAGGCAAGATGACCAAAACTCCGTTTACTGAACACGAAGAAAGAGCTACTGAACTCTTAGGACTGATACATAGTGATGTAGGCGGTCCTATGTCTACACATGCCAGGAATGGTTTTTCGTACTTTATTATATTCACCGATGATCTCTCAAGGTTCGGACATGTGTTCTTGTTGAAATACAAGTCTGAAGTTTTTGAGAAATTCAAGGAATATAAGTGCAAAGTTGAAAACCAGACGGGCAAAAGTATTAAAGTCCTACGATCTGATCGGGGAGGATAATACATGAGCGGGGAATTCCTAGACTATTTAAAAGAGAATGTGATTCTCTCTCAGCTTACTCCTCCGTATACACTACAGCACAACGGTGTATCGGAGCGGAGAAATCGCACCGTATTATATATGGTGCGCTTTATGATGAGTACTGCTGAGTTGCCTATTTCTTTTTGGGGATATGCGCTTGAAACAGTTGCAGACCTATTGAATATAGTTCCTACCAAATCTGTGCCTACTACTCCATTTGAGATATGGAAAGGAAAGAGACCATACCTTAAATATGTTAAGGTATAGGGTTGTCCGGCCCATGTGAAAACACAAAATCAGGACAAGCTCGAGGCAAGGTCGGTATTGTGCAAATTTGTAGAATATCCTAAGAATTCTTGAGGGTATATCTTCTACCACACAGAGGAACAAAAGGTGTTTGTTTCTCAACATGCCACATTTTTAGAAAAAGAATTTATTGTTAAAGAAATTAGTGGTAATGAGGTAGAACTGGAAGAAGTTTCAGTAGCACAAACTACAACTGATGATTTGGTGGAACCGGAGGATCCAATAGTGCCCAATATACCCCAGCCACTCCGCAGATCTAGTAGGGTTTCTCATCCACCTGAGAGATACTACGGTTTTCTCGTAGATGGTGGGAGAGATGATTGCATTATGGAAGATGATGACCCTACTAGTTTCGAGCAGGCCATCACAAGTGGAGACTCTGTGAAATGGCTGGATGCTATGAGATCCGAGATGGAATCCATGTACACCAATAAAGTATGGACTTTGGAAGTTGCTACTGAAGGGGTAAAACCCATTGGGAGCAAGTGGATCTTCAAAAAGAAGATTAGTGTAGATGGAAAAGTTGAGACTTTCAAAACTAGACTTGTAGCTAAAGGTTTTCGTCAATGACATGGCGTCAACTATGATGAAACCTTTTCTCCTGTCGCTATGCTTAAGTCCATTAGGATCCTACTTGCCATTGCTGCATACCATGACTACGAAATCTGGCAGATGGACGTCAAGACCGCTTTTCTAAATGGTGATTTAGAAGAGAGCGTGTACATGACACAGCCAGAGGGCTTCGTAGACAGTGGGAGCAGCAGAAAGGTGTGCAAGATGCTTAAAACCATCTATTGATTAAAGCAGGCGTCGCGGAGTTGGAACATCTGTTTTGATGAAGCTATCAAAGAGTTTGACTTTATAAAAAATGTAGATGAACCTTATATATATAAGAAGGCCGTAGAGAGTAAGGCGGTCTTCATCGTTTTGTACGTGGATGACATACTCTTGATAGGAAACGATGTTTCTATGCTACACTCAGTCAAGCTCTTCTTATCACTCAAGTTCTCCATGAAAGATTTTGGTGATGCCTCCTACATCCTGAGGATAAAGATGTATAGAGATAGATATAAACGGATGTTGGGATTGTCCTAATACAGGTATATAGACACCATACTAAAGAGGTTTAGTATGGAAGATTCCAAACGAGGTAATGTACCTTCTTGTTTAGGAATCACTCTCTCCAAAGAGATGTCTCCCAAGACTGATTTGGAGAGGGTTTGCATGCAAGAGATACCCTATTCTTCGACAGTAGGCTCTATCATGAATGCGATGTTATGTACCCGACCGGATGCAGCTTATTCACTAGGTGTATTGAGTAGGTATCAATCAGATCCTGGGGAAAACCACTGAACAGCTGTGAAGAACATTCTTAAGTACTTGAGAAGGACTAAAGAAATGTTCTTGGTGTATGGTAACAGTGAACTCCAGGTGGAGTCCTTTACCGATTTGAGTTTCCAGAGTGATAAGGACGACAGTAAGTCGATCTCGGGTTTTGTCTTTACCCTCAATGGAGGGGCGGTGTGTTGGAAGAGTTCCAAGCAAGACACCATGGCAGACTCGACGATGGAGACTGAATACATTGCTGCCAATGATGCTGCTAAAGAAACTGTCTGGATGAAGAAGTTTATTGCTGAGCTTGGTGTGGTTCCATCCGTTGAGCATCCAATACTTGTGTATTGTGATAACAATAGAGCTGTGGCTTTGGCCAAAGAACCCAGGTCCCATCAGAGATCCAGATATATTCTAAGGCGGTATCACCTGATTAGGGAGATAGTAGATCGCCGGGAGATCGAGGTCAGGAGAGTTGACACGAAGGACAACGTAGCAGATCCACTCACAAAGGCCCTCCTCCAGATACAGTTTGAGAGACTTTTTGGGATGTTGGGTATGGGATACTACAACACATGGCCTTAGTGCAAGTGGGAGATTGTTAGGAATATGTATGCCCTAGAGGCCATTATTGTACATGAGATTTATATTATAGTGGATTCTTAGGCGCGCGCGCACACACACACACATATATATATAGGACTTTCTTGCTCGACATGATAGTATGCTATCTGGTTACTCTTTATCTTAACATGTTGACTCGTATTCTTTACTGTCTTGCTCTCACATGTTGATAAAGCCCTTAGTATATGTACTTGACTACCAAGACTATGATGAGATCATACTAGTGGGGCCAGGGTGGTCCATAAGTACATCTTTTAATCAGTTCCTAGTCGTGGGAATATCGAGACCAGGGCATCGATATTCTAATATAGACTAGTGTGTACATTTCTTGTTCCTTGGAGGGCGATGGTTGATCCCACAAACATTAGTGTGTGACATCAAAGATTGTTCACAGGTGGTCATTGGTGAATGGGTACACCGAACAGGACTCGCCGAGGACTCCTATATGGTAGTATACCTATCGTCAGATAGCAGTCCTCTGGTGACACTGCTACAGGTTAGTCTGTAGACCCAAGATCGTCATAGAGTCTTGTGTGGCTCCCACTGTGCTTTGATTTCCTCCCTACCACGGCTTAAAGTTGTAGTGCAAATAGGTGGATTTTGGGTACAGTCCCGAGTCACATGGAGGCAATAAGCGATAGGAGGGGTTTCGTCTCTCCCGGTATTGGGGGTTGATGTTGCGTTATGGTCGATTGGCTATAACTGGAAGTCCTTGGTCAAAGCTGCTGCTGAGATTTACTGATAAGAGTTATTAGTAGTTTCTCACACCGTTATAGACCAGACATCGGCATGACTTATCACGTTACTGGGGTCTGGCGTTTACCACCCCTAGACATGATATGCGACATATCAGACGAAGAGACCGGACTGTACGGTAGTGTTACTGATAGGCTTCATGGATAGTATAGACGGGCTTGCTTGTTGATCTTCATATCGCTCAATACCCGGCTAGCCGTTACGTCCAGCTAGTACCGCTGACGGCTTGTAGGTGATTGATATGATCATCACCTACCGCTGGCGTATTGACGAGTCTTTAGAGTCCCACACAGAAGTTTCCTGGTTCGAGCGAAACGAAGTAGGGCACATTTGTTGATATGTGCATGGGCCTGATTAAATATGAGTATGTGATACCGTATTATAATCTGGTAGTTATCTGATATCGGTCAGGTTATATGTGATATAACCGGATCAAATCAAGTGTTGGTTTGATAATATGATATTCAGATTAATGATATTAGTCAGTTATATGTTATATAACTGGATTATTAGATCAAATGTTGATTTAATAAAGTGATATATATTATATGTGATATAATTTATCTTAACCAATATCATTAGTTCATATATATATTAATGTATATTTGATATATATATATATATGTATATATATATATATATATATATATATATTATGAAGCATGGCATGTTTTTCTATTTTGAGAAAATAGAAAAATGAGGTGTAAATTGTGGAGATATTTGTGGAATGGGAAAGGCATATGTTTTATTATTTGTATATTATTCTTGACTCACTATTCAAGCATCGTTTCAATTTAGAATTGCAATTTTATTCCATGCTTGAATAAGTGAGGAAAGAGAGAGCCATTTTGAGTTTACTCTCATCATTTTTATTCTTCATGCCTTAGCCATTTTCTTGAGCTCTAGCTCTCTACAATTTTCTTCACCTCACTTCCAAGTTCAAACCCTCACATATGATGTGAACCATTGAACTTGTGAAAACCCGAGTGAGAAAATTAAACCCCTACTTCACCATTACACATTGGATTAGCAATTTGATGTGGAGTGTTGTCTTCACTAGCTTGAGCTTGTGGACTTCGAGTGGATCGTCTTTGGCGCGAAGATCACGAAGGAGGTTCGTTCAACTCCAAGAGGAGTCTAGTAAAGTCACGTGGACTTCAACCCGGAGCTATTGAAGAGAAGGACTCGAACTACAAAGGTTGTATGCTCTTTTCTTCTCTTTAGTTCATCACATCACAAAGGCAAACCTTAATATTCTAGTAAAGATCTTGTTAGTCTAACTTAGCACCTAATAAAATTAAAATTTGGCATGCTTGATATCTCTAGAATCTCATAGTGGTGCTAAGGTCTACTTTCATAGTATCAGAGCCAAGCTAGAACATTAGGGTAGCTTGTAGCGACGTTTTAAATTCGCCGTTTTTGTCGCGTAAAAACTGCCGATAAAAACAGTTTCAAAAATGACGTTTTGAGTTGTTTGCACACCCCGCGGGCTCACGGTTTGAACCGAGAAGCCACGGGGTTGAGCGTGCGCACCCTGGGGACACCCGAGGGGGGGACCAGAAGCCGGACCCACACCCTAAGTCCACCACAAGGTGGCCTTAGGGGTGGGTGACCCGAGAGCACCTCAACTGGGTGCTGTGGGTGGGTAACCCTCGAGGCCCCCTATTCGACAGTTAATTTTAGGATCTTCGCCTCTGCGAAGATTCAGGCGGGTTTCGAGTTTGTTTCGACTCCCGGATTGGCTTAAAACGACCGGTTTTGGAACTTTAGCTCACTGGATTTTTCATGTCTTGGAAAAATTGGTTAAGTTTGCTAATTGCGTGCGGAATTCTAATGTCGCGGTTACTTTACAAGCTTTGTGATGTGTGTGATACAATTATTAGAATCTGGATTAATTAGTTTTATGAAAACTAGTTAGTGTATTGTAAACCTAACCGTTTAGTCTCAATGGATCAATTGCCACGAAGTTTTGATTCGGATCAAAACTCCATCGCAATTACGTATTGTACGCGATCACTGAGTCGGGAATTTTGTTGAATTATACGACAACCAACTGAAAAGAGTTTTCGATTTGAGACTAAAATGCAAGTTTTATAAGTTAGGCATGAAATCCGACATATGAGATATTATGAGTTTATGATGTCTAAGGATATTGCGGATTCTAATTATTGTAGTTTTCTATTTCTTTTTCTGCGACCGTAAGTGTAATATATGGGGTATCCCAATCCGTTTGGACCCCCTATCCAACATACCGCCTTTCAGAAGAGGGTAGACTTTAACTCTGACAGTCGCTCTGTCATCCAGGTCACCTTGGAAGCCTAAAATGATAACCGCCTCCTGAAGGAGGCTGCCGTTACCATATACCAAGAACATTCTCTTATGTTTATAACCGCTTCCCAATGTTTCTGCAGGATTAGATTAATATATCCTTATTGCAGCTAATGCAAAAGCAATATCTGGTATGGTACTTGATATCTCATGATTGACTCAATTGCCTAAGGAAGTGATATGTCAATCATGCAAATCTCTCTTCTTATCAGTCTAGAAGACATCTCTTTAGAGTGGGCGACTCCATCACTTATGGGTACATCACCACGCCAGGAGTCGTCCATTCTAAAACACTTTAGAATAGTGTCAAAGTACCCCTTTTGGGACACTTCCCAAACCTAGATCTAAAACCATAGATCTAGTTACCAGAGTCCATGATATTTTGTCCAAATCCTATGTGGAGAAACACCTTATGACAACCACAGTATAACCGATCGTAATATGGGAACATCACTTCCTATCAGGAGTACGTCATCCAAATACCAAGACATCACTCCCTACTATCTTCTTACCAGATCCATCTGTTATTCTGATGAAGTCAAACTTTATGACAGTCACATCAAAATTAGATGATATATCTCTGCTATACTTGCTTTAGTCTATAAACAGACATACGCTACTTGCCTACCACGCTTCCCCTGCTCCCACTGACTACAACAACCCTTTGGCAGAGTCATATACACGCGCACTTTTAAAGCTAATTTAGAACGGCTTTATAGTCATCCACTTGCCAGATTTTATAGTCTAGGATAGCAGTAGTGGCAAGCTTGGGTCATCAAAACCTCCATGTCACCGTCTTTGAGGAGATCGAAATACCTCTCGGGTGGCTAAGATTACCCACCAAATCTGCGGAGTTGCTAATGGATTGTCGAATCCAATTGAATCTTTAGGTTCTACTAAATTTTCAGTAACCGTTTATGTCACGCCCTGCTTCCCGGTGTACGGAGAAGGGGACGTGGCGAGACCGCGACGTGTTTACTCAGAAATAAAGACGCTAAGCATAAATGAGCAATAAATAAATAAAAGCACAAGAATGACAAAAGATGTAATAATAACAACAACTTTTATTAACATTCAACTTTACATTTAGAACTGCTTTTGAAAAGGAAAGTACAATGTTGAAAGCGATACCTAAACAGTGGCATATGAACTAAGAAGAAAATAAGTATAAATAAAAGCTTAGAAGTATGGCTCCTCTGTGAACCGCTCCAAATAGTCCTGGCTGGGCTCAGTCTCCTGAGAGTTGGGTCCTCCTGATGAACATTCCAAAGAAAGAAGAGACAGGAATGTCGTCAGCGAAGTAGTGCTCGGTAAGTCCCAAAAGATAGAATGGAACAGACAAGTAAAGAGAATTGAACTGGTAAATTATCTGTTTGTTATGCTAACGTAGTTGTTTGTAGCTTGGTATAGAATATATCAGTGTATACGAGAGGAGTCCAACTATCCCGTGGACTATGGTAACATGTAAGTACAAAGCCCTGTCAAAACCCATGGGACAACGGCACAGGATATTCATGTATGTGTCTTTTAGTGTCCATCATCGTGCCGCTTTTAACACATTCTGAACCAGTCTACCCCTTTAAAACCCTGTTATGTATATTGTATAAATTGTAGTTATCAGTCTCCCTATTTTTCTTTCCACTTCCGTCATTCAGGAACAAACACTTCGCCTAATTCTTTCTTTTGAATCCCGGCCCGGGTTTTCTCCACTAACCAATTACATTACGGCCACTGAACAAATTTGGTTAACGAACATGGTTTATGCGCCGCTAATGTAGCGGCTTGTCGAGCATTTGACAAACTCACACCATCTTGCTGAAACCATGGTTACAAGTTGTTCATGTAAACAGTTTCAGGATGTATCAAGTAGGCATGAAATCAATTCAAGATATAGCCATGGTTCGGTCAAGTCAAGTCAAGTCATGTTTGCATATTGATCTTGTTCTGGTATTCAGGTTCAGGTTCTGGTTCAATTTGTCATGTTTGGTATATCGGATTCATGTTGAATTGGATTCATGTTTGGATTGGACTTGGATTATTTTGGACTCAGACTTGAGTCAGACACTTAAAAATGATTTGGATCCTGATTAGGTTTAGGAGTTATCGGTAACTGCTGCACATGGACGGCATGATTTGTGTTTTTTTCCAAGACAATTACCATTGATAACTCCGTTAAGTTTTTCTACCTTAAATAGGCAAGCACTCACTTTCTCCGGTTCCCTGAAGCTCAAGAGAATTGATCCCGCTTAAACCCATATTTAGTAAAGACCTCAATGGTAATTTTATATAACTCGAGGGGGTTTTATGAAAAAATATTTTATATACTTTCAAAATAAAACTCGAGTAATTATTTATCGTATTTAGGGTTTTCATTGATGTAACTTTTAAATGGTGAGGTATATTAGTGAATATATACCTACATTGAATAGTTCATGGTATTTAAGTATAACTTGTCTTGTATTGATACTCGATGGTATTTTAGTGAAACTTGTCAACCTTTTATTTTCTAGAAAACATGGAATTTTATTATATATTAAAAAATATATGGTTTGATAATATTTATATAATTATTAAAAATTAATTTTTTATTTATTAAGTAGAAAATCTAGTTTTTTTCTTAAAAAAAGTATTAAAATTCTTTCGAGATCGTATGTTCTGTGAGGAGCTCTGCATCTCGTTCTACTAACCCGAGAATGTGCGATAATCCACACCATCCAATAGTGGGTTCTCTAAAATGGGTTGTGGAGGCATAATCGCAAAGAATTTGATAACACCATTTAAAGAAAACTGAGTTTTTATATGTCAAGGTATTTTGATGAAAAGTCGTATTTTGCCACAAAAGTTATGTCTCAAAAGAATCGTGCTATGTCAATATGTGTGTATGTGAGAGGTAGGTCATTACCTCGTAGAGTTTTCTAAAGATATACTAAGCAAAATGTTTAAAAGATAACGTATATAAACTTCATGGTATTTAAATGTAAAAACTTAATTAAAGTTAATTAATATGGAGTTTTAGAGTGAAAATTGTTTCTAAACCTTTATAATAGTGTTACAAATATTGTGTAAAAGTTTGTTGAATAATATGTAAATGAAAGGTGAGATTATAGAGTTTAGAAAATTTACATCGGTAATAACTCCACTTACCGATACTTTATTTTGAAAAGAGAATTTAGCGAAGAAAGGGAGGAAATAGAAGGAACTTACAAGCTAGGAGGAGAGAGGAGAGGTAGAAGAAGATGTTGTATCCTTCGTGACGTCGTGGGGTTGCCGGAATCGTCTCTAATCCTCGCCAGAATTTGACCTTGGGCTCCACTTGTACTCTTCTTGGACTTAAGAATTTTTGATAATTTTGATTAGAGATTTCAGAATGAAGAAGGGCTAGGGTTTGGAGTTGTATTTATAGGGTGAAATTAGGGTTTTGGAATTGAAAAATTGAATTAAAAAGCATTAAAAATGAGATTAAAGATGAATTTTAATTCTATGTTATATTGCAGAGAAAACAAACAGAACAGAAGTAATGGGGTAGGCCAAAGGGTTTTGTGTGCGAAACACGGGGACTATTCCCCACGGGGGACCCGTCGCCGTCATCCATATAGGCCATCTCGCCGGCCATGTGGTGTCGGGGGACCGTCGGATGATTGCCACGTGTTCATGTTAGTATAAATATCATTTTACAGATGTTTAATTTTCTAGACTTTTCATTTTTACGTGTATTGCACATGTAAACTTTTGGGCTTCCCAAAAGTTTAAAAGAAAAATCAGTAAAAATAATATGTAGCTGATGGAACTTAAACACATGGGCTACATTACAGTAGTGTAAGGTTTTACCAATGAGCTGCAAGTTGATTCTTCCTGTTCTTAAACAAATTTAACTTTTAAATTGTAGTCAAGCTTGCAAACTCCATTCTGTACATTAACTTAAAAATATTCTTACACTAAAATTATAGTCGTTACATTCTACTCTCCTTACAAAAAATTCTTCCTCGAAATTTATATTTACATAAGGACTAATTTACAAATAAGAAATGGTATCTTGCACGCATGTCGTCTTCTCGCTCCCAAATTGATTCTCCTGGCTAATCTTTTTTCCACATCACTCGAACCAAGTTTAATTACTTGTTCCTCAATGATTTTACCTTTCGGTCCAGGATTTCAACGGGTTGTTGCTCACAAGTTAAGTCTGCCTGTACAGTGAGCTTGGAGTGATCAAGGATGTGGCTGGGGTCGCTCACATATCTTCAAAGCTGGGATATGTGGAATACGTTGTGCACTCCTTCTAACGAGGGTGGTAGTGCCAAACAGTATGCCACTTCTCCGACTCGTTCGAGTATGTCGAACGGTCCTATATATCTCGGACTGAGCTTACCTCTCTTGCCAAAACGAATTACTCCACGGTTTGGAGAGATCTTCAAGAACACATGATCTCCAGGTTGGAACTCCAGGTGTCGACGCTTTGTATCAGCCCAGTGCTTCTGTCGGTTTTGGGCTATGCGTATTCTTTCTCTGATCGTGCGAACTACGTCCACAGTTGCCACGATCATCTCTGGTCTAAGGATTTCACGATCTCCGATGTAGTCCCAACTTAGTGGTTAACGACACTTCCTTCTATATAGAGCTGCAAACGGTGCCATTCTAATACTCGCCTGGTAGCTGTTGTTGTATGAAAACTCCACAAGATATAGATGATCTTCCCACGATCCTCCGAAGTCTAACATACAAGCTCTTAGCATGTCTTCTAGAATCTGAATTGTACACTCAGACTGTCCATTTGTTTATGGATGGTAAGCCGTGCTGAAGTTCAGACTAGTTCCCAGGCTAGCTTGCAGACTCTGCCAAAACTGCGATCGGAATCTGGTATCACGATCGAAGACGAGGCAAACTGGTACACCATGTATCTTACGATCTCCTTCATGAGTTCATAGGTATCAGAAATAGTACAACTTGAGGTTAAATCTTACATTAGATTCATGCTTACCTCCATGTACTTCTTTGCTAGCATCTCGGTAGATTGGCCAACTCGAAATGGGATGAAGTGAGCCGAAGCGGTGAGTCAATCCATAATAACCCATACCACATCGTTACCCTTCGTGTTGCGAGGAAGGGCAGTCACGAAGTCCATGGTGATATGTTGCCATTTCCACTCTGGGATAGGTAACAGTTGAAGTAAACCAGCAGTTCTTTGATGTTCAGCCTTCACTTGTTGATACACCAGGCACTTGGCTACGCTTCTGGCTAATTCGCGCTTCATTCCATGCCACCAGTAATATTGCCGTAGATTTTTGTACATCTTTATACCTTCAGGGTGTACTGAGTAAGGAGCTTTAAGCTTCTTTGATCAACTTTTCCCGAACAAAACTTTGTCGTACGCATAACCTGTTTCCATATCTCAAAGATCCGTCTTCATGGATGATGAAGTCTGTTTGTATTCCACTTTCTACTTGTTCTTGAATCTTTTGCAGCTTGGCATCACTTGCTTGAGCTGCTTTGATCTGATTGACAATAGTAGATTGAACTTGTAAGGTCATCAAATCTAAAGTATTACCTGGCATAACTACTTCTATATCCATCCCGTGCAATTCCTGCTGTAGCTTCCACTGTGCGGTGGGATTCATTGATAACGGCTGACGACTAAGTGCATCAGGAACTACATTCACCTTCCCTAGATGATATTGTAGGTTGATATCGAAGTTTGCCAAGTTCTAGCCATCTTCTCTGCCGCATATTCAACTCCTTCTGAGTAAACACATACTTTAGACTCTTATGCTCCGTGTATATATTAACTCGTTCTCCCAGAAGATAATGGCGCCAAATCTTAAGTGTAAAGATAACGGCTGCTAACTCCAAGTCATGTGTTGGATAGTTGCGCTCATGAACCTTCAACTGTCTTGATGCAAAAGCTACAAATTTTCCGTGTTGGTGTAGAACACATCCTAATCCCTTACCGGATGCATCGCAATGTACAACAAATCCTCCAAATTGGTCCGGTATTACGAGAATAGGAGCTGATGTCAATCTTGACTTGAGTTCTACAAAAGCTTGTTCACATGCTTCTGACTACACGAATGTTTCATCTTTACGTATGAGCTTGGTCAGGGGTGTTGAAATCATCGAAAAGCCTTCTATGAGTCTTTAGTAGTATCCTGCTAAACCCAAGAAACTTCGAATATCCTTCACCGTATTCGGTGTCGGCCATTTGCCGACAGTTGCCACCTTAGCTGGATCTACTGAGATTCTTTCGTCCGATACAATGTGTCCGAGAAATTCGACTTGATCTAGCCAAAATTCGCACTTACTGTACTTGGCATAAAGTTGATGCTGTCATAATGTCTTTAGGGCAATCCGCAAATGCTTAGCGTGCTCTTTCCGATTCTTTGAATACACCAGGATGCCGTCGATGAAAATAACAACAAACCTGTCTAGGTACTCTCAGAAAACTTATTTCATCAGATTCATAAATATTGCAGGTGCATTGGTCACTCCAAATGGTATCACGAGAAACTCATAATGACCATAGCGAGTTCTGAATGCCGTCTTCGGAATATCAGACTCTTTGACCTTCACCTGATGATAACCCGAACAAAGATCTAACTTTGAGAAAACACAAGACCCACTTAGCTGATTGAACAGGTCGTCGATGCGCTGTAGTGGATACTTGTTCTTTATCGTCACTTCCTTCAGAGCTTGATAATCTATACACATTATGTATGAACCTTCTTTCTTCTTCACTAGCAAAATTGGAGATCTCCAACTTGAAGTGCTAGGATGAATCCATCCTTTCTTCAGATGTTTGTCCAGCTGAGTACGGATCTCCTTCAATCCTTCAGGACTTAACCGGTACGGAGCTTTGATCACTGGTTGTGCACCAGGTACTAAATCTATACTGAATTCAAGAGCTCGATCGGGAGGCAAACCTAAGATTTCTTCAGGGAATACGTCCTCGAACTCTTGAACTACTTCTGGCTTGTCTTCTTCTGTTTGTATTATTGCAATCACTGCCTTCTTTGGTTTATCCTTGTAGGTGCTAGGTTCCAGGGTACGGTCTCCACTCTTGAAATAAAAGACTGGATAATCTGGTATCTCGAACACTACCCTCTTTTGACGACAGTCGATGGTAGCGAAGAAAGTTCCTAACCAGTCCATTTCAAAGACTACGTCGATGTTCGGTATATCCAGCACCTTGAAGTCTGCATAAAATTCTCTGTTGCAGATAACCACTGGACACAGATCGTATCCCAAAGTTGCCTTTAGAACGCCGTTTCCTGAACTGACATTCCAGCTGGATATAAGTGGTTTAACTGGAATCGCATGAGTTCGGACGAATCGTTGCGACATAAAGCAATGCGATGCTCCAGTATCGAAGAGTGCTAAAGCAGGTAGGGAGGCTACTAATATTGTACCTAAGTTGTGTGGGATATGTTTAGGTATAGGAAAAGAATATATGGATGTATACAAGTATTGAAAAGGTTTGAAAAATTGGGAGTTACCAGTGATGACTTGGCCAGTGGCTTCAGCTTCTTCCATAGTCATTGTGAAAGCTTGACGCCTAGGTACATTCCTCCTTACCGGAGGCACATTCCTCTGTCCGTTCCTCTGTCCTTGATGCATGTTCTTCTGTGCCTGATGGAATTAATGGGGAGGCTGTGCAGGAGGTCCACGAGGAGGTGGAGCAGGTAGGGCTAAGCGAGGTGCAGGACCCTGAATACCTGGTCACTGTAGATAGGTGATCACTGGTCGGGGTGCGGGAGCTGGGGTGAGACGATGTGGGCAAGCTTCAATAGAGTGAGTGGATATGCCACAAACTAAGCACAGTCCATTCGCATGCCTGCAATCCTTTGCCAGGTGTCCGTTCCTTTTGCAATAGAAGCAAAAGTCTGGATTGGGCCGGTTAAATGATACTCCCGGTCTCCTGGGTACGAAAGTAAGCCTGGAAGAGGCCCCTCCTGCCATCTGGGTAGCATGGCGCTTCACTCCGGCAGTCTGAGGTCTGCCCTTCTTCTTCACTACCGCCTCATATCGTCGGGCAGCATTCAGAGCAAGGTCATGGGTTGGGAAATCCCTTGTAGCTAGTGTAGCTTGGATCTCCGGGTCTAACCCCTGCTGAAATCTTCGTGCCCTGATCTCAGCAGTCGGTATAAGGTGCGCCGCGAACCTGTTACGGTCTTGTGTTAGCAGTGTATTATGTGATATCAAGAACTTGAATATTGAGACATATCTTACCTGCTAAGTAAGGTAAATCCAGCATCGTATTCATCCACAGATTTGTTCCACATCGAACCTTGCTGTAAGTGGATGAACTACTGTTCCATGTCGAAACGGGCACTCTCGGGGAAATATTTCGCATCGAACATATCGTGAAAAGTTCTCCATTCAATCGGATAGGCGAGTTGGCTTTCTTCAGACTTCCACCAGACTCTGGCGTTGTCAGTTAGTTGCAACTTTGCAACTCTTACCCAGGCAATTTCTGGCATTTGTGCTGCTGCCAGGTCATCTTCAATGGACTGAGCCTATTCCTCTGCCTCTAGTAGGCTCTCTTTTCCTGAAAAATGCTTAGGGTGCAATGCCAGGAATTGCTTGACTCCAGATGCCTCGGTCTCAGGGCGGTGCAAGAGAATAGCAGTCTGCTGCTGCTGACCCTCTAAGAAGCTCTTTATCGCCTCAAGCAATACCATCTGCTCTTTGATGGGAGATGTAACAGTGGGTGGTGGTGGTAGAGGAGGTGGTGGGGTGTTTCCGTTGACATTGGTACTCGTGTTGTTTGGGGAATCCATAACCTTGAAAGAAAAGGAAAGGTTAGGATAGATTTAAGAGATTAAAAATGTAAAGGATGTATAGTTGCTGATTCTTATAATTCTTGTGATATATTGCTTAGGATTCCATGCAGAACCGACCTGCATGGGCCGCTAACAAAACCTGTCATGCCCTGCATCCCGGTGTACGGAGAAGGGGACGTGGCGAGGCCGCGACATGTTTACTCAGAAATAAACACGCTAAGCGTAAATGAGCAATATATAAATAAAAGCACAAGAATGACAAAAGATGTAATAATAACAGCAACTTTTATTAACATTCAACTTTACATTTACAACTGCTTTTGAAAAGGAAAGTACAATGCTGAAAGCGATGCCTAAACAGTGGCATATGAACTAAAAAGAAAATAAGTACAAGTAAAAGCCTAAAGTCTGGCTCCTCTGTGAACCGCTCCAAATCGTCCTGGCTGGGCTCGGTCTCCTGAGAGTCGGGTCCTCCTGATGAATATTCCAAAGAAAGAAGAGACATGAATGTCGTCAGCGAACCAGCGCTAAGTAAGTCCCAAAAGATAGAATGGAACAGACAAGTAAAGAGAATAGAACTGGTAAATTATCTGTTTGTTATACTAACGTAGTTGTTTGTAGCTTGGTACAGAATGTATCGGTGTATACAAGAGGAGTCTAACTATCCCGTGGATTATGGTAACATGTAAGTACAAGACCCCGTCAAAACCCACGGGACAACGACACAGGATGTTCATGTAGGTGTCTTTTAATGTCCATCATCATGCCACTTTTAACACATTCCGTACCAGTCTACCCTTTTAAAACCCCGTAATGTATATTGTATAAACTGTAGTTATCATCCTTGCCGAAACCATGGTTACAAGTTGTTCATGTAAACGGTTTCAGGATGTATCAAGTAGGCATGTAATCAATTCAAGATATAGCCATGGTTCGGTCAAGTCAAGTCATATTTGCATATTGATATTGTTCTGGTATTCAAGTTCAGGTTCAGGTTCAAGTAGCCATGTTTGGTATATTGGATTCATGTTTGGATTGGACTCAGATTGTTTTGGACTCAGACTTGAGTCAGACACTTAAAAATGATTTGGATCCTGATTAGTTTTAGGAGTTATCGGTAACTGCTGCACATGGATGGCATGATTTGTGTCTTTTTCTAAGACAATTACCATTGATAACTCCGTTAAGTTTTTCTATCTTAAATAGGCAAGCACTTACTTTCTCCATCTTCCTGAGGCTCAAGAGAATTGATCCCGCTTAAACCCATATTTACTAAAGTCCTTAATGGTAATTTATATAACTCGAGGGGGTTTTATGAAAAAATATTTTATATACTTTCAAAATAAAGCTCGAGTAATTATTTATCATATTTAAGGTTTTTATTGATGTAACTTTTAAATGGTGAGGTATATTAGTGATATATACCTAGCTTGAATAATTTATGTTATTTAAGTGTAACTTGTCTTGTATTAATACTTGATGGTATTTTAGTGAAACTTGTCATCCTTTTATTTTCTAGAAAACATGGAATTTTATTATATATTAAAAAATATATGGTTTGATAATATTTATATAATTATTAAAAATTAAATTTTTATTTATTAAGTAGAAAATCTCATTTTGTTTCTTAAAAATCGTATTAAAATTCTTTCGAGATCGTATGCTCCGTGAGGAGATCTGCATCTCGCTCTACTAGCCCAAGGATGTGCGATAATCCACACCATCCAATAGAGGGTTTCCCAAAATGGGTTGTAGAGGTATAATCTCAAAGAATTTGATAACATCATTTAAAGAAAATCGAGTTTTTATATGTCAAGGTATTTTAATGTAAAGTCGTATTTTTCCACAAAAGTCATGTCTCAAGAGAATCGTGCTATGTCAATATGTGTGTATGTGAGAGGTAGGTCATTACCTCGTGAAGTTTTCTAAAGGTATGCTAAGCAAAATGTTTAAAAGATAACGTATATAAACTTCATGGTATTTAAATGTAAAAGCTTAATTAAAGTAAATTAACATGGAGTTTTAGAGTGAAAGTTGTTTCTAAATCTTTATAATAGTGTTACAAATATTGTGTAAAAGTTTGTTGAACAATATATAAATGAAAGGTGAGATTATAGAGTTTAGAAGATTTACATCGGTAATAACTCCACTTACCGATACTTTGTTTTGAAAAGAGAATTTAGCGAAGAGAGGGAGAAAATAGAAGGAACTTACAAGCTAGGAGGAGAGAGGAGATGCAGAGGTAGATGTCATGTCCTTCGAGACGTCGTGGGATTGCCGGAATCGCTTCTAATCCTCGTCGGAATTTGACCTTGGGCTAACTTCACTTGTACTCTTCTTGGACTTGAGAATTCTTGATAATTTTGACTAGAGATTTTAGAATGAGGAGGGGCTAGGGTATGGGGTTGTATTTATAGGGTGAAATTAGGGTTTTGGAATTGAAAGATTGAATTAAAAGCATTAGAAATGAGATTAAAGATGAATTTTAATTCTATGTTAAATTGCAGAGAAAACAAACAGAACAGGGGTAATGGGGTAGGCCAAAGGGTTTTGTGTGCGAAACATGGGGACTATTCCCCACGGGGACTCGTCTCCGCCGGCCATATAGGCCATCTCGCCGGCCATATGGTGTCGGGGGACCGTCGGATGATTGCCACGTGTTCATGTCAGTATAAATATCATTTTACACATGTTTAATTTTACAGACTTTTTATTTTTATGTGTATTGCACAGGTAAACTTTTGGGCTTCCAAAAATTTTAAAAGAAAAATCAGTAAAAATAATATGTGGCTGATGGGATTCGAACACAGGGGCTACGTTGTTAGTGATATATTCCCTAAAGGCTATTATTGTATCATACTGGTTTGTATATTACATATTGGAAGCTTGGGATATACATGGATAGTCTTACTCAAAATGGTAGTATGCTACCTGGTTTGTTTCTACCTCAATATGTGCATGTGTTTCTTTTAGTATATCGCTTATACATATTGGTAGAGCCCTTAGGATCTTTGCTTGATTACCAGTGTTGTGATGGCAGTCACACTAGTGGGAGTTGGGTAGTCTATAAGTACATCTTTATACAGATCCCTAGTCGTAGGATTATCGAGATGGGGCATCGATACTCCAGAATAGACTAATGTATTCGCTTCTCATCCCTGCAGGGGAGACGGTCTGTCCTACAGCCATTAGTACGTCGTCCTGGAGATAGTATGCAGGTGCTCATTGGGTTATGAGTATACTGGACATGACTCGTAGGGAGCTGCTGGTGGGTATTATACCTATCATCGGGTAGTAGTTCCCAGGTGACATGAGTACAGCTTGGTCCGTCGACTTGACACTGCTACTTCGCCTCGAGTGTGTTCCCACTGTTCTTAGATTACTACCCTACCACGGCTCAAAGGAGTCGTGCAAACAGGTAGTAGTTGGGTGCAGTCCCGAAGAGCTTGGAGGCAATGGCGGTTAGATAGGATTCATCTCTCTCGGTATTGGGGGTTGATATCCCGCTGTGTTCGGAAAGCCATTACACAAAGTCCCTGACCAGGGCAAGCGAGATTTACTAGTAGGTAATCCAGTAGTTTCTCACGGTGTTTTGGGCTACACTCCAACACGACTTATTGCGCTATTAGGGGTCTGATGGTTACCGCCCCCTAGGCCCGATATGCGATACTCTTAGATGAACAAACCGGACTGTGCGGAGATTGTCACAGATAGGCTCAGTAGGAGTTCGGATGAGTTTGCTCATCGGCCTTCTTATCGACAGATACCTGGGTAGCCGTTATGTGCAGCTAGTACCGCTGACGTGCTTATGATTAAACCCACTTCCAGCACATTGTTGAGTTTTTAGAGTCCCACACAGAGTGTTTCCCTGCATCGGGTAAATGATGTAGAGGTCGTATGGTTTTACGACAGGTTCGATTACATACGTGTACTTGTGCATGTATGATGTTCGGACGGATAATACTAGGGGGCTTTAGTTTAAGCCGGATCCTAGTATTATATTGATGGATTATTTTTGTCTCTTTGTATTCGTGTTTTTCGGAATACGGATATGGGTCTGTATATATGGATGTCACGCCCCGCTTCCCAGAGTACGCAAGATTTGGGCACGTGACATAGCCAACCATGCTACCTGTGGGTAGGAAGTATCCATCCACAGTCACATTACGGTTGTAAAGATATCCAGAACAAGATAAAAAGCTAATCTAATACATGTCCAAATCCATAATAACAAGAATCGATAAACAATAAGTGCGGAAGCTAATGATCCAATACAATGAATAAACAGTATGTCCCATAATGCGGGCTCACATCTGGAAATGAAATGACATAAATAAACTAAACTCTAAAGAACTCACAGTTCAGCCTGCTGGCTGAAGTACTCCTGCTCGGTCGACGACAAGGTACGGAATCTGGGCCATGCAAAACCCAGACGTCAGCGCGTCATGATATCAAGTATGTAGCGTAAACATGGTAATAAACAATGCAAGCATGAACATGGATAAAGCAGTAATAAGAAGTAATAAACAGGGTAAAGTGCAGTAGTGACTAAACTGTCCTATCAGGGTTTCTACTCTATAGTCTTTGAAACCAATTGATGAATCGTCGATGTAACTCAATAGTATCCCGTGCGTGCCCGGGACCACGGTCATGATCCTCGGGGCTGAGTCCGAGACGTGCCGCTAAGCAGTAGAAGGTAGTAGGATAGACGAGTAATGTCAGCATCATCACTCCCGGACCGGCCAAGCCCGTAAGACTGATCAGAACAATGTATCGAACTGTTGAGTTACAAGTCGGTTTCACCTTTGATTTCCCCATACCCCCAAACTATGTATGTCAGTCAGGTATTCAGTAGCCAAGGACTAATGCCAACACAAGTCAAGTAAAGGTAGGTCTGTCTGGATCGACAGCAGGAATGGTTAGGTTTGTCGGCATTAGGCATGAGATCAGGTAACAGGTCAGGTTACTTTCAACAGGTAGAGTCGATATGTACAGGGTGTTGTGTCCGGTGTATCAGTACATGAGTCAGGTATATCAAGATCGGTCAATATGTAATGCAATCAGGTATATGATGATAACGGGTATAGTAACACGTAATGAACAGTGGCAGGAAACAGTAAATAGCAAATATTATTCTATGTGAACACAGTGATGTTTGTATTTTCATATTAATCCGGTTCACGCACCTTTGAGGTGCAAAAGCCACAATATGAAACAATATCGATAGTATACGCAATGGAGTTACATAAATTTGAACTAAGCATAATAATTGTCTCAGGAGTGATTTCAACCAATGAATTGGGGATGATCTACTTGGTTTGATTAGTTAAGTATGAATTAACAGACCGGTTAAAGCGAGCAATGATTTCATTGATTTAAGGTTACGGATAATCGTGGCTAGCAATTCTAAGTTATAAAAGGTACCGATGTTATATTAGTTGTGTGGTTATAACATGATTAAGTCGTAGCATGTTAAGCAAGTATTCGGATACTTGCCTCGGCGGTTCCGCAAACCGAAACACGGATGCGGTGTTGGCAGAAACTGCGGTAAGGAAGCACGGGCCACGGATCGAGTCCCAACAGAGATCAACGGGATCGCACGGACCAGGGGACTTCGCTGGAGCGTCGGGTTCGTCAGACGGCACGGTCGGATTCCGGCAAAAGTTAACGGCAACGGGTTAGCAATAAGATAACATGCAAGATCAACGGGATTTCGCACCAAAGGAAGTAAAGTGATGCTTACAGAGGAGGAACAGGGGTAACTATGACGGGCCCGACGCGATGGACCCACCGTCGGTGAACAGGAGGCGCGGCGAGGGTGCTGGAACGGCTGAGCGGCTCGGGGTCGCTGGAAGGGTGCTGCGGTGAGTGGGGAGGAGTGTGGTCGGCTCTGGTGGTCGTGGGAGAGAGGGAGGTGGTCGGAGGTGGTGTCGACGGGGTCGCCGGCGCGTTTTTCCGGCGAACAGGGAAGGTGCAGGCGTTGGGTGAAGGGTGCAGGCGCGGGAGAGAGAGGAGGAAGGAGGGAGGAAGTGCGGCGGTCGAGGGGGCGTTGCCGGCGGCGACGGCGAGGTCGCGGGGAAGTCGGCAGTGGGATCGCGAGACTAGGGTTAGGGTTAGGGTTCGTGGTCGCGATGGAGGAAGATGGGTTAAGGAGGCGGCTACTGCATGGGGGGTTAAATACGAGAGGAGAGAGAGAGAGATTGGAGAGAGAAAGAGAGATTTGGTGAGATAGAGAGAGAGAGAGAATGAGGAGAGAGGCAGAGAGAGATGGGGAAAGGAGGGGCCCACGCGGGGATTTGCAAGCTTGCGATTGGCTGAGGGAAGGGTAAGGAAATAACTGAGTAAAGATGCGAAAGGATTAAGCTGTTAGGAAAAATTATATTCGTATATAATTTTAGTTTTAGTATTAAATTTAAATGGGCCCTTTTTGGCGCAAAATGAAACATTTCCAAATCGCGCCCGGGTTGCGTCCAAAAGTTCCAAATTCAAATTATATGATTTTAAGCGGGTTCCAAATTTTGGAAATAGGTGTTTAATGATTAAAATGCATGCCCCCAAGTCGGACACTTGCACGTGCGCGTAGTCGTCCAAACTTGCCTGTTTAGCCAAACGGAACGGAATCTCGACACGCGGACGCTACCACGCGACTAGTGGCGACGAGTAGGCTAACATGGACATCTTAAATTTCGTTTTCGGAGTTAAAATTTGTTATGAGCCAAAATGACTAAACCGGGTAAAATTTAGCAATGAACACCAGAAAATCAGGAAAATTGGAAATGAGCAAACCACAACCCTCAACTAGTAATATACATAGTATTATTGGGCTCGGGTGTTACATCATACCCAACTACAAAAGAATTTCGTCCTCGAAATTCCAAGAATACAAGATAGCTAACTACTGGAAAGGATGAGGGAATCTCTGCCGGATCTCGTCTTCTCGCTCCCAAGTGGATTCTCCATGCGATCGGTTACCCCAAGAAACTAGCACAAGAGGGGTAACCTTGTTTTTAAGAACCTTTTCTCTTCGATCCTTGATCTCGACTGGTCGCTCCTCAAAAGTCAGGTCTTCCCGAACGGTCAACTCCGAGTGATCCAAAACATGGGTCTCATCACGAACATACCTCCGTAGTTGAGACACATGAAATACATCATGAACTCCTGCTAATGACGATGGTAACGCCAACCGGTACGATACCTCTCCGACACGCTCCAATATCTCGAAGGGTCCAACGAATCGGGGACTAAGCTTTCCCCGACTTCCAAAGCGAATCACCCCTCTAGTCGGTGATATCTTCAGGAATACCAAATCACCCATGGCGAACTCTAGAGGTCTTCTTGACGTGTCGGCCCAACTTTTCTGTCTGTCTTGAGCTGCCTTCATATGCTTCCTGATCGTATTCACTTTCTCAACTGTCTGTACCACCAAATCTGGCCCTAGTAACCTTCGTTCACCCACATCATCCCAACATACAGGTGAACGGCACTTACGACCATACAACGCTTCGAACGGGGCCATCTGAATAGTTGCTTGGAAGCTGTTGTTGTACGAAAACTCCACCAGGTGTAGATGATCTTCCCAAGAACCTTTGAAGTCTAACATGCAAGCCCTCAACATATCTTCAAGGGTCTGGATCGTTCTCTCTGATTGTCCGTCAGTCTGAGGATGATAAGCTGTGCTAAACTTCAATCGAGTCCCCAAACTTTCTTGTAAACTCCTCCAAAAGTGTGACAAGAACCGAGTGTCCCGATCGGACACGATGCTTACCGGCACTCCATGCAATCTGACAATCTCCTGCATGTACCGCTCTGCCAAAGTCTCCGTAGATTGACCAACCCGAAAAGGAATAAAGCGAGCTGCCTTGGTCAACCGATCGACAATCCCCATACAGCACTGTTGCCCTTTGGACTCCGGGGTAAAGCCGTCACGAAACCCATGGTTATATGTTTCCACTTCCATTGAGGAATCGGAAGTGGTTGCAACAAACCAGCAACCCTTTGGTGTTCAGCCTTGACTTGCTGACACACCAAGCACTTAGCCACGAAGCGAGCGATTTCCCGTTTCATACCTTCCCACCAGAAATGCTGTCGAATATCTCGGTACATCTTTGTCCCTCCTGGATGTACAGAGTAAGCTGAACTGTGTGCCTCCTTCATAAGCTCCTCACGCACATCTCCTTTTGGCATACACACACGGCTACCATATCTCAACGAACCGTCTTCATGGATCAGTAAATCGGTTCGTAGTCTGGCTCCAACCTGCTCTCGAAACTTTTGCAGCCTAGGATCCTGCGATTGCGCCACTTTAATCTTCTCAACTAAGGACGATTGTACTTGCAACTGCATCAACTGTCCCGTAGCACGTGGTAGCACAACCTCCAAGTCAAATCTCCGAAACTCCTCAATGATCTCTCTCTGTGCCGTCAATAACTGAATTGCTGGTAACCGACTTAGTGCATCTGGCACGACATTAACTTTTCCCAGATGATACTTAAGATCAAGGTCGTAGTCGGCCATCAGCTCCAACCATCTGCGTTGCCTCATGTTCAACTCTTTCTGAGTGAACACATATTTTAAACTCTTGTGATCCGTAAAGACTTCAACTCTCTCGCCCAGAAGGTAGTGTCTCCAAATCTTCAGGGCGAAGATCACGGCTGTAAGCTCCAAGTCGTGAGTCGGATAGTTCTTCTCATGAGTCTTCAGCTGTCTCGATGCGTAAGCGACGACTTTCCCGTTCTGCATTAAAACACATCCCAATCCCTTTCCAGATGCGTCGCTGTGAATCACTAGTCCTCCTGAATCATCCGGTACGGTTAGGATAGGGGCGGTTATCAGCTTCTGCTTCAACGTCTCGAAGGCCAATGCACATCCATCTGTCCAAACAAACGGTACCTCCTTACGCGTAAGCTTGGTTAACGGCGCAGCTAAACGAGCGAAGTTCTCCACAAATCTTCTGTAGTAACCGGCGAGTCCAAGAAAACTTCTTATCTCTGCAACATTCTTCGGAACAGGCCAATCTCGAACTGCTGCAATCTTCTCGGGATCAACGGCGATTCCATCGCCCGACACGACATGCCCCAGAAACCTCACTTCTTCCAATCAGAATTCGCACTTACTCACTTTCGCACATAACTTCTCTTGTCTCAGCGTCGGCAGTGCGATCCTTCTTCTTCACTAAGAGAACTGGAGTTCCCCATGGTGAGTTGCTGCTTCGAAGCCATCCCTTCTCGAGTAATTCACTCACTTGTTTCTTAACTCCCTCCACTTCTACTGGTGCCATTGCATAGTCAGCTTTTGATACTGGCGTTGCACCAGGAGTAAGGTCAAACGCAAACTCCACATCTCGCTTCGGTGGTAAGCCCGAAATGTCTTCAAACACATCCATAAAGTCGCGGACGACTGCCGGCTCTTCATCACTCTCCACTACCATAGCCGCAAGAACACTGTTCGTCGGCCTAGCCCTAAACACGACTGGCCCGACAGAACTTCTTTCTCCAATGAAAGTAAACTTAGGATGTCCGGGAATCTGGAAATTACCTTCCTTGCCCTACAGCCAATGTGGGCGTGGAAAGTGCCAAGAAAATCCATCCCCAAGACAACCTCATCACTGCTCGTATCTATCCCCAAGAAGTCTGCAAAAAGCTCCCGTCCGCAAACAACAACTGTACAATCTCTACCTTCCTTACTAGCTATAATTTTCCCATTCCCAGTGTGTATGTCCCAGAAACTAGACAGGGTCGTGCAGTTGATCGAGTGTGTAGTTATAAATTTGGATGACATAAACAATGGGATGCTCCGAAATTAAGTAATGCCAAAGCGGGAAAACCATGAACGAGTAAATTACCTGAAACCACTTCTCCCGATGCCTTAGCTTCTTCAGTTGTCAACACGAGCGCTCGAGCCTGCTGTGGTCCTTGAGTAAGCGGTTCCTGTCCTTGGAACGGTCCCTGCGGAGGCTTCTGTGTATCATCCTTTGTGCGAGGCTTTGACGGACAAGCATCAACGGTGTGATCTGCCGCTCCACATCTAAAACAGAGTCCCAGCCTCAAACGACACTCCCTTCGCACATGTCCGGGTTTATGGCAGTGGCTACAGATCACGCTCCCCTTCCGATCACCCATACTTGTTTTCTTCATTGGTGCCACGCTGCGCCTGTTCACTGGAATACTTCTACGTACGGACGTGGGGTCCAGTGCAAATGCTGGTTCCAGCTCGAGTTGTTCCTTTAGTTTCTCCAACAATCCCCTTATCACTCTTCGTCTGGCGGCTAAGACCGCATGCCCTGGGTCCATCTCCAAATTCTGATCGGCCATATCCCTGGAAATCAAAGTACCCAACATTAGCATGATGATAGTTTTCGAGTATAGATCAAGGCTAGAACTCCAAGATACTTAAATAGAGTACTGCATTGTAGCTATGCCGCGGTATCATAGCCGCAATTACTTAACTCTACCCAAGTCGCCTGAGTCCTAGAGATAACAAGAAATTAGGTTTTGAGTTGACAATTGCAAAGTAAGTTTGCACGTCGACATGATCCGGAAGAATGATTCAAGGATAGTAAAATGGTCAAAGTGGCAGGACATGTTTCCTAATCACGGGTATTCTGATTCGTGTATCGGGTGCGATACCCAACTACAACGAATCAACCCAATTAACCTATGTCTCTGATACCATAAAACCATGTCACGCCCCGCTTTCCAGAGTACGCAAGATTTGGGCACGTGACATAGCCAACCATGCTACCTGTGGGTAGGAAGTATCCATCCACAGTCACATTACGGTTGTAAAGATATCCAGAACAAGATAAAAAGCTAATCTAATACATGTCCAAATCCATAATAACAAGAATCGATAAACAATAAGTGCGGAAGCTAATGATCCAATACAATGAATAAACAGTATGTCCCATAATGCGGGCTCACATCTGGAAATGAAATGACATAAATAAACTAAACTCTAAAGAACTCACAGTTCAGCCTGCTGGCTGAAGTACTCCTGCTCGGTCGACGACAAGGTACGGAATCTGGGCCATGCAAAACCCAGACGTCAGCGCGTCATGATATCAAGTATGTAGCGTAAACATGGTAATAAACAATGCAAGCATGAACATGGATAAAGCAGTAATAAGAAGTAATAAACAGGGTAAAGTGCAGTAGTGACTAAACTGTCCTATCAGGGTTTCTACTCTATAGTCTTTGAAACCAATTGATGAATCGTCGATGTAACTCAATAGTATCCCGTGCGTGCCCGGGACCACGGTCATGATCCTCGGGGCTGAGTCCGAGACGTGCCGCTAAGCAGTAGAAGGTAGTAGGATAGACGAGTAATGTCAGCATCATCACTCCCGGACCGGCCAAGCCCGTAAGACTGATCAGAACAATGTATCGAACTGTTGAGTTACAAGTCGGTTTCACCTTTGATTTCCCCATACCCCCAAACTATGTATGTCAGTCAGGTATTCAGTAGCCAAGGACTAATGCCAACACAAGTCAAGTAAAGGTAGGTCTGTCTGGATCGACAGCAGGAATGGTTAGGTTTGTCGGCATTAGGCATGAGATCAGGTAACAGGTCAGGTTACTTTCAACAGGTAGAGTCGATATGTACATGGTGTTGTGTCCGGTGTATCAGTACATGAGTCAGGTATATCAAGATCGGTCAATATGTAATGCAATCAGGTATATGATGATAACGGGTATAGTAACACGTAATGAACAGTGGCAGGAAACAGTAAATAGCAAATATTATTCTATGTGAACACAGTGATGTTTGTATTTTCATATTAATCCGGTTCACGCACCTTTGAGGTGCAAAAGCCACAATATGAAACAATATCGATAGTATACGCAATGGAGTTACATAAATTTGAACTAAGCATAATAATTGTCTCAGGAGTGATTTCAACCAATGAATTGGGGATGATCTACTTGGTTTGATTAGTTAAGTATGAATTAACAGACCGGTTAAAGCGAGCAATGATTTCATTGATTTAAGGTTACGGATAATCGTGGCTAGCAATTCTAAGTTATAAAAGGTACCGATGTTATATTAGTTGTGTGGTTATAACATGATTAAGTCGTAGCATGTTAAGCAAGTATTCGGATACTTGCCTCGGCGGTTCCGCAAACCGAAACACGGATGCTGTGTTGGCAGAAACTGCGGTAAGGAAGCACGGGCCACGGATCGAGTCCCAACAGAGATCAACGGGATCGCACGGACCAGGGGACTTCGCTGGAGCGTCGGGTTCGTCAGACGGCACGGTCGGATTTCGGCAAAAGTTAACGGCAACGGGTTAGCAATAAGATAACATGCAAGATCAACGGGATTTCGCACCAAAGGAAGTAAAGTGATGCTTACAGAGGAGGAACAGGGGTAACTATGACGGGCCCGACGGCGATGGACCCACCGGCGGTGAACAGGAGGCGCGGCGAGGGTGCTGGAACGGCTGAGCGGCTCGGGGTCGCTGGAAGGGTGCTGCGGTGAGTGGGGAGGAGTGTGGTCGGCTCTGGTGGTCGTGGGAGAGAGGGAGGTGGTCGGAGGTGGTGTCGACGGGGTCGCCGGCGCGTTTTTCCGGCGAACAGGGAAGGTGCAGGCGTTGGGTGAAGGGTGCAGGCGCGGGAGAGAGAAGAGGAAGGAGGGAGGAAGTGCGGCGGTCGAGGGGGCGTTGCCGGCGGCGACGGCGAGGTCGCGGGGAAGTCGGCAGTGGGATCGCGAGACTAGGGTTAGGGTTAGGGTTCGTGGTCGCGATGGAGGAAGATGGGTTAAGGAGGCGGCTGCTGCATGGGGGGTTAAATACGAGAGGAGAGAGAGAGAGATTGGAGAGAGAAAGAGAGATTTGGTGAGATAGAGAGAGAGAGAGAATGAGGAGAGAGGCAGAGAGAGATGGGGAAAGGAGGGGCCCACGCGGGGATTTGCAAGCTTGCGATTGGCTGAGGGAAGGGTAAGGAAATAACTGAGTAAAGATGCGAAAGGATTAAGCTGTTAGGAAAAATTATATTCGTATATAATTTTAGTTTTAGTATTAAATTTAAATGGGCCCTTTTTGGCGCAAAATGAAACATTTCCAAATCGCGCCCGGGTTGCGTCCAAAAGTTCCAAATTCAAATTATATGATTTTAAGCGGGTTCCAAATTTTGGAAATAGGTGTTTAATGATTAAAATGCATGCCCCCAAGTCGGACACTTGCACGCGCGCGTAGTCGTCCAAACTTGCCTGTTTAGCCAAACGGAACGGAATCTCGACACGCGGACGCTACCATGCGACTAGTGGCGACGAGTAGGCTAACATGGACATCTTAAATTTCGTTTTCGGAGTTAAAATTTGTTATGAGCCAAAATGACTAAACCGGGTAAAATTTAGCAATGAACACCAGAAAATCAGGAAAATTGGAAATGAGCAAACCACAACCCTCAACTAGTAATATACATAGTATTATTGGGCTCGGGTGTTACAATGGATGAGGGGCATTCTTGTAAATTACTCAAGATTGTTTCTAGAAGAAGACACCTCATATTTGTATTAACTATTTAGATTAAATGGTTAAGAGGTGGAGGAAATGAGGTGGAGGTTTGCATTAAGTGAAGCATGGCTACTTGGTGACTCATGGGGGTGACTCACTTGATCACTATTGAAGTATGCTTGATATTTTACAAGTATGCTAGATATTTTGGTGAGATATTTTCTTGCTTGAATGATTGGTATGTGTTCAGACGAAAATACTGCACTTTTAATACGACAATTTCCTTACTCTTTCTAATAAACTAAAGGTGTTTGGTATAAATATAATACATATTTGCAGTTTGTCTGGAAAAAATCATTTAACATGTGTTATACTTTATAACCGGCATTATGAAGGAAATGGTGTGTAAACATTTCACGTATAATATTTTGTATCTCTCACATTCTTTACTGAGATCTTGTGCTAGATTATTCAGGTCAAAATAACTGGAATCAGAAAACTGCCGATATAATACAGGAAACCAAAGAATCAAATACTGGCAGCAACCAAGCAAACATTAAAAGATTCCAGACATTAAAAGAATACCTCAAGTCCAACTCCAGAACACCCCAGAAAAACCATACAGTGATCTCACTAAACGGCCGCGGAACCGCGGCCGATCCAGCCCGATCCGCCGTGGATCCGCGGCCGAGTTAGGGCATCGACGATCAAAAGTTCTCCCGAAGCTTCTTCTCAACGTCCTAGCTTCTTCAAGACGCTTCAGTGTAACAACCTTCTTATGGAAACTTCCCTTCGACAACCTACCTTGTTGATCAAGCTTCATAACTATCTACCTTATTCTAGAAGCCTCCTTGTAACAACCTAGCTTATGAGGGAAGCTTGATCTAAGGGCTATAAAAGAAGATGTAACATTTTGAAAATCGTTTCGGTGAAATTTCGAAAAAACGGTAAAATAAGGGGGTTTTCTGTAAAAAGTCAAAATGCAAATATCTTTATTATAAAATTAAATATACATATTCTAGCTATGTAATTACTAGTATTTGGTGTTTATTGAGCCACTGGTGAAATTTTAAATTTTCTGAAAAAAATATTATTTTAATATTATTTTAAGCCGGTAAGAAAATACATTAAATTAGCGATAAATACAAATCTAAATGGGCTAATTTTAATCTTTAAAATCATGTTAATTAAAATCTAGTTGTAATATAAATTTTTAGTATTTTATTTCAAGTTTTAATTGATTTATTTTATGGAAAACAAAAATATAGTTATTTTGAACTAAAACTTGCAAATATGGTATTGTGGGGGGTCTTTTTGCATAGAATTTTTTTGTAAAGTCTCTCACACTCACCCTCACTCCCCTTGGCCGGCCCCACACTATTGTATCAGCCCAAGAATTTTATTTCTCTCTTTTTGACCTTAAATCATATGAGAAATGGGTTAAAATAAGGTTTTTATATAGTAAAGTAGGTGGGGGTATTATGGTAATTTGGGAGGGGCTTTGACTTGGATTCTTTTCCACAAATCCCCCACACCTCTACCCACTCCCTCCTCAGCCGAAAATCTGCACCACAACAGCCCCCATTTCTTCTCCTCTTTTCTCTTCAAAACTCCATCCAAAATGCTTCAAAAAAATCCCACAAAATCAAATTCTAATCCCTACCCATTTCTTCTTGACCTATTCTAGTGTGGATCATGGATCAAGAGAGCAAATTGGAGGCCAAGATTTTGGTGCTAGGTCTCTAATTTTGTGAGGTATAATCTTAGCATTTTGCATAAGTTATTGTTTGATTACTTCAATCTAGCTATTATGTGTTTAATTAGGAGTTAATTGTGGTTTTGATATTAAATATTTAACTTTCAAGAAAGGGTTTTGAATGCAACTTAGGGTTTTATGATGTGAGATTATGGTTGTGTGATATTTTTGACATGTTAATGTTATGCTAAAGCAAATCTAGTTGTTAGTTGCATTTTTGTTAATTTAAATTGTGTTAATTACGCTAATTTGTAAACTAGGTTTTTAAAATTTATTGCAAATGTTAGACTAAAAATCTAATTAGGTTTTTCATGACTTCATTAACATTATTAAGTGTAGTTTAACACTTTAGTTCATGGAAATCCAACCTAAATTGTGGTTTGTGCATTTTGCTATAAAATTGTTAAAATTTAGGTATTTTGTAAACTCGAATTTTAGGGTTTTTGGAATTTAATGAGATTAAATTATGAGAATTGTTTTTATGACTTATTTAAGTTATTTAATAAGTATTATGGCCGCTAGAATTGTTTGAACATCATGTTTTGTACAAAAATGGCGAATTGTGCTTGCTAGATTTTCGGAAAAATGACTTTTTAAGTGAAATTGGGGGTTTTTGTGAATTTTAACCTATTTTATATTAAAATTAGTATTCGTGAATGTGCAAATGAGTGTATTTGGGTTTTTCTCGATGGTTTGGCGTTTGTACGCCGACGTCGAGGGTTTTTGGGTTGATTTGTGAAAGCAACCATAGGTTTTGACCTATGAGGGATTCGTGCGTCGTTTTGGTCATGAGTCGGATTTTAATACGATACGGTGCGTTATGATATGTAGGTACCCCATGTGGACTTCGAGACGACAAGCAAGCGCATGGCGACATCGGCACCGGCGAACGAGGACCAGGTGAGTAGATTTATATCTACGGGGAGAAGTCGGGTGGATGGCGTATAGCACCCCCGCAGTCCGTGGTGGTGTATACGGATGCGTATACACACCAACAATTATTATATGTTACTTAGGATTAATAACGATGTTTAGGATGGATATTGGTGTGTTGGATTATTTTAGTGTTGCGAACCCTAGGGTAGTGTTGCACTACACATACACACATACATACTTGCATACATTCCTATTTATATGTGCTCATGGGATTCTCTATAGTTTATGTGTTCACATAGGTATGGGACTATGTGTTCATATACTGGATTTGAGAATAGTATTTGGAATTTGAGATGAGTCGATGAGATTGGGCTTGAGGCCAGGAGATCGGTGATGTGATTTGGTTTGTATTGATATACGACATGATGTTTTAGCGGGTCTTTTGCCGTAGTGATTCTTATACCTGCATGCATACTTAGGCGGTATCAGTATTGTACTAGACATAGATCAGTACCCCGATCATGATATTTGATAAAGAGGATACTAGATGAATAGTACGATGAATGTGATTTTGACCCGTACCCAGATTTAGGATGCCGTACGACGGATTTACGTACGAGCTATTTATTGATGATTGATCCGCACTCTTGACTTGGAATGTCTAATTATAGATATGGTATCGGATATGATATTATTGAGGCGGGATCACCGACTAATATATATACAGGTATGTATATATATCGACTCAGATGTTAGGCGGTTTCCTTATCTGTAGTCCAGCTGGTTAGCTTAGCCCTTTAGTTTAGTTTAGTTGTTAGATTAGATTCGATTCTTACCTATTTCAAAAACTAACGAATCGTGGGTATTTTAAAAGACAGCCCAAGGGATCCTACGGATATTTCAAAAGACGTATGTTTTCATAAAAACACCGTAGCCCCTATTTTCAAAACCCCATGATTCGTGTTATTTCAAAAGGCACCATTTGTAGAACTTTTATTAGATTAATGCAGATTAGTTATAGTTGCGTCTAGTTTTCAGCTACCACTTATTATTGTGGTTCGCTTCGCATCGCATACTTATGTTATAATTTCTTATTGAAATGTTGATATCATGCTGTTAGGACACCAGCACCATTACCGATGATGCGTATGTACCACATACACTTACTTGCCGGCTCACACACATCTTCATCGGTAATTGCCATGTCACGTACACCTTAGAAATATTATTGCTTAACTTAGCTTGATAACTCGTAGTTTGACATAATATTAGTGTACTTACCTTATATGCCAGCTTAGATATTGTAGTTATTACTTGTCACTTCATGCAAACTGTTATTCATTGTTATGCCGTATTCATGGATTCTCATATTTATATTCATGGTTTTACATGCTATTGATGATTCGGATTCCCATGATATTTTCTGGATTTGGAGGAAAACCGCAAAAACATATATAAACTGCTTTCCCTCTTTTTAAATAAAAAAAAATGCGGTTTTCCTATGATGTATGAGTCGTCCACCATGAGTTTGCTGATGGATTTCGAGACCCGATTCGAGGAGTTGGATGAACCGTTTCAGGTATATGGTGGGCCCGGTGCGGTACCCCAGGGCAAGATGAATGTGGTGATGACGTTGAGCCTGGCAGGGGAGCACTACCGACCGGTGATTTTACCTGACGCGTCGGATATCCGGAGGATACCGTCGTGGTCTTGAGATAGATGGTAGGGGCCGGTCTGGACCGACGGCGCCCTAGATATTGTGATTGAGACATTGAGATTTTTGAGATTTTGAGGTACAGAGATTACGACACAGAGATATCGAGATATTTGGATACTTGTTTTGTGTCGATGCTGGGCACTGTTTTATGCTGATTTCATTTATGGTACCTCCTATTTAAAAATAAGGAAATCTCACTAAACTATGAAAACGGTTCTTCATTTACATGTATTCTATTTTCATGCATTCATACCTCATTCATATGATATATTGCTACCTGAGGCACTGACACGGGTACATGAGATTACACTCGGGTTAGATATTTACCCTAGCCTTGTTATAGGCTGCATGTTATATATAATGGAGGATATATTATGATCATTGACCTAGGATTGCGTTATTTTTGCGATTTCTGTACGTAGATGTTTTTTATTCACGAGTTGGCAACTCACCCCCGTTGTGCCCCAGTTTCTTGCAGGTTTGCCGTACAAGTTTCATTACGGCTTGCGGGCATAGTTTCCTTCGGGTGATTTGCTAGTAGGTGGGTTTACTTGTATCGTACCCCCCATTATATAACTTGTATATTATTATTCAGTTGTATCTAGAAGTTCCATCAACCAAACTTGTATTTATCTCAGATAGAGACCAGTGATGTTTATTCTTTCGACCTTAGAGTCGCGCGTTGTATTTCTGTGGTTTTCTTATGGTTTTGAGTTTCCTTTTGAATTTTGAACCTCGCCGTTGGCGTTGTATATTATATTGCTTGTGTGGTTGTGACCGTCGATTGACGAAGAGCTAGCTCCCGCTTGGGGATGCATTTTTATTGATTTCGTATACTATTCATGTTGTATCCCGTTTGGGGGCCAGTATTTACAAAGGAGACTCTGCCGAAATTTTCAGAAAATACTTGATGTTTTAAAAACGCATAATTCGGCTTATGCTATTAAAACTACTTGTTTTAAATTGGTTTTCCTTCACTCTACTATTTTTCTTGGTTTGGATTTCTGGGTTTTCGGCTTACTTAGATTACGTACGCCTCGAGACGTTTCGTAGTTTAAGTGCCGGTCATGTTCCGTTTTTTCGGGTCATGACAAAGTTGGTATCAGAGCGTTAGGTTTTACCTTCGGAGCGTAGGATGACCCTTGGTTGATGGAATAGGTGACTAAAGTAGAGTGACGTACCGTTGGTATGTTCCGCGGCATATTTACGACACACCACTCCACTTAAGAAGCCTTAGGATGTACATTTCCTTGTTCAATATTATATTCCTTCCTGATCTAGCCTCATCGGTACCAGTTTGGTTTTGCTGCCACGATTACGGGCAGGGAGAGCTACGGCTAGAGTTGCGGTCAGCACGAGCTCGTCATGAACGAGGACTGACCAGGGTATGATTCCGGCGAAACCCGATTGTAGAGAGGTGTCTTTTGATTGTGTTTTACGCTACGAGCGTTGGATGGATCGCCGTATGAGGTTGCTCGGACGTGCAGATTAGCACTAGAGGATTGAGCCAATGATAGAGGCCAGCCAGATTTTGATGACCGCTGGTGTGTTGCTTATTCATGATGGTCGAGGCACTGTTCAGCATGTAGATGAGCGAACCAGTTTTTGCTGCGAACGATGAGATATTGCCCCAGATGCTGGAATTAGTGCAGAACGAGTTGTACTAAGAGATGATAGAAGGTCGCTAGTCATCGAGGATGAATGACTAGGACATGTGGATCGTTCGCCTACCCCGATGTGAGGTCATCAGATAGAATGATTCCAGCTAGAGACGACTTCACGCGGAGACGTTGGGAGTCGACAGAGACGATCGAATGTCAGAAACCTATTATTCCAAGTTTAAAGTAGTCGGAAAGACATGCAGGCAATTCTATGGTCCCTCTAGAAGAATGAAACCCTAACTTGACTTAATGACCGTGTGAAAGCCTTTGAACCTTCGGGTTTGCGGCAGTTCTACGGCGCCATTAGTGAGGCTTGGGTTTGCCCTTCTACGGCTGGACCACCGATGCTGTGGTATGTACTCGATACTATTATGCTGTACCCAAGATGTTGAGCTCTTGGGGGATTATGAGGTTTTGACGACTCGATTGGATGGCTCGACTTAATTCGGATGCTAGGTGGTGAGATGCATTTCTTGGGAGACTCCCGATATGAGGATAGCCGTTGGAGCTCAGTCCATGTAGCCACGATGAGACGAGTCTGAAGCAGTCGACATTAGAGAAAGTGGAGTAAAGAGGTCCGTACAAGATCTGGATAAGACGACGTTCCACTCCGCCGACATCAGAGATGCGATACGCATGCCGAGGCAGAGTACTGGATATACCTTCCAGAAGGAGTCGCGATGGGTATGCAGCCGTTCCGGAACAAGATGCAGATATAGGAAAGGACGATGACTTCCGGACAGTTGGCAGAGACGAGACATGGAAGAGACCGTGAGCAGGATTCCTTCCAGGACACTGCTGCAATGATACTTGCACCCAGGATCAGATGTGTCACGTACATTCAGAGAGGCAGAGGCCGACGCCAGTGATATGCTGTCTTACGAGTGGTCGCGATGATTGACCGAGAGATGACCAGAGAAGTGCCAGAATAGGATCATCCGCGTTAGCACACCTGACAGGGCCGATGAGCCGATGGACCGAGAGATTGGTAATTCACAGTGAAGACCTTGACCCAGTAGTGGTCATTGTTACGCACACCAGCAGGCCAGAGTTCATGATCATCGACGAGACGTCCCACTAGTGACCGCGACAGTTGGCCCGAGATTCTTAGAGGATGCACTTGACCGGTACTATTTCGCCATTATTGATTTCGATGTTTTGGGTGATTTATTCGCATGATTTGATTTTGATGATTGAGGATTTACGATCCTTGCACAGTATTGCACTTGATATCGTTTTCGTGCTTGGGTTTCACATGTTTGTGATTTTACGGTTTTAGACATTTGAGTTGATTTTGTACGTATGCACGCACACGATTGGTTCATGTACTCTGTATAGTTTATATATGCTTGCAGTGCAGTGATACGCCTTTTGTGCACTTAGATGCATTGGACTTTGATTTCGATGGTGATGTGCGATATTTGTTTTGTGCACCTTGTGCACCTGATTTGATCTTGCGCATGTTCGACACTTGATATTGGATTTCATGATTTCGTGCACGATGGATGCACCTGATTTGGATTTTCGCGTATGTTGGGCGCATGTTTTGAAGTGTGATTTTGGTGCACACCAGATGCACTAAATCGAGATTTTTCGTGCATGTCATATGCACCTGATTTTGCTGCCAGGCACACATGTTGCCTACGACAGATGTTTCGTGTACACCTGATGCACTTAGATGTTGTTTCTGTGTGCAGGTATGACACATATATGGATTTTGATTTCTGTGCGCACAAGACGCGCGTAGTATTCATACGCGTATTTTGGGGATTGTTTTTTCTTCTAGAGCAGTATGTTTTTATGATATTGCTATGTGTTTTCGTATTGAGCAGGACTAGTCAGAGGACAGTACCTGAATATATTTTACATGTATAGTTTCGAGTTATATCATATTGGTTTTGCTTGGGATTTGGTATTGATGTCTTCACCATGACTCCGATGATTGCGGGATGCTTGACGGAGTTCTGATTTGAGTTATATGCTCATTTTTCATGCGCATGCGTTGCGCTACGATTTGTTTTATGTATTTATGATTTCGGAGCCCCGTCGATTTGATGGTTTTGGCTGAAATATTTTAGTATTTGGGGAAGTTTTAATTTAAATTCGGGGACCGAATTTCTTTAAGGGGGGAAGATTGTAACGTTTTGAAAATCGTTTCGGTGAAATTTCGAAAAAACGGTAAAATAAGGGGGTTTTCTGTAAAAAGTCAAAATGCAAATATCTTTATTATAAAATTAAATATACATATTCTAGCTATGTAATTACTAGTATTTGGTGTTTATTGAGCCACTGGTGAAATTTTAAATTTTCTGAAAAAAATATTATTTTAATATTATTTTAAGCCGGTAAGAAAATACATTAAATTAGCGATAAATACAAATCTAAATGGGCTAATTTTAATCTTTAAAATCATGTTAATTAAAATCTAGTTGTAATATAAATTTTTAGTATTTTATTTCAAGTTTTAATTGATTTATTTTATGGAAAACAAAAATATAGTTATTTTGAACTAAAACTTGCAAATATGGTATTGTGGGGGGTCTTTTTGCATAGAATTTTTTTGTAAAGTCTCTCACACTCACCCTCACTCCCCTTGGCCGGCCCCACACTATTGTATCAGCCCAAGAATTTTATTTCTCTCTTTTTGACCTTAAATCATGTGAGAAATGGGTTAAAATAAGGTTTTTATATAGTAAAGTAGGTGGGGGTATTATGGTAATTTGGGAGGGGCTTTGACTTGGATTCTTTTCCACAAATCCCCCACACCTCTACCCACTCCCTCCTCAGCCGAAAATCTGCACCACAACAGCCCCCATTTCTTCTCCTCTTTTCTCTTCAAAACTCCATCCAAAATGCTTCAAAAAAATCCCACAAAATCAAATTCTAATCCCTACCCATTTCTTCTTGACCTATTCTAGTGTGGATCATGGATCAAGAGAGCAAATTGGAGGCCAAGATTTTGGTGCTAGGTCTCTAATTTTGTGAGGTATAATCTTAGCATTTTGCATAAGTTATTGTTTGATTACTTCAATCTAGCTATTATGTGTTTAATTAGGAGTTAATTGTGGTTTTGATATTAAATATTTAACTTTCAAGAAAGGGTTTTGAATGCAACTTAGGGTTTTATGATGTGAGATTATGGTTGTGTGATATTTTTGACATGTTAATGTTATGCTAAAGCAAATCTAGTTGTTAGTTGCATTTTTGTTAATTTAAATTGTGTTAATTACGCTAATTTGTAAACTAGGTTTTTAAAATTTATTGCAAATGTTAGACTAAAAATCTAATTAGGTTTTTCATGACTTCATTAACATTATTAAGTGTAGTTTAACACTTTAGTTCATGGAAATCCAACCTAAATTGTGGTTTGTGCATTTTGCTATAAAATTGTTAAAATTTAGGTATTTTGTAAACTCGAATTTTAGGGTTTTTGGAATTTAATGAGATTAAATTATGAGAATTGTTTTTATGACTTATTTAAGTTATTTAATAAGTATTATGGCCGCTAGAATTGTTTGAACATCATGTTTTGTACAAAAATGGCGAATTGTGCTTGCTAGATTTTCGGAAAAATGACTTTTTAAGTGAAATTGGGGGTTTTTGTGAATTTTAACCTATTTTATATTAAAATTAGTGTTCGTGAATGTGCAAATGAGTGTATTTGGGTTTTTCTCGATGGTTTGGCGTTTGTACGCCGACGTCGAGGGTTTTTGGGTTGATTTGTGAAAGCAACCATAGGTTTTGACCTATGAGGGATTCGTGCGTCGTTTTGGTCATGAGTCGGATTTTAATACGATACGGTGCGTTATGATATGTAGGTACCCCATGTGGACTTCGAGACGACAAGCAAGCGCATGGCGACATCGGCACCGGCGAACGAGGACCAGGTGAGTAGATTTATATCTACGGGGAGAAGTCGGGTGGATGGCGTATAGCACCCCCGCAGTCCGTGGTGGTGTATACGGATGCGTATACACACCAACAATTATTATATGTTACTTAGGATTAATAACGATGTTTAGGATGGATATTGGTGTGTTGGATTATTTTAGTGTTGCGAACCCTAGGGTAGTGTTGCACTACACATACACACATACATACTTGCATACATTTCTATTTATATGTGCTCATGGGATTCTCTATAGTTTATGTGTTCACATAGGTATGGGACTATGTGTTCATATACTGGATTTGAGAATAGTATTTGGAATTTGAGATGAGTCGATGAGATTGGGCTTGAGGCCAGAAGATCGGTGATGTGATTTGGATTGTATTGATATACGACATGATGTTTTAGCGGGTCTTTTGCCGTAGTGATTCTTATACCTGCATGCATACTTAGGCGGTATCAGTATTGTACTAGACATAGATCAGTACCCCGATCATGATATTTGATAAAGAGGATACCAGATGAATAGTACGATGAATGTGATTTTGACCCGTACCCAGATTTAGGATGCCATACGACGGATTTACGTACGAGCTATTTATTGATGATTGATCCGCACTCTTGACTTGGAATGTCTAATTATAGATATGGTATCGGATATGATATTATTGAGGCGGGATCACCGACTAATATATATACAGGTATGTATATATATCGACTCAGATGTTAGGCGGTTTCCTTACCTGTAGTCCAGCTGGTTAGCTTAGCCCTTTAGTTTAGTTTAGTTGTTAGATTAGATTCGATTCTTACCTATTTCAAAAACTAACGAATCGTGGGTATTTTAAAAGACAGCCCAAGAGATCCTACGGATATTTCAAAAGACGTATGTTTTCATAAAAACACCGTAGCCCCTATTTTCAAAACCCCATGATTCGTGTTATTTCAAAAGGCACCATTTGTAGAACTTTTATTAGATTAATGCAGATTAGTTATAGTTGCGTCTAGTTTTCAGCTACCACTTATTATTGTGGTTCTCTTCGCATCGCCTACTTATGTTATAATTTCTTATTGAAATGTTGATATCATGCTATTAGGACACCAGCACCATTACCGATGATGCGTATGTACCACATACACTTACTTGCCGGCTCACACACATCTTCATCGGTAATTGCCATGTCACGTACACCTTAGAAATATTATTGCTTAACTTAGCTTGATAACTCGTAGTTTGACATAATATTAGTGTACTTACCTTATATGCCAGCTTAGATATTGTAGTTATTACTTGTCACTTCATGCAAACTGTTATTCATTGTTATGCCGTATTCATGGATTCTCATATTTATATTCATGGTTTTACATGCTATTGATGATTCGGATTCCCATGATATTTTCTGGATTTGGAGGAAAACCGCAAAAACATATATAAACTGCTTTCCCTCTTTTTAAATAAAAAAAAATGCGGTTTTCCTATGATGTATGAGTCGTCCACCATGAGTTTGCTGATGGATTTCGAGACCCGATTCGAGGAGTTGGATGAACCGTTTCGGGTACATGGTGGGCCCGGTGCGGTACCCCGGGGCAAGATGAATGTGGTGATGACGTTGAGCCTGGCAGGGGAGCACTACCGACCGGTGATTTTACCTGACGCGTCGGATATCCGGAGGATACCGTCGTGGTCTTGAGATAGATGGTAGGGGCCGGTCTGGACCGACGGCGTCCTAGATATTGTGATTGAGACATTGAGATTTTTGAGATTTTGAGGTACAGAGATTACGACATAGAGATATCGAGATATTTGGATACTTGTTTTGTGTCGATGCTGGGCACTGTTTTATGCTGATTTCATTTATGGTACCTCCTATTTAAAAATAAGGAAATCTCACTAAACTATGAAAACGGTTCTTCATTTACATGTATTCTATTTTCATGCATTCATACCTCATTCATATGATATATTGCTACCTGAGGCACTGACACGGGTACATGAGATTACACTCGGGTTAGATATTTACCCTAGCCTTGTTATAGGCTGCATGTTATATATAATGGAGGATATATTATGATCATTGACCTAGGATTGCGTTATTTATGCGATTTCTGTGCGTAGATGTTTTTCTATTCACGAGTTGGCAACTCACCCCCGTTGTGCCCCAGTTTCTTGCAGGTTTGCCGTACAGGTTTCATTACGGCTTGCGGGCATAGTTTCCTTCGGGTGATTTGCTAGTAGGTGGGTTTACTTGTATCGTACCCCCCATTATATAACTTGTATATTATTATTCAGTTGTATCTAGAAGTTCCATCAACCAAACTTGTATTTATCTCAGATAGAGACCAGTGATGTTTATTCTTTCGACCTTAGAGTCGCGCGTTGTATTTCTGTGGTTTTCTTATGGTTTTGAGTTTCCTTTTGAATTTTGAACCTCGCCGTTGGCGTTGTATATTATATTGCTTGTGTGGTTGTGACCGTCGATTGACGAAGAGCTAGCTCCCGCTTGGGGATGCATTTTTATTGATTTCGTATACTATTCATGTTGTATCCCGTTTGGGGGCCAGTATTTACAAAGGAGACTCTGCCGAAATTTTCAGAAAATACTTGATGTTTTAAAAACGCATAATTCGGCTTATGCTATTAAAACTACTTGTTTTAAATTGGTTTTCCTTCACTCTACTATTTTTCTTGGTTTGGATTTCTGGGTTTTCGGCTTACTTGGATTACGTACGCCTCGAGACGTTTCGTAGTTTAAGTGCCGGTCATGTTCCGTTTTTTCGGGTCGTGACAGAAGACTTCGAAGATCCTTTATCGCAACACCGATCGTCATCAAGAGAAAGAGATCCGAGATCGATCCACGTCTCATGGCGATCGAGCCAAGCAAAAATCGACGACAAATTCTCTTTTCAATGGAGCGATCGAGAGCTAGTCTTGTAATCTCGAATTGAGAGATGTAAATTTGAAGAAGATTTAATAAAGGTAATCAATTGTTAATTCTCGCTTTCTTTAAATTCTTGAATTATGAAATTTCTAATTCTTGATTCTTTTATTTTCATAATGTGTGAGTAAATCTCCGCTTGCTAAGGAATCGTGGAATTTGGTAGTTCAAATGATGATGAAATCCTAAACTAAATCTTAAGTCTTATGAGAATTGTGAATTTTAGGAAAAAGAATTATCAATGACCTAATTTGGAGCGATACCACCGTTCTTGATAATTTCGTTGCAAATTAGGGTTTAAATGATTGATGATTCTCTTTGCTAAAAGCTAAATTTGAATGATGATCAATGAAAAGACAAGGGATAGTGAAGTAGAAACCCCGGTTTCTTCAATAGATCCCTAATCTTCATTCATTGTCATCGTCCTAGCTATAATTCATCAATAGATAAGATTAGTAATTTTTAGTACTCATCATTGCTACGAATTCCTATCGATTCCTACAAGCTATTCTTCACTTTCTTGATAACTAAAATTGAATTTGGATACTTTCTTGATTATAAATCTTAAACTCTTTTATGATATTTCTTGAAAATATTTTTTCAACTAAATCTTGATTCATCTTCTTGAATTTTCTTTTCTTTAATATTTTCTTTCAACTCATCTAAAATAAGATAGAATAAATACTTGCATCTCAGTGGACTATTCGTTCTCATTAACGAAACTACATCGACACCATTATTGATTGCGGTTATAAATTCTTTGATTGTGATTACTTTTCAAAACACAACTTAGACGATCAATCAAATGGCGCCGTTGCCGGGGATGCGTGCTATTTTGTTCGTTCTTGTTATTTGAGTTGAAAATATTATTATTCCATCAGAATTTTAAATCAAAATCGCATTGTGTGATTAACGATTAGTGTGTGAATTTTGCAAGGAAATCTGGAATCACTGCAGCGGAGAGAAAATTATTGAGAGCATTTCTTCTGAGACAGAGGAGCACAGGGAGCATCAGGACCAAATTTCGTACAGAGAACTGTTCAATACACCGTGGAACCGCGACGGATTGCATCAATTGGCGGCGGAAGCGCGGCCATCTTGAAGAATTAGGGCTTGATTTCTCTGTGGTATATTCTCCACTTTCTTATCTTTCACCTTCTCTTGTCCAATAACCATTTTCTGCAGGATTCTTTGCAAAAATTCGCAGCGCCGCTAAAAGAAATTTGTTGCGTGTTTTGATATTGGTTGTTTGCATATTTTAATACGGAACTTAAAGGGCAATGACCAAATTCAGATTAGGTAGGGATTTCATTACCCTTCATAAACCCCGCAAATCACAAAACGAGCATCCGCATTACCCTTCATTAACTAAAAAATATCTATACAAGACTCTAAGGACCGTCGTGCTCAATTAGGACAGAAGAAGGTCGTGGGTAATTTATTGCTTATCCGCGTTTCTTTTGTGGTGTCTAAGGCAAGTACTTGCTTAATTAGGACCGCTACTTACGTAGCGGAGAACCTCCCACTTACCTGGCCACAAGAGAGATAAAGAGGCAGTAGAGGATTTATCCTACGATTTGTCTTCTGGAACTCTAGGAGCGGTTTAGTGACTTGACCTAGGTGACCATTAGATCTAGGGTTTCTTGTGCAATTTTTTTTGTGATTTAATTTTTCAAAATCCGTCTTTTTCAAAACTAAAACAAACCACTTTCTCTAATTATCATTTACGCTGCCACTTGTGCTAAACCGTTTAGTGCATGCTCGGCTGGACACGGGATTCTAGTGCCCGTCTTGTCCGCGTTTCTCCTATCGACTCTGAAGTCGGAATTTCTACATCTTCTTTTTCCTTACCACACACCACATCCACCACGATGGACGGATCTCCATTGAACTTTCATAACACCACTTTGCCACCACCCGCAGGTGCGCAGAACAAACCGCGTATGTCTCTCCAAGAGAGATGTTACCCGATACGTGGTCCTCTTCCACTTGTCTTTCCATTCCACCAGCCAATGGTGATAACTTTGAAATCAAACCACAATACATCAATCTTTTACCTAAATTTCATGAGCTCGAGTCTGAAGACGCATACATTTTTATTACCAAATTTGAAAACGTATGTGCTATGATGGGTACTTCATAGCTTTCTGTGGATGCTATGCGTCTACGTCTTCTCCCGTTCACTTTGTGCGATTTAGCCGAGAAGTGACTTTATAACACAGCTGCACATTCTATTTCAAACTGGGATGAAATCGTTATAGCTTTGCTTAAGAAATTCTACCCCAATCATAAGACTGCCCGTGTCCGTAGCAAAATAAATCAATTTACCTAGCTTCCCAATGAACAATTTTGGAAGTGTTTTGAACGCTTCAAGGATCTATTAATTCAATGTCCTCATCACGGAATCCATCGATGGGATCTCTGTAGAATCATATATGAGGGCATTCATCCAACAACGAAACAGATGCTTGAATCCATGTGTTAAGGCAACTTCATGTCTAAAGGCGACGGTGAAGCTTAGAAATTTTTAGAAGATTTAGCTGAAAAACGTTGCAATGGGAGAGTGTAAGTCAACCATCGTCTAGGGGTGGTATTCATAAACTGGATGTTTCCATAGCAGTCAAACCTGAAATGGCAGCAATGCAAAAGAAACTTGATGCTATGGAACACAAATTTTTATTAGCCTCCTTAAACCAGATGACACTCCCTAAAACTGCATGTGGATGCTGTTCTGATCCATCACATTTGACGGAAGAATATCCTTTGAGTTCTCCGTTTCAAGGTCAAGAGCACACTAATGCTGCTTTTCAGCAAAGACCTAGAAACGATCCTTATTCTTCCACATATAATCAGGGTTGGAGGAATCACCCAAATTTTGCTTGAAACCAACACCAAACTCAAAACACGGTTCCAAACCAAAATAACTTCCAAATGGTCCCTCCACAACAACAGCAACCACTACAATTGACTCAGCACCCCTATCAATCACAAAATTTTCAAAATCCGGTCAACACTTCTGCACCGTATAATAATTCGTTGCAATTGACCGGTACTGATAACTCCTCTTCACTCGAACAAACCTTGAATTTGTTCATGAAAAATTTATGCAAGCTTCGGCTGAGATCAAGTCTTCTGTCGATAGTATCAAGAAGGACTCCGCCTCCCACGGTGAGAGTATTAAATCGATAGAAGCACAACTTGCATGATTGAATGCCGAAATGAGTGCTAGAGAGAAAGGGAAACTTCCATCTCAACCCCTACCGAATCCTGGGCATTCACAACACTGCAATGTGAATGCCATTACAATGTTGAGATCTGGAAGAGTGCTGAATAACCAAGTCGGTGAAGAGATTGATAATAATGATGAATCTATCAATAACACCCCGGCTGCGGCTTTCCCTTCCACTTCTACTTCTACTTCCACTTATGACCCTTATTTGTCTACCTCACCACCTTCTTACGAGCCTATTCTCCGTTTTCCTCAAGGTTCGAACCCTCAGGCCATTTCTTCTAGTCCACCTCACTTGATCCCCACCTCAATTCTGGGATCTGTTCTACCCACACGACCTTCTCCAGTGTCGGACTCAGCTCTTATTGCTAAAGCTTCTTATCCGAATAGGTTAAGGGGAAACAAAACAAGTCTACATATGGAGAAGATTATGGAACTTTTTAAATAGGTTAACATCAACATCCCTCTCCTAGATGATATACAACAAGTCCCTGCTTATGCGAAAATTCTTAAGGACTTGTGCACTAGGAAGAGGAAGACTCAGGTGCCCAAAAAGGTATTCATGACGAATAATATTAGCACAGCTTTTACCCCACAATTACCAAAGAAACGTAAGGACCCCGGCTGTCCTACAATCTCGATTTCTATTAGGGGTAAGAACATTAACCGTACTTTACTTGACCTTGGTGCTGGTATTAACCTGCTTCCATACTCTGTCTACGAGCAGTTAGGGATTGGAGAGTTGAAACCAGCTCATTGTACTCTCCAAATGGCAGACCGATCAATCACCAAACCTAGGGGTGAACTTGAGGATGTGTTGATAAAAGTCGGGAAATTTATATTCCCTGTGGACTTTATTGTTTTAGATACACAGCCTGTAGCAAACCCCCAGAACCAAATTCCGGTGATTCTTGGTTGACCCTTCCTAGCCACTTCCAATGCTGTCATTAGTCGTCGAAACAGTTCTATGAACCTATCCTTTGGGAAAATGACAATTGAGCTTAATATTTACAAGGTTGGAAGTTAGCCGTCTGAACCCTCTGCTCACATTCTTGATGTCTGTTCTGTCCACGAGATAGCTTCTAAAAGCTGCAAGGTTGATGAACTTTGCTTTGATGATCTCGACGACATTAGCACATCACTGTTTGATCTTGCACATCTTAGCGAGGACACCTTTGAGGAGTCCATTTTCGAGTCTGAACCTTTTGACTTATTACTTTCCGAGTCTGTATCCTTTGCAGGCTATGAGCTTCTTCGATAATCTGAATGTCATTCACTTACCCCACCTTCTATTGTTTCTCCGCCGACATTAGATCTCAAACTACTACCTTCTCATCTTAAATATACATATTTAGGTGAAAATGAGTCTTTACCCGTGATCATATCCGCTTCTCCAGCCTTAGAGCAAGAGAAAGCTCTTTTGCTGGTCTTGAGATCTAATAGGCAAGCATTTGGTTAAACAATGGCTGACATCAAAGGAATTAGTCTCTTGATTGTTGAACATCATATACATCTGATGGACGAAGCCAAGCCGACTCGAAAACCACAGAGACGGTTAAATCCCGTCATGAAGGAGGCGGTAAAGAAAGAAATCGTCAAATGCCTTGACAGTGGTGTCATTTACCCAATCTCATGGGTAAGTCCTATTCATGTAGTCCCTAAGAAGTCCGGCATCACGGTCATAACAAATGAGGCTAATGAGTTGATCCAGACACGCGCTCAAACTGGGTGGCATGTATGTATTGATTACAGAAAACTCAATGCCGCAATGAGGAAAGACCACTCCCCTCTACATTTTATTGACAAGATATTGGAACGCTTAGCTGGAGATGAATACTATTGTTTCATGGATGGATACTCTGGCTATAACCAGGTCCCTATTGCCGAAAAGGATCAAGATAAAACTACATTTACTTGTTCTTTCGGTACTTTTGCTTATAGACGCATGCCCTTTGCGTTATGCAACGCTCCCGCTATATTTCAGCGGTGTATGATGGGATATTCTCGGACATGGTCGAGAATTTTCTGGAGATTTTCATGGACAATTTCTTAATATTCAGAGATTCTTTTGATGACTGCCTATCTCATCTTAACCCAGTTCTTACTCGTTGTAAAGATAAGAACTTGACTTTTAATTGGGAAAAATTCCATTTCATGGTCCAAGAGGGAATTGTACTTGGACATGTCATTTCACGGAAAGATATTGAGGTTGACAGAGCTAAAATAGATGTCTTTCATAACCTTCCTCATCCCAAATGCATCAAAGATATACGATCTTTTCTTGGCCATGCAGGATTTTATCGGAGATTCATTAAGGATTTTAGCAAAATTGCTAGACCTTTAACTCTTCTCTTGGTCAAAAACACAACCTTTCACTTTGATTCGGACTGTAAGGATGCATTTGACCCGCTTAAGAATTCACTCACTACAGCCCCCGTTCTATCATCTCCTGATTGGAACGACCCGTTTGAGCTAATGTGTGATGCATCAGATTTTGCTGTTGGTGCAGTCTTAGGACAACACATTGATAAGATGCCGCATGTGATTTATTATGCAAGTAAGACTATGAATGATGCCCAAATTAATTATACAACTACCAAAAAAGAACTTTTGGCAGTTGTATTTGCATTAGAAAAATTCAGGCCTTACTTGATTGGCTCACCTATTGTTGTGTACACTGATCACTCTGCCTTAAAACATCTTTTATCGAAGAAGGATGCTAAAGGCAGGTTAATACGTTTGATCCCACTATTACAAGAATTTGATCTCGTCATTAGGATAAGAAAGGATGTGAAAACGTAGTAGCCGACCATCTCTCACGCATCTCTTCTTCACCAACTGTGACCTTGCCAATTAACGACACTTTTCCAGACGAACAGCTCTTCAACGTATCCGGCGAACCTTGGTTCAGGGATATTGTGAATTATCTTGCAATGAGACTTATTCCTAGCGAATGGTCTAAACAGGACAAACATCTATTTCTATCCCAAGTAAAGCATTTTTACTGGGATGAACCTTATTTGTTTAAATATTGTCCTGACCAAATCATTCGCAGATGTGTTCTTAATGATGAATTCAAGAGCGTTCTATCTTTCTGTCATGATCAGGCATGTGGAGGTCAGTTTGGTCCTCGAAAGACGGCGGAGAAGGTTTTGCAATGTGGTTTTTACTGGCCGACATTATTCAAAGATACATTTGATCATTGCAAAACCTGTCCACAGTGTCAACACACGGGTCGGATTTCTCGGAGAAATGAGATGCCACTTCAACCAATCTTGGTGGTTGAAATTTTCAACGTTTGGGGTATTGATTTTATGGGTCCTTTTCCCAACTCTTTTGGGAATTTGTACATCCTGTTAGCTGTTGATTACGTCTCGAAATGGGTTGAAGTTATTCCATGCCGCACTAATGATAAAAAGGTTGTCATTAAGTTCCTGAAAGAAAATATCTTTTCGCGATTTGGACACCCACGTGCTATCATTAGCGATAACGGGACGCATTTCTGTAATCAGTCTTTCGAGACTTTGATGCGGAAATATTCAATCAACCATAGACTTTCGACACCCTATCATTCCCAAACGAGCGGGCAAACTGAGGTTTCCAACAGACAGATCAAACAAATTTTGGAGAAAACAGTTTCTAAAACCGGAAAGATTGGTTAACCAAATTGACGGATACTCTTTGGACATTTCATACCGCTTATAAGACTGAACTCGGTATGTCTCCTTATCGTCTAGTGTTTGGTAAGGCTTGCCACCTTCCGGTTGAGATTGAACACAAAGCAATGTGGACCATTAAAGAACTGAACTTCGACTTAAATCAAGCCTGCAACTTTCGGAAGCTGCAATTAAATGAGCTAAGCGAACTCCGCGATGAAGCTTACGATAATGCTATGATTGTAAAGAATCGGTAAGGTATTTCACGATAAAAATATTTTGAGAAAAACTTTTACCCCTGGTCAACAAGTCCTTCTTTATGATTCCCGTCTCCATCTTCATACGGGTAAGCTACGATCTCGATGGACAAGACCATTTATTGTGCGGTATGTCTATCCGCATGGGGCAGTTGAAGTTGACGATAGAAAAAACGGTTCAATTTTCAAAGTGAATGGACATAGATTAAAACCGTATTTTTCCATTGACCCCACGGAGGAGCTCCTGTTTTTACAGGAGCCGCTTTATCATGACTAAATTTCCCCCGTCTCACCTCCATGTCTTGATAATACTGTCTCACTTATAGAATGGAGGTGAGTAATAAAGAAAAAGTTTGGGGGAGATTTTCACGTACATTCATTCTTGTCCCCATTAATAACTTTTCCTCCCAAGCTTACAAGTTTCTGAGATTTAACAGATGACAACAGTGAGGACACTGTTGTAAACAAGTTTGGGGGAGGTTTGTGCTTATTTGCGTATCACTTTGCATCATACTTTGCATAAGCACAAAACATATAATAAAAAAATATGTACATAAATAAGATAATAAAATATTAGAAAGTAAAAAATTACATTTAAAAGATTGGAAAAATTTAAGAAAACCAAGAAAATTAGAAGTTTTCTTAAACGGAACTAGTAATAAGTAGTTATGAGCCGTTGTCCCAAGGGTTAGTAAGATGAAAGAAGTCACTAATCTGAGGATAAAAATAAGTCTGAAAAATAGTTCCTATTATGGAAGCCAAACATTTGAATGTTGATACCCTACTATTCGCACTTACACACGTCTTGAAACTCGGGATAGTAGAGGATACCTTGAAATACTCTTGTCTAAAAGCCAAAGTACGCAAATAATAAATGGATCATAACAAGATAAAATGGTGAAGAAAAAATGAACACTGGTTTTGTAATCACCAAGGCAGCATAAAAAAATATAGCGAGGGTGCTTCATCACATAGTGCCTTAGACCAACTGGTTTGGGAGTCACTGCTAAGCCTTAGGTGTTGCAAGACGAGGAAATTACTACTTACGCCTAACATGTGAGCACATTGAGTAATCGGTCGGTTAGTACCTCAAGAAGTATTAACGGTCGCATGAAAAATGTGTGAGCAATTCCATCTAAATACTCATCGTTTAACAAGTACTGAGGTAGATGGACAAGAGTATGATAGTTTGAATTGAATTCTCTGAGTGTAGGGATGTCCTTTACACACACGTAGGGCTATATGATCAGTGTTTGGAAGAAAGGTAGGGATGAAGAATAAAGACGATGTTTTATTGAGAGATAATGTGATTTCTAACATCTTTTCATGACTACTAAGATAGGGCTCATGACAACCGAAAAGCTAGTATAGTTGGAAACTCTAATTTTTAAAGTCTTTCTTTTATAATTCTTATCTTTATATGTAACTTTCATAGTCTTCCTTTTATTATAGGATTTTGTGGGTGCAATCTGCTGAAAACCCTCAGGAGACAACACTCCTCCTACTAGGGACACCTAAAGGTTTAAAGGCTTGTTGCACGTGCTCAGTGTAATCGTGTTACCTACGAAAGTGTGCCAGTTAGTTTTTCTTTTTCTTTCTATTTTTCTCCTTCTCTTGAATAAAAGAAGTTTGCTCGAGACGATCAAAATCAAGTTTGGGGGAATTTGTTCAGTCGAAAATACTGCACTTTCAACACAACAATTTCATTACTCTTTCTAATCATCTAAAGGTGTTTGGTATAACTATAACACATATTTGCAGTTTGTCTGGAAAAGATCATTTAACATGTGTTATACTTTATAACCGTCATTATGAAGGAAATTGTGTGTAAACATTTCATGCATAATATTTTGTATCTCTCACATTCTTTACTGAGATCTTGTGCCAGATTATTCAGGTCAAAATAACTGGAATTAGAAAACTGCCGATATAATACAGGAAACCAAAGAATCAAATATTGGCAGCAACCAAGCAACCATTAGAAGATTCCAGACATCAAAAGAATACCTCAAGTCCAACTCCAGAACACCCCAGAAAAACCATACAGTGATCTCACTAAACGGCCACGGAACCGCCGCCAATCCAGCCCGATCCACTGCGGATCCGCGGTCGAGTTAGGGGATCGACGGTCAAAAGTTCCCCTGAAACTTCTTCTCAACGACCTAGCTTCTTCAAGACGCTTCAGTGTAACAACCTTCTTCTGGAAACTTCCCTTCAACAACCTAGCTTGTTGATCAAGCTTCATAACTACCTAGCTTATTCTAGAAGCCTCCTTGTAACAACCTAGCTTATGATGGAAGCTTGATTAAGGGCTATAAAAAGGGATCTAGGGCTAATGTTAAAAGGGTTGTTGATTAGTTGTTGAACATTTACTCATAATTCAATATCCAAATCCAAATCCAAATCCAAATCAATTCAAAATCCAAACCAAATCAAGAATCAATTGAGAGCATTATCAAGTGAAGACTTCGAAGATCCTTTATCGCAACGCCGATCGTCATCAAGAGCAAGAGATCCGCGATCCATACATGTCTCACGGTGATCGAGCCAAGCAAAAATCGACGACAAATTCTCTTTTCAATGGAGCGATCGAGAGCTAGTCTTGTAACCTCGAATTAAGAGATGTAAATTTGAAGAAGATTTAATAAAGGTGATCAATTGTTAATTCTTGCTTTCTTTAAATTCTTGCATTATGAAATTTCTAATTCTTGATTCTTTTATTTTCATAATGTGTGAGTAAATCTTCGCTTGTTAAGGAATTGAGGAATTCGGTAGTTCAAGTGATGATGAAATCCTAAATTAAATCTTAAGTCTTATGAGAATTATGAATTTTAGGAAAAAGAATCATCAATGATCTAATTTGGAGCGAGATCATCGTTCTTGATAATTTCGTTGCAAATTAGGGATTAAATGATTGATGATTCTCTTTGCTAAAGGCTTGATTTGAATGATGATCAATGAAAAGACAAGGGATAGTGAAGGAGAAACCCCAGTTTCTTCAATACATCCCTACTCTTCATTTATTGCCATCGTTCTAACTATAATTCATCAATAGATTAGATTAGTAATTTTTAGCACTCATCATTGCTACGAATTCCTATCGATTCCTACAAGCTATTCTTCACTTTCTTGATAACTAAAATTGAATTTGGATACTTTCTTGATTATAAATCTTAAACTCTTTCATGATGTTTCTTGAAAATATTTCTTCAACTAAATCTTGATTCATCTTCTTGAATTTTCTTTTCTTTAATATTTTCTTTCAACTCATCTAAAACAAGATCGAATAAATATTTGCATCTCAGTGGACGATCCGTTCTCATTAACGAAACTACATCGACACCGTTATTGATTGCGGTTATAAATTCTTTGATTTTGATTACTTTTCAAAACACAACTTAGACGATCAATCAGTATGCTTCATTAGTGATAACTCTTAGCCATATTCATTCACTTGCTCATCTTCACTCTCTTTTCCTCAAGCTCCCCTTCTTCTTCCTCATACCCTTCATATATCATGTGTTGAGAAACCTAGGGTATTTAGAGACAAAGTAATCCATCTACACTCTCTACATCATATAGGACATCTAGTTTAGCGAACTAGGTGCCCTAGTTATCTCGGATTAGAGGTCGGAGCTCGGATTAAAGACTCTCGGGTGTATCGTCTTTGACTTGAGAGGACCGACGAGGAAGCCCGATCTGTGTACGATCCAAGGAGCCTATAATGAGGAGGAGGACAACAAGAAGACCCGAAGGACATGGTTCTTTGAAGTATAACTTTCTATCCGAGTAGTTAATCTCAAACGGTTTTTCTAGTTAGGGTTTAGTATCGATCCTGGAGTTCAAGTCGGTGTTGCGAACCATAGAAAAATCGTTTTTTGCATATTCCGCCTCCCCACGAACCTGCGGGCTGTGCGACATCGACTTACACTGGTATCAGAGCCTACTAAATCTTAACAAACAGTTTAGACAACATGTAAAACTACAAAACCGAAATAACTCTGAAACATCGAAATGTAGATCCACGTTTCTGTCGATTTTTTCAGAGGATCTAAATTTTTTTTAAACAATTGCAGAGTGCTCTATTTATTGTGAGATGAACGTAGAACAAAAACAAGGAAATTCCATCGCACCATGGCCGGCCAAACCCTCAAAATGACCGGCCTCACCGGTTTTATAGTGGTGAATTGGCTTGAATTTTGTTCTCTGTTCTAGTCTCTTGAATCTAAGGTTTCAGGTGATGTTTGATTTTGCCAAGTTTGTATATTCTGTTATCTTTCTATGATGGCAATACAGAGTATTTCGAAGTCACAGTTTTAACGTAGTTTAACATGTTTCAGTTTGATATATGTGTTCGTAAACTTCCGCTAATTGCTATATGTCGGTTAGTTGGGGGTTGCACATATCTGTGATGGTTTTTGTATATGAACTATATTGGATCGTCGTGGATGAATAGCCAGGGATGTGAGAAGAGAGTTTTCTTTCTTTCATTCGATGTAAATTTTAATTTGATGTAATATTATTTTGCGGGGCACATCTGGGTTAAGGTTGTAGCCACCATTTTATTATTTCATTTACTGTTTTTTGCTCCTAGGATAGATCCAAGATAGGGTGCACACACTACCGGGTTTTTTGAAGTGCTGAGTGGCCTACTCATTTTAGTGAGGGAGGCTGCTTCACTTCGGGAATTTGGCGGGTAGTTTGCCGCACCCGTAGGGGTCTAGGGTGGGGTTTGGCTATTCATCATGACCGTAGAATCCGTCTTTCGTTACAGGTTTAAACGAAACGCGGAATTCCTAGTATATCTAATATGTTCATTTGTGATCTGGAATGCCTATTATTGCGTGAGACGAATGGATATTATATATATACTATATAGTAGTCGTTGCTTATATCTTGTACCCGCGCTAGTCCAGCTCCCGCTCTGGCGTTAGTTAAGTAACCTAACGGTGTTAGACGGGGCTCAGTGGCGAATGCGGATGGCATAAGTGTACGCGGTATTTTCGTTTCTTTCTGCAATGGTAGGTGTAAATGATGGGACTGCATTATATGATTAATGAAAAGTAAACAAACCAAAACTGAATCGTTAGAACAATTTCAAAACCCACTCGGTTTTTTCAAAAAGCAAACTTTTAAATGCGGAGCTTAAACCATTCATTTAAAATCTATCATGGTTCCTTCTATTATATCAAGTTCATTACGTTCACGGTTTCTCCAAAACCATTCGTAGCCCTCCGTCATTTCAGATGGGTATTCAGTAATATTCAAGCTATGTATTTTGACCTTCGCCAAGACATAGTGATTAGTAGCTTCTAGGTATTCATCTGTAGTATAGATAGATGCGTTGGTTTGGGATAGTCTGTAACAACCTAGTTCACTTATACCAATCCCAGTTCCCGTATTTATTTATCTGTGGTATTTTATTGATTTAGCGTGTTTGGGTGCGAATGGTATTTTACATTTTACATTGCATTCGACCCGACCCGCTTGCTTGAATTTGTTTGATTCTTATTTATGAATTATCCTGGCTTGTTACATAGACACGTGCATCTAATGTAAACTGCATACTGGCATTTCATCTAGCATCGCATGTTGTACCATATAACATTTTATATCATGTAAAATAAATTAAGATTGCATTTCATAGCCTGCATGATACCTCTAATCCCGTGGTAGCGTCCGCGCATCTTGTTCTCGTCCCGTTTAGTGAAATGGACGTATTTGGATGGCTACGCGCACGTACGTGCATCCGTTCTTGGGGGTATGCATTTTCATTACATGAGCATTCATTTTGAATTTTGAAAGTCGCGTATGTTTTTTGTATTTTAAATCTGAATTTTTAGAGCCGACCCGGGCGCGTTTTGAAATATTTTTGTATCCCGCCAAAATTCAATTTATTTAAATTTTAAATATTTAATTCTAATATTTAAAGGCTCGGTAGATTTTCGTTAACCAATTTAAAATCTTTTTAAAATTTTTAAAAATCTTTTCCCTAACCAATCCCAGTCTCACTCCTCGCTGGCCCCCCCCACTCTCTCTTTTTTCTTTCTCCCTTTCTTTCTCTTTCTCTCTCTGTTTTCTTTACCTCTCTCTCTCTCCTCCCCTCTTCCTTTCTCTCTCTCCTCAGATAAAACAAATTTATCTCTCCTCACTATTCACGCACTCTCTCTCTCCTCTCGATCTCATCCTCTCTCTGTCTCTCTCCTCTCTCTCTCTCTCCTCTCGCTATCCCTCTCTCTCATCTCTCTCTCTCTCTCTTATATATATAATTATTACCTTTTAATATTAATAAAACCTTAATCCCCAGGCTTCTCCTTTCGTCTTCCTCGCGAGAAACCCACTTTCCCTGCCCACGCCACTGCCTTGCGCGCCGCCGCCGACCTCCATCACCGTCGGCCCTCGCCTGCACCTCCGACCCCTCCTCGACATCTCCTCCGCCTCCTCTCCTTTCTCGCAACGTGAACCCCTACACATCTAAACCCACGACAACCCTAAACCTGCCTACGTCGTCGTCGTCATCCTTGCCGTCGTCGTCGTCATCGCCACCACCTCCATCTTCATCACCTTCTCCTTCTCCTCATCTTCCTCATCTCACTCCTCGTCTCGTCACCTCCTTCTCCCGAGCCTGCACCTGAAACCCCCTGCAAACCTTACCCGTGTCTGCACCACCTCCTCCCCGCCTTACGCCACCGATCCCTGTCACCACGACCTTCCCTCTCACCTCCACTCCCTCGCAACCACCTCGTTCTCCTCTCTCCTTTCCCTAATGAACCTGAGCACCCCCAAGCTAGAACCTGCACCCCTCGACCCTAACCAAACCCACTGCCTTGCCAGAGCTCCGACCACCTCATCGTTATCTCCACGCCATCGACCACATCATCACTTCCTTACCATCTTCTCCCCTGCACGAACCCTAGCTTTTCTCTGAACACAAAATAAAGAGAAACCCTCACCCAACTTCTTGGAATCCTAGCCCTGCCTTGCCGGCAAACCCCATCGCCGGAAAACCTAAGCAACCTCGTCAACACCTTCTCGCACCCTTCTCTGATCCCAGAGCCACATCAAACTACAGCCTTCTCTTCTTCTTCCTTTCTTCTTCTTCTTCTCTTTTATTTTTTCTTTCTTGAATTCCTGAATTCTCGTTTCCGGTGATCGCCGGAGCCATACCGTTGCTGACGATCTGGGCGACCCAGAAGACATTCTCGTGCAGCATGGTCACTTCTTGCACTGGCTGGTTCCGTTCCGGGCACGCGTGTGTGCATCGTAACTTTTACCGACATTGGACGTTGCAGCGCATATCCGTATCGCGATCCATCAGGCAAGTAAAACTTGCTACATGCTATTTAATTTATTACATACTTATTTAAATACATATTAAACCTGTTGTTTGAATCTAGTGCCCTATATTACATTTTAACATTTTGATGTTCCGTTTATATCATTTTAGATCTAGAACATAAAAACATATCTTGTTGCATATTAGATTACAATGCACTGTATCCATATCCATATTTATATCACATATTGCCTAGTTGTATAGCCCATAGTACCATTTCTAATAGTTTATAACCTTTCGGATACCTATTTGCATCCATCTCGTCTAATATATATACAATTGCATCCATAGATCATATAATATATAATAATGTTGTAAGTCTACGGTAGCGCCCCGGCCGTCTACAGACGCCAAATGCGGAACCAAAAAATTTTTAACTGGCGCTATTGTATACTTTAACCCGGATCTGCCATTATTGCTAAACTAACAAACTGTAAAGAGAGTAGAAAGGTTATACCGAACGATCCGAGTCCTTCGTTCTTTAACCATCATCCCACGCTCCGTTGCGGCTGCTCCGATCTCGTCGATCTCCGATCTCGTCGATCTCCGATCTGCTCGTCCAGGTGGCACCACGTCAACGATTCTTTAAACGGGCTCCCGCCTCTGACTCGAGGCAACTCGGTCGTCAAGTTTGCTAAAAGAGACGACCAAGATTGATGTAGAGAATGAGTAGAAGACTTTGTCTCACTTCTTCCAAAGCCATGGACGAACGGTTAATGAAGTTGCCAATTGATTCGGGTGATGGAATGAAATGAGCTATGAAATTTCCATACACCCCAAAACTATCATAATCTTTTCACTAGCAAGTGAGAGAGAGTGAGTTGAGAGGAGGGGAGGGGCCGGCCATGATATAGGAATGGAGGGGTGAGTGTAGGAGGCAAGAGGGTGACTACAAGGATAAAATATCTAGTGTGAACACAAAGTGTGAACACATTAAATGCAACCAATGAAACATCAACACCATTCTAACCTAGTCACCTCTTCTAGAAACTTCTAGAACCTTCCACACTCATCTCAAGAAAAGATAAATCCGTCTTTAACCGAATGTTAAAAGACGGGCGATAGAAAACTGGAAACTGGCAACTTCCAAAAGCGATCCCGAAACGAATTTCAGGATAACCCCGTAACCGTATAAATATACCCGCATTTATATTACGACCGAATACAAATGCAACTGAGATAAAGATATTATATCTACTCAATATAATACTCAGATCCGGCTTAAACCAAAGCCGACCAGTATCATCTGCCTGAAATCTGACACGTGCGTAAACGCACGTGCATTTTCCGAACCCTGCCATAAAACCATACGGCCTCTACAACGTTTCGGCCGAACTTGGGAAACTGTCTGTGGGGGACTCTAATGACTCGTCAGTACCCTGGCAGTGGGTTTAACCACAAACCGTCAGCGGCACTAGCTATGCGTAACGGCTGCCCATGGACTGACCTCAAGGGAGGCCGATGAGCGAACTCATCCGGAAACCCTACTGAGCCTAACAGTGACAATGTATATACAGTCCGGTCCGTTCGTCTATGAGTATCGCATATCTGCCTAGGGGGCTAGTAACGTCAGACCCCCAATAGCAGTATAAGTCGTGTCGGAGTGTAGCCCAATAACACCCTGAGATACTACTGGAGTACCTACCAGTAAATCTCCTGCTACGGCCGTGGGTTTTGTGTAATGGCTCTCCTAGACACAGCACGATCTCACCCCCAATACCGGGAGAGACGAATCCCCTGCCGATCCGCTCACGTGCCTCCATGTGGCTCGGGACTGTACCCAAAAACTACCTGTTTGCACGACTCCTTTAAGCCGTGGTAGGATAGAAATCAAAGCACAGTGGGAACTCACACGAGACAAATGACGACCTCAGGTCGATTAACTAACCTGTACACATGTCACCAGGGAACTGCTATCTGACGATATGTATAATACCAACTAGCAGGTTCCCGGCGAGTCCTGTCCGGTGTACTCATAACCCAATGAGCACCTGTATACATTTTAGGTGATCCAACTGACACCAGTGGCTTGTGAGACCGGCCACCGCCCCTCGTCAGGGTCTCGACTGTATACACTAGTCTACTCCGGGGTATCGATGCCCTGTCTCGAAACTCCCACGACTAGGGACCACAATTAAGGATATGCATAAAAACTACCCAACTCTCACATATATGATCGCCATCATACTGTTGGTAGTAAAGCAAGATCCTAAGGGCTCTATCAAAGTGTAACATGTAATCAGTCGCCTGAACATGTACACGATTGATGAAGGCAAACCAGATAGCATACTATCATCTTAAGTAAGACTGTCCTACCGGTATAGGTCCTCCGCAATCATTGCAATCATGTACCTGCGATCCAATAATTGACTCTTAGGGCACTATCTCCAACAAATGTGATATTAACATTCCATATTTGATAAAGTGTATTTTAATTAATATTGGAACTATAATCTTAACCCTAATCGATAACTGTGCATCCATGTGTTTGAATTTATACCTATTTGCATACTACATCACACTATTCCATTTTATTGTTACATTGGTACCCTATACTTGTTTTTGTGTACCCATGCTTAGTATAGTTTGATTTTGAGCACCCACATGACATTTGTGCACCCCCTGACATGACTTGATATACTATTACTGGATACGACTTGATACCGTGCACTTCTTGACATGATTGGATTTATATACATTACTTGACCTGACCTGATGTACCACAGCTGGACCTGTTACCTGATCTTGTTACTAATGCCAACAATCTTGACCTGTTGTCCCTACGGACATTTGCTGTTGTCTATTCAGACAAACCTGTACCTGCTTGATCCTGTGTTGGCATTAGCTCCAGATTTATCAATACCTGACTTGAATACATAACTTGAGGGTATGGGGAAATCAATGATGAAACCTGACTTGTAACTCGGCAGTTCGATACTTTTACTGATCAGTCTTACGGGCTAGGCCAATCCCGGGGTGATGATGCTGACATCACTCATCGTTACATACTACCCTTTTACTGCCTAGCGGCACGTCTCGGATTCAGCCCGAGAATCTTCACCGTGGTCCTGGGCACGCACGGGATACTATTGAGTTACATCGATGATTCATCAAATTGATTTCAAAGACTTGAGAGTTGTTAACCCAATAGACCAGTCTAGATTACTCATTGCACATCATCTATGCCTTACCCTTCACTGTCTTATTTATGTTACTGTCATACCTGTTTTACCGTTCATACTCATGCCTGCATGATTCGTTACCCCTGATTATATTATTATTGATGTTATGACGCACTGACGTCTGGGTTTTGTATGGCCCAGATCCTCTACCTTTGTCGCAGGCTGATCAGGAGTACTGCCGCTGTTTGACCGAGCAGTGAGGATCCTGTTGGTATCCAGTTTTACTTTTTAGGTGTTTTATTTATTGGATCTTTTGCTTCCGCATATTATACTATTTCTTGACTCATTTATTCTGGTTTATGGACATGTACTAGATAGTTTAGTTTACTTTCCTATTCTTGATATCTCTACAGCCGTATTGTGACTATGGATGGATTTTTCCTATCCACAGGTAGCATAGTTGGGTCTGTCACGTGCCTATCTTAGCGCACTCTGGGAAGCGGGGCGTGACAAGTCGTACTACTATTTTGGCCTTCTTCAAAGGTATGTACGGGTGGGTTCAAATTAACCTGGACAATGACGGGTAGAACTTGACTTGCGACTTATGATATGTTGGCCTTTGTCAAGGTCATAAGAGCTTGGGGCAAAAATTCACATCGGGAGTTTCTAAAGAAAATGAAACTTGCTAGTGTTGCATACCATTTGGAGTGTGATAGTTTTGGTAGGATTCCTTCAGGATTATCACACAATGATATTTGGATCCTGATCCTACTGTGAGTATCCGCTACTCTTTGGGAGATTTTTGACTAAACAATCAATGCTATAAAGCAAGCATGTATCTAGAACAGTGTTAGAGGGCTAAGCCTCCAGGGAAAAGAGATTATGTAATTAAGGAACTTCGCGAAAGCGTTGGAAAACCTTCCTCGAAGTAGCAACACCAGCCCGACTGAAAGGTTAAGCAAGTATTGTAAGAGTGAGATTAATCCTGACTAATTCTTCTTTTATGGTTTGAGGAAGAATTTGAGATACAGTGGGAGCCATCCTGTTTAGATAAACTAATAACCAATCTAAACTTGCAAGAGTATTATGCTAAAGTATTTCTTTTTTCTCTAATAATTGCAGCGACCAGGTGACCAGACTTAGGTTATAGCTAGATAATAAATTGACTGAGCTAGACTATATTGATTGGCAAAGGTTTGTCCAGATGTCCATTACCTATAACAGGATGGGCCACCTCCTTATTACTAAATCCCCCGCCGTCCCATGTCCAGTTTCCACGTCGCGAATGTTGATACCGTAAGACAATGGAAAAAGACAGTGCGAATGCCAAGTTCCTTGTGTTGGCCTCAAAGGATAGTGAACACCAAAGGTAGCATGAGAAGATGGACTTAGTTTCTATCTTCCTCCATAACAAAGATTTATATGGAGAGCAATCTCGTATCACAAGATATGAGACCTCGAAGGAATTTCTTCAAGCGAGGCTGGCTGTAGGGTCATCTGTAGGGGATCACGTCCCTATAATGATCAGCTATATTAAAGAGCTCACGAACCTGGGGACCATGTTTGTCACGACCCAAATTTGGCCCATAACCGGCACTTAAACTACGTAACGTCTAAAGGCGTACGCAACTTAAGTAAGCCGAAATCCAGAAATCTAAACCACCCAAAACTGGATCAACGGAGAAAACATAGTTTTAAACATTCGGAATTTTTCAAGAAAAAATCTTTAAGTTAAGTTTTCGTTCTTAAAAATTTCGGCAGCACCTCCTTTGTAAAAACTAACCTCGAAAACGGGTACAACATAGATAATAATAAAAGCATCCCAAACGGGAGCAAATCACGCCCAACGGCGGAGACAACCACCACAACATATATACGACGCCGAAGCGAAGAAATATAAAAGAAAACTGCATAATGAAGTAAAAGTTTTCAACAAAACCGGCTCCCACGAGCACGGTACCCAAAGTCACCACAAATTAATAAAACTGAATCCTCACAAGTCGTCTCTAAGTCATATATAATATAGTGGTAGATGGAGAATACTAGATCCAACAAAAAAATATACAAAGTATAAACAGATAACCACAACCCACCTAAAAGCAAGGCTTCATAGCCAACCGTAGCGGTATCCGCAAAAGTAGAGATGATAAGATGCCCTGCCGCGATTACTCAGAGGGTAAGTCCTGCACAACACTACAGTCCTCCGCTCTACCAACTGAGCTAAGGTCGGTCCAACAGACTGGCGATCGACACTTCCTACCATATAAAGCCTCAAAAGGTGCCATCTGAATAGTCTCCTGAAAGCTTTTGTTGTAGGAGAACTCAATCAACGGCAAGTGACGATCCCAACTGGCACCAAAATCAAGCACGCATGCACGGAGCATATCCTCCAGAGTCTGAATAGTTCGCTCCGACTGGCCATCGGTCTGTGGATGAAAAGCGGTACTAAAACTCAGCCGGGTACCCAAAGCTTCCTGAAGCTTCTGCCAAAGACGGCTAGTAAACTGGGTGCCTCTGTCGGATACTATGCATGTGGGAACACCGTGCAAACGCACAATCTCATCTATGTACAACTGAGCATACTGAGCATAACCGAAAGTGGTCTTCACTGGAAGAAAGTGAGCCGCTTTCGTCAACCGGTCTACAATAACCCAAATGGAGTCATACCCTCGACTGGTCCTGGGTAGACCCACAATGAAGTCCATGGAAATCTGCTCCCATTTCTACTCCGGAACGGGTAAAGGCTGCAACTCTCCAGCCGGTCTCTGATACTCAGCCTTGACTTGCTGACAAGTCAGGCACCTCGAAATGAAGTCCGATATATCACGCTTCATCCCTTCCCACCAGTAGAAGTCCCTCAAGTCACGGTACATCTTGGTGGAACCTGGATGAACGCTAAAGGCGGATTGATGTGCTTGCTCTAGGATCTCGCGTCTCAACCCATCAACATCTGGTACACACAAGCGAGTCCCGCATCGTAGCACACCCTGGTCATCAATCATGAACTCCGAAACTCTTCCAAATCGCATAACGCCCTTCATCGGAGAAATCCTCAGGAATACATGATCCCCCACTGCGAACTCAAGTCTGCGATGACGACGATCGGCATAAGACTTCTGCCTGCACTGGGCTGCTCTCATCCTATCCTGAATCAGCTGGATCTTCTCCGTGGTCTCCTGAACTAGCTGGGGTCCCAAAACCAGACTCTCACTAGATTCAAGATAACGCAAATCTAACAATTACAAATACCTTAAAATAGCTTATCTAAGCTATCTAAACCAATCCTATATTTTTAACACTCGCTAATTATGTTTTAGCAAAAATCTAGTAAGCAACTTTGCTTATTTAAACAAAAATGCTTAATAGCAAAAATTAACATTTCTACTAGGTTAATCTTTTCCAAAACACAATTTAACACTTCAAATAAACACTAATCACTTAATCAAAATTTAACCCTAACATGAATTCCTTAAACCAAATATAATGAATTAATCATGAATTAAAAGCTAAACTAAGCACATAAATAGTTAACTAAAATAGCTAGTTTAAGATTAAAGCAATTAATTATGGATTAAGGTAAGAAATTATACCTTCTCAAGAACACCAAAATGAAATTATAGACTAGAAAATTTCTCGAGTATCGCTGCACCGCTGACTGGACTGACCCGGAAGGGAATTCCTTTTCTCTGGACTGATGCGTGCGAGCAGAGTTTTCAGCAGTTGAAGACTCGGTTGACGACAGCACCAGTTCTTTCTTTACCTTCTGGATCAGGAGGCTATGTTGTTTATTGTGATGCTTCTCGAGTGGGGCTCGGCTGTGTTTTGATGCAGCATGATAGGGTGATTGCATATGCTTCTAAACAGCTGAAGAAGCATGAACAGAATTACCCCACTCACGATCTTGAGATGGCAGCGGTAGTCTTTGCGTTGAAGATTTGGAGACACTACTTGTACGGAGAGTCATGTCGGATCTTCACGGATCACAAGAGTTTGAAGTATATCTTCCAGCAGCGAGATCTGAACCTGAGACAGCGCCGATAGATGGAGCTAGTGAAGGATTATGATTGTGAGATCCTTTATCACCCGGGCAAGGCGAATGTGGTAGCTGATGCTTTGAGTCGTAGGCCCGTAGGTAGCTTGTCCCAGTTGAGCGCAGTTCAGTGTCAGTCTTCTGCAGATTGGCAGCTCTTGTGTGATAGTAGAGTGCAGTTCGAGTTCACTTCCGCTGGGGGACAGCTTGCTCATGTCCGCGCCCGTCCACTACTATTTGATCGTATCCGTGAGGCGCAGCCCAGTGATGCCCGTTTGATTGAGATTCTTGAGCTTGTTCGGCAGAAATGGGGGAATGGGGCTTGGCCAAGGGTGAGAGGGGGGGTTTGTGTAAATAAAATGAAGAATTTTCTAGTCTTAAGTAATAAATGCAACATTAAATGAAAAATGCCACCTTTACACCCTTTTCTTTTCTTTTTAAAAAGAAACCATTAGTCACCAAAAAAAATCTAGATATTTAAAAAGAACCTTCTAAAATAATTCTAGTGACAAAATTAATTTATTCACAAAAGAAAATTTTTCCCGATTTACGTGCACAAAATACCGCTTAAAATAATATTTTATTTGAGAAAAAATCTATCTGAAACAAAACCTCCCAAATACTCCCAAAGTTCGCGCACAAACTTTATTTTAGCCAAACTAGGTGTCGGTAAGCTTATACGGTCGTTTGATCGAAATCGGGTTAAAACGGGAAAAACCGACAATTTTGCCCTAAAACGGGAAAATTCGCAAAACGATTTCTAAAACGTTACAATGTTGGAGAACGAGTTATGTACTAACTTGATTCTACAGCCCCTACCTTCTATTTACACCCTAAAGGAATCTAGGGAGACACCTGTTCTGCTTATTGGGGAATCTTCCTCTTCTAGATCCTAGGCGAAAGCCAAGGGAAAAAAGAAGAAGGCCCTCACCAAGCCGATAGGCCATGTTAGTAAGGTAGAAAGAAAGGGCAGGGCAAAAGTTTTGGGGCTACCTGTTACGCCCCGCTTCCCAGTGTACGGGGAGGGGACGCGGCGAGGCCCGCTATGTATTTACTCATAAGTAAACATGCTAAGCGTATCTAAGCAATATAAAGTAAAATGTACACAAGAGATATGAATGTAAAATGAACAACAACTTTATTTTTTAAACATTCTTTTACAGGTACAACTGGAAATGTAAACATGAATAGAAGCAATGCCTAAACAATAGCATAACTGAAATGAAAAGTATATACAAGTGTCTACAGCTCTGGGCCGATAGCAAACCGCTCCAAGTCCTCAGTACTGGGATCGATCTCCAGTGAGTCCGATCCACCTGACAACATTCCAAAGAAAGAAAAAAAGGAATGCCGTATTTTCCCATAAACTAGAGTCCCAAAATTCATCGTGCTATGTTAAAGATGTGCGTTGTGATGAGGTAGGTCCTTACCTAGTGAGTTATCCAAAGGCAATACAAGAAATATGTTGAATTGTGTTGAAAGTGAAGTATATGGTAATTAACCGTAAAAATACGATACGGGTTGTATAATAGATTCTTTTGAGATGAAACTTGTTCTAATATGTTTATTTATGTTTGTTAAATATTATGAGAGAATATGGTATTTTATTATTTAAGAAAAATGGAGTTTTTAAAGAAAAATGAATCGGAAGTCGGAGTAAATCCGCTTCCGACGAGTTTTGAAAAGGAGAAGTTTTAGAATAGATATGGAAGAGAGGAGTGGGGACTTACTGTATACAAAGAAAGAGGGGAGGTAGGGAAAGATTTTGGAACCGTCGGGGCGTCGTTTCGTCACCGGAATCTTCTTGAAACGTCGTCGAAACTTCGCCCTTTGCTAACCCCACTTGTACAACTTAGGACTTCGAAATTTTATGGAGTTTTTGTAATGAAATTCTGAGTGAGGAGGGGTGAAATGGAGTGTGGTATTTATAGGGAAAATTAGGGTTTTGAGGGTTAAAGAATGCATTAAAAATATGCATTAAAATGGGACTAAAGAGTGGTTTATTATTCTCTGGATAAATTCAGAGAATTCAAACAGTATGAAAGAAGTGGGGTAGGCTAACAGGTGCAAGGGGCAAAAATTTGTATCATTCCCGACGGGGGATTCGATCACAGGGGCTACGTCACAGTAGTGCAAGACTTTACCAATGAGCTACAACTGTTTTCTTGCTATTCGAAAGCAATTCAAATACTTATTGTGTACACAGGATTGCAAATACTCTATTTGTACATTAATTTTTAAACAAATTTCTGTACACTGAAAACAGAGATGTTACATTCTACCCTCCTTACAAAAATTTTGTCTTCGAAATTTACAATTATTTTAAGGACTAATTTACAAACAAATGAGAGTATCTTGCACGCATGCCGTCCTCACGTTCCCATGTCGATTCTCCCGGTGAATCTTTTCTCCACATCACTCGAACCAAGTTGACTTCCTTGTTCCGAAACGACTTCACCTTTCTATACTGGATTTCAACAGGTTGTTGCTCACAGGATAAGTCTGGCTGTATAGTGAGCTCGGAGTGATCAAGAATATGTCTAGGGTCACTCACATACCTTCTGAGTTGGGACATGTGGAACATTGTGCACTCCTTCCAATGAAGGTGAAAGTGCCAAGCGATAAGCCACTTCTCTGACTCGTTCGAGTATATCGAACGGTCCAATATATCTTGGACTGAGCTTACCCCATCTTCCAAAATGAATCACTTTACGGTTTGGAGATATCCTCAAAAATACATGATCTCTCGGTTGGAACTCCAAGTGACGGCGCTTTGCATCAGCCCAGTGCTTCTGTCGATTTTGGGCTATGTGCATTTTTTCCCTGATAGTGCGAACTACATCGACTGTTGCTACTATCAACTCAGGTCCAAGGAGTTCTATATCTACGATGTCGTCCCAACTTAATGGCGATCAACACTTACTTCCATATAGAGCTTTAAATGGTGCCATTCCTATACTTGCTTGGTAGCTGTTGTTGTATGAAAACTCCACAAGATGTAGGTGATCTTCCCACGATCCTCCGAAGTCTAGCATACACGCTCTTAGCATATCTTCAAGTATCTGAATAGTTCGCTCAGATTGTCCATCTGTTTATGGATGGTAAGCTGTGCTGAAGTTCAGACTTGTTCCCAAACTAGCTTCCAGACTCTGTCGAAACTGCGATCGAAATCTGGTGTCACAATCGGAGACAATGCAAACCGGTACTTTATGTAATCTCACGATTTTCTGCATGAGTTCATGGGTATCAGAAATAGTACATCATGAAGAGTTAAATCTTACTTAGATTCTTACCTCCATGTACTTCTTTGCTAATGTCTCAGTAGATTGGCCAACTCGAAAAGGGATGAAGTGAGCCGACTTTGTGAGTCAATCCACAATAACCCATACTGCATCATTACCTTTCGTGCTGCGAGGAAGTGCAGTCACGAAATCCATTGTGATGTGTTGCCACTTCCATTCTGGGATAGGTAAAGGTTGAAGTAAATCAGCAGTTCTATGATATTCAGCCTTTACTTGCTGACACACCAAGTATTTAGCGTCGCTTCTGGCTACTTCACGCTTCATTCCATGCCACCAGTAATTTTGACACAGATCTTTATGCATCTTTGTGCCTCCAGGGTGTACTGAATAAGGAGAGCTGTGAGCTTCTTTCATCAACTCTTCTCGTACAGAACCTTTTGGTACACACAATCTACTGCCGTATCTTAAAGATCTGTCTTCATGGATGATGAAGTCTATTCTAAGTCCACTTTCTACTTGTTCTCTGATCTTTTGCAACTTAGCATCACTTGCTTGAGCTGCTTTGATCTGATTGACAATGGTAGATTGAACTTGTAAGTCCATCAAACTTGAAGCGTTACCTGGCATGACTACTTCAATCTCCAGCTGATGCAAATCTTGTTGAAGCTTCTACTGTGTGGTGAGATTCAATGCTAATGGTTGGCGACTAAGGGTATAAGGTACTACATCCACCTTCCCGGGATGATATTGTAGATTGATGTCGAGTTCGCTATGAGTTTTAACCATCTTCTTTGCCGCATATTCAACTCTTTCTGAGTAAGCACATATTTCAGACTCTTGTGATCCGTGTATATGTCCACTCGTTCACCAAGAAGATAATGGTGCCAAATCTTGAGTGCAAAGATTACAGCCGCCAACTCCAAATCATGCGTCGGATAATTTCGCCCATGAATTTTCAGCTGTCTTGATGCATAAGCTACAACTTTACCGTACTGATGTAGAACACATCCTAATCCCTTACCGGATATATCACAATGCACTTCGAAACCTCCAGATTGGTCTGGTATGACAATGATAGGCGCTAATGTTAATCTTGACTTGAGTTCTACGAAATCTCGTTCACATGCTTCTGACCACACGAATTCTTCATCTTTACGTGTGAGCTTGGTCAGGGGTGTTGCAATCTTCGAAAATCCTTCAATAAACCTACTGTAATATCCTGCTAATCCCAAGAAACTTCGAATGTCCTTTACTGACTTCAGTGTCGGCCATTCGCTTACTGCTGATACCTTAGCTGGATCTACAGAGATTCCATAGCCTGATACAATATGTTTGAGAAAACTGACTAGATCTAGCCAAAACTCGCACTTACTGTACTTAACATAGAGTTGATGTTGTCGTAAAGTCTCCGGGACAATTCGTAAGTGTTCGGCATGTTCTTTTCGACTCTTAGAATACACCAGGATGTCATCGATGAAGATGACAACAAACCTGTCTAGGTACTCTCGGAAAACTTTATTCATTAGGTTCATGAATATAGATGGTGCGTTGGTTACTCCAAATAGCATCACAAGAAATTCGTAATGTCCATAGCGAGTTCTGAATACCGTTTTATGGATGTCAGATTCTTTGACCTTCACCTGATGATAACCCGAACGAAGATCTAACTTGGAGAAAATGCAATACCCACTTAGCTGATCGAACATATCGTCGATGCGTGGGAGTGGATACTTGTTCTTTATAGTCATTTCGTTCAGAGCTCTATAATCAATGCACATTCGATATGAACCTTTCTTCTTATTCACAAGTAGAACTGGCGATCCCCAATTTGAAGTGCTGGGACGAATCCATCCTTTCGTCAATAATTCGTCCAACTGAGTACGGACCTCCTTCAAACCTTCAGGACTTAGGCGAGACGGTGCTTTGATCACCGGTTGTGCTCCAGGTACTAAATCAAGCTGAATTCAAGAGCTCGATCGGGAGGCAAATCTTATATGTCTTCAGGAAATATATCGTCGAACTCTTGAACTATTTCTGGCTTCGATCCTTCCTCCGCTTGAAGTGCTGCAATCACTGCCTTCTTCGATTTTGCCTTGTATGTGCTTGGCTCCAGGGTACGGTCTCTACTTCTGAAATAAAATACCGGATGCTCTGGAATCTCGAACATTATCCTCCTTTGACGACAGTCAATGGTAGCGTAAAAAGTTCCAAGCCAATCCATACCCAAAGCGACATCAAAATTCGGTATGTCCAGCATCTTGAAGTCAGCATAGAATTCTCTGCTGCAGACGACCACTGGACACAGGTTGTATCCCATTATTGGTTTTAGAACGCCGTTCCCTGAACTGACATTCCAGCTGGATACGAGAGGTTTGAATGGAATCGCATGAGTTCGGATGAACCGTTGTGACATAAAGCAATGAGATGCTCTAGTATCGAAGAGTGCTAATGTAAGAAGTGAGGCTACTAAGATTGTACCAGTAATGACTTGGCCAGTGGCTTCAGCTTCTTCCATAGTCATTGTGAAAGCTTGTCGCCTCGGCACATTCCTCCTTGCTAGAGGAGCATTCCTCTGTCTGTTCCTCTGTACTTGAGGTATGTTCCTTTAAGCTTGATGGAACTGACGAAGAGAAGGTGCAGTCGGTCCACGAGGTGGTAGAGCAGGGAGAGCGAGTCGTGGAGCAGGTGCTTGGATAGCTGGGTGCTGCTGGTAAGTAATTGCTAGTCTGGGTGCAGCATTTGGGTTGTGTCCACGAGGACAAAACCCAATGTCATGAGTGGCTGAGTCGCAGACTAAGAAAAGGAGATTTGCACGCCGGCAGTCTTTCGCCAAATGTTCATCTTTCCCGCAGTAGGTACAAAAGGCTGGGTTGGGCCGGTTGATTGGTACTCCCAGTCTCCTAGGCACAAAAGGTGGCCTTAAAGAGGCTCCTCCTACCATCTGAGTGTCAGGGCGCTTCATTCCGATAGATTGGGGTCTACCATTTATCTTCACCACCCCTTCATATCGACGGCAGCTTTTAGAGCCAATTCGTGGGTTAGGAAATCCCTTGTAGCTAAGGAAGCTTAGATTTTCAGATCTAACCCTTATCGAAATCTTCTGGATCTGATCTCAGCAGTTGGTATTAAGTGTGCCACGAATCTGTTAAGATCTTGTGTTAGCTATATAGTATGTGATATTTGAAAATCGAATATTGAGACATATCTTACCTACTGAGCATGGTAAACTCAGCATCATATTCATCCACTGATTTGGTCCACATCGAACCCTGTTATAGATGGATAAATTGTTGCTCCATATCAAATCGAGCAGTCTCAGGGAAGTATTTCGTGTCGAACATGTCGTAAAAATTCCTCCATTCGATATGTTGGGCAAGACGGCTTTCTTCCTCTTTCCACCAAACTCGGGAATTGTCAGTGAGTTGCAGGTTCGCAATTCGTACCCAAGCGATCTCTGGCACTTGTGCTGCTGCCAGATAATCCTCAATACTCTTAGCCTATTTTTCAGCTTCCAGAGGGCTCTCTTTTCCCGAAAATTGTTTTGGGTGCAAAGCCCATAATTGCTTTACTCCGGGCGCTTCCGTTTCTGAACGGTTCAGTAAGATAGCAGTCTGCTGCTGCTGTCATTCCAGGAGGCTTTGGATTGCCTCAAGCAGTACCGTTTGCTTATTGACCGGAGCAGCAAGGGTAGGCGTAAGCGGTAGAGGTGATGGCGTGTTGTTGAAGTTGGTATTGGTGTTGTTTGGAGAATCCATAACCTTGAAAGAAAAATAGGGTTAGGATAGATTCAAAGTATATGAAATTGTAAGATTTAAGGAATATGAAATGTAAAGAATGTTTTTAGTTGACAATTCTTGTGTTATATTGCTTAGGAGTTCATGCAGAATTGACCCGCATGTCCATGCAGAACTGACCTGCATGGGCCGCCAACAAAACTTGTCACGCTTCGCTTCCCGGTGTACGGGGAGGGGACGTGGCGAGGCCCGCTATGTATTTACTCAGAAGTAAACACGCTAAGCGTATCTAAGCAATATAAAGTAAAATGTACAAAAGAGACATGAATGTAAAATGAACAACAACTTTATTTATTAAAGATTCTTTAACAGGTATACCTGGAAATGTAAATACATGAATAGAAAGCAATACCTAAACAATGGCATAACTGAAATAAAAAGTATATACAAGTGTCTACAGCTCTGGGTCGATAGCAAACTGCTCCAAGTCCTCAGTACTGGGCTCGATCTCCAGTGAGTCCGATCCACTTGACAACATTCGAAAGAAAGAAGAAAAGGAATGCCGTATTTTCCCATAAACTAGAGTTCCAAAATTCATCGTACTATGTCAAAAATGTGTGTTGTGATGAGGTAGGTCCTTACCTCATGGGTTATCTAAAGGCAATACAAGAAATATGTTGAATTGTGTTGAAAGTGAAGTATATGGTAATTAACCATAAAAATGCGATACAAGTTGTATAATAGATTATTTTGAGATGAAACTTATTCTAATATGTTTATTTATGTTTGTTAAACATTATGACAGAATATGGTATTTTATTATTTAAGAAAAATGAAGTTTTTAAAGAAAAACGAATCGGAAGTCGGAGTATCTCCGCTTCCGACGAGTTTTGAAAAGAAGAAGTTTTAGAATAGAGATGGAGGAGAGAAGTGGGGACTTACTGTATACAAAGAAAGAGGGGAGGTAGGGAAAGATTTTGGAACCGTCTGGGCATCGTTTCGTCGCCGGAATCTTCTTGAAACGTCGTCGGAACTTCGCCCTTTGCTAACTTCACTCGTACAATTTAGGACTTGGAAATTTTATAAAGTTTTTGTAATGAAATTCTGAGTGAGGAGAGGTGAAATGGAGTGTGGTATTTATAGGAAAAATTAGGGTTTTGAAGGTTAAAGAATGCATTAAAATATGCATTAAAAATGGATTAAAGAGCGATTTATTATTCTCTGGATAAATTCAGAGAATTCAAACAGTATGAGGGAAGTGGGGTAGGCCAACAGGTGCTAGGGGCAAAAATTTGTATCATTCCCAACGGGGGGATTCGATCACAGGGCCTACGTCACAGCAGTACAAGACTTTACCAATGGGCTACAAGTGTTTTCTTGCTATTCAAAAGCAATTCAAATACTTATAATGTATATAGGATTGCAAATACTCTATTCGTACATTAATTTTTAAACAAATTTTTGTACACTGAAAACAGAGATATTACACTAATAGTAGGGAAGGATGGTTGTTCCTATTATCATGGGAAATGGCATTGGCAGGAGGACTCCAGGGCTTGGAAAGCCAGAATCCAGGATCCGAAGCACGTTGTGGCTTCGGTTTCGGGTGTATTTGTGATTAAAAAATGTCTGTCAATTAACTCTACTTCCTGGGTACTAGATAACGGATCAGGATCTCATATTTGTAATTCATTACAGGCTTTGAGAAACCATAGAGTTATCAGGGCAGGTGATATGACTCTCAAGGTTGCTAACGGAATGAGCGTGGACGCTGTATCCGTAGGGGAATATCATCTAGGATTGACAAGTAGGCAGATATTGATTTTAAATAACTGTTTGTGTGTACCTAGTCTAGCTTGTAATATCATATCTATATCTTTACTTTCTAAAGAAGGATATGATTTTACATTTGTAAGCAATGTGGTCCACATCCACCTTAATCATGTTTTGATTGGGTCAGGTACACTAGATAATGGTATATACGTATTAAATCAAGCTTAGGTTTTCAACGTCCAAAACACATTTAAAAGGAAGTTTCCAGAATTAAATAAGGTTTTTTTCTATAGCATTGTAAACTGGGTCACATCAATAAAACACGGTTGATAAAGTTACATAGAGAGGAATATTTAGATCCGTTCGAATATCAGTCTTATGCAATTTGTCAATCTTGTCTCAAAGGAAAGATGACAAAGACACCGTTCACTGGACACGGAGTAAGAGCGAGCATGTCACGACCCAAAATGGCACGTGACTGACCCTTGAATCATATGAAGTCTATAGGACCCCATCTAATTCAAGTAAGCCAAAAGCCCAGAAAATCTAAAACCATTTTAAATAATAAATGAAGGAAAACTGGTTTTTAATGAAGGGGTTTTAATTGCATAAGCCGAATTATGTGTTTTTAAAACATCAAGTCTTTTCTGAAAATTTCGGCAGAGTTTCCTTTGTAAATACTGGCCCCGAACGGGGTACAAAAAGATAAATATATACATAAATGAAAAAAGGCATCCCCAAGCGGGAGCTAGCTCTTTGTCAATTGACGGTCACAACCACGCAAGCAATATAATATACAATGCCGAAGGGCGAGGATCAAAACTGAAAAGGAAACTCAAAACAGCATGAAATCCATAATAATACAACGCACGACTCTAAGGTCGAAAGAATAAACAACTCTAGTCTCTAAGTCTGAAATAAATACATGACTGGTTGATGGAGTTTACTAGATACAATGAATAAATAAGATACAATGAATAAATAAAGTACAATGGTGGTCACGATACAAGTGAACCCACATACCAAGCAAATCACCCGGAAAGGAAGCAGTGTGCCAGCAAGCTGTAACGAAACCTGTAAGAAACTGTGGCACAACGGGGGTGAGTTTCCAACTCGTGAGTAGAAAACATCACAGAGTAGAAATCGTATGTATGACGTAATCCTAGGTCATACAATCAATATATATATAATCTGAAAATGATAAGTCTGAAGCATAAAAAGGCGGCAAGGGTAAACGTCTATACATAAGTGTAATTCCAGTGCTCGTGTCAGTGCCTCAGGTAGCAATATATCATATGTATGAGGTATGAATGTAAGATAATGAAATGACGGAGACAACTATTTTCTATTTTTAATGAGATATTTTTATGTATATAAATTGAGTAACATCAATGAAATCAACTGAGAAATCCGTGTCAAGTATCGACACAAAACATAAATCCCAATATCTCAGGCTCCGGCTGCCCGGACTGACCTGTATCATCAAATCTCAATATCTCGGTGTCTCAAATATCAATATCTCAAATCTCAAATTTCAAGTATCAATATTTCAGGCATCCGTATCATCTGCGGGATCGGCCCGAGGGCTCCGGCAGAACGGATCAGCCTATAACCATCTCATTACTCCGGTCGGTATCCTCCGGATAACCGACGAGTCCAAATAATATCACCGGTAGGTAGTGCTCCCTTACCAGGCTCATCGAATACAACTCGAGCTTCTTGCCCCGGGGTACCATACCGGGCCCACCATGTACCCGAGACGGTTCATCCAACTTCTCGAATCGGGTCTCGAAATCCAACAGCAATCATGAAAACTCATGGTGGACGACTCATACATCATGAGAAATCCGCACTTTTCATTTTTAAAAGAGAGAGAGAAGTTTATATACATTCTTGCGGTTTTCTCCCAAATCCAGGAAATCTCATGAAAATCCGAAATCCAATCATCAATAGCGAGTAAACAGTGAATATCGACATAAAACTCCATAATACTGCATAACAGTGAATACTAATATGCATGAAGTAGCAAGTAATAACTGCAATGTCTAAACTGGCATATAAGGCAAGTACACTAATATCATGTCGAAACTATCAGCTAACAAGCTATGTCAATGAAATAATATTCTCTAAAGTGTAAGTGACATGGCAATTATCGATGATGATGTGTGTGAGCCGGCAAGTAAGTGTATGTGGAACATACGCATCATCGGTAATGGTGCTGGTGTCCTGACAGCATGATCTCAATAATGGCATATGGAAGTACAATATAAACATGCAAGTGCGATGCGAATAGTAATAATATGCGGGAGCTGAATAATAAACACAATGATAACTAATCTGTATTTATATGAATATGAGTCATACAGTGGTGCCATTTGAAATAACACGAATCGTGGTGTTTTGAAAATAAGGGCTACGGTGTTTTTAAGAAAAGATACGTCCTTAGAAATATCCATGGAATCCCTTGTCCCGTCTTTAAAATACACACGAATCGTTAGTTTTTTTGAAATAGGTATGAGTCGAATCTAATCTATCATTTACAAGTACACTACAGGGCCAAACTAAACAGGTTGGTCGAAAGGTAAGGAAACCGCCTAACCTCTGAGTCGATACACACATACATATATATAATAGTCGGTGATCCTGCCTCAATAGTATCACATACGATACAATATCTATAATATGATATCCTCAAGTCAAGAGTGCGGATCTATCATGAATATAAAGCTCGTACGTAAATCTGTCGTACGGTATCCCAAATCTGGGTACGGATCAAATATCACATTATTCATCTGGTATCCTCTTTATCAAATATCATGATCTGGGGTACCGATCTACGTCTAATACAATACTGATACCACATATGTATATGCATGCGTGTGTAAGAAAACACCACGCCAAAAAAGACCCGTTAAACCACCATGTCGTATCTCAAATACGAACCATGTCACATCACCGATCTCACGGCCTCAAGCCCAATTTCATCGACTCATCTCCAATCCCAAGTACTATCCTCATAATCCGTGTATATGTATACGTATATATATATATACATAGTCCCATACCCATGTGTATATATATATATATATACATATCCCCATATACGCACGGGTAGAAGAATGAATGTATGCAAGTGTGTGCGCGTGTGTGGGTGCAACAACTACTCTAGGGTTTCGCAAATAACACTACTAATCCATGAAGACATAACCATATCCTGAATATCCATGTCTCACATAAAAGATATCATATATATATAGTATATATATATAGCATACTGTACATCGAACTGCGGGGGTGCTATACGCCATCCACCCGACTTCCCCCGTAGATATATATCTACTCACCTGATCTTCGTTTGCCGATGCCGATGTTGCCACGCGCTTGCTTGTCATCTCGAAGTTCACATGAGGGTACGTACATGTCACAACGTATCGTATCGTATTAAAAACCAAATCGAAACCAAAACGACACTCGGAACTCACATAGGTCAAAACCTATGGTTTGCCCTTACAACTTAACCAAATAACACCCGATAGAGACGTATAAATGTCAAGTGATTGATGCTAAACACAAATACCAAAACTTAAATCTATAAACATCACGAAACGTAAAGCAACAACTAAGAAAACATGCTCCAGATTTTGACTCAGTCCAAAACAAGGCAAGCAAACAACACTAGGGTGATATATATAGTGTACATGACCTACTGAAGCAAGCTGGACCCATTCCCTTTCCAAGTGGCCGAGCACATGCCTTGGAAATCCGGCTAGATCGGTTTTGCTATGGTGGAATGGCCTCGTATTGGTAGGGTGGTCTCACATTGGTCCAAAAGTGTCTCAGGTATTGTTTGCTAGCTTTGAAAACACTCCAGGTCATCCCAGATTTCCCTGCACACCCCAAACACTCACAAACCGGCATTTGAAGTTTCTGTTTTTCCATATTTTGGGTTTTAGTTGGGTTTGGTCTAGGTTTCTGGTAATTGGGGGGTGGGGGTTTAAGGTCACCACAAGAGTTCAAATGCACAACCACAACTCAAATTAACTCTAACCCTCTCTAGAATTCCCCAAAATTCACTAAACTTCGCCAAAACGAAAACAAATTTGAAAAGAGGCTTAAGCAAATGAAACACTATACTAATTGTGAAAGGATTACCTCATTTGGGACCCAAGGATCCCCTACAGCACCAAAATGTGATTTTTCTTTGTCCAAGGTGTAGCTTGTGAGCTTGTGCACATTTTTTGTGAAGTGGAGAAGAACTTTTGATGGATTTTTGACGGTGTTATGAGGTGTTTTGTTGAAGGGGGAGATGAGGGCAGCAGCTAAGGTTGAAGAGGGAGGGAAATAATGAAGAAGATGAAGATGAAGACAATGGTCTAAGGTCAAAGGAACCCCTTTCATTCTCTCTCTTGCCCATACCTCTTTAGTTTAATGTTTTCTTTTTTCTTTTCTTTTCTATTTTCTTTATCTATTCACTTCCCAATTTAAAACCCATACCATGCATGATAAAAGAGAAAGCATGAAAGAAAAAATGTAACAAGTGCCAAAAATGACTTAGTGCATGTCATGTGCACAAAACACGCTTAAAGCCCGATTAGCGATTTTTAATCGCGATTAGCGCTAAAATAGTGTCAAATAAATCATAAACTTTCATAATTTGCATAAATCACATAAAGCACCCTCGTTTTTTTAGTAATTTCTATAATTTTCAAAAAAAATTCCCAATTTATCGGTATTTAATTATACCGCCTTATTAAAAATATTCAATATTTTATTATTTAATTACAAAAATTCCCAAAAATAATATTTTATTTTTTTGAAATGTTACAGTTTTCCTCCCTTAAAGAAATTCGGTCCCTGAATTTAAATTTAAACCCCTCAATACTAAAACATTTCAGTAAAAAGTCCAAGTCGTCGGGGCTCCAAAATCATAAATACATAAGGCACAGTGGCGCAATGCATGCGCATGAACAATGAGCAGATAGCTCAAAAAAAAACTCCGTCAAGTATCCCGCAATCATCGGAGTCATGGTGAAGACACCAAGGTCAAATCCAAAACGAAATCAACATGATATACATCAACACTGTACATATCAACACCTGAAGAAAATGCATGCCAAACCGTTTTAAGTCGCTGTGCGATGCGCATAATACTGCATAGTGGCGGACGTCTCTAGTAAGAAAATAACTCTCTCTCTTTCTCTCTCTATCTATCTATATATATATATATATATATATATATATATATATATATATATATATATCCTTTGTTTACATGCATGTACCGCCGTTTTGAAAACAATTTAGAAGGGTTTCCCTGTTTTAAACGTTTCGTGTCATCTCAGACACGTAGGTAAATACTGAGACTATAGCTCCCCTCTTTGGAAATCCCTTCGATAACTATCAATGCATGCAAAATATATCCAGGTACTATTCTCTGAATAGTCATGCCTAGCTACTATATCAATAGTAAATATCATAAAAACGTACTGCTCCATAAGAAATCAATCCCAAATTGTGCATATGAATGCTACGTGCGTCTGGTGCGCACGGAAATCAAAATCCATGAATGTGCCATACATGTGCACAGAAACAACATTTAAGTGCAACGGGTGTGCACGAAACATCTGTCAAGGGCAACAGGTGTGCCTGACAGCAATATCAGGTGCATCTGATATGCACGAAGAATCCCAATTTAGTGCATCTGGTGTGCACCAAATCGCATCTCAAATCATGTGCCCAACATGCGCGAAAATCCAAATCAGGTGCATCCATCATGCACGAATAAAAATCTAAATCCTGTGCGTCCAACATGCTCGGAATCACGAAATCCAATATCAAGCTCCGAACATGCGCAAAATCCAATTCAAGCGCGTCAAATATGCGCACGAATCCAATCCAAGCGCGTCAAATATGCGCAAAATCCAATCAGGTGCACAAGGTGCACAAAACAAATATCGAGTATCACAATCGAAATCAACGGTATACAACATATCTCAAATCTAAATCAGGTATACCGTAGTATCAAATCTCACAACCATGTGCATTAGCGTGCACAAAATCTAATCAAAACACTAAAAGTGCATGAAAACTATGCTGTAAGCATAAGTCAAATCATATGCATGCCTTAGGCATGAAGTCAAAATCAATACTTCAAATAACATCAAATCGAAGTCCTGTGCAACTGTAGTGCACAAAATACGTATCACAGCACTGCAAGCATATATGAACTATACCGAGTGCAAAAACCAAATCGTGTGCATACATATGCACAAAATCAACTCAACTGTATGAAACCCATGAAATCATAAACATGTGCAACTAAGGAACGAAAACGATATCGAGTGCAGTAACTGTGTACAAATCGTAAATACTTAGTAGGTGCAACCATGGTGCACAAAAACAAATATCATGAAACTCAATCATCTAAATACAATCATGCGAATGGATCGCCCAAAATACCGAAATCAAGTATGGCGGAATAGTCCCGCTCTGGCACATCCTCTACAGATCTCTGTCCAACTATCTCGTCGACGATGCCGAACTCTGGCCTGCTGGGTGTGCGCAATATGACCACTCCTGGGTTCAAGTCTTCTCGCATAACATTCCAGAAAGATCCTATCAAGGTCTCTCCCAAATCTCGTTTCTACCGAACTGTCCGGAAGTTATCACCCTTTACTAAATCTGTTTTTTGTTCCGGAACGGCTGCATACTCATCGCGACTCCTTCTGGAAGATATATCCATATACAACGCCTTTGCATGCGTATAACATCTCTGATGTCGGCGGAGTGGAACGTCATCTCATCAAGATCTCGTACGAACCTCTTACTCCACTTTTCTCTACTGTCGACTGTTTCGGACTCGTCTCATCGTGGCTGCATGGACTGCGCTCCAACGGCTATACTCGTATCTGGAGTCTCCCAAGCAATGCATCCCACCACATAGCATCCGAATGAAGTCGAACCATTCGATCGATTCGTCAAAACCTCATAATCCCCTAAGCGCTCAATATCTTGGGTACGGTTTAATAGTATTGAGTACATACTACAACATCGGTGGACCAGCCGTAGAAGGGCAAACCCAAGCTTCACTAATAGCACCGCGGAACTGCCGCAAACCCTAAGGTTCAAAGGCTTTCACACGGTCATTATGTCGAGTTATGGTTTCATCCATCTAGAGGGTCCATAGAATTGCTTGCATGTCTTTTCGAATACTTTAAACTTGGAATATACGTTTTTGATATTCAATCGCCTCTATCGACTCTCAACGTACCGGCGTGAAGTTCTCTCTAGCCGGAATCAATCTGTCTGATGACCTCGCATCGGGGTAAGCGAACGAATCACATGTCCTAGTCATTCATCCTCAGGTGACTAGCGACCTTCTATCATATCTCTAAGTACAACTCGTACTGCAATAGCTCCAACATCTGGGGCAATATCTCGTCGTTCGCAGCAACAACTGGCTCATTCATCTGCACGCTGAACAGTGCCTCAATCATCATGAATAAGTGATACATCAATGGTCATCACATTCTGGCTGGCCTCTATCAGTGGCTCAATCCTCTGGTGCAAATCTGCACGCCCGAGAAATCTCATAACAGCGATCCATCAACGCTCATGGCACGAAAACACAATAAAACGACGCCTCTCTATGCAATCATATCTCTGGAATCACGCCCTGGTCAGTCCTCGTTCGTGACGAGCTCGTGCTGACCGCAACTCTAGCCATAGCTCTCTCTGCCCGTGTAATCGTGGCAGCAAAATCACAAACCGATATCGATGAGGATAGATCATGAATGAATATAATGTTGTTCAAGGAAATGTACATCCTAAGGTTTCTTAAGCGGAGTAGCGTATCGTAAGTATGCCGCGGAACATACACACGATACGTCACTCTCCTTAAGTCACCTACTCCATCAACCAAGGTCAACCTATGCGACGAAAGTTCGGGTCTAATACCCCCTCGACTAAGTCTACGTTCCGTAAGGTCAAGCCTAGATTCCGTATATATACAATGCCCTAGGCTCCGCATAGTCAAACCTAGACTCGAACCAAGGTTAACCTAGCGCTCTGATACCAACTTTGTCACGATCCAAAATGGCATGTGACTGGCCCTTGAATCATATGAAGTCTATAGGACCCCATCTAATTCAAGTAAGCCAAAAGCCCCGAAAATCTAAAACCATTTTAAATAATAAATGAAGGAAAACTGAAGGGTTTTAATAGCATAAACCGAATTATGTGTTTTTAAAACATCAAGTCTTTTCTGAAAATTTCGGCAGAGTTTCCTTTGTAAATACTGGCCCCGAACGGGGTACAACAAGATAAATATATACATGAATGAAAAAAGGCATCCCCAAGCGGGAGCTAGCTCTTCATCAATCGACGGTCACAACCACGCAAGCAATATAATATACAATGCCGAAGGGCGAGGATCAAAACTGAAAAGGAAACTCAAAACATCATGAAATCCATAATAATACAACGCGCGACTCTAAGGTCGAAAGAATAAACAACTCTAGTCTCTAAGTCTGAAATAAATACATGACTGGTTGATGGAGTTTACTAGATACAATGAATAAATAAAGTACAATGGTGGTCACGATACAAGTGAACCCACCTACCAAGCAAATCACCCTGAAAGGAAGCAGTGTGCCAGCAAGCCGTAACGAAACCTGTACGGCAAACCTACAAGAAACTGTGGCACAACGGGGGTGAGTTGCTAACTCGTGAGTAGAAAATATCACAGAGTAGAAATCGTATGTATGACGTAATCCTAGGTCATACGATCAATATATATATATATATATATATATATATAACTTCAAAATAATAAGTTTGAAGCATAAAAAGGTGGCAAGGGTAAACGTCTATACATAAGTGTAATCCCAATGCTCGTGTCAGTGCCTCAGGTAGCAATATATCATATGTATGAGGTATGAATGTAAGGTAATGAAATGAGTGAGACAACTATTTTCTATTTTTAATGAGATATCTGTATGTATATAAATCGAGTAACATCAATGAAATCAACTGAGAAATCCGTGTCAAGCATCGACACAAAACATAAATCCCAATATCTCAGGCTCCGGCTGCCCGGACTGACCTGTATCATCAAATCTCAATATCTCGGTGTCTCAAATCTCAAATCTCAAAATCTCAAATCTCAAATCTCAAATATCAATATCTCAGGCGTCCGTATCATCTGTGGGATCGGCTCGCGGGCTCCGGCAGAACGGAACAGCCTATAACCATCTTATGACTCCAGTCGGTATCCTCCGGATAACCGAAAAGTCCAAATAATATCACCGGTAGGTAGTGCTCCCCTGCCAGGCTCATCGAATACAACACGAGCTTCTTATCCTGGGGTACCATACCGGGCCCACCATGTACCCGAGACGGTTCATCCAACTCCTCAAATTGGGTCTCGAAATCCAACAACAATCATGAAAACTCATGGTGGACGACTCATATATCATGAGAAAACCGCACTTTTCATTTTAAAGAGAGAGAGAGAGAAGTTTATATACATTCTTGCGGTTTTCTCCCAAATCCAGGAAATCTCATGAAAATCCGAAATCCAATCATCAATAGCGAGTAAACAGTGAATATCGGTATAAAACTCCATAATACTGCATAACAGTGAATAATAATATGCATGAAGTAGCAAGTAATAACTGCAATGTCTAAACTGGCATATAAGGCAAGTACACTAATATCATGTCGAAACTATCAGCTAACAAGCTATGTCAATGAAATAATATTCTCTAAGGTGTAAGTGACATGGCAATTATCGATGATGATGTGTGTGAGCCGGCAAGTAAGTGTATGTGGAACATACGCATCATCGGTAATGGTGCTGGTGTCCTGACAGTATGATCTCAATAATGGCATATGGAAGTGCAATATAAACATGCAAGTGCGATGCGAATAGTAATAATATGCGGGAGCTGAATGATAAACACAATGATAACTAATCTGCATTTATATAAATATGAGTCATACAGTGGTGCCATTTGAAATAACACGAATCGTGGTGTTTTGAAAATAAGGGCTACAGTGTTTTTAAGAAAAGATACGTTCTTTGAAATATCCGTGGAATCCCTTGTCCCGTCTTTAAAATACAAACGAGTCGTTAGTTTTTTTGAAATAGGTATGAGTCGAATCTAATCTATTATTTACAAGTACACTACAGGGCCAAACTAAACAGACCGGTCGAAAGATAAGGAAACCGCCTAACCTCTGAGTCGACACACACACACACGCACATAATAGTCGGTGATCCCGCCTCAATAGTATCACATACGATACAATATCTATAATATGACATTCTCAAGTCAAGAGTGCTGATCTATCATCAATATAAAGCTCGCACGTAAATTCGTCGTATGGTATCCCAAATCTAGGTACGGGTCAAATATCACATTATTCATCTGGTATCCTCTTTATCAAATATCATGATCCGGGGTACTGATCTACGTCTAGTACAATACTGATACCACATATGTATATGCATGCGTGTGTATGAAAACACCACGCTAAAAGGACCCGCTAAAACATCATGTCGTATCTCAAATGCGAACCATGTCACATCACCGATCTCACGGCTTCAAGCCCAATCTCATCGACTCATCTCCAATCCCAAGTACTATCCTCATAATCCGTGTATATGTATACGTATATATATACATAGTCACATACCCATATGTATATATATATATATACATATCCCCATATATGCACGGGTAGAAGAATGAATGTATGCAAGTGCGTGTGCGTGTGTGGGTGCAACAACTACTCTAGGGTTTCGCAAGTAACACTACTAATCCATGAACACATAACCATATCCTGAATATCCATGCCTTACATAAAAGATATCATATATTTATATATAGTATATATGGCATATTGTACATCGAACTGCGTGGGTGCTATACGCCATCCACCCGAATTCCCCCGTAGATATATATCTACTCACCTGATCTTCATTTGCCGATGCCGACGCCGCCATGTGCTTGCTTGTCGTCTCGAAGTTCACATGGGGGTACCTACATGTCACAACGTATCGTATTGCTTTAAAAACCAAATCAAAACCAAAACGACACGCGGAACTCACATAGGTCAAAACCTATGGTTTTCCCTCGCAACTTAACCAAATAACACCCGATAGAGACGTACAAACGTCAAGTGATCAGTGCTAAACACAAATACCAAAACTTAAATCCATAAACATCACGAAACGTAAAGCAGGAACTAATAAAACATGCTCCAGATATTGACTCAGTCCAAAACAAGGCAAGTGTTTCCCCCAATCAGAGCAAAGCTCTGTTTGAAATTAGAATTTCAAAAAATTGAAGCAACGCTTCAGATCCAGCGCTAGGCGCGCTGCGCGCCACGTGCCAAACACGAATGCGCTAGCGCCAGGTACGCTACGCCCTAGGCAGCGCACCATGTGTGCGCTAGCGCTGGGCACGCTGCACGCCACGTGTCAAACACGGGTGCGCTAGCGCAGGCTGCGCTGCGCTCTGAGTAGCGCACCACGTGTCAAACACAGGTGCGCTAGCGTAAAGTGCGCTGCGCTCTGAGCAGCGCACCACGTGCAAAGCACGGGTGCGCCAGCGCTGGAATTATAAAATTCCCCACCGTTAGATCAAAAGATCTAATAATAATGATAAATCATTAATTAATCAAAATTAAAATTCTATTATAGAAAGATTTTCCAATCTTGTTAAAAACAAGAAGATTGCCTTCTGTAAAACAAAAGCCCTAAGATCAAAGATCCAACAGTAGGAAACATCCCCAAATCAATCAGAGAAAGATCTTTTTAACTGATTTAACAAATCAACTTGCCCTATATAAAGGCCCCAAGACTTCAAGTCTGATATAGAGAAACCCCCCATAAACTTTGAAAAGATTCAAAAAAATAGAGCAAGCTCTTGAAAGAAGATTATTTTTTCAAGGTAAAGATCATGAACGATGAACACAAAGATGAAATCATCTCATAAAAAGAAGAATTATCTTCTTAAAAGATCATAGATCTACAAAGACCAAGGTCTTTTATAAAAAAGATCAAAAGATCTCATCACATAATAAAAGAAGAACATATTCTTCACACAGATCATTGATCTATAAAGGCAAAGCCCTTTCAAAAATAAGAACTGTTGTTCTTGAATCTTGAGACAAAGTCTCTTTTAAAAGAACATAAATTTGTTCCCAGATTATAAAATTGATCAACACGCGCTTTGTGCTATTGAAATGCGCTTTGCGCCATTGAAATGCGCCTTGCGCTCTTGAACAGCGCTGCTGCGCTCTCTGAACCGGTGCTCAGCACCAAAGTGTGCCATGTGTCAACCACGTATGCCATTTGCACTTTGCGCTTCTGAAATAGCGCACCGCGCTCATGGGCTGGCGCTCAGCGCCAAGCGCGCCACGTGTCACTCACGTGTGCGCCACTAAATTATAGCACAATGCGCTCATGGACTAGCGCTTAGCTCTCATAAACTGGCGCAATGCGCCCATCATCTGGCGCTTAGCGCCAAGCGCGCCACGTGTCCCTTACATGTGCGCTACGTGGCAGAAGCGCACTGCGCTTTTTGATCAGCGCAAAGCACCTAGCGCACCATAGGTTGCGCTGACAGAACACAAATTGTTCTTTAATGAGCCAGAGCTCTGCTGAATGCTTTGAATTCAATATAAGACAAAACAAAAGATTTTTTGCTCAGCATTATTAAAAGGGCCAAGCCCAAATAAAGGCTCAATAGCCAGAATAAACAAAATGTTTATTGGACTTAGCCCAATATTGGCCATAAGTCCTCAACTCATATTTAATTGAGCACATCTGCTCACGAATATTTAACAGATCTTAGTCCCAAATTGAACTACAGATCTTTCGACCAATTCACACCGGTTCAAGGATACATCTCTTTACTCCTCTGATATTTGTCGTTGTAATCCTTCAACGTCTTCAGAGAGGTGACGGGTCCCGACAACCACACATTTCTACGGACTGTGGGGTCCTTAAACTCATGGACTACGATGTCCTTAACCCGGACTGTGGGGTCCTTAAACTCATAGACTATGATGTCCTTAACCTTGGACTGTGGGGTCCCTTTAAACCCACGGACTACGATATCTTTAACCTTGGACTGTGGGGTCCCTTTAAACCCACGGACTATGATGTCCTTAACCTTGGACCGAGATGTCCTTAAACTAAAATTGGACCACCATGTCCTTAAACTGGTAATCGACCGTAATGTCCCTAAACTAAACAATAGAATCCAAATGCACTCTTGTCGGATCTAAACGATCCCGTTAAGTTGATCTTAGTCTAAAAATTAGACTAACGTATCCTTAACAAACATTTAAGTTGATCTTAGCCTCAAATGAGACTAACGTTTCCTTAAACCCAAACCAAAACCCAAATCTAAGAAGATACGGATTTGGACTAATCCATGCCCTACGGGCGACAACATAAATTAGTCTCCGTATACAATCCACGGGCAATCAAAAACAAAACAAACACCCACGACACGAAGTGACCATCTGGAGAAGGAGAAAGTTGTTATCGCGATGCGGTAGCGTAATTAACTGCAGGGGCTTGCGCCTACAAGGAAGAGCGTCCCCATAATCAAAAACCCCTCAAACGAGGGGGAATCTGACGAAGTCTGCTACATCGGCCGCATCCGTTTAAACCTTTGATACATGGTGCCATAAATCAACTTGGCATCTTCGGAGAGGTGGACGGATAGCACCAATTAGCATCTGCCCCGAAATTCAGGCGAGACGTTTACTGCGTCTTCGCGCATCTTTTCTGTGGGGAACATATTCTGGCACGCTCGGTGGGACCTTTTCCTCTTTCCACTCCACACTTTGTGTGTCGTGTTCGCGAACAAAACGTGGTTTACTATGGTTGCCCCTGGATTCGAGGTACTGAGATTTGGTGTCTTGATCCGTGCAGAAAAGGAAATATCAATGGCGTCTACTTGCGCGAAGTGTTCCAGCTGCAATTGCAACTCACGTTCCGCCTCATTTGGAGGCATAGCTTACGGACCTCAGGTGGCCTCCTTATTCACAATGCCGATAGAGCAGGTGACACAGGCTTCCACCGGTTTGTTCTTCGGGACCATGCTCCCACCAGTGAGCATTAACATCCCGCTGCCGCAAGAAGCGCAAAAGAAGTCGGTCTTTGATCGGCTCACTACTACCACATCCCTTCTCAACGGGTCGGCCGATGTCAAGTCAACAGCATCAGTCTTCGATAGGCTAAGCCTCAACTCCAATGGGCCTGTCAAGAAGCCCACGATACCTAAAGCGGCCATCCCAAAGCGGATAGCCATTCCTGCTCCCGAGGTCACTAAAGAAGCCTTACCCGTCAAGGGATCAGTCTTTACAAGGCTGGCCACTTTGGCTCCCATTCCTGCCCAAAGGTCTGTCTTTGACAGATTGGATACTGCTACTCAACGGACGTCGGTCTTCAAGAGGCTGGTACCAGCAGCGCCTCACCAGAACAGGGGGCATGACGAAGTCACCCCTAAAGCTGAAACAATACCATATGCGTGACATGCTCGCCGTCGTCACTAGCACCGAGTAAGGAAGGCTGGGGGCAACTCCCCCTCTGGGCTAACTCCACCAGCCCCAACGGTGGAAGTCAATGCTGCTGTTCCAACCGGGAACAGCTTTGAATTGTTGAATAAGGTGCGTAGGAACTCTCCTACTGCATTACTGAAAAGATCTCCTCCATCTATGGAGAACGCTCCAGAGAAGAAGCCGGAGCAGCCCCCTCAGCGGCTTGTCTTCCAAAATTCATAAAGTCTGGCGACAGGTTCAGGACTCAGTAATTGATCAAGCTTACTCTCGCCGACAGAAGAAAGTGAAAGTTCAGCAAGAAGAGAACCATCTTGCTAAACCACAAAAGGCAACATCTGTTTGGGTACCCACTGCAACGACCCTTTCGACGTCAACCGTTAACAAGAGAAGGAGGCCGGAGAATACCCCTGTAACCGCAGTAAACCGCAAAGACGCTGAGCCCAAGCGCCCCAAGTCCGGGGGCATGATGGTGCATACCGTTTATATGGCTTCCGGAAAAGAGGAAAGTCGTGCTTCTACGCGACATCGACCGCTTACCTGGTCAATAACGAAGGCTCAGGAACAACAGCAGTAGAAGCTTCAGGAGATGCTGAATGCAATGGCCGCACTCACTGGACCAAAAGAAAATCCAGAGACCTCGGAGCAGCGTCAGGAACAAGAAACTGACACTGAGTTCCTCCGAAGAATGTTCGAGAGGAAAGAAAAAGAGGCTGCGGAACATGCAGCCAATATAAAACGAATGGCTCTCTTATTCCAAGACATGGCTGGGATGATGTTACAGCCGGAACCTCCAGCTGAAGACCCTCCGATCATCATTGAAGACGACAGAGGGGAGACATCGAACCCTCCTCCGGCACTTTCAGCAGCCAAAGAGCAAACCATTTCCAAGGCCGCTCTGGATGACTATATTGCTCAGCAAATACGAGCTCATCAGGCGAATGAAGCGGCCGGCTAAGTCGTTAAAACTGGGCGACCATATCCAGGCTGGTATGACCAAATAAAGTATCCGCTGGGATATACGATCCCTAAATTTCATGTATACAAAGGGATGGGCAATCCCCACCAGCATGTCGCCCATAACAGGGCTCTATGCGGCAACACCAGAGGTGATGATAAATTGCTATTTCGCCAATTCGTCGGCAGCTTGTCGGAGACGGCATTCGAGTGATATTCTGAACTCCCGAATGACTCTGTCAAGACATTTACAGACATGGAGCTGTTATTCACGCAAAGATTTGCAAGCGCTAGAGTGCGCACCCCAATCACAACATTGATTAACGCCAGGGTAAAACCAGGCGAGACATGGGTTCAATACGCAATACGATGGCAGAATCTGTGGTCGAAATGCGAACAACGCATCGAAGAAGCGCCGGTGGTAGGAATGTTCGTGGGCACTCTGGACCCTCATGCAACTATTTCCCAATTCATGATGTTCTTTAAGCCGACCACGTTCCAAGCCTTGATCGACAAACTGGCCCAAATGGACCAGATGGGTCATAAACCGTCTCCTCCAAAGCCGGAGCCGCGGAATGAGAAGGGAAAGGGGAAGGCGACCGTCGTCGCTAACGCTCAACAGCAGCCAAGTGGTCTAAGACCAGTTGATCGCCAAAATAATAGAACTCGATCTCTCGAAGATAAAATGAGACGCCCTTACTCGTTCCCTCGAGATAAGACGAAGAGGTTATTCGAGCTTGCACTGTGCAATAGGTTCATCACTCTGCCGAAGCCAAGACGCCCAGCGCAACCAGGCAACATTACCAATCCTAACTATTGCCCTTATCGCCGAATGTTGGGCCATCCGATCGAGGATTGCTACATCTTCAAAAGCTGGATAGAAGAGCAGTACCCGCAGGCAAATTCGTATTATCTAAGAATTGGAAGGTGAACCCGCCTCGGCCACACATTCCTAAGAAGACGGATACACCGAGGGCATCATGCTCTTTCGTAGAAGAAGCTCCATGGGAGGTCGCTCTTTCAGCCAAGACGAAAATAATGCTGAAGGATCTCCAAACATGCCCGACGATCAGGTGGAAAAATCCACTCGAACCCAAGATCATCGAAGGAATGTTAAAACCGCGTTCAACTCCAAAGATTGGTGGTGATAGCCAAAGCACTCACACCCAGCCGTCAAAATCTTTGAAGAAGAAGAAGAAATCAAAGAAGCTCGTGAAGACTGGTGACAAGCTCACGGACCTGCAAAAGCAGATTGACGCGCTGGAAGAGTATAACCAGAAGGCGCGGACTCCAGTCACACTCCAAGAGTTTCTCAGCCACGTCCTTGAGGACAGAGATGATGGAGAAGACTCATCGGATGAATCTGAAGATTACATGGCAAGTTGCCATATGATCTCTCACTCGTCGATAGACGATGAAGAAGCTCCTTGCACCGAGAAACTGGGAGCAAATCCTAAACCAGAATTTCTAGGGCCATCAGACGAAACAATTGATGCATTCCTGAACGAAGCTCTTCTTAAAAGCAAAGCTGCTCGAGATCGCCGAGAAACAGATAGTCATATTTGAAAAGGCCAAACGTCAGCGACTGGACGAAAGGGATGAAATACTCCCGCCAGATCAAAGTACATCCGTCGCAAATAAAAACAGGTTCAAGATGAGGAAAAGGTTCGCTAAAACCATATCGATGGGAATGAAACTGCCACCCTCCGAAGGAAATATTCTTGGTGAAGCGGAAACACATCCTAACTACTACTTATATAATCGAAAGATTGCACACCCCACCGAAGAGTGCAACGCTTTTAAAAGATGGTGGCAGGGATATGTTGCTCACCGGCAACATTTCAAGCAGATGAAACGCAAAACTCGTCGGGAGCAAAGAAGTACGACCGAGGAGCGTAAAAGAACTACCGGCAATTGTCGCATGGTCAACGCCGGGGGATCACAAGTTCTCACCTTCGGGAGCGACTCTGACGAAGAAATGACTCTTGGCCCTCTCTTTAAAGAGTCCACCTTGGGAAAAGAGGAAGAACTGAACACCTGTGAAAATATTCAGCTGCGCAATCGTACGCTGCCCGAAAAGAATCTTGGGCCCTCGAACAGTGGGTCAAATAGAAAAGATAAAGGAAAAGAAAAAGTCCCTGAGGATATCATCCTTGATGACCAAGCCGTCGAAAAGCTGACAGCCAAGGACCCACCAAAGAAAAGTAAGGTGGACTACAAAGTTCTGGAACACTTGAGAAAGTTACCCTCACATCTCAGCATTCTCGACTCCCTTCTGTTATCCAAAGATGCAAGAGATTCTTTGATCAAGGCACTGCAGGAGCCTGAGCAATTCCAAGATTTCCTCACCGAAAAAAAGATGAAGGACGAGCTGGAGGAAGTACACACAGCCGATATCACCTTCGGCGATGAAGATCTCCTCCTTGGGACATGCGAGCACAACTGTCCCCTATATGTCTCCGGATACTGTCATGATATCTAGATAGGAAAAATCCTGGTCGATAATGGGTCTTCCGTCAATCTCCTTAACGTAAGGGTGTTAAAAGAAATCTGCATGAGCGTTCAACACCTCGCTCGCGATAAAATCACCATCTCTGGATTTGATTACCAGTCATCTTGAACGCTTGGGTCTGTAATATTGACACTACGCTTTGGGCTGCTTGTCACGGACATCAAGTTTCATGTCATTGACGCCAAGATATGCTACAATGCTTTGCTCGGCAGGCCTTGGTTATACGAGTATAACATTATCCCTTCTACACAACATCAGTGTATGAAGTACTTCAAGGATGGTCTCGAAAACACTGTGACAGGGGAGTTGAACCCATTCTCCGTGAATGAAGTCCGAAAGTACGAAGATGCAAAATACTTCCTGCCAGATTTCAAAGACACAGAAAGATATCGTAAATCGGAGGACAAGAACAAAGCTATCACCACTATTCCAGTCTTCGGGATGATACTGAGGAGGAAGAAGAAATAGTTTATTCAGGTCCGCCCCAGTGCAACAAGCCGGGACCGTTCACTCCTATGTTGATCTTCGGCAGCGACTCGGAAGATGAGGTCAATGCTGTATTCTCTGCTCAACCATCGATACAAGTCTTTGCTGATGATGATCGGAGTTTGAAAATTGCCATGGTTCCGCGAGAGCATTACAAAGAGCTCGATGCACTTAATGCCTATAGTGTGCAGGAATTGCAGGCATTCTACATCCCTCCCAGGCGAAAAGGTGAAAAGGCAATCCTATTTTACCGATCCGGGGAAACCAAAGTGGAGAAAGAATTTTGGCATGGCACGGATTCTACACTTGACAAGCTCCAGCCCATCCGTTTGCCCAGATATTACACAGATGGACTAAAGAGACTCTTGAGACGCCAAGGTGTACCCCTTAAGCAAACTGCGCGACAAGCACGGATCTATAACAGGATGTGGAACGTTCTCGGAACTCAACGAAAGCTGCCCAACGGGAGAATGGAAACGACCGGGCTTGGATATGTCCAATCCAAGAAACGGGAGCTATTCCGCGACTGGTCATACATGACTTTGATGAAGAAGGAGATGCTCTATGGGAAGATGCTAACCCTGAACCAGAACGAGCTCCCGCCGTGAAAATGCCCAGTCCGTCGTTCGAAGAACAAATGGACAAGCTTATAAGGGAAGCAGGTCAAAAGGTTCGAGACGACCATAATCGTGAGATGGCCATCTACGAGAAAGACAGGATGCAACGCCTCCTTCAGTATGCTGCGAAAAATAAAAATGCTCCTCCTTGTCAACCCGTTGTACAAAAGGCCCGACGCAGAGGCAGAAACAAACCAAAGAGCGGGAAAGGTGTTGGACAGCGACAAAGTGGGACCAAGAAGCCACGCGATCGGGAGTCGAGCAATTCAGATTCATCTCTTATAAAGAAGATGGGGCAAGCATACTCTTTTCCGCAGGATAAAACACAGAGGATACTTGATCTTTCCATAAAACATCAGACGATGACACTCCCGGAGCAAGCAGGCGAAGTCTCTCACCCAGACTATTGCACCTATCATAGGGCAATAGGACATCCTCTCGAAGACTGCTTCACCTTCAAAGACTGGGTAGAAGACCAGTATCAGCTCGGCAGGTTCGCTCTATCCAGCAGTTGGAGGGTAACCCCGCCGCAGAAGCATGAACGAAAAGCCGCGCATACAGTGAGAGCAGAACCAGATCAACATCGGTCTTGGAAGTGATCTCGTACTTGCCATATGATAACGCTATTAGAAGAAGAACCTGAGAATTTGGATGACCTCCCCCGGTGCTTCGAAAACGATGATGACGAGGTAATCTCAGAGTTTCCACCGGCGCCAAAAGAGCTGGAAGATGGAATACATACTATTGCAAATAACCTCAAGAAAATTGATTTGGGGACGGCCAATGACCCGCGGCCGACGTTCGTCAGTGAGCTGTTGTCTGAAGAAAGGGTGGCTACGCTAAAAGACGTGCTCATGCAGCATAGAGATTGCTTCGCATGGAACTATTCCGAGATGCCAGGACTAGATCCAGAGATTGCTGTACACAAATTGGCGATATCCCCGGACGTCAAGCCGATCAAACAGGCACCGAGAAGAATGCGGCTCGAGCTTGAGATTAGCATCAACGCCGAGGTCAAGAAGCTAATCGACTCCGGCTTCATCCAGGAGGTCCAATATCCTGACTGGATCACCAACATCGTCCTAGTGATGAAGAAAAATGGGACGATGCGCATATGTGTGGACTTTCGGGATCTCAATAAAGCCTGCCTGAAAGACGACTTCCCAGTACCGGTCACCGAGCTGATGATAGACAATACGTCCACTCATGAAGTTTTCTCCTTCATGGACGGCTCGTCAGGATACAATCAGATAAAGATGCATCCTGAGGACCAGAAGCATACCGCTTTCCGGACTCCTTTGGGCATATTCTGCTACAAGGTGATGCCTTTCGGTCTAAAGAACGCCGGTGTCACCTATCAGAGGGCCATGACGAAGATTTTCGATGACCTCATACATGAAATCGTTGAATGCTATATCGACGACCTCGTAGTTAAAAGAAAATCATACGAGGAACATCTAGAGCATCTGAAGATCGTATTTCAACACCTTCGACAATACAACTTGAAGATGAACCCTTTCAAATGCGCGTTCGGAGTTTCCTCAGGTAAGTTCCTGGGATTCATCGTCCGACACCGAGGCATCGAGATAGATCCTTCGAAGATCAAGGCGATCATGGAAATTCCCCCGATAAGGACTCTCAAGCAACTGTGGTCTCTCCAGGGAAAGCTCGCGTATATTCGGCGATTCATAGACAATCTTTCCGGCAAGTACCATCCTTACAGTCACTTGATGAAAAAGGGAACCATGTTCGTCTGGGATCGCAAATGCCAAAGCGCACTGGAGGAAATCAAGCAATACCTGCAGAATCCGCCAGTGCTGGCCGCTCCCGTTAAAGGAAAACCTCTCGTCCTGTATACGACACCCCTCGAAGGTTCTCTAGGCTCATTATGGGCACAAGAAAACGACCAAGGGAAAGAGAGTGCCCTCTACTACTTGAGTCGAGTTCTACTGGGGGCAGAAAGCAATTACTCTCCCATTGAAAAACACTGCCTGGCGTTGATCTTCGCAATAACGAAGCTCAGACACTATGCGTTGGCACATGAGATCCATCTCATATCAAAGGTGGATCCCCTCAAATATTTGATGTCAAAGGCCATATTAACAGGACGGCTCACTAAATGGGCCCTGCTTTTGATGGAATTCTCGATAACTTATCGACCCCTCAAAGCAGTGAAGGGCCAGGCCATCGCCGACTTCTTCGCTGAGCATCCGATACCTGCTGACTCTCCCTTGAACTGCGAATTTCTAGACGAACATGTGTTTGACACGATCGACAGGGAGAGAAGAGAGAATGATACCTAGTGGGAACTCTATTTTGATGGAGCATCTTCCATGAAGAAGCGCAAACAAAGCACCCCTATAATCAAATCTGGGGTAGGCCTCATCTTCGTGACTCCACAAAGAGGGATAATGCGCTTTGCCTTCCCCTTAACAGAGCCGAGGACGAACAACGAAGCCAAGTATGAAGCTTTGATAGCAGGTCTCGAGATCGCCATGTACATGGGAATTGAAAACCTTCTCATATACGAAGACTCCCAACTGGTCGTTAGTCAAGTAAACGGCGACTATCAGATATGCAAGCCTGAGTTGGTAAAGTACGGTGAGAGAGTACAACAGTTGCTGACTCAAATTCCTTCCCACACCTTGGAAAGCATACCGCGTGCGGAAAATAGCAAAGAGGATGCATTAGCCAAGCTCGCTAAAGAATTGGCCGACGAGAACCCCGATGACATAAGAATCGTTGTGCAAAGCCGTTGGGTTCTTGCACCGGCAGAAATATCTCCAGAGTCGTCTGAAGAAAAGGGAGCGACCGAGCAAATGACTCTACAAATAAAAGACCAGGAAAAGGTTACGGATTGGAGAGAAGTCTTTATAGATTATTTCAAATCCCGTCGAACACCTGAAGATGCGTCCTCAAGACATCAGCTTATAAAACGATCTCCGTCTTTTGCTTTCGTCAATGATACTCCGTATAAGAGATCATTTGATTCTCTGTGGCTAAGATGCCTGGGACCTGAAGAGGCAAAGAGAGTCGTCCAAGACACTCACGACGGACTCTGCGGCTCTCACCAAGCTAGGCCGAAGATGAAGCTGAAGATCAAATGGATGGGTTATTATTGGCCCATGATGATCCAAGACTGTCTCGAATACGCGAAGCAGTGCCACTCGTGCCAGATCCATGGGGACTTTATCCACCAGCATCCGAGTCCACTACATCCAACGGTGGCTAGTTGGCCGTTCAAAATGTGGAGGACTGACATAATCGGCCTTATCGAACCAGCATCATCCAGAGGACATCGATTCATTTTGGCGACAGCTGATTACTTCTCCAAATGGGTAAAAACGGTACCGCTGAGGGAAGTGAAGACGGAGAATATCCTCCATTTCTTCAAGACACGCGTCATTTATCGGTTTGGAACTCCGAGACGGATCATCTCCGATAACGGGCCAGCCTACAGAAGCCACAAGATCAGCCGCTTCGCACAACAGCATAACATAGACTAGAGATACTCCTCAGTCTATAATCCCCGAGCTAACGGTCTAGCTGAGGCATTCAACAAGACCTTGACGAAGATCGTGAAAAAGACGGTGTCCCGAAATAAGAAGGACTGGCATGAGAGACTGCATGAAGCTCTCTGGGCGTATCGAACTACGTTCAAAACGGCCACTAACACAACGCCGTATCCATTGGTATTTGGTACGGAGGCGGTACTCCCCCTCGAGATAGAGCTACCCTCTCTACGAGTGGCAGTTCACTACGAGCTAACAGATGAAGAGAATGCTCACCTTCGGCTTGAAAAGCTCGATGCCCTTGATGAAACCCGGCTCATGGCGCAACAAAACCTGGAGGCTTACAAAGCAAAGATGACGCGCTCATACAAAAGATAGACTAGGCCGAGGACATTCTGCCAAAGAGAACTCGTGCTAGTGGTCAAAAGACCTATGTTCCCCAATCGTGCCAAACGGGGGAAATTCGAGCCGAACTATGAAGGCCCGTATATCATAGACAAGGTCTACCTGGGTGGGGCCTATCTACTCATGGACATGCATGGCGAAAGGCCCTTCAGGCCAATAAATGGTCGCTTCCTAAAAAAGTACTACGCCTGACGAGTCACGGCCTAGGTCAATGATAGATGACGACGACTATGTCCACTCTCTATCTTCTTAAGCCCAAACTCTATAAGTAGTAGCCGGCTAACGGACTGAAACGTCCTTAAACTAACAGTGGACCGAAACGTCCTTAAACTAAAGATGGACTGAAATGTCCTTAAACTAACAACGGACCGAAACGTCCTTAAACTAATAATGGACCGAAACGTCCTTAAACTAAAGATGGACTGAAACGTCCTTAAACTAACGATGGACCACTATGTCCTAAAACTAGCTGTTGGCCGAGACGTCGATAAACTACTGTAGACTGCTGTATCCCAAGGCTGATACAAAAAGAAAGAAAAGAATAAAAAAAAGAGAGAGAGAAACGGTATGTCCATAAGCGAAAAGGGCACGGATGAAAACCCGAAAGGGCTCCGTGAGTAAAAACAGCAGGGCTACCGGCGAGTTTTGTGAAAACCCGAAAGGGCGCAATCTCGTTAAAAGACACTTGCAAGATCCTCTCGACTATGTAAGGAGAAACCACCTGCGTGAGATCCTTACGACTCACAAGAGAGCAACACACTTAGGGATCCCCACGATCCCTAGGGAGAAATTACACTTGCGAGATCCTCACGACTCGTAAAGAGAACCCTTTTATGAGACCCTCAAGGCTCATAAGATTCAAAAGTCTTAAGCTACAGGGATCTGAACCTGTTCTTAAGCGGCCACCACAACCTCCAACACTGCCCTACAAGCGGCTCAATGCCGACCTTTGTATACAATCCACGGGCACGAATAAACATTTCCCTAACAAAGTCCCATCCGTGTCTAGGGGTATGTTTGCACGGTGAACAACCCTTGTAAGTCCTCTCGACTTATAGGGAGAAAACACTCTTGTAAGATCCTTACGACTTGTAAGAGAACACACACTTAGAAATCCTAACGATTCCTAAGTAGAAAACGCACCTACGGGATCCTCACAACTCGTAGGAAGAAATACCTTTATGAGACCCTTACGGCTCATGAAGTCAAAAGCCTTAGTCGACAGGACCCTAACCCTGTTCGCTAAGCCACCTTTGTTCGACATCGATAGAGGCAAATGATGATTCGCTCCTGGCAATATCCCAGTTGTAACGGTGCTGATGCCGAAATCGGTGTCTAAATTCCAGGCTTGCAGCAAAAAGCTAGCGAGCCACACACGCATATGAAATAGCCAAAATGATGGGGCAATTTGCAACAAAATCAGCAAGTAAAAATGCATGCATGCAAAATAGCCAAAATGATTGGGCAACTCGCAATAAAAAGCAGCGGGTAAAAATAAAATAAATAGCCGAAATGATTGGGCACCGCGAAAAATAGCCGAAATGATTGGGCAATCGCGACCTTCGCGATATAAAAGCTGAAATGATAGAGCATCGCGGAAAGAAATTAAAAAAAATGAAATTTATGCCCTATAGGTGATATCACATCAATCCCTGTATACAATCCAGGGGCGCAAACAAAGAAAGAATCACACCTTCCCCCCAGGCTCCATCAGAAAACGAAACCAAATCTCGACGGTTCAGGGATAGCCTAGAGATGATCAACAGCGTTCCTCTCCATTCCAGTAAGATTCAGACGCTGCAATCAACCCTGGAGCTACGGCAAACCCCTACTCCAAATCTCGATGGTTCCCAGACAACCTGGAGACCACTTCGATACCCGTCACGGAAATACGTCATCCACATGACCCCGTCTCGGAAATACGACCCCGCCGCGGAAATACGTCATCCACATGACCCCGTCTCGGAAATACGTCATCACATGACCCCGTCGCGGAAATACGTCATCAACATGACCCTGTCTCGGAAATACGTCATCCATATGACCCCGTCACGGAAATACGTCGTCCACATGACCCCATTTCGGAAATACGTCATCCCGTCTCGGAAATATGTCATCCACATGACCCCGTCTCGGAAATACGTCATCCACATGACCCCGTCTCGGAAATACGTCATCCACAAAAACCCGTCTCGGAAATACGTCATCCACATGACCCCGTTGCGGAAATACGTCATCCACATGACCCCGGCTCAGAAATACGTCATCCACATGACCCCGGCTCGGAAATACGTCATCCACATGACCCCGTCATGGAAATACGTCATCCACATGACCCCGTCACGGAAATACGTCATCCACATGACCCCGTCACGGAAATATGTTATCTACATGACCCCGTCGCGGAAATACGTCATCCACATGACCCCGTCTCAGAAATACGTCATCCAAATGACCCCGTCGTGGAAATACGTCATCCACATGATCCCGTCGCAGAAATACGTCATCCACATGACCCTATCGCGGAAATACATCATCCACATGACCCCATCTCGGAAATACGTCATCCACATGACCCCATCTCGGAAATACGTCATCCAAATGACCCCGTCGCGGAAATACGTCATTCAAATGAGCCCGTCGCGGAAATACGTCATCCACATGACCCCGTCTCGGAAATACATCATCCACATGACCCCGTCTCGGAAATACGTCATCCACATTACCCCGTCGCGAAAATACGTCATCCACATGACCCCGTCACGGAAATACGTCATCCACATGACCCCGTCTCGGAAATACGTCATCCACATGACCCCGTCATGGAAATACCTCATTCACATGACCCCGTCGCGGAAATACGTCATCCACATGACCCCGTCATGGAAATACGTCATCCATATGACCCCGTCGCAGAAATACGTCATCCACATGACCCCGTTTCGGAAATACGTCATCCACATGACCCCGTCACGGAAATACGTCATCCACGTGACCCCGTCTCGGAAATACGTCATCCACATAACCCCGTTGCGGAAATACGTCATCCACATGACCCCGTCTCGGAAATACGTCATCCACATGACCCCGTCTCGGAAATACGTCATCCACATGACCCCGTCACGGAAATACATCATCCATATGACCCCGTCTCGGAAATACGTCATCCACATGACCCCGTCATGGAAATACGCCATCCATATGACCCCGTCTCGGAAATACGTCATCTACATGACCCTGTCTCGGAAATACGTCATCCACATGACCCCGTCGCGGAAATACGTCATCTACATGACCCCGCCTCGGAAATACGTCACCTAATGACGCCGTGAAATGAGTATAACGTCTATCTTATTAAACACTTACGGGTCCTCTCGATTCGTAAGAAATAAAACTCTCTTATAAGATCCTTACGACTTATAAGGGAAAATTTACTTAGGAATTCTCATGACTCCTAAGGAGAAAAGACACCTACGAGATCCTCACGACTCGTAGGGAGAAAAGTCTTTATGAGACCCTCATGGCTCATGAAGTTGAAAAGTCTTAGGCAGCAGATCTAAACCTGCTTCCTAAGCCATCACTACCCCTCAAAGAAGCCAAAACAAGATGCTCACCTTATCATCTACCGGCTATGTTTCCTAAGGTGACATGCTGATAACAAAATAAAGAAGAAAGCAGAGAGATGATACAAGACATTGCGAAAGAAATGTATCTTTTATTCATGAATTCAATTGGGTACAAAATACATCATATGAAAGAATAAAAAATAAATACATTTTATTCAAAATTACAAATGGTACAAAAAAAATAATTATTGAGAGGGAAGCGCTTTCAATAGTACGATCAGCTGCTCGCGCACTTCTTTCAGCCCCTTCTCTTGATCAGCTGCTGCGGCCAACTCTGCTTCGACTTGGGCTCGTTGCTGCAAGTAAGACGAAAGTTGTTCTTCGACGACCCGCTGAGCTGCCTCACGATTTTGTGCATCCCGCTCGACGACGTCGAGCTTCTGCCTCAGTGTTAACCCGTCAGAGATGCATCGCAGAAGGCCTTCAAAGATAACCTTCAACTGTGCAGCATTCGCATCAACCTGAGCATGCAGTCGGGCAGATTCGCTTGAAGTTTCTTCACATTCCTTATGCTTTAAGGCCGCTTCTTGTTCAAGATGGTGGAAGTAAGAAGTTCTCTACTCGACCCACGCAGCCCGTTGAGTGTTCATAGCCAGGACCTCTGGAGTAGGACGTCTGACCTCGAGCTCATGCAGGCAAGCCTCAATCTTCCTGCAATGATTAACCCAAGACTCAACGACGCCCTCACTATGAAATTTCACGAGCGTCGCCAGCATAGGGTTAACCTCCGCGGCAAAATCCACAGCGAATGTAGGAGTCTCCACGTTAAGCTCCTCAATATAGTCGCTCAACATGCGCAGACTATTCACGGCGCCTTTCGAGAATGCACGTCGAGAAAAGGGGCCGGCTGGCATTATGATGCGAGAATCGAACGGAGCTAGAGTCGACGTGATTGCTGCAAAGTAAATTATAGTCAGATGTCGGCTCAAGAAATAAAGAAAATACACGAACAATAGAGTCTACTATACCGGCTGCAACAGGGGGCATAGCTGGGAGTACTGGTGGCACAACGATAGCCTCATCCCCTCCTTCAATTTATAAGGCTACAAGCAATACAAAGATGAATTAGCAATAATGCGACTGCCCGTTAAAGAAAGGACGTCGGTTAGAAAAGACACTCATCGACACCAGTGGACGAACTAATCTCTGACTGGAAAGTGAAGTGTGGGTGCAGTACCTGATACAGGTGATCAAAAAGGACTCCTGCAAGGACGCAGTAATGCAACGTCAGTACATAAATTATATAGCCTAAAAAATAAGACTGATGGGTCACGAATCTGTACCTTCTAACATCTGAGATGGTACGAGAGAAGGTAGAGGGGTCGTCACCGTCAAAGAGGTAATTGATGGCGCTGCCTTGGGTAGCGCAACCTCAACGCTCGCCACACCTACATTAGAAACGAGATAAATACTGTCAGGAAAGATTGAAAAGGATTGCAGAATAAAAAGAAAAGCAATGACCCAAAATCTACATGATGAGTCGCCGGTCGGAACCGCGACGAGGGCGTCACTTGATATAGCAACTGCTTCACCCTCCTCCATCAGAATGGTTTCGCCGCCCGTGGCTTCATCCCCCGACTCCACGAGAATCGTCGTGATACTTGCAGCGCCCGGAAGCGGCAGGGAGCCGCAAGGGGAAAGAGAGATGATCGGGGCAGTGCCCGATTCTTGCGAAAGAGTGACTACCTCGGGCTCGGTGGTTGTAGCCATCTCACCCATCGCCACCTCGGGCTTGGCAGTTGTAGCCATCTCACCCGCGGCTATCTCGAGCTCGACATTGGTAGTCATCTCACCTGCCACTATCTCGGGCTCGGCGATCGTGACTGTCTCACCCACCGCTACCTCGAGCTTGGCAATTATAGCCATCTTGCCTACCGCTGCCTCGGGTTCGGCGATCATGGCTACTTCCTCTATCGCTACCCTAGGCTCAGTGGTAGCTGCCATTTCTTCGGTAAGACTCGGCCCTGCAGGATAGGATATATGAGAACTGAAAGTTAAAACTTTGACAACAGAACCCAATGCCACATTACCTTGAGTTGGTCTTCCGATTGCTTCCTGAGCCGCACGTGCTGCCCGTCTGTGGGCAGTGGACAAGGCAGCCGGAGCATCCTCTGAAGGAGTAGGGGCAGGGGTAGCGGTGCTCAAACCTGCACCCGCGGCCAAGGCAGCACTACGCTCCCATGCCGCGCGCATTCTGTGCTTCCTTTCCACTCGGGCCGTCTTCTAGAAGCCTTCATCAACAGGATGTCATCGTCCATGCCAAGGGTTACCTCTGGAGCCATCAAGGCATCCGTCATTGGTCGTTTGAGTAAGGCCTCTTTCGGCAGTGCTGAGGAGGCCGGAACTTCGATAGCTGGCCTGGGAAGAATCTCTGCATCACCTTGCGGGATTGGCATTGTAGTCCCTGCGATAAGATAAAGAAAGGGTCAGATTATCCATAAGAAAGGAGAATGAAGATGCAATGAGCCGAGACATACCAATGCCCAACAAAGCGCGATTCCTCTCCTCCTCCTCGAAGGTCCTGAGGGAAGCCGCCAGAGCCTCTTCAGTGGTAAAGCCTGTTACAGAAGGAAAAATGTCAGTCAAGACATGATAATAAAAATAAAAATATAATGCAATAACAGAAGTTACGACTTATACTCACTTGATTCCGCGAGGATGGCCATTTCCGCTTTGTGGCTTGCGGATCGCACCGAAGCTGCAATGGCGGCCTTGAGATCAGTATCTTCCAATGCTATGAAGAGACCCTCATTGGTCCCATATTCGCTCAGGCCCTTGTTATAAGGAGCATGAGGCTCCAGCCCGAGTACAGTGTCTAGAGAGAGGACCGACTTCTTCTTCCTCTTCTGCGAGCGAGCTCCAGTCGCAGCCAGCACAAGCTTACGCTTGGTGGGCACTTTGGGGTGACGAGTCCCGATATATGATCCCACGCCAGATTCAGGGGAAGCTACATTTACCGTCTCCGTAGGAGCATGGGGCGCCGATAGTACATCCACTGTCTCTACGGGAGCACGGGGCACCGGTAGCTTAGGCCTGTCGTGGGGGACTTCAATCGCGGCAGCTTCTCTTAGCGGAGGGAGGACAATGGTCCGTCACTTCAAGGGGATGTTTCGATCACCAGCAGGGGGTGTACCCTTGCGGTCGAGCAACAGTCGCTTCTCCTCCATGATAACAGCGCCCATTGCATGTTGGTACCAGGCCACGTGTACATTAAGGGCCTTCGGGACACAACTCGGATCGCTGATAAAGAAGTGAGACCCCGTGTTCAAGCGCATGAAATGATGCAGCGTGCTCCGCATTCCCTCTTTGGTGGCAGCAGGTTCTACCAGGAAAGCCTCCAGCGGGACTCCCTGATTGTAACTCAGCTGCTGGGCAAAGCGATGTGGGTTATATCTCATGAATAGCGCCGCATCATTTTGCCTGAATACAAGAAAGCCCGGTCTGATGGAGTAGAAGTGAAGAATCTCCCGGGCTTTCAACACGAAGGCCCCGTCTTTAAAAATGTCTCGTAATGACAGCACTGCCTTTGAAGTTTCTTGGCTGATGGTCAAGATTTTGTCTGTAAAAGACATACCATCTCCAACCGTGCGCGGACGGAGGAGTAAGCCCCTAGCTTCCCGTAGTGACGGACTCACAATGGAGGCGTCAACCAGCTGCATTATTCGTAGGAACTTGCATCTGTCGTAAAAAGAAGGTCTTTTGTGGATGCCGAAGACCCCAAGCACGTGCAGCTCCATCCATGAAGTGAAGTAATGCATCGGGAAGTTGGCAGGATGCACCCTTGGTTCAGTGGTGTCCGCTGCTATGCTAAGACCGTGATATACATGGGCTAACCCGGCGATCCCGATGGCCACTTGTATTCCGGCAACCATGCGATGCGCGGGGTAGAAGACGGAAGGCCTCATGTAACGAGAATGCATAGGAAGCGCAAACCAGCTCCACCATAGCCCAAGAAACCCAAGAAAAATGCTTCCTCATCAATGCCCGGAGCGGCGATTTCTGACAAGGGGACGATCGTGACGTCAGGAAGAAAGAAACCCTTTTGATCAGCTTCCAGTATCGGCCGATGGTCCAAGCCAAAGCCGAAGGGATCATCAAGTTTAGCAAAATTTTCGCCTCGTCGCGACAAAATTTCCCGGCGAAGAAAACGGCCAATGAAGTCCGCAAAGCTGACCCCTCGGCCTCCAAATTCAAGGAAGAGGCTCTCATACATGTTCAGCACCTTTATCAGACTCGGGAACTGGTGCTGAATGGCGTTCTCCGGGGTGAGGCCCATCACCACTGGCTTGGTGGCAAAAACACATTCATCCGGAGGAAGCAGCTCTTCGTAGTGCTCTCCCCTGACTGGTAAACCAGAAACCTCTGCGAATTCTTCCAAGGAAATAGAGACCTCTCTATCCAATAAGAGAAGGTATGGGTCGGGATGTTCTACTGCTCCAAAAACGCCTTGATCCACCATGTGGGAGGTGCAGAATACTGGAACAAGGAAGCGTAGACCGCAGGGTACAAGCCGAGCTTCAGCAGCTGCGATTTCTTCGCCGACAAAATGTACCAGGCCCACTGCAAGTACCCGGCCGGATGACGGGGAGTTAGCCCGATGTTGTAGGGCTGTCCCTAAGGGCACGACTCGCCCTGACATATGCGCCGCCCTAGGGTATCCAAAGCCGCCGGCGGCTGCACGGGTACGGTGGCGATCGAAGGCTGAAGGAGACCCTTCGAAGTCCAATTAACCACCTCCACAGCATAGTTCACCGGGGGTGCATCTGCATACGGGATCGCCGAGATAGGCTCCGAAGGCGTCGCACAAGAAAAGCTCCGATGGCCTCTGATAATCTGGTCGTACCATCTACCCCACAAGTGAAGATTTTTGTGTTCCGGATCATGGTCTTTAATGAGCGCGAGAATCTCCCGGTCCACAGGCGCCTCAGGAAACCCGCCTTCTGAACGAAAAAACAGGAAAGAGAGATCGAAAGACATGTCGCCTGCAAAAAAACGGGGACAGAAGTCAACTGTCAGTGCTATAATTTAATTTTAAATTCTAACACTCGGTACTTTAAAATTTGTACCACACTGCAATGCAGTAGAGAGGGACCAAAGCGGGCCCACAAAATCTGGATGACAATGCATCAACTAATAAAACAGCCTCATCATTGGATGAAACTGTTAATTAAATGAGGAAATCCTCAAGAAAATTCTCATTAAATGAGAAGATCTCTCGGGAAAAGGAGAAAATCTCCCTTTGAGAGCAATACTCTGTGACAGAGTGACACTTGTCAAACTCTGATCATGAAGGAATAAAATTCCTCAAGAGCCTGGCTCTGTAATGATGATGGAAAAATCCATCAGAAAAGAATTAATTGAAATTAATTTTTATGAATTAAAAAATTCTGAGATCTTCAAGATCCATGAACAAACTCTTAAGAGTTTTTCATAAGAGATTAAGAAATCTACATGTTATCAAAAGAGCAGAGCTCTGATTCATGGGCTAAGAAACCCCAAGAAAAGATCTCTTTAGATCTATGGGTTCAGGAGAGCAAAGCTCTGTTAATGAAACCCTAAATGGGTTTTCTTTAGATCAATGATCTATGAAGAGCAAGGCTCTGTTAATGGGTAAAACCCTAATTTATTAAAAAGTTTTAAACTTTACCTAAGTTCTGACAGAGTTTTTACTCTTGAAAAGTTCTTAACCAGGAGAGCAATACTCTGAAGAAGAGATAATTCTCAAAGAAGAAGATGACAATCATCTAAGGGACCAATGGTCCTATTTATAGGCATTAAAACGCCTCTTCAACTTCTGAGTTGATCCAAGGGCGCAGATACTGCCACCGCTGCACTCACGTGTGGGCCACGTGAGCGCAACGGTGGGGGGAATTTGTTTCCCCCAATCAGAGCAAAGCTCTGTTTGAAATTTGAATTTCAAAAAATTGAAGCAACGCTTCAGATCCAGCGCTAGGCGCGCTGCGCGCCATATGTCAAACACGGATGCGCTAGCGCCAGGTGCGCTACGGCCTAGGCAGCATACCATGTGTGCGCTAGCGCTGGGCACGCTGCGCGCCACGTGTCAAACACGGGTGCGCTAGCGCAGGCTGCGCTGCGCTTTGAGCAGCGCACCACGTGTCAAACACAGGTGCGCTAGCGCAAAGTGCTCTGCGCTCTGAGCAGCGCACCACGTGCAAAGCACGGGTGCGCCAGCGCTGGAATTGTAAAATTCCCCACCGTTAAATCAAAAGATCTAATAATAATGATAAATCATTAATTAATCAGAATTAAAATTCTATTATGGAAAGATTTTCCAATCTTGTTAAAAACAAGAAGATTGCTTTCTGTAAAACAGAAGCCTTAAGATCAAAGATCCAACAGTGGGAAACATCCCCAAATCAATCAGAGAAAGATCTCTTTAACTGATTTAACAAATCAATTTGCCCTATATAAAGGCCCCAAGACTTCAAGTCTGATATAGATAAACCCCCCTATAAACTTTGAAAAGATTCAAAGAAACAGAGTAAGCTCTTGAAAGAAGTATTTCTTCAAGGTAAAGATCATGAACGATGAACACAGAGATGAAATCATCTCATAAAAAGAAGAATTATCTTCTTAAAAGATCATAGATCTACAAAGACCAAGGTCTTTTTTAAAAAAGATCAAAAGATCTCATCACATAATAAAAGAAGAACATATTCTTCACACAGATCATTGATCTATAAAGGCAAAGCCCTTTCAAAAATAAGAACTGTTGTTCTTGAATCTTGAGACAAAGTCTCTTTTAAAAGAACATAAATTTGTTCCCAGATCATAAAATTGATCAACACGCGCTTTGCGCTATTGAAATGCGCTTTACGCTATTGAAATGCGCATTGCGCTCATGAACAGCGCTGCTGCGCTCTCTGGACTGGTGCTCAGCACCAAAATGTGCCATGTGTCAACCACGTATGCAATTTGCGCTTTGCGCTTCTGAAATAGCGCACCGCGCTCATGGGCTGGTGCTCAGCGCCAAGCATGCCACGTGTCACTCACGTGTGCGCCACTAAATTAATAGCGCAATGCGCTCATGGACTAGCGCTTAGCGCTCATAAACTGGCGCAATGCGCCCATCATCTGGCGCTTAGCGCCAAGCACGCCACGTGTCCCTTACATGTTCCCCACATGGCAGAAGCGCACTGCGCTTTTTGATCGGCGCAAAGTGCCTAGCGCACCATAGGTGTGCTGATAGAACACAAATTGTTCTTTAATGGGCCAGAGCTCTGCTGAATGCTTTGCATTCAATATAAGACAAAATAAAAGATTTTTTGCTCAGCATTATTAAAAGGGCCAAGCCCAAATAAAGGCTCAATAGTCAGAATAAACAAAATGTTTATTGTACTTAGCCCAATATTGGCCATAAGTCCTCAACTCATATTTAATTGAGCCCATCTGCTCACGAATATTTTACAGATCTTTGTCCCAAATTGGACTACAGATCTTCCGATTAATTCACACCGGTTCAAGGGTACATCTCTTTACTCCTCTGATATTTGTTGTTGTAATCCTTCAATGTCTTTAGAGAGGTGACGGGTCTCGACAACCACACATTTCTACGGACTGTGGGGTCCTTAAACTCATGGACTACGATGTCCTTAACCCGGACTATGGGGTCCTTAAACTCATGGACTATGATGTCCTTAACCTTGGACTGTGGGGTCCCTTTAAACCCACGGACTACGATGTCCTTAACCTCGGACTGTGGGGTCCCTTTAAACCCATGGACTATGATGTCCTTAACCTTGGACCGAGATGTCCTTAAACTAAAATTGGACCACCATGTCCTTAAACTGGTAATCGACCGCAATGTCCCTAAACTAAACAATAGAGTCCAAATGCTCTCTTATCAGATCTAAACGACCATGTTAAGTTGACCGTAGTCTAAAAATTAGACTAACGTATCCTTAACAAACGTTTAAGTTGATCTTAGCCTCAAATGAGACTAACGTATCCTTAAACCCAAACAAAACTCAAATCGAAGAAGATACGGATTTGGACTAATCCGCGCCTGTTCACACCATAATATTGCATTATTATATTCCCCATTCTTATTCTTTTTATAAATAAACAGGTGCTTTTGACGCATGACTGCTACATATTACAGGTTATAGGTTCTTGGATCAAAAACAGTGAAAACAATGAAAATACCATGCAAAAGTGAGACTGCGAATGATAAATGGTGAAATAGTGATCGAGCCTACATTTTGAGGAACAATGAACAACAGTTCACCGAGTACAAAGGCAACGGCACGAAGAAACATTAAAAGTCCACTACACAACACTGTGAAGATCTGGAGAAGAAACAGAAGTCAATCTGAGAAAAGACCTAAAGAAACAGGAATTACAAGTCACCCAGAACCAACACTGAAATTTTCAGCATTCAAGACCCCAAGTTGGCCGCGGAACCGCGGCCAAACCTGGACTTAGGCCGCGGTTCCGCGGCCGTGTGTTACACGTATAGGGTAAAATTTTCCAGAAAGGTTTGGGGCGTGTTGACTAGTCTACCTAAGGGCAATTTTGTAAAAGCATACATGCGAATCAATTCTAACCTAGGGTTTCTATCTCCTTATAAATAGAACCCAGATCATTGTAATTTCTTATGCCTCCTTTTAATAATAAAATACAGATCTCTTTATGGAGAGCATCGGTGTTTCTTTTTAACTCATGAATTCAGATCTGACAAACCTGCGTTGATGATTGGAGAGATGCATCTGTAAGTAGATTTAATTCCTTGCTCTACTTTAGATTTCAATTCTTTGCCCTAGGTAGATTTAATTTCTTGCCGTAGATAAATTGTTTAGAGTTAGCTTTGGGGAAGGATTTTGAGAGATGAGATCTCTCATCCCTTTCTTACCCATAATATATTTTCAATAGGACTCCATGCATACACGCATATACCGTGCCCTACGGCACCCTATCCCTCGAGGTAGCGGTGACACCGTAGTGTAGAAGCCCGGTTGCGCGTGTTTTCCATGGAGGTTAGGGTAAGGATCTCTAAAGGAAGGACAAGAACCTAGAGGAAGGAACAGCTTCCCGAATGGATCTAATCCCCTTTATTGATAATTACCATAACTCCTCATAGATCCTAAATTGGGTATAGAAAGCGTTGATATTTACTTGCATTTCCAAACCATCCCTAAACCTAACCCTAATAAGACTAGATCTAGAAAATCGTAGTATAGAATAATTTAGGTTTTTAGATTTAATAATCACTCCGAACACCCTTCGGAATTAACTCGTTAGCACGACTAGGAGATTCACAACATCCCTGTGGACCGACCCGTACTCACCGGCTAGCTGCAAAGCGACGCCGTTCTTGATTGTGGTTAATAGATAGTTTTTGAGATCAAATCAGCGCCCTACGGGCGACAACATAAATTAGTCTCCGTATACAATCCACGGGCAACCAAAACCAAAACAAACACCCACGACACGAAGTGACCATCTGGAGAAGGAGAAAGTTGTTACCGTGATGCGGTAGCGTAATTAACTGCAGGGGCTTGCGCCTGCAGGGAAGAGCGTCTCCACAATTAAAACCCCTCAAACGAGGGAGGATCTGACGAAGTTTGCTACATCGGCCGCATCCGTTTAAACCTTCGATACATGGTGCCATAAATCAACTTGGCATCTTCGGAGAGGTGGACGGATAGCACCAATTAGCATCTGCCCCGAAATTCAGGCGAGACGTTCACCGCGTCTTCACGCATCTTTTCGGCGGGGAACAACAAGCAAACAACACTAGGATGATATATATAGTGTACATGACCTACTGAAGCAACCTGGACCCATTCCCTCTCCAAGTGGCCGAGCACATGCCTTGGAAATCTGGCCAGATCGGTTTTGCTATGGTGGAATGGCTTCGTATTGGTAGGGTGGTCTCACATTGGTCCAAAAGTGTCTCAAGTATTGTTTGCTAGCTTTGAAAACACTCCAGGTCATCCCAGATTTCCCTGCACACCCTAAACACTCACAAACCGACATTTGAAGTTTCTGTTTTTCTGTATTTTGGGTTTCAGTTGGGTTTGGTCTAGGTTTCTGGTAATTGGGGGGGTTAAGGTCACCACAAGAGTTCAAATGCATAACCACAACTCAAATTAACTCTAACCCTCTCTAGAATTCCCCAAAATTCACTAAACTTCGCCCAAACGAAAACAAACTTGAAAAGAGGCTTAAGCAAATGAAACACTACACTAACTGTGAAAGGATTACCTCATTTGGGACCCAAGAATCCCCTACAGCACCAAAATGTGATTTTTCTTTTTCCAAGGTGTAGCTTGTGAGCTTGTGCACATTTTTTGTGAAGTGGAGAAGAACTTTTGATGGATTTTTGATGGTGTTATGAGGTATTTTGTTGAAGGGGAGATGAGGGAAGCAGCTGAGGTTGAAGAGGGAGGGAAATAATGAAGAAGATGAAAATGAAGACAATGGTCTAAGGTCAAAGGAACCCCTCTCCTTCTCTCTCTTGCCCATACCTCTTTAGTTTAATGTTTTCTTTTTTCTTTTCTTTTCTATTTTCTTTATCTATTCTCTTCTCAATTTAAAACCCATACCCTGCATGATAAAAGAGAAAGCATGAAAGAAAAAATGTAACAAGTGCTAACAATGACTTAGTGCATGTCATGTGCACAAAACACGCTTAAAGCCCGATTAGCGATATTTAATCGCGATTAGCACTAAAATAGTGTCAAATAAATCATAAACTTTCATAATTTGCATAAATCACATAAAGCACCCTCTTTTTTAGTAATTTCCATAATTTTCAAAAAAAATTCCCAATTTATCGGTATTTAATTATACCGCCTTATTAAAATATTAAATATTTTATTATTTAATTACAAAAATTCCCAAAAATAATATTTTATTTTTTTGAAATGTTATAGAGCAAGCTCTTGGGACTCATACACAGTGATGTGTATGGTCCAATGTCTACACATGCACGAAGTGGTTATTCCTATTTCATTACTTTTACGGATTACTTCTCTAGGTATGGACATGTCTTCTTGATGAAATATAAATCCGAGGCCTTTGCGAAATTTCGAGAATATAAGAATGAAATGGAAAAAAAAAACCAGCAAAAGTATCAAGACACTGAGATCTGATCGAGATGGTGAATACTTAAGTGCCGAGTTCCTGGATTATCTAAAAGAGAATGGAATTCTCTCTCATCTTACTCCTCCATACACACCACAACACAACGGTGTATCGGAAAGGCGGAACTCTATAGATATGGTACGTTCCATGATGAGTAACGCTGAGTTACCGCGATCCTTCTGGGGCTATGCACTAGAATTAGCTGCATATCTTTTGAACAAGATTCCTACCAAGACTGTGCCTACCACACCATATCAGATGTGGAGTAAGAAGAAAACCTATCTTCAGTATCTGAAGATATGGGGATGTCCGGCTTTTATAAAAAAGCAGCATGCGGACAAGCTCGAGGCACGCTCAGTATTATATAAGTTTGTGGGATACCCAAAGAACCCCAGGAGGTATCTTTTCTATTACGCAGAGGAACAAAAGGTCTGTTTCTCGTCATCCCCACTTTTTGGAAAATCAATTTTTGGAAAAAGAAACTAGTGGGACCGCAACATAACTGGAAGAAATTCCAGAACCACAAGCTATTACTGAAAGCATAGTAGAACAAGAGGTTTTGAAAGAATATGACATCCCCGTGCCACTCCGCAGGACTAGTAGGCAGTCTCATCCGCCCGAGAGATACTGCGTTTTCTCATCGACGGGGATAGAGAGGATTGCATCATTGACAATGATGAGCCAACTAGCTTCCAGCAAGCCATTCAGAGCGGTGACTCGGTTAAATGGCTTGATGCAATGTAGACCGAGATGGAGTCCATGTACACCAACAAAGTATGGACTTTGGACATTGCTCCAGAAGGGGTAAAACCTGTAGGCTGCAAATGGATCTTCAGAAAGAAGATTGGTGTAGATGGACAGGTTGAAACCTGTAAGGCTAGACATGTTGCAAAAGGTTTTCGTCAAAGACCTGGTTTGGACTATTATGAAACCTTTTCTCCAGTGGCTATGCTCAAATCCATTCGGATCCTTCTTGCCATTGCTGTCTTCCACGATTATGAGATTTGGAAAATGGACGTAAAAACCACTTTTCTGAATGGACATTTGGAAGAGTGCGTCTATATAGATCAGCCAGAAGGTTTCTTTCAGAGTGGGAGCAGTGGGAAAGTGTTCAAATTGCTTAAATCCATTTATGGATTAAAGCAGGCGTCGTGGTGTTGGAACATCTGTTTTGATGAGACGGTAAAAGAATTCGACTTTATCAAAAATCTAGATGAACCATGCATCTATAGTAAGATTGTAGCGAGAAGTGTGGTATTCCTCATCTTGTACGTAGATGACATTCTCTTGATAGGAAATGATATTCTTATGCTATAATCAGTCAAATGATTCTTGTCACAGAGGTCCTCCATGAAAGACCTGGCTGATGCCTCCTACATTCTGGAGATCCAGATCTATCGTGATAGATCTAAGAGGATATTAAGACTTTCACAGTCTAGGTACGTCGACACCATACTAAAGAGATTTAGTATGGAAGATTCAAAGCGCGATAGTCTACCGGCTTGTCACGGAATCACCCTCTCCAAAGAGATGTCTCCCAAGACTGATTTGGAAATGGCTCGCATGTTGATTATACCTTACGCTTCTGTGGTAAGATCTATAATGTATGCGATGTTATGTACCAGACCAGATGTTGCTTACTCACTTAGCGTGGTAAGCCGGTATCAGTCAAACCTAGGAGAGAACCACTGGATAGCGGTAAAGAACATTCTTTAGTACTTGAGAAGGACTAAGGAGATGTTCTTGGTGTATGGCGGAAAAGACCTCCAGATCGAGGCCTTTGCTGACTCCATCTTCCAGAGTGACAAGGATGACTCCAAGTCCATGCAGGTTATGTCTTTACCCTCAATGGAGGGGCGGTCTGTTGGAAGAGCCCCAAGCAGGATACCGTTGCTGACTCGACGATGAAAGTGGAGTATATCACTGCTTGTGACACTGCGAAACAAGCAGTCTGGATGAGGAAGTTCCTAACAGAACTTCAGGTGGTTCAATCCATTGTAGATCCAATACCTCTGTATTGTGACAACTACGGTGCTATAGATTTAGCGAAAGAACCCAGGTCCCATCAGAAGTCCAGACACATCTTATGGCGATACCACCTGATCTGGGAGATCGTTGATCGCCGGGAGATCAAGATGCGGAGAGTTGATTCGGAGAACAACACTGCAGATCCACTCACAAAGGCCATCCCTCAGGCACAGTTCGAGAGGCTATTTGAGATGATAGATCTGCGATATGCCAATACATGGCCTCAGTGCAAGTGGGAGATTGCTAGTGATATATGCCCTAGAGGCCATTATTGTATCACACTTGTTTGTTTATTACATATTGGAAGCTTGGGATATATATGGATATAGTAACAGTTTTGCTCGAAATGGTAGTATGCTACCTGGTTTGTTTCTAGCTCAATATATGCATATGTTTTTTTTAGCATATCGCTTATACATATTGGTAGAGCCCTTAGGATCTTTACTTGATTACCAGTGTTGTAATGGCAGTAACATTAGTGGGAGCTGGGTAGTCTATAAGCACGTCCTTATAAAGGTCCCTAGTTATAGGATTATCGAGATGGGGCATCGATACTCCAGAGAAGACTAGTGTATACGCTTCTCATCCTAGCAGGGGAGACGGTCTGTCCTACAGCCATTAGTATGTCGTACTGGAGATAGTATGCAGATGCTCATTGGGTTATGAGTACACTGGACAGGACACGTAGGGAGCTGCTAGTGGGTATTATACCCTATCGTCGGGTAGCAGTTCCCAGGTGACATGAGTACAGCTTAGTCCATCGACTTTACACTGCTACTTCGCCTCGAGTGTGTTCCCACAGTTCTTAGATTACTACTACCCTACCACGGCTCAAAAAAGTCATGCAAACAGGTAGTAGTTGGGTGCAGTCTCGAAGCACTTGGAGGCAGTGGCGGTTAGATAGGATTCATCTCTCCCGGTATTGGGGGTTGATATCGCGCTGTGTTCGGAAAGCCATTACACAAAGTCCCTGGTCAGGGAAAGTGAGATTTACTGGTAGGTACTACAGTAGTTTCTCAGGGTGTTTTGGGCTATACTTCGACACGACTTATTGCGCTATTAGGGGTCTGAAGGTTACCACCCCCTTAGGCCCGATATGCGATACTGTGCGAAGATTGTCACAGATAACCTCAGTAGGAGTTCGGATGAGTTTGATCATCGGCCTTCTTATCGACAGATACCTGGGTAGCCGTTACATGCAGCTAGTACCGCTGATGTGCTTGTGGTTAAACCCAATGCCAGCGTAGTGTCGAGTCTTTAGAGTCTCATACAGAGGGTTTCCTTGCATCGGGCAAAAGATATAGAGGTCATATGGTTTTACGACAGGGTTCGATCACATACGTGTACTTGTGCATGTATGATGTTCGGGCGGATAATACTAGTGGTCTTTGGTTTAAGCCTGATCTTATTATTATATTGATGGATTATTTTTGTCTCTTTGTATTCGTATTTTTCGGAATACGGATACGGGTATGTATATACGGATGAGGGGCATTCTTGTAATTTACTCAAGATTGTTTCTAGAAGAAGACACCTCATATTTGTATTAACCATTTAGATTAAATGGTTATGAGGTGGAGGAAATGAGGTGGAGGTTTGCATTAAGTGAAGTATGGCTACTTGGTGACTTATGGGGGTGACTCACTTGATCACTATTGAAGTATGCTTGATATTTTACAAGCATGCTAGATATTTTGGTGAGATATTTTCTTGCTTGAATGATTGGTATGCTTCATTAGTGATAACTCTTAGCCATATTCATTCACTTGCTCATCTTCACTCTCTTTTCCTCAAGCTCCCCTTCTTCTTCCTCATACCGTTCATGTCTCATGTGTTGAGAAACCTAGGGTATTTAGAGACAAAGTAATCCATCTACACACTCTATATCATTTAGGATATCTAGTTTAGCGAACTAGGTGCCCTAGTTACCTCGGATTTGAGGTACGAGCTCGGACTATAGACTCTCGGGTGGATCGTCTTTGACTTGAGAGGACCGACGAGGAGGCCCAATCTATGTACGATCCGAGGAGCGTATGACGAGGAGGAGGATAGCAAGAAGACCCGAAGGACATGGTTCTGTGAAGTATAACTTTCTATCCGAGTAGTTAACCTTAAACAATTTTGTTAGTTAGGGTTTAGTATCGATCCTGGAGTTCAAGTCGGTGTTGCAAAGCATAGAAAAATTGTTTTTTGCATATTCCGCTTCCCCGTGAACCCGCGGGGTGCGCTACATCGACCTACAGTGGTATCAGAGCCTACTAAATCTTAACTAACAGTTTAGACAACGTGTAAAACTACAAAATCGAAATAACTCCGAAACATCGTAACGTAGATCTAAGTTTCTGTCGATTTTTCAGAGGTTCTAAATTTTTTTAAAAAAATTGCAGAGTGCTCTATTTGTTGTGAGATGAACGTAGAACAAAAACGAGGCAATTCCACCTCACCATGGCTGGCCAAACCCTCAAAATGATCGGCCTCACCGGATTTGTAGTGGTGAATTGGCTTAAATTTTGTTCTCTGTTCTAATCTCATGGATCTAAGGTTTCAGGTGATGTTTGATTTTGCCAAGTTTTCATATTCTGTTATCTTTCTATTCTGGCAGTATAGAGTATTTCGAAGTCGCAGTTTTAACGTAGTTTAACATGTTTCAGTTTGATATATGTGTTCGTAAACTTCCGCTAATTGGTATATGTCGGTTAGTTGGGGGTTGTACATATCTGTGATGGTTTGTGTATATGAACTATATTGGATTGTCGTGGATGAATAGCCGGGGATGTGAGTCAAGAACAATATAACTATTGATCCTCCAAATGATAGAATGTTAACCCTCGTCAATGCCCGGGATAACGCACAAACTGCCATTACTGAAACGTACCTTGAGTTTATCCGGATTCCGGTTTTATGCATAAGCCGGATTACTCCATATACCTTAACATCGTTAAGATATGAATCCATTCTATACCCAATATAGCAACAAATGCACTAATTTAATTGGAACCAGATTCAAAATACATGCAGCTATTTCCAGTGCATATCGACTAAATGGTAGAAGGCCATACGACATTACTCATCAAAGGAGTGCATCCACTAATGAGTAATCTGAGAGAGAAGAAAGTTCTTACATAAATTACTTACGACGGAATACCTAGAATAAGTATCTACATCTTTGAACATTTCGAAAAGTACTGATATTTGCAACGCATGGTTCTCTACTTTATTCTTATACCTATAACTTCTCAAAATTTAGACCTTATATTTCGCCGAAATGCTTGTCTAAAACCAAAGAAGTCATAAGTAAACGGAATATAGTACGAGTACCACCCCTTGTCCTAATGAATATCGGACAACATACAATACTTTGTATAAGTCCTCTGAATTTAATAATTTAAACCCTGTGCATCGTAGGTTGAAAACTGTATTATAGTTAGAAGAATTACACCGTTATTGAATGCACCTTACTTAATCATCAACTGATAAATGTAAATGTTATAAACATAATTTCAAAAAGTTATATCTTACTTGTAAGTCCACGTTGCTCACCCCGGTTCTTGCGGGGAGGCGGAAACGGCGAAAAACGATTTTTGGCGCAAAGGCAACATGGACTAAAACACGGATCTTTGCTAAACTGTGAACTAGCAAACTACTAGAGGTGTTATCTACTATGCCATTGAGACTATACCTCACGATACCGGTCCTTCGGGTCTTCATCCCGCTGTCCTGCTCATCCATCCACGCTCTGAGGATCGATCCGGATCTTGGTTACCTCCGCGGCCTCCTTGAGTCGAAGACGATCCACCCGAGAGTTGTACACCAAGCTCCACCTCGAGCCGAGGCAACTAGGGCAACAAGATCGCTAGTCTTGATGTCCTAGGTTGTGTAGAAGAGGTTGATGGAAGTGTTTGTCTATGTGGATTCTTTTTCTCTCAATACATGAGATCAAAAGAAAATTTCAAGAGGAGGAAGATGAAGGAGAACAAGCAACCATGGAGCTCTTTTTCTTTCTTCTCACTTGCAAGAGAGAGAATAAGAAAAGAGAAGTGAAAATGTTAACTAAAGAAAAAAGGCACCATGGTTGCAATAATACTAAACATCATCATTACTAATCCTATCATGATAAAGTTGATGGCTATATTGACATGACCATTTTCATAATCCAAAAAGAAAAAGAAAACCAAAGAAGAGTGTAGACCTCTCATGAAGGTCATGGTCACTTTGGTCTACGGGTCAACAAAGTCAAGAGTGGTCAAGGTGGTCAAATGGTCAAAGCAATTAGCCATCACTAAAAGGATTAGTAAATAATGTCTCCGGCTCATAATGGTTTTGACTGAACGAATTGTCAAAACCCTAATGAGCCCGCCTCAAAATGGTTTTGACCGAATCAACTGCCAAAACCCTAATGAGGCACCTCCTCCTTCATCGGTCCGCAAAACTGTGGATACACACCTGCATCCGCATTCCGTAGAATGCGAATGCACAGAAGACAAAACTAATCCATCCGTGCAATACTAGGATCCGGCTTAAACCAAAGCCCACTAGCATTGTTTGCCCTAACAGCATACGCACACAAGTGCACGTAAGTGATCGCAGCCCTGCCGTAAAACCATACGGCCTCTACACGTTTCGCTCAGTGCAGGGAAACTCTCTGTGTGGGACTCTAAAGACTCGACACTACGCTGGCAGTGGGTTTAACCACAGACCGCAAGCGGCACTAGCTGCACGTAACGGTCCCCAGGTAGATGTCGATAAGAAGGCCGATGAGATAAACCCATTCGAACTCCTACTGAGCCTGTATGTGACAATCTCCGTACAGTCCGGTCTGTTCGTCTGATACATCGCATGGCGGGCCTAGGGGGTAATGAACGTCAGTCCCCTAATAGCGGTACAAGTCGTGTCGGAGTGTAGCCCAGAACACCCTGAGATAACACTGGAAACTTACCAGTATATCTCGCTTGCCCTGGCCAGGGACTACTCGTGTAATGGCTCTCCTAGACACAGCGCGATGTCAACCCCCAATACCGGGAGAGACGAATCCTGTCTAACCGTCACTGCCTCCAAGTGCTTCGGGACTGCACCCAACTACTACCTGTTTGCATGACTCCTTTGAGCCGTGGTAGGGTAGTAATCTAAGTACAGTGGGAACACACTCGAGGCGAAGTGACAGTGTCAAGTCAGCGGATTAAGCTGTACTCATGTCACCAGGGAACTGATAACTGACGATAGATATAATACCAACCAATAGTTTCCGACGAGTCCTGTCCAGTGTATTCGTAACCTAACGAGCACCCGCATGCTATCTCCAGTACGACGTACTGATGGTTGTGGGACAGACCATCTCCCCTGCTGGGAGGAAAAGCGTATACGCTAGTCTACTCCGGAGTATCGATGCCCCGTCTCGATAATCCTACGACTAGGGACTTGTATAAGGATGTGCTTATAAATTACCCAGCCCCCACAACTGTGACTGCCATCACAACGCTGGTAATCAAGCAAAGATTCTAAGGGCTCTACTAATATGTATAAGCAATATGCTAAAAGAAACACATGCACATATTGAAGTAGATACAAACCAAGTAGAATACTACCATTTTGAGCAAGATTGTCTATACAACTGTGAATATCCCAAGCTTCCATCAAGTAATATACAAACTAATATGATACAGTAATGGCCTCTAGGGCATATACACTAACAATCTCCCACTTGCACTAAGGCCATGTACTGGCGTATCGAAGACCTATCATCTCGATCAGCCGCTCGAACTGAGTCTGGGGTAGGGTCTTTGTGAGTGGATCTGCAGTGTTATTTTCTGAATCTACTCTCTTCACCTCGATCACCCGGCGATCTACGATCTCCCTGATCAGGTGGTACCGCCTCAAAATGTGCCTGGACTTTTGATGGGACCTGGGTTCCTTCGCTAAAGCTATAGCGCCGTTGTTGTCGCAATACAGCGGTATTAGATCAACAATGGTAGGAACCACCTGAAGCTCCGTGACGAACTTCTTCATCCAGACAGCTTCCTTTGCGGCATCGCAAGCAGCTATGTACTCCGCTTCCATAGTTGAGTCAGCAACGGTTTCTTGCTTGGAACTCTTCCAGCAAATCGCCCCTCCATTGAGGGTAAAGACATAACCCGACATGGACTTGGAGTCATCCTTGTCACTCTGGAAGCCGGAGTCAGCAAAGGCCTCGATCTGGAGGTCTTTTCCGCCATACACCAAGAACATCTCCTTAGTCCTTCTCAGGTACTTGAGAATGTTCTTTAGCGCTATCCAGTGTTTCTCCCCTGGGTCCGACTGATACCGGCTTACAACGCTCAATGCGTATGCTACATCTGGTCTGGTACATAACATCGTATACATTATAGAGCCTACCGCAGAAGCGTAGGGTATAATAGACATGCGATCCCTTTCCAAATCAGTCTTGGGAGACATCTCTTTGGAGAGGGTGATCCCGTGACAAGCCGGTAAATTACCGCGCTTGGAATCTTCCATACTGAATCTTTTCAGTATGGTGTCAATGTACCTGGACTGTGAAAGTCCCAACATCCTCTTAGATCTATCACGATAGATCTGGATCCCCAGAATGTAGTTGGCATCGCCCAGGTCCATCATGGAGAACCTCTGCGACAAGAATCCTTTGACTGACTGTAGCATAGGAATATCATTTCCTATTTGGAGAATGTCATCCACGTACAAGACGAGGAACACCACAGTTCTCCCTACAATCTTACTGTAAATGCATGGTTCATCTGGGTTTTTGATAAAGTCGAATTCTTTGACAGTATCGTCGAAGCAGATGTTCCAACTCCGTGATGCCTGCTTCAGTCCATAGATGAACTTGAGCAACTTGCACACTTTACCGCTGCTCCCACTCTGAATGAATCCCTCCGGCTGATCCATATAGACGCACTCTTCTAAATTTCCATTTAGAAAAGCCGTCTTTTCATCCATCTGCCAGATTTCATAATCGTGGAAAGCAGCAATGACAAGAAGGATCCGAATGGATTTGAGCATAGCCACTGGAGAAAAGGTCTCGTCATAGTCCAAACCAGGTCTTTGACGAAAACCCTTTGCAACAAGTCTAGCTTTATAGGTTTCAACCTGCCCATCTACACCAATCTTCTTTCTTAAGATCCATTTGCAGCCTACGGGTTTTACCCCTTCTGGAGCAAAGTCCAAAGTCCAAACTTTTTTGGTGTACATGGACTCCATCTCGGTCCGCATTGCATCCAGCCATTTTACCGAGTCACCGCTCTGAATGGCTTGCTGGAAGCTAGTAGGCTCACCATAATCCATAGTGCAATCCTCTCTATCCCCGTTGTTCCCCTCCGAACGGCGGCCGAGACATGACGTCTTGCCTGAGATTCGGGGCAGATGCTAATTGGTGCTATCCGTCTACCTCTCCGAAGATGCCAAGTTGATTTATGGCACCATGTATCGAAGGTTTAAACGGATGTGTCCGATGTAGCAGACTTCGTCAGATCCCCCCTCGCTTGAGGGGTTTTTGATTGTGGGGACGCTCTTCCCTGCAGGCGCAAGCCCCTGCAGTTAATTACGCTACCGCATTGCGGTAACCACTTTCTCCTTCTCCAGAAATTTCACTTCGTGTCGTGTGCGTTTATTTTGTGTTTGGTTGCCTGTGGATTGTATACGGAGACTGAGTTATGTTGTCGCCCGTAGGGCGTGGACTAGTCCAAATCCGTATTATCTTAGATTTGGGTTTGGGGGTTGGGTTTAAGGATACGTTAGCCTCATTTGAGACTAAGATCAACTTAAACATTTATTAAGGATACGTTAGTCTAAATTTAGACTAAGATCAACTTAACGGGATCGTTTAGATCCAACAAGAGAGCAATTTAATGAGGAGGCCCTGTTGTTTAGTTTAGTGACATTGTGGTCAATAGGTAGTTTAAGGACATTACGGTCCATAGATAGTTTAAGGACATTATGGTCCAATGTTAGTTTTAAGATGTTGCGGTCAAGGTTAATGACGTCATAGTCCGTGGATTTAAGGACCCCACAGTCCGATGTTAGTTTTAAGACATCCCGGTCAAGGTTAAGGACGTCATAGTTCATGGGTTTAAGGACCCCACAGTCCGTATCAATGTGTGGTCATCGGGACCCGTCACCTCTTTGAAGACGTTGAGGAATTACAACGCCAAGTATCAAAGGAGTGAAGAGATGTACCCTTGAACCAAGGTAGATTAAATAGTCTTTGGCCCAATTTGGGACCAAGACCAATCAATTATGTTATGAGCCTATTGGCCCAGTTAAGTTTGGATTGAGGACTTATGGCCATTTTGGGCTAAGTCCAATCATATTTGGAATATTGGCTTTCTGTTGGTCCATTGAAGGAGAGGCTTTGCCTCTAGAACTTAGCCAATTGGGCTGAGGCTAGTGTTAAACACTAGAGACCAACAGTGTTGAACACTGGGAATGAGATTGACAAACTGATGTTAAATGCCAAAAGATAATCAGTGTTACATACTAGCAACAAGGCTTTCAAATTAGTGTTAAACACTAAAGCAGGTCAGTGTTAAGCACTGGCCAGAGAGGTTTCAAGTTAGTGTTTAAACACTAAAGCAAATCAGTGTTAAACACTGGAAAGAGAGATTCCAAATTAATGTTAATCAGTATTAAACACTGGTAACCGAAATTTAATTTAGTGTTAAACACTAAGAAATTTAGTGTTAAACACTGCAAAGAGAGTTTTTCAATTAGTGTTAAACACTAAAGCAAATCAGTGTTAAACACTGGATACAGAGGTTTCAATTTAGTGTTAAACACTAAGGCAAGAGGAGTCACGTGGTAGCACGTGAGAGCGCCCTCTCTCTCTTTATTTGTTCTGCCGAGAGTATTGAGTACTTTGGAGTATCACGTGCCGTCACGTGATGGGCATTTAAGTGTTCGTCTGTTAGAGCTTCTGCCAGGGGTCACGTGGGGCACGTGAGGCGTTGCCTCAAAACCCTTCTCTGTGGATCTTTTCAGGGGTCACATGGAGTACGTGAGGCGTTGCCTCAAAGTTCTTCTTTATGGATCTTTACAAGGGTCACGTGGAGCACGTGAGGCGTTGCCTCAAAATTCTTCTTTATGGATCTTTACAGGGGTCACGTGGTAGCACATGACCCTGTAATTTTGCCTGTTTGAAGATGTGTTTATCTTTTTAAGAATTAAATTCTTCATGGGGCTAAACCCTAGCAATAAACTTTAGAGGAATTAAATTCCTGTTTCTTCTGAGGGATTATATTCTTAGATAGAGTTGAACTCTAACTTGTCTTCTGTAAGAATTGAATTCCCATACATGTGAGGAATTAGGTTCTTCTAAGATTTGAGTTCTTAACTAGGGTTAAACCCTGGTTCTGTTCATTTGAAGGAATTAAATTCCTATAACATAGGGTTAAACCCTAATTTTATTTTAAAGGAATTAAATTCCTATAGTTCTATGAGAATTAAATTCTCAAACTTCCATTCCCTCCCTATGCTTTGGATCTGCATGGCAGGATCTCAACCTAATGAGAATTAAATTCTCAATTCATGGGGAGATGTGCACTTTGCAGATCTTCCACTAAAGAGAGAACTAAGTTCTTCTTTTTAATATAAGAGTTAAATTCTTTTGAGAATTAAATTCTCTTTTTTTAAAAGCCTTCCCTTTCTTACCTAGGGTTTTCTTTTGTAGAAGATCAAATTCTTCCAAAGTCTCAAGGCTCTATTTCTTTTTCTCTCTATGTCTCTGTATATAGATCTCTATATATGTCTCTCTCTGTATCCTTTCCTCTCTTTTCTGGCTCCTATTTATAGGAGAAGGAAGAGAATCAATCAGTCTTAGTGAATCATTCATTGAGGGATTTGATTTGCATTCATCATTCATCTGGACCTTTGAATTATTAGGTGAATTTTATTCACCATTGGATCTTAAATCCAAAGATATTCCTTGGTTATTTCGGTTAGATTTTAAGGGGAAATCTTTCCAAGTTCAAGATTTTCCATAGATAGGTGATATTTAATCACCTTTAAATTTTTAATCCAATCGGTTCCAAATAATCATTCTCCTTTGGAAAGATTCGAATGCTGTTCAGAATTTAATTCTGTTAAATAGATAGGCTTTGAAAGCCGGTCACGTATGGCCACGTGACCCCTGGTCACGTGTGGCCATGTGACTCCTGCTCACGTGTGGCCATGTGACCCCTGCTCACGTGTAGGCACGTGACCCTTTGGAACGAGCTTTCTTCTGCTTTCTGCGCTTTGTCTTCTAGCCGCTGTTTAGCCGTCACGTGCCAACACGTGACCCCTGGTCACGTGTGAGCACGTGACCCTTTCTGGAGCCTTTTCTTTGATTTAATCAAGGAGCCGAATCTGCCTTTGCCGCTGCTTTTAATTGTCACGTGCCAACACGTGACTGCTGGTCACGTGCTAGTACGTGATGCCTCCTCCGTAAACTTTCCTGATTTTAAATCAGGAAACAAATGCCCCCACAGCGTTGTTCTCACGTGTCTGCATGTGAGTGCAACGCTGTCACTTTTGTGACCGTTGGATTTCTCTAGGGATTTGGGGAGATGAAGCGTCTCCATCTCATCCTATAAATACCCATGTCCTTTCAGAAGAGCCTCCACTTTGCTCATCTTCTTCCTTTGAGAACTTTTTCCTGAGAATTTAATTCTCTTTTCCAGAGCTTAGTTCTCTATCTTGAACTTTTCAGAGTTTAACTCTGTTCAAGTGACCCTTCTTCCTCAGGTAATGGTGATCGAAGCACCTTCATTTAGACAAAACTCTATGGATTTTAAATCCATATCAAGGGTTTCACAAAGAACCCATTTTTCTTCAAGTTTTTTAACCAAAATATGAACCCACTTAACCTTCACCAATAGATCTCTTAGGGTTTAGATGATCTTTAGGGAGATGATGATGGCGGTTAAAATCTATGGAATTTAATTCCATCCCAAAAAAAGTTTCTGGGAATTTAATTCCCTTTTTCTTAATAAGAAATTTAATTCCTATGAAGAACTCGGTTTCTTCACATGGAGGCTTCTTAGGGTCTCTTTGCCCGAGGTTGTCCTTCTCAACCGAGAGGAAGAAGTTCGTAATGAAATTTTTTTTGATTGTTATTTCTGGTATCATGGATGTCCATTTGTATGGTCTTGACGAGATCATTTCCTACGGGAACATTCGTGCATTGGGTCGCAGTCAGAACCAGGAGTTCACCAACGCTCAATGCGCCGAGATCATGAGCCGCTTCGACAAGTACAACCATCGTCTACTCCCCCGTCGCTCTTCTCTTCTGAGACTAATCGTGCTGGCGATCTGGGAGGCACTCCCTCTCTTTTGTACCGGCGTACCGCTCAGGGCCTTGGACACTGCCGAGGATAAGGTACATTCGGTGTACTTGATGAGCTTGATCTCAAAGAGGAGGCGAGATCACCTCATTGATCTCTTGCACCAGGCTTTTCATCAGTCAGCCATACTTGCTGCCTATCGGAGGGTGGAGGACATCCGTGAGGACCCCGACACTTGCGACCGCGAGAGGAAGCATACCAGGATGGTTCGAAGAGCCTGGAAGATCTTGGACAAAGTCAAGTTTGAGTTTCTCAATCCATGCCCTGCGTCCGAGGTCTTACCATTGTAAACGTGTTCTCTTTATTTTGTATGAACTTCTTAAAGTATGAATGATAAGTTCTATTATGTCTTTATATGTTTGCATGCCTTTCTGTGGGATTTTATCATTTTGCTATTGTTGTTGTTGGTGCTTCTAATATGCAGGGTGCTATTCCATTTCTTAGTGCACGTCAAGTTTGGGGTCCACGTGCTCCCCACGTGGGGTCCTTTTGATGAGACTGTTCAAAAACTCTCCAATGCCATATTTTCAGTGCATAATATCAGATGCAGAAAAGTAGCCTTGGAAATAGTTCCATTTCCTTGACTTCCGATGCCTTTCCTTTTTTAGGCCTTGGGAATAGCTTTAACATGCAAAATTTTCCGCGCACAACACTTAATGCACCTCTTTATATCTGAGGCCATAGCCTTCTTTTCTCTTCATAGAGAGATTTATTTTCGTTTTGGTGTGATTTGTTTTGAGAAACAACCGAGTGCCATGGCCTGCAATCGCTCCCATGCTCGCCGACAGCCATGGGAAGTTCCTATCGAGGAGATGATCCCCCGCTTTGCCGCCCGATTGGTGGATCCACTCCTTACCGATGACGAATGCGACTCGGCGATGTATGAACTCTCGATCCGTAGGGGGTCCCCCCTCCCGATGGGGTCCCTCTGGCTCCGGATGATTCTCGCAGCCGTGCTTGCCGACATCCCTCCTCATCTGGCGGATATGACCCTGGCGATGCTTGACGCGGCTGAAAAAAGCTCGAAGGCTTTCACGAAGCGTGCCTGATTACTTAGGCTTTAAAGGATTGCTCAATTCACCTGCTGAGCCAAATAAAGGCCCGGCGGGCTATTATGTCTGCTTTCGCGGACGAACATAGCGCCAACCGATAGGGAGCGACTCCTCGCGAGAACCGTCGCTTTGATGTGCTGGAGTAAGCAGAGAGGGAGATGGAGAATTTTTGTTCTCTGCTTTGTTAACCATTGTGCTATTGATCCCGTGTTTGGTGACCTTTTCCCGCTAGCGTAGCTTATTTAAATTAGTCCCTTTTTTTGTATGCTTTATGCTGAACTTCCATGTAGGCTTGGTGCTCGTATGTATGTTTTCGCTTGCATAAATAAACTCTGTGTTCTCCTTATAAGAACTTTCTTTAATTATCAACACTATTATCATGTCGCATGCACATTAAAGCTTCGAATATTATTTCTTTTTCGGATGTTCATATAATTGCGAACACATGCTTGATAGGATAAACGTCGAAAATTTTCTCGCTGCTTTTCATACCAGGTGATGTGAGCGCGTTTTAGATCGATTATTGCTGTCGACTGGAAGCCCATTTATACGGTCTTGAGATTGTATGTCCTGTTTCCAAGGTTGCGGTCGCGAAAGTGAGCTTACGCGGCCTGATAGGGCGACATGTGGCGAACATATTGTTGTGCGAGAAAAGGGTTCGGCCGTAAATTCTCGGAGAGAGAGCTGGCTTGCTGAGCGAGCTTCAAGCGAGTCTTACTGCTGAGGCCAACAAACCGTATGAACTCTGGCGGGTGCTTCAAGAGTCTATCAGGGAAGTGATGACTCTTGATAAAGCTGCCACGTTCACTCGCGAGAGGGTCGAGGCTCACAAGGCCACCGAGAAAGAGCTTGAAGGCCGGCTTGCCTCGTACCAGGCCCAGCAGGCTCAGGCGGAGGCCCGTCTTTTGGCGATCTTAAATCATGAGGCCGTGGCCCAACAAAAGCAGGATGAGCTGATCAAGCTGCTAAATCGCCCACCGGCTTGAAACATTTGTATCTTTTTTTTTCTTTTTTGTATATACTCATAGATGAGAGTATTTTCTTTTTGTTCTTTCAGGAATTGTACTTTGTATCCATTTTGGTTTATGAATAAAAGATACATTTTTCTTCTCAATGGTGTGTCTCTTTTATTGAATGTATTCTGCGGATAGTCTATCTTGATCTCTTTGCAGGGCAGCGGTGGCTTAGGATTCAGGGTTAAGATCTGCTTCCTAAGACTTTTGCACTTTATGAGCCACGAGGGTCTCATAAAGAGTTTTTCTTCCTATGGGTCGAGAGGATCCCGTAGGTGTAAGTTCTTCTTAAGAATCGTGAGGGTTCTTATGTGGGTTTTCCCTTGAGAGTCGTAAGGATCTCACAAGAGAGTTTTTCTTCCTTACAGGTCGTGAGGACCTGCAAGTGCTGGATGTGGTCACCCTTATCCGTGTTACGCGGGGTCAGGGGTTGGTTTGGGATGGTTTTCAGGGTGTCGTAGTTTAAAGACATCACGGTCAAGGTTAAGGACCTCATAGTCCGTGGATTTAAGGACTCCACAGTCCGATATTAGTTTTAAGACATCACGGTCAAGGTTAAGGACCTCATAGTCCGTGGATTGAAGGACTCCACAGTCCGATGTTAGTTTTAAGACATTACGGTCAAGGTTAAAGACCTCATAGTCTGTGGATTTAAGGACTCCACAGTCCGATGTTAGTTTTAAGACATCATGGTCAAGGTTAAGGACCTCATAGTCAAATCTACCCGTTTCAACTTGAATCCCACAACTCCTGTTTTGAAAGTCTATCGAGTATCCCAAATGATTTATCAATTGAAGATAGAACAGATAATGAGTTGTGTGACCTTGTAGTGTTCGATTTGCCCGATAGTGAAGAGTCCCTTTCGAGTGAAACCGCACCCAACCCTTTTGACCTCTACACCTCCATCTTAGAACCTGAATTGATTGATATCCATACTTTTGTTGAGGTGTCTGAGAATATAGATTTTCACTTGATTGAGGATATTGACGCTGGGAATATTTTGAATTATGAACCCGTAGATTTAGCTGAGTTTTTCTCTCCAATTCATCATCCCGAGTCATTAAATGTTTTTCCCGAACCCCATATGCGTCTGGATTTTGAGGATAAACGCATGGATGTGCTTAACTTTGAGGAGACTATTGAGGATATTTTTGAGGATGAACCAGTTTTAATTGATGAGTCGGATTTTCCAATTCATCCTGTTCCTTTCATTGACTGTGTACACCCTCCTGAACCTTTAACCGATAACCTTCCTCAATCACCTACCTCCATCCTTCCCATTGTTCCGACATTGCAAGAAACAGTATCATTTTCACTTCCAGTGTCTGGTTTACCAAGTTCGGCGTACCCATGGTTTCTCACGAATCTTGAGGGATTTTACCCCATTTCTCGACGGGTTAATAGATTAGCACAATCGCTTTTTACACATCGGTCATCACGAATTGTGCTAATTTATTCGCTCCATTTCCACCCTCAAGTTCGTATTCCACTTCTTTCTCCCTTCCGCCATTCTTCTTCTCATCTACCTAGACCGTATACCACTTCTATCTCCATACGATCTCGCGTATTCTCCCTCTCTTTTCTCTACGCCTTCTTCCACCAACCTGTACATTATAGCGATAAAATCTTTGAATGGTTGGTGCTCACTTTTGGCCTGTGTAAGGCCTTGTATAGTTTGAAACTGTTTTCTTTCCCCCTAATCCTGAACTTCACCGCTTAAACATTGGAAACAGTGTTTCACTTAAGTTTGGGGGGGACCCTTTTTTGTATATATCTTTTTTTTGGTTTTCTTTTTGTTTTGTATAAAATTTTCTTTTGGAGAGAGCCGACAATTTTGACCCACTTGGTATAGCCTGACAGTGAGGGCACTGTAAAGTTTAAGTTTAGGGGTGTGCTCGGTAAGCTTTCTTCCTTCGCATTTATTTGTATATTCTGCATTTGCATACCTTATTAAAAACCCACAAAAATCGAAAATTTTCTAAAAACATAAAAACTTTTCTGTCAAGTTAGCTAGTGGGAGAACTCTGATTCAACATTTCGACGGTTTTGTTTGATAAGATAAGAATAACTAAATCTTATTTTTAGATTTTGAAAACCTGAAAGATAACTCTCCTTTGAAGTTAACTATAGCTGATATACGTCTTTACATCACACTACACGTGTCGTGAGTTAGATGACAAGTCTTTTATGTCTAAAAACATTTAAATGGATAAATGATTTTCTGAGGATCAAATAGGTTTGTTCTGAAATAAGTAATATCAAGAATAGTTTATGAGGTGAAGTGAATATGAAGGAATGTTATTGATGCCTTAATTGGAACTAAGTCTGAAAAATAACCCATCTGGAGCTTGATTGGAATGATTACACACCGAACCCACTAAACACGTCTTTTATCCAAAAAATAATTGAACTGCCGGTTATATCTCCGTTCGTATTGAATCATCATGATTTTCACGCCAAATTGTCTTTTGTTTTTGGACCTAGGTAACTTGAGTAATTAAGTCCGTCGGGGTGTTTCTACACCTAATGCCCTAAAGTGTCACGACCCAAAAATACGGAACATGACCGGCACTTAAATTACGAAACGTCTCGAGGCGTACGTAATCTAAGTAAGCCGAAAACCCAGAAATCCAAACCAAGAAAAGTAGTAGAGTGAAGGAAAACCAATTTAAAATCAAGTAGTTTTAATAGCATAAGCCGAGTTATGCGGTTTTTTAAAAACATCAAAAATTTCCTGAAAATTTCGGCAGAGTCTCCTTTGTAAATACTGACTCCCAAACGGGATACAACATTAATAGTATACGAAATCAATAAAAAGGCATCCCCAAGCGGGAGCTAGCTCTTCGTCAATCGACGGTCACAACCACACAAGCAATATAATATACAACGCCAACGGCGAGGATCAAAATTCAAAAGGAAACTCAAAACCATAAGAAAACCACTGAAATATAACGCGCGACTCTAGGGTCGAAGGAATAACATTACTGGTCTCTATCTCAAAATAAATACATGTTTGGTTGATGGAACTTCTAGATACAACAGAATAATGATATACAAGATATATAATGGGGGTACGATACAAGTAAACCCACCTACTAGCAAATCACCCGAACGAAACTATGCCCGCAAAGCCGTAATGAAACCTGTACGGCAAATCTGCAAGAAACTGGGGCACAACGGGGGTGAGTTGCCAACTCGTGAATAGAAAAACATTTACGGAAAGAAATCACATAAATAACGCAACCTAGGTCAATGATCATAATAAATCCTTAATTATATATATAACATGCAACCTATAACAAGGCTAGGGTAAATATCTAACCCGAGTGTAATCTCATGTGCCCGTGTCAGTGCCTCAGGTAGCAATATATCATATGAATGAGGTATGAATGCATGAAAACAGAATACATGTAAATGAAGAAACTGTTTTCATAATCTAGTGAGATTTCCTTTGTATTTTTAAAATGAGATATCATAAATGAAATCAGCATAAAACAGTGCCTAGCATCGGCACAAAACGTAACCTCAATATCTCGATATCTCCGTATCACAGTCTCTGTACCTCAATATCTCGAAATCTCAATGTCTCAATCACAATATCTAGGGCACCGTCAGTCCAGACCGGCCCCTACCATCCATCTCAAGACCACGACGGTATCCTCCGGATATCCGACGCGTCGGGTAAAATCACCGGTAGGTAGTGCTCCCCTACCAGGCTCACATCGTCATCATCACGCGCTTCTTGCCCCGGGGTACCTTACCGGGTCCACCATGTACCCGAAACGGTTCATCCGTCTCCTCGAATCGGGTCTCGAAATCCATCAGCAAACTCATGGTGGACGACTCATACATCATGGGAAAAACCGCACTTTTTATTTAAAAAGGGAGAAATCAGTTTATATAAGTTTTGCGGTTTTCCCTCCAAATCCAGAAAATCTCATGGAAATCCGAATCCAAATCATCAATAGCATGTAAAACCATGAATATAGGCATAACAATGAATAACAGTATGCATGAAGTGGCAAGTAATAACTACAATGTTAAGCTGGCATATAAGGCAGGTACACTAATATCATGTCAAAGTACTAACTAACAAGCTAAGTCAAGCAATAATCTTTTCTAAGGTGTACGTGACATGGCAATTACCGATGAAGATGTGTGTGAGCCGGCAAGTAAGTGTACGTGGTACATACGCATCATCGGTAATGGTGCTGGTGTCCTAACAATATGATATCAACATTGCAATAAGAAATTATAACATAAGTATGCGATGCGAAGCGAACCACAATAATAAGCGGGAGATGAATACAAGACGCAACTGTAACTAACCTGCATTAATCTAATATAAGTCCTACAAATGGTGCCTTTTGAAATAACACGAATCAGGGGGTTTTGAAAATAGGGGCTATGGTGTTTTTTATGAAAAGATACGTCTTTTGAAATATCCGTAGGATCCCTTAGGCTGTCTTTTAAAATACCCACGATTCGTTAGTTTTTGAACTAGGTAAGAATCGAATCTAATCTAACAACTAAACTAAACTAAAGGGCTAACCTAACAAGCTGGACTATAGGTAACGAAACCGCCTAACATCTGAGTCGATCCATATACATACCTGTATATATATATTAGTCGGTGATCCCGCCTCAATAATATCATATCTGATACCATATCTACAATCAGACATCCCAAGTCAAGAGTGCGGATCAATCATCAATATAGCTCGTACGTAAATCCGGCGTACGGCATCCCAAATCTGGGTACGGGTCAATATCACATTCATCATACTATTCACCTGGTATCCTCTTTATCAAATATCATGATCGGGGTACTGATCTACGTCTAGTACAATACTGATACCGCCTAAGTATGCATGCACGTGTGTGAAACACTACGTCAAGACCCGTTACAACGTCATGTCGTATCTCAAATACGAACCCTGCTATATCACCGATCTCACGGCCTCAAATCAAATCTCATCGACTCATCTTAAATCCCAACTACAACCTCATTATCCATGCATGTGTATATGAATGTACATATGCATAGTCCCATACCCACGCATATATACATATATACACATCCCAATCTACGCACAAGGAAATAAAGTATGCAAGTCTGTGTGTACGTATGTGGGTATAACAACTAGTCTAGGGTTTCGCAACTAACCCAAAGGTACTCCATGAACACATAAACATAACATGAATGAACATTCTCGTATCATAAGACACCTATATAAACATATATATATGAGCTACACTACGGATTGCGGGGGTGCTATACTGAAAGGTTCCTAGGCACCCTATAGTGGTCTCACAAGGCATCGAACATGCCAATTTAAAATTTTTTGTGCCGAGAAACCCTAGACTACGGATCTTTAACTAGATGTTTAGGCGAAATAGAAAACTAGTTAACGCTTAACTACTAGGATACGGAAATTACAACCTTTGTAGATCCGGATATCCACCTCCACGGCTCCGCAACGTCATGTCCTCGCTGTCCATCATGAATCCTCGACTCGATCATCGGCTTCATCGGGAAAGCAAGCGGAATAGGTCGTCGGCTTTGTGTCAAAGACGATCTACGTCGAGGTTGCACAAACTCAAGCTCCGACTTCACAAACTTGTGAAACTTGTGAAGTAAACACCCAAAACAACTTGGCAAGAGGTAGAAGGTGAAGAAATAGGAGGTGGGTTCACTTTAGATTTGGATTTAACTCACTAGATCTCAACTTGCCATTTTTGTAGCAAGCTTGAAGAAGAAGAAGAAGATGAGCTCAAGAAAAATTATGATAAGTGTTATGATAAAAATAAATTTAAATCAAATACTTATCATAACTTGAACTAGGGTTAAGTGTAGAGAATTAACCATGGTCACTTTGATGGGTTAGGGTTAAGCATGAAGATAAGGATGGTTGCTAAAGTCAAAGCTTCATGAAGCTTCAACAAATGACAAAGAAAGCCACCATTCTCATCTTATTCTTTTCCAAATAAATAAATAAACAAATAAATAAATAAATGAAAATGCAAAACCCTAATTATCATATTAACCATGGATTAATTTTATACACTTAACTAAATGATCAAGTATCATCAAACATGATACAAAAAAGTGCACGAAAGTATATCACATATACAATGTGCAATCCAAGTGAGAAAAATCCGTTTAAAGTGAACCAATACTAGTTAATGCAAAGTAATATATCAAATATATAATTATACATTAAATCATTAAATCAACACTTGATTCAATGATCCGGTCATGTCGCACATAACCGACTAGTATTCAATGCATCGATTTATCGAATCAATGATTCGATAACTAGGTCATATCGAATATAACCAATCGAAACATATATCGCGAGAATGAAATGCGGTATCACATACACGCATCATTCTCGGTCCTGCACATATCTCATATGCGCTCCTATTTCGTTTCGCTTGAGCCAGGAAACCTCTGTGTAGGACTCTAAAGACTCGTCAATACGCCGGTAGCAGATGATGATCATATCAAGCACCCACAAGCCGCAAGCGGTCTGCTAAACGTAACGGCCACCCGGGTATTGAGCGATCAGAAGATCGACGAGCTAGCCCGCTTACACTCCTGCGAATCCGACCAGTAACACTTACCATACAGTCAAGTCTCTTCGTCTGATACGTCGCATATCAAGTCTAGGGGTGGTATACGTCAGACCCCAATAACCCGATAAGTCGTGCTGATGTGAGGCTCGTAACGGGTCGAGAAACTACTGGTAACACTTACCAGCAAATCTCTGATCAGCCCTGGCCAGGGACTTCCCTGTTACGGCCAATCGAGCACAGCGCAACATCAACTCCCAATACCGGGAGAGACGAAACCCCTCCTATCGCTCATTGCCTCCATGTGACTCGGGACTGTACCCAAAGACCACCGTTTTGCACGCCCTCATGGACGTGGTAAGGTGGAGATCAAAGCACAGTGGGAATCACACAAGACTCTATGACGATCTCGGGTCTATAGACTAACCTGTACAAGTGTCACCTGAGAACTGCCATCTGACGTGAGGTATAATACCATCTGGGAGTTCTCGGCGAGTCCGTCCAGTGTACCCAGTTTCCACTGAGCACCCGTATACCATCTCTGATGTCAAACACCAATGGATATGGGATCATCCATCGCCCATCACATGGGTCGAGAAGCGTATACGCTAGTCTACTCTGGTAAATCGATGCCCCGTCTCGATACACCCACGACTAGGGACCTTGAAGGATGTACTTATGGACTACCATGTCCCCACTAGTATGATCTGCATCATAGTCTAGGTAGTCAAGTACAAATCCTAAGGGCTTTACCAACATGTAACTATAAGACAGTATAAAGAGACTAGTGTACATGTTAAGATAAATGGCAACCAGATAGCATACTATCATGTCGAGCAAGAAAGTCATCTCTATATATGTCCAAGCATCCAATATAATATACATAATCTGTACAATACTGGCCTCTAGGGCATACATACAACTAACAATCTCCCACTTGCACTAGGGCCAGCTGCTGTAGTATCTCATACCGAGCATCCCGAAGAGTCTCTCAAACTGTATCTGGGGAATGGCCTTCGTGAGTGGATCCGCCGTGTTGTTCTTCATGTCAACTCTCCTGACCTCGATCTCCCGGCGATCAACTATCTCCCGGATCAGGTGATACCGCCTCAGAATATGCCTGGACCGCTGATGGGACCTGGGTTCCTTGGCCAAAGCCACCGCTCCATTGTTATCGTAATACAAAGGTATTGGATGCTCAATGGATGGAACCACTCCAAGTTCAGTAATGAACTTCTTGACCCAGACAGCTTCTTTAGCAGCATCGTTGGCAGCGATGTATTCAGCCTCCATCGTCGAGTCTGCCACGGTTTCCTGCTTGGAACTCTTCCAGCTAACCGCCCCTCCGTAAAGGGTAAAGACAAAACCCGACTGCGACTTAGAGTCGTCCTTATCACTCTGGAAGCTGGAATCGGTAAAGGACTCCACCTGGAGTTCTCCGTTACCATACACCAAGAACATATCTCTAGTCCTTCGTAAGTACTTGAGAATGCTCTTCACAGCTGTCCAGTGACTCTCTCCAGGATCAGCTTGATACCTGCTCACTACACTTAGTGAGTATGCTACATCGGGTCTGGTACATAGCATCGCATACATGATAGAGCCTACTGCCGAAGCATAGGGTATCCCTTGCATGCGAGCTCTCTCCAAATCAGTCTTGGGAGACATCTCTTTGGAGAGAGTGACTCCAGAGATCGTGGGCATGTTCCCACGCTTGGAGTCTTCCATACTAAACCTCTTTAGTATGGTGTCAATGTACCTGGATTGGGACAATCCCAAAATCCGTTTGGATCTATCTCTATAGATCCTGATTCCCAATATGCAGGAGGCATCACCAAGATCTTTCATTGAGAATCTTTGTGATAAGAAGAGCTTGACCGATTGCAGCATAGGAATATCATTTCCTATCAAGAGTATGTCGTCCACATACAATACGAGGAAGACAACCTTACTCTCTGCCACCTTCTTGTAAATACAAGGTTCATCTGGATTTTTGACGAAATCAAACTCTTTGATAACGACGTCAAAGCAGATGTTCCAACTCCGCGATGCTTGCTTTAATCCATAAATGGATTTAAGCAGCTTGCACACCTTCCCGCTGCTCCCACTGTCTACGAAGCCCTCTGGCTGAGTCATGTACACGCACTCTTCTAAATCACCATTTAGAAAGGCGGTCTTAACATCCATTTGCCAGATTTCGTAGTCATGAAAGGCAGCAATGGCAAGCATGATTCGGATGGATTTAAGCATAGCCACTGGAGAAAAGGTTTCGTCATAGTCCACACCTGGTCTTTGACGAAAACCCTTTGCTACAAGTCTAGCTTTGAAAGTCTCCACTTTCCCATCTACACCAAGTTTCTTCTTGAAGATCCACTTGCTCCCAATGGGTTTTACCCCTTCAGGAGCAACTTCCAAAGTCCATACTTTGTTGGTGTACATGGAATCCATCTCGGACCGCATAGCATCCAGCCATTTCACTGAGTCCCCACTCGTGATGGCCTGCTCGAAGCTAGTTGGGTCATCATCCTCCATGATGCAATCCTCGCTCCCACCGTCCATGAGAAAACCGTAGTATCTCTCAGGTTGGCGAGGAACCCTACTAGATCGGCGGAGTGGCTGGGGTTCATCGGGAACTATGGAATCCTCTGGTTCCACCAGATCTTCTGTTGTAGCTTGTGCAGCTGGAACCTCTTCCAGTTCTACCTCATGACCACTAATCTCTTTTTCAAGAAATTCCTTTTCTAAAAAGGTGGCATGCCGAGAAACAAACACTCTTTGTTCCTCAGGGTGGTAGAAGATATACCCTCGCGAATGTTTGGGATATCCAATAAACTTACACAGAATGGACCTTGCCGCGAGTTTGTCCGGATTTTGCGTTTTTACATAGGCCGGACAACCCCATATCTTAACATAATTAAGATATGGTCTCTTTCCTTTCCATATCTCATATGGAGTGGTCGGCACGGTTTTGGTGGGAACCATATTCAATAGGTCTGCAGCTGTTTCCAGTGCATATCCCCAGAAGGAAATAGGTAACTCAGCTGTGCTCATCATAGAGCGCACCATATCTAATAGGGTGCGGTTCTTTCGTTCTGATACACCGTTGTGCTGTGGTGTATATGGAGGAGTCAGCTGAGAGAGAATCCCATTCTCTTTTAGGAAGTCCAGGAATTCATTGCTTAAGTATTCTCCTCCTCGATCAGATCGTAGGATTTTAATACTTTTTCCGGTTTGGTTCTCGACTTCTTGTTTATATTCCCTAAATTTCTCAAAAGCTTCTGATTTGTGTTTCATCAGGAACACATACCCGAACCTAGAGAGATCGTCAGTGAATGTAATGAAGTATGAAGAACCATCCCTGGCATGTGTAGACATGGGACCGCATACATCACTATGTATCAGTCCTAAGAGTTCGGTAACTCTTTCTCCGTGTCCCGTAAACGGAGTCTTGGTCATCTTGCCTTTGAGACATGACTGGCAAGTGTCATAAGATGAAAATTCAAACGGATTTAAATATCCATCTTTATGCAACTTAGCTAGTCGTGTCGCATTGATGTGACCCAGTCTACAATGCCACAAGAAGGATTCATTGAGTTCAGAACTCTTCCTCTTGTGTGTGTTTGTTATAATGAGGACTGTTGATTGGTTTAGAACATAAATGCCATTGCACAACGTGCCTGATCCAACCAACTTTTGGTTATGGAAAATGTTCATAACATTGTCCTGTAGTACAAAATTATATCCCTCTTTACTTAATAAAGAAACCGATATAATGTTGCATATCAGGTTCGGCATGTAATAGCATTCGTTCAGAACCAATGTATTACCAGTTGGTAATACAAGGTGATATTCCCCGACAGTCTTGGCTGCAACAATTGCACCATTTCCAACTCTAATGTCTTTATCACCTTCTCCAAGTTCTCTACCTTTCCTTAGCCCATGTAACTGATTACATATATGGGATCCCGACCCGGTATCCAATACCCAGGACGTAGAGCAAATGGAGAAACAGTTCTCAGTAACGAACACACCCGAAGAAAATGCATCATCATGTACTTTCTTCATTCGGGTGGCATGGGAATCCTGGTATTCCCCTATATCCTGTTCATTCCTATAACTCTTATAAGAATGAACGGAACCAACGTTCCCCAGCACAGTATAACATGCGGGTTCGGTCAATACATCCATATTATTATCTTTATTAAGGCATGAAATGGTCGCTACCTGGAGAGAGAGAGAAGAAAACACTTTAGCGTATGCTCGTGCAAGATCAGATTGGTTATTATCTTATCTAATCAGGATGGCTCCCACTGCTTTTTATCAAATCTTCCTCCAAACCTTAAAAGGAAAGACTAGCCGGGATTAATTACACACTACAAGTTCGCCAATCTTTCAGCCAGGCCAGTGTCGGTACTTTGAGGGAGGTCCCCCGTGCTTTCGCACGAACCTAATTACTGTAAACCTCGTTTTTCCAGAGGCGTAACCTCGTTAACACCTTTCTAGACACCTACTTGATCGGCTAATTGTAATGTGTAAAACTCTCCCAGGAGTAACTCTTACTCGCATCGGGTATCGGGATCCAACTATCTCATAGAAGGTATGCAATCTCATTGCAAATTTCAACACTTGAAATTCCCGATAATATTTTGCCCCTAGCGTCCTATGACCTTGACGCAGGCCAACAAACCATAGTGCGCTAGTCAAGTTCAACCCGTCATTTCCTGATTGAATTAAACCCACCCGTACGACCCTTGACGCAGGCCAACAAAGTAGCACGACTACCCTAATCCAATCTGCATCATATGCATAAGTAGATAAATACTAGTTAGCTACCGCACACTACGCCTTGACGCAGGCCAACAAACGTAGCACGAATACTAACTACTACTCATCTGAAATGACGGAGGGCTACGCCAGGTTTTTCTGAAAACCATGAGCGTAATGAACTTGATATCGTTGTAGAATCAAATGAAGTTTTGAAATGGAGTGATTTTGAGGCTTTTCTAGTTTTGCTAAAGGAGTCACTCCCGGCGAAAGGATCTCGGTCCTTTCCTCGTCGAATGAGGTGCGGGATATATCATATATATCACTGTGCAAAGCAAAAACTCTTAAAAGCAATCAAAACCAAACCGAGTGTGTAGCATCTGCCAGTTATTGCTAAAGGAGTCACTCCCGGTGAAGGGATCTCGGTCCTTTCCTCGTCGAATGAGGTGCGGGGTATATCATATATACCGCTATGCAAAGCAAGAACTGTAGCTACCTGTTTTATTTAAAATCTGATTCTACAACATCTTAGGTTTCTTTCCTTTCATTAATCACATTAATGAAGTCCCATCATTTAAATACCTAAACATCACAGATAGATATGACGTACACTTATGCCATCCGCATTCGCCTCGATGTCCCCTCGTGCACCGTTAGGTTAGGTAACTAACGACAGAGCAGGGCAGGGCTAGCGCGGGTGTAAAACATAAGTAACGTCTATATAATATATCATATATACTATATACAATATCCATCACAGAATTACATCACAAATATCGCAGCAGAATAAACATATGAAATATTGGATATACTAGGACGTCCGTGTTTTCAATACGAGCCAGTATAAAACACGGATTCCACGGTCGTGATGAATAGCCAATCCCACACCCCTAGACCCCTACGAGAGCGGCAAGCAACCCTGCCAATTCTAGGGTTAGGAGACCCGGACTCGACATCTCGAGTTGGTCTCCCACTGGACCCCAGAACCCGGTTACTTGTGCTCCCCTCCTTGGGTCTATCCTAGTGCAGAAAAGTAAATAATATACAAAGGGTGACAACTCCCGCATCCTGGAAGTGCCCCGAATAAAAGAATATTACATACAAGTTTTTACATGAATGAAAATGAAAAACACTCATCTCACATAAAAACCCCCGGCTATTCAAACACGACGATCCAATATAACATATCCAGCAACACATAACATCACATGTCATCAACGTAAGTAAGTATGCATACCCCAATTGTCGTTGACGTATAGCAACGAAACCGGCGATATGAACATACTACACTTACGGTCACAGAAAAGAAAGTGTAAAACTACAACAATTGGAATCCGCAATCTCTTTAGACATCACATGCCTAACAGTTACAAACCCCGCATTTTAGTCTCATTATCGAAAACTCTTTTCAATATCGTATGGGACTAAACTGCTAGATTTATAACATTCATCCAGTTATCTCATAACTGTTTGTGAATTCCAATTATTGTATCCAATTCCGGATAAATAGAATATATTAAACTTTCCGATCGAACATTCGAACACCCAAGTTTTCCCGACACCGATCAACACATGAATAGGTTTAAAGACATTCACTTCATGCCTCAGTACCAACGGTCCAGCCGTAGAAGGGTCAAGCCAACGCCTCACATGTGGCACGCCGTACTGCCCCAAACCAGAAGGTTCAAAGGGCAGTTCAAGACGGTCACATAATCGAGTTAAGGTTTGTGTCTTCTAGAAGGACCATCGCGTTACTTGCACTACTTGGAACGTCTTTTAACCACAGAAAAGTCCAACACATGGAATTATTCCATCAGGGGAAAACCTGGGTATTTGTATACGGTCGAACTCTTTAACATATTCTACAGTTATCTGGAAAAACACTTAGACAAAGTTTGATATTCCGATCGAATTACTGATTCCCAATAGTACCCCAAAATACTCTTCTGTAAAATCACAATAAAAATATCCCAGAAAACATAGCATTATATTACAAGAGTTACTGTGCAGAAATAATTAAGAAAGGGAACAGTACGGCCGCGGAAGCGCCGCACATGCCTAGCATGTGCCGCCCTTCCGCGGTGGAAAAGTTGAATTACCCCCTCGTATTTCACAGTAATTCTAATAACACCCTGCTTGATTTTTTATATATTTTTAATTGACAAAAATCCGAATTTTTAGAAAAAGTCCAGAGAGCATTTTTAGGTTTTGGATTTCGGTTCGATCGGGTTTCAAACGTCGTCGGGACTTCGCCTAAGGCTCTAGCTAGGCTCTGATACCAGTGAAAGGTTCCTAGGCACCCTATAGTGGTCTCACAAGGCATCGAACATGCCAATTTAAAATTTTTTGTGCCGAGAAACCCTAGACTACGGATCTTTAACTAGATGTTTAGGCGAAATAGAAAACTAGTTAACGCTTAACTACTAGGATACGGAAATTACAACCTTTGTAGATCCGGATATCCACCTCCACGGCTCCGCAACGTCATGTCCTCGCTGTCCATCATGAATCCTCGACTCGATCATCGGCTTCATCGGGAAAGCAAGCGGAATAGGTCGTCGGCTTTGTGTCAAAGACGATCTACGTCGAGGTTGCACAAACTCAAGCTCCGACTTCACAAACTTGTGAAACTTGTGAAGTAAACACCCAAAACAACTTGGCAAGAGGTAGAGGGTGAAGAAATAGGAGGTGGGTTCACTTTAGATTTGGATTTAACTCACTAGATCTCAACTTGCCATTTTTGTAGCAAGCTTGAAGAAGAAGAAGAAGATGAGCTCAAGAAAAATTATGATAAGTGTTATGATAAAAATAAATTTAAATCAAATACTTATCATAACTTGAACTAGGGTTAAGTGTAGAGAATTAACCATGGTCACTTTGATGGGTTAGGGTTAAGCATGAAGATAAGGATGGTTGCTAAAGTCAAAGCTTCATGAAGCTTCAACAAATGACAAAGAAAGCCACCATTCTCATCTTATTCTTTTCCAAATAAATAAATAAACAAATAAATAAATAAATGAAAATGCAAAACCCTAATTATCATATTAACCATGGATTAATTTTATACACTTAACTAAATGATCAAGTATCATCAAACATGATACAAAAAAGTGCACGAAAGTATATCACATATACAATGTGCAATCCAAGTGAGAAAAATCCGTTTAAAGTGAACCAATACTAGTTAATGCAAAGTAATATATCAAATATATAATTATACATTAAATCATTAAATCAACACTTGATTCAATGATCCGGTCATGTCGCACATAACCGACTAGTATTCAATGCATCGATTTATCGAATCAATGATTCGATAACTAGGTCATATCGAATATAACCAATCGAAACATATATCGCGAGAATGAAATGCGGTATCACATACACGCATCATTCTCGGTCCTGCACATATCTCATATGCGCTCCTATTTCGTTTCGCTTGAGCCAGGAAACCTCTGTGTAGGACTCTAAAGACTCGTCAATACGCCGGTAGCAGATGATGATCATATCAAGCACCCACAAGCCGCAAGCGGTCTGCTAAACGTAACGGCCACCCGGGTATTGAGCGATCAGAAGATCGACGAGCTAGCCCGCTTACACTCCTGCGAATCCGACCAGTAACACTTACCATACAGTCAAGTCTCTTCGTCTGATACGTCGCATATCAAGTCTAGGGGTGGTATACGTCAGACCCCAATAACCCGATAAGTCGTGCTGATGTGAGGCTCGTAACGGGTCGAGAAACTACTGGTAACACTTACCAGCAAATCTCTGATCAGCCCTGGCCAGGGACTTCCCTGTTACGGCCAATCGAGCACAGCGCAACATCAACTCCCAATACCGGGAGAGACGAAACCCCTCCTATCGCTCATTGCCTCCATGTGACTCGGGACTGTACCCAAAGACCACCGTTTTGCACGCCCTCATGGACGTGGTAAGGTGGAGATCAAAGCACAGTGGGAATCACACAAGACTCTATGACGATCTCGGGTCTATAGACTAACCTGTACAAGTGTCACCTGAGAACTGCCATCTGACGTGAGGTATAATACCATCTGGGAGTTCTCGGCGAGTCCGTCCAGTGTACCCAGTTTCCACTGAGCACCCGTATACCATCTCTGATGTCAAACACCAATGGATATGGGATCATCCATCGCCCATCACATGGGTCGAGAAGCGTATACGCTAGTCTACTCTGGTAAATCGATGCCCCGTCTCGATACACCCACGACTAGGGACCTTGAAGGATGTACTTATGGACTACCATGTCCCCACTAGTATGATCTGCATCATAGTCTAGGTAGTCAAGTACAAATCCTAAGGGCTTTACCAACATGTAACTATAAGACAGTATAAAGAGACTAGTGTACATGTTAAGATAAATGGCAACCAGATAGCATACTATCATGTCGAGCAAGAAAGTCATCTCTATATATGTCCAAGCATCCAATATAATATACATAATCTGTACAATACTGGCCTCTAGGGCATACATACAACTAACAATCTCCCACTTGCACTAGGGCCAGCTGCTGTAGTATCTCATACCGAGCATCCCGAAGAGTCTCTCAAACTGTATCTGGGGAATGGCCTTCGTGAGTGGATCCGCCGTGTTGTTCTTCATGTCAACTCTCCTGACCTCGATCTCCCGGCGATCAACTATCTCCCGGATCAGGTGATACCGCCTCAGAATATGCCTGGACCGCTGATGGGACCTGGGTTCCTTGGCCAAAGCCACCGCTCCATTGTTATCGCAATACAAAGGTATTGGATGCTCAATGGATGGAACCACTCCAAGTTCAGTAATGAACTTCTTGACCCAGACAGCTTCTTTAGCAGCATCGTTGGCAGCGATGTATTCAGCCTCCATCGTCGAGTCTGCCACGGTTTCCTGCTTGGAACTCTTCCAGCTAACCGCCCCTCCGTAAAGGGTAAAGACAAAACCCGACTGCGACTTAGAGTCGTCCTTATCACTCTGGAAGCTGGAATCGGTAAAGGACTCCACCTGGAGTTCTCCGTTACCATACACCAAGAACATATCTCTAGTCCTTCGTAAGTACTTGAGAATGCTCTTCACAGCTGTCCAGTGACTCTCTCCAGGATCAGCTTGATACCTGCTCACTACACTTAGTGAGTATGCTACATCGGGTCTGGTACATAGCATCGCATACATGATAGAGCCTACTGCCGAAGCATAGGGTATCCCTTGCATGCGAGCTCTCTCCAAATCAGTCTTGGGAGACATCTCTTTGGAGAGAGTGACTCCAGAGATCGTGGGCATGTTCCCACGCTTGGAGTCTTCCATACTAAACCTCTTTAGTATGGTGTCAATGTACCTGGATTGGGACAATCCCAAAATCCGTTTGGATCTATCTCTATAGATCCTGATTCCCAATATGCAGGAGGCATCACCAAGATCTTTCATTGAGAATCTTTGTGATAAGAAGAGCTTGACCGATTGCAGCATAGGAATATCATTTCCTATCAAGAGTATGTCGTCCACATACAATACGAGGAAGACAACCTTACTCTCTGCCACCTTCTTGTAAATACAAGGTTCATCTGGATTTTTGACGAAATCAAACTCTTTGATAACGACGTCAAAGCAGATGTTCCAACTCCGCGATGCTTGCTTTAATCCATAAATGGATTTAAGCAGCTTGCACACCTTCCCGCTGCTCCCACTGTCTACGAAGCCCTCTGGCTGAGTCATGTACACGCACTCTTCTAAATCACCATTTAGAAAGGCGGTCTTAACATCCATTTGCCAGATTTCGTAGTCATGAAAGGCAGCAATGGCAAGCATGATTCGGATGGATTTAAGCATAGCCACTGGAGAAAAGGTTTCGTCATAGTCCACACCTGGTCTTTGACGAAAACCCTTTGCTACAAGTCTAGCTTTGAAAGTCTCCACTTTCCCATCTACACCAAGTTTCTTCTTGAAGATCCACTTGCTCCCAATGGGTTTTACCCCTTCAGGAGCAACTTCCAAAGTCCATACTTTGTTGGTGTACATGGAATCCATCTCGGACCGCATAGCATCCAGCCATTTCACTGAGTCCCCACTCGTGATGGCCTGCTCGAAGCTAGTTGGGTCATCATCCTCCATGATGCAATCCTCGCTCCCACCGTCCATGAGAAAACCGTAGTATCTCTCAGGTTGGCGAGGAACCCTACTAGATCGGCGGAGTGGCTGGGGTTCATCGGGAACTATGGAATCCTCTGGTTCCACCAGATCTTCTGTTGTAGCTTGTGCAGCTGGAACCTCTTCCAGTTCTACCTCATGACCACTAATCTCTTTTTCAAGAAATTCCTTTTCTAAAAAGGTGGCATGCCGAGAAACAAACACTCTTTGTTCCTCAGGGTGGTAGAAGATATACCCTCGCGAATGTTTGGGATATCCAATAAACTTACACAGAATGGACCTTGCCGCGAGTTTGTCCGGATTTTGCGTTTTTACATAGGCCGGACAACCCCATATCTTAACATAATTAAGATATGGTCTCTTTCCTTTCCATATCTCATATGGAGTGGTCGGCACGGTTTTGGTGGGAACCATATTCAATAGGTCTGCAGCTGTTTCCAGTGCATATCCCCAGAAGGAAATAGGTAACTCAGCTGTGCTCATCATAGAGCGCACCATATCTAATAGGGTGCGGTTCTTTCGTTCTGATACACCGTTGTGCTGTGGTGTATATGGAGGAGTCAGCTGAGAGAGAATCCCATTCTCTTTTAGGAAGTCCAGGAATTCATTGCTTAAGTATTCTCCTCCTCGATCAGATCGTAGGATTTTAATACTTTTTCCGGTTTGGTTCTCGACTTCTTGTTTATATTCCCTAAATTTCTCAAAAGCTTCTGATTTGTGTTTCATCAGGAACACATACCCGAACCTAGAGAGATCGTCAGTGAATGTAATGAAGTATGAAGAACCATCCCTGGCATGTGTAGACATGGGACCGCATACATCACTATGTATCAGTCCTAAGAGTTCGGTAACTCTTTCTCCGTGTCCCGTAAACGGAGTCTTGGTCATCTTGCCTTTGAGACATGACTGGCAAGTGTCATAAGATGAAAATTCAAACGGATTTAAATATCCATCTTTATGCAACTTAGCTAGTCGTGTCGCATTGATGTGACCCAGTCTACAATGCCACAAGAAGGATTCATTGAGTTCAGAACTCTTCCTCTTGTGTGTGTTTGTTATAATGAGGACTGTTGATTGGTTTAGAACATAAATGCCATTGCACAACGTGCCTGATCCAACCAACTTTTGGTTATGGAAAATGTTCATAACATTGTCCTGTAGTACAAAATTATATCCCTCTTTACTTAATAAAGAAACCGATATAATGTTGCATATCAGGTTCGGCATGTAATAGCATTCGTTCAGAACCAATGTATTACCAGTTGGTAATACAAGGTGATATTCCCCGACAGTCTTGGCTGCAACAATTGCACCATTTCCAACTCTAATGTCTTTATCACCTTCTCCAAGTTCTCTACCTTTCCTTAGCCCATGTAACTGATTACATATATGGGATCCCGACCCGGTATCCAATACCCAGGACGTAGAGCAAATGGAGAAACAGTTCTCAGTAACGAACACACCCGAAGAAAATGCATCATCATGTACTTTCTTCATTCGGGTGGCATGGGAATCCTGGTATTCCCCTATATCCTGTTCATTCCTATAACTCTTATAAGAATGAACGGAACCAACGTTCCCCAGCACAGTATAACATGCGGGTTCGGTCAATACATCCATATTATTATCTTTATTAAGGCATGAAATGGTCGCTACCTGGAGAGAGAGAGAAGAAAACACTTTAGCGTATGCTCGTGCAAGATCAGATTGGTTATTATCTTATCTAATCAGGATGGCTCCCACTGCTTTTTATCAAATCTTCCTCCAAACCTTAAAAGGAAAGACTAGCCGGGATTAATTACACACTACAAGTTCGCCAATCTTTCAGCCAGGCCAGTGTCGGTACTTTGAGGGAGGTCCCCCGTGCTTTCGCACGAACCTAATTACTGTAAACCTCGTTTTTCCAGAGGCGTAACCTCGTTAACACCTTTCTAGACACCTACTTGATCGGCTAATTGTAATGTGTAAAACTCTCCCAGGAGTAACTCTTACTCGCATCGGGTATCGGGATCCAACTATCTCATAGAAGGTATGCAATCTCATTGCAAATTTCAACACTTGAAATTCCCGATAATATTTTGCCCCTAGCGTCCTATGACCTTGACGCAGGCCAACAAACCATAGTGCGCTAGTCAAGTTCAACCCGTCATTTCCTGATTGAATTAAACCCACCCGTACGACCCTTGACGCAGGCCAACAAAGTAGCACGACTACCCTAATCCAATCTGCATCATATGCATAAGTAGATAAATACTAGTTAGCTACCGCACACTACGCCTTGACGCAGGCCAACAAACGTAGCACGAATACTAACTACTACTCATCTGAAATGACGGAGGGCTACGCCAGGTTTTTCTGAAAACCATGAGCGTAATGAACTTGATATCGTTGTAGAATCAAATGAAGTTTTGAAATGGAGTGATTTTGAGGCTTTTCTAGTTTTGCTAAAGGAGTCACTCCCGGCGAAAGGATCTCGGTCCTTTCCTCGTCGAATGAGGTGCGGGATATATCATATATATCACTGTGCAAAGCAAAAACTCTTAAAAGCAATCAAAACCAAACCGAGTGTGTAGCATCTGCCAGTTATTGCTAAAGGAGTCACTCCCGGTGAAGGGATCTCGGTCCTTTCCTCGTCGAATGAGGTGCGGGGTATATCATATATACCGCTATGCAAAGCAAGAACTGTAGCTACCTGTTTTATTTAAAATCTGATTCTACAACATCTTAGGTTTCTTTCCTTTCATTAATCACATTAATGAAGTCCCATCATTTAAATACCTAAACATCACAGATAGATATGACGTACACTTATGCCATCCGCATTCGCCTCGATGTCCCCTCGTGCACCGTTAGGTTAGGTAACTAACGACAGAGCAGGGCAGGGCTAGCGCGGGTGTAAAACATAAGTAACGTCTATATAATATATCATATATACTATATACAATATCCATCACAGAATTACATCACAGATATCGCAGCAGAATAAACATATGAAATATTGGATATACTAGGACGTCCGTGTTTTCAATACGAGCCAGTATAAAACACGGATTCCACGGTCGTGATGAATAGCCAATCCCACACCCCTAGACCCCTACGAGAGCGGCAAGCAACCCTGCCAATTCTAGGGTTAGGAGACCCGGACTCGACATCTCGAGTTGGTCTCCCACTGGACCCCAGAACCCGGTTACTTGTGCTCCCCTCCTTGGGTCTATCCTAGTGCAGAAAAGTAAATAATATACAAAGGGTGACAACTCCCGCATCCTGGAAGTGCCCCGAATAAAAGAATATTACATACAAGTTTTTACATGAATGAAAATGAAAAACACTCATCTCACATAAAAACCCCCGGCTATTCAAACACGACGATCCAATATAACATATCCAGCAACACATAACATCACATGTCATCAACGTAAGTAAGTATGCATACCCCAATTGTCGTTGACGTATAGCAACGAAACCGGCGATATGAACATACTACACTTACGGTCACAGAAAAGAAAGTGTAAAACTACAACAATTGGAATCCGCAATCTCTTTAGACATCACATGCCTAACAGTTACAAACCCCGCATTTTAGTCTCATTATCGAAAACTCTTTTCAATATCGTATGGGACTAAACTGCTAGATTTATAACATTCATCCAGTTATCTCATAACTGTTTGTGAATTCCAATTATTGTATCCAATTCCGGATAAATAGAATATATTAAACTTTCCGATCGAACATTCGAACACCCAAGTTTTCCCGACACCGATCAACACATGAATAGGTTTAAAGACATTCACTTCATGCCTCAGTACCAACGGTCCAGCCGTAGAAGGGTCAAGCCAACGCCTCACATGTGGCACGCCGTACTGCCCCAAACCAGAAGGTTCAAAGGGCAGTTCAAGACGGTCACATAATCGAGTTAAGGTTTGTGTCTTCTAGAAGGACCATCGCGTTACTTGCACTACTTGGAACGTCTTTTAACCACAGAAAAGTCCAACACATGGAATTATTCCATCAGGGGAAAACCTGGGTATTTGTATACGGTCGAACTCTTTAACATATTCTACAGTTATCTGGAAAAACACTTAGACAAAGTTTGATATTCCGATCGAATTACTGATTCCCAATAGTACCCCAAAATACTCTTCTGTAAAATCACAATAAAAATATCCCAGAAAACATAGCATTATATTACAAGAGTTACTGTGCAGAAATAATTAAGAAAGGGAACAGTACGGCCGCGGAAGCGCCGCACATGCCTAGCATGTGCCGCCCTTCCGCGGTGGAAAAGTTGAATTACCCCCTCGTATTTCACAGTAATTCTAATAACACCCTGCTTGATTTTTTATATATTTTTAATTGACAAAAATCCGAATTTTTAGAAAAAGTCCAGAGAGCATTTTTAGGTTTTGGATTTCGGTTCGATCGGGTTTCAAACGTCGTCGGGACTTCGCCTAAGGCTCTAGCTAGGCTCTGATACCAGTGAAAGGTTCCTAGGCACCCTATAGTGGTCTCACAAGGCATCGAACATGCCAATTTAAAATTTTTTGTGCCGAGAAACCCTAGACTACGGATCTTTAACTAGATGTTTAGGCGAAATAGAAAACTAGTTAACGCTTAACTACTAGGATACGGAAATTACAACCTTTGTAGATCCGGATATCCACCTCCACGGCTCCGCAACGTCATGTCCTCGCTGTCCATCATGAATCCTCGACTCGATCATCGGCTTCATCGGGAAAGCAAGCGGAATAGGTCGTCGGCTTTGTGTCAAAGACGATCTACGTCGAGGTTGCACAAACTCAAGCTCCGACTTCACAAACTTGTGAAACTTGTGAAGTAAACACCCAAAACAACTTGGCAAGAGGTAGAGGGTGAAGAAATAGGAGGTGGGTTCACTTTAGATTTGGATTTAACTCACTAGATCTCAACTTGCCATTTTTGTAGCAAGCTTGAAGAAGAAGAAGAAGATGAGCTCAAGAAAAATTATGATAAGTGTTATGATAAAAATAAATTTAAATCAAATACTTATCATAACTTGAACTAGGGTTAAGTGTAGAGAATTAACCATGGTCACTTTGATGGGTTAGGGTTAAGCATGAAGATAAGGATGGTTGCTAAAGTCAAAGCTTCATGAAGCTTCAACAAATGACAAAGAAAGCCACCATTCTCATCTTATTCTTTTCCAAATAAATAAATAAACAAATAAATAAATAAATGAAAATGCAAAACCCTAATTATCATATTAACCATGGATTAATTTTATACACTTAACTAAATGATCAAGTATCATCAAACATGATACAAAAAAGTGCACGAAAGTATATCACATATACAATGTGCAATCCAAGTGAGAAAAATCCGTTTAAAGTGAACCAATACTAGTTAATGCAAAGTAATATATCAAATATATAATTATACATTAAATCATTAAATCAACACTTGATTCAATGATCCGGTCATGTCGCACATAACCGACTAGTATTCAATGCATCGATTTATCGAATCAATGATTCGATAACTAGGTCATATCGAATATAACCAATCGAAACATATATCGCGAGAATGAAATGCGGTATCACATACACGCATCATTCTCGGTCCTGCACATATCTCATATGCGCTCCTATTTCGTTTCGCTTGAGCCAGGAAACCTCTGTGTAGGACTCTAAAGACTCGTCAATACGCCGGTAGCAGATGATGATCATATCAAGCACCCACAAGCCGCAAGCGGTCTGCTAAACGTAACGGCCACCCGGGTATTGAGCGATCAGAAGATCGACGAGCTAGCCCGCTTACACTCCTGCGAATCCGACCAGTAACACTTACCATACAGTCAAGTCTCTTCGTCTGATACGTCGCATATCAAGTCTAGGGGTGGTATACGTCAGACCCCAATAACCCGATAAGTCGTGCTGATGTGAGGCTCGTAACGGGTCGAGAAACTACTGGTAACACTTACCAGCAAATCTCTGATCAGCCCTGGCCAGGGACTTCCCTGTTACGGCCAATCGAGCACAGCGCAACATCAACTCCCAATACCGGGAGAGACGAAACCCCTCCTATCGCTCATTGCCTCCATGTGACTCGGGACTGTACCCAAAGACCACCGTTTTGCACGCCCTCATGGACGTGGTAAGGTGGAGATCAAAGCACAGTGGGAATCACACAAGACTCTATGACGATCTCGGGTCTATAGACTAACCTGTACAAGTGTCACCTGAGAACTGCCATCTGACGTGAGGTATAATACCATCTGGGAGTTCTCGGCGAGTCCGTCCAGTGTACCCAGTTTCCACTGAGCACCCGTATACCATCTCTGATGTCAAACACCAATGGATATGGGATCATCCATCGCCCATCACATGGGTCGAGAAGCGTATACGCTAGTCTACTCTGGTAAATCGATGCCCCGTCTCGATACACCCACGACTAGGGACCTTGAAGGATGTACTTATGGACTACCATGTCCCCACTAGTATGATCTGCATCATAGTCTAGGTAGTCAAGTACAAATCCTAAGGGCTTTACCAACATGTAACTATAAGACAGTATAAAGAGACTAGTGTACATGTTAAGATAAATGGCAACCAGATAGCATACTATCATGTCGAGCAAGAAAGTCATCTCTATATATGTCCAAGCATCCAATATAATATACATAATCTGTACAATACTGGCCTCTAGGGCATACATACAACTAACATATACGCCATCCACCCGACTTCTCCCCGTAGATATAAATCTACTCACTTGGTCCTCGCTCGCCGGTGCCGACGTCGCCACGCGCTTGCTTGTCGTCTCGAAAGCTTCGTAAGGGTACCTACATATCATAACACACCGTATCGCATTAAAATTCGACTCATGACTAAAACGACACACGAATCCCATATAGGTCAAAACCTATGGCTGCTTTCACAAATCAACCCAAAAACCCTCGACGTCGGCGTACAAATGCCAAACCATCGAGAAAAACCCAAACACACTCATTTGCACGATCACAAGCACTAATTATACTGTAAAATAGGTTAAAATTCACAAAAACCCCAAACTCACTTTAAAAACCATTTTTCCGAAAATCTAGTAAGCAAATATTACCCGTTTTAGTACAAAACCCGACGTTTAAACAAATCTAGCGGCCATAATACTTATTAAACATCTCAAATAAGTCATAAAAACAATTTCCACAATTTAATCTCATTAAATTTCATTAACCTCAAAATTCTAGTTTACAATATACCCAATTTTATCAATTTTATAGCAAAAATGCACAACAACAATCTAGCTTAGATTTGCATGATCAAAAGCATTAAACTACAATTAATAATGTTAATGAAGTCATGAAAAACCTAATTAGATTTTTAGTCTAACATTTGCAATAAATTTCCAAAACCTAGTTTGCATAAAATTCCAATTTTAACAATTTCAAGCATCAATTAGTAAACTAGCAACTAGGTTAGTTTTAGCATAACATTAATATGTCAAAAATATCACACAACGATAATCTCACATCATAAAACCCTAAGTTGCATTCAATCTCTTTCTAGAATTTCCAAACTTGCAACAAAAGCCTAATTTACACTTAAATAAATTAGCTTTAAGGAATTAACTAACAAATTAAGCTAAAGATTTAGAAATTATACCCAAAACATTTGAAGATCCATAAGCACCCATAGCCTCCCAAATTGAAATCTTGTTTCCTAGATCCATTCTAGATAGGCAAATGAGAAATGGGTAAGAGTTGGACTTTGATTTCGGTGAGCTTTTACTTGATTTTTGAAGAAGTTTTTGAAGGATTTTGGAGATAAGATAAGGTGGTGAAATGGGGGGAATTAGGTGCAGAATTTTGGCCAGAGGAAAGGAGAGGGAGAGGTGAGGGGATTTGTGTGGAAATTCCAAGGTCAATGCCTTCACAAATTACCATAATACCCCTACCCTTTTAATATATATAAAAAACCCTTTTTACACCATTTTTTCACATGATTTAAGGTCAAAAAGAGGGAAAGAAAATTCTTGGGCTGATACAATAGTGTGGGGCCGGCCAAGGGGAGTGAGGGTGAGTGTGAGAGACTTTACAAAAAAATTCTATGCAAAAAGACCCCCCACAATACCATATTTGCAAGTTTTAGTTCAAAATAATTATATTTTTGTTTTCCATTTAAAAAACCAATTAAAACTTGAAATAAAATACTAAAAAATTATATTACAACTAGATTTTAATTAACATGATTTTATAGATTAAAATTATCCCATTTAAATTTGTATTTATCACTAATTTAATGTATTTTCTTACCGGCTTAAAATAATATTAAAAATAATTTTTTTCAGAAAATTTGAAATTTCACCAGTGGCTCAATAAACACCAAATACTAGCAATTACATAGCTAGAATATGTATATTTAATTTTTATAATAAGATATTTGTATTTTGACTATTTACAAAAAAACCCTTATTTTACCGATTTTCCGAAATTTCACCGAAACGATTTTCAAAACGCTACATAAAGCCAACTGCTTTGGGTGCATTGGCCCAAACCTCGTTAAGAAGCCTAGAAAGTCCAGATTAAAACAAAGTCAAGCAAGTGTTCTCTCCGAGTTAAAATTCCTAACGGTTCTTTGTGTGAGAATAATCTTGACAAAAGATAGGATTTTATAAAAAAATATTTCTAGCGGAGATATGAAGGTTTTATTCTATGATAAAGACTATTGCACGTTCACAGAGGTGTGTATGAAATGAAAACAAGAAAAAGGTGGAGTGAAAAATAAGACCTAGTTTCCTGTTAAGGAAGATAAGAATTCTGAAGTTGAAACCTTACGGGAAAACGAAACTTGAAAATTGCTTAATTCTTTATAAAACTTAAGTGATCCTTTCAAAAATTTTATCTGGGCTTTATTGTATGACATGATGACTTTATTCGACCCTTCTGGAACTTAACGACACTATTTGCACTGCACGTAAAGACATATAAAATCTTAAGTTAAATAAGAAGCGAGACGTGAAAAATAAAGGTTCGATAGTCTAGACTTAGGATAATAGAATTGTTATTTTCTGAAATAAAACTTTAGGGTTTGAATCATAGTAATTTTGCAAAACTAGCTTGACCGGATTTTGTGGGTAGTATCCGCTGAAAACCCTCAGGAGACAACACTCCTCCTACTAGGGACACCTAGAGGTTTAACGGCTTGTTGCACGTGCTCAGTGCAATCGCGTTCCCTGCGAAAGTGCGGTTAGGACTTTTTTTGTGAATAATTGGTTTTGCTCGGGACGAGCAAAAGTTAAGTTTGGGGGTATTTGTTCATACTAGAATATTGCATTTTATACCGTCCATTTTTACGCTCGTTTGTTTATAGGCAGGTGTTTTTGATCAGTGTTTGCTACATATTTGCAGAATACTGGTTCTCAGCTCTAAACAGTGAAATCCATGGAAGAGTACGGCAAATTCCGGATTACTGCCAACAACAGATAAAACACGGGTCTCCGCTCTTTATCCGTGTGTTGCCACATACTAGTTTAAGGGACAAAATGACAAATCGATTGTCATTTTCATGCACAAAGCTCAATGTCAACACAAGATCCAAGAAATCTACGTGGAGCTGGAGGAAATCATGGCAAAAGATCCGCATCACATCACCTTTTGATCTACTAAAATTCTGGAAGAATTGTGAAGAGTTTCTGAGAAAAGTCATATACCACACAGAAGAGAACCACAAAATAGGGGATACGACAAAAGATGAAGGCACAATCTCTCTAAATGGTCGCGGTTCCGCGGCATAAGCGCGCTTAGGCCGCGGAACCGCGGCCGTATAGGCTCGTCAGTGTACAAAATTTCAGGGGCTGTTTGGTAATTACATGTAGTGCCAGAATGTTGCCCTAGGTTCTCTGTTTACTGCCTATAAATAGTCCAGAACTTGCCAAGCTATGGAGTTCATTCTTATGCCTTCTTTTTGTTAGCTTTTAGTTTTCTTCTTCTTCTTCTTCTTCTTCATCTTTCCTCCATTAAATTGTTGTGAGAGCTTTTGAGTGGATGTTAAATGAAGATGAGGGTTTTTGTATCATTCTTTTGCTTAGCTTCCCCCTTGAGCTCTCTACCTTAACTTGATCTTGCAACCTCTTAAGTGAGCTTGCAAGTTTAAGCTTTGGTCATTGATCTCAAGGGGTTGTATCATTTTGTTCTCTCTTTTGTGCTTCATTCTCCATGAGTTTTTTGCCTTTTCTTGATCTTGCAACCTCTTAAGTGAGCTTGCAAGTTTAAGATTTGGTTATTGAACCCATGTCTTGTATTTGGTTCTATGGTTCCTAGTTCTCTTTCTTGCTTTTTATTACCTTGCTTTACTTTCATGCACTTAAATTCCATGCACTTTTAATTATTTGCTTGTAATCTTTTCTTTTCTTTGTTTATCTTTTCTTTTGCTCTTTTTGGTTCGTTTCTTGAATGGTTGTAATTATTGTTGTTAAGAATAAATACGATATTGTAAGTTAATGTTTCTTTGCGCATTTTCTTTTCCCGTTATTTTCCTTTGAACTCCGCCCAAACGTTACGCAAGCGCTCCGTTAGACACCCTACCCTACCAAGGTAACGGTGATTCCTAACCGCGACTGGTTGCGTTCGGTTTGGCTGGAGGCGAAAGCAAGAGACAAGAATGGACGGACAAGGGTCAATAAGCCGGATTCCATGAATACCGTGCTTAAGTACCCTAATCCACGTTGTTGCCGATTGCTCTAGCTTCAATTGGTCAAGACTCGGCTCAAAGGTTTTGAGTGCGGATTTCCTTAGCTTACACTTTCGTATCTTTTTCTTAACAACTTTATACTTGCATATAAACACATATGTTAGATTTGAACAAACATATACAAATTCTTTATTGACTCGTCTAAAACTCGAACGGACATACAACCATCTCCCTGTGGATCGACCCGTGCTCAACCGGCTAGCTGCAAAGCGACACCGTCCTGATCGCGGTTATACTTTAGAACTTTGAACATCCGACACGCCAAAAGCGTGCGATCAAATGGCGCCGTTACCGGGGAGACGGTAGCGTATTTTCTTTCTTGTTATTCGGGTTAATATTTTTTTTGTATATATTTATACATAAAAAAAAACTTTTTGTTATTTTTGATAATTTTTGTGAGCAAGTGTGCAGATTTTTGCGTATTTGCAAACTGCGATTGTGGGGAGCAAAGTGTACGTTCAAGGTTAAGGTGATTACGAAGTACAGTGCCAAAGATCCGGGTAGTTTGACCCGCGCAAGCGAACTTTTTCAAGCTTACCGGAATTGATTCAATGGGGGTTTCCTAACCCAAAAACTTAACGATACGTATTTCTTAAACACCTTCTTCTCAAATCCGACGCATCCAATATACTATTCTTTGCAGGATTCTTTGCAAGTTCGCTAGCAAACGCTAAAAATTGACTAACCCGTATTTGTTGCAGCGCCGCGCTTAAAAAAAACGATTGTTTGATTCTTTATAGAATTTTTATTGAATTGCGTATTGCATACATTAATACGGATTTAAGGGCAAGCGAACCCCACAACATACGGTAAAGGATTTCATCACCTTTTCCGTGGCCCACAAATCACGAACTTGAGCATAACGTTACCCGCACAAACTTTAAAAGAAACTAGACTTTAAGCCTTAAGGACTTCGCACTCACTAGGAGAAGTTAACTGTGTTTAGAATCTCTCTTAACGGTACATTGTTTACGGGGTGTCTAGGAAAGTGTTAACGGCGAAACCGCCAAAAGAGAAAGGGTTATTTAATTAAGGACCTTCGCGAAAGCGTCGGAAAACCTCCCCTTATCTCTGCACTTACCTGGCCTCGTGATCAGTGTGTCTTAAGCCCGTTTCTCGACACAGTTTTACTTTGACAATCAAGTTCTGGAGCAGGTCTATTTGACCTAGGTGAACCCTAGAACGATTAGTTGTGTGGTATTTTTGTGTCGTGATTGTTTTTTTTCTTTTTGTATGTATATTTCATTCTTTTGTTAATAACTAACTAAAATTTTTTTTTTAAAAAAAAATCACATTCTTTTCCCCCTCCTTTTCTCTGCCTTTCTTTCTTTCTCTCTTCATATCATGGGCACCCCACCTCGCAAAACTCTTGCCGAACTTTGGTACCCACAACCAGACATTACTTCTTACGGTTCTTGCTTTGGCCGAACGTCGAACGATCCCTCCATGCCCAAAATCTCTTTGAAAGATCGGATAGACGCGTCTAGGACAAACACTTGCCCTTCGCAATCCACTTTGTTTCAACCTTTTCAACCTCCCCCACCCTCTTATGTTGATACCCCTTTTGCAAGTCGTCCTTTGTCCATCGCTGAACATTTTGAACAATCCTGTAGCCGATCTTTCACTCCTTTCACCACTACAGATTCTTGGGATCAACAATTCCATTCACCTTCTTATCCAAATGTTGATCCTGCTCCTGTCCAGCCATTCAATTCCTACCAGGCCTACCCGACTTTTGCATCTTCCCTAGACATTGCTTCTGAACCGCCATTTGGGAGTTTTCAGTATCCAAACAACTTTGAATCTTTTACTGAAACCCCTTCACAACCCATATCTAGTCTGGAACAGTCTTTGGAAGATTTTAGGGTAGCGTCGTACCAACAGATGATAGATTTGAATGCGTCCATGGCCGCCCTCATACAACCTAGTGACCCGGTAGCTAGTTTTCAACAAGCTCCAAATTTTCCAATGTATGAAGAGGCGGTAGGACAGGTTGAGAATTTGAGCGGAGAGAGTGAGCCATATACCCTTCCAAATCAAATCTACCAGTTTCAACTTGAATCCCACAACTCCTGTTTTGAAAGTCTATCGAGTGTCCCAAATGATTTATCAATTGAAGATAGAATAGATAATGAGTTGTGTGACTTTGCAGTGTTCGATTTGCCCGATTGTGAATAGTCCCTTTCGAGTGAAACCGCACCCAACCCTTTTGACCTCTACACCTCCATCTTAGAACCTGAATTGATTGATATCCATACTTTTGTTGAGGTGTCTGAGAATATAGATTTTCACTTGATTGAGGATATTGACGCTGGGAATATTTTGGATGATGAACCTATAGATTTAGCTGAGTTTTTCTCTCCAATTCATCATCCCGAGTCATTAAATGTTTTTCCCGAACCCCATATACGTCTGGATTTTGAGGATAAACGCATGGATGTGCTTAACTTTGAGGAGACTATTGAGGATATTTTTGAGGATGAACCAGTTTTAATTGATGAGTCGGATTTTCTAATTCATCCTGTTCCTTTCATTGACTGTGTACACCCTCCTGAACCATTAACCGATAACCTTCCTCAATCATCTACCTCCATCCTTTCCATTGTTCCGACATTGCAAGAAACCATATCATTTTCACTTCCAGTGTCTGGTTTACTAAGTTCGGCGTACCCATGGTTTCTCACGAATCTTGAGGGATTTGACTCCATTTCTCGACGGGTTAATAGATTAGCACAATCGCTTTTTACACATCGGTCATCACGAATTGTGCTAATTTATTCGCTCCATTTCCACCCTCAAGTTCGTATTCCACTTCTTTCTCCCTTCCGCCATTCTTCTTCTCATATACCTAGACCGTATACCACTTCTATCTCCATACGATCTCGCGTATTCTCCCTCTCTTTTCTCTACGCCTTCTTCCACCAAACTGTACATTATAGCGATAAAATCTTTGAATGGTTGGTGCTCACTTTTGGCCTGTGTAAGGCATTGTATAGTTTGAAACTGTTTTCTTTCCCCCTAATCCTGAACTTCACCGCTTAAACAGTGGAAACAGTGTTTCACTTAAGTTTGGGGGGACCCTTTTTTGTATATATCTTTTTTTTGGTTTTCTTTTTGTTTTGTATAAAATTTTCTTTTGGAGAGAGCCGATAATTTTGACCCTCTTGGTGTAGCCTGACAGTGAGGGCACTGTCAAGTTTAAGTTTGGGGGTGTGCTCGGTAAGCTTTCTTCCTTCGCATTTATTTGTATATTTTGCATTTGCATACCTTATTAAAAACCCATAAAAATCGAAAATTTTCTAAAAACATAAAAACTTTTCTGTCAAGTTAGCTAGTGGGAGAACTCTGATTCAACATTTCGATGGTTTTGTTTGATAAGATAAGAATAACTAAATCTTATTTTTAGATTTTGAAAACCTGAAAGATAACTCTTCTTTGAAGTTAACTATAACTGATATACGTCTTTACATCACACTACACGTGTCGTGAGTTAGATGACAAGTCTTTTATGTCTAAAAACTTTTAAATGGATAAATGATTTTCTGAGGATCAAATAGGTTTGTTCTGAAATAAGTAATATCAAGAATAGTTTATGAGGTGAAGTGAATATGAAGGAATGTTATTGATGCCTTAATTGGAACTAAGTCTGAAAAATAACCCATCTGGAGCTTGATTGGAATGATTACACACCGAACCCACTAAACACGTCTTTTATCCAAAAAATAATTGAACTGCCGGTTATATCTCCGTTCGTATTGAATCATCATGATTTTCACGCCAAATTGTCTTTTGTTTTTGGACCTAGGTAACTTGAGTAATTAAGTCCGTCGGGGTGTTTCTACACCTAATGCCCTAAAGCCAACTGCTTTGGGTGCATTGGCCCAAACCTCGTTAAGAAGCCTAGAAAGTCCAGATTAAAACAAAGTCAAGCAAGTGTTCTCTCCGAGTTAAAATTCCTAACGGTTCTTTGTGTGAGAATAATCTTGACAAAAGACAGGATTTTATAAAAAAATATTTCTAGCGGAGATATGAAGGTTTTATTCTATGATAAAGACTATTGCACGTTCACAGAGGTGTGTATGAAATGAAAACAAGAAAAAGGTGGAGTGAAAAATAAGACCTAGTTTCCTGTTAAGGAAGATAGAAATTCTGAAGTTGAAACCTTACTGGAAAACGAAACTTGTAAATTGCTTAACTCTTTATAAAACTTATGTGATCTTTTTAAAATTTTTATCTGGGCTTTATTGTATGACATGATGACTTTATTCGACCCTTCTGTAACTTAACGACACTATTTGCACTGCACGTAAAGACATATAAAATCTTAAGTTAAATAAGAAGCGAGATGTGAAAAATAAAGGTTCGATAGTCTAGACTTAGGATAATAGAATTGTTATTTTCTGAAACAAAACTTTAGGGTTTGAATCATAGTAATTTTGCAAAATTAGCTTGACCGGATTTTGTGGGTAGTATCCGCTGAAAACCCTCAAGAAACAACACTCCTCCTACTAGGGACACCTAGAGATTTAACGGCTTGTTGCACGTGCTTAGTGCAATCGCGTTCCCTGCGAAAGTGCGGTTAGGACTTTTTTGTGAATAATTGGTTTTGCTCGGGACGAGCAAAAGTTAAGTTTGGGGGTATTTGTTCATACCAGAATATTGCATTTTATACCGCCCATTCTTACGCTCGTTTGTTTATAGGCAGGTGCTTTTGATCAGTGTTTGCTACATATTTGCAGAATACTGGTTCTCAGCTCTAAACAGTGAAATTCATGGAAGAGTACGACAAATTCCGGATTACTGCCAACAACAGATAAAACACGGGTCTCCGCTCTCTATCCGTGTGTTTCCACATACCAGTTTAAGGGACAAAATGGCAAATCGATTGTCATTTTCATGCACAAAGCTCAATGTCAACACAAGATCCAAGAAATCTACGCGGAGCTCGAGGAAATCATGGCAAAAGATCCACATCTCATCACCTTTTGATCTACTGAAATTCTGGAAGAATTGTGAAGAGTTTCTGAGAAAAGTCATATACCACACAGAAGAGAACCACAAAACAGGGGATACGACAAAAGATGAAGGCACAATCTCTTTAAATGGCCGCGGTTCCGCGGCATAAGCACGCTTAGGCCGCGGAACCACGGCCGTATAGGCTCGTCAGTGTACAAAATTTCAGGGGCTGTTTGGTAATTACATGTAGTGCCAGAATGTTGCCCTAGGTTCTCTGTTTACTGCCTATAAATAGTCCAGAACTTGCCAAGCTATGGAGTTCATTCTTATGCCCTCTTTTTGTTAGCTTTTAGTTTTCTTCTTCTTCTTCTTCTTCTTCATCTTTCCTCCATTAAATTGTTGTGAGAGCTTTTGAGTGGATGTTAAATGAAGATGAGGGTTTTTGTATCATTCTTGTGCTTAGCTTCCCCCTTGAGCTCTCTACCTTAACTTGATCTTGCAACCTCTCAAGTGAGCTTGCAAGTTTAAGCTTTGGTCATTGATCTCAAGGGGTTGAATCATTTTGTTCTCTCTTTTGTGCTTCATTCTCCATGAGTTCTTTGCCTTTTCTTGATTTTGCAACCTCTTAAGTGAGCTTGTAAGTTTAAGATTTGGTTATTGAACCCATGTATTGTATTTGGTTCTATGGTTCCTAGTTCTCTTTCTTGCTTAATTCTTTCTTGCTTTTTATTACCTTGATTTACTTTCAAGCACTTAAATTCCATGCACTTTTAATTACTTGTTTGTAATCTTTTCTTTTCTTTGTTTATCTTTTCTTTTGCTCTTTTTGGTTCATTTCGTGAATGGTTGTAATTATTGTTGTTAAGAATAAATACGATATTGTAAGTTAATGTTTCTTTGCGCATTTCCTTTTCCCGTTATTTTCCTTTGAACTTCGCCCAAACGTTACGCAAGCGCTCCGTTAGGCACCCTACCCTACCAAGTAACGGTGATTCCTAACCGCGACCGGTTGCGTTCGGTTTGGCCGGAGGGGAAAGCAAGAGACAAGAACGGACGGACAAGGGTCAATAAGCCGGATTCCACGAATACCGTGCTTAAGTACCATAATCCACGTTGTTGCCGATTGCTCTAGCTTCAATTGGTCAAGACTCGGCTCAAAGGTTTTGAGTGCGGATTTCCTTAGCTTACACTTTCGTATCTTTTTCTTAACAACTTTATACTTGCATATAAACACATAGGTTAGATTTGAACAAACATATACAAATTCTTTATTGACTCGTCTAAAACTCGAACGGACATACAACCATCTCCCTGTGGATCGACCCGTGCTCAACCGGCTAGCTGCAAAGCGACACCGTCCTGATCGCGGTTATACTTTAGAACTTTGAACATCCGACACGCCAAAAGCGTGCGATCACATCACGGTCAAGGTTAAAGACTTCATAGTCCGTAGATTTAAGGACTCCACAGTCCGATGTGTGGTTGCAGGGACCCGTCACCTCTTTGAAGACATTGAGGAATTACAACGCCAGGTATCAAAGGAGTGAAGAGATGTACCCCTAAACCAAGGTGGAATCAATATAGACTCAGGGTGGTTGATCGTTAGTTTTAAGACATTACGGTCAAGGTTAAGGACATCATAGTCCGTGGATTTTAAGGACTTCACAGTCCGGTGTTTGCTCTGAATGCTTCACACGGGTTCACTGCCATGCTTGGCGAGGACCAGGCTCCGCTCTGGACGTTTTCCGCGGGGTCAAAGAGTGACGTTATCCGCATTCCACGTAACCAGGAATTTTGCACTAGATGCTTCACGGGTTCACTGCCGTGCTCGGCGAGGACTAGGCTCCGCTCTGGATGCTTCACACGGGTTCACTGCCGTGCTCTGCGAGGACCAGGATCCGCTCTGGATGTTTTCCTCGGGTCAAAGAGTGACGTTATCCGCGTTCCACGTAACCAGGAATTTTGCACTAGATACTTCACATGGGTTCACTGCCGTGCTCGGCGAGGACTAGGCTCCGCTCTGGATGCTTCACACGGGTTCACTGCCGTGCTCTGCGAGGACCAGGATCCGCTCTGGATGTTTTCCGCGGGTCAAAAAGTGACGTTATCCGCGTTCCATGTAACCAGGAATTTTGCACTAGATTCTTCACACGGGTTCACTGCCGTGCTCGGCGAGGACTAGGCTCCGCTCTGGATGCTTCACACGGGTTCACTGCCGTGCTCTGCGAGGACCAGGATCCGCTCTGGATGTTTTCCGCGGGTCAAAGAGTGACGTTATCCGCGTTCCACATAACCAGGAATTTTGCACTAGATGCTTCACATGGGTTCACTGCCGTGCTCGGCGAGGACTAGGCTTTGCTCTGGATGCTTCACACGGGTTCACTGCCGTGCTCTGCGAGGACCAGGATCCGCTCTGGATGTTTTCCACGGGGTAAAAGAGTGACGTTATCCGCGTTCTACATAACCAGGAATTTTGCATTAGATGCTTCACACGGGTTCACTGCCGTGCTCGGCGAGGACTAGGCTCCGCTCTGGATGCTTCACATGGGTTCACTGCCGTGCTCTGCGAGGACCAGGATCCGCTCTAGATGTTTTCCGCGGGTCAAAGAGTGACGTTATCCGCGTTCCACGTAACCAGGAATTTTGCACTAGATGCTTCACACGGGTTCACTGCCGTGCTCGGCGAGGACTAGGCTCCGCTCTGGATGCTTCCTACGGGTTCATTGCCGTGCTCTGCGAGGACCAGGATCCGCTCTGGATGTTTTCCACGGGGTCAAAGAGTGACGTTATCCGCGTTCCACGTAACCAGGAATTTTGCACTAGATGCTTCACACGGGTTCACTGCCGTGCTCGGCGAGGACTAGGCTCCGCTCTGGATGCTTCACACGGGTTCACTGCCGTGCTCTGCGAGGACCAGGATCCGCTCTGGACGTTTTCCACGGGGTCAAAGAGTGACGTTATCCGCGTTCCACGTAACCAGGAATTTTGCTGATTGTATCCGCATTTCACGGAATGGAGGTTTGACTGTTGGTGATATGTATATCGCCGAGCCATGGAACTAGGGGTTGCAGCTGCTCCGCTTTGTTTGAAGTTGTGTTCGTCGTTACGAGACGAGTGTTGGGATGATCTCTAGGTCGCTTGCGGCCCGTCGAGATTTAACTTCTTTCTTTGATGAAACCTGGGGGGAAGTATGTTCACTTCTTTGTTTACGCCCTTGGATTGTATATAGGGTGTGATGGAACATCGCCTGTAGGGCATGAATTTCATTTTTATTTTATTTCTTTTTCCGCGATGCTCTATCATTTCAGCTTTTATATCGCGAAAATCGCGATTGCCCAATCATTTCGGCTATTTTTCGCGGTGCCCAATCATTTCGGCTATTTATTTATTTTCTACTCGCTGCTTTTTATTGCAAGTTGCCCCATCATTTCGGCTATTTTTTATGCATACATTTTTACTTGCTGCTTTTTATTGCAAGTTGCCCCATCATTTCGGCTATTTCATATGCATGTGTGGCTCGCTAGCCTTTTCGCTGCAAGCTTGGATTTTAGACACCGATTTCGGCATCAGCATCGCTACAACTGGGACGTTGCCAGGAGCGAATCATCATTTGCCTCTGTCGATGTTGAACAAAGGTGGCTTAGCAAACAGGGTTAAAGATCCTGTCGACTAAGGCTTTTGACTTCATGAGCCGTAAGGGTCTCACAAAGGTATTTCTCCCTACAAGTCGTGAGGATCTTGTAGGTGTGTTTTCTTCTTGGGAATCGTGAGGATTCCTAAGTGCGTGTCCTCTTGCAAGTCGTAAGGATCTTACAAAAAGGTTTTCTCCTTATAAGTCGAGAGGACTTACAGGGGTTGTTTGCCATATGAACATATCCCTAGCCACGGATGGGAATTGGTTGGGGAAATGTTTATTCGCGCCCGTGGATTGTATACAAGGGTCAGTATTGAGCCGCTTGTAGGGCAATATCGAAGGTTGTGGGGGTTGCTTAAGCACAGGTTCAGGTCTCTGTAACTTAAGGCTTTCAAATCTTATGAGCCGTGAGGGTCCCATAAGAGAGTTCTCCTTACGAGTCGTGAGGATTTCGCAAGTGTAATTTCTCCTTAGGAATCATGAGGACTCCTAAGTGTGTTGCTCCCTTATGAGTCGTAAGGATCTCACGCGGGTGGTTTCTCCTTACAAGGTCGTGATGGCCCTCTAAGTGTCTTTTAACGAGGTTGCGCCCTTTCGGGTTTTCACAAACACTCGCCGGTAGCCCTGCTGTTTTTACTCACGGAGCCCTTTCGGGTTTTCATCCGTGCCCTTTTTGTTTACGGACAAACCTTTTTTTTATTTTTTTTATTTTTATTTTTTTATTTTTATATATCGGCTTTGAGGTATTGCAATCCACCGTAGTTTATCGACGTCTCGGTCAATGGCTAGTTTTAGGACATAGTAGTCCATTTTTAGTTTAAGGACGTTTCGGTCCGCCGTTAGTTTAAGGACGTTTCGGTCCAATATTAGTTTAAGGACGTTTCGGTCCGCCGTTAGTTTAAGGATGCTGGTTACTACCTAGAGTTTGGGCTTATGAAGATAGCGAGCGGACATAATCGTCGTCATCTATCATTGACCTGAACCTTGACCCGTTAAGCGTAGTATTTCTTCAGGAAGCGGCCGTTCACTGGCCTGAAAGGCCTTTCACCGTGCATATCCATGAGTAGATAAGCTCCACCCTGGTAGACCTTGTCTATGATGTACGGGCCTTCATAGTTTGGCTCGATTTTTCCCCGCTTGGCGCGATTGGGGATCATAGGTTTTCTGACAATTAGCACAAGTTCGCCTTGGCGGAACGTCCTCGGCCTGGTCAATCTTTCGTATGAGCGCGTCTTCTTTGCTTTGTAAGCCTCCAGATTTTGTTGTGCTATGAGCCGGGTCTCTTCAAGGGCATCAAGCTCCTCAAGCCGGAGGTGAGCATTTTCTTCGTCCGTCAGCTCGTAGTGGACCGCCACTCGTAGAGAGGGTAACTCTATCTTGAGGGGGAGTACTGCTTCTGTACCAAATACCAATGCGTACAGCGTTGTGTTCGTGGCCGTTTTGAACGTAGTTCGGTATGCCCAGAGAGCCTCCTGCAGTTTCTCGTGCCAGTCCTTCTTATTTCGGGACACCGTTTTCTTTATGATTTTCGTCAAGGTCTTGTTGAAGGCCTCGGCGAGACCGTTAGCTCGCGGATTATAAACCGAGGAATACCTCCAGTCTATATTATGCTGTTGAGCAAAGCGGCTGATCTTGTGACTTCTGTAGGCTGGCCCGTTATCAGAAATAATCCGCCGCGGAGTTCCAAACCGATAAATGACGTGCGTCTTGAAGAAATGAAGAATATTTTCTGCCTTCACTTCCCTTAACGGTACTGCTTCCGCCCATTTAGAGAAGTAATCAGTCGTTGCCAGGATAAAACGATGTCCCCTGGATGACGCTGGTTTGATGGGGCCGATTATGTCAGTTCCCCACATTTCGAATGGCCAGCTAGACACCGTTGGATGTAGTAGATTTGGATGTTGGTGGATAAAGTCCCCATGAATCTGGCACGAGTGGCATTGCTTCGCATACTCGAGGCAGTCCTGGATCATCATGGGCCAATAATAACCCATTCGTTTGATCTTTAATTTCATCTTCGGGCTTGCTTGGTGAGAACCGCAGAGTCCATCGTGAACTTCCTGAATGACCCTTTTCGCTTCAACAGGTCCCAAGCATCTCAACCACAAAGAATCGAACGACCTTTTATACAGAGTATCGTTGACGAAGGCGAAAGACAGAGCTCGTTTCATGAGCTGATGTCTTGAGGACGCTTCTTCGGGCATTCGGTGGGACTTAAAGTAGTCTATGAAGACCTCCCTCCAGTCCTCAGCCTTCTCACGGTCTTTTATTTGTAGGGTCGTCTGCTCAGTCACTCCCTTCTCTTCGGACGATTCCGGAGATATTTCTGCTGAGGCAAGCACCCGACGGCTTTGCACCACGATTTTAACGTCATCATGGTTCTCGTCAGCCAGTTCTTTAGCGAGCTTGGCCAACGCGTCTGCTTTGCTATTTTCCACACGCGGTATGCTTTCCAGAGTATAAGAGGGAATTTGGGTCAACAGTTGTCGCACCTTTTCACCATATTTCACCAACTCCGGTTTGCACGTTTGGTAGTCACCGTTTACTTGACTAACGACTAGTTGAGAATCCCCGTATATGAGGAGGTTTTCAATTCCCATGCCGATGGCGATCTCGAGGCCTGCTACCAAAGCTTCGTATTCGACTTCATTGTTCGTCCTCGGTTCTGTTAAGGAGAAAGCGAAGCGCATCATCCCTCTTTGTGGAGTTACAAAGATGAGTCCTACTCCCGATTTGATTATAGGGGTACTTTGTTTGCGCTTCTTCACGGAAGATGCTCCATCGAAATAAAGCTCCCATCGGGTATTACCACCGTCGATCGCATCAAATGCATGTTCGTCTGGCAAATCGCAATTCAGAGGAGAACCGGCAGGTACTGGATGCTCAGCAAGGAAGTCGGCGATCGCTTGGCCTTTCACTGCCTTAAGAGGCTGATAGGTTATTGAAAACTCCATCAGGAGCAGGGCCCATTTAGCGAGTCTCCCTGTCAATATGGCCTTTGACATTAGATATTTTAGGGGGTCCACCTTTGATATAAGACGGACTTCATGTGCCAATGCATAGTGCCGGAGTTTTGTTATCGCAAAGATTAACGCCAGGCAGTGTTTTTCGATAGGGGAGTAATTGCTTTCTGCCCCCAGAAGAACTCGGCTTAAATAGTAGAGCGCTCTCTCCTTCCCTTGGTCGTTTTCTTGCGCCTAAGGACCCTTCGAGGGCTGTTGTATATAAGATAAGGGGCTTTCCCTTAACTGGAGCAGCCAGCACCGGCGGGTTCTGCAGGTATTGCTTGATTTCATCTAGCACGCTCTGGCATTTTTGGTCCCAGACGAACGGAGTTCCCTTCTTCATCAAGTGACTGTAAGGACGGCACTTGCCTGACAGGTTGGCGATAAATCGCCGGATGTACGCGAGCTTCCCTTGGAGAGACCGCAGCTATTTGAGAGTCCTTGGCGGTGGTATTTCCATGATCGCCTTGATCTTAGATGGATCTATTTCGATACCTCGGTGTCGGATGATGAATCCCAGGAATTTACCCGAGAAGACTCCGAACGCGCATTTGAGGGGATTCATCTTCAAATTATATTGCCGAAGGCATTGAAATACGGTCTTCAGATGCTCTAAATGCTCTTCATATGACTTACTTTTTACTACGAGGTCGTCGATATAGCACTCGACGATTTCATGTATGAGATCATCAAAGATCTTTGTCATGGCCCTCTGATAGGTGGCACCGGCATTTTTTAATCCGAAGGGCATGACTTTGTAGCAGAATATACCCAAAGGAGTCCGGAAAGCGGTGTGCTTCTGGTCTTCGGGATGTATCTTTATCTGATTGTACCCTGATGAACCGTCCATGAAAGAGAAAACCTCGTGAGTGGACGTGTTATCTATCATCAGCTCGGTTACCGGTACTGGGAAATCGTCCTTCGGACAGGCTTTATTGAGATCCCTGAAGTCCACGCATATGCGCACCGTCCCATTTTTCTTCATTACCGGGATGATGTTGGCGATCCAGTCAGGGTATTGGACTTCTTGGATAAATCCAGAATCGATCAGCTTCTTGACTTCGGCGTTGATGCTCATCTCAAGCTCGAGCCGCATCCTTCTCGGCGCCTGCTTGATTGGCTTGATATCCGAGGATATCGCTAATTTATGCACAGCAATCTCTGGATCTAATCCCGGCATCTCGGAATAGTTCCACGCGAAGCAATCTCTATGCTGTAGAAGCACGTCCTTTAACGCAGCCACCCTTTCTTCAGATAGCAGCTCACTGACGGATGTCGGTCGCGGATCGTCTGCCAATCCCAACTCAATCCTCTTGAGGTTATCTGCAGTAGTATGTATGCCATCTTCCAGTTCTTTCGGAGCCGGTGGAAATTCTGAGATTACCTCATTGTCATTGTTTTCGAAGCACCAAGGGAGCTCATCTATGTCCTCGGGCTCTTCTTTTAATATTGTAATCATGTGACAGGTGCGAATCTACTTCTAAGATCGATGTGGATCTGGTTCTGCTCTTGCGGCTTTGGGTTCGTGCTTTTGTGGCGGCGTTACCCTCCAGCTGCTGGATAAAGCAAATCTGCCTTGCTGGTACTGGTCTTCGACCCAGTTCTTGAAGGTGAAGCAGTCTTCGATAGGGTGTCCTATGGCTCGGTGATAAGAGCAATAGCCCGGATGAGAAACTTTGTTAGCTTGCTCAGGGTGCTTAGACTCCGGAAGTGTGATCATTTGATGTTTTATAGCGAGCTCGAGTAACTTCTTCGTCTTGTCTCGGGGGAAGGAATACGCTCGACTCATCTTCTTTATGAGGGAAAAATCCGGGCCGCGCAATACCCGATCACATGACTCTCTAATCCTGCGTCGTTGTTGTCGGCTCCTCTTTCCGCTTCTTGACTTACTTCTGCCTCTGCGTCGGGCCTTTTGTACAACGGGTTGACAGGGAGGAGCATCTTTGTCTTTTGCAGCATGTTGAAACAGACGTTGCGTCCTGGCCTTCTCGTAGATGGCCATCTCGCGGTTGTGGTCTTCCCGAGCTTTTTGACCTGCTTTCCTGATAAGCTTGTCCACTTGTTCTCGGCACTTCGCTCGCGGGATCCAGTTTTGACGAGGGGTTAGCATTCCCCGACAGGGTGTCCTCCTCCTCATCGAAGTTATATATGGCGTAGCTGCCGTGGACTCGCTCCCATTTCCCGGATCTCACATATCCAAGCCCAAGCGTTTCCATTCTCCCGTTGGGCAATTTGCGCTGAGTCCCAGGGACATTCCAAATCCTGTTGTCGAACCGAGCTTATCGAACAGTCTGTTTTAAGGGTACTCCTTGGCGCTTCAATAGCCTTTTTAGTCCATTTGTGTAATATCTGGGCAAACGGATGGGTTGGAGCCTGTCGAGTGTAGCATCTGCACCATGCCATATCTCTTTCTCCACTCTCGTTTCTATGGATTGGTAGAATAGGATCACCTTTTCACCCTTTCGTCCGGGAGGGACGTAAAACGTCTGCAGGTCTTGCACATTGTAACCTTGAAGTGCGTCGAGATCCTTGTAGTGTTTCCGCGGCACCATGGTGATTTGCAAACTCTGATCATCGCTAGGGGATACTTGTATTGACGGCCGATTGGAGAACACGGCATTAACCTCATTTTCCGAGTCACTTCCGAAGATCAACATGGGGGCGGATGTTCCCAGGTTGTTGCGTCGAGATGGCCCAGCGTAAACTATCTCTTCTTCTTCTTCGGTATCGCTCCCGAAAACAGGGATGGTGGCGGCGGCTTTGTTCTCCGGCTTGCGACTCTTTTCTGTATCCTCGAAGTCTGGCAAAAAGTACTTTGCATCTTCGTACTTGCGGACCTCGTTCATGGAGAATGGGTTCAGCTCACCTGTTACGGTATACTCGAAACCATCCTTAGAGTACTTCATACACTGATGCTGTGTAGAAGGGATGATGTTGTACTCGTGTAACCAAGGACGACCGAGCAAGGTGTTGTAGCAGGTCTTGGCGTCAATGACATGAAACTTGATGTCCGTGACGAGCAGTCCGAAGCGTAATGTTAGTATTACAGATCCGAGAGTCCGTGATGACTGGGAGTCGAAACCGGAGATGGTAATTTTGTCACGAGCGAGGTGCTGTACGCTCATGCAGATTTCCTTCAACACCCGAACATTAAGGAGATTGACGGAGGATCCATTATCCACCTGGAACTTGCTTATCTTGATATCATGGCAGTATCCAGAGACATATAGGGGACGGTTGTGGTTGCACGTCCCGAGGAGAAGGTCTTCGTCACCGAAAGTGATGTCGGCCGTGTGCACTTCTTCCAGTTCATCCTTCATCCTTTCTGCGGCGAGGAAGGCTTGGAACTGCTCGGGTTCTTGTAACGCCTTGATTAATGAATCTCGCGCTTTTTTTGATAATAGGAGGGCATCGAGAATGCTGAGCTGAGAAGGTAGCTTCCTTAGGTGCGCTAGGATGTTGTAGTCCACCTTACCCTTCCTGGGAGGGTTCTTGGCAGTCAGCTCTTTCATGACTTGGTCATCTAAGGCGATATCCCCAGTGACCTTTTCCTTTCCCTTATCTTTTCTATTTGCGGGCCCGAGATTCTTTTCCGGGAGCATGCGATTGCGCAGCTGAATGTTCTCGCATGCCTCCGGTTCTTCCTCTTTCCCTAAAACGGATTCTTTAAAGAGAAGGCCCAGAGCCATTTCTTCATCAGAGTCGCTCCCAAAGGTGAGAACTTGTGACCTTCCGGCGTTAACCATGTAACAGTTGCCGGCAGTCCTTTTGCGCCCTTTGGTTATAATTTTTTGTTCCCGACGAGTCTTGCGTTTCATGCGCTTAAAATGTTGCCCGTGAGCAACATATCCTTGCCACCATATCTTAAAAGCGTCGCACTCCTCAGTGGGGTGCGAAATCTTTCGATGATATGCGCAATAATTAGGGTGCCTCTCCGCCCCATCGAACGTGTTTTCTTCCGAGGGTGGTAGCTTTATTCCCATCGACATGGCTTTGGCAAACCTTTTCCTCGTCTTCAATATGTTTTTATCCACATCGGGTGTCTTTTGATCTGGCGGGAGTGCTTTGACTCTTTCGTTTAGTCACTTGCGGTTGTCTCCTTCTGACGCGGCCATCTCACGCTCTTGGTCGGCTTTACTTTTCAAACGAATCTCGTCTAGAAAGGCGTCAATCATTTCATCTGTTGGCCATACAAGTTCTGGCTCAGGCTGTGCCCCCAGTTTCTCAGTGCCAGGAGTTTTCTCATCTTCCGAGTGGGAAATCAGATGACAACTCGCCACATACCCATCGGATTCATCCGATGAGCTCTCTCCATCATCTTCCTCCTGAAAAACGTGGTTGAGGAACTCTTGTAGTGTGACGGGAGTCCGCGCCTTTTGATTGTACTCCTCCAGCGCGTCAATCTGTTTCTGTAAATCCGTGCACTTGTCTTCAGGCTTCACGGGCTTCTTAAATTTCTTCTTCTTTTTCTTCGAAGATTTTGACGGTTGGGTGTGAGTACTTGGGCCATCACCACCGCTCTTCATAGTTGGACGCGGCTTCAGCATCCCTTTGATGATTTGAGGTTCAAACGGGTTCTTCCATTCGACTGCTGGGCACGCATGAAGATCACTCAGCATCCTTCTGGTTTTAGCTGATAGCATGACTTCCCATAGAGCTTCCTCAATGAAAGAACAGGTTGCTCCCGATGTGTCTGCTTTCTTAGGAGTATGCGGCTGTGGAGGGCACACCTTCCACTTTTCGTATAGCACAAACTTTCCCTAGAGGTATTGATCCTCAATCCATCCTTTGAAGACGAAGCAATCCTCAATCGGGTGGCTTACCATTTGATGGTAAGGGCAATAATTAGGGTTATTCACCTCAGTGGGTTGTGGCGGTCACCTTGGATTTGGCAAGTTTATAAGTCTGTTGCGTACTGCCAGCTCGAATAACCGTTTCGTCTTGTCCCGTGGGAACGAGTAGGGATGCTTCATCTTCTCATTATAATACCGCCGTCTTTCTTCCAACTGATCCGCCAGCTTTGAGGCACTAGGTTGCTGCTGAGCATTCGCGATGAAGGTTGCCTTCCCTTTACCCTTGTCACTCCGAGGTTCTGGCTTCGGGGGAGATGGTCTGTGACCCATCTGGTCCATCTGGGCCAACTTGTCGATCAAAGCCTAAAACGTGGTTGGCTTAAAGAACATCATAAACTGGGAGATAGTGGCATGAGGGTCTAGGGTTCCCACGAACATGCCCACCGTGGGCGCTTCCTCAATGCATTGTTCACATTTCGACCATAAATTTCGCCATCGTATAGCGTACTGGACCCATGTTTCGCCTGGTTTCACCCTGGCATTAATTAATGCAGTTATCGGAGTGCGTTCGCTGGCGCTTGCGAATCGCTGAGTGAATAGCAACTCCATTTCAGCGAACGTCTTGATAGAATCGTTCGGGAGTTCTGAATACCATTCGAACGCTGTTTCTGATAAGCTGCCTACGAACTAGCGAATCAACAGTTTATCGTCACCGCCGGTGTTATCGCAAAGGGCCCTGAACTGGGCAACATGTTGGTGGGGATTGCCGGTCCCCTTATACACGTGGAATTTTGGTATTGTATAACCCGGCGGATATTTGATTTGGTCGTACCAGCTCGGATATGGTTGCCCCGTTTTTACGACTTGACCAGCTGCCTCAGTCGCATGATGAACCCGGATCTGCTGGGCTATATAGTCGTCCAAGTCAGCCTTAGAGATTGTCTCCTCCTTGGCCGTTGAGAGAGCCGGTGGAGGATGTGACGTTTCTCCCCTGTCGTCTTCAAGGACGATCGGAGGATCCTCAGCAGGTGGGTCTTGTTGGATCATCTTCCCACCATGTCCTGGAATAAGTGAGCTATTTTCTTTATATTGGCCGCTTGTTTCGCAGCCTCTTTATCTTTCTTTTCCAGTATCCTCCGGAGGAACTCGGCGTCGGTTTCCTATTCTTGTTGATGATCCGAGGACGCCTCGGGGCTTTCTTTCGGTCCAGTAAGCGCGGCCATTGCAATCATCATTTCCTGGAGCTTTTGCTGTTGCTCCTGAGCCTTGGTCACCGACCGTGTAAGCGGTCTATGACCTGTGGACGCACGGCTATCTTCCTTCCCCGACGCCATGTATACGGTATGGACCATCCTGCCCCCAGCCTTAGGGCGTTTGGGCTCAGCGCTTTTAGCTTTCGTTGCAGGCCCGGGGATCTTCTCTGGCCTCTTCTTTTTATGAGCAGTGGAAGTTGAGGGAGCCGTTGAAGTGGGCACCCAGACAGCTTTTCGTGGCTTAGCCTGGTGACTGACTTCCTGTTGGATTTTCAACTTCTTGTGCTGGTGGGAGAAATTTGGATCGATCACCGAGTCTCGGGTCTGCCGCCAGACTTTATAGATTTGAGAGGACAGCCGTTGAGGAGATTGGGGCTGTTCTGGCTTTACTTCTACAGCCTTTTTCAGCAGAGGGGGAGACTTCTTTACTACCGCGGTAGGAGAATTCCTACACACCTTATTTAGCATCTCAAAGCTGTTCCCAGTTGGAGCAGCAGCATTAACTTCTGCCATCGGGGCTGGAGGAGTTAGCCCAGGAAGGGAGTTGCCTCCGGCCTTCCTCACTCGGCGCCAGTAACGACGTCGAGCGCGTCGTGCTGATGGAACCGGCTTGGTGAGGGTGATAGTCTCGTCTTGCCACCTGTGTAGATGAGGGGTCGCTGCTGATGTCAGCCTGTCAAAGACCGATGTCCTTTCGGTAGCAGGAGCGGGAGCTGGAGACGTCAATCTTGTAAAGACCGACTTTTTGGCAGGGGAAGCCGCCTTGACGACTTCAGGAGCAGGACTGGTTACTTTCTTCGGATCAGCCTTCTCTGGGATTGTAGGCCCCATCGCGGGTCCACAGGAGCTCTGGCCCAATCTGGAGAAGACCGAGGCACTGGTGTTGGGCGACCCGTTGAGAGGGGCCGCGGTAGGTGTAAGCCGATCGAAGACCGACTTCTTGGGAACTTCCGGCGTTAGCACAGGAGTGGTGAAGCTCATTGGCGGGAGCATGGTCCCGAAAAACAATCCTGTGGTGGCTTGAGTGACCTTTTCCATAGGCATTGTGAACAGCGAAGCAGCTTAGGGCCCGTAGGCTATACCTCCTGGCGAGGCGGAGCGCTGGTTCCAGTTGCAGTTGGAGCAATTGTCAGCCATTGATCCTTTTGCTTTCTGCAGCAAACGAAACACCAAGTCTTAGTACTTCGAAACCTAAGGTCAACCATTAGCAAACCGCGATTGGTTCGCGATACACGACACACGAAGTGTGGAGTGGAAAGAGGAAAAGGTCCCACCGGGCTTGCCAGAATCTGTTCCCCTCCGAACGGCGGCCGAGACATGACGTCTTGCCTGAGATTCGGGGCAGATGCTAATTGGTGCTATCCGTCTACCTCTCCAAAGATGCCAAGTTGATTTATGGCACCATGTATCGAAGGTTTAAACGGATGCGTCCGATGTAGCAGACTTCGTCAGATTCCCCCTCGCTTGAAGGGTTTTTGATTGTGGGGACGCTCTTCCCTGCAGGCGCAAGCCCTGCAGTTAATTACGCTACCGCATTGCGGTAACCACTTTCTCCTTCTCCAGAAATTTCACTTCGTGTCGTGTGTGTTTATTTTGTGTTTGGTTTCCCGTGGATTGTATACGGAGACTGAGTTATGTCGTCGCCCGTAGGGCGTGGACTAGTCTAAATCCGTATTATCTTAGATTTGGGTTTGGGGGTTGGGTTTAAGGATACGTTAGCCTCATTTGAGACTAAGATCAACTTAAACGTTTGTTAAGGATACGTTAGTCTAAATTTAGACTAAGATCAACTTAACGGGATCGTTTAGATCCAACAAGAGAGCAATTTAAGGGGAGGCCCTGTTGTTTAGTTTAGTGACATTGTGGTCAATAGGTAGTTTAAGGACATTACGGTCCATAGATAGTTTAAGAACATTATCGTCCAATGTTAGTTTTAAGACGTTGCGGTCAAGGTTAAGGACGTCATAGTCCATGGATTTAAGGACTCCACAGTCCGATATTAGTTTTAAGACATCACGGTCAAGGTTAAGGACGTCATAGTCCGATGTTAGTTTTAAGACATTCCGGTCAAGGTTAAGGACGTCATAGGTTTAAGGACTCCACAGTCCGATGTTAGTTTTAGGACATCCCGGTCAAGGTTAAGGACGTCATAGTCCGTGGGTTTAAGGACCCCACAGTCCGGTGTTAGTTTTAAGACATCCCAGTCAAGGTTAAAGACGTCATAGTCCATGGGTTTAAGGACCCTACAGTCCGTATCAATGTGCGGTCATCGGGACCCGTCACCTCTTTGAAGACGTTGAGGAATTACAACGCCAAGTATCAAAGGAGTGAAGAGATGTACTCTTGAACCAAGGTAGATTAAATAGTCTTTGGCCCAATTTGAGACCAAGACTAATCAATTATGTTATGAGCCCATTGGCCCAGTGAAGTTTGGATTGAGGACTTATGGCCATCTTAGGCTAAGTCCAATCATGTTTGGAATATTGGCTTTCTGTTGGTCCATTGAAGGAGAGGCTTTGCCTCTAGAACTTAGCCAATTGGGCTGAAGCTAGTGTTAAACACTAGAGACCAACAGTGTTGAATACTAGGATTGAGATTGGCAAACTGATGTTAAACGCCAAAAGATAATCAGTGTTACATACTAGCAACAAGGCTTTCAAATTAGTGTTAAACACTAAAGCAGGTCAGTGTTAAGCACTGGCCAGAGAGGTTTCAAGTTAGTGTTTAAATACTAAAGCAAATCAGTGTTAAACACTGGAAAGAGAGATTCCAAATTAATGTTAATTAGTATTAAACACTGGTAACCGAAATTTAATTTAGTGTTAAACACTAAGAAATTTAGTGTTAAACACTGCAAAGAGAGTTTTTCAATTAGTGTTAAACACTAAAGCAAATCAGTGTTAAACACTGGATACAGAGGTTTCAATTTAGTGTTAAACACTAAGGCAAGAGGGGTCACGTGGTAGCACGTGAGAGCGCCCTCTCTCTTTATTTGTTCTGCCGAGAGTATTGAGTACTTTGGAGCATCACGTGCCGTCACGTGATGGGCATTTAAGTGTTCGTCTATTAGAGCTTCTGCCAGGGATCACATGGGGCACGTGAGGCGTTGCCTCAAAACCTTTCTCTGTGGATCTTTTCAGGGGTCACGTGGAGCACGTGAGGCGTTTCCTTAAAGTTCTTCTTTATGGATCTTTACAGGGGTCACGTGGAGCACGTGAGGCGTTGCCTCAAAGTTCTTCTTTATGGATCTTTACAGGGGTCACGTGGAGCACGTGAGGTGTTGCCTCAAAGTTCTTCTTTATGGATCTTTACAGGGGTCACGTGGTAGCATGTGACCCTGTTTCTTTGCCTGTTTGAAGATGTGTTTATCTTTTTAAGAATTAAATTCTTCATGGGGTTAAACCCTAGCAATAAACTTTAGAGGAATTAAATTCCTGTTTTCTTCTGAGGGATTATATTCTTAGATAGAGTTGAACTCTAACTTGTCTTCTGTAAGAATTGAATTCCCATACATGTGAGGAATTAGGTTCTTCTAAGATTTGAGTTCTTAACTAGGGTTAAACCCTGGTTCTGTTCATTTGAAGGAATTAAATTCCTATAACATAGGGTTAAACCCGAATTTTATTTTAAAGGAATTAAATTCCTATAGTTCTATGAGAATTAAATTCTCAAACTTCCATTCCCTCCCTATGCTTTGGATCTGCATGGCAGGATCTCAACCTAATGAGAATTAAATTCTCAATTCATGGGGAGATGTGCACTTTGCAGATCCTCCACTAAAGAGAGAACTAAGTTCTTCTTTTTAATATAAGAGTTAAACTCTTTTGAGAATTAAATTTTCTTTTTTTAAAAGCCTTCCCTTTCTTACCTAGGGTTTTCTTTTGCAGAAGATCAAATTCTTCCAAAGTTTTAAGGCTCTATTTCTTTTTCTCTCTATGTCTCTATATATAGATCTCTATATATGTTTCTCTCTGTATCCTTTCCTCTCTTTTCTCGCTCCTATTTATAGGAGAAGGAAGAGAATCAATCAGTCTTAGTGAATCATTCATTGAGGGATTTGATTTGCATTCATCATTCATCTGGACCTTTGAATTATTAGGTGAATTTTATTCACCATTGGATTTTAAATCCAAAGATATTCCTTTGTTATTTCAGTTAGATTTTTAGGGGAAATCTTTCCAAGTTCAAGATTTTTCCATTGATAGGTGATATTTAATCACCTTTAAATTTTTAATCCAATCAGTTCCAAATAATCATTCTCCTTTGGAAAGATTTGAATGCTGTTCAGAATTTAATTCTGTTAAATAGATAGGCTTTGAAAGCCGGTCACGTGTGGCCACGTGACCCTTGGTCACATGAGCCTTGGTCACATGTAGGCACGTGACCAGGGGTCACGTGTAGGGACGTGACCCCTTGGAACGAGCTTTCTTCTGCTTTCTGCGCTTTGTCTTCTAGCCGCTGTTCAGCCGTCACGTGCCAACACGTGACCCCTGGTCACGTGTGAGCACGTGACCCTTTCTGGAGCATTTTCTTTGATTTAATCAAGGAGCCGAATCTGCCTTTGCCGCTGCTTTTAATTGTCACGTGCCAACACGTGACTGCTGGTCACGTGCTAGCACGTGATGCCTCCTCCGTAAACTTTCCTGATTTTAAATCAGGAAACACCCATCTATGAGAAAACCGTAGTATCTCTCGGGCGGATGAGACTGCCTACTACTCCTGTGGAGTGGCGCTGGGATGTCCGGTTCTTTCGAACCCTCTGGTTCTACTAAGCTTTTAGTAATAGCTTGTGGTTCTGGAATTTCTTCCAGTTCTATTGCGCTCCCACTTATCTGATTTTCTAAAAACTCAGTTTCCAAGAAGCGGGCATGACGAGAAACAAAAACCTTTTGTTCCTCTGCATAATAGAAAAGATACCCCTTGGAGTTCTTTGGGTATCCCACAAACTTACACTGTACTGAACGTGCCTCGAGCTTGTCCGCATGCTGCTTTTTAACAAAAGCTGGACACCCCCATGTCTTAAAGTGTTTAAGACAGGGTTTCTTCCTACTCCACATCTGATATGGTGTGGTAGGCACTGACTTAGTAGGAGCTTGGTTCAAAAGATATGCAGCTGTTTCTAGTGCATAACTCCAGAAAGATCGCGACAACTCAGTCTTACTCATCATGGAACGAACCATATCCAATAGGGTTCAATTCCTCCTTTCCGATACACCGTTGTGTTGTGGTGTGTATGGAGGAGTAAGCTGAGAGAGAATTCCATTCTCTTTTAAGTAGCCCAGAAAATCGGCACTCAAGTATTCACCACCTCGATCAGATCTCAATGTCTTGATACTTTTGCCTGTTTGTTTTTCAACTTCATTCTTGTATTCCCGAAATTTCTCAAAGGCCTCGGATTTGTGCTTCATCAAGAAGACATGCCCATACCTAGAGAAATCATCTGTGAAAGTAATGAAGTATGAATAACCACTTCGCGCATGTGTAGACATTGGACCACACACATCACTGTGTATGAGTCCCAAGAGCTCACTTGCTCTTTCTCCGTATCCAGTGAACGGAGTCTTTGTCATCTTTCCCATGAGACAAGATTCACAAGTGGCATAAGACTGGTACTCAAACAGATCTAAGTATCCTTCTTTATGTAACTTTGTCAACCGTGTCTCATTAATATGACCCAGTCTACAATGCCATAAGAAAGCCTGATTTAATTCCGGAGACTTTCTTTTAAGTGTGTTCTGGACACTGAAGATCTGAGCTTGATTCAATACGTATATCCCGTTTTGTAATGTACCTGACCTAATCAGAACTTGATTTAGGTGGATGTTGACTATATCGCTTACAAAAGTAAAATCATATCCTTCCTTAGAAAGTAAGGATACAGATATGATATTACAAGTCGCACCTGGTACATAAAACAGTTACGCAGAATCAATATCTGCCCAGGTGTCAGTCCAAGATGATATTCCCCTACGGATTCAGCGTACATGCTCATTCCGTTAGCAACCCTGAGAGTCATATCACCTTTCTTGATAACCCTACGGTTTCTTAGAGCCTGTAATGAATTACAGATGTGAGATCCTGATCCGGTATCCAATACCCAGGAAGTAGGGTTAACTGACATACAGTTCTCTATTACAAACACACCCGAAGCCGAAGCCACAACATGCTTCGAATTCTGGCTACTGGCTTTGCTAGCCCTGCAATCCTTCTGCCAATGTTCATTCCTGTAATAATAGGAACATCCCTTCTTTACTACATCCATTCCCGAAACTTCTGCCCTTCCCTTTCCTTCTACTTTCCTGGTTTCTTTCAGGGGAGAAGGTAGAGACTGTAGAATCAAGTCAGACCCGTTCTTTAACGTGGTCTTCAGGTCCGTGAACTCAAAATAGCTGGTCTCTGTAAGGGCGTTGCCCCCTACAGATGACCCGATAGCCAACCTCGCTGGAAGCAATTCGTTCGAGGTCTCATATCTTGCGATACGAGATTGCTCTCCATATAAATCTTTGTTATGGAGGAAGATAGAAACCGAGTCCATCTTCTCGTGCTGCCTCTGGTATATACCATCAACTGAGGCTAACACAAGGCACTTGGCTTTCGCACAGTCTTTTTCCGATGTCTTGCGGATATGAATATCCGTGACAGGGGAAACTGGACTGAGACGGCAGGGGTTGGATCAGTTAAGAGGTGTCCCAGCTTGTCATGGGCAATGGACATCTGGACAGACCTTTGCCAGTCATAACAATCAGATTCAGTCATTTTATTATCTAGATGTAACCTAGGTGCGGTCACTGGGTCGCTGCAATTAAGAGAGAGAGAGAAGAAAACACTCAGCATGATGCTCTTGCAAGTTTAGATTGGTTTTTAATTTATCTAAACAAGATGGCTCCCACTGTCTCTCGAATCCCTCCTCAAACCATAAAGGAAGAATTAGTCGGGATCAATCTCACCGTACAATACTTGCTTAACCGTTCAGCCAGGCCAGTGTCGGTACTTCGAGTGAGGTTTTCCAACGCTTTCGCGAAGTTCCTTAATTAAGTAACCTCTTTTCCCTGTGGGCGTAGCTCCGCTAACACCTTTCTAGACACCTACTTGGTTTATAGCATTGATCGTTAAGTGAGAAAGTTCCCGAGGAGTAGCATATACTCACAGTAGGATCGGGATCCAAATATCATCGCGTGACAAAACTGAAGGAATCCTACCAGAATCATCACACTCCAAATGGTATGCAGCGCTAGCAAGTTTCAGTTTCTTTAGAAACTCCCGATGTGGATTTTTTCCCCATGCTCTTATGACCTTGACTAAGGCCAACGAATCATAAGTCACATGTCAAGTTCTACCCGTCGTTGTCCAGGTTGATTTGAACCCACCCGTATATACCCTTGACTATGGCCAACAAAGTAATACGACTGTCCCAAACCAACGCATCTATCTATGCAACATATGAATACCCACCAGTTACCAAACACTGTGCCTTGACTAAGGCCAACAAACACAGCTTGAATACTGTTGGATATTCATATGAAATGACGGAGGGCTACGGATGGTTTTGGCGAAACCGTGAACGTAGTGAACTTGATATAATCGATGGAACGAGATAGCTTTTAAAAAGAGTGGTTCAAGCTCCGCGTTTAAAAAGCTGGTTTTTGAAAAGAACCGAGTGGTTTTGAAAGTGTTCCAACGACTTTTACTTGGTTTATTTTCTTGCATTAATTTTAATGCGTCCCATCATTTAATCCTACCATTGCAGAAAACAACCAAAATATGGCATACGCTTATGCCATCCGCATTCGCCATGGGGCCCTGTCATCACCCGTTAGGTTACTTAATTAACGACAGAGTGGGGGCTGGACTAGCGCGGATGCAAAACATAAGCAACACCAAAATAGATATCATATATAAATATATAGCAATGATAGTCAATCCAGATCACAGATGAACACTTTGGATATACTAGGAATCCGCGATTCGTTCGAGCCTGCAACGAAAAGCGGATTACACGGTCGCGATGAATAGCCAATACCCCACCCTAGACCCCTACGGGTGTGGCAAACTACTCGCCAAGTACCCGAAGCGAAGCAACCTCCCTCAACCCGTGAGTAGGCCACTCGGCACTTCGAGATACCCGGTAGTTTGTGCACCCCACCTTGGGTCTATCCTAGGAGCAAAAATAGTAAAAAGAAATTATACAATGTCTGCTACAAGCTCATCCCGGATGTGCAGCCAAACAAATAATATTACATCAATTTACAAATTTTACATGAATGAAAGAAAAAGAAACTCTCATCTCACATCCACCCCGGCTATTCATCCGTGACAATCCAACGAGTTCATATACACAAACCATCAACATTACAGATCACAGATATGTATAACCTCCACTAATCGACTTATAGCGATTAGTAGACGTTCAATACATATATCACAGATAATATCCATTAGCCAAAGTCTACGGAATATCGATCAAAATACGGATTTGTAACCACCCCAAAAATCAATTTGTTCTCTGGAAAATCTGGGTAGAAACAACATGTACTAAAAATCCCAAAACAGCCAACTAAGCACACTGCACCAAACTCGGTCCACGGCCGAGTCAACTCGGCCGCGGATCCACGGCAAGAAGTATGTTCTTGCCGCGGAACCGCGGCGCTTTGACCGGTTCAGTGGATCGTTTTTGGTGGGTGTCTTTAGAAAACCCTGAGCCGATTTTTCATGTATGTTAAATTACTTTTTGAACAGATCTGAAAATCGGCAGAAAGTTGAATTTTTCGGACTTGTTTTGTGATTTTTTTCCGATCGATATTCTAAATACTTTGCTAACTTGCTAGTTTATGTTTAGCTAGGTTCTGATACCACTGTAAGTCCACGTTGCTCACCCCGGTTCTTGCGGGGAAGCGTTAACGGCGAAAAACGATTTTTGGCGCAAAGGCAACATGGACTAAAATACGGATCTTTGCTAAACTGTGAACTTGCAAACTACTAGAGGTGTTATCTACTATGCCATAGAGATTATACCTCACGATACCGGTCCTTCGGGTTTTCATCCCGCTGTCCTGCTCGTCCATCCACGCTCCGAGGATCGATCCGGATCTTGGTTACCTCCGCGGCCTCCTTGAGTCGAAGACGATCCACCCGAGAGTTGCACACCGAGCTCCACCTCGAGCCGAGGAAACTAGGGCAACAAGATCGCTAGTCTTGATGTCCTAGGTTGTGTAGAAGAGGTTGATGGAAGTATTTGTCTATGTAGATTCTTTTTCTCTCAACACATGAGATCAAAAGAAAATTTCAAGAGGAGGAAGATGAAGGAGAACAAGCAACCATGGAGCTCTTTTTCTTTCTTCTCACTTGCAAGAGAGAGAATAAGAAAAGAGAAATGAAAATGTTAACTAAAGAAAAAAGGCACCATGGTTGCAATAATACTAAACATCATCATTACTAATCCTATCATGATAAAGTTGATGGCTACATTGACATGACCATTTTCATAATCCAAAAAGAAAAAGAAAACCAAAGAAGAGTGTAGACCTCTCATGAAGGTCAAGGTCAACTTTGGTCAACGGGTCAACAAAGTCAAGAGTGGTCAAGATGGTCAAATGGTCAAAACAATTAGCCATCACTAAAAGGATTAGTATATAATGTCTCCGGCTCATAATGGTTTTGACCGAATGAATTGTCAAAACCCTAATGAGCCCGCCTCAAAATGGTTTTGACCGAATCAACTGCCAAAACCCTAATGAGGCAGCTCCTCCTTCATCGCTCCGCAAAACTGTGCATACACATCCGCATTCGCATTCCGTAGAATGCGAATGCACAGAAGACAAAACTAATCCATCCATGCAATACTAGGATCCGGCTTAAACCAAAGCCCACTAGCATTGCCTGCCCGAACAGCATACGCACACAAGTGCACGTAAGTGATCGCAGCCCTGCCGTAAAACCATACGGCCTCTACACGTTTCGCTTAGTGCAGGGGAACTCTCTGTGTGGAACTCTAAAGACTCGACACTACGCTGGCAGTGGGTTTAACCACAGACCGCAAGCGGCACTAGCTGCACGTAACGGTCCCCAGGTAGATGTCGATAAGAAGGCCGATGAGAAAAACCCATCCGAACTCCTACTGAGCCTGTATGTGACAATCTCCGTACAGTCCGGTCTGTTCGTCTGATACATCGCATGGCGGGCCAAGGGGGTGGTGAACGTCAGTCCCCTAATAGCGGTACAAGTCGTGTCGGAGTGTAGCCCAGAACACCCTGAGATAACACTGGAAACCTACCAGTATATCTCGCTTGCCCTGGCCAGGGACTACTCGTGTAATGGCTCTCCTAGACACAGCGCGATGTCAACCCCCAATACCGGGAGAGACGAATCCTGTTTAACCGTCACTGCCTCCAAGTGCTTCGGGACTGCACTGAACTACTACCTGTTTGCACGACTCCTTTGAGCCGTGGTAGGGTAGTAATCTAAGTACAATGGTAACACACTCGAGGCGAAGTGACAGTATCAAGTCAGCGGACTAAGCTGTACTCATGTCACCAGGGAACTGATAACTGATGATAGGTATAATACCAACCAACAGTTCCCGACGAGTCCTGTCCAGTGTACTCGTAACCTAACAAGCACCCGCATACTATCTCCAGTACGACGTACAGATGGCTGTGGGACAGACCATCTCCCCTGCAGGGATGAGAAGCGTATACGCTAGTCTACTCCGGAGTATCGATACCCCGTCTCGATAATCCTACGACTAGGGACCTGTATAAGGATGTGCTTGTAGAATACCCAGCCCCCACAAGTTTGACTGCCATCACAACGCTGGTAATCAAGCAAAGATCCTAACGGCTCTACTAATTTGTATAAGCGATATGCTAAAAGAAACACATGCACTGTCATGACCCGAAAGTACGGAACATGACCGACACTTAAACTACGAAACGTCTCGAGGCGTTCGTAATCTAAGTAAGCCGAAAACCCAGAAATCCAAACCAAGAAAAGTAGTAGAGTGAAGGAAAACCAATTTAAATCAAGTAGTTTTAATAGCATAAACCGAATTATGCGTTTTTTTAAAAACATCAAATATTTCCTGAAAATTTCGGCAGAGTCTCCTTTGTAAATACTGGCTCCCAAACGGGATACAACATGAATAGTATACGAAATAAATAAAAAGGCATCCCCAAGCGGGAGCTAGCTCTTCGTCAATCGACGGTCACAACCACACAAGCAATATAATATACAACGCCAACGGCGATGATCAAAATTCAAAAGGAAACTCAAAACCACAAGAAAACCACAGAAATATAACGCGTGACTCTAAGGTCGAAGGAATAACATCACTGGTCTCTATCTCAAATAAATACATGTTTGGTTGATGGAACTTCTAGATACAACAGAATAATGATATACAAGATATAATGATGGGTGCGATACAAATAAACCCACCTACTAGCAAGTCACCCGGAAATGGAAAGAGTGCCAGCAAGCCGTAATGAAACCTGTATGGCGAAACCTGCAAGAAACTGGGGCACAACGGGGGTAAGTTGCCAACTCGTGAATAGAAAAACATCTACGAAAAGAAATCGCATAAATAACGCAATCCTAGGTCAATGATCATAATATATCCTCAAATATAAGAATAACCTGCAACTTATAACAAGGCTAGGGTAGATATCTAACCCGAGTGTAATCTCATGTGCCCGTGTCAGTGCCTCAGGTAGCAATATATCATATGAATGAGGTATGAATGCATGAAAACAGAATACATGTAAATGAAGAACTGTTTTCATAATTTAGTGAGATTTCCTTTGTATTTTTAAAATGAGGTATCATAATGAAATCAGCATAAAACAGTGCCTAGCATCGGCACAAAATGTAATCCCAATATCTCGATATCTCTGTATCACAGTCTCTGTACCTCAATATCTCGAAATCTCAATATCACAGTCTCAATATCTAGGGCGCCGTCAGTCCATACTGGCCCCTACCATCCATCTCAAGACCACGACGGTATCCTCCGGATATCCGACGCGTCGGGTAAAATCACCGGTAGGTAGTGCTCCCCTGTCAGGCTCACATCGTCATCATCACGCGCTTCTTGCCCCGGGGTACTTTACCGGGTCCACCATGTACCCGAAACGGTTCATCCGTCTCCTCGAACCGGGTCTCGAAATCCATCAGCAAACTCATGGTGGACGACTCATACATCATGGGTAAAACCGCACTTTTTTATTTAAAAAGAGAGAAATCAGTTTATATAAGTTTTTGCGGTTTCCCCCCCAAATCCAGAAAATCTTATGGAAATCCGAATCCAAATCATCAATAGCATGTAAAACCATGAATGTAGGCATAACAATGAATAACAGTATGCATGAAGTGACAAGTAATAACTACAATGTTAAGCTGGCATATAAGGTAGGTATACTAATATCATGTCAAATTACAAACTAACAAGCTAAGTCAAGCAATAATATTTTCTAAGGTGTACGTGACATGGCAATTACCGATGAAGATGTATGTGAGCCGGCAAGTAAGTGTACGTGGTACATACGCATCATCGGTAATGGTGCTGGTTTCCTAACAGCATGATATCAATAATGGAGTATGAAACATAATATAAGCATGCGATGCGAAGCGAACCACAATAAAGAGCGGGAGCTGAATACTAGACGCAAGTGTAACTAATCTGCATTAACCTAATTTAAGTCCTACAAATGGTGCCTTTTGATCATGGGGTTTTGAAAATAGGGGCTACGGTGTTTTTATGAAAAGATACGTCTTTTGAAATATCTGTAGGATCCCTTGGGCTGTCTTTTAAAATACCCACGATTCGTTAGTTTTGAAATAGGTAAGAATCGAATCTAATCTAACAACTAAACTAAACTAAAGGGCTAAGCTGACCAGCTGGGCTACAGGTAAGGAAACCGCCTAACATCTGAGTCGATACATATACATACCTGTATATATATTAATCGGTGATCCCGCCTCAATAATATCATATCCGATACCATATATATAATCAGACACCCCAAGTCAAGAGTGCGGATCAATCATCAAAATATAACTCGTACGTAAATCCGTCGTACGGCATCCCCAAATCTGGGTACGGGTTAATATCATATTCATCACACTATTCATCTGGTATCCTCTTTATCCAAGATCATAGTCCAGGGTACTGACCTATGTCTAGTACAATACTAATATCATCAATATACTCATGATCTGACTACTGATTGACAGTCTCGTACAAACCGATATCACAACCACAAAACAAATCTCATCGACTCAGCTCAATCCCTAGTATCGTCCTCATATCCGTATGTGAACACATAGTCCCATACCCATGTGAACACATAACTATAAAGAATCCCATGAGCACATATAAATAAGAATGTATGCAAGTATGTATGTGTGTATGTGTAGTGCAACACTACCCTAGGGTTCGCAACACTAAAATAATCCAACACATCAATATCCATTCTAAACATCGTTATTAATCCCAAATAACATATAATAATTGTTGGTGTGTATACGCATCCGTATACACCACCACGGACTGCGGGGGTGCTATACGCCATCCATCCGACTTCTCCCCGTAGATATAAATCTACTCACCTGGTCCTCGCTCGCCGGTGCCAACGTTGCCATGCGCTTGCTTGCCGTCTCAAAGTCCACATGGGGGTACCTACATATCATAACACACCGCATCGCATTAAAATCCGACTCATGACCAAAACAACTCACGAATCCTACATAGGTCAAAACCTATGGTTGCTTTCACAAATCGACCCAAAAACCCTCGACGTTGGCGTACAAACGCCAAACCATCGAGAAAACTCCCAACACACTCATTTGTATAATTACAAGCACTAATTATCATATAAAATAGCTTAAAATTCACAAAAACCCCAATTTCACTTAAAAGGTCATTTTTCCGAAAATGTAGCAAGCACAAATCACCGTTTTAGTACAAAACTCGATGTATAAACGAATCTAGCGGCCACAATATTCACTAAATGTCTTAAATAAGTCATAAAAACAACTCTCATAATTTAATCTCGTTAAATTCCAAAACCCCTAAAATTCTAGTTTACAAAATACCTAAATTTTAACAATTTTATAGCAAAATGCACAAACCACAATTTAGTTTGGATTTCCATGAACTAAAGTGTTAAACTACGCTTAATAATGTTAATGAAGTCATGAATAACCTAATTAGATCTTTAATCCCATATTTTAATTAAATTTCTAAAACCTAGTTAGCAATATAACTTAATTATAACAATATCAACCTAACCATTTGCAAACTAACAATTAGGTTGGGTTTTACAATTCCACAAGATGATAATCTACACTTGATTATCCTAATAGTGATGGTTAAACCCAAATTAGCTTCAAACCATATTCTTGAATTTTCCAATCATGCAATTTGAACCCATATAAAACCTAATTAACACTTAATTAAGCTAACACAAGCATTAATCAACAATTCAACAAAAAGGTCAAGATTTTTATACATCACAACTCATTGATCCAACTTGAAATCTAGCCCCTCAAATTGCCATCTTGTTCCCTAGATCCATACTAGAATGGTCAAGTAAAAATGGGTAGGGATTAGATTTTGATTTTGTGGAATTTTTGATGCATTTTGGATGATTTTTTTGAGGAGAAAAGAGGTGGGGTTTTGTGGGAAATTTCTGGACAGCAGAAGAGGGGAGGTCGGCTGCTTGTGGAGGAAAAAGAGGAGAGAGAGGGAGGTGGAGAAAATGATATGTAGTCAAAGTCCACCTTGGTTTCTACATTTTCTATTCTTTCCTTTTCTTTTCTTTTGAAAAAAGAGGTGATTGGAGAGAGGGAGAGGGGGAGGGCTGTCATGGTGGGGCCGGTCACATGGGGAGAGGGAGAGAGGGTGAGGTGTGGGTGTGTGGGTTAGGGAAAAAGATAAATGTATTACCCCAATTCCCATTAACACTAATTTCACCGAAAAAATAGCCTTTTTCTTCGATATTTTCTAAACCGTTTTGGCAAACGATTTCGTTTCAAAAACCACATGATAAAATTTTATTTAATGTTTTATGATGCATAAAATTTGTTTCAACTCATTCCAATTTGTAATTTTCCCTAATTAAATATATTAGTGACGACTTAAAATAATATTAAAATAATTAATTTCGGAAAACTTTTCAAAAAATTTGAAATTTCACCAGTGGCTCAATAAACACCAAATACTAGCAATTACATAACTAGAATATGTATATTTAATTTTTATAATAAGATATTTGTATTTTGACTTTTTACAGAAAACCCCCTTATTTTACCGATTTTCCGAAATTTCACCGAAACGATTTTCAAAACGCTACAATCTTCCCCACTTAAAGAAATTCGATCCCCGAATTTAAATTCAAACTCCCCCCAAATACAAAAACATCTAACCAAAATCATCAAGTCGTCGGGGCTCCGAAACCATAAGTACATAATACGCATCATAGCGCAATGCATGCGCATGAGCAACGAGCATATAACTCAAAATCAAAACTCCGTCAAGCATCCCGCCATCATTAGAGTCATGGTAAAGACACAAATGTCAAATCCAATACAAAACCAATATGCTATAATTCGGAACTACACACGTAAATATCAAATCTATATATGTAAATATCTGAAGGAAATGAATGCCAAATATATTCAGGTACCGTCCTCTGACTAGTCCTGCCCAGTACGAAAACACATAGTAAATATCATAAAAACGTACTGCTCTATAGGAAAAATCAATCCCAAAATACGCGTATGAGTACTACGTGCGTCTGGTGCGCACAGAAATCAAAATCCAAATGTGCCATACATATGCACAGAAACAACATCCAAGTGCATCGGGTGTGCATGAAACATCTGTCGTAGGCAACATGTGTGCCTGACAGCAAAATCAGGTGCATCTGACATGCACGAAAAATCTCGATTTAGTGCACCTGGTGTGCACCAAAATCACATCTCAAAACATGCGCCCAACATGTGCGAAAATCCAAGGCAGGTGCATCCATCATGCACGAAATCATGAAATCCAATATCAAGCGCCGAACATGCACAAAATCAAATCAGGTGCACAAGGTGCACAAAACAAATATCGAGTATCAAAATCGAAATCGAAGTCCAGTGCATCTAAGTGCACAAAAGGCGTATCACTGCACTGCAAGCATATATAAACTATACAGAGTGCAGGAACCAAATCGTGTGGGTGCATACGCACAAAATCAACTCAAATGTCTAAAACCGTAAAATCACAAATATGTGAAACCCAAGAACGAAAACAATATCAAGTGCAACACTGTGCAAAGATCGTAAATCCTCAATCATCAAAATCAAATCATTCGAATAAATCACCCAAAACATCGAAATCAATAATGGCGGCACAGTACCGCTCAAGCGCATCCTCTAAGAATCTCGGGCCAACTGTCGCGGTCACTAGTGGGACGTCTCGTCGATGATCATGAACTCTGGCTTGCTGGTGTGCGTAACAATGACCACTCCTGGGTCAAGGTCTTCACTGGGAATTACCAATCTCTCGGTCCATCGGCTCATCGGCCTTGTCAGGTGTGCTAACGGGGATGATCCCGTGCTGGCACGTCTCTTGTCATCTCCCGGTCAATCATCGCGACCACTCGTAAGACAGCATATCACTGGCGTCGGCCTCTGGCTCTCTGAATGTACGTGACACATCTGATCCTGGGTGCAAGTATCATTGCAGCAGTGTCCTGGAAGGAATCCTGCTCACGGTCTCTTCCATGTCTTGTCTCTGCCAACTGTCCGGAAGTCATCGTCCTTTCCTATATCTGCATCTTGCTTCGGAACGGCTACATACCCATCGCGACTCCTTCTGGAAGGTATATCCAGTACTCTGCCTCGGCATGCGTATCGCATCTCTGATGTCGGCGGAGTGGAACGTTGTCTTATCCAGATCTTGTACGGACCTCTTTACTCCACTTTCTCTAATGTCGACTGCTTCGGACTTGTCTCATCGTGGCTACATGGACTGAGCTCCAATGGCTATCCTCGTATCGGGAGTCTCCCAAGAAATGCATCTCACCACCTAGCATCCGAATTAAGTCGAGCCATCCGATCGAGTCGTCAAAACCTCATAATCCCCCAAGAGCTCAACCTCTTGGGCACAGTTTAATAGTATCGAGTACATACCACAGCATCGGTGGTCTAGCCGTAGAAGGGCAAACCCAAGCCTCACTAATGGCGTCGTAGAACTGCCGCAAACCCGAAGGTTCAAAGGCTTTTACACGATCATTAAGTCGAGTTAGGGTTTCATTCTTCTAGAGGGACCATAGAATTGCCTGCATGTCTTTCCGACTACTTTAAACTTGGAATAATAGGTTTCTGACATTTGATCGTCTCTGTCGACTCCCAACATCTCCGCGTGAAGTCGTCTCTAGCTGGAATCAATCTATCTGATGACCTCGCATCGGGGTAGGCGAACGATCCACATGTCCTAGTCATTCATCCTCGATGACTAGCGACCTTCTATCATCTCTTAGTACAACTCATTCTGCACTAACTCCAGCATCTGGGGCAATATCTCGTCGTTCGCAGCAATAACTGGCTCGCTCGTCTGCACGCTGAACAGTGCCTCGATCATCATGAATAAGAAACACACCAACGGTTATCAAAATCTGGCTGGCCTCTATCATTGGCTCAATCCTCTAGTGTCGATCAGCACATCCGAGTAACCTCATAAAGGCGATCCGCCAAACGCTCGTGGTGCGGAAACACAGTAAAAAGACACATCTCTGCAATCGTGTGTTGCCGGAATTTCGCCCTGGTCAGTCCTCGTTCGTGACGAGCTCGTGCTGACCGCAACTCTTGCTGTAGCTCTCCCTGCCCGTAATCGTGGCAGCAAAACCATAACTGGTACTGATGAGGCTAGATCGGAATGAATATAATACTGAACAAAGAAATGTACATCCTAAGGCTCCTTAAGTGGAGTGGCGTGTCGTAAGTATGCCGCGGAACATACCCACGGTACGTCACTCTACTTTAGTCACCTATTCCATCAACCAAGGGTCATCCTACGCTCCGAAGGTAAAACCTAACGCTCTGATACCAACTTTGTTACGACCCGAAAGTACGGAACATGACCGGCACTTAAACTACGAACCGCCTCGAGGCGTTCGTAATCTAAGTAAGCCGAAAACCCAGAAATCCAAACCAAGAAAAGTAGTAGAGTGAAGAAAACCAATTTAAATCAAGTAGTTTTAATAGCATAAGCCGAATTATGCGGTTTTTTAAAAACATCAAATATTTCCTGAAAATTTCGGCAGAGTCTCCTTTGTAAATACTGGCTCCCAAACGGGATACAACATGAATAGTATACGAAATCAATAAAAAGGCATCCCCAAGCGGGAGCTAGCTTTTCGTCAATCGACGGTCACAACCACACAAGCAATATAATATACAACGCCAACGGCGATGATCAAAATTCAAAAGGAAACTCAAAACCACAAAAAAACCACAGAAATATAACGCGTGACTCTAAGGTCGAAGGAATAACATCACTGGTCTCTATCTCAAATAAATACATGTTTGGTTGATGGAACTTCTAGATACAACAGAATAATGATATACAAGATATAATGATGGGTGCGATACAAATAAACCCACCTACTAGCAAGTCACCCGGAAATGGAAAGAGTGCCAGCAAGCCGTAATGAAACCTGTACGGCGAAACCTGCAAGAAACTGGGGCACAACGGGGTGAGTTGCCAACTCGTGAATAGAAAAACATCTACGAAAAGAAATCGCATAAATAACGCAATCCTAGATCAATGATCATAATATATCCTCAAATATAAGAATAACCTGCAACCTATAACAAGGCTAGGGTAGATATCTAACCCGAGTGTAATCTCATGTGCCCGTGTCAGTGCCTCAGGTAGCAATATATCATATGAATGAGGTATGAATGCATGAAAACAGAATACATGTAAATGAAGAACTGTTTTCATAATTTAGTGAGATTTCCTTTGTATTTTTTAAATGAGGTATCATAATGAAATCAGCATAAAACAGTGCCTAGCATCGGCACAAAACGTAATCCCAATATCTCGATATCTCTGTATCACAGTCTCTGTACCTCAATATCTCGAAATCTCAATATCACAGTCTCAATATCTAGGGCGTCGTCAGTCCAGACCGGCCCCTACCATCCATCTCAAGACCACGACGGTATCCTCCGGATATCCGACGCGTCGGGTAAAATCACCGGTAGGTAGTGCTCCCCTGCCAGGCTGACATCGTCATCATCACGCGCTTCTTGCCCCGGGGTACCTTACCGGGTCCACCATGTACCCGAAACGGTTCATCCGTCTCCTCAAACTGGGTCTCGAAATCCATCAGCAAAACTCATGGTGGATAACTCATACATCATGGGAAAAACCGCACTTTTTTATTTAAAAAGAGAGAAATCAGTTTATATAAGTTTTTGCGATCCCCCCCCCCAAATCCAGAAAATCTTATGGAAATCCGAATCCAAATCATCAATAGCATGTAAAACCATGAATGTAGGCATACCAATGAATAACAGTATGCATGAAGTGACAAGTAATAACTACAATGTTAAGCTGGCATATAAGGCAGGTATACTAATATCATGTCAAATTACTAACTAACAACCTAAGTCAAGCAATAATATTTTCTAAGGTGTACGTGACATGGCAATTACCGATGAAGATGTGTGTGAGCCGGCAAGTAAGTGTACGTGGTACATACGCATCATCGGTAATGGTGCTGGTGTCCTAACAGCATGATATCAATAATGGAGTATGAAACATAATATAGGCATGCGATGCGAAGCGAACCACAATAAAGAGCGGGAGCTGAATACTAGACGCAACTATAACTAATCTGCATTAACCTAATATAAGTCCTACAAATGGTGCCTTTTGAAATAACACGAATCATGGGGTTTTGAAAATAGGGGCTACGGTGTTTTTATGAAAAGATACGTCTTTTGAAATATCCGTAGGATCCCTTGGGCTGTCTTTTAAAATACTTATGATTCGTTAGTTTTGAAATAGGTAAGAATCGAATCTAATCTAACAACTAAACTAAACTAAAGGGCTAAGCTGACCAGCTGGGCTACAGGTAAGGAAACCGCCTAACATCTGAGTCGATACATATACATATCTGTATATATATTAGTCGGTGATCCCGCCTGAATAATATCATATCCGATACCATATCTATAATCAGACATCCCAAGTCAAGAGTGCGGATCAATCATCAAAATATAGCTCGTACGTAAATCCGTCGTACGGCATCCCCAAATCTGGGTACGGGTTAATATCATATTCATCACACTATTCATCTGGTATCCTCTTTATCCAAGATCATAGTCCAGAGTACTGACCTATGTCTAGTACAATACTAATATCATCAATATAGTCATGATCTGACTACTGATCGACAGTCTCGTACAAACCGATATCACAACCACAAAACAAATCTCATCGACTCAGCTCAATCCCTAGTATCGTCCTCATATCCGTATGTGAACACATAGTCCCATACCCATGTGAACACATAACTATAAAGAATCCCATGAGCACATATAAATAAGAATGTATGCAAGTATGTATGTGTGTATGTGTAGTGCAACACTACCCTAGGGTTCGCAACACTAAAATAATCCAACACATCAATATCCATCCTAAACATCATTATTAATCCCAAATAACATATAATAATTGTTGGTGTGTATACGCATCCGTATACACCACCACGGACTGCGGGGGTGCTATACGCCATCCACCCGACTTCTCCCCGTAGATATAAATCTACTCACCTGGTCCTCGCTCGCCGGTGCCAACGTCGCCATGCGCTTGCTTGCCGTCTCGAAGTCCACATGGGGGTACCTACATATCATAACACACCGCATCGCATTAAAATCCGACTCATGACCAAAACGACTCACGAATCCCACATAGGTCAAAACCTATGGTTGCTTTCACAAATCGACCCAAAAACCCTCGACGTCGGCGTACAAACGCCAAACCATCGAGAAAACTCCCAACACACTCATTTGTATAATTACAAGCACTAATTATCATATAAAATAGCTTAAAATTCACAAAAACCCCAATTTCACTTAAAAGGTCATTTTTCCGAAAATCTAGCAAGCACAAATCACCGTTTTAGTACAAAACTCGATGTATAAACGAATCTAGCGGCCACAATATTCACTAAATGTCTTAAATAAGTCATAAAAATAACTCTCATAATTTAATCTCGTTAAATTCCAAAAACCCTAAAATTCTAGTTTACAAAATACCTAAATTTTAACAATTTTATAGCAAAATGCACAAACCACAATTTAGGTTGGATTCCATGAACTAAAGTGTTAAACTACACTTAATAATGTTAATGAAGTCATGAAAAACCTAATTAGATCTTTAATCCCATATTTTAATTAAATTTCTAAAACCTAGTTAGCAATATAGCTTAATTATAACAATATCAACCTAACCATTTGGAAACTAACAATTAGGTTGGGTTTTACAACTCCACAAGATGATAATCTACACTTGATTATCCTAATAATGATGGTTAAACCCAAATTAGCTTCAAACCATATTCTTGAATTTTCCAATCATGCAATTTGAACCCATATAAAACCTAATTAACACTTAATTAAGCTAACACAAGCATTAATCAACAATTCAACAAAAAGGTTAAGATTTTTATACCTCACAACTCATTGATCCAACTTGAAATCTAGCCCCTCAAATTGCCATCTTGTTCCCTAGATCCATACTAGAATGGTCAAGTAAAAATGGGTAGGGATTAGATTTTGATTTTGTGGAATTTTTGATGCATTTTGGATGATTTTTTTGAGGAGAAAAGAGGTGGGGTTTTGTGGGAAATTTCTGGACAGCAGAAGAGGGGAGGTCGGCTGCTTGTGGAGGAAAAAGAGGAGAGAGAGGGAGGTGGAGAAAATGATATGTAGTCAAAGTCCACCTTGGTTTCTACATTTTCTATTCTTTCCTTTTCTTTTCTTTTGAAAAAAGAGGTGATTGGAGAGAGGGAGAGGGGGAGGGCTATCATGGTGGGGCCGGCCACATGGGGAGAGGGAGAGAGGGTGAGGTGTGGGTGTGTGGGTTAGGAAAAAAGATAAATGTATTACCCCAATTCCCATTAACACTAATTTCACTGAAAAAAAGCCTTTTTCTTCGATATTTTCTAAACCGTTTTGGCAAACGATTTCGTTTCAAAAACCACATGATAAAATTTTATTTAATGTTTTATGATGCACAAAATTTGTTTCAACTCATTCCAATTTGTAATTTTCCCTAATTAAATATATTAGTGACGGCTTAAAATAATATTAAAATAATTAATTTCGGAAAAATTTTCAGTAAATTTGAAATTTCACCAGTGGCTCAATAAACACCAAATACTAGCAATTACATAGCTAGAATATGTATATTTAATTTTTATAATAAGATATTTGTATTTTGACTTTTTACAGAAACCCCCCTTATTTTACCGATTTTCCGAAATTTCACCGAAACGATTTTCAAAACGCTACATGCACATATTGAAGTAGATACAAACCAAGTAGCATACTACCATTTTGAGCAAGATTGTCTATACAACTGTGAATATCCCAAGCTTCCATCAAGTAATATACAAACTAGTATGATACAGTAATGGCCTTTAGGGCATATACACTAACATCACTTTATAAAATAAACGTACATATATATCAGTTTGAAACTGGTGCATAACAACGGATATTCAAAATCAAATATTTGCCGTTAGGCAGAACCCAGGTGATTTCCTCAAATATCACCAATTATAAAGAATTCTGATATTGATGATCTAATCACCCATTTTCCAATATTTTACTCCTACTCAGTATCTGTAATACCATATAGATGTGAGAATAAAGTCTGGTAAATACATACCCTAGAGTTAGAATCTAATTGGGAAAGCAGTTTTAACTTAACCCTGTGCGTCGTAGGTTGAAAACTGTATTATGGTTAAGAAGAATTACACCGTTGTTGAATGCACCTTACCTAATCATCAACAAATAAAGGTAAATGTCATAAACATAATTTCAAAAAGTTATATCTCACTTTATAAAATAAACGAATAGATACATTAGTTTGAAATTGGTGCATGACAACGGATATTCAAAAGCAAATATTTATCGTTAAACCTATGCGATTTCCTCAAATATCACCAATTACAAAGAATTCCGATATTGAGGATCTAATCACCTAATTCCCAATGTTCTACTTCTACTCAGCATTTGTAATACCATACAGATGTGAGAATAAAATCCGATAAATACATATTTTGGAGTCAGAATCTAATTCGGAAAGCAGTTTTCAATTAATATCGCACAATAAGACTGAAACATGAAAATGTTTCGAGGGGGTGGCCGGGTATTGTTAGTAACGCCTCTCCCATTATCCAGATTCATAACAGTAGTCGCAATTTTCCATGCTCTCACTCCAATCCCTTTACATGTCTTTACTTTTTACCTTCTGTACACCATACTTAGGTTAATTGGTTTTCTTCCTTCCCTACCTTTCGGCACCTGCCTATGGTTTGGAAGAAGACTATCCAATAAGCGTAATAGGTGTACTCTCTTAATACTAGGAGCCCCTACAACCAGAGAGAAGGTAAAGATAAAAGATAATCGAATAATCCTATTCAATTTCCCCAGAACCAGAATCTATTCTCGAACTGAAACAAGTTTTTTCGAGTTCGTATGTAACTATACGATGACATACCCAAGAAATATAGATCTTTATAGTGATACGGAGTGTTCTGGAGAAATGCAAAGGGGAAGTAGGAGTGGCAGGGATATGCGACTTTGTCGTGAATCATGACAATCTAAAACCAAAGTGTGTAAGAAGGTTCGGTTAACTTGGTTTATGAGTTTTAATTTAAGGTCAGGTCATGGTCGCTGCCAAAGAGAGAGAGAGAAGAAACATTCAGCGTGCACTTTAATCTAGATTAGATTGGCTAATCACTTTATCTAATCAGGATGGCTACCACTATTTGCTCGAATTCTCCTTCAAACCCTAAAAGGAGAATTAGTTGGGATCATCTGAAAATCATCCTAGGAGTAACACCTACTCATCAGTGGGAATCGGGACCCAACTATCATTGTATGATGACTTTGATGGAAGCCGACCAAAATCACCAAACTCCAGAAGGTATGCGCAAACTTGGTAAGTTTCCTTTATATTTGAAAATCCCGATATAGTTTTTGCCCCAAGCGCTTATGACCTTGACAAAGGTCAAAACATCATAAGTCGCAAGTTAAGTTCAACCCGTCATTGTCCTGATTAATCTTAACCCATTCGTACTAGCCCTTGGCAATGGTCAAAACAGCTGTACGTCCATCCTAGATTAATGCATCTATCTATTTTACAGACTAGTATCCCCTAGCTACCAAACACTATGCCTTGGCGAAGGTCAAAACATATAGCATGAATACTAGTTGATACCCATCTGAAATGACGGAGGGTTACAGCTGGTTTTTGGCGAAAAACCATTAACATAATGAACTTGATATCATTGAAGGAACTCGAGCAGTTTTGAAAAGGAGTGGTTTAAGCTCCGCATTTTAAAAAAAAGCGGTTTAGTAGAAAACCGATGGTTTTGAAGAAAACCGAGAAGTTTATAGCCACGTAAAATTTTGCCAAAGTGATCTCTTCCTATGAAGGGTCTTGGCTCTTTCCTCATCGAATGGGGTGCAGATATTCCTAACTATATACAACGATGCAAAGCAAAAGAATCGACTATAGTAAATTTATTACACTGACGCAAACTTTTGTTCAAAAGGTTACTCCCTGTGAAGGGATCTAGGCTCTTTCCTTGTCAAATGAGGTCTGGATATTCATAACCGAATACCGCTGTGCAAAGCAAAAGGAAACGCTTGTAATGTCAGTTTTCAAAAATTGGTTCCAACAACATCATATAGGTTTGTTTTCCTTGCGTTAATCAGAATTAATGCATTCCCGTCAAATGACCATATCATGCCAGAAAGAAACGAAAATAATCACGTACATATATTCCATCTGCATTCGCCACAGGGTTCCGAGTCTTCACCGAAAGGTTACTTAACTTACGGCAGGGCGGGGACAGGACTAGCGTGGATGCAAAATATATATAACATCTACTAGATATATATAATATATATGAACATTCGTCTTACGCATGATATCACAAAACATCACAGAAGCATCACAGCGGAAGCAAACACAATATGGAAATGCGGATAAACAAGGATAAATACATTTCAATAGAGCCAAATATGAAATGCAATTTTCCAGGTTGTGTGGATATCCCGTAGTATCAGACCCTAGGCCTTTACAAGTGCGGCAAGCCACCCACCAATCTTAGAAGCGAAGCAACCCTAATCAACGAAGTATGTGGGCCACCCAGCACTTCCGAAATCCGGTGACTTGGGCACCCCTCCGCGGGTCAATCCTATATCCCCTACGAGTGCGGCAAACAGCCTGCCAATTCTAGAGTAAAACACCCCGGTCTCAATGCCATGAAATGGAGGACCGTTTCCTTCTAGAACCCGGCTACTTTGTTAGTTATATGTATGCCCTAGAGGCCATTACTGTACATTGGATGTATATTGTAGTGGATGCTGGGACATATATAGGTAGGACTTTCTTGCTCGACATGATAGTACGCTATCTGGTTGCTCTTTATCTTAACATATATACTTGCAGTCTCTCTATTACATGTTGATAAAGCCCTTGGATGTGTGCTCGACTTCCAGGACTATGATGTAGATCATACTAGTGGGGCATGGGTAGTCCATGAGTACATCCTTCAATGTTCCTAGTCGTGGGAATATCGAGACGGGGCATCGATATTCCAGAGTAGACTAGCGTATATCTTCTCGACCCATGTGATGGGCGATGGATGATCCCATATCCATTGGTGTTTGACATCAGAGATGGTATGCGGGTGCTCAGTGATGACTGAGTACACTGAACGGACTTGCCGAGAACTCCCAGATGGTATTATACCTCACGTCAGATGGCAGTTCTCTGGTGACACTGGTACAGCTTAGTCTGTTGACCCGAGATCGTCATAGAGTCTTGTGTGTCTCCCACTGTGCTTTGATTTCCACCCTACCACGGCTCTATACGTTGATACACTTGATATTAGTCGGTTATATGCGATATGACCGGATCATTAAATCAAGTATCGATTTAATGATTTAATGTATAATTATATATTTGATATATTGCTTTACATTAACTAGTATTGGTTCACTAAAGATTTGTTTTCTCACTAGTTTGTGCATAAGTGTATATATGATATATATTTGTGTACATATGTTTATATCATGTTTGATGATACATACAAGTTGTGTGTATGAGAATTATATTAAGATTAAGTTTAAGATTAGGGTATTGTTTTATCAAGAGAATTAACAAAAGAAATGAACTTGGTCAAAGTTGTCAAGCTTGAAGAAGCTTGGAGAAACCTTGACAAAGTCCACTCTTTTGTTATTTCTTTTGATAATTCTTTAACCTAACCTTTAACCTAATACCTCGGTCAATTCTCTACACAAGTTAAGCATGAGGGCTTAACTTAACCATGGTACCATAATTAAAAGGATAAGTTTCATTCTTATTTCATTATCCTTTTAATTCTTTCTTCTTCTTCATCTTCATCAAGCTTCATGAAAGCATGCTAGCTCCAATGGTGCCATGAGAAAAAGAGTGAGAAATCCAATTCTAAAGTGAACCCACTTCCTATTTCTTCATCCTCTACTACTTGCCATGTAGTATAGGGTGTTCTCTTCACAAAGTTTTTGACCGAGTGAAGGAATAGCTTGAGTTTGAGTTGTCTCGACGTAGATCATCTTCGGCATCGAAGTCAACGACCTAGCCCGCCCATTTCTCCGATATAACCAACACTAGAGTCTGGGATTACGATGATCGCAGTGGAGGGACGTCAACACGGAGCTAGAGAAGTGGAGGACCGGATCTACAAAGGTTGTAGTCTCTTTCACTTGGTAGCAAAGTAGTTTGCTTGCTTAGTTTCGCTTTACCTCTAGTAACGATCTTGCTTAGGGTTTCTTGGCACATGTTAAAAATTTGATTTTGGCATGGTTGATCAGTTGTAGAACCTCATGAGTGTGCCTAGGAACCCTACAGTGGTATCAGAGCCTAGCTAGAGCTTTAGGCGAAGTGTAGACGATGTTAGAAGTCCGATCGAACCCGAAACCTTAATTGAAAACCCTTCTCTGTACAATTTTTTAAAACTGTGATTTTTGTGAATTAAAAATAACCAAAAAAATCAGCAGGTTTTTTTAAGAGTTACTGTGCATCACGTGCGCCTAAGTCGATCAAAGCGCCGCGGAACCACGGCAGGAGCATGGCTCGTGCGGCGGTTCCGCGGCCGTACGGTCACTTCTTTCTATGCAGTTTGCACAGTAATGTTCTTATGTCATTCCTGATTCTTCTGGATATTTATAATTTATACCCCACAGTTGAGTTTTCTGGGTTGTATTGGGAGTTCGTTGTTTCGATCGAAATTTTAATTTCGTCTAAGTGTTTTTCCGGGTAATTTTAGAATATGTTAAAAAGTTCGACCGGATATAAATACCCACTTTTTCCCCTGCCGGGAAATTTCCAATTGTTGGATTTTTCCGTAGTTTAATAACGTTCTAAGTAGTGCAAGTAACGCGATGGACCCTCTAGAAGACAACAAACCTTAACTCGATTATGTGACCGTCTTGAACTGCCCTTTGAACCTTAGGGTTTGGGGCAGTACGACGTGCCACATGTGAGGCGTTGGCTTGACCCTTCTACGGCTGGACCGTTGGTACTGAGGCATGAAGTGGATGTTTTTAAACTTATTTCATGTGTTGAGCTGTTTCGGGAAAACTTGGGTGTTTGATTGTTCGATCGGAAAGTTTAACATTTTCTATTTATCTGGAATGCGATACAATATTTGGAATCCACAAGTAGTTATGAGATAACTGATTTGGATGTTATAAATCTAGCACTTTAGTCTCACTTGATCGGTTGCCACGGAATTTTGATATGATCAAAAGTCCGTCGCAATCACGTTGCGTACGCGGATACTCGCCGTGTAAACTTAATAGACAGCTACACCCCATAGCCCCGACCAAGTGACTGTAGGAGAACCCCGTCGTCGAAAGCATCCGTTCCGGTGCTCGCGGCAGCGGTGTTCCGCCTTAGTGCACTTCGTCGACGGTATCAGGGGTGCGGCCGTCTACTAAAGTTTGCGACGAGCATTCGTTCAGGATGTCGGGAATCTTGTTGAATTGCCCGACTTGATATTGAAAAGTGTTTTCGATATTGAGACTAAAATGCGGGGTTTATAATTGTTAGGCATGCGATGTCTAAGGAATTCATTTGTTTAGGCATGCGATGTCTAAAGAGTTTGCGGATTCAAATTGTTGTAGTTTTACACTTTCTTTTCTACGACCGTAAGTATAATATGTGATATCGCCGGTTTCGTTGCTATATGTCAACGACAATTGGGATGGGCATATTTACTTACGTTGATGACATGTGATGTTATGTGTTGCTGGATATGTTATATTGGATCGTCGTGTTTGAATAGCCGGGGCTTTTTGTGTGAGATGAGTGTTTTTCATTTTCATTCATGTAAAAAAAACTTGTATGTAATATTCTTTTATTGGGGCACTTCCAGGTTGCGGAAGATGTCATCGGTGATGTATATTATTTAATTTTCCACACTAGGATAGACCCAAGGAGGAGGGCACAAGTAACCGGGTTCTGGAGTCCAGTGGGAGACCATCCCGAGGAGTCGAGTCCGGGTCTCCTAACTCTAGAATTGGTAGGGTTGCTTGCCGCTTCTCATAGGGGTCTAGGGGTGTGGGATTGGCTATTCATCGCGACCGTGGAATCCGTGTTTTATACTGGCTCGTATTAAATACACGGACGTCCTAGTATATCCAATATTTCATATGATATTTTCTGCTGCGTTATCTGTGATGTGATCATGTGATATGTTCAGAGAAATATTGTATATAGTATATATGATATATTATATAGACGTTGCTTATGTTTTACACCCGCGCTAGCCCTGCCTTGCTCTAGCGTTAGTTACCTAACCTAACGGTGCAGACGGGACATCGAGGCGAATGCGGATGGCATAAGCGTACGTTATATTTATCTGTGATGTTTAGGTGGACTTAAATGATGGGACTTCATTAATGCGATTAAGTGAGACTAAAGTCCTGATAAACCTAAAAGATGTTGTGGAATCGAATTTCAAAAATAAAAACAGGTAGCTACAGTTCTTGCTTTGCATCACGGTGTTCCTTGTAAAACATCCTGCACCTTATTCGATAAGGAAAGGACTGAGATCCCTTCACCGGGAGTGACTCCTTTAGCAATAACTAGCAGATGCTACAACCCTCGGTTTATCTTTCGATTGCTTCTATAGTTTCTGCTTTGCACAGCGGTATATATGATATATCCTGCACCTTATCCGATGAGGAAATGGCCGACGATCCCTTCACCGGGAGTGACCCCTTTAGCAAAACTAGAAAAGCCTCAAAAACACTCTATTTAAAAACCATTTGATTCAGCAATGAGATCAAGTTCAAAGCGTTAAAGGTTTTATTAAAAACCATTCGCAACCCTCCGTCATTTTAGGAAGTAGAGTACTTAGTATTCGTGCTGTGTTTGTTGACCATAGTCAAGGTACAGTGTACGGTAGCTAAGTGATGTCTTCCTACACCGCATATGATGCGATTAGTTAGGACAGTCGCATGACTTTGTTGACCTTAGTTAAGGGTCATGTGGGTGGGTCTAATTAATCACGAAATGACGGGTAGAACTTGACTAGTACTTATGATTTGTAGACCATAGTTAAGGTCATAGGTGCTAGGGGTAAAAACCTTTATCGGGAGTTTCAAGTATTGAAATTTGCAATGAGATTGCATACCTTCTATATGATAGTTGGATCCCGATACCCACTGCGAGTAATTGTTACTCCTGGGAGAGTTTTGCACTTTACAATTAGCCGATCAAGTAGGTGTCTAGAAAGGTGTCAACGGGGTTATGCCTCTGGGAAAACGAGGTTTACTGTAATTAGGTCCGTGCGAAAGCACGGGAAACCTCCCTCAAATTACCGACACTGGCCTGGCTGAAAGATTGGCGAACTTGTAGAGTGTAATTAATCCCGGCTAGTCTTTCCTTTTAGGGTTTGAAGGAAGATTTGATAAAAACAGTGGGAGCCATCCTGATTAGATAAAATAAATAACCAATCTAATCTTGCAAGAGCGCACGCAGAGTGTTTTTTTCTCTCTCTCTCTCTCCAGGTAGCGACCATAGCATGCCTTAATCAAGATAATAATATGGATGTACTGACCGAACCCGCTTGTTATACTGAGCTGGGATACGTTGGTCCCGCTCCAACTTATAATTGTTATAAGACCGAGAATGAAATAAGGGAATACCAGGATTTCGATGCCGCCCAAACGAAGAAAGTGCATGAGATGCATCTCCTTCGGGTGTGTTCATTATAAAGAACCGTTTCTCAATGTCCTCTACGTCCTAGGTATTAGATACCGGATCAGGATCCCGCAAATGTAATCCATTACATGGGCTACAGAAAGGTAGAGAACTGAGAACGGGTGACAAGTTTCATGAGACAGAAAACGGTGCAAGTGTTGCAGCCAAGTCTGTTGGTCACTATCACCCTGTATTTCCAAATACATTGATTCTGAACAAATACTATTAGATACCGAACCTGATATACAAAATCATATCAATCTCTTTATTTATTAAAGAAAGGATATAATTTTGTATTGTTGAATAATGTTTTGAACATTTCAAAAGTTGATCGGTTCAGGCACGTTATCTAAAATCATTGACGTTCTAAATCAAACTACAGTTCCTAGTATACAGAACACACACAAGAGGAAGAGTTCAGAAATGAACGGATCCTTCTTGAGGTATTATAGACTAGGTCATATCAATGTGACCCGACTAGCTTAAGTTACATTTTAGATGCATATTTAAATCAGTTTGAATTTACATCTTATGAAACTTGCCAGTCATGTCACAAAGATTAGATGACCAAAGCTCTGTTTATTGGAAACAGAGAAAGAGTTAGTGAACTCTTGAGACTGATACATAGTGATGTATGCAAGGTCCCCTATCTACACATGCCAGGACCGGTTCTTTGTACTTCATTACATTCTCTGATGATCTCTCAAGATTCAGCCATATGTTCCTGTTGAAACATAAGTCCGAAGTTTTTGAGATATTCACAGAATATAAGTTAGAAGTAGAGAACCAAAAACCGGGTATAAGTATTATGTCCTATGATAAGATCAGGGAGGAGAATACTTGTGCATGGAATTCTTGGACTATTCTAAAGGAGAATGAGATTCTCTCTCGGTGTTACTCCTCTGAATACATCACAGCACAACGGTGTATCGGGGCGGAGCAATCGCACCATATTAGATATGGTGTGCTCTATGATGAGTACTACTGAGTTACCTATTTCCTTTTGGGGTTGTGCACTTGAGAAGCTGCATACCTATTGAATTGGGTTCGAATCAAATCAGTGCCTACCACTCTATATAAGATATGGTATGGGAAGAACCTATCTCTTAAGTAAGTTAAGATTTGGGATTGTCCAGCCTATGTCAAAAGCAAAATCCGGAAAAGATCGAGGCAAGGTCAGTTCTGTAGAACTGGAAAGGTTCCAGCTATACAAAACTACAGCTGATTTGACAGGACCAAAGGATTCTATAGTCCCCGATGAACCTCAGCCTCTCCGCCGATCTGGTAGGGTTCCTCATCCGCCAGAGAGATACTTCGGTTTCTCGATGACAGTGGGAGCGAGGAATGCATCATGAGATGATGACCCAACTAGTTTCGAGCAGGCCATCGAGAGTAGGGACTCTGTAAGAATGGCTGGATGCTTAGCGATCTGAGATGGAATCCATGTACACCAACGAAGTATGGACTTTGGTTGCAATATCTGAAGGGTTAAATCCCCATCAGGAGCAAGTATATCTTAAGAAGATTACTTGGTGTAGATGGAAAGGTTGAGACTTTCAAAGCTAGACTTGTTAGTGGTTTTCGTCATCGACCAGGCGTGGAAAATGATGAAACCTTTTCCAGTGGCTATGCTTAAGTCCATCCGGATCCTACTTAACATTGCTACATACCATAACTACGATATTTGGTGGTTGGGTGTCATGACTGTTTTTCTAAATACTGATTTAGAAGAGAACGTCTATAAGTACACAGCCAGAGGGCTTCGTAAATAGTGGGAGCAGCCGAAACGTGTGTAAGATGCTTTACAGAATAAAGCAGGCATCGCGGAGTTGGAACGTCTGTTTTGATGTGGTAGTCAAAGTGTTTGACTTCATCAAAATGGTAGATGAACCTTGTATATACAACACGGTAGTAGAGAGTAAGGTGATCATCCTCTTATTGTACGTGGACAACATACTCTTGATAGGAAAAGAGTTTCCTATACTACGCTCGGTCGATCTCCTCTTATCACAAGGATTCTCCAATAGGATAAAGGTGATACCCCCTAAATCCAGGCTTCTGGATCTATGAGATAGATCTAAATGGATGTTAGGATTCTCACTAGTTGTAGTGAAATGGTATCAGTTGATCCTGGGGAGAATCACTGGAAATGTTCCAGGGTGATAAAGACGACTGAATGTCAGTCGCAGGCAATGTATTTACCCTCAGTGGAGGGACGGTATGTTGGAAGAGTTCCAAGCTAGATACCGTAGCAGACTAGACGATAAAGGCTGGTAACATCGCTATTAAAGATACTACCAAAGAGACAGTTTGGGTGTATATTGGTTCATGAGATGAACTAGGTTCCTACCATTGTGTGACAATGGAAGTGTGGCTTTGGCCCAGGAACCCCGATCCCATCAGTGACTCAGACATATTCTGAGGCAGCATCACCTGATCGTGGAGATAGTTGATCTCCAGGGTGATCGAGGTTAGGAGAGTAGACTCAGAGGACAGCACGGCGGATCCACTCACAAAGGCCTTTTTCCAGAGAGAGACTTATATGGGATGGTTGAGTATTAGATACTGCAACCACTGCTACAGATGGCCCTAGTGCAAGTGGGAGATTGTTAGTTATATGTATGCCCTAGAGGCCATTACTGTACATTGGATGTATATTGTAGTGGATGCTGGGACATATATAGGTAGGACTTTCTTGCTCGACATGATAGTACGCTATCTGGTTGCTTTTTATCTTAACATGTATACTTGCAGTCTCTCTATTACATGATGATAAAGCCTTTAGGATGTGTGCTCGACTTCCAGGACTATGATGTAGACCATACTAGTGGGGCCTGGGTAGTCCATGAGTACATCCTTCAATGTTCCTAGTCGTGGGAATATCGAGACGGGGCATCGATATTCCAGAGTAGATTAGTGTATATCTTCTCGACCCATATGATGGGCGATGGATGATCCCATATCCATTGGTGTTTGACATCAGAGATGGTATGCGGGTGCTCAGTGATGACTGGGTACACTGAACGGACTCACCGAGAACTCCCAGATGGTATTATACCTCACGTCAGATAGCAGTTCTCTGGTGACACTGGTACAGCTTAGTCTGTTGACCCGAGATCGTCATAGAGTCTTGTGTGTCTCCTACTGTGCTTTGATTTCCACCCTACCATGGCTCTACTGAGTCATGCAAACGGGTGGTTTTTGGGTACAGTCCCGATTCACATGGAGGCAATGAGCGATAGGAGGGGATTTGTCTCTTCCGGTATTGAGGGTTGATATTGCGCTATGCTCAACTGGCCATAACTGGAAATCCCTGGCCAGGGTTGCTGTGATATACTGGTAAGAGTTATCAGTAGTTTCACACTTGTTATGGACCTTACATCCGCATGACTTATCAAGTTACTGGGGTCTGACGTTTACCACCCCTAGGCGAGATATGCGACATATCAGACGAACAGACCGGACTGTACGGTAAGTGTTACTGGTTGGATTCACAGAAGTGTGAGCGGGCTGCTTGTTGATCTTCTGATCGCTCAATACCCGGGTGGCCGTTACGTTTAGCAGACCGCTTGCGGCTTGTGGGTGTTTGATATGATCATCACCTGCTGCCGGCGTATTGACGAGTCTTTAGAGTCCTACACAGAGGTTTCCTGGCTCAAGCGAAACGAAATAGGAGCGCATATGAGATATGTGCGGGACCGAGAATAATAATAGTATGTGATACTGAATTCTATTCTCGCGATTTGTATCATCGGACGGTTATATAAGATATAGCCGGGTTACCGAATCAAGTGTTGATTCGATACATTGATACACTTGATATTAGTCGGTTATATGCGATATGACCGGATCATTAAATCAAGTATCGATTTAATGATTTAATGTATAATTATATATTTGATATATTACTTTACATTAACTAGTATTGGTTCACTAAAGATTTGTTTTCTCACTAGTTTGTGCATAAGTGTATATATGATATATATTTGTGTACATATGTTTGTATCATGTTTGATGATACATACAAGTTGTGTCTATGAGAATTATATCAAGATTAAGTTTAAGATTAGGGTATTGTTTTATCAAGAGAATTAACAAAAGAAATGAACTTGGTCAAAGTTGTCAAGCTTGAAGAAGCTTGGAGAAACCTTGACAAAGTCCACTCTTTTGTCATTTCTTTTGATAATTCTTTAACCTAACCTTTAACCTAATACCTTGGTCAATTCTCTTCACAAGTTAAGCATGAGGGCTTAACTTAACCATGGTACCATAATTAAAAGGATAAGTTTCATTCTTATTTCGTTATCCTTTTAATTCTTTCTTCTTCATCATCTTCATCAAGCTTCATGAAAGCTTGCTAGCTCCAATGGTGCCATGAGAAAAAGAGTGAGAAATCCAATTCTAAAGTGAACCCACTTCCTATTTCTTCATCCTCTACTACTTGCCATGTAGTATAGGGTGTTCTCTTCACAAAGTTTTTGACCGAGTGAAGGAATAGCTTGAGTTTGAGTTGCCTCGACGTAGATCATCTTCGGCATCGAAGTCAACGACCTAGCCCGTCCATTTCTCCGATGAAACCGACACTAGAGCCGGGATTACGATGATCGCAGCGGAGGGACGTCAACACGGAGCTAGAGAAGTGGAGGACCGGATCTACAAAGGTTGTAGTCTCTTTCACTTAGTAGCAAAGTAGTTTGCATGCTTAGTTTCGCTTTACCTCTAGTAACGATCTTGCTTAGGGTTTCTTGGCACATGTTAAAAATTTGATTTTGGCATGGTTGATCAGTTGTAGAACCTCATGAGTGTGCCTAGGAACCCTACATACTTGAGCACTCCGCCGCATGGTAATCCTAGTGAATGTAATGAAAAAACTGAATATACAATGGTGACTACATCCGCAACTTAGACGTGCCCCAAAGAATAATACAAGCCGCGATGACGGCAGTCCATATGTCGGACGCTCGCTACGCAATATGAATATAAATTACATCACAGAGAACAACATCTAATACTACATACACCGGGCTATCCATCGCGACAAATCCAACATAACCATAATCACAGAGCAACACAGAATATCAACGTGAATATCATGTTCGTAAACCCGTCTGATTGTACATATAGAAACTAGTCGGATTATACCGCGCTATGATATTCACGGTCGTAGAAACAAATGCTCAGAAAAACACAAATTTAAAATTTCAACCGATTAAAACTTTCCGCATTGGCCCCCAAGTACAAACCTGTACACAAACAAATCTAGACCAAAACCAAATATTCCAAAAATCATATTTCCATGAATTAGAGCACCAGAAAAAATTTGGGGCACTGTAGCCAAAATTGGACCGCGGTTCAGCGGCCAAATGGTGCATTTGGTTTCTGTTCCGCTGTCGAATTTTAGGCTTAGGTGCCCAAATTTTTTCTTAGCTCTAATTTTTCCTGCACATAATTTTAATGCAACCAGAAATCTTTTTTAACAACTTTGAAATTCGAACAGCAAGCAATGCTTTTGGAAATGAGATTCGGAAAATTCTTTCGATCGAAACTCTAAATTAGTGCAAACAAGTCTAGCCTTTAGCATGGCTCTGCTACCACTGCTGGGAACTTAGGCACACTAGCAAACTAATTTCAGAAGACGGCAACATGGATTTCAAAATTTATCTAGTTTGCTGAAGTTCCGAAACCATGAATCGATCTAAAGAGATAGAACTTGTATATAAAAACCTAGTGAGCTAAACTAATCTTCTATGTTTAAAATACTCATATCCTCAATCTTTCTTCAAGTGCCCCGGATCGCATTTGCAAGCCGACCCTCCTTTGCCGAAGATGATCCACATGAGGGAAACGATCCAAGCTCCAGTTTCGCCTAGCGAAGCAACCGATGCTCCAAGATCGCTAGCAATGGAGAGTGGGGATGTAGGAATTTTCCACGATCTTTTTCTCTCATTTCTAATGCTCAAGTGAGCAACTAAAGAAGGAGGAGGAGATGAAGAAACATGGGCATGAGCAACTCAAGAAAGAGTGAGCTAAGTCAAAAATGAAAAAGAGAAAAAGGCATGTAGAAAGAATGGCTCTTAAATCATTTTGCAACAATATAAAAATATCTCACCACATTTCAATAAACTAATAAAGGCCATACCTCTCTACATACCTCCAACCATGCTCATGCCACCCCACCCTCCACCTCATTTGCAAATTATTTTCTAAAAAGAAAATCATATAATGAGGTGTCCATCTTATAGAAGATATTCCGTATAAATACGGACCGACATACATATCGAAATACATATACGCGTATTCGTATAAAAATACGAATAGCCAAGAGAGAAAATGAATAGTGAACAATAATACTAGAATACATATACTAAAAATATATATATAAATTATTAAATCAACTCGATTTAATAATCCGGCTTAATCCTAAACCACTAGTATTATCAACCGTCCGATTAAAGTCTGTGTAGCCTGTACACATATTTAATCGGACACCTGTATATACCAACATACGTCATATACAACATATCGTCGGAACCATGAAAACCCTATGTGTGGGACTCTAAAGACTCGTCAATACGCTGGTAGCGGGTTTAACCACAAGCACGTCAGCGGCACTAGCTGTATGTAACGGATGCCCAGGTATTGAGCGAAAGGAAGGCCGATGAGCAAACTCATCCGTACTCCTACTGAGCCTGTCTGTGACAATCTCCTTATAGTCCAGTCTGTTCGTCTAAGAGTATCACATATCGGGTCTAGAGGGTGGATAAAGTCAGACCTTCTAATAACACGATATTTCGTATCGGTGTGAAGCCCATCACCCATTGAGAAACTACTGATCCAAATCAGTAATTCTCGTCCACCTTGGCCAAGGATTTCTGGTGATGGCCACCCGTGCGCAGCGTGACATCAACCCCAAATACCGGGAGAGACAAATCCTCGACAATCCGCTCACTGCCTCCATGTGGCTCGGGACTGTACCAAATTAAAACCTGTTTGCAAGACTCTTTTGAGCTGTGGTAGGGTGGTAATCAAAGCACAGTGGGAACTCACACGAGAAAAATAACAATCTCAGGTCGATAGACTAATCTGTACTCATGTCACTTGAGAACTACTATCTGACAATAGGTATAATACCATCTAGCATGTTCCCGGTGAGTCCGTCCAGTGTAACTCAAAACCCAATAAGCACCTGTATACTATCTTAGGTGACTAACTTACACCAATGGCTTGTGATACCGGCCACTGCCCTTCGTCGGGGTGTCGAAAAGTATACACTAGTCTACTCCGGAGTATCGATGCCTGGTCTCGATACTCTCTCGACTAAGGACATTTAAGGATGTGCTTATAGACCACCAACTCCCACGTATATGATCGCCGTCATAATACTGGTAGTCAAGCAAGAATCTTATGGGCTCTATCAACATGTAATAGTGATCTGTAATACCACCTAATGTATGTACATGATGATAGAGACAAACCAGATAGCATACTATCATCTCGAGTAAGACTATTCTACCCGTATAGATCCTCCCTCAATCATCATAATTGCCTCTCTGCGATTACAATAATTGCCTTGATGGCAATATAGCCAACACGAAGTATATAAGAACGAATAATATAAATGTAACACAAATTAATTAAATAATCGAAGCGTGAATGTATAACAAGTAAAGAAAACGTAATGTGAACAAGTATTTTAAATAAACAAATACTCACTAATAATGCGATTATAGTTTAAAATAGAACGAAACGTTTGTTTGGAAATAAGGTGGTTGCAATAATTTTGAAATAGATATTCATTTGAAATTAGTAGCGCATCCTCGACATTATGGTTTTAAAATAAAAAACGAATCATTAGCTTTAAAAATGAGTATAATCTAGTATTTCTATAATCTCCCTATTGGGATAAATAGCAAGATTCCCCAAATCGAATAACAAAGGCCGCATTCGACAATCTATCCTCATCACATCTAGTATAAAATCTCCCTCGTACGATGTTAACCAAACATCCAATCATAATCGGTACGAACCTCATGTCGCGTACGCAAACACATATAGCTTGTATAGTTAGACATCAAGTCGTGTACGACATATTACAATAATTATACACACACACACACACACACACATAGCTTACCAGTTATGAATTATAGATTAAGTATATAGCTTACGAATTCAGTATACGAGTTACGAACTACGGACTAATTTATAGTTACAGACTAAGTATACGGATTAAGTATATATGTTTTCTAACATAACATTATAGACAAGGCATATGTGTTACGAATTATATATGTAACGATCCTGAAATCTCTGTACAGAAATTTTCTTGTTAATATACAAGAAAAGAGTATTATAGCCTGGGTTTGAGTAATAAGTCACTTTTGTTAAATAAAAATAAGAAGCCACTTATAGCTCACCAGTAAAGCCTTTGCATTACTGTGACGTAGCCTGTGTGTTCGATTCCCATCAGACACAATTATTTTTTCTGATTTTTCTTTTTAACTTTTTGGAAGCCCAAAAGGTTGCACGTGCAATACACGGGGAAATGAAAAGTTCAGAAAAATCAAACATGTGTAAAATGGTGTAAACACTAAATAAATCTGGTACCAAGAATCTCGAGGCATTTGCCTCAAAATCGACCGGCGGAAATAGCCTTAGGGCCGGCGGGGACGGTCACGACGAGCTCATTTTGATTCGTGCTTTGCATACTCGTCTCTTCAACTCCCCTCAACTCCTCTGCACTGTTTGATTTCTTTGCAATCAAGCAGAGACCTTTCATTTCACCATTAAACATCTTTTTAATCCAAAATTTTAATTTCCAAACCCTAATTCTCCACTATAAATACCACCCCATACTTTGGCTCATCACCATTCTGAAAATTCTAGCAAAAACTCTCTCAAAAAGTTCCTAAGTGCAAGTGGAGTAAAGTGGAGTTAGTGAGCAAGGTTCTTCCGTCGAAGATCGAAGCCGATTCTGGAGCTCCCGTGACACCATGAAATTCATCCCCTCTTCCTTAACCTCTTCTTGATATATTCAAGCCGTAAGTCCCTCCCAACTCTCCTGATTTTCATTGAAATTCATCATTAAATCTTATATTGGTAAAGTGGAGTTATTACCGATATTCTTTTTCTAAACCCTAGAAACTCTCTTTTCATTTATAATTTGGTCAATCTAACTTTACCACATTACTTGTAATCTTAAATACCAATGTCTAGATTCAAGTTTAACCAAGAATCTCATGTGAAACAACCATAATTAAACTTCTTTTTGTTTTTGTTAAAACCATATCTTTAGGAAAAACTTCACGGGGTAACGACTTACCCTACACGTACACTTTGGTTTCATAGCACGATACCTATTTGTATGTATATTTATTTCGAATTACAATAAAATAGCACATACTTTAAAACTGGGTTTCTTTTAAAGCGGTATTTCGTATTCTTTTGCAATTATTCATCTACAACCCTTGTTAGGGGACCCGCTAATGGATGGTGTAGATTATCGCACATCATGGGGATAGTTGAGCGAGATGCAGCACTCCTCATGAAGTATTCGATCTCGAAAAGATATAAAATACGGTTTTTAAGAAATGCAAATTTTCTAAATAAAACTAATTTTTAAAAAAATTAAAATTATATAAAATTATAAATCCGTATTTTCATTATATTATGAAGCTATATTTTTATAAATGAAAGATTAAAAACCGGCAATAAAATACCATCAAGTTACTAAAAAGGCTAGTTTTCAATAAAATACCATAAACTTTTAAAAGGTAGGTATTTATCATTAAAATACCTCAATACTTAAAACACATGCTCATGAAAACCCTAAGCAATATAAATCACCCTCGAGGTTTTATTTTTAACTATATTAAAAATATTTTTTCATAAAACCCCCTCGAGATATACAAAATAATATTTTAAGGACTTTAGTAAACATGGGTTTAAGCGGGATCAATTCTCTTGAGCCCTAGGGAGCCGGAGAAAGTGAGTGCTTGCCTATTCAGGTTAGACAAATAATGGAGTTATCAATGATAATTGTCTTGGAAAAAGACACAAATCCTGACGTCCATGTGCAGCAGTTGTATGACTCCCGAACCTAAGAATTTAAGAGTTAAATCAGTTTACAAGTGTCTGACTCAGTCTGAGTCCAATCTCAAACCTGAATCCGAAATCAAACACGAGTACTTGATCATGAACATGAATATTTGAATTCAAACATCAAATTCAAACATGTATACCTGACTTGACCGAACCATGGTTATAACTTGACATGACTACTTGAATACATGATTACATCCTAAACATGAACCTGAATATTTTGTATCCATGGTTTCGGCCAAGACTTGTAAACATAATCTATACAATACATTACACAGGGATAAAGGGGTAGATTGGTACGGAACATATATCGTTGCACGAGATGTCACTTAAAAGACACCTACATGAATTCACATGCCGTTGTCCCATGGGTTATGACCCTTTTACTACATGTTACCATAGTCCACGGGGTAAGGTGGACTCCTCTCGTATACATGAATTTCTTCTTTATCAAACTACAAATAACCACGTTAGAATAACTATCCTATACCTGTAATCGGTCATATACAACTTTACCTGTTCATTTCACTTTATATACTATCTTCTCTTTCTTCTTTTGGGACTTACCGAGCGTTAGTTCGCTGACGACATTCCTTTCTGTTTCTTTCTTTGGAATATTCTTCAGGTGGACCGGACTCTGAGGAGATAGAGCCGAGCCAGGAGGACTTAGACCAGCTTACCTCTTAGCCTGACTACTAGTTCCTCTGCTCTTTCTTTCAGTATACCATTGTTTAGGCATTTGCTTTTGATTATTGTATCTTTTATTTCAAACAGTTGTATGTAAATTTGAATGTAAATAAAGTTGTTGTATCATTTTATTCTCTTGTCATTCTTGTCCATTCTTATATATTGCTTAATTACGCTTAACGTATTTATTTCGTCGTAAATACGTAGCGGCCTGCCACATCACTGTTTCTGTCTACTGAGAAGCGGGGCGTGACAATATACAAAATATATAATTCTAGGCTATGTATATGAGATACGAACTATTAAAGAATACTAAGTGTTCTAACGTGACATTATACACTACGCGTATAGGTTACATATCTATACTAACTAAGTGTTCCCTAGAATTATTTTCGGTGGTACTATACGCCATCCACCTGACTTTCCCTGTAGATATAGATCTACTCACCGAAGCGCGTCTCGCTCTAGTTGAAGTTAACGACCGCTTTGCCCTTCCTCACCATCTTGGATGTCTCCGCAATCATTCCTAAACACATAGAGATTAGTCAAGAAGGACAGAAAACAAATTATGAAGAGATAAAGAAAAATGGTCAAAGAAAATGCACGACAGACGTCTGGCCCATCACAAGGCAGCCGTCTGTCCTCAGAACAGAATCCAACTAGAGACTTACAACTAGACGCCTGAAAAATGACTTCCAGACGTGTGAAGAACAAAACCAATCCATCCAGGAGCTTTCAAGCAGACGTTTGGAAGACTCCCAGACGTATGAAGAGCAAAGTGACAAACATCTGTAGCTTGTGCTTAGACATCTAACCCATAAAATCCAACAAAAAAACATATCAAGCAGATGTCTGAAGTTTCTGAGCCCAGACGTCTGCACAAGAACACTACAGAAATGAAATTTCTGAAAATTGGTTAACTTTGAAAATCTAAATTCTTGCATCAAAATACCCTCTACTTCCAAAAATAAGGTGTAATCACTAAGTAAACCATACTAGATCCATCACAATTAGTGGATCACTTTACAAATCAAGTTGAAAGTGTTTTAACCCATAAAAATACCATTTTTATGTAGAAAAATATACTTTTTCGGGGTTAACACTTTAAAACTCAATGAAACTTGCTAAAAGTTGGATCTTTACCTAATTCAGTAGATAAAAGTGGAGATCCAAGGTTTTGATTGTCCACTTGAAGAACTTGAGGGTGTTGTGGCACCAGTTAAAGACTTGGAGGGCTCTAATTTGAAGAACTCGGCAAATGGGGTGGTTTTGATAAAGAGGAGCTAGGGTTATGAGAGTTTGGGGGTTGGGAGATATTTTTGGGAGAGAAGATATTTTTGGGATGTAGAGGAAATGAAGAATGAGAGAGAAGAGGGATGAGAGAATTAGAGGATAAGGAGAGAGGGTAGGGGTATTTGAACATGGGATCTCTCTCCCCCTTTTCCCTCCAAATAATTTAGCAAATATCATAAAAGTCCTATATCTTCTCAAAATACATGCCATGCCAAATAAATCTCCTATTTCCCAAATTCCAAAAATAAAGGTATATAATTATATTAATTTATGAAAACCCAAATCCATACTTGTTACCATCTCCGTAAAACTCATAATAATATTATTTAAATTCTAAAATAATATTAATAATTTTCAAAATGTTACAACATTATGTGTTTGCAATGTTGGTGTGTTTGATTTGGTTCGGATTGTAGCGGTGAATAGCCCCACGTGTGAATGTGTTGTATGCAAAGTGTTGTATTCATATTCATGTATTATGTAAATGCCAAATGTATATTCTTTTTTGGGACGCGGTCGGGTTGAGACCATCGTTGCTGTTGTATGTATTATTCTTTTTCAGGACGCGGATGAGTTAAGACCGTCATTGTCGCTTGATGTATATTATATTTAGTTTGTTACCCCATAGAGAAGCGATCGAGCTGCCTGATTCTATAATGCGGTAGGTGGCCATCTCAAGCAGTTGAGTGTAAGTCTACGTTGCTCACCCCGGTTCTTACGGGGAGGCGGAAACGGCGAAAAACGATTTTTGGCGCAAAGGCAACATGGACTAAAAGAAGGATCTTTGCTAAACTACAAACTAGTAAACTACTTGAGGTGCTATCTACTATGCCATAGAGATTATACCTTACGATACTGGTCCTTCGGATCTTCATTCCGCTGTCCGGCTCGTCCATCCACGCTCCGAGGGTCGATCCGGATCTTGGTCACCTCCGCGGCCTTCTTGAGTCGAAGACGATCCACTCGAGAGTTGTGCTCCGAGCTCCACCTCAAGCCGAGGCAACTAGGGCAACAAGATCGCTAGTCTTGATGTCCTAGGGTGTATAGAAGAGGTAGATGGAAGTGTTTGATTATTTGGATCCTTTTTCTCTCAACACATGATATCAAAGGATTTTTCAAGAGGAGGAAGATGAAGGAGAACAACCATGGAGTTTTTTCTTTTTCTTTTCAAGAGAGAGAATGAGAAATGAGAAATGAAAAATGTTAACTAAAGAAAATGAACCATGGTTGCAATAATACATAAACATCATCATTACCAATCCTTTCATGATAAAGTTGATGGCTACAATTGAATTGACCATTTTCATATCAATTAAAGAAAAAGAAAACTAAAGAAGAATCTAGACCTCTCATGAAGGTCTAAGTCAACTTTGGTCAAACGGTCAACAAAGTCAAGTATGGTCAAATGGTCAAAGCAATTAGCCATCACATAATTATCACTAAAAAGATTAGTAAATAATGTCCCCGGCTCATAATGGTTTTGACCGAACCAACTGTCAAAACCCTAATGAGCCTGCCACATAATGGTTTTGGCGGAATCAACTGTCAAAACCCTAATGAGGCACCACCTTCTTCTTCTCTCCTCAAAACTGTGCATACACACCTGCATTCGCATTCCGTAGAATGCGAATGCACAGAAGACAAAACAAATCCATCCGTGCAATACTAAGATCCGGCTTAAACCAAAGCCCACCAGTATTGCCTGCCCAAACAGCATACGCACACAAGTGCACGTGAGTGATCGTAGCCCTGCCGTAAAACCATACGGCCTCTACACGTTTCGCTCAGTGCAGGGAAACTCTCTGTGTGGGACTCTAAAGACTCGACACTACGCTGGCAGTGGGTTTAACCGCAGACTGCAAGCGGCACTAGCTATATGTAACGGTCCCCAGGTAGATGTCGATAAGAAGGCCGATGAGTTAAACTCATCCGAACTCCTACTGAGCCTGTATGTGACAATCTTCATACAGTCCGGTCTGTTCGTCTAAGAATATCGCATGGCGGGCCTAGGGGGGTGGTAAACGTCATTCCCCTAATAGCGGTAAAAGTCATGTCAGAGTGTAGCCCAGAACATCCTGAGATAACACTGGAAACCTACCAGTATATCTCGCTTGCCCTGGCCAGGGACTACTTGTGTAATGGCTCTCCTAGACACAGCGCGATATCAACCCCCAATACCGGGAGAGACGAATCCTGTCTAACCGTCACTGCCTCCAAGTGCTTCGGGACTGCACCCAACTACTACCTGTTTGCACGACTCCTTTGAGCTGTGGTAGGGTAGTAATCTAAGTACAGTGGGAACACACTCGAGGTGAAGTGACAGTGTCAAGTCAGCGGACTAAGCTGTACTTATGTCACCTGGGAACTGATAACTGACGATAGGTATAATACCAATGAACAGTTCCCGACGAGTCCTGTCCAGTGTACCCGTAACTTAACGAGCACCCGCATACTATCTCAAGTACGATGTACTGACGGCTGTGGGACAGACCGTCTCCCGTGCTGGGATGAGAAGCGTATACGCTAGTCTACTCAGGAGTATCGATGCCTCGTCTCGATAATCCTACGACTAGGGACCTGTATAAATTTTTGGAGCTGGAAAAATTTCGACAGAAACTGATGCTATTCGAAAATGCGGTTTTGGAATTTTGTTCGATCGGAAACGTAAACACATTAGACTAAGCTAGACTATGTTAATGGCGTGGCTCTGATACCACTGTAAGTGCATGGTGGCGTCCCGGCCGTCAATCCGACGCCGGAAAGCAGAAGCGATGCTTTTCTTTAACTTTTTATACCGGCACCACCGCGCACTATAAACCCGGATCGGGCCATTAAACTAGTCCTAACTAACTAGAGAAGGGGGTAAAGAGATATACCGAGTGATCCGAGTCCACCGATCTTCTCGTCGTCTTCCCGATCTCCCGCGGAAACTCCGGTCGTTGCCTCCTCGCCGGAAGGGCACCACATCGCCGGCTTCTTTTACGGGCTCCCACCTTTGGTTCGAAGCAACTCGGGCAAGAAATTGGCGAGTCGACGTACCCAAGGGTTGCTGTAGAATGGTGTAGTGCTATATGTGTCTCTAGGGGTTGAGAGAGTTGCCATATGGTGGAGGAAATGATATATGGAATTTTTGTGATGAACTTGGGGATTTTAGCAAGCATGAAGAGCAAAAATCCCCACTACAAAAATTGGACAGCCCCACTACAACTTGGCCGGCCTCCCATGGTGGTTGTAGAGAATGGAGTGAAGTGTGTGGATCAAAAACAAGAGGGAGAGAGAAAGGTGATCATGATCAAGAATCATTAGAACCAAAACCACACTCCAAAACCTAATCATGACATCAAAGGTCAAGCCATGATATCTCCACAAAACAAACCATGATGACTAAAAGAAAATCAAATGAAGTCAAATGAGAGTGTAGTCATCATGAAGCAAGGATATGCAAATAATACCCTCCACAAATGCTTATTTGCACAAATGCAAATAAGCCCTCCTCCACCAATCTTCAGCCAATGAATGATACAAAGAAAATTGGCCGAATCGGAAAACAAACTGGCAACTCCAAAAACTGATCCCGTAATAAATTACAGGAAAACCCCGCTACTGTGCATACACACCCGCATCTGTATTCCGACTGAATACAAATGTAATGAGACAAAATCTACACTGTGCAATACTAGGATCCGGCTTAAACCAAAGCCCGCTAGTATTAACCGTCCGATCAGGATCCGTGCAATACCGCACGTATCTGATCGAACTCTGCCATATCTCCATACGGCCTCTACAGCGTTTCGCCCGAAACTTGAGCAACTGTCTGTGGGGGACTCTAAAGACTCGTCAACACCTTGGTTGTGGATTTAACCACTAGCACGTCAGAGGTATTAGCCTATACGTAACGGGCTACCAGGTATTGACCAAAAGGGACGTCGATGAGCGAACTCATCCTGACACCCTACTGAGCCTGTCAGTGACAATATCCGTACAGTCCGGTCCGTTCATCTATGAGCATCGCATGGCGGGCCTAGGGGGTTGGTAAAAGTCAGACCCCCAAAAGCGGTACAAGTCATGTTAGAGATCAGCCCAGAACACCCTGAGATACTACTGGAATACCTACCAGTAAATCTCCTGCCTTGGCCAAGGACTTTTCATGTTCTGGCTCTCCTAGACACAGCGCGACCTCACCCCCAATACCGGAAGAGACGAACCCCTGCAGATCCGCTCACTGCCTCCATATGGCTCGGGACTGTACCCAACTAAAACCTGTTTGCACGTCTCCTTTGAGCGTGGTAGGGTAGTAATCAAAGTACAGTGGGAACTCACACGAGACAAATGACGATCCTTAGGTCGATGAACTAACCTGTACACATGTCACCAGGGAACTGCTATCTGACGTCAGGTATAAACCAACTAGCATGTTCCCGGCGAGTCCTGTCCGGTGTACTCATAACCCAATGAGCACCTGTATACATCTTAGGTGAACCAACTGACACCAGTGGCTTGTGAGACCGGCCACCGCCCCTCGTCGGGGTCTCGACTGTATACACTAGTCTACTCTGGAGTATCGATGCCCTGTCTCGAAACTCCCACGACTAGGGACCTTTTAAGGATGTGCTTATAGACTACCAGCTCCCAAGTATATGATCGCCCTCATACTGCTGGCAGTCAAGCAAGAATCCTAGGGGCTCTATCAACGTGTAATAGTGACCTGTAAGGTCACCTGAAGCAGTACACGATGATGAAGGTAAACCAGATAGCATACTATCATCTTGAGTAAGACTGTCCTACTGGGATAGGTCCTCCCTCAATCATTGCAATCACGTGCCTGTGATCCAATAATTGACTCTGAGGGCACTCTCTCCAACAATCTCCCACTTGCACTCATGGCTAATTATTGTGATGTCACATACTCACAGCCCGTGTGATACCGAATACCCAACTCCTCTGGTAGTCAGTCTCACAAAGCTCGTTTGCGAAACTATTGCGTTCGAGGAATAGCCTCAGTGAGTGGATCCGCTCTGATGTTTCTTTCTATGTCTCTCTATATCTTAAGTTCGCGGAGAAAGCCATCTCCCGAAATGAGCAATACCTGTCTTAGAATGTGTCTGGATGTCTGATGGGACCTAGCTCATAAATGAACTCCAAATCCAAACTTCTTAGACTGTATCGTCAACTGAACTTAATCAGTATCCCGCGCCATGCCTCCCTCAGTATTGCCTTGGACCACCTGTCCAAAATACTGCCCCTCTTCAGAAGGAAAACTATAACTCTGACAATCTCCCTGTCGTCCAAGTCACCTTGGAAGCCTGGAATGATAACTGTCTCCCGAATGAGGCTGTCGTTATCATATTCCTAGAACATCCATGTATGTTCTAAAACTGCTTCCGACTGTTTCTCCAGGATTAGATTAATGTCAACTTATTGCATCTAGTGCAAAAACAACATCTGGTGTGGAACTTGACATCTCATGATTGACTCAATTACCTAAGCAAGTGATCTGCTAATCATGCACATCCCTCTCCACTTTAGTCTGTAAGACACCATTAGAGAGGGTGACTCCATCACCTGCAGGTACACCACCATTCCAGGAGTCGTCCATTCTAAATACTCTTAGAATGCTGTCTAAGTACCCTGATTGGGAAACCACCTAAATCTAGATCTAAAACCATAGATCTAGTAACCAGTATGTCTGATATAATGTCCAAGTCCCATGTGGAGAAACCACTGTGTGACGACCAAAGTATAGCCGATCGTAGTATAGGAATATCACTTCATACTCGGTGTATGTCATCCAAATACCATGACATCACACCCTACTACCTTCTCAACAGATCTATCCCCTATTCTGATGAAGTCAAACCTATGACTGTCATATCATAAATAGATGATCTATCTCCGCTATATTTGCTTTAGTCTATAAACAGACATAAGCCACTTGTCCACCATGCTTCTGCTACTCCCACTGACCATGACAACCCTCTGGCAGAGTTATATAGACGTACACTTCTAAAGCCAGTTTAGAACGACGCTATACTCATCTTCCTGCCGGGTCTCACAATCTGGAACAACAGTAATGGCAAGTCTGGGTAAACAAGAACTTCCCTGTCACCGTCCTTGAGGCTACCGGAGTACCTCTCGGGTGCCTGAAGTTACCCACTTTATATGCGGAGTGGCCAATGGAATCTCCAACCAGATTGAATCTTTAGGTTCCTATCAAATCTTCAGTAATCGTTTGTGGTTCTGGAATCACTTCCAGTTCTACCATACTCCCACTACTGTTTTCTGAAAAAATCCATTTTTGTTAAAACTGTGGCGAGTCAAGGACAATATCACTGTCGATCTTCCAGATGGTAGAAAGTCAACCCTCGTCATAGCCTGGGTCAACCCACAAACAGCCATTACAGAAACGTGCCTTGAGTTATCCCGAGTCTGGTTTTAAGCATAAGCCGGACAACTCCCCGTACCTTAACATCGTTAAGATACGAACTGTTCTATATCCAATATAGGACCAGAGGCACTGATTTAATTGAACCAGATTCAAATCATGCAGCTGTCTTCAGTGCATGTTAACTAAATGGAAGGAGGCCGATCAGCGTTACTCAACTTAGGAATTATGAGTAACCTGAAAGAGAAGCAAGTTCTCTTAATCATTACCATCAACTGAATACCACACACACAAGTATCTACATCTTCGATCACCTTGAAGAATCCCGATACTTGCAACACCTGGTTCTCTACTTTATTCAAATACCTATAACTTCTCAAAATTCGGACCATGTGTTTCCACGAAACACCTGTCTAAATACTAGAGAAGTCATAAGTAAACTGAATATAGTACGAGGACCATCCCCTCTGTCCTAATGGACATTGGACAACATACAATACTCTGTATAAGTCCCTTGAGTCTAATAACTCATTCCCTGTGTGTCGTAGGTTGAAAACTGTACTTATGGTTATGAAGAATTACACCGCTGTTTAATACTCCTTACCTAACCATCCACTGATATAGGTAAATGTCATAGACATAATTTCAAAAAGGTATATCTCACTCTATAAAAATAGACGTACAGATATATCAATTTGAAATTGGTGCATAACAGCGGATATTCAAAACCAAATATTTGCCGTCCGACAAACAACCCAGGTGACTTCCTCAAATATCACCGATTACAACGAATCCCGACATAATGAGGATGATCACCCAATTCGCAATAAGTTACTCCCACTCATCATCTGTAAAACCATACAAATGTGAGAATCATACCTGGTAAATACATACCCTAGAGTAAGTATCTAATTGGGAAATCAGTTTTCCTTTAACAGTACACAGTCAAACTGAAACATTGAAATGTTTCGATGGGGTATCCCGGCATTCCTAGTAATGCCACTTCCATTATCCAGATTCATAACTGTAACCGTGTAATTCTTTGCCACCTCTCCAAATCCCTTTATATGTCTTTAGTCATTATCTTCTGCACACCCCTTTAGGCCAAATGGTTTTCTTCCTTCCCTACCGTTCGGCACCAGCCAATGGTTTGGAAGAAGACTATCCAATAAGCATAATGGGTGTACTGTCCTAATCCTAGGAGCACTCGCAATGCGAGAGAAGGTGAAGATAAAAGACAACCGAATAAACCTTATTCCTATTTCTCCTGAACCAGAATCCATCCCCGAACTGGAACAAGTTCCTTTCGAGTTCGTATATAACCATACGATGGAGTATCCAATAAACTGTGGATCTTCATAGTGATACGGAGTGTCCTGGAGAAATACAAAGGTGATTTTAGGATTGGCGAAGAAAAACATGGTTTGGTCGTGAATATCAGTCGCAATTTACTTTGCTCTCTTACTAATCCCTTGATATGTCTTTACTTAATACCTTTTGCACACCATCGTTATGCTAATTGGTTTTCTTCATTCCCTATCGGTTGGCACCTGCCTATGGTCTGGAAGAAGACTATCCAATAAGCATAATGGGTGTACTATCCCCTAATCTAAGGGGTACTCGCAACCTGAGAGAAGGTAAAATGAAAAGACAACTGAATAGTCCTATCCGTTTTCTCCAGAACCGGAAACCATCCTCGAATAAATTCCTTCGAGTTCGTATATAACCATACGATGGTTTTGTCCAATGGAAGTGGACGTTCGTAGTAATATGGGGTGTCCTGGAGAAAAGGGTAAAAGTAGGAGTGGCAACGAGGTTTGCAACTCTGACAATCCAAAAGCCAGTGTTAAAGAATGTTCGGTTAATTTTGGTCTCTGAGTCATAGTCTTAGGGTCGGGTCAATGGTCGCTGCCAAAGAGAGAGAGAAAAGAAACACTCAGCGTGCACTCTAACCTAGATCAGAATGGTTACCAATTTATCTAATCTGAAAACCTCCCACTGTAACCTCAAATTCTTCTCCAAACCCGAAAAAAGAATTAGTCGGGATCACCCGAGGAGTAAACCAACTCATCAGTAGGAATCAGGATCCAACTATCATTGCATGATAACGTGACGGAATTCGCTCACGTCATCACACTCCAGAAGGTATGCACATATCTGGAAAGTTTCAGTTTCTTTAGAAACTCCCGATGTGATTTTTGCCCCATGCTCTTATGACCTTGACTTTGGCCAACAAATCATAAGTCACATGTCAAGTTCTACCCGTCATTCTCCAGGTTAATTTGAGCCCACCCGCACAAGCCCTTGACTTTTGCCAACAAGGCTATACGAATGCCCCAAACCAACGCATCTATCTATGCTGCATATGAATAGCCAACAGCTACCAAACACTGTGGCTTGACTTTGGCCAACAAACACAGCTTGAATACTATTGACTACCCATATGAAACGACGGAGGGCTACGAATGGTTTCTAGCGAAAACATTTAACGTAAAGAACTTGATATCGTTGAAGGAACGGATAGCTTTTAAAAATATAGTGACGAAAACCTTTGCTAAAGAGGTCACTCCCGGTGAAGGGATCTCGGCTCTTTCCCCGTAGAATGAGGTGCAGGATATTCCAACTGAATACCACGATGCAAAGCAAAAGTAATCGGCTATAGTGAAGTTATTTCCCTGACACAAACTTTTGTCCAAGGGGTCACTCCCGGTGAAGGGATCTCGGTCCTTGCCTCGTCGACTGAGGAGCAGGATATTCCAACTGAATACCACTGTGCAAAACAAAAGTGAACGTCCTTGCAATAACAGCTTTTTGAAAAATGTTCCAACAACATCAGATTAGGTTTGTTTTTAACTTGCATTGATCCGAATCAATGCAGTCCAATCAATTGATCACACCAATAAAAAACGAAAATAATGACGTACGTTTATGCCATCCACATTCGCCACTGGGTCCCGTCATTACCCGTTAGGTTAGTTAACTAACGACAGAGCGGGGACTGGACTAGCGCGGATGCAAAACATAAACAACATCTACTAGTATATATATCAATATATAATATTTCGCTCAAGGCGTGATAAAATGCAACATCACAGAAATGTACAGCATCACAGAACAATACAGATATCTGGGATCCCCGGGTTTCACAGAGCCGCTACTGAAACCCGACGTTCCCCTGATCGTGTGGATAGCCTGTGCAATGAAATCCTAGACCCCTACGGGCGCAGCAAGTTACCCACCAAAACCTGAAGCGAGGCAGCCCCCTTCAGCAACGTGAATGGACCACCCAGCATTTCACGGAATCCGGTAACTTGGGCATCCCTCCTGGGTCAACCTGTACCCCCTACGAGTGCGGCAAATAGCCCGCCAATTCTAGAGTAAAGCCCCCTTCGTCTCAATGCCATGAGATGCGGTCTTGTTGCCCTCTAGAATCCGGCTATCCGTGCACCCCTCCGCGGGGCAATCCTAGTACAGAAAGAAAAATATACATACAACGGGTACATCGATCGCAACCTGGTCATGCCCCAAAAGAATAATATACAGACAGGCAGTGACGGCAGTCCACATGTCGGACGCTCGCCCCGCAATATCAAATGTACATAATACAACAAAAACTGTACTAGCATTGCATCCAGGCTATCCCCCACGACCAATCCGCAACATCACAGCACAACACAGAACATCAACGTGAATATCACGTTCGCAAATCCGTCTAACCGGGCTATAGCAGTTAGACAGGATTTACCGATCAAGTGACATTCACGGTCGCAGATATAATGTAAATACTGTGAACTAATGTGTTTAAAATTTTCGATCGATCAAATTTTACCAAGTGGGCCCCAAGCACTACTGTAGCACTCACAGAAAGTCTGGGCCCAAAAAAAATGTTCCAAAACCCCTATTTTCAACACAGAGACACTCTGTAGAATTTTGATGCACTGAACAGTAAATATCGCGGTGGAACCGGGGCCTAAGCATGGGTTTGGCCGCGGTTCCGCGGTCGTATAGTGTGTTCAGGTGATCGAATTTTTACAGAAGTCTTAGAATTCCCTGAACATCATTCTGCAACTACCAGAAAATTTTTTGGAGCTGGAAAAATTTCGACAGAAACAGATGCTATTCGAAAATGCGGTTTTGGAATTTTGTTCGATCGGAAACGTAAACACATTAGACCAAGCTAGACTATGTTAATAGCGAGGCTCTGATACCACTGTAAGTGCATGGCGGCGCCCCGGCCGTCAATCCGACGCCGGAAAGCGGAAGCGATACTTTTCTTTAACTTTTTATACCGGCACCACCGCGCACTATAAACCCGGATCGGGCCATTAAACTAGTCCTAGCTAACTAGAGAAGGGGGGTAAAGAGATATACCGAGTGATCCGAGTCCACCGGTCTTCTCGTCGTCGTCCCGATCTCCCGCGGAAACTCCGGTCGTCGCCTCCTCGCTGGAAGGGCACCACATCGCCGGCTTCTTTTACGGGCTCTCACCTCTAGTCCGAGGCAACTCGGGCACGAAGTTGGCGAGTCGACGTGCCCAAGGGTTGCTGTAGAATGGTGTAGTGCTATATGTGTCTCTAGGGGTTGAGGGAGTTGCCATATGGTGGAGGAAATGATATATGGAATTTTGTGATGAACTTAGGGATTTTAGCAAGCATGAAGAGCAAAAATCCCCACTACAAAAATTGGACAGCCCCATTACAACTTGGCCGGCCTCCCATGGTGGTTGTAGAGAATGGAGTGAAGTGTGTGGATCAAAAACAAGAGGGAGAAAGAAAGGTGATCATGATCAAGAATCATTAGAACCAAAACCACACTCCAAAACCTAATCATGACATCAAAGGTCAAGCCATGATATCTCCACAAAACAAACCATGATGACTAAAAGAAAATCAAATGAAGTCAAATGAGAGTGTAGTCATCATGAAGCAAGGATATGCAAATAACACCCTCCACAAATGCTTATTTGCACAAATTCAAATAAGCCCTCCTCCACCAATCTTCAGCCAATGAATGATACAAAGAAAATTGGCCGAATCGGAAAACAAACTGGCAACTCCAAAAACTGATCCCGTAATAAATTACAGGAAAACCCCGCTACTGTGCATACACACCCGCATCTGTATTCCGACCGAATACAAATGCAATGAGACAAAATCTACACTGTGCAATACTAGGATCCGGCTTAAACTAAAGCCCGCTAGTATTAACCATCCGATCAGGATCCGTGCAATACCGCACGTATCTGATCGAACCCTGCTATATCTCCATACGAAATCTACAGCGTTTCGCCCGAAACTTGAGCAACTGTCTGTGGGGGACTCTAAAGACTTGTCAATATATTGGTTGTGGATTTAACCACTAGCACGTCAGAGGTATTAGCCTATACATAACGGGCTACCAGGTGTTAACCAAAAGGGACGTCGATGAGCGAACGCATCCTGACACCCTACTGAGCCTGTCAGTGACAATATCCGTACAGTCCGGTCCGTTCGTCTATGAGCATCGTATGGCGGGCCTACGGGGTTGGTAAAAGTCAGACCCCCAAAAGCGGTACAAGTCGTGTCAGAGATCAGCCCAGAACACCCTGAGATACTACTGGAATACCTACCAGTAAATCTCCTGCCTTGGCCAAGGACTTTTCATGTTCTGGCTCTCCTAGACACAGCGCGACCTCACCCCCAATACCGGGAGAGACGAACCCCTGCAGATCCGCTTACTGCCTCCATGTGGCTCGGGACTGTACCCAACTAAAACCTGTTTGCACGTCTCCTTTGAGCGTGGTAGGGTAGTAATCAAAGTACAGTGGGAACTCACACGAGACAAATGACGATCCTTAGGTCGATGAACTAACCTGTACACATGTCACCAGGGAACTGCTATCTGACGTCAGGTATAAACCAACTAGTATGTTCCCGGCGAGTCCTGTCCGGTGTACTCATAACCCAATGAGCACCTGTATACATCTTAGATGAACCAACTGACACCAGTGGCTTGTGAGACCGGCCACCGCCCCTCGTCGGGGTCTCGACTGTATACACTATTCTACTCTGGAGTATCGATGCCCTGTCTCAAAACTCCCACGACTAGGGACCTTTTAAGGATGTTCTTATAGACTACCAGCTCCCACGTATATGATCGCCCTCATACTGCTGGCAGTCAAGCAAGAATCCTAGGGGCTCTATCAACGTGTAATAGTGACCTGTAAGTTCACCTGAAGCAGTACACGATGATAAAGGTAAACCAGATTGCATACTATCATCTTGAGTAAGACTGTCCTACTGGGATAGGTCCTCCCTCAATCATTGCAATCATGTGCCTGTGATCCAATAATTGACTCTGAGGGCACTATCTCCAACACTGCGCTGATGTGTCTGCGCTTGACACGTGGCGCGTTGCGCCCGGGATTTGAAGCGTTGCTTCAAAATTTGAATTTTGAATTTCCAGCAGAGCTTTGCTTTGATTGGGGAAAACAAATGCCCCCCCCGTTGCGCTCACGTGGCGCGCACGTGAGTGCAGCGGTGGCAAGACCCTGACCGTTGGATCAAGGGGTGAGCTGAAGGGGCGCAAGCGCCTTATAAATAGGACCTATGGCCCTTTTAGAAAACTTCACCATTTTCTAGATTTTGATTCCAGAGCTTTACTCTTGCTTAGAACTTCAGAGCTTTGCTCTCGTTTCCAGAACTTTAGAGTTTTGCTCTCATTTTCCAAGTTAGAAGACTTTTGGTAAAATTAATCTTGAGTTAAATTAATTTTAATTAACCAATAGAGCTTTGCTCTCATAGATCTTCTGATCTAAAGAAATCCCCTTTGGGGTTTCACCAATAGAGCTTTGCTCTCATGGATCCATAGATCTACAGAGATCTTGTTCATGGGTTTTAACCCATGAGCAGAGCTTTGCTCATGGATCCAAAAATAGATCTTTTTGATCTAGAAGTGAAGAACTTCTAAGAGTCTAAAAAAAAAAAATTAATTTCTTTAGAAGTTTTAAATAGATCATCACAGGGCTAGGCTCTTTTAAGGAATCTTATTCTCCTGAGACCAGAGTTTGACAAGTGTCACTCTGTGACAGAGCTTTGCTCTGAAAGAGGAGATTTTCTCCTTGTTTCTAGGGATTCTTTTTTTATTATTATTAATGGGAATGTTTTCCTGGGGACCAACTGACAATCTCATCCAATGATGAGGTTGTCTTATTAACTGACGTATTGTCATCCAGATTTTGTGGGTCCCCATTTGGTCCCCTACCTACTGCATTGCAGTGTGATTAATTTTAATCTAATTAATTTTTAAATTCATTTAATTGAAGATTTTTAAACTCCAAGCGTTGGAATTGTAGCACTGACGGCTATTTTGTTCTTCTGCAGCGATCATGTCTCTCGACACCTCGTTCCCGTTTGTTCATTCAGAGGAGGGATTTCCCGAGGCGCCCTTGGACCGTGAAGTCTTGGCCATGATTAAGGAATACGACCCGGAATACAAGAGTCTCCACCTTTGGGGGTCGTGGTATAATCAGATCATCATGGGCCGACGGAGCTTCACATGCGCGGTGCCGTCAGAACCCATAACGGCGATTCACTATGCTACCCCACCCTCGGTGCAGTATGCCGTGGAGATGGTGGACTGGACCGCGAAGAGCTTTCTTCATCCCGCTATGGATGCGGTTCCGGTTCAGCGTCCTATGGTCTTGGATATCCTAGGACGCCGTATCTGTCAGGGCGAGGCGAGACCCTGTGGGCAATCATATAACATTGGTTTGATCCCCCGCCACCCAATTGGCTATCTGCCATGGGCCCGGTACATCCTGTCGATGAAGAAGTCGTAGTTGATAAGGTTAGGACTGTACACCGCGGTCTATGTCTCTCTCTTCCAGTATCCTACGCTCCCCACCTGGTGGTTCAAGGCTTTTTTGGAGCAAAGGAATATTCCTACCCACACTTTCCTTGCCATGGATCGGGAAGTGTCAATCTCCTTGGAGGAGTTTGCGGAGGTATCCGGTTTACCAGTCATGGGGGAACATTATGAGGAGTTGCTCCCGACAGATGAGTACGTCTTTGGTGCTAAGCCGATGGTAAGGGGGCTCACGCCGGAGAATGCTGTTCAACACCAGTTCCCAAGCTTGATTAAAGTGTTGAACATATATGAGTCCCTTTTCGTCGAACATGGGAGTCGGGGAGTTAACTTTGAGGATTTCATTGCTCGGTTTCTTCGTCCAAGTGTCTTCTCATCAGAGGCTGCCAAGTTCGCTACTCTGGATGACCCTTTCGGTCTAGGTGCGGATAACCTACCGGAGAAGGAGATAGATCAAAAGGGTTTTTTCCTTCCGGACTTCCCTACTATGTCTTTTGCAGAAATTGCGGCCCCTGGAATGGATGAGGAGGCCTTTTTCTTAGGATTTCTCGGGTTATGGTTGAGTTGGTTTGCAATTCCAATGCACTCTCACCGCATGCGGCCCTCTGTTTTTTACCCAGCCCACCGGATGACTATCGGGGTAAATGTGGCCGTTGGAATCGCCGGCTTGGCGCACTTATATCATGGCCTCAGCCGAGCAGTGGATGCTAATGAGCCTGGGGTACTGCACGTGGTCTTCCCGATGCACTACTTTGTATCGTGGCTCGAGCTACACACGGCGGGAGTCTTCGGCATGCACAAAAGGCCCTCGTTCTTTGAAAAGTGTGGTTTCCCTCGCATCATACAGTTGATTGGCGCATCAATCGTGACCCCATCACCACGGAACGCCAGGGGTTTACTGCTTCGCCCTCACACCGTTGGAGTCGGGATGTCCTTCATCAACAAGGTATTAACCATTGGAAAAGCATCCACCGCTGTGGTGCGACCATTACAGGACTCCTTTAAGGATGGAGCTTCAGTTTTGACGGCCCAGGAGACCCTCCACTTGTATTCTATTAGACCGGGCTTCCTAGTCTTCAGGCAGGACGGTGCAGCAATTTTCATGAGATATAACCCGCATCGTTTCGCCCAACAACTGGGCTACGATCAAGGGGTACCCTTAGAAGCTTTCTTACTGGAACCTGCTGCCAATGAAGAAGGGATGGAGAACGCGTTACATCACTTCATGCGCCTGAACACGGGTTCTCGTTTTTTTATCAGTGCGCCGGCCTGCGCTCCACGACTCCTTAATGTATATAAAGAGTGGTACAATCATGCAACGGGGGCCGTTATAAAGGAAGAGAGGCGAGTGTTGATCAACCGTAAAGGTGCACCTCCCGGCACCGACCGTAACGCTCCCTTAGTGCCGAGGACCCCGGTGGTTCCCCCTCTAAAAGATGCCGGGGCCGGACCGTCGCGTGCGACAGGTCCTCCGCGCGGATTGCTGCTCCCTGATATTGCGGATGCACCATCAGCGCCCTGTGCTCCAGTGGAGACAGTGGTTATAGCCTCGCCGAAGTTTGGCGTGGGTACAGACATCGGGACCCGCCGTCCCAAGGTGGCTGCTAAACAGAAGTCAATCCTATGTGAGCCTAGGGTCGGAGGGCAGAAGAAAAAGAAGTCGCTCTTCGCTGCAGATGTCGCGTTTGGTCAGGAACCCCATGCTCCCTATGCCGAGGGCCTGATCGAATATGGGACTAACGAGGGATTAGTCATGCCGCCTCCGAATGATACAGACTTGGAAGCCGCTCTCGAAACTTCAGCGTGGTTGGCAAAGCGTGACGTGTGGCTAGCTGAGCTTGCGCAATCAGGTAACTACTAGTCGCATTTTCTTTATTGTATCATATTCTCTTCATTGCCTTTGACTAACGTTTTTCTTTCTTTTCTTCCAACAGGCATCACTGATGAGGAAGTCATTGCCGCTTCACTCAAGACCTTCCAAGAGGAGGAATGCCTTAGAGCGGACCTTCCAAGAGGAGGAATGCCTTAGAGCGTCTCTAGGCCTCAGTAAGTTTCGATTCATCAAGTTTTTATTCTCCTTGCGTTATGGTCAATCTAATCTCTCCCTTTTTATTGCAGAAACTTCAATGCTGTTCCTGCCAAGCGACGCAAATGTTCTGCCAACTGCCGATGTTCCTGCTTCCTCAGGGTTACTGCAGGAGGCTCGTCTTGAAGAGCCGATGAGAGATGCCTTAAAGGATCTGGAGGCATCTTTAAATGAGGACGACGATGCTTCGATGAAGGAAGCATCAAAGAGGTCCATTGTGACAGCACGGGAGGAACGGAAGCGGTCGAGGCGCGAAGCCAAGACACGCAGGGCTGCTTTGGCCATTGGAGCGGGCTCCAGCACCGTTCCTCAAGCCGACACTCCATCAGAAGAGTCCCCGGTCACCCTGTCTACAGCTCATAGACAGGCGATCCGCGCCAATAGAGAGGCTAACGACAAGTCTACCTCAGGTAATACTTCTTTCAGAATTTCGTTATAAGACTCATAAAGCTGTCGGTTCTTATATATTTTATCTTGCAGGGCCAAGTCCGAACGAGGGGGAGACGGAGACCGTTGAACCCAAGGAAATAGAGGAGGCGGCGCCTGCCGAACCTGAGCCGACGGTGGGCAACGTCGCTGAGGCTTCGGAGCCTGAGATGGAGGTTGGGGGGTCTGCAGCCGAGAAGGTCATTGATGCCGAGCCTGAAGTGGCGGCAGCTGAAATGATCATTACAACCGAGCCCAGGGTGGTGGTGGACGAGGCGCTTGAGGCCGGCGACCTCGTAGTGACGGCGGATGAGCCGATGGAGATTGCGGGGCCCGCAAAAGTAGCGAGTGATATGGGTACGACTCTTGGGGAAGAGTTAGCCACTCTCTCCCAAGAGTCCGGCAACGCTCCAATCATTGCCCTCCCCATGTACGATCTTCCGCCGTCTCCAGGCCTTACGAGCACGACAACGGTTCCTATCGAGTCGGGTGATGAGGCCACGGGCGGTGGCCTCATGTCGATGGAGGAGGGAGCCGCCTCCGTTTCAGCCGGTAGCTCATCAGGTAAATCCCAAGTTGCTGTCTTTCTTTACCTTACAATTCTTTCTGAAAAATTTACCTTTTTCGTAATGCAGGTGCAGCCAGCGCCGATGCCCCAGTGCTCGAGGGAGCCCCTTCAACGACTGCCTTGGCGGTGGTCACCTCTCAACCCTCTCTCATACCATCGAAGATGTTGAAAGGTATGGGTTTGCAATTTATTAATCTTATCTTTTAAACGTATAATTTGTGTACTAAAGTCATACTGTTATGTCTTTTTCAGGAGTGCTCTTTGATCATCTATATCAAGTGTTGCTCCCACACTTCTCCTTCCCATCCGAACTCGCTTCTTCCTCTGGTGGCGCCGGTGAGCATGATTTCCATTGATATCTTCCTTTTTGATTGATGGAATTACTTCTAAACCCTTTTTTCTCATCTCGACTGCAGTGCTACAGATTGAAGGAGGGGATAAAAGATCGGCTGCGCCACCGGCCCTTCCGGCCTTGCCACCTGTCTCATCTGGTATGGCGAATATCACATTGATAACTCCCCCCTTTTTACTTTCTGTACTGTTATCTGATCACATCCTGTTTCTTTCCAGCGGTCGTTCCAGTCTCGGCGCCCTTCGAGCCTCACATTACAATGCCGGCGGGTCCTTATCTGAGGCGTCCATCTTCGAAAGGCGCCGCGAATAGTCTGCACATGTTGAGTGACTACGTCGAGGAACTCGACGTTGAAACTCCTACATCTGCCGCAGACTTCGCTATGGCGGTTAACCCGATGCTGGTGATACTCGTGAACTTTCATGACGAGGGTATAATCGCATCTTGGGTTAACCATTGCAGGGAGATCGAGGCCCGTCTGCATCAGTTAGAGTCGCTGCGTCCCGCTCCCGAGACTTTGGCCGCCAGCAATCAAAGAGCAGCGTGGATTGAGCAGAGCGCTTCTTACTTCCGCCATCTCGAACAAGAAGTCATTTCAAGGCGTAAGGAGCGCGGTGAGACTTCGAGCAAGTCTGCCCAACTGCATGCTCGGGTGGAGGCCAATGCTGCACGGCTGAAGATTGTCTTTGAGGGCCTTCTGCAATGACTTTCCGAAGGGTTATCATTGAGGCAACAGCTTGATGTTGTCGAGCGAGACGCACCCAGCCAGGAAGCAGCCCAAAAGGCGGCGGAGGAGCAACTTTCATCCTTCTTGCAGCGGCGAGCCCAGGTGGAAGCGGAGGTGGCCGCGGCAGCCACTCAGGAGGAGGCGCTGAAGGAAGTGCGAGAGCGGTTTGCGGATTTGTTAAAGACACTTCCTCCTCAGTAGCTATCCCTCTTTGTATCGTTTGTACTTATAAATAAAAAATGTATATATATATTTTTTATTCTTTAGCACAATGTATCCTGTACTCAATCAAGTTTATGAATAAAAGATACACATTTTTTTTGTAATGTCTTGTGTCATTTTCTCCGTCTTTTCTTTCTTTTATTATCAGCATGCCACCTTAGTAAACATGGTTGACGGATGATTAGAGCGAGTATCTTGACTACCTCAAGAAATAGCGATGGCTTAGGCCGCAGGTTCAGATCTGATGCCTAAGACTTTTCAACTCTATGAGTCGTGAAGGTCTCGTAGAGATTTTTCTCCCTACGGATCGAGGGGATCTCGTAGGTGGGTTTTTCTCCTTAGGAATCGTGAGGACTCCTAAGTGTGGTTTTCTCTTATAAGTCGTAAGGATCCTATAAGAGAATTTTTCCCTCTTACAAATCGAGAGGACCCGTAAGCGGTTGTTTCCCTCCTTGTCGAAACTCGACTTTGGAGAGTGAGACCCGTGAATAGTATGCAAGAGACCGTTTTAGATCGACTTGCAGGGTCCCATTGTTCAGGAAGCAAGCTTTTTAATTCCTGCTGCCTAAGGCTTCATCTTGCAATTTGAGACGAATCGGGAATTTTCCCGCGGAGACACTGGTTTCTCTGCGAGCCGACACGAATCAGGAGGCTCTCGTCAAGGATTGTTTGTTTTCCTGAGTTGAGAAATTTGCTAGGGATTATTTATTTCCCTAGCACCAAGGATTATTTGTTTCCTTGGTGTTGAAACGGATCGAGAATTTCCCACGGAGGCACTGGTTGCTCTGCGAGTCGACGCGAATCAGGAGGCTCTCGTCAAGGAGTGTTTGTTTCCTTGAGTTGAGGAGTTTGCTAGGGATTATTTGTTTCCCTAGCGCCAAGGATTATTTGTTTCCTTGGTGTTTGAAATGAGTCGAGAATTTCCCACGGAGGCACTGGTTGCTCTGCGAGTCGACGCGGATCAGGAGGCTCTCGTCAAGGAGTGTTTGTATCCGTGAGTTGAGGTGTTTGCTAGGGATTATTTGTTTCCTTAGCGCCAAGGATTATTTGTTTCCTTGGGGTTTGAAATGAGTCGAGAATTTCCCACGGAGGCACTGGTTGCTCTGCGAGTCGACGCGGATCAGGAGGCTCTCGTCAAGGATTGTTTGTTTCCCTGAGTTGAGGTATTTGCTAAGGATTATTTGTTTCTCTAGCGCCAAGGATTATTTGTTTCCTTGGGGTTTGAAACGAGTCGAGAATTTCCCACGGAGGCACTGGTTGCTCTTCGAGTCGACGCGGATCAGGAGGCTCTCGTCAAGGAGTGTTAGTATCCGTGAGTTAAGGTATTTGCCGAAGACATTGGTTTCTTCGGAGTTGAGATGAATCGTCGAGATCTGGCTTCGTTTTCTGGCGGAGCCTGTTGGGAAAGTATGGTTCCCTCTTGTTTGTTTACGCCCTTGGATTGTATACAGGGATCGATGTGATCTTAACTGTAGGGCCAAAATTTTATCATTTCTTTTTTTTAATTTCCGCGATGCTCTATCATTTCAGCTTTATATCGCGAAGGTCGCGATTGCCCAATCATTTTGGCTATTTTTCGCGGTGCCCAATCATTTCGGCTGTTTATTTTGTTTTCACTCGCTGCTTTTTATTGCGAGTTGCCCAATCATTTCGGCTATTTTTCATGCATACATTTTTACTTGCTGCTTTTTATTGCAAGCTGCCCCATCATTTCGGCTATTTCATATGCATGTGCGGCCTACCGGCTTTTCACCATAAACCTGAAATTAGACACCGATTTTGGCATTAGCACCGCTACAACTGGGATATTGCCAGGAGCGAATCATCATCTGCCTCTGTCGATGTTGAACAAAGGTGGCTTAGCGACCAGGGTTAGGGTCCTGTTGACTAAGGGTTTTGACTTCATGAGCCGCGAGGGTCTCACGAAGTTATTTCTCCCTACAAGTCGTGAGGATCTTGTATGTGTATTTTCTTCTTAGGAATCGTGAGGATTCCTAAGCGTTTGTTCCTCTGTAAGTCGTAAGGATCTTACAAGAGGATTTTCTCCTTGTAAGTCGAGAGGACTTATAAGGGTTGCTCGTCATGCGAACATATCCCCAGTCTCGGATGAGACTTGGTTAGGGAAATGCTTATTCGCGCCCGTGGATTGTATACAAGAGTCAGTATTGGACCACTTGTAGGGCAATATCGGAAGTTGTGGGGGGTTTTCTTAAGCACAGGTTTAGGTCTCTGTAACTTAAGACTTTCAAATCTTATGAGCTGTGAGGGTCCCATAAGAGAGTTCTCCTTACGAGTCGTGAGGATCTCGTAAGTGTATTTTCTCCTTAGGAATCGTGGGGATCCCTATGTGTGCTGCTCCCATGTGAGTCGTAAGGATCTCACACGGGTGGTTTCTCCTTACAAGGTCGAGAGGATCTTGCAAGTGTCCTTTAACGAGTTTGTGCCCTTTCGGGTTTTCACAAACAATCGCCGGTAGCCCTGCTGTTTTTACTCACGGAGCCCTTTCGGGTTTTCATCCGTGCCCTTTTTGCTTATAGACCTACCTCTTTTTTTATTCTTTTTATATATATTTTTATACGAGGTCGCGCCCTTTCGGGTTTTCACGAACACTCGCCGGTAGCCCTGCTGTTTTTACTCACGGAGCCCTTTCGGGTTTTCATCCGTGCCCTTTTTGCTTATGGACATACCGTTTTTATCATCATTTTTTTTATTTTCTTTTTCTTTTTTTTTCTTTTTTTTATTCATCTCGTCAGCCTAAGGATGCTGCGGTAGTAGTTTAAAGGACGTTTCGGTCTGCTATTAATTTAAGGACATTTCGGTCCGATATTAGTTTAAGGACATTTCGGTCCGATATTGAGAAAGCCGGCTATTGCTTATAAAGCTTGAGCTTAGGAAGATAGCGAGCAGACATAGTCGTCGTCATCTACCATTGACCTAGGCTATGGCTTATTAAGCGTAGTACTTCTTTAGGAAGCGACCGTTTATTGTCCTGGAAGGCCTTTCACCATGCATGTCCATGAGTAGATAGGCCCCACCCTGATAAACCTTATCTATGATGTACGGGCCTTCGTAGTTTGGCTCGAATTTTCCCCGCTTGGCGCGATTGGGGATCATAGGCCTTTTGCCCACTAGCACGAGTTCGCCTTGGCGGAATGTCCTCGGTCGGGTCAATCTTTCATATGAGCGCGTCATCTTTGTTTTATAAGCTTCCAGATTTTGTTGCGCTATGAGCCGTGTTTCTTCAAGGGCATCAAGCTCCTCAAGCCGAAGGTTAGCATTTTCTTCGTCTGTTAGCTCGTAGTGGACTGCCACTCGTAGAGAGGGTAATTCTATCTCGAAGGGGAGTACTGCTTCTGTACCGAATACCAACGCATATGGTGTTGCGTTGGTGGCCGTCTTGAACATGGTCCGATATGCCTAGAGAGCTTCTTGCAGTCTCTCGTGCCAGTCTCTCTTATTTCGGGACACCGTCTTTTTCATGATTTTCGTCAAGGTCTTGTTGAAGGCTTCAGCTAGACCATTAGCTCGCGGATTGTAAACTGACGAATATCTCCAGTCTATATTATGCTGCTGTGCAAAGCGACTGATCTTGTGGCTTCTGTAAGCTGGTCCGTTATCGGAGATGATCCGTCTTGGCGTTCCGAACCGATATATGACGTGCATCTTGAAGAAGTGGAGGATACTTTCCGTCTTCACTTCTCTTAACGGTACTGCTTCTGCCCATTTGGAGAAGTAGTCAGTCGTCGCCAGGATGAAACGATGTCCCTTGGACGATGCTGGTTCGATGGGGTCGACTATGTCAGTTCCCCACATTTCGTACGGCCAGCTAGCCACCGTCGGGTGTAGTGGATTTGGATGCTGATGGATGAAATCCCCATGAATTTGACATGAGTGGCACTGCTTCGCATATTCGAGGCAGTCCTGAATCATCGTGGGCCAGTAGTAGCCCATCCGTTTGATCTTCAACTTCATCTTTGGTCCCGCTTGGTGAGAACCACAGAGTCCGTCATGAACTTCCTGGACGACCCTTCTCGCTTCGTCAGGTTCAAAGCATTTCAGCCACAGAGAATCAAATGACCTCTTGTACAGAGTATCGTTGACGAAGGCGAAAGACAGAGCTCGTTTCATGAGCTGATGTCTTGTGGACGCTTCCTAAGGTATTCGGTGGGACTTAAAGTAGTCTATGAAGACTTCTCTCCAATCCTCGGTATCTTCCCAATCTTTTACTTGCAGGGTCGTCTGCTCGCTCGCTCCTTTTTCTTCGGATGATTCCGGAGATATTTCTGCCGGGGCAAGCACCCGACGGCTTTGTACCATGATTCTAACGTCATCGAGGTTTTCGTCAGCCAGTTCTTTAGCAAGTTTGGCTAACGCATCTGCTTTGCTGTTTTCCACGCGCGGTATGCTTTCCAAAGTATAGGAGGGAATTTGGGTTAACAGTTGTTGCACCTTTTCACCGTACTTCACCAGCTCTGGCTTGCACATTTGGTAGTCGCCGTTTACTTGACTAACGACCAGTTGAGAATCTCCGTATATGAGGAGGTTTCCAATTCCCATGTCAATGGCGATCTCGAGGCCTGTTATCAAAGCTTCGTATTCGGCTTCGTTATTTGTCCTCGGCTCTGTTAAGGAGAAAGCGAAGCGCATTATCCCTCCTTGTGGAGTTACGAAGATAAGGCCTACCCCTGATTTGATTATAGGGGTACTTTGTTTGCGCTTCTTTACGGAAGATGCTCCGTCAAAATAAAGCTCCCATCGGGTATCACTACCGTCGATCGCATCAAACGCATGTTCGTCTGGAAGATCGCAATTCAAAGGAGAATCGGCAGGTATCGGGTGCTCAGCAAGGAAGTCGGCGATGGCCTGGCCTTTCACTGACTTGAGAGGTTGATACGTTATCGAGAACTCCATCAAGAGCAGGGCCCATTTAGCGAGTCGTCCCGTCAATATGGCCTTTGACATCAAATATTTAAGAGGGTCGACCTTCGAAATGAGACGGACCTCATGCGCCAATGCATTGTGCCTGAGCTTTGTCATCGCGAAGATTAACGCCAGGCAATGTTTTTCAATGGGAGAGTAGTTGCTCTCTGCCCCCAGTAGAACTCGACTTAAGTAGTAGAGTGCTCTTTCTTTTCCTTGATCATTCTCTTGTGCCCATAATGCGCCTAAGGAACCTTCGAGGGCAGTTGTATAAAGAATGAGGGGCTTTCCCTTGACCGGAGCAGCCAGCACTGGCGGGTTCTGCAGGTACTGTTTAATTTAGTCCAGCGCGCCCTGGTATTTTTTATCCCAGATGAATGGGGTCCCCTTCTTCATCAGGTGACTGTAAGGGCGGCACTTGCCAGAGAGGTTGGCTATAAATCGCCGAATATATGCGAGCTTTCCTTGGAGAGACCGCAACTGTTTGAGAGTTCTCGGCGGAGGCATTTCCATGATCGCCTTGATCTTTGATGGATCTATCTCAATACCTCGGTGTCGGACGATGAATCCCAGGAATTTGCCCGAGGAAACTCCGAACGCACACTTGAGGGGGTTCATCTTCAAGTTGTACTGTCGAAGGCGTCGAAATACAGTCTTTAGATGCTCGAGATGTTCCTCGTATGATTTGCTCTTAACCATGAGGTCGTCGATATAGCACTCGACGATTTCATGTATAAGGTCATCGAAGATCTTCGTCATGGCCCTTTGGTAAGTGGCACAGGCGTTCTTTAATCCGAAGGGAATCACTTTATAACAGAATATTCCCAAAGGGGTCCGGAAAGCGGTATGCTTCTGGTCTTCAGGATGCATCTTTATCTGATTATACCCTGATAAGCCGTCCATGAAGGAGAAAACCTTATGAGTGGACGTATTGTCTATCATCAGTTCAGTGACTGGCACCGGGAAATCATCCTTCGGGCAGGCTTTGTTGAGATCCCGAAAGTCCACGCATATGCGCACCGTCCCATTTTTCTTCATCACCGGGACGATGTTAGCGATCCATTCAGGATATTGAACCTCCTGGATAAAACCAGAGTCGATTAGCTTCTTGACCTCGGCGTTGATGCTCATCTTAAGCTCGAGCCGTATTTTTCTCGGTGCCTGTTTGACCGGCTTGACGTCTGGGGATATCGCCAATTTGTGCACAGCAACTTCTGGATCTAGTCCCGGCATTTCGGAATAGTTCCATGCGAAGCAATCTTTATGCTGTACAAGGACGTCTTTTAATGCAGCCACCCTTTCTTCGGATAACAGCTCGCTGACAAATTTCGGTCGCGGGTCGTTTAGCGTCCCTAACTCAATTTTCTTGAGGTTATCCGCGGTGGTATGTATTCCATCCTCCAGTTTTTTCGGAGCTGGGGGAATTCTGAGATCACCTCATCATTGCTGTTTTCGAAGCACCAGGGAAGGTTGTCCATGTTTTCGGGCCCTTCTTCTAATATTGTGATCATGCGACAAGTGCGAATCCATTTCCAATCCCAATGTGGAGTTGGTTCTATTCTTGCGGCTTTGGGTTCATGCTTCTGTGGCGGCGCTACCCTCCAGTTATCAGACAGAGCGAACTTGCCCAGCTGATACTGATCTTCGTCCCAATTCTTGAAGGTGAAGCAGTCTTCGAGAGGATGCCCTATTACCCTATGGTAAGAGCAATAATTTGGGTCAGAGACTTCACTTGCTCGTTCAGGGTTTTTGGACTCCGGCAGTGTAAGCATCTGATGTTTTAGAGCAAGCTCAAGTATCTTCTTCGTTTTGTCCCGAGGAAACGAGTACGCTCGACCCATTTTCTTCATGAGGGACAGATCAATAACGCTCGACTCCCGCTTGCGTGGCTTCTTAGCCCCGCTTTGTTTCTGTTGAGCGTCTTTTTGGCCTTTCGACTTGTTTCTGCCTCTGCGTCGAGCCCTCTTTATAATAGGTTGACAAGGAGCGGCATTCTCATCTTTCGTGGCCTGTTGGAGGAGGCGTTGCGTTTTGGCTTTCTCGTAGATGGCCATTTCGCGGTTATGGTCGTCTCGGACTTTTCGGCCAGCTTCCCTTATAAGTTTGTCCATTTGTTCTTCGAACGACGGACTGGGCACTTTTGCATCTGGAGCTTTCACTGGTTCGGGATTAGCATCTTCCCATTGAGCATCCGCTTCTTCATCAAAGTCATACATAACGTAGCAACCGTGTAGTAGCTCCCGTTTCTTTGACCGGATGTATCCAAGCCCTCTTGTTTCTATTCTCCCGGTAGGCAGTTTGCGTTGAGTGCCGGGAACATTCCAGACTTTGTCATAGAACTTGGCTTTTCGAAGGGTCTGCTTGAAGGATATCCCCTGACGCTTCAGCAGCCTCTTCAGGCCTTCTGTATAATATCTGGGGAGACGGATGGACTGAAGCCTATCAAGCGTAGGATCCGCGCCATACCAGATTTCTTTCTCCACTCTGGTTTCTTTAGAGCGGTAAAATAGAATTGCTTTTTCGCTTTCTCTCCTAGGAGGGATATAAAACGTTCGCAGCTCTTCTACATTGTAGACATCAAGTGCATCCAATTCTTTACGGTGTTTAGGCGGCACCATGGCGACTTGTAGACTTTGTTCTTCGCCAACGGACGTTCGTATTGAAGGTCGAGCAGAGAATATAGTATAGGTCTCATCTTCCGAGTTGCTACCAAAGATCAACGTAGGAGCAAACGGCTCTGGCTTGTTGTGTTGGGGCGGACCCGAATAAACTATCTCCTCCTCTTCTTCAGTATCACTGCTGAAGACAGGGATGGTGGCATTAGCTTTGTTCTCCGGCTTGTGACACCTCTCCGTGTCTTCGAAATCCGGTAAGAAGTATTTGGTATCTTCATATTTGCGGACCTCATTCACAGAGAACGGGTTCAGTTCCCCTGCCACGGTATACTCGAGACCATCCTTAGAATACTGCATACACTGATGTTGTGTAGAAGGGATGACGTTGTATTCGTGTAACCACGGTCGGCCGAGCAAAGCGTTGTAGCATATCTTGGCGTCTATGTCGTGGAACTTAATGTCCATGACGAGTAGCCCGAAGCGTAGCGTTAGTATCACAGACCCAAGAGTTCTTGATGACTGGGAGTCGAACCCGGAGATAGTGATCTTGTCCCGAGCAAGGTGCTGGACGCTCATGCAGATTTCTTTTAACACCCGCACGTTGAGGAGGTTAACGGAGGATCCATTGTTGATCAGGATTTTGCCTATTTTTATATCGTGACAGTATCCTGAGACATAGAGGGGGCGATTGTGTTCGCACGTTCCAAGGAGAAGGTCTTCATCACCAAAAGCGACATCGGCCGTGTGCACTTCCTCCAATTCATCCTTCATCTTTTCTTCAGCCAGGAAAGCTTGGAATTACTCCGGATCCTGTAATGCCTTGATTAATGAATCTCTCGCCTCCTTTGATAACAAAAAGGCATCAAGAATGCTGAGCTGTGAGGGTAGCTTCCTCAGATGCGCTAAGACGTTGTAATCCACCTTATTTTTCTTCGGCGGGTCTTTGGCAGCTAGCTCTTCCATGACTTGGTCATCTAGGGCAATGTCCTCAGAGACCTTTTCTTTCCCTTTATCTTTTTTGTTTGGGGATCCGAGATTCTTTTCGGGCAGCGTCCGATTCCGCAGCCGGATGTTTTCGCAGACATTCGGCTCTTCTTCTTTTCTCGATGTGGACTCTTTAAAGAGAGGGGTAAGTTCCAGCTCCTCATCAGAATCGCTCCCGAATGTAGGCACTTGTGACCCGCCGGTGTTAACCATGCGACAATCGCCGGTAGTTCTCTTAAGCTCTTCAGTCGTATTTTTCCGCTCCCGACGAGTTTTGCGCTTCTCCCGCTTAAAGCGTTGTCGATGAGCAACGTATCCTTGCCACCATCTATCGAAAGCTTTGCACTCTTGAGTGGGGTGCGACACCTTCTGATGATATAAGCAATAGGAGGGGTGCATTTCTATTTCACCAGTAATTTTTCCTTCGGAGGATGGTAGCTTCATGCCCATTGATATGGCCTTAGCAAACCTTTTCCTCATCTTGAATTGGCTTTTATCCGTAGTGGGTGTACTTCGCTCCAGCGAGAGTATCTCAATTCTTTCGTCAAGGCGTTGGCGCTTACCCCTTTCGAATATGACCGCCTCGCATTCTCGATCAGCTTTACTTTTTAAGAGAGCTTCATTGAGGAATGCGTCAATTACTTCATCCGATGGCCCCAGAATTTTTGGTTCAGGATCTGCCCCCAGCGTTTCAGTACAAGAAGTCTCCTCATCGTTCATGAACGAATGGGAAATCACATGACAGCTCGCCACGTGTTCTTCAGACTCATCAGATAAACTTTCTCCCTCATCTTCCTCTTGAAAGACATGATTGAGGAACTCTTGGAATGTAATGGGAGTCCGAGCCCTCTGGTTGTATTCCTCCAGCGCGTCAATTTGTTTTTGCAAGTCCATGCGCTTGTCGCCAGGCTTCACGGGCTTCTTAGATTTCTTCTTCTTTTTTTTCGAAGATCTTGACGGCCGATTGCGAGTGCCTGAGCCACCACCATCGGTCTTTGGAGTTGGACGTGGCTTCAACATCCCTTCAATGACCTGCAGTTCCAACGGGTTCTTCCACCTAATTGCTGGACATGTCTGAAGATCGTTTAGCATCCTATTTGTCTTGGCTGATAATACAACCTCCCAAGGAGCTTCTTCAACAACGGAGCATGTTGCCCCCCGGCGTATTTGTCCCCTTAGAGGTGTGGGGCTGCGGGAGATTCACCTTCTATTTGTCAGATAATGCGAATTTACCCTGTCGGTACTGGTTTTCAAGCCAATTTTTGAAAACGTAGCAATCTTCGATCGGATGGCCCAGTACTCGATGATAAGGACAGTAGTTGGGCTCGTTGACATCACTTGGTTGCAACGGACATTTTGGATCCGGTAGATTTATGAGTCGGTTGCGCAACGCCAGCTCGAATAACCTTCTCGTTTTATCGCGGGAAAAGAGTAAGAACGTCCTAGCCTCTCTTCAAGGGCTACGTACGGACGCACATTATTTTGACGAACAACTGGTTTCGAGTCACTCGGTTGTTGTTGAGCATTAGCGACAACGATCGCTTTTCCCTTCCCTTTGTCATTTCGGGAGTCCGGCTTTGGAAGAGGGGGTTTATGGCCCATCTGGTCCATTTGCGCTAGCTTGTCAATCGAGGCTTGAAAGGTAGTTGGCTTGAAAAACATCATAGATTATGAGATGGTTGCTTGCGGATTAAGGGTTCCCACAAACATACCCACTGCGGGAGCTTCTTCAATGCGCTGCTCGCACTTCGACCATAAGTTCCGCCACCGTATAGCATATTGAACCCATGTCTCGCCTGGCTTTACCCTGGCGTTAATCAGTGCTGTCATTGGGGTACGTTCACTGGCGCTTGCAAAACGCTGAGTAAACAACAGCTCCATCTCCGCGAAGGTCTTGATAGAGTCGTTCGGGAGCTCAGAGTACCATTCGAACGCCGTATCTGATAAACTTCCAACAAACCGGCGAAGCAACAGCTTGTCGTCACCGCCGGTGTTGCCGCAGAGCGCTCTGAACTGGGCAACATGCTGGTGAGGATTGCCCGTCCCCTTGTAGACATGGAATTTGGGAATTGTGTAACCTGGCGGGTATTTGATTTGGTCGTACCAACTTGGATATGGCCGTCCCGTTTTTACGATCTGGCCAGCTGCTTCAGTCGCATGATGAACCCGTATTTGTTGGGCTATGTACTCGTCCAAATTAGCTTTAGAGATTGTATCTTCTTTAGCCGTGGACAGAGCTGGCGGAGGATTTGATGCCTCTCCCCTATCGTCTCCGAGGACAATCGGGGGCTCTTCAGCCGGAGGATCTTGTTGTATCATCATCCCTATCATGTCTTGGAAGAGGAGGCCCATACGCTGTATGTTGGCTGCATGTTCAGCAGCCTCTTTGTCCTTCTTCTCCAATATTCGACGAAGGAATTCGGCGGCGGTTTCTTCCTCCTGGCGTTCATCCGAGGACGTTTCAGAGTTTTCTTTTGGCCCTGTAAGTGCGACCATAGCGTTCATCATCTCTTGGAGCTTCTACTGCTGCTCCTGCGCTTTGGTCACTGATCGCGTAAGCGGTCGATGACCCGTAGATATACGACTGTCCTCTTTACCAGACGCCACATAGACGGTATGAACTACAATGCTCCCTGACTTAGGGCGTTTGGGTTCACCACCTCTGATATTTGCCGCCGGTGCGGGGGTTTTCTCCGACCTTCTTCTTTTATAGGCCGTAGAAGTTGAGGGGGTCGTTGCTATGGGCACCCAAGCGGTCGTCGCCTTTCGTTGCTTGACTGGGGGATTTTCTTCTTGCCGACCTTTCGACTTCTTGTGTTGGCGAGAGAAATTAGGATCAATCACAGATTCTCGGACTCGTCGCCATGTCTCATAGATCTTGGAGGACAGCGATCGAGGAGACTGCTCTGGCTTTTCTGCTTCCACGGTAGTCTCTATTGGTGGAGGAGATCTTTTGAGTACCGCAGTTGGCGAGTTTCTGCGTACCCTGTTCAGCAGCTCAAAGCTGTTCCCAGTTGGAACAGCAGCATTAACTTCCACCGTTGGAGCTGGTGGAGTTATCCCAGAGGGGGAGTTGCCCCCGGTTTTCCTTATCCGGCGCCAGTGGCGTCGTCGGGCGCGACGAGTTGTCGGTATTGGTTCATAAACAACATCTTTTTGCCCCCTGTCCAGACGAGGGACTGTTGTCGGTGTCAGCCTCTTGAAGACTGACGTCCGTTGAGGAGTTGTGTCCAAGCGGTCAAAAGCATATTTCTGAGCAGGAATGGGAATAGTCAGCCTTGCAAAGACTGACTCTTTGACAGGAGAAGCCGCCTTGGCGGCTTCGGGAGCAGCCGTCTTCGTTGGGATGACCGCTTCAGGTGTTATGGGCTTCTTGATAAGCCCTTTAGTGCTCGAGTTCAGCCTGGTGAAGACTGAAGAATTGGATGACCCGTTGAGAGGGGCCGTAGGAGTAGCAAGTCGATCGAAGACCGACTTTCTTGAAGCTTCCGGTGCGGGCACAGGGATGGTGAAGCTTGCCGGAGGGATCATGGTTCCGAAGAACAGGCCCGTGGTAGCCTGATTCACTTGCTCCACAGGCAGAGTAAGAACGGAGGCCGCTTGAGGCCCATATGCCACACCTCCAGGTGAGGCAGAGCGTCTGTTGCATTGGCACTTCGAGTAGTTTGAGCAGTTAGAGGCCATCGATGCTTGATTTCTGCGCCAGACAAAAGACCAAATCTTAGTAACTTGCAACCCAAAGGCAACCATTAACAAACTGCGATTCGTTCGCGAAGACGACATACGAAGTGTGGAGTGGAAAGAGGAAAAGGTCCCACCGGGCGTGCCAGAATCTGTTCTCCTCCGAATGGCGGCGGCGACGTGAGGACGTCTTGCCTGAGATTCAGGGCAGATGCTATATGGTTTTATCCGTCTACCTCTCCGAAGATGCCAAGTTGATTTATGGCACCGTGTATCGAAGGTTTAGACAGATGCGGCCGATGTAGCAGACTTCGTCAGATTCCCCCTCGCTTGAGGGGTTTTTGATTGTGGGGACGCTCTTCCCTGCAGGTGCAAGCCCCTGCAGTTAATTACGCTACCGCATCGCGGTAACAACTTTCTCCTTCTCCAGAATTTCACTTCATGTCGTGGGTGTTTGTTTTGTTTGTGGTTGCCCGTGGATTGTATACGGAGACTGAGTAATGCCGTCGCCCGTAGGACGTAGATTAGTCCAAATCCGTATTTACTTAGATTTGGGTTTGGTGTTTTTAGTTTAAGGATACGTTAGCCGTATTGAGGCTAAGATCAACTTAAACATTCGTTAAGGATACGTTAGTCCTGTTTTGAGACTAAGATCAACTTAACATGGTGATCCATTTAATTATATGGCCGTCAGGACTCATCACCTCTCTGACGTCGTTGAAGGATTACAACGATAGATGTCAGAGGAGTTCAGAGATGTATCCTTGAACCAAAGTTGATTTAGAGTTTTATAGTCCATTTGAATGTTTAAGGATACATTAGCCATATTTGGGGCTAAGATCAACTTAAACGGGACCGTTTAGATCCGGCAAAAGAGCATCTGGAAGCTTTATTGTTCCAGTTTAGGGACGTAGTGGTCCATAGGTAGTTTAGGGACATTGCGGTCCATTGGTAGTTTAAGGACATTGCGGTCCATATTCCAGTTTAGGGACATGGTGGTCCATATTCCAGCTTAGGGACGTGATGGTCCGCATTCCAGTTTAGGGACGTGGTGGTCTATATTCCAGTTTAGGGACGTGGTGGTCCGCTATTAGTTTAAGGACGTTTCGGTCCAACATTAGTTTAAGGACGTTTCGGTCCACGAGTTTAAGGACCCCGCAGTCCATATTCATGTGTGGTCGTTGGGACCCGTCGCCTCTCTGACGTCGTTGAAGGATTACAACGAGAGGTATCAGAGGAGTTCGGAGATGTACCCTTGAACCGGTCGTAAATTGATTTAGGGAGCAGCCGTGCTCAGTCAATTTAATTTAAGGACTTACGGCCAAAATTGGGCTAAGTCCAATTAAAAATGTCCACATTTTGTTTGCATTTGGCCTTGCATTTCTTTTTTATTTTTATTTGGGCTCTGCCCAGAAAGGATGTAGAGCATCAATTTGTTTTTGGGCTCTGCAAAGCATCTACTTTGTTTGGGCCCTGCCCATTTTATTATAATGCAGAGCATTTGTTTTGGTCAATTGGACCTCTCAATTGGGCTTTTCCCCTTTTAAATAATGCATAGCATTATTCTTGGTATGTTTAGACTTTTGACTTGGGCCTGGCCCTTTAGGAAATGCATTGCATTTATCAGGCGCTTTGCGCCAATCAGAGAGTGCAAGCGCTTGTAGTGCTGACACGTGTCGCGCAAGCGCAGTGCGCTGCGCTTGCGCTGCTGACACGTGGCGCACTCTGGTGATTTGCGCCAATTACAGAGAGCAAAACTCTATCTCAAAGCACATAGCGCAAATAGTTCAGATGCTGACACGTGGCGCTCTCCCAAGAGCGCAACAGCGCAGTTTGCAAGTGCAAACTACTATGATTTAGAAATCTTTTAGATTCAAGAACCAATGGTTCATAAAAGAAGTGCAAAGCACTATTCGTTTCCTTGATCTAATTTAGATCAAAGAAAAAAACAAGTTTTTTCTTCTTTTTATTTTAGGAACCAAAGGTTCATAAAAGTGCAAAGCACTATTTATTATGTGAAGATCATTGATCTTGTTTTTAGATTAATGATCTATTAGAAGAAATTTCTTCTGGTTTGTGAAGGTTTTTACCTTTTTCTTGAAAAACTTTTTTAGAGTTCTCTCTGTTTGAAGCTCTTAATTTTTTTTTTCAAGAATTCTGATGCCTTTGAATTGAAGTCTAGGGTCTTTTTTATAGTGCACATAGATTAGTTAAATTTGTTAAAGAGATTTTTCTCTGAGTGATTTGGGGAATTTTCCCCACCGTTGGATCTTTGATCCAAAGGACTCTATTTTACAGAAGAAAATCTTCTTGTTTTAACAAGAACAGAAAAGATTTCTTTAGAATTTTAATTCTGTTTGGCGCAAATGCTCTAGAGCGTGACACGTGTCACGCAGCGCAACTGCGCTAGCGCATCTGCGCTGACACGTGTCGTGCAGCGCAAAGCGCAGCGCAACTGTGCTAGCGTATCTGCGCTGACACGTGTCGCGCAGCGCAGTGCTTGCACAACTGAAGCGTTGCTTCCTTTAATTTTACTTAAAATAGAGCTTTGCTCTGATTGGGTGCGCTGCCTTGGGCGCTGCGCTGATGTGTCTGCACTTGACACGTGGCGCGTTGCGCCCGGAATTTGAAGCGTTGCTTCAAAATTTGAATTTTGAATTTCCAGCAGAGCTTTGCTCTGATTGGGGGAAACACTCACAGTAGGATCGGGATCCAAATATCATCGTGTGATAAAACTGATGGAATCCTACCAGAATCATCACACTCCAAATGGTATGCAGCACTAGCAAGTTTCAGTTTCTTTAGAAACTCCCGATGTGGATTTTTGCCCCATGCTCTTATGACCTTGACGAAGGTCAACAAATCATAAGTCACATGTCAAGTTCTACCCGTCATTGTCCAGGTTAATTTGAACCCGCCTGTATATACCCTTGACGAAGGTCAACAAGGTAATACGACTGTCCCAAACCAACGCATTTATCTATGCTACATATGAACACCTAACAGCTACCAATCACTATGCCTTGACGAAGGTAAAAAAACATAGCTTGAATACTATTGAATATTCATACGAAATGACGGAGGGCTACGAATGGTTTTGGCGAAACCGTGAACGTAGTGAACTTGATATAATCAATGGAACGAGATACCTTTTAAAAGGGGTGGTTCAAGCTTCGCTTTTAAAAGTTGGTTTTTGAAAAGAACCGAGTGGTTTTAAAAGTGTTCCAACGACTTTTACTTGGTTTATTTTCTTGCATTAATTTTAATGCGTCCCATCATTTAATCCTACCATTGCAGAAAACAACGAAAATATGACGTACTCTTATGCCATCCGCATTCACCATGGGGTCCCGTCATCACCCATTAGGTTACTTAACTAACGACAGAGCGGGGGCTGGACTAGCGCGGATGCAAAACATAAGCAACGCCTAAATAGATATCATATATAGATATATACATTCGTCAGATGCAATGATAGCCATTCCAGATCACAGATGAACACTTTGGATATATAGGAATCTGTGATTCGTTCGAGCCTGCAACGAAAAGCGGATTACACGGTCGCGATGAATAGCCAATACCCCACCCTAGACCCTTACGGGTGCGGAAAACTACCTGCCAAGTACCCGAAGCGAAGCAACCTCCCTCAACAACGTGAGTAGGCCACTCGGCACTTCGAGATACCCGGTAGTTTGTGCACCCCACCTTGGGTCTATCCTAGGAGAAAAAACAGTAAAAAGAAATTATACAATGGCGGCTACAACCTCATCCCGGATGTGCGGCCATACAAATAATATTACATCAATTTACAAATTTTACATGAATGAAAGAAAAAGAAACTCTCATCTCACATCCACCCGGCTATTCATCCACGACAATCCAACGAGTTCATATACACAAACCATCAACATTACAGATCACAGATATGTATAACCCCCACTAATCGACGTATAGCGATTAGCAGAGGTTCAATACATATATCACATCACAGATAATATCCATTAGCCAAAGTCTATGAAATTTCGATCAAAATACGGATTTGTAACCACCCCAAAAACAAATTTGTTCTCTGGAAAATCTGGGCAGAAACAAACTACACTAAAAATCCCAAAACATCCAACTAATAACACTGCACCAAAAATGGTCCACGGCCGAGTCAACTTAGCCGTGGATCCGCGGCGCTTTGACCGAGTCACTGGATCGTTTTTGTTCTGTGTTTTTAGAAAACCCTGAGCCGATTTTTCATGTATGTTAAATCACTTTTAGAGCAATATAAAAAATCGGCAGAAACATGGTTTTTCCGGATGTGTTTTGCGATTTTTTTCCGATCGAAATTCTAAATATTTTGCTAAAAAGCTAGTTTGTGTAAGTCCACGTTGCTCATCCCGGTTCTTACGGGGAGGCGGAAACGGCGAAAAACGATTTTTGGCGCAAAGGAAATATGGACTAAAAGAAGGATCTTTGCTAAACTACAAACTAGCAAACTACTTGAGGTGCTATCTACTATGCCATAGAGATTATACCTCACGATACCGGTCCTTCGGATCTTCATTCCGCTGTCCGGCTCTTCCATCCATGCTCCGAGGGTCGATCCGGATCTTGGTCACCTCCACGGCCTTCTTGAGTCGAAGACGATCCACCCGAGAGTTGTGCTCCGAGCTCCACCTCGAGCCGAGGCAACTAGGGCAACAAGATCGCTAGTCTTGATGTCCTAGGATGTGTAGAAGAGGTAGATGGAAGTGTTTGTTTATTTGGATCCTTTTTCTCTCAACACATGAGATCAAAGGACTTTTCAAGAGGAGGAAGATGAAGGAGAACAACCATGGAGCTTTTTCTTTTTCTTCTCAAGAGAGAGAATGAGAAATGAGAAATGAAAAATGATAACTAAAGAAAATGAACCATGGTTGCAATAATACCTAAACATCATCATTACCAATCCTTTCATGATAAAGTTGATGGCTACAATTGAATTGACCATTTTCATATCAATTAAAGAAAAAGAAAACCAAAGAAGAATCTAGACCTCTCATGAAGGTCTAAGTCAACTTTGGTCAAACGGTCAACAAAGTCAAGTATGGTCAAATGGTCAAAGCAATTAGCCATCACATAATTATCACTAAAAAGATTAGTAAATAATGTCCCCGGCTCATAATGGTTTTGACCGAACCAACTGTCAAAACCCTAATGAGCCTGCCACATAATGGTTTTGGCGGAATCAACTGTCAAAACCCTAATGAGGCACCACCTCCTACTTCTCTCCTCAAAACTGTGCATACACACCTGCATCCACATTCCGTAGAATGCGAATGCACAGAAGACAAAACAAATCCATCCGTGCAATACTAGGATCCGGCTTAAACCAAAGCCCACTAATATTGCCTGCCCGAACAGCATACGCACACAAGTGCACGTAAGTGATCGTAGCCCTGCCGTAAAACCATACGGCCTCTACACGTTTCACTCAGTGCAGGGAAACTCTCTGTGTGGGACTCTAAAGACTCGACACTACGCTGGCAGTGGGTTTAACCACAGACCGCAAGCGGCACTAGCTGTACGTAACGGTCCCCAGGTAGATATCGATAAGAAGGCCGATGAGGTAAACCCATCTGAACTCCTACTGAGCCTGTATGTGACAATCTCCGTACAGTCTGGTCTGTTCGTCTAAGAATATCGTATGGCGGGCCTAGGGGGTGGTAAACGTCAGTCCCCTAATAGCGGTACAAGTTGTGTCGGAGTGTAGCCCAGAACACCCTGAGATAACACTGGAAACCTACCAGTATATCTCGCTTGCCTTGGCCAGGGACTACTTGTGTAATGGCTCTCCTAGACACAGCGCGATATCAACCCCCAATACTGGGAGAGACGAATCCTGTCTAACCGTCACTGCCTCCAAGTGCTTCGGGACTGCACCCAACTTCTACCTGTTTGCACGACTCCTTTGAGCCGTGGTAGGATAGTAATCTAAGTACAGTGGGAACACACTCGAGGCAAAGTGACAGTGTCAAGTCAGCGGACTAAGCTGTACTCATGTCACTTAGGAATTGATAACTGACGATAGGTATAATACCAACCAACAGTTCCCGACGAGTCATGTCCAGTGTACCCGTAACCTAACGAGCACCCGCATACTATCTCAAGTATGACGTACTGACGGCTGTGGGACAGACCGTCTCCCATGCTGGGATGAGAAGCGTATACGCTAGTCTACTCCAGAGTATCGATGCCCCGTCTCGATAATCCTACGACTAGGGGCCTGTATAAGGATGTGCTTGTAGATTACCCAGCCCCCACTAGTATGACTGCCATCACAACACTGGTAATCAAGCAAAGATCCTAAGGGCTCTACTAATATGTATAAGTGATATTCTAAAAGAAACACATGCACATATTGAAGTAGAGACAAACCAAGTAGCATACTACGATTTTGAGAAAGATTGTCTATACAATTGTGAATATCCCAAGCTTCCATCAAGTAATATACAAACTAGTATGATACAGTAATGGCCTCTAGGGCATATACACTAACATTGAGATTATGCCACCGCATTCTAGAATTTGCAGGTTGCTCGCCTCGCTTGTATGGGTATAAGTATAGACCCGCGGAGGAGTGCTCGAGTTGCTGGGTTTTAGAAAGCGTCGGGTGGCCCCCTCATGGTGTTGAAGTCGGGTTGCCTCGTTTCTAGGATTGGCGGGTGGCTCACTGTGTTAGTTATATGTATGCCCTAGAGGCCATTACTGTACATTGGATGTATAATGTAGTGGATGCTGGGACATATATAGGTAGGACTTTCTTGCTCGACATGATAGTACGCTATCTGGTTGCTCTTTATCTTAACATGTATACTTTCTGTCTCTCTGTTACATGTTGATAAAGCCCTTAGGATGTGTACTCAACTTCCAGGACTGTGATGCAGATCATACTAGTGGGGCCTGGATAGTCCATGAGTACATCCTTCAATGTTCCTAGTCGAGGGAATATCGAGACGGGGCATCGATATTCCAGAGTAGACTAGCGTATATCTTCTCGACCCATGCGATGGGCGATGGATGATCCCATATCCATTGGTGTTTGACATCAGAGATGGTATACGGGTGCTCAGTGGAGACTGGGTACACTGAACGGACTCGCCGAGAACTCCCAGATGGTATTATACCTCACGTCAGATGGCAGTTCTCTGGTGACACTGGTACAGCTTAGTCTGTTGACCCGAGATCGTCATAGAGTCTTGTGTGTCTCCCACTGTGCTTTGATTTCCACCCTACCACGGCTCTACTGAGTCGTGTAAACAGGTGGTTTTTGGGTACAGTCCCGATTCACGTGGAGGCAATGAGCGATAGGAGGGGATTCGTCTCTCCCGGTATTGGGGGTTAATGTTGCGCTATGCTCGACTGGCCATAACAGGAAATCCCTGGCCACGGTTGCAGTGACCTACTGGTAAGTGTTATCAGTAGTTTCACACATGTCATGGACTTCACGTCGGCATGACTTATCGAGCTACTGGGGTATGACGTTTACCACCCCTAGGCGAGATATGCGACATATCAGACGAACAGACCGGACTGTACGGTAAGTGTTACTGGTTGGATTCACAGGAGTGTGAGCGGGCTTGCTCGTCGATCTTCTGATCGCTCAATACCCGGGTGGCCGTTACGTTTAGCAGACCGCTTGCGGCTTGTGGGTGTTTGATATGATCATCACCTGCTGCCGGCGTATTGATGAGTCTTTAGAGTCCTACACAGAGGTTTCCTGGCTCAAGCGAAACGAAATAGGAGCGCATATGAGATATGTGCGGGACCGAGAATAATTCGTGTATGTGATACCGTATTCCATTCTCGCGATGAATGTATCGATTGGTTATATACGATATAACCTAGTTGTCGAATCAAGGATTGATTCGATAAGCCGATACATAGGATACTAGTCGGTTATATGCGATATGACCGGATCGTTAAATCAAGTGTTGATTTAATGATTTAATGTATAATTATATATTTGATATATTACTTTGCATTAACTAGTATTGGTTCACTTTAAATGGATTTACTCACTTGAAATGCACATTGTATATGTGATATATTTTAGTGCACTTGATTGTATCATGTTTGATGATACATTCATGCTTGGGTTTGTGTAAAGAATTAAACCATGGTTAGTTAGTGGTTAGGGTTTCATTTCATTTACTTATTCATTTATCTATTTATTTATTTTATTTATTTCATTTAGAAAAGATAAAGAGAATGGTGGCTTATTTTGTAGTTTTGTGGAAACTTCATGAAGTGTTGAAAGCTTGACCATTCTTGTTCTTTTCCTAAACCTAACCATTAACCCTAACCATGGTTTATTCTCTACACCTAACTAAGGTTAAGATTATGATAAGTATCATATTGTTTTTTTATTTTAAAATGACTTATCATTATATTATCTTCTTCTTCTTTTTCTTCTTCAAGAAGAAAAAGCTTGATAGCATCAATGGCAACTTGAGCAAATGAGTGAGAAATCCAATTCTAAAGTGAACCCACCTCCTATTTCTTCATCCTCTACCTCTTGCCAAGTAGTATAGGGTGTTTCCTTCACAAGTTTTTATGGCTTGGTGAAGTTGGAGCTTGATCTTGTGATGCCTCGACGTAGATCATCTTCGGCATCGAGCCGACGACCAAGCCCGCCCATTTCTTCGATGAAGCCGATGCTAGAGTCCGGAATCCGATTTGGACAGCGGAGGGACATCATCGCGGAGCTTAGGAAGTGGTGGACCGGATTTACAAAGGTTGTAGTCACTTTCCTTTAGCATTTAATTCGTTTACATGCTTGCATCGCCTATATATCTAGTTAACGATCCGTATTAGGGTTTGTAGGCACTTGTAAAATTTGAATTAGCCATGTTTAATCACTTGTGAGACTTCATTAGTGTGCCTAGGAACCCTTACACACTGTGCTCATAGAGATATTTTTTTTGGCTTTGTATGGGCTATTCATGCGACCGGGGAATGTCGTGTTTCTTTTACGGCACAAAAGAAATGCAGGATTTCTAGGAAATTCGACTATTCTATTTCTGTGATGTTTACCGCATGCCTTTAATTTGATTACCTGCATATGATGATGTATATATCTATATGGTGATATAAATAAATAAATAAATAAGTGTTTCTATATGTTTTGCATCCGCGCTAGCCCTGTGCCCGCACTGCCGTAAGTTAAGTAACCTTACAGTGAAGACCCGATACCCCGTGGCGAATGTGGATGTCATATATAACGCTCTATTTTCTTTTCATATCATATTTTACTGGTGTGATAAGATGCTAGATAGTAACTGTTATTATCTAAATGATGGGATTACGTTAATATGATTAATGCAAAAGAAAAAAAACCTAATACGTTGTAGGAACCGATTTTTCCAAAAGAAACTATAGCCATTTTCTTTTGATTTGCATAGAGGTATTCAATTAAGAATATCCTTCAACTCATTCGATGAGGAAAGAGCCTTGATCCTTTCATGAGGAATTCAACACTTGAGCAAAAGTTTATGTTACTATAAACTTTCTAAACTACTCGGTTCTTTTAATGATATCAAGTTTATTACGTTAAAGATTTAATTCAAAACCGGCAGTAGCGCTTTTTCATTTCAGAAATTAGATTACTTAGTATTCGTGCTGCGTTTGTTGACTCCGTCAAGACGTAGTGTATGGTAGTTGTTTACCGCCGAAAGCCGGGAAAGACAGACGTCTTGCGTGAATTTGGGGGTAGATGCTATTTGGATTTATTCGTCCACCTCTCCGACGATGCCAAGTTGATTTATGGAACCGTGTATCGGAGGTCTGGACGGATGCGGCCGTTGTAGCAGACTTTATCAGATTCCCCCTCATTTGCAAGGGGTTTTTTGATTGTGGGGACGCTCTTCCCAGCAGGCGCAAGCCCCTGCAGTTAATTACGTTACCGTGCAGCGATAATTACTTTCTCCTGCTCCAGAAGGTCACTTCATGTCGTGTGTGTTTGTTTTATTTTTGGTTGCCCGTGGATTGTATATGGATACTAATTTATGTTGCCGCCCGTAGGGCGTGGATTAGTCCAAATCCGTATTTTCTTAGATTTTGATTTGGTTTGATTTAAGGATCGTTAACCTTATTTGAGATTAAGATCAACTTAAATATTTGTTAAGGATACGTTAATCCGATATTGGACTAAGATCTACTTAACTGGGGTTCAGGATTATTTTTGATCCAACGAAAGAGCAGTTGAGCTCTATCGTTTTAGTTTAAGGACGTTACGGTTCGTTGTTAGTTTAAGGACGTCGCGGTCCCAGGAATTGTTGGTTGTTGGGACCCGCCATCTCTCTGAAGATATTGAAGAATTACAATGACATATATCAGAGGTGTGGGGGAGATGTAACCTTGAACCAATGTTAGTTGGGAGATCTGTAGTTGGGTTTGGGACTGAGACTAATTTGGAAAATGGTGCCTCGGTTGATTAGGAGTTTGACCAAACTTGGGCTCGGCCCAGTCATTTCATTTTTGGATAAAGTGTCAAACACATGCTTGGACTTGGTCCCCTTTCTGTGTCCACAATGCTGAGCATTTATATGAGTTTTGATATTCACACTTTCCTTTAGTTTCCCCTTTATTTTTGTTTTTTATGAGGTGCTGAACACTCTTTATGGCGCTGGGCTCTATTTGCAGAGTGCTTTATGTTAAGAAGCGCCCGTGTGAGGGGCACGTGGGGCGCTTAGCGCTGAGCGCCAACCATTGACTATAGAGCACTCTTTATTTTAGCAGCGTCCACGTGAGGCCCTTAGCGCTAAGTGCCAACCAATGAGTACTAAGCACTCTATATTCGGGCAGCGCCTACATGAGGGGAACGTCGGGCACTTGGCGCTGGATGCCAAGTAATGAGTGCTAGGCATTCTTTATTGAGCAGCGCCCACGTGAGGTGCTTGGCGCTGTCTCTTTCTTTGTGTATTTTTCTGAAGAGTTCAATTCTTTGTTCTCCCCTAGATCTTCGATCCCCAAGAACAAATTCGTCCCTATGAGGATTAATTCTCATTTGCGGGAGACTTGTCTTATGGATCTCGTATCCAGGGGAAAGAACTATGTTCTTTATGAGGGTTAAACCCTTGGATATGCAGATGAGATACTATGATCTCTATTATCTTTATTTACCTTGAAGAAAGTTCTTCTTCCTTCTTCTCTCTTAAAGCTTTCTTTTTCCTTGCTCTTGTTTTTGAACTTGAAGTTTATGGGGCGGGCGGGCGGGCGGAGGGGGGAGGGGGGCGGGGGTTCCTCTGTACAAGACTTGAAGTCTTGGGGCCTTTATATAGTGGAGGCAAGTTTGTTGATTTAGTTAAAGAAATCTCTTATTGAGAGATCCTTAATTGATTTGGGGATTTTATCCACCATTGGATCTTCGATCCAAGGACTTCTATTTTACAGAAGATATTTTTCTTGTTTTTAACAAAATTGGGAAAATATTTTCCATACAGAGCTTATTCTGTAGCTTGGTGATTTTTAATCACCATTGGATCTTTAATCCAACGGTGCTCTGTTTTACAGAGCGTAATCTTTCTTGTTTAGAAAGATTGGGGAAAATATTTTCCTCTACAGAGCTTATTTTGTAGCTTGGTGATTTTTTAATCACCATTGGATTTTTAATCCAATGGTGCTCTGTATGATAGAGAGTAATCTTTCTCGTTCAGGAATATTTTAGCAATATTTTCTCAACAGAATTTAATTCTATGTTTTGATGATTTATCATCTCCGTTGGATCATTGATCCAACGACAGAGAACTTTTAGTTCTAGCGCCGGCGCCCTTGTGCGGGGCACGTGAGGCGCTGCCTCAGAGTTTTTAACTCTTGGCGTTGGCGCCTTCGTGCAAGGCACGTGAGGCGCTGCCTTAAAGTTTTTAACTCTCGCCGCTGGCGCCCTCGTACAAGGCACGTGAGGCGCTGCCTCTTTTCAAATTTTGAACAGAGCCTTGCTCTTCTATTATTGGGGGGAAACAAATGCCCCCCACCGTTGCGCTCACGTGGGTGCAGCGGTTGCAGCCTTTTCGCCGTTGGATTTTCTTGGAAGTTGGATCGGCTTCCCCTGCCTATAAGCAGGGCCTTTGGCCCTTGAGATGACTGCTGTTCATCTTCTTCCCTTCTTTGTTCTTCTGAGAATTTAATTCTCTTTTTCAGAGCTTAGATCTCTACCCAAGGAAACTCTTTTAGAGTTAGAACTTTGTCTAAAAATTTGGTAAGGATCATGCTCGAACCCATTAAACAGAGCTTTGCTCTTCTTAGATCACAGATCTTAAAGATGTTTTTTAAGGTTTCTTAACCCGTTAAATGAAAATGGAGCTTCACTCTTCTTAGATCGTAGATCAAAAAATTTATTTTTAGGGTTTCTTAACCTGTTAATGATGAACTCTTAGAGTTTCTGGGATTTGTACTTCAGATCTTTAAAGATCTTGGGGTTTTACCTTGTACCATTTCTTTTATAGAGCATAGCTCTTTAGAAATTTTTGGGGAATTTTTATTCCCCTCTTAATTACATTTGACAGATATGATTTCTGTCTGCAGAGCACTACTCTCGAGTGAGTTCAACTCCTTGGCCCAATGAGTTTCTTATTAAATGAGAATCCTTTTAGGATTTCCTCCTTAATGAGTGACTATCTCATCAATGATGAGTTGTCACTTTGATTTTGTGGGTCCCCCTTGGTCCTTTTCTCCTGTATTGCAGTGTGGTACAATTTTAAAGTACCAAGTGTCAGAATTCAGATTATAGCATTGGCAACTAACCCTCGCCTTTTTTCGTGCAGGTACCATAGCTTTCGATTCTTCTTTTCCTTTTGTTCGTTCAGAGAGCGCTTTCGCTGACGCGCCCGTGGATCGGGAAGTCTTCGCGCTTATTAAAGATCACGACCCAGAGAAGAAATCTCTTCATCTATGGGGGTTGTGGTATAATCAAATTATCCAGGGTCAGCGTGGTTTCTCTTGTGCAGTACCCTCAGAGCCCATTTCAGCGATTCACTACGCCGACTCGCCTAAGATGAATTACGCCGTAGAGAAGGTCAACTCTACCTCAGAGGGTCGCCTTCAGCCTTCTATAGCCTCAATACCCGTACAGCCGCCGATGGCTTTGGATATTTTGGGGCGGCGCTTATGTCAAGGCGAGTCGCGCTTTTTGGGACAAGTATACATGATTAGCTTGACTCTTCGCCATTCGGACGGATATCTGCAGTGGGCTCGATACATCTTGTCGGCCAAGAAATCACTGCTGCTGAAGCTTGGGTTTTACCCCGTAATTTATATGTCTCTTTTCCAGTATTCCACACCCCTTGTATGGTGGGTCAAAGCTTTCTTGGAACAATGGAACATCCCGACTCATACCTTTCTTCTATCAGATCAGGAAGTTTCAATCTCTTTGGAGGAGTTCACGGAGATCTCCGGCTTACTCGTCAGAGGGGAACATTACGAGGAGATACTTCCCCCTGACGAGTACATCTTTGCCACCAAATCAGTGGTGATGGGCCTTACCCCGGAGAATGCCATTCAACATCAATTCCCGAGCCTGATCAAGGTGTTGAACATTTACGAGAGTCTATTTCTACAGTCTGGAGGGCATGGAGTCAGCTTCACAGATTTCATCGCCCGCTTCCTTCGCCCAGCAGTCTTTTCAAAACAAGCCACGAAATTCACTAAGCTTGACGACCCATTCGACTTTGGTTTGGATAACCAGCAGACGGCGGAAGCAGATTTAAGAAACTTCTTCATTTCGGACGCCTCGGTTGTTCCTTTCGCAGAGCTTGCTGCTTCAGATGTTGATGAAGAGACATTCTTCTTGGGGTTTATTGGCTTGTGGTTGAACTGGTTCGTGCTTCCGATGCACCCTCACTATATGAGGCCATCAGTCTTGTACCCAGCCTACCGCATGGTTGCGGGGACGCGTGTGGCCATTGGGATTGAGGGGATGGCTCATTTATACCACGGCCTGAGCTTAACAGCGGATACTACTCAACCTGGGATAAAACCTGTACATCTTCCGTTGCACTACTTTACGTCCTGGGTCGAGATGCACGTGCTTGGTTCTTTCAGAGTACACAAACGGCCCCGCTTCTACGACAGTTATAACTTTCCCCGGGTCATGTTTCTAGTTGACGCTTCTGCATTAGATCCGTCATAGCGAGAGGCTCGACGTCTGGTTTTTTGCCTGCGTATGGTCGGGGATAGTATGACTTTTATCGACAGAGTCTTAATTATCGGCAAGGAATCTACCAAGGCAGTGCAACCACTGCGTGATACTTTCAAAGACGGGGATCCTACGTTGAAGGCTCGGGAGATCCTGCATTTATATTCGATCAGGCCAGGCTTTCTAGTGTTCAGGCAAGGTGCCTTGGCATTGTTCATAAGGTATAACCTGCACCGTTTTGCTCAACAGTCGGGTTATGATCAGGGTGTCCCGCTCGAGGCTTTCTTAGCTGAGCTGGTTGCTACGGAAGAGGGTATCCGCAGCGCGCTGCACCACTTTATTCGGTTAAACACGGGGTCTAGCTTTCTTATCAGTGAACCGAGCTATGTGCCAAAAGCTTCGAATGCCTACGTAGCATGGTACCAGCATGCGATGGGTGCTATTATCAGGGAAGAGAGGCGGCTATTACTTGATTACAAGGACGCTGTCCAAGCAGGAAACCTAGCAGTCCCTTTGAAGCGACAAACTGCCGTTCATCCTTCCTTAAGAGAAGTGGCTGCGGTTGTAGTCCTGTGCATTTCATGAGAAGCCTCCACCCTGTGTTCCTGTAGAAACGGTAGCTGTAGCGTCCCCGGAATCTGGCATTGGTGCAGAAATTGGGACACGTCGCCCAAAAATTCCCATCAAGCACAAGCTCTTGTCATCGGCCGCCGGCGTCCGCTCACAGAAAAAGAAGAAATCGCTATTCTCTGCCGATGTTATATTTGGCCAGGAGCCACATGCTCCCTATAGCGAGGGTTTGTGTGAGTATGGGACCAATGAGGGTTTATTCATCGCGCCCGCGAATGATACTAATCTTCAGGCTGCCCTTGCTGCTTCCGAGCAACTGGCTCACGAAGAAGCAGCGCTGATTACCATCGCGAAGTCAGGTACACTTTCAGTTATGTTCTTCTACGGTTATCTCTTTTCTCTTTGTTATGTTTATATTGACGCTTTCTTTTTCCACAGGTATTTTTGCCGAAGAGGCTCTCGCGGCTTCCCTCCGGACATTCGAGGAGGAAGAGAGGCTCCGCGCTTCTTTGGGCCTTGGTAAAATTCAGTTCATTATGCCTTTATTCTTTTTTTTATTCGTGCTCTGACCCTCTCTTTCATCTTGTTGCAGGGACTACCTCAACTCAGGTCATTCCGAATATAGTGCCGATCCCGAGCGGTGATGCAGCGGAACCCTTGAAACCAGCTACCGTGACCACGACCCTCCCAGGGTTATCGCAGGAGGCTTCACTGATACAGCCGATGATGGATGCCGTATCTTCTCCGGAGGCAGAGCTTGGTTCGGATGATGATGTTCCCCTATCGGAAGTCTTGAGGAGGTCATTTCTCATGGCCCAGACCGAAAAGAAGCGCAGGAAGCATGCAGCGAAGGAGCGCAACGTCGTCTTGGTCGTAGGTGCAGGCTCAAGTAATATTCCATCTGTTGATATTCCTTTAGCGGATATTCCATCTACTTTGTCTACTGCCTATAGACAGGTTGCACGTGCGGCTCGTGAAGAAACTGGAAAGTTACTTCGATGTAATGTGACGCCCAGTCTTTTTATTAGAACTCGATCCTCGAATTCTGATATACTCATTTCCTGCAGGGCAAAGTCCTGAAGATGGGATGGCTGGCGAAACGCTGGCGGTCATAGAGCCCGAAGTGGCTACTCTTTCTCAGGAATCTGGGACCGTTCAGATTGCTGCTCTCTCTCTCTCTCCTTGTGGCTCCTTGGTATCGGCGGGCATCGTAAGTGTTACAACGGCCCTCGTCAAGTTAGGGGATGAATATATGGGCGCGGAATCTATTCCTCCGAGTGGGAGTGAAGAAGCCGTTATACTCGGTGATACATCCGTCATGGATTTGGTCCATGATCTATCAGGTAGTCTTTGGGCGACTGTCTTTTTAGTTTTTTTTTTTATCCCTGTTCAGCCCTCTTGATGATATTTTGTTTGTCTTGGGTATAGGCGCGGTGAATCTCGAGGCTGTGCCATCTGAAGAAGCATCACCAGTCGCTGCTCTGACGGTCGCTGTCCTTTCGCCTTCTTCCGTGCCCCTTCAAATGTTGGAAGGTATGGGTTTTGACTTATTGGTTTCACCGTAGGTAGCATCCTACTTGTACTGATACTATTTTGTCACAACTCTGCAGGAGTCCTTTTCGACCATCTATACCAGGTGTTGAACCCGCATTTCTCCTTCCAGTCGGAAATTGTTCTACCTTCTGATATTGGTTAGTACATTCTTCAACTGAGGTTTCTTTCTTACGAATAAACATGTTGTTGCTAATTCTTCTTTATATTTAATATAGCGTCACGGGTCGAAGGAGGGGGTGAAAGAAAAATCGTGCCTCCGACGCTCCCCGTCCTGCTGCCTGTCACAGCTGGTATAATAAACTTCATCGATCATATGTTTCCTTCATTTCTTGAGTCAGCATTTGACTGTAATTCATTTTGCAGCAATTGCACTGGCTCCCGCTCCCTTCGAGTCCCGCATTCCGATGCCCGCAGGGTCCTTTGCCGAACACATATCTTCTGGGGGCACCGCAACAGCCGTCGAATGTTGAGCGAATTCGTCGAAGATCTTGATGCCGAGGCCCTCACATTAGCCGATTTTGCTGTTGAAGTTAATCCAATGCTAGCGACACTCGTGAACTTCCGTGATGAAGACCTTGTCAGCTCTTGGGTTGATTACTGCAGAAACATCGAGGCTTGCCTGCACGAGATTGAGCTCAAATGTCTTGCTCCTGAGGTTTTGGCTTTGAACTCTCAGCGGGTTGCGAGGGTCGAGCATAGTGTTCCTTTCATTCGCCATTTTGAACAAGAGGCGACCCTGAGACGAAAGGAACATGAGGTAGCTTCTAACAGGTCTGTCCAATTGCACGCCCGAATCGAAGCGAATGCCGCACAGCTAAAAGCTATTTTTGACAACCTCCAGAGATGTATTTCGGATGGGTTGGGGCTAAGGCGGACGCTTGACTTCACCGAGCGGGTCGTATGGGACTGCGAAGCTGCTATGCTAGAAACCGATGAACGGCTTTCTTCCTGTTTGCGGCAGCGGACTCAAGTTTAAGCGGAGTTGGCCGCGGTGGTTGATCGCGAGAAGGGATTGAAAGGAGCGCGGGGGCGGCTAGCTGATTTGTTGAAGACGCCTCCTCTTCAATAACCGTCTTTGTACCCTTTTTTTTAACTGTAAACTTGTGGTTTATGAATAACATGTATTCATTTTGATTCCTTTGTGAAATGTATCTTGTATTCACTTGAATTCATGAATAAAATACATATTTTATTTTATATTGGCATGTCCCTTTAGCAAATGCGTATTGTAGATGGTCTATCTTGATCTCCTTACAGGGCAGGGATGGCTTAGGAAACAAGTTCAGATCTTCCGCCTAAGACTTTTCAACTTTACGAGCCGTGAGGGTCTCATAAAGACTTTTCTCCCTACGAGTCGAGAGGATCCCGTAGGTGTATTTTCTCGTTAGGAGTCATGAGGACTCCTAAGTGTGTGTTTTCTCTTGAGAGTCATAAGGATCTCACAGGAGAAATTTTCCCCTTACAAGTCGAGAGGACTCGTAAGTGGTTGTTTCCCTCCTTGTCGATATTCGACTTTGGAGAGTGTGGCCCGTGAATAGTATGCAATAGTCCACCTTGGACCGACTTGCATGGCCCCAGTGCTCAGGAAATAGGTCCTTATCCCCGTTGCCTAAGGCTTTTCCCTACGAGTCGAGACGAGTCGAGAAGTTCTCGCAAAGACACTAATTTCCTCAGGAGTCGAGACGAATCGAGAAGTTCTCGCAAGGATTTCCTAACGTCACAGTTAACTCCTATTAATAGAAGTCCATTAGGGTCTGTGGTACTAGGGTTTTTTACTTATCGCACCGTCGCGTTGGCCGATATATTCCCCGATATGCAATCTTGCTGTTCGGGTAGCCCCACGACTGTCGTGTCTCTGACCCCTTCGGGGGCTGGACAAGACGTCTTCAAGTAATCTTCCAGGTGATATTACCGTCGAAAGAGCAAGCGTTAGGGATATTCCATGTCGCTTTTTACTGGAGGTTAGGCTCAGTTTGGGAGCCCTGATGAGTCATCACCACTCCGCGCAGGAGTAGGATGATCTTTGATGGTCTTTCAAGTCTCATTTGAGTTGCCGTCAAGACCCTGAAGCTAGGAATCTTCCTTTGCTTCGTTTGTTGACATTATGTCTGCAATATTGCAATGAATGTTGAGGTTGTCTCTGGGTTATCTGTGAACCGTTGAGATTTGGAACTAGGGGACTTTGCCATGGCTCTGTTTGTTGATGTCGCGTCTGCATCCTGCTGGAGGGAGGAAGAACGCTGTTGTTGATCTCTAGGCTGTAGTTGTTGCCATCGAGACTTGGAACTAGGGACTCTGCCATGGATCCGAGGTAGTCTCTAGGTTGTCCATGAACCGTCGAGATTTGGAACTAGGGGACTCTGCCATGGCTCTGAGGTAGTCTCTAGGTTGTCTGTGAACCGTCGAGATTTGGAACTAGGGAACTTTGCCGTGGCTCCTTTTTGCTGACGTCATATCTGCCTCTGGTTGGAACGAGAAGGAACGCCGTTGTTGATTTCTAGGCCGTAGATGTAGCCATCGAGACTTGGCTTCCCTTTGACAAAGCCCGGTAGGGCAATATGGTTCCCTTTTTGTTTGTGCCTATGGATTGTATACAGGGGTCAATGTGATCTTACCTGCAGGGCATAAGTTTCATTTCATTTTTTTTATTTCTTTCCATAATGCTCTATCATTTCAGCTTTTTACATCACGAAAGTCACAATTGCCCAATCATTTCGGCTATTTTTCGCGGTGCCCAATCATTTCGGCTGTTTTTTGTTTTTATTCGCTGCTTTTTTATTGCGAGTGCCCAAACATTTCGGCTGTTTTTATATGCATATATTTTGCTCGCTGATTTTTATTGCGAGTTGCCCAAACATTTCGGCTATTTCATATGCATTTTTTCTCGCTGATTTTTATTTTGAGTATGAAACCCGACGTCTGATACCAATCTTAGCATCAGCATTGCTGCGACTGTAATATTACCAAGAGCGAATCATCATTTTCCGTGAAAAGACTTGGAATTTGATACCGATTTAGGCATCAGCATCACTACAACTGGGATATTGCCAGGAGCGAATCATCATTTGCCTTTGTCGATTCGAACAAAGGTGGCTTAACAAATAGGGTCAGGATCCTGTCGACTAAGGCTTTTGACTTCATGAGCCGTAAGGGTCTCATAAAGGTGTTTATCCCTACGAGTCATGAGGATCTCGTAGGTTTGTTTTCTCCTTAGGGATCGTGAGGATTCTTAAGTGTGTGTTCTCTTATAAGTCATAAGGATCTTACAAGAGTGTTTTCTCCTTATAAGTCGAGAGGACTTACAAGTGTCGTTCACCATATGAGGACATTTCTCGTCGTTGGTAGGACTTGGTGGGGAAAACATTTATTTGCGCCCGTGGATTGTATACAAGGGTCAATATTGAACCGTTTGTAGGGAAAACTGGGGGATGTAATGGCTTAATAACAGGTTCAGATCCCTGTAACTTAATTCTTTCGAATCCTATGAGCCGTGAGGGTCTCATAAAGGGGATTCTCCTTACGAGTCGTGAGGATCTCGTAAGTGTAATTTCTCTTTAGGAATTGTAGGGATCCCTAAGTGTGTTGCTCCCTTGCGAGTCGTAAGGATCTCCCATAGGTATTTTCTCCTTACAAGGTCGAGAAGACCTTGCAAGTATGTATGATTTTTTTTTATTTTTTTTACGAGTCTACGCCCTTTAGGGTTTTCATGAACTCGCCGGCAGTCCTGCTGTTTTTACTCATGAAGCCCTTTCGGGTTTTCAGCCGCGCCCATTTCGCTTATGGGCGTACCGTTTTATTTTTTGGCAATGAAACTCTCGAGAATAGTTTCAGCGTATGTGACCCATCTGTTTTCCGGTAGGATTTGAGTTGCAGTCTTCACCGCTGGGATTTGTGGACTTGTATTCCACTATCTCCGTGTTTGAGGTGACGTTGTTAGTTTAGGAACATCTCGGTTTGTTGTTAGTTTAAGGACATCTCGGTCCAATGTTAGTTTAAGAACATCTCGGTCTATTGTTAGTTTAAGGTCATCTCGGTCCATTGGGGATTTTGAGGCGAGGTTTCGCTGGATACTACTTATAGAGTTTGGACTTAGGAAGATAGCGAGCGGACACGAGCGTCTTCATCTATCATTAACCTTAGCCGTGACTTGTGAAGCGTAGTACTTCTTAAAGAACCGGCTGTTTATTGGCCGTAAGGGTCTTTCGTCATGCATATCCATAAGCAAGTAGGCCTCACCCTGGTAGACCTTGTCTATGATGTATGGACCCTCATAGTTCAGCTCGAATTTCCCTCATTTAGCATGATTGGGGATTAGGTCTTTTTACGACTAGCACGAGTTCGTCTTGGAGGAATGTCCTCGGCCTAGTTAATCATTTCTATAAGCGCGTCATCCTTTCTTTGTAAACTTCTAGTTTTTGCTGCGCCATGAGACGGGTTTCATCGAGGGTATCGAGCTCCTCAAGCCGAAGATGGGCATTTTCTTCATCCGTCAGTTCATACCGAACCGCCACTCATAGAGAGGGTAGCTCTATCTCCAAGGGAAGTACCGCTTCCGTGCCGAATACTAACGCAAATGGCGTTGTGTTTGTGGCCATCTTGAACGTGGTCTGATAGGCCCTGAGAACTGTTAGTTATATGTATGCCCTAGAGGCCATTGCTGTACATTGGATGTATATTGTAGTGGATGCTGGGACATATATAGGGAGGACTTTCTCGCTCGACATGATAGTATGCTATCTGGTTACTCTTTACCTTAACGTGTACACTGATTGTCTCTCTGTTACATGTTGGTAAAGCCCTTAGGATCTGTACTTGACTACCTGGACTATGATGCAGATCATACTAGTGGGGACAGATAGTCTATAAGTACATCCTTCAAAGTCCCTAGTCGTGGGTGTATCGAGATGGGGCATCGATATACCAGAGTAGACTAGCGTGTACCTTCTCGACCCATACAGATGGGCGATGGATGATCCCATATCCATTGGTGTTTGACATCAGAGATGATATACGGGTGCTCAGTAGAGACTGGGTACACTGGACGGACTCGCCGAGAACTCCCAGATGGTATTATACCTCACGTCAGATGGCAGTTCTCTGGTGACACTGGTACAGAGTAGTCTGTTGACCCGAGATCGTCATAGAGTCTTGTGTGGTTCCCACTGTGCTTTGATTTCCATCTTACCACGTCCAAGAGGGCGTGCAAAACGGTGGTTTTTGGGTACAGTCCCGAGTCACATGGAGGCAATGAGCGATAGGAGGGGACTCGTCTCTCCCGGTATAGGGGGTTGATGTTGTGCTGTGTTCGATTGGCTATAACAGGAAATCCCTGGCCAGGGTTGCTGAGATTTACTGGTAAGTGTTACCAATAGTTTCTCGAACAGTTATAGACCTCATATCGACACGACTTATCGAGCTATTGGGGTCTGACGTTTACCACCCCTAGGCGAGATATGCGACATATCAGACGATCAGACCGGACTGTACGGTAGTGTTACTGGTTGGATTCACAGGAGTGTGAGTGGGCTTGCTCGTCGATCTTCTGATAGCTCAATACCCGGGTGGCCGTTACGTTTAGCAGACCGCTTGCGGCTTGTGGGTGTTTGATATGATCATCATCTGCTGCCGGCGTATTGACGAGTCTTTAGAGTCCTACACAGAGGTTTCCTGGCTCAAGCGAAACGAAATAGGAGCGCATATGAGATATGTGCGGGACCGAGAATAATACGAGTATGTGATACTGTATTCGATTCTCGCGATGTGACATTGATCGGTTATATGCGATATAGCCGGGTTATCGGATCAAGTGTTGATTCGATAAGATGTTACTAATGATACCAGTCGGTTATGTGCGTCATGACCGGATCGTTAAATCAAGTGTTGATTTAATGATTTAATGCATAATTATATATTTGATATATTACTTTGCATTAACTAGTATCGGTTCACTTTAAACGGATTTTCTCGCTTGGTTGTGCGCATTGCATATGCGATATGATTTTGTGCACTTGTTTGTATCATATTTGATGATACATGCAAATTAGGGTTTGTGTAAAGAATTAAACCTTGGTTAAAGAAATGGTTAGGGTTTTTATTTGATTATTCATTTATTCATTTGTTTTTATTTTTTGGAAAATAAATTGCATAAAATAGAATGGTGGCTTTCTTTTGTTTTCTTTCATGAAGCTTCATGAACTTTTGACTTAGTCACCATTTTGTCTCATGCTTAACCCTAACCAATTTAATTAACTCAAGTTAATTCTCTACACCTAACCATGGTGAGAATTATGATAAGAATGGATTTTTATTTATTCTTTAAAATCTTATCATATTCTTATCATATTCTACTTCATCTTCTTCTTCACTTCAACACAAGAAGAAAGCTCTCTTCATCAATGGTGATTGATGTTTTTGAGTGAGAAATCCAATTCTAAAGTGAACCCAACTCCTATTTCTTCATCCTCTACCTCTTGCCAAGTAGTAGAGTGTGTTTACTTCACAAGTTTCTTGACTTGGTGAAGTCGGAGCTTGATTTAGCGATGCCTCGACGTAGATCATCTTCGGCATGGACATCGATGACCTAGCCCGTCCATTCTCCGATGAAGCCGACGCTAGAGCCCGGGACTTGTTATGGACAGCGAGGAGACTTCATTGCAGAGCTATGGAGGTGGAGAACCGGATCTACAAAGGTTGTATTTCCGTATCTCTTAGTTAAGTGTTAACTAGTTACTTTGTTCGCCTAGATTTCTAGCAAACGATCCATAGTCGGGTCTCTCGGCACCTAGATTTTTTGAAATTGGCATGGTTGATGCCTTGTGAGACCTTCTTAGGATGCCTAGGAACCCTACAGTGGTATCAGAGCCTAGCTAGAGCCTTAGACGAAGTCCAGACGGAGTTTGAAGTGCGAACGAACCCGAAAACCCATTTCTAACATGCTCTCTGTCCTTTTTTGAAAATTGTGGATTTTTCGAAATTAAAAATATGCAGAAAAATAAGCAGGGTGTTATTTGAATTACTGTGAAATACGAGGGCCTGAATCAACTTTTCCAGCGCGGAACCGCGGCACTTGCTATGCATGGTGCGGCGGTTCCGCGGCCTTACTGTTCCATTGTTTAATAATTTCTGCACAGTAACTCATATAATATAATGTTGTATCTTCTGGGCTATTTTTATTGTGACTCTACAGAAGAGTTTTCCTGGGTTGATTTGGGGATTCGGTGTTTCGATCGGAGTATCAGATTTTGTCTGTGTGGCTTTCCGGATATTTTTTTGGAATATGTTAAAAAGTTCGACCGGATATAAATACCCAATTTTTCCCCTGTCGGGAAATTTCCAAGTGTTGGATTTTTCCGTAGTTTAACGACGTTCTAAGTAGTGCAAGTAACGCGATGGTCCCTCTAGAAGACAACAAACCTTAACTCGATTATGTGACCGTCTTGAACTGCCCTTTGAACCTTCGGGTTTGGGGCAGTACGGCGTGCCACATGTGAGGCGTTGGCTTGACCCTTCTACGGCTGGACCGTTGGTACTGAGGCACGAACGGAATGTTGTTAGACTTATTTCATGTGTTGAGCTGTATCGGGAAAACTTGGGTGTTCGATTGTTCGATCGGAAAGTTTGACATTTTCTATTTATCCGGAATGGGATACAATACTTGGAATTCACAATAAGTTATGAGATAACTGAATGAATGTTATAAACATAGCACTTTAGTCTCACTTGATCGGTTACCACGGAATTTTGATGTGATCAAAAGTCCGTCGCAATCACGTAGCGTACGCGGATACTCGCCGGATAAACTTAATAGACAGCCTCGCCCCATAGCCCCGACCAAGTGACTGTAGGAGAACCCCGTCGCCGAAAGCATCCGTTCGGGTGCTCACGGCAGCGGTGTTCCGCCTTGGTGCACTTCGTCGACGGTATCGGGGGTGCGGCCGTCTACTGAAGTTTGCGACGAGCATTCGATCAGGATGTCGGGAATCCTGTTGAATTGCCCGACTTGGTATTGAAAAGTGTTTTCGATTTTGAGACTAAAATGCGGCGTTTATAATTGTTAGGCATGCGATGTCTAAAGAATTCATTTGGTCAGGCATGCGATGTCTGAGGAGGTTGCGGATTCCAACTGTTGTAGTTTTACACTTTCTTTTCTGTGACCGTAAGTGTAATATGTGATATCGCCGGTTTCGTTGCTATATGTCAACGACAATTAGGATGGACATATTTACTTACGTTGATGACATGTGTTATTATGTGTTGCTGGATATGTTATATTGGATCGTCGTGTTTGAATAGCCGGGGTTTTTTATGTGAGATGAGTGTTTTCATTTTCATTCATGTAAAAACTTGTATGTAATATTCTTTTATTTGGGGCACTTCCAGGTTGCGGAAGTTGTCACCCTTTGTATATTATTTACTTTTCCGCACTAGGATAGACCCAAGGAGGAGGGCACAAGTAACCGGGTTCTGGAGTCCAGTGGGAGACCAACTCGAGGAGTCGAGTCCGGGTCTCCTAACTCTAGAATTGGTAGGGTTGCTTGCCGCTCTCGTAGGGGTCTAGGGGTGTGGGTTTGGCTATTCATCACGACCGTGGAATCCGTGTTTTATACTGGCTCGTATTGAAAACACGGACGTCCTAGTATATCCAATATTTCATATGTTTGTTCTGCTACGATATCTGTGATGTGATCATGTGATGTTCTATGATAGATACAGTATATAGTATATATGATATATTATATAGACGTTACTTATGTTTTACACCCGCGCTAGCCTTGCCCCGCTCTGTCGTTAGTTACCTAACCTGACGGTGCACGAGGGGACATCGAGGCGAATGCGGATGGCATAAGTGTACGTCATATCTATCTATGATGTTTAGGTATTTAAATGATGGGACTTCATTAATGTGATTAATGAAATAAAAGAAACCTAAGATGTTGTAGAATCGAATTTCAAAATAAAACAGGTAGCTACAGTTCTTGCTTTGCACAGAGGTATATGTGATATATCCTGCACCTTATTCGATGAGGAAAGGACCGAGATCCCTTCACCGGGAGTGACCCTTTTAGCAATAACGGGCAGATGCTACACACTCGGTTTGTCTTTTGATTGCTTTTAAGTGTTTTTGCTTTGCACAGAGATATATATGATATATCCCGCACCTCATTCGACGAGGAAAGGACCGACGATCCCTTCACCGGGAGTGACTCCTTTAGCAAAACTAGAAAAGCCTAAAAAGCACTCCATTTTAAAATTATTTGATTCTACAACGATATCAAGTTCATTACGCAATAGGTTTTCAGAAAAACCTGACGTAGCCCTCCGTCATTTCAGATACGTACTAGTTAGTATTCGTGCTGCGGTTGTTTGGCCTCCGTCAAGGCGTAGTGTACGGTAGCTAACTAGTGCTTATCTGCTAGCATATGATGCGATTGGATTAGGGTATTCGTACGGCGTTGTTTGGCCTCCGTCAAGGGTCGTGCGGGTGGGTTTAATTCAATCAAGAAATGACGGGTTGAACTTGACTAGCGGACTATGGGTTGTTTGGCCTCCGTCAAGGTCATAGCGAGCTAGGGGCAAAATATTATCGGGAATTTCAAGTGTTGAAATTTGCAATGAGATTGCATACCTTCTATGAGATAGTTGGATCCCGATACCCGCTGCGAGTAAGTGTTACTCCTGGGAGAGTTTTATACATTACAATTAGCCGATCAAGTAGGTGTCTAGAAAGGTGTTAACGAGGTTACGCCTCTGGGAAAACGAGGTTTACATTAATTAGGTTCGTGCGAAAGCACGGGGGACCTCCCTCAAAGTACCGACACTGGCCTGGCTGAAAGATTGGCGAACTTGTAGTGTGTAATTAATCCCGGCTAGTCTTTCCTTTTAGGGTTTGAAGGAAGATTTGATAAAAAGCAGTGGGAGCCATCCTGATTAGATAAAATAATAACCAATCTATTCTTGCAAGAGCGCACGCTGAGTGTTTTCTTCTCTCTCTCTCCAGGTAGCGACCATATCACGCCTTAATCAAGATAATAATACGGAATATTGACCGAACCCGCTTGTTATACTGAGCTGGGGAACGTTGGTCCCGCTCCAACTTATAAATGTTATAAGACAGAGCAGGAATTTGGGGATTACCATAATTCCCGTGCCGCCCAAACGAAGAGAGTGCATGCTGATGCATCATCTTCGGGTGTGTTCGTTACAAAGAACTGTTTCTCTGTATCCTTTACGTCCTGGGTATGTGATACCAAATCAGGATCCCAGATATGTAATCTGTTACATAGGGCTACAGAAAGGTAGAGGACTGAGAACGGGTGATAAGTTTCATGAGGCAGAAAACGGGGCAAGTGTTGCAGCCAAGTCTGTCGGTCACTGTCACCCTGTATTACCAATACATTGATTCTGAACGAATGTTATTAGATACCGAACCTGATATACCAAATCATATCACTCTCTTTGTTAGAAAAGAAAGGATATAATTTTGTATTGATGGATAATGTTCTGAACATTTCCTATATCAAAAGTTGATCGGTTCAGGCACGTTATCTAAAAGCATTGATGTTCTAAATCAAACTACAGTTCATTGTATACAGAACACACATAAGAGGAAGAGTTCAGAAATGAATGATTCTTTCTTGAGGCATTGTAGACTAGGTCATATCAATGTGACCCGACTAGCTGAAGTTACACATAGATGCATATTTAAATTTGTTTGAATTTACATCTTGTGAAACTTGCCAGTCATGTCACAAAGATTAGATGACCACAGCTCTGTTTATTAGAAACAGAGAAAGAGTTAGTGAACTCTTGGGATGATACATGTTGATGTATGTAGGTCCCCTGTCTACACATGCCAGGACTGGTTCTTTATACTTCATTACGTTCTCTGATGATCTTTCGAGTTTCAGACCTATGTTCCTGTTGAAACACAAGTCAGAACCTTTTGAGATATTCACAGAATATAAGTTAGAAGTAGAGAACCAATACAGGTATAACTATTATGTCCTATGATGAGATCAAGGAGGAGAATACTTGTGCATAGAATTCCTGGACTATTCTAAAGGAGAATGAGATTCTCTCTCGGCATTACTCCTCCGAATACACCATAGCACGATGGTATATCGGGGCGGAGCAATCACACCCTATATGATATGGTGTGCTCTATGATGAGTATTACTGAGTTACCTATTTCCTTTTAGGGGTTATGCACTTGAGAAGCTGCATACCTATTGAATAGGTTCGAATCAAATCAGTTGCCTACCACTCCATATGAGATATAGAAAGGGAAGAACCCATGTCTTAAGCTAGTTAAGATTTGGGGTTGTCCGGCCTATGTCTAAAAGCAAAATCCGGACAAGCTCGAGGCAAAATCTGTTATGTAGAACTGGAAATGTTCCAGCTATACAAACTGCAGCTGATGATTTGAAAGAACCAAAGGATTCAATAGTTACCAACGAACCTCAGCCTCTCCGCCGATCTAGTAGGGTTCCTCACCCACCTGAGAGATACTTCGGTTTCTCTATGACAGTGGGAGCGAGAATTGCATCATGAGATGATGACCCAACTAGCTTCGAGCTGGCCATCAGGGGTAAAACTCTGTAAGAATGGCTGGATGCTTAGTGATCTGAGATGGAATCCTTATACACCAACAAAGTATGGACTTTGGTTGCTATATCTGAAGGGTTAAATCCCCATCAGGAGCAGGTATATCTTGAGAAGATTACTTGGTGTACATGGAAAAGTTAAGACTTTCAAAGCTAGACTTGTTAAAGGTTTTCGTCATTGACCAGGCGTGGATAATGATGAAACCTTTTCAAGTAGCTATGCTTAAGTCCATTCGGATCCTACTTGCCACGGCTACATACCATGACTACGATATCTGGCGGTTGGGTGCCATGACTGCTTTTCTAAATGATGATTTAGAAGAGTGCGTCTGTAAGTACACAGCCAGAGGGCTTCGTAAACAGTGGGAGCAGCGGAAACGTGTGCAAGATGTTTTATCTGATAAAGCAGGCATCGCGAAGTTGGAACGTCTGTTTTGATGTGTTAGTCAAAGAGTTTGACATCATCAAAATGGTAGATGAACCTTGTATAAACAAAAAGGTAGTAGGGAGTATGGTGGCGATCCTCGTAGAGTACGTGGATGACATACTCTTGATAGGGAAGAAGTTTCCTATGCTACGCTCGAGTAATCTCCGCTTATCACAATGATTCTCCATATAGGATCAAAGTGATACCTCCTAAATCCTGGGTTTTTGGATCTATGAGATAGATCTAAATGGATGTTAGGATTCTCACTAGTTGTAGTGAGATGGTATCAACCGATCCTGGGAAGAATCACTGGAAGTGTTCCAGGGTGATAAAGACGACTGAATGTCAGTCGCAGGCATTGTCTTTACCCTCAGTAAAGGGACGGTATGTTGGAAGAGTTCCAAGCTAGATACCGTGACATACTAGACGATAAAGGCAGGATATATCGCTACTTAAGATGCTACCGAAGAGGCTGTTTGGGTGTATATTGGTTCATAAGATGAACTACGTTCCTCCCATTGTGTGACAATGGAGTTGTGGCTTATGCCAAGGAACACCCGTCCCATCAGTGATCCAGACATATTCTAAGGCAGTATCACTTGATCATGGAGATGGTTGATCTCCAGGGAGATCGAGGTTAGGAGAGTAGACTCAGAGGACAACACAGCGGATCCACTCACAAAGGCCGGTTCCCAGAGAGAGACTTTTATGGGATGGTTGAGTATGAGATACTACAACCACTGCTACAGATGGCCCTAGTGCAAGTGGGAGATTGTTAGTTATATGTATGCCCTAGAGGCCATTGCTGTACATTGGATGTATATTGTAGTGGATGCTGGGACATATATAGGGAGGACTTTCTCGCTCGACATGATAGTATGCTATCTGGTTACTCTTTACCTTAACGTGTACACTGATTGTCTCTCTGTTACATGTTGGTAAAGCCCTTAGGATCTGTACTTGACTACCTGGACTATGATGCAGATCATACTAGTAGGGACAGATAGTCTATAAGTACATCCTTCAAAGTCCCTAGTCGTGGGTGTATCGAGATGGGGCATCGATATACCAGAGTAGACTAGCGTGTACCTTCTCGACCCATACAGATGGGCGATGGATGATCCCATATCCATTGGTGTTTGACATCAGAGATGATATACGGGTGCTCAGTAGAGACTGGGTACATTGGACGGACTCGCCGAGAACTCCCAGATGGTATTATACCTCACGTCAGATGGCAGTTCTCTGGTGACACTGGTACAGAGTAGTCTGTTGACCCGAGATCGTCATAGAGTCTTGTGTGGTTCCCACTGTGCTTTGATTTCCATCTTACCACGTCCCAGAGGGTGTGCAAAACGGTGGTTTTTGGGTACAGTCCCGAGTCACATGGAGGCAATGAGCGATAGGAGGGGATTCGTCTCTCCCGGTATAAGGGGTTGATGTTGTGCTGTGTTCGATTGGCTATAACAGGAAATCCCTGGCCAGGGTTGCTGAGATTTACTGGTAAGTGTTACCAGTAGTTTCTCGAACAGTTATAGACCTCATATCGACACGACTTATCAAGCTATTGGGGTCTGACGTTTACCACCCCTAGGCGAGATATGCGACATATCAGACGATCAGACCGGACTGTACGGTAGTGTTACTGGTTGGATTCACAGGAGTGTGAGCGGGCTTGCTCGTCGATCTTCTGATCGCTCAATACCCGGGTGGCCGTTACGTTTAGCAGACCGCTTGCGGCTTGTGGGTGTTTGATATGATCATCATCTGCTGCCGGCGTATTGACGAGTCTTTAGAGTCCTACACAGAGGTTTCCTGGCTCAAGCGAAACGAAATAGGAGCGCATATGAGATATGTGCGGGACCGAGAATAATACGAGTATGTGATACTGTATTCGATTCTCGTGATGTGACATTGATCGGTTATATGCGATATAGCCGGGTTATCGGATCAAGTGTTGATTCGATAAGATGTTACTAATGATACCAGTCGGTTATGTGCGTCATGACCGGATCGTTAAATCAAGTGTTGATTTAATGATTTAATGCATAATTATATATTTGATATATTACTTTGCATTAACTAGTATCGGTTCACTTTAAACGGATTTTCTCGCTCGGTTGTGCGCATTGCATATGCGATATGATTTTGTGCACTTGTTTGTATCATATTTGATGATACATGCAAATTAGGGTTTGTGTAAAGAATTAAACCTTGGTTAAAGAAATGGTTAGGGTTTTTATTTGATTATTCATCTATTCATTTGTTTTTATTTTTTGGAAAATAAATTGCATAAAATAGAATGGTGGCTTTCTTTTGTTTTCTTTCATAAAGCTTCATGAACTTTTGACTTAGTCACCATTTTGTCTCATGCTTAACCCTAACCAATTCAATTAACTCAAGTTAATTCTCTACACCTAACCATGGTGAGAATTATGATAAGAATGGATTTTTATTTATTCTTTAAAATCTTATCATATTCTTATCATATTCTACTTCATCTTCTTCTTCACTTCAACACAAGAAGAAAGCTCTCTTCATCAATGGTGATTGATGTTTTTGAGTGAGAAATCCAATTCTAAAGTGAACCCAACTCCTATTTCTTCATCCTCTACCTCTTGCCAAGTAGTAGAGTGTGTTTACTTCACAAGTTTCTTGACTTGGTGAAGTCGGAGCTTGATTTAGCGATGCCTCGACGTAGATCATCTTCGGCATGGACATCGATGACCTAGCCCGTCCATTCTCCGATGAAGCCGACGCTAGAGCCCGGGACTTGTTATGGACAGCGAGGAGACTTCATTGCGGAGCTATGGAGGTGGAGAACCGGATCTACAAAGGTTGTATTTCCGTATCTCTTAGTTAAGTGTTAACTAGTTACTTTGTTCGCCTAGATTTCTAGCAAACGATCCGTAGTCGGGTCTCTCGGCACCTAGATTTTTTGAAATTGGCATGGTTGATGCCTTGTGAGACCTCCTTAGGGTGCTTAGGAACCCTACAAGAGCTTCATGCAATCTCTCGTGCCAGTCCTTTTTATTTCTAGACACCGTTTTCTTTATGATCTTTGTCAAGGTCTTATTGAAAGCCTAAGCTAGACCGTTAGCTCGGGGATTATAAACTAAAGAATATCTCCAATCTATATTATATTGTTGTGCGAAGTGACTGATCTTATGGCTTCTGTAGGCCGGCCCATTATCCGAGATGATCCGTCGCGGAGTGCCGAACCGGTAGATGACATGTGTCTTGAAGAAATGGAGGATGTTCTCCATCGTACCTCTCTTAACGGTATTGCTTCTGCCCATTTATAGAAGCAATCAGTTGTTGCTAGTATGAACCGATGTCCATTAGATGATGTTGGCTCGACGGGCCCGATTATATCAGTTCCCCGCATTTCGAATGGCTAGCCAGCCAATGTTGGGTGTAGCGGATTTGGATGCTGGTGGATGAAGTCCCCGTGAATTTGGCATGAGTGACACTGCTTCGCATATTCGAGGCAGTCCCGAATCATCGTAGGCCAATAGTAACCCATTCTTTTGATCTTCAGGTTCATCTTTGGCCAGTTTGATGGGAATCGCAGAGTCCGTCATGAGTTTCTTGAACGACCCTCCTTGCTTCTTCTGGTCTCAGGCATCTCAGCCACAAAGAGTCGAATGATCTCTTATATAGAGTATCATTGACGGAGGTGAAAGACAGAGCTCACTTAATAAGCTGATGTCTTGATGATGCGTTTTCGGGCGTTCGATGGGATTTGAAGTAGTCTATGAAGACTTCTCTCCAATCTTTCGCCTTTTCTTCATCCTCTAATTGGAAGGCCGCTTGTTCGTTTGCTTCCTCTTCTTTAGACGACTCCGGAGATATTTCTGCTGGCGCTAGAATCCGGCGCCTTTGTACAATGATCCTTACGTCATCGAGGTTTTCGTCGGCCAGATCTTTAGCGATCTTGGCTAACGCATCTGGCTTGCTATTTTCCATCCGCGGTATGCTTTCCAGGATGTAAGAGGGGATTTGAGCCAGTAATTGCTTCACGCTTTTGCCATATTTTATCAGCTCTGGCTTACTCTGATAATTGCCATTTAGCTAACGACTAGCTGGGAGTCTCCATATATGAGGAGGTTCTCGATTCCCATGTCAATGGCGATCTCAAGACCTGCTATCAAAGCTTCATATTCCGCTTCGTTGTTTGCTCTCGGCTCTGTAAAAGAAAGGGCAAAACGCATTATACCTCCTTGTGGAGTCACAAAGATAAGGCCTACCCCGGCTTTAATCATGGTGGTGTTTTGCTTTCGCTTCTTCAAGGAGGACACTCTATCGAAGTAAACTTCCCATCGGGTATCCCTCCCCTCTTTCTCCCCGTCGATTGTGTCAAACACGTGTTCGTATGGCAATTCGCAGTTTAAGGGATAGTCGGCTGGTATCAGATGCTCAGTGAGAAAGTCGGCGATGGCCTCGCCTTTCATTGTCTTGAGGGGTCGATATACTATTGAGAACTCCATCAAGAGGAGGGCCCATTTGGCAAGCCTTCCTGTTAGCATGGCTCTTGACATCAAATACTTGAGAGGATCCACCTTTTATATGAGTTGGACCTCATGTGCTAATGTATAATGTCGAAGCTTCGTTACCGCGAAGATCAGTACTAGGCAATGATTTTCGATGGGGGAGTAGTTATTTTTTGCCCCCAGGAGAACTCGACTCAAATAGTAGAGAGCTATCTCCTTCCCCTGGTCATTCTCTTGTGCCCATAGCGCGCCTAAAGAACCTTCAAGGACTGTTGTGTATAGGGTGAGGAGATTTCCCTTGACCGGGGAGGTTAGTACCAACAGGTTTTGCAGATATTGCTTGATTTCGTCCAGTGCGTTTTGGCATTTGCGATCCCAAACGAACGGGGTCCCTTTTTTCATTAGATGACTGTAGGGGCAGCATTTGCCGGAGAGGTTAGCTATGAACCGCCGGATATACGCGAGCTTTCCTTGTAGAGACCGCAGTTGCTTGAGAGTTCTTGGCACGGGCATTTCTATAATCTCCTTGATATTTGACGGGTCTATTTTTATGCCCCGGTGTCGTACGACGAATCCTAGGAATTTACCCGAGGAAACTCCAAACGCGTATTTCAGAGGGTTCATCTTCAAGTTGTACTTCCGAAGGCGCTGGAACACTATCTTCAGATGCTCCCAGTGCTTTTCGTACGATTTGCTTTTCACCATGAGGTCGTCAATATAACATTCGATAATGTTGTGTATGAGGTCATCAAAGATCTTTTTCATGGCCCTATGGTAAGTGGCGTCAGCATTCTTCAGACCGAAGGGCGTCACCTTGTAGTAGAATATGCCTAGCGGGGTCCGGAAAGCAGTGTGCTTTTGGTCTTCAGGATGCATCTTGATTTGGTTGTACCCTGAGGATCCATCCATGAACGAGAAGATTTCATGGGTGGATGTGTTATCGATCATCAGCTCGATAATAGACACCGGGAAGTCATCTTTCGGACAAGCTTTGTTGAGATCCCGAAAATCTACGCAGATGTGTACTGTCCTATTTTTCTTCATTACCGGAACGATATTGGCGATCCGGTCAGGGTATTAAACTTCTTGGATGAAGCCAGAGTTGATTAGCTTTTTGAATTCGGCATTGATACCCATCTCAAGCTCGAGCCGCACTCTTCTTGGCGCCTATTTGACTAGCTTGACGTCCGGCGATATCGCCAGTTTATGCACAGCTATCTCTGGATCTAATCCCGGCATCTCGGAATAGTTCCCTGCGAAACAGTCTTTATACTGCATAAGCACGTCCTTTAACGTGGCTACCTATTTCTCAGATAGCAGCTCACTGACGAACGTTAGCCTTGGGTCGTTTTCCGTCCCCAAGTCGATTTTTCTCAAGTTGTCTGTTGTGGTGTGTATCCCATCTTCCAGCTCTTTTGGCGCCGGTAGAAATTCTGAGATCACCTCGTTCTCATCTTCATTTGCGAAGCACTGGGGGAGATCGTTTGTATTCTCGTGCTCTCCTTCCTTTGAGAATGTTTTCATATGGCAGGTACGAGCTCGTTTCCAAGCTCGATACTGATCTAGGCTTTCCCTCGCAGTGTAGGTTGCTCTCGGCTCATGCTTTCATGGCGGGACTACCCTCCAACTGTAGGATAGAGCAAACCTACCTTGCTGATACTGATCCTCAACCCAGTCTATGAAGGTGAAGCAGTCTTCAAGAGGATGCCCCATTATTCGGTGGTAGGAGCAATAATTCGGGTGATGGACCTCGTTCATCTGTTTGGGGTATCGAGACTCCGGGAGCGTCATCATTTGATGCTTCATGACAAGGTTGAATATTTTCCTTTTCTTATCTTGAAGGAAAGAGTACTCCCGACCTATCTTCTTCATAAAAGACGGGTTCCATCTGACTTTTTCTCGCTCTCGCAGCTTCTTGGATCCGCTTCGCTATTTTTGAACGCCGTCGCTATTCTTCACCTTGCTTTTACTTCTACGTCGGGCTTTTTTCTTTCCACAAGAGCGCATAGTGGGCTGGGGGTGAAGGGCATCGTCATCTTCTCCTTCCGTAACCTGCTGAATAATACGTCGCGTCCTGGCCTTCTCGTAAATGGCTATTTCGCGGCTATGGTCATCCCGAACCTTTTGACTCCCTTCTCTTATTAGCTTGTCAATCTGTTCTTCGAATGACGGGCTTGGTATTCTCACGGCGGGATCTCTCTCTGGTTTGACATCAACGCCATCTGGGAATGCATTCATTTCTCCAACGGAATTATTTATAACATGGCAGCCATGGAATCGCTCCCTTTTATTGGACCGAACGTATCCAAGGCCGGTCGTCTCCATTCTCCCATTAGGCATCTTCCGCCGAGTCTCGGGAACATCCCAAATCTTGTTATAGAACTGGGCTTGTCGAGCAGTCTGTTTGAAGGGTACGCCTTGGCATCTCAATAGACTTTTCAGTCCCTCTGCGTAGTATCTGGGTAGACGGATTGGTTGAACCCTGTCGAGCGCAGGTTCGGCACTGTGCCATACTTCTTTCTCCGCTTTAGTCTCCGTGGATTGGTAGAAAAAGATCGCCTTCTCACCTCTTTACTTAGAAGGGACGTAGAAGGTCTGCAGCTCTTGCACGCTGTACGTATCAAGTGCATCAACTTCTTTGTAATGCTGCTGCGGGACCTGGGTAATCTGTAAACTTTGGTCAGCTCCAGCAAAGGTCTGCATTAGCGGGCGGACGGAAAACACTGTGTTGGCCTCGTCCTCTGAGTCACTGCCGAAGACCAGAATAGGAGCAGATGGTCCTGGCCTATTGCCTTGGGGTTACCCCGAGTAGACCATCTCTTCATCATCTTCAGTATTGCTCCCAAATATCGGGATAGTGGAGATAGCTTTTTTTTATTCTCCGGTTTGCGTCATCTTTTCGTATCTTCAAAGTCTGGTAAGAAGTAATTGGCGTCTTCATATTTGCGAACCTCATTTACAGAGAATGGGTTCAGCTCCCCTGTGACTGTGTACTCGATGCCGTCCTTGAAGTACTTTATACACTGATGTTGTATAGAAGGGATGATGTTGTACTCATGTAAGCAAGGCATGCCGAGCAGAGCGTTGAAGCAAGTCTTGGTATCAATGACATGGAACTTGATTTCAGTGACGAGCAGCCTGAAGCGTAATGTCAGTATTACAGACCCGAGCATTTGTGATGATTGGGAGTCAAAACCGGAGATGGTAATTTAATCCCGAGCCAAGTGCTGAACGTTCATGCAAATCTCCTTCGGTACTCTTACATTGAGAAGGTTGATGGAGGACCCATTGTCGACCAGGATCTTCCCTATCTTGATATCGTGACAATACCCGGTTACATACAGCGGACGGTTGTGCTTGCACGTTCCGAGAAGGAGTTCTTCATCATTGAAGGTGATATCAGCCGTGTGGACTTCTTCTACCTTGTCCTTCATCTTTTCTTCCGCCAAGAAGGCTTGAAACTGGTCGGGCTCTTGTAACGACTTGATCATGGAATCTCGTGTCTCTTTAGACATATGAAGGGCATCCAAGATACTCAATTGTGAGGGCATCTTTCTCAGATGTTCCAGGACATTGTAGTCCACCTTGTTCTTTTTAGGTGGGTCCTTGGCTGTGAGCTCTTCGGCAACTCTATCATCAAGAGCAATCTACTCAGGGACCTTTTTCTTTCCTTTGTCCCTTTTGCCCGAACCTTTCTTCGAAGTTCTAAGATTCTTTTTAGGAAACGTACGGTTACGCAGCTGAATGTTCTCACAGTTCTTCATCTCCTCTTCTTTTTCAGAGGTGGATTCCTTGAAGAGAGGGCCGAGGGTTATTTCTTCGTTGGAATCGTTCCCGAAGGTAAGAACTTGAGGTTTTGCTCTTGTCGGGATCACATCAACCATATGACAGTTACCAGCTGTTCTTTCACGCTCGTCTGTCACACTTCTTTGTTCCCGACGGGCTTTGCGCTTCATTCGCTTAAATTGTTGTCGATGCGCAACGTATCCCTGCCACCACTTCTTGAAGGCAATACACTTTTCGGTAGGGTGTGTGACCTTCCGATGGTATAAGCAGTAGTTCGGATGTACATCCGGTTCGTCAGGGCACATACTCCCGGAAGTATTTTCTTTTAAAGGTGGCAGCTTCATTCCCATTGACAGAGCTTTGGCGAACTGCTTCCTTATCTTGATTCTGCTCTTGCTGGTGGCAAGTGCGCTTCAATCCGGTTGGGTACTTTATGACTTCTCATCACCGGAGCTTTTTCAGCCTGACACCGACGCTTGGCATTTTCGTAAATGGCCGCTTCACGTTCTCGATCAGATTTGCTCTTTTAAAGAGCTTCGTTCAACAGCTTGTCGATGAGGTCATTCGACGGTTCTATGGGTTTTGGTTCTGGATCTGCCCCCAGTTTCTCTGCGTCAGGAGCCTCTTTGCCATTTATCGATGAGTGAGAGATCATGTGACAACTCGCTACATAAACCTCGGGTTCTTTCGTAGAATCGTCTCCTTCATCAATGTCACTATTTCCGTCCTCAAGAACATGCTTGAAGAACTCATCCAGCATGACTGGGGTCCGTGCCTCTTGGTTGTATTCCTCCAGTGTATCGATGTATTTCTGCAGACCCGTACAATTGTCATCGAGCTGGACGGGCTTCTTAGCCTTCTTCTTTTTCTTTGAAGACTTCGGAGGCTTGGCTTGGAGGTTTTGTCCATTGTTACCAACTTTTGGCGTTGGGCACGGTTTCAGCATTCCGTCAATAATTTCAGGCTCCAGCGGGCTTTTCCACCTAATCGCCGGACATGCTTGAAGATCCTTCAGCATTCTTTTAGCTTTAGCTAAAAGGACCACTTCCCACGGAGCTTCTTCCACAAATGAGCATGATGCCCCCGGCGTATCCACCTTTTTAGGAGCATGCTGCTGCGGTGGGTTTACCTTCCAGTTTTCAAACAGCGTAAACTTGCCCTGTTGGTACTGGTCTTCGACCCAGTTTTTAAAGATGTAGCAATCTTTGATTAGGTGGCCCACTATTCGTTGGTAGGGGAAGTAATTGGGATTGTTGACGTCGTCCGATTGCAGTGGGCATCTCAGATCCGGCAGAGCGATGAGCCTGTTGCGCACCGCTAGTTCGAATAATCTCATTTTATCCCGGGGAACGAGTAAGGACGTCTCAACTTCTCTTCGAGAGCTCATGGTCTGTTGTTTTGGTAAGCCACCGGCTTCGTGTCACTCGATTGTTGTTGAGCGTTGGCGACGAAGGTCGCTTTCCTTTCCCCTTTTCATTCTGGAGATCCGTTTTTGAAGAGGACGACTTATGGCCCATTTGATCTATTTGGGCCAGCTTGTCAATCAAGGCCTGGAAGGTGGTCGGCTTGAAGAACACCATAAATTGGGATATAGTTGCCTGAGGGTCGAGGGTCCCCACGAACATGCCCACAGCAGGAGCTTCTTCTATACCTTGTTCACACTTTGACCATAGGTTCCGTCACCGAATTCTGTACTGAACCCAGGTTTCTCCCGGCTTCACCCTGGCGTTGATTAATGCCGTGATCGGGGTGCGCTCGCCTGTGCTTGCAAACCGTTGTGTGAACAGTAGTTCCATCTCTATAAATGTCTTAACAGAATCATTTGGGAGCTCAAAGTACCATTCAAATGGCGTCTCCGACAAGCTACCAACAAACTGGCGAAGCAATGTTTGTCATCGCCCCCAGTATTACCATACAAAGCTCTGAATTGAGCAACGTGCTGATGCGGATTGCCCGTCCCCTTATACACATGGAATTTGGGGATCGTATATCCTAGCAGGTACTTAATTTGGTCGTACCAGTCTGGATAAGGTCGCCCAGTTCTGACGACTTGTCCTGCCGCTTCGTTCGCTTGATGAGCTCGTATTTGTTGAGCTATGTAGTCATCAACGGTAGCTTTGGAGATCGTCTCCTCCCTGGCTGCTGATAAAGCCGGAGGAGGGTTTAATGTCTCCACTCTGTCGTCTTCAAAGATTACTAGAGGGTTTTCGACCGGAGGATCCGGTTGGATCATCATCCCTACCATGTCTTGGAAGAGAAGCGCTATTTGTTTTATATTAGCCGCTTGTTCCATGGTCTCTTTGTCTTTATTTTCAAGAATCCTCCGTAGGAATTCGGTGTCGGTCTCTTTCTCCTGGCGTTGTTCCGATGATACTTCTGGGCTTTCTTTTTGCCCAGTGAGTGCGGCGATTCTTGTCAACATTTCCTGGAGCATTTGTTGTTGCTCCTGAGCTTTCATCACAGACCGTGTGAGTGCTCGATGACTCACGGAAGCACGACTATCCTCTTTTCCGGATGCCATGTGAACGGTATGCACAACTATGCCTCCAGACTTAGGGCGTTTGGGTCCACTGCCTTTGATATTCGCCGGCGGCATGAGGATCTTCTCCAGCCTTCTCCTCTTATGGGAGGTCGAAGTTGAGGGGGCCGTTGTGGCAGGCACCCTTGCAGACGATACCTTTCGTAGTATGGCAGAAGGATGACCCTCCTCTTGCCGAGCCTTCGTCTTCTTCAGCCGGCGAGAGTAATCTTTGTCAATTACAGAGTCTTGGACTTTCCGCCAAACTCTATGGATCTTGGAGGACAGCCGCTGAGGAGGCTGTTCCGGCTTCACCTGAGTTGTGTTTTTGACAGGCGGAGGAGACTTCTTCAAGATGGCAGTTGAAGAGTTCTTACGCACCCTCCTGAGCAGCTCGAAGCTGTTCCCGGTTGGAATAGCAGCATCAATTTCCACCATTGGAGCTGGTGGGGTAAGTCCAGAGGGGGAACTACACCCGGCTTTCCTCACTCGATGTCAGTGGCGACGTTGGGCATGTCGTGTAGATGGGAATGGTTCAGTTATGGGAGTGGCTTCGTCATGTCCCCTACTCTGACGAGAAGCTGCTGTTGACGTCAGCCTGTCGAAGACTGATGTCCGCTGAGAGGGAATGGTTAGTCTGTCGAAGGCAGACTTTTTGGTAGGGGAAGCAGCCTTGGTGACTTCGTTCGAAGCAGCAGTTGGAATGGCCAGTCTTGCGAAGACCGATCCCTTAGCGAGAGAAGTCCATTTAATGACTTCGTTTACCGGAGCTGGAATGGATATCCGCTTTGGGATAACCCCTTCAGGTATTATGGGTCTCTTTACGAGCCCAGTAGAGTTTTGGCTCAGCCTATCGAAGACTTAGACGGCAGACTTGGATAACCCGTTGAGAGGGGCCATGGTAGTTGCGAGCCGATCAAAGACTGACTTCTTTGTTGCTTCTTGTGATGGCATTGAAGCTCATTGGCGGGAGCATGGTTCTGAAGAACAGTCCAGTGGTGGCCTGAGTCACCTGTTCCACTGGTATTGTGAAGATGGAGACCGCTTGGGGCCCATAAGTCACTCCTCCAGCAGGGACGGAGTGGGAGTTGCTGTTGCAATTGGTGCAGTCGGAAGCCATCGATATCATCTTCTCTTCTGCACGGAGCAAGGCACCAAATCTTAGTACCTCGAATCCAGGGGCAACCATATTAAACCGCGATTCATTCGCGAACATGACACACGAAGTGTGGAGTGGAAAGAGGAAAAGGTCCCACCGGGTGTGCCAGAATCTGTTTACCGCTGAAAGCCAGGAAAGACAGACATCTTGCCTAAATTTGGGGGCAGATACTATTTGGATTTATCCGTCCACCTCTCCGAAGATGCCAAGTTTATTTATGGCACCGTGTATCGGAGGTCTAGACGGATGCGGCCGTTGTAGCAGATTTCGTCAGATTCCCCCTCGTTTGCGAGAGGTTTTTTGATTGTGGGGACGCTCTTCCCTGCAGGCGGAAGCCCCTGCGGTTAATTATGTTACCGCACAGCGATAACCACTTTCTCCTGCTCCAGAAGGCCACTTCATGTCATGTGTGTTTGTTTTATTTTTGGTTGCCCGTGGATTGTATACGGAGACTAATTTATGTTGCCGCCTGTAGGGCGTGGATTAGTCCAAATCCGTATTTTCTTAGATTTGGGCTTGGATTGATTTAAGGATCGTTAACCTTGTTTGACATTAAGATCAATTTAAATATTTGTTAAGGATACGTTAATCCGATATTGGACTAAAATCTACTTAACAGGGGTTCAGAATTATTTTTGATCCAACGAAAGAGCATTTAGGCTCTATCGTTTTAGTTTAAGGACGTTACGGTCCATTGTTAGTTTAAGGACCTTGCGATCCAAGGAATTGTTAGTTGTCGGGACCCGCCACCTCTCTGAAGACATTGAAGAATTACAACGACATATATCAGAGGTGTGGGGAGATGTACCCTTGAACCAATGTCAGTTGGGAGATCTGTAATTGGGTTTGGGACTGAGACTAATTTGGAAAATGGTGAGCACATGGGCTCGGTTGATTAGGAGTTTGACCAAACTTGGGCTCAGCCCAGTCGTTTCATTTTTGGATAAAGTGTCAAACACTTGCTTGGGCTTGATCCCCTTTCTGTATCCACAATGCTAACCATTTATGTGAGTTCTGATATTCACACTTTCTATTACTTTTCCCTTTTATCTTTGTTTTTTATGAGGTGCTGAACACTCTTTATGGTGCTGGGCTCTATTTGCAGAGCTTTATGTTAAGCAGCGTCCATATGAGGGGTACGTGAGGCGCTTGGCGCTGGACGCCAACCATTGAGTGCAGAGCACTCTTTATTTTAGCAGCGCCCACGTGAGGGGCATGTGAGGCGCTTGACGCTAAGCGTCAACAAATGAGTGCTAAGCACTCTTTATTCGGGCAGCGCCCATGGGGCGATTGGTGCTGGGTGCCAACCACTGAGTGCTAGGCACTCTTTATTGAGCAGCGCCCACGTGAGGGGCACGTGAGGCGCTTGGCGCTGTCTCTTTCTTTGTGTATTTTTTGAAGAATTCAATTCTTTGTTCTCTCCTGGATCTTCGATCCCCAAGAACAAATTCGTCCTTATGAGGATTAAATTCTCATTTAGGGGAGACTTGTCTCATGGATCTCGGATCTAGGGGAAAGAACTATGTTATTTATGAGGGTTAAACCCTTGGATATGCAGATGAGATACTATGATCTCTATTATCTTTTTTTACCTTGAAGAAAGTTCTTCTTCTTTTTTCTCTCTTAAAGCTTTCTTTTTTGCTTGCTCTTCTTTTTGAACTTGAAGTTTATGGAGGGGTTCCTCTGTACAAGACTTGAAGTCTTGGGGCCTTTATATAATGGATGCAAGTTTGTTGATTTAGTTAAAGAAATCTCTTATTGAGAGATCCTTAATTGATTTGGGGATTTTATCCACCGTTGGATCTTTGATCCAAGGACTTCTGTTTTACAGAAGATATATTTTTTGTTTTTAACAAGATTGGGAAAATATTTTCCATACAGAGATTATTCTGTAGCTTGGTGATTTTTAATCATCATTGGATCTTTAATCCAACGATGCTATGTTTTACAGAGCGTAATCTTTCTTGTTTAGAAAAATTGGGGAAAATATTTTCCCCCACAGAACTTATTCTGTAGCTTGGTGATTTTTTATCACCATTGGATTTTTAATCCAACGGTGCTCTGTTTTACAGAGAGTAATCTTTCTCGTTCAGGAAGATTTGAGGAATATTTCCTCAACAGAATTTAATTATGTGTTTTGATGATTTATCATCTCCGTTGGATCTTTGATCCAACGGCAGAGAACTTTGTTCTGGCGCCGGCGCCCACGTGCGGGGCACGTGAGGTGCTGCCTCAGAGTTTTTAACTCTCGGCGCTGGCGCCCTCGTGCAAGGCACGTGAGGCACTACCTCTTTTCAAATTTTGAACAAAGCCTTGCTCTTCTATTATTGGGGGGAAACAGTAGCTAAGTGATATCTTCCTGCTTGTATATGATATGATTAGTTAGGACAGTCGTACGACCTTGTTGACCCCGTCAAGAGTTGTGTGGGTGGATCTAAATTGATCACGAAATGACGGGTTGAACTTGACTAGTGACTTATGGTTTGTTGATTCCGTCAAGATCATAAGCCGTTAGGGGTAAAAACCATATCATGGGTTTCAAGTGTTGAAACTCGCAATGTGATTGCATACCATTCTATACGATAGTTTGGATCCCAATTTCCACTGTGGGTAATAGTTACTCCCGGGAGATTTTCACTTCATAATTACCTTACCCATTAGGTGCCTAAAAAGGTGTTTACGAGATTACGCCTTTAAGAAAACGGGATTATTAAATTGGGTCCGTGCGAGAGCACGAGGGACCTCCCTCGAAGTACTTGCACTGGCCCGGCCGACTGACTAGCAAACTTGTGGGGCGTAGATGATTCCGACTAGTTCTTCTTTTAAGGTTTGAAGGAGGATTCGATGAAACAGTGGAAACCATTTTGATTAGATAAATTAATAAACCAATCTAATCTTACAAGAGCGCACGCTGAGCGTTTCTTTTCTTTCTTTACTGGCAGCGATCATGACTGAACTTAAACTAAAACTTGTAAAACCAAGTTAACCGAACCTTCTTACAATCATAGGCTTTGGTATGTCATGAGTACCCTGATTCACGATGAAGTCGCATATGTCCTTACCATTCTTTCTACCCCTTTATTTTCTCCTGAACCCTTTGTGTCAGACAGAGATCCATATTGCTTGGAAGTCCATCTTATATATTTATATACGAACTTGAAGAAATTGTTTCAGTCCGAAAATGGCCACTGGTTCTGAAGTAGATGAATTGTATATTGATATAATTCAATTTTCTCTTTTCTTTACCTTCTCTCAAGTTGAGAGCTTATTTAATTAGGAGGGTACACCAGTTACGTTTGTTGGATATTCTTCGTCCAATTCTCAGGCTAAAGCCGAAAGGAAAGGAAGGAAGAAAACCAATCAACCTAGGTATGGTGTACAAGAGGTAAAATGAAGAGACAAATAAAAGAGTTGCAGTTATGGTAAAGGAGATTGTAACTACGGTCATGATCCTGGGCAGTGGAAGAGTCATTATTAGGAATACCCGGCTACCCCTTGAAGCATGATAATGCTTCATCCTCAGGTGTGTTTGTATTTGAAAACTGTTTCTCAATGAATTCTAACTCCTGAGTATATGGACACCGGAATAGAATCACACATCTGTAAGGTGTTACAGAAGTTGAGAAGGAGCAGAGTATTGGGAAAGGATGATTTGATCCTCAATATCGAAATTCATAGCAAATGTTACTATTGGGGGCTGTCATCTGTTTTTGACTATCGGCAAACTTTTGGTTTTGATTTACCATTGTTATGCACCAATTTTAAAAATAAAACATCCGACTCTTTATTAGATAAAAAAGGATATAAATTTTGAAAATCATGTCCTGGACATTTACCTTCAAGTGTTGATTGGGTAAGGTGTATAGAATAACGGTATAGATATTCTTAACCAAAATATAGTTTTCAAGTTATTGTAGGGATGCTAGGCACTGCCACAAGGGTCTACGAAGCATCAACCATGCCCGATTTAAATTTTAGCCATGCCGAACAACCCAAAGCCGGATCTTTAAACTAGAGTTTATGCGAAAACAAGTATGTTAAACACTTTAACACTAAGTGAGAGGGATTACAACCTTTGTAGATCCGGTCCTTCACTTCTTAAGCTCCGTGTTGAGGTCCCTTCGCTGCGATCATTGTGTTCCAGACTCTCGAGAGGCTCCACGAAGAGAAAGATGCAGTCTTGCTTCCGATCTTCGATAACATAGATGATCTACCTTGAAGTTTCGTTAACACAAGCTATCACTCATGAAATGATGTGAACACCCTCATCTAAATGGCAAGGATAGATGAGGATGATGAAGTTGGATTTTTGCTCTCATTTGTTTTCTTATTCTCACTCATTTTTCATCACTTAGAAAAAGCTAGAAAGCTTTTTCATGAAAAGAAAGAAGGAAGAAGATGAACAATTAACATGAAACCTTTTGTGATGAATAATGAAAGGATAAATATGATGATTAATGCAACCATGGTCAACTAAACCCATGTAGAGAATTAACTAGGGTTAGGGTTTGGGTTGGGTTAAAGCATGAGTCATAAAAAAATATCTTTCACAAAACAAAATTAAACCTTCTAGAATCATCTAGAAAGCTTAACCATAATCCAAACCCTAATCATGTTTAAACTCCACTAAACATGTTGCATTAGTTATCATATCATGTTACAATATTATATATCACATATATAATATTTATCGTAACAAAATAAAATAATACATTTAACATATATCGCATATATATCAATGTATTACCCGAGTGAGAAAAAGAATCTTTTAGTGAGCTAATATTAGTTAATGTAATTTAATATATCATATATATTATTATACATTAAATTATCGAATCAACACTTGATCCGACAATCCGGCTATATCGCATATAACCGACTAATATTTATCCGTACCGATTCATCGAATCAACACTTGATCCGATGACCAGGCTGATATCATATATCGCGAGAATAGAATACAGTATCTCATATCGCATTATCCTCGGTCCCGCACATATCATATATGTGCCCCTACTCCGTTTCGCCTGAGCCAAGAAACCTCTGTGTAGGACTCTAAAGAATCGTCAATACGCCGGCAGTAGGTGATGATCATATTAAACACCCACAAGCTGCAAGCGGTCAGCTAAACGTAACAGCCACCCAGGTATTGAGCGCTCAGAAGATCAACAAGCAAGCCTGTACATTTTCCTGTGAATCCAATCAGTAACACTCCCGTACAGTCCAGTCTTGTCGTCTGATATGTCGCATATCTCGCCTAGGGGTGGTAAACGTCAGACCCCAGTAGCTCGATAAGTCGTGTCGATATGAGATCTATAACAGTTCGAGAAACTACTGATAACACTTACCAGTAAATCTCAACAACCCTGGCTAGGGATTTCCGGTTATAGCCAATCGAACACAGCACAACATCAACTCCCTATACCGGGAGAGACGAATCCCCTCCTATCGCTCATTGCCTCCATGTGATTCGGGACTGTACCCAAAAGCCACCTTTTTGCACGCCCTCTTGGACATGGTATGATGGAAATCAAAGCACAGTGGGAATCACACAAGACTCTATGACGATCTTGGGTCAACAGACTACTCTGTACCAGTGTCACCGGAGAACTGCCATCTAACGTGAGGTATAATACCATCTGGGAGTTCTCGGCGAGTCCGTCCAGTATACCCAGTCTCCACCGAGCACCCGTACATCATCCTTGATGTCAAACACCGATGGATATGGGATCATCCATCGCCCATCATATGGGTCAAGATGCGTATACGCTAGTCTACTCTTGTTTATCGATGCCCTGTCTCGATACACCCTCGACTAGGAACAGTTATAGGATGTACTCGTCGACTACCGTGGCCCCACCAATATGATCTCATCATAGTCCCAGTAGTCGAGTACATATCCTAAGGGCTTTATCAACATGTAACATAGAGACAATCAGAATACATGTTAAGATAAAGTACAACCAGATAGCATACTATCATGTCGAGCAAGAAAGTCCTCCCTATATATGTCCAAGCATCCATTACAATATACATCGTATGTACAGTAATGGCCTCTAGGGCATACATATAACTAACAATCTCCTACTTGCACTAGGGCCATCTGTTGTGGTATCACATACCCAACAATTAGCTGTGGTTGAAGTATCTCATACTCAACCATCCCATAAAAGTCTCTACTGGGAAAAAGGCCTTTGTGAGTGGATCCGTGCTGTTGTCCTCTGTGTCTGCTCTCCTAACCTCGATCTTCCTGGAGATCAACCATCTCCATGATCAGGTGATACTGCCTAAGAATTATATCTGGATTTCTGATGGGACGGGGGTTCCTTGGCATAAGCCACAACTCCATTGTCACATAATGGTAGGAACGAAATTCATCTCATGAACCTATATATATCCAGACTGTCTCTTTGGTAGCATCCATGGTAATGATGTATCTTGCCTTTAATCGTCTAGTAAGTCACGGTATCTAGCTTGGAACTCTTCCAACATACCGTCCCTCCACTGAGGGTAAAGACAATGCCTGCGACTGACATTCAGTCGTTCTTATCACCCTGAAACCTTTCCAGTGATTTGCCCCAGGATCGATTGATACCATCTCACTACATCTAGTGAGAATCCTAACATCTAATTATATCTATCTCATAGATCCAAAACTCAGGATTTAAGAGGTATCAGTTTGATCCTATATGGAGAATCGTTGTGATAAGCGGAGATTGACCGAGCATAGCATAGGAAACTCCTTCCCTATCAAGAGTATGTCATCCACGTACTCTACGAGGATCGCCACCATACTCCCTACTACCTTTTTGTATATACAAGGTTCATCTACCATTTTGATGAAGTCAAACTCTTTGACTACCACATCAAAACAGATGTTCCAACTCCGCGATGCCTGTTTTATCATATAAAATATCCTGCACACGTTTCCGCTGCTCCCACTTTCTACGAAGCCCTCTGGCTGTGTACTTATAGACGCTCTTTTCTAAAACACCATTTAGAAAAGCAGTCATGACACCCAACCGCCAGATATCGTAGTCATGGTATGTAGCCGTGGCAAGTAGGATCTGGATGGACTTAAGCATAGCTTTGAAAGTCTCAACTTTTCCATGTACACCTAGTAATCTTCTCAAGATATACTTGCTCCTGATGGGGATTTAACCCTTCAGATAGAGCAACCAAAGTCCATACTTTGTAGGTGTATAAGGATTCCATCTCAGATCGTTAAGCATCCAGCCATTCTTACAGAGTCCCACTCCTGATGGCCAGCTCGAAAATAGTTAGGTCATCATCTCATGATGCAATCCTCTCTCCCACTGTCATAGAGAAACCGAAGTATCTCTCAGGTGGGTGAGGAACCCTACTAGATCGGCGGAGAGGCTGAGGGTCGTTGGAAACTATTGAATCCTTTGGTTCTACCAAATCATCAGCTGCAGTTTGTATAGCTGGAACATTTCCAGTTCTACATAACAGACCTTGCCTCGAGCTTGTCCGGATTTTGCTTTTAGACATAGGCCGGACAACCCCAAATCTTAACAAACTTAAGATATGGGCTCTTCCCTTTCCATATCACATATGAAGTGGTAGGCAACTGATTTGATTTGAACCCTATTCAATAGGTATGCAGCTTCTCAAGTGCATAACTCCCAAAAGGAAATAGAAAACTCAGTAGTACTCATCATAGAGCACACCATATCACATAGGGTGCTATTGCTCCGCCCCGATATACCATCGTGCTATGGTGTATACGGAGGAGTAATGCTGAGAGAGAATCTTATTCTCCTTTAGAATAGTCCAGGAATTCCCTGCTCAAGTATTCTCCTCCTTGATCTTATCAAAGAACATAATACTTATACCCGTATTTTGGTTCTCTACTTCTAACTTATATTCTGTGAATATCTCAAAAGCTTCGGACTTGTGTTTCAACAGGAACATATGTCTGAATCTTAAGAGATCATCAGAGAATGTAATGAAGTACAAAGAACCGGTCTTGGCATGTGTAGACAGGGGACCTTACATACATCATCATGTATCAATCCCAAGAGTTCACTAACTCTTTCTCTGTTTCCAATAAATAGAGCTGTGGTCATCTTATCTTTGTGACATGACCGGCAAGTTTCACAAGATGTAAATTCAAACAAATTTAAATATGCATCTTAATGTAACTTCAGCTAGTCGGGTCGCATTGATATGACCTAGTCTACAATGCCTCAAGAAGGATTCGTTCATTTTTGAACTCTTCCTCTTGTGTGTGTTTCATATACTAAGAACTACAGTTTGATTTAGAACGTCAATGCTTTTAGACAACATGCCTGAACCGATCAACTCTTGATATAGGAAATGTTCAAAACATTATCCAACAATACAAAATTATATCCTTTCTTTACTAACAAAGAGACTGATATGATGTTGTATATCAGGTTCGGTATCTAATAACATTCGTTCAGAATCAATGTATTCTGGTAATACAGGGTGATAGTGACCAACAGACTTGGCTGCAACACTTGCACTGTTTTCTGTCTCATGAAACTTATCACCCGTTCTCAGTTCTCTACCTTTCTGTAGCCCATGTAACAGATTACATATGCGGGATCCTGATCCGGTATCTCATACCGAGGACTTAAAGGATACTGAGAAACAGTTCTTTGTAAAGAACACACCCGAAGATGATGCATCAGCATGCACTTTCTTCGTTTGGGCGGCACGGGACTTCTGGTATTCCCCAATTTCCTGCTCTGTCTTATAACAATTATAAGTTGGTGTAACGTTTCAGAAATCGTTTTGCGAATTTTCCCGTTTTAAGGCAAATTTGTCGGTTTTTCCCGTTTTAACCCGATTTCGATCAAACGTCCGTATAAGCTTACCGGCACCTTTTTTTAGCTAAAATAAAGCTTTTGCGTGAACTTTAGGGGTATTTGGGAGGTTTTGGTTCAGATAGAATTTTTCCCAAATAAAATATTATTTTAAGCGGTATTTGGTGCACGTAAATCGGGAAATTTCTTCTCTTGAGAATAAATTATTTTTTTTGTCATTAGAATATTTTGGAAACTTCTTTTTAAATATCTAGATATTTTTGGAGTGCAAAAGGAATTATTTTAAAAAGAAAAGAAAAGGTGTAAAGGTGGCAATTAGCATTTATTAGCATTTATTACTCTTTTTCCTAGCAATTTCTTCACAAAAAATTCACAAAAATACCCCCTCACCCCCTTGTCCGGCCCTTCCCTTCCCCTTGCTGTTCCTTATCATTTCCACCCATTTTCAACTCATTTTGTATCAAATAAATCATGAAAAATCCAAATAAAATCACAAAAACTCAAATATATTCATTTTCCTTCATTCTTCTTCACAAAATTAGCTTGGATCTTCATTCAAAACATCATTTTGGAGGAAAAGATGATGAGTTTGTTTTCTTGATTTTGATCTTTTGTGGAGGTATAAAACCCTAACCCTAATCCTTTTTGTTGTTTCTAAATTTCTAATTAGTATATTAATTGTTTATTTAAGCTTTTAATTTCATGTTTGAAATTCAAGACTTGATTTTTATGATAATCTAGTTAGGGTAAAACTTGATTTATGTGTTTAATGTTTATTTGAAGTGTTAATTTATGTTTTGGAGAAAATTAACCTAGTAGAAAATGTTAATTTTTGTTAATGAACACTTTGTTTAATTATGCAATTTTGCTTACTAGGTTTTTGCTAAAATTTATTTAGCAAATGTTAAAAATATAGAATTGGTTTTTATAGCTTAGTTAAGCTATTTTAAGGTGTTTATAATCGCTAGATATGCGTTAGCTTGAAACTAGTGCGAAATATTGCGATAAGTTGTTTACTAGATTTCGGGGTTTTTCGGACGTGGGTTCGATTGGTCGTTGCGAGGTTATATCTATTGTATTCCTCATAATTTTTGTGTTGTGTTGCGCGATCGGGACGATCGGGGTATAGACTTGTGTTTTGTAGTTTAGCGACCCCAATTAGGGTTTTTGGCCGATATCGTGCGCGATAGATGCGCTAAGCGCGCAATGTAATTTTCAGGGCGTCATTCTTGCGTTTCGATGTCTTTTCGTCGATATAGGATATTTGCTTATGTGATGTGTTTGTGAAATTTTAGGTTCGCAAGCGGGGACTTCGGATGCTACGACAAGGGAAAACAGGTGGTAGGCTTCACTTAGCCAGGAGTGTTGGTGAGTAGATTTAACATCTACAGGGAAATCGCCCGCATGGCGTTATGCGTCTGGGCTAGAGATGTTATTTCTGTCGCATATTCTATGTCATATTTAGAATTGCGCATTTACCCTATTACTTAGATATTGTTGTGCTTGGACTACTATTCTTAGGACACTGCATATATTATTGACGATTCCTGTTGCACGAGCACTGATTGTATGCTACACACACCGTCAATAATTGCCATGTCACGCACAACCCACTTATAGATATGATATTGCTTGGTTAGGGGCATTGAGACTTTGATTCATATTTCTTTACGCATTGACTTATAGCATACCTGTATACCTACATGCTTACATATATATTCTGACATACTTACATGCTAGTTACCTATATACCTATAGAGTATTGTACCATTAGTAATAGGTACATGCACACTTTATGACATAGCTACAGATATACCTTGCACACCTATTTCACTTATACCCAGGGGGTATACTACATCATTACTTATAGGTAGATACATATATCTTGCGATACCTTTATGTTGCACATATATCTGGTTATAGCTACATGTTTACCTTTACTTGATGTTATTTTAGAATTAGAGAGATTAGGAACCGCATGATATTATATTAACTTGTTACAGTTAATTGCTGCTTTTCCTCTATATGCTCGCATTTAAGATTTATGATGCGTATACTTTATTCATGGATTTTTGTACTGAGATATGGATTTTTCATGATATTTTCTGGATTTGGGAACCTTGGTAGTTCATGAAATTATGCATTATTTGAAAAACCCGGTTTCCCTTGATATGATATTTCAGCAGCCACCATGAGATTTGTCGTTTACGATGTGTATACCCCACGCGAGGAAAGGAGGAGTCCGTGTGCGGGTACATGGTGGGGCCCGGAGGTACCCCGAAGCAAGAACGATGTCGTGGTGTCAGGCGATGAGGGTTAGGGGAACCATACTATCCGGTGACAGGACCAATGACTCAGCGGCTATCATGTGGATACCCACGAGAGTCATGTACGTATGGATACGTCGAGAGGCGAGGGTCAGAGCTAGACACTCGAGCTTTCGGGATAGCGTATGATACGTACCTATCAGGATTTTAGTCTGGGAGACGGCATATGATAGATCAGTATTTCTGTGTCGATGCTTGGCACATTGATTTCATGATATTTCTAATTACTCCTTGTATATATAACAGGGGATTTATCCGCTGTTATATATACCCTTACACCAATATTAGTGGAATGGGACGCTAATATATGTGTATTGACCTCATCATATTTATTTATGTCATTATATTTAGGATGTTAGAATTTTGCTGGAGATTTGATTCGGGATATAAGAGATTCATTTGAGATTGGATACTGGATAGATATGTGAGATCCACTTGATGTTGTACATTCGATATATGTGAGATATACTTGATGATTGTACATTCGATTATGTGAGATATACTTGATATTGTACATACGAGATATGTGAGATATACTTGATGTTGTACATTCGATATATGTGAGATATACTTGATGTTGTACATTTGGGATATACGAGATATACTTGATATTGTGCAATTGAGGAGATATGATACTTAGATGATATGAGAGCTAATTTGGGGGCTGATTTGAGGAATTGGGATTTGAATTATCTTGCTGGATTGTGATCCTACCACGATGTCAGGATTCCGTAGAAATGACATACTTCACTCCATACCTTACCTTTATCTGTTTGTGCACTGCTTCATGTATTAGTAGTACCTGTTAGTGTACCTTTCATGATTGTTGCACATTTACTTTCTCATATCCCTATTGCATGATTATTGCATACTGTTGTCATATCATCATTGCTTTATATATTGGTTGTACCTGCTAGTGTTCTTTCCATTATTCTGCATTCATATGACATGTTATTACTGTTAATTGCATATCTTAGATTCACGCTTTACGTGCATACTTGCGATTACCTACATATGTTATTTACTATTCACGAGTTGGCAACTCACCCCCGTTGTGCCACAGTGTTTGCAGGTGTTTCTCAGGATAGTCAGAGGCAGGCTATTATCACACATCTTATCATCTTTTGCTACGGATACCGCATCAGCTCACAGTGTGCAGTTTGCTTAGGTGGGTTTTGTGGTTATTCGTTATATTGTATATTCGTTGTATCTCTGTACTCTCCATCTACTATTTTCATATTGACTTAGAGACTTGGTGAGGACGATGTTGTATATTATGTTGGATTTGTTGTCTTTTATACAGTTTCCTTTCTATCGTCTTCTATTTCTTCGCTACGGCGTCGTATATTTGTTGTGGTGGTTGTTTTCCACCTTTGGGTGTGGATTTGCTCCCGTTGGGGATGCTCTACTTTTTATTTATATTGTACCCACTTTTGGGGTTGGTTTTTATAAAGGAGGTGCTGCCAAAATTTTAAGGAAATAAAGTTGGACTTTTAAAGAATTTGGGTTGTGATTTCAAAGACTTTTAAACAATGTTTCTTATCTTTTCTTGTCTTTTACTGGTTTAGATTTCTGGGTTTTGGCTTTTTTTACTGTGTTACGCCTGTAGACGTTGCGTAGTATTAGGGCCGTCACGTGCCAATTTCGTGTCGTGACAAAGTTGGTATCAGAGCGCTAGGTTTTTACCTTACGGAGTGTAGGATGACCTTGATATGATGGAGTAGGTAGCTTAAGCAGAGTAACGTAGTGTGTGTATGTCTGCAGCATACTCACGATGCAGTACTCCGCCTAAAGTGACCTAAGTACAATTACTTGAAATTCCTTCCTTGATGATTCATATCCTTGTGATTCGATTTCCGTGTTCATATCGAATCCTATCCCTATTTATAGCCTTTGCCACCAACGACTATGGGGACTCAGTGAGGTGCAGCGAGGGCCGAGGTTAGAGTTGACTCGGGTGGGTCAAGGACTGACCAGGATGGCACGCTGGTTGCACAGGTGTAGACGGATCCGCCTTCGACAAATAGTATCGCTAGGCTTGTGGCAGAGATGCAGGACATGCGCCAGACGATGAGTTCATTGGTTGAGGCCATTCGAGCGCAGCGACAGGAGGTTTTCAACCCTGCTACCCAGTTGTTCCTTGCGATCAGCACACAGTATTCCGTCGCCTATATAGCACCAGTGGATGCAGCCCCAGTTTACAAGACACGTATTCCAGAGACTCTGAGAGTTCCGGAATAGTAGAGGACTTGTACCGGTGTACCAACCCAGAGACAGAGGACTAGTCGTCGAGATAGGTTTCGTGACCGTTGCGGGAGTAGCAAAGGTTAGGGATGAGGGGATTCGTGTTAGCTAGATCAGCCGTTTGTTGTGTTAATTTCTGTCAGCGATTCTTTTGTTGCGCGACACGTATTTCAGTCGTATGCCAATCGGTTAGGAGATTCATCCGTCACTTGATCCTTCTAGAGATGTTGGATTTGACATTCTCCTGGGCATGGAATGGTTAGTTACGTGCTAGGCGTCTGTGGACTACCGCGAGGAAACAATCAGGTTTGTTTTTCCGGCAAGTCAGTTCTTGTTGTGCAGGGGGACAGTGGTGCCGCCTCTTACAGCTCGAATTCAGCCTTTTTCGCTAGTCGGCTTTTGAGGAGAGGATGTCGAGAATTCTTGGCATTCATTCATGATACCGAAGCCACAGTGGGTTTGTTGGACCGGGTTCTTATCGTGCGAGAGTTTTCCGACGTTGTTCCAGATGAGCCGGCGGAGCTTAGGGAGCTTAAGGATCAGCTGCAGAGTTGTTTGTTGGGGGGCTTGTGCGTCTGAGCATTTCGCATTGGGGAGCTCCTATTTCTGTTCATCAAGGAGAAAGACTACAGTTTGAGATTGTGTATTGATGGATCGTCAATTGAACCGGCTTACGGTACGGACAGGTATCCTTTACCTCGCATTGACGATTTCTTCGATCAGCTCCTAAGTGCGAGACATTTTTTCTAAGTTTGTTTGGGGATCAGGTCATCATTGTTGCGGGTTCGGAGTGATGACATTCCGAAGACTGCCTTGTGTGTGCTACGGGCTTTGTGTGTGCTGGTGTGTCATTGGACTCACCAATGCCCTAGCAGCACTCGTAGATGTGATGAACCGAATTTCTTCAAGTCGTTCCTCGACCAGTTATTGTTGTGTTATTTACGACATTCTGGTCTATTTAATATGTCTTGAGGGACAGGAGCAGCACTTGAGGATTTGATTTGCAGATACTGGGAGAGCCCCAGCTGTTTGCTAGATTCTCGGAGTGTTCCTTCAGGCTTGTTATGTTGACTCCTAGGTCTTGTTATGGGAGACGGTTTTCGTATGGTTCCGAAGAAAATCGAGGCCATACAGCTTTGGCCCAGACTTGTATACGGGACGGAAGTCCGCAGATTTTGGGCTTAGCAGGTTTTTACCGCCGTTTCATGCAGGATTGCTAGTGTAGTGCTGCACCGTTGACTGGACTGACCTGAAAGGAGGTTTCTTTTTCTTTGGACTGAGGCATGCGTGCGCAGTTTTTCAGCAGTTGGAGATTCGGTTAACAACTGCACCAGTTCCTCTTGCTTTTTGGTTCGGGCGACTTTGTTGTTTTGACTGTGATGTTTCGCGAGTTGGGCTCGATTGTGTACTGAGGTGACACTATAGAGTTATCGCTTTTGCTTCTCTACATTTGGAGGAAGTACTAGCAGGATATTCCACTCACGATCTGGAGATAGCCGCGGTGGTCTTGCGTTGGAGATTTGGAGACACTACTTGTTCGAGAGTCGTGTCAGATTTTCACGGACTATCAGAGCTTAATGTACACCTTCCTGCAGCAGATTTTGATTGTTGAGATAGTCTTCTGCAGATTCACAGTTCTTGTGCGATCGTGGAGCACAGCTTAAGTTCGTCTCTACTGAGGGGACAGCTTGCTCATGTCCACGCCCGACCACTTTTCCTTAATCGCTTTCGCGAGACACTGCCTGCCGATGCTCGTTCGTCAGAAATACTTGAGCATACTCGGCTGGGTAATGATTCGGAGTCCTTGATTTGTGACAAGGGTGTGATGAGTTTAGGGATGCGTTTATGTACCTGATACTATTGGGTAGAGACGTGAAATCCTAGAGCAGGCACATCTGTCAACTCTCTATACTCATTCAAGTTCCACCAGCATTTGACGTGACTTGTGAGATAGTTACGAGTGGGCAAGGATGTAAAGAGAAGTTTCGGATTTTGTTTCAAGGTGTTGTCTTGTTGTGTGTTTTGGTTGAGCATCTGAGACCGGCTGGAGAGTTGCAACCTTAAACCGTTTCGAAGTGGGAATGGGAGCAGATCTCCATGAATATTCGTTGTGGCGTATACCCAGGTTTAGTCAGGGTGTGACTCCATTCGGATGCTTGTTGTCCGGTTATACTTAGTTTGCTCAGTTGTTCTTTGTTAAGTTTGTGTGTTGCACGGATTTCCTTTATGGGTCGTATCCAATGAAGGCACCCTGTTCGCTTGCCATCTTGGGCAGGAGCTTCAGGAATCCTTGGGTACTGGTTGAGCTTTAGCTTCATCTTTCCATCCGCAGGATGATGGTTTTGTGAGAGTAGGCTATACCGACTCTAGAGGTTATACTCGTGCATACATACTAATTGTTGTCGGCAGTTGGGATCGTCACTTGCCATTGTTAGGACTCTCCTTCGATAGCAGTTATCAGGAGACATTCCAATTGGCAACCTTTAAGTTTTGTTTGTTAGGTGGTGTCGATCTCCAGTCTGTTTTTCTGACTCTGCGTAGTAGGATTTTTGGACCCCAGCTAGTCTAGAGACTTCGGAAATGATCCAGCTGTTTCAGGTGAGGATGATGACAGTCCTGTGCGGACAGAGTTCTTATGCCGACCATGGTGATCGCAGGCTCGAGTTCGCAGTGGGAGATCATGCATTCCTACGGATTTTTCCGATGAAGGACGTGTTGAGTTTTGGGAAGCTTACCCAGAATTGTAGGTCCTTTCGAGATCCTTAAAGTGAGTTAGTTCTGTTGCCTTTAATTTGGCACTTCCGCCCAGATTATTGAGTATTCACCCCGTATTCCTTTTGTCGATACTTTGCAATTACCTTCATGACCTTTCTCACAAGATTCAGCACCAGACCATTTAGCTTGAACGCGATCTTTCGTTCACCAGCAGCCAATTGTGTTAATGGCTAGGCGGGTGGAGAAACTTCGGTCAAGGGTCTTGCCATCTGTGAAGGGTTTTTCTTGGACGTAGCCGTATAGTGAGGTAATCACTTGGGAGGCTGCGAACGAGATATGAGAGTTTAGCAATCCTCTCTTTGAAGGTAAGCTTAGTAAAAATTTTTAATTCGGGGACGAATTTTCATAAGGGGGGAGATTGTAACGTTTCAGAAATCGTTTTGCGAATTTTCCCGTTTTAAGGCAAAATTGTCGGTTTTTCCCGTTTTAACCCGATTTCGATCAAACGTCCGTATAACCTTACCGGCACCTTTTTTTAGCTAAAATAAAGCTTTTGCGCGAACTTTAGGGGTATTTGGGAGGTTTTGGTTCAGATAGAATTTTTCCCAAATAAAATATTATTTTAAGCGGTATTTGGTGCACGTAAATCGGGAAATTTCTTCTCTTGAGAATAAATTATTTTTTTGTCACTAGAATATTTTGGAAACTTCTTTTTAAATATCTAGATATTTTTGGAGTGCAAAAAGAATTATTTTAAAAAGAAAAGAAAAGGTGTAAAGGTGGCAATTAGCATTTATTAGCATTTATTACTCTTTTTCCTAGCAATTTCTTCACAAAAAATTCACAAAAATACCCCCTTACCCCCTTGGCCGGCCTTTCCCTTCCCCTTGCTGCCTCTTATCATTTCCACCCATTTTCAACTCATTTTGCATCAAATAAATCATGAAAAATCCAAATAAAATCACAAAAACTCAAATATATTCATTTTTCTTCATTCTTCTTCACAAAAGTAGCTTGGATCTTCATTCAAAACATCATTTTGGAGGAAAAGATGATGAGTTTGGTTTCTTAGATTTGATCTTTTGTGGAGGTATAAAACCCTAACCCTAATCCTTTTTGTTGTTTCTAAATTTCTAATTAGTATATTAATTGTTTATTTAAGCTTTTAATTTCATATTTGAAATTCAAGACTTGATTTTTATGATAATCTAGTTAGGGTAAAACTTGATTTATGTGTTTAATGTTTATTTGAATTGTTAATTTGTGTTTTGGAGAAGATTAACCTAGTAGAAAATGTTAATTTTTGCTAATGAACACTTTGTTTAATTATGCAATTTTGCTTACTAGATTTTTTCTAAAATTTATTTAGCAAATGTTAAAAATATAGAATTGGTTTTTATAGCTAAGTGAAACTATTTTAAGGTGTTTATAATCGCTAGATATGTGTTAGCTTGAAACTAATGCGAAATATTGCGATAAGTTGTTTACTATATTTCGGGGTTTTTCCGACGTGGGTTCGATTGGTCGTTGCGAGGTTATATCTATTGTATTCCTCGTAATTTTTGTGTTGTGTTGCGCGATCGCGACGAACGGGGTATAGACTTGTGTTTTGTAGTTTAGCGACCCCAATTAGGGTTTTTGGCCGATATCGTGCGCGATAGATGCGCTAAGCGCGCAGTGTAATTTTCAGGGCGTCATTCTTGCGTTTCGATGTCTTTTCGTCGATGTAGGATATTTGCTTATGTGATGTGTTTGTGAAATTTTAGTTTCGTAAGCGGGGACTTCGGGCGCTACGACAAGGGAAAACAGATGGTACGCTTCACTTAACCAGGAGCGTTGGTGAGTAGATTTAACATCTACAGGAGAATCGCCCGTATGGCGTTATGCGTCTGGGCTAGAGATATTATTTCTGTCGCATATTCTATGTCATATTTAGAATTGCGCATTTACCCTATTACTTAGATATTGTTGTGCTTGGACTAGTATCCTTAGGACACTGGACATATTATTGACGATTCATGTTGCACGAGCACTGATTGTATACTACACACACCGTCAATAATTGCCATGTCACGCACAACCCACTTATAGATATGATATTGCTTGGTTATGTACATTAAGACTTTGATTCATATTTCTTTACGCATTGACTTATAGCATACCTGTATACCTACATGCTTACACATATGTTCTGACATATTTACATGCTAGTTACCTGTATACCTATAGATTATTGTACCATTAGTGATAGGTACATGCACACTTTATGACATATCTACAGGTATACCTTGCACACCTATTTCACTTATACCCATGGGGTATACTAAATCATTACTTATAGGTAGATACATATATCTTGTTATATCTTTATGTTGCACATATATCTGGTTATAGCTACATGTTTACCTTTACTTGATGTTATTTTAGAATTGGAGAGATTAGGAACCGCATGATATTATATTAACTTGTTACAGTTAATTGCTGCTTTTCCTCTATATGTTCGCATTTCAGATTTATGATGCGTATACTTTATTCATGGATTTTCGCATTGAGATATGGATTTTTCATGATGTTTTCTGGATTTGGGAACCGTGGTAGTTCATGAAATTATGCATTATTTGAAAACCCAGTTTCCCTTGATATGATATTTCAGCAGCCACCATGAGATTTGTCGTTTACGATGTGTATACCCACGCGAGGAAAGGAAGGGTCCGTGTGCGGGTACATGGTGGGGCCCGGAGGTACCCCGAAGCAAGAACGATGTCGTGGTGTCAGGCGATGAGGCTTAGGGGAACCATACTATCCGGTGACCGGACCAATGACTCAGCGGCTATCATGTGGATACCGACGGGAGCCATGTACGTATGGATACGTCGAGAGGCGAGGGTCAGAGCAAGGCACTCGAGCTTTCGGGATAGCGTATGATACGTACCTATCAGGATGTTAGTCTGGGAGACGACATATGATAGATCAGTATTTCTGTGTCGATGCTTGGCACATCGGTTTCATGACATTTCTAATTACTCCTTGTATATATAACAGGGGATTTATCCGCTGTTATATATACCCTTACACCAATATTAGTGGAATGGGACGCTAATATATGTGTATTGACCTCATCATATTTATTTATGTCATTATATTTAGGATGTTAGAATTTTGCTGGAGATTTGATTCGGGATATAAGAGATTCATTTGAGATTGGATACTGGATAGATATGTGAGATCCACTTGATGTTGTACATTCGATATATGTGAGATATACTTGATGATTGTACATTCGATTATGTGAGATATACTTGATATTGTACATACGAGATATGTGAAATATACTTGATGTTGTACATTCGATATATGTGAGATATACTTGATGTTGTAAATTTGGGATATACGAAATATACTTGATATTGTGCAATTGAGGAGATGTGATACTTAGATGATATGAGAGCCAATTTGGGGGCTGATTTGAGGAATTGGGATTTGAATTGTCTTGCTGGATTGTGATCCTACCACGATGTCAGGATTCCGTGGAAATGACAAACTTCACTCAATACCTCACATTTATCTGTTTGTGCACTGCTTCATGTATTAGTAGTACCTGTTAGTGTACGTTTCATGATTGTTGCACATTTACTTTCTCATATCCCTATTGCATGATTATTGCATACTGTTGTCATATCATCATTGCTTTATATATTGGTTGTACCTGCTAGTGTACTTTCCATTATTCTGCATTCATATGACATGTTATTACTGTTAATTGCATATCTTAGATTCACGCTTTACGTATACTTGTGATTACCTGCATATGTTATTTACTATTCACGAGTTGGCAACTCACCCCCGTTGTGCCACAGTGTTTACAGGTGTTCCTCAGGATAGTCAGAGGCAGGCTATTATCACACATCTTATCATCTTTTGCTACGGATACCGCATCAGCTCACAGTGTGCAGTTTGCTTAGGTGGGTTTTGTGGTTATTCGTTGTATTGTATATTTTTTGTGTCACGACCCGCAGGGTACGGAACATGACTGGCACTTAAGTTTACGAAACGTCTCAAGACGTCCGTAAAATAAGTAAGCCAAAGCCCAGAAAACCAAAACCAAATAAGCAAAAGAGTGAAGAAAGCCCAATCAATTGAAAGCGAGTTTATCAAATAAGTCATGTAAAACCCTTTTTTTAAAAACAATACAAATTTTTCCGAAAATTTCGGCAGAGTCTCCTTTGTAAATACTGGCCCCCAAAATGGGTACAACAAGAATATATATGAATCCAACAAATAAGGCATTCCCAAGCGGGAGCTAGCTCTTCGCCACAAGGCGGTCACAAATCCCACGCAATATAAAACAACATCGTGCAAAATAATCATAAAGAAGCATGAGAAAAACAGCATGTCGACTCAAGTGAGCTCGACCCCAAAATACAGCATAAAAAGTCCACAAATCTCACAGTCTCCTCTCTAGGTCAATATACAATAATACTAGTAGAAACAGTAGATGGAGTACACTAGATACAAAGAATATATAAGGAGTGCAAAAATAATAATATAACCCACCTAAGAGCAAAACCTCGAGTCCAGGCAAAAGAAGCAAGTGCGCCCGCCGCTACTGTACTGACGGAGCGGGCCTGAAAAAGGCTGTGGCACAACGGGGGTGAGTTGCCAACTCGTGAGTAATAAATATCATCTACACAGGCTATCGAATGCATGCACACAAGCATCCTAGCATCTCAAATACAGGTAAGGCAGGACATAATAGCAGGTATGTATGCAATATGAATATACTAGCAGGTATGAATGCAATGCGAATCAACTCATGATCTGAATGTGTAAGTATAAGAATCATGTTTTTCCTTTAGGAATCTCTTTTGAAATACCAGTACAATACCAATAGAATCAACAAGAATCTGTGTCCAGCATCGACACCTCAAAACTGTCTCAAATCTCATATCAATGTATCTCTGGCCTCAGCCGTCCGGCTGACCCATCTCAAATATCAATATCTCATCATCTCGCGGCCACGGTCGGTATCCTCTGGATATCCGCCGTCCCAAACAGTCACCGGTAGGTAATCCGTCCCCTGCCAGGCTCAACGTCAACACCACATTCCTCTTGCCCCGGGGTACCTTACCGGGCCCACCATGTACCTGTGACGGTTCCTCCACTCCTCGACACGGATCTCGAAAACCACAGCAAACTCATGGTGGACGACACTTACATCACTAGAAAACCGCAATTTACATATTTTAAAAATATAATAAGTTTAGAAATTTTTGCGGCTTTCCCCCGAAATCCAGAAATATCATAAAATCTCAAGAAATCCTCATAAGTGCATATGTCAATGATAATGAATGCATATAGTATCAATAATCAAGTTGCGATGTGTGATTAATAGATTAGGCATGAACAAATAATATGATGAAGTACATGCACATGAATAGCAATCCTACGATTTCATTTTAAGGAATTAAAGCAATAGCGCGAGTTTAAGTATCAATTATAGTAAAAGGTTTCAATTTAAAGGTTATCTAGTGTGGTGGCATGGAAATTTCCAGGGTGTGTGTGTAAGCATGAATAGTGCTCGTGCTGCATATAAAAACCCTGGCAATGGTGCAGGTGTCCTATAAAATGGTTTCGCATATGTATGTCAATATAAGGCATGAATGTAGCAAATAATCATACAAGTATTACACCCCTAATTACTAACATTACTAAGAATCTTTTAAGCTACTAAAACTATCGGGCGACTTGCGCCATCCAACGAAAGTCCCACGTAGATGTTACATCTACTCACCGAAATCCCTAGCTAGTCACGTCCAATCACCGCTTTCCCCTTTCGAGCCGCGTCTGATGTCTCCGCGACCGAACCTGGAATTTACATCAATACCAAACATAAGGTTACACATCAAGAACGACGCAAAACCCAAACGAAGATACTAACGTTCACAAGCTAGGTACAACGTGCACAGGTGCGCGGAACGCACGCGAAAATCGCAAAACTAACTAGAATCGTCGATTTGGTCGCCTGGAAAAACTAAAACCCGAACACTCAAAAATCCGCACTCACACATCCTAAAAGTCATAGGATACGCTAAAAATGTCATCAAGACATCGCAATAAAATCATCACAATATTTTATAACACAACTAGTAAGCTAGAATTTGCAATTTGGTGCAAACATCGACAATTAGCGACAAGGTTATCACAGTCCAACGCAACCATCCAACCACACAACTAGTTAGCCACAATAACACAATTTTAACTCATTTACCATGCTACAAAACCCAACATCCAAACACAACCCTTTCTTGAATTTTGGTAATTAGCAATCTTAATGAAAATTTCACACAAGTTTAACATAGATTAGCATAATATGAAGCCACTTAAGCAAAGTAACCTTAAAGATTGGTTTAGTAAACAACTAGATAGATAATTAGCTTTAATTAACTAAATAATGGTTTCTAAAAACCCTAGTTTAACTCTAACCATAAACCTTTAAAAACTAGATTAGAAACTAACACTAAATTAACACTAGATTTTAGCCCAATTAGCAAGTTAACCACTTAGATTAAGCTAACAAAATAACTAGATAACAAAATAGCTTAATTAATCTCTTAATGGTGTTCTAAACCCTAAATTAATTTCAACCCACAAACTTTAAAGAAACTAGTATGCAAATAGCACTAAAATTAACACTAAACAACTCAATTAAAGAATTTTAACCATAGGAACTTAAATGAGTAGAAATTATACCTCAAATTTTATAGATCTAGCAAGAAGAATTTGCCTTAATGATGGCCTCATAGCACCATGATTCCAAGCAAGAGAGGCTAAGGAGAAAGGGGATGAAGAATGGGGTTTAATTTGTGAGTTTTAACTTTGGAAATTTTGGAGCAACTTAATGAATTTTTGAAGAAAATGAAAAGAACAAAGATGAAGGGGGCTGCTGCAGCATTCTCGACTAGAATGAGGGAGAGGGGAGTGGTGTGGGTTGTGGGAAAAGTCTTGGTCAACACACACCAAACAAGTAAAGACCCATACCTAATAAAAAAATCCAAAATCCTTAAAAAAAAACCTCTTTTCTACACAAAAATGAAGTCAAAGAGGAAAGCATTTTTTTTTCTTGGGTTGCTGGAAATGGGCCGGTCTAGGGCTGAGGGAAGAGAGAGAGGGGTTTTACAGAAGAAATTTTATGCAAAAAGACCCCCTACAAGTCCAAAATTGCAAGTTTAAGCTTAAATTCAATAAATTTCGTTTACCACAATAAAAATTAGTTAAAAATTAAAATAAATTACTAAAAATTTATGTTACAACTAGATTTTAATTAACATGATTTTAAAGCTTAAATTTAGTCCATTTAAATTTGTATTTATCGCTAATTTAATGTATTTTCTTACCGGCTTAAAATAATATTAAAAAATTGAAAAATTAGGGAAAATTTTTAAACGACCAGAATTTCATAATAAAATCATTTGCTACCAAAAACAAGCAATTACCTATCCAAATTAGGTATAATTAGTCCTAAACTGCAAAATAACAAAAAAGAAGATTTTCGGAAAAATACCGAATTTTCGCCGATTTTCGGGAAAACACCAAAACGACTTTTCAAGGCGTTACAATCTTCCCCCCTTAAAGAAATTCGGTCCCCGAATTTAAAAATATAACTACGCGTACCTTCAAAGAGATGGTGATATTTCTTCCGCATCTCTCCCCCGGCCTCCCAAGTAATCTCCTCACTGCTCGGGCCACGCCAAAGGACCTTGATGGTCGGTATAACTTTCGATCTCAACTTCTTCACCTGCCGATCCAGGATGGCCACCGGCTGCTCTGCAAAAGAAAGGTCACGCTCTAGCTGGACTGTCGGGTGCTGAATCGCATGCGAAGGGTCGTGAAGGTACATGCGGAGCATCGAAACATGGAAGACGGGGTGAACATCGGGAAAGCTGGGTGGAAGAGCCAAACGATATGCAACAGCGCCGACACGCTCGAGGATTTCGAAGGGACCTACGAATCTAGGGCTAAGCTTCCCCTTTCGCCCAAAATGCATCACGCCCTTCATCGGAGAGACTCTCAGAAAAACATGGTCGCCAACTGCGAACTCTAATCTGCGACGGCGCCTGTCTGCATAGGATTTCTGTCTTCTCTGAGCTGCTCTCATCCGGTCTCGAATCAACTGAATCTTCGCTGTCGTCTCCTCAACAAGCTGCGGCCCCAAAATACTGCTCTCGCTGAGCTCTGTCCAACAGACGGGCGATCTGCATCTCCTCCCATACAATGCCTCGAAAGGTGCCATCTGAATAATATCCTGGAAGCTGTTGTTGTAGGAGAACTCCACTAGAGGTAAATGACGATCCCAGCTACCGCCGAAGTCTAAAACGCACGCTCTGAGCATGTCCTCGAGAGTCTGAATAGTCCGCTCTGACTGGCCGTCGGTCTGCGGATGAAACGCTGTGCTGAAGCTCAAACGAGTGCCCAAAGCCTCCTGAAGTCTCTGCCAAAGTCGGCTGGTGAACTGGGTGCCTCGATCTGACACGATACAAGTCGGCACGCCATGCAACCGCATGATCTCGTCGATGTAAAGCTGTGCATACTGAGCGAAGCTGAAAGTCGTCTTCACTGGCAGGAAGTGAGCCACTTTCGTCAATCGATCTACGATCACCCAGATGGAGTCATACCCCCGACTGGTCCTGGGTAGACCCACAACGAAATCCATCGAAATCTGCTCCCATTTCCACTCCGGAATGGGTAATGGCTGTAGCTCTCCTGCGGGCCTCTGGTGCTCGGCCTTGACTTGCTGACAAGTCAGGCATCTCGATACAAACTCCGCAATGTCCCTCTTCATCCCGTCCCACCAGTAGGTCTCTCTCATATCATGGTACATCTTGGTGGAACCGGGGTGGACACTATACACTGATCGGTGTGCCTCCTCAAGAATGTCGCGCCGCAATCCATCAGCATCTGGTACGCACAGTCTAGATCCATAGCGTAAAATCCCCTGATCGTCAATCACGAACTCGGAAAATCTGCCCTGTCCCATCTGTGCCATGATCTCTGAGCATCGGTCGTCACTGCGCTGTGCCTCATATATACGGTCAAGCAACTGTGGGCGTGCACGAACATGCGCGAGCTGTCCCCTTGTCTGGGTGAACTCGAACTCAACTCGGCTGTCGCATAACATCTGCCAATCTGCTGACGACTGCCTCTGCACTGCGCGCAAAAAGGATAGACTACCCCCGGGCCTCCTGCTCAAAGCATCTGCCACCACATTCGCCTTGCCTGGGTGATATAGGATCTCGCAGTCATAGTCTTTCACCAACTCCATCCAACGACGCTGTCTGAGGTTCAGGTCTCGCTGCTGAAATATGTACTTTAAGCTCTTGTGGTCTGTGAATATTTGGCGCGACTCGCCATATAGGTAATGTCGCCAAATCTTCAATGCAAAGACCACTGCAGCCATCTCCAAATCATGAGTGGGGTAGTTCTGTTCATGCTTCTTCAACTGCCGAGAAGCATATGCGATCACCCGGCCATGCTGCATCAATACGCATCCTAACCCCACTCGCGAAGCATCACAGTAGACCACAAATCCACCTGATCTCGAAGGCAAAGATAACACCGGCGCCGTAGTCAAACAAGTCCGTAGCTGCTGAAAACTGCGCTCGCACTCCTCTGTCCAAACGAAAGGAACTCCTTTCCGGGTCAAACCGGTCAAAGGTGCAGCTGTACGGGAGAAGTCCTGAACAAAACGCCTGTAGTAGCCTGCCAGGCCTAGAAAACTACGGATCTCAGTAACTGATGTAGGTCAGGGCCACTGCTGAACAGCCTCAATCTTCTTCGGGTCCACACATATGCCGTCTCTCGTAACCACGTGACCCAAGAATCCGACACTGTCCAGCCAGAATGCACACTTGGAGAACTTTGCGAACAGCTGGTGCTCCCTCAGAGTCTGTAACGTAATCTGCAAGTGCTGCTCGTGCTTCTCTCTGCTCCGGGAGTACACCAAGATATCGTCGATAAACACGATGATGAACAAATCAAGATACGGCCTGAATGAACGGTTCATCAAATCCATGAATGCTGTGGGGCGTTGGTGAGTCCGAACGACATCACCAAAAACTCGTAGTGGCCGTAGCGCGTACGGAAGGCTGTCTTCGGTATATCCTCCTGTCGGACTCGCAGCTGGTGGTATCCTGATCGTAAGTCGATCCTCGAAAAATACCCCGCACCCTGAAGCTGGTCGAACAAATCATCAATGCGTGGCAACGGATATCTGTTCCACACGGTAACCATGTTCAGCTGGCGGTAGTCGATACATAAGCGCAAACTTCCATCCTTCTTCTTGACAAACAGGACCGGAGCACCCCACGGAGAAACACTAGGTCGAATAAGCCCCTTATCTAACAAATCCTGCAACTGATCCTTCAGCTCTCGAAGCTCTGCCGGGGCCATCCGATAAGGCGGTATAGAAATAGGCCCCGAGCCGGGAATCAAATCGATGCAGAACTCAATGTCGCGCTCAGGTGGTAGCCCAGGTAGCTCATCAGGGAAAACATCAGGGAACTCACAAACAACCGGGACCCGGTCCAACGGAACCTCTGCAGCTCGAGTATCACAAATATACGCTAAGAATTCCTGACATCCCTTCCGCAAGAGCTGACCAGCGCGAAGAGACGAAATCAAGCTGGGAAGGGTGACGCTGCGTTCTCCCTGAATAACAAGGACTGGCTCTCCCGGAAAGCTAAATATGACTGCCTTCTCACGGCAGTCCATCGAAGCATAACAAGTGGCTAGCCAATCCATGCCCAGAAGCACATCAAAGTCCAACATATCGAGGAGAATCAAATCAACTGATGAATCCCTCTCCCCGATACGAACGGAACACAATCGAAATACAAAACGAGCGACAAACGACTCGCCTACCGGGGTAACAACAACAAGCGGATGATCTAACGACGACGACTCACGGCCCAACATCGGTGCAAAGTGTGTAGAGACGTACGAATGTGTGGAACCTGGGTCAAATAATACCCGTGCGTCAAAAGAGCAAACTGGCAAGGTACCTGTCACAACGGCATTGGATGCCTGCGCATCCTGCGGTGTCAAAGTAAATACACGGGCCTGTCCTCCACCGATAGAGGGCTGACCTCGACCTCGGCCTCTGCCTCCTCGTCCTCTCTGAACAGGACCGCCGCGCCTACGGCCTCTGGGTGCACCTAACTGGCGTGGAGCATCGCCGGTGGTAGGAAGTAGGGCTCTCTGAGGAGGGGGTGGTGATAGTGGTAGGGTCACATGTGGAACTGTCGCTGCTCCCTATCGTCTCACCGGACAGTCTCTGATACGATGATGCAGGCTACCACACCAAAAACATCCTAACCATGGCTGCTGACCATATGGGTGATGGCGATATAACTGGCCCCTAAAGAATCCGCCACGGCCTCTGCGAACACGCCTAGGTGCTAACGTATCAGTGCGAATCCGACTCGGTCTCGAAACGACCGTATGGGGAGTAGTATCCGATCTTTGCGCTCGATTGACCTCTACTAAGGATCCCACCATCTGTCGTAGCTCCTCCATACCAGACTCTAGCCTGTCCATGTGACCTGGGGAATGCGGATCAGTCTGTCCCTGAGGCGTAGGTACACCCCCCTACTCAGTCCTCGTCTCGGACGAGCCTGCTCGGATCTCATCACGGGTGGCAGTCCTCTGCGCTCTCGTAGTCTTCGGCGGCATAGTGGCTGTTACAAGAATAGGATGATAAGAACAGTGCAATAGGATCATAGGATACACGGAATTGAAGAAGGAATTTCAAGCAAGTATATCCTAAAGTCACTTAGGCGGAGTACCGTATCGCAAGTATGCCGCGGACATACACACGCTACGTTACCCTACTTAAGTCACTTACTCCATCTACCAAAGGTCATTCTACACTCAAAAAGGTAAAACCTATCGCTCTGATACCAACTTTGTCACGACCCGCAGGGTACGGAACATGACTGGCACTTAAGTTTATGAAACGTCTCAAGACGTCCGTAAAATAAGTAAGCCAAAGCCCAGAAAACCAAAACCAAATAAGCAAAAGAGTGAAGAAAGCCCAATCAATTGAAAGCGAGTTTATCAAATAAGTCATGTAAAACCCTGTTTTTAAAAACAATACAAATTTTTCCGAAAATTTCGGCAGAGTCTCCTTTGTAAATACTGGCCCCCAAAATGGGTACAACAAGAATATATATGAATCCAACAAATAAGGCATCCCCAAGCAGGAGCTAGCTCTTCGCCACAAGGCGGTCACAAATCCCACGCAATATAAAACAACATCATGCAAAATAATCATAAAGAAGCATGAGAAAAACAGCATGTCGACTCAAGTGAGCTCGACCCCAAAATACAGCATAAAAAGACCACAAATCTCACAGTCTCCTCTCTACGTCAATATACAATAATACTGGTAGAAACAGTAGATGGAGTACACTAGATACAAAGAATATACAAGGGGTGCAAAAATAATAATATAACCCACCTAAGAGCAAAACCTCGAGTCCAGGCAAAAGAAGCAAGTGCGCCCGCCGCTACTGTACTGACGGAGCGGGCCTGAAAAAGGCTGTGGCACAACGGGGGTGAGTTGCCAACTCGTGAGTAATAAATAACATCTACACAGGCTATCGAATGAATGCATACAAGCATCCTAGCATCTCAAATACAGGTAAGGCAGGACATAATAGCAGGTATGTATGCAATATGAATATACTAGCAGGTATGAATGCAATGCGAATCAACTCATGATCTGAATGTGTAAGTATAAGAATTATGTTTTTCTTTTAGGAATCTCTTTTAAAATACCAGCACAATATCAATAGAATCAACAAGAATCTGTGTCCAGCATCGACACCTCAAAACTGTCTCAAATCTCATATCAATGTATCTCTGGCCTCAGCCGTCCGGCTGACCCATCTCAAATATCAATATCTCATCATCTCGCAGCCACGGTCGGTATCCTCTGGATATCCACTGTCCCAAACAGTCACCGGTAGGTAATCCGTCCCCTGCCAGGCTCAACGTCAACACCACATTCCTCTTGCCCCGGGGTACCTTACCGGGCCCACCTGTACCCGTGACGGTTCCACCACTCCTCGACACGGATCTCGAAAACCACAGTAAACTCATGGTGGACGACACTTACATCACTAGAAAACCGCAATTTACATATTTTAAAAATATAATAAGTTTAGAAATTTTTGCGGCTTTCCCCTGAAATCCAGAAATATCATAAAATCTTAAGAAATCCTCATAAGTGCATATGTCAATGATAATGAATGCATATAGTATCAATAATCAAGTTGCGATGTGTGATTAATAGATTAGGCATGAACAAATAATATGATGAAGTACATGTACATGAATAGCAATCCTACGATTTCATTTTAAGGAATTAAAGCAATAGCGCGAGTTTAAGTATCAATTATAGTAAAAGGTTTCAATTTAAAGGTTATCTAGTGTGGTGGCATGGCAATTACCAGGGTGTGTGTGTAAGCATGAATAGTGCTCGTGCTGCATATAAAAACCCTGGCAATGGTGCAGGTGTCCTATAAAATGGTTTCGCATATGTATGTCAATATAAGGCATGAATGTAGTAAATAATCATACAAGTATTACACCCCTAATTACTAACATTACTAAGAATCTTTTATGCTACTAAAACTATCGGGCGACTTGCGCCATCCAACGATAGTCCCCCGTAGATGTTACATCAACTCACCGGAATCCCTAGCTAGTCACGTCCAATCACCGCTTTCCCCTTTCGAGCCGCGTCTGACGTCTCCGCGACCGAACCTGGAATTTACATCAATACCAAACATAAGGTTACACATCAAGAACGACGCAAAACCCAAACGAAGATACTAACGTTCACAAGCTAGGTACAACGTGCACAGGTGCGCGGAACGCACGCGAAAATCGCAAAACTAACTAGAATCGTCGATTTGGTCGCCCGGAAAAACTAAAACCCGAACACTCAAAAATCCGCACTCACACATCCTAAAAGTCATAGGATACGCTAAAAATGTCATCAAGACATCGCAATAAAATCATCACAATATTTTATAACACAACTAGTAAGCTAGAATTTGCAATTTGGTGCAAACATCGACAATTAGCGACAAGGTTATCACAGTCCAACGCAACCATCCAACCACACAACTAGTTAGCCACAATAACACAATTTTAACTCATTTACCATGCTACAAAACCCAACATCCAAACACAACCCTTTCTTGAATTTTGGTAATTAGCAATCTTAATGAAAATTTCACACAAGTTTAACATAGATTAGCATAATATGAAGCCACTTAAGCAAAGTAACCTTAAAGATTGGTTTAGTAAACAACTAGATAGCTAATTAGCTTTAATTAACTAAATAATGGTTTCTAAAAACCCTAGTTTAACTCTAACCATAAACGTTTAAAAACTAGATTAGAAACTAACACTAAATTAACACTAGATTTTAGCCCAATTAGCAAGTTAACCACTTAGATTAAGCTAACAAAATAACTAGATAATAAAATAGCTTAATTAATCTCTTAATGGTGTTCTAAACCCTAAATTAATTTCAACCCACAAACTTTAAAGAAACTAGTATGCAAATAGCACTAAAATTAACACTAAACAACTCAATTAAAGAATTTTAACCATAGGAACTTAAATGAGTAGAAATTATACCTCAAATTTTATAGATCTAGCAAGAAGAATTTTCCTCAATGATGGCCTCATAGCACCATGATTCCAAGCAAGAGAGGCTAAGGAGAAAGGGGATGAAGAATGGGGTTTAATTTGTGAGTTTTAACTTTGGAAATTTTGGAGCAACTTAATGAATTTTTGAAGAAAATGAAAAGAACAAAGATGAAGGGGGATGCTGCAGCATTCTCGGCTAGAATGAGGGAGAGGGGAGTGGTGTGGGGTGTGGGAAAAGTCTTGGTCAACCCACACCAAACAAGTAAAGACCCATACCTAATAAAAAAATCCAAAATCCTTAAAAAAAACACATCTTTTCTACACAAAAATGAAGTCAAAGAGGCAAGCATTTTTTTTCTTGGGTTGCTGGAAATAGGCCGGCCTAGGGCTGAGGGAAGAGAGAGAGGGGTCTTACAAAAGAAATTTTATGCAAAAAGACCCCCTACAAGTCCAAAATTGCAAGTTTAAGCTTAAATTCAATAAATTTCGTTTACCACAATAAAAATTAGTTAAAACTTAAAATAAATTACTAAAAATTTATGTTACAACTAGATTTTAATTAACATGATTTTAAAGCTTAAATTTTGTCCATTTAAATTTGTATTTATCGCTAATTTAATGTATTTTCTTACCGGCTTAAAATAATATTAAAAAATTGAAAAATTAGGGAAAATTTTTAAACGACCAGAATTTCATAATAAACTCATTTGCTACTAAAAACAAGCAATTACCTATCCAAATTAGGTATAATTAGTCCTAAAATGCAAAATAACAAAAAAGACGATTTTCGGAAAAATACCGAATTTTCACCGATTTTCTGGAAAACACCAAAACGACTTTTCAAGGCGTTACACTTTGTATCCCTGTACTCTCCATCTACTATTTTCATATTGACTTAGAGACTTGGTGAGGACGATGTTGTATATTATGTTGGATTTGTTGTCTTTTATACAGTTTCCTTTCTATCGTCTTCTATTTCTACGCTACGGCGTCGTATATTTGTTGTGGTGGTTGTTTTCCGCCTTTGAGCGTGGATTTGCTCCTATTGAGGATGCTCTACTTTTTATTTATGTTGTACCCACTTTTGGGGTTGGTTTTTATAAAGGAGGTGCTGCCAAAATTTTAAAGGAAATAAAGTTGGACTTTTAAAGAATTTGGGTTGTGATTTCAAAGACTTTTAAACAATATTTCTTATCTTTTCTTGTCTTTTACTGGTTTAGATTTCTGGGTTTTGGCTTTCTTTTACTGCGTTACGCCTGTAGACGTTGCGTAGTATTAGGGCCGTCACGTGCCAATTTCGGGTCGTGACAGTTGGAGCGGGACCAACGTTCCCCAGCTCAGTATAACAAGCGGGTTCGGTCAATACATCCATATTATTATCTTGATTATGGCGTAATATAGTCGCTACCTGGAGAGAGAGAGAGAAGAAAACACTCAGCGTATGCTCTTGCAAGATTAGATTGGTTATCTAATATATCTAATCAGGATGTCTCCCACTATTTTAATCAAATCTTTCTTCAAACCCTAAAAGGAAAGACTAGCCGGGATTAATTACACGTTACAATTTCGCCAATCTTTCAGCCAGGCCAGTGTCGGTACTTTGAGGGAGGTTCCCCGTACTTTCGCACGGACCTAATTAAAGTAAACCTCGTTTTCCCAGAGGCGTAACCCCATTGACACCTTTCTAGACACCTACTTGATCGGCTAATTGTAATGTGTAAAACTCTCCCAGGAGTAACAATTACTCGCAGTGGGTATCGGGATCCAACTATCTCATAGAAGGTATGCAATCTCATTGCAAATTTCAACACTTGAAATTCCCAATAATATTTTGCCCCAAGCCTCCTATGATCTTGACAAAGGCCAACAAACCATAGGCTTCTAGTCAAGTTCAACCCGTCATTTCTTGATTGAAGTAAACCCATCCGCACGGCCCTTGACAAAGGCCAATAAGGTCGCACAACTACCCTAATCCAATCTGCATCATATGCATAAGCAGATAAGTACTATTCAGCTACCGCACACTACGCCTTGACAAAGGCCAACAAACGCAGCACGAACACTAAACAGTTCTTACCTGAAATGACGGAGGGCTACGACAGGTTTTTAAGAAAACCCTTTGCGTAATGAACTTGATATCGTTGTAGAATCGAGTGATTTTAAATGGAGTGTTTTTGAGGCTTTTCTAGTTTTGCTAAAGGGGTCACTCCCGGTGAAGGGATCGTCAGCCCTTTCCTCATCGAATAAGGTGCAGGATATATCATATATACTACTATGCAAAGCAAGAACTATAGAAGCAATCAAAAGATAAACCGCGTTTATAGCATCTGCTAGTTTCACTAAAGAGGTCACTCCCGGTGAAGGGATTTCGGCTCTTTCCTTATCAAATAAGGTGCTGGATGTTCTACAAGGAACACCGCTATGCAAAGCAAGAACTAGAGCTACCGGTTTTTAAACAAGTTTCTACAACATCTTAGGTTTCTTTTATTTCATTAATCTCATTAATGAAGTCCCATTTTATTATACTTCACAAGCATCTCTTTTGAAACGAAATCTGCAATATAACATATATCTCATATATATAATATAAACATTCGTCTCAGGCAGTAATATGATCTCATCACAGAATATTGCAGCAGAAGAACATATATGAAATATTGGATATACTAGGATGTCCATGTTTTCAATACGAGCCTGTATAAAACACGGATTCCACAGTCGCGATGAATAGCCAAACCCTCATCCCTAGACCCATACGAGAGCGGCAAGTAACACTGCCAATTCTAGGGTTAGGAGACCCGGTCTCGACTCCTCGAGATGGTCTCCCACTGGACCCTAGAACCCGGTTACTTATGCTCCCCGCCTTGGGTCTACCTAATGCGGAAAAGTAAATAATATACAACGGTGACATCATCCTCAGCCCGGAAGTGCCCCAATAAAAGAATATTACATACAAAAGAATTTTACATGAAAGAAAAAGAAAAAAACTCTCATCTCACAAAAAAAATCCGGCTATTCAGAACGCGACGATCCAATATAACATATCACAGCAACACATAATATCTCATATCATCAACGTAAGCAAGTATGCGTATCCCGATTGTCGTTGATGTATAGCAATGAAGTCGGCGATACACCACATACTACGCTTACGGTCACAGAAAAAAAATTGTAAAACTACAACAGTTGGAATCCGCAACCTCCTTAGACATCGCATGCCTTACCAAATGAATTCCTTAGACATCGCATGCCTGACAATTATAAACCCCGCATTTTAGTCTCTTTATCGAAAACTCTTTTCAATATCAAGTCGGCAATTCAACAAGAATCCCGACATCCTGATCGAATGCTTGTCGCAAACTTTACTAGACGGCCGCACCCCCGGATGTCATCGATGAAGTGCACTAAGGCGGAACACCGCTGCTGCGAGCACCCGAAAAGATGCTTTTGACGACGGGGTTCTCCTACAGTCACTTGGTCGGGGCTATGAGGCGTGGCTGTCTATTAAGTTTACCCGGCGAGTATCCGCGTACGCTACGTGATTGCGACGGACTTTTGATCACATCAAAATTCCGTGGTAACCGATCATCTGTGTAACACCTTAGAATGTGTTTTGTAGCTAATTATATTTTTATATATAGTTTTTAATAAAAAGGTTTACCAATTTGGTTTTTAATTATTTTATCATATTTATTGAATATTTTATTAGATTTTTCCAAGGCTTGCACACACTTGTGCATGATAACTAGGGTTGTTTTGGGGGTTTAACCATGATTAGCAACATGGTGAACTAACCATTCCTTAATCTTGTTTAATATTGTATTAGGTGCTTTTGGGTTTTTATTTGTATATGGTTGTTTTTAAAATAAAATGGATTTAAATGGGGTTTTAAATTTAAAAATGATTGTTCTTGGGTTGACTTAGTGAGAGAGAGAGAGAGCGAGGGTGCATTATGAGGCATGATGGCTTGCCCATGCCTTCAATTAATGAAGAGAGAGAGAGAGGAGGGGGTTGACTTGTTAGTGTTCTCTCATTCTCACTCATTTCTCTCATCCTCTCACTCTCAAACTCACACCCACACACCCACACAACAGCACAGTAGCAGCAAAGACAACAACAACAACTGAAGCAGCGGTAGCAGAGAAGGAGCAGCAGCAGACAGCAACAGCTTCAGCAGTAGCACAAAAAGCATCACAAGAAGATAGCAACAGCAGCAGCTCCATGAGCAGAACACACTAGCATCAGCACCAGCAGCTCCGGCAACAGCAGGAGGAGATGCAGTAGCAACATCAGCAGCCAAGGCAGCAGCAGCAATAGCAACTTCAACAGCAGTAGCAGTAACAACATCAGCAGCAGCTGTAGCAGCAGCAGCTCCAGCAACTTGCAGAAGCTTTTCCTCCTCCATTCACTTCTTCACCTGCTTCCTAGGATCTCGTAGGGTATAATTCTGAAACCCAATTCCTAGTTTGCTTAGTTGTGTGATAGTTAGCTTCGGTTTGTGTTTAATTGTGAGTTTGGTGCTAATTAAGGTGATGTATGTGGAATGTCGGTTAAGTGGCGATTGTGCTAGTTAACCTAGCTTATTTTAGTGTTATTAGGGTCATCTTAACTGAGTATTTCCCTGGATTACACTAAAATACCATAGGTTTTCCTTATTGTGCTAAATTGGCGTTTTTAAGCGTTATTTGTGACATTCTATGATCTGCTATTGACCCGGACCCTTCAGAGTAAAATTGAGGAAACTGGAGTATGCTACCTAGGTCTAGAACACAACACCAGAACACGAGACCCTACTTCCCAGTCCAGGCCGCAGATTAATTAGGTTTGGCCACAATTTGCGGCTAAGTAGGGGGCAAGGGTGTTGGGGTCTTGGCTAGGGTTGTCTGAAGTGTTGTCTAATGCTTTGACATGTCTACTTTTGTAAGATTTTACCTGTAGGAAAATCTGGGATCAAATACCGTTTTTCATGTCCGTTTTGTTTGCGCGATACGCGCGATACGTGAGTGGGTTCTGTGATCCAGCGTATCGCGGCGTGTCGCGATAATTTTAAACGCATATACACACGATTCAGCGTATCGTGCACACGCGCGTTTAGTTCGCGACGCGAGTTTCTCGTTTTGGTTCGATATCGTGTTTTGCGGAATATTTGGCTTATATATGATTTCCATGTCTTATTTGCAGGTTTGCAGGCAGGGACTACGGACACTGCTACAGGAGGGAGCAGATGGTAGGATTCACCTAACGTGGAGCGTAGGTGAGTAGATTTAACATCTACAGGGGAATCGCCCGCATGGCGTTATGCGTCTGGGCTAGGATTCAAATACCTGTCGCATATTCTACATCATTGTTAGAATTGCGCCTTTACCGTATTTCCTTGATATAGTTGTACTGTGACTAACAGCCGTAGGACACTGCACATATTATTGACGGTTCATGTTGCACGAGCACGGATTGTATGCTGCACACACACCGTTAATAATTGCCATGTCACACACAACCCGTTATAGATACTATATTGCTTATCATACTTGACATCTAGCTTATCGGTATACCTATAGTGTATCTTACCTTTAGTGATAGGTACATCTACACCTTGCGATACAGCTACAGGTATACCTTGTACATATTTTACTTATACCCAGGGGGTATACTTCATATTCTACTTATACCCAGGGGGTATACGACATCTTTTACTTATAGGTAGATACCTATACTTAGCTGTACCTTATTGATTTTGCATACATCTGGTTTCAGCTACATATTTTCATTTACATGCTCGCATTCAGATATATCGCATATATTTATTCCTGGATTTGCGCATTGTTTATTTGGATTTTACATGATGTTTTCTGGATTTGGGAACCGCGGGAGTTCATGAAATTATGCATACATTGAAAATGTTGGATATATGTATGCCCTAAAGGCCATTATGTGATAGTCGATGTATCTATACATATATATATATTCAATTTGCATTCTTGCTCGACATGATAGTATGCTATCTGGTTCTTCTTTATCTGACATGTTGATTTGATCATGCTTTTATTCATTCATACATGCTGATAAAGCCCTGAGGATATCGGCTTGACTACTCTGATTATGATGGAGATCATACTAGTGGGACATCTGTAGTCTATAAGCATATCCTGGAACGTCCCTAGTCGTAGGTATATCGAGACGGGGCATTGATATACCAGAGTAGACTAGCATATATGATACTAGACCCATACGATGGGCGATGGATGTTCCCACATTCATCGATGTTTGACATCAAGATCATATACGGGTGCTCAGTGGTGACTGGGTACACTGGACGGACTCACCGAGAACTCCTATATGGAATTATATCTATCGTCGGATAGCAGTTCTCAGGTGACACTGGTACAGGTTAGTCTGTAGACCCGAGATCGTCATGGAGTCTTGTGTGTTCTCCCACTGTACTTTGATTGCCACCCTACCACAGCTCTACTGAGTCGTGCAAACAGGTGGCCGTTGGGTACAGTCCCGAGACACACGAAGACGATGAGCGATAGGAGGGGTTTCGTTTCTCCCGATATTGGGAGTTGATGCTGTACTGTGCCCGACTGGTTATATCAGTAAGTCCCTGGTCAGGGCTGCTGAGATTTGCTGATAAGTGTTATCAGTAGTTTCTCGATCTGCTATAGACCATTCACCGGCACGACTTATTGAGTTATTGGGGTCGACGTGACCATCCCTAGGCTCGATATGCAGCATATCTGACGAAGAGACCGGACTGTACGGTAGTGTTGCCGGATGGCTCGACGGGAGTTGTAGCAGGTTCGCTCGTTGTCTTCTGATCGCTCAATATCCGGATGGCCGTTACGTTTAGCTGACCGCTTGCGGCTTGAGGGTACTTGATATGATCATCACCCTCTGCCGGCGTATTGATGAGTCTTAGAGTCCCACAGAGGAGTTACCCAGTCCAGGAGAAACGTTGTGGTGCGCGTATGCGATATGCGCTTGCACCCGATTGAAATGTGCGTATATGATACCGAACATTGATCGGGTGGCCTGCTTTTGGTGGGGTCATATGAGATATGACCGGATTGATAAATTAAGTGTTGATTTATCATCTAACCATTAGTTTTCTCACTTGAAACCTTTCTAGGGTTTTGATGGATGTATGCATGCATGCATGTGTTTCTTTCTTCCTTTTTAGTTTCATGCACATGTAGATGTGCATACATGCATACATACATACACCCATCCATCATGGTTGTTAGCATATGGAAATGGTGGCAATATAAGACTCACACCATGGATTATATTATGGATTATTATTTAATTTTGGATTTAAAAGAAAATAAAAAAGGGAAGGATAATCATTCTTACTTCTACATTCTTCCTTTGACCTAACCATGCTCAACTACCACTAACCTAAGGTTATCCTTCTCTTTATCATTCCAAACTAAAGTTAAATAATGTCTCCATCACTTTAACCATGGTTCATAGCATGAAGGAATAAAATATATATGGATATATTTCTTTTTCCTTCACTAGGGTTAACCTTTTATCTCTTGTTAAAATTGCCACCATCTTCTTCCTCTAGCTCCTTTGCTCTCTTGATTTTCCTAGTGAGCAAATACCACTTAAAGATAGGTTTTTGAAGTGAGATTCCAAACCACAACATCATTCTACTCAAGTCTAGCCGACTTGATTAGAGTGTTTCCTTCGGTTTTCCAAAGAAGCGAGCTTGGACGGAGTGCTCCGTGGTGGATCGTCGTGGACGCAAGGGAACTTCAAGAGGACCTCGATTCAATACCCAAGACACCAAGGAGTCCAACAAAGGGGAGCTACAAAGGTTGTAGCCTTCAAACCCTTATCTTTACTAGCTTAAAGTTTCATAACCCTAATTTTCTAGGATCGATCCCTTTGCATGTTAGTTTAGCACCTTAAAAATTATAACTTTGGGTCATGTGATGCTTCAAAACACTTCATAGGGTGCCATACTAACCTTACATTGGTATCGGAGCCGACCTAGAATGTTAGGCGACGTTATTACGAAGTAAAAACCCCGATCGGAAAAAAATACGATTTTTTGGGATGCTCTCTGGAAATTTTCTAAAATTTGATAATTTGCAGAATTAAAAATATGTAAAAAATACAGCAGGAAAAAATAAGGATTACGGTACAAAAATTTTAAGGTAAACAGTGATTCTCGCCGCGGAAACGCGGCCTAAGCTTTCTTAGGCCGCTGTTCCGCGGCCGTACATATGAATTGATGGATATTTTTTGCACAGTAATTCATGAATCTGCTTGTATAATTTTTTGGATATTTTTAATCTGTATTTGGTTTTGAAAAATTCTGGAGGTGGTTTTGGACTCGTCAATTCAATCGGGATTTTCATTTCGTAGCTTTTCCGGGTAAATTAGAAAGTATTGAAGTGTTTGAACGAGTATCATTTACTCACTATTCACGGGGTTTAAATAGTTTGGAGATACGTGCAAGTCTTTTTGCTGTGGTCCCTCTAGAAGACAACAAACCTTAACTCGATTATGTGACCGTCTCGAACTGCCCTTTGAACCTTAGGGTTTGAGGCAGTACGGCGTGCCACATGTGAGGCGTTGGCTTGACCCTTCTACGGCTGGACCGCTACTACTGTGTCACACTCCGGATTTTTGAACCCTGCTCAAGTGTTGAGCTTTAGTGAATCTTAGGTTCTTGATCGTTCGTTCGAAAACTTTAATACTGTCTGTTTGTCTGGAATGTGATACAATATGTGGAATTCATATAGTTTAGGCATGAAATACGAAACATGTGATATTTCGCATTTATGATGTCTAAAGAGAATATGGATTCCAAATATTGTAGTTTTACACTTTCTTTTCTGTGACCGTAAGTGTAGTATGTACGATATCGCCGGTTTCGTTGCTATACATCAACGACAATCGGGGTACGCATACTTACTTACGTTGATGATATGTGATATTATGTGTTGCTGAGATATGATGTGCAGGATTGTCGCGATCGAATAGCCGGGGTTTTTTTTGTGAGATGAGAGTTTTATATTTTCATTCATGTAAATTCAAATGTAATGTAATATTCTTTTATTTGGGGCACTTCCAGGTTGCGGTTGTGTCACCAGTGTTGTATATTATTTATTGTTCCGCATTAGGATGGACCCAAGGAGGGGAGCACAGGTGACCAGGTTCTGGGGTTCAGTGGGAGGCCATCTCGAGGAGTCGAGACCGGGTCTCCTAAACTCCAGGATTGGTAGGGTCACTTGCCGCTCTCGTAGGGGTCCAGGGTGTGGGCTTGGCTATTCATCGCGACTGTGGAATCCGTATTTTCTATTCTGGCTAAATACTAAATACGGACATCCTAGGATATCCCACGTTATATCTATGTTTCTGCTGCCTGTGTTCTGTGATATCTGAGGCGAATGACATATTATATATATGATATATAGTAGACGTTGCTTATGTTTTACACCCGCGCTAGTCCCGTCCCGGTATGCCGTTAGTTAAGTAACCTAACGGTGCATAACGGAACATTGCGGCGAATGCGGATGGCATAAGCGTACGTGTTATTTTCGTTTCTTTTCTGTGATTGGCTTAAGGACTTAAATGATGGGATTACATTAATGTGATTAATGTAAAGAAAATAAACCTAAAATGATGTTGTAGAATCGGATTTAAAAACTACTGGGCTATTTATGAAAAAGCTACATTTCAAAACTGCGGAGCTTAAGCCACTCCTTTTGAAAACTGTTTGATTCTACAACGATACCAAGTTCAAAGCGTTGAAGATTTTCTTAAAAATCATTCGCAACCCTCCGTCATTTTAGGAAGCAGAGTACTTAGTATTCGTGCTACGTTTGTTGACTTTAGTTAAGGCGTAGTGTACGGTAGCTAAGTGATGTCTTCCTACACTGCATATGATGCAGATTAATTAGGACATTCATGCGACTTTGTTGACCATAGTTAAGGGTCATATGGGTGGGTCTGATTGATCAAGAAATGACGGGTAGAACTTGACTGGTACTTATGATTTGTTGACCATAGTTAAGGTCATAAGTACTAGGGGTAAAAATTACATCGGGAATTTCAAGTGTTGAAATTTGCAATGAGATTGCATACCTTCCATGTGATGGTTGGATCCCGATCCCACTGTGGGCAATAGTTGCTCCTAGGAGAGTTTTACAGTTTACAATTAGCTAACTCATTAGGTGTCTAGAAAGGTGTTAACGGGGCTCCGCCTCTGGGAAAACGAGGTTTACTCTAATTAGGTCCGTGCGAAAGCACGGGGAACCTCCCTCAAAGTACCGACACTGGCCTGGATGAACGGTTAGCGAAGTTGTAGAATGTAATTAATCCTGGCTAGTTTTTCTTTTTTAAGGTTTGAAAGAAAAACTTGATAAAAAGCAGTGGGAAACATCGATTAGACAAGATAATAAACCAATCTAATCTGTGCAAGAGCTTTCGCTGAGTGTATTCTTTTCTCTCTCTTAATGGCAGATACCAATGACTGGACTTAAGCTTCTACTAGATAAAAACAAACTGAATGGGACCAACTATAAAGACTGGCTAAGGAATCTGAAAATCGCCTTGACTTATGATAAAGTATCATATGTCCTCACGGCTTCAGCCCCGCCCGTCCCTGGTCCAAAATCCTCAGTTGCGGACATTAAAGTCCGCAAGACACGGGACGCTGACTGTGCCACGGCCACATGCCTCGCGCTTGCATCGATGGATAACACACATCAAAAGCAGCACGAGGACATGGACATTCACGGTATATTGCTCCATACAAAGGAGTTGTATGGGGAGAAATCCCGCGTATTACGATACGAAGCATCAAAGAAACTGTTTCAGATGCGAATGGCCCCTGGCACACCAGTAGGAGACCATGTTTTGAAGATGATAGCTCTTATAGAACAGCTTGAGGACCTTGGATGGACAATGGATAATGAACAATATATAGATATTATTCTGCAGTCCCTCCCCTCCACCTTTGCTCAGTTCATAGTGAACTTTAACATGCATGGCATGGAGAAGGACCTCCCTGAACTCCTTAATATGTTAAGGAGTGCAGAGAGCACTATGAAGTTAGCAAAAACTCCCGTTATGACTATTGGACAGTCTTCCTCTTCTCGCCCGAAAGCCAAGGCCAAGGGAAAGAAAAAGAAGAAACCCACTAATCCTAAGGGCGGAGTTAAAAAGGTGAAGGGAAAGGGAAAGTCCAAGGCTGGAGACTCGGGAAAAGGCGAATGTTTTCATTGCCACAAGACAAGACATTGGAAGCGCAATTGCACGGAGTACTTAAGTCTCAAGAAGAAGCATGGTGATGCTTCTGCTTCAGGTGCGTTTATGACTGAAAACTGTTTTTCTATAAACTCTGCTTCCTGGGTATTGGATACCGGTTCAGGTTCTCACATTTGCAATTCTATGCAGGGGCTGAGAAATAGCAAGGTTTTGAAGACAGGTGACCATACTCTCCGTGTTGGAAATGGTTCCAATGTACATACAGTCGCAGTGGGAGAGTATCACTTGGGGTTGCCATCTGGATGTATTTTGATTTTGAATCCATGTTATTTTGTACCAAGTATGCTATGTAATATAATATCCGTTTCTTTGTTGGACAATGAAGGATATAATTTTTTGTTGCAGAACAATGTTATGAACATTCACCTGAATCAAATATTGGTTGGGTATGGTACGCTTAATAATGGAATATATGTCCTAAATCAACACACAGTTTTCAGTATACAACACACTAATAAAAGAAAACTTTCAGAATTAAATGAAGCTTTTCTTTGGCATTGTAGACTTGGTCATATTAACGAAACAAGACTAAACAGGTTACACAAAGATGGATATTTAAACTCTTTTGAATATAAATCTTATGCGACTTGCCAGTCTTGTATCAAGGGTAAAATGACCAAAACTCCGTTTACCGGACACGGAGAAAGAGCTACTCAGCTCCTGGGCCTCATACATAGTGATGTATGTGGGCCTATGTCTACACAGGCTAGAGGCGGTTTTTCATACTTCATTACATTCACTGACGATTTCTCAAGATTCGGTCATGTATTTTTATTAAAGCACAAGTCCGACGCTTTTGAGAAATTCATTGAATATAAACAAGAAGTAGAAAAAAAAACCGGCTTGAGTATTAAGATGCTTCGATCAGATCGAGGTGGAGAGTATCTCAGTACAGAATTTGCAAACTTCCTAAAAGAGAATGGGATTCTCTCTCAGCTCACTCCTCCTTACACACCATAGCACAACGGTGTGTCAGAACGACGGAATAGGACCCTATTAGATATGGTCCGGTCCATGATGAGTGACGCTGAGTTACCAGTCTCGTTTTGGGGACATGCATTGGAGACTGCAGCGTTTCTGCTAAACAGGGTTCCAACCAAAGCCATGTCTACCACGCCATATGAGATATGGAATGGGAAGAGACCATCTCTTAAAAGAATTAAGATTTGGGGTTGCCCGGCCTATGTTAAAAAGCAGAATCCGGACAAACTCGAGACACGGTCAGTCATGTGTAACTTTGTGGGATATCCAAAGAATTCTTATGGATATCTGTTCTACCACAAAGAGAAACAAAAGGTGTTTGTTTCTCAGTATGCCACATTCTTGGAAAAAGATTTTTTCACAGATAAAGATGATGGCAAGGTAGTAGATCTGGAAGAGGTTCTGGAGACACAAACTACAAATGACGATTTGGTTGAACCGGCTGTTGCAACAGAAACTGAAGAACCTCGGCCACTCCGTAGATCTGGTAGGACTTCTCGCCCACCGGAGAGGTACTACGGTTTCCTCATTGATGGTAACAGAGAAGATTGTATCATGGATGATGATGATCCTACCAGTTTTCAGCAAGCTATCACGAGTGGTGACTCTGTGAAGTGGCTGGATGCCATGAGATCCGAAATGGAGTCTATGTACACCAACAAAGTATGGACTTTGGACGTTGTACCCCCTGGGGTAAAACCTGTAGGGTTCAAATGGATCTTTAAAAGAAAGATTGGTGTGGATGGGCAGGTAGAGACCTATAAGGCAAGACTTGTGGCGAAAGGTTTTCGTCAAAGACCAGGTTTGGACTATGACGAAACTTTTTCGCCCGTAGCCATGCTTAAATCCATTCGGATCCTACTTGCTATTGCTGCTCACTACGACTATGAAATCTGGCAGATGGACGTTAAAATAGCATTTCTAAATGGAAATTTAGAAGAATGCGTTTATATGGATCAGCCAGAGGGCTTCATTGACAGTGGGAGCAGCGGAAAAGCATGTAGATTGCTTAAATCCATATATGGGTTAAAGCAGGCATCTCGGAGTTGGAACATCTGTTTCGATGTGTCATCAAAGAGTTTGATTTCATCAAAAATCCAGATGAACCTTGTGTTTATAAGAAGGCTGTAGGAAGAGCTGTCACATTCCTCGTATTGTACGTGGATGACATTCTTCTGATAGGAAATGATATTCCTATGCTACAGTCGGTCAAATCATTCTTATCACTAAGGTTCTCCATGAAGGACCTGGGTGATGCCACATACATCCTGGGCATAAAGATCTATAGGGATAGATCCAAAAAGTTATTGGGACTGTCCCAAACCAGGTACATCAACACTATCCTAAAGAGGTTTAGTATGGAAGACTCCAAGCGGGGTGCCTTACTCGCTTGCTATGGAGTCACTCTCTCCAAGGATTCTTGTCCAAAGACCGATGAAGAGAGAGCTCGCATGAGCATTATACCTTATGCTTCGGCAGTAGGATCTATAATGTATGCGATATTATGTACACGCCCAGATGTAGCTTATGCACTTAGTGTTGTAAGCAGGTATCAATCCAACCCAGGGGAGAACCACTGGACAGCTGTGAAGAACATTCTTAAGTACTTACGAAGGACTAAAGAATTGTTCTTGGTGTATGGTAATACAGATCTCCAAATGGAGGCCTTTACCGATTCGAGCTTCCAGAGCGATAAGGATGACAGCAAATCTATCTCAGGGTTTGTATTTACCCTAAATAGAGGGGCGGTAAGTTGGAAGAGTTCCAAACAGGATACCGTTGCAGACTCTACGATGGAGGCTGAGTACATTGCTGCAAATGATGCCGCCAATGAAGCCGTCTGGATGAAGAAGTTCGTCTCGGAGCTAGGAGTAGTTCCAACCATTATTGATCCAATACCTTTGTATTGTGACAATAATGGGGCGATGGCGTTAGCCAAGGAGCCCAGATCCCATCAACGGTCCAGACACATCCTGAGGCGCTTTCATTTGATCCGGGAGATTGTAGATCGCCGCGAGATCGAGATTAAGAGAGTAGACACAAAGAACAACGCCGCGGATCCATTCACCAAGGCCCTCCCTCAGCCGCAGCATGAGCGACTTTTTGAGATGTTGGGTATGAGATACGCCAATAACTGGCCTTAGTGCAAGTGGGAGATTGTTGGATATATGTATGCCCTAAAGGCCATTATGTGATAGTCGATGTATCTATACATATATATATATTCAGTTTGCATTCTTGCTCGACATGATAGTATGCTATCTGGTTCTTCTTTATCTGACATGTTGATTTGATCATGCTTTTATTCATTCATACATGCTGATAAAGCCCTGAGGATATCGGCTTGACTACTCTGATTATGATGGAGATCATACTAGTGGGACATCTGTAGTCTATAAGCATATCCTGGAACGTCCCTAGTCGTAGGTATATCGAGACGGGGCATTGATATACCAGAGTAGACTAGCGTATATGATACTAGACCCATACGATGGGCGATGGATGTTCCCACATTCATCGATGTTTGACATTAAGATCATATACGGGTGCTCAGTGGTGACTGGGTACACTGGACGGACTCATCGAGAACTCCTATATGGAATTATATCTATCGTCGGATAGCAGTTCTCAGGTGACACTGGTACAGGTTAGTCTGTAGACCCGAGATCGTCATGGAGTCTTGTGTGTTCTCCCACTGTACTTTGATTGCCACCCTACCACAGCTCTACTGAGTCGTGCAAACAGGTGGCCGTTGGGTACAGTCCCGAGACACACGAAGACGATGAGCGATAGGAGGGGTTTCGTCTCTCCCGATATTGGGAGTTGATGCTGTACTGTGCCCGACTGGTTATATCAGTAAGTCCCTGGCCAGGGCTGCTGAGATTTGCTGATAAGTGTTATCAGTAGTTTCTCGATCTGCTATAGACCATTCACCGGCACGACTTATTGAGTTATTGGGGTCGACGTGACCATCCCTAGGCTCGATATGCAGCATATCTGACGAAGAGACCGGACTGTACGGTAGTGTTGCCGGATGGCTCGACGGGAGTTGTAGCAGGTTCGCTCGTTGTCTTCTGATCGCTCAATACCCGGATGGCCGTTACGTTTAGCTGACCGCTTGCGGCTTGAGGGTACTTGATATGATCATCACCCTCTGCCGGCGTATTGACGAGTCTTAGAGTCCCACAGAGGAGTTACCCAGTCCAGGCGAAACGTTGTGGTGCGCGTATGCGATATGCGCTTGCACCCGATTGAAATGTGCGTATATGATACCGAACATTGATCGGGTGGCCTGCTTTTGGTGGGGTCATATGAGATATGACCGGATTGATAAATTAAGTGTTGATTTATCATCTAACCATTAGTTTTCTCACTTGAAACCTTTCTAGGGTTTTGATGGATGTATGAATGCATGCATGTGTTTCTTTCTTCCTTTTTAGTTTCATGCACATGTAGATGTGCATACATGCATACATACATACACCCATCCATCATGGTTGTTAGCATATGGAAATGGTGGCAATATAAGACTCACACCATGGATTATATTATGGATTATTATTTAATTTTGGATTTAAAAGAAAATGAAAAAGGCAAGGATAATCATTCTTGCTTCTACATTCTTCCTTTGACCTAACCATGCTCAACTACCACTAACCTAAGGTTATCCTTCTCTTTATCATTCCAAACTAAAGTTAAATAATGTCTCCATCACTTTAACCATGGTTCTTAGCATGAAGGAATAAAATATATATGGATATATTTCTTTTTCCTTCACTAGGGTTAACCTTTTATCTCTTGTTAAAATTGCCACCATCTTCTTCCTCTAGCTCCTTTGCTCTCTTGATTTTCCTAGTGAGCAAATACCACTTAAAGATAGGTTTTTGAAGTGAGATTCCAAACCACAACATCATTCTACTCAAGTCTAGCCGACTTGATTAGAGTGTTTCCTTCGGTTTTCCAAAGAAGCGAGCTTGGACGGAGTGCTCCGTGGTGGATCGTCGTGGACGCAAGGGAACTTTAAGAGGACCTCGATTCAACATTCAAGACACCAAGGAGTCCAACAAAGGGGAGCTACAAAGGTTGTAGCCTTCAAACCCTTATCTTTACTAGCTTAGAGTTTCATAACCCTAATTTTCTAGGATCGATCCCTTTGCATGTTAGTTTAGCACCTTAAAAATTTTAACTTTGGGTCATGTGATGCTTCAAAACACTTCATAGGGTGCCATACTAACCTTACAGAAAAAATCGGTTTCCTTGATTTGATATTTGCGCAGACACCATGAGATTTATCGGTTCTGATTATATACTCCATATGAGGTATGGTTGCCGTATGAGGGTACATGGTGGGGCCCGGTATGGTTCCCCTCGGTAAAAAGATCGATGGATTTTGCCGATTGAGCCTGGAGGCGGGCGAGTACCGGTGACAGTACCCATGACTCGGCGGGGGATCACGGAAACACCGCTGGGAGTCATGTACGTATGCATACGTCGAAAGGCGATGGTCAGAGCTAGGCACTCGTGCTTTCGGGATAGCGTATGATACGTGATCAGGATTTCTGTGTCGATGCTTGGCCCATTGTTTTCATGATATTTCTTTTAATACCTTTGTATATATAACAGGGGATTTAGCCGTTGTTATATATACCCTTACACCAATATTAGTGGAATGGGACGCTAATATATGTGTATTGCCCCCATCATATTTTACTTCTGCAAATATATATTTAGGATGTTAGAAATTATTTTGAGATTCGACTTGGGATATAGGTGATTCATTGAGATTGGATATTGGATATGAAAAAGATTGATGATTTGTACATTTGGGATAGAGGAGACCTATTCGATATTGTACATTGAGGAGATGTGAGACTTATATGATATGAGAGCCCAACTTAGGGGCTGATTTGAGGATTTGGGATTTGAGTGTCTTGATGGATTGTGATCCGGCCACGATGTCAGGTTTCCGTGGAAATGACATATCCTACCCCATACCTCACACTTATCTATTCTTTGCACAGATTCATATTTGGTAGTACCTGTTAGTGTACCCTTATGATAGTTGCATATTTGCTTTCTCATATCCCTATTGCATAGTTATTGCATACTATTATCATGTCATCATTGCTTCATATATTGATTGTACCTGCTAGTATACATCTCCATTACTTTGCTTTCACATGACCTGTTATTACTGTAAATTGTATATCTTAGATTCATGCTGTACGTACATTCCTGCGATTACCTGCATATATTATCTACTATTCACAAGTTGGCAACTCACCCCCGTTGTGCCACAGGTGTTTCAGGTTGTTCCCCGGAGTAGTCGAGGCAGGCTATTCCGCTTTTTAGCTATCATCTTTTGCTACAGATACCGCATCAGCTCACAGTACTATTTTGCTTAGGTGGGTTTTGGTGGTTATCTGTATTTTGTATTGTACACTCGTTGTATCTTGTACTCTCCATCTACTATTATGTTGTTGACTTAGAGACTTGGTGAGGACGATATTGTATATTATTGTGGATTTGTTGACTTTTATATACAGCTTTCTCTCTATTGTCTTTATTTCTTCGCTACGGCGTCGTATATTTGTATCGTATTCATCTTGGCTAGTTTTTACAAAAAGGGGGTGTTGCCAAAATTTTAAAGAAAGGAAGTAAGACTTTTAATGAATTTGGGTTGCGATTTCAAATGTTTCAAATTACTTTTATTATCTTTTCCGTATTTTTATGGTTTAGATTTCTGGGTTTTTGCTTTCTTTTACTGCGTTACGTCTTTAGGCGTTGCGTAGTATTAGGGTCGTCACGGGCCAATTTTGGGTCGTGACAAAGTTGGTATTAGAGCGCTAGGTTTTACCTTTCGGAGTGTAGGATGACCTTAGTATGGTGGAGTAGGTAACTTAAGCAGAGTAACGTAGTGTGTGTATGTCTGCAGCATACCCACGATGCGGTACTTTGCCTTAAGTGACCTAAGTACAATTTGCTTGATATTCCTTCCTTGATGATTCATATCCTTGAGATTCGATTTTCTTATTCTTATCGAATCTTATCTTATATCTATTTATAGCCTTGCCGCCGATGACTATGGGGACTCGGAGTGATGCAACGAGGGCCGAGGTCAGAGTTGGCTCGGGTGAGACGAGTACTGAACAGGATGGCACTCTAGTTGCACAGGTGCAGACGGATCAGCCTATGACATATACTATTGATAGACTTTTAGCAGAGATGCAGGACTTCCGCCAGACTATGAGTTCATTGGTTAATGTCGTTCGGGAGCTACGACAGGAGGTTGTCACCCATGTTACTCAGTTGTCGCTTACGATCAGCGTGCAGCAGTCCGTCACCTACATAGCACCAGTGGTTGCAGCTCCAGTTGACGAGGCACATATTCCAGAGGCTCAGAGAGTTCCAGGACAGTGGATGACTCATACTATTGTACCAGCCCAGAGACAGAGGTTTGGTCATCGAGACAGATTTCATGGCCATCGCGGGAGTAGCAGAGGCTTAGGACGAGGACAGTCGTTCAGCTCTCATCCCCAGGATGGTCAGCAGTCAGCGCGTGGATGTTTTCGATGTGGGAGCCTTCAGCACTTCGTCAGGGATTGTTCCTTAGCACCTCGTCAGGATCGTCATCAGAGAGGCCGTGGACGTGGAGGCCGTGGACGTGGAAGATTTGCTCAGAGGGCCCTGTCTACCAGAGGAGTTCATCCAGTTGCGGGTAGAGGGCAGACACAGGAGTTTGCTTCTACTCATTGGGACGCGCAGGCGTCCAATGTGGAGTTCTCAGGTATCTTTAATTCGCTTGTTCTTTTGATGTATTCGTTGTTCTTCATGCTTGTACCGTGGTTGGGTAGATTAGTCGTAGTTGTTGTTTTAACTTCTGTCAGCGATTCTTTTGTTGCGCGACACGTATTTCAGTTGTGTGCCAACCGGATAGGAGATAGAGATTCGTCATTCGTTTTGGTCCTTCTAGAGATGTTGGATTTGACGTTCTCCTGGACACGGACTGGTTAATTACGTGCTAGGCGTCTGTGGACTACCGTGAGGAAACAGTCAGGTTTGTTTTTCTCGGCAGGTCAGTTCTTGTTGTGCAGGTGGATAGTTGTACCGCCTCTCATAGCTTGAATTCAGCCTTTTTCGCTAGTCGGCTTCTGAGGAGATGTCGTGGATTCTTGGCGTTCATTCGTGATACCGTAGCCACAGAAGGTTGTTGGACCGGCGTTCCTTTCGTGCAAGAGTTTTCCGACGTTGTTCCGGATGAGCCGACGAAGCTTGGGAACTTAAGGATCGGCTGCAGAGTTGTGGTTTGGGAGTTTTGTGTGTCTGAGTGTTTCGCTTTTGGAAGCTCCTATTTCTGTTCGTCAAGGAGAAAGACGGCAGTTTAAGGTTGTGTATCGACGAATCGTCAATTGAACCGGCTTACGGTGCGGATAGGTATCCTTCACCTCGCCGTGACGATTTCTTCGATCCGCTCCAGAATACGAGACATTTTCTAAGTTTGTTCGGGATCAGGTCATCACTATTGCGGATTCGGGGTGATGGCATTCCGAAGACTGCCTTGTGCGTGCTACGGGCTTTGCGTGTTTTGGTGTGTCATTGGACTCACCAGTGCCCTGGCAGCATTTGTAAATGTGATGAACCAGATTTCTTTAGGCTGTTCCTCGACCAGTTATTGTTGTGTTATTTACGACATTCTGGTCTATCTAATGTGTCTTGAGGAACAGGAGCAGCACTTGAGGATTTGTTATGCAGATACTGGGAGAGCACCAGCAGTTGCTAAATTCTCGGAGTGTTTCTTCAGGCTTGTTTTGTTTTGACTCCTAGGTCTTATAGTCGCGGGAGACGGTTTCGTATGGTTCCGAGGGAGGATCATGGCCGTACAACTTAGGCCCAGGCTTGTGTGCAGGACGAAGATCCGCGGATTGTTGGGCTTAGCAGGTTTTATCGCCGTTTCATGCAGGATTGCTAGAGTAGTGCTGCACCGTCGACTGAATGGACCGGAAGGGAGGTTTCTTTTCTGTGGACTGAGGCATGCGTGCGGAATTTTCGGCAGTTGAAGATTCGGTTAACAACTGCATTAGTCCTTTCCTTGCTTTTGGTTCGGGCGACCTTGTTGTTTAACTGTAATGTTTCTTGAGTGGGCTCGATTGTGTACTGAGGTGACACTATAGAGTTATCGCTTTTGCTTCCCTACATTTGGAGGAAGTACGAAAAGGATATTCCACTCATGATCTGGAGATGGCCGCGGTGGTTTTGCGTTGGAGATTTGGAGACACTACTGGTTCGAGAGTCGTGTTAGATTTTCCACGGACCACCAGAGCTTAATGTACATCTTCCTGCAGCGGATTTGATTGTTGTGATAGTCTTCTGCAGATTTACAGTTCTTGTATGATCGTTGAGTACAGCTTAAGTTCGTCTCTACGGAGGGGACAGCTTGCTCATGTCCGCGCCCGACCACTTTTCTTTAACCGCTTTCGCGAGACACTGCCCGCCGATGCTCGTACGTCAGAGATACTTGAGCATACTCGGCTGGGTAATGATTCAGAGACCTTGATTTATGACAATGACGTGCTAAGTTAGGGACACGTTTGTGTACCTGACATTATCAGGTAGAGACGTGAAATCCTAGAACATACACATCTGTCAACTCTCTGTATGCATTCAAGTTCCATCAACATTTAGCGTGACTTGTAAGATAGTTACGGGTGGACAGGGATGTAAAGAGAAATTTCAGGTTTCGTTTCAAGGTGTCTGTCTTGTTGTGTGCTTGGGTCGAGCATCTGAGGCCGGCTGGAGAGTTGCAACCTTTTACCGTTCCGAAGTAGGAGTGGGAGCAGATCTCCATGAATTTCGTTATGGTTTCTACCCAGGTTTAGTCAGGGTGTGACTCCATTCGGATTCTTGTCATCCGGTTATACTCAATGTGCTCAGTTGTTTTTGTTAAAGTTATGTGTTGTGTTGATTGTTGTCGGCAGTTGGGGATCGTCACTCGCCATCATTAGGGTTCTCCTTCGATGGCCATTATCAGGAGACACTCCAATTAGACACCTTTAGGTTTAGGGGTTAGGTCGTGTCGATCACCAGTCTGTTCTTCTGACTCTGCGTAAGTAAGATTTTGGACCCCAGCTATGTCTAGAGACTTCGGTGATGATCCAATTGATTCAGGTCAGGATGAGAATTGTAGCCAGTGCAAATAAAGGTCTGATACCGACCGTGTTGGTCGTAGACTTAAGTGCGCAGTGAAAGATCATGTATTCCTACGGACTTTCCGATGAATGACGTGTTGGATTTTGGGAAGCTTGTCCCAGGATTTAGGTCCTTTTAAGATCCTATAAGCGAGTTAGTTTCGTTGCCTTTAATTTGGCACTTCCGCCCAGATTATTGAATTTTCACCCCGTATTCCTTGTGATGATACTTTACAATTACCTTCATTACCTTTCTCACATAAATTGGCACCAAACCTTTTGGCTTGGACGCGATCTTTCGTTCACCAGCAGCCAGTTGTGTTAATGGCCCGGCAGGTGGAGAAACGTCGGTCAAGAGTCTTGCCATCTGTGAAGGGTTTTCTTGGACGTAGCCGTATATTGAGGTAATCACTTGGGAGGCTGCGAGCGAGATTTGAGAGTTGTAATCTTCTCTTTGAAGGTACGCGTATCGGTATATTTTTAAATTCGGGGACGAATTTCTTTTAAGGGGGGAGATTGTAATACCTTAGAATGTGTTTTGTAGCTAATTATATTTATATATATAGTTTTTAATAAAAAGGTTTACCAATTTGGTTTTTAATTATTTTATCCTATTTATTGAATATTTTATTAGATTTTTCCAAGGCTTGCACACACTTGTGCATGATAACTAGGGTTGTTTTGAGGGTTTAACCATGATTAGCAACATGGTGAACTAACCATTCCTTAATCTTGTTTAATATTGTATTAGGTGCTTTTGGATTTTTATTTGTATATGGTTGTTTTTAAAATAAAATGGATTTAAATGGGGTTTTAAATTTAAAAATGATTGTTCTTGGGTTGACTTGGTGAGAGAGAGAGAGGGTGCATTATGAGGCATGATGGCTTGCCCATGCCTTCAATTAATGAAGAGAGAGAGAGAGAGGAGGGGGTTGACTTGTTGGTGTTCTCTCATTCTCACTCATTTCTCTCATCCTCTCACTCTCAAACTCACACACACACACACACACAACAGCACAGCAGCAGCAAAGACAACAACAACAACTGAACCAGCAGCAGCAGAGAAGGAGCAGCAGCAGATAGCAACAGCTTCAGCAGTAGCACAAAGAGCATCACAAGAAGATAGCAACAGCAGCAGCTCCATGAGCAGCACACACTAGCATTAGCACCAGCAGCTCCGGCAACAGCAGGAGGAGATGCAGTAGCAGCATCAGCAGCCAAGGCAGCAGCAGCAATAGCAACTTCAGCAGCAGTAGCAGTAACAACATCAGCAGCAGCTGTAGCAGCAGCAGCTCCAGCAACTTGCAGAAGCTCTTCCTCCTCCATTCACTTCTTCACCTGCTTCCTAGGATCTCGTAGGGTATAATTCTGAAACCCAATTCCTAGTTTGCTTAGTTGTGTGTGTAGGGTTGCTAGGCACGCGCACAAGGGTCTACGAGGCATCAACCATGCCCGATTAAAAATTTAGCCGTGCCGAACAACCCGAATACGAATCTTTAAACTAGAGATTAGGAGAAAACAAACATGCTAAACACTTTAACACTAAGTGAGAGGGATTACAACCTTTGTAGATCCGGTCCTTCACTTCATAAGCTCCGTGTTGTGGTCCCTTCGCTGCGATCATCAGGTTCCGGACTCTCGAGAGGTTCCACGAAGAGAAAGATGCAGTCTTGCTTCCGATCTTCGATACAAAGATGATCTACCTTGAAGTTTCATTAACACAAGCTAACACTCACTAAAATTGAGTGAACACTCTCATCTAAAGGGCAAGGGAAGATGAGGATGATGAAGTAGGATTTTTGCACTCTTTTATAATCTTTTTCTCATACTCATTCATCACTTGAAAAAAACTAGTAAGCTTTTTTCATGAAGAAAGAAGAAGGAAGAAGATGAAGAATAATAATATTCCTTTTGTGATGAACAATGATAGACTTTGATAAGGTTAGAAATGCAACCATGGTTCAAGTAACCATTGTAGAGAATTAACTAGGGTTAGGGTTTAGGGTTGAGTTAAAGAAATATCTTGCAAAATATCTTTTCCAAAATAAAAAGGAAAACCTTCTAGAAACTTCTAGAAATGATTAACCCTAATCAAACCCTAACCATATTTAATCTCCACTAAACATGTTTCATTAATAACCATATCATGTTACAATATTATATATCACATATATAATATTTATTGTAACAAAATAAAATAATACAATTAACATATATCGCATATATATCAATGTATTACCCGAGTGAGAAAAAGAATCTTTTAGTGAGCTAATATTAGTTAATGTCATTTAATATATCATATATATATTATTATACATTAAATTATCGAATCAACACTTGATCCGACAATCCGGCTATATCGCATATAACCGACTAATATTTATCCGTACCGATTCATCGAATCAACACTTGATCCGATGACCCGGCTGATATCAAATATCGCGAGAATAGAATATGGTATCTCATATCGCATTATCCTTGGTCCCGCACATATCACATATGTGCTCCTACTCCGTTTTGCCTGAGCCAAGAAACCTCTGTGTAGGACTCTAAAGAATCATCAATACGCCGGCAGTAGGTGATGATCATATCAAACACCCACAAGCTGCAAGCGGTCAGCTAAACGTAACAGCTACCCAGGTATTGAGCGCTCAGAAGATCAACAAGCAAGCCTGTACATTCTCCTGTGAATCCAAACAGTAACACTCCCGTACAGTCCGGTCTCGTCGTCTGATATGTCGCAATCTCGCCTAGGGGTGGTAAACGTCAGACCCCAGTAGCTCGATAAGTCGTGTCGATATGAGGTCTATAACAGTTCGAGAAACTACTGATAACACTTACCAGTAAATCTCAGCAACCCTGGCCAGGGATTTCCGGTTATAGCCAATCGAACACAGCACAACATCAACTCCCTATACCGGGAGAGACGAATCCCCTCCTATCGCTCATTGCCTCCATGTGATTCGGGACTGTACCCAAAAGCCACCTTTTTGCACGCCCTCTTGGACGTGGTATGATGGAAATCAAAGCACAGTGGGAATCACACAAGACTCTATGACGATCTCGGGTCAACAGACTACTCTGTACCAGTGTCACCGTAGAACTGCCATCTGACGTGAGGTATAATACCATCTGGGAGTTCTCGGCGAGTCCGTTCAGTGTACCCAGTCTCCACTGAGCACCCGTACACCATCCTTGATGTCAAACACCGATTGATATGGGATCATCCATCGCCCATCATATGGGTCAAGATGCGTATACGCTAGTCTACTCTGGTGTATCGATGCCCTGTCTCGATACACCCTCGACTAGGAACAGTTATAGGATGTACTCATCGACTACCGTGGCCCCACTAGTATGATCTCATCATAGTCCCAGTAGTCGAGTACATATCCTAAGGGCTTTATCAACATGTAACATAGAGACAATCAGAGTACATGTTAAGATAAAGTACAACCAGATAGCATACTATCATGTCGAGCAAGAAATTCCTCCCTATATATGTCCAAGCATCCATTACAATATACATCGTATGTACAGTATGGCCTCTAGGGCATACATATAACTAACAGTGTGATAGTTAGCTTCGGTTTGTGTTTAATTGTGAGTTTAGTGCTAATTAAGGTGATGTATGTAGAATGTCGGTTAAGTGGCGATTGTGCTAGTTAACCTAGCCTATTTTAGTGTTATTAGGGTCATCATAACTGAGTATTTCCCTGGATTACACTAAAATACCATAGGTTTTCCTTATTATGCTAAATTGGCGTTTTTAAGCGTTATTTGTGACATTCTGTGATCTGCTATTGACCCGGACCCTTCAGAGTAAAATTGAAGAAACTGGAGTAGTCTACCTAGGTCTAGAACACAACACCAGAACACGAGACCCTACTTCCCAGTCCAGGCCGCAGATTAATTAGGTTTGGCATTTTGCGGCCAAGTAGGGGGCAGGGGTATTGGGGTCTTGGCTAGGGTTGTCTGAAGTGTTGTCTAGTGCTTTGACATGTCTAGTTTTGTAAGATTTTACCTGTCGGAAAATCTGGGATCAAATACCGTTTTTCATGTCCGTTGTGTTTGCGCGATACGCGCGATACGTGAGTGGGTTCTGTGATCCAGCGTATCGTGGCGTGTCGCGATAGTTTTAGACGCATATACACATGATTCAGTGTATCGTGCACACGCGAGTTTAGTTCGCGACGCGAGTTTCTCGTTTTGGTTCGATATCACGTTTTGCAGAATATTTAACTTATATATGATTTCCATGTCTTATTTGCAGGTTTGCAGGCAGGGACTACGGACACTGCTACAGGGGGGAGCAGATGGTAGGATTCACTTAGCGTGGAGCGTAGGTGAGTAGATTTAACATCTACAGGGGAATCGCCCACATGGCGTTATGCGTCTGGGCTAGGATTCAAATACCTGTCGCATATTCTACGTCATTGTTAGAATTGCGCCTTTACCGTATTTTCTTAATATAGTTGTACTGTGACTAGCAGCCGTAGGACACTGCATATATTATTGACGGTTCATGTTGCACAAGCACGGATTGTATGCTACATACACACCGTCAATAATTGCCATGTCACACACAACCCTTTATAGATACTATATTGCTTATCATACTTGACATCTAGCTTATCGGTATACCTATAGTGTATCTTACCTTTAGTGATAGGTACATCTACACCTTGCGATACAGCTATAGGTATACCTTGTACATATTTTACTTATATCCAGGGGGGTATACTTCATATTCTACTTATACTCAGGGGGTATACGACATCTTTTACTTATAGGTAGATACCTATATTTAGCTGTACCGTATTGATTTTGCATACATCTGGTTTCAGCTACATATTTTCATTTACATGCTCGCATTCAGATATATCGCATATATTTATTCCTGGATTTTCGCAATGTTTATTTGGATTTTACATGATGTTTTCTGGATTTGGGAACTGCGGGAGTTCATGAAATTATGCATACATTGAAAAACCCGGTTTCCTTGATATGATATTTGCGCAGCCACCATGAGATTTATCGGTTCTGATTATATACTCCATACGAGGTGTGGTTGCCGTATGAGGGTACATGGTGGGGCCCGGTATGGTTCCCCTCGGCAAGAAGATCGATGGATTTTGCCGATTGAGCCTGGAGGCGGGCGAGTACCTACCAGTGACAGTACCCATGACTCGGCGGGGGATCACGGAGACACCGCTGGGAGTCATGTACGTATGCATACGTCGAAAGGCGAGGGTCAGAGCTAGGCATTCGTTCTTTCGGGATAGCGTATGATACGTGATCAAGATTTCTGTGTCGATACTTGTCCCATTGTTTTCATGATATTTCTTTTAATACCTTTGTATATATAACAGGGGATTTAGCCGTTGTTATATATACCCTTACACCAATATTAGTGGAATGGGACGCTAATATATGTGTATTGCCCCCATCATATTTTACTTCTGCAAATATATATTTAGGATGTTAGAAATTATTTTGAGATTCGACTTGGGATATAGGTGATTCATTGAGATTGGATATTGGATATGAAAAAGATTGATGATTTGTACATTCGGGATAGAGGAGACCTATTCGATATTGTACATTGAGGAGATGTGAGACTTATATGATATGAGAGCCCAACTTAGGGGCTGATTTGAGGATTTGGGATTTGAGTGTCTTGATGGATTGTGATCCGGCCACGATGTCAGGTTTCCGTGGAAATGACATATCCCATCCCATACCTCACACTTATCTATTCTTTGCACAGATTCATATTTGGTAGTACCTGTTAGTGTACCCTTATGATAGTTGCATATTTGCTTTCTCATATCCCTATTGCATAGTTATTGCATACTATTATCATGTCATCATTGCTTCATATATTGATTGTACCTGCTAGTATACATCTCCATTACTTTGCTTTCACATGACCTGTTATTACTGTAAATTGTATATCTTAGATTCATGCTGTACGTACATTCCTGCGATTACCTGCATATATTATCTACTATTCACAAGTTGGCAACTCACCCCCGTTGTGCCACAGGTGTTTCAGGTTGTTCCCCGGAGTAGTCGAGGCAGGCTATTCCGCTTTTTAGCTATCATCTTTTGCTACAGATACCGCATCAGCTCACAGTACTATTTTGCTTAGGTGGGTTTTGGTGGTTATCTGTATTTTGTATTGTACACTCGTTGTATCTTGTACTCTCCATCTACTATTATGTTGTTGACTTAGAGACTTGGTGAGGACGATATTGTATATTATTGTGGATTTGTTGACTTTTATATACAGCTTTCTCTCTATTGTCTTTATTTATTCGCTACGGCGTCGTATATTTGTATCGTATTCATCTTGGCTAGTTTTTACAAAAAGGGGGTGTTGCCAAAATTTTAAAGAAAGGAAGTAAGACTTTTAAAGAATTTGGGTTGCGATTTCAAATGTTTCAAATTACTTTTATTATCTTTTCCGTATTTTTATGGTTTAGATTTCTGGGTTTTGGCTTTCTTTTACTGCGTTACGTTTTTAGGCGTTGCGTAGTTTTAGGGCAGTCACGGGCCAATTTTGGGTCGTGACAATCTGAGACTAAACTGCTATATTTATAATATTCAAATTAGTTATCTCATAACTACCTGTGGATTCCAAATATTGTATCACATTCCAGATAAATAGACAATGTTAAACTTTCCGATCGAATAATCAAACACCCAAGATTTCCCCAATATATCTCAACACTTGAAATCAGTTTAAAAACATCCATCACATGCCACAGTACCAATGGTCCAGCCGTAGAAGGGTCAAGCCAACGCCTCACATGTGGCACGCCGTACTGCCTCAAACCCTAAGATTTAGAGGCAGTTCAAGACGGTCACATAATCGAGTTAAGGTTTTTTTTCTTCTAGAGGGTCCACCGCGTTATTTGCACGACTTAGAACGTTCTTAAACTCGAGAAAATATCCAACTTTTGAAAAAATTTCCGATAGGGGAAAAAGTGAGTTATTGATATCCGTTCGAACTTTTTAACAGTTTCTAAAAAATTACCCGGACAAACTAAACAAAGTTAAATTATCCGATCGAATCAACGAGTCCCAATACAATCCTAGAAAACTCAACACTTGAGTAAAATTAAAAATTCCCAGAAGAATCAGGAATCACATACGGAGGTTACTGTGCAAATTTGAAAACAAGAGGCAACTTTTTGGCCGCGGAACCGCCGCCAATACCATGGTACGGCCGCGGTTCCGCGGCGCTTTAGAGGAGTTAGAGGCACGTGCTTCACAGTAACTCATGTAATTACCTGCTGATTTTTTTGAGTATTTTTAATTCAAAAAAAATCACAGTTTTGAAAAATATACAGAGAAGCGTAAACATCGGGGTTTCCGGGTTCGATCGGACTTTAAACTTCGTCTAGACTTCGCCTAAAGCTCTAGCTTGGCTCTGATACCACTGTAGGGTTGATGCCCGATTAAAAATTTAGCCGTACCGAACAACTCAAAGGCGGATCTTTAAACTAGGGTTTATGCAAAAACAAGTATGTTAAACACTTTAACACTAAGTGAGAGGGATTGCAACCTTTGTAGATCCGGTCCTTCACTTCTTAAGCTCTGTGTTGAGGTCCCTTCGCTGCGATCATCGTGTTCCGGACTCTCGAGAGGCTCCACGAAGAGAAAGATGCAGTCTTACTTCCGATCTTCGATAACATAGATGATCTACCTTGAAGTTTCGCTAACACAAGCTATCACTCATGAAATGATGTGAACACCCTCATCTAAATGGCAAGGATAGATGAGGATGATGATGTTGGATTTTTGCTCTCATTTATTTTTTTATTCTCACTCATTTTTCATCACTTAGAAAAAGCTAGAAAGCTTTTTCATGAAAAGAAAGAAGGAAGAAGATGAACAATTAACATGAAACCTTTTGTGATGAATAATGAAAGGATAAATATGATGATTAATGCAACCATGGTCAACTAAACCCATGTAGAGAATTAACTAGGGTGAGGATTTAGGTTGAGTTAAAGCATGAGTCATAACAAAATATCTTTCACAAAACAAAACTAAACCTTCTAAAATCATCTAGAAAGCTTAACCCTAATCCAAACCCTAATCATGTTTAAACTCCACCAAACACGTTGCATTAGTTATCATATCATGTTACAATATTATATATCACATATATAATATTTATCCTAACAAAATAAAGTAATACATTTAACATATATCGCATATATATCAATGTATTACCCGAGTGAGAAAAAGAATGTTTTAGTGAGCTAATATTAGTTAATGTAATTTAATATATCATATATATTATTATACATTAAATTATCGAATCAACACTTGATCCGACAATCCGGCTATATCGCATATAACCGACTAATATTTATCCGTACCGATTCATCGAATCAACACTTGATCCGATGACCCGGCTGATATCATATATCGCGAGAATAGAATACGGTATCTCATATCGCATTATTCTCGGTTCCGCACATATCACATATATGCCCCTACTCCGTTTCCCCTGAGCCACGAAACCTCTGTGTAGGACTCTAAAGAATCATCAATACGCCGGCAGTAGGTGATGATCATATCAAACACCCACAAGCTGCAAGCAGTCAGCTAAACGTAACAGCCACTCAGGTATTGAACGCTCAGAAGATCAACAAGCAAGCCTGTACATTCTCCTGTGAATCCAATCAGTAACACTCCCGTACAGTCCGGTCTTGTCGTCTGATATGTCGCATATCTCGCCTAGGGGTGGTAAACGTCAGACCCCAGTAGCTCGATAAGTCGTGTCAATATGAGATCTATAACAGTTCGAGAAACTACTGATAACACTTACCAGTAAATCTCAACAACCCAGGCCAGGGATTTTCAGTTATAGCCAATCGAACACAGCACAACATCAACTTCCTATACCGGGAGAGACGAATCCCCTCCTATCGCTCATTGCCTCCATGTGATTCGGGACTGTACCCAAAAGCCACATTTTTGCACGCCCTCTTGGACGTGGTATGATGGAAATCAAGGCACACTGGGAATCACACAAGACTCTATGACGATCTCGGGTCAACAGACTACTATGTACCAGTGTCACCGGAGAACTGCCATCTAACGTGAGGTATAATACCATCTGGGAGTTCTCGGCGAGTCCGTCCAATGTACCCAATCTCCACTGAGCACCCATACACCATCCTTGATGTCAAACACTGATGGATATGGGATCATCCATCGCCCATCATATGGGTCAAGATACGTATACGCTAGTCTACTCTGGTGTATCGATGCCCTGTCTCGATACACCCTCGACTAGGAACAGTTATAGGATACTCATCGACTACCGTGGCCCCACTAGTATGATCTCATCATAGTCCCAGTAGTCAAGTACATATCCTAAAGGCTTTATCAACATGTAACATAGAGATAATCAGAGTACATGTTAAGATAAAGTACAACCAGATAGCATACTATCATGTCGAGCAAGAAAGTCCTCCCTATATATGTCCAAGCATCCATTACAATATACATCGTATGTACAGTAATGGACTCTAGGGCATACATATAACTAACAGTTATAACACACAGAGTAAGAGTTATTAAACTCTTAGGACTTGTACATAGTGATGTATGTGGTCTGATGTCCATACGGACAAGGGGTTGGTACTCGTACTTCATTATGTTTACTTATCAGTTCTTTGGTGTTAGACACACGTTCTTTTTGAAATGCAAAGTCCAAAGATTTGAGAAGTTCTTAAAGTATAAGAATAAAATAGGGAACTAGACGTCGGAAGTATCATGATTCTTTGATATGATCGAGAATGCGGATACTTTAGCTCGGTATTCTGCAAATGCCTATTAGAGAATGCGATTCTCTCTCATATTACTCTTCCGATTGTACCATAGCACTATAGATTATCCAATAAGAGGATATGCACCCTATGGGATATCGTGTGCTCGTATGATGAGTATTGCTGCGTTGCCTCTTTTATTATGAGGGTATACACTGAGAACAGCTGCCTACCAATTGAATATGGTTCCGTTTAAATTAGTGTCTGTAATTCTATATGTGATATGAAATGAGAGCAAATCTTAAGGTTGTTAAGATATGGAGTTATCCGGTTTATGTTACAAAGAAAAATCCGGACAAATTCAAGGCACGTTTCAGTAACGAGCAGTTTGTAGGTTGTTCCTGCCAAAAATGGAGCTTAGAAAGAAGCTTAAGCTTATGCTCTGGGGAAAAATCTTAAGCTTTGAAATTTGGGCCTAAAAATTAGGCCCTCACATAAAGAGTGCAAACTCTACAAAATCGCATGCGCAAGGCGCAAGACACTAGCGCTAATCATATGTGTGCAGCGCCAACTGTGTAACGCACGGGCATAAGCGCCAAAGCCTAAAAAACGCATGCAAACGCATGTAGTGCCAGTGCCAATCATATGTGCCCAGAGCCAAATGTGCAACGCAAGGCCGCAAGCGCTAAAGGCGCGAAAACGCATGCAACGCGCGTGGCGCCAGCGCCAATCATACGTGCGCAACGCCAAATGTGCAATGCATGGGAGCAAGAACAAATGGATAAAGGCACTAGCGCACTTTATGTATGCACTAGCACCAAACGTGCTATGCACATGGCGCAAGCGCACCCTTAATGAAGCAAACAGTTTAAGAACGAGCCAAGGCTGTAGTTAGAAAGAAAATCTTTTTCTAGGATCTTTCTGAACAGAAAGATCCTAGGATCAAAGATCTAACGGTGCCTAAACACTCTGAATTGATAAAAGATCAATTGAAATCAAATTAAATATCTTAGCTAGTGATTTACCTTAACTACCCCCTTCTATAAATAGAAAAGGGGAGACTCCAAAAAGAAGGGAAGATTCTGATGCCGAGACTCTGAAAAAAAGATGCCGAGCCTTAAAAGAAAAAGGAGGAGACTTTGGCTCCGGAAGAAAAATCAAAGAATTCTGATGGAAGGACTCTCAGGAAAAAAGAGGCTGAACCTCAAAATAAAAGGGAGAGAGAGACTCTCGTAAAGAAAAAGTGACTTTTGCTCCAGAAGGGCGACTCTAAAAAAGAGAGACTTTTGATCTCGAAAAGAGAAGACTTTGGCTCCAGATATGGGAGAGATTGATCTCCAAAAAGAGGCCGCATCCTCCAGAAAGGAAAAAGCAAAGAAAAAGAGAGATAGATGGAGATTGATCTCCAAAAGGGGTGTGGTTTAGGGTACATTCCTCCATACCTTCGATGTACGGCACTGTAATCTCTCAGCGTTTTCGGAGAGGTGGTTGGATCCATACGACCAACGATTCTTCCTTTCTTTTCTCTTGAAGCTTAGGCTTCAAGGAATTAAATTTTTTATCAAGAACATGGACAAAGAACAAAATAGAAGCATATACTTCATTGAAAGCTTCTGCTTTCTGAAAGTTAAAAACTTTCTAAATATGGCGCACCCTATATAGATGCGCCAATGCTATGGGCGCTCTTTACAAAGAACTGCGTTGTGCTACGTGTAATGCACGTACACCAGCGCCAATGGATCTCCCTTCAAGAAGTGCACATATGTGCTAGCTCCAGTGCCAAGTCATAAGGACATGAACCAAGTGTGCCACGTGCAATGCACGGACGCAAGTGCACATTATCCTCAAGCACGCCACGTGCAATACACGGGCGCAAGTGCATGTCACTCTTGAGCGCAAAACGCCAGTGCTAAGCATACATGAGCGCTGAACCGAAGTTCTAGACTTATCAAATTGGATAAGACTGAGCCTAGGCTTCCCCAATGATCCAATGATCAATAGAGAAAAAATCTCTTCAGCAACACTAGATAGACTTAGTTCATAAATGAGACTAAGTGTCCCTAGGTAAAGCCTCTGCTCCCCAATGGGGAACCAAGTCAAAATACTTGGCTGGAACTTTAGTTCTTAACCCTAATAAAAGCTTATGCATTCATAATAAGAAGAGCTTATGGACCTCATAATATGAGTATTGAACCATAAGTTCACCCTCATTGGCAAACCAAGACACAAATGTGAGCACAATCAAGCAATGCTTGACAAAAATATGAGGTGGATAACCAAGATACCAACAGAGCCCTTAGAACTCACTGTTCCCAAGGTGATCTACCCTTTATAAATGTTAGTGATATATTCCCTACAGGCCATTATTGTATCATACTGGATTGTATATTACTTAATGGGAGCTTGGGATATACACGGATATAGTAACAGTCTTACTCAAAATGGTAGTATGCTACCTGGTTTGTTTCTACCTCAATACGTGCATGTGTTTTCTTAGCATATCGCTTATACATATTGGTAGAGCCCTTAGGATCTTTGCTTGATTACCAGCGTTGTGATGGCAGTCGCACTAGTGGGGGCTGGGTAGTCTATAAGCACATCCTATACAGGTCCCTAGTCATAGGATTATCGAGATAGGGTATCGATACTCCACAATAGACTAGTGTATACGCTTCTCATCCCAGCAGGGGAGATGGTCTGTCCCACAGCCATCAGTACGTCGTACTGGAGATAGTATGCAGGTGCTCATTAGGTTATGAGTACACTGAACATGACTCATCGGGAACTGTTGGTGGGTATTATACCTGTCGTCGGGTAGCAGTTCGCAGGTGACATGAGTGCAGCTTAGTCCGTCGACTTGACACTGCTACTTCTCCTCGAGTGTGTTCCCACTGTACTTTGATTACTACCCTACCACGTCTCAAAGGAGTCATGCAAACAGTTAGTAGTTGGGTGCATTCCCGAAGCACTTGGAGGCAGTGGTGGTTAGATAAGATTCGTCTCTCCCGGTATTGGGGGTTGATATCGCGCTGTGTTCAGAAGGCCATTACACAAAGTCTTTGGCCAAGGCAAGCGAGATTTACTGGTAGCTATTCCAGTATTTTCTTAGGGTGTATTGGGATACTCTCTGACACAACTTATTGCGCTATTATAGGTCTGACGATTACCATCCCTAGTCTCGATATGTGATACTCTTAGACGAACAGACTGGACTGTAAAGGGATTGTCACATTCATGCTTAGTAGGAGTTCGGATGGGGTTTTCTCATCAACCTTCTTATCGACATCTACCTGGAGACTGTTACGTGAAGCTAGTACCGCTTGCGACCTGTGGTTAAACCCACTTCCAGCGTAGTGTCGAGTCTTTAAGTCCCACATAGTGAGTTTCCCTGCACCGGGCAAAAGGTGTAGAGGCCGTATGGTTTTGCGGCAGGGCTTCGATCACTTACGTGCACTTGTGCGCATATGATGTTCGAGCGGATAATACTAGTGGGCTTTGGTTTAAGCCGGATCCTAATATTATATTGATGGATCGATTTCGTCTCTGTGTATTCGTGTTTCTGGGAACACGAATGCGGGTATGTATATATGGATGAGAGGGCATAGAAGGAGACACCTCATTAGGGTTTTTACCATTTACTTGATTAAAACAATTATGAAGTGGAGGAAAGTATTTGTTATTTTTGTAAATGATAATTGAGGCATGGCTACTTGTTTTGACTACTTAACTTGGTTTGACCATTTGACTTGGTATGACCATTTGACTTGGTTTGACCACTTGACTTGGTTTGACTCTTTGACTAGATATTTCTTGTGAGATATTTTGTGGCACTAGATATTTTGGATGAGATATTTTTCATGCCATGGTTGTAGTCAAGTCAAGGGAGCCATATCACATTATCATTATCATTATCAAAAATTATTTCGCTTTCCTCATGTTAGCTCTCTTCTTCATCCTCATATCAAAAACCCTAAAAGCTCTCATGTGTTGAGAATCCTAGGGTTTCAAGAGACAAATAAATCCATCTTCATACTCTACATCACTTAGGCTATCAAGTTTGGCAAGCTTGTTGTCCTAGTTACCTCGGATTTGAGGTGGAGCTCGGACTATAGACTCTCGGGTGGATCGTCTTTGAATCGAGGAGGCCGTCGAGGTTGCTACGATCCGGATTGATCCTTGGAGCCTACGATGATGAGGAGGACAATGGAGAAGACCCGAAGGACTTGTATCATGAGGTATAACATTCTTTCCGAGTAGTTAAATCTCATGTAGTTTGTTAGCTAGGGTTTATGGACGATCCTTGGTTTTAGTCGGTGTTGTGAAGCCCGTAAAAATCATTTTTTGCAAATTCCGCCTCCCCGCGAACAGGTGGGGTGCGCTGCATCAACTTACAAAAAGCGGGGCATGGTTTAGGATACATCCCTCCACATCTCCGATATACGACACTGTAATCCCTCAGTATTTTCGGAGAGGTGGCTGGGTCCTTATAACCAACGATCCCTCATCCTCTTCTAGTCCAATCCCAATCAAAGTAAGCAAAGCTCAATCATTCGTACCAAGCAATGATCAACCATTCATATTCTAAACATTCGTCTTGTCAACAACATTGACTTGACATTCGATCAACGATCACTTTTGTTTGATAGCCGATCAATGATCTCTACCATCCAAATTACCTGTTGTTTACCGCCAAAAATAGAGAAGGATTGGGATAGGACGTCTTACCTGAATTTAGGGGTAGATGCTATATGGATATATCCGTCCACTTCTCCAAAAATGCCAAGTTGATTTATGGCACCGTATATCGGAGGTTTGGACAGATACGACCATTGTAACGTGACTTCATCAGATTCCCCCTCTTTGAGAGGATTTTGATTATGGGGACGCTCTTCTCTGCAGGCGTATGCCCCTGTAGTTAATTACGTTATAGTATTGCGATAACAATTTTCACCTGCTCCAATAGGTCATTTCCTGTCGTGTTATATATATACTATTTATTATGGTTGCTCGTGGATTGTATACGGAGACTAATTTATATCGTCGCCCGTAGGGCGCGAATTAGTCCAAATCTATATATTAAATTTGGAGTTCTGAACTTCGGAGGCAGATCTCATATAAATGAGGTCTATCAGTTCAGGAGATATTTTATTTTTATTTAAGGACCGTTAATCTAATTTTAAATTAAGATCAACTTAAATATATGAGCATATAGGCTCGATTTATTTTAACTAAGGATACATTAGTCTTATATGAGACTAAGATCAACTTAGAAATATGGTTAAGGATCATTAAATTTTGTTAAGATCTATCAATAGAGCATATGGGCTCGGCTACAATGAACAATATGGGTTTAAGAAAATTTCAGAAACTTAGCCAATTTTAGGCTCAGTCTTGGGCTTCTTTATCTTCTAGAAGTGCTAAGCACTTAGTCTTTTGAATATGGATATAATATCCAAATTTTGTTCTAGCGCTCATGTGGGTATCACGTGGGGTGCTCGGATTTGGGCGTTGCCCTATCAGTGCTAAGCACTTAAACACCTTGAACATATGGTGCTAAGCACTTTTATACAGCGCTCACGTTGGTATTACGTGAGGCGCTCCAGCTTTTTACTTATGAGCGCTCATGTGTGAGGCATATGAAGCGCCGAGTCTTTATTTATGGGCGCTCACGCATGAAGCACGTGAGGCGCTGGATCTTTGGAGATTTAATCTCTGTTTATTTTTTGAAAGAAGTTAAACTTCTATTAATGGTGTTTTGGCCATTAACGATCAGCAAGATCACTATTTTAAGGATCCGAGATCAGGTTCTTTAATAACTAAGTTCTTGATTACAATGAAACTAAGTTCCTGAAGTATAAACTCCATCTTTTCATGCCCTTTATTAATCATTATTCTTTTCAACCTCATTCTCCCCTGAATCTCTGATTCTCAAGAACAAGATCTTCTCGATGAGAATTAAAATTTCAACTTATGGAAGACTTGTCTTGTGAATCTCAGATCCAGAGAGAGAACTAAGTTCTTTTTTAGAGGGTTAAGCCCTTATATATATGATAGGTTAAGGAGATTTTTTATTTCTCTACTTTCTTTACATAGAGTTCTTTAAAGGAGGAAGACAATCTTTCTTCGAAAAGAGAATTAAATTCTCTGTTGTAACTTTTTATCACCTTATGGGTTTTTTTCTCTCTATGAGACTTGAAGTCTCGGGTCTTTTATATAGGTGAGAAAAAAATGTTGATTAGTTTGAGTAAATCCTTTATTGAGAGATATCAATTAATTTAATTGATCTTAAAGACCATCCGGAGAATTTTGTCCACCGTTGGATCTTTGATCTAGTGACTTTTATTTATCAGAAAATATTTTCTGTTTGTTTTCTCAATATTAGGAAAATATTTTCCTAACAAAGCATTTGATTTCGTCTCCCGATTTAGTTGGTGATATTATAATCACCGTTGGATTTTGAATTCAATAGTTCTCTGTTTAACAGAGAAAATCTTTCCAGTTTTAGAAGATCAGGGGGAAATATTTCCCCAAATAGATCTTAGTTTTAAATAGAATTTAATTCTATTTGAAGCTAGTGCTTTAATTTTTATGCGCTCACGTTGTTTTCATGTGAGGGCTGTCGTATATAAACGATAGCAGTGCTCACGTGCCTTGCACCTGAGCGCTCATGTGTTTAACACGTGGGGCCATTTTGGACATTAATTTATTTGCATTTAGCGCTCACATACTTTGCATGTGAGCGCTCACGTACCTTGCATATGAGCACCCACGTGTTTAACATGTGAACCTTTATATCACAGGATTTAGTCCTTATTGAAGCCGGAGGTCACACGCTTTGTATGTGAGATCTCACGTGCTTTGCACATGGGAGGTTACTTCATAAGATTTAATCCTCCTTAATGCCGGCAGTCACATGCTTTGCATGTGAGCGCTCATGTGCTTTGCACATGGGAGGGTTTTCTTTTCCTTTTCCGTTCTTCTCTTTTTTTATAAGGGAACAAATGCACTCCAGCGTTGCTCATGTGAGTGCTCACGTGCTTTGCACATGGGAGGGTTTTCATTTCCTTTTCTGTTCTTCTTATTTTTTTATAAAGGAAAAAATTCCCTCCAGTGTTGCTCTCACGTGCCTTGCATGTGAGTGCAATGGTGTCACCCTTACAGCCGTTAGATCACCTAGGGGAACGGGGAATATGAACCAATCCCATCATGCCCTATAAATGGAGCCTTTGGCTCTGAAGCAACTACTTTTTCTTCATCTTCCTTATCGAGTTTTCTTTTTCTTGAGAATTTAATTCTCGCTCAGAGCTTAGTTATTTTCCCTAAAAAATTCCTTTGAACATAGTTGACTCTGCCAAATTTTTTTGTAATGATCATAAATAGAGCTTAGCTCTTAATATATTTTGGGCATTTCTGGATTTTAAATCCATTAACATATTTGATAGATCTTGGCTTTTGTTCTTGAATCGATCTCTTGGAGATCTTTTAAAAAGTCTTTTTATGAAGATCATGGATCTTGATGTCCTGATCGAGGGTTCGAATCAATGGACATTCTTGAGATCATCGTTAATTTTCTCCTAAGGGATTTACTCCGTTGTCAATCTTGACATTGTGGGAATTTCTGAAATTTAATTCCATTGTTTAAACCCACAATTATCTTCTTGTTTGCAG